>JAEIFN010001073.1:5000000-10000000 GCA_018903675.1 Zaprionus capensis | reverse complement strand
GGACAGTCGCATTGAAATGAAAAGTGTTTTGAAGCGTGGAATTGAAAAGTTCGAGCCATTCTGAGCGACTGCGATCAGCGGGTAGTTCCATATATATGCACACACTATATACGATATGTACATATGTCTGGTGTGTACGGGGCAACTTGATCTGATCCAATCTGATGCAAATGAAGCCATTTGGGGCACATATTTATGGCTTACACAGTTGCGGCTCATTAAATTTTAATCAATTTTTGGTTCGTTTGCGCTCTGGTATCGGTGTATCGGAGTATCGGCGTTGCGATCGTAAATCGCAGTTTAGTTCAGGATTAGCGCATATAACGTTTAATTTTCAAAACGCATAAAATTTTGTAACAATGTCTCCTCTGGGCAACGAGTTTGCCTACTACTAGAGAGCAGCAGCAGCAGTAGTAGACGCCGAGGATCGTTCAACATTTTGCGCCTTTTAATGGTTAACGATGTTGGCGACGTTCGCCTCGTCGTCGCGACGTTCGCAACGATTCGGTATGGAACTTGTTTTCCTCTTTTTTTTAACTACTCTGTCGATCGACTCTTCGCACGATTCTTTCAAGCAGCTCGTTTATTGATTTTTAATGAAGCGAACGGCAAAGAGCACTTTGCCTGTGATCGAGAGCCGATCGACAATCGGGTAATATATTTTCCCTCTCTCTCGGTCACTCTCTCGCTCTGTAGTTGCACTACAACTACGATTCGGGCGTCACTTCCTGTCTAGCCAAATATTTGGCAACAAATCATCAATCAGTTTTGTCGGGACTGTCGATTTTGCACTCTAATTCTCTGCTAATTCCCTTCGATTTCGACACCTTTTTTGCAGGCTCAAGGTGTGAACAGCCACACGAGACAAGCCGAGAGGCGGCAGAGAGTTCCGACTGGGAATCGTGCCTATTAGTGGCAATTTTAGGCTGATTTACGCAGCAGCATGTTCCAATTAAAGTTCTCTAAAATGCCAAGTGAGCCTTTTAAAAACTCATTAATCACACGCTTAACTATCGCCCGAGCCAATCCCCAGTCGCCGTCGCCTTCGTTGTCGTCGTCGTCGTTGCTGGACCCAAGATCGATTTCAAATATTGCAAAAAAGGTGCGAACCAATTTGCACCTCAGACGTGGCAAAAAAAAAAGAAGAAAAATCCCTTTGGCCTGTGTGATGTATGCAAGTCGGCCTGACCACAAGTCCTGCCTCGTCCGACGACTGTCTCCTGTCTCCTGTGGACTGTCTCGAGGTCCGTCGTTGGTGTGTTGCCCAGCCCAAGCCCATCGAGTAATTTCTATGAATTTCACGCCTACCACAAAATGCTCTCCTTGAGCAGAAACCAACAACGGCGCCAACTTAATGGATCATCCATCAGACGGTAAAGTACTCGGAGCACGATCGCAACTCGCCAAAAAATGAAAGAGATGCAGCTGCTCATCGAGCATGCAGTGTTTAGTCATGTTGGAAATTAGAGCTTTAGCAATACATATGTATATACAACTAGTTTAATTAATCAATCGCCTTAGATAGCTGAATATATATGTACATACAAGTATATCATAGCATATATCGTAGAGAATAAAATGATAGAATTAATTATTATTATTCGGGTTATGAATTTGAAAAGTAAAACATCCCTTGGAGCAGTATATGAAACAAAACCTTTAAATACAACATTCATATATAGCTTATATCTGTCTGCTATCAATCTGTTGTATATATCTGTCTGATGCTTTCTGGCCAATTAAGCCATTAAATCTAGACATGCACCAATTTAGGTGCCTGCTCAAATTATTCAACGACCACACATTATAAATTTTAACAGGGTCCTGCTCATAAAAAGGCACAAGAAAGAGAAGAGAAACAACAACAAGCAGACAAAAAACTAAGACAAACTTTTGTCACAAAATGTCAAAGTCATTGTGATTTACTTCACTGTCTGCCGGCGATGCGAGGAAAAACTTGATACCGCCGCCAAGGTATTGCCCTGCAGACCCTTCTTCACTATTGGGGCGGCATGGCAACTCTGGTGTGTTTGATTGCCGAGAAATTAAAACGTTACGCCCAAAATGAAGTTGACATGCGGCTGATTTCTGTTTCAGTTTTTTGCTCAACGGAATTAAGGAGCATTCCCCCTGCCCCTACTCCCCCTTACTCCTTGCTATACTTCTCTTGCCATTCTTCAGCTAGTGCCATCAATCAAGCGTGCAACACGCCGCGTCGACAGTCGAAGGCCAAAATGCAAGTTTTTTTTTGTTCTACTCTCTCCGTCTTTTGTGCAAATAAAATTTCATAAATTATATGCAAAGCATTATTCAGTCAGCCCCCAATCGGCAGAGTGGGGTGGATACTCTGTGCTGATCTTGCGCCTGCGGCTTCTACTCGTATTTCTTATGCAACTTTCAACACCTTCGCACAAATCTTTATTGGGGAGCCTCCAATCTCGCTCTCTCTCTGTCTTTCTCTCTCTCGCTCTCTCTCCGTCTGTGTCTTTAAATTGTTTCTGATTAGGCTGACTCTGAAACCTTTGCCGAGTCGATGAAATAAAGTATTCTTCTTCTGAAGTCTTCTGGTTCAATCGCTTCCTCCCCCAGTTGGCCAGACTAAACAAGTTGCGTGTTGCAGCATCCTCTCTCTCTCTGGTGATATATCTGCCATTACGTTTCTTGCATATATAATTAAGGCGTTAGTTCTGCTCCGGATCCGCTGAAATACCTAGTAGAAAATATTGAGTACAAGTGTAAATGTTGTTAAGTAGAAATACCTCTAAACTCACTGAAGATAGTTACATGAAATCCTGTGTGTGGGAATATGTATCAATATCTATATAGAAAATATATAAAATAATATAACTATAAATGTTTTTAATATATGCAATGTATAAATTGTACTACATAACTTTACTATTGATTGGGAACCAAGTATTGTCCATGTTATTGTAGACAATAACAATAAATAAAATACATTAAGATATACTAAATACGATGGGAACTTAGTTAGTCACCAGTTAGAAGTAATGAAATTTTGTTTTATCACTAGGAATACTAAGTTCTTAAAATCCATCCATGGTCACATCAACTTTTAATACTATATGCTTTATACCTTTTCGAACATAACTTTGTTTTCGTAATATATGCTGCAGTTTTGTACAACAACTAACCATAAAATTATTTTAAAATAGTCAGAATTTCAACAGTTATATAATATATATTATATATAATTCTTATACATGTTTCTCACAAGTTTTGAATTCAATTTAGAATCTTCTACTAATCTACACAGTAAGTCCGTAGTCCATTGACCACTGGGCACGCGGTTGCACCAAATTTTGAATACACTGAACCAAACCAGGCATCACGCATCGCCCCCGCGCCTCTCCCTCCATCTGCCTCGCTTACTCCCAAGCTGGCTGTCTCTGTCTCTGCTCGCAGATTGTCATCACCAATGCGACGAGGCTTTGCCCGGGCCTGGCTGCACTGCCTACTCTCCTGCATGCCTAACATATTTGTTGTTGTTGTTGTTTGATTTGCACGGGAGAGAGAAGCACACAGGATGCGTTGGCCGCAACGTTGGCCCCAAAGTGCTTTTTGGGGGCACATCCAATTGGGGGCCTAATGCAATAACAAATATTTATACTTTTTGCGATAAATGTTTGCGTTGGTTAATAAAGCGATTTGTTATTTTGCCCAGTTTCGTGCCCATAATTTATATGCTCAAATTGGATTAAGTCGTCGATGGTTTGCTACACGCATGGCATAACTTCTTCACTTCCATCCGCCTCCGCCTCCCCCTCTGCCTCCAGCGCCTCTCCGCCTTCTCTCAACTTGTGTGTGGTTTTTTGTGCGAAGGCGTTGAGCTGCGATTGGATTCGCAAAGCGCTGGAGGCACCTCCAACTGCAGCAACTGTCTCTGCGTGAAGGTGTGAAAACAGCTCGAGCTGCGCCATCGTTTCGTTTTGTTTGCCTTCCTCTCGTATTACCTGTAGTTTGTTTTCCATCTCCTTTCCTATTGATTATGTAGAGTATATGCTTTGAATGGGTATTCTAATTTGTCCCCATTAAGATCAAGCTGAGCTTAATTGTTAGAGGTTAACTAACTATTTAACTATATTGTATAGAACTTATGTCTTTAGTAATCAAATTTAGTGAAGTAAATTCACTTAGCATTAATACGTTTTTGTATAATAATATAAGTTTTTCATTTGCAGCATACTTCTTTTTCTACTTCAATCTCTTTGGGTAAGTGCATTTATTCTTTTCCACTAGTTAAGATACATGCAAGGATATCACTTCATAGATTTGACTACCTACGCCTCTAGTTAGAGCATTACAGCGTCGGTTCTCCAAGGCTAACTTGGCAACGATCGTTTTTATTTGATTCAGCTTGAAGTGCTTAATGGTTTTTGGTGTACATGGCAAATTACTTAACCGGAAAGTTAATGACAACACCTACAAAAAAGAATCTGTCCGACTCGTAGTCGGGGCAGATTGGTAGGCAGGGGTAGCTCTTAGCACAGCTTGATAGTCAGCAGGAGCTGTAGCTACAGTAACAGCTACAGCTACAGCATCAGCATCAGCAGGAACCGAGCGATCATTTACAGGCAGCGATCATTTATTTAAAAATTATTGCCACATCGATCACTGAGGCGCAGAGACACCAAGAGACCGAGACTGAGACCAAGAGAGACACACGATCGTCCCAGGCCCAGACTATGGCACTGCCCTCGTGTGTTCCATTTCATTATTATAGGGCATGTCTCTTTGCTTCCACACTGATCGCTGTGGATCGTCGTCGTCGTCGTCTCCGTTTTTATTTCTCTTATTTTTTTTGCACATTTGATGGACCTGTAGACGAGGATGAGAAGAGGGACGCAGACCGGGACGAAGACCGGATATGCTGCACACGCACACAGCGGCCCTGGACTGGCTGCACTACATTTATTTATGGATCCGCCTGCTCTCTTGGCTTACTACCGATCTCGAACGCTGAAAATCAATTGTAATCTTTGAGTTTGATGAATTGATTTCAGATTGCGTAGATTTTGATAACAACCAAGGCAAACGCACTGCACACGCTTCTTCTCTTTCTCTCTTTCTCTCAATCTGTCTCTGTTTTGTAAGGCTGTCATTAGAAGTACGCCTCCCCCTCTCTCTCTCTCTCTCTCTCTGTCCCGCTCTTGCTCGCAATTAAGCACATACACTCTCCCGTTCTCGCCTGCGGGCGGATCAGTGCCAGGTTCGGGGCGATAAGCATAGACATTATAGGCAATTTGTTGTAATTGAAAATTAAAGTGTCAGCCTGTGGCATTCATTAATGCAACTTGCCACAAAACTGTGGGCACGCCTTGCAACTTGTGCAACTCGTGCAACGTACAACAACATGGCTGAGCTCTCTGGTACGTGGACAGTTTTGTCATCGCGCATCGTACATGATCGCCGCCGCGATAAGACGCGCTTTACAAACTGCAGATCCCCAGAGCCCTGCATTAAGCTGATATGCAAATTATGCGGCCGGAGTTGAGGACGGAGTTTAAGGACGAGGATCGCGAGAGAGGATCGTGCGGGGTTCGATTCCGGCGAAACGTCGCCTCGTCGCGTCGTTTAAATTAGCGTTAGTAAAAGTATGCCAGGGCCAGGGCCAGGGCCAGTTCAAGATCCCAGATCCAGCTATAGCCAGAGTCAGATCCAGAGTCAGAGGCAGTGTCAGTGCCGCAAGTCGATTGCGCAGAGATTATCGATCGCCTGCGCGATCGTTGTGGGGCTCAACAGTTTTGTATTTGTATTTGTATTTAAAAATTTACAACTTTTTCGCTGGCCTTTTGCAACGTTTTAATAATGTTTTGATGAATTTTATATGCGCCGCTTGTCGTCGCCGATCTTGACTTTGATCATGGCTTTCGGCGCTTACTGCAATGATCTCGTCCCTGCCCCATCTGAACATCTCAGCATCTCAGCGACTGAACATCGACATTGCCATCAGTTCAGCGCAGCTCAGCGTCTTTCGTCTTCAGTGCTCGATCTGCGGTCTGAGATCTGCGATCTTCGTAGCGAGTGTCAGTTTATGAGCTTCATTATATATTTAAGCTCTTTTCTGCCTTGCACACTGAGCATGCACACTTTGTCATCCGTCGCAGCGCAAATTGCTGATCTCGCTGATGATCTAAATTGAAATAGATTGACGTGCAGATCAATCACCCAGCAGCCTTGATGTTAAGATGTATTAGAAAAGCATTCACGTTCACAGTTGAGCTTGAGGGATCAACTTAATTACATGGCATTATAATATACACTTTAGTGTGGTGTAGGGAAGGAAGGCAGCAAGATCATTTATAATGTTGAACAAACCTTGAAGCAGAGTTGCAATTGCATGTTGAAAATTGAGAAATCTATTCGATTTGGGTTGAGGATCGGTGGTAGTACAAGTCTAATTGCACAAAGGTTATTTAACTTCTATATATATATTGAATACTCTATTTCACTTGCAGTGTATTGTATTCGCGACCTTCTTTAAAATTCGGTTTAATTTTTAATAGGCAGAGTCGCTTTGTCGCGACAGGCGATCGGGTAAGCTGAACCAACCGATCGTGATTATGTTGTTGCCATGTTTTACGATCAGCCTAGCAGCAATGCATATGCATGAGGGAACGTATGTACATATATATATGCATACATATCCCTCTCTGTAGTGGGATATTCAGATCTTGCGCTTGTCAGCCATTTGACAATGCACTAATTTACAAAACACCGCAACGATTGCATGGGGAAGATCGTTAATCGATTAACGATCGAGCTTTTGTCTTTGTGACTTTTTGTCGCTAATAAAGAACGTGATAAATTACATGCAAAAAAAGAAGAAGAAGAAGAAGACGAAGAAGAAAACTCTTTTGGGGAATTGAAATTGAAATTGGGAATATGAAACGATCGATCGAGCGAGAGGGTGATCGAGCGGGCGATCGATCGATTGATCTGATCTGATCGTTGTTGCTTCGTAGTTTTGCGATGGGGAACATCTCGGGTGGCCGTTGGAGCAACTTAATTTCAATCGTTGGGGCTTATTGTTATTGGCCCCGTCGCCGCTGGTTGTTGTCCTGCAGAAACAATGGGGGCCCCAGGAATTGGAGCACACCCAGGGAGACTCTCTGCGTAGCGATAATAAAGTTTAAGGATCTCAACGGAGATCTTGCCGCAGATCTGCGCAGTCCAATTATTGTGTGCGTTGTTGCAATAAATTCGTTTATCGCCGCGACGGCAGCCAAAATCATTTAAAAGCGATCAGTTTTTTTTTCTCCTGGTTTTTCTTATTTTTTTATATTTTTGTTTATTTTTTTTTGGCTTTTTGTAGTTCAGATTAAGTGATTGGCAAAGTTTTATGGGTAGTCGGAAGAGTTGCCGTTTTTCTTTTCGGTATACCCTGCAAGAGGGATGCATCAAAGTAGGAAAGAGCTAAGGCAAGGATTTGCTGTATAAGTAAGGTAAAGGATAAATAAGGAGGTGAAATTTTAGGGTATATTAACTGCCAAATACTCTAGGCAGTGAGGGATCTACACAGCAAGCCATGAATTTGTTGAAAAACAGAAGCAACTCTGTAATTCAATTGAATATTTCTCATCTCTATATTCTCAGTTCACAACATTAACATTAACGTTTCTCTGTTAACTTCGACACACATATCGTCAGTATAGAGTTAACATAAGATTATAAATTGCATACAGTTAATAGTATTGTAACTAAAATGTCTTTACCAGTATAAGTTTTGAGTTTCAACTGAATTCCTTGTCTACAGGGTATCAACATGTTGTGCTGTCTGCTTTGATTTGCACTGCATGTTTTCTGTGCTTTCTGTTTTTTTGGGTAGCTTACAAATTGATTGAGTTATGTAATTGCGTTCCGGGACTGCTTTACATGACTGCGCTTCACATTTTAATTAAAAAGGATGCCAAGTGGCGCAGCTGGGAAGGAGAAAAGCTTGTGAGGAGGGTGAATGGGAAATGGAGGGGGGAGGGGAGGGTCGGGTTAAGTCATGTCACAACAGCATTTTGGAGCGATCAATGCCATTTCACTTGCATGTCGAACTGCAACAAGTGGATGCTGCTGAAGCACATCATAAATCACCCAACTTCGAATGTTGACGTCGACGTCGACGTTGACGTAGCTGCTGCTGTTGCTGTTGGTGCTGCTGTTGCTGCTGTTGACGTCGCTGTTGACGTTGACGTCTCTTTAGCATTTTAGCGCGCACTTGTTGTAAATTTCGTCAGAAAACGCGTCGCGCTGGACATGCACAAGTGTTGCTGCCACTGGGTATGGGTGCATGCAACAGGAGGAGTAGCAGCAGCAGCAGCAGCAGGAGGTGGAGCTGGAGCTGCTGGAGGAGTTGGAGATTGCCACGCTGGCTCCTGGTGGTGCTTGCCACATGACGTGCGCACAATGCGTGCGCATAATTCAGGCTGCCAAACAGGCAGGCAGGCAGGCAGACAGACACTGCCATCCAGGCTGTGTGTTTGTGTGTGTGTGTGTTGCATGCAGCACGCCGCCCCAATGGCAGCTCACTCGCTTACTCGCTCATTCATTCATGCAACGCGAAAGCGAAGCGCGCGCACACAACGCGCCTCCATCTCCTGCTGCCAGCCCCCTTTCGATCTGCGTCCAGTTTTGGCTCATTGATTCACGGCGCACACATTCCTTTTGCTTGCCACTTGTCAACACTTCATTTCGCTGCCTGCCTCAGTTGTTGCTACCTCTGCTGCTGCTGCTGCTGCTGTAGCTGCCGCTCAGTCAA
Source organism: Zaprionus capensis (assembly GCA_018903675.1). Taxonomy (NCBI): domain Eukaryota; kingdom Metazoa; phylum Arthropoda; class Insecta; order Diptera; family Drosophilidae; genus Zaprionus; species Zaprionus capensis. The sequence goes on along the minus strand of JAEIFN010001073.1, from coordinate 9,991,230 downwards.
CTACTCCTTTTGATAAGTCAATCATGCCAAGTGGCAAGTTCGAGTGTTGCTGTTGTTGCCTCCTGTCGCTGTTGGCGCAACAAGTGGCATTGTGTTTGTTGCTGCTGCTGTTGCAACACAAAAATTTCATCAAGTGCCACAAAGTCTCCACTGGCTGCCTGCTCCCGCTTTGTTCTTCGGCCTCATCAGCTTATTGTCTGATCCTGTCTTGGCGATCCCACTGAGGATCCTTCGATTTGCATGACATGTGCATTTACCGCCTCATCACCTTGTTGCCACATCGCGTGCAACAAGTGCAGCGAGTCCGTCAGTCCGTCAGTCAGTTGCCTGGGAACCAATCGAACACGTCGCGTTTATTCATTAAGCACTCTGCAGCTGACACTCTCTGCGAACTCTGTCTTCAAAATCTTTACTAGAAATTCCAATCTTCTAAATGGGCAAGCAAGTTGTGAAGAAGATGAACATCATAACTATCCATAGTTAATCTAAATATATAAATTTGCATATGTTATCCTCTTTTCATTTACCAAATTACTGCACACTACATTGCTTTAAGATTCTTCCATGTTAACCTTTTTACCTTTCAAGTACCTAAACTCTATATCTGAAGATGTTCGAGTTCCTTTATTTAAAATATACTAAATGATTTTCCAGTATACAATTTATATACTATATTTATGCTTTTTTTGCATTAAACTTAATGTCCACAAAGTTTCATAGCTCTAGCTCTGCAGATAGCAGATAGTTCCTTCAGTCTATTAATATATTTAATATATTCTAAAGGCTTTTACAGTAAAAACTATATTGATCTATGCATCTTCCACCTTTACCTCAATACCCACAAGGTTTCATAGCTCTAACTCTGCAGATAGCAGAGTTCCTTGAGTTCATTAGCTTACTTGTTATATTCTAAACGTAAATATATAAATTTATGCACCATCCACTATTAACTCAATACCCACAAAGTTTCATAGCTCTAGCTCTGCTGATTGCCGAGTTCCTTCAGGTTGAACCACTCTATACACTCTGTAGAACGGCAGATAAGCGCTATAATTACAAATTATGCAAGTCATAATACATTTTTGTCACGTGAACTTTGCTCTGCACTTAAGCGAAATAATTTGCCTCCACTTAGTACAAAATGTTTTTGGGGGGAAAAGGTTTCACGCACAATCTTCTCGAGGATGCCGCAATCTCTGTGGGGAGTTACTGTAATCCCCCCTGCTTGGGGAGGAGGTTATCTTCGACGTGCTGCTCCAAATATTTTTCACAGCTCATTAAAATGTAATTTGAGGCGCGAAATGTTTTGGCTTTAGCGGCAAGTAATAAACCGTTGCATTGATAATATCGCAGAGACAGAGGGGGACAGAGAGAGAGGGAAAGAAGATGATGGCAACAGAAAGACATACAGATAGAGAGGGAGAGAGACAGACAGACAGAGAGAGAGGGGCTAAATGGCAACTTAACGTTGCACTTGCGCATTCAACAATTTAATTAAAATGAAATTTTCGAATCACAGAAGGGACTGAAATGCAACTGCGGCTGATCTTCGTGATTGCAACAGCAGCAGCAGGAGTAGCTACAGTGGCTGAGGGAAGGTGCAGCAGGGGGAGGGTGATGAGGGGGGGGTAGGGGAAAGGGGTTGGCAACTGGTACAGGTTGCAAGCTGCCGCCAAAGTCAAAGCTTAAGTAAAAGCAACCAGAGATTCCCCCTCGTTGGCCTGACGATGATCAATGATTGCAGCGCCGACGCCGACACGTGATCAAGATCAGCACTACGCAGGGGTAGGGGTAGTGGAGGGAGGAGTAGAGGGGAGGGAGTAGTATGGTGCTATAAGCGGCATGTAATGCGCCATGCATTACGCGTATCTGGCGTTGTCATCGTGTCAGTTGCTCGCATATTATTAATTGGCTGCGCATAGAAGAGTTGAGTGTGGAGAAGAGAGAGAGAGAGAGAGAGAGGGGAGAAGAGGCAGAGTGAGGGAGAAAGGAATTGCGGCTTAAGCAGCGCTAGAATTTATGTGTTAATTTGTCTCGCCGCCAACTGTTGATTTATTTTGTAATTATTGTGGGCCAACTTTGTCAGCTTTGCCTCGCCTCGTCTCTGCTTACCACGCCTCGCCTGCTGCCAGAGCAATTTGTTGCCAATTCGCCGCTTGTTGGTAACGCAGAGACATAATCATTTCTTTTGTGCGCCGCAATTTGTATTGTTCGCATAATTAAATTGACGCTTGGCATTCCAGCGCAGTCTTTCGAGTCTTGTGACTCCCGATTCCACAGACTACAGACTACAGTCTACAATCTACAGTCGCGCAGTCTCGCAGTCCGACTGACAGTGACACGCGCAGTTGCAGCTAGTTGCAAGTTGCCTGGTAAGGTTGCCAGCCTTGCCTGCTTGCCTCGAGTTGCGGCATAATTAGCAACGATTAAACACTTGTCGTCGTCCCACCCAATGCTGGCTGCAGGCTACAAAAGCATTTCGCCGACATCGAGCGGTCTATTTAGCTATTTTATAGCCTGCTTTATTCTGGCTCAGTCTCCCCCGCGCCTCCCCTTGCCACCCTGGCTGGCGTTCGCTGTGTTCTCCTCTGGCTCCTGTGGCAGGCAAGGAATTTGTCAAGCGCAAGGACACATTGCTCTGGGCAATTAGGCCAGGTAACCTCTACGAGGAGCACCAGCACCAGCAGCCTTCATTTCCAATGGCAATTGTTGTCAGGCTTATTTGATTACCGTGTAATTGCCCTGTCACAGTAGCCTGCCTACCTCCCTTTCCCCCCACCCCCCTGCCTGCCCCCTTGTCTAGGCCAGTGCAACCCGTAAATACTCAATTATGAATTTATTGATTTTAATGAACGTTATCAATTTGCAATATTTAAAGTAAAATGTGTAAAAAAACACGCAGCTACTCCCCAAAACAGGCGATTGTTAGTAGGGCATGCGCGACGTGCAGTTATGCTGTAATATATAAATATATAATATACATATATATAAATATCAATATAATATTGTGTTAGTTATTAATGATGTCATAGCAACTAAAAAAGAATTCATTCTGCTGCTCATTTAGACAATGATAACCTTTGATTAGACACTTTAGCTAATGCTCGCTTAACCTTCTTTAATGGCAACCGCCTACCCGTGCTGTCTAAGCATACCCATTACTCTAGAACACCCTGTTTTTTTGCGCTCTTAATGAGTATTGCGCACAGAAAATAAAACGCTTCAACAATATATCAATCAAGCTGGCTCGATATCATCGATAGCAGGCTCATCAACATCAATGGATCGACATCGATAACGTCAGCCCCATCGTCATAATCATCATCATCATCGTCAGCATGAGCATGGGGAAACAAGGTCGTCGATATCATATTGTTAATAACAGGCTGGGTCAGCAGCAGCAGCACCTTCACGCACGGGTGTCGTTTATGGTGGTCTCCAAGCTTAATCACTAGTGGCCCCAGCAAACGGGTAATGGTCCAGTTGATCGAGTCACAGTTGCTTAGCAGTTCTCTAAGAGAGAAAGGGAGTGCGTCGGTTTCTGTCTGAACTGCGAGCGAACTTAGAGAGAGAGTAGATGACTGATATGCATAGTCCACGCTGATTTAACTTGATTCATTGGTTACCCTCACTTGGAATGTTGTGGACGGTAGATGTTTGTAGTTGGTGTTAAATAATTGTATATATGTATCTCTAATTGTATATCTATATATAACCTCTGGTTACAATGAAATACAATTCTTAATTGTTAAATTATCATCTATTTAATGCTTTTTTCTTCTGTCTTTTTCTCTCACTCTCTTTCTTACTTTACATTATCTTTCTTATTTTCTATACTTCTAACTGCTTTGATCTTCAAAGCATTATCACTTCCCTGCCTTTCTGCTAATGCCCGCACCCTTTCCCTCTCGACTCTGTCTCTAGACCGCGTTCAATATGTAAATCCTGTGGCGCATTTATTGACGCATGCGTCAAGCCAAATGTCAATTGAAAGCTGAGCAAACAGAGTCGCGACAAGCCGAGCCCCCTTCTACTGCCCCTTCCCCTGCCCCTTCGAGTGCCTAGACACATCGCGAGGATGTGCAAACAAATAAATAAATATTTATAAGGAAGCGCGACACAGGACACACACGCGCCAGCCAGACAAGCCTAAAGAAGACAAAGACAAAGAAGAAGACCAAACCGAAAAAAGAAACCAAAAACAGAAAATAGACAAGCTGCAAAATTTGTCGAAGAGAGAGCCCCGTTACGGGTGCACGTAGCTGGGGCAGGGGCAGGGGCAGAACAGGAAGAGGACGGCAAATGTGCAAACGCGTGCGCCAGGCTCAGCCAGGCACAGACCCCCGATCCAGTTCTCAAGTGATAAGCGAAGGAACCCCGAGGAAATATTAATTTACACGATGCGTTCTTGTTCGTTTACGATGTTGTTGTTCTTTTCATTGCTGTTGTTGTTGTTGTCGCTGCGATATCAGCTGCTCGGGTCGGTGGTGAGAGGGTTACAAAATCAAGGTGCATCTGCAGTGTTGGCACGTCCTCGTCCTCAATTTCTTCGTCCTGGTAGGCAAATATGACACGTTGCTAACCCCATCGCACACACACACATCACACACATACCAAAGTCGCGCACACACCTTGCCTAGAGGCGAGGAATCACGAGCGAAATCAAAGACACAAACTGCAGTTGACAGGCGACGCCCCCGACATGTGCAACCTAACGTTGCAGCTTGAGATCGTGTATTGATTATGATGATTATGCCACATACGGCAGGAGAACGTGCTGTGACAACATGTTGCCGGCAACAATGTTGCAGGCGCCATGAAATGAAGAGAAGTTAAGAAATTTTCAGGAGATAGAGAAAAGATTTTGGAATATAAATGAAGTAGTAAAAAAATCAATACCGTTAAATATTGCGCTATTATAATGAGGAAGTCAAGGAAATTAGAGTAGAGAAACGCGAGACTACTGCAGATAAGTTATGAAATAAAGCCAAGACTATTACTAAAGTTAAAAAAGTCAAGGCAAGAAGTAAACTAATCGTGAAAAGAATATTGCCAATAAAGTTGATTAGGTTAAGAAATCAATCTATTCATATCACTGTAGGTTGAACTCTGTAAGTTGAACAATCTCAAAGATCGAGGGGTATAGAGACAAACTAGTTGCATTTCTCCCCGTGCAGTGCCAAGTTTCGTACCTCCAACTCGTCTAATAACTACCTCAAGCTCTGCTGCTGTCATACCTTGAACTATTTTTAGCCACTGGGTATTTGCCTTGGTCCCTGCATGGCCTGTGCTGCTGGGCTGAGCTATATAATAAGTCCGTCAGGCGGGTCTACTGTTTGGTCATTATGTGGCAAGATCGCAGAGTGATCGCCCAACGCAGATCGGCTTGGCAACAGAGTTGCAGAGTTGCAGAGTTGCCAGTTGTCTATGTCTATGTCATAATTGGAGGTTTTATAAGCCGCCGGTGGTCGCAAATGGGATTTGCATTACGGCAGCCGCAAATTATGCAAAACTCTCTTAAAGATTGCCGCTTAGATTACAGGCGGGAGGGAGAGTGAAAGAGAGAGCAGTAGCTGACCGCTTTGAACTGTGTTCTAGATCCTGCGGCTTAGCCGCAACTAAATGCGGCTTAAGAGTCTTGTTAGGCGTGAGATTTGTGTGTGTCCTGTGTGTGCCTGTGGTTGTGTCGGCAAAATTTCAAATATACCAAAATTTCCAGGGAAATGGGAAATGGAAAATACGAAAACAATGATCACAACACACACACACACGCACATACTCGGACAGCGGGTGCTGCTGCTGTTAGACTGTCCAGGATATGTTGGGATTTGTTTACACACGCCAAACAGCGCGTGTGTGTGCTGTGTATAGTGTGTGTAACTTGTGTGTAACCTGAGCCGTCGACACGAGTCTCAAGTCTTTCTCTCGGACGATAAACATCAGCTTCCAGCTAAAGTCAGCCTCGGGCCGCGCTGGCAAGTTCTTTGCAATCGGATACACAGGACTCACATCGTCTGCAGGATTCACATTTGCTTTCAATCTGGCATGTCAGGCGGCTATATATAATACCCATGCGACAGAGCTGCCGCCGCCTGCAGTTCTTGGGCCGGCTTCCATCTGGGACGTCTGCCAAAATAATTAAGTCGTTTGTGCAACAATTAAATAAAAAAGTTCTCAACCCAAAAAACCAAAAAGGAAAAAAAGAATCGTTTGCTGTCACGGCAGAACTTTGGCCTGATCCGACTGACTTGAGATGTGCGACTCTCAGATGCGTTGCCTCTTGCGGCCCCTTGCTGCCTCTCGCAATTTGTTTAATTGCGCTTTTGGCTGCAAGCGACAGTTTAACATACGAGACGACGCCTCACGCGCACAGCGTGAGAAAAGCCGGAGACACTCGTCCAAAGCTTTGCTCAGGACATTCATCATGCACTGCGCACAGTGGCACCAAAGGCACGATGGGGGAATTTGAGAAGATCAAGCATGAATAAATATAATTTAAGTGCTTTACATTTGAATAGTTGGAATAGAATAGAATATAACAGAGTAAATAGAATTGTTTACAAATCATAAACTAGAAGAACCTCATTTAAATCTCTATACAAGTACGAGTACTATATGTATATACATATTCTTGACCTCATTGCATGTTTATTGATATTTTAAACATCTCTATAAATATTCCTAAAAAACTGCAGAATATTCTATTGTAATGTTATTATATAGAATATATATAAATATAAATACATTATATAGAATCATGCTCCTCTTCATAATTAGCTTGTTTATTGCTTTCAATAAGCTCTTGTCCCACTGTGCTGGAGAAGCAGCAGGAGTAGCAGGCGCTCTGTGGCTTTCACTGCCGCCAGTTGCTGCCCCTCGCTTGACGGCGTTGGCAGCCAGGGACTACTGTGCAACGCCCACTTTTTGGGCGCGAGCATAATTACATTTTTGGTTTTCTGTGTGTGTGTGTGTGCGTATTTTTTTGTCTTTCCGATTGTTGCAAATTCCAGGAGCTGTCGCAGGCTCTCTCCCTACAGCTGAGCGCCTCAGGCGCAGCAGTAAGCGGACACGAACTGAAGACGGTGCCGGGGACTACGAGACGGACAGTGAGACAGTGCAGAGCTGGTCAAGGTGGTGCGTGCCGAGTGGCGGCGGCAATTGTCACATGTATGTTTTGTGTTTTATTATCTGGTATTATTGTTACCACGACCTCTGCCTCATTGTTTGACCATTGTCCAGGGCACTCGAGAGAGACCATGTGACATGTGGGCGGAGACCGAGCAAATCGTCTTAGGTCCTCCTAAGTCTTCTAGTTTGTCAAAGGCAATTAAGTTGCCCTATTGTTTTGTAGGCGTGCAAAGCGGTTTAGTGACATGCGGATAACCAAAGAGATTGAGAGAGAGCAAGAGGGAGGGAGAGGTGTCACCCAACATAAGCTAACCTCAGGCTCACCTTAACTATACCAAAGTCCAATGTACTGTCTTTCGGGCAGCGCTCTAGTTAGCCCAAGAAATTGAGCCAATTTAAGGGACAGTAACTGTTGATCCACTTGGCCTTTGTCACCTGGTTGCGAGGTTTACCAACATCACATTGTCTTAATCTTTGGAATCCTCAGAGATCTACTGATCTAGATTTGTTTGCGAAGGCTTGACTTTGCCACGAACCATGCAGGTTTGTCCACACATCATTGTTACAATCTGCGAAATCTTTGGCATCTACATGATCTAGATCTCCTGCCAGAGGCTTGACTTTGTCACCGCACCGAGGCGAGAATGTGTACTATATGTGTCTTTTGAAATCTGCCAAATCTCCATTGCAAATCTGCCAGATTTGTCACATATTGTTATAACCCTTGTTCGTATAGAGATTTGACTATTTTCTTTGGGAAACTTCGTTGTCAAACAAGTTCGTTGCCTAAGTCATTTCAGAATTCAAGTTCGTTGCCTAAGTCATTAGCCAAGTTCGTTGCCTAAGTCATTTAACTTGCAGACCAAGTTGGCTTCCTAAGTCATTTGGTTCGCAGCTCGAAGGGGTTGCCGGGGGTTGCAGCAGTTTGCATTCATCATCATGCACAGTGGGCCCCTCCCGTTAAAGTCTGCATCAAATCAATCAAACTGATGCGCTTTGATCGACATATCAACGACATATAACGAATGCCCCCGAAACGAGCATACAAATATATTTAACTAACAAAGCAGACTGGCTGGAGGAGAGCTAGAGAGAGCAAGAGGGGGATGGAGAGGGGGAACTTAACGGAGCAGCAGAAGTTGGAAGAGGAGCGCAGTCCCACATATCGTCTCGGGCTTAACATAAAAGCAATCATAATCCCCACACACTGCTGACAAAAAGTTGTCAATTAGGTTCATCAAAAGCGCGCATAATATTGCAGATCTTATGCCAGAACCAGTGCCCGATCAATTCCCCGATGATCCTCCTCCATCTCCTCCTTCCTCTCTGTATGCCAAGTGTATGTTAATGCGGCCGCCCGAGTAGTCAAATGGAGCGCAGTGGCTGCCGTCGCTACCGTCGCTCTATGTCTGATCTTCATAATGATCGTCGACGATCGTCGTCTCGGAACGTCATGGCCAACCACCCAGGCAGCGCATTTATTATGATTGCATTTTCGGGCAAATATTTGTTGTTGTTGCTGCTGCTTCCCCGCTGCTTAGTTAAATGAGACATCAACAGAAAAGAGCCTCCGATCACGGATGAGATCAGCGCAGCGATCCCATTTCGATTCCCATTCCCATTCGCGAGAGCCAGTGCTAAGGCCAGTGCCATTTCCACTGGCTACCGGTTAGCGGTTTGCTTCGCTTTGGTTCGGCACTTGTCATTTGCTTGTTGTTGTTATTGTTAATAATGATGTTAAGTTGTTGTTTTTGAATGTAACACTAGGGTAACCCTGCCTGTCTCTCTCTCGCTCTCTCACTCTCTCGATGTCTCCCTTTCTTTCACTCTGTGTGAGAAAGCGAAGTTTTGCCGAGTCCGTTTAATGTCTTCATTACGCTTCTCCCCAGATTTGCCAGCAACTGCAGCCTACGCCTGGCAACGTTGTCGTTGTCGTGGTTGTGCTTGCCATTGCCATTGCCGTTTTTGTTGCTGTTGCTGTTGTTGTTCTTATATTGTTTATTTATGAATGTCATTCAATTTATTATATCATTGTATATTTGACTTGAGAGGGAAATGAACGCATTTGTTGCTGCCTCCTCTGCCAGCCACAAAGGGCGCTGACCAGACACACACACACACACAGAGAGAGAGAGGGAGATATCCGAAGACACGCTAACGGGCTCTTGTAGGAGTCGTCGTTAGCAACGTCATCATCCTCGTCTTGGTCTTGGACGTGGTCTTGGACTTGCACTTGAAATTGGACTTGGACTTGGCGACGTTGTCGTCGTCATCTCTCCAGCATTTGCATCATTTGCCCGAGCTGAGCTGATCATCATCGTTTGCACTTCCGCTGCGAGTTCAAACGAAGTTGCTTTTATTTTGTCTGTTTGCAGTTTTTATTTGTTTTGGCTTTGGCCAAACTATGAGGAAACATTTTTGACCCTCTAGCCAAAGCATTAGGAAACTTAAGATTACCTTAAGATTAAATGTGAAATCTAAATTCTATAGATTAAATATGAAATCTAATATAGTTCAAGAAACACCTAATCTAATAGGAATAGGCAATGTTCTCTTCATACTTAAATTTAGTTAAATATCATGTCTAGATATTCTTTGAACACCCCTTTCTATGTTATATTTTATATCGTAAGTGATTTACAGGGAATGCCATAGTGCATGCATAGTTCGGCTATATCGCAATGGCAATGGAGCCTTCTGGTCACTTGCCTCGTTTGTGGCAATGTTCTGATCGCGAGCACTGCTCGATTATTGTATATCATCATGCTACACCCCCCGTCCACGTCCCTCTGACTGTCTCTGCACTCGTCTCGTCTCGATCGTCGGTCGTCGTCGTCGCATCAGCGCTGAAAAGAAATCTTTCGGGTTCGGGGCGCTTAACAAGTTGTCCAAGCTTATGAGTTGTGTGCGTATCGCTCTCGCTCTCCCTCTCTCCCTCTCTTCCTCTCTCTTTCTCTCTCTCAGTTGCTGTTGTGTACCCCACTCAGCAAAGAGTCCCCCTGGCAATGCATTGCATAAGATAATTGGTGATTTTCATATCGATTTATGCATCCGCCTTGTTGTCCACTGACTTTTGCTAGGCTGCAGCTCGAGTTCCATCTTCCATCTTCAGCTCCGTCTCCAACTCGAGCCGAGGGTCTGCTAATGTTTTGTCAAAGCCAGATCAAAGGCTGAAAGACTGATAAATGTCGCGGTGCCTTTTTAGCGGAACGTTTAGTGCACAGCGGGATGGGTATAAAAACAATAATTAAATCATAAATTCTACAGGGCGTGGACTGGTCAAGTAAATCAATGTCAACGTGGAGAATTTATTGCTCTATTTGGGTGGAAAGTGTGTCCGCGTGTGTCTAAACCAATCAAATCACAATAAAAATAGTCACACGCCCCCGCAACGGGTTGAGGATTGTGTAGATTGTGGGCGCTGATAGGTTTGGTTAAACATTTGGTAAATAATTCCTGCTGTGCCTCACTTTCTCCGCAGCGAGTTTTCCCGCCAACACGGCAAAGGGGTGTAGCCATTTACCCGCTGTGCGCAGGCTCGAGCGTTGCGAGATCACGTCCTCAACTCGACTTTCTCGCAGCATCGAAGGGGTTTCTCTGTTTTCCCTTTGGTCTCTTTCCTGGAAGGACTTCGGCTAACCTGGCTTGTTAATGGCCATTTATGAGGCGAGCTCCCATAATCAGCGCAATTATATTGCATTTTTCCCAATTTCCAATTCCAAGAGTTCGCTGAGCTAACAAGTCAAGAGGCGGCACTTTGTTGTCCTCTCCATCCTCTCCATCCTTGTTATCCTCGCTGCAACCGCAAATGTTCTAACGAATCTTGCAGCCGTCCCCGACGTCGCGGCGTCGTCGTTGCCGCCGCGTACAAACATTGCCCAATTAACGCGAACTCGAGCTCGAACTCGAGCTCGAAATCGAAATCGAAGAAACCGAACTGGAAAACCAAAACTAAAACTAAAATTCAACAGGCGTTAAACGATCTCGCACCTCGCTGACTCGGCAAAAACCAAAAGGCAAATTGTATTGAAGTCTGCGTAATGTTCAGCGAGAGAGAGGGAGAGAGAGAGAGAGAGGGATTTCAAGTGGCACAGCCACTGTAAGTGGGCGGGTTCCGCTAACTGTTTCATGCTGCTGTCGGAAAATTAGAAAGATCGCAAGTATATTGCTTTATTAGAGAAATACATAAGATCATTTTCATATTGAGAGGGTAAGGAACTAAAGAAGAACAGGACAGGAACTTGACTATAGGAATAAAACATCAATGTGCATGGCAGACTTAAAATATCATATCTCTTCTGCTTATGATCTTACTGGACATCAATGTGGATTATTTTAGTATTATGTTTATAGAGATCCTTATACAGACTTGACCTGTGATCAATTGCTTGGATATCTGCCCCGTTTCCTTCCTAAAACATATCTTGCATCAGCCAAGCAACGCTTGTGTTGTGCAATTCAATTCAGACTCTCTTCACTTCCTTTGGCAAACTCACGTGCGGTCATTCATATGCAGCTATGTCTCTTATGTGTACCTATATCAGTCAGAGAGCTTAAGACTCGCAGCATTTCATATGCAGAAAATGCTTGTAATCTCTGTCGGAGTCGGTAGTCGATAGTCGTCGTTGGCATTGCTGGTCTGCTGGCTTGATGGCCTGCTGCTTGGGTGGTGTAGATATCCCAGCATCCTCTTTCGTATCGCCAGCGTGTCGCATGTCGCCAAATGCGTGTGCGGCTTACAACGTTGAGTAGTGAGCGACATTAATCCCGAACAGATCCGATTACTGACAGCCCAAGTCGCTGAGTGGCCAAGTGACAAGTGGGGATTGACGTGTCGTTCGACATGTAAGCTGAGGTGCGAAAAGGGGAGGCGGTATACAAAGAGGGGGGAAGACGAGAGAGCAACACAGATTCATACATAGCTCCCTTCATTACGATCTTTTCGAAATTGTTCGCTTTTATCACCAAAGATAACTTTTTCTTTTTGGGTTAATTGGATTGAGAATTAACTGCATATCAATGTGGAAAGGGGAGCAAAACAAAGCAAAGACTGCCATGTGAATTTTCCCGCTTGTGATCAATCCCCCTTCCCCTTGCGATCGATCGATCGATCGAGCGACAAGTTGCTCTTTGTCTTTCAGCTGACCCGATTCTTTTGATTTCGCTTTCTTCTCTCGACTCACTGGAATAAGTCACCTTTTATCGGCTAACGATTAAGTCATTATTCAACAATATCGTTATGCAACAATATTAACGATCGCGTCCATTGTGATCGGGCGCGAGTCCTGCGAGTCCTTTGCGGCATATTGATTCACTTGTTCGAGCATAATTTGTTGATCCTTTGTTCACCTTGCGTTGCATTGCATTATTGTCCTAAATTGGTTTCCAATCGCGTCGCATACCGCATTGTCCTGTCTTTGTGTCTGTGTGTGTGTGTGCACTGATCTCATTAGTACGCCCCATTTAACACCTTTTTGTGGCACAGCGCGGATCAGGTGCGGCAATACCTTTGATGTGTTCCGCTTATTAGATCACATGACTGAACCGCGTGTAGGAGGCACATCTCCATCTATTGTATTTGGGCCACAGCACGCCCCACTTTTGATTTACTAATGATGCGCGGCAAGGATCTTGAGATCTAAGTCTCTCTCTCTCTCCCACTCTTCTCCCTCCACTTTCGCTCGCTCTCTCTCTTCGGAGTTGCTTTCTTCTCACGCCGATCGATGAGTTCTTCACGCTGCTATCAAATATCCATTTATTTAGCCACGCAGGATGTGCGCCGTTTCGCTGCTTAGCCATTTTCCCGCTAGCTGGACTAATATTTGCATAAGCCTTTGCGGAAACAGCAAAAGCGGAAACCGCTAAAAAGAACCGCAAAAATATAGAGGATTTTCCCTTGCGGTTTGCCACCTCTCTCACCCTACTTCCTTGTCTCTCTCTCTCTCTCTCTCTCTCTCGCTCTATTCACAGCTTAGCAAACACGGCATACCCAAATCAAAACATCAAACAAAGCAACAGATTCTCCTCTCGATCGGCCAGCTGACAGACGGATAGACCGACGATCAGTTCGGTTGAGTTCGATCAACTGACTGACTTGAAATTGATTTCTACGCCCGCCCCGCAATCGTCAGCTCATCAGCATAACAATTCGACGTGTCGGCATCGGCGATCGAACCCTTTTTTGGCACTTCCTCCCCGCATTACCCATTCCCCTTTGCATTCCCATTCCCTTTTCTGATCTCTTCGTGTCTGGCAGAGAATTTCATTTAATTTTTGCTTCCATTTTTCACACCAGGCCCAGGACCCACAGGTGCCTGGCATACCATCCGCCCTTCCCCCGTCGCCCATTATCGTCAGGATGTTTTTCGTGGAAAACACATCAGCAACGGCATCAACATCAAAATCAATTCGGATGTGTTCGTCCTACGTTCGATTTGCTTAATTGAATTTTGTATGCGATCGAAATATCTCGACGATCCATCGATCGATTCCAGTTCTGATCTTTAATAGATTCACACGCACGCACTAAGCGAGAGGGAGAGAGAGGGAGCTGAGGCAGAACGGGAGCTGCAACATATGCGAGCTGTCTGTTTATAGAATAAATGTATATTCGGCTAGTAGGTAGCTAAATATGTGCGAATTGGAAAGGGAACTGAGTCAGAGAAGGGGAAAGGAAGTAGAAGTAACTGCTGGCAGATGGGAGCTCTGGTTTTGAATTAATTTTGATTTATGTTATACAACTGTAAATCTATTGATAGATGTACATAGTAGACCCAGCATGTTGGAGAAAGACACTTAGCAAAGTAAAACGATCTATGATTTTAAATTTAAATTACATAAGATATATAAGATCATTCTTATATAAGTACTTAATCTATATATAGCTACTTAATAATGTTGTAAAGACATATCATAGTTGGCCATTAAATGTTAAAGATTCGTTTGATATTTAGAGTTCCCTATGTTAGTAGAATACTTGAAGTATTTCAGCTGATTGCACCGATGGAGTGGATCACACTTTATGGGTTTTCTGGCGAAAGAAGAATTCAGCAATGATCTAACATGACATTCATTAGGTTCCTATTGCTGCTCCTAAATAGGTTTTGTATTGCTGGCTGCCCACTGACTTCAGCAGAAGATGCGCGCCAAAGTTGAAAGGTTTCTTAGGAGCTCTACTGTTGCTGCTGACAAGGTTGCGGCTTCTGCTCCTGCAGAGAGAGAGAAAGAGAGAGAGAGAGAGAGAGAGAGAGAGTCAGCCGAGTATGCCGGACACTCAATTAGAAACACATTTTGGGCGCAACCTCTGAAGAGGCTTACGAAACGCCCTGCAAACGCCTTGCAATTTGCCGATGTCAAAGAGAATGCAAAGAATGGAGAAACAGTGAGCCTTATGCAATTTGCGCCGACTACTTTTCATTATCATTGTCAATTGTCGTGTGTGCACAAAGGTTTCGATTCCAGTTTAGGCCGGACTCGGCCTCATCGGGCGCATCCATTGTCTGCTTAGCTTTTCACAAGGAACAAGAGGAAAACTCAGCCACGTGCAGGGCGCGGCACGCTGCCAACAGAAAGGATAGTTGCGCGACACAGTGTGTGTGTGTGTGTGTGTGTAGGAGTGTGTGTGTGTGTCTTGGTGTATTTGTGCACTCGGTTTCTCGGACATTCGCCACACGCTGCGTGTTAGCTGCAAACCCGAGATGTTTTGGCCCATGGTTCATTTATTCGCAATTGTCTTGGGAACAGTCGGAAAATTATATGCATAAATGTCACACTGGCCACAGCTGGAAGACAGGATCTAGTTCTGCAAAGGGATCTTGCTCTGCATCTCTACTTATGCAATGCAATGTTATGCTGCCTTCTCGTTGTTGTTGGACTCTTCAACGGAAGCGCTCGTCCGCTTCAAAGTCGCCGAAAAGCCGCCGTGACCTTGTTGTTGCATGGAGCAACAGTTCGTTCCAGCACTTCCACTTCCACATCCACATCGACTTCCAGTTTCAGTTGCAGTTCCAGTTACAGCGTCGTCGTCGTCGTCGTCTGTCATTCGCCTGCGATCATAACATTTCATTGCCATAATTTCTTATGCAAATATCCTGTGGCAGCGTTGCGAATTTATTAATTACTCGACAAATTCCCCAAAAATAAAAAATACATATAAAAAGGCCAAAAATAAAATGCAGTTAAAAATTGGCGAAAAATCTTGGCTGGTCTCTGGTCTGTGCTCTGTCTGGCTACCGGTTCGAGCGGGAGGCGCCGGACTCTCTCGGCGAAGACTCTCGGCAGACTCTCGGGCCGTATAATTAAAATGTTCAAAAAAGCGACAGTGTTCATTTTTTCATCATAAATTTCAAAAAGATTGCAATTTTTTCGGTTTGTTTTTTATATTTTTTTTCTTTTCTGGTTTTCTGGCAGTCGCAGAGCGCGCGCGCTCGCGCACGTCGTCGTCCATTTGAAGTGAGCCGCATGACGCGCGGCAATGACAACCGGAGACGCAGTCGACATCGCCGTCGTCGTCGTCGTCTTCGTCGTGGAGAATGGCAAAAGCTTAATGGGAATAGGTGTAGAGCAGCAGAGACAGGTGGAAGGGGAACGGAAGGGGGGGAATGCTTTGGATAACTGGAGAAGACAACGCTGGGATACAGTTTCGGGTTCGGTTTTGGATTCAGATGCGGATTGCGGATTGTGGACTAAATTAAATTGCCAGCAATGGCAACAGCTCTGGCAGCGTGCCGGGCAACCAGTTTCCCACTTGCATAGTTGTCGGCCTATCAGCGTTGATAAATACCCTGTAAATGAGTGTAGGGAGGTCGTTCTGGTTAGTTTACTCGTTAATAGGACTGTCTAGCTGGTAAACTTAAGGAGCAGGAGACTTAAACTTCTATAAATACACGTGCAATATCTATTAATATAATATAATATATAATAATATATTAATATAGTGCGTATAATCTAATATAATATCATAAAGTTTGGTATATTTACACATTGCTTTATGCTCTACAAGTGCTAAAGGATTCATAACGTTTGTACTTCAGTCCGCAGAGTTACAGATCGAAATAGTGATTCACAACTTCAAAACTATTTAATTTAATTTGAAAATAAAATTATAACTAATTCCTTTACAGGGTAGCTGTCTGCTTAGTACTCACTGCTAGCTTGAGTTATTTCTTACTTGTTTTTCTCTCTCGAGTAATTTTCAAATCAAACCAAGGTCTGAGTCTGTCCAGCGACTGCAGGCGATGTTTTTGGCGTGCGCGTGCGCAGCGGCAATTTGATGAAATGCATATGAAATCAAAAGTGAATTACGAGACTCAGCCAGCAACAGTAGAAGCAACAGCAGCGGCAACAACAACAAGTAGCTGAAACAACAACATTAACATAGCGACTAATTGGGACAGTCACGCAGCGATTGCAGTTCCACATTTCATATGCAATATTGCAATATCTACGAATAATGCGGGAATACGGGAGAATCCCAGATCTCTCTCCTCTAGGCTGCTTCTGTTCTTCGTCTGCTTTGGGACAATCTTCCTCATTCTTTTGGATAAAGTCCGACAGTGCCTTGGGGCATTGCTGCACTCAGAAAGCGGCAGCAATTAAATATTGTAAATCGCATTATAAAAGTATAAAAACTAAAAATGTTTCAACTGCATCCATGAATTGTTTCTTTATGGTTTGGCTTGACGTAGAGAAAAACTTTAATAGTTAAGGTAGCCTAGTGCCAAATTTGGTTTGTTTTAAATAGGAAAAGAGTAGAGTGTAATATTCTTACATTAATATAATATTCGGAGTACAATATGAGTGTAATTCACTCTGTAAGTTGTGAACTTGAGACTTTATAAAGTTTCCTTTCGTTGTCTTGAATATTTCTTCTCTTTTTTCGCTCTGCTGGCAATTAAATTCTGCTCATCTTGATTCGCACAAAAAGTCGACAATTAAAAGAAAATAAGAAGAGAATCAACAAAGGGAAAAAAGGGAAGAGAGGCAGAAGAATGAAGAGTTTAGCCAAGTCTTTTGATGAATGCGCTGCGCTCACTTTGCGTAATTAATTTAAATAATTTCGCTGGCCCCATTTGTCGTGGAGAAAGTGCCCCGAGCTAATTGAGACATTTGTATCGTTTTTGTTGGCAATTAAGTCGAAAGACTTTGTCAAATCCAGCTGGTGAGGATGAGGGAAAGAAGGAGGCAAGGAGAGAAGAGGAATATGCCAAGGATTATGCAGAATACAAGCAAGATGTTTCTCTTATAGGAAAATCTTCAAGTGAACTATCGAATATTTCTCTATAGGAAGAAAAAAGAACTTCAAGTAAACTATCAAATAATTCTCTAAAGAGAAGATCACAAGGTAATCTATAACAAAGTGTGTCTACTTATTCCAATAATATCTTAGCAATCTTCATCCACTTGTCTCATTCTTCTCCAACTGATCCTCAACCGAATTTCCCGCTTAATTGTCACAGTGAAGCAATCCAATTACTTATGAGCATTATTATTGTATTATAAAGTCTTACACTATGCCATATATATAATTTAATTGCCCTCTTTACTGGCTACGCTCCTCTCGACTCTCATTCACATTTGGAAATTCCCCATATGATCTTATTATATTTTCAGCTGTGTGGAACCTTTTTGGTCCTCGCTCTAATCAGCTTAACTAATGAAAACTTCAAAAACTGTCGATCTACAGTGCCCTTCAGTCCCCGCTGCCCCGCATGATCAGTCTCCGATTGGGCACTGCACGCAATCGCAACACGCAATTGTCCTTTTCCCCTCTCCCCTCTCACTCTCCTTTTCATCTACTTGTGGGCGTTTTAATTGTTCTGCACGGAACAAGGAACGAGAAACTGTAACAAAAGATAGTGTATGAGGGGCACGGGAGGGGGGAAAGTAGAAGAGGGCTAAGCACTTAATTTACGATCGCAGCGACAAGTGGAATTATCTTTTCAGTGCAGGGTATTGCATTGTGCACTTGTTCTCTCTTTATTCAGCTCTTTTGCACTTGTCTTTCGCATGAACTTTGACAAATATTCTCCAGATCTTGCCGCGATCTTCAGTTCGCTGTCACACCCAATTTTTCGTGGGATGTGCAACACATAATTGCGCAATGTGGTTAGAGAGAGGGGAATGCGATCTCCCTCCCTCTTTCTCTGTGCGCTCTATTGCCATCTCTGTCTTGGCGTTGACAGCAGAAAAATGTGCAACAAGTTGTTGCAACATAAATTACATTATTCTTTGTCAACATTTGTGAGTCAAAAACGTGTTCGCTCTTCATGTTAAACAAATAACTCACTTGCTGCGATCTCCTCCTCGTTGCAGTTGCTGTTGTTGTTGTTGTTGTTGTTGCCAGTGTTATTTACGAGACATCAGTCAGGGCAGCAGTGGAATCGAAGCAGGCCAGAGATCGGGTTGTACGTAGCACATGCAGCGTGTTGTAATCAGAGCATCCTTAATAAATCATAAATTTATTCGGCCCCAGCCCGCAAAATGCATGTAAAGAGGTGCCCCAAGCGGAGCAGAGCCGCCTCGGGCCTGCAGACCTCGGGCTGTGCCATTCTGCATATATATATAACATATGTGTATATATCGTGCATTATTCTGTATTTATTCTTTGCGATCTCTCTCTGCGCACATTTGGGGGCCATGTCAAACGTATTATTAACTTCACACAAAAAGCGTTCGATTTTGCACCGTTTGCTGTCGTTGAGTTTTGTCGTATGTCGCCCAATGGGACCGCCACTGGTGCAGGTACCCTCCCCCTACCCCCACCCTTTTGTTGATGATGTTGTTGAGCTGTCTGCCTCTCTTTCCCCCTCTCCCTTTCTCTCTCTCTCTGCATACATTATGCACGCGAAACCGGAAATAATAATTCGATAAATGCAGCATGAAGATGCGGCCCCAAAACTGAACTGGACTGTAGACTGGGGACTGCACTGCAAAACCGTTCGATTTTCGCTGCTGGCTGCGTTGCGAATTGTCTTCCTCAGACCGGGATAGGCCCCAACAATAACAGCAGCAACAACAACAACAACAAAAACAACATCAACGAAATTGACTTTAAAACAAAACGTCGGCCCCAATGCGTAAGGCGGCCCCCATTGACGGAAATGCGTATTCCAATTCATTTATCTATTAATGAGCCGCACTCAGAGTGAGGGAGACAGTAAGACAGGGAGAGAGAGAGAGAGAGACTGCAACCGGAAATACGCGTGGGAGTCTCTGGCTCGCAATTCTTCAGTCTGTTTGCTGCTAGAACGCGAAACAGGACATGGCTGCAATTGTTGTCGTTCTCCGTCGTTGTCCCACTGTCCCCTGTCCCCTGTCGCCCGTCTGCCTGCCTGCCTGCCTCTTGCCTGTCCCAGTGTCCAGTCAGACTGTGTTCGGTTATTCGTTGCGCTGCTTATCTCAGCAAACCATCGCGAATCACATTGCAGCAGCGGCGGCTTCCGTTCCATACCCAATGAACAGTCTCCTCACTCCCAGTACACACAGTACCCACAGTGTCCAGTACCAATCCCAGTGCCCCAACAATTCCCTGCCAGACGCTTTGTCTTTTTGCTTCTTTTTGTCGGGGGCGATCTGTAAATTGCCAACTTGGGGTTCAGTTTCGCTTGGCATACACTTTCCTGCAGGGTCTCTAAGACCAGTGAGGATCTAACTAACTGAACTATAACTGAACTCTGGTCAGAGCTAGATTGCAAATATTTGCTATATCCCTTTGATATCATATGCGATTGTGTATCTTAATTAACTGTAACTGCAATCCAGCGTATCTACTAGTCGTGCAACTTTTCTCTGCGACTCCCCACATGCATATGGACATATAAATTCTGCTTTTCCTGCTTGCATTTCGCACATATCTCAAAATTAGTTCACTGGCAAGAGAACCAAGTGGGGTACGTACAATCGATCGATCGAGATCGCATTGGAATTGGCGGCATTCTCGATGACGCTGCAGACTTGCTCGATTGATTAACTTACGCTCGATTCTTCCATATGCAAAAATGCGGCAAGTAATTTAAGCTTCAGCTACAGCCTCCGATTTGTGTTTATGTTTTGTTGATCTTGCGCTGAACTCTTCTTCAAATCGTTTGCATTATTTGCTGTCCCAAAAAGTAGAAGAATGTAACGGTACTTACGGGGCAATTGACTGATGATAATGTTGATCACTGACCTGCAGATTTGAGAAAGAGAAATAAAGAGCTCACTGTCGATATTTGAGTTTTAAAAATTGTTCTGTGTTTTCTTTTATTTCTCTTTATATTTTGTGAGATCGAGCAGCAAAGCGAAGTGGAGCAGGAATATTCATTTGTTCTGGAATATTCTTCACTAGTATCAATTCTTTGATAGTATTCTATTATGCGATAGTATAAACTATTCAATAGTAGCAACTATTCAATTATATCAACTGTTCGATAGAATCAACTGTTCGATAGTATCAACTATTCGCTGATATCAATTGCTATGCGATAGTACGAACTATTCAATAGTAGCAACTGTTCGATAGTATCAACTATTCGCTGTTATCAATTGCCATTCGATAGTATGAACTATTCGATAGTATCAACTGTTCGATAGTATCAACAATTCGCTTGTATCAACTGCTTTTCGATAGTATGAACTATTCAATAGTAAATACAATTCGATATTCCCTTTTATATTTCCCATATCATTAATAAGTCTTTAATATGTTTTTTTTTCTTGATTTGTTTTTAATATTCACTTAATACTATCAGTTTAGTGTCCTCCATGTTTGTTCGTGTTAAAAAAAAGAACTTAAGATTAGAGTCTAAGAGTAATTGTCTTCCATGCTAGAACTAGTTCTTATGGACTATATAAAAAAAGACAGGCACAAACAGCGCAACTTAAAACTAATTTGTACAAGATTCTAAGGCGTTTGTAAGGGGGCGTGGCATAAAAAAAAAATAGTGGGATATAAAATAATATGTTAAATACTTTGCGGTTGCGAGGTAATACTTTTTGTTGGTGGTGTTGCTGGTGGCATGTGGCGTGTGACTAGTTGACTTGATGCTGCACTCCAGTGTTGGGCAACAGACTCAGAGATCGTCCTGCCACAGCGAGATGTAGTCGAGTATGTCATCCTCCTCGGCACCTGAGCTGCACGAGTTGTTGCGGTAATCTTCGTAGTGCGATTCGTTTGCCTCCACTTTGAGCTGTGCTGGCGGCGCTGCGTAGTAGTTGCTGGAGCAGGGGGGCGAGGAGGCGGAGGAGGAGGTGCTAGTGGTACTGCTGCAGCTGCCGCTGGGTGAGATAAGCTGCAGTTGTTGTTGCAGTGCATAGAATTGTTGATGCTGCTGCTGCAACTGTTGCTGGTAATTGAAATGTTGCTGTTGCTGCTGCTGCTGCTGCTGCGAGTTCAACTGTTGCTGTTGGTGCTGATGCTGATGCTGTTGCTTCTGATCGTTGTCATCGATGAGCCGCTGCAGGCGTCGTATATATTCGACAGCCATGCGCAGTGTGCTGACCTTGCTGAGCTTCTTGTTGGCGCCGGGTCCGATGCCGCGTCTGCCATTGCTAAGGTCGGCAATGATGGCCACTGGAATGTGTTGGCGCAGTTGGCTGAAGCCGTTGTTCACCTGCTTGACGCGATTGCGCTCCCGAGCATTGCGTCGCACCACTGAGGCGCCGCCAATGAGCATCGGCTGCTGCTGCTCGTCCTCCTCCAGCGAAGAGTCCGACAAGTAGCTGCTGGGCTTGCCATAGGGCGATGCCATGTGCTGCTGGTATAGACTCAGCTGAGGGTGCTGCTGGTTGAGGTTGTGTTGCTGATTGCCCAGTGCCATCTTGGTGCAAGGAATTTACGAGAGTTGCTGCGAGAGAATTTCGACTGATGGTGTTGTGCTGGGTTCTGCTGCTTCGACTAGTTGGCCCTGCGAGCGCTGTCGCTGTTCTGATGCCCTTCCCTGCGCCGTGCTCGCCTTTTATAGCCCCGACCCAGCCCCGATGCCCCAGTCCCAGGTACGCATCTCACCTGCCTACCTGCAGCCCAGACAAAAGGTGCAAACGGAGGTAGCAGCGCAGCGCAGGCAGCATCACTCAAGGATCACTCACCCGAGAGCAGATCACGCACTCACTCAAAGAAGATCGCGCACTCACTCAAGAGCTCACTCACTCACTCTCTCACTCACTCGCTCTCCCACTCTCTTGCTCTCTTTGAGCTGCAATTGAGCTGCAGCTGCCCCTGTGATTATGCCCTACAGCTTCGTCTGCCTCTCTCTCTCTCTCACTCTCTCGCTCTCTGTCGCGTGCCGGCTAAAAACCGGTTGGCTGCCGCTTTTGCCTTTGGTCGTGTGGCGACTGCTGCCAGCTGCCTGTACCCCCCTTGCCTGCTCAGACTATCCCATCGTGGCCAAGTGCTTAATGCATTAATAGCCCCAGTGCAGTCTAGCCATAAATTAGACTATGCTCGGCTTAGCACAAGATCGGGGCTTAGGATCACAGCAGCGTCTCTGCAGCAGGCCCTGCTCAAGGTCTCGGCTGCCGTCTCGTCAACACCTCACCCAGCCGGAGGCACTTTTCTATTAACACTTCCCTAAATGCCCTAATGTCCTTTATTGGCAACGTTTTGGCACCCGTCGCGCTGTCCTTGGACACTCGAAAGCCATTTGAAAGCATTTAGAGAGGCACAGTACGCAGTTCTCCTGCTCTGCTGGTGCGATTTGACCTTTTGGCCATTTGAATTGAATTTGGGTACTCCTTACTCACCATCCCCCCCTTGGTTCACCTCGTTAGCTGTGACCTTTTGTGTGTGTTTTGTTTCCTCTCTGGTTGCACGCCATGACAACCGCCGTGTCAAAGCGATTCATGGCATTGACGGCGGGCGGCAAGTTGTCTCGAGCTGCCGCTGACCCGACAGTGCAGTGCTGTATGGTGCATGCAACATGATGTGCACTGCATGCTGCGCCTCATTTAGCACCTCAGCAGCAGCGGGAGATTGCAGGACATTACGCAGTCAGCCCAGATGTCCTCTCCAGGCCAGTTTAGATTCCTCATCCGGCCGTAAAATGCATGTTGATGCAATAGAAATTCGCTCTGCAACATTGGCAATTCTCCACGTCTCGTCTCCCTCTCATCTCGTACCCCTTGCCAGTTCACTCTGTCGCTGCTCCACAACTCACATCGTTCGAACTTATAAATTGTAAATTATTTTTGCAGTTTTTAGCATTTCACGTTCCATTGGAACGTTAAGCAGATCGCACGGCTCGGCACGCTTAGTCCCGCAGCACAGGCTGCAACAACAAAAGGTAAACAAGATCTTTACCAACGCACAGATACGCTAACTTTTCACTGGCAGGTGGATGGCAAACAGTTCGTAGCTAGTTAAGCTCAAAAGCTTATAAGAACAAAGAGAATGTCTTAGATTTAAATTGCATATTCAGCAATTACTATTCGTGCTCAGCTAAAGTGCCAAGTCTGATCAACTTTGCTTTTAAGTAATTATGCATAGGGCCTAAAATAGTTTACTGCTTGACAAAGAGGCGCTGTGCGACCAACTTCAGTATTATTTACTAAAAAAAAAGAATAATTTCGTAAATTAAGAAATTGTCCATGTAATAAAAATCGATTGATATAAGAATTAAAATATAATATAAATATTAAATACCCTACTAATACTGTAATTATAACTAAAATTAATAATGCATGATCTTGGAAAAAATTTATTGTTCTATTAAAGCAGAAGCTCTGTCCTGTGGTCCTAAATTATCTCATTCTTTTAAATAATAAAGCTGCTAAGTGTCTAAGCTCTTGCACTGACTCACATAAGATGTAGAATCTGCAAAAGAATTTGTAGATAATACGCAAGTTGATAAGAAAAATGTAGTACAAAAGTTAGGCAGATACTTTTAAGTTCTGCACAATATTTGCAAGGTAGCTGGCTGCGCCAGTTAGCTGTGGGATCCCGCCACAGGGGGCAACATAACATACACAACAACTGTGGATGCCGCCGCAGTCTCCACAGTCTGTTATTGTTGTTGTTGAACTGCAAGTCGAGGCTCGGCAACAACAACAAGAGCAACAACAGCATGCAGATATATTTTGCGATCGGCAGCGCAGGCGCTATCATTATCTGACACAAAAATTTAATATAAATTATGTTGACATGTTGGCTTAAATATGGGACTGGAACCGACAACTGCCGCCGCAATGAAGCCGCACCAGAGGAGATGGGGAAAGGGGGCAGGGGGATTCTCCTGGCTTTGGATGGATAATTGAGCTGCGATCGAGTTGACCACTGGATAGAGGGGGAGGGGGGACTTAGGCCTAACTAGTTCAATACTGCTGCTGCTGATCCGCGATCGTAATTGCTAGTAAGACACGGACAACAACAAAACGAATCGAAGTCGGATCGCAAAGGCGATGCCGATGCCGCTGCCGATGTCGTCGTAGCCGAAGAAGCGGCAAATATCCGCGAATGAAGTCGTCATTAATATCGACTCGGGCCTGTCAATAACTTGACATCGCATCATCATTTTTTCTCCCTCCGCTCGCTCTCTTTGCCTGTCTCCCTCTCTCCCTCTTGCTCTCTCTCTCTTCAAGCAGCTCCTGGAACGCGATCATTCAGTTTTTCAGTTTCAGTTTATTTTTCTCTCAGGTTTTTTTATTTTTTTCAGACACTTTGCCGTACGATTTTTGACGCGCCCCTAGCCAAGGTCAAGCTTTAACGTAGTATTTGTTGTTATTATTATAAACAATATTTCTTGTTGCTTTTCTATACTGTACTTTTTGTTGTTGTTGTTGTCATTATTGCTGTGGCACTTTGCATAAGTTGAATGTTAATCACATTTCGACTGTGTCATTTTCAGTCTTAAATGTAAAGCTCCCCATGTGCAATTTTCAGTCTTCTGTCTGCAGTCTACAGTCTTCGATCTACAGTCTATAGCCCTAAGAGTCCAGTCAACAGGACTTCAACTCCGGTTTGACCACACTGTCTGTCTGGACATATATTTTACTTAAACACTTGTCCAACTTAAAATTACAGTACTGTGCTGCTATATCAAGAAATATCCTAGAATTTAGCGATCGAACTGTGATCGAAAACTGTACCAACTTCTGCGATCACTTGCCTAGGATGTCTGTTAAGACTGAAGTGCAACTTGAAAAAAGTCTAGGCTCATTTTGATCGTAATCTAAAGCAAGTAATGCTCAGAGAGATATAGTGCAGACTTGCGATGATCCTCGATCAATCAGTTGCAATATAGTATCAATTAATGGCACCTATGTTATTAGTACCTATTAGGATCTGTGCTGCAATGCAATTAATGATCGAGTTATTCTCATTATAATTCTGTATCATGGCTAAAGTGCAGGCGAATTCAATAGTGATCCTCTATGGAGTGATCCTCGCTATATGCTTTGCTCCTGTAAGTTTGTTTTTGATTCACAGTGATCCTTTCATAACTGTTTCACTTTCTCTGCCCCCTCTAGCTCTCTTTCTCGTTCAAATGTCTCCTCTCTCTCTTTCTTTCTGTCAGTGGATGATCAAATGTTGACATCCCGGCTGTCAACTGTTCATGGCCGTCAAATTGCCGCCTGATGGCCAGATGAGATGAAAGGGCAAAAGCCGAATGAAACTGAATCGGAAACTGGAATTGTCCGCAGAACCACGCGACACCCACTCCGAGGCGTTGCACCTCTGGCTCTGCCGCAGCAGGAACTGATTTATGTGCGGCTGTCATTGCGGCCCGTTTCGGACTTCTAAGGTGCGCATTTTGACGCCGCCGAAGCCAGCGATTCTATTGGCCGCATTCGCAGTGATATTTATGGCCAGCCAAGATCGGCAGCATGTCTGTATATATATCTGTCTATATATATATCGGCTTTTATACTCGTATATGTGCCCAGGCACATTCAGGGCCAGGGCCAGTGCGATTTTTGATTAATTGTAATGCGAGAACTTTGATTAATTGCGGCCACGTTGCGGCCCCAACATAACAATTTGTTTTCGCATTGCATTAAATCAACGAGCAGCAGCGAGGAAGCTTCGGCTTCGACTGCAGCGCGTCGTGTGATTGTATGGCCAACACCTTGTGCTGTGCTATCGATATGCGGACGGCCCGATATCGATAGTATTTATGAGTTGTTCGCCTCAATTTATGAATGGCCCCCAAAAACGAGCTGAGGGAACGACGAACGAGCTGAGCCTGTTGCCTCGGCAATTATGCAAAAAGTTGTCAAATGCGTGGCAGGGACAGCGGGGCAGCTAGGGGCAGCTGGGGGCGTGGCTGTGCTGTGACTATCAACAAAATACAATCAATAACAGCAACAACAACAAAAGCAACTGCAACTGAGACGATGATCAAAAATTACCAAACGAAAATTGTACCAGTTTTTACGCAAAGTTCGCTGCAATTTACATGTCCCAGTGCCCCCTGTACCCCCCACTCTCCTCTGGCTGTGGCCACTGTGCGCCACTGTCTTCATCCTCTTCAACAAAACCAATCAACGCGTCTGTCAGTTGCGCAGTCTCTTAGCCTCAGACTCAGCCGCAGCCTCAGCCTCAGCAGTTGCCGCTTATCGGTAGCCGCGCTGAAATCAGCTTCTGGCACATCACGATCATGTTGCAGAGACTCCCTTCTTCCCCACTGTGGCCCGCCCCCTGCCGAGTGCTACGACTGCCTCCCCTCCGACTGTCTCAGCCATTGGCCGAGCCGTCGGCGATCCGTGCTCGTTGCTCCTGTCACAATTACAACGGCAAGTGCAGCAGACTAATGACAACCACGACGGTGGCAGTTGCTGCACAGTGGCACGAATGCGCCTGAATATGGGCAGAGTGCAAAGTTTGTTTACTGACATACTGCAATCACATTTGGATTTACAGAAAGTATTTATTGAGTATTTTGGTATTCATTTTGGTATAATTTGATTTTTATGTTACTTTTATATTTAGTTACTCTTTTTAGCATTACAGTTCTAGTACAATAGTTTCTTAGTGTTCCAGTCCAATGCGTTTTCTTGATGTGTTTTATTTATTTATTTATTTATTTATTTAATTAGTTTATAGTCGGACTAAGGTCAGTCGACTGTTTAAAAGTAAAAAAAAAACAATCAATAGTTATAATTAATAATTTTAAGTTAAAAGTAAAATCTTAACTGTGAGAAAAGACAAAAAAAAGAAATTAATTGAATTGAATTGACACTGGTATAAAAAAATGAAAGAGCCGATCCAACATTTGTTGCAGAGGATTGGGGAAAACCCAGAAAAACCCAA
Organism: Zaprionus capensis; assembly: GCA_018903675.1. Lineage (NCBI taxonomy): Eukaryota > Metazoa > Arthropoda > Insecta > Diptera > Drosophilidae > Zaprionus > Zaprionus capensis. The sequence continues at coordinate 9,963,878 of JAEIFN010001073.1, read as the reverse complement.
TCAGATCAGGAGAGTTAGTGTTAGTAAGTTTTATACGATATTTCCTGTCACGATAAGCGCAAGACATGAATGCATTGCAGCAAATCGAGTGCGGCAGCTTGTCACAAGGAATTGCAACTGGTTTTTGCATGTTTGCCACAGTTGGTGCCACTGTGCGGCGCAAGTTGCAGCAAGTTGACACGGAAACTTGATATGGCACACACGCGTCTTGGCCCGCGACTTGCTGCAGCGAGGCAAGGCACGGCAGGGCGAGATGAGGCGACTGTGGCAACTGTGGCCTGTGGCGTGCGCGTGCAGCGCAATTAACTTTGTTGTAAGGCAGGCAGCCTGGCAACACTTTGACATTGACTGCCTGCTCGGCTGGCCACTGTGCACAGCTTGCATGGGGGAGGGGCACCGGCAGAGGCAGGGGGAGGTGGAGTTGTAGCTGGGGCAGCCTTTGGGGCGCACGGCGACAATTTCACCTGTTGCTGACACAGTAACTTATATTATTTGCATGCGCCTGGGCCGAGAGTCGCTGCTAGTGCAGCCAACTGGTTTCGCTTGCAGCAGGGCAAGGGGGAGGGGAATAGAGAGAGATAGAGAGGGAGACTGGTGGCTGTTGCTGCCACGTGCAACAGGGAAGAAATGAACGATTGGTGGGTTGTGCCCCGGGATCGGTGGTTAGACGTAATTAGAGCAAGATCAATTGGCAAACAGCTCGTTAGGAGCTGCCACACGCTGTGCAACGAGATGACCTCTGACCTCTGGCCAGGGCTGCAATTAAATGTGCAGCGCGTTGCAATTAGTTTTTGCAGCTTAGCACATCATTAGAAGCAGCAGCAGCAGCAACAGAAACAGCAACAAGAACAAGAACAACGACAACGGGGGCAGGTTGAGGCAAGGCGAGGCGGAGCGGGGCGTGGCGTGGCGAGACGAGGCTGCAGAAATTGCAGCATGTCCGTCAATGAGCCGATCGCGTGCGTCAACGTCAACGTCAGCATCGTAGTAAGCAGCGCAGCCAGCATCGACGTCGACGTCGGCGTCCGCGTCGTTGGCGCTCAGCGTTGCTCTTAACTGATTCCCATTGATTAATTGCCATCATTAGCATATGGAAAGGACGGCATGATTGATATGAAGCTGCCCCAAACATGGGCAGCAGCAGCAGCAGCAGCCGAGGACCACCGGCATCGTTGCGCCACGGAATGCGGCACTTAATGTGCGCCCCTTAAAAGGACAACAGCAACGGAACTTGCAGCAAGTGCTGCTTAGACTTGCTGCATGTGCTGGTTGCATGCCACGCCAGGCACTGGGCCAAGCGACGCGCTAATTGTTAACAAATTGTGGCCCACAAGCTGCAAGTGCAACGCGGCCAATGGGGCGACACGCAACGCAACGCACCTGAACCCCAAACCGAAACTGAACCTCAAGCTGAAGCTGAACTGTGGCAGCAACCTGCACTTTGGGCGCATTTGGGGCGCAGCGCGGCACACGCGATCTGCGCGTAACTGAAAATCCATTACAGGCCAGGCAGGCAGGCAGACAGCAGGCGGAGCAGGTCACGACACACACGCGCAGCCTGTGCCTGCACAGTAGCCGCTCCAGCTTCAGTTGCAGCCTCAACCTGCGTCCGCGTGTGGCGTGCGACGTGCGCGCAATCTCTGCCCCAATTGCTGCCGACGGCGGCTTGGCGACCTTTATTGGATGAGAGAGTTCTCAGAGAGTTTTATAGAACCTACGCAGGGCAGAGGCGAGGGGGAGCTATTGCCGGACTTGATATTCAAGTGAAATTGGCTAATTTTGTGCATGTTTGTGATCTTTGAGACTTTTGCAGTTACGATCACTTTGTAAGTTATACAGAAGTTACTGCCTCGGCCTTTTCTTTTGATCGTCAATTTACTCGTTTGTATTTTCAATAAAGATCATTAGCATGTAATGTTTATTGATTATAATTATTGAGCAGAGATAGAGAAGATGCTTAAATGAGCTTGCTGCGTTAATTGAGTACAATTCCAAACTGAGCTTCACTCTCAATTGATCTGTCTTTAAAGATGGTCTACTTAAGATCATAAGCATACAATAGTTATTCATTGTAATAATTGAGAAGAGATATTTGTGCTTTTAGATGATCTTTTTATGATCTTTTTAAATTAGTTGAGTAGAGTTCTGAACTGACTTATATTTTACAATGATCTATCCTTACAATGATCTATCCTAAGATTTGTTAATTCACTGTCGATCTTCAAATGATCCTTCTGATTATTTTGTGAGTGTGATCTACAGTTCTGTCTCAGCTGCAATGCGGACTGTTGCAAATGCTGGCCAAACTGAACGCATTCGCAACACAGTTAGATACTGTTATAAGCCAAGAAAACAGTTGGACAAATCTCTTAACTTTATAATTGCCGCACTTTATTAAGTTTCTCCATGAAATTCCACTTTATGACAGTTTTCCCGACCTTGACAATAGCTTTTTTTTTGTTTAATGAACTCATCGATTCAGTTGCTTTGCTTTCTCTGGCTGCCTGCATTTTTTGCAATTTCCTTGGCGCCCGTTTACACGTTCCATTTATGCTTCCTGCTCTTGGGATCTTTAGTTTTTTCAGCTTTTTTTCAGCTAATTGGCCGCCTCGATAGGTCGTCGGTAAGTATGTTATCAAGCGACTAGATTGCCGCCCCATAATCTGCGACCATCATCATCATCATCATTGAGCGAGACAGAGACAGAGACAGAGAGAGAAAGAGAAAGAGAGACAGCAAGAGAGTGCGATCAGAAGCCAGGCCTGGTCAGTTGCCGTGATCATCGTCTGGGGCCCTAACTTTCCATCAAGAGTTTCAATTTCAATATTAAAACGCGACAGTGGCAATTGGAGGATCGGCAAGCGATCGCTGCTGCTGCCCGATCGATCTGGTAAAAGTGAATAACTACCTGTTTTTTTGTTTTGTTCGTCTGCTTGGGATGAGCAACTCAGCAACTCACTTGGCCCTTGGCGCGCGATCCAATGTTGCCATCGGCCCCCATTGGAAATGCATTTTCACTCTGGGCGCAGCCGCAGGCACAAGGCACACGGAGCTCTCGATCGATCGATCGACGATGTTCGACCGCAGGCAAAAGTGTGCTCCAGTTTAATTGAAAGCGGTTTTTGTGTAACGGCCTTGGTGGCAATAACAACAGCAGCAACAACAACAACTGTTGTCGTAGCATGCTTCGAGGTGTGAGCTGTATCAGAGCTCGCTGCACTTGTTTTAGCTGCAAGTACAACTCGCTGTGGCAGCGGCAGTTGCAGTTGCAGTTACTGCACTTGCTGCCTTATTGATTGTATTGACGAAATGGAAATTTGTCAATTCTCACCTGGCAGGGGCACATTTTTGTGGTCGACTTGCAAGCAGAAGCTGAAGCTGAGCTTTTTCTTCAGTGGCTGACTTTCAGTTTTCAATGCGGTTGACCCAGAGCCAAGGTCGTGTGCGTAGCGAGGAAGGGCAGGGAAACAAGGAGAAGGAAAGAAGGAGAGTGAGAGACAGAAACAGAGAGAGAGCGAGAAAAAGGGAGTGAGGTAAAGAGACAGATAGAGAGAGTCTTTGAGATAGTCTGCCCAAACAGAGACAACTCAATCAATGCTGCTGCTGCTGCTGTCGCTGCCTCTGCTATCACTGTCGCCTGGCGGGCCATACAAGAATAACCTTTTAATTAAACCGTGCAGCGTGCAACGTGCAACGGTTCAACGTTGACAACGATAACAAAATCGTTTGACGCTCTCATCGCTCTTCACGCGTGTTTGCCTCGTATCGCGCATATCGTAGAACCCTTTTTGGCCCTCACTCGAGATCCGGCACAATCGGGTTGGCCCATCCGTTGCCAGCATATCCGACCACGCCCTTATCGCCGCAGCCCCTGTCGCTGCGGATTGTCGCACGCAGCGTTGCCCGCGCTGCACTTGCCTCCTTTCTTTATCAATGAATGAACCTCGCTGCTGCCTAAGCCAGCAGCCTGCACGCTCGCTCTCATGAATGAATGAGGAAGAGAAGGTTGCGGACGGGCATTTGGCAAGCGATTAGATTGCCAGCATATTTATAATACCCTGCAAGTGTTCCTGGCGTGAGGTGTATGCCGTGTGTAGGATGTATTAGGCAGGAGTTGTAGAGGCAGCTGAATGAATATTGCATAAATATTGCTCAGGTTTAGCATGTGGATTGGCAGAGCAATTTGAAGATTATTTAGAAGGGATTAGAATTATGAAGGAAGTATAGATAGTAAAGGCAGTATACAGAACTGTTGAAAACACTGACGACAAACAATGCATGTCATATTCAATTAACATCTGATGGTTCATTAAAATATATGGCATGTGTTTCTTATGCAAGAGATAGTTGCTACAAATATGATCTAATATATATGAATATATTGTAATATAATAAAGTAAAATAACATATATTTAATATATCCCCAATTATATATATATTGTAATATAATAAAGTAAAATAACATATATATAATATATTCAATATATCCCCAACTATTAATGAGTATGCTGCAGTCGAGTTGCTTCCCTCTATAGTCGTGTATATCGTGGACTCTTCTGCTGGGCTACAAGTACATTAGTTGCACAGCTGCAACGTTGTCGCCGTTGTCAATGCGTTCTACCTGTACGGGGCGATAGCAACAGCAACAGCAACAGCAACAGCAAACGTACGTATAAGATACAGATACAATTGTATCTGAACTTGGGTCTTTGTGTGGCTACACGCTACACTTGTTCTCGCTGGCCTAACCGATTGTCTGTCCCACTATCCACTGTCGCTGACTATCAACATCAGCGTTTGGGTTTTTATGCGCTTGCCACCAACAACGATGCGCGGTGCTTGGGGGAGGGGACAGAGGGGAAGGGCAGAAAAAGTGGGCTGTGCGATGCGAACAATTTCGTTTGGTCCTTTGAAGTTGCTTTCATTAAAAAGACATAAAATGTCAATCAAGATAATTTCGCAGTTCTCGCTCTCTCTCTCTGTCTCACTCTCTTACTCTCTCTCTCTCTGTCTTGCTCTGCCTCTTTTGCTCTCTATTTGTCTCGCTCTCTGCGAGCATTTAAATTGTGCAAAACTGCCCAAAAATTCTTTTGCACACGAGGCTTTTGTTTGTCGTTTTGTGCGAATTGAGCGATTAAGTTGTACTTTCTTTTTGCTTGCAATGCTGTAAGGAAGGGATGGGGGAGAGGGGAGGGAGACTGGGAGACAGCCTGCAGTTCACGCCTGCTCTCGACGAAAGAAATCAATTACAACTTAGTTAAAAGATGCATAAAATTGAATGCATTGTTCGAGTCGCGTCGCTTTTAATTGAAAAAAGACTTAAGCAACGAACTGTGTGTGGAATGACTTAAGTAACGAACAGCGGCAGCAGCACTGTTGACTGACTAAAGCGGCAAACTTGCCGCTGCTTGTTAAGCCGAACGGGGCAAGTTAATCACACCACGCACAGCAGGTCACAGCATCAACTGCAAGTCTGCCACGCCTGCCCTGCTGTGTGTTGGCGCCTTCAATTAGGCCGCTCCTCTAGGTACAGTCAGGCATGGTTGCCCTGCCCCATCCTCTCCTCTCCCCTGCTTTGCTGCTCTGCTCTGTCAATCAAGAGCGGAAGCCATAAATGGCAGCTTGTTATTAACGCTGTCTAGCAGTAAATTAGCCCGAAAACTCTGCGCGATTTATTGCATTTCAAATGCGTCACTAATAATAGTGCAGAGAGCGGAAGAGGGAGAGAGGCAGATGGAGAGAGAGACAGAGAGAGAGGGGAGGAACTAAGTCAATATTTGCTTAAGCCAAAAAAGGAAATTTCTATAATTTGCATGTGCGGTTTTTTTATCGCGTTTTTTTTTTTTGGTTTTTGGCGGCTGATCCTCGCGTCGCTGCTCTCGCGGATCCTCGGATGCTCGACCTATGTAAATCATGAGAGACGGCAAACCGCAAATTAGCCACACGTAGCTCGACGACGCTCCCTCACCGCGCCTCGCCTGTCCGAGTACGTTTCTCGTTAACTCTCGGCGCGGGCTTCTTAATGTTTTTCAATAAATTTCCAGACTTGCGGGGAGTAGGGGGGAACTGTGAACCGGCAAGTTGGCAGCCAGCAGACGCGTTAATAGAGCAAGTGTTGTTTTGCTCACTTTTGGCGTTAAGTGTTTCGCACAGCAGCCAGTCCAGTGGAATGTGGATCAAGGGGCAGTAGCAGCATCTGAAAGGATGGCGGAGAGGGGTACGCAGGAGGCAGGCGGCGGGCAGCAGCGTCTCATCTCTGTTTGTAATCAAAAAGTAAATAAATGCCGGCAGATCGAGGAGCGCGGCTTGCGGCTTTCGCCTTGTTTGTTTTTGTGCGAGCGCCTTTTGCGAAAGTCACAGGACGCCATGCCACGCCCACAACGGCCTGCGTACGCCCGCCCGCCCGTGTACTGGCATAAATCATACGCATAAACTGTTGGTACAGGCAGAGGGGGAGGGCGTAGGGAGCTGAGCAGTTGGGAGGCGGGTAGATTGCTTCCAGCATCGGCTTCAGCCCCATCTCGGGTTGCCTTGTAATTATGTGTGAATTTTGGCACAGCCATCATTTCACACAGCACCCAGCAGCACCCCCCTCCCCCCCCTCTCTCACTCTTTCTCTCTTTTTCTCACTCGCTCTCTCTTGCAGTTTACACCTAAGCGGGCGTGTGCATGCAAATGACCGATCGCTGTCGGGACCAGTCGAACGGGTTTCCCTTTTTGTTTCGACTGTCTCTCGCTGCATTTGTGAATTGTGAATCAATATTCGTGTGAATAACATGTGAATAAGCTTGCATTCACTACTGACTTCACATTTTGTTCATGTCTAGACGTGATCTGGTGATCCGATTTGAATAACGTATAAATAAGTGAGGAACAACCTGAAGAACCTAGAAACCTGAAGTTGATGTGTTTTTTCGTTGTGCAATAATCAGTTTCTTAATTTTGGCTTTTTTACGGCCGAAAACCAGGTTCAAAATCTATCCTTTGATATAACCCCTGTCGCCAACCAGCTGTAAAAGCATAGCATACTTTTAGGATCATTTCAAAATAAAAGGAACAGCAGTTAACTTATTTTTTGAACTCCCCCGCCCCCCGGCGCCCGCAGCGGGCGCCGTTTCGAACTGTTTGCTTTAAAAAAAAGGAGAAATGGAAAAAAGTGGCTAAAATATTTTCACATTTTCCTGGGCGAATATGGAAAGCAGTGTCCTGATACGGGAAAAAAATTTAAACAATTTATAAAAAACCGCAAGGCGCTGCGTCTGTTAGTTTTGGCGCAATTTCAACTTGAAAATCGTAAAAAACTGCCGTTATTCCAAATGAAAAATACGTTACATTTTCGCTAAGAGAGTTCCGTTTAGCCACGACATGATCCCATAGCATGTGCACGAACCTTTTTCTTTTTCTTTAAAATAAGCAGTGAGCTGCTTGCATTGAAATGAAGTTCCTTGACACGATCCCATGTTATTGTATTCACTAGTTCATGCATTAGCAAATACAACAACCATGGCATTCGGACGACCGTCGAGAGCGCCCTGTACTCACATGGTCTCATTCTGGATATTCTTTTTCTTTCTAGAAAGGCGTAGCCGGAAATGCGTTCAGAGTTTCCTGTCAAATTGGCAGGAATGTTCCAGAAGCAGCGAACAGCGGCATCAACTCAGTCGCACATTTTTTGCGATAGCCATCGTTTCAATGTATGTGTGTGCTATGTATGCACAAGCTCGCATATGAATGTATGCGTTGCTTGTGAAGTTTGACAACTGGCAAAAATGCTTCGGCCAGCGCGCTGGCAGCCTGAATTCAATTTTGTGTTTCGACGTCGAGAGCCTAGAAAATGAGCCACATGGTCGTATCGAGGGAATAATGCATAAGCTAATAACTAACATTAACTAACAGTAACTAACATTAAATAATTTTAACTTAATTTACAGAATTTTACTGATTTGTTGTTATTAGAGAAACAGACAGGAAATCCCGCCAATAAAATGTTAATGTAAAAATGCAGTTTTAATAATTTCATTGTTTTCATGTTCATTTTATTTCGTTTTAATATTTGGTCGTTAGGGTTAGAATCGACAATTGCCCTGCTTTAAAATAATTTAAAAAAAAAATGCATTGCTTCACATAAATGTGTTTGTGTAAAATTAATGTGTTGATTAGTTTATGCAGTATGTTTGTTTGTTGGGCAAAAATCGAAAATACCAAATGCCGTACATAGCTTAGTGGTGATGGTTCTTGTTCTTCTTCTTGTTCTTCTTACGTGGTTTCTTGGGCTTCTTGTTGTTGGTTTCGTTACGTTCCATTAAAGCAGGCTCATCTGCATCTAGTTTGGTCATGTCATCGAAGGCATTACAAAGCTGCTCCTCGTCGAAATCTAACAACGATGAATCTTCTGAAGGTTTCTCATTCTCGACCTCTACCTCGGCATTAGCCTTCTTGACACTGTCGTCTGACTGCGATGGCTCCTCGCCATCGGCTGCTGACTTCCCTTCATTTGCCTTCTCTCCCAATTTATCTGGTTTCGATAAATCCTTGTTCTTCGGTGGAGTATGGAAAGCACTTAATGAACCTCGCATTTCCTCGAACAAGTTGATTGTTTCAAATGCCCCGACACCATTCGTGGTGCTGTCTGGAGAAGGAGGACCCATAGAAGGTGACACGCGAGCTTTCGGTGCTACAGAATAAATGGGCTTGGGAATCAACATCGCCTCACTCTGAGAGAAATTATTAAATTCAATTTAAATCAATTTAAATGTAAATCCTCAACAAATATTGTACTTTCAACTTACATTTTGCAAAGCTATAAAGGGCTTTGACGGAGACAACATGCATTTTACAAAATCCTTGAAGCCGTTCTTCCATTCTTCGGAGTTATGATCATCCTCCATTCCCTGTTGAGTAGCAATCTGAATCCACATGCGCTGAAGATTTTCCTGACTTGGCGGCCAATCTGCCATTTTTTTTTTTAATTTAAAAAGTGCTTTTGAATTGAAAAAAGTGCTTTTAGGCAGAAGCTTTTTTTTTGTTAGAACTGTAGTCGACCAGGTCTACAAACGAAATGACCGATTTCCGTGCGGAAGAAACTGACATCGACTTGGCTAACATGCGTGTTATAGGAATGTTACTCGATATGTATTAGTGACATATGACTTGCATATTTTGTGGTCATTTGACATTTGTCATGTTAAACTCATAGGGTTGCCTAGTACTTAAATACATACTAAGTAATTAATATATATTTATTTTATATATATTATTTTGGCCAATATATTTGCCACCCAGTCGAATATATTTCTGCTATTTTCAATTACTGCTAATTTCCTGAATAATTCTTCTTTTTTATTTTTCACATGTGCAATTTTTACTGTTACCTTTCAATTTTTTCACTCATAAAACCGAATCGAACAAGTACAATTTTGAACTCAACAGATTCGAGCTCGTTGCTAATCGAAATAATCGTCGCACCTAGCTCATACCCAAACCAATAGATGAAGAAATCGAATTCGAAATCCTCATAAGGTGTGTAGTAACCGAAACTAAGTTGCACTCGTTGCAGGTCACTGCTTCCAATTGGAAACCCTCCTCATTTTTCCTGAGACAATAAGAATATTTGCTTCAAATAAAAAAAACACGTTTATTTCACTTACTTAACTAATTCGGAAAGGGGAATAGGAAAACTTACAAGGAGACAAAAACATTGCGAACATCGAATGAGAAACCAAAAAAAAAATACATAACTTTATTTATATAGTGTGTGTGTGTTTGAGAGTCGATGCGCGTGTGTGCTTAAGAGGGAATCTTCTCAACGCCGCCTCCAGTTCTGGTTTGGCTCCTAGCCCTGATGATGATGCCACCAGCCCGATTGGCGAGCAGTCATGTAGCTCTTGAGGGCCTCACGTTGGTGGGAGGGCTGATGCGAGGGGAACAGATGCGGGCCACTCGTCTCGTAGTTAAGTCCGTTGTGCTGGTTGAAGACAAACGCCTTGGGCACATCGAGGCCATTCGACGTGGTCGACACACTCACGCTGGACACGCCCTGGCCAGGCGAGGCTGGCAGGTAGCTGCGAGTGGGTGGCGCTGGCGCCCAACCTGTTGACAACTGTGGCTTCTGTGGCATTGTGGGGCGATAGGGCTTGTAGACTGGTGGTGCCGGTGCTGGTTGCTGCTTGGGCAGGGCGACAGAGTTCGATGGACCGTAGGCATTGTTTCTCAAGTCGCAGACAGTATTCTCGACGAGGGCGCCCAAAGTGGCCGTGTAAATACGGAAATTGACATCGTTGTAGTCAAGATCGGAGAGCAGAAAGACGGGCATACGATCGGAGAGCACCCAAACATTCTTGTTCTCATCGATCTTCACGTCAGCGGGGAACACCAGGCCGACATCGTCGCGGTCAACAACATCGTGGAACTGTGGTGTGTACGGCATCGAGGAGTGCCAACAACCAACGGCATTCTGATCAATCAGATTGAAGAGCTCAATGCCATCGTCACTCATGACGCGCGCCGTGGTGTGTGCATTCGCTCCGCGCTCATCGAGGGCAATGAACTCGTGGTAGGAGTCCTCGGTGCGTGACTCATCCCGGAGGATGCGGGTCGACACTGCGAACTGACGATGACTGGCCAGGGGACTGAAGTAGAGGACACGATAGCCATCGCTGCGTATGGGCGACAGGGCAATGCCGAAGATGCCCTCCTCGCCCCACTGGAAGTTCAGGCCGGCGATGTTGTAGTCACCGCGCAGGGGATCGGGGAAGAAGAAGGAGTGGGCAGAGAAGCGCCACGACTTGTTCTGTTCCCACGAGTAGGCGATAAGTCCGTAGCCAAGTTCGTCGGAGAAATACGCATACGCATCGTCGCATGTCTTGCCAATGTCCACAGCAATGTTGGCAATGAATGTATTCGGGTTGGTGTCCGCGGGGTTCAGCTCGTAGCGACGCACGCGGGTGTTGGTGGTCAGGTCGAAGACGTTGACGGCATAGGGGCAGGGATTGGTTGTGGTGTTGCCAATGCCCACGGTGCCGGTGTCCAGTACCCAGAGGCGACCGCACTCGTCAACCTTGATGCGATATGCTGTGGTGATGCTGTTGGCGCAATCTCCGGCCGTGTTGCTGCGCCAATCGGGAAACGGTATCAGCTCAGGGGAGCCTGTCAGGCTGTGATCCATGTTGATGTAGGTCAGCGTAGCGGGAATTCCTGCGAAAAGTGAAACGATTAACGGTTAATCATGTTGCAAGTGCCCCCCCCCTCCTCCTGCCCCCTCCCTCTTGCTGCTGTTGCTTGTTGCAAGCAATTTCCGATGTCATTAGCCAGTGTTGAAGCAACTCGACTAGGCTGTCATATCATCATCATGATCGTCATCGTCATCGTCGACGTCAACGTCAGCGTTTCCGCTCCAGTTGATGCGGCGCCAACCAGTTGCGGGCGTGCGACATAGTTGCACTTGTCTTGGCCAATTTCGTAAGTGCTGCGCTGCATGCCCCGCCATCGCCTCCTCCTCTGACTTTCCTATCAACTCCATTCCAATTGAATTGCAATTTCCGACTTGCATTTTTGTTGCCTGCCTCAGCCCAAGCTTCACTTTCGTTTACTTCCAGCTGTCTCTCCCTCTCCCTCTCTCTCTCTCTCATTATCTCTATCTCCATCTCGATATGGGCATTTTACCGTTAGCTACCGTCTACGTGGTTGCCACTGAGCCGCCTCAACTCATGTGTAACACAGCCTCACTGGCTGAGCCAGTCTTTTAAGTCTTCTAACTGAGTGCATACGATCCCCCTCCCTATAGATCTTTCCAGTTTATTCACGGCTTCGACACTTCTGTAACAGCAAGCAGCAGCAGGAGGAGTCTCTGCTGCCATATCATGTTTCCTCTAAGCTGACGGCTAACATTATAGCAATGTTTATCAGGACTTAATGTCACTTCGTTGCCGACCAAATCCGATTTAACTCGAGTCCCGTCGCCAAATTTCACTAAACCCAACGCATTTCCACAGATCAATGATAGTGTGGGGAGTGGTATACCATACTTCATATACTGCATGTCAAATTTCATACAACATACTCGTATCGATTTCCTGTAACTATAATCGCTTGGTGAAAACTTTCGGTCAGCTTGAACTCCTCACAGTTCGCGTATTAGTGCAAAGCTGTTGCATACCAAATTTCATGATGATATGAGATCAAAACGATTCCCCGAAAGCGAAACAGATTTACCATAATGTGTCATTCAAATTGCACGTCCCGTGGCTCGCATAACATACAACATACTCCAGTTGAAGCATTGATTATGCTTTATGGCTGGGGAGTTTACACCATCGCGACTTTAAGTATGTTCAATTGGGATGCGGATGATTTGTCAAGCTGTCCGTGGTGTGGCGGGGCAATATTGAAATTTCCTGCTGCACGCCGAAGTCGACGCTGATCGGGCGTAATTTTGTGGCAAGTGTCATCTAATGCAACTGCTGTGTGTGGGGGAGGGGGAGGGGGAGTGCCTGTCAGTTGGTTCCGATGGGAACCAGTTGCCGTGGCAGCGGGCATCCTGTGCTGAGCATCGCGTTAGCTCGTTCACAAATTGTTACAGGCAGGCAAACTGGCAATGAATTTTCCATTAGCCATGCACTTAGCCTGGCTCATTTGGCGAGTTACCTGTTTGTCAAATCCAATAACATATCATACGCATTCATAGTCGCATTCACAGTCGCATTCACAGTCACATTCATATTCGTATTCACATTCACATTCGCACAAATGTGAATGTGAGTGTGCGTGAGTCGAAGGAGCTCAGATCTGCGCCTGCTATCAATTTGTAATTCAATGGCTTCGACTCAAGCTCAGGCGTGGCGCCCCCAGGCTGCAGTTGGGGAGGGATCGCGGGGTAGATCGGTGGATCGGACTGCGAGGCATGCTCATTGCTCATTGCAATTGCAAATGACATGACAGGGGCAATTTGTGGATCTGACTTTGATTCTGTTTCAGCTTGAGACTCAGTTTCAGTCTTGTTTTTATTATGTTATATCCCACATTATTATGTGAGAATTGGCCATTCTTTATCGCCTCCCTTCTCTCCCCTTCTCCCTCTCTCTGTCACAGCACAACACGCATTGGAAGGAGGTTTAATTGATTGATTTTTCTGACTGGCGACTGTCAACCGTTAAAATAATGAGACTTTATGTTTGATTAGCTAATTGATTTGCTTTGATCTGCGTCTCTGGGTCTCCGCGTCTCGCTTGGGCTCGCACTTTCGCCTCCATTGAAGCGTGTTCCCCACCACCACCCCCCCACTCCTAATCGGACTGAGGTTTGTGGGTTTTTGGTATTTAAACTTTTGGCTCTACTTATTGCTTGCTGACGACCTTCTGGGGGGCTGCTGATGGATTGGCATTCCAATTGATCACCTTTGTTGCCATTCTTGCAAACAGCTCAAGGCTGCAACTGCTGAAGCCCTGAACGTAATTCGGGAGATTTGTGTCGCAAATGGAGTTGGGAATGCCACAGAAAAGTCTCGGCTCGTGAACCGGAAACTAATGTGGTAACATATATCACTGATCCAGTTGCTCTACACGACTTTTAATTGCCATTTTTCGCGTAATGCACGATGTGTTTACACTGGCTGCACACACACACACATACATGCAAACACGTACATGCATACACACAAATACGGACACACTCAGTTATAAATGCAGCTCTCTCTTACTGCACATCGAGTTGATTATTTATTTTGTTTATTTAATTCGATTTTTATTGCTGTTTGTTCTGCATTTGTAACGGTAAAACGTTAGTCAAGGCCCCCCTGAAGCCTTCACAATTGCCAGATATATGTATGTATAATATGTTTATACATATCTAAATTGTATATTTGCTGTATTCATTAGCCATATCTGATGAGAAAATATTTGAGGAACCACTCAATGCCGCGTTTACTCGTATTTGTTTTGCCGATTTTATCGATTCAATAGTAATCAGTTTTTGTTTTTCGTTTACGAATTTGGAATGAGCTTGAATGGGATTCTCTTTGAACTAGAGAAGAGTTACGAATAATAAAATAATCATAATTAGGAGTTTAGAACAAAGTGTAAACGGGAAATCGATTTAACTTGAGAAGATTGAGGGATGTAGTTCCTTTAATTAAATGATTCTAAAGATTATAATATTATTCTTCATACATTTGTAAGTTTTATGAAAGTAAACAGAATATATAATATCTGAAATATTTGCTGAGAGTGTCTTAGCGGCTTTACTAATAAACTTTCAGCCCACTTAGAACACTTTGCATGCATAAATAAATGCATTTATCTTCGGCTTGAAGTCGAGTTGCTTTATAAACACCATAAATATCAATGATCATCACTATTATAGGCAATCATCTATTATGACACTGTAAAGTGCTATAAATACTTTACTATAAATGCAAATGAAGTCAATGTCGCAACTGGCTCCACGCTCGCATCCCCACGCAAGGAAAACTTGTTCAGATTATGTTGGTCTAATAACCGGAAAATGTGCTGGAATTCCTACGATATGCAACATTGTAGAACTCATAAGTCAGAGCCTATTGCAGCACACTTGTTTGGACTGTTTACCATAGTGCACGATGGACAAGTTGCCCAAAACGAGGAGGTGTGTGGACTGTGGCACGCACCTGGCTTTAGCTAATTCGGCTGCGATATCTTTGCACATCTTAATTGAAGCGCAGGAGCAGTTGGCCAAATGGCCAATGTGCTAACGAGCAATTGGCCAATTGGCAATTGGCAATTGGCAGTTGCAAATTGCCTGCGTCGGCTGCTAATGATGCCCAAATGTGGATAGCAGTTTGGTACTCACCATCTCGCCAGCGAGGCACCGTGACGAAGAGCCGATTGCCGTAGTGCTCGATGCCCACGGGCAGGGCGTTCTGTGGTATGTAGTCGCCACTGGCGATGGCCTGCTCCTTGAGGCGATCGTTGGGGAAGGCGAAGTCCAGTTGGTTCCAGCTGTAGCGTTCCTGCAGCTTGTAGGCGGCCTCTGTGCCGCCAACCAGGAGCAGCAACAGCAGCGGCAGCGTCAACAGGATGCAACGCAGCATGTTGAGTTCTCGATTAAAAACACTTGCACAATTTGCGAATAAAAAAAAAAAAAGGTTTTTTTTGGTTGGTTTGTTGGCTCGTCCTTTTTGCAGGGCTCGAGGCAGCGAGGTGGTGGTGGTGTTGGTGGCAACTTGGAACTCAGCTCAAGCGGCTGGCGCGTTTGTGACTGTTGGCCATTATGCGGCGCACACGTTTTATATAAACTTATTTTCGCAGCGCCAGCAGCAGCAGCATAAGCAGCAGCACAACCAGCAGCAACAGCAGCAGCAGCAACAGCGGCAACAGCCGAAGGCGCACGCGTGCAGCGGCGCCTCCTCGTCGTGCGGCGACGTCGGCTTGGCGTCACTTCGGCTCGGCTTGGCCTGGCCAACGCCAGTGTGTATTGTCTTTCTTCTCCATGATTGATTTTCACGCATGTTTAGAGCTGCCACCCCCCTGCCCCTGCCCCTGGCTCTGCCCCCTTAGAGCTCTGCTTTGCAGTTCCGTTTAATGAATTCGCCTTTAATCAAAGCAGCGCGCAGAGCGAACGCCACCCGTGACCCAAACCGACCACGGCCCCTCGCCTCGACGCCTTTCGCTGCGTTTTTAATTGGCCTCAAAGCGGCCAAGTGAGAGAGTTGCCAAAGGGAGGGGCACCTAGGGCAGGGGCAGTGGGGGGTTGGGGTACAGTAGGCGGTCTCTCATGACTCATCGCCGAGGGTCAGCAGCGCGTAGTTTCCGCCTATGCATAATACCCTCACCCACCCCAGACTGGCTCACTCTGCTGTCTCAGCCCGTTTGGCCATTTTGCTTTTTCTTTGACTTGAGGCTCCTTTTTTCGGAAATAACGCATTTGCCTCGCCATGATTTCCTTTTTTTCCTTCGCATTAATTTATCGAATTAATTGGCTCGCGTTTATTTACTGAAATTTCATTAGTATATCGGCGAAACGTCAAAAGATTCGCAGTGCGACAGATCATTAACCAGTTTTCCGTACACAGTTTACACAACTCATTTGGCTCAATTTGTTAAACATTTTAAGCTGGTTCTTATCGAGGCCCCTGCAGCGGCGACCGGCGACCGGCGGCAACGGAAACCACATCTCGACACATTCCCAATTTCAGCAGCATAATTTGAATAGTTTTAATGATACCACCACCGGGACCAAGCGCCGAGCACCACCGAGCATCGAGCATCGAAGCACTTACCGACAAATTAGCCAAGCGACGTGCAACGTGCAGCCTGACAGCGAAAACGGACACTCTCGAGCTACTTCGATAATTAAGTGCACATTGAAAAAAGAAACAGTAGAAAAACAGATGAAAAACAGATGGAAAACAGAAGAAAAACAGTGAGCGCAGATAGATATGGCTCCCGCTGACAAGATCTAAGGTGACAGGCGCACTGGCAAAAACAGTCAGCGAGACATCAGGCCATTTTGTGATTACCAAACCTGCTAAATACTTTATTTAATCCCGCTAAATTTCTATAGGCTGCACGTTGATTTGTAGTCCCTGAACTGACATTAATTGGAATTTGTATCTTGTAAAGGTTTATAGTTTAATAAAGATTGAGAGATAGATACTGTAGGAATCTGTCAGATACTGTGTAGGGGTTAACTGTCCCCCCTAGATTATGTTCCAAATGTGTACATTGAAAATAATCAGTCTGTTGCCGACAGTCAATAAGTAAATAAGTTTACAAGGTTGCTTCATACTCCCTCACCACACAGGAAAAAGGAAAAAGTGCTAAGAACTAATAAAGAATGTTATTTCTTCCCATCTATAATATTTAGGAGCATTTTTAAAGTTACCAAATTTCGGTTTTATTGATTCTTCAAATTAATAAAGGAAAATAACAATAAATTATATTACTGCTGGCTAGCAACCGCGCCTTTTTTATAGACACCAAGTTCACATCCAAGTTCAATCCTAAGGATGTCTAAGAAACATCCAGTTTCAAAAAACTCTAAAAGATTTCTGGCAAAATTCCTAAGAATTTAGTTAATACAATGATTGCCGTACAAAAATATCCATGAAATAACTACATTTCTATTGAAATCAAACCTTTCTAAACCTATTCCAGATTCCCAAATGGGCGTAGAGCAAGCGCTTTTCGGTGTTGAGCTATGACGACTTGTGGCCCATTGCTGTTTCTGCGATTGCAAAAAGAAGAAGGAGAAACAAATTGTAATTGCTTTTTGGGCAAATGTTTTCGATTGTCTACGCGTAAACCGGAGCTGAGTGCGGTGCGAAATCACCTAGGGCGTTCGATCGATAGCAGGTGGCCCGAACAACGATGGCGATTGGGTTCGGCAGGTGCTTAGTCAGCAACAGCAACAGCAACAGAAACAGTAACAGAAGCAACTCGAACAGTATCTGGTAGCCTCTGGAGTAGCGATAGTTAATCTTGCAGCAGATAATGCCAAAACGATCTATTGATATCGATTGACGGATCGCGATAGCCAGCTAAACATGAAGTCGAACTCAGTGAGAGATGCCACAGCCTACGCAGTTTGTTGTCTTGTGTGCTGTGCTGTGCTATCGAGTTGTCCATCCGTCTATCTGTCAGCAAAAGGCGTTGCGATCTGCATTAACATTAAACAGCCTGATTAAAAAGCCGCCGAAATGCAATTGGTCTCTGCTCTGCTCTTTTCTTTGCCGCCGCCTTTGGGGCGGAATCCCCAAATCAAACCGAGAGTCGAGTTGCAAATGCGCGGCGTGTCTTGCTTGGGTGGTGGGGAGAAAGGAGTAGGGGGAGGAGGAGCGGACAGGAGATCGGGGTTAGGGGACGGGGCTTATTAGACGGCGGCATGGCCACAAATGTGCAACTATATCTCATGCAAATTGCCACATAAATTACACCTGCTTTTCTCGATGCTGGCTTGTACCGGCAACGGCGACGGCAACGGCGACGACGACGGTGCCCGGCCCGGACCAATCAAATGAGCCAGAGCCATAGAGAGTCCACTCTGTGCGTGTCACTAAAAATCATGGGGATTGCATTGGACCCATTGAAATCGAGACGGGCAGAAATTGATTTATGATTTAAGTATTTGTTTTTACTGCTGCCGCCTAAACTCTCCTGATATACATCACGCACTCTCAACAAGTCCTCAACGGACAACACTGTCCTCTCTCTCTCTCTCTCAGCAGAGATAAGAGAGCAGAGACGAGGCAGGAGGAAATCGTCTCCTTCTTTTCCTGCCTGGCGGAGATGTACGCGACATCAACGCAACAGCAACAACATCGTGATCTGTCTGCAAGTGGTGGGGATAATATATAACTCTTTCCGTCCCAACTGCGTTTGAGATCGTGTTTTCCGCCGATAAGCATCTTGTATATGCGCTACACGTGTATCTTAATTTGCCTGCAGAAATATTGTGATTATATCATCATCATCATTAACATCATCGTCAGGAGAGACCTGAAATGCCCGAACTTGAGTTGAGGAAATTTAGAAAGCATAAACATGTTTAAACATGAAGATGTGGAAATTTCCTCATGTTTGTCAAACATTTTCCCATGCATTCAACTGTCGCAACTGTCGCAACTTCCCACAAGGCCTTTGCAAAAGACTTTCATCTATTTAGAGCATTGAAAACTAGTCGGCAGTTAATCCGCAAATATTTCATATATTTATTTGTCAATACCTGCACTTAGGGCATTAATTATGCTGGATTAATTACTTAACTTTACGCAGAACATGTGCGTTTTATTAATTAATTTTGCGATCGCATTGCAACATTTTGCTTTGGTTTTTTTCTTGTTTTTCTTGTCGCGCCGTGCAGCCAACGCAGAAAAACACACACGCATAGATTCACACACACATACACACATAATTAATTACCAATGCATTGACAGGCGGTCAGTTGCAACAACAACAACAACAGCAAAGTGAACATTGTTGCAAAGCAGCCACGACGGTGCCACAGATGAATGTGTTGTGCCTCTTGCCTGAGTTGCCTGTTGGATGTTTGGATGTTGGGTCAGTTGTATTGGCTACCGTCTTTGGTACGACAAGTGCATGTACATGCAGAGAGAGAGAGAGAGACAGAGACAGAGAGAAAGAGAGGGGAGATGAGCGTGGCCAGTTGGGGAATTCGTTCCGGCAGGCAGGCAGACAGTCACCAGACGACCAGACGATCCTCCAGCCAAGATATTATTGAATTTATGTATCATTTTGTGTATTTATGTATAATTTATGATTTGTGTTTCAACGCTTGTCTACACAACAAGTTAGTCTCCTCACCCGCTTGCCACTCCCCATCCCCCGCACCTGCTACCTCCCCTGCTGTGCGCCTCGTTACAAAGTCACATTCGACGAACAATTTTCCCGATAATTGAAACGAGTTTCCGACGTTTCGTTTCGTTTCAAAGCGAACTTATCAGTTGGCCAAAGCAATTGCTTAAAGTCTAGAGATCTCCTCAGATCGCTGTGACTGTGACTGTGGGGGCTTCCACTTTGCATAATGTCCTGCCCAGTCGTCCAACCATCCACCCAACTGCCTGTCTAGTCATCCAGTCTTCAAGTGGCTTCATTTGAATGCTGCCTGTCAATCGCCACTTCCGACAGGAGGAGAAACTGCTTTTGCTTGCCACCAGTTGGCCAGAAGATCGAATCGACTATCGACGGTCGGCTATCGAATTGCTCAAAGTATCGTAATCTGATCTTAAGTCAAAATTTGTGCAAAAATAAATAAGAAAGGCAATAATCGGAATTGGCAATGAAAAATTAATGGAGACTCAGTGAATTGGCACAAGAGGAAAAGGAGAAACGATGAACTTGAAAAGAAATTGGCAAATGGAGACGGAGAAAAAAGTTGAATGTGGTGGGCATGCAAACTCTGAGTACACTGATAAAAATTAATTGCCAGATTAAGGAACTGGAATGGTACGATATAAATGAAAATACTGAAGACTAGACTAAGCAATGTATTAAGGTTCGAAGAAGAAATGTTCTGGAAGAGGAATGGTTACTTGCAATTTTCGGTTGTGTCTGAGTCACTCACCTAGAAGTATCTTTGATTTCTTATCTAAAGACTGAGTAAGGTAACAGTTTCATTTTTGCAGTAACATCAGATGAAATTTAAGCAGTGCCACTAAATGAACTTAACGAATGAACCAAAGTTATATTTTCATATAGTATTTTTCATTTATATGCCAAAAATAAATCTTCCATATAAAATTGGAATTGTCTTACCGTTATTCGTTATATATGTATGTCTGCTATATGGGATCTACATCAACTCTACCAAAATCGATCAAGAAATCTTAAGCAAGCAGTTCATTTGAGTTCGACCTGTCGCACAGGAAGCGATGTACGAACGCGTGCCTCTGGGTTAAGCAATGTCGTGTTGTGCGCGATTTACACACAATACGAGTGCATGCTGAGATGGCATGTGAAAGATTCAGTTGGTGGTGGATCTCTCTCTCGCTCTTTCTCTCTTGCCATCTCTTTCTCTCTCGCGAAGTATCTTGAATGGGGTTTTGTTGCTCGTTGTTTGTTTTCTTAATGGGGCGTCTAATTAACTAACTGTAACTGTAAATGGCGGCATTCACATTTTCCGCATCCATTTGCCGTGAACTGGAACCTGAACCTGCACCTGAACCTGAACCTGTTACCGAGTCAGCTCAAAGTCAGCTCTCACTCCCGCTTGGTCGCTGCAGTTCCCGCTTCAAGTTCAATGTCATTGGCCGTGACATGTGTGTGCGTGTGCGCGTGTGTGTGTGTGTGTGTGTGGCTCTCTCTCTCTCTGTGTGTAGTGTCTTTGGCTTTGATTTATGCGTTAGTTCAGCTGGTTTGTTGTTTTTTGGCTACTGCCACATTGGCAACATTGTCTGACTTGGCGATGTCGCGTTTTGCCTCGCTGTCTGCTCGTCTTGTTGTTGTCTGCCCGTAGATTTCCTGATCCGATTCAAATGCTAATGAACGTCGTCGTCGTCGTCGTTTGGTTAACTGGCTAACAACATTTGGCCTGCAACTGCAGCATTGCCTCAGCCCGACGTAGACATCATTTGCGGCAATCACTCGGTTCGGTTGTGTCAGCGCTAAACTTGTCGTCGAGGAGGTGGAAATTGCCTGCAATAGTCGCCGCCTCTTTGCAGCCAAACACACGCCACACAGCACACAACATACACCACACACACACACACACACCTCACAAGTAGCCAACGATAACTGAGCACACCATAAGAGCACACCTGCCTCCTATGCCTCTCTCCCTCGTTGTGGCTGGCAAAACAACTCAATTATCTAAATCACACGCTGAGTAGTCTACACTTGACAGTCTGCCCCTGCTCGCTCTGCCCCCACCCCCTTTACGCAGACTCAGCCCCTGCCCACTTTGGCATTATCAGCCCGATCTCACTTCACAGTTTGTAGATCTCAAGCCGATAAGCATCGCAGATCATAACGCGAGATACGCGTCAAAGTCATTCCAAAGACATTCTTTCAGTCTCTGGAATACCCTGTACTCTAAGGGATACTTGCTGTAGGCTATACAAGGTTGAAAGTATTTCCAACTGGACAAAAGCTTGTCCAATACCCTGTTTAAGGTTAACTCTTATCATTCGACATGGCTCACTTTTTTGCACTTTATATCATCAGTTTTATACAAGACTTAAACTTTCTACAGAGTATGTGCTCGTCAAACCCACTTTGTGCCGCCTTTGAATTTAAGTAGCGTCGACTCTAACGATCGTAAATATATATGAACGGCAGTTACACCAAATGAAACCACAAATTAATTTGTGGCTAATTCGCGCTAATTTACACATTCTTTAGCGGCTACACCTCGTAGCTCATATACAATATTCACTCGATCTCTGGAACTGGCCGAGCTAACGCCATTAAATTTGTTATACGACACTATCGCACACTTTGAGTTTCACAGATCATTTCGGTGTTTATTGAATAGTTAACAGTGGGGAATAAATAACAGAAAAAAAAAGTAGAAGAAGGTCGTGTATCAAGAGGAGTTTAGCGGGCTGTTGTCTACTTTTTAGAACCACCATGGTGGGGCAGCCGGTGTGTAATCGGATACATCGATGTAATCAGACAAGACTTCAGCAGATGCGGCTGCAGAAGAATTAGCAGCCTCCTCTGAAGATTCCTCGGAAATATTTCTGGCAGCATCCTCGACCGCCTCCTTGGCAGCCTCCACAGCTTCAGTGGGCTCCACAGCCGCCGACCAAACCAATGGGGCGACCAGGGCCAGAAGGAAGAGTACGCTGTAGATAATGTGCCACTTCATGGCTGTAGATCCGTCGTAGTGCTAATGTGTTCTCAGTCCCAGATGCTGTTGGCTTTTATATGTGTTCATCAGCCTCAGCTAGTTAACTCAGTTAATTTCTAACTCTTTCCTTTCCCTTTTCCGTTCTTTATTTAGTATCTTCTTTGTCTTTGTCATTTTTGCTAGCTCAATTGTTTGTGTTCTCTCTTGACTTATCTGTGGAGGCGACGAGTGCTTGTCTGGAAAGTGGGTTATCTAATCGGGGTTATTCATCTGCTGCGATCCGGTATTTTGCGCTCTTCGCCGGAGTGGTTAGAACAAGCGAGATCGAGAACTGCGAGTTCCCTTATTACAGAACAATTTGTAAACAATTCAAAATTGGTTTATTTGGCCTACAGATTTGCAAAGAATTCTTATTTAAACTTTCCTCTATAACCGAATCAGGCTTTATTGCCATTTGCTAGAATTATCTAGCGTAGTGCACAATAAAAGATTGCTCGTAAGCAAGAGAGCTTTGACCGACCTCCCTCTGAAAATCTTCCTGTTATGAACTTGTTCGCTCAAATATTTTATCTCAAAGTGGGAAATTTTATACCTGAATTATATACTCCCGAACTGTTTATTATGGAAAGTAAGTTACAGTTTTCAAGGTCTCAGACACGAGAGATTTATTAATAATAAAGTGATTAGAATCTATATAACATAATATACGATATAAGAGCTGCTCTCATATAAATATATTACATTATTTTTAGCGTAAAGCGAAGTCGCCGCTCTGAGCTTTCTCTTCGTAGCTGGCTGCCTTTAACTTGGTTAGTTTATAAGGAGAGCAAGCTAATCTGTACTTGAGTTATGCACTACTTCAATCGGTAGGCCGTTGGTAACGAAGATTATTGCTTAGCCACTGGTCGACAGGTTTTGTAAGGTGCAAGAAACCAATGCACGCAAACACCTGAGCCCAGTTTTGAAATTGTTTAAACTACCTTATAAAGAGGCTGAGTTATCGCAGTCTCTTTGGGGCTTTGGGGATTAACAGTTAATTGGGAAAAACAAGAAACGCAAGCAGGGCAAAGCATATGCGACATTTTTGTGCATAGCCTACAGTCTGCGCAATATCCTCTCGTGTATGGTACATCTCATAAATTGCATACGCGAATACGAATGCAGTTGATAAGGCGATAAGCAGAAGCCGATGTTATTGGCAAATTGACAGCTCTAGGCCGGCACAAACAGACAAAGCCTATCGGAGGAAATCCATGACAAATGGGGAACACTAATAGGAGTTTTGGCAACGCAGAGGAGAGGAAAACAAAATAAATTCGAGATGTGAAATTCACTGCGAAATGCGAGTGCCAAATTCGCCAATATGAATTGCGAGATTCGAAATTTGAAATTTGAAAATGCGCAATGCGAATGCGAAATGTAATTGAAATTGGACACTTTGCTCGATTGGGCAGTTTATGTGCGTGCGAATTGTTGTTTTCCTGGTGAAAAGTTGTCATTGTTGATCTGTTGTTGTTGTTCCTGTTGTTTTTCTTGCTGGAGTATCTCCCCACCGGCTTAACAGTTAAGATATATACACAATAAATGTGTGGTGTGTGGCGTGTAGTGTACGTGCAGACAGTCGACAAGCCATGTCGGCCAGTTGCCACGCACTTGTCCAGTCTTGGCACTTTGCAGCCCAATTAGTTTTCAATTTCAATTAAAAACTATTTAAATTGACGTCAACATCGACATTTGCTAACGACCACGTCCAGCAATAATTCCCGTTATATTCACGCCATTTGCAAATTCTTTGAATTGTCTGGAATCGTAACGTCTCCCCAGGTAATTCAAGTGACCCCGACGCCGAAGAAACGAAAAAATGAGTCGAATTATCGATCCGAAGTGTTTGTAATGTAATGCGTAATGAGCATAAGGTGTGTGCCACAAGGGGTGTCAATAATTATGGCTATTACTATGATAATTGTAATTGTCTGTGTGATCTCGAGAGTTCGCTAGCGAAAGTACAAAATATTTGTGAAGGGAGAAACAATAAAAAGCTCCTTACATTTGGTCTTTGAACACAAACTAATTATAAATTTATACTATTGAAGGGAGAGATAGAAAGAGATACAAACTTGAAAATAAAAGAGACTAAGAATGATGCGTAATACTCGATTGCCTTAATACGGCGCCCAACGTGGGCAATCAACACCTTCTGGTTTTCAGTATGATTCAACATGAAAACTTAAAAAAAAAAAATCAAATATCATTAAGAGGTAAACACCCTCTAGCATTCGCAGTAGTTTTTTGTATTGTTTTGGGCAATTATCACGCTGCTTCTTTGCCCTTTGCGAACTGTTGTCCAATTTTAATTAGCTATAGCGATTTCTTGGACGCCACGCTGACAATGTGAAGGACTCAAGAGAGTCGAGAACGCCCAAAAACAAGCAATTCTTAGAGTCTAATTATGCATGAAAACTGTGCCTATGCCTTGTGAAATCGACTATCGAGAAGCGAGATTGTAACTGGAAATCGATAGACTGGGCAACTTTTAATTAAGCTGAACTCTCAAGCCTAACCGAACCGAACCCAACTTCAACCTCAACATAAACAGCAACCCAGCTGAACCGAGCCGAGGTACTTCGAGCAGTGCCGGGCCGAGCTGAACTGAACTGAACCGAAGTGAACTAGATGACAGCTCGTTTGGCTAATAGTCGCCGCGTCGTATTACGATTCTTGGGGTCTTGTTTATACAACTGGCTAAACTGACGGCAACATTGTAAACTATGTTAAATGAAGTTCTGGCGGGGCCCAGCGACGCTGACGCTGACGCCAACACCGACGCGGACGCCGATGCCGGTGCCGACGCCGAAGCCGATGGCGATGTTGATCCGATGTCGACCTTGCCACGGTTCTGCTCTGCTTCGCCGGCGACGGCTTTGACGACAGACATCGTGCCGCGATCACAAACTGTAAATTCATTTGGCAATTGCAAATCGCAATCTAAATTTGAAAATCGCACACAAGTCGAAAATCGAGCAAAGTTTTGCCAAAGAGAATTTAATGTAAATTATGCAAAAGTTGTCTGCGTGCGAATTGAGATAAAAAATAGACAGACCGATTTGGCCAGTTTTGGTAAACAAAATACCAAAGAAATCCTAAGTTATTCAAGTTACTTTTAAACGATAACTCCGATATGATTGCACATTGCGTAGGTTAGTTGTAACTGTATAATTTGATTTATAAGGCTGATTAATCAGGGCATCGGTACACTCCCCTACAGGGTGCGATTTGTGGTCTCTTGGACTGATTACGCATACGCCCCGTCTTCGGGCTCGGCATCGACTTCAAGGCTATCGATGAACAAACTGTTTTGATTTGCCATTTTGTAGTTGGATATTGCTGCGTAATGCTCCAAGAAAAGCGCATGCCTCGAGCAGAAAACCCTCCCCCTTCCCGCCATTCCCTTTCCTTCTGTGAACTGCAAATTGGCCAACAAAGCCAACAATGTGCCGCATTGACCCGCCCCGCCTGCTGCTGCCCTCCAGTTGGCATTGACGTAGCCAGCGACCGTGCACCGTTCAATCAATCAATCAATGAATGCGAAAAAAGCAACAGCCATGCGGCATTTCACTTTGCAAGTACCGAAAATAGACACGGATAATGACGAATCGATATGTCGCAGATGTGATGAACTACAAGATACTCTAATGTGGCAAATAGGAAATAAAAAGTCTTTTGCTTTCCAGTTACACGACTTGAACATGCCCTGTAGTTAGAGGTGAGCAATAGAGACCTGCATGATTAGATTCATTTAGTACTTGACAGTACTGTAAAATAATGAAATCCTTTATTTTTAATGCATGATTTATTTGCCATTTTAAATGGTCTCTAGTGCTTAAGCGTTACTTGGTTTGTACCTTGTAGATTGAGGCCACTTTGCTTTCAAAATATGCTGCAAATTCTAGTTTTTTTATTTACATTTATTGAATTTTGAGTTTATTTCGACTTTCAAAAATCTGATAACTTTCTGCAAGCGCACAAAAGCTGACTGCCATCAGCTGCTAACTGGTTTTTGTCTTGGCTACTTCGGGTGGAGGGCAAAGCACAGGAGCAGAGACAACAACTCAAGCTTCAGCTGGGGGTTAATCCGAAATGGAGTTTTATTTGGGGGAAGTATGTGCAAAAAAAAAACACTAAGATAATACTTAAAGACTATGTTAGCTTAAACGAACATCATTATCCAGCTGATCGACTCAAAACCACCAGGGTGCGGGAGCTGGGGTATGATCGGAGACATCGATATACGACGGGACCTGCACGTTAGACGCTGTGGAGACGTAGTTGGTGCGTGCCTCCACCTCTAGACTGGGATCCTCCTCATTCTGCTCTGCCCGGCTTTGCTTGTTGGCACTGCGGGCGTCGAGTAGTTTGCTGTTTGTTCGCCATTTGAGGCGTTTGCTGTTCACACGCGCTGGCGCCGGCACTGGCTCGAAGGAGGCAGGACGTGCCGCACGGCGCTGCAGCTCGGCCTCGTTTATCGCTCGCAGTGCGGCAGCCCACAGGCGCTCGATATTTCGCTCATCTTCTGCACTTGCCCGCGAGGGCGCTGAGCGCCGCCTCGCCCTGGCGTGGCTGCAACTCCAGCTGCAGCTGGCGCTGATTACGATGAACAGCAGGAGAATCCGCTGAAGCTGCATGGTGCCGTTTGGGAGCTGTTGATAGCTTCTGCTTGCCTTGTGACGCCTCTGCTACGCTTTTATATGCTAAGCAGCGAGGGGATCGCTCAGCGTGGGGGTGGCAGGGAGCTGGGGAGGTGGGAAGGTGGCACCATAAACAGATAATATATAAAAAATAAATACTCGCATAGCAATAGGCAAACCCGTTGGGGTGGGTGGGGAGTGGACTGAGTGGGTTGAGGCAATGTTAGGTAAGTCTTGACATCATTCGATGCTGTTTGAACTGCGCGAACTGTGAGTGCCCCCTTCCCCTCCCCCATTCTACCCGCTCTAATGAGAACAAATGTTTATGATTGTCTTGTGCAGTCCCAAATATATCTGCGGCTTACGTGACTCGCATGCTTACGTTACGTAAAGCACAAGTGCTTACGTCGTGCGTTACGTTATTTACTTGCGCCAACAGAAAGTGGGCTGGTCTAGTTCAAAATTCAAGATCATCGACAATGTTTTGGGGTTACTAGGCGCTTTCCGAAATGTTTAGAACCAATGTTTGTTTAGAACCGAAGCAGCTTTTTGTATTTATACCCTTGCCGAGGGTATATTAACTTTGGACAGAAGTTTGCAACGCACTTTAGGAAACATCTCCGAGCCCTTTAAGTACATATAGTATATTCTGAATAGGCATCAATAGAAGAGTCAAACTAGCCATGTCTATCCATCAGTCCCTCAGTTTAAGAGTTCCTTGTTGCTTATTAGAGGTCGATTTTTGTTGTATTAAAGATTCGGCAAACCTTTCTTTCTGGTTTAAATTTATTAGCTATTCCTCTTCCTCTGTTCGATCAACTTACTCGATTTCATTTCGAAAACGTTTCACTACTTGCATCGAAATTCCCTTGGCAATTAGTCTGTACATTAAATATATTTCATAAATATTCCACAACAATCGCCTTTGCCCCACTGTGCGCTGAAAATAATGGGAATTCAGCGGAGACAATTGATGAGCCACCAGATGCTGTTGCTCATCAGTTGCTGGCGCTGCCTTTTGTTTTGTCTCTGGGCCACAATCGAATGAGGCCAGTTGGTACATTGGCTGCCCCCGCCCCCACCCTGTAGACACCCTGTACCACCCCCAACAAGCCTGGCTAGCACGTGCTTCAGATAATAACGGTACATTCGCTCATTCACTCAACGCACTTCGACTCAGTCGGATTCACTCAAACTTAGCTTCGGCTGCCGAAGAATACGCAAAATCGCGACAAACTCGAGTTCGCAATTGAGTCTGAGACGAGTGCGTCGAGTGAGTGCAGTGAGTATTCGTGTATTCGTGAATCTGAGCGAGCTCAACAGAATAATGGGAAATTCTGGAAATGTTTACGATTTGCAAATTTGCCGGCCGGGTTCATTCTTCGCTTGCTTCGTGCGGGCCCAGCGGGCCAATGAAGACGGCGCGCGCGTGGCGCGTGGCACGTGGCACGTGTTGATTTCCTGCTCCAACTGGGACAGATTCAGGCAAATGGTGCTGCCAACTTGTCTACGCAGCTGACAGATGAGCCGCAGAACAGTTTCCTGCGCTTCCCTGCCGTTGCTGCTGCTGCTGCTTGTGGCAGGCACTAAAAGTCAAGGCTGCTGGAGAACCAGTTCAAGAACTTGCAGCATTAGCACTAATTGCTGCCGTTGCTTCTGGCTGTGCTGCAACACTTTAGTCAATTTCTTAGCCAATTAACGCAACCTGTAAATGCTGCTGCTGTTGCTGCTTCTGCTCCTGCTGCAAGTTGATGCTAATGTTGCAGCAAGTTGATGCTACTGTTGCAGCACCTCTGCCGACAGCTGCCACATCTGCCTTGAATGCAGTTTTCGTGTTGCCTGCCAAATAGATTAATGCGATTCTTCGTGTGCCGTGGGAGAGAAAGAGAAGCAGAGATAGAAAGAGCAAGTTCTGATGCAGTTTTGGACTACTGCTAAATCGGTTAAAGTTGCCTCAGCTGCTTCTGCTGCAGAGTGCACTTTTCGCACTTCCAAACTGGTGTTATCATTCATACCTGATGCTACCTGTCTAGCCAACTAGTGCTAAGATTGTAGCCATCTAATTTGCGATTCCTACCGAGCTGGTTTACAACTACTGTGTATTCAAATATAAATGAAATATGCTTAGCTATAAAGCTGCCACTGCTCAAGAAACTTAAAGCGACCTATTGCTGGAAAACAAGCTATTACCGAGCTACTGCTTAGATTATGCTGATTACATTTGAGATTGCTACCGATTGAGATTGTCGCTTGTTCAAGCTAGACTGGAGAATATTTCTGCACACGAGTTGAGAATACAGACATGAAGCTGAAAACAACCTATTGCGGGAAAACGATCTATAAACCATATACAGATCTTATTCTTCATTCCTACAGAGCTGGTTTAAAACTAGACTTGTAAGTTGCAACAATTGTGATTAAAAAAAAATATACTTAACTTAAATATAGTACAGGCTGTACAACCCTTAGACCAGTAAACCCATTAGGTGCTCCCTTTTATGAGCATCAGCATCAAATAGATTTAAAACTATCGTATAGGGAGTAAACTCTTTTGCCAAGCTACAACATGTAATCGAGCATGACCTTAAGTTCAAGAGCTTCGTACACTTAACTCTATTAATTAAGGTTAAAGCCGAATCAATTAGGGCTAATCACAGTTAGATAGTTCACATGCAAACGTTTACTTTCTAAGCCCATTTAGTAGGTCATTGCCAAGCTAAACATTAGAGCTGCAATGCATGGAAATACTTATGTGTTATATAAAGTACACGTTTATATACAATACATTGTATATCATTAATAGTTTTACTTATTTGTGTGTTTTATTTCAAAACATTTCATATAATTAAAAGTCGTTTCTTTAAATTGTATCAAAAAAAAAAGATATAGACACACACAGAGAGCGTGAGAGAGGGATCATTATTATCATTAGCGTACATAAGTATATATATATATCTTGCTGCATATCGGAACTATTGGTTCGATCGGTATCAAGATCTCTTGAGCATGCCCAATACGAATTCTGGAATTCTGGAATTCTTTGAAATTACTTAACGTTCTACAAGTGGCGGCGCTTTTGCGTTTTCATATTCCTTTTGTTGCTTTTCACTTTTTGCTTTTCTGTTTTTCAGTTTTTTCTCTTTTTATCATTTTGGTGACTTCTTTTTTCGCAAAGGGGACTTAAATAATATTTCAATATTTTAATTATTGTATGTGTAAAAAGCTAATCGCGTTTCGAGAAACAGGCAAACGGTTGGAGACGAAGGGGGACAAACGGAAAGTGGGAATTTGACAGAATGGGATAAGAACTTCAGCAGAAAGAGACTTAGAAAGGGGGAAGAGGGAGAGGGGCAAAGCGAGTGGGCAAGGAACGAGTGGGAAGGCTGAGCCCAGCGCGAGGGGCTATTGGCATTTTTGAGGGAGGGTTGCACAAAGGGTGGGAGCACAGGGGGCAGAAGAGGGTGCTGCTGCTGCTGTTAACGCTCCGCCGGCTTACAGGATGGTGCCGGGTTTTCGCAGCGGCAGACGCCGACGCTGGCCGAGCAGACCGAGGCCGCGCGCCTGTGGCTTGGTGGTGGCCTCAGCGGCCTCAGTTGTCTCCTGTTCCTTGTCGCCGGACTCGGCATCGGCAGCGACGGCGGCAGGGGCAGCATCCTCCTTAGCCTGTTCGCCAGACGCATCCGAGCGCTGTTCCTCCTCGGCGGGCGCTTCTGCAAGTGGTGGAGGGGAAGAGAGAAAGGGGGAATTTAGGCAACTGCTGGCAGCAGGAGGAAGTTGGCGGCACTCACCTGTGGTCGAGGTAGCTGCCGCAGCGCCGCCCAAGTGCAGACGACGCTTGGCTAGCAGCGGATTGACTTTGCGGCCTGCCGCTGGAGCAGCAGCGCCAGCAGAGGAAGCAGCGCCACCTGCGGCAGCGGGGGCTGTGGCTGCGGCCGGCTTTGGCTTGGCCGCGTCAGTCTTGTGCAGCGCATTGAGGCGCGGTCGGTTCTTGAGGCGATTGATGCCGGACACGGGTCCGGCATGGTTGGCAGGGGCATCGCCCTCCTCAGTCTTCTCGCCGCCAGCCTCGCCGGCCTCTGTCTCGCTGCCCTTCACATCATTGTGATGGCTGCTGTCCGCTGCCGAATCCTCGGCTGCCTCCTTAGGTGCCTCGGTGCTGACGCCAGCGCGTCCCAGCTTGCCACGTGGCAGCAATCGGTTGCCGCCGGCACGATGCAAATTGAAGCGCGACGGACGCGCTGGCTCCGCTGCTGCGGCAGCTGCTGCTGCTGGAGCTGCCTTGCCCTCATCCGAAGTGCTGCCCTCATCGGCAGCTGCATCCTCGGCTGGCGGCGCTCTGGTCGTGGTGGTGCGACTGCGTCCACGCAAGTTAAGAGCGGGGCGACTGCGTATTGTGCTGCGTGCTGTCGTGCTGGGCGTGGCTTCAGCTGCGCTGCCTGCGTCGGCGCTCTCCTCCTCGCCAGTGGATCTCTCAGTGGTGGTGGTGCTGCTGCCGCGCAGATTGAAGCGGTTGCGTGCTACAAAGGGGGAAGCTCAGTTTAGTTACCTTTTCATTAAAGAGTCACTAGGATTAGAGTAGCTTACGTCTGCCACGTGCGAAGCCAGAGCTGACGGGTTTCACTTCCTTGGCGGGCGCAATCTCCTCTTCAACGGCGGGCTCGGCTGCTGGTTCGGGACTGGCGGTGGTGCGTGCACCTGGGCGAGCGCGGCCACCGATTGAGGGGCGAGAGAAGCGATCTGTGGAGAGAAAGGCACAGCGAGAGAGGGGGAGAGAAGGGCAAAGACTAAGGATTAATATAGAGCTTGACTCAAAGGAATCTCAATCAAAACATGCAAGATACATAAAGTACACATGGAATTGCCTTGATTCATATGACTGTAAGCAAATTCTTAGTTTCAACTACTACTTTGATTATTATACAAGGGTTCCGGGTTCGAATCCCGGGGGAGGGCATGGTTTTTCAAAAAAACGGCAAGGCTTTGCCAAAACAATTGTTCCTACTTCACTCATTTTGATGGTGTTTGGTTATTCTTAAGAATATTTCTCCACCCTCTGATGTTAAGATACAATATTATGATGTATGGATTCTTCACTTATTAAATATATTAATTTTTTTTTTTTTTTTTTTTTTTTGGAAAAAAACTGTATGCCTATTCCAAGTTCTCTTTAAATTCTATGAGCTGCAGCTCTCATGACAATTAAGATTCTCGAATTTCGACCTATTTGCGACCTATTTATCGACCTATTATGCGATTTAACCTTTCGTTTACTTACTTCTGCCTGTCTTGGGAGCTGCCGACTCTGTGGGCGCTGTCTCTGTGGTGGTAGTGGTGCTGGAGGCGCCGGCGTCACGGAGCTTGAACCGGTTGCGTCCGGCCAGACCGCTGAGTCCCGATCGCCTGCCGCCGTAGAGCGAAGGTGCCGCCGTCGTTGTGGTCGTGGTGGTGGTGGTAGGCGCCTCTGTGGTTGTGGTCGTGGTGGTGGTGCTGGTAGTCGTCGTGCTGGTGGTGGTGGACGAGAGTTCCTCCTGCAGGGTGGTCAGGCTATCGGGATCTGTGCTGCCCGTGTCGGGGCCGAGTGTGGTCTCATCCTGAGCATCTCCGGCTGCAGTGGTCTCCTCCATGTTGAGGTTCTCGTTGGTCAGTATGGCGTACAGATCGAGTGCAGCCTTCTCCATGGAGGGTGTCGTCTGCTCGGCCTCGTCGTCCAACTTGGCTGTGATCTCGCGTTGCTGTTCCTCCTCCTCACGAGCAGCCTTGGCTGCTGCCGCAGCTGCTGCTGCTGCCGCCGCTGCTTGCTCCTGTTCGACGGCAATGACTGGCTTCAGCTCCTTGTCGCCCTGGCGCGAACCCTTGAGCTGCTTCTCGTCCGTGTTGAAGGTCTGGCTGTCGACCAGCTCCAGGCTGGGGCGCTTCACACTGATCTTCTTGCGCTCGGCAGCGGTCTCCAGCGAATCCAGCGCTGGCGTTGGCTGCACATCGATGTTCTTTCCGCGGCTGGGGAAGCGCGTGTTCAGGGGCAGGCGCTCGGCCTCGATGTCCTCGGAGGTGTCGCTGACGGCGCTCGAGGCGCGTCCCTTGGCCTTGCCACTCTGCAGGCTGTTCTCGCTGGGCGTGGCAGGTGTGCTGCGGTCGATGTTGGAGTAGCGTGTCTTACCGCGCACCTCGGGGCTCAGGTCGGCTGGCGCCTCAACAGCCGCTGGGGAGGCTATCGCTGGCTTGGCCTTGCTGTCGGCATCCTCGTCCTCCTCGTAGTAGTAGACATACTCGTACTCGTAGTCCTGGCCATTGGGTCCCTTCTTGATCTCGATGCGCGACTTCTTGTTGTTCTCGCTGCCCGCTCCCTCGAGTGCAAAGTTCTGATTGACGAAATCGTCGTGGGGATCCACGAGCATGTCATCGTCCAGACGATCGATCTTCTTGGCCGCTGTCGGCACTGTGGTCAGCTGCAGTGCTGGTGCCTCCGTAGATAGCTTGTGCTCCATCTCGGCCAGTGCAGCCTGCTCGATTTCGCGACGCACCTCGGCGAGCTCCTCCTCTTCGATGGCTCGCTTCGCTTCGATGCTCTTCATCACATCCTCGTTGATCAGTGCACTGAGCACCGGATTCAGTTCGGGGCGCTCCTTGGTGGCCAGCAGATTCATGGAGTAGTCAGCTGGGTCTGTGGCACGAATGCTAATCCTGTGTGCCGTATGGAAGCCCTCGCCACTCTTTGCACTCGCCTCGGGCACCTTGTGCGCCGTCTCGAACTCGCCGCCCAGCTCAGTCAGTTTCTGCTGGGCTGCTAGCTCTGCAATCTCCTCGCCGGCCACCAACATGGCCAGGCAGCCTAGTAGACAACTGAAAAGAGAGAAACGAGAGCAGAGAATTTAAGCGGAATATTGGTAGTTGTAAAATGTTAATCCTTTTTTTTTTTTTTATTAATATTTTATTTTATTTAAAATAAAATTAAATTTAAAAAATTAAAATTGGCTGATCAACGTCAAAATATGAATCAAAGACTTCTGGGATGTACAAGAAGGAAGGAAGAAAGAAGTATCATAATAGTGCTAAGCATATTTCTTGATCTTTCTTATTCTATTTGCAATCTACCCTTAAGCAAAAGATAGTCCCACCCTCTTGGTTTCCCTTCATCGATGCCCCTATAGCACCTCAACAATGAACCACTATATAATCTCATTTAAATCTCTCTTGCATTGTCCCCCACACCGACTCCACTAATTGATCTTTAACGCTGTCATTGATCATGACCTACTCTCGGTCTCTCTCTCCCTCTCTCTCTTTTCCGACTCAACTTTAATTGAGCCTAATTAGATAATACCAATCTGCAGACTACGCCCGAAACTCAATGTGTGTATAGCGTATATGCCCGCTTCGTGTTGTTGGCTTTAATGATTGATTTGTTTTGGCTCAAGATCGACTTGCGTGATCGGTTAATGATCGATCATGTTTGTGCTGCATCATCATTCCGATGCCATGAAAACCTTTCACAATTTCATTAGCTGCAGACGGAGCCGGAGTCGAGTCTGAAGACATTGTGCATGCGATCGTCATGTCGTTTCACGGATCGTGCAATTGCAGCAATAGTTCATTGGGCTTTGCGAATCCGCATTGCGATGCAGTCGAGCCAGAGCCAGAGGAGATAAAAAGCGACACAGACGGACAACAGAGAGGGAGGTGTATGGGAGAGGGGGGGAAAGCGATGCCAGACGATGCTCAAGGCAAACCACAAAATAAAAAGTATAAAATACACATAAAATACAACAACAAATTGACCAGTCCAGTCGCTCGATCGATATGTTTCGCGTTCGGGAAACCTGAGACAGGAATACCACAGTCAGTCCGAGTCCGAGTTCGAGTTCGAGTCGGTGGTGGTGGTGGTGGTGGATGGTGTTATATGTATCGCTCGCATAGTGTGGTGTGTGCTCAACCGGTTTCGAACAAAAGGTGTTAACCCATTTCGATTTCAATTTCGATTTCGTTTGGCCATTTCAACATACTTGCCCAGCCCCAGCCCCAGCCTCAGTCCCAGTCCCAACCCAGTCTCAGCCCCAGCCACAGCCACAGCCACAGCCTCGAGCTCCAGCTGAGCCACGAAGCGTAAAGCCAACCAGACAAGACGAGACGAGACGAGTCGAGCCGAGACGAGACAAGCTGAGCTGAGCCGGCAACACGAGTGTGTTCGATATTTAAAGACTAGACCCAGGTCGGGTCGCTGCCTGCCTGCCTATCCCTGCCACCCCTTGGCTAGTCCCCCACCCCATCACGTAGTGCTTACATGGCGCGCTCTTGACGATAACTTTTAACATTTTGAATTATTCGCAGTCGCCTCAAGCCGTTCGCTTTTTACTTATATTGCCTTTTCGCTGGCTTGTAGCTGTTGCTGTTGCTGTTGCTGTGGCTCTCTCAGTCGAACAAGTTTCGACAACGAGGAGCTGTAAAGGTAGACAACTTCAACTTATTTTAATTGCAACAGCAACACTGGCAACACCAGCAACAACAGCAACAACAGCAAGAAGCGACGTTGGCCCAAATGGCCCAAGCAACAATGGCTTGAAGAAAAGTTATAATTATGTCTACACATCGTGCAAATTGCCCAGCAGGGAGAGAGGTGCAGTT
Source organism: Zaprionus capensis (assembly GCA_018903675.1). Lineage (NCBI taxonomy): Eukaryota > Metazoa > Arthropoda > Insecta > Diptera > Drosophilidae > Zaprionus > Zaprionus capensis. The sequence continues at coordinate 9,928,296 of JAEIFN010001073.1, read as the reverse complement.
CTTTGCTATACCCTGTAATTGCAAGTTGGCAATCAAGACTGCACTCAAGTACTTTGACTACAGGGTGCTGCTAAGTCGGGTAACCCAGCACAACTTAACTAAGCTAACGTATTTATCTTTGCTCTTTAAGCTTTGTCTGCGAGCTTGTGTAACACTGGTAGTGCTAATAGGGTAGCAGGCAGAGAAGAGTGAACCGTGAGGAGGGGACTGTCATCTGTCGGACTTCTTGGTCGTGTTATGCTTGAGGTGACAATGCGCACATCGCCTCGACACCATCACCATCGAAACAACAGCAACAACATGCCAAGCATACATATGATTCGAGCGACCAATGTGCAACACTAGCATTTGCACAGTGGGGCAACATCACATCACATGCGAACACACTTGCACTTGTTATGTAGTTTCTTAATTAATTTGTTGCTAATTTGTTGCCAATGGTTGATAATCACTAAATTAATAATAAATAATAATAAATAAAATAATAATAATAAATAATAAATACTAAACCTACGATGAGGATTTAGTTTACTTATCATTTATATCTGGCTTAAGTCGTATTCAAATCGCAAACTTTGCCTTTTTTGAATCAAAAATGTTCTTTAAAATGTTATATGTATATATGTTGTATTTCTATGAACATACATATATATTTTATATTATGCATTAAATAAAGTTGCCTTCATTGGCTTCTGCAGTCTACGTTCTCTTCTTCCCCACACTACTCCCTCTCTCTCTCTATCTTCGCATTCCCCATTCAAGGATTTCCAGTTACAGCAACGGCACACGCCCCTCATTCCTATGTTGTCACTATAATTGCCCCGACTTTTACTTCCGCCACATCGTACGCGTTGTACATTCTATTTTCAAGGAGTAGATTGAGTTGTAATTTCAATCAATGACTCACAGCACTCACCCCACTGTGCCGGGGCAATGTCAGAGAGCGGCAGAAACAAGTGTTGTGCATGTGAATGACTGATTAACTGTTAACATTTTAGTGGGCAACTAACGGCGTATTCAGTGTTTGTGGGTGTGTTTATATGTATGTGTGTAAGTATGTGTGTGTGTGTGTGTGAGTATTACGAGTACTTTGAGGCATGTAACGTTGAGACAAGCGAATGTGCGATTGACTCTCTATAAATGATTGTTGTTGCCTTTTAAATTGTTATTGTTGTTGTTGTTGCCTGTTAAGGTGCTGCTGTTGTTATTGTTGTTGTTGTTGCTGTTGTTGTTGTTGTTGTTGATAGTTGGCCCTCCCCATTGTCTTGTCGCATTGGAAAGGCCACTGGCAACTTGGGCGCTGCAGCGTTGCCAAGCCAAGGCAGAAGAGAAGCGAGTGGGGCAGTGGAAGGGAGGCAGGGGGGAGGGGACGGGTGGCAGACCGAGACATGTGTTGCATGTGTCAGTGTGTGGCTGGGTGTGGCGGCATCTCTCGTCATGCGATTTGTATTTCCATTTGGCAATTCGTATTCGTTTTTGTGTTGGCCGAAAAACACCGAAAAGTGGCAGAGGCGCGCATGCGTTTTGACGCTTTTGGCAATTAGATGCGCAACTATCTTGCTGTTGCTGTTGCTGTGTGTGTGTCCATGTGTGTGTGTGAGTGTACATACATATATGTGCATGTGTGTTGGTGTCTTTATAGTCGTCGTTGGAGGCCATTGACGTTGAGGCAAGCGTTGCTGCGAGCAGTCAAGCAGCACAAAGACAACAGCAGCAGCAGCAGCAGCAGGCAAAAACAACAGCAACAACAACCAACAATGTTGCTCAAATGCAAAAAAAAAAGGTTTTTCAGCTTCTTCGTCGCGTTTTTTCGTCAGATTTTTGCATTGTTGCAGTGCTGCAAAAAGGTTTTTGACTCGCCTCTTTGACCTTTCCGACACGCAGCAATCGAAGCCGGAGAAACCAACGCAGCAACAGCAGCAGCAGCAGCGGCCACAGCAGCAACCACAGCCACTCGCCCAGTGCCGAGTGCAGACAAAGTCCAAGTCCAATTGGCCACTTTGGTATTTCGCTGGGGGCGAGTCGCATTAACTAATTGATTGACTGACCAAGTGACTGACTAACTGATTGACTGCCAGCCTGCCAGATGCAGCAGCTATGCGTCTCTCCCTCTCTCTCTCTCTCTCTCTGTCTTTATCTTTGTCTGTCTCTCTCTCCCTGTCTGTCTGTCTGTCTCTTTGTCCATATTCACCTGCCTGTTCGTGCATTGAACGGCAGCAGCATCATCAATGCACGGCGAGAAGTTGTTGACCAAGGCCAACAATCTGCATGCCCAATTCACCAGCTGTTTTCACCGTGCACTGCCACGCCCCCTGCCCACTGTAACCCTCTTCCTTTTACCCCTCGCAAGTCATAAAACGTTGCTACTGCTGCTGCTGGTGCCGCCTCTTCTTGCTTTTTTATGCTTTCTGCTTACATTGTCGGCAAACAGATTGGCATAATGTCTGTTGCCAGAGGGGAGAGGCACTGCCGGGAGGGAGGTGCAGGGGCAGGGGCAGGGGCTGAGTGTATATGCCAGTCTAAAGTATGTAAGCTCCCAGCATGGCTGACGCTCATCCATCCAGCGCCCTGGGATTATTGGCCTAACTAAAGCAAAACATTGTTGTGCATTGTTGTACGTAGTCACTCCCCCCTCCCCCCGTTTCACTCTTCCCCACTTCCCCTGCAGGTAATCACTGACCAGCAGCTAGTCGGACTAATGTCAGAGGTCATCCACGCGCGTGTGTGGCAAATTGTGAGACCTGGAAACGGCAAACTGCAAACTGAAAACTGGAAACTGGCATCCAGAATGCAGCTAACCATAAAATTGGCCAATTGGTTGTGCGGCGTTCGCTGCGTATACGTAATGCGCCACAGATTTTGTTATTTCATTGCAACTCGGAAGAGTTTTCCAAGCCAATCGAGCCGAACTGAGTGTGTCAGCTTGGCCAAGACACACTCGGTTAGAGAAGGCAGCAATGCTAAGCAATACATCATAAACATCCAATTCGATTTCAATGTATTTATAGAGTTGCCTTATTTCAAAGATGATCAGGAATATATATAATCTATGTACTTCATGTACTCTTTAATCCAGAGTTGCAAACTAACTAACTGAATTTCTTTTAACTGCCTGTGCAATTCTAATTATGTTGAAATACTCAAAAATTGGTTGCGAACGAGTTGGGAGCATGAAGAAAGAAGATAATTGGATAATATTTTAATTAGATAGTAGGTATAACATTTATAAAATTTAAAATTGGATAATAATTAGATAGGTATAAAAGACAACCAAGCAGCATTGCCTGGATACCATTGTACTCGAATCAAACTTATAGGGCCATCAAAAGCAACCTAGAGGCGAACTGATCTATAAGAACTGATCTAAGTCAGTGCAAAACAAAAAGTGCAATGGAAAGCTCTCGTTCCTAATCAGAAGAACATAATATAATAATATAAACTAGTGATCCTGCGCAAGAATATATATTTACTTTGTGATGTCTGCCTTCTCCTGACTGTTACATAAATTTGCACAAATTTAGTATACCCTTATTAGGGGTATAAAGAAAAGTATTCTTCCTCTATAGAGCAAGAAGGCTTAGCCTCTTAATTGCAACTGTTATGATAATTTCCGTCTGGAAATCAGTTCATTAAAGTATTTTGTTACTTGTCTCTCTCTCTTTCACTCTCTGTTCGCGCTCTTTACTTTTTTCTCCTTTTGCTTTGCACTCTTCGCTTTGTGTTAATTTAAAGTTAATTTCGCCAAGGAATTTCCCGGCTCGCTGTCTGCGGATCTTTGGCGTAAACTTTTTTAATTGACCCCGCCCACACAGCGGGTCTCCCCCTCCCTCCCTCTCTCTCATTCACAGTCTCTGTCTCTTTCTCTTTCGCTCTATCAATGTGCAACAAATTTAACTTTTAATGAATTTCGCATTTTATTACTATTTTGTTTTTCTTACTCACATTTTGAGCAGCATTTTTGCCTTGTGTTGTTGTTGTTGCTGTTGTTGTTTCTTTGCTGATGTTGTTGTTGTGGCTCCTACGGCAGCTGGTTGGTTGTTGCTGTTGTTGTTGAGGTTTTTTGCAATGTTGTTGTTATTGAATTTGCACTTTGAAAGTCAAATGTTCAACTATTTCAGAAAAAAAAAACAAAAACAAAACGAGAAAAAAATATGAATGGGGGGAAAAATTGAGGTAATTTTATTTAGTTGGCTCGCGAGTTTGTTTGTTTATCTGTTTGTTTGCTTGTTTGTTTGTTTGCTTGGTTGTTTGTCGCTTTGCTTGTTTGTTTACATCGATTTGCGCTGCTTAAGTGACTGACTTTGTTGTTGTTGTTGCTGTTATTGTTACATTTGATGTTGTTGTTGTTGTCATTTGTTTATTCACATTTTGTTGCACTTTCACTTTTCACTTTTAGTATCGAAACACACACAAAAATCAATTACAAATCTCAACTTTAAAAAATATATTCAACCTCTCAGCTCCCCCTCCCCCTTCACAGCATTTGCATGCCTGTGTGTGCCAGTGTGTGTGTGTCTCTGTCTGTGAATGCCGCGTGCGCGTGTTAAAAATTTAATCAGTTTAATTTTTAAAAAACATTTTCGAAAAAAAAATAAATATTTAAAAAAATTTGCAATTATTTTTGCTGCACTTTGCTTTGTTTTTTTTTCAGTTTTATATTTTTTTTATTTTTTTGAGATCGTTTTGGAGTTTCTGTTTTTGGTCTCTGCGCGTTGCAGTGCAATGAAGTCGGCGCACTTGCGGCGGCCCTCTTTATATGGCCAGCTCTCACATACAGACACACACACAGACACACACACACACAGGCACACACACACATAGAAATACAGGCAGAGCTCTGTTGCTGCTGTTCCTTTTCTTGTACCATGGAATCGTCGCCGTCCTCGTCTCCGTCTCAGTCTCCGTCTCCGTATCCGTTTTCGATATTATTCAATTTAAATTTCGGTCCGGGGGAATTTGTTGATCTTGGCGCAGCTTTTTGGGAGCAATCACTTTCGATTTCGCTGCCAGCTGAACGTGAAATGGCAAAATTATGAACGCAACAAGCATCGAAAACCGCGTTCGAGCTCGAGCTGCGCAGCCGGCGTCGCTGCTGCTGCGCGAGCGTCGCTTCAAGCGCAGTGCAAACGAGACGGCAATAGAAGGCAGCAACGGCAGCAGCAGCAGCAGCAGCTCGACTGCGCAGCGGCAGCAGCGCGTGGTCGACTTCGACTTCGACGTCGGCGTCAGGAGCTTATGGCCATGTTAACACTAAATCATTCACACCTGTTGCTGCTGCTGCTACCACAGCAACTGTTGTTGTTGCTCTTTATGTTGCTGCTGCTGCTGTTGCTGTTGTTGTGTTATACTTTCTGAAATGCTGGCGCTTTTTCAATGGCGCCTAGACGGACTAGGAAGTTCAGTTGAGGCTGTGGACTGTGCAACATTCAGTTGCAGCAGCAGTTGCAGTTGTGGCTGCTCTCCCTGCTGCTGCTGCTTATGCTGCAGTTGCTCTCGTTCGCTGCAATTGTTGCTGCTGCGGGCAAAACCCAGCGACGACGACATTCACTTGCATTTCGGGGGATTCTCTGCAGAGCGATCCGCGCACAGCGCCATCTCTTACTCTCCCTCTCTCTCTCCCTCTCTCGCTCTCTCTCTATCTTTCTCTCTTTCTCGCTCTGTCAGCCTCTTCTTGCTTGCTCTTTCGTTGGTATTTCATAAGCACAAACTGGTTAACTGCTGCTGCTGCTGCTGCTGCTGCCGCTGCCGCTGCTCGCCTCAAGGCCGTTTGTCGTCGTCGCCGTCGTCGTCGTCATCTCCATTTGGCGTCGTTGATTAACCGCATTACACATACGACGCGTTGGCCGCGCGCGCTCGTCGCTTTGCCTGCAATTAGCAGGGCGCCGATTGCCGAACCCAGTGAAAAACCCGACCCCGAACCGGACTGTGCCCGATCCCGAGCCCGGATTCGGATTCGGATTCATCGCGGATCATCGTCATGTAAATTATGCCAAGCAGATTTGTCTGCTCGCTCGCTAGCGCAATCGCAGCTGTTGTTGTTGTTGCTGTTGTTAATAATATTATTCAATCTCTTGGCTTATTGATTAACCGTTGTTCATTTGCCTATTTATGCAATTTGATCATTTATGCCACATTTTTTCACTTGGCAAAGTGAAATGTGCGAATCGCCAATGCGAAATGCACTGGCAACTGTTGCCAATGCTAATCGGTCTGGGGATCATAAACGTATATCGTATATAACTTTCAGTTGCGCTTGGTTTCTCTCCTTGGCAAAGGAAAGCAGCGAGACACGGCGCCAAAGGGGGGAAAGGGGCTCAAGGGGAATTTGTTATAGAAAGCACTTAGAAAACAACTGGCAAAGTAAAGACCCCACAAAACAGGCTCAACAGAGGCGCCACAAATCGAAGTGTTGATAGTGAAATGTTGCATTGAGATTTTGTTTGTTTCTTAAGGCGCTCTTGAACTATGTGCAGGGAAACCTGACTCAGCCTGGAATTGGTTTGCAAGTGCAAGCCGAAGAAGCCTGAAAAGCTTTTACACAAATCGAGCTGGGATTCTCAACAGGGATTCTTCTTAACTGTAACAGAGGTTCTTCTTATTCCCAGAGCCCCCACTGCAAAGTAGTTCAGCAACACATGCACAGCGAGTTGCTTAGGTCTTGTGTGCAAGTGAAATGTCAAATGGAGTCGAACATGGCCACAAACCCATACACACACACATGTTTTTGCATATTTTCCCCGGTCTGTCTGCACATCTGTGGAACTGGTTCAAAAGTGGTTCAATGACATATCTAATAACACCCTATGCAGTTTAGCATGCGGGCTATTGACATTCAATTCGATGCGTCTGATTTAATTTAAGCACTTTGGGCAAAAACACAAAGACTAATTGATTTGATGCCATCGAGGAGGAGGAGGACAGCACAAGGGAGGAGGGAACTGGTTGAGCCACATAGCTGGCCATAGCCAGCATAGGTGTTCAAGATGCGTCAATAAAATTAGGTATGCACAGCGGCTGCTTCCATGACGACGACAAGTTCCTGCCCAGCTACATAGCCGAAACTGGTTCAAAAAGCCAGTCGGCTGTATTGAATTTCCCCCTAGTCAGTATCACACCTACAAGACGACGATCGGTGATCGCTGATCGGTGATAGGAGATCGCATGCGTGTCCAGTGGTTTTATAACGCCTCTAACTCGATTCCCTCGTTCTGCTTGATCGGCTTTTGGGACGATTGATCAATCGATTTTCTAATTAGCATTGATCGATTGAACTGGAACTGCGAGTTTGAACTCATTTCGTTTATTTATGCGGCATATTTCGGCAACACTCGACAGACTTGGCGAACCGGGAAGCGATCCTCGATACTGGACACTGGAAAAGTGATCTTGCTCTGTGCCAAAAATGGTCATGTAATTTAGTTGGTTTCAGTTTCGAATTCGGCTGCTTCCCCTCATTATTGCTGCAGCGTTTGGCCTTGGAGTTCTGTGGCAGAGTGCGATTAAGTTTCAAGTGATCGTCAAGCAGGCGACTGATGCCGTTGCCGTTGCCGTTGCGTGTTGCCTGCAGCCAGAACTCAGTGAGCAAAAAATAAAGTCAAGTTATGTCGAGGTCACGTTGATCAAGTTACCAGAGAGTCGGGGCACTTTAAAGGCAGCGGACAACAGCAGATGCCCCGCGTGAGATTGATATAAACCGAACCCGACCACAAGACAAGACAAGACCAGGACAAACAACAGCAACAACAGCAACAACAGCAACTGCAATGACGACAGCAGAAAGAGACGAGGAGAGTGGGGAGTCAAGTCGAGTCGAGTGTTAATTGCAAACTGGGGACGGGGCGTGGCGACAGTCGAAGGACACGACAAACAATGCTAATGATCATAATCACACAGCATTAAAATCGACTCTTTACAACTTACCAGCTGCCACAAAACCCCAATGACACGAGTCGAAAGTGACTCATGGGGAGAGGAATGAAAAGTCGAGTTTGATTGAAGAAGAAGAACCAAGCTAACTACTATCTACTGATATACTAGACTGACTGGAGTTACTTGGACTGTTACTGTTACTAGAATGAGTAACAGTTGAGTAACTGTTGTCTAGTAATAATCCTAGAATGATCGAAAGTGTTCTTCATTGAGTGCAACCTCAAAATAAGTCAATATAACTATATAAAGATTCTTCTTAAGTGCACAGAGTAATAGGACATGCAAATGGGTTTTTATAGGCTCAAAACTGATTGATTCTGTTGCTAAGGTAGTTGTGGGAAGTCCTTGCATGCGGCTCTTAAAATATCCGATGATTCAAATGCGTCAAAACCACAAGCCAAGATGCCAAACTGGCTTCCAATGAATTTCGGCAAGTTTGCGGCTTAAACAAGTTGAGATTATTTTAATTAGGAATATTTATATTTGATTCAGGTCTAGCGGGCTCTTTAGAATCTCCAGTTCGCCTCGCCTCGTCTCACTTTGAGGCGTGGCGAGGCTGAGTCAGCTCAGGCAGGCTAAGGCGATTTGGATCTGACTGTCGACAATTTTTGATATGCGCGCAGCACGAGTTCTTCTGCTTCTTCTTCTACTTGTGCATTTGAAACTTTGAAATCCGAAAAGCGAATCAAAAGTTAAACAGAAACAGAAACAAAAACAGAAACAAAAACAAAAGCAGCAGCGAAACGAAAGAGCGACACAAAACGAGCAAATGACATTCAAATCTTGTTGGTATGCGCGCCTGTTGCTGCCGTTTTATGAGCGAATAAAAAAGCATAAAATATAAAAAGCATTTTCAAAGGAACTCAAGAGACAGTCACACACACACACACACAGGCACACACACACACATGAGCAGCACGCACACTGTGGAAAATAAAAAATAAAGTTAAGTAAAAAATAAAAAACACAATAAAAATAAAAATTAACAACAACTGTTATTCAACAATTTGTAAAAGTGTGTGTGTGTGCGAGTGTGTGTTGTGTGTGCTGTGTGTGTTGTGTGTGAGTGTGTGCGAGTGTAAAAATAAACAGGAGTGGCCAACTTGGAATGTTAATGCGCTGCAATCGTTGGTGTTGCCGAGAGGCCACTCCAAAAGAGTCGCACGTAGGCAGCAGCAACAGCAGCAGCAGAGGCACAACGACGCGACTGCGACGCCGACGACGACGAGGCTGCCGTTAACTGCGACGCCAACGCTCGCATCGCATCGGGCCCGGCTTCAACTCCAGCTTGGCTGGAGCCCTGCACTGAGCCCAACAGTTACGTGAACTTTGCACAGGGCGACAGGGCAAGTTACGTATGTGGAAGAGAGAGAGAGGCAGAAGAAGAGAGAGGGAGATGGAGAGTGGGATCAGGAGAAGCAGGAGAAGGGGGCGAAGGGTGCAGGGCCAGGGCGGATCGTCAGCGGGACTTGCTGTCTGTGCATTAAGTGCGATAAGTGGTTGGGGCCACAGGTAGAGCCAAAAGAATTAACCGGCCTGCTTGCTATCTCTCTCTCTCTCTCCCTCCCTCTCCCTCACACGGTCCCCCTCGACGCCTAGTCGCATGTGTGGAGCCAAGTTAAATTTATAACTGTCAATTATTATGCAAGAGTTGTGAGCCACGATGTGGAGGCGACTCCTCGCCGCGCCTCGCAAAAGCAATCAGGAAATACCCGAATCCAGCAACAGAGGGACAGACAGAGAGGGGTAAAGGGGAAGGTAAGAGGAATAGAGACAAACAGACTATAGCAAAGTTATAAACACTTCACCAAGACAAACACACGCACACGCACATACGCACAGTTAGCCGAAAATGAGCTGCCCTGCCCCCCCTCCACCCACCTCCTGCGCAGGCATAGCCAAACAAGAAGCGTACCGCAATCTACTCGCATAATCGAAACACGTAGTACTCACTCCCCCCGTTCTCGGTTCATTCCCCCCTCTTGCAACTCCACCCTCACAGTGAGTCCAGTCCCCCCTCCCAGTCCCTGTCCCACTCCCTTTCCCAGCGCCATTCCCGTTGCCTAACAGTTTGTCGTCGCTTCTCGAAATATTTTTATGGCTTAGGTAATTTTTATACCCTGCAATGAAAACGTCGGGTATGCCAAATTTAACTGGTTCTTCAATGCAATGTCAGTTCAGAGTGTAGGGTATAAAGGGTATATAGTTTACTATACAGGGTACACAGTTTACTTTGCCATCTTCATCATTTGCTTCCCATTCCTTGCTTTGTCTAACTTCTTCCTAAATTTATCTAGAGGGTATCTGCTAGTAGGTGCACTCTCTGCTACTTGCCGTCGCTTAATGACTTGAAGACTTCTTTTTGTTTTCCCCCAAGACTTTTATTATTATTTTCGTTGTCTCCCGTTCTTTATATTGGCCATCGGTCGTTCTCGAGCTCTCGAGGAGTGCCGGGGACGGCGCCGTACCTCGTTCCCAGGTTCAATGGACGTCAGGCTAGGCCCGACCGGCCTCAAGAACCTGAAGAGCCTCGAGAGAGCATGCCTCCTAACCAAGTCTCGTTCCCCCTTCCCCTCTGTCCCCCTCCCTGTCGCGATTGCGTGTGTGGGGCACCAATTGACAGAATCTTGACAACAATAATAATGATACAAAAAAGCAATAATTATAAGCGTGTTAATGACGACGTCGCGACGTCGATGATGATGTTGATGTTGTTGATGATGATGGATTTGATGGAATTGCTGTGGGCCGCAATGAATCACTGCAACTTTTTGCGACAACATTTCAAAACTTGAGCAGATTCTGAGCAGCGTCTCGAGGCGACCTTCATAGACGTATTTTTTCACGATTTCCGGTCTGGTGCGGGGGGTTTTTCAAATTCAAAGTCAGTCACAGTCACAGTCTTCCATCTCGAAGTTCGAGTAGTGCATACAATTAAGTTAACTGTGGAGGTCTCTTCTCGCCATTCTCGATTTATGGAGCAGCAGCCGCATTGAAGCGTTGCAGGAAGCGAAACAAGCCGCGCGTACTAAACAGATCACGCGGAAGGAAGGACAGAGATCGAACTACGAAGTACGAAGCGGAACCAAATGGCAAAGAGGAGAAATAAAGAGCAACAGTAGTGAAGCGCATAGAATAAAGAAGCACCGATAAGATAAAGACTGTTCTATACGGATCAGTTGAAAATATAAAGTTATATAAATACTGAACACTGATGATAAATACTGAACAGTATCTTGAACAGTTGAAACCGATTTATACTCAGTTTGAATGCTTTAAAACCACATTTAAAGATTTAAAATTAGTTTAGGAGAACTAGAGCATTGCAATCTAGAAGCAAGCTATGAAGAAATTGATATTTCAAACCAACATCGGTTTAGTTTTACGATCGTATAGTAGCAATAGGTCAATTTCAATTTTATAAGCCAAAATGAGAATAATAGAAAAGATTGCGAAATTAGGCGATTCTACTCTGGTGGTATACATATATCGTATCAGCCAAACATATGTGCATATATGTTTGGTATATACCATATACGAGTATATATGATACATACAGTTATATATATGCTGTATATATTGTATATTATATAACCAAGTTCCATTTGAGGAATGCCAACAGGGCTGCAGCCAAAGTGATTCACTTTACGCCGAGTTGAGTCGAGCTGAGGCCAAGTTGGGTCGGGTTCGGGTTCGGGTTTTTCTTTGGGTCAAAGCGGTCTGCAAAATGTTAGATCATAAATCTTAGGAGGCCACAAAAGACCAAAGAGCCAAGAGTCGCAGCGGGCAAGGCGCGTCGACCCCCTGTCGCTGTCTAATGACTGTCCAGTTGCAGTCGGCGCCATCAATCAGGCCATCAATCAATCAATCAATGCGCCATTGAAATTATGCAGCACACACAGCGAGCGTCGCCCAGCCTCCAAGCTAAAGGCGACTGCCCCCGCCTTATCCCCCCTCCCCTCACCCTCTCGCAATGTCTCAATTCCAAGTGCAAAAAAAAGAGAAAAAACTGAAAAACCGAAAATAAAAATTTGTAAATTATGATCAAGTTTTGCAGTCGGCATTCAGTCGAGTATTCAGTATTCAGTATTCGAGTAATCGGGTATTCAGTTTTCGGTATTCAGTTTTCAGTATTTAATCGCGTTGTAGTTTTTGACCCACTTCGGGTTGTTGCTGCTGCTGCTGCCGCTGCTGTTGTTGTGTTTCCTTTTTGCTGCTCTTTCATTACAAAATTTGTTTAATTTTAAATTGTTTAACTTGAAATTGAGTCACGGCGTCTGACTGCTCAGTCGCCAGCTCAGTCGCAGCGACGTCGGCAGCGCAGCCTCGAAGTTACATAAAATGGCATTAAAACGATTCGAAGATTGAGTTGTGGGGACCAAGGCATAACGGCAAAGCGAGGCGAAAGAAGCACAGCGTGAAGGGAGAGAGACAGCGAGAGAGAGGGAGAGGGGAGAGGGAGATCGGGAGATGGGGGAGGAGCAGGAGAAGAGCAATGCGGGGTCGCACCGCAGGCGAAAACCTGATCGAGCCAAAGACGAACAGACATTTGGCATTTGCATATACTCTGTCTGTGTGTGTCTGTGTGTTGCTGTGTGTGTGGATGTCGATCAGGTGGAACAACAACAACTGCAACAACCGCAACATCAACTGCAATGACAGACAGATCCGCACCGTAGCAATCCAAGCGATCCCCACTGATCCGATGCGATCCAACAGTAAAAGGTGAACAACATTTTTTGTCGTCTTGTTGTTTTCCCTCTCTCTCTCTCTCTCTCTCTCTCTCTCTCTCTCTCACTTTTCTCGCTTGCCTTTTAATGGCATTTAACACTTTGACATTATTGCCACATGACGATGATGATCATCTGGGGATCGCTTAGCGATCATCATCATTGATCATCGTCAATCACGATCTGCAGCATAACTCACGCCTCGCTCTCGTCTTCCGTCTTCTGCTTCTGGTTCAGCTTCTTCTTCGTCGTCTGCAGCTTCTGCTTCTTCGTCTTCTTCTGCTTCATCCACTCTTTCAGTCAAAAGTTCCCCCAACGACAACTTTATTAAAATAATATCTGGGTATTTGGTAATTCTGGTAATTTGCATTAACTCAGCCTCAACTTGGTCTATTTTTTATGGCCCAGCCAAATGCTACAGCCGGAGCTGAAGCTCAAGGTCAGCCCCAGACGTCAATCTTGCCCTCCCTCTCCACTTGCCTCTCTGCCTCCACTTAGGTCTTATTCAGCATCAGCCTTAGAGACAGACAACTTCGTATGCTAACTAACTAGTTGAACTAGATTTCTGCCGCTGTGGCCCGCTTCGAGTGCCAGCTGTAGCCCCAAATCGATGTCAATTCTCACGTTCTCTCTCTCTCCCTCTCTCGCTTGGCAAATAACTGAGCACAGAAGCCTGAGAGATCAAGATTGGGCATTCAAATGCCTATCTCGATCTGCGTTCAATGCAATTAAAGCAAGGATTGATCGCACAAGTTGATCGCTGCTTCTAATATTAGTCTCTTTAAGAATGTGATCGCGCTAATGAGCGAAAGATTTAGATGAAGATCGACACCCGATGGAAAGTGGAAGATATAGAAACAACATTAAAGTCGATCAAACTGCAGATCACTTACATTCTGGCTTCCCTTAATCGAGAGAGATCTACATATGTATATTAATAAGTTTAAAATCGAATAGGAATATCGAATATCGCAGCCTCCAAATAGACGACATGCGCAATGGGGATCGAACGCAATTGCAGATCACAAGAAGATCACTTGCACCGACGACGAAAGTAATCATAAACATGGGTTGAGAAATGTTTGCTGTCAGCTTTAGAGCGATAAGCTATCATTGCATGGTAATCGGTAATCGGTAATCGGTAAGCGAAGCTTGGGTATCGGTGTCGGCTACCAGATATCGGCTATCTGTTATCGGTTATCGGTAAATACTCGTCGTGGTTATCAGTAGCACAGGCAACTACAGCCCACAGCGAACAGATGAGTAAATCGACTTGAGCCAACTTGACTCGACTGAGCTGAGTCGAGGGGAGGTGAGTTGCGGTGCGGTGAGGTGAGATGGGGTTAGTTGTTCGTGATCTACTTGTCAACACCTACACGATTTTGGCTTTTGTGCCTCACTTAACTGCCTTCTTCGAGTTGCTGGTTCCGGTTTCCATTTGCCGTTTGCCGTTTGCGGTTAAGTGATCGCTTTAGCTATAGCGATGGTCGATGGTCAGGTTATGCATTTGGCATGCCGACAGCAACTGCCACAGCGACGCCGACTGCGACAGCGACTGCGGCATCCACTTTGCCTACAGTCGCAGTCGCAGTCTTCGCCACAGTCTCAACTAATTATGTGTGCGACGCACTCTGGAATTGATTTCGAATTTCTGACGTAAGCGAAAGAAAGACAAAATTGATAATAAAAGTAAAGAAGAAGAAGCAGCAGCAGCACCAGCTAAAAAGCCAAAAGCGAACAGAAATTAAAAGAAATGAAACGATGATGGGCTCAAATTGTGTTTATGCTACGCTTGATTGGTGAAAAGTTTTTGGCATGTGAGTTGCATAGTATTTCGAACTGTTGTTGCTGTTGTTGTTGTTGTTGCATGGAAAGGAAAGTGCACTGAAGATTCGCCATCACAACACTCCACAACACTCGTAATTGTGATGAAAGTTGTTTGGATGAACCACAAGACAATCAGATGAGCCGCAGCAAGCAATTAGCGGCGACACAATCTCCATCGCCATCCCCGGATGGGAGATGCTTGCTGAGACGATTAGGTGATCCAATATGATCGTTTACATGATCGTTTACCGTGGGGACTGCGACTAACGAAAGTGTTGGCTCTTACAAAACGGAGAATGTCACACACACTTCATTATGATCTCACGATCAGTTGAGGAAAGGCGGTGCGGGGATCAAATTGAAGAAGGCTTCATTATAGTTTGCTGCAATTTGCAGTATAGGTGAATTGCAGGGTATATGCACGTATATTCTATATAAGATATTTGAGTCACCATGGCAATGTTTCACGGCCCCTTATCACCTGCGATGCTTCGACTTGCAGCCCCATCGAGAAACCCTTATATGGCTACTTGTGATTTTCCGGCGATGTAATTGCTTTGACATGGAGTCGGAATCGGAATTGCAATTAAAATTGGAGTTGGAATTGGAGTTGGAATTGGAATTGGAGTAGGAATTGCTAGTCCACTTCCAGTTGCAGTTGCACTTCCACTTGCAGTAGTTACTGCTGCAATTCCAGTTTGAAATCGAAAGCATAACTCGGAGTCACAAGCTCATCATCATTCCTTGACCAAAAGAGCGTAAAGTTTTCTAAAAACAACAACAAAAACAGTAACAGTAACTGTAACAGCAACTGCCACTACAGCAACAACAAGTGGGCGACTAACAATTTCAAGGCTAATCGAGATCGGGTTCGCTGCGATCTGCTGGGGATCATGTGATACAATGCACGATGCTTGTCGACTGTCTCCCGTTGTGTGTCTCTGTATCTCCGTCTGTCTGTCTGTCTGCCAATCTGTATATTGCTCTTCTTGTTGTTGTTAGAAAACTCGAACTCAAGTTGGCCGGCGACGACTTTCATTATTCGCCGATTGAACAATCGAACGATCGATCGAGCGTTTTTGGAAATTGCAATTGGCAAAAGCAAAGAAATTGCCGGCAATAAATATACGATTGAATTGTGGGGAGACAATGCCAGAGACAATGCGCTGTGTGAGTGTGTGTGTGAGTGTGGAGTGAGTATACCCGTGAGTACACTCGTCTGCTTGGGGTCCGGCGAAATGCAGTTAAATGGCAGAGACCGTGAAAAAAGACAGTTAAAGACAGTTGTAGAAATAGCATGTTTAAATACCCTGTAATATGGCATGTACAGGGTATTTAAACATGCTATTTCTACAACTGTCTTTAACTGTCTAATGGCATGTACAGGGTATGCCGCGAGAGCGTCTTAAGCATTCACTGTGTAGTGTATGCAGAGGAAAGACAACAAACGGACTCTGCAATTGCACAGCTCAAAATAAATGAACAATAAATGTTTCATGGGTGTCCGGCATCAGAATCATTTGTTGCCTTTGCATGTGTCAAAATGCAGTTCAACAGAGTATGCAGGGTATACAGGGTATGCAGAGTTTACATGGTATACATGCAGGGTATTTGTACGTTCCTTCCCTTTCCCCATTTTTCCTGTCATCAATTGGAAATTGTGCGAAAACAAATGTTGTTGCAAATGTGTCAGCAACATTAGAGGAAACAACAGCAACAACACTTAAATGTGGCACTTCACTAAGCGCCCTATTCACATTTTATTGGCGCTGTTGGGCGAAAACAAAAAAATAATAAACATAATACAAAAAAAATACAAAATTCAAAATACAAAACGAAATGCATTTTTGTTGTTGTTGTTGCAAATGAAATCAAATGTCTCTTCAGTCTGTGTGTGACTGTGCTCTATGTGTTTTGTGTGTGTGTGTGTTAATGGTTAAGTTAATTTTTTCACTTTTATGCACAGTTTAAAGACTCACACACACACACTCACACATTTAAACCGACACTCACAATTTATGCGCACTGCACTTTCTGCTGCTGCTGCGTCTCAGGGCTCGTTGGTCTGTCAGTCAGTTTCACTTCCCACTTCCCTCAACTTACGCTCCCCACCCGCATCGCAGCCCCCTTTGTAATACACACACACAGACACACACACTTGCTGGCTGAGCAGTTTAAACGCGTCCAATTACCTCAGCAGACTTTCCGTTAATGTTTCGAATTTCGAAAAACTGGCAGCAGAAAACCCAAAAGCCAAAAACAAAATAACTCCACACACACACACACATGTACTTGCACATGCACACACACAGACACGTACACCGGCGCAGTCAGAGCATAATGTATTCCAAAAATGAAACTGTGTTTGAAGCCAGGAATGAAACTGGGATTGGGCACTGGGATTGTTGCACCCGAGCGGGGGTGTGCAGGTGTGTGCATGTGTGAGTGCAGTGTGCCATGAAATCACACACACAGACAGGCATAGGACAAAGCTCTGGGCAGGCTGCAGCAACTTTGACTGGCGACTGAGACGTTGACAGCGACTCCAACTGCAACTTCGCTACCGACTTCGTCAGTAACTTGCTTGGGCGGCTCTGCTGCTGCGCGACTGCGACTGCGGCTGCGGCTGCTCTGTTGCCAACTGTGTTGCACACTCACACACACACACATGCAACACACGTAGCGCGCGCCGTCGCGAGACCAGAATCGTTGATTTTGTAATTGTTGCTTGTGTTGCTGCTGTGTTGCATGTTTTGTTGTTGCCTCAGTTTTTTCGTTGCGGTTTCTATCGTTGCTGTTGTTTTTCCTTTACTTTTCTATGTGTACACATAATTTTTATGCTTTTATTGCAGCGAGTGCAGCAACTCGTTGTTGCTTTTGTTGTGTTGTTGTTGGGCAAGCGAAGCAGCCAGGCGACAAAAGCTAAAGATAGTTTTCATAGTCTATGCGCCGTGAGTCACTTCTGAGCACATTCACCGTGAGCAACGCTGAAGTTCGAATACCAAATGAATCACAATAACAACCACAACAACAACAAAGAGAAAGAAGGCCAATTACATGTATCACATAGCGAGTTGCGGCTTGCCTAATGAACTTCCTTTTTAGCCTGTCTAAATTAATATAAATAAAGTTTTAAATAAATTGTTGACAAAACTTTGAAATTTTTTTGCCTTCAGCTGTTTACAACGTACAAATTCAAATTGAATAATTTTCCCTTTTCCGTTACGTTAAAACTTTTGTGCATAGCAGACAGCTTCTGGCAGCTTGCTTGTTCACGCTAACTCTGAGCTATATGCACAAAACTTTGTACATTTTTCGAACTTGGTCAAACGGTTAGGTTTGTGTCTAAATAAAGTTTGGTTTTTTCGTTAAATGTGCTAAAGTAACTCGTTAAAAGAGAGGCAGGTCTGCATTCGTTAAGCTAACATCTCTTATACAACAGTCGTTAAGCCGTAGCAGAGACACACTCACAGGTTCCACACTTAACGCAGGTGCTGTGTCTTGGCTATTAAAGTGTATAACAAACGTACCATCAATATAACAAACGAAAATTAGTGCATACTTTTGTGCGCATTTGATTTATCTACTTAGCACCAAACGACCTCTGTGCTAGTTCGCTATATCGCAAGCAGACGGCGCCAGCAACACTGGTCCTGTTTGCCTGTCTGTGCAGTCCCAAGACACAATCCCAGTTGTGTCCTGGCTGCTTCGCGTATTGCTCGCTTCTTGTATATTTATTTATTCATTTTATTTTATTTATATTTAGTAAACGAATTTGCACCGCCTCCCCCGCAATTGCTCCTTCATTAAGTCTAAAGTCTCGGTTTCGGGATACATTATAAGCAACCAGTTAGCCGCTGAAGCAAGACAGGGCCCTAAGGGGCCTGCGGTGTTTTTCCCCACAGCTGACAGCAGCTGCATAGTTCCCCATAGATCATGTCATCACAGCAATCGGGTTGTTGTTGTTGTTACTGTTGCTGTTTGCTCGGTATCTTATCCAGAGATCGGGAATGACATCATCGCCGCGTTTGAATGAAATCGATCGCCCATGAATGACCTAATAAATTGTGACAATTGCAACTGCAGCACGAAAAACCCACCACACTGGGTGGCTGCATCGGATGAGCAGTCATGGAGCGGGGGGCGCTGGGTGGGTGAGGGGATTAAATAATAGTGGGATGAATAATACGGGATGAAATGCCGCTGCGAACACAATTTCATCAGAAACAGACGCGGTGTCGCCAGTTGCAACACGCTCCCGCCATGCCACACCACCCTTAGTTCCTATGCCCCGTCCCCACCCCCCACTGCACCCCCTGTCTAGTGTGTGGGCGTCAATTAGAGCGTCGTGTTAATTAACTGCAATCGTAGCAATAAAATATTCCAATTCGCTTAATCATTCGCTAAATTGCCACGGCCAGAGAAATTGCCCGCGATAAGCGATCAGTTGCCAGCAGCAGAGCAGCTGGTCGCCCATTCAGCCACCCATACAGCCATTCATACACCCAGACACCCAGACACCCATTCATGCACCCATTCAATCCCATTCACCTGCACGGCAACTCATTCGCTTTCTCTGCGTATTTCCAATTACGCATTTGCCGACTTGCTCGATGACGCCTTCGTTTGGGGGCGTTGTTTATCATTATCACACACGCACAGTCATTCTGCCACACACACACTTGCAGCCCACATTGTGTGTGTGGCCACCCACAGCCCACCACCGCCTTCAGCTCCAGCTCCATCTGCAGAACTGAAGAGTCATCTCGTCATCCCATCCGCCTGCCTGCCTGCTTGTCTGTCTGTCTGTCTGTCCCTCCTCTGTCTGTCTATCTATTTATCTATGTATCTCTCTCTCTCTCTCTCTCTCTCTCTCTGTTCGTCTGTCCATATTCATCTCTTCGTCCGCCAATCAGTCAGCAAGTCAGTTAAAACACCTCTGCAGTGCTGCCGCACAAATTGCCAATTGTCTTAATCGCACGCATGGCGCAGTAGAGTGCAGGGCAGAAGCGACTAATAGATACCCTGTAAGTTAAGAACCTAGCAGAACAGCGTGTATTATATGGACTATAGCATCTACATAACTTCTGCATGATACTTATCGATACCTTGTGTATCGATGTGCACCAGTTATCAATACTATTGACAGTATGTATGCTCCACTTGAAATGTAACCAAGTCTACTAACATTGTCATACTGCGCATCGTTAGTTGATGGAATTCAATTATATAATCGATAGTTTTCTAACAAACTGTAAACGATAACGATCGATAACGATAGTCCAACTATGTCAACATGCTTGCTGCACATTAAAAGTAAAGCAGCTTTGTGTTGTCACTGAGTCAGTTATCGATTTAACAGATCTCTGCACTCGATAGTTTCCACAAACATGCTCTGTATATATACATATATATATTCAATATATATGCATATAGTAAAGTTGATTGAAGCGGGGTTCCATTCATGCTTCGCTCTGTGATTCCCGTGATGTGATTTTCGTGATTTTGGCTATCAGTCAAACGTGGCTTTATGATATAACCCTCGTCTGATATTCGTAACAGGCAAGCACATTCTTAGATAACCATCCCAAATTATACGCACACACACATACACACAAATGAGTGAATGAATGTTTGGGTGTATGAGTGTTGAGTATGAGTGTTTGCTGTGTGTGAGTTGTTCCAGTTTTCATATCAATAAAACGATAGTCCAAACCGTCGTGTGCGTCATCAAATGAAAGAGGCCACAGCTGATATACCCACTGGGCTATGCCCCACGGGGTATGCGCTTATTGAGTAAACTCTTTAATGAATATTCTCTGCAATTTTCCTTTGTCTGATGCGCAACGCTTGCGGTAAATTTGATATAAATTTGCATTAAACATTCGCCAAATGGCAAGATTATAAATAATGCGAGGAGTACTCGCACCCATTAGTGGGCAAAGTGAGTGCTACTCGCACACTCATGCACACACACTCACACTCGTACTCACACTCGTAAAATACTAGTAAAGAACAAAGCGAAATCATCTGCGCGTTTTTTAGTATTTTCCATTTACCACGCGATACACAATCAATGTTTAGCTTACACTAAACTCACAGCTAGTTGAGCAGCTGTGGAGGGTGAGCAGGGGGAGAGGAAGAGGGAGGGGAGGGGAGGGTATACTTTTTATTTCATTACTCATACGCCACGTCGGCCAATTGACGCTGTAAAAACGGTTGGATAATAAAACGCTTAAAGCCAAACGATGTTGCTGTCGTAGATTTGTACGCGAGACACGCCCCTTGCCTCCACTGCCCCCGCTCCCCTGGCACCCCAGCCTCTACACCTGCCATTTGCCTGCACTTGCCTGGTATACCCTGTACACCTGGATTTATTCAGATGTACACATTAAATTGCCCATAACGATGCAAATAAATATAATAAATACAAATATAAAGATAATCATCTAAAGTACTTTGTCTCTTTTATTAGTATTCTATTGGTATTTAGCCAGTATTTTTGTAGGTGCATAGTGTAGTAGGAGGCGTGGCATACCTTACTTAGTCATATGTTTCTCGATCAGCATGTCTTGATAGTCATATCTGTCTGTATGAACGCACTAAGCTCGGCAACTACAAGAGCTAGAGCCACCATAATTGGCATGCCGCTTGCTGTTTATCAGCTGCAGATAAAGCATCATTTACATTACGAATGCCACGCCCCCATAAGTCGATAACCTGTAGATTTGTCTGTCTCTAAGCCAGTCATGCTCTGCTCCAGTTGGGCACAGGGTGACTGCAAGTCATGCCAGGAGGGGAACTCAGAGGGGCCGTTCTAAGTAGTTCTCTCTGTGCACGGGCTGTCTTTATGGGCATTTGATGATGTGTGATATATGACACTCAAGGGGAGAGGGAGTGCAAATGGGGGAGGGGGGCGCACAAAGCGAAATTGTTATGCAAATGCGGCGCTTTGTTTTATGAGGCAGCAAAGCGATAAACTCTGAGCTGCGTTCGTGTTGCCCACTGCCACCACTTGCCACCACAGGTTGCATGTGGCATGTTGCCGGCTGCAGGTTGCCAATGGCTAGTTGCCGCAAGCTAACGGACAGACAGTCGAAAGGCGGGAGGGAGGTGCAGAGGGGCAGGCAAATTAATTGCAGCTAATTACAAGCAAAAGCCTCAAGCAATGCCACAAGACGCCGCTGCGGCAGCTGGGATCAGCACAGACCACACGTGCTGTGTGTGGCATAAGCCGCACAGAGTCAACCTCACCGCCTGCACTGCTGCCCCCGCCTCTGCTGCTGCTACAGCTGCGCCTGCCAAACCCGGAAGATGATGCGGCACAACTCATAAGCTGCCTGCCACTCAGCGATGAGACGTAAGAGGGGAAGAGGAGGCAGACGGGAGGTTGATGGCTAGAGAAATGGCATTGGGTTGATTAAACCAAGTTGCAACATTTGCCACACTGTTGCACTGGTGTGCTGTGGCAGCGACTGCGGCGCTTGCAAGTTGCAACAATAAATGCAGTTTCATTGAAGTTAATCAGCCGCGTCGCGCCCGTCGAACGGCGCCGATCTTGTCAAGCGTTTTGCATAAGAAAACAAGCAATAAAAGCAACAACAACAACATGCAACTCAAATTAGCAAATTGAATGAAGCGTTGCGTGGAGAGTTGCCTCTGCTGCTACACTGCGAGAAATGTCATAGCAGCTCAGAGGAATAACAAACTGAAAGGGAAAGTGCAACCATGGAGAGAGCAAAGAATTAAGACTTAAACTGTGCTGCAACTATATCTGAAGGTACTTAATATATGTATACATACACTATTTATTGTATATAAACCATAGTACTGTGTACCACAGTGCCACACTACTATAAGTAACCAGAGCATCATAATCACCAGCACCAGTCACGCATGATCCTCATCCCTTTTGGGCTTCATTCGCACATTCTCTCTGCCTCTAAGGTATTCAAGTGAGCAGCAAAGACTTAGTCAGTCCTCTCATCAGTGAACTTTCGCTCAGTGTAGTTTGCCATGTGCAACTCTACTGCTAGTGCTTTTCTCGCAGTGCATTCAGTTGCTTGTCTGGGGTCAGTTGCTGTGCCATGTTCTCTTTCAATTTTCGCATATGTTTCTCTGCTTTTTTATTGGAATTTATTGTACACGCATTTTTATGCTGCTCTTCATGCTGTCTCCCTCTCTCACTCTCTCCCTCTCTCTCTCTCTCTTGTCTGCATTAAGATGCAGCCACTGCGATAATGTCATTTGTTCGGTTTTGCGTCTGCCGCATTTGAATTCAAATTGAAATTGAAATGCGAATGGAAGTTGAAATTGAAATGGAAATTGAAATGACTTTGTTGCAATGTCGCCCAATCAAATTGTCAGTATGAACATCTATATCTCAGTCACTGCACTAGTTGGGGGTGTGAGGGGGGAGAGAAAGGAGCTGTAGCAGTTTAGAGAAGATTCTCGAGCCTCATTTGAGATGTGAACGAGACTTGAAGTAGACAAAGTACAGACAGAGAGGAATAGAGCGAAGTAGTGACAGACAGAGAGAGAGAGGGAAGAAGAGAAGTGAGCAGAGAGTGTGAAGAAGAGAGAGGCAGGAACAGAGGAGCAGAGAGAGAGAGAGGAGACAGAGGGGCAGAGAGAAATGTAGAATCCATTGACGATGATCTATCTAAGATCACATTGTGATTCACACAATATCTTTCTCTCCCTTTCCCCTCTCTTATACATTTTGGGGGTGGGGGGGTTTTCCTACACAAATTGATCGATTGATTGTGTTCAATTCACTTCATTCAGCTGAAATTTTCACAGCATTTCCCCTTCGCCATCGCGGCAATGTTTATTGACACAAATCGGCGATAATAATCTCTATAAATAGCGATCTAGCCTCAGCCTAAACAACTGGCGGACAGTTGATGTCGATGGCCTTGCTGGCGTTCCCCTTTCCCCTTACCCTCCTCCCCTCTGCCCTACACTCTGCACTGTTCCCTAATCGACTGTTGGCTACGCATGCAAAAAGTTTTTCCGCTTTTCCGCAGCAGAGGAACGCAGGCCGCAGGAATGCAGCGCGCTGATTGGCAGCGTACGTGCGGGCGTGCTGCAATCTTCTGCAGGGCCACGGGCAGTGGCGGGGGATGGGAGGGGATTGTTGTGCCTGGTGTCAATTATAAAGACAAGGCAGAACAGTGAGCAGGAGGAGAAGGAAGACAAAGGGAAGACAAGCCGCAACTTGGCCAAGTGCTTTGGGCGTAATTTATGCGCTGCTCATGCAAATATTTGCAGAGGCAGGAGAGCAGCAGAAGGGGAGAGGGGGCAGGCAGTTGGGCCTTCAATCGATCGATGGATGGTTGCATCGATCTAGCGATGCCAGCGAGAGCCATCGATCAATTGGAAAAGTCGCGCAGCGAAGCTATCCCAACCGAACCTAAATAAATGTCAAATAAATAAAATGAACAGGCAATAAAAAAGCTGACCACAATGCCGGGCCAGGGCCAAGAGCAGGGGAGGGGTAGGGGTAGGGGAGAGTGGCGGCAGGGTTGCCACTTCAAATGGAGGTGTGAATGTGGTCACTTTAATGAAAACAATAAATCTTCATCACTTGCAGCAAGCGAATCGCGCATTGCACAGCGAAATTAATTCAAATGGCTGCAAGTGGCAAGCGGGGCATGCTATGATGGCACTGCCATGGTTTGCCAGGGTTGGCAGGGCTGCCAGGGTTGCCAGGCAGGCGCAGGGCTCCCTCTCTGTCTGCGACACAATCAATAATTTATTGAATAAAAATGCACTTTCAGCGCAAACGAAACAATTTATGTACTTCAGCTGGACCCGCTTCCCTCTCCAGTAGAACGCCCCTGCAACGCGGCGTTGAGCGGAAAATTGAAACGGAAGCGCGAATTTTTGATTAATTGAAATGAAAATAGAAAACAAAAATAAAAATGCAAAGAATTCTGGAGGCTACAAACAGTTGCACGCATAGATACCCTGTAAGCAGAGGCAAGGTTTGCTACTCACAAGACTGACAACTCATTCTTCTCTCTCTCTCCACAGCACTGCCACCTGGCATACCCGTTGTGCAGGCCTTACAGGGTAGTCGACTGTTTAAAATTAGCTGCCCGTACGTAATTGCCTCAGAGTGGGTGTGTCTCAGTCTCAGTCCCAGTCTCCCCCATCTCTCGACAGTTCAAGGAGGGGAGGGTAGGGAGAGTGTGAGGTGGCATCGCGTCGTCATTGGCGTCATTTGGCACTGACAAATAACTGTGAGCTCGGGCTGCTGGGTGAGAAATGATCTGTCAGACGACAATTATGCAACTCATTTGCCATTTGCCACTTGCCACTTGCCAATTGCCCAAATGCCATTTGAATTTCCCCATCACCCAATGCTCTCCACCCCCTCGTCCCCACTCCCCACTCTGCCTCTCCTCTCATTCTCCCCTTGCCCACTGGCAGACGATAAATATGCGGCAAGTGCTCGAGAGCTAAATGCAATTTATCGATACATTGCCATCGTTTGTCAATCGAGAGACATCGCATTACCATATCCCACCATATCACCAGCACCACTACCAGCACCATCACCATCATCGCTGAAAGCCACGTCCATAAATCGCACTTGCAATTTGCCATTGCATCCGCTTAACTAGCGCCAATCAATCAGACCCCAAGACACGAGCCGAGGAACTGCGCACCACGGGCCACTTAAGTGAGAGAGAGAGAGAGAGTGGGGAATGTATAGGGTATACCTATATTCTATTTATCCTGAGTGGGATATGTATAGAGCATACCATGGGATATGTATAGGGTATACCTATGTATATTCTATTTATTGAACATATTACATATGCCGATACTTATGCTGATCTTCATATCAGTTTATTCATTTTCTTGCACATTAAATGCACACGATTCTTCTTCTTTCTCTTCTTTTTCCTCATCTTTTTCATCTCAAATCAAGAACTATATGCGATATATAGCTTAGTCTTGACGCTTCTTCTTCTTGTTCTTCTTACGTGGTTTCTTGGGCATCGAGTTGTCGGTTGGTTTACGTACGGGAGTATCAAATGTTTGCATACCCTCTGGAGTCAGTGTCTCGGGCAAGCTAGAACAGAGCTCCGACTCGGAGCACCCTTGACCTGTGCTCCCCCCGGGGGCACCATCGTGCTCCAACGAACCAGCGGCGCCCTCAGCCTGTCCTGCCCCATCATCCTTTTTCTCTTTTTTTTCTTCGGGTTGACCGTCTGGATCGGCAGTTCCCCCCACAGCACCCTGAGTATCATCGATTTCCTGCTGCGAAGCGGTCTCCTTTTGGAATAAGGTTAGTGAGGTTAGGTATAGTGGTATTCAGAAGTATTAATACAATTCGATTATTGATTGCTGCAACTAACCTCAATCTGCTGTTGTTGCTGCCCCTCATTTGCCTGGTCGGTCTCATTTTTATTTTCCTCCTCACTCCATTCTAACAACGAAGACAAGTTGTTAAAAAGCTCATCTGAAGGAGGATCCTTATTCTCTACTTTCCCCATGGCTTTAGCACTCTCGTCAATTTCCTCTGACTGCGATGAAGCCTCGCCGGCTGATGCTGACTCCGCTTTATTCTCTCCCGAGTCACCAGGCACCGATGAATCCTCGTTCTGCGGTGGAGCATAGGCAGCGCCCCCTACAGCTCCCTCTTCCTCTTCGTCTTCCGTGCACAAGTCAATTGTGTCCATTGGCTGGACACCATTCTCGCTGCTGGCAGGAGCAGGAAGAGCTACAGTAGGTAGCTCAGCATCGCGTTGAAGGCTAGCGATCAACCCCTCAAGCTGAGAGAAATTCATTTTTATTTTTTTATCATTAAATTCCTCAATTATATATATATCTTCATAATATT
This sequence comes from Zaprionus capensis, assembly GCA_018903675.1. Lineage (NCBI taxonomy): Eukaryota > Metazoa > Arthropoda > Insecta > Diptera > Drosophilidae > Zaprionus > Zaprionus capensis. Next base: position 9,901,953 of record JAEIFN010001073.1, on the reverse strand, counting down.
ATAATTATTCACTCTTTTTTTACTTTTAAACAGTCGACTTACCATAGTTCGACTATAAATAAATGAAATAAACTATTTGCACATTTGTGGTTGCACTTTCAACTTACAGTTGGTATAGGTATGTAGGGCTCTGTCGGGGACGTCATGCAGCGCACGAAATCATCGTGGGCCTCCTCCCATTCCCTTGGAGTTAAATTCTTGCCCGATGTCTGTTGAGCAACAACCTGACCCCACAAGCGCTCAATTTCTTGCTGACTTGGTGGCCACTTTCCTTCCATTTTTGATTTCAATTAAAAATGTGCTTTGGCTTAAGCTTTTTTTTTTTAGAACTGTAGTCGAACACGTCTACAAGGCAAGTGAACGATTTCCGGGTGGAAGAAACTGACGTCGACTTTTCTAACATGCGTGTTACAGGAATGTTACTCGATATGTATTAGTGACCCATGACTTGCTTCTTTTATGCTTTCTCATCGTCATTTGACGTTTGTCATGTTAAACTTCCAGGGTTGCCTAGTACTGAACAATTAATATATTAATTATATATATATTATTATATAATTGTTTTATTTATCATTTTATTTACAACTTATTTGTCGATCAATCAATATTTATTTCCTTCTATTTTACTGTTGCTTCTTTTCTTTTCACATGTGCGTCTTTTGAGTTCTTTCTCTCTTTCCACTCAAAATCATTTCCCATTTTCGATTCTACGAAGAGTTCACCTAGTTCGAGTTCGAGTCCTTGTTACTCGAATTAATTATCGCTCTAGCGCATACCCAAACCCATTAGTTCGAAATCAAGTTCGAAAGAAGGTGTCGAAATGCGGAAAATAATTTACTCGTTGCAGCTCTCGCTTTCCAATGGGAACTCACATTATCCGTCATTCCTGCTCCAATTTAAATATTTGAGGGATATATTACTCGTATATGCCTCAAGTATGCATAGGAAATGGGTGCAAGATCAAAAACTTAATAATTTGGAGCCGTTTGACCCAACCAAGGACTTAAATCTCATAGACAACTTATGAGGAGTATTAAAAGAATGGAATTGGAGGGACTAAATCCCAAAATACGGATGAACTTTGCCAATTTTTCGCTATAAAGGTGGGCAGTGACCTCCTTGACCTTTTCTTTATGTAAGAGTTGAATTCAACAAAATTTTTTTATAAATTCAGTAATTTTTAGCTAAACTTACCTGGAAGTTAGAATTAACTGAAAAAAACGCAAAATATTCGCAGATTTGTGGCTTGTTTCTATTATTTTTTCCAGCTCAAACACGGGGTCACGCACATTATAGCAAGATTACGAAAGTATCAAAAGTCAAATCGACCCAAAACGGGTCGCATATCAAACTACACTTATCAGCCTTCTATTTGATGCCAATTTCAGGCATATAGTGCTTGTACATACTGAACAATTTAGCTTTTTCTCCAGGTACAGGTGCTGTTTCTATTATTTTTCCAACAGTGTTTAAGTTAAGGGACTAGTTTGTGCCACTTAGCTAAATCGAAAAAGGGAACAGACAAATTATGGCGAATATCGAATATGCATTATATGCATTATACATACATACATTATACATTATATTTACAATCTGAGAACGACTGACATGTAGCCACGCCTCATTGTTTCATACACTTGCACAAACTTGTTACCCTTTCACGAACATTTACCGCTGTCGAAGGACTGGAAAAGTGAGATCGCATTGTGGATACCTTCCCGTTATCTTGAAGAAACGAAAATGGGATTATATCGCAGATGTCTAACTTATTTGAGCGTTTTCCCCGTTTTACAGAAATATTTTCAGCGTGGGCGAATACTTTACATCATTAGCAGGGTGGAGGGGGGAGTGGGTTGCTCATACGTGATTTTGCTAACTAATTTGTGGGTGTGGCCTGAGATGCCTAGCCTGGACTGGCTTGTCACGCCTCGCTGCACCGCGTCGGGGCCCCCAGACTGACCCCAGCACGCGCCCAGAGTCGTGTCGAGTTGGGTTGAGTCGGCAATGGCGACAATTGACATTCACGGGCGCCATTAATCATCATCAGCGACTGATTGACAAACGAATCACAAATAAATCAAAATTCACAGCAACAACAACAGCAGCAGCAGCAGCAACAACAACAGCAACGGGAGATATGAAAATGGGCACGTAATGTGCAATTGCTGCAGTTGTAAACAAATTGAGTGTGCTCGCAGCGGCAGATACCCTGTAGTTATCGAGAAAACTACATATTCCTGGCTAACCATTATAGATTTGTGCAGGAAACAAGCCAAAGACCTTTTTGTGTGCTTGCAAGTAAGATGAATATCAAATGCCTTAATGAAATGTGTCCAATCATCGACAAGTTACTGTGCAACTGTAACTCAATCTACTACCACAAGTGGCAGCAGTATATACCCCAGCATGTAGCAACTGTTTACAGAGTATTCAACCTGACAGCAGAAATCAGCGCCCAGTCAAATTGCAGCGCATAAATCAATCAATGGCAAACCGAGACTGCTAACGAAAGCAAAGCCCAAACCCGAAACCGAAACCGAAACCGACTCCGACTTCGCCCTACAACGAACAACGAACAGTTCCAGCGAACCGCCACTGTCGTAATCGTAATCCTCGCCAGACCCAGTCCCACTCCCACACCCAGACCCGACCAGACCCGGTTCCACATTCGACAAGGGCGAGGGCGCAAGTGCGTGTCGGACGGGCGGGCAACGCAGATGACGCACGTTGCGCGCTGCAGTGCGGGGAAAACCCCGTCGTGTGTTTTTCTCGAAAAACTCAACAATGCTGCCGACGCCGGCACGATGATCTAGAAATGCAACAGACCGACGAGAGCGAGAGGCAGCTAAAGAGAAGAGGCAGAGTGAGTGCGAAGTCGGGACTTCTCACGCATCGCAGCCATATGGGTTAAGGTGTCGGAAATTCCCGAACCCGACCAGACAGGTAGCCCAAGGCCTTGCAGGGGTCGGATGCGGATGCGGGTCAGGTCAGGTCAGGTCAGATTCGCGCGGCATGCACTCGCAACGCCCGCCAAGAAGCCAATTTAAATAAGCAGCATAAACAAAGGACAACTCCGACGGCGTTTTATGACGCCGCCATTCGCTATTCGCCATTCGCGATTCCCGATTCGCCATATTATCATCTCTCGCACACAGGTTCCTTACCTTGCCCTGTGCCTGGGCTTTTCCCACGGCCCACGCTGTGTGTGTGTGTTATCTTATGTGCCCCTTTTATGAGGCAGCCGCAATAGCAGATACCGCATCTGTTTTTCGCACCTTCGGTTTGCGTTTCTGTTTTACGATCTCAGCGCGTTTCTATGATGGGAATTTACGTGTTTCCGCCGATCAGCAATCGCTTCTTGTTTCCGTGGATTAGATCAGCTTACCTGGTGACAGTACACACCCATCCAACCGCCCAGCTCAGCCCAGCCCAGTTCAACTCAGCTCAGCTCAGCTCACCCCAACCCAGCACACACTTCGCTGACTCTGGCAGTTAATCGATAGGTTTATAGGGGACACAATATTAAGCCAGATCGGAAGTTGCACGATCATAAGCCAGATCGGAAGTGTATGATTGTTGACGGTACATAATTATAATATAATATTGATAGATCATCCAATCTGGAACCCTTTGCTGATCAACCAAAAGAATGATCCATATTAGATCAGTTCAGCCAACCATTCGAACTGATCCCACTGTGCAGATATTTCGCTTCAACTTAGACTCTTTTCATTATAGCTGACATTAATATAGTACTCGTATATATGTATATAGTATGCATACATTATAAATCCGTTATACGATCGTCTGCTTGCTTCATGTTAGACACAAGTTGATCTGCATAAATCAAAAGTCTGTTCTGTTCTGTTTCTGATCCGATCGTATAGCTAATACCTTAAGCAGCTGTCTGTCTGCCCGAGCTCTGTTCAATTGCCCAAAATGTTTGATCATCCCATTCATATTCATATTCATATTCACATTCATTCAATTCCAATTCTATTGCAAATCCCAATCCAAATCCATTTGGCCCATATAATCTGGCGTCGTGTCATTTCTGCTCTTGCTGTCTGACCGATATTGACGGGCACTTGAGAGCAGCGCAGCCCAGAGGCGTCGCCTGTCCCCCATACCCGCTTACCCCCTCTCCATTCCCCTTGAACGCACTTGTCGCTGATGGCGCCGGCGCCGTCGTCAATTTTGATGCCACTTTGAGCGACATTTTGTGTCGCATGTCCGTTGTCCGTTGTCGGTAGTCGATCTGCCCGGGTATATGCTATATATTTACTATATGCTGTTTGGGGTCGGTCTCTTGTGTAGAGCAACAAAATGTTCGGCGCAGAAAAACAAATGATCGGCGCCAGACGGGCATAAAAAACGCCAAGGAAGGAAACAACAACGGGCGGCGCTAGTGGATTGGCACTGCAGACGGGGAGAGAGCAGGGGCTGGGACATGGACGGGGCTTCCTGGGTTCGTCGTTGAGGGGGAGAGGGGGGAGTGGTGCGGAGTGTTGCTGCTGTTTGAGTGGCGCATTCCCATTTGTTTATTGTTGTTGAAAATGAATTTGTTTTAATGCTTTTCCTTTCGGTAACAAGTTGAACAAAAAACATACGAGATTTTGCGCTGCTCTTCTCTGTTTTCTGTTTTTTTTTTGGCAGCTTTATATGACCGGTCCCGGCCCAGAGCGGAGCCATATCCAAATTAATGCGATGCGATTTACTTTATCATCCACATCTTTATATCTTTTATATGTAGCTTTATCCGTTTTGCATTTGTTCCCCTTTACGTCTGCGCATTAATAAATTATCTATCTGCCTCTCTCTCCCTCCGCCCCTCTCTCTCTCTCTCTCTGCCACTCTCGCTTTTGGCCAAGTCAATTCGGTTAATGTGGCCATAAAGCAAAATTGTGTATCTGTTTCAGTTTTTGATTCTGTTTTTGTTTTGTGTTTCTCTTTCTGTTTCTTTTCTGTTTCCCAGTTAGTTCGTTTACGCCCACGTCTCACGCCCATTTGGCCACGCCCAGCACGCTTTGCTAATTCCCATTGCCACATCCCTCTAGATCCAACCTAAACAAGCCACCACTTCCCCCTCCTGCTCCCCGTGCCCCGTCGTCATCCCCGACAGGCAACTCGAGCATGATTCATTAAAGTCTAAAGAGCTAACTAATAGTCGAAAATTTCATTTAATTTGCGCGTTTCAATTTATTTGTTCGGCTTTTCAATACCCCGTTAACATTTCACATGCCACAAATGGGGTATATACCTTCGGCCGGCGTTTGGCATTGGGATCAGTTAAAATTGTGTGTAAGAAATAGTTTCAAAAAGTTTATTCAATTCAATTTTCTTTTTTAGCAGTTTCATTATCTTAAGAACTCGGGATCTAACAACACTATAACTAGCAAGATTGTCGTTTGTACTCATCCATAAATCACCAGCGGATTTCTTTGGAAACTCAGATCATAAACTATACTTCGAATTGAGATATTTTGAATTAAATAAAGAATATTTGATATTATTTTATTTATTTAATAAGAACATAAAAGTAAAACAGATTCAAATGTAAGACAACATAATAAACAATTTTCGTAAGATTATATTATCTACTATATGTAGATGAGTATACATTTTCCCTTTGCTGGGTATCTGCTTGTCTGTCAGGCACCGCAGCACAGCCTTGACTAGTTGGTTTTTTGTTTCGCTTTTTATTTTGCGGGCGCATTTTCAAAGCGGTCGACATTACTCGAATTTTGTACAAGCAACAACAACAACAATATGATAATGGGAAAAAACAAATTTATTCTGTGTGTGTGTGTTTGTAGGTGTGTGTGTGTGCGTGCGTCGGTCGCTTTTCTTTGTGGGTCTGTTGGCTGTGGCCACCGCCTTTTGATTTCGCTAATCGTCAACAAAAGCCAACCCAGAGATGATCTAATTATTGACGCACGAATCCGCAATGGCCAAACAACAACAACAACAATAATACAGCTGCAACAACAGCAACAACAACACGAAGAGCAACAGCAGCAAAAGCACAAAAAGAAAATTTTGAAAATTGTAGCTAAGCAATTTGTGAGAGCAGCAAAGTGGAAGGGACTAGAGGGGAGAGGGGAAGAGGGGGTAGTCACTCAGTCAGATAACAAAGGCCGGCGGGGTGGGGGAGGATGGAGAAACCAGAGGAGGGGAGGGGTGGTGCCAGAGAGGGGGTGGGGCATCAAACACGGCAAATGAAATGAACGAAATCAAAAATCATTATCCAAGTCATTAGCTCTTTGGCGGCTCTTGTTGTCGCCCCGTGTCTCTGTTGTTCTTCTCGCGGTCGTTGTTGTTGTTGTCGCTGTTTTTGGCTATAATAAATCTGTTAATGTCTGCGCCAAAACAGACGGATAGAAGAAGAAGCAGCATGTGACTGTTTGCACTGGTACAGTCGTTGCTCAGCTAAACGCAATGAAAAGGGTTGAACTGTTTGGCTTGTAAAAGCTGAAATACTTTACACAACACAAACACACATTATAAATAAATAAATATATATAGCCTCTACTTACTCATTTAATCCACATACATAGTAATAAACTTACTCATTTAATCTGCATACATAGTAATAAACTGAGTGTACACAGGTACCCTGCATTGCATAGTCGGGTCCTACACATGCACTTGAATGCATAGGTACCCTTCCCTACACATCTTTCCTACCTCTTACCCTACCCTACCTCCTACCCTAGACACTGCTTTGGAACCCATACTACACTCTACCCTACACTCTGCCCTACACTCTGCGCTACAATCTGCCCTACACTCTACCGTACACTTTAGCGTACACTCTACCTTGCAATCTACCCTGTAATCTACCATACACTCTACCCTAGATTTTATACTACACTCTACCCTACACTCTACCCTGCACTCTACCGTACACTTTGCCCTACACTCTACCCTACACTCTACCGTACACTTTAGCGTACACTCTACCTTGTAATCTACCATACGCTCTACCCTAGATTTTAACTACACTTTGGCCTACACTCTACCCTACCGTCTACCCTTCACTTTACCCTACACTCTACCCTACCCTCTACCCTACACTCTACCGTACACTCTACCGTACACTCTACCCTACACTCTACCGTACACTCTACCGTACACTCTACCGTACACTCTACCCTACACTCTACCCTACTCTCTACCGTACCCTCTACCCTACCCTACTCTACTCTACCCTACACTCTACCCTACACTCTGCCCTACACTCTACCCTACCCTCTACCCTACCCTCTACCCTACCCTCTACCCTACCCTCTACCCTACCCTCTACCGTACACTCTACCCAACACAGAACCATACACACAGCTCTATACTCTACCCCAAACTCTACACTACTACCTACCCTACACTCTACCCTACACTCTACCGTACACTTTAGAGTACACTCTACCTTGTAATCTACCATACACTCTACCCTAGATTTTATACTACACTTTGGCCTACAGTCTACCCTACACTCTACCCTACACTCTTCCCTACACTCTACCCTACCCTCTACCCTACCCTCTACCCTACCCTCTACCCTACCCTCTACCCTACCCTCTACCCTACCCTCTACCGTACACTCTACCCAACACAGAACCATACACACAGCTCTATACTCTACCCTAAACTCTACACTACGATCTACCCTACATTCTGCCCCACACTTCACCCTACACTCTGCCCTATACTACACGGTACCCCACACTCTACCTTACACTCAACCCAACATAGAACCATACACTCTGTCATACACCCTACAGTACCCTCTACCCTACCCTACTCCACTCTACGCCGCATCCGCATCTCGTTCTATTGGTACAGCGTAGTTTCTGCTCAAAATTGGTTCATGGCCAAACTGCAACGACCTCGTCAGATAATTTGTTGCTGCTATTTTTGTTGTTCTTTTCTTGTTTTGCTCTTTCCGCAAAGATTTAACGGAAAGGTAAACAAACTTACTAACCAAACAGTTTAGTCAACCCACCCCACGCTGATAAAGGCAGCCGCTCTACACACACTCGCACAGTTGTATCTCTGTTGCTGTGATCTTCTTTGATTCCAAATTGAATATGCCATAGATACAGACTGGAAAGCAGTGTATAGTCTGGAGATGAACACACATTGGAGTACATTTTAAACATATGTAGCCTGAATTGTTTGTCGTCTATCTGAATTGAACTGAGCAGGGACTGGGAAGTCAAAAGGAAGCGGAGAGGTAACTGAGCTGCGTCTCCTGCTCAGGGACATTGTATATTTACGTGATCCAGATTAAGTTGTTGGCATTATCGGCTGTAATGACGATGTGATTATGATCATTATCATGTATGATGGCGAGGCAGCAATTTGCGAAAAGCCCAAAAAGGCAGGGGCGTTCTGTTGTTGTGGGCATATTATTAATTCATATACCCTGTACTCGCAGCAACTGCACAAGCAGGCTATAGCAGGCTCTCAAGTTTCTTCTCCTTTGGTAGCTTATTGCGGGGTATGTTGCAGTCAGCCTTAGCTTACTGTTTCCTTTTGGGTTTTTCGAAGCTGTCAAGAGGAGCAGGGAGACGAAAAGGGAGAGGAGACGGAAGAGCGACAGCAGATGATAAGATCAGCAAAGTCTGAGCCAGCAGCGAGACATGATGGAATGGAATGGAAGGGGCAGGTGGGGTGTGGTGGGGATAGGGCTGCCCGGGATGGGATTGCTGGGGCAATGCTGCGAATTGCCGGGGATGATTCGCTTGGCGTGCGTATCAAAATATAAGCATAATAAAAATGCTCATAATGATGCATCATAAATCGCGCGCCAAATGCCGCCGGCTCGCGGCTGAAATTGCAGCATCTAGGGTCGTGGACAGGGGGGGGGACATGGGTGTGTGGGGTAGTCGGGACCTACCTGTGCTGCCAGCAGCATTTCTCATGTTGTTCCTCTCTCGCTGTTGTTGTTGCCGTCAATTCAGTGTAAATTTCAACTATTAAATGCCGATTTATGGCGCGCAGCTTACAATCTTTTTTTTATTATCGTTTTTATAACACCTTGGCCGAAGAAGGGGGCGGGGCGCAGCTTTCTGACTGACTGGCACTGGGCGTGCACCGTTTAAGCAAACTGAGGCCCTTCAGCAAGAATCCAACCACATCCTCCCCTCCCCCCTGCGTTGCTGTTTCTTGTTTTCCGTTTTTCTCTGTGGCGTGAGAAGAGATTGAAAGAAGGAATTTACAGATAAATCACACTAAATCATTTCAATGCTGCCTGCCCCCGGTACCAGGCGCATGCGGCAATGCAACTGCAACAGAAACAGGCAACACGGACAGACGCAGCAGCAGCAGCAGCAGCAACAAAAGCAACAGCAACAGCTACAACAGCAACGCAGCTCACTGCGAATTTTGAACGCCGGCGCGTACTAATCACTCGCATTGTTACACGATCACGAAACACAGCAGTGCGAGCGAGACAGCAAAAGAACGACAGACAGCGAGAGGGAGGGTGAGAGGGAACAGCGCATGAGGTTGCCTTGCCTTGCCTTGACTCTGCGCGCGCAGCAGACAAACTGGAGTCCAACTGCAAGTCAATTTGCAGAGTTAAAACCATCTGTATGCCCTGCGGTGTGTGCACTGTAATGGGGTATGACAGACTGCATGCAGAAGTATATGAGGGCTGCTGGCAGAGCTTTTGCAGTTGCACAACTAATGAGCATGCAATGAAGAGTTGCTTGCAAATACCAAATAAAGACGCTGCTGCCTCTCTGTAACTGAGCTCAACTAATGCTGCGAGGTGTATAGAAAGTATAGCTGAATGAGGAATATACTATATATATATATATATATATATATATATATACTAGAATTTTATATATGCAATATTCTAGTGCAATCACAGTCATGATTGCAAAAGTATTTCGATAGGTTTGCACTATGACAACTTGTTGGGCAATATATCAATGATGAGTCAGTGATTATCATATAAAGAAATCACTTTAAGGCTGCCTACCTTTAGTTTAGGGCAGATATTACATACATATATCGATTATATACAATATATATATTCAGATAAATTCAGTTGTATCTTTTGCATTTCCTTGAGTTTTCTTGCTTGGCGAACTCAGCGCAGAGTCCGCAGAGTCTGCTCAGTCTTCGGAGTGAGCCAATTGGTAATGCCCCCTTTCAGCACGCACTAAATTATCAATTACGAGTAAGAGGGGGGGAAGAGGGGCAGCACTAAGTACCAAGTATTGGGTACTCCTCACTGCTCACTGCTCACTGTGCACTGTCTGCGCAGCACTTGCTGAACTTAACTGAATGGGAACAACTGATGCACTCAGAGAGATCTGATTGCTGAGTTGAAAATTGCACTAATAGAGTACTTAAGGCAACTGGCCCAAGTGCTTGCTGTCTCCCAAGCTCGGCAGCAGGGTTGTGCAAGGGGGGAGTAGGGGGAAACATTTGGACAGCGCCTCGAAGGCGTCTTGGAGCGCGCTGCCAGTGCTGGGCGAACCAGAGGCGAACCAACGCCCCAGAGCTGTCCAGAGCAGCTGTCAGCAGTGACATGCACAATGCTCGTTCAGTCTCCCCCCCTCTCTTCGCTCCTCTCTCTCTCTCTGTGCAGTCTCCAAGAAGCTTCACAGACAACGCGGCACACACAGAGTTGTGCTTGTGCTCCTCAGCTCAGCTCAGCTCAGTCTGTGCTGGGAGTATTAAAATTCCAACAATTAGGGAACATTTCACATGCCTTTCTAATAGCCAACAACGAAGCCAACGGCCGCAGCAGGAGGAGGCAGGAGGGGCAGCAAGGAGAGAGTTCGAGGAGAGGGGCGGAGGCAAGTGGAGTAGACAAGAGATGCAACAAGCTGATTGTTCAACACAGCTCAGATGCTCAGGCTGAGGCAGCAGCTCGTCAAGCGGCTTTGTTCCTGTTGCTATACCCTGTAGCCAAACACAAGGGGTATGCGTGACATAAAGAGGTAAGTTACATAAAGGTAGCAATGGTTGAAAGGGATGCAAACTGAAGACAGGCAAGCTAAGTAAAAATGTAAGCAAGTTTTCTTTAGCCTAAAGAATCTACTCAATATGGCTCAATGCTGGGTATGCTCTAGTCTGGCAAGCCATCTATTATTTTTAGCTGTTGGTCAGGCGCAAAACTATGCAATTTCATAGCAAAGTTCTCACATACAATAGACTGGCAACTCAGCAAGGAGCAAGTCCCAGACTCATCTACCAGCTTCGACTCCAGGCCCAGCCCCAGCTCCAGAGAGCAACAACATGTTGGCATGTCAATAATCTTGTAGTTGAGCCCAGCCTCAGTCCCTGCCCCTGCCCCTGCCCCAGCCCCAGCCGCAGCCTTGGTGGGAGTTGCAGCCTGGGCAGGAAAGCAAAAGTGCGCAATGCGAGCAACAACAGCAACAAAACATGTAAGAATTCCACAACAGAATGGGGCAGCATGGACTGCCAGATGCCTAGAAAGTGCCGAAGTGTTGCAAGAGAAGATCATAAGATGGAGTTCCCCAGTTGAACATAAGTAGCCTCTTTATCAGGCCAAATATTGAAGATATATCCATGAGATTTTTTATTGCAGTTTTCAATTTATAAAAAGAAATCAACGATCGATTGTCTTTTGTATATCGACAGTTGTTCTTTGAAATAGAACACATTATCAGTTAATAAGTATAATAAATAATTCATGGCGATTCTACAAGCACAGCATGCACCTTGCCGGCCACAGTGCAGTTACAGGGTATGCTGAAAACAAGTTGGCATTGTTGCTGCCGTCGATGTTGCTGCTGCTGCTGTTGCTGTTGCTGCGTGTCAGCGATCGGCGATCAGCGTGCAGTGCGAATGAGCCTGAGAAATTGCGATCACACAAATGTATATACACACACACACAGACACACACACGTGTAGGTGTGTCGGACAGTCAGTTTTGGGCAAAACGAATTGGGAAACTGGCCCGGCCGGGCATCGCAGCGAGTCGCGGCCCCATGCGATAGTTTTGACCTGTACGTGACTTTTTATTTCCGTTACGTCGTCGTCGCTGTCGCTGTCGCTGTCGGCGAGCACTTTCTATGCCGCACAGCAGTTGGCAATGTGAAAATACCGTACACAAAAATACCGAATACTGAATACTAGCGAATACCCAAAGCCTCATTGCGGCAATCGTCGTCTCATCCATCAATTATTTTCACACTCTGCGCCGACAATCATCTTCATTATCATCGTCATTAACGCCGTCCTCGTCTCCTCTGTCACGCAGAAAGAGAGGGAGAGAGGGAGAAAGAGAGAGAGAGCGGGGGAAAGAGACAGAGCATAGGCCTAGATCACACCCACAGCCTGAGAGCAAGAGAGGGAGATGAACGTGCCAAGAAGCACGCACATAGAGTCGAAAATTGCAAAGAACGGGGGAGGGGGAAGGGAACTCTCACCCCGCCCCGCCTCGCCTCGCCTCACCTCGAACGTGAGACATGGCCAAAAAGTGAGCAGCGGCCCTCACACGTGCGTTTTTTCACAACAACAGCTCAGAATACTTTGATGATATAGGCACCTCAATTCCACGATCACATCCCACACACACAGACAGACACACAAATACACTCTGGCCATGCCTTATCTATGTCATCTGTGATCTAATTGTGATTGTGCGATCATTCGCCATTCTCCAGTGTTTTTACGTATGCCGAGCCCGACGCAAACCCTGGAACTGCCCCGACAGTTTGTCAGCCCGTCAGCCCCGTTGAAATGCGAAACGAACGAATGCGTCTCGTATACCCAATTAGTTATAGTCTAAAGCAGTTCTCAGCCGGCGCTGTCTGTGCGGCATAACAAGTGCGTCGATGTCCGTCAAAAAGCAGCCGAAACCAAGCTAAAGTTGAACTCAAAAGCTTTTAGAGATGAGCAAGAATCGAGTGGGCTGAGATATAGAAACTCAATTTGTAGTTTGGGTTTACTGTAGAGATAAAGACAACTCCCCCAGGAAAAGTGCTAAGTTTCTATTTGCAATAATATAAAAGGTGAGAAGCTAAGTCGCTGAAGGACTAAGCTTATCACCTTTTCTATTATTGAAAATAGGAACTTGGCACTTTTAAGTAAAGGCAACCTCCTTCGCCTTCAGGCAAACATTGAATAAATAAATGGAAGTAGATTGTCTGCTCGTTGATTCTATAACATCACGATGCATATTTAGAAACGTATATAAATATAAAATATAATTAATGATGAATACATGTCTAATATTTTATGGCAATTTCTTTTTTCTGTTTGTTTGTTTGTTTGTTTTTATGTCTGTGTCGCTTTTCAAAGCCAATTTTCGCATGTATCTCACTTTTAATAAGCAACAAGCAGTCGAAACAGACGACAGAGAGAGAGAGAGAGAGAGAAGAGCTCTTTCATGGCAGACAAGATTTCAATTTATTTTTAACTCCCCATAATTGTGCGATTTCTGCTTTCATTGTAACTAATTATTTTCTTTATCATTTCATATTTTATTTGATATTTATTCATGGTTCTTTTGCGCCTCTGTCATACAATTATAATTATCAACAATTGTATATTCTATATATATATTTTATTGTATTCGAGTATTATCAACAAGGTTGCCCAAAATAAAAATATTTATAAATAACTTGTTATTGATAATTATAATTCAACAGAACTGAACCTTATGGGCTGCACACCCTTTTCTACGAACCACTCGCAGCTGCCTAAGGAAATTTAAGCAAACGAAACAACAAAAATAAGAAGAAGCAGAGAGGGAGAAGCAGCTGAAGAAGAGAAGAGGGGAAGGAGGAGGGGCTGGCAGAACTGTCATAAAAGCCGTTACAGTCGCCTATTACAGCAGGTGTCTCTCATAAAAGTTGCGCAAATATTGCGTATACGCCGCGTCTGGTCGCGACAAAGCAAATATTGCGCATACGCCGCGTATGTTAACAAAATGAAGATATCGATAGAGCGAGATGGAGACACAGAGGCAGAGGGAGAGATGGGGAGAGGAGCAGCGTAACAAATTGTCTTGCCAGTGTGTAGCACAAGACTGCCCAGCAAGCACTCTCCCTCTGCCCCTCCCATTCCCCCCCCCCCACCGACAGCGACACAATAAATAAATAAATAATTGCCCAACAATTTTCGTGCTGTCTGCAAATTGCGATTGCGATCAATGAAAAGTTCGAGGCGCAATGGGCTGCCGGCTGACTCGACTCGCCTCGTCTCTTTCTATGTGTGTTGCTGTGTGTGTGTGTGTGTGTGTGTGTGTATCTGACAGATAGCGAGTACTCGCATCTCTCGGTGACTCGGTGCCGCAGCATAGTATTGTCTTAATTATGCGCTGCTGCTTCTGCTGCTCAAGGCATGACTATCTAATGCCGTAGACAGGCTGCGCAGCTTGCGTCGCTGCCGTCGCTCGGCTTACTCATCGCCTCATCAACTGCCCTGCTCCCCTTCCGCCCTTGCCCCTGCACCTCCCTCTTTCCCCATACTCTCACGCTCTGTCCCGAAATGTATTTGACGTTCCGCTCTCGTTGCCGTTGCTCACAGTGGCCATCGGCATCGACATCGACATCGGCTGCGGCTGCGGCATCAACGTCATCGGCGGCCAAGTGGCTGTTTATTTCTATTTGAAGCGTTCGCAAGATCACGCGCCGCTGCGATCGCTGATAAAATGTTTGTTGCTGTTGCTGTTTTTGTTGCTGCTGCTGCTGTGTTGCACCTACGTCTAATCTGCGAGCGTTCTAATTTAGCGTTGGGCGCGTCGCAGCGCAGCGCATCTTGGCGAGCATCTTTCGCAAATATCTCGCAAATTAAACATCCTCAAATATTTCTATAGTAAATTTATCACAAAATCTATATGATATATATGTATATATAGTATATTGCATTGCTGGCATTGTTGGAAATCTTGTTGCATTACAAAGTGGTTAGCAGAGTGGGAGAAAGGGCTGAGGAGGGGAAGACAGTGAGGCAAAGGGACATTGAGACTATGGGAAGTGCTTAAGGAATCGTTCGATTGGATTCGATTTGATTGAATGAAGTTGAAGCTATAGATAGATATAGTAATACGTTCTCTGAATAAGAGAACAAGCTGTAATAAAGTATTTGCAAATGATACGATCGACAGCCGGAGATTAAAGTAATACTACAGAATCCCTAAAGTATTTACATATGTAGAAAAAATAACATTAATAATCGCGATTTTCATTTTCTGTAAATACTTATCGAATATTCAACAAGATCTCATTGAAAACTGAAGGATAAGAGACGAGAAGAAGAAAGGAAAGTAACAAATCGAAGCGTAATGAATATTCAAAAGGTGACCATGGAGAACAAATGCATAATTAGAGTGACCATGGTGACACAAGTTCGATGCGCGTTGAGTGCGAAGAGAAGATAATAATCACATAAAATCGAAACTTATTGGTCTAGTTGGGGTAGTCGTATCTTCCCTCTCCCTCTCTCCCATCCCTCTCGAATTCTAATTAATGGGTGTGTGTACGTCGACTCGTAATTATGTCCATTAGCGGGTGCGAGAGCTTTTGTTTGGATTGCAATAAGTTATCGACTCTGGATCATGCGCCCAGCACGTTGATTTATTTGGGTCTCGGGATCTGCCCGGGAGCCGATCATATGGCAGAAAGAGAGAGAGAGAGGGATTGAGAGAAAAAGAGAGGGATAAAGATAACAGGCGTGAAACTTGTTGGCAAGAGAGGCGGAAAGCGTTTAACAAATGCACGTGCCGTTATATTTATGATCGCGTGTTGTTTATTTGCTTTGTTTTTGCCTTTGCTCTGCTTCGCTTTGCTTTGCCAACTCTTTTCTAATGAAAGCGCCGCACCATAAAGAGAAAAAAAAACTTGCTAATTGACGCCGCGTTCTGGAATCTGAAAAAAATAACTAAAGCTAAGGCACGGCCGGCAGCTGATTTCCCGCTAAGTGGGTGGTAAACTGGCCACGAAATGGTAAACAAACTTATCGATCGTGATCTTGCACAATGTGAAAGGACTGAGAGCAGTTGACAGTGGAACACTGGCACAGTGGAGCAGTGTGAAATGTGAAACATGTGAAAAGGGAAACAGACATTAAGATACTCTTCTGCTATGTGGAACAGTGGAATGAAACACTGTAAGCTTAGATTAGTCAAGCATGGAATGTGAAATATTGAAGACACATGACTGCAAAGAAGAGAAGAGAAGAAGAGAAGAGAAATTTATATTAATATGTAGAACAAGGGAATGGAACACTTTAAGTTTAGCTTAGTCAGGAATGAAATGGAAAACATTTATTGCAGAGAAGAGAAAAGAACAAGAGAAATGCACACATAGGAAACATAGGAACTGCAGAGAAGAGAATAGATGAAGAAACATACAAATTGTTAAGTGGAACATTGGAATGGAACATACTTGGAAAATTCAGGATGCCTTATTGAATTGTTGTTCTCGTTGTCGGATTTGTTTTTTCATTGCTTGCACTTTGAAAGCAAAGCGAAACTGACGACAGATCGTGACAGAATATGAATGGAAAGGGAATCAAGATTAGAGACAGACCGAGTGGGTGAGTGAGTGAGTGAGTGAATGACTACTCATGGCTATGCGACGAGTACTTGACTAGGTAAACACGACTAGGCAGTACTTAGACGGGCTTCCTACCCCCTCCTCCACCTCCAGCTCCGCCCTCGTCTGTGTCTGGCACAGCGCATTCCATACGCGAATGTTCCACAAGCCGAAGCAACTCTCTATTTTTAGACGAACTCAAAACGCAAATCGGGTAAGACTCGCGCATTCTAAATAGCCGCAATTTTTGTTACTTTAATCTAAATTTGTCTAACAAACAGAGCGCTCTAGATGAGGCTGATGGAGATGATGATGATGATGGATCATCGCGATGGCATCTCCAGCATTTCTCTCGCCGAGATGCTCGAATGACGTCAGCAGCTGCGCCGACTGCACAAGCCTGCGATCATGTGAGAATGCAATGCACCAGAGGGGGAGAAGAGGGGTACAGTTTGTAGGCAGGAGAGGGGGAGAGTGAGAAAGAAGAGAGAGGGAGAGGGGAAGAGAGAGAGAGGTTCCCAAAATATCACGTGGAGTATTTTGCAAAAATAAAAACATATTTTTGCATTTACGCACAGTTGCAATAATAAATGGGGCTACTACAGAAGGTAGTCGACAGCTTAATACCCTGCACGTTTCGTATGCAAATATTTGAAGTCGTACCAGCCCATTGCACTCAGCTACAGGGTATGTGTGCATGTGTTTAACAGCCTCTACTCCAATTTCAGTGTAACAATTTTCGCACATTGCGCATACGCCGCGTGCGCCAATGCGACGCTGCATGTCGTAGGTTAGTGCACAGCCACAACTCGATGGTGTGGCAAGGGGAGCGGCGCGTGAGGGGGTGCCACGAATTGGAGCTTGGGCTGGGCTGCTGCTACTGTTGTTGTTGTTGTTGTTGTTGTTGCTCTCGAACGCACGCTTCAATGAGCACGCCAGCAAAGTGAGAGGCGGAGGAGGGTGATGGGGAGGCGGGTATCAGGTGAGCACTGCTGGGCGGGGCAGCGTGCGCTGGGTTAATAGATAGCGACAGGCCAAAGACAAAACAAACAATATATAAAATACATGCTAAAGTAGCAACGACAACAACAGCAACAACAAAGAGAGAAATGAAATTAAAATCCACAATAAGCCAAAAGGCAACAACAACTAATCCAGCGCGCGCGCGTCGTGCATGTTGACAAAAAACAAAACGAAAAAAAAAAGCTAAAACAAAACAAAAGCAACAAAAAAGCTGCACAAAACAAGAGAACGTCGACAGCGGCAGCGACAGCGACAGCGCAGTCAGCGTCAGTGTCAAGCAGCGCAGCTGTCGGCCGTTGTCTATTTTGCGATTGTCACATAGAAAAAGAGAGAGAGAGGCAGCGAGACAGAGAGAGAGAGCAGGAGCGGGAGAGCAAACGAGGCAAGGCGAGTCGAGTCGAGGCGACGTTGTGCTCAGCAGCGCAGCGCAGCGCAGCTGGCGACGGCGTCAGCTTCTAATCTAACTTCAGTTTGTCTAAGATCGCGAACGCCGCTAGAAAAGACGCAAGCGAGCGCGCGCGCGACAACGAAAACGCCGAACGAAGACGAAGACGACGACGCCGAAAGCCAAAGAAAATAATAATAAAACGAGAAAACCGCGAAATACAAAAGAAAATCAAAGAAAAACACGCCGAAAAAACCGCCGAATGTGTCCTGCAGCCGAAAGAACAACGCGCTACTTATCGAGAGACGAGTGAACCGCACATGGTATATACCCTGTGCCATATATACCCTGTACCCTGTGCCATATGCCATATGCTATATGGCCATCTGTCACATAGTATATGAGTATAGATTGTCGTCTGTGATACATGTATCGCATATGCATATAGACAATTGCAATTACGGTTATTGCCTTAGA
The DNA here is from genome assembly GCA_018903675.1 of Zaprionus capensis. NCBI lineage: Eukaryota > Metazoa > Arthropoda > Insecta > Diptera > Drosophilidae > Zaprionus > Zaprionus capensis. Next base: position 9,883,539 of record JAEIFN010001073.1, on the reverse strand, counting down.
AATTGCACTTAAACGATATACGATATACGGCATACGGCATACGGTATACGATATTAGACGACGATGATAAATGATATACGAGTTCTCTCTCCTAACTATTTTTATGCATTTTGATTGATGGCCTGGCCACCATCACCGTCAATTGACGGCACCACTGCCACGCCCCCCCTGCCAACTGCCCCCATCCCCCATCTAGAATTGAACTGTGGGCAAAGCATAATAATAATAATAATACGAATGCGAATGCGATTGCGAATATTACGAATACTTAGTGCACTTTAGCCATTGAAATGTTGTCAATAAAACCAATTATAGATATGCTAATGACCGCAGAACTAATCAAAATTCACATAAATCGTTTGGCTTGATAGCATATATATATATATATATCGTGTATACTCCCCAGCACATTCCCAGCTAATTTCAGGCCAACTGATCAAGTTATTATGGCTGCCGCACACTCTGCCCGAGAGTATTATAATAATACTGTTCAATTCGCATATGAGGAATAGTTTCCTTAAACCTCAGAGTAGAATTGATTGATCTTGAGCAACTCTGTTAAACAACAGTTATAAGTTTAACTGATTCCCAAGCAGATCTATTACTTAAATAACGCACATCTTTTGCTTCAGTTTGATACTTTGACATAGTTTGCCAAGCACTGGGATTGGTGCACAATATTATATTGTATCATATATAACTAACATATAAATACAGCAATTCTGTAGCCATTTTGTTGAAGATTATTATACACATCAATTCTTATGCCTGCACTACATATTAAAGAGTATGCGAACTTCGTGGCGACATTCTCTGCTTTCATGATTGTTTAATCCAAAGGAATGCTGCTATCAGCGTCAAGGCCCCAGCACTTAGCCAAGACACACACCCCACAAAAACACAACAAAAAAACAACAACAAATAACGCCAATTACCTGGCAATGAAGCCGGCTTTTATTACTATGTTTAGAGCGGGGACCGAAGGGCGACCCAAAATAAAAGAAGGTAAAGTGAAAAGAAAATCAGAAACCAATCGATCGATGGGGATCGTTGGGGATCGTTGGGGAGTTGGGAGTTACCTTCGCATCGAGTCTGTCATGATGAAATTTGCTCAGAAAAAAGTAAAAAAAGAAAGAAAAGTAAAAAACTATTTACAATTTACAATTCAATGGCTGCTCGGATCACTCAGATCACGCCGGGCATTAGCAATTGGTGTGACTTAGAGCATGGCGATTGGAGCGATCAGAGCGATCGCTGATCGGCGCAGGGCGTGGCAGGCTGCGGTGGCGGTGGCGGTGGCAGTGGCTGATGTGACTGGGCTGGCAACAGGCAATGGAGGCAGGCAGCAGGAGAGCGGAAGAGTGGCAGGGAGGTGGGCATTGGGGGCACTCGGCGACGTTGGCATTAAATAAGCACATAAATTGCTGAAGCTGATGACGCAGCCCTCGGTTCGCTTTTTTCCTTCTCTTTCTCCGGCAAACACATTCTTTGGCTTTTTCGTTGTTGTTGCCATTGTTGTTTAACTTGCTGTTGCTGTGTAGTTGTTGTTGTTGTCGTTGTTGTGGCTTGCTGGGCTACATTCAAATTGAGTGGCCCAGCCATTGCACTCCAAAGTCGGCCTGAGCGAGGCCAAAAAGGGGAATAGTCGCATGGCAAATGGGGCTAGGAATGAAACGACTGTGAGATAAAGCAAGAGTAACTAATGGAATATGGAACGTTGAAAACTTAAGTATAACTGGCATAATAAAGGCAGGGTATCTGATAGTTAAGCAGAGCACAGTCAAAGTCCTTTGGAAAGTAAATCAAACAGTAAACGGCAATGAAAAGAGCAAAAGGAAAGTAAAGCAAGAGCAAGAGATGTCCTGAAAGTCAGCTAAATGCATACATTAAATATATACTCCATATATCCAACCCGATCGACATACATTTGCCATGCTGCACACACACACACATATGCAACATACTTTCCACTTGAGTAGTTCCCATAATAAACATGATGTAACAATTCAATTCGCGCTAATGTTGAACAAATCTCTCGATTTACATTTTCAACACACACTGCGAGCGTATCGCGGCAATCGCATCAGTGTGTGGCCCACTGTGCGACAGATCGATCGATCAATTCGATCGATCAGCGGATTGGATCGTTCACACACACATCTTGTTGCCGGGTTTACGGCCGTTGTCAGCCAGTTGTCAGGCCGTTTTGCGAATATACGAGTATAAATATTCATACGATGTGAGTCGAGTCGACTCGATGAGTGTTTGAAATCCACTTTAAACTTTCCCAACTTTTAAATGCTAAGCTAAACACACATGACGTATACTTGATATTTGCTTGCTTCTCTTCTGTGCGATGGGGTGGAGTGACTGCTGAGTGAGTGAGTGAGCGAGTAGTGAATGAGTGTGCGTTGAATGTGCTTAGTCAGCTGGGAGACTGTTGTTACCAAGAGGCAAAGTCTAAAATTGCGATTACTTAGTCGACGTCCAAGAATTTCAGATGGAAAAGTTTCAATCGGAAGATCCCAATTTGAGTTTGAGTGTTTGAATATCCATTAGCCAAGTCGAGTTGGCTTTGACTGTGACTCTGACTCTGACTCTCTGCTCTGGCTGGCAACTCTTTCGACTTTGTTCTATGATGGATCACGGCCGTGGGGCATCGAACAACGAGAAGTGATCGACAAACAATGAACAATTGCATACGCTTTCATGTGCATGGCCATTTAAATCGGGCACAATTTTTTGTGATTTACTTTGATTGGCATCTAATTTATGATTGACAGTTACAAATGTTGCGACCAACCCGATCAACCGATCAACGATCAATGGGCAATGTGACAACGACAACGACAACGAGAGTAACGAGAGCAACAACAACAATGTTTGAGCCTACCGCAAACGCGGATACAGATACAAATGCCGATACATAGATGTAGAATGAGATACATATAATGCATGCTATATACGAGTATACAAATATACAGATATGCAAATGGAAATGCAGATAAAGATACGAATGCGGAAAGCTCAAGATTCAAATATACTGAATCGAAATACAGATTTAGATACATAGTTGCTTACATAATACACAGATACGTGTGAAGATTGGCATATGGAAGGCACATGGGACAGTGGATATTCAAATACAGATACTTCTGCAGAGCTCTGAGTGCAAATACAGCTGTAGCCATACAGATACAGATACAAAAAGATACAAATGCAGTAACAGTTGAGGACAGACACAGATACACAATCGAGGGCAGCAAAAGTAGTACGCGTAGATAACTAATGAAAGACAGATACAAATATCTCAAACAAGAAGAGACAGACAGATAACGAAACAGAGCGAGAAGGAGAAACAGACAGACAGAGAGAGAGAGAGAAAGAGACAGACTGCTCTCGGAACTAAGCACTTGATGCAGTCAGTTGTCAGTCAATTTCGATTTCGATTCCCATTTCGATAGGCTGCGGTTGTTGGTTTGTCAAAAAGTCAAGACATGTTGCCAGCTACCGTTCGCCCATGGGGTCGCCTCTGTCTCTGCTACTGTCGCAGTCTCAGTGTCGGATTACGCGGCGTATGCGCAACGTGCGAGTGCATGGAACGTTCCAGTTATCAGTCAGCGCAGTCAGCGAGTCAACCCAATTAGCTGGCAGCACATTCTGGGCCAACAAACAATTACATCAACAACAACACATCAGTAGCTAGAACAACAATCAATCGTCGTGATATTGCGATGATATAATAATGATCGTACGATCGAACAATCGAACGATCCAACAATGATCGCGATCGGCACTTTGTCTCCAGTTTGTTAGATCGCAGCCCGTGCTACCGTTGCCAATTCGGTGTAAACACATTAAAGTCTTAACTTGATAAGCAGCTGACTGCATTGATCAATACGGCGATCGTTGCGATAGTCGTATAAAAGCCATAAAAACAGACCAAATTGCTTGTAACTAATTCCGCAAAGTGTGCAGTTTACTTCGCTTTTGTGGTTCGCCGAATACGAATGGCAAATAAATGACATAAAAGTTAGTTGCGATAAGTGTGCAAGGGTTAACGATCGTGTGCCAGGCCAATGAGTATTTAAATCGTGTACAAACGATTCGGAGATCCATCAAAATTTTACAATCCATAATAATACAGTTGATTTTACACAATAAACGCCGCCATCGAAGTTGCCTTTTATCCATTTGTCTATCCCGCTCGTTCTGTTTTGCATTTCTATCATTCGTCATTCCCCATTAGGAGAGAGAAGGTTCGTGAATTTAATGCATATACTATGTATGCTATATACTGCGAATACATTGATAATCCTTATTAAATCTGTACTACAATTGGAAGACTTATCTTGTTCTCTACTTTGATCTTTGATCATTTGTTTGCAAATATATGGCTTGATCAAACTTTAAACTATTTGTTCATTGTGGAATAAAATGTAATGAAGAACTAGCCCAGATCCCTAGATATTTTGTTTTTGGGAGCTACAATTATTCCCATTGCAGATCCTATTGAACTAGAATTGCCACCATAAATACACTAATTATTGTAAATTCTCTCTTCCACTCCAATCTCTCCTCAAATCGACCTGCAAAAGAAGCTCTATTCAAGCTTGTTTTAGTTTTTCTACATAAACTCAAAATGGTTTCCGGGCTGAGTTTCTTAGGAAGTGCAGACAGAGACAGGGAGAAGAAGAGGAGTGTGCGGGAATGTTTCCGTTTGGCTCATTCGCATGGAATCTCCATGCAGCAATCTCTCTGCTGCAAGTGCATATTTTACTGAATGTTCTGTTAGCTGCGACGCTGGCGTCTCTGCCTCTGTCTCTGTCGACGTTGACGTCGCTCGCTAAAAGTACATAAATCAAAAGAAAAGCATTTTTCTGTTCTGTTCTCTGTTCTTTTGCCACTCGGCGATCGTCTCGGAACACTTTTTTCTTCTGTTTTCTGTTTTATTTTCTTCGACTTTTTCGCTGCTGATTGCTGTCGGTTTGTTGTTGCTGTTGCTGTTGTTAGTATTGTTGTTGTTGCTGTTGTTGGCTTTGCATTAGCATTTTGTACGCATGTTTCAGACATTTAACATTTCTTTTCATACCATAGACAAAAGACAGATATCGCACTCATACACATGTCTCTCTCTCTCAGCATGTGTGTGTGTGTGTGTGTGTATACTATATACATATGTCTATCCGATCTGTGTGTTGTTGCTGCTGTTGCCGTGTGTTTTGGTTATTTTGTTTGCGTCGGGCCGTGAGGCCAAAACATTTATAGGAATATTTTAAATCGCAGACAACGCCAGCGTCCGCGTCGGCGTCGGCGTCGCTGCGGGCAGCGCTTTAAATGAGGCTGACAAAAAGTAAAAATAATAAAAAAACATTTCTCGCGTAAAAATTCTATGCGAAAAATTATGAAATGGAAATGCGGCTAAAAGCAAAAAACTCAAATGAAGGCAGAAAAAAAGAAAAGCGAAAGGCAAAAAAGAAAACATATGAAAGAGGAGTTACCCTGGGAAACCCCTTCCACTTTTTGTGGCTAAAAGAGGAGTTACCCTGGGAAACCCCTTCCACTTTTTGTGGCTGCAGTTTTCACTGATTATTCCAATGCACATCATATTGTATGTATAGTTATATCAGTTCCTAGCAGAGCCTTGGCATATAGTTGTCTGATTTTGACAGTACTAGTATTAAAACAATCCAAATAGACAATTGTATATTTAATTGCAAATCCAAGTAATATATGATGTTGATTAGTTATATATAACATTATATTATATAGCACTGTATATAAAGTTAAAGCTATATTATTCATCAAAATCATCAAAATTAATCTACCCTCTACCAGGGTATAATAAATAAATGCGTGTAGCTGTTGTTGTTGCTGGTAATATTGTTCCTGTTATTGTTGTTATTATTCTTGTTATTGTTGTTGTTGTTATTATTGCTGTTTCTGTTATTGTTGTCGGTTGCCATCTGCCTATTTTCGTGCATATTATTTCATAATTTCGCTCGCTTCTCACTTTTCTTTTCAACCAGTTCGCTCACACTTGCTTTTCCTTCTGTTGTTGTTGTTACTGTTGTTGTTGTTGTTGCTGTAGTTGTTATTGTATCTGTCGCTAGTTCCTTCTACAACACGTAAGTGCCTCAACTATTTTAATTTGTTATATTTTTGCTTTAAGAGTGACAGAAATTATTGTTAACGATATCGCGCGATTTTATTACCAACGCCTGGCGCTACATTTAAATCTTTGTTGTTGCTAGTCTTGTGCTGTTGTTGCTGTTGTTGTTGTCGTGCTGTCGAGGTGTCGTTGCTGCTACTGCTGTTTTTGTGGTTGCTGTTGTTGTTGTTGCCTTTGCTTTGCTGGTGTCTTTTGCTTGTTGATAATGAAATGAAATCGACATCGAAAGCAAACAAATTAATTAACTAAACGCTCCCTTGCCCCTCTCTTTCTCTCTCTGTCTATCCCCTTGGCCCTGCCCCTTTCACCTTGGCCCCCTAGCCCCCTTCGAGTTGCCGCCTGCGACACTCGTCCATCGTCGACCGTCACTCGCCACTCTATGTGAGGGTTGTCACTAGCAGTTCTGCATATCGGGCATACCCTGCACACAGCAAGGGTATATAGTATATGTAGATCAATTCATGCAACTGAAACTAAAAACCTCTTGATCTACAGGCTGATAAGGCCTTTAGGGTACTAGTTTACTGTACACTACCTAACTGAACTCAGCTCTCCGTTGAATCAGGACTATGAAATCTGTTATAGCGATTGTGTTGGGCTACAGCTCTGACATATGTCAAAATCAACCAGATTGCTTGCTCAATGATGAGTTTACCTCGTATTCTATAATTTCTACGATTCCTATGAATTTTGTTAGAACAGCAAAGAATTTAACTTATAAGTTACAGAGTTATATCTTAAAAACACATTCTCTATTTCAAGTTGTATAGTGATAAAATACTTACTGTCTGTGTTAGTTCTAGTTATCCCACACACTACCTTAGCTCTTCTCTATCACTGGCAATTTGAAGGGTATTTCAACTTCGTCAAGCCACACGAACAGTGTCGCTTCTTGTATGTACATTGTCATAATTTCTTTCATATTTCTTCTCTCGCATTATTTATTACTAATACTTAATATATTTGTGACCATTTTTTTAATTGCGCTCACACGTGCCACATTCAGCTGCGAGAAAAAACAAGGCGAGGCAACACACAAACACACACACACAGACAGAGTTGCCAATCACAGATGTATTCACGAATATATAACTATATGTTTCTGTCCATCTATCCATGTGTGTGTGTGTGTGAGTTGTGGCTTTAAAATGATATATCGGCGGCCATAAAGGGATTTGTCGCCAGCCAGAGCAGCAACAGAGGCAACAGAAATAAATAGAAAGCGATGGGAAAAAAAGGAAAACTCACGTCAAAGAGAAGAATTTTCCTTGCCTGCCATAAGAAATAGTTGTGTGATTAATCTGCCGCTTTAGTCATTCCCCGGCACACATAAGTTTCTTTCTTTCTTTTTTTATGTTGCTTCATTTGTGGCCTAAGTTAATTGATCGTATAATCAATGAATTAGCGAGTCTTGATTAACGCCAGACGCCGATGCCGATGACGGACACTTATCGCACAGGGAATCGCCAATCGCGATCCTTAACTAAAAACTAGTTTATCCATTCGCAAGATTTAGCGGCAGACTTTGATCGTGCCACAGATCGCTGGGAACTGTTGCACAGCTGACACTTTTTTGCGTATTATAAACGAAAGCATATCGAAGAAGATAAGCAAAGATATGCAGTATATCTCTGGATTGACCAGATAAACAAATAAAACTGCTGTCTAATTATATCGATCGACATCTAGAGTTGCCTATTTGACGTTATTACCATGCACAGTATATAGTCAGACGAAACTGTGCAAAGTGTGAACTACGTAATTGCCAAGTAACTCAAAGTAATGTAGGGAAAGTAAGACAGTTAGTGTAGATCAGCTGTTACCCTGAAGTAATATAAATAATAACCAGTAAGAAAAGCAACAGTCGCGCAAAACGCGACAGTGGGATACCCTTCGACCTATGTTCCCGTGTAGTTTAATTTGTTAAATTCATACACATATGCATATGCACATGCTTTGAAATTAATCCCGACAGATGGCGCTCGCGCTTCGCGCTCGCCCGCCTCTCTTGTTAGCTGACAGAAGCACTTGGTGTTATGCTCATACTTTCTTAAATAACTTCTGTGATTATTGTCCGATCGGATTGTAATTTGGAGACTACGTAGATATTTTATTCAGCTTAGTATATGTTAAAGTCAGAAAGTTGTATCTTTTATACAGCGCTTACAAATTGAGTTCAAAAATTAAATTATTGATTTGTGGGGGCGGTGGGCGTGGCACCTAACATTTAAAATAAACTTGATCTGCGCCGAGTACATAGGAACCTTCATTCCAAATTTGGTGTCTCTAGCATTTATAATAGCTGAGATCTGTGTGTTCATCTGGACATCCGGACATCCGGACATCCAGACAGACAGACATGGCTCAATCAACTCGGCTAGTGATCCTGAGCAAGAATATATGTATATACTTTGTGGGGTCTGCCACGCCTCCTTCTGCCTGTTACATACATTTGCACAAAGTTAGTATACCCTTTTTTGACCATTTTCAATGGTCGAAGGGTATAAAAACTTTCAGTCTATTTATTTATTTATTATTTTTTATTTGATTAGTTTATAGTCGGACTAAGGTCAGTCGACTGTTTAAAAGTAAAAAAAAACAATTAATAGTTATAATTAATAATTTTAAGTTAAAAGTAAAATCTTAACTGTGAGAAAAGAAAGAAAAAAGAAATTAATTGAATTGAATTGACACTGGGATAAAAAAAATATAGAACAGAACACTAAGTTAGTAAACTCTTTGTTATGGGCTTTGAGCAAACTCGGGAATATAATATTTTATGTTACTATGATATGATGATGTGTATTATAAATATGTATATTATTATATGTATAATATGTATTATTTTATGTGTATTCTATGAATATAAGTTACATGTAGTATACCATATGTACACATATAGACTGAAGGAGTCTATATGTGTACATCCTTGTACTCCCTTGTCTAGAGTTATCAAAGTTAGATCACACTAATTGCATGACAAACTGAATAATTGGCTGACTATAGCTCGACGACAGTTGAACCACCCAACAACTCAACAAGTCGTCTATATAGTATGAGCAAGCCAACAACAACAACAGCAATAATAATAGTAACAGCTCATCTGCTCAGCTGATGGAGTAATTAGCACGAAAATAAAAACAACTAAAGCAAACGGACATGCTCCCATATCAACTTATCTTATCGCAGTAATTAAGCATAGATACACACACACATACGTAGGTGGGGGGAAAACCCGTAGGTATGGCCCTCTCTGGCCCTGGGCATTGTATACCCTGCAATGCTGTGATTGGCTCAAAGGATGCGCAGGCAGCAGACAAATGTCGTCGCATCTCTTGCCTCTCCTCCCACTCCTCCGTCTGCTGCAGCCAACGACAGCAGCGTCTTCATTTCCCTCGCCCACACTCGCTCACGCCCACGCGCAGTCAACGCAATTTGCACCAGGTAGGCAGAGCAGCACAGCGCCCATGGCAACATGTTGGTGCAACATGGCAACATGTTGCTGCTGCTGCGAATGGCGGGAGGCAGGAGGAGGGGCGCACGCACGCATGCGCTGCTGAGGCGCTCATTCAACTTTGCATTGCACAGCGACGTCAACAGCGACGCCGACTGCAGCATCGACGCGTCGTTCGTCATCGCGCAAGCATCTCTGGGACACGCGACTCAAATTTAACCCAAAACCAAATGGCAAACAATAGCAGCAGCAGCAGAGGCAGAGGCAGCAGCAGAGGCTGAGGCAGCAAAAGAAAATTGCCAGTGTACTTTGTGTGTTGCTGCCTCTGCCTCTGCTGCTGCGCTGCGATCGCTGCTGCTGCCAAAACCGCTAGCAACAGCAGCCCGAGCCGAGCCGAGTCGAGCAGCAACTTTGTTGTGCACGAGCGCGCTCTCGCTCTCTCGGCTGCTTCGGCTGCGGCTCTCGCGCTCATGCTGTCTGCGATTTTACATATTGTTGTTGTTCTCCTTCTTGTTGTAGTTGTTGTTGTTCCTCCTCCTATTTTTGTTGTTGTTGTTGTTGCTTTCAATTCGTTTGCGCCCTCACCTGCCTGCCTGTCTGGGCTGCCCCGCGTCTGTCACTTTCGTGCAAGCGCGCGCTCTCTCTCTCTGTTAGTGGCTCTCTCTCACTCTCTCTTCCTCTCTTACTCGCTCTCTCGCACACTCTCACGCTGCTACTACTGCTGTCGCAGTCGACGTCGCTGCCTGCGTCGCTGTTGCTGTCGTTTGCGCAGCGCATTGGGCTTTAGTTTATTTATTCAACCGACGGATACCGTGTGTGGACATTATTTTCCGAAACGTTCGCAACCGCACAACACACACACACGCGCACGCACACACGCACGCCGTCGTCATCACACACACACACGTACGTCGCGAGTAGCAGCAGCAGCAGCGGCGCAGCAGCCACAGAGCCCATATACACGGCGTGTGCGCCCCGTGAGCTATCTAGTAGATAAAAACTCGCCGACACGCCGACAACAGGCAACACGAGCAACACAAGCGATACGAGCAACATTAACTGCAACTGCAACAGCACCAACTGCAATTGCAACTTGCAACTTGCCACTTGCAACTTGGCTTCTTTTTTTTGGGCCACAGAACATTTGCAACGAGTCGAAAGTATTTTCAATTTTCCATTACATTTTCCAATTTAACTGTGAGAAAAGTGCAACGCGAGCAACAGCAACAACAAGACGCGTAACCGCAGCAACAGCAACAGCAAAAAGTGCCCCCGAAGAAATTGCAGAGAGAGAGAGAGAAGAAACAAACACGCGTGTGTTATCTAATCTAAAAGAAAGAAAAGAAAAAAGAAGGAACGTCAAGAGAGGCGAAAAGCGAAAAGAAAACGGAAAGAAACGAAATCGGAATCAAAATAATAACAAGAATTATTATATCGGTCGTTCGCGTAGTCGGTCCTATATACGGTCACAGTCGGTCGGTCGTGAATAACAACAGCAACAACAACAACAAGAACAACACAAAAGTTTTACAATTACTTTTTTTTTTTATAACTAAAATTAATCAATTTTTTTTTGTGTGCGTGAAGCAATTTTCAAAAGAAAATTGCAAGTAAATCAAACTAAAAAGAAGCAAACGAATATGTTGAACAACAACAACAACCAAACGAACTGCGCCGCTTGGGCCACCACCGCCACCGGCACCGTGCAGACGCTGGAGGGGAAGCAGCAGCAGCAGCAGAGCACAGATCAGTGCAACATGAGCAACACGAACAACAGCAACAGTAGCAGCGGCAGCAGCAACAGTTGCAGCAGCAGCAACGCGGTCACACATCACTATCAATGCAAGCTGCACCAGCTGCTCCTCCTCGCACTGCTCGTCTGCCTCTCCAGCCTCTCCATCTGGCCCCAAACGGTCCAAGCGAGACGCCACGCGCCGCTCATGTTCGAGGAGGCCGACACGGCCAGACGCTCCAATAGACCAGCGGGTAAGTCAAGCTAAAGTGCACTTTATCTAACATACATTATCATATATGGCATATCCTATGTCCCCTCCTTCGTTCTATATTACATACTCTACTGTCGAGGTTTGCACTGACTATAGTGGCATATATAGCATATCCTGTATCCCCTCTTTCTATAACATACTCTAACATATATATGGCACATCTTATGTCCCCTGTTTATATGGCATATTCTATGTTCGCTCTCATTCAGATATTTGTCTAGCATATTCCATGTCCCCTCATTCGTTCTATAACCTACTCTACTGTCGAGGTTTGCACTGACTATAGTGGGATACATAGCATATCCTGTATCCCCTCTTTCTATAACATACTCTATCATACGTATATGGCACATCTTATGTCCTCTCTTTATATGGCATATTATATGTTCCCTCTCTATCAGATACTTGTCTATCATATTCTATGTCCCCTGTTAAAGTACTCTTTCTAAAACATACTCTATCATATATAGCATATGCTATATTCCCTCCCGTTCTCAGCTGCATTTATGGCATCATATGCCTGGCATAGTTCGCATTGCGCATACGCCACGGCGGCCAACAGGGCAAATGTTGCCTTGTGGGTTTTCCCCGCCTGCAGGTAGCAGGTACTGGCTTTGTAGGCGCTGCCTAGGCGTTACCCCGGCTCGCACCCTTAATCCCCGATATACAATAGACACACACACACACACACTGGCCTGCACAGGCCTCTCTTGGGTTTTACCCTGGGTTCGCTTTCCCAATTTTATTGTGTTGCATCTTTTTTTTTATGCTTGTGCTAATCCGGAAAACGGGAATTCCCTTCCGCCTAGACATAACGGCGTCGTCAGCGTCGGCACAACCCCAAAAACAAAACAAGAACTAAACAAAAACAATAACAAACACACACACACGCACACCAAGTAGGAACAGAGAGAGAAAGTAGCGCTCTTCTCTTTCTAAGCTGCTTACCCAGCTAGGCTCTAGTTCTTCCCCATCCCTCTTCCTATGTCTCTGTCTTGGGCTCCTTCAGCTCTCAATTTGTTACAACTCACACGCTTGATTAGCCGCATTTCCTGTTTCCCGTAGGGAACTCTTTCGTCTCTCTCCCTCTCTCTCTGTTCTCTTCTCTGCCAATCTCTAGTTTCTTCTTATATTTCTATTTCTTTCTGCGTTCTTCTTTCTTCTGCTGCTGCTGCTGCATTTGATTTTCCTCGTTTTTTCAATTAAAAACAGATTGCGGTTTTATTGCAACGACTTTGAGCTGTTTCTCATCTTACGACAATGATGATGATGATGATTATGATTATGATGATGATGATGACTGTAGCTCAACATTGTTGTCGCTAACTCGACTATAAATAGTCTAACTGCAAATGGGTTCAACTTCATACTAATTGCCGCAGTTATCGTATTATATAACCCACTCTCGCACCCGTATCGCATCGCGTACATGTCGTACACACATAATTCCCCTGTAATTCGATCGTCCACAATGTTAGCGCAACAAATCTTTGTCCACTCGACTGCATTAACTGCCCAGCTACTTTATACCAAATTTCATTGAAATCGCTCGTCGTTTACATAAACTTAAACTCGGAATTATAGTCGAGACTCTCAGCTGGCGGCACCTACTGTGAGCGAGGCGCACATAAAACCGTTGATGACAACTGCTCAATCTGTTAGGGTAATTTATAATGCTCGAGTTAGTCGTAAAGTTAGGAGGGAACAAACAAACAGGAACAACAAATCATTGGCTTATCATGTCTGCCCTGGCCTGGCCACCCACTCACACACACCACACACACACACCACAAAGATTCAGTTCGATCTGTGGCGATCTGCTCTTGGTGCTAATTAAAAGCTCAGCATAATTTAGTCGTTAGTCGTGGCCCACAGACTACAAATACAAATTCGGGCAACGGCAAATGCCACCAACACGCCACACACGCACACACACTCAGCACACACGCACACACACGCAGTCAGTCTCATTTTAATGAATGAAAAACCAACGCACACACGTTGAGAGAGGCAACTGTTCTTTGGAGGCTAATCAAACAGCGCGCACACCACGCACACAGCAAAAGAGACAGAGAGGGAGAGTGAGAGAGAGGGGAAGTGGTGTATGGCGGGTAGGGGTAACCCCCTTGTTGGCCAACTACTAACTACCAATTCGTTTTGTTCATTTCGCATTTAATTTAGCTGATTAACAAGCGACGACGCTCGGACGAGGTGGCTGCCTACTCACAGCGCTGCTACCCCATCCTCCTCCCTCCCCCCTTCCCCGATACCCCACCGAACAGCACGATCAATACTGCCTTCTCTTCTCCCTTCTGTCTCTTTCTCGCTCTTCGTTTACTTCGTTCTCTGCATTCGCGCCATTCGTCAGCATAATTCATTTATTCAACTGTCTGCCGCCCAGTTAGGTGTTAAAAAGTTGTTAACTTATTTTTAATGAATGCGTGTAAAAGACAACAACAACAACAGTAACAACAGCAACAACAACAACAGTAACAGCAACAAGCAACCAAAATCAAGATGTGCCTACGTAAAGCACGAGACGGAGACGGAGACGATGACGACGCGACGCAACGTTCCGTTTGGCATCTCTGGGCAAACATATCCATGATCTTTACGAATACAGCAACAACAACAACAACAGAAACAGCAACAGCAACAAAAAGACAAAAAGAAGCAGCAGCAACAGCAAAAACAAAACACGTTAAAACGTTAAGTCGCTCTGCCTCAGCTTCAGCTTCAGCCTCAGCCACGACGTCTGTCAGACGCCAAAAAGTTTTTTTCCTCCTTTTCTCATACACTACAAATCGGGTATATTGACTGAGCCATATTAATGAAAGATTATGCATTATATAGCATATGCATTGCATTGTATAGTTTGTGAGCTATAGAGATCATTAGCTACATATAACTTCTTGAACTATTCAAAGTGTTTGTACGATTTCATCTCAATTGCAAGTTTATAAAGCCTTAAGTTGATCCTCTTTTGATAAATCATGAAGAATATAGTTTATAGAAATATATAGATGATTAGAGATAGATAGATAGATCATTCAGGATATAGTCTATATAGATCTTGGGCTTTCATGCCTTCTCATCAATGTCATCAGGCAGATCTTATGCATTTATCTTATCTAGCTATATAGTTCAGTTCCCCTGCAAGTTCCTTTAGACTTTGCCAATACTTGTGCCACTCCATAGTTCAGTTCGGTCCATAATCTGTGCAACTAATTGGGAAAGCTTGCCGAGAAAGTTAGTTAGTTTGGCTTAAGTTGAGTTGCGAAAGACAGTTGAGTTATTTCTGCACATGTTTTAGAGTATTTTAGCTGCTGTCAGTGGGATTTGTCTTTCCACTCTTTTTGTCGCTTTTTTGGGGACGTCGCGACAGTCTCCCAAAAAGCGAAGCAGCGACGACGACGGCAACAGCAACAGCAACAGCAACGTCGACGTCAGTGTCAGTTGCATGTCAGGGCGAGTTGAAAACGAAATGCAACCAATTTGTTGCCGGTTGCTGCAACATTGCAGCCTTTTTTGGCTTCGAGACGAGGCGTCGCCTGCGCCGTCGCCAGCTTAGCTTAGCTGTGTGTGGATCGCGTGGATCGTGGATCGCATGTGGGCAGAGGAAGCACTTAATGCCCACAAAAAGTGTCAAATTGCAGTCGCGGGGTAGACGAGTTTTTTTCCTCAGGTTCGTTCGCCCACCCAAAAGAAAAGCCACAGATCAACAGCCAGAAAAAAGCCAAAAAAAACGACACTCTACTACAAACTACACAGAAAAACGAGCACTGTTAATTAATTTGGCTTTTTTTCGTGGAGTGTCGCGTAGGCAAATGAGATACAGACACACACACACACACACAAAGACACACAGACAGACAGAGACAGAGAAGCGGGGCCTATATAGATAGAGATACGCTTCACAGATTCGTGGGTTTCACTCATGTTGTTGTTGCTTTTGGCATTTCCGTTCCCCATTGACAAAAAAAGAGGGGAAGGTGGGCGCAGGGGGCGTGGTGTGTGGGGCGTCAGTGTTTGCCGGAATTAAGGCAAATCGAACGAGAGTTTCTTGGCTTCGCTTCTGGTTCGAACTGGGTAACAACTGGGCTAATTGTCGCACTAAGAACTGTGTGTCTCGCAATTAGGAATCAAGCCAATATATATGCTATATATGTATGCTATATATGCCATATGCAATATGCTATATGGGGAGGTTTATTGGGCGCCATTCATAAGATTTGCCATGCCTTTAATTAGCACATTTCTTTCTCGCGCTGCTGCTCATCATCACTCGCATTTGGCATTCTTGTCATGCATTAATTATCGAGGCGCAATCACTGTATACCCCCTGCTCCGCCCCTGCCCCACCACGCCACATAGAACTTGTTGTTGTTGTCGGTTGCGCATCATCACAAATTGTGCATTGGATTAGACATTTTCCGAGTGTGTTTTCAATTGTAGATTCCCCCAAGCAAATTAAAACAAAGCAAAAGCTGCAACACGAGCTTGGCAAACTAGCAAAGCTCTTGAAAGCAGCGACTCGAGCTTAAAGCTTGTTGAAAGCTTATCATAATAGCAAATGATGTTGAATGATCCTGCATTTATCCCAGTTTAAAGCTTGATCTACCCAATCCTCCTTAGAGCTCTTTAAAGCTCCTTAAAGCTTCTTAAAGCTCATGCAAACTCTTGCCAGCCTCATTAATTGCATTGATCTCTATTTACTGTGCATTTCACTGTGCACTGGGCTGAGTCAACAGTCGCGTGCTCTTCATCATCAACGTCATCGTGCCCGCCCTCATCTCCCTCATCTCCCTCCCTGCAAGAACTTAACAACAAACACATCCTTAGAATATTTGTGCAACTTATCAGCGCATTTAAAATTAGCTAGCAACAACAACACAGTACTCAGCTCTGCCTCTGCCACTGCCACTGCCTCTGTCGACTGCGGCAGCGGCAGCATCGGCTGCTGCTGCCTGAACTTTTGACGACATCTGCGACGGGGCAAGTCTCACAGTCGCGTGATTTGTTTTGTAAATGAGGAAAAATGCAAAACTAAAACCAAAATACAAAAAAAAAAACAGCCAAAAACGAAAACAACAAATATACACAACAAAAGCAAAAACAACAGCAAGAACAATAACAACAACAGCAGCAAATAAAAATAAAAATAGTCATTGAACATGTTTACGGCCAGCAGCGACGACGACTTTGCCAGTTGCCTTTTGCTCTGTTCCAAAATAGCCAACACACACACACACACACACACTCTCTCACAGAGACAGGCACAACACACACCTCGCACACACTGGGGCAGAGAAATTAGCTGCTTGGGGAGCTCATGCGAAATAGTCTAAACAAATTTCACAGACACAGAAATAATTGCAGCAACTGCAACAGCAGCAGCAACAACAACAGCAACTTCCTCAGCTGGTGCTGCTACAGTGCCAACTGGCTATAAGAAATGCCTGCAACTACAATATTATCATAACTAGAAGTTCCGTTTTGAGTCAAGCATCTTTACTATTTCCCATTTCCCGACTTTTTCTTAGACTTCATGGCAGTTTCAGTTCTATTTCATTTAGAAAATGTCACCCATAACTTTTAGCAAAACCTCACCGGAAGTGATGTTTTATTAATTTGTGCACTTTTCGAAGATATGTACCCAAATATATAGACAGATATGTGTAAATATACCGAGTTATATACCCAGCCATATATACGAGTACACTATAGCAAACCCTTTGATCCATTATGATCTACGTCAGTTCATTATCTCTCTCTCTCTGTCCTCTGCTGCTTTCTCCTTCCGCTTTGCCCTTTTTGTTTAGCGCGTTTTTTACGTAAGCAACGACCGCGAAAACAGAAAGAAGAAGAAAAAAAACATTTGCACTCATCTCAATTGATTTTCACATTGCGAATTTTCTTTTGCCACCAATTGTTGTTGCCAAGGCGAACGGCAGCAGCAGCAGCAGCAGCAACAACAACAACTGAACGAGCCCCTTTTTTGTGTGTTTTGTGCGCGTTTTGTGCGCGTTTTTAAACGCGTCGCACTTAGCGGCTTTTTCACTTTTGAACTTTTTTTTTGGGGATAATGAGAAAATGTTCTTAAGGAGCTGCAGCGACATACAGCAGAGCGTGGAGGAGAGGGTGGGGTGTCTGTGGGGTGTGAACGGCAACAACAGCAACTGCAACAACAACAACAACAGCAACAACTTGTGTGTGTTTGTGTTGTTTTTGTTTGTCCATTGGCAACGCATTTTGTTTGCCTTCGCCGCGCCGCCGCCGCCGCCTATTTGCTCTGCCCCTCCCTGTGCTCCCCCTGCACCTACCCCTGCCTCTTCCCCCTGCTCTGACACCTACCGCAGCTGTCATAAATTATCAAGAACAAGCGGAGTCGCGACTCCCAACTCCGCCGCGGCGTCCGCACCTAATCAGCCATTAGAGATCTTCATTTCGTCTGTGTGTGCCCCAAAAGCGTCGAGGAATATATATTGACATTGCTCGCAAGTAGTAGACTATGAGTTACCCTATGTAATGGATACACATGCCATACAAAACTACCTTTCCTTACTACAGCACCTTCATTTCAGCAGTTCCACATTAGTTGAAGTGCCAACACTGTCAACTCGCAGTGCATTCTGAGCTGAGTTACGCAGGGTATGTGCCAGTCGGGCAGCAGGGAAATGCAGCACGCAAAACGCATTTCAAGTTTTTGTTGCTCTCTGTTAGCTTTGCACTTAAATAATTTAATTGCTTATAAAATAAATAAACTGGGGCGTCGCATGCATTTTCCAAAAATAAAACAACTTTCTTCACCTCCTCCCACTGCCCCCCTTAGCAGTGCAGGGCCTTCTTCTTGGTCTTTGTGATGTGCCGCCATCTACCTCTTCTTCTCCCTCTCTCTCTTTGTTTGTTCATTCATTGACTCTCAACGATCGTTCCGATCTCGTATTGATCGATTGCCCGCCCAGACTGATTGACAGTTCAACACTCGTAGCTGTCAAATCTCGAGGGGCCACGCCCACGCCCACCAGTCCACACACAGCGTCGCTCGCCCGCCCACTTAATGGAAATTTTTCCTTTTTTCTTTTCTTTTTTCATATTTTCTTTTATTTTTCCCACAATTCATTCGATTTTATGAAATTCAGCGTTGAGCTTTAACTTCTGCGCTAATTATTTTGCAACAATTAATTAAGGCGCAAAACAGAACATTTAAGAGGAGACGAGCAAGAAGCAGATCACAGTGCTTGGTCTATATAGCTATATATCTGTAGATCTGTGAATCTGTAGATCTGTAGATCCACCCCAGAGTAGTATATGCGCTGATTTGATCTGTGCTGATCTTTTAACTCAATTAAAAGCGCACGCAGCCAAAAAAGAATAAACACAGAATCACATGGCAACTGCACGACGCACAGATACCCTGTAAAACACTCATACTTGGCATTATTATTGTTCTTTGAAGTTGTTTACCTAGTTAGGTTTACACCTTCTTTCACTTCTAACCACACACGATTCCATCTTCATTTCTTAACTTGCTATCCGCCAAGTTTCAGCTTTATAGCTAAACTTTATGCCAGGTTACGCACCTTTTTTTACAGGGCATACGCAGTCATTGTGGCTAAAAATGAAAGAAAACCAAAGGAAATTTTTCAAAGGCACTTTTCTATGATGCGTGTGTGTGTGTGTGTGCGTGTGTGTGTGTAGACTACCAAAAAATAGCCAAAACACTGCGCCAATGCGACGCCGCTGCTAGCGTCGACAGCAGCAGCAGAGGCAGCAGCAGCAGCAGCGGTTCTGCGTCATGTGAGTCAGCAACGCATTTGGCAAGACACAAGAAACGCCAAGGCGAATTTCAGTGCTCTGCTCCGTTGGCTAAAACAAATGACCAGAGGAAGACACCAAAGACACTTGCCCACACACACACACACACATACTGCTGTTTGGGGCCACGTGTTGACGGCGATGGCGACGGCGGCCCCGCAATGTTTATTAGAAGTTGAAATGCCTGTCGCTGCCTTTGACTGTAATTAGCACATTGTGCGCATATTCATCTGTTTGTTGTTGCCTATAAATGCAGCACACACACACACACCAACACACACACACATATATATACACTTAAAAATACGCTGCAAGCAGTAGGGAAAATTGTCGCCAAGCGCCTCAAATAGCAACTCTGCATATTACTGAGGCAAGCTACTCGTACATAAATAAAAGCTTTTCAGCAGCTTTCAGGCTACACAGCTGCTTCCTTTAGCAAGCTTTCTTGCAGTTCAAGCAGCTTTCATGCAGCTCACTGCATTTAGAATGAGGCAGCTTTCAACAGCTTTTTCACTGTTTAGTAGAAGTTACGTTGCTCCCAAGAGTTCAAAGACAAATCGCAAAGCTTTCAGCAGCTTTCAACAGCTTTCATTTCAATGCAAATATTTGTATTCACATTTTTGTGTTATAAACAGCAATTGTTGTTGATGTGTCAATGCACTGAGAAGCAACAAAATGCTAAATTTATTTCTAGAAATTTCGTCTTAAATTAAACTTATAAATAACGCATAGCAAGATGTGTCTGTGTGTGTGTTTACGTCTGTATGTGTGTGTGTGCTTAATGCACTTGCTAAAGCTCTTGCAGTTGTTGTTGTTGCTGCTGCTGCTGCTGTTGTTGCTGCAGTGAGTGCGCCCCACCCACGTCACGGCAGCAACAACAATTTGCACAAACATTTCCCAATTTGTTTTCTCACTTTTGTTGTTTGTTGTTGTTGCACGTTTCGCTTGTCAAAAGCGTTTTGCATCGATGAATGAATTTCGGGCAAGCGCAATAAATATTATTTGACTGGAGCAGCAACAGCAACAACAACACAACAGCAGCAACACTGGCATCTTATTAACTGCAATACCAAAAATTGTTGAAATAACAAAAGCGAAAACGAAAACACATTTTTGTGCTCATAAATCAAATGTCTAGACAAATTGCAACAACAATTGCAGGCGGGCACACAAACACAGGCACACACACACACATAAATAGAGCGATAGATCAGCAGTGCATAATTAACAGCTGCCCTTAAAGTTGTTGCTGCTGTTGTTGCTAGTCTTGCTGCTGCTGCTTCTGCTGTTGCTGCTTTTACTCGAACGGAAATGAGGGGCGGGTCAGCAACAGCAGCAACAGGAAGAGCGAGCAGCTGTTAACTTAGCTGTTATTGGCGGCTGCTCTGTCGACGCATGACAAACGGAAGCAGCGCAGCAGCAGCAGCAACTTTTAGCTTTAACGACATGTTGGCAGGGCAACAAGCTAGCAACATTCAGCTTGCCTTGTCGTGTTGCCAAGCTGCCAATAAATGTTGCCAAGCTCAAGTAGATGTTGTTGAAGATGGTACAGTGTGCTTTCAAATTGATCGTCAGCTGAGGCTCTCTCTCTCTCTCATTCCCCTTCTCTGCCCTTCTTCCCCTTCTTGCTTCATCCCCTCTCAGTTCGATTTCAATGTTTTCTTGATTGACTTTAAGGTCATGCTTTTTAGCCAGGCTATTTACAATATTTGAGCTGTTTTTGGCACTGCCCAACAGGCGCAAACAGCAACAACTATAGCAACAACAACAACAGCAGTGTATAGGAATATTTTCTGCTGATTTAGCAGCGCAGAATGTTCTTCTTCTTCTGCTTCTTCTGCTTCATGCAGAATATGAAATCAAGCGCAAAAATTGCCGCGCCAATTAACGTGAAATTTTTGTTCAATTATATGTTGAACTAAGGTACCCCGATATACACCATATATACACCTTATATACACACCATATATACCCAATATATACGCTATATAGTGTGCATATATGATAGATTTGTGTGTATTTTTAAATGCGAATTGTGACTAAAAGCGGCAGCTGTGAGGCGTGATTATCGTTTACATTGTTGTTGCTGTTGTTGCTGCTATTGTTGTTGTTGTTGTTGCTGCTTGAAGTTAGTATAAACCTACATAAATATTTATAAATCTATTGCGCGTAAATCGGCAGCTTGTATCAAAGGCAATGTCGTTTGTCTTTGCTGATTACAATTTGTTGTTGTTGTTTCTCTATTGTTTTCTTGCTGTTGTTGTTGTTGTTGTTCTTGCATTCAAATTGTGTTTCGTTTTATTTTCGCACGCAAATAAAACTGGCGCCAATGAGCACAACAATAACAACAACTCAATAGAGAGAGAGAGAGGGAGAGAGAAGAATTATAATAAGACCGAGCGCCACTTGATAAACGTCGCGCGTCGTTAGCGCCACTTATCACGTATACGCCATGTCGGATCGGGCAGAGCAGGGCAGGGTAGAGCAAGGCAGGGCAGGGTAGAGCAATGCCGCCCCTGGTTCGCACTACACAGCGCCTCTGCTGCCGTTTGAGAGGTGGGTGGGCGTTGTGCAGATAACTAGTTAATGTTGCTGCTGTTGCTGTTGCTGCTGTTGTTGTTGCTGCTGTGCACAGTCAATTAGTTTGTTTGCTGTGTATGACGAAACAGTTCGATAACAAACAAAAATACCCTGTCCCCTTTTAGTTGCCCCTTTTGTTTGATTTTTACGTGGTATCTAGCAGTCGATAATGCTGCCACGACATGTTTTCTTTTTCTAGTTTTTTATGGCGTCGTCTTTGGGGGCATGCGGAGGCTTGATGTGCTCTCTGTGTGTGTGTGTATGTGTGAGTGTGTGGCGCCAATAGAGTTTAAGGTTTTAGCATTTGTAATTTGGCCGACGAGGCGCCTGGTAATTAAAATATATTAATAATTTAACGCGCTTTTCGAGTGATTTGCATAGCGAAATGACAACAACAACAACAGCAACAGCCAATTAGCAGCAGCAGCAACAACAACAACAATCGAAATGCCGCTAATGAAATTGAGTCTACACAAAAAAAAAGCCAAATCTGCCGCCACTTGCCTCGCTGCCTGTTGCCAATCGCTACCCGGCCCAGCCCCCCGTGTCATGCCCCCTTGCCCCTGCCCCTCCGCTGCCTTCTCTGCTCAACTTGACACTTGTTGGCGCCAGCAACAGTTGCTGTTGTTGCTGCTGCTGCTTCTTCTGCATTTGGTGAAATTGAAAACGCTGCCGGAAGCGTCGGCGCAGCGGAATGTGGCGCCAGCAGCAGCAGCTGCAAGATCGTGGGAAATGCACGAATATATATAGTATATATATATATACTATACTGTATATAAAGCATATATGACTAGCATATATGACTATATAATTTATGTTTGTACATTTAAAAGTGTTTTCAAAAGTCGCCACTTTCCGCTGTGCGTCTCTGTCTCCCTCTGCCCCCTCTTCCCCACCCCTTCTCCTGCCACTGTCTTGCTATATCCATGTCTATAGCTATTTGACATTGACTAAATTTCATTTATATGGGCAGATGCAATTAACTGGCGCCAGTGTTTTTCCAAATTGAACGCAATTTATAGATAAATCGACTTTTATAGTCGAAGCAAAATGGAAATGGATGAACACAAGCGAATGCAATTTATTTTAAATGTATATGTACAACCCCCACTCCCCTGCTCTTCCCTCCCTTCTCTATATGCCTATTTATAAATTTTATGATTTATTCTGATTACTAATTTAATCTTGCTTTGCTTCATTTCATTTCAGTTACCGAATGTCAATTTGGCAAAGTACTGCGAGAATTGGGCTCCACTTGGTATGCGGATCTGGGACCCCCCTTTGGGGTCATGTATTGCATCAAATGCGAGTGTGTTGCGGTAAGTGATGATATAGTATTCAAGTTGATATAGGTATATAGTATGTTAAGAGAGGACTTGAAATTAGGCAGAGCTTCCTTTCAGCTTGAGAACTAGAAGACAAGGAAGACAAGGAAAGAAGTCTAACAAAGTTGTCCCAAAACAAATGATACAACCCTGATAGTGATGTTGAGAATCATATAATATTGATAGAATATACCCCTGTTTGTAATGATACACCCCTTACAGTTACAGCTAGAAGTAGTAAGCATGCCTTGATATACTTTTCAGTAGCTTCGCATGCGACCAAAGCAGCTTGGAAGTGTGCAGCGTGACAAACACTGCGTCTGTAGATACTTTGCAATCAGTGCCAGGGGTATGTGGGCTGTGCTGGTCGCTGGGCGTGGCAGGTGACCAAACAAATTAAGTCGCGTCGACGCTGATGGGCGGCCAACTAATTGACTAATGACTGCCGACATATGCTTCAAGCGACAGCAGCAACAATTGCGAGACACAGCAGCAACAACATGAAGTGAATGCGTTGCCAAAAGGAAAATAGACCAAAAATTATTGGCGAAAAATGCGGAAAGAAGAAGAGGGAGAGAGGTAGAGAGGGAAAAGGAGAGAACGAGAAGGAGCAGAGAGAAGTCCATAATTTATGGCATTTTTACGCATGATTAATATTGATTTTAGAGACCAGCATATACCCTATAGATCATCGCACTATATAGTACACACACACATACACACACACACTCATTGTATATGTTGTGCATACGCAGAGCGCGAAATCGAAGCCAAAACTAAATTGAAATTCGCAATTCGATCGAATTACGCAAAAAACAAAAAAGAAATGAGAGAGAGAGAGAAAGCAAGATAGAGAAAGAGTAAGAGAATGATAGCATAGAAGAATTTCATTACGCAGAGCGAGAGAGAGTGAGAGAAAACAAGTGCAAAGTGGTCAAAGAATGAGAGGCAAGCAAACAAAACGTGTGTGCTCGTTCAAGTTCTTCGTATAAGGAATATAATATATAAATATATATATATATAATAGAATATATATACAATATATATGCATGTATGGGGGGGGGAGATATTGTATGCATGTTTATAAGGCAGGCCCCGAAAATTAATTGACGCCATAAAGTCTTGGCGTATGTTGTGCTCCTCTTGCTCCTCTTTCTGCTCACTTGTTCGTCTGGCTCGACCCAGACAAGGAACCAAATCGAAAGAAAGAAATAGCAGCCCCCTCATGGCATATATAGTACTATATAATCACAGTGCACAGAGAACGATAGCAAGTAGAAACAGTTCTAAAGAAGGGAATATAATTAAGCAACGACTGTTTAAACTTCAGTTATATAATTCAGCTCGGTCAAGGTCAGCAGCTCTAGTGGAACCTTTTCCAACTGTCTTCAGTCTACAGTCGAAAACTTAAACATTTCAAGAGTGACTCAGCCGTGTATCCCCATTTGTAGACCCTCTTGCTGTGCAGTTGTTAAATGTCTCTTTTACGAGTTGGGTTTTATTTTTCATTTGTGCTCGTTGAGTTGCTCTTTTTGTTAGTTTTTCTGCAAATTGTCGAGCTAATTGGAGCTGCCTGACTTTAATGGGACCTGTCCAGGCACCGTCGAGGCAGACAGCAGAGGCAGGCAAGCAGCCACTGGGCATTTGGTCATTTGGCCACTTGGCCATTTGGCCACATTGCATAAAAGTCTGTTTTGTATTAATTAATTATAATTTATGTGGCTGCAAGACTTATAAACGAGCACATCATAAAATGATTGCCCTGCCCGTACCCCCCGTACCCCCTGTGCCCCAGAGAGAAGCGAACTGATACCACAGTAGGCAACACACAGACAGAGACAGAGACAAGGAGAGAGAGAGGGGGAGAGAGATGTCTGTGTATATAGCATACTCTCGGAGCATATCGTTAAAAGCAACAACGTTGGCAGGGCCAATAAAAATGAATTCATATAAACATCAAAAAGACAACGACACTCGCAGATCGTCTACAGATCTACAGATCTGAAATGAATTAATGAAAACACACAACAAACAACGCAGAAATGAAACAAATTAAGTGTATAAATATATTCATATATTTATATTAAGAAAATCGCAGCTTGATTTAGTTCTAAATTTAGAGAGAGAGAGAGATAGCGAGAGAGAGAGGGGGGAGAGGGAGCTGGCGATAGAGAGTGAAATGAAATGGAACGTTTAATCGCTGGACAAGCAGCTACCCTGTAGACGGGCATAGATGGGGTGTATTGCAGCGAATACTTGCTCTAATTTGCAGTGCACTTTAAGCATTAATTATTATCTAAGTACACCCTACTTAAAGAACTCTAAAGCACTCTCTGTACTCTTCAAACAGTACCAACTTTGATAAACTCGATACTTGACTGTGCTTTGAGTTTGTGTAGATTGTGCTACCCTCTAAAATAATGTCTTATGCTCGCAGGGTATGCCTTAGAAATAGAATACAAAATCTGTGCGTATCTCTGTCTGTCCGTCTGTCTGTATGTCCGTCCGTCTGTCTGTCTGTGAGTATGTGTGCAGAGTCAGTTGCTCAGCTATGCGAATGGCAGCGCTAATTAATTTTGTGGCTACAGAAATTATATAAAAAGTAAATAAAAAATAAATAAAATATACAGTAATGGGCATCGGGCAGACAGAAGTGACACATTGGCTATCCACTCAGCATAACTAATGAGATGATCCATAGTATACTTTTATTTTCTATGTCTCTCCACTCTTCGTTCTTTTCTTTTTGACTTGATTCATTTTCATTTTTGGAAGCACATCAGAGGAAGACTGTGCCTGCCCTTATATTATTTATTTTATTATTATTGCCAAGAAGTTTTGCTTAAGTACTTGGCCGGGGTAGTAATTAATGCATTATTAATGAGCAATTAATGAATGATAAATGCGCAAAGATGTTGCGCTGTCGTAGTTGTGCGTGTTTCCATCAATTTGTATCAATCAATGCATTGACAATGCATTAGTAATGCATTGATAATTGAGTTAACTTTCTTTCATTTACTGCGTCACTTTCAAAGGCTTCTTTTAGTGTTTTAGTGCTTCAAGTCATTGTTAATGCATTATTAAGTAATCATCAATGCATTGACAATGCATTAGTAATGCATTGATAATTAAATTTAATCCATTTCATTTATTGCTTCACTTTATTAGGCTTCTTCTAGTGTTTAAGTACTTCAAGTCATTGTTAATGCATTATTAATGTGATATTTTCCCTTTCTACTCCTTTACAGATACCCAAAAAGCGTCGTATTGTAGCACGCGTGCAATGCCGCAACATCAAGAACGAATGTCCACCGGCCAAATGCGATGATCCCATCTCATTGCCCGGCAAATGCTGCAAGACCTGTCCAGGCGATCGTAACGGTAAGTGCAAGCTATATATTCTATATTCTATATATATTCATTTAGTTATATCTTCCCTCGCATCTCGTGAATCCACTTTCACTCAGTCACCCATTAGGCGAGCCAAGCAGCCCAGCCAAAGATCATGCCAAACATATGCGTCATATTTGTGATAAAGTATAGGCTATATATAGTTTGGGGATCAAGAGGTGCCCGATAGGGAGGGGGTGGGGGTAGATTTGAGGATATGTTCAAAGCATTTTTGGGCGACTTATAAATTTGCGAAATATCGCAATATTTTGACACACGCAATTGTTTGTTACGCACTATAAAAAAGCAGATATTATCGAATGGGATTAGTCGATAGAGAGGAGGATGATGATGAGACAGACACCTCACCAACTATAGCAGGCAGTATATCCTACACTACAGGGGTGTCTGCTTGTAAGGAATTTGGCCAAGTTGTCGGCCACTTATAGATCATATACTCTATATAGTATAAAGATATGTATCTATGAATAATTAAGCGTAGCATCAATGGCAGCTGTAGAACACTTTTCAGCGCGGGACGTAGACCATAAAAAAGGCAAGGCGCTTTCTATATAGTAGATCCGATACGAGCAGAGACATATACATATACATATACGCTATATGTTATATGTATCTCTCTCTCACTAGTCTAGTCAGATAGTTCAGTTTTTTTGCCATTTGTTGTTGTTGTTTGGTTCGTTGTCGCCGACGAAACGCGTAAATTGTTTATGAAAAATTACTTGGCCCGAAATGAAGGTCAACGCTACGCAATTTAAAATTCTTTTTTATGCCAGTCCGATCTATACTACACACACATACATATATATATATAGTATTCTCAATATACTATATAGATGTTGTCTGATCTCACATTTTGGGCAATCTCTGCATTTATTTATTGTATTCGCCTTTTTGCATGTCGCCTTGTCTTCTCTGTGTTGTCGTCGTGTCTGTTCTTCTTCTTCTTCTTGCTGCTGCTCCTCTTCACACAATTTATTTTATATCGCACAACTGGGCAACATTATGAGAGCGGGTGCCCAATGGGGACTTCGAATCGGAATTGGAATTGGAACGAAATGTTTTG
Source organism: Zaprionus capensis (assembly GCA_018903675.1). NCBI lineage: Eukaryota > Metazoa > Arthropoda > Insecta > Diptera > Drosophilidae > Zaprionus > Zaprionus capensis. Next base: position 9,855,710 of record JAEIFN010001073.1, on the reverse strand, counting down.
TGTTCTTTTCATTTTGGCATTGGGATTCGACACGATTCGCGGAATTTGCAGCAGTATTTCATAAAGGGGGCACACACTGGGGACCCACGTGCCGTCGTTAAACGGTCTCCCCGACTTGCTTGTGAACGAGAAGATATATAGTATGCATAGGAATGTGGGGCAGGGTAGCTGGAAAGTAGAGGAAGAAGGCAGAGCTGCCAACTATGGTTCATTGCTAGGCTGGCTGGCAATGCTGTGCCTAAAGTAATTGGTAACTCTAGGCGTATGTCTAATACATACACACACACACACACACACACACAGCACTGAATCATCGAGCAATTCTTTAGCTTTTGCTAATTTTCAGCATGAATTGAATTCATAATTAGAAAGAAACAAACGCGCAGGAAAGTAGCAATTGTGTGTGTGTGCGAGTGTGTGTGCGAGTGTGTGTGTGCGCGCTTGAGTGTGTGTGACATTTTTCACATAATCAGCCTGAAGTGCTGCCTGAATTCCAGTCTGTGTGGCATGAACTGCGCGCAGCAAACTGGTTGCCAAGCAGCCTGCAACAGTTGCTGCTGCTGGCGTCGCTGCTGCTGGCGTCGCTGCTGCTGCTGTTGTTGCTGCTGCTGTTGCTGGTGGCAGCACATCATTAGTTTCCGTTTTGCGGCAATATTTCATTTGCCTATGCCAAAGCCGTTGACCTTTGAGCCCGCCCCACGGCGCGATGCCCGCCCCTTTTTGACGATGAGCAGCAAATTTCACTTTTATTCCCAGCTCGGGCTCAGGCACTGCTTGCTGCCACGTCAAGTTGCAACAGCAACTGTTGCTGCCTGCTGCCTGCCGCATGTTGCAGGCTGTTGCCCGCGCTTGGCTTGGCAACTCGTTTGCCATAAATAGTTAGAAGGCACGGGCGCGGCCCCAACTTGGCTCGAGTTGCCTGCCTCCCTCTCTCTCCCCTCTCCCTCTCTCTCTCTCCTTCTTCCTCTCTCTCTCTCTGCCTCTTCTCACGCAGTTGCTGCGCTATTGTAAAAATATTTGCGCAGCAGCGACGCGCTGATTTACCAAAGTTATTTCTCTTTTTTGCCTAACTTGGTGCATGCCACGCTGCAGCTTTTGTATGCGGCACATAAAATATATATATATATATATATCTGTATATGTATATGTAGCAGCCGTGCACCAAGTTTAGTGATGCTGCCACAGCAACAACAACTTGCAACAGGCAGGCAGGCAGGCAACTTGCAACTCTGGCAACTTGCCACAGAATGGCCCACGTTAAATGCCCATTTTTGGGGGGGAGCTGTCGCACAGCCAAGTCAGGTTTGTCTCCCTCCCTCTCCCTCTCTCTCTCTCTCTCTCTCTCTCTCTCTCTCGCTGCTGCTGCTGCTTCTCGCATTAATTTATGCATTTTTTCGTTATTTTTTATAATGACATAACTCGAGCATTTTAACGCTTATTAAATTATCTCATTTGCCGCCGCCGCAACAGCGGGCGGTCCACAGCAACAGAGCAGTGTCGCGAGAGGGGGGAACAGGGGCAGGGGAGTGTAGGCCACTGCCAGGTAAAGACAATAAAAGTGAATGTCTTGTGGCAATGTCTTTTGCTGCGTCGTCGTTGTTCAAATCGTTTCTGATCATTCTCAGTTCCCTCCTTCTCCCCCCCCCTCCCTCCTCGCTCTCTCTCTTGCCCTGCTGTCCTGCTCCATTAAGAGCTGACAATTCAAGTTGATGACATCTTTTGTGGTTTCCTTTGCCAGTCACATTTTATGGCCCGATACAGAAAAAAAAGGATAGCCAAAAACTGATTTTTATCACGGGGCGTGAGTACCGATCGAACCGATTTACCCTTACCCCCTCTCCTGTGATGACAATAAAATTTTCAACTTTATCGTTATCGGCAACGGGCATCAAAACGGAACTGTCTATTAAAAGAGGGAGCGAGATAGAGAGAGAGAGAAACGAACAACTGCTGCACGATCGCGTTTAGATTGTTGCCAGCTCGATCAGGTAGTTAACTGCTGCGGTGTATGGCAGTGTGTGTGTGTGCCTGGCGCACCTTGGGCATCTTCGCTGCATCCTCCTCAAGAGCTTTTGAGTATTAGCTGTGCTCAAAGCTCTCTCTCTCTTTCTCTTAAGCTTTCCTGCTAATGATCTTCCCACGTTCATTCCTCTTGCTCTTTATTATAAATTAAACAGCAACTAAATAGCCAACTCCCCCTGCCCCTGCCCCTGCCCCTGCCCCCTCTCCCTCTCTGACACTTTCAAACTTTTGTTAATGAGCTGAAGATTCTTATTATATTATTTTCGAAGCCGAAGCCGAAGCCGACGCCGAAGCTGAAGCCGCATACCGATGCGTTGACTCAATGCCGAAGGTGTCGTTTGTCTTCTCCGCTGCCGGCTTTGTCGGCTTCTGCGACGGTTTCACACTGTCCGCCAGTCCAGTCCGTTCGAACTATGCCTCCCTCTCTCTCCCTCTCTCTCTCTCTCCCCTCTCACTGTCCGCTCTTCCGTCCGTCTGTCTGTCCGTTCCTCGTGCTTGTCATGATGGGCAACGTGTCGTCGTCTTTGTGCGCACCAAAACTCATTTATCTTGGCTTACAAAAACGGCCAACAACCACTGCAATAGCAACAGCAACAACAACCACTGCAGCAACAACAACGCGAGGCAGATTGAACCACACACGGCATAAAAATGAAACGAAACGAAACGAAATTCATTCATCTGGCAGCGAGCGCGAGTCAAGGGCAACGTCAGAGGGTCCAGGCCTCCATGTCCAGCTCTGCCCTGGCCTGGCCTGGCCTGGCCCGAACCTGGCCTGGGTCTCTGCCTCTACCTCTCTCTCTCCCCTCTCCCTCTCTCTCTCTCACACTGTGGCTAACTGTGCCGCGATCTGCAGGCGATCGCCAATAAGCAGAAGAATGCGCCGAGCCGCCGCAGACGACGCGTCAAATTGAAAAACGCAAAGCGAAAGAGAGTGGGAAGGCAAGCAGGAGCAAGGAGAGGTAGAGGTAGAGGGAGGGGACAGGGTACCCAAGACGGGGCCGCAGCGGCTTCGGTCAGAAGTGGCTCGTATTAAGATCAGGCGATAAGATCGGACAGCCTGAGACATTGAAGCTGCACACACACACACACACACACACAGTGCGGGCACACAACCGCAGCTCGCGGTCTTGGCCCTCCCCTGCCCACTGCCCCCCTTCCCCGTGCCGGCTCCATTCGATCACGGCCCGACCCGATCACGGCCTCGGCTCAATAAAATGCTATACAAGGTGTCAGATTTGTCGCCCTTCATTATGCGGCAAGAAGTTGATTTTATTTCCCCTCTCCCCCACCACCTCCCTCCCCTCTATCTCTCTTTCTTTTTTTGCGGCTTAAGGCGTGTGTGGGGGAGGGAGACGTGGGACGGGCACGGGGTGTGTTGTGGTAGAAAATAATCGAAATTCCAATGCAGCATCAACTTCAGCTTTAGCTTTAGCCGTAACTGCGGCTTTAGCCGTTTTTTTTTACATTTTCTTCAGCTGGCATACCCTGTACAAATGCAAAGGGTATAATAAACGAGGCTGAACTGGCGAGAACTGGCAGTTATGAGCGCATAAAGTGCGCCTCTTTAGAGAGCGAGAGAGGGCGACAAGTTGCATAAATAGTCGAGTGCAGTAAAAGTGACAACAAATTGGCAGTTTTAAAGCTAAAGCAGCGATATTTGTAGGTTAGGTGCTTGAGTATGGCAGCTTTATGTGCAGCAAGTTTCAGCTGAAAGTGTGCAAAAACAAGCGCAGTATGTGAGGTTATGTTGAGGAGTTAATGAGAATATTTGTAGATTAGTTGTGATCATGTTTGTCAGACATTTACAGGGTATTTATATATTTGTCAGACAATTACAGCGTATTTAGATGTAGCATATATGTTTGTCAGACAACTACAGGGTATTTGTTAGTGCACCTTTGCGCTCTTATACTTTAAGCAGCTTTGGAAAGCGTCTTCTAACGAAGCTGAGATGGTGATTTATGTGCCAGGCCACTGTCAATCAACCTCAACTACAGGGTGTCTCAGTGTGTGTGTGTGCCCGCCCCTGTCACGCCGGAAATGTCCACGAGGAGGCGGAGGGATTCCTGGAACTCAGCCTAGAGAATTCGGGTCTATTGCTACCTGCTCTCCCTCTCCCTCTCTCTCGCTCTCTCTCTCTCAATTTATGCACGATTAATGAATGCCACCTGGACAGCTCGACCCCTGGGCGGCAGAGCATCTCCCTCTCTCACTCTGACTACCTGTCCATTCAATAGACTCATTCATTGCGTCGGCCAATTCACTTTGAACTCTGTCTCTCTGTCTCTCTGTTGAGAACACACATTCCAAGTAGAGCGCAAAATCTCAAATCTCTCTCTCTCTTTATTGCAGACACCGACGTGGCATTGGATGTGCCTGTGCCCAGCGAGGAGGAGGAGCGCAACATGAAACGTAAGTACCGGGAAAACAGTACAGAACAATACCCATTGATGCCCATTGAGTTACCCACTGATTCATTCTCGACTCATTTCTCATTCATTGTGCTAATCGTTTCTCTTCCCCTTCTACTTCGGACCACTTCCGTCTCGTCCACAACAGATTACGCAGCTCTGCTTACGGGTCGCACATCGTATTTCCTCAAGGGCGAGGAAATGAAGTCCATGTACACCACATACAATCCACAGAACGTCGTGGCCACCGCCCGCTTTCTGTTCCACAAGAAGAATCTGTATTACTCGTTCTACACCTCGGCCCGCGTTGGCCGCCCGCGTGCAATTCAGTTCGTCGACGATGCCGGCGTCATCCTGGAGGAGCATCAACTGGAGTCCACCCTCGCGGGCACGCTGAGCATCTACCAGAATGCCACGGGCAAGATCTGCGGCGTCTGGCGACGTGTGCCACGCGACTACAAGCGCATCCTGCGCGACGATCGTCTGCACGTGGTGCTGCTCTGGGGCAACAAGAACCAGGCCGAGCTGGCGCTGGCCGGCAAGATAGCCAAGTACACGGCACTGCAGACGGAGTTGTTCAGCTCACTGCTGGAGCCACCGACGGCTGGCAAACTGGACTCACAGCTGGCTGGCGCCGGTGGCACTGCCATCGTGTCCACCAGCAGTGGCGCAGCCAGTTCCATGCACCTCACACTTGTCTTCAACGGGGTCTTCGGTGCCGAGGAGTACGCAGACGCGGCGCTGAGTGTGCGCATCGAGTTGCCTGAGCGCAAGGAACTGATCTTCGACGAGGTGCCACGCGTGCGCAAACCTTCCGCTGAGATCAACGTGCTGGAACTGTCCTCCCCCATCTCGATACAGAACCTGCGCCTCATGTCGCGTGGCAAGCTGCTGCTCACGGTGGAGTCCAAGAAGTATCCCCAGCTGCGCATTCAGGGCCACATTGTGACGCGTGCCAGCTGCGAGATCTTCCAGACACTGCTGGCACCCACCAGCAACAACAACGACAAGCTGCCCAGCACTCGCAGCAGCGGCCTGGCCTGGGTGTATCTGAACACGGACGGTTCGCTGGCCTACAACATTGAGACGGACCATGTGAACACCCGGGACCGCCCCAACATCAGCTTGATCGAGGAGCAGGGCAAGCGCAAGGCCAAGCTGGAGGACCTCACTCCCAGCTTCAACTTCAATCAGGCCATCGGCAGTGTGGAGAAGCTGGGCCCCAAGGTGCTCGAGTCCCTCTACGCCGGCGAGCTGGGCGTCAATGTGGCCACCGAACATGAGGCCAGCCTGATACGCGGTCGCCTCGTGCCACGCCCCGTGGCAGATGCACGAGACTCGGCGGAGCCTATACTGCTGAAGCAGCATGGAGATGTTGCCACTGGGGGGGCAATGGGCATGGCCTGGATGTCCATCGACAACGAGTGCAATCTGCACTACGAGCTGACGCTGAGCGGCCTGTCGCAGGCACAGGATCTGCAGCTGTATCTGGAGGAGAAGCCCATCGAGGCCATTGGCGCGCCAGTGACCCGCAAGCTGCTGGAGGAGTTCAATGGCACCTACATGGAGGGCTTCGTTCTGGGCATGCCTTCGGCGGAGCTGATCAAGCTGGAGACCAGCGTCTGCTACCTGGAGCTGCACGCCAAGCACACGCATCAGCTGCTGCTGCGTGGCAAGCTCAAGAGCACCAAGGTGCCGGCGCACTGCTTCCCCATCTACACGGACAACAATGTGCCCGTGCCGGGCGACCACAACGACAACCAGATGCTGACCGCGGAGACGAAGTGCTTCCACTCGGGCCGCTTCTACAACGAGTCCGAGCAGTGGCGCAGTGCACAGGACACGTGCCACATGTGTGCCTGCCAGCGGGGCCAGGCCAACTGCGAGCTGATCAAGTGTCCCGTGCTCAAGTGCAAGGCGGGTGTGGAGCAGTTGCTGCAGCGTGACGGCGAGTGCTGCCCCACTTGTGTGGCACGGCGTGAGACAGCAGCAGATTGGCATGCAGCAGCCGCAGCAGCAGCAACGGGCGCAGTGGCAGCATCCTCGGGGAGCAGCTCGCCGGCACTGAATGCCAGCGATGTGTTGCAGCGTCGCGGTTGCCGCTTGGGCGAACAGTTCCATGCCGCCGGCGCCAGCTGGCATCCGTTCTTGCCACCGAATGGCTTCGATACGTGCACCACCTGCAGCTGCGACCCGCTGACGCTGGAGATACGCTGCCCCCGCATGGTCTGCCCCCCGCTGCAGTGTAGCGAGAAGCTGGCGTATCGCCCCGACAAGAAGGCCTGCTGCAAGGTGTGTCCCGAGGGCAAGCAGAGCTCACATGGCCAGGGGGGCAAGCACCAGCCGAGCAACCCCAATGTGCTGCACGATCAGGCCATGCAGCGCACGGCTGCGCACAGTGCCGAGGAGACACTTGCCGCCGGCGGTTGCAAGGTCGTCAACAAGATCTACGAGAACGGACAGGAATGGCATCCCATCCTCATGTCCCATGGCGAGCAGAAGTGCATCAAGTGCCGTTGCAAGGTAAGTTCCCTCACTCGCATACCCTGCAATATGCATGCCCTATATACCCCCTTCCCACCCCCCCTTTGACATTTCTTCTTTACTAATTCGCATCTTTCTCTTCTCTTTCATTTGCAGGACTCGAAGGTGAACTGCGACCGCAAACGCTGCTCGCGCTCCACCTGCCAGCAGCAGACGCGGGTCTCCAACAAGCGTCGCATCTTCGACAAGCCGGGCAGCGAACTAGGGGGCGTGGCAGGCGCCAATGCACAGCCCATCGACGAGTGCTGTTCGACGCAGTGCCGGCGCTCGCGACGCCATCACAAGCGTCACCAGCAGCGCACCACAAGCAGCTGAGCGCAGCGCAGCAAGCAGCGCAGTAAGCTGCGCAGTCGGCAGCAGTAGCAGCAGCAAAAGAGGGCAACAGTTTGTACACTCTGTGTGTGAGAGAGAGCGAGACAGGTAGACAGAGAGACAGAGAGAGAGAACGTGAGAAACTTGTATTATATAAAATTACAAAACAGAGAACGAAAAAAGAGACAAACAGAGCGAAAGAGAGAGAGTATACGAAAGAAAGAGAGAGAGCTACAGTGCGAGGCGTTTGAAGTAAGAGAAAACGAGAGCGAATGCGCCACTAAACCATAAGAGAAAGAGATAGAAAGAGAGAGAGAGAGAGAGAGAGAGTAAGCAATATATATATGTGTATTTAAATATATAGATATGATATATACTTATATATTATGTGTATGATCAACCAGTGCAGTCGGCTTTAAATTCTCGTTTCGAACTCGAATTTCGAATTTAACTAGAAGCATTTTGAAAAATTTCTAAAATTGATATAGAAGAACTGTCCTCGAAATCGAAGATGCAATCGAAACGACAACAAGAACAAGAACAAGACAAGAAATACAAACCACATACGAATATAATATATACATACGAGTATATATAATATAATATATATATACGATATAATATGCAATTCTTGCTGTCCGGTTTCTCTGCTTCATCTTCATCTTGATCTTCATCTGCTTCTACTTGTTGTTCTTCTACTTCTTCTACACATCACGTTCTTCTTCATTTCAATTAATTTAAATTCACATTTAAATTGCAATTTGAAAGCGAAAGCGGAAATTGAAAATACAATTGAGAGAAAATACAATACCGATTTATATGATATATATGATAGATATATACACACACACACATATATATATGGTATATACAATATAACAATTATACATACATACACACATATATATATTGATATATATATATGCTGATTATTATGCTATATACACCCCCATATATACTATATATATTCTTATATATGTATATGGACTTTTTTATAATTTATGAGAAACAAAACGCAGTGGGAAACGCTTTTGGGCGCGAGCTAAGTTGGCATCCGTATCGGTGATCGCCGATCGCTATCGTTATCGTTCTCGTTATCGTTATCGATCGATCGATCGATCGTTTTTAACGCACCGCAAAAGTTTCGACTGATTGACTGAATGGCAAAAATATATAAACAATATTTAGCTTTTAAGAGAGTTTTTTTTTGTGGAAGAAATGAAAAATGAAAAGTTGATGAAGATTGCGAAAATTTGCGACTTTTCAATGTGAAATTATTTTGTACTAATTGTTACTTACTCACACACACACACACATACATACAATTACATTAAACATTTTTCAGAGCGTATTACAAAACATGAAAAAAAAAATAAAAAAAATATTTTTATAAAAATTAAAAGAAACAAAAACAATGTTATAAAATGATGTACAAAATATACTCTAAAAAAATTTGATGAAAAAATGCCATGTACACATATTTATACACTCACACATACACACACTCGCACACACACACAAACACATGCAATGAGAAACAAAAACAAAAAATGAAATTGTATTAATTTTTATTAAATTTTATTCTATTAAATTATTCTTATTATTATAATTTTATGTTTATTTCCCCTAAATATACAAGTAAAAACAAATATGGATGAATTAATTATAAACAATTCATTGCGAAATATTTACTAAAAACAACAACAACAAAATTGTACTAATAACTTAAATTTAGTGTTGATTAAATTTTAAAAAACAAAGAAAAACAAAACCCCCAAAACACAACAACAAAAACCACACAATAAACAAAAAGTAAACGAAAACAAAACATATTTTTATTTTTCTATTTAATGTGAAATTTAATTTTTTTCTTAATTCATTTAAGTATTTTTTTTTCAGTCCACTAAAAACATGCAACACAAAAAAATAATTTACGAAAATATATAAATTTGAAAAACATTTAATAACAAAATCAACAGATGTTTTTTTCATTCCGGGGTCGTTCCAGGAATCCTTACTCCATATCGATTCGATGAGATCTCAAATTGAAACTGAAGCTGAGTTGCTATGGTGATTCACAGTTGCGTCAAATTGTATTCGAACTTGTGCCAATTCGGTTGAAAATGATGATTGCTCGCACACGCATATGACAATCGCCTTTTGAAGAAAACTTACGGTAGTAGTTGGAACTGGGGGGGAAGAAATCAAATACGCGAATATTTTGTCAAAAAGAAAAAAACATAGCTTGATTGACAAGCAATAATTGTGAGGAAGAAAACTTTTAAATGTCGATAAGGCATAATATATATAACAGAAAAGAAAGCATTAATCGTATACTAAAAGCCAAACAGCTTTAGGCTAAGCCATGATCAACAAAGAGTTAGGTTCCTGGTACCTAAGCCAATGAAATTTGATAAATATATAGATATTTTAACAAATTAGATATGGATCAGGATCTGTACATCGTAGACGATCTTGTTTTATGTACTTTGAAGAGAATCTTAGCGCAGCTTTAGATTTTACTTCACCCTCAGCCGAATAAGTCACAAGGGATTTCATTTCCAATTTGCAAGTCAAGCTGACCTACTTGCGGAGCTAAGCAAGTGACTTACTTTAACGACTACTAAGACTGGGCTACTGTCAGTAGAAGAGAAACAAAGATACACAGATACTTAGATACATTTGCACCTGCGTAGCTGGTATGTAGACTGTCTCTGGTCTTGTGCTTGGCTGGTGTTGAGTGCGGTACTTTCCACTGATGTATTTATAGGCAGTTCTCGAGTCGAGTCTGCTCAAGTCAAATGTTTTTCACGCAAATGTTTAACAAATTTTAAGCAACATCAGCTGCGGAACAACAACAATAACAACAACAACAACAAATAAGCAAATACATACTTCAACTAATGCGCCTAAAGAGAGAGTGAGTGAGAGAGAGAGAGCTTGCGTTTAAATGAGCATTGAGTGTGTGTAGAGCAATGTAGTGGACGTGGAAATACCCTATACAAGGTTAGAAAAGGAATGAGGAAAATGAAAAAGATAAGGAAAATAAAGAGAATGTGTAAGAGGGAAGAAAAGACAATTGCATATCTAAAGAAAGAAAAAGATATTAAGAGATTAAATTAATGAGAGAAAGGAAAAAGAACTGAGTAACAGAGAAATAAAGAAAAGAAGACGGAAAAGGTTGAGAAGAACAAGCAAGAAATAGTTAAATGAGATAGAATATTTAAAAAAGAAAGAGAAAGTAATTAAGAGAGGGAAATAGATATATATAATATTCAAAGTGCATTAAAAATACATATTGTCAGCAAGTTTGGTATCCCTAACTCTTGTCATCTCCGAGATAGAGGTGTTCATACGGACACAGACAGGCGCACAAAGCTAGTTCGACTTTCCTGTGGAAAAGGAGACTCACTAACTGATTTTTCTACTACTTCCGCTGTCGCCTCATGTCAATCAACTCTTGCACTCAGCTCAAGTACAGGGTATACGGCCACTCACACAGCTCACTGAGTGCGCTTCGCTGGCTGCGCAGTTGTTCGGTTCGGGTCCGAATGCAAAGCAAATGAAATCGAATAATTAAATATTGGCATAGTCACACCTTGTTGACAATTATTGACAGGCTGATTGGCAAACGGCAAACAAATGAATACGTCGCCATTTGTCGGGTCACAGCGGTGCGGAGAGGGGGGGGGCGTAACACAGTGCACGGTGCCGAGTGAGACTGTGAGGTACCAGCGAAGTGGGTGTGGCTCGCTACTGTAAAAAGGGGCGCGCAAGGGCCCCCAATCTGATCGAATCGGAATTCGACTTCAATTCCGATGCGAAGTCCTCATGCAAGCAACCCCCCTCCCTAACCACTCTCCCTTCCCCCTCCTTCTTCCTCTGCCTCTAGCTCTGCGCTGGCAATGGGCAACCAAACATGGCTCTCGCTAAGGTGGCGCTTGGCGTTGGTGTTGGCGTCGTTGTCGTGTGTTGACAGTTGAGATGGCATCTTATATATTGCCTATATACGGTCGATCCGGGCAAATTGTCATTTGCATTGATATCGCAAACATACTAGCAGAGGGGGGGGGTTATAACCTATTGGTATGGCATATTGGCCAAACCTTTCGAGGCGCCCACATTTGGCACGAATCGCTACTTAGATGATATCTACAAGCAACAGCAGCAGCAGCTCACAACTCTGCGCCGCTCTCCACCATTGGCACACTTGATTTACGACACATTTAATCCCCGACAAGGTGAGAGGTGGTGAGGAGAGGAGGGGGGAAGCTATGTTTGTATGCATGCAAATAACACGCTCACGACATTTAGCCGACACTCATAATCATCAATTATCTCAACTGTCGAGTCGGCCAATTGAAATTGAACATGAAATTGAAATTGAAATGGAAAATGCAATTGCAAATCGCGATGCGAGCTGCGAGATTCGCAATCGCAATCACAATCGTATCGCAATTCGTAATTCGCATCGCAATTGCGGCAAATATGCAAAGCATTCTCTATTAACTATATTGATATACGATTCTACGATTCTACGATTCTCCAATTCTACATAGTATAGCGTGCTTAATCCTCGATTGATTGATTCTCTCGGCTCAGTTTGGCTTTCAATGTGGGGTTGCATTTGTTGTGACTGCAGCTGTCAGTGCGCTTGATTGAACACTCTTAATAGACAAACTGACTGCTGAGCTGATTGAATACATATAGATACCCCTCCCCTCTACCCCCCCTCAACATTCTTTCTATATTGAAATTTATAAACAAACTGCAGGAAGGAATTCGTTTTGATTGAATGTATTGTTCATCGATTGAATTAACAAAATTGATTGATGCGTTTGTTGTGACTCATATTTTGTACATTTTTGCAATTTCAATTGATCACTGACAGATTCAACTTTCATTCAATATTGAAATTGAAATATGTTATAAAGATTGAACACGATTTAATTGAATCTAATTGAAATTTGTCGCCTTCTCATTGCCACATTGAATATTGAGTTAACTTTTCATGAGCATATCGAATTGAAATCAATTTCAATTTGATTGAAACTGTCATTCAACTGTGAAGTGCAACGCCCACTCGCAGGTCGCCACTCGCCACTCGCCTTGCAACATGCAACACGCAACTGGAATTGAATACTCTCGTGCGATTCGAGTCTTGCCTCTTTCAATGTCATTTGCTGTACATGTTCTTGTTGCCATTGTTGTTGTTCTTGTTGTTGTTGTTGCTTGATTGCGAATGCAAATGCGGCAACGGGTCAACTCACATTGACACTCAACATCGCTTGGCTAATTGCAGCAACAAGCTTCACAAGCCACAACAAAAACAACTCCCCCGCACATGATGAACCCATTGAACTCGGGAGAAGGAGAGGCACTTCCATTCCTGAGAATGTAATAGAAGAAATTGTAATCATATAGTAACTACACGCAGTATATACCCTAGTTATACCATATCTGAGTTCATGTGATTAAATTTAAGAAAGCTAAGAGGAAATTTTAGTGGAAAAACCACTCACAAAATCGAACTGAAACTAGTCGAAAAACTCCAACTTTAACCTTCAATTGAATCGACATACACCTACACACAAACACACACACACACTCTATACTCTCCCAGGTAACTGTTAAAAGCAGTGGAGAATTGAAGAATTTATTGTTTCCACTTGGTTTGCTCCAGTTTCAACCAACTGTGCTTTGTTTTCAACCAATTTGTTGACCACACGCTTTGTGTGGAGTCCAACATAAAAAAAGTTAACAACAAATCAAAATAATCAAAATAATAACAAAACAGAAACAGGTAAGGAAAGAGTTGAGAACTGGAGAATGCTCAACGGACAGATATGCATTGATAAGTAGAAGAGTAACTCAAATTGAGGAGTTTATACTACGTTATGATCCTTATGCAATTTGAAGAATATCTCAAGAAGTTTTTATATAAATGTTCAACATGTACAAAAGCTATAGTGTGCTCGTCTTATAACTGATATGTTCTGTGTATTTTGTGCTGCATACTTTGCGGCTTCGAAATCAGAATATCTTTAAAATTATTTCTTTAATAACTTATAATAATCTAAAACAAAATAAACTAAATAATCTGCAACTATCAGAGCCACAACACAGACAGCCAGCAATTTCCTAGAGATAGTACAAAGAAACTTATGTTAGGATAGATATGATAAATAAATATCAATATTATAATATTCATCACATTATTCTATAATATTTCTCATATTATATTATAATATCATTATATTATTTGCAACATTTAAAGCTGTAATTTTATTTGACAACTCTTAAGAGTTCCTGAGCCTTTTTTGAATGTTCCAAGTAACACGGCATTATAATACATTCATTCAACACTGGCAGGCAAAACTTCATTCTCCGCCAACTTTACTGTCTATTCATGCCAGCCCACAGCATCCCCAACGTATTTATAGGATATGCAAAAGCAACGAAAATTTCATTTTTATGAATTGTACGCCAATTTGGCCAGAACATGTTGACCGGCAGCGGCGACGGCGGCGACGGCGACTGGACATGGCCATAAACCGGCTAAAGACAAATTTGGAGCTAATTATAAATGCAGGCAGCGCCAAAAGTGACTTGCTTGGATCGGATCAGAACGGAGCGGTGAGGAGAGGAGCGGTGCGGGTCGCCATCAATTGGTGGGCGGACTGCCAAATGCTGCTGCCGCTGCTGCCACTCACTTGCTTGCCAGAGGGCGTGGCAGTGGGAGCTGCCCCACCGGATGGCGTTCATGAATGAAAGCCAAAACACGCACACAAAGTTGTGGGCGAAGTCGCAAACTCAAAGCTGCGTTGTCAATGTCCGAATCCGAATTAGAATCCGAATACGTAATACGAATTTGTTTTTTTGTGGTTGTGTTTTTTATATATTTTGTTTGTGGCTTTGGCGATTTGGCGATTTGCAAAGTGTGAAACTAATTTGTCAGCATGACAATAACAGCCAAAAGCCATAAACATCATAATAATATTCAATAAACATCAGCAAAATGCGACAATTAACGGCCACCGATTTGGGCCGACAAATGGAGCGATTGCTCATAGCGAGACCAACTCACAAGCGAACCACGCGGCGTATGCGCAATGTTTGCAGTGGTGCCAGGGAGCACTGTGCAGAAACTTTGTAATTGTTGCTGAACAAATGTCAAGTAGGTATAAGAGAAGGTGATACTGTATATATGACAGACAATGGAATATACAATATATAGAATTCAATACCTGATCTGTGCAAAATCAGTGACATATAAAATATTGCACGCCAATTTTGACAATGCCATGAAAGAGAAAAGTATCAATAAAGTTCTCAGATTTTCAAAAGTTGAAAACATTGAAAACTGTGACATTTTTGAACATAATACAAATATATATAACATAATAATATTACAGTATTATTGAAGACAACTCATGCCATACTGATAAGCCAGACGAGAGTCATATAAAGAACGCATGAGCAAACAACAAAGTTGAAAACTTAAGAATGAATCGACTTAGGAATATCTGTGGTATACAGAACAGCTGAGTAAACATCGATGTTATACATGTTTCATGTGAAAAACCTCAGCAAACATCGATGTTTCTGCAGCTCTAGTATATAGACAAGCAAAGACATTATTACCTACAAAGCCTCCCCCGACTTGGCCTCCAATGACAGTGGCTGCTCAAAGGAAACCTTCTCAAACACCCTCTTCACACCCTGCCCCCGCTGTGCAGACAGATTGTATGCCACGCCGCCGTCTAGCTAGCTTTATTGTATTGCCGTCAAAATATAATTACAATAATTGTGTGTTCTGTCTCTTGTTGTTGTTGTTGCAACATTTAATTGAATTATAAACGTTGAGCTAATAAAATCGATGATGTAAATTGCGCTCGCTGCATTTAACACCTTCCACTGTGGAATTTCATCTATTTTTATTTATGATCCCAACAGCATGCCGAACAAAACATGTTGCCCACTCTCTCTCACTCTCGCTCCCACACTCCAGCCACAGCCTCTGCCCCCGCCAGCGCTAGCGCCCCCCTTCCCGCTGCTAAGCACATGCAAATCGTATGCAATCGTAGCGCTAAAACGAAATCAAATCACAATCGAATCACCAGCACACGTGCGAATGGCGATCAAGAAGTTGTTGAGACAAAGAAGAAAGGTGAGTTAGAAGGAGTTTGCTGGATAAGAATAAGGAAATAAGTTGCGATAGTTTAAGTTTAGTTTAGTTTGCAGGAATAGGGAAGGTAGCAGGAGATATGATACAAAGATCTTATACACATACAAGGATTGATCAAGAACTTGATCAGATATCCAAGGAGTCACCCGACTATGGTTAGCATAGAGCTACAAATTCATCGATATGTCTTGTTGTTTAACTCAAAACTATCGATACTATCGATGTTTATATTGAAAATGCATTTTATGTTCTTTGAAACAAATTTTACAAATTTGTATTAATTTTTACTATAATACAATCGATAAGAGCTGAAGAAGCATCCATCTTACATCGATCAAATTCAAGTTTCACATGAAAAACCTCAAAAAAAGGGATATATCCAGCTCAACAATCGATAGTTCCTAAGACATGATCAATAGTGTCATTGCTGCCTTTCTACTTATAGGAAGGAAGACAAGGCAAAAGTTATATTCAATTCCAGCTTAAGCAACTCTTCAGTCGCTTCTCGCACACGGAACGAGCAACGTAACAACATATCGTATCGTAGCGTATCGTATAGAGTGCGACTATCGTATCATGTTGTGTTGTTGCTGTTTTGGCCGGGCCCCGACAAATGTATCTGTATCCAAGTATCTGTATCTACAGCTGTAGTTGTTGCTGTGTCCGCTCTGCCTGCTCTGTCTGGCTCTGCTCGGCTCGACTCTGGCTCTGGCTCTGGCTCTGGTTAAAACGCCTCAAATGCCGCCGGGCTGTGTAATTGTAACGCAACAATCAAAATCAATTGCAATGTAAATAAAATTGCAAATTAAATTACAAATTGATTACCTCACTGAGTCATTAATTAAATCGACAACAGCAACAGCAGCAACAACAACATCAAGAGGCTGACAGGCCTGCAGAGCGGAGGCAGAGAGAGCGAGAGAGAGCGAGAGAGAGAGAGAGAGACAAAGAGAGACAGAGAGCGAGAGGTTGGGAGCAAGACAAAGAGAGGTGAACAGCTTTGAGGGCGCTCGACACTTCTCTAGTGATTCGATAAGTGCATCGATAAGTACTTCGATAAGCGGGCAGCGCATAAACCTATCGCACGTTTTCTTTTTCCGCTTTTAAATTTAGCCAGAAACGATTCGTAGCAGAACTCTTCCTGCAACTAACATGTGAAGAAGGCTATCAAAATATTGATTGTTTAATGATGACTTCAATTCCGGTATGGAGCAAGTGGATAACCCTATCAAGGCCGATGGAAGTTCATTATACCCTTGCAGAGGGTACATTCATTTTGGCCAGAAGCTTAGAATGCAACTTGGAAGCATCTCCGCCTCTATTAAGTACATTAAGAACAAACAGTTGGACATAAAGATTTCTTTGCTATTCATTGCATTCAGTTCACAATCTTCCAGACTGTCGCTTCCATTCCTTTCTCTCTCTCTAATTCTCACTCTTTCTCTTTCTTACTGCCCCCACACTGTAATCTCTTTTCCAGGCACTTCTTGCGACTTCTTCCCACTTCTCTACACTTCTTTCTTCGTCTATCCACAACCATAGTTCCCCTTGCCTGCTTCTTTCTCTGTCCCTCCCCTTTAGCACATGCTGTGCTGCCATTTTATCTGTGATTCTTGTAACTGTACTAACAATACCCATAAACCATCACATCGTATCGCCAACGGGTCCCCAGCGGCATGGCCAGCCAGCGAGTGAGTCGATCGATTGATCAGTCCGTCGATCTGTCGATCCGTCGATCGATCGCTAATGGAGCACGGCTGCATTGCTGCAGTGGGTAATGGATAATGGGTGAGTGCAATCAGAGCTGCAAAAGTCATTTAACAAATGCTCCAATTAGTGCGAATGTGGGCGGCAACCGAGTGGTGAAGCAGAGAGGATAGAGAGAGAGAGAGAGGATAAGGAGAAGAGAGCGCTGAGGGGGTGCCAGTTTACGACGCGTGCCCGATAAACGTAATGAGCGGAAAAGGAAGGCCTCACAGAGCAGAAAGAGGCCACTGGAAGCGGACTTCCAGTTGCAGTTGACGTCCAAATTGAAGTGGAGGTTGAAGCAGAAGTTAAAGCAGAAGTTGAAAAGCTGAAGTTGAAATTGAAGCTGACGCAGAAGTTGTGGCTGCAGTTGAAGTTGAGCAAGTTGGTAAGTTGGGCGCAGCAACAAGTTAAGCAAACAGACAACAAAACTTACAGGCGAGGCTGGCACTGAAAACAAAACAAAAAGCAAACAAAGTAGCAAGAGGTTGAGCAGTTGAACGACTACAGAATACCCTGTAAGGTCTGCAATCCAACTGTGCTTGCTGCTGCTTTAAGTTATGCTAGTAAATAAGAAATTAACTTCACTATAAATTGAGTAATTTCTTTATAATGCGTAACCTGAATTATAACCGATTGTTTCAAGAATATAGTTAGAATCTACTTTCGAGCAAGCTAATTAAGCTTAACAAATGCACAATCACACTTAATATGAAGCATATACAATTACATCGGCTTAAAACTACACACGGAACAAGAAGATATATGCATTCTAATGTTGTTTCAGAGTGAAAGAGAGAGAGAGAGTTGCTGGCATAATTTCACTATTCCACATGTATTAACATCTATTTACTCCAACTGTACTACCCATTTGGCTATGCTTCTAGGGTATCTACACTGCATATTGCTCTCTGTGCCAAGATCAATTGACTGGCACGACATTTGGCTAAGTTATGGCACAGTTTGGCCTGAACTCGCCTCGGCCTGGCCTGACTCCGACTCCGTCTGTGACTCCGACTCGGGGTCGTGCCACAGCTTGGCCTCAGCTTTGGTTCGTCGCTTGACCAAACGAGGACAGTTTGCTCAATCAGATGCCAATGCCCCCCCCCCCCGCCCCCTGGCCATCCCCATACACCTTCCACTTCCTTACCCTCTTCTCCATCTTGCTGCCTTCCTGCTGCCCCTCTGCATGCCCCTCTCTCTTTCCCTCTCTCGCATTGTTGCCCGCCCTCGCCCTCGATTGTTTGCTTTGGCTTTGGCCGTGCCCAGCCTGGCGCTCTGTCAATCAGCAACAACAACAACTACAACTACAGCAACAACAACAGCTGCTATGCAGCAAGGGGGGAGGTGGGCGTTGTCGAGCTGGGATGAAGTGGGGCTTGGTTTGGACTGATGCTGTCGTTGACCGCAGTTGTTAGGCACGTTGTTGTTGCTGCCGTTGTTACTTATGTTGCTGATGTTGTTGTTGCTGTTGCCTATGCTGCTTATGATGTTGTTGCTGTTGTCTTTCATTAGTCGAAAAAAAGAGCTGCCAATTTCAGCTAGTTGTTGCCGCAGTTCGATTGCGTGCTGTTGTTCTTGTAGCTGCTGCCGCTGCCACGCGTCAGCAACAACAAAAACAGCAGCAGCAACAGCAACACCAGCAACAGTAACAACAACAAACTGCAGTGGCAACAACTCAAGCAGCACTTGCCACTCTTGACAAATTGCAAGCAGCTTGAGACAATTTAATCCCGAACAGCAGCAGCAGCAACACACTAACAACAGCAACAGTCACAACAGCAACAAGCACAGGAACAACAACAGCAACAATAAACGCAGTAAGCAACTCACAGTGTGACCAGAGCTTAACAAGTTAAATTAGCGATTGAATTCATTTGAACTAGTTCCACAAAGCAAAAGCTTTAAGTGCAGCGAAACTCCTGTGCATCTAAATCAGTTCACAATAGTTCATTTCACTGCTTCCCACGCTTTAAGCAGTTCCGAAAACACAAGATTGTCTGGAGCTGAGCCTTGCCAAAGAATCGAGTGCAGAATTTGAAGCAAAACTGGAACTTTTCAGATGCTGGTTCATTTGAACTGATTCGCATTTGCAGATTGATCAAATGAGAATCAATTATGAACATTTGGTAAGCTGATGTGTTAATTCATTGCAACTATAAATGAAATGTTGCTTAGTTCTTTTAAACATGTTCAAACAAACATCAGAATTAGTTCATTTGACTTGTTCATTTGCAGCAGTTCCTGTTCAATTTATGTATATAATTACCTACTAATTTGATTCAGTTCATTTGAACCAGTCCCTGTCCATTTGAACTAGTTCCATAAGGAATCTCGATTAATTGTGTGCGTAAACTACGCATCACTGGGAACTGTAACTGGAACTGGTTCATTTTGGCATCTCACACACTCCCAGAGGCATTTTCACCATCGATCGATTGGCAGCGGCTTATCGATAACACCAGCTGAACTCCCTGGCATGCATGCATAAACATGTCTTATGCAAATACTGAGCGAGCAAACACATGTCCAGCACCGTGCTGCCAGGGGAGGGGGGGCGTGGCAGGAGAGGGAAAACTGTGCCTCCTTGCGTGTAACACCGGGCGTATGATTAATGTGCATTTAATTGCAGCCTGCCACATGTCAGGGGCTTCAAGGGGTGGCAAGCAGTTGACTAAGACAAGAGTGAGGAAGCAGGGGGAGCTGGATGGAGGGGGGAGAGAGGTTGCCGGCTTGTAGGCGTCTCGCTAAATGTTTCCATTTAGCCGCGTTCAAGATTAAATTCTATAAAAACAAGTGCGGCGCGGTGCAGGCAAACGCGACGAAACACGACAGCCAAGATAGATAATAAATAAATAAATAATAAATAAAGTAAACAAACAGCAACAACAACAACAAGACGAGGAAACAACTCAACGATTTGCATATCAACATTTCACATTAAATTCAATTGAAAGCTTTTCTCACTTTAACGTCATTTTTGAAATTCAATGAGCCGCATTTCCAGCCGCAGCCAACGGATGCAGAGGCAGAGGCAGAGCAAGCCAGCAGAGGCAGCATCAATAGCAGCAGCAGCAGCAGCAGCAGCAGCAGAGATCGTCGTCAGCCCAGCAGTAGCAGCAGCAACGAACATGAGCTAGAGATGAAACAATGCGAGCACGAAGAGAGCACTAGAAGGAAGCAAGTACGAGTGCAATACGAACCAGAAGACAGCATAAAGAGAGCGTAAAGAATGCATGAAGACAGCATAAAGAGAGCACGAAGTGTGCACAAAGAGAGCACTAAGTAAGCACAAAATTAGCACGAAAAGAGCACGAAAAGAGCACGAAGACAGCTTTAGTACAAAAAATACTTTTATGGCCAATTTATAGCTATTTTAACGCCATTTTCAAGCCATACAGATTTAAGTAAATTAGCCTCCGTCTCTCTCTCCTTTTTTCCAACTTTCGCTCTCACTCTCTCTCTGTTTTTCCCTTTCTCACTTCCATTTGCGAGCAAACTCACGCACCCATCTCTAGCAGCTCCAAACGCAGCATCCCCTTCCCCTCCCTCATCATCACCCGCTGCCACCCGCGATTCGATCGATTCGTAATGTTTTTATTGATATTGATTTACTTGCCCTTCCCCACCACTGCCCCTGGCAAGGGGGTAGACGAGATGAAATTTATGGATGGCATTTAGCTAATGGCAATGGGGGAAAAATGCAAATGGCAAAACAATATGCAAAAATTTATAGTGTTATTTGTAATTTACACGAAATATAACACACATATAACACACATGTATAACACATTAAGCATCGTTAATTATCGCCTGCCATCGCATTGAAATTCTGCGAAAATAGACAATGTAATCTTAGGAGGAGGGGTGTAAGTCCCTCAATAGAATCGGAATATTTGTAAATCTATTAATGCAGCAAATGTACAATAAATTAATGGTTTATCGAAATTGATGCATAAAAGAAAATTTATTTTTGAACGCTGCGCCTAAAATGCCCTTTCAAAATTATGCTAGTTGTGTATAACACTCGCTGCAGCGAAGACATACACTCTAGTCGGGACACACACCCGCTCCCTTGCTATGCTCACTCAACGAAAGTCAACGCCACGAACCTTTTAAAAGTTCAAGCAGCTGCAACTTAACAGTAAAATGTAAGGCAGACATTTCGCTAACAGAGACGTTGACATTTTCAATAATAAATAAAACACAAAACAAATATTTAAGCAGCGCAATGGGGACAACAGTCATACACTCACTGTTGATTAACAGCCCTTATCGATATGTCTGCTGTTAATCGATATATTGAGTACGCGTGGGTGCGATATATCGCACAACATATGTGGAGCCACAACACAAGCGCGCAACATTCGCCGCAGTCGTCGTTTGGCAATATTTCACACAGTTGGCAACTGCTGACAACCTGCTGAGGAGCCAAAGACGTCGACGTCGGCAGCAAAAATCGGTCGGTTTAAAATTTAAATTCAGGGTGTACAAAAAACCTAACTAAATTAATAGCAATAATTTGTTAAAATTCAAATTAGTGTTAAACTACTGCCGTTATTTTTTTTAAGTGCACACACACACACACGCACTTAGAGTAAGCAGAATAGAAGAACGTTTTGCTGCTGCTCAAAATGCCGTTAATTGAATTGTAAAATTGAGTTTGGTAAATCAATTAATTGACAAACGGGTCCCAAAGTGACGAAAAATTGATAATATCCTGTGCATGAGTGTGTGTGGGAGTATATGTGTGCGTGTGGACAGCTGTGTGTGTGTGTGGGCGCTGCTGCTGCTGCTGGGCAACGCCAACGCATAATTAAATTCAAGTGAAAAATCAATACCGTTATACCGTTAGCGCTTTGTTGTTGTCCATTGCGCACACGTTCGTGCATGTTCGTGTGCGTGCGTGTGTGTGTGAGTTTGAGTGTGTGTGTGTGTGTATGTGAAATTGTTGAGCTTTTTCATGGGAAAATAAAAGGCGAATTGCAATTGTGCACAGCTAAGTAGACTTTGATTTGGATTGAGTGTGTATATAGCACACATACACATGTATATGTATGTTACATCCTTGTATTTGGGTGAATGTGTGTGTGTATATCACGTATGTGTGCCTTGAGCTGTTGCCAAGCTGTGCCTGCCCCCCGCCCCATACAGCAACAGCAGCTGCTGCACTTGCTTTGTTATCCGTTATCCGTTATGCTTCATTCTATTATTCTCCCACTCTCTCTCTCTCTCTCTCGCTCTCTCTCCTTTTTAGGTCAGTTCACACAGTCGACTTTCGATCTACGCTGCTGCCGGTCTACACAGACACACACACACGCACACTCACAGACACACATACACACACACGCACATGCCAGCACACCTACAGACACACGCATACACACACACACACCCACACAAACACATATACAGTGTAAGGATGCTCAACACTTACGCAACGCTAGCGACATCTGACGGCGAATTAAGCCAACATTAATCGAATAACGCGGTGCAAAGAAGACAACAACAAACGAGAGAGAGAAACAGGAAGAGAGCAGGAGAATCGAATCAGCTGAGCATGGCAACCAACAACAACAGCGGCTCCTCGGCCGCCCCCTCGCTAGCGACGACGCCGGCAACGACGCCGACTGCGATGACAACTGCAGCCACAACGGCCAAACGGTTGGGCTACACCTCGCCCTCGGCAGCAGCAGCGGCCGCGGCTGCGGCTGCGGCAGCGGCAGCGACGTCATCCACATTAGCGTTGGCAACAGCAACAGCGACGACGTCGTCAGTGATTTGCGAGGAAGTCTTCGATGATGCCTGTCTGCCATCCTCTGAGGGTAAGTTCTAGTGCCTCCCTATTTCCCCCCCTCTGACCACCTTCCCCTATAGCCCTGACCCGAAACTAGCCTGACATACAATCAGAACTAACGGGTGACAGGTGTGTGCGCTCCCACAAGAAACTGAAGAAATGTATCCATACAAAGAGTGCATATGAGTGTACAGACATAGAATACTAATAAGAGTAAAAGCATATGATAATATAACTAATATAATATACCTATAATAAATATTATAAAAAGAATCATAATATTATGCATATATATATCTGAACAAAAAGAACCTTCAATTCTATAAAGAATTCGACAACTTAGTCTCTTTTGCTCGCATGATTTATTTAAATCATGTCCATGATCTATTTATTTGTTTGTTCGTTTTCATGTATATACATATATAGTTATTGTAGGAAATTTATCTTTTACAAGATGATCTCAAATCAAAATACTATATACGATATTTATTCCTTGCGCTTCTTTGATGACTTATGCTTCTTATGCTTCTTGTGCGATTTCTTTGGCTTTTTCGGAACATGTTCCTCATTTGAATTTGGATTATGTTCCGAACCATTCGAATCGGGGGCTTGTTGTCCCGAATCATTTAAATTTGGATTTTGTTCCGAATCATTCAAAAGACTGGCACGCAAGGCGGCCTTCAATTGCATAGCTGAACTCTTGGCCGACGGCAAATTCTTGAAGAACTCAGATGTATCGCCATAATTGTGCTTGCCTTTAGTTGGGCCATTCCGGTTACATTTCTTTAACCAAATCTCTGAAAAAGCACAACGCCCTCCCCCAGCACAAGCACGAGTTCCAGCAACAGCACCACCAGCAAGAATACCAGCACCAGAACCAGCACCAGAACCAGAACCAGCACCAGCAATAGCACTAGCAATAACACCAGCAATAGTATCAGCACCAGAACCAGAACCAGAACCAACACCAGCACCAGCAATAGCACCAGCAATAGCCCCAGCAATAGCACTAGCACTAGTACCAGCACCAGAACCAGAACCAGCACCAGCACCAGCAATAGCACCAGCAATGGCACCAGCAATAGCACCAACACCAGCACCAGCACCAGCATCCTGATTTGGCTCGGAATTACCTGAATTATTTTCAGTGATGGTTGCACATTCAGAATCATTAGAGGAACTCATTGGTCTGCCCTGCTTGGATGAATTCGACTCGAACTGAAAAGGAGAGATAGTTAGTGATCTGTAGTTGATATACCATATACAAATAGAATCAATTTACAAAGGGATTTTCCCCAGTCGAAGGCGAGCGTGAGCGCTTCGAAGTCGAAGCTGCATCCATTGGATTCGGTTGTCTTATAGGTTTCTGCGGATAGTCCTGAATCTTGGATGGAATGTGAAACATAGGCACTTCATGTGACTTCCCAGTTACATTCATCGGAATGTCGTCATCAGAATCATCATCATCATAACGCTGTGGAGATTCAGTTGCAAAATTCGAATCCATTATGTATAATACAGTGGGACAACCTACCTGTTCTTGGTTGATATTTGGCTCATCAACGGTCGATGATATCTCGGTGTCAGATGAAGAATCGTCCGATTCATTCTTTCCAGTTGGATTCTCTTCGAACTCATCAGTCTCCGATGAATCATCGCCGCCGGATGAAGAAGAACCCTCTGAACCTGAATCCTCATTCTTCATTTCATTGCCATTCTCTTCAACATTTTCGGTCTCAGATGAAGTGTCGTTGTTGGATGAAGCCGAAGATAAATCACCCGGGCCTGCAAAATTATTCAACTCATCTTCATTTTCGACCACCAAATTTG
Organism: Zaprionus capensis; assembly: GCA_018903675.1. Taxonomy (NCBI): domain Eukaryota; kingdom Metazoa; phylum Arthropoda; class Insecta; order Diptera; family Drosophilidae; genus Zaprionus; species Zaprionus capensis. Next base: position 9,830,857 of record JAEIFN010001073.1, on the reverse strand, counting down.
GCAAATCATATTGCAGCAAAAATTCCTCCTCGCCTTCATTCACTACATCTGCACTCGGTGGCAACGTTGACACCGCGCTGCGAGAACAAAAAAGAAGAAAAGAAGAGGGAGCTTGGTTGCCAGATGAAGAAGAAGCAACGTTGCCAGATGAAGGAGCAACATTGCCAGATGAAAAAGAAGCAACATTGACAGATGAAGAAGTAGCAGCAACAATGCCAGATGAAGAAGGGCCATCGTTGACAGCCGTCTCGGGAGCCTTCGGCTTTTTACCAGCATTTAGCAAACCCTCAAACTAAGAGGAGAAATTAAAACGTCACTCAACTCACATTGACCCCTTTCCGGTTGCACTTTGATACTCACACTTGAAATACCAATGTAGGGCTGCGATGGCGAGCGCATGCAACGGCAAAAATCCTCGTAGGCCTCCTGCCATTCTTCGGATGTATGTTTCTCTACTCCGGTCTGATCCACCATCTGACGAAACATGCGAAGAATATCCTCGTCCGATGGCGGCCAATTTGCATCCATTTTTATTAGAAATAAAAATCGTTGTAGAAATTAAGTTTTTTTTTTTTTTCACTTATTCACAAACGTACTCGAGCACGTCTACACGAGAAATGAATGATGATTTGTACAAAATCTATCACAAGGCCAAGTTAGTTAGTGCTGGAGTTCTTTTTCTATCGAATTGTTATTAGTGATGGTACAAATGTGTACAACTGAAAAGTACAACTGTACCATTGATTACAACTGAAAAATTCCTGTTAATCTGTGTTGTTAATAACTATCGATACTGCAACAACTCAAATTCAAATTAATATTGCCGCTTATCTGTATTGATATTAATTAACAATACTGCAACAATTCAACGTCAAATAAAATATATTGAAGAAGAAGCTTGTTCTGCATCTTTGGTATGTGATGCGCTGCAGTCAAGTAAAAATAATACGATCTGGATTCAGGATTAGGTGTAGTACCTTTTATTGAGTGCTTTAACATTCGATAGAGTTATTCCAGCAGAAAATAGTTAATCTAAGTCAATTTCGACGTACGTATCAAGTTGCTGCAGCCTTGGCTGCTTCCTGTACCCCTTTGGGACGCTTGCTTGCGCAGTTGCTTGCCAACCGCAAAGAGAAACTGAATAATAGATGACTAAGCAAACAGGTGAGCTAACTGAATTAAAGGGCGTAATAACGGAAGGCGTTCGCCTTTGGGGTTTGTTTTTCAACGTCCTGCGATTAATGGGTCAACTTACACGGTCATTGAGGTGTGTGTGTGTTGTATTTATTATGCACGGGTTAGTCTGCTCTGGTCTGTCCGACTGTTTGACTGTTTGACTGGTTGCCTGGTGGGTGACTGGTTGTTGTTGTTGTTCTTGTTACGCTCGGTTGGGCAACAGCTGTTCCTGGGACTGGAATCCACTAACTGGAACTGGAAATTGAAACCGTTGACAAGTTGCCAACGCAGCAAGTTCAGTTCAAACTGTCGCGTTGTCCTGCCCAGGGCTCAGGCAGCTAGCCGGCCTACGCGAGTAAGTGCGGTCTACCCAACTGTGTGTGTGTGTGTGTGGTGTGTAGGAGTGTGTGTTTTCTATGACCACGACAAACCCTCAACTTGTCGAAAAACAACAAAACTCGATAGCAAAACAATATTCAAATTAGTAAGCAAAGAACTTGGCCAAAAGCAAAGTTTTTGTGGTGATTGCCTGCGTTGCCTGGGAACACTGACCACACTGCAGATACTGTTCAAGGCAGGGCACAGCGAATGAAGAGGAGAGAAGGAGAAGGAGACTATAGAAAAAAGAGCAGAGAGAAAGGAATGAGATGAAGAGCAGGCAGGCAACAGGAAGGGGACACAGAGAGGGTGCCTGCAGTGCTTGCGCTGCGGCTTTGTGCTGTTTGTTGTCAATCACAGACCTCTCCCCCAACGCCCTCCGCCTGAAGCTGTCCGGGCGAAATCAATAGAGGCAACTGGAAAATGCAGGCCACGTCAACATTTCACTCCAGACTCAGCCTGATCCGGATCTTGCGTCCGTTGTGCTGGCGAAAACTGTTTGCACACTGAAATGGAATTTTTAAGCGCCTCATTTCAGTTTCAGTTGCAGCTTAAGATTTTGAATTTTAGATGCGATGAAAGCAAAATGCCTTTCTTTCTTTCACAAGCATTTCCATTGACGTCATGTGGCACAAGCAAGAAGGAGACGAGGGGAGCAGCAGCAGGGGAAGAGAAAGACACTCTCCCCCGCTCCTTAATAAGGGGGCTTGACACAGTTTGTAATGCTTTCATTAGCACTAATTGGTATAATAAACGTTATGCCTGTGTGCAATAAACACTCGTTGTTAAGTGGGCCAAACACTTGGGGCAATAGTTTGATAGTCCTGCAGGGCAAGTAACCTTTCCTTTGCTTGTCAGAATATTTGGCATACTTTTTATAATTAATATTGTTTTTTGATGATTTTTGGATAAGCTCGTTCAGTCTGCAAATACAAATTTATAGGCGGCACAAAGAAGGTTTCTGCTTCGCATTTAGTTTTTATTTCTATTGAATTTGACAACAGAGCTTACTTTTCAGTTCAAATCTAACTGTGAAACTGTGTTGGTAAGTGCCTCATATAGAGTTTTTCTTGTGTCCATCATCTACGAGATGTGTACAAAAAAGTATCGCGATTTTTGAATTTTCGCGGGTTACGTATAATCGAATTTCGGTACATACGAATTCAGGGATACAGCCTAAATTGTACCACTAATGCACGTGTTCGAATATGAATGTATGCGTTGCCCTTGAAGTTTGACAGCAGGCAAAAAATTCTTCGGCCAGCGTCCAGTCAATTTTTTGTTTCGGCGTCGAGAGCCAAGAGACTGAAGCATAGTGGACAAAATTGGTTATCTTGGGGCGAAAATTGTATAACATTCGAAAACATGTGGCTTGTTTAATGAGGATAATTTTATTTTGTAAATATATATTTATGTATTCCGAATGTTTTAGTTTTGATTCATAAATTTTGTCAAAATTAGTAAAAAATAAACAAAAAATATTATAGTTGTTGCACAATTTGTTTTTCATATTATACATTTGATATACAAAATATAATATAATTATGAATATTTAATCTATCTACTCAATGAATTATAAATACACATGTTTTGAAATGTTAAAAGCAGGGACCGTAACGGTTATAATTTTTATTAAAAAAATTGCAAAATAAGAGTTATAAACTAATTTTTTAATTTAAAAATCATTTTTAATTATTATATTTGATTTTTGAAAATAAAAATCAATTTATAACTTTTATATTTGATTTTTAAAATAAAAATCAAAAAGTAAGAGTTATGAATTGATTTACTTTTTGATTTTTATTTTAAAAATCAAATATAAAAGTTATAAATTGTTTTTTATTTTTAAAAATCAAATATAAAAATTGAAAAACGATTTTTAAATTAAAAATTGAAAAAAAAGTTTACGCGGTTTTTGTGTTCGCCGATAAAAATTAGCACGGTAGGATTTTTCCCACATTTTTCTGAGACTTTTAAGAGCTTTGATTTTTTTAATCTCATAATTATTATTTACGGTCCCTGGTTAAAAGTTATTGCCGCCAAAAAAACATTTTTGCCCAATGTGCTTCAGTTTTTTTTGGGTCTCAACGCCGAAACAAAAAATGGACTTCAGGCTGCAGCTGGCCGAAAAATTTTTTGCCTGCTGTCAAATTTCACAAGCAACGCATACATTCATATTCGAGCATGTAAATTCATGCATGCACACAATGAAACGGTCATAAAAAACCGAAAACCACGCGGTCGCTACTTTTCGCTGTTTGAGTACTTTTTGTACGTACATTTCTTTACCAATTTAAAGTCTCCTCGTGTCTCTCTCTCTCTGTTTCTTTATCCATCTGTTCCATCTTGAATCCTTTCTTAACTAACTCTCTCTCGCTCTCTTCAACTCCTTGCAGAAATCAACGACTACGCTACCCTTATTGGCATCGATCCCACAAAGGAGACGCACTTGCTCTACCTGGCCAAGGAGGGTCTTATGGCCGCATTGCCAGCGGAGTGGAAGATTTGGTGAGCTGACTATACTTATATATCAAGTCTGCACAGTATACTTATGCCCCCCCCCCCCTCCCCTTGTAGCTACTCGGAGGAAAAGAGCGGTCACTACTACCACAACACGCGCACAAAGCAATCACAGTGGGATCATCCACTGGACGCTGTCTATCGCGAGCTCGTGGAACAGACGCGACAGAAACTGTTGACAGGCGGCACGGGGGGCACTGGAAGCGCTGCCACGCCCATTATAGATAACTCCGACGATGTGTCGCAACTGGATTCGGGCATACGCAGCATGCAGGGCACCGACGAGCTGCTCGACGACATGAGCTCGCCCCTCAACAACGGGGGCGTGCCACATCCGCCGGCAACTGGAGTGGGCAAGGTTGCCGCATTGCCGGCCAACAGTTTCCCCGGCCCGAGTGGCTTCAGTGGCGGCGTGAGTCGCTTCCTGGAGTCGCGCAGCAAGAACTTTGGTCCCATCTTTCAGCCGGTGAAGAACACGCGCTTCGAGGTGGCCAAGACAAATGCGCAGATCAGTTTGGCCATGAAGTTTGGACAGTCGGCAGCGCAGGCAGCAGCAGCAGCAGCAGCAGGCGATGCAGTGGAGGCAGGAGGAGGAGGAGGACGTAAGGGCGCCTTCCAGCTGTCGGGCACAGGTGCCATGTTTCTCAAGTCACGACGCTCGCAGCTGGAGCAGCATCAGCACCAGCAGCTGCAGCAGCAGCAGCAGCAGATGCCCTCCCCGGCAGAGAGCTCAGTCAGCAGCATCGCCGCCGGCGGGAGCACGCACAGTGTGAAGGGCATTCTAAGGGATTCCAGTTTGACAGACATGCGGCGACGCTTCGAGCGGGATGAGGAGATGCCCGGAGGAGGTGCAGGAGCAGGCACGGAGGACAAGAAGAGCGTGCGCTTTAATCTGGACAACAGTTCACCCAACGAGGAGGAGGACAGTGCACGCAAAGTGCCGCCAAGTCCCGAGTTGTCCATCAATTCGGATGAGGACGAAGTGGCCGAGGTGGAGGAGGTCAGAGCAGCGGGAGGAGATGAGGTGGACGCTCAGGAGGGTGTGCAGGATGTGCATGATGATGATGACGACGTGGATGTTGTGGACGATGATGATGATGATGATGATGATGGGGATGATGACGAGGATGATGACGATGTTTGGGACGAGGACATCATTGATCCCGATGCCATGGAGGCCATGTGCAGCCTCAATCCCTTCATCAGCGATGCACCCAATGCTGCCCAGAAGCCCATACGCATCATCAGCGTGCCCAAGGCACAGACAATACAAATGCTCAAGTCCCAGGCAGCGGGCGGGGATGCAGGGGCAGTGGCAGTGCCAGGAGGAGGGGGAGCTGGAGACGCACAGCCCGTGGCCACGGCCAGCAGCTATCTGGACAAGCTGAAGGAAAGCGCCGCCGTGAAGCCACTCTACGAGGACACCGACTCCGACTCGAAGGGCAGCTCAGTGCGCAGCTTCATCATCAACAAGTCGGAGCAGGAGTCGCTGCACGGCAACAATCCCTTCGACCTGGACGAGCTGGGACGCAAGCACAGCCACGAGCTGGAGCAGCTGCAGCGCAAGTCCGCCCAGGCAGCGCAGCTGGCCACCGACAAGCTGGGACTGCGCTCCCTCAAGATGGCCAGCAAGCTGGTGGGGCTGCTCAAGCAGAAGGACACAGCAGCAGCAGCAGCGGCAGGTGGCAAGGGGGCAACAACAGGAGCAGCAGGCGCAACGTCAAGCACCACCAGCGCCGCTGGGGATGTGCTCAGCGAGGCGGCGGCACTGCAGCAACTGCAGCAGGACATGGAGGCCATCAAGCGGGAGCACGAGGCCCGACTGAAGAGCCTGCGGCACGAGTACGACCTGCGCCTCACCTCGCATCAGCACCAGCTGGAGGAGGCGTTCGAGCTGCAGCTGGAGGAGTATCGCGCCCAGCTGGAGCACCAGTTGCAGTCGAAGCGCAGCCAGGTGGTGGCCGAGCACAAGGCGCGCATGGCCACGCTGCAGTCGAACCACGCGGAGCTGCTGCACGAACTGGAGCGAGATCTGCGCAGCGAGCAGGAGATACTGAGGCGGGAGCACGCTGCCAAGCTGGCGCAGATGCGCGACAAGCTGGCGCACGAGCTGGAGCTGGAGAAGCAGCGACTGCGCGACAACGGCGAGGAGCGGCTGTACGAGAAGGTGCGCTGCGAGAAGCGGCTGCTGGAGGACAAGTATCGCTGCCTCAAGGAGAAGTATGTGCGGCTCAAGACCGACGTGAAGCTCTCGCTGGAGCGACGCAGTCGTCGGCGCGAGGCGCAGGCCATGCAGCAGCAACAGCAGGCGACACACGGGGCTGCAGGGGCACCACATCACATGGGGCATGCCACAAACACCACCAACACCACAACGGGCTCGGAGACGGAACGTTCCATTTCGCAGAAGCCTTCGATTGGCAACAGCGAGAATCGTTCGCTCAGCTACTCCGAGCAGGCCACGGCAGGCGCTGGTGTCAGCTTGGGCAATGGCGCGGCGGCCAAGGTGAAGCCCCCCGTGCCGCCCAAGACGCATCTGGCCAAGCCGGCGGGGGGCATTGCCAGCAAGTACATCAAGCAGCTGCAGCTGCAGGACGACACCAACACCTCGTTGAGTCAGTCGGACACGACCATCTCGAACAACTACAGCAAGGGTCGCTATCTGGGCGCTGCAGCCACGCCCTCGGCCACGCCCACGCCCTCAGCGTCCGCGGTGGTGCTCAGTGACAATGGCAACTCCGATTCGGAGGCACTGCATCATCAGCTGCATGCCGAGAACAACAACAACAATGCAAAGACAGCAACAACAACTGGGACAGGAACAGGGACACTGCTGGCACCTCCGCCGCCGCGCAAGAAGCTCTTCTCGCGCACCAAATCCGCCTCCACATCTCGTCTCAACTCGGACAACTCCAACAACTACAAGCGGGCAGAGCAGCAGCAGCAGCAACAGCTGCAGGAGCAGCGTCCCTGCACCCCCGTGGAGAATCTACGGCATCAGCTGCAGAAGCTGGAGGATCTGGAGGATCAGTTCCCGGAGCACACGCTGGACACCACTTACCATCTGCGCTATCCCTTCACGGACATTGGCACGGCGGAGCATGCGGCCGTGGTGGGTTCTGTGGTGGGTTCCGAGCTGGAGTTCTTCAAGCATCGCATCCACTTGGAGCGTGATTCGGTGCGTCGGGCCAAGGAATCGCTGCGCACACAGCGCACCAACTTCCGCGCCAGGCAGCGTGAGATCAAGCAGCGTCACAAGAGCAGCCAACTCTCGGCAGCAGCAGCAGCAGCGGCGGCAGTGGTGGCAGCGGCAGCTTCTTCTCCCCGTCACTCCTCACTGGATCAGCTCATACAGGAGGAGAAGGAACTCACCGAGATGGAGGTGAACTTGCATCGCACACGCGCGCTGCTGGGCGAGAAGGTCATCAGGCTGCGGCATCTGGAGCAGAGTCTGCTGCGGATCTACGAGAAGGAGAAGCCCAATCTGGAGCAGGAGCCCAAGGATGATGCCACCACACTGAGCGACCTCAGCTCCCACTCCAGCTCGGGCTTCAGCAGCACCGACTTTGCCAGCGGCGCTGGGGAGCTGCACGGCAAGCGCAAGGAGTACTTCCAGCAGGAGTCCAACGAGTGCATCCAGAATCTGGAGATACTCAATGCGGAGATTCGGGAGATACTCGACATACTCGGACAGAAGCATCATCAGCAGCAGGCGCAGGCCCAGCAGGCGGCGCAGGCAGTGCAGGCGGTACAGCATCATCATCAGCAGTCGACGCTGGCTGCGCTGCCGCTGAGCCACATGCCACTCGGCCACATGCCACACATGATGTCAGCCAACGATCTTGGCTGGTCGCACATGCTCAGCCAGCAGCAGCACCAGCAGCAGCACCAGCAACAGCATCAGCAGGCGCAGCAGCAACAGGCGCAGCAGGCAGCAGCAGCTGCAGCAGTGGCATCACCATCGCCGTTGCATGCCCCACAATCGATACCCACGCTGGCCGATCGCCTGGAAACCTATCGCCAACTGGCAGCCGGACGCATGCACAGCTCCATGGGCGGCGCCATCCTGGCAGCCAACACCATCGTCTCGCAGAGTCCACGCGCGGTCAACTACACGACGAGCCTCGTGGAGCGCACGCGGGACTTGCGCAACTGGCTGCGGCAGGCGAAGACGGAGCACGAGTTGCTCACCGGCATGGGGGCAGGAGGTCTGCAAATGCACGCGGCAAGTGGCAGCAGCATTGCCAGCATTGCAGCAGCACCAGGGGCAACAGGTTCAGCTGCAGTAGCCACTGCTGCAACTGTGGCAAGCTCAGCTGTGGCAGCTGCTGCTGCTGCTGCCGGCGGTGCTGCTGCGGCTGCCAACGGAGGCGCCACAGCAGGCAACCTGTAAGCGGCAGACAGGAAATGAGCATACAAAAATGAAATCGAAATAGTTTTTTTTTTCAGTGTAGTACTTAGTTCTCTATCTAGAGATATATCTAGCTCTATCTAGCTATATCTAGCTATAACTAGCTATATCTAGCTTAGCTGTAAATTAGTCACGCCTTTCTTTATGCCTTTATGTTGCAAACACACACACACACACATACACACACACACACACACACTCACACTCACAGCTCAGCATTGTTTTCTGTTCAAGCTGCAGGGTATCCACTAGTCGAGCTACTGTTATTAGTTAGGTTATGCAAGTTGTAAACTTGAGCTCAGTCAACACATATACCCCATGATAGACTGTGCAGGGTATATGCTAGTCGAGCAACTTTACTTTACTTTAGCTTACCTTAGTTTTAGTGTTGCAAATACTTCACAATGTCTAGTCATGCGCTTTTCTAGTCATAAGCATTAAGTGTGTATACCCTGTAACATAATGCTAAGGGGTATTGCAAGTTACAGATCTATCATTAATATGTTATACACCCTGAATTAGACTTCCCCATCTGCTAGTTGTATTCCTTTGACAGTAGCATTCCTTAGTTTTAGCTCTAGCTAAGTTTGTTTAGCTCCACACTGAGCATAGTCCAGATATGTGCACTCAATTGTTCTTAGACCCAATGATACGCTATAATTTGCTGAAACTAATGCTAAGTATACTTTGAGGTGTAACGAATCGAAGAAGGATCAGGCCAAGCAGAGGCAGAGTGGCAGAGTAGGAGATGATCAATTGAAATATTTGCATGTTTCTATATTTAACTGAGCTAAATTAACTTGAAGTTAATCTGACTGTCATAGCTAATTAACACCAAAAGAAGAAGAGAAGATCCCTGGCTAAATAATTCGAATAATTATAACACTTTTCCTAATTGTTGCAAATGTTTGAAGCGTGCAAATGTTTTGACAACAAATTCACAGTCAAGTTGATAATGAATTGTTGATTCTGAAGGAGATAAGAAGTGAAAACTTCGGTTGATCGAAGTTGCTAATGCCCTTGCAGATGAAGATATAGAAATAACAAATATAAAGTCAACATTTCATACTATGTCTCAACTATTATGTCGGATCTCAGATAATTTGTTGCAATCTCAATCTGCCAGGGCATTGAGAGCTACAAATTAAACGAGAAACAAAAAAATGAAACGCGTTAAAGGTTTATTTTCTATATACGATATATTATATATATACCTATATATAACTATTATTTCTCATTGTGACTTAACCAAAATGCACAACTATTTAAGATATAAATGACGGTAATCCCGGCTTATCAAGTCTATGTATTATCGTATTATCTGGAATCGAAGAAAGAAAGAAAACAAAAGATATAACACTCTCGATACGTAATCCAAGGCGAACAAGATCTCTACGTTTTTTCGAAATCTCTATATATATACTTATATAGTTCTTTAAAGCAAACGGATAAAAATACTATATACAAATTTAGCTAAATATCTACATAGTATATATATGTTTATACTATACATACATACATATACTGTATACTGTGTGTCTGCGGCAAACGAATTTTGCAGATCTTGAGACGCCTATTTGAATATTCCTCCCCCCATTTGGTATTATTACATATCAGTAGAGTTTCGCGATCTACTTTGAAATTTCACTCCTGATCAGATCGAGAGCTGCAGAATTCATTGACCGTCAGAACGAAGAGTTAATGAATACATCAAAATTATTGAATGTTTAACTGTTTTATCTTATAGATATAAACCAGAGAATGAGACAGAGAGAGAGAGAGAAGGCAAGCAGATCTCAAGCACAATTGAAGGGTATGCAGGAAAAATATTGTTGAAGGTTGTTTTACTTAGACTAGCTGATGTGGACTAGCTAATGGCTCGATATTATATGATATATATGTATAATTATATATACCAAATATACATACAAATACGTATATAATACCTAACAATACTCGATCACTATTGAAACCTTTATCCCAAAGTACTCGAACCTAATTAATGTTTTTTCGAAATATTTTTTTAACGAATACCAAATACCGATTACAGGATAATGAGAATACAGAATACTTTTTCTACTATTTTCTATATGGCATTTCTAGATGAGTAACAACTTGACACTATTTCAGTTCCTGAGCCAATCAAATATAAAGCAAATCGAAACCCTATTCACATTCACATTCACATTGATATCGTAGAAGGTTAAGTCTGAATCAGAAACGAACGACAGTTGTGCCCCCCCTACCCCCTGAAGAGAAAGAGACGGATACAGAGAGAGAGAGAGATAGAGTGCGTGCCCGTATATGCCATATAATACGATTATTATCGATTACCGAATACCGTTTACGATATATGAACCTATATATCTATATGTGATGTTGTGATATTTGACTCTAGCAATATAAGGCTTACATTTATGTTTGTTTTGTTCTTTTCTTAAGTGAGAGATTTTCCGTTCGATTTAAAGCCGTCCCTATGTTAGTAATCCCTCACTCACTGCCCTCCACCCAGTTTCCTCTTCCAATGTCCCCAACGTTTTAATATCCGTCGATTGGTTCTCCTACTAGATATATTCATGTGATAGCTACTCGAAATTGTATCAGATCTATGGCATATTGCGAGTTCTTTTGCTAGTTAAGTATTATCCGAATATATGTATATATACATACATATGTTCGATCGAGCTGATTTCTGTTTTGTGTGCACAGCGAGACTACCAAAATGCACCGCTATTCATATACATACAATCATATATATAGTCTATATGTGAACTTACATCTATATACATACATATACATATATATATACATCAACGATCTACGATTCTTATTCAATCGATTGCCTAATCCAAACCAAGTCACAAAAGCACAATTACCGATTAGATTAGATCATAAAATATATATAATAATATCAATAATATTGACAAGGAATATATTGTCCTATATGCATATGTACGATGTATATTGAAATATTTCAAAATTGTTGTTTCGGTCTTCATTTTTTTTGATCCTCCAATAATTGAGTACAAAACTGTTTTTCGGCATTACGTGAGAATCTAATTAAAAAATACTACGAACTAATAAAAAATGAGACAAGTTTAACGAATATCTGAATATATGCTATAAATGTGAACAGAACGTTATTATATAATATATTGGTTCTATTTGGAAACGATACAATATGATATACTGCAATAGTATGTATGTGCGTAAAAGCGTCCACTGGACGAATGGTTCTATTGCATTTGCTTCGAGAATTCTATGAAAAATAAACGAGGTTCCCATAAACCAAATAGACAAAAACAGAACGAAAATAAACAAAATACAAAATACCAAATAATTAGCACGAAATTTAACAAGAATTAGTCAAGAATGGCAAATAAAGAAAATAAATAACAAAATTACTGTTGGCGTAGTTCATTTCTGTTCTGGGGGCGGGACAAATGTGGGAGTACTTTAGAAAAGAAAACGATATTTCTATGGAAATTATAAGCAAACTAAGAACTCAACTGGAACCGAATGCGAGCGATCCATAAACTATCCGTACATCATAAACGATTTGGTGCTTTTTCGTGATTTCTCACGAGAAAAATGCATAAATCTCAAAGTATCGAATAGTATAGAAGCTTTAATTGTTGTCATTACAAATTGAGGTATAAAATGGGGGATCGATCTCAATTGACTGATTAAAAATCTCTTGGGTCCACGTAATTGCAGCAGTTACGTAGAAACCATTTCATAAAGTCCATGGCAAATTTTAGTATAACATCTGCAACTTTTTCACTGGGCTCGACATCGTTGCTGGCCTCATTGAAGCTCAGCTGCGTTGCGTTTCCGATTAGCTGGCTAATCTGCATTCTGCAAGAGCATATTTGTATATATATAGATGTATAAAGAACTGAGTAGATCTCAATGACTCACCCAATGGTTTTATTATAAGAGTTCAGACATTTACAATTAACGGAAAAAAACTAAAACTTTTTTGTACAATTTACAAACGTTAGTCTTCAAACACATTAAAAATTTTGTGAGAACGAGAACTTTATGAACTGACAATTTAGACATTGATACTATAGATGATGATTTTTAAGTACTCTCGAAACAAATTGACTCTAGCTAAAGTGCTTAAGTTCTTGTAGCAGATATATAGTTGTTTTTGCCATCCCCTAACCCTAACACGCTGTTATGGCAATCAATCTGTGCTTAAAGCTACTGCATAACGGTTTTTGTCAAAGCTGTCGCAATATCTGTCGTCGGCAACGTTGTCGTGTATCCATTGCCAAAGTGTTGTCTGTTTATTTATGTTTCTTTTGCCACCCTCCTTTAGGCTAGAGGTTGTGCTCACTCTGCCAGGCAGGGTATCAAAGCCATGTCGTTAGATATGACACATACAATAAGAAAATATCGATTACAGTCATCGAAAATGTAAAGGAAGAGAAAGCTCTCAGTACTGACGAAACTTGATCAAGTCATTGTTGCACATAACTGAGACTATATCGTAACATAACAGCGCTTTAAATTAACTCTAGACTATTATACAGCTTTTTATTTCATTAATACATATATCGTCCCTTCGTATAGCGCTTTAATAATTTTGCAATTCAACTATCTACATTCATATATGTAAATATGTTATACATATATCCAACCTTTAATAAAGCACAATATTTACATAAAATATATATATTAAATTATTCAACAATTGACAGAGTATGCACAAGTCGTTCCATTCAAGGGTACCTCTTGGTTTTTTTTGCATTCCGTCTGTTTTTTATGTCTATTCGTTTGCCAATATTCTTGTCAATTCGATAAAGCACCAGAGATAGAGAAAGAGTGGGAGAGAGAGAGAGAGATAGCATGGGTGCGGAGAGGGTATTACGCCTTTTGGGGCAGGTTCTCGGGGCCTCTCGATGAGTCTGCTTGCCATTGAATTTGTTGCTGCTGTTGTCGCGTACATTTTGTGCTTGGCGTGCAACTATTTTGCCAACAACAAAAACATTCGCCGCAACAGAGGAGCCTCGTTCAAGTAGTCAACGCCGGCAATGCCACCAACGCCGTTGCCATTCGCTGATTAGCCGCGCTTCCAAGCGATTGTGCCACGATTTACCGTTACGCAAGGAAACACTATTCACCGTTAATATGAATTATCTAGCGCCGCCAGATCAAACGGACGAACAGCCGCACTGCAGCAGCAGCAGCGTCGGCGTAAGCAAGACTTTTCGCCTAACAAGTCGCTCGGCTTCGCCGTGTCGCCGCGAACGTGCCAATTCGCTGACACCGCCGCCGGCGCAACAGGACTCTGTTGAAGCGTCGCCGTCGCCGCAGCTGCTGCGCAAGCGTCCGCCGCGCCACACGCAGCTGAATGAACTTTTTCGGCCGCGCTGCAACACCGATCCAAGTCGCAGTGGCAGCAAGAAGGCAAGTGTCTTGGGCTCGCTGTTGCGGCAGACGCTGAAGGTGACGACGGCATCGGTGGGCTTCAGTGGCAGCGAGGAGAGGTGAGTATAGTTTTCATGTTTACTTATGTGTGTGTATGTGTATGTTGAGCACATCTTGACACTATTTCTCTTGCCTAAGTTGCGCTTCGCGCTCCAATTTGCCTCTCGGCTGCAGCAGCATTAAAATTCGCCTGTCATTGTTGTTGTTCCTTTTGCTGTTGCGCTTTTGTTTAACACATTCACAATTGTTCTTTATTTATCTATTGTACATCAGCTGGCCGCAAATTTTTGGCGCTTGTGTGGCCAAGCGTGGCCCCCCTTCTCCCTCTCTCTCACAATCTGTCTGCATTGCTGCCAATTAATTTATTGCATGCGCTTTTCGTTTTGTTTTCGTTTTGTTTGTGTTTCTTTTCGTTTGTTTTGCCAATAAACAAATGCACAGTAAGCACACACTGGGTGTACAGTGTGTACACACATCCCCGCACAAGGCTGTTTAAATCATGTGATTGGCTGCGCTTGATGTGCGCGCTAGGTGGCGCTGCGCCACTTTCATCATCGCGCGGACTAATGAGCTTGACCTTTTTGCGTAGTTGCCTTCTCCTTTTGGTCGCCTTTTCTGCTAGTGATGCGCGCGTGAGCATGATCTTGCACGTGTAGTGTGAGTCACGACAGCTGAGGAGGAAATTCAACTGAAATTTAATGAAATTCAATAAATAAGTCAAATGATCATCATCGATTGCATATGATAATCGATTAGAGCATGTGATAGTCGTGATTGACGATGCCAAGCTGCCTAAAATACGAACACACACACAAACGCAACAGTGCTGTCAGCACCAGGCGTTGCGGAGCTTCTGCACAACGTACTTACACGTGTGTACAGTATGTATATACATACAATATGCATGCGTGTGTATGAGTGCATGCGCATATTGCGGCGAAAAGCCTAAGTTCTCTCACGTGCGAGAGCTAGTGCCGCGAAATGCCGGCCGCAACAGCAGCAGCATCTGAGAGAACATGCACACACACACATGTATATACATATGTACATACATGCACACATACATATTCAGGCATTTGCATATTTTCAGTTCGCCGCTCTGCTCTCCTGCTGCTGCTGGGGTGATTTGTGTCGCACTCTCGCTGCCAATCTGCTTCACTGATTCGCCGTGCTGCTGTTCTGCCTCCTGGTACACACACAAGCAAAACACATGGAGAGCTTGCACACACACAAGTTTAAAATTCGCCGCAATTGTTGGAAATTTGCTCTACTGTGCCTGTGCCTGGTGGTTGCCGCAAAAGCGTAACCCACCACCGTTGCCACCCCGTTGCAAGCTGCTAACGGTACTGCTGCTGCGAATGTCATAATGCCTTACACAAAGCTGCGCCCACCAACAGAGGTAGAGGCGGAGGCAGAGCAGCCGCACGAGTCAAAGGAGAAGAAGAAGCCGCAGCAGCAGGAACGTTAGCGGCGTCGGCCTTTTTAGTTGCCATATTATTTGTGTACAGAACGCATCGTGTTGTGTGTGTCGTTAACGGGACTTCTCCGGTATTTGCCACGAATTCCATTTGCAAATAGCGCACAAAAATAAGCAACAACAACAGCAACAAAGTAAACTTAACGAAACTTACAACATTTTTGTTCTTGTGCTCAACTTTGGCAATCACGCAATTTGCCCGCTGTGTGGCGTCCTGTGTGTGTGTGTGAGTGAGTGAGAGTGAGAGTGCAACTGTGAGTGAGTAAGTGAGTCTGAGTGCCAAAAAGCAGCGGCAAAGGAGCAAAGAGGAAGGAGGACGAAAGTAAAAGTTATAACGCACGCACGCCACATTAAAAACAACAACAATTCACAAAAAGTGCAAAAAGTGTTGGGAAAACTTTTACCAAACCCAACAACATGTAAAACTCTTGCGAAAATTTGGCAAAAATCTTTGCGCGACTGCGAAATCAAGGTGAGCAGCGCTGTCTCCTCCCCTTCCCCCACTTCTCGACCACCCCAACAACCACTCCCACGCTCCAGTGAGTCTCTGCATTTGTGTGTGTGTGTGTGTGTTTCGCTCTCAGTGTTATCTTTGCTCTCAGTTTTGAGCTCCTTGTTTGTTTATTTGTGCTACACACACACGCACACACACACACTTATACATATTTGATTGTGTAATTGCGAATTATGAAAGTGGCAGGCGCAACCTTTACCCGTGTCAAGGGTCGCGCTGCACCTGTGTATGTACATACATACATACATATGTACATGTATTAGTGTGCTCGCGTGTCCTGCTACAGTGTGATAGATCATATTTGTTTGGCAATAAAACTGCACTTTGCAACTTTATTAACATTGACTTGACTTCATCTGAATCGTCTTATTAAACATTTTATTAAAATTTTTAACACATTCAAAATATATATACATACATTAATACTTAAATGGTTTGTTTTAAATTGTTCTCTAATTTGCGTAGATTAACACAAATTGCCACAACTGGTTCGTTTAGTGACCATGCGAAACGGAAGCACTCCAGGTGAGTTACACAACAAACATGCTACAAATTACGATAACTTTAACGACATTATTATTAAAAATCAAATATTAATATTTTGCGAAACTAGAGTAAGACAAAATGAGAGAGAGAGGGATAGAAAGAAGACAACACTTTCAATGAAAGATTAGAAAGAAATCTGTGAATGGAATTTAGCTTTTGCTGTACTATTTCTTGACATCCATTTAATGTAATCCGCACCTTTAGCTCATTCAAGTGCGAGTACATTAAATTTCCGCTATTCAATGACCTCTTTTGAACCGGTTTCAAGCTCCTAGGCGAACACAATCAGCTCCCTTGAGGCGATCACAGTTTGAGAACTGATTATGTTGTAGATGATGAGATTGGAAGGAAATTGGGCTCAAGTTGAACGACTTTTGAGCTCAATCATTGCTATCAATTTTGTGAACAAAATCTACAGAGCACATGATCTGCGCAATCGTTCCACTGTACAACAAGCAAAATATGAATAACATACATACATACATACGCTGTACATATACATACATATGTGTACCTTTTATACCAGTGCGGATGCGTAGTTCTTGGTAATCTACATAGAGAAGAAAACAGAGGCATTTTGTTTAAATAAATGTCGTGCTGTGATTTATTGGACCCCCCTGACACAATATCGATATATGCACATACATACATACATACGTTCCTATATATAGAACGTCTACATGTATGTGAATATGTAATCCTAAACGATTTGCATGCGTCGTTTCCAGAACCAAAGAGCAAGTTCATTTGATAAAGAGTTCTGTCGTCATCAACACTTATTTAAATTTTGCAAAATTCCCAATCACGCTTTAAATGCCAATTAATTTAAAATTTCTGTCAAATTTGATTTCTTTCGAATCAGATATAGGATATGGAACTTTTTGATATATGTAAATCAAGTTAATTGACATACAAAAGTTATGAGTAATGAGAAAACCCCCTTGTTTTCAATATTGGAAAGATTCCTAACATTTTATGAGACTTAATGAAAATACAGCAATCATTTAGCAATTAATGCGAGGGTATTAGCTTTTCGTTCTACTATATCTAGTGTTATTTCGGTAATTTGTGCCGAGACTGATAGCACAGAGTCGCATCGTTTGTTTAGAAGCTGTGAATTTATTGCACGTACATATTTGTATGTGTATGTATGTAGATTCAGTATATATAGTCATATAGGTATTTATGGTGATAAATTTGTACGACTTATGTCAAAATATTTGGTTGCGCATTAAAGTGGATCAGCTTCGTAAAGTTGGGTGGTCTCTTGTCGGGAAGATATATGCATTGGAAGTCGAGTCAACTAATCAGCCACCCACGGATACGGATCGAGATAGAACGACCTATTTTTAACATTGCATATTGCGTACTGAAATTTGACGATTAACAAATGAAAAATTGCAAATTCAACTGAATGAAATAGATTATTCAAAAATATCAGACTGTAGATGCAATTTCTATGGATAACTGAATATTTGAGCATATGTATACGTATGTATGTTCATTATATAGCCTACTTTTCGGTTCTTTCTAAATGTATTGCAGCATCTTTGACCTAATGATGGATCCCTATACCTTGAGCCTCTACATTAATTTGATATAGAAACTTTTGATACGTTCCAACTGCGAGGATCGAGGTACACAAAAACTGAGAACAATTGACTACAAACAATACGATTCTTCAAGTTAATTAGTTTTAAAAACTTAAAACAAATGGTTGATTCTCTTGAAATTGCGTTAAAGTTCTGATTACAATAAGTGATCGTGATAAGTGTCAATGACAGGCGAGAAATAAATGTAAAGAAGTTAACTAAATTCTTTAAAGTGAAACTAATAAGTTGAACAGATTACTTAACTTTCTCGACAGTCAACTATACATCACATACACGTACGTATGTGTATACAACACGTGTCGAGAAATACGACTCGTTACCAAATTCATTTAACAAAACTAACAATGTTTGATTTAAATAATCACATATTTGTAGTTATTAATCTTCTTATATTATAATTAGCATAGCCAAAAAACATTCCAACTGAGTAACTGCTTTACGTTTGATCCCTCAAAACATGTAAGATTTAGTATAACATAGTGTATACTCGGAAGTCTAATATATGTCTCTATTATACAATTGAGGCACCAGGTGTCTGAATTTATCACACTTTACCAGATCGATTCGTCATTCATAGTGTTTCCGGGTCTCATTGGTAATTAATTAAGTATCATCAGTCCACGGACCACCTGCAGCAGGCCTAGTTCTACGCGAATATATGTATGGGAAAGTTAGATAGATAGCTAGATAGAACTGGTGACTGGGTGCGCTTTCTTGGGGGTGTACCTTGTGTAAAGTGTGTGTGGCCGTATCGTAATTTATTTGCTTCGTTACGCCAGGTGTACAGCATATGTTGCTGTCATATCTGGCGAATTTAACACCTGGAGCGCATTAGTCATATGATATTTTATTTTTTGGGGGTACAAAGATTATTTGTGATTTGGCGTTCAGTGTAGTGTTTTTGTTTTTGTTTTTTGCCATTGGGCCTAACGCAAGGCCCTATCAATGTGACGTTTGAGGTCTTTGCACGAAACATGGAAATGTGCTTAGTAATGCCTCAGTTTTCATAATTTTCATATTTTTACTTTGTATTTTCACTTATTATTTTCTGTGGCTTGTCTTCGCATTTCTCTGTCATCTTTGCGGCAAGAGTACCGCAATTGTGTCAACTTTTGCCCCTCTGTTGCTATGGTACATTTTGAAAAACATTGCATTTTGATCATTGCGACTATTTAGCAAACAAAACGCCCCTTGAAAGTGACGCCCCAGTTGAAAGCAAATCATGTGAGAATTCCAAAGTCGGCTATGACTCAACCAGAGGGTACCCTTTAAATGATATATGCGAATGATCTATGAGTAAATAATAAAATGCTGTTGCCTGATATTTTAAATATTTAAGTTACTGAACTTTGAGGGAATTCAATACATATAAAGATTTTCTGTGGAATATAATCACATGCAAACAACTTTTCTTTGTTTAGATGAAATGATCTAACATTTCACGTGCAGTTGGTAGTAATGCTGATAGCTGATCGCTTAAGCTATTTATCGGTCAGTGATGTTTGCTTTTGTAAACATCTAATATTTCTTTCTATCAAAATATGTTAGATTGAAACAATGACAGGCTAACATTAAGAAAAGTCTAATATAAAGCATGAAGATCAAATGGTTACTCATTATTCCACGATGTGTTTTTTAAATCTGGCGGATTTACGGCCAAAAAAAAAAAACAGAGAATCTTCGCTTGATGTGAGAGATTTATTAAGATCAGTTTAAGATATTTGTGTACTTATTAGCTCGATTATAATCCGCTGTAAGTGCAGTTTTCAGTCTTAATTATTAGGGCTATGCCACTGCATCTACTTGATCATTTACAGGGTATCAAATTAACCGACAGATCAAAAGTTAGGCAAAGCGAAGGTTGCGACGGTTTTTCACTTGTCGTTGTTGTTGTTGATGTTGCGGTTTCGCATCTCTAGGGTGACCATGACTTGTTGGAATATTCACGCGCCGTGGAGTGTTGTTTGTGATGCTTAGGGTGCTTGGGGAACAGCGACAACAATGTCAGGCCACAGCGACCGGTAGTGCAGCACTTAACAACAATTTTTTTACCATACTGGAAAACGGGGCGAAGTTATCTTTGCGTTTTTATCAACAAATAATATGGTAAAAGTTCAATTAAGCCTAAAGAACATTGGGGCGCCTGTGACAAGGGGGTAGAGAGGGGTTACTCGATAGCAAAAATGCCTCATATATGGATCTGTGTGTGTGTGTGTGTACACATGTTGTACTATATATACTATATAGTACATATTATATCGAGTTGGGTTTTTTCACGCTTTTGTCACATCGCTTTATTTTAATGCTTTTGTTTAGCTTTTTTTTCCTGTGTCATTATATTATTTTGCACAATGGCAAAAAGCGGCAAAAAACTGGCAAATCATTGCAGGTAAAAGGCAAATACAAAAAAAAAACAAAACAGCAACGTCTCACGTGTTTTCGTGTGTGTGTGTGAGTGTATTGAACAAGAGTTTTGGGGTCAGCAGAAGACAGTGCACAAAATTGCGATATTTGTATGTTACAAATCAAAATGTTCCACTGTTCAAGCTCAGCTGCAGATCTGCCGCCATCAGCTGCGACGCGTATGCAGACAACAGCTGCAAAGCCAAACAGCAAAAACAACAACAGTGAGACTATCAGCTGCTGCTGCTGCTGCGCCAAGATAAACTTGCCTGCGACAGAGGAAGGGAGAGAGAGAGAGATATGAGCAGAGAGTCGGCAGGTTTTTGCTTGCTTCATCTTTCTATTCACTGTTAAAAGTTTCTTAACAACAATAACAAAGCAAAAAGCGGTGTCTACGTCGACGTTGACGCCAACGCACTGCCGCATGATAAGCCGCATGAAGAAGTTACATACACACACACACACATGCAAAGCAGCATACATATTTAGCTCGTGCGGCGACCGTCGCGTCGTCGTCTCAGATGTTGATGTTAGGCCGCCGCCGCTGCTGCTGCTGCCACTGTTGGCGCTGCCTCTGCCGCTGCTGCTGCTGGACGCGTTCGACGGCGTTGGGTCTGCCAGCAACGGCGCTTCAATTTCAAATTCAGTGCGAAAGCGAACGACAACGCAGACGGGCAGCCCGCCGAGTCAGAGCGAGAGTGCGAGTGCGATAGAGACAAGGAGAGAGAGCGAGCGAACTGTGGCCGCGTTTTCCACACGAATATTTCGCTGTTTTATTCTTTCTTTCAACAATTTTTGTTGTTAGTCTTCTGTGTTTTTTTTAGAGTGTACTTTCTGTTAGTGTGTGTGTTTGTTTTTGTTTGCTATTCGCAGCTATCTTGCACACGAACAACGACAACAACAACAAGGCGAAGACAAAGCAGAAGAGGAAGAGGAAGCAACAGAATTTATCAACAAATAAAAAGCAATTTGTGTGTGTGTGTTTATAAATTGCGACGAATTAGCGTTAAGCGTTAACAACAAAACAAAAAGCCGCAAAAACGCCGCAAGAGACGCGACCGATCGCCGGCAGAGGCAACAGCAGCAGCAAAACATAACGGTACGCGCCAAGTGACATCATAAAGCAAAAAGTGACGGAAACTGTGGGCCAAAAATAAATGCAAAAAAAATAACGCAAAATAAAGCGAAAGAATTGTACAACAACAACAAATAGCAACAGCAGAGGCAGCAGCAACAACAACATGCGGTACCAAAACCAAAACAACAACAACACGAACTACGCGGAGTGAGAGTGCGTGTGCAGCAAAGTTGGCCAGCAAAGAGAGAGAATGAGGGAGAGAGAGAGAG
Organism: Zaprionus capensis; assembly: GCA_018903675.1. Taxonomy (NCBI): domain Eukaryota; kingdom Metazoa; phylum Arthropoda; class Insecta; order Diptera; family Drosophilidae; genus Zaprionus; species Zaprionus capensis. The sequence goes on along the minus strand of JAEIFN010001073.1, from coordinate 9,809,033 downwards.
TGGGCGACGCTTGCTGAGAGAGCTTAGTCAAAAGGCCGGGCGGCTGCTGTGGCTGGCGCCATCTATTGTCGTACCCAGTATAACAGCTGATGTTGCTGGCACAGAGAGAGCAATGAACAATGAGAGAGTAAGAGCGTGAGAGAGAGAGAGAGAGAACGTTGTGCTGTGTTCTCATTATCTGTTATATTATCTAAATCTGCGCAAAACATTGATTGATAATTCAAATAATTATCAGTTATACTTAGCAGCAGCTGGCGACGCGATACGTATAAATCAATTCGTTTTGGGGGCTTTAAAGTTAGTATAGCGAACTGGAAAACAGCTAGAAAGAGTGTTGAAAGAGAATGGAAGGGAAGCAGGCTTATATAAAGTAGATAAAAATGTTACTTAACGTATCAAATAGAATGCTTTATGGGAATTGAGCTCTAGTACTCACACTAATTGCAGTAGCAAAGGTTGTTGCATGAATATTATATACATATAAAGACTATATGAATAACCCCAGGCAAAAGGTATAGCCAGGTGTATTCAATCACAGGGTAGAATTTCCAGAGTAATAAACAAATAAGCTCGATTTGTATGATATATGTTTGTACATACATACATACATATGTGTCTACTATATATGTATATGTACTACTTCATATAATAATATAGTATACTACTGTACTGTATATACTACTTTAGTATACTACATATACTGTACATATAGCAGCTTTAAGATTCGTATTTTATTGCTGCTTTTACGGGATCTTAATTAAGTTGAGTCTTCAGCTTCAGTTCGTTTAGACATTGATCTCTCTCTCGCATAGAAAGGGCTCATTTGTCAGTGTTGGTAGACGCGTCTCTCACTCCGCAACGCAATATCGGGAAAGTGTATTGAGAATTATTTGAATTTTTCCATTTAGTGAATGAGTTGAGCAAGCAGATGATGATAATGATGATGTTGATAGTGAAAATAGGCTAAGGCTGCCAACTAGAAAAGACTAAAATAAAAAGAAAAACAAAACAAAAGAAACAAGTAGAAAAGTGGAAGAGAAAGCAAGAGAAAAGAAAGACAACAACAATGTCCACTGGCAGTGAGAAGGTCAACAACAACAACAACAACAACGATGGCAGCAACGTCGTGGAATCAACGGAGGAGGCGGAGGAGAGCACGCTGCAGCAGCTGAAAGCCAAAAAGAACAAATCCAATCTGTTTCTCATCAAATCCTACAGTTTCATTGAGCGAAACAACAACAACAACAGCAATAATAACAACAATAATAACAACAATAACAATAATAATAATAATAACAACAACAACAACAAGATGTCCCGCGCCAGTGCGCCGCTGGCTGAGCTGCTGTTCTCGCCGGATATGGAGGCATTTCCGGATATAGCTTCCCTGGTGCTGGCACAGGCCACAGCGGACAGTCAGGCGAACACAAAGAAGAACAAGGCGAAGCAGAAACAAAAGCAGCCGAAGGTGAAAACAAAAACCAAAGCAAAGAACAAGTGGAACAAGACGAAGCTGGAGCAGGAACAGCAGCAGCAGCAGCAGCAGCACACGGCAAATGGAAAGGGGCAGCAGAAGGAACAGGAACCGGAACCGGAGCTGGATGAGCACGAAGCGAAGTTGCTGCGACGTCACAATGCACACGAGTACGAGGAACTATTAGAGCACTTACCCGCGGCAACACATGGTTCATTGCCACGCCCCCAATCGTTGCCCGCCAAGGTGCTGTTCGACACGGCGGCCGGCAGTCGCATTAACATTGAACCCATCTCACTGGATCCAACGCCAGTGCCAGCCAAGCGTCGCGGTGGCAACATCAAGCGGGAATCGTTTCTACGCCAGAGCCTCCAATCGATACGCCGCAGCTTTGGTTCCAATAAGCATTCGAACAAGTTATCGATAGGCGGCACAGCGGCAGGAGCAGCAGCAGCAGCTGGTGCAGCTGGAGGGGGAGCAGGAGCATCACCTTTACGGTCGCCAGCATCATCGAATGCCTCCACAACGTCATCGACTTCATCAGCAGTTTCTTTCTGCGCCTCGTCGTGCTCCTCTGCAGCGGCCATTAGTCTGCTGACCAAGGCACAGGCTCACAATCACATCCTCGACGAATACCTGCCCACCCCCGTTGTCCTGCTGCTCAAAGATGAGCGCAATCTCGCGCTGGATTCGGATTACTCGGATGCCCTGAGGTTGACAAAAAGGTAAGCAGCGAAGAACGTCAAGTTTGTTAGGTGTGACAAAGCACATTGACAAAGCTTTTATGTGCTTGTAATGTGGAACAATAGTCTAGAAAGAGTTGAGACTATATTGAAAGCTCATATCCACTCTTGTTTATTAAGTTATTTAAGCCTGAAGCGATCGCTTTCTTAGATATAATCTACAGTAGGATTGTTAGGTGTGTAAAAGTTCAAGTAAAGAGCTTTAATGTGCTTAAATGTAGCTGAAAGAGTCAAGACAATATTGAAAGTTCATATCCACTCTTATTTATAAAGTATTTAAGCCTAAAGCGATCACTTTCCTGGCTTAATCTTATTCTGTTAAATGTGTAAAAGTTCATTAACAGAGCTTCAATGTAGCTTTAAGTAGCTTTAATAAAGCTTCGTAAACTAAACTTTTCTTTAAAGCAACAATTCATATGTTAAAGCAATGTCTTGCTAGGATCATTCTACTATATGTTTATACCCCTTACTTGATTGATCAACTTATATTAACCGTATTAAAGCTTTCAAAGCTCATCCCCAAAGTCCATTTCTCTGCTCTGCACTGACCAATGTGGTCTGATCGGATACGAAATGTGATCAGTGATCGTGGACGATAAACGACTTCCCCAATTGCCCAATCGGCCATCCGTCAATGGGCCAATTGAGATCGCTCGATTATACTACGATTTGCATTCAGACAATGTTCGCAGACTGCTGCAGCAGACGGCAGAAGAGACACAATGAGCGATTGACTGAATGAGTGGACACCGCAACAGATAAATACATGAGTATATATCCATATCTATATATATAAATATACAGTATATAGTATATACTGTACAGTTGTGCGAGTAATTACGCAAACATCGACATAATGCCGTGACATATTTGGTGTCCATATCTTTTTCTATTTGGCCCCACAATGCAATTGCCGTTGCCAAAGCTGATCGTTGTATCGCATTGTCGACGCAGTAATGGAATTTTCATTGACGTCACCCGAAAAAATAAAAGCTCATTAAGTCAAATTTGCAGATACTTTTGAATGCAAATCATGTTTGAGATAAGGCGAGAATAGCGAAAACAGTTCAGGGATCGCATATCTTTAAATAGACGAAGGGCTCACAAGATGAAGGTGCTTATGTAGCTCTAGCTATATTATGAGAAACTTACATACATTGCTCAATTGATGATTCAATAAGGAAGCTTCTTCCCGAAGTCGTTAATTGAACAAGTTCTGCATCTCTTCAGTTCAAACTGGAAGTATCTAGAAAACGCATGCAGATAATCTACGGACAAAGTCTATATGCTTGCATAAATATATTAATATGTATATATACGATATGTTGTATTATATCTAGTAAACTCTCCACTTAAGATAAAATGCAAGTTTGCACAGCAAGGAAAAGTGTCAACTGTTTTCCTCGTTTGAGATTGTCAAAGTGCCAAGTTCAGTTGACATTATAACGCATAAGAACTAAGTGTGTGCAACTGTATGTGTGTGTGCATCTGTATGCGTGTGTGTGCAATTTATTGTAGTAACCATCCCCATTCCCTCTCAATGCTGTCTGTCCATGCTTGCGGAAGACATTAACCCTTTAGTGCCCCGCAGACAGTAAATGCAATCTGTGCAATTGAGCGTTAAGATGCGTGCAATTTGTAGGCGTTGCTGCTGTCCATTGCACTCAGTCTGTGCACGTATGTGCCTCTCTGTGTGTGTGTGTGTGTGTAAGCTTGCATGTGAGCGAATCACTTAGCTTGAAATAGTGTAAAATATTTCGAGTGCATTCGCGTTGATTGAATTTCCAGCGCTTTTGTTATCAAAGGCGACGCCCGTGGGAGCCCTCCTTGCTTGCTCTTCTCTCTCTCTCTCCCTTTCTTTCTCTCTCCCTCTGGCACTGTCTCTTTCTCGTCTGCCTTCTTGCCTTTCCCACATTTGGGTCAATTGTTCGTTATAGGTTTTAAATTTCATTGCAATTCGTTAACAGCTGTAAGTGAATTTCGTTTGAAATATTCTTGAGTCGTGTCAACTAAATAAACTGATGACAGTACAAAGTTGGAAGCAGCTGAAGAAGCAAACACTGCGATAAACAACTATGTGGGAGAGGCTTGCAATGATTTATGGTATAAGTACTGAGTGTATCCACAATATATCTTTATGTGTGTATATGGAATCTACTCGACAGTTCACAACAGATCAAAAGTTGCATTTGCTTTGAGCTTTGCAGATTAATACTCAGCTTAAGCTTAGCACAGCGCTGTGCATGCTGAGAAATTGCAATTGGAATTGGATTAATTTAATAATAAAGCTCAAGTTGTTGTCACTTTCATGTGCTTTCTACCTGAAGTTACTTGAAGTTTGTGCAGCTTCATTCATTGTTGACACATTTCTTCTGCTGCTTTTGCCCTTTGTATGAATCAGAGCAAAAAGAGAGTGCAATACCACAAACCAAACCCCGCAACAACAGAGTGGAAAGCGTGATCTATCGATTGATGTGCTCCAGTTAGAAGACAGAACAAAAACAATACGATCGATCATACATACATGGCATCAACATGATTAACATGTGCACACTGGCTGCACTAAATACTTAGCCTAGTTCAGTTCCCCTCTCTCTCTCTCTCTCTCTCTCTTTCTTCCCCTCTCTCTCTTTCTCCTTAAGCGCTGCATGCGATCTGCCCCGTAACGCCCCCTGCAGCGTGCGCTGGGCTGAGATTAGCGTTTTGTCTAAAGATAATCGGTTGCATTTCAAGCAATGCACTCGCTACAAACACCCAGAGACAAGTGTCACACACACACACACACATACACACTTCCCTCTTACAGATTCCCCTGCCTCTGCCTCTTTGCTTGGCCACCCCAATGGGCCTGAGAACGTGCGACGTGAAACACACTTCACATTCAATTGACAGCGAGACGAGAGAGTGACTGTATGTTCACACGACTGTATCTGTATATGTATGTGTATGTGTGTATGTGTGTGTGTGAGAGTGTGTGTACTTCTACTTAGATGCTCTGCCATTGAATGGATTTTAATAATTTCACATATTTCAGTTTGTCAGTCGTTTCAGTTGCCGTCGAGCGACCGGCAAAATTTGCCGCAAAATAAATTCGAAATACGACGAAAGAAGCAAAACGAAAAAAAAGAAAAGAAAAAACAAAACTACTTACATGTTTTCGCATTGCAAAGCACACCCCATAAATTGTTAAATGTTTAATTATCTTTCATTTATTTCTGTACAAATATTTTGTGTGCAATGCCAAAGTGAAAGTGATTTGTCTTTTTTTTTGATGAAAGTTGTTCGCAGAATAGAATGTGAGAGCAGCACTATTTATAATGTTTTCATACCTATTGTTGATTGTGCTGAATCAAGTGTGATATACTTAACTGAAAGAAGTGAACTTGCGACTTGTATAAATACCGAATATGTCTCTTCAGCAATATAATATAACTATTGTCGATCTCTCGCTTAATTTCAATACAATATCTTCACGCTGAGCTGAGTTCGTCTAGTTAGTTGGGTAGGTCAGTCAGGGAAAGACACACATAACGCCTTACTTATTCAAAGTATACGGCTGGCAAAGAGTATATCAAGCTAACCAGTTGCAGTTGGATTCAACTGAGTGCGATTATTCTTGTTCGTTTATTATCTGAGATAAACCTTTAGACTCTTGAGTAATAAACAAATTTCATGTTCTTCATTTTTCTTGCAGGTAAGAACAGCAACAACAACAACAATAACAAGTGCATGCTCCGGGTGAGCTTACTAAGCTAAGCTATTGTACCATCGTATCTAGAAGATGTTTATAAATATCAACCCTAATATAATGTCTTCTAAGTGCGAACCGGTTCGCTCTAAGCTCTATCAAAATAGCAGTTCACACAGGGTAGCAAAACAGCAACTAAATTATCGCAAAGTGGCAAACAAATAAACAAACAAGCAACAAATAGACAGATAGACGGAGAGAAAGATGAATGGACGGATGGAAGAACGTGGTAAATTGTCGTAATTATATCATCACAATTATGAAAGAACGTAACAAATATTGTCATAAAGCATTTTGAACTTTGTGCTAAACTACACGAACCGATATACTAGAATCTAGATAGAGCTATATACCGTTTAGTTGGGCATAGGTGCTGTTAGGGAGCCTAATGGACTGAGCGTAGAGCGAAGATCACAAATAGATTTACACGGTTCTATTGGTCGGCGAGTCATTAGCCAAATACGCTTTGAGCCATGTCTAATGGGTAGAAGAGAGAGAAAGAAAAGAGAAAAGACAAAGTGGCATAGATAGGGTATGACAAAGATTTAAAAGAATAAAATAATATGAGAGACTTAAGAGGAAATAGATAAAGCTCGAGAAAAGAGAGAAGGTATGAGAAAATGGTTAAAGAAAGAAAGATGAAGAAAGTTTGTGTAAATGGAACTGAAGAAGAGAAATATAGTCAGAAAAAGACTTGAAATACAACAACTTTGAACTAAATTTTTAAATAAATAATCAAGTTAAAAGCAAGTTCAATTAGCAAAGACAGAAGGAGAGAGAGAGAGAGAGACATGAGCTGCAAGTAGCACTTTAGACCTTGTAGAGAGAAAATTTGGTGAAAAAGCGTACAAAAGCTTATGCAATGCACAAAACAATGAGCTTTCGATATTATCAAACACATATATACAATTTACAATAGTCTGTAGATAAAGCGTAAATAGATAAGGCAACTTAGGTACTGCAACGCACTTTGTATACCCTGTACGCATAGATAATCGTCTTAATATATGAAATTGCCACAAAAGCTTTTACACGGTATACCAATCAATCTGCCAACTGCAGGCCATACCTGTGTAATATACAAATAACAGCTACAGATCGCTGAGTATGCCAATAATACAATATATCGTATGTATGTATGTATGTATGTACGCGCGATATGGTAGTGAACTTCAAAGATGACGCAAGCGAAATGGCCAATTATTATTGCCTTCTCCTCTTTCGTCTGCCCCTTCAATTGTTTTGTGGCCTTATTGCAAAAACAAACACTCGAAATTCTACAATACATTATTATATGCAATATGACTTTGTGATCAAAAGATTTACAAGATGTCGAAATATCTTAATACTTTATGGATAAATTAATTAAATTCCCTAAACATTTGATATCAAATTATATTTCATTTATATGTTTTGCGACTTTTTATACGGGCTCTATAATGCTGTCAATATATAAGTTTGCCTAGATGAATGATTCATTCATTATAAATGTTTGTAGGCAATAAAATCTCATTGGAGAATTTGATAAATAGTGATGAAGTTTTTTCATATTTTATGATCCACGATTGAGGGATTTACCCAATAATGGAAAATACATAATATTGTTAAATTATACTCTATTGTTCAATTAAATTATACACTATCATAAGTTTATTTAGTTATTGCAAACACCATCAATAGCATAGTGTTGAATAACGAAAAATAGTTTCCCAAAGGGAATTTTTAGATGAATAGTTACTGCATATAGCAAAGAATAGAAGAGAATAATATCCCTTATTATATGAGACCCAAAGAAAGCTAGTTCCCTTGAAAACTGTTGCAGGAATGTTAAGTTAAAGCTAGAATAGATCTTAAGATATATTCAAAGTCAGGGTATTTACCCGTTGTGCAGACTAAGGTACAAATGCTTTCATTATTATTATTTGTTGTTATGCGACTTTGTACGCCACATACTGATAAGCCGTCTCTTGGCTGATTTGTATATTAGTATATAGTTGGCTAATGGTACTTTGTAGTAAATTGCATATGAATATAACACCTTCTTATGTACTACACAGACTACTGCTGTGAGTCACAGTGAGTTCTTTGGCTAAACCATTTAGTATAGTCTATATATCTGTACAATATAACCAACAATATATATAAAAATATGTAGAAACATGTATGAATCTATAATCGCATCGTGTCTATAGTTTGTTTTCCATTTCTTTCTTTGTATTCAATTTGTAATTCTTCCTGTATTCTTCTTCTGGCTCTGGCTATAGTTTTTGCGCACATAAATAGCATTTTCAACAGTTTTCCATAATATTTACGAGCTACGTCAAATGCGAAATGGAAATGGAAAATTCGCATATATTTTCGTTTGTTGCAGATTTGGAATTCTCGTCAAGTTTTCTTTCTCATTCTCTACACATTTCTCTTGTAATCTTGTGTGCGGAAATTGTTTGACTATTTAATTGTCAATTTCACAGTAAATTGCATAATTAATAAAATTAATAGCTCACACACATACACACTCACACACACACACACGCGATAATTTACAGCCGCAATTTCCGTTAAACGAACAAAATAAAAAAAGTATCGCGCGATTTGCCCGTCTAATGTTTTTATACCCTTCGACCAAATGGTCAATAAAGGGTATACTAGCTTTGTGCAAATGTATGTAGCAGACAGCAGGAGGCGTGGCAGACCCCATAAAAAATATATATTCTTGCTCAGTCTGTTTGTCTGTGTGAACACACAGATCTCAGCTATTATAAAAACTACAGACACCAAATTTAGTATGAAGATTTCTGTATACCAGGCGCTGACCAAGCTTATTTCAACTGTTAGGTGCCACGCCCACCGCCCCCGCAAATCAATAATTTAATTTTTGAACTTAAATTGTAAGCGCTGTATAAAAGACACAACTATCTGACTTTACATTATGCTAAGCTGAATAAAATATCTACCTATACTCCAAATTATAATCCGATCAAACAATAAACACAGAAGTTATGCAAGAAAGTTTGAGCAAAACACCAAGTGTCAGTTAAGAAGGGAGGCAAGCGAGCGTCAAACGCGAGCGCCATCTGTCGGAAGTAATTTTAAAGCATCTGCATATGTATGTATATGTGTACATACATAGGCACATAGGTCGCAGGGTATTTCACTGTCGCGTGACTGTTGCTTTTCTTACTGGATATACCTCTGAATGTGATTCACGCAGGGTATACTGACTTTGTGTCAATGTGTGTGTTTTACGGGCAGCGGGAGGCGTGGCAGATTTATTTATTCAGTTCGTGGGCAGGGGTGATGGAGACAACATCGTCGCCAATTAATTAGTTGCGTGCTGACTTTCGTCTGGTCAGCACAGGCCACCACAGGGTGCCCCACGTGCAAGACGCCTATTGCCGACAGGCATGAAAATTTAATGCTGACCTGTCGCCATAGGCGTCAGCTGTGCAAGCAGGGGCCGAGGGGGGCGTGGTCGAGAGACGTTGTGGGCGTCGCTTGACGCTGCTTAATGCAATTTGCGTTGCATGCCCCTCTGGCACGTCACTCCTTGCTGCCTGTTCCGTCGGTGGTTGCACTTGCCACACACACACACAATGGGTTAATAAACTCTGCCCTTGCCCGTGGCTTTATTTCTTTCTCTTTCTCCATAAAAAGGGTTGCAACGATGGGGAGACAGGTGGGGGGTGGCACTATAAATAGCTTGCCTGAGGTGAACGAAGAATGGGTAATTAAAAGTAGCAATGTCTGGGAGTATACCCTGTGATTAGTGCACAACATGCACTGCTAATTGAAGTGCAAACCGACTGCAGATACAATTAAATGCGTATAACTCGGAAATACCCTGTAAACTGTTATAGATAGATATATTCTTGATTATTCATATCCCTTATCCACCTTTTACTAGAATCCTTTTACTTGCACGATGTGCAACCTTTCGAGCTGCCCTCGCAATGTCTTCTGTGATAATGAAACTGACAACGTTGTGTTGCATAAGCTCTTCAAGCCCTTCTAAGCCTTGCTCTGCTGGTAATCGATACTCATGTAGCACTCGTGCAGTACTCGCTTTCTTCCCTCCCTCTCCCTCTCTCTCTCTCTTGCTCTTCTTCCTTCTGCTATACATGATTTTGCCCACTTGTTTTTCACACATTTGCCACCATAAAAGAAAATTGAGAATGCAATTCACAACAAGAAGAAGAAGAAGCAGAAGAAGAAAATTCAGGGACATGACCCTGAGAAATCAGACAGCTGTCAATTGGGGCCTATGTGAAGACGAGGAGACCTTCAAAAAGGGAAGAACAACTACTTGTAGTGTTGCGAAACGAGCAGGTTTCATTGAGCAACACTGAAATACTGCAACTTGGGCAGAAACTTGGTGCAGATTTATTTGTAATTGTGATTTATGATATATTGAATATGCATGATATTCATATTGATCATATACGTATGTAGACATGGACAATATATGTATATATATATGCATACATGTATAATACAAATATTTCAATCTTGAATCATAACAAATTTATTGAGAATCTACTTATATGTTCCGATTCTTATCCAATACATGTAGAAAGAGCATAGATATGCTATAGAGCTCGACTCTTTTATCTCATCTCAAACTGTTTCTACTGCTTCCTTCTCCTGGCTTTGGCCAACTGTTTTGCCAGCCCTGGGCTTGCCAACGAGCCTGGCTAAGCTGACTATATAAAACTGATGTGTTGGCGCTTTTGGGGCAACAGTTCGCATCCAGTTCTTGTGCCGTGCCAAGCAAAAATGCTAATTTCAGCCATGTGCAAGTTTGTCGTGAATGTCGAGTGAATGACTGTGAGTGTAGGTGTATATACGAGTATATATGTGTGTGTATATATGTATGTGTGTGCTTCCCCTCTTCTACTTGGTGTGCAGTGCAAATCGGTATCAAATTTGCACATGTAACTCGAGTCGAGGAAGACGCGCACGGCATGCGAGTGACATGGCACGCCAAGTGTGCGGGTGTGTGCGTGTGTGTGTGCGTGTGTGGGTACTTTAATGCTTATCAAGGCGTTTAATGCTCGCACACAGGCACAATCACAACCCCACACCCACGCACACAGGCGCAGTAAACTTAATTAAATTAAGCTATCAAGCTGGAAATTTGACGCGCGCGTATCTTTGAGATACTTTCGCCAAGAAAGCGAGCGAGCAGAGCGACTAAAATGTATCGCACGGGCAGTGGCAGCGCGCTGCTGTGCCTTGCGCAGAGCCTGACGGCATCACATGCCGCCAACTGGAGTCGCCACAACAGTAACAACATAAATAACAACAGCAACACTATAAATGACAAAAACAACAATAACAACGGCAACAATGGCAACAAGAGTGAAGCGACAATGTCGCAGAAAATTGGCAAGAAGCGCGTCCTACTCAAGGCCAGGTATGCAGATAGATTAACAGCTTAAATAGCTTTAAATCAGTTTCAATTCCACATGTTTCAGTCGTGCCAAGAACCTTACTTTCCTTTGGGAAAGTAGCGACAAATTGCGCTGTGAAACGATTGGAAATAAAACACTCTTGAGTACCTATACTTTTCATTTGACTACCCTAAGGTGTTCTGTTCAGTCTGAGTGAGATAAGATACTTTAATGTGCAGGGAATATGAAATGAAACACAGAATTTTAATTGAGACACTTAAAAAAAATATAACCGAAGAAAAGAAAAAAGAATGAATTATGAAGACAAAGCTCATAAAGATACAGAGAACAGCTTTCTACCTCTAATACTACTTCTTTAACCCTGTCAAACACTCACTCTTCATTCATCCTGTTCAAATTATACTATTCCAATATTCGCTTTTGCTGTCAATTTTCGATTTTTCTTATTCGTTTGAAATTGTAAATATATTTTTTCCTGGCACATTTTGGCTCTACACAAATCAATATCAAACAAAATCCATGCAAAACTGAAAAACCAATTGGAAAATTAAGAAAAGCGAATGAAACACGAAATGAAGAGAGACATGGGAATGGGAAAGTTTCCGAATGCATCGAATGCAAACTGAATACGAACTGAATACAAGTTACAATGTGATAATTTATTGATATGATTGTGATATATACATGTTGTTTGCATAAATAATACAACAAACAAATAGAAATCCAGATTGAATGCTCGAACTAATTCTTTTGCTCTTACTGTGTTCCACAAATCCCAATTCGTTCCACATCCAGCTCTCATTCGGATGAGGCTGGCGTATTGGGATGACGTTTGCGTATTGTGCCAAGTGCATCGTAGCTAATGAACGAGGTTGATGGCACGCATATGGGATTGGATGAGTTCAGTCTGGGGCTGGTCGAGAGCTTGATGGGACTCTTGCCCATCTGCATGAGCAGTTCATCGATGCGTTCCGTCTTCACCTTGATGATGTTCTCCATGTGATCCAAACGTTTCTGATTCGCCTCGATGATCGCCTCCTTGGTCTGATTGTCTCGCAACAGATTCTCATACAGCGAATAGAGTATCATCTTCTGTGGCACCTGAACTATACCATCACCGATCTGCTTATTTACCACAACCGTCTTCACCTCATCGTTCTCCTCCCATATCTGTTCCTGGGCCAATATCGCATTGCGTGTCTCGACAACGCGTTGACGCTTCCTCAGACGCATTATCTCGTGCAGCAGCACCTCGGCTGCCCCATGTATGCCGGCCGACAGAAGTTCCATGAAATCTCGACTCAGTGTCAGATTGAACTTCGACAGTACCTTGTAGTTGAAGGTCTCCCAGTTGGCCATCTTCAGTTGAACACTACTGCGCTTGGGGAAGTTATTCAAATCGATCAGACGTGGATGATCCCGTTTCATGATCTCGGCCAATGGCAGTACGTCGGAGAATTCGCGGCGTAGTCGCATCGTATTGATGTCGTACTGCTGCAGCCACTTGTATACCTCGGCGAGCTCCTCGTTGCTCAGATTCTTGCTCGTTATGGTGTGCATGCCCAGATAGCGCGACTCCCACCAATGACCAATATTAACAAAATATATATATATATATATATGTGTATATATTTAGTTACAATTGTAGACGACACACACACACATATACATACACTGGAGATTTATATTGTGTATACATATATATTGCTAGTGTCGCAGTTGAAAGCGAATGCAGAGGACTGGCAGAAGTCCAAACGAAGGGTGCTTCAAAGAGCACTGCGATTTAGAGATTTGAAAAAGAGTTTAACTCACTTTTATTGTAGAATTTGAAATCTGTTATATACCAAAAAAAGATAAACAACTCTTGTGGATTTTCATATAACAAACTTCTCAGTCTGCTCGACTTTATAAATGGCATGCATTATCCTGCAAGACCTTCCCATTCTTCTGCAAAAAGTATAACTAAAGCTTGTTTTAGGTTGTTTAGCCGTTTGGCATGTCATAGTTCACCTATTTTCGATTTATTTTAATCAAAACAATGAAAGCTTAAGTAATAAGTAACTAAAATTTGGCACAATCATATTGTATTACCAAAGAACACTATAATTTTGTTTGTTATAGTCGTTGAAATATTCCGTAGCCAAATCCAACGAGGGAAATATTAAAGAAAGAAACGCTAGTTTAAGAAGTGTGTGAAGGTTGTGGCAGGTGGTGCAATGTGGTGCATTAAGCGAAGGGTTGTGTCCCGAGTGTGGACTAAAGGAACTCGTACAACTTTCTGGGTAATGCGACGCCAGAACCATCGGCTGCTTCAGCGGGTGCGCGTATACGTGGAATGGGCATCTTTGCTTTGGTATTGTGGCGATATATGATGCGTCGCTGTTTCAGGTACTGTCGTCTATATGCATTGAACATCTTTGCCAGATTCTTGACCGGCTGCAGCGTGGAATAAGTCATCTTAGTCATTGTCTTCGTCGTTGTCTTTGGCATCGTCTTCGGCATCATCTTGGGTATCGTCTTTGACGTCGTCTTTGGTATCGGTGTCTTCGGTGTCAACTTTGGCACCGTCTTTATGGTCGTCTTCGGTGTTATCTTGGGCATCGTTTTAGTCGTTGTTGTCTTTGGCGTTGTCTTTGGCATTGGCTTTGTCTTAGGCTCAATCGTTGCTGTCTTCCCCTTGGTCGTCTTTGTCTTCTCCTCTGGCGTTGCTGTTTTTGCCTTTGTCACTTTAGCTTCCGTTATCTTCATTGTCTGCAGCACCTTCTCCAGCAACGTCGCTACCTTTTGCTCTTTCTCCTGCTCCTTTTTCTCCCTCAACTCCCTATCTTTCTCCTTCAACTCTTGCATCAGCCTCTCTTTCTCCAACTCCCTCATTCGCTCTTTTTCTCTCTCCATCTGCTCTTTCTCTCGCTCCTTCTCTTTCTCCTCCTGCTCCTTCTGCTTGATCGCCGCCGCCTTGGCTTCCTGCGCCTTCTTGGATTCCTGGGCCTGTTTCAGTCGCTTCTTTGCCTGCGCCACCTGCTTCTGCAGATCATCAATGCGATCGCACTTCAGATGCAGCATATTCTCCAAGTGGGCACTCCACTGGTCAATGCGGGCGATCTTATCGTTTTTTTCCTGCAGCTGCTTGACGGCCTGCATGTAATGGGCATAGAGTATCATTCGTTTCGATTTACGATGCGGATGCGACAGCGGCAATTGCAGGGCGGGGGAGAGTTGCAGTTGGTCATGTTCATTGTTATTACGATTGTGATGTTCATGTAATTGAAGTAGTTGTTGTAGTTTAGGAACAGATAACTGAGTATTATCATGAAGTAGTTCACCTCTTTTAACATCGCTGACACCGCCCCGAGCTGTCGCTGCGCTGTCCACCTCTGCTCCCGTTGCCGGACTTCGGGCCCCGACGCGCATCGTACGTCCAGCGATCTGCTTAGCCTGTCTCGCTGACGTTCCCGTCGTCTCCATGCTGGGCCCTGTGGCACTGCGATGCGTTGAATCACTTGCTGGTGCCGATTCTTCAGCCTGGTCATGTTCGGTTGTGGCAATAGGAGGAGCAGCAGTTGGTTGTGCCGCATTGGGATTGGGATTGTCATCCTCGCTGGTGCTGCTGGTGGAGGCGGGATCTTGGCGCTCGCGTCTCTTGCGCTCATTGGACAACTGGACACGCATTACACTGTACAGCAGTAGGTCCACAGAGCCGGGTACACTGCGTGCCACACGCACCATTTGCTCCCGGGAGAGTTGCACGCCCAGACGGGTGAGCACGCGCTTGTTGAAGGACTCCCAATTGCAGAGCTTGTTGTGCACACTATTCTTCGGCGGATAATAGTTGAGATCGATCAGTTCCGGATAGTGACGCGACAGCAGGCGGGCCAGGGGCAATACGTCGGTGAAGGAGCGTCGCAGATTGTTCGAATGGATCTCGTTCTGTTCGAGCCATTGATTCAGTTCGTATTGCTCGATCGGGGTAAGCGTTGTCTTCTTGGTGCCACCAGCCATTCTAGGCATTTACTTTCTTCTTCCGGCTTCGTTTTATTCTGAGCTCCGATTCTGTGCGTCTCTTTGCGTTTCTCTCTTCGTCTTTCACTCCCTCCCTCTTGTTCAATTTTTCAATGGGCTTAGACATACATATATATATATATATAGATAGATATATATGTGGGATCGAGGGATATATGAAGACACTGAATGTTACTGAATTAGCTTCTCTTCAGTCGATTCTTCATTGGTCGTTTCAACTGCGCCTCTGAATAATTTATTTGATCTCTTCCAGTCCGAAAAATAAGTGAATTTCTTGGTTTTATTTGGGCTTAAAACAATATTGAAATTATTACTTGAAATTTATGAATTCTTTTTGATGCTCTGTGTGCTGTTTCCCAAAAGCAACTAGAAAGTGCTGCGACCTAAAAAACGTTTACAACTCGTCTCGTTTATCTCGCCAACTTGGATGCCAATTAAGATTTCTATCAACTTTTCAATAAACGACAATATGTAATATAATAATATGTAATAACAATAATCCTTAGATAAACATGAAAAACTGTTAACAAATTGAAAGCTCTTTAGATTTTCCGGAACTTAAGAACAAAAACACGCAAGCTACAGTTGAGTGTGCTCGACTGTGATGTACCCGCTACTCACCTGACCATCGCCAACGGGTTCAGGATGCTTACATGCCAAGGGACGATTTGGTCGCGGATGCGGCAAAGGAATCCCTTTCAGATACCGTCACATGCTGCACTGGCAGCTCTTCAGTAGAAACTCCGCAAGGCAACCCTGGCTGCTGGACCGAGGTACGCAAAGCCTACCGCCGCCAAGCTGCCCACAGTAAACTCTCTTCGATACCTCTCAAATCTCAACTTGATTTTATTTATCTTAACTTTGCTTATTTCAATCGAAGATTCATAACAGCAATCCTCATGCATTAAAGACTTAAGAAAGACGTAATCAAAGTCAGTTTAGTCAAGATTGATAGAGCAATTTAGATCCAATTAGAGCCACCTACGTTGCCCTTTAATAAGTCAACTATTATACCAGTGCGTAAACTGATGCCACCCTATTGATCCAATTGGCATTCATTAATGATTCAGCGCCAATTCGCAAATCTATCGTTTACAACTTGATTACAATTTCCGCACGCTTTGCATGGACAAATTGCTCATGAAATATGCATTTTACCTTCGTGTCAGTTGGGAAGGGGGCTGCGGCGGGTGGCTAAGTAGATGACCATCAATTGTTGGCACAAGGCTTTCGCTGGCGATGCACTTGACACATGCAGCTGAATAATTCAAGAGTGGCAAATCGATGCGTGCAACGCGCTCACACAATTGATGCCAAGCCATCTATATAACGATTATAATGATGATACTTGGGTCTGTAACGGAAACAGGCAAACAAGTGGGGATTGTCAATTGTTTCGATTAGGGGTTAATTAATAATTGTCACATGCTCTTAATTGATTCGCGTGCTCATCAATTGCTCGTTTGGCTCTAATGAGGCCAAACAGTTTGAAGAGGAAGTGCGGGAGAACTATTCGCATGAAGATGGAAAGAGTAATGTGAGAAGATTAAAGCGAATAAGGAGAAAATTAAAAACTTCTGGGTAAAATATGTAAAAAAGCAACTACAAGAGAACTTCAAACTGACCGACTAGAAGATGCCACGCAACATGCAAATCTTGATTAATATTCTTGTCATTTTATATATGTATTTCTATATATAGATTGTCATTTCATTATGAATCAAACCAAAATCGCGTATACGTTGGCCCAGCTTTCTGCTGCTTTTTTCGGCGCTGCCTAAAAGCATGCAACAGTTTTTTCACGCTCACTCTTGCTCTCGCTCTGCCTCTTGACACGCATTACTCATACGCCGCTTTGGCCGTTGATTTTAATTGTAGATCGACGAGCAGCGTTGTTAACACAGTCGCCAACGCCAACGGTGGCAACTCTGGCATCTCCGATGAGCGTGCAACCACTTCCATGGCCCCACTGCAGTTGCCCGCAACAGGAGCATCAGCTACAGCCACAGCCAAGGACAGCACAAACTCCGCCGCCGCATCCGCAGCATTAACAGCCACAACAGCAACAACAACAACAACTTTAACAGCAACACTTAGCGAACAGCAAAGGCTGCTGCAGCAGCAACAACAACTCGAACAGTTGCAACAAAGACGACAACAATATTGTCAACAATTGAGTTTGCCGGAGACATTTGGCCTAGAAGAGGATAGGTGAGTCCAACGAGAGTTGAGATAACATAGGGTATAACAGGGTATAACAGTGGTGGTAGCAAATGAAAGAACGTGGTAGTGAACAGCACTGCTATAAATAATAATTACTGGGTATCATATTCAGTAGTGAATAACAAGTAAAGGATAAACTGATGGAAGTACTTTGCAGTGTATTAAATAAGAACTGACTGTTCTTTTTATTTAATAATGCTGAGGATGCCTGAAAAAGAACTTAAATTTGACAATGCTTTTGTTATTACAGGGTATTAAATAAATTACATGAATATATGTGAAGTAGAGCTGCAGAAACAGGAATGTTTCGTCGATAAACATCGATGTTTCATGTGAAAAACCTCAGTAAACATCAACGTTTCTCGAGCTCTAATATGAAGCTAAATCTTAAGCTGCAAGAGGAAACAGCAAACATATTTCGTTTCATTGTAATTACAGGGTATCAAGCACTTACGTAATGAACGAACAACGCATCGGCTCACAGCTTGTCGCTTATCTCTTTTCCTATAATGTTCCCACTGACCCATTTCCCGCGACATCTATCTGCGCGCTCTGTGGTGCTGACTGCATATACAAATTGGCATAACAATTGGCGACCCTCGTCGCCGTCGTTGTCGTCGTCGTCGATGGCAACGATAAGATAGTCCCTTGGCTAATGCTCACCTAACGACGCTGATCGCTTCAAGCGCTGTTTGCCCACCTGTTGCCATTTTGGCTTATCGACAGTGGGGCAATGCGCGCTTCTCTGTTTATTTTTTACCTGCCCAACTGGCTGGTCATATGTGTGAGAGATCATGAGATCATGAGCTAAAGTCATGTGTTATCGATAAATATGACTTTTCTGAGAAAACATTAACGGAAATTGTGTGTGGTCTCTGTTGTTTTTATTTCTTGCTGTTATTGTTGTTGTTGCTTGTTTGTCCGATCATAAAACTTTAAATTCGAGTTGAAACACCCGTGCCTCGCCTTGCCCCACGCCTAATGCGACCAGGTGGTGGCACCGTGTGCAGCTGCCAGCTGCGGAGTAGACAAACAGCTGGAAGAAGCAGCCTAATCAACTCGTTCGTTTATGATAAGCGACTCGATTGTTTATCAATTGTTGTGGTGAGGGGCTGAGGGGGAAGCTTAGCATTGATTGGCGTGTGAATGTCAACTCGCAGTGGGCGACGAGTGGCGAGTGACGTCATGTTTGAAGTGAATTAGTGTGTTTGGCAGCTACTCGTTACTTTTTGAACGAGTGAGCGAGTCGGTAACTTCAGTTAATCGGTACTCGCTGCTATACATATGTATTTGTTGACGCGTGTGAGGAGCTTGTAGTTCACTCGTTGCATGCTTTCACTCGTTACTCGTTATTTTATTATTACTAACTACTTGAGTGGTTTTAATATGTACGAATTATCCTTAAATTTGTTAGTCTCCATAAAAGGTACATTTGGTAAACGAGTCTGTCAGTTTAGTTCTCGTCACATTGGGTGAGTGAACTCGTTACTCGTTACATTGGACCAACTAGTGTATGGGCTCGTTGGTCGTTGTATTTGGCAAACAAGAAGAGGAAGTGGCTACTCGTTACATTTAACCAACGAGTGGGCAAACTTGTTACTCGTTACACTTGTCAAACGAGTCGCAAGCGTAATTCGAATGAGTCATTTGTTTCGTAAGTGCATTTCTGGTTCCAAAAAGTCTTCTAATCGTTACATTCAATCAACTGGAATTGAAACATAAATTCAAATCATATCGGCCCATAAATCCTCTATGAAGTTCTGCATAAATCGATCGTTATTGTGTAGTTTACCCATAACTTCACACCCGACACACTCGCTGGGCAGCCGAGCGATAAGCGATCACTACGCACGCTTTATCGAATTTAAATTGAAAACGGTTTGATAAACAATCGAAACAAACTTGGCTGGCAAGCAATAAACGGCACGTGGAATCGGGCAAACATATGTAGAGGGATGTGTACACATTTAGTACATGTTATTTATGTTTGATATTCACTTGAAGTGTGAATTGCATGCATGCTTGATAAGGCTGCCCCCCCTCTCTCACATGACTCACATGCAGAGTAGTGATAAAAAAGGGTAGAGAGATAGAGAGAGAGAGCGACTCTCGCTCCGTGCCGTGCCCCCCTTACGAGCGACAGGCACCGAGCACTGTAAGCTGTGATGACTCAGATTCGTAGAGTCGTAGAGTCGTCGCTCAATAGGTAGCCAATTGTTCAAACAATTAATGTCATAGAAGAATGCGCGCGTGTGTGAGTGCTGCAAGTGGGGTGTAATCAGTGGCCAGCCGGGTATACTTTATGGATCCCACTTTGATGAATCATTTCGACCCCCAATGGGCCTGTCGATTCGTAAGCGTGTTTATTTGAATGTTATTCGATTTCCAACTAATCGATTATCCTTAACACTTGTTAATCATGTTGAAAACAATTGTCTCTTGTTAATATCTCTCTCTCTCTATTTATAAGGCAGGAGGGCTGGGCCCTTGGGGTATTTCTTGCATTCGTTTATTTGCATTTCATTTGTCGGGAACTATCAGATACTGGCATAATTGATAGACAACTCGCTTGTCTCGCTTGGGTGTAACTGGTAAGGAACGGCAAAAAATTCCCAGTAGAAGAACAATTAGTTAATTGTGTTAGACACCCGACACAGTGAGTGCTATCTCAAGGCGTGCACAATCTGAAAAAACAAACCGACGAAAGAAGCGGAGCAAAACAATGTATGTTTACTTATGGGTATATATAGATACCCTATAATCATACCCTGTGGGGTATGTTTATATTGTTTATTGCATATTTTCAGGCTCTTGGGAGTTCAACTGTTATTAACAGTTAAGTCCAGCTTAAAGTAAAAGTACACAAGACAATTATACATTGAGTAATGGATATCTGATAGTCGATCTACAATAAGATTATCGGTTCTCGACTGCAGCTAATTAAATTGTGTGCTAATCAATCAATTAAGTTAATTAACAGTCTGCTGATGCAGCTAATAGAGTTAATCCTGTGCTCTTTTAACAGCTCTGTGAACTTAACATTCCACTTTGCTGTTACACGTCATCGATCAACAGAGAGTTTACTTGCAGTTGCATTGCACTCTCTTTTCTGTTAGCAAGGTAAATAACTCTCTCTCCGTCTATGCAGCTGTAATTAACATAAGAGCGCAGCTGTAATTAACATTACAGTGCACTTTGTGGAGTTTATCCTGATCAATTGTTATTACTTCGGCAGCAGCAGCCGACGCCAACGCCGACGGTGCTGCCGACGACTACAGCGGCGTTCGTTTTTGTTGACGCACGACGGCAGCAGCAGCAGCAGTTGTTGCTGTTGGCGCTGTTGTTATACATTTCAGTTAATGCGAGACGCTGGCGCAGACACCACGCGCCGTCGGTCGAAAGAATTCGAAAACAAATAATAACAACAACAATACAGCGGCCAAGAGCCGTTAAACAGTTAACCGTTAGAGAGTGCGCCGCGACGTTGACATCGACGTCGATGCTCAGCCTCAGTTTGGCTTCTTTCGCTTTTTCGCTTGCGGTTTCAGTTTCATTTTGACGAGCTCGCAGTGCAGTGTTCATTTGTGCCAATGCAACGAAGAAGAGTGTGCAAAGAAGAGGAGTAAACGAATTTAAAGCATAGATAAATAATAATTAAAAGTAACAAACATAAATAAAATGCACGACACCTCACGCACTCAACGCCGCCTCAGTGTTTTCTACGAGCAGGATCTCGTCGACGACGATGAGGCGCAGCCAGTGGCGGAAGAGTCTGTCGAAATTCGCCGCAAGCCGGCAGATGATTCGCTGCAACTCGCCGCCGATAGCAACAACAACAACCACAATGATAGCCTTAACAGCAGTTCCTTCTTCCTCAACGAGAGCCTCGACAGCAGCACACACAACGAGAGCAGCGAACTCAACAACAGTAACAGTGCCACGCCTCCGCCTGTTGTGCGTCGCCGCAAGAACATTACACGGCCACGTTCGCGCGAGCGCAGCTTTGTCTATGTTGCCAGCGGCGCTGTCGTCGGCGGCGCACGCAGCGTCGCTCGCACCTTCAAGCGCATGTCTCTCATCGAGTCAGGCAGCAGCAGCAGCATCCGTGAGAGAGTCGCACAAGATGGCGGCATCGAGCAGCTTAAGGCGAATGACAAGCACAAGCAACGTTACAATTCATCGCCGTAAGTCAGATGCATCTACCACAGTACACAGTGGGGGAGATAGTAAATGACACTGTGCAAAATTTGGGGAACTCAAAAGGGACTGATTTGAAGATTTGTTTCGAATGAACACAATCCATACAGAGAATTACAAATTTAGAAAGTTGAATCTATAAATCAAAATATAATTCATATAAATTGCACAGTAGGCGATGTTGCGAATAACACTGTGCAATATTAAGGCAACTTAAGAGGGACTGATTTTAAGAAACAAGCTAAATGCAGAACTTCAAATTAAGGAAGTAATTGCATTTATATATATATATATATATCTAAAGAGAAATCTCATAAATTGCCGTAAATTGCTAGTGGGGGAGGTAGCAAAACACACTGTGCAAACTTTGCAGGCAAAGTTATCAGAGTCAAATGGGAAATCAATGAAGATTTGGTTCAAAACAAAGCAAAGTTATTAAAGATTTGCGAATTAAGGAACTTTATTGAATTACATAATCTAAAGATTATCCCTTGAAATTGCTCAAAATTACTTGAGAAGCTGAATAAATTATATAACATTAGTTCTATTATTATATAATATTTTATCTATGTATATTTTATAGTTATTTTGTTTTTCAAAAGTAAAAGTAGATTGATATTTACCGATTCTTTGCTTTGTGTCTCTAAGAATCATTTAGAAATGTTTCCCCCTAAATGAACACGTCTTTCCATAAACATATAATGTATTATGTATTTCGGACTTTGTAATGTACATAATTTATTGTACAGTAATCAAAGAATTACGAAACAAGAAATAAAAAAGGTGTAAAAAGCGCAGAATCGCTGAACCATAATGAAATGGCATGAGTTGCTTTGGGTTGTCATAAATGCTTAATCGGCTTCGCCGCATTCTGCAATGATTCCTCGAAGTCTAATTATTTCGTAAGACTACAACAGGTGCCCGAGTCTGCCGATATATGCCAGATAACCCACAAACTTATGTTCAAAGTTAGCAAATGACAACATCATTGAAATGAGTCAACAAAATTTGCAGGGGTTCAGGTTTGAGGTCAGTTTCAGTTACGTCAGTAACTCTATACATGAACATGTATGTCGTGGGTTGCAGTTCACAATGAAAGGTCAACAATGCTTTGATAAGACACCATGTGAAGTGCTGTCTGTTGTGCTGCTGGTGGTAATCGGTTCAAAGCCCAACTGACATTAGAGTCTTATCGCATCTGTGCACTTGCCCGTGTCATAATTATGTTGTCGCGTCGAGTGTGCGTGAATGACACACACTCGTAGAAGAGCCCCCCGTTTGTGTGTCTTCTCTCTCGATGGCGAACTGATTCACGTTTCGTTTCGTGGTATAGATAAAAGACAACAACAACAACAACAGTAATAACCACAACAATAATGCGGCGCTTGGCTTATCAGTCGAATGTGGAATGCGGTGCTAAATATTCTGTTAGATCACTACGATCCCCAAGAGACAATGCGGGCGCATGCAGAGATAAGAGGTGAGAAGAAGCTTCCATGGCAGCTGTAAATCGACACGCACGTGCAGCTATCAATGCAGTTCCTCGCTCCATCTCTTTCTCTCTCCCTCTCTTTCTGTTGTAATATCTTTGTCTTTTTGGGTTATGCGATTTTCTCATCATTTTTATTAGCTTTCAATATGCTGTTCAGCCATGACGTTGGTCTTCCAACAGCACCTGACTGCCTTCGGCACCTGTCGCAGCCTTTCAGTGGCTTCATTACTATCGCTAATTGTACCCTCAACTGGGCAATAAAATGCCCCGCAGCTAGGCTGTATACCCTGTAGAAGAGTTGAATAAGTTGGAAGACTGAGAACTTTGGCATTTAGCAAATAGTTTAGGTTCATGCTTAATATAAGTTTTTTGAAAAGTTTATTTACTTTTGTGCACTATATAAGGTTTTATCTACCACATTCCTTTAGTTTAGCCTTTAACTTTAGTGCGTGGTATCTTTTAGGCGAGTGCAAAAGCCAACGCTACTTTCTACTCGCCTTAATTGCCCCCAATAAAATATTCGATTGGTCGGACACTGTGCACGATAGCGATATGCCTCAGCCTTATACCACAGCTGCACAGGCATCTTGAGAGATATTTGATTTCTGGGACAGGGACAGAAGCGGAAAGCTCTTGAGCTTTATCTTTCTCCCTCTCTTCAGAGACTGCAAAACCTTGTGCTTCTTGCATTAAATCCCACTCGATAAGTCGCTGAACATGTTATCTGTAGAACAAAGCTGAATGCATTGCTTGGTATAGTACCATATATAGTAGCACGATCAGATGACTTGAGTGACTGTACAGGGAAATGTATTGCTATAGTGCAGCAGTTCGATGGCTTTTATAATGGATTATCAGCAGAAAACTGAGCTCATGATCAGATTGGATAGTTCAAGAAGTAGAAGAGGATATATTAATTAAAGTGAACTTAGGTGTTGAACTTAGTTAGTAAACCCTCAATACCTCTGCCATAACTAACATTTCTCTCTCTCTCCCTCTCTCTTGCAGTTCCTTGCCACAAAGCTACAGCAGTTCCGGCGCGCCGCTACAATCAAGTGGCAGTGCCCACAGCCTCGGCAGCAGTCCCAGTCCAAGTCCGCGCAGCAGTCAAGGCAAAGGAGGCGCCGCAACGGCCGGCAAAGGCTTCAACACGGCCAAGCAACATGATCAACAGGCGGCAGCGGCAGCAGCAAGCAGCTCAGCAACTGCTGCCGCCGCAGCTGCTGCTGGCGTTTCAGCAACAGGCACAACAACAACAACAGCAGCAACAACAACAACTGGGGCATCCAATGCTGCAGCAGCTGCGGCCGCGGCCGCGGCAGCATCATCTCAACAGCCCGAGAAGGATAAGGAGAAGGAAAAGAAACGCAAAGAAGTCTCCAGTTCGCGTGTAAAGAAATTCCATCGACACTTCTCGCAGGTCTCCAAGGATGAGAAGCTAATCAATTGTAAGTTATATTTATACTACATATGTAGTATAATTATATATATAGTATAGTTATATATATATAATACAATTAACTCTTAGAAAACATAAGGAAAGCATAGGCGAATTCTTAAAGTAATCAATCTAAATCTGGCGAACGAATAGTTGACAAAACTATAATCAAATGTTTTATAGAATTAATGTTATGCATAGAGTTTTCTTGATTTATCTCTGCTCTTATAACTGATCTCTTGGCAATTTAAAAGTAAATCTGCATAGATCACTTAGACTTATCATAGTATTAACCAGAAGTCGGCACAATTCAAGAATACAAACACCTTATTGAAGAAGTCGAGTTTCCTTTACTAATTCTCTTTTTCTCCCTTTTTCCTCCACTCTTTGTAGACTTTTCGTGCGCACTGGTTGGCGATATTCCGTTGCAGGGTCATCTCTACATAACGGATGTTCACTTTGCGTTCTATTCCAATGTTTTTGGCTACGTGACTAAGGTGAGTAGTCAACGGATATAAAAAGAGAGAGTGATCTTAACTTATTCATTATTTACTTAGGTTGTCATACCCACATCATCGGTGACAAAGATCTCCAAAGAGAAGACCGCCAAGATCATACCAAATGCAGTGGGCGTGGCCGCAGGCGATGAACGTCATGTGTTTGGCAGCTTCATCAGTCGCGAGGCTGCTTATCGACTCATGTGCACCGTGTGCAGTCAGTTGAACAACGGAATGGAGATTCTGCCGAAGCCATTGCCACTGGCGGATGTGGAGCTGACCGAGGAGTATCTGCTCGATGATGACAGCAGCTGTTCGATTAGCGGCAATGAGAGTCCACCCCAAATGCGCGATGCAGCAGCAGCAGCTGCAGCAGCGGCGGCAGTGGTTGCGGGTGCTGCCTCCGAGCCGGAGATGAGTCTGCGGCAGCGCGACAGACATTCCGGTAGGTCTTGCCCCCCTCTCTGCAATCTCTCACTTTAACTAACTTTGCTACTCTTCTTGCTGCAGATCTAGGTGGCATGAGTGCGCTGTCTGCACTGGAGCATGGCCAGGTGACCATACGCAGCTCTGCTCCCCCCATTGTGCACTATGAGGAGCCGCAGCAGCATGTGGCTGCCACCACAGGCATCCGTCTGCTATCATCAACATCGCCTTCCTTCACTGCGCCGCCTTCCAGCTCCTCATCATCGCCCATTGCAATTGTGGGCGTGCCAGCAGCAGCAACTGTGACATCGCCCACAGTTGCAGGCACCAAATTCAGCTCGCTGGGGCATTCGCTGCGCTGCCGCATGCGGCTACAGCTGCCCACATTGACGGAGTTACATGTGCTCTATCTGGGCATCATGCTGGCCATCATG
Source organism: Zaprionus capensis (assembly GCA_018903675.1). NCBI lineage: Eukaryota > Metazoa > Arthropoda > Insecta > Diptera > Drosophilidae > Zaprionus > Zaprionus capensis. The sequence continues at coordinate 9,782,930 of JAEIFN010001073.1, read as the reverse complement.
TTGGCCCTGTTCTCCGTCTTCTTGCTCTATCGCATACTGGACATTGAGGCCAAAACTAATCTCTATAACACCCCAGTTGATTTCAACGTGGTAGGTACTATATACATATATATATTAATGTAGAGTATGGTTTGATATATCTCTCTTTCTCTCTCTCCATGTTTAGCGCTCGGGCAACGATGAGGACATCTTTGCGGAAGCGCTGCGCTGGCAAAAGGAGCTGCAGGACAAGAGCACGGCGGAAGCTCAGCACATTTTATCCAAGAATCTTGAACAGATATCCAAGGTGAGTTCTGCGACAAGAAAAGGACGTATCTTTAGTATAGATGTGAAAGGGGATGTCCAAACTTGAGCTTTAGCTAGTTGAAACATTGTAAACTTCGAGAATAAAAGTAGACATTGAGCTTTAATAACTTACTCCCAGTTTGTGCTTTCTTAAGCATGTTTGGTTTCAATTTGCAATAACTATTAAGCAGAAACTTTCCCCAGAGCTTTCCAAAAGCTTCGGCCAATGCACTTTGCCAAGCCTAATCTAATCAGTTCAAGATGGACAGACAAAAAGGGAGGAGACCACGCAGACCGGCTGTCTGAAGGCTTATCGCCTTTTGCTTTATCGGCACTGATGTTGTATATCATACCATATAGAAAACTACAGTCCCAATCTATAGTTGTCGGCATTTATATTTGTTATAAATAACTAAAGGGAATATTATTGTTGAATTCACAGGTGCGACGCAGCTTGGAGACGCTCTCAATGCTCATTCATGACAGAAGAGCAGGCTTTGGTCAGCCAGCAGCGACGGAGGCGGTGGTGGCAGCAGTGGCCAATTCGGCGGCGGGTGCTGCAGTACTCGAACCCGAACTGGATGCGAGTCCCGTTGGGGCTGCCAGTTTGGATATTCTTAGTGACTGATTTTAGGCGATGCGTCGCTGCAAACTATTTTTTTTTTCAACCTTTTTTTTTCTTATTTTTAATTATGCTTTAGTGGCGTAGAATGAAGAACAGAACTAATTAGAGAAAGCAAGCCCAAAGTAAACAATTTTTTATAGTCATAGTCAGATATATATATATAAATATATAGAGTATATAGTCGATGTAACTGAATTATCTAGTAGCGCTAAGAGAGAATCACTCATTGCGTGCATTAGTTGTAAGCTCAAACTAAATCTAAATATGCATCAGATTCAAGTTAGTTCTTTAATCCTTAATCTAGAACTTCTTCTAAGTAGTGGCCTGATCCTGATTCTGCTCCCTGTAACAGCTTTTGCTCCTTTCAAGTTGATTTTCTGCTTTAACTTGAAAGTTTTACTTGATTTTTAGATTTCATGAAATAATTGAAATGAAATTAAAGTTGAAATGAAGAAACGAACAAACGAACAACAAAACAAGCTCATCGAATTCTTTTGTTTTTGTTTATATGCGTTCTTTAATTGTAATACGATTTCTATATATATTTTACAAAACGAGCAGAAATCGAAAAACACTTTCATTTGTATAAAAAATAATCCTGTGATATGCATATTTAAGTTTTCTATATAATATCAAGTTTTTTTTTTTTTTTTTTTTTTGCTTTTATAAAAACTATCTCCTTAGATATATATATACTACACATATTATATATACTATATAAATATCAAGTGGAAATCCTTATTTCTAGTGGCGATTGAACGAATTTCTTTGAATTTAGTTGAATTTTTATCATATATATTAATAAAATTAGAAAACAGAAACTATTGCGGACTGCAAATACTATCTAATTATGTTTAGAGCGCTAATTACATATACCATATACTATGCGAAGCAGAAATAACCTTAAATATTTAAAACACACATATACACTCTGCATATACCTTACTTTATATACTATATACGATATATATATATATTTATGTAATAAATAAATAAGTGAATCAAATCCGAATACGGAAGTTTGTTCTGGGCGTGCGGGGTACATCGGGTTGTTATAGTTGAAACGAGATTTTCAATTTGAAATTGATTGGCATTTATTATGGAAGTTCTCTGCTAAAGCAGCAATATCAGTGCCTTGGTCAACTAACTAGCTATTTAACAGTTTATTGTACGAGTTTCAATTATACTCGTATGTATATGTAAACATATATCTAAGCATATGGTGAGCGTGGATCTCTCACAAGGCGCTCTGCATGCAAAATAAATTGCAAAAAAAAAATTTATATATTTATGTATAAAACAAGCTAGCTAAAAAAATGGATTCATTTAACAATTGAATCAGCAGCGGAGGCAGCAGCTGAGGGTGGCGGATTAGGCTGACTAACTACGGTTGATGAAGAACTACTACGTCTACGGCATTTCACGGGAACTGAGTGGCGGGCGGGGGGCAGTTGTAAGGGCCGTGGTCGTGGATGACGGATGGCAAACTCCTCCTCGTGCCTGGGCTAGGTGCACGGCTGCAGTCCCAGCTCTTTGAAGATGGTTGTCTCCACCGGCGGCACCTCCTTGTCCTCGTGATGCTGTAGCAGCTTAAAGATGCCCGTGCCAATGCCAGCTGGCATACCCAATATGATGCGCTCAGAGACGCCATTGATTGCATCCGTTTGGCCATAATATGCCGCATCGAATAGATGATCGGCCGTCTTCTCGAACTGCAAGAGAGCACAGAATTAGTAGCTGTATAGGAGGTGGGAAAGAGGTTATTCTCCTAGCTGCCTTACCGATGCCAAATTGAAGACACTCTCCCGCATCTTGGCCAAACCGTGTCGCGTTATGCCAAGCACTTCTCCACGTGCCGTCATCTGACTTGCCAGCAACATTATGTGCCGCCAATCGACACTCATGCCGTGTCCCTCCATCACATCGGTGATCTCGTTCATGATGATGGTGCGTGCCGCTTCGATGCCCAGCGTCAAATAGATTTCGCATATATTATTGCTGCGCGTCTTCTCGCCCACCACACCATGCGTGGCTATCACCTCACGCAATCCATAGCCCTCGATGCACAGCTTATAGGTGGGGGGCTGTGCGGCATCGTCCACGGCAATGACAGCACGTGCTATATTGGGTATGCCCGCAACGACAACGTTCTGTATGGTCGTTCCCAGACGTGCCAGTTCTGCATTGATTGTGGCATTCCTTGTGGTCTCAACACGCACAATGATGCGTGATTTCTTGGGCACAGAATACACCTGATTGGGTTTGACACGCAGCCGTGACTTCAAGATGCTCATCACAATGCTGTCGAGATCAATGTGCAGGCCGAGCACCTTAATGCGCGCCATATCGATGCCGATGACCAGATGGCAGCTATTGGGACTGCAGACCAGTTCCACATACGACGACAGCTCACCCAACGTCGTCTTCTCGATGCGTGCCTTAACCTGGCGTGCAAATTCCATGCTTGTGCTATTCTGCAACTCTGCGGTTATAATCGGAGTCGATATGCTCTTGGTGGCATTGATAATCTCCACAATGCGCGGCACACCCTGTGTAATGTTCATCGAGGCGACACCAGCGAAATGGAACGTCTTCAGGGTCATCTGTGTGCCCGGCTCGCCGATACTCTGCGCCGCAATGGCGCCCACAGCGGTGCCCGGTTCGGTGACTGCACGATTATAGCGATCGTTGATGCGATGCAAGAACTGCCGCAATTGATCCGCACTGACGCACTCGATCTGATGGCACAACGGCAAATGCTCCTTCCCCAGACGCTGCTGCAGCTGTCCAATGCGCTTGGCCACACTCGTTAGATGCTTGCTGAAAACGAGAACATAAAGTGCCAATTAGTTTCGCTTGAGATCGTCGCATGATCGTCCAGAACTAACGTCACATCCAGTTTGAAGTCAGCGCGTGCCTCGGCAAACTCCTGCTTAAGCAATGTGTCCGTCGTCTCCATGATCTGATTGGCGAGCAGCGCATCCTCCTTGTCACATGGCAATTGTGCACGCAAATTGTCATATTGATGATTCAGATCGACGGGTTTATTGCGTGTCTCCATGGCAACGGGATCCAGACCATCGCCACCGTAAATGGTGTCGACCATTTCGTTGATCGCATTGCGTACGGTGCCATCGTAGTGCACGACAAGATCCTCAAGGCATTTCACAAGACGACGCTGCAGATAACCTGTCTCGGCAGTCTTGACTGCCGTATCGACAAGACCTTCTCGTCCGGCCATGGTGTGGAAGAAGAATTCGGTTGGCGTGAGGCCCGAGTAGAAGCTGTTCTGTACGAAACCACGCGCAGCGGGTATGGCAGCTAGAAATGAGAATAACACGAGAGTTAAGTAACGAGTTGAGAGATAAGATGAGGAACGAGTGGAACGTGAATAAACTAACGAGTACAAACTGAAGAGTATAAGCTAGAAATATAAATAACGAGAGTTGAGTAACGAGTTGAGAGATCAGATGAGGGACAAGTGGAACGAGAATAAACCAACGAGTACAAACTGAAGAGTATACGCCAAAGGGTTAAAGCTAACGAATATATAATGAGGTAACGTGTAGCAAGTAGCGATAGATAGAGATAGGGTAAAGAATGAGTTTGGTAATCAATAGCGAGTAGAAGAAGAGAGAGAATAGGTAAAAAGTTAAGCTAACCAAAGAGTAAGAAATAAAAGCAAACGTGTATTAGCTAACGAGTATTTAGTAGCCATTGAACTGAACAGTTATGTAAAATTAATAACGAATAAGGAAATAGTTACATTGGGAGTCCATCTATCAAACAGAGAGAGAGAGAGAGAGAAAAGGTTACAAGTCAAGCTAACGAAATAGTGATAAAGCCAACGAGTATTCAGTAGCCATAGAACTGATGAGTAAGTTATATAAAATTAATAACGAGTAGGGAGCTAGTTATATTAGGAATCTATCAATTAGCGTAACGAGTAACAATTCAAAATATTTAAGATGTGAGTGAAAGGAAAGCATAATTAGCGAGTGACAAGTAACGAACTACACTTAACCTGTAGCGAGTGCAGCATGCAACGAGTAATTTATAACGATCGATTAATAACAAAAACTCTACTCACAATGTCTATCGAAATGTGGCAGAGCACGATTCTCGAATCCATTGGGCACACGCTTGCCACTGATGGCCTGCTGACCCACACAGGCGATCATCTGTGAGATGTTGATGTTGGAACCCTTCGATCCGCTGAGGGCCATGATCAGCGCACTATTTGTGGGATGCAACTCGGCGAAACAGGTCTTGGCTGCTTGCTCACGAATCGCGGACAGTTCACGCAGCATCACCGCCTCGAGGGTCTCGTCCGGCGTGCAACCGGGCTGACATTGAAGCGTGCCCGCCTTCAACTGATCGATATACTCGTTGCACTTGGCATAGCCGCGATCCAGCAGGATCTGCTTGTGCTGCAACAACTTGGCACTGGGCGTCACATCGCTGATGCCGAACGAGAAGCCACGATTCTGTATGAAATACGATGCGATCTGAAAGACATACAAAAATAGAATACACAAAGTTATTTACGGGTTCGTCTGAACTTTGCCGATTTCCTCAGTAGTCGTTAAGCTCTTCGCCTGCGGCCGAGGCCGAGGCCATATAGTAATCATCGCGTCACCGACAAACAATTCTGGTGAAAGTCAACTCGTTGTTGATAGCGATAAGCCACTCAGGCACCTGATCCCCATCCCGATCCCGATCACTGTCCCTGTCCCTGTTCCACCCACAAAGTCTGTTAAGCACGTAGCTGTTGCGTTCTTAAGCGTTTAATTGACTAAAACGCTTGTTGGAACAAGCAACACAAGGTGGCGAACTAATTAAATTACACTGCACTACAAAAGAAAGGGATCATTTTAAAAGGAATTACTTTTTTTTTATTTATCTCTTTGGGAACTTTACGAACTTCAACTTTCTCAGCATTTTAAGACCTCAGACTTGTTTTACTAACGTTTCTCTTTTGTTTCTCGTTCGTAAACGTTTTACTGACTGTCTTCAAATATATAATATAATATATTATCTATGTATATATACATATATATATTTCCATATATTTCTTTAAGAAATTCTTCTTTGCATTCTCCCATACAAGACTGGATCTTTTTCTTTCACTTCATATCTTCTTCGTTAATGTTTTACTGGCTGCTTGGGAATATATTTTGTCTGTAGTGTTCTTCCTTGTTTTCCTAACTATTTCTTTGGGTTTTTCACAAAGTATTTCCCCAAAGAACTCCCCCCAAGCTTCCCCATTGCAAAACTTGCTGCACAGTGTGGGAAAACAAGCGGCACCTTATCAATGATAAGAAAACTGTCTCGCTTTGCTGTTGGACATAAGGAATTGACAAGCGCAAAGGGTGCTAAGCAATCGACGCTGGCTGCGCTGTCGACGTAAGCAGCGACAGTAGCAGAGCAAGTTGGGGACTGAATTGGCCTGTGAGTAATTAATCTTATCAAGGTGCGAACTGCCGGAGCTGGCCAAATAACAAGAAACACGAACAGGCCGTGTTAATAACAAATTGTAAGACAACAAGGGAAGAGGGAGAGAGGAGGGAGAGAAGGAAGAGGAGGAGGTGGCGTCACAAAGTGGGCTGCATATAATTGCGAAAATCAACGCAATGTCGCGCAGACGAAAGCGAGCAACAAAAGAACGCAGAAGGGCGAAGAATGCGAGAAACGTTGACGGATAAAAGAAGATTCTGCAGCACGTTGCTGCTGACGTCGCTGCTGCTGCAGCTGCTGGCGGGTGTAGCAGAGGCGGCGCCACAGGTAAGGCACAAGGCACAGTTGCACAAGCTGCGCATCTACTAAGTTCCCGTTCCTCATCACAGCAAGGACGCATCATCTCGGGCCGAGAGGCGTCAACTGGCCAATTCCCCTGGCAGGTGATCCTCAAGCGTGACGAATGGGATGATCTGCTGTGCGGTGGTTCCATCATCTCGGACTCGTGGGTCCTCACCGCAGGACACTGTTGCTATGGCCGCGACTCGCTGTACCTGATCTTCGGCAGCATCGAGTTGAATGCAGCAGAGGCTGTGAACATGACATCGAGTGCGCTCTACGTGCATCCCAATTACAACGATAAGATGAACAACGATGTGGCGCTGGTTCAATTGCCACAGCAGCTGATCTTCTCGAGCAGTGTGCAACCCATTGCGCTCGTGACACGTGCCCAGGGAAGCAACAACTTCGTCGGCACACTGGCAACGATCGCTGGCTTCGGGCTGATCGACGATGAATATCTGGACTACTCACAGACGCTGCTGTACGCTCAGGTGCAGATCATTGCGAATGATAAATGCACCACGATCTTTGGCCCCAACGTGGTGATCGCCTCGACAATGTGCGCCGACGGCTATGCGGGCAGCAACATGTCCACCTGCAGTGGCGACTCCGGCGGACCCCTCATTGCGTACAACAGCAATGTGGGAGCGTGGCAACAGATCGGCATCAATTCCTTTGTGGCCGAGGATCAGTGTACATCGGGTTTGCCATCGGGCTATGTGCGACTCACCTCGTTCCTGGACTACATTGCCGAGACAACGGGCCTGACACTCAGTTGATCGATCAACGATCGACGATCGTGATTTCTTTTTTTGGATTTCCTAAATAAAACGTAAATATTCCACTCGAGTCCAGTTGCGTCCGCCTGCCTCTCAGATCAGATAAGATAGCGACGCGCTCTTCATGACAAGTGCCCCATTGCTGCGGCTAGCGACAGTTAATGACAATGAATCGATATGATTTCTCGATATTTGTTGCCCTGGCACTGTGCAGACAGCGCAGATCCCCTGCCAAGCAGTTTATACATTCTCTCTGGCATCCTATTTGTTCTTGGCATAGTCAATATTTGCTGAAGATATTGTCATTATCGATAAGAAAAAAGTGAAGACTGGGCTAGGGAAATCCCCCATGGCAGGAATGTTGCCATGTTCCCTCCACCTACAAGCTGTTATCGATGTATCGAAAAGGGAAGATACCTCTAGATAATCCCTACCAAAGCTGAGAACCTCAATTGCTACTTTTCAAAAGTGACAAGAATACAAAAAGATTTATAGAGAAGTGGAATGTGTGCTGCAGTGCACAAGTTCTGTCTTCTATATTGGGATAAGGCAAAGAAAGAAATTGCCCACTTTATCTATGCTGACTATTCAATTTCTAGATTAAACGTTATCAAGTTAAAGCTGGGAAGGCGCTTCTACTCTGTTTCATTTGTCTGCTTTATCATTAGCGAGTTAAGACTAAGAAAGCCCCAAGAGAGTTCCACTAGGTGTTCTCGCACTCAGAGGAAGAGAGAGAGAGGGAGAGCTGGAATGAGAAGCGAAGTATATACGCACCCTGGCCAGACGCCACATTGCCTTGGTGGCGAATGCTTCGCCAAAGTCTCGCAGCAGCAGATAGAAGATGCACTGCTTCGTGCCGGAGCCCATTGTTGCCTTGTCCATGGTGCCGCACATCAGTTCCGAGTTGCGTATGTGAACCCCTGAAATCGAGCGAGATAACAATAATAGAAAGAGAGCGACAGAGAGAGAGAGAGAGAGAGAGAGAGAGAGAGGCAGCTGGCAATACGTACAAGAATCATTGCTGCATAGATCCAGATTGCCCGTGTAGTTGCGACCCTTGTTGACCATGTTCAGCAGCACCTGGGACTCATCGTTGGGTCGCATCAGTAAGCTGAACATCTGCTTGCCCGTCCAGAGGCGTCGTGGCTTCCAAATGGCAGGCGGTGGCATTTTAATGGTCATCGTTGAGTCCTCATTGGAGAGGAAACAGGCAGCCAGCTGCATGGCCTCCTCCTTGGTGAGGAACACTTCCTTCTGGGTGAGCAAGTAGCCGCCGGTTATGAAGTCCTGAGTGGCTGCAATTAGAATCTCTCCGTTCTTCGGTGTCACCAGATTCGACTGGTTGCCCATCAGTATCAAGGCCTCCGCACGCGCCTCCTCTGTCTGCGGCAAATGGAGATTCATTTCATCTCCATCGAAATCCGCGTTATATGGCGTGCAGGCGCATTCGTTGAAACGGAACGTGCGCTGTGGCTGCACCTTGGCCCTGTGGCACATGATGGACATCTTGTGCAGCGATGGCTGACGGTTGAAGAGCACAATGTCCTCGTCACGCAGATGCCGCTCCACAATGTCGCCACACTTGAGTTCCTGCGCGACCTTCTCACGATTGCCGTAGGCGAGATACTTCTTGAAGCTGGAGCCGCGTTGCTGCACATAATTGGCACCTGGATGCACACTGGGCCCGTTGCGCACCAGTTGCTTCATTTGCCTGATGTTCGCCAGATTCACTCGCTCCGGATAGGTGAGTATCTTGGCCACACGCACCGGGACACCCACCTGATTGATCATCAGATTCGGATCGGGCGATATGACAGTGCGTCCACTGAAGTCGACACGTTTGCCCGACAAGTTGCCACGGAATCTTCCCTGCTTGCCCTTCAGACGCTGCACAATGCCACGCGTCGTCTTCTTCGGTGCCATGTTGAGCGGAATTCCGCTAATCTCGCTGTGGAAATAGAGTGCCACATGTAGCTGCAGAAAGTCCCAGTCCTCGTGTATCAGTTCGATCTTGCCACCAGTTGCCATGTGCCGCTGTATCACATCGTTGATCAGCAGAATCTCGCTCTGCTTCATTGTCAGATCATCCTCGGTGGTGCCGGCCTTCACCTCGGACAGCACCGAGGGTCGTATGCAGGCCGGCGGCACAAATACCCTGGTGACAATGAGATGCTTTGGATGCGCACCACGCGAGCACATACCCAGCAGGGCAACATCGCTGTGGGGAATCTGTTCGAACAAATCGAGCACCATGAGTGGAGTCAGTTCCTCGGCAGCACTGTAGTTGCTTAGCGTCAGATTGAGATCACGATTCAGCTCTGTGGAGCGCAGCATCTCATCCATGTGCAGAGTGAACAGGGCATCCTTCTTGCGACCCTTGTACGGATCATGCAGAATCTTCAACAGACCGGGTCCCTTTTTAACACCACCGTTTGCTGCACCGCAATGCGGACACTTGGTCACCTTCTTGGCCTTGGCCAACATCTGTGAATGCAACGCCTTCTTGCCCAGATACGAGAAATTCGGATTATGCAGCTTCTTCTCGAAGATGGCACGATCCTCAGCCTTGAGCATAACATGTGCGCACGTCTTGCATATCATCTGCAGTATGTTGATGGTCGAACGAAAGTGTCCGATGTGAAAGACCGGCAGCGCCAGATCAAGGTATCCAAAGTGACCGATGCACTCGTTCAGCCCCTGGCCACAGGTCTCGCAGACGGCATCCTTGGTACTGATGCCCATGCGACGATCTAGCACGCCATATGGCACCGGCACACGCTGCGCCTGATACAAGTTCTTTGATATTATTCGCACAAGTGATTCCTGTTGAATTTCATCGGCGCCGCTTATGCCGAATTGCACATGTGAGCTGTGGTGCCCGGCAAAAAGTAAGTTAGATTAATTGAGGCCTTACACTCGTGGTGTGCACTTACATTTTCTTGTTAAGCGCCGAGGCGCGAAACTGTTCCTTGGGCATGGTGTTGGAACTCTTCAGCACAGCGAATAGTCCCGTAAATCAATTAAAATATTTAACTTTTATTTAAACCATATGACAACACGCTGACGGCCAGGTGCGCAAGAATATCGATAAATAGTGTAGTCAACACATATCGATGTTTCGATAGCATAGCCATATGCAATTGAATAAATTGAACTCAATCGTAGACTTCTATTTAATATATTTCAAACTAAAAAAATTCAAATTATTATTATTTATTAACAAAAACACAATTCAATTCTTTGTGAAACAAGAACGGCTTTATATCGATATGTTATAACGTTCACTGTTTATGAAGAGGCAAATGAGAACCGCCATATTCAAGGTGGTCGATTAATCGTAACACGCAACAATAGATAAATGCATTAGCGATGTTTTGACAATTGTTAATCATCGTCTCGGCAAGAAGAAAATACATCGATACTCTTGTGGTTGTCTTACATCACTAATAGTGCACAACAGTTTGTCGTCGTTTCTCTGAGGAAAATCAAGTCCAAATCGCATTAAATATCTGCAAATCAAATTAACGTTCTTTAAAATTGGTGTTTTTAAAAATCGTATTTTTTGTGTTTAAAAAAAGGTAAATAAGCTAAATATGTGTGTAAATCATGTAAACACAACCTCAAAATGCTTAAATGGCGTGGCTTCTTTGATGTGCATGTGCATATGTGTGCGTGTGTGTGCAATAAAAATTAAAATTACGTGCAATGTTGGCATTATATGTTTATATTTATCTGTATTTTATAAATATGCTTATCAAGTTCAACTGCCCTTGACGCGCTGATAAGGGTTCAATTTCACAAATTTGCCAAACTGACACACTCACTCCCAAAGTAGCAAATTTACCTTTAACGTGAGCACGCTCGAATGTGTGTGCGTGGGTGTGTGTGTGTAATTCTGCACAGGCCATAAAGTATTATTTGGAAAGGAATACCCATAAGAATTTTCTTATTTTTAGTGTACTGCGCACGTTTCATTTCATTTCATCGTGGCCAACAGCACAAAAAAACAACAACAAATTTGATCGAGTCACACACACACACAAACGCACATCTCGGCACTATAACAGAGAGTTAACAGCAACAGCTGAGGCTGTCGTCGAACAATATGCGCAATTAACATTTGCATAATTAAAAGTATTTTTTCATTATTATCTCAATTAATTTGTCGCATTTTCAACTGATTTTCATATTATTCATTCTCTTTGCAGAGTTCTTGCTTTGGCTGTACCAGCAGAAAAAAATTCAAAAACAAAAACCCAACGATTTTGAAAAGCTTACGCGTGGTTTAGCGTTGCCAGCGGCCATCGCGCAAAACGCGAAGCTATTTTTTTGTAGTTGCTCGAAATTATCACGTGGCAAAATCTAAAGAAACAAAAAGAAAGATTGCAAAAATCAACAAAAAGGAAGTTAAAATTATTCACAAATAGTATAACAAATAATACTTATATTCAGTTACGGTAAATACACTCAGCATATATAATTTGATTAGATTTTACTGAAACCAACAAAATAAAAAACCCCCCAAATCAGGAAAGGAATCAGAGCGCGAGACACAATTTGAAGAGAGAGGAGGCCTTGAGGAGATTTTCGTACCACATCCAGTTTCTTATCTAATTCGTGAGATTGCATTGCACACCCCAAGCAGGGGAAACATAATATCTTATATGACTTTTGAAAGATTAAGTGGTAAGTAAAGAATGCTAAATTGCCTCACGAGATGCATGCATGTGTGTGTACCTGAGTGTATACGTATGTGTGTGCATGTAAATAAATAAATACATTTACCAATCTAATTTAGTTGTGTAAGTTCAGCGACAGATAACGTTCAGGTAGTACGCCCCACGATTGCTACCTGTGCCTCCCTTCTCAACCCCGTCCCCTTGCTCAAATAAGTTTCTGGAACTATTTATACATTTTCCATTTTGGTGGGGGGGACACTATTTTCATAATGAGTAAGCGCGATTTGTAGTATTTTCCAGCTTGTTCGATTTCGAGTGAACATCATTATAATTATGGGGTTTTTCTTTCTTTCCATTTCTGTCCTATAGATACGTGTGTCTATCTGTATGTACATATGTATGTATGTATGTATGTATGTATGTATGTATGTACATATGTATGTATGTATGTATGTACATATGTATGTATGTATGTATGTACATATGTATGTATGTATGTATGTACATATGTATGTATGTATGTATGTACATATGTATGTATGTATGTATGTACATATGTATGTATGTATGTATGTGGGTAATGAGATTTGTTGTACTCTGTTAAGTTTAATGTGCGCATGCCGTAACCGATCCACCGTACATACACATGTACATAGGTACATATATGTATGTACAACTATGTACACACGATTTCGCACACGGAACCATTTCTCGTACCACTGTTAATCGTTAACAGCAACGATCGACGATAAATTATGTTAGCTAACAGCGCTCTGGAAGGCATCACTTGGTTGTGTTATGCAGAGCGGGGCAATTGTTATAATTTTATGCCGAAAAGACAATACGCAATCAATCTCAATCAAAGGGGGACTCTGTTCACCGTCTTTCCAGCTCTTTCCTGCAATACCTAGTTCAGTTTCCAGTTCCATTTGCATTTGCAGTCAGTTGGTTTTGGTTTACCACTGCTGTTGGTTTTGTTGTCGCTGCTGTTACTGTTATTGTAGTTGTTTCTTTTTCTCTTGTTTGCCATTTTGCAAGCGTGCCCAAACAATAACAAAAAGGCATACGCTGATAAAAGTAGAAAACCAGTTTATGGCATTGGTCGCTCCACTGATGATCGTGCCCCCCACTCTTCCCCCTACCCCTCTCATACTTGTTAACTCTTCGAAATGGGTATCATCATCACATGCTTTGCTTTTAACTGCGAATTCACCGCCCTCCCCTGCCTCTCCTCTTGCCTTACCTATTCGTATTTCTTGTAGCTTTTCGCTTTTGTCTTTGTTTTACAGTAAAAAGCTCCGCAATGATTGTTTTTGTTGCACTTTATTATTTGTATTTTTTGTGGGTGTCACATTTGGGTGAAAAAGACTTAAGATAAACGACGAGGCAACTTTCAAATGGTAACTAAATATATGAGGAATCAATTTCCTTTTGCTTTTCATCGGTTTTGTCTTTCACATATGTGTGCGTTTTTCTTGATTGTCGTGATGTGTGGTATCATTTGATTTCCCGTTACTTTAAGCGCTAACAGCTTGCAACCTGTGCCACCACATGTTGTTGTTGTTTATTTTCACACAATGCAACAGACGTTCGAACCGAAGTGCTATATATACCATATATACTAAGAACTTGTGGGTGTAGAGCATGAAAGGAGAGTGCTATAAATAGCTTCAACCCGAGGCTCCTTGCACTCTCTTTCCCCTCCCCACCCGCCTTCCACTTCAAACTGCACTGAAAACATATTCAAGTTCTATTTGTCATTATCCGTATTATCTTTGTGCGTTTATTGCTCATGATTTTCTTTGTAAATTTAGTACTATATGTTGTTTTTCATATTTTACTTGTTTGCAAGCAAATACCGAGTAATCGAAAAACCTGGAACAACTGACTTGCACTCATATCTAGATAAATAATATTTATATATGTATACATTGTATATGTAGTGCATGCAACATGTTTTAAATAGTTTGCCACAGGTAATTGCATTTGTCATGCAATTCTTTATAATAATACAAAAGTCCAGTCGTTCGTCATGGTTGTTCAAGTGCAGCTAAAGCGATATATGCACATATGTATGTATTGTATATAGAAATCGCCACAAGTGCTGAAAGATTGTGTTTAAAATAGAACAGCAAACGGATGAATATATAGCATTGCAGTTCGTAAATATTGAATTTATATACCATATATTAATTATTATATTTTTAATGTACAACTTTTTATTGACTGAATATTTCGAATATAGAGAACTGTTATATTCATGTATAAATCCACCTTCACCGACACTGATATACCCCACTTCATGCTTGTCACATTTACAGGGCACACAAAGTCAATAAAAGTTGCCTGCTGCTGCAAGCGACTCCATTGATGACGCGTCTCCATCTCTGACCGTGTTGTTGGTGGTCAGCAGCAGCAACAAAAATGACAACATTTGCGTCATAAATCTCTCTCGCTCTGCCTTGCAGTACAGTAGTGCAGTGCATCAGCAGCAGCAGCTTTCACTCTTGAGTAGGAGGCGAGTGCACTCTTTGCTCTTTCACACAACCTGCGCTTGCGTTTTCTTCTTTGCTCTCTGCATAATGCATGACCTGCAGTTTTGTGTGTGCGTCTCGTCTCTTCTCCTTCTGCAATTTCGACATTTTCGGGGATTTGCTTGTTTTCGTTGCATACTTTTAAGCTGGCGCTGCATATTGCAATTGAATTGCAGCAACTGCATAGCTCAAATGTCATTAGAAAGGGGTTAAGTACTGTGTTGGTGAGGGGCCGGGGCGCACAGTCGCTGGCGGCAGTAGAACATCTGATTGTTGTTGCAGGCCATGTGCCACGGCACATGCGCAGTGATTGCCACACGAACCTGCTGTGTTCTGTTCGGTTCGTGCCTCGTGGCTCGTCTCGTGTCGTTTTCCATCCCCGCCAGGATGGACACACAGGACCCTGACGATGTCGCTGTCGTCCGGGGGGCTCTGGTACTCAGCATCGCAACGGAATCGAGTCAGTTTATTCGGTAGCGTTAAACCAATCGCAAGTTTTTTCCGACACTTTTCCGCCTTGTTCTCGAAACGTGAAAATTTTCCACGCATATTCTCTGTGAGTGTGTGTGTGCTTCTGTGTGTTTGTGTGTGTATGTGTGACATAAAAGGCATAAAATAAAAAGTATTCAACACTTTTTCGTCTGTTTTTTTTTTCCTCTCGTATTTCTGCTTTCGCAACAACAATGCAAATGACGAAAACACACGCGCTCAACTCTTGGAACACACCCTGCGACCTCTCGCTATCACCCTCTCTTCACCCTCCCTTTCACTCTCATTGTTTCTTACTTGCTTTTCGTTTTTGGGGCCAACAAAAAAACTACAGCAGAAATTACATTTGCCGTGCCCAATTGGCATTGTAATTATTGGATTTTCCTGAATTGCGTGTGTGTGTGCGTGCTAAACTACATATCAAGTATTAATGTTGTTTTTGTTGCTGCTGCTGCCACTGCTGCTGCTGTCATATGTGTGTGTGTGTGAAACTTGCCTTTGTTGAGTTATCCTTCATTTTCCACTCGAATCAAAAGTTCCCAGCATCACTTGTGCTACACGTATATATAAAAACTATATATATTTATATATACACATATGTAAACTCATAGATAATTTGCGATGTGAAAAAAATACCCAAATTGGTTAAAATTTATTACAAGTACAAGTCAAAGCAAGAGCAAATGAGAGAGAGAGAGAGAAAGACACGGCAAGCATCGATGCAGGATACGAAGAATCGATAAGTTGCATTTAGTTCATCGATAAAGTAGAGCAGCAGCAATATCAGAGCAATCGATCTGCCACTTGGATCACGTACCCATACACATTCACATACGTATTTGTTAGTGTGTGTGCGTGTGACTGTGTGTGTTTATATACTCTTGATATTTATTTG
Organism: Zaprionus capensis; assembly: GCA_018903675.1. Classification (NCBI taxonomy): domain Eukaryota; kingdom Metazoa; phylum Arthropoda; class Insecta; order Diptera; family Drosophilidae; genus Zaprionus; species Zaprionus capensis. The sequence continues at coordinate 9,766,845 of JAEIFN010001073.1, read as the reverse complement.
GTTTACCTTGCAAACTCAACTCTCTTGTTACAACAAACACAACGACGTTCGTTGTTAAACGATTTTTAATGCACAATACGCTTTGTCGTTGTTATTTTCTTAAATTTTTGTTATCTCTCCGGGCTAACACAAACAAACGTTTATGTCAACGCGGCGCTCACGACGTTGGTTCCACACCAACAACCAATGCAACTGCAACAACAACAATAACAACGATAAAAATAACAACGAATATTGAAAGAAATTTAACGAAACGCGCTGGCACAAATTAAAAGAACAAAGCGCAAGTCAACAAATCGATCGCCAATAACAGCAGCAGCAACAGTAAGAGAAGTTGCAAAATTAACAGCAGCTGGGAAGCAACAACTGTTAAGTGGCAACAGCGACAGTAGAAGTAACAACAATAACAACAATAATTCAAATCCTGACTCAATTTACCACTGTGGTGTATTGTGTTTGTGTGCTGCCAGACCCAGACGGAAAAGACGACGCAATCAACCTGACGCCGCCCAAGCATTTGTCGTTGACGTTGACGTTGCCATTGCCGTTGCAATTTCTGGCCGCGCTCGTTCAGCTCCTGCTCGTGACAACAAACTTCAAAAGCGAGCTGCATCATATGCTGTGCGATTTAACCATCCAGCGACATACTGTGGCCATTACCTATGACCTCAGCGGTGAGTTAATTAAATTCCCAACACGACACACACCCACACACTCATGTACACAGGCTCTACTCTACTCCACATTACACCAAACTCAACAGACTGAAGAGAGCGGCAGGAGAGAGAGTTGAGAGCACTGAGCTTTCTTTCCCGCTCCCACTCGCACACTTAGGATCCTGGTTTTTATCAAGTTGAGAGCACTGAGCTTTCCCTCCTGCTCTCACTCGCGTCACTTTACGATCTAGTCGTGTCATCAGCTGTCTGTTTTTGTCTCTCGCCAGCTGTTAGCGCTAACAGCAATGACAACAGACAACTGCTAACAGCAGACAACTGTGATTTATCCTCCTCAAATTCTTGCGAATAGCAGCTGTTTCTGTTGCTGGTGCAATCGCAAAACATGTGTAATGTAAATATTTATCGATTAATTGAATTTATTTATTTTTTGCTTCGCATATTTGAAAATGGGCATCCGTTTATTTGGTTTTTTATGTTGTTTTATCAGGCTTTGATTTAGACGTCATTAGTGCTTTGGTTGAGCAGTAGCTACACAAATCTCAGTCCAGGAATTGAATTTGAAATTATTCGATATTGTTCTATCTAGCGAAATTCTCAGTGTAAAAAAAACAAATTTACAAACACAACTGACTGAAACAACAACAACACACTTGCAAGAAATGCAATTGCAAATAAAAAATAAATTGGTCGTGGATTCAAGATAGCACAAGAACCGAACCATTATAATTGTATCAATTTATTCATCATCTATATATATAGTCCTTTTTATCGATTTTATTCAAAATTGTATTCGTTTTTGATGTGGTCTAACATTCGGTTAAGCTTTGGTTCAAAATTACTGCGTATAAAAAGAAGACGAACCGATGCGTGCAGTTCCTCACTGAGCTATCGATGAGGTCGCATTAAAAGGCAGGCGCGCAAGAGCGAGCAAGCGATCAATCGTTCAACAAGCCCACACCCCCTCCCCCTATCCTCCTTCCCTACATGCAATAGTATTAGATTGCATATCCTCTCTTTTCGAAATACCGACACCATACGCGCGGTTCAAATTGTTCACTTGTGTTCTTTAAGTGTGTCGAAGTGGGTTACCAATGTTCACTTGCTATGCACCAATCAGATCGCTGGCCTAACTGTTGTATACCTATGTGGGTAAGCTGAAGCGACGATCTTCCATTGTTGTTTATCCATAAATACTTTGTATAAGAAGCTTATTATATATCTTATTATCTGCTTTCCATCTCTAATTCATCGTTATCTTTGTCTCTTTCCATTGCAGAAACACCAGCAAAAAAAGGCGCACCTCCAATTCCACAAAAACGGAGTAAAAGCTTCGAACTGTGCATGAATTCAAAGAGGCGAACTATAAGTCATCGGTAAGTAAGCTACTGATATCGAAAACAACTTGTGATTAATATTTAAATACTGGAAAGGGGCAATACAGAGAGAGAGCGGAGAGGGTGGTGATACTGTACTGCAAGCCATTATATACACGACAGTATTATTTACCTGGATGTGCATGTAGTACATACAATTTGTATACCAAATCTGTCTGGGGGTCTAAACTGATTTTTTAATGGGTCACACAGACACTCTAGTATTGATTGCAGTCAATGCTTGTGCGTGTGTCTCTTTCTCTCTCTCTCTCTTTCCCTCGCTGTCTATGTGTATGCTGCTGCTGCCTGGGAAAAGTCAGTATGCGCGCAGAACTTTTGACCCAATTACAGTCTATTATCCTTCCTTCCTTGCTTGGTTCGAGAGTACTTTGAATTTCAGTTCATCAAGTAATTTACAGGTGTCAACACGTAGTTCTCTCTCTCTCTCTGTCTCTGTTATCGATTGACTAACAGTGCGTGCAATATGTTAGCCTGTTAAACTGTTAGTGAAAGTGTGCCGCAACAACAGCTGTTAGTTAATTCTCTATGGAAATATCAAATTCTAACTCTCAAATTCTCCTCTTTTCCATGTCGCCCTTTGCAGGACTTCAAGTAACAGACATCGGAAGTTACAGCCGTTCAGGTACACGTGAGCCAACAACCATTGTACCGTTCCAATAGTTTTTTACTTAAACAAAATTTCAAAAAAAAAAACAAAAAATAAAAAAAATTAAAAACCAAAAAATTACAAAAAAAATACCAATAATCATAAAAGAAAACACCAAATAGTTAAGACTATGCCACATATATAGAAGAGATAGAGAACTACACACACTACAACAATAGCAACAACGCCCCCGAGCACGCACTACAAGTGAACAGAAGAGAAGGTTGGCAATTGCGACAACAACAGAAGCAACAACAACTAGAACAACAATCCTCCCGCCTGCGCACCCCCCCCCCAACTGGAGAGTGGGAAGCTGCAGCAAGCAAGCAAGTTAAAGGAAAGCGAAAGGGAAAACCATTTGCGAGTCGATGCCCAAAGGAAGTAAAGCGAAATTCAGGTCGGAATCCGAATCCCAATCGGAATCCTCGACAGCGTTGGACGAACAGCAGCAGCACCAATACGCTAAAGGAAAGTGCGAATTGAGAGAGTGAGAGAAAAGGCAAATTTAATGAACGGAAACGAAGGGCAAAGCAACTGCAACAAAATAGCCGCCAAAGTCAACAAAATTGGCGCCGCCATCAGCCGCGCGCACAACCAGCCATAGACTCGTTTAAAGCTGAGACACCCCCCAACCACAACAACAACAACAGCAACACCCACACCCCACATCGAAGCCAGCAGAAGCCGCGCAATCACGCCCACAACGCCCACACTCGTGCACCCATTAACGAACACACAACGCACACAGATACGAAGTGAGCAAACGAGGGAGCACTAGCAGAGGTCTATCTGAAAGGCACGATATAATACCCCAGTATATATATATATATACATATATATATATATCAATACAATATCCCCCACATAACTGAAAGAACAAGAAGAAGAACAAGAACAGCTGCAACATGGCGACCGTTAACGTAAATCGCAGCGTGACGGACATCTTCTATCGCTACAAGATGCCACGTCTACAGGCCAAGGTCGAGGGCAAAGGCAACGGCATCAAGACCGTCCTGGTCAACATGGCCGAAGTGGCCCGCGCCATCGGACGCCCAGCAACTTATCCGACCAAGTACTTTGGTTGCGAATTGGGAGCCCAGACGCAGTTCGATCATAAGGTAAGTTTCAAGTGACTTATCTTTCTATTGTATGTCATATGCTCATGGTTCTCTCCCTTTCTTTGTCGTGCAGAACGAGCGTTTCATTGTGAATGGCTCGCATGATGTGAACAAGCTGCAGGATCTGCTCGATGGCTTCATACGCAAATTTGTGCTCTGTCCGGAGTGTGATAATCCTGAAACGAACTTAACCGTTTCGGCTAAGAATCAAACCATCTCGCAATCATGCAAGGCATGTGGTTTCCATGGCCTGTTGAAGGTTAATCATAAGGTCAATACGTACATTGTTAAGAATCCACCATCGTTGAATCCGGCTGCCCAGGGCTCATCGCTCACCGAGGGTAAACGCTCGAAGCGTGTGCAGAAGCATAAGAACGATAACTCCGATGGTTCCATGTCAAACAATTCGATGGCCAACAATTCTGGCGGCGAATCGGACAGTGGCAATGGCACCAATCATGCCAGCCAAACAGAGGCCGAAATCAGTGCCGCCATTCCGGAGAAGACCATTGCCGAGGACGATGACGATGCCTGCTGGAGCGTGGATGTATCCAAGGTGAGAGACACGAAAGGGCTAGAAATATTCGCCGCCAGCTTAGGCGTATTATATACAGAGACCTTTTGCGATCTTTAGGTTCTGTAATTGCCAATTTAACATAGTTATTCCTTCCCATTTTCAGGAGGCAATTCGTGCACGCTTGCAGGATCTAACGGATGGTGCCAAGGGCATGACCATTTCGGATGATTACGACAAGACGGAGAAGGAGCGGATCGACATCTTCTATGAGCTGGTGAAGAGCAAGCGTGATAAGAAGCAGCTGGATGATGTGCCTACGCACAAGGATCTGTTGATCGAGGCCGAACGTCTTGATATTGTGAACAAGGCACCATTGGTACTGGCTGAGCTGCTCTTCACCGAGAACATCATCAACGATGTGCGCAAGAATCGCATTCTCTTGTTGCGCTTCACGCACAACAATCCGAAGGGTCAACGTTATCTGATCGGTGGCATCGAGCAGACTGTGGAGCTGCATGCCAATTCACTGATGAGCAAGGTGGCCGGCATATTCAAGATCTTCTATGACCTGGACATTCTCGACGAGAAGGTGATACTCGACTGGGCACAGAAGGTGAGCAAGCGTCATGTGTCGAAGAAGATTGCAACGGAGATACACGAGAAGGTCGCACCGTTTGTTCAGTGGCTTAAGGATGCCGAAGAGGAGGAATCATCATCGGATGATGATGAGAATACTGGCCGTGATTCGGATGTGGATATCGAGTACGATGATCGGGCACGTGTCGAGCCGCTCAAGGTTGTTGCGCCTGCTGCTGTCGTTGCGGCCAACAAGAAGAACGCACTGGACGATGAGGATGGTGATGAGATAGACATCGATGATATCTAAAAAAAAACACACCATATACTAGTAGTGGGACAATAGATTGTTGTTGTTTGGGGCTACACGGACCGCGAACGTCGAACGTTGTCCGGCAGGTGATGGGTGAGACATTGCTGCTGCGTACATCTCTCTCGTTGTTGCAATTCATCATCCATCGCCGCCATCATTTCTCAACAGCTATTGCTGCCACGCTGCTCTACCACACCTGGCCCCTTTCCCTCTCCTCACCTCTAGCAACGAACCTCTCTATGTGGGCAGGGGGGCTGCTGCAGCAGCGGCGACGGCAAAGGCGGCGCGTGCCCTTTAACTTTGATGAAAATCTTCACGACATTTCGATTGTAATTACATTGAATGCACTTCCAACAACCATTTGTAACAATAAAAACTAAATTCAAATTAAATGAGTAAATAACAAGAACAACTAAATGCGTGCCACTCCAACAACGACAACAACAACAACAAACAACAACAACTGAATTAACTATGAGAATGGTTTGCAACAACAATGATTAATCAATCCTATCTTCGGCTTTCAATTGTAGTGTATTTTATTATTTTTATATCAATTTAGTTTGTTCTCCGTTTTTGCTTTTACATCTCTCGTCGTGGTTAACAACAATTTGATTTCATCCCCGATTATATAATGTTTTTTTTTTATACTACAACTTACAACATAATAATAGTTTCATTTCTCCCTCCTCTTTTTACGTGTTTTAAATGTTTAATTAATTTTAAGTGCAGTACTTATTAAGCTTAACGCTGAAGTAGCAGAAGATGAAGGAAGCAGAAGAATAAGGAACTATAATGTCAAATAGAAAGAATTAATATTAATTTTGTAATTGTAACTTGATTTCCCTCGGCTTTCAAATCGTAATTAATTCGCAAATATGCATATAAAATACAAAACGATATATATATATATATTTAATCAAAAAGAAAACAATAAAAATGAATTTTCAAATGCAAATGTTCAATAACTACAACAACAAATTGATGAAGAATTTTTCGTACATTTATTACAAATATATATATACACACACACACTCACAGACAAACACAAACACACAAACAACTTAAAAGGAAACATAATAACTTTAATCAAAATATGCATAAATACCAGAATATATATACGACTAGCTGCATTTTTGACTAAAATTCACGGCAAAAACAAAAGAATGAAAGAGAAAAACAAAAGAAAACAACAAAAAAATGGTACCCCCAATATGATACAGTTTTTTCTTATGCTAAGTTATTATTTAATGAAAAACAAAGCCCTAATATTTTTTTGTGCAAACCCAAAATGCTATTTTCAAGAAATCTAATAAATAGAGACTTATAAAATGTACAAAATGTGTGTGATTCATTATAAGGAAGTTGGAATTGTTAAACGATGAATGAGTTTTAGATTTAATTAATTAATAGAGATGCCAATATGTGGAGAATACGTATAACACTAAAAGGGAGATATAAAGGGTGATTTTTTAGCTATTATCTTTTTGGCAATTCGAATTTATAAACAAACTCTATATTTATAAGTAAAGTTGTTCCAACAGAGAGATAAAACATGGAAGTTTGTTAACTGATTCATTTAATTTTTTTGTTTTAAGGTGACGCTTTTTGTTTCGTGTAAACTATCAAAATACACTTACATATATCTGTGTGTTGCCATGTGACCGTTCTGTTTTCTCACCCAAATGTGTGGTATGTACTTTTCTAGGGTATCTTGTGTACTGGTACTGTACTGGTACATGAAATTTCGAACAGAAAATGCAAAACACAAAAACAAATTAAATGCTGCCAAAAAGGCGATGAGGGAGGGGGCGGGTGTGTGTGGGTTGGGGGAGGATCAACAGTTAGCTGAATTCGTGGGTGGCATAATTCTGGCTTCACCGATGCCGATAACAGGTTGAACCTTTGGCGGGGGCAGGCTCAGGGGCAGATTGACCGCCTTCAGCAGGCAGCCAAGATCAACGACGCGTCCTCTATTCTGGAACGGCAATTTGGGGCACAACTCGAAGGCGTAGTTAATGGGGGGCATGTCACAGCCACGGAAGCACGATACATCGATGAAGTTCATCAGATCACAGACCTCGATCTCATCGCAATCGTTGCGATTGAGCACCGACAAGAGGTTATCGATCAACTCCATGGTGAACGGCATTCGGAAGCCGCGCAGTGTGGAGCGTATCTGGGATTCGGGCATAAATGGTTTGTTTGTCGGATTGATGTGATGGAAGTGTTCCATTAACTCGTCCCGTCCATTCCAGAGCGCACGCTTGATCTCCAGATGTGCAGAGGCGCGCACTTTGTCCCGCGAACAGGCATGTGGAGGTGCCTTTTCGCCGGAGAAATGACGGCACAGCGAGATAATCTCATGATCCGATATGGTATTACCCATCAATGCAACCAGGGCACCCTTGAGGCTCTCGTACGATATGAAGATCGTGCGTTTCTCCATCTTCTCCTCGAGATCTGTGCAATCTGGCACACAGATCGAGACAAAGTCGGACATGCGCGTCTCCAGCACCTTGCGCACTTTCTCAAGTATCCTTTCGATATTGCACTGCTCAAACTGATCCTGATGATGCTCCATGTACATGAGCGTAAACTCATCTGCAGACACTAAATGGAAAATGAAATCCTTGATGACCATGGTGGAGCCAATGAACAGATTGCAAGGTTTATAGTATAACGGCTGCTTGCACGTGAACTTCTCCTGGCCGGGTATAAGGACACGGCCACGTTTCATAAACTCGCCGCCAAGGAAGCCGGAATTGCGCACAGCAATCTCCAGCACCTGCATCGAGTCATCGCACAGAAAGTAACTGATCACAAAGATGCGTTCGCAATTCTCTTTGATGGTCGACAACATTTTGGCCCCAAAGCGCAGTACATATCGATCGAATTTGATGAACTTGCGGAAGTCTGTCTTGGGACGCTTATTCACAATCGACATACAATTGCCGGCGGAGTCCTCGTAGCTGCCCCAGCCATTGTATGGCGGCAGAGTGCGAACCGACTTGTCATACGGCTTGCAGATATCCGATCGCGTTGGCTGTGCCAGCGGCGTGAACTGATCGATGCCGTAGTTATCGCGATAGTATTGCCGCGTAAAGGGATCCATATCGGTGATTACAACGGCGCGACCATACACGTTGATCACGCTGCCGATCTGCAGATCACGCTGACTATAGTAGAGGATCTCCTTGTTGCCCAGATTCAATGGATCGATACAGTAGCGCACATTACGCGAATTGCCCATCACATTCAGAAGCGTCACAGGCGTGGTCTGACCTGGCAGCAACATGCCACCGAATTCCTGCAATCAGTGAAGAGATCGTATCAGTGTGATCAGGAAGATCTCTAAGATCGCTATGATCAGAAACTTACGCGCTGGAGGCGTGCACGCTTGAGAAACGTCTTCGGGCCATCCCTGCCGGAGTTACGTATTTGCGCCTCCTTCACCTCGATCGTATCATCGGCAAGGTAATAGCAGATCTCCAGCTTACGCACATCTCCCAAGTCGGTGCGATCATCCCAGTAGGCCTGGAACTTGAGTACCTGACGATCGTACTTGAGGAACTGTGCGAAAGCGTGACGCTTTTCCCGCGGTGCACTGGCGCGTGCCCTGCCCCGATTACGCACTGCCATCCCAGGATCACTAGAAAGAAAGATCGTTAATACAATTAGTTGTAGTCATTGCACATACAGCTGGTGACTTACACGGCAGGTACCACCGGATCGGGGACCACTATGCCACGTTTGTTGAGAAACTTCCGGGTGAAGATATCACAGTCGACAATGTGATATTTGCGATCGAAAATCTCAACGGTGCGATCTACATTGAGATCGACTATGGAAAGAAATTCATTATCACAGGGCGGCGGCTTTGCAACGCGCTGTCGATGCAGAATGCAGCCCTGAACAATGCCCGAATTCATCACCTTTGGCTCGTGTATATCAATGGTGCCATCCTCCAGATAATAGAAGATCTTCACGTGTCGTACCATATAGGGTGCATGGAAATTCTCCTGCAGCGTCTGCTTGAAATATGCCTTAAAGGCGAGCACCTTTTTATCATACGCCAGCCAGGGTGGCAGCCGTGGACCCGACCGTGGTGGATATAGAGCATGGGCTTCAGCCGGAGGACAACTGATATCGATGACAACATTGGCAGGGTCCACGGCCGCTTGCAGCCGGTCACTAAGCATGGGTAAGCCACGAAAATTCATTAACGTTTGCGATTTCGGATAGTACACTTTATTGACCTATAAAGGGACAAGTAACAAGAATTAAAAACAACAATGAATATAGTGCGAAGATCGCGAACAGATTACTTACATCGCGAAAGAGCGTGCCCGGCAAGAGGGGCATACCTGGTATTCGCAACATCTTGTTTAATTTTTATGCAATTTATTTTTTATATGAATATTTTTAACGATTGTGTGTTTTTTATTTTTTCGTGCGATCGATTGTGTAGCACGCAAAAAACTGTAATGAATTTCAGTTTTCTTTTGTCAACAAGTCTCGGTTCCCACGCCTACTACTCTAACTGAATAGAAAATTTGAATGTCGAAAGTAGCGCGCCAACGATCTGTCTGTTAACTCATGTTAAATTACGGATTTATCGACTAGTGTTATCGGTTTGCAGTATTAACATTACAGCTGTTAAGGCAGTAACTCTCTCGCTCACACAAGGTTGCCTACTCTCAGGCGTTCGAATTCGTAACATTGTGCGCCATAACATGCTGATTGCATCAGCTGTTTAGCAAGTGTTATTGCTAACAGCGCATGCTCTCTTCTCTTTTACTCTCTCTCACTATCTTTCGTTTGCTTCGAGAGCAGATGTTTGTTGTCGCTATTTGCTGTTGTTGTTGCTCTCTGGTTATTTCGCTTCTCCATTGAAGGCTTATTAACTTTATCATATTACAACACACACACGACGCGATTGCTCAATTAAAACCGTGAATTGATAAATAGCAAACGATCACAGTTATTTGAATTGTTTTTCATTTACGTCTCATACTTTAGTGCTCTATGTGTAGAGTATACGTGCTTCGGTGTGGCGAGCCTAAAAGCTAGTTTTCTTGATTTCTTTTAGTCTATTTTGATTCGCAAAGCGTTGGAAACGTGCGCCGCGAACGGACGAATTTGGTGTGCTACGCGTTTTGTTGTTTTTGCATGAGCCAAAAATCAAAACAAAAATTTATTTAAATTCACACAAAAACGAGACTATCTAATATAAATAAGAAATTCGGTATATTTCGTAACTTTTGTGTGTGAAACCTTTTGTTATTTTTCTCGGTCTTGTTTTATAAATAAACCGCAATGAAATTGGAAATAACTAAACAATAGAAAAAACTGGTGAAATTCGAAAACAATAAGTGCCTTTTAATCAATGCCAAGTGAGTAAAATATACATATGTTCGAGAACGAAAGGGGTCCGCAAAGGGTACGCGTGAAAAGGGGATAAACAGAGTTGTCTTTTATTCTCCTCCCCCTTCTCTACTACGTTCATCTGGCACGACAATGCGCTCTCATCACGCTTCTCGGCCCACTGTGCCATTTCTGTTATAAATCAATTAGCTCGGACATGCCCACATGCCTAACTAACAAAAGCTCTACTCAGTGCCACGATAGACCCATCTATTGCTACTATTAATTACACTATATAAACAGTATAAGGTCTGCCCCTCCCACAGGTTTTTGCAATGGAAATTACCGGGAAACAAGCGCCTCGTCTGGCTCTTTGGTTAGTCAGAAATATTTATTTTTCTCTTTATAGATTTATCATTCGAATCCATAAACTGAAATAGTTTATGTGTTCAGTTGAAAGAGTCTTAACATTTGGAAAAGCAAGACTAGAAGTATAGAATTGAAGCTTTCTTTTAATTGAAATAATTTTGTTATCCCAGCAGAGCATCCCTGAGTCTTGCTTGCTTAACCGTTGCGAATTATGAATTGTTTGTCTTTTGTTTAGGTTATCAAAGTCAACATAGTTTTCCCAGACTCTTAATCTATACGTGATGAATGCTTCATTTAGATTACATTATACAATTTCGTTCTACGAATATGATATGCCATAAAAGGCGTACCTGGGAAATTACCGACCTTATTGCAAGCTCGAATGCGCCTGTTTATAATGACGAACGCAATTCATAATCAAAACAATACTTCCCTCAAAGCGATAATAAAATAAAGAAGAAGTAATCATTTCTTAGCGATGAAACTGGCTGATCATCAAGTGGAAGCCTCTTCCAATCTATCGATCCCAGAGATACAACCTACCTACGTACATTTATCTCTCCATTGATGAACGACGTGCGTCAAACCTCAGTTGGGCAATTGATTTTCACTTTCTATGCAACCCATGACAGTTGTTCCTATAGAGATAGGGAATCAAATTATCGCATCGCGCGCTCAACTGGCTCAGCGACAGATTATAAATATTAGACCTGCGACTTACGTGTACACCTCTGTCTCAACGTAGCCCAATTGAAGTGGTCATAAATAGCACAATGTTATTAATATGGTTCTCTCTCTACCTCTACTACCTTTACTCCTCGCAATCGGCCTTATCGCGATGCGGGCAATTACCACCACCCTCAAGACGAAAGGTATCCGTGGTCGGGTTTGGTCTCGACTGGTCGACATCGTTGATGCCGTACATGTCCACAAATACCCGCAGTATGTTTCTGATTTACGGTAAAGCCTAAAAGAATATTTACGAGACTAAGCAAAGTCAGTTTCTTTTGGCAATTTATCAAATGATGCCATCGTAAAAACTTTCGCAAAAAGTTTCCTATTTGAGTTTAGTTTTGCATATTAAATCTTAATGGAACTAAGTACAAAACTATATCAACTGAGTGGATATAGACATAAAACTGCAGTACAATAAACTATACTGGATAATCGATTAACAAGCTGAGAAAAGTTATACAAATCTTTATTTTTGGTTCCTTCTGTAGGAGAGATAGTTACTTAAGGGGCATACTCACATATCTGGTGATTATAATAGACATATCGAGAAAGCTACATACATACTAGAGTATATAGAAGGTATTCCTATTCTGCATGCAAGTCTTGTGTTGTAAACCTGACATACTCCACCATCAAAGTGATATACTCCACTCCCAGGGTATTATTGAAAATGTCAACCAATATGGCAGACGCTAAGCACACGGCCCTGTCGACGACGTATAGAGCAAACACTTTAGATGAGGGAGAACGAAAGCCAGAAGCGGAGGCGGGTCAACTGTTTGCGGGGCGAGGTTACCTGTGTCCACTCGGTAATTGTTGTCGATGACGTGTAGTGCAGTTTAATCTAATTGCGATTTGGCTATTTAAAAGCTGCTTCACTGCCTCGAGCGTCTGCCAATTGTTCTTGCAAACAGCTTAGGTTCGACGGGAGGGGAATCTTATCTGTGGAAGACAAACTCTGTCTGAGATTGCTGCATGTGTCATATACATACATATGTATACATATGATTATTATTAGTCTCACCTCGGTTTCTTTTATAGATCGCCCGAGCCATAGCCGTAGTCGTCATTACTTCGATCTAGCGCAATGTCTTCCACGGCCACGGATAGCACCAAACTGGCCGATGTAGGTCTGATTGAGGTGCAGCTGGACAGCCTGGACTCGAGTCACAATTTCGCCGCTTCCAACGGTGGCACACCAAGGACCAAACACCTGTCATCCGATCAACAACAGGATCAGCAGCAGAAAAATGTGTTCAAATCGAAGGTGTTCATCATTGCGGTCACCTTCTCCTCGGTGCTAATGATAGCCATGTGCATTGGCTTCCTGGTGCACTACGAGTTCGCTGGCGATGTGAGTGACATGGAGACCGCCTCGTATTGGCACGTCAAGCTGCCCAAGGCACAGCAGGAGTGGTACGATCGTGGCATTGCAGAGCTAAAGTTGGCTCTGAATCGAGAGCTTAACCGTCGACGGGCCAAGAATGTGATCCTCTTTGTGGGCGACGGCATGGGACCAAATACGGTGACAGCGGCACGCATCTATCGCTACAAGGAGGAGGGTCTGCTCAGCTGGGAACGCTTCCCGCACATGGGTCTGCTGAAGACATACTGTGCGGACAAGCAGGTGCCCGACTCCTTCTCCACAGCGACGGCGCTCTTCGGCGGCGTCAAAGTCAACTACGAGACGGGCGGCGTCGATGCCAATGTGCCGCTGGGCAATTGCAGTGCCTCGTTGCATGCGGTGAATCATGTGCAGACTATACTCAACTGGGCACAGGTTGATGGCATGCGAACTGGTTTCGTGACAACGACACGTGTTACGCATGCCACGCCTGCGGCCCTGTACGCCCATGTGGCCGATCGCCGTTGGGAGTCCGATGGCACCTTGTCGGCCGATGCCAAGAAGGAGGGTTGCCTCGACATAGCACGCCAGCTGGTGGAGCTGTCGACGGGACAGCAAATCAATGTGAGTAGAGAGATCAGGGATGAAGTAACACCCCATCATCAATCGCTTACCTTGCAGGTCATCATGGGCGGCGGTCGTCAGATGCTTGTCTCCAATGTCACCGGCACAGTCGAAGACCCATTGGACACCTGGGCAGGTCATTCGTCAGATGGACGCAATTTAATCGAAGATTGGAAACAATTTAAGGCCAGACAAGGTGTCTCACATGCTGTCGTGCAGAACAATGGTCAGCTGGGCAAACTGGACACCGAGAATCTTGACTATGTCCTGGGCATCTTCGCCAACGGGCATCTCATGTACGATCACGAGCGGAATCATAGCGATGCCGGCATGCCGTCCCTGACGAACATGACCCTCAAGGCACTCGAAGTGCTGGGTAACAGTGATAAAGGTTATCTGCTGGTTGTCGAGGCGGGCATGATCGATCAGGCGCATCATCGGGGCACGGCACGAAAGGCTCTCAACGAGGTGGTGGCCCTCGATGAGGCAGTTCAAGCCGTGCAAGCGCATCTCAAGGCAAAGTATGTGCAGCAATCTTTGATTTCCAGTGTGCACTGTGCTCACTATCTTCTCTTGCAGAGATCAGCTGGACGAGACGTTGCTGATTGTCACCGCAGATCATTCGCACACCTTGACCATCAATGGGCATCCAGAGCGAGGCGCTGATATTTTGGGTATGGCGGGCAATTCCAAGACAGAAGATACGCCATACACGACACTCACGTACGGCACCAGCTACAAGGGCTTCCAGGTGGATCCCGAGCAGCTGCAGCGACAAAATCCTGCCCTGGAGGACACCACAGATTGGGAGTACACACAGCAGGCGGCAATCAATACGAATGAGAATCTGCACGGCGGCTCCGATGTGACGTTACATGCGCGTGGTAAGTCAGACATGCATATAGATATATAAGTATATATATCCATGTTCTCATTTAATTACAGGTGCCATGTCTCACCTGTTCCACGGCGTGCACGAGCAGAGCTATGTGGCACATGTGATCTCCTATGCGCTCCGTATCGGACGCTTCCGTGATAGCACAATCGCCGAATCCTTGGCCGACCTAATGCCTCTGTAGCATTCTATATAGAACAATTTTTATAATTAATACAATATTGTGATAAGTTGTTTTTGTTTTCTAGTAATAAGTGCTAATAAAATGCTTAAGAGCGTTAAGCGTCATTCAAATGAACGCGCCAAGCATTGTTTTGCAGCCCTGGCCATTTGGCGTTGCCAGACAATTTTCATCGTTACAATTGAAGGTGTATATTGAATTTTGTGTTATTCATAATTACTTTACTCCTAAGATATTAAACTCTAATGCTATATGAATAATAACGCATGTTTAAATCGGGCCAAATGTTCTTGTTGCTGGTAATAAATAGAGGAGAATATCGATAAACAAGGCGATAATTCTTTTTCCTGGCTGCCATGATTTGATGATTGATTTTCAAAGAACACGACGAAATAAGACGAGAATATGTAAGCAAATTAAATTATTTCTGGGGTGGTTTACGATATATAGCCTACAATAAGACTCATTTTGAAAATCAATTTGGCGGCCAAAGTGATCCGTGTGACCAGGTATTAAAGAGCATGTTTTGGTATCGCAAGTATGCACGACTATGGTCACATTGCTCATCAGCTGTTTATGTTTGCAGTTTGCTTTTGAAATTTTATAATACTTTCTTTTCTTTGTTTTTGCTTAATGCGACTTTGTAGATAAAAACAACTTCTATTTATATTATGCCTGGACACCCAACTGAAGAAATTTGGCAATTTTTTAATTGCCAACTTATTATTTTGGGATGTTTTGCATATTTGTATTATTATTCAAAATTAATTGTATTGTTGATGAGATAAGATAATAGTTTAGTTAATTTTGATGAGTCTTAGAAATCCGTAATCAATTAAAGAATGATACTTGTGTACGTTCTCCTATCATTTAAAATATGCATGCAATGCGGTTATTATTAATTTACCGGGACAGAAGGGTGCGTGCCCCAATTCTCAGATGTTGATTAAGAAAATATGTACCCATATCTAGGTATGTATACATATGTCCTTTGTGCGGTCGAAGATGACTTCTTCTGCCTGTTAGATGCATTTCGGTTGACACAAAGTCATAATGGCCATCTACTTTATATAGACAGTTGATGAAACAAAGCTATGTCAGACTGCTCAACAATCGTAGGTATGTTGACTGATTTCGTTATCGATTAATCGATTGCGTGAACAACAGGTGACAGCTTCATGAGCACCGGTTATTAGCAGATTTAATTTAAATTGTGCGCCAAACCCATGTATCAGGCACTTCCTGCCGCATGGGAAGAGGCCTGTTGTTATGTAAACGGCTTATCGTTTATCAAATTATTAATTAAATCGCTTTTGCTTGTTGTTGCTTTGTGTAGCAGGCGCATATTTCTGCAACAGGCAACGGCTTGTTATGCAAAATATTCGTCGTCACTATATGGGAAAGTATGGAGCATGTTGTTAACTTTTACTTTTGCATACAATATGCGATGTCTGTTGTTTGTTTGTTTATTGTTGTTGCTGCCTACTGTTGGAAGCATACTAACCCAATGATATGCAATTGGATTGCACATTAAGTGCACTCCAATAACAACAACAGCAACAAGAGCAACAACAGAGCCACAAGCAGCAGCACCAGCAACAACAACAACAACCTGGGGAGACAACAATAAAGCAGGTACAACATTTGGCAGGCGGTTTATACTTTTAAAGCGGCTTCAAAGTTCGTCTCTAATCGACAATTTGATTTTTGGAAATTTTCGCAATTTTGAGCTGCTTCCTGAGCCAAACCGCACCATTCACTGCATGATTATCTAATCGTGCTGCATTTTAATTACAATCGTTTTTTTCGATTTTCGATTTAATGCGCATTTAAATTGTAATTGGAGCACAAGGAAACCGTACGAACGAATCGACCCTCCAATACGAGATATGTGTGTTGGCCAGAAGATTGGGAAAGTACGCAGTACGTAGTGCTATGAGATATGCTCACTCCATCAATCAGTTGATTTGTGAGCCCACTGCCTTTCACTGCCAAGCCCTGGAGTGCATGTTGCAGCATGTTGCAAGCTGTGATGTGTTGCCACAACCCTTCATCATAATTAGCCCTGTCAATCTATCAGACATGCAACAATTTCTGAAGCACTCAGAAATTTCACATTTACATTTTCTTGGGCGCGTTTCGATAAATGAACAAGGAAGCGAACAAAGTACAACAATCGATTGTTATCGAAGCGATTGCAAGGCAGAGAACACGCCATGCACATGCAATAACAATCAACAGCGACAACAACAACAACAACAACAACTGTAAGCGAACAGGAAGATCTGTTGAGGGAAAGCATTAACATGTCCATTTGAGTAAAGAGTTACTTGACAATCTGTACATACGATTAATGTCTTTGCCTGCGATATCGATGTCACTTTTGCGGGCCAATTAGCGTGATTGATAAACAAAACAAAAGTGCGCCGATTTACAAATATTTTATTTCGCTTGTTTGTTTTGTTTACCGAAAGTGCCGTTATAAATTTATATATATATGTATCTTATATATCGCATCGTGTAATACATATATTGTGTGTGTGTTTTTTTGCTCAATTACCTTGCACTTGCTGAGCATTTTTGTGCGCCACTCGACCGGTTAATGCTGCTGCGGACTGTGTCGGCGGTGGTTAACCCGCCTGCAAGCTGCGCTGCCGTTGCTGCTGCTGATGCTGCCACTGCCTCTGCTGCCACTGCCTCTGCCACACAACAAGTTTCTAATGCAAACGCCTGCCGTGCCGTGCCTTGTCGTGCCGCAGGTGACTGCGGCGTATACGTAATAATTTCTTTTAATTGTACGACTTTCGCACGCATATGTGTGTGCGTGCAGCAACAGCAACAACAATTACAACTACAATAGACCTGGCGACAACTGGGCATACGATGCTAACGACATCGACTTCGACTTCGACTTTGCCTTCGATTTGGATTTCGTTTCTCGCTGTTGTTGCATTTGTTGCCCGTTTTGAAGTTCGTTGCCGCGCTTGCTCAACTGTTGTTGTTGCTGCTGCTGTTGCTGCTGCTGCTGCTGTTAATCGTGTTGCACATTTCACTTGCGCTTCGGCGCGCCGTCATCGTTTTTCGGGTATAAATCGAATCTGGTCCCAAACGCTGAGCCACATTCGGTGCGACAACGTCAAGGAGTTCACAACCAAAACAAGCGAAGGATAACAAACCCGATTTATATAGTGTATATAAGGAGATTCAAGTTTTTAATTTGCATAAATATTTTTTTCGTGTTTGTGTTGTGTACAAAACGCGAAACCAAAACAAAATGCTGAAGTTTGTTGTAAGCAAAAGAAAAGCAACAATTAAAATCAAACAAAACATTAACCAAGCAAAAGGATAAGCCAAGGATGTGCTCTAGCAGAGTATTATAATAATATATGGAAATCTGCATCCCTAGCGCTGACTTTATATTATTATAATATTTCATATACGCCAGATCCTTATGGAATCCTTATAACGAAAATGTTTATACCAAATGTGAATTAATTTCGATTTTTTTTTCTGTTTTTCCTTTTGTGTCTTTCCCAACCACCCCCTAAGCTGCCGTGCCTGGCGCTGTTTGCCGTTGTTGCGAGCGCACTGAAAATCCACGAATACGAGCACGAGGAGCACGCCAAATACGAGCCAGATCACGAGGAGACCGAGGTGCATCACGAGGTGGATCACAAGCACGCAACGTCGCATCAGAGTGTCAAGTTTCATCATTACCACGCCGTGCCCGTGTACATCAAGAAGGAGGACCAGCATCTGGTTAAGAAGCCCATCGAGATTGGCGGCACCAAGCAGAAGCTGAAGATACTGCATCCCAAGAGCGAGCACAATCACAACCATGGACTCGTGCTGGAGAACCACAGCGAGTCGCATCTGCACGAGCATGGACACTACGAGGAGCCAGTGCATCATTCCGAGCACTACGAGCACTATTCGCACCATGAGTAGAGCCGTGCAGAGTGGGCACCCTAGTTCCAATTCGAGCACCCTTCAATCCGCTCCCGTTTTGCCAAATAATTTTTAATGTTTATCATCACAGACACACACACCCCTTTTACCATATACTATATGTATGATATATTGATAAGACTTTCATTATTTTTTTGTCATCTATGTGAAATAAAGTTTTGCCCAGAGTATTATTGAACACGGATCGCACTTCACTTTGAAAACAACTCTTACAGTTGTTACAGTCTTAACTTTACTCACTTATCAAGCAATGAACACCTCTTCGACCACATAAGGCATACGAGTATAACATAGCATGGAACAGTTGAGGATCTATCTGGGCTCGGTGCAAGTGGAGCTCGGGCTTGTCTGCTTAATATCTGAATACCCCAAACTTAGTGGTTTGGGAATGGAAACTATACTTTACCTACCCCCTATGAAATATATATTCTTGATCAGAATCAGCAGAGGAGTTGATGATCTTCGACTGCTCGTCTCTCAGTTGTTAAGATATCTTGCTGACACTTATCGCACATGCTTGTTATATATTTTATAGCAAATAAGTTGGAACGAGACGGATCGGTACAATATATGCCTCTTGTTAGCTTTCTAAATATGGTAAATAAACTAACTATATCGGTCTTTTAATATGTAAGCAATATGTTTGTAAAATATTATCAAAAACGGACAACTTTAACATAGAGCAAGTACCTAATCTTATTAATATAATACATACATATATAAGGGGGTTATATGTAATGTTAATCAAATATATATTTACATACATAACCAGCTAATATACTATCTGAGTATATATCATTTCTATTCCTCCTTTTTATGTTAAAGTTCCCCATGAGTATTTTAAATCGGACAAATTGTGGTTTTGATTTTCATGAATTTCGTTTATTGTTGGTATTTTTCTAGCGTAACTTTTCCACTCGCTGCCCTTCCAGCGCAGGCCCAGCTGGAATCCATGTCTGCTTGGACTCTTAACGCAAATAAATAATTCAATTAAATGACTATGAAAAAAAAACAGAAAAAATAACACAAGATTTTGGAGTTAACAAAATTGCGCATATAATAAACTAGTTGGGAGTGGACTATTTCTTGGGCGGCGGTGGTCGCAGCGCCAGATTGGCCTCCAGATCCTTGATCAGTTTGCCGCCGCTGGTGCGCAGCAGTTTCTTGCCGGGCTGCAGGGCGCCGCCGGGAGGCGCAGCTCCGCCACGCTTGCCACGCTTTATTGCCTGCCCATTGGGGTTCCTGGTCTTGTAGGTGTGTTGATAGCCATAGCCCTCGGGATTGTTATTGAACTTGGGACTGTAGCTATCGTAGTCGAGGCTGGGATTCGCCGCCGCTGCGGATGCCACTGCTGATTTGTAGAGTCCTCCACCTCCACCTCCTGCGCCCGTTGCGGGCTTGGCATGCGCCAGTCGCATTGACTGCTCCCAGTTGTCGCGCTCCTCCTCGTACTTGCTGGACAGCGGCTCCTTCTTGAGCACATACTGATAGGGCAATCCCCCCGGATAGCTGCCTCCCTCCTCGCTGGCCTCGCTGCTGTCCAGCAAGCTGCTGCCAGCTGACAGTGGCTGCTTATCCAGCAGCTCCAGGCTGCCGCTCGGCTCGGCAAAATAGCCCGAGTAGCCTTTGTAGTCCGGATGCATCTCGGAGCTGCTGCTGCTGCTGCTGCTGCTCTTCAGCTTGTGGCGATATGTCTCCGCTGACATCGATGGCAGTGTGTGCAGTTGACTGGCCACGCGCAGCTTCTCCGGCTTGTACGGCAACGAGTTGATGTCGTGGTAGATCTCCGAGTTGAAGTACAGTTTCTGCGGCTTGCTGATCACGTGCTGCTGCTGCTGCTGCTGCGGCTCCTGCTCGCGCTCCGGCTGCGTGACCACATGCGACAGATCGAACTCCTCGATGTTCTTGAGCGCTGCGCCGTGGTCAAAGTGCTCGGCACTGCTCTTGAGGGGCAGCGTGTATGGCTTTGATACCGTCTTCACGGTGGCCGTTTGCAGTGGCGCTCGTGTCTTGATCTTGTAGATGAACTCGACATTGGGCGCCAGTGCATCTGCTGGCAGATCCGGTGCTTGGTAGGCGGTCTCCGTCTCGGATTGATAGCGTTGTGGCTTGCCGGACGTGGCTTTGCTCAGCTGATGATGATGCGACTGGGAGGGGGAGGGGGAGTGTGACTGGGATTGGGACTGATACTGCAACTGGGACTGCGACTGTGGTTGCGACTGGGATTGGTACTGCTGCTGCTGTCGCAGTGCGCCCCGTTCGCCCGACGAAGGCGCTTCTTTGTACCTGGGCCGCACTGTGCTGCCGCTGTAGCGCTTCTCCTCGCCCGAGATGCCGCCGGAGTTGGAGAGCAGCTTGTAGTAGGTCTTGGTGGCAGGCGGGCCGGCCAGCTCCTGTGGTGTGGTTATGATCTTGCCCTCTGCCTCCAGCTCGCGCATGTATTTGATCACCGACTTCTCGATCTGCTTCATTATCTCCGCCTTGGGTATCTCCGTGGACGCGGAGACACGCACCTTCTCCTCGGCATCGGCCTCGAGATTGCGATAGACATGCGAGGAGTGCGCGGAGTGCGACGAGTAGTTCGGGTACTTGGTGCGATAGAGACGTTCGATGTCGCTGCCTGCGCTGGCAGCTGCGGATTGAGGCGACTGCGCGGACTGAGCCTGAGGCGCCTCGTAGATCTCGTAGCTGCGCGGCACCGACTCCTTCTCGTAGACGGGCGCCGGCGCGGCGGCATCAGCCGAGTGTTGATGATGATGTTGTGGTTGTTGCTGCTGTTGTTGTTGCTGCTGTTGGTGTTGCTGGTGTTGTTGTTGCAGCTGTTGTTGCTGCTGTTGCAGCTGTTGCTGCTGCTGTTGTTGCTGTTGCAATTGTTGCTGCTGCTGCTGCTGCATCTGCTGTTGCTGCAACTGTTGTTGTTGCTGCTGCTCGGCCAACAGCAGCGCCTGCTGCTCCACCAGCTGCGCCTGCAGCGCCGCCTGCATTTGTGCCTCCAGCAGCGCCGCCTGCGCCCGCTCCTGCGCCTGCGCCTTCAGCTGCTTGGCCTGTTCCTGTTCCTGCTTGTAGTCGCTGTAGCGGCTGGCGGCACTAGAACTGGAACTGGCAATGGCACTGGAACTGGAACTGCGCTGCGCCTGCGGCTTGGGCTGCTCCTTGTGCCGCGTGCCTCCTCCTCCTGCTGCTGCTCCTGCACCTCCTCCGCCGTAGGCCAGCTTCATGGCATTGGCCACATACTCGGCCGCCGTCTCGGAGTCCTCCAGTGCGCTGACGCTGATCGCCTTCTCGTGATTGGCCTCCGCCACTGCCGACTCGACGGTGGTGCTGAGGCCGTAGTAGGAGCCCAGTTTGCCGTGAGGCGACAGGGAAGAGGTCTCGTGCTCGGGCCGTATCAGATTAAGTTCCAGTTGGCCGTAGCTATAGTCTGCGAGAGAGGGAGAGGGTGAAAGAGAGGTGAGAAGACTGAAGAGAGCGTACAGTGGCAGTCAAAAGTTAAGCAGCAGCAAGAAGTTTGAAGCTTTGCCTGCAGAAGGTTTAACAGCTTTAAGTCTGAGCTTTGTGCAATTGCAGCTCGCTTACTGCCATTAAAGCTGCAGTGCTAGAGATTTGCTACTGATCAAGCTTTAGTTTTTAATGCTTGCTTTAGATAGGAAGAACATAAAGCTCTGCAAAGTTCACTTCTGCATTATTTATCAAGTTTTTGAGCATTGATCTTGTTTCACATTAGTTTCGTTTCAATCCCAAAAAGCATTCAAGCTTTACTTTGCCGAAGCTGTAGAGAGCGTAAAGCTCACCAAGTTCAACTTAACAGTTACTCGAAAGCTCTGCACTCTTAACAAGAATCTTGGCACGAACTTGATCACTCACTCACCTGACGCAGGATCCTTCGTTCTGGTGTGCATCAACGAGCCGCGACGCTGATATGCTCGCCCAGCCTGGCCAGCCTGCTCACCCCCTCGACTCGCGGCCATCGCCAGCTGATCAGCCACGTGTGCGCGTTCGCTGGTCTCCTCCACAGTTGCCTTTGGGGCAGCGGCACGACGAGGCCCCATGCGGGGCTGTGACTGCGCCAAGCAGAGCGTCAGCTGCGTTGTGAGCTGTAAAAGAGGCGAGAGTTAAGTAGCAGGAAGAGAGAACGTAAGGGAGGGAGAGAGAAAGGGAGAGAGTGAGGGAGAGAGTGAGGGAGAGAGATAGAAAAAGAGTTGAATAGTGAGAGAGGAGATGTAAAGTGTACGAAGAAAGAGACAGAGAAAGGTAGACAGGCAGAGTTGTTTAGAACAATATACAACTTGAACTTGCATAACTTTCATATATTCTAAGCAATCGCATTGAAGGTGTATAGGGGCATAGGTATATATAGTATTTATATTAAAATATTAACTTTAATACTTCACTCAATAATCATAAACTATCAATTTGCATGCGCATAACAATCAAAATATAAAATTAAAGTACGAAATGTTTGTTATATAGAAACCTAAATGCTAATTTGAATATTTCTAGCTAGTAAAGGTGCTGAGATCTTAACGATCATATAGATAGATGAACAGACAGACGGACAGGCAAACCGACAGATAGACAGAGAGAGAGAGAGAGAGAGACATACAGACAGATACAAGAACAGACAGACAGACAGACAGACAGACCGAAAGACAGATAGATGTACATAGCTAAACCGACTCAACTATTAAATTGCAATTAAGAATATATATGTACTTTGTGGAGTAAGACAACTATAACTATATATACCAAATATATGCATATACATATCTTTAATATCAGTGATATATATCACTGATATATAGGTACCATATCTATAGTATAAATACACAAATAGAAATGCTTTGTGTTGTAATTAAGTTAATTAAAGTTAACCAATTCGCTTTCGCTTTCGACGGGGCACCCCACTTGAGCGGGCCAATTGCCAGATGCCACGCCTCCGCCTCTACCTCTGCCTCTCTTGCCGCCGCCTTCGCCTTCGCCTTCACCAACACTTGTGCCGGCACTTGCAATTTCTGATGATTGACTTGCGCTGCTGCTCTGCGTCCGCTGCAAGTTTATTGGCCCCAAAAGCAAACATAGAGTGGCAGTGGGGGAGGGCGACGGGGGGTGGAGGATCTGAACAATCTCAACATGAAATGTTTCGAACACGCAATTTGGCTGTAATTGAACTTGTCCGATTATGAAAGCTGAAGCTCAAGCTCAAGCTCCAGCTGAGCTGGGCACAGCACGCTCCACGACTCCAGTGATATCTGCAGCCATCGCCCAAAAGATAATCTAGCTAGACTTCAATTAATAGCGCAACACATCTGCGAATTTACGATTTACTTTCAATTGACATTGAGTTTTTTTGGTGCCGACTCTTTGTTGCCCTTTGTTACTATGGAGTCTGCTGAAGCTTTAGCGAACTAAAGCGATTATATGCACCTACATAATATGATATATAATATTAATATTATTATATATGCACATAATCAGGATGAACTTCTGTTGCTCAGTTTTTAATGAGACGGAAGATTGAATTTAAATAAATTATGTAAAACTGTTTGGGTTCAGTTTATATCTCAATATTTGTATATATGTTCATATCTTACTGCAACTCAGCTTTTAGAAAAATATCGCTTATCAACTAAACTTTATATCTTACATTTGCAAGTCGTCATCTTATACCGAATCCTATTAAAGATTTAATATGTATAAATATTATAAAGGAGAACCGTTTTTGCTTTAAGTCCTGTAGAAATGATGTCTTTCTTCTAAAGATGTCACATAAATTGAAGTACAAACTTCAAAAATACATAAAACTGTCGAAAGTTCGCTATAGAATGAAGTTTTTCTATTTGAAAGATCATTTTTGTGAACATTTTTAACATACGTTATATGTTTTCTATTTTTATTCTTAACATAAGATTGTTCGTTATCGTTGGAGTGCTTTTACTTTTAAAACATATTTAAATTCTGTAGATTTTTATGCACTTTTTCCAGTTCTTAAAAGGATTATTCCATTTCACACACACGCACACAGATCATCGCGGGAAACACACACAGTAAAAAAAATGAAGCGCGAGTTGTGAATGATCCTTGGGAGGGAGAATCTCTGCTGGTGCTGCTGCACTACTTACGATTAGCAGGGACGCGACGAGGCAGAGCCCACGTAGGCGCAGGCAGCTGGCGGGGCTGGGCCTGCTGCTGGCGGATCGCAGACGCGTTTGCATGGCTCGGATCATGTCGCGTCTGTAACTGGATGTGAATTGTTAGCGGCGTGCTGGCGCGACGAGGCTTTTATAACGATGCAGCTGCCGGTGCAGCGGAAAATTTATGCGAATGTGCAGTGCAAAAGAAAACTGGCGAATTGTGCGCATCGCAGGCAAAGAGAGTGTGCAATAGACAGAGACAGAGACATAGAGAGAGAGATAGAGAGAGGGGAGGGAGGGGGAGAGAATGATGTGCTGTTACGGAGACATTCGCTTTCGAGGTGCAACGGTGCAACGGCGCAACGGCGCATTGTGGCGGCAACTTCAACGCTGGACATTCAAATTGTAACGGTCATTAAGAGCACTGCGTATGCGTGATAAGTTCAGGCTGCCTCATTATGAGCCGTAACGTATACGACACGTATGTCGCTGTCAATTGTCAAATACTCAGTTATCGACAGGTTTCACGCGTCAACTCCCCCTTTTTTGCCGAGGCCAATTAAACCAAGCCATAAATTCACAGTGAAAATGCAGTTCAATGAATGTCTGTCATCACACACTGCACGACTGCAATGCAGCCACCCGACAGTAATTTGTCTAATGGGTATAGCCTGAGTGTTTAAGAGAGAGATGGTCATCTTAAGTTAGAATTTATTTATTTATTTATTTTATTTAATTTAATTTAAAGTCAACTAATGGCAGTCGACTGGGTAAAGAATTAACAATAAAATTTAAGAATTAAAATTGTAATGAAATGTAAAATTATTAATATTTTATTTTATTTAAATTAAAATTAAATTTAAAAATTAAAATTTAAAATTTAAACTGGGATAATAAAAAGAAACCGATCCAACATTTGTTGCAAAGGGATTGGGGAAAACCCAGTAAAACCCAATCAGATCGGTGGATTAGTGTTAATTGTTATTAAGTGTTAAGTAGTTAAGAATGGATAGTTTGATCAAATTAAGGGAGGACTCTGAATTGAAAACTCTAAATAGTCTATTGTAATCAGCTATTCCTACTTGCCCTGCTCTGCTCTCCAAACTCTGCGAGACCCTCTTGCAGATCATCTACCCTCCTCTAGCTCTCACACTCTTTCTCTCCCCCCTCTCTCTCTCACTCTCTCTGTGGCCACAGTGCGCAATGCAACCGCAGCAATGAATGTTTTTGCTTTGCAGCATTTTCATCTAGATGCGCTTTAAGGTTTCAGTTACTTCATGGCCACTGACTAAGTGCATAGTAATTAGCTGACGGAGTGTGCGGGAAACGGAACGTGCTCGGTATGGGCGGCTTGAGAGCTGCGCACAATTTACGATCCCAGCTTTATCTTCGACTCCGGCTCAGACTCCGAGTCAGACAGAGAGCAAACTTTACCGCAAACTTGGCGGCGAAAATTTCTTTGCGAATGGAATTATAAAGAAAATTAAATAAGATTTCAATTTCGATTGCAGACCAATATAAATAAGCTGGCTAATTAATTTCTTACGCTCTCTTATCGCTGCCAGGTGAACTGGGTTCACTCGCTTATGGTCTGCACAGTCTGTATGAGTTTTATTTAATTTGATTTCTTATAATTATATGGATGATTCTGACGCAGTTATTTACCACAGTTAGCTACAATACAAGTGATTTACCACAGTGCGATAAATTGCAGAAAAACAAGTAATGAATAAAACTATCAAAGTAATCGACTCAGCTATACCCACTGCCCAAAGCTTTACCTCTTTGTCCAGTAAAATTGTTTCTAAAATTACTTCTATGTTTTAACCAACTTTACTGAAACTATTTGACTGATAATTATTATCATTAACACTTAAAATGAACGTTCTTACTTTCAAATTACGCTTGCAATTGAGTTTTTATTGATTTATGGAGGCGGAAGAAGGCGTGGCTAAAGTGTTATGCGTACTTTGTCTGCGTGCATATATAAGACATATTGTCTTCAAATTTGGTAATCCTATCCCTTATAGTCTCTGAGATAAAGGTGTTCATACAGACAATCTGACTGAGATTGTTGCTTCTGATCGTTTTATACTTTCGCTTGATGTCAAGTTACAGGATTCTTTGACCTTCAGCAGTTTTGATCAGAAAAGATCAGTTAAGGCTAAATATATAGTTATTATAAGAACAGATATATCAAATATATGTATATATAGTCTATATATACCATAAATATATATTAATCAATTGACAATTTCTTGGATATTCCAGACATTCTGTAATTAATCTGCATTGCAGATCGTTTGCACTGATATTCATGCCGCACAAGAATCTATATCTGCCATATTTTATAAAGTTTAAACGATCTGCCACGCCTGCTACGCTTTTCACCCAATTTGAACAATAATAGAGTGCAAAAAAAAACAGCAACTGGGGAAGCGGAAAGGCAGAGGGAGGAGGGTGAGGGGATAAGAGGGAGAGGGGGGGAAGCATACCTGGGCTTGGGCATGCCATATGTGAAGATCAACAACCTTGCCAATGCGAATACGTGGATTCAATGCATGCGCGTTATATGGCCAAAGCCAACAACAACAACAACAACAGCAACTGCAACTTGAAAAGCAACAACAACAACGGCGGCAACGACCAAAGACGATAACTGCGCACAGTGTGGCAAGTATGTGAAGACAAGCAGTGAATATTGCATTAAACATTGAGCACAATTTGATATTGAATATTTTGCTTGATTTTCGAGCACTTTGCACCACTGTGCAACGACTCCGTTCGCAACGCTTGGACAATGTTGGCAAATGTTACGTTTTAGTTATTAATTTGTTGCTGTTGCTGTTGTCGTTGTTGTTGTTAGCCGTGTTTTATGGGTCCATTGTTATGCCAGCATTTAGATCATTGTACATTTTGATGGGCCTCCATTCAGATTGTTGCCCCCTCCCCTTCCCAGCGCACTCCGTCTCCCTTTTGCTGCCTTCCTCATGTCACAAAAGTGTCGCCGTTAAATGACTAAATTAGCTCGATAAGTGGCCGCGTTGCCAATCGAAAGTTATGTGCATCTTCCTCAGCCCACCTGGTCAGCTGGGGCGCGGTCTTGGCCACCTGCCCAGCCCCGCAGCCCAGTGCCAGCCCAGCAAGGCGCGTGACAGCAATGTCGAAGCGGGCTGTGCAAAACTTTCCTTGTCAATCTTGGCAAGCAGAGCAGACAATCTCACATCGGCATATGGCATATGTCGATCTCAGGCAGCTCTGATCTGATCTATAGCTGGAAGTGACGCTCTCGTTTCCGCCTCGCGTTGCAAGCTGCCGCTCATATGTAATTTCACTACGTGTGGCAGACGCGCGCGGGCCGCCACTGCCGCATTTCAATGGGAAATATTATTATTGAAATTGGCACAATTTACCGTAGCTGATTATGCTAATTGTTTTCGCTTGCATATTGCCGTCTTATGCAAGTCCGCTTAAACGATGTGGCAACAGGCTAAGCGGGCAGCACGAATCGTGCCACGAACTAGGTGAAAGTTGTGCAAAGTGCTCTCCAAACTGGGGCAGGAGATAAGGCGGGGGGTGATGTAGACCAGGATGTGCAAGGGAAGTTTCTTGGCCAAGAATAGACATTGAACTTTCTTTCTATTTTGGGTTTTACTCTGGAAAGATTATAATAATTTTATATAGATCAGTCAAGATTTTTTTGAAGTGAGATAAGCTCATTAGAATAGTTATAATTATAGCTCACAACAAACATAAACTTTCTAGCATTTAAATTACGTTTGCCAAACACTTTTTATGGATTTACGGGACGGAAGAGGGCGTGGCCAGAAACTTAAAATCAAAGTTTTTCTGTGTGCAACAATATGATATATTGTTAGCAAATTTGGTAGCCTTAACTCTTCAAGTCTCTGAGATAAAAGTGTTCATACGAACATGACGGATTTAACGATACCTATTTTTGCTTTTTTACACATTTTCGATTGACACAATGTGTTAGAGAAAATCTTTTACATAGATAAGCAAGTCACAGAGATCTTGAATGACAATCAACAACAAGTTAACTTGCGATCAAGCAATAATATAAGTACAATACTTTATAAGTCTGACAGTACACGCCCTTGCCAACTAACTAAACAAACAGCGCCTTGCTGATACAGCTCCTGTGGGCTAAACTAAAAAGAACTACTCCAGCTAAGCTATCTCTTTCAGACAGTAATACTTGAGGGATACTCTACTGCATTCGATTCGATCAATCCCAAATATCATTCTACATTTCCAGCAGTACCTTCTTCAATAAGCTACTCTAGGATTACTCATCATGTTGAACTCGCATAGCTGAAAAGCCTTCCGCAAGATTTGTATACTTAATGGACTGAATTAACTTGACTGATTTATCCCCTTTGGGAAATGCCAATGACTTTGCAAACCAGTGCAAGCGATGCCGAATGGGATGCGAGCTGAAGCTGAATTTCGGAGTCGGATTCGATTTGTACGTTAATTGCGTTTCGCTTCACCTTGCCGAGTTTTCCTGTACAAGTTTGCGTGCTTTGCTATTTGAGTGTTGTTATTGTTATTGTATTTCCCTCCGTACACGTATTCGTTTCATGGGTTTCGTGTTTAACTTCTTTTTAATTTCGGGATCTTTTCGCTGTGGTATTTGAAAATCGGCAACGTTTAACACCGACGAAATTCAAATGAGGAGCACTGCATGATTATCGAATTACCAAACTACGAATTGATATTATTGTGCGCTTGTTTATTGGCTTCATGCGTGACTTCCGTGCGCCGCAAATTGCATAAGTGACGCGCAATGGGGGATTGAGGATTGCGGATTGGGGGATCGATTAATGTTCCGCATCGAAATGTGTTAACTGCGCCCGCGGGGCTGCCCAACGGGCTTTGTGCTTGTCTCCTTGTTGCAATTCAATGAGCAGCGTCAGAAATTGTTGCATGCTTTTAGGCGGCGAATCAAATTTTAACTGATCAATAGAGAGTGTACAGAAATCTAGTGCTCTCTCAGTGAAGTTGGTTTAGGGCATTAGTCAGCTCATCCTTGTAAGACCTGCGTGAGAAAGAAATATACCTTATGCAATTTTTAGTTGTCTTAGACCCTTTGATTATCGAAAATGCTTAAATAAGCGACTTACACAAACATCTTATGTCTCCAAGTAGATTTTCTATATACTACCATAATTATCCAAGTCTAAGAAATTAAGAGCCTAACGGAATGAACATCAGGGCGCTCAGTCTTATAAGGATAAAGTCATAAGAGTTTCAAGGATCATAAGATCTTTCATGTAGTCAAGGTGTAAGGTATGATAAGCCTAATATGATGTAAGGCCGTTAAAATAAGTATAAGAAAATTTAAATTAATTTATATTTAACATTCAGGATTCTTCCTTAAGTTACTTTTTGAACCATGAAAGAAATAGATTATGATTTGATCGCTCTCACTCTCTCTATCTGTTGCTTTGACCTAAGCACACTTTGAAGCATAGGTACCTTATAAACCTATCCTCGAAACTGAAATCTGATCAGACTATAGGCCGCACTTATTCAATAAATCATGTACAATTCATCTGTAATTCCTTTCAACCTAAAACAGACTTGAAGAAAACGTTGCGATGTCGGATTTTTCATTTATTTTATTTGTGCAAAATAAACAATCGAAAGCACACAGATCATTACACACTAATTATTGCACATATTTAACACAATTTGTTGTTGTTAGCGAAATGTTGAAAACGATGAAAGAATAGCAAAAAAATAATGAAACTAAAAAATAAAAACTGTTAAATGATAAATGATAAATGATAAATGAATAAAAGATAACGATAGAAAGAGAGAGTTGCATGGAAAATGATTGATTGAAATTTGGAAATGCAAGATTGAAGTCATATCTAGCTGGCTCGACTTCAAAACAGAATAAATACTAATGATATCTCTCGCTCTCGCTCGCGCTCTAGCACTTTCTCTTTCTCTTTAAGCTTAGCAGAAACAACAACAACAAGTACAATAAAATTAACAATAGATTCAGCTTCAGCCCGGACCCCTCCTCTATCCCTCGAGCAGCTGCGTCGTCTTGTACTCCACCGCTGATCCCATTTCGGCGCCAAGCTTCTCGCGTACATATTCGCGTATCTGCTGGAGCTGATGATCGGCTGCCTGCTCCGCATTGGCTGCCCGCTTGCCCTGCTGACGCAGCTGGCGCGGCATCTTCAGTCCGTGGGCGTGGTAGTTGTAGGGCGGCTGTGTGACGCTGGATATCGATTCGGCGCTCGACTGCACCGGCTGATAATCGTCCGGCGAGGGAGCATCCACAACATGCGCAGCACTCTCGGGCTGATGCGACTGCTGCTCTGCTGCGGCCACCTCGTGGTACTGCTGCTGTATCGTGGGCAGCTCGTACATGGGCGCAGCATAGTCACCAGCTCCGCCTCCGCCTCCATTGAAGATCACCTTGGTGTGCGTGGCACGGGGATTGTTCTCAGTGATGGGCAGCTCGTGACCCGTTGCTGGCTCCGCTGCCGACGCCGTGGGTGCATCCTGCTCGGGCACATAGATGGGCTGCTGCTGGTGTTGGTGCTGGTGCTGGTGCTGCTGCTCATACTGATCCTGTGGTGCCATGGCAATCAGGTAGACATGTGGCTGGTAGCCGTGCTCATACGCCGCCGTCTGCTGTGCCGGCTGCGCGTAGTAGAACTGTGGCTGTGGCTGCGGCTGGTAGGCACTGGGCGTGTAGTATGCCTCCGGCAGGGCAGGCTGCTCGTACTGCTGCTGCTGATGGCGTCCCTTGTACGTGTGGTAGACATCGTCGATGGGGCCGTACTGCACTGGCGGGGGAGTTGGCGCCAGCTGATGGGCGTAGCTCACATCGGGATGGTAGTGCGCCTGTTCGTGCTGCTCTGGTGTGGCAAAGGGCTGTGGTGCCAGCTGCTCCTCCTGCTGCTGCTGCAGGTGGTGCTGCTGCTGTGGCAGGTGCTGGTGCTGGTGTTGGTGGTGCTGCTGCTTGCGCTGCTCGGCCTCCTGCAGCAGTTGCAGATACTGCGCAGCGCGTATCTCCAGATACTGCTGGAGCAGCGTCTGCAGATGCGCTGCGTACTTAGCCGGTCCTGGTATGCGCAACACTATGACTGGCTCCTGATAGGCGCCGGCATCCTCACCAGACGGGCCCGTCGCCTCGTGTTGCTGTTGCTGTTGTGGTGGCTGCGGCAGATCGATTTGCGGCTGCTCCGCCGGATGCACCACGTCGGGGGACTGCGGCTGCGACTCGTAGCTGGTCTGTGGCTTCAGTTCGTATGAGTAGGATGGCTCGATGGTCACACTGGTCACCTGCTGCTGCTGCTGCGGCTGCGTGGTCTCGTGCGGCTGCTCGTACTCCGCCGGGGAGTAGCCTGTGTAGATGTCCGGCGACTCCGTGGCGGGTATATCGTGCTGCGAGTAGGGATAGAACATGAACTTGGGCGGCGTGTAGTCGTAACCCTGGTGCGCATAGCCATAACTGTAGGACGAGAGAGAGAGGGAGAGAAGAGGGGGAGAAAGAGATAGGGATAATGATTAAACTCTTAAGACTTCTGTCAGTTCTGGTTCGTAACCTGCTCCCGTTCACTTTTGACTTTGATGCGGCATTGAGCTTGTCAACTCGATTCGAAACGATTCGCGAAGATGAATATTAATATAATCGCCCCGCTACCTTATCGCTATGCAGTTGCAATAACGTTAAATTTACATTTATAATATGATTTCGCACTATCCGTTGCGACGGGGGAATGTTACGGTTATGTAGAGCGAATGTGCTCGAAGGTTTGCACATCTGCCGAAGCTAATGCATTGCATAAATCTTTGTATTCTCTATGGTATTCTTTATAACAAGTAAAATAAGTTAAGCTCCCTAATGGTCTAAAGGTTTATGCGCTGAAAGAGCTAAAGGTCTAAGGGCTATAAGACCTAAAGGTCTAAGGTTTTAAAACGTAAAGGTCTAAGGACTTTCAAACCTATAAGTATAAGGGTTTGCGACTCAAATGGCTTAAAGGTCGAAAGATCTAGAGATCTTAGTATATAAAGACATAAGGTTTTCCATGTCTAACAGTTTACTGATTAAAAGGTCTAAGGATCTTTTGATCTAAGTGTATAAAGACCTAACATTACAATTGTTGTATAAATGTCTAACGGAATAAGAACTAGGGCGCTTAATCTTAAGGGGGAATAAAGTAATAAGGGTCTAAAGAGCTAAGAATGTTTATATAAAAGACTTAAGCCCCTTTCTAGTTATGAGGTATGGAAATATTGGAGTTTAAAGTCAAAACTGAAATTAAAGAAGTATAGAAATCAATATTCGTATAAAACAATGTGGGTTCTTAGATCTAACAGTTTACAGGTGCAGATATAATGAACCGAATGTATAAAGGCCTAATATTATAAATGTCTAGATCTAACGGAACAAATAAAGTTGTAAAGGTCTAAAAGATCTTAAGCCATTTGTAATAGCTAAGCTATAATATATAATAAGTAAATATGACACTTTCAGGTAAAAGCTTTACTAAATTAAAGAAGTATTAAGTTGAAAGACATTAAAGATTCTCTTCCATTCCTTCTCTGATGAACAATCTCAGTGCATAAAAGGAACATTTGTACCCCTGAGTATAAACTGCCGTAGCTCCTGAGCTTAGCTCTCTCTATTGGCTGTGCCTAAATGCACCCAAGTCTGACTAGCTCAGTATCCGAAAATCGAAAGCTCTCTGCAGCTGTGCGAACTGGTTGGAACAGTGCAACAAACGCAGTGCGCAGGCAGTGCAGGCACAGTTGGAGAAGAAGTCACTGACCCGAGCTCCCCGTCGATGGTGCGTTTGCTGTTGCTCTTGCCACCACTGCTGCTGCTGGTTGAATTGTCGCGCTCCACTTTGATTTTGATTTTGTTGCCGTGCAACTTGAACTGCTTGTCCAGCTCCTTGATGAACTCCAGATCGTCGGCCGGCAAATTGCTGAAACTGGCATCAACCAACGCCGTCAATGCGGGCGCCTTAGTGGTTGCTGTTGTTGTTGTTGTCGCTGCTGCTGTTGCCGAAGTCTTGCTGGAGATTTTGACGCGTGGCTTGCTGGGCTTCGTTGTGGTTGCCAGGGTGGCTGCTGTGCTGGGTGTTTTGGTTGGTCGCTTCTTCAGGGTGGTCACCTTCTTGGGGTAGCCGCTGGCCGATGATTTAGTTGGCGCCTCGGACTGCCCCACAGCGCTGGCCAGGCACAGCGCCGCACTCAGTGTGCCCTGCAGAAGGAGAGAGAGAAAGAGAGAGATTAGAGATATGTATTTCATTTGAAGCAGAGTTGCAAAGGGGAAAGGGTGAGGGGGGGAGAGCAGAAGCGTGAGGCAGCTGCCGCCGTTTTTGGGTATTCGCTTTGTTCGGCTGCAGCTTTTGTTCGGCTCCACGTTTGGGCTCAAGGTGACGCGCAATCGAGACGAGCGTCGGTGCTTCGCTGAGCGATTGCGATTGAGCCAAAAAGCTCTTTTGTTTTTGTTGTTGTTTTTGTGCTCTTGGCTATCGAATGGTCTCGATACAAAAAGCCAAACCATCAAAAATCAATAAAAGCAAACGCCGCTTTCAGCGCCAATAATAAAATCACAAACGGACAGTAAAACAAACAAGCACACAGAGAGACACTCACACACACACACACACAGAGACACTCACACACACACACACAAGCAGTTTACATTTGACATTTTGCATGAGCAAAGTGAATGTTCGGGGTAAACTCCATTGTCGACGGGGGTTGTGGCTTGTTTGGGGCAAACGATTCGTTCGGGTTGCTCCCCCAGGAGAGGTGCAAATATCATATAACAAGTTCGTGTCTTAAGTCAGTCGATTGCATTGTAGCTCATGTTGTTGCTAATGTCAAAGTGCTAAGTTTGTGTCCTAAGTCATTGCGATATGCCTACCAAGTTTGTGTCTTATGTCATTACGATTTGCCTACCAAGTTTGTGTCCTAAGTCATTTGCAATTTTCCAACCAAGTTTGTGTCTTAAGTCATTACGATTTGCCTACCAAGTTTGTGTCCTAAGTCATTTGCAATTTGCCTACCAAGTTTGTGTCCTAAGTCATTTGCAATTTTTGATGTTGGTGTGACGCAATTTACAGGGTATTCTTATACCCATTACAGCTTAGCCCAAGCTCGGGCTATGGGCCCGGAAAGAGGTAGGCTCGACTTGGACTTCCCTCATCTACTTCTGGCATCTCAAGCAGCCCCACCCACCTACCTCAGCCTGGCCACAATTTCATCACTTTGCATGCGGCAAGCGACAACGCAAGCCACAACGCAAGCGCGGCAAGCGACGCAAGCCGCAATAATGGACGAGTTTTAATTGCATTTTGCCACTCAATTACAGCGACGATAAATCCGAAACTGGGACAGTGTGTCAAGTCGACTCTCGCGATGGATAATTTAATAGCGCACTAACATCGGATACCGTTAGTTAGTTACCATGCGCGCGCGTGTGTGTGACCCATCTGTGTGTATGCCCTGCGTGTGTCTATCTGTGTGTGTGCGTGTGTGTTTGTCTGTCGGCCAAGCAGGAAGACTTTTTTGGCCGTGTGCTTCGTTCGTTCACTTGCTGCACGGGCGCACCTGCAAAAAATGCTCAAAAAAGCAGAAATAATTTCTGTCAAATGTTAACATTGTGGATGGTGCCAGCTGAGGGAGCAAGAAAGGGGGCTGTATGTGAAGACGGGGGGGAGGAGGTGTGAGGAAGTTGTCGAGTTTCGCTTACAAGCGAATTTATGTGATCTTTGTTGTTATGTTTTGACGCTTTTATGTAATGCGTCCAGCAGCAAATGCCGAGTCTTTTTCACTGGACCGATGGCTGTCTCAGCGTCGGTCTGTCTGTCTCTCAGTTTGCCTGCATGTCTGCGTGTCTGCTTGTCTGTTTGGCTGTTCGTCTTTCTGTCTTTCAGTCTGTTCGTCTCTCTGCCTCTTTGCCTGTCTTGAGTCTGTCATTTTGTCTGTCTTTCTGCCTTTATGTCTGTCTATTCGTCTCTCTGTCTGTTCGTCTTTCTGTCTGTTCGTCTCTCTGTCTGTTCATCTCCCTGTCTGTTACTATGTGTCTATATCCCCCTGTCTGTTCGTATATTCGTCTGACGGTTCATCCCTTTTTCAGCCTCTCTGTCTGTCTATCACTCTGTCTCCATGTCTCTTCCTCCCTTTGTCTGTCTGTCTGTCAGTCTTTCTGTGTGCCTCCCTGTCTCTCCGTCTGTTTTTCCCTTTTTATGTCTGTCCGTCTGTCTCTTTGTCTTTCTGTCCCTCTATCTTCCCGCCGTCTCTCTATCTCCCCATCTGTCTATATATTTCTATCGTCTGACTGTCTGTCTCTTTGTCTCTCTATCTCTTCCCTCTATCTCTTCCCTCTCTCTCTGTCTGTCTGCCAATCTGTTAGTCTGTTCAGCTTGTCTAGCATTGATTTATCTTTGGTAACAACAACAGCGCAAAAAGGCATGTGTAATAATTTAATTAAAAACATTTGTTGTTGCTGCTGTTGTTGTTTCTGTTGCTGCTGTTGTTGTTGTTGTTGCCTTTCACTTTGCAAAATGTGTCGGGCGCATTGTCAAGCAGCTCAGGCAGAACATTGTGCAGCAATTGTCATCGCACCCGGGAGCCCCTTAGCAGCCCCCCCTCCCTCCTGTCAACCCGCCCTCACCCCTCTTGCTGCTCTGATTAAGTAATCAGCGTGCAATTTTCAAAAATTCCAATGAATGATATCGTGTCGTGCTGCGTGAGTCTCGTGACTCGCTGCGGGCCAGCAACTAAGCAGCAACAATAACAACAGCAACAACAACAATGCAAAGAAATTGCTGTCGCTGTGCTCCACGCAACGCGTGCAAATTAGTCCGCGTCTCATCGCGCTGCTGCTGCTGCGACTACTTTACCGTTGCTGCGTCTGTGTCTGCGGCGGCGGCGTCTAATCGCTGCTGCTGCTTGTGATGCTGATGATGATGATGCAACAACAAGAGCCGAGCAAAAAGCATAACAATAAAATGTAAATTAAACAACAATGAGACGAGCCGAGCCGAGCCAAGCCGATTCAAGCTAAGCCGCAGCCGAAGCCGAAGCTCAATTGCAAATGATCCTTTTGGCTGTAATAAGTTTCTCTTCTTCTTACATAACATGCAGCTAGACAACATACAACCGCAATAGCAAACGAGTAATACCCCCCTCCCCCTTCCCCACCCTGCACACATTTGCATAAATACTTTGGCAATCCGCAGAGATCTCGATGTGGCTGGGGGCCAATTAGCGAATAGATATGGAACCGAACTGACTCTGATAAGTGCCTGCAGCGAGGCCGCTTAGGGACAAGGGCAAGGGCGACCCCTCGCCGTGGTCGTGGCACGTGGTGCGTAATGGGCAAGAGAAGGGAGGGGGGGGGGCAGCCAAGCGCTACGCTGGCGAGTTAAAGATCTTTCCAAGTGCTTTCGTTTACAGTTCGTTTACATTGCGCAGTGGGAAAAGTTGATATACAGGGTGAGCCAGTTAGGATGCCACAACATGCATCAAAAGAGAGGCAGATAAGTGTGGCAGCTACACAGTTGGGAAACAAGAAAGAGAGAGTTACGTTTTAAGGGGTATCTTCATCGTCGGTCATGGTTCTTTCCCCCCAGGCAGCTGAGGATCAGTGAACTGAGTGCTGTGGCTGCTGTGCAACTTGTTGTGGCACATGCAACTCCCACTGTGTGCGCCATGCGCCATTACGTGGCTTGCGTTCCCAACCCCATTTCCTTCCCCTCTTCTCCTCCCCCTTTCTCCACAGCAGGCCAAGCCGGCTGGGGCGGCTGCTGCAATTGGAATGCAAATTAATTTCGGCAGCCACGAACGGATGACGGCACAGCAGGAGTAGGAAGCGTTGCGCGTGTGTGTGGTGGGCGTTGTGCCACGCCCCATAATATCAACAACAACAACAACAACACTTGTAAATCAGTTGCAGAAGCGCAAGGCAGGGCAGATGGGCGAGGAAGGGTAGCACAGTATAGGTGAGGATAGGTCAGGGCGGGACAGATGAGGGCAGTGAAGGGGGATTCATTGCTGGCAATGCACTTCCTGGTGTTGCAGCGGGGGCATCTGCCACACAATGCGCACAGTTTACTCACCAGTATCAATGCCAATCTCATGGTTGCCCTTCTGGATGCTCGTGTTGCGTGTTGCTCAGCTAGTCGCAGACAATGCACATTTAATTATCGATTTTCACATAAACAAATACCGCATATAGTATATAGACAGATACACCATATACCATATATATCTATCGGCTCAGTTAATACAGTTTCTTGCACACTTCACTCGGACACAGTTGCTCGAACAGAAAAAATAGAAAAAATAAAACAGATGCTGACGGGGGAGAAAATTGTGGGAAATTCGCTTCAGTTCGGTGCGGATTGGTTCGGAGCAGCGCTCGGTGCAGGCGTTCAAAAGTCGCGCGACTAACTGTGGCTGGCGCTGGCGACGAGCTTGGTTTTTATGCCCGCAAAACAGACGACAACAACATCAGCAACGGCAGCAGCAGCAACGGCAGCGACGTCTTCGTTGCAGCAAGTCCAAGTCACTTGGCCAGTCAGTCAGCCAGGCGGGAGCGTGCGGAACGAGCGTTGGACGAGTTCACAGGCAATGACACCACACATGCCTCTGTGTATGTGTGTGCGTGTGTGTGTATGGGAGAGTGTGTAGCTGAAGGTGTAGGTTGGAGCCGCTGTGCTGTTGCAGCCATTAAACTGCAACAAGTCTGCACTGAAATCCGCCTCGTTGCTATAAATAGATCTCTGCGATCTCTACCAGTTCTGGAATCAAGCATATATACTATATAGATTCATGTGCATGAGAGTTATGCAGAATATATTCTGTGATTTACTTGCATTAATGCGTTGGTTAGGCAGAACGTGGGAAAGCTCAACTCGAACATGCATAAACGGGTGTAAAGCTAAACTAAAATATTATTTATTTTTTTATGTTTGATTAACTTAGATATAATATGATATATTTAATCTATAAGGAACAAACTGTGTGTGGGAATAGTAGCATCTTATTGCCTGCAACTCTATTCGTTCTACTTTACTTTTATATTTCTATTTAGATTGTTATTATTATTTTGTTTTAAAAGAAAAAATATTATTTCTTTTATAACTTGCACATTTATGATTCATTTATAATAAATCAGATCACATGAAATCAGTTGAGCTCTTAATAATTACTGTACACGTCAAAAATGAATGTTCTTTCTTTGAAATTACTCCTTTAATTGTTTTTTTTCCGCTGTACAGAGGCGGCAGGGGGCGTGGCAAAGTTCCTCAAGAAACATTTATCTACGTGCAGCAATAAGAAATATTTTCATCAAATTTGACATTCCTAGCACTTATAGTCCCAGAGATCAGGGTGTTCATACGGACAAACGGACATGGAAGCCGATCAAGAATATCTATGGCACATCATCTTTCAGTCAACTGCATCTTTATGACAGACACTTGGTGTTTCTGTGGTGTGGCTAAAAATAAATCATAATCCCCGATGACCTTGTCGCGCAGCCTATTCACGCATATTCACAAGTCATTCGAATGAATGGATTGGCCCGTCAAGTCGTCAATGTGTGTGTTTGAGCTGCGATTCCTTTCATTTTGATGAAATTTCTTTTTAGAAAGAGCACAGTTGATATTTCTGTTGTTGTTATTGTTGGGCCAGTTCAAGTTCAA
Source organism: Zaprionus capensis (assembly GCA_018903675.1). Classification (NCBI taxonomy): domain Eukaryota; kingdom Metazoa; phylum Arthropoda; class Insecta; order Diptera; family Drosophilidae; genus Zaprionus; species Zaprionus capensis. The sequence continues at coordinate 9,727,268 of JAEIFN010001073.1, read as the reverse complement.
AGTCATAAAAATAAAAAATAAACTGGCGCAACTTTTGTGGCTTGAGCACGAGATTCAATCTGGAGACCTTTCATTTTAGATGAATATATTTGATGCTTTTATTATTACGAGTGCCATTGCGCACGATGGGCCCAGAAGACTGTAGAAGGGAGAGAAGAGAAGGGAGACCGCTTACACAAAGCAGGCAGCGGACAAAGCTTGAACCAATCGAAAGCGCATTTGCATAGAAACAATTGCAGAGGCAACGCGTAGCCCGGAGAGCGCCACACGAACCCCACGAATCCGATCAGCTCCACCTCAAGTAGTGGCAATTTAATTGACGCATTAAAGTCACAGCTAGCTGGGAGAGGGACAGAGGCTGGTGGAGGAGGAGGAGGGGAATGTGGATCGGGGCTTGCGTGAAAAGAGAAATGGCATAACAAAAGGCGGACGGGCAAACGGTTCACTTTGCTCACTTTTTTGGCAGTTTTGTAATCCAGCTAAAACACAGCTAGGCAGCTAAAACAGAAACAGCTAAAACAGTCAAAACAACAGCAGCAACAACAACTACAACTGGCTGCTGCGATAACGATAATGGCAATAAAATATTTGAAGCTGAGACCGCAGAAAGATGAGAAAACTGAAACTGAAATACGAAAAGAAAAAAAACTAAGCGATGATCACGCGCCAGCGTCGCAATCGACAATCCACAATCGGCAATCGGTTGCATTGTTTGAAAGTGTGTTTGTTGTTGTTGTTGTGTTTATTGTTGTTGTTCGATTTTTGGATATGTTTTATTTTTTTGTTTTTATTTTGATTTTAGTTTTGCGCTTTTACAAATTCGCTTTGATCGCATCGATAGCAATTGAAATGTTGATCACAGTTCAGCGCCAGCGGAACACCCTGTTGCTAGTCTTTCTTCTCGTCAGCCTCGTCATCGCTGCAACAATGTCAGTCGGTCAGCGCATACTTTATTTGAGATACGTCACTAGAGTTGTTATTATTATTAACAATGCTATAAGTTAGTATATTATTTACTTTTGTGCTCCCTTCCCCTGACCACGACCACACGAAGATGCGCCCATAAAATATGATATATCATAATGCTGGACAATGATAGTGCAGCTTATACAGAAGGTTAACGTGGGCTCTGCCCCTGCAGCTGCAAATGGTCACAGTTAGAGAGGGAGAGGGAGAGTAGGCAGGGAGAAGGAAAGAGCGTCGGGCTGACCGACGTGCAGATGCACATCTATCTATAGTGAGACTATCGATATAGTTATCGATATTGCCATAGTCACTTTTGCGAACTATCGCAAAACATATCGATAACTATTGACACAACTATCGATAGCGTTATCGCACCTGTCACTTTTGTTAAATATCGCAGATTTCAAAAACTTTTGGCACAACTATCGACATCGTTATCGACAACATATCGACAACCATTGACACAACTATCGATACAGGTATCGATATTGCTATCGCAAGAAATATCGAAAACTATTGTAACAATTATCGATTATCGTCATCTTACCTGACACTTTTGCTCACTATCGCAGACTATTGTAGCGACTATCGATAAACTTTTGTTCAACATCAATAAGCATGAGTCAACAAATCAATTAAAGGAAACTATCGCAATTATCGAATGCACATACTATCGATATTTGAAGACATGTTTGTACATAACCTAACATTCTCTTCTCTCTGCATTAGCAGATTAACCCTGCATCGTAGTGTATTTGAGGTAATAAACAACTTGAAAACCGACAAAAAGAAAGGAAAAGATATTCGTATTGAACAACGACAACAATCGAGTTGGACTTGCATTCGATTCGATCCGAAGGTGAGTTCCCCCCATTATGCTGACGTGTCTCTATTTAAATACTGTGGAGCATCTGGAGCAAGCCCTTGGGCCGCACAAGGTCGCACTCAAGCAATGCTTCAATGTGGGACTGAGCAATTGTTCAGTTTACCCGGGGGCGACCGAACTCATAATCAAGTGAAACTTTGTAGATTTGCTTGTTTTTGTTTTCGGGAACTAATAACAGTATTTCAAATTCGAAAATAAGGTTTCTATATAGTAAATTACACAATATATATATAGTGTATAAGAAAGCCTGCTTTTCGCTAATTGCCAACGATAAGCCGTAAGTCAGTCGGAGTTGCCAGTTCCCAAAGCCTTTACTTCGAGCAATAATCCGCTTCTTAAGCACCTGCGACTGGGGAATATCTCGCATATAAATTGGGAATCAGTTGGCGATTTATTCGTCTTAAGTCCCTGGCGAACGTTGAATACTTTGAGAAATAATTCAATTTACTGCAAATGAATGGGATTTTGATGAGATAATACGGGGTACCGAAAAACTCGTTTCTTCTTCATCACTTTTTTTATTGCACTTAGCCACAATTTACAATAGATGGTGGCTGGATGCAATTTCGATAGTGAGAATAACAATGCATTATGCAACATATTGTGGAAAGTTCGTTTGCATTTCAATTAGAGACAATCTTCTTGCCTGGCATGCAATGATGAAGAGCAGAAGAGACTTTCATGATAGATTTCTTAATATAGATACGATTTGTTTATATTTTATGTTCTTGATCAACAGTAAAAGTCTCTTTCTCTCTCTCTCTCTCTCCATCTTTCTCCACTTGCACAGCAATTATGTAAGGGTTACCCCAAGAACACAGCTAAAGTTAAGGTCAATAAAATCACGGTCCTTAGTCTGCATTATAAGATACAGAGCGGAAACTGTGCCCCTTCATTCTCTCTCTCTTTCTCTCTGCTTCTCTTGTTTAGTTTTTCGACTTTTCGCATTTAATTGACGGCAAACAAACTGCAGTAAAACAGACAATGCAACAATTAGGCCCTCGGCGGTGGCAACTTCATCAAGAGATGCCACAGTTGATGTTGCTGCTGTTGTTGTTGTTGATGCTGTCGTGGCTGTTGGGGGCTTTGCAACGCTTCCTACTTGCATAAATTGCCCAGTTGCCGACTTTGAGAGTAGCAAACGATACAACAAACACACTGCCACACAAATCATAACTGTGCGAAGGGGGAAATGAAGAGGAAGACTGGGCAATGGCTGAGAGGAAAACTATGAAGTGAAAACAGTGGAGAAGCAGGAGAAGACAAGCTGTGGTGAAGAGGCAGCTCAAGCACTGGGATAAAGGAGGCGACTGCAAAGAAGACTGAGGTGGAGACGGAGGGGAAGCACTAAGGAGAAGACAGTGTGCAAGTCTAGTGCATAGACAGGATTGACATGGGGATTGAGGAGGAGACTGAGCTAGTGAATGAGGAGAGGTAAGGCTGAGGTAAGGAGAGAGACCATGTGGTCGTCTGCATCTTCATCGTCTCTTCATCTTCGTCTTCGAAGATGCATCTGCCGTTGCGGCCGGCTGGTAATTGTTTACCGTTTACTGTATATATCCAAACATTTGTGAATATCTGCGGGATGTTTGCTTTATGGACGCGATTACATCAGCAGCAGCAGCATCAGCAGCAGCAGCAGCCAAAGTCACATAGTGCACTCGGATTGTCGCATGATTGCATTGGCTGCGCCTCGCTTTAAATGGCCTCACCTCAACTCGCCGCAGCTCGCCTCGCCTGGCATGGCCTGGACGTGGCCTGTGTTATGTGAGCACCCGACAGCAGTTGAAGATGATGCTGGGGAGGGGGACTGGGGCGGGGAACGTGCCACACGCTAATGCTGGACATAGACGCGAATTTAAAAGTCACTTGTATAATCGCTTGCTTCGTGTGGTTTTTGGCTATTTGGCTATTTTCTTTTGCGGATGGGCTGCGAGTCATGCGCAGCTGGAGATTTCTCCTCATTTTGTTGTTGTTGTTGTTTGGTACCCCACAAGTACACAGCGGGTCAATGGGTCTGTGGGTGAACTCGACCTCCAAAGCGCATTGGCCAGGGGTAACTTCGTGTCTTGCATTCACTTGGACTAGGAAGTCTCTGCAGGTTCACTTGGCAGCCTTTCGAGAATGCACTTGAAGTGACCAACGAGTTGTGGCAAGTACAAGTGCAGCAAGTACAACTGCAGCAAGTACAACTGCAGCCTGCGAGTTGCAGCAAGTGCGGGTAACTTGTTTGACCTGAGCCAACACATCCATTGAGTTTATTAGTATTACTAGTAAAAAAAAGTGTCCCAAAAAAAAGCTGCAACCAGAGTCGATCTTTAGTACCCAAAGATCCTTTCCTTGCCTAACAAAAGCAGTTCGGCTTCCTTAACAAAACAGATCAGATCCTTCTTGCAGCAGTAAGCAATCAGTGCAGCTGCTTCCTCCTCGTTCGTACCAAGGCTGGGCAGTTACAGAGAATTTGCTTGGTAGTGTCGTCTTCTTCTTCCCATTACTCACTTGGCTTTATCAAGGAACTAAACATGTTTTAAGATTATCAGATTATCTCTTACGTTGTATATTTACATAAGTTGACTTAGGTTTAAAGACTTAAGACTTAGTAGATACTGAGAGATGATTCATGGCAGCAAGGGCCTTCAACTGCAATACCTTAGGCTATCTGGTTAGGTTTCTAGTAGAGACTCAATCAGGATGCAGAGCCGTAGCGATGGTTTTGGAGGCATCTAGTTTAATTACTCTCCTCAAATACAAATCTTAAGCATTAAAATAAATGCTTTTGTTTTAACTTTAGGGTTTGAATTGTCCAAATAAATGTACTTTTAAACCTTTAAGCCTGTTTTGGTTAGTAGCCTATGGCCTCAGTCAATTGTTGGCCCTTGTGCACCGCAAACCCTGCTGCGCTTCTGTCAGGAAGTCATTATTTTTTCCAGCACTCGTAGCTCATTCTCATTCAATTGTCTGCCTGATTCTCTGTCTGTGTGAACTCGTCAATTTGAGAAGATGTTATTATTATTACTATATTATTATATATTGTATTAAATGTTATGTGTATTATATTATACATTAGTATTAGCTAGTTAGTTTAGTATATTAAGGAAACTTTCATTACTCGTATTTTATTTTAGTTCGTGCGCTTTAATAAATTAAATCAGATGCGTATAATATAACAGACATGGTTAAAAAAAAAGATGTTTATGCTAAGTATCTAAAGAAATGCATGGGTACTATACACAACAGCCTGCACCTGGACCTAGATCTGGCACAGCACTGAGAATCGAGCCTAGTTCAGCCTAGTGTCCTTCCCCGCATTCTGGGGCAGCGACTTCTTCACGACTCGACTGTGCTCGGATGCTGCCTGCTGCTTGGAGTCGCGCTTGAAGAGCCTCAGGCCGGGCACGGAATAGGCCAACGTGTGTCGCTGCACGGCACGTGGCTGCTGATGCTGCTGGTGGCGCTGATGCTGCTGCTGCAGACGCAGCACCTCCCAGCTGGGTATGTAGGAGTCCAGCAGGGACTTTGACGCGCGACCGGCGAACAGATCGGGCGTCGGATCGGGCTGGGAGGGACGGAAGGGTTTGCCATAGCTGGCCGCATAGCCGGAGGCGGAGTTGGGTCTGCGGGTGGTGAAGCTGATAAAGCTGGGCGGATAAGGCAGTGGGATGCGTGGGGCAGCGGCATAGGCGCGTTGCGGCAGTGGGGCATAGGCGAACTGCTTGGATTGCTGCAGCACAAGGGGGGGAATGGCGCTGGTGGTGGCACTGCCCAGACCCCCTGTGTATGGTGGACGCAGTGGGCGTGGCACTGGTCTGGGCAGTGGGCGTGGCAGTGCATTGCCACTCAGATACTGCACGCCATTCAGATGCAGGTCCAGATCATCGTAGGGCACAATGGGCTGCAGCAGTCGCGTTCCCGGTCTGATTGTTGATGTTGTTGTCGCTGTCGCCGGCGTGGGTGAGCTGCAGTGAAAGAGAGAGGGAGAGTGGGTGAGAGGGAGAGGGCGAATGAGTTGCAATTTAATAGAGCCTAACGAGCTGCTCTTATCTAATCTCGGCGATTTATTATGGCAATCATTGCTGCCATTTGTCGGAAGCCAACGGCGGCAACAATCGTGAGTGAAACTGGCGTTTCAACACCCGCCCACCGGCCTGTTCCAGCTCCCCCTCCCCCCGCGGCTTTCCCTGCCTCATCCATTAGGCATTAACCAAGCATTACTCGGCCATTAGACGCGGCACTCGCTCCGGTATTAGCCCGGCCTAAACGTCTCGAAGGGCGCCCGCTCGAAGCCTCCAATTTTCACCACATCGCAGGCAATTCGCCTGCCCCGTTGACGGCGATTGAAAAACCCCCACTGCCAATTTGCCTGCCAACAAATGTCTTGGAGAGTCGCAATGAGAGCCCGTTTCCATTTCAGGCTATGTGATTAGGAATCCCGTTGGAGACTTACCCCAAATCAGCTGTGAACATATATATTTATATGTAGACTGAATCTATTAGTGAATTCATCTCTTCATCGACTTGGAACAATAAAGGAACCTGGAACTCTGAAACAGTTGACTTAAATAACTTCTACTACATGTTCCCAATTCATTTTTCATGGATATACAGACAATATAGTCGGATAACTGTCTGCTAAAGCAAAAAGTTGAGCGTTGTGTAAGAGGCTGTTTACAAATGGTATTGAAATTAATATTAACATTGTATATATATTATATAAAATATATTGTATATGTATTTATATTATTCATATTTAGGGAAATGGTTGAACATCTTTTTATTTGATAATTTGAACATTTCAACTGACTCAAGATCAAAATATTGGCTCGATTTTATATTTGTACATATATAATTTTAAAGTACAGCTTTCAAGCTTAAAGTATATCAAAAACTATATGTCATATTTGGTGTCTCCGACTCTTATAATAGCTGAGATCTGTAAGTTTATGAAAGTGACAGACAGACAGACAGACAAAGAGACAGATAAGCAGACAGACGCACATGATCAATAATATATATATTTTGTAGAGTTGGACACGCCTTCATACACCTAAGATATACATAAACTGAAATCAATTAAGGTGAATTGATATTGTACATTATACATATGAACTGAATGCAGAGGGTACCCCTGAGATATATACAACATCAGCTTATATGTTACTCTGCAAACTAGTCGCTATTTTCTTTAGAAGTTTTGCATGTTTGTGTATCTTTCAATTTAAATTCTTTTCAGCTTCTTCTTTATCAAGACTGTTCTTTGTTAGGGTGCAAAACCTCTTTCTTTATTATATAGGTTAGCATGAGGAAACTCTTTATACCTTTTAACCAATATAAAAGGGTAAAGAGGGTATACTAACTTTGTTTAAAGTTACATATAATCTGTGGAGTTTCTAATGTCAAAATACCGTAAAAGCTATAGATCATGCATCATATATGTAGATGGCATCAGCTTATGTTTTGTTTGTTTTGAGAGCTTGATTGTGGCATAAGATAAGATCAAGCTTAGATCAAGCTCGTGCTGCAGCATAAAGCTCTAAGAAACATGCATGATCAAGACACAACAAAAGCTCTAAGCTCATGTGGCAAATAAAGCGCTTTGTTCAAGTTGGTACCGAAAGCTTTAAGCTCTAGCTAAGCCAATTATGTTTAAGTTTCCTCAGTCAATGCTCGAACAAAGCGTCATTTAAGCTTAGCTGGGAAGCTCTAAACAAGCTTTAAGCTCGTAGTTGTTGCATACTTACGCGTCAGGGCCAGCATAGAGCAGCAGTCCAGCTGGGCCAGGCAACGCATAGCCTGCGCTCAGCTGCTGATGCTGCTGCTGCAGCTGCTGTAGCTGCAGTTCCTGCTGTTGCAGCTGACGCAGTTGCTCCGCCTGCTGCTCCAGTTGGGCGGCATCGCGGACATAGCTTGGTGGCACGCTGGCCGCGATGCTGGGATGCCAGGCATAGTGTGTGGGCAGCAGCGGAGGTCGATTGAGATCAAGATGATGCTGATGTTGCTGATGGCGATGCTGTGCCTGCAGCTGCGCTTGCTCCTCCTCGCGTTCCAGATCCTCCAGACTTAGTTGCAGTGCGCTGCTATCGTCGTCGTAGATGCCTTGCGTGGGCGGCAGCGCGGCTCTTATCGCTGGCAGCACAGCCAGCAGTGCGCAGAGCAGCGGAAGTTGTGGCTGCGAGAGAGAGAGAGGGAGAGAGAAAGAGGGAGAGAAAGAGAGAGTATTAGAAGGGGGTTCCAAAATAATGTTACGAATACTGTGAGTGTGGCGAGTGAGTGTGGCAAGTGAGTGTTGTGTTTTGCTCTGGCAACAGTGAAAGGTTTTCGCCTTTCGCCAAAATATGTATGTGGCCATGTGGGCGTGGCAGCTGCCGCCCAGTGATGCGTTTAATTGGAGTTTTTTATGCGAGTTTTTCGTCAGTTTATCCCCGCAATTTGCGGCACTTGCTGCTTCAATGGCTGCACCAGCAATGGGTGGGTGACTGGCAGTGGCAGGTGGCATGCGGCATGCAGCAGGTGGCACTGCTGGCGAAAACGGCACAAGGCCACAATATAAGCTAACTGATAAGATGATTTGCCTTTCTAAAAATACCAAAAATATATACCGAAAATACCAAAAACTAACGGCCATTTGTCACGGCACGCAGACGCACACACGCAACGGCAAATGCAACGATTGCAACACAAATGCGAACCGCATTCAACTTGCCACATTCAACAATTCGCCAATCAGCCACAGACACAGCGAGAGCCAAGCGGAGGCAGAGCCAAAGTGAGCCTCAAATTGAAGCGAAAACAAAAACAAAATCGAAAATTGCATCTTGTGTAGTAATACCAAAAATTGATGCTACTCCAAAACCAGAAACAGAAACAGAAACAGCAAAAATATCTATAAAACTAGTTGCAATTCGGCAACAATCACGTGACGATGCGTGCGCCAGTTTAGCTCAGCAATCTCTGCTCGGCCATGGCTAGATATGGCTACAAATGATGACCACAGTTGAGAGCGGGGCATGCAAATGCAGTGCTTGATTGATGACACACTCGGCTGCTGATGGTCTCTGTCGATCGTTGGCATCGTTAAGGTGCGTAAAAACAAAAGACTTAAGGCACAAACTCGCACGGCCAGTGAGTGCAATGCAAGGACGCCGCTAATCAATCATGCCTGCGTCACTTGCGAATGTCGTCGAGCTACCGGGCGGTCTGCTAATGGCCTAGCCCGCTGTCAAACATAATTTAATCTTTGTCTGTCGCCCCCTTGACGGGTAATTAGCCAAAGTATTGATGTTAAGTTCAAGTATGCACACACACATGATATATAATAGTATATACATTTACATATCAGTATGCCAGTTGTTTACCATCCCAACAACAACTTTGCGGCGCCTCAACTTAATCTGATTTGCAATTTTGTTAATTAAAACATTTTTGGGAATAACCAAAAGTTTCTTTCTCGCTTAAGTCTAATCCAAAGTCGGGTTTTAATGGGGTTAAGCTTGGCTCAGGCAGGCAAAAAACTATGTTAAACCATTTTTTAATTATTTTTGAGTTTAAGATTCTTCAACTTTTAGCAAAATAATAGGAATGATCTTTTATATCTTCTTGGCTGCGCTGTCATAATGTTTTGAGGAGATAATCCTTCTTCTGTTCTATTGTTCTTTTAAAACCTTCAAAGTATAGAAGATTATGAAGAAATTTGAGAATTTTATGTCACTATAATTTGATATATGGTATATAATTGATATATATTAGTATATGTTATATAATTGGTATTTCTTTATTGTTTGTACTAGATTTTGCATTCCTTTTATATAGATAATAATTCTTTTGTACATATTTACACAAACTTGAACTGTAATCATTGTTTGTACTATCATTTAAAATTACTAGACATCCATACATATATATATATATTCTATATTTATATACATATCATACATATAACCACATCATATTTGAATTAACTTCAACTGTTCTTTTCATAGTCCTCTAATTGAATTCTTCACTAAAATGTAAATGAACTCTTCATCAAGCTGTCAACTCTTTCGCTCAGTGTACACACCATTGAGTTAATTTTGTTCACTTTAAATAACGATGATAATGCCCTTTTTGAACACACTCCTCGATTCGTTCTCGAGATGCAGGCGATTTAAAAAAAAATAACACAAAAACAAATCCGAAACAGAAACCGAACAACGAAAACGAAACCGAACAACGAAGCAAATGCGACTGCGGCAGAGCGAAGCACGAACGCAGCGTTTTATACCACGAGACGCAGTGCGACCTGCGACTTGAAGCCGTCGTTCTGCAGGCCAACAAGTGGACGCATTGTTGCCACCTGCCCAAAACAGAGAGAGAGAGAGACAGAAAGAGAGAGAGAGAGAGAGAGAGAGAGAGAGAGACACTCACAACGTTTGATGTTTGGCGATGCAGATGAGGTAAGGAAGGATTTCAGTTGAAACCAAGTCAAAAAAAGCTGTTGAAAGCAGCGCCAAGTGCGCGCAATTAATTGAAATGGAAAGTAAATAGCTCCAGCTATGCAGAGGCGCAGAAGAGGAGAGGAAGGAGGAGGAGAGAAGAGGGGAGCCAGATGAGCCGCGAGGAGTTGATACAAATTGAAATTGAAATTGAAATCGTTTCGAATCAGTCATCAAAGCTAATTTACGCATTTAAAAGCGTTATAACAGCTTCAGCCAGAGGCGACCAGTTCCAGCTACATTCCCCCCGTCCCCCCTCCCCGCTCTTTGCTGTTCACTACAGCCCTACACTTTACTACCCAACTGAGCTCGCCTGCTGCGACAAGCATCCAAAGTATCCCAAACATGACCATTAATTGAACTACAAGTATTACTGAAAGCACATGTAACTGTTGTTGCTGCTGCTGCTGTTACTGTTGTTGCTGCTGTTGTTGTAGTTGTTGCTGTTGTTGTTGTTGCTCAGCTCGTCACAGCGTTAACCGTTCACTTCCGCCCCGCTCGTCGTCGTCGAGCCAGTCAAAAGTCACTCACCAAGTGGGCCTAATCAGGCCCATCCATATCCACATGCCCTGCCACATCCCCATCCACATCTACATCTATAGTACATCCCCATCCCCATCCACATCCACTTTTCGTTGCGATGGCCCCACAAGACGAGCATGTCGAGCAACACGCCGCAGGGCGTCGTCATCATCGCCATTAGAGCTTGAAAGTAAATTGCGGCATGAAATGGACATCGCATTACAAAGCAGAAAGGGTATATCGACAGCTGCGACTACTTTGAATATGAATATATATAGAATATATAAATGTGTGTTTTATAAATACAGATATATCTTAATTTGTCTAGCAAATCTAACATTGATATCTTTATATTGCTAATTCTATTCAACTTCTCTTCAATATGTTTCTAAATATTTACCTCGCTAGTTTTCTAACATACATATCTCAATCTATCTTTCTCTCAATTCATATCTATATATTTCTGTGTGTTTAAATCTATATATTTTTATTCAATATTCGCATTCGATATACTCGATTTATCTATTTTTTTAATCTTGTCTTAAACATGTTAAAAACTTGCCTTCCCTTTTTAAAAGAATTCAATTCATAATCAACCTTCACCTTCTTCAACCTTTTTCATAGAGTATCCGAAATTCGTTGCGCACCTTTGACTTGCCCCAATGGGAATTGCTCCACATAATGCCGCAAGTGAAAGAAGCTTTTCGACGCCTCTAATTGAGCGGAAGATCGAGTGGTAAGTGAAAAGCTCTTCGTAGATAATTCCAAATGAATTTGTCAAAACGCGACAATTAGTCGAATGAATGTGAATGTGAACATGAATATGAATATGAGCATGCACACGAACCGATCTCCCATTTGAGCTGGGGTTGGGCTCGGGCTGAAGTTGCGTCAACTGGCGTCAAGGTTGCCAATGCGCAATGTCAGCCCTGTGTCAGTCGAGACATGTGTAAGTAGTGCGCGTATTACCCATCGCCCGTGGTTATGTTGGGCGTGAAATTGCTGTGAACTTTCACAAATCAGAAAGAGCAGAAAACAACAGAGAGAGAGAGAGAGAGAGAGAGAGAGATAATAAGAGAAGACAATGGAAATGCATTCTGTGCTGGACCCACGTTGACCTTGTTGTCAACTGTTTGTTTTGTTTGTTTTCTTTCTTGGTTTTGTAATAGACACCCGCCGGGTAATAAAATACTATTTATCATACGTTGAGTAAATATTTTGACAAGTTCACACAACTTGGAGACAGTTTATTATACCAAGATTTGTTGACTTGTGGAAATATTTGTCTCAAGATCTGAAGACTCTTCTAGCTGTTGCTGTAAATATTTATTTTCCCATTTCAAATGGCTCTAGATAAATATAAAACTCTTGATGACACTTGTCTGATAGTTCAGTTTTTTGTAAAATATGATAATTAGTGAAGAATCTCAGCACTTTGTTATCTAATCAGTCAAGGGAAATTAAAGAAATATTGTATATTAAAATACATTATATTGCAAATGAAAAGAAGGATTAGGTGTGTAGAATAAGCACATTTTAAGAGACTAGTTACTTTTTTCGAGCATAGGTACTTTTTTAGGGGTATCTGCAGTTGGTTCTGCACAAATTTGATCTTTATAATGCTTCATATTCATATTATATATTTCCAACATAGTTTACTTAACAATGGATAATACATACCCTATTAGTATAGAGTAGAGCGTGTAGAGTACATTGTTTCAGATCTCATATTGATTATGCGCTTTATTGAGCTTTCAACAGTAACAGTTAACAATGTTGTTGCTTACAAAATAACAAAAAAAAACACGAAAGAAAAAATATCTTCGACTTGCCGAAGGTTTACACCCTTGCGACTATTGGGTTCAATAAGCAATAATTAGACGATTGTTCCTATATGCTATATGTTTAACATTTTGATGTCATATTATGTATTCATGAAAGACGGCAGACATGCATTTGGTGCTATGGCAGCTATACGATCTGATATATTGATCTGATTCTACTTGTTTCAAAACTGAGAGACAGACAGACTCGTCTGTTGACGCTGATTCGAAATACATATGCATATAATACATATACATAACATATATTATATTAAAGTATATATGTTACACTGTCGAAGATTGCTCCCCCTGCAAGGGTGTATAAAGACCTAATATACCCTGTGCAACTTTTCAATGCGTACAGGGTATGCTAAACAAATGACTTAAGCAACAAACTTGGCTTTGGAGTATTATGGAATGAGATGCCCTCTCTATTTCTCAATCTATGGCCTGGCTCTGATGTACATCTGGGTATGCGGATGCGCTACCGTTCCCGTGGCTGCCGCATCGTGTCCCGGCAGATACTCATTGAGATTGAGGCTGAATGTGCCTGGGAAGGGTTTGTCCTTGGCCTCACGATTGATGCGATAGCCAGTGCGATAGGCAGCCAGCGGCGAAATGGCATTCGCATAGCCCTGCAGTCCAGCGGCAGCGTAGTGCAGGCCCGCAAGTCCAGCCGAGTTGGCTGGCAGCGTGCCCAGCTGCACCGTGCCCGATGTGGCACCAGAATTCACTGCGGGCGACAACGCTGGCGCCGGCGCTTGAATGTTGCCAGTGGCGGCAGCTGCGGCTGCCGTCAGATAGGGACTGATCGGCACAATGATGGGGCGAGTGGGTATCAGCTGCAGATACTGGACAGTGCCACCACTGCCATCCTGCAGCGTCTGTGCGGGCAGGTACTGCATCAGCATGGGCGTGCTGGGCAAGTTTGTCAAACTGCTGGCGGCATCGGCTGCCAGGCTGCCGCCTTGCATGGGCGTGAAGTTAGTCTCCATTTCGGGCAACTTGTAGGAGGGTTTGAAGCCAGCCTCGTTGCCCAGCTGCGGCTGCGCCTGCGCCGTGGCCAGAGCATCGTAGTTGCCGGCATAGGCATTCAATGAGTTGAGATGTGCATCCTGGCCACCAACTCCTCCTACTCCGTTGGCCTTAAGCTGTTGCTGCTGCTGGGCCAGTATGTTGTTGGGCGAGTTTCCTGCCTTGTTGGCAATTTCCGGACTGGACACGGGCAGCGCTGGGAACACGGGCAACAGAGCGAGCAGCAGCAGGCAGTGACGAAGACCTTGGCGCGGCATCTGAAAGAGACGAGGAGCGAGTAAAGTGGGTGAGGCTGTCGATTGAAGCAAGTAATAAATAGGAAGAGGAGAGGAAAAGGAAGTCGAGTAGTAACAACAATAATTTCTGTCTTTATTGTCCGATTGAATTCAAATTAAAAGGAAAGTTCACACAGTCGTGATCAAGAATATATATTCACATATCTACTTTATGTGTTCTGCCACGCCTCCATCTACTTATTTCCCACATGTGCACACACTTAGTATACCCTTTTAGTCAAAGAAAGGGTATAACAAGTGAAGCATGCAGGTGAATTGGGGAATCCCTTTTTTTTGGGATGGGCATTTCGAGCAATTCCGATCCGTTCTGCACGAAGTTTGCTCTTAATGTGCCCACACACACACACACACGCACAAAGAAGGAGTGGAAGTAGCTGAAGAAGAAGGGGCAGATACAGAGGTGAACAAGTGCCACAAAGCGCAACACAACAAAATTCCACGAAACAGTCTCGCCCAAAAAAGTTCACTTTCACTTGTTGTTGTTGTCGCTGTTGTTGCTGCGTTTTAATTTGTAGTTTTATAACAATTATGCTTATGCTTAGGCGCACAACAACATTTGCTTAAAACAAAAACAAAAAAAAACAGAAAAAAACAGAAGAAACATAAACATAAAACAGAAAGAGCAAAAATGAAATGAACGCTTCACCTTTGGCACAACTTGGGCTTGTTACGTTTTTGGGTTCGGTTCAGTTTGGTTTTATTTTTAATATTTTTTTGGGTTGCAGACACGCGTGTTTATAGCTAATATCTTGTAGTTGTTGTTACTATTGTTGTTGTTGTTGTTGCTGGTGTTGCTGGCTGGAAACACTTGCACTTTTGCAGCAATCCGCGACTATCAAGCGACGCGCTTTGATTAACGTAAGCGATGCCTGCAAAGCGGCTTTTATACCACCACCAAGCAAAGCTGCCAGGAGCGACTGCAGCAGGAGCGGCTGCAGTCGTCAGGAAGGGGGCGGCCCGCAACGGGGGGACAGCGGGAACGGTGGGAAGCAGTCCGCAATTTTCCTCAATTGCCATTAAAAGCAGTTGAACCGAAGCACACAAGTTGCCACAAGTTGCAAGCAACCGAAGCCGCAGCCGTTGCTGCTTGCGTGCAAGGCAAAGCGAGACAGGTGATAAATGGTGAGGGGGGAGTGAGGCAACACAAAGCGCAACAAAGCGCATTCTGTGCACATTGTTGCATGCGCCCAATCACTTCACTTTGGGCATGTTTCAAGTTCAAGTTTAATGAAGCAACCTGCACGGGCATCCCCAGTCGTAATACCCTGTAAATTAACAGCTCTATATGAGTATATAATCTAGTTACAGTTATAAGTTGCAAGCACAATAATCCTGGTTCAATATTTGTAGCCTTGATAGAATTTGAATTTGTACAACAATGTGGCAACGCTCGAATTTAATCGATAGCAGAAGATCGGAATAAATACTAAATTGAAACTTAACTCTGGTATTTAATTGATACTTTTTCTGATTTATCGATTCAAGGCGAATAGATTTTCTCAATTGGTAAGGGGTGTGCACTGCGTGCAGCATACCCACTATCCGCATGTCTGCCTACTGCTGCAGCTGATGCTGTTGTTTTTCGGTTCCGTCTTCCGAAACATGTCGAACGGACGCGGCAGTGGCAGCGGCACACCGGCCCACAATTAGGCGCTGCAGCGCCTGGCAAGTTGCAAACGAACGCCTTCCGCATTGTCTGATGGCCATGATACGCTTTAACGGGTTTCTGCCGCCGCTCTGCTGCCGCAAGCTGCCGGCAGTTGCAAGTTGTCAATGTTGTTAGTTTTCCAATTCGGTAAAGTTGCAGTAAACTGCAGGAAAAGTGTTGCAAGGTCGTCGTCGGCGACTTAAGAGATTAACTGGATGAGACATCTGAAAATAAAAACATTTTAATAATGCTGCAATGTTCAGATTTAACTTGGAAATATTGCAATTGATTTTTCAAGTGTTTTGAGCAGAAATCTTCTTTATTGAGGTACAAAGAAAGCCAAATATGTAGGTGCAATTAAATGACAAATAGGAAAACAGAAAATTCCTATCTGTGAAAAGCAGCAGAATGGAAAGAGTAGATTGTCAAGTGGCTGACTGGGATGCTCGGCACGCAGGGCGTATACGTAATTCGGCTGTGATGCACTCCGATCTGCTGCAATTACTGGCCTGCTTTGCAGGCCTGAATTAATTATTTATTTACCGAACGCATCGTGGTAGTGCACAGGCTTATCGACAACTGTTTTGTTGCCGATTCTGGTCGTCTGTCTGAAACTGGAGGCATAAATAAATGCAGTCTGTCTTGGGCAAAGCCAAACGTTCGATAACTAGTGGGATAGACAGACATGGCAGAGGAGAAGCACCGCATGCTCTTCCAAGGCCAAGATCCCAGTCAACCCGTGCACCGTGCGAGCTCACTATCCAGCACTATCCAGCCACCCAGCTACGAAGAAGCCATCTCTCATAGAAACTCTTTGCGCTGCATGAGTACCGACAACATATCCGACTACCTGGGCGACATGCAGGAGGAGGAGGAGGATAATAGACATCACTCGTTCGTTAACGTAACCATTGCCGAGCCGCTGCGCCACAGTCGGGCACACAGTCGGACGGATTCGATGCCTGATGACGACGGTGACAACATCAGCGTTAACATTGGGAATGCAATTCAGATGCAGCCCTTGGCGCATGCCCGTATATCTTTGCATAGATCCGCCGGTCGTCAGAAGCGCAGCATACCGCAAGTCCGCAGTGGGTACTTGAGCACGACACAGGTCTAATGCGATACGCCAGTTAAGTGACATAATACTCTCATAGATTTCTTTGCTCTGGCACCACAGCCCAAACTGGGCACCGACTCCTGCCCCCTTGTGTGTCCCGCCTGTGGGTTTCACGGCAATACTCAAGTGAAGCGTTCACCCAATGTTCGCACTCATTCGTGGGCATTCTGGCTGTGCTCTATGGGGTGAGTGTGCGACCTTTAATGCAGTCTGAGTATTTATTCAAATATCATTAAACTAGCTGGTGCTGCTGTGCCTGTGTGTTCCCTTACCTGACGGCCAGCTGCCTAATCACCAGCCACTACTGCGTGTCGTGTGGGACATTTCTGGGAGCGCACTATCCCGTGGGTGGTTGTTTCTAAAACGAATCCTCCAAGGATCGAGACGTTGATGTTAATTCTTTTTTCTATTTATATTCACCTTTCATAGTTGATCAGGCTAATCTCAGAGGCTGCTTGCGTATGAGTCAGAACTAAAACAAAACATTTCATCATGAGATATATACATACATGTACATAAATAACATACATACACATGAATCAGAAATAAAACAAGCAAACAAGCTTAAGTTAAGCGCGCTCATCAGTTCCAATACCAACACACACTATCGATATAATCGATATGAATCAGTTTTTTACTTCTACGGTATTGGAAAGGGCGGACGATTTTAGACAATTATTTTAAATAGAACTATAAATAATATATTTACAGCTGGCTCGAGATCAATAGTTCATAGAAATAAACCAGGATAAGAAACTTTAATTTTTTATATATTCTAGTATATTCAAATATTGCGCCAATGTTTGTAATATTTTCTTATGGTCACACTATGTTTTTGTTTACAATATTCAAATGAAATTCTTACCAAATTTATTTTTATTGAATTAATTAATTAAATTGTTTTTATAAAGATTAAAAAATAATTAGAAACCAGTTCCATACATATATCGATATAATCGGCAACAATTATGTATCGGTGAATTGGGTATTTAAAGAAGCGGTCACACTGCACAAAATGCATCCCTTGTGCGAAGACCTCAACAGTATTATTTAGGCTATTTGCATTGGATATTTTGACATTAGTTGTGCTTGGTCACACCGCGTATAGTGTTACGCGAAACACAAAGTTAGGGAAGTTCGCAACAAAATTGATAAATGATATAAAAAAACATGAGTTGCTGCAATACGCAACCAAAAGTGTAAAATAAGTGTTTCAAGTATTTAGAATACAAATGTAAATAGCTTAAATTAATTGTGCAATTTTTGTGAGTGAGTCGGTATTAAATCGAGTGGGCTCTCTTTGTTCGAGGTCTTTATCGATTAAATTGTATGTGTACCACAGAGATTGGCTGCCTCAATTGCTGGTGCGTACATGCGCTCACTCATTTAGTTAATACAACAAAGCAAATACGTTTTGTATTAAACACACAAAGTCATCAATCGCGTAATCTATCGTAGTTTCCCAAAATGTCTTGTACGTCGAAAAATAGCAGCAGCAGTAGTCGCAGTAGCAACAAGATAAGCAGCCTTGACAGTGGGGGTGGTAAGTAAAGTGAAGGACAAAATAAATGCCCTTATTCTGGATCTGATATCTTGTCATTTTCATTCATACAGACCTCGCTGAAAGAAATAGAAATGATAAACACAAACCACCGACACAACAACAAGATCCACAGCAACAACAACAACAGTCTCAACAACAGCAGCAGCAGCAACAGCCAGCGACGCTGCATAAGCAGGCGATGTCTGCAGATGAGCGCAAAGCCACCAAGAAATCTCTAGTCATTGTCATAGCAATATTCGTAGCCAGTTTGGTAGCGATGTTCTATGTTTATGCGATATTCCCCGAGCTAAATGCGTAAGTGTGATTGACTCCCCTCAGCCCTGTGTGGGAAGTGTGTAGTGCGCCCACTATGCCCATGCCCACTGTGCCTGCCCTGTGCTGATCTGCTTTCCGTGCAAGTCACGCCACCTCTCACATTCACACATACTGATGCTGATGACAAGTTGCGGCGCGCAATAACACACACACACACTTACACATACACAGACACTTGTTAATAACTCTTTTTGTGTAATTGTTTTGTTTTGCAGTTCTGAGAAACAACATTTGAAAATACCACGTGATATCCAAGATGCTAAAATGCTGGCCAAGGTCCTCGATCGCTACAAGGACATGTATTACTTTGAAGTAATGTTCGGCGTTGTAGTCGCCTATGTATTGTATCCTTTTACAACAGACAACGATCTTCGAATGATCAAATACCCTACACAACCCCTCCCTCCCCCTTTATTTCCCCTCAACTAATGCCACATAAATTGAATTAGCAAACAGACCACGTACTTATAACCTTGACCTCATTGAAATTACGATCAAAATAGAGAAAGAGAAATTCATACACACGTATTCAAGGTCACCACACTCATGCATACACACACACACACACAGCCAGACACACTGTCGTCGTCGTTACTTTCTATAATATATACAAAGTTACACGTTAATGCAAATATGACAAGTGCCAACACTACCTGAATGTGGATGCTATCGAGCAGAACAAGTTCCACAATTGTTTTGTATTTATCTATAACAAGAAGAAAGAAAGAGACAGACGTCTGCATGAACAGCTGATGGCAACGTGCAAGTGCAGTTTGCCCTCATGTTCATGTTGTTGTTGTGCAGACATGAAATCGGCACGTTCAAGTTGCCTCGTGCATAGTGCTATCTCGCTCACATTTGATTTCAACGCACGTTTATAATCGAGCAAATGTGAGTGTCTATGTGTGTGTGCATGTTTATAATTCGCTAAATCAGCAGCTACTTGAGTGCTGATCAAATGTTTGTAAGTATGTATATAGTATATACATGTAAATACATATTTATCGTATGACGAACGCCTTACACATTTGTTGTTCTTTGAAATAACATGTGTTCAAGCTGTTCAGGTATTCTAAAGTACTTTCACACGATATATATAAATAACGCAGCCCAATTGGCAAAGTATCTGAAATCTTTTTATAGCACCCTCTCTAGATCTGATACCCAATTTAACTATCTGGTTTACCTTAACTCGATGCTGTCTCTCTCTATACAGCCTGCAAACATTTGCCATTCCTGGTTCATTATTCCTTTCAATCTTGCTTGGATTTCTGTACAAATTCCCGATAGCACTTTTCCTCATATGCTTCTGCTCAGCGCTGGGCGCCACGCTGTGCTATACGCTTTCCAACCTGGTCGGACGACGACTGATTCGACACTTTTGGCCAAAGAAGACGAGTGAATGGTCGCGGCATGTCGAGGAGTACCGGGACAGTCTCTTCAACTATATGCTCTTTCTGCGCATGACACCGATCCTGCCCAATTGGTTCATCAATTTGGCATCTCCGGTAATTGGAGTGCCACTGCATACATTCGCACTTGGCACCTTTTGTGGGGTTGCTCCGCCATCGGTGATGGCCATCCAGGCGGGTAAGACGCTGCAGAAGATGAGCAGTTCGAGTGAGGCCTTCTCCTGGACCTCGATGGGTGTATTGACCCTTTGTGCTTGTGCCTCGCTGCTGCCTGGGCTGTTGAAAAACAAGTTCAAGAAGAAGAAGGTCGAGTAAATCTCCAGCTGGATGCACAAAGAGGCGCGATTGAAAAGTCGAGAGAACCTAAAGCGAAAACTAAATGTACCAAAAAGCGAAGGAGGACATCACCGATACGATAGCATAACTGATACAGATAAACACATGAATATATTTAAATTCTTTTTATTATTACTTGTTTAAGTTCGTCTTTAGTTCCGATAAGTATCGTGTATATACCGAAACGCTATTTCCAAAAACCGAAAACAAAGATTGTTTCGCGGCTAGCAGAAAGAAAAGCAAAAACAACACAAAAATTTAATGTTATTGAAAAGTTCAGCCAACAACAGGAAATGGAAAACTCCGAGCATCTGTTATCTAGATTTAAGAAATTTCAAGTATTCTGTCTTTTTATTTAAAGTAAATAACTTTTGCAAATGTACATTGAAATATTTCCACAATTTATATTAAGTCAGTGAACAGTTTCGTTAAGTGCTATTGCAGTTTTTACTAGAATTATTATCATTAAGTAAACAAATTAGAAAAACCAATTCAATGTGTGAAAATAAATACATATTTCAAAAACAAACTGGTGTGATTTCTAATACCCTTCGACCATTAAAAATCATCTAGACGGGTATAATTAACTGACTGCAATATATCCTCGAAATTCTAATCCAATTGGACAGCATTTACAGATTCTGTGGAAGTCAATGTGCTTGTAGTGCTTTCTTGTTTTATTCAACAATTTGGAATAATTGCATTGAGATTTAAATAAAAGTCAAGTAAATTTACAAATTATAAATAACATATATTAATGCAGCTTAAAAGTTAAATACATATTTGTTGTTGATTTGATTTGCGAGCCACACGTTGCACAATCGATATAATCGGCAACATTTATAAATCGATATTGTCGTGAGTGATCGACCTAGATCTAGTGCAGACACTTGCCACTATCGATATATTCGCCAACAATTATATATCGAAACTATCGTGAGTGACCGACTCAGCTCTATTGTTTGGCACATGTGCTGCGAGTGAAGTTTTAAACAAATAGTTATTGAGCAGAAATGGGTGGACATCACAAGAAGAATCTACGTGCCGAAAAGGCGAAGGTGAAGTTAAAGGGGGCCAAGCTGCCCAAGGGTCTGAATGTGACCAAGACAGACTTTAAGGTGCGCAAAATCGAGATACGAGAGCAGCTAAGGGATTCGTCGGCGTTCTCAACAATTAACGGACAGAGGCAGTTGAATCTGAAGGAGACACTTTCCCGGCTGAAGCATCACAACCTTAAGTTTCGCACAGATGCACTGCGCAATGTACGTGACGCCGTCAAGTTTGGCCAGGCGGAGCATCTGGTGGGACATCTACACGAGCTGCTGCAGGGAATTGCAGCCGGCGCACTGGACATAGAGCGCGAGGTGCGACGTGACTCGTTCAAAACACTGGATGCACTGCTTGAGGCACTGCCATCTGATGCGATAGTGCCTTTCTTTCACATCATCGCTGCCTACTTGCGGTGCGCCATGACGCACGTGCAGCCCGCCATACAGGAGGACTCGCTGCTGCTGCTCGACGTGCTGCTGCATCGGGTACCCTCGCGTCTGCTTGCCGAACGCAGTGCCAGCGCCATCATTGGCCACTTCATTGACATGATCTCGCGCACACGCCACGACACACAGCACACAAATCGCCTGCTCACTGTGCGCCTGGGTCAGGGTCAGGGCCAGCAGACGACCATCAAGTGGCGCACCAAGGTGCTCCTGCGTCTGCAGCAGATACTCGACACACTCCTTCTGCAGCAGCACAATCCCAAGGAGTCACGTGACCATGCGGCACGTGTTGTCCACTACGATGTGAACCAGAAGCAATACTTCAACGTGCTGTGCCCATTCCAAGTGGACAACCGCCCGCTGCATGCCATCCTGCAGGAGCGCATGCGCAAGCCCGAGGACGAGCAGCTGCGCAACTATGTGGAGCAACTGATGCCGCTGCTGCAGGACAACTGGCTGGAAGTGCGCCCCCAACAGCAGCAGAAGCAGACAGTGAAGGTGCAACAGCAGCAACTGCTCAATGCGGATGCAGCTGACAGTCTCCACGTTGTGCTGAACATCATGACGCAGCTCTGGCAGCTGGTGCTGCAGTTCGAGTCCACACAGCAGGAGGACACTCACGAGCTGAGCAACTGGATGCGAGAGACATATGCGGACAACTTTGTGCGCCACTTCCTCACGGAAAGCGTCTTTCCCTATCAGCAGTTGCCGCTGCTGGCAGAGAACAAGAAGGTCAAGGGAGCAAAGAACAAGAGTGGCGAAAGTGGCGATGAGCTTTGTCGTGCACAGAACCTCAGCGTGGTCCTCCTTGCATGCCACTTCTGGCCACAGCCTGGCGAGCAGCAGCGCGAGGATTACGGCAGCCTGCTGCAATACATAAATCAGTGCCTGCGGCAGGTGCGTGCCTTGACGCCCAATCAGCAACTACGTCTGGTGACCGCCCTGCGTGCTCTGCTGCTGGACAATGGCCCTGTGCTGCTGCAGCTGCTGGCCCATCAAATGGGCGGCGTCATGCAGAACTGCATCGAGAAGTATGTGGAGCAGCAGTTTACCACCAAGGAAGGCGTGGCAACACGCGTCCTCAGCCTGCTCTGCCAGATTGTACAGCATCCGCGACTCTATGAGGATTACGGAGCGGAGCATCAGTTTGCCCGTTTCCTGGAATATTTGCCGCAACTGCTGCTCAAGCCCAGCGTGGCTGATGCCACTCTGTTGGCCATGTCCACGTTGTGTAGGCAACGCAACAAGGTATTCTTGGCATCCCTTGCCGAAAGTGCCGTACAGGTGCTCACCAACATAGAACAGCTGCAGGTGAACACGGGTCACGACTCCAGCAGCGATGACAACCAGCGCTTCGAGCATCAGCAACGCATCCTCAACCTCTTCTATTATGTTCGCCAAATTGACGACGTTGCTGGCGTAGACAGAGCTGGCAAGCTGCAGGCCGTACTCCAACAGCACGCGAGCGAGCGCGTTGCCAGCTACTTTAAGTGCATACTCAGCTATGACTGAAGCTGGAGGGTATAAGGCTGGCCTCGATCGATACCCTGACTTGATGTAGTATATGATATTCCAAATATATGTATATAGAGAGACGAGATTGAAATCAATTTAAAGAGAAATGTGCATCAATTGTAATATTCAATTTCAATTCATTGCTAGAATTTAACTTGGAAAGCTTGACAAGATCATGAACATCAGTGTTGCCAAGTTAGACATTATCCGAATAGATCTTTCCTTTTTGCCAGGGATAATCTCGCAATCTTACTGCCCAAAACCTCTGCTGTTTCTTAGATATGAACTTTACTTAATTATTCTAAAGATCGATGCAAATCTTAACAGTAGGGCACTCAAATACATAAAGCAGATGTACAAGTCTATAAAATTATAGCCTTCTTTTAAGCCACAAACCTACATCAACAACGACAACACATTTCAAAAAGTAATGCAGAATGGTGCTTTAAAGATTTGTAGTCTTAAGTTTTTGTTATTATTAACTAAGTAGATTAAATTAAATCAAAAGAACAACTAGTTTCGGGGCTTCTGTTGCTTCGGCTTGAAGCGATCCAGAACGGTTCGTACCGGCTTTGGCTTCTTTGCCTTCTTCTCGCCCTCGACCGTCGACTCATCCGTGTGGGCAGCGATGACGCTCTGCTTGGCCTTGCGCACCTCGGAAATAAATTCCTGTCGAGCAACAAGAGAAATGTAAATCAAACTCATAAATAATATATGCAGTGTATACTCCTTACCTTGCGCTGCTGATCCTTGACAATCTGCTTGTTGCGTGCCGCCTTGGCGGTGCCACCACGTCCCTTCATCTTGTGTCGTGGATTCATGTTGATGCGCGGCGGCTTCAGCTGGAATAGCTGTCGCTTCGCATCGACCTTCTCTTGAAGCGTGGGCGCATCCACACCGGTTATTTCATGTGGATCCATTGTGATCAGTTCGGGCGGAATCTTCTCGAGCAGCGCATGCACCTCATGCTCGCGACGCTGCTTCGTTGTCTCATACGGATTGTCCTCGAGTGCATCGTAGTTTGGTTCACCAGAGCCGGGGATGAGCAGCGATTGGAAGCCGTTAGCCTTAGACACACCCAAGATATCCTCGTACGGACAGAAGCGCAGGCCGTGGATGAAGGCATCGCAACGCTCGCGCAGATAGGGCAACTTGAGGTAATCTCCCGTGCCGCCGCCACTCAGCACATCCGTGTACGTCTCCAGGTAGGTGCCCTGCGACAGCGCCAACATGCCGCGTTGCGAGACCTCCACCTCATTGGCCGGCAGACGCAGGCGGAATGTGGCCAGCGGCTTGTCGTGCAACTGACGCACGTCCCACACCTTCACCATGCGATCCAGGCCGGCAGTGACCAGATGAATGCCCTTTGGATCCACTGTGAGCGCTGTCATCGCTGTGGAATGGCAGAGCAGCTTGGCCAGCGGTTCGCGCACTTTGGGTGACCACATAGAGACGACACCCTTGCCGCCGCCAATACAGAGCACACCATTGCTAGGATTGTGACGCATGTGCCGTATATCACCCAATCCTGTATTGAAATTGCCCACCAGCTCACCAATGGACACGTCCAGCCACGAAGCAAAGCCAACGTGGTTGCCGGTTGCCAGCAGGAAATGATAGGGCAGGAAGTCCATCCGGTTCACCCGCGTCAAACGTTTCACGCAATGCAGCTCGGTGCCCTTCTTATCGTAGAAATAGACCCATTCCTTTTGGGCCACCGCGTACATGGTGGGAATATGAAGCCATTGCACATCGGCTACGGACTCCATGACATTGAACTCGCAGTGCAGCTTCTTGGTAACCCAATCGAAGGCCGCAACATGACCACGACGACCGCCAAGCAGCAGATGCCTTCCGTTCTTTGTGTAGCGCATTGTGTAGGGACCGTGCTCCAGTTTCAGCGAGAAATGCTTGGCCGCCGACTGCAGATCCACATTGGCGACAATCTCTGACTGCCTATAGCTGGCTGTAATCTCCTCCTCGTCGGGCTCCAGCTGACCGGCCGTCTCCTGCAGCAGCAGCTCTGTGCGCGCCGCTTGCTCGGTGGCATAGTCCAGATAGACCTCGCGGCGCTGTTGTTGACCCTTGAAATGACGCGTCTTCACGCCACGAGGATTGACTGCATCACCCCGCGAATATTTCTCAAGCTGTTCTTCTGATATCTTTGGCTTCTTCTCCGCCGGAGTCTTCCGCTCCTTGTCTGGTCGCTTCGTCAAATTTCCCTTCTTCAGTTTGTAGTGTGTTTGCATCTTAACGAACTCTCCAGTGAAGTTCTGTTGACTCTTACGCTTTACTTTCACCGGTTTTGCAACGCCATCATCTGCAGTTGCATTGAAATAACGCGTTTGCGGCTTCTTGCGCTCTTTGGGCGCAGTTTTCACCATTTTTACGTTGTATAGTTAAAAACAAAACAAACTCAATTTAAAGTGCGCCGAATAGAACAACGTGCTCAAGCAGTTGATGTCTTGCAATCGATAGCTCTTTTATCGAACAATCGGAATGTCGAACGGAACTGCAAACTTGTTGATGAAACAGATGACTGTAACAAGCTATCGACAAGCCACCACTGTGCAGTGTCGATAGGCTGCAAATGGTAAAGCTATCGAAATCAAAATGCGCGCTTTAGTTTAAAATTAACACTTTATTACTATTGCACTGTTAAGCAAGTTTAGCACAAAAAAAAATGTATATAAAATTAAATTTGAAATTAATAATACGAAAACGCATCAAAACACATTTTAGCAAAACAGAGCAAAATGCTTTCAAGGCGCTTTCCACATAAAACATTACAACTTATTTTGATATCCATGTTGAGTATTCGTTGTACGAATTCCACACATAGGTTTGTGCGCATATGTTTTGTTATTTGCGATTGAAGCCGCCACATCAGTCTATAGAGTAATCGTTGTTGTTGTTGTTGCTGTTATAAGTAAGACTATAATTAGTTAAACTATGCGCGAACTCAATAAACACGACCATAGGGCAAGTTGGTCGGATAGTAGGGCAGCGGCATCAGGAATTTGCCCCCAAACCTCGGCGCCGATTGTGCCGATTCGCTGCTGGACGAGAACATGGAAGTGCAGATTTCGGCGCGATGCAGACGACTGCTGCTATTCGATGTGCTGGTGGTGGTGCCCAGGCCCAGCCCCAACCCACTGCTGCCACCGCTTCGTCCCTGCTGTTGCTGGCGTTGTCGCCGTGTGCGTAACAACGAAAAAATGGCCACAATGACGGCCACCAGAAAAATGGAACCGAGCACACAAAACGAGATGGCCAGCTTGGAGATGGACAGACACAGCGTGCCCTCGCCTGCCAGCGTGCGCACATGCGGCACGTAATCTTCAGCTGAAAGGGTAAACCAGAAATAGAGAGAGAGGGAAAGGGAGAAACGTGAATGAGTGTCAGTGTTGCCAGGTCAGGTTTGTTGTCTGAAATTCTTAGATATGAAATTCAAATTTAATCACAAACTAGGCACATTTTAAATATGTAAAGAACTATGTAGAGAGAATAAAGACATCAAATTCGCTTTGCAAACCATATAATCATCCTTTTTTTGTGGCCAGCTACCTGGCAACACTTACCGCTCATATTGTAGCGCCGATCGTAGCGCAGACGATCCATTTCGATCTGCGGAGCTGTCACGGCCAGCGAGTTGAAGACCTCAATCCGCGCCAGGTGCTGATCGGCGTTCAGCTGCACTTGTTGGTGCTGCTCAGTGGGGCGACAATTGAGCTGCAATGGAAATTTCGTTAGTTGACACGGGTAACGGATAACGGGTGCCAGGTACTGCTAGCCATAGCTATATATAGCATATATGTTTGTGTGTATGTGTGTTTGTGTGTGCAAGTGAATTTACACCCACCACTTTGGGCAATTGTTTGCTGCAGTTCGGTGCATTTTGGTGCAATAACCACATTAATTAGCGGCGCCATAACACACACTTGCACGCACTGTTGCCGCTCTGCTGCACCAACGCACACACACACACACACACATACGGCGTGCATACTTTCATTTTCATTTGCACATTTTGGGCCTTTGGTTGCTACTTGGTATATTTTGCATAAGTCAAACAAGCACACACACACACACATACATACATATGTCTACTCACATTCGGACACTTCCCTTTGCAGAGCTGCACGCCGCAACTGACGTGCAAGCGCTCGCGATCGGGAAACTTGAAGGCGGGAAATGTTGCCATGAACGTCCGCTCGATCAAATCTTCCTCGTGCTGCTTGGACCAGCCCTCCTCGGCGGGCTTGAAGCGCGTGTGCAGCGCCGGCATTACCTGTCAATGATGAGGGTAAACATAGAGCATTATTATGGAGAGAGAGAGGGGGATTGTCTAGAGATGACACCCTCTAAAGGGAGTACTGTACTTGTAGATTCATAGTACCCCTGCTAGGTCTAGAGCTGCTGCTACAGTATTTATGATCTTGTCCAGTGCTTGCCTAATGCCTATGCCCAGGTCAGCCTTCCTTCTCAAGGGAATCTTAACTAGCTCTATCAACTGCCTACACCTCTTGAGTGTATACCTCATGTGGCTATTCCTTATTCCGTTTTAAAAATGTTTGTCTACATAGCCCTCCTCCTTCCCTATCATGGCATTCTCCGTTTCTCCTTTCCCTGTACCCGGTATCCAGCTCAGAGTGCGGACATTGCCTTCTTTACTAACTTGACCCCCCTATAATCGCATAGCACACACCTTTACTATCACTATTGCACACCTATGCTGTCATACACACAACTCGCCCATTCAGGTGTTACGCGAGTTTGGTTTCTTTGAATTCGACTGAAATTGAAAGTGTATCATCCTAATAAACTTAACGAGTGTGAGCCAGTTGGCTTAGGGTTGGGTAACTGTCCCCACTGTGGCCCTTTGTACTTAACTCTTTTTAGTGTCAACGGCGTTTAATGTTGGCTATACAAACTAAGTTTATGCTGACGACACATGGTAATAAAACACACACACACACACGCACACACAGACAGCTAATGTCATTGGCAATGACAATGACAGTCTGCACTCAGTCACCCGCTCCCGCTTTCCCTTAAAACCCAACAACCTGTTGCTGCTCTCCCACTTGGCTGCGCTCTCTTTACTTCTCTCTCTCTTTGCGGGGCACTTCCGTTACGGGGCAGCGGCGCAGCAAGCAGAGCAACGGTAACAAAAGTCATGTGCCAAGTTCACGGGCAAAAACAATGCTCCCTTTGCTGATGCCAGCGTGTGTGTAAGTGCCACATGTGTGTGTGTGTTTGTGTATCTCTATGTATGCCATATGAAAATGTATGGAATTACAGAGGGGGCCATGTGACTTACGTCTTGCCACTATTGCACCATGGAGAAGTTCGCCTTTTTGCGGCTAAACAAGATTTTTAATGGGTTTGCATTTTAAAGCTTGTTATATAAGCACTAAGAAGTATTTTGGAAAGGTAAAAAGAAAGATTCCAACTTCAGGCAACGATTGTTAAGGCAAGTACATGTTATAATTGTTAGATGTTGATGAAGTGGTAAGTATATTTAAGATTTAAGGCATTTAAAGATTGTAAGAGAGCTATACTTATAGATTTACTTGTCAGATTTTTATAGAGTGGTAAGTATATTTAATATTGCAGGTATTTATAGATTGTGAGACAGCTATACTCGATATAACTTCGATCATATTCACAAAGTGCTATAAGAAACAAGTGCACAATTTGGGATTTCATAAAATATTGAAACAAAGGTAACATTTGTACAATAAACGGCACAAAATCCCCATAAATATTTAATTTTCGATTAGTATTCGCAATTTTCAAATTCATTAGATTGAATAGTTTTGAAAAATGTGGCAAAATGGCCCATAGTGCATTGTTGCTGCTACTTGCTACACTTGGTACTTGGCACGTTGATTAGATGCCGCTACATGGTTTCAATTTACACACTTAAAGCACGTGTATTGCTGCGTGTCCGGGTATGCTTGTGTGTGTGTGTGAGAAACTTGCAACAATTACAACAATAATACGAAACAATTCAAATTGCTGCGGAAGTTCAAATGAGTTTACAAATGCCAACAACAACTGCAAGAGAAACAAGCAATGCACAATGCATCAGTGCTGCCAACTTAGCCTTTATATATTTAGATATATCCTTTTTTATAACAGTCACAATGAATTGCCAAAGACATATATTATTATTATTCGGGAATGTCTGTATTATGTCTGTAACCTCATTCCAATAATAATATCATTTGATTAAATCACGAAGGGCGCAAAGAGGTGTGG
Source organism: Zaprionus capensis (assembly GCA_018903675.1). NCBI lineage: Eukaryota > Metazoa > Arthropoda > Insecta > Diptera > Drosophilidae > Zaprionus > Zaprionus capensis. Next base: position 9,697,599 of record JAEIFN010001073.1, on the reverse strand, counting down.
CTAAGCTAAAATATCAGCTTGAAGACATTGAGAGCCATAGTTTGGACAAATAATGAACTTCTTCAGCTGCACTTTTTGTATAGGGAACACCCCTTTTCCTCCTGCCAACTGCCCACAAACTCTGTATGCACTTTGTCTATGCTACGAGTCGTTCTTCCATAACCGAATTTATACGACTTTTTCTTCCATTCCTTTGCGGATTTCATCGGCACTGGAGCAGAAACAGGCAAACAAACACAGAGATACTATGGAGAGTTCAGAGATCTATTTTGTTTTGGGCATTGTGGGTTACATTCTCATCTGCAACTGTGTCGCGCACAGCCGCAAACTGTTTCACTTTCGAGCCCTAGTTCAGTTTAGCTGGGGCTGACTTTGTTCTCTGACCCAGAAGTCTTTTCTAAGCCAAACAAATAATCCAACTTAGCAATGGGCGCGTGCATAAATTATTTGCATGTTGCTGCTGCTGCTGGTTAAACAATAAAACTAAACCAACTAATCGCACAACAACAACAACAGCAACATCAGCAACAGCAACAAGAAGAGCAACCACAGTTGACGTCTGAAGGTGAGGCGAGAGAGCGGAAAGCGTTGCTGAGGGAAGGGGAGGTGTAGGTGTGATGGGTTGACGGAGTGATGAACAATAAAACAAACATAAAATGCAAATGGGTTTTTTTTTCTGTTGGTTGACTTTGCCCGCTGTCCGTTAAAGAAGAAATACAAATTAAGCCGTGAGATTTTTCTAGCCAACGCGGGCACCTCAACCTCACAATGGTCGAGAGGAAAAGATTTGTTTGACCCATTTTCTGGCATGACATGTGCACAAAGCGGAGACGGCATCGCTGCTACTTCCACTTCCCCACATCCACTGCTAAAAATCCTTCTAAGTGTGTGTGTGTCTGTGTGTGTGCAGGGCCGTAGCGACGGTTTTCGGCGACCATTATGCAAAACTTCTTGGGGGCCCTATACTAATTGCCTTGCTTTAAATTGAAGTTTGTATTTAGTTCATAAAACCTTTAACAAAATGAGGAAACCTTATTTAATTTTCTTTTCACATATTTCTTTCGATTTTATATTGGAAAAATCAACAATAGTTTTTGAGAAATCGATTGATAATATTGCCAATTTATTCAATCATTCTTGTCCCCTTCTGCTTCGCAATTTGAATTTACTCATCGGAAATATATATAATATACATACATATAAATATTTATTTAATTGCTCAGTATCAATAACGGTCGATTTAGCCATGTTCGCCTGACCCTCTGTGCGTCCGTTGCATGTGATATTTTTAGCAGGGCCCGCACACCCTGCACACGCCCCGCTACGGGCCTGTGTCTATGTTCACTGCTGGCTAATTGTTGTGACCTCCTAATTTACTGAAGAAGAACCGCCGCAGCAGAAGAAGAACTGTTTAGCGCGCGGGTTGCTCTTTTTTAATGGCTGTTTAGCTTGGCAGCGGATAAGGCAGCGACGGCAGCAGAAGCAGCGCTAACGCTAACGCGACTGTAAGCGCAGCAAACGCAAACTGTTCTAACGATGCGCGCGTAATTACGTCTAACAGTTTTACAGTCGACTCTAGTGTTGTAATAACCGTTATAATTAATGATGCGCATCGGCTGCGCAGCAATTGCACAACAGTTGCAAACAGTTGCGATTGGACTGCCAACTTGCCGAGAATACATTGCCGTTTTTCTTTTTGTTGTTGTTTCCCTTTTCACTTTCGCAGCGATAATAAAAACGAAAGTTTAACCAATTAATCGATAAACAACGGCAACGGCAACTCAAACACACACACACATTATGATTAATTATACATAGATGAGAGCGATCAATCTGCTGCTGCTATTGCTGTCTGGCAGAATCGTCGCTGAAGTTATGCAAAAAATGTTTGCTGTTGTTGCTGACTCACCTGCTCATCGATGGGGCAACCGCGTGCGTCGAGCAGCTGCTGCGTGGACTCACCGAGGCCATCGAGCGCGGCACAATCCACGACACGCACTCCAATCGTCCCGGGCACGATGGCGCGCACTGTTAAAGTGGTTGCCACGCCCACCTCTACCGAGCCAGAACCATTGGGGCCGCCCAGCTCCAGCCAGATGCGTACGCGCGGTGTTTCCATGTGATGATGCGCAGGCGCCGCTGCCGCGCCCGATTCCGTCGCCGATGCGGCCGTTGCACCAGACGCCACGGCGGCCAAAGCGCGCATTCGCGCATTACTGCAAGTATCGATGAAAGCACGTGCGTTAAAGTGCGATAATTGACAAATCGATAATTGGAAATGGTGTAAATATACGTTATTTTGTGCGAGTTTGATTTCAAAAGTACTTCAAATTCCTCTGGAATGAATGAATGAGGTTGGATGGGGTGAATGATGTTACTTACCGATCACGCCCGGAGAGGGGGGGCAATGGCATGCCCATGGCCTTGGCGGGCAGCTGGCAGCGCACGGTGCGCAGTATGTCGCTGCTCTGGCGCAGCTTCTGTTCCATTTGCAGCATTACCCGCACTGTGTACTCCATGCCGCCATCGGGCAGTGGCTCTGCGCGCACACCACACCCCGAGGTGGGCACACGCAGCTGAATGTGAGCGGCATTCTGGCCACGTGAGCGACACTCCAGAGTGAAGTCCTTAGCGTAGAGCAGGCCACGGAAGTTCTGACTCAAGTGTAGCTGCATGTCCAGCAGTTCCCTGGTGCAGTTCACCAGCAACGTCTGGATTCGCATGCCACTTGGGGCATCTGTGCTCAATGCAGCTGCTCTTGTTGTTGTACTGGCGGTGGCGACTGCCAGCAACACTAGCAGTGCTATTGCCGTTCTGGTTGCCCAAGCAGCGTGACACAGAAACGTCGCCGAGTGCCGCCGCCGGCGATGCAGCAGGCCGATAAGCGCGGTGGCGGCGGCGGCAACTGGCGATGGCAGGTGGCAGCTCGGGCTGGGGCTGGGGCTGGTGACGGGCTGGCGATGGCGACGCTGCAAGAACATGTTTCCGATTTTCCAATTTCCCGTTTCGCGCCCGAGAGACGCGCAGCAAACAACAAAAACAAGAGCCGCAACTCTGCAACCGCAAATGATGCCACTTGGTCGCGTTGCTGTTCCTCGTCGAAGTTGGAGTTGCAGTCGACACCTGTTACAGTGTCGCGTCTTGTGGTTTCCAGCTGGATGGGCGTGCCAGGGCAGGCGGAGCAAGTGGGGGCGGCTGGTCTTGAGAATCTCTGCAGCGGGGGGCAACAACAAGCATAAAAAACCAACAATTTTCAATGTTTTGTAATTACACAAAATTAAGGCTAAGCTGCCCACTGTGCCCGTCAATATAGACGCCACTGTCCCCCCTTTCCCATCCCATTCCAAATGCCCAAAAAAGCATAGATAGTGAGTGGGAAGGCGAGGGGATGGAAGTAGGATACGAGATAGTTGAGAGAAAGCAGGTCAAGTTTGCATTCACCCGTCGAATCGGGCCAGCAACTATTGCAGCAGCAGCTAAACAAATAAAACTGCCAGGCAAATGAAGGCAAATAAAGGCGAATAAATGTCGAACTAAAACTTAAATCAACATCAACATCAACATCGACTTGGACATCATCGACGTTGGTAACTTTGCGTAATCCTATTTGATTTGACTGTGTCTGTGTCTGTGTGCTGCTTCTGTTTGTTTATTTATTTTTGCTGTCGCTATTTATTTATTTGTCCATCCGATGCTATAAGCCATCAAGTTGTTGTTGTTGCCATCGTAATTTGAAAGTCGATAAAGAACTGACCTTGACCCACAACAGTTGATAGGGAAGAGGGAGGCAAGAGGAATCCTGCACTTGATAGAGCTTTGCACTTTACGAAATTTGGTGATCTTAAGTTTCAAAAAACTACTGTTTTTTTGCATTACAATTTTCGTAAATTTGAAAAACTACATGTTTTCATTTAATATTTCTTTGATTTATTTTTTGTTATTTACTTTAATTAAGCTTTGCATAAGCATCAGTTACACTTGTTCTACTTTTTTTTGAAAATGTTTCAATGATCAATTTAAAAACCCCATACCCTTAAATATGTTTTGTATCCTTGCACTATTTTTTAGGCCATGGATTTTAAAAAAATTCATGGACTATTGTGTTTGTCGGAACGGAAATGTGCGTAACAGGCAGAAGGAGGCATCTCCGACCCCATAAACTATATATATTCTTGCTCAGGATCACAAGCCGAGTCGATTGAGCCATGTCTGTCTGTCCGTCTGTCCGTCTGTCCGTCTGACCGTCTGTCTGTCTGTATGAACACCTGGATCTCGGAAACTATAAGAGCTAGAGTCATCAAATTTTGTGACAACATACGTATATATTGCAGTGTCTCAAAGTTTTTTTGAAATTTGGACACGCCCCTTCCCGCCTCTGAAAATGAGTAATAACTATAAACACTATTTTATACTAAGATAACACAACCCCACAAAAACAAAGTTTGTCATGATCTGGGTATGCGGCATATGCAGTTATATGTATTTTGGGTCGCTGAATCCGAATCCGGGGTCAGAAATTCTCCATCACGTCTGAATTTTGACCTAACCTCAAAAAACTGAAAAACCTTTGGATATCCCCCAAAAGATATAGAATCGTGATCTGGGCATGCGATATATGTTTTAACATGTATTTTGTCCTTCTTAGTCCGAATCCGAAGTCCAAATTTACATAGCACGTCTGAGTTTCGACTTAACCTCAAAAAACTCGAAAAATTTTGGAAGGCCCAAAAAATAATGGGGGTCATGATCGGGTCATGCGATATATGTTTCTATATGTTTTTGGACCTTCCAAATCCGAATCCGAATCCGAATCATGCCCAGATCACGATTCTATATCTTTTGGGGGATATCCAAAGGTTTTTCAGTTTTTTGAGGTTAGGTCGAAATAGAGATAGAGAATTTCTGACCCCGGATTCGGATTCAGCGACCCAAAATACATATAACAGCATATGCCGCATACCCAGATCATGACAAACTTTTTTTTTGTGGGGTTGTGTAATCCATGGCCTTATACAGTCAGCTCCTGACTGTAGCGTTTGTATTTTTATATTTAAAAACACTAAGCACAACTTATTTATTTGAATAGATTCAAATTTTATGCATATCTTTTAATTATTACATTTAATTTATATTTTTAAATAATACTTTATGTCATTTCCTGTTTGGAAATAGATGAGATTATATATTTTTCATATTAATTCATTCACATACCACACAGAAAAAAAATATTTATTATAAAAAATTGCTTACACAATAAAATAACGCAGCAATTACGAAAATTTTCAAACAACAAACATAAATATAACCGCAAATTTAAAATATTTAACTAGCGGCAAATATGTCTATGCGCGCGCGCATCACACGAAAATCAACAAGAGGAAAAAACTACAGCGAAAAGAAAAAGAGTAAGTAATGTTTCGCGTCGAGAGGCGGCAGCGAATATCAAAACACAAACGCACGCTACCAAGTGTGCAAATCAAATAAGCCGCAAGAAATGCAATGTGTGGACTTGGACGGGCCAAGAAGTTGGCTAACCACAACGAAGACGACACAGGGGCGAACCAAGAAGAAGAAGATAATGAGGGAAATGTTGACGGCACGCATGCGCCGTGATTTTAGCGCCATTTTATTTAAACTGTGCAGTGCTGCCAACTTGTCGCGACCTCTTTCTCTTGGCTATCGATATTAATTTACAATAGCAACGATAATTCAATATTGCATTTAAATTATTTCAAACAATTTATGAAGTATTTGTAAATGTATTTTTTAATGTTGCTCAGCAGATTATAAAATGAAAAAACTTGTATTTATAATTTCTTTAATTTAATTCTCCTTTTTATTTCACCACGCCACAATTCACGTGTTCTTCCCTCTTTTTCTCTTTTTACCATGTGCCCAACTTATGCTATTTTTTTAATACTAGACATTGTTATCGATATGTACTTATTATTATCGCTTTTAATTTGGTATTTACATTCGGCCAATCCTGACAATAGATCGGCCTCGATCTTATTTTTATTCCCTAACAAGACTTTATTATTTTATTACACACTTGTATCCACGGTTTTAGCCTAGCTGGTTCTAGAATGCCCTTGTATGGCAACTGTGTAAGTTGACAGTTGTCAACATCTACTATTTCATATCTGTCATTAGGCAGAATTCGACTAACCTTATATGGCCCACGATATTTTGGCGCGAACTTTTTACATACACCAGAAGTTACATCTACATTCCGGATCGCAACAAAATCACCTAACGCATACTTCAGAGGTGCCTTGTGTCTCAGGGAATAATGTGCTTCATTATACTCCTGGGACTTCCGGATATTATCTCCTGCCTGACACCTAATGGTTTCTAAAACTACCGGTTGATCTGGTCCTAACTTCTCCTCAAGATATTCGGTCAATTCATCAACTACGGGTCCTCTCTGCTCACATCCAAACAGCAAAATTGATGGTGTCTTTTTGGTACTACACTGGATCGAATTATTTAGAGCAAACTCTACTCGGGAAACTAACTTATACCAATCTGCCTGATTTAAAGGCTCAGATAATTTACCTAACATCGGAGTTAACACACGGTTTACCCTCTCAACTTGTCCATTGGCCTGGGGTGCTGCCGTTGCCACCTTTATATGTTCGATATTGCGGCTCTCTAGGAAATTACTGAACTCGAGTGACGTAAAACACGTTCCCCGATCGGAAACGATTCTACGCGGTCGGCTATAATACTCAAAGTACTTCTCTAGGGCGGCATTCACCTCTCTCGTGCTAGTGGAATTCACAGGGTATAACTTAACAAACTTGGTAAAGGCGTCTATTGTCACAAGCAAATGCTTTCTCTTCGAATTTATACTCGGCAATGGTCCTAGGTGATCTATATGAACCGTATCAAAGGGAGTCGGGCTTTTGGTATACTATGTAGCGTCCTGTTGTGTATTGCCCTCGGAACGGAATGAAGGATACACGGCAAGCAGTTGCGAATATATTTCTCGACTTTACTTCTCATAAGAGGAAACCAATAACTTTGTTTCAACTTTCCAATACACTTATCTGCAGCAAGGTGGCCTAACTTTTCATGGCATTTTCTTATGACCTCCTCCTGCATGCAACTAGGGGCGTATAAGTACAAATTCCTATCAAGATCACTCCTATAAACAATTCCATCTACTAGCTCAAATCCGGGGACTTCCTTTTTCTCTAAGTTTTCTCTCAACGCTCGTAATTCGGAATCTCTTGACTGCTCGGTCTGCAATAACAAATCAATATCTCCAGGGGTAGCTCCTACAACTCCAACCATTGATTCGGGCATGGCTATAGTAGAAGGCGACGGAACTCGGTTTGTGCCATCACACGGTTCTACAGAGGCGTTCAACAACAAGGGTTCATCTAAATCTTCTATCGTTCTACACGGTAACGGTTCACTATAGGGTCTAACGGGTCTATAAAGGGTTGCACTGTCACATAGTTTTTCGACACGATCTACTTCGTTTTCTGTACGAAAATCGCACGGATCATCTGTTTTGCCAGTAAGATCTTCTAACAACTCGGTCTGTCTACTAAGGGCATCTACATGGTACATACTCGAACCGGGTCTATGGGCAATCGTAAAATTGTAACTTTCCAATTCTAGGGACCAACGGGCTATACGAGGATTGATTGCTTTCTTGTTCAGAGTCTGCACTAAAGAATTACAGTCGGTTACAATAAGGAAAGGACGGTGCTCCAGGTAAACACGAAATCGGCGCAACGCATAAATAATGGCCAGGGTTTCTAACTCAAAACTATGGTATCGGGACTCGGCACCTGTCGCTTTACGAGAATAATAGAATACGGGGTGGAGTTTATTGTCAGACTGTCGCTGCATCAATACAGCGCCAAATCCATGTGAACTAGCATCGGTATGCAGCTCCGTTTCAGAGCTAGGATTATAGATAGCCAATACAGGGGCGGACGATAGGGCTTCTTTCAGCGTGTTGAAAGCGTATTTTTCTTGTTCGGACAAAGGAAACGGACCACCCTTTTTTAACAGCTCAGTTAATGGCTTCGCAATACGTGAAAAGTTTTGAACGAACTTCCGGAAATACGAAAACAATCCAAGACACGAATGCAAAGTCTTACAATTATACGGCTCTGGGTAGTTTTTTATAACTCTTAAGTGTTGATCACTCGGAGAAATACCTTGACTGCTAACATCATACCCTAAATACTCGATGCGCCTTTGCATAAATTCACTCTTTTTGAAATTGACCTCAAGATTATACTCAACCAGTCTGTCTAACAACTTTGCTAAAATATTATAATGTTCCTCCACAGATCGAGTAGCTAAAATAATGTCGTCCATGTATACCATAACCTGACGAGCTCTAACCATATCCTGCAATACATCTGAGATAAATCGCTGAAATACAGCTGGTCCATTCTTAAGGCCAAAAGGCATTCTCAAATACTCAAATTGCCCGTCAGGTGTTACAAAGGCTGTATACTTTACAGACTCTTCCTCAATTCCAATATGGTGAAACCCATTCTTCAAATCAATAGTGGTAAATACTGATTTTCCTTCTAAATACTCTAAACAATCTTCAATTAATGGCAACGGAAAGTTATCACGGATTGTCATCTTATTAAGACCACGATAATCTACACACATTCGCACTTTTCCATCCTTCTTCTTTACTAGAACTACTGTTGATGCATATGGAGAGTTACTAGGTCTTATTACATTTTCTGATAATAATTCATTAATGGTTTTCGAGACAATTTCTCTTTCATAAAACGACAATCTCCTGGGAGGACTATAAAAGGGTGTCATGTCATTTAATCGTATGCGCGTAGTGCATCTTGCTGGACCGGAACTTTTACAAAATTGTTGCATGTAATGTTCTCGCACTATTTCTTGGCAGGCGCCAGTCACCTTCTGCCCAAATTCATTTCCAACGTTAACCTCACTCTCATCCAAAAGAGCAGCACAGACACTGGACAGCTCAAGGAACCATTCTCTACATCTATCGGCCTCAACCGGGGATACATTTGAGTTTACAGGGTATTTTAAAGGGTAATCTCTAACTAATTGAGTATTGTTCAACAAGGATGCACAGATAGATTTGTGAGAAAATAAACAAGTTTTATTCTTAGAGTTCTCTTTAGTAGGGTTACACAAAATTAATTTCATCTTTAGTGTTTTCATTATATCTCTTCCCAGCAATAGCGGTGCGGGTAAAATTAACTCGGGGACAACAAAAACTTCGATTTCAAAACATCGTCCTTTAATCGTAAGAAAACATCTGACTTTTCCGTAAGTCATTATTACATTCCCTCCAATTCCATGGAATGGCGTTTTGCTTAATTTTACCTTATCGAATATATTTTTGAAAATGCGCTTTGTCGCAAAGCTTACGGGACTTCCGGTATCTAATAAGGCAATTAATTTAATATCAGTGCATCCTGTCTCACAAGGTACTCTTATACTCACTACTTCAACAAAGGACTCCTCGTTTTCTGGGCTCAAGGGATCCCCAATACCACCAACTCCCGGTTTGCCCCTGTTCGGGCACTGTCTATATTGGTGTCCCGTTTGAAAACAATTGAAGCACCCTCCTTCTGGGCGTTTGGGGCGCTGACAGTCCTTCCCGATATGTCCCATACGGCGACAGTTAAAACATCTGATTTCGCTAAGCGGCGTCCTCTTAGCTGCATCTGTCGAACGGGGTGCAGCCTCATGAATCTTGTCGGCACGCTCCATATTTCTCTTAATCATTACCGCCTGATACCTCATCATCTTCATACGCAATTCGCTCAAGGAAGTACAGTAGTATAGCGGAGCTGCATTCCCCGAGCGGTCATCCAGGCCATCCACTATGTACTTGATTATGTCTGTCTCCTGGAAATTTCCTTGCTGCGCCAGATTCCGCATAGCAATGAAATAAGTCAGCACCGATTCTCCTTGCAGGATTCTGCGACGCTCCAAACGCTTGGCCACTTCATGGTTCGATGTTTCGACACCGAAAACCTTGACCAACGTATCCTTTAGTTGCTCCCACGTGGTAGTCATTTCGTACATTATATACTCCTTTGCTGAACCAGAGAGCACACGGTTAGCAAGACTCCAACGCTGAACACCATTCAGGCCATACATCAGGGCAGCCCTTTCCAACTCCCTGATCCAGACATGGACTGACAAGAAATCGTCTCCCGAGAACTTAGGAATGCTTCCCTCGATGTCGGCGACACTCAGCTGACTGCGTTCCTCTATTGCAGCCCGCTCCGCACCCTTCTCCATCTCAGAAACCTTCAGTTTCAGTGCAGCGACTTCTCTACGGGCATTGATCAAGTCCGCTTCGAGCCGTAGGGTTTCCAGCTCTGCCATCATATTTGGCACCGTCGCCTCCGATGACGAAATTGAATGTGCGTCATCCTGTACCACCAGACCTGGCTGCTGTCCCTCCGCAATGCGACCATCTCCTTCCATGGCAAGCTGTGCCGACGGTTGTGCCAATTCAACATCATTATCTTGGCCACGACGCAAGTTCACTGCTTCCATCAGGTTTAGATCCAACACTTCGGTTTTGAAAAGCGCGTCAGCACGGTCAGCCATTACTGTTTTCATCAAACTGCGCAGTTGGTAAATTGAGACGCCCTCGGGCACCGGCACTTTGTTTTTAGCAAGCAACTCCAAAAGCTCTGGCTTTGTCAGTTTCACGATATCAATGTAACTCATAATTGTTCCATAATTGTCTTTTTTTGGGCAAACCCCACACCTGATTTATAATTTCTTTAATTTAATTCTCCTTTTTATTTCACCACGCCACAATTCACGTGTTCTTCCCTCTTTTTCTCTTTTTACCATGTGCCCAACTTATGCTATTTTTTTAATACTAGACATTGTTATCGATATGTACTTATTATTATCGCTTTTAATTTGGTATTTACATATTATTAATTTTATTTATTATAAAATAAAATTTGTAAATAAACACAGCTGGTTGACAGTGAGAACACAATTATGCATCTGGTCACACTATAAGAGATATAAGCACTAAGCATCGAGTACTCAAACAGCGGAAAGTACTTGCCCAATGGTGTTCGGTTTATTATGACGAGTGAGCGAGCGGCTCTCTTTGGTGCTCAATCCAGAAGCAGCGAACAGCGGCATCAACTCAGTCGCTAAACCACCGCGAAAAAATGAGCATGGGCATATTCGATGTTAATTAACAGCGCATTTCGCGCCAATTTAATTATAATTCATATTAAAAAAATAAGTTTCTTATCTAAAATGATGTAACTACGCTTCCGCTTCACTGTTGCTGCTCTTCTTTTTCGCTTTCTTTGCCAGCTTCTTAATGTGTTCGCTTTTGTCCAAATTGTTCTGGAAGAACGTCGTCTCCTTGCGTGCCTGCGACACCTCGGTCTGCAGACGCTGCTTGTGCACCGCCTGCTCGTAGTTCATGCGCTCCGTGAGGTGGACCCACTTGAAGCGAGGCAGATACTTCATGCTCCACAACGAGTCGTAGAACTGTGACTTCTTGCGGGTCGAGATCTGCTTGTTGTTCAGCAGAGGCACAATCTGCTTGGCGACCCGTTTCGATTCGAACTCAACCCAGCCTTCAGTGAAGTGAATGTTATATTTCTTTCGCTTGTTTTTCTTGGCCTTGTCACCTCCTGAAAACAAGAGAAACATTTGGGTCAGTTGGTGATTCCCTTGTCTATGTGACGCCACTTACCAGGCTTCTTCTCTGGCTGCAAATAGACACGTCCAATTTTGCCACATTCACCAAGAATTTCACGTAGCCGTGTCACGTTCATGTGCTTGGGTATGTTGGATATGTAAATGATGCCCTTCTTGCGTTTCTTAACCGTTTTGCCCGGCTTGGCGCTTGCTTTGAAGTTGGCCAAGTCCATCTCGTCGTCGTCGTCATCGTCATCGTCGTTCTCATTTTCGGCGGCATCAGCGGCCTTAGTGTGTTTGTTAGTGTTGCCATTAAGCTCTGTTGATTCCACGTCCTGCTGCTCCTCCTCCTCCTCCTCTTCGCTTTCCACGTGCATTCGCAGCGGTGCCGACTTTGTTTTCACTTTCTTCTTCATTTTTTTAATGCAAAACATGTGCGTGTAAGTGTGACCACACGCACTGAACAGCAATATACCTAACTGTTATCAACATAACATAAATACTCCTCAATGTTAATTACATTGACATTGTACACTCCACTTCATAGTAATCGATACCTCACTCGATTAGCCCAGGGCTACCGTTTTTCTTTTTCGCGCGATAAAAAGTGGCCTTGTGACGTTGATACAAACAATTGAACTCTCATGTTTAAATATTGAAACTCAGTTGATTACCACCCTTCTATAATGCCAGTAAGTAGTTGCAATTATCGCGATACTATAAATACGGATGATTAAGACCACAATGACTAATAAACGATGTATTGAAAATTCAAATTTATAAAGTTTATTACATTGTTTTTGTTTATAAATTCCCATAGGCCTATCATTCGGAAATAACAGAAATCGAGCGTAAAGTGGGTAACATGGCTATTTTGCCGCTGAGAACCAAAGTGCGAGGGCCAGCGCCCAGTGTGAATACTGATAACGACATCATCGATGAGTCACTGTATTTTTTCAAAGCAAATGTTTTCTTTCGTACATACGAAGTGAAGGTAGGCACTGTGAACTTCTTTCCACACACGTATAAACAATTCGATTTACTAACATTTAATCTTTGCATGTTTGCCGTGCAGTCTGAAGTGGATCGTGTGCTTATCTATGTCACCCTGTACATAACGGAATGCCTCAAGCGGCTGGCACGATGCCAGAGCAAGGAGCAGGGCCAGCAGGATCTATACGCTATGGCGATATCGAAATTTGATTTACCCGGCGACGCTGGCTTTCCTTTGAACTCCGTCTATACCAAGCCGGAGAATCCTGACCTGATGCGAGAGTACCTGCTACAATTGCGCCAAGAAACGGGAAATCGTGTGCTGGAGAAGGTATTCGATACACCCGACGATAAGCCCAACAAGTGGTGGATATGCTTTGCCAAGAAGAAGTTCATGGAGAAAAGTCTGACGGGGCCGGGAATGTATTAAATTGTTATTCCCACATCGACTGTTAAATCAATGTTAAGACTGTTGAAAGTTGTATTGCAGCCCTGTCTGCCGTTGGGCCAGTGTCGAGAAACGTGCCAAAAAACGCAGTGTTCACACCTTAAGGCGCGCTCATTTAAATGTGAAAAACGCACTGTTCATTTATTTATAATCATTGATTTATAATCATTTATTAAAAATATATATTTTTTTCTCTTTTATCTTGTTTCGTTTCGATTCGTGAAAGCCGATTAACAATTAAATTGACAATTAAACACTAGGCGCCACTTACAAACAAGCACGGCAGGTACAGCTTAAAATTAATAACAAAAAAATGAAAAAAAAAGTATAACAGTATGTAGAAATTAAACTTAAATTACGAGCACAATTATAACGTTACAAGATATTCACATGATTATCGCATATTTACAATAGACATATACATATTTATAGATAGATATACTTGGCAATCACTCGCGGAGCGGGGGCGGCGCACTCGAGGAATCTCTACTCTAGTTAAACTCTTTGATAATTTCGACAATGCTCTGATAGGTGCCCGTGACGATTCCCAGCACGGCGATAGTCAGAATTAAGATATTTTTCAGATAGACAAATGTCCCCAGGCCCTTGGGCACCTGGGCGCGGATAACGAAGTCGATCAGCACCGGTATGACAAATGCCAGCGATGTGGAGCACAGTGCGCCAATGAGGGAGATGAACAAGTTCAGTTGAGGCACCACAAGGGCGACGCAGACTACGGGAAAGATAACCAGTTAATGCAATTGAAACGATAATATTTTGGATAGACTTACAGGTCAGCATAACCATGATAAAGCGCAAGATCACCTGTATGGTGATCGGGTACTTTTGGGCGCAGCCATAGCCGCGCTTCACTGGTGGCCACAGGATCTTCATCATGACGAAAAACTGAATTGGATAACCGAAAAAGACGCCCAAGGCGGCAACAACTTTCACCACCTGAGACATGCTGCAGAAATCGAGAGAAATTGAAGAAATATAATAAATAAATAATAAATAATAAATAAATAAAAACATAAACAGAGAATTTGTTATTGAACTTACACTTCCTCCACCTCCAGATTGAGCGTAATACTGCCAGCTACCTCATCGCCCCAACGCATGTAACTGACAAATCCGGTGAAGATGAACAGTGCCGTAATGCAGAACATTGTCACGTTAAGGACACCAAAACGATTGGTGAACTTCTCCGGTTCGCGCATCGAGTTGCGCAGCGGTAGGATCAGTGCGATGCCCTCGTATGAGAAGAGAGCGGTGCCAAAGAACAACGCCAACTGTGAGCCTCCGGTGAAGAAGTTACGCTCACCAAACGATGGCATCGGACCGTCGGAGAAGGCAATTACCAGTGTGGCAATTAGTCCAAAAAGCAGTGCGACATTGGCCAACATCGAGACGGGCGATATGTATTTCAAATTGGTCATCAGCGAGGGTATCATGGCGGGCAGCAATGTTATCAGCATAGCCTGGCTCATGCTGATATCGACACCATTTTGCTGCATGACCTGTGAATGAATTATCGCAAAATTAGTGCTGAAAAACGCAACTGTTAGATCTGACAGGATACTACAAGTTGCATGGCTGCATTACACTTGCTCGATTGTCATTTATATTTTGTATATTACAATCAATTATATTTTTAATTGCCATATTTGCCATTATCAGCTTAATTGAATTTAATTAAATTTTAAAATTAAGCAGAACAAACTCTTGCAATACAGAAGCTTTACATAGAGTAAGATAATTGCTTAATCGATCGACAAAATGCTATAATCTCTCTTTTGAATATTTATTTAATGACTCTTCATTTGATCTTTGGCAAAGAAATACGTCACGTTTCCAATGACGTATGTACGTGATTTGTGTCGTTATAAACAATTCACACATTTTGTATTTATTTGTTTTACTTTGCTTGCGACTATATAAGTTATACTGCACTTGTTATTCACGAATATATTTTTTATGAAACCTTTTTTCTCGACTCACCTGATGCAGATTCTCGGTGATGAAGACAAAATAGATGGCGCAGAAACCGAATTGGGTGACGCAAAGGAACATCTCGACAATAAGTTTCATGGCGCGCGACATGCACCGCAGCGGCTTCGGCCCATACTCGAAACACTTCTCCACCGTCTCTGGGTAATCGTAGAATGTGGCGCCCGGCGTCTTGGACACGGCAAGCAGGGAACCCTTGATCAGAAGCCGTTCACAGTGGACGCATATGATGGCGATAATGGGCAGCATAATGGTGGCTCCAATAAGGCCGCCGTTCTTGAAGCAATCACCCATGGCAAAGAGCCCGGCGCCGACGCTGCCCTTGAAGAGATGTGTTGCTGCCTCCAGGTTGCTTGTCGCATGACGCCTCCTTGCCTCTCCGCCCTCCACATCCTTTTCCGTGTTTTGCTGCTGCTGCTGTTGCTGATCCTGCGATTGCTGCTGCTGCAGTTCGGGTTTGGTAATCTCCACAGTTCTGCCCATGTCGCCAGCTTCAATTGCTTTCTCCTGGTTTCGTTGTTCTTTCTGTATTATTCAAAAAATATTTGATGTTATTTCTTCGATTTCAATCATCAAATTAATTCGTTATTATGTGTATTTATTTTTAATATTTCGAGAAAGAGCGCAACTTGCAGACGACGAAGCAGTGTGCGAAGAGAAATGTGTAAAACGGTTAACGGTTAATCGAGATTACAAACTTAGCAGTCGACAGAGAGGGAAAGAGGGAGAGAGAGCGAGGGGAAGAGAGAGCGTAATTGCAATTAGGGTGACCATACTATAGGATATTAACCCTGCATTTGCGCAGCAGCGGCATTGGAGCTTAGCTAAATCAAATATGATGTGCAAATACTATATACATAATAATAAAATTAGATCATTTGTCGTTGTTGTTGCTGGTGTTAATAAAAACGAGTATTCGGTTTTACTTTTCTCCGATCTGTATTCCCACAATTATACTGGTCATATACGTATGCATACGTATAGAGTGTGCATCGGGAAACAGGTATTTGATGTAGTATATACTACACACAGGTACGTAATTATTGTGACTCAGTGTAACCTCTGTTAATGCATTTTCGGGCCAAATTTAATACTTTTTACAAGCCTTAAAAACATAGAACTTCAGCCAACATTCGTTAGGGGCAAGAGCATTACAACTAATCAAAATAGACAAAGTTCACACAAGAAAGGAGGCGTGGCAGACCGTATTCCGTTTTTAAACTTGCCAAGAGTTAAAGCAAATCCAAAATCTATTATAATAATATATTAAATAATTTTTTTAAGGTATTTTTTTAAAAGAACTCTTTTCTTTTAACCCCTACTATTTACTTGTCATTTCAAGCTTGCAAGTTAATTACAGTGAATTTCTTTTCTTTGCACTGCATAAGGGTTAACTTTATGTTTGATTTATTCACAATCAGTTACATTGTTTGATAGGCAATCATCACCGATTTTATAATTCGACTATAAGATAGTGACGTTATACACAGAAATTGGAATAAATCGTGTCAGATCATTATAAATCTGTGAAATTTTCAGTTATTTAACTATGACCGTTTATTTGGAACACAAAAAATAGGGAAAACAGTATTCGAAAAAGAGTTAGAAACCGATTACAGTTGACAGTGCTTTTATTTATAATGGAAATATCAAGGATATAAATCAAACTAGAGCTGATACCAGCCAGATAAGCACAAAAAAACGCCGAATTCAACAATATACAAACATAGTTTATGTATATGTACTGATATATATATGTATGTATATATTTATTATTTATTATTCTATTGAAATCAATTCGCACCTTTCCACGCAAGAGGTAAAGAAAGAAAAGAGAAAAAAACAACACAAGATAATTGCACAAATATTCAGTGGCTTTCTTTCGTATATATTCTATAATATTCCTTCGGTTTTTTTCGAAATCGTTTCGAGAAAGCTGCGCGTGCGTTCAATACGTTTTTCGGTTTTCGATTTTCGGCGTGTCGCGTGTGTTGACGCGTCAAGAACTCAAACCAGACTCAATTCTCGATATTCGAATTGGCCAAGAGCAGCGTGTGAAGCTCGGCGACTGCGACAGTTGTTGTAATTGTCGACTCTGTGCTTCTCTGTGTGTGTGTGTGTGTGTGTCGAGTGTGCAAGTGGATGGGTGAGTGTATGTGTGTTTCAGGTCCGTAGTTAGGCGTGTGTAGAGTGTGCGGTATACAGGGGCCCTTGCCAGTCATGGGCCCTCTGCTATCATTTATATATCGTCGCATTTATGCAAAAGTTTTGTAGACTTAATTTATTGAGAAACAATATATATTAATTATTGTTATTATTTAAAATCAAACTATGGTCAGTCGACTATATTGAATTCGGTTTTAATTTTTTGCAGGAATTAGGTTTTAATTTTTTGCAGAAATGTGAGCCCAAGGTTTTTTAATGACTCTGCATTAAAATCTTATTGTCGCTAAAAAGCAACATATAAGAGTTTCGATGATGAATGCGATGATATACTTTGTGCAGTCGCCCCCTTATGGCTGTAATATTTTGCGCATGGGTAGTACGTATTCTAATTGCCCAATTGTGCACGAATGATTGAATAGATTGACAATATTGTCAATAGAAAATAGGAGTGTGTGAAATATAAATTTCTGAAAAACTATTCATGATTTTGCCAATTTAAAATTGAGAAATAAGTCGTTCTAATTAGTATTAAGTGAAATGTTTTATGAACTAAATTAAATAAATAAATAAAAATAAATAAATATTGACATATTCTAGACTATACCGAGAAGTTTTGCACAAGGGCCCCTGAGTTCGTCGAGGCGGACCTGATGTACATGCTCATAAGCAGAAACGGTCAACGGCATTTTACATGCATACCTTGATTCATTTACTGCGCTCACTCATCGTCTTGCCTCCCTCCCTCTCACTCTCCCTTCCTCTCACTCTCGCTCTCTCTCTTTGCATACATATATTATTATTTTAATTTTCTTCTGTTTTTCTTTTTTAATTGCCGCCAGCGCTGATAACTAATTGGTAGCATTTTTTAGTTCTCTCTTGGTTTTTTATCGCTGCAAAATGTTGCTCATTTTTGGGCAATTTTTTAGTCTTATCGTTGCGCAACTTTGTACCCCTCGCAAAGTTGCAGGTGCAACAGCGAAACAATTGGATTATCTTCAGCTTTGCCCAGGAATTCATTGCAATAATGTGCAGTGTAACAAATTGGCAATTTTCTATTATTATTTTGCAGACTTTCAGACTCATGTAGCGCAGTTGCATACCATGTAAGTGTAAAGCGATTGCAAAAAGTTAAAAACAATACTTAA
This sequence comes from Zaprionus capensis, assembly GCA_018903675.1. Taxonomy (NCBI): domain Eukaryota; kingdom Metazoa; phylum Arthropoda; class Insecta; order Diptera; family Drosophilidae; genus Zaprionus; species Zaprionus capensis. The sequence goes on along the minus strand of JAEIFN010001073.1, from coordinate 9,679,173 downwards.
ATTTGCGCTGCAGAGGCCGATGAATAACGGTAGAATAAATCTCAGTGCGCAATGAGATTGTTTTCCGTTGCGACGCGCAGCGGGCAATAAAGATGGATGACATAAGCTGCGAATGCAGTTCAGAATTCGCCGTGAAATGACGCGTTACTTTGTAACCGTTATGTCAGCCCTTGCGTGCCAAAGCGAGACGGAGCGATAGAGTAAGAGAGACAGAGAGAGAGGCGTAAGGTGGGGCAAACTGAAAGAAACTGGTGCATACTTTACGTAAGAGGAAGGAAGTGGATCGAATCGAGGCGAGCTTGGAATTAGAATTCGAGTTCAAATGCAAATTCAAATGTGTATAGCACGAATTCGCGCAAGGTTTGCACGTAGCAAGTTCAAGGGTTTGCTGAACAATGCGGCGTATGCGCAATCTGAGCACGTGCTCGCCTAAGCGAGCGATGAACGCACGGACGGATGGAACTACGAAATTCTTGTGCAAAGCATGAATATCAAAGCGCAGCCGAGTTCGTGATTGACCGCGCAGAACGATTCGTTATACCTGCAGCACCCTTCGTCCACCTCTCCCGCCACGCCCACTACGCAATTCTTGATTGATTGTTGTTGTACTTGTTGTTGTTTATGTTTGTGTAGCGCCAGTTAAGTGAATTGAATAATGCCCCCCCGCCAGCTCCCTGCTGTGCAATGAATGAGCAGTACAATCGATCTGTGGGTCGCTCGATCGATCGATAGATACTCGTAGATGAATGTTTACAGAATCGCGCAATTGGATTATGCAAGTCAATAATAATGCATGAAACGCTTAACGGAAGCCCATTTCACGTGCATCCATATCAAGTTCCATTTCTTCCTACCCTTCAATCTACGAGTATTACTGCGATACTTTCCTAATCGCATTCAAGGCCGATCCGCCGATCAATGGCACAAGCCAATTTTTGATTAGCTCGATATCGATTCGTATTAGGTTAATCAAACGATTGCCTGTATATGTTATGTGTGTATGTATGCATATCATAAATAACATACATCTATAAATGAAGGAATTCCGGGAAAGTAACCGATCGATCGATTGATTTCTATCTGCTTGGTGGCGATTTATTGTTGTGGAAGTTATTATACCCTGTATTGCATTTAAAAGGTACATATATGCGACAAAGGCAGGTGTATTGGCATATATAGTGTAGTATATTTATATATACATATATATGTATATATATATTCCTGACCAACGTCCTTTAATCTGCATGTTATTTTAAATCTTCAACGGGTTTTAGTAAGATTGTTATAATTATTTATTCGCTCTTTACGATTTTCCATAAATTATATTGTCCATATGTGAATTACTTTTATAGTTTCCTTTGTTCCATTTCCGATATATATAATGTTATTGGCATTATAAAGTTGTAAGATATTTATAGCATCCATTAGGCCTCTCCATTTGTAGCTTGTTGAAAGATAACGATCGTTTGTCAATCGAAATATCTGGTAAAGGTTGGTTATAGTTCAGTTGTTAGTTTGTAAGACGATTAATGGTTAAATTATAGACCAAACTGAAGATGTTTGACAGTGTTGCAAAACACGAAACGTGCGTCAACTGTTTAAACCAGTGTTGCCTAAATTATAATAGCTAAAAAATCACCCTTTACTTGAAAGGGAGTTACCTATAGAACAAGTGTATTACTATATATTTTTGGTACTTACAGAGACAGATATATATATAGCTATAAATCAGTCAAATGCTAAGCACGTTGCATAGAATAAAAAGGAGAAATTTATTGCGGGTTAAGAAGACGTCGCACGATTTATTTACACTTACAAAAATAAATATGTAAAAAAATTGGGCAAAAAAAAAAACTGGCTTAATCAGTTGAACTAGGCGCATACGTAATTACAACTAACTTGCAGACTACATAAATTATATACTAGATATACGTATATATAGGCACACTATACTGAGTATGTCTGGGGGGATCAGTGAAGCTCCTCCTCGCCAAAGTGCTTGACAATCTGCTTTAAACTCTCGTAGGATCCAGTGAAGAAGCCCAACAGCGCTAGCACCAGAATGATCAGATTCTTCAGACAGATCCATACGCCGGGTCCCTTGTTGGGTTCGCTCCGTGCGATCAGCTCGATGACCGGCGGAAATACCAGCGCCAATGCAGTGGAACAGAGTGCGCCAATCAGTGAGATAAACAGTCCCAGCGCAGGCACCAATTCCGCAATGCCCACTGCAGGAGAGTCGCAAGTTGAGATCGGAATCGATCGATCTTCGTTGATGTTACTTACGCGTCACGATGACCAGCAGAGTGCGGAAGACAAGTTCACCGGTGAGCGAACGTCCTTGTAGGTTGCACATCTGTTTGACGCTGGGCCACATCACTTGGATGGCGACAAAGAACTGCAGCGGATAGCCAAGCAGGACGCCCATGGAGACCATCAGTTTGACCGACTGTGCCAAGCTGATAAAGGTGAAGGTGAAGAAGGAGGTGGAAGTGGGGGTTCGTTCAAAGGTTCGTACAAAGGAAATAGAGTTGCTCACATGGAATCGCCAAGATTGAGGGTCAGACTGCCGCCGACCTGCTCGCCCCACTTGAGGTAGCCAACGCAGCCGGCGAACATGAACATGACAGAGACGAGAAACATGCCCACATTGAGCACGCCGAGGGTGCTCTCAAACTGGAGCGGCTTGCGCATGGCATTCTTCAGCGGCATCACCAGGGCAATGCCTTCGAAGGCAAAGATGGCGGTGCCAAAGAACAGTGCCAGCTGGGAGCCATTTGTCCAGTAGGCGCGTTCCCCAATCTCTGGCAGACCATCGCGCAGCGCATAGTACAGTGTGATGGCCAGGCCGAGGATCATGCAGACGTTCGCGAACAGCGAGACGGGCGTCAACCACTTGAGGTTCGTGATCAGTGAGCTGAGCAGGACGGGCACAAAGGCCAGCAGCATGACCAGATGTACGTCCATGTCAATGTCGTAGGCTTGCAGGATCTGGGATGATGACGATGATGATCATTGATACGGGGTTTGCTGGCAATCCTTGTGTGGTATTCCTTGCACCGCACTCACCTGCTTCACATTGCTGCTAATGAACACAAAGTAGATGCAGCAGAATCCCAACTGGGTAACGCATATAAAGATGTCCACCAGTCGCCCCATGGTGCGTGACCAGCCGCGTAGCTTCAGCGGTCCGTTCTCGAAGCACTGTTCCACGGTCACTGCGTAGTCGGCACAGACCGGATCGCCGCGCAAGTCTCGCATCTTCTTGGAACAGGCGACCAGCACGTGCTGGCAATGGATGCAGACCACTGCGATCAGTACCGTCAGTAGTGGCGCCACCACCAGGCCGCCGTTCTTGAATGCATCACCCATGGCGAAGAGCCCTGGCCCGATGTTGCCCTTGAACAGGTGCACTATGGTCTCCAGATAGCTGCCAGATAGTTTGGTAAAGGCATCGGGGGATTAGACATACAATGTGTGTGAGGAGGAGGCGTGCAGTGGAGTGGATTGGGCGTGGTGGGACACAGAGGGTGCCTGGTGGGAGTAGCAAGCAAGTGTTTAGCGTATCACAGCCCCAAAACATCTTGGAGTGGGTTAGTTGGCTGGGATCAAGGTTGGTTGGATTAAAGCTGGGTTAGTTTCCAATTTGAACGGATTCTCCAATTAGATTTGTTTGATTACTTTGGTTTCTCGGGATTTTAATTTGATTTCACTTGAATTTCCGCATAGAATGAGATTAGTTTGAACTCAAGCTGGGAAGGGGGATTTGATTTTTGACTGGGTGGTTAAGCAAATTATAGAACAACAGACTTAGAATTAAATTAGACAAGCATTAAGTATACAGAAGCAATGCACTCGGCAAAGGTATTGGGGTAACTTCTTATGGGTCTTAGGGTCTTATATATTTAAATCGTCTGCAGGATAAAATTAAAGGCAAAAGGATAGGTAAGCAGTTAGTAAAGGGAGGTTCGAAGGAGCTTCCACGGGATAAAGAGTAACTTCTAGCAAAGGGAGAGGTAAGCAGTTAGTAAAGGGAGGTTCCACGGGATAAGGAGTAAATTACACTTATAGGATAAATCTTAATATATTCTTATAGAAGGAGAGATTAGTTCTTGGGAGTAACTTGAGTTAGGTTAGTTATTTAGGTTTGTTGGGAAGGTTTCATAAGGGAATGGGTTTCATTTTTGATAAGCAGATTATGTAACACCAGACTTAAAATTAGATAAGACAAGCATTAAGTCTACAGAAGCAACGCATAAGCAGTCGGGAAAGATTTTGGGGTAATTTCTTATTGGTCTAAGGGTCTTACATATTTAAACCTTCTGCTTATAGGTTAAAACTTCAAGCAAAGGGAGAATTAAGCAAAGGTAGGTTTGAGGTTCACGGGATAAGGAGTAAATGTCTCTTATAGGATAAATCTTATGGCGATAAAAGGAGGAGAAAATGAGGTTTCATAAGGGATATGGTAAAATATATATGGTAAATCGATTCCAGTTTTCATGCTGTTATAATTTAGATAGTTTTCAAAAAAGTTCTGTTAAGCAAAGATTTCGATGCAGTCCCAAACTCCATTAAAGCAAGGTGCCTTTCAGGCAGTTAGTTTGGATTATACGCAAGCAGGAAGGAGTTTTTGTTAGTTTAACTTCTTATTCATTGCAGAATTAGGTGGGGTTAGGTTGAGGTATTTGGATTTCAGGTTATTGAGATTGTCAGCCATGCAGGTTGTTGGGATTGTGGGATAGTTTGGTTAGTTGAGCCGTTTGTGGGGAGGGGGGTTGTCCATATTTCCATACCTTGTAGGCGGATGATAATCCACGTCGGCTTGTTCAGCTTGCTTTGTCGAGTTTGTGGCTTCATTCGTCTCGTTGACAGTCTTTGCATTGTTGGAGCTGTTGACGGTACTGGAGCTGGGTGCTCTGTGGGCGACTGCTTCATTTGCCTGCGAGAGGTTTGGTGCCTTTGGTGTTAGGCGGGGAAGTGTTGGGGAAATTTGTTGAGACGAGTAAAAAGATAAAGTAATTTTATAGATCTTTCGGTTTGATGAACTCTTCCGTCCGTCAGTTCAATTGAACTCAATTGCGGCACTTTTTGGTTGAAAGTTCCGCATTCTGTATTTAATTGCCTCTTTTGGGAATCGAGAGGCGTATAACATTTGCTTATACTAAAGGGGGTAACTTAATAAATGCAAATAAATGTATGTGTATATTATAGTTCAATTAAAATAGGCCACGATCTATCAGACTCTACATAACTATCTGTATTATTAATGTTCTATATAATATCAAAATGTTCAAGGATTTAGATAATGTATATGAAATATACTCAACTTGTTGTCTTCTAAGTAATTCGAATGACTCAAATGATCCGAATCGTGTACTTCACGGGTACAATTAATATATATGTAATAAATAAAAGCAAATTAAATCCCTCGTTGTTATCTCTGCTATAAGTGCTGTGATAAATAAAAGACTATGCGGGGAATCACGCGGTGTGGGCAATTAAATCGATGCTCGATGACTACAGTGAAGCTTGCCGGGCAGAGATAAAGCTGAAGGGAGGGCTTGCGATAGCCGATAAGGGTTTACAATATTCGGTCATGATTTACGAGTTGCCTAACCAGCGTAACGCCGCATAGCCCGATTTATATAGCGGGTTTTAGTCGATCGTAAATGGAAATAAACCCAATTAAGCAACTCATAAAAACCAATGTGAAGTTTGTGCCAATTAATTAACTATCGTATCTACGATATACTATATATGGATAGATATATCACACATATGTGCATGTTGTATATCAGATCGTGCAAGCCGAGCCACAACATGAGAGCAACAACAATGGCTTTCAGTCGGAGAGGAAAAACCCAAGATAATCAATAATTCTATGTGGCATGTAAATGAATTCTACCGTTATTATAGAGACAATTATCCTAACGTAATTCCAAGCGGAAGTGCTACGAAAGTTAGTCGATATATATTGTATAACAAACTTCGGATTAAGACTATGCAAAGAAATTTCAGATAAAAATTTAAGAACAGAATGGAAACTTTTCTTAAATGCGTAAGAAACTTGCGCTTTATAATCCTGTTGTTGTTTTCAATCAGTTTTTATGGGTTTTATAATGTTTAAGCAATGACGATTATACATAATGATTTCTATGCCACGCTCGGGCGATAACCCAGCATGATGGAGTAACGTGACGCATATACTACGTATGTTATATGACCGAATTACTCTGTCAATATGGGTCCAAAGAGAACTCTCTATCATCTATGTAGACCAGCTGCTACTATGTTATATGGTATTATGTCTGATATCATAAACAGTAGAATACCAGTTTTGTAGATTTCCATGAAGGGTATTTCCCAAAAGTTATTTTAGTCTTCCGCTTGTAAAGATAGTCTACAGATATCCAAAATAGAGACTGCTATTTATCAGGTAGTATATAAATGAAAGATATCAGCAGATGGCAAATCTACTACGCATATTTCCGCATAGGAAAGTAACAGCACAGATAAGGCTAGTGAGGACATAAACTTTACAAGAACATACATAGATTTATGCATGTGTAGAAGGTCATGCGGATCTTGAAGATACCATATTGCATATATAGAGAATTAATGAAGGTATCTAGAGTACAGATTTATGCATGTGTAGAAGGTCTTGCAGATCGTGAAGATCTAAAGAAACCATATCAAATATGTAGAGAATTAAAGAAGGTATCTAAGGTATTTACTAGTCGTACAAAAGTTGGCTACGTTTACAAATTGGTTCAATCTGATTTGCCAAGCAATTGTCGATTGTTATTTATAACGGGATATGGCCGTGAAACAGCTAAACGCCGGAAACCATTGTCAACTGAGCGCCTGGTGTACACTTCTATATTTGTATATGCATGTTTTATAATCGATTGTAAATTTGTTGGGACCTCACCGAGTTTAAGATCGCGTAATAAATTAACGAAATTATTTGCGAATTATCATAAACAATTGTCACTGCCCGAGATAAGTACAATGTAGGCAATGAGAATGAGAAGAAGAAGCAGTAAAGGAGAAAGATTTGCAAGTGGTGGTGGCTGAGAAGTGACGACAGACGCCACAACACATTCAAGTGGTCTGGCGATAGGGCAGCGAACAACAGCGACCAGTCTAGGAGGTGGCGAGGTAGGGCTAGCCTAGTACCAGAACTGGGTCTTCGGGCTTTATGGTCACCTTGTGTAAATCTAGACAACGTTTTTGTGACGCTTATCGAAGTACTTCAACGAGTGTATAAATTGTTGTTGTTGCTGTTGTTGTCGCACGTTTATTGGCAACAGCTGGGGGAGGATACCGGGCGAGGGTGCTGGGGTAGAGACGTAGGTGTGCGCCATGAGTGTTGGCCAAACAATAGTGATGAAAAAATCGCCTTGATAAGCGAAATTTACTTCCTACCATGGGCGCCACTTTCCCTTCCTTTTCCTCTCTCGCTCTTTCACTGTCTCTCTCTCTCTCTCTCTCTCCCTCTCTGTCTGTCTCACTCGCTGTCTTCTCTCTCATTCAAGAAACCCCGTAGAGATCTCGGCGTTAAATTTAAATTGACATTCCGCAATATATCACAGATTCGAAGAGGCCACACTTGTTTCTCTGACCACCCCCCGCTCTCCTCTCCCCACTCCTCTCCTCCGCCTTCGACGTGGCAATTCTGATTCTCTGCGTCGGAATTTTCCATGCACGTCCAAGGTTCTCGCCACTCGACACGCTGCTGTCGCCTTCATTGTCGCTCTTCAATGGGGATGACGTCCCAGCGCAATTAGGCAGCAAGTGGAGAAGGCGAAGAGCAGAAGAGCGGAAGAGAGAGGCAGTGCGCAGGCAGGGGTGGACAGGGGGCTACCCACTATTGGTTCAATGCACGCTTATTTGCTTTTGTTATCGTGTGAACCTATTGCCGAAAATTGAAATATGTTATGCATGGAAGTGTGTGAGAGACTTTACAAGATCAGCTAGGATATCAATCAGAATCATTACTATAACATACATATTAGTTGTATTATCTTGCTAAGTATTTTACATATTGTACATACATATGTACATGTATCTATATGTACTAATTATGTTCTATTTATACCTATGTTGTACATCACTTTAAGTGCTGTCCATGTTTTTATGGCCTACCCCAAATTTGCATACACTTTGCGTGCTCAGACTGGGAAATAAGTAAGTATTATTTGTCTTGGCAATTAACTCTAGTTGGGTTTGTTATACGACCTTCAAGCGTAAGTGAAAGTTGTGTATTCTATGTAAAGTACTTGGAGGTACATACAGAGGTAGCGGTATTATAGTTGCAAACTAGTTGACAGTTAATGAATACTAACTACTTTATAAAGGATGTAACTATATAAAGTATTTACTATATACATATGTATGTAATGTTATTATTAAAGAGTTTATTATTATGGTTCAAATCAATTCGGTAAGGTTGATTAGTTACAAATAATGGCCTTGCAACTTTAGTGTTCTTCACAACTTAATATTTGGCAACTTTTACAACTTAATAGCAGTTAAATTTCTGCGCATTCAACCTACCCTTAAGCCAAGTATAGACATTTAAGTAACATACTCGTACATACATATGCTCTTCTTTCATCTGAAGAAAGAGTATGCACAATTCGTCAAACGTGGTGTAAGTAAATTGCATATACTACGTAAGCTATGCGAATGTGTGAATGTTTTGAAAATACGTTTCAGCTCAGTTGCTTCTAATTCATCAACACTTACTACCACCCCCCCTCACTCCATCCCCCTCTGACAGTTCTGCTAACGTGTGCAACAGCTGCAAATGTTCCTTGCACGTTTTTGTTGTTGCTATAGCTGGCCTTGTTGTTGTTGCTATTGTTGTGGTTGGCTTTGCACTTGATTTTGGTGTTTGGAAAACGTGTACGAATAATAAAACGAAAACAAAAATGAAAACGAAGTCGCTTTCGAGCTTTTCTTAGCGTCGCAAGTGAAACAGGTTGTGGATAATTATGTAAATATTTACGATATTTAACGATACGCAATTCGTAATACGTTAAACGAGCTACGTCACAACGTAAGAGGCAAAGTAAGCCAAAGTCAATTGCAGATAAAATTGAAATTGACAGAGGCGGCAAGAAGTAAAAAACAAATACACTTATAATAAAAAACGAGCTGCAACAGAAATGTTTTGCTAATGTATAAGATATGTATCTAACTGTGCGTGTGTGTGTGTGTTTGGGTATATGTTATAAGTATAGTAAGTATTTAGTCTACACACCTCTGCATCCATATTGTTGCTGCTGTTGTTGTTGTTGTTGCTGCTGCTAGAACTCGGTCAATGCACGAGACGGCGGGCTATAAACGTGCCTGTGTGTGTGTGATTGCCTGTGTGTGGTGTGCGTGTGTATGCGTGTGCAAATCGACGCGTAATTTGTTGAATTCTTTGGCGCGTTTTTATTTTTAAAAGGTTTCTGCTTTTGCTTTAATTATTGTTGGCTCCTCTCGCTGCACTTGTTCTGCACCTCCTCTTCCTTTCTCCTTCTTCTGTAGCTGGTGCTGCTTCAGCTTCTTAATTTGTGTCATGTATTTCTCTCTTTCTCCTTCTGTTGTTGTCGTTTTGGACACGATTTCGCTGGCCGTTTGTATCGTCGTTGGGCTCAGAACGCTGCGCGTGTTAATCGCTTCACGAAATCATCAAGACTGACGGACCGCCGACGCCACCGCAGCCGGCTGGGCTCTCATTCGCTGCCGTCGCTGCCGGTGACGCTGCTGCCGGTGACGCTGCTGCCGTCGCTGCTGCTGGCGCTGCCGCCTGTTGCTTCTGCCTGCGGCATTTGACACTTGGCACTGCTGCCTGCTGTAAGTTTAAGTTGGCGCTACGCCTGCCCCTTCTCCCCTGCACCTCCTCTGCCTTCCCCTCCCACTCCACACCCTACACCATCTCTGCTCTCTCTCTCTCTCCCCACTCTCACCTTACTCTCACGCTGCCTCATCTGCGTTTCTTATTACAGCAACATTTGTGACGTCACACACTTGCTGGCATCCGTTCTAATGGCCCGGACCGGTTTGCCTCTGCTGCTACACCCACAGTCCCTCACATATGTCGCCCTATCCCCCCACCCCCCGCACCCTGTGCCTAAGTGTCGTGCCGGCCTGTGCCAATTGAATGCCTGTCCAACAGGTTGTCACTCAAGTCGAAATCGGCAGGGCATCAGCTGAGCCAATTGCCCAGGTTACACAGCAACCCCTCTACCCTCCCCCCCCCTTTCTTTCTATCACTCTCTCTCTTTCTCCTCCCAAAAGGATAGGGTATTGTGGGGTAAATGTTACATATGTTTATTAATCTCATGCATCACAGCAATATCATTTCATGATCACTTTTCTATATTCCCATGTCATGCACACATATATACATACATATGTACATATGTACATATGTTATGCTGATGACCTTTATGTTTAAGACCTTTACATACTCAAATTTTTATTGCTTCATCTATTTATAAACGCATTTCACAATGTTGTAAAATTAATTTTAGATTTTTTTAATTTATTTACGTTTTCCATACAATAATTTAGTTACTCTACACTGAACTAATAAATATTGTTTCACAAGTTCAGCACAATATTATATTATATTATAGAGTAATTCTTCACATAATATATTCACAAGTTCTGCACAATATTGCAGAGTTCTTTATACTATAGTAGGGTAGCTGCTAGTCCGCAAGCTGAGCTATTAAGCTTTTTGGCAGTCATTAATCACACTCAGTATTTCTACCCATAGAAGGTAGAAGAGTATTATAACTTTGTGTCAAACGAAAATGTATGTAATAGACTGAAGAAGACGCCCACACCTCACAAGGTTTATATACATAAATATGTATACACGTGTATGCCTGATCAGCTTCAACAGGCAAGTCTATATATCCATGTCTGTGTGATAACCTACATACATATATCCCAAAGACTGAGTATAAGAACTAAGGCTACCAAGTTTGTTGACTATATGTCTTCCTACTGCGCGCAGATCAAGTTTGTTAATAATGGAAACAAGCCTCTTAATCGATGTTATTTTACTGCTCTCGCAGGATATCCACTAGTCGTTGCACTACATTTAACTCTATTCGAATGTTACCGAACAGTTCTTTTGATTAACCATTTCACTTCATTTGTACTTGTATTTTATTCATTTTATTTTTAAAGAAAAGGCCGCACGGGTTTGGATGAAATTGCATGCATTCATCTCGTTCCATGTTGGCACATACATATACACACACACAAGTACGAGTACATACATACACATACACCTCACACACACGCGACGGCACTTAAGACTTGCGTTTCCTTCAGTTTGCGGCTTTAATTGAAAGTGAACAGACAAATTGCTGACAGTTATTGCCTCTCTTTCTTTCACTGCTGTCTCTTTTCCTTTGCGTCTTCTTTCCTCGCAGGAGGGCGAAAGACGGACCTATGAACGATTCGCAACCCCTGACCTTGGTTTTTGATGCAGCTTTCTATCAAAATTAAGAGATAACCTAACATTTATTATAGCAACTACTGGATACGAGTGTGATCCAGTTAAATGTTAAATGTTATTTTCCTGTAGAACTACGTATGTCATTTAGCATACAGACACAGAAGACATTAAATGGTCTACTCATATTATGTAGAAGAGGGTATAAAAGTATTCCCTTGGTAAAATTGAAAAGAAATGCTTTATATGTATATTACATATAAATTATTTCACTTGGAATGTGTTGCATATTGAGGGAAAAAATCATAATACCCTCACAACAGCCCTTCACAGTCGCCGACTAGTGATCGTATATAATAGCAGTACTACAATTCATACGATTAAATCATGATGTCCAAATGAATTAAAGCCAATAAAATCTTTCCTCAATGGAGTGCGTGTTTTTCTTTCTGGTTTTATCTCTTGCATTCAATGTCAACAACCCTACATTTAACATTTTGATATTGACAGATAATGGAAGCGAATACGAACTAAATAAATAACAATCCCCATTAAGCTTAGCATAGTAACCGAGTTTCTTGGTGGATGCAGAAAGTTTCAATCGCAAATAATATCTGATTATCGCGACATTCGCCATTATTTATTGACGCACTGGAGAATGTGTTTACTTCTGTTAACTAACACTCAATTAACTCGATGTAGATAAAAGCTACAGCTACAGATAGATTAATTGAAATGTGTTTAGTCCACTAACGACATTACATTGTAATAAACTAGATAAATATAGATCGAAACTATATCGACAGGAGCTGTAACAAGTATTGAGTAATATTATCAATTATGTACATATATATTTATTAATTATTATTAATATTGTGTTGAAGGTCAATATACAATAGTTACAGTTCTATACAGCTGATGATTTACAGCTTATCATGTTTTTGTGACTAAATGGAAGAAACCTTTGAGACCTACGGAATTTATAGCCAGCACTTGCACGGTGATAAGACACGTCTAAGCTAGCAAGTCGATGATACTTGTACTCAAGTATCTACTTGTCAAATGACAGCTGGAACCCTTCGACACCCCCGACATACTACTACTACTATATATGACGGTGCTTCCCGTCATCGATAGAATCGAGACATTCGATCCCCTCCGAATCTGAAGTGTGGCACGTGCTCTTTTCACTCTCCCCAAGCATAGGCAATTGTTATTATTTATGAACATGTTCTTGATTTGTACTTCAATATATAGTACTCATTATACAGATATAATAGTAATTATCTATGTATTAGCTTGACAACGTGTCCATCTTTTGAAATCAAAAAGAAAACATGCAATTAAAAAGTGTCGCTTTTCGCTTTTGTCTATAAGTATTGCCCGATGCGATATGTGGCGCTTGGATTATTGTTATTAACTCTTGCTCACCCGTAAATACTGTACAACAAGCTACACTCCCTCTCTCCCCAATCTCTCCCTCTCTCTCTCTATTACCCGCTACGGCCTAATCGCCATGGGAGATGGGCACGTGACACACACAACTTGAAGAGGCTGAAACATGGAAAAAAACGAGAAAACAACAAGCTTGAGCGACTATCTCCGATTTCAGTCGTCTCGCAGATAACATGCACTTTATATAATATGATATAGTACATCTGTATTTCGATTTTGTTGTATTGAATTCGATACAGAGTTCAATTACTAACACTCTCGACTCTCGATTGACGACACTCCAAAAAATACAAAGTGATTTTCATTATGAAATTTAATTTGTTCTGTATCGTGTCAGAGATAGTAATGTTTCGATTTCGTTTGGAATTTCAAGTGTATACACTTGAATTATTGTAGATTAGCCTGAGTAATAAAAAAACGTAAGGTAAATGAAAGAAAGCAAACAGATTACTCTTTATACTGATCATCTCTGTTTTCCACTTTGATATCCTGGTTTCTTTGTGGAAATAGTTTTCCCTCGACTCTGTATAGTACAGAGTACGAGCTATAGGAAAATTTTTCAAAAAAAAGCACATAAAATTCAGAGAAATGCATGATAGTACGGTCCATATAATTGCATATTTGAAGATATGGTCTATCCGCTGAGTCCAATTTAGGCATACTCTTCTAACATTTCGGCCGGTATGTCAAAACGGTAATAGCTAAAAAATCAGCTATTAAATGAACATAATATTAACCAAACCTTTCTTTAAACAGTCGCCACAGATGTATTTCTCGCTTCAATCAACTCTACCTCGTGTCTCGTTGCTCGTGTCACAATCATCGTTGCACGCTGTCATCGCTAGGCTAAATACTCTTACACTGGGGAGGGGGGGAACAAACTGCCGTTGCCCTAAACGGTTTTTAGTGACGCTCGAGTTATAACGGCGCATTAACTGGCAGTCTCTCGTTTGTTTTAGCTACCTTAGTTACTGTTGTTGTACTTACTTGCTAGTCGTACGCACTACACTGTTATTGTTATTGCTTTTGTTGTTGTTCTACCCAGTAGAAAATAGAAGAAGTTGCAGTAGGGCGTATTAAGAAGGTAGCTAGCTAAGGTACAAATTTAATAATATCAGTATTCAGTAATCTATAGGGACTCAAATGACTCTTCTGACACAAGCTTGTCAAATATATAAACAGGAATGAGTTATGTATAGTTAGTTAGGTATACATAGTATAGCTACATATGTATGTAGATCATACATACATAAACATACATTAAATTTCCCACGAATGATCACGCGAGATTTCAATACATTTAGTTAGATCTGATTGGAATTGGAGTCATTTGTTCTGAGTTAACGTTATATAAATAATAAATATAATTAAATAATTATAAAATATATAAATACAATAGGTTAACCTATACCTGTAATTTTCTAATCTGCATGTGGTATCTAACAGTCGAGCAGCTTTGCTCACATGCCAACTGGTGACAGCAACTTCTTTGTCATGTTTTCTAAATTGAGGCACGCCTCGCCTGTGCCTGTGCCCGTGCCTTACCTTCTGCCCAGGGCGGTTGCTGTTTGGGGGAGGGGGGTGGGGGGCAGGTGTAACGGGGTCTGGCGCAACGGCGAAAGTCAAAGGCGCCCCCGTGGCGGCAATTGCAACAGCAGAATGAATGTGTAGAAAGTGAAAGAAAGATCTTTTGTCAGGCACCCAAAATGGCATTTCTCTAATAAGATGCAAAGCAACTGATTAACTTGCTGTCTGTGTGTGTGTGTGTGTGAGCACCTATGATGTGCCATTGTATGTTTGTACTGCCAGGTCTTATAGCAGTTTAGAATGCTGATTCTCATTCTATCTTTAATATGCCTCTCCACCTCTAGCGGTACTTTTAGAAGAGCTGTTTGAGTCCCCCCAATCACTTACGCAAACTCTTTACAATGTCACCCTGGTCCCTTCTCATACCTGTTGTTGGGCAGTCTCTCTAACCAAACTTCTAAGAACACTTCCTTTGTGACTGTTCTATCAACATTGCGTGCACATTCCAAGCAGTTCAAATACCTAAGTCCCTTATCCTTTCGCCCCTCTTTGCTGTACAGTGGTCACAAAAGTTGGACGGCTTATTCAAAATACTTTTATTATATTTAACAAACGATATGCTAGAATTCTTAAAATATCTCAATATTACGAGGGTTTCCTTTTGTATTTCGGGATTATAGAACAAAAAAACAAATATTAATCATTGAAAATCGCTTTATTGTTTTTTTTTAAATATTCCCCATTAAGATCTATACACTTTTGCATGCTGTTTTGAACCAATTGTCGTAGCACATTTGCAACTCAGATAGAGATATATCTTACTAGTAATTCACTACATAGCATAGTATGTCTTATGTACATAAAGATCTCTATATAATAAAAGGTGCAAAAGAACTAAACATTATGTTTTTGGATATAACTTTAACTGCACTCGTGCGACTTCCATTGAATGAACTGTAGAAGAAATTGGTTTGATCGTGCTTGACCGAGTTTGTCTTTTTTTTCCTTGAGTTTGCTTTCATATGTTTGCGTTCTGTAAAGCAACCAACTGAAGAAATGCATCAAATTGTCCGTTAAGCGAGCAGAACCCACATGCACAGTGAGACAAATTGGAATAGTAAGTCACTGAATTTTGGTTTTTCGCATGTCATGATTTACAAGTACTGTACTATACATGAGTCGTTAAATGAACATATTAAGTTGCTTAAATAAATTGTTATTATATACTTAACCTTAGCAGAAAGGCGTTACAGCGTGCTTTATACCAACCCAGAGATGAGTTAGAGAGTTAACGACTTGCCCAAAACATCTTATTTAACGCATGATCAGTCATTAATAATCAGGCAATATATATGTATATAAACCTAAAGTACAGGAGTGTATTATTTTCCACACATACAAAATAAAGATGTAAATGTATTATTATTTGTTTATACTTTCTGTCAACTAGAGAGACACGCCAAAAATCTATTATGAAATTGAGTGATGCATTTATTATATTTTGTATTATAGATTAGAATTTGTATTACATTATTTACCATATATGCTGAAAATGTTGTATTTAATTTAAGTTTAATTTTATAAATTTTATTTAATCTAATTTCAGTTAATTTAGCCTGGAAAAAACTAAAAAAAATCGGTAGATTTATGTTTGTTGAATGGAAGAAGGATTTTGTTGTTAAGAAAAGAGTTGAAAACTTGAAACTCGGAAATGATCAGGCAAGTTCCAACTATTGCTATAAAAACCCAAAAAAAAATGATAAAAAATAACAAATAACTCTATTAGAAATACAGAAAGTAATTTGCTTAAGCAATGTAGGGGAATATAGAGTAATCGGTCGCACAATGGATTCAGAAAATATAACTCGAAATTGTTAATTTTTTTTATATTTTGTACTAATTCGTTATTTAATTTTGGTAATTAAACTTATGTTCTTTTGAAAATTGCAGCATATTTATCAGGATGAGAAATAAGCTCAACTGAAACTGCTATGTTTTATTTGGTTTTTTTGTCGTCCACACCCACTGTGCTGTGAACTGTGATTAGATCGACAATTTGCAATGCTTCGATGACTGTCGTAGGGCAACTAAACGGACCGATATAAAGATACCTACGAGTAGTGTCTACTGCCACATGGCAGCACACGCGACTGCCACCACAATGACTTGGCCAGAACGTTAGACGGTGACAGCGACTGCGACTGCCGTGGGGGTAAGGTTTGGGGCGACATCTTCACTGAAACGTTACGGCCAAAAGTCAAGCAGCCGAAACTGGCATATAGTAATAGTTGGAAGTAGTAGTAGACAGATCTTCTTACTGGGTGGAGTTGGGGGAACTTGAGCAGGGGTGGGAGGGGAGGCGGGAACTGGGCGGCTTGAAAGTTTCACCAAGTTCGCTGGTTGGCTGTGCCGGGTCGTTGTTTCATTTGGTAACGAGACTCGCAGTGAACTGGTCGCGTACGCGTTTAATTCCAAGAATCCGTGGCCAAGAAATCCAGTTATTACTCCTCAACTCGCCCGCGTCGACCAAATGCCCGCGTTCCACATAGTCGTCAAGGTGCTAATGCTGCGCCTGCTGCTGGCCAATCTGGCGGGCCTCGCTGTCTCTGGCTATGACTTTGGCTATCATCCCAGTGCCGAGGAGTTTGACAGCCTGCTGCGCGAGACGCGTGGCTGGACGCGGGATCTGCTGGCCAATGAGCAGAGGCGCAGCGATAACTTTGTGCCGCGCTATCGCTACAAACAGCAAGCACCCAAATCCGAGCTAGACTTCCACCTATTCAGCGATGACCAGGAGCAGTTGGAGCAGCAACCGTTTGTCTACGAATCTGTTGCACCTCCTCAACCGGAGCAGCAGCAGCAGCAGATGATGCACGTGCAGGGTCAACTGCTGCAAATAACTGACAACCTGACGCCGCCGGCAGCTGCCACAGTTGCAAGCTCTGCTGGTGGCAACTTTCCCATATTCTTCACTAATCCTGCCACTGGCATTACCTATGCCATCAGTGAAGTGGGTCGCAACACCAAGTCGCAGCCTTGGCCAGGCACAGGCAATGCCAACGACAGCGATAGCGACGCCATTGCCATCTATGTGACCAAGCAGCAATACGACAGCGATCTCCAAGCGCTGCGCCAGCAATACGAGCAGCAGTGTTCCATTGTCCCATCAGCTCATCCAAGTGAATCGCAATCGCAGTCTCCCTCGGTTTTATCGACCTCCAATGTGCGACCTCCGCTGGCGCAGAGCTCGAGCACAGCACGGCCACAGATCATTCGCCTGCAGAAGCCCAAGAGACCCGCGATGCCATCGAAGCTGCCCCACAAGCCGCCGCCCGTGATGGTGCCCAGTGGCGCTGCAGGCGCCATCAGTGATCAGCTGCTGAAGTTGCCTACCACGACAGCCAGACCCCGCGGTGGACCCAAGAAGACGCAGAAGCCGAAGCGCAACAAGCGAAAGAAGAAAAAGAAAACGCCCAAAAGACGACCAGGACACAAGGTGACCACGACCAGGACCACAACATCCACAACCACAGCGGGGCCACAGATAGTGTTGGGTAAACGAACCACCACCACCAGTCGACCGCCTACGCCCTCGCAGCTGGCCACACAGCTGGAGAAGCCACACATGCCGCCACAGCCGACGGCAACAATTGGAGGCAGTGCGAGTCAGACAATCTTTAACGAGCATCCTTTTGTCGTCTCCAATGGATTCATTGAGGTGCCGCATCATTTGATACGTCGCTCTCTGGACGCGCCAGGCTCGGCGGCTGCTCGACCCGTCAGCAGTGGACGACGCAGGCCCAGCGGCAGCAGCGGAGGCAAGCGTCGCACGAGCAGCACAAGTCGAGCTGGAGGCCGCAGACGGGCAGGAGACAATGCAATACCAACGAAAGCGACGGGAAATGCGCAGACTAGAGAATCTGGTTACCATGTTCCACGCGCTGTGCATCTGCTGCATGCCAAGCACAATGGAAGCGAGGAACGTGAACGAGAACGGGAGGGGGAACGGGAACGGGAGGGGGAACGGGAGCAGGGCAGGCAGCACGTTAAGAAGAAGCTGCAGGCCAGACGACGCAGCGCTGAAGTGGATTTTGATCTATTCGAGCTGATGACAGGCAGCGATTATGAGGACAGCGACGATGATGATGCCTATTACGACAGCGAGAGGGAGCATAAGAAATCCACCAGTGCAGTGCAGCAGCAGGAGAACAGCAGCTCCGCGGAGGAGGGCGCCGACTTTGGTGCCATGGAAGAGGAGCCCAGCAGCAGCAGCACCACCACCAGCAGCAGCACCACAGCAGCAGCAGCTGAAACATCGTCGGAGCAGGAGGAGCAACAGGATCAGGGATCCAGCAGCAAGCAGAGTGCGACAAAGAAGCGCATCAAACGACGTCCAAATGGTGACAAAAACCAATCGGACGAATACTACGATGAAGACGAAGAGGACGAGGATGAGGATGACAAGGATTCCGATTCCGACTCTGATTCGGATTCGTTTCCCGCCAGCTTTGGCAGCTTCTTTCGCATGGTCTTCTATCCCGTGCAGCTGGCAATGACGCGCATCTTTGACGGCTTTACGGGCACCTCGGATGATCAGTCAGATGTGGAGGGCACTGCCAAACCTAAATATCCCACCTATACACTCTACCACAGCGCACACAGCAACAATGCACTGGCAGACGATGCGGATGCAGATGAGGACGACGACGACGGCAGCTCCCTGGGCAGCTGGTTTAGCTCGTGGTTTGGCCTGCGTAGGCGCACCAAAAAGATTGGCAGCACCACAGCCATGCCCCTGCCGTTGCCCACACCAGCACCGCCACAAGTGGAGGAGCCCGAGCCAGGTTGGTTTGAATCCTGGTTTGGCTTTGGCAAGACTACAACACAAGCGTCCAGTGAGGAGGATGACTACGACAGTGAGTACATGTTAAAGTTACTTAAAGGCAGAGCAAGAGAAAGATTAAATAACTGCATACATACAAATCAAGCGTTTATTTACCAGTTTGTTCACCTACGTATGTCAGCAACAATTCTTCTATTTATAATTTAATTAACTATAATATTTATTTTGTTCTTAACTAAATTAGTTTCAACTTTTCTGTGTTTTTCTTTTCTTTTGCTTTCGCGCTTTGATGAATTAATCGATTTTTAGTCAAGACACAAACCAAAAGCATGCAATGTTGCCAACTGTTTGCAAACAGAAATGTTTCCAACACTGATTTCATGCAAATTGAATTTGAAAATAGCATAAAAATAATGGAAGCTGTAAATCAAATTAAGCATGCATATACGATTTATGCACTGCTGCCAGTATACCCTGTCAGAGCCTCGCAGTGGGTATATTTATACAAATATATTCATATATATAATATTATAATATATATATATATATATTATAATACATTCATTTATACATATAATGCTTTGCGAAGGTAACCTTTATTACGTGTTTCTCTTATTCTTCTTCAATAAATATGTACTCTTTATGCTTGCTGATTACAGGGTAGAACATAGTTAATCACTTCATCGAGCTTTGCACTCGTTATTCTGTCTACTTGATAAGTAGAACTCACTTGAAAGTTAATAGGCTTTTCGCAGTAAACTGCCTGCCATAAGTATGTGCACGGCAGCAAATTGTGCGGCGACACACTGACCTTCGTCAGTTTTAACGGTCTCTCTATCTCTTTTTGTCTCTCTCTCACACTCACTTGATCCCCATTTTGTTACGCTTTCTGCACAGTAAACCGATCTGACCCTCTTGGCCTGGTCTGGCCCGACCCAAGCCTAAGATTAACGCACTCCTCCTTTCCCCTTGCAGAGTGGTTTTCCGGCTGGTTTGAGGGGACTCCAAGGCCCAAGGCACAACGTCGCCAAACGAGCTCCACCACAAGCCCGACCACAACGACGCCGTCGACGACCAGCTCAATGCCCCAGGTGCCCATACTGACCATTGTGGATCCGCTGCGTAATCCGCAGAACTGGATTGGCATCTTGGCCCATCACATTGTCAATGCCACAGGCAATGCGGCTGGTGCCGCTGCCACCGCAGCCGCCGCTGGGGCAGCTGCCGCCGTCTCGAGCAGCACCAGCAATCCGCTGCTGCAGGCACTAGTGACGCGTGCCGGCGGCAGTACAACAACAACAACTGCCCAGCCGGAGACGCCGCCACGTCGCATCAGCTACGATAAGTATCAAATCTGGCGTCTGCGACCGCAGGATGAGCCCCAGGTGCGGGCATTGGAGCAGTTCAAGCGTGGCGAGGATGGCAACAAGCTGCAGTGGCTCAAGGGGCCCAGTCTTAGGTAGGTATCCAAGGTAATTAACTCACTTCTACCTTCTCTACCTTCTATACCTTATACTTCTACTTTTACTTCTACCTTCTACTTTCTACTTATACTTATATTTATACTTATACTAATACTTATACTTATACCTTTTACATGTTTGCCTGCAGGGGACTGACCGATGTGCTTGTGCCGCCCAAGATGCTGGTCGACTTCCAGGGCACACTTAACTTCGAGGGCATTGCACACGAGGTGCTCATCTTCGATGTGGGCAAAGCCATTGCCTATGAGCGCACCAAGGAGCACTATCTCTACACGACGCGCCCCTCCACCAAGCGACCCACCAAGCAGCCGCAAATGACGCCAGCGATGACATGGAACAAGTACTACGAGCACGACGACATCTTGCACTATCTGGAGACTATGCGTATGCGGCACACACAACTCATCGAGCTCATCCACATTGGACGCTCGTACGAGGGACGTCCGCTGATTGTGGTCAAGATCGAGTCGAAGCAAACAGCAGCAGCAGCTGCCACAGCAGCAGCCGCCGCTAGCCAGAAGCTCAAGCACAAGCACAAAAGGCGCTCGGGACAGGCGAACGCTGTCTTCATTGAGGCCGGCGCTCAGGGCCTGGCCTGGATTGGGCCCGCTTCGGCCACGTGGATGATCAGCGAGCTGCTGCGGCACATGCGCACGAACAGTAAGTAGAGACAGGGAGAAAGGGAGATGTCGCGAAATCATATACGATACTATTGCATAAATATTGTAAGGATGGGAAGGAATGCAAGCAAGCACTTATGGTATAAGCATAAATAGGGATGGTGTATCCTATTGCTAACAGTTCATGTTATAACTGCTGTCAAGTTTAAAGTGGGGTAGGCACTATTCGATCAATGACGATAAGTTCGATATATTGACGATAACTTTAAAGTCTTTAGTTTCGATGGTATTTTATTTATTTTGATTGAAGAATGGAAGGGCATAGAATAGCTATTTGTAGTGCGAAAGTATCGCAGATAGTATCGTTTACTTTGCCTCCACATTTCAGTGTATTTGACTGACTGTTGACGAAAGTGGACACTCTTCACTTATACTGTCCCTGGCAGGGGGCAGCTTAGCGCAATAGAGTCAGGTTGAGAGGGATGGTAGAAGTGGAATTGATGGAAGGTGAAGGAAAGACTGTCATCATTAGCGACTGTTCATGAAGTGGTTAAGTAATCATTCAGCCAGACGAGCCACGTGGGCGGCTGCTTCATCTCGATGACAACTGAGTTGCGACGTGCGGTATTATAGATAGCTCTGCCCTGGCAGTCAGTGTATTTGCGCGCCGTTTTGGCCGCCAACTTCGGCTTCATCCTTGTCATTGTCATTGGCATTGCCTTGGGCTTGTGTCTTTGAGCGATGGCTTTTTGTCCAGGTAGGTGCGAGGCAAGGCTCTTGCCTACTGACTTCGACCGCTGATGGCCATGCGTGACCATGGTGATGGCAAACATTAGCATGAGCATGCCAAGTACTATACTGATGGCCACATGCACATTGCGATCGGCCTTCTTCAGATTCACCACCAGCTGGGCCATGTAGTAGCCCAACGCCACCCAGAACGTGATGGTGCAGACGGCAAAGAAACTGCGAAATGTGGTGAATAAGCAAGGAACCCAATTCGACTAAACTCAACTTAATTCAACTTAACCTAACTTAACTTTAACTCAACTAAAATCAAAATAACTTAATCTAACATAACCTAACTTGAGCATATTTAATCGAACTTCTAATTATTTTACATAGCTTTACTTAACTTGTCTAAACTTCAATTCAACTCGAACTCAACTTGACTACACCTAATTAGACTCACCTCAGCTTAACTCAACTTTACCTAATTTAAGTTAATTTTAACTCAACTCGAACTCAAATTGACTGCACCTAATTCAACTCAGCTCAGATTGACTCAACTCAACTACACCTAAACTAACTGAACGTAGCTCAACTCACATCAGCTTAACTCAAGTTTACCTAATTCAACTTAATTTTAACTCAACTCGAACTCAACTTGACTACACCTAATTGAACTCAGCTTAAAATCACTCAACTCGAACTCAAATTGACTGCACCTAATTCAACTCACCTCAGCTTAACTCAATTTAACTTAATTTTAACTCAACTCGAACTCAAATTGACTGCACCTAATTCAACTCACCTCAGCTTAACTCAACTCAACTGGGCTACTTACACGAGAATGCCAACGCCTTCTAGGAGAAAGGAGACCACCGTGTTGACCATCTCGTTGCTGCATACACGCACACCCGCCTTCTCCTTACCGGTTAGTTTCGTCCTACAGGCTTTATCACAGCCGGTATCCATGCCACAAATAGCTTCGCACGTCGTGTCGCGGGCGCAGCGGCCGCCCTTGTCCGATTTGAGTAGGGCACCACGCAAAGAGACCGGTGTACCCAGTGTATCCCGCCCAGTAACACCCATCTCGTCGTATTCCACGCCGTGGCAACCGACACGGGTTTTACCCAGTGGGGTCATTGATTGCTTAATAGGTTCGTTTATGCTCGACTTGCGACCAAAAGTGGTTGCGCCGAAGTTAATGCGAAGATTGTCGCTGCCGTTACTGTCTTTGTCTTTATCTGGACCTGGACTTTGTGCATTCCTGTGGCCGCAACTGGTGCCGTCCTTCGACTCGTTGTCTCCCAAGGCACGATCAGCTCTGGCAGTCTCACAATCGCAAGGCTCATTGTTTTGCTCCGCCAAGCACTTGGCACATTGACATTTTTTCTCCTTGAAATCACGCGTCGCCTTGTTCAGATCCATCGCCACTTCGTAGGTGCCCTGACTTGAGAACGCATAAAGACTGCGCTAAGCTTGCCAAGATTCCGACCAACTAACCAGAAATTTTGAACAAAATTTTGACTGCGGTCGAAATTCCAATTTGGAGAAGGGACTGACACAAAACTGTTCTGCGTCCGTCCAGTGCCTACGTGGATCGAACAAACGAATCGAGAATGAAGTTGAGAAGGGGAAGTGTAAGAGAGAGGTTGGGAGAAGGAAATAAGGGAGATAAACTTGCAGTGAATCATATCAACTCATGATTCGTTCCTTTTCTTTCCAGAGAGCGATACGGAGCACGAGTTCATACGGAACACCACATGGTACATCATGCCCGTGCTCAATCCGGACGGGTATGTCTACAGCCACGAGTACGATCGCTTCTGGAAGAAGTCGCGTTCGCAGCACGTGGCTAAGACATCGGGCGGACTGCTGGACTCGGCGATGACGTGGCTGCAGCAGAAGAGAACTGGCGGGGATAAGCTCTGCTATGGTGTGGACTTGGATCGCAATTGGTTATATCACTGGGGCAAGCGGGGCAGCTCAAAGGCGCCATGCAATGAGTTCTATGCTGGACCTGCGCCCTTCTCCGAGCCAGAAACGAAAGCGGTCTCCGACTTCCTCATGGACTATCGCACACAGATCAAGGTAGTAGGAGGAGTGCAGATAGGTATAAGGTTAAGGTATACTACGTGAGAGAGAGATCTGCTTCTTCTTTGCAGCTCTACATATCACTGCAGGCCTATGGGCAGGTGCTATCCTATCCGGTCAAGGCCAACTCCACCTTCAACACGGAGCGCATGGATGACTTTCTCGATGTGGCAATGGTGGGCACCGATAAGTTGCGCAAGAAGGGCAGCAAGACGCGCTACAAAGTGGACTCGGCCAACGATCTGATTGAACAGCGTTCGGGTAGGTAAAATAGCAAGAAAGAAGACAGAGAGAGAGAGAACAGACAGACGGACACATCTCAATAGACTTGGCTAGTGATACTATATATACCTTGTGGGATCTTTGCCACGCCTTCTTCTGCATTTAACATACATTTTACCATTTAAATGATTACTCACTCTACTTCCTTCCCCCTGCTTCCTCCTACAGGCTGTGCTGACGCTTTTGCCGCCTACGAGATCGGCATACCATTCAGCTATACCCTGCAGCTAGCCGACAACGGCGTGCATGGCTACCTACTGCCGAGCAGTGCCATCGAGCAGACGGCGCGGGATGCCTTTGAGATAATAAGCGGCATGTTGGACTACATTTAAGTCCGGCTCGGATCAACTCAAACGTTAGTTCCTTTTCTTCATCATACAGACGACGATCCCAGTATAATATTTATAGTGTTTTTTTTTTTTTTTTTTTAAATATCTTTATATAAATCAATCTTTATATTTCAGTTTAGTCTTAATATTTATGAGCATGTGTGCAAATTAGCAAATAATAAATAATACATAATTGTAAACGTACAAAGAGAAAGAAGAAAATAATGAATGATTTGTCGCTTATTCTGAACGCGATTACAATAAGGCCCGATTAGATTCTAATTACTGATTACTTTGCATGGACGCCACGAATACAAAACTTACACTTAATATGTATAGCGCACGAATATATAGTATATATATATATATGTATATAGTACAAACAAATAGTAGCTCCAATTTTGATATACTTAAGAGATATCAAAGAGAGAAACTTAAGGAACATAAGTTGAAGAAGGAACAAAGACTAAACAGTTAATGAGATGATCTCATATTACAATTAGTGGACAGGCACTTAACGTATTACTTATATAGGAACGGTACGATCCTAACACAGGCCCTGCGAGAGGCGAATGCGCTCCGAGAGATCAGCAAAACTTGTGAAGAGCTCGTTGCCACAAAAATACAGGCCGATGAGTAGCTTGAACTGTGCCTGGGTCAGGGGATATGCCTCGCTGGGCAGCACAACAACGGTGTCGAGGACACTTTGCTTGCCCGTCTTTCTGCTCTGCTCCAGCTTGGACATGTGCACCATTTCGCGGTAGTTGCAAAATGCGGCTGCACACTTGGCTATGTGACGCACCAGTGTCTCCCTGGAGCACTGCTGCAGCACGGGGCGACTTATGAGTTCGGCGACTACTGATTGCATGTCGAATATAATGAGATCTGGACGGGGAGCACAGTCGTATAGCTCGATAATGCGACGCGGTGCACTCTCAATGTCCTTGAACACAATGTGCAGCCAGTGCTCCAGGTGTAGCAACGAGAGTGGCTTATCCAACATGCTGGACATTTTATGTTGGGTCATCAGCAGCACCTTCTTTTCACGCTGCACGCAACGTTCGCATAGCTGCAACGCAATCGAGAAAATACATAAATGATGAGTTGGCTGCCTTTTCTTTTATTGCCGGCGACAAATTTCGAAGCCGGCTTGGGACTTACCTTTACCAAGTGACGACTATAGTCGCCGTTGTGGGCCAAGTAAATGTGATTTCTACTAATCTGAAAACGCATTTAAATAATTAGAATACAAACATTAATTTACCAAGTGGGAGATTTTTAGTTTTTATTATGATACTCACGTCGTCCTGTGGAATGTGGAGCATATCCGCGGGCTTTTGATTAGAGTTGTGTTCCTTCGTCCAGAACAGGACTATCGATATATCGCTATGGTGTGTTTTGCATGATTATTTTAACATATTTGAGCTTGCCGTTAAAGAAAAATATCGATATTTCATATTAAAATAAGAAGCGCGCTGAATAAAAACATTTATTTTTCATTAAAAAACTACAGCTTATTATAAGTTTTGTTTTTTTAATGATTACTCCTAATATTAAATCATATATTAATATCGTCAAATAAGAAAATGAGTTTATTATTTATATTTATTGTTCTAAAGCCAATCGATCCTTAAAAACAGTAATAGTTTAAGTAATTTGCGGATAATTTGGCATTCAGATGTTTCTTTTTATATAAATAAAATTTATTTTTTACGAATTTTAATATAAATTTTGCAGGATTTTTACAGAACATTGCTTATGTTTTTGCGTTAACATTACATGTGAGAAAATTTATCGAGCTGCGAGTTCTTTTGAGCAATAACATTGCTTTTTGAGTATAACATATGACTTTTTCACCACTTCGATAACTTGGTGCTGTTAATGGCCGGCAGACGTTTATATTTGCTCTCAATGAGTGTGAACGAGATAAATATATTCAACATATATAGAGCGAGAGAAAACTAGTGACTATCGGTATAAATTCAACACAGCCGTGCCGTGCCGACCCACGAAAGAGCGCACAAAGCGTAATGTAAAAGAATTGAAAAAAATCATCAAGTATAGAGGCCAAAAGCAAACGCAGCAGTTAGGCGAATTATAAATTTTTTGATTAATAACTTAAAGCATCTCACACTAGCTGCATAAGCAAGTAAGTGAATGCTAGCTGCTAACAAATTGTGGTAAGATAAACAGCCAAACTAAACAGCAAATAGCCAAAAAAAAAAATCCGAGGAAGCGACGACGACCAACCAACACTTACATATGCACGTACATACACACACACACACATACTCCAGTGAAAAAGTGCAAGCCGCTTTTGAAGGCGTGAAACGCAGAGCAGCCTTTAAGAAAAGTCAATCAAACGCACTGAGAGCATAAATACTATGCAAATTTGGTTGCAAATCTTGCTGGAGTCACAGATGCTGATGTTTGCAAACACATTTCCGTGTTTTTAGGACGCACGAAAACATCGAACGGCAACGGCACTTGCCGACGACGGCCTGCGACCGCGATAGAGCCCACATTCACACACACACATACAGATATATGAAAACACCAACACATCGGCAACATACAGTGAGACACGCACACAGCAGCAGCGCCACAAGACACAGATCCACACACGCAAACACACACCCGAGAGGGGAGTAGAGGAGTGCCACAGGAGGAGGACACGGAATTTCAAGAGGAGCAGGCCCGGCAGCAGTTTCTTGAAGGAGAGAAGAGGGAAACAGCGCGGGTCGTCCACAAGTTGATGCCACGGCTGATTCCTGACATCGTCGTCCTTAAGCGTGCCTTAAGCGGAACACATCTGCAGAGTCATCAACACAACAACAATAAAAACAAGAGAAGCGTATTGGCGAAAACTTTGCATTGATGGTAATGCATGCTAGAAAACCGCAGCGTATGAACGATGGGTAAATTACAATAACAATTTATATTTCAAATTTCACTACACATATTTAACATAATTCAGTCATTCCCTAACCATATCCCCCCTTCTACACCTTATATACCTGTGCAGTGTGTGCATATGTTGGGGACAAAAACCCTGCGACGATAACCAAACGCCAACTTTTGTTTACATATACATATGTATATGTACGCACGTTCCGTTTCTGGTTGATGCACACACATACACAAGACACACACGCACACACATATGTACATAACATAAACGACGTCCCCGCCCGCTTATTGGCATTAAATATGTGTGTATGCATGTTTGCCACAGCAAAAGTTAGTTGCAAGTGATCGAAAGTGTCGGAAAATGATTTAATAATATTACATTTAATATTGTCATCTTGAAATATTTGGATTTCTCTGCTTTGTGTGTGTTCCATTGCGTTGCTCTCGTTTAGCGCGTTTTGGCTCATTCTCCAAACGTTCGTTCCGTTCGTCTACATTCCGTTTATTCACCACACTCGATTGCCCTCTCGCTCGCACGTTCACAAATGCACAGCTGTATTTCGCTCTCTGTCATCTCTCAGCCATTTACCGCTTGCATTTATCGGCCTTACAAAAAGAAAACTACAAATCATACCTTAAATTCTATTTGATTGCAAAAAGATCTTCAATTTAAAGCCCTTAATTGTTAAATCATAATTTAGTTCGGGCATATATATATATATATCCAGCTACACTGTGCATATGTTCTGCTCTCGTGGCCAACAAAAGAGAATTAACCCTTTTCATATCGAAACTTGCATTCTTTGTTATTGTTTTCGTGTGTAAATACTCTCTCGACCACGCGCAATATTTGATGTCTCTCTCTGCAATTTGAAGCAACATTTAATGGGCACATGTTGACGCCGCGGAGGAGCTGGCTGTGCTGGTCCTGGATTCTAATTGGAAGTACAACTGAACATCATCGGGAAACACCAACGACGATGTCCAAAAGGCAAATGAAGGTTTCAATTAACACTGTCCAAGTTATATTCTCCGGGAATGTGTTGTATACGAATACGGATTATTCTATGGTCAGCACGTGTTAAAGAGCTAACATTCCTTCAGGACTGTCCTAAGTTAAACCACGCTCCACCAAGCTGTGAGTGTGTCGATAATAATGATGAAGACGTCGCTTCTTGGTGCATTTCGATTCATGTCCAAACTGAATTCAAGATGACATTTAAATGTGTGTTTTGTTGTTGTTACTCATTACTTGTTGCTTCAAGCACGTGTGTGGCTGTGTGCGTGTGTTTATGTGTGTGTGTGCGCTGCTTAACCAATTATTTGTTACCTCATCTAACACTGATCCCACTTAAGCCTTATTCATCGACTATCAACTAATGTGCTCTTCTTTTCTCTCTCTCTCTCCTCGCTCCCCAAATTTGCAGGTACTTTGAGAAGCATACCAGTCACACATCCTACCAGGTGAGCCATGAGCCATAAGAGCGGATCATACACTCTCAGATAGTACCAGCCCGATAGCGCCCAAACGAGCCTGAGCCAGCCCCCAATTGTCTCTCCCACTAAACCAATCAAACTTTTAGTACTAATCCCTCGTACAATCGTGTGTCGTTTAGATATGATTCCATATACATATATGCCATAAGCTTCTTTTTTTTATGTTCTGTTCTGTTCGGTTCTGTTCTGTTCTGTGTATCCTAGAGAGGCCCAGCCCAGATCATTGTGCATGAATATCTCTCAATATATATATGACATTCCATTTGCCATATGCCATCAATCGGGTCCTTGTCAGTGTGTCTTGTGTGTGTTCAATCTTTATTTCAGTGTGCGTGTATGTGTGTCATACAATCATATATGTATCATATATGTATCTGTATTTGTCTGGTCTGTTTGTAGTACTGACGCAAGTTTCATTTGTACCCCCCTCTCCACCCACTCTCCGCATTTTTGGGCACGCGGCATTGCAGCGAATCAAACGAACTGATCTAACTAATGTACACGTAATTAGAGTAACACTTGGATAAAGCAACAACATAACACTGGATTCCACGACAACAACAACTACAACAAACAACAAACAAAACAGCAACATCAACTGCAACTGCAACTCATTTTAAAATCAATTCTAAAAGCCAAAAAACAAAACAAAAACAACGTTAACAAATGCACAAAGAACAACAACAATTATATTAAACGCGTTAAACAAAAATCGAATCGAATCAAATAGCTAACAATCTATATAGAGCAACATAAGGATATATATATATATATCATATATATGTTTATACACATCTTTAGCAAAATAGCAAACAATTTTATTATCAAATTAATGACCAAACAAAGCTAAGCAATAATCAATTATTAAAATATATATATATAAATACAATTAATATATATTAATGCACAATTAGTTAACAACAACAAAGCAAAATATAACAACAACCACAACACTGCGCAAATTCGAAAAAAAGTAGCCTTAAAAAACAACAACAAAACGAACATAAAACTCGCCTATAAACAGCAACAACAACACAAACGTGCCTAAGCCATAAACAGCAACAACAACAACAACGAGAAGGATAAGGATAAATACGAAGAGGAGGAGGAGTTCATCAACAAGAACAACAACAACCATTGGAAAAGGATCTTCATTGCAGAAGGAGCACACGCCTTTTGCAGCCATTGGATTGAATACATTCGATTTCAGACTGCAGTGCCTCAGCAACATTCACGTGTTGCTGCTGCAGCACCAGTCGCCGACAACAACAGCAACAACGACGGCGACAACGCGGCAATTAAGGAAGACGACGACGACGCGGTCACGTGGCAGCAGGACAACACTGACGCCATCAATGACCAGTGGGGGCAGCAGCAACAGTAGCAGAAGCAACAGCAACATGGCTGTTGATTTGTCGCTACTCACCAGCAACAGCAGCAGCAACAGTAGCAACAACAATAGCGGAAGCAGTAGTGCCGGCAGCAGCAGCAACAGTAACAATATAAGCAACAGCAACATGTGCAGCAACAGTCACCACAGCAGCAGCAACAGCAGTGGCAGTGGCAGCAGCAGCAACAGTCACCACAGCAGCAGCAGCAGCAATAAGATTGCAGCTGCAGCAATTAACTCGGCAGCTGTTGGAATTTGTCGCGTAGACGTAAGTAAAATAGCGAAAGCAAAGCAAAGAACGATAAACAAGAAGATAAAGGACACAAAGAATGGCTCTAGAGAGAAAGAGAGAGAGGAGCTGAATGAAATGGCGCAAGTGCAATAGACGGCGATAAATATGCGTGTGTGGTGAATGTAAATAAAAATAATAATCAACAACAATTTGTGCAACAACAACAGTAATTCACAATTTGCAGCAGCAATCACTGCGCGACACTGACACAGACAGAGGGACAGACAAACAGACAGACAAACAAGGCACACAGACACATACACACACACACAGAATGACTGAGCTACACAGCGACAGATGCAGCAACAAGAACAATGTGCATTGTGTTAATTAACAGAGGCAGCAGCTGAAGAACAACAGTAACAGCAACAACAACAGTAACAGCAATTGCAAAATGCAGCAACGAAATAGAAAGAAAACAACAACAACAGCAAAAACATTATCACTTTAATTACGTTTTGATTGTGTTTCGTGTGTTTTATGTTCGTTTTGTGTTCGTTACGTGTCGCCCACTACAACCCACACCCGTTCCGGCCCAGCTTTATAAGCACACACACACGCACACACACACACACATTGGCACACGCATACTCTACCCCCCTCCCCCCACCCCAGCCCACACCAAACCACTGTACACAGACGCACTTTCAAAATTCACAATGGGCACAATGGGCAACAAAATCGATTGGCAAATTAAATATCATATTGTAGATTGTTTGTATTTGTTTCTAATGTAGTTTTAGTTCACTTACTAACCTCAGCTCCAGCTCCTGTCCACACTCCTGACCCCACCCCACCCCTCCCTGTCCTACGTCTACTCCTTATTAAACAAGCAATTGGAACTATCAGACTAACTAACTAATGATATCAACATATATATCGATAACAATCAAACAACGCAACAATAACAATAAGTATAACTTTCAGTTTGTGTGCGAGTTTGTGTGTGTGTGTGTGTGTGTGTATCTGATTTAATGAACTCAAATCAAATGGAAACACTTTCTTCTTCGACAGAGCTCAAAGTACAGTTCAAAGCGCGATTATGAACGCGATCGTTCCTCCAACTATCGTGATCGTGACATCTCACCTGGCGCTGGCGGCGGCGGCGGCGGTGGAGGCGGTAGTGGTGGAGGAGGCGGTGGTGGCGGCGGCGGCGGTCCATTGAATAATGGCAACAGCTATCGTTCACAATCTCCGGACATAGATTCACCATCATCACGCTCGCATGATCTACGCGATCGCAGCGATCATCGCAGTGGAGGAGGCGGCGGCAGCAGTGAGCGCTTTTTTATACAAAAGATGCGCGATCGGGATCGCGATGTCTACAAGAAGGATAAATATTCTGGTAACTAAGAAATGCACACAAATTTATTAACAATTGATCGCTAATCTAACTCTCTCTCTCTCTGTAGATAAACGTGATCGACGGGGCAATGATCGTGATTCGGAGTCGTCGTATCGCACGAATCATGACAGGGATCGTCGTGGCGGCGGTGGCGGTGGCAGCGCCAAGCTGTGCTCATCACGGGACAACGATAAGCGCTCTGGATCGGATGATCGG
The DNA here is from genome assembly GCA_018903675.1 of Zaprionus capensis. Classification (NCBI taxonomy): domain Eukaryota; kingdom Metazoa; phylum Arthropoda; class Insecta; order Diptera; family Drosophilidae; genus Zaprionus; species Zaprionus capensis. The sequence continues at coordinate 9,646,696 of JAEIFN010001073.1, read as the reverse complement.
GATCGCGAGCGTGAGCGTGATATGCGCGACAAGCGAGACAGAGGCGCCGATCGAGATCGCGACATGTACAAGAAGGACAAATATGCAGGTGTGTGTGTAGACGTTAACCAATTGCAATAGCTCTATTTATTTATTTCTTCTATTCTCCTGTAGATAAACGCGACCGCAGCGATCGTGGAGAGCGTGTGGCACGCTATGGCGACTGGAGCGAGCATGTGAGCTCTTCCGGTAAGTGGACTCCTCGCAGTGAGATAGAAGATAGTTGCTATAATACTTTTCTTACTTCGACAGGCAAAATGTATTACTATAACTGCAAAACTGAAGTCTCCCAGTGGGAGAAGCCTAAGGAATGGGTGGATAGAGAGAGGTAAGTCTAACTCTCAAGCAAGTAGTGCGTATAGATAAAGAAAGAATACCAAGAATAACTGGAGTTCACTTTCCTTTTATGATCATACACACTGGGAGTATAATATGCTTTATGCTGATCACTGATCTTTTACTAATTTACTCGCAACTTATTTTAGAAATATGCCGCGTGATCAGCATCGTGAGAAGGATTACCGTGACAAGGACCGTGACAGGGATCGCGATGATCGCTTCTCAAGATCATGTGAGTATCAGCCTACTACAGCAATCAATGTAAGATTCGAAACTGACTTGAGGATTACTTCTATTTGCAGTATACAAACATTCCAATTCATCGCGCGACAGTTCACGACTGAGATGGAATTACGACAATGATGGCGGCCCGCCCAGTCATCGGAGGCGTTTGGATGGTAAGCAAATGATGATGATGACCAGCTTGAGGAATGGAACTCACTAATTGATATGCCTTTTCATTCATATACAGGTCGACATAACGATAATGCTGACATGGATATCAGCGGCGACTCGACGCCCACTTCGGAGGCCAGTTACTCGCTAAGCGGCACGCCCACAACACATGGTGGCAGCGGAGGCGGCGGTGGTGGCGGTGGCAACGGCGGCAGCGGAAGTGGCGGAGCACAGTCAAGCGGAGAGTCATCTATTATGCCACAAGGCGCCTTAGGTAGCGCATTGGGCAATGCCCTGCCCAGACTGGCCTCCCATCCCAATCCCAGCGCAGTGGTAACGCCCATGGGAGCGCACTATGGTGCCGTCTCAGTGGGCCCCACAGGTGCTGGTGGTGGCAATGGTGGTGGCGGTGGTCCAGTAAGCGGCGCCACAATGCTACCCACCAGCGGATTGGCATCGGTCCCAGCCAGCATTGCCAACAGCAGCAACAGCCTTAGAAACTCAGTTGTCGGTATCATTGGCTCCACATCCAGCGTAAGTTTTCTTACTCTCTCTTTGAATTTCTTTGTCAACAACAAGTACAACTCTTGCAGACGACTGTGCCCACGCTGGTGAATCAGGAGCATCATCTAAATTCGAATGCGCCTGGACCACCTGGCAGCAAGCTGCTGAACTGCAGCAAGGAGCAATCGAGTCTGATGATGCGCCAGAAGCTACATTTGGGTCTAAGCGGCCTCGATGTGCCCCATCATCATATGATGGTTGTCGGCGCCAATGCCAGCGGAGTGGGTCCAACGGGCGCCGGCAGTGGAGCGTCAGTCGGGGATGGAGTTAATCATGCCTACAACTCGGTCAACAATGTGACTGCCAGCAGCCTAAGCAGCTTAAGGTAAGACAATGTCAAGTTGAGATCTGTCTCTCAAGGAGTGTAGCCTAATATATCCCCAACTATCTCTTGATGTTGCAGAGACAACAGCCAACTCAACTCACCACTGTGCATGCCACATGCTCATCATAGTCTGTCGCCATCGCTGAGCTACACGAAGAGCCCGATACCAACGATTGTGGGACACACGAACAATGTGAATGCCAGCAACGCCTACACCTGCAATGCACCGTTCGGCCTGAAGCCCGTGGGAGATAGTGGCGGAGTTGGTATCGGCGTGGGCGTCTCCTCCTCACCGGCAACAAATGCGATTGGCAGCAGCAGCAGCAATTCAGTCGTTAGCAGCAGCAGCAGTAGCTGCAGCATACCCGGCCTGGGTACTGTTAGCGGCATCAGCGTCATCACCTCCATGGGTAGCAACAGTCTTCAATGCGCCAGTGTATCAACTGGTGGCGAGGGACCGCCAACGCCTACCCAGGAATTAGATTTAAGTGGCACAGCTTTAGAACAACACCAACAGCAACAGGCGGCTGTTGCAGCAGCCTCAGCAGCAGCAGCACTTGCGGTGGCACAGGCAGCTGCGCAGCAACAACAGGCAGCGCAGCAGTCGCAACAGCAGCGTAAAAGTAAGTGCATCCCCCCTCCTACCTCCTCCTCGAATATGATGTGCAATCGATGCTAATCTAATCTTTTGTTGCACTTACAGTGGATGGCAACAGTTCTTCTGCCTCAATCAGCAGTCTACAGAGCTGTGTGAGCTCGGTGCAGGCGTCTAATTTGCGCGGTCCCGAAATATCACCCAAACTGGCAAAGTACTTCCGCGCTGATCTAATTGCCCATGTGACCAATTGGCATGCGGATGTATTGGAGCGTCAGGTAGGCAATATCAAAGCAGATCAATCTGTTTGGAATTTGTATTCATTCGTATTTGTATTCATTGTGCAGGCGCAGAAATGCTGCGAGGATACACATCTATTTGGGGACCTCACCTGCACCAGGATATGCGCAGAACTGAAATGTGCACGTAGCTTAGTACGCAGCACAGAGATCAATGCCACGTTGCAAGAACAAAAGTGAGTCCATTGTAATCTCCATTCCTTTCCCTTTACTTTACATTCTTCTCATTCATTTTAATTCGTTTACAGAGTCATGTATTTGCGACACCAAATCCGCCGCATTGAGGAGTCGAAGACTCAGAACGCGTTCATGTCTGACGATACTTAGGATCAGGAGCAATTTAGGCTGCGCGTGCATCGCAAGCTGTCTGTCAGGCTCAAAAAGAGCACACTCTGGCGCAGCTGATGATGATGATAATAATGCCCAATTGCCAATGCCGATGCCGGTGCCGATATGGCCCCCCTCTCATCGTCTGAACGATGATAATGATCTCTTACTTGATATCAACTATAGATGAGGCCACACAGACCGGCACAGGGCAATAGGCAATGGGCAATGGGCAACAACAATGTTAACGCGTGCATCCTTTTTTGCTTTGTTCGTGGGCGGCGGGCAGTGTGCAGGCTCAGTGATCGTGTTGGCATCTTCGCTGGTGGCAGAGGCGAAAGATGCTGCCACAATTGATCGCTGGGCGGGTAACAACAACAACAACAACAACAACAACGGTGGGCAGCTGCAGCAGCAAACGACAACAACAATAACAACAACAGCAACAACAGCAACAATAACAATAACTAGAGCGACAACAGAAAACACTTGTTGATGATGATGATAAATAATGCAGAAAACATACACACTCACACACACACAACAAATAAAACATAATTTATAATTAGCAAAGCATAATTAAAATAACTTAAAATTAGCGGCAATGTTGGGCCTATGCTGCCGTTATCTAAACAAAGAATAAAACAATAATAATATAAATAAATAAATACCAACAAGGAGAAGAAGTAAAAACACCAATTACAACAATTAGCAACAAACAGAGACTACAGACAAATTGAGTCGATGAAGAAAAAGATACCTAAAGAGAGAACAGAAAGAGAAACAAAAACAGAGAGCAAAAGGATAACCAATTCAAGAAGCAATAAAATAAAGCCTCGTATCGAATCGAAATAAACAACAAAACAAACTTCATGATAATTGAAAAGAAAACACCAAGCAAGCAAAAAGCAGAAATAAGAAAGCGAAACAAAACAAAAAAGGAATACAAATACAAATGCAAATACAAAAAGAAAAGGAAAAACAAAAGTAAAACAAGTCAACCTAGTATACTCAACTGCAATAAAATGCTAATTTAACTATATACAAATAATATATATAGAGTATATGAAAATGTATATTTACAACAACAAAACAAACAAACAAAGTGTGGTAGCCGAACCTCCTCCCGCCTCCCCCCGAAAGGAAAGAAAAGAAAAGAACAGATCGGAAAAGCAACAGAGTTAGAAATAGAGAAGGAGAGAGAGAGTGAGCCGATTAGATAGTTAGAAAGAGAGAGAGCGAGTGGGAGAGGGAGAGGTCGACACGCTTTAGCCTTCAAACTAGCCGCATAAAATTCATTAGGGGTATTCAATGTGCGACAGTCTCGAAAGTCTTTTTTTGTATGCACACACGCGTTGTTTAACTTTCGCGCTGTCGCCTTGTCGTCGTTATACCGAGATGAGTTTTCATCTGGTTGTTTTATATACATTTATTGTCTGTGTCGCATATGTGTCTACAAACCATACAAACCAAGGGAGTTGCGTTGCCTTGCGAGAGTGTTTCATTACTAATATTATCATTATCATTATTATTATTATTTCTTTTTTTTTTTTTTGTTTGTTTTTCTGGGATTTAAATTTAACAAACATTTTGTGTGTGTACAACAATAACTTGTATTTAACACATACATATATACACAGACCCGCACACTCACCTATACACACCACCCCACATATATAGAGATCTGGCCGATCTGGGCTTCACCTGTAGCTTCTCTCTAGTTCTAATGCGAAAATGTATTTATTTGTTCTTGAAATTGAGTTTGCATACACTTGTTTTTATTTACGCATTATCTTATAATTTGCATTATTTAAAGCATATATATACATGTATATATATATGAATATATATTTAACAGAACATGTGTATGTGTATTTAACATAAATTTATTCTTATTTAAGAGCTTAAACCATTAGATCGTCGGGCCTGAAAACCAACCTAACACATACACACACTCACACACACAACACACGTTTGTATGTGTATTTGAGTTTTGTCATTTAAGTTGTCAAAATCGAAAGAGAAACGGAAGATGATACAACAAAATATAGAAAACAAAGCAGAAAAGTTTATAAAATATAAATAAATTTAAATAATAATAACTACTGTAGATATACATATAATTAAATACAAGCGTATATATAAATATATTTAAATACAAACAGGAGGTAAAATAAAAACTTTATATTATTTAGCTAAGCGTCAAAACCGAAAAATATAAACAAACTTTTATGATTAAACACGATTTTCCTTGGGAGACTCCATCTTATCCTTTACGTTGGGACCGACAATCATTCGGATTGAGTAAAGCAAAACTAGATTAGAAAATACTTCTGCAGAATTATCTGTTTGCCATAAAATAACATACATACATACATATTACTGAAACAAATAATGAATAGTAAAAGCAATAGTTGAAAGTGGTAAATTGCGTTTGTTTTGTAGCATATTTTAGGTATTATAGTCTTTTGACAAGGATTGTAAGATTCATTTGGAATCGGGGTACCATAGAAATAAGCCAATTCGATTTAATTGTAGTTATTTCATATAAATATCTTGTTTATACCGCATTGTTTACATATGCTCAATATATAAAGAACAAAACTTTTTTAATTACACTATTTGTACATTGAATTTTGAGGCCGGCTCATATTTTATTTGCGACAAATTCTTTCTCTTTACCCGCTTTACAATTCGATTACAAAATTAATCGACAATGTTGCCATACTGCTCTCGAAATGTATTTTCCAGCACTGATTTCTGGCTATACGTAGCGAACTCGTTACGATAGCAAGACATTATATTTCGTTGTTTATATTTTATTTGAATATTAAATTTACAACCAAAAATTATAATTTGAATTTAAAAATCCACTGTTTGTAATAAACATATGTTGGATTAAAATATAAGGAATTTTACAAAGTGTGATAAAATTCAACATAAACATATTATAGCTTTCTAAGCCTTAGTGAAATTATATATTAAGTGTACAAATTTACTGTATAAACGCAGTACTTGGTCAAGTTTTTAAGCGATATTAAAGATCATACGAACGGTCATTGAGGTTTATGTCTGTGCTATTTTCATTGAAAAAGTTCGAGAAACTATCATCATCTGGACTTGCCCGGGTGCGAAGACTCGAGATACTCGGAAAACCGTCATTGGCACTTTCAGAATCAACATCCATTGACATTTGAGACAGTGGAAAATCGGTGTCTTTATCAATATCATCTTGCCCTTGGCTATTCTCATTTCCAAAAATATTTTCAAAGCTATGTTCAGCCATGGGTTTTTTCCAATCAAACTCGTCAGAGTCGGGCACAATATCCTTGATTGTCGATAATTCCAATGGGGGCAGGAGTTCAACTTTTTGCACAACAGCACGCTCAGGTAGTTCACTCGGCAACTCGGGCATATTATCTGCCAAAAATTGATCTGTACCTCTAAATAGTTGCTTCATTTTTGCTACAAGTTCTTCGGTGGTTTGGATCTCACTATCCATGGAGTCAGTCATATTAATTGGTGGGGGAAGGGGGGCAAAGGTGACTTGTTTAGGTGGACTGGGTATGCGTTCGATCTGACTTGGGTCTTCCTGTGATCGATTATGTGTTAAAATGGAGCGAGGTGCTTGATCATTAATATTGATTTCTACTTTGGAGATGTTGTTAAGGAAATCCAATGGTGATTCCACTCTCGGCAGATCAGGCTTGTCCAGTAGACGACTCGGGCAATTTTCAGAGCGTGCCCTCTTTGGCATGGAACATCTGTTATCGTCGGCAGTTTCTATCTGTAATAATAAAATAAATATGTTGTAGTAAAAGCAGGACTCCTATGTTTGAAAATATATTGCTTACTGTAAGCATTTCGGCAATATCTTTACGAATCATTACTAATGACACAATCTTCTTGTTTCGTAGCTCTTTGGCTCGATCTATTTTAACTGTCCACTGGCGATCAAGCTCCTGGCCCTCAAGTTTAACTGACTGATGCTCTTCCTCTGCTTCTTGCAGCAGTCTTTGGGACTCACGAAACTTCTTCACTAAAAAAAACATACATATATAATATTTATATTGATAATACAATTGACTTATTATTAATTACCAATCGAGCGATTTTCCATCATAGTATTATGTTCCATTTTGAGAGTTTGCATCTTCTGTATCTTTTTTAGCTCCTCCTGTACTTCATTCTTTTTGCGCAGCGCTGCATTGTGCATCATGTTTGTAAACATATCATGACTGAGCAGATTAAACATTTCGGATACATTCTCAAAACATGACATTATAATTTTCTCACAAGCTTTGTTTTCCTCACGTTGTGCTTGCGTTATGGTATTTGCTCTCCTAAGCATGAGTAGCTCAACTCGCAGATTGTGCAAATCCTGCTGCATCTCTTTAAAAAAAATGCATACATACAGTCTGTCTAGTAACGCTTTACACAAATGTACATTATTTTAACATGTGCATTTGAGTAGAGTGGTAACATGTGCATTTGGGTAAAGTGTTACTTGACTGTCTGTATGTAGTTTTATATAGCGTGCAGGCTCTTATAACGGCTAACTTACTTTGGCTGGATTGCTCCTGATCCTCGTTTTGCTCCAGCACATTGTCCAGCTTTTCAAATAACTCATGTAACTCTTCATTGTTATCGCCCATTGTAGCAATTAAGCTAAGCACACGCGGATATTTTTTATTTGACATCTTATTTGCAACTTCACTTGGCGGAAAAACTTGTCAGGGACCCAAAACACCAGTTACGATTATGGAAGCGATACATTTGTCTTGTTATTTTTGAATATCAATATTCGATAAGTTTTGTTATTACACCAAATGGTATTTGTTTACAAATCATTGGTGAACACTGATTACAATAAATTGAAATATTTTATATATTTAAAATTGAATAATTTTTTGTATTTTTAAACATTTATTATATGAATCGAAAAAGACTTAATATAAAATTCAAATGTATTCATCGTTGAACAATAGAGCAACAGTGACATTGATAGAAACAAATGTTTATCGATAGCCAAAGATATTTAATATAAAATTCAAATGTATTTATCGTTAAGCAACAGAGCAACAGTGACATCGATATAAAGGAATCCTTATCGATAGCCAAAGACATGTCGATTGGTGGGTACTTAATGTCACATAGATTAATCGATGCTCGATAATAATCTGATTGACACAGATAAACACAACAAAAGTACTTAGTATGCCTTTTTCTAACAGTGAATAGTGTAAATAAAACATTAAAAAACCAACTTAAAAAAACGCAACAAAGAATTAAGCACTACTCTCTCCTTGGGTAGCCAGCCAGAAGAGAAAGAAGAGACGTAAACAACTGCAACGCAACGAGCAAGGCAGAAGAGTGACAGCCAAACAATAATGTGCAACTAGTGGCGGGCGTCTATATCAGGATCTATTATCTCAAGAGAACGTAAGCACAGACAAAGAAAAAGACAAGAAAAGCTGAGACAGCACGATAAACGCTGCAGGCCCCGTATCCTCGCCGAGGGACAATGAATCTGGAATCATTATTTCGTGACTTCAATCCGTGGTAAGCATCCACCATGCCACTGCCCCACCTAGGCAACTGTCCACTCCGAACTTATATGACAATCTCATTACAGTAAATTCATAGTGCACTGCAGTCTGTTTACGTTCGTAACTTTGTTTGCTTTGCGTCTCGATGGCTACATAGGTAAACAAGAGACAGAGAGAGAGAGAACAAAGGGCAAGCCTATAAATAAATCGGATTTCCTTCTTTGTACCACACAGATTGGCCCTATTGGGCGATATTCACGCCCTTATGGATCTGGAAATGCACAGCTATACTGGGCGCCATTGTGGGTGCCATTGTGTGGTGCCGCTACCCGCACTATCGTCTCGAAGGCGACGCCTACACGCAATTCAAGGCGATGCTCATCTCGCTGTCGCTGCACCTCATCTTGCTCATGTTCGAGCTGCTCGCCTGCGACAAGTTGACATCCGAGCGTCATCTGTGGGTGCTCGTGTTCATACCACTCATATTTGGCTCTGTGGTCAGTGTCGGTGCTTGCGTGTGGGCAGTTAAGCACGATCGTTCCTTCGAGCTGGAGCTCTTTTTGGCTGTGAATGCATTGCAGTTTGTCTCGCTGCCACTGAAGCTGGACAAGTTCGTCTACTGGAATTGGGATGTGGTCTTTGTGCCCATGTGGATTGTCATTTGCCTTAGCCTTGTCAGTGTGCTCTACAACATCATCTTCTGTGGCATTATGATGCGCACACCCGAGGTATCGCTGCAGCAGAAGAAGGCGGCACTCAATGCGGCTGTGGGCAACATCTGCACCGTGCTGCCGCTCCTCTGCTTTCAGGTAAGCAACCACTTGCTGCACCTCGAGGAGCTCTGCTTGAACTTGCAATTACATCTATTTCAGGTGCTTATCTGCGATAAACTGGACGGCGAGATTAAGTTCCCGTACATTGGGGTGTTTGCCCCACTGCTGGTCTCCATACTGGCGTTGATCATCCTCAGCTTTACCGCCAAGGGTGGCAACATGTGGTGGTTCGGCATACGCAAGTCCTTCAGTCAGTTCCTCTTGTCCGCAATGCCGTTCCTGCAGGAGTACGGCAACATAAGCTACCATGCGGAGACGCAAAGCAATGCCGGCCAATCGATGCCTCTAGATGGTTCATCATCCTCGACAAGCAACATGGCAGCCACGGAACCGCTCCATGAGTTCAGCAAGCACGACAAGAAGAGCAAGAAGGCGGCCAAGAATGATATTATGAAGCCGGTGGTGCCATTCATTAGCATTGATTTGCCTGATTAGACAGAGACAGATACTGAGAGAAAGAGAAAGAGAGAGAGACAGAGAGAGAGAGAGAGAGCTAAATAGATAAAGAGAGATCTGGCAAGAGTTTTTGAAGGAGAGAGAGACAAATAGTGCTGGAAGATGGATCAACATGGTTACATGTTACGTCGCACAACACAAAAACAACTAATAACAACCCGCGTTGTTATCAGCGTTTTTAGACGCGCATTCATGCACTCACTCACACACACACATATGCACACCTAATGTTAGGTGTTTAGCTTAAGGCATATTCGCATAGAACGATACATACAAACGCATACTACATACTTATTACCCCCCACCCATTCACAAACCATTATTGGCCCGTAGCTAATTCGTACTGAATTTAATTTATAAGCCACCAATACTTACCATCCCCCTCTCCCCCGCCACTACACAGATGCATAGATAATATCTGTACATACATATATATGCGGCTCTATACTACACGTATTAAGCAATTCGATGATTATTTAAATCGTGAGAATTGCTTGATTATTGCAATATATATATAGAATGTAACATATTTTTAGCTAGTCGAACAAATTAATATTGATCGCGGCCAAATTGGCACTTTATTCTGAGGAAATATACACAAAATACCCAATATATTTTATATTAACTTGCTTTGTACGTTAATTTTATATATTCGATCAACCCCGATATGCATATATATGTAAAGAAATATATATATACATATATATATATGTGCAAGTATTATATGCTGTCTCTGTGTATGCTGATGTTTTTTGTTTTATATTAAACGCTGTGAGGATTTTTGAGTTTTAATCAACATCTTGTAAATAATTAACAATACATCATTAAAAACCTCTCAAGTGCTTCCAATTGATAATGCTTATTGATAGATACATACATACATAGATCGGGCTGGTACTGGGTGTGCGATCAAACAACGATCAACTGCAGGCATTTTTGTATACTATTTGTTTATAGAGTCATAGCCAGGCAGACGACATTCAATTGAAATTCAAAATTGCGCACGACGTCCACATACGTAGATATAATATACATACATGTATAATATTTGTAATATTGTACATACATTGTGCTGCTTCTCTATCAAATACTTTGGACTCGTCAGCGATACGTATTGTTTATTTGTTTGAACATTTACAAACTGGCAAATAATTGTTTTTCATTTGCAATTTGTGATTTTACATACCCTATACTATGCCAAGCTATATAGCCAGATATATTCACATATAAATATGAATTCGCATATAAGTAAAGCTCGATCTTAATTTGATTTTTTATCTTTTGGCCGTATGACGATAAGAGAAATGCCGCCTGGCTGTTATCAATTCACTTTTTATATCTCTCTGAACATGTCTAGATAATTCAGTTGGCCGCAGATACATAGATAACCCATACATACTACATATATCAGAGCCTCCATGATCGTTTAGAATAAAGAAAACAGTTAACATACATTTTTTATACGATTTGTTTTTTTAAGATTCATATACTTTTTTATACATATGTATGTATATATGTATATGCCGTGTGGTTCTTTAATTGTATACATAGTAGGTGTGTGTGTGAGTGCCATGCTGACTTCTTGTGTGTATGTGTGTGTGTGTATAAGGTATACCTATTGTATAAAAATCTGTAGCCAAATAGATGTTATTACCGCCATTTTGTTAAGCTTATTCTGTGTTTTGTTTTTGTTTTTATTCTTATTGTTAATCGTTTCGTTTTTGCTAAAGTTCCTTCTAACCATTTGATTGGGGATATGCCTACATGCAATACATATGCACCACATACATATGCACAGTATACATACATATCTATATATATATCCTGTATATAAGCAAGTAAACGTTTGCTTTGCTTGGTGAAAAGGTATACAAAATAGTTGCATTAGGGTGTTACATTAAAATGGCAGACAAAGTGTTACAAAAAATTAAAAAAACTATAAGAAGAATTACCGAAAAATTAAAAGAGAATCTACAAAAATAATTAGATAAAAGTGATAAGCGCTCGCCGCTGTCAATAAAAGTAAGATTGCATATGCCACGTGGCAATTGCCACACATTTTTCCCATACATCTTTTGGTAACATATTTCCATATTCTCATGATGATATGCGATCAGTGTGTGTGTGTGTGTGTGTGTCTATTGTTGCACCATTCTTACGCACAAATACGTTTAGCTGTCTTCCTGTGGTCTCTCTTGCCCCAGCCCCCCGTCCCCCCATCCCACTATTCCCTCCCCTTTCAGTGACTCGTGACTCGTTGCCCCCTCAGCCATCCCCCATTCCATAGCCCTCTTCGCCCGTCCCGTTCCGTCCCGTATTTCGACCCTGACTGACTCCTCTCATTCCACACACACGCCGCCGCCCTCTTGCTATTCCATTCCATCTACGTCATTCTCATCGTCATCGTCATCGTCGTCATGGTTCATTGTCCTATTTTCGTTCATTCTTGCGATCCTCGATGACGCTTTGTTTCGATGGCGTCATCTCCAAAGCGCAGCATACGCTTCCCTGTGCCGAGCACCTTTTTGTTCATATCCTCCAATTTCTGCAAGACAAAAAAGGATCAAAGAAGCTTAACGCATATCCAAATCATTTATACTTAACGCATTGCCTACCTTGGCCGGACTGCAGCTAATGATATAGACAAGCTGATCTGGCGATTGCTGTATCTCATTCTTAGGCATCTGAGTTACGAACAGTGAATGGTTATGTATAAGCTTCTTGGGCAGCACTGTGCGCTCTATGGGATGTGGCGAGAGCAGCAGATCCACGTTCTATATATATAAATCCATGGCAATATTATTAGAGCTACCAGTCAATTCAGTCTGCATTTCACACTCACGTCAGCGTCCTTATTCAGATAGTTGATGCAGACCAAGTTCTGCATCTCCGGCACGTATGTATAATTATAGAAGTGTATAATATCTTTGAATTGGCGCTCGCCATCCTCGATAACCAACACCTCTCTATAGACACTATTAACCGCCTGCGGCTGATTGCGATAGGCACGCATAATGTCGCTAAATTTGGGCTCGAGCATTTTAGTAACCTGCAGAGGAGAGGAGAGGAGAAATGACAAATGCTATCTATATAAATAAGAAGCGAGACTTACTCTTATGTAAATATATATTGCACACATTATGATTTGGTCGAGATGGCGATCCTGCAACAAGTGTATCTTGTGTGTGATCGAATGCTCGAAAATGGTCCAGATTTTGTCGGGCTTCTTCTCGCATAGATTGAGCTCGGTACACAGCTTGGAGATGCGCAGCCAGCCGAGTAGATATACCTTCCGCAGAAAGATTTGCATCGGTCCAGCCCCCTTGGCGTTGTGTACCTCATTGAAGGTGGGCAATGGTTTTGACGCTCTGTTTATCAAATCCCACACGGGCGATGTACGCTGCCAGGCCAAGCGTTCGAGACATGTCTCCTCAATCGAGTTTAGATGCTTCACCAGGCTGCGGGTGAGGCAGCCGCCCTCATGGCTGCCATGGCGAACGACGATTTCAATGATTTTGAAAAACTCGAATGCATTAATACTGAAACAGTCGAGAATCCATGGGAACTTCAGTTCCGTATTGTAGGCCTCGAGGACCAGCTCCAAACAGCAGGCCAGCAGTGTCACATTGAACAGTTCCAATGAGATCTTGTTAACAATTTGCGGTTTATTTTTGATCTCAGCCCGCAATATGTGATCCATTAGAAAGAAGTAGAGCGACTTGGCCAAGCGGAATCTATTCTCGGCCTCGCTGCGCATCGGGTATGCAGCGAGGAAGTCTTGCCTCTTTTGTTCAATGATTCCTTGCATCTTGGCAATCGCCTCGGGGCCCGCTTTTCTGCAAGAGGGAGAGAATGGAGAATGGAGCGAAATATAACAACAGTTGGCAAGCAATAACTATAACTATAACCGTACTTGACAAGATCGGATGGCTCTGTGATGCGACTGATGTTGGCACTCAGTTTCTTCACATTGTTGGTGGCATTCTCGACCGGCTCGAATCTCTGCTCCGACATGACGGGCTGTGCGGGCAATTCCTGTTTGCGTGTCAGTGGCGTTACAGGTGGACGCAGAGCTTGCTCGTTTAAGTTGATATGGTCGCTAACATCCAATGGATATGCGGCCAGAATGCGTTCATCGAACTCACCCACACTCAGCACATACTGCTCGTAGCTGATGTTGAGAGACTTGAGATTGCGCTCGAATGTCTCGTTGGCAACCAGGCCGAGAAGCGTGTCCTTCTTACCGAAGATTGTCTGCAAACGAACGACAAATGACAATGTTAACAATGTGCATACAATGTGAGCTATGCTGGCTTGGCTTACGTTGGTCTGGAAAAAGCTGTTCATGATCTTGCTGAAGACAGTCGCCTTCATTGCTTTGGCCTCATCGGTCATGTCGCAGAAGTACTTGAGTATACAATGATTGCGGGCTTGCGTGTCGTCAAAGTCCGGCGAATTCCAATTCAATGGGAGGCCCTTAAAGTTCGGATTGATGAGATCAGTACGTTTCTCGGCCAACACATTGGCGAAGATGAGATCAATGCAGCACATCATCAGGTTATACGATGTGACCAGATCGAGCGTGGTTGTTGGCTTTTGATTCTTGGCACACAAGAAGAGGCGCCAACAGATATCGTCCAATTTGATATACGTGCATTTAACACTGCAAAACAATCAATCACTATAGACAACAAGTACATAAAGTAGAAGAGATTCCAGATTTGTACCTGAATTTTGAGTGCTTCTTCTCGTTGGGCGGACAGATAAACAATTGCTCGATGATGACGCGATACTTCTTGTAGAGCGTGAATGTGATGCTAAATTTGCGCTCGAGTTCGGCAATCTGTTGGATAAAGTTCTGCGATAGATTTGCCATATCACACCATAGTTTGATCTTCTTCTTAAACTCGTAGATGCTACAAAAACGGATTGGACACATTACAAAGTGCAATCATATTGGAATTAGTCATGACACTCACCTCATTTGACAGCTGCGCAGCAGGTTGTTTAATGGCACACAATTGCCCATGACCACCGCATCCTGGCCACCCACTGTGGGCGTTGTGGATTGGCGGCATGCCGCGAAGAGAGCGCAGCAGAACCAATGCAATATCTCTCCCTGCAGCAGAGATGCAATAGATGAATGTAAAATAGTATACAAACTGCATACAAACGCACAGATACATGCATCTCAAGTGTAACACACACGAACATATGGAACATAGATTCATACGTGCATGTGTGTGTGTGTGCGCGCGTGTGGGTTACGTCGTACTTACCTCTAGAGAATAGTGCTGCAGCACCTTGTTAAGCATATCAAAAGCCTCATCCTCCGTCTGTCGATCCATATTCAGATCCCGGCAAAGGTTTTCAAATTTACACCGCATACTCTCGAGGCCATCGTCGACAGAGGCGCTGGTGGCGTTGGTAACCACCTCGGCCCCGAGCTCCTGCTCCTGCACATCGTTGCTCATGTTTACGTCGTTGTGTTGTGAGTGCAACCGACTGATGCACAATGCAAGAAAATTCTACTTGCACTAGAATTTCGGCTAGAAGTATAAACGTTGCTGCCGTCAGCAGCAGCGGCGGCGGCAGCGGGCGCGGCCGCAAGAGTTCAGCTCGGCAAATGAGCGCGCGGCTGCAGCAGCAACAACAATGACGAAACGTTAACTGAACTTATTACTTTTTTACACCGCAGCGGGCGCATTGAGTTTGTTGAATTTCTGTTTGGCGCGATTTGTTCTTATTTCTTGCACGTAACTGTGTTTTTCCTTTGTTGTTTCAGTTTTTCTGTTCGCCTTGTTATTATCTTTAATGAAAAGCATGCACGGCAAAGACTACGACGTATTAATTAATTGTGTGGCTCAATTGTTTCTCGCAATAAAAAGGCGGGAAGCATAGAGTAGGGATGTAAAATAACATCGATGCATCGATACATTTTTTCTCAATACGATGCATCGCGGGGGACACGATGTTTCATCGTTTTATTTGTAGTTTAGTAAACACACATGTCATAAAGCTCTAAAGGCATAACTACAATCTCATGAATGTCAATTGAATGCCAAAAGTTGACTTCTTAAATGATGGAAATAGGTGCAAAGTTCATACTTACATGTAGGGTAAACATCTACACACACACACACTTTTTACTCGATGATTTAGCTGAATATCGATTGCGATAGTTTCCTTCCCATCTTGAAGTTGCCAGACCGTTCAACTCGGTGTATGTAGGGGAAATTTTCTTTTTTGGCGCCAAAAGTAATATGCAGGAAAACAAGAACAACTTACTTAATAATTCTTTTACAGTAAATATTTATGTACTTTATTTGATAAAATGCTAGTTATCATGATATTTTACGCTGTTTTACTAAACAAAAATTCGGTCAACACATACGGCAACAATATGTTAGCTGACAGCTGCTGCGAACAGCTGTGCACTGTGCACGTCATCTTATACACTTTGCTACCCCCCCTTGCCAAGGATTGTGGGCCAGTCAAAGAATCTATGTTTTAAGATCTTTGGTTTGTTTATCCGACAAGGCGGAATATTTTCTCTTAGTTTTCCATTCCGTCAACTATTAATCAAGCTGGCTAGTTTATTGAATAATATTCAATATACATATATTATTCCATATACTTGATACTTTCCACTTTTTAAAGTAAAGAAAGACAAACAATGTTAGTTACATTTATAGCATTTAAGTTTTATAAAAATGCTTTTTTACATTATTTCTATATTTTTTTCTTATTTTGCTGGTTGTTTTTCTTTTAGTTTTTTTTTAGTTTTTGGCAACATGTTAACAAAAATATCCTGTTTAAATCATCATGTGTATGTTATTATTTTTAATGCGTTTGTGAGTGTATGAAATTTGATATATTCCTTGAATTTTCCTATATGTTTTTGTATAGTATATTAATTTTGGTGGGTTTTCATAATGCGGGCGTCAATTGTTCAGCAGTCGTTGTGCATTTGATATGGTTAGAGTTTGCTTCAAGCCTTTAGATAACTTCAACCAGTGCATGGGGGACATTCCATTAAAGTTACCAAGCGCACATACATTAACACATGCATGTGTGTATAGTTATAGTTTTATATAGGTAAATATATAGAGTAGATTGCATTGCAGAATCTTGTAAAACACATATCAAACACATTCACATCTACCTGTGTGTATGCGTAAGTGTATGTGTGTGTGTGTCTGTCTGCTGTAGCTACATATAAAAGTAAAGGATCTTGCCGACACTTGACAACTATAATCGATACATTCTAGGACTATCGATAGCTTCGAGATGCATCTCCTGACTGTAACGTTCGCCTCGGAAACCAATCGAATTTCGAATATTTTATCTCGCTCATATTTAGTTGTTTTATTGTTTACAAAAATTGTAAATGCATGTGCTTTTGATTTACATACAATTGTAAATATGTGTGTGTTTGTTTGTTTGTATTGATATCTTTACAGATTGGTTATTGTAGTGTGTGTTTTGTTTGGAAATAGATAATTGCAGCTCAAAGCTTGCTTTCTTCGTTTCAGTGTGTGTGTGTGTGTGTGTTGTAATGTACAGTTAAATATAATTGTGTGTGTATATGTGTGTGTGTTTCATTATTATTAAGATAATATACATTTAAAAGGTACAAATAAAAAAAAATTATTTCTTTATAATTAAGCAACAAATACAAGCGTACAACAATAAATTAATTAACTTTTGCCGTTTACTTGGGTTCCTTTCGTTTTGCCCTTTCTTCTTTGCTTTTCATCAATGAATATATATATGTATATATAGTATATATAATATATGCATGTATATGTATATTGTATATAATATATGTATTTATGTTTAGTTAGATTTAGATAGTTGTATATCGTTCACTTTACTCTCAAATTTAGCCGCTTTCTCTGTGCGTCTCGTTCGCTTTTTCAGCTTTCTTCTTCTTCTCTATTTTCTTATCAAAGCAAACGTTTAGCAAATGCTTTCATATTTCTTTTAGTTTTCCATTTTTCTTGTTTTTACAATTTCATCTAACAAAATATATATGTATATATATATATTTATATATATGTATGTATAGTATATGTATATTTAATTTGAAATCTGCGACACATCGCGAAACTAACTAAAAAGTTGTTGCTATTTTATAGGGGGGAATACGTTGTACATATCGATAGACGATAGACGCATCGATAGATCGATAGACACATGTAACTACTAATGCGTGTATCTGGCTTCCATTTCAACATTATGCTTCTCCTTATTTCTTTCCCTACTTACTCTTCTTTCATCTCTTCTTTATTTTCATGTTATTGTTGTTGTTGTTCTTGTTGTTGTTGTGTGGTTGCAGTACATACTAAAGTAAACTGGTGGCTTTTATGGCTTAGACTTAACACTTCACATATAGAGCTTACAACTAGCATTAAAAGTATAAATAAAATTAGCAAAACTATGTATGGTATGTACATATATGTATATATACATATATGTAGTATATGTATATATGTATTAGAAGCATTAGTTAATTCTTGTTGCGCTCTTCTCTCACTTTCCTCTACTTGCGCCTCTTCGCCTTTCCTTTCCTTCACTTTTATACAATTTTACAGTTTACAATTCTTGCAATTTTCAACGGCGTAGAGCCCTAGGCCTATGCGACTTAACTTAGAGAGAAAGACAGAGAGAGACATAGGGATAGAGATATATATAGAGAGAGATAGAGAGTGAGAGAGAGGAAGGGGAAGAGAGAGAGAGAGAGAGAGAGAGAGGGATAGAGAGTGCACACTCTAGTGGTATGGCTTCAAATGCTCCACGTAGTTCTCCGGTATAAGACCCGTCTTGCCATTCAGCGTGCCCTGCAGCCAGCCCGGTTCATGCGAGAAGCGCACTGCAATGTGAGAGAGAGAGAGAGAGAATAGTTAAGAGATTTACAAATATAAACAATAATTGCATTTGATCACTCACCATTTGTTATTATCTGATTAGGCTCGAAGGATAGCTCGCCCTCGCTTTCGCCCATGCAGGCATATAAAGTGCGAACTCGCCTGAAAAAACAGCAGAAGGTAGAGTGCAAATTATTATCATTATGTCATTGATATAATAGAAAAACAAACTCTCATTAAATCCGATTTCAATTGATATAACAACCTTGTTATATTTCTTAAAATCGGATTGATTGGAGGATAACTTACGCAGTGCCCGCAGACAGATCCCGCTTGATTTGGTTAATATCTCGATTGCGATGCATTTTGGTGGGTGCATAGTCGGCGCTCTCATTCGTTGAACCGCTGCCACTAAGGCTGCCAATGCCGCCAGCGCCGCCGATCATCGATGGCGCTGCTGTTGCAGTCACAATATCATCGCAGGTGGAGCCCAGCAGAGTCGACAGCGACGATGTTTGCGATGTGATTGGCGGATAATCGATTGAACTGCGCGCGTTCAATAGACGCGTCACATTGGCACTGCTACCACCAGAGATGAGACCACCTCCACCACCGACACCACCACCGCCGCCTGCACCGGCAACAGCAGCACCAGCACCACCGCCCAGCCCGTTGTTTGAGGAGAGCGAATCGCAGACACTCTCATTGGAGCTTGACGTGGAGGCGGCTGCCACGGGCGAATAATGTTTCGCCTGGCCGTAGCCAAAGTGACTGCGCTGCACGGGCGGATGCTGCTGTGGACCGGTGGCAACGATGGCGCTGCTGCTGCCCGAACTCTGCAGCAGGCGCTCCTTGCGCATGGCGGCCGTGGGCGGGGAGACGTTGTTCATGCTGTGACGCGTGCTGCCTGCATTTGTATAGATGTGGCTGCTTGAGGCGGACTGGGCCACCGGTGTGGCCGTTGCCATTAGATAGTCAGCATGCCGCAGACTGCCGCCGCCACTATTGCCAGCCGTTGCCGGTGTGGCATGATGAGCCTGCAGGGCAACTCCACCGCCACCGCCACCATTCGTGCTGGCACTGCCTCCACCTCCACCTGCACCTCCTCCGGGCCCGCTAGTGCCCGTCAAAATGCCATAAACTGCAGCAGCATCCGAGCTGGCGCCACTACGTCTGCCTCCAATATCGCTTTGCGTCATGGTCAGCAAATTCTTCATGCTGCCCATCTGTGCAGGTCGTGCAGCACCGTTTGTGGCATGCGACGAGACAGTCAATGTGGACCCACTAATGCCACCATTTGTGTTGCTCGGATTGCCGACGCCACCTCCACCTCCAGCGCCGCCTCCGCCAGGTGGCGTACTGTTGGTTACACTGGCCGGGCCATGGGCATATATCATGCCATTTGGAATATTCTGCAAGCTTGACGACATGGTGGGATCTGTATAATTTGATTTGGTCACCACGCGGTAAACCTTCTGCTGCTGCGAATACATTGAGTTGCGTCCCACGCTGCCACCACCACCACCAGTGCCACCACCACTGCCACTGCCAGCGCCTGCAGAGCCGACAGCAGAGTTCGCCTTGCTCACTTGTGAGGCACGGGGCATTCGTGTGGGCGGACTGGTGCTGCTCGCATGCAGTCCCGGTGCTGTTGCCGTAACGGCGCTGCTGGGATCGTTCTTGAATATGCGCTCATAGTTCTCAATGAGTATGTTAATAACAATGTTGTTAAACTTAATGTCCAGTATGGCGGCAACTGTCTCCTCCAGCGGACGCAGCAGTGTGGGACCAAACACCACGCCCAAATTGAAGACAGACATTTTATTCTTCTCATATTTGCGTGACACTCTGCAAGCAAACAAGAATGATTACGAATGAGACGAATAAAGAGGAGATACATATATCGTATAAATTTTATCTGATTCACTTACTCAGTTAAGTGCCTTATGACCATATCCAGCATTTCAAAGTTCGGTTGCGGCAGTTTGTAGACCAGTTTGTGCACCTCATTGACGCGCTGATTAAGACTTTCTTTTTCTGTGGCAGACAGAAAGAAATATTTGTTGAAATTAGTTCAAATACAATAAATACTTTACAACTGTTAGTTGTAGCCTCACTTTTTGTTAATGCTAGAATATTTATTTTTAGTGTGCACAATAATTAACATTATCCAAATGATTTCTGAGAATTTAATTGCGAACGCATAATTAACATGAGAGTTATTTACGAAATACTTTTACTGACATTTTGCAAGCCCTCCCCCTGGAAGTATGCAAAAAAAGTACGTAAATGTTGCATATTTAGGCAATTTTGCAGGAGGAACAAGTGTATACTGTATGTATTTAACAGTAGAGCACACTGTACTAAAGTATTCTTACTTGTTAGAACTAATTTAAAGTAACTTTATGGCATTACTCATTAATCTTTTAATACGTTCTTCAGCGACATATTTATATGTTTATAATCATTTTGGCAATTCAAGAGTACTTTTTTGAACACCAAACAAATTGAATTACAGATGCTAATTGTTATAAAAATTTGCGAAATATTTTTGCAATTACTACTGAAGAAAATCTAAGATTATTTGCACTTTCCTGTTCGTATATCTATAAAATGTAGACCAAGTTTGTATGATCTTTTATAGACTTAAGAACTAGAGAACTTAAAAGTAAGATGTTGACTTACTGGCTGCCTCTATAAAGCCGCTGTGATAGTGATAGGTCATTAGGGGCTCGTTCAGATTGCGCAGATACATTTTGAGGGCGCTGGCAATGGTGTTGCTCTCCATGAGGTCCCGATACTTTTCGTCACTGAAGACATCCTCCGTCTCCTTGCGCTCCATGCCGAGCGAGAGGAGCTTATTTATTTTGGTGCCGACGCCGCTCTTGCGATAAATGCCCTCGTCCTCGAGCCCTCGACTCTCCAGTACCTTTATGCAGCGACGAACAAACATGAAGCCGGTCTCGTCCAGCTGATAGGCTTCGTTAGCCTTCATTTTGCCGGGTGCCAGATATGTCTGCAACGAGAATCAAGGAGATTGGTGAGTGGGTGAGCAAGAGAGAGAAAGTTTTTATTTGCTTACCGGCTCCGTGCCATCCATGGCACTTAACCAGGAGCGATGATCCTTCTCGCTGAGCGCCTGAAATGTGTAGACAATGCCGGGTTTCTCCTTGAATGTCAGATCGAAGCAGAAGCGCTTCTCAAACTCCGACGCACGACGCTGGCACGAGAAGAGTGTCAACTTCTCGTCTTCACGCGCCTCGGGTCGCGTAAAGCTGTGGTTCATCTGATTGAACTGGAGCATGGTGAACTCGCGCTTCTGTTTCTTGAATGTGCAATAGTATTTCGTCCATGTTGCTTTGAAAGGCTCTAGAAGTGAGATTTTCAGAAGGGAACCTAAGAATCGTTTTGCAGTTGACATCGTCATGGTGATCGGATCGAGGTACAGAGTGATCGTGATCATGATCGTGTTCGTGTGTTTCAGTGTGTGTGAGTTTTGTTTTGTTTTGTTTCGTTGCACAGGTTGTTGCACAGTCACAAAGCGAACGGGGAACAGATCACAGAATACGCCCCAAAATCGAAGTAGGTCGAATTTTTTGTTTGTTTTGGTTTTGGGAGTACAGAGAAATAAATAAATCAAAAACGAAGGAAGAAACAAAAACACAAAATACACACAAATTTGGCAATTGGGTGGAGAAGGGGGGCGTGGTGTATTAGTGCGGAGTGAGTGTGAGCGATAGTTGCGAAATCACGGATATTTATATAGTAGTAGGGGAGGTAGTGATAGTGATAGGGATAGAGGTAGAGGTAGAACAGACAGAGAGGAGAGAGAGCAAAAAACACATTGAACGTTAGATTTTGAAAGCATTAGGCGCATTTAGACAACATTTAACAATTAAATTACTTTAGGCTAATCACTTTGGCAATCGAGGACTAACTCCGAAGGAAAGAAGTAATCAAGAGCTAAGCTGCTTTACAATTTGGCTCCATTACGGGTATATGAATAAGATTATTATGAATTAGTGCTGTAAAAACATTGATGGTAGACATATCTATAACATATCGATGGTTTGCAAGACAAGCTCTCTTCAATTGACGTATTGGAGGACAACATTGAAGCATTTATTCGTGAGATACTGGTCGAAATGTTGAAAAGAGTATGCCACAAAATTGCACTAAGCGGATGGAGCATTTGAGGCGCAGTCACGCCTAACATTTGCATGAAATAATCTTCAAACATTTAATTATATGGACCGTACTATCGATGCAAATAAAGATTTTCTGCATTTCTCTGAATTTTATTTCTTTTTTTCTTGAAAAACTTGCCTATAGCTCTTAAAAAATCATCCTTTATATTGTCTTGGTTTTATTCACTGTGCACCATCAATATTATCGATAGTTGCATCGCTATTTGTACAGCACTTTCTCAAACCTTTTAAAAATACTTTGCCAATTTGAATCGATAAATTGCATTCAATTTGTAGCTGCCTTCGCGTTGCCAACTAATTAGACTTAAGCTCGATTTCCTTATGCGATAAACAACAAAGAACTTACTCTTTTCCATCAAAAACAAATAGCCGCGTTTGGTGAAAACCTCCTCGGACTTCTGTAAAGGGCAGAGGGGTAGATAAATATTAATTATTAATATTAGTATTTATTTTCCGTTTCGTCTCATTTACCGTTCGCTTTTCCATGTACTTGGTTTTCAGTTCGGTGACCTTTTCGCGAGCTTCCTCGAAATTTTCGCGAGTCTGCAAAGAGGCAAACGAAATGTCAGCAGATGCAGGCTGATTATATATGACTATATATGATTGACTGACCTTTTGCACCTTATGCCTCAGCTCCTGCAAATAGTTGTGATGATCCTCGGCCTGTTCGTGGGCCGTGTGATAGAAGACCAGCCAGCCGGAAATGAAGGCAAGCAGAATTTCAACAAACTCGAACTTGATGCGTTCCTGCACCTCCTGAATGCGCAGCACATAGCTTAGTGATTCCTGGATGTATTCACGCTCGTGCATGCCCAAACTGGCATCGGCCTGGCAACAATATATATATAGATAGAGAGAGAGATAGAAAGAGAGAGAAAGAGAGAGAGAAATTAATACGAATCGTAAATGGCATCGGAATTCTATTCGAATGCGGCGAAATGAGTGCTGATTTTGAAGCGAATTTGCACTTTGACCTTTAGTCGGCATTTATGTATATGTTTTAAGGTTCCCCCTTTCCCTCTGTGTGCACACACACACACACACACCTTTTTAATTACGCCTACGCACACAACACTCTCACACACACAGACATAAGTATGCGGCATATGCTGCCAAAAACTTTTCATTTGCCCAAATTCGTTTAACAATAAAAACAAAACAAGTAGTGTGCACGACTGTAAGCTACCCTGTGCATAACAGCTTGCATGTGTCTAGAGTTCGTGTATACCCAACTATAAATGCTACAGGGTATCTGTAATATATGTTACTGCGCATTGCATATTCTGCATATGCAGCTAACACCTTCTGATATTCCCTGTCTATCAATTGCTCGCACTCCCTCTATCTCCCTCTCTGTCTGTCATTCATGCTTGCGAGGGTTGTCAGCAACGTTGTGTGCATAAATTATGTCATTGGAATGCGAGCAAGGCATCGAGAATTCCTTTCTTTAATACAGCAATAGAGTTTAACTTCTATCAAATAAAAAATGTATTGCATACTTCGTGGAGTGTCATAAAACAGAGAAAACACCTGTTGACACAGACATACATGCATAGAACATACACATATAAACAGACCTAACCTAAATGCGATCAAAGTAACAAACTCAGCTATGCATTTGAGGAGAAACTTACCACAAATGCAAATTGCCGT
Source organism: Zaprionus capensis (assembly GCA_018903675.1). NCBI lineage: Eukaryota > Metazoa > Arthropoda > Insecta > Diptera > Drosophilidae > Zaprionus > Zaprionus capensis. Next base: position 9,622,243 of record JAEIFN010001073.1, on the reverse strand, counting down.
CTCGCAGTGCATCTTTAATTATTTATGCACAAAACGGGGAAGAGTTAAACAAAAGGAACACAAAAAGCACACACTAACCTAATTACGAAATGAAATCAAGTCAAGAAGAAGAAACCACAATAACAAAAACAACAACAGCAAATCTTAAAATGATTCAAGTGGCAGGAGAGGAAGGAAGTTCAAAAGAGAAACGCGAACGCGCGCGACCTACACTCGCGTATATATGTAGCCTGCTTTTCGGCGGCACAAATATATTGTATATTCTGTCAATTGTCACTGCGCGATTTGCTTTTGATTTATTTGCGATTATTTATTTATCTCGCCTGTCTGTCTGTCTCTGCTTTGCCATCAATCGGCAAGACAAACACAGCAGAAGAAGCAGCAGCAGCTCACAAAGCAAAACAATAATATTTATTTACAATAACAACAACAACAAGCACAGATGATGTTGTTGATGGAGGACGAGCACAATTCCTATATATGAATTATTCTTAATAGTTCTGCATAATTTTTTGCAATTTTTTATGCAATTTTTAGTAAATGAATTGTAAAATTTATGCGCGTCTTGTTGCTGCTGCGTGTCGATTTGATTTAGTTTTTATTTAATTTTGTAGTTTTCCACGCACTTTTGCCATTTGCCAGTGGCACGCACACACACGCACTGTGGCAGCTGAGTGCGCGACGCGCACATCAAAATGCTGCGCGAATTCCATTGTTGTTCTTGTTATTGTTGTTCTTGAGCATTTCCCCATTTGGTTGCCAAAAAAGGCAACGACGTTAAACCAACAACAACAACAACAACAATAGGAACAGGAGCTAAAGCAGTAGCAACGGCAGCAGCTCCAGCTCCAGTTCCAGTTCCTATAACAGCAACAACACAGCGCCAGCAGAGGCAGCAACTGAGGCAGCGACTGAGGCAGCGGCAGCGGCAGCTGTGTCCTCAAGTGCGTGGGTCAGCGCCTGCGCCTTTTCTAGCTTCCTCAAAATACCCTGTATACAAAGAGAATGAGCAGCATACTCATATGTATAATACTGATTATATATACTCGTATAGAGATAATCAAAAACAGCAACAGGGTATGCAGGAGTCGCATACATTGAAGTGTTTCAACGAATTACAATGGAGAGGAGATGCAAATGGATTGTTGTTTTGTGCAGGAGATTCGTAGCAAACAGTAGCAAGGGATGTGCGATAGAATGAGGGGAACGGGGAGAAGGAAGGAGGTGCTCTCCAAGAGGGTGCTACTACCAATTACTTTGTGATGATTTCCTATATACATGCAGTATATAAATTAGATATTTATGCATATATGCATGTGTGTGTCTGCATATATTAAACATATGTGTGTGCGTGTGTGCCGCCTACGCTGCTGCACCTTTCCAATCAACCCACGCCAGGACGGGGCAGGCGTGGGGAAGGTGATACACTTCATGGAGTGGCAAATTACATGCTCTGCTTGCACAGGTTGTTGTTGTTGTTGCTGCTGCTGCCACAAGTTGTAGTTAGTGCAACAAACGACATTAAGTGACGCTTGTGTCAACAATAACAAAGAGCCACACGCACACACACAAGCACGCACACAAGCAAACACTCAACGTAGCATACTTTTGCGCGCAAGGTGCGCTGCTGCTCTCTTTCTCCTCTCTTTGGCTCTCCCTTGTTCTGGCACTCACATGCTCTCTCTCTTGCAAAAAATCTCAGCCACCGCAACTATCGATTGTGCGAACTGTTCTCGTCTTGCGATAGGTGTGTGTGTGTGTGTGTGTGTTGGTGTCCTCATATCGATAGTTAGCTAAATTTTTTAGATCATTCCGCCAAATCCAGCATAAATATACGTACATATTTACGTGCCTGTGTATGTATGTGTGTGTGTGTACCACACTTCCCCCCCTTCCAGCTCTTTCCACAACACCTTTCCTTCTCCCAGAGCCTGGGAAAGCGGCACATCATTTTGGCATTTTGCGTAGGCCAAACTTTTATTTACTGCCTCAACTTTTCGCCCACATTTCGCTGTGTCCCCGAGTCCCTCCGTCCGTCTGTGTCTGTCCAACATTTTGTCGTAACTAAATTTAGCAGATTCTTATGTGCAAAAACACTTATACAAAGAGCGATATATAAAGCTATGCAAAAGTGCGTTCTCAGTTACAAATTCAACTGAAATTTGCGATTATTTCTATTAGTTGTGCAACTCAGTTCCCGATGTTTGTCAGCGATGATTGATTTTGACTTATGCAAAAGCCAAGCTTAGACATATGTACATACAAACGACATTAAGAAATTTGTGATTTTGCGTACCTAATATTTGAATATGGAATTGTTTTAATTACTACGATATTTAAAAATTATAACATAACTTTATACACATTTTTCCCCTTTTATTTTTTTACTTATTATATTATTTATTAATGAGGCCAATACTCTTAATATGCATGTATAATAATCACTCACACTTGTGTAAAATTGTACAAATGTTTATAAATAAAGTTTAAATACAAAATAACAATAATATAATAATTATAATAATATAACAAGTCAAGATCAAGTTGAAGTTAAAGTTTAGATTTCACTTGCTTAAATTTCTTTACGTGTTAAATTGTTAATTTGTTTAGCTGACGAATTCGGGAACACGCCCCACGCAGTTACCACAGTGGCACTAAAAGATACAACAGGCTACCGTTATGCTTGCAGATACAGATACATTCTTGGCCGGCGGCAATGGCGTTGTTGTCGCTGCTGTTGTTGTGGCATGTGTTGTTAAAATTAGCCAACGGCCTGGCCTGTCCTGGACCACGACTAGGAGGAGCAGGAGCAGGACCAGGGCCAGGACCGAGACCGGGACCGAGACCGGTGCAGGGATCGGTGCTGGGCCAACGCGTGCCAATTCAGATGCTGCGTGGGTGGACACACACAAAAAAGGTATCCGCAAAGCCGACACACGCTTTTGCGTTTCGTTTGCTTTTGCTTCTTCTTGTTTGTTTGCCATCAATTTCCATTTAAACGGAAATTGCCAGCAGCAGCAGTGAGAGACAGAGAGAGAGCAAGAACAAGCGCAAGAGAAAGAGAGAGAGAGAGGTAGCTTCGCATCCCTCAAAGGTTTGCACCTGCATAGATGCCATGAGAACCACCCGAGGGCGAAGACAAACTCGCCGCGGCGTAACGCATTTTTCACACCCTACGCAGGCGGCAAAGCCGGAAAAACTGCAACAGTAAATTTGATAAGGCACACAGCATGGCGCCCCATGAATAAGATGGAAAATGGGGGGCGGGGTAGGGTGGATAGCATCGCTCTACGGGGGTTGAAGTTGCCGAGCTGAAGCTAAAGCTGCAGCCTGTTCAATCTGCCGCCTTCGCAATCAATTCGACGCAAATGGAAGCATAGCATACTTTCAGGCATAATCCCGAAATCCTTCATCGAAATTAGCTGAAAGTCAAGGAATTCAGTTAAATTGAACTTGATGGCAAGGCCACACACACACAAACAGACATATACATATATATACACACATACATACATAGGCCGGGCCTGGGGAGAAATCATAAGGTTTAAAACAATGGCGAGATAAATACTCTACAAGAAGTTGATTCACGACTAAAGAACTTTCGTGTATACTATTAAACCGATGTTGCCAAACCGCATTACCTATCGTCTAATGACTATTATCTAACATATGATCTACAACATTCACAATGTTCTAAGTTAACTATCTTTTAAGAGGTAAATTAAGCTCTTCTATTGTATTTTCCTCATTCTATAAATTATAATTGGTTCGATAGCAACTAATCGAAAACAAGAGCAATACTATCGCAATTACTATCGTCTAATGACAGCTATCTAATACATAATTAATGATATTCACAATGTCTTCAATTAACTATTGCAAATACTATCGTTTATTTTCTTGTACTTGTATTTTCTTGTACATGATTTATGAAAGTGTTGATATTCTCTTTGAGTTACTGTTCTATTCCCCCCTTCCCCTCTCCAATCAAAAGGCAGTTAATGTTGCTCTGACATTAACGAGTTAAAAGCCTCACGGTGGAAGTTGATGATGAAATTCCAATAATATCAAGAAAAATAAGCAAAGCTATGGCTAAAGCCAAAAACCAAAAGCAAAAATGTTCTAAGCCCATAACCATCTTTAAGCCTGCGGAGGAGCCGCTTTAGTGGCTGCAACAGCTGCTGCTGCCGGGGGGGTGGAGCGAGCGGCTCAGCCTGTAGTCCCTAATAGGCTTAGGCAGCAAGCCGAAGACCCTTTGAGACGCGTCGGAAAAGCGCATTAGCAACAAACGAACGAACAGGAATAAGAGCGATGAAAAACAGGCTGAAAAATGTTTTAAAACATGGGAAAGAGCCAAGCAAAATATTAGAGCTTAAAGGCAGCCTGCTGGGGGTAGAGGGAGGGAGGGAGGCGGGTGAGTTTGGTTGCCAACAGAGTTGGGGGCGCTGTTGCAGCGACGAACAATCGAGAGCAACAACAACAAGAACGACAACAACGAGGCGTGACTGATAACAAATTGCGGTGCTTAGGCTGGCCGTGCTAGCCGGCCGGCATGGAAACCGTTACAAAAGAGCCGGCAGAGAGGGAGGGAGGGAGGTAGGAGAATGGGGGCCAGGATATGTCAGCAGCAGCAGCAGCAGGTACAACATGTCTGGGCGGACGTGCAGCAGGACACACAACGTGACACGCATGCCAAAGCGGAAAATCAATACGACAGACGCGCCACATTGCAGACACACACAACACACACACACACACACATACACACATACTGCAGCACAGTTAGACAGTGTCCACGCCCACCCATTTACCCCCTTTCTGCCGTCTGTCTGTCTCGCTTCAACCATCAACTCCAATTTGAAGTTTATCATTTCAACTTCTGGACAAACGATGCCAATTAGGCAGAGGAACGAATGGAATGGAACGCAGTAACGAACGTACGTTCGATTGATTTTCATTCCGTTTATGGTTTCCGACTTGCCTGCATTATTGATATGAAACAATATCGGTTACTTGAGTGAGACCACAGACATCAGCAATGCAATCAAATGGCATCGATTAGTTAGGCTTGAATATTTTATGCAGGCGCGCGTTGTCGAACTTCGAACTTCAATTTGGGCTAATATAGGCACTGATATAAATGTATGTATCTATATCTTATAGAGGTAATACTATATGCAAGAGCTTAAATACATATCTTGGAATACAAATGAGACTGACAAAGATTCGTTTAACTTCAAGTGAAGTGACTTCATATCCATCTATCTATAGGGCATAAAGTATATATATTCTTGAACAGCATCAACAGCTGAGTTGATATAATCATGTCCGTCTGTTTGAACGTCTATATATGAGTCTATAAGAACTTGGATTGTCAAATTTGAAGACAATATGTTTCATAATAACACGCAGCTTAAGTTTATTTTAGAAATTTGACACGCCCCCACCTATTGTTGAAGCGCTGCTCTTCTCACTTCCTTTGGCATTTTAATATTGAATATTTCAATGGGTATTTTAATGGATTTGCTGTATTGATTCATCAGTAATCCACAATTATCATCAGCAATATCATCATCAACATCCTATTTGAGTCGTGAATGAATCAAATAAAGTATAAGAAAAAAAGCAACGACCTGATTTGATGCACATACAAATCAATATCTGCGTCTGTATCTATGTCTGTTCTTGCATCTGTGACTGTATCTGTACCCGTACCTGCATCTGTATCTACAGTGGAGTCTGCAGCATCCGCTGTTTCCTTTGTATCTGCAACTGCATCTGGTTGTGCTTTCCAAGAACGCGTGGCAATTACATTAATATGCAATTGGCCTCCGGCCTGTGCAGTTCGCCCAACTAGGCTACTCTAGGTTGGGGTTGCCTGTGACTGGGATTGGGGGCTGAGAATGGTGCTGTGGTGCTCTGCTGTGGCTGCTACTGAGGTCGGGTTGAATGCCTCATTAGTTTATAGAACTTACTGGGGCGGCAGCCTGTTTACATTGGCCGCAATTTCGTTTGTGTAGCAAAAATTTAACTGTGTTTACTTTAACAAGAGTTGTCTGTATGTGTGTGTGTGAGAGTGTGCCATTGTGTGTGTGCGTGGTCAGCGTGAAGCAGTTCTGCTTGCCTGTAGTTTATTGACCCACAAAAGATTTTGAGGTCAAAAGGCACTCGAGAGTGCATTAAATATTTATGATGAAAAGTCAACTCCGCACCGCATCATCACACACCCCCTGCATCTGCACAAGAGATTGTGGCCTGATGCTGCTGACTGTACTATAAACCGGAAGATATATAACTTCATATAACTTCTAGTTTTTCAACAAGAAATATTCTTCAAGGAATTCCAATTTCCTCATTGCACTCTCTCTCTCACTAGTCGCATATACCCTGTTTATAGTGTTTGCAGACTATTTTTCTTTCTTCTCTCCTTTTTCTTGTTTTTTTTTTCATTAAGTATTACTGTAAATTGCATGACCGGAAACGTGTTTGGCCACAAAATGGCGGCCAGGCGCAAGGTAATGTTCGTGTTGCCCGACAGTTTTTTTCATTCAGGATTTTGCAGGCGCAGCTCAGGGCGGGCATTGTGGCCAAAAAGCAAACTTTTTTACTATTCACACACACACACTCGAGCACACTCCCACACACACACAGACACAAAGTTGGGCTGTGCTATTTAAAGTTGGCAGCCCCCATCCAGGGACATCGGGGAAGGCAACTAGAGTACTGAGTAAATAGCAGTAAATGCAACCGACATCGCAGAGCACATAAAGCCCACATAAGGGTACATAACAGAAAGAAGTACAGTGGAGTAACATTATGTGAGAAGCATAAACAGTACGTATATAAAAGAGAGAGAGAGAGAGAGAGAGGGAGAGAAATGCCTGATGCAAGAAATATAAAGAAAGTTCTGTGATTAGTTTACAAAAGACTGTTGAACTGCAATTGTCACAGTGTGGCAGCATGGCAGCGTTGCCAGACAGTTTTACAATTCGAATTTAACATGCAGTTTAATTGCAAGTGCAAATTCAAGCTTTAAGTATTACTCAAGAGTTGCCAACTGTCAATTAATTGAAGTTTAAAATAGAAAACATTTCTGAGATTAATTCACTTGATTTCTCTTTCTCTACCTCTCTCTCCCTCTCTCTTTTCTCTATCTGTCTCTTAACAGAGCAGAACCATGCTTTGTGCTTTTAGCGAGTGCACACTGTATGTGCCCGTACTTGCATATGTATCGTGCAGTAAATGCTATAGTACATGCACTGTGGGCATGTCCTCACCCAACTTGCTACTCAATATTGATGCAATTTGACGTAGGTCATGGAACTTTGCCGACTTTTCTCTCTATATGCATTGTACAAGTTGTGAAAAATGCCAGCAGACGAAAAACCAAGGAGACAGAGAGAGGGAGACAAAAAAAACAGAGTAAAATAGGGACAAAAACGCCAAAATCAATTGCCAACAGTTGGACAAGTTGCACAAGGATTTGCACGCTAGTTTCTAGTTGAAAGAGAGAGAAAAGGAAAGAGAAACATAGAGAGAGAGAGTGTGTGTGTCCCTTTCCCAACAACATTTCTCTTGCTTTCTTTCTTTCTCTCTCTCTTGGTCATTTTTGGCACAACTTCAATAGTAATTTGGCTAAAAGCAAAGCGCAATTTGATTGCATTCTGTCTGCCATCAAAGTTGCATTTGTCGTTGCTGCTGGCGTTATTATTATTAGTTTTACTATTATATCCGCTTCGCATAAGGTGCAAGGGTATTCTAAATCGCATTGCAAGTGGAATTTCTGTTCTTGTTCTTTATCACTATTCCAATGATTCCAGAGAGTTTGATTGCATTCGCATAATAAATAAAGAAGTTATTTAAGAAATTATTTGAGTGGAGCCACAGATTTCTAAGGAACCTAGTAAGTATGCAACACAAAATGCACAAGTTACTAATTTAAGAAGTAATTGTCATGTATAATTAAATAGATAGCAGTTGTATATCAGTCGAGTATACTCAACTCTGGCTTTCATAATTGTTTCTATTTATTTAATTATTATTCTTATTCTTCTTATATTGTTGTTCTCCTTTTCATTTTCACTCACCTCTTGTATCGTATTCTCTGGCTTTTTGGTTGACATATTGAGGAAACGTTCCTGCGACTGACAGAACTTCTCTGTCTTCTTATCAAACTTCTTCTTGTTCTCCTTAACGCCGCCGATTTGTTTCTTGCGAAAATCCTCCAGCGATTCAATAATGTGTTTATCGGCGAGAGTGAGCTGTGGGCACCATCATTATATAGTCAACTATATATATATATTTATTAAAGTATTCCAACTCACCATCTTCTCGCGTTCATCCTCGATGGTGCCAATGATGGCGCCAAAGCGTTTGAGGCTCTCACAGATGACGTTCTCATCATCGGTTTGTGCGGTGCCGATGCACTCGAAGTTGAAATCGTTTAGCAGAATGGCCAACTGTTTCATTCGTGTGGAGAGTACTGTAAATACAAAGAGAGAAAGAATTTTGAAATAAGTTAAAATGTTATATAATATTTTAACAAAAGATTCTTGTAGAGTTTAATCATATATCCTCTAACGATATCATGTAAAGATATGCCATATGAAAGGGTTCTTCAGTTCCATTGTATTACTACTGCAAATCTTTACCAAATACTTTCACACTTATTTTCAATCTTTATCATATCTGTCGATCATACACTCACTTTCCCACCTCAGTGCAGAAATATTACTTGCAAATTTAATCTTTCGTTTATATTTAAAATATCATTTCAATAGCCTATTAAATATGCCGATTAAACTTAATCCAGCAAAGTGCAATGAGGCCTCAAAGTTATGGTATGTGGCTTCTACTTTATAGTCTTGTCAGCATTTTTGATGGGCATACGATTGTTTAATACTCTTGTCTTTTGATTAAAAGCCATAAAAAATAGTTTAATAAGCCATAAAACGTTCGTTGCTTATCTTCACCCCCCCCCCCCTCACGTCTTTATACTTCTAAACTTTCTTTGTGTGTGTTAGTGTGTGTGTTATTTATACACATCATTTTGTGTCCGATTTGTAGGTGAAAGTTTTATCGCTTGGAACATTTACGATAAAGAAGAGAAGATGAAAGAAAAATACAAAATAAAAACCAAATTTAAAGTCTTCGCTCGTTCTTCATGCATATTTATAAGCATTATTATTAACTATTATGTATTCTAGCGATTATAATTATGAGTCTGTGCTTCAGCGTGCGTTTTCACATTTCACATTTCACGTTCACGTTCACTTGTCACCGATTAATCGGCAAGGCATGCGATTAATCGCATTGCTGTCGAGTCGATTCGTTTCCATTGTTGTCGTTGTTGTTGTTGTTGCTCTCTGTCGTGTAAATCACTTCAAGGTCATTGAAAATTACAACTGTTAAACAGCGTCAAACTGTAAATCGTATGCACAGTTTGTTGCAAATTAGCCGCAAAAACGAATTTGCATTTGTATTTGTTGTTATATAAACAATCGGTATTATTATTATACCCTTCGACCATTGAAAATGGTCAAAAAAGGGTATACTAGCTTTCTTGCTCAAGATCACTAGCCGAGTCTAGCCATGTCTGTCTGTCTGTCTGTCTGTCTGTCTATCTGTCTGTCTGTCTGTCTGTCTGTCTGTCTGTCTGTCTGTCTGTCTGTCTGTTTATGTGAATTAAACTACAACGGAACATAGGTCGAAGGGTATCTCTCAGTCGCGTGCCGCTCGACTGTTGCTCTCGTTTTTAGGCCATGGATTTTAAAAAAATTCATGGACTATTGTGTTTGTCGGAACGGAAATGTGCGTAACAGGCAGAAGGAGGCATCTCCGACCCCATAAACTATATATATTCTTGCTCAGGATCACAAGCCGAGTCGATTAAGCCATGTCTGTCTGTCCGTCTGTCCGTCTGTCCGTCTGTCCGTCTGTCCGTCCGAATGAACACCTGGATCTCGGAAACTATAAGAGCTAGAGTCATGAAATTTTGTGACAACATACGTATATATTGCAGTGTCTCAAAGTTTTTTTGAAATTTGGACACGCCCCTTCCCGCCTTAGAAAATCAGTAATAACTATTTAAAAACTACAATATTAGCTCAACAACCAAAGTTGTATATCTTACATGACAAATACCCTGCCACGGACGTTATGTGAAAATTTCATTTAAATCGGACTATAAATAAGTGAGATATGATACGAATTAAACTCACTTACAAATCTAGCGTCAGACACACAGCATTTTATTATTCAACTTTTTGTTTGCATTGTATGGTAACAAAATTGGTTCACAATGCAACTTTGCCGATGTGCCAAGGAGTGAGGCAATAGCCGAGTGGTTAGAGTGGCGGACGGCTGAGCGAGAGTGCGTGAGTTCAACTCCCGGTTGAGGCGGGTGGGAATTTTTTTCTTTTTTATTATTAATTGTTTTGTTTATTTTATTTTAATTTGTTTTTTTTTTTTTTTATTCTAATAAACTAAAAGAATAGTTACTGTCAAACAAATTAAATTATTTAATTATTTAATTAAATTATATTTATAATGGCCTCCCCGTGGTGTTCCCTGGGTTCTGATTATATTTGATAATCGGTAGCAAATTCGAGCGGCGATTCCATACCGTTAAAATTTTTATTACAATATAATATGATAATCCATGGCCTTGTACAGTCAGCACCTGACTGTAGCGTTCGACTGGTTATTTTTTATTTTTTTCATTTTTGCTTTTGTGGTTCGCGCAGTCAAGCGTTTCTATTGTCATGGCCATGCATGTAGCAAGGTGTTCGATAGAAAGTATTTGCAATAGAGTCGCTATATATCACAGTTGGGCGACAGAAGATGAGAGAAACACACAGAGAGAGAGAATGAGAGAACAAGAGATGGATAAATTATGATAATAGTAGAAGAAGGTTAAGATAGATAGATATAATAGATGATTAACTTTGAGTATGTTAAATAGATCATGTCATGTGCTGTATATAAAGTTCGAACCGATTAAGTTAGCTGAGAATGGATTCATGAGGTTTGCGATTACTCAGAACTTGCGTGGCGATGCGTTCTTTGTGCTATACAGATACTAATTCGTGAATAACGATTTTCACTTTGGCTTAAACAATTTTATTATTATTATTCGATAAGTATTCGTTTCACAAGAGTCTGCTAATTCGACTGTCGTTTTAAAGCTATCTTATGTTGCACTATCATCGACCTATTCAACATTTGTTTCGCTTTGTATACATATTATATTTTTTATAGAGATTATAGTTTATTACAAATGTTGTTGGTGTCGCTTTTCAATTTGCCAATTTGATGTTCAATATTAACTAAGATTGATTTATTCAATGCCGCCCCCAATAAATCTCATGCGACTTTAAATGTCTGGAGAAAGATAGAGAAAGAGAGAGGGGCAGAGAGTAAGAGAGATGAAGAGAGAATTGAGTTTGCTGCACTTAAATGGGTCACACACACACACATGATTGTATACATATATCGAGCTTGAATAAAAACCTTTAATAAAGAAAGAAATTCTTTTGGCAATTAACTAAATTCACTGCAAGAGTAACGACTACAAATATACCCTGCTGCTGTTGATTTATGCGCATTTCAGTTGCGATTTGTTGCACAGTTTTTAGTACGACTATATAATCGATGCTAGGCTTTGTATCATAGTAGTGATCGCTCATGTCAAATGACTCAGTCAGTTCATCGTGTCGTGATTAACATCTCAAGTAGATAATTAGTTGATGTACATACAGTGTTGGAAATAATAATAGATGCAGCACTTGTTCCTTATGTACAAACACTATAAGCATGAAATTGGCATCACATCGAAGGCTGATAACTGTACTTTAATATGCAAACTGTTTTGGGTCAATGTGACTCTAAAGGGAATGAGCTGAAAAAAAATTTAAAAACAAGCCACAAATCTGCGAATTTACAAAATCACTCTCGACTTTCAACTAAATTTTTGCACCAGATTATCTTAACTTAACTTTATAGTATAGTGTAACTACTGTTACTCCTTGTACTACTAACTTTTTTTACATAAAGAAAGATTTAACATGCCCCTCTGTGGCATTTATACAGGGTATTATGACGCAAAAGAACCGCAGCCGCAGCTTCCCACTGCCTCTGCCGATGATTTTGCGCATGCGCAGCCACAGTCGGCGCAGTGTTAGCGTTGTGCGCGTGCGTCTGTGTGTGTGTTTGTGTGGGGAGTGTGTGTTGCTTTTTTGTTGCTTTGCTTCATATTCTGTTTTTGGCATGGTACAAATCTTTCGACATGGCTAAGGTCATTTCTCTTATTTTGGCCTACATTTTGGCTTGTGTATTTTTGCTGCTGCTGTTGTTGTTGCTGTTGCTTCTTGTATTCGTTATACGTATGTTGCACGCTGCTGTGGCAGCAAGAGCAACAAGAATAAACCACTAAGAGAGGCCTCTCTCTCAGCTCTCGTTTATGGAAGTTTTATGACATCAGACAGTGGGGACATGGATGGATGAGCTGCTGCTGATGGTGTTGTTGTTGCTGCTGTTGTTGTTGTTCTTGTTGTTGTTGCTCCCTGTTGTTACTGTTGTTGCTGTTAAGTTCTGCTGCTTGCCTGGCAATTGGTAAGATTAATTGCATAATTTCAGTTGAAATTACACAAATCATTAAGTGAAATTCATTTAATTTCAATACCAACACACACACACATGCCCAATAAGGCTGTATACCCTGTAGCTGTACAACAACAACAATAACAACAAAGTACATATGCGACTCTTTAATCTTTATTGAATATAAACACAATTAATCTTGCTTTAGTTCTGTTTATATGTCTCCTTTAGTGGCATCAAGTTTGCTCAGCGATTTTCACATTATTTCTACTCTACAATGGAACTGGAACTGGGTATCTGTTCTTCGAGTTAGTTCAACAAGTGCATTCTTATTGCTCACTTAATTGACTGTTCATTATTTTGGGCTACTTATCAGACAGTCACACACACACGCACGAACACACAGAGTTCGATGATGGCAGCTAATCAATTGAGGCATTTTGTCGGCGCTAAGCCGGGGAGAAAGTATTGGTCACAGACACACACACACATGCACATACACACATGTAAATAGTGATATTAATATGCACAATATTTTGTAATAAACTGCCAATCGATTAAGCAATCAATAATTACGGTAATTGCAATCGATTACGCGAGCAGAGCGTATCGACGCGTTTAATTAGCAATAATAACACCGTTAGTTGGCTTGGCTCTTACATCATCATCATCATTATTATCATCATCAGCTGATTAGCCCACGATTGATAGATAGATTGATAGATAGATAGTCCAATAACTAGCATATATATGTGCGACGGCGCATATCCTCATCAACTAGTCAAGGAAATACCGAAAGGGAAGCCCAGAAAAAAGTGAGTGTTGAATTAAGAATCGAAAATATATATAGGGGAGAGTTTTATATAGCTGCTACTACAAACGAAATTGAACATTGCATGCTGTATATAAATACCTCTTAGCATATATCAAATGATTAAGGGGTATGCAGCTGGCACAGGATGAACTGTTTACCCAACTTTATCTTCTGGAATTGCTCCTGGAGAGGCTTCAGTTGATTTAGCCAATTTTTCTTTACATTTAGCAGGAATTTCTTAAATTTTAGAGCCCCTACACTCTCATAGACATCAGTACTAACCGATACTACAACACTGTGTAGCTGCATGCCATTGACTTTCTACTTTCATGCATTTACAGGGTATATGCATGCACATGCAATTTCATTGTTTGATTTTTGGAGATTATTTGCACTTTTTTCTGTGTGTTATTGCTGCCGATTAATCAGCTTATACTGTTTGCTTTCAGTGTGTGTGTGTGTGTGTGTAGAGAGTGCAACTGCTGCATGTTGCAACTGATGTTGATGCCACATTCCCCGCTTCTCACTTCCTCTACCCTCTCTCTTTCTCTCTCTCTCTCTCTATCTGTCTCTCTACACATTTCTCCCCCTCCTCTTCTTCTCTCTGCCTGCCTTTACACCTATGCTCTTTGTAAATTGCCACGCCCATTTGCCCCTTTCTTGTTTGTTGATTTCCATCATGTTTCTTTTGTTTTGCTTTGCTCCTTCGCGCTGCTTTTGATTTTGTCTTTGCGGCTGCTTAACGCATCGCTGCATCGTCGTCGTCGTCGTTGTCTGATAAACCGTTAGCCAGCCGCCGTCGCTGTCGGTGTCGTTGCAAAAGTGCAGCGGCCCTTGGGGCTGGGCCCAACTTTCTGCAACGTCAGCCAAGTCCAACGTCAACCGTCATTGTCATTTGTCAAACGCCACGCGGCGTTTTATGGAATGTACACTAAAATACACACGCACAGCACACACGCACACACACACACACGCAGGCACACATCGAGCTCGTGTGGCACACAATGCATCATGCAGACAGACGAAGGAGAAGCAGACGTTGAAGCAAATAAGCAAAGCGAACCCTACAAAAAAAACATATCAGCACAAAACAGTTTAAGCAGAACTGATGCAGCGCAGCTACCCTGTAATAAATAGTTTGCAATACTAACTGTCGATAAGAGCAATCGTTTATCGAAACTATATATTCGTAATTGTAAAACTTATATTTTATTTATTTTAATTACTTCAGGTCTATTCGTCTGGCGCTTTCTCGAGAGAGTCAAAAGAGTAAAAAAAGTAGAGAAGATCAAGTAACAAGTTATTTTCATGTGACAGCAATAATTTATCGATATTTATCGATAACTCATATATACATATTATATTGTATATTGGAATGTGTTGCATTACTCAAGTACTTCATTGTGTTATCATGCCCTGCTGCTTAGCCTGACATCTACAGGGTATTTGAGCATGCAACAACAATCATTTTAGCGGTACCTTAATGCAAAAGGGGGCGTTGCCGCACTGCCAAAGTGATTATGAAAAATGCACAACACGCGCAGCGAACTCTGCGCAGCATCAACAACAACACAGCAACCACAACAACAGTAACAAACAACAACAACAACAGCAACAACAACTTGTATAAATTATCCCCAAAAACTCGTCGAACGAGGGCGAAGCGCAACCTTAAAAGATCCTTTTGAACGACGACAACGACGATCCTGACGTCAACTCGAATTTCCCCGCAAATTATTCAAATGATTTCAAGTGAATAATGCACAAATAAAACCACCAAAATGAACGGGCTGTATTCATTATTCATTGGCCATAAAGTATTCGAGAGGTAAACAACAGAGTATTACAAAAAAAATTGCAGTGAAATTTTAAACTCGCTCGTATACCCTGCATACACACAGCTAACATAAGGATAAACTGAAGTATATATAGGTTTATATTTTCTTGTTCTATTAACACATTCAAACCGATTCAGTCTTCTTCAAAATTTAACTGTGTTGTTATCAAATGTAAATCGAATTCAAACAAAGAAGAAAGATAATTTACAATGAATTTATTCTTGTTCTATCATAACATAACATATCAGAGTAACATATAGTAAGTTCTCTTCTATATAATATCACCAGTTTTCTTTATATTTTAACAAATATCTTGAAGATATAAGATATTCATAGAATATTACTTACAGTTGACAGAACGTTTGATATGTGATTTGAGATACATCATAAATATCTCTCTCACACTTCAAATAAGACGCTTGAATGAAATTGCAAAATGCCAAAAGTACTCATAATTCTAGGCACATGCCCCCCGCTATATATTGTGGAGCCCACATCATTGCTTTCATTGATACAACAAAGCGACAACTACAACAACAACAAAGCGACAACAACAGCGACGACAAATTGTAAAGTTTCATTGAACTTCTGTTTAAGAGATATTTCGCTTGAATGTTTCGGCCAAACGAAGACTATCTTTAGATTCCGTTTGTCGCCTCACTGCTCTCTCATTCTCAGTGTGTGTGCTGGTGTGTGTGTGTGTGTGTAAATCACAAGTGCACAACATGTCAAAATAATAAACGAAAATAACTTGTCACTTCTTGGCCGGGCGCAGAGTGAAAGAGCGACAGTTAGGACAGCTCAGACAAATGGACAGATAGATGAATAGATAGAAGAGGGCGGGCCGGGCGGAACCTGTGTATGTGTGCATGTGAGTGTGCCGGCCCAGCATGATGTCCATATGTCATTGCTCCCGGTATTTAATGTGTGTGTGTGCGAGCGTGTGTTGTGTGTGGCGCTTGTAAATTTGTAGCCTACATTTGATTTTTGTTTATCTGCCTTGTTTGTTGTTCTTGTTGTTGTTGTTGTTGCGTGCGTGCGTGTGCTTGTGCATTTGATTGACGCGTGTAAATTGACACCAAAAATTAGATAGAATTCAATGTCTATCTGTATCTCTCGGAGCAGCGGCAACAACTCGACAGACGGATCACACAATTGTGCGGCCAGTCGAAAATTCCACTTGTTTGCCCCCGCCTTCGCCCCCCTTCCAACACAACTCTCGGAAACTTTATTATCATCAATATACCCAGTAATGGCTCAAGTTAATATGGTATACTTTTCATCAGTTAAAAAGTGATTTAACGCATCAATTCCAATATCAAAGTCGGTATATATCTTTAATTATATTCCATATGGTTCGGCTTAACTCTAATTAGTTGTAACATTTCGTAAACAAGAGAGAATATGGAATTTCTTGGCCGTAAATATATCGAATGTGTATTAATATAAGATAATTCAAATATACATATAGCAATATATCAAATATATATATAAATATATCAAATATATATGAAAATATCAAATTTATGTATATCAATATATCATATTTAAATTAAATATATATCAATATATGAAATATATATCAAAATATCAAATGTATATAAATATATCAAATATATATGAAAATATCAAATTTATGTATATCAATATATCATATTTAAATTATATATATATCAATATATGAAATATATATCAAAATATCAAATTTATGTATATAAAAATATCAAATGTATATAAATATATCAAATATATATAAATATATCAAATATACATCAATATCAATATATCAAATATTATTTAGCATTATAACAAATATATCAAATATACACTATAAATATATCGAATATTCAAGCTAAGTACAGGGTATTCCTGCATCACACTGCACTCGATTCTTTAACTTGACTTGTTGTTTTTCCGCTCTTTTCATAATTATCATTATTACGATAGAGCTGACGAATCAACGGTTCTTTTGTAATCGACTTACATTAGCGGTCACTTTTTGGGTTCAACTGAGCACATCTCTCTATCTCTCACTCTTTCACTCTCTGTCTCTCTCTCTCTCTCTCTTCCAGCTGGTTTTCACTGCAGTCAAAACTTTAATGATCTTTTCATTTTGCTGCAGCTTCTGTAATTCTGTGCGGTGTCTTTTTTTTTCGTTTTTCGTTTTTAAAGAACTTTTAATTGGATTTACCTATTAAGCGTCTAGCGCCGCACAACCCGCGCACAATTGATGAAAATTGTTAAGCTCTGCTCTAATTGCTTTCGGCTACCTACCGATGAGAGGGGGCCGCCTCGGCTAGGCATAGCTAATTAGGCGTAATTAAGTACAGCACGATGTTGTTTTCGTTGAACCTAAAAGCCTTGCCGCAAGTACAAAAGTCTGACAAGCCAAAAAAAAGCAAAAAAGAAGAAGAGAGAGAAGAGAACGTAGGGAATCGAAATAATTCCCAAGTGGAATGCAAAGGGAATACGAAATCAAGAAAATTGAATATTTATTGCAAAACGAGAACAGCCTTTATGTATGTTATATATTCAACTTCCCACTTAACCAACATAGGAATAAACCATAGTGTATATATATGTTCATGTTCTTTAAGGAAATCAAGACCGATTGAGTCTACTTCAAACCGTTTCTATCTTAAATCTTTGCTAATGTTATTTGCATCAAATTAAACGGCTTGAAAAACAAAAATAATATCCTGTATCTACGCTCTTTTTCTATATGAATAATCAAACTGATTTAATCATTGTAATTCCTTGCAGGGTATCTGCCTGATCTGCCTATCATAGCTAGTAAAGTTTGCACCCAATTCTGATCAGAATTAATGCTTCGATTGCAAATTATGCTTATTGTTTTTACTTGTCAAGCCAATCGAACTGGTAAGTACTGGCACAATATTTTTCTAATTGCGCTTCCAAGTACATCACACACACACACACATATCAAGTATGCAAATACTATAAATATACTATATACCACACTGTTGTACTAAGTCTATTTCAACATATCTACTATATATAGCATATATTTATACTATATACACTATATATGATTTGGTGTGTGGTTGTCTTCTGGCGCTTCTGTCGGTTCGATGGGGCGTATACGTGTTATTTATTGGTTCCGGATAAATACATTGCTCGACTTGGCGGCTACTTAATTTCTGTAATTGCCGTGCACTCCCAATGACGCCAACGGCGTCCCAGAGCACAGTCAGCCCAAGCCCGCGCAGAGCAGCCCACGGTGCCAGAAGGTTGTTCGCGATCCACTTTCTGTGCCGTTTTATTTCCCTCCCTCTCTCTCTGTCTCTCTCTCTGATGCTCTTGTCTCTTCTTGCTTGGTTCAAGTCGTCGTCGGCATCTCGTCATCAGTGTCAGAGCTAGTGACAGTCATGAGTGACACACACACACACACACAAGGCATAGCAAGAGTGAGAGAGACGAAGAAGAGAAGCGAGAAAAGTCATCGAAAGCTGTCACTGACTGTCAACTGTTGACAGCAGCGGCGGAGGAAGAGCAGAAGAAGAAGCAGGCGAAACACCCACTTTTGAGTATAAGCTAGGGTATACATATGTACATGTACATACATGCGTATTATAATCTTTAGTTCCATATGGCTATACCAAACTTTACTTACGATACTGTACCATTTTATTTCTATACTCCTGTCATTTTTATGTATTTTGAATGTTATTTAATATTGTATAATATTTAATTTTTGGTTATCAATTATATTTCCTATATAACCTATGTTCCTATATCTTTGTATCTCTTATATGACCTATATTTATATATCTCCTATATAACTTTATATCTCTATGTCTTTGTATCTCTTATATAACCTATATCTCTATACCTTATTTATTTCCTATATCCCTCTATATCTCCTATTAAACCTATATCACATATATTTCCCTATTTATTTATCTTCTATATCTCTCTATCTTATACATCTCCTATATCTTCTACATCTCCTACAGCTTTTCTATCTCTATCTGCTTATCAATACTGGCATCTATTACCATATAACGAGCGTATATAACTATCCCTATTCTCTATTCTATATATTCTCAGCTTCCGTTATGAAGAACTCTGCGAGCTTCAGTTCAACTGAAATGAACTCAACTTTGAGGTTGCCCATGTGTATAGGCGCAGACGGGCAGACATGGACAAAGAAGAAGAAGAAGACGTGGAAGATGAGAATAAAAGCACAGAAATTAAATATACAGCACCACGTTGATTGGGGACAGACGCCAACGCTGATGCTGACTTGGGTTAACTTGATGACGATGAAAATTATGATGCAGATATGCAGAGAACGAATGAAATAGGACAACCAGAGTTGCCAATTTGTGCCAAAACTTTTCTGTTGGGCTTTGATCATAACGAATAAATAATGAATTGTACATTTGTCTATATAAATGTATATGCATATTAAACATAACATATGTATATGTATTTTCTTTATAGAATCCGAGTTGCTTTTCATTACAAATGACTTTGATTAATGCATTCGAATATGATGAAGATGCCACTGATTATTGTATGTCGCTTAACTTTTAATGTGTTTCTCTTAATGTTTTCCATGTAATTCTTTCTTTTGATATGCAAAAAGAGTTGCCAACTCGCAGAATAATGAATGAATGAATGCTAAAGATGATAACGACAGGCTGCAGAAGGGGGGAGAAGGTAAAGGAGGTCGGCACTTTGTGGATGCCTGACTATATAGTGCAAGTACATAGATTATGCAAGTAATATATGTTTAAAGCTACAGCTGGGCGTAGGTCGAATAAAACACACCTCTCTCTCTTTATTGTTACTGTTACTACGCTGCCTGCTGTTGTTGTTGTTGTTGTTGCTGTTGTCGTCGTCTATCTGCGCGCAACTCAATTAAAATGTGTCATATATCTCTCAATGGGTTTGTGCACTGGGCGAGTGCTGATCAAGGTGGGGATGGGTATGGGCATGGGGGTGGAGGTGGAGATGGGTGTGTGGGCGTGGTCTGTGTGCAATAAATACTGATGACAATTATGGCAAATAATGGAGTGCGGATTAGGTCATGCGTGGCAAGTTGTGGACAGCAACAGCGACAGCGACAGCGACTCTAACGGGGCTCAGTTGTCAAAGTAACAGCAGCAGCAACAACAGCAACAGCAACAACAACAGCAGCAACTAACACTGCAATAAGTACTGCAACAGCAGCAAAGAGGCTACTGCCAAAGATACAAAACTTGTAATGTTCGCTACTACTATAACAACAACAACTATTACTACTACTTATTACTAAACCTACTACTACTACTACTACTTCAACAACAACAGTCACAACTACAACCACAGCCAGCAGCAGCCATTGACATTGACGCAGTTGCCACATTGCGTAAAATAAAACACAAAATACATTTAAAAACTGGCTAAAAAAAAGGCTTAAAAAACAGCTAAAAACTGCAAGCGAAATCAACAAGCGTCGCATTGCACTGCATTTTCATTTGCCAGCGAATGTCAAAGCCAAAGCCGGCCTCAGTCTACCCAACAATCCGCACCACGCCTCCTCCCACATGATATTGAACCTATGTTACTCCTACTTCTCTCTCTCTTTCTCTCCCTTGATATTCTCCCTGCTCCCCAGCAGTCATTGAAGCGAGCAATTCCCTCTCCACCTGCTCCTCTCCCTCTCCTACATTCCTACGTTCGAAGTGCGCCAATGTGGAAAATCGTTTTCCGATCGCTAAATGTGATAAACGATAAAAAGGGGGCGAGTTGTAGTTGTTGTTGTTGTTGCATGTGTGGTAGTTGTTGTTGTTGTTGTTGCAGTAGCATGTATGGCAGTTGTTGTTGTTGTTTTCTTCATTTGCTTATTTTGAATGTCTTCCTCATTAACGAGATCGCTTCCTTCCCCTTGGAAAGTCTCATTCACTTTCATATTCTTTCCTCTTTCTCACTCTTTTGTTTCCCTTTCTATTCTGTTTTTTCACTAGCTCTCTCTCTCTCTCTTTGTTTTCTCCTTCAATGCTAATATTTGCATTCTCTCTGTTTATTTCCCTCTCTCTCTCTCTCTTTTCCTCTCTCTCTGCGATCTTCAAATCTTTCAAACATTGTCAATTTCATTTGTTTGCGACAAAAGTGAAATTTTAACACACAAACAAACAAACACACACACACAGACCGGGAAAACAACACGACAAGAAAAAGACAGCAACAACAACAACAAATAAAAGCCATAGAAATTGTCAACGCTTCTAAGCTTCTTTCAACCTAAAGCAACAAATAAAAAGTGAAAATATTACACAAACAAGTCAGAGATAATTGTTGTTGCTGCTGTTCTTGTGCTTATTGTTGTTGTTGTGCATCTAATTTGAATATTAAATCCAAACAATCAATAACCAGACAAATACCCTGTAAATAAACTAAACAAAGAGAGAGAGAGGGAGAGTGAGAGAGGGAAAGATAGAGCAGGCAGCTAGAGGGATAAGCTTGAACTTTTTATGCGCTCTCATTCGGCTTTCTCAGCTTGACATGAGCCCACCCCCTCCCCTCTTCGGCACCACCCGCCCCCTACATATTTTACTGTAGCCCAACAAGACACCCTCCCTTCGTAATCTCCCTCTCTCATTCACATATACATACGCATCTTGCAGATACTTTTGCTGCCTCGGCTCAGCTCTCAGCAAACGTTCGACCATTTCACTTGGCAATTAGTCGGCCATTTTCATTCGCAATTGCCACATGACACGCATAAGTAGTTGCCGCAATTGGCAATGTCGGCGGCGATGCGTCTCATCATCATCCTCATCATCATCGTCATCGTCATCGTTCGTAGCCAATTCCACCCAAGACAACTGTTTGCCTCATTTTCGTATCTCAATTTTGTTTACCACTCGTCGTCATTCTCATCTCGTTTCCATCCCAGTCCCATCATCTATGCAGCGCGCAACCTGACTGACCTCATTATGATCATTAGCAGCTCATCTAATGCCACCGCTTGGTCCCTCCGTCTGTCTGTCTGTCTGTCTGCCTCACTGTCTCATCTGTCTCTCTATCTGTCTCTTAGTCTGTCTGTTACTCTGTCTTTCTGTCTCTTAGTCTGTCTGTCTGTCTTTTAGTCTGTCTCTCAGTCTGTCTGTCCATCGCCCTGTCTGACATTTAGATGACTCAATTCGAATGTATCTCTAGCTTATGTATCTTCATCTGTTGCTGTATCTTTATGCGGCAATTAAGGTTTTTGTACCTGCATCACAATTAGTAAAGATATCTGTAGCTGCATCTGTCTGTATCTACAGCAGTATCTTGTATGTTTCTTGCAAATGTATCTGCATCTCTGCAGTCCAGATATTTACCAAGTATCTATAGAACTAGCACATGTGTTTGTTTATCTTTATCTAACTAGCTGTAGCAGCAAAAACTATGTAAGTATCTCTGTCTCTCTCTTTACTCTATGCATGCAAATGTAACTTAGCATGTATCTTTATCTAATTTGGTTATCTACATTTCAAAGTATATCTGATATCTGCTATATCTTTATCCACAACCACAGCTACATCAGTATTTGCAAATTTATCTGTAAAAGATTCGACTGTATCTTTCAAATGTATCTATTATCTACAACTACACACAAATCCAACTCAATCTTACTGCATACTTGTTGAATTACGCTTCTCTCTGTCTCTCTCTCTCACTCTCTGTCTCTCTAATTTGCTAATTATCATAATTATTTCGATTGCATTTGTTGAGCTCATTTTAACCAATTAGTTTTTTCCATTTCAATGTTCTTTTCTCGCCTCGTTTTTTGTTCGTTTTTCTGCTCCTCGTTCTTTACCTTGCCGATCGCAAGAGCGAAACAGTCAAGGCTTATTGCTCAATTAGAGCGTAATCTGCGCTAATGATAAATAAAGAATATATATACATATATATATAATAATTATATATACAAATACACTAAAGTGTAATCCTAAGCTGCGACTGCTGCAGTTGGAAAACATCTATGTAATTTATATTGTGTGTCTGTCTGCGTGTTTCTCTTTTAACGTTTTGACACCTGCCTGCATGCTTGGGGTTGCTTAGGCCAAGGTTAACTGTTGTTGTACTTCTTCTTCATCTTCACTTTAATATTTTTCCCTAGACATGACCCTCGATCCCCCTCTACATCTTATTGCATTTGCCGACCCTAGTGAAGAGAGAAAAGTTGCAAAATTAATTGCTGATTTTTGCATGCGAGGAGGGTACGAAGGGGGATTGCGATTTCTCTGTGCGTGAGATGTTTACTTAGGCTCTGCACTGTAAGAAAATACAGCCCCCTTCTTAACAAGAGAACCTTGTGTGAGTTGCTGCGTTCTAATTGCTCATACCAAGGGAAAGGGAACTTCTTCTGGTCTATTGTTTTTTTTTGTATCTAATTGTGCATCATTTTCTCTCAGTGTATACGCTCTTCATCGTATGTTTTTGCCTACACCTTGACAACTGTGACCGCGTAGCGTTGCAGCCCCCTCTACACTCTACACTGCCCCCGTGCCCGCCCTTTTATTGACGTCGTGTGGGAAATTGAAATCCAAGCCTGGCCAATGTTTTCCATTGTTCGTTGCTGTTGTCGATGTTGTTGTTGCTGTTGTTGTTGTTGTATTGTTGTTGCATTTTAATTAACAATTGCAGCTCGCACGACACACAGCGTCAAATAAAAGCAGTTCCCAATGCAAACGCACACAGATACACACACGAACACACGCAGATACTCGTTGCAACAAATACTTAGAAGAGTTTTCGTTTTTAGCAATTGTTGTTGTACATTGAACTTTAAATTATGCGCCATGTGAGAGACAGACAGAGAGAGAGAGAGATAGAGAGAGACGCAGTCAGTGGCAGCAGCATGTTGCGATCGCGCATTCAACGCTGGCAACATGTTGCCGTCCGTCTCGGCCAAAACTCGCGCCAAGAAAAACGCAAATGTAAATGAAAATGAGCTTGTAATTTAACTGGAAAGCAGGAAAAAACAGCGAAATGCAAACACGTAAAACGCCGAAATCAATTAAAAAAGAAAATTGCGTAAACACTGCGCAACAAAATGAAAGACGAAAAGGCGGAACACTCGAACAGGCCTCGTATCGAACTATAGTCAAATGTCATCTTGGTGCACGGAGAGGAGACGTAACTCCAAAGAGAGTTCATCAAAGTGCGGACAGAAGAAGACAAGTACCAAGGAGGTAGGCTGATATATACATACATATATATAAATATGTACATAGATAAATCAATAGATTGATAAAGAAAACCACAAAGAGAGGCTAAGTTTCTTTACTCTTGCAGGTTCTTATATCGTTCGATCATTACTATATTTATGATATATGATTGTAATGAATGAAATAATATTGTGAGTGTTCAATATTATGTCTAACTTTGATTGGCACTGATAAGTTAAGTTTATTTCTTTATAGTCTATACATTCAATCATAAATAATGTATATTTATTTTATTTATACTGTAGATGAATAACTGATTTGTTTCAGTTTCAATTGCATTCCTGTTTGCCACATATATCATCCATATACACATGCTACAAACTACGTCTATATAGCTCACTTTGTATCTATGTAGCTATAAAATTGTGTCTGCTTTAACCGGACTTCAGCAAAGACTGGATCGGGGCACTGAGAGACTACTCTAAGATCATTTGCATGCAAGTAGCGCGCGATAATGTCTGGAATTTGTAGTATTGTATTGTAGTATTTGTAGATACTCAAGTCGTATTCGCACTCGCACTCGCATTCGCATTCATATTCTTATTCAAATGCGAGAATTGCTTAAATTGTATGCAAAGAAGCGGAACAAAGGAAAACCACTGCAAAACTTTTAAGGGAAGGGGAGACGAGGTGCAACCCCATCTTGGACTATACCCTAACTGAGATCAGTCAGTCAGTTGGTATGTGTTGACGAACGTTATCAACGCCGTCGCTATGAATAGCACAGCATCTCTGGGGCTGACTTCACTTACCACATTGCGCTTATCAGCTGCCAAAGGCGCCGGCGCTGCAGCCACACAAATATGACGCAAAGTTCATATATTTATTTATATTTTTAGTTAGAAAAACCATAAGAATGTGGATAAAACTAATTAAGTCATCAAGTAGTTACTATAATTTATATTAATAGATCTATATAACATAAAGTCTATATAGTTATCAGTAATGCAAGTATGAGTCGTATGGTTGGTCAGACTTTGAAGAAAACTGAACTTTAGACATTTAAAACATATTATAATATTCTATGTATAGTATATTATAATACTGACTACACATTATAATACTATATGATATATATATATAACTATATGCTTGCCGTTTAGTTCTTCTCCCTTTCGCTTTCCCTTTCTTATGTATGCCTAAGTTCATTTTATTGTTGACATATTTTCAATATTATTCTGTCTGTCTGTCTGTCCATCTGCCACAATGTCTGACTATTTGTCTGCTTGGCATTCCGACAGCACGTCGCATTACGCAGATAAACAAACAAACAAATATGAAGATGAAGAATAACAAGAGAAAGACGAAGAAGAAGAAGAATAAGAAGAATGTGAGGCGCTGATAAAGTCAACAAGTAAAGATCACAGTCTCTGCAGTCTGTACAAGTCTGACTAGCTGTGCCTATAATAAATCCACAGAGACGTCTTCCCACTGTCTGCACGACTTATGTATACCCTGTAGAGTCAATATAAGTTATAATCAACTATTCTGCAGTTCATTTTTATAGCGTATCTATTGATACGTGTATGCGCAAGCAAAGCACTCTCACTTTTTGATAAACCTATAAACTATTAGAAGATTGTGCTAAGCAAAGCCAGTTGCCAGTTCATGGAGGGAGAGGGAGATAGAGAGAGGGAGTGAGAGAGGGATTGATCATGAGGCAAGAGCAGACACTTGCCTAACAACCTGTTGATCGTTTGGCTCCACCAAAGACAAACACACTGTCTTCCCTTCGCACTCTTTCTCTGCCCCCTCTCTTCCTCTCTCGTTTGCATGCTAATTACTTGTTAGAGTCGCAATATTTAGCCTAGACACACTGTGCTGACTGTCGAATACCCTGTATATACTTATACTTGCTTATATTGTTCATAAATTCCAAAAGTTCAACATCATCTTACCTGCAATGAAAGAAATAAAGAATATATATTATTTTTTAATGTCGTTATCAATTGAAAGAAAGAAAATTTCGAATTTTCAAGTAAAATCTGTGGAAAGTATGGACAGGCTAAGAATTTTTTTGACCAAGTCATACACATTAATAGAGGCCCAAATGATTTTTCCTTTTGTTCTCATAATTCTCCAAAATCATTGCAGAGAAAGTTTCATGCATTTTTCATAGTTGTTGTGCTTAAGATTCCCAACTTGTTTCGGTGAGAAATAAAACGAAAATTCAGTGACATTTTCAACACCTCCCTCTCTCTATCTTTCTCTATAACTGCACTTTTCCCACAGTTTTGGCCCCATTTTTCTCTCTCTTCTTGCTTGCCTAGAGCTTTGCCTCATTCTTCCTTGTGATTCGTCTTGATTTCGAAACTTCCTACAAATCCAACGACCTTGACAATGCCTGTATATATACAGATATATGTATACCCATGTTTTACACACATATTCACGCACAGTCTCATAACATTTTTTAAGGCAATGCATTGTTTTATGTCTGTGCTCTGTTGATAATCGCCAGCAAACAACAATAATTGATATGCCTTGCTCTCTATGTATCAGTGTGTATACATGTGTGTGTGTGTGTGTGTGTGTGTGTGTAGAGACTGCGTCACCGGATGTTTTATACAAAAATGTCAGCAAGTTGTTGCTGATATTGGATGCCCATAAAGAAATCGAGCGGCTTTTATAGAATGAATCTTGTATTATAAGCCCGAATGAAAACGAAAAGAAATTAGTAAGCATGACGCTACATATACAGTGTATACACTCGCCAGGGTCACACTGTGATATCTATTCAAGTGTGTGTGTGTGTACGATCTACAATTACTTATCCACAGTGCGAGAGGTGCACAGAACAACTGCCAAATGAGCTATAGATACATTTGTATCTGTAAGATGAGGAGACACCCGCCTTAAACTCTCTCGCCTTTGGGCCCACACTAAGCAGCAAACGAAACGAAACGAAACGAATCGAAAAGAGAAATAGCAATAATTTACAAAGGAAAATACAAAAAAAAATCAAGAAATATAAAAAAAATCCCAAAACGATCAAAAGAAAGTAAGAAATTACAAATTTATGGCGCGTTCATTGTCATCGATCGGCGACTGCTTTTTATGCCAGCTCTCAATCTACTCCTCTCCCTCTCTCACTCTCTCTCTCTCTCTCTTGCGCTGTCTCTCTCACTCATACTAGTATTTCTCAGCGAGTCTCGCTGTCTGTTTTCTGTTGGCATTCGAATGACTCACAGCAACGACTAAACAATTGTTTGCAACGTCGTCGAGTCGCGCTGTTGATTTTCAAGCTAGTTTTGCATACACTGCCCCCCGGTAAGGGTATTGCACATTTCTCATTGCATATGTAATGCTTAAAGTTATGGCAATACAGGTATATGTTATACTTATAACGTACAGTTTTCATATATGGAAATAAATAACTTTTTTTCATATCCTCTTCGGTTTGTAGAGTATACAATATTCAGTGTCGTTTGATCAAAACATAGCACACTTTTTGTCTCTCTTTCTGGTCAATTGCTGACCCCCCAACCCCCCTCTCCCGTTCGGCGCGATCAACCTTTGCAAATGACCCAAATTTGGCGCAAATCGAAACGTTTCGGCTTTTTTTTTATTGTTTTTTGGCTTTGATTTCCACCTCGACGCGAAGTTGACTTCGACTTCGACTTCGACTTCGGCTGCGACTTCGACTTCGACTTGCCACTTGGCGCGCACTTGTCGTGCGGCAGTTGAACGATAAAGTGCAGGGGCAGAGAAGAGGGGCGCAGGGGCAAGCAGTGCAATGCATAAACAGAGCAATGGGCAGGTGAGCGGGGGGGGGGCGGGAATTTGGGTGGCTTTTTGCTGTGCTTTTTTTGGGTTTTCTTTTATTTTTTTGGTGTGGTTTTTTTATGCCCCACGGCACATACGATATTCTGTTATAGTTACGACTTCGTGTTGCTGTTGCTGTTGTCGCTGCTTTTGTTGTAAACTAATTGAAAGTTAATTTGCACATCGAAGGCTCGCTTTGAATGCCAAGTTTGCCCCTGGTTTTTCTTCACTTCACTTTTACTTTTTATACAATTTCATTTGCAATTACTTGCAGCACTTCCTACCGTAATCCCCGCACTCCCCTCTCTCTCTCCCGCCCTTGACAAATTTCACCTGAAGTTGACAATCTACAAAGATGCACTGTCTAGAATAGTTTGGCGAAGGGACACACGTTCAAATTAAGAAATAGTTATGTTATATAATACCAACTACACATATATCCACTAAGTATAGCAGATATACATATATATATCTTATATAGTATATAGTGTATACATAAGTTGCAAAAGAGAAAGTCAGTTGAAGAACTTGCTTGATAACGTCGAGCTAACTTGAATAATAACTTCAAAGTTTATATAATTTTCGGCATTACCAACTTTGGCTGGCTGCACACAGTGACAACAGCAACAGGGCAACGAGGGCGGCAACGAGGGCGGCAACGAGGGGAACAACAATAGTGACAAAAAAGCATAGCAACCATTAACAAAAAAAGAACGATCACACAGTCACAAATCTGCCCTAGTTTGGTCATGACGCTGATGTCACGGCAGCTGAAAATGCCCATGACTTTTATAGCATAAAAATAGAAACATTATTAACCAATGATCGTATATAGATAGAACGATTTACAGCACAAATATCTCTTGTAAGTTTCGGGTAAAGAAATCGATGGGGAAAAGTATGAAAGTGAGAGTTCATTGATCCTTGACAAACAGACAGTACAACTTGTTGTACCCTTCAACCTTTGAAAGTGATAACATTCTACAAATATCAAATAAATTATATCAAATTCAGTAGTTTTCGTTTACTAAGCAAACTATTTAACTCATTACTTTCAGCTTCAGAATATATGTAGATGCATATTATATACACTTATTATGCAAATTTCAATTTGATCAGATAATAAACACAGAAGTTATACAAGTTAACATTTTATCATTTGCACACAATTTGCTGTTGGGAATTACAACTGTTAAAGTTGAAAATATGGTTAGTGGGTATCTGTAGCTTTAGTCTCTGGTTATTTTGGTTCTTTTTTGGTTAGCCAAAAGCAAGTCTTTATTAGCAGAGACACTCATGCAGTATCTTTCCGAATCGGTCATGCGTAGGTAATGTCAACTGTGATATTCAATCTTCGCCTAATAAAGACAAACTCAATTAAGAAAATGAAAAAGAAACAACAACTCGAAACAAACAAGTTTTCAGTTTCGTTTAGATAAACAAAAAAGAAGAAAAAAAACCAAAATGTATAAATAGTTATGTTGGTAGTCGATAATGTCATCGTCTTGCCGGTTTTGGGCTCACACAGACTTTGGTACTATTAACCTACTAACTGTTTAGCATAGGCCAAAGGCAACAGAGAACTGTCAGAACTGTCAGAACTGTATACAGAATTCCCAATTCCCATTGAGAGAAAAATATTGTAAAAGGGAAGGAAATCTATAGAGAATTTGCATAATATGCCAAGAAGAAACGAGAAGTATCTTTGGGGCATTACTCAACACACATTTCCGTTTTCAAACCAAACCAAGAAAGAGTTTTACATTTTAAGAATTTACATTGTATTAATCATGCAAGCACATTCTTTGCGCGCCTCAAGATTGCAGAATCGACCAGTTCCGGTGCTGATAATGAGATATAGTATACAAACATATATAAATACCATGTATGTATGTATGTATAAGTAGCCTGGTACATAGTTTATGGGGTTGGAAAGATATCTTGTGAGTCTGAGGCGTCTTTGCTTCGCGCCCCGCTATAAATGTGGCAAACTCTTTTATGGTTTGTCGATTAAAAATAGCATTAAATACCCGAACTGCCCAGTTTGCTTGCGCCTGCCTGTTGGCCCATTCCTCAATGGCCACCTGGGAGACACACAGTGCTCTCGGTACCAAGTACCAAGTGCCTAACCTATCCCGCTCCCTTCCTCCCTCTCTGTGAACAATGAACAATTTTATGTTTTTTTTTTTGTTAATTTTATTTTGGCCCAATGTGTGATAAAAAGAATGCCGCCAAACACTAAAACGAAATCTGGCAAAAGTGGGAATAGAACATCGACTGAGAGAGAGAGTGAGAGAGAAATGGAAGACAGGCGGTGCTGGTAAGGGGTATATCATCGCAGCAGATCGCCGCACACACTTTATACGCATTGGAAAAATCTTTAAAAGTGAAAAAAAGAAACTGAATTTTCACGTCTGCCGCACAAAAAGTATTTGGTATAAGGGGCGGGCGGGGCGAGCGAGCGACACAGACATGAAGACGGCTGCACCACTCCTGCCGTATACCCTGTAAGAAGTGCAAGGGCAGAACACCATATAAATTATATATTGATGCTTGCTCAGTTCAGACGATTCAAGTAGTGTCTGTCCATTAGTTTGGAAATAGTGAACAATTTTTGACAGTACTTTAAAAACTCTACTCCACTCTATAGGGTGGCTTGATAGGCGACTAAGCTCTGCTGTAACTTTTGCTACTACTTGTTGCTACTGCAGATGCTGTTGTTCTTATTGTTCTTGTGGAGTTGAAAAGCACATGCAGGCAGTTCAACGCATTTTATAACCTGTAAACCACAGTACGGCGTATGCCATTTTCCAAATAACAGGGTATCCCTTAAGGCACTACTGTCCGTTTGTTTGTCCACTATACTTGCTGTGGGGAAATTTTTTAGAAGAACAGCAACAAAAATTAAATGAAATATCTATTTAAAAAAACAACACCAAATTTTAATTTCATTTAATGTTGCTGCTGTTGTTGTTGTTGTAGTTGCTGTTGCTGTTGTTGTAGTTGTAGTTGCTGTTGCTGTTGTTGCTGTTGAGTTTCCCGAAAAGAGATGGAATATACATTGTTGTTGCTGTCGATCGTTTGGTTTTCCTTTCTGTCTTCTTTTGCACTAAATTGTTAACTAAATTGTTTGGGCTTCTTCCTTCTTCTTGATCTGCTTGTTTCTCTGCTTTGGCCATTGTGCATACGATTTTACTCTCTGTTTTTATTTGGGCTATGCTTTTGATTTCTCTTCTAGTGGAGCAAAGGCGAAGGCCAGAAAATCGCCGCGATTCGGGCGGCAGCTCCACTTGACTTGTGTGTTAATTGTTAAAACACTCTATTTTATTTTATTTGCATGTACAAACATGCACAGCACGTGCGTGTGTGTGTGTATGATTTTCCCTACTGACGTCAATTTTCCAGCGGATTTGTTTAACTTTAACAGTTGCCACAGATTTTCAAAGCACTTCAGTTATAACATAAATGATAGACAATAATTAATCGTCTTGTTTGTTGATACTGAACATGAATATATGTTTGTATGTATGTATATGTATATACCTATGAACTTTGTCTGTCCCGTAGCATATGTAAAGGATTAAGAGCGATTCTATGCCAACAATTCTAATTGCTTATTTGAACTTTGTGCGACTTCTTGTGGCCGATAAGCAAAGAGCAATGAAACAAATGAATAAAAGTATTAAAAGAGTGTAAATAAAGAGCGAGTGACTCATGCCAATCATCTCTGTTGACTAGACAATAGTTGAAGAGTAGAGCGAGAACCGAGAGAAGACTCTGAAGAGACTCTCTCAGATAAGACAACAAAGTTGAAGATGCGGATGATAACAACAAGTTGACAAGGGGAAACACGCTTTCACGCGATGATAAATCCGCGATTTGAATGCAACGGCAACGGCGACATCGGCCAAGAGTATGTATATATATATATATATACACATATGTATGCATATGAATAATATGGAAAAGCTTAACAAAAAAAATATAAAAAGAAACAAATAAAGAAAACGGTGAAAACTTTGCATTTTGTGCATTGGCACGTATTGGGGTACAACAGTGGCACAATGGCGGGAGTGCGGGGGGGAGACAGGGCAAGGTACTCAGTACGTAGGGGTAAAGGGGAGGGAGGAGAGTCGCCGCACCCACGTCGCGATGCTGTGGCTGTGGCGAAGACGTGTTGGTATTGTGTGCTGCCGCTTTGTGTGTTGTGTGTGTTGTGTGTGTAGGCAACAACACTAGCGATTATCAAGCACTCACACACACTCAAACACACACACATACACATGGAGAGAGTGTCTGAGTTGCGTGATAAAAGCAAGCAGAGAAACAAACGCAAATGCAACAGAAAATGCACTGTCAACAGTAGAGTTTGAATATGGCAGATTATCTTTATAGTACACATACTATATAACATGCATATAGTGCACATATGTATACACATGTACATTACATATACAAGAAATAAAGTATAAAGCCACAACTTTAGATATGCATCTGATCAAGCCTTAATTTACATCACGCTGTTCTCAGCTCGTGCAGATATTTAAAATTGAAAACAAACCTGATATAGATAAAGATATATCATATAGATAACTATACCTTCAATTTGATCTTTCTTGTAATTGATTTATCTCTTTAAAACTGTTCTATCTATCATTATTATTTAGCGAAATGAATACCACACACTTGAATGAGCACAGACTTCCATCGATCGTATGACGTTATACCTGTATATCTATCGGGGCAATTGTCATGTTATCACCTTATTGCGTCAATGGAAACATGATAACATGATGATCTATGGCAACGTGCACATGAAATAAAAATAAACCCCACGTATCTTGATAGAGAATATCTCAAGTTGAGCATAGAAATGATAATGATAAATCGAATTGTGCTAAATCACAACTATAAATATGTTACGATCGAGTTGAAGTATCAAAGAGATTCTTCTTCTTCTTCTGCTTAGTTTGCCGACTTCAACATCTCGCGCCAGGAGCCTCTGCATCTTGTGCGTTACACCAAGCGCAGGCAGTTTCTCCTTCAGATATTGGAGGGATCTACAGCTGAGCTTCCCCATTTCTGCTGGCATTGTTTGTAGATAATCAAAAACATTACAGTTGCCTTATAGATACAATTTGATAGATAGTTATTGAGGGATCTACAAACAAGTTCTCCTCCTTCTGCTGGTATTGTTTACAGGGTGCTACTGCTCACTCTCTCCTTCCCTCTCTCTTCAAGTGTTTCTTCTTTAGCTTTTGTGCTAAATGTGATTTATTTTTAATCCGATTATAGCATTATCCGATTGCATTTGCGTCAGCGCCCTTTATCGGCATATTGCGGAATGTGTGTGTGTTTGTTGTTCTTACAAACGATTCATGATTTTTGAATTCTGTATACGAATCCCACCCAGGGGCAAGGCAAAGAGTGATGCAAGACGCGGCGAGGCGTGGCGTGGCGAGGTCCGCCTCGTGTTGTTGTTGTTGTTGTTGTTGCTGTTGTTATTCTTCATCTTCATGTTGTTTGGCTTCGTCTCATGTGCTGAAACATTCATTCGTTCCATTCATATTCATTCATATTTGGCACGAACTGCACGCATCTGTTGTTCGACTGCTTCAATATCATATTATTATTTACCAATTTGATCATTATTTCCAATACAAATATTTTGAATTTGGGAGAAAACACAATTTCGTATTCCGAAATCGAAAAATTTAGAATTCACAAATTTCAATAGAGAGGGTAGGAAGGGGTGAGGGAGAGGGAGGGTTGATTTGGCTTTACAAATATGCCGTATGACCATAACAATAATAATAACAATAACAATAAAAACACAACTGCAACAACCGCAACTACAAGAAGAAGAAGAACAAGAAGATGAAGAAGAAGAAACACAACAACATCGAGAGAGTTTTACAAGCAACAAAACGTTCAGCTTACAACTTACAACAAGAAAGTTGTAAGTACAAATTCCCAGAGTCGCCCATCTGTGTGTGTGTGTGTGTATCTCATGCGGAAATGTTGTTCGTTGTTTACAAGAAAATTGTTTTAAACTTTGATACCCATTGCTCAGACCACACACAAGAGTCTTTAAGACTAAGCAGCAAGCAACTTAAAGTAATTCTGAATAAGAAATCTGAATCAATATTATTTTTTAAATCAATTGATAAGGCACCAAAAATACCCTGTACCACACTCCACCCGCACCTGAGGTCACACATCCATACATATGATTCTCAAGCAAAGCTGTTGTTATATTAATAATAAAATATCGATAACTCACTGCACTCGATGATTGCTGAACAGCTGACGCTGTTTTACAGTTGATTTCTTTGTATTTAATGTGTGAAATATACAATTAAATAAATATGAATTTATTGTTTTCTTATCATGAACTTTTTGCCAACACAGCAGTTACTGTATAAACACACACATGTCAAGGGTATTGAAGTGTCGGTTACTTTGTTGCTACTGCTCTTGTTGTTGTTGTTGTACTAGCACTGCTTGATTTGGTTTTTAGGAAATTTTGTACCCTTTTTTTCTGGTTAACTGAAGCGACCGACTAGACTAGACCGAGTGACTGACAAACCTTAGCAGTTCGCACGACAGCTCATGTCATAATTAACTGTCCTATCTGTCTGTGTGTCTGTCTCTCTGTATGTCGGTTCACTTCTGCATGTCTCTATGTCATCCTGTCTCCCATTGTTGTCTCTTTATCTGTCTCTCTGCCTGCCTGTCCGTCTGTCTGCTAGTCTGTCTGTCTGTATTTCTGTCTCTCTGTCTGTTTGTATGTCTATCCATCTGTCTCTCTGTCTGCCTGTCTATCTGACTGCCTCTCTTACTGTCTGTCGCTCTGTCTCTGACTCCGCTCTAGCTAAGCCAATGCCAAATACGAAATTAAATTGTTTAAAACAAATTGAAAATAAACTGAGTCTCTTTTTGGCTAATCAGACAGTTTAGTTCAGTTTAGTTTCCAGTCTAGTTTTAGTAGCCACTCAGTTAGTTAGTTAGGTTAGTTAGTCAGTTGGTAAATGAGTTGTAATTTGTTAGCCTTGTTGATTGCACTGTGAAACTTGGTCTAATTGCTATTAAAGTCGAGGCCAAAACGTTCTACCGGCCAGGCCCAAAATGGGAAAAGAATAATCGAAGAAAATACGAGTAAGTCGATTAAACTATGTACATACACATATACATGCATGCATACACATTGCGAGGGTTGTTCAAAGTGTTGTATGCATACTTATGATATTCAATAGGTAAAGAAGCTTTTAACCCCCTCTCATTCTGACTTGTCGAAACCTTTGAAACGCCACTCGTTCAACTCTCATGCCGATCATCAGCAACTGGCACTCTCAGGGGTATAGGGCTAAAGGGGCGTGGCACAGTATAGTGGACGGGCTAATGCTGCCACGCCCCAAGTGTCGTTTGGGTCACGATAATAAACAAATATTTCATACGTTTTAATTGCAACAAATCGGCTTAAGGTGGCTCCCTCTAACTTCTACATTCCTCTCCCCTCCTACCTCTCTGTCTCTCTCTCGCTCTCTGGGTCTGAACAGGGCAGGGCATGGCAACCAAGGACAGTCAAAGGCAAAAGGGTTTCTTTGATGTTATTGACATTGCTTTGGCTCTTTATCGCTGTGCTTCTTCTTCTCCTTTACTCTCTGCTTCTGCTTCTGCCTTTTCTTTCTTATTTTTATCACTGGCCCGTGCATTGTTCGTCGCTTTTTTGTGTTTCCATCCCAGATTGCAGCGGAGTCATATGTTTTTCTTGTTATTTGGCTTTCAATATTTATGGGCCAGACCCCGACCTCGACTCCCCGACCCCAAACAAAGATGATTATCTTGTGTTGAGGCTGGTGTAAACGGTGACTAACACCCGATCATCAAAAGCTTTATCGTCTCGAGATAATGATCATTGCTGGCAGAGTTCGTCACGTAGCAGGTGAAGCTATGCTATGCCCGACTAGGCTCATCTTCCATCCATTCGATTATATACATAATCTACCATCTCTCCCTCTCTCTCTCTGTCTCTCTCTCTCTCTGTCTCTGTCTCCTCAAAGTATTTGTCACTTTCACATTAGCAAAAGTTGTCGCTTCTTCTGTCTCTCTTTCCACTCTATCGGATTATCAAGCGAGAGAGAAAGCAAGCGAGAGATTATCATAAACTAAACGATCGATTATATGCATCTTATATATCTGCTGATAATAATATCTTCAAATGTTTCAATTACTTTTAATAATATTCAACATTTAACGCTGAATTGTTGCTCCAATCTACGCATTATTCGAACTATTCAATCTTTTGATCTTTCTTAGGGATCTCACGTCCCAAGTGCCACTAGGTTTACAGGGTATACAGTAACAGTGAAGTTTGCAGTTCACAGTTTATACACATCTTACTTGTTTCTAGGATACATCATAGTCTATCACTTAAGATCTTTTTCATTGTTTTCATGGCATTTCAAATTGATTTTCTTCTTTTTTTTATTTTTTCTAGCAATCTATAATAGCATTATTGATGATGCGTGATCGATGCATGAATCGCCACAACGGCGGCCAGCCAGACTGGTCGGAAAAATCAATTTTCCAATGTTGCACCACACACATATTTTCCTCTTCTTTCACACACACAGACACTTATTTTCGCCGACAACAATTTGACAACGATTCGCTACAAAGAAAGTGAGAGCACAAAAGTGTTAAAACAACAAAAAGAAATCTCTTTCGTTTCGTTTGCAATCACAAATTGCAAAAGCAAGCCCGATCGGATCATGATCATATTATAATATTTGTCCAAATGTTTCAAGTTGCGAGTTCATTGACATTTCGAAAACAAAAAAACATAAATAAATAAAAGAAGACACAAAAAAAACAAAACCAGGCGAAAATAAAATCGAAAAGTCAACAGTTTTCGCTTCGCTGGAGAGACAGCTCGGCACAAATACCGAATACCGAATATATAATATATAAATATTTGCATTTATATTTACATATGATTTAACTTTAAAAAATAAAGCTAGATACTCTAAAATACTTAAACTGTTTTCTGTGTGTTCCTGTAAATATTTTGTAATTCTTATAATTCTATTCAGTTTTTTGACACTTCTCCACACTTAAACCTTTTAGTGTTGAAAACAACTGATTATCTATAATTTTAACATATGATGTAACTTAAAAAAATAACCTAATACACAAAAATACTTATATACTACAAATTTCCCACTGTTTTTTGTGTGTTATTGTAAACGTTTAGTAATTCCTGAAATACTATTACATTTTTTGTTACTTTAACACACTGAAGCCTTCAACTTTTTATATATCGATCATCTTGTCATCTAATCAAACAGATTTCATCTATGTGAAGATCTCTCTTTCTCTCTGTCTCTTTCTCACTCTTTGATACCTGTAGTTCCCGGTACTAAAGAACAACTTCAAAAGGGTTGGGCAAATACAACTTAGCTTTTATCGCTTCGTAGAAGTAAGTTCTTGGTTCTAGCGGCATGTACTTCACTTTCGTTGGAATTAGTTTTGGCCAAATTCCGTTTGGTTAGTTGGCAACTTTGTACACTGCTCAAGATAGTATTCTTATCTTATCTTACTCGCTACAGCATAGTATACTATATATGTTTAATTATTCGGCTTTTCTCTGCACTCGCAATAAGGCGGCGGCCATTAGACACATTAAGTATTTGTGTGTGTATCTGTGTTTGTGTTGGTGTGTGTATGTTAGTGTTTGTGTTTGTAAAACAAAAAAGGCTTTTCGGACTTGACATTCGAGTAAAGAGTTTCTTTCGGGGTTTGAAAGAATCATAAATAATTCTGCTGTTGCAAGGCGAATGAAACTTTAAGCTCGAGTGATCCAAGTGCGCAAGTGCGAAATTCGATAAGTGCAAAAATTAAATATACACACACAGACACAGACACACACACACGGACATGCATTCGAAAATGTTCGAGTATGTAGATCAAAATCGTTTGGGTAAATATTTAACTTGGTTTTTTTGGCTGTTGGACAGAATTTCAACAGCTTTGCCATTCCGCTTTGATGGCTCTGCCTTGGCCCGCCCTGTCTCTCTCTCTTCCCAGCTCACTCTATCTGTCGAGTGGCTTATGGTCGATAAGCCGTTAAATTGGTGACTGAGAAATACCTTCTCCAAAAGCGATATTTAATGAGCGATATCACAACAGAAACAATCGATATGTAATCGATATATAATCAATATGTAATCGACCCACAAACCATATGTGATTAACATGTAATCGATATACTATGTATGTACAATCGATATATTGTATTAATGTATACAATCGATTTGTAATCATTTTATAATTGATATTTATCGACATGTAGTCGACTTTGCGCACATTTCATGGCTTTACTGCACACGTTTATCGATAACCATGAAATCGATACGTAATCGTATGTTGTCGCCATATTATCGATATTTATCGACATGTAATCGATATGCAATTTACATGCAATCAATAGAAAAGTAATAATAAATATTGATGATCATACATTGAATGACTCTTATGTCTATTACCGTATATCGATAGCCATACATGCACGCATATATCGATATCATCGATATACTTGCACAGCCCAATAAGTTTCTATTGACACGCAAAACATAAACCCACAAATGGCAAATCCAATGTGCCAAAAGCAAAAACAAACAAAACACACACACTCGAACTTGGAGAGTTGGAACTCTCGGGGATTCGGATTTGGATTCGGATACGAGTCGCAAGTCGAAATCGCACCTTGAAAAATTACCAATTGAAAAATAACTAGACAGTGCACAAGGCAGCAAACAAACAATCGCTGACTTGCTCACTCCTCCCTCCCTCGCTCGCTTCCCTCACTCTCGCTCGATCTCCCTCTGCCTCGTTCGCTTTGCGTGCCTGTCGCGCACTTTAAATAGCTGCTCCCAAAAAACAGAAGAGACCGAAGAAGAATACGAAGAAGAAGCAGCCGAAAAAAAGAGCGTAAAAGTAAATAAGAAACGTTTAAAGAGGAAAGAAACGCAACAATGTCAGGTGTGTGTGGGTTCGAAAACAAAAATCTGCCAGAAATTGCTAAATAAGTACAACAAAGGTAGAAGAAGAGAAAGAGAAAGAAGAAGACGCATAATAATAATGCTAATGATAATGATAATAGTAATAATAATAGTTAAAAGTAATGAAATAAAAGCAACAAAACATAATTATCATAATAATAATACATATAATAAATAAGCAGTGAGTGCGAGAGAGAGACGACATTCGTGAGTATCAACGAAAGTTATATACTCTTTAACTGACAATGGAAGGAGACTGTTGCTCTAGTTTTTGTCTAAGAACTTGATAAACCATAAAGTTCTTTACATATTCGCATATTATAATCATATATTTCTACTAGAAGTGTTCTATAAGTATTTCATATTATATAAGGGTATTGAAACTACGTTCTCGTGTTCGTCTTTGCTTTTATATCTAGTTAATTAGCCTGTTCCACGAACTGGCCATATGACAAATCAGCTAAAGCTCTGCACAAAAGATCTCCGAGTGCGAGCATACCATAAACTCCAAAGTTTCTCAGTGGGTTAAGAGCTTGTAATAATTAACTAATACGCCGATTAGCTACGTAAGCCTTGCGTATAAGGTTCAGTTTTGGTATACATATATATACATATATAAATGTGTGTGTATGTATGTTTATATTGATGGGGGCCCCCGGTGGATATGACGATCAGCCCGCACGGAAGACAGGCCGACGGGTGCGTCATCTATTGCTGTGGCTCTGATGGTCTCTATGTGCTATTAGGTGGGGCAGTTGCCTGGTGGTGGTGGTGGGGTAGTGTTGGTGGGGCCTGTCAATCAACAAGCACCGCCGCCACTTCTAGGGCTTATCTAAAGTAACTAACGCGCCGCTAATCGATCATTCTGTATCTGCGCCTGTCCTCTTCTCTAAGGCAAGAATGCGTACAAAGAAAAGAGAATGATATAGAAAGAGAGTAACTGAGAGAGAAATAGAGAGATGAAGAATGCGACTGATAAGCTGCGTTTTCGACCCAAACTGGTTTCTCTTCTCGCGCCAAGGGAGTGAAGAGGGCGGCAAACAATTTATCAAGCTGAAAGCCGAAAAACAAAAGAGAGAGAGAGAAAAAAAAATAACAAACCAAAACAAAAATCAAATGATTCATACGAAATTCAAACGTAAAAACGATGCGTTGTTTAGTTCAGCTCACAAGCGCGCCGGATACACACACACACACACAGACTCACACACACACAGATACATATAGAGTTGAAATTTGTTGCTTCTGTTGGCCAAAAGATTGATCGCATTTCAAACACAGACAGACGATCAAATTTTATGCAAACCGTTAACATTTTGCATACAGTACAGATCCTCACACACACACACATATGAATACTATATATGTAGCATATATACAAATATAATGTTTACATTCATATTAGATTGCTCCAGCGTCAGCGTAAAATCTTTTCTTTTCGGGGTTTATGATTACATTTCAAATCGGAGAGCCCAAAGTTGTTACTCACTTCTTTTGCAGGGTATGAGCAAATTTAAAAAAGATTTAACATTAAAACGAGTAAGAAAAGCAACAGTCGAGCGGCATTCGACAGTGGGATACCCTTCGACCTGTTCCGTTGTAGTTTCATTTGTTTAATTCATACATGTGCATGCTTACAAATTACAAATATCTTGTAGCCCTACACTCGTTCTCTTATCGACTCTCTCTCCCTCTGGTGTGTTATCGAATACCTTAGCAGAATGCAATAAATTTTAAATTGAACTTGAACAGCAAAATAATAGCAACCATATCTTATCGCCCGCAAACCCAACTGGATATCTTGACTAACAAAATGCGAAAGATAAGAGTAGCTGGACTAGCAGCCTAATAAGACATTAGAAATGTACACAGATTATCTTCGAAATGTTTAGGTTGAACAAACAACAAGATAGTTAAGGAATTTCCTTAAACATTTGCCAGCTGATTTCGATACAATAGATAAGATACTAGATTATAACGTAAGATATGATTTAAAAAAGAAAGAAAATGTTTTCAAGTTAGTAAACATGTTTGGTGTTCGCCTCAATGAAACCGAGATCGAGACCGATCAACATCTTTTATTCTTATGCAAATATACTCGCAACATTGTATTTGTCGACATCCTCGAACTAGAACACTTTCCAGAACTGGTATCAGTCTGATGCCACGCCTCGGCTCGGATCGAGAACAACAATAGTATTTTTCAAGGTCGTCCCAGCTGCTTTTTCTATTTCTATTTCATTTTGGGCATTTGCATTTGATAAGTATGTATAATTTTGCTTACGGTTCGCTGTCGCCCTTCAATCAGGTTCGTCACATTGACCTATATATGGTACACAACGACGACGACGACGTTAGAGAATCGCTGCGTAATCCGACAACGCGTAGAACGAGTATTCGTTCTCTTCCCGATTACAAAGTACAGATAGTACCGCTAGTAAAGGTTTCGTAAAGGTTTATAGCACTTTAAATGGCCTCAGCAAGTGTAAATAACAGGGTATCTTTGAGTTGATAACCAACGTTGAGTATTCATCGAACTTTATCGAAGTGTAAATGATGACAATTGAAATTGATAAGTTTTTATTTGTATTTGCATGCAAATTAAGGGGAGTGCTGTCATAAACTCTTTATATATAAAAAATATATATATGTATA
The DNA here is from genome assembly GCA_018903675.1 of Zaprionus capensis. NCBI lineage: Eukaryota > Metazoa > Arthropoda > Insecta > Diptera > Drosophilidae > Zaprionus > Zaprionus capensis. Next base: position 9,580,281 of record JAEIFN010001073.1, on the reverse strand, counting down.
TACAGGGTATTACTCAGTCGACTTGCAGGCTGTTGGTAGCTCCTCCCGATACGTAGCGTCTATTTGCCGTGCACAAACATGGGAAAGGTGACAAACCTTATGAAGCTAATGAATCTGACAAAGCCCCAAACAGCGCACAACGAGTACCTGCACGAATATCTCAGTCTCTCAGTGTGTGTGTGTGAGTGTGACTGTGAGTGTGAGAATGAATGTAAGTGTGTATGTGTGTGTGTGAGACTGCGAGTGTTTTCAGTGCCATGGCAAACTTGGACTTGCACTGTGATTTTTTGACGTTTTTGGTGAATGCGTTCAATGGCAACCAAATGTATCTGCGCCGCCCCTCGCCCCCCTTCCTCTCCTCCCATATTGCCACGCTCATTGCCCTTACCAGCTTTAGTTGCAACTACTTAACAATCGATCAGCAGTAAGTAGGCTTAACACGCAGCAGACAACAGTCAATCAATCAGTCAGTCCGTTCGTCAGTCACTCTCCCAATCCGCTCGGCTTGTATCGGACTATTTATGGCTGACAACTATGCGACCAGTTGCCATATGCGATTATTGAAATTGAAATTGAACAGAAATCTCGAATCCGAAGCCCACAGTCCGTTTCGATTACATAATTAGTCGTCAAGGTTAGCTTAGTTAACCAAATGGTCAAGTGCTTATCATGCCAACAGACGAACATACGAACATACGAACAGACGAACGGACGAACGTGTTCGTGTTTGATTGCGATAAGCACACACAGTGCATACACTCATCGATAAGATTGTGCCAAGACTATCGATACACATACATATACATATAGTCACGCATGTGTGTGTGTATGTGTGCCTGCATATCGTATACATAGGTTAGTAAGTTATTTATTGATCAACTTGAACTTGACTTGGGTGTGGTCAATGGGTCATAAATTAGTGAATCACCAAAGTCAACGAAGCATGCGTTGAGTTTCGTTTAAGATTCGCTTAGTTTTTGGCCAATTGTTATCCGTTATATATCGGTATGCCTCATTTGCGACTTATTTGAGGTTATGTCGTACAGTCAAACTGTTAGATACCCTGTACCAATACTGTTTATTTTGCCTGCCACGCCTACTTCTGCCATTCACCTCAGCAAGAGAGCAAACATGCATGTACATACATGCAAATCTTTATAGATCTTTATGGATATAGGCAGGTAAACACCTGCATGCACCTGTTGCTGTTGTTGTTTCTTTTGTTTTCGTTGTGTTTATCGCGCTGCAATTCTTGACTAATGATTGCTAAAACGATTTCTATTACACACACACATATACATAACTGCCTTTGTATGTGGTTAACAACGAGAACAACAACAACAACGACAACATCTGCAGCAGAGCATAAAGCAGTTTGTAACTGCCGTTAGAAGGGGCAACACATTGCCAGCAAATTGACTCTATGCAAACATGGCTCTCTTCGCTCTTCACTCCCTCTCCACTCTGCTCTCTGCACACCACTCTCTGCTCTCCTCTCTCATAGTCCATAAATTGTTTTTGTTGGTTTTATTTGTGCTACTGGTTGACCTTGACAGGCATCAACACACACACACTATAAGAAAGAATGAACGCGCTCTTCTCACGCACTCAAGTATGTGTGCGAGCGAAACAGACGGAGAGAGAGAGAGAGTCGAGGTGCAATTGCACGAGAGAGGGAGGTGAATTAGGGGAATAAATACATAGTTGAAATGTGTGTTGTACTCACCTTTTGCAGCACTCATTAGATCCTTCACCTCTTTGATAATGCGCTTGATCTGATGACTAGTGTGATCCAATTCCTTTTCGTGACGATTTAAATTATCACGAAATTCTGGACTATCGACAATGCATTCCTCAAATTCCAATGGCTCCAGGCCGCGGCGAAATTCTTTACCGCCGCCCATTTTCGTTTTTGTTTTGCTGTTGTTGTTGTGGTTGTTTGTTGTTGCTGCGGCGGCTGCAGCGGCGGCGGCTGCTGCTGCGGCTCCGACTGCGGCTGCGGCTGTAGTTGTTGTTTTTGTTTTCGATGTTAATTTTGCTGCTGAGCTGCTGAAATTTGTTTTATGCTTTACTTTATTATTACTGTTGCTGTTGTTGGTATTGTTGTTGTTGTTATTGTGGTGGTTGTTGATATTGATTTGAGAGGCGTTTGAATTGTTGCGCCGAAAGCGACGACGCACAAAGTAAATATGTTTGTTTTTTAATTTGCCTTTTGCAGCTGCACTTGCTGCTGCTGCTGCTGTTGTTGTTGTTGTTGTTGATATTGCGGCTGTTGTTGTTGCCGTTGTATTGTAGCTGTAGCTCTGTTGCGGTATTCGGTTAGTAGCTGTTGTTGTTGTTGCTGCTGCGGCGTTGTTGATATTGTTGTAATATTTCTTTCGATTAGTATTCGCTTGCTGCGGCTCATTAGTATTAGTATTAGTTGTTGCTGTTGTTGACGTTTGATTTGTATTTAAATTAATATTATTAATATTGTTGTTATTGTAATTATAATTGTAATTATTTTTGTGTTGCGTCTGCTTCATAATTTCAAGCAAAACAAAATGAACAAACAAAATATTATTAATTTATTATAATTGATTTATTTTTTTTTGTTTTTTGTTGTATTTGTTGCGTTTTTGTGTGGCTGTTGTTGTTGTTGTTGTTGTGCATAAATATATATACATATATTTAATACGTGAGGGGGTGTGTACACACTTGCACTTTTTTTTTATTTGGCGTAACGAAAACAAATGCAAAAACACTGCAAAAACAAAAGGAATTTCGATTAATTAAAACACACGAAAACAAATCCAAAGCAAAAGGCGGGTAAATATATCGATAAATGTATTGATGTGTGCACATACATTTGTGTGTATATGTGTGTGTGTGTGTACAATGAGACAATGCGATTTGTTGTAATTACAATTTGAAAAACAATACAAATGCAGGCAAAAATCACAAATAATTATTTAATGACTGTTTTGTGTGTGTGTGAGTCTGTGTGTGTGTGTGTTTAATGATCACATGAATTACGGCTAAAGGAAACGAGAGAAAAACATACGAAAAATATTCGCAATATGAAACAATAACAAATAACATTAATGAACAGCTGCAGCTTTTATTATCATTATTGTAATACACAAATTAAACAAATGCAAAGCAAAATAATAAAAAAAATGAAAAACACAAAAAGACAAGCGAAACAAGCACACGCACGCACAGTAAGCAGTAATGGTAAAAATAATTACTTGTAGTACTAACTTTTTTCTCAAATGCATTCTCTCTCTCTCTCTCTCGCTTACACACTCTCTGTGTCTCGAAGAGAGTTCAAAATGCAGGCAACAAACAGCAACGACAACAACAAACAGGCCAGAGCAAACGAGAAGGAACAACAAGAGAGGCTCGCGCGTTCACTTGCTCGCTCGCTCACTCCCTCACGCACTGTGATGCTGCAGCTGAAGCAGCAGCAGCGAAGACAGCAGCACGGCGCAGGCACGTTTATGCGTGCAAACAATTCAAAATTTGTACAAAAACGCATTCAAATTGTAGTTATTATTATTTTTAATGAATTTGCATTAAATGCACAAATTTTGCACTATCACAGACTGCATAAAAATGCAGTCAACAATAGGCGAAATTTATGTGAATGCGCGTCGCTGTCGCTGCGCTGCTGTTTCTGCTGCTGCCGCTGTTTCACTGCTGCTGCATTGCTTTCATTATTGTTGTTTTTGTTGCTGTTGCAATTTGATTTTGGTTTGCAGTTACTTTTTGGTTTCCGTTTGCTGCAACTAATTTCATTTGCTAAAAATCAAATTTCGCTCAGCTACAAATACAGACACACACACAGACACATACAACACAGCACACACACAGAGACTTAAAGTCGCGGTCGTTTGTAGCAGAAACTTGTTGAATATGTACGTAAAAAACTGGTTGCGCGACATCAACTACAAAGGCGCGTTCAGTTCGGCACATACATAACACACATACACATGCACGTTCACACTTGCACACACACACACACACAAACAGCACAGGCAGGCAGGCACACACATGCACAACAATTGGAACTGCACTGCATTGTTTATATTTGTATTTTTTTATTTTGTGTTATTAACTTCGCGCTGTTAGTTTTTGCAACACAAAACAAACACAGACACGCACATACACGCATCACACACTCGCACACACACACTCACAGCACTCTCTCGCGAGAGAAGTGCGAACTTTAGATGAACTTTTAGATTTTCCCACATGTGTTTTTCCAAAAACAAAAAACAAAAAAAAAGAGGAACAAGAAACGAAACGGGAAAATACAATCTTTGGAGAAATAACTAAATTACACACTTCATTGCATAATTTCAGCTGCTGCGGCGGCTATTGTGGCGGCTGCTGCTGCTGCCATTTTGATACGCGCGATCAAGTAAATACGCGTATTTCAAACGCAACACCGCGGCGCACACACGAAAAAAAAAACAACAAAATGCAATTGTCGGCCGTCGGTCTCGCGCGACGTCGTTGTCCGTTCACGGCAAAAATCCAACAAGACAAAACCGAAAAACAAAAAATAACAACAGCACGCGCGATGAAAGTTTGTACGAGATAACATTATGCTAACCGTCTGGCACTATGCTGCTCTCTGAGAGCATTTCGACATGCGTTTGTGACGTCATGCCGTTTGAAATTTCAACGCGCGCAATACAGAAATACAATAAATGCGTGAATGCTTTAGAAAATGTAATGTTAAAGTTAAATTTAAGATATAATTTTTCATTTCATTTAGATAGCTTGAATTTTATACTTTTCTACAGTGCCAACAAATGCACAATCTGTATTTTTATGCAAGTATTTATGACGTGCAACTTTTTTATGTTACTCTCCTGTTAATGCGCTGTTTCCTGCTGTATTTATAATCGTTCCTGTTAACAATGCAATGTTGTTGTTGCATTTAAAAATTTATTTATAGAATTGATAACCTAATTTTTTTTTTGGTTTTAGTGCAAGTTTTGCTACATTTAATATTAATAATTGATATATTCTTAAATTATTCTATTTCATAAGCCCATTAAGTGCTATCGATATTGAACTAGTTCCTTGGATAAATGTTTGACTTGCAGGAAAATTTTGCAATGACTGAATATGTATTGTTCATTGACTATTCGTAATTTCATTTATGACTGTTATTATTATTATTATTATTCAGAATTGCCAGCTGAGTAAGACTTGACTCTCTTGTAAATTATCTTAAGATGATATATTTACAAGCTTGGACTACTTAAAACGCTACCAAATGCTGTCGCATTTTATAAACAATAACATTATAATCCCCATTACAAGTTGACTAGTTAACAAAACTACATATTTAAAAAATTTATCCAATTTATTAAACCGAACCAGCTCCCTTTGAGAGCAACTTTAAGCAGATTTGTACTTAACAGCACTAAGCATCGAACATGCTTAGTGTTAACAGTCAGTTTACAGAGCTGTTAATAAGCTATCGATAGGCATCACTTTCTCATTTGAACACACATAGCGAACTTCTGCTTAATGCCGCCAGATGGCAGCACATTCCGTTGTTGCCGCAATTTCAAACTGAAAACTGCCGTTATTACAAATGAAACACTGCTTGTTTAATTCCGGCAGAGTTCTGTTAAGTAAGCAGTGAACTGCTTGGGATCGCCCCGAAACAGTAAAAAGGCTAGTTTTTCGTGTAAGCCAAGATGGTACTTGGAAAATAGCTAGATTTTACAAGAAAGAAGCAATGTTGAATTACAAAAACCCCACAAAAAGATCAGTTAGCTCAATCGAGTTTTAAATGTAATTTATATTTTGTATATTTTCAATATGTATATAATAATAGCAATTACACAAAATAATATTAATAGACAATAATAATATAATAATAATAATCATAATAGTACAATAATGATCAGTATATAGTTATTCATTCATCATCATATTCATTATCATCGGTTTTCAATCGAAAATGAAATCATCATACATTCAACATGCAACATGCATACAAAAACAAAAAAAAACAAAAAAATATGAAGAAAAATGAAAAATATTACAGAAAACAAAAAAAAAAAAAATACGTATATTTCATAAGAAACGAAATTTCACGAGACGCTTCTTAGTTTTGATTTGAATAGCAATAGAAGGAAGTAAGGTCGTATCAAGGTCATGGGGAAACAAAGAGAAACTTTAATAGAAATGTTAACTAATAATGGTTAAAGAAGGATTTATAACTGTTCTTGCAGTGTGGCATGTTTTGAATATTTTCTATATACGATTATATATACTTTCTCTTCCACTCTCTCTCTATCTCAATCTGTTGTTAGCATATAATATAGTATCGAATTGGATTTCGCTGCTTGCTTGGAAAGTTTACTAGAGTGTGTGTGTTTGTGTGTGTGTGTGTGTGTGGATCGTGGATTGTGTGTTATGGAACGCAAAAATGTCTAAATTTAAAATTATGTATTAACGTTGCATTTATATTTAATATATATGTACTTTTTAATTATTTTTCAACGTGCCACGTTAATGGATTCTTTTTCTTCTTTTTCCTTATCTTTTTTTTCTTTGATTTCGTTTTGTTTTACTCGCTCTTTTCTTGTTTTTTTTAATATAATTTGCATTAAGTTAAAATCTTTACTTCTTTAAGTAGAATGTTTCGTGAGTGTGTGTATTCTTTTTTTTTATACAAACAATTACAATTTTATAAGACGTATTTTTACTTTCCTGCTCTTCTTTTTTGTTTAATGTATTTTTATGGTAAGAGTTGGAGCGATTCGTCGATGATTCACTTCAATATACGCGCTGTGGAAATTTCAATTCAATTTTTAATTTAATACATTTTAAACATAAACTGTGCCTGCCTTTTTTTGTGTTTAACTTTTTCTTTTCGTTTTTGTTTCGTTTTCGTTTTTTTGCTAATTCCAAAATTGTGTGTTTCTTTCTCTCTTTCATTCTTTCGTTTTTTATCTCATTTCCTTTCTTTAGCATTTTACTTTTATTTGTATTATATTAATTCATAAATTGTATTTATTTAACACATGTATTTGTCTGTGTTTGGTTTGTTTTTTTTTGTTGTTCTGTTTTGTTTTTAATGCTTAAAATGTAATAAATTTAATAATAATAATAAACTACGACCATTTCTGCTGAACACTAGTTTTGTTGTTGTTGTTATCTTTATCTTCATCTTCATCTTCATCTTGCTCTCTTGGTGTTTGTTGTTGCTGTCGCTTGTTGTTGTCATCTTCAAGCCCGATTGCGCTTAGTTGCTTTTGTAGCTGTTAGAAAGAGAAGGCGCTTGTGTTAGAAGAAGTGAGACAGATGATACTCAGCAGATCGTTAAAGAGACAGAGACAGAAAGAGAGAGGGAGAGAGAAGGGAATAGAGGAAGCAAGCAAGAAATCATTCAACTTTTGAAATAACAAACATAGATGGCAATAGTAATACTATATATAGATAGATAGATCAACTGTATATGCATATATATATACTATACTATATATAGTTATACTATACTACATATAGACAACCTATAGTACATATAGTTATGCTATAATATATATATATATATACAGTATAGATCTACAGTATACATAGTGTCATAATATACCATATATATAATTACGTATACGTGTTGTTTTTGGTTAAATATATATATATATTTTCATTTATTTATCGAATAAAGATCGTTGTTGTTGTTGTTTGTATGTCATTTTCAAAAGTTGAAAAAACGATAATAAACTAAAGAATAATAACTTATGCGGATTAATATAAAGAGGAATTTCAAAAGTACAAGCAACTAACCGAATTATCAATATTAATCATAATCAAATGCAACAATTTTCTTGTGTCTGTGTGTGTGTGTATGTAAGATATATAGATAATTATATAGTGCAGTTGCTGATGTTGTTGTTGCTGTTGTTGTTGTGTAGCTTGTGTTGCTGTTGTATTGGTCGATTTTCATTTGTTTTTGGCGCTCATGCAAAAATTTACTGAATTGTTGTTGTTTGTAGTGTTGCTGCTGCTTTGTTGTTGTTGCTGCTGACTACTTTGTTGTTGTTGTTGTTACAGCTACATTGTGTTGTTGTTGATTGGTTGTTTGTTGTGGTTGTTGTTGTGGTTGTGGTTGTTGTGCCTACATATAGGGATAGCCCATGTTGCGGCCAGCCGCTGCTGCAGCCGCTGCCGCAGCACCAGGTGGATAATTTGTTGTATATTGCGGCGGTATTCCCATTGCTGGACCCGCTGTGATCATCAGCTGTGGCTCCATTTGAATGATATTCTTGTGCTCCGTGGTATCATCCTCCTTCTCGCGCTGCGCCTCATTCTGTTCCAGTTTATCCACCTTGCTGGTGTATTCGCGCAGCACCTGATCAAAGAACATAATATGATTAGCATATATAATAGATATACATATGTATCTATATGTTGTATGTATGTACCTGTATCAAGTAGGGCATGGCAAAGTCATTGATTTTGTGTTTCCATGCCAGTTCCAGTATAACATCGGGACGCAGCAAATCGTAGCACTGCAAAGGGAGCAAGATAAACGCATTAGTTTCTAACATACACCCCTTACTATAATAACACACACTCCAATGAAATGAAGTAACAAAGTTCAAGTTGTTAAGATGCACTTAAATCGTGGTAGATCCTTTTCATACCTGATATAGACATGCTGCAAAGCAATCGTGCGCATTACGTTCCAGGAACCAACCCAGAAGCTCCTCGGCAATCTCCTGTTTACCAGACTCGGCAGCATACTCCATGGCGTCCTTATACAGTTTATCCTTCTTGCACAGCTCAACACTCTGTTTCCAGCGATTGTTGCCTGGTGAAGAGAGACATTAAAGGCAAATTAGTAAAGGTTAACTATATATATATGTATATATTATATATATTTACCCTTGTAGAGATAGGCTGCAATGCGACGGAATTCGGTTAGCTCGTGCTTCTCGAGCTTTTGCGCCAGCGCAATGGTATCAAAGTTATCGAAGCCATCAATGGAATTGCGCAGACCCTGATAGTCCTCTTCGTCGATAAGCAGTCCATTGAGTGCCTCATTGATTGCCTTGTTGTTCAGCGACTGTACGGAACGTAGATAGGGCTTAACCAGCGGCAGATAGCCCGTCTTGGAGAAGTAGCTGACGGCCCGTGTATGATCCATGCGGGGAGCAAGCACCAGCAACATATCGTTGAGCAGCAACGGTTTAAACTCCAAGTAGAACTCAATTGCCTTGTAATAGAGCTCAATGTTTGCCACCTTTGTGATAATGTCCTTAAAGTGTCCCTCACGCCACGCCTCTGTGGGATGTGCCATCATGGCCAGCACGGCGTTATCATATTCCTCATACTTGTCATACAGGAAGACCAGCTCAGACCACAGATGCGCCGATTCGGCGGCACGCAATACCTTCGGTATATTGACACGCGACCAGAACAGCTCCAAATGTTCGCGCATCTTCGATGGCTTGAACTTTGAATAGAGTATTGCCAGCTCACTGAACATGCCCATGTGGGCACGCTCCAGTCCGAGTGCGGATTCAAGCAGGGCAATCAATTCATCGAAATAACCACGATTCTGATAGTAATTGATCAAATCCTCCAGCTCATCGGCATGCACAACAATATGCAGACCGCACATTTGGGCCAAACGGAACTCCTCGGCATCGACGCAGGCAAAGCACACCTCCTTCCAGGTGCGTGTCGAGTTTGCCTTGCGCGCTGAGTCTACAGCACCCTGGAATTCCTTCAGATACACCAGCGTGATGGCCAAGCGGGCGAAATTGCTGACATTATTGTACAGCAGCTTGGCAGCATCGTACATGCCATCGCTGAAGCAACGATCACCGATCTTTTGTATGTCTGCATGATTCGGTCCCGATATGAACTCCTCCAGATCGGCCAGACGTCCAGTGCGTGCATACGCATAGATCAGTTCACTCTCAATGTACGATTCACGTGCCTTCTTGCGTGCCATTTGCAGATAACGCACCAGATCATCCCATGATTCCACTTTGCTAGCGACATCCACAACATCCATATAGGCACTGGGATCATCGGCCTTAATGTACGAATCGATTGCTTCCTTAACCAGTCCCTGCTGCAGCTGTGCCTTGGCCAGCTGTGACCACACTGCGGGCTCATTGCAACGTTCGGCAAATTCATTGGCACGCTCCAAATTGTTCACCTGATCGATAAGCACCTGAATAGCCGAAGTGTTCACATCGAATTTCTTGAAAATTGCGAATGCCTCCTCGTACAATTGATTACTGATCGCAATGTTGGCAATATCTGGTGCATCATAGTTATCCAGACGATTGATGTAGTCCATGACACGTGTACGATCCGCTTTGATCGCTGTCAAGATGAGCAGATTCTGTAGATTGCGATGATCACTGAATACGGATGAATCGAGAATGATTTTCTCCAACAATTCGATCAGTTCGTTTGGCAAATCGGCTGTCATGAATGCCTTCACAGTCACAGATATATCATCGGGATCTTGTGTCTCTGAGAGTGCTGTCTGCACAACCTGATCGATAAGCTGACGCTTATAGGGATTAGCTTCGGAGAGAACCTCGGCCCACAGATCAGCATCACGGCGACCGACCAGATAGCGTGCCTCGCTCTTGAACAACGAATTCTCATTGCATACAGCGATCAATTCACGATCGCATTGACCACGTTCGTAGGCAACGCATGCCAAGTGAGGATCACGTTTCTCGCAATAGCGACCGACAACACGACTATCGTAGTATTGATTCTCCTTGAGGAAACGTTCGGGATTATTGTTGGAATCAATGTAGATCTTGGCCAGGGCATTGTGAGTCGCTGGCTCAACGCAACCCTCATGGACACGCGACTCCAGCCACGGCAGAAGCAATTTCAAGCGATTACGCTTCTCAACCTCCTCAACAAGTTCATCCGTGGAGAATTGTCCCTTCACCACCAAGATTAGATTCTTGATAATATCCTCACTGCAATCGACATCGAGCAGACCGCCCACAACGACCGGCAGACGCGATGGATTCACCTTCTGCACATAGATCTCAATGTATTTTTGCAGATTATTACGATACAGATATAGGACAAGATCGTGCACAAAATCGAAACGATCACAGACAATTATCAACGGCAATTGATCGGTCAGCTTGGCCTCCTTCAGGAAGTTCTTAACACGTTCGGGACTATAGCAATTTGATTCGCGGCAAATGCGTTCAACTTCCTTGATTTGATTGGTTTTGCATGCGGCCTGAATGTACTTGAAGTGCACCTCAGGATCCTGTGAGAAGTTCACAATGCTGCTTAGGAAATAGAACAAACCATCGTAGCTCTTGAAACTCTCGAAGAGATCAATCAATGCCTTCGTGGTCAATTGCTCATGATACTTGGTGGCGATCTGCACACAGATTTGTAGATTTTGTCGCAAATTGGCCGTCAACATGGCCTTAAGGCACTCCAGTGAATCCTCCACCGAGAGTGTGCCAAAGAAGCTAACCAACCATTCGGCATTCAGCATATGGGTATGAACAACGGCACGCTTGATATCATACAGATCCGTATAGTGCTCGAGGGCACGCTGCAGCAGACCAGCCTTCTCGCACAGCTGGGCAATGTGTGCCCGATCGTAGTGGGTGAACATGGCGTTGCCCAGTATAGCATCAGCGACTTGTGGTGCCGATAGCAAATTCATTTCAAGCAGACGCGTCTGCAGTGCACCCTCAGCGGGACGATTATGCTTGAGGGCGTCCAACAGAAAGGCGGTACACTGTTGCACCATTGAGTGTTCCATGAAGATGTCAACAATCTGATTGATGTCCGCCAGCGGCTCCTCTTCGGCTACCAGCATTGAGGCAAAGCCAGCACCCTGTTCGGGATTGCTGCGCATAACCGAACGCAAGAGGAATATATAATCGGGTGTATAGTTAACCTTCTTGGCGTACAGCACAATCTTCTGGAATTGTCCGGTTTCGGCAAAGCATTGTATCACTTTGTTGGGCACATTGGCGCGCAAATAGATGGATAATGCAAGCGTTGGATCCGCCGTCTTCACCAGATCACCAAGCTCCTCGCTGCACTCAAGCTTCTCCTCCTTAAGCCACTTCTCGCACAATTGCTTCTTGCCCTGCAACAGTACGGGACGGCACAACTCCAAGGATTCGAACTTATTCAGTTTACCCTGATCGAGCAGAATGCCAAAGTATTGCAGCAATGGAGGCGTAGTGGAGCCCGCCGGAGTCTGCACCTGCTGGAAACGTTGAATCGTCTGGGGAGTACGCAATATTGCTTTGGGCGCCAATGCTGCAACCTTAGCCGCCTCAGCATATTGTCCGGCCGTAAAGAGTTTATTAAACTTGCGCACAAACAAATCCTCAGCACCGGCCAAATTGTTACGCACTGCCATGCGCAGGGCCAAATCGGGATTCTGGAGTACCGTATTAATGTACGGAATGATCTGCTCCTCATCGACAGTCACAGAGAGCACTTGTCCCTTGCGATTGACACCGATAATGCCACCACTTGCCTCGTGCGGTGCTGTCACAAAAATCGTATCGGCCGATATGCGATTCATGTAGATGCACGTGGCCGTCTCCATATCGTACAGATGAATGTATCCATATTTGGTTATCAAATAGATTGTATCGTACTTGGCGGAAACCTGCATGGCCACCGGGAAGTCGTTTTGTGCCTCTGGCGGAAAGAATACATCGACTGCCTTCTTCGGGAACGGTTGATTGCCATTTGGTGGTGTTCCAACCTCAATAATGTGCAACTTGCCGCCAGTGGAAGTGCGTACGGCAAAGCAGAACAATGTCGTTGGCTCCTTGTTGCCCTCAATCTTAAAGGTGGCAAAGCTAGCCGCATGTCCTTCAATTGCCTGCGATACCTTTCGCTCAACCGAATACAATTGCATCGCACCAGCCACACGACTCGGCAACGCTGAGATGCCAACCAATAGGAGCCATTGCTGTGAGGCATTGCATCGATAATTGATTATCTGACATCCATTGAGGGAGGAATGACGATCGAACATCTTTTGTGGCATCGAATCACCCTCCATGGACCAATGGAAGACGCTTGTTTCGGTAACCAGTGCCAGTGTATTCAATGAGATCCATTTCCAGAATACAACATCTTCGCTCATTGTGTGAGCCTTCATTTTCGATTTCATTTCAATGTTGAAGATCTGCAGCGTTTTTTGCGCTACAAGTTGAGAAGAAATAAGAGAGAGAGAAAAGAATTTCATTAAGATGCTCCAACTTAGCTTGCCTCTTTTGCTATACTCTCTCTATAAGACTTATCTGAAACTTTTACTTACCTTTCAGAGCAATCACCTTGCTGGCCGGATTCATAATGGCCGAATCCGCCGATATGGGACGTCGAGTTGGATTCGATGAATCGTTCATATCAATGATAACCACTTGAGCGGTATCATTGGACTTCTCCCGCACGCAAATGAACTTGTCCGACTCCATTGTGAGCGTACTGAACGAAAACGAATTCGGGTTGATGCCGACATTTGTGAGCTAAGAAGAGAAAGATGCATGACATGATGGGGTTAATGATCATTATAAGATCGATAAAGAAAACATGTTTATTACATTGTATAATCCTCCCTCCTTTTAGTCACGTTTTGCATTTGTCTAGACAGAAAATGAACTCCCCCTCAACTAGGGTTAAGATCAGACAGCTATCAGCAAAATCGATTCGCGTATCTCTTGACTAAATCACAAAATATAAAACGCAATTATCATCCCCTCCCCCCACCCAACAACCACCACCACCCGCTTAGTCACGGCTACTCTACACAGTGATCTTTATGGTAAACACAGAGACGAGAGAAAAGTTCAAGGTTTTGTGATCGATTAAACACATACATTCTCTCGTTCTCTCTCTCTCTCTCACACACTTACTCTTGCTCTCTCTCTCTCTATATTGCATACAATACCAAAATATATATTTTCTCTGTGTGTGTGTGTGTATTTTCGACGATGTGTAATTGTATTAATTCAATGCACTTGAGAACAAAGCATACCACGCGGCCTATAAGTGAAACAAAGAGAAAGATACAGTGAAAGCGCCAATAGAAACAATGGCAACATTTTGTTCTTAGCCCAAAATGGCGTATTGCCATTTTAATTTAATTATTATGATTATGCCCCGCACTTGAATTAACAACAAAAACAACAATGGCAAAGATAACGGCGATAACACACGCTAAAATGTTCGAAAAGTTAACAAAAATATTTCTTTATTGGCAAGTAAAATACATATTACTAATATAAACAGAGTGACAGAGAGAGAAGGAGAGTGGGAGTGAAGGAAAAAGAGAGAATATATAAAGCATATTCAATGGTTTTATTTATACCCCAAACTTCCTCATATTTGTCACTTTGCAAATTCGTTATTCATGTTTGCAACAATGTTGATAAGAAAGAACAAAACAGCAACACCCAAACTGAGAGAAAATGTTTCTTATCAGTTAAGAGTTGAGCTGAAGCTGTGCCTGGTACATACACCCCATAAAAATAATTAAAGAGAGAAAGTAAAATGTACTTATTTTTCAACTCCAATGCAATGCGGAGCCAACACAGATTACCCAGTTAATTAAGGCGACTCCATAGTGAATAATATAATACAAAAATAAAACCCTGCAACATTCAATTCCATTTCACTTGAAACGTTAATCTACATCACTTTCTAATGATATTTCTTCACGCAATGCCACACATTAGGGGGCGTCTGCTATCTATTAAATAGTAAATAAATTTATGTATATACAAAAAACATTTATCGATTTATTGCCAACGTTTTTTGTTTTTTGGCGTGACAAAGTAAGCGTTGTCTATATAGTGTCTATGTGTAAGTATATGTACTGTATATATAGTTGACACACGTCATACGCGTCATTATTGATCAAATGCGACCTTTTGCATTGTGCGAGAGTGAAATGGGGACAAATGGAAAACCTCTGGAATGCAGCTTAGATTTTCTACTATACATACATGTGTATATATACATATATCTAATCTTAAGCGAGTTTAACTCGCCTTTTCATATTATTTGTGTCAATTACAAATTAACATATGGTCATTTCGCACTTAGTGCGACGACGGAGACGACACACACACACACATAAAAGACGTTCTCAGTTGGTCGGTCCATAATCAAATTTTGTTTATACGCCCCGCTTGTCATTTGGGGGCCTCCCATTTACTATTTCCAGCAGGGTGTCTCGTATTTTTTGATAGAGAACAACACAAAGTAAATGTACAAATAATATTGTACATACGATACATACATATGTGTATATGTATATATATATATATATATATATATATATATATATATATATTTTTGGTGTTATCATTTATGCATTTGGTACATTTTTATGATATTGTCAATCAAGCTGTTTTCATATTATATACATAGAGAGATATGCATATGCATGCATATAATATTAAATGTGCTGCTGACTATAGATAAGATAAAACCGTTGCCTACAGAGTGAATCGCCCTAACCGACAATCTGACATGGATACAAGTGAAATTAACAATGACGCTCGCTTCGCTGCTGACGACAACAACAAAGTTGATAATATGGGCAGCATCAATTCTACACACACACGCGCATAGATTGTAACTGTAAATCTCTGCCTACAAGTTGTGCATCTCGCAAAGAAAACGAGAACGGTTTAAGCAAATCTTTCATTTCATTTATTCAATCAAAACGAAAGCAACAACAACTGAACAAAGAGCGAAGAAGAGAAGCAAAGCAGCTAAGCTTAAATTACAACATGCTAAAACGAGGTGAATACGCCTGCGTGCATGTGTGTGTGTTTTTCTGTGGTGCATGACGTTTATTTCACCACAGTGAACTACCACACATACTCTTACAGTAGTAGTAGTAGTTGTAGAAGAAGTGGGAGTAGAAATAGGGAAAACGATTACATGTTGCCAATGAACTCAGCCAATGGACTCCTCTTCTCCTATACACACCCAAACGTACATACAATTTTATGTTATTATAAATATAAAATCTATAATATAAAATAAAATCTACGCTGCATTTCCTTATGAAGAGCAGGAAAAAACCCAAAACCTATCTAGCGTAATTACACAGAGAAACCGGTTTGGCAATATGAAACACACAGCCACGGACACACACAGGTTAACATCACCTCATGCATGTCTTACAAATACACATGCAACACGTGTGTATGTGTGTGTGTGAGTGCATGCCTGCGAGCCGGCATTTGTCACCGGCAAGTGTTTCCCCCTACTTTTTGATTTACATACATACATATGTGCACCCTGCGTGAGTGCGCGTGTGAGTATTTTCATTTATTACTGTTGCATTTTGGCATGGCAGCTAACAGTAAAATAACAGCAAAATTACATTGAGAGAAACTCGAGAACTCCTGTTTCCGTTTCAGCAACAAGCACATAAAGATAAAAACAATGAGAGCGATAGAGAGAGCAAAAACAAATGGAGAAGAAGCGCAGCAGCGAAGGCGACTGCCGGCGGCTTGGCTGAGTCACATTTTCGTAAGCCCGAAAATAATCGCAAATCGTTGCGACTAGTTTTATATGCCGGGGAACGTCATTGTTTTTTTTACCAATGTGATTCACCACGCCGTAGCTTTTGCTCATGAATGTGCATAAATTATGCAGAGAAAAAGGTGATGAATTTATGAAAATTGGCGCCTTTTATTTAATCTATTCGGTCAGTCATTTGGTATATTATTAATATCATCTACTTTATTCTGACCCAAAAAAATTAAACTTAACTCTTATGCTGTTTCAATTAGTCACACTTCACCACAGTGCACACTGTGTCAAAAGTTTTCTTATAAGGATGGATGCTCTATTATGCTAAAGAGAGGGGGAATAAGGGGAGGGCCCAACAACAAGTGGTTTTTTTCTCTTGCACACACACACACACACGCACATTGAACCTGCCATACAATTCCCCCCATCATAAATTTTCCATCATTCAACCCTCTTCACCAGTGAAAGCAATAAATAAATAAAAACAAAAACAACTAATATTACTACTTTACTCACCTGTAAATGCTCTTGAAAGCGTATGGGTAGCGGTTGCGTCATCTTGACTGGCTATTGTGGCTCTCCCTCTCTCTCTCTCTATCACTTGCTCTCTTTTTTGCGGCTGAAGTTTTAAGTTGTTGCTGCTCCTGTTCTTCTTGTTGGAGAGATTACACACCACGCACTTTTATTGTTGTTGTTGTTTTCGATAAGTGTAAGTTATAACGGAAAATGAGAATTCGAATACTGTTGTTATTGTTTGCGTCAACGACGTTGACGTTGACTTTTTGGGGTTTTTTTGTATTTAATTTGCTGTTTTGAATTTTCTTTTCTTTTGGTCGTTCGTTGATGTTGTTGTTGTTTTATCTTTAGTTGATTCGTCTCGTTTCGGATTTAATAGCAATTTCGTTACGCGTTGCTAGTGAGAAGACACACCAAAAACTGCACAAGAGAAAACGAAGAATTTAACATTTAAGAGCACGTCGAGAAGAAAGTTTCAATAACAAAACAAAAACAAGCACAAACGGAAGCGCAACACGATAGAAATATACTATATGAACATGTAATTGCGTTCTCAAGTATTTGTTTCAGTTAATACATTATTATTTTTTCCGATTATTATTAGAAAGTGAGTGGCGCGTCAGCGTCACCGCCTCTTAAACCACACACAAAGTACAAAAAAAAGCCAGTAGTAAAAGGGAACCATTTTCCCCTCACTCTCGCACACACAGACACACACACTCACTCACGCACTCAAGCTTTATCACAATCGAAATTTTAGAGAACATTTTATTTTGAACTAATTAACTAAGTGCTTTTTAAATTCGACAATAATTATGATATAATTGTTTGTATTCATTCACTTTAATTTTAACAAAAAATAACTGCTCACTATCGGTTGTCGGCAAATACAAATTAAATTCATGAATCGGCATAGGCGACAACACTGACAGACATAATAACAAGTACGAAAGTCAGTAACACATCACGGTGGCCCCTATGGTGTGTTACAACAAAATACACCACAGCTGCTATTTGCTGTTTGTGTAAAATTTACTGTGTGCGTTTGTGTTGGTGCATGACAAAGTCAAATATTAAAATGTCAAAATGCGCGCCGTACAATATGGGTGACCATATTTAAAAGAAAAATAATGTAACAAAGTATTTCTATATTACGTTAAGCATTACATAAAGTTCTTATGATAATAAATTCATATTTTATTGAGTTTTCATATGCTAAGAATATGTTTTAATGTGAGGCAACACTGCTGCTTCCTCATTGCCCACCACACTGTCAGCCATGTTGAGTTGCGCTCCGACACACTTACTCACGCACACACATTCACACAGAGACAAACACACACATACGCCTCGTACTCATCCACACACAGACAAACTTGCACTGACATATGTACGTGTGAGAGCTGTGGAAAAAAATTGCTTTGTATAAAAAAAAACACTTTTTGCATTGATTTTTGCCACGCAGCCAAGTTTGCAAGAACTTCAATGCAAAAACTGCATAAAATTTAATCGAAAGAGCTCCCTTAATGCACGCACTTTGAAGGATAAAAAAAGCTCAAATGTTTCGAATACGTATGCCACATAAACAAAAAAGAAAATGGTAACATGAAAAACACCGCCCACTAACACTTTGACTTAGGCCATAGGGCCGTGGCGAAAGCGCAGTTTTTCCTTTTTTTTTGATTGTGGAGCACCGCCTATTGTTTAACTTGTTGGGATTGATGGCATCACGATCGGTGAATGTTCATATAATTATGTGTAATTCGCTATTAGAACCCTCAACGATATGGCGATGGCAAAATTGTTATACTTTTGCTGTATTTTTGGGGGAGGCAGGGTAAGCGTACCAGTTTATTGCTGTAGATTTAACAATTGCACGTCTGCACGAACACACGACGATACGATTCACATTGAACTCTTAACACATTATTCTTATTCGTTAAAAAATACACGAAAGAGCAAAAATTACATCGAAAAAAAAATTATGAATGAGACTATGTCGGCCACTGCAACTTAGGGATGCACGTAAAGTTTTTATCGAAACCGATATAAGCGCGATACATAGACCATTTAATCGAATTGGTATACTCGCTCTTTCGATTGCCTACCAGAAATACTAACAGTCAATTGATAAAAAACTGTTTTTGTAACATGTAATTTATTTTTCCATTGATGGAGTAAAACACTTAATTTGTATTTCTTTAATCTTTAACTGATTAGAAATTAAATCATTTTTAATGTTATGTTTAATTATTGAAGGAGAGTGCCCAAAAACATTAAATTAGTTAACAGAATTACTCCTCACGCAATACTTGACTCCTCTATGAAATTATCTACTGTTACGCTACGCAAACGCAAAATATCGCTCATCTCTAAAGTCCACAAACCGAACAGAGCATTAAGTTGGCAGTGCGCAAAGTAAATTATACTTTAATTTCCGATTCAAAAGCGCATTTAAACATTTAGTTTCGAATGAAGGGCCCGAGAACGCGACGGCATTTAATGAATTACATTTTTTTTGTGTTGCAATAATGTTATTGATGAGGCCCTCGCACTGACCGTGCTCTTGCATTGCAACTCGTTGATGTTTAAAAAAACACGCGCGTTGCGCGTCGTACGAAACATATTCAAAAGTTGTTTGCTGTGTCTATGTGTGTGTGTATGTGTTTGAGTGCTGCCTTTATTAAACATTAACATTGCGAAAAATCAATACACATTTTCGGTGTTTGAGTGTGTGTGGTTGTACATGTGTCTTTGTGTGTGTGTGTATGTGCGCACACCGCAAGGCTTTGCCTTTAGTGTAAGATTTTTGTTAAACAAAAACGACGCATCGCAAGCGCGCACAGGACACAAAGCATTGCGGCCCAAAAGGTGGTAGAAGGTGGGGGCAAACACGCGCCCAACGCATCCAACACCACGACTGGCACTACGAGGTAATAACAATGTAAATACAAATGCATAAGCATATGAGTATACGTATTTGTGTGTGTGTGTTTGTATGTATGTACATCCTTGCAACTAAATATAAACAGTGGACGCGATGTCTCGGCGCCACAAATAAATAAATCGCAACAAACAGAACTAATTATTATATGTGCATGTGTGTGTTTATCTGTGTGTGTGTTTGAACTCATGCTTATATTTTGTTGTTGTTTAATTGATGCCTTTGTCTCCTCTCCCTCTCCAACTTCATACTATGCATAATTTCTTGCCTGATGCCTCTGATGATGCTCTCCCGGCTTCTTTTTTGTTTAGTGTTTCGTTTTTTGCAGCATTTCTTGCGATTTATTTTGCCACACAGCACGCACAGCCAGACGCAAACACACACACAGAGATACATCCGTAGACACGCACACACAGACAATCAGGCACACACATACGAACTCTGTTTGTGCTTCCTTTTTGTGCTTCAACTTTGTTGTTGTTGCTGCTGCTGCTTTTTGTTTGTTATTTCGACATGGTCGTTCCTTTAACGCACTGTACAGTGCCAAGCGATGGTCGAGTGAGAAGGAGAGAGCAAGAAAGAGCGTTCATTTTCTCTTTTTCTTTTAAATTTGCCTTTGCTCTCCTGCAGCGGTTTTGCATGAGTTTTGTTTTGTTTTTGTTTTTGCTTTTGCATTTCTTGTTATTGGCATGTGGAGCATAAAAATAGTGTTATTCCTTGCTGTTATCCCCTTGCACAATCGATGAATTTGTTTTGATTTCATATATATAAATTAAAATTATATGTACAGTTCACACGAAGTTTATAAACATTTAGTTGTTCCAATAAATCAATAATAACAACAAAGTTGCACTCTTCTTACAAATGTACATAATTATTTTAAAACGTTTATCCAGTTGGGATGTCCCCACTGTATATTTAGAAAAAAACGTATTTTTTAGCAGCTTTGAAAAGCTAATTGCTATGACCACAGAAGTGTATCGATAATTTGCATTTTTGGCATAGCGTTCAGTCAATTGTCAGTGTCAATTGCTTTTTGACTTCTTCTTTAGTCTCCTGCTGTGGCGCGACAAACACACACACATGTTCGTGCAAATGAACATGTATGTTATGTGTGTGTGTATATGAATGGATGTTGCACTAGTTCTGCACATTGATTTTATTTGCTGTCATTTCATTGATGGTTGTTTTAGCAGCTGACGATCATTCAAAGGCAAACAGGGATGCGGCAAATGTATTCACACACACACGCACGCACAGACAAACAGTGAGAGGGAGGGAAAGAGAGATTTATGCAAACACGCAGCGTATTGTGATCTTTTTTTGTGGAACGTCGCCTTTTTTTCTTATTTAAATTACTGTGAAATAGTATTCAACTTTCACAATAAAAACATTCATTTACATATTTGTTTTTACAAATACATATATACGTGTGTACTCGTACGTTACGGCAAAATAAGAACAAGTTTTCATCCCCCAATTATTGAAATTGTGCTGCGAAATATTACAACATTATTTTCGCGTCTCTTTTCTCTGCCTTTTCCTCTGCTGCGGTTATTTTTTGTTGTCAAACTTTTGCGCATACATAGTTCTTGTTTTTGTTGTTGTCTCTGCTCCCGCTTTTAATGCTATTTTTGTGTTACAGTCTCCTTTGTGTTGCCGCTGCGGCGTCGTCTTCTCACACATGCACACACAGATAAACGTGTACGTATGTATGTAACTCAGTTTTATTGTTGTTTCCTTTTACTGGAAAATTTGTTGTTTTCATTGCTGCTGCCAATTTTGCCATAGCCTCCTTAAGTGCGACAAAGATGGAGGGGAGACAGAAAGAGTGAATGCGAGAGATCGCTAGGGTTGTTGTTGTTGTTGGTGTTAATGCTCAATTGACTCTAGTTCTCTCTCTTATAAGAAAAGGAGTGTGTTGCGGAGACACCAAATTGCAAATTTGCAACGTGAAATTTAAAATTGAGTGAAAAAAGTAAAGAAAAAAATAAAAATAAGAATTTTTTTATTTGTTTTTCAATTTAAGCAATTAACTATATCGTTAAAGTTGTTATTTATTTACCGTGCTGCAATGTATTTCCAATTGGGATTGCGATTATTTTGCTCTCCCTCTCTCTTTCACAACAAAAACATCTTTTGGTCTCTTTGCTGCATGCGTTTTGCCGTTTGTTTAGCATGTTTTGTATTCCCTTAGAATGAGAACCAAACAGGTGTAATTACACTGGTCACTTTGATAGAATTTAGAATTCATTTATTAAATTCAATAAAATTTAGAATAGAAAATTTAATAATAACAATAGTTATTTATCATCTGTAATTGAAACATATATATTTTTATAAATCAGCCATGTATATTTTATATTTTAATAATATTGCTCTTTATTACTCGACCCACTGTGCAGCTTTATTTAACTTCCTTCGCTCAATTCCTTGCGCAGTGCGCAAATGCGCGCATGCCATCTCTCTCTTTTTCTCTCTCGCAGTGCTTTGCACACTTAATACGTGCGTGTGTGTGTGTGCCATGCTCCCTTGTTTTTTGTTGTTCCTGCTTTGCTCGCTGCTTCCTTTCTGCCTTTGTATAATTCGAAAATGCTAAAGTAAAGTGCTCAAAATTGCTGTGCTCTGCAGCCGCCGCAACAGCAGCATATTTTTGCGCCTCTCTCTGTCTTTCTCACTCTGTCTTCTTTTCATGCTGCCAACCGCAGCAGCAGAGCAGCAGCAGCAACAAGAACACTTCCAACAACAACAATAATAAGAGCGACAGCAGCCTGCGTGCTTTCCTGGCTCCGGTTCGCTTCGTCGTCGTCGTCTTCGACGGCGGCGTCGTTGCTTGTTGTTATGCTTGATTTTTATTACTTTACTTTTTCAGTATAATTCTTTGTCTTTTGGCGTTTGTTTAATGCAAAAAAAAGGAAGAAAATGCCAAGACAAGAACAAGGCGAGCACACGTACACAGACACACACACACCTACACATACACCAGCAAGCAAGCAAAGAAACATGCACACAAGCACTGACAGCATACAAAACAGACACACACACGCACGTACGTAGACGAACACACACACACGCACACATGGAAAGACCGAGATACCAAAAAGGAAGAAGCACAAACTACATTTTTAAGCACTGACAGGAGTCTGTACGAAATATAATTTTTGCGCCACGCGCGTTGTCGCATTGCAAAAAGGAGAGACGAGTCTCGTAGCGCATTTAAAACAGAAAACACAGTTGAAACACAAACGAAGGAAACAAGTGAAGCAAAAATTGTTCTCAAGAGAGGGGGAAAGTAGGAAAACTCTATGTGGACCGTAGTGCAGTGCAGTGTAGTGCAGCAGCAGAGGCAGCAGCCGTCGCCGCCTCCAAGGAAAATCAATTTTGTTTTTTGATTAAAATTTTTTAATAATTTTATAACAAAAAAGAAATACGTACGTGCGCTGTAAACTATTTGTGCGTGTGCGTGCGTGTGTGTGTGTCAGTGTTGTTGTTGTTGTTGCAAGAGCAGATGAAGCAACAAAGAAACAACGCGTTAATTTTTTTTAACAATTCTTGTGCGTTTTTTGGGTAATTAAAGTGTTAGTGAATCTATTTAACTGGCATGTGTGTCTCTGCATGTATGCGTATATGTCGCTGCATGTGTTTGTGTGTGTGGTAAATGTCCTTGAGATATGCTGCTGCGTGCTTTGTTTCGAGTGAATCGAGTGAATGCAAGTAAACTGCATGCAGTGAGTGTCTTTGAAGTATTCGCATTGATTCACACATACTGTAAGGGTTCACTTGTTATGCGAATAGAGCGAATGAAGTTAGACTTGTAAAATAGCTCTTCTCTCGTGTGAATTATTCGAATAACTCGTAGCTTGTGCATGTGAATGGATTCTATGCTTGAATAATGATTCAAAGTGATCAAATATCTAGGCTAAACAAATAACTCGCCACACGTTTGAGTGTGAAAGACTTTGCAGACTAAATGGTTCAATTTTGTTTAAATGCTGATTCGAATGGATCAAATACGTATATGTGACACTTTTTGTGAATCATTCGAATGTCTTGTGGCTTTCCTGATTTAAATTGAGGAAATATATCTTGACTTGTAGTGTAACTACTCGTGATAAACACTCGAATAATTCGTTTCCTGTTGTGCATGTGAATGGCTATGCAGAGTGAATGATTACTGTGCTCAAATGCTCATTCAAATTGATCAAATACATTTAGATGAGTCAAATAACTTGCCATTCGTTTGAATCAATCGAATAACTCGTTTCACATCTTTCTCTTTGCAGCACAATAACACGCTTTGGGCTTCCGTTAGAGCTTCCTAGCGAAAGTGGAAACTAGAACGTGTTAAGCGAGATCGAGAGAGAGCAAGAGAAGGTGAAGATTGGGTGCAACAGCAGGAGGAGGAGGAGGAGCAGACGCAGTTTGACAATGAGCGCCGTCACGCAGGAGTTCTGCGTGCGCTGGAACAGCCACCTGGGCAGCATTGGAGCGGCCTTTCCACAGCTCTTGGCCGGCCAGAGGTTCGTCGATGTGACGTTGGCCTGCGAGGGTCATCAGGTGCATTGCCATCGCCTTGTGCTTGCCGCCTGCTCGACATATTTCGAAGCGATACTCGCTGAGAATCCTTGCAAGCATCCGGTCATCATATTGCCCAGCGAGATCAAGCTATGGGAGATTCAGGCCCTGGTCGACTTCATGTACAAGGGCGAGGTGAATGTGACGCAGGCGGGTCTCGGCCAGCTTCTGCGCTGTGCCGAACAGCTGCGCATACGCGGACTCTACGGCTCCGAGGCGACCATCAACTACAAGCAGCTGCAGCAGATGCGACTGGAGGGCAATGCAGCGGCATCGTCAGGGGCACAACAGCAGGGGCAGCAGCCACAAGGCACAGCGACAGCACAGACTCAGTCACAGGACGCGTTGCCAGTGAAGCAAGAGTTGCAGCAGCAGCAACAACTGCAGCAGCAGCAGGCGCACTTGGACAGCACTGAGACAGATGACACGGCCACCAATTCGACGACATCGACAACCACAAGCACAACGGCAATGTCCGCCAAACTGCAGCAGCAGCAATTGTTGCTGCAACAACAGCAGCAGCAAAAGGAGAAACGTGCGCAGCAGCGTCAGCAGACGAACGGCAACAATGCATCCTTGCAACTGCAACTATTGCAGCAACAGCAGCAGCAACAACAGTTAACAAATGCCGGATCGTCGGCAGCTGCCTCCAACAATTCGAATGCACCCACAGAGGATGACTCGGCAGATGATGCGAGCAACAATTGGAACGCGTACAGTGAGCACTACAGTGATGACTTTGCCGCCAATAACAACAAGCTGAATGTGCAGTTGCTGCAACAGCAACAGCAGCACCATCAGCAACAGTTGCAGCAATTGCAGCTGCAGCATCATCTGGACTCCACCATTGAGGATGATCACAATTATGTTGCTGCCCACGATGAGGATAACGACAGCAGTGGCTTCAACACGTCGGCGGCGGGACCGGGCAGCGCCAATGCCAGTCTGCTTGGCGGCGTTGGCGGCGGCGCCGGCAACATCAGCGTTGTAAGCAATCTATCGCTGATGGATACCTCCGAACTGGATACGTCGGCAAACACGTCGGGCTCATCGCTGATGCACAGCTCCATCGATGGCTATACATCGTACAAGCGTGTCCGGCGCTCGGAGGCATCGCTCGCTCAGGCGGCCAAATGTGTCTCGAAGGGGGAAACCTTTCAGACAGTCAGCAACATGTTCAACATACCTGTCTCTACCATACGCTTCTATATGGCACGCAAGGGCATCTTGCCCAAGCGTAAGCGTGGCCGTGGCGCCTCCCATGCCGGCACCACCATAACGACAACAAACTCAAGCAATGCATCCTCCGGTGCATCCGCAGTGGCAGCAGCAGCAGCGGCGGCAGCAGCAGCAGCCTCTGCTGCGGCAACCATGGCAGCGGCCACCACATTGGGCAGCTTATCCACAGCGGGTGCACATCATTTGACGCCCACTCATCATGTGCCACTGGACGCCATACAGCTGAAGCGTCTGGCGAATAGTGCAGCCAGTGGGGGAGGAGCATCAGGCGCAGGAGGAGGGGCTGTTGTTGGTGGTGCAACAAGTCCACCGTTAGCAACAGCAGCTGCCATAGCAGCGGCAGCAGCAGCTACTGTTGGCGGCGGCGGCGGTGCAACATCATCATCATCATCACCGCCCGGCGGAGGACACCTGGAGGTGGCGACAGCGTCTGGTGTGCCCTTCCATTTGCTCAGCGATGCGGCGGCATTCAAACTGAACGAACAGCAGCAGCAGGCGCACATGATCTAACCGTGAGGCGGAACGTTGCGTATGCAACTGATGCAGTTCCGTATGCAGATCAATATGTGAAACGCAAGAGTGAGCCAAACCCATTCGAGTGCATTCAGCATTTACGTCAGCATTCGCATCATCAACATCAACAAAATCATCATGTTCATCATGTTCATTCGATGCTGGCAGGGATTAGTCCACGTCCAGGCGTTGCTTCAAAAGCGAGACAGGAGAGAGAGCAGAGCAGATGCTGCAACAGTTGACATACACAACCTAATGATAACTACATATATGTACATACATATATATATATATAGATGATATATAACTATATATATATACATACATATATATATATAGATGATATATAACTATATATGTATACATACATATATATATATATATTGATGATATATAACTATATATATACATACATATATATATATATAGATGATATATAACTATATACTGATATATATCGAGCCCTTTATATAAATAAGTATAGATTATATTTGCATTAATTTTTTATTTAATGTTCTGCCTTTAGTCAGCTCCAGATACAGATACAGTTTCAGTTACAGACATATGTATATGTATCTTTGAGTATCTCTTTCCCTTACACGCCCCCCCCCCTTCCTGTGCCCCTACCCCGCCCACTTATTTGTATGTATTCTCGCTTATAAGCAACTGCATTCATTTTACATTTGTATTATAAAAACACAAACACACATGACTTTATCATGTAACACCCCCTGCCCCGCCCCTCATTAATTTCCACTTAATTTAATAATAAAACAAAAGAGCATTTTGTGCAGTTAACAAAACAGTACAATAACTATAAATGTAGAAGTTCTCCAGAGAGGGAGAGAAAGAGAGAGAGTTTCCCATTCGCATCGATTTCACAGATCAATTTAAGATCATTTCTCCACGTAGCATACTTCTCGGCGCTGCCTCCCGATTGTGAAATCGCTGTGGAATTCAATTCGTCACCATGTTGTGTTCCCAATTTTTAAACGTGCAATTTATATTTTTTTTTATATATACAAGGCTAACTAATTTTACAGATTTAATATTTACTACTTATGGTATTCAATATGTACTTTTAAAATTCTCATTTCGGCATAAACTTTTCTTATAAACTGAGAAATTTGGGAACATGGCAGCAGACAATAAAAAAAGGAAAACCAAAATAACAACTACAACTACAACAATCATTAGCTGTATAAGGAGGCAGTAGAAAGAGAAGAAGATGAAGATGAAGATGAAGAAGAGATATACTCAATAAGTCATTTCAACATCAACTTGAATCTTATTATATATATATAGATATATTGTGTATATGATATACTATAATTGATACTCGTTTTAAGTAATTTCATGATATTCGTTTATAATTCGACGACATTGTTTGTAAGATTGCAAAGACTTGAAGACTTGTGTGGAACTAACTGAGAACTAAACCGTTCGGTGTGCGGCAGCCGAAGCAGGAACTATACTAAGCACGCACTCGCCTTGCCTCGCCCCCCACGCCCGCCTCCAAACAGATCCTCTAGTTCTATAATGTTCTAATTGTGCATTTAAACTGTTTAAAGACCCCAAAAAAACAAAAAGACTTTTATTTTTCGTCGATTTAGTTGTAACTAAATATCTAATATATCGAACTTAAGACTTGTGTTCTTATTTTTTTTAAGACATTTTATACTGGATTCGCAGTTTTAGTTTACACAAGATTTTTTAAGACGACTTTTTATACATAACACAAAAGAAAACTCAGTCTCTCAATTAAATGTTTGCCATACTCGTACTTTATATATGTATTATTATTTGTTATATAATTATGAAATGATTCACAGAAGCGTTTTCTCTCACTTTATACTTCCTCGCACTCTTTTTATGAAGAGGTTTTCTGTTCAATTCAATTTCGAACTCGAATTCGAATTCGAATTCATGCTGTGGTTGGTGCATCGACTGTGCTGCCAACTTGCGTTATGATCTCTCGAAAGTCGGAAGACTCGCAGATATTTATGTCCGGCAATGGGATATACTTTTATATTTATTTGAGAACAAAACAAATACCTCGTATACATTGAGCATAAATATTAGTAAGCTATACACACACACACACATGCATAACTACATGACAAGGGAGAAATCATAGAAAGAGAAACATTAACAAATGCACCGCAAAAACAATAAACGAAAGCGAATAACGCTTATTTTACACATATATAAAAGGCAACTGCAAATATGAAAAACTAATTAAAACAATTGTAATTTATTATAAATCGAACGTTGTTACAATAGTCTCGCAAAGTGAAACAAAAACAAATACAAAGCCCATAGCAAGCGTATATATAATATATATATACATATATACACACTCACATATAAAAATATATATATATATTTTTTAAAAATCGATTGTAAGATATGCAAAAAAAGAAGAAAACAAAAACGGAAACAAAGTTGTGCGACAGCTGCTATTAAGAAATGTATCTATTTTTATTAAAGAAACAAAACAAAATACATATTTTTTTTAGTCTGCGACTTGTAAAAACATGTTGAACTCTGCTAAGAAACTAAGGGAAATAAATATTAAAAACAAACCCAGATATAGACAAGGAACTGCAGTTCCCCTAAATATTGAAAACAAATGCAAGTATTATGTATTAAACACAAAACAAAACAAGGAAAAATTGGAAAAATTATATATATATATATATATATTAATATATACATACTATATTAAAAGTATATGTATAGAATGTATAAAATAAATAAAAGGGAAAACAAAAGAATCCAAACACGAACAGCCAGCAAAAGCGAATTATGTTATGATGCAAAAGCAGTTAAATTTATGTATAAAATAAAATAAAAATGCGAAATAAATCAGATGCAGGTGGTATTTTAAATAAAAATCGAAAAAATCTATTGTAAATTGTTTGATTTCTCCGATGGACAATTATTGTTATAGTCAGCAGATTATTTTAAACGAACTAACAGTTTAATTTAAAATTCTTCTAACATAATACTGTTAAGGCTCTGTTAAGCTGCAAATATTTCAGATTATAGAGCATTCTATCGAGTTATCGAAATGTTGCGCTATGTTAGTTTCATTTGCTTTACGTTGTTGCTGTACGTAACGGTTATTGCAACGTACAAGCCTTGATTTTTAAATTTGCTGCTGCTAAAAACAATTAATGTAATAAAAATGCTGTTGTTTTTGCGTTTTTCTCATACAATTTTCATTAGTTTATTTAAATTTTTTTTATAGTTATACAGCTTACAATTGTTACTGGTTTCGCTCTTTGTTTCGCTGCAAGTTTTGTTTTCATTTCTTGTTTTATTTTTTCAATTTGTACGCATACGAGTGTACACACACACACATCCATCCAGAATGCATATGAATTTGTTACTTAAGTTTATAAGTTGATTCGCTAAAAACTCAGTTTAAAAAAGTATTCTTGGATATTTGTTGTTGTTATGGTTTTTCATTGTTTATATAGGCCATTTGGTTAGTTATAATATTCAAGTAAATTGTTGTGGAAATTGCGAATTGCAAATTGGATATTGGATAATTGGATAATTGGGCATACATATTTCGCATAAGTAAGTATTCATAATGATTGCAAATTACAAATTGTAAACATCTTTTTTTTTCAATATGTTTAGTGAAAAAATACAAGATGAAAACACATCAATTTTCGGGCCAAATCAATTGAATTACACATATAGATACATTCATACATACATATACCAATAGCAGATATACAGACAGTCAAGTAACACTTTATTCAAATGCACATATTAATGTAATGTACATTTGTGTAAAGAGTTACTTGACAGACTGTATATTATAATTCTTGCATTATTCCTTGTATCTTTTATATTTTTGAATTTTTAGGATCACAGTATTGTGCAAATTTTTTTATTATAATATTTCCCATTTAGAAATCGAATTTGACTTTTTCCTTTTTTTCTTCGCTGGTTGAGAAAGTCTCTAGATTTAAGATTTGTTGTAGAACTCGACCGGCAGTGTTTTTTTTTTTGTTGTTGTTCTGTTCTTTTGTTCAAGGAGAAAATTGTAATATCGGTCGCACCGATAGCCGAAAATCGATAGGAGGAAATCGCTGTGATCCCGACTTACTTTCTGTCTATTCATTTAACATTGACTATTTATGTATTTGTTTGGTTTGTTTAGTAATCACAATATCTATGCAAAAACTCGTACATCGCGATCTGTCATTATATATAGTATGTATATAAGAAGAAGTTTATGTATATATGTATGTATATCGCTTTGTTGTGAACCTCAGATCGTTGTTCGCAATACATGTAAATATATATTTATATATCTATATATATGTATGTATATATAGTATGTACAGTTGCGGTTGAAATAATAGCACCATTGGCACGATTTTTGTTCGTCACAGTTTTTCTGGTTTATCTGACGCTTTTTGATTATTTTCTTTACTAAAATTTAATGATACAATGCTTTTCAATGAATTAACGAAAAAAGTTAGCAGATCTTATTGGTAGTTTTTAAAATAATTGCGAAAACAAAAGAAAACCTTCGAATTGCGGCGGTAACAAAAATAGCACTATTGTTCAAAGTTGGTTAAAACTAAATAATAAAACAAAATATTTATTCAGGAAATGAATTATATCTATAGTAATATGTTTTAGTAATATTAATATTTAGTTGCGTGGCCTTTTTTGGTGATCACAACTGCACATCATCTAAGCATGGAGTCGACCAAATCTTGGTACCGTTCTTTAGGAATTTTGTCCCATGAATCCTTCAGAACAGCCCAAAGGTCCTTATTATTTATGAGTTTAGCTTCAGAAACCTTTTAGTTAACGTCCGACCAAAGGTTTTCAATAGAATTCAAATCCGGTGACTGAGCAGGCCATTCCATAAGGCTGATCAAGTTATCCTCAAACCATTTACGAGCTTTCTTGCTGGTATGTTAAGGATCATTATCCTGCTAGAATACCCAGATCAAAGGTATTTCGTATTCGGCATATGGCAACATAATATTTTTTAACATGTCCGTGTAAACATGTTGATCCATGATCGTTTTTATGCAGTGTATCGGACCTACTCCATGGTATGAAAAACAAGCCCACACCATGATATTTGAGCCTCCATGTTTTACCGACTTAAATGTTATACGAGGATTATATTCAGCTTTTGGTGGACGGCGAACATAAGAACGAGAGCCTTTACGGCCAAACAAAACTATTTTGCCCTCATCTGAGCACAATATGTTGCGCCATTTCTCCACGGGTCAATCCAGGTGTGACTTGGCAAAATGAATGCGTTTTGACACATGCTTCGCTGTCAAAAGTGGGACTTTTCTTGGGCTGCAGGCATTCAGGTTATTTAGTCTCAAATGTTGACGGACTGTTTCCACGCTTGCAGCTATCTGAAGCTCCTTTTTTAGCTCCGTAGCCGGCTTTAAAGGGTCCTTCTTGCATTGCCGAACCAAGTGATTGACCTCCAATTTGGTCAGTGCAGGCTTTCTTCCACGTGGTTCTTCCTTTTTTTCGAATAATATTGCATTGCAGATCATTTTATTTAAATATCCGACAATTTTACCAATTTCAGTATAAGTTTTTCCTTTTGAGATTATGTTTTTGATCAAACTTATTTTTTCGTCGGTACAATGCTTTCCGTGACCCATACTGAGAAAATTTATCCTTTTCCTTTCGAAAAAACTCAATCCAAATCTTTAATACAACTGCCTTTTTAAAATTAGGGCACAATAAACCGAGAGGAAGCACTTTTACCAATTTTATTCAGCAAAAACGTGATTAGTGCTATTTTTGTTACCGCCTGATTTCGTGCACTTTTGCACTGATTACCCAAAAATAAAAAGAACCGTTACATTGAGATGGTAAAAATAGGTATCTTATAGAGACAACATATTGTACATATTTATCGAGAAGTCAAACTTTAAAAAAAGTTGACAAATGATACATTTTTTTAGGAAGACAAATTTTCACCTGCAGTAGTGCTATTATTTTAACCGCAGCTGTATATGTATCTGTATGCTTTATATGTGGCATGTATTGTATTATGTAGGCGGTTTTCGTGTTATGTGCCAACTACTTTTCTTATCTTCCCTTTCTCTCTGTCTCTCTATCTATCTGTATCCTTAGCTGGTTTATATTTCAATCATGCAAATCATTCTCCTCTCATTCGTTGGGATATGCGTGGTGTTGCAGGTGTCGTGAATTGGGGGTTTATTAGTGGGCTTCGTTTTGGTCTGCTCTGTGAAACATTCATCAAGCTGCGATATACATTAGTAATGCTATTTAATTGTCGAATTGTTTAATAACTAATCGAAAGGGTAACGAAATGTTGTGCAGTGCAGTGCCTAATAAAAATCAATTCAATTTTTATGTCATTTTTCATTTGGTTTTCTCTTTAATCTAAGCAAAAATTTGACTAAGCGACCCTGTATAAGTTATAAAGACCAAATAATTAGAAGCTTTCAGCCACATAATATGCACATACGCTACCAATACTCAAAATATATGTAGTATGTCAAGAAACTCTTTTCACATACAGACAGTCAAGTAACACTTTACTCAAATGCACATGTTAATGTAATGTACATTTGTGTAAATAGTTACTTGACAGACTGTATGTACATAACATTAACATCTACATTTGAGTAAAGAGTTACTTGACAAACTGTAGCAATACAAAACAAAGCAATAATCATATTCTCTTTCGCAACGCAATCGACTGGATCGCTGTGGGGATCTGTTTCGGGATCCTATCGTACATATACAATGTATGTTTCAATTTGTATGTATGTTATGTATAATGCACATGCTTATTTGTACACTTAAAAAATATACATTGTTCTTCTTGGTTTATTTACTCTGTATACACTTTTGTATACAATTATTTACTTATTCGTTTGTTACAAGTGCCAAAAGTTATATGGTTTAGTTTTGTTTTGATTTAGATTTTATTTGGTTTCATTTCTCGAAATACATAAATATATTATTTATTTTATGCTTATTAATAAACGAAAAATATTAAGAAAAATACTAAGAAAATTGAAAATTTGTTGTACACAATGTTATTACATATGTATGTATAATTATTGTTTAAGCATCTGGTGTGAGTACAACGGCTTATCGCATAGTAAGCGATATTTATCGATTCGCGAAGAACGCCTCGCATTGTGAAGACAGAAATCGGGAACAAGGGAAATTATTTCGGTAAAAAAGAAAAACCCAAAGGAAACACAATGCGAACAGTCTAAGCGAATGGCAGTATCGATTTGGGCTTTATCCGACCGATTAACCGATTACATAGTATAGTATATCGACAGTCAATCGGATCACGACATTTGAATTAACTAATTGCTTTACTTAAATAATTAGTGGACAAATTAAGCTTGAGAAATAATTGTAAAGTTAAGTCGGCATTAGTCAGATGTTACATTTGTTTATAATAATTATATAGGCATAAACAAAGGTTAAACATATTACATGCTTTAATTATGCTATGGACGTTTTACAAAATTAATAACTTATAGATAATTAAATTAGTACACACATACGAAAATCATCGATTTAATAATATATATTATTTCAATTTCAAATTCCATTTTTTTTTCTTCAGATTTATACGTATAAATTTTCTTTGTAAAATTGCAACTTTTTTCGCTTTTTATTTGCACAAAGTCTCTCTAAAGTTTAATATTTTTAGTTCTTCTTTCATTTGGTATTCGCTTTATACAGACGAATTTTAACTCATTTCGGTTTCGATTCAATTTCGATTTCTTGGCTATGTGTTTTGTTTTTATTTTATGGTTATATTTTCAAATATGAACACATGTTAAGTTGTAAATATACAAAAACTGCATAAATAGTTCGATTGTTTAACCAAGGCTTTAGTATACAGGCTCACACACACACACACATGACTACACTCACCCACACACACACACACACGCACACACATCATATTGCTGCCGAGTGGTTTCTCATATGAATTTATCTTTTTTCAACAACAAATTCAATTTATTCCATAGCCCGCTTCTATTCAAGTGACAAGCGCTGTGCGAGTGCACGTGTGTGTGTATGTTAAGTGCACACGTATGCATGCTAATTGTCCTGTTTGGTTTGCCTCATTTTACACATACATACACATAAACAGTTAAAAAATTCATAAGATTTTTGTTGTGTGAAGCCAACTTGAAGTGCTCTGGTCACACTTAAACAGTTGCAAATGCGATCTCAGTTTGAAAAGTCGTCTACGTAAGCACATACACATACGCATACATACATAATGATTGCATGTATGTATGTATAGCTCTGTATGTATTAATAAGCCTAAGAGTATATTAAAAAGCTGCTCTACTCGTTCATATATTATTACATCGTTACATCATTACGTTGCATTTTCAATGTGCAGTAACACCACAAGTACCTAACCAAAAGAAAAAAAACGCACACATGCACACACATACGAACGGTTCAATATCAATTTCAATTTAACTTGCAACGAGTTCAATTTAATTTTAAATTATTATTTTTTTCGTATTTTGTCTTTGTTATTGTTTTTCTTTACATTGAAAAAGGCTGCGTTTTGTTAAATATATTTATACACATACATATACACTTAAATTGGTACATACATACATACATATGTATATGTATCAAGCAGAAGCTAAACTAAATGCCTTAAATTCACGCGAGATTCTCATTGTGTTTTCTTTCTTTCTTTTGCAGTACACTTAAAGCAGTTTATTTCGCACACATACACACATGCATACATTGCACACACACACGCACACACAGGCAGACAAACACACAGAGATTTAGTTAATAAAATGCGCAAATTGATAGCAAATTAGGCAATGTCGACGTCAGCTGCATCTGCTGCGACTGCGATCTGCAACGTCTCTTAGACGTAGGTGGCAACTGCGGCTGTGTTTGCCGCACTGGATGCTCCACCGCCGGCGCCAGCAGCGCTGCCTCCACTTCCGCCGCTGCTGCTGCCAGCGCCAGCTGCAACACCTGCTGCTGGCTGCGACGGGGACTGTTGCTGATGCGCCGATGCAGTGTTGTTAAGCGGCTGTGGACTAACAGGCGGCTGCAGCTTGCCGGGCACGTACTGGCCGATGAAGGAGCCGTCCTCGGTGAATTGACCTGAGAGAGCACAAAAAAAAGAGAGAGAGGCATGAGTTAACTTGACGAAGCTTGGCTTAGTATTAAAATGTATGAATGAGTTTTCCAACACCATGAGCGAGAATGTGTATGTGTGTGAGTGTTTGAGTCGGTTAATTAAGTTAGGCGCGGTTCAGTTCGAGTTTCTGTTTTTGTTATTTATAAAATAATTAATAATATATTAATTGATACAATTTGTTATTATCGATCATTTTATTTATGCCTTTCCCTTGAGTTAGCTTCATTTAGTTGGGTTAACTTGGGACAGTTGAGATGGGTGTTAGGGGAAAATATAACTAGTTTTTACAGGGATTCTACTACAACTACAAAATACAAGCGAATATTGTTGTTGGTTCATGCATCATGGAACATTACCTTGAGTTACACTCGAACGGGTCTCATAGCTTTAAAAAAGGTCTCAACAGATAATAAAAATAATTGTAGAGAGAAATTTAAATATAATGATACTAAATACTAAAGCGATAGCTTATTTTTATTCTATGAACTGAACGATTCGATAAGTTATGTATACATGCGGCAAACTAGGTATCAAATAAATATACATACAGTGAGTCCAGTAACTCTTTACCCACACATATGTACATGTTAATGTTATGTACATATGTGTAAAGTTTTTCTTGATATACTGTACATATATTTCAGATATTTATTTGGTATTTTTGATCTCTTTCTTTACGTGTTGGTATTCGTTCTGAATTGTTCCAATCCATACAGATATTATATTATGTTCCCAGCGTACTATTCTCTCTTTTCTTATACTTACTTTAAAAGCAAATCAAAGAGCAAAATAATAAGATAAATTAACTAAAATTTACACTTTACATTTTATTGTTCTTTTATTAATTTTTTTGTTGTTTTGTTTCTTTCTTGTGGTTGTTGTTGGTTTTCTCAACCATTTATAGAGGGCATATAAAAATTGTAATATCTTTATAATATATAGTTCTAGTTGTTTCATTTTTCGTTTGTTTAATATTAAATAGCTCTACTACACACAAAAAAAAACATACACGTAATTCTTCATTTTCTGAATTGAAATCGGTTTCTTTTTAAGCATGCCAATGTTGATCGATAAAAAAAATTGATATAGGTATATATAGAGAGGGTAATCGAGAACAGTTTTCATTACAATAAATGGTAAACGATATTAGAAATACATGAAACAAAACTAAAAAGAAAAAAACAGATTCAAAACGAAAAGAATATTGAAAATACACATGATTGAAGCAATCTTTCGTTTTCTTCTCTTCAAAGAGAGAGGGAGTGCGAGAGGAAGCTAAAGCGGAGAATTTACATTATACGTTCTCATTAAACAAAATCTAAATTAAGAGAGACTTATGTCTATAATATATATTTATTTATATATGTATTACATGTTAAAAAGACGGGTAGAACAGTGGCTGTGTTTGTGTGGGACAGGGTTGCAAGGGAGCAATAGACAGAGAGAGAGAGGGTGAGAAAGAGGAGTGCAATGGGGAATAGAGAGCGAGCGAGCTTTACGAGAAGCTTATCAGGCTGTTGCTGTAGGTGGGTGGTTGGGTTTATGGGGGTATTTTGTAGCTTTCTTCACTTTCAGCTGCCGGATTCGATTCGATTCGATTATCATTTAATCATTTTGTTTATCTCTATTTTCTTAAATAGCCTTTTTGCTGCATCGTTGTGGTTCTTGATCTTCTCTTCTTCAACTTCTTTTTATTCCTTTTATTTTTCGTCTTCTGCTTTATACTCCTCACTTTGCTTGGCAGTAGTTCTTGTTCTTGTTGTTTGTTGTTGTTATTATTGTTGTTATCATATATAGTTATTACATTTTAGTTCTAGTTCATATAGTTTATAAAAAAAATGTTTCGCATTCCATTTATGTATAGAAATTTAACTCGTCGCACTAAAAATTAACTTAAAGAAAAACTTTGATTTTCATTTAGAATTTTGGGCGCTGTTGATTGTTGCTGCTGCTGCTGCTGTTGTTGTTCTTGCTGTTGTTGTTGTTGTGGAGGGTCTCGGTTTGTTTCGATTCGGTTCGGATATATATATTTGTATTTGTTGTTGCGCTGCGCTTACAATATTAAATCAAAGTCCTTTGCGTCCATATTGACCAATAAAGGAACCATCTTCGTTCATGCCTGTGTTTCATTCGTTTTTGTTGTTGTTGTTGTCGATTTATTCATTCATTTATTATTATGTTTATTTTGTGATTGTGTTGTTGTGGATGTGTCAACAAACAAAAACGTATTATAAAGAAAAGAAAAAAATAGTGATACAATTAGGTAAATCAAATGTTGTGCAAAATGGAAATATAAACACACAAAAAACAAAGAAAGAAAAAGCAAACAATTAACAGAAACAGAACAATATATAACAAAGTAAACAGTAAACGGTAAACAATTAACAGTAAAACACAAGAATCAAACAAAATACTCAATGTAGAACAAATATATAGTATGTTAAGCATATAAAAACTGCAGCAAGGGGGAAAATTATTGAGGATCATCATCATTCACTACTCCGCACAGTGTCACAAGTCTGCGCTATTAATCTAGAAGTTACAATGCGTACATGCAATAGAATTCTGTTGCTACAAATGATATCATGGCATACAAAGGGTTGATACACCCTATACTACTATACGTTTTGAGCTACTTTAGCTAGAGTACCATCATTAATATGCAGTAATTCAGATTTGTTGTTTATTTCAATATATATGGAATCTTTAAATGAAATCTCAAGAGATATATGTTAATACCATTAATTCTTCTTCATTTTTTTACAATTTTCAATAATTATTAATTCATAAATTTCATTATGCTCTGCTAAAGTATTCAGTAATTTATGTAACTTGCGCCACTGTGTAGATAATTAACCCCCGCCCTGAATGATCCTCTTATACTGAACAAGGAATAAAACTGCTGTGTGGGGTTGTGAGGGAGGGAGGCGCGTCTGCAGCACCGTGGCCAGTTAGTGTCGCAAGAAGAAGGCGCGGGCAAAGAAGAGCGAAGAACACGTGCAGCAATTTGGGGCAAGACATTGGGCAACAAAACACGATTAAGCGAAGCGCGCAGAGCCAAGAAAAGAGCAGCCAAAAATTGCCATCAAAACACAAACAAAATAAGTATAAACAATGAGCAAAAGAGACAGAGACAGAGAGAAAAATAGAGAGAGAATGAGAGCCGAGCGAATTTGCTACCTGGATGTGGAAGTAGTTGAAAGATGCCTTCGCCATCGCCGTTGCCGTTGCCTTCGCCATCGCCATTGCCTCTGCAGCAATTAACAATATTTGTGGGTGGGTGGTATACATGTATGTGCGTGTGTGTGCGTGAGTGTGTTTGTGTGCAATAACAAAAACAATTAAAGGGTGAGAGGGGGGAGCATGTGTCGTCAAACTAGGCAGCGCGATGTTGTTGTTGTTGCTGGCTCACAATGCTGTCATAAGCTGGCGGCGGCAGAGGCTGAGGCTGTGGCTGCGGCTGTAACTGTGGCAGAGATTGTGGCAAAGACTGTGCCACAGATTGTGGCAGCGACTGGGTCAAAGTCGGGGGCTGCTTGATGCCCACTTTGCGGGCAGCGGTCGCTGCATGAGCGGCTGCAGTAGCAACAGCTACATCATCATCATCATCATCATCAACATCATCATCATCATCATCATAGTCGTCATCCCATCATGAATAACATTATAACGATTCGAGATTGAAAACAAAAACGTTAACAAAAAAAAAAACAAACAAAAACATCAAAAATTGAGAAATTCACAAGTTGCCCGCGCATCGAAATCCATTTGGAATCAAGTAGAATATATACATAAATATGTACTATATGTTCTATAATATCTCTCTTTTATTTGACAGTTGTTTCCACTCACGATTACAAATCGAATTTCGATAAACGAGGCAAGTACGAAAAGGAAAAGAGCAACATGAATATGAAAAAACACTTGGGACACTGAATGGACGCGCGCTGACTTGGACAGACATGGTACACACACATACATGGTGTACATACATATACATATAGTGGGGAATTGTAGTAGCATATATAATTATAATGGGGTATTGCTCTCTTACCTGTATCGCCATCACCATATTCGGCCATCGAATCGGTATCGCTCTCCACGCCCGGTTTATTCGCAGAACTAACGGATTGGCGACCAGCGCTCTTGTTGTCCAAACTGGAAGAAGAACAACAACAATATGTTATCGATAATATATATATATGCATGTATATATGTATAGAATAAAATGGAATAATGCTCACGGTTGCGAGTACTCGTGGAAGCCACCTTCGTCGGGATAGTCCCGCCTGCCGTTGGCTAACTCACGATCGTGCACATCGTACTTTCCGCCACGATTGCGTCGAATGATGCATAGAATGATGAACAATATTATAATGATAGCCAGGGCCAGCATCATGCCGATGAACCAGCCGGCGTTGGCGAGACTCTCGTTGCGCACCATTATCGGTCCCTCGACGCTGTTCGTATCGATCTCACTGGTCGCACTCTCTGTATTATAATGACCATCGACAGAGACAACACGCACTTCGTACACTGTATCTGGGTCCAAGCTGGCAATCTCCTGATAGTCCTTGCCCTTCTCTGGCTTCAGTGTGTTCCATTCTGTGTCTCCCTTAACTCTGTAATGCCAATTATCGTTTAGTTATCAATGAACAATCATCAAAGTGATCTCAGAACTCACCTGTATTTGGTGAAGAAATGCGAACCAGAACGTCCATCAGTGCTGGGCACCCAGTTGATGCGATAGCTTGGCAAACCATTTACCGATGCGGTCTGTTCCCAGTTCAGTGATGGTATCGATGGTGGCGCCGTATCCTCGCCCAGTGTGCTCTTCTCAATGTAGTGTCTGAAGAAAGAGGGAGAGAGGGAGTCAGTGATGATCTGGCGAAAGAACCTCGAGGCTGTTACTTACTCAGTGCCTTCGCCCATTTTGGTGGTGGCAGTGATGGAGATGCGATACTTGGTGTTCGGTTTAAGTCCCGCCATCTTCATGCGCGTGATGCGTGGATCTGTAATATGCGGATCATATTCACGACGCTCGCCCACATAACTGTTGCGCACCTCCTCGTAGTAGATCTTGTAGCCAGTGAGCTTGCCATTGGGATTGAGTGGCTTCTTCCAGGTTAGCCAGAAGGCCGAAGAGCCCAAGGGATATGCATCTAGGGTCTGCACCGCTGACGGCACACCTTCGGGTGTATCGAAATCGATGATAGCACTTGCTGGTCCATTGAAATGTCCATTGTAGGCATAGACACGGGCAAAGTTCTTCGAGTCCGGTTTGAATTGTGTTACCAATGCCTGACTGTCTATCGTGTGTATCTCCCGTGAGCCCGCCTCGCCCTCCTGTTCGGTCCAGGTCTCAATCTTGTAGCCCTTGAAGTGACCACGCACAGACTGCTCTGAGACGGGATTCCAGCCAACAATGGCACTGGTCGCACTGGTCACCTGCAGCATGCTGAAGTTCGTTGGCGCCTCGAGCGGACGATCCTCGCCAGAATAGCCAATTATCTCTTCGGCAGCAATGTTTGATTCACCCTTCTGATTAATGGCCACAACCTTGATGTGATATTTGACAAAGGTCGGCTGATCCTTAATGAGTATGTTGCTCTGCTTCCAATCGTCAATCTCACGACTCTCCCAGGAGGCAGCGGGTATATCACGTTTCCAGCTGACACGATAATGGAAGCCCGGTGCATTGTGCTCAATCTCTGGCATTGGTGTCCATGTGATCACCAGGTTATTGGGCTCTGTACCCTGGCCAGCAACATTCTCGGGATTCTTATAAGGCACATCTGGTTGTGTGGTGCACGCTTCACTGTGACCCGATGGCGGAGAGGCGCCAATCTTATTGAATGCTATCACACGGTAAGTGTAATTTGCCCACGGCGACATTTGCACAACAAATGCGAAATCTGTGCTGGGCACCTTCTCGTAGGCGGTGTCCCATGAGGCCGGGGTGAATGAGGTATTGAATTGGATTGTATAGTGTAGAATTGGAGAACGATTGTCACCCTGTGGCTCCCAATGGATCTCAGCCTTGTCCGCCTGACAATAGATGCCCAACAGTTTGGGTGCATTTGGCACCTCCTGCACAATCAGATTCGCCTTGGCCGTTGCCTCATCCAATTCGGTGCGTGCCACACAAGTATATTCACCCGAATCCAATTCCATTGTCTTGGCAATGGTCAGCGAATTGTCATTGGTCTTGACGAACCGAGCCTCGGCATCGAAATCGATGGGTTGTCCGTCCTTAAGCCAAATGATTTCCAGTGTCAATGTATCATCGTGCGCCTCATTGCAACGGAATGTGGCCGATTGTCCGCCAGCAACTTCATAGTTCTGTGGCGCATCTGTGATGCGTGTCTGTTCCTTGACCACCAGTGATCCTTGTGCCGAATCATTACCAAATTTATTAACAGCAAAACATGTATAATTGCCATTGTCCGCAAAGGTCACTTCCTGTATCTCCAGATCACCAGTGGGCAAAACGTTGTAACGACCACCAGTTAACCAATTGTTGTTGTGACGCCATTTAACCTGCGGCTTGGGTGCACCCTCGACACGGCAACGCATTGTCAGATTGCGACCATTCACTGTGGACTCGGCCAGGGGTTTGCTCTTAATATTCGCGGGCAATGCCTGCACATTCAGATAGACATCCTTGTAGACATAGCCAAGTGAGTTGGTGGCGTTGCAACCATAATTGCCCGTATCCTTCTTGATCAGATCAATGATCTTGATGTAGTTGTTTGTCACTGTACGGCGATTGTTGGGTTCGGCTTGAGCGATGGGTTTACCATTGTGGATCCATTGAATCGTTGGCTCTGGATAACCGGCTGCCTTGCAATTGAATTGCACCTCTTCACCTTCGGCGGCTTCCTGAATTTCTGGCTCTTCGGTGAAATAGGGTATGGCATGGATCTTCAAATTGATCGTTGAGGACTGCGCTTGACCAACACCGTTGGACACGTCGCAAGTGTAGCTGCCACCGTCATCGAAGCTCGCCTGACGTATGACCAATGATTTACCATAATGTCCTTGGGTAATGCGATCGTTCCACTGTACACGTTGCCCATCCTTGGACCACACGGTCTGAGGTAGCGGTGTGCCACCATAGATACAAAATAGTTCAACACGCTTGCCACGCAGCGCAACCTCATTCCTACGCGTCACATACTGATGCTTGGGTGGATAACGATTCTGTGAGGCACTCACGCCCATCTGTTTCACATCGAGCAGGACCTTGTTGCCAATCTTGTATTCGCTGCGGAACACGGATGTTGCCGAACAGGCATAGAAGAAATCACTGCTAGCATCGTCACGTGTCACGTTCGAGAACCAGAGCGTACCCTCCGGATCGAGAGTCATGCGTGAGTTGTTGATCGATTTGATGCCCGAATCGATGGTGGGTTCGATAAGCCAATTCACAGTCGGCTTGGGCCAGCCATCGGGTGCCGCACACTGCAGCGAGAAGGGCTCTCCCTCGACGGCCTCCACAGTGACTGCGGGCACATCCTTGAACGAATTCAACTCTGCCTTGCGCACAAACACCGAATTCGAGGTGGCAACACCAAACTCGTTGCTGGCAAAGCACTGATATTGTCCCAGATCCTCATCCTTGGGCGATGTGATCACCAGTGTACCGCGTCCGGGCTGGCGCAGCATACGATTATCGTAGGACGCCCAGTCGAATTTCTTGCCGTTCTTGATCCAGCTATATCTGTAATTGAAGAGCGGTTGAAATAGGTTTAGTAATCTGTATGAGCCTTGTATCGATTAACAAAAAAATAATACTATCGATAAATTACGATATAAATGGCTAACGATCTAAATGAACATATTAATGCCTGTCGATAAATTACGAATCATGTTTATCGATAAATTACGACAGTCATGTCTATCGATAAATTAACGATAGTCATGTCTATCGATAAATTAACGATTGTCCCAATCAAACATGCCTATCGATACATTACGAGTCTTGTCTATGATAAATTACGAGTCATGTCTATCGATAAATTAACAATAGTTCAAATCAAATATTGTATATAGTATTAATCGGATTAAGACTTCATTAATACAAGTAGATTAAAATTGCCTTAACGATTCGATAACTATTGAATCAACAAAGTAGATATGATAGAAATCTATCGATATCAATCCAACATACTTAAAAAACCACGAATATAATATAAAAAACATTGAGTGTTTAAAGAATACATACATAAAGTTAATAACTAAACGAGTTGGGTATCGATACATATGTATCATGGAAATTTTGCCTGCACATTATG
Organism: Zaprionus capensis; assembly: GCA_018903675.1. NCBI lineage: Eukaryota > Metazoa > Arthropoda > Insecta > Diptera > Drosophilidae > Zaprionus > Zaprionus capensis. Next base: position 9,536,447 of record JAEIFN010001073.1, on the reverse strand, counting down.
AATATAATATCTTAACTGCAGAGCTCTACATTGTGTTTCATTCAAATCCTTTCATTCAATTACAAAATATCGATAATATGACTGGCACACAATTTCAAAGTTCAACAAACTCCAGCAGCTCCAGTTCCTGTCTGACTGAAGCGCCGTTATCCAATCCCCAAACCCCACTTCTCTCCTCCCACTCATCACATTCCGTATTCCTCCTGCAACCCAACCCCGCTTTGTGCTAGACTGCGAGTTACAACACTTAAAAACAATTCAAATGATTGACCTATTCCATGACCTGCGGGAGGGGGCAAAGAGGTGAACTAAAGCGATTCAATGTCTCGCGAGCCGCTTAAAAAAAATAAAGAATTCAAAAACTAAAAAGACGAAAAGAAATTGAACGCTTAACAAGCTCAAGCAGCGAGCGCAGTTTCGCATAATTGACTTGGGCTTTCGAGTGCTCTATATATACTTGTATACGAATCTATCTGTATCTGTATATAGAACAGACTAGTTGACGAAAAACGATGAAAGAGACGCGAAATATGATGAGATCCGATGCGATGCGATGAGTTGATGATGATGATGATGATGTTGCCTTCGCGTTGACTTCCTTTTGCGCTTAATTGCAACTACTTGAGGCTTGAAACAGAGCGGCAGACTCCCCCCCTCTCTCTCTCTATGTTGGCAATTGAAAATTAAACAAGTTGCCATAATTATAATATATATATTATATGTGTATATGTATATGCACAGCAAATACAACATATATCATACACATAAAGCATGTCTGAGTTTAGGAAAAACGCTTGATTAACTCAAATTAAGTGTGGAAATCATCATCAAGTTGTTAGAGAGCTCGCCGCGTGTCTTAATGAGTCCAATTTTCCTCGCACCGCCTGATGAATGTTCGAGTAATCGACTCAGACTCTGTGTGTAATTATAATTGTGTTTAATCTGTAGAAATTAAGTTAAATCTGATGGCATATATAAAGAGAGCAATTCGCAACAATTGTTATGCAAGCGATAGCATAAGAAGATAATCGATATACGATTGTTATGTGCAAGGAATACCGATTGCACGCATCGCGTGCTGTTAAAGATTGTTTAATTAATTGCAAATCGGTTCCGACATGAACCAGTTCCATAGCAATTACCGACACATTGCTTGTTTGTTTAACAGAATCTGTTTATGAAAACTAGTTCAACGAATTTAATTAAGTTTAGTGAGAGTAACTAGAGTTGTTATTTCTCTGAGATTGCTGATGAGTAGTTATGGTATTTATTGTATGGGATTTATTAGTAATAAAGTATTATTATTGTATATGCTATACTCTACAAAGTAAATACATCTTTTACTCCCCAAACTCTTTCAGTATCCTTTTGCAAAAGCAGCAACTAAGCAACTAACATAAGAAAGCAAGTTAAGCCAATGCAGCGCTCTTGCTGTCAGTTGCAGACAGACAGACAGATAGACAGAGGGACAGACAGACAGACTGAATGAGGGACATACAGTAAGCAAGTGCATCCTGGCGCTGTGCCAATGACACATTAAGTTGACTCAGGGTGGGGGCGTCGTGCACTCTGAGCCGCGGCTAACCCTTAGTTTAACCCCAAGCACAGGTCAATCAATGCATTTTTCGTACCACTGTGCACAGTCCACTGTGACTCAGTGCAACGTAACTTGTGTCTCTCTCTCTCTCTCTTTCTTTCGCCCCCTGTGGCATAGTTCACTCAACCAAGACGGCAAAGGCAGCAAGAGAGGGGTAAGCGGATGGGAAGAGGGGCAGGGGAAGTGGTGCCAGGTGAGCAAAAGAGCAAGAAATAAACTTAACTGTCTGAAACGGTAAAATGTGCAGCGCGACCAGACACAACAACAGCAACAGCAACAGAAAAAGGAACAGCTGCTGTTGCCTGCAGGCAGCGGTGGCGGTGGCACAAAGTGCATGTTCCTTGAGCCTGTCTGTGCCTAGGTGTGTGTGTGTGTCTGTGTGTTGGGCACTTAACCCTAGCGCAACTTTGTGATAGTTTTTTGGCTAACGGAGCAATCACCCACGCCCGCTTAAGTTGCGAGTCTTCTCGGCCTTATGCGATTAAAATCTTCACAAGGCACAGGCAGCGAGGGCAACTGTGTGAGTCATCACTGCTGGCAACATAAACACATACACACATATATACATATACACGCACTGACTGACAGCGACAGGGGGTTGCAAATTCAGACAAAATGCCGTAGCATACTTTTTTGCGCATTACTGTACACGCTTCCCTTCCCTGCTTCATCTGCATGGGACGGCAAGCGCGGTTAGTGTAGCGCCCTAACCCACTTTATATGCATACTACATACTATATAGTATATATATATATTCTATATACATTTATATATATAAACATTCGTTTGAAGTGCACAAGAAAGCAGCCCAAAAACCACAGCGGGCCACAGCAAAGAAATGAATACAAAAGAAAGTTGAATATGCAAAATGAGCAGAGGGAAAGACACAGAGAGAGAGAGGGATTGAGAGAGGGGGAGAGAGAGAGAGGAGTCAACAGAGCGAGAGAAAATACACAAACAAACAACAGCGAAATGCCAAGAAAAGCAAGAAGAGCAGGGAGGCGCGGCATGGTGTCTGTCTGCGGACAGTAGGGAGGCGTGGCAGCTGTCGAATAATAATATTAATCGTTATTTCTCTTGTTTGGCATCAGTTGCAAATCGACTTGTTGGGATTCTTTCTATACTAAACCTAACTGACTCGTAGAGCATTATGTGAACCTTTTCTATACAAACTTGTATAATTTGTAGGGTATTTCATATATTGATTTATTGTATTACTTGGCCAAATACTTTGTATGCAAGTTAAGATACAAGAACAAGTTACAATAGGTTACAAATGGTTGTATAGATTGCAAATTAATTAATTCCTCAAAAGGTTTCCTATAGGTTATAAAGGTTTAGGTTCTTTAAGGTTCTTAATTTGTCTTATACCACTCGATACTGCATCTTAAAATAGATAATCATTTATTTCACGCTATTTGATGAGTATTTCTAGGAAATTATCACTTGAAAATCGTAATGCCTTATGAAAAACTTGTTGACTTTGGTTTCTAATCTGATTAAAGTAAAAGATAAGCTTTGATCAATATCAATTTTGATTTAACTGAAGATATTCTAAGGGGAATATTTAGTTATATATCGATTATATCTATTTTTATATATAGAACTACTATATAAATCTTGTGACATTACTATATCATCATATACAACTATTAACGTAGAGCATTTGCGCGTCGTTAAACCTCAGAACTGTTCGCTTTTCTTTGCTGTTTAAAGAACGTTTTATTAAAATGTGCTCAGACTACTGGGAAGGACGCTTCTGCGGTGCAGGGCGTGGCAAGTTGCAACTAATTTGTGATGTTGTCGACAGGAAATGCCGAACTTTAAGTGACCCTCCCCCCTAAGCGCCAGCCCTGCCCCACCTCGGGGGGAGTAACTTGAGCTGAGTTTGGGCATCGGGTGCAGGCGACGAAGGCAACGCAGATGGTTGTTGGCGCCGCGAAGCAAACAAATGGTATACAGGGAGACGGTGAAGGGAAGAGGGGAGGGAGGGTAGAGAGACGTGAACGGAAGGCAGTGCAAGCGAGCGTGTTGGACTTGTGGCTCAAGGGTTGCCACAGCGCATTTTGTACAGCGAAAAGCTTTTATACTCACTGTGCGTGTGTGTGTGTGTGTGTGTGCGACGTGGCATACAATAGAATTGTCAAAAAGTGGCAGGAATTGGGCGCGAGTGAGGCAATTGAGAACAACAGCAGAGAGGGAGGAGGAGGAGGTGTAGCAAGTCAGGGAACTGGGCGTGCCTCGCGCACGTTGACACTTTGTGCATGTCACACAACGACGCGTGCAATGACACCGAACAAATGCCAACAAGGAGCCCAAGGAGTCTCTGTTTCCAAGGCACCAGGAACTACAACAGCAGCAGCAGCAACAACAGCAACAGCAGCAGCAGCAACGACAGCAACTTTTAAAAAAAATGGGCCAAAAGTTTTAGTCGACATTGTTGTGTGCTTGGCCTTATTAATGGGTCGCTGGCATGCAAACGGGTTTTATATTTCCCGAGAACTCCAATAAAAGAGAAAGACAGACATAGAGTAGGGAGGCAAGTAGAGAGAGAGAGAGAGAGAGGGAGAGAGGTGGCTTCCACAATTAGCCAGGCCACTTGGCAACAAATGGAAAACAATTGCGTTTCCTTGTCAAAATACCATAGCGGCATAGTTACTTGTCGTAATTCCTTTCAGGGCGTGTCACCACCAGCCCCTAAGCGACTATGAATGACAGCATAATTATGCCCCAAGAAACAACAACAAGTTCTAATTCGAATTTCAGTTCCGGTTCCGGTCTCTTTTCCACTGCTACGACTCCATGTCGTTATGTAAATGAAACCAAGTGACGTACTTAGGGAAAAACTAATGAAATACATTCATTAACTCGATTTTAGTCGGAGAAAGCAAGTCCCAAGTGCTTAATCTCTATAGATTAATGTAGAATATTTATTCTGAAAAAGAACCCAAGTTAGTTAGCACAAGTTAGACAGAAGATGAGTAGAAGAACAGCTGCAGATACAATTAGGATTAGACTACAGTTTTTAATACAGTTTCTGCCATTATAATCTCTGATATCTGGGTTATTATATAAAAGATACATGAATATATATAGAATATAAAATATATAACGTTTGGGTTCGGAGACACTTTATACTGCCTGTTGCACACATTTACGTTAGTCTGGTCTCTATTTGTTTTATGATAAATCAGTTTCTTCTATATAATATGTATAAATATCTATATGTATAACTGTGTATCCATTTCTTTTATATAGGTAATATGTATAACTTGGTGAATAAACATAGCTTTTTCCTATAGCTAAAGTTGATCTGTATACTTGTATATACTACCAATCATATCATACCATTATTATCTGTGTATATTCCACGGTTCTTATGGATTTGATGTCATGGTTAGGCCAAACAAGTATTCAGTTCAAATAGTAAACAAGCTGCTAATTTATTTGCTAAGTAGTTGAGGTCACAAAACACACACAAACACACACGCACACTCACACTCCCAGTTCAATTGATTTTCTTATTTCTAGCAATCAGAAGTGGAAAGGAATTTTTGCTAGAGACTCTGACGATAAATGAAAATATAAACACTTGACTCTCTCGACATCGATATCGTCGCAGTGCATTGTGCCTGCCAACCCTTTCCCCTCTTGCCTGCTGTCTCTCTCTCTTCTACTCATTTACGAATCAAACCAATTGGAATACGAAATAGAACTAGAAGAACAGAGAAGGGCTAGAGAGAGAGAGAGAGAGGGAGAGAGGGAGAAGAGTTAGAGGTCTCTGGGTGCGAGTTACGGTGTCAAATGTCAGTCAGTGTTGTAAATATGATTTCAATTGCAATTACAATTCCAACATTTACACAGCTTGACTGTTGAAGAATTGTGGGCGTGTCTGCACGTGGGCGGGGGCCACATTAATCACTGAACGTACAAGTACCAAGTACTGTGGGCGAACTAATGAGTCACTCGAGTCAATTAAGTCGAGTCAGAGAGCAGAAGAAAAGCGGAAACGAGGCAAGCTAACAAACTTAGTTTAATTTATTGTTCTAGCAACATACAACGCAAATACCCTGTAATTGCGCATTGCGTATACAGAGGGCATTCGCCCAGTCAGTGCAGGCAGGCTTCGTTTATCGATTTACCCTTTACGGGCGGGAATCAAGCGCTATCAAGAAAAAGCGCTTTCAAGCTAAACAAACACAACAAAAACACGAACAAGTGGAGGTACAACAAGGAGGCAGGCCGCACCGACACGTGGCACGTTGCAAGGCAGAGCAGAGGGGGAGGGGGGGAGTGAGTACGACGCTGATGATGACTCATCGCATAACTTCACAGGACGCCAAAGTGAATCTCGCTGTGAGTGAAATGAATGAATACCAGCAGCAGGCTGACGACGAATGTGAGTGCCAGTTCGAGTACTCAGCATACTGAGTACCTCTGGGAGGTAGTCCCCTCTCCCCCCACTCCTCCTTGTGAATACTTAACATCTGACATGAAAGAAAAGGCACAGGATGAGGCCGACTGCGATTGAGATTGCGTTTTTATACTCTCCTTCTCCCCCTCTACTCCCTCTAGACCGGAATACCGAAAGGGTTGCTTGTGTTGTGGCATTCCTATACACAGTGTATGAAATAAAAGGGTAGAGAGAGAGAGGGGGAGGAAGAGAGGGGCAGGCAGTAGAAGAGGTAGAGTTAGTTAGGCAGACTGCACACAGACATGCAGCATGAATGAATCTGTTTGAATGGCAGACTGTGCCTCGCTTTCTATCCTAGACAGTGAGTGCAAAAAGCATTGCTACACTGACAGCTATTTTATTATTTATAAACAATCATTTTGATGGAGTTCACAGTTAGAAAACGAACGAGAAAAAACCTTTAGAAATGCCATTAATACAGTCGATATTGTCTTCGAATTTTATAGATTGTAAACTTTATAATTAGCTTACTTTATATTAAATATAGCACAGTTTTATTTGATATTTGTGCCAACAAATGCGAAACAGGCAGAAATTGTTGTCAGATATAATTTATCGTACACTGTGCGCTGCGTTTACTTGTGACATACACGGGGATTTTGTCGTAAATCCCCCAGTTGAAGTCTTTTTAAGGACCTCCGTTTGTTTGTCTTTGGAGTATTCACACACACACACACACACACACACACACACACACACACATACCTATGTATTCTTTGGGTAGACGCTTAGCCACGTGAGACTTGCTAGAGACTAACTCCTAACGACATGTAAATACAGCTCCAGCTGCAGTTCCGTCTATGCTTTGTGTGTAAACAATTGAAAATGTTGTTGTTTTGGGGTTCATTTTAAAGGTTATGTGGTTATGCATGATATGAACTCCATTTGCCACAAGTGACGTCACAGAAGATTGTCAGGTGTACCGGAAATAAATGAATACTTAGTTTGCTTATGGAACCTCAAAGCGATCGTTCATCAGCATACCCCATGCCGTTCCCCTGTCATCATTAGAATTCTCACAGTGCTCACAGAGAACGATCGTTAAAGGTCCGAAATGGTAAAAGACTCAATGCAATGTGGGTATAAACGACGATTTCGTTGGCTCATAACTTTCCGGGCCGGTAAGAACACGAACATAATTGTAATGAAGTTAAGTGTAGAAGATGGAAGAGTGGAGAAAGGAAGGGAAAAGAAAGCGGCCAATGTTCAAGGTTCCAAGAACCAAGACAGGCGGCGGCAAAGTACACAAAAAGAAAGAGAACGATGGAAAGAAAGAGCGAGAAACGAATGCATTGCAACATAACGTGGGAATCTTATAACATAAGAAAATGCAAGACTTGAGGAGGCGAAAGCTAAAACAACTTGTGCATCATAGCATTGTATTATAATTCTCAATTCGTTTAAGCTTTCGCTACGTCAAGTCTTTTTTTCTTTTGATCATTTTGTAATCCCCAATCATTATTATAATGCTAATGCTTAATACTTTATTCAAATTTTAATCTGTATTCACATTGGCTTAGCTGCCTTTCTTCGTTCTTTTACTTTCGCGTCTTAAAGTTTAACAAGAAATCGATTTTTTTGTCTGCAATCGTGCACAGTATATTCGCAAATACAGTTAATATATATACACATTATATATACATACATTTACTATATGCATAGCAGCCTAACCGCCCCAATTACCAAAGCTCAAGCCGAAGCCGAAGCCGAAGCCAAGCAAATGACAAATGACACGACGTCATTTGTGCAAAAAGTTTGATTGATACCCATGAATCATGTTGCGGAAGTAGTAGTGGGGAAGTGCCCCCCTCCCGTCTCCATGCTCAGTACAACCCTCGCCTCCCCCACAGACTTTTTATATCGAGGGTGACTCTATCTGCAAGTTGATACCCTGCAAGGCAAGTGCAGGTTGGGAAAAGGAAATTTACAGCGCAAAGCAGGGTAGGGTATCTGTTAGTCGTGCAGTAGGGTTGGCACTGCAATGTTTGTTCCCCAATTTGCTTCAGTTTTGCTGCTGTTGCGCTTGAGGCGTTCCCAAAAATGGCCAAATGCGCTGATGAAGTTGATTTTAATCACGATGACGATGACGATGTGAGGACGTCGACAATGGGGGTTACTAAACAGAAGCAGGGGGCGCTGGTGGGTGGGTTTTGTGTGCAAGTGTGTGTAAAATAAAGATTTTGCTTCAATCTGAGGGCAGTTTGTGCTGTCTCAGCGCCCAGGGGCGTGTGAATGAGAGCAAGACGTGGAGGAGGAGGAGGGTCGCTTAAAGCGGCAACAACTTTTAGCTTCAAACATTTTTGGAAAACTGTTTTTCGGCGCCAGTTTGTCCAGACCAAGCGCATTAATAAACATGAAGTGGCAACAACAACAACAACAACAATAAACAACAGCAAATGCGATAAGCATAAAAACGGCGCCAAAGGAGCAAAAATAACAACCAAGGACATCAGCGGAGCAGAACTCTCCACAGTGTGCCCAGCGCTGCGTGAAAAATCAATGAAGCTGCCTCCTACAGGAGGCAACAACAACAACAGCAACCCTGCTACACACATCCTTGAGTACCCTGCAGCTGTACATACATATAAAGTATAATATACCCGTGTTAAACCGAGATCAAAGTGAGCTTATAAGACCTTCAAGTGACGCAGAACGGGGATTAAATAAAAACGAAATCAGCTTAACTGCCATAGCACCTGCAAATACCCTGTAAAGCATGCGAAATATAAACAGCATATTAAGTAATTTTGGGAATACTTTAACTTCAATTTAAGTTGAATTGTAAAACATGAAACAAACTAATATGACTAAATTACCAATCTTTATATTGCGCAATTATTGCTACATTCTTTTCTCCCCGTTCATTTACAGGGTAACTTCAACGTCGACCATTGTTTTGCTGCACAACTGCCTGGCCATGTGGCGTATGCGTAATTTATGCTCCAACTCGCTGCGCATAATATTACAAGCATTTTCATTGCCTGGTTGGAAAAATCAATGGACCTTCTCCATACACATGCATGCCTTGCCCTCTCATAGGGCAGCATATGTTTAAAGTTTAAACAAAACACACAAACATTCGCACACACACACATGACAAAAGTCAACTTCAAACTAGTTTGGCAAAGTTCAAGTTGCTGAAGAACTTTTGCGACGTATGAAACAGAAATACAGAAACAAAGTGAGATAGAGAGAGAGAAAGAAAGAGGAGAGAACGACCTGTTACTGTTGTCTGCTGTGTGGCATCTCCTTTTCTTTACTCTCTTCTCTCTCTCTCTCTCTCTCTTTCTTTTTGTTTTTTGCACTTGACTCTGAACAATGTTGGCATTTATGCGAGAACTACTCAGAGTATCTATCTATGAATCTGTCCGTCTATCTATCAGTTCTCGCTGAACACAATGTGTTCTTTAGAATTCAGCGATAATAGAAGCACAGAAAACATAAAGAGACAGCACAATGCGCGATGAGAACGTGAGATATAACCGAAGGCTGTATGGCATACAGACAATTGCAGTCCGTTTATATTGTTAATAGAAACTATCAATTGAACAATAGTTGTGTTTGAAACTATTTGAGATACTTTAAAGGGTATTCAAGAGCGTATGCAAATGAACTTGATAAGCTCTATGATAATATCAAATCAAGTGATAAATGTAACTGAGATACAGTCATGATATTAAGTATATTTGAATAACCAATGCAAAGGAACTTTATGTATTGTCTATATTGATGACAAATTTAGTAACTGTAGTGATGAAAATAACTGAGATACAGTAATGTATAGAAATATAACTTAATTTTAACCATTTTATACAATAACATTTTAGTATTATTATCAATTTTATATCTTCTTCTTCTTAGGGAGCCATTACTGTTGCTGGGATTCCTTGCAACTGGACAGCATATACATTGTTTTATTTCTATACATATATTAAACCTTAATCATCATTTAGTTCACTCAGCTTTTGCCATTATGTCAGGCTCTATTTGCTGCTATATTCGATTACGACTTGGAACGTGTAGCGCGCTGCGCCTCAATTGAAAGAACAGCAGCAGTAAAGTTTTTCAGCTGACCAAATATCGTTTATAGATTTACCAAATAAAGTAATATATAGTAATGATAACAATAATAACGGTTCCTGTTTTTTTTACTGTAATTTGATTAACACAAAAGTGTGAAAAAGTCAGAAGAAAAAAAAAGCTAAATGAAATCACAGAATAACATCATTTGTGCCGGCTAAAAATAACTGTGCACGCATTGCGTCGCTATGCAACAACAGCAACAGCAACAACAATTTGTCTGTGTTGCACATTAGACGGCAGTAGCAGTAGCAGGAGGGGCAAGGGAATGGGGGCAACAGCAGTCGATGACAACAATAAAACTGTGTCACGCTGAATCACAGATGCGTGCATAGTCGCATATCTGTGTGCGTATTGTAGCATAGATATGTCACATATAAGTGTATAAGTGTCTGTGTCTGTGTGTGTGTGCACATACAGTGCACGATCGCTAGAAGAAGGCATGTGTAACTAAAAACTATTGATAATATCAAATTGCACTGAAATATGATTGATATATGGCTTAAGGACAAGCTTGATGTAGAGAAAAGTTTCTTTATGAATAATACCATTTCTCCTGTACCTTGGTCTCTATTTTTTTAATATTCTTTGAATTTTTACTGTGCACCGCAATGAATGTACACTGTACTATAAAACACACACACTCACACATATATATTAACATGTCTGTATCATCTGCGATACGATATATGCTCATTCGTATTGAGCACAAACTATTGTGAATGAAGCGCGACTTGCGTGGCGCATACGCCCCGTTGTAACAACAATTTACAGCTCTTTTACGTTCAGGTACAGTTGACTATCGTCAGAACTATCGCAGCCAGTTCAAAAACAAAGAAGAAAGTAAAACAAATTGAACTATGTTGCCAATTTAACAAGTTATCGCAACAATATGACATCATTCTCTTATATTATATTTATCGTTTTAATCGATCGCTCTGGTTATCATATTATAATTGCGACGTTGCTTGCAATTTTTATATTTTGTTTGTTGGTTAAGTTTTCCGGCAAACTTTTACTTTTCATTTGCGGCCAATTGCCCCAATTCCATTTATGAACCATTTTAATGGGCACCTAACGGTAAACGAATGAATGCAAATTACAAACAACGATATATGCTGTGGCATTAGGTAACAATAACAACAGCGCACTCCTAGTCCCATTCCCAGTCCAGTGAGAGATCTCAACGTGCAATTACCAGAAATGACATCTTACTTTCAGACAAGAAATTGTTTATCTTTTTTTATGGCAAACATGACAAAGTAATAATAAAAGAGAGAAATAGTAGAAGGACTATTGAGATACCCTGGCAGATATGAACAACATTTAGGTATGCAAGGCTAGAGACTTAAAGGTCTCAATAAACTTGAGAAGACAGTGCAGTATTAAGCCTGCAAACCAACCTCCCCCACATAATAAAAATCATAGATAATCAAGCAATGACAACGACAGATGGCGCTGCAATTGACTAAGAGACACACTCACACACACATACACACACTACATACACATACAGTAAGTGAGACAAGTGCAAAAACTCTGTTGATTATAATAATAATAAAGCTCACCGCCCTGTGGGCATTACGTAATGCTTTCCTGGCTTTAAATTTTGAAAAATTATATATGTATATATGTATACATAAGTTTGCATAAGTATGTATAAGTTTGTACGTGTGTTTGTGTTATATTTTATAGCAGATTCTAAGCGTGCCGCCGGACCATCCGGTCAAACTGGTTTGTTATTATTGCGACTACCTGTCCGTCCACTTGCCAACGATGACGACGCCATAGCTGATGATCATCATCATTATCATCATCGTCGTGTTGGTTGTCATGGCCCAAAAAAAGAAAGAAAAAAAGGCAGAGACGCACACACACATTTCCCACTATTAACCCATTTGACGCGTCGGTGTAAAAATAAATAAAAAATGCGTTTTGAAATTGTTTTCACATTGGCAACCCTGGTCGGGCCTGGTCTGCTCTGGTCTGGTCTCACATCTGTTGCTGCTGCTGCTGCTATAGGAAAAGCTATTTTCGTTGGGCTATTTTTCATAATTTCCAACGAGTCACGCACTTCTTTTCGAAACACAAAATGAGGTCATCGGCCAAGCTCGTCAAAAACAACAGCAACAACAGTAAAAAAGTACAACAACAAACAACCAAAATTCCGCATTTCGTATGGAACTGAGGAACATGAATGCAAGTGCGCGACGACGACAACGACGACGACGAGTACGAAATAAGCAGAAAAAGAACCTATAAAAGAAACCGAACGATACGAAACGAAACGTGTTTCTATTGCAAACAGGTTCTAATCGACCAAATAGAGAAAGAGAGAGAGGGAGTTGAAAGAGGGAGTGGGGGGTAGAATCGTGCCAGACAATGGAAATATAGCAAATACATAATACAAAGTTAAAGCTCGAGTTGAATTGAATTTGACATTGGGTGAATCATTCATTCATCATCATCATCGTCATTGGAATGCACATGGTGATGTCTTACTGCAAAGCAATACGTTTGTGCATTGCGCTACTATGAGATACCCTGTAAACTACAGCTGAACACTGTATGAAGTTAAACTCAAAATTGCAATTTGATTGGACAATACAAAACTGAAGTTATTCAAGTCAATGTACTTTAAAGTTACATACTAGAAGAAAAACTTTGACAGAATTTGCTGTTGGGAATTATAAGGTGTACCCTACACATTTTAAACACTCCTTTTTGCTACTAATCCCACTTGCAGGGTATAACGCAGGCACAGTGACACACTGTACGAAAATAAACTGCAATTAATTTTTGTCCAACTTTTACGATATGAAATGCCTTAGTCTCAGTACGAAAATAGTCGATGAGGCAGGCAAATGCACTTGGCAAAAGAAAATTCAGCTTAATGCTGAGAAATAGAAACTCAATATGTGAATGGAAGTGCGATTATGCTTTGCAGAGTATCAGCAAGTACAGCAGTTTCAACGTTTTCCCCTACTCTATTCATATGATTAATAGTTCTTGAATAGGTACTGTGCGATATATAGTTCAAGGACAAGCGACAATTGTGCATCGATATTGAGTACATATCATACATATGGGTTCAATTAGGGCGGTTGCTCTCTGAGAACTATTTTGTGGTTCGCGCGAATGGGAAACTTAAAAATAGACCGCCAAAAAAGTTGTAGACAAAAGTTTCTTGTTTTTTTTTTTCGTTTCAGGCCGTTTTTTTCTGTTTCTCTCTTTTACTATGTAAAATTAAAAATATTTGTGACGCGATGTATGTCGAAAAAACAAAAACTCGAAAAGCAAAACCATTTCGAATTCGAAAATGTGTTTGGCAAGCGGCGGCGGCGGCGACTGCTTTAAATTGATTTATGTAAATTGCGCATATACTTAACATATTCACACACATCGATATAGTATATATATTTATCTAGTATATATGTAAGTTATATGTATGGTATATAGAGCGTGGAATCCAGGCTATGTATGTATGTACTTACTCCGGTTCCGGTTGTCCATCGGCCTCGCACTCAATAATGAACGGTTTGTCGCTCTCCTTGTTCTGTTGCGCCACCTTGAAAAGCAGCTCATCTGTGGGCGGCTGTTTGGTGATCCGTGGCGGGGAATTGTCTACAGAGAGAGGGAGAGAGAGAAAGTGATAAAGTGTGGCAAGAAAAGAGTCAGTGTAAGTCATCAGGAATGGGGGGAACTAGCAGAGAGCGTTGCACTAATTTGGCACATAAATCACAACATGATCCACTCTCCCTCCCTCTCCCTCCCTCTCTCTCTTTCCCCCAGTTCCCAAACAGTCCCTCGAGGGGCATTTTGGCCCACTTTATAAGTAGTTCCTGCCGTCGTGTGGTTTATTTTTACCAACTGTTGTCGCAGTGAACAGACGGGGAGAGAGAGAGAGAGAGAGAGACGCTAGGGGAACACACACTGCCCTCAGGTAGCTTAACAAAATGAACTGTCGATCGTTTTGGTATCGGTTCCGATTGAAGCTAAGTATAGAAACAGGGACAGGTTCATATATTATCAATTTGCTGTAACTTTTCAAATTCTTAAATTATCCAAACGTTTAGGCAGCATGTGACACACACACACATAGGCAAACCTAGAGAGGTCTATCTAGATATAGTTTTATACTCCCCTCTACAGAATTGTTTCTCACTTCATAGTGGAAATGAGGTTTACAAAAAGTTTGCTACTGTTTGATATTTGATATACTCTATGAATCAAGTCATTAGCAGTTCCTGTAAATAGCTATACATTGACTCGACGTATTGTTAATTGAGAACTAGTTCCAGTTCTAGTTTAGAGCGTCTGTTCTGCACTCACTTTCAGCGAGATTTTTCACTAAGCTTTCCTAATGAGTTTGGTTTATTTGGGTATGCAGTATCTGAACTGACTACTCATAATTATTATGATTATGTAGATAGGTCGGAACTAGTTCCACAGAGTTTGGGGTGGGTCTCTTTCCTATAATTACTAAATAAAGTAAGACTATAAATGAACTATATAAATATTATTCGGTTAATTTGATGCTTATTGCCAGTTTGGAACTAGTTTCATATACATATAGTAATTTATAGACAAGTTGGAGATAGGTCACTGATCTTCTATACAAGTTGGTTGGGCCTTAACTTGATTGGGGTTTTGTTTTAGGGAAGATTTAAATGGGAATAAGAATGTGATGTGAACTTACTCGTTGCAGCTGAGCTGCCCAAAATGGCAGCTAAAAGTATCGCGGCCAGCATTATTAACTGCCGCCGCATTTTGTGTATGTTTTATTGTTGTTGTTGTAGTTGTAGTTGTTGCTTTGGTCGATTCACGTCGTGTGAACTGGGAAATCTTCAACTAACTGCGCCGCAGTGTTGCGATTGTGTTGTACTCTGTCTCTGGAATGTTTTTCTCTCTCTCTCTCTCTTGCTTTTGCTTTGCTCTTTCTATTCACTCAATTTCGTTTCTGTTTTCTTTTTTTTCTTTTCTCACTTATGAAAATTGCATTCAATTGTGAGCGCGTATGTTCCTTCTTTGCGTGTATGCACTGTAGTTGTGAAGAGAGGAAGAAGAAGAAGATATGAGCATGGGTTACACATTGGTTCACTTTTTAACACTTGGCAGCTAACGACGATAAAGACGACGACGACGACGACGCAAGGGAGGGCAACAGACACTGTACTGTATAGTATTATAGTATATACTATATAGCAAGCCGACAATGTTATTCCGACTATATCCGATTAAGTCTGCAAATAGAAGAAAAGTGCGAGAAACGTTTAGTAATTGTTATTATACAGATACAAATATATACAGCTAAATATATAGCACACACATATATATATATATATTCTTAATGCTCAACAGATGCGTTTAAATAATTAAAAATATTCAGATTTTCCAAATTTTATTCTAGCGGGGGGCCTTCAAACCAGCAGATGGTAAACATATACATATAGAAAACTACGTATGTATATACACCTGATAATTTGTTTACTAAATAAATTCAATATTCTTATGAGCTTAGAACTGATTGAGAGAGAGAGAGTGCGGCAATGCTGGTGTTATAAATATGATGCAATAAAGTGTGATTTTTTAGCTATTATCTTTTTGGCAACACTGGTTTAAACAGCTGACGCACGTTTCGTGTTTTGGCAACACTGTCATTCATCTTCAGTTTGGTCTATAATTTAACCATGAATCGTCTTCGGGACTGGTCAATTGGCCGCCTAGATCGTGAGATCAAATAAAGATGTCATGCATTTCTCTGAATTTCATGTTTTTTTTTTTTTTGAAAAACTTTCCTTTATTTCTTACAAAAATCACTCTTTAAATTATGATCTTAAGTGCACCTACCTAGAGTTGCAACACTGACAAAATTAGCATAGAACAAGGGAAACAAGTCAGCTGCTTGGGGGCTTCTCTCATTATAAAAGCTCACTCGACTACATTAGTTCAACTAATCCGTCATTTTGTGACCCTCAGCTCAGTGTGCAAAAGAATCGATGATTACTTTGCAAATTTTTCTATAGGCCAAGAGAATCGACCAGAACGATGTCATCGGAAGTCGACAACTGGGCAGACAGACGAATAGGGGGACGGACAGACAAGCACAGACAGACAGAGAGACGAACAGACGCACAGGCAGGCAGGCAGAAAAGACAGAGAGGAAAAAACAGGCAGAAAAGTGTCTATGAATCAATTGGAAAATGCGCACAAATATACTACAAATAGATAAGGGGTCGAAGGGGGGTTCACTTCGTCATAGACCCAATTTCCAAATGTCTTTCAATGGAAATGGAAATGTGTCAGATACGTTGAAGAAGAAGCAGAAGAAGGCAGCAAAGGCGCGCGCGCCTCTCAGTGACAGGGCCAAAACATACACGGTCAGTTAGCAATGGAATGCCACAAAAACAAAACAGAAAGCGTTGCAGAAAGACAGAGAAAGAGAGAGCGAAAGAAGGGAAAAAGGGTTAGAAAAACAAGGCACGCTAATTGAATTAGCATTGTAGGCAACGTGGAAACGTCAAAACGGATCCTCTGCCAAGCTCAAACTGGCTAAAATGCTGCACTGCAGCGGACGTTGCGGGTGCCGTGTGTCGCAATTGCAATCGTAATAGCAAAAGGCAAAGCTACCCAGGCCAGGCCAGGGCAGCGCAGGGCAGCTGGTGCGGGTCAGGGGTCAGCCATGAGTCGCCTACGACAGGCGCAGGAGTCGCCGCCAATGTCGCCTTCACAGCAACAGCAGCAGCGCAATGGAAGCCGCAGCCAACGAAGCATTATGGATTTGCGTAATCTCTGTCAGCGTATCGATGTGGATAGTCTCAAGGGTATGTTTGCTATTTGGAGTTTATCAACATTGTACAAGCTACAGTTGAGGGTGTACTGGACTGCTAAATATACCCTGTTACTGTCTACGGTTACACCCTGCTTAGTGTTATACTTAGAACGTCTGTATAACTTCTTAAATAACTTCTATAACTTATTCGTTAATCAGAAATCATTTGAACAGTGTTAATAATTGTGCACACTAAAAAAAGTGTTCTTACGATTACAATTACGCTTGCAAATCGATATTTATCGATTTATGGGAGCCGTGCACAACTGTGAAAACAAACTTGATCTGCATGCAAAAGTTGTAAGACATTTTGTCAAATATTTCTTAGAACATGGCGAAGCTGTTCTTGCTGTTGTTGATGCTGATCAAGAATATATGTATATAGATAACTCCTTCTGCATTTGGCACAAAGGGGGGTACAAGCTTTCAATCGTTCTTTATGGTTTATAGAACTTTAGTGAACTGTAGATAGTTTTAAATCAGAATTTCATAATTATAAATGTCAAGAAATCTCTTAGGAACAACGGGTTGAAGGGTATTAGAGATCAACGAGTCTTTCCTTTACCTTTTTATACTTAAAAACAAATAATTAAAATTAGAAATGTCTGGTGAGGAACTTGATTGATTGCAGTGTGATTAGAAATTTAAGATAAGCAATTTGCATGAACAATTAAAATTGTTTTTAAGTCTGATAGAAATGTGGCGATTAAATACTCAACTCATGTTCTACTGTGAAATATATAAAATAAACAAAGTGAATGAGTAACTTAATGATGAAAGAGGGAATAGGACAAGACGAGAACAAAAGTGAAAAAAAGATGAGAAAATAAAAGGAGTGAGCTGAACTTTATAGCAAGTAAACACATGCGGAAA
The DNA here is from genome assembly GCA_018903675.1 of Zaprionus capensis. Taxonomy (NCBI): domain Eukaryota; kingdom Metazoa; phylum Arthropoda; class Insecta; order Diptera; family Drosophilidae; genus Zaprionus; species Zaprionus capensis. The sequence continues at coordinate 9,518,591 of JAEIFN010001073.1, read as the reverse complement.
CTGCAACTGAAATGCTGTTTAGGTTTTCAAATCTATTATTTCTTGTATGTTGTGTAAAAGTAAACTGCAAACTGCTCTTGAATAGTTCATATGAACTAGTTAAGATACTTTTAAATGGTGCATATGAGCTAGTTATTTGTAAGCAGAATACTGAATAGTTTACATTGATTAAAGAGTATTTATAACTACGTTGAGCAGTTACTAATACAGAATACTAATTAATTGACAATAATCAAAGCATATTTATAACTACCTTAGGCAGTCGTCCAGTGGCCGTTCAATTGAACTAGTTCAAGGCAACTGATCTGCTTTCTCTATCTCTCTCTCTCTCTCTCTCTTTTCCACACTTGCTCAGCCAAATTGCCAGCAATGCCGCAACTAAAATTACCCAAATCATTGCCCAAATCGCTGCCCAAACTACACGCTGCACGTCGCATCCTGCGCAGAAGGAGCGCAGGCGCAGGGGCAGGGGCAGGCGGGATCAATGGAGGCAACGGAGCCAGCAGAACAAGTGGAGCTGTCGCTGGCGTTGCCACTGGCGCTGTCACTGTGGCAGCAGGCATTGCCGCTGTGCCGCATGCGCAGTTTATCAATCGAACGCCGCAGCGCATATCCACGATTAGTTCACTGATGCATGAACAGGGAGCAGCAGGAGGAGGAGGGGTTGCCGGGCAGCTGCAGGCAACCTATTGCAGTGCTGGCAGCCTGGATGACGATTATTATGCACCATATGGCGGAGGCAGTGGCGGAGGCACGCGTGCCTCACGGCCAATCAGTCCCATTAAAATGCCACCACCTGCGCCGGCAATTGGAGGAGGTGGTGGTGCCGCCAGTTCCACACTGGGTGCAACGGCAGCGAATCTCACACAGCGCCTGCAGCGCGGCTACAAAAGTCTCAGCGAGCTGCGACTGAAGCATCTGTTTGCCAAGCAAACGACAGTGAGGCGCGACAACATCGAGGTGCAACGCTATGTGGAACAATACGAGGCAGAGCGACGTGTCGAGGAGCAGGTGCAGGCACAGCGTGATCGCCAGATAGCCGATAACTATCGCATACACATTAGCACGCTGCCAATAAGCAGGCAGAATACACTGCAGGAGCAGGAGCAAGAGAAGGAGCAGGAGGAGGGGCAGGCCGTGAAGCTGCCTCCTCCTCCTGCTCTGCGCCCGCACAGTCTGGCCGAGCACAGTGGCGATGAAAGCGGACTGGAACAAGCGCCAGTGACGACAGTGCGAAGCAAGAAGAAGAAGAAACCTGGCATTGCAGCCACACGCTTTGCCAAGGTGCGTCAGCCTCCACTACCAATGCCCATGGAGGAGCAGCAGCAACAGCAGGAGCAGCAACAGCAGCCACAAACGGAGCTGCCCATGCGGCAGGCAATGCGGCAGAATCTCAAGCGTTTGCGCAAATCAATAAAGCGCGTCTCATCACAGCAGCCGCAGCAGCAGCACGACTCCGACGAGGACGAGGTCAAGGTGCGTTCGAGTGCCGCACGTGGCGCCACATTGCGTGCACGACTGCGTCGTTTCACCTCCAGCGAGCAACTGCAGCAACGTTGGCGCAAAAGCTTCAAGGGCAGCACAGCAGAGGAGCAAACTACGACAGCAGGGGGAACAGGGGGAGCAGCGGGTGCGGGAGTCGGCGCTGCACTTGGCCTTGGCATGGGGGCACAGCTGGAGCGCACCATGGCCAAGCTGAACGAGAAGATGCAACAGATGAAGTTCTTCCACAGCCGCAGCAACAGTGCCCCCGAACAGAATAAACCCAATACAGTTGGCCGCGAGCCGAACGAGATTGATGATGAGGAACTGGAGGCCACCTATCATCACAGCGATAGCAGCGATGATAGCGATGACAGCGGGCATGAGGTGCGTGCCGAAGATGCGTTCGAGGAGGACGACAAGTTGGACAAGGTGGAGCAACATACAGTACGTCGCCTGCAGGCCAGCACAGCCTGGAGCAGCGAATCTCTGGAGGAAGACGAGCACATGACGCCGCAGCAGCAGCAGCGGCAGCTCGCCTGCTCCGACTATCCACGCGTGCTCATCCATCAGCAACACTCGGATGCATATGAATCGACGCTGATTATAGCAGTGGCCAGCACACCATCCCCAGAGCCAACAGAGGAGACCGCCAGCAACACAGTTGCCTGGCTGCCCAATGAGCAGATCATTGCCGGCTTCAAGCAACAGCAGCAGCAGCAACAGCAACAGCTACAGTGGCCCGCTCCGGCACTGTACAAGGCCAAGAGCATTGACATCTTTGAGTGCGAGGGCGGCGCTGCGGCTGCCTTTGCTGACTTCGATGAGGCGCTGAGGAATGCGCCAGTGCTGAGGATTAGTGCCGGCACCACAAACACCACCACCAGCAGCGGCGATGACGAGGAGGACAGTGGCTCACATGCCACCCGAATTCGTTTGCAACTGACGCCACAAATTGGCAACAGCTGCGAGAGTCTTATGGAGCAGCAGGAACCGCTGGAATATGCTGAGGACGAGCGAGAGGAGCAGAGAAATAGGCAGCGGGAACGAGAACGGGAACGGGAACAGCTAACGGATGCAGAACGTCCGCCTTCGGTATCACCACCGCCACCACCTTTGCCACAGCGTCGTCCGCCGGCAGCGCCTCCCAGCGCAGCGCCACCAATTTATGATCAGCTGCCGCCACCGCTGCCAGTGAGTAAGCCACCGCCAGTAGTGGCAGTGGCAGAGCTGGCTGCATCCACTTCCACTTCCACTTCTACTACTGCTGTCCCTGCTCCCACTCCTGCTGCAGCAGCTGCTGCTTCCGCTCAAGCTACTGTTGCTGCTTCCTCTTCGCCTGCGCCTGCTCCCATTCCTGCTCCCCTGCCCAGCTTGACACGCCTCACTCAACGCAGCGCCTCCATGACGCGTCCCTCCAAGCCGCTGGTGAAGACCAGCTCACTGCGTCTGACCTACAACGAGCAGGTGCATCCCGGCGATGTTGGCAAAGTGAACAAGCTGATCACACGCTTCGAAGGTGGACGGCCGCGTCTCTGTGCGCGTCGTCTCACCCACAGCGAGGAGTTGACCACGTGCAGCGATGCTGAGGATGAACCAGAACCAGAACCAGAACCGGAGCAAGCAACGCCAACGAATGTGCAGCGCATACCACATATTGTGACCACGCAGCCTGGCAACAACAACAACAACAATGTGGAGGAAGTGACGCCTTCGCTGCAACAGCTTCAGCAGCAGCAACTTAACTTGGATCGACAGAACTCGAATTGCAGCCGCAGCAGCGAATATGGTTCCCCCCTCTCGTATCCCATGCGACGCAGTGCCACGCCCACAAGGCATATGGGCGCAGGAACTGCAACTGGAACTGGAACTGGCAGCGCAACTGGACGCGCACTGGCTCCGCTGTCGGTACAACATTCGCGTCACAGTCGCCGCTCGATGACACGCGATGATGATAATTTCTACAGCTTTGATAGCGATGAAGGTAATGTCTAAGCCCCCCTCCCCCTATCCCCACGCCCCCTCTGTCTACTGCCACGCCCACTCAAGAAGTTATTTCGTTGCAGAGAACAGCTACTACTCCATAAGTCCGTCGAGCAGCAGTCGCTATGTGGTGGAGATCTAAGCAAAGAGAGAACTCTCTTCATTCCGACTTATACCAAATATAGTACGATATATCATAGATCTAACTTGTTTTTTTTTGTTACTCCTAAGCTGATCTGTATTAAAAGCAATGTATTTACTCAGACTACGATGTGTTTCGTTTCTATATGGCAGGATTAACTGTGTATATACCTAGGTAGACCTATCAAAACCTTTATATATCCATAAATACTTATGTAGACATGTAGAGACCTATATTTGTAGACTTATATAGACCTATATTTATCTATCTATGCCTATATAAACCTATTTATATGTATCTACCTTTATATAAATTTCTATTTCCATAAATACCTATCTACTTATATCTATATATGCCCATATATACCTCTATATACCTTTAGATAGTTAGTTTCTCTCTTTGGAAATTGATTAATGATCCTACTTGCAACGAGGGTTGCTATGCACACGCGCCAGCTGACACTTTTTGCCTGAGCAGGGTAGGGGGTTGCAGACAAGATCGGCAACCCTGCAGGCAACCCTAACCATCTAGCTTTGTCTCTGTTTCTATCTCTCTCTCTGCATCACTATTTCCCGTTCAGCGAGCGCATTTTAATTGATAATTTATGCTAATTAATTAATTAATAGCGCGCACTGGGTGGCAACCCCTAAAGACAGAGAGAGAGAGAGAGAGAGAGGGTAGGTTCAACAACATATGTCATGGTATCGTATAATAAAAAAATAAGAAAAGAAACCCAAGCATAAAAAGTCATTGAGGAAGTTGTTGAAGAACTTTAGAGACTCTTTCAAAACTGGTTTCACTTTTGGTATTAATAAATAAAGCGATTATATCATTATCAACATGTAGAAGGTCATTCTTGTTTTAGAAGTTGTATAAAGCCATGAGTAATAGCCGAACATCAGCTTAGCTTATTGCCTGCAAGTTTAATGAAACTACTCATAGTATTACTTATTTGTTAATGTTTAATTATAGTTAGTCTCTTAACAGATTAGACTATAAGATTGTTTATGAGATGTTTTATATGTTGTCTGAATTATACAGTTCTATATTAGTCATTATTTCCCTTTAAAACTGTTGAACACAATTATGTCTTCCTTATCCATAAATTACTTTATAAATATATAATTGAGATGTTGCATTATAATGCTATATAATAAGTCTAAGAAGACTATAAGACTCGAAAGAAATCGTTCTGTAAACTGTTTCATAAAGATCTTTCTCTTTATCTCTCTCTCTCTCTTTACTTTCCCTGTCTGTCTCTATCTATTGACTTTTCTTTCTATATGTGATTAGTGCCCAAGTGTAGCTAGTGGCATTTTACCGCAGCGCAATTGGCCTTTTGTCCTGTGTCCTTTGGCACAAGCCTTGAGAACTTGGCCTTGGCCCTTTCCTATCCTTTCCTTTTACTGCAATATGGCTGCAAATTGGCGTCACTTGTGGCAGATTAGTTGTCGTCCCGCTCACACTGAGCTGTGCTTCATTAGCTGGCGCTAGGGAGAACTAGAGAGAGAGAGAGAGAGAGCAAGCCTCATCTGTTTGCCTCTTGAGTCAATATTGCGCATACGCTCTGTGTGACTAATTCGATTGTTCAAGTGCGGCTGCTGCAACTGTGCAACGAATCTGTAGAACGTGCCCAATTAAGAGGAATTCATTGAATCCCCTTCCCCCTTCGGGTCTCTTGACCCACACGCCCGCATGCAAGCACATTAAATGCCAATAAATTTTACTAAATTGAAGCATTACAAAGCAAAGAAGAGAGGGTGTGGGGTGAGGGGGTGTGCCTTGTGGCATGAACCTTATAATCTTCAAAGACTGACAAGCAGTCTGACTACACTGTGCAACAAAAGTGTAACATATTGCAAGAGTTTAAGAACTCTTTAAATTCAAATGTTTAACAGAACATCAGTTAATAATTCTACTTTTAGTTAATTAAACTTTTATAAATGTGACCTAAGAACTTTAAACAGAAATATATAAATAATTTATTCGCAACGTTTCATTCAACTCTGTGAATATTTTGCCACAACAACTGCACAAATTTCCCACGAATTGCGGGCACATTTTGTGGCACAGTGTGCGACACACACAGAGAGAGAAAGAGACAGAGAGAGAGAGAGAGTGAGTGAGTTAGCCACCAGCAGAAAACTCACTTCGAACAACATTGACTTTTGAGCAATTAATTTGAAAGTCGTTTATCAAGCGAAACTGCAATAGAAATTAAGATAGAGGAGGGGAAAGCCAAAGAGGCAGGGAGGGGGGAGGGGAGGGATTTAGGAAGCCGTGTGTAAATAGCGTAATGGCAATGGCAAGCATCACAACGACGTCCAGACGCAATTTCGTTGTGTTTGTAGACAAATATGAAAACGGAAGAGGGACAGAACAGAACAGGACAGGACAGAGGGCAGGAGAAGTTACTGGACACAAGGACACAAAAGTGCTACGAAAACGTAATGAATCCGTCATCAGGCGCATGAATACAGCACAAACAATATATACACACATATACATGTATGTATATATGTATGCATGTGTGCGTGTATCTGTGTATATCCTTTGTATGCGACGCTCGCTCGTGCTTCAACCCTCCCGACTCTGCAAAGTTATTTGACACGCGACTGGGAAATGGGAACTGGGGAAAATGGGAATTTGGGACTGTAACGGGAATGGGAAGAGGGAACGGCAACTTGGCAGCCGGCCATGCGTCGGTGCTGCTGTCTGTGGCCACACACACCACACCACACCAGCAACAACAGCAGCAGCACCTACCCCTCCGGGCATCTAATCAAACAGTCAGTCACAGAAAATGTCCACCACCACCAGTCGATGGTCTCTGGTTTTTGGGTTTCTTTCAATTGATACTTTTGTTGGTATTTTTTGTGAAATAATCGTATTGAATTGCAGTGAATCATCGTATTGTTATTCACACTTATTCACTGTTTATTCGTAGAAGTTATTAAGAGATTAACCATCGCTAGTTGACTTAAACGATAATTATGTTTTAATGAATATTTATATCAAAACTATCGTTTGTAACATTAATGTGTTTACTATCGTTTTGTTAACTTACACGATTTTAATGAAAATTAATATCAAAACTATCGTTTATTACACAAATATGCTAACTATCGTTAGTTAACTTATACGATAGTCAAGTTTTAATAAAGATTACAATCACAACTATCGTTTGCAACATAAATATGCTTACTATCGTTAGTTAACGTATACGATAGTTAAGTTTTAATGAAGATAACAATCAAAACTATAGTTTTTAATAGCAATTCATGAGCTACTGTCACGTTTGCAGCAAGATAGTTAAGAGTTCTAATATAATTCTCTAAGTTTAGTTGTAGAACAATCAAAACTATCGCATGCAAGAGAATTATACTATTGTATTTAGTTATCATTAGTTTTTCTTAGGCAGTTTTATGTGGAATACTCCTGAATTTACTTACGTACTCCCCATGAATAAGGTATTATAATACATACATATGTAGATATTGATAAATGCATTGGAATCTAATTGAAATTTGATTTGCAACCCAAATACAATTCTAATGAGTAAACCAAGCTGGTTTCTCTCCATGAGTGACCATGAGTCAACAGTGGTCCACACACATATCATGTGCACTATACCATATACACTAATGAATATGGGACTACACAAATGTACGTGTTTGTGTGTGTGTAAATTAGTCACCTTGTGCCGAGCACTTTTAACTAAATTTGCCAAATGGCTGCAGACGCCTCCCATGGGTGGCAACCCACCAGGGTTACACACACAGCGGGGGCGTGGGCGGTGCAACGGATGGAGTCGGCACATGAGGTGGGCGGGGAGGTGGAGGTGTAGGAGGTTGGGGGTTGTGCTGGCTTTGGCGAGAGAGTTCAATGTACTCGGGGCAACTGCAACCATAATGCAATTTTCTGAAATGACGGCAGCCTGCGCTGCAGAAAGTGCAACAACAACAACAACAACGATGACATTAATGACAACGACGATGGCGATGACGATGACGATGACGATGATTATAACGATGATGATAATGATAATTACAATGATGACAACGTTGGCTATCGTATCGACAGCTGTGCCAGCGTCGCATTGCATTCGAGAGGCAATAAAACTAATAAAACCCACAAAACGGAAGTTTGAGGTTGGAAAAGTAACAGCAAAAGAAACGTAAAGGAAATGAAAGCAAAGCATAAAAACCTTCGACAATATCGAGAACGTCTTAGAAGACACTAACAATAAAGAAATGCTAAGAACGGGTAGGGTTAGAAGTCTCTAGTGTCGTTGATGACCAAGGTGAGGGGTTAATTAACATTACTGTAGATAAAAAGCAGAAGATATTTCAAAATATATTTATCATGATATTCAATTTGTCATTCTCTCTTCTTTTATGATTCACTGAGTACAAACTGATCTCATTTTCATTACATTCAATCATATTTGCTTGAATGTATATATTCTATAAAATTGATCAACTATCGCTGCTCTTGAAATGCAATCAATTATCGATATGCCAAAGCTCTTTGTGCTTCTCATTTTCTCTCTCTCTCTTAAGAGAGATCACTGGCAGCTTTCAAGCCTGCTCAATATGACCACAACAAAGCTTTTATTTGGGCTTTGAATGTTATAGAATCTGTGAATGACTCAAAAATAAGCTCAGACGATGCTAATTTTGCTAACTGTGTGAAAGTATCTATAGCTGTGAGTCTGTGTGTGTGTTTCTGGGTGTGCGTGTGTGTTTGGGGGGCACACCCAATAAAAGCTGACAAGTTTACGGTGCGATATTGTTTCTTTTGCTGCCTCCGTCTTCCATTGATTCTCTTTCTTTTCAATTCTTTTATTTTTCTGCTGACATTTTTGATATTTTGTATAAACAAAGAATGAGTAAACGTTGAATGAAGATGTTGTCATTGCTGAACAGTTGCCATAGCTAAGTGAAAATGTCATCGGACATCAAAAAGAAGGAACACGCACAGGTGGAGAGCTGGCCACATTCATTAGCCCAATTGAAAAGTGGCCAGAACAACAACAACAACGAACACTTGGCGTGACCTGCAGTGTATGCAAATTTCAGTCTAACTTCATTTGGAATACCCTGCAGGGACTCTACAAAGTGCAATGATGCATGAGCAACTTTCACTTCAGGCTGGTAAGCATCGATTCCATAGATAGTTCTTTTGATTGTCATCATTACATAACGTCCGCCCTGTAACTTATGTATATAGTTCTATCTCATTTAAAATGTATATTTCAATATTTAGTTTTGGTCACAACTGTCGAGTTACAGGGTATGTGGCACAACGTGCCACATGTACAACACAGCGTGTGTGCCACTGGTGTTGCCTGCGGCCACTTGAAAGTGCATTGCACTCTGTGCCGCACAAACGCCGGCAAACGCAACGGTAATAAGTGGCCGCAAATGATAATAAAACATGCGAAAAAAAAAAACGCCAAAGAAAAACAAACAACGCTAAAACCACAGCACGACTATGTTGTTCTTCTTGTTGTTGTTGCTTTTACTCTAGTTGTTGTTGTTGTTGTAACCTCCTATCTTGAGGTCGTCGTCCAACTAACCACCAGGTAGAAAAACCATTTACCTAGGCACCACAGAGAGAGGAGCTTTTTTTGCATGCACTCTGTTGCCCTCGTTTTGGCCATAGAGAAATGCTTTGGTCTCTAATCAAGATGCCCGCATACGGTCCATATATATTCACACTAAATTCAAAGAAGACTTACGATATAATATACATAGATCTAGAATATAAGATATGTGCATAAAATTCACCAAGTTCCAGCTTCTTCTTTCATCTTCAATTTAAAGTAGTTCAAAATACATTAAAATCATTCTTTCATTCCGAACTGTTCACATACATTCCTTTGCTTTGCCACATGTCAAATTAAATTTATTTATTCATTTGCCTTAACTGGAATATATCTTAAAAACTGTCGCATATTTCTTACGATTCTCAAAAATGCCAACTTTTATATTATACATATTTGTAAAGTTATTAAACATTATTAATATTATATCATTATTATTATTAATTTGTATTCATTATGTACGTTTTGTTGCATTTTAAATCAGCAAAATCAAATGACCTTAATCAGTTTTGATTTGAAGTTTATCGTTTTATTAAAAACCAATAATTGTTGAGTTTATTTAATCAAGATTTTGTTCCATGTAATTTTTTTTATTGCAGATTACATTGATATATGAATTCTTATCGATGGTTATACAAATAGACAACGAAACTCAGAGATACCCTGGCAAATTCTAAGTAAAATTTAAACAGTATATATTATATGTACACTGTATGTTACAATTTAAGTTATAATAATCCACAACATGGAAAGGGTATGCCTAAGTAATGTTGCACGAGGGCACCAACTACAGCAACTGTTGGTGATGTCATTCGCCGGCCTGGCATTTGTTTATGAGCTTGTTTCTCTGTTTGTTTATTTGTTTGTTTGACTGTGCGTGAGTGTGTTGCGTGTGTGTGCCATGCATATTTCCTGTTCCAAGGAAAAAATTGCTGGCACTTTTATTGATTTTTGTTCGCCTTCCTTTTCATTTTTCGTCGTATGTAGGCCGCAAAAGGATTCGCTGGGGCGGTGGCAGAGAGGGGAGGGGAAAGGGGGAAGCAAGCTGGTAAAGGCGTGCCAGGCATGCAACAAACGCGGCAAATAAATGACATCATTACGGCAACAACAACAAGAATAAACGCCGGCACAGGACTTTGTCATTAATTCTTTTGAAAAAGTGAACGCATTTTTTTCCGTTTGCTTTTTGACATTTTGTTGTTGTTTTTTAAGGCCAAAAACAAGCATAAAAGGGAACAAGCAAAAATTATATATATAGAAGAAGATAGAGAGCATGAGAGGGAACGGGGGGGAACGTGTATCGAAGCGCGGGCGCAAAGAAATGACGCAATCTTCAGTGGCAGCGTCTCGTCGACAGCTGTTGCAAATACGTGCCGAAAGATACAAATGTATCTTGTACGATAAGCAGCCGAAAAAGATTCAAAGATACAACTACAACAGCTACTGCTAAACAAAAAAAAAAAACTACGGCTATCGATCGCAAATGAACTGAAAACACACGCACACATACAACACTTATTTGGCCAATTATAAGACGAAACAATTTTTCGTTAATTTTCTCTTTCTCTTCTGTTGTTTTTTTCTTTTTTTTGAAGGCGTTTCGTTTTAATCATAAGAAGGCATCAGCATAAATCTTATAAGAAACGTACCAGAAAGAGAGGGAAGGGGGGCGAATCCAATTCGTTGTGGATGATATCATGAAAATTGAGCAAGACAGAGAAACAGAAAACGATCGAAATTGAAATTTCGTTAAGGCAAAGAATGGAAAAAAATAGAAACCTGTTTGATAACCCACAGCACGGAATATGCTATCAGTCATGAGCTAATTTAGAATAGTTAATTAGTGCACATATATTATATATTTATATGGTGTCTGATAACTTATGTGATCTTTAACTTTTGACATGCCAAATTTCGCCTGATTTTACAATACTGCAAAGTCTAAGAATTTCTACTACAGATAACCTAATGAATTGCACTTAGATTATAGATACTTATTCTTATTCTTTTTGTATGTAGACAATATATTATGAAAATAATAAAAATACATAATTTAGAAATTCTTATAGAGTACATTGGGGCTGCCAACTTGTGTGCATATCGTCACAGGGCGCACAATGTCGAATGTCAAATGGCAAATGACAATAAAAATTTAACGAAGCATGACCATCATCAAATGCGTGACTGCCCCCCTCTCTATCTCTCTCTCTCTCTACCACTGTCGCTATTTTAATTATATTTGAACTATATTTATTTATGTACATACATTGTACAAACAGCAACAGCTCTAGAAGTTAATTACAGCAACAACAATTTTCTTTTTTTAGCTATTTCAAATTTACTGTTATCACCCCACTCCACCCAATTGAAGGCTGCTGGAACTGTAATTACACCCATGGGGGTCCCACATCAACTCAACTCAACTATTCCAGAATACTTAAGATGCCTAACATGATTTTGATTGTATGTATAATCGTCATTTATAGAAATACTGCGTACACAGAAAATTTAAAACATTTTTTACTGACAAATAAAAAAAGTAAACAATATTAAAAACAAAAAAAATACTGCACGCTTGACAAATTTTTGTATTTTCTGCTATTTTTAAAGCATCCAACAGTGGGAAGTTAACCTTTCAAAATTTTCATTTTTTACATTATATTATTAATTGATTCATCTTTATATATAATATTTTGTTTGTTTTTATTTATTTTTATATTATTTTTATATTATATTTCGTTTTATTTTATATATTTCTTTCTTTCATTTTACTTATTTATTTACTACAAAATTCGACCACAACAGCACGTTGTGTGTCCCACTGTGCGCCATTCCGCTCGCCGCACAGTGGTTGTTCTGCTGCCGATGATGTCATTAAAAATGAGCGTGAAATAAAAAAACGAATATAAAACGCACGTAAAATTGACACAGCTTCTGCCGCAGATCTTCACAGAATGTGTGTGTGTGCCTATCTGTGTTTAAGTTTAGTATATGCAAATGGATTGCAAGACTGGGCTTAGGCAGTGGACATAACCTCAAAGTATATGCCATACATAGGTGTATACACAGATATGCATGTGTGCGTGTCTGCATGTGTGTGCGTGTGTGTATAAATGTACAAAATTTCGACATGGCATATTTCTGTACATTCAGTTGATTTATGCTGACCCTCAATGAAACAAATGCTAAGCTAATTTTTGGCCGCCGCCGCCGTCGCTGCCGCCCAGTGTCAGCTGCTGCTGGGGCGTAACGGGCGGGCAGCAGTGATGACGTCGCCGTCGCTGCTGCTGCGATGACCACATGGATGAATGTGTGGGCCCAAAAGCAAAGCAAAGATTCGTATTACAACAACAATAGCAGCAGCAGTAACGGCAACTACAACAACACACAATACCAATTGAGCGTCGACGACGACGACGCTGAAGCTGATGTCGTCAGTTAGCAGCGATGCAGCCCCACCTTAGTGAATGCTCACAGACACAGACTCAGACTCACACACATACACAGACATACGCACACAGCCAGACAATGAGCGCGAATTAAATTTGTACGTGCATGTAAAAGAGAGTGTGTGTGTGTGTGGCTTACTGCTCGTTGTATTGGTGTTGGTGTTGGCTTGTGTGTTATTTTTGTATTTGACAGCGGCTGCTACTTTTTTCTAGCGAAACCTGTTTTGAGCCAACAACAACAACAGTAAAATGTCTACCCAAGTAAGAGAGAGAGAGAGAGAGAAGAGTGGAATGTGCAACATTTTCTAATTAAACATTTTGTATTGTACAATTCTTATTGATATTATTAATTATAAATTAAAATATATATGTATTTACCTGAGAATTTTTGTCTCCTTCGATCCTTCATTTACTGCATTGGCAACAACAAAAGTAACAACAACACCAACAAAATAGCCAACAACAAATGTAGTTTAATTCAAAAGCAACGCGTCACGACCAGGTAAGCAAAAGAGAGAGATAGAGAGAGAGAGAGCGGAGCGAGAGTGTAAAAAGAGTGAAAACTCACTCAATTGAATTTACCTCGTTTCGATTTGAGTCGCAACGTTGGCTTTGGCTCGCATCCATATGCAAGTGAGTACAGAAACATACTAGCCAGTGCTGTCAGAATATGTTAGCAAAGAAAAGCCAAATAATATTAAAACAATAGCTGAATTGTATGTAATTGCAAAAAGAAAAAAAAAACTAATTGTATGGAGTTTCAGCTATTTAAAGAAATCTAGATAGAGCAATATTTTTGAACCTTTTAAATCAAGTGACGGGAAAAAGGCTGAGCTCGCAACACTGATACTAGCATGCGAACTGCGCAAAGCTGCCTTGGCTTTTGACTCCGATTTCGACGAGTCGACGTCGACTTCGACTCCGAATTGAAAACTTCGTTGAGTGAGTGTTTTTGACTCGCGTCTCTTGTTGTCGTTGTTGTTTTTTTGTTGTACAGCCAACTGAGTAAATAAACGTAAAATTTTAAGCCTAATTTTTTTCTTAACACGACTTTTTGTTGTTGTTGTTGCTAATGTTGGCTTTATTGTTGTTATTCTTGCAATTGGTGCTGCTCTGCTGTTAGCGTCCTACGCGTCGCCGTTGCCGTCGCTTATTGTTGTTGTTGTGTTGATGTGTTCACTTGAATTTGCGCTCATTTTGTTTCATAGTAAATTGGCTATGTTGTTTAAATTAATTTTTGGGCGCGGTGCCCGCTCAGACAGACAAACACTCACACAGACACACGCATACATACACAAGCAACATTCATTTACAACAACAATCTTAAATAAAGACAACAGAAATAAATAAAGCAAAATTCAAATAGAAAACTCGTTGCTTTTTGCCAAAAAAAAATAAAAAGGAAAATCAAATCCGTTTATTAGTTTAAGAGAGCTTTACTATTTGACCAATTGTTGTATGCTGCTGTGCATGTATTTGTGTATGTGGTACTAAAATTTAAACAACAGCTCACACGCACACACACTCACACTCGCACGAAGCACAAGAAAAAAATATATGTATTTTAAACAAGTAAATAAGAAAATTTTATATGCCAACAAACTACTAACTGCACACGGGCGTCAGTCTCTCTCGCTCAGACCGGCGGCGCTGCTGCTGGTACTAGTGCTGCTGCTGCTACTATACATACAAGCGAAGCACAACCGCGCGCAACAAAAACAAAATGAAGACTGTTCTTATCCAGTGTGGCAGTTGGCCAGCGCGGGCACACTTTTTAAACAACAAGCGTTGCCAGACTTCGCAACAAACACATTTCTGCCTATCGATAGCCGCACAGCATTGCATTCACAGTGCAAAACAGTGTTGCCAACTATCGATTACAGGATGTTAAATATATGTTAAGAAGTGTTACGGACTGCTTGTTCTCCGATAGGGCTGTGCCGGCTAGCTCAGCAGCACTTGGGGAGGAGTTTTTCCCTCTGCCCTGCAATCCGCACAATAATCGATGAGTTTCGATTTTATACAAAGACGTCTCACAACACAAACAAGTAAGTAAAACTTAACAAACATTAAATACATGAACATATATTTAACGATGTCAAATCTTATTTACAGATACTACAAAAGGGACGGAATTTGAAAACAACAACAACTTTAGGTGGCCAACGGCCACTGCGCACCCTCCCAACCATGTGGTACTCCTGTTCAGGGTTTCAGAGTATCACCCATGTCGAGGAGCCCCTCCTGGCCAGCTAAGAACGTTTCATCCCCCCCAATAAATGACGCTTAGCAAACGTTCATCTTCATGCGTGCTGTACAAATTTATTCAGTAAGTTTATAATCTAACATTTTTTTTGTTTTGTTATATACACATACCCTCCCTTTCTTCTTCTCTAGCCCTACCTGCCTACAGAGCTCTATCGACTGATGGGGCACTCACTCTCTAAGGAGCGGAAAAGAACAAAAAGGGGACAGAAGAAAGCAAGGGCTTTCACGGACACTAACTTTTAAGACAGAATATAATATGAATTTTATCCTAAGTTTAATAAATATTAATTTACGACAATGTGATCTAATTCTAATTATTGTACATGCAGTCCATGGTAGCCGGACTTAATATGGGGGCGGGAATGGACGGAATGTGACGTCGGACGGCGTATAATCCCCTGGCGGCTCTCCGCATGGAATGGACTCACCAGGGCGATGACGTATAATTGGTGTCGTTCCGTTTTAATTTAAATTTTGGCTGCATACAGTCTTCTTCCGTTTCCAGTTTTTTGCTGCACACACATAAAAATTATTATGACATTATTTTAAATAAAATATTCAATTATTTTAATTACACGCACTTTTTGTTTTAACGAACAATTCGCGGGAAGATAATTCTGACCGCCTCGACTCTCGATTTTTTAATAAGAAGAACTGCCCTTGAAAATCTGCTTGGCGGTCGCTGAGCCTGCGCTTTCGGGTACCTAACCGACAATTCAAACTGTGCATGAGCCCAAGCGGTAAACGGGGTTCGCTGACCGATCGGCCCTTAAGAGAGACCTCAAACTGCACTGCTTGCTTTGCCAGTAGATGTGTGGTACCAGGGCAGCTGTATTCATCGATAACTAGTTATCGACCCGAAAAACAGCTGTTCCCGCAAAATGCAACAGCACCCAATGTTTCGAGTGGCGCAAACAATTCCGCAGAGCGACGAAATAATTGGGGCATTTTCATTGGACTCGGAGTTTTTATTGGAGCCGGCACATCTCTCTCACACGCAGTCCAACAGGCGCCATACGCGGGGCCCCACGATCTTCCAGTAGTTGCTGTAATGGGCTTTACCGGTAAATGTGAAAATTGTATCATTATTGGTTGTTGGTGGTGTTGTTGTGTTTCCCTTCTTTTCTTTTCAGGAGCTGGTTTTGAGAATCCGGCGGGTAGCAATCACGTCCGGATATCTTTCGCGTGATACACGCCCAGGCGTCTTCCTTGCATGTCTTCAAGCAGATATGCATTGTTTCCGACAACTTGCACCACTCTGGCCCTCAAAAATTTCCTCGCGAATTTTGCGTTGAAATTTTGGAAAAATCGCTAAGGACAAAGTTTCGCCGGTAAACTTCTTGCCCAGGTATGGCATGGAACCTTCGGGCTCTCTGGTCGTACCTCTGTTTGCTTAATTCGTAAGCGTCATTAAGTCTGTCACGTACTCGAGCTCGGATGATGGTGAGTTTGTCCTTCTGTTCCATACCATCCATCTCATGGTCGCACATCGATTTCAGTTTCCGAGCCAATTTATAGCAGCCACCGTTAAGGTATAAATGGTGGCCGAATACGGTGAAGAACGGCGTTTGTCCTGTGGCCTCGTGGATAGCATTCCGAATCGCGACCTCGATTTCTGGTAGGTGTGTGTCCCACTCCCTATGGTCCTCTTGTAAAAAACTGCGGATAGCTGTCAACACCGTGCGATTTACTCTCTCTGCGGCGTTACTGGAAGGTGAGTATATTGGAGTTTTTTGGTGATTGATTCCAAAGTGACCGATCATCTCTTCAAACATTTTAGACGTAAATTGTTTGCCGTTGTCGGAGTGAATGGTCTCCGGTACGCCGAATTTGAAGAAGACTTCGTTGACCAGGAAGTCAATCACGTTCGCCGCAGATGCCTCTCGCATTGCCTTCAGGAAGGTGTATTTAGAGAAATGATCTACCACAATGAAGATCCACGCGTGTCCCTTTCTCGACCGTGGATATTTTCCCAAGAAATCTATGAATATCTTCTGGAACGGCCTTTCCGTGTCAGTCCTTTTTCCAATGCCCACTTGCATGCGGTAATTCGGTGATTTGGCTTCCTTGCATACTTGGCACTTGCGCACGAAGTCGCGTACTTGCACGGCCATTCCCGGCCAGTAAAACTGACGGCGCAGCAGCTCCAAGGTCTTCGCCTGTCCTCCGTGTGACGCGGTTGGGTGTGTATGTGCTTGCGTGATAAGCGCGTGCGCCAGGGCTGCTGGAATCCACAGCTTCCATTCTGAGGCTTCTACTTCCTCGCTCAACGCTTGGTGTTGCATACGCTTGAAGAGTAGACCGTCTTCGACCTTCAAGTCTGGGAGATGCTGTTTGTTAGTATTTGCCTCTCGCACCAGCTCTTGATACTCCTCCGCACCGAACGCCGTGGTCTCGAAACCCAGCAGATCGACGGGATCTATGTGGACCTCTTCCACGCTACGCGACAAGGTATCGGCTACTACGTTCTCGCTGCCTTTGCGGTGTTCGATTGCGAAGTCGTATCCTTGTAGCTGCAATGACCATCTCGCCAGCCTTCCCGAGAGATCTTTCATATTCATCAGCCACTTCAGACTCGCATGATCCGTTATGCACGTGAACGGCATTCCTTCGATGTATGGCCTAAACTTGCGGATGGCCAGAATGGCCGCCAGACACTCCTTTTCGGTCACTGTGTAATTGACCTGGTGTTTGTCCATTTTTTTTCGAAAAAAAAGCAATCGGCTGCTCCTGACCTTCCTCGTTCCGCTGAAAAAGCACCGCTCCAACTCCCATATGTGACGCATCGCACTGGACATAAAAGTGTCGTCTGAAATCCGCGTGTACCAGCACTGGTGCCGTGGTCAGTGCTTTCTTCAATTGCTGTACTGCCATCTCTGCCTCTGAACCTAATGTAAAACGCTTGTTTGTCTTTTTTAGGCTCTCCGTCAGTGGCGTTGCCTGCGTTGCGAAGTTTCTGATAAAACGACGGTACCATCCAGTTATCCCCAGGAATGCTCGCACCTCCTTCATGTTTCTAGGATTTGGGATCTTTTTAATTGCTTCGACTCGGTCTGGATCCATCTGTAGAAGCCCTCCACCTACCACAAAGCCCAGGTATTTCAATGACTTAAAACAAAAATTCGATTTTTGCAAGCCAATTGTCAAACCTGCTTTTTTCAGGCACTGTGCTACTTTGCTCAAATAGGCCATGTGTGTCGCAAAGTCTGGCGCGGGGATGAGTAAATCGTCCAGATAGACGAAGACGTTGGATCTGATTTCCGTCGGAATCACTCGATCCATGAGTCTTACTAGCCGTTGTGCCGCATTGCACAATCCAAAAGGCATTACGCGAAATTGGTACAACGGCCGGCCTGGGACCGTAAATGCTGTTAGCTCTCGGGATTTTTCCTCCAGTTCAATTTGCCAGAAGGCAAATTTTAGATCGACGCTGGAGATATACGTGGTTTGGTCCAGTCTGGAAAGGATTCCCTCGACGCTGGGTAGCGGGTAAGCGTCCTTAATTGTGATGGCGTTCAGTTGTCGCGCATCTAAACAAAATCTATGTTTTCCAACAGTTCCAACATCTTGTCGATTTCTTCTTCCACAATGGCCTGCCGGGCTGGTGACATTGGGTATGGCCGGTCTTTAAATATTTTGGCTCCCTCTACTAGCTCTATGACATGCTTGTCAAGCTGAGTCCGGCCTAGGCCATGTTCTTCGAACGTGAGGAATTGTTTTTGCACTCGTTCTAGTTCACGACTCTCTTCTGCAGACAGGTTCCATCTCTCGGGGTCTGGGTTTTGTTCGTCGGTGCTGTCCTCGGCGTAGTGTGCCATGTCTCGAGCCTGGAGTTCTTCTGCGGCGTTATCCGTTGTCGTTCCCCTATCTTGGCCGATAACTTCCGGAGCGAGTTGGAACGCACGCCAGAAATCGACCCCAAAGTAGGCCTTCTGTTCCAAATATGGACAGATGTAAAAAATTACGGTTTTTATCTGTCCGTTGTATTTTACAGGCAACTCTGCACGACCAATAATGGATCGATCCTCTCCTGCTGCTGTTCGCACTTTGGAAAAGTAGCGACCGATCGGCATCTCTAATTTTTCCATCAGCTCGCGGCTGCCATGACCTAACAAACTTATGGACGCTCCGGTGTCAAGGAGGCCAATGATGCGTTCACCGTGGACTGTTATTTCCGCAAAAGGTCTGGGATCGTTTGCGTTGTTCCGTAATACGGCAGCTGCCACCTCCCGACGCCTTTCTCGCCGCTGCCTGAAGCGTAGTCTCGCCTTGTTGATTCGTATGGATATATGTCTCATGCCGGCTAGCTGGTGTTCTTGAAATATCCTATTTCTGGCTTCCGTGTATCGACGCATCCTCTCCTCCAGTGACAACACCGTGCGTATGCCTTCTTTTTGAATTTTTACGTTTTTATTATTATTATTTTGAACAATTATTTTTCTTAATTCTAGTGGTGGACAAACTTCGCGGGATATTATTTCGGGCGTGCCTCTCCCGCCCGTGATGCACCCCTTCGGTCGTTTCCCGCACAATCCGGGCATTTAGGAGACACGGTACCCGGCTTTCCGCACCGATAGCAGAACAGTCGCCTCTCTGCCGACTCGCAATCGCGGAAGATATGACCGGCTATCCCGCAATTCCAGCATCCCGTCCGCTCTGGTGTCTTGGGTGGCCACTTTCGAAGCTCCTCCACTTCCTGGGCTGGCGCTTCCTCGGGTGAAACAGGTTCACTCACTTCGTGTACGCGAGGCTTAAAATTTGAAAATGCCGGCGGTTGTACATTCGCTGCACGTCCTCGGCGACCGAAGTTTCGTTCCACCTCTCTGCTCTCGTCGCGGAGCTCATCCACAGTGAGTATATCCATTGCGTACACGAAGCGAGCAATGTTTTCCCTAAAGCCTTTTTTTATTATTTTTACCAGGTATCGCTCAGCCATGGGCTTCCGGAGTCGCGATGCCAGTTGACGCATATTGTGGATGTAGTCCTCCACACTCTCACCCGCTTGTTGCTCTCGCTGCAGCAATTCGTGCATCCGGTCGTGTTCCGTTTGGTGGCTTCTGAACCTGTCGAGGAGTGCCTACCGCAACTGTGTCCAGTTTCCCACGGTGGAGTGTCGCACGTGGACCCAATACCACTCCCTTGCACGTCCGGTCAGTAGCGCATGGAAAGAGCGCAAGACTTCCGACCACGGACAGTTGTACTGCCTTTGGAGGAACTCCAAGCGGAATATAAAATCTTCTACGCTGCTATATTGGTCCTCTCCACTGAATGACACTCCCCAGCGTTCCACTTTCGCATACTGGCCGTGTTGATGGATGTTGACGTATCCCGGTCCGTCGTCGCGATATGCGTAGGCTTCTCCTCGCCTAGTTGGGCTACACCAGCGTCTATTTTGGTCTACCCTCGGCCACTCCTCCGGGCTACAAGACTCCTCCAACGCCATTCTAGGAGGTGGCATCGGTACTCGGATGTCTCGGCGCACGCTCTGTTTCGGAATAGCTCCACGATTGACTGGCAATTCCTCTCCTTCTTGTTGCTGCCTTCTCGAAGTGCCGTCCGGTTGACGTGTTGCCAACTGCTCCTTTTCCGGATCACGTCGGGCGTCCGTAGTGGGCTTTACTACCTCGTTGATCAGCTTCATCATCTCCATGAAGCCCTGACGAATTTCGTCCCTCAGGCTCTGTCCAATGTCTGCATCTTGGGATTTCCGGTAAGTATGCGCTGCCTGTGCAATTGCTGCATTCACGGCCGATTTTTCTGATGTTTCTAACTTTCTTGTAGGAAATTCCCATTCAGTATTCCGCGCTGCGCGTTCCTGTTCTGGACCTATTTCGGCTGTCTTTTCATCCAGTTGTGAATGCAATTTCCCATGGACTATTTGGCTATTTCTTTGTGTTGGAGTTCTTGCCAAGCTGCCCATCGCCATCGGCATCTGTGGAGCACCTGCGCCCTCTCCTTCACTGGACCACTCTGGCTCCTGCGACCCTGGTACCCCTCCCCTCGACCGAAGGTAATGACCGCCAGTAGATTTCTCGTCAGTCATCTTAATATATCTATTGTTTTCTTTCTTTATTTTATTTTCAGTGGCGACTCGAGAAATAAGGGCCGTGCATTTATAATTTAATAATAATTCAATAATAATTTATATGTGTGTGTATGCGGAAGTATTGAGTTTTGTGTATAGGGAAATGTAAATGTATGTATGTATATATATATAGGTCTTAAATTATAATATAATAAATAATATATTTATAAATAAGCAAAATGTATGTTTTATATAAATCAAAATTTCCTTTTCTTTTCTAGAATTTCATCAACAAAAACAGGGGGAATGAAACGACTTTTTGCCGGTGGACTCTATCATCGACTCTGCGCTTCTATAATTGTTGCTGCACAATGAGGACAAAACACTCTCGCCGTTCGTCAACTGGTCAAACTGTCGCGCGGGTCGACAGTTGCCAGTTAAGGACGCGGCTGGTGTTCGATCAGTTCCTCTTTCACTGGATGTGTGTTGCCTTGACCCGTGAGGAGGTGCAGCGCGTGTAGCCCTGGGCATTAACGGGTCACCTTTCCCTCATTAAAGCCACCTTGGCCGGACTTAAGGACTTAGACACCCAGCGAAAAAGGACGATCTACTACGTTAAACATAAAGTTACATTAAGTCACATACATATACACATATGTTAAATATTTGGGTGTTGGGCATGGCCCAGCGCAAGCACGCGGCACAATGTCTTCCCGCACGTGGTAGGACATGACTCGCATATTGCCTGGCAACATCCCTCAACATCTAAATACTTATATTCACTTTCATTTCCCAGTCTACGATTCCCCGCGCAAACGTGAAGTCCTTTACTTCCAACGTGCCGCAGTTTATCATAGACTGAGTCACAAGAAGGAATCTACGGCGAGGCGTCTCCATCTCTCCACTCATCGACTTGTAGAAATGAAACGCCATATTGTAACACAATATGTGCGTTTCCTGGTTGCGATTTTTCTACATACTTCAGATATAAATTTGGGCGCCATATTGTTACGGACTGCTTGTTCTCCGATAGGGCTGTGCCGGCTAGCTCAGCAGCACTTGGGGAGGAGTTTTTCCCTCTGCCCTGCAATCCGCACAATAATCGATGAGTTTCGATTTTATACAAAGACGTCTCACAACACAAACAAGTAAGTAAAACTTAACAAACATTAAATACATGAACATATATTTAACGATGTCAAATCTTATTTACAGATACTACAAAAGGGACGGAATTTGAAAACAACAACAACTTTAGGTGGCCAACGGCCACTGCGCACCCTCCCAACCATGTGGTACTCCTGTTCAGGGTTTCAGAGTATCACCCATGTCGAGGAGCCCCTCCTGGCCAGCTAAGAACGTTTCATCCCCCCCCAATAAATGACGCTTAGCAAACGTTCATCTTCATGCGTGCTGTACAAATTTATTCAGTAAGTTTATAATCTAACATTTTTTTTGTTTTGTTATATACACATACCCTCCCTTTCTTCTTCTCTAGCCCTACCTGCCTACAGAGCTCTATCGACTGATGGGGCACTCACTCTCTAAGGAGCGGAAAAGAACAAAAAGGGGGACAGAAGAAAGCAAGGGCTTTCACGGACACTAACTTTTAAGACAGAATATAATATGAATTTTATCCTAAGTTTAATAAATATTAATTTACGACAATGTGATCTAATTCTAATTATTGTACATGCAGTCCATGGTAGCCGGACTTAATATGGGGGCGGGAATGGACGGAATGTGACGTCGGACGGCGTATAATCCCCTGGCGGCTCTCCGCATGGAATGGACTCACCAGGGCGATGACGTATAATTGGTGTCGTTCCGTTTTAATTTAAATTTTGGCTGCATACAGTCTTCTTCCGTTTCCAGTTTTTTGCTGCACACACATAAAAATTATTATGACATTATTTTAAATAAAATATTCAATTATTTTAATTACACGCACTTTTTGTTTTAACGAACAATTCGCGGGAAGATAATTCTGACCGCCTCGACTCTCGATTTTTTAATAAGAAGAACTGCCCTTGAAAATCTGCTTGGCGGTCGCTGAGCCTGCGCTTTCGGGTACCTAACCGACAATTCAAACTGTGCATGAGCCCAAGCGGTAAACGGGGTTCGCTGACCGATCGGCCCTTAAGAGAGACCTCAAACTGCACTGCTTGCTTTGCCAGTAGATGTGTGGTACCAGGGCAGCTGTATTCATCGATAACTAGTTATCGACCCGAAAAACAGCTGTTCCCGCAAAATGCAACAGAAGTCAACGAATTTTCTTATATTTACATGATTACCAGATGATAAATATCTTCTTTTATAAAAATATACGTATTTTATTTTAATGACTGCACTTTTTACAATTATTGTTTTCAGAAAAACCATGGCCAACTATACTATATGTTCTAAGACTCACTAAGTAAGATTGGCTCTGTTATTATTTGAATTTATATATAAACTAAATTGAAAGATTTCAAATTTTAAATTTCTCGTTCAAAACACTGATCAGTATTTTTGTTCATAATTTTTGTTTATATCGATATATCACACCAATGAAGCATTTTTGCATACTTTAGCTATCGATACAAGCCGATAATATCGAAATTCTACACCTACGTGCGTGAGTGTGAGCTTTTTGAGCCAAAGAAAAAATCGAAAGGGATTCAAAAAGAAAAATACAATAAAGTTGTTGTAACACATGTCAAAAAGTTAACAACAAATGATGGTCATTTGTTTTTATAAAATGTAAGCAGAGTCCTTTAATTGCGGCCCGTACACCAACGCATACACACGCAGAAGTTTTTGTAGTAAACGCAACGGAAAAATCGAAATGCTTTAAATGTCAAGGACAACAAAAAGCATAACAAAGCCTGCAGCAACAACAAAAACACCACAACACCGGAGAGAAAATTGAAAAAGGTCGAATGTAAGCACAATCGCTGCAAATAAGAGTCAACTAAGAACACACATCAAAAAACAACCGCAAACAACAACAAAAACAATGTCTACAAATCCTGCATATGCAATGCCCGCCCAAAAGCCGCCGCATCACAACAGCAGTAGCGCTGGCGGCAGCGGCGTCGTCGGCGCCAGCGGCGTCAACATGGCAAGTGGGGAATCCAAAATTTCTATAAACCAAAAACCCGCTGCCCACACATCACTCGATGTCAGCGGAACAACGACGCTGACCGCAGCCCTGACGACATCGACGTCGTCCGCATCCTCCAAAGTATTGCCCGCCGTGCAGGCTGCCAATGGTCAGAACTGGACAGATGAATTGGACAGTCCTCTGTGGCTCTCCTCCCTGCACAGCGTCATCTTTATCATCACGTGCGCCTTGGCTGTCTTCATATTGTTTCGCAATGTCCTCACCTGGTAAATATTGAAATTTATCAAAATGGCGACTGCAAAACTTTGATCTTTGCTTTAAAGCTTTTAATTCTGCCGTAGCCGTCAAATCTGTTATTTTTTCAAATTCAATAGCGGTACAGTTGCAATGCATAGCTTTTGTATGCAGAACACTCTATAGAGTTAGCTTTTTTATTGGAGCTTATTTAGCTTATTTTAGTCTTAAAAATTTCGTCGCCCTTACCGTCGATCAGTGCTACCAATTTAGCCTTTTTTCCGTCAAATCTTTATATTAAATTCTACAGCGGTATCTAGATATCTAGCAAATTTGTTTTTCTTTCACTTAAGAACTTCTGGCAACACTGCTCTAAGAATCCTTTAAAGGTTCTTTACCCTGAGCAAATTTAATAAACCCTCTACAATGGTATAAGAATATTTAAAGTGGAAAAAACGTGTAATTCTGAAAAAATTTTCACAACATAAACTGAAGAATAAATGTACAGGGTATACAATAGTCAAGTCAGCAAGGTTTAGCCTTTTTTGCCAACTTATACTAAATACATATATTTTTATCAAAGTTCGCTTGTTCAAGTTTCGTGAAAGCTCTCCGCGAAAAGCTTAAAATAACGTGCAGAAATTTAAAAGCCTCCGCACTGCGATCGCTTTAGCTGGTTTGCTCTGTCACTGTCGCTGTCTCAGTCGCACGCACGCGCCTCTCTCCCTCACTGTCCCTTTGCCGTTGCGTGTGGGGCTCGGCCTGAGCTGCGCTTCCCCATTATTCCCCAAAATCAGTTGCTCAGTTGCTTTGCGGGCGCTGACAGAGAAACAGCTGCAGAAGCAGCAGAAAACCAAAGTCCCCAAACAGCAAGAGAAATAGAAAGAAGGAGAGAGAGAGAGAGTTTCTTGCGATTCTTTTGCATGGAGAAATTTAACGAATTTTCTTACCTGCCCACCAGGCATCTGCAGAGCTTCTGGGGCGCCTCCGGTGACTTTTGGCAAGCGCAATGGGACAAGTTCATCGACAAGTTTGGTAAGTTGGCACTAACGAAAGAAAAGAGTGCGCAAGAAGATGATGATGATAATAGGAAGAAGAAGAAGATGAAGAAGATTGCGAAGGTGAGATGAAGAAGTAATCGCAGATAGAATGGAAGCCAAAAGCGAAAGCTGCAAGTGCGCATGCACTCATGCCTTTGCTACAAGTTTGTACGTGTGTATGTGTGTGTGTTTGTGTATTTATACTTGTATTTGTGCATGTCTTTGTGTTTGTCTTTAACCATCCGATATCACAAATTGCACTTTTGCCTCCCATTCAACAACAACAAAAGTCGCAAACAAAGTCAACAATAAACGGCAACCGTTTTGTTTACTAATTCGCGCGCACACAAACTCACACACACACTCACAGATACCTACACACATACGTACACACACACAGAGTCAGCCGGTTGACGGACAAAGGCTGCGCGCTGCGGGGCACGCTGATTACACTGTGCAACAGCGTCATGTTTGCCCAGAGTCGACACTGTCTGCACACACATAAAGCTTAAATAGGCCTTAAACGCTTTTTTATTACAAAAACATAATAAGCAGCAAGGCAAAAGGGTGGCATACATATATATTATACGTTTGTGAAATATATATCAGTTATATGTAGTTGAAACCTTCAATGAAATTTGCTTATCTCAGGTGTATTGTAATGCAACTATTCATTATTCATATGGCATACATATATAGATATAGGGTCTGTGTAATTATATACTGTATTCTTGAGCTGCGTCGTGTTTTCTTCATCATCATGCTTTGTCAGTTTGTTTTCTTTACAAAAGTTATCGCACAGTTTTTCCGCTATCCGTATATTTAACTGGGATCAACAACTTCTGTTTGCACTCATGTGTATCGGAATTGATTGAAGAGTTGAAGAAAGACAAATATCAACATAGTATAGTATATACATATATGTTTATATATCATGTGCATATTTGTGCAATATTGCATAATACTTTAGAATCGCATGGCGAAAGCTTGATAAGGTTTCAAATATTTGGTGACTCCTCTCTTTATTCGTAGAAGTCAAATAGCAAGACCTGCTGCCATTAATAAATTATAAAGCTGTTGCCCATTTATTGTAAACAAACAAAACAGCACAATAACAACTGTGAAAGTCAACAATAACCCATTAAAGTTTCACACAAGATTTGTCACCTTTTTTTTTGTATGTCGTGTGCGGATTAGTCACAAATGTAATTGGCTTTAATTTAAATCAATGTAAACGTTATCATGTCTGTCTATTATACTATATGCATGTGCTGCTAAGCTCTTGCTTTATAATCGGATATAGTATAGAAGGGAAGAGTTAAACATATGTATATATGGTATTCTTTTTTGTTGAAGTATCTCAAGTAAATCCTCCTTAAATAGAATTAAATTCTGGTCACCCTTTGATGCAGTATGCTTATAATACTAGAAAGTATTTTGACATATAACTATGACAGGTTAAGGATATAGTTAGGATTCTTTATACCAATCAATACTTCAATACTAACAAATGACTTCTACAATTTACAGGCGATGATCCCATGATGCTTTGGGTCTTTGGCACAACTATCTTCACAATGATCGTCTACTGGACCGTGGGCGGCATATATACATTCATGGATCTGACAAATAGGCCCGCCTGTCTACGCAAATATAAAATCCAGCCAGGCACCAATGAGCCTGTCGAAGCGGGGCGCCTCATGAAGGTAAATTTGATCAATACTATATGTATATTTATGATTGATTATTGACGAAATTGCATTAATTACTTCAGGTCATCTGGCGTGTGATCTGCAATCAGTTATTTGTGGGCATACCGCTGGCATATCTCAGCTATAAACTAATGATGGTGCGAGGATTGAGCAACATACGTGAGCTGCCGACCTTCCATTGGGTGTGCTTTGAGTTAACTGTCTGCATATTGATGGAGGAGCTGGGATTCTACTACTCGCATCGTTTGCTGCATCACAAGCACATCTACAAGTTCATACATAAGCAGCATCACGAATGGACCGCCCCCATATCGGTGACAGCGATCTATTGTCATCCAATCGAGCATATATTCAGCAACCTGGTGCCACCATTTTTGGGCGTATTCCTTATGGGCAGCCATGTGGCCACTGCATGGCTGTGGTTCGCTCTGGCCATCTTATCCACACTGAATGCTCATTCTGGCTATCATTTGCCCTTCTTTCCCAGTCCTGAGGCGCATGATTTTCATCATCTCAAGTGAGACAATGCTTAACTTCGGTTGTGCCGAAGATCTATTTAGAATCATTTGAACTCATCTTGTACGTTCTCTTTGTGCAGGTTCAACAATTGCTTTGGCGTGCTGGGCGTGCTGGATCGTCTGCATGGCACCGATTCTCTATTCCGTGCCACAAAGTCCTATGCGAGACACATTATGATGCTGAGCTTTGTGCCGCCGCGTGACGCCTTTCCCGATTCGAGCATGAAGTGAGGAACGCGACTTCACTCGATGTTATAGAGATAACTCTCAGTTCCCCCCGCACACATACACACTATATACCATATACTATATATATATACATATATAATGTTTTTTTTTTTGTTTTTACCTGCATTTCTATATGTGTACGTATACTTCATTGTGATAATAAGCAGGCAGAAAGAAGTCGCATCGAGATTTTATATAGTGTTGAAAGATTTAAGAACGAATTGTTGAACGATAGAATTCGATATAAATGTATAATGTGTATTGTTAGTAGAGTGACTAGAGACAACACGTACACACCCTCCCCCGCACACTCCCCGATGACACACACACACACACCCTAGTCTTAAGCATAATGAGTGTTACGAACAATCGCACACAGCACACGAACAAAAAACAAAAACAAACAAGAAGAAACCAAATTAGAAAAATAAACTCACACACAAAAGTAAAACAAAATGTGCAAAAAGATTTGATTTGACTGTGAACTTTGTAGTTTTTTGTCGTTGTCCTCTTCGTATCCCCCAGCCAGACCGAAAATAGACCTAATCAACGATGGTCGTAAAACTAAGCAATCTTTAATCCGCAGCGTACTGAAATTTTGATAAGGAACTCGAGTTAGTAAGCAAGAAAAGTGATAGACGGCGATAGGCAGTGACCACAGAGCCGGCAAGGTAAGCCAGATGGGTCTGCACAGACAGCAGAATGAGCTGTAGTACTGCTAAGAGTTATGTAGGTTAAATTTAGAGGAAACTTGACCATATTACAGTCAGAGGTTTGTCTTTCTTATGGCAACAGATCAAACAATATATCATGATAGAACATGGTATAGAATGATTTATCATAGCAATTATTCATGTAAATATAATGATACTATACATAATAGTATGTTAAATATGATATATAATAGTGCGGTAGATTGCATCAAGACCATTTTCACACATGAAATGTACTCTCGCAGAAGTTTAAACTTTCTTATTACCAAGTGCAGCCTGAAAGCGACATGCCCGCTGTGAGTATAGCGCATCTTCGATTTTAAACACATTGGTGGACAGCGCTTTCCCCAACCAACAGTCGGAAGTGAACAATGAACACTGCTGGATCAATCTCGGCAAGCCTTGCGCTGCACTGGCGCTACGCGGGCGACTTGTTGCAGGCACGTTGGCTACAGCTACTCCAGGTGACTGGCGAGGATCCACTGCTATTGTGGGTGCTGGGCACCACGACGGTGGTGTTTGTTGTCTATTGGCTTTATGCAGGCATATTCACCATTATGGACATAACGAATCGTCCGCGATTCTTGCGCAAATACAAAATTCAACCGGGTCAAAATGAACCAGTTGATTTGGGTCGCCTTTGGCGGGCCATCAAGGTGGTTGTATTCAATCTGAGTGTGGTGAATCTGTTGACCACATGGGCACTGTACGAGCTTGTGCTGAAGCACCAGCCGAGTAGCCTGGATATACGCGTGCTGCCCACTTTCGGTCGTGTCGTACGGGATTTTGGCATCTTTGTGGTGCTCGAGGAGATTATGTTCTACTATGCACATAGATTGCTCCACCATAAGGCCATTTACAAGTATGTGCACAAGAAGCATCACGAGTGGACGGCACCGATTGCAGCAATTACGCTCTATGCGAATCCTGTGGAGCATGTGATCGCCAATTTGCTGCCCGTGGGATTGTCATTCTCTCTGCTCGGCTCACACATTGTGGTCGCTTGGGCGATGATCACATTGGCCGTCATTAATTCAATGAGTGATCACACGGGCTATTCTTTCCCCTGGTCAGCGGGATCGGTGCGTTTCCACGACTATCATCACGCCAAGTGAGTGGGAATCGGATAACAAAAAAGTGTATTTAATATTGATTTAAAATTTCCAGATTCAATTATAATTACGGCGTTATGGGCTGGCTGGATAAGCTACATGGCACGTATAGAGCGCCCCTGGAGCAGAAGGAGCAGCAGCAGCAACGTTTGCTGACCAAAGTCGCCAAGAACAAAAGCCAAATCAGGCGCAAAATTCGTTAATGTAACGTTGCTTTTATTAAATTTCAATTTAAATACAAACTGTTACAGCCCTGCAGCTACAAAAATGCAACTCTGATAAAAAATACCAAACAATCGATTTTAAACTAAACGCTAGTTGAAACAAGCAATTAAGCCACTTAAAATAAAAACAATCGATTTGTAGATAAACAATAGGTAAAACGGTAATGAAAATGTTTGTTGTTATTATGTTCCGGTTGTTGCAATTTTCATTTATTATTAGCGAATTTTATTTTTGGTTATTAAATTGTTTACGTTGTATCAAAAATCGTAACGATACGGTATTTCACGAAACGTTAACGATATATTGCGATAGTCGCAGCTCAATTATTCGATAGATCGATATGCTTTTAGCTTTTAGTCGCTCTCACAGCTGTTGCTGGCAGGTTACGCGACCAATGGTGCTCTTTCGTTTTTCAAACACTTTTCTTTGCTAGCCATAAATTATTTTTGTCATCAGAAAACTTAAGCACCATGCATAAAGTGATAAGGCAAATGACGCAGCTAACGCTGCAGACGCCACTGCTGTCTTCCGCCCCCGTAGCGACGCGAGGTGCCGTCAAATTGTTGGCTGTGCCACAGACGACGGTGATCACGCCGAATGGTGACTGTTGCGGCGTGCACACGGCAGCAAGTGGCAATGGAGGAACTGGTGCACTCTGTGCCAAGTGGAACAAACACAATTATGGGCCCCGCAGATGGCTGGAATACAACAAGACGGTGCATCCGCCACAGGAAATTGACGAGGAGCCACGCAAGGCGGTTAGTCTGACACTTTCCATTCACTTTCACTGCATTTCACAATATACACATGTATTATTTACATATTTGCAGTATGTGTGTCACATGCGCAGCAACATCAAATACAGCCCCGACAAGATGTGGTACATAGCCGCGTTTGTACGCGGCATGAGCGTCGATGAGGCACTTAAGCAGCTGAACTTCGTCTTGAAGAAAGGTGCCACAGATGTGCGCGAGACCATTCTGGAGGCGCAACAAATGGCCATCGAGCGACACAATGTAGAGTACAGAAGTAACCTGTGGATAGGTAAATCCTCGCATGAATATTAATGTTTATTGAATGGTCTCTTATCTTGCACTCTCTTTCACTTCTAGCCGAATCCTTTGTGGGGAAAGGACGCGTCTTTAAGGGCATGCGACGACATGCGCGCGGTCGCTTTGGCCGTGTCGAATACAAGCATTGCCATTATTTCCTGCGCCTGGAGGAGGGCGAACCCCCACAGCAATATTATCTACCCGAGCCACAGACACCGCAACAGCAGTACGATCACTGGCTGCAGCAGATGCGCAGCCGCAAGGTCATTAACTCCCTGTAAATCCATCCCAGCCCCAGAGAATGTTGTTCAATTTGATATAACAATAAATTGTAAAGAAAATACAATTTGATGCGGTTAATTCGAGTTTATTGAAATTATCTGAGAGAGAAATGCATGAATCCTTATTATATATAGTAACTCTGACTAGACTCTTCATATATTATTGTAAGCCGGCGCTGATTGCTTGCCTTCTCTCTCCCTCTTTTTCTCAAGGGAATAGTTTGAAAATAAACTTTATGATTAAGTTAGAAGCTGTAATGGCTGGTCATGTCTGTGTTTAGGCGGCACTACCTTCTTCCTGCTGCTGCTCCTCGCCGCGCAACGTCTGCTGCAGCAGCTCCTCGATGACGGTGTCCTGTGACTTCTGTGACGGTTGCTCCAGCTGCTCATCCTGTACCTCCTTGGCGACGCTGGTCAGTGCGAGAGGCCTGCGTAGACGCACCTCCTTGTCCACCCGCTTGTCGAGGGTGAGGCATGCAAGCTTTGAGAGACGCGATCGAACGGGTTGACCCGCATCACGACGACGCTTGCGCATCACCAGCTTAACGCGTTTGGCCACCGGCGATGGTGATTGCGTTGAGGCGCGCTTCTTGGCGGTACTGGGCTTGTGATCGCGTAACAGATGCTTGGCAAGATTCTGCGCACTGCTAAAGCAACGGCCACACCCGGCGGCAAGGCACTCGAAACGTTTGCCCGTGTGGGCAGTGAGCTGATGCTGTCGAAGATTACGCTCATATGAATAGCTGCGCTTGCAGCCTGGCTCTGTGCAGCGAAATGCTGCTGAGGCCTCTTTGGGTCTTCCGGAATGCTTGGCCGTAATGTGCTGCGTGAGATCACTGACCTTGTCGTAGATGCGTTCGCAGTGCTGGCACTTGTGGCGATCGCGTCCGTGCAACGTTTCGCGGCAATGTTTGGTGAACAGAGTCCACTTGTCGAACTTTAGCTCGCACTGGGTGCAGGCATAGAGCTTGCAGCTGCGCTGATGGCTCTCCTGCTGCCACTGCTGGTAAAAGCCGCGTGCACACTTTTCGCAGCGATACGGATAGTCCTGGGTGTGCTGGGTGATCTCGTGACGTCGCAGCTTTAGCTTTTGCCTGAACTTGGCCGAACAGTGGGTGCAAGCGTATTCGCGCGGCGCCTCGTGTGCTTCGCGTACATGTCGCTGCATGTTGCTTTGCGATGTAAACATTTTGCTGCACTCACTCAGGGTGCATTTAATGGTCTTCTGCGGTGCCTCCGGACGTTCGTGTGTGCTGCGATGATGGCGCTTTAGATGGCTCAAAATCGAATAGCTCTTATCGCAGCCTTCGTAGGTACAGGAATGTTTTTTCTAAAATAAAGTAGATGACGTTAGTTCTGTTGATATAATTCATATTTTAATCAATTATTCACTTACAATGCCGGTGTGATGGAACTCATGGCGGTCCAAATGGTCGAGACGCTTAAAGGTCGCATCACAGCCAGGTATACTACAGTTATATTTGGGGCCAGTGCTGTCGCGGTGAACTTTCTTGTTTTTAAACTCCTCCAATACCGCTTCTAGATCGCTATCGCTTGTAATTTGCAAATATCCAGGCATATTTTTTTCAGTTAGTGCGAGAATTGGCAATCAAACTGACAACAACGTGCGAATTATATCGATGCTGATGGCATTTCGATAGCACGAGATAATTTGCTACCAAAAAATACTCACTTGCTTGTCGATACTAGATATTAATATTTCTAAACAATGTAAATACACGAAATATTTTTAGTTGTGTTGATAAGAACATAAATATTTAATAGCTTTATTATACGTTTGATTTAATTCATGTAAACAATTTAATTTTATGGTTACAAAGTATTGCTGTGGAGGTCGTTCGATAGCATAACATCGCCGATATTTAGCTTCGAATACCTTGCACACTAGAGCTGGCAATATATCGATGCTTTAGCAGCTATAAATAATAAGTTCTGCGCAGTAAATGAAAAGAAACGTTGTTTATTAAAGATTTGGGTAAGTTAACAATTTAAATATACATTATAGTTCATATGCTCATTGACTTTATTCTTGTTCTATAATTAAGGTATCACATTTCAAGTGATTAACCACCTGCTTGCGGAGCAACACACACAGTACCCAAAACAAAAACACGTGCAGCCTTTCCCGGCTGAAGAGTGACAACCAACCAACGTCCCGACTTTTTTCTATTCGTAACAAGTTAATAACAAAAACCTAGTCAAGATGGGTATGGTACAGAAGCGTAAGAAGATGCACTATGGCGACACACATTTGCAGCGTCGCTGGCGTGTGCGTAATCGTCGTCGGGATTTGGATCAAATCGATGATGATTTGCAAACCCGCAGTGCGCAGCTGATCAATCAGAGCGTGGATCTGGAGAAGCCTGGTTTCGCTCAGTTCTATTGTGTGCACTGTGCCAAGTACTTTATCGATGACAGATCTATGCAGGCGCATTTCCGCACAAAGGTGCACAAGCGCCGTCTCAAGGCCCTCGAATTGGAGCCCTACAGCATCGAGGAGTCGGAGCGTGCAGCAGGTCGTGGTAGTTTCCAGAAGGCCAAGAAACGTGTGATGGAAACGCAGCCCACCAAGGAAGAGGTAATTGCAGGCAAACGCATCAAAGTCGAGGTAGTTCCAGAGCAAGCAGAGCAGAGCATTGCCATGGAGGATGATGATGATGAGGCGGAGGAGCAGGAGAAGCCAACAAAGAAGCGCAAAGTGAGCCGAAAGAGATCCAAGAAAATTGAGACTTAATGTGATTCGATGCCAGACCAGATCTGCTTAGATTTATCATTAGATTTTTAGACCTTTTTTTCATTTACTGTACACAACTTTTTTCAATATTGTATAATCTTGAAAGATAATGTTAGTTGAACATTATAAAATATATATATGCCCAAGAAAGTTTCTTTAGAGTTGTGTGGATGCTTTCACAGTGACAGATCTGTGGGTTGTTAGGAGTAAAAATCCTTTATATACGATGAAAGTCAAATATATAATGTGGAAAAGTCGCTAAGATCAGATCTGCTTAGGTTTATCATTAGATTGTTAGACTAGACTGTAGTTTTCTCTATTTTAAGAGCGTATAATCTTTAAATATAATGTTAGTTGAACATTACAAAACACATATATGCATGAACTTAATGCAAGGTTCCTTTGCGATGCGAGTGCTAAAGATCTACGACAGTCTGAAGTTCCTTAAAAGCTGAACTTATTTAAATCCGATAAATGAGAATCATATAATGCAGGAAAGTCCGACGAAACATTTCGCAAATTAAAAATTGTTTATTTTGTATTGTATTCTTATACAATGCTTAAGGCCTTTGCGAGTTTAAAGTTCTTTAAAAGTGAAAAAACACTTTAAATATTAACCTCTATATCAAGAAAAGTTTCCCCAAGTAAAAAACCGATTGTTTTTTTTTTTCAAATTGCATCGTATAAATATATTTTTGCATTGTGTAATGCTCTGCTCACTGATTGATTGCCTATACAAATGGTGTATACAAGTGTATGTAATTAGCGTTAAAACCTATTCGAAGTATACAACACTGTATATCATATTATATATAGTGTATATATACATATATGTATATTTATATATTGCAGCAGATCTTTGCTGCTGCATTTATACTGCATTGTTTTCTCATCTTTACAATTACAAAAAAAAAACAAAAACAAAAAAACAGATTTATATATATCGTATATAGTAAAAGGTAAATAAATTTAATGTATGTATATTTGGTGTACATAGAGTTCCATCATTGGGTACTTTTTTCAAAAGGTTGAGTATATTTACGATCGCTCTACAACATTTCCTAATTGAGTTCCGGTTTCACTTTCTTTCTCTTCTCTAATCTTCTCTCAGATATGCATGTGTGTATATATATATATGAGCATGCATGTATTTGTCGATTAGGCAGTGTGTGTGTGTGGGGGGGATGTGCTGCCTGTGTGTGTGTGTGTTTGAGTTTTATATACATTTATACAAAGCTTGACACTGGTGACAAAATATCAATATCAGGGGACAGGAGAGGTATATGAGATGAGAGATGGAATACGGGGTATATAATGTTGTGGTGTGTACTTTCGACTAGTTTCACAGTTGGTTAGGCTGCTCGACAGACATAGCAGCTATTCCAGCTTCCAATTCGACTCCAGCAGCTACTACCGCTGTGCCTGGATCCTTTGCGGCGCGCCTGCGCGTCGGCGTCGCGATCAGCCTCTGTTGCTGCTGCTTAGAGGATGTTTCCATGTTTGCTGCTTGGCCGGTGACATGCGGCTCTTCCGTGAAGAAACGATGATTGAGCGCCTCCTCGGCTGTAATGCGCTTATGGGGATTTATCTCGAGCAGGCGTCCAAGCAAATCGTATGCACTGTCTGGAAAGCATTCATACGGATCCAATGGCTCCGTCACATAGTCACTCTCCTCGCACAGACAATTGAAGAAATATTGATCACAGTTCTTGCACATTTCGCATTTGCCGTCGGGGGATTCATGTTTCTTGATCATCTGCGTAGCGCTGAAGATCAGGCGATGCCGGAAACGTAGACAAAGCTTGCGCAGATTCAATGGCTTCGAACGCTGGCTTATGGTAACCATGCGCTCCAGTGCCAAGGCAGTTTTCCTTATGGCACGATC
Source organism: Zaprionus capensis (assembly GCA_018903675.1). Lineage (NCBI taxonomy): Eukaryota > Metazoa > Arthropoda > Insecta > Diptera > Drosophilidae > Zaprionus > Zaprionus capensis. Next base: position 9,482,773 of record JAEIFN010001073.1, on the reverse strand, counting down.
ACCGAAGATGGTAACGATCTCGGCCAGCGCCACAAAATCATTGGGCGCCTTGAAGAACGGATACACGGAGGAGAGCACAGACAAGAAGATGACACCTGCTGCCCAAACGTCCACAGCGGTCGTCTGATCCGCATATTTGAGAAGCACCTCGGGTGGACGATAGCCTGGTGTGCCTGCCCGCGAGGCATGCACCTCCTTCTTCATCAGGCAATTGATGCACACTGAGGGATTGGCAAAGCAGAAACATTTCGCATTGTTTACTCCACCACCTGCCTGGCGATTTGTGTTGTATTTGATGCTGCTACTGCCACCGCCGCCTCCAACTGCTGCTGCTCCTCCACCACATGCTACTCCTCCCACATGCTGCTGTTCAGGCAAGGGAGTCGTCGCTGCTGCTGGCTGGGATTGTGCTTCGCTTGCTTCGGGCATGCTCTGCTGTTTGCCACTGTCCTCGGCAGCTCCTCTGCCACCAATCTCATTCACTGGCTTCAGTGGCATCTTGTTCCAGCTGCAGCTGCTTGTCGTTTGCCCCTCATCGTTGAGTCGCATCCGCTTGACGGCGCCACCCAATGACATGTCCGAGGCAGTTTGTGTTGGCGTCGCCGATGCCAGCTGCTGCTGCTGTTGCTGCTCCTCAGCTGGCTCACGTGGACGCTTGGCCAGGTTGGACGGTTGCTGCTGTTGTTGTTGCTGCTGCTGTGAGTCTGTTCCCACTGTTAGATTGTTCCCACTACCCGTTATATTCACATGCTGTGCCAATCCAAAATCGACTAGAAGAAATTGTCCCTGTCGTCGATTATATAGAAAATTACTAGGCTTGACGTCCCGGTGAATGATGTTGAACTTGTGGACATGACGCAGAGCTATCAGCAAGTTTCGCATATATGAACGAATCTCCGGCACATCCATTTTGGTATAGAAATCATGGAAACGGTCGTGTGGCATGTAGGGCATCACAAATGCCGCGGAGGCCTTGCAGCGTAGACAGCAATGGATGCCAACGACGTTGTCGGTGCCACTGTAATGGATTAGAAAGGGATGGAGCATTAGTTAGAGATGTAGATGAACGAAAGAGAGAAAGAGAGAGGGCACTAGTTATACTATTGCTACTCATAGAGTAGGATATTATAGTTTTGTGACAATTTAGTATGTATTTAACAGGCAGATGAAGCATCTTCAACCGTCGCTATAGCCATATTCTCAGAAACTATTGGAAATGGATGACAAACTGTCCTACCACTAATGCATGCAGATCAAGTCTGTGTACGCAGTTAATAAATATCGATTTGCAAGCGTAATTGTAATTATAGAACAAAGATCTCAGAGACAATATTTCTTGCTATTGCAGGGCAGGGGGACGTAGTAGGTAGATTAATAATTCGATTAATATCGAATTGCAAGCGTGAGTTCACTCTTGGTGTCTGCAACATTTAGCACTCTCTAAATGATTTCTGTAAATTTGCAAGCAAGCATTGGAAAAGGTAAAGGGTATATAACAATCTAGCACGTTCAACATTAGCTTTCCCTTTTGTCTGAAGCTACCTTAGCTGCAATGCACACTCAAGAGGCTCTTCGACGATTACACCTACACCGCATAACGGTAATCGCGTAATCCAGCCCTCTACAGTCCACCCACACACCCACACACAAACACAGAGAGAGAGAGAGAGAAACGTCGACGCTGCTTGTTGACCACCTACGTCACAGCAATGATAATTCGCATAGCATTGCGCACGACCCAATCCGAGTCCCAGTCATAATTATCATTGTGTGCTGTGACGCAATTGGGCAACGGAATTTGCGCAAATTGAACGGATAGAGAAACATACGCAGGCAGATTGAGGAGGAAAGAGAGTGAGAGAGAGAGGGAGGAGTGAAGACGATGAGGAGTGCGGGTGGCTCACCGGCCGGCTGACCAGCTGGTCGCCTGACTAATCTATAGCCAATTCAAAGCAACAACAATCAAACCCAAACGCCTCCACCTCAACCCACGCACGCAGCTATCGCCATCTGTCTTGCACTTGCTGAGCATGCCTGTCGCTCAAAGCATTAATAATGCAAGGGGCAAGGCAACAACAACAGCAAACAATAACAACAATAATGCAAAGCAAAGCAAATCCCTAACGGAATCGAAGCCAGCTGCCGTTTGGATTTGGCTTTAAGCTACAATGACGATAACCTTGTTCAAGGCAGTTTTAATCGGAATTAAGCATATATGTATGTGTGTGTGTTGTGCGTGACTTATCTAATAACTGCCAAATATCGATATACATCGATTGGGGCTAGGACATGGCGAGTAGTGCACAGTAGGTCCACCTACTGCATAGATAAGAAAGATCTTGCAATTGCATATGCAAGTATGTATGTTTGTGTATATTAACATGCATATGCATACATATATGTATGTGTGTGTGCGTGCATTTGCATTGAATTGTTTTTATAATTTGTAAACAAATGCAAACTGAGAGCGAGAAGGAGAAAGGTAGTGGCAGAGGCAGAGACAGCGACATCAGACAGCAGCGTCCGTGTGTGTAACCGTAACTGGGCACGTGAATGGTGTGTGAAAGTGCAATAAACGTTGGGGACGACGCGACGCCGACGACGGCAACTTAAATAAATTGCAATGACGTATTTACGTAGGCACGTAGGAATACGAAGATATGTACGTCTGCACTGACGTCGTTTCGTGACGCTGTTAACGGTGTAAGGTGGCGACAGCAACAACAACACACACGACAATGACTTCTGCTTCGATTTGAAAATGAATTGACCGATGATTAAGGCGATATATACGATGTATATCGAATTAACTTACCCCATATCTGTCATGCACTGCAACTCCTTCATTATACGATCCGGATGACTTGTGGGTATATGATGTTTGATCGCAAACTTGCGTCGCATACTGTCCGGCAGATGAGACTCCCGCCGCAGTGTGGCAAGGAGGACGGTGCTGAAGGTGCCGTTTCCAATGCGGTTGTGTACATCGAATAAACGCCCGATATCGGGTATACGATGCAGTAGATCGCTAATGGCCTCTGAAAAAATCAAAACATAATTAAACAATTGCAGTTTATCGATTGATTTATCCATTTTCTATTTAATTGCAAATACCATGGATCGTGCTCTCACTCTCTCTCTCTCTCTCCCTCTCACACTACGTTAGACAAAAATAGATTTAAGAAACACACACAAACACATATTAGCTCTCTACACACACACACACACGCACACAGACACAGTGCCAGTGCTGCCATAAACAATGAAAGAAAATTAAAAATGGTTGCTTACCTTCGCTTTTGTTGCGCGGCTTCGTCCTGAAGGGTGATATTGCTGTTGCTATTCTTGTTGATATTATTGCTGCTGTCGCAGCGTGCTGCTGCTCTGCCATTGCCGACATCGGCAGCGCTGCCCTCTGAAGCTTCGCATTGCTGTTGTTGTTGTACTGTAGATTACCTGGTGTTATTGTTGCTATGGTCCCGGCTGCTGTTGTTGGTGTTGTTGTTGTTATTGCTGCCGCTGCCGTCATCTGCTGCCTGCTGCGTGCAGCTGCTATTGCTGCCACATTCGCTGCAAGCTGCTCCTCATGGCGCGCACTCTGCCAGGAGTGAATACCGATAATGGGCAGCCCATTGGGATTGATGCCATGATACGTTGACAACATCCTGAGATTGGACGGCGACGGAGTCTGCTGCTGCTGCTGCGGGTGGTGCTGCTGCTTGCGCGTCCTATTGCTCGGTCGAATGTGCGGCGGATTTGACTGCCGCTGGACAGCAGAGTGCGAGCGAGGATGGGAGGTGTACAAGCTGCGTGTTGCCGTTGGGGCTGCCGCTACGACTGTGTGGTAGTCGTAGCAGCCGGATCCGGAATTGATGCGTTTATCCATTGTGGCTTGATGATCAAGGGCACCATCGGCCTGAGCTGATGGATATTGCTGCGAGTTTATGTTCGGAATCTTGTTGCTGTTGTTGCCCCTCTCTCTCTCTCTCTGTGCTCCGCTGATGTGTTAGTCCGGTTTGTTCCGGTTGACTTGACTACCCTGTTCAAGATTACGTTGCTCTGTTGCGGTGTTGAGGTGTGTGTTGTTTTTTCTGTTGTTGTTGTTATTGTTGTGGCGTCGTTTTTTTATTATATTTATTCTTTCGTTTATTACCGCCCTCTCTTTCTGACCAGAGTGAAGAAGGAATGGCTTTTACGGTCTATAAATACATGAAAATTTTGAACGAAATTTATGAATTTGTTGTAAATTGTATTATGATTTTTCCAAAATTTTTATATTTTTTTCGTTTTATGTTATTGTTGCCAAACGAAATTGTTGAGCGCCGTAACGTAACTGATACACTCAGGTCGCTCCGTTTGCTTTTCACACACAGCCAGCCCGAGCCGAATTCGAACCGCTTACTTTTTTATTTCACTCGATTCCGATTCCGATTCTGTTTCTCTGTTTCGGTTTCTGTTTCTGTTGTTGCCTCCTCCGCCTTCTGTTTTGCCGCTACTGCTGTTCCGTCTGTCTTCCTGTCCCTCTCCCGCTGCCACTCGCCAATATACGTCACGTACTACTCTGAGCGAACCACGATGTCGATGTCGGCGAATATCAGCGGGAACAGTTGCGCCGTATTATCTAATTAAATGCGGCCATGGAGCAAGCTATGATGCGACAGCAGTCTTTGAGTTTATTTGCTTTCCTTTCCCTTCTTCCATTGCAATAAACGACAATTTATCGGCATTTATCGACAGCAATAGGGCATTCGAACAGCTGTTGTGTGGAAGGTGTTGATATCGCTATGTATATCGTTTACTTATGACGCATGCAGCTTATCGATACTTCGATAAGTGCAATGCAGGCGACCGTTCGAGACAAACAACTGAAATATCGATTAGTTAGACAACAGTTTGATCGTTGCTATAGCACGCAAGACTATTGGTAAACACATTTTGTGTATGTGTCTATGCAAATATTTATTCAATTCATTTTGTTTTTAAATATTTATTAATTTTCTCATTAAACTGTTCATTCATTCAGCCATCACGCAGCCAATCGATAGTTCAATGACTATAGGGCGCGACAATTTGAGTTGTGGCAAACTGTTAAAGTATCGATTAGTTAGACAACAGTAAGATCGCTGCTATAGCACGCAAACCTTTTGGAAAATTAAAAATGGTTTTGAAACGCATTTTGTGTATAGGTTCATGCAAATCTTTATTCAATTCCTGTTGTCATAATTTCTTATACAATTGTTTAATCATTCCACCAGCCAGCACCACCACGAGAGCCGCCAGCACCAGCACCACCATGGTTCACGGTATAGTCGAACTGGGCCGGTGGTCCCCAGGCATTGGCGCCAGCACCAGCACCAGCTCCCTGCCAGCCGCCGGCACCACCGCCATAGCCTCCTGCACCGCGTCCGCCACCAGCACCGCCTTGCCAGCCGCCAGCTCCTGCACCACCGCCATAGCCGCCAGCGCCGCGTCCGCCACCGAAACCACCAGATCCTCCTTGCCAGCCACCAGCAGCAGCACCGCCACCATAGGCTCCAGCGCCACCACCAGCTCCTCCTTGCCAGCCACCAGCACCGCCGCCGCCATAGCCTCCAGCACCAGCGCCGCCCTGTCCACCAATGTGCACCTTCGTGTTGCCGTGCGACTGCGAGACATGCGAGATGAGGCCAGCGCCGTTTTGTGCACCACCGCCGTAACCACCACCGAATCCGCCACCAAAGCCACCGCCACGTCCGCCGCCAGGCAGATAACCACCACCGGCGCCGCCGCGTTGTCCGGCATTAACCAGGGCAAGGGTAGCCAATAAGCAAACGAAGACCTGCAAAGATTGAGTTGCTTAGCCCTGGACTTGAAGGACCTTTGGTCAGGATTGCTATCTGTTTACCTTCATGATTCTTGTTGTTGTCGGATAGTTCTCCTTGTTTTTGTTCTGTTTGTTTTGTTGTCAGCTCTCGGGGCGCAGCTCCAATGGCTTGTGATGCTTCTTGCCTGCCACGCAGCACATTTTATAGCTGAAGATCTCATTCGATGTTTGTCGGCTAATGATCTTTCAAACTGAAAACAAAACAACAAAAAACTCGAAACAACTGAAAAACTACGAAAACATTAATTTACTTTGTGTTTCGTTTTGTTTTTCGGTTTTTTTCTTTGTTTTGTTTTGTTATTTACCAAGTTAGTTTGCCCATCATTTGTGGATTCTAGCGCGTTTCCGAGTGTGTGTGTTGCCTTTAATTAAAATTTGAATTTTGAAAATCAAATTATGAGTTAAAATTAATTGTGCGCAATTAACACGATGCGAAATCGCCAGCGGCGGCGCAGCTCAACTTTGTTCGCAGCTCACACACAGCTCGAGCTGTGCTTAAAAGCGACATGGAGTGGACGCACTGCGTCCAGTTCAGTTCAGCTCAGCTCAGTTTAGAGTTCCGGCATTGCGCATACGGCGCGTGGGACGCCGTTGCAGGCAGCTACAGCTGCTGTTGCAGTTGCTGTTGTTGTTGTCTACCTTCCTGTCCTGCCCTTTCGTTTTTTTTTTGTTATATTTTGTTTTTGTTATTTATTTTTTTTTGAAAGTGACCTCAGCGCATAATCTAAGAGCAACAAGCGCAGCTTGCGCAAGCGACTTGCATAAGCTGCAATAACTGCCAGCTAAAGTGGCAAGTTGCAGGTGACAGGTTGCAGGTTGAAAGGCTGAAAGGCTGAAAGTCGAGCTAGTGCCTTATAGAATTCCAGAGGATTGAGATATGAATACTAACAACGAAAGAATTACAAAGCAAGATGCTTCCTGATTCCTGTTTGCTCTCTTCGATTCAACACTTTTTCATATCTAAGACATTAAGAGATAAATGTAGTCTCTACCTTGTATATGGCCTTATATGAGTAGTTACCAATGCTCCTAACATATATGTACATATAATGTAATATAATTAAGGTTAAAGAGTGCGAGAAAGCTTTAACGAATATTAACTGTTGCTATATATATGTATGTGAATGTTAATGATCACATAAACGTTTAAGAATAGGTTGATAGGGCATGATTTATTATTTCGTTATGCCTTTAAATTGAATCTAATATTGATATATGAATCATAGATACAGTGAACAAAAGCTGTGATAAGTTCAACACAATTACTTCAAACATAACCTAAATTGAGCGTTGATTTCAATGTCAGTTGTACGATATATAGATTTGTTTATAGCTTGTAATTGTATTGTTCAGTTATTTGCACAAGACATAAGTTCTACAACTATAAAAGACAAGAATGTATCATCAGTATTATTATACTCGCTTCTTATAGACCTAGATTATTATAACTTATAAGAAGGAATCTTCGGCACCACACAATATATACATATATATATTCCTGATAACCGTCGACAGTCAAGTTGTTATAGCAACGTCAGTCTTTCCGTCTGTCTCAGATTGTATTGTATTTTACAATATGTACAATAACTATAATTCTTAGCCAGAATGTATAGTTAACTTTCTTAAATTTTATTATAGGTAGTACTACTCTCTTCTAAGTAAGATAAAGTTACTAGAACTAGCATATAGTATATATGTACTATCACATCTTCTACTTCGACGAGAACTTGTTTTGCCAGGTCAACCTTTCTCTGAATAGATCTGTCACTTTTGTTCTTTATTTGGCTTGCGTGATTTTGATTAAACAATTCTTTTATATATTTTATAAAGAACTACTATATATGACAATATCATCGATTCAGATTTAAAATATTATCTAAAGTTTTATAAATTTTATTTGCTTTTATAATTTTTAAATCTGTATTGTATTTTTCCTTTTCCTTCTTCTTATTTATCCTGTTTTATTGAAGAGAACTAAATGGATTTGCAACATGCAAGACATTAAGGCGGCGTAAGGAGAAATTGACAATCTTCGCAAATCATTCAATGTTCAATTAAATGAAACAGTCTGTACAAGGCCAGGACAGTTAGCGTGGCTTTATCTCTGGCCGATCTGTGCAAGCGCTGTGTCGCTCTAATGGAACAACTTCAGCACTTGATTCCGATGAACCGAAACCGAAACTGAACCCGAAGAGATCTAACTTAGATGGCGCAGGGTGTTCGCTCTATGTAAATTTCAACCCATGACTTTCTTCCACTCAGAGAGAGAGAGAGAGAGGGAGGGAGGGAGAGAGTGCTCTCTCCTACACTCGCTGCGAACAGTTTGTGCGCTCTCTCTCTCTCTCACTTTCTGCAGACGGTGCCGAAGAAGTCAGTGGCAGCTTCATTGGCTCGACTGCAGATGTGGCTCAATCATTCCGCTGGCAAGTTGCAAGCGAGAAAGGTGTCTCGATCGTCGTTGTCGTTGTCGTCGTCGTGTGTTGCAAGTTCGCGCGCGTCTAACTGGCTCGCGCCTCGTGCGTTGCGAATCCTTCAACACGAACACCGAATCGAACCAAACCGAACCGAACCGAACCGAGTGCTACAAGTGCCTGTGCGTGTTGAACAGTTTTCCATTTGGTATCTTCGATATTTTCGACTATTTTCCGTTTTGTTAACTTCATTTTTTTTGCCGTTTTTCTTTTGTATTTTTTTGCCTGAAAAAAAACGAAGCCAGTTCGAAATGCTCGCAAAATAGTTGTCGATGTTTTCGAATTAACATCGACAGCATCATCATCAAACACGGAAAGAGCAACAACCAAACAAAAAAAAAAAAAAACCAATTATCTCAAGGCTATAATTAATTTGTATTTTTACTTGCCCATCGATTACTCCTCGCCGCACTTTGATTTCCACTTAAAAGGTTCGTTTACGTAATATTAAAAAATAAAAAACAAAATAAAACAACTTTATAAAGTCGATGATAGCATAATTTATAAGCTAAACATGCATAATGCTCAAGTCAATAAAACCGAAAACAAAAGTTGAAAGTATTTAAATGTGATGCGAAAGGAAAAATACCATGTTGAGAGAGTCTTTCTCTATGGGAATATGTAAATATGATATGTGCATGAATATATATAAACTATATTTATAAAGTACATATAAACTTAAGCCTCACTTTGTTTGGTGACTGGAGAAGTAAGTTGATTCAACTAAGTAAAGATATAAATCACAGACAGTATGAAGTTCTTTGTCAACTATTGCATTAAAGTGTGCATTATGATTAATCATCTATGGTATATATAGTATATAAAGCATATGCTCGTGCCCAAAGCAGCTTAACGGATAATATATATTATTAACGAGCGGGCAGGGGAGGGAGAGAGTCTGCCTTTTGTTCATGGTCTATTAATTGGGGGCCTGCGCATTTTCTTTTCTTTTCAAATACAATATATAATAATAATAATGTACGTTATATATAAATGTTTGCGGATTGCGGTTTGGCCACAGTTGGGGGGAGGGCTGGAGGGGTCTTCTTTGTGTGAGAGTGAGGTAGGTAGAGAGCAGGAATTGATAGTAAAGAATCAGGACTTGAATTGAAAGCTTAGTTCATTTATTGTGGGAGTAAAAGTTGTTGTTGTGGTTGTAATTGTTGTAGTAGTAGTTATTGTTGTTGTTGTTGCAGCTGTAGTAATTGTTGTGGTTGCTGTTGTTGTTGTGGTTGTTGCCTGTGCATTTACCGCACGCAGAACAAAAGACTTAGGCAACGAACTTGAACTAGCATGCAGCTTTTGGTACGTTGCGCTTGCGGTTTTTGTTGTTGTTTGTTTTTTTGGGCAATCACATTGCGTTGCTTTCTCTACACATGACAAACCCATTTTATGGCCAATTCTAAGTGCCGTCGCTAATAAGCCAAGCAGTAGTACAGCCACATTCGCAGCATTCGTGCGTGCACTCACCCTGTAATCTTGATACCCTTGCAGCTCTATAAATGCTAAATATTCCAGCTAAATATATATGGAGAGAAAATTTCAACAAGCCAACATTGATAGCAATTGAGTTATGTCATTATTATCTTTATTCTTCTTTAGGTTTTTTAATTGTTGGCAAAGCGTAGTTTTCAATCCAAAATGTTTTGCGTTTGCATACATGGATGACATGTTTGTGTGAAATTCAGTAGTCTAGCTTTTATAATGCTCAAGATCTAGCGGTTTTTATTGTTAAGCATTAAATTTGATTGATTTGATGTGATTTGTATTTATTTTGTAATATTTCTAATGAAGTTACTAAAATCGGAACAAATTAAGATTCTGTTTTACATCATTATATAACCTGCAAGAGTATAGAACCTTTGGTATGCCGAAGTTAGTCTTCGTTTTTGTTTTATTTTAAATTTAGTTTTTTCTTTGGCTGGACCTGTTCTTGCACAAGCTGTCTTGCAGTCAAACACCCTAACAGTGGCTGGCTGTGCAGGGTGTAGCGTCATTGTTGTTGTTGTAGGGCTGCAGATGAAGCTGTCTGTCTGTTTGCTCACTTGGAAAACAGTTGCTCACTGCGAAAACTAACTGAAATGGTATTAATTGCCACACACACACATAGAGAGAGAGAGACACACACACATATACAGTTGCACGCAAACGATAGTTGACTTTCATTGTCTTTGCTGTTGGGGCTTATTATGCCGTATGCTTTATAGCCTTCGTCTCTCCTTCCCTCTCTGCCGCTCTCTACCTGTCTCTGCCTGCCTCTTTCTCTTGCTCTGCCTCCCTTTGGCGCACTGTGTTTGCATACGCGGCAAGCTAATCACACTTTTAACTCCATTTCGCATAATACTAATTTCATAATTTGCAACGCCACCCAACGCATTTGCCAGCGACATTCGCCGGCGACATTGACTTGTCTGCGCATTTTCACTTTTTGTTCCCCCCTCTACACTCTACTTATATATAGTTAGACAATATATATGTATACTTGACTATCTTAACTTTTCGCAATGAGAACATTGTAAACTTTTGAACTTCACTCGCCCATCCCAATTGCACTTCTATTCCAAGTCCAAGCCATCTCTATCTTTATCTGCCTCTGCAACAGCTAACGGAACATCATAATTGCCGGGGGCGCAGACATTCTATAACTATAGCGCGTCAAGCTATCGTGTAACCATCGACATGATGCCGACATTGCCAGCCCATTTCGGGTACTCAGACTTCGTCACTTAGCTGGACCACGATGGGTATTCAAGTTTAAGTTCGTATGTTTCGATTTTTGTTAAGGTTTTTTACTTTTTAGGCTACTTACTTATTTATTATGGATTATAACAATTTTTATTAACAATTTTTATTATATTAGATAATTATATAAATGTAGTAAGCACCTTTATGCCGTCTTCTTATATGTATTCATTTATTTTATTTATTTTAAATTAAGCAAGTAGGTACCAAAGGTATTGCTTACTACCTTATATTAATAATTCTTATTTAACAGTCTCCAGATTCAGTTTTCAATTTCATTTCACTATTCCTTGAGCTTTTGTAGAGTATAGCAAGTGCGTTATGCACCGCTCAGTTTAGCACTTGCACATTGAGGTTGTTGCTGTTGCTTCAGTTGTTGTTTCTGTTGTTGCTGAACGTGCGCAACTGTCAGCAAATGAAATAGTACGTGGCGTATAATCAGCGCACACTGTGGCAGCCCCCCAAAAACAAAATAAAGGTCGGGAAAGCTTTGCCGCGTTGCGATGTCGCGTCGCTGCTTGCAACAAAACCAAAGCAAAGTTGTCTTTATCAACCAAGAATGAAAGTTAGTTAGCTGTCGTCTATGTTGCTGTTGCTGTTGCTGCAACTGTTTGTCGCTGCAGACAAAACAAGACGAACAATATTTGTCACTTTTGCGGCAAATACTTTCAGCATTGTTCGCCCAAAGAGAGAGAGAGAGAGAGAGAGGGGGGGGAGACAGGGGCACCTCTTTTGTTCAAGGCAATGTGACAATTTATTTATTGCAGCACATTTGTTCAGAGAACAAACGAGAGGTTTCCCCCCCTCGCTGCTGTCTAAACTGAGCTGACAATTTACCAACAATTCGGCCAGGCAATTAACATAATTATCAATGCTCGACTCGACTTGACACATACCCTGCCCCCCTCGCCACCACCGCTCCCCTAGCGTTCATTTGTCACAGAAATTTGATGCACAAAAAGAGCATTATGATAATAGTAACAATAAGAAAAATAATAATAGTTTTGTCGCCTGTCGCGCTTTCGAATCGCGACATCAGACCCCTGTCCCCAGCCATTCAAGTGGAATTGTTGTCTATTCTTCTTCTACACTATCTCTCTTTCTCTCTGTCTCTTGCTCTCTCGCTCCCTCTCAATCTGTTTCTGTTGTTACCATTTCAACGTCTTCAATTCTGAGGGCATTGTGGCAACCCTTCACCCGTCGCAAAGAATGGGCATCGTGATGATCATTGTGATCATAAGTTGGGGGAATTTGTTGCCCAGCACAATGACAAATCGATCCGACAACAATCGAAAATTTCATAGAGTATTCAAAACTCTCAACAGAGCTGCGAAAGTGAAATTTCTCGCACGGCCAGAGATGGCATTGTCGGGCCGAGGCATTGGCGCATCTGACGCAGACCAGACATAATATAATCATAATAACAATCATAATAATAATAATAAATAAATAAGCTGCGGCCCAATAAGTCGGCACAATGGCAAAACTGAAGCTCAGCTTAGACTGAGGGTAGCCTAGTGATATCGGGGGTATCGGGGGGTAACGGGGTCGTAGGGTGGGCAGTCTCGTCTTAAGTCTCGTCTTATTATTACCGCAGAGTAACTTTCCAACGATAAAATCATCATCTCACACACACATTAGACCATTAAATCGGGGCCACCGGGGATTAGTTAGCCAAGCTGAGAAACCTTTCGATTTTCTTCAATTAGGTAATAAATCGCAGTGGGATTTTTCTTTTTGTATTTTTTCATTTTGGAAAGCAAAAATCTTTCGTAGTTAAGAAATTTGAGTTTGGGTAAGGTAAGGCCCAATCTGAAGCATTACTACCCACTTGCAGAAGGTGTATAAGAATCTGGTTCTGATTGAATTGTATGTTTGTATCGTATTGGGTTAAGTCGGTATTATTTAGAGATCTCTCTCAAACTTATGAATCTGTTTCTTTGTGTATTTTAACTTTTAATTTATTATCATAACATGTTTCATCTCATATCATGCCATAGGACACAATTTCATATCAATCCAACTTATCGCTTGGCAAAACATTGTCATATCATATGATAAACACTGCCATTTACGTTTCACCCATTTTAATTTTGGTGTTTCCTATTTTAGCAGCCATATTAAACTGTTCTATTGTGCATAATATAATGTCATATGATAAGCTTTGCCATATAGTTTTCGTTATATCATACCGTACCATGCCATATCATGTCATACAAGAGAATCACTTTATACCAAGCCAAGTCAAACTGTTGTAGAGGTCATGATATCATTAGCCCTGTCAAATATTACTAGTCATATGGTGCCATACCTGACCATATGATGCCATATCACTATACTATAAGCTGCAAACTATGTCAGTGCTTGTCATACCCAATCATACATACAACCATATGTGGGCATTCATTTTTCTAGACAATAAATCCACGTTTCACGCCTATAAAAAGAAGATGAAAATTCATAACTGGAAATGCAAATCTCCTTTTCAGGCTTCTGGCGCAGCGTTAATCTCTCACTCCAGGTGTGTCTCTATGTGTGTGTGTGTGTGAGTACAGATCTATCATGTGGTTGGCTTTAATTGTGGCTTCATTCATCAGTCTGTCAGAGGGGGCAGGGGCGACTGACGTCTGACTGATGCATCTGCCATACCTTCTCAAACGTTGTTCAGTTAATTAAAACTCAGGTGTGCTCAAGGGGTCAAGCCGTATATCGCACCTGGCTAAGCTGTTATGACTGCAATGTGCTTGACCTCTGGCAGAGCTGTTCAAGCTCTGACTAGGCTCTGTCCAAGCTCTTCCCATTGCAAACTCAATCCCGAGTTGGACTTGCAAATTGCCTCCATGCCACGCCCCGCATTGGTTATGCAACTTACGACAACTTGACTTGATTCGATTTGTTTTTGGTTCCGTTTTGTTTTGTTACCGAACGGAAAAGAAAATAAAATACAACAAAAACAACAAAAAGAGTTAACAGTTTACAGTTTTGTCTTTTCTTTTGGCATTTTAATGGCCAATTCAAAAACAAATTTCGTTGTCAACAAAAACAGAGCGAGCAAGCAGAGAGAAAGAAAGAGAAGAATGGTATGTTGTGTAGAGAGAGGGGAAGAGCGGGAACGAACAGGCGTGCGAAATAGAGGAGCCAAAATCACGCTAGATTTGGCTACTTATGCATATACATATAATTTGATTGATCAGGCAGCGCTTCCTCATCCTCTGGGGAGTGACGTCGTGCTTGATTGTTGATCGTTTCAAAGTCATTGGCAGAGATCTTGCGCAAGCCTTGTCGGTCATTTCCGGCTCCTGCTGTCTTTGGCCAAAATATCGTAGCACCAACGACTTGCTGCGACTTGTCGTGACTTGTTCGCACACGCTCGCTCGCTCTTGTTTGGCTTTTACTTTCGGCCAGCAATGTGCTGCGGTAAGTGGCAAACTCAACTCGCACAATGCGCTTCACTTTTACCGCCGGCCAAAGCCTTTCGTCATGCGCCAACGAAAGTAAACACAACCAATAAGGTATAAACAACGCTCACACACACACTGGCACATGTGTGTTAAACTAGAGTAAAAGCCGAAATTCGTCAGCCCTTTTGATGCACTGCAATACCCTATAGCCGTCAAATGGCCAAATGAGCATACCAGTTTCTGTGTGTTACATGTAACTTATTACAGGGTATGCAGATGTATACATGCCTACCCATTCAAGTAGGAAAACCGGAAAGCTAAAGCGCTTTTTCACACATCAAAAGACACCAATAATAAAAAAAAACCTCTTACTCTGCCGAGTTGATTAATTGTCGCATTAAGTGAGCGCCTTGTAAACTGGTTGCAACTAATCGCGGTAGCTTAACTAATTATCACAGTTCATTTTCGGCAAGGTAAAACAATCGATTTGTCAGTATTTTTCAATACTTGTAACGACATGCGATAGGCAATCGATAGGTCAATTGATTGCAAATAAATTGCGTTAAGTTCGTTAACTACACGTAGTGCAATCAAAAGCTGCTTGGTATGCGATCCCGTAATGAACTCAACAAGAACAACTTGAAAGAGAAGTACAGAGAGGAAGGGAGTTAGAGATTGAGTTACTCCTTCGCATCGCGGGAAATTTAATGGCTGTAATATACTATATGCATATGAATGTCTGTACCTGTATAATAAGGCCATCCACATAAATCTTGCATGCGCAGAAGTTTCGACAGTTTGTTGCGCAGTTCCAGGGAACGCATAATTGTTGAAAACGCTTTTAATGACATAATTAGGCATTGCTTTTGGCAGGGGGCAGGGGGAGAAATATGAAAAATTAATTAGCTGGCAGAGCGAGTGCAAAAAAAGATACATATGTACATATGTATGTGTGTATTGTATGCATAATAGATGAGGGAAAAACGAACGAACGAACGAACGGAGGCAAAGCGAACATATTTGGCATTTTGGCCAGGTCGCCGCCCAGGCTGATTGATTTGACCCGTGCAACAACACTTTCACCTGGCGCCACTTCATGCAACCACCGCAGGCGCATCTCATGCCACACGGCCCTGCGCCAGGGCATTGTCTGCCCACCTGTCTGCACCCGCCTGCTCCGTCTACCTGTCTGCCTGTCCATATGTATTATGATTATTTCCAATTTGGAATTACCGAAACGCATTTCGTGATGCGGCAACAACGCAATGTCGTGTCGCCTCCGTTGTGGCTCCCTCTCCCCTCTCTCTCTCCCTCTATCTCTGTCACTGTTGCCTCATTCCCCGTTTTGGGAGCAACTCAGCACCGTGGGGCCTGTGAAATCAATTTGTGTAATTATGTAACTGTAACTGCCGCAGCTTCAGGCACAGCAATAGGCACAGTCTCTCTGGGAGAGAAAGAGAGAGCAGGAGCGAGACTGTCTGACAGACATCAATTTAGCAATCGATCAGCTTTTTGTCATCTACCCAACAGTGTTGGCAACCAGCATCGATAAGCAAAGTTTGCTGAAGTAGCCATAAACGGCTAAGAATTAACCAGTGATGAGCAGCGAACAAAAACAGCTAGAACTAGCCGCAGATTTTACTTATTTATTTGATTATTTATTTCGAATTTGCCTTGATTCGCTGTGGTTTGCAATCGACCATTTTCTACACTAGTCAGCAGGTTTTGTATGTCTACATACATTTTGTCTAGAGTCTCATGTTGCTTGTTAGCAATGTTTCTTGTTCAGTTCTCAATCAGCGATTTCATTGCGGTGGCACATGCGGTTACCGTTAGGTGGCTCGCGTTCATAATTTGGGCACATCTAACGGCCTGATCAGCCGTCGATCACAACCCAACCACAAAATTAATAAGCAACGCGCCATTAGAGAGAGAGACATAGAGGGAGAAAAAGAGAGAGAGAGATAGGACGCATGGATCAATTTGCTACGTTGAATGAACCATTGAATGAACTATTGAATGAACCATTGTCAATTGGCGTCAATTGAACCGAGGCGAGAGTTCAGGCGAGTGCACTCGCATTCGCTAATGGATGCGGCCAATTGGCCTGGCCGGGCAGTTGCTTGTTGGCCAACAAGTTGCAGTGGCAAGTGGCAAGTGGCAGTGGCAAGTTGCAGCCTGTTGCCAGTTGCCAGTTGAATGAACCGCCTGCAGCAACGTAACCACTTTGCAACACAAGAGCTGCCGAGAGTGCCAAGTTGTGGCAGTTGTGGGTCAGCAGGGATCCCACAACATATACAAATATATATATGTACATATATATCTATGTAGTACATTTATATAGTTCTATATAGTTTGCTAATGTTTATAAAGTTATGTTTTACAACGGTCCCCGAAGATTTCTAAGAGGTAAGCACATATGTTGTGTCTTCGGAACTGGTTCAAAATTGTTGCAGAGACGTGCGACAGTTGAAAGTGACTTTTCGTTTCATGAACTGGTTCGTGAGCATTAGCGAATATTTTAAATGACTTTACATTGTCAGAAATATGATTTCAATTCCAACGACAGCTTCATTTTAGTTTGCTGAACCCGTTTAATCAATTTCAATGCAAAAATTAACTAGTTCCATTGCAATACGCCCCTCCCAGCCATTTAACTAAAATATGTTGGTATATACCAAAGTCATACTTTGGTTTCCTCAACCGGTTCAATCAATTTTAATTTAAAAATTAACTAGTTCCATGTTTGCTCAAGTGTAGTAAGCTCATTTACATAGCTGCCTTCACCCTCCTCCCATTACTTTGCTAATTACCAATTGTATATTTTAGTTCCCTGAACCAGTTCGACTCATTTCAGTGTTCAAATGAACTAGTTACAGTTTTGATCAATTGCAACAAACGTCTTCAGATATGTTCACCCACTCCTACACTCCCCTAACGTTGTTAATAATCAATGGTTCTGCCAACCGGTTCAGATTGGTTACAATTTTTGAAAACTTCATTGATTTGTATGTAAAACCAAACTAGTTGCAGTTTAGCATTTTGAACAAGAAGACAGCGATGAACTGCTAGACACCCCCTTCAACTTCTTCTCCTCTCTCTCTCACTCTTTATCCCTTACTCTATGCGAGGCAGGCGGACAATGGCAACCTCTGCCTCGTACTATCTAAGTGGAGCAATACTTTGGAAACCAACTGCAACTACTTGTTGTTCGTAATTGAAAGGCGGCTGAGCAGCAGAAACAACAACAACAACAGCAGCAGCAACAAAGCAACAAGCAACAAATTAATTTCACTTTCTTTGCTGCATTTGTTGCTTTATTCATTGCAGAAAATTGCATTGAAGAAAGAGAGAAAGAGAGGAGGCAGCGAGAAGGCGCGGTCTGTGCGCAGGTTTATTGACTGCACATGTTGTTGTTGTTGCAGCATGAGGGGAAGGCATTGAGGGTCTGTCTACTGGGCTAGGCCTAGGCCTTCTCCGATTCAGGGGCACAATGGGCAAACGCAGCGCGCAGCTCGCAAGATGCTGCTGTCATCGACACAGGCGGCATTCCACACGGCACTTGTGGCACACATATTTTCACCCAGCAATTAAAGCGGGAGAGCTAAAGTGAGAGAGACAAAGAGAGAGAGAGAGAGACCAACTTAAAGTGTGTTGCTTTATTTATTGAAATATATGTCATACTTCTTGAGATTATAATAGTGTTTTTTTGGTTATCCATTCCTATTTAGCCTCCTTTTGAGTAGCTGCCTCAATACTGCTGTCTTATATATCATCCATCTACATCTATATATTATAGATCTATGTGGGGGGGACTGTGTCGAGAATCATTTGAAAACTAAATGCTATAGCTTCGTTTCATACATATCCGTAAACATAATCGAAACTTATAGTTCGAAATTGTAAACTGAAAATATTTACAATAATTTACAAAATCATGCTAAACACATTTTGGGATCAGATCTTATACGGGTACAATAAATAATCAGTTCATCATTCTTAACATCCCTTGGGATAATCAATATATCAGATTTCGATCAGATCCTATACGGGTATAATAAATAATCAGTTCAAAAACAAATCTCTCTCTGGGACTCTAAGCTAAGCACGTGTTCTCGTTGTTGCTGTTATAATATCATTCCCTTTATAGTATAATATCAGCTGCCGACAGACCCGACAATCCCATATTTAATTCCAGCAGCTTCCTAACGTGTACAATCGATGGGGAACGCAATGCAGAATGAACGCGACTGGAGACGAGTCCATGGAATTCGCGTGCCATATTGGTGCGCAAACGCAGCAATTGCTTGCCCAGCTTTGTGTCCAGTGTAATGCGTATCCAATTGTCAATGCAGAGCACCGATTGATCGACACGGTCACCTGGCGCAAGATTGCAGTGCTCTGCCATCATATATTCCATTTGTATAGCCGGATCGATGGCCTCCAGGCGTGCCAACTTGCCGCACTGCATTGCCACCATAAGAGTGCTAATCAGCGTCACATGGCCAATATTCGACACCTGACCCGCTGTGCGTGTCTTCTCCACAAAGAGCAACCAATCACTGAGAGCGGAACAAGTCCTCTGGGTAAAGCACATTGTCATGCCAGAGCTACGAGAGAGCAGGACACGTGGATCTCCCTCGGCAACGAATCGACGCTTTGCATTCGTATTACGGTCGATATACGCAATGTTCGGATAGAGTCCAGCCGTGAGTGCCATGCGTACCATATTCATGTTGCGATCATATTGTGTGGCCGCACCCACATCCTGTACCTTGATGATGCGACGCACTGTGATGCGCAGTGTGTCCACCGCTGAGACGAACTTGTCCATGGACTCTTGGCACAGAAAATGCTTGTCACAGAAAGCTTCCAACTGGCGGCGTCCCTTCTTGGAGGCATATATATAGTCCGCATATAGCTGCAGTATGCCCAGCGAATCACTGAATCCATCGACGCTAAAGTTATCCCTTGTCTTGCGCTGTTCGTTGCGCTCGTTACGCTCTGGGGGCAGCACGAAGGGATCGCGTACGGAATAGAATGATGTAATGATAGTCATGCTACCCAGGCAGCCGTAGTAGAGGCTATAGACCAGACACTTGCCCAGCTGCACCTCCAGTGGCAATTCGGCGAGTATGCGCCCCAAATGTGTGACCGTCTCGTTATCATCGTGCAGCACATTCAACAGCTTTAACTTGTCCACAGCCTGTGTCACAGCAACAGGCTGTGGCGCATCCAGAGCCTGTGAGAGAAACTGTTTAATCGGCTGCTGTGGCACTGTAATCTTTGCCATCAGGCAGATCTCTTCCAGGGTATGACGCATTATCTCTGGTATAATGAAACGGCTGAATGAATTGAATTGTCCTGTGCTATAGAGTTGATAACATATGCCATCCTTGCGTCGACCCACACGTCCAGCTCGTTGTTGTGCATCGGCCTGTGATATCCAGCCACAGTTCAATTGCGAAGCACCCGTTGCCGTATCGTAGATCTTCATCTTGGAGCGTCCCGTATCGATGACATACAGCAGATCCGGTATGGTTATGGAGGTCTGGCCAATGTTGGTGCTTAGCACAATCTTTAGCTGAATACTTGGGTATGTGTGGAATACATCCTTTTGCTTCTGTGTATCCACCTGGCTGTGCAGCATAAAGATCTTGGTTAGACCCGGCGGCAATGTGTCCAGAAGTTGATCCATCAGCCTGGTCATATCCTGATAGCCGGGTAAATAGACAATGGCAGCGCCTTTGGGACCCTTCAGCAGCAGCAGCTGCAGCAGCGATACAATTAAATCATTGTCAATCTCCTGTTGATAATCCATGGTGTGCGTCAAGTGATATGCATCGATTAGCTTATCTGCATCGACTAGATCTGTATTATTTAGCATGCCTTTCATTTGGGGAGTCATATAGCCAGTTATAAGCAGGATTTGCTCGAGCGGAAACATGCGCACATTGAAGCTTCGTCCCTCCACATCGAGCACGGGTGCATTGCCAAAGTAAGTAGACAATGCCTCCAGATCCATGGTGGCCGACATGAGTATCAATTTGAGCGCCTTGTTGCGCTCCAGCTCCAGTTTGATGTTGAGCAATAGAAAATCTGTGTTCAGATCACGATCGTGCACCTCATCGATGACCAGATGCGTGGTGTTGGCAAATAGTTCGGATCTGTTCATGGCCAGCGACCGCAATAGGCAGCCACTGGTGGTCAGCGATAGCAACGTTTTGTTGCTGCACTTGCCTGAAAGTGGATAAAGAGGAAGGAGATTATGTAGCAATTGATCTCTAGCTTACTTCGTAGGTAACTCACTTTCCATGCGAATGATGTAGCCGACAGTGTCGCCCAGAGATTCGCCTCGCTCCTCTGCAATGCGTCCGGACACGGTTATGGCGGCAATGCGACGCGGCTGACTAACTACAATCCTCACAGCCTGCTGGTTTTGCGAGGCATGCTCCAGCAAGTATTGTGGCAATTGGGTGGACTTGCCAGAGCCCGTGGCGCCATTTACGATGAGCACCTGCCAGGAAGTTCAAAAGAGCATATGAAAATAGAGTGAGGAAAGGATCTTCTTCTTGCCACCTACCTGCGACATCTCGAGCAGTTCAAATATCTTTTCACGTTTCTCATAAATGGGCAAGTCACGTCGCTCACGTGCAAGATGTTCGTCAATCGGACGGGGATGCGGCGGTATACGCGGTGTTACTACCAGGCCGCCGTTGCCTCCACTTCGGTTAACCTGTTGGCGGCGCTGTGTCTGCATTGCCGGCTGTAGCTTTTTGGCGCCCAACTCTAGTATGGCCTTGTCGAGTGTTTCTTTCATCATCGGCGTAACAGTTAAATCGACATTCTCCAGTCGTATATGCTGCATGACAGCCTCTTTGCGAGAAATGCACAGTACACGGTCGCCATCGCTGCTGCGACTGCGCGTCAATCCTTGCATTTCTGTCGACTGTTGGTCGCTGTTAAGAAAATCGAGTACACTCTGCTGCAGATTTGTAGTTCGGCAAATGAAATCTTTTGTTGCTCTGATTTTTGGTTTTTATCATTGGCCTTGGTCTTCGATTTTGATTTTAGTTTTTTCGTTGATGTTGCGGTTGAAGCTCCAGCAGTTGAATTGGAATTTTCGTTGCCTTTATTCTGACGGCTTTTGCCTGCCTTGCTCTTACTTTTTGACATATTTTTACTTGTCAAAACGTACTGTCAGAATCAAATATTAATAATCGAAATAACAGCCTACTTGCACCGAAATTACTTTGTTGATTGCCTGCAAACTGTGTAACGTAGCAGTGAGCTTATGATTGCTGTGGCTTTGCTCAATCGATTGTTGGCTCCGTCTGGTCACATAGTTGGCGTCCATTGAATTTCACAAGTAATCGTAACAAAAAGCTATCGATAGTGGCGCAAATCACGTATCTATTTGTTTAAATTTATTTGTGAAATTATTATTTGAATTACTAGAAATTAAGATTGGTTACAATTTTTGAAAACTTCATTGATTTGTATGTAAAACCAAACTAGTTTCAGTTTAGCATTTTGAACAAGAAGACAGCGATGAACTGCTAGACACCCCCTTCACCTTCTTCTCCTCTCTCTCTCACTCTTTATCCCTTACTCTATGCGAGGCAGGCGAACAATGGCACCCTCTGCCTTGTACTATCTAAGTGGAGCAATACTTTGGAAACCAACTGCAAATACTTGTTGTTCGTAATTGAAAGGCGGCTGAGCAGCAGAAACAACAACAACAACAGCAGCAGCAATAAAGCAACAAGCAACAAATTAATTTCACTTTTGCTGCATTTGTTGCTTTATTCATTGCAGAAAATTGCCTTGAAGAGAGAAAGAGAGGAGGCAGCGAGAAGGCGCGGTCTGTGCGCAGGTTTATTGACTGCACATGTTGTTGCTGTTGCAGCATGAGGGGAAGGCATTGAGGGTCTGTCTACTGGGCTAGGCCTAGGCCTTCTCCGATTCAGGGGCACAATGGGCAAACGCAGCGCGCAGCTCGCAAGATGCTGCTGCCATCGACACCGGCGGCATTCCACACGGCACTTGTGGCACACATATTTTCACCCAGCAATTAAAGCGGGAGAGCTAAAATGAGAGAGACAGAGAGAGAGAGAGAGTCCAACTTAAAGTGTGTTGCCTTTATTTATTGAAATATATGTCATACTTCTTGAGATTATAATAGTGTTTTTTTGGTTATCCATTCCTATTTAGCCTCCTTTTGAGTAGCTGCCTCAATACTGCTGTCTTATATATCATCCATCTACATCTATATATTATAGATCTATGTGGGGGGGACTGTGTCGAGAATCATTTGAAAACTAAATGCTATAGCTTCGTTTCATACATAATCGAAACTTATAGTTCGAAATTGTAAACTGAAAATATTTACAATAATTTACAAAATCCTGCTAAACACATTTTGGGATCAGATCTTATACGGGTACAATAAATAATCAGTTCATCATTCTTAACATCCTTTGGGATAATCAATATATCAGATTTCGATCAGATCCTATACGAGTATAATAAATAATCAGTTTAAAAACAAATCTCTCTCTGGGACTCTAAGTTGCTGTTATAATATCATTCCCTTTATAGTATAATATCAGCTGCCGACAGACCCGACAATCCCATATTTAATTCCAGCAGCTTCCTAACGTGTACAATCGATGGGGAACGCAATGCAGAATGAACGCGACTGGAGACGAGTCCATGGAATTCGCGTGCCATATTGGTGCGCAAACGCAGCAATTGCTTGCCCAGCTTTGTGTCCAGTGTAATGCGTATCCAATTGTCAATGCAGAGCACCGATTGATCGACACGGTCACCTGGCGCAAGATTGCAGTGCTCTGCCATCATATATTCCATTTGTATAGCCGGATCGATGGCCTCCAGGCGTGCCAACTTGCCGCACTGCATTGCCACCATAAGAGTGCTAATCAGCGTCACATGGCCAATATTCGACACCTGACCCGCTGTGCGTGTCTTCTCCACAAAGAGCAACCAATCACTGAGAGCGGAACAAGTCCTCTGGGTAAAGCACATTGTCATGCCAGAGCTACGAGAGAGCAGGACACGTGGATCTCCCTCGGCAACGAATCGACGCTTTGCATTCGTATTACGGTCGATATACGCAATGTTCGGATAGAGTCCAGCCGTGAGTGCCATGCGTACCATATTCATGTTGCGATCATATTGTGTGGCCGCACCCACATCCTGTACCTTGATGATGCGACGCACTGTGATGCGCAGTGTGTCCACCGCTGAGACGAACATGTCCATGGACTCTTGGCACAGAAAATGCTTGTCACAGAAAGCTTTAATCTGGCGGCGTCCCTTCTTGGAGGCATACATATAGTCCGCATATAGCTGCAGTATGCCCAGCGAATCACTGAATCCATCGACGCTAAAGTTATCCCTTGTCTTGCGCTGTTCGTTGCGCTCTGTGGGCAGCACGAAGGGATCGCGTACGGAATAGAATGATGTAATGATAGTCATGCTACCCAGGCAGCCGTAGTAGAGGCTATAGACCAGACACTTGCCCAGCTGCACCTCCAGTGGCAATTCGGCGAGTATGCGCCCCAAATGTGTGACCGTCTCGTTATCATCGTGCAGCACATTCAACAGCTTTAACTTGTCCACAGCCTGTGTCACAGCAACAGGCTGTGGCGCATCCAGAGCCTGTGAGAGAAACTGTTCAATCGGCTGCTGTGGCACTGTAATCTTTGCCATCAGGCAGATCTCTTCCAGGGTATGACGCATTATCTCTGGTATAATGAAACGGCTGAATGAATTGAATTGTCCTGTGCTATAGAGTTGATAACATATGCCATCCTTGCGTCGACCCACACGTCCAGCTCGTTGTTGTGCATCGGCCTGTGATATCCAGCCACAGTTCAATTGCGAAGCACCCGTTGCCGTATCGTAGATCTTCATCTTGGAGCGTCCCGTATCGATGACATACAGCAGATCCGGTATGGTTATGGAGGTCTGGCCAATGTTGGTGCTTAGCACAATCTTTAGCTGAATACTTGGGTATGTGTGGAATACATCCTTTTGCTTCTGTGTATCCACCTGGCTGTGCAGCATAAAGATCTTGGTTAGACCCGGCGGCAATGTGTCCAGAAGTTGATCCATCAGCCTGGTCATATCCTGATAGCCGGGTAAATAGACAATGGCAGCGCCTTTGGGACCCTTCAGCAGCAGCAGCTGCAGCAGCGATACAATTAAGTCATTGTCAATCTCCTGTTGATAATCCATGGTGTGCGTCAAGTGATATGCATCGATTAGCTTATCTGCATCGACTAGATCTGTATTATTTAGCATGCCTTTCATTTGGGGAGTCATATAGCCAGTTATAAGCAGGATTTGCTCGAGCGGAAACATGCGCACATTGAAGCTTCGTCCCTCCACATCGAGCACGGGTGCATTGCCAAAGTAAGTAGACAATGCCTCCAGATCCATGGTGGCCGACATGAGTATCAATTTGAGCGCCTTGTTGCGCTCCAGCTCCAGTTTGATGTTGAGCAATAGAAAATCTGTGTTCAGATCACGATCGTGCACCTCATCGATGACCAGATGCGTGGTGTTGGCAAATAGTTCGGATCTGTTCATGGCCAGCGACCGCAATAGGCAGCCACTGGTGGTCAGCGATAGCAACGTTTTGTTGCTGCACTTGCCTGAAAGTGGATAAAGAGGAAGGAGATTATGTAGCAATTGATCTCTAGCTTACTTCGTAGGTAACTCACTTTCCATGCGAATGATGTAGCCGACAGTGTCGCCCAGAGATTCGCCTCGCTCCTCTGCAATGCGTCCGGACACGGTTATGGCGGCAATGCGACGCGGCTGACTAACTACAATCCTCACAGCCTGCTGGTTTTGCGAGGCATGCTCCAGCAAGTATTGTGGCAATTGGGTGGACTTGCCAGAGCCCGTGGCGCCATTTACGATGAGCACCTGCCAGGAAGTTCAAAAGAGAATATGAAAATAGAGTGAGGAAAGGATCTTCTTCTTGCCACCTACCTGCGACATCTCGAGCAGTTCAAATATCTTTTCACGTTTCTCATAAATGGGCAAGTCACGTCGCTCACGTGCAAGATGTTCGTCAATCGGACGGGGATGCGGCGGTATACGCGGTGTTACTACCAGGCCGCCGTTGCCTCCACTTCGGTTAACCTGTTGGCGGCGCTGTGTCTGCATTGCCGGCTGTAGCTTTTTGGCGCCCAACTCTAGCATGGCCTTGTCGAGTGTTTCTTTCATCATCGGCGTAACAGTTAAATCGACATTCTCCAGTCGTATATGCTGCATGACAGCCTCTTTGCGAGAAATGCACAGTACACGGTCGCCATCGCTGCTGCGACTGCGCGTCTTTAGACCATGTTGCCGGGCAAAGAGATGTATCTCCTTCCGCTGCATATTGGTCAATCCTTGCATTTCTGTCGACTGTTGGTCGCTGTTAAGAAAATCGAGTACACTCTGCTGCAGCATTTGTAGTTCGGCAAATGAAATCTTTTGTTGCTCTGATTTTTGGTTTTTATCATTGGCCTTGGGCTTTGATTTTGATTTTAGTTTTTTCGTTGATGTTGCGGTTGAAGCTCCAGCAGTTGAATTGGAATTTTCGTTGCCTTTATTCTGACGGCTTTTGCCTGTCTTGCTCTTACTTTTTGACATATTTTCACTTGTCAAAACGTACTGTCAGAATCAAATATTAATAATCGAAATAAAAGCCTACTTGCACCGAAATTACTTTGTTGATTTCCTGCAAACTGTGTAACGTAGCAGTGAGCTTATGATTGCTGTGGCTTTGCTCAATCGATTGTTGGCTCCGTCTGGTCACATAGTTGGCGTCCATTGAATTTCTTAAGTAATCGTAACAAAAAGCTATCGATAGTGGCGCAAAGCACGTATCTATTTGTTTAAATTTACTTGTGAAATTATTATTTGAATTACTAGAAATTAAAATAAAATATAATTAGTATTTATTGTTATTATTTCTAAATAATTCCATGCAGGAGTAAAATACTAAGTCCTTTATACATTCGTTTATTATAGACATTTTAAACTTGTTGCATACTTTTTTGGCTAGCTTTTCGTGCTTATTATAAAAAAACTAACAAAAAAATTGTTGGCGGCTGCAAAGGAATACAGATCAAATTTATAAATGATCTATTACAAAACTCCTATCGATAAAAATAAATACCGAGTATTTTGTGTATATTAAAAAAAAATTTATTGTATATATATTTTTTTCCTAGCTTGCACATTACAGAAAGACAATGTGGGGTTATTTCTTTGTTGGTTTATCCTTTGCTTTAGCATTTTGCTGTTCCTCTTCGCTATCCTCATCAGTATCGCATTCATCTGAATCTAGATCTGAATCATCGCCATCTTCATCATCATCACCATCCTCATCGTCGTCGGAATCATCGCTAAAATCATCGTCCTCACCGTCACCGGCGAGATTCAACTGTTTGATCTTCTCAAGCAGCTCTTCACGCGTGTGCCTAACGCGCGTTGCCTTCTCTTGTGCCTCCTGGACTTCTTCATCAAGGGGCTCCTCCGTCTCCTTCTTGCGTCCCTTGTTCATGTAACGCAGAAAGGCACGACGCTTGCGTTCCGAAAAAGATTTAATCAACCGATCCATTTCTACTTGCAGTTGCTGCTCCTCCTGAGGCGTTGGCTCGGGTGCTTCAATTGCCACCTCATCGGCGCTCTTTAGGCACTTGGCACATACGTGATCCTTTATCGCACAGTCACGACAAATGACATGGTAGGCCTTGCGCACTGTTCGCTGCTGGCAGCGCGCACAGGTTTTCGCCTGAGTCAGGGGCTTGTACTTTTTGTACTTGATCTTCCACTCGATCACCTCCTTGCACCGTTGACAGACTGTCGATACGTGCATCTTATTGAGACGCATCTGCTGTGGCGTCTTGTCGTGCAAATCATTTTTGAATACATGGCGATTTTTGTGTTTTTGTGCACGTGTGCGACTCGCATTTCCTCGCTGTGTGCTCATTTTGTTTTTGGGGCTCTGTGAAGATACATAAAAGTTAAATTTGTTTTAACTGCCATTTTTCTATGTTGAACATTATATATTTTACCGAATACACTTCACTTTGTCGCCAACTCTGGCAATTTATCTATTGTTGTGTTTTAATTTGTAAATCAACTAAGGCGTATTAGACTTCGAGGCAGTAATCGATAACATTTACTCAATTTGGTCGAACATGTGCGCCCACATGGACATAAGCTGTCTGCTATGAGCACATACTAAAATAAAACTATTGAATTTAATGAGCACAATTTATAATTAAACAATGCAGTTTTATAATTAAAAAATTGTCATTGTGTTTAATTTATAAATTCAGAATTTATATACCACTTAATTCAATAAACATGCTTTGCCGTTCTGCAGAGCTGGTCACACCAGAAATCATGCGCATTAGCTTGCTAGCAATAGCTGTCTGCTATGAGTGCATGTACATTATAGTTGAAATGCCGGTTTATTTAAACTTTAATAACTGGTAATACTTAATTAAATAAGGGGAAGGGGGTAACAAGTTTATAGGATAAATATTCCTAATTTAATGCTTTCATTTAATTCTTTGCAGTACGGCCAGACAATTGGCATGCAGTCGTCATGCGTGATCTCAAGCAGCGCTTGTTCGATCTATTACGTTCTGGCGGCATATCCGTTGGCGACAACAACAGCAACAACAATGGCAACAGCAATGGCAACAGTGTCGCACAGCATCATCATCTCCAGCAGCATCAGCAACAGCAGCAATTGCTTTATTCCCCTCTACATGCTCAGCAAAAGCCCAAGAAACTGCATGAATATACCGCAGCCGATTGCAATGCTGCATTCCTGCGCAAATATCACGATCTGAGCATTAGCCGTGAAAGGGAAAGAGAGAGGGAGCGCGAAGAGGAGCGCCTGCGGGAGCCGAATGGAACTGCCAATGTGATTTACTTCAATGAGAATCTATCGATGACCAGCAAGTATAATGTGCGACAATATCCGCTTACTCGGTACCCTTCCTGTCCGCTAAGTAGCTTCGGCATGTCGCCGCCACATGCCGACGGCAGTGCAGGCAGCAGCCTGGCTGAGGACACCGAAAGCGATAGATATAACTTCTGTTCGGACGAGGATCAGAGCAGCAATGCGCACACACTCAAGCTGCACCATCGCAGCAACAGCAACAACAATCCCTGCACGGCCATGCATGGTGATGGCGATGGCGTTGGCGTTGTCAATGGTGTTGTCGATGTGGACATGGTTATGTCGATGGCGGACGTCGATGCTGATGTTGATCTGGATGATGATCAGGCCGAATCGCAGCTGGACTCATTCTGCACACTCTGCACCTCGACATTCAGCTACAACAAATGCTGTCGCTACTGCGATAACTCACTCTGTGGTTCCAAATGTAACTCGGAGCGCGGTTCGCATGCAAGTCGCATCAGTTGCAATCCCAACTCTTATGGCACTCTCGATGGCGACTTCGATTGCGGGAATCAGCTGCAACAGCAACAGCAACAATTGCAGTTGCAACAGCAGCAGCAACTGCAGCAGCGTTTCGGTGGCAGCATGAAAATGTTGACGACCCATGGGCAACACAAGGTGGCACCCGCTGCAGCTATCAGGTGAGTTCCCCCCATTGCCGTATCTAAGAAATCGAGAAACCTTTTTAATAAACAAATGCATGGATTAAAATTAGATTTGAGGCTGCACGTTTTGCTGAAGACTTATTACATTTATGCGATCCTTATCCTTTAGAATATTGGGTGATTTGACATCTCGATGAATCACATTCTTTTCATTCTCTAGCAAAGAATATGAGTTAGATTAAATAGGGTTCCCATACCTATACCCGAAATACATATGTAACTAAGCTTAAAAGGGAAATAAGCAGCAGAACAAAAATGAAGACGACACAACTCATGATCCACAAGTTCGCACACGATCATATACACACTGTCATACACCCATTAAATAGCGGAGTTCAACCAAAGCAGGGCTCGATTGAATACAAACTTAAGAAAAATTAAAAACTGAATATGCATGGGGTATTGGTTTATAATCTTGCTGAAAAGTCTAAGACAAGGGGCCAAAAATGTTGGCAAATTGGGGAAATGACTTTTGGAGAATTACTTTGTAGCGAATGACATTTATTTTGGAAAACATCCATAGCAAGAGATCGCAGCCCAGTATAATATATTCTTGAAATCACACACAAACACACTTGAGAGAGTAAACATAAACAAAAAGCAACAACAACAATTTACGGTCAAAAGCTCAAAGCTTTCTTCGCCTCGCGCAGCAACGGCGACGTAAGCAGCGCTGCCATAGTCGACGGCAGCTTTTACCTTTCTTCGAAGCCGAAGCCAAAGTCGAAGTCGAAGTCGAAGCCGCGTTCGAGGCTTCTTTCTTGGGGGGCTTTGCGAGCGCAGACCGTGCGACTGGCGACTCAAATAAGCGTCGACCATTGTTCGTGCCGCACGTGCCGCACTGCCACGCCAAGCACTGAGACAGACAAAACAAGAACACACATGCACATGTATGTTTATCGCGATAACAACAACAACAACAACAGCAAAATGCTGCACCGCCTGTGACGCTTTTTTCGCAAATTGCTTAATCATTTTGCATTTTGTTTTGTTTTCTTTTTTTTTGTTTACCGCGATGGTATCGGTCAGTTGATAGTCGGATACAACAAACGATAACGATAGCGATAAGTGTGCGTGAGTTGTGCTTTCGAATTGTGCAGGACGAGTCTTCAAAGTGCAGCCCATAATCAATGACATTGTATGGGTGTGTGTACGTGTGTGTGTGTGTCTCTAGATTTTGATATAGCCAACAAGTTGGGTAAGCTAACTGAACAATCGGCATATGGTTCACGCCTCATTTGTTAATACATTATCAATAAAGATTATATATAATATTATTCAATTATTTATTTATATAATTCATGAAATATAAGAAGATAGATAAATATATATCTAAAATAACATAAAGATTTCAAACCGAGATCGTATGTAATTGTAAAATAAATATAAATAATAAATAATAGGATAACTAGAGTTGGTAGATATATTAATAGAACTTACAACAAAGTAATCTATTTATAGCTATACAAACATACTGTAGTCAAATGGTAATGAAGCAGTGTTGAAAAGCATTACAATTCATCGATTAATCGGCATTATACGATAAGTCACATCGCTAAGATATCTTTCTTCTGGTTAACAACATGCAACGGATAAGAAAGCAGCGCGTGCAGAATAAATAAAAATTACCCTTCACAATACATATAATATGATATTATATTATCTTATTACACTTAAAGATCATAACCTGTTGTAATACAACAAAGTAACCTATTCATAATGAGAGAGATCAAATTTGTGTCGTTACCATTTATAATATCGAATTAGAACAAAGAAATCTATTTATAATTATACAAACATATAATATGATATTATATTATCCATTAATAATTTAATTGATTAAATCTAGCTATTATATTAAACACTTCGAGATCAAATACGAGTACTGTTGTAATACAACCTATTCATAACCTATTCATAATGAGAGCGAAAACTTTTATCGAATTCATCAATAGATCAAATTTGTGTCGTTACCATATATAATATCAATAAATTGCTTTTGATATCTCAAAGAAATTTGAAAGTTTTTTAAATTAAAGCAATACAATTCGTTAAAGGTTGTCGGAATTTCTTCATATAATGTATGTTTAAGTTATACAACTCGAACTAATGTTGATTGGGCCGCTGGCTGTGATAAGTGCAACAGCGAGTGGGTGAGAGAGAGAGAGAGAGGGGAGATATGTGAATTAACAATTAATAATTTACGTTTTTGGGGCATAAGCTAAAGCCACGCTCCTGCAGTTTTGTAATGCCCGATCAAAACGGTACACCATGCCATACCCATAGCAGCCCAGAGCATACCACGCTAAACTATACTATATGTACGAGTATATCGTACTATATGTATGTATGTATAATGCACTCTATATGTACGATATGCCTGTGTGTCTGCACTACATAGTCCATTCCATTCAATGGATGAGATGTGTGGAATGGGCGAGCGGGCATGGCCAGCTAGCCATGGGGCATATCCATGCGCAGTGATGGGATCGGCGTGCGGTGTTCGTAGAATTCGAGAAGCGCATTAAATTGTATTTGGTTTCGGTGTTGCACACGCCTCGACGGACTGACAGCCCCACCTCCCCGGTACGCCTCTCTCACCTTCTTCTGCTTCTTGCGTTTGCTTTAATTATTTCTTTCTGTTTTTTCCGTCTTTCGGTTTCTGTTTCTGTTTCAATTTCGGTCTTTCTTTCTGTTTGCTGCATTTATTGCCAAATTTCGTTTGTTGCGGAATTAGAATTTGAATTTCAGCTATAGTAGCTACGAAGAAAGTAAGATAAGAGACAAAGAAAGTTTGAATTCATGTTTGGATTGAAGGAGTCAATGTATGTATTTAGTTAAGATCAACAGCTTAAGGATTAACGGTATTTTAGAACAGTGTGAAAGCAAGTTGAAGAGGAATCATATGGCGTGACGAGGGAAGTATGATGTGAAATCTTTTAGTATGTAGTTGATCATAGGCATAAAGATCAAAGCCGTAAAGATAACGGCTTAGAGTTGTTAAGAACAGACTGTTAAGTCGCTAATCTTATCATAAATTGAATTGTATAAATTTGAATATTGTTGGTAATTGAACATATTTTGTAGATCAGAAGTCTCCACTTTGATATTCACAATATATAATATTAGTAATCTAAACTAAGTTGTAGATAGATGTATCTTGGTAATCTTGGTACCCATTAAAACAATCTTACATAAGGAATCATGGCTTGTAGATGACATAAGCCTTCGATAGACCCAATCTTATCACGTTTATCGCCTCTTTCTCTCTCTGTCTCCATCTACGCCTCTCTCCCTCTCACTCTCTGTCTCTCTCTCTCAGCTCGAACATTCAACTATCGAAAAAGTTCAAGTGACGATTAGCCAAAAACCCGCCAAAAAAAGTTGATAGCCAAATCGGACTAAATGCAATGTTGCGCGTTGGTTTAATGCAATTTTTTTTTTAATATTTGCCACCGTTTGCTGTGCGTTAATTAGCGACGCTTTCTGCTCGAAATTTGTAATCTCAAAAATGGATGAATCGAAAAAAATAACGAAAATATTTGCAGAAAAAGATGAAAGACAAAACTTGCATCGAATGCGAAACTTGGCAAAAGAAAAAGTGAAATTTCTGTCCAAGCTGCAGCTTCGGCTTTGCTGGCCTGCAACTCCAACTCGTTTGGCATGCCACGCCCCGCCTCGCATCCCCTACCCGCGCCTACCTACTGTCTTGCTCTGGCTCCTGGTCTTGGCTTGCGCCTTGCCCCATCCTTTTGCTTTCGTTCGTCTGTGGCGCAGACTGTGTGGCGCGGGCGATGGCGCTATTAGCCGTCTCAAACGTCTTGGCCGCTGTTAGCGAATCTCGCGGTCAACAACCGTCGCAGGCGGCTGCTGTTGCTGTTGTTGTTCGGCTGCGGCTGTTGCAGTTGCAGTTGCTGCTGCAACTTTCCACCAATGTCAATTAGGTATTAAGCTACAAACGTTTACATACGGCAACTTCAACTGGCCGCCACTTGACGAGAAATCGCCCCTGCGACGTTGCTTGCACTTTGTCGAGTCTCTTGATTTTCATTTTCCATATCGCAACGCAATGCTCAACGGGTTTTCTTTGCAATGTTATCTCTGTTGTTGTCGCTGTATTGCTGCTAATTGACCATTTGTTTAGTTGCTCTTTGCTAATCCCCTGACACCTCCCTCCCTTCCAGCACACCCCGCAGCACATTGACCAACTTCAACTTCAGCCAGTCGGTTTGTTTTCCATTTGATGATCGCAATTAGCTGAATTCAATCTCGTTTTGAGCTGCATATATAGATTGGATATGTTTGTCTATATGTTCATATACAATGTCTATATGAATTTTCACAATATTTGGATTCGGATTGGTAAACAACTTGCTGAAATGTGTTTTCGACTTTCAAAAATTGAAAATTGTATAACGATTTGCTGTGGCAACTAACAGCGCTGAAAGCTCAAGCAGATACATACAGCTACATATATATTTATATCATATGAACACTATATCTGACTTAAGTTTTAGGAAGTATGTTTGAGATATGGTGTGGTGATTAGCACTACGATCTGAGCTTTTAAATAAACACTATCAAAATAAATAAATATAATATAAGATAAAGAAATGGTAACACTGTATAGTAACTATCGATAAGAAACGGGCACTGGATATATTGTCATCTATCGTGCACGATCGAGGAATGCGATCACTCTCCCTCGAGAAAGCGCCAGACGAATAGAGGTGATAGAATAATAAAAATAAAGAAAATATAAGTTCTTCAAACACAAATGTATAAAACTTTAATAGGATTAAGACTAGGCATTATAGAGCAATAGGTTTTATGATCTATATATATATGTACATATATCGAAGTCATATTAATAATATATACATACATACATATAAGGAATTTTGACTTGCTTAAATCGACTTTGATTTGAGTAACATACATACATACAAACATAAAGATATTAAAGTCATGACTATATCGTGTAGTAGATATGCAGGAAAAATTATGATATTTTTTGTGATCCTAAGGTGTGTCTTTGCTTCACCCAAGCTCGCCTGAAGCGATTGCTATTATTAGTATTTTGTAGCTAATCAAGTATATCAAATTTATTTGCCTCATTGTGGCATGCGACTGTTGCTGCAACAGGTACGAGTATTAGCCTGCCTTGGTGGGTCTCTCTGTTTCTCTGTGTATCTGTGTCTTTGTCTGTTGTGTTGCACATGCCACTTAATCGTGTCGCATCGTGTCTTATCTGCCTTTTCGAGTGTTTGTCCGATTCTGCATGACTCGCAGTGTGGCACTTTGTTTGTCTTGTTGTTGTTGCTGTTTGTCTCGTTGCTTGTGTAGCCAGACAAATGTTTTGTTTGGCTTGGACTTTCACAGCGCTCAAGCTGATGGATGATGAGGCTTATTGAATAAGCGACTGCATATGGAAATGAATGCGAATGCGAATATGAATATGAATGAACGAATGAATGGACGCACGAGTGTTTGCTTGGCCTGGTCGAAGCTTTTGCTGAAGCTTTTCAGTGAGCGGAAGCACGACTTGAATTCTGCCAACTGTTTACCGTTTTCTTGGGCTTCCTCTGCACTAAAGAAAGAGAGAGAAAGAGAGAGAGAGAGAGAGGGCGAATGGGACAACAAAGCAAATCTTCACGCCTATTGAGCCTAATCAATAACTTCCTCTCTCCATCGATGCGATGAGGCCAGTTCAAGAGTTCAGTGGTTTTGTGCCACATCTTTCACTTTTGCTTTCTTTCTCTTCTCCTTCTCTCTCTCTCTCTCTCTCACACACACACACTCTTTTTCTGGCCGTGTGCGGAAAGTGAAAATGTTGCTCCGAAAATAACCGAACAAAAAACCAAACCTTGCTCGATTCTAAAAACTAATTTGAATGTGAATGCCTCAAACTGACGATGATCGTAACGAAGACGCGTAGACGAAGCTCCGAGAAGAGACGCAGAGAGATGATAATGAAATTGCTATTGGTATAGAATACCGTTAGACAGCGTCGATGTCGACAAATGCTAGCGGTGTTCTGCTTTTGATAACAAAGCAAAAAGTAAAAGTGTCGGAAGCTGCTGCTCCCCCTCTCAGACCCTCTTCGAACCTAACCAATTTAGCCCATTGTAACGAAGTTAGTTGAAGAATTTGGAAGAAACTGCTTGAATAGCAAGTCTATCAATTCACATACTACAAGTCTACCATCTTTGCCTGTTTACAATCTGATCAACCACAATTAAACAGTAAATATAACAAGTGCATATAGACCGCCCGCTATATGCGATTTTATTGCTTAAGTCTTAATGATCTCTCCGAGAAGAAGTCGTAAAACCGTTTTCAACTCAGTTCAGGAAACTATTTTGTTGCTGCACCCAAAGTCACTGAAGCATTCGATAATGTTGTTGTTATTGTTTTAATGATCATCTGTTTAGGTAGCTGGGGAATTCTTCGTTTTCTAAAATTACAGCTCATAAGGCAGTTGCTAGCGGTAAAACTGGTAAGCTTTGCTTGAGCCGCGTCTTAAGCGCTTTCTCACAAAGACTTCTTCCAATGTGAGAGATATACATATGTAATTAATGTGGACATAAAGTTGCAGTTTGCCTGAGATCTACCAGTTTCACAAGTATTTCTGGTATTCTGATGGAACAAGAATATATATTCAGTATATAAATACATACACATATAAGTATGCCAATATAACAACATCTGCATTTATATCTTATAAAAGCTGTACCAATTTTTCACTCTGATCTAAAGTATCTGACTGAACAAGAATATATATACAGTTTGTACATATGTTGGAATGTCTATACAACAACAAGATGTTGTACTTGGAACATTATAAATAGTACAACAATTTAAGACTCTGATTTAAAAAAAAAAAATCTTAAGTATAGTAACTGTATAAGCAGAACAGGAATATATATCAATATCGTATATTTTTTTGTTGTCTTCATTCGAAGTGTTATTTTATCCCTTCTGCAGTATGTATATCAACAGAACAAGAAAATATACCCATTATCCATTAACGGCATCTTCTTCTTCTTCCAATTCCACTTTCACATCCAATGCACAATGCATACGATGCATAGTTTTAGGCTTGCTCGAAAATTCCATTTTCTGCTCGAAAGATCTCGCAATATTCCATCTTTCGCAATACGCAATTACCGAGGTAATTGAGGTGCTATTATTTAAACACATGCATGATGTTATCTTTATTTACATATTTATGTGCAGATACATATATGTACATATATTTTATATACAATATATATATATATATATATCTATTGTATTTCCTAGACGGTGATCAAGAAGCGGCAAAGCTTGCAGAACTTTTGCATGTCGAACAACTCAAGCGAGACGAGTCTTCTCCTGCTTTGGCAATAGACACGGCCCATAAGGGGCCCACTTGGTTACTTAGTCTGCCTATCGGTCAGTTATTCCGTCTGTCTGTCTGTCTTTCTGTCTGCCCGTATCTTTGTCTGTCTGTCTGTCAGTCTCTCTGTCTGTCAGTCTCTTAGTTAGTCAACCCAATGAGCACGTCGAGTCGAGTCGAGTGGGCAGTTGCTGCGTTCCCATTCACTGAGTCGCTTGGTCGGAGTTGGCTGCCCGTTCTTGAGCTCAGCACGTAAACACAGAGAGACCTCCTCCCCTTCTCTCAACTACCCTGACATGCTCCCGGCATGAGTCATGCTCAGGTAGCGTAAAGTATTCTCGTGATTTCTGGTTCAATGGCGCCCGTTGAATGTCACCGCCCGCATTTTTCGAGGCCTGACACAAACTTCCGCTCACAATTCCCGAGCAACAGAGCATCAGCGCGTCAGAGCTCTCCATTTTGTACAGTCCTCGCGTCGACCTTCGCTGTAAGTCAAACATTTCATTTGGCTGCATTTTTTATTTATTATTTCAGGGAGTATTTCGTAATCATTTGCCCATCTCAACTTTGTCTCTGTGATTGCGTTAGTGACCCCGAAATTGAAATGAAAAAGATGGAAAAGATGAAAATGAAAATGTCAAAGATGATGTTCAGTAACTGGGGCGACTTTTGGGCCACCACCTTACCTCCCCCCTCCCCTGCCAGCCCCCTTGTCCCCTCCCTCTGAGAGCAATTTGGACTTGTAGCTGTGTCTTAGAAAGGCGATCAGGCTACGCTGTGTGTTTATAATGCAAATGTTTAACCAATTTAATAGATTTGTCTTTTGTTGATTGTCGCGTCGTCTCTACCGCATTTCACGTATCTCTATTTATATTCAAATTCAAATGCGATCGAAGGTTGTCCGACAAAATCATCGCTTGCAGAAATCGAGTCGCCATTCCAATCCAATCGCCAATGCGAATATACTATATATAGCATCTATATAGTGTGACACACATACATTCGCACATATCAATCATTTCTGCATAGAAATATGCGATAATATTGTTTTTCTTTCGATATTGACTGATGAAATGAGCGATGAGTGTAAGATACCGTCTAACATTGACAGGTTTGGGGTTAGAGTGTTTTCAGTTTATCTAAATTCACAGCTAATTTCATCAAGTTAAATGATGTGAGTTGTCTGATACCCTGTAACTGACTGTGTGTCTGACTTTCGATTAGAATTAGATGAGCTGTTGATTGTTATATTATATAATATTATAGTAATTCTATATATGATCTGATGATGCTCTGCATCCCTTTGATAAGAGAAACTATTCAATATTTAACATTTATTTCTTTTCTTGTAATCTTTAACTTTTAATACTTAACTTACGGCTTATTTACTTAATATAATAACACAAATAATAATTATAATAATTACTTATTATAATTTAATAATTCAATTTTATTTGAATTCAAAAAAATGTCTATTTTTTCTCTTTCTGTAAGTCTTCTCGCAGAGTTGTATTTCATTTTGTCTACGCAGCAGTGTTGTAGAGTTTTAGACGACCTTTCTAGTTGCTTTGCCTAGTGTTATATCCCCATTTGCTGCCACTTTCCAGGGTATATATTTCTACACAATGTTGCATCGCGACAACATCGACAAACTTTGCTCGGTAATTTTCCCACTTCAAACCATTCCCACCCCGTGTCTCCTCTCCCCCTTGCCTCTATAGACATTGCATTGGCAGAACAATGAAATCGAGCGCCGATAATTCAGTTAGTGCGATAAGTTGGCATTATATTGTACTATACTGATGTGAGGGCCCTTGTCAATTAGCTGAGAATGAGAGAGAATTGTGAACTGTGAAACATTGTGCGGAGTGGGGCATGCAGCAGCAGCAGCAAGCAGCCACAACAGACAGCAGCAGCAGCAACAGACAGCAGCAATAGCAACAATAACAATAACAACAATAACAATAATAACTATAACGTAAACAACAACAGCAACAACGTTGTTAATCGGCCCCCAGAGCGGCCCCCACTGCGTGCTGTTGTTGTTGTTGTTCTTGTTGTTATTGCGCTTTGTTGTTGCTGTTGCTGCTGTTTGTTGTTTCTTGTTGCTGCTGCTGTTTGTTGTTGTTACTCTTTGTTGTTGCTTTTGTTATTATTGTCGACGCGTGCGCAGCCAAGTGAAACATTTGAAATGCGCAGCGCGCTAGCTGCGCAGTCGCCGTCGCCGTCGACGTTGCGTTGCCCTGGTGACATGGCGTCGTAAGCGTGAAAATAAATAAATAATAATAAAAGCGCGCAAAATGCCGCTGCTGGACAGGGCAGCAGAGCGGGTGGGCGATGGGGAAGGGTGAAGGGGCGTGGCCAATGTTGAGCAAACATTGCGAGGGGCAGCAGCAACAGCAGCAGCAGCAGCAACATTAAAGCCAAAGCGTCGCTTAATCAGCGCAAGCTACGACGCTGACGCCGCAGTCGGCGTCGCAGTTTTGCATAGGGCGCACCCCGCGCCATCGCTGGGAGTCGCAAGCGGCAACGGAGTTGGAGTTGGGCTACGAATTTGGCAGCCAAACAACATTTGCGGCGACGGCGTCACGGCGCGCGGACGTCGGACGGCAAAACAAAACGGAAACCGGAAAGAGGCAACGACGACGACAGCGACGGCGACGGCGACGGCGAATATTAAAAAGCAATCAGTGAAATTGCGACAAATCTAGAGCGAGAACATAACGACGCACGCGAACCTCGGGGACGCGAACTTGCGGCGAATTCGCGGCGTATTGCTTAAAAATGACCGGCAACGACGCGACTGAGAAGCCAGCAGTGCCAGTGGCAGCAGTGGCAGCGCGACCGGTGATCGTGTGGAACGGTGCACAGTACGCGGCAAGCAGCAGGGAACTGGAGCTGGAGTTGCTGCGTCGCGATTACGGGCTGGACGAGCGCATGCTGCAGGCAACGTTGGTGCCGCGCTACAAACGCCATCGGCCGCAGGCGAGCGCTCGCAACGTGCATGTGCGTCGTGCTGCAAGTTTTCGCGACACGCCCACAACAACAACAACAGCAACAGCTGCTGCTGCTGCTCCCTCATCTGACTGGATCTTGCGGCAGGGCAACAGCAGCGTCTCACAGATCAATTTCCATCCGTGGAGCGAACTGGGCGAGCGCAAGTTCTCGCATTTTGATTTGGTGCCCTGGCGACGCACACGCAGCGCCCTCGATCTGAGCTCCGCAGTGGATTACAGTGCCAGTCCCACTGCCAGTGCCAGTGCCAGTGCAGCGGCAGAGAAGTCACTGCGTGAGCTGCAAAAGCTCGAGCTGCGCCACAATCGACGCAGGCTGCAACGCTCGGCGCGCTCCACGCAACAGGGTCTGCGACGTTTGGTGCGTGTGCGTCTGATCTTCTCCATCGAGCTGCGGCACAAGCGCATGGAGCTGCTGCGCCAGAGTGCACTGCCCATGCGTGTCTTTGAGCAGCGCTTTGCGCTCAGCGAGAACGAGAGCGCCGCCTACGAGCGCATACTGATGGACGCCAGTGCTGGCGTGGAGCAGCATGTGGGCTACTTTAGCAGGCGACAGGCTACGCGCGGAGAGGGCGAAGCGGAGGAGCAGCTAGTAGTGGATTTTGCCAGTGAAACGGAGGAGGAGGAGGAGGGAGATGAAGCACAGTATGCAACAATTGCCGCAACTCAGGAAAGTAGTGTGGAGAATGCAAAACGAAAAGCTACGAAGGAGGAGGAGGCGGAGACGGAGCGCAGAGGGAAGTCAGTGGAGAGGAGTGGAGCAGGAGAAGGAGCGGAGGTGAAAGAGAAGGAAGCAACGCCAGCCAGCAAAGTGCCATGTGTCAAGTGTCGCGATGTTGCCATCAAATTGAGGTAAACGCAGAGTGCAATTGCAATCGATTAATCGATTAATTTATCAATTGGAGAACTCGTTTTTTTTCAAGTGAAAATCGAAAAAATTGTGAACAAAACAACATAACAAACAGTGCAACAAAGTTCCTTAGTAAAGTGTGTGCAATCCCAAAATCTGCCTTGGTATTATACAATATATAGTGATGACACAGATTCGATAACATATTCCCTTGCTTGGTAATCGAAATAGTATGCACTTTACTTGTCTGAGTTTCTTTTGAAAGATCCAGTTGTATAAGAGTTAAGTAGCTCTTTGATCTTAAGAGATCCTTAAGTGAAATAAGTATCTCAAAACTTCACATTATACAGTTTCGATATTATAGTTCCTAAATGGTTATCGAATCAGAATGCACTTCACTTGCTGCCTTACCTTCCTAGGGAAGATTCTGCTCTTTGAACTTGAGTAAGTCCAGCATTATGAAATTGATTGAAGTAACTTAAAAGGCGGTTATGTAGATCTATGTTTCCATGAGGTAG
Source organism: Zaprionus capensis (assembly GCA_018903675.1). Lineage (NCBI taxonomy): Eukaryota > Metazoa > Arthropoda > Insecta > Diptera > Drosophilidae > Zaprionus > Zaprionus capensis. The sequence goes on along the minus strand of JAEIFN010001073.1, from coordinate 9,441,860 downwards.
AAACCATTTGCCAATACTTTTGGTTGATGGAAACAAATTCAAACAGTTTGTTGGTCTAACGAATCTAAAAAGGATGGAAGAACTAAAATCTTTAATTGATTGAAATATCTGGTGATTAAATTAGAAAGATCTCATTTTTGATGTAGTTATAATAGTCAAATATAATAATAAACTTCTATTGAATTCGGCAGTGCTGCAATCTCAATCTATAGGGAAACGATTAATGTAGAAATGTAGTAGTCATGAGGAATCTTCCAACACTCTCTGCTCTTTTGCTTTCCTATCTCTCTGTTTAAGAAATTCGCTAGAGCTTTTCAACAGCAAAGCATACTTAACTAAGTTTATAGGGTATCTGCAAGCTGAGCCAACTTGATTTCTTTTTTTTGGGGCAACAACTTTTCATAATTTTTTGTGTCAATTGTGATGATTTTTGCACACATTTTTATTGTGGCCAACTGGCCCCCATTTGAATTGGCCGCGAATTGCGTTCTCTAGTTGCACTTACCCCCTCCTGCCCCGCTGCCCCTACCGCTTGCTGGCACCTGCTGGCAGTAATGAATGTCGACCGACTAATTCAAGCGCGTTGACGCAATAAATCTGAAGAAAGTGGTCGAGGAATCCCAACTAAGGTTGCAAACAAGAGACTCGCAGAGCAGTAACAATGTTGTCGGTTTGTCTTTCCACTCCAGCCCGCTTTCCCCTCTCAGGCCCCCTTTAAGCACCTTCTCTGCTCAATTAATTTGTCGCCGTCTTGGCGTCGTTTGTGTGTGAAGAGTCAAGCCAAGTTTACGAGTTTTGCCCGCGTTTTGTGCGCAGAAGCTCCGGAAGCGGCGCCCAAAGTGCCCAAAATGTCTGTGCCACACGGGGGTAAGTGGGAAAAGCGGGACGGGGGGAGTGGGAAGCGTGTGTTGCAGTGACTCAGTGTGTTGTGCACCTGACCCGGTTAACGCAGCGCGCTCAGCCAAATGAATTTGAATGTTTTCGCAACAGTTTAAAGTGGCTCCATAAGAGAGAGAGGGCAAGAGAGAGAGAGAGTGAGAGAGAGAGGGAGAGTGAGTGTGTGTCTTTCGAGTGTTAATTTTCCATTTTCTAATTTAGTTTCTACAAAAAGTTGACAGTTAGTTTCAGTTTGTGTCTTAAGTCACTTGTTATGCGTTGAGATTGCTCGCTGCTGCACAAAAGGCTGCTACAATAATTTATTTTGCCAATGCGCTGCCTGAAAGTATGCTATCATTTTTACCTGAGTGCATTCAGCTAAGCAGCTTCGCATATTGAACATGAAACATGACTCGTTATTATAATAATAATAATTACTCTATCTAATATAGTAATATAATATACTTTGTATGAAATAATACAACATTTCTATATTACCATAAGATACTAATTAAATTTCCGCCCTCCTCTCTCCCATTTTCTTTGTAGAACCCTCAATGATTATGCGCTCAACTCGAATCTACACTTGAAGCACACCAGCAACAACATTAACAACATCAACAACAACTATAACAACAAGCTGAACAAACTGCACAACAACAAGGCAAACAAGGGCGTTGCCGACAACAACAAGAGCAATAAGAAAACGAATAACAACAACAACAACAATCAACAGAATCAACAGAATCTACAGCATCTACAACATCTGCAAAACAGAATGCACGCCCATCAACTGGACTCATATCTGGGCGCCATGCCAATCGCCATGAACATGAGCAGCCCAATGCATCACTCGGGTAGCATTTCGGGAGCCAACGAAAGACCCAACGGAGGCGCATTGGCGCTGCACTATGCCGCCGCCAGGGGCTGCCTGGACTGTGTCCAGCTGCTTGTGGCCGCATCTGTAGACATTTGGTAAGTTCCGCTAGAGAGATCTGATTCGATTCGTACATACATTACCAGAGATTTATGTGGGCACATTAAAAGCAAAAGTCGCACTGGGGCAAACTCGTGTATCGACGGCGAGGCTGAGGGGGTGAAAGCCTCGTTCTTTATCGGGCTCAAAGTGGAATAATTGCGACAAACATTTAGTATTGTGTAGCAAATGGGAACGACTTCTCCGCACTTTGTCGGCGACTCTCTGTGTGATTTGCAGCACGCCAAATGCGGCTCAATGCATTCACTTGGCCCCCTTATATCATTATCAGCATCATCATCATTATCATTATCATTATCGCTTGACATTTCTCTAATGGAAACGCGATAAACGCGTATTCCGTCAAGAAGTTTTCCATGCGGCATAATGAGCCAAATATTGATTTCATTTGAGTTTGTATTGGGAAAACTTACATTGATTTTAAGCTAAATTGGTTGAGAGCAACTGTGAATGTTAAAGTAGAGTTTGGATGATAAAGGAACTGTTGGTTTGTAATAATCTAGACTTATCTTTCAATTAATTTAAATGCAAGAATCTCTATAGATTTTCCGCTAATTTGGTTGAGAGCGACTGTGAATGTTAAACTAGAGTTTGAATATTGAAGGAAATTTTATTTTCTATCTATATATTATTACTAAAGTTGGTAGAATCTTTGGTATCAAAGATAAGTTTTCATTGGGGAATTATGCAGCAACTCTTTTAGCGCAATTGGCAAACACTTCAAAGTGCGCACTTGTAATTCCCAACTAGCTTAAGTGCCTGGGTCAGAGATATGTGAATTATGAACTATCAGCGAAATGACAAACATTTCTCTCCACGCTCCACAGCTATTGCTATCCCTCTCTACTGTTAGCATTACCTGTCTCTATCTCAATCTCCATCACTGAGCTGAGTGTTTAATGAGCACTTGGTGGATGCGATCGATTGATCGAGCGAGCTGAATTAACCTGGCCCGATGCCATGGCCAATTAAGTGCGTCAATTATAATTGATGAGGCTACAGCACAGTGGGCGTTTAGCAGTGCTGGGCGTGGCACTGGCCTGTCATGAGTGTGCCACATGCGTATTTTAGACTTGAATTCACCCAAATACCAAAGCAGAGCACGCGTTGGCCAAGCCAAGGCAAGCCGGTGGCCCATCCAGCTCTGGCAGCTGCAGCAGGTTCTACAGCCCCAACTTCCAAAGCAAGACAACTAACCAGGCATCCAGGCGTGCCATTTGCAACTGGCTGCCAGCAGGAAGAGTCAGTGGAGACCGGCACAAAGCACCGTTGCACCACCAGCAACAAGTTGCAATTGCAAGTGGAGCAGCTGCTGTTGCTGCTGCTGCCTGAGCAAAGGAGCACACAACATTGCCGCCTGGCCTGAGTTCGCCAGTCTTGATTCTGGTCTGGTTTGGCCAGCTTTGATCTGCGCTCGATCGGGCTCCACGCTGCTTGGATTCTCCTCTGCAATTCGTATTTATTAAGCACGCCACGTTTAATTGCCATGACAACTGACACAGGCAGCAACAACAGCAGCAACAATATTAGAAGCAGCTGCGAGAGTTGCTTAATGAGTTCTCAATAGATTTTCCAACATACTTTGAAATCTGTGGAAATGCATATAAAATTGCAGACTTATATTTGATATATCTTTTATAAGACCTTTACTTCTTAATAATGCTAACCTTTTTGTATGACTCTAGAAGGTTCCACGAAAGCAATTTATAATTCAATTTTAAAGACTTTTTTCTTTGTTTGTTCGTTTGACCATTGAGATCTCGGCAACTGTTAGAGTTAGATTTATTAAATTTGGCATGCAGGTTCCTGTATACCATACAGTTCGAAAGTTTCTTATGAATTTGGGACACCTACACGTTAATCGATAATTTACGATTATAGGGCATAATATTCAAGTTACAACTTGTTGCTTAAGCATACACATAGAATAATACTTTATGCACATATATTGTTAAACTATTTTAACAAATGTCGATCTCTTAATCTGCCTAAAATATCTGGCGGATATGTTGAAGAAGAAGTTCTTTAAAACGGCAAATGTAAAAGTAGAAAATACTACTTCAGATCAGTATCTGTATATAGTATACCATGTATTCTATGTATACTATATTCTACATAGTACATACATACATATATACACATAGTACATACATCATGCAATGTACAACTTTTATCTTATGAGTTCTTTTTGGGGCATCAACTTAGAGCTCATGACTTGTCAAGCTACCCACGTAGAGAGTAGGAGTAGGAGTAGGGAGAGGAGGAGGAGGACAGAAGCCAGAGGGGGGAGGGGTAGCTTGAGAGAACCATTGGATAATCGTAACGTCTGAATGGAACGAGCATTCAATGATCGTCGGGGAAGAGGAAGATGCAGCAGCAGCAGAAGCAGAAGAAAACGCTGCTCGCTGGCAGAGCTTGTTTTCAGCCTTAGCTTGTTAGTTGCTCTGGCGGCCGTTGCCGTTTTCCCGCTGTTGTTGTAGCTGTTGTTTGCTGTTGTTGCTGTTGCTGTTTTAGATGTTGCTTGGTTGTCGTCGCCAGCGCCATCGCCATCGTCGTCGCCGTCGTCGTCGTCGTTGATCGTCAGTTGATCGCTGCCCGCTGGTCGCGTTGGCTTCTATTCGCGTTTGGCCACTCGAAGCGAACGGTGCTTTCTGCTGTCTGCCATCGAGCTGTTGTCTTCGCCGTCGTTTCCATCTCCGTCGTCGTCGTCGTCATCGTCGTCGTCGTGGTCGTCGTCTTCGTTTATGTTTCCAACTTCAGCGCCAGCTTCAGCTCCAGCTCCATTTCCATCTCCATTTCCATTTCCATTGGCTGAGCTGTTGTTAACCGTTTTGCCGTTCGCCACTGAAGACCGTTACAAGCAACAACAACAACAACAGCAACAGACAGCAACAGCAGCAACAACAACGGCAACAACATGCGGCCATAAATTTGAATTTGAATTTTGAATTTTGATTTTGTTGCTGCATTGTTGTTGTTAGTATTTGTTGCTGTCGACGCTTCGCTTGATGCTCGACATTGCGCGGCCACGCCCACGCCCCAGGCCCAGGCCAGGCTGCCCACTCCGGGGCCGTTGAATGCTTGCGTTGGTCAGCTCATCAAAACATAACACAAACAAACCCACAACAATAACAAGAACAACAACAACATTAGCCAAAACAACCGCACAACAAGCGTGCAACAGCAACAACACAAGCAACAGCAACAACAACAGTCGAAGCAACCGCAACACGAGCAACAAACAAAATTTCGCGCTTCAAAGTGTTTCGAATGCGTTTAACGAATCGGAACGTGAATTAATTAACAGTTTCAGTGTACCAAAGAACTGCAACACCAACAACAGCAACGGCAGCGCACAGTGGCAACAACCTGTGCGGCACAGCCACAAGACGCCGCCGCCAACATGAAAAGGTAGCAAGACCATCACAACAGACCCACAATAGACCCACCCAGACCGGAGAGCAGAGACCCCCAAACAGACCACAGCGGACGCCCAACTGGAGCGCACCACCAGCAACTACCACCAGCAACAGCAACAGCAACAACAGCAGCAGCAGCAGTAGTTGGCCAAGAGTGTGAGAGCATCCACTCGGGGGCAACTCGCTCGTGCTTGCCCCGCCGTCGCTCTTGCCCGCATTTTGCATTTGCAACTCTTTTTTTTAACGGTGTAAGCTGTTTGTTTATGTGTGTGTGTGTGTGCGTGGGTGTGAACCCCCTTTGAAGGGCATAGAAATGAAAAAACAGCAAAACAGAAAAGAAACAGAAAAAAGTGGAATCGAATTGAGGAAGGCAACGCGACCAAGCAAATGCAAAATGTGTGGCATGAAGTGCGGAAAAGAATGTGTGTGTGTGTGTGTGCCGCGTATCGCGTTTCTACTCACTGTGCATGGATTAGTAACGAAGAGACCCTAAAGATATAAACCACAATATAAACCACAAGCCAAACACTTTGGATAACTGCACGCCCAAGTTGATCTTGTAGTCAGACAGATTGTGAATATATATATGGAAGATATATATAGCTTATGTTCATATAATATAGCTAGCTTTGCAATAGTTTGGACATATATCCATAACCGAATAATAGCTATTTAAGAGCCAAGTTGGTTGAGAGTGCTATACTGAACAAGAACATATATGCAAATTGATTATTATGATTTGGATTAGACATATGCAAATAGTCGAAGAAGTAGTTTCAAAAGCAAAGATACATTAGACAAGAAATGTTTGCAATCATAATACTGAACAAGAACATATATAATGCATATAATATAGAGTAAGAATTCTGATATAGTGAAACTGATAGAGAATATTCACTTAATTGTGTGATTTAAGAATAGGTTGTAGGTCAGTTACAAAAAGTAAAGTCGGACATACATATATATAGTATACTATATAGTATATAGTATAGTTTATATATAATATATATATATTATATACAAACGCTGCATTCTGTAGATCTATCAAGAATATTTTGAACAAGTTACCAAACCTAAGCAAATTCGTGCTGCAATCAAAATAGTTTAAGAATCATAAGACTTTTGCAAACTTCCCTAAGTAGTGCTGAAAAAGAACGATAAAAACCAAAAGGCAGCCATAAAAACTAAAGGAAATACCTCAATTTTCCAGCGATGTTTTCGTGTAGAAGTTTCTTGAAAGTTGTTGAGTTCTCAGCGCGTATTGTCGCCTTGTCGAATTCGTGTCAAGAGTTTCATTTCTCTCATTCTGTCTGGCAATGCGCGCGACACGCAAATGTTCAATTACAGCGTAAAGAGAAAAGCCAGCGACAACACGATGAGATTGCAGATCGAGATGGAGACAGAGATGGAGATTGATCCATTGAGATAACTCGACTAACTGTCAACAAAGATCGTAACGAGGCTAGATAATTATCGGTGTTATTTGAGATGCGATTTCAATTGTGCGATTACTCGACTAACAAGCGATAAACACTGGAAATGTTTAACAGAGAAGGAGGTAGAGAGAGAGAGAGAGAGAGGAGGAAGAGAGAGAGGGAGAACATAACATACACAAATGGTAGAAGAAAAATATAATTATTAAATTGCAATTACACAAAATGGGCACAGCACAAAATCGGGCAGACTTGCGATTTACTGTATTTTCACCTACAAAGCTAAAGAAGAAGATGATGAACAAGAAGAAGAGGCAGCTGTAGAAGAAGAAGAAGCAGCCGAAGAAGCTGGCGAGGCGCATAGCAGCAACACGCGACTGTGGGGGAAGGCACAGAGCAGGAGGGCGGGGCATAGTCAGACAGTTGTGCTATAAAACTTTATACGAGAAACAAGTGGAAGAAAAAGGCTAAAGAAACAGGCAGAAGAAGAGCCACTCAAGGAGGAGGAAGAGGAGGAGGAGGAGAAGGTAGAGTAGGAGGAGGTGGAAAAATCAACTTTAATTGGTTTACAATTCATTTCCACAGCGAGCAAAAGCTGGAAAAATTGTAACAAGTCGCCGCGTCTGGCCGCAAAGAAAGCAATCCCAGAAAGCAAGCCTCAGATTGCCGCAGACTGAAGAAGCGCAGTGTGAAGAAGCGTTGGAGACTCGCTGTTGAAGCTGTGCGAGCGCGTCTGTCTGGTGTGCAATATCCATGAAGTGGCCAAGTGTTAGCAACGCCAGCGCCGCCGACAACATGAATTAGGGAAAGCACAGTGGGGCAAAGCAACTGAGCACTGAACACTGAACTTGCAACTGTTTGTTGGCAATTGCAACACTTTCGTGCCACTGTGGCACCACTTGCAGACCAGATGTGGCCGGGCGTAACGGGGAGAAACTCCCCTCCACCCCTCCATCTGCCCTCTCTTCATTTCGATCTGCTCTGCATTTCTCGAGTTTTCACCCAAAAAAGAAACAGAAACAAAGCGACGCAAAATGTAACATAGCTAGAAGTTTTGAGGCAGGCAGAGGCAGAGGCTGCTGCTGCCACTGCTGCACGGTGGTCGTTGCAACTGATGCAGATGTGGCTGCTGCAGTTGCACTTGCAGTGGGCTTCAATCGCGTGGCGGCCACTTCAAGAGTCAGTTCAGCTGCAGTTGCAGTTGCCGTTGCCGTTGCTTTGGAAGAAGGCTATAAGGGGGGCAGGCGGGGCAGCTCCACTCCAAGTGATTTGTGGTGATGCGTGTGGTTCGATAAGAAACAAGCTTTTCACAAAAACTCAAAACTGGAATTGACGATATGCAAATCGACGGAAGCAGTAAACAGTTAAAAATATATTCGAATCGATACGAAACAAATGCAAAGTGATTTTTCAGTTAACCGTTTTGGCTTTTTAAGTTTTGTTGATTTGTTTTTTTTCTTCTCTGTGTGCGTGTGCCTAACGGTATAGGGGAAAAGCGGAGCACAAGTGATACGAAACAATACGATGGAAAACCAGTTGGTTCTGTGAACTATTTGTTATCGAATGTTGTGAAAACGAAAGTCACGAAACGAAATCGAGATCGAACTTAAAAACTAAAACTTAATCGAAACATTACGAAACGTGACGTCAGGTCGTAGGTAAGCGAGGGGATTTCGCAAATGCACACAAATTGCACACTGTGCCCGGCACCCTGTGAACCCTTGACTGTGATCTGATCCCGTGATACTGCTCCCTCTTCGCCCGCGTCTTATCCATGCACAGTCGTCCTCGTCAGCACACACACACAAACACACAGCTCTCTTGCCGTCTCGCCTGCGCTATGTCTGTCTACCCCTCTGTCTGCCCCTGTCCCGCTCTCTAACTCACTCACACTGACCCCCTGTGGCATCCACACATAACGCAACTGCTGCTCCCTTTGCCCCCGCAGCTACTTCTCGACCATCAATGTGAAGAAGGGCCTGCTGGGCCGCATGACGACGAGCCTCACCTCGTACCGGCGCAGCAAGCAGAAGAGCAAATCGAACAATGACATACACACGATCATCTCCACGGAGGTCAACTGTGTGACCACAGCCATTCTGGGCCCCAGTGATCACAGTCACATTCACAGTCACAGCCACAATCACAATCTCAAACACAGTCACAGTCACAGCAGCAGCGCCAGCAGCAACGACAGCAGCAACGACAGCGGCAGCAGCAACGACAGTAATTGCCTCGATCCGGATGCGGATCAGGAACAGGATCAGGAGCAAGCCACTGAGAGTGCAGCAGCCGCAGTCGGAGCAATACAACAGCAGAAGCACAACCAAAATCCCAACCAAAAGACAAAGAAGTCTGAGGAACGCAGCGAGCATCCGCAATTGGCTGATCGCGGCATCATGGACAGTCACAACAACAACCACAACAACAACAACGACGACGAGGCGACAACCCTGCTGGCCAGTCAGCCCGGCAACGGTCAGGGTCGCAAGGAGCAAAACAATCGTCGCAGCGTTGTGAGGTGAGACGATCGATGATTCGATTGGATTAATCAATTTCGCACAATGATTTGGAGGAGATACTTAACAAGCTGCAAGGAAAGAGAAAGATCGACTGAAGAACTCTTCTTCTCGATCAGGTTTAGAGTGATCTTTTTGCAAATATCTAAAAAGATATAGTGTACTTGCTAGATTAAGCTGGCTTATTTTAACAAGAGAAGGATCAACAGATATAATCTTGCAAGAGGAAACTAAAGGCTAAGAACTTCACCTTCTTCTCGATTACGTTTTGCATGATCTTTATTGTTTTAAAGATTTTTACTCTCTTGAGTCTGCTGGTTTATTTGATAAAGATTTGTTCTGATTTTCATAATATGTTAGAACTACATCGATCACAACCTTACTCAACAAAACTCTATTGCAATTTTGTCTGTTTGATCGCAATTCTTGCAGAATCTGTTTGACATTTGGGTCTAAGTTATAAGTCGGGATGGAATCAGCCCAAGGTAAACTCTGCAAACTGTTTATCCCCGACACTAGTCGGAAAAAACTGAAGAGCAGAGAGGCAGAGAGTTGCAGGGGAAAACAGAATAGCAATCTGTCAACATGTCTACTGTCTGTCTGCCTTTTTCAGTCTTCTCTTTTCCTTTCTTCTGCTTGTCCAGTTTTTGCGACAACATTGATGATACTTTAATTAGTTTCAACCTATCTTTATATGGCAGTCATTAGCATTTTTTCGCACAGCGCTCGTTTTTTTCCGATTGCAATGTGAAATGTGTTAAAAGCAAAGCGAAGGAGGGTCATGAAATGATGCAGAGCATGTGAATGGGTAAACTGGCAACTGTGGGGGGGAGGGGAAAAGGGGGGAGACGGTGTTGACTTTCTGCTCATAAAGTGTTCTGTCGAAAATCTCAGTCTAAATTTGTCTTAATGAAACTAAGCTAATTGATTGGTCTTTGGTCATTTTGGACTCGGACTCTACTTATCTATGAACGTATTCTATCTATTTTTGCCATTCACAGCGCCAATACGCAAATGGACAATGATGTCACGCCCGTCTACCTGGCCGCGCAGGAGGGGCACTTGGAGGTGCTCAAGTTTCTGGTGCTTGAAGCCGGCGGTTCGCTTTACGTTCGCGCACGCGACGGCATGGCACCGATCCATGCCGCTTCACAAATGGGCTGCTTGGATTGCCTCAAATGGATGGTGAGTACGGCTCAGGGTTGCCAACATTGCCTTCATTGGCCTGCGCTAGATAAGGGGAAGCTGCCGAGTACGCGCGCTTAAGCTTCTCTTTGTTTTAGAGAGGAATATTTATTTTGTTTCTTATCTCACTGTCTCATTCCTTTTCCGATCGTAATGAAATTTTGGCAACGTCTTTATAATATAACTAAATCTGTATATGCAGAATTTTATGATTATATCTGTCCATATTCTTATCTTATAAGAGAAGCTAGTCAAGACTTTCAATATTCCTGTTAAGCATTAGCTATACATAAGTCTATCTGCCCAATTTGTTGACACTAGCTACGCGTATCTCTGAGATCTAGACTAGAATTGATTGCAGCTGTTGATGCTTGTTGTTGTTCACTGTTTGATGATTTTAACATCAATTTGTTAGTTGTCCAAATCCGTTAGAGTCAGATGAAGCCAAAAAGAAAAGGCTAACATGTGGTTTAGTGCCGCCAAAAGCGAATACTTGTTTCTACTTGCATTGCGCTCGAATTTGGCAAAACTGTAGCAAATTTGACCACCACCAGCTGCCAAATATAGTCCAAATGAGGCCAACAACAACGAGAAGAACGAAGAGTAGTGAAGAGGAGCTAGCAAGGGGAAGGTGAGGCAATTGTGAACTTGTTTTAACCGCAAGGAGCTTTGGCCTTCTGCCCGATGTGCTTGTCCTGGTTCTGACTTGCACATCTAACGGTGCCCCAACTTGTTTGTCGCATGCACCATGCAATTTATCAGTCGGATTAACATTTCCCCGCTCTCGAAGCTCTCGAACCGGAGCTGTGCAGAACTGCATCTGAAGACACAGTCGAAGCAATTGCAAATGTTGTTGGCAAATGTTGCAAATGTTCTATAAATCCGCTCAGCATTGATATGCAGCGTGGGCTGTCTTCCTCTCTCTCTCTCTCTGTCTCCCTCTCTCTCTCTCTTTTTCTCTTGCTCTCTTACTGCGTACTCTTCTCTTGGTAAGGCTGCGACAGCAACTGGACAAGGCAGCGGGCCGACTTTGGGTGCCAGTTGAAAATCGCCTTTCTAAATTGAACTAAATAGTTTGCATTGCCAATGCTGGAGTCGACCACTTTCCACACATGTGTGTGTGTTTGTGTGTGTGTGTATCTCTTTGTGCGTGCCTGTGTGCTTGTGTGTGTCGCACTTAGCAAGTCAAACGACAGCCAAGTCAAGCCACATCTGCTGACAGATCCGCGCTTGACACTTTACAGTTTTACGCTCTGCGGATCCTTGTGGAGCATGTGAAAACGTATTTAATGAATACACAGTGAAAAGTTGACAGCGCATGAAATGTCTTAAATGATGTGTCTACCATCTGTGCCCGCTAGGCAGCGCCTACTCTCGATTGCCTCGCGCCACTCGGGTTTTCCCCCCCCCCCATCCTCAATGACACTTAACATCGTCGATAAATCGTTGTTTAACTAAGCGATCCGTTTTTCTAGTTGTCTTTTGTATCTCACACATTCGAGTGCTGATTGCGGCACTTGAGCTGACTGGGGAGTGGTCTTAAATACGGAGGCTTTCCAAATGGAAAGCACGCTACTTGCTGCCGTCTTCACTGATCTTATATATGCTAAAGATTGTATAAAGGTATTTATTTGGTAGATACATATATAGTTCTGGTGCACCTTTAAAGTCAAAGCCCAATTAAAACTTATTTCAGCTCCCTAGAGTCTGAAAGCTGTTCAAAGTTAAAAGCTGCACAAAATATATATCTATATCTATATATTAATATAATCCGTTAGCTAACGTTGAACGTTTAATACTTGAAAGCACATCAGCCCAAGCCTGTCAACAACTCAAAAGCAAGCAAAATCGATTGTCGTCTAAAAAGCAGCCCTAAGCTCTTTAAAGCACACTGGCCTAAGTAGTTACAAGCTGATTATAACTTACTCTATCCTTTATTGCCTTGTTTAGGAAAGAGCTTAAAGCTGTTGGACGTATGTACATCAGCGCAAGTAATTACAAACCGATTAAGGCTCTTTAGGTATATTTATGTTATGTTTATGAAAGTGTTAAGCTATTGAAAGCACATCAGCCCTAGCATTACAAACTGATTAAAGCTCTGCATATCCATTTCTTCCGTTTCGTTTACGAAAGTATTTAAAGCTCTTGAAAGCACATCAATTCAAGAAATTGCAATTTTATTAAAGCTCATCCTCACTCTGTATACCTTATTGTGTAGGAGAGAGACATTTAAGCTGTTGGAAGCACACAAACTGATTAAAGCTGACCCCCACTCTTTATACCTTATTGTATAGGAGAAAGAGCTTAAAACTCTTGAAAGCACATCAGCCCTAGCATTATAAACTGATTAAAGCTCTGCATATCTATTTGTTCCGCGTTTCGTTGTTGAAAGTGTTTAAAGCTTTTGAAAGCACAAGTTATTACAAACTGATTAAAGCTCTTCCTCTCTCTCCCTCTTTCTCTCTCTCTCTCTCTGTATGCCTTCTCTACCACTGCAGGTCCAAGATCAAGGCGTCGATCCGAACTTACGTGATGGCGATGGTGCCACGCCCCTGCATTTCGCCGCCTCGCGCGGCCATCTGTCTGTGGTGCGATGGCTGCTCAATCACGGCGCCAAATTGTCGCTGGACAAATATGGCAAATCGCCGATCAACGATGCGGCTGAGAATCAACAGGTTGAGGTGAGTATCAAAGCGGGAAGGGTAAGGGGTGAAGCCATCAACTGATAATTATTTCTCTCTCTCGCAGTGCCTCAATGTGCTAGTGCAGCACGGCACCACAGTGGACTACAACAACAAGAACAATGCGCAGCGTCACAAATCGCAACATCAGCAGCAGCAACAGTTGCAGCACCAGCAGCAACATCAGCAGCAGCAGCAGCATCAACACTTGAGCAGCAGCTGCAACTCGAATACGAACTCATCCAAACAGACGAGCCGCAGCAACACCATCAAGTCCAAGTCCTCATCCACGCTCAGCTCCGACGTGGAACCCTTCTACCTGCATCCGCCTGCGGTGACAGCAGCTGCATCGGCTGCTGCTGGCCTCGGCGTTGGCGTTGGCGTCGGCGTTGGCATTACGCGCAAGAACAGCGACGCTTTGTACTCGCAGCAATCGCGCAGCTCGTCGGAGAAGCTTTATGGCGCCTCTGGCGGCATGAGCGGCACAAGCCACGGCACCAGCGGTGCAGGCGGAGGCGTTGGCGGAGGTGGTAGTGTTGTTGGCGGCGGCGGCGGCGGGGGCGGTGCTTTGCTGCCCAACGATGGGCTCTACGTGAATCCCATGCGCAATGGGGGCATGTATGCGACGCCCTCGCCCAATGGCAGCATCTCGGGCGAATCGTTCTTCCTGCACGATCCGCAGGAGATCATCTACAACAGGGTGCGTGATCTGTTCGTCGACTCGGACTGCAGCAGTGTGAAGCAGCATCAGCATCAGCATCCGCATGCGCATCAGCAACAGTTGCATCCAATGCATGCACTGAAATCGAAGTCTGGCAACGCCATCATGACCATCCAGGCCGATGTCCATTCCAGCTCGAGCGGCGCTGGCAGCGGCTCCGATGAGTCTGTCTCCATCTCGTCCAGCTTCAATTCGCCCAAGAGCAACAGTCACCATCTGGGTCATGGTCACGCTCACGGGCATGGTCACAGTCACGCTCACAGTGGCAATCACAGTCACGGCAACAACAGTCACAGTCACCAGTTGCGCAGTCAAAGCTTCAATCGACACGGCAGCAACAGCAACATCAATAGCAGCAACAATGGCAGCATCAGCAAGCACAACAACAACAGCAACAGCAACAACAACAGCAGCAGCATCAGTGGCAGCAACAACAACATTAGCAACTACAAGCAACACAAGGGCATTGCCAGCAGCAACAGCAACATCAGCAACACTAACAGCAACAACAATCAGAATGGAGATCATGACTACGAGGATATTTATTTGGTGCGCGAGGAGTCACGCAAGCAGCATCAGCATCAGCAGCATCATCAGCTGCAACATCAGCAGCAGCAACATCAACAGCAGCAGCAGCAACAGCAGCAGCAGTTGCTGTCGCAGCAACAACAGCAGCAGCAGCAGCACAAATACAATGTGGGCAGATCTCGATCGCGCGACAGTGGCTCCCACTCGCGCTCCGCCAGCGCCAGCTCGACTCGCAGCACGGATGTGGTGCTGCAGTACAGCAACCATGTGAGTACACTGAGCGAATGAAATGTACAGCAGTGTTTGAGTGAGAGAAAGGGGGTATTCAGTGCTAGAATTTGTTAAGCTTTAGTGCCTTATTTCATTTTATTTGCTCATGCCTTTTTTTTTAGTACTCCTTTTTTCTGAGTGTAGTAAAATTAAAATGTCTATCATTCTTTTTTTCATGAGTGTACTGTCCGTCTGTCTGTCCGTCTGTCCGTCCGTCTGTCCGTCCGTCCTTCTGCCTGTTGCAATGCAAACAAGTCTCTCAGTTTTCGAACTATTTTGATGAAACTTGGCGCACACGCTGCTTATTGCTGCACGCTTTAAATAAGTCGGAACGAGCCGGATCGGACTGATATATCGTATAGCTGCCATACAAACTATCGGCCCATTTTTGTTATTTGTCAAGATATTGCAACCAAACTCACTGCATCTGACTTTTTTTATATACGCAATGTGCATATAAAATTTCATCAAAATCGGACTACTATAACATATAGCTGCTATAGGAACAATCGGCCGGAGTGAGGGTTTTTTTGCATGAAGTCAAGTTTAGATTTTAGAAAGAACTCAACTTAGCAGTGCCCATCAAAGTCAGACATAATATTGAATACACACATTCATTTCATTCGATTCTGCACCATTATATGTAACTTGTATTGGAATGATCGGAGGAGATAAGAAGAAGAACTTTTGGCATACAGGAAGGTGGCCTTTCTTCCTCGTCTTTTTGATGTTTTCACTATGAATCGATCTGCCCTTAGTGTTTTTTTCTCAAACAATACTTTCTCTATGATCCTTGCAAATAACTTGCTCTTAATTTCTCTCAGTATACATTCAAATTGAAAATTTATTGTCTCAACTTGCGACTTTCTCCTTCTCCTGTCGCAGCATTTGAACAACAAGCGCAACAACTATAACAGCAACGGCAACAACAACAGCAACAGCAACACCAACAATGCCAATGCCAACAACAGCAACGGCAACGGCAACAACAACATGAGCCTGTTAAACCGCAACAAGTCGCACTCGATGATCGGCCTGCACAGCAGCAAGTACGAGTCGACAGGGAAGGACAACTACAGCGGCAAGAATGTGAATCTGCATCTCAATCAGATTCAGAATCAGAATCAGTTGCAGCTGCAACATCAGAATCAGAATCATAATCTGAAGAATCAATTGCTCAGCGGGGGCATCAAGAGCGACACCTACGAGAGCGTCTGTCCGCCGGAGGATGTGGCCGAGCGAACCAAGCAGACGCACAAGAACTCAATGATACGCAACAATTTGGCTGACTCCAGCATGCTCACCAGCACGCCCAACATTGCAATGCACAACAACAGCAGCAGCAGCAGCAGCAGCAACAACAGCAGCAGCAACCACAGCAGCAGCAGCAACATTAATCAAATTGCCAACAACAACAGCAGCAACATGAGCAACAATAGAAATCTGAAGCGTGTCTCGTCGGCGCCGCCCATGCAGAATCTGGCAGTTGGTGAGTTACAGTCAGGCCTGGCTAAAAAGAATGCACAGCAAACTTATTGCTATCTCTCTTTCTCTCTCTCTCTCTCTCTCTTTCTTCGTCAACAGTTAATGGACCTCCGCCGCCACCGTTGCCGCCGCCATTGCGTGCGCCTGTGCAACGCAATAATCTGAATGCCGAGCACGCCAGCAACATGAACAGCAGCAGCAGCAACAACAGCAACAACAACAACAACAACCCAAACAACAACAGCGGCAGTAATAACATCTATAAGAAGAATCACTTTGGCGCTGCAACTGCATTACCCCCAACAACAACAGCAACAGGAACAGCGACAGCAGTAACTGTTGTCGATGCCGTTGACTCGGACTCCGGCCTGGAGGTAGTCGAGGAGCCAAGTCTGCGTCCCTCGGAACTGGTGCGGGGCAATCACAATCGCACCATGTCTACAATATCCGGTAGGTGGCGCCAAATATATCGTTATCGTTATCGGTTAGGCTGTAAAAGCGTGGAAGCATAGAAGAGGAAAGCATGACGGACTATATAGTGTGTATATACATTTCCCTGATCAACTGATCTCATATACATATAAATCTATTGATCGATATATCAATTATACGATTGATCTTTGAGTAGCTTTAACTATCGTCATCATACTCGTATAGTCTGTAAAAGGTTAAGAAGAGGGACCATGACGGACTTAATATACAGAATGTATAAATATAAATATTATTGATCAGTTGAAATAGTTTAGACTTCAGTTATATAATTAATATAGTTATGCATATGATTCTATCAATGGACAGTCCATTCTGTAGTAACTCTCACTATCGTCATCGTGCAGACTGAAACAAGAGCATGGCGGACTTTACAGTGTATATTTATATATATTCCTGATCAGTGGACATAGATAATACCTCTCTTTTGTTTCCTTCAAATCATTTTTTTTCGTCTGCAATTGTTATTTTTAAACATATCCAAGCAGCCCTTGAACTACACTCTAGCTGAAAACTTCCATTTGCTTTGCCCCGAAACATTATCTTTGGCTTTCACACTGAGTAGTAAAATTTCCTAAACTTTTTCGGCAAATTTGGCAAACTGGAAACATAACATAAAACGCGGCAACGGTCCAAGGGTTCAAAGTCTTCTTCTTTATCAACATCAAACATGAGTACAAATGGATCGAGTCTAGGTTGGTTGGATCTGCTTGACAGTCGACCGCCGAGCAGCTCCTCGGAGAAGACGACACAGCAGACGCAACAGTTGATGCCGCGATTAAATGAGAAGTTTGCATTGCCCATGCTGGACGAGCTGAACGAATCGCTGCCCGAGAATCTAGATGTGCGAGATACGTACATCATCTATAGTGTGGGCAATTCAACACTCTTTATGAGCTCCCTGGATCCGCTCTATGCGACAGATCATCAATTGGAACTGCTCGATCGACATTTGGTCGATGTGAAAGTAGCCAACCCAGTGGGGCCCCTCTGGCCCAATCCGGGGGTCCTCACAATGGATATGCGAACCAAATATGATTGCGATATGCCTGGTACCAGTACGGCGGCTAAGTCCGGCAACGGTGGGTGCTTTGGGGGCAATATCGGCTGCCGGCGCCGGTATCGCTCGAAGACAAAGTGCTTCAAGGTGACCGGAAAGAAATAGTCATCTTCAGTCACCGTCTCAGTCACCGACTCTACCTTGGTCACAATCCGATTCATTTGTGCTGTAGTTATATAGATATGACTATATAGTATGTGCGATCCATTTATTCGTTGCGTCAGTAAAAAAAAAAGGCCGTTGCCTCGATTTCCACTATGTTTTTCTCGGGTCTTTGACACGACGAAACCGTGTGACAGATTGAGAGGGGGAAGGGAGAAGGATTCGGGGTGGGATAAGGAGGGTTTTACTGCCTGTTGTTGGCCACATTGATTGATCAATTAGTGGCAGCTGTGCGACGGCAACTGGAATGACAGACTGGCGATCAGCATCGGCCAAATTGAAATCGATTAGCAAAAAGTGTTCAAGCAACACTTCGAATTCGAAATTGTTTTAAGCGAAAGACCAGACAAGTTTTTCTTCTCTTTGTAGTCAGGTAGCTTTTGGTGCGTTGTTATGTCATACGTATGTTTGTATACCATATGTGTGGAGAGGGGTTTTCAATTGAGGCTGCAGTTTCCTTATCGCTTTTGTCGCTTTTCAGAAAAAAAAACACTCTGAACAGTCTGCAATTAAAAGTCGTTGTGAATGTGTATTTATCTCAACTTAAGACACCTCAGAGCGTAAATTTGGGTAAATAATTTAGTAGAATAGAAAGGCGACAACTGTTACACATAGATCAACAGCCCTAATAGTCCTTTAAAATATGTAGACTAAGCTTGAAATTTATTTACACAGAATCTCGAAAAGTCTGTTCTTAGCAGAGAAGATCTACTGAACGATCATTTGAACTATTTCATGTTCAATTTAACTTGTCTCTCTTCCTCTAAGACTTCTTCATAACTTCCACATTATAGACTTCAAGGTGGAAACCTACTTGACTTTAACAAGTTGAGTGTAATGACCGGATTGTGAAGGAGACAATGCCAGATATTATGAGAGCTATTTGACATGCGTTGATCCGTAATGTTCGCTTGTAAATGTTGTACCTTTTTGTCGGACAACTGAATATGCGATTTAAATGGGCAAATATACAGAAAACAATAACAGCAAACAGAAACGACAACAACAGAAACTATTGCTATAACAGCAAAAAAAAGGTTCACACGAGAAACAATTTCGCGAAACAAAGAAGTGGAAGTGGAAAAAGCAACGGGAAAATGATCGGAAAAGTGACTGCCATATTTATGTGGGTTGAGGGGGAGACGCAGCAGAAAGGTAGACGGATGGGCAGACAGACAGGCAGACAGACAGACAGGCAGGCAGAGAGACGGAGAGACAAAGCCAGACAGGGAGACTGGCTGGCAGACAGTGAGACAGTCAGAGAAGCAGACTGACAGACTGGCATACAGAATGGCAGAATGACAAATCGACCGACAGACATACCGACAGATAGACAGACAGACATATCGACAGACCTACCAACAGATTGAGAAACAGACAGGCAGATATACAGATATCTACGAGTATATAGACTGACATATAGACTAACGGACTGCCATATAGGAAGACATATGGCTATCATATAGACAGACAGACTGCCAAATAGGCAGACAGACATACCGACAGACATAGAGACAGGCAGACAGAAAGACAGGCAGGCAGGCAGAGAATGAGACAGTCAGATAAACAGACAGAAAGACTGGCATACACAATGATAGATAGACCGACATACCGACAGCCAGACAGACATATCGACAGACAGACATGCAGACAGACACATACAGACAGACATGCAGACAGATGGGCAAACGCCGCATTGGACATTGTCGTCGAGTGCGTGGCAAATGCAACGAAGCGACCAACTTCAAACGCGCATAAAATCGACATTGAAGAGAGAGAGAAACCCAATACAGTTTGCAACGCATGCCGCCGCCAGTGGCCTGCCACATGCCACAGACAAGCTCTCTCGGCTGTGATCTGAGGATTTGCAGATCAGAAGCGATAGCCGCGCTGAGAGCTCATTTTTTTACCGCTGTCATTGGCCGACAAGGAAGTGCAGCATGTTGGGCAATTTTCTCTGTCTTCCCCACTTCGCTCCCCCTTGCGCACAATGGCACCCATTTCGCTGGCGGGCCAATTATGGCCTTGGCTCATGTGGCAAGTGGCATGCAGCAGAGGCAGTGGCAGCGGCAGTGGCAGCGGCAGCAAGTCGAGCCACCCGCGCGATCGGCTGCGCTGCGAAACTTTTACCAATGAAAGTGAACGTGTTTCGCACTGCAGACGACACGACGGAGAAGCACGACGCAACTTGTTGCAACTCGCTGCTTGTGGCAAGTTTTATTTGCCATGGCTGCTGCTGTCGCAGTCACTGCCACTGTTGCTGCGCTGCTGCCGCTGCTGCTGCTGCTGCTGCTGGTGTCGTTTTGGGTGAATAACTTTGGCGATCGCTTGAACTCACATCAGGCTGCCAGCGACGCTCGCCCAGTCCACATCGTATTCGGCACATTCTCGCGCACAACGGTTAATGGTAACTGACTAACGGTTAACGATCTTCGACTATCGATTGGCAACAACTGAGAATGTGACTTATCATCGAGTCGTGTTCTGTGCTTATCGATTTTGACCGCGCGATCCGTTCGCACATGCTATCGCTCTCTTCCTCTCTCTCGCTGTGATTGTGTTTCTTCCTCACGGTGCAATGAACATGCCGGGCTCGATGAAGATCCATAAGAATTCGCGACGGAATTATTTTACGCTCAGCTTTCAGCGTTTCGATATATTTCGTTGTAAGTGTAATCGGATAAATTGTGGTGATTGGTGAACTAAAGTTAAATATTTGTATATTAAAGATATGCATGAAGTGTAATATGTGATGAGATGAGAAAAGCTTCTACCCCATTCTCAACTTCCTTAAGCTCCTACAAAAAAAAACTTTTTACTAGAATTTGGTTACTCCTTAGACATTGCCTGGCTCTCTGTCTCTTCGGATCCTGTCCGATTCGAACATAAATCAAAGCCTGACTGAAAATTGTTGTTATTTCTTTTTTGTGATGTTTTTTTGTTTCTGTGATCAACAAATCAATTAAGTAAACTGGCTAGACTCGATTCCATGGTTTTCGACTGGGCCTAACCATATAAAAAAAGGCCAAACTGGCCACGTAATGGAATCTGTGGCCACTTGCACTGTCACTGCCAATGCCAATGCCATTGTCGCAGCCGAATTCGGAGTCACAGTTGCATTTGCGGGCACAAACGGGTTGCCACATCGCCAGAGCCGTGAAAGTTGCCTCGACCAAGGAGGCACTTGCAGTCGTTGTGCGTCTCGGACTTGCATTCGGGATTGGGATTCGGTATCGGTATCGGGCTTGGATTGTTGCTGAACTGTGGTGGTGTGGGGCGGTAGTGGTGCAGCACTGTGGTCAATTAAGTGGAAACATGTGTACCACTTGCTTCAATAGCCACTAATCATGCAAGCTGACATTTTGAGTTATTTTTCGTATTTTTTATCTGCTCGTTTTTCTTCTGCTGTTTCCCTCTGAGTTTTCTCTCTTGCAGTCTGAAGAGGTTTTTTTCTTTGGGCTTACTAAATATAAAATGAATCTTTTTACAAATGTGTCCCTGTTTTTTGAAGGAACAACCCAAATATTGGAAATTGTTTGCAAAACAAGTTTGTCATCTGAAAGTTGCACTTTATATAGGCATAGACAAGATTTATTTCCTTATTCAACCTATTTCGATTGCCTTGACGATCAAACTTGTCATGATATGAATTTACTTGCTTCGGTTCCTTTTCAAGATTGAAGACAAAACCAGGATATTGTTGGAAAATAAGTTTGTCAGGTGGAAAATTAACTTTATAATATAATAAACGACCTATTTTCCAATTCAACCTATTTCGACAGTGGTTAAAGGCTCTTTAGGACCAATTTTGTTGTGATTGATCAATCTATTTGAGTTAGTTCTTCAGTTACTCCTAGATTTATTATATAGTAAATTAGTTTATAGACACTATATACACAGACAGTCTATATATATAAATATATGTATAGATAGATAGATACATACCTCATAACTTAAACAACGCGATAATTGACTGAGCTGCGTCTTAATTGATTCCGCAGAACGAGCTGCTCTTCGTGGCTGCTGCTTGTGTACGTTGGCGGGGGCGTAGCAGCAAAAGGGGTGCATGAAGGGGGGAAGGGAGGTAAGCAGAGTGTTTTGGCGCCTGATTAAGACCTAGTCGTAGAAGTCCATTAGCGCGTCAGGCGGCAGCTTTGGTGAAAGGCGTCGCCGTGCCACACGCTGCATACGCAATGAGTCTGTGTATCTGCTGTATATAGGTGTGCATGTGTGAGTGTGTGCGTGCTGCAGCAGCAGCTAGCGTGACCAAAGAGCTGGGATAACTGCTAACCCACAATGAGTAGTTGGAGTAGTTAACGCAGACAAGGCGAAGATCTCATAAATAAATTTGTTCAATTTCAGCGAACAAGAAAGCCAAGCTGCTCAATGGCAACAACAGTAATAACAACAACAACAACAATAACGGCAATAACAGTGGTAACAATGGTAACGGTAATGGAGCCACCAACGCAGATGCAGCTGGCACTGCCAACGGGGATGGGCATTATCAGCAGCTGCCCGGCCCGGGGGGCAATGGCAGCATCTACGGCTATGCCGAGGGCAAGCAGCGCAGTGGCAGCAACAGCAACAGCAACAACTACCAGGCGACACACTACCAACATCAGCAACATCTGCAGCAGCAGCAGGCGCAATCGATATATGCAGCAAGCATCTATGGGGTTGGCTCCTCCGCCGAGGATCACTACGAGCTGCAGCAGTCACAATACGGTGGCAGCTTCAATGGCGACACAGCATCCGTGGCTGGCTCTGTTGCCGGCTCGGGCATTGTGCCCCGTTCGGGTGGCCCCAATTTGGTCAACAAGCAGCTGGTGCTGCCGTTTGTGCCGCCCAGTTTTCCAAACAAATCACAAGATGGCGTCACGCATCTCATCAAGCCGTCCGAGTATCTGAAGAGCATCAGCGATAAGCGTTCGTGTCCATCGTCTGCGCGGTAAGTTGAGAAAGCAGCAGCAGCCGCAGCAGCAGCAACTGCAGTTGTGGCAGCGGTAGCTGCTTTAATTTGTGCAGCCACATCTCGTGCAACGGCAGCCTGAGTAATTACCACCAAAAGTGGCAAGAAGTACAGTTGCCTTAATTAAGCCGACGCCGCCGCCGCAGACAATGTGCAGCTGCAGCGCGGGGCAATTAGCCGACAAGTCAGTCCGCCAGTCCGTCAGTGAGCGACTTCCTCAGCCGCGCAAGAGTGCATGAAATTTTATGCGTGCTGCATGCCACAACGTTGGCCATGCCTGCCATTGGCCGCTTGCGCCGCGATCAGTTGCAATCCGAAGATGATACTGCGCACACGCCATGCGGCCGCCTGGCGCAGGTGCTGCACTGACATACACTCCCTCACAAACACACAGACACACATACACACACAGGCGTGCACACACTCGCACACACGCAGCGAAAGTCTTCACCTGCCTTTGTCTCATTGCAGCTCCACGGATACGGAGGACTACATGCAGATCCAGATAGCCGGGCAACAGCAGCATCCTCATCCACACCAGCATTCGCACCAGCATCCACATCCACATCCACATCATCATCATCAGCATCAGCATCAGCATGAGCAGCCGCCGTTGCCACCGCCGCCACCACCCTTGCCACACATGATGATGATGCCGCCGCCCATGCCGATGATGCTGTCACCCATGTCCGCTGACAACAACAATAAGTCACAGAAGCCCAAGAAGCCACATGGTGCGGCGCCCAGTAGCCAGGACACGGCAACGCGTAAGCAGCATCAGCCGCTCTCGGCTATTTCCATACAGGATCTGAACAGCGTGCAGGTGAGTTGGATAGGACCAAGCTTGACATATGATGAGCTGAGGCATGTCAGAAGTTAAGGGCAAAGTTCACTTAGATAAGGCACCTCTTGAAGTCCATACCAGCGAACTGCATGCGGTGGTGCCTTGCACCGCAAACACCGCATAGATAATTTAATGAAGAAGACAGTCTCGTGGGTAAGCGAAGCTTTCTCTTTTGGTGCCTTATTGAGAGTGCTCACTAACTACTCTATATACTAAATATAGACTCTACTGCCTTATGCATTGCAATATGAAAGCATGTTCTATACCGATAATTATATCCGATATTTTTTCCCGGTAATCAACAGCTGCGTCGCACAGACACACAGAAGGTGCCGAAGCCGTACCAGATGCCAGCGCGCAGCCTGAGCATGCAGTGCTTGACCAGCACGACGGACACATATCTGAAGACAGATCTGATAGCCGAGTTGAAGATCTCCAAGGACATACCCGGCATCAAGAAGATGAAGGTGGAACAACAGATGGCCAATCGCATGGACTCGGAGCACTACATGGAGATAACGAAACAGTTTACGGCCAACAACTATGTGGATCAGGTGAGTGGAGAGACTGAATGAGATCATGCGCATGCGGGAGGAATGGGATTGTTATGCTTGTCAAAGATCTACTTGCAGATACCGGAAAAGGATCAGGCCGGCAATGCCATACCCGACTGGAAGCGACAGATGATGGCCAAGAAGGCGGCGGAGCGTGCCAAAAAGGATTTCGAAGATCGCATGGCCCAGGAGGCGGAATCGCGTCGACTATCGCAGATACCGCAATGGAAGCGCGATCTTCTGGCCCGTCGCGAAGAGACCGAGAACAAGCTGAAGTAAGTTGAGGGCTGAGGTTAAGGTTGTTGTTGTTGTTGTTGTCGTCAGAATGGGCGCGAGTTGTGTGTTCGGTGGTGACCCATGCGGACTCCTATCTGACCCCATTGCGACCCATTTTCCAGAGCGGCCATCTACACGCCCAAAGTGGAGGAGAACAATCGCATTGCGGACACGTGGCGTCTCAAGAATCGCGCCATGTCCATCGATAACATCAATCTGGCCACCTGCAGCGGTGCCCTCAATGTGGAGCAGCACTACCAGCAGTTGCAGATGCTACAGCAGCAGCAGCAACAGCAGCAGCAGCAGGTGCAGCATGCCCCACACTCGCCGCAGGGCAATAAGGAGAACCACAGCGAGCTAAAGCACGGCGAACAGGAGGCAGGAGTGCAGCCACAACTGCTGGACACCACTGGACTGGGGGAGCAGGGCGAGCCACAGGAGGAGGAGCGGGAGGACAATGACAACATCATTCCATGGCGTGCGCAGCTGCGCAAGACCAACAGTCGCCTCAGCCTGATCTGAACTGATTAAGTCTGTTTTTAGTGCATTTTTTCTGTTCCCCTTTTTGTTCTCGCCTTCTCTTTAACATAACGAATTGTGCAATCAATGGAAAAGAACGAAGAGCATGCAAGAAAAGATGAAGATGAAGATAAAAAAAACATTATAAGAATATTCAATATATATATTTAAATTATTAGACTTAGGTGCTCTTTAATCGTAATCCGCTCCAGAGGAGATTCAAGGCAAGCTTTAGACCCAAAATGGAAAAACTTAACGATGCGTGCATGTACTATATACTATATAGGGAAGTGAATATAACTACAGAAGAGTATGATGGTTTTTTTTTTTTTTTTTTGTATTTTGAACTATTGTTATTATGCTAATGTTAGAGCGGAGCGATTGGCTTGATTATCGATTGGCGTGGATATTCGTAATTATTGAAAATAATTTACAATCGAATCAATTTTGGTGTTGTGCGAGTATCGACTATTCGATATCATCATATTATGATTATAATTATTACATACTACGATTATGATTATTATTATTATTATATTATTATTATATTGTAATGCACTAACGATTTTACTTGGCTATCGAAATGGGTTTTCTCTCAATCGATTATCAAATCATCGATTATAATTAGTTTTCGTAAGCTTCCAATTTTTTTTCATTGTTATTTGTTTTTATACTTGGCTCAATAATATGATTAAAATATGACTATAAATATATATACAAATATAACGCACGTGTCTGACACTCACTTTATCTCTGATTATCGTGAAGAACCGTTGCCAGTCGAACGGACTCGACCTATGAAACTACCTATCAGCAGTACCTGGGGCGTTCCACAAATTCTACTGCCTAATACACTTATCTAGCTATCTATGTAAGTGGCACTACCTTTGCGATACATAGGTCAGTGATAAAGCCGATTGTCGATTGTCTATTGTTGATTTCGAATCGCGGTCTAAAATTAAATCTCCACTCAATCTGAAATTGGGCCCGGACTTTGAGTGATTAATTGAGGCAACTAATTTGTAGCCATGTTTGTTGTTGTGATAAAGGCACTAATTGAAAATAAGACAAGTGCCGACAGCAAGGAGTGCTAAGTCGGTAGGTACCCTGTAGTGTGGCTCATGCGATTAGTTTCGCATATGGAAACTTAAGACCCCAAGCAGATAGCACCTGCATATACTATACAGCATATACCGATATAAATAGTATGCAATATAGGTATATACGAGTACACACAACTATATATGGTATATGTTCTGTATAATTGTATGGCAGATATCTGTGCAAAGTCTAATCGCTACAAATATTAAAATCACTTAACGCGTGAACACTTCACAGCGATATGACCGGACTGGGCCGCGTCGGTCTTTATAAAAACCGGGAACTTTGCCAGAGACGATCATTCAGTTAGTTAAAGTCTGATTGTCTAGCAATATGAGAACCATAACCGTTTGCCTGCTGCTCGCCGTATCGGCCAGCTGCCTGCTCAGCGCCAATGTAAGTCGAGAGCGAGTGTGACCAAGTTTGCCAGGCTTATCACATACCCCCTTATTTTTTGACAGGCCAATGGTGGAGCCTCTGTTGATTCCTTCAACTACAATGCGGAGGCGGAGCTGAATGCCGCATTGGATGTGCTGGATGAGCAGTTGGACAATGATTACATGGACATCGAGGAATATGGCTTCATTCGCAGTGTTAAGAAGATCCTCAAAAAGGCATTGAAGTCTGTGCGTGGTGTCAACTGCATCTTGAAGGAGGTTAACGCCATCCTGTCCGCCTCTACCGGCTATGTTGATGCCATCGATGCCTGCGGCACTGCTGTGCCCAAGGATGTCCTTGCCATTGTCAATTCGGTGAAGACCATCATCTCGCTCTGCAACGATGTGATCAATGTGAACAGCAAACTCTGCGCCGCCAATGAGGAAGCCGGCACCGAGAAGGCCACCACATCCAAGTGCTTCTGGAGGC
Source organism: Zaprionus capensis (assembly GCA_018903675.1). Classification (NCBI taxonomy): domain Eukaryota; kingdom Metazoa; phylum Arthropoda; class Insecta; order Diptera; family Drosophilidae; genus Zaprionus; species Zaprionus capensis. Next base: position 9,414,902 of record JAEIFN010001073.1, on the reverse strand, counting down.
TGTTCAAGACCGTGATGAAGCTTACCCGCAAGCTCAACCGCACCATGAAACAGATCGCCAAACTGCCCACCGATACCAGCTCCTGCTTTGTGGATGCCACCAAGAGCGTCCAGACCAGCTACAACAACTTCCTGCCCAACATCGATACTTGCATCGATGCTATGTAAACCATTTATATATTTCAATATTATAACGAACATTAAAACAAACTAAACAGCAAAACAATGTTTGTTAACTGAACTACTGGAGGGTATTTTGGGTGAAGATAGGTAAAACGGTGTTCGGGATTATTATCATGTACTCGTATACAAACGCATATAAAGCTTGGTCTTGATATTTATTTAATAATCGATTCTTCTTTCTAAAAATATTTGGTTATGAGTGTGGATAATGAAGTACTGTTAATTTCATAAGTCAGTACCTTTATTGGTCTATTAAAATATTAGAAATAAGCATATAAAGTTGGATTATTATTTTACTGAAACTCCTGTGTGTTATAATATCACGGCAGTGGGTTTAAATATCATCAATACTCATTATATTAATTTAAAGAAAAAAACATTTTTAACAATCAGTCAATTGCTCGGTTCAATGTGCTTTTTTACTATTGATAAGACTTTATACTTTATAATGGTATCTGTGCAAACTCCGAGAATTTCATGCTGATTTCAAAGAACTCAATCAGCAGAACAAAATTTACTAATCTTTCTACGTGTTGTACGTTTTTGTAGTATTACTGATATGTTATATTTCGAGCACGACATAATATTGTATAATTTGAATATTTTGTGGTCTTTGCACAGTATTGTTGAGCTCATATATCATCATATTATCTGATCGATCAATTAATCGATTACTAAGAACACTTTAAGCTCTCACTAAGCTGTCAATCTTTTATCGCTGAACTCCAAAGAACAAAAATAAATTGTGCGATTGCTTTGTTTTCATTACTTGCTCATTTTATTAAATAATTTGAAAAAAAAAAATAGAATGCCGTTGCTTAGGAGCTGGTTAGCTTGGAGCAGGTCTTCATGTTGGATGGGAACTGGGTGTAGTAGTTGGTCAGGTTGGTGGTGGCATTGGTCACACAGGTGATGGCATTGGGTCCAGTCTTGGGAATCCTCTTGGCCAATATGATGGCCTTCTTGATCTGCAGGTAAAGTCTGAAGGTCTGGGCAAGAGTTTTCACAGTGCAGCTGCGGGTGATCGAAGGTTTCTGGAGATTATCGGTGCTGGCGCAAATGGTTGACTTCAGGTGGATGATGCTGCTGGTCGTGTTGGCAATAAGCAGGTTCTGATTGATCAGATTGGTCACATCCTTGGTGGCTTCGACGCCGCAGCCAACGAGGTCGGCATTATACTGCAGTGCACTGGCCTTGATGCCCACCACCCACTTGATGATGCAGTTGAATCCCTTGACGCCGCGTAGTGCCGCCTTGATGGCCCACCAGGTAGCAGAGAAGATGCCAAACACCTCGGGATCCATCAGCTCCGCATCGGCAACATCGTTCGGTTCGAACTGAAGGTCCATCTCCTGGGACATAGCCAGCGGTTGCCAAGTGCCAGCATTGACCTGCGTTAGCACAGAGCATTAGTATCTTATTCTCATGTTACTACATCATCTCTCTACTTCAACTTACACTGAGCACGCAGATGGCGGCGAACAGAGCTAACAGGGCTAGCGTGAACTTCATTTTGTGGATTCCTAGAGCTTTCTCTATGCTCTGCACGGGTCTGCACGGGCTTTTATAGTGTCGAGCTTGCTTCGATAAGGTGAGAAGTGAACAAAAAGAGAGACAACAACTCTCAACTCAGGTGGAATTTATCTAACTGTCCGCCGTCGTGTTTACTCAGTGCCAATGGCAGTGAAAGAATTGCCAAGGCACAGGTGGGCTTAACGTGATTTTGGGACTACCTCGCATGCTCATGCGATATCAGCTGATCGATTGTTCATGATAAGAGTGGTTCAATTTCAATTGTCTTAAGGCTTGCCAAGGCGCAATTAAAATGGGCTTATCTAAGAGGTTTTTCTTACCATATTATGGAAGTTCAAACGGTACCATATATGCAAAGCTTGTGATCGACGCTAACGATAGAAATCCTCATCAAGACTGTGTAGAGGAAATAATAATCTAATCAAAAGAAAGCAAAGCGCAACGAAGCCACTTAATTAAGTGCTACTAAAGGGGCGCAGAAACCTTTTTCGTTGCATACTTTTAGGGCTGCACTGTAAATTGGCCCTGATGCCTTTTGTATGCAACGAATTCTAACGTATAGATATTTTTTTTAAATATAAAAGAATCGATTTTATCGATTCCCTACCATATCCTCCCTTTACAACATTAAATCGATCGTTGTTTGTTAGTTGAAATACCAAAAAAAACTTTATTTCGAGTATCGGATTATGTATCGATTAGCATATTTTATTATATTGTTTGATGATAGTACAATAGTTGTTGTTCTTGTTCTTGTAGTTTGTAGTTACCTTTGTTTAATATTGTTTTTATCGAGAATTCAGATTAATTTTGAGTTTTGAATTTTGTTTTTGTTGTTTTGATTAATTTTGAGGGAGATTTAGACATGTCTTGGATTGATAGCTGTATGGGCAATTGTGGAACCTGAGAATTGTCTCGGTTTGGGGATTTTCTTAATTTTGAGAATCTTTAATTGAGCTATTGTGTGTTTAGCTTGAATTGCTGTTGTTCTTGAGTATCCGGAATGTATGTAAGTGCGTGTATTCGTGTGAGTTCGTGTGTGTTCGTGTCAGTGTGTGTGTTTGTGCACGCGTGAATGCAGTTTTATTATAAGCGGAGTATACGGCTTTACTTCAGCGCGATTATAAGCATATAACATAGATTAATACTTCAGTGTGTGTCTGTGTGTGTGCTGGTTCGTATGTTAGTTTCAGTTTCAGTTTTAGTTTCAGTTTCAGTGTGTCTGTGTGTGTGCTTGGGTGTATTCTGTGGGTGTGTGGTTGTGTGGGTGTGCCGGTTACTAACTGTTTGGCCTCTACATTTGGCCTTCACGTCCTGCATAACAATTCCATTCGGTATTACAAACACACACATGTATGTGTGTGTGTGTTTGTTGGCCCAATCATGTCTTGCCCATTGCCATGAGATGGTCTCAACTGGCTAGCTGCTGGTGGTTTCCCAGTGTCTTTCTTCTCCTTCACATGGTTCAGAAAATGAATTTTGTTTCGTAACTTGAGAGATACATATGTATATCTTTTAAATTTTAAATCGTAATGCCATAATTTAGATTTAGATTTCTTTAAATGCTACTTCAATTTCTCTTTTCGTTTATCTTAAGTAAAATTGAATCAAATTCCTCAGTGCTTGCAGTGCATATCGTACTTAGTTTTGTCTTCTTATGTTTTGTTTGTCGAATTCGAATTCGTATTCGCAATCGCGTTCGCGTTCGCATTCGCTTTCGTATTCGTATTCGTATTGTGTGTTCTATGTATTCTTCTGTTTCCGTTGTCTTCGTCTGTTCATGTTTAATGCTTAAGGACTACCAAAAAATTTAACCGTTTATAATATAGTATATATTATAATATAATATAATATGTATAATATAGTATATGTATGTATATGAATATTTGGTATAAGGTTAATATATATATTTGTATATAGGTTATACAACAGTATATAGGTAACATATTTGCACACGTGCTTGTATGTTACAATGCGTTCATAGCGTTCTTTATTATAGTAATAGTTATAGTTTATAGCATTTAGCTAGTTTATAGCACTAGCTCGAAGTACTTCAGTAGGTATTTACAATATACAGTTTTAAGCAGTTTAGAACTCTTCGATAGAAATACTTTCAGACTTGCGTAAGTTTTTGTTCTTCCCTTTTTATTTTACAGTTTCAAGCATTACAAATTCAGCTTTTCATTTTCATCATGTTCATCTTGTCTTGTTGTTGTTGTTGCTGTTGTTCTTGTTGTTGTGTTTTGGTTTCGTTGCATTCCAATCGAAATGCTGGAAACAAACTGGGAGATCGAGAACTAAGAGAAATCAAATGGAATATAATATATTAAATTATAAACATGCAACAGTTTTCACTTGGAAAATAAAATATTTATTTTTTACTGTGTATGTGTTTGTGTGTAGAATGGTTTTTCCTTCATTAAGCATAAATAAATAAATTACAAATTAAAAATTACAATAAAATTATTCACTAGATGCGTAAATTATTCATAGTTTCATATAAAGGTAAAGGTAGTTGGTAAGGTGTTTCGATTGAATGCAACTTCGAACAGCGTTCTTGCTGTTTGTTGCTATTGTAGTTAACTTGTTGCTGTGTTTGTTGTTTTTGTTCTTGGTGTAGTTGCATCCTTTACAATTTCAGTTGCCTTATTTTCTAGGTTTTCATAAGACTTGCGTTTCATGTTGTTCGCCACGTTATTCAACAATTCTCTTATATGCATAGAAAAAAATATATGTTATATTTGTATATGTATATGTTAATGTCTATGTATATGTATAGCTTCTATATAAGGTGTGTGTGTAAGTGTGTGTGTACAGTTGCTGTGTAGGGATCTATGTGGATTGGCGGAGTAGTCTGTGTGTGTGCTGGGAGTGTGTTTTATCAAGGCCTTTGAGTTTCTCATAATAAGGTCTCTGGGTGTGTGTGACTGTGTATATCTCTGTGTGCATATGTGTGAGTGTCAATGTTTGTGTATGTGTGTGTGTTTGTGTCTGACTGGGCCTATGTCATCTATCTGCTTGACCTGTTCATTCATATTTTACACAAAATGCACGAAAATATATTCTTAGTTGGCTTGGACCCGGTTGTTCTCCGAACAGGTGACTATAATCCATTTTGCATAGCGCGGCTCGTCTGCCGACGCTTAGCAACACTGTCTGTCTGTCTTATTGGTGGTACTAGCGATAGTAGTACTTCATTTCGATCATTTCGATTGCACTTGTTCATTTCAACTAATCCATCAAACTACAATTTCAATTTCAAAAGGAGAGGGTCGCATCGATTTCAATCTCGATCGTTGGATATCCAACTCTGTCTCGATTTTGATTTCGATCTCGATCGCGATTTAGGTTTAGACTGAGATAGAGTTAAGCGATAGTAGATAGTGGAGAGAGTAGATAGTGCTCGATTAATCGATTAATTACTACATTGATAATTCATATTTAATTGCTCGAAACAAAAACCGTATTATCTTCTTAGTTTTAGTTATAGTTTAATGTATTTTGAGTTCTGCTTTCATCATTCATACATTTTCCTCTGTTTCTCCGTATCATAAATCTATTAAGATTTAGCAAACGTTCTATTCCTCGCTAAATTTCTCTAGATTGTCATTTGCTAAATGAGACTTTAATAGCATTCTCCATCTCCGTCTCTTCGTCTTTTGCAGTTGCAGCTTTGATTCAGCTGCTTCTGCATTTGCATCAGCGTCGAGTTGCTGCGGGCACTGTGTGACGATCACCTCGGAGCGATAATGTGTGGCACGGGCTGTGGGTGCACGTGTTGCGGGGCAGCATAATGTGTGCTCCCAAAGCGCTGCCACAGATCTCGTGACTCCGATTGGTCGCGCTATCGCTCGCATAGTATTATATTTGCTACTCGAAATCCAAAACATAATTATCCACCAATATCCTAAGCCTAACAACAATCTTCCTGCCTTTCTGCCACATCCCAAACTCGCAGCTTGTCCTCGGCGGCATGCGGATGATGCAAGACTGAAGAGTCAAGCTCCAAGGCCGCCAGCCGAGGACAGGCGACTTACTGCAGCGCATTCTTATCGTGTTATCGATTATCATAATCATTATTATTATCATAATTAAAGTTACTGCTATTATTATTAGTATTATTATAGTAGTTATTGTTATTGTTATCAATATTATTATTACGATTAGAGCTACAGTTACAAGCTACTGCTTACAGCTATGTCATCAATCGGCGAGTTCTGAGTCGTTCGCTCCATTTGAAAATGGTTTGGTTCACGTATTCCCACGATCTGCTCAGAACTCGGCGTGCTCACTAGCTAAACCGTTAATTACGTTATTCCTTATGTTCAATAATGAGATTTGTCGTCTTTATGCTTTCCTGCCACATACATTAATACATGCATCAGCATATGTATATATATAAACTATATATCTAAAGTAAAACCAATGGAGAAATTTCGAAACGTAATTGACTTTTAGCGCACTTTACTATCGAACTTACATAGCTCTAATCGAACGCGAATCTAATGAAAAAAAAAAGTTCAACTAACTTCTACGACACAAACATCAACAGCAATAACAGACACGCGCAATCGGATATCGTTTGTCGCATATCTGTTATCGTCTATCGATTTTGCTTATATAGTTGCTTTATAGCATATCTGATTAAACATATTAATGTGGTTTGCATTCGATTCGATGAATCAAATGCATGTCTGTGTCTGTGTATGTGTATGTGTCTGTTTATGTGTGTGTATGTGTGTGTGTGTGTATGTGTGTTTTAACATACTATATAATCTTGTTTATCTAAATATATCTGAATCCGTACCTACGACTATTAGTGCTCCATCTACATATACCATATATATTATCGAATGTATATCTGTAGTATATATGTATCTTTATCTTTATGTGTTGCTCTTACAATCATCTGACTACCTGTTCTTTATTGTTGTTGTTCTTGTTGTTGTTGTTATTGTGGCTATTGTTATTGTTGTTGTTGCACTTATTGCAGTTGCAGTTGTGTTTTGAAGTCGTTTTGCGTTCCCAAGAGTCTTTATATATATAGTTATAAGAATACGAATTAATTAATTACGGGTACGGATAATTGTTATCATATAAGTTATATATTGTATATAGTGTATATATTTCTTTTCATATTCTTTTCTTATCTTTTCTTTCTTGTAATTTCTCCTCTCTTCGTAGTATATATCTTTGTAGTAGTTTTGCTTTGTTCGTAGGGTAAGCCTGAGGGTCGGGCGGGTGAGGACGGGCGTTTAAGTCTTTGATTGAGTTTGAAACACATCGAGTTAGAGGGAGATAGTCATAGAAAGGGATACAGATAATCACACAGCGTGTGTGAGTTCATGTGTGTGTGAGAGAGAGTGAGAGATCGGGTAACCAGAGAACCGAAAACGTGGAAACACGGAACTTTTTCTGGGTTGTGCATAGCTTAGTAAAGAGTGTGCGCATGGGACTATATCTGCATGTGTCTATGTCTGTGTGTGTATGTGTTAGTGCGAGAGAGATATTCATACATACTATATTCATGCATGTATGCAGATAAACCATTAAAGTTTATGTATTTAATTGCTGCTGCTGTGCTGCTTCTTTCTTCACAATTTACAGCTCCATTTTCTTTTCACTTTTCTTAAACTTCATCGAAATCGCCAGAGAAATATCTAATATGTGTGCTACTATATAAGTGATATATATTTATATATATCATATGCAATATACGCGTTTGTAAATGTGTGTCTCTGTAGGTGTGTGCGTGTGTGTGTGTGTGTGTGTGTGTGTCAGTGTAAGTGGGTGAATCTGCTCGTTCTTCTATTTAGCTGCTCTATTCTCTTCCTACCCAAACTAATATCAATATCAAGCATACGCCGCGGTGGCCCGTCACCTCGTTCTTCTCGCACTTATCGCGTCCTTATTCTTCAACTTTCTTCACGTTTTCGTTTTTAGTACAGTTAAATTTAAATATCACAATCATAATAATCTTTTAATTTTGTTTGCCAAAGGATTCAAAACAATACACTCAATTGAAAGTGTGTGTGTCTTTCTGTGTGTGTGTGTTTGTGTGTGTGTTTTCTTGTGTGTGTTATAAGGAATCAAGTTTTGCTTTGTGTTGTTTTATATGTAAATAAGTTGTCACTTACAGCTAAAGCAACGTTTTTTTAAATCATTTGCGATTCGATGCCTAATCGAAAGTTATCGATTTCATTAAATTCAATTCAATTTAATTTTCATATGTTCTCTGTTCCTCGTTCTTGAGTTCAGTTTAGCAATGCAGCTCTGCACACTTAAGTATGTGCTCTTCAAAGACAAAATCTTTCTATTATTAAACAGAACAAATTTGCAAAGTTTCATCGACAAAAAAAAATAATTTGTTGTGGATTGTTGCACATTGGCAACGCACGTGTTTCTTCTTCTGCTTAACGCTTTCTTCTGCTTGTTGTTATTCTTGTTTTCGCTTCTTCTTCTTCTTCAGTTTTCTAGTTAAATATTTTGACTTTTAAACTCTGGTTTGAACTTCCAAATGCATGAAACGCTCTTGACCTGGACGAGGTGTTTCGTTCCGTTCCGTATCATTTAATTTCCAAACCATTTCCATTCGATTCCATGTCGTTCCATATTGATTTTCCATTTCCGTTTCCGTTTTGATTTTCATTTCCGTTCCGTTTCATTTGCACATTGTCGTTTGCATTGGAATGTTGATGTTCGCGTTGGGATTTATTTTTTTTTTATTGTTGACATGTTTGGTATTTTTTTGTTGTTGTTGAAGTAATTGAGTTGTTGCAGCATTTGCAGTATTTGCAGTTTTTGGTAGTTGTTGTTGTCATTGTTGGTGGTATTTGGTAATTCCATTAGTTATTGTTGTTGTCGGTTAGTAGTTGATTAGTATTTCCATTGGTTGGCAAAAAAGGAGGAAATTCGCATATTAGAATTGGAGATCTGATGCGATCTGATGATCTTGATCGAATCTGGTGATGGGTCTCAGCTAGCGATCTCTACGTTTCTACAGCGATTTCAGGGATGGAGGAGAGGGGTGGGACGGTTCATTCTTTTTTTTTAGTTGCACTTTACATGAAGGGGGCGGACGACGATGTGGATGCGATATCATCGGCGCTGTCGTTTGCGTTTGCATTTGCGGCGGCCTTGGCGGCGGCGGCAGCAGCAGCTGCAGATGCGGATGTGGATGGGATATTGTCGTCATTGATCATGGTGTTGGCCCATTTCTCAGCGGCCTGCGCTGCGACCTGCTTACTTTCCAAATATGCTGCTATCTCGTTGGCGTTTTTGTTGAATGCCACCATCATGGCCGTGTTGCCGCCGTCGTCGCGCGCCAATAGGTTTGCCCCGGCTGCCACAAGCATCACGCAGATGTCGCGGCGGTTTTGTTCCGCAGCAATGTGCAGTGCCGTCTGACCGCTATGGCAAAACAGAAAGATAAAGAGAGAGAATGTGTATTAAAGAGACAGTTATTGATATTGGATATCGATAGCATGTTATTGATAATTGAGTCAATGTTATCGATAATTCAATCAATAACATTTCATTGCTAGTTTAATCAACTGAATTATCAATAACATGGAATCTATCCTGCATACTGAACATTTGAAGTACTACATTCCCCATTATCGACTTCCACCAATGTCATATGCACTGTTCGATTAAATAATCGATAGCAAATATATATGTAAATTGAGTTCGAAAATATTAACTTGAGCTACAATTTACAATTTCATGTTTTGCATTTATCGCATACGTTTTGATGGCTCATCGATATCAACGATAACTTACCGTTCCTTGTCCGCCATGTTGATGACTCGTCGCGTTGCGCACGATATGATGTATTTGACAATGTCCTTATGATTGTATTTGCAGGCAAAGTGCAGCGCCGTCTGCCCGTTCTTGTTCACTGATTGTAATGAGTATCCCTGTTCATGTAGTGCACGTAACTGCGCCAGGGAGAGAGCGAGACAGATAGAAACAGAGAGAGAGAGAGAGATTGAGTTAGAGATACTGTGTGCACAAGACAGACTTCGTTTGGGTAACACGGCAAAGGGCAAGTTCAGACAAGATTCACACGCTAAACTGAAGACAGGGCAAAGAAATATGACAAATATGGAACTAAAAGTTAACGGTATAGGCAAAGGTTAAGGTTAAGGTAAAGGTTAAGTCAAAGTTAAAGCTACCATATTGAGTTGTCCGCCCTGGGCCGCTAGTAGTACGGCATCGGAAGTTTGCTCCAGTATAGGGCTGTTATATGGTTGGTTCATTGATTGGTTGGTTGGTTTGTTGTGTGTGTATGGTTGGTTGGTTGTGTGTGTAGATGTGTGTGTGCGAGTGTAGATGTGCATAGAAAAGTAGAAAAGAAAAAGTCGAGCATCAGTTTCGATTTCAAAATGTTTTCATTATGTTGCACAATATGATACGAAAACGATCTCTGATTTAGTGAGACAGAGAGAGAAGGAGAGATAAATTCAGATAAATTTATTGATAGTTAGGAGTTAGGAACAAGAGACAGAGACTGGGGGGATAGTTGAAAAAGACTTTAATACAGAATACCTGAATCCGTAACCAAAAACATCTTCGTTAAAACTGAATAAACGATCTTTGTTGCTGCATGCATTGAAAAACAACAACAAGAACAGAAAAATGCGGTAAAAGTGAAAAGAAAGAGATAGTCAGATATGCAGGAAAATAAAAAAAAAAGAGAGAGAGAGGGGTAGAGAGAGAGAAAGAAAAGCAGTAGGAGCAATGAAATAAATGCGAGAGAGAGAGAGAAAGAGAGAGTGGGAGCGAGTGTGATGTTATGTGATGGTCATGAGCAATTGCCAATCGTTAGAGTAGGACAACCAATTGTGTCGCAAGTCAAATGAGCTTGGATGTGAGCGAGACAGAGAGAGAGTGAGCATATATTGCTATTCTGTGACCATCTCGCTCAGTTTTCTTTAATTTAGTGACAATTTTCGAGTGGAAAATGCGCGTGTGTGAGAGAGAGAGATGAGCTTGTGATAGCGATAGCGATAGCGATAGATTTAGTTATCGAATTATCGTTTCGGCTTTACCTCTTCCACTTCATCACTTTAATGGGCTTCGAGCCAATTTGCAAGTCCTCATCTTTGTATGATATATTATACGTGTGTGGGTGTGTGGATGTGTTCAAGTGTGAATATTCAATTTGAAAAAGAGAATTGTTAGTAGGCCATTTGCAGTAAATATATACAATATGCATAAAGAACACAACACGTAAACGAAAAACGATAAATTGTATTTGTATAAATTGCATAATCAGTTAGTTAGTTAATCGATTAATCAGATAATCACATAAAGCTACTGAGGCAACCTACCGATTGAACTCTGTGTGGTTGGATTTGTGTTTATTGTTTTTGGTTTGAGTTTTAGTCGGATAGTTGGACGATTGGTTGGTAGATTGGTTGATAGATTGGTAGATTGGTTGGTTTGTTGGTTGGTTGGTTGATTGGTTGGTGGGAAATTGGACGAGAACGGAATACGGTTTAGTCCTTGTCGCTGTTACGAGTAACTGTTAACGTAAGCTGCGATTAGATACTCATTACGTGGAGGCTTGTCATATTTAATGCGTTACTTACATGTGGGCGTGGCAAGGACTAAGCTGTATTCGCTCCCATCACAACGTGAGCATTGTGTGTATGTCTAGTGTGTGTGTGTGCTCGTGTGTGTGTGTGTGTGTGTGTCATGCAAAAAACGAAAAAACCAACTCGAGAAAAACCAAAGCAAAACGTAAGCACACAACGTAGACAGAGACAACACACAACAGCAAACAACAGAGTAAAAAAAGAGATAGATAGTTCGAGAGATTGAGAGAACGAGACAGACAGATAGCAAGAGCGAGCGCAAGAGCAAGAGAGTGGCAGGCTACATCGCTCACAGCTCGTAGCGCTTCTTGCGATAATGAAGGTGGCAAAACATGCGCCTATCTAGGTAGGGCAGCTGATGGGCCGCCTGCTGCTGGTAGAGCTGCAGCCGCTGCTGCAGCGGCAGCTCAGAGATAGTCGGAGTTACGGTGTCGCTGCCGGCAGTGGCGCGATGCCAACAGTCAGCTAACAGAAGCCTACCCGTGCTGCCTGGGCCGCGACCCTGTGCCTGATCCATCTGCCGACGCTCGGTCTGCGCCTGTCGCTGCGAGAAGGCAGCGAACGAACGCTCCTGGTCGGGTGTCTGTGGCATTGTGGCCGCCTCGTGGTCCAATATGTACAGCTCATCGATGGCGATGTCGCAAATGTAGTGCAAGTGCTCCTGGGCCCGATCGATGCGGAAGTAATGCTCCGCTGTGCACGCTGCAGGCAGAGAATATGTACACAATATTCAATTATATATGATATATATATGTATAATCAGCTATGTCCGGGCGAACTTACAGTCGATGAAGCACCAGTCCTGCGAGACCTTTGGATAAGTAATGGACTCCTCGAACTTGGTATTGAGCATGTTGCGCACATGCTCGAGGTCGCACTGCGACTCGATCTCGATTTGACCCAACCTGTTGGCCAGCTTGCGCAGCATGTCCTTGTCGTAATGGTACTGCTCGTACTGCTGCATGGTCACCCGTAGGACTGCCAGCTGTAACTTCTCTAGCGGATTAACACTGTGCGGGCGATAACGGTTTTAGGTTATTGAAGGTTTGAGTTGAGTTAGAGTATGTGTAGGTTATGTTTAGGCCATTTATAGGTTATGTATAGGTTAGGTATGTGTTATGTGTAGGTTATGTATAAGGTTTGTATAGGTTATGTATAGGTTATTCATAGGTTATGCATATGTTATTTATAGGTTATGTATAGGTTATGTATATGTTATTTGTAGGTTATGTATAGGTTATGTATGGGTTATGTGTAGGTTATGTATAGGTTATGTATAGGTTATGTATATGTTATGTGTAGGTTATGTATAGGTTAGGTATGTGTTATGTGTGGGATATGTTTAGGTTATATTTAGGTTATGTGTATGTTATGTATAGGTTATGCATATGTTATGTATAGGTTATGTATAGGTTATGTGTAGGATATGTTTAGGTGACATTTAGGTTATGTATATGTCATGTATAGGTTAAGTAAAGGTTATGTTTATGTTATTTATAGGTTGTATTTATATATATGTATATATTATTCATAGGTTCTACATAGGTCCCTTTTAGAGGCTATACTTACTGGACATCGCCGCGTCCATGCTTGCGCTTGGACAACATCAGGGCCTGGTTGAGTAGCTCGATCTCGATGATGGAGGGCTTGACGCGACATGCCTCGCCGTCCACCTGCATGGGAATGGTGCGTTTGGAAACGATGCGAGCCTTGCGGCACTGACAGATGCAGGTACCGTGCATGCCCGCCTGTAACATTGGCAGCTGGTAGGTGGTCAGTCCGACCACCTCCATGAGGCCGTCATCGATGCTGGGCTTTGTCTGGCCAAAGGAATCGTTCCACGGATGTGTGCCGCCGCCATAGCTGCAAGTTGCAAGGCAATGCATAAGTACATGGTGGTGTTTACAGACCCGCGAAGATCTCGTTTACCTTGGTATGTTCAGGAAGAGGACGGCATGACAGCCGGCATCACGCAGCTTGCCCGTGAAATCCTGCCCATCGCATTCGAGAGTAACCCACTGTGAGAGGTTGCGGTACTGGCGCAAGATCAGATCCTTGCCGCCCATCTGGCCGTAGTACATCTTGTTGCGGAGACGCGAGTTGAAGCGTTCCGGATGTGCCTCGCGTGCCTCGTGGAACTCAAGTGCGATGTGCGCATCCACGCCGAAGCTGAAGTAGTTGTTGATCACGTTCAGCGGCACATTCGACTTGCTGCGATCCACATGATCATCGGTCACATCATCGTTGGGTGTCACCTGCACCCGCCAGCGGTCCATGAGCACGCACTGAGACATGCCAATCTCACGCAGTATCTTGCCAATGGGTTCATCGGTATAGCCCTAAGGGGAAATTGTCCGAGATCAGTTTGGATTGCGCAAATTGTACTCCTTTTCTTCTTGTACTTACGCCGCCCCAGCCGAGCGAACGGGCGAGATCATTTCCGGTGCCCAGCGGCAACACTCCCACGGCGGGTACGGGCATCAATGGGGGCTGGATCTGGTCCAGCACGGAGAGCACCCAGCCGACAGTGCCGTCGCCACCGCAGGCAAGCACGCGCAGATTAGGCGCCTTGCGGTACATGTCCAGCCTGTAGGGGCAGTGATAGAAAAACAGAGAAAGAAGAGAGAGAGAGAGAGAGAGAGAGAGAGAGATAGGTAAAGGATTAGTCTCGAACGATTTAGACCAAAGAAAGACTCTATTCTGTATTTTGAACTAGTTTTCTTTTAGTTTTAAAGATTTGATAATAGTTCATCAACTCATGAGCTAGATCATTAACTTTTGAACTAGTTCATCAACTCATGAGCTAGTTCATTAACCTTGCAACTAGTTCATCAACTCATGAACTACTTCATCAACTCATGAACTAGTTCATCAACTCATGAACTAGTTCATCAACTCATGAACTAGTTCATCAACTCATGAACTAGTTCATCAACTCATGAACTAGTTCATCAACTCATGAACTAGTTCATCAACTCATGAACTAGTTCATCAACTCATGAACTAGTTCATCAACTCATGAACTAGTTCATCAACTCATGAGCTAGTTCATCAACTCATGAGCTAGTTCATCAACTCATGAGCTAGTTCATCAACTCATGAACTAGTTTATCAACTCAGGAGCCAGTTCATCAACTTATGCACTAGTTCCTGCCTAACATTTTCAGTTAAAAAGTAAATTTTAACTTTTGTGTAGGAACAAGTCACTGAAGTGAACTAGTTCATTCGCTGCTTGTCTGCAGTGCGTACTTACCCCATCTTGGGTCCACCCTGTGTCAAGTCGAACACCTGACGCGGATTAAGAAGGTGCTGGAACTTGCCCAACAACTTGACGCCCTGATTGCCACCGGACTTGGGATTGATGAAGACAATGACCGGTATTACCTCCGGCGATGGAATCGGCTTCACGATGAATGCACGCGGCTCCTTCTTCTCCTCCTTAACCTTCTGGCGTTTCTGGGTTTGCTTCTTGCTCTTGCCACCGCCACCGCTGACAGCGCCAGCGGAACTGGTAGCACCACCCGCGGCGATGTTTTTGTTGCTCACACGGATGGAGGACTTGAAGTTGCCCTTGTTCGGCAGCTTGACAATCCACGATGGTGGCACAATGATGGGTGCATAGTTGCCTGAGAATAGAGAGAGGGAGGAGAGAGAGTCTATTGAGGATAGTTAGTAAGTGAGGGATAGGACAGGTATCAAGCTGACCAACGCCTTTCACGTACAGCTAATTGAGAGTGTGTGTCTTGGCTTGTGTGGGGCAGGCAGGCAGCAGATTTCATTTTGGCCACCTTTGTGGATGACAAGGACAAGTTAATAGCATAGAAAATATGCGGTGAAAGTCACTCACAAAGGTTAGCACAAGAGATTGAGATGAGAAGCCGCATGCCGCATGCCGCATGCTACCACGCACAGAGCCAACATGCCGAAAGCAGGAGCACAATTATGAATACCGCAAGCGGACTACGCACAAGAGGCGACACGGAGACAGACGGACAGGCAGGAGAATAGGCAGACAGACAGAGCGCGCATGGCTGAAGAGCAGACAGGATGTTGGCAGCGGACGGAACGGGACAGACGAGGCGCTGGCAAAACAAAGGCACAAGACACACACCCAGCGACACACTGCAGTAGCTCGCACAAAGGAGGAGAGAAAGAGAGAGAGAGAGGGAGAGGTGGCAAAAGAGAGGGAGAGAGAGAGGGAGAAAGACAAAGATTGGGCCGAGTCTAGGCCTCCTCACGGATGCTGCCCCGTCCGTAATTGTATTTTGTGCTTTATTTCATTGTCTCGTGGCAACCGTCATTGTCTTTTATTGAATGGGTGGGCAAAGAAGAGGGCAAGGCAGTGAGCGGGGGGGACGGAGGCGAGGCAACTGTGCGGGTAATGCGATGCTGGAGAGTGTGTTAACAAGACGCTCATTGAGACACTTTATAAAAAGCGGACATGGCGCAGTCCAGTTTAGCACGCATTTCCTATGCACAGCTAGTCGTGCCACTTCCTTCCACTCTTTCTCGTTTCCACTCCTCGTTTGCTCTCTATCTTGTGCGTCATCTCACTTCCTTCGCTGTCCAAGTCAATTGTCTTGCTCTTGTCACAATGCCATCCACAGCTGGCCAAAGTCCTTTCATCTGGCACTTACAACTTTTGGCATCTTGGAATTAACTTCTCGAGTTGTAGGGGAATGAAAAGGGGGCGAGGAGAGGTCACCTTTTCCAAGATGACCACTGAGTGCAGCGACCGCCGTCTGCAGAAACTTTCAGCATCAGCTCTCGGCTACTGCAACAATTTGCCCGACTGCAGACAGACACTCAACGTAGCAAGTGACTGGCGAAAGTTGGGATTGATTCGTCTTCAAGGCGCGAATCTTAAACATCTCAATTATTAGATGATCTAGTAGCAATCTAGTAGATAAAATGGGAACACTTCTATTTCTATTTCACTCAAGTTACTATGGCTTCTGGGGTTCATTAAAACCCCTAAAGTCAAGGTTGACTAGACCCCTCGAATATCATATTAGGTTGTTAAATTGTTCAACTTTTCACGATGCTTGGCAATCGATACAGGGCGAGTCAATCAGTTTCGCCAAAGTCTTTCCCTCTACGCGTATCTAAATATGTCTCTAGATGGGTTAATTTAAATTACAGAAGCCAAAATCAACAGACGGTTCCTTGAATTTCTTCGTTTGTGATGTTTCAAGCCCATTTTCCTCTTTTTATTTGCCACGTATTGCGCTCATCTATTGACTTAGTGCCGAGGCCAAGAACTTGACAAATTGTCAATTCCGCGAAATAAATGCTAATGACCCCAAAACTTGACCCAAAAATAGCTGGGAGAAAAGAAGAGTGACGTGGACAGAGAGAGAGAGGGAGAGAGAGAGAGGCAGAAGGTGCCTTAAATCAGCCTCGAAGTTGTCGCAGACAAATGGGAGAAACTTGATATACTCTTTAGACATAAATTATACGTAATGGAGTTTCAGAATAAATTAATGCAACTTTAAGAATGGTTTGTCTTGTACTTATTGTTGGGTAACAACAATTGTTAACTGTATTATTAGATACTGTCTTTAAGAATTGATTAGAATATGTTCTTGAAAACTCTAGCAAGATGACGTGAAAGGTTGAAGCATATAAAATCTACTTTCTTCTATATAATCGGTTGAACTATTGGAGAGATTTAATGCATTTATACTATATATGACCTGTCTAGCATGATTATGTAAACTATCAGTGATATTCTTGTTTTAATAGCACATCGTAAAAGCGCTGAAAAAGTGCTGATGCCCTCCCTGGAAAGGGTAGACAGCGAAAAAAGAGTTCAAGCTGCTTTGCAAATGAAGACAATGAGACAATGTGCGGGAGGCAGACAGAGAGGGAGACAGAGAGAGAGATGAGAGTAAGAGAGAAAGGTTGGGTGAGTGTGGCCCAATTTACCTGGCGAATAAATGGGATTCGGTTTTGAGTGAGTGAGGTGATGAGCAGTCGGGTCAGTAAGGGCAGTTGAGTGGGGCTGCGGGGCAAGTTGGTCTACGTTTTAATGCACAAATTTTAATTAAGTTAACGGGCCACAATTAATTTGCATGCACGTCACGTAATTAATCAGAGGACAATAAGGAATGGAGAAGGAGTGAGGAAGCGAGGGGGGGGAGGCGAGCTACGGCCAGGAATGGACAATGCTGCGCGCAGGCTGTGCTGGCATCGATAAGGCTAAAGCGGATGGATGAAACTCACCTAGACGACACTCCTCGCCAATCTTGGTCTGATTGAAGCACGTCTCCTTGTTGTGGTATATCTCGTGGCACCAGGCGCAGGACAAGGCGACAATTTCCTTCGATCCAAAGAGTTTGCTCTGCACAGCCTAAGAACATTAGTGGGAGATTAGTGTGTGTGAATGTCGAGAGGTTTATTGTGGATAATCACCTTGCCGCACTGCTTGCACTTTCCCTTCTCCAGCTTGCGGTGCACCCAGTGATGATGGGTCGTCGTCTGCTCCCGGTACTGCCGGATTCCCACATCCCGATACGTTGGCTTGCAGGCCAGCTGAGACTTCTCATTCACCATTGGAATGCAGTTCTGGTGAGCCACCAGCTGGCAGGCCGAGCACTTCATGCGCTGTCCGCTCTTCTGCAGTAGATTCAACGTGGGGGAAAGAGAAATGGGAAGAGACTGAGGTAAACACATTAGAGACGCTGCAGACGCTGGCAGTTTGTCATTTTCAATTGGCCAATCGGTTACGTGGCGGGACCAACAACTGGCCGCACCATGACTCATTGGGGTAGTTTATATTTATTTGTGCCCCAAACAAAGTCGGCTCATTAATTGTGTGTCCCCCAGCACCCGCCTTTGCTTTTCTCTGTGGACGCACAGTATTCGTCAGGTCCATCTGTCACCGTCGTTCTGTTTCTCAGGACATGTGGCCAAGAGACTGGAAGTTCGTTTGGCGCTGTAATAACTTAACTCCAACTTAAAGCTAACCT
The DNA here is from genome assembly GCA_018903675.1 of Zaprionus capensis. Lineage (NCBI taxonomy): Eukaryota > Metazoa > Arthropoda > Insecta > Diptera > Drosophilidae > Zaprionus > Zaprionus capensis. Next base: position 9,396,614 of record JAEIFN010001073.1, on the reverse strand, counting down.
AAGCAAATGTGACAGCGCAACTAATCGAGAAGGCTCACAAATGCTGAACTGTACTTGAGTGAATACATTTACTCTCATTTAAGTCGGGGCTAAAGATATAAGTGAAATCGAAAAGCTCAATGAAGTTCGACGTAAGTGTAAGTTCGAGTTTGAATTCTTTGAAGTCACGCTAAACTTATTTAACTAACTGTGAAACTGTAACTGTGACTGTATCAGCAAAAGGTCGTGACTTTACAAAGAAAGCTAAACTAAATCATAAACTAAACTTTGATATTTTCAAGCTCATGAAAGCTTAATGAATATTAAACTCAATAAACTGCAAATGCAAGCTTTACTGTATAGCCAGTAAAGTATAAACCAGAAGAGCTTTCGCAAGATCATAAAAAGGCTGCAAGTGCGAGCTTTACTTAGCTGTATATAAACTGAAGTTAACTGATTTGTAACTGGCAAACTGCAAATAAAAAGCTTGACACGTTGTTTCTTGTAAGTCCATTAAAGCTCTACGCTAAGCAGGTGCACAACAATCAAGTGGCAAGCTCTAATGCAGCTGCAATGTCTGCACTTGACACTTATTTGACTTATTCCCCAAGCAGTCTTCGGTCTCAGGACTTGTCTGACAAGTCTGCGAGTGGCATTCAAGAGGAGACGGAAGGGGGGCAGTGGAGTAGGTGAGCAGGGGAGTCATCTGGGCAATGGACGACCTTCAACTCGGGGAAACTATTGCGATATTTATGTGCTCGAACGCGCAGCTCGCTCACTTGTTGAGCCGACTTCTTCCTTGGCGAGGCATCTCCTGCTGCACGTTAGCAATGCGAACAGTTGTCGTGACTCGAGACTTGCCACACACACACACACATACACATACACTCTCGCCTAATGACAAAGTACTTGCAACTTGTGACGGGGCAAAGTTTGGAGCTGCTGGACAAGCAGAGCACGCGCTGGGGCCATTTCATGTATCGAGTGCGTGTGGCCAAACAAATAACACACACACGCACACCCTCACACACACGCACACATACTTATGTATGTCGGACAAGCACGCAATAAATAAATTACACGATTACACGAAGTTTTAGTCATTTTGGGGCTTGTTGCTTTTTGTTCTTGACGGCGGTAATTGAATTAGATGTAACCCCAAAGCCCCGTCCTAGCCGAGAGACCCAACGACAACCCCGACTAGCGATACGTACGAGTATGTGACTGCATATCTATGTGTGTGTGTCTGTCTGTGTGTCTGTGTCTGTGTGCTGTCATATGTACAAGTAGAAGGTACTTACAATGCATTCCTCGTTGAGGCAGCAGAGATCGCCCGAGGCCGAAGTGGGTTTCCAGTAATGCTCGCCCTGTACCGCGTTCTCAGTCCAGTCCGGCACAATGCGAATCGGACGACGGGCATTGCTTGTCGATGCCGTGCGTCTACAGAGGAAGAGATGATGGAAGAGTTAGAAATGAAGCACTAAGAGAGCAGGACTTTAGATAATAGTTAGAGTAATAGGTGCCTAAAGGTCTTAGGCCTAAAGGTTGTAGGACTAAAGGTGCTAGGCTTAAAGGTTTTAGACCTAAAGGTTCCAGGCGTAAAGGTCTTAGACCCAAAGGTCCTAGACCCAAAGGTCCTAGACCCAAAGGTCCTAGACCCAAAGGTCCTAGACCCAAAGGTCCTAGACCCAAAGGTCCTAGACCCAAAGGTCCTAGACCCAAAGGTCCCAGACCCAAAGGTCCTAGACCCAAAGGTCCCACACCCAAAGGTCTTAGACCCAAAGATCCTAGACCCAAAGTTCCTAGACCCATAGGTCCCAAACCCAAAGGTCCTACACCCAAAGGTCATAACCCCGAAAGGTCCTAGATCCAAAGGTTCTAGACCCAAAGACTTTAGACCTAAATGATCTCTACAATTCAATTTGCACTCGATAAGCAACGAAATTCTCTCTTACTTTGCATAGATTGCTCACAGGAATAGGGGCAGAGGGGCTCCGAGACTTACCTCTTGCGTCGCCACGCCCCCACAGAGTCAAGCTTACGCTGACGAAACGCCGACTTGCGCTGCATGCCAATCGAGGAGCGACGAAAGCGACGCACGCCGCCACCCGCCCCCGCTGAGGTCAGCGTCGTGCCTCCACTTATGCCGAAGTAATCGCTGGGCTGAAAGCAACTCGGCGACTGCAGCGTCGCGCAACTGTTGCTGCGGCTGCTGCGACGACTATTGCTGCAGCTGCCGCTGCTACAGCTGCTGCTGCTGCTGCTACTGTCGTTGCTGCTGTCGTTGGCGTTGGCATTGGCGTTGCCGCTGGCTTCCTCTTCGTATTCATCTTCTGTTTGGAACTCCTCACGCACCGCATGAAGCAGTCGCTCCATGTTCAGTTGTGGCGTCGACGTCGGCGTTGACGTGGGCGTCGTCGTCGGCGTTGCGACGCTAGCAGCGCTGCTGCTGCTGCTGCTACTGTTGCTGCTGCCACGGTTGTAATTGCTCTTGTTGCTGTTGTTGTTGATACTGTTACTGCTGTTGCTGTTGCTGTTGTTGTTGTCGTTGTCACAATTCAAATAAGATATGAACATCGCGACAACGCGGACAATGTGGGATCGTGTCGCCACAGAGCACGTTCTATGTTCTCATTCCACTTTGTTTCACTTGGCTTCGATTCGACTTTCGATTGTAATTGTGAGTTCGGTTCAGAGTTGCAGACACACACACATACACATACACAGGCGCTTGTGTGTCCGTGTGTGTGCTTGCTCTCATAATGGCGCCCCAAGATATAATGCGATAACTGTGTGTGAGTGGGTACGATCTTATCAGTGGGGGGTAGATCAGCTAGGGGGGGCAGTTTGTGCCAAGTAGAAGTGGAACATGTAACAAAAGTAACCGACAACTTCAGTATGCTTCCATTCGGCACAGTGGAATAGAAACGTCAAATGCTACATCCTTCATTAAACGAAAGTTCTTTCAATCTTTCAGGCATTAATGATATGCGAAGCCTAAATAACATACCAACAATTGCAGATTTGTTGGCATAGGCGCATTAAACAATGATAAGAGAACATCAAATCCAAGAACTAACACTCTTTCAGGAACTTAACAAGATTTCCACTCTAAAATCCATTTACAAATTCAGCATGTTTCCATTGGAACTAAAACACGACATTATAGTGCTTTCACTTGCCCAATACAACATTTGAAATGGCAGTGAAAATGGAACATGAAATGCAAGACTAAACAGTTATACGAAAATGTACGATTTCCCAAGTCTAAAATAAATCGAATAATAAAGTAAGGTACTTGAAACAATGAGATTGGCACATAAAATAATATATGCTTCGTTTTGGAAGTGGAAGTGGAACTGGAACAATTGTCTAAAATTACTCAACTGCCCAATAAAGCTAGAATTGGAATTGACTTTAAAATTCAATAATCGACCAGAAGTATAGAAGGTTCTTCAGGAGGAAAACTCCGTGAATTACGTAGAGAATTTTGCCAAGTTAAGGCCTCGTTTAACACGTGTGATTCTTGGTTACTTTGTCATCCAATTTCCCGTGTTTTGGATGCTGTGTGCTCAAGCGTGTCTGTGCGTGTTCAGTTACGTTGTGTGCGTGCCTGTGCGTGTGTGTGCTTGTCTGTGCCTGCTAAGTACATCTGTATACACTTTGTACTTATATTGTGTGCATTGTAATTAAATTCTTATCAGATTCAGATGAAAAACAAAAACCATGACTAAGAGAGAATGAGAGAGGGAGAGGGGGAGAGACATGGAGATTAGGGAGGCACGACAGGACAGAGGGAGAGAGGAGAGTCAAAATAATAATAAACTGGCAACACTGAAGCTGCTCAAGGCGAGCAAAGCGAAGACTTCAGCACCAGCTAAGCTCTCTGTTGTTAGTTGTTGTTCCTGCTGCTAAGTTGTTATTGTTGGGTTGTTTGTGGAGCTGTTACTGTTATTGTTGCTGTTGCTGTTGTTGTTGTTGTTGCTGGTGTCGTTGGATATTGGCCTGGCAAATTGCCGGTTCTGCTGGGATTTGCATGTCAATTGTCATCGTTTAGGCCGCTTCAGCGCCCTCGACCATGTTCAGTGTCCACTCGTTGTGCTGCCCACCCCCCATCGCCCTACCCCACCTCTCTCTCTCTTTTGTCTTGCCAATGTGTGTGCTTCTATGTGTTTGGTGTGTGGTTGTGTTTTTGTTGCTTCTGATTTAAACTGATGATGTTTTTGACGCATGTTAGAGATATTTTTTACATGTATACCCTGTAAATATTTGTCGGGGCAGTTTGGGGAGTGTTGGTCACTCAGCAGAGCATGCAGGGTAGCAGCAAGTCGAGCATGCAGCTGCTTTAAATTCATTTTAATTGTTTTACTTGTTTTGTCGACGTGTTGCAAGTGCATTTGATTTAGCGTCAAAACTGCCACGCCCCCTTGCAAACAGCTTTACATGCGAGTGAGAGAGGGGAAGGGAGTATTGAGTGCAAGTGGAATAGCTGTTGGTATCTGCAACGGACGTGTGACACACCCCTTTAACCCCATCCTCCGTGTTTAGTTTGGCAGTTTTGTTGTTGCTGTTGGGGCGATGCAATTATTGCAACGGGCGACTATTTTAGGCACCTGCCTAATAATGTAAAAATGTTTGCACATATGAAACACACACATGCACACGCACACACACACATACACGCACACTGTGGCAAAAACATACAGCACGTCGAAATGTCAATTAAAGTTGAAAATGAAAATGAAATCAAGTGGAAAAGTGACATGAAAGGGAAAAGCTGTAGGGGAGTGGTGGGGGGGGGGAAAGTGTTGGGCTATATTGTTAACAACAAATATGTTTCCTATAATTTGCAAGCAACTCGATTATTCGATACACGATAAGCGTGCAAGCAATCGTTCAAGCTTGTTCAAAAGCAAAGACAAATAAGCACAAACAAACAATTGACAAATAATAATAATAATAATAATAATGTCATTAGCCACAGCGCAATCTACCGCTACCCCACTTCCCCTTCCCAATCCCAACCCCGTTTTGCTCCCTTTCTCTGCCATGTCTCCCCTCTTTATCCAGCAGAAACGCAATTTCAATCCCAATGCGATTAAATTTGATGTTCGCCTTTGAAGCCTCAGCGCGACAGGCAATTCGAGAATGGCAAAACAGAGAGGCGAATTCGCGTAGCAAAGGAGTGGAACAAGACGGGGGAAAGGAAGGGAAGGGGAGAGGACAGGGGTTCACCTGTTCGTCTGGGCAGGTGATTAGGTGCCGAGAGTCTCTAATGAACACGCAGAGCGGAGGCAAAGCGAAACGCTTTCAATGTCGCCGCCGCATTCGAAATCGAATCGGGAACCTTGAATACGTGTACTATAACATACATATACAGTACATATACCTACATACGTATACACATCTAATGCATAAGTATCTCTGCCTTATAGTGCCTTCAATAATGACGCGTTGCTTATTTCGTGTGTGCCCAAAAAATCACATAATTATTCAGCTTATTCAATGATAAAGCGATGATAAATCTGATTCTCTCTTTTTTGAGTTATTGATATCATTTGCAAACCATTTCAATGGAACTGGAAAATAACTTTACATCCTTTCAATTCTTTGACTGTTTTGCTGTCAACACACACACACACACACACACACATAATGGAATCGAATGACAAGAGAATTTCCGGGAATTTGTCGATTCTTTGTATGTTGACTTCCCTTTTCATTTCCCTTTCCCCTGCCCCCCCCACTTCCTTTTTCCCTCCCCTTTCTTTTTTTTTTGCATATCCATCTGTCTGTTTGCTAACATTCTCTATCGCTCTATCGTTATTGCTCTTCAGAGGATTTTATTCTGAAAATTGCGCATACGCAGCGTTGCACAGTGTAAAAGACTTCACTTTGCTTTCAATCATACAGTCATTTGCATATTAAGTTATCCCAGTTACTGCTAACGTTATTAATAACACAACCACAACAAACAAGACACACACACACAGACACAGACACAGATACACACACAGACACTGAGTGAAAAATTCATTCGAGAAAATGAAAAATTATCTGCACGTCGTCTCGTTTGTGATTGCGATTAATGTTGCCTGCTATTCAATTGGTAGCTCAAATTGGGTTTTTGGTGAAAGTGAAGAAAGGCAGAAAGAGAGAGAGAGAGAGGGGCAAGGAGTGAGGGAGGGGAGGGAAAGACTGGGGCAACTTGAGCTCTAAGCTCTTGTGCAAATGGCAACAACTCGAAAAAGGATTTCGAGCTAATGAATATTAACAATGCTGACGAGCTCCAACAGATATGGCAAGAGAGAGAGAGAGAGGGAGAGAGAGGGAGGGAGGGGGAATGAGGGAGCAGCTAGTTCTCTACTCGCCTTGCGGTGCAGCTGCAATGCCAGCAACGAAATGAGCAACGAAAGCAAAACGTTCAACAGCATGATGAGTGGGCAGCCTACGCAGTGTAGGAGGGGGGACAGAGGCAGGAGGTGGGAGGTGGGTGATGGGTCTGCTAGCTGGTTAGAATGCCACGCAGATTGGGGTAGCCAACAATAAACGAGCAACGCTGCCAACGACATTAATATTCTTAATTGGCATTAAGCGTTTTGCCAGAGCACAGCGCAGAGCAGCGACTGCGGACAAAAGGGGCAGCAAGGGGAATGAGAGGGAGCAGCTCCACTAGCAGGAGAATATAGAGGAGGAGGAGGAGCTGCTCAAGGACGCGGTGGCATACGCAAAACGATTGCAAACATTTCAATAAGAAATAAGGAAATTCGCGTTGGCGACTCTGCGCTACGTGAGGGAGCAACGTAGAAGCAGCAGACGGACATGGGAAGGGGGGTAGAGGAACAGTGGGGTAGCTGTGTGAGGTAGCGCTACTGGAGACGACATTGGGCGATTGCGCAGATTTCATCAAAAGTTTGCAGACAACGACGGCACAGGCAAATGATGAGGAACAGCTGTCGTTGGTGGTGACAGAAACGAAGGCACACAGTGCGGCGAAGGGGGGGAGGGATGGTGAAGAGGGGAAGAATGAAGAAGAAGGCAGTGATGATGAAGAGGGCAGGCAGAGAGAGAGACAGGGAGAGAGAATGGTCCGAAGTGCTGTTGAAGTTGCAAGAGACTTTTTGATTTTGCATTCAGTTTGCTGAGGTGCCACAGACTTCCCTCTCCCTTCCTCCCCCCCTTCGACTTCCTTATTGTGGCAAAAAGTTATACAATAATTAGCAAAACTCAGGGAAAATTTCCAAATTTCCAACGTAGAGAGGGAGAGGGAGAGAGTGAGAGAGATAGGGACAGCGAAAGAGTTGACAATGCATAGACCAAAGTTGAGAGACTCTTGGCAACGCTGATTGCAAAGAGACTTTACAATGTTGTTACACAGTTAAGATCAATATCTATGACCCTTAACTCATCTAGTATGTTCAAAGAGACTTTTTAAGTTTTTCATAGAACATATATTTATAAAAAAGATAACATATAAGGTAATAAGATAATCAAGTTAATAAGGTCTATATCATTTATGATGTTCGAACTGAGACTGAGACTAAGGCAGAGACTTAGACTGGAACGGACAGAGGACAGAATGAAAGGAGACTGAGAAGTGATTGAGAAGTGACTGAGACTGAGCACAGAGACTAGGACAGAGACTAAGAGGGGACTGAGAGGAGACTAAGAAGTGACTCAGAGGAGACTAAGAAGTGACTGAGACTGAGCACAGAGATTGGGAGAGAGTGAGACTGATACTGAGAGTGAGACTAAAACTGCCGCTTAAGCCTTTTTCTCTGCACTCCTCTGCACTTTTTGCATTCCTCCAGCAATTACCAATCTATGTCATATACTAAATATATATATATCTATATACAAGATGTGGCTAGTAATTAATCTTTCAATGCTAAAGAGCTTTGGTTGCTCTCAACTCTCTTAGGTCGGTTGGGTTGTACTATTTTAGCTGAGTAAATTTCAGAAAACAATCGAGTCGAGAGTGGCCACAAAAAGCGCATGCAAACATACATATATAGTCTACATGTATATATGTGTGTGTGTATGTGTATATGTGTGTGTGTGCCTGTGTGTATGTGTCTATCAGCGTGTGCGTGCCTGTCTGCCAACATGGAAACAGTTTTCTAATCTATTGCACAATGAATTTTTATCACTGTCTGCTAAATTTATGAATGAATTCGAAGCGACGAGCAAACAAATCAGATGGCAACAACAACACTAGCTGTGTTTCCCTCATGACAGTGCGAGAGGGGGTGGGGGTGTAGGAGAAAAGGGGCGGGCACAATAAACAATTGATAAAGTGCAAATACGCCTTGCAAAAAGAGAGTGCAGCGAAGAGTTTTCCATGCGTATTTGCATTAAACGACAACAGCAGCAGCAACAACAACAACAGAGGAGCACAAAGTGACTTAAGTAAATTTCTTTGCCCCCAGTTATGTCCACACACACACAGACAGACACACACACACATGCTAGACATGCACACAAAATCATTTTTGTTTTTTTGGCGCGTTTTGCTAATTTTCTAGAGACGTTTTTCTTGTTGTTGTTGTTTGGCTCTCTCGCGTATTTTAATTTACGTTCTTCGTATTTTAATTGAAATACTTTATGTGCCTTTTTTGCCAGCTTTGCTGTTGCTGTTGCTGCTGCTGCTGCTGTGGCGTCGGCGTTGTCGTTGGCGTTGCTGCTGCGGCTGCTGTTGTTGTTAATTTCTTTGCTAAAAATACTTAAGTTAATTATAAGAAACAGCAGCAGCAACTACAACAAGAGCAGCAGCAACTACAATAACAACAACAACAGCAGTAGCAACAACAACAACAAGAACTACAACAACTAGAACAAGAACATCAACAGCAAGTCGAACATTTCGAATCTAAAACATGTGTGTGACTTGATATTTATTTTTAACATAATTTTTCTGTATTTTTGTCTTCACTCTTTCACCCCCTTCCCCATTTCCCCCACCCCTTCATATATATTATTAATTGCTGCTGTGGTTGTTGTTGCTGTTGCTTGGGCAGCAGGTGGAGCCGACGTGCCTCGTGCGCGTTCGCTTTTGATTAGAATTAACAATTTGATGCAGTCATAAATTGCCAACTGGATATTAGTTGCCCATAAATTGCACATTTACAATTTTTGGCTAACGCGGCGTATGCGCAATATGCCTCGCCTGCTGCCCTTCCCTTTTTCTCTCTCTCTCTGTTTCTTTTCACTCGTTTAGCACTCGTGTCAAATTGAAGGGGCGTGTTCGACTTGGCTGATTGCCCTGCTTTCTTGGCAACAGCAACACTAGCAACAGCAACAACTACAGCAGCAGCAGCACCAACAACAACAACAACAATATATCTGACGCCAGCGAAAAAAACACAAAAACCAAAAATTGTTACAATAAATCAAACAAAATAGACGAAACGCGGCGACGTTGTTGCGGCAGTTGTTGTGGTTGTTCTCGTGTTGCTGCTGCTGTTGTTGTTGTTGCTGCTGCTACGAGTGCGAAATTCTTCAAATGTCATGGCTGGCAGTTGCCCCCTTGTCACGCCGCAGACTATTGCGACGCTGCTGCTGCTGCTGCCGGCAAACAGAAATCGCACAATGGAAACGTGCAACAAAGTGGCAAGTACTGTAACTGATTGCAAATTACAGTCGAATATTGGACTATTCCTTTCTGATAACATGAATATCAATAATTAATATCACATTAAAGTATGTCTGCAGTATGAATGGGAAAGGAACTATAAGGAACTATAACACAACTGTAGGTAGTATCAAGACTTCTGTTGATTCCCATGTAAGTTAAATAAAATATTACGTAATTAATGGAACAGTCGATAAATCGATAAATATACAATAAAACCTCAAGAAACTCTCATAGATCACACGTAATGTGTAGCGGAAAGGAATTATAGTAGATCGTACTAGCAAATTTTCATAGATCACCATTGTAGATCATATCATATCATATCAGATCATCGATCATATAAGTCTAACGAATACATATCGAATCTTTTAATATAATATTACTATATATAGGTAGCAATACTCATAGTAAGAATACAAGCAGATCATAGTTCGTACGTCATAGAATATGAGTGGAAATAGGAATGAATTCTCATTGCTCATAATGCGTAGATCACAGAATATCAATCACACAATGACACAAATACATATTGAAACATATGAATAAGAAGAAATTCTCATAGATTACAATTCGTGGATCATGGATACCTATTATAACTATACAAGCAGCTATATACAACTGTATATATGTGATATATATGACTGGATATATGACAGATCATAGCGATCTTAACAGGAAATGACTTAAACGACTCCAGCAGAATAGTTTTGAATGATATTTCAATTAGTTCACTTTGAATAAATCACTTTATAGACAGTATATACAGTATTGTACTGTACTGTATAGCCTTTACGCTTCTCTACAGGGTATTGCAGCATCGTCATATCAAATTCAGTGAATCTTGTGTGTTTTCTTCAATTGTTCAAGTTCATCGATCAATTAAGTTAAACGCCAAAACCGGCAAACTTGTCTTCAATTGAATGAACCGCAGCCGGGGCGGGGGTGTGCCGGCTTGCCGGGCACATTCGATAGCTTCGACCCGATGTCGCACTGCACACCAGCACAGGCAGAGAGAGAGAGAGGGAAAAGGGGGGGGTCATCTTTGACATGCTGTAATTGTCGAGATTTGACATTCTGCATTACGTATGCCACACATTGTGGGGCCAACAATGGCAGTTTGCTTTGCTCTCTGCTTTGCACTCTTGTTATCTGATTCTCTTCCTCTTCACCCGCATCCCCAACCCCAATCTGTCTCTCTCTCTCTCTCTCACGTTGTGTGTCACATTCACAGATGAAAACAATAACAAAACAAAAACAAAATAAAATTTCTAACTTTTCTCGCTCCCTTTATGACATTTGCATATTATTTATAATTTATTTTCTTTTCTTCTTTCTTTCTTTTTCTTCTTTCTTTCTCTTCTCTTCTTATTTATCACGGGGGGATCACGCGCGGCGCTCGACGCTGCGACGACGACGCTTAACGGTTCACGTTCACGTTCTTTTCTGCTGGCTGGCGGCGTCCAACCACACACGGCAACTGAGGCCGCAACGATCGCCCACAGCCGTCGCCGGGCAACAGCAGCCGCAGCAGCAGCGACGCGGCGCCGCAGCCAACGCTAGCGTCAACGTTGTTTGGCTGCTGCGGCAGATCGCCAAGTTGGCGCTTTGTCACCTCTCTTGTGGTGAGTTTTGTGTGACGTTCTGCCTGCGGGGTGAGTAGTGCGCGACTGTGTGCCGAAGGCGACTGTGTGGGGGGTGCGATCTCTTGCGCCTCTTACGCTTTCATATTTCCATGGTGACATTTTTAGCTCTGCTTGCGCACGGCGGCAGCGACTGAGGCAGAGGCAGAGGCAGCGCAGCCTTTCGCTGCTTTGTCTCGTTTTGATTGTGCGCTGCCTGGGCATTTTTCGCTTTATGCCTTTAATTTGCATTTCAATTTGTTGTTGTTCTTGTTGTTATTGCAATTGCTGTTGTTGTCGTTGTTGCTGTTGTTGTTGTCTATGTCTTTGTGCGTTGCGTATAACCTGAGCGAACTGACAGACAAACAGACGATTGACAATTGTCCATGACGTATGCAGTTGCAAGACAACAACAGCAAAATGTGCTGGGCATGCAAATACCCTGTAGTAAATATGCTGCAGGCTATGCTGCTGACTTTGCTGGGTATGTCACAATTGCAGCTTAATTGGCTGTCTATTTAAACAAGTTTGCACTTACAGGGTATATTGCAACTGGTAACTATGCATTTAAATACCCTGTAGTAAATATGCTGCAGGCTATATCTGCTACTACTGCTCTGCTAGATAGTTTACAGGGTATACTACCATTACCTATTTGTAATTACAGGGTATACTGCACATGTAAATACCCTATAAATATTCTGCAGGTATGCCATAATATACAGCACAGTTGCTCCATTTACAGGGTATGCTGCAGCTATTGAATTTTTGCAATTACAGGGTATACTGCAGTCAGCAAATGCACATGCATAACCCATATGCGAGGTATGTATGCCATAAATTGCAGCTCTGTTGTATCATTACAGAGTATACTGCAGTGCTATAACTACCCGCTGCTTCCGTTGCCCCGTGCGTCAGCAATGCGGAACTGCAACTCCGCCTCCGTTCACATTACGGATGGACAGTTTTATGGTGTGTCAGATATCAAAGTGGCAGCCATGAGTCAACCATGCCTGGGATGGGGTGGCAGGGGGTTACAGGGTATACCAGCATCATACAGATATAATATTTATGATTATATCATCGAATGGTCGCTGAAGTCATCGGGGATTGTCTCTATAAATCAGTTATTAATATGAATTCCCATTTAAAAACGAAACTTAAAACATTTCCCCGAACTACTCCAAGGGGATTTTAGCTTATCTCTCCTACATATATGTTTCGAGATTTATGTTAACAGCTCTTCTATAATAATCAAGTGATTTCTTTTCCTTAGAAAATATTGAAATTTTGCTAATTTGCTTTTAATGTTTTCGGTTTGGTTTCCTATTTGAAATCGCGATCATGAATCACATAAATCGTCCAAAAATAGCAATCAAAGCGTTTGGTTCATTGAAGATTTATCGCAAAATATCATTAAATCACTCAAGTAAAACAAATATAAAATATTAATGGGCCCGATAAATATATAATATATGTATATGTATGTGCATGTAGCTAGCTTATGTATTCACTGAGAGAGAGAGAGAGAGAGAGATTAGAAATAAATTCAATGTGTGGAACAATCAGAAATCAATAGAATTAAGCAAATCTTGAAGTCTTAAGATATTATGAGGAAGTTGTGCAGGTTGCAAACAGTTTACATATGTTATATCTTATTCAGTTTATAACCTCTATTGCTTGTGCGTAATGTGGGCCATTAAAGTCTTGAGGTCCCATATCATTTCACTGTAATTTGCCGATATTTGTTTCCTCATATCACATAATATGTCACAAGTTGAAAGTTGTAATCACTGTTTGTTTCGGGGCACGGCATGTTCCCCATCGGGAGTTTATGGTAATTTAGATGCGTGCAATTCTCCCCCCTCTACTCTCTACCCTCTTAAGTCCCCGGGGAACGTTTTCATGGAATTATTTTCGCCATTGTCATAAAAGCCAAGTAAACTTTCGGTTTGTTGGTTCGTTCAGTTTTTCAACAGTTGTGCGCAATGTTTTTGTTGCTCTTGTGATTCTCATTACAGTTGTTGTTGTGCTTGTTGTTGTTGTTGTTGTTGTTATTGCCCATGGGAGTTGCGGCATATAAAAAAGAAACCACAACCACAATAATGGCCCGTCCAAATCGCATGAATGAGCCGCACACTCGAAAATAGCCAATGAATCGAGCCCGGCCCGGAGGAAGTTGAGGGCAACAGTTGAATGGTTGTCTGAATGAATGAATGGATGAGTGAATGGAAAAATGGACGAGTGGACGAGTGGACCCAGCCATCGTGATGGCCGGCAGGCGGTGGGGCAGAGGAAGGTGGTGATCGGATGCATGGCCGGCATGCGACGCATGATTGAATGATTTTATAATATTTTCCATTTTATTGAGCAAAAGGTCGAAAAAATTAAACATATCATTGGTCGCTTTAATGGTTTGGGGCATTAAGCCCGCTGGCGGCAGTGGGGGAGTGTACTGCGGAAGGTCGATAGACAATAACATGTTCCCCGTTCGAGCATCGTAAATCAAAAATCAACTTTATGACGTCCAACGGCATCCGGCACAACGGGAAGGGTCCAAAAAAAAGGCCCTCAAGAGAGCGTCGGCTCCTGCTAATAGACCCAACAACGGGAATCATGTTTACAGCCCCCTCTACTGCCCCCCCCCCAGGAAAAACAACACAAGAAACATGTAGCAAGAGGGGGAATATGCGATATGTGATCATAAATGAACAACGAGCGACCCAATTCGCATAGTGCCCCCGGTCCCGCGTTACCACATGAATCGGAAATTAAAAAGGAAATCTCTCGTGTGTAAATACAATGCGAAGTACGGCCTTTTGCGGACTGAGGCTTACTCGTTGAGCTGGCCCGGGCCCGGACCCGACTTAAAGCTGTCGAACATTTATTTCATTCTCTTTCGATACTTATCTGTGCAAATTGATTGGATCTAGGGAGCATGATACAATGCGTGTGGTTAACCAGTGTGTACATACCTGTGAAAGAGAAAGAATGCACAATGTTAAAGGATACAAAATAAAGATAGACAGATAATTATAGTATAGTTAGTCAACAGAAACTTATGCTATGAATACATATGAAGAATATACAATGCAAATAAACAGACTGTGATTATAAATAAACTGGTGCATTTAACTTAAGTTTAGGCAACTCGACTTCTAACTTAAGCTACCTTGATATGCAAAATGTTAATAGGATAACTTAGGTCCAAATGCGCTTGATTATAGCGCAAACCTAATCCAAGTTTTGTGCAAAGGGATTACAAGCACGAATCGATATCGTGGCACGAGGCACGAGTGTAGTTGGAATAAATGCGAGAAGGAATAAAACTAAAACGGAACGCTTAACTTGGCTATCCATCAGGAAAGTTGTGTCCTTTTACGGCCTGATTAGCTTGCATCGCGCTGTCACAGAACTCATATTCATCCATCTGTCTGGGCCAGTTTCGGACAACAGGGGCTTAGTCCATGTATTGGACCAGCATGGAGCCCCCGTCCCCCATCTCCCCCTCGCCACCGTCTAGCTATGGCTGTGACAGTAACTGTAACAGTAAAAGTAACTGTAAATGTAACTGTAACTGTGGTTAGGGTCCCTCAACAAATTGCCCACAATTGGCCAGCGAGGCAGCGAGGCAGTGACACCCGTTCAGAGTGCCGTCCAGCTTGTAGGATTTCGTGAGCACTGCAAGAGCTCGCTTAGCTGTCATTCCAGGCAACAGGACACTTTGTTTGAATGTTATTTATGAGCTACTTTTGTTGTAATTCAAGGAAATCGCTCGGTTGAGCCTCTTTTTCAACAACGGCCCGCCATAATTTATGCATGCGATGCCTGCCGAACTCAGCGAGCAAACTCACGCAGCGACGAGCTGCGTCCTTCCATCTGCTTCCATCTTCGTTACGACTTGCCCCTTCCCGTCCACCCGTCCTCCCGGCCCGTCCTCTCGATTGCGAGGCCTTTCATCTAACTGAATTCAGTGGCTATCCCTACCCCCGATTACCCTAGCCCAGCATCCATTGCGCCTCGGTCGACGACCGTGCTCTGCGTGTGAATTATGAAATGTTTTTCAGACTTTCCTTGCCTGTGGTTGTTTTGGGGCGAGCGACTTCTATTCTAATTAGACCTAAGCCACACGCCTACGCTCCTAGAAACAGGGCGGGTTGGCATCACATGTCGCAAAAGGCAGCGGAAGATAAGCTTGCGCCTTAGGTGGACATACTTCTTCTATTTTGGGATTGCAGATCCTAAAATAGACAAGGCAGCGCTCAGGTGGAGCGTGTCGCTTGGAACAATAAACTCCTTTTAAATGGACTTATTTCATTTAAAGTGTTTTCCCTGAAAATCTCTGCATAAGGGCCGCTTGTGCAGTAATAGTAATCGTCATATTTGGTCACCCTACAATGTCTTAGTCTACTTGCGTGAGCAGCTATCGATGAATGGTTTAGGTTTTATGGCTTTTCATGGCATACGATATTTAAAGGTTATAGCTTTCAAGTATATTTCATTCTCATTTAGAGTGACCTTAAACACTTTCTTTCTCATTTATGGTAGAGTGACCTTAAACCCGATTGCTTCAATGCACTCAATCGATAATGTTGTTCGAATAATAATCTTATGTGCTAATTGGTTACACTAGTTAAAGAGGTTTTCAATAATAATTTATAATTCGAATGATTTTATAGAGTGCTTAAAAAACTGTGCAATTGAGTGGCATGCATGGTCACTCTGTTATTGATGTTCACTCTAAACGGCTTAGACTAACTTATGAGGTTGCTATCAATTTATTTTAAACAGATTCCAATTTATTCATAAAATGAATAAAATAAATTGAGAAACTTTCAAAACGTTTTGAACAGCCCTCGCTATTAACATAAGCAAACGTGGAGAATTGAGGACAACACAAAACAAGTGAGCGCAATGACGCATTGCGAGATGCCAGAACAAAAGCATAACGGAGGGAAACAACAAAAACAGAGCTAGAGTGAGCTAGAGAGAGAGAGAGAGGGAGATGCACATACCCGTCAGCGTAGAGGCCACCGGCAGCTCCATTGCCTCCGGTCATGGCAAGAGCCTTGTAGCGTGCCTGCTCATCGGTGGGCAGGACAATGTCCACGGAACGGGATCGGGTTGCATTTATGTTGGGCACAGTGAGGAAGCAACCATCCTCGGCGGGCTGCAGCTCCTCGGTCTTGTTGCCCGAGGAGAGTTTCGTGAAGCACGAGTCCACAGAAGCGGCACGATCTCGCTTCAGATCCGGCACTGTTAGATATATGTCGCGCACAACGAACCCTGCATGATGACCACCAGCAGCATTGGCACCGGCCGGTGAGCCGCAGGTGGCCATGATGGAGGCCTCGTCCAGTGAGTCGGCAGTATCCACAGATGACTTGGTGGTGTCCACCTCCTCGTGCGACACATTCTCCAGCGAGTTGCCAGTGGGCTCTACGAATATGGCCTCCTGCCGCGATATGGAACGACGTCGCGCTCGCATGGGAACCCCCATTGCAGCGCCAGCATCATCGGCATCGGCGCTGGCACAGGTTGCGGCACCCGCACCTGCACCGCCACCGACTCCACCGCCAGATGTTATGCCCGGCAGGCTGAGAGCAGCAGCTGCTGCAGTTGCTGTGGCGCCTAGCTGCTGATGCCTGGTGGCCGACGGAGGCAGCTCCAGCACCGGACTCGACCTAAACATCGACGTGGTGGGAGTCACAGGTGGCGAGCTCGGATCGATGGGGAGAGCGTAGCCGGCGGAGGGCTGATAGTCGCAAGGGCCGTTGGTTGGCGACAGGGTGAAGGTGATGCCACACGGTGTGGTTGGTTGCGGCGGCAACAAGGTGTTGCCAAAGTGCGGCGATCCATTGTCAGATCCATCGAGACCCTCATCCTCGGAGGTGGTGAATGAGCTGCCAATTGTATGACGGCGCATCTGACGCGGCAGTCGGGCACGCGAATTCTCAATGCTGCGTGCCATGCCGATGCCCATGCTCAGGTGCGTCATGCATATGTCCATCTCGGCGGCGGCATCGTCGTCCACCTCGGTCCCTCCGCTGGCATCACCACCGCTGGCATCGCCACCACTGGCCTCGCCATCGGCATCGGTATCGCCCTCTTGCTGCACCACCCTGGAGATGATCGCCTCCATGAGAGCACTGGCATTGCCATTCACATCATCATCCTCTTCCTCCTCGTTGTCATTGTTGTTGGCAAGCGCCTCAGCGATCTCCTCGTCGTCGCTGTCGTCCTCGGAGCTGGTGTTGCTGTAGCTGTAGCTGAGGGTGCTCAGCTCGCGATGATCGATAAAGTACCGTTGCTCGGCACTCATTTGCCTCTCATATTGTTCCAGATAGAAGCAATGAATGCACGGCGGCGGTGTCTTTGTCGACGAGCTGCGTCGCGTCTTCAGGCGTCGCGGCACCTCCAGGAAGGCGCCAGAATCATCGCTGCCCACCGATGCAGCTGCCGAGTCGAAGCTGTGCGAGCGTTGGGCGTGCGCTGCCTGTGGCACCTGCAGGTAGCCCCCATCCGAGGAGCGCTCCTCTGTCGACGACGAGGATTGCTGCTTCAGCAGCTGCGACGAATTGCGCTGCGACTCTAGCTGCATCTCGTCGAACGAGGCAGAGCGCACCTGGTAGTGACAGACAAGGCCAGAGACACGAAGAGAGAGCGGGAGAGAGAGAGAGAGCGCGAATGCGTTTGATCAAATTGTTTGCAACTCACAAGAGAGGGAGAGAGACACAGTCTCACAGAGGCAAAGCGGGCATGCAGGAACAACACAAAAGACACAATAACGAAAAGAAGCCGATACCGATACATATCGATAAAAGAGAAATCAAAAAACGCACAAAACTCAAGAATATTTGTTAACGATTGCGTGTATCGCTGTACAGTCATCCGTCATTATAACATATCGTTAGAGCCACAGTTGTTGGTATCGATAGCTGCTCAAATTAGTAACTGTTGCAGTTATCGATGGGCAGCAGAACAATAAGCCACAAAACGGACAAGCACAAAATCGATCAAAACATAAAACAAAATAATCAGGAAACTATTGAAAATCGATAGGAAATCAATTCACAGACAATTGGACAATGGGAGCGCTTCGATTAGTAATCGATAACATGGGCAAACTCTTTGTACCTGTTTGGGGACCTCGAGGCTGTTCTGCATCTTCATCTCAGCTCCTGTCGGTGTGCGCGAACGCGTGAAAGTTGTACGTAAGCGCTGCATGTTGTTACTATCGATTGTAAGGTTTCAGTAATCGGTATTTGTTATTTGCTGTTGATATGTGGAATCGATGGTTGATATTGATAGTGTTTATTGGGTATTTTTATCGATGGTGTGTATCAGATGTTGTTATCGGTTGTAGTTATCGGATTATGTTATCGATTGCTGTTATCGAGTATTGTTATCGATATTTTAATATATTTTTTTAATAGATTTTTGCTAATTTACTGTTGGTGTGGTTGCTGGTTGCAATTCTAATTGTTTCTAATTGTTGCTACTGGGTATGTTGTTGTTGATTCTAGTGAATGTTGTTGTTGCTTCTGATTAAGTTAATTCGTTTATCTGGTTAAGTTGTCGTTGCCGATTGAAGTTGTTGTTGCTGGGTAAGTTGTCGTTGCCGGTCGAATTGTTCTAGCTGAGTAAAATGTTGTCACTTTTGGTTGCTTAGTTCTTCTCGTTGTTGCTGTCGTTGCCGCTGATGTTGCTGCTGCGCTTGAATGGACTGGCAGCGGCTTTGTGGACGGTTGCTTCAGCGTTATTGCAATTAGCTGCTGCAGTTGTTGCTGCTGTTGCTACAATTGCTGTTGCTGGTGCTGCTACTGCTGCTTCTACAGTTGTTGCTGTGGTTGCTGCTGCTGCTGCTTTAGCCACGTCTAGTTGCTTGGCAAGTGTTGCTGCTGCGTTTGATGCTGTTGCAGCTGCTGCTATTGGCTTGGCAATTCGATTGTTTCTGCCGTTTGCTGCTTCTTGCTGTTGTTGCTTGTTGTTGTTGTTGCTGTTGTTGTTATTTTTCCTGTTGTTGTAGCGGCTGATTAACTCACTTTGCTTGCAATATCTTGTTGACTTTTTGCCGTTGTCAAAGTTGTTGCAGCTGTTTAAGTTGTGGTTGTTGTTGCTGCTGTGGTTCGTATTGTTTTTGTTGATGTTGTTATACTTGTAATTAGAATTGTTGTTGCTGCTGTTGTTGTTGTTGTTGCTGACTAAATGATTGATTTTTCCGTGGTTTAATTCCATTTCGATGATTTTCTGCAAATTTTGTTTTGTTCTCTTTCCGTTTTTGCTTTTGTTTTTGTTTTTTTGTTTTCTCTGTTTATTTATTTATTTTCATTTGTGTTTTTTGTTCAGTTGTTTCTCTCTTTTGTTTCTGTTTCTTTACCTCTGCCTTCTAAACAAAGTGGGCAACACGCTAAACGCACAAAAAAGTTCACAAAGTTAGCCGCGCGCGTTTTTCGTAGCCGCTTTTGTTGTCGATGTTGCTGCTGCTGCTGCCGCTGCTGCTGTCGGCTATAGCGCCGCCAGCTGCCTTGTGGCACAAGTTGTTGTTTGTTGTTGTACACTGTTGTTGCACGCTGTTGTTTTTGCCTTTTACTTTTAATTAATCAAAGTTTTTGCTATACATCGTAATAAAGCAAAGAACGAGTTAAATAAAGAGAGAGGGAGAGAGAGAGGGAGAGAGAGAGAGAGAGAGGGAGAGAGCGAGAATTGATTACGTTAGTTTTATTGCTATATAAAGCGGTTACTTTTTCATCATTTAAACAAAATGCCCGTGTCCCGTAGGGATGCCAAAACAAACCTTCCCTGTCAGAGTTCAGCAAACTCTTTCAAATATGCTGAGCAATGCTACCCACCCTCACACATACAAACACACACATACATATGTATGTATATACACACACGCAAACACATAAATAAAGTATTTATTAAAGTAAACAGAGACAAAAGACAAAACCATAAACGATAAAGTAAAAGTCTTTAAATATTCATGCAAAATTTAAAAGAAATAAAGAAACAAAAATAAAAGTGGAAGGGAGAGAGGGAGAAGTAGTTCATAGTTCAACTATGTTTGAACTGATTCCCGATCCATATTCCCCGAGATGCCAATCAATTTCGCTGCTGCTGCTAAGTCGCTGAGGAACTATCGCCGTTGCCAGCGATGATTTAATTACCGCAATGGCAAATTCCAATTGAAGTGAAGCGCAGTCCCTGCCCCTGTCCCTCTTCTACCCACTTACCCCCCTCCCCCCTTTTCTATTTGAAACTTGCAGGTTTTCGATGCCATTTTCTATTTGGCTTGCAATCAAAGGAATCGAATGAAAGGGAACAAAAAAGCGAGAACAACGTGAGGGATCCGCAACGGTCTCGTTTTACACAGAGAGAGACTATAGGTGCAAAAATCTATTATGAGATACCTTTGCCATATTCCCGACCAGGTCAACTAGACACACACACACACACACACACTCGCGCACGTACCAAGACACACAGTGGAAAAGGTTAAAAAAGGAAAACTGACAAAACGAGTTCAAAAAGGATACGCTGCCTGGACAATCGAAGCTCAGAGCTGAGTTTCTCAACACCCCCTTCCTCCCTTTCCACAGTAAACCTCCTTCCCCCCGTTCACTGCTTAGTTGCGTGGGCTGCCGACGGTTGGCTGACTGGCAAATTGAAAGCGCGAAATTAAATGAAAATGATATAGCTTTGAAATTGAATTCCACAGAAATGCCAAAAACTTCACTCGAAGAGGCCCCAAAAAGAGCGTAGAGATAGAGTGGGTTAAGGGGGAGGGTGGAGGAGGGAGACATGATTGAATGATGGCAAACTGAACGCGTAATTATCGCATCGAGCGAGCAGTAAACGCTTCGGTTAAGGTTTCATTTGCGAGCAGCAGGGACAGCAATGAGAGCGAGGGAGAGGGAGTAGGAGCGCGAGAGAGACTCACAGAGAAGGAGAGGGAAAGAGAGGGAGAAAGAGGAAGACCGAGACAGAGAGTGGCCGAGAGAGAGACAGCAAGAGAAAGAGAGCGGGCGCGTTCAAGTGTCACGAATCGCAGTTTGCGCTTTGCCAAAAAGTGTTGCCTACTTTCGGGCGGCTGCAGAAAATCGCTTTGAATTTCTATTAAAAAAAAAAAAAAAAAAAAAAAAAAAAAAAATTTCTATTGAAATTTGCTGCTCAATCTCGCGCTCTCTCTCCCACTTTTGCACTCTCCCTTTGTAATTTTGAATCTTATTTTAAGCACATTTTCGTTTAATATTCAAAGCAGCAAAAAAACCCGCTATACTTTATGCAAATTTGTGGCTTAAATAATGCAACAACAAATAAGTTTTGTTTTTTTCGTTGTTTCATTTCGCATATGCCAAGCACGTGCTACCCTTTGACCACAAAACTGAGAGAAAGATGGGAAGAGAGCGATAGAATAGTTGAGAGAGAGGGAGAGAGAAGGAACCTTTTGATCAGTGCTTCCACATATTCATTTTACATATTTATTCCCTATTTATATTGAACATGAATTTAAGTGATTCTTACACTAATTAAATCATTGACCTGATCCCAAACACGCTTGTTGTTGTGTTAATGCTCTGCTACCTCGCCAAAAGAGAGCGCGAGCAAGAGAGAAAGAGAGAGAGAGAGAGAGAGAGAGAGGCTAACTTGCTTCATCGTTTAAAAGGCAAATCAAACACGCGCGAATTACAAACACATAATTTATATGTAGTTGCCCTCCTCTGCAGCACAGCTCCTGCCCGTTGCCCCCACCCCCGCCTCCGCTCTTGCCCCGTTGGCACATTAAGCAGCAGACGCAGTGGGCATTGAGCAGCCATGCAAAACGGCCCCTGCCTGCCCTCCCCCATGCCCTGCCCAGCCCAGCCCCATTAGAGTCGCTCCTAAGCGGCGCCTGGCCTCGTAATTGTTTAGCCCGGCGCGCACTAAGTAAAAAGTTTTGTATAATTTTTCATAAAGGGCAACAACAACAACAGCAACAACAAAAACAACAAGAGCAATGGGAACAACAAGAGCAAAGCAAACAATAACTCAAACTAAATAACAACTACAAAGGCAGCACTGAGCCAAGATTCGAGTTGGGGCACAACAAATGGAGCAACTGGGGAATCGCTTGGCGTATGAGCGATGGCCCACGCATATTTTGTGCCTCACCCTTCCCCTCATACTTCCCTCTCCACGCCCTGGAGACCTGGTGGTCTGGCCTTTGGCATCTCGTGCATTTGGCCAGGGAATTGCGAATTGAACGAGGCGAATCTCTTCCAACCGGATTGAAGGCTCCATTCACAACTTGTGAACTCGTGTGCTGTGCATACAAAGATGGGGCAGGCGAACAGGCTTCGTCGGCGCACAATGAAGGCGCCAGACAATGGCCTGGAAAATGCCAGAGAAATAACCCAGAAAAGCCTCATTCTCATTCTGCTTCTATAGCTGGGTGAGAAGAGGGGAAGAATGCGAACAAAGCACGCAGATAATCGACACTTTGGTTTGTTTCTAGTTATCGATAGTTCGATAATAGGCCACAATGATGCCCTGTTAATCCACCTATTTGATTGACTCATTTGCATCTATACTTAAATTTGAAGGCTGTAAGTTGGTTGGATTTAATTTCGATTAGTTATGATTACGACTCGTTTGATTGTGGTCGATAGTTTACTGCATTTAAAAACATCTTTAGATTAAAATTAACTCTTTAAAGTAGTGCTCTACTTTCCTTAACATTGACAATCGTGTCAAAATCCTTATAATGCAGTCCCAATTAAATCTGCAAAGTTGTGTTTCACTTAGAAAAACTTTTTCAATCGTATTGTTTTCATTATTCGATAATTTTTCGGACTTTATCGACGTGGGTCATTGGAATTGTTATTATGTCTAGTTCGATAACTATTTATAGATGAATTGATGTCTAGAAGTCTTAAGAAAGTAGTTCGATAGTTATCGATTGATAATTTTAATTCTAGAAGTCTTTAGAACGCAGTCCTAATCGACCCCACCAGGCAGAGCTCTGTCACCTCCATCTTTCCCTGCCTGCCTGCCTCGTTTGTGTTTTTCTACCCCAGGCCTAAACTAATCTTTGCCCAACGATTGCCGGCGCGTTAGGTTGACTGATAGGCGTGACTGTTGCCTGTCACGCCCACAAGAAGCGAGGCCGGGGCCATTCTAACTTGGTCCAAAAAAAAAAAACAAGAAAACTTTTCACTGTTGAGAAATGCCAGCATGGAAATCAACTTGACAGCTGAATTATGAAGCGGATTGTGTGGCGAAAGGAGACAGAGCAGAAGCACAAAAAGGTTGACTGGCAATGGGAAAAAAAAGGGAAGGGGCAGAGAGAGAGAGCGAAAGAGGACGGGCAAAAGGTTGAGGGCGCTTGAGAGTGGCCTGATAACTTGCCTTAAATAAAAGAAAAATATGTTAATTTCAATTAATTGTTGGCGGGCAAAATAGCTAGAAAAAGAAAAGCAAAGGAAAGGAGCCAAAAACAGCAAAATGCCTCAAAGTTTATATTTGTGCGGGGTGCGGAGTGCAGGGAGGGAGGGGGTTAATTTGCACACGGTTCGCTGCGGAGCGTGGAACTTAATAATTTGCTGTCATTTGTCCCGCTGAAGAGAAAAACGGTTTTGTTGCAGTTAAAAGCGGCTCGAGGAAATTATTTAACACGAAACGTTTTGAGAAAGCGTGGAATGAAATTATCAAAGAACAGAAAGAGAGGCGGGGTAGGGAGGGGAAGGAAGAGGAGGAGGAGCAATGGAAGCTCGTTTCGGCTTTGGCTTTGGGTTTTCTCTTCTCATTCACTGTGGGCAACAAGGAGAACTGAACTGACTGCTAATTCTATTGAAACTGCCAGAATTATTTAAATGCAAAACATTGCGCCAGATATAAGGATGACAAGGGGGATCGGGGGATCAGGGATCGGGCAGTACGTACAAAGCAATACTTCAAGTAAAAATAAACTTGAAAATCAAATAATTCGGCGAACGGCCCAAAGAAAAAAAATAAAAAACAAAAGATGGAAAAACTTTTGCTGCCTTTAGTGTTCCTTTTTTTGTTGTTGTTGTTTCAGTTTTTTCACAGCCTTTTCTTTTTGCAGCGTGCCACGTGGACACGTGTCGCTTGCACGATTGAACGTGCAAAGGCAACAACAACAACAACAGCAACAACGGAAACAACTTCAACAGCAACAATTCGCTATTGCTTTTTATCAATGAACGCGCTGCGTGAGGCACAGAGAGAGAGATGGATAGGGAGAGAGAAAGGGGAAGAGAAAGAGGGAAAGGGAAGCACAATCGTCAGCAAAATGTCAACAAAACGGAAAATTACCCAAAAGAAATTGGCAAATTGATTTCCTCAGCCGAAAAGTAGGCAACACCTTTAGGCAATTTCAACAGAATTCACCTCGCTGCCTCGTAGGAGCAACTTGAAGAGTCTCTCAGCTGCTTTTAATTGTTTTCTTCCTTCGTTTTAGTTGCTTGCAACACTTTCAGTTGTTCTTGACCGGATTTCATAGTGGATTTACCTGAGAAGTATGTGTCTGCTGGCCAAGGCCTTGCACTGTCATCCAAAAAGGATACCACTGGACCAGGAGATGGCACACACACACACACACACACCCACTTGAGAGCAAAATATGCATGTGTGTGTGTGTGTACAAAAGCCCCAACTGATTGAGGTTAGCAATGGCAAACAAAAGCAAAAACGAGAGAGATAGAGAGAGAGAGAAGGAAAGAAAGAAAGTAACCCAAGGGCCGCCACTTCCGTAGCCGCAGCCGCCTCCTGCCGCTTGAGAGGAATGTGCGAAGAGGGGAAAGGGACAGAGCGAGAATCGATGCCAAGTTGTGGTGCAGTTGCCTGTCTGACTGCCTGCAGTTGTTGTTGCTGTTGTTGCTGTTGCCTGCAGTGGAGCAGGTTAAGTGTGAAATTTTTGTGTCGCTTCGATTGAATTGGATATTCCACAAAAGCGCAGCCAAGCGAAAGGATTCGTTTCATTTGCGTTTCACAATTATACAAACTGACTGGAAACAGCCTCCCACACACACACACACAGTAAAAGAATTGCAGAAGTGTTCAAATGCCACAAGATATTTCCATCCACCTGCATATAACGTTGATATCTATATTCGTGTGCAGGCGCCTGATTCGGACAGTCCAACTGACATATTTGACACTTTATTAATGACTCTTTTCCTCTGGTTTTCCCTTGCTTTTCCTGTGCTTTCCGCCACTTTCCCAGTGCATTTCCATAATTCGCCCACTCGTTACATATTTTATTTATGCTTTCCATTTTACATTGCATTGACATTCGTTTATTCGCTTTTATGCCCACGCTGCATAGGCAAAGTGAATGCAGAAGAGGCGTGGCCCACTGGCATGTGGGCGGCGTGTGACTATATATATAAATATATACAAATATCACATATGACATGTCAATTGAACGAGAAATAAGCCTAATGGATATCCTTTAAATATATTTCCCTTAATTATTGCTCAGAATAGAAAATTGCTTCTGTCTGTCTGTGTGAGCACACAGATCTCAGCTATTATAAAAGCTACAGATACCAAATTCGATATGCAACTGGCTGTGTACTATACACAGATAGCGGTTAGTGCGAATATGTTCTGCCACGCCCATCGCCTCTGCATATCACTAAATAATATTTTGATTTGCATTCCTTAGCAATCTATTAAAGTTAGAACTTTCTGCTTTAGCGAATAGTTGTGTTACTATTTATATCTACCTATACTCCAAATTTGAATCTGATAGGATACTAATGACAGCAGTTATTGATGTCTAACTTTTTGTGAATGCATAACACGCCTGCTACTTTTCTACTAGTTTTCTAGTCTACTACGTTTCTAGTCTTTCGTTTTGCTAGCTTTAAAAATATTAAAGTTTCATTCTTCTTAAAATGTTCTTCATTAAATACCCCTTCAAATGTTGTTTAACTTTTGCGCTCGATTCTTATTACATCGACTACTTCACAGTCTTCAACGCTGTCTTCATCTTCGGCTCTGCCATGTTTTCTTTGGGATCACAGTTTCACATCTTCAGTTTCTCTGCCGTTCTCTCTGTTATTTTTATTATTTTTTTTCCTTTTTTCCCTTTTTTGCTGTCAGCCTGAAAGTATGCTATGCAACTTTGTCGGCTTTGTCGTGCGGGGTCCCAACAAAAGGGTGCGTGGGCGTGGCATCTTGGCAGGCATCTCTCTAGCAGCTGCTGACCGACATTTCGTTTTGTTTGCCCTATGAAATTTGTGTTTGTTTCTTGCCTAAGCATCGCCAAACACGCACCAAGCCAGAAAGAGACGGAAAGAGAGAGAGCCATGGGATAAGAGGAAGGGGTTTACTTGGGGAGAGGGGCAGGGGCAGGGTAGACCAACAATTCTACCTTTTAAATATTTAACAGCATTTTTATTGAAATTACACAAGCAACCCTATTTCAGTTGATATTTACGTGCGACCCAGAAGGTTTTTCCATTTCCATTTAGGAAGATTGAGGAAAAATACAGTGAAAACTTGATCGATAAAAAGCAAAAGGAGTTGTAATTGAAACACTTTTTGCCACAACTCAAACTCAAGTGGTAAATTGTGATTCCAGCGAGAGAAAGAGAGAGAGAGAGAGAGAGAGAGGAGGATGTATAAGGGGAGGGGGGAAGGAAGTTACTAAGCGGATAAGGAGAGCGCGTGTGTCGGTATGTTTGCACTTGACATGCTTGTTGATGTGCGCACACATTAGGCACATCAACAGGCAGTTAAGCCACATGCCACATGCCACTTGCCACATGCCACCTATCGCCAGCAGCAGCAGCAGCAGTAGAAGCATCCCCTCAAGTGCCAAAGCATTAGGCAGCAGCTACTCCACTCTCAGCTGCCTCCGGCTCTGGCTGAGCTCTGGCTCAGGCTGAAGGATATCGGCAAGCACTTGCAATTATGACAGCCACGAGGCCATCGGGTCTGAGCTGGTGGGCGTGGCGCACACACACACACGCACAGTGCCCTCGAGTGTAGCATAAACAAGCTGAGCTCAGCTCAGGCGCAGTTCGCAACGAGGTGCTAAGGCAGCCTTAGCTGACACAAGGGCCCCGAAAAGTAGTCGAGAAATTAGGCCATTTAACATGCGGCTGATAAAGAGAGAGAAAGAAAGAGAGAGAGAGAGACAGACAGAAGAATATGGGTAGAGGGGTAGAGAGACTGGCAGCAAACAACAAGAAAATTGTCTAAAATATGTTAACTAGTTGCGGCAATAAATCAAGTCAAAAACGAATATATAGTAGCCAAAGCTGATGGCAACAGCAGCGGCAATTGGGCTGCCTAGCACTCTTCCCCCCCACCCTTCTGCCGTCACTGCTTACCTTCTACTTGTTGCACAGGTGCTAAGTGCTTAAGCACACAACAACAACAGCAAGAGCAACAAGTCGAGCTGAGAAAACGAATCGTCAGTTAGACGCCGCGCGGTAATTTGAAACTTGTTATATGCAAAGCGTTAATGAATTTTTAAGCAGGCAGCCACAACAACAACGGCAACAACAACGAGATGCCTATGTAGAATAGAGAATCAGTGAAATATATATATGGAGAAAGAGACCAATTCACGCAAACAAAACAAGCTAAGTGAACTGAAATTTCCACTGAGGCAGCTGCAATTCGCTTCAGTTGTGCGTCAATTTTCATCTCGAGCGGTTCGAGGCAGAACACACACACACACATCTGTGTGATAGATATAAGTTGAATTTTTTTAAGTGATTTCCTGCAAGTGATTTCCTTCTACTCCTCCTCGACAAGACAAACAATGAATTTGGCAAGATGTCGGAATAGCTGAGAGCACAAGTTCATAAATCCAGAATTTTTTCTCGAATTTTGTGTATTTTTATTGAGTACAGCGGCTATGCCTCATCTAGTCAATTGCATTGGTTTGACAACAGCAACGACACACACAGCGAAGGGGAGAGTGCGAGAGAGAGAGGGTGAGTGAGCAAAGAAAGTGAGTGTTCTCGATAAGTGCGCGAGTAAATTGTCAGAGTTTGCAAGTTACCTCATCAAGGCAGCAAAGTGGGTACAATTTCGCAAGAAAACTGGATGCCTTTGCCAGGCTAAGTATGCCTTCTTACCACATACACATGCATAACATTTATGTATATAAATATATGAATTCCAGCAATCGCAGCGCACTTAGTACTCCACTAACAAGATTTTCTTAGAATTTGCCGTAATTCCCCCACAGGTAACAGCTGAAAGTGCACATATCAATTGCAATGTAAACTTGTCGAGAATACACTGCAAAAAATAATGCACAATTCGTTTCAATTCGCTCGATATAGCAAAGGTGACTATATAAGTTAATATCCTGTGTTTCATTTCAGTTTGTTCTCCGAGGAATTGCAGCCAACTTGCTGAAGGAAAGTTGGTGCGGAGAGGGAGGGAGTTAGGCAGCCTGTTGTTAGTGTGGTTACGTAAGGGAGGAGTGGGAAGGGGGGCATAAGTTTGTTATATGTTCTACTCAAATTCAATAGAAATTGCCCAAGGGTTTTCAGCTACTTTCCTGCTTCAACCCTCTGCTCTTTTCTCCCACTGTCAATCAGATCCATCTAATTGTGCCGCAAGTTGCTCATGTTGCACATTGCAGAGTGCCCCTCTGACAAGGGGGGAAGGGGTGGCACACTCGTTATCTCTGCGGACGAGTCGGGCAACAATGAGTTGTATAGTTTATTGTAATATCTATTGGGAAAGGACCAAACTTGTAATGCAATCGGCAAGCGAAGTGGCTGAAAATGTTCGGGAAACGGGCGAGCAACTTTTTCCATTAACAAACAAAGCCAGCCAGTTTGAACAATGCTTCACACACACACACACACACTCAGGCACATATAGATGCCACATTCATACATGAGCACACACACACACACATTCATTTATGCTTATGCATAGGAAAATAATGAGCTCTTCACTTGAAATTTAGTCGCATTGAGTTTGCTCTGGTATTTTCCAACACTCACACATACATCCGTCTGTGTATGTGTGTGTGTGCGTGTTAAACAACTCCATGAAGAACTTCATAACCAGCTGGCAAAGTTAGTTAACACGCAGTTCATTAAAATGGATGCCAAGCAGAGCAAGTCGGGGCTGCCATACACTGAGACAAATAAGTGTTGACAAACGCACGACAGCAACGCGCAAAGTTGAGCTATCGATAACAAATGAATAAGGATGGGATCTGCCTAAAGATATGTATTTACATAATAAAATTAAATAAAGTACTTAAAGAAAAGAATATTATAAATTAATTAATAATAATAATAGAAATTATCTACAAATATGAAGTAAAAATAATCAGGCAAGAATAATAAATTTGTTTAATATATCAGCGAAGAAAAGAAAAAGATATGACTTGAGTATTAATAGAATGGCAGTGTGCCTAAAATTGAATTTAAGAAGAACCTTTGCATACAATGTCGAAACAGCGCAGAAAGAAGAAGACAGAGAGAGCGAGTGAAAGAGAAGAAATAAATAAGTTGAGTAGGTGGAGGCAGAAGCCGAAGCCGAGGCAACAAAGTCAAAGCCAAAGCCAAAGCCAACAATTAAGCGCACAAAATGAGGATAATCCGGCCAAAAGGGCCCAACGATAGTGTGGCACGAATGCGAGACTAAAGAGAGACTAGGGGAGGGGGGCGACGTAAGAACGTAGGCAGGACGAAAAACAATTTCCATAAACATAAACAACAGTTTGAGCGCATAATCAAGTGGAAGAATGTCCTGTGGCACACACCCACACACAGACACACACCGTCAGTTGGGCCACAATCTAATTGCAAATTATGTGGCACATTCAGTGTTGGCTAGCCACAGTTGGCTGCCCCACTGCCTAACACTGGATATCGACGGCAAGGGAAGTACTCGTAGAAGTACCACGAGAAGAAAAAGAAGCTCAACAAATTCAACCAAAAGTTTCTGCCTCGCCGTAAAATTGTTCGACTTGATTTGCATTGCAGTGGGGCGTGGCAAGTTGGGCAGAGGCTGTTGGAGTTAGTTTTTGGCTGAGTGCACTGTGAGAAAAAAGAACACTTCAATAAATTGCAGCGCAAAACTTTCAATTTGCATACGAAATGTGTTGGGCCACTTCAGGGCGTGAAATGCGCTCAAATTGGGCGAAACTATTTGTTTTACCTGCGCGCCCAAAAGCAGGCAATGTTTTTGTTCTTGCCAGTTAATCTACGAGTAATTTCACGATTGTTTGTTTGTTTGTTTGTTTGTTAGCTCGTTGGCTCACTTGCTTGAAAGTTAATTGCATAGTCTATATTGTATAGAGTATTCGCTAGTCTATCACTTTACTTTGGATTTCGGTTTGGCTGGTTGAACCGCCTGCAACTTTCTTAATTATATTGCCTGCCCCATCAAGTGTTGCTGCTGTGCCATAAATATACACAGACACCCACACACACACAAACTCCTGCAGAGCCACTTGAAAGGCTCATGCAATGCGCTCAAATCGAAATCTGTCTAAAAGTGTGTTGTAATTTTAATTTATGAACATGCCTTTTAGCACGCACAACAGCACTTCAATGGCGCACACACACACCCTAACATACGCACACCCTCACACACGCACACCCTCACACGCACACACACACACTCCCGCACTGACGCGTTGTGGCGCTAATGTGCAACGCACAAAAGCATGCAATATTAATTTTTCACATTAAAAGCTTGTTTCAACCGTCAAGTAGTCGCAAATCTGCATTCAAAGAGATCGGTTGTGTCGCGCGCATGCAAAAGTGATTTTCTACTTTGCTAATTGCTATCAGTGCATTCTCACTTGTGCTAAAAATAGCACAAGTCAATCATTCGGGCGCTGCTTCGGGCGGTGTCGGCAGTTTGACAAGAACAAAAGTGAATTAGGTGAAGTGCGGCTCAACGGTGCTCTCAGGCCTTCGGGCAAGTTACCCACCTCACCCCGCGCAGAAACGCATAAGAAGGGCAATAAAAACTTTGCTTATCAGTAAAACTGATCTGCTTTTGCCCTGTTCGTAAACATTTAAGTCTGCAAATTACTTGCTAAATATTAAGACTTATTACAAAAACAATGAATGAAAACAGTTTTGATGACTCTCAGCTTGTAAAAAAGCAGACTGATCACGAAAAAATGTTCTCAATAGCTGGAAAACTACCTAATAAAATTAGAGATGAGTGCCGATCAGAAATCCAACGCATTACATGCAGTGAGATTCATAAAAATAGTCTCACCACAACAACAGTGACATTTACTAGTGCCAGTAGCAGCACCATATATACAATGGCAAATGCCACAATAAGCAGCATCTCTTCTGGTACAAGTGCAAAAAACCAAGAAAGTTCCCAATTCAAAAGCCCCGACATTGCATCAAAAAACCTAAGCGATGCTGCCAGAAGATTACTGGATGATCAAAATCGGAAAGTGGGCAAGAGAAAAAGTGCAAAGCCACTGTCCCCCATCTCAAACCCGAAAAGAGGCAACAGTAGCCAGGTTCTGCACTTGGCCACAATTAACCAGAAGGCAAGCTCTAGTAATAGGTTTGCTATTCTCGACACGGATATCGCTACTAATGAAGAGAACGCGGAAGACATGATGATTGAGGATGCTGATAATGGTAGTGCCTACATGGATGAACTTCAATCTGAAGAAGTCAACAATGGCAGTAAATCCCAGGAAACTAACAACAACACTATCAATCAACTTAAAGGTCCTAAAAAACCACCGCAAATTGTTGTTAATATTAGCAACTTGAATGACTTATTTGAGCTGATAAAAGAAAGGGCAAATTTGGACAACGTTGTCGTCAAAGCTAACCAAGGGGAAACAGTCAGAATATTTCCCAAGGACAGTGACACTTACAGAAAGATTGTAAGCTATATGGATGAGATTGGTATGCAGTTTCACACTTACCAAATGCAGACAGAAAAAGCACACAGAATTGTAGTAAGGGACTTACATCACAGCACACCAAATAAAGATATAACTGCCGATCTGAAATGTTTAGGCTACGAAGTACTTCACATACACAACCCTAGTTCAAGGAATAAAAAAGATGAGAAACTTAATATTTTCTTTATTAATATTAAGCCCTGCGCCAATATTAATGAAATTTACCACGTGAAGACCCTTTGCCGACAAAAAATACGGATTGAAAGGATGCGAAAGTCCAGTGAAATTGCACAATGTCGACGTTGCCAGGAGTATGGCCACACAGCTAAATACTGCCGCAGACATCCAAACTGTGCCAGGTGTGGCGAAAATCACCAAACCACACAATGCACACGTTCTGTAGATGATATGCCCACTTGCTACCATTGTTCTCACGATCACATGGCTAGCTTTAAAGGTTGTCATAAGTACCAGGAGCTTCTTCGCAGATCTATGGGGCCTGCAAGAAAGGCGAATAATTTAAATAGAAATAACCAAGGGTTCATTTCTAGAGAGCAGTTTCCTCCCGTGCAGCATAATCGCCGCAAGAGTACCAATCAATCAACTGTATACCAACAACCAACACAACAACACCCAAATATTGTTCAACATAAACCATCTATAGGCACGGGAGAAAATACAAAAGTTTCCTATGCCACAGTAGCAAAAACATATCCTAATACAACGCCCCCCAAGGATGGACCAGCCCAACGACGTTTATATAACTTCCAAGCACAACAGTCATTGCAGCAACAACGATCTATTCAGCAAACTAATTCATTTGAAGTTCAAGCATTGTTACAACAGCAACAACAACAGTTCCAGGAATGGCAACAGCAGATGCAACAACAACAACAAGATCAGTTTCTTATGTGGCTGCAACAGCAGCAACAAGATCAGCAACAGTATAGGAAACAAGCCAATCAACGACTTGAAAAACTTGAAAAAATGGTATTTGAAATAGCCAACATGTTGAAGCAAGGAGCTGGGAATGAACATATCTTTCAGCTCCATAACAACGCCTCAGCCTCACAATGAATCCACTAAAGATTCTTATTTGGAATGCTAACGGCATTTCAAGAAAAGCTAAAGAAATTGAGCTGTTTGCGCACAACAATAGCGTGGACATTCTTCTTGTGACGGAACTCAGAATTAAAAGAGGGGAGACTGTAAAGATATATGGATATGCCTTCTATCCAGCATTTAGGCCATCGCGTAATAATAATAGCGTTGGCGGAGCAGCGGTGTTCGTTAGGGCAACCCTACGCCACTTTCCGCAAAAAATCATAGAGACACGCAGCATGCAAATGTCAACAGTAAAAGTAGCTACAGGACTGGGTGACGTGCAGCTTGGCGCCATTTACTGTCCCCCCAGCATCAGGATTGAAGAGAGACACTTTACCGACACAATACGTTCTTGCGGGCAAAGGTATCTGATTGGTGGTGACTGGAACGCCCGACACTGGCTTTGGGGCGACACGTACAATTCACCCCGGGGGCGTGAGCTAGCAGAAGCCATCTCTGTCACTGGAGCTAAGATTCTTGCAACTGGTTCGCCAACTAGGTATCCTTATGTACCCAGTCATACGCCCTCCTGCATAGACTTTGCAGTGCATCATGGAATACCGGATTCACTAGTAAATATAACACAAAGTTGGGATCTGGACTCTGATCACTTGCCTTTGCTCATCAGCATTGACACAGATGGTACCCATGTCAATCCATGTCCACGGCTAGTCACCAAACACACTGACCCGCTTGCCTTTAGCCAACAACTGGAGAACTTGATCCCGCTGAATACTACGCTAAATTCAGGTGAAGAAATTGAAATGGCTGTTGATCACCTTACACAAAGCATTTACAGGGCTGCGACCGCCTCTACGCTTCCTGCTCCCCTGCCAGGCACCACCTATGGAATAGCTCTAACAAGAGACGCTAGAGAGCTTCTGACACATAAAAGGAGACTCAGAAGGCGAGCAATCCGATCTCAAGACCCCTGGGACCGTATTTTATGGAACCGTGCTGCAAAACAACTACGAAACTTACTAAGAGAACTTCGAAGTAACTTTTTTGAGCAGAAGCTGGCTACTATGGACTATACAGTGGATGCAGGATATTCGCTCTGGAAGGCCACCAAAGCCCTTAAAAGACAACCATTTCGACAGGTGCCCATTAGATGCCCGGGAGGCGACCTTGCAAAAAATGAGGAGGAGCAGGCCAATTCTTTTGCAAATCATTTGGAGACTAGGTTCACCCACTACCAATTTGCTACAATGGAGCAGCATCGAGAGACGCTTGAGAGCCTGGAGACACCCCTACAAATGTCCCTACCGATTAAACCTATCAGGGTTGAGGAAATTGCCGAAGTCATCAAAACTCTGCCGACAAAGAAGACTCCAGGCATTGATAATATTTGTAATGCCACGCTAAAAGCTCTACCTATCCGAGCTATGCTATACATGGCGCTAATATTTAACGCCATATTTAGGGTGGAGTCCTTCCCAAAGCAGTGGAAAATGGCAGCAATCCTAATGATTCATAAACCTGGAAAACCTGAAGAGGATCCTGAATCGTATCGGCCCATAAGTCTCTTGTCCTCGCTATCCAAGATATGGGAAAGGCTGATTGCCAACAGACTAGGTGACTTCATTAGGGAGCGCCGTATTCTTCCGGATCACCAGTTTGGATTCCGACAGGGACACAGCACTGTGGAGCAGGTACACAGACTGACGAAACACATACTGCAGGCTTTTGACGATCTGGAATACTGCAACGCTGTATTCATCGATATGCAGCAAGCATTTGATAGAGTCTGGCATATCGGTCTCCTCAGCAAAATCAAAGAGCTGCTTCCAGCTCCTTACTATGGTGTCCTGAAATCCTATTTGGAAGAAAGGAAGTTCATGGTCAGGGTCAGAAACACCTACTCGACCCCCTACTGCATGAGAGCTGGAGTTCCGCAGGGCAGCGTCCTTGGCCCGCTGCTCTATTCAATTTATACTTCGGATTTACCTTGCCCAAATAGATATCATATGGTAGCCCCCAGGAAGGCCCTACTCGCAACTTACGCTGACGATATTGCACTGTTGTACAGCTCTAGTTCGGACACTGAGGCAGCACGTGGCCTCCAAAAGTTTATCAATACCCTGGCTGCATGGTGTAAAAGGTGGAACTTAAAGGTCAATCCACACAAGACCACCAATCCTTGCTTCACCTTAAGGACACTTATTGACCACACCCCACCCATACAATTTGACGGCGTAATTTTGGACCAACCTCTGCATGCGAAATACCTCGGAATTACCCTGGACAAGCGGCTGACCTTTGGCCCACACTTAAAAGCTACGGCTCGGAGATGTGGCCAAAGAATGCAACAACTGCGATGGCTGATCAACAGAAGAAGCACCATGACACTCAGAGCCAAAAGGGCAGTTTATGTCCATTGTGTAGCCCCGATCTGGCTGTATGGAGTGCAGATCTGGGGTATTGCTGCAAAATCAAATTACAAGCGTATACAGGTCTTGCAAAATCGTGCCATTCGTGCGATCACAAACTGCCCATATTATGTACGTGGCACTACCCTTCATCGGGATCTGAATCTGCATACAGTGGAAGAGCAGATCTCAAGGCACACTAGCAGATATAGTGATAGGCTGAAAAGACACCGCAGCATGCTTGCAAGACGCTTACTCCCTGCCAGGCCTCTTAGAAGGCTCAAAAGAAAGGGTTTTGCCAAAACAATTGGACAAATTTAAAGACCCCCTCGATTTCTGAGATACAGTCGTAAGTCCTCCCACGATAAGTGAGAGGTTTGGTTCTTATATTTAGTTGCTTAATTGCGCTGTTATGTTACTATTACTGCATGTACGGATTCAACGCTTCAATAAAATTAAAATTAAAAAAAAAAAACCGTCAAGTGTGCAGCGCGTGTGCGTGTGTGTGAGTGTGTGTGCGTGCGTGAAAGTGTGTGTTGATAATAATTATGTTGAATAAATAAACACACACTTGGCGCGCACACAGACAGCGCGACTAGCTGAATTGTGGCTGCTGCTGCTGCTGCAACATATTGATGCACGAACTCTGCTCTACCACTGCACCCCCTCCCACCCAATCACCACTGCACTGTTCCGCTTGACTATGCATGACGACAGCTGCATTTTTCACATGCGACCTTATCAATTATTCATTCGAATGAAACAAACTCGGCAGCCGATAACTAAACGCGTTGATTTCGCTACATTGATTAGGCAACATCAGAATTATCATAATGACACCTCATTGCACAGAAGGGGGTATGCAAGCGCAAGGGAGGTGTGGAATTAGCGGCTAACCGCAAACTGCAAAAGCCAAAATTCGAAAGGCCAAACGAGTTACGCGTGTGGCGAGTGCAATGAGTACTCGACTGAGTACCCGCTTGCAAACTCGACCGTGTACCCCATTGCACACTCGACTGAGTGCACTATTTAATACTAGACTGAGTACTGTAAGCAGCAGTTGATCGGATGAAGATCGCTTGATTTGTGAATAGAGCAATGAGTTAAGATGAATGAGCAATGAATAGAGGTGAATATATATTACTCTCTATCAATTGAATTGATAGGAATAATCTAAGCTGCAAGCGGCTTCAGCGCTTTCTCGTCTTCAATTCCTGCTGACTTCTTGATAAAGAAACCGCTGGAATCTGAGTGAATCATCAAGTGAATACACTCATGCACACTCATGCAGGTACACTGACTACACTGTTGAGCGGGCAATCAGTGCTCACTGCCAGTCGCTGGCGACGCGCTGACATTGCGCTGCGGTGCGGCAAGATTGTTGACATTTGTTGCTAATTAAAGTGCAGCTCGGCTGCGGCTGCTGCGGCGACGGTTGCAGCTGCTGTGGCTGCTGCCACATTTCGCGGCGGCGACTCTTGCAATTAATTTCAACATAAATTTGCACTTTCAACCCGGCAGCAGTGGCAGCAACAGGCGGGGTCAGCATGAGATGGCGCTGGGGTCAGGCATAAACAGAAATGACCTTGCTGGAGTTTCTTCCCGCCGGGTTACGACGCGACTGGAGCTGACCCAATTTCTCACCTGACTCATGAGGCAGCCAGGGCCAATAAATTGTGGGCCCTCTTATGCAGGGCTCCGTGCGGGCCGTGTCCATTTAATGGCCATGTCCGACAGCCTGGACTTTAATATTTTTACGTACTACATCAAAGTCGAAGGTTCGAGTGATTAAATGAAATTTACGAGTACCCTCTGTGCCCCAGTTGCACCCCGATCCCAGGGGGAAACTACCTCTGCCTGCCTCTCTCTCCATCTCTCCTTCTCTCTCTCTCTCTCTTACACAGACACACAAACAGTCGCTGTCTCGCACAGCATTTTGCATAGGCGCTGTCAGAGATTGATGGGGCGTGTTTTGTCTTGATGGCGGCGCGGGAATTTAACAACAGTTACAACAGGCAACAACAACAACAGGCAACGGAAACAACAACAGCAACAAAGGGAACAGCTAGAGCAACAGCAACAGCGACAGCAACAGCAGCCGTGGCTGGATCCATAACAATAACAAGCTGATGTAATGAAGTGGCATACGTGGCGAATGCGTAATATTCATATACTTGTTTATACGCACGCACACACACACACCCACACACAGACACATGTATGTCTATAGTACATCTATCAAGTTGTATGTCGGAACCCACGACAATGAGCTAAATGCGGAATGGGATAATGACCGAGTGCGAGAGACACGAGGCATGCAACAGCGACAGTACAGGCAGGGGGCGACAGTAAAGGCAGAAGAGGAGGATAGATCGGGGCAGTCCTTATGCGAACAAGCGCAATCATTTGCACTGCATAGTATATGCAATTAAGTGCTTGGACAAGAAGGAAATCGAGACCACAACGCTGACTTGCTAGCGAGTAATTACACCGCTAATTACAGGGTATTCCAACAACCACAACAAATTGAGGAACAAGAGATTTTCAAACGAGCGAAATGCTTATGCAATTATATAAGAACTATTTATAGAATGCAAAGGAAAAACTTTAAAGTGTGAATCTTCTCAATCTTCACTTCCACTTCAATATATTCACAATATATTCATGACACAGAATTGCAGCGAAACTGATATCGAGAACTGGCCCAAGATGCTGTAACAATTATGCGAAGCACTGGAAATAAATATGACGCGATGCCCCAAACAACATGTGACAGCTCCCAGCTCAGAGACAGAGACAGAGAGAGGAGGAGGAGGGAAGCAAGTGTTGACAAGCTGACTGGAGCTGGGCGAGGAGCTGTAGGACCCACTGGAGCGATGTGGGATGACGGCAGCGACCAGAGACGACACTCATGTTTATGAGCTGCACTGGCGATGCGATGACAGCTGACAGTCGACAGTAATGCCTGCTTCCTTTTTCTCTTCCTCTTCCTTTTTCTGCTGCCTTATCGAATAAGAAAGGTGTGCTCCAAGTAAAACTCAACTTGTAATGAGCTCAAGCAGGTAGAACTGTGTTAGATATCTTAAGTAACACAGCAAACTGCTTAGTCTTCAGGGCAGAGTTGCTTCCGATAGTAATATCGATAGTTCTACAACTGTTCAGAGCAGAATAGAAATATTCATAAGGAGTAAGTAAATAACCTTAGTAGTTCTGTAATCTCCTTAGTCTAAGGCAAAGTAGAACACAATGAGCTGCAGTATTCCTTAGCAGATGGAACTAGATATCTTTAGTAACTGTGTAGTCTTTTAAATATAAGGCTTAGAGTTGCATTCGATAGTATAAGCGATAGTTGCTACACTGTGAAGTCAAGTGGTACTCCTTAGAGAACATAACTATTAAGCAGCTGAAGTATTCTTAGGCAAGAGGAACTAGATATCATTGCTAACTCAAGCAAGTCTTATTCTCAAGGTTGCCTTTGATAGTATAATCGATAGTTCTGCAGGGTATTTGGCCATGCTTAACCCATATGTAAATATCTTCAGTAAGTCAGTCGAACAGCAAATGCAGCTACAATTTTTGTGTGTTTCGTTGAAGCATGTGCGAATATATGCACGTCCATGTCTGTCCATTTCTGCCCGTGTGTGTGTGTGTGTTTGAAGTCGGAGTATTCGAGGGTTGCTTTTTATGAGGCAGCCAACATTTTATTGCATGTGCTGAACTGGGCAGCGCCGTCTCTGTGTGCCTCTGTGTGTCTGTCTGAGGTTATTAAAGTTTCAGCATTGGTGTCAAGTCTCATTGCCTGCGGCCTGCTCCGATGATGCCAGCGATGTGAGTGCGGTTACTGTGACTGTGTGCACTGCTGTGTGTGTGAGTGTGTACGTGCCTGCCCTGTGTGTGCTTTATTTTATTGCTGAAAAGTGCAATCATAAAACGTTCAAGGGCTTCCCCCTGCCCCTCCCCAGTGCCAGCCTCCTTCGCTCGCAGTGTAGTGTAGCGATAAGCAAGGGCAAATCAGCAGCTCTTTGGCTGCATTAAAGCGTCGGGGCATGCCTCATGGGGCAGGCTTTAGCAGTCAAATGGCATATTTGAATATTGACTGTGACATTCAGTTGCAGTTGACATGGCAAATTGCACGAGGACCCCCACGAGAGGCAGCGAGCAGCGACAACAGGCCGAAACAATTTGAGCCGCCAATCGACCAACTAAAAACCCATAAAAGCTTATTGAAACAAATCAAAAGCAGCAACAACAACGACGACAAGCAATCAAAATGGGAAATAAAAGCAGCAGCAACCCGGTGCGCGGTGGGAGGGGGGCGCCCTAATAAAGTTGTAGACCATCAAATTGGAATCATAGACGAAAGAGAAGTCAACATGGGGCAAAGGAAAGAGACAGACAAGACGGTGCAGGAGATTGAGAGAAAGAGAGAGAGAGAGAGCGGGAGAGAGAGAGAGAGGCAGACAGGTTATAAATGCCGCACATCGCAAGGCACAAGGGGCACGACCTTTGC
Source organism: Zaprionus capensis (assembly GCA_018903675.1). Lineage (NCBI taxonomy): Eukaryota > Metazoa > Arthropoda > Insecta > Diptera > Drosophilidae > Zaprionus > Zaprionus capensis. The sequence goes on along the minus strand of JAEIFN010001073.1, from coordinate 9,356,509 downwards.
TGGAATACCCTCGGCACAAAAGAATTGCCCAAATTTAGCCTTGTTTCTTTCAATTTGCCTTTGTGCAAATTTAACGCAAATTGTCAGACAATTATGAGAAAATATTTGCAAAAACCTTTGAATGCTTATGGCAAACATTTCTTTTTTTCAAAGAATTCTCTCTCTCTCTCTCTCTCTCCTCTTGGCAAAGCGCATTAATCGTGTGGTATTTTTAGTCGTAAAGGAAAACATGTTTATGCCAGATAAGATCAAAGTAGCAAGTGAAAGCTTATTAAAGCTGTATGTAGCTCTAAAGCTGACTTAAAGGTGTAAAAAGCTACTGCATATTGATAGACAACTTTTGCATAGAACATCAGCTTAGAACTTTAGATTATTACTGCCTGCAAGTAAGCACCAAGCTACTGCATTTGCACTCATTTTGAAGGCAGCACTTGATGCTTTGCAAGCGCATTAAAGCTTAGCAAACATAACGAGCGCTAATTAAGCACACGCTATCGAAACTAAGTCTCTTCAACGAGTGTGAGTAGAGGATTTGAATAAAAATCAATTATTTTCTGTGATTGTGGTTAAGCTCCTTTTTTTTGGCGGAGGATTGAACAAGTTGTCTAACCCTTTGACGGTACTTGAAGCAAATGGCAAAAGAGACAACGAGAAAGAGAAACCAAAATCCACAAGAACAGTAGAGCAAGAGGTGGAGAAAGAGAAAGAGGTAGAGCAGAAGTCGATGCAGAAGCAGAAGCAAAGACTGAGAGCAATCAGACAAGCAGACAACAAACCGAGACAGCACGACAGACTGACGAACATTTGCATTGCGTGTATCTGTGTGTGTGTGTGTTAAATTGAATTGAAAATTGAGTGAAGCTGTTTTATGATGTTGCTTTGTATTATAAATCAACAGCGAAAGACACGCGTAATTTCTGCTGCCAACCATAGAAAGAGAAAGAGTGAGAGAAATCGAGAGTGCATAAGAGAGACAGCTATATGAACGAGCAATAACAACGAGAGTGATAACAATAAGAAGCAACAACGCGAATCAGCCGCAAAGTATGCAAAGGAGTGTAGCGAAGGGGGCGAGCGAGGAGGGCGAGCAATAGAAGAGGAATGGAAATGGGAAATGTAAAATGTGAAAAGCCAATGTCATAGACAGCGCTGCTGGGTAAGCAATGCAAATATTTGCTGGAAAATAACCCGTAAGTAAATATGAAAATTGAAGCGAGGCGAGGCGAGGCGACAACTGCAGACTGAATGGATACAGGCAAGTGTGTGTGCGTGTGCCAGTGTGTGTGTGTGTGTGTGTCAACTGGGGACATGCTGCATAGCTGGCAGCTGGCTACAAAAGTGGTCATTGTTGCCATTGTTGTTGCTGTTGTTGCTGTTGCTGCTGTTGCCTTTGTGTGTTGTCACAGCAGCCAACACTTTGCATGAGAAGACGACAGCAACAACTGCCAACGCGAGTCAAACAAAGCGAACCGGAAACGGATAACGTATAACGTATAACGGAAATGTTGGCAACGAGCAACTGTAACGGAAATCTGTCATAGACACGCCCCTGCCCTTGTCCCCTTGCCCCCTTCTCCATGGTTGACTGGGACTAACCGTTGGCTAATTAGCAATATAAACAAATAAAAGTTTAACAATTACCAAACCTGTCAACGCCAGGCCCCGCAGGCCCAAAACATGATTAAGTTAACGATAGCAACAAGGGGAAGGGGAAAGGGAAGGGGGGTGGGGTTGTCGAGCAACAGCCCAGCACAGATTCAGACCTGCCTCCCTCTCTCTGTGATGTTGTGTTTGTTACTTGTTGACTGAAGCCCAAGTAAATATGCCCCCTTCCCTCCTGCGCCTGCCAGACGTGTGCCTACCCTCAGGAAGGTCCCTGCTGGTCCCCCCATCCCCCTTCACCACTCTCTCTCTGGCTGGCAACTTCAACCCGCTCTGTGTGTTTTACATTTTGTGGCCCAAAAACGAAAAAAAACATTGCAGATTTTGTTTTTTTGGCAGGGGAATTTTCGAAAGAGGTCGCCAACTGTAATTATGCTCGACCGACATACCCTGCATGTGGCAGAGCAGCGTTGGGTATGCACAGCTTTTATATACATTTTCATGTTCATAGAGAAGAAGTTCAATTTATGCCTGACAGCCAGCTTATAGGGTATTTCGACGCCGAGCATTGCTCTCTTGTTTGCTTCAACTTTATTTGTGGCAATTAAACAATGACATGGCCAATAAGTGAGACATTAAAACTTCATCTGATGCTCAACATGTGTGTACAGCCCAAGGGGGACGGTCTGCATGTGTATGTGTGTGTGTGTGTGATGGTATCAGAAATCACTTAAATCATCATTAGCCACAAATGAGCTGGGCCCAATTGAATTGTCCATTTAGCGTTAAACAGTCATTCGCACATTATGAGCCGCAATAGACGTCTGCTCTGGGGGGCCCTGACACTGATCCCATTTCTCCAGCTGACCGAGCAGGTAAGTTCAGCAAAGCGATAGGAGGGGGTAGTACTATAGTAGAGGAGTAGTGGTGGTAGTAGCTGAAGGTTTCCTGAAGAGCTGATGATAGTTTTTGACTTTAACTTTTCTATTTAATTTTTGAACATTTCTGTTCCGTTTAATTTTAGCATGTTTGTTCAATTAAGAACCTAGATCTCAGAGATTATAAGAGCTACTATAGGACTATCGAAATCGATAAAAATTCAATTGCAAGCTTAAATTAATTTACTGATTAAAATCCAATTGATCATTGAAAATTTGATTAAGAACAGAAAATTTATGTAGAAGTTATACAAGAACGGCGCCTGCAGATTTTAATGGGAAACCAAAAAAAATACTCTGAATTAATGATATGGCATTATTAAATATTTTATGTATATATCTTATATATTCACTTAATTCAAAGAAGTTCAAGTTGTTTAACCTCAAAATGTTCCATATACTATTGGAACTGTGAGTTAGAATCATAATATGAACGCAGTTTTTATTGTTTTCAATGTCTGCCTTTCTTTCTCTTTCTCTCTCTCACTCTCTCTCTCTCCAGCACTCTCACTGCTACCTGATGAAGCCGCTCAACTTCTCATCGTGGGATACACCCAACTACGGCCTGACAATGAAGTTGTTCGACAGAAACAACTCGATGTCATCGGTGACCACAGTGCGCAAAGATGTGGCCATACCAATGTGGCATCTGCTACTGATGCAACATCCCAGCAAGCGACGTGCCACAATGCGCACCGAACAGCCGCGCATACTCTACAATTCGACAGTGAAGACATGTGAGTTCTGGAAGTACATACGACGTGTGAATGCCTGGAATAATGCTGCCAAGCAGATGCTCTCCGGGGCGGGCAGCAATATGAGCCTGGCGTGTCCGCTCAAGACGGGCATCTATGTGATGAACGCCATTTATGTGCCGCCCGATACGGCGCTGCTAAAGTTCATGTATCAGCCGAACACCCTGTATACCATACAGGGCACTGTCTACTCGCTCAGTCCCAAGGATGGCGTCACCAGACACGCCATTTGCCACTACGAGGTTAATGCGACCATTTTCAAGACCTGCTGACGGTGTGGCAGCAGCAACAACAACAACAACTTCAGCAACAGCAACAGCAACTGCATGCAGCACAATTAATCAAATAATTTGAATACCCTGGCAAACAGAGAGTCAAGTTGAGCAGGGTGTGCTCGACCAGCTCAGCGCATTTGCAGTTGGCCGGTCATACACTTGCTTCTTCTGCTTCGTCTTCTTCTTCTTCGCGTGCTTCGCGTGCTAACGGGGTATTGCCACGTAGATAATATGATATTTGTTCATGTATGTGTTTTTTTTTTCTAGTTTTAAAGCTGCAATTAAAAAGCGACAGCGAAACATAAAATACACTGTCTAATTGCCGAGAGAGAGGGGGGTGGGAGCCAGAGGAGGCAACAGCAGGCAGCAGGTGCGACCACACCCAGATCCATAGATCCACATATGTATATACCATACACATACATATAGAACATACACATTCCCATGTGCTGCGTGTCGCGCGTCAGCAAAAGATTTTTAATTAAGTGCGAAATAAAACACAACTGCGCAGCCCACAAAATACAGCAAAGTATGCAGAGAGAGAGGGAGGGTGAAAGAGAGAGAGAGAGAGAGGGAAAGAAATCTTAAGAAAATTAAAAGAATTGTGGCAATTACAGAGCATATACCCATTCTTTTTAGAGTTCTTTAAAGTAACTCAGGGTTTGAACATTATAAGATACCTCTATATTAACTTCGTTATAAAGGGAAATTCAAGTGAAACTTATGAAACAATCGTTTATGTACCTAACAAATACTTTACTCAGCATTAAAAGGATTCTTCCTTATCCAATGAATCATATAAAAACCTTAGTAAAACTTAAGAAACTTGCACAATTGACACACTAATCTTTATTCTTAGAGATAAAGAATGATACTTAAGGAAGCTGTAAGATCATACCCAACAAAGGTGGCCAAAACTGCCATATACTTAAAGCAATTGTTATTATTGAAAAGGGGGTCTGTACTGCGACCTATAAGAGGGGGTACACCCTGCTCCTTATAACTCCATTATCCGACCAATGTTTCTTAAGAAGTCTAAGATTATCCCTGGTCCGTTTGACCTTCTCTTCATTTAAAGAAACCTCAATGAATATTCGCTGGCATTCAAAATGCTGCCTTATCTAGTAAAGTATTCACTCTCCCCGTGAACTGTATCAAAAAATAGCAGCTGGCGTGAGAAATGTGCATCATCAGAATGCACTGGATCACGAAGTTTTCCTTTTTATTTTCGTTTTCCTTCACATTTCAGCTCGATTGATTAATTATTTCATGCAACTCGCGTTGAAAGTTGAGTCCAAGTGAATTTGCCACAGCTGCAAGGATTCACCTTGGACTCAGACTGGGATTGGGGGACTGAGACTGCTACTGGGACTCGGCGTTGGATTGTGCAACGTGACGTTGCAACATAGTCGCTGAACGTCGCTGAACGTCGCTGGCTGGACACGTCTAATTGCAGCAATCAAATTTTATGCAGCATTTGCATTTTGCGTTTCTTCTTCATTTCTTCATTTCTCCATTATTCATTTTTGCATTTCTACGTTTCGCTCTTGCATTTCTCTCACTCTCTCTTTTGGGCTTCTCTCCCTCTCTTTCGCCTTTTAATGTCTTCTATTTTTACATTTCGCATTTGCATTTGCAGTTGGCTCGCATGAGACACGCACAAGGCTGACGCACGATTTGCGTGATCTATTTAGCATACCTGGAGCAAGTGCGACTAAGCTGTATAGTGTACTATATACACATCTATATATTAAATATACTGTAAAGTTGCCGGACTTGCGGCAATAAAACTCAATTAGCCGCAGCACGAGTAGCATTTCCATGTGGCCAGAGAGGCGTAACTGATTCTCTTCGAGGCAGTAGAAACCAATTGGGTTCAAAATAAAGCAGCTTCTGGCAATGGCAATGCCAAGGGAAAGGGAAAGGGAAAGGGAAAGTGCAAAGGGTAAAGGCTAAAGGGGAGGCGCGGCAATGTTGCATGCACAGACAAAGGGCGAAGATGCCGTTAGCCAACGTCAAATTCACAAAAAATAAATGAAGACAAAGACAAAGCGAATTCCCTTCCAGAAATGGCAGCGAAGTTCAAGACGACGACGAAGACGGAGATGGAGCAGGCGGCAGGTGGCAGGAGGCAGGAGCAGACTAAGTGGGGGGGACCCTAAAGGATGTGGCTGGGATTGGCCTGAAGCGTGGCACGGCAATTGGCATAAAATATGCGCCGCTTGCATGCCAGAGACTTGTTATTAAAACATAAAATTTGCATGCAGGCCGCAAAGCTAAGCGGCCACGCCCCGCCAAGGCATAAATACGTGCCACAGTTTACAGGCAGAGTGCACACACACACTCACTCACACATTTAAATATAGAGCAGGTGTATCAATGTAAGTCGAGTTCATCTGGCAACAACAAACATTTTTGACTGGTGAATTATGCACGGCGCGGGCAACAATAAAAAGGACATTAGCTTAAATTTTGCCAGTTATTTACTGCTGGCAGTTAAAGCTCACCTCGGGTGTGCCCCCTCCCACGTACAGCATCGGCTAGCAGCAAGAATCTGCCACAAGCTGTGGCAATTTCAGTGTCGTCTGCACATGCACAAAGCCCCAGCGCGTGCTTTAAGTAGTTGTCAGTGTTGGTAAGCAGTATTAGCCACACACACACACATTTGTAAAGCAACAGCAGGTGAAAAGAGAGGAGACGTAGTCACTGGTCAACTGCTCCAGCTTTGGCCTGCCTGAGACAGGCTAACCAACATTTTGCATTGTGATAGCTAGGCAACAAAGCCGGACGACAGTCAACGTTGCCAACGACGAAGAAGAAGCAGCAGCAGCAGCACTGCACGTGGAAGGTGAATTAGCTCTTCTAACTGCAGAGAGTACTCTCCACCCTCCCCCCTGCACCACTTCAGAACAGCTGCAAATCCCAAATACGAGCTGAGATTAAGCAATGCTGCAAATTACTGCGTGCTTGAAATCAATAATGCTTATTGTGCTCATCGAAGAAGAGTTTTGGCGATGCAACGCTAATTGGAGCTTGAAGCGTTAAGCTTTTCAAGTATGTACATGATCATATGGAGCTTTGCTAATTGCTCACTTACCTGCGTCTTGTGACAGCTGCTGGCACAGCAGGTGAAGCATTACTTGAGTTCCAGGAGGAACACACGGACTTAACGCAAGTTTAGTTTACTGCAAAGTGCATTATCAGCTTAAGTGAACTATTTCTACGCCAACAACAAAACCTTCTCACTCTGCAATAAATATGCTGGCAAGCGAAAAAAAAATAAAGCATAACCTAAGGAGAAAGCAGTTCTGCACGGTAATAACGCTGACTGGCATAACTTCTGTGTTTCTTGCCCAATCAGACTGCAATTTGAAATAAAGACAAATAATATTGCCAACTATATACATATTAAAGGACAAAGCTACATCTTCATTGAGTTGCTGGCAAATTAATTTTTAAAATTGCAATATTCATTTGCAGAGGCGATGGGCGTGGCATTAGTAAATTGAAATCAACCTTAGTAGCGCATAGCATATAACAAACTGTATGCGAAATTTGATGTCTGTAGCTTTTATGAAAGCTGAGATATACGTGTTCACACAGACAAAAAGACGGCAGGGCAGACGAACAGATAGAAGGGCAGAGAGCCAGAGAGACAGACAAGGCTTAATTGAATGAACTAGTGAACCCAATCAAGACCTTGTGTATAAACTGAGTATACCTTTTATCAAGCACTTCCAATGGTTGCTGGGTATTTAAAATCATGTATTTTTAATCAGCTTAGCAAGCTAGCACCGTGACATGCCTTGGCCAAGCGTGGTTAAGTGAGACGCCTCTCGCTCATCGATTAATAAGCTGCACATTGTCATATGGTAGCCGCGGTAATGTGCAGGAAAAAGTGCATTAGCGAAAGCTGCTTAGAGCGAGTATTTCCCAGTGTGTGTGCTATGTATGTGTGTGTGTGTGTACATTCAATTACGACTAATGGCATCATCATAACAGATCTTTCGCCAAGAAACCTCGACTAATTCGATTGAACTTTGAAATCTCCTACACAGTAAAGCAGCCACGTTTGCAGTTTGCACTAAGAAAATCCGCCCACACACACACACAGACACCCCTTACAGCTCCCGCCTGCCTGCCCCAAACTGTGTATTGTACACGCAGTTCTAATTCTTATTCAAATTCTATTTTCTGCGCTCTTTGCTCACTCTCTCTCTCTCTCTCTCTCTCTCCGACTGAAGGCAACAGCTCAAATCCTCTTGAGCTGCTTAAATTGACTGCCAAGCGCTGACTGTGCATTGTGCAGCACTCAGCACGGACAACATCAGCAACAGCAACAACAACAGCAACAACAGCAGCTGGGGCAGCTCTGCTTGTGCAGGGGTGTTTAGCATACGCCTCCGCCTAAAAGCGTGCCGCATATTTTTTACACTTCTCTGCGCTTATTTTTAATTATCCCGCATATTCCGTCGCACACAGCACAAATCCCGACACATGCAACTGTGGCAGCAACACAAATGCAACACAAAATGAATCCACGGGTTGAATAAAACAAAAGCCACCACACACAAAAAAATGTTGTTATATGCAAAAGTGAAATGGAATTTATAAAACCGCAGCTCGAATAAAATGAAATCTAGAAAAACGACAGGGAGAGAGGAGAGAGAGAGGGAGAGAGAAAAAAAAAGAGATGCAGCTCATTCTACGTGGGCAGCAGTAACAACAACAGGAGTAACAAGCGGCTTGTTGAGCTGCAAAATGAACACATAAATCAAAACAATTTAAGCTGCGACAACAACACCCACACACGAGTGCACACCCACACACACACACACTGATGCAGGGCACAAGGAACCGCATTAATGACCTCCTTGTCCTAGGAACCAACGCAATTCAAAGGCAAACCGACTTAACCGCACCAGCTGCAACAGAATCAACAGAATCAACAATTTTCTGCACTGCTTACTCTCCTTAACACTCTCGTCCACTCTTTCCACAAGGGTCGCTCAACTAAGTTAAAGTGCTGTGCAATTGCATTTGTGTAAGACTCGAAATGTGCCTCAAGATTGCTTGTAGTAACTGCAAAAACTATGCTAAACTAATTACTAAAGAATGTACATTAAATAAGAAGATAGATAAATTTATAATAGACACAGATCTGTCTTAAATAAAGAACTGTCTCTATAACATACAAGTAAAATTGTATTTTTTTTGCGCTCTTCTTTCTGTCGATCGTGTTCAATGAGCTCTCTCACTCTTTGTACTTCCCCCTTTTGTTTCCTCCTTATTCTTCTCACTTTGCGCTCTCTGTCTGTCTGTTGAGTCCAATCTGACTGCACTCTGTCCCCATAAGGGGCAGTGAATCATCAACAGCGACGTGCTTTCCTTCGCTTAGTGTTCTTTCTACTTCGCACACTAATAAACCACTAATTGCGACAGGAATTACGTCGAAATAGTCGTATAATTATTCCGGCTAATAGAAAATGCTGTGAAATGCTTTTTCCTTTGTGCATTTTTTCCTCGGAAAATGCAAGCAGATTGCGCAACACGTGTCAGTCGCATGAATAAGTTTAATTTATTTATAGCACTGCCCACTTTCACTGCCCACTCGTAATAATAACGCTCTGTTCATGTTAAATCCAGTGCAAAGTAATTTGCATAAGAAAATTAATAAATTGTTGCGATTCAAGAAAGAGACAAGAAGAGAGAGAGAGAGTTGTGAGAGGCAACAAGTGTTCGATCTGTCTGAACTGAAACCAATCTTAATTTGCAGCTAATTTTGAAATTCATATGAAGTTGTCAATTAAAAGAACTTTTCTTTGACAATCCCTGGAAAATTCTAATGAATATTCCTTGTGCTGCATGTAAAAGAGTGTGGGATAATTGCAATATGGTTGAGGTCACGCCCTGAGGCCCATAAATAATGTGCAACAACTGGCATAAAGAGGTGGCAAACAGCAAATGGCAGTAATGTGATGACATACATACTCCCACACACACACACACACACACACACACACTTGCACGTAGGCGTCACGCATAACTAATATGCCCAAAGGCGGCCATTAGATTTAATTTCCCCATGGCATATTTACCATATCCCTGGTCAGCAGAGGTACTGCAACCACATAAAGCAGGTATATATAATCCTGATCAGCTTGTAGAGTTACTAACTAGCTATTTTGATGTGACTCAGCACAAGTTTCATTCTAAATAAATCAGAACAAAGGTTTCTTTGCATAGGTATCATGGAACCTATTCCCGACATTGCGCAATTAATGAAGCTGTAAATACTAAAAAATACTTGACATATGGTCTTGTCTTATCTCTCTGTCTCTCTCTCTCTCTCTCTTAACGAGTTTTATTATTACAAATGGAAAAACCTTCCCTGGGCAGTTGCCGAAGGACAGACAATGGGAAGCCGTCTAACAGTCAGTAAGTTATAATGAAAAACAGACGTGGCCTATTAATTGAACCTCCTGTTTCGTCAACCCTCTCCACCCCGATCTACTGTGACCTGTAACGCAACCTGAGCCTATTTAGCCGTTGTCCAGTTGCTTATCTCATCTCACGCTCACGTGCAGCCCGTTTGCATAATGACGACTCCACGTGTGTCCGACATGTATGTAATTGTGTGTGTGTGTATGTGTGTGACCCATCACATTTTATTTTTTTTGTTTCGTTGTGCTCCATTTTTTTCTTGCACTGCTTGATTCTTCTTTTTTTGGTAGCCTCTTTTCCTGGTAATTAGAGTTTCATGTTTCGCAGCCAAACAACAAACGGAAGTTGCTCGCAGGCGTTAGGGACAACAACAGCAACAGCAAGAACAGAAACAACACGAGGCACGCAGGAAGAGAAATGTGCTGCTTAATTACAGGCCATTACCAAATATCACACATACGCCATGTGGCCGGCGGCGGCAGCGGCGGCAACAGAGTCGCAATACGAAATCCCCCAGCTAAGCTAAATCACAATAAAAAAAAAACACAAAGAAACAAGTCCAAAAAATGACAAACAGAGGCCGCAATTTAAATACTCTTTCGGCTTTAGAGTGATTCATCTTTTGAAATCTATCAAAATTACCTCACAATAAAAAAGAATCATGATGCATATGTTATGAAAAGAGTTGCATGAAAAGGATAAAGATTTTTAGCAAAAAACTTGCAAATATAAAATACAAATAATGCAGAGAAAATATGTAAATATTTGTACCTCTATAGACACATTTGTATGGGAATTATTGCCAGTTCCATTTCTTTACTGCGAACGACATTAATCATTGGAGCTTTGAACCCTTTACATATTTGTTTTTAAAAGATGCCTTTGTGCACTACTGTATGTTTTATCTTTCTCCATAATACCCGAAACTCCCTCTCATTAGTGAATAAAACTGTATCTGTCCAATCATTATTGAAGTATTAGCACCACAAATGTTTTACTCTACTGGATTTCACACTTTTTAACATCTTTAGCTGTTTCTACCAACGGTTTTGTATGCGGAACTTAAGTTAAGGAACTTGTTAAGAGTACTTTTCGGTCTGAGCCAGATATCAATTTCATCTTAATATTAATTAACATATTCATTCAATGTTGACTTGCCCAAAACTTCCAAAGTTTAGAGTAAATTACTATACACAAAGTTGAAAAGCTGTTCAGTTGAGAGTAAACTACACAAATGTTTAGATAAGTTTGCCCAGATATGTGTAGAAAGATATGCATGTATAGGGGAAATACCTAACTAGAACACATACATATGTAGGCACTAAATAGGTATATATTATATATTTATATGGTTTTTTTTTAGTGCTCTGTAGAGCTAGAGTCGAGGCAGGCAGGTCGTGGCAGGTCGAGCCAAGGCGAGTCGTGTCGATAACCCAAATAGCCGCCCCAGGCAAATGCAATTTAATAGCGAGCTGAGGCCACTGCAACCAGTCACGGCAATATTCAGATTACACGACATACACACACACACATACACACATACACATAGAACAAGACTGCCTGGCTAGTCCTGTGGGGGACTGCCCTGGAGTCGCTTTAATGGCATGCCAGAAACCGGCACGAAATAATTGTTTTCCGTTGAGCAATAATTTTCTATACCTTTTCACAACGCCAGCAATTCCCCATGGCATTTCGCCCCATACCTCTCCTAAAGGTGCCAACTGTCCAGAAAGAGAGCGAGAGAGGGAGAGGGAAAGAGAGGGAGATAGAGTGATGGTTGTGGTGGACACTGGCTACTGGGTACAACAAATTGAGTTAAGTGTAAAAAGTTCCCCAGCTCAGGTGAGCACGCTGTGTCTGCTTGCTCGACTTTTGCCCGGCTTGGTTTTCCCTTGATGCCTGCGGGGGCGTATGTGTAATATTTTGTGAGCTCCCCACTAATAGCTGATTAGCTTTTTAGCTGGCAGTGATATATGCCCCAAGCGCCGTCGGGCACTGATTGCCAATCCAGTTAGCCAGCTTTAGCCAACTTCTGGCCACAAATTCATTAGCCAGGCGAATGTTATTGTAGCCACTGCTAATGTTGTTGCCGCTGTTGCTTTGCCACTTTCCAGTTAGTCTTGCAATTTGTTTTGTTTCATTCAATTGCGCATAAATCTCGCTTGGCTAATAAGCGTAGCAAGCGATATTAACGCGTAGCACCTGCACTCAATCGCATGAACTGTGACACACTATTGATTAATAGTGCGCCTCCCTAATGTATGCTATATTGTATAAAGAGAAAGGAGAAGCTTCGGTTTATAACATACACAACTTTAAACAATACTACTACAAGGTTTAACGAGGTAAACTCATTGGGTTATAGATAAAATTGTATAACTGAACCCTAATTAAGTGCTTAGTTTATTTAATAAACTCTGAGAGTAACAAAAGATTTACAAAACTCTTCTACATACAGTTCATATTTTAGTGCAATTAGTTAGATTTAAGTTATGTGGATCTCTGAATGTTGCACAAGCATATTATTTACCTTTAAATGTGCTACGATTTGTAAGTTTTAGCCAACTCAACTTGGCATTATTCGAACAATCAGCGAGTCTTTCAACTGCAACCAGAAGAAGAACACACAGTAAGCCCCGCATTGCGATTTAGTGCGTATTGTTGCCAACATTTTCGCTTCATTACAATGGTCAAATGGGGGAAGGGAAGCGAGGGCAGCTGCTACACTAACAATTTACATTGTTGCTCGTCGCTTGCCTCATTTGTGATAATTTTATAGATCCTGTAAACTAAGGCGCCAAACGATGCCGTTTTGTATGCGGAACAAATGGCAAACAGCCAAGCACAACAATAAGAGAAGTGCACAGGACACACCCGCACACATTGCCCGCATTATAACCATCAATCCCTCAAGTTGCCACAATGTATTGCACGCACGAAGATGGAGTGAGAGAGAGCGGGAGAGCAAGAAATGAAAAGAAAGACAAAATTTACGGGGTACTTTTTAAAAATTTGTTGCCCTTTTTTTATGTGCACCTCCTTCTGTTCCCACTTGCTTCTTGTGCTCTTTCTTTACCTGCTTTATAACTGCTTTTCGCATCGCTTCTGTTGTTTGCCTTAAATACTTCCTTCCCCATGCCCTACCGAACACCCCCTTGCTGATACAACTGACTTTTGTCTGCAAATTGCAAGTGCAAACATTGTAAGACTGAAGTAACATAGGAAGAAGACGGAATAAACTTTGCAGTCATCGACAAAGCGGGAGAGAGAGAGCAAGTTGATCTAGTACTTAAGAGATAAAGCATTGTCTAGAGATCTGCAGTAGTTGGAGAGATAAAGACTTGAATAGATGATGAAACAAGTTTAGCAGTCAAGGTTATAAGACTATTAGATGTTCTATCAGATTGCATTACCAAATGTATTAAATAGATTTCAAAATGTACTCAACTAAACTTTTCTGCTATCTTTTACACAATTGCTACACATAACCTATAAATAGTAGTTACGATATGCCAAGTAAGACGCACTCAAGTTGTTTTCTTCTCTGCTCATAAACATGCAAAGAACTAAGCCAAGACGCAGACAGGCTTAGTAGTGACTAAATATGTAATGTATATAGCTCGATTTAGCTCATTAATTATTTCTGCTTCATTATGTCTCTCCCACTCTCTCTCTTCTTCTCTGTCTCCGTCTCTTCCTCTCTATTTATATACATATTTACTCGTACTACGCGATATTTCATTCCGGTTCCATTGTCGGCGCCTTGTCGCGTGCTGCGTTGGCAGGGATCTTAGTGTCATCGCAGGATAATGCACACACACACATCAACACACAGTGCTGCTCTCATTCTTGCCATGGCATTCAGTCTTTCGTCCTGGCGTCCTGGATAAGCGCCAAGGCATCGTCGTGTCATCGTCCTCGGCGAAAGACTTTGATGATGGCAGCCAATGAGCGAAGCTAAGCGACAACAAATTGTTGTTAATGACGTTTCGAGCAGTCAAATGGGCCGAGAGAGAAACAGAGAGAGAGAGAGAGAGAGAGAGAGAGCAAGAGGGACAGCAGACAAGGCAGGAAAGAAAGCGAAAGCAGGATGAGCAGCTGCTGCAGCCGTTGTCAACAAATTGAAAACTAAGCGCAGAATGTTACAAATATTTGAAATTAAAACGAAATCAGACAGACAGAGAGAGCGAGAGAGATAGGGGAAGAGAGAGAGGGAGAGTGGGAGAGACAGAGATAGACGGGTGAAGGGGGGAGAACAGACAAGTGATTTTAATTGTGCTACCGTTGTTGTTGTTGTTGCTCGTCGCCTGTTGGTAAACAGCTGTAAGCTGTCGCGCGCACACACACACACACAAATATTTGCACAGATAATGAGTGTAAACACACACGCACACACATGCCAGCCATGTCCTTGTCAATTTGCGCCGATTGTTTCGCACTTCTAGAGCAGTTTTTAAATTCAATTTGAACAAAACAAGGCAAACTACTAATTTATGCAAATTCACAATAAAACACACAGTCAAACTGGACACCACACACACACACACACGCAGACATGTAGACCAACTGTGCGCATCAAATGTCCTCATTTTCACACTCGAAAATAAAAATATATCACAAATTACATTATAGATTAACAATATTTCAATTTCCATTGCATAATTTTAGGCGAACATTTAAATTCAATTAATATTATGCAAAAACTAGCTAAAGTTTAGCTGCAAATCAGCTGAATTTGATTTTGTGCTAAATGCCTCATAAATTGCAAAATTTGTGCAGCCAATTTTGAAACTAGCCTCGTTCTCAGTGAATTATTTCACTTTGTATATCATTTAATTCTTATTTTCTTAGCTCAGGCAGGCGAGCAATAACGTATTGGAAAGTTTTATGAACTACAGAAGGAGGAGGACGAACAGAAGAAGTAGAATCAAAATCAGTAGACACTCCTTACTTCGTCCAGCCCAACCCTCTTTCTCTCTCTCTGTCGCTGCTCTAGTTTTGCGTTTCAACTCAGTTTTGTACTCCATTTCTCAGCTGCCTTCTTCTGTTTGTCTATATCTCTCTAGGTGTCTGTGTGTGTGTGTGCTACTCTGATGTGCTGTCAAAATGTTTTTCTTCTATTTGCAGCTGCCAATTTTATTTGTGTTTTCCAATCTTCTCCACTCTCTGTCTCTCTCTCTCTTTTTCTGTCCGTGTGTGTGTGTGTGTGTTTGGCATGGAAATAAATTAAAACCAAATAGAATAAAAAAGAATGCAATAAAGTGAAATAATAAGAGAGACAGGCTTGCCAACTGTTTTTGCCAGCTTCATCGCGTGCCTTGCTCAATTTCCTTCCATTGAATCGCGGCCCGAGGCTGCTTCATATTTTTCGATATTATTTTAGTTAAATTTAGCCAAGCGAAGCGAGATATTGCAAGGAGGTCAAGTGGGAGGGGTTGTATGGCACACTTAAGTACAGTTCTATTGACACGTTTAGCATCGCAAACGAGAAACCGTTAAGGCTCAAGCTGAATGAAGAAATTGCACAAAAAATAGCAAAGACAAAAAGTGAAAGAGAGAGAGAGAGAAGGTGAGAAAAGAACACGTTTGTCTGTGTTGTCAGCTGCCGCGGGCAATGCAGATATACCTTCAAATATCTAGTATAGATATTGCTTAATATACATATAGAAAGACAGAGAGAGAGGGAGAGGAGAGAGAGGGAGCGGCGTCTGCTACTTCGGGTTCAATAGCTAGAAAATCCATATAAATTACCCGGCATCAATATTGGATGCCTCAAATTGCCGTCAAATTATTGATGGGCCTAGCTTAGCGGAACACACAATTTGTGTCCCGTTATCCCGGCAACTGCAGCCGGTGCCGAGCAACACCAACAACAACAACAACAGCAACAACGTAAATCGTCTAGGGGGGCCAAGGCGAAGTGTTAATAAGATTGACGAAGGCGTTAGAATTTGCGTGATAGAGAGACGGAGTGACGTCACAGATGACTATATAATATATGTATATGTATAGTATGTCTAGTATAAGTATCTCCATTTATATATCTATTTATATCTGTATATATCAAGCGAGTCTTTTACATGTGTTCCTAAGTGCTGCCTGGCATCGTTTTGCACTGGTAATTGCATGATAAACAGCTGCAAAGTGACGCTCTGATTTGATGAACATGTCCATGCATTGGCTCACACACACACTTACACACACACCCATAGGCACACACACACACACACACTTTAACTGGCATTTTGCAACACTTGAACTTGCCACACAACACGGCATTGCTCGTTAAACTCCTGATGCACTTTGCCTTAAGCCAACACTCGCTCAGCTGACCCCCTCGCCCTCCCCCCGTGCACCACGGCATCCCCTGCAGGCTTGCCACACCACACTCATCGAGCTTTTATTGTCTGCCATTTAAGCATCTCTTGAATGTTACGAGCGTTCCATAAAAAAGGAGAAAAAATAACTGGGAAAAAGTGGAACAACAAGAGCAGCGACGAGACGAGCACAAGGACGACGACGACGGTGATAAAGCAGGAGGACTCACCAGATCCTTTTCAGCATACACATATGCCTGGCATAGGTGAAGGTGTTGCTCTACTCTGTGTGTGTGCGTGTGTGTAGTTGGGTCGGACATAACATAAGGCGCCGTTTAACTGGCACTGCATGTTGGCTTCTTTTTAATGGTCCATATAAATATGCCTGCACATAGTGTATCTGTCTGTGGGTGTGCCTGGCTGCGTGTGGATGTGTATGTGTGTGTGTGTGTGGGTGTGCACACGTCGGCTATATCGCTGGCAGGCTTATTAACCCATTTGCCAGGCAACTAATTTGAAAGCCGACCTTAAAACCGCAACCAAACTGAGGCCACATTGGCTGTTTTTCCTCCGAAATGAATACGTAAAGAAAGCAATTTAAGAGAAGCTCATCTCGGTTTGTTTTGCAGCAATTTCAGAGTATCCTAAGTACATAAATGATAGACATTTTAAATATCTTATGTACCAATTACATTGAACATTTATTAGATGATCTTATTGATTGTCTGTATTGAAATACATATGTTATATAAACCTGAAATATAAACCACAATATACACTCCATAATTGATTCAATCTACACAGCCCTGATGAATGATACGTACAGAAATGCTTAGTACCTTAACATCACAAAAAAGAGAGAATTCTACTAAGTAGAGATCTACTTTTATTCTGTAAACTTTAAATTGCCTTAAAAGTGTTTAATCAGTTTGAATTCGTCTCCTGTCTTTAGTTTACTCTCTTATTATCTTTCTCTTCTCCTTATGTTTGACACTTATCTTAAGTTTACAATCTTTCCTTATCTCTTCTTTGCAATCAACTGCTCTGTATATATAATATGTATGAATGACAAGCATCTCATCTGAAGATCAAGCACATACGTGTCTTCTCGCTAAACCTTTCGATCTTCTTGGCTCTTGTGACCTACAATTTACAGGTTAGTCCCCTTCTATACATATCAGCGAACGCAGGAGATAAGCGAAAGGCAAACAAACAAACAAGCCTCTCCAGCCGGAACAGCTGCAACAGCTGTTGAGGTGGTCTGTTCCGATGCAAAGAGCACTTGGACAGTGACACGTCATGCCCGGCAAGAGAGAAAGAGAGAGAGAGCGAAAGATAGATAGTAGAGAGTAGTGAGAGAGTTGAGTAGCATGAGCACGCTGACACTCACAGCTGATAAGCACTCTCCCTATATATAGCCCCCGCCTGCTGGCATATTGCAGCCACAGTCTCTCTCTCTGCTCAGTCTCTACCCGTTGCCCCGCACAGATGGATCGTTGGCAGAATCGTGTCGCCGTCATAACCGGAGCCAGTTCCGGCATTGGTGCTGCATGCACCAGGCTGCTGGTAGCCGCCGGCTTGCAGGTGGTGGGCCTGGCGCGTCGCAGCGAACGGCTCGAGCAACTGCGTCAATCCCTGCCAGCCGATCAACGTCAGCGCTTCCATCAACGCACCTGCGATGTCTCTGCCGAGGCGCAGGTGAACAGCGCCTTCGAATGGATCGAACAGCAGTTGGGTGGCGTCGATGTGCTCATCAACAATGCAGGCATAGTGCGGGACGGGCAACTGCTGGACATGCCCACGCAGGAGATCAGCGACATCATGCAAACGAACCTCATGGGTGCCATCTACTGCACCAAGCTGGCGACGCAGAGCATGCGACGTCGCCAGATGGCGGGACATCTGTTCTTTATCAACAGCACAGCGGGCGTGGCCGGTTACAATCCGGGACCAACGGATCCCAGTCTGAATGCCTACACACCCAGCAAGTTTGCACTGACCGCGGTCAGTGAGATTTGCCGCCAGGAGCTGATCACGCAGAAGCTGAAGATCAAAACCACGGTGAGTAAAAAGGATTAATGACAGAACAGGGATAAGGAGGCATAACAATGCTAATGATCTAAGGATTGTGCAGATTTCAAGTATGAAGTATGAAGTTTAACAAGTTTGCATCACATTTTCTATACTTGCAGAGCATCAATCCTGGCTGGGTGGCCACGGAGATTGTCTCGGATGATATCAAAGCGCAACTGGGCGATGTGATCCTACAGGCTGACGATGTAGCCCAAGCGGTGCTCTATGCTCTCTCCTCGTCGCCCAATGCCCAAGTGCAGGAGATAACGCTGCGTGCCGTGGGCGAGTGGTTCTGATAAGCCCATGTGTGAGGTGGGCACGTGCTTTGGATACCCCTCGCTACCCGCTATCCGCTCCAGAGACTTTAGTTGTTGCTGGGCATGAAGTAATCAACACCAAATAACAATCAAATGAAGGCAACGGAGTCGCTTTCACTCCCTCTCTACCTCACTCTCTCTCTTGCCCCCTCTCTATGGCTTGTTTTGGGGCCCCATTTCGGTTTTATTGTAATTGTTATGATTATTATTGTTGTTACTGTTATTTCAGTTATTGTTGTTGCTGTTTGCCTTGTTGTGTTACAGTTTAACAACAGAGCTAAATAAATAATTCAGTTTCATAAATAAATAATCGACTGCGGAACAGTTATTGCCCGTCGTCTGTCAACTGCTCTACTGCTCCCCTAAGGGCTGCTCACTCTCTCTCTCCCCCCCTCTCTCACTCACTCTCTCTCTCTGCTACTCTAGCAACTATTTGCCCCGGGTCAACAGCTTGTCGACAGGTCATTTTTAATGCATGTCAAATCGATTTCTGAATTCGCCCGACCTGCGACACATTCTCGAAAATTCAATTGACTTAAAAGCCTCGCGCGCGCTAACTTGTTTCATAATGCATAGTCCGAGTTGACTCCGGAACTATTTCATTTATGGTATTTGCATAATAAGCAGGGGGAAAGTAGCGCATTGCAGTGCACTTAAGTGCCTGAGGCGAGGTTTACTGACAGGAAAATCATTCAAATCAATGAAGGACCTAAGGCACCTAAGGCACCTAAGGCACCTAATTTGCCTAAGGCACCTAAGCGAATGTTGATGTTGAAAAATGCTTGCGGGTTTTAGCATTCAAAGCAATGAGGTAGCTAAGGCAGCTCAAGAAGTGCAAGTAAAGTAGAGAAACACTTGAGGTTTTTGCATGCAAATCTAAATAACCAAACTTGGCTTTAAGCAACAGGAAGTTGTGCCTCATTGGCGCCTCTAAAAGCCAAAGGAGCAACGAGAAACAGAGCAGAAAAAGCGGAGCGGAAAAAAAGCGAGAGAGATACAAGGAAAATAAAAGTAACTCTGTTGGGCCTTGGATCCCAACACGATTTGCTACTTAGGCCGCCATTGGGCCATGTAATTGCACTCGCTTTACGCTGCTTAATTAACAAATTTCCAACATTAGCTGCACAAAGTTGAGAGCTTAATCCTAAATCCCCTAAAATTTTTTGCGCTGCTCTGCCAGATACAGCTACATATATTTGTGTGTGTGTGTATCTATCTCATTCTTTTTGCGAGCATTTATACATTTTTTTCTTTGACGCCATCGGCGACAAGCCAGAAAAACGCCAAAAACTCTCGTTCACTTCCTTTGCATCTCTGTCTGTGTGTGTGTGTTGCCTCTTTTGTCAGTGCGTGTGTGTGTGTGCTTTTTTTATGCTGTTGCACTCGCTTTATATTAGTCGCTTTTTGTTGGAAAACCAAACTTTTTTGCGAACCTTTCACAGCAGCAGAAGCAGCAGCAGCAGCAGCACCGTCTCGTGCAAGGGTTTTCGTAACCCTTTTGAAAAGTTTCCGCGGCAGGATGAAGAGATAGGGTATCTGGCAGGTTGTTTTAGGGCTCAGCAGATCCTTTCCTCTGCTTCCCTTTGTCTCTAACCCTCCGTGTCTGTCCAACTGTCTGTCTATCTCTCTGTCTGTCCAACTGTCTCTCTATCTGTCTGCCTGTCTGACTATCTGTCTGTCCCTCTGTCTTTCCATCTGTCTGTCAGTCTGTTTGTCCTTCTGTCTGTCAGTCTGCCAGCCAGTTAGACAAGTTGTGTCAGCTGCCTCCGCTCACTCCGCACTTGACTTGTTTCCGGCATTTTGCTTTAATTAAATTTATAACAAATGTCATACACACATACACCTACCTCCATGTGTCTGTCTGTGTGTGTGTGGATCAAACTTTTCACTACGTAGTCGGGAAAAACAAAGCACAATTTGCATGCAACACTTGGTGCCGCTTGCCGCTTGCAGCGACTTCTAAAGAGGGGCGTGTGAAAAGTTTACCCAACACACACTCTCGGTTACCCCACTTGCCACTGGATTTTTGATATATTAACGGAGCAAACAAACTTTGTTTCTGATCAAGCAAGTGACGACAAATTCTGCACAGAATTAAAAACGAAATTGAAGTTAATACCTTGTAGTGTAGTGTTCTATACTAAAGCATTTTGCCAAGTCCACAGGGTGTGTGTGCGCTGGAAAAGTTCTGGCTTTCAGGATTAATTAGTATAAATTTACGCTCTACTCCTATTGTAAATGATATTAATTAAAACTTTGTAAATATTTGCAAGAAAATACGCATAAACAAGTGCAGCAAGTGCGTGTCGACGGGCAGATACCCTGCACATGATGAGCACAAGCTGAAAATCAGGCTTGTAAACACCTTCCTCAGCTTCGTGCACAGGGTATGTTCAAGGAAAGAACTTCCCCTTTTCCAGTGCCAACTTACAATTATAAATTGTATGGCTGGCAAATCGAACTAGTGGATTATCGGGCAACGAACGAGGCAAGGGGCGAGTAATGTCAGCCAACTAAGTTGTAATATCTCTTTTGGGGTCTTTCGGGGCATGCCATGCCAAGCAGAAATTCGTTTAGGCCCAGCATATTTCTTCTTCTTGCCAAAATATGCCAGTTGTGTGCGGCACTTTGGCCCCGACCCGATCCGACCTGGCCAGGACTGGCCCGTATCCATGTGGTCAAACGTTGTTAGCTTGTTGTGGCCCAGGGTCATATACATAACACACACACACGCACGCATACACACAGCATCCTCGCCTGGCATTTTTAAACAATTTGGCAGGCAGAACGGGCTGCCTGGTCAGCACGAGCTGAGTGCAATGAAGCATTTCAGCAACGTTGCTTGCCATGCCACTAGTTGTTCTTGTTCTTGTTGTTGTGGTTGCCATACCAATTGTTGTTGTTGTTGTCGGTGGTGGTGGTAGTGCTACAACTAGCTATGTTGCTGTTATCGACATATAAGTACCGCATAACAACACACACCCACACATGCTCAAATGTCGCCATTGCCGTTTGACTCAGAGTGAAAATCAAGAGGAGAGAGAGAGAGAGAGAGACGGCAGTGGGGTAAGGCTTCACTTTATTCCTTGGCCACTTGCATTCAAAGCAAACTGAGTAAAAAGAAAATCGAATTTTCTTGAAATTTTTGTTGTTATTGTATTTTTACTTTTTCGTTTATCGAAAGTAACCGAGTTGAAGATCAAAGTGTGTCACAGAGATGCTCTACAATGTACAGAATGTCACTATTGAAGGATTAAAATAAGTAAGCTATGCAAAGCATAACCAGAAGAGATAACTCAACCTAAAACTTTGCTTGTTTTCATGATATGGTGTTCAATTTGTAAATGATTGCCTCCTTTCTTGTGATGCTAAGGTACTTAAGTTGCCACAAACAGCAATAGGACCTCTTGCTAATAATTATTAATAGTATTATGTATGTTACTATACTGTATAATCTATTTGATGAACAAGCACTTATATAATAAAGACACTGACAAATATTATAATCGAATTGTTAATTTCATTCTTCATTTACTAACAGTTCCATTTAGGTGAAGTAAAAGATTTAATAAGATAATAATAATATTTCTATAATAATAATAATATAATAATAATAATTTAATAATATAATTTACAATATATAAAACAGAATAGTCTAGACTTTATATTATCCTAGTAAGACATGCAGAACAAGAAAGTATATAATATATGTATGATAAATACATTACCCAACAATGATTTATCTTATTTTGCGTTGCCAGCTGAGTCACAAAATCTTATGGACTCTTCGACAAGTACCGACAACTTCATTCGAACTATATTCTGGCAACGAAACTAACTATATTGAACATATCCACATTATGCGCTTCTCAAATGAGCACTTTCTTGATTGGCTGTGGGAATTTCAGCAAACAAACAGAGCAAAGCATAAGCTAAAAGTGGACTTTGGTTTTTCACATTCAACAGACTTTTCTGGCACCATTTACCATGAAAATGATGAGGCTTGTAATGATATTGGACAGTTAGTGGAGAAAAGTTGTGCGTGTTTACTGGTTTCATTTGTTCTTGTTATCGGTTGCTTGGCTTTGGCTGGAAAATGCCAATTGAAAATTCGCTTGGCTTGTGTTCGGTGTCGCTTAAACGGAAACTCGTTTGACCTCACATATGTACAGCAAATCCTGTGACTGCTTATGTCTTTTAGCTATTGTACTGTAGACAGTTTTATAGCCTAGGACTAATTCAAATGACAAATTGTCAGGGAATAGCCAAAAATTCAGTTTGTCTTCTATTTTTTTAGATCTGCTTTGCAGCTATTCCTTTTTTATGCTCCCAACAAGTTTCGAAATAATTAACTACCAGTCGACAAGATTAATTACCACAGATGACAATCGAAGCGAATGCTATATGTTTCACCTGGCAATATTATTGTGTTGCATCTCTTTCTCTCTCTTGTTCCTGTCAATCTCCATAGAAGAAAAACAGATTCAAGCAATCGAAAATTTGTTTTTTGAGGCTAAGAAAAGCAATGAAAGTTTTCCTCGATGAGGTCGACATCTACAAATTGAGCCCATTAAATCATAATGTACTACCAAAGAGCACACACACACACACACACATACACACTCGCACACACAAACTGCAAATCTCGTATGCCTGCAGGTCCTCAAATTTGGTATTGTACAAGAGACAATCAAATTGTATAAATATGAATTTGCAGGCACACACACTTATGTGTGTATGAGTCTGTTAGTGTGTGTGTGTGTTGCTTTCTCCAGAGATGCGAGTTGTACAAAAAACTCTTGAAAAAACATTCACAATTGCCAAATTTGCTGAAAAGTTCGCCACAAATTTGCATAATGAAGCAAACTGCCTGCCTGTTTGTGTGTGTGTAGCCTGCCAAATTCTTTGCCCTGATTGTTGGCCAATAAATAATATTTAAATACTCTGAGGACATGCCATAATTGAGAGAGTTATCTACAAAGCACGAGCAAAAGAATGCAAAGAGAAAGATAAATGGAAACTTAGCACTGCGTTTTCCAATTTGCATACTATAAAAACTTATACTAAATTGAATATTGAAATGTAATCGTTTGTTATCTTATAATAAACCCATAAATATTTAAAGGTTATACAGTTTACAGACTAACACGCACATCAAGTTGCAAAGAAAAAGGATCCTCTGCAGTTGCTCGACTTTTATCGATAGTGACGCGCACTATCACAAGTCTAAGCACCGTCAAAGTTTATAAAGATTAATTTAAAAAACTCGGTACAAACTCTGAGTTAATTTTTAAAATATGTTGTATAAATTGAATAGTTTCAACTGGTCGATTCACTTTTATAGAAAGTATTTTCTTACTTTGCAATAATTGTATTTGGAATAGAATTGTTCTTTTAGACTGGAAATATTTAAATTATTTTATTATTATATCTTCTTAATTTAAGTTATTTTATTTAAATGGAATTATTTTCTTTCTAGACCGATGTTTAATTTGTAATTAATTATTAATCATGCTTGCTTACCGCCGTTTCTTGCAATTCACACACAGTTTTATTGTTGCAAACATAGAGTTAATTTTGCACTTTTGAATTTGCAATTTGCAATTTCCAATTCAATTGTCCGACACTTCAACTGTTGCGATCTGTCTTCGATGCCTTCACTTATCGGACAGTTAATCGCAAATCTGTAAAACCCTTGTTATGCATGAATAATGAACCGGACAAATCGAGCCGTCATACAAAGGGAGGCAGTGCGAACGAGATGCAAAGTGCATTTATGGTGCAATTACTGAAAATCAGAGCGAATCAGAGCACTCCAGAAACTCTCGACCAATCAAATCGAAGCTAGCTGCAGTGATAATTGCGGCATGTGGCGCGTGGCCACCTACGCAATAAAGGTTTGCTGCTGCTGCAACTGCAACTGCTGTGGCTGCAACTGCTGCAACTTCTGCTGCTGCTGCCATTCGTATTGAATTACATGCAACAACTTTGTGCGTGGGCAGCTGCATTGACCAGTGGGATGCGATGCCAGGTGGGCAGGCAGGCGAGCACAAAGGGTTGCATGCTTTGCATTGACTGTACTTTCGGCGCGTGCGGCCATATTAATTTTCAATTTAGCAGGAAATGCATTCTAATTTTAGCACTTTTAGCTGGCTCCATCGATTGATAGACGAAAATTACAAAAGCAGCCATAAGCATACAGTGAAACAACTTCACCACTTCTACGTGATGACTGAGAATATGAGAATATTGTTAACTGTATAAGCTCTGAAAGGCGTTGAACCAGAAACATATAAAATGTAATATATTGCATATTAACTCCAGCTTAATAATCAAATAAAACACCTTCGTGAGATAACAAGTATGTATTCTAATGAAAGCAAGGAGAAAAGCCTAGATAATTATTCTTTTATTTCTGACGGAAGAAATGATGATTTTAAATAAAGCTTATTTAGTTTAAAGTTAATATTAGTGACGAGTTTGAGGAAGCCTTTTTAGGCACGACTTCGACTCAGAAAAAATCAGTTATCGCACAAGAATTGTATTGAATAAATAAAGAATCCCTGAACTGTGCTAATGAACATGAACAAAAAGTTATTCTGCATGAAAATCGAGTGAGTTTTGAAAAAGTTCAGACATGT
Organism: Zaprionus capensis; assembly: GCA_018903675.1. Lineage (NCBI taxonomy): Eukaryota > Metazoa > Arthropoda > Insecta > Diptera > Drosophilidae > Zaprionus > Zaprionus capensis. The sequence continues at coordinate 9,331,147 of JAEIFN010001073.1, read as the reverse complement.
TTTCCATTAATATTGCCTTTCATTATATGAGAAAATGAAACTGTAGAAAAAGCTAGCTCGTTTTTAATTTAATCGCCACAGAAGGAGGAACTTTTCCATTTGTTTTTTGATACCGAAAACTACTTGAACATGTTGCAGACAAAAAGAAGTTTGGCAAAGGTAGCAGAGAAAAGGCTTCAAATTTGTTGAGAGAAAAGTTAAGTAAGTTCATTAGAGTTGTTCTTGCGTGAAATATTAATAATTGGAATAGGTGGGGGAAAGGGGAACAAAAGAATAACAGAAACTGACAGCTGAAAATTGAATAAACTGTGTGAGACAGTGCGGACAAAGAAGCACTCAAGGTAAAGCATTGTAATGAAGCACAAATCTCACCGAAAGCGAACAAGCCCCAACAAGCTACATCGACCTCATTCCGTCTCGCAAACTATGGAAATTAATTTCCTTAACAGCTTCTGTGACTGTCAACTGATTGTAATGAACTTTTTCCCAGATAATGCCACATGAAATAATAAATTGTGTATTTATCGATCAACACAAGAGACAAGGGACAAGGCACAAGGCACAAGAATAAACAGCATGATAAACTTAACTCATAAATATATATGCTATATATATATTTATGTAGGTGTGAGTAAGTGTGTGTGTATATATTTTATATTGTACAAGCACTGCTGTAATCATGCAACGAAAATCCTTTCGCTTTCGCCTCTTGCCATGCAGCACTTCAATCGCCAGCTCGTGCTGAAGTACATCTGTGCCGGGCCCTGACAGCTAAGCGGCTTACGAGCGACACCACATCGTATACTTACACACACACACATACACACACACTGAAATACACGTCTGGCGAGCTAAAGAAGTGCAACAGGAGCCGCTGGTTGAACGCGCAAGCTTCCGTTTCCTGCAACTTTGCGGCGCCTGCAAGCGAGCTGACAATGGCATCATCTTTTAAATATAATAAACTTGCCACGCTATTAGTGGAGTGTCGCGTGCGCCAGTTTGCAGCGGAAGTGCCTGCCACACCACACAGAGTGTGCGAGAGAGTGAGAGAGAGGAAGAGAGAGTGAGAGGGAGGGAGGGACAAAGTGACGCTGTAACAGCTTGTGTTTTTCTTCCGCTTTTGTATGTGATTCCGCTAAAAATAGACTGCATTTTATATGCTTTTAAAAGATTCATACACCCACTCACAGGCTCTTCCTTCACTTCTATCACTTCCCCTCCCTATCCTCCCTCCCCTCTCTCCACTTGATGTCCTGCTTCAAGTGCTGCTCTTCGATTTCAACGGCGTCGTCTTGTGTCTTTGGCATTTGTTGCACATAGTAATTAAAATTGCGCATACGCCGCGTTGTACACAAATGTAATCAACATTACGCATACGCCCCAGCACACACACACGCATGCACACACACACACACACTCACGCACGTAGTAGAGGCAGCGACATTGAAGCAGCTCGTTAAATCGAAAAACGCATTGCACACCAAACTATTCAGGTGCAATGAAGCTGTCAACGCCAGGCAACAGTTACCCCCTTATCTCCCTCCCTTCCCCCTCTAGCCCGCAATAAAAAACCGAAAAAAAGCAGAGTAGCAACATGGCAAAAAAAATAAAACGCAGAAGACAAGGCAACAGAGCGATGGTGAAGAGTGACAAAGTGGAGAGGTGAGGAGGAGGCGAAGGGGAAGGGGGTAAAGGAGTAAGGCAACCATTGGCAAATCGTTGCCACTGTGTAGTGTCGCTCTCTGTGTGTGAGTGTCTGTGGCATCGTCTGCTTCACACAAGCCAACGCACTTTTGAGTTTTTTGCAAGTGGCTCTCAATGCCACGCCCACGCCAACGCCCACGCCCATGCTGAGGACCACGCCTACGTACGCCCGCATGCTATGTTGGCTTTCATGCAATTTATTGGAATAGTAAGTGAGGGGAATGTAGAAAGGCGGGTAAGGCGTGGCAGTGGGGCTCATCGTTGATGTCCCGTTTTGAGTGCATGTCATTTTTGAAGCTTAAAAGGTTCACTCGCTTTGCACTGGTTACGCCTCTATGTCTCTATGCCGCCCGCACACCCCATCCCATCCATTAGTCTCATTTCTTTCTCTTCTCTCCACTCCTCTCACAACGCATTCTTCACCTAAAAGCGGTTTTAGTCGGCTCTCAGTTAGGTATCACACTTTGCATATTTGCCAATGGTTTCTTTTTTCTATTTTTACCTGCGTTTTCTGTGTTTGCTTCATACACTTACAGTGGGTACTGCAGAATGGTAAGCTACATATGGAGCATAAGGAAAAACCTTATATATTCCTGAACAAACTGAATCGATGTGGACAATTATCAGCAAATGAAGAACAACTTTAATTGTTAAGAGTTTACTTTGGGTGCTGCAGAATGGTAAGCTACATAAGGTATAACCTTATATATCCCTGCACAATCTGACAAGATTGAACAATGAGTAAAAAGTATAACCCTATATATTCCTGAACAACCTGACAAGTGGAACCGATGTGGACCATCATCAGCAAATGAAGAACAACCTGGATGGAAGACTTTCGTAGGATCAACTGAAACTAAACTTAAGGGAGAGCACTCAAGTTTCTTCAATCAGTTGTGCAGCTGCTTTAAATGCTTTGAGTCTATTCGAAGGCATTAATAAACAAGTTGATAGCGATCAATATCAGTTATCAGCAGATTGCAAGTAAAAGTGTCAGAGTATTTGCGAAACTTAGACACGGGTTACACAATTTTTCATATTGCAAGTTGATTTCAATTTCTTTGCAGCTTGAATTTTATGTGAAAGCATAAATTTGTGTCTTAAAATGTAACGAAAACGATAAACGGAAAAGGAAGGCAAGCATAATATAACAGAACGACAGAGAGACAGACTCTGCACAGCATCTCAGGAGTGTCCGAACTTGTTATAAAGTTGTTAATTTCTAATAACAAGGCAGAGAGAGAGAGAGAGAGAAAGAGGAAAGACGCGATAAAATTGTGAAAGTTCAAGAGTTTCGGACACCGTCGAAAACATCAGCGATGAGTGCGTAAATGAATCCACATGCCGGTCCACAGTGTGAGTGTCAGTGGAGGTGTGAGTCATTCAGGTACTCAGTCTGAGTGACACTCTAAGTGATATTTGAACTCGTATTAATATTTAATGTGGCAACTCCAACAGTTGGCTCATTAAATACCATTTTATATGCTGCACTCACTCGCTATAAGCTCAGCTGCCCGACTTGGGGATACTGCTTAAGAAGAGGCACTTTACGATTGCAGAGAACTCTCCTTCAGCTTGGAAATCATGTGAAATGCTCAACCTTTTGTTGACCTTTTCATGTGTACTCAGTTTGCACTGGTTGACTTGTGACAAACTACACAAAGTAAAGTTTTAATTACTGGAATTGGTCTGTCAAAAGTTCGAAGAGATTCAGAGGAAATGTACAAATTGAATAGGAAAAGAAATGTGTGTGGAATGAATCCACATGGGAATCTGCACACATTGCCAGCGGGCATGATAACGACGAGGGGTACCGTAAATATTGCCAGCAACAATGTGCGCCTCTCTCTCTGTCTCTTTCTTTCTCTATTTCACCCTCTTTTAGATAAGATTAACCTTGCTGATTGATAATAGCATAATTATGTAGCAGATAAGTGAATTGATAAGTGATTAGCGGACGTAATCTGGTAAAGCCCATAAACATTGATTATGATAACAAAATTGAATTATTGCCCAACGAGTGTCAAAGAGCTGACTATCAGAGAGAGAGAGAGAGAGAGGAGAGGAGAGAAGAGAATACACGACCAGAGACCATAAACCAAATCCTCAATATGGATATGAATTGACACACATCTTTCTCGCGCTGTCGTAAATAATCCCGCCCGATATTCCCATCACAATCATCATCAAATTGAAAACTAAACACAAACGGAATCACTTATTGAGTACTCTCTACTGCGGTATCTGCAACTGGCGAACTGATTCAATTGACAAAACGACACGTAAACAAGGCAGCGCAGAGTGGGAGAGTGAGAGACTGGGAGCATGTAAAGCAAAGCCAAAGTAAAAGCGACTTTATCGATGTCATTGTTGTATTCACATTGACAGTCGAACAAATTGAATATGAATTGAATGAAAATTGATTATATTATCCAGACAAAATGTGGTCCAAAGCAAATGCGAAGGGAGAACCAAAATAAACAAGTGGATAGAGAGGCGCATTACCGACAGGGATACCCTGTAGACAAAACGGATGGAGGACTATCTAAAACAGGATTGAGATGGGAGAAAAAGAATAAGAGATCTGGTGGAATGAGTTTAAGTTAGGCTGAGCTCTTAAGATATAAAGTTCACATTTTAAGAAAGAATTACAATAAGTTAGGCTTTGCTCTTAAGATATAAAACTCTCTTTGCATTAAACCCAACTTGACGTTCTCTCTCTCTTCTCTGCATTTACAGGGTATGCAATTGTAAACGCATCGAAAGGGCAATCTCAAAACTGTTCACTCAGCAAACGCCGCATCGTAGTTTGCTTGAGTGTGGCCAGTGGAAAACCACTTATGACCCACTAGACAGAAATTAGCTTAAGTAGCCCCATAACAAAGATGCTCCAAGTGGGCCAAGTGGCCATGCGATTAGGTGGGCTGGCCATAAACGATGTTATTTATTTATATAGGGGAACACAGCGCCTGTGGCGTTATTAGAATTCAAATATTTATAGCATGTGCCCCGTTGGCATAGCCAGCAACTGGTGGTTCTTCTGTGCGATCGATCCATCGATCGATCGATCGTATTTATTTATATAAATACAAAGATACAAAAAGGGAGACAGAGAGAGAGGCCACTTGACGTCACGGATGAGGGGTACTTGGTTTATTTGAATTTGATTTGGATTTTATATTGATTACGCACATTTGAAAATCAATCGACAACTCATTGGACGGGCACATTGACTGAAGTTTTGTTTATTTATTCATTCTGCAGTTGGCCGATGAGAGCGGAAACACTTTGTGCCTAATGCTGGGCCATCAAGTGCCAAATTGCGGGTGTTTTGTTTGATATACCTCGTAAATAACTGACAAAGTGGATGTACTAGGCATGCCAACTTTGACTGTACTACAGGGTATCTGCCTGTCAAGTGCACTTGCCTGTTAGCTTGGCTTCTTCTTGTGTGCAACTCTTTTGTACATCAGTTTGGTCTTTCCCATTTACTTTGATGTTCTGCTAGCACTGCAAATACCCTGTAAATGTGACCTTACTGTCTCACTGTCATCTCAACTCTGTAGGGTATGAATAAAATGCAATAACCATATGAACAATCTGTAAACTTCAATTACACACACTCCACAAGGCAATTGCCAAGCTTTAGAAAGACAGAATAAGGCAGAGAGGCAGGGCAGAAGACAGTGCAAGTAGGGAGCATCAGGCAAGTAGTGAAGCACACAAAGGCAGAGTAAAGTTAGCTTTCTTAGCCTGTCTCAGTCTTTGCTCCTACTGTTCCTGTTGCCCTTTTTCCAACTGCAGGCAATATTTCTATTTTCCACATCATTAGTTTTCAATGAATATTGTTCTTGCTCTTGCTGTTGTTGCTGTTGCTTTTCCTTGTACGTTGTAACTGTTCTTACTTGGGGTTAAATATCCAGGGCATAGGAAAATTTGGGTGTGCACTGCGTGTGTGTGTGTGTGTGTTTCCTTTGTTTGCACAGCGAGAAGCGCGCATAAGCAAATAAACTTACAAATTGGCCAGTGCCAAAACAAAAACCCCCAGGAAGAACTCAGAGGGTGAGGAAGGGGGAGCGGGCTTGAGCGCCACTGAAGTCATAGCGGGAGCAAGTTCAATGGCAGCCATAAATCAAAAACAGCAGCAATTTAATAGGCGGGGCCATTGAGACTCTTTTACGGGGCCACCTGCAGCCGCCGCTGGGCAATAGAATTAGTTTGCTTATTTGACTTTAGTCGCAGGACAACGACAGCGACAACGGCAATGGCAACGGGACAACGCGTCGTATGAGCAATGTCCCCAAATGCTGCTTGCCCAGCGGGCAGAGAAGAAAGAGAAGGTGGACAGAGGCCTGGGCAGGGCTGGGCAGTTGTACTATGTAGTTTGGGTGTGGCGTCTGGCATTCATGCACGAGCGACGCAAAGGCATTTGAAGTGCTCTCACTCACTCCGGCTCTACCCGTCTCGCTCACTAGTCTTGCCCGGGGAGCTGTCATCATCATCAGGCAGTTGAAGCATTGCAGAAAGCAAAACACAAACAGGAACAATTACGTGCAAACAAAAATACAACACGAAGTACACACAACACAGCAACAGCAACAACAACAACAACAAGTGAAATAAAATAATTTTATTGTTGTTGTTGTTGTTGTCGTATTTCTTCGTATTCTTTTTTCGGGGGCAGCCAATAAGGCAAATCAAGCAAATCAAAATCAAAGCGAATAGAAAACATCAGTGCCGCAGGCTCATGTCGCATGTTTATGGACATCCTCACATCCTGTGCAGACCCAGCTATCTACCACCCCCTCTCCCTACCTCCCCTCTCTCTGCCACGCACCCTCTTCTGCTCCAGCGTCTTGGTAAGACAAGCCAATCCAAGCCAGGCCATGGTCTGCAGCACAGAGCAATTTTCAATCGTTCGATTCACCCACTCGAATGCACATTTTACAATTCAAATGGCTGGCAATCATTCACACTCACTCTCACACACACTTACACACTCACATAGAGAGAAAGCAGGAAAGCAAGAGAGTCGCAGCAAACTCTGAATGTAGTCGCTGCCATTCAATAATTCATCTTGAGCGTCAGGCAATCGTCTTGTCCCGTTTTCTTTATTCCGCTGATTGCATAATTGTCGAGCGGCAGAAAGAGAGGGAGATGCAGAGAGAGATGGAGAGAGAGGGAGAGAGAAAGAAGAGTGGTAAGGGCAGAGAGAATGTGAGCATTAAGCAGCTATAAAAATCACTTCAACAACTCATCAACTGGGCAGTTTCGATAACCAAACGACGAGCTGCGTCTTCAGTCTCTTATCGCCAACACTAATGGAAAGAGAGTAAGAGAGAGCGACAGCGGGGAGAGAGAAAAGTGAGAGGAAATTGCCTCATTATGAGTATTGAACCGTTTTTATTGCATGTTATTTAACATGACTCAACTTGCGTTTAGGGGGGAAGCAGTTTTATGCCAGGTACTAAAAACTGAAGTGGGTCGAGCTCCCTCAAAAGTTTAGAGTTGATTCAAGATTGAACAGGACATTGACAATGCAAGTTTCAATTTAAGGTTGAGTCTGTGAGAAACATAATGCAAGTGAACTTACTTCTTGATTATTCCAAAGCTAAGCCAATTTTCAAATAGGAAACTTACTCATCACATCTGGCGCAGCTTGGAGTACACCATCCAATGCCAATGACAATGGCGAGTTCACTATTAAAATCAAGTTAAAACAAAACCAAAAATCGCTCAAGTACAACAGAATTAAGTTTACAGAGCTTAAGGCAATCACACAGTATGGAGCTATACAAATATACCAAGTACTGTCTATTTGTCTGGCAATCAGACGTTGCCTTATGTATTTGCCTCGGCAAACCGATTGATTGGTGGCAAATGAATTGGAGCTTTTATATTTGCCTTAACTTTGTCGACGTCAACAACTATTGGCGATTTGACAATTGCCAAAGACAACGATTTGCATATGAGATTGTGATGTTAGTTAGTCGATTTGATGATGATGATGGAGGGGGCACTTTAGCTAATTGCCTTGCCTAGCAATCGAATCCACTTGAAGTTGTTGCACTGTTGACCGCAGCCGCAGCCGCAATTCATCAAAGTGGACAAAAATACATTTTCGATGGCATCTAATTAAGTTAATTTACATTTGTAAATGAATGGAAAACAAACAAAGCGACAATCACACACACTCGCACACACTGCAGGCACTGCCACACATGCCTTACAGTGGCAGACAAAAGTCATCAGCCACAGGAATGACCGCAAAGGGGCAATAGATTTTTGTATTGCATACTTTTGTGGGTCCTTGAACTGTGTAAGCTACACTGAGCAAGTGTATAATAAAGAGAGGGGAGGGGATGAGCAACTGTTGCTTAACAGTCACTCAATTAGTTAGCCAAACAGTTATTCTTAAAAGTGTATGTCTCAGTCAAACATAACAAGTGGAAATCACATTGTCTTCCTGCCCATTTTTGCCGACCTGCATTTGGGAAATTAAAATTGTGGCTAAGCGAAAGTGTCAAGTGTTGTCAGTTCAGGCCATTCCTGCCTGACAGCTGTTTGCCTGTGCAGCCTTTTTCTTCAGATTTATCGCTATCGGCATCGAAGTTTTTATTTAATATGTATACACAAAGTTCATTCCATTTAGCTAATGAAATTTCACTTAGCACTGACCGCAGTTTTATTTCTCAAGTCGGTTTTGGTTGGCTTAGGATTTTGGAGAAAGTTATTCCCGATATTCCTCACAAATGCAAATCGATAAAATATTTTATTTAATTTTCGACTGAGACTTTGAGACAACAACAAAATGCTAATGGCTTCCACATCGTTGAGGTTGAGACCCATTGTGCTCTGCAGCCTCTACTCTCCTACCCTCTCCCCCTACCCTATCCTCTCTGTGTCTCTCTTTCTCTTTCTCTTTATCTGTTTCCTGCGCCCACTGTCAGTTGATTTAATATATTATTTATATTTCATTTAATATTAATGCGTTTGTTTCCTACTTCACTTTGGACTTCCCTGTCCTTAAAAGGGTATATTGAGTGAGCTGCGCTGCCTGTGCTTTGCATGCTGGGTACCTGTAAAACGTGCTCAGTTTTGTTCCACTTTTTGTTTGGCTTTCCAAGCCATAAGTCGCCCTCTCTGCCTGCCTTCGGTTTTAGGCCAGAAGATGCGACGCCAAGAGGCTGACAAATGGGTTCGGATGAATTGCTACACTCGACGCACCTCAACTCGACTCGAGTCGACTCGAAGCGGCTGTGGTTGGCGGGACGGGTGTGGTGTGATCTGGCCTACCCTGCCCTACCCTGGCCGGGTCTGGCCTGGTTAAACAAAAGACGAAGGACTTATAAAGAGCAGGCAGTGAAATGAGCAGCGGCAGCCACTGGCAACAGCTACGAGAACAGCAACAACAACAATTCACACACATAAACTGGAGCACCCACACACACACACTCACACAAGCACCTCGTGCACACAACGGCAATTATAAAATAACAAAAATGTGGCCTAGCCCCCGGAAGGTTACAGCAGCGGATTGACGTAGGTAGGGTGGATCGAGAGGGGCTTTCGTTAGAGGTAGAGCAATGTGCGATGCTCTCTCTCCCTCTCTCTCTCTCTCTCTATGTCTCTCTGGCCTTGTTACCAGTTCGCTTGAAGCGCTGCCAAGTTAATTTGAGAATAAGCCCTGCATAAGGCAGCAGCTCTGAGACGCAGAACTTTGTGTACGCTTCCCTTACTCTTTTCCTTTCTCTCTTCTCTCTCTCCTCTGCTTTCTTCCTCACCCTTTCGCTTTGCACTGTTGGTGTTCTTCTTTGAACTGCTCGTTTGCCAGGCAATTAAGGAAATTGTCCTGATTATGGAAAACATGCGCAATGCGTTGCAAATTGATTTCGTGGCAAAGTGGTCAATCAAGATGCTTTTAATAAGCCACAACTGTAGTTGCAATCGCTCACATACACACACACATACAGTCGGGCCGGAAGTGCTTGGCGCCATAGCAAAGGTTCAGTGACTCGCTAATGGTGAGTGCAGCAAAATGGGAACAGACAGAGAGAGAGAGAGAGAGAGGGGAGTCAGAGGTAATGCACTGCTAGACATTTGTCAGCAGTTGGCCATTTGTGCAACTTGATTGCGTGTCTGTCTGTCACTACCTCAGTCTGTCCATTGACATTCGTGCCAATAAGTTGAGTTGATTGTTAAAGTTCGTCAAAAGTTTCAAGTGCAACCTTGAAATAAAATATAAAAAGAAAGGCTACCTTGACCATGACTAAGGTCTTATACCCTTGCAGGTTTATATCTTCCCCGATCGTTCCTATAATAGTTATATATATTGGTGCAGAATTGAAATATATTGTGTAAATCCAATATAATGTCTGACTTTGTTTGACACGGATAAGTTGAGTTCAAAAATCAAAACTGGACAGACAGACGGACGGATAGATATACATGGCTACATTGACTCCTCTGTTGATGCTGATTCAGAACATATACATATAAGATACTTTACAAGGTCGCAGATGTCTCCTTAGGTGCGTTGCAAGCTCCTGTATACAAAGACGGTCAATCTGCTTGATTGCCCACAGTGCCTTGTTAGCAAGTCGATTGGTTTCGACAAAACTATTAAATACAATTATAGTTAATGACTCTATAGTATGCCAAAAATACAATAAAAACGATAGAAAGCCAGCAAGAAAGCTCAACTCAAATTGATTTTTAATTTGAAAATGTTTTAGAAATTCCTGCAAATTGCACTTAAATTGGGTGAGGCATTTCAAATAGCTATCGATTGGTTCTTAATTGAGCCATCATGCACTGTGGCTAATGACAGCACTCATATTTTTTTGAATACCAGATTAGATGAGTCAAGGTGAGCCACAACAGCACCTAGTTGCGAAGGTTAAGGTGAAGGTAAAGGTTTTAATAGACGATTGTCAGCAATGAAATGAAAAGAAAATTTCATTAGTAAGTATTTAGCAAACATGTTAAAAAACAATTAACAGCCTCTTCCATTTCAACTTGTTTCATTTGAACTTTACGCCTTATTTCCTTTCATTTTTCTTTTGCTAAATTTATTACAAGCATATTAAATTTCTATTTTGCCCTTTGTGATATACGAGCGAGCCTAACAGTTTGTGAAATTAATTAAAATCGTTAATTATCGCTGCCGGTCAACGGTATTAATTATTACAAAGGCGTTGAAATTAATTATCAAACCCAGGCTCAGCATCAGCATCAGTACCAGTCCCAGCTTCAGCTACCCCTGTCTCCCTTACTGCTTCCCCCCTGCTGCGCCTATCTGCGTCTTCTCTTTGTGACGTTGCTGTTTACATTTGCAACCCTCCCTCCTCTCTACTCATTCTTCCCCTCTCCCTCTCTGCCACTTCTGCCATTTGCTTTGCGGCTTAATTTATTGTCCATTGGCAAATCATCGAATAATTATTTATGCAGTGCGTTAGTCCTGTCTATTTACCTGATTTGCTTACCTTGCCCCCAACATGCTGGCCCTGGCATTGGCTTTGGCACCTTACCTTGCCCATGAACGGCAATTAGGGCTGCCCTGGCTGCTGCCTTCTATTTTCAAAATTGACCTTTATGCGGCCGTCTAAAGATACCAATTAACTAGTTAGTTCCCTCTCAAGTTACGCTGCACAAACAAACTCTACTCCCTCGCAAGTTTGTGTCTTGTGATTAGTGTTGATTAATTAATTACCGCAACGCAATGCAAATGCACTCACGCTCATCAGGCTGACTGTAATTCAATGCCAGCCACACTCTCCAACCCACACACACAGGCACACACTCTAGTAAGATGCCAACTACTAATGAGCTGCAACTATACATGCAGGTGCCAACTTTTGCATAATCAAAGCAAATAATTCGAAATACGAAATACGAAACACGAAACTCGCTCAACAAAATTACAGCCAACATCAACGCCAACACCAACACCAACGCCAACGCAGTGCATGCTGTGCCAATTATTGTGGGCTCAGCTTCATTTTGGTAATTACACAATGCAATTTTGAAGTATCGGAATAACTGGGAAGTGCAGATCCAGCAGTTGAATAATTGAATCATGTTGAATGATGATAAAAGAGATAGCAATGCGATTAGGCTCACCTTAATGCAAATCATCACACTGAACAATATCAAATATATACAATTGACAGAGACAAAGAGAGAGAGAATCAAGTTGAAGGAGCCTTGTCGAATATATTGAAGGAAATTCACGTTTACAAATTTGGATAAATTGCTTCATTGGTCGCACGTCTTGGTCATTTGTATGCCATGTGGATGCCTCATATTAAGCATAACTGTAGACGTGTGTGTATGCGTATGTGTGTGTCTGCCCAGGACAATAAAAGCAAAGCATATCGCGCACAGCGGGCAAATGAAATTGCCTGAAGAGCCGAGCGCAACCACGACAAAGTGCTGCAGTGCAGCATCATCTTCCATTTATGATACGAAATATCAGTTGCCACTGCAATTTCACGCCTTTCCCGCCTCCTTTACACTCGCTGCTCGGTTCTCTTCTTTTCTGGTTTTTGTGGTTTTTCGACATTTACTGCAGCAGAACGCAAACAATTTCGAGTTGTCGTTCTTGATATACCCTGTAGTAGAATGGAAACAAGTTGTACAGTACCGAAAATACAACATTCTGTAATCTTTTCAACGGTCAACATATTTCAATTTCCTCTCAAAGAAACTGAAGTTTTTTTATTTATATCTTATATAGAGTATCTTCTTGGTCCATCCCTACTTGAATGGCGCTGCTTTTTTTAGTTGATTTTTCTTTTTTTTACACATTTAATTCATTTAAATGTGCACAAAGTGGAGCTTCTTGTGTTCCTGGTCGATGTGGTTTCAGCGCATTTTAAAATCATATAATTAAAACAACAGAATAAAAAGAGAAAGGGATGGTAAGCGAGTGAGAGACAGAGAGAAGGGGAATAAGAGTGAGCAGCAAAAAATCGAGTGACACTTGAAATTTAAAACGCATCACAAACGTATCGATAATAATGGAAAATATGTTATGATATACTACAATATCAATATCAGTCTGCAAACTATAAATTCAAATTTAAATTTGTTAACTGCATATTAAATTAACTATACGGAAAAGTTTATATGGTACTGCATATATTTTATTTCATATGAAATTTTATTACATTTATTAAATTCGACTTCTGTGCACTTTATGCCAAGTTTACGATATGAAAAAGTTGACAAATTTTCCTTTATAGATATTAGTTGATTGCAGTATTGAGCCTGGACTGTTGCTTCAAGATATCAAGGGTCATAACTCATAAGATTCAGTTTTTATTGACAATTTGCCATGCGTAAAAGAACGACAGAGAGAGAGACAGGAAGATCAATATATGTTTATGCATATCTGTATTTATGGCATCCGTCGAGGATTGTAGGCACCTACACATACACACACAGATACTGCAACCGCACACGCACTTGAAAATCATAATTCGATTTGCGTTTCATGGCTCTCTCGATGCCATCAAAAATGTTCGATTTATGTGCGGCAGTGACACAGCGACAAGAGGGAGACAGACAGAGAGAGACTGAAAGAGACAGATAGAGAGAGACAGAAAGAGACAGACGGGTAGCATAATCAACTCTTGCTGCGGCCTGTGGACAGCAGAGACAATTTTCAGTGCGAAACAGTTTTTTGCATAATTTATCAATTATCCTGGACGCGCACAAAATTTCATAGCATACTTTTCAGCTTATGCGCTTTTAATATGCCCAACACGAACGCGCTTGGCTGCGACAGCAGCACATCAACAGCATCAGCATTAGCAACAGCAACACCCACAGCAATAGCAACAGCAACAATAACGGGAGCAACACTAAATTTCCTCATTACGGCAGCAGCAGTGGCAACAGTGAAAATTCACTCTCTGTCAAAATCAAGTTAAAAGTTAAACCGACCGCAACAGGTGCGTGCGACCACGCCTACAGTCAACAGAGAAATACGCCCACCCACGCACACACACACACATACATAAGTGCAGTGAAGCGACAAGAGAAGCGACACGCGTTGCTATAATGACCAAATTAGTGGCCTTTTTTTGCCTGTTGGCGAAATGTTCTTCTTATTCTTGTTGTTGTTGTTCTTGTTGTTGTTTTCGTTGTCTATCCCTCTGTTGTTCGCTTCCTGCTAGCTGTGTAGGCGTGAAGAGCGCAGAATATGACCAACTCAGCTAACCAAAAGTTAAATGAAAGTGAGGCACCGCCAGGTCAACCCCGCGGCCAGAAGTAAACATTGACTAAAGTCAACTTGTTGTTGTTCTTGTTCATGTTGTTATGTTGTTCGTGTTCGTGTTTGACTTGTTGTTACTGTTTGACTTGTTGTTGCGGTTGCTGCTGTTCCGCAGGCATTTTTTGGCATTTTGCACGTGTGACAAAAGTCACAACAAATTTGCCAACTTGAAAATACTCTAAAGGCAGTTGGAAAACTAAGTGAGAGTAACTTGAACTTTGCAACAGGTCAAAGGGTCAATGCTAGTCAGCTAGCTAGCTTTTTATATTATTTATATTTATTTTAAATAAATTTCAAAATATTTTATAATTTTAACTCAGCTCAGTTCATAATCTTCTGCCATTCATTTAGCTTGTTTCTAGCCAAATTATCTAGCAAGTTCTAGATCAATTTGTAACTTATATTCTACAGGGTATATCAATGTTGTGCATGTAGATATGTCAACCTCAGCTTGTTTTTTGGCCGCATTTATTTGCCATTCGTTTCCTGGTCTCGCCAAGGCTTTTTACATGTTTTCTAATTTTACAAAACTTTACCGTTAGAGCTCTTGTTGTCGTTCTCATTCTTATTTACATTAAAGCAGGCGACGAGAGCTTAAAGTGACAACGTGCAGAGAACTTCAGAGAGAACGAGAGAACGAGGAAAAAGCGAAAAAGCGAAAACAGATGAATTTTCCACCGCATTTGCAATGCAATTTTGCGTAGCCCGCAGAGCTACCTTACTGCCTTGCTGTTTGCTGCCCCTGCCCTGCAGCTCCCCACATACTTCCCCCACTTCACCCTGCAATAACAACCATGGCGACGAGTTATGCGAGCAGCCAAAAGTTATTAAAAAGTCTGACAGAAGTCCAAAAGGTGCTCCCAAATGCCATTTGAGCAGGCCAACCAAAGCAGCATGACAGATCCCTGAAATATCACAGAGAGAGACACAGACAGGGAGAGAGGGAAAGCAGGCTACCAGGCAGATATTGACATCCACGAACAAAGCGGAAATACGTATATATATATATATATGTACATAGTGCGCCAGGGGAGCCTGAAAGAAAATCAGCCAGAACCTCAGAAATACCTGTGCAACCTCGGTACACCCTATCAGGTGTCAGGTGTGAAACTTGTACAAAAGACTCGGATGAACACCTGAAACGGAGCCCAGTTTAAAGCTGCATTTGAAATTTAAACGCAAAATTGCGATACCTTTTCAACCTTTGTCTACAAATTGTTTGTCGTTGCTGCCACTCCCACTCTCTTTCTCTCTCTGTGGAATTTTCTATCTTTATTGAGTCTAGCGGGTCTATTTTGTCGTCTATTTTCATAAGCAATTGTTTGAGCTACGTTTTTATAGAATTGTGATATGCGCCAGCCAGATTAATGCCGCTGCAGGCATTCGCTTTGAAATGGAAATGTGCTAAGCTCGAACAGGGCGAGAGGGAAATGCTAGAGAAAATGAAGGAAAAGCGTGCGTGGGTAAAGCTTTTACAACTGCTGTTGCTGACGCTGTCCGCTGTCTATTTACACTGATTGTTTGGGCAACAGCACATATAGAGAGGGAGAGAGGTAGAGGGGAAGTGAAAGAGATAGATAGAGGGGCAGCTTAGGTGAGAGAACTATTTTGCAATAGGCCAATTGATGCGAACGCTCTTACCTCGAGCTCTAGAGACAAACAATCGTCAAGGTAAACAATGCAGGTCCACCATATACGGGCAGCGGCAGCATAATAGGACCATATAACGGTTTTTATGAGGCACACAGTTTATGTGAACATAGATGAATTCAGTTTAGAGTGAAATTGCCTGCAGTGACGATGACTGTCAATGGAATGCTAACAACTCCACATGACTCTTTTGAGAAAGATTTTATTTGGAATATTGTTGCATATCTACCTATATCTAGCTTTATACTTTTACCTAAATTAAATTCATGAAAATCTCAATTACTTTATCACTAAACCTTTTTAGTTCTTCAGCATCTAGATCTCTTCAGACTGTCAGGGAAATCGTTAATCTCCCCTGCCAGGGTATATTTTAGTTCGATCAATCTCAGCCACACTCTCTTGGCTGCTATAGCTTTTTAGTATTCTGCACAAATGTGAAGGGCAAAAGTGTTTATTGCGCTACCTCGGGCCACAAAACGATACAAACGATACTGCAATGTAGTTTTCAAGATTGACCCACGACTTGTGGCAACCATTGGGGCAAAGTGTTTGCATTAAAATGCGCCACAGCGCCCAATTTACAGGCAGTTAATGAGCTTTATTTATGGCGCAACACTTGAGGCAGTCAGTTGAGGTTGGGCATAAGGGGAGACCCTGTAGCAAGTCCTTACAAGTCGCAGTGCGTGGTGTCGTTTCGAGTTAAGTTGCCTCGACGTTTGCTTGGCATTAGCCAAGAAATTAAAGTACAAATCCCTTAACCGCAGCTGTGATAAAGCCAGACAAGAAGAAGAAGAAGAAGGGAGAATGAATTAGAAGACACTCCACACAGCAAGACAGAGACAGAGACAGAGACAGAGAGAGAGAGAGTGCAATGACGCGCCTTGGCGTAAATAACAAAAATTAAAATACAATAAAATAGACAACGAACTGTCTCTCTCTCCCTCTCTCTTCCTCTCTCTGTCTGTTGTGACATTGATTGCTGTCGCTGTTGTTTGTCTAGTTGAGTTGAGAGTTCGTTGCTCATTTGCAGGGCACAGGGCGCACAGGGTGCACAAAGTGAATGACTTCTAAATTGCAAAACAAGACAAAGTGCCAGCATTTTTACGTATGTCAGTGTTTGCACGCCATTAGCAAAAGGGTTACATACATCGACTTGCAGCATAAACAATTCAAGCAGACCAAACAAAATGCCAGATTTAATGGCCAAAAGCAGACAATGTGCATACACAAACAGACAGCAACCTCCCACACAGATACAGCTACAGATGGAGTTCGAGTTAAAGTGGGAGTTGAAGTGGGAGTTGAGAATCAGCTACCCTTAGCATTAGTGTAAAAGCTATAACCACTCCCTCTCTCTCCCTCTCTCTCTCTCTCTTTCTCTCTCTCTCACCTGAGGGAGAAAATTTATGCGTTTTTTGCTTTGAACATTTTACGTGATTTGCCAGCGGAGGTAAAACCCAAAAATGAAACTATTAAATATCGTAAGCCCTTTTCGTGCCACTGTCATTTGTCTGTGTCCCGTTTTGTAAGCGGATAAAGAATGAGAGCCAGAGAGGGGGAAAAAGAGAAGAAGGGGCAACTAAAGTAATAGACAAGCCAGACAAATGGGCTAAAAGCGACGGCAAGTTGCCGAAACTTTCCAGCTAAATTCAATAGAATATTCAATGTTTTTTCTCTAGTTTATTCATTTGGCTAGTGCAACGAAACTACGGCTAAATATAGCTACATTCTGGCTACACACTACCACGACCATGATGATGATAATGATGATGATGAGTTTGGCGTGCTTCGCTGGCATATATTAGCCAGGCAGCTTGGCTGTGTGACCTGCTTTCTGTGACAGCTATTTAACAGCAGCAGTGGCAAGGGCCCCACGTTGGGCGCCAATTTGTCTAGCGCACACACGAGACGAAGCTTTACACTCGCTGGCGATTAATCACCGTTATGCTAAGGCTGATCTAATAAAAACTAAGTACTGAACCCAAGCTAAATCCAATGTTCGACTCGATAGAGACGGCAAGGGAGAGAGAGGGAGGGAGAGGTAGAGAGAGAGAGAGCAAAAGTGCAGTGAAAGGTGTTGAACTGCAACGAGGCTACGTGACTTTCCACTGCTCGCATCATTCAACGTGTAGCTTGTTGCTGCTTGATTTATGATGCGGGATGCGAGAAAGAGAAGAGAGAGAGGGAGAGGGAGGAGGAAAGAGAGAGCAAGCAAGCAACTCCCTAGGCAAGACACACGTGTCGAGTTACTGCTGCATAACTGATGCCGCAATGAAAATGCAAAGCTAAAAAACTCACAACATTTGTCAAAAAAGAGTGAACGAGAATGATAGAGTGAGGCGAAGGCAGAGCACTCAGTTACTCTCTCTCTCTCTCTCTCTTTCTCGTTCTCTCGCTCGCACAATTTGGGTGCAAAGTTTTAGTTCTAATTGGCAGTAAGGCGAAAAATCATTTGAGACGCTGTACTAATTGCAGTCTTTAAGTCGACTTGAAAGTCGAGGTAAGTCGTGGCAAGTTGAGGCAAGTCGTGGCAAGTTGTGGCAACTTGAGTTGAGCTCGAGCTAGTTGAGGTAAGTTCTGGTAAATGAAGTCTTGCCTAATCCTTGCACTGCACACTCCTCACAGCCACACTGTGGCACGTTCGCAATGTGGCGGCACATTTCCGCTTGCTGAAATCCATTTCAATCATTGATGATTAAACAAGCAACTGCTGGGCCAAGCATAAAGTCGTAGCCAGTGCCTCCCTCACTTCCCCCTTCCTTTAACTCTCCTTCTACACACGCTTCTTCTCCTTCTCCTTCTCTGCTGTTGATGATGATGAGTTTTAGACAGGCAGTAAATTTATTTCGGTTACTGCATTAAAAATTAAACAGTGCGGCAATTTCCTGAGCCAAACTCAGCTACTCTGTTGCTCTTGCTCTGTCCTCCTTACTTCCTTCCTTCCTCTCTCTCTCTCTGTCTCTCTCTTCCTTCTATCCCCTCTTGTATTTACTTTAATATCAAATCAAAGCTCACTCAAAGTAAGCGCCGCACACATTTTGCTTGCCTTTTTAATACACTGCAGACACTTCAGAGCAGGCAGCAGGCTCAACTCTGGCATATACATATTTATGCCAAATACATATACATTAGGAGAATCCCCTCCCCTCCCCCTGGTTCCCTCTATCTCTCTATGTTGTCTGTCGCTTGTCTTTCGTTTCGGTTTTTTTGTACATTTCGTTTCATTTCGTTGCTCATTCATAGTTTAAAGCCCGCTACCTCTTCAAATATATGAAATGCACGACAAGAGATGAAGCCATAAAATAACAACATACAAGACAACGCACTCTGCATACGCTTTCCAAATCAAATTCAAATTTGATTTCTATACTCAGCTCGAAATGAAGTTCATCTAAAGCAGGAACTATAGACAACGGAGGGAGAGAGTGAGAGAGACAGAGCACAGGAGTAAAGGCTGCTTACGGAAAAATCATTCAAGCGTTAAGTGCTCCGACAGCAAAAAAACAAAGAAAATGAAAGGAAAGCCTGAGAAAAAAGAAAAGTATGAACATATGAAAAATTATATATGCACATTACAACGCAGATTTGCCACTTGACACAGCAGCAGCAACGGCAACGGAAGCAGGCAACATTTTGTTGCAGGAATTGGAGCCGCATGGAGGAAAGCGTGCTGCGAGGGGAGAGAAAGGGGGCTGATGTGGCAGCGGTTGGGGTTGCCAGAAATGCTCTATAAATAATTTACGCTGGTGAGCCAAAAGTGACGGGCGAAAAGTGAGAAATTGAGCAATATACAGACACACACACACATACAAGTGCAAGTACAGCTTCATATGCGGGCATAGTTTTAGCCCCGTCATGAGTGAAAGTGAAATTTGTTTGGCTGCCAAAGGGGACTGTGGAACTGAAAGAACTGGAGCTGGAGCTGGGACTGGGCCTAATCCCCGTATGAGTTGTTAACAACGTATTAAGAAGATTTCACTTAAGTAGCGCACGAAAGACTAAAAACAAAAGATGCTTAAGATGCTGCTAAGGCCAAATGTTAATGATGCGCTGCTAAGCACACACACACACACACACAGAGACACACCAACAGGCATACAGTCTACACGTGTGCGTTGTTGGCAAATGTTTGCCCAAAAAAGTAGGCAACATATTTTTTGTGCTCGCCAGTTTCTTTCTTTCCTGTTTTCCAGCTCTACGCTGCGTAATAAAATGAGTTTCAAATTGGTCATAAAAGCGTAAGCAGGCAGCCAGCCAGCCAGCTAGCATGTGTAAGCAGAAAGAAACAACAGCAACAACAACAGGTTTAAAGCAAAAGCAAAGTCATTACTCGCGATAGGCAAAATGCTGATAAAACGAATACGAAAATCAACTATAAAACCGAATGTAAATAGAGGTCTGTGTGTGTTTCTTATGTTTCCATTTAAATCAGACTGAATTGTAAACAGATTGCGTGATGAATACGATAAGTCTACTTATCGAATTTGTTGTAGATTGACTAAGGTTTTATTGTTTTCTAAATGAAAACTCTACACAGCAAATAAATAAAAAACTAATTGTTTTATGTGCACAAATATACAATGTGCATAACTATACTGAGATGAGTGAGTAAAATACCCTGCAATCGTAAGGGGACTTGGCGTTTGATTATACCCTTATACTCTTTCTCATGGCTCGCGTAAAATGAAACAAAATGTTCAGCAACAAACATGACACGACATGAGGCAGCATATTCATAAATGAGTTCCTGCTTGCCTCTGTGTGTGTGTGTGCGTCTGTGTGTGCGAGTGAGTGTGAATGCGTGTTCATTTGCGCATAAAGTGCGTGCTACTTGGGCGTGGCTTAAAGGCAGCCTGCCAACCGTTTAGGCAGTCACTGGCAATGAGCCAGTTACGAGTACTCGTTTTCATATGAATGAGTACTCACATACGACACAGGCAGCCAGCCAGGCAGGCAGGCAGGCAGCCAACGTTAACAATATTTACGGAAGTATGCGTGTAAATTCGCTTTTATTTTCTTATTTTCATTTTCTTTCCTGTGTTATTTTTTGTTGTTTTTTTGACGGCACAATTGGGCGCCCAACGCTGAGTGGGCAGATTTTCGGCATGATTTAACACTTAATTAGCAAAATTTTGACTTGAGTGCCGCTCATCATTGTCAGCCCGTAATGCCCGACCAATGCGGCGTATGCGTAATATACATAAACATTATAATCAAGCGATAAACCCCATAAAAATGGCGACAATGGCACATGACATCGGCTAAGGCGCTGCTGCTGCTGACAACCGCAAGCTGCATATGAATTATTTAATGAGCCAGAAGATTTGCCCCCAACTGGCTTTGACAGTTGCCCCTTTCACTTGCCCCAACTCGTTTGCGCTTTAACACATTGTTAATTAGTTTCGACCACAGCGTTGAAATTAGCTTGCAACACGCAGAATCAATATTCGCAAATGGAAAACTTGGGGAGGGAATGAAATTCTGCCTAGGCACAGATCGAGATAAAACTTTAATTGCGTAGCCTTGCCTCCGTTATCTCTCTCTCTCTTTCTCTCTCGCTCTATCTGCCATTTCTCTATCATTTATCTGCAATTTGTAGAGCTAAGCGCTTAAGTTCATCTAATGCAATCAGATGCTAATAGATGTTTTTTAATTTTCCTTTTACTTGGCCGACGCTAATTGTTAATGTATTTTGAATAAAATGTCTCTCTGGGAATTGCAAAATGCGAGCAAGAGATGCTTTCTGATGCTCCACCTTGCTGCCATTTCAATTCTACCTCCAACAACTTTTGCCAACTCTTGGCTTACTTTCGCTTCATCTGTGTTTATGTGTATGTGTGTGTGTTTATGGGTGTGTGTGTACAGAGTAATTAAATGCAAAAATCTGTGCAATGCTTGCCACTTGCTGTGCAACGGAAATGGAAAACATAAAACGGAAATGCCAAACAGCCATCATAAAATGTAATGCAGCAAATGTGCATTAAGAACCCGTTGGGTATGCCAGCTCGCTTGCTCGCTCTCTCCCTCCACACTCTCTCACCCTCTCTCTCTCTCTCTCCCACTCTCACACACTCCTTTTTACTTTGGCAACTCAAATTGCAGCCAAAAACTCCCTTGATTCTACTTGTTCTTAAGCTACTTTTGCTTTTAGCTGTTGTTCTTGTTTTGTGGTTGTTGTTGTTCTTACTTTTATATTGTGGTATATATGTGTGTGTGTGTTTGTGTTTGAATGTGTGTATATTGTTGTGAATCTTAAGTGAAAACTGTGCTTATAACTAGCTGTTGCCCCTGTTGCTGCGAAATGCTGCACTTGACCTAAGTGCCCCATGGCCATTGCCTACTCTAATTAGCTGAGCATTTGAATTTGCATGCGCCTTTAGCTTCCACACAGCACAACAACAACAACAGTACGAAAAACAAGCAACCGTGTGGCAACTTGTCTGCATAGTTAAGAACATGCTGGAATATTGCTTATTTATAATACGCCTTGCACATATTTTGTCATACTTTATAAGCAGTGGCACTCTCTCTTTCCCTCAACCTCCCACTTTCACACACACACACACCCACTCATACATATGTACGCACACACAAAATAAATAATTTCATTTGACTTGCAAATGTGGGCAAAAGTGAGGCGCGAGCTCAGCTGAGGCAGCTGGGGTAGCACCAGAAGCAACAGCAACGTTGCTATAACGCCAAGAGCAAGAACAACCATAACAACATGAAGGGAAAACAAAGCTAACAAAATGGTAACAGTAACAGAAGCAGCAACATTCAAATTGCACTGCCAACATATGTGGAATATTCAATACCCTAACCAGCTGATTGATTGATTGATAAGGCAGCGAGTACGATGGAAAGCTTTCAAGAAATTGAATCACATTCGGCAGAGTCTCAAATTTCAAGCAGCTGTGCATAAAAGGTTATACAGGCTAAACATTTACGCCCACTGCGACTGCTAACGGTATATATCTATATATATATACATATATAAAGTATTTCTAGTTGCAGTACTTAACGTAAGCTTCATGGCAACCAACATATTTCACATAGTTTTCATTCATTCAGGCAGTCAGACACAGCATTTGCTCTCTGACATTCTCCATCTCTACCATTCTGATTCTTTAGCCTTGGCTATCTCTCTTTCTCTCTCCCGCTCTCCCTCTCTCTTACTTGAGCTAAACGCCCGCAGCTGGCACTCAAGTGCAGCACCTTAAAGCTTTCTTTTTCACTTTCAGTGAAGAGTTAGCTAAAAATAGAAGTAGAAGCGAAGGAAAAGCAGGTGACAATCACGACTAGCAGATGCTCTGCATAGCTCTATTCTAGTCATGATGAATAACGCATTAAACAGAAGTTAAAACTTGTGACTATCGCCATAAACATAAATTAAAATATGGCCTGTAATATAAAATATTAATAAAAAAATCGTGCCTCCGCTGTGCCTGTTTTGTGAGGAGTGTATTAAGCATACATCTTGATTGACTGCGTAAAGCAATATTATAATTACAAAATGTTTACGCAAGTCTGTGTGTGTGTGTGTGTCTGTACACACACATTCGGAAAGCGGCTCGGGGCATGCCCCAAAGCCGCAAGCTTTTAATGCATTTTCAATACATATTCATTAAAAATTAATTAACGCTCGGATCGCGCGTCGTTTTAATGTCCTTTTAATTTGATATTCACACAAGGGAGGCGTCCCATGTTCGGTTCGGTATGTGGGCGTGGCAATTGGCAGTTAAGCGACACACGTCTTGTTTGCGTTTTAATATACTTTTAATGTAATTAACGCAGTGCAACAGAGCGAGATGGCAGCGAGTGGGTCAGCGAAATATGAAAAATAAAACAGATCTGCGAAGGTTTTTGCAACACTTTGCAGTCTCTCCCTCACTCTCTCCCTCTCTTTGTCACTCTCTCTTTCCTTTATCCTTATCTCTGGCTGAGAATGAAAAACTTAGCAAGTGCTGGGCACAAGCAGCTGTAGGAAGAAGATGATTTAATTAGTTGGCACGTTGTCGGGCGCTGCGAACAGCAAGTTTTAATGGCGTGCAACATTGTTAACCAGATATGCTTTTCTCTCTCTCTCTCTCTCTTTCTCTTTCTCTCTGCCTTGCGGCCTGCTATAGCACTGTCCGTTGACTGACCAAGGACCCCAAAGCAATTGCATCCTTAAGCAAATAAGTCGCTCAAGTTGACAGTTGCAGGCAGCAAGCAGAGGACATGCAACACCCACAGAAGCAACAGCAACAGCAGCAGCAGCAATGCGATAAGGCGACTGACAGACAGACTGAAAGAGAAGGACAGTCAGACAGGAACATGACAAAGAGACAACATAGACAGCAAACATGAAGAACAAAACTGTTACGAACGGACAGACAGACAGACAGAAGAACGTTCATGCCTCTCAGCTCAGCAGGAATACTCTGCATTTATTTGGAGACCTAAAGGGACTACTAAGCTCGAAGAAGGCAAGCATTGAACTGAATGAACTGCATATTTGATAGTTTGTAATTAAAAACATGCATCAACTGTCTATGTAAAATGAACAAAGAGTTGCTTAGGCTCGTTAAGTTGAATAAACAATTTGATTAGCTAATATTTGCACTTTACACAAGCTCTTTTCGAGCTTGCTGTCTAGTGACTGATGGCCTTAAGTAAGTAAGTGAATTATCTTATATAATATTTGCTCGTAATAGACCAATAATTACGCCTTACACAAGCAAATGCTGGCTGACGGGTCTAATTGATTCCCAAAGATCATTTAGAGTGAGTTAAGTGAATAGTTTAATTAGTTAAAATAAGGCAACTGTTGTCCAATCAGTTGTTAACTTGATACTAGTTATATATGTATATATTGTATATAGAAACCATCGAGCGACGAAGCGCATTTAGTAAACCAAATTGCCTGGCTTAACTGGCAGAACTGCAGCATCATCGCCGTCGTCGTCTTTCCCTTCTGCCGACAGGCGACATTCAAGTTCTCATCGTCTTGTAACATTCGTCAGCGTCAACTTAACCGGCGACATTCGTTGTCCTTCCAGTCCAGAGGCGTTCAATGTCCTCAGTTCTCAGTATTCTTGATGTTTTCTTCAGACTCTCTGTGTGCCCATCTCAGGGTGCTGAACAACTGTGTGTGTGTGTGTGTGGTCATCATATTTGCAACCCAAGTGCAGCACTTGGTTATTTTCTGCTTTGTCCTTGTTATTGTCCGTTTAAGTCGCAGTCGCGGGGGCTTTTCAATTGCCTCGACTAAACGAATCGTGATGATGATGATGATGATGATGATGATGATGACGATGCATCATCATGCAAATTAACTTTTATTACAACCGTATTGCAAAACGTAGCCATTTGCCACGACGGTTGCCATGTCAAATACAGATCACATCAAAATGCAATGCCTCAACCGTGCCCGACTTCTTCTTCTTCTGCCTCCACTTCAGGCTTGTGTTAGTTATTGCATTCGTTCTGCATCTGTTTGTCTGCTGTTGGTGTTGCTGATTAACGCTAAGCTTCCGACTTGATGCCATCGTCAGCAACTCGAGACGATTTTAAAACAACAGTTGCGCATTTGCAAGAGCCTAAGCAAGGGATAACCGACAACAGTCAAGCCCAAAGGGTTCCAGATAACACTTTCAGTATTTACAGTAAATGACATAAATGGTATAAATGTTTAGCAGTAGTAAAGAGAACCGGATGAAGAAGAGTAGAATGAAGTGTAGAGATTAAGAAATTGTTATTTTAATTAAATAAAACAGCGAAGCTCAAAGTTCAAAAGCCAACAGTCTGAGAAGTTTACTACTTTTCTAGTTAGTTGTTTTTACATAGGTCAAGTCAAGTTAACAAGTTGATTAAAGTGTTGCAAAATTTCACTTCAACTAGATGTTTTTATTTTCTTATTCCATCATTGCAATTTAAAGATTCATTGATTCATACAAAAATGATATTTTATGACCATTTCCCTGTCAAATATACCTGTTCTAACTCGTTTCATTTCCCTTCATTTTATTGCAGTTTTCCAATCACATTGCAAAAACTTGGCCCACAATTAATGTGTATTTCATTTAGTTGTTTCTTTTGTGGCGTTCTGTAAATGGCAAAAACAAAATAAATTCCCCGTGCCACACACACACACACACACTCTCTTCGCTCTTCTGCCGCAAACAGCATTCGCTGTTTAATTATTGCTGAAATGGGCAATTAATGCCGCCCCATAAGACGTCACGTGCGCACATTTGTAGCGCCTTCAATCAATGTGTTCCCCAAATCGCACTTCCCGCTGCCCCACTCTCTGTTGTTCTCATTCTCGTTCTCGTTCTCTTTCTCTCTCAATTGTAATACCAATTCACAGCACCCCATTCCCATTCCCATTTCCAATCCCATTTCCATTCACATTATCATCCTCATCATCATTATCATCATCGTCATTCACATTAGAGTCGATGGCATAGACTGCACGAACAGGCATCTTTACCATGTACCTCTCATCCCCTACATACACACACACACACACACACACACACATACATGCATAATAGAATCCATCATCCATCATCCCAGCCGCAATTGAAGCGATCTGTCTGCATTGTTTCGACTAAAAATAAAGCGCCTCGTGCGATCTTCAAGAGCATTGGAAACAATTGAAGCGCATCAGCGCCAGACGATGGCATGTTTCGCATTTTCTGCTCTCCGTGTTTATCTATCTGCGATTCCGTCCAATCTACCCCGACTCTGTCCGCAACCACAGCCACGGCCACTATTCTGACCCTGACCCCGTGCGCAGTACCCACGTATCAACGTCTCTTCAGTTCTGGCCGCGACTATTTCACCTTCATCTCTCTCTCTAATCACGTCACAATTGAGACACCTGGCGGCATTTGCAGCGTACGTTTTTCACATTTTCCTTGCTTTGCCAATGATTCAAGTTCAATTCCAACAAATCACTTATTGTTCCCACTGTCTTATTGTTGTTATTCATTTCATTCTCTGTAAATAATGTGAGTTCCCTAAGCAGGCAAGAGTATACTAGGCCAGTGCAGTTCTACACTATGCAACCATCTCCCTTATTATAATGTACTAAGACATTATATCTGATAAGTGTTTCTATTTACATTTCCACTACAGATATTAAATCTCAAAGGCTCCTCTTTTGTTGAAATTACAGGGTACTTTGCAGTCAAGAACACTTTCGTTCTGTTTAGCGTCTTCTTGTCCACACAATATTCGACTATTTTTAGTGCATTGAATATAAATTGAAATATTTTGATACGTATAAAAGTGTTGCAAAATAATTCTCAAAATAATGCCCAACAAATAAGGTAGGTATGGGCAACACGTACATATATAAATAAATGAATGGTATATAGCATAAATAAATCAATAGAATATTGAAAATATTTTAGAAATAAAATTTCTTCACAACAACTTGTTATGATATTTGTCAATGAAGCGTTTGCAGAGAGACAGAGCGTGAAAGGAAGAGAAAGAGAAATGAAAGGGAAGAGAGGTAACAAAACCATTTTGCCAGATTCAGGTTTATCGAGCGTGCGAAGATTAAAGGCATATTGAAGCCGCAACGCCTCAGGGCACAGCGATTTTTGCGCCACAACTCTCAGAAAATCTCGCAAAATCATTTTAGCACTTTCAGGCCAAACGAAGCATCATTAAAACTAATTACTAAATACATGTACATGCTATTCTATATATAGGGTATATATGTATTTATATATATACATATCATACACGTGTACAAAAGAGGAGAAACTGTTGTACACGAGTCACTTTTATTAAGTAGCCCAGCAGCCTAATGTGCTTTCAATTCATTTCGTTTTGCCCGCACTTCCTGGAATCGCCACTTAACAAACAACGCGTCGTTAGCGGAGCTGGATACGGATATAGATTGAGGGGCTACTACTATTAATGAGAAGAAGCTCAATATGAATTATTTGAGAATTCACTGCAATTCGAATTTAATAAAAAGTAATTAACAATATACTAATATTAAGTTACAAACAGTTTTAGTTATTTTACATGTTACACACATTGTGCAAACAAAGGCTTCATTGAAACTAATCAAAATATTAATGGCAAAACTAATAATCAACAATGTAGCTAGTTAATTACAAAATACCGCACTTGCAAGTTATCCTGGTCAAATGAAAGCTCATTGTTCATGTGGCAGTTAATTTGATGGCAAAGAAAAGCAATTGTGGGAGAGGTAACTAAATCCGATACATGCATAGATAACAATAACAAATATTGTAATAATATTTGGCAAATCAAAGCAAAATATATGCCGATGATAAGACAAGTTTCGCTTATAAGATTTCTTGTTGCGCCTACCCTCATCATTCTTTGCTTTGATAACACAGATACATGAGATGGATACACTTGTGTGTGTGTGTGTGTGTTTGTGATTTGCCATCAAGCATAGCCAAATCACAAAACGAATTTTCGACTCATATTTATTCATTTGCATAAGTTTTTGTTGCCTGCAACATGTCGTATGCGTAATTTATTAGCCTAACAACAATTTGTTGTTCGTTTTCATTCAGAATTTCACGTTTTTCTTCGGGTTTTTCCGCTTTGCCTCGTTGCGGTCAATGCACGCTACAGGATAATGATGATAATAATGATAATGATGGTGATAATGTTGACGATGTTGATGATGGAGCCGCCAAATGTTACACGCATTTAAATAAAATACACATTTATCATTATGCGTAGCGATTGCTGTCTTCAGTTCTCGTTTTTGCCACTGTTACTGTTGTTGTTGCTTGTATTCCTGTTGTTATTATTGTTGTTGTCGCTGCTGACATTGACAATCAATGTGATGCCAGCTAAAAGCTCGATGCTAGCCAGCCAGCCAGCCAGCCAGCTAGCCCGCCCGCTGTTCTCAACTATTTACCAAGCATAATAATAAAAGTAAAAGCAACAACTACAACAACAAGTGCAGAAGACAACAACAACATATAAACAAAAGTTGGCAGCACTTTTTCGCCAGTTCACCCCAAACACAGTCGACAGACAAGGCGGCTAAAGTAGCGCGCAAGCAGCCATTTTCAAAATTCTATTCCATCTACTTAGATACCCAATGTAAAGAAGCCCTGAAAGACTATGCTAGACTATGATGGAACAACCCAGACCTGGAGCTGAGAAGCTGAGAGATGCTTATTCCTCAAAACACTCAGTAGATTTAACTTAATAAGATCAAATATCATAGCAGTCTGTTAAGTAACTCTTTACATATAAAAAGAGTTACTTGACTAACTGTATCTATATGTATAATTTGAACTACATGCGTGGTATCTGCTAGTTCAACAGGCAACCCTACTCGTTGTGCTGTTCCGTTTGATTGTTTTTCTTCTATTTATTTACCTTGTACTAACTTTGATAAATTGCATTCGAGTTTAGTTTTTGGTCATGCAAAGGCAACATCGTGTAAAACGAGCAAAAGAGAAAGCACTTCAAATTGAGCGGCAGCTTGACGAAGTGCCGTTTCGCTTGCACAGTTCAATGTCTCATAAATCTTTTCGAGTTTTACGACTATATAAGATGCCAACAAGCCGTCAAATAGTGTCAGATAAAACAAATACATCAACACACACACACACTCACATAAACTTGAGCAGGATCTAAATGTGTGCCATGAAGTCTAGAAAAAGACAAGGCAAAGCGTAAATAATGATAATAAACAAGAGAGAACAGAAGTGAAAGAAACGCCGTTCGAGCAATACACTTCCCTCTGCAAGAAGGTGCTTGAACAAGAGTATTGATATTAAAGAACAGTACTTTATTATTTGCTTCAGAAAATGTACTGTAACATATTTCATACAGATGCCTAAGCTCCCTCACACCCTTGTAGGGTATGCATGCATGGCCTGAGTGTGAATTATTTGCAGCATCAACATTAAGGCTGAAAATGCTCAACCTTTGGGTACTCGCATCGTGAAGGATACCGCAAATCTATCTAAACTTGATTATTGTTGCGGTTAGACGCTGTTTAGCTGGGGCTGCTTCTGGACCTGACACACGGAACCTTATAGGGACAATCAAATTGTGTGTGAATTGCGCTCAGAAAGAGAGAGAGAGAGAGAGGCAGTAAAGTGCCGTCATTTTAATTCTTGACTCGGTTGGGCCACTCAAAGCGTTGCATAAGTTTCTATTTTCTCAAGTGACCAATGGGAATGGTCTAGTTGAACAGTTCCATTTAGAAACTAGTCTAACTGAGTACCTAGAGTAGTGACATCAAGCTGAAAATTGAATTTAGCTGCCTTTTATCCAGACACTTAGACAAACTGCAGCGAACATCAATTGAAGCAGAGTGCAAGGGCTCTAAGCTCATCAAACAGCACAACGAATGTCCGAGTAAATCAGAGAAAACTCACTCTACTACAATATTGAGTGGACGGGGGAGCAGGGAGCGGCGGGTGCTTCAGCATTACTTCGAAATGGAATTTCGAAAAGCTGTTTATGTAAAATTTCAATTCAATTTTCTGATTTCTGTAAAATTTTGTCAATGGCATTTATATGATACTGCACATAGTTCTGTGAATCTATTGCCTGCATATAGGTCATAAAGGGTACCTATTTCAACTTTGTGCAAATGTAACCGGCAGCAGGCATAAAAGGGGCAGAAGAAGGCGTGGCAGACCCCATAAAGTATATACATATATTATCATTACATTCATTCATTTAATAATTATTATGAATGTAACAATTTTAATTCTTAATTAGTTGACATTAAATAAACAAATAAAAAATAAAAAATCACTGGTCGAGTTCATTGAGCCGAGTCTCTCTGTCTGTCCGTCTGTCTGTCTGTATGAACCTACAGATCTCAGCTATTAAAAGAGCTAGAGTTACCAAATTTGGCATGAAGATTCCTGTGAATCCTGTGCAGATAATGTTTATTTCAAACTTTAGTTGCCACACCCACTGCCTAAGCAAATCGTTAATTTTAGAATATTTAGCAGCATATTTAAGGCACAACCTTCTGCTTGGACCTACATATGGATTAATACTATACCTATAAATTTCCCAAATCTTAATCCATTAATCCATTAATCCATTATAAGCACAGAATTTATTAACGAATTTCATTATCATTTTTGGTATTTCAAGAAATTGTGAAGGTACTCTTCGTAGTTTGATAAGCTATCTTCTTATGCAAATATATACAATTTTACACAAATTAAGAAACACACTCACACACATAAAACAACAAACACACGCACACTCACAAAAGGGACAAGAGTTGACAGGTATCAAAATCGTTTGCCAGTCCGTTTACCTTGGGCTATCAATAAACTAATTGATGAAAATAAAAGTGCCGTTTTAAGCCTATTACTTCAGTTCGAACAGCTCAGACAAGGCAAGTGGTTTGCATGTTTGTGTGTCGATGGGTGTGTATAAAGAGTGTGTAAGCACTGCAGACTAGATGTGTTCGAGTGAGCAAAGGGGGACGAGAGACAGAGACAGAGACAGAAGGAGAGAGAGAGAAAGCTCAATGAAAAGGCAAAAATGAATGATGGATTGTTTAGAAGTGCGTGATTGCATGTGTGTGTGTACGCACAGGCGTGACTAGCTAAGTGTGTGTGGGATTGTGTGTGTGTGCGTAGGTGTTTACGCTTTAAATCCTGGCTAGTTGCTCTGCTGGTAGCAGCTGGTTAACAACTTTCGTTGACCATGTCGATTTTTGCATATGTTCATCAAAGCAATTTATATGCACATGTTGCTATCTCACTTGCACCTTCTTTCCTTCTATCTCTCCCTCCCTCTTCCTCTCTCTCTCACACAATCACTGTGCCATTCGTACTGTGCCTGTGTCTATCTGTCCCTGCAGAGGCTGCTTAATTGCATAGTCTCGCACAAACATGGCATCAGACACACACACAGACACACAGGCACACCCCTATGTGACACACACTTGACCTTTCGTCTCTGCCTCTGCCACGCCCAGCAAAGCCTTCCCGCCCCTCTGCTTTCGTGCTGCATGAATAATTGAAGTAAAAGTGTTGAGCACGTAATGCCTACAAAGAGTCCAAGGCAAGTCACAGGCTCAGGCCAACTCGGATTGCCAACTCGCTGCTGTGACTCTGTGTGCCAGTGTCTCTGTGTGAGTGTGCAGTCAACACACACTCGTAAAAGCTTGGCTTAAACATGAGACAAGACAACGCAATGTTGGCAGCTCATCAAATTTGCATATAGACTGCTTAAAAACATCAAGAAAACAACAAAAACAGGAAGGGAAAGTTACCTTCGGCATAACGAAGGTTTCATACCCTATGTTATTTTATAATATGTGGATTGAGCTAGTTAGTTACATTGTCCAGTACAGTTCCGATAAGAAGTACTTCCTATTAGAAGTATATTTGCCAAGTTGCATCAAGAAATGTCTTGAACTAAAAGTATAGTGCGACTCCCCGCTTGATGCTGATTCAGAATATATACTGCTCACTCAAGCAGCCCTACCCTTTGTCTCTGTCCGTTACAGGGTGTGTGCAAAAAAACTAAATAAGCAAGTGAAACAACACTTGCAGATCTCAATGTTAGTGCATGTAGACTCAAATAACTCGAGTGAAACGGACAACTTGGCCCAACTTGACCTTGACTGAGAAGATATACTACATATTATATATATATATATATACTGCCTACGTATAGAAGAACATATCAAACTAAATCTTGTGCAAGTTCACAGTTCACACATGACTTGAAATCACAGACAATTGAAAACTTGCAACCGATATGAATCGGAGCGCGAATAATATATGTACATATAGATTACGATTATCATTTACCTATATATATCGTGCGTCAAGTGTCAACATTGTTGTTGTTATTTCTTTTTTTTGTTTTAATAAAAAGTTTTGTAATTTACATTTCTGTCCGAAACTTTTCTTGAGAAGAATGAGAAAAACGGGCAAGAAACTCGACGGTGTCTTAGGTCAAGTTCAGGCAGTCAGAGAGAGCGACAGATAGATAAGAGAGAGAGAAACGGAGAGAGAGATAAAGAGAGAGGAGAGAAAGACAGACAGACAGACAGTAGTCACAATAACAAAAACCATGCATGTCAATGGACTTGCGGCATAAAACTAAGCAATAACAATAATAATAATAATAATAATAATAATAATAACAGCAGTAGCAGCACCAGCTGCACTATGTCAGCCCAAAAACAAAAAGTAAAAATCAAAAAACACAACAGCAACAATGAGAAGAAAAAGAAGAAATGTCTGTCTCGACTGTCGCCTGCTGTTGATCACAGCTATAACAATGAAAAGGCCACGCGACAAGTTCCCCAGAGACTCGTTTTGTTTCGTTTGTTGTTATTGTTGTCAGACATCCACACAGACACACGCACACAGACAAAGGAAAACTAGCAGAACACATTTGTTATCGTTCGCTTGGCGACGCTTTTTATTCGTCATCGGCTTTGGCTTTATGTTTATTAAATAAATGCGTTCGTCTATTTGACAAAGGCAAACCGTGAAAACAAAAAGCAGAACGTGCAGCAGAAGTAGTAGAAGAAGCCAAAACAAAGAGAAGAAAAACATTGTTTGGGCATTCGATTAACGATTAACGATTACTTTGCGTGCCCCATTGTTCACTTAGACGCCCAATCGCTCTGCGTCTGCCCTCCGTCCCTCCGTCTGTCTGTCTGTCTGTCTGCCCGTCTGTCACGCTGTCTGTCAACGCGTTTGCCAGTTAGTTAATCAGGCTACTCGTTGGCACATGTTGACCAATGTCAAGGCCACACTGTATCATCTTCAATGTTGTCACGCATGTCGTATACGTAATATTGCGTTACGCTCCCTCTCTATCTGCCGTTCCGCCTATTTGCATTTATCATTGGCCGACTGTTACAAACACTCTTGCATGCAAATAGATCTACACACCAATTCGGCACCTCCTTTGCCCTCCTTCCCTACCCTACCGTTGCGCCCTTTGCCTTTGCCTCGTGCCTGACGACAGTTGCAGTTAAGCACATGTGCCACATATGGCACATCCTGCCAGGCTGCCTCCCGGCTGTACTCGCTGTGCTCCTTGTGCGATATCTGCGCTGTCAGTTCCGTGTCTTGCACAGTGGAATAGAAGGCAAGCTAATGCGTGTAAATTGTATTTATTCATTTAAAATTGTTTGCCATCTTAAGAAAGTCTTGTGTATTATTTATTGTATTTATAAAGTCTATCTTATCTGATTAGTTGCATGTATTTTACTGCTGTTCTTCAATATATCGATAGTTGTAAAATCGATATATACAATGACTACACTCTTCATTTGGTTCCACAGTGCATTGAATACTTGTTTAATAATTGCATCAGCTGCGATTTCACAGTTTTCATTGATGCAGAACTGGTCCCACTGTCAGTTGCTGGCGTCACACAGAGACAGCGGCAGAGTCAGAGAGAGGGGGGGAGTGACTGTAGGGCTGTAAGGCATTCGCATAAAGCGCACAAGTGCCAAATTGCTTAGGCAAAGTACGTTAGATATGCCAGCGGACTTGGTTACTTGCCTGGTTGCTATGGCCTGTTAAAGACTAATAACGGGATGCCTGTCATAGCTGTTGTTGTTGTTGTTGTTACTCCCGTTCCCTTTAATGTTGTCGAGCATATAAAGCATACGCCATGTGTGGCACGGCAGAGGTTCATAAATAGCCCCCCTCCCAAAATAGAGTTTGGTATAAGTGAAGCATAAACAAAGCCAACTATTGGCCATTGAGAGCCACCTGACAGCCAAAGTCGAAGCTAAACAGTGCCAGCTTAGCAACAACCCGACTAACTAACGACTAACCCCCAAAACAGCAATCACTTAACTTTAGGCTGCCTCTAAAAAAACCAAAAAAGCACGAGAAAAAAACAAAAAAAAAGGAAAACCAAAACAAAACGGCAACTCGACAGTTCTGCCAAGTTTCGAAATATTGGTTCAACACTTTGAGAGTGAGAGACACAGAGAGTGAGAGACAAACAAACAAACAAACAAACAAATAAACAAAAAAAGTAGAGGAGTTGTAGCTCCTCACTCGAGCATGGGCTTAACTGATTCAAATGAATGAAAAATGGAGTTATATTTGCACAGCAAAGGTTAATAGTATTTGCCTTGCCTTCGCAGAGAGACGACAAATTCAATTTGTATCCCCAGAAGTTTTGCCAAACAACAAACTTCGCAAAGATATCATATGACTTTGCGACTATTTGAGCGAAGTAAGCTGCAAACTCTTGTCAGAGATTAAGATAATGATAAATGAATGAGCAACAGAGAGGGAGAGGCAAGGGAGACTGAGACAGAGACTATCTCTAGATAACTGCGCACTTAATTAAAGCAGACTTAAGCAAAACTTAACGAAAATTTGTCAATTTGTCGGCAAACTTGTTACCCACTTTTGCAACAAGTTGATTAAAAAGTTCCTTAAGATTCGTTTAGACAGCCAGATAAATATATGAACAAACTTTAAGAAGTTGTTCAAAA
Source organism: Zaprionus capensis (assembly GCA_018903675.1). NCBI lineage: Eukaryota > Metazoa > Arthropoda > Insecta > Diptera > Drosophilidae > Zaprionus > Zaprionus capensis. The sequence goes on along the minus strand of JAEIFN010001073.1, from coordinate 9,296,042 downwards.
GCGAAGAAATATTAGTGATTGGGCTCCAACACAATTAGATTCGCTGTGGCACTTAGTTAACTATATTTGTTTAATACTATTTTACAAAGATTTAACGAATGCTAATGCTGATTAAATATGCTCTGTATAAAATGACTAATTTAATATCACTAACTTGTTGTAGCAAAACTCAATCAGCGCACTATCAACACTTTCCCAATCGGAATGCATAATTATGAGCAGAGTAGTCTCTGTGATATGATATCATACACTGCTTGGTATACTCTTTAACTATTTTTTTTTGTATTTTTAGTTATATGGAAAGTAGTAAAGAAAACGTTGCAGTGCCCAGCAAGTATATATACTCTTGATCACAATGCCGATCTGTCAACGAGCCTTTGCTTTATGTGCGAATTTGCTGTTCGGTATTCTAAGATTTTCGAAAATTAAGTAAAGAGTATTTGACTGTCGCACTGACGTACTAATTAATTGTTTATTTTTGCGATATTTTCTTTAAAAAATGCAATAAAACATCACTGAACTAATTAGGCACACGGCGTGGGTTATGTTTTTGCATATTTCGATAACAATAATAAGCTAATTAATTGTCGTGTTGCCATGCACGGCGCCAACAACAAACTCTCGATAAACAAAACGCAATTAGAACCAAAGCGAAATGCAGCCATAGAACATATGATAATTCGACGTTACATTTAAATATTAACAAAAACCCAACACGTATAGCAATATATAAAAAAAAGAAAACAATATAATCCTAATATAAAGTTGATTAGCTAATTTCAATTGAAACCAGTCGATAAAGCCAAGTCCGTCTGTCCGTCTGACCATCCGTATAAAAACCTAGATCTTCAAATTTGGTTGCGATCGAATAATTAGCATAAAAGTTATTTCTAAAATAATTAATATGTACTGATTTCGAAGCCGCTTCCTGAAAGTATGCAACCCAAAATACGCAAAAGGAGTTCTATAGTTTTAAGAAATAGTTTTGGTCTGGTGGGCAACGGGTATATCACAGTAACTTTTCCATTAGTTTTTTACTTAGGCCTGTTGCAAATTGAAGCCGATCTGCTGTCTATATGTCTATATATATATTTCTATGCAAAGATATCTGTAACTTGATACTGTTAACTAAATGTTATGCATGATTATCTTTAAGCTTTAAAACTCTACTAGGTTAATTTTCAATTTTAGTTTGAATTTCGAATTCGAATCGAATTTACTTGTTGTTTTCGCATCTTTTGTATGTTAGTTGTTCTGCAACGTAAACTTTTTGGCAGCAGCCTGCAAATTGCAATAGTACACATACACCAACACACACTCCCATTTCATATTCTACGAAACACAATCTGCAATCAAATGCGCTGCATGTGTTTTTACGCCTCGCCACGCACCTCAGCGTATGCCAAACACTACAGCAGCCCGCCAGTGCCGTTCTCCTCGCCGCGGCACCCTTCACCTGCCCTCGTCCGACTTTTGTTTTCCTCCTTCCTCCCGTCAGAAGTCACGCCCCGAGCGAACACCCACAGGACGCAACAAGCGAAAATTTGTGTTTTGTTTTGAATATTCTCTCATTTTCTATGAGTGTGTGTGTGTGTATGGGTGTGTACGTATTTTTATTTGACTTTTCTCTTGTTTTTTTAGAGCGTACATAAAAATGGAAATTGAATATTTTATGTGAATTTTTGCAAACTCAACGCAACTCGAAAATAAAAGAAACGATACGAAAGGAAAAGAAAAGATGCAGATATATAGTATAGTAGATATATATTTAGATATATACTACATATATGTACATATATGTATTTGTTTGAGAGTATCTCTCGGATGCTGTAAAAATTGCCATCAGCCACATTAAACTCGAATCACATGTCAGGAGTTAAGGTCACTGTAAGTCGCTCGCGGCATCTCTGGCATTGAAATTTAAAGTTATATTTATAAATGTATTATATCTAGTGTGAGAAAATCAATTGGAAAACTATCGTAGGTTGCTTGGAAAACTATCGTAGATTCCTTGGAAAACTATTACAAGTGGAAAGTCTGTAAAGTCTGTCAGCAGATGAAGTTATCTTTGAAGAGAGACTATTTCTCTTAAAGCATTTCTCTCCATATATGAATATGGCTTATGTCAATATTTGTGAGATAATAATAAAGAAACAAAGTACTAAATAAGAAAAAACCTGTTGGAAAACTAGCTTATTTGAATGGGAAACACTGAACGAAACTAACTCAATAGGAAACTGTGTAGAACACTTTCAAAAGTTCAGTTAAAGTTCACTGAGAATGGGATTCTTAAAGATCAGCAAGCAATCCGTAGATGAAGTTATCTCTAAAGAGAAGCCCAGACTATTCCCCTTTACGCAATCTCTCTTCAACTTGTTGGCCATAAGGTGTTGCCCTCCTCAAGCTCAGTAATGAAGCTTACAAAGGGGCAGTCAAAAGTGCAATTCAATAGTTAAAGGTCGATTACGGTTGCCGGAGTTAAGCAGGCATTGATTGAGCGCACGTTAATTGCAAGTGCAGGTGTCAGTGCAGAAGCATTTGACCCGAGGGCAGGATGCAAGTAGGAAGGTGGAAGGAAGCTTCAGACAGAGGGTGAAGCAGTGCTTAGTCCCTCCTGTGCTCCTCCTTACCACAGGGGAAACCGAATATTTAAGCTGTACATTATACGTATGCGTATCGCCGGATTGCAGATGTTGCCCGGCTGTCCGGCTGACTGTGATTCATCGGATACGGTCGCGAAAAGCATTTCGAGGCAGCTGGATCAAGTTTCGGCATTTTGGGGCACGCGTTGCCGACATTAAACGCACATGTTGATAATATTGATAATTTGTTAGACGCCCTAGCTGACCGAGTCAACTCAACTTTGGGGCCATTTGTAACAACTTGACAGCTGAGTCGACCTTTCACAGACTGAGCTGTTCGGTAAGCGATAAGCTTTAACAAGGAATTTAAATTAAAAGCCTAAGAAACAAAGCAGAGAGAGACAAAAAGGAAGAGGGAATAATGGAAGGCAGTAGATATAACAATTTTTAACTAGTTTGCCCTTTATCTTTTATGGCAATTGACATATTATGAAAGGTTTGTTTTCAAGTTATAATTAGCTGGTTTTCATTAGCTGGAACTCTCAATTTGCATTACAGTTCATTTGCTTGTGAGGTTAGTTGAGACATGAGCTCATGAATAATTGGAAAATGTTAGTATGAAATGACGTTTCGTCAATCATGTGGCTACAGAATGAAATGAGGCTGACATTGACTGACCAAGCAGGAAACTCACAAACAAACTGAACGGTTAAAAACAAAAGAACATTTCCCTTCTTATCTCCAGCCTTCAATCAAAACATTTGAAGGTAAGGCAACTCAACTCGACATGAGAGCCGAGACTAATTACGTGTTCTGGATAGCGTGTGTGTATGTGTTAGTAGTAGAAGTTAACTGTTACACCAACAACTGTAATCCGCATTATGTGGTTTCGAATGAAATGAAAATCATTTTCGAATGCATTCTGCGTCTGGTTGTATGGTTGTGAATGTGTCTGTATGTGTGTGTATGTGTGGGTGTGTGTTTTCCGCACGCTTGAGTTATGCTATTTAACAGGTTTTCCCACTGAGCAAACAGCATAAAGAAAGGCCCTTAAAAGGGCTAGCGGGCAGAGGGTGCCTTCAGGTAGTGTAAATGGCTTACAATGGGGTAAAAAGGAAATGAAAAAGTAAAGGTAAACCGCACAATGAACAAAAAGATGCAGTAAAATGTATGAAGGGAAAAAAAGCGCAGTTAACCAACTAGCAGAAAACTTTTCATGGCTGTTGCAAAGGTGGCAAACACAAAAGGCAACTTGCTGCAAATATCACGTATACGCCGCATATTTCCGCATGCCAATGCCAAATCAAAGATCGTACGCTCGTTCTCACACTCAATTGGCGCCTGCCACTTGTCGTTTCTACTTCTTTCTCTCTCTCTCTCTCGCTCTCTCTTGTGTTGGCCACCCTGTCTAGACCACTGGATTTTAACCCGCTAGTGCAGCTGGTGCAAGTTTTGGCAGTCACGCGCCAAAAGCGACGATGCACTTTTTCTCCATGCAGCACTTTGAACGCAGCGATTAGCAAAAGGACACGTACAGGATGCACGCACACACAGTGCATACAACATAATACACACACACACACATACACACCATTGTGCACCTGAGCACGCAGAGACACGCGAACTTTGGTTAACGAGACAAACCCAGTTGCAAACCTGAGAAGATGCCAGACAAGCCACTGGCTGAGCTCAGCTCAAACGAGGTGTGCTCCATTAGTTTTTTACTTAGTGAATAATTGCATAATTCTGCATTGATTTGTCGTATACTATTCAAAGCAATCTTATGCTGGTCAAAAAGTATTGCACGCTTGGAAAATAGCACTCGAAAATAGTTTTGAGAAGTTTATTCTCAACTTGAACAAGATGTGAAGTTATATGTTTGAATATATCATTAAGTATAATTTATAACAACAAATACATCATAAAATTTTAATTAATAAACCTGAATATATCATTAAAAAGAGTTGATGAGTTTGAATTTATATATATATATTGAAATGGATAAAAGAGTTTAGAGAATAATTTTGAAAACGAATACATTTAAATTCATTCGAATCATTCAAATCTTATCTCTTACTAAACCAGTTAATTGAATACGTATTAAAGATCAACTTGTTTATAATTGATAAAATAAATCCACAAATTTATCGAAAATATCAAATTTGGTTACCTTTAATGCAGAAGATCTTGAGCTGCCCCCGATCGTCTCGTGTAACTTGCAATGTGCGTTAATATTGTGTGTATTGTTGTGCTCGCATTGTTGCTGTTGTTGTTGCTTCTTCAGTTGTTGTTGTTGTTGCTGTTGTTGTTGTTGCCATTTGGCTGCAATTTTCATTCAGTTTGCCAATTTGCAGAGCCGCTAGAACGATTGCATTTAATAGACACACGCGGCGTATACGTGCTGGTCGACTGGAGGAAATCGCTAAGGAAAATCGTTCAACATTTTCTCGATGGCACCCAAATGAGCCCCAGCAAAACAAAGCCATATTAATTAATAGCTTTCGGAAATTTCAATAGTAAAACTATTTGAAATTGCCTTTTATTTTGTTTGTTAAAATTACAACAAATTAAAATTTAAAAAAAATCAAAAAAAAAAAACAAAACTAATAAAAATATAAATGTAACTTTAAACACCCTGTTTTGTATGCTGACACGATCAATGTAAGGAAAACAAAATTGCAATTTTAAATTCACACACACACTATTTAAGACACTTTCAAAACCGAAACTCATTCAACACTTTTCCCCCAATATTTGATATAGATTCAGATTACAATACAATCATCATTATAATAGGGCTGGGATTGTACTTACCTTGGCAGAGAAGTGTCCTAAGAACGACGCACTTTTCAGTCGTTCGAGTCCAACGAGAATTTTGTGCACATTTTGTGCGTAAACAATCAAAAAATTGTAACACCGTGAAAAAAATGAAATTCGAAAGACAAACACAACAAAGTAAATTGAAGTTTGTCGACTCGACAGGAAAAGTGGAGAGACTTTCAACGCAAAATGCAAAATATTGTTTTACTTGAATAGATTTGCAGTTGTTGCTTGTTCTATTTTTTTTGGTTAGAGTTTTTGAAAAATCTTTTTAAATAAACATGAACTTTTTGAATTCTTAGTAGAAGTTTTCTTTGGATCTTTAGCACTGCACTTTCACAGTAAAAAAAATAGAGTTGATAGTGAGTTTCTATAGTGTTGTTGTTGCTGTTTTATTTGTATTATCTATGCTCGATGTTCGAAGTGGTTGAGAATTCGATGCTGATGTTGACTGATTGAAGAGGGAGTTGAGAATGTTGAGCGGTTTTTGGCTTTGGTTTTGCTCTGATTCTGGCTCTGTCGCAGTCGCAATCGCTGTCTCTGCTCCACTGTTGCTGTTGCTGCCGCTGCTGCTGCTGCTGCTGCTCTTCTTGCTGCTGCTGCTGCTGCTGCTGCACAACTTTCCCTGTCGAGCGTTCGAATGAAACTGATGCGATAGCGCGGCTGTCGCAGGAATATAAAGCACACACAGCCAAGCAGGCAGCCAGGCAGGCAGGAAGGTAGGCAGGCGAGAGCGCCATAAAAACACAAACAGAAGACAAAGAGAGCAAGAGACGCCAACGTATGAGCAGAGGCGAGCCGAGGAGCATGTGCGAGCGAGCCAGCAATAGCCGAAGCAGCACACGAAGCGAAGACAAACACCTGTAAGCAGCGAGGCAATCGTGCTCGGCATCACCATCGCCATCGCCATCACCATCGGCTGCCTCTGTCTCTGGCTCTGCCTCTGCCTCTGCTACTGCGTTTCAGACTGCGGCATATTCGGCAATCGTCAGCGTCGTCGTCGTCGGCGTCGTAGCTGCCGATGCCGGCATAGTGAAATGTTTTGTTTGCGCGCGCGACAGAGCCGGCCAGAGATGGAGAGAGCAAAAGACTGACAGAGAGACAGAGAGAAGGACAAGAAGAGAGAGGGAGAGCGAGAGAGAGAGAGTGAGCGAGAGAGAAAGAGAGAGAGTGAGAAGCAGCGGCTACGTCTGTGTTGGCCACTGCTAATGTGTAAGTGAGAACGAGAGCAAGCACAGCATTGCTGCTGCCACTGCCACTGCCTCTGCTGCTGCTGGCACTGCCACTGCCACTGCTGCTGCTGCGGAAGCGGAAGGAAACTCAACAGTTGGCACATTACGAGCAGCAGCTACTTGTTGTTGCCCGACAACAGGCGCTGCCATGTCTGCTTCTGCTACTGTTTCTGCTACATCTTCTTCGGCAATCTTCATTATCTTCATTTATTGCGCCTTGGCAATCTGACAATTCTTAATGCTAGATCTATCTTATCCTAGATCTATCCTTGTGCTAATCCAGCGGCATTCATTGCTTCATCAAGACGATTCAAATCACCATTTCTCTTCACAACCTGATCCGTCCAAGTCTCAGCCAGCGTTTTGATCAGTCCATTTTCCTCCAGCGCAGCCTCGATCCACTTTTCCACTTCTTCCTTCTTCTGAGCTAATGACAGCAGCACGCAGCAGGCGATGAGCAGCAGTAATAGTGTAAAACGCATTGTGAAAAGTTCTTTCTTGACTGATTGAAGTCACCCGTTACGGGTGCTACTTATACTCGGCTTTCTTATGCAACGCGGAACATAAAGTCTTGTAGATAAGCTCACGATTTATGTGAAGCTATTTTAATTAACTTTTTGCGTTGCAGCACAACTTCAAGTTCAATTTTGTATATCTTTGTGTCTGTATGAGTGTGTGTGTGTATGAGTGCGTGTGTTACAGTCCCTTTTCTAGCGCCATCCGCATTGTATTGAGCAGCTCCGGCAGCAGTGCCACATACTTGTCCACACAGTTCAGCAAACAGCGATCGGAATGGCTGCCACATGCCACATTGGAGTCAGTTAAATGACACTCGCGCATGCAATGCTCCAGCTGCGACTCGAAGTCGGCCAACTCCTGTTGCAAATAGCAGCGAGCACGTTGCAATGGTGCCTGGCAGCGATCCACGCAATGTTGCACAGCATCGGCGCTGGCGCTCGTGTCGGCGCAGCAGCGCTTCGCACAGCCATGCATGATCAGCTGCAGCTTGCGCAAATACTCGCGATCTATGTCGTCGACAGCATTGATAAGTGCGTTATCGATACGCTCACGCTGCTCACTCAATTCGTTGTTATCGCTCATTTCGATTGCTTGTCTATTAATTTTGGTTGGCAATAATTGAAATTATATATTTCTTATCGAGCTGGATTGCTTTGTTGTTCAGCTACTCTTGGTGTAGTCACTAGTAGGTTGGATAATTGCATTTATCGATGGCATTTCGATAAATGTACATGGATTAGTGATGACAATAGCTTGCTGCAAATAAGTTGACCGACTTGCAGTCGAAGCTAGAGCATTGCTCAAAAAGGGACTAAAACGAACATCATCATACAGAACTACAAAATTTAACTTAAAGTTGTGCTGAAACGTAGAAAGTTAATTGAAATAGTTTCACATAAATCATGAGCTTATCTAGAAGACTTTATTTTCCGGGTTACATAAGAAACCCGAGTATAAGTAGCACCCGTAACGGGTGACTTCAATCAGTCAAGAAAGAACTTTTCACGATGCGTTTTACACTATTACTGCTGCTCATCGCCTGCTACGGGCTACTGCCATCTACCTGCGCTGTGAATGAGAATTCAGTTAAAGAACAAGTACAAGAATCATTGAAAAAACATAAACTGGATGCGGAGCATCTGTCCGAGACAGTGGTGGATGGGATCGTGGCAAGCTCCGCTCTGGCATGGCGTCTTGATCAAGCCATGCATGGCGCAGCACTTGGATAAAGTTAGCTTCAAGAATTATTGCAAAGCAATACGCGAATAAATGCGCTCGTCATAAACTTTATGACTATAATAATCGGAGTTGTTTGGTTACTAATTGGTATAATAAGACGGCGGGGCGAGTTCTGTTTATGGGCATTACAATGGGGAGCGGTTTACCCAATTATCGTTTTCAATCGATAACATCATCAGGTTCCGAGGCGCCAAGATATATATTAAGATTGATCGCTGCAGATCTTAAGGAGATAAGACGAAAATAACAAGCAAACTTTTTTCGTTATCCTTGATGGCAATATAGCGTTGCAAATATATTGAGCTTAGCAGATTGTTATCGACAGCCAAGACTTGCAAGTGCTACTGTCGATTACATATCGATATACCTCTTGCCTTTCATAGGTTCCGCCCCGCCTTTTCATTTTTATTCAATTAGTTACCAAACTACTCCGATTATTATAGCCGTAAAGTTTATGGTGAGCGAATTTATTTGCGTATTGCTTTGCGATAATTTTTAGACCTGACTTTATCCAAGTGCTGCGCCATGCATGGCTTGATCAAGACGTCCTGCCACAGTCCGGTTTGCCACGATCTCATCCACCACTGTCTCGGACAGATGTTCCGCATCCAGTTTATGTGTTACCAATGATTTATTTACTTGTTTTTGAACTTCTATTAGAGTCACCTTGCCGGTAGATGACAGCATGTTAGATGGCAGAAGCCCGTAGCAGGTGATGAGCAGCAATAATAGTGTAAAACGCATCTTTCAAAGTTCTCTTTGGACTGATTCAAGTCACCCCTTAGAGGCTCTACTTATACTCGGCTTTTCTTATGCGACCCAGAACATTAAGTATTTAAGATAAGCTTAAATTTATGAGCAGCTATTTTAGATAACTCAGTTTTCGATTTCACCTCAAGGTCGAGTGGTGCTTTTATCTATGTAAGTATGTATGCGTGTGTGCATTACGTGTAAATCGATTTAAATAGATTAATTGACTACAATCGAATGAATATGAAATGACCAAATGGTTAAACTTATCGATAACTGCTATAAAGAATTGACTATTAACAGCTAATTAGCTTATTTCAAAATGCCGTAATCATAGGAATGGTTGAAATATTGATAATTATCGAATGAAATGTTCTTATTTTTCCATATTTTCAAGCTGTAACTTAAATTCGATAAACTCACAATTATAAACAGGATCGTAAAGCAATACTCTACGGTGTTGATCGATTATTTTCAGCTGATTTACAAGAAAGACAAATCTATAGTATCGATAAGAAGTCGAAACTTCCACACAGCAACAAGCGACATTTGTGTAATGGAAGAACAGAGATAGACCGAGTACAAAGCATTGCTTAGGTCAGTGTTCCCAACGATACTGGGCCCAGCTCAATGTCCTTGTTCTCTTGATTAATAATTTAGTTAGACTGATCTTCATAGCCATAACGTTTATGGCAAGCGCATTTATTTGCGTATTGCATTGCGTACAAATCGTAAGCTTAACTTAACACCTAACCAAGTGCTGCGCCATTTACTGCCTGATCCAGTCGTCGCAACTGATCCTTTTTTAGCTCCATGTCCTTTACCACTGTCTCGGCCAACGCTTTCTTGATAAGTCCATGTTTATCCAGCGCAGCTTCGATTAGTGCTGGAACCTCATCATCTTTTATATCTTGGCCATTGGAAGGTGATGGCAGCAGAACGTAGCAGGCGATGAGCAGTAGCAGAAGTGAATAACGCATCGTTTGAAATTGTATTTCGACTAGCTCTAGCAGTTCGCAACGGGCGCTATTTATAGGTGGCTTTGGTATGCAGCCCAGAACGTAAAATATCGGAGATAAGCTTTGCTTTATGTGCAGTTATTTTAATTAACTTTTTTCAATTTCGCCTGAAGGTCAAACATTTCAGTGTTAGGCTATGCAATTAGTTAGATGTGCATGTTTTCCCTTTAGCGTTCGTACTTCTCGATAAATTGATAGGTACGGGTAATATCGATAACAATACAATAACGTGTTCATATTTTACCAACAACAATAACTATCAATAATGCAGTGTACGAATCGATTTGTAAAATGATTTTTAACGTGACTTATTGCTAACAATTCATCTATCGTGACTATCGATAATAATGTAGCAACACTATATAAGATCAAATTGCCAATTTGCAAACAGTTATATGCTTTTATTTGGTTTCACTTTGATATACTCGTAGAGAACACATTGCGTCCCACCAAATGTTCTCACACTGTAATTCAATGTGACAATCGCGTCGATGCCCACACATCGATTGCCACAGTTGTTAATCGACCTTGGATTTCTCGAAATAAGCGCAAACACGTTGCTAATTAGTCGGCCTTCGAATTCAAAGCATTATGCTTATAAGACACGTGTCTCGGCTTATGAGCCAGCATAACGTAATTAGTCTCGCCAACTAAGTAGTATGTGGTACCGTTTATCGATCACTTACTAAGCTAATCGATTATGCGACAATCGGTTGGCCCACAAACCAGCTTTCCAATGAAGTAATTATTTGTTTTAGGTTAACACAGTTGGGCAACAGTCTCGCACCACATTAAGTCACGCCCAATGGCAACGCCCACAACCCACAACCCACACGCCTCCACCCTGCCAACGCAAAGGGGCACTGGCACCACAAATTATTCATGTATGTATGCTCCCAATTGATAAACGACAGTGCAATCGTACAAATATAAAATAGATGAAATATCGTGACATACTTTCAGGCACGCGAAACGGCACCCAAGTCCCAAAGCCTCCACGACTATCAAATGACCAAACATTTTAGCGAACATTATTTATGGAATCGACCATTCATAACTTACAAGTATTTAACATAAATACAGACACAAACTATTCATAATTTGAATTTACAAAAATAAAATTCATGTAATCTTTGATTCCAAACCATTTGGAACCTACTGTTTACTTTATTTACGATACTATAAGTATACCATAAAATATGCGCCTCCGGGGCGGGGCTGTTCCAGTTTCGTCAACAGGCACTGTAATTTAGGTAGCTCGCAGGCTTTTGGGCTAATGGCACAATGAACAAGTCATCGTATCCATCTGCCTGCCTTCCTGCCAGTCTATCTGACTGTCTAGCCTGCCTGTCTCTCTGTTTTGCCCCTCCGTCTGTCCGTCTGCCTGTCTGTCTGTCAGTCTGTTTGACTGTTTGCTTGTCTGTCTGTTGGTCTCTCCGCTATCAATGGGCAATCAATGCAGATGTGAGGCAAAGCAACAGATAGTGCGACAAAGAGAGCCATGTACATGTATTTACGGCATCAGACAAAGATAGATAAAGAAAGAGCAAGAGAGAGAGAGAGAGAGAGAGGTAGTAGTAGTAGTAGAGAGTGCTAGCTAGTATTCAGCGTGTCAGTTGAGCAGTTTAAAAATATGGTTAGGGGCGACGGCAACGTTATCTAACAACATTTTTCACATTATTCAAATGAAATGCTTTTATTGTCTGTCCACAACATGCCACAAAGCCAGCAACAGCAACAAGAGCAGAGGCGAGCAACAGCAATGATAATAATAATTTCTATTAGTTGCATACGCTTGACGGAAAGATACCCTGTCTATTGCATGATGATTGCATGATGCTGAACTAATTGAAAGCAGTGTGAAATTTCCAAATCTTCCCGAATATGCCGACACAAATTTAGACACAAATTTAGAAAAACAAAATATAGTTATTGAACATAGGTAAACATTTTATGTAAGGTATCTCAATGTTGCATATGTTCTTATAATTTCTAAATTCTAAAAACCATTGTGCATTCTCAGAGAAGAAACTTTTCATTAAACACATATCAAATTCGGCAGTGGGTAAGAAACTATACCCTGTAAATATATTTTTATTTATTTTCACTTTTTCTCTCTCGCTAAAATCTTTAGAGATTATGGAAGAAAATGGAAAGAATACTGTGGCCAAATGAAAATTAAGAAAAGCAAAAGAAAGCCAGAGATGGACAGTGAGAAAGAGATGGAAAGAGAGAGAGAGAGCGAGTAAAAGAAAAAATATTACCTGTATTCATAGAACACAATGAATCATTTTGTGCTTTGTTTCAAATGGGTGGGCAGCGCAAAAGGTGGGGCGTGTCACAATGAAAAGGCAACAAAATGGTGCGACATTTGGCATCATGAGAAGTAAGGGAGACAGTGGAAGAGAGAGCAAGAGAGAGAAAGAGAGAGAGAGGGAGCGAGGTGAATTGAGTGCACTGTTTGGGTGTTTGGGCTATCAACGATAAATGCAATTTCAATTTCATTAATCTGCTTGGTTAAAAGGCATGCACACTAATCGCCCCCTCAACCCTGCAATCCTCCCGCGGCACACAGGCAGAGAAAGCACGACCCACATGCAACCGCACACTGACAGCTCTGCACTGTGTCAGCCAGTGCGGGGCGTGACGGAACGCCTGCCATGGGGAGCAATGAAGGTGGAGGAAGCGGAGGCGAACGGCAGTTGAGAACAAAAGAACGCAAAGGAATTGTAGGAATTGTGTGCGCTGAAAGTTGTGCGCTTATCGGCGACTGTCAAAATGTAATGTGCTAGTGTGTGTGTCACGCACACACACACACACACAAGCACATAAAATGCAAGACAGAGCTAGAGAAAGGGAGAGGGAGCGAGAGAACGGGGGGAACAAGACGATCCAGTAAAGTATTGCCATGTTAAGATAATTCACATTGTTTGCGAACAATTTGTACTTTCCGTCTGTGGTTCGGTTCAAGAACCGGTTTTTGCCGTTAAATTTAATCCATTCAAGACAGCGTCGGAGAGAGAGATAGCTATAGTAACAATGTGCTAGCATAGTTCAAGTAGCTCCCATTGTAGTGCAATGCTGGCAAACTGTGGTTGGGCTCCTGAACCGGTTCATTGTGAATAGTAGTCAGTAATTGTCTTACTAAGTGCTTAATCTTTATATAACTTAGTATATATATTTATGTTAAAGACATTATTTTAGACATTGTTTTGCGAACAATTTGTACTCTCCGTCAGTGGTTCGGTTTATGAACCGGTTCATTGCTAGCTGAAATCGCAAACACTTTGGCAATTGGAAAGTCTTTATCCTCAACATTTGTGTGCCTTTTATATAAGCTCCTCCTGCCTGCTGTGAACACACCTCAAACCGGTTCAAGCCGAGTGGTTCGTGTTGGCTTACATAGTGCGGCCTTAAAAGGTACCGCAAAGGTAGCGACTTCTGTGCCACACAGATTCATAACGCATTCCCAGGATAGGCGGTAAAATGCGATATGAGCCGTGACGTGGGCCTCACAGTGGAGGAAGGATGGGGGTAGTGGGTGATGAGGGGGTGATGGGGCAGGAGGAGAGGCAGGCAGTTGTCTGTTGGCCCAAAGCGAATGCGACAGGTTTTAGACGAAAGCCCATGGACTAGCACACACATGCCTGCATGTCTGTATGTGTGTGTGTGTGTGTGTGTGTGTGTGTGTGTGTGTGCTTGCCTTGGCGTCGGCTCAAAGTGACAAGTCAAGCAGAGCCGCTGGCAGAGCCAGTGACAGAATCCAGCTGAGGCAGAGGCAAAGCGGACTTGCCACAAGGATTGGCCTGGCCATGGCGACGATGGCTGCGGCTGCGGCTTGTGTGATATGTTAATTTGGCCTAAACTACACAGCGCCGCTCTTCGGACGCTTACGCCGTAGTGCTGCGTCCTTCGCCGGCAAATCCCCAAAGTAACAACAGCAGCAGCAACAGCAGCAACGACAGCAACAAACAGAGGAACGTGTCACACATTCGCGCAGGATTTCAATGTACGACGCTTCACGTTTTCTTTATATTTTCGTTTATTATACCCTGCAACAGTTGCCAGAGGTATATTAAGTTAGTGCAAATGTAAATGACAGAATATATGAAGTCTAGTTGAGTATTGAACTGGATTCTCTTTCGATCTCAGCTATGAAAATAGCCAGAGATATGAAGAGTTTATATCAAAGCTATCATTGACTGCAGGGTATCAAAGTGTTGGGTTAGTTCAACTTTAGCTTGCCTTACTTGCTTTATAATGAAATTTGTGACCCAGTCCCATTTGACACGTGCGGGCTGCCGTGTCAGGCCCCCTTTGGTGCCGGAGTTTTGCTTCTACCTCAATCTGACACTCCCTCTCTTTTGCTCACCCCCTCTCCCTATCTCTCTCTCTCTCTCTCTTGCTCTTGTCGAATCTAATGCGGTTTGCCATTTATTAGATTTGCACAAATGGTATTTTTTGGGCATAGACTTGAAGCTGTAACCCCGTGCTTCCCTTTCCCCTTCGGGTCCATTGTCTGCCTCCCGTTGCTTTGCGCCTCTATCTGTCAGGCAGGCGCTAAGTGCTTGCGCCCAACTCGAAATCGCCTGCTGCGCCCGACCGACAGAAAAAAAAAAATACAGACGATATATATGCCTATATAAATAAGCGCGTGTGTGTGTGCGGAGTATGAAAAAACGGCGAGAAAAATTATTGTAAATTCATTTAAATGTCGGCAGCCGCAACGAGCGTACACCAAACTGACGCAACATGTCGTATGCGTAATATTAAATATTTAAGGCGCTTACATATTTAATACCCTTGGTGGGGCAAGCCAGCATGGCAGGCACTGCTGCAGCAAAGGATGGGATGGGTCTGACTGGCTGCTTGCTTAAGATGAAACACCGTCTTGGCAGGACACCTTCCTTCCTAACATACTTTCTTCATGGCATTCCCCACAGAGCGAAGCTGCAGGTCGAATGCCAGGCACGCAAAGCACGTGAGACACGCAAGCGACACACACACATACACGACCCAATCGATATGAGATTCCTAATTATTATTGCACGAATTTGTACTTAGCTAATATTGAGATTTTACGAACGCCTAAAGTGCACATCAGTTCCCAGCTCGATTGAGTACCTAATGTAAGGCCAAGTCATTGAAACTGCTGCGATATTTTTTATCTTTTAACCTTGCACGTGCAATGATGATATGCGTAACCTTGTCCCGGGCTGTCTGTCTGTCTGCCTGTCAATTTAGCAATCCACTAAAGAATTAACAGGAGTAAGAGTTTAGGTTTAGGTCTCTTCCATTATTTTCTAGTCAAGCCACAGATCAGTAACTTGCTAATCTAGTCATGTAGACTGCCTAATTCATTGTGGCGCCCAACGTAGGGTGCAACCATAGCCTATAAAGAAAGGTTAGGTTAAAGGTTAATCAAAACAATATTTCACTTTAAATTGTTTCGTTAATTTGTTGCTACTACACTTATTGGCATTGGCGCCCAACGTAAGCGACAACTAGCTATTTACACGTTAAAAACACAACAACAAAACTACTAATCAAATGCCACAACAGCGAAATATTGACAACATATCCCAAGCGAAACAAGAACAATAACAACAATGGGGACAACAAAAACAACGTTACTGCGAGGATAACAATCAGTGCCCAGCTGCAAATACATAATATATATATTTTGATTGCCTTTTGGCCATTTTACTGCATTTTGTTGGTTATGCTATTTAAATCCAATAGACAAGGACAACAATAAAAACAACGACTGCAGCAGCAGAATATGCTACAAACAGAAAACTGAAAACTCGCTGACAATGTCAATAGAAAATATGAAAAATGCAGCACATATAGTATAACGCAATATTTTGAATGCCATTTCCCGCATACCGCATACCATCGATAACCATCTCCCACTGGCAAGTAACATCTGATTGGCGTTGCCATACTTTCAATTTCGATTTATATTCGATGCGAGTCCTAAGTTAAAGTTGGATATCATGTAAGTAGCCCATAAACAAGCAAGAGCAACAACAACGATTAAGCAATAATATCAATTTCATAACTTCCTCCACAAGCGATTGACATCGGCTTCCTCCAATCGGCTGACAACGCGGCGTATGCGTAACGCGAAGCTACACAAGATTCGCACGCACTTTGTGTACACTACGCAAAGGTGAACACGACGCAGATCTTAAATATATTTTATTGAATATTAAGTTGATATATACAATATTTGATAGATAACGAATGCATACGATATGTATTGAATCGATTAACATATGAGAAATATCTAGAGATGATTATTGTTTTGTTTTTTCTTCCATATTATCATAATGATATGAAGAAAATGTACTCCTCTTCTTTCCTTCTTCATTGCATGCTGTAATGCTATTTGAACTCCTTAAAGCATTTCGTTTAAACCCTTAAAATAGCCTGTAAAAGAGTATACGAGTACAGTATACGAGTTCCTAGAGAAGTTCTTTAAAGATTCCAGCTGCCACTTAAAGCCTTCGTCTTAAAGTACACAAAATGCTTCACTCTCATTGTACTAAGAACTCTTGAACTTCCTTATAAACAACACATCACATCGCTTAGTATGCCCATTTAAGTGTGAAGCAAAATAAAAGAAATCCCTGCTAGCGGCGGGGCTGAGAAGAGGCAGAAGAAGCATTTACAGGCGATTTGCCATTGAATTTCTATAGATTTTTATAAGTCGCCTTGACGCGCAAACCCAGGCAGCCTGAGTTTCCTCTCTCTGTCTCACTGTCTTTCTGTCTCGCCTTCGTCCCTCTTTTCGGACCCCATAATCCAACATCTTTCCGCTGGCAATCCCAGCTGCCTTTTTCACTTTGTATTATGCGATGTTATTGTTGTTTTGTAAGGAGAGAAATATGTATGATTACAATGGTTGACACGATGGCGGCGTGCCAGGTGGAAAGGTTGACGCAAATGTTGCCCCCGATGTGTTTGCGTTTCTCTGAAAGTGTCTGTCTGTCTTTGTGTATTTACACGCATGTGGGCATATATCGTAATATACGAAATTCAATATAAATACGCATACACACAAACAATGACAGCTTTAAACTGAGATACCCTTTAGGAGTGGGAAAGCAATAGGTATTCTGTGGCAAAATAAGACAGTAGCATAATTATATATGATGAACACAAGTTAATTTGAAAACACTATAGCTTATCGAATAGATCTAGTATAGATACCGTTTCCTTATAGACTAAGCAATAGGTTGTAATAATACTCTTCAGTTTTCTTTGATTGTCTCAAGTTTTTGCTATAACAAAAAGAGTATCTAGTAGTTTTTCAAATGTTAGCTAGTTCTATAGACAAGTTCAATTTGTTTCGTGTTTCGTTTGACAATAATTCGTATGTTTTTATTTTATTTACAATTATTTTGGATTAAACGTTCGGACTTTCATTAAATTTGCACAATGCTTAATTAATTACAATTGCAATTATGAAGCTGAGTTTTTAATTCGTTGACATTTCGACCCAGACTTCTGGGGCCCGCTGGCATTTCAATACATTTTTCGCAATTTTTCGCAATCGAATGAAATGTAATAAACGTGCAACCACAATTGCGGTTTTTTAGGGTTATAAAATTAAATTACGATTTTAATTGGCATGTTAAGTACCTGATTTACTGACCATATTCTAATTGCTTTTCCTTTTCATTTGCGCTTACTCTATATTTACATATGTAGTATATCTACCATACAGTTGGACTGATTGCGGGGCTACTCACGTATCACTGAAACGAAACAAAAGAGAAAAAAACATATTGTAAAAAATAAATAATTGATAAATTTTATGAATTTAATGCAAATTTAAAAAGATATTATGGAATATATAATTATAGTTAAAAGCACATGCATGCAAAGGCACTTCGCCCAACACACAGATCCCACAAAGTATATATATTCCTGATCAGCATCACAGAGTCGATTGAGCCATGTCTGTCTGTATGAACGCGCCGATCTCAGCAACTATTAGAGCTAGATACAACATGTTTGGCATAGAGGTTCATGTGTACCACACGTAGCTAAAGTTTTATTTTACGCCACGCCCTCCACCCAAGCAAATCAGTAGTTTGCGAATGTACAGCAAAGTATTAAAGTCATAACTTTCCGATACTTCAGTTAACATTGTCTATAGTATAGTAGTAGAAGAATATACAGTTAATTACAATAAGTTCTTCCAAAATTGATCGAAGAGTATCTTACTAAAGTTCGTCTGTTTGAGTTTGTTTATTTCTAAGGTTTTCAATTATAATGTTTGCTTTTTATTGATTAGATAAGTCAAAATAAGCATGCAAATCAAATTAGGAGCAATTAATTATTGCAATTGTTGACAATAACGAAGATATATTTATTGACTGGGTATGCCAAAGGGTTACCCTGCCAATGGTTTGTCATACCTTACCATAACTGCTAAATTGTAACAGGGTATAGCTCAGCTGTCACACTGCTGGCCATCGAGCTCAGTTTTTGGCCATAGTGCATATCAAATAGTTTGCAAGCTAACAAAATAAATGAGGTATTTGCGAAAGCACATACACTGCACTACACTACACAGACACACACACACATGCTGTAAACGTGAAGTCAAAGGGAAGATGCAGCTAAAGTATTTGGCGTTTCATGGCTTTGTTTAGCAACAATTTCAAAGCGCATATTCACTCCAAATTTTTGGACATTTTCGTTGTTTCTGGCATTTTGTTGATGGCCTCCAGTACCCCCTCCCTTCCCTGGACTGGGGCCAACAGATGCATTTTTGCATATTAAAGGGGAAAAATGTTGCAACTGTTGCAAGTTGCCCGCTGCCAGTTGCAACTTTATGCCGCAGTAACCCATGCGTTTCATATGCTGTGGGTTACTTGAGATGCGGCCCGAGATGTGGCATGGCTTGTGGCATCTGCTGCGTCATGAGAACTCGTGGCAGTAAGCCCGTGCAGAGAGTGAGAGAGAGAGTGAGAGAGAGAGCGGGATAGAAGTTTTAAGCACGAAGCGTGCATTAAAGATTTACCACAACGCGATGGAGCCAGAAAAGCGATTCAAGAGGCTACAATTAAGCTGGTGAGGAGGTGCACAGAGTACGAGTATGTGTGTGTGTGTGAATGTGTTGTTTGGTGTATGTTACCTTTGACTGCCAGTGTCGATTAGGCATCAATGAAAGGTGGATTATCTTTAAAAATCTCAAGATTGCTCCACCCATTTCTATATACAATACATATTATTCTTTTCTATACTTTGATTTATATTTATGATCATGAGATATCAGGTTTCTATTCTTCAGTCCAAAAGAATTTCAACTTTGCAAACACAAATTGCAGCTAACAAGAGTAGTCCTTATATTCCATGTGCTGCAACTGGGACAGTAAGTTATAGCACACAAAAATGCATAGATATGTATCGTAAAACAGTCTCTTGCGAATGCATGTGCAATGAAAATATCCTGGACAAGTTGGAAGAGGAAGTGTACACAGCATGGAAAGGTTCAGACTTATGAAGGATCAGTGCAGGTTCTTCTTTGATAACTTGATACTATATATATATAACCAGACGGTATACTGTGCATAAACATATTCTTTATTAAAATCAGCTGCCCATTACAGGGTGCCTTACATTTTCACACACTTAGCTTAAGCATTTCTTACTTGTTTTGCTTGCGATGCGCTACTTCTACTCCGTCCCTTTCTCTTGCTCTGTCTTTCTCCCTTACTTTCTGCACTATATTGGCAGTGGCCAAATGTTTGCCCTCAACTTGCAATGGCAGCCCGCAACTCAAGGCCAAAGTGCAGTGCAGCGAGGAAGCAAAAGGCAAACAGAAGTAAAAAAAAAAAAGGGAATTGGTGAAAAACAATTTGGAAATTATGATTAATTGCTCAAAATGTAATTGAGCGTGGAATGAATTGAGTATCGAAGTGCAAGTGAACATGGAAACCAGTGAAAGCGAAATGAAAATATGCGAAAATTCAAATAAAATGCTTGCAGGCAGAGAGACTGTTTTTTTTTCAATCAATCCGTTTGTCGTTCAGTTAGTTTGTCTGTCAATATGTCATACATTTTTCCAGTTAGTCAATCTGTCAGTTAATTTGTCGTTCAGATATGTGGTATGTCAGTTAGTTGGTCAGTCTGTTAGTCAATCAGTTAATAGTACAGTCTCTTTGTCAATCGGTGACTTAATCTGCCATTGTGCCTGCCAGTCACTCTGTAAGTTTATCTGTCAGTCAGTCTGTAAGTTTATCTGGCAGTCTGTCAGTCAGTATGTAAGTTTATCTTTTAGTCTGTCTGTCAGTCTGTAAGTTTAGCTGTCAGTCTTTCAGTCAAGTCTATTAGTTTGTCTGTCACTTAGTCAAACAGTTAAAAAACCAGTCAGTCAGTCAGTTCCTCAGTTAACAAATCAATCTGTCAGTTAGATATATTGTTTGTCAGTTAGATATATTGTCTGTCCGTTATTTGGACAGTCTGTATGTCAGTCTGTCTGTCAGTTTATCTGTCTGTCTGACAATAAGTTTAAAATTCTTTTTGTCAGTCTTTCTGGTAGTCAATCAGTCTGTCAGTTTGTCTGTCAGTCACTCGGTCTGTCAGTTTGTCTGTCAATTCATCAGTAAGCAAGTTACTGTTTTTGTCACTACAACAGCCGTGTCCATTTCAACTGAGGTCTCCTGCCCCCGCTCCTTCATCCCTGATAGGCTCGAGCAGCAATCATAACATGGTACACACCCACCCACACACACACACGCCACAGACAGAGGCTGGCGCTCAATTAACAGACTTAAAATAAAGTCAGACGCAAATATTTACAGCGGCATTGGAAGTCGAGCCTCGCCATCTGGAGAATGCTGGAGACGCTTAAAGTGGCGGTTGACTGTGAGACGGTAAGGCACAGAATGGGGGGGAGTACAACGCGTACCTACGGTACATGGCATGGCATGGGGCAAGCTTTATACATTCGGTCTGGCAAAAGGATAAAAAGCCGACGTACTTCATTAATTTTAATTAAGCGCCCGCAGCATGACAAAAAGCGCACCCCGAAATTGTGAAACACCAAAGGGCCAGAGGAGGTGGCGTGCGAAGGGGGAAAGGTGGGCGTAAGATCTACCATAAACACGACTAAAAGTACAAGTAACGCTTGCAATCATCATCATTAACAGCCTTGCCAAGCCTTGCCAGCCTTGCCAAGCGTGTGAAGGCGTGACCGATATATGTCATAGAGCCTGCAATATATCCACAGATATCTACCCTGATTTCGATAGCATTACAGAAGGAATGCTTACAGAGTTGAGTTATTAGAAATCTAAATTTAAAGATTGTCATAAGAAATAAAAAATTAGTGCTTTACAATCTAGAAACCTTTAAAAGCTCCCCTGCGGTTGACTCACGCTCTCATCACTAGCTGCGCCTCGAAGTAGACAAACATTTTCGCCACCGAAAGTGACAAATTAGTCGCCCGCACCGTCCCCTCTCGCTACCTAGCTTCCCCTTTAGCCTTTTTTGCAACATTCGCCATTTTACCGCTGCCGTTTTTCGTCCAACCTTGAGAAATTTTTGCCAGCGAATAATAAATTAAATTTCTTCGCTCTCTCATTCTGCCTCTCTCTCTTTCTCCTTCTCTCTCAGTGTTCAACTCTTTTGCCACAAGCATTTTTAGTTTTCAGCGTTTTGCCTTATAAATAAACATGTAAAGGCAACTTCCGGCTGCCAGGCATAAACATAAAACACACAAGTTTCCATCTATGCAGATCTCATAACATTCGTTAAGAATTTCCATATTTATTTTTCTTTCTCTCTCTTTCTTTCTTTATTCCTCTATCCTTCAACCACAAAAACTTAAAACAATTCAATTTTGCCAGCAAAACGCTTAAAGTTTCACCGAAAGGAAGGTAGCTACCTTTTAAGCCTTAGCTCTGGGATTAGCGGGTGGCTGTCGACGCAAGAAATGACTTTACTCTGGAATTTCAGATAGAATTCAAGTACGTTGAGTATGTAGCTTAGAAGGAAGAACTCCACATCTACACTTCTCCCACATTTGCCAACCAGGGTATGGGAAAGTTGACTTTGCAGACCAAATCGTGTGGCAGCCACAAGTAGCACATACAGTGTACTGGCTAAGCAGCGCTTAATGGTTACTATAAAGCTCGGTTGACTTGTGACGAACAAAACTAAGTGGAGTGTGCAAAAGACTTAAGTTCCGCTTGCAGCACAGTACACTCATGACTTTTCTCTAGGTTGAGGCACAACAGTCAGAAAGATTTCTTCAATATGGTTGTGCGTAATCAGCATGAACAGTCGAATCAATTTTGTCATATTCCTTCTGTCTGTCCGTCTGTTCGTCTGTCTGTCTGCCTGTCTGTCTATCTTCTGCCTGGCTGTCTGTCTGTCTATCTGTCTATCTGTCTGTCTTTCTATTCGTCTGTCCGTCTGCCTATCTGTCGGTCCATGTGAAAATCTAGATCCCAGAGATTATGAGAGCTAGGCCTACCAAAGTAAGAGACAATAGGGATTTAAGATTTCTCCATTAATTTTATTAATTTAATTTAGAGCACTAGACTCAGTAAACCTTAACCTTGCCCAAAGCGAAAACTGAGGAAAAATCAATGGAAACAAAAATCAAAATATAGCTAAAAAAAAAAGAAGAAGGAAACTAAAAAAAAGGGAAGGCAGATGGAGCCTAATTCCGAGCAGCTTACTTAACGCCAGCATATAAATAATCCGACTAATCTTTGCTGCACGGCGTTGAAACTTAATACCTTAAACAGCGAGTGAAACAATAACAACAACAACAACAAGAACTACAACAACAACGGTTAAGTATAACAACAACAGCAACAACAACAACGATAAAGTATAACCTTCGCGCTTCTGGAATTAAGAAAATCCATTTAAGAAATTTTTTAATTGAAAAGCGCGCGCGGAGCAAAAAAAAAAGCCATGAAAATGCCGTGGCAGGAGGCCATAGGGAAATGGCTGGGGAAACTAACGTGCATGGGGAAGGTGGAGAGAAAGAAGAGTAGGAGGTAGAGGAGACTCGACTGAAGCGTCGCACGGCGGCAACAATAATCATAAAAGTCAGAAATGCTATGCTTGCTCTCTCTCCTTCTTTACCTCCCCCCCTCGCAAACACACACACACACATACACACGCACACTAATTGAATTAAAAGCGCA
Source organism: Zaprionus capensis (assembly GCA_018903675.1). Taxonomy (NCBI): domain Eukaryota; kingdom Metazoa; phylum Arthropoda; class Insecta; order Diptera; family Drosophilidae; genus Zaprionus; species Zaprionus capensis. Next base: position 9,272,697 of record JAEIFN010001073.1, on the reverse strand, counting down.
CTGGGCAGCACTCACTAGTCCAGCATTTCGATGTCATCCTCCTCATCGCTGTCCCCGGAGCGTTCATCGTCATCCAGTCGCTCATCCTCGTCGTAGCTGCCAAAGCGTTCCCGTTCCCGTTCACGTTCCCGGTCACGTTCACGTTCACGCTCTCTTCCCCGGCCCTCACGGCCCATGGGTCCATTGCTGCTGCTCAGATTGCCAGTGCTGCCACGCCCACCGCCCCCAGCACCAGCACGACCACGAGCATCCGTTGGGGAGATGCCGCGTCGACGCGTCGATTGAACTGGCAAACCGACGCCCTGTTCGAGCTCCTCCTCCTCCTCATCGCTTTCGATCTCGATCTCGTCGATATCACGTTGGCTTATGCTGCGCTCCGGCATTGTTAGCTTATCTCTTTCACTCTTTTTCTCTCTTTCACTTTCTCTGTTTCACTTGCTCTCTATCTGTTTCACTCACACACACACAGACACAGCGAAAAAAAATGAAAGGCACTCAGAAATTTCTTTAAAGGTTTTCTAGATCGTTTTGCGAGATCGTTTCTTGTGATCGTTTATCGAGATTGTTCTTCGAGATCGTTTATCGAATTCGTTGCTGTCAACACGAGACGCGACACACACAGAGCTCGCTGCCTGCCACCTGATAAAGACTTGCACCGAACGCATCCACAACTGCAATTGGCGCTGCGATGGCGCCGTCAGTTGGCATCAAGCGACCGGCAGTAGCGTTCAAAGCATTCAAAGCGGACTTGGTGGGGCTTCGAAAAGGCCGCCAGGTGATTTCTGACGCTAATTCAATTAGCTACCACACACAGGCACACACACACACACCTGCGACACGTAGCCGCGCATACATTGCAAATTTTTAAATGGGGTCAGCGATTTTTGGGGGCGACATTGTTTGGCGGCCATTCGGAAAACTCGGCTAGGAAGCCCCAGTACGACACAGCCCAAAACTGGCTAAAATCAGCGCTGCGTGTGCAATTATCTCACTTCCTCCCCCCCTCCCCGAACAACCACGCTTCTTTGCTATCTATCACTTCTTTTTATCTCTGATGTTCGCATCCGTTTAAATTGATGTGAAACATATTGAACGAGATTATAAATTGCCAGGAACTAGGAATAAAAGTAATAATACATATTTATATAGTAACATATATAGATATTTAACTGAGCTAATTATATGTTTAAATACATGCACTCAACTATAAACAAAAGGATTTTGCATAGATCTTTTTTATCTACGAGCTACATACATACCATATAGAACATACATAGATCATGCCATATATTACATATGCTTGAACTATACATATAGTATCTATCATATATTTCGTATATACCTATCTCTATAATATATATGTATGTATGTTCATATTGTGCATGTCTATATTTCTATCACTCTACCTACATATCTATTGATATTTTGTCTATATCTTACTATCAACTTATGCCATATCTAACCATAAATCCATCCCTTTATTATCTGTAATGTTTGATTAACTGATTGATTTATGATGGGAAATGTACTTGGCCTTATACTACTAATATACATGCATATGTATATGTGTAAGAAATATCTCTAGATAATACTAAGGTTTGCTTAAGACAATGCTTATAAAGTCAAGTTGAGCCATGTTAAACTCTTTCAAGACCCTCAACATTTTACACAGTACAGGGTAATATTTCAACTGAAATATGTCTATTAATTAAGAAAATCAGTTCACTCTAACTATATCTCTTTCTCTTTATCTATCCCCCTCTATCTCTGTCTGTTATGCTTAGTCTCTCTATATCTTTATACATCCGTAATTAAGAGCACCCCCTTCCAGCACAAGGCAAATCCAACCTTAGTCAATTATATTTTACTATTCTCAAAGAATATAAATCATATGTAGGGTAGATATCTGTTTACAGAGTATCTCAGAGTGAGTCTCTTTTTGTTTCTGTATTTGTTTCTGCTTTTGTTTTGATGTTGTCGTTAATATTGCTGTTGTTGCTTTTCTTGTTTCTGTTGCTGCTGTTTCTATTGTTATTATTGATTTTTGAAGCTGGCTCAAAGCGTCGACTGGCTTATTAGTTCGTCATTTGCAAGCAAGCGACACAGCAGCAGCAACAACAAATTATTAACAATTATTAGCCAGCCGGTTGCTTCGGTCGTTTTGGCTGGTTTGGTCGAACTTCCGCTTGCGGCAAGCCAAAAGAAGAATCATCAAATCGAGACGAGACGAGCCAAGAAACAAAGGTGGCGCGCACTTTTAATGGGCTATTTCAATGTCAAGGCCCAATTTGTGATACCCTACATATAAGAACAAATGATATACACATGTCATATATACAATTCGTCAGATTCACACGACCTCAGCAAGTTCAACGCAAAGTCAAGGCACATTTATTGTTCTGTTGGATAATAATACTTTGGATAATAATACTTATAAGTAATTCATATTTATATATATCATTATATATCTGAATAACATACATATATATATATAGCATCTATATATGTGAAACCTTTTAAAACTTATGTTTCTTCTAAATTTCTCTACACATTCTTAGCTATTTTTTATAACTATTGAAACACTTTATCCTACTCAAGAAATTCGATTAATATTATTCGTTTGGTTTATGTCAAGAACTCTCTATTAAAATCGCATGTTATATCCGGCAAGAGTATGCAAACTTCGGTCTTGAGAATCTTCAACTCTTTTCTATTATTAGATTGTTAAGATCGAACATGATTGAGCTGGAGAAACGTCGATGTTTAAAGATTTATAACGATATGGAATAGATAAAAATCAAATCAAATTAACGAATACTTAACACAATTTAGAATAGAATTAGTAACATATGTATGTACATAGATAGATATATGTATATAATGTGTGATTGTTATATTATTTATATATGTATGTTACATATATTTATATGTATAGATAAACTAACTTCTAGATCTATTAACAAGTTCATTCACTTGGTGCACTGGCAAAATACAGCGATGACAAGAAATCAGAGTGAAGCGTGACAGGGAGGGTTACTTAGATCAATTAAAGACAATTATTGCTGCAACTCAGTCAACAAATTAGCTGCAACGCGCATTAATTGACCCTACAAGATTCTTGACCTCGTTGCAACTGCAAATTCGGCTCGACTCATTCATTGTCAAGGCCGATAACGAAGATACGATGAAACTGAACTAAGAAATCTTGAGACAAAATAAAAACTCAAAAAAATGAAAACGACGAAAGATAAACAAAAACAACGAATGCCCGACAAAGGTGTCAACTAAGGCAACCTTCAGACGGTTTAGACGCAGGCAAAGAAGCAGAAAAGCACTAAATGCGGAAGTATCACAAAGTGTTGCTAAAGTGTTGCCCGGCATTGTACGGGAGCATCCAAAACGGATGAATAATATTATACTATATGAATATATGTAATGGTTATGGTAGGACGAAAGACTTACATATAAGTCAGTCATCTATCTATCTTTCTCTCTCTCTCTCTCTCTGTGGGTCTAGCGGGTTTCCTCTCTATATCTTTCAAAGTGCATAACTATTTCGAAAGTGCATAATTACTTCGAAAAGTTATTGAGTTTTCGCTATATATGTATACAACAAAAAGCTCTCTTTGGCTTAAAGTGCAATTCGATCAAAACCAAAAAAGTATCCTTAAGTTGTTAAGCTTTCGATGATGCCAGGCTAAAAGCTTTCGTGAAGGTTTCACGTTTTAAAGATGCTTCCAACTAAAGTTTTCTACTTAAACATCAATCATCTCTCTCTCTCTTTCTTTCTTTCTCTCTCTCAGTCTTTTTCTCAAAGTAAAAAACTGTTTAAAAAAGTTCTTAAGACAAAAGCTCTTCTTTGTATAAAATCTTATCAAGCAATCAGATTAAATTGTTACAAATATCCTAAAGTTGTTGAGCTTTCATAGCATATAAGACAAAAAGTTCTTCATATTTAAATCGATCAAAGCTCTACAAAATATCCTCAGGTCAAAGAGCTTTCATTGCATCAGCAACAAGCTTAATGCAGCTCAGCTAAGAGCTTCCATTGAAGATGTTTCCAACTCAAGTGCGCTTTCTACCTTTTAAAGAATAATAGACTGTCTAGCATTGACGGTGTGGATTTCTCTCTCTCTGTCTCTCTTGCTATAAACCAGAACTGAATCTAAGCGTGACTAATATCGCGCCAAAAGCTTCTTCCGCCTGTGATGCGCGGCTAATTGCTGAAAGCAAGAACAAAACACGAACAAAAATCAAAGTAAACAAACACTTGGAAGTGCGAAAGAAGAAGAGGGAGAGACAGAAATAAAGAGGTAGAGACGTAAATAAATAAAGAAAACACACACACACACACGCGCGGGAACTTGATAAGCAGCCCACGTTGCGAAATCTGAGTAAGACTCACCCAAACTCTCTACACACACACGAGCCATAAATGAGCCTAGCATTATATATGTATATGTATGTTGTCTGTATAGGTACAGTGGGTACTTGGCTAGCCCCCCAACTGCGCCAGAAGAACACACGGAAAACACATATAAATTATTTAAATAATTTAATTACGATGACGTTGAGCATGATGATGATGAGGAGAGGAAGATCGAGAGAAAGAGAGACAAGAGGAGATAGTGGTGATTATGATGATGATGTTGTTGCTACTGTTGCTCGTCGCTGTTATCAGTGCACGTTTAAACGGTCGTCAAACATGACTAATTGCTGACAGGTGACAAGGCCCACCCGACGACCGACTTGCTGCTATAAAGATCGTCCAACTGTCGCGAACTTGCTTGATAAGCGAAGGCATGGGAAATATCTTAGGTCTTTTCATACGAACTATACGTCTTATATGAAACATACTATTGTAGTAACAGAAGTAGTAAATGTAACTAAATATATAAGTAGCACGTAGTACGGATAAAATATTTGGAGTTCTCTTCAGGTTTATTACTTTAGTTTTTATGCAAATTGTAATACAAACTGCAGACTTACACATTTAAGTGTAATATATTAAATGAGTTCAATTAGTTGAAGTTGTTATAGCAAAGATTTATTAATAATCACATATAAAAAAGGCTCAAAAGAAAATAAATAATCTAGAACACTTTGCTTAACATTTTTGGCGTTCATTTTTATATATTTGCATAAATCATCATGTTTATAACAACCTAATTTAATAAAGATATTATGTTTAACGTTTTTGATTGAAAATTGTTTAAAGTTTTTGGCGTTAACTTTTATATTTACCTAGTTTATTTACGTAATTAAATAAAGAAATTCTATATGTTTGATATAAAATCGTTTGCAATTTGCATAAAATTGGTAAAAGTTTTTTGTATTGTTTTATATATTCGCATAGATAATGAATTTTATGACAACCTAATTTTGCCATTTTAATCTTCAATAAATAAATAAATATACAGTAAAAACCTAAACAACTTATTAATAAAGACGAACAAAATAGGAAGAAACTAGCTTTTTATTCAGTCTATTTAAAACGTTTTTGCTTTATTTTAATATCAAGATTCGTAGTTTTATAACATCATAGTATCACAATTTTAAGAAACCTTTTTTTTCTACTTTCATAATACATTTTTCTACTTTTCAATACATAAGAAAACTTCAAGAGTATTTTTTCGAGTTAAAACTCTTTCATTTATGCCATAAATATTTATGCTATAATTTACAATATTTATACAAATTATATTGGCACACTGTATTTGCAAAATTGTTGCAAAAATCGCATTTTTTTGTGGGCTATGCGAAAGAGCGTCTCACAAAATAGAGTTGCCCATTTCACATGCAAATTGCAACTGGTTGCAAAATTTCATATTTTTTTGCTTTTGTTGTTGTTGTTGTTTTATAGTTGTTGCTGTTGATTTTAACCCCTAGTTTTGTGTGGACTGTGCAATGCATTTGCATCGATTCGATTCGCCGAGCTGCCTCTGCCTGCGTGGGCCGTCACAGTTCTAACTGTGCTTTTTTGGCCGCTGGCGTCGCAATTAATGAAAGAGCGGAGCTGTCAAGCCAATTTCGGATTGGATGGCGAACGAGTGCGTGGGAGCGTATGTGTGAATGAGTGCGACAGAGAGAGAGAGAGAGAATGAGAGAGAGAGAGAGAATGAGAGAAAGAGAGTGAGAGTTTCAAATGCAAACGGGTGTGGGAGTGGGAGAGATAGAGACAACGCACAATATGCATAACAAGTTCAAGGCCAAGCACACATGTATACCCACACACACACACACACAGAGAGAGACGCAGACTCACCTGCTGCTGCTGCTGTCAGTCGCAGCGACAGCCTCAGTTGGCTTCAACGTCGACGTCACAGTGGGCGTCTCTGCCAGCACCGGCCTGTAGATGAGCGGCTTGACGTTGCATTCAACATCGTCGAGAAAGACAACATCGTGCACGGGTATAATCCGATGTAGATCGGACACATTAAAGTGCAGATCCCGAAAGGGTCCGTGCAGCAGGCAGCGCAGCGTCGACGAGGCAGCGACTGCATCCGCATCCGTGTCGTGTGGGGGCAACTGCAAATGCAAAGCTCGTTAGACCAATTTTAATTCACATGTGTGTGTGTGTGTGTGTCAGTGTATGCGTGTCTGTGTGTGTGGGGGGGAGAGGTATGCTTTATGCCTTGCCTTGATTTTCCCATTGGCAGCGGAGAACATTGAGCAGAACACAAAACAGTAACAGAAACAAAAACAACAAATAATAATAAAATAAAATAATATTGCGTTTATTCATCAAATATTTAAAACAAAACTCGCGTCTTATTGGAACGAACGACGCGGCGAAACAAAACTTTTTTAACACGCGTGCGTACGTCGCCGCGTTGGGCAGCGCAGTAGTAGCAGCGACGGCGATGGCGAGGGAACAACAAAGCGCAATTAACTGTGTGTAATGTGCTTGAGATTTACTATATAAATATGAATTGTATATGTATACATTTGTGTATGTGTGTCTTTTTCTCAATTAAAATGTTTGTGCCACAAGCACACACACACACAACACTCATTAGGCCGCAATAGCGGCTGCAGTTGTGGCTGCGACTGCGCCTTCACTTTGCATTTCACTTGCGCATCGCGGCTGTAGCAGAGAAGGCGCAAGAAACGAAGCAGCGCCAGCAGTCATAAGAAATCTCGCATAACAACAACAACAATATGGAGCAACAACAAAAATAACGGCAACTATTCAATTTTCTTATATGACGCCAACACCGACGCTGACAACACAGCTCGCTTTGCTGCAGAGCCCCCCGTACTGTCGCTGTCGCTGTCGGCGTCGCTGCCGCTTCAATTGGTCCATTTCAGCGATCAGTTTAAAACAGCTGTTTGTTAAGCAACCAATGATCTGGCAACGCCACAGCACAGCTATAAGTGCTGCCAGATCCCAAGCATTTCAATAATTGTCAACACTGTCATCGCTGACTTAGCCAACACTGTGCACACACACAAACTTATTAAGAGGTAGAAGCAGAGCTAACCAAGCTGTGAAAAATGCGTTTATAACAATTGACAAATTAGTGATTTCAACAAATTCTATTAGTTTTCTCACATCACAGGTAAGTTGTGTATTGCCTAGAATAAATGCTAAGGTGTAAATACAGTGCACAGACTACATCTGCACACGGGACTAAATGATGCATAGCTGCATGCGGCGCTTTTATGCAAATGTGTGTGACTGTGTGCGTGTGCGGTCTGGCGGCAAAAACAATGGCAGCAAAGCAAAGGCTAAAGAGGAAGCAAAAATCTGCATAAAATTAATGGATTTATTTCTTTAAATTTTTTGCAGTGCATCATTGCCTTGTGACGGCGAATTCTGAAATTTTTCGCTTAGTCTCGGACAACAACAGCGAGCGACTTTTTTTGGTGAGTGCAACTAAAAGGAAAAGAAGAAGAGACACAAAAACACAAACTGACTGAATATTTCCAACATGCAGCTAGTAAACTAGAGAGAGAGGGAGAGAGGAAGTGAAAGATTGCGGGCGAAATGTCGCACACGATTCTGCTGGTGCAGCCGGGGGCACGACCGGAGACACGCACCTACTGCGACTATGAGAGTGTCAACGAGTGCATGGAGGGCGTCTGCAAGATCTACGAGGAGCACCTGAAGCGACGTAACCCCAACACGCCCACCATCACCTACGACATTAGCCAGCTGTTTGACTTTATCGATACCCTTATCGATATTAGCTGCCTGGTCTATCAGAAGAGCACCAACACCTACGCCCCGTACAACAAGGATTGGATTAAGGAGAAGATCTACGTACTACTTCGCCAGGCTGCCTTCAGTCCGAATGCCTAATAGAAGAAGAACACCAACAAACGAAAGCCAAAACAAGAAGAAGGAACTAGGAAGAGAGAGAGAGACAGAGAAGAGAAGGAAAAGTGGCTACAAACAAACATCTGAAGAAAAGAGAAGCTAATCACCTAACAGAAGAAGAATCCCCCCTCCCACTCTCCCCACTTTGTACTCGAACTCATTGTGTATTGTGTATCTCCACCCACCTCCAATTTTAGTTTTCGTTTCACCATCTTAGCCTATAAATAAAAACAGAGAGGGAGAGAGAAAGAGAGTGGGATAGTGGAGCACGACTGCATCGCATCCGCGAAGCTCTACACAACACTACGATCGAATGAGGTCCTTAATTTTTTTGTATTTAATTATAATATAATGTATGTATATACAAATAACCCCATTGTCGTATTACTCTCGAATGGGGTCTGACGATAGCAACTGAAACTTTCTATGGCTAGTTCCCATTTCCTCGATCTGACAATGCTCTGCATGAAACTGACTACACTGTTTAAGGATATAGAATTGAGGAATATATATTATTATTATATGATTGGGAATATGTGCAATATACTATAAGGTACATACTTCTACTGTACTCCTGCTGAGCATACAGCTCTCTTTGCAGTCGTTTTTCTCATGATATCGCCGATTTGTCCTCACCTTATCTAACAATTATTAAAAAGGCTCGCAAGTCTTTATATTCTTGATGGCTAACCAGACTCTGAATTCTTCTTTCCGTTCCTTCTTTGCCTTCTCATTCCCTCTTTTACTTAGTTTTTGATTTTCCATTTAGAATTTCGAGTTTTTGAATAAATCCGTTATAATAAACACATGTATACGATATAGCAAATGTATATATCTATACATATGTATATCTAATATGTAGATATGTATATCTTAGACAAGAACATTAGCAATCGATTCATATTCCTATTTCCTTGCAACAATTCCATTATATTGCGAAAGAGAGAGACAAATTGGAAACTTCAAATAGTTTATTACTTTTCCAGTCACTTTATTCACTAAATATTTCTTAAAAATGCTGAATCTTTAACAAAAACCTTTCTGAATATACTTAAATTAGCAAACAAACGAAAATATTCCTACATTCTGTGATATTATAATATTACATTGAGAAATATAGAAATTAGAAGCTTGGAAAGAGTATCTTTATTTCTTTCTTTAAATATAAAATTTATTAAGAAAATATTACTCTATTCTTTGCTAGTCTTCTATTACATTGAGAAAAAATGAAACTAGAAAATGTGAAATATCAATATTCTCTTTAAAAGCATCTTTATTCCCTTGTAGATTCCTCTAATATGATAAACTTCCTGACAACACTAAAAACAAAGAGCTACCTTATAAACTATACTTCTATATGTAGATCAATCAGTTGGGGCCTTTCGTTTATAGCAAACTTTATGGGGGTTGCCATAATTTATGCCGTGCAATTAAATCGACACGTAACGTGGTTCTGTTTTTTGTTTACTTTCCGCCAATTTTGTGAGTTCTCTCGAAATTACTTGACCCCCGCCCCTTCACCCCCTCTCAACCACAGGTGAACTCAACGAGACGCGCTGTAAGGCAAATGCTGTTAATTGCGGCAAATCTCTCAGGTGTGTGACTGGGGCAAACAGAACCTTTGGTCTATTTGGCGACAGGTAGCTCTGCAGTAGCAGAGCAGCAGCAGCAAAGCAGAGCAGCAGCAGAATGCTGGCTCAGCAGCAGCGCTGGCCTTGGCTGTCAGTTGCATTGAACTTGGCGTAAAATCACATAAATATATATGGTAGATGTATACTATATATACATACACATGTATGTAATTAGCCCCGCAATTGTTTTATACAAAAGCGAAACTATTAATTTAATTAACCTGCCAATTAGAACTGGTTTTTTGCAGCTGTTTTGTTGTTGTATTTTAATTGAACAGCACGGCAACTCCAGCAGCAACGACGGCGACGGCGGCGAATTCAATGTCAAGTTCATATTTGGCCGCACACACACACATACACGCACACAGCTGCACTCTCGTTGTATTGCGCTCTCATTCTGTTTGGCGTCCACTTAGTTTCTCTTTCTCTCTTACATTTTGCATTATATTTAATTAGCTTTACTATAATTAATTATAAACATATTCTGCGTAACATTTAATTGTGTTTTCTTTGCATCTCCTTCTCCTTCGTTCTACTTTTTCTTCTACCTTTCTCTTTCTACCTGACTAATGACGCATTTTCCGTGCTGGAGCAGCCTCATTCTCATATTCCATTTCATACTCCAACTGCAACTTCGGTTTGGCGCGTCGACGCGGCGTCGCTGTTGCTGCACCCTTGGCGGCGGCGGCGTCTGTTTTCGACTTCTTCTTCGTTGGCTGCTGCTGCTTGGACGATTTCGACGGTACTTTGGTGTCCTGCGGAATGCGTCGAAACGTTAATTAACACTGTTCTTATTGCTATTTCTATCTTTTTTTGGCAATTTGTCACTCAAAAACTCGTCAAGTTGCGCGCGCGCGCGTTCGCCGACTGCGGCGGCTGCTCGAGAACGTAACGATCGGAGCTAAGAACGTTGGAGCTGACGTTGGCGCCGGCAGCGCTGTTGCTGCGCAGCGCGTATGTCTCGCTTGCGCGCATTATGTTAATAAGCAACAAATTGCCAATTAAAGTGTGGGAATTATAAATATAACCCCACCTGCTCCTCCTCCTGCGCTTCTTCGATAAATCGATTACTCACCTCAATATCATCGGCGTCATCATCGTCATCCTCATCGGACTGCGCGAAATCGCTGTCTAACTCGACCTCCTCACGGCGACCCGAATCGCTGTCGTAATCGGCCTCCTCATCTTCGTCATCATCATCCTCCTCATCTTCGGTATCTGCCTCGACAAACTCGTCTTCGTCGTCCTTTTCATTCAGCGCACGACGCAGTTCGGCAGCCTCGCGACGACTCTCGTCCGCATCCTCATTCAATTCCATTTCGTGTTCAACCTCGTCCTCCTCCTCATCCTCTTCCTCCACATCCTCCTCCACATGTTCCGCCTCCAGTGCCTTGTTGAACGCGGTCTGCGAGAAGTTATAGATATCCTTGTAGGTTCCCATCTTGAGGCGCGTCAGCAGTTCCTTCTCGATATGATTATCGATCTTGGCCGCAATCAGCGCCTTCTGTTCCCGTCGTGTCTCGCGTCGCTCGATCTTCGTGGACAGTGGCACAATCAGTTTCTGGCGGCGCAGCTTCAGGCGACGCATGCGCATCAGATACTGTGTAATCTTGAGGAATCTCTGCTTGTTTTTGGCTATCATGTACTTGGGCCAGAACACCAGATTCTCATTGATCTGTTCGATGGCCTTCTCGAAGTTGCGGGACAACTTGATGCGCTCCCACAGCTTGCTGGGCATGTGCGCCCGCTCGGCCGTCTTCACGAACAAATAAATGATTCCTTTCTCCTCCCGCACCGTTGCGTACTGTGAGTTTGCCAGCGGGCAGGTACGACGTGTGCAGAGACCTGTCAGATTGTATTCATGCCGGCAGAAGGTGCGCGTATCCGTCCTGGAAAGCGATAAGTTATTATTCCTCTCTCTCTCTCACACTTCCAATAACCCCCTCAACTTACTTGACTTTGTGCGAGCAGAAGGATTTGTTGATGATGCTCCAAACCACCTATAAGGTAATTTATTCAATTAAACATTCCATTTATTTATTGCTTTACACTACTTACATCGTCGTGCTGCATTTTGTCTGCCGCTTTTGTTGTAAGTTTATTTTATTCAAATCGAATTTATTTTAAACACGTGCAACGTGCAAGCGGCTTCAAAACAAAAAAAAACACATGAGTTGAATCGAAGTTGACATTCGCCTGTTGACGTATGCAGCGCAAAGTGACCAGCTGGTAACATGTGTGCACGATGAGTGTATATCGATAACAAGGTCGAATGGCGCACGAATATAAAATGTACTCTAAATTTGAGTAAAATTATTGAAAAGCAATGGCATATGCATTGGTTTGATTGATTTTCAAAATGTATTTATTTAATATCCGTGCTTATCTTAAAAATATAAACTATTCATGTACGTAAGGAGGCGTTTTGAACTGCCAATTGCGAATATTACCTACGGAACTATGCTTTGCTTGCGAAAGTTGGCGGGTTGCCAAATTGGGCTAATAGAGGTGAAACTGCGTCGTCACACATGCAACTGCTGGACAAAATCGAAATATTAAACTCAACGTATATATATTTTTGCCATTCCCTGGAACAGTGTCATAAAAATTCCGATACAACAGGTATTTTTTAAATACCCCCGCTATCGATACGAACCGGCAATCTGCTTGCAAATTTTGACAGTACCAATGACTAATTCCTACGCTTAAAGAAGCAGAGAAGAGAAATTAAAGACAGAAATTCACCTTCAAATAGTGCAGAATTTATTCTAATTATTTATTTAAGCAATTCCTTTTGATAAAAACTGAATTAATTGTGAATTTCAGTCATTAACACACTCTGTACCCGCAGTCTATCGATAGATGCCGGCAATTTGCCAACTTAGCCCGCCTCTACCGATAAATAGCAAACAAACGCGAATACCAAGATAGATCAAGAGAGGAGCGAGAGGAGAAAACAGAAACATAAATTTAACCGCGAACACTGCCGGATTTTCTCTATGCACGTGCTAGAGCATTTCCATTAGTTAATTAATTGAATTAAGACTGATACTAAGTGTAACAAATCGAAGGAGACAAAATAACTGCCGAATCATGCAGAGCATGCTGATATTGCTTGCCGCCAGTGCGTTACCAATTTTGGCAATTGTATTTGTTACCGCATTGCTTGGCCACAAGCTATATATAAATGTGCGGTAAGTTGTGTGGGTGTGAAGGGAGGGCAGGAGGGATGACAGAATCTACCACATGGCCATATGATCATCATTGTTCTTGTTGTTGTTGCACAGCTCTCGGTACGATATTCAGGTGAATTGTTGGTTCTGCAACATCAACTCACGCGTCCCCTACGCGGAACGTTGCAGCTGGACATGCCGACACTGCGAACAGTACAATGGATTCACCAAGGATGGCGACTACAATCGTGACATACTGCAGCGATCCCATGACAGCCAACAGCGGTCGAGGAATAGCAGCGCCAGTGGCGGCTCCAGTGGTGGTGGCGCCTTCTGTGCCAATTCATATTACAACAACGGGCAGAACGGAGTAGCAGCACCTCAAGCTGGCAACGGCTTCTGTGATCATTGCAACGAGGCACAGCGTCTCAAGGTGGAGAAACTGGCGCAGTTTGAGCCCAAGAACGAGTCCCGCTTCGAGCAGGAACTGAAGCAATACAAGTGAGTAAAGAAGTTGCCACTGCAAACATCCTTTAACTAATGCATCCTTCTGCTGTACTGCGCCTCCCCAGATCACAGCTGGAGAAACAGTTCCGTTTGTGCGATAGTTGTGAGCGACATGTCAGCCAAGTGCTCACCGAGAAGAAGAAGATGGTGCTGGGCTCCAAGTTCCTCAATTTTGTGGTCAAGTCTGCAGCTCTCCTCAAGCAGCCGCACTTCAATCACTTGGCGAGTGTGCAACAGCAGCGTCGCCTGCAACGTTATCAATCACTCATGTGCTGGCTTACACTGATCAATACACTGTGCCTGCTCTGCTTCATGCAGCCTGCAACGCGCACCCAGTTCACCTCAGTGCTGGGCGAGATGCTGGGCAAGGCACTGTACTTCCTCTACTCACATGCACTGACACTGTGGCACGTGCTGGCCCACTATGTGCAGCAATTGCTGGCCGATCAGCCCAGTGTGGACAAGGTGCGTCTGTATGCCAGCACACTGGGCAAACTGTTGCTCTACTCTGGAGGAGTCAGCCAGGGGCAGGCACAGCAGGCCACATTTGCCTCCTGCTACAGTTGCCTCTATCCGTATGCCATGCTCGCCTTGAGCTTTCTGCACAACATACGCGATGGACTCAAGTTTAGCAGGTTCACAGGGTTGCTGCTGCTGTGGAGTGTCTATGCGGAGGGAACGCTGGCGCAGAAGGTGCCCCTCGAGGGCAACACGTTGCTAGTGAGTGCGGGAGAGGGAGCATGGGAGGAGGCAAAGCAACCTGAATTAATTTTACTTTCTCTTTGCAGCTCATAGGGAATCTGGTGACACTCCTCTTGCTGCTCAGCAATCGTGACCAATCGCTGCTGCAACTGGCGCACAATGACTCCGTCGGGGACAGTTTCCATCGACTCTGTGCGGATGAATGCATCAATGATGACGAGACCATCAGCCTGCTCAGCCAGCAGCTCAGCTGCAGTGCAGCCAGCACCAACCACAATCACAATAACAACAACAATCTCGGCCACAGTCAACGTGCCACACGTGGCATACCCTCGCCCCCACAGTCGCCACAGCTGGTGGCACCTTCTGTGCTCTCACTGGACTCGCTGCACTTGTCCTCGCAACGCACACTGGCCTCGCCTACTCCCAGCTATCGCACACTGTTGCCCTGTTACGAACAGCAGCAGCACCACCACCAGCAGCTGGGGGCGTGGCAAACAGCAGCGGCGCCTAGTGTGGCACCCACTGGCTACGGCTGGCAGCAGCAAGGAGGTGCCCCGGCCTCCGTCTATGAGCGACGGCGTGCAGTGCCGCAGCAGCAGCAGCAGCATCTACGCCAGAGTCTCTTGCTGCCCTCGCGACTGGAGCAACGCCATGGTGAGGTCAGTGCCTGGGTGCATGCCACAGCCACCTGCAACAGCCCGTTGACGGATCTGCTGGAGCAGCCGAGCACGACCAGCTTGCTGCAACAGCAGCAGCAACTCTCACGTACCTCATCGCAGTCCTCCGGCTTTGAATCCCAAACGGGCAACAACAATGGGGCGGGGGCAGCAACAGGCGCTGTAGGGTTCTGGGGCAACGTGCAACATCAGCAGCAGCAGTTGCAGGTGCAAGCGCCGACTGTGGCCACCTCCGACTACGGCTGGGGGGACGCGTCCCAGCGTGGATTGCGCGTTCCCGCTCCCCTGCCCTCGCCCTACTCCACGCAGAGCGAGATGGGCTTCGGACGCGTCGGCTCTGTAGCGACGGCGCAGTCGCAGCAGCAGCACGAGCTGCGCCCCGGGGATCTGCTGCGCAAGTGGATGGATCGCAATGCAGTCGGGATGCCAAAGACCAATGGATAATGGATAAGGCGCAGGAGAGAAGCCCTCATTGAATTTAGTCACAATTCTTTACACTTTCTTCTACCTCTTCTTCGTGCAGGGTAGTGCCAAGTGCGCAAATACCCTATATACTATATATATATCTTTTTTTGGGATATAGAATAGAAGGAGACGATTTCTATACTTAAACTGGTGATCGCAATTATTCAATTAGTTATTTTTCAACTCCGGTACACACGCATTTAAGTTATTGCTAAATAAATATATTATATTTGTTAAAACGGAATAAGTTCTGTGTTTTATTTCACAGAATTCACCAAAAATCTCTGGGGTTCCTAAAGGGAGTGCCTTGAAATTTCCTATAGTGCTTCTGATTAAATTAATTGTTTATTTGACCTTTGCAGAAAATATTAATCATAAATTATTCTCATTGACTATAAATTCATTTTTATGTTTTTTGCAAATAAAGTTAATTTATTTTTCTCTATTCTGATTTTGTTTAATTGATTTCTCTTTATTTTATTAAATTTCTAATTGCTCATTGTCTCTCTTCGAATCCTCATTGATTTCCCATAATTCGTTTTTATTGTCTCCAGTAGTTCTAAATATACAAAAGGTATTTATTTGGCATTATTCATTTACATTTACATACATTGAATATTGTCGCCATATTTCGCACCATTGCAATCTTTTTTGATTTGTATTTTCTATGACAATATCAAGTTGTATTTACTGCGAATTTTAATTCGAATTTCAATTACTTTTCTCAGTAGTTCCAAATAAAATAAAAAACTATTGAAAATAATACTAATAAATCACATTCAGTCAAACTTTATTTTCTGCTCATTTGATTTGTTTTTCATTCTGGTTCAGCAATTTGCTCGCTGACAACTTTTGCACGCCGCAACACCAATCGCATTCCACTGTGCCAGTGCAGTGGCGTTGCCAGCCGCAAGCCGGCAAAGCACAACAACAGGTGGCAACACTAAGGCGCTCTCTTGCAGCCGGCAGCAACAGCTGTTGTGGAAAAGTGCAACAGAAACAGCAACAGAAAGAAAGAAGAAAAACAAAAGCAGACGAAGGAAAACTTTGGCCGGAAAAGCGAACTGCAGTTGGCGTGAAAATCAAAAGCCAACAGATCGCAACGCAGCGCAGTGAGAGAGAGAAGACGAGAAAGACGAGTCAAAGAACAGCAACAACAACAATAACAGGAAGCACAACAAAGACTCCTCCGATGGCGAACCGAGAGCGGACAGTGATTATATTCAAATCGGAATCGGAGAGCACAGAGGTATATGCGGAGACCTTGCTGGGTCACAACTTTCAGCCGCTGTTCGTGCCGACGCTGAGCTTTGGCTACAAGAATCTCGTCGAGCTGCGGGCAAAGCTAATGGAACCGGATCGCTATGCGGGCATCATCTTCACCAGTCCCCGCTGCGTGGAGGCCTGCGCGGAGGCACTGCAGCACTCGGAGCTCCCTGGTGGTTGGAAGCTGTTGCATAACTATGCAGTCGGCGAGGTTACGCACAATCTGGCGCTGACCACGTTGCAGCAGCTCTTCACGCACGGCAAACAGACGGGGAATGCCCGCAATTTGGGTGACTTCATTGTGGACACGTTCGACGGATCACGAAACTTGCCACTGCTGTTGCCGTGTGGCAATCTTGCCACAGACACGCTGCTCTCCAAGCTGGCGGAGAATGGATTCTGTGTGGATGCCTGCGAGGTGTACGAGACCAAGTGCAATCCCCAGCTAGGCGAATGCATGGAGAGGGCACTCAAGGCGGAGAACATTGAGTTCCTTGCGTTCTTCTCCCCCTCCGGCGTCAACTGTGCCAACGAGTACTTCAAGGCCCATCAGATTGTGCCGGATCAGTGGAAACTAGTCGCCATCGGGCCCAGTACGCGGCGCGCCCTTGAGGCTTTGGGGCTGAAGGTCTTCTGCACTGCAGAGCGTCCCACGGTGGAGCATCTGGTGAAGGTGCTGCTCAATCCTCAGGACAGTCGGGAGCGTCTGTTGCGCGAGCGTGCAGCAGCAGCTGCCCTGGAGTCGGCATAATTATTACTATATTCAATAAGTGTTTTATATTTTTGCCTCTCTTTGTTTCTCTCTCTCGCTCTTTCTGTGTGTGACCTCCATGAGTACAAAATTAGTGGGCCCCAGCATGAAATGCTGCGTGCATTTTAAGTTATTTTCGATGTCAGATACTCACCTCGATTGAATCTAAATAAATTGGGTTTCTTTTGTTTTATTTCCTTTGTTTGTTTTTGTTTAGTTCTTTACAATTCTAAATTTACATTTGGCCGACATATTTCGAATGCCGGTTGCCGGCCGCCAAGTGGTTAACAGGTGGCAACGCCAGCGGTTTGCTTCGATTAATTGTAGCGGTCGCAGCGATTATTCGTGTGTGCATGGCATTGCAATAGAAATGAGAAGAAAAATACTATATGGGCATTTATAAAATATTTCCTGTATTTCGCTATTTTTGTAAATGTTTCTTTTTAATATATTAGCAAAATAAACAATTAAATTTTAAATTTACTTATCGGTCACTTATCGAGTTCAAACACTCGCCCTATCGATATTGTTGGCCATCTCTGAGACAAACGATCGCCAGTGCGTATTGTTGCATTTCTGTATTTACCTAGTTTTATAGGAAAACAAAAACAGTTGTGATATTTTTAGCGTTTAATGGCAGCAGTTCGTTTAAAGCTGTGAACAAGCGAAACAATTGTAAGTTTTAAATTCCGGCGCATTAAAGCACAACAATTACAAACCGACACTCACTCACAAACACACACACGTACATATATGAGTATACCTAATATATGCATACATGTGTGTGTGTGCAAAGAGGCACACATGCACACATACGCACACAGTGCAGAGTAGTCGCCGGCGGCGAAAAAGGCAATTGTTGCTGTTGCTTTTTATCGTGTGCTTTGGGTGACACCAACAACTATCGATACAATCGATACTATCGGTGTAGCACTAGCAACAGCACTAACGACATCGAAGTAATGTTTGTGCTTTTTGTGCTGCCCGCCGCGCCACTGAAGCACTTTTATTATATTATTTTTTTTTCGTTCCATCTTTTGTGTGACTTTCTGCGCATTTATAGCCAATAACAAACAAAGCGACATTATTCTCTGGTGGTTTGTGTGTGTGTGCATAAAACAAAAACAGATACGAAGCAAAGAAGAAGGCGGAAAAGAAGCTAACGAAACGAACTAAACTCCACGCAAACACTTTGTGTGTGCCGGTGTCAGCCAAAATTGCAGGTAAGTGTTCAGGCCAAGTTAATTGGTTTTTCTTGTCTATGTATGTATGTGCACAAAGTATATGCAATGCATGTGTGTGTGTGTGTGCGTATATACAATATATATTCATTTTGTGTGATCATGCAGCAATAAAAGCAATGTGGGATGAAAGCAAGAAAGCAAAGAACAGGAGAATGAGTGTGTAACGCAATGTTGAAATACCGGTGTGCGCGCGGCGTCAGTATCCCTCTCTCCTCTCCGACTCTCCCTCTTCTCCATACACAGTTGCATACAGGCGCACATACGTCGTGTCCGTGTATGTGTGTGTAAGAAAGGGAGAGAGATAGAGAGCACGACTTGAGTGCGAAGTTGGTTTGAGTGAGTCATTAACCGGTGCTGCTGCTGCTGTGTCAACATTTTCTGTTTTTGGCCATTGCAAATTGCCAATTTTGCGCCTGCTGACAATTTTGCTGTTAATTGTTATTGTTATTGTTGTTATGTTAGCTGTATTTACCAGTTAAAACACGCGCTGACAACAACAAGCCAACTGACAAAGAGATGCACAACAAGAGAGCGAGAGAGAGAGAGTGAGCTAGTGAGAGTGAGCGCGCTCAATGTGCGTGTGTGTGTGAATGACTCTTCGCCGCCGTTTTAAATCAAATTCGCCAAAAAGTCTGTTAAATTTTTGAAATCCAGTTCAAAGCTTGACTTCGCCTTG
Organism: Zaprionus capensis; assembly: GCA_018903675.1. NCBI lineage: Eukaryota > Metazoa > Arthropoda > Insecta > Diptera > Drosophilidae > Zaprionus > Zaprionus capensis. Next base: position 9,253,279 of record JAEIFN010001073.1, on the reverse strand, counting down.
CAGAGTGAGCGAGATAGCGCACGCACGCCTTAAATTGTGAGAATTATTTCGACTGTATGTGTACGTGTGTGTGTGTGGCACCGCCAGCTGCCATAAATCACGTCAACGTCACCGGCGGCAGCGGTTACCTTTTTGTTTATTGTTGCAAAGCGTGTGAAAATTGCACTCAATGCCGCCGTGCGGCGCAACCACCGTTTTTCCAGCAGCGTCGTAAGTTTTTCCACACTCACACACGCACATAAAGTTGAGGCCAAGACGTTGCCGTCTTAGCGCATATTGTGTTACTGTCTTTCTTTTTTGTTGTTCTTTTTGTGCTTCTCTTTGTGTCTGCAGGTCGTCGCTCACTTCCGTCTTTATCGTGTGTCGCCCTGTGTGTGCGTATGTGTGCATGTGTGTGTGTGCGGGCAACATACAATATTATCTCATTAGCATAAAGGCGCATTTTCCAGTTAGAAGTCGGCATTGTTAACTTCTCTATTAGTTTTATGCCTCGCTGGGCTGCCTTCACCACACACACACGTGCATACACACGCAGAGTAGACCTGTCGCTGTCCCATTCTGTCACACATTCCCAAGCCATTTGTAACGGTTTGTTTTGTGGTAACAAGAAAGAAAGAAACGAATAAACCGCAAAGCCTATGAGGGCATCCAAGTTCGTTCTAAGCTTCGCTGCCGGTGCCGCAGTTGCTGCCACTGCTGCTGCGGATGATGCTGCTGCTGCTGCGCGCTTGGCCCATTTTCACCAAAGGCAACGCAGCAGCGCAATGTTCGCGCTCTCTTTGGAAGAGTGTAAGACAATGGGAAGTAGGCAGAGGCAGAGGGAAATAAGCAGAGAGACGCAGGTATTGGCTGAGGCAGAGCCAGGCGAGCCGAAGGAAGTGGGCAGAGACAACGGCAGCGGATGCTGCGTCCTCTGTTGTTTACGCTCGCTCTCAATTACTCACACACGCAACTGGCTCTCTCTCTCTTGAGCACTCTCTCTCCTCTGTGCACAAGAGAGCGCGCCTTGCGTGTGTGTGTGTGCGTTCATTCATTATTTGATTTATCGGTTAAAAGTAGAACGATTCGTAATTAGCTTTTCGAAACAGGCCCAAAACGGGAAGGTGTCCGCACACGTTCTCTCTCTCCCTTCCTTTTCTCTCTCTCAATTAGCACCTTATTTTCTATGATTTATTTGTGCGCCTCGAGATTAAAACCAGTTTGGTGGTTGCCAGCGTTGCCAATCTGTGCAAAAAACAGTTTTGTTCTTCTGCTTCTTATTTTTATTGGGGCGCAAAAGCAAAGTGATGAACAGCAAACTAAATACAGGTAAGCAACGTGAACACGTGAGCGAATTTTAATTGCAGTGGGAGGTAGAAAAAGCGATGGTGGAGAAGGGAAAAGGGAGGGGAAACGGAAATAATAACGGATGTTGATTCATTTCGCGTTAAATATGTATGTATATTTTTGATGTTTGTTTTATCGCACCACGTATGCGTTCTCTCTCTAAATCCGGTCGTGAGTCACGCTCACATCTCTAATCTGCGCCTACAATGATAATTTGCCTTGGTCTCGTCTTCGCTGCTGCTGCGCCTGTTTTGCTTCTGCTTTGTGTTTGTATTTGCCATTGAATTCGCACAACTTTTTGCACAAGCAACAACAACAACAGCGACAGCAACAAGAGCAGCAGCAGCGACGTCGACAGCAGCAGCAGCAACAATGACAACGCTGACGTCATCATCAGCAACGGCCGCCTGTTGAGTTTATTTTCGCGGCGAAGGCGAACTTAAGGCAAACGATAAACAAAATTCAAGCGAATTTACATTTTGGCGCAGCGTCGTCTACGTCATTTCGAATTTCGTTTTCGAACTTGAAAATACACTTCTTCGCTTTGCACTCTCTCTCTCTCATTCTCTCTTTCTTGGCTCTCTCACGTGTGGCTGCTTGGCCATGCAGCGTATGTACATTTGCCGGCTGCGCAGTCGCGTTGCGTGCACTCTCACTCACTTTGTTTGCTCATGCGTCGACTGCGCAGTCGCTGCTGGGGGAGGCTGCGACTGTGCAACAAGTGTGCGCTGCTTCTACAGTTGTTGTTGTTGTTGTTGGTATTATGATTATATATAGTAGTACCGTATTTTATGTAAATTAACAATGTTATGCTTGACTAGTTAAGCGGGCGCAAAGAGAGAGAGAGCACGCAGCAGAGCGCGTAGAGTAGTAATACATACACATACGTGCGTGTTACGTAACACACGCACACACACACATGTAAGCGAAAAACGTTTAAATTTCAATGCGCCAGCGTTGCCACCTTGCAGAGTGCTACTGACACTTGTTACGATCTCTCATTCTACACATTTACCCACTGTGTGTGTGTCAGTGAGAGAGAGAGCGGCTCCAAAGTCAGCCGCGTGACTTGCTTTTTGGGCTGCTGCCATTAAAAATTTCAGTATGGAGCATCTCTCTCTTTACTCTTCTCTCCTCTCCTCTTCTCCCTTGTCTTCTCTTCACTCTTCCCGTCGCCCCTCGATGCACACAGATAAAAGTGCTTTGCGCTCGCATTCGCTGCGCTGCGACGCGCTGCCGACGCGCGCGTCTGCTCATTTCGCATTTGACTTTCGGTACGTGCAGTCAGCGTCGTCGGACAGCGCCGCAGAGAGCAGAGATAAAACAGAAAACACAAAAAAAAAACAGAAAAAAAACAAAAAGGCAACTGTGATTGTTGTTATTGGTGTTAGTGTGAGTGCTTTACATGTTTTTTTTGCACGTGTGCAAGTGAGAGTGCACAAAGAGAGAGAAAGAAGGAGAGAAGAGAGAGAGAGAGCAGTAAAGCTTTTCTCGTATTAAGCGCGCGCTTTTAACTTTGCATTAATTTGCATGGAAGTGAAAATATTTATGAACAGTTGCAGTTTGTGTGCATGTGTGTTTTTGTGTGTGTGTCATGTCTTGCAGCTACATTTGGCAACGCCTTAAAACTGCTGCGTTATCATCTGCTTTACTTGTCCAATCAGAATTGCCCTTCACCCACTTAAAGTGTGAGAAATTAATCAACGTCAGAAATAAAAGAGAAAGAAATGAAACCAAGAAGAGTCGCTGTTGCCGCTGCTGCTGCTGCTGCGTCGTCGTCGTTGTCCGCTTGTTTAGTGGGTCAAATGGCAGGCGACCTACGGCACCGCCCCAGAGTAATGCGCAACTTATACCCCTTTCCCCCTGCTTCTTCTCCCTTCCTTACTCCACCTCTTGCTGTCTGCATTATCTGCTATCTTATCTGAGTCTTTAAGCATTGCGTGCAGCCGCTGTCGCTGTCGACGTCAGCGTCAGCGTCGCTGCTTGTGATCTCTTGATTTAAGTTGCGTGGGAGAGCTTTTACTTTTGAAAGTGAACACAATCAAGAGAGTGGAAGTCTGTGTGGAAGGGGGAGGAGGAGGAGAAGAGTGTGCATGTAAGGAAGAGAGTGGGAGTGGAAGTGGGATAAGAGTGCGTGTATGTGCAAGGAGGAAAGAGAGTAATAAGGCAAAAGTTGCCAGACAATGAGCCACTCTACTTCTACTCCTTCTTCCTCTTGCATGTGCATGTAAGGAAGAGAGTGGCTCTTTGTCTGCAAGAGTTGCCACTCTTTCTCTGCCCTTGACTTATTGTCCTCCCACTCATTGTCTGCAAGAGTTGCCAGACAATAACACACACGCACGCACGCTCTCTTGTATTCCTTTCACTCAATTGGCTCATTGTCTACTCAATTGGAGTTGAATTCGCCGCTCAAGAGATCCTTCTTCAAACAAGAAAAGCTCTGTCATGTTCAGTTTTATTAATAGCTAGGAATGTGAGGAGTGTGTGTGTGCGTGTAAGTATGTGCATGTTTGTTCTTGCCTGATTGCGTGCTGCGGCACTTTTATTATTTTTGTTTTTATCAATTTTGGAAACCAAAAACAGCAAAAACAAAAAAGAAAAAAAGAAACCAAATTGATAAAAGCCATTTGAGAGTGCTTGTTGGCGCTACGTAATGTTCTAAATTGGGTTATGATCGTCGCCGCGCCCGACACTATCAGCCACAGCTAGAGCTGTGTGTGTGTCTGTGTGTGAGTCGACTTTGGTTTATTAGCCACAAATGATCGCAACCTTGCACCTGCAGCTGCGCAGCTTCGGCTTGAGGTGAAGCTTAGTTACAAGTCTGAGTCACGAGAGAGCTTAGACATGTACCCACTCTCCTGCCCATCCCAATCACCCCTTACTCTCTTACTCCTTCTTCTAGTACTCGTACTATGCTGATATGCTTTGCCTTGTGTCTGCGTGTGTGTCTGTGTGAAGATATTTGCTATGTGATATCTTGAAACCGCACAACAACTGCCTCTCTCCCTCTCTTTCTCTATCTAAGCTGCGCTGTTAGAAAATTTGCCATTTAGTCAGCAGCAAACTTGCTAACGCGTCTGTACAAAGCTCTTCTTCTCTCGCTCTCTCTCCCATACGCGCGCTCTCACGTCGCATCGCATCGCAGCAGCAGCGGCAGCAGTAGTGGCAGCAGCAGCAGCGACGTCAGCGTCGACAACGCAAGCTTTCCAGTTCAGACAGTCGCGACGGCGCGCTCGTTTCAAGCAGACGCAAAAATAAAAGTTTTTGTTGACTTTCGACTCATCGAATTACTCCTTTTCCTTTTCTTTTCGTGTAAAATCTGTCGATATATATCGTTAACATTGTTGTTCCTTTTTTTTCGTGTGTTGTGTATGCAAAAGAAGAGCGAAACAAAGTGCAATCAAGAAACAACAATAGAAGAGCGGCAGAGCAAAGGAGACGAAGAAAACGAAGAAGTGACAAGAAGAACGTGTGTAAGAAGGGTTGGTATACAAATTGAGACTCAAGAAAGAAGCAAAGAAAGAGAAGAATTGTAAAAGGCAGATGCACAAACAAAAGCAGAGCCTGTCTCTGCGGCCCACTGTGCGTGTGCGTGCATGTGTGTGTTGGTGTTGTCCAGTCAACGGCTTTTCTAAATTGACATACTTTCTAAAAGCGTTAGACAAGCAGAGGCCGCAGCAGCAGCAGCAACAACAACATCAAGCAAATCTGACCAGGCAACAGCAGCAACAACAACAACAACAACAACTAATGGCAACACAGCTAAGTGCCACAGCAAACGCAGCTGCGACGCTTGCAGCAGACAGTCAGGTTTATAAAACGGAGACACAGAAACAGAGACAAAGCGCCTCATAAACAAGTTGATAGACAGCCGGCAGAGGAAGAGACAGAGAGAGAGAGAGACAAGCAGTGGAAGAGGCAGTGGCAGCGCGGTCAGCGTCTCACAGCTTTTACTTAGTTGGTGGCGGCAACTGTGACTTGTTTGGCCAGCGCAGAGTGACTAACAGTAAAAATGCAATCATGACCATTTTGGAGACTGAAGCCCAAGCAGACACACACACACACACAAAGACACACACACATACACGTCAAGTTCAATTCATCTTTGAGATCGAGTGAAAATTACAATAGAAATTAATGTGAAACAAAGTGCTGGCAGTGAAGAAAGAAGCCTCTACAAGGAGGAGGTCTATTAGATCTAAGAGATACTCTTGAACATACAAACTGAGCTCGTAGCTATAAAGCATCCTGCAGTTTAGATGGGGAAAGCAAGGAGATCTCTATGGGAAACATAAGATCTATGATGAGGTCTAAGAGCTGAGAGAGCTATTCTTAAAGATAGTGCTATAAAGCAAACAGATCTGTACAATTCGTTGAACAAGAAAGAAGTCTACAAGGTGTAGAAGCTCTATAAAAGATATCTCTTAAAGATATATCCCAAACGGAAGCTGATTTTGAATGGGAACGAATAAAAAAAAAGAAGGAAAATACAACAAATATGACAATAGGATTTTAGTGAAGAAAAAAGGCTAAAATATCATGAATTTGTAAATTAATGCCATATTTATTTCTCATGCTCTATCCATAATGTACTGATGGTTTTTTATATGTTCTAATCAAAATAAAACAATATAAACCAATATTTCTGAAGCATTCCGGATATATGTAGGTTGACCTTTCCGTCCTGCTCTCATGTCCAATACCTCAAAGATTCATGGGATATGTGAAGATCATTTATGTATGTGCGATCACATAACATTGATCAAATCAAATGGATAGCATGATGAGAGTTATGAAGGAGTTATGATGGAGCTATAGGAAACAGAGAGAGAGAGAGAGGGGAATGTTGTAGAAATAAGCGACTACGATGGCATGCGATGTGCGCGTGTTTCAAGCTATTAAAAGTGGCTTTTTAATTTGTAATATTAGATGGTATTAGCTTAAGCTTTATGTGATTAAGTGTGTGTGTGTGTGCTTGACCAACAACAATATTTGAAACATTTGCTTAAACGTAGCTGCACTTTTTATCAAAAGTGCACTCGACATGCAAGTGCGAGAGAGGGAGAAAGAGAGAGAGAGAGAGAGGTGTAGAGACATGTCTAGCTCAAAGCTGTTGTGGGGGGGCCTTGATGTGCGGAGGCCATTGGCCATGATCAACGTTGTTGGCCGCATTGCTAAAATTCCGCAGCTTTCTTTTGTCTTGCAGCTTTCTTCAGTCTCTCTCTCTCCCTCTCTCTCTGTATCACTGTCTCTCTCTGTATGTAAATGTATGTATAAATCTGTAAATGTATCCACAGACAAAAGATAAAACATCTTTGTGAAGGTCACGCAGAGTGTGGAATTCTAAAAACATTTCGATGAGTTAATCTCCCTCTCCCTCTAACGAATTCCATTTTGTGTTTCGCTTGACGACGCTTCATTGATTTTCGGGCAACAAAAAAACCTCATTTACATAGATGTTTCTACTCCAGGTTGGTGGGGGGGGGGGCTGTCCCTTCTCAGCTCCTCCTCCTCCTATTTTCCTCTTTTTGCAATACCGTTGATTCATTATTGTTGTCATTAGCACGAAATCAAAGCGAAAATGTCAAAAGCAAATAGCTGAAAAAAGCGACAACAATAACAACAACAACAAGAACACATTCTTCTGCGAACAGGTTCTCTTATTATTGTTGTTGTTGTTGCTGTTGTTGCTGTTCACGTCGCAAGTCGATAACCAAAAATAATAATGTAGTAGCGACTTTAGAGCTTCACTTCGTTGCGGTCTTGTTGTAACAGGTGTAACCCGCAAATGCTCGTTGCTACGACACACACACAGACACAGACACAGACACGGTTCTCATATAAAAGAGCACGTAGTGCACGTACCTCAACCTCTCCCTCTCTGTCTCGCTCTTGCACTGCAAAGTTCAAGGTGTTAAGCCTACGATAGGTCTCTGCCTAACACGTCTCTATCTCTCTCTCGTGCGCCTCTCTCTGCGCTCCTCAAAAATCTGAGCTCATCAAACGTTTAAAAATAGTTAATTATTAATTGATGAAATGACTAATTGTGCAATTGTTGTTGTTGTTAGCCCCAAAGTGTGTGCAAATGTTTTTGATTTGTTTTTTTTTTCCTTTTTGTGTGTGTTTCCAGTTTTCTTCTCTCCCTCCTCTCTCTCTTCTGTTTGTTTTTGCATGCGTCAAGGTGGAAACAATTTAATTTAACGGCGCTTGTCGCTGATGAATCAGTTGTAGTTGTTTTGTGTACTCATCGTTTATATGTAGGTACACCTCAGTCTAGGCCACATTGACATTGTGATAAAAGCATAAAAAAGCAAACACACACACACACATACAGAGAGAGAGGCAACTGTTATGCTGCTCTGTATGGGGAAATTGGCTATAAAGATTGCCATAATCCATTAGATGCCATAAAAGTTGATATTATTACAATAATATTGTCTGTTTGGGCTGGCTTGATATATTCATTGATATCTATCAGTGTAAACTGAACTACAGTTGCATATATAGAGATATATACATGATTATTATATATATATATATCTAGCAGTGTAAATCGAACTATGTCGTAGATCTGGCAATTCTTAAATAGATTTGTCTTTTCAGTTTGTAGTTGTATATGATATATCTGCTCCTCTTCACCTATAAAATACGATTACAAGTATATAGATTACATCTATAATGCTTGCAATCGAGTATTTTACTGCATTGTAGTTGCATATAGACTTGGATCTTCTCTGTTTATCTTTAGTAACTAGATAATATTAGTTTAAGTGCATTAACAGATCGAAAAGGTCTTGGATGGGCACAAATTTGGATTAAATCTATTATATAAATGTACACATATAATAGATTATATTCCCATTTGTGCCAATCAACAAGACCTTCTCGGAACTGTGAATGCACTTTAGTAGAACTTGCAACTTTATTAGACATATATATCTTTATCTTTACCTACTGCCAGATATGATATAAACAAGTATATAGCATTATTATGTGTAGTACATTTATATGTTTAACCTTCTGAAATTACCTCGACATGTACTTTGAGATCTTTACACTTTGAGCCTGCTGAACTCTGTCTAAAGTTGCCACACACACACAGCACTGTCTTGCAAGAGAGAGAGAGAGAGGAGAGAGAGCTTCTTTATCGAATTGTGTTGAATTTGTTGCCACTGTTTGCTTTAGTTTTAATGTTGTTTTAATGACAGCTGTGACGCACTCTCGTGTTTCATTTCATTTCATTTTGTTTCTTCTTCTGTTTTGATCACATTTGTCTCTCTCTCTCTCTGCTTTGCTTTCGCTTTCATAAATCAATCGAAGCAATTTATAAGTGGACAGGGGCAGAGCTTGATTTGTTATATTAGTCAGGATTGCCCCAATTTGGTTATATATTGAAAGGGAGGGAGGGAGGGTGTAGTCAATTAAGTATGGGGCAGGAGATAAGCTCACACAGATGCCATGCAGGTGCATATCTCTCTCTCTCTCTCTATCTGTGTGTGTGCCTGGCATATTCAACGGAAACTTGAGGCAACAATTGAAGTGCTGCCTGACGGTTTAGCGACTGCATATCGGGTATGCATAACCTCAAAACTCAATGTCACGCATATTATTTACTCATTTTTATTGGAGTGTGTGTGTGTGTGTGTCTATTGTCTATGGGGTTTTTTGTTGCTGTTGTTGTTGTCTTGACGATTAATATTTGCACGAGTGTTGGCAGCTGAAATAAAATTAGCTAACGAGTTGCTGCGACTGCGACGTTGACGTTGACGGCGACGGCGACGTCTGCTTTGGCTGTCATAAAAATAAGTTGCAAATAATAAAAATAATAGCAAAATGGACAGAGATGAGGCGACATTGTTGTTGTTGTTGGTGCTGTCTGTTGTCTGTTTCTATCGGTTGTTATGTGAGTGTGTGTGTTGCATCATTAAATTGCACGGCAAACGGTTTTTTGCATGCACAAATTGTCGTTTCGTAAGCGCTAAAGCTTTATAATAATTGCATACAAATGAACACACACATCACTTACACACACATACATGTACAGGCACAGCTGGTTTAGATATTTATCTGCTGTAAATCGAAAGTTAAGCTGCAACGACGCCTCGTCATGTGCTGCAAAAAGAGAATTTCGTTTGCGCTGCTGCAATTTGCTCTCTTCTGCTGCTGCTACGCTGCTAAAGGATAAGTGAACAGCGCTGCGACTGCACGAATAGGCTCTTGCTCTGCTGGCAAAGGATTACCGGCACCGCTGCCTTAGTACACAGCGCAGCCTCTCTTACTTAGCAGGCAGTGCAACCCTTCTCGCACTAGGCAAGCAGCGCAGCCTCTTTCGCTTTAGGCAGCCAGCGCAGCCTCTCTAACTAAGTAGACAGCGCAGTCTCTCTCGAATTGTGCTTGTACTCAGCCTACTTTCATCAAAGGATCTGAAGCAGCGCTGCTTAATCTACACGTAAAGCAGCGTGGCTCTCTTGTTTAGCAGACAGCGCAGCCTCTCTGACTAGGAAACAGTGCAGCCTCTCTCACAAGGCAGGCTGCACAGCCTCTCTCTCTGTAAAGGAGTCTGCGCTACGCTGCCTACACACACGCAACGACAGCGTTGGTCTCTTACTCTTAGCGAGTAACGCAGTCGCTCTTTGAGTGTGCTTGCACTGATTTAACTCTCAACAAAGGACATAAACATACTTAAAGCGTAAGCACACGCAGCGCAGACTCTCTTTAATTTTACTGACACTGCTGGCACACACTTTACTTGTAGAGGCTAAGGCAGTGTGTGTATGATGTACATATATATAGAGAGGGAAGGAGAGAGAGTGGAACTAAGAGCAGGAATGTGTGTGCTGCGAGTGCGTTAACTACTTTTGCACAACGATAAGGCAGAGGATGGGCAGAGACACATAGGCAACGAAGGCGGAGGCGGAGGCGCGCAAAACATGGCAAAACATGCGCCCCAAATGTTTGTCAAAGTGCGTGTGGTGTGTATGTATGGTGTGGTGTGGTGTGTTTGGTGTGTTGTCGCCTTGTTGTTTTTCCATTTGTCTATTTGCCAATTTGTAATTGTTTTTCGCGCCTGTTTTGGGACCACTTTTCGGGCGCGGAAGCCCGCATAAAAATACTGATATAAATTATTTTTATAACGCTAATATGCTAGTGCTCACCTCTCTCTCTCTCTCTCTCTCTCTGCCTCCCTCTCTGTTTGTTTGATAAGATATGCACATGATTTCATTGTACAAACACACGGGGGAATATTGTTGCCAACGGAAGTGACGTTGACAACAATCGAACAACAACAACAACAACAGTAAAAAAAAAACAAAAGCAAACTTAATTTTATTACAATTGTCTCTTATTCAACATTCTCTCTCTGTGTAAAACGTGAGCATTAATTTGATTGCTTATTGCGTGCGACAGAGACAGGAATAGAGAGTGAGAATGACAATATATCGAGGCGATCTCAATTTCAATTTCAATTTCAATTGCACGTAGCGGCAACTTTACGTGGCCAGCACTGATAAGCGACACGTCTCCCTCCCTCTCTCTCTCCCTCTCTCTCTGTTGTGTAATTTGACCCAGTTGAGATTACCACGAGCACGATATATTACTATATAATGCTATACGTACTACGTGGTACTACACGTACACCACGTTCAAATTAGCCGGACCCTACTTTTGCTGTTTAGCAAAACTTTCCATTGATTGGAGCTACAAACACAAAAACAAGCCAAAAATTGTCAAAAGAATGTCAAAATAACTGAAGTGTCACGTGTGAGGGATGCGACTAGCAGATGCCCTGTAAGAGTGCAAAGAGTGCAGAAAGAACTTTCGATAAGTTGAACTCTTTTGGGATAATGAAGGAAATGCAATCTATATGGGGTATACAGTGGTGTAAGGGGTATATATGATATACATTGGTGTATATGGTATACTGTGGTGTAGTTTAAGCTACATATATACTCTGTTATTTGCTAGCTACAGGGTATTTGCACAGAAAACAGTCAATGTTGTGGCTTTGTCTGACTTTGTCTGTGTGAAATGTTTGTCAAATTTATAGAAACAATTAGCAAAGCAGCACGCGAAACAGTTTAGAAGAAGAGGAAGAAACAGCAGCAGTAGAAGAGAAAGAAGAAGATAAAGTTGCAAGTATTGGAGTAGATAGAAGAAGGTGATAAAGAAGCAGGAGTAGAAGAAGAAGAAGAAGAAGCTTTAACAGCACAAACAAACATTTGATTACTCAATTCTGCTCCCTTACCTTTTCTTTCTATCCTTTCTTTTCTTCTTTTCTCCCAGTTCGTAAACGTTTCTCTTGTCTTTGTAAACTTTCAATGATAAATTAATAAAAAGACATTCAACTAATTGTTGCAATGAGTTGGCGCTATTTAGGATAAACTTGCGGAAGACTTTGCAAATGTCAAATCACACACACACACAAAGAGTTTTATCTACACACACACGCACTCGCTTTAAAAACACATTTGCGTGTCGTGTTTTAATAATTTTGCCGGCGTTGATGTTTTATTTTCGCTCATTTCCAGCCTCCAACACTCGACAGCAGCCCGCCCCCTCTTCTTGCCCCTCTCTTTTCCTCTATGCCTTCTATCTGCTATCTGCTCTCTCTCCCCGAGGGAAGCAGTTCCCTTCTGCTTGTTTCCTTCTCCTCCTCCTCCTCCTACTCTCTGATTCCCTTTCTCTGCTTTTCTCTATTTATATTTCCCTCGTTGTTATTGTTTTTCTAGTTCTCTAGCTACTGTTGTTGCTATTTCTCTCTTTTCTTGTTCTTGTTGCTGTCTCCCTCCCTCTCTCTTGTTATTGTTGCTGTCTTGCTTGTTGTTGTTTTCTTTACGTGCTATCAAGAACATTTAAGCCTAATTTGCTTCATTAAATTGTCACATTTGTATTTTAAATGTGCCGCCGCCTCTCAATCCACACACACACGCACACACTCACACATACACTCGTTAAGTTTTTTATAGAAATTTAGTTAAAACGTTTTTTTTTGTTTGGTTTTGTCTAATATAATTAACAGCTGCACTGTAAAAATATTTTCAAAGCGTAATTAACATTTGTTGCCAAGCCACGTGGCTTGCGTTCCCCCTCTTCCTCTCTCTCTCTCCCTTCATCTGCCCTGCTCCGCCTCTCTGCCTTAGTTTTACCTGTGCTCATTCAGAAGAACGTTACTAACACAGAGTTGTGCGTGACGCAGAGATACCCTAAAGAGGAAAGGCAGACAGCATTAAGTGTCTCTCTATCTTCTCTCATTCTCACTGTTTGCTCAACTCTAGCTCAGTTTACCTACTCTATTTACTGTCTTACAATCTGTCATACCTATTGTGCTGCCTGCACTGCATTACAGGGTATGCTTAAGGCCAAATACAGCAAAATAAAAAGAGTTTACTTGGTCAGAGATTTCAACGTTTCTAGGTTCGTTTGTTGGTTCGCTTGATTGCCCCATTTTAATTATTGACCACAAAACGACGACGAAATAGTGGGCAAACAGAGGAGGAGAGAGACGAGGGAGGGGGAGGAGGAGAAAGAAGGAGTGAGAGGGGGAGAGAGAGCAGGCTAGACGCCAGCGAGATCAACGCGCCGTGAAAAAGACAAATAATTGCTGAAATTAAAGGCAAGAAGACAAGAGGGAAAGAGTGGGAGAGAGAGAGCGAACAAGGGAGAAAGAAAGAGAGAGAGAGAGAAAGACAAGATATTTTTGTAGCTATTTATGAGAAATGTTTCAGTTTATGATTATTTTCATTGCGATTATTATGACGATAATGATTATTATGCGCGGCTTGGAAAGTAAAAGCGAACACGTTCGTGCCCCGAGTTGTGAGTCTTATTGTTGTTGTTGCGTTTGTTGTATTTTCGCTTTTTTACTTATTGTCTTTGTTGTTGTTTGGCTTCGCGTTGCGCATACGCAATGTGCTCTCTCTCTCTCGCTCAGTTGGTTCCGCTGGTCAAGCAGTAAATGTGCGCAGCTCCTTCTCTTTGCCCCCTCTATCCCTTCCTCTGCTTGCATTGCTTTTACATTTTCATTTACCCTCTCTACGTTTGCTTTGCTCTTTGCTTCTTGCTTTGCACTCATTAAATGCAGTTAATGGATAAATTAAAAGACAAACATAAACAAAGACAATGGGCAAATGTTGCGCGTGCTCTCTCACATTATGTAAAAGGAGAGAGAGAAAGAGAGAGAATCAAATCAAACTGTTTTTTAAGCGATAAAAAGCCAAAGAAAGCGTAAAATAGCTAATAAATTTATCAAATAAAATGCTAAAAGTACAAAAATATAAGTCCAATTGCATTCATTTTGTTGAGAATATTAGATAGAAAAATCATATCAGTAACGAAAATTCAGTGATGAAAATACTAAGTAATAATTTTGATGTTTTCCCGATTTCCCATATAAAATTCTCAGCTGAACATCGAACATCGATGTATCGATACATTGTCGATGTTCCAGCTCCAGCTCTAACGTCCCTAGCTGTCTACGCACATGATGACAAATCATTTTCATTTCCGCTTTAATTGTCGGCAAACTTGTAAGCTTAGCATTAACCCACTGTTGCCCCCCCCTTCCTTCTTACCTCACACACTTCTATTGCTTTTTGCTGGTTGTGGCTTCCGATCTATAGTTAGACTGTTGTATACCCTGTGCAATTCGTGTATAACTTGAATGAGGATTGTTATGAAGTTTAGAGAATCTATTGAAAACAAGCTAAACTATTTGTATGCCTAAGTTTAAGGCTATAACTTTGAGGTATTTGATGTGAGAGTCAAATCAATAGATATTTTCTAGGTCTTTCTAGCTGTCACTAAGCCAGTTACGTGCGAAGTTAGTTGAGAATGTTGTAATCATCCGAAGTTGTCGCAATGACGCACACAGAGAGAGAGAGCTCCGGCTGTATTTACCTTTGCAATGATTCATTCAAACATTTTTCAATACAAGTTTAAGGAATTTGTCGCTGCTGCTGCTGCTGCTGATTAGAGCCTCAGCTTTGCTCATGTACAGTATATGAGCTCATTTTGAAATTAACTTTATGGTTGGGGGTTGTGTTGTTGTTGTTGGAGTGTATAGTAGGGCCCTATGGGAATGTGTGTGTGTCTGGATGGGCACCACTCGACTCTAGGGCAAATAAATAATGTTCATAGTGAAGCAATGCAGTAAAGTTAACGAGCTATCGATGGGTGGCATACCCTGTACAAGTTAGTGGGCAAAGATGATAAATTTCATGCTTTATATAATTGTCAAATTTAAAGTTACTTTGGGCTTTTGTCAAGTTCTTTCTCAGTCAACTACTTGAAGTGATTCTGTGGTATACAAATTACAATATAGTGTTGTATAGAGTTTGTAATTGTAATATCTATAAATTATATATAATATATATTATTTATATATATTGTGAGGGTTTCCCGCATGATGTGAGTGCCTCAGGAAATCTTCTCCTTCTCCTCTCTATATGAAAAAAACATGATAAACACATATGAACAGTCACTTCAGCATATAATCTGCCTCATATGTTTATATAGTTATATAATCTATGGTATATGGAGTGTGTGTGTGTGTGTGTGTGTGTGTGTGTGTGTGTGTGTGTGTGTGTGTACTCTCAATGTTCACGCAGAAGCGATAATAAAGTCTCCTCGCGCTGATGATGTCATAATTTGTGCAAAAACCAAACCCAACAAAATGTCGAAACTTTTGGAATTATTATTAATTTGCATTTGCGATGGAATTCGACTCTGAAGTGGGTCGCAGGGGGGCGAGGAGGTATATCATATTCATATTAAATATGGCGTCTTCTTGGGAGTGTGTGTGACGTCACTGAAGTGCCGCGCGACGCATCTCAAATGTCATGTGTCAAAATGTCAATTGGTTTTTCATTAAAACAATATACGATGGTTTACCTTCAATGAGAGATAAAGTGCCGACTAGTAGTTACCCTCTAAAGACTTTGCACACTCAAGATCAATTCAATGATCATCCTTTGTACTTAGTTTAAGAGCGATTTGAATTTAATGGAGAGGAAGCACAGTTGAAATTACTTGAAGACCCGAAACAATGTTGTTGATGATGATGGGTCCAAACTCGTCTTGGGGTCTGAGAGGCTGAGGCGCTGAGTCTGCCCCCATTATGAGTTGAGCTCATTAAAAATTGAAACATGTACTTGATGCTTGTTGTCGAGTGTTCTTTTCTTTATTTTGGGGGGAAGTTCTGGCGATAAATTCATTCTCATACTCTCAAGAACCCTTTACAATCACTTGTCGTAATCTATTTCGGTTTCTTTTTTTTTTTTTTTTTTGCATTTCCGCTCTGCAAACGATAGAAGACATTTTTTTTGTATTTCGTTTTTATCAACACTTTTTGAAGGGCAACAACAAAAATTTCTACATCATTTCAAGTTTAAGTTGAATGCACATGATTTTGAAATTAGAATCAGAGGGAAGCACCACAGTGGGGCTTTTTTTTGCTTGTCACATTGCCAGGTGCAAAACCGAAATAAACTTAGATAATATAAGATATATAATGTATAACGTGATCTATATTCAGTGTAAATGTCAAAGATGTTTTGCTCTCTCTCTTTCTATATATAGAAGAATTATGATCGTTAGCATTCGATTCTTTTATTCTTTTATTATTACAAATTCTTCTCTTGCTACAAGTGTTCAAACAGTCTAATAACCTATTTTTCTTTCTATCTCTCTCTCTCTCCCATTGCAGTCTGAACCAGTTTAGTAACGTGCAGAACTTTTGTGCCACAGAAGAAGTAGAAGAACCGTTGAAATTCCCACATTAACCACAACTGGGCGAATTAAACAAGCAGCAGCAAAATGTCGCCAAAATCGGTAAGTCAAGAAACTTGGAATAGTTAGTACAAAATAAAGGGAGTCCACCTTGAATACACTTGCTAGCCTTCATTCTTCCTTCTTCTTGTGTCGACGTAAAAATCTATAAAGAAAAAAATATTATTGTGTCTTTTATAGTCTTTATAAATCTTATTCACCTTTTATCGGCAAATTTTTTGGAGGAGGAGAATCCCACACACACAAATTGACTGTAATCGTTTGCCGGCAAATTGAAATTCCATTCGATTATGCAATCAATCACAGCGCGCAAGGCAATTAAATTAATGAAAAACTCATTTCGTGTTTGTGTTTACTGATAAAAAAAGAAGTGAAAAGAAGGCAAAATGGGAAACAACAAATCGATTGAATCGAAGCTTGTAAATTATGTTAGATTATCAAAAATCAGAAGCAAACAAAATAAACATACGAAAGGTGAAGAAGAAATTAAAATATATAAATAAATATGCCAAGAGTGGGAAGGGAGTAGGAGGAGGAAGGTGGCGAGCAAGAAGGGGAGGGAGATAATTTGCAGTAAAGCATCTTATCGCAACGATGATTGACAGTAGCAGTAGCAGTGTCACAGCATATGATGCAATAATAATCTCAAAGACGTCATCGACGACGACGACGACGTCATCACTTGTAAAATTTCCTTTTGCTTTATCTCTCTGACGAAAAGAGCTCATACAGATGACGTATACGATGAGTAGACATGCACTTGACGTCGTCGTCGTTGATGTCTGCTTCTTCTTCTTGGTATCTCTCTCTCTTTTACTCTTCTTAAATATATCTTTCGGGCTGTCCATTAGTTGACAGCTTGGACGAGGCACAGAGAGTCGAATTAGTTTCAAATTTGATTGACAGTCGCCACTGACACGGACAGGGAGAAAGAGAGAGACAAGCACACGATGTTGACATGTGGTAAAGAAGCGCCAAATAAATCAGTCAACATTTTCAATGTCATTGTCAGACTATATAGTATGTGCTCTATATATCGCAAGTGTAACTAAATCGTATAAATTATTTACTGCGATAATCGAAACAGGTGTTGCTATATGCAAAGATCTAACTACTGTACAGATCTGATCTATATTTCTTTAAAGCATAAGTGAATACCTAAACAAAGATCTACTTTATGTTTATTTCACTAAATTTGTTGTAAAGATCTAATGAGAGAGTATATATCTGCTTTATATTTTACTAAAGTATAAGTAAATATCTAACCATAGTATAGATCTACTCTATATTCACTATAGTAAAAGCAAAGATCAATATAGTATAAGTAAAGATCTAACTAGTAATATAGATCTATTTTCTAGTTCACTGAATTATAATTAGAGATCTAACTATAGTATAGATCTACTTTATATTGCACTATAGTCTAAAAATAGAACAAACTAAAGTAAAGATCTACTCTATATATCACTACAGAGTATAACTCGTATAGTTTTTGTTCCGGTTCTCCTTGGTCTTCTAGTTTCTCTAGAGATTTTTGGACTTTGAGCGCACGCTAAGTGAAAATCCACTTTCCCCGTCCCGTTCTACTTCCCCGATTTGGCAGTTATTGTATATTTACCTTTGTAGGCTTGGCCAATTGCAGTGTTTGATTGGAGCTGACAGGCAACTCGTCGTATGATTGACGCTGATTTGTTGTTTCCCCTGGCCGAGCCCCCAAAGGAAGCCATGGGCGGAGCAGGGCAGGGCAGTGAAGGAGGGGGGTAGGAGAGCTATGTCTCGCATGCCATAGCTGACCTTTTCATGGACAGTCAGTTCTAGTCACTTTGGACAGCTGTGCGCTGTCTATTTTAAGCGGCATAATTAACATACAATTACTAACTAACTGGGTAGGTAGGGAAATTACAGGAGAAACTAAAGAAAAGACGGATAGGGGCAGGTGAGGGAGGAGATGGAGGTAGCAAAGTCGACGTTGTCGCTTGTCTGTTTTGCTTTGTGGGTGTCAAAAGCCCACCTCCCCCTGCCTTTCTCTACTAAAATTCTGCCTGCGTTCGATTTCTCCCTTAAGTTGGACAGAAAAAAAGAAACCAATGGCAACTTTTGCATTTTCCTCAGTTGCCGCTGGACAACGAAACAACGCGCTACATTAGTCGCATTGAAAATCGCGGGGAAAAGTCTTTGGCTTTTTTTTGTCAGTTGTAGAGTGTGTTGTGTGTGTGTGTTTGCGGCGCCACGCGCCAAGTGAAACTCGTAATTATTCAAAGGCTACTGAAGAACGCCTGGCTGCCCAAAATGGTCGTTGTGTCCGACAGCCGGGCGCGTCTATCGCGCTACGGCAGCAGCAGCGTGAAGCGCAAAACGGTAAATTCTATTAAGCATTTTCCAAATGGCAAAATCAATCCCCCTTTCATTTCCATACATTACTTGTAAGCGAAATAATTCAGTGTAGTTTAGTGTAAACGATTGGAAATGTTACATAAAATAAGCTTATTTAACTGCGAGTTGAAACTACTTGCTATATATACCCTGCAGGCAATAGAAATCACGAGTAGAGGGTGTATGCACTGAGGGAGAGATCTATAGTTTTTACTTCATGGCTTTATACTTGATACCTATCAATCTCTGCTATTAAGGCAGATAGAGTTCTTAAATTTTGTATATACCTGCGAAGATACTCAAGACAAATGAAGTAATTTTAAAATATTGTCTAGCTTTGCATATCTTTTAAAAAACATAAGAAATTAAGCCTGCATATCTTTTGAATAACATAGTAAATTTTAATTAGATGCATAAATTAAACTCGAGCTTCGATCATAAAAAAACAGAAGATAGCAGTTGCAGTTTCGGAGTTAAAAAGAGACTGTGTTTGATACCTAACGATCTCTGCTCATCAGGGTAGTTACAGTCATTAAATTAGGTATATAACTTCCCAGATACTCAACACAAATTAAGTTATTTTCAAATTTTGTCTAGATTGCATATATATTTCCAGGGTATCTCGTTTAACTCTCTCTCTTTCTCGCTTGTTTTGTGCACTTTCCATTAGTTTTTCCAGTTTAATTGAATAACTTGCAAGTCAATTGCTGGATAAGTGGCTATATACGATAGTCACATTGTAGCTTTTCTATGTTTTTCTTCGAGCTTTGCAGTTATTTTCAAGTCGAATTTGGTTTTTCTTGCATTTTATATGGCTTCCGTCTTGACCAAAAGAAAAAAATACTTGTTGTGCGGGCAACATTTTGCCATAGCTGCGAGCAATTTGTCATGCAACAGTCGCGCCGCAGCAGCCGTCTATCAAAATGCGACAAATCGCAGTAGCAAATGCAGTTGTGGAGGGGGGTGGCGTGCGGGGAGAGAGGGGCGGGGCATGTAGAGTCATCATCAACTGGTTGGTTATGCGACCGCTTCCGTTGCCACAGTGGGGCACATTCAGCGATTGACTGAGTTATGTCTGCCATATGCACGTACAGTGCTCACACACAGGTACATATATGTACAGTACACACTCACACACATGTACAGTACACACTCAGCGACACACACAGACTCGGGCAACAACACATGCATTAACCCAAAAACGTTAATTGGATTGAAATGAACGTTTTCAATTTCCTTGCATTGTGTCACGTTTGATTTGCATTGCGAAAAAAGAGCACAAACAAACGGCAGGAAAACCAGAGAGAAAGAGAGTGGGAGAAGGAAAGAGAGAGGGAGGAGGGGTGCAAAATAACAACAGTAACAATTGTGACAATAATACAAAAAGAAAAAAAGAAAGAAAAATGAAATGAAATGAAATAAAGACTGAATTGTGTTCACCTTATGTGAATATCATATCGTGCAATATAATAGCATATATTATAAACAAAAAAGACTGCCCTACCCTAGTAAAGAACTCCTCAGATTGTTGCCCTTTTGCATTTGTGCGATAACAAGCAAGTTATCGATGACGTTTTGCATTTATATGGCAAGAAAGAACAACCTATTTCTATAGAACAACCTATTTCTATTGAGTACAAAATGTTTGCAGACACAAAATACTGTTATATAACAATGGGAAAAGTTGACGACTATCAGTCAGACAAACGATTATGATAGGCGATAATTAAAGATCGATAACAAGGCAATTAAACTTAAAGAGGGAGTGTGTTTTTTTTTCTTTTTTGGCATAGACAATAAACATGTGAGCATTGCACGTGTCCGTCGGCTAATTGAGGACTTTCTCTCTCTACCTGTCCCTCTCTCTCCCCACCTCTGTCTCTCTCTCTCTCTCGCTAACTGGCACACAGTCAGAGGGGAAAATCAGTTTCGGAAAATGGCAAGAAGCAATCAAGCATGACATCAACAGCGCAGATAGTCGAACCGAAGCGGTGCCCACCCGCCCCACTGTGTCACATGTTCAATGTACAGGTGTGTCTATGTGTGTGTGTATTTGTATGTCACTTGACCATATGCAAAGCGCGTGGGCGAAAGGTTTGACGAATGCGCGCTGCATGAAGACAGAAAGAAAGGCAAGGAAAGAGTTGATAAAATGCACATGAAATGGACACGTGATGCTTAGCGAGGATTTTAATTACCTGTCTGTCTTACTTGTAGATAATATTGACAAGTCTGAAACTGTTACGATTCTCCAGCGATATATACCAAATGTCATCGATATATTCCAGTTGGACTTTGGCTAGTCGAAACTAGTGCTGAATTTATATTAAAATATTATATCCAACTACTATTGATTTGTGCTTATACAACCTTAATTAACTATCGATAGCTATGCATAGCAATTGATATTTTTGTTAATATGGCAATCGTTTTACTATCGATAAATTTGTAGTTATTGTTACTATGACTATCGATAGTTATGAATAGGAAGTAATCTGATTAATTTTGGCTTTTCACATTTAACGGTTAACTTGCAATCAATTTAGAATAGGATTATTGCAATTCTTGCTTTACTATTGATAAGCTTGTGCTAACCGTTACTTTTACTATCTATAATTGTGACTTATGTCAAAGTTAAAAGTGCTTTATCACTATTATTACTTGTTTTAC
This sequence comes from Zaprionus capensis, assembly GCA_018903675.1. Classification (NCBI taxonomy): domain Eukaryota; kingdom Metazoa; phylum Arthropoda; class Insecta; order Diptera; family Drosophilidae; genus Zaprionus; species Zaprionus capensis. The sequence goes on along the minus strand of JAEIFN010001073.1, from coordinate 9,232,123 downwards.
CATCGATAGTTGATAATACTATTTTTTCTTATTAGTTTAAGCACAATTCCCTTTAGTTTCATACTAACTCACGATTTCTTTATCTTTTTTTTGTTATATTTGCAGCTAAATGTGCGCGTCACGACAATGGACGCCGAACTGGAGTTCGCCATTCAGTCGACAACGACGGGCAAACAACTGTTCGATCAGGTGGTCAAGACTATCGGTCTGCGTGAGGTTTGGTTCTTTGGTCTGCAGTATACGGACTCAAAGGGTGACTCCACATGGATTAAGCTATACAAAAAGGTAACTATCACAAGCAAAATAGAGAGGAGCATTATCTAAGTTATTGTTAGGAGAGATTATAGATAAATTCAAATATAAAACTAGATATATATACGCATCATCTGTGTGTTATTTAGCCCGAATCGCCGGCCATTAAGACAATCAAGTATTTGAAACGCGTTAAGAAATATGTGGATAAAAAGACAGCCGATGGCAATGGACACAATCAGACAGATGAGAGCGAGGAGGATGACGATGCCGATGATATGGTGGGAGAAAAAGAACATAAAACACTTTCGCCCCCCCAGACCTCGCTGAGAAATAGTTACGCTTGATTGTCCTATATTTATTGTAGAAATAGATTCCCCTAGGCTACTCTGCATGCCCCTACTAACTATTACTAGCTAATAGAGTTGTTAAGTGGATAACTATCATATTTATTATATACGAATCTAACATAATCTGATCTTTGATTGATTCTTTAACAAACATGCTGCGCACTTTTTACATTGATCGCGCACAATTTGAACAACAATAAAAAACAAACAAACATAACTTATATCATATATCACCACAGACTGGATCAATGCCGTTTTCCACATGGGTAACGAAAGGGCAACTAAATATAAATATTATTTGAATATTGTTGATCTTTGGCGTGCCAAAGCGAATGTAATCCTTGCAGATCAGTACAGGTTATACTAACTATAACTATAGCTTGCTCTCAAAGAACTTCTGCAAGGGTAACAAATTGTATAATGAAACGAAACTCAATAATGAACTTGTTGCTAATGATTGATGGAAACTAATTGATATCTTGTTTATTGTTGTACAGGTTATGAATCAGGATGTTAAAAAGGAGAATCCCTTGCAATTCAGATTCCGTGCCAAATTCTATCCGGAAGATGTGGCCGATGAACTGATACAGGATATCACACTGCGACTGTTCTATCTGCAAGTGAAGAATGCCATATTGACCGACGAGATCTATTGCCCGCCGGAAACGTCGGTGCTGTTGGCCTCGTATGCGGTACAGGCGCGTCATGGGGATCACAATAAGACCAACCATACAGCCGGTTTCCTAGCGAACGATCGCCTGTTGCCACAGCGTGTTATCGATCAGCACAAGATGTCCAAGGATGAGTGGGAGCAATCGATAATGACCTGGTGGCAGGAGCATCGCAGCATGTTGCGCGAAGATGCCATGATGGAGTATCTGAAGATTGCACAGGATCTGGAGATGTATGGTGTTAACTATTTCGAGATACGCAACAAGAAGGGCACCGATCTATGGTTGGGTGTCGATGCACTCGGCCTCAATATCTATGAGCAGGATGATCGATTAACGCCCAAGATCGGTTTCCCATGGTCTGAAATTCGTAATATTTCGTTCTCTGAAAAGAAGTTCATCATCAAGCCAATCGATAAGAAGGCACCCGACTTTATGTTCTTTGCACCACGTGTTCGCATCAATAAGCGCATCCTGGCCCTCTGTATGGGCAACCATGAGCTGTACATGCGTCGTCGCAAGCCCGACACGATCGATGTGCAGCAGATGAAGGCGCAGGCGCGCGAAGAGAAGAATGCCAAACAGCAGGAGCGGTAATTAGACTATTTTATTTTCCCATCTATAGTCTTCATTATTAAATCCTGAATCCTTGTTCTTTGTGCAGTGAGAAGCTGCAGCTGGCGCTGGCAGCCCGCGAACGCGCCGAGAAGAAGCAACAGGAATACGAGGATCGACTCAAGCAAATGCAAGAGGAAATGGAGCGTTCGCAGCGCGATCTGCTTGAGGCGCAGGAGATGATACGCCGGCTGGAGGAGCAACTGAAACAGTTGCAGGCCGCCAAGGATGAACTGGAGCTGCACCAGAAGGAGCTGCAGTCGATGTTGCAGCGTCTCGAGGAGGCCAAGAACATGGAGGCTGTCGAGAAGATCAAGCTTGAGGAGGAGATTATGGCCAAGCAGCAGGAGGTGCAGCGCATTCAGGACGAGGTCAATGCCAAGGATGAGGAGACCAAGCGTCTGCAGGATGAGGTCGAGGAGGCACGTCGCAAGCAGGTAAACTACTCCTTCCCCCTCTTTCTCTCTCTCTCTCTCTTTTAGATTACCTCTTGCTAATCACATCTTTGTTTCGTTTAGGCTGAGGCTGCCGCTGCGCTGTTGGCTGCATCGACCACACCGCAACATCATCATGTGGCTGAGGATGAGAACGAGAACGAGGAGGAGCTGACGAATGGCGATGCCGGCGGCGATGTGTCGCGCGACCTGGACACGGACGAGCATATCAAGGATCCAATTGAGGATAGACGCACGCTGGCCGAGCGCAATGAGCGCCTGCACGATCAGCTCAAGGTGCGTCAAAGGCTTCTCTCCCTCTCTCTTTCTTTTACTTTAACTGTCTCTCTATCTCTCTCTCGCTCTATCTAGGCCCTCAAGCAAGATCTGGCGCAGTCGCGCGACGAAACGAAAGAGACGGCAAACGATAAGATTCATCGCGAGAATGTTCGCCAGGGACGCGACAAGTACAAGACGCTGCGTGAGATCCGCAAGGGCAACACAAAGCGTCGCGTGGATCAGTTCGAGAACATGTAAACCTTGCAGCCCCACGCCACGCCCCCAAAACTAACTAGCAGCGCTCCATATCCCTCCTCCTATATCCTACCAATGCCCCCAACAACATCAACACCACCACTACCACCACAGCAGACACACTCACACTCGCCGCACACACCCGAGAAGAACACCATCCCCTCCAGATAATGATAATGAATATGAAGATATATGCATATTTAACTATATTTCCGCAACCGATTTTCTTTGTTGTGTATGTGATGAGCCTACGCGACGTGTATGTATAGCAGAAGAAGCAGAAGTAAAAGAAACAGAAATAGAACAGGAGCAGAGAAGCAGAAGCAGAAGTGAAAGAATAACTAGAGAAGAGAAGCATGTGGAATTATGGAGAGAAGAATATCAAGCGCAGCGTTATAAACAAAATCGAAGACACAACTGCCAAATACATTTGACAGTCTCGTGTTAAACGACAATCAATCAATCAATAAATCTACCAATCAATCAGTTAGTCACCTATTTTCCCTCTCCGCTCCTTTCCCCACGCAAGCCACGCCCACTCAATCAATATTGTAAAATTGTCGCAAATTTCAACACACACACACGGCGAATTGCATCCCCCCGCCCCTTGGATCCGATTTCTTTGTCGTTTTTGTGCGCGCATCAAAATGAGAGAAAAAAAGAGTATAAAACAACAACAACAACAACTACAACAACCATAATAACAACAACAACAACAGCAACAAGAAGAGAAAACAACAACAACAAAAGCTATTTGCATTTTCCCCGTTATAAATATTATTTTTATTATTATATAATTACTATTTTTTTTAAATTTGTATAATTATATAAGAACTTGATTAATTGTTTCTTAAATTAACTTGCGAAAGAAAACAAAACAAAAACAAAACAAACAAAAAGAAAAACAATATTTTTAATTAATATTATTACAAAAACAAAAGAAAAAAACAAGAAAACGAGAAAACACAAGTGACAACAAAAAAGGAAACAAAAGCATAGATTATATATAAACTATATTTTTCTTCTTTATTTTTGTTTTGAAAGAAATCTTTAAAAAAAAACTATTGTGAAAAACCAAACAAAAAGTTTTTAAATTAAACAATAAAAATGTAAAACAAAAAAAACCGAAGCTAACGGGAATTTATTGCAGTAGCCAAGGGGATTTTATGCGAATTCATATAAAGTATTAAATCTTATCATCCTATTTATAATATGATATGTCAATCTATATACAATTAGGATCCAATATAATTTATTTTGAAAATATGCGGTTTTTCTATGGCTGAAACTCAATTAAACCAAATAGAAAGAGACAGATAGAAAAGTAGTTGCTACAAAACATCACAATGATTGTAGAGTTTTAGGATTGTTAGAGGTGGGAGAGGAAATAGTTGGCTACTTTTGGGAAACATTGAAACCAAGCAGAATTCAGCTGGGTGTTAATTAGTTTAATTCTTCTGGACGTTTCTAACATTCTCTGTCTCTTTCTATCGCAGTTGCGATTGGAAGTTGCTCTCAATGTTCGATTGGCCTCCTAACTAGTCCCATGAAAATGGGGAAACAACTTCAATCTTTTATATATAAAAACAAGTAGTGAATTGTACGGTATTTGTATTTATTTTTTATTTTATTTATTTATATAAATTTTTGACACATTTTTTGCCCACGAATATTTCCATGTGTTGGAAATTGGCAGCACTTTCTGCTCTGAAAAGGGCGAATTGCGTTGCATACTTAAGGCTGATTGAAAAAGAAACTTAAAATATACTTAATTTCGTTGCATACTTTTGCGCGCACTTGATTTATTCTAACAGTTCAGTGTTAAAAATACGTTTTTGGACAGCCACGCCCCCTCCTGGCAACGTAAGGGCGTTTTTCCAACAGTTTTTTTGTTAAAAAATCAAGAGAAACTGAAAAAAACAGCCAGAACTTTGCAGCCGTCTCCTGGGCGAGCTGTACACTCCATGAACTTGGCAGCTCATCTACTGTTTAAAGAAGAAGAAAAGGAATAAATTGCAAAAAACCGCATGTCGCTAGCAGCTCTGGTTTTGCCGCAATTTCAAATTGAAAACTGGAAAAAACTGCCGTTATTCCAAATGAAAAACTGCTTGTTTTATTGCTAACAGAGCTCGTTGAGCAAGCAGTGAGCTGCTTGCCACTGCTTACACGGCCAACAACAACCCGCTATGGGCAACTTGAAAATAAAAAGATGTAACGAGAAAAAAGCTAAATCTGCAGTGATGGGCCTACGTAGTCTGTTTGGGAAAAGTTTAGCGGGTTCCTTTAACAATTTGGATCTAACTAGAGTACATAGTACATAGAGATGTATGTATATGTACCCTATCGTAGTCATTATGTACATATGTACATCTGTTTAAGTACACCTAGATAACACAAAGAAATTAGGAGCAAGCTAAAATTTACCCTGATTTGCTGTCAGATCAGTAATTATGATTGACAATCGGCCAATGAAGACCAGTTTAGATTTTAGAAACAACTCAACTTATCGTTGCTAATCAAAGTTAGACATAATATCAAATGCACGCAATACTTTTCACTTCTTTTCACCATTATATAAATATAACTGATATAGGAATATAAACCTGCAAGGGTGTAGTACCTTCGACAGACCAGAGTAGCCTTTCTCTCTCATTCCTTTCAGTATTGGCAAATAAAACTTCGCACTTGTTCGTTGTTGTTGCTACTAGCGCTTTATTAATGCAAATATCAAATTGATAACAATTGAATACATTAGCTATATAAGGTATGTATAAGTACGATTTAGCAGATATGATGTTGATATATGTAGACAAAAAAAAACTTGGATTATACATAGATACATGTACATATAGTATATAGTATTGTATATGTATAGTATGGTATATGGTATGCCATGTATAAGGTTTAAAGACCAATCAACCGCATGACTTAGGGCTACGATTCGACAAAAAAAATGCAATCGATAAACAGTGTTTCGATTCGATTCGATATACACGATATCGGCTTATATAGTGTGTGTGTGTGTGTATACATATGTATATGTATGTGTAGAACATATTTATTGTAGAAGGCACATAATTACAGGCGCATACCCGTCGTGGAGCACTTGGTGTCCCATTGGCGGCATTGAGGCGCATGGATTGGGGCTCGATCTACCTCCCTCCTCCCTCTCTCTCTCTCCCCCCTCGTGTGTGTGTGTGTGTTTGTAATTTACAGTACAGTTGAGTATAATGATGCCTATCGTTCGTACCCTAGTAGGGATTGACTGCGGCCAGACCGACGCGTCCGCCGGAGCGTGCAAACACTGGCTCCGCATAGCTGTGGCGATACCCCTTGGGTATGCTGGACAAGGGTTTGCCCGACGCTGAAGCTGCTGCGCCGCCGCCGCCGCCACTGTTGCTGCTGCTGCTGTTGGGCGTCGGCGCTGGCGATGGATAACGTTCGGCGTGATGGCGCGACGAGCTCGATGACTTCGCAACGACATTCACCGGCTCCGTGGGCTGCATGTATTCGCGCGAGTGCGTGCGCAGCTGATGACGCGACTGCGATGCGCGCTCTCTCTCCCTCTCTCTCTCCCTCTCGCGCTCCCTCTCACGTTCCCTCTCACGCTCCCTCTCTCGCTCATGACGATATGCATCGTGCTCACGTGGCTCCTCGCCGCGTCGCATGGGATAGTCCCGTTCGCGACGGTCCCGTTCCCTCTCCCGTTCCAGGCCATGTCGCTGCTGTTGGTGTTGCTGCTGCAGCTGCTCCTGCTCCCAGTGCTCGCGGGAACGTGCACGCGAACGACTCATTAGCTGCTCCTGCACTGGCGCTCCACGTGTTGGCGCCTCGTCATCCTCGTCGCTCCACTGCTCGTAGCTGTTGGGTGGCTCAATGGAACCGCGTCGTCGTCGCGACGATGAGCGGTAATCGGATGCGGCATGTGCGGGCGCTGCAGCGGAGGCAGCTGTGGCCACGGCAGCGCTGCCGCTGCTGTCGCGCTCATCCAAATCATAGCGACTGCCGCCATGACGTTCCATGGCGCGGAACTTGTCCTTGGCATCGTGGAAGCGTTCGCGTGGCGAGACCTGTGCACCGACGCCCGAGGCACTGGCCACCGCATCGCGCAGGTGGTAGCCATCGCCGTCGCGGCTGCTTGGCTTGGGGGCACGACTGGTGGGCGGCTCGTCGCCATAGCGCATGCCCGTCGACTTCATCATCTTCTCCATGCTCTGGATGTATGGCAGGCTCTCGGCCTCGCGATAGGGATTGCGATCCCGCGACTGCTCCCGATCGCGCTCCCTTTCCCGCTCCCTCTCTCGTTCTCTCTCTCTCTCCCGCTCCCGCTCCCTCTCTCTTTCCCTCTCTCTTTCCCTCTCCCTTTCCCTCTCCCTTTCCCTGTCTCGTTCGTGCCTCTCACGTCGCTCTGCATTGTTGCTGCTGCTGCTGCTGCGCGTCTGCTGCTCTGCTCCGCCACGATGCACTGCAGCATATTTGTTATGTGGCAGCTGCTGCTGCTCAAACGGCAGCTCGGCGGGATCCACATACCGATGGCGACTGCCGCCATAGCGTTGCGCCTCCTCCGCCGCATACGACTTGACCGGCTGGTGATGCTGCTGCAGCTGCTGCTTCTTGGTGGCATATTCCATGAACTTCTGCTTGTCCGTCAGATTCTCCTTGCGATAGCCGCCCGACATGGACAGCGGTGCCTGCTGCTGCTGGTGGTGCTGTGTCGGCTCACTGCACGGATCCGAGTCATCGAAGTCATCCAGCAGCAGCTCGTCGTCATGCAGTGAACGCTGTTTGGCACGTTCTCGCTCCCTCTCTCGCTCCCTATCTCGATCGTGCGCCGATAGTTTCTTGTTCAGCAATCGATTGATCTCATTGTATTTATCGGTATCCCGCAACTTGCCCTCGTGCTTCATTGCTGGCGCCTGGTGCTGCTGCTGGTGCGGCTCCAGTTGCATCACCCGATTGAACTTGGCATCGTAGTCAGCTGGACGCATTATGATCGGTTTGATCTCATCCTCGCGTGACCAGGACTTGCTCGACGATGCCGGCGTCTTGGTGCGCTCCCTCTCTCGCTCCCGCTCACTCTGGCGCGGCACATACGGCTTGGCGGGCAGGTCGCGCAGGTAACTGTCCTCCGGCGGCTGCACGGCGCTCTTCCTCTTCAGCTGCGCGTGCGGCGGCAGTGCGATTTGTGATGGCTTCAGTGCAATCACTGAGTTGTCCGCCTCATTCGACCAGTGTTCGTCATCTGCAAGGGTGTGAAAGGAGGGGAGGGGAGGAGAGATTGGTTAATGAATTTTGGCCTGAGTATTTGCAAACTGTGTGCAGGGTATTTGCAAGTCGACTCTGCTCTTGTCTACTTTCTGTCTACTCACCGCTTGAGCTGTTCAGCTCCTGCCGTTCCGGACTGGGCGCCAGGTCGGATCCGATGCCCGACGAGCCGCGCGAAGACACCTGCTTGCCATTGGCATTGGTGGGCGGCGCAGTCGCTGCTGCTGCTGCAGTCGACGTCGCTGCAGCAGCTGCTGCTGCTGTTGCTGCTGCTCCCTTGGGCGTCCCGGCGCCGCCCACAATGAGTGCATTGCGACAGCGACGCAGCTCGATGGCCGTCAGGTTGCCCTTGGAGCGATGCACGGTGTCATAGTCACGCGGCGGCAGCAGCAGCGGCGGCCCGTTCCCATTGAGCTTGGCCCGCAGCTCGGCGGCCAGCGAGTCAAACAGGTCGCTGTTCTGCTGCGCCGTCAGCGGCGGATGCGCGTGAGCGTGTGTGTGTGCGTGTGCGTGAGCGTGCAACGAGTGCGAGTGATGTTTGTTGTTGCCGCTGCCATGATGCGGCGGCGAACGGGAGACTGGCGAACTGGCCAGGCCGCCCACATGCTCCTCGCTGCACTCAGATTCGCGTGTGCTGTTCCCAGTGTCGCTGCCCAGCGAGCTGCTGAACCGTTTCGGCGATGTCTCGTGACGGCGCTGCGACTGCGACTGCGACTGTGACTGATGATGCTGCGAATACCCTGCACTTGAATGATGTTGTTGTTGTTGTGACATGTGATGCGATGACAAGGACGACGATGTTGACTTGTGTGCGACATCGTGTCGCTTGTCTGTCACGCTGCCGTTGTTGCTGTTGTTGTTGTTGTTGCTGTGGCCGCTGATGGGCGGCAAAATGCCCAATCTGGAAATGGGAGCAAACATTGAGGTTAAAATGAAGCGTAGATATGTATATAAAGTAGGGATAAAGTATAATAAAGACAAATTATCCAATTAAACAGAACTGATAACATGCAATGATCGAAAGTGCTTTATGTCGGATATAAACATCATATATACTTGATAAATGCACCATATATACTTGATAAATACACCATATATACTTGACTTATATACACCATATATACAGTGATATAATTCTGTGTGAACAACTTCTGTGTTTGTTGACAGATCACAACTAAAATTTCAGTAGTAATATGTGTAATGATGGCTATTGCAGATACTAAAAATGAGCATTCAACCTTTAACATTACGCTTTCAATTTGAGTTTTATGAATTTACGGGAATACAAAGGGTCGTGCTCAAATTCCAATTAAAACTGTGACACACTCTATCAGACACAAGTGTTGTCATAAAATTGAATGGCTCTAGCTCTTATGGTCACTGAGATATACGCGTTCATACGGACAAAAAGACAGACAGTGGTGATTAAGAATATATACGAGTATGTACATATACCTTACGGGAACGAATTTAGCTCTTTCTAATTGTTACGCTCATTTCGAGTTGTCCATGTCCTAAATATTCATAATATTATCTGCCAGACTACCCCTACTCTTTATTATTTAAAAAGGATGCACAGCGACAGCAGTTTGTCACACTGTGCCGTTGCTGCTGGTCGTGGGAAAGTGCCAAACCAGCCATGGCGGGCGCAATCTTCATTTCTATCTGCATCTACATCTGCATCTGCATCTACCTCTGCAACTTCAACTCTCTATGTGCAACTGCAACTTCATCTTCAGCTTCGTCTCGATGTCATTATCATTAGCAGCAAATGTAACGATCTGCCACAGCAGCAGAAGTCGCAATCGCCGTTTAATGGAGTGTCTAAGTGGCCAAGGCGCTTGCTTGCCACTTGGGGCTGCCTACTCGCTTCCTGCTTGCTGTGCGGCAGGCAGGCCAATTAACTTGCAGCTTGCGGTACATTTAAAGAGTTTCCCCGAAAGTCGCCGCTGCATGTGAACTTTATCAATGCCAAATCTTATCAAGACGATTGCAGTAAGCAAGTCTCCCCTGATCTAGTTACCTAGTATCAGATATAGATACGATAAATGTAGATATCCAAGTGTATCTCATTTGTTGGCACATATTATATACATATATATAGGCAATGTGTTAAGTCTGTGTATTTGGTAAATGTAATCTGCATAATGTGATCTATGTATATGTTAACTAGATCTTTCGTTTGTGGTTTTTATTTGCAACTTTTATTCAAAGTTTATTAGTTTTTAACATTAAGTTACGAGTGTATACGAGTATGCCATATCATATATGGTAATTTAAAATATACTGCACAGTTCACACATTATAAATAATATTTAGTTTATGGTGTAGAGAAGTCAATCGATGTGCTTACTCACCTTGTTTCGAGCTCCTCGAATCGCTTCTGATTGTCGGGTCGATTGATCAGGATCTGCAGTTGTAGATGCAACGCCTCCGCCGTTGTCTCCGAGTCGCAACGGTAGGCGTGCACGTGCAGGGGGCACTTGGTGGCCGGATTGTAGAGGAGCAGCACACAGGCGACGATGTCGTCGGTTTGCACGGAGCTGGTTATGGCACTGTGTGGTATTAAATGCTTCGACGATCCCTAAACGCAATTCCAAGCAAGGAGGAAGGAAGATAAAGAAAGAGAGGAAGATCTGTCAGTTTTAGTAGGAAGGGAGGGGGGTAAGGTAGGGATTGCCCAGCAGGGGCGTGTCTTAGCTTAGCTCAGCTCACTTACCTGCACGATTTTGATGCCCTTGTGCGAGACCTGCAGCGTCACCTTGAGCGGCTCCTGGCCGCGTGATCTGTCCACCAGATACGGCAGCACTGAGTTAATGACGCGCGCGCCACGCAGACCCTTCGCCTCTTCGGCGCCCAGGAACCACACATAGTACGAGGCCTTCTGCACGTCCCGACGCAAGCGTAGCGCCATCTTGTCTCCCTCTCCTTCTCTCTCTTTCTCTCTCTCTCTTACACACACTCTGTGTGATCAATTTAGATAATTCAAGTTGAGCGTCTTCGATTTATCGTTCAGTTGCCAGTTTCGAGCATCTGCAACAGAATTTATGTTCGGTGCAAGATGAGCAAAAAAATCAAAAGATAAAGCGCAATTTATTGCCCAAATAGCCGGCAATAGTTTACGATAATATGGTGTAATTCATATTTATGCGATAATATAGAAAGATAACTAAATATAGACCAGTTTGCCACACAATTATTCTGCCTGCAGACATTAAGAAATATTCAGAAACGATTCAGAATATTATTAAAGGGATATTAATGCGCTGAAGAACTTTTCGCCAAGCACATGTAGTCTCAAGGGAGAAATATCAAGTGTTGATATAGAAATATATATTTCAGATATTCAATGCAAATACTTTTATGAGGATACAGGTTCTTCTTGTGCTCTGATTTCCACATTCTTAAGAAATATTTAGAAACGATTCAGAATATTATGCGAAAGATGTTTACTCCTTGAAGAAGGGACAATCATTCTCGAGTCGATCTCAATATCCAATTGTCAAAATGTGTTATCTCCTTAGAGTAGAATCTCTTATGCCCTCTCTCTCTCTGTCTTTCTCTTTTATAAGTTCTCTACTGATCTGCACATTCTCGCGATCTTATCTCTGCTAATGGCCTCATGTATAGTCAGCTAGAACATCCATTAGAATTTAGCTGGCAGAACATGCAACCAAGCGGCATGATCCAATGAGAAATGTGCATGCTGATTATGGGATCAACATGCACACAGATCACATATCATATAATCCATGGCCGAATCGGTTATGGCACTGGGCATTAGTGTCGGATGGCAGAAGCGTGAGGAATGTTGATTGATCAGGAACTCGTTAAGGCTGTTTGCAGAATCCAGATCCGTGCGATATACAAGGTACATATACATACATACATTCATACATTCAAGCATGCATGTACATGATGCACTATCAGTTAGACGATTAGTATTTATGCTCATGTTCGAACATGATTGCGGGCCTCTAACGGTTCATTTTCAAATGCCCAAACCTGCTGCAGTGTGTAGAACTTGTGGGAATAACAAGAAGGCCGACACAGGCCGACAACGGTATTATACTACCATGCAGAGGCACATGCACAGCATATATACAGTATATACTATCATTTGGTATCTTCTCAATAATATTCATAATCGACCCATGGTAGCCAGTACAACTTGTTGTGCGACATCATCTTGCGTAGGCCAACACAGAATCTCGTTTCGTGTCTCGCTTGTGGAGCAAGATATTTATCAATGTTATATGGCAGGCATACGTATTGTGTGTGCCTTCAAAATTTACATATGACACAAAAGCAGTCAAGAACGACAACAACAACAGCAATGGCAACCACACAAAAGCTGCTAAACAAACGAAATTATTAACCTCAAAAGTGGAGGATAAAGAAAGAATAAAAAATATTTTTAATTTATTTCATTAGAAAAAAAGTGGAAAAACACCTTCAAGATATTTCGGAGAACTAAAGAAGATTCTTGCTCGAAAGGGCATAATATCTGTTACATAAATCGTATTGTACGATCTACCAATCTACTATATCAAGTATGTATATCAAGTTCCGGTATATCTTTTAACTCTAACTTTTTTAACTTTAATTAACACTCAATTTGCAATATTTGAGGATTGTTTTTTGTTGATTTTGTGAATTATTTACTGCTTAAACAATTCGAGGTTATGATCTTTACTAATGACATGAAAAAAGACCTAGAAGAAGCAGCTCAATTATCACATTACACATATCATATACAAATATATATAATCATTAAACAGTGCTGCATATGATCTAATCATTGAAAAGGAGATTATCATCAATCACAAGAACTTCCCCATGACGGAAGACAAACATAATTGCCCAATTTAACTAACGTTCGGAAACAACCCGAAATGTTTTGTGAAAACAATTAATAATACCAAACAAAATAAATAAATACCACAGTGTGCTATCTTAATTGCTATAATTTATGAATCATGTTCGATATTGGAAACAACTCGTGGTAAGTCCTACATGGATATGAATTATTTTATTTTATTTGATTTTTTACCAGTTTTCGACAAAATTTGATCAATTGAGTTTAGCTCGACATGGTTGGGAAATATGGTTGAAACTTGTATTTTTGACATTTGGTATTTCACAGTTATCTGGGTATTCATTTGGTATTTGCTATGCCATGCGGGCTGAGAACATTTTTGGTGGTAATTTAAAGCAAAACAAGCGAATAATGAGTTGATCGTGCTTCGGATATTTCTTCGGAGATGAATACATAATACAACAAAATACGAAACACAAACCAAAGACGTTGAAAAAACAGCAATATATGTACATATGTATTCAGTGACTTCATTTGACAATTGACGTTGTATTGCAAATGATACACTTTTAATTGTTATAATTATATTTTTACTTATAATGAAGGTGTGCTGCTCCGAATTTAATACATTGACTTGAAGGGAAGTTTTTTATTTATTGTCCGACTGAATTGGAGGATGGGTTTACATAATAACCATCTAACTACATAGGTACATATGATAAGTTAAAGGAAGAAAGCTATATATTTAACAAGTCACTGCCAAATCGTATTGAATAATTAAATTATTGATTTTCGCAGACGCTGGATGTGGTATCCAAAATTTGAAAACAACTTTAGCTGCGTATGTCATGTAGCAAGCTTCATGGCAAATTTGGTATCTCTAGCTTTTATAATAACAGAGATCTCGACGTTCATACAGACACATATGGCTCAATTGACTCGCCTATAGAACTGTGGTATGAATATGCATGTGAATGTATTTTGTGGGCGCTGCTAATAATACCAATGGGCATATTCAATTTTATAGTATCGATATATTGATGGTTTGTTTATTATTTTATTTAGGGTGTGCATATAATTGCGCCCACGCATGTGGTACTACGAGTATAAGCACAAAAGTACTTTAAGAATTTGATTGTTAAATTGCTTTCTTTGCGGCGCAGACGCGACTGTTGTTCGCTTTTGTTGTTGTTGCTGTTGTTGCTGCTTCTGTTGCTACAGCGCCCTCTTTCGGCTAGACATTGTTTTTAGAAGCCGCGCAATTGTCATTCTTTCGCAGTTGTCTCTCTCTCTCTCTCTCATTGTCGCTCTCGTTTGCTTGGTTTGCTTATTGGATTCGTGTTCACATTAAAATGGGTTAAGCGTATTTGAAGAAGACACCACAAATGAGGCACATACACCAACACACACAAAAATACAGTCACTTGGCACTTGCACTGTTTTTCTTTTTTTTATTGGGCTCTCTTTGCGTTTGTTTGGCTGCCTTTGCTATTGTTGTTGCTCCATTTCAGCTGAACTCGATCAATGAACCGTTTAATACAGCAACACACACACACACAGCAGCGGCAGTTGTAGCGTTTAAATTTCTACAAAACTTATTTGATTAACGGTAATTGCAAGAGAGCGTAGAGAGCGTGCTGCCACTCTCCCTCTCTCTCTCTCAGTCTCTCTTTCTCTTTGCACTCACACACCTTAGCACAGTAACAAAAATAAGCAACAGAGAGCGCGACTCTCTCTTTCCCTCTCTCTCTGTTGTAGTTGTCGTTGTTGTTGTTGTTGCTTTACGTTTACGTTGCGAACGCGTTAACGCGCAGAGAAGGCACAGCAGACGTTGCGACGTCTCAACGCTTTGGCCGCTTGCTATCGACTGACTTAAGCTGCGACGCTGGCGACGCTGCTTGCCAGTGCCTGTGCCGGACAGGTACACACACACACACAGGTACACACACACACACAGGTACACACACTCACACACACACTGAGGCGCCTGCACATACTCGTTTTGTTGCCGCAAAGAAAGTCAAGTCGCACGTACTGAGTAGACGTCGCTGCGCAGTCGCCGTTGCCGTCGCTTTGGCTTGGAATGTGTTGAAATTAAAAGTTGTTGGGTTTTTGGGCGCAGCGTGTTGTTGTTGTTGGCCCTGGCCAGTGTATGTTGTTGTTGTTGTGGTTGTTCTTGGTGTTGCTGCCAGTTTGTAGCCTTTTTTTTGGCTTAGACAGGTGTATAAGGCAGCGTGTTGCTGCGGCTGCGGTTGTCGTTGTTGTTGTTGAGCAGCAGCAGTTGTTGTTGCTGTTGATGTTGCTGTTGTTATTGATATAGCATTGAACACTTTGAAAAGCCGTCGCCGTTTCTATGCATTCTACAAGTTTTCCATCCACACACACAGACACAAACTTGGCATTTAACTTGGCCGTCTCTTGCTGTGGCTGTGGCTCTGACTGTGGCCAAGTGAAATCTGCACAAATTATTCTATATATCTCTGTATAATCATGCAAGTTGTTGTTGTTGTTGCTGTTGCTTTTGGCCACGGAAACGGAAATGCTCAAAGATTTTGGCCAATTGGTTAAGGTGGAGAAAATGTGTCGATTTTCTTTACACCTTCACCGCACTCACTTTCGAGAGCTGCCCAAGCTACATATGTATTTGTATCTGTATCTGCAACTGCTCTGGCTGAGCTGTATCTAGGTAGAGGTACCTGACTACCTGGCTTTAAATACAGGTAGATTAATTGCTTAATTACGCCAGCTGAAGATGATGCGCTGCAGACCCTAATTGCCTGTGTATCTTATCTCATCTTTTGTTCTTCCAAGTGCAAAACGTCATAAACTCAGTTAGTATACCCCGCTCTCTCCCTCTCTGTCTCTCTCTCTGCTTCTCATTTCTTTTAGGTTTGTTCTTCAATGATTATGAAGGCTTATCAAATGAAATGTACCATGATGTTCTTCTTTTTCTCTCGAGTCTTTTCTGTTTTCACAATTAAGTACGACGCATTTCCGCAATTAAAGTTGTAGTGTATTTATTTAAGTATATTTTGTACTCTTTACTTACAAATATAAATAGTTGTTTTTGTGTATGAGACTCTGGGTAAGATCTATGATCTAAGACATATGTATGTATGTACGATACTTAAGTATGATATGAGACCCTTTGGTTATATATTTTAAAAGAGACTTTAACTAAGGCATAACTGCCAGTCGAAAAGGGGTCTTAGTGTTCAAGTTTCTGTAGAGTACAAATATTTATATGAATGTGCATTTTTAGGATCTATTTAAGGAGTATCTGCAAGACAAGCAGCACCTGTAGATCTGATGGAAATATCTGAATACATTTCTATTATTGAATATTGAGTATTAATCATTATTATTCAGTATATGTTCGTTATTATAGAGTATATTGTCTGTATCTAAGTGGTATCTGCCAGTCAAGCATTCGCTGCAGTCAACAGAATGTGCAAGAAATATGCTCGAGGTGAAGCTCTAATATCGTGAGATATCTTCATGTTAATATGGCAAAACATATGTATATTATATGTGCATGTATGTGTGTGTGTGTGCGCCTGTATTTGTGTCTACATGTATATAGCGCAAGAAGCGTGTTCAACTTTCGATTGATATGCATACCCGTCATACCTGTGCGAGTACTCATTATTTGTTGTTGTTGCTGTTGCTGAAATTCGCCGTTGACCTTGGTCAGCGAATTGCGATTATTTTCGTTGGCCCCCATTGAAGCGCTGAATTGCTGCACTTGCAGCACGTTTTTGTAGCCAGCCAAAAGCAACAACAGAAATAACTTCAACAACATCAACTACAACGACAGCAACAACAGCAACAGCAACATCGACAGCAACAACATCGAGTGCAATCTGAAAGATTTCACCAGCTCTTTTTGACAAATCCCTGCTAACCCGCTGACATGCTATCGCTGCCATTCATTGGTGCCGCCTACCCCAAAAGAAATATCAAATAATCGCATACTCACACACACACTTACACACACACACTTGCACAGAGAAACTGCCATGGAATTTCACTTTTCACTCATGGAAAAGCCAAAAAAATAATAAAAACTTTATGCGAGCACATTGCACATTGTAATTTGCTTTGCTTTTACAGGGTATTTGTGCAGTGAGCTAAGTTAAGCTGTTTGTGTTACGAAAACATCGATGGAACTATCGATAATATCGATGGGGCGCAGTAAATAAGTGATTGATTTATTTTAAAAGCATCGATTGATTTTCTATTATTTCAATGAACTCAAGAAAGTCGAAATTATCGATAGTTACATTTGTGAACATCGATAGGCCAGCAATAATCCATCGATATGAGTCATATCGATGTTTTGACAGCCTGTAAGCTGTAGATATGCTGAAATATATATTAAATTTTGTATTACATTCTCAGAACAACAGATATTATCGATAGTTTACTTGAAGAATATCGATTAATCATTGATAACCCATTGATATAAGTTCTATCGATATTTTGACAGCTTATGTGTTGCAATATAGATTCTATTATGTATTACAAAGCCAAAACAACAAATATCATCGATAATTGCCTATCAGAACTTAGATAAACCATCGATATATCCACTTGCAATTATTTGAAAAGTGCCTAAGCTGTAAAAATGATGATAATTAATTCAAAATAATCTATACTATCGATTAGAGAATATCGATAAATTATCGATATGGCTACTATCAATATTTTGACAGCACTATGTGCTGTAAACATATCATGATACTGTAGCAAATAAACGACTTCAATATATCGTATACGATTCGTTATTGAACGACATTTTTGAGAATGACTTGAACTGCTTGGGAATTATAAGCGCATTGCGGCTTCGTTGTGACCGCATTGATTTTCTTTTACAGCGTTTTTTGGTGAAATCCCGAAAGCTTTTATAGACCTGCTTGCCAGCCAGCTGCAGCAGCAGCAACTCCCCCTCTCCCAACCCTCCTCGTCCCCTGCTTGTCTGCTGGCCAAGGCCGCGATATGAAACCGATCGACGGCGACTGTTGCTGTTGCGGCTGCTGCTGCTGTGCTATTAAATCAAAAGGAAGAAGCAACGCTGCCACGCCCCATGCCAAGTATGCCACATGCGGCGGCAGCAGCCACTCAATGTCGCTGGCAGCAGCAACACGAGCGAAAATGGCCTCGGAACAAGGTGGCTTTCTTTTGGGTGCGACGACTTTGCTTGCCTGCTTGCCTGCTTGCCTGGTGTCGGTGCCGGTGCCGGTGCCGAGAGATCTCGCCTGAGATCGGCCTTAGGAGACGATGGCGATAGCAACGACAAGCTCTGTCTCTGGCTGCTGCAGCTGCTAAGCGCTTTTAATTGAATCGCAATGAGGAGAGTCGCACCGAGTCTTCCAGGCTGTCGAGTCTTTGAGTCTTTTGCAGTCTTCTCGCCGCGTCTTCTCGCCCTCTTCTTCTTCTTCTTCTTCTCGGCTCTCTTCTCGTGAAACGCGTTAAACCGCTTTTGATTTTTATATGTGGCCCGGGTAAAAGTGGGTAATCATCATTAGGCGGATCGCCTGTGTGTGTGTGTGTATGGCAAAACCAATCAGCCTCAGTGCTGGACAGTTAGCAATAGTCCCCCTCCTCCCCCTCTCACTACCCCTTAGCATTCCCCACCCATGTCGATTTCCAATGCCAAATCGACTTTGATTTTCGACTTCGATTCCGATTCCGATTCCCAAGTTCGGTGAGAGTGCAACGCAAAGAGACCGAAAGAAAATCAAATTGAAACATTTTAACTGGCAATCTGGCAACCCACACACACTCTCACACACACACACGTACTTACAGTTAGCTGGCAAACGAGCAAGTGAAATTCCGTTAATACGCTGCTCCCAAACCACATGACCGAAGATCGCCGCCTCGCTTTGCTACGCTTTGCTTACATCTCCCGCTCTCTACCCACCTCTTCCTCTACTATCTCTCTCACTCTCTCCTTCCCCTTTCTCTCTCCTCTCTCTATTCTCTCTCTGCGCCTCTCAAATTTGATCTATTTCATGTGATTAGCGCATATAAATTGCCTGCCAGAGAGGCGGCCCCTTTATGGCCCCAGCGAGGCCTCTCATTGATTGACCATTTCGATTGATTAGGTGAAAACGCATGTGGGAGTGCCCAGCGGGCACTACAAAAGAAGCAAACACACACACATACATATAGACACAAAGACACACAGCTGCTCCTGATGGCGCTGCTAACAGTCTGGGATCTGTAGTTAGTGACAGTGCTCATCTGTGTAGAGCAGCTTAGACTGCGAGACTGAACTGATGTCGGTTACCCTGTGTACTGTTTCGAGCAGGGAATGTATCTAGGGTTAGTAAGATATATTTACATACACGTATGTCTTATATGCCTATCTAGGGTTGATAGATATAATTATATCTGTATCTGTATGATGTGTATCTAATTAGAGTAACTTATAAGTACGAATGTACCATATTCCTTGACCTTAATGCACATCTGTGAATGTGTCTATGTATCTAAATATTTATATATATATCCGCATACCTATCTGTATGTGTATGTGTGTGTGTATATCTATGCATATATATATCTGTATATCTATCTATGTATCTGTACATCTATCTATACATGTATATGCATCAGTATATCTATCTATATATCTGCATATCTATAATTATATGCATATATACTTCTTTCTACCTATCTGTGTATCTTTGCGCATTTGTATCTGCCCATCTTTGCAACCATGTACATATGTAACTATGTATCTGTATCTATGCACATCTGCCTATCTATTCACATATTTCTGCACTTGGTTCCTTCTGCATGTGCAACTACACCTGCTGATTCTGCTGCGTGTGTGCCTTGTGCTTTGTGCTTCTGCAGCTGAACACCTGAGTCCATTGAATGTGGCATGTGGCATGAGGCATGAGGCGTGTGCTGTCAATTGTGAAGCTTCCTGGAAATCGGCGCACAGTTCAAGCTACTTAAGCAGCAAATAAAGAAGTCATAACGTCAATTGTACTCTGACCCTAACAGCGAGAGACACGCGCCCCCCCCCCCCAGAGGAAGAAGAGGGAGGGAGAGAGAGAGAAACCTCTTGAAGCAAAACAAAAGAAGAGAATAAAACAAGCCAAAGAGAGAGGGGAGAAAGAGGAGCCACTGTAAGTACCCGCTTGTTTATGAGGTTGACGGATTGTACGAGGAAGTTAAGGCACCGTAATTATATCATTTAATTTCGGCTAAGCACAGAGAAGTTAAGCTCAGCTCTGCCAGATGTTAGATAGTTAAGATAGACGAACAACAATAACAACAATAACAACAACAACAACAGCACAAAGTTCTAGTCTTCTTGTCTTGAGGTTCTCTAATTGCGAACTTACGAAGCGTTAACATCGCGTAAAGATTGTCCAACTTGATACGAGGTCGAAAATGGCGCCTAGAAACGAACTGAGTAACGTAAACTCTTACGTAAAGGCGGCACCTAGCGGCGACTGCTGGTAGCTGCTGGTAGGGCTCAATTAGTGATCCATTGATTGATCTGTGCATTGATTTGTTTGTGTGTTTGTTTGTTTGCTTATCAATCAATTTATCTACGGATGGAGGCTCTTTCATGGGCTAGGGGCGTGGCCCTGCCATCAATGGCCTTGTCCATTGTATCGCATCGATTGTATAACAACGAACATGAAATTTGTACAATCGCGCCTTAAGCCACAATTCGAGACTGACACAGACACGTTCGTGCATGCATGAGGCATACGAGGCGGCGCCTCAGATCAGCCGCAGCCAATGATTAAGACGCGAGAGCTAATCACATGGCATCGGGTGTCACTCTCGACTATCGACTCTCGACTCTGATATTAAAGTCGCCAAGTGTGTCATAGAAAATAATCGCTATGCGCATGCATAATCAACAGATTTGCATGTGTATATACATATATCGTATACACATATATATCGTGCATATATAGCCGATGGTTTCAATAAAAGTGAGGCAGCGTTTTTCTCTTTTATTTGCCTGCGGAATTTCCGCCTGCTACGGGAAGTGCCTGATGAAGAGGATCGTATATACGATATAGTCATATAAACATGCAAAGTCGAGGGCTTTATGATCGACACGATCAAGTGATTCTTCAAATTGATTGTATAACTAAGCAAGCTCGATTATGATCGCACATGAGTCGCTTTAATCGATTGTCTTTTGTTGTTGATCCCACACAGATCGATAATGTATCGAATAATGCAAACACACAGAGAGAAACACTTGGGCAAATAAACAGAAATTGATTTGTTTGCCATTGTGTGTTTGTGTGTGTGTGTGGATCGATCACTGCACTTTCACTTAATAATCTTTAATATAAATAGAAATTTGTCTGTACAATAATTTCTTTAATTTTCAACAAATACGTCGAGTTAAAACGGGTGAATGGTTGCTGTGCTGCATAAATACGGCGCGGCAAGATCAATGAGATCAATGATCTCAACGCTGTAGAAAATATACGAGAGACAGAGCGAGAGAGAGAGAGGTAGGTGCGAAAGAAAGTTCTTTCCACTTATGGCTGAAATAAAGCTCAACTACTTTCTGCTTAACCATAATAATAAATGATCTAGGGGGATTTTCCGCTCGCATGTTTCGATTTAATGCTCAGCACAGCATCGCCATTTCTCATGATGAGGCTTTTCTTTCTCCACGGTTTCGACTGGCACATCCATTAGTTATCTATCGATGGGTGGGTCAGAGTTGTAGCCTGTTTTTTTTTTGAGCTGCCTCATTGCCTGGTATCCCAGATAAGCATTACATCATGGCATGCTCCGTGTACTCGTACATGAGTGAGTAGGCCCATAAAAAACCATACCTAATCACATCACATCGTAGGCAGAGTAGGCGTGCCACCACCACCAGCACAAGCAACAGGAGGAGGCTGTGCCCCGCCACAGGCCATTACGGCTCGACTCCGTCTGCGACTGCGACTGTTCGCCATGGTGGGTTAGGCTTTTTGCTTCCTGATTGCGTTGCACGCATGACAGGTGCTGATTAGTTGGCTGACACCGAGACGATGAATGCATCCAATGCATCCCCAGCTGGCAATTCGCAGTTAGCGACGTCATTCTCTGTGTAGTGTCCCATAAATAACTTGGGCGAGATTTCGACGAACTTATGCAACACACACACACAGTCGACCAGGTGCGTATGGTATATAGTATATATAGCATACATATGGTTGGTTATATGGAGAAAAAACAAAAGACTTAAGGCACAAACTTGTTGTGCTTCTCTAACTGTATGCGCTCTTTCTACTCATTTCCTATTAATTTATGTTAATTATTTGTAAAAGAAAGAGCCACACCACACACCACACACATACCCCTCTTTCTCTCTCTCTCTCCCCTTTCTCTCTGTCTCTTTCTTTCTTGTGTATTCCGGTACCCCGATAGCCCATTTGGTTGGCTGCCTCGTTCCAAGTTCACTGACTTGTTGACAATGAATTGACAAAAGCCAAAAAGCCAGACAACAACTGTAGAAAGAGGCGCAGCAGTAGAGAGAAACATAGAAAGAGAAAAAAGAGAGAGAGAGAGAGGGCAGCAGGGAGTGTGAGATACTGAGCTAGCGTCAAGAAGGGAAGATGATACCATGACACAGACAGAAGTGCGCAAGTTACACATGAACATCAAGTGAGCAGCAGCGAGGGCAGTCCGAGAAGTTGGCACAGCTCAACTTGCCACTCTTCTACAACTGCTCGCACAACCCCCGCTGGCATTAATTGATATTCCAGCTCTTCTCGGTTTACGACAAAATTAAGACAAAGCGTCGAGTGGATTCTTAAACAATTTGCCCCGCGGCAATTCACAATTTTAAAACATGTATTTAATTTTTTATGTATCTATTGTTGTTGTTGTTGCTAATATAGCATTTTGTATAGGTATTATGTTATTTTGTTGAGGCTTAGAAACCAATGCCAATAATGATGATGATCGGTTTGGTTTGCCCTGCCCGCCCGCCTGCACGCCCGTCTTGCTGTCTTCAGCATCATCAGGGCTGATGTCATGACAGGATTTGGAGCTGGTTTTGCGTACGTATAAATACGAGAGATATAAAAGCAACACACAAAACATTTTCAATTAACAAAAAACAACAACAAAAAAACACAATAAGTAATAGAAATAAATTACCGCATAAGCGGAGAAAACAAACTTGCCTCACTGTATTGAGGTCAGCGCAGCCAAAATAAGCATAATCCCAGATAAATATATAAAAATAAATATAAATATATATAAATACATATCATACATGTATGTAGAATTTGCATGTGTGTGTACATGAATCGCAATTGAATAGATTGATAGATGTTAAAATCTTAATGGGAATCTTTCTTCTTCCTCGCTCTGTCAGTCAAGTTAATGACTTGGAAATTGGAAATTTATTGGGCACATAAGCAAAATGATCTCAGCTCACACAGGTGCTGAGTTTAATCAAGTTAGTATATACCACATATTCAGAATATAATAGAATAAAATTAAATATCACAAAAAATACCAAACAAATACAACGAAGCCTTAAGTGAATGTAGGTTTTAATTGAAGCTTACTTATTTTGTAATTTTGGGATAAATGGAGTACTTGGTATTTATTATATACCAGACAACACTCTATACATATAGTAGTACCAGTAGTATACCTTATAGAATGAATGACAATTCGCATATACCCCGCCAACTGGCAACTGGTAAAAGTGCTCAATTATTTCAATTTAAAAGCTTATTAGCTGTTGAAATTGGCTTCTGGTTGGGTTTCGTTTTGCAACCGGTTCGGGGTCCACGTAGACACAGCATTATAGTATATTTTCGTGGTTTTTCGTTTATTGTGCAACCCAAAAGTATTTGCCCAGTCGGGTCTCTAGCACGTTGGGTCGATTTCCGTTCAACTAGTTGTGGGTTCTAACAATCGTCCGTCGCACCTGATCTGCTCTCATGAGATCAAATGCCTTGGCCTGCGAGAGTCCCCCAGCATAAGATACCTAAGAGAATGGTTTCATATTTTTTGGTATTTTTCTACTGCTGTTGTTGGTGTTTTTAACACTGTTTTTTTCTCGCTGCTGACCGACAACGATTGCCCTCAATTGACGCGTTTCTGTACTTGAAATGACTTCATTTGCACGACTTCGCTTTGGGTCTTTTGTTTTGTTTGCCACCATTGCCCTGTCTATCGTTGGTACTGCGAATCAAGGTTAATAGTCGACTCTCTTCCCCCCTTCCGCCTCCTTCTGTCGCGTGGGTCGCTAGATTCAAATGCGTGCGCACCTTTCCAATCAATCAGGCTCGGCTCAGCTTTAGTTGCTGTCGTTGTTTGTTTAGCTTTTGTGGTTGTCATGCACGCAATTTGCATGCGTTGTTGGCCCGGTCAGAAGTAACGGTAACGACCCGCTTACAGCCATAAATGGAGCTCGCACACACACACATACATACACGTCGTCACTCACGACGCACTGCGCCCACGCTTCGACTATCTTTGTCATGACTTCGGTTCGTCTTCAGGCTTAGAATGTAAGCAAAGTTGTTGAAGAATATACTAAGTTTACAGTTAAGTAAGGGTCTACAAAGGGTCCCCCAAGTTGAGCCAGCTTAGTGGCAGATGAGCCTTCAATGATCGTAAATTAGATTTAGGCGCAGCAGAGGTTCTCGAATATTTGATTTCATTTTCTTCTTTGTTAAAATTCAATCTCATAGGGGAAATATAATAAGCTTTAAGTAGTTAGGGATAAATGTATACTATATATATATCTTTCTCTTTTTATAGATTTCTCTTGCTCTATCTTTTATTACATAGGTTTATCCCTTGTCTTCTTTCTCAGACCTCATGGAGTTTCCTTCATGTTTCCTTCTTCTCATGTAAAGAACTTTCCAAATCTTTTACAATCATATTCACATGAGTAGAAACCACAACAACAGATTCTTCACATAGTCCGCATAATCTCGTGTTATCTGCAACATCTTTGACAGATCATTAATAAAATCTACAGACAGCTGCTTAAATACGCAAACGCGATCTTAATCTGAGCTGATTAAATTAACAGCCAAAAAGGTTTAGCTGTGATTTGTGCTTGACTATCCAATTAGGAGCACGCTTGCCAGTCAAAGTGGCAGTGGGTAGAGAGGGGGAGGGGGGGGGTAGCCAAAACTTTCTATGCGCGGTAGCCAAAAAAAGCCAAGTAGCAGCCATTGAAATCAAGCCAAAAACAAAGCCAAACCCTAGACAATTGCAGGACATTGTGCGCAGCGAAACAAAAGACACAGGCGACAAACTTGCTGGCACGAACTTGCACCGAGCTGGAGACAATGAAAAGTGAAATTGTCTCGATAGGTATTCAGTTTTTAGTATTTCGTGGTATTTTTGTAGTGAAAAAGAGTAGAAAGGGGGATGGGGGATGGGGAGGAGGCACGTTTGTGTTTGTTTTTCACATATTTCAAGCCAGCAAATCAATGAAAGTTGACGCCAAATGCAGTCGAGGCGAGCTTGCAGCATGTGGGCTACCAGCCAGTCAGCTAGCCAGGCAGAGAGACAGACGGGCAGACGGACGGACAGCCAACCAGATAGGCAATTTCGAATGCTCGCATAATCAAGCCAAAAATGGCTGTGAAACCTATCGAAAAAATTACCAAAAGTGCCATGCAAAAGTGGCCGGAGAAAGGCGACAACAAGGAGAAGGTGAAGCAGATACACGAGGGGGCAGTGGGGAGGGGATAGGTGGAAGAGGTAGACAAGTGAGGCAGCAAACACCTGAGCAGTTTGAGTAGCTGATTGTGTGAAGGACGTGGCCCAAAAGGTCAGTGCGGCAGAAGAAGAAATTCGACAGGCCGAGCCGAGCCAAGCCAAACCGAACTGAGCTGAGCAATTAAACATTCAACGAGGTCTCGCCATGACAGGCTAACAACTTTCACCCAGAGGGGTGTGAGCGAAGGAGGGGGGACATACAAGCACTGAGAGTCCAGTTCGATGTCAATCAGAAATGCCAAACACACATGCAGACAAGTTGGCCGGCTTTTGTTTTGACCGTTTTCTGGCTCAATGTGAAATTTCATTGAGAAATGTTGAAGGTTAAACTGCAATTGAAGAGGAGCTGAGTGGAAAGTTAAGTGAGGTGCGCACGCTGGGCACCTCACAGAGGGTCGGTCTGCACTCGAGTCGAGTCGAGTGTCGTGTGTCGAGTGCGTTTCGTCAGCTCGTCAGCTCGTTAATTGGGCAGCGATGCAGAGGATGAGCGGAGGATTTCGACAGATGTGTGAAGCGAGACTATACGATAAATATATACGATATAGTATACTTAATATGTGTTGAAGTTATGCATGGTTATCGATAATTGATTGTGCGTTCGTCCGATCGTGTAATGATTTCTGTTACTTTTACAGAGTATAAAGACTGCTGTAGCCAACTATTCTTGGCTATCATTCTACTTTTTTTGCACACCTCTTCTTATTTATAATCGAATAGTTTTCGATTAATTGCAAGCTTGAGTTCTTTGCATTACAGGGTAAGCTGTAGCCACCCATGCAGAGTTGCCCTTCTATCGATCATGCTAGACTTTATTTTACTAAATTACGTTAATCGAATAGTTATCGATTGCTTGCTACTTTGCAAGATTCGAGTGCACTTTGAGTTTTTTTCATTACAGGGTATGCTGTAGGCAGCCTTGCATGGCTGGGCATCTACGGATCATTTTGCTATCAATTCAATATAATCGAATACTTATCGATTGCTCCCTACTATGCAAGCTTCGAGTTCACTTTGAGTTCTTTGCATTACAGGGTATACAGTATACGCTGTTGCCATTCCATGCTTGGCTGGCCATCTACTAATAATTTTGCTATCTATCGAATAGTTATCGATTGCTTGATATTTGCAAAATTCGAGGTTACTGTGAGTTTATTGCATTTACAGGGTACACAGTGTAAGCTATAGCCACCCATGATGATTTTCTATGAATCATGCCGAACTATAATTTACTATATTATGTTAATCGAATAGTTATCGAATGCTTGCTGCCTGCAAGTTTCAATTATTCTTTGAGTTGCATTTACAGGGTATCCAACTTGATGTACCCACCCAATTTTGGTATTGCTGCAGAGCAAAGTATTCCTTTCTCCTCATCTGTGACTCTCTTTCTCAGCATCGCTTTCTGTGTTAAGGGTATTCACAATGGGAAAACCAAATGATGCATTGAGATTGCTTTGATTGCTTTTGTTGCTGCTGTTGTTGTCGATGTTGTTGCTGCTGTTGTTGGTGTTGTTGCTGCTGCTTGCTTTAATTTGTTGCTGTAGTTTCCAAGTGTCCACTTGACAAACCATCAAGTGGCGCCCCTCCTCCCCTCGAACTGTCTTCTGACGCTGCTTAACACATTCAACTTAGCAAGCTGAACTTCAATTTAAATGCGCAGCGTGGCATTTGTTGTTGCTGTTGTTGTTGTTGTTGTTGCAGCGCTTACTGTGCATATTGTTGTCTTTTTGTTGATTATCATTTAGCGCACATTTTCAGCCATTTGCCGCCATTGTTGTTGTCTTTGTAAAATGGTTCATTAACATTAGCTTTCTATACGCTGTTGTTGCCTTTGTTGTTGCTGTTGTTGTTTTGGTTGTTTCAACAAATTAAAGCCCAAATATTTTGTATGTCATTTTAATGCGCCTTTTGTGTTGCTGCATTATTATCATTTGTTGCTGTTATTGCCGCATTTGTCGAATGCATTTGAGAAATCATGTGAAAATATGCGACAACAGCAACAGCAACAGCAACACTGCGACACAGCAACAACAGCAACTTGCAAACATGACAATGGCACAATTTATGCAAAATGCATTTAAATATGCATAAAACATTTTTGTCCCTCTTGCATGATATTTCGAACCTTTTCTTGCGGCCCTCGCATGAACTTTGAGTTATCGTTGGGAAAGCTAAAAGGAAATTTATTGCTGCTCTTGCAGTTGTTGTTGTTGTTGTAGCTGTTAAAGACAGACAAAGTATATAAGGGGCAATCACAAAAAAATTGCTAATTCTGATCTATACAAATCTTCACTAAGTTTAAACGATCGATTGATGAACAGAGAAAAACAGATAACATTATCTATAAGTTTTCATCATCCTAGTCATTTGTACGGATTTAGACTAAATGCGCGTTCAATCTAATATTAATAAAATACCTAAAAAATACTTATAAAATACAAAATTCTATACCCATAAAAATACCAAAAATAAGCAATAAAACTTACAAACTGCAGCAATCGGCGCTCAGTTGGGTAACTGCAAGAGAAGAAGAAAGAATCAGAGAATTAGTTGACATATTTCGATAGAGGATGAATGAGAGAGAGAGAGAGATATATTTGCCAATTTATGCAGCGATAAATCGAGCGATGACAAAATGTCAAGCAATCATTCAAATGCCACACCAAAAAAACAGAAAACATAGCAGAAAAATGTCATAACAAGCCCCTCACAGTGCCATAAAAAATGCAATCGCAAATGGCTCAGGCACAGGAGGGGCAGAGGGGGAAGAGGAGAAGGAAAAAATATTTAAGAAATTAAGTACAAAAATAAACAAACCGATGGCAATTATATTCTGGCAACAGCAACAGTTGCTGTGACCCACATGGCAGGGGGTCGAGGAAGGGGCGGTAGCGGTGGGTATGGATTGGACTGGGGCAGGGCAGAGCTGGGCAGGGGCAGCACGCGAGGAAGCTGCTGAGCTGAGGCCGAAGCTGAAGCCAGCAAGAAGCAATTGGCCAAAAGTCGCAGTTGTTGTTGCTTGGCTTGCTGTTGTTGTTGCTGTTGCTGTTGTTGTTGTTAGATAATTGCGGCATTTTAAAGCGCTTGCATTGTTTTGTTGGTTTGGTGCTGCCGCTGCTGCTGCTGCTGCCACTGCTGGCGGATTATGCAACCGCACGAGTGGCAAACATGAAGAAACAGTTATCTGTGAAATTGCATCGACAAACGTGATGAACGTTACCCCAATAGAAAAAGACAACAATAGCAGCCAAGTACCCAGCTAACTGCACGTGCATGTGCATCTGTGTGTGTGTGTGTGTGCTTGTGTGTGTGGAGTGTATCTAGCACACTTAGCTCTCTTCCGACTTGACTGCGCTTGCAGTGCCTAATTCTCATGTCATGCCCCATGTCCCATGCCCCTTTCCTTCTCCTGCCACCTCCCTCTTCTCTCTTCCTCCCACTTATCTTCCATCCCCCTCCTCCTTTCCTATTCCGCCACACAATGCCAGCGTGTTGCGAGAAGATGCTGCACTTTTACTGCGCTTTTCCCACACCCGCACACCCATTTCCACAGTCTTGACACACTCACACACACACACACACACACTTGCCATGCTATAGTCAGTTACTTAGTTAGTTAGTTACTATTGTTGCTTAGCTGTAAATGGCAGAGTTGCTCAGCGAGCACACAAATTAGTTGCGACTCTTTTTCTAATCTCACATCTCGACTGACACTTGAACTGCGCGGGAATTGCCAGCGCACTCTGTATAATATATAGTACATATACTATATATATATGTATATAACAAATTATGCATATAATCACAATTATTTGGGCAGTGGAAAGATGCACAGATAGCGAAGGATAGTGAGAGAGCAGAAGAGTTATATATAAGGGAATTGCTCAGAAATAAGCCACAATACAAGTTGATCAGACTTAGTACGAGAATATATGACATATCTATATATTCGTATGAATTGAAAAGAGACGGATCGAGTCAATATATACATACATAAGTTCTTTATTTGGCAGAACTCTACTTGAAGTTTAAATAGTTAAATATTTTTATTGATGATAAAGCGGGCCTTGAACTGAAACTTCCTACGCAGCCCTTAGCAAAGTCATCTGGCTAACTGTGTGTGTGTGTCTGCATGTGTGTGTCTGTGTGTGTGTAGGGCATTTGTGCTGACATTAAAGTTGCGCCTTGTCGGGTAATTACACTGCAAATAACAATGACAACAACAACAACTAAAACAACAACTACAAAGCACAGTTGCAGTTAATGCGCCTAATGAGCGGTTTGTTCTGCAACAACAGCAGCAACAACAGCAACAGCAACAGCAACAAAAATTGAGTCAACAACAACAGAAGCGGCAACAACAACAACAGCAACAACAAGGCAAGCAAACGCGCAACTAATTCGCTGCAACATGTTGTTCCTATTCACATTTCGTTGTTGCTGTTGTTGTTATCGTTGCTGCTGCTGCTGTGCCACATTTTTTGCATCACTTGTCTTGGGGGCAAGTTCGTTTCCTAAGTCTTTTGTCTAGCATGGCGTGGGTAAAAACTGAGAAATAGAAAAAGACAGAAAAACCAGTACAAAAAACAAAAGCAACTCGAAACACTGAAAAACAACAGCAGCAACAGCAACAGCAGCAACAGCAGCAACAGCAGCAACAACAACAGCAACAGCTGCTACTCGGCGCGATGTTGCCCCTCCCAAGCCGCAACATGCCGCATACCACGCCCACACTGCGCTCGCGCTGAGAATTCTTTAAGCCAGAAGGCGGCTCAGGGGTGTGGCACTTGCTGGGTGTGTGTGTGTGTGTTTGTGTGTGTACAGTTCACATAGTGCTCGAGTATTGCTCGAAAAATATGCAGACGCTTACGACATTCGATTATGAAATTTGTAGGCGAAACCTATTCGATTTCGATAGACGCGATGGACGCGCTTTTTGTATTGTTCGAGTGCATTGAAAGCACAAGTCACGCTTTCTTTCGAATCCATAACAATGGGCCGATGCCACAGCAACAACAACAACAGCAACAACTGCGACGCAACAACATTCACACATTTGCACTAATTAAAAGTCAAGTGTTAATTAAATCAAACAACAATTTGCCAAGGATGACAATCGCAGCAGACCTCAACAACAGAATAACAACAGTAAAAGAAACAAAAAAGACCTTACGTTAGGTCTTTGCAACAATGTTGCTGCTGACAGACCGTGGCAAAGTCGTGTCTGTCTGTCAATTACGCATGATATCGTATTGTTTGAGCCATAATGGGCAAAATTGGTAAGACAAGCTGCGCCTCAAGTCGATAGAAACATTGACAAACTAATTAGATTTTGTAGAGAGAAAGAACAAAGTAGGAGAATTATGTATTGATTTGATATATCGTAGATGATATTATACATATATTTGCATATATTTAGGATTAATTCATAATAGATCGAATATGTCTTTCATTGTATATTGCAACAAAGAAATCTTTTCTATCTAGTTTATATATTCATCTACATATATTATTCCTAAATTATTTCTTTTAAACTCTTCAAAGATTAGACATTGTACTTCTATCAATTCCTTACCAACTTGCCAACTATATTTCGGCATATATACCTTATTCATATACATATGTATCTACCTTATATAACCTTTCAGCTACATTATTTTCTCAGCCGACAGAACCCACTCTATAAACAGAAACATTATGAAATCAGCTGACATTATGCACAACGTAAAAGACTGCAAAAAAAGGCAGTTTGCAATAACTTTATGAACAATCAAAAGTAAAACTCAAAGCCCACAGACATATTTGAGGCTCGTAAAATGCGACAAGTTTTCAATTTGCCAACGACGACAACGACAACATTTGTTGCCCGCCCGCGGCGACAAGTGCAGCAACCTGTCAAGAGTCAACACGGAGACGAGAGAGTGAGGAGTGAAGAGCTGGAGAGTTAAGAGAGTTAACATTATAAAGTTTTGTTTTACGATAGAAATCAAAAGCTAAAGAAACCGAACCGAACTCAGCTGAAACCGAAACTGAGCAACAAACGAGCAAGAAACAAGGCAGCCCAAAAAGGAAGCGACGCGTCTCCATCACAGTCCCAGTCTTAGTCTCAGTCACAGTCACAGTCTCACTCACAGTTCCAGTCTCTGTCTCAGTCTCATCAAGCGACCGCATTGAGGGTAAACAAATTAAGCAGAGTTGCCTAGTTGCTTGGGCTATTGTTGTTGCTGTTGTTTAGTTGATGATTACGTGGCCTGGGCCTGAGATTATTACATCATCCATTGGCGGCGTCACATCATTATAATCGAAGAGCTGAGCGCGAGTGCAAAAAACAACAAGACAATGGACAGTGTGGCCCAGCTAGAGCGCTGTTCCTGTTGCTCTTCTCATCTCGCCAGTTGCTCAGTCTTTCTCTCCTCCTCACCTCCTCTCCCTGTCGACACGTTTTTGCGCTGGGTGTGTGCCAAAAACATAGTAAAAAAACATGATCGCAATGCTTGAATGGATCCACTTGCGGTCATACGATAGCCCTGCCTGCCTGACTGCCTGGAACTGGAACAGACGATTCACTACTCACTCACTCACTCACTCAGTCAGCACTCGCACCGCCGACTGGGTCTGAGGTTTTGCTTGACTTCATTTGCAGTTGTTGTTGTAATTAAGGTTTTTTTTATATTTGCGTACACTTTGCGTTTTGGTTTCGGTTTCGATTTCGATTTGGTTTTTTTTTTGCTTCTCCTTCCATTATTATTTTATATCGTGCGCAGTGGACTCGAACCCCACCTGAGAGTGCAACTGGGAACTGGGACTGGGACTGGGTAGTGGGTACTGCAAATCGAGCCCAAGATAGACAACTACCTGGGTAGATATGGTAGCAGTAGCTCGCATGGGGAAGTGTTTGCCTGCCAGGTAATCGATATATCAATTGGGTAAGTATCGCACTCACTCCCAGCCCGACTACCGACTGCCGACTGCCGACTGCCGACTCCCGGTCTGGCCTGGTTCGATGCGGCTCGACTAATGTGCCCCTCGTAATGGCCATAATTGTCTGGCATTAGTCGCTGCATTCAACCGCAGATGATTTCATATGCGCGTTGGGTTTTCGCTTCTCTGCTCCCCGCTGTCCCCCTGCCCGTGCCACATATGTCTACCTGTCTGTCTGTCCTTACTCATTGATCCCCCCATTGGAAGCCGCGCCGCCTATCATGATCGTCGTCTGAGCACTTTGTCGACTGCTTTATTGTTCGCTTTGATTACTCGTGATTATGTCACACTTTTGCTTTTCGCTTCCTGAAAACGTGTCGATAATGCAAGCCTCGGCAAGTTGTTGCGATCAGCTGCAGTTGGTTAAGCTCGTTGACTCGCTTTAGCGCTAATCTGTGACGATTTGTGGATTATACGGGCTCATTTAAAGTTTTAAAAGAGTTATCGATAGTATGTACATTATGTATATAAACGAACGAAGAATTAAGCTGCTTATCGATAGTATTGATATTTTATTATCGCAATTGACTACAGTTCAATGCGAGTTATCGTTTCTATCACAACTAGCGAAAGTTGCACACTTAGTCAGTTATCGATTATACTGTATATTTGCTAGCGCTACTAACGATAGCTTAGACGAGTTATCGATAACAGCGTACAGGTGACTAAAGTATTAATGAGCAACTATCGATGGCAGTGCTGAGCCTAAGTAATGGATTACCCTACTCATTTGCTAGCACAACAAATCGATAGTTGTAATGAGTTATCGAGAAAGGCGTAGTCTATTTTTCCACGGAACGATAGTTGTAATAAGTTACCCAGAGAAACGTACTCTTTTCCTTCATGCAACGATAGTTGCAACGAATTATCGATAACATTGGCGAACGCAACTATCGATAGCAGTTCTTAGCCTGAGCAAATACAGAGCAATTTTTGGTTTAATCGAGTATAAATTGTCTTGAGCTCTTCTTATCTTCTGCTACTACTTTACTACATAGTGGGTGCAATGCCCTCGAGAAGAGGGTCCCAAAGTGCCGTTACGGTAGTACCCGCTTTAATTGCATGTGTGGGCAGTAACTTGTGCAAGCCTCTGCGTCGCTAGATGATCATAGAAGGAACTTGCAAGCTGGCACTGCAGGCAACTGCGGTGGTGTGAGAGGAATCGATAGAAGAGCAAAGTCAAACACAAATCCATAACAATTTTCGTAGAAGTTTCAGTTCTAGTCGAAACATAAAATATAATTTTAATATATCGGGAATTCTTTACCCTGTACAGGGTAGTTCCTGCTCTGTTTCTCGGCAAGCATTCCACGTCGACTTCTGTCTCGATGTACTTCAACCTCAGTATCGTGTAGCCTTCGCGCATTTGTTGTGATTGCTGTTGTTATCAATCTGTTTTTTGACTCTTTATTTTTTTGGGATTTTTTTTTAAACTTTGCTTTACACAGCGCCGCCTCTGGGCACGCCCCCTGCGCGTGCACCCTTCGCTGCCATTGAAAGGTTTCGCCTTGAAATCGTATTCGAAGCGGGAAATGATTTGTCGATGTTGTTGCTGCCGTTGCTCTGACTTCGCTTTTCGAGTGTACTTCGTGGGTCTCTGTGGGAACTTTTCAATTGCGATGAATATCTGGTCAAGGTAACGAACGCAGTGCGCGTAATACCAACTCCAACAACAACAGCAGCAACAACAACAACAACAACAACGCGAGCCCAAACCCGAACCACAACTGGTTCTATAAATCATCGTTATATTAATTGAGAGTTTTGACGCCTAAATAGAGATACTATGCATGAATATATATATAGTATGCATGAATATACATAGTATGCATGCTGTATGGGTATATATAGGTATTATCTCATTGCGATTTGAATAATATTATTTGCAGCTGTTGCATATATTAAATTTCATTTTTGCAGCATTCCTTGTCGATGTTCTCATCCAACAAAGCACGAAGAATGTCATTTTCAAGTGAATACCCTGTAAATATGATTAGCTGCATCTGTATCGACTTTTTACAGGGTATTGCCCTCTAAAAAGCTCTAATCATGGATTTTAAATAGACTTTTGGTAAAATTCATGAATCATGCTCTGCCTCGCTTGCGATTGCCAAATTTTCCATTATATTTTGAATTGCGGAAACAGAAAATTATCGCATGAAAAGCGCCGCCCGCAGCAGAACAACAACAACAATAGAAGTTATTAATTGCTGCTGTCATGAAATACAGAAATAGAAGGAAAGAGAGACAGAGAGAGGGAGAGAGAGATAAAGCTGTGCTTGAAGTGCGCTAAGTTGCCGCGCCTTTCTTGCTCGCATTCTTCTGCGATAGATTTCTATGTAGAGCATGCAAAATGCGTGCGACGAATGGAGGCGAATACACAGCAACATATGGGTGTGTGCGTATGTGAGTGGGTATGTGTGTGGAGTAAGGGGCACCTCGGTAATACCTTGAGATATTGTGAATGATTGCTAAAGTAATTTCTAATGGAACTGAACAGGAGGGAGACAAACTTAAAGTAGATGAATTGAAGGAAGAAGGTGAGAGAGGGATAAAGAAAGTAAGCGTGA
The DNA here is from genome assembly GCA_018903675.1 of Zaprionus capensis. Lineage (NCBI taxonomy): Eukaryota > Metazoa > Arthropoda > Insecta > Diptera > Drosophilidae > Zaprionus > Zaprionus capensis. Next base: position 9,196,882 of record JAEIFN010001073.1, on the reverse strand, counting down.
GAGAGAGAGAGGTGGATAGAGGGGAAGACAAAGGGAGAGAGAGGAAGTAACGAAAACATCTAGTTAAAGATCAAAAACATATAGAGCAGAGCGAGGCAGAAGAAATATACAAAATGAAAATAAATTCAAAGGTTTCGCATCTATAAACTCTGTCAAACCTTTGCTCTATCTGCAAACAAACATCATCAATTACAGTTGTGAACTACACTAATCACATCATCTTTATTTATCTACAGACAAAGCGATAAATGCGACCTTAAAGCAATGGGGAATACTAGTAGTCTCAGACAAGGGCAAGGGGTGCAGGGGGCGATGGGTCGCACAGTTATTGCCTTAAATGCGACGAATCATGTCGAATCCAAATACCAAATTGAGTACATAAATGCCACATAAGTATTTTTTAAATACCAAACCAAAGTGGAGAATCACAAATCAATTTTTTTTGTTGGTATCTTCAGTGACTTCCGCGCTCGGTCTCAGTATCGATACCAACAGAGTTAGTGGGTCATTGAAGAAGTCGAAGAAGCCAACACAAGACACGTACAGCAACAACAACAAAAACAACAACGACGACAAAGACTGCACGACTCTTTTGATTGGCCTTTTATGTAGTATAAAAAAGAAAAAGAAACCATTTTGTTTAATGCGCCGAAAAGGTCAAAATATGATCCGATATCTAGTGAATTATGCGCACTCTACACTTGACTCGCAGCGCAGTAAAGGCTTAAAGCGACAATCGACAGCTGCGCGATGCTGGAACTGGGTCGATAAGACCGAAGATCAAAGACCGAAGCCACAAGGGGTCATCAGTCAAGATTTGACAGACAATCGAAGATTGAATCGACTATGAAGACTGAATGATTTCATTATGTCTCCAGCAGGGGGTTATTTCTTAGCTGGCTAATAAATTGCATGCTATAGACAGATACAGATATAGTATGATATATGTGTGTGTGTGTGCTACAAAGCCTGACTGACATATGGCATAGTTAGTTGAGAAGGTTCTACAGATAGCACGAATATTGATGCATTGCTCAAACGAGTCTCAATTGAAAACCTTAGGCACAGTTAGGGTAAGAATTTCTTGATAATGTACGAATACCTATAGAAGTAGTGTGTGTATTAGATTTTAAGCATATCTATAATATCACTAATCCTTAGCATATCTAGAGCAAACTTTCACTTGCAAATTATATAGAAGACTTGCCTTGCAGTATCTTCGATTACCACATGACTTGAGGCTTTGCTTTGGTCTGCGAGTTCTCATCAGACCAGTCTCCCTCCCCGCCCTTAGCTGTCATTTTCGGTGTAACCGAAACTTGTTTCGCTTGGCAAATAATGAAAACGAAAACGAAAACGGGCATGAAAAACCTTACGAGCTGACAAGCTGACGAACTGAGGCGAGTGCAAGACATGTTTCGCAGCGGGTCAACTGGTTGTCCGTTGTCCGAGTGTCCGTTGGGCCCAGTTGGGCGAGCTGACGAGCTGTCGAGCTGCTCGCGACCGTCAAAAGACAATGCGAAATAATCATAATAATAATAATAGCACAATGCGCTGCGGACTGCTCGAAATGATAATCAAAAAGCAGAAATAACAAGGCAACAACAACAACGAGAGCAACAACAACGGTAGCAACAACGTCGAGCTACTAAGATTAATGTCGCATGACTTTAATGACGGAAATCTGAAGCAGCAGCAGCCAAATGGCCGCCAAATGTTGTTGGACACACAACACCAGCAGCAGCAGCCACACCAGCAACAGCAACAGTAACAACAGCAATAGTAGCAGCAGCAACAACAACCATAGCCAAAAGTCACCGCAAATAAAAATAAAATTGACAACACTTTCAATTGTCGCATGTCGCCTGAGAAACATTGAAATGTCACCCGTCTCTCTCCATCTCTCTCTGTGTCGCACTCTCCCTCGCTCCACCTGCTTAACAGCAATGAAATTTTATGAAAATGAAAACAAAAGTGAAACACAACTTGGGCCCGTTAATGGCCAACTACCCCGAGTCGAGTCCGAGTCGAGCCTCAGTCCCACTCCGGCTGCGACTGTGCGAGCCCAGTCCCTGCTATGGCCCCGTGAAACCGAAAGTGGTTGTATTAACATTTAATTAAGGCGCAAAGTTCACAGTCGGCTAACTATGCCTAGCATGGGAGCACAGTCCAGTCCCAAACTGGGCTCAATCTGAACTAGAGAAGCAGTTGAAACTTAATAAGAAACTGAGAAGATTCAGTGTAAAGATTATTAATGAGCTTCAAGATCTGACTTGATATGAATATCTTCTATCTTCTTCTTTTGTATATATCTTTCATCTCGATGTTCTTTGATAATCTCAACTCAAAGTTGTTGATTGCCATACGACACATTTGCCACATTAGGTGAGGGCAATTTGACAGTGCAGCACTTGATAATAAATGATCGCGAATCATAGATGAGAGGAGATCAGAGACAGGCGTAGAGGTAAAGGAAATTGCGGTTTGGATAGATAGGAAATTGTCGATCGGAAATTGCAAATTGTGTACAGGAGGTTGCGGATTGGGTATCGGAGATTAAATCGGGGATCGGATATAGACGATCAAAGTTAGTGGGTTGACTGTTGAGGATCGGTGACAAAAGACAGTTGCTTCGCATATCAGAGGGGATAGATAGCGAGTTGCAGATCAGGGCTGTCCAGATTGAGGATCAGTGACAGGCATTTTAATTAGATTATATATCACAAATTGGTAATGCTTGATCAGCAACTGTAGATTAGTTAAAATAATGATAGAAGACAGCAGGAGGATCACAGATCAGGAAGGAAGGGGCTGATCAGATTGGGGATCACAGCTAAGTGATAAAGTATTTTAGATCATAGCTCAGCGACTCTTTATCATAGATCGTCAAGACTTGAAGATCCTTGATCGTAGTAACTTTAATTGTCTTTCTTTTTTGTCCATCAAAGTTGTGTCTTTGAGTTAAGGAGCACAGCGAATTACGTTGACAGTGAACATTATACGCAGCTGCAACTGTGTGTGTGTGTGAGCGAGCGATAAGTTTTATTTAATTTAGCATTCAAAATGTTGGTTAATTTGCATATAATTTGTCTGCTCGTAAAATTGCAGACACCGCAGCACGCCCCTCAACTCCCTTTTGACCCCGCCCACTTGCCATTGCCCACTGTCCAGTCACCGCAATCCCGTTCCCATCGCAGACAACAACTTCAACCTCGGGCAGCTCCAACTACAACTTGAAGTTGGCCGCGCCAAGCGAAACGAATCGATTTTGGCTGTGCGCCGTTTTTTTTTCTCGTCTGGATTTTGTTGTTGTTGGCCGGTTCGCTCTCTCGTTAAGAGAAAGGTGCTGCCGATCAGTCAGCAAACCAGTAACAACAACAACGGCAGCAGCAACGATAAAACAACTCCAACAACACGCGCAATTCACTTTCTAATGATGCACATAAAAAATATACGAAAAAAAGCGTCTTTTTCATTTTTTCATTTGCAATATTTATTTTTCGTCCCCTTTGACGCTGACCGCAAACAGACGAAATAAAAACAAAAAAAAAATCAACAAATTTGGAAAGAGTCAAAAATACGACAACGAAATTAAATGTCCTGTCATAAAATTGTCAAATTTATGCGATAAATTAATATGCGAAGCCCGCGATACAATATCGAATTATCTGAGCGAATTTCCAATTAGTCGAGTGCCCCCACTGGATGCTGAGTTTTGAATACAGCACAGCGTAAGTAAAGTCTGTGGGTTTATGGCCACGAAACATAAGCAAGTGAACAAACTTGAGGCTGGCCACAGATGGAATGACTGTGGGAATACCCTGTAATGGAGGGTGTTGAAATTTGATAACTTAGATTTTTAGATATGATAGAAGATTCTTTATAGTAAAGCAGTTAGCAAGACCGGCCAGAAAAGATGTACAATACAATACAGAGACAGAGACATACATAGAGAGCAAAAGAGAGGGGGAAGAAAGCGATAAACAGAGAAATATCTTATGATAGTGAAAGATGTAGAGAGATCACCAGACAGGAACACAGTAAGAATACAGAGATACTGACGGTAAATAAGAAAGAGCTTTCTTTCTGTTCAGTAAGGGATATATGAAGAAAGAAGGAACTTATATATGTACTATATAGACCAAGCACTAGCAAGAAGAGCTGTTACTAAATGGTATCCTCTATCCTTACGTATCATCAGTCTACCAAGTCGTACATCAAGACATATAGAACGAGTAAGAGAAAGAAAAAGAGAGAAAGATATACATAAAAATATTCCTTAATAGTAGAAGTCATTCACTGATGTGTTAAAATCAATAGAGTGAGAACACGCCTAAACTGAAAGTTCTTTCTTTTTGTAGGAATAAATGAAGAAAGAGAGGAAAGATAGATTGATATACTATATTGAGCAAGAAATAGAAAGAAGAACCGTTACAGTATCCTTCCTCTTTCCTAATAGTATATCATCCATTTTCTAAGTCTCACAGCTATGCCAAACATATCCAGGCTGTACACAGACCCCAGTTTAGTCAACCCCTCAACAGAGTATGCAAAAAAATGATGTTTTCTGGCCGCCGTCAACAGGTTTAGCGTTTTGGCCTTTTTGGCGGGTTTTTCGTTACCATTTAGATGAGTTATAGGTGAAAATTGTCGCGAAAGTCGTGAGTTATGAATCGGTTGATGTTACAGCTCTCCTTATCGCTGTCGTTGTCAATGCTGTCGCTGCTGTTGCTGCCTGTTGTTGTTGTTGTTGCTGTTGCTGCTGGTGTTGTTGTTGCGCAAAGAAAACGGCGCCGTGAAGGTCAAGAAACTTTTAAGCGCTTCGTTGGCTTCGTTTTCCATGTGCCCGGTTAACGTTAAACGTTGTTGTAAGCAGCAGCAACAGTTGTTGTTGTCAGTCATGTTGTTGTTGCTTAGCATTTGCTGGCATTTAATTAATTAAAGTAAATCACTTTTGGTTTGCGAGCCGCATAAAACGCATTAATCACTCAAAAATTAGCTCACATTTCCGTTCACCTTCAATAAATCGCGTTTTGCATGTAATACCCCCTTAGAAGAAACGGGGCAAACTAGCTGGAAGACTGAGCAACTGAGAAACAGAAAAATATCTAACGAAATATCCGTTGTTCAAAGAAGAAATAACTGTAATTTGCTTGCTCCTCTTCGATGCGGGCGTTTCAACAGCGAACTCTGTTTCAGCTTCACTTGTAAGGCATACGAGGGAAGGGTTCCCCTCCCTCCCCCTCTTCCACTTCCCTCTCACAAGCAGAGGGAACTCATCTGCTGCCTTCAGTGGGACTCGTCAAACCTGCCAGCGAACTCAGAGTTAATCTTAAGTGCTTAGCGCATTCACTCGAAACGATTCAAAATCAAATAACAGTCTCATTTATATTGAGATATTCGCGATATATCGTACATGCAGAGATATAGTCGCCACATAAGCAAAGCAGCTCACAAGCTTCCCCGTTCGATATGAAATGCTCGTTATTCGCATGATTTACTTAATTGCCATCGATGTTTTGCGTAAGGAGTGTAGTATCTCTGAACTTTTGAGTATATCGTACATATATAATATGTTACTGCACCCATATTGGATGTGATTGAGCTTAAGATCATGATCATAAGAGTACAAACTGAAGGCAAGTTTCAGCTGATGTGATGTTGCAGAAAGAAGAGCAGACGAGGGAAGGTTGTATGAGTACAATGAGATACGGAATCTATGAATAAAGTTTTAGTACTTATAAATTAGTAAGGTATTAACAAATTATATTTATCAGATCACAATTATACATATAACATTACAAGTAAATCATTACAGGACTATACAAACTGTAGAATAACTCCTTCTTCTTGATACAGTTCTACAAAGTTGCGAGTTGAAAATTGGATCGGAATATATTCTTCATCTTTTTCCATATCGTAATCAAATCGGTAAAGAATTCTCCCTTCCAATGTGGAAACATTTGCCACCCACTCTTCTTTACCTTCCCTCTCTGCCTCTCTGTCTTTCCCTCCCTCCCTCTCTCTCTCTTTGCCTTGTCTTTCTTTTATATCTGCCTCCTCGTTCTTTGCACACCTGTCAAGAATTCGCTTAAGCGAATTGGGTTATTCGTGGCTGCATGTGCAGGGTATTCTCGCATGCGTGTCTAGATGGTATTAATGTCTCTTTCCCCTCTCTTTCTCTCTCTCTCTCTCCCTCGCTCTCTCTCTCTCTTTCTCTGTCTTTGCCTACGCTTTGGCCTAACTGTTTAGCTGACAGCGCTGTCAAATTTGTTGTTATGCCCTGTTGCCATTGTTGTTGTTGCTGTTGTTGAGCTTCACACGCGCGTTAATTAAATTGATGAAGCTCTTCCCACCTCCCCCCCCCTCTCTATCTCTTTCCCTTACTCTCCCTATGTGGCTTCGTCACCTTTGGCAGCTTCCTCTTCTGCCTTTGCCTTCTGCTCTTTCTTTCTTTCTTTCAGTGCGTGAGCGGAGCTTTTTGGCTGCGAGATTCTTTTCACTTTTGCCAGTTGCGAGTGTGAAATTACAACAACAGCAGCAACAATGGCACCTGCGGCGCACCTACAAGGCTAGAGAGAGAGAGAGAGAGAGAGAGCGAGAAGGGGAGAGAGCGTGTGTGCGCTGGGAGAGGCGCAAGCAGAAGAGGCGACTGCATTGTTCGATTTAACTTTCACTGATTGCCCGTTGACAATGCGACGACTACGACGACGACGACGGCGCAGACCTTTTGGCATTGTTGTTGTTGTAGCAGGTGTAGGTCGTACAGGTGTGCGCCTGTGTGTGTGTATGTGTGTACATTAACAGGCAAGTACACACTGTCTCCCTCTCCCTCTCTGCATGCATCTGTGGCAATTATTTTCTGCGCAGAAATTTCATTTACTTTCTATATGGAAATATTTGCACACTTTTAAAATCTTGAAATGCTTAGAAAGTTAGCGCCCCGATAAGGTAACGCCCCGTCAGACGACGCCTCAGACTCTGTCAGCCTCCCTAGTGCCCAATTTCAGATTGGAGTTCAGCTTCTTCTGCTCGTTTTATAGCGTGCGGAAGTTGGCGTCCTCGTTTCTTCATCATCTTTAACCTCGTCTTCTGTTACTTGTTCCTCGTCTTCTCACCTCCACTTCTGCACCTTCTTCTTCCTCACCTTCCTCTGCTTCTTCTGAGTTTGGTAACTGTTTTGCTTGGGTTGCTAATTAAATGATTGTTTGATTTGATTTTGACAGATCAACGCGAATAGATTGCAAAGCAAGAGAGAGAGAGGGAGGGAGAGGAGGCTTGCATATCGATGGGCTGCTATAAAACTAAAGCTGTGCGAAAGTTTCAACTGAGAATGTCATCGGAGCCAGTTGAACAGGGCGATGATGGATTGGGTAAAATGTGTCAGCCTGGGAATGTCGTTGAGTTTCCCCTCGAGCAATAAATCGATCGGTTTATGGCTAAAGGTACTATCTATTTGGCTATAAAGTAAACAAGATTTCAAATTAGCCAGTTGAGAGAGTTTTTATGGCATTAATAGAAATTGAAACTACAGAAGAGTGGGGAGAAATAGGGAAGTGTAGACACACTTTATAGGAATGACATTATAGCACTACAATTTGTTGTACTAAAATTGACTGTCCATATTGAGATATGACATAAACTATTGAAAACATTTAGTTTGATTAAACTTCATTCACACTTATTTTTTGCTATAAAATTATCGATAGAACCGATAATAATAGTTTTAAATTAAACAATTATATGAAAACTCTCAATTAATGCCATAAAACTATCGATATTGGCGACAGACATGATATACAAATATCGATGGTTATCGTAAATTATAAGCTTCTTTGCCAACACTTATCGATAATACGACATCATGAACTGGTGCATTGTTTTCATTACTAACAATCCATTACAATAATACAAAAATAACAATTATACATGATCAGACAAGACTATCGATAACATAAATAGTTTAACTATAATATAAGCTTTAATTTGACAACAGTGATCGATAACTCGATAGCATCATCGACTATCGCACTTCTGTCATCTCAATAGGCATATTTAGCACATCGTTTTGGGCATTGTTGACTGTCCACGAGGAATTTGTCAATCTGAATAACGAAAACAGAACAAGAACAGCACAAGGCACAATCCTCATTTCCCCTTCGCTCCCCTCGTGGATCGCCAAGTGAGCAAACTCGCTAGACAAGATGACTATGCAAAACTGAGTTGATCGCATGATTTATTTGACATTTTGCGCCGCGCGCTATAACAATAATAATAGTAATAGCCATAAAAGTAATAATAATAAAGATCGTTGTTGTTGTTGCCTCGTCTATGTAGCATGCGGCTTTAAATTCCAGCTAACAATAACAACAACTGCAACGTGGGCTTATCGCCAGAACCAAAGCTGGCCAAAAGGAAAAACCAAAGCGAGGAAAACTTGTTTCTTGCTACAGTCGAGAGAGAAAAACGCTGATAAAAATAAATAACGCAAAAGGCTGAGTAAAATGTGCACACACACACACATACACACACTGTGAGAGACTGTGTGTTGTTCGTGTCGAAGAATTTTCCAGGCCTTGCAACAACATCTTGATTTGGTGCCTCTTCGCGGCAATTGCACCGTAAATTGCCACAGCCGCTGGACACGCCGCACAGCCCCCGCTTGCCTCCTGCCCCCCCCTTCCACCCCCTTGCGCTAAACTTGATTTCCACTTTGTGCAGCTGAGCCAGAGACTGCATCGCGCCCAGCTCCCTTCTGGTTGCACTCTGCGCCTCCTTCTGCTTCTGGCAGAGGCAACTGGTCAAGGCATAAATAAAGCTTGCAACGCACCGCAGCAGCCACAGCAGCAGCAGCGTGGCCTGTGAATCGAACTGCAGATGTTGTCTGTTTAATTACCTACACACACTCACACATATACCCGACACACACACTCATCAGCAGCAGCAAACACACCTAGGCGAACCTTAATAGACAACAATTTCTTGGCTTAATGCGACCAACGAAGCTGTTGTTGCTGCTGTTGTTGTTGTTGCTGCTGCTGTTTCAGCTTCAGCTTCTACTGTTGTCGCCTCTTGCCACCCCCTGCCTTTGTATCCAGTGACCCTTCGCATTCACTTGGCGCGCAGCGTGAAAAGCAACAAAGCAAAGTAAAACAAAAGCACAAAGCGCGCAAAAGAAAAAAAGAGAGAGGGGGAAGAGCAAGAGAGAGTGAGAGAGAGAGAGAAAAGCCGCAAAGAAAAGAAATGAGGAAAAACGCCAGCAAAGCCCAAAAATCCAGGCCAACTGTCTCGAGTCTCAAAGTCATTTCAAGCGTTCCGGGGATCGCTACTCGCTGCCCGCCGCCACTTGCCGCACCTCTCTATGCAATTCTCAATGTGTTGAGATGCTCAGCTTAGCAAGCTAGCGTGCTCTCTCTCTCTCTTTGTCTTTCTCCCTCACACTGGGCGGCTTTGTCTTTGTCTTTATTTCTACATAAATTTGCATAGTTTTAAGTTTGCTTGGCCTGTCGGTGGGGCTCCCTTTGCTGGATTATGCACTCGACAGACCTACATAGCAATCTAAACACATGTACAAACATACATACACATATGTATATGTGTGTGTGTGTGTACCTATAGCTATTGCATGCATATCTTATTGCGCTCTGGGCAAGTGCTACTTTCTAGACTGATGCTATATGCGCGCTTATTGCTGATCTCTTATGGGTGCATTATTATGGCAGATTTATAGTAAGTTTATAGCAAGATTATAGCAAATCGTATGTGCTTATCTTGATTATTAATACTCTGATGTGCCAATTCTCAATCAATAGCCTTTTTACTCTATATCTTAATCTCTATCATTCAATGCTATAATGATAATGGTATGAAGATATAATTTGCATCGACTGTAATGTTGCTGGTAGTGGCATACAAGTGCAATGCTTTTATAGAAAGCTTACATTCGATTTATGGCAAGTTTATAGTAGATTTATAGCTAGTTCACAGTATATTTATAGTAAATGTATAGTAAATTGTATGTGCTTATCAAGATTATATCCTTGTACTTTGCGGCGCCAACTCTAAACCATGTTCCTATGTTCTCTCTATCATTCCGTGCTATAATATACATACATACATATGTACACACATACATACATATATAACATATTGTATAGAAACAATATAAATGTCCATCAATTATTTTGCTACTGGTATGGTTCTATGTCAATGCGATTCACTTAATTCATGTTTACAGCAAGTTTATATCAGATTTATAGCAAGTGTATAGGAAGTTGTATTAAAATTTGCACTATTTAAACTATGCGTTGCATGTGTTCTGTTTGCGCTAACTTTTTCTCAATCATTCTATGCTATAATGCAAATTCTATCGACTGTGATCTTTAGCTATAAACTGTCGCAATAAACTTCACACCTTCCGGATATAAGAAAAACCTCTGCAATCTCAGCTAGAAAAGCTTCAACACACGCAAACTACAATATCTATACGATTCTCATTCTGTCTCTCAAATTTACTTCTCGCTGAATCGGCGTATGTATCGGCGGAGTGTGTGGTTTATAGCCTACACAGCCTGCACTTGCCCCTCAAAGTGGGCGTGGCTGGCAGTAAGTTTTCACCCGTTGCAGCGCAGAGAGAAAGATTCATTCACATGCAGCGGCTGCGGCTACGGCTGCACTTGCTGCTGTTGTTGCTGTTGATTGTTTACCGTGGATATGTGGCACACACACACACTCTCTCTCTTTCACACACACACACAAAGACATACACTTAAATTTGGATCGTCATACACATTGTTCGTCGCACACACATCGCAAATTGGCTTAGAAATATTTAAGCTACTGCTCTAACGGCAGTTCTGGAAGATTTGGCTTACCCGTTCTCTGTGCCGCTTGCCTCCACTCTACTCTCTTCAGTTGCCACTTGCCGCACTTGCCACACTTGTTGTTGCCCCTGCGCGCACTCGCGTTGCTGTATTCTGTTTCACGCGTCTTTCTCCGTCACTTTCTCGCTTTTAATCTCTCTCTCTATTTTCGCAGGACATTCGTTTCGAAACAAACAAAAAAATAATGCAAAAAAAAATGTCAAAACATTCACTGAATTTGTTGTTTGCCTTTTTATTGTTGTTGTTGTTGTTCGTTTGTTCGACCTTTCGTTGTTTTGATGTTTTCTGTTTTGTGTGTTTGAGTTGCTTTGCTGCTTCGTTGTTTCGTCTTCGAGTAGCGCGCACAAACTGACAACAAAGCGACGCCACAACAAAAACACCACAACAAGAAGCAGCGACGCCAGAGAAAACGCCAAACAGAACCACACGACGAGGGCTTGCAACGAATTCGGGATACTCTTGCCGAGGGCAACGGCAAAGGAATTTACAACTTGCATAAATAATATTTATTTATTTCATTTGTTTTTTTTATCTATTTAGTGATAATAGACAGTCGACTCAAAGATATTCAAGTAATACAAACAATTAGCTATTATTAAGTTAAAAGTATTTTAATAATAGAAATTATGAATTAAATTTAAGTAAATTTAAAGTGGATAGATTGTTTTAGGCTTAAAAGTTAACATAAGAATGCATAACAATGCATCACGTAGATTATAAAAATAACGTAATGCATGTTATGATAGTAATACCTATAATAAATACACTATTTCATTATTTATTATTTCGTATATATTTTTATAGTTTATTTTTGAAGAGTTACTTACAAATGCCATCTGTTCAAATCGCTTAAATAGTTTAGTATACCCTACCCTAGTGTATGCAAACCGGTTGGCTTTGGCTGCGAGTTGTCGGCTTCGTCGTGGACGTCGGCGTCGTTGGGCGCAGCGCGAGCAAGCGTTAAGTTTTGCTCTGGCAAAGAAGATGAAGAAGAGAAGAAGAAGCAGAAGAATATCGGTTAGGTTTCTTCTTTAACGGTTTTCTGCTTTTGTTTGCCCATCAGCCAAAACGGCTTCTCGTTTTACACGTGTAAGACGAGTGCAGAGCGAATTGGGCAGCAACTTGGGCACCCTGGTGGACTAGTAATTACAGGGTATTTATTATTTAATAGATAGATGGATAGATAGATAGAAACTGTTCCCGTGCTGGGACTCTTCTGAAAGTCTTCTTTATGATTCCTGTCTAATCGTTGATAGAAAAAAAAACTATGAGGTCCTTTCGTTCTTTCCGCATGCATTTCACGAACTTGTTTAATCACATACTAAAAGAATTTGAAAATATAACCTACCTCAAATCGTCTTGTTTTCCCGCAATTGGAAATTCAAATTCAAACCAGTCGAACGCTACAGTCAGGTGCTGACTGTACAAGGCCATGGATTATCATATTATACCGTAATAAAAATTTTAACGGTATGGAATCGCCGCTCGAATTTGCTACCGATTATCAAATATAATCAGAACCCAGGGAACACCACGGGGAGGCCATTATAAATGAAATTTAATTAAATAATTAAATAATTTAATTTGTTTGACAGTAACTTTTCTTTTAGTTTATTAGAATAAAATAAAAAAAAAACAAATTAAAATAAAATAAACAAAACAATTAATAATAAAAAAGAAAAAAATTCCCACCCGCCTCAACCGGGAGTTGAACTCACGCACCCTCACGCAGCCGTCCGCCACTCTAACCACTCGGCTATTGCCTCACTCCTTGGCCCATCGGCAAAGTTGCATTGTGAAACAATTCTGTTACCATACAATGCAAACAAAAAGTTTAATAATAAAATGCTGTGTGTCTGACGCTAGATTTGTAAGTGAGTTTAATTCGTATCATATCTCACTTATTTATAGTCCGATTTAAATGAAATTTTCACATAACGTCCGTGGCAGGGTATTTGTCATGTAAGATATACAACTTTGGTTGTTGAGCTAATATTGTAGTTTTTAAATAGTTATTACTGATTTTCTAAGGCGGGAAGGGGCGTGTCCAAATTTCAAAAAAACTTTGAGACACTGCAAGATATACGTATGTTGTCACAAAATTTCATGACTCTAGCTCTTATAGTTTCCGAGATCTAGGTGTTCATTCGGACGGACAGACGGACAGACGGACAGACGGACAGACAGACATGGCTCAATCGACTCGGCTTGTGATCCTGAGCAAGAATATATATAGTTTATGGGGTCGGAGATGCCTCCTTCTGCCTGTTACGCACATTTCCGTTCCGACAAACACAATAGTCCATGAATTTTTTTAAAATCCATGGCCTAAAAACAAAGAGATGCCGTTAGTTACAAAAAAAAAATGCTTAATATCTACTGCTTGTATGCAACTGCTTAAATTCAACTGCTTGAATTGAACATCTTTGAAATTTGATATCTTACTCCACGTTTAACAGTTTTGCTCCACACTTCACTCGAATACATTTACACTGCTAAGCAGTGCAAGCAGTTCACCTCTGTTAGTTCATATCGTAAGTGTCAATATCGTAAGCAGGAAACCTAGGTACAGGTTGCGACTAAGTACTGCCTACTTTGTGGCGTTGCTACGTTTAAGCTGCCAGTAGATGGCACTGCTAAGTGAACGTAACGTGATTTTAGAAAAATACTAGAACAAATCGAGAAATTTGGAATGTATTTTAAAAATGTGCTTAGGTGTGTTACAGGAAAAGTTAAAGTCAAATTAGGGAGACTAGGAATTCTATATAGCTGCCGCCATAACGCAGAAATAGTTCGACGAATGCGAAACTGAGGCACATTATTTAGGTGGGAAAATGAAGTTATGATTTCATTTGCAGTTTCAACTTTTCTGCGAAAATATTATCGTACAACTCTCTATGCAACATTTTCGCGGCTGCAATTGCACAATATAGTTTAAACACCCCCTTCTTCCCCTCCCCCTCTCGTGTATGTTTTTGCTATTCGAAAAGTTTCATCATGAAAATCATAAAAGTTAAAGCCAATTTTTTGGCTCATGTTTTCTGCACGCAGCGAAAGTTTGCGACGCGGAGCGCAGCAAAGTGTGCGATACCCGCGGCTTAGTGCGTGCAGATACAGATACAGATACATATACGGAAACAGATACAGATACATATGCAGCAGACACAGATACATATATAGCAATATATATAGACGTATGCAGACAGACCTAGTGCAGTGTATGTTGTGATTGCTGTGCCCTTTTTGTGCCAGCGCACAAAGTTCCCAAATTGAATGCCGGAAGTGCTTTGCGATTGCGATTGCAGGGACGTAGTCAAAGGGGGGAAGGGGGCAAGCCAAAGGTAGCGCTGTTTTAGCAAGTCGTGGATGAGTAGGTTAAGGGGGAGAGGGGAACGGGGGAGGGGAGGCTACCTTGCGCTGATAAACGAACTCGAGCACTTTTTGACAGTTGTGCGTATAAATCTTGAAATGTTTTAATTTGCTTGCGAATCGATTTAAAGCGCAGGCAACGCACGCCGCTCCGCGTGTAAAGTGCAACGAAAACAGACCCAAAGCCAGAGGAGGCAAAGGCAATGGCAATGGCAAAAGGCAAGGGCAAAGGACGAGCCCACAAAACAAAGGCAAAAAAACAGGCAAAGCAGAGCAGAACCAGAGCGAACATCGCAATGAAATCGTAGCCGCAGCCGCAGCATCGTTGCGTATGATTTATGAATGACATTTTGGCTTGCAAATACCCTGCCACAGAGGAAGAGTCCTTCACTTTGCTTGTCTATTTGGTAACCTTTGTGCAAATGTATGTGAAAAGCAGAGGCAGCCGTGGCAGGCTTAACAAATCGACTATTCAAGTCAATTAAGCCAAGTCCGTCTGTATGAACGCAGACATCTTAGATATTATACAAGTAAGAGACACTAAATTTGGCATACAGGTTTCTATTTATGCTACGCAGATATAATATATTTCAAATATTGCCTGCCATGCTCACCTCCCAAGCAAATCGATAATATATACATATATACAGGGTGCGGCAGCATAACTTCCTTTTTTAAAATGCGCGCCATTCAGTTAGTTGCTGTCATAGCGGAGCGCTAGTGGTCCCGTTCAAGAGGCGCTACTGTAAAGTTTTGTCCCGACACGGTTCAGTCGCCATCATGCATTGGAATAGTGAGGAGCGTGCCTTTGCCGTTGAGGCATACTTTTCAAGCGGATGTTCGGTTATTATAATACAGCGTGCATTTCGGAATCGCTTTAATTTAGCCCCGTTGGCTCCCGTCCCAGACCGCAAATCAATTGTAACATGGGTCACTACATTCAGGCAAACTGCAAGTGCGACAAAACGAAGAACTGGAGTCCCTCGACCCGTTAGATCACCTGAGAACATTGAAGCAGTGCGAGCGTCAATATTGCGATCTTCACGGCTTTCTGCGTGCAAACACGCATTTGCCCTTGGACTATCCGATTTGGAGGACACTTGTTTCCAACAAGACGTTGCAACAGCACACACTTCAAGAGCATCGATGGCTGTTTTGAGGGAACACTTTCCAGACCGCCTTATCTCAATTAGAGGCCATTTTGGAATGGCCGGCACGCTCTCCCTATCTGACCCCTTGTGATTCTTTTCTATGGGGTTTTTTGAAATCCCGTGGTTATGTGAACCGTCCAAGAACCCTACAAGATTTGAAAACCAACATCCAAGAAGAAATTGCCAACATAACACCTGCTATGTTAACAAGAGTCACGACAAACGCCAGAAATCGGCTTACGCAATGTATGGAGAATGGGGGACGTCACCTATCAGATTTCATCTTCAAAACAATGTAAATAAAAACTTTAGACATGTACCTACATTATAAAAATAAATAAATATTTTCCGATGCCTACAATAGTTTTCATTGAGTTCTGAAAAAAGGAAATTATGCTGTCGCACCCTGTATATATATATGTATATATACATACATACATAAATATGTTACATGTAGTTACTTATACTATTAAAGCTTGAGAAAGAGTTTGATGTACATACATATCTCCAGTCTTTCCAATTCATTTTCAAGAAAGGGTAACCCAAATTCCATCTGTGGATTCTATTCGATTTAGCTCTGCTTCTTTGTCGCTTTTTATTGCCGCGCGAATTAGCCAAAAGCTGTTGCCGGTCGTCGGTTGCGAGTTGCAAGTTGCAGGTTGCGGGCTAGGGTTGTCATCTGTGTGTGGAGTGTTTACCTTTGATGCGAGTTGCAAGTGCGCCATTTTTTCTTTATCTTTATTTATACTTTTCCTTTTTTCCCGTGCCATTCTCCATGCTGCATGCTGCATTCTCCGTTCTCCATTCTCCTGGGGACCAGTCGCCAGTCGGACAAGCAGGCAATTCATATCATTTTTTTGCACTGACCCACGGCCTCAGAGTGCCACAGAGGGAGTGAGACAGAGACAGAGGCAGAGACAGAGACAGTGACAGAGACTGAGATGGGGAGACGGAGTGCGCAAAGCGGCTCTTCGTTTTTGCTCTTGGCGTTTATAGATTGAGTACTTTATCAAAAAAACGAGACATCAAAGCGTATATCATGTCAGCTGCAGACGTGGTGCAGGGGGGGTGAGGCAGCCAGACGCAGGGCAACTGGCAGATAGGGTAGAGGGAAGGGGGAGGGGGGATGCACGCTTGCATTTCCATTTGCATGCTGTGTGTCTTTTTGCCAAAGTCCGAGTCGGAGTTGGAGTTGGAGTTGGAGACGAAGTCCAATGCCAGTGTGCCCCATAACTTAGCCAATGGCCGGCAGAGGGCGCCATTTTGTTTATCTTTTGTCGCTGAGTGCGAAGACAGGCAAGAGGCCAGAAAGTTAGGGTGCCAACAGGCCAGCAGGCAGACAGACAGACAGACAGACAGGAAGAGGGGGAGACGGGCAGAGGGGGAGAGCTGACAACCCACACAGATGCAACGAGTGATTGGGGGCGCGCTGCTAGTCGAGTGCGCTGCTTATCAAGCGCCAAGCATCGCTCAATGATGCGTTGTCTCCCACACACACCACACACAGCCGCACACACTCACGCACTATTTACTCTCGCTTATGCTGGCTGCGATGCCAATCTGGCTGCCTTGCTGATCATGCCACATTAGCTTTGTCTGCGCGCTGCAAGCCACAAATGAGTCGCGGCAAGCGACAATGAGCGAGCACTCATCCATGTTGCAGTTACAGTTCTTGTTGTTGTAGTTACCATCAATGATCTGCTTTTGTTGTCTTTAACTGCGCTGCCTACTCAACTTGCGATAATCTAACCCCCCCCTTCCCACACTCTTAGTTGAGCCAATGTGTGTCTCTCTCTCTCTCTGTGTGTGTGTGTGTGTTCCATACTCAGTCCTACAGCAATTTCCAGTAAAACGTAACCAAACCTAACCTAATCTAACTTAAATGCAATGTAAGCTAGGTCACTTTTGTTACTCGCACATCATTTAACCATCGGTTAACTAAGTTAACTGCAGGTTAATGTGTGTCGAATTGCAGCTGTATTTGCTGGCTTCATAGTTTGTTATATCTTCGCAATTTATATGGGATTTACTGTACAAAAGCAGTGTAGATTAAATCGTTACCTTCGCCAAGTAAGCTAAATGATATAAAAACATTTACTACTTTAATGTGTATAAAAGAACTATGGATAATTATACTAATTAAGTTTAATTCTAGTTTTAGCTTGTGGAAAAAATATTATGCCAGGTCAAATCTTTGTTTTGAATAATGAAATGAAGGTTCATTCGTTAAAGCTTCGTTTAGTAAAGTTTTAGAATATAAGGTACATCAGAAAATTAAGTACAACAGATCTCTGTTTTATTCATCATTGTTTTTGTAGTGTATTTTAACTACATTCTCATGTTAAGTTTAAAGATCTTGAGAACATTTTGAATATATTTGTTGATTTTCCAGCTTACGCCAAACCTTGCAACCTGCAGACTTCAAGATCAAGATCACGTTAAAGTAAAGTATAGTTAAATTACTTGAGTCTAAAGTTCGTTACGGGTCAGTTTTCAATCTCTTCAATGTGGCGCCACCTGCCGTTGGCTGAGTTGATCGTGTCGTGCAGAGTCCAGCTGATACTGTTGGCATCTCAATAAGCCGATGAGGACGAGGATGGCGACGACGACCCCTGCTAGCTGCTGCAGGCTGCAGTCTGCTGGCTGCATATCTCACATCACTGTGGTAGAGTGTGGCAAGTTGGCAGTGCGGCAACGTTGCAATGTTGTCTGTGCCACGGCCGCAGCAGGAAATCACAAATCAAAAGTGTTTTTTGATTAATTTCGAGTAAATGCAAATAGCAAAGCAGATTCGCATACACTTTGCCGAGGTTATTCGCGTCTGTCAGAGTGCACTGCGAAGAGAGGAAGAGCAGGGGAAGGAAGAGGGTAGGCAGAAGGAAGAGGGCAGAGCGTGGCCAAGTCGAGCTGATTCCTTTCTTACGGCTGTCGCTTTTGATAAATTTGACGTGCAGCAAGCACGGCGAGCTGTTGCTGTTGTTGCTGTGGCCGTTGTTGCTGTTGTTGTCGAGTCTGAAAAATAGCTTGTTGTGATAATTTCGCTGGTGAATTTGTTGCACAAATATCAAAATAAAATTAATTTCGTTGATTTTTACACAATTCGCGCTCTGCACTTGCCTGCTGTGTCCGCGTCCGCGTCCGCGGCGAAGTCGAGGTCCGCAAAATCCCAATTCCCATTGCGAGTCCTTTTGATCTCGTTTATGAATGGGCAACAGGTCGCTCAGCCTCCTTTCTGTGCCTCTGCTGCCTCTGCCTCTGCTTCTGCATTTGCCTGTGTCTCTCTGTCTTGGGTTCTGTCTCTCTTGCTCTCTGTCTGTCTCTTCGTCTCTGTCGATCTGTAGAGATTCCCCCGACTGCTGTCTGCACCGGAAATTGAAATTTTAAAAGTTTTGACGTTTGTTTAGTCGCCGTTGCTGTTGTTGTTGTTGTCTTTCTGCCTTTTGCCATTCATTTATTGTTGCTGCTGCGTCTGCTGGCTCTGTTTATTTATGCAAACAAATACATTTAAATGAAAGCGAACTGGAAATTGATGTGACCATAACACGAGCCAGTCCAAGCTCTCGACCTCAGCACCAGCTTCAGCTCCAGCTCCAGCT
This sequence comes from Zaprionus capensis, assembly GCA_018903675.1. Lineage (NCBI taxonomy): Eukaryota > Metazoa > Arthropoda > Insecta > Diptera > Drosophilidae > Zaprionus > Zaprionus capensis. The sequence continues at coordinate 9,177,883 of JAEIFN010001073.1, read as the reverse complement.
TTGGCCTCAGCTCCGGCACCGACTCCGTCTCTGACTGTGGCAACGAAAGAAAAAAATTAACAAAATATTAATTGACTGACTGACTCTCTGATCTGATATGGTATATGCTGGATGCTGTATGGCATATGCAGCTACACACACACACACACACATTTAGCAATCACCTACGTTCATCCGCCTGCCTCTTCCCCTTGCCCCCCTTTACCTGTCTATATTCGTATAACGTTTTCCGTTTCCGTTTGTTGCGCGTTTCAAATTTGCATAGGTTGTTGCTGATGTTGTTGCTGTTGCTGCTGTTGCTGCTGTTGCTGCTCCTGCTGCTGTTACTGTCGCGCAGGTCATCCACGCAGGTCAACGCTTATCACACTGCTACCACCTGGACGTGAATGAGCCATTAAACTCAGCTCACCCTGCACGAATTAGTATTAATAATATCATAATGCATATATGTATTTTATTGTCTATATAATTTATTTAGTCTCTGTGTGTGTGTGTGCATTATGTTCTATAACATACACGATATTTATTTGTTTATTAATTCCATTCAATCAACTGTTAAATCGACTTATCCATTGCTCGTTATTTTATTATCTCCTTGTCAATTGTTCATCGCAAATAATTTAATATCATTTGAATAATTTTTTTGAACAAAGTTTATTAAATTAACATGTTTTTGTTTTTTATCTGGGAGAAATGAAATATTATAATTATTTTAGAAATGTCGTAATCAAACAAGGTTCTTTAGAATTTCAAATACTTTATTAATATTATTTATAATTGGTAAGGCATTTTTTGTTTATTTTTTATATTGTAATTCAATTTATAAATATTTCGAAATAATTACATAAATAAATAATTATAAAGAAAAATGATGAACAAGATGCATTCTCCATATATTTCATAGTATATTTATCGATAAATACAATCGTTCTATCGCTGAAGCACTCTCCAAATTGTCAATCATTTGCCCGTTGGGTCAGTTGTTTGGGTCCAAATGTCGCATGTGCCATTAGACGAGTTGTTAACCATGTTAAGCGATGAATGTGATGAACTTTCTACAATTTGCTATGCTATGCAGGGGTGTGTGTGTGTGTGTTTATGTGGTAAGCGACATGTGGCATAAGCATATATTGAATGCGGCTGTAAAAAATACGCAAAAATTGCACAGAATTATAAATAAAATATTTGCATTTTTATTGAAAATTAAAATAATTTCTCATGCAGCTCAGTTTATCTCTCTCTCTCTCTCTCTCACGCACGCACAAACAAAATATATTGAAATAGAAATGATATAGAAAATAGAAAATGATGTAGAAAGCAGCGAGTATGTATGTAAACACGTGTACAACAGACACTGTTTTTGAGGTCACTTCGGGAGTTCTTTAAAAATTGAATGATCACAAATATCAATCATTAATTTATAATTACATATGTAGTATATCTTTGTATATATTATATATTATCTAAGTACATATATACATATTTATAATATTTATATAAATTTGATAATTCTAACTTGCCATACTTTTATTCCCATTCAAAATCAATGAAATAAATACATGAATTTATAAATAATATTCATGGATATTTGTACCAGAAAAAGCAAATTAAGGCTAAATATACTACTTAAGACACTCCTGTCATTGAAGTAAATGTGGCCTATAGAGCATAGAGTAGCTGTCATCAGCTAACATGCAAAATAAGTGTGTCTGTGTGTGTGTGCGAGTATGTGTGTGTGGATTGCTGATGCGTCAATTTGTTATATGCAGATGAGTTGTCACGGGAGGCTTCAACCATTCCCGGTTCCGCCTACCGCACATGCCGCGCCCCCTTCCACTTCCCCACGGAATGCAAAATCACGCTGGGTTCTAGTTTAGGGGGCGAGCTGTCATAAAAATGGTTGTTGCTTCATTTAAGTGTCACGTCAAAAAAGAGAGAGAGCCAAGATAGAATATAGAATATATCGAAAAAAAAGTAACTGGGGAAAATAAATTAAAAAAGCATAAATAAATTGCAATTCAAATTATATGTTTGCTGAGAGAGAGTAAATTATTCAACTACTCGTCAGTCGCCCCTCGTCAATCTGTGGCCGGGATTGGATTGGATTGGATTGAATGTGCCATGTGTCACGTAAAATAATATGAAATATGAAAATAAATAAGGTTCCAGCTTGAAGAAATTATATAATTGATAAACAATACAAGGAATACCAGAAACTATCGGATGTTATCGGATAAAGAAAAGAATATAATCTTTCTTGGGATTTCATGTTTCGTTTTATTCTATTTCTTTTTTTTTAATCTTTTACAATTAAAACTCTAGTTAGACTTTCACTTTAGCTGTGTTCCTAGGATCGCATTCAATTCATCTATTTATAGAATATGATACGATAGTATGGCATTATGGTACAGTGCTTTTAGCAGGGCACTGTGCTGCCTGATACTGTCGATGTGTTCTTTTTTTTTTGTTTGGGATTTTCCACACACGTTATCAAATTCATGTGATGCGCATATTTAATAAATATTTTCCCATTTTTCTTTTATTTATTTTCGACGCTACTCGCGAATTTCGAAAACAACAAAATTAAAATGTCAACTGCAGTTTAGTTTCGCTTTCAGCGATTTCTGCTCCAAATTATCAAAATGCAATTTTCAGTTAAATAAAAACAGATCAAAGAGCTTTTTCACACTGTCACATGTCGCACGTTGTATACTCTTTCTCTCTCCCCAAGCACGCAGCCCTATCTGTTGTATACAGTAAACAGATCTGACAGATCTCTTCAATACTTCATATAAACATATATCTGCGACTTCCTTAGATTACTTCCCATCTTAGCTTCCTTTAGTTTAGCTACTCTTTCTTTGGCACTACGATACTCTACCCTTGCTTTCAATAGTTTTTCAATTAAGCATTTTAACCTTTTTTTCAACAGAACAATCAAAGAATAAATATTAAAAAAGGTTGAATAATTTCCTTTTTTCAGTGAGTTTCAGTGAAAATACATTTGATTTCTTGAGGTTTTTTCCGGAAGATAAAATTGTCAATTGGCTCTGATCGTTCGTTTTGCTTTACCTCCATGTAATACCATTTCGTGGGCGTGATAATTAAAGAGAAAGACAGAAAAACGATATTCAATTAATACCATAGAAATTAAAATTGACTTCAGTAAACTTTTGAATGGAATCGAAGAGTTAATTAAGGCGTAAATTGATTGTTATGATAAAAATGCTGGATCAGTTACTTTATTTCAAATATGATCTAGAAGAAATCAGCATCAGTGAATATCGTAATTGAATAGCGCCTCAAAATATTGAATAACCACGAGAAGACTCTCCTAACTTTACAAAATACATAAAAGTGTGTTTAAGAAAGAGCTACTTGACTATGAAATACCCTGTTAATGTTTGCCAAGCAAAGTAAGATAATCTACCATGAGTTTCATTGGACATGTCAATGCTAGCTTAATCCTCACTGCAACACACAACACACCGACCCAGTGTGTATACACTTCAGCTGGCGTATATTACAGGGTATAAGGGCGAAGCAAATACACCAGGTATACGCACTCGCATCGAGCCGATTTCATTGACCTGACGCTGAGGTGTGAAAATGTCAATGCGGGACAGAAATGTTGATAAGTTTTGTTTTTCGCATTTTGTGCGATATGCGAAAAGCGCATTAAGCATTAAGCGACCACATGGCACAGATGGGAACACATGACACAGCACAGCACACACCCGCACACACACACACACACACACCCGCACAGGGGCTGACAAAGGATGCTGCAGCGAGTGGATTTGTCACTAAAGCCGACAGCTTAGTGTGAGGCACAGGCACAGGCAGAGGAAGAGGCAGAGGCACAGCTGCCTGAATGCACTTTGTACTTGCTACGCTGCCGACGTCGCTGTCGCCGTCGCCGTCGCTGCTGCCGCCGACTCTACCTGTAGCTGTAACTGAGACTGAGAACTGCAACGGCAGCAAGTGTCAACGGTGATTTGCATACAAAGCCACAGCCAGAGCCTTCTTATTGTTGTTGCTGTTGTTCCTGCTTGTTGCAATTGTTGCTCTGGTTGCTGTTGTTGTTGCCGCTGCGCGTGCGGCTCATCATCATTTGTCAAGCCGCATTGCAGCGTGCCGTGGGTCGAGCCCGAGTGCCAAGTGCGGGTGCCGCCGCCGCTTGACAGATGGACAGACTTGTGGACAGACGGACAGCCTGACGTGGGCTGACAAGAGTTCCGTGTGCTCTGCTGCTATCTGCAAATCGGCCTCACTTTCATTATCCGCAGAAGGGTTTTAAGCAGCTATCCAGTCAGTTTCGGTTCCAACTTCAGTTGCAGCTACCTGAGTCAGCACCCTCTCTCCCTCTTTCACTTTTTGTTGCTCGATTTCACAGACTTTTGCTTGCCTGATTGCCGTCCAAGTCTCGTTTGCAATTCCACTTCGATTACGCAATTGTTTTCGCATTCAAGCTAAAGTCGTATCACACTGGATATGTTCTCTATAAGGTAGAGTTCTCTATAAGGTAGAGTTCTCCATAAGGTGGAGCTCTTCAACTAAGAACATGTTTATATCGAGCGAATTCGTATAACGTGTTGTTTACTTTGTATTGATTTCACTTCCACAAGTTTTCAGTAGTTTCAGATTGTATTTCTTTATAATAATTATTATTATTTCAAATATATATAGGGTACATATTGTACTGACGTAGCTATAGGTCCTTCAAGTTTGGCCCTACTTTGTATTAGTTTCTGATTAAGAAAGTGATACGAGATATTTATCATTATTATATATTAGGAAGCTGCATGGCATATATGTATGATGAATATGTTCCATCCATATCGTGGATTGAAGGAAAACATTATATAATCTTTGATATAAACAGTTTTGTCATATAGCATGATCAAATTTAAAATAATGTATTTCCTTTTTTTTTAGTGTGTTTTCACCCCAACGAGCGACACTTGATTATAATAAGGTATAATTCTGTAGTACAATAAAAAATCCCACATTAACTTTGTCTATATAGAAAATGATATACCACAATTGTGTAGAATTTGAAGATAACTGCTTCTTATCCGCGAAATTCTTCTTAAATTTTAGTATATTTTTAGTCAATTTTAGTTTTATACTTCAGGTATATAAGATTTAGTATTTTAATTGCGTTAGTTTACTTTTTCGGTATACAAATTCATATAAAACTGTGTATAAGCCCTTCAATAATTCACTAGAACATATAATTGAATATATTTCTCTGGCTTTCTCATTCGTTTTACAGCGTACATATTTGTTTTTAACTGTAAATGACTTCTCTGTTTCACAGTTTAAGGTACTTCATAACTTCAACTTACTTGAAGTTTCCCTGAGCTTATCTAAAATGAATATATATAGTACTTCTCTTCTTTATTGTGGTATAGTACTTTGAAGGAACTACCAAAGAGGAGCAGGGAAATGTGTTGAATTTCATATTTAAAGCTTGGAGCTGGAAAGAATCACGACAATTCTTGAGCTCATAAGTATTACTATTATTATTATTATTTTACAGTTGTTTTGTTGTTGCTGTTGCTGTCGTGTGTTCTGCTCTAGAAATATTTACTCTCTTGAGGCGCTTCAGCTCTTGCAGATGGAGCAGAGGAATAAGATGATGCAGGAGAAGCAGAGGAAGCAGGAGATGAAAAAGAGGCGAAGTGAACACGCATCAACGCACTCGAGAGCAGGACATAGTTGTAAAGGAAGCACTGTGACTGGACAGACAGACGGAGGAGGGACGCCGCAGGGATGGGCACACGCAGGGACACACTGTCAGCGTCGTGTGTCAAGTGTCGCCCCTCTGACAACGAGGACGATGGCGACGAGGCAAGTGTCAAGCATCTGGACTGGCGACTTGAACCTGCAGCCAAATCCTTCTCTCTCTCTCTCTCGCTCTTGCCCCGTGCTCGCTGACGTTGCAGGTCACCGCCCACTGGGGAGGGGGGAAGAGGAAAGTGGGGTGCGGTGATGGTTGTGCGGTGTTTGCCATTTGATGGCCCAGAGCTGGCCAGGCTGAGGCCATGGCAACTGGCAACTGGGCAAGCGGCACGCACACGAGCGCAAATAATCATAATAAAGAAGAGGCAGGAGGCGGGGGGTGCGAAGGCGTGGAAAGGGGGGCTGGGGTAGTGTGGTGGTGCTCATGGTGACGCTGGCGGTGCTCGGCCTGGTCATAGGAAAATCTTATTTCACGCTGTAAACCACAAGGGAACGTGCCAAACACCGCAAGCAATAAATGAGATGATGGCGATGAGCAGAAAAATTGCGAGAGGCGTCAGCCAGGACGACGCACACAGCACAGCACAGCACAACGCAGGACAGACCAACACTCCAGCACAGCGGGGTAGGGGGACACAGGCAGAGGCGAAACATGGTGACATTGTAATAATTATGCCAAAGATTATCCTTAGACCCGCCGCACACGCACACGCAGCAACACAGCAAGAGATAGCGAAAGAGAGAGAGAGAGAGAGAGAGGGAGAGAGGGAGGGAGAGTGTGTGTGGGAGCGGGACGAGGTGTGAGGGCGACGACTGTGCCGCAGGATATGGCAACACGATGAGCGCAGGACAGCGTCGCCGACGACGATGGCTACGATGACGACGTTGGCTGCCGCGAGCGAGCCGCGTTAAGTAGATGAGCTTCAATTTGTGTGCCTCCTTCTGCCCTCCTCCCGTACCCACACCCATGCCCGTCTACCTTCGTCCTTCCGTGCCGTGTGAGTGTGTGTGTGTGTGTGTTGGTGTTGCCAAAGGTCTTGTCCTGCCGTCAACGCCTGTTGATGTTGATGGCCTCCGTGCACGGCGGATATCCTGTAACCAGATTTGCTCTATGTGATTAAGTAAGTCATTGAGATGGTCTCGGTGCCGATAAGCCGACCAGCCCGACCTGCTCACACCCCTCCGACCTGCTCGCACCCGCAGCCACAAGTCAGCGAGCTCGAGCTCGTGCTCTGACCCAAAAATCCACCCACACAACGACCTTCTTCCTCTGCCTCTCTCTTTCCCTTTCCCTCTCCCTCTCCTTCTTCCTCTGCCGTTTCTGGTTGTTGTCGCGCTTGTTAATTGTTGTTGCCCTGCGGCCTGCCCTCGCTGCCCTCGGCTTTTATCGCCTTTGCATCTTAAAGTTAACAAACAAATGGCGGAAAAAATGCAAATAGCAAAACGAGAAAAATGAGAAAGAGAAGCGACAAAAAAAGAACAGAAAAGCACGAAATGAAAAAGTCGAAACAAAAATGAAATTTCGAATAGATTTTCAGTCGCCGTTTTTAGCTAAGCTAATTAACGAGTCCCGCAACCAAAAGCCTGCACAGTGGAACGGGAATGCAAGAGAATTGAGTGAATGAGAGAGAAGAGACATAAAATGTGTTAGAGATCATTATTAAGTTGGGATAACTTATTTGTATAAAGTGTTGTAATTATATGCTATGAAATGACATTATATTATATGATTTGCAATTGATATATTGCACCAACTACAGAGCTAACAGTTCCAACTCCAGTTTATATTAGGAACATGACAAAGAATCTGCCGAAATTAAAACTCTAAGAGGTGCAAAGCATATGTTATATGGTTTGATACGAGCGAATGAGTTGGGATATTTTATTATAAACCTATTAAATGTTATATTATTGTATTTGTATATTATTATATTATACACACAGTTGAGCTATAAGAAGAAGCATCTACCACACTTTAAAAAGTGTTCTAATAGAAAGAGAAACCCAACGAGTTCTATTTGAAATTGGAAACATTCTTGATGCGCAAGTTCTCAAACACTTTGGCGGCACTGTGCAGCGATCTGTGGCTCGACTGCCAAACTAATTTCGCTTCGTTGTGGGCGTGGCAGACAGCACTCGTGACAAAAAGATGGACAGCCCCGGCAAACAAATGCCAGGCAGCTCGATAGACAGACAGACAGCTCGCCAGCTGGCAGAGATGGAGAAGCAACTGAAGAGGGAGAGAGGTGTGGAGGAGGAGCAGAAGGAGGAGTGGGATGGGAGAGGGAGCTCTAGATGGAGATGGAGAGACGGGACAAGGGAGCAGCGAGAGTTGGGCGACAGGCGACAGGCAAGAGAGACGACAGGCGACAGTTAGTTAGTTAGTTCGAGTGCCGACGGTTATGCCACGGGGAGGCGGCTCTATCGGGTGTATGTACACACATATATACAAACACATCTATAGTGTATGTAGTGGTATAGTTTGTTTGTTTACTCCCCCACCTCCCACTTTGGCGCACTTTATCGCTTGTTGGTTTTTAGATCAGAGCGAAAAACTGTTGGCGACTTGACTGACGCGAACACGAAACAAAACTGGCACTTTAAGCGACAGCGAAACGATCCCAGAGACTGACAACAACAACAACAGCAACAATATTGGGGGGGCAAAGAAAAGAACAACAACAAATTCACGGCAAAATATTTGTATGTTTAATGAGAGACAAAAACAACCACAAAAGACACACAAAAAGAAAGAGACAGAGGTGAAGAGATAGAGATAGAGACAGAGAAAACTGCAGCGCTGTGAACGGCAATGGGGATGAGAAATGGGGAATGGGGCACTGGGAAAAATCTCATCAAAAATCACGGAAAAACTCGCGGCACAAGTCACAAAAGTTGTCAAAAAGAAAGAAATTGAAAATGAGCAACACGCGTTGCATTCTCCAAAGCAATTTCAAACTGCAATTTCAGAATATTACAAATAGAAATTGAATGTGAGACGACTGTGTGAAAAAGTTCTTGACGAAGAAATCGAAATAAGAATCTAGTTAGTTCCTAGAACTGAGATAAGATTGCTCAAGAAAGCTATAAACTCTACAGGACAAGCAAGCTGAGATCGCTGTAATAAAAAGATTAATATCTATATAATAATATCTATTTTATTCGAATACAAAAAGAAAAAAAGAAACTTTTTTGAGATTTTATGAAATTTCAGAGTACGGCACTATGCGATAAAAGACATAAGATATATGTATATCTATATTACATATATTTGTATATGAAGAAAGTTTCTGAAACGAAAATTATTGCCTATGATTGCCTAAATAAAAAAATTATTCTACAATAGGTTGTTCCCGAATGCTTAATGCAATATATGTTAAATTTAAGAGTAAGGAACAATGTTATAAGTATAATATAACATAATATATTATGTGTGATTTGTATTCCGCTTTTCAAGTTTCCAAAAGAAAAACAAAGAAATTACTTTGAAAAAAGAAACAACAATAAATTATTTTGAAATTCTATATATAGTACTTTTCTTCAATTCCACAAAATTGTTTCCAAATGTTACAGTCCACTGTTAGAACTAAGTAATATAAACAATACATATTAAAATGCATATAATGTATTATATAATGTACAATATAATTTGTAGGCTAAAGTTTGCAATAAAATGATCGAAATATTTGCAAAGATTTGATTAACCTAATGGTGAAGTCGAGGATAATTTGAAGTGGATGCTACTGTTTGTCGCTATCTTCCATTTTGGATTTAGCCAGTTGCCTTTGCCTGTTGGCAGTTGGCAGTCAACGTTCATTGGCAGTGGCTGATCTCGGCGATTGGCATTGCGTAATTCGAGCCGCATGCCACTTACCTGATTTCCCATTTCGCCTTGTGTGACTTAATTGCAGGTTGCCCGCCACTTGGCGGTGCCCACTGCCCACAGCTGGTGCCACTTGCCAGTTGTCAGTTGCCAGTTGCAGTTGCAGTTGCAGTGCCAATGCCAGTGGCAGTGACTGGAGCTGGAGCTGAAGCAGAAGCTGACGCCGCGTCGTGGCCTTGCTGCCGGCGTCGCTTCGCGAGGCGTTGTCGGTTGTGTGCGAGGGATCCGAGCTGGCAGCGTCATCAACACCGTCACCAGTAGCCGCATTGTGCTTGTAGGCAACCCTGTCTCCCGACGGCCAATGTCGATACCATTTATCCCTCCCCCTCCCCCTCCCATTCTTCCAACCCATTGCAGTCCCGTTCCCGGTTTCGGTTCGTCGTCGCAGTCGTTGTCGTCGTCGTGCGCCTGCGATTAGATTGTGGCCGTAAGATACGCGCACGTTTATTAGATTCCATTAACTGATTGCGAATGCATATGGTGTGCCAGTGCATGTGTGTGTGTGTGTAAGTATGCATGCAAAAAGCATTGCTACCACGCCCCTTTGCAATGGCAGCCACAAGTCGAGCCACGTAGCCAAACCGGACTATCGAAATCTATTCAATTAAAATGCAAACCACATAAATCTCATAAAATACTGCGATTTAATTTCTTCTTTAACTCTTGTTTATTCCTCGCTTCTTTCCTCTCTATGTCTTTTGTCTTGTCAGTCTGTCTAATTTGCCGTACTTAGCGTTGATTGCAGTCAAAACCATTGGTTGGTTCACAAGACGAAGCAGGTTTTCTTCCAAGCTCTTGATATTTGCAGTTTATATCGTCCATAAAATAGGAGAATATCAAACTCCATAATTTGCAGCAACAAAGTCTTCTTAGTATTAAAAATACTACTCGAATGTACTTGCGACATATTCTTCCCAAAAACTTTCTTCCGTCGGACAGATGAACAAACAGATGGACTGAGCATAAATCGACTGAGCATTTAATGCTGATCAGGAATATATAATGTATATACAATATATATATACACACTTTGTTAATTCTTAACCTTATCACAAATAAACTGAAGCAAGAAGATTTTTAAGATCTCGAATAATTTTTAAAACTAAAACAAACTAGTGATATGATGTTATCAAATATTAATCGATTGTTGGATATATATATTTATACAATAAGCCGTTAAACTGTAGAAATACGTGGAGGCATGAGTGGGACTGGAATGCCCCTAATGAAATATGCACTTCAACAGGAATCGGAAAGTGTTTCAGCATGATTGCCCGATTAAAGTGGAATTAATATATTGTATATATTTTAATTTAATAAATTATTATTTGCAGTAAAAATCAAATGGAAATTAAAGTTGAACGTAGAGTGAGAGGAAGAGATGCTAAAGAGAGGGAGTGAAAAAACGCTTAATAACTTCAGCGGCATGAATGGTTTTGTTATTAAGTAATAAAGTAATTACAATTTAATCCCGTGCAAGCCAATGCACACACACACACACACTGGGGCTTCCTATGCATTTATTTGTGTTCACTTTGCATTATGTGCCATATAAAAGAATATGCATGTATGTATGCGTGTGTGTGTGTGTGTGTGTGTGTGTACACACACATGCCACATTTACATGGCATATGTACACGAATGTACATGAAACTCACGAACCATAGTTAAATGCAAGGGCGACTAGTGAACCGCGGTTGATACTTTATATTCGCATACCCTGTAATCGGCAACTGGTCACGGCTATAGCTATGATTAGATAAAGTATGTAACTACCGACAACAATAATTTGATTTGAGTTTGCGACTCATTATCTAACACCGACTCCAGATTGAAGTTTCCTATAAACCAATTTGGTGATTACTGCTTGCACTCTATATACGTTAGGCAATTTTGTTGAAAATTGGTGTATTATATCGTCAAACATTTCTTGTTGATTTTTCAGCACTTCATGGGTAGCATGTGTCACCTATGACACATAATGCAGGCCGGTTAAGTTGACCCTTAATCGGCTCTGGAGGGCAGCGCTACACAGAGTGTGGACAGTTTGAAAATAAATATGTAATTCCTATATTGGCCTGCACTGTTTGCATTGACTCTGTGCCACAATACGGACTGACAGTGGGGCAAAGGCAACAACAAAAACAAAAATAAAAATGAGAAACATAAAAAATTGGAAGGTGGAAAACGATAAAAACATGGAAAAAACACGAAATGAATTTGATGTGCATATGCTTAAAAATTCAAATATTTACTGTGGCAGCAGAGGCGTAAAATTATTATTATTATTAATATTATTATTATTGTAAATGGACCAGAGAGCTGCAAAAACAAACAGCAACAACAACAACAGCGGGCAAAAAACAGCGACAACTGCAAAAAACAAAATAATTGCCACAAAGACGAAAAAAAAAATGTTGCTATCAATGCAGCAAAAAACAAAAAAGGAGAGAGAAAAACAAGGAAAACAAAAAAAGAAAAATAAATAAAAAGCCAAGGGAAATGCGGGGAAGTGTTGGGGAAGTGAAGGGAAGTGCAGGGAAGTGCAGGGAAATGCGCGGTGTGCATAAATACATGAATAAATGCATGTGTATCGCGGTTATTCCCATAGTTGTTGCCATTGTTATTATTATTTTTGTTGTCGTCAGCAATGTTGTTGTTGCTGTTGCTGATGTTGCTGCTGTTGTTGCTGTTGTCATCGCCATCAACGAGTCGCCATTGTCGCCAGCGCTCGTTAATTCAAATATTTATTTATGGCAATAATGACAAAATACATTTTGCCCATCAACACGAAGCAATAAAAAAATTAAAAACAAAATGAAAATGTGCAGCACGTACAAAATTGATCGACTGACAGATATCCTGTATCCTGTTTGGCAGCGAGAAATTACAGGAGGGGAATATGAAGAAGGAAATGTGAGCAAATCTAGCGATAGTTTATATATTATATAATGAAATACTGTATAGAGATTTAGCTAAATCATTTGGAAAATCACGACTATTGATAAATAATCGAGCGCATTTTTGAATAGGTTAAAGTATTTTTGGGTTAAGTCTGTTAAATATATTTTGATTACATCTGAATCTGTACTTGATCGATTGTTTTGCAGCTTTCTCTTGTCGTTTTTCACGAAACAGCGATAGATAATATATTTTAAATCAACACAATCGATAAGTATATAGAAAAGCTGAGAATAGTTCTAAATTTGTAGTTGGTCGATAGTTTTAAACATTCCCTTTTAACAAATACATCGACAACGCTAAGAAGTTTTATCGATAGTTTTATATTGTTGCAGCCAAATTGATAATCGATAGATCGCTATTGAGGTAATTAAATAAAATCTGTGGAATAAAGTTATTCCGAATCAAGTCTGCCTGCTCTGTATCCATTCTCCTCTCCCTCTCCATCTCCCTCTCCATCTCTATCTCTGTCTTTATCTGAAGACCAGTGGCCAAAATGTGCGACACGCTCGTCGCGCAGTTCAATGCACGAAAACGGAACGAAAACCGAAGCAAAGCCGAAGCTGAACCGCAGCGAAGCAGCTATTACAGGTGCCTTGCAAGGAGGGGCAGGAGGTAGCCAGGTGGGGGGTAGGATATGGAGAGTATGGGGCATGCTGTATATGAGTACATAATGCAATTCGTATTAGTGCGAGCTGTATGAATGGACAAAGTTAAACGCCGAGATTGCCAGTTGGAGAGCGAAGCTGCTGCAGGTTGATGCTGTTGTTGTTGCTGTTGCTGGGGTGCATCAAGCAACATCAAAGAGGAGGCAACACACGACTGACATAATCGAGACAACAACGTTGCGGGCCAGGAGCGGCAATTGCTGCCGTTGCTGCTGCTGCTGCTGTCGATGTTGCTGCTGTCGATGTTGCTGCTGCTGCACCAATGCAATTTCATTTTAAAAGAAAAATTAACGCGAATTATAAGAAATAACCAGAAAGTGCGCAGAGCTCCAGTAAGCCAGACAGAGGAAGAGAGAGATAGTGAGAGAGAGGGAGTGAGAGAGAGAGAGGGAGAGACAAAGCAGTGCGCATAGTGCAAGCAGCAGCAACAACAACAAATAATTGGTAATCTTGCAGATATAATGATAATCACAACAACAACAACTGCAGCAACAGCAACAGCAACAGAAGCAACGCCGAGCCGAGCGGCAGCACAGTCAGAGCGAAAAGTTAACGTGCGCTGAATGTCCTCATTGAAGTGAAGGTAAAGATGGCAACAGCAGCAGCAGCAACATCGGCAGTGGCAGCAGCAACAGTCGCCGCGACGTGCCTGCCGAGGTGGACCCGCAAGCCATGGCGGACCATGGCAGAGCAGGCGGACTGGGGATCGAGTATTGGCGACCGAGGTCTCTCTGCAGCATGGGGCACTCTCGACCTGCCTCTCGACCGCGCCGCTACGTGAGCAGCACGCGGCGTGATTACGGGCGGTTGCGGTTGCAGCGACTTGCAGCGACTGCGACGGCGACGGCGACTGCGACGGCGATTGGGGCCTCCTCGAATCGAAATAACGCAAGCAATTTTCAATGCGCCGGCAACAGCAACAGCGGCAACAAGAGCAAAGAGAATGTACAGCAGATACTCTGTAAGTAGCGGAAGGTGCTTGAGTGGGAATAAGGCTCATTAAAGTCCTAGATGCTAAAGAGACTGTAGATAGATAGAGCGTATAGTAAAATCTAGGAAGTTTTAGCATACTAGATTGATCAGTTGAAACAGTTTATAGCTACTATAGGTGGGTATAACTTATAACATAATCTAGTGAGCTATAGCATAATAGATATATCAATTGAAACAGTTAAACTAGTTTAAACTCTAAAGGAAAGATATTTCATTGGATTACTATAAATATATATAGTTGATAGCATAATCAGAGTGAGTTACTGCATAGTTAAAAGATCAGTCAAAGCAGTTCGCAGATCCTAAAGGTATAGATTATGACACAAATACAAATAGATCAGTTGAAACAGTTATACAAGCACAATTTTTATAGAAAATATTATATATTCAATTCTATCAATAAAAATATATAATACCATATACTATAAAAATATATATAGTCTAGTCGAATAGTTAATAGATCAGTTGAAACAGTTCACTAACAAATATTTAAGTAATTTCAAAATATAAATTTTATCGATGGTTTTGCAACGTTAACTTGTTAGTTGTCTCGACTACTTACTATCGACAACAATCAGAATATTTATCGATAGTTTCATAGCTGCAAAATTTATAAATAATTTTTTTCGATCTATTATTGACATCGTTAAAGAGAATAAAGTTACTTCGAGGTAATTCTTCCCCGTTCTGCTCTCTTTGTCTTCGTATTACCGTATCCCACTCTTGAGCGCCCATTGCAGGGTATAGCGAGTATGGCAAGAGCTGTGGCAGTTGCAACTTGTGAATAGTCGAAGTGCAATTCAAATGGCAACGCGCAGGCAGCGGTCGAGCGGGCCATAAACATAATTTCATATCTGAAAACGCAGCAGAATATAAACTATACCAGAGTCTACACAGAAAGAGGGACAGAGAGAGAGAGAGAGGCAGAGAGAGAGGGAGGCAGTGCAGGGGGGCGGTCGCGAAATCAAAATAAAACGATGGGCGTTTATCGTTATGCGAACTGAATAACTTCTGGAAGTTTGTTTTCTCTGCGCTGCGCTGCGCTGCCGTTGTGAACCACGAGCTGAACCTGAACCTGGTTGGCCCCTTGCAATGTGGATAACCGATTCAGTAACAGATCCCCCTTCCTCCCCTGTCACTCCCCTTGCCGTGTAGTAGTTTGCAATTCAAACGTGCCACCGAAACGTAAAGTTTTTTCAATGTTTCTTTGGCTTTAGTTTTGCTCTTCGTCTTGGCTTTGGCTTTGGTTTTGGTTTAGTTTTCGTTTGGTTTGCTTTCATTTGGCTTCATCTCTCTTCCTTTGCTCAACTTCCTTTCTTTTTCTTTTATTTCTTGTTCGTTTTTTTCCTTTTTGCTGTTTGGCTCGCTGCTCTTCAAAATTATTTCCTGTGTGCGCCTTCTTTTCATTCTGTCGGGCTGCGACTTTGACTTCATCTTCATCTTTTTTTATTCCCCAAGTTTTCCACAAGCTGTGTATGCGTGTGTTTGTGTATGTGTGTGTGTGTGCAGCCATTGAGGCGGGCAACTAAGGTTTTTTGCGGATCTGCTTCGGTTCGTATAATACGCTGTTCGATGCTTATCGATACATATCGCCTTTGTGTTCCTCCTCCTCTTTCCCCTCCTACTGCTGCTTCATCCGCCACAGCTTTGGCTTGTGCAACTTATCGGCTATATATATACACTATATACATGCATATATTTCCAGTGAATGAGTTTCATATGTAAATTGTGCATTAGCCAGAGCTTAAGGCTGCGAGTTCTACTGGCTACGACCAATGGAGAGCCAATGGAGTGTGCGGCCATTGGTAAGAGATTTTCCAACACTTGTTGTTGTTACTTTTTAAGCAAACTTAGTGCATGGATAGACAAAGGCTATAGTAATATATTGGAGGAGTTTCAAGTGTTTTACCTGCATGGCTGACATCATATTTGATGTATATGTTAGGTGTTATATGATGTTGACTGATGTAGACACCTATTGATGATATATGTGGCAACCTTTGGTAAATATAGTTCTTCTTCATTGGTTTCATATCACGTTATTGCATTCTGCAACTTTATTGCGTGTTTGCTCTTAAGACGAAGAACTCTTAAGCGCGAGATGCGATTATGATATGCAACTTTCTCCGCTTAGCTATTGATGGGCGATTGGGAGGCACTCAGTAAGGAGTTAGAAAAGAGGAGAGGAGTGTGGGGAGAGAAGAGAACAGATAAGAGCAGAGCAGGGAAAAGAGCAGAACAGGAGAGCAGGAAAGAAGGGGGAAAGAGTAGAAGAGTGTGTAGAGCAGAGGAGAGAAGCGTGTCGGGTGTCAGTAGCTGCCTGTTGGCTTGGTCTGCCTGTTGTTATTGTTGTTGTTGCTGTTGTTGTTGTTGCATGTTCCCCGTTCAGGTTGTCTACAATGTGTCGAGTGTTATTGACTCTTGGGGCAGTTGCTGCTGCCTTCCTCGCCGTCTTCGCTGGAGGATTTTATGCAGCAGGTCATTAGCAGAACCTTTTCATAGCTCTGGCTCTCGTCAAGCCGTTAACGTTTTGGCTAATTAGCTTTTCGCTTTTTTTCAGTCTGCCCCTTTCCCTGCACCTCCTGCACTCCCCCTCCTGCCCCTCCCCTGTGTTTACTGTGTGTGTTTTTCTCCGATTTCTGCACTTGGTGCGTGCAGCGAGTTATTTGTTGTTGTTGTTGTTGCCATTTTCACATTTGCCATTTGCCACTTGCCGTCGTCGTCGTCGTTGTCGTCGTCTCTAATGAATTTTCAATTGTTAGTGCCGTTTTATGAGGTGTCCCGCCGCGCACTTTGTTGCGCAACAGTCACGCGGGGGGCAGGCAGGGGGAGACAGCTGGGAACACTTGGCCAGCAACAGCAGCAGCACAGCAGCAGCAGCAGCTTCTGTTGGCCATTAATGTCGACTGCAAATCTAATTACAAATCACAAATGGCCAAAACGCTCGAAATGGCCCATAAAAGCGGGCGGGCAGTCGAGCGCGCATTACGCAAAACGTTGCCTCAAATGCGACATGCAATCGCTGAAAGCTGAAAAGCGTCACTCACACACACACACACACACAGCCAATGTACACTCTGCACACACAGAGAAGGCAGCGCAGCATTAGCGGAAAATTGAAAAACCCACGGGCGATCGCCGCAGTTCCCATAAACTGTATCCGCCAGTACCAAACTGGGCAACCTTCCTGCCCCACATCCTGTCCCCCTTCCTGCCCCCCATCCGGCCCTTAAAAGAGAGATTGAAGACACTTGAATTGGCCGCACACCGAAACAGCTGCTACACTTTTTTTAGCACATAGATAGCTTGTACAGCGAACACTTTGAGTGAGGTCTAAAGTATAACCTGAGAGACTTTGAATGATTGAATTTAATTTTTTAAACCCGCCAGGACTATTACATTTTTTATTGCACACAAATAAGGCTTGCTCTAGAATTTGGCCACGCCTTCTTCCGCCTTTCATAACAATCAATTCTAGACATAATTTAAACCGTCCAAGTTATTACTGTAGCCTTCATACTTGTTACACTTCTCTGGGCATCTTTAGAAATTAGTGACTATTTTTACTAAGTATTTTTATTTGAATTGCATCTTGTTATTTATTAGTATAATTTAATACATTTTCACCGTAATTTTGGAAGTATTTCACTCTCTCTGATTACTATCTACACACTTATCTTATTATTATAAATATATTCAAATAAAACTAAGCATGTTTATCATACTCGTTACACAAATTATTGTACTGCAAGTTCTCTTTCTTTGGGAATTATATTAGATATGATAATATATGGCATTTACGATATATGTATCTTCTTATAACTGTCTGCCTGAGATGTTTCCCCAAACCTGCCCTAGTATAAACTGCTCTGCTCTCTCTCATTCTTGCTGCCTCAAAGAGTGAATGTGCCCTTTGTTAGTGGCAAAGAAACGACAACTTCTCTGCCTCTATTTGCTGTTTCTTTGTCTGCTTATTACGCATACGCCGCGTTGCTCGCTGCTCGACGGCATCAAATCACAAATGGCGCCACCAGCTTCAGCGTCGAGCTGGCGGCGCACGTGACCGTCGCGACGCGTCTGCTCGGTCAGCTGCGGTCAA
The DNA here is from genome assembly GCA_018903675.1 of Zaprionus capensis. NCBI lineage: Eukaryota > Metazoa > Arthropoda > Insecta > Diptera > Drosophilidae > Zaprionus > Zaprionus capensis. Next base: position 9,159,531 of record JAEIFN010001073.1, on the reverse strand, counting down.
GTTGAAATGCAAATTGCAACTTCCGTTAAATTGCCCCAGCTGCTGCTGCTGTTGTTGTTGTTTCTGCTGTTGCTGCTGTGCTCTCATGACGAGTAGCCGCCCATGGGCAATCTACAGCTCGGCGCTTGGCAATGTCGATGATGACGACGACGACGACGACGACGACGATGGCGCTGTTGTTGGTGTCACAGCATCGGCAACCTTTGGCAGCCTCGCTAGCTGCTGCTGCTGCTCTTGCTCTTGCTTCTGCTGCTGGCAGTCCATCACACGTAGTCGGAATCGGCTACCAGCTGCCAGCAATTGCAACTGCAACTTCGTTTCCCTTGCCTTGGCATCGGCCTCGGCCTCAACCTCGACACGCTGCTGAGTTATGAGCCGAGGCTCGACTCGACTTCAGCTCCGATAAATGAGTTGAAACAGAAACCGCTGCCCGAAAACTGAGCAGGCAACTGCAGCTGGTGATAGGGAGCGGGGGGAAGTAAGCAGAGGGAAGGGAGAAAGCGGGCACCCTACAGCAGAGGTTTCTAGATTGATTTATGAGTTGCCATTGCTCGCTGAGATTTTTAATGGCACGTTACGCTTTTAATGCCTTTTAATGTTAGTTGAGCTCTGCCCCTTGCCCACTCCCCTGTCCTCACTTCCCACTCCCACTGCACACTCTACCTCCCTCTCTATACCTTCCTCGTGCACCTTCTTCTCTCCACAGCTCCCTTTTGCACCTTCCTCTCTCTATCTTTCTCTATCTCTATCAACCTCTCGCGACCTCCCTCTCTATAGTTTCCTATCTCTAAGTCCCTCTCTCTACTTCCCTCTCTCTGTCTCCCTCTACCTCTACCTCCCCCTCATCCCCTTCCCCTCTTGTTGTTCGTCGTGCAACTTTTGCGTTTTGCCGCTTGATTTATGAAAAAAGTTGCAGCTAATAAATGTCACACAAACTGTGTGTGACTCTGTGTGTGTGTGTGCAACATTCGCCCCCCCTCTACCCCTCTCCAGCTACTCTCCTCGTCAGGCTGGTGAATCGTTGGCAGCTCCTTATCACATTCGCTGGACGGTTAGAAAATTTTCTAATTACAAAACTAACATTTACAATGTAACTTAGAGGAGACAAGCGCAGGCAGCAGCAGCAACAACAACAACAACGACAAGCAGCAATGTGTGTGTGTGTGTGCGTGTGTATGCAAACAAAGCTCTGTGTCTGCGCATAAGAGTGGAGTGTGTGCGTGTGTGTGTGTGTGAATCAAAAACAGAAGCAGCACGACGATGCAACAAGTTGCATACACAATTAGCACACACACACAGACAGAGAGAGGAAGGGGAAGAGGGAGGGGCATGCCCGCCCACATGTGGCAAAGGGTCGAGTTGTCGTCGTCCTTGTACTCATCCTTGCACTCGTCTTTGTTCTGCGATGGCGGCGGCGGCTGCTGTGGCATGGTGTGTGTGGCATGAGCTGTGGCAGTGGCAGTGGCAGGCACAGGAAGCGTCTGTTTAACTTTCAAGTGCTGCTCGACGATACTCATAAAATTTCCTCCAGGTAATTTAAGTGTGTGTGTGTGAGCAAGCGAGACAGAGACAGTGGGAGAGAGAGTTAGAGAGAGGGGCAGGGGGAAGAGCAGGGAATGAGCATATATTGTTATTGTGGCACTGGACCTCAAACTGAGCCTGGCCACGCATAGTAGCATGAAGTTGTGTCCTCCTCCTCCCCCTGCGTCGCCTCCAACTGCGACTAAGTTGCACTTTTGGCCACTTCAAAGCACTGCCCTTACCATAGGGCGGGGCATATGCGACTGAGCGACTGAGTGAGCAGCAACAGCAGATAAGCCTGAGATTGCCAACTGGGGGATGTGTGAGAAGAGAAAGCTTTATAGAAGAATTGAAGATATATAGAAAATGTTATCAATTATCATAAGAAATCATATTCATTCATATATGTAAGTATACCATATATATATACTTATATATGTATATATTCATTTATATATTATCCATTTAAACATGTATTATATATACCATTTATAATGCAGATCTATAACTGATGCAACTAAGCAAACAAAACGTCTGGAATATTGTAAGATATGCTGTCTTTTTTTTTTAATTATTTATTTATTCATTATTATTATTTATTATATTGAATTATTTATTTTTTAATTATTTAATTATTTCATTATTGATTTATTTATTTATCTTATTAACACATGTATTATGCAGAGGTGACAATTAAATATTGTTGAAATTGACAATTCTTGCTTTATTTACTATAGGTTGCGAAATGAAATCCCGATCAAATCAAACCTTATCAGGACGTTCAATATTTTCTGAAAGATTCCTTTTCTAACCAAAACAATATGTTGAATTTGAGTTAATTTAAGTTAATATATTATTTGAAGACTCATTAATTTACTTTAAGTACTTGTAATCAATCCTGTTTGCAAGGCCAGCAACAATTCTAGCTGAATTCAAGCTAGATTCAGCTGCATTGACGAAAGGATACTCGCTCTTCGTTCTGTCGCATCGAATTATTGTTTTACTGCGATGGTAGAGGACATTGTTGTCATTCGCTTTGTTGTTGTTGCTGCTCTTGTTGTTGCTGCTCTTGTTGTTGCTTCTGCTGTTGTTGTTGTTGTTGCTGTCGTTGCTTTGATTTGATGCATTTAATGAGCGTTGCCGTTGCGCCTGCAAGTATGCAGCTAAATTTTGTCAAACGCATTAAAACGTTATTAAGCGTTGCCCCTGAGCAACGACGAAGTGGCTGTGTGTGTGTGTGCGAGTGTGTGTGCTTGTTGTGTGTGTGTTTTAAATATTTAATTATATTTAGCTGCCTTAAGTACTTACAGTTTTGCGCTCTTAGTGACAGTGGCACATGGCACTGTCACTTGGGCAAATATACGACTAATCGCATGTGTGTGTGTGTGTGTGTGTATGTGTGACAGACAGAGTGTGCCTGGGCGGATAACGTTGCGTATGATTAACATTTGCGGTTGGACAGTTGCAAACTGGCCGACGGCAAAAGGCTTTGCAAACGTGTTGCAGCTTCTTGTTCGAGTTGTTGTTACTGCTCGTATTGCTGCTGTTGCTGCTCATGTTGTTGTTGTGCTCATCTTATCTAATTTCTTACGCAAGAATACTTTTAATATGGCAAGACAAATTGCAAATTATCCTAGCCCAGCAGCATATGCAGCGGCCCAAGCGGCAGTGAGTGGAGAGTTCAATAGCCAGAAAGAGACGGGTATAGTGTGTGCCACAGAGAGAGAAAGAGAGAGCGAGAGCAGTGAGTAGCCTCTTTTCGTACTGCTCGCACAGTTCGCTTGGCCCGGTTAAGTGCTGGTCCCATGCGATGCATGCGATGTGGATTTCCATAAATAATTTTCATAAAAACTTGTTAAAGTTCGAGACAACCTCGGGTAAATAAATAAATGCCAACAGAAAGAGAAACCGGGAATGAGGAGAGGAAGGGGGAGAGGTAGATAGAGAGAGAGACGGGGCAGAAGACATGGCAAGACGACGATATGCGTAGACGGGGCTCGTCCAAGCGACTCTATGCCCTGCGGCATAAAGTAAACACGATTTTAACTTGCGACTTTATCATGATGGGATACAATTGAAATGCTGGAGATGTCAGTGAAAGAGATAGAGATAGAGACAGAGAAGATAAAAGAGCGAAGAAAGCAGATAGAAGACAGAGGATTAATAGAAGATAGAAGTAGAAGGTAGAATATAGAAGACAGAACAGAGGAGTTTGAAGATAGACGATAGAAAACAAAATATAGATGATAGAAGATGCAAGATAGTAGAAGACAGAAGATAGAGGGTAAAGAATAGATGAATAGAAGATACTCAATAGAAGACAGAAGATAGAGTATAAAGAATATATGTTAAAGGATAATGATATAATAAGGAACATAGAATGTTGAGTGAAGATAACTAATTCTGTTCTCCACCTTATTTCTCAGATTCTACCCGTCGTGTCGCAATTCTCACTCAACAATTATTCGATTTGGATGGTGCACTATTTAAATGGCTTCTCTATGGCTGCTCCTCTTTCTCCATCTCTCTCCCTTTCTCTCTCTCCTTCTTCCTCTGCCAATTTTTATTGCAATTGCAGCGCATTTTCGCTTCGAGCTCGGAGCTGTTATTGTTTTCCTCGGGGCGCTGTTTCCCTTTCAGCTCGACCTGCTCAGCAAGGCGAGTGCAAATGCAGCGCATTCGCTGTGAGTGAGTGTATTCACATGGGTATTCGCATTCGCATTCACATTCGCTCGCTTCCTTTTGCATTCCGTTTGGTTTCTTTGCTACGCTGCGCACATTTTTCTTCTGATTTCAGTTTGTTGTTTCCCGCTACTCTTGCTGAGGATACATTCACTTTGTCTGGAGGCTATCCCTGAACTTGATATACTTGCCATGTACATCTTGATATACTGTCTCAGTATATATATATTCTAACTCCTATATAATATACTGATATACTGAAATTATGGCTGTCATTGATAGGGTAAGGATACCCCAACTAAAGCATTTCCCATCTATGATTTATCTTGCCTTTTGTCTACAGTTCAAATTGAATAGGAATCTGATAGACAGAATCTGATATATCAGTCGAATGATAAAGATTATTGCACAAAGCTACCAAGTCTCTGCCAAAGGAACCTATTCTCATAAGGGTATGCAACCATCGCCTTGCCGATGTTAAGCTTTATTTCTTGGTTTCCTTTTTTTTCAGTTTTTTCGCAATGTTTTTTGTTGCATTTTCTCTTGTTGCTGTTGTTGCTCGGCAACTTTTCGTGGCCATAAACGCGTTGCCATCCAGTACGGGCAGCTGCTTTTATCTCTTTGCCCCCCGCACACACACACACACACAGATGCAGACAGGGACACACATGCTTCCCTCAGAGATCGTTGTTGTTGGAAAAACTCAATTTAGCTTTTTGCAACCTTACCAAAAAAAAGAAGAAGAAAAGAGACAGCAATGCCAGAGCGCAGAGGGGGAAGGAGGGGGAGAGAGCAGGCAAGAAAAAAATGAAGCGAGAAGCAAACTGTGTTTTCTTTTTTCTTTTGGCTTTTTTCCTTTTTTCTTTTTGGTTTGGCGTGTTCTTTCTTGTCTTTCTTTTTGCTTTGCTCGTGTCATTTTTCTGAGTTTCTCTGCGCAACGAGAAATCCACTTGGCACACATGACAACAACAGCAGCGGCGGCAGCAACAACAACAACTAGACGAGCACAAGCTACAAAATGGCTGTCAACGTAACCAGAAAAAGAAGCAGGCGGAGGGGGCTGAGGAGCTGAAGGAGAAGGCGAGGCAAGAAGAAGAAAAAAGCGCCGAATAACCCGAGCAGCAGCAGAGAGAACTTTGGGGGGAGGGAGGTAGAAGGGGGAGGGCAGGGGAAAAGTGGTCCAGGGGGCAGTGCTGAAATGGCTCCTGCTGCGGCTGTGGCTGCTGCTGTTGCTGCCGTTGCTGGACGTGCCTCGCTTGCCGCTTATTAGAAATCAAATCCCATAAAAGCCACACTGAGCCCGCAGCAGCAGCAGCAGCGGCAGCGGCAGCCTGGGCAGAGGAGCAGCAGCATCCATGGAATGTTTAATGGCACAGAAAAACTAACCCAGCCGAAAACTGAACAGCAGCAGTAGCATGGTACCCCCAGGGGGCTGGTGCTGGGGGCAGGGGGGACGGAGGGAGGCAGCTCTGGCTTTGGGTCGCGCCAAAACACAAACAGAGTTCGTTGCGTTTGTCCGTCAGTTAGTCGGTTATCTGTAGCTTTACCATCGCACATACACATGCAAACACACCAACGCACACACACTAACACATACTCACACACTCGCCCACACTTGCACAGAGGCCCAGCTCCACTTACATGTTCGTCGGCTTCGACATTTGCCTTTTTACCTGGCGAAAAACCTAATAAATTCGCAACAATAACAATTTGCAGTGAAATTGCGTTTATTGTTGTTGCTCTGATCATTTATGCAGTCGACAGTTGTCTACCCCTTTCGCTCTTCCCTTTTTCACTGCACTGCCTGTCCCTGCCCTGCGAAGTAGGCAACAATTTTGCGCGGCTTTAATTGTGCGCGTAAAACGTAACGAGCTGCCTGAAGTGGGTGTCTGTGAGAGAGTGTGAGAGCGTGTGCATGTGTGTGTGTCTCTGATTGAAGTCTTAGTGTGTGTGTGTGTGTGTGTGCTTGTCTGCACTGAAGCCATTTCAAGGACAACTGCAACACATCAAGCTAATCAACTGATGCAAAAGGCAATAAGCAAAGGAATAGTTTACCAGGCTACATCACCTTTTAATATGTTTACATGTAAATTATATTATTATATACATTAATATAGGTATATATTCATGATCAGCATCAGTGTTCCCGTCGATATTCGCTTAGTTTGTCACTTACTAATTAACAACACTTCTAGATTTACTTTGCATTCTATTTCATTGTGTGTTGGACTTCAAAAATTGATAAATTTTTAGATATTTCTAAGCATGATCGAATAGGTATATATATATATATACTGTATATATAATGCGAATATTCAATTGCATCTTCGGTTGGGGAAGTTTAAAACTGCCTTAGATAAAATAAACTGAAAAGTTGTTGCTGTGAGAAGTGAGTGGAAATGAATAAGAGTTTATTCGCCTTGTAAGTCTGACTGTCTTTGATCTATAAATGTTTGTAATACTATACGTCTTTATATATATCGTTTATCTTTTTATATTAGAATATTATCCATATATCCATTTATATTATGTACAATATTATTCTACACTTTCCCATGTCTTTAACCTTGTTAGGGATTAAAGAAATCAAATGTAAAATCAATGCAGAGAGAGATGATGAAAGACTCAAAGAGAAAGAGACAGAGAGGAAGATAAAGGGGACAAGTAAGATAGTGGGAGAGCTCATCCCCCTTATGCTACTCTTAAGGCTGTCGCCTCTTTTGCGGCGCACAAACAGAGATAGATAGAAATGCCATACATACAATATCTTTGATGGACAGGCAGACTGCAAATGCAACGCCAACTTGCAACTGCAACTTGCGACGCCTCACAGCCGTGACTTGCAGCACAGGCAATGCTGCTCTCAAATCTGAATTATTGTCTTTGGAGGCAGAGGGGATGGGGGCGTGGTTGAGTGGACAATGAGCTGACACTGCACACAGCGCACACAGTTGCCACATAAAACCGAAACCGACAGAGAGACAGACAGAGAGACAGAAAGCTGGCTCGCCTGTGGTTACTGGGCCGCAAAGCTGCCTCCTCTGCCACTCCCCGCCTGCCACTCCCTTTGCATGTCCCTGCCCGGTTTGGCATTCAAGCAGCGCAACGCAGCGCAGCGACAGTTGCCATAGCCATGGTTATAGTCATGGACACGGCATGCAGCAGGACGAAGCAGGGGAGACGGGGGCGGAGGCGGAGGCATTGGCATTGCCTGGTCGGCTGATATTTTGTCATTTGTGTCACGTTCGCCATTCATGATGATTTCGTTCGTGCTTCACTCGCACTTCCACTCCCCCTCTCCCTTTGTCTCTATGTCTCTCGCTCTATCCCTTACTCGTACTCTCTCTCTCACTCTCTTTCTCTCAATGTGCGTCTCTTTCTGTTGCCATCTCGCTCTGCTTTCGTTTGTAACTGTAGCTGTCGTTGTCGGTGTCGCTGTGGCATGCGGCATGTGGCATTCTGTGCGCCATTTTGCCATTTTTATTTATGGAATGCAGCTACTCGACGCCTCGCCTCTGCCACGCCCCCCTGCCAGCCTGCTTCTCCTTCCCCGCAGTCCAGTTGGGGGCCTGCTTCAGCTTGGGCAACTACGTGTGTTATCCTTTTGCCCATTTCGCCTGCCACAATAATTCTCACGTAGCCAGGCCAGGCCGGCAGGCAGCAACGTCTCCATTTCCATTTCCACTACCCCTCCTTCTTCTCTCTCCACCTCCTGCTTCCTCCCTTTCTGCTTCTTCACCTTTCTTGTCCCTTTGCCGTTTCCATTTCCATCTCTATCTCGGTGTAAATGTATCCACTTTCAGCATTTTTTGTGTGCAAGCATAAATTTCCAGCATTTTTCCTTGTTGCCTGAGAGCGAAGGGTGGCAGAGCGGGGAAGGGGGACTGAGAATGGGGAAAAGCAAAATAAAGAAAGCATAATAACAAAATCCATAGAACAAAACTTACCTACATAGATGCAGCAGAGGGGATAAGCTCAGATACAGCGCACAGCAATTTTCTATGGCACTGCCAGCAGAGCGAGGGTCGATCGAACAGTGACAGAGACCGTAAGCATAAGAAAGAGAGAGATAAGGATAAAGAACTATTCTTAATTCTCAATTCTCAATTTTCAATTCTCAATTCTCAATTCTTTATTCTTAATTCTCAATTCTTAATTCTTTATTCTTAATTCTCAATTCTTAATTCTTAATTCTTCATTTTTCATTTTTCATTTTTCATTCTTCATTCTTCATTTTTCATTCTTCATTCTTCATTCTTCATTCTTCATTCTTCATTCTTCATTCTTCATTCTTCATTCTTCATTCTTCATTTTTCATTCTTCATTCTTCATTTTTCATTCTTCATTCTTCATTCTTCATTCTTCATTCTTAATTCTTAATTCTTAATTCTTCATTCTTCATTCTTCATTCTTCATTCTTCATTCTTAATTCTTAATTCTCAAGTCCTTGGAGCACCCCTCGCAATCGGTTAGTTTGCGGTTTCAGGCATCGTTTGGCTCTGCTTGGATAGGTAAGCTCAGTTTTTAACCGGCAACGTTGTCAAGTCTGTGAGGGATTTGCCATTTTATTTGCACACCAAAACTCATGAAACAAGCCAAAGGACGAGTACAGTTCACAGGGTGTTAGAGTGCTCCCCATCCCCCTCAACACCCCCTGTTTGCTCGCTTTGCACGGGAAATGTATTTGACAAAATATTTCAGTTATTTACTTTTGTTCTCTATAGAGCGAATGAGGGGTGGCGGAGGGAGGAAATGGGAGGCAACTTTTAGGCTAACAAGCAGACAGCCGGAAAACCAAACATAAATCTTGTCACATTTATGTGGCTGTAACACCTTGCTGCCTCCTCCACCCCTCTCCCCTCTACAACTGAGTTACCCGACTTCCTCTCCCTCTCTCTCTCTCTGTCTCTTGCTCTCTCTCTCTCTTTCTGCTTTTTATTTTTTTAGTAATCGCTTCTGTTCTCGTTGCCGGCGTCGAGTTTTCGACAAAAGTGAAATACACGAAGAACTTTATAGAACGGGTAGGGGGAGGAGTGAGGCAATGGGAGCCTGAGGGGGTGCGAATGAATGAAACTTTATGCATATTCAACTTTTTACATTATTCTTTGTGGCCGGCGCAAAGTTGCAACAGCAACAACAAGTAGAAAATCGCAACAAAGGCTGCCATTGGCAAAAGCAAAAACAAAAACAAAAAATGGATATATACACAGCCAGTTCAGAAGAATTCTTAGATAGTTATGTACATATATAATATTATCTTGTTATACTAGTAAACCTAAACGAGATTCGATAAGATCTTAAATGGTTTGCTTATTATTGAGTAAAGATCAAGAAAGAATGAGTATACCATAAAACCCAAAAAAATAATTATAAAGAAAGTGATAAACACTTCTATATTTAGGTATTACATTAAGTTTGAATAGTATTGAATTAATATTTCATTCATTAATTGAGGAATTATCTATGGAAGCTCAGTTAGTTCAAGTTTACTCTTAAGACTTTCGCAAAATCATGTCAAACATCAATTGCTTTTTAAGTTTAAAAGGTTTGATAGTTCTTCAACAGTAAAAGATGGAGAGGATTTTCAAAGAAACTGGGAAATTTATAGGAAAGGCTTCGGTGTCTTCACAAGAGACTTCTTCTTGAGTCATCATCTAATCAACGAACATCCTCATGAGCTTTATATTTATATAAAGAAGTGTGATCACACTTCTCTCTATGCACATTATGATAACTTCTAAATTGCAAGAGAAGAGATCATTTAAGGCTGGCTGGTGGTACAACTCATCTAAAGATTCTCTAATTCATAGAGTCTATCTCACTATAACGAATAGGTAATTTTGCTGTGTATTTCTATTCAGTTAGAGAATTTGTCAGAGTGCGAAAGTACTTCAATGTTCCATCTCTCTGGTAACAAAGAGATAAGAACCTTAGATGTATCTATGGTATTTCACCTCACCTCATATTCAATACCGAATTGAGTGAGCTCTTAAACTGAATTCCAATTAGCAAGCTCGCTCAAAACTGGTCGGCCGCAGACAGCATCAGATGAATATCGATAACTAAGTTAATTGAAAAGCGCTCATTGTTGTTTCCCTTTAGAAATCGACAGTGCAACAAAGGACAATAGTCGGATGCCCATAATGGCATTAAATCTGCTAGTTGCCAGCCCTGGTCTTGCTAAAAACATTATACTGTTAATATAAAGGTCTCAGACTAAGCCAGGACAGGGTGGGGCAGGGCAGGGCGTGGCAGGTACATCGGCAACTGCAATCTGCACTTTACAGCACTAGTTAAGTATGTCGAGAACAGCCGCAGCAGCTACGGCAAGTGCAACAAATAGTGGCAAGTGCAACAGCAATAACTGTAACTACAACAGCAATAACAATAGTGAAGAAACTGGACAAGGCAGGCACAATTGCGAACATGTTCGTAATTTATGCGCAAAATGTTCACAGTTTAATTTAACAATGCACAATGCACACACACGCACACCCACACACACACGTAGGCACAGTCACACATGGATTGAGGCAGATAGAAGTGCAGATACAGATATAAAGGCATAAATACAGATGCAGATACATTACAAAGACGAAGGAGCCAGGCGCGATAAGAGCGCCAAGAAGTCAACTCAAAACTGGACCATAAATAACTGTGTGCCATTGTACGAGTGTGTGTGTGTGTGTGCGTGTGAATGTGTGTGTTTGTGTGTGCAGTCATGTCAAAAATATCTACATATGCCCATCAGAAGGACACGACGAACGAGGAAATTTAAATTTGAATTGTTGACGCAACTAAATGAAGGCGAGCTAGCACAGATCTCTCTCTCTCTCTCTCTCTCTCTCTCTTCTTCTGTCTGTCTTTCTCTCTCTCCACATATCTCTATCCCTCTCTCTCTCTGTCTATTTGGTTTTGCTGCCTTTCCTTCTCTATATTTTGGTCTCTCTAAAGCTGCAAACTAAACTGGGAAAAAGCCTGGCCTGAAATAGTTGCTAGGGCTGAAGACGAAGGCGAAACTTGCCAAAGGGAAGCAGCAGCAAGAGAGGGGGAAATAAGGGGAGTGAGAAGAAGAGAGGGGGGGAGACAGGAGGGGGGCAAAGGCTGCTCTGCTTGGGCCATGCATGTCGCACAACTTGGAATGAATGACGTTACGTGAAGTTGACAACATGTCAGAATGGAGAAAAGATACCGTAAATGGACAGACAGCATGGAACGGGGCAAGACAGCAAGAGAGAGAGGGTGAGAAAGGGGCAGAGGGAGGGAGACGGGGGCAGAGCGAGGTCAGAGGGCAAAAGTTAGCTCGCAAACAAGTGACATTTATGTTGCCAAAACAAATAACAAAGCGGCAACGGAGATCAGGCAGGAAGTGTGTGCGAGAGGGAGAGACAGAGAGAGCAAGAGGGACAGACTAAGAGAGAGAGAGAGAGAGAGAGTGGTGTGCCTGTCTGTGGCATGTGAGAGGGGCAGCACTGTGTGTGTGTGTGTGGCACGCTCGCTGGCTAAATCAGAAATCGCAAATATTAGAATAAAGACGACGAGGACGACGCGTGCGAGAGCGAGCGAGACGCAAACACAGACAAGACACATGTGCAGCTGTTGCAGCCACAGCAGTGCAATGCCAACTTGCACACACACACACACAATCGCAGCTTGCTGCCACGAGCTGAACTTAACTCTCAGGAAAAAGTATTTTTCCGCAACAAACAAGCAAAAGTGACACACAACAGCAACGCATTGTTGTTGTTGCTGCTGTTGCTGTTGCTGCTGTTGCTGTCGTTGCTCCCTGCAACTCTTGCACTGGCGCCAAGCATTCAACGCTCAACAAGGCGTGGCACTGCCACACACCGCCCACACACAACGGCAACAGCAGCGAAGCGCGCGCTCGCAAATTTTAGCTTGACTTTGATTTGCTCACAATACCCTGTACTAGGCAGAGGCAGTGAATGGGTTGTATGGACTAGTGAGAGGGAAGGAGAGTTGCCTGACTTGTGGTAGGGTATTTTAATGACGACTATATCTAAATATCTGTTATCTCCTTGCAGAAGTAGTGAAAATGTTATCCATCTTTTATACATGTTCTATAAATTGTCTATAAAATGTAGAACATATGTACATGGTGCATATTACCCTTTACCATAATGTTTATAAGATTAAACTGAACATTTTTATGGCATTACAACATGAAGAGTTGTTCACGTTTGAGGAAAATAGAGTTTATCGCAATTATAATAGATATGCCTTATTTATAGCATATAATTATAGCAAATTGATTATAATTAACTGTGGGAAATTAATTGTATCCTTTCCGAAAGACTTATGTTATATAGCACATTGATGAAAATAAAAAACATGTCACAAATCTGCCTTACATATTAACTATAAAACTTTATAGCATACTATTTTAAACTTTTTACGCAATATCTGCAAGAGTGTATTACCTCTTTGAATTTTATTGAATTACATAACAAACATGCTACAAATCTTTATAGCACACTTACTATAAAACTATTAACTTCGACTTTGTGTAGAATATCTGTAATCTCACTAACAAACATACTATAAATCTGTATAGCACACTACCTATATACACATACAGGGTAAGCAAAGCGTCTATGCTCTCTACAGCTCGGTCAGGTCTTGCTTGCACTGCTTGTTGTGTGGGTGCAGAAGGAGGGAGGGAGAGAGGGAAAAAGGGGGGCAGGCATAGTGCGCGCGTGTGTTTGCATATCTGAGCACTGCGATCGCCAAGTGCCGTCGCCGCCGTCGTCGTCGTCTTCGTCCTGGTTATGGCCCGTCGTCCTGCCGGCTTCCACTTGCAACGGGGGCTGACAAGGCGCGTCCGTTTTGCCGTGTTTGCTCGGTTCGTGACTGCGGGGCGGCGCCAGGCACTTGACTCCTGCTAGTGCTCCTGCTACCTCTCCCTCTCCTCTACCCTCCTGCTTGCCCCCTTGCTAGCTGCTGCTGCACATCCTTTCTTTGTGTTTGCCTCGTTCGCGTCGCCAAAGCCAAAAGTTTATGGCGCGTCGCGCCTTTTGTTGGCTCTGCTGTTGTTGCTGCTATCGAATGGCAAACAGGCACTCTCCCTCCCCCCTTCCTCCAGCTCCCCTTCTGCCAGGCAGGGGGCGTGGTGCCCGGCCTTATCATGCATATTTGGCCAACATTTTCTTGCTACTTGTTTGTTTGCTCCTGCGATTTTTGATAACTGACATTTGCCTCGACTCGACTAGAACAAATGAAGCCCCACAGGCCAAGTGGCTGCAGACAGAGACAGCGAGCGAGAGAGAGAGAGAGAGGGAGAGAGAATAAAGGTAATTTCCCTCTGGCCAAATGATATGGATGTGCACCACGCAGATTGTTATGCCCGATATGAGGGGCCAGGAATGGGAACCAGAACTGCACAAGAAACTGAAGCTGAAACTGCAACTGCAACTCGAACTGGAGCAGTTGCCTCCCCTTGCCACCCCCACTCCTCTCCAGATTACAGCGAGAGATGTTTGCTTAAAAATAAACAAAAAAAACAACAACAACAACAGAAGTAAGAGAGGTGAAACAAAGGAAAACCCCCAATTCGGCAGCTGAGTTTGGAAGTGTTTACGACATAAGTAGCCAATGTTGTGGGGATAATACAGTGAGGACTCGATAGAGTGGACAACGAATTGATAATGGAGAAGAGGGGAAGTGGAGAAGGGTAGACAGGCGAAGGGCAAGAGAAGGGGAAGAAAGAGGAAGAAACAAGAAATGTATGGAAAGAGAAATTAGCATACCAAGTAAGGAAGGTAAGAGAGAGAAAAAGATAATGAGCAGAGAAAAAGTTAGAACGAGAGGAAAAAACGAGCAGAAAGAGTAACTAGGAGAAATAAACAGAAAGAAGAAGAACTAAAGATAAAAGAAAGACAAAGAAAGAGAAAGAAAAGAAAAAAAAAAGAAGGAAAAATATGCAAAAAATGAGTAAAAGAAATATATAAAGGGAGAAAGAACGAAAAAAGGAACAAATACCTCATAGCAAAGACCTATTTCTAAGATACTTTATATCAAGTCACAATAAAAGTTAACAATCTGAAGCAAAACGACACAAGTTTCGTTTACTTTAATGATTTCGACTCACAAATTTCGATGATAACTCAAACTATAGTTTGTGTGCCAACTGCCTGTGCGTCCGTATGAACACCCAGATCTCAAAGATTTTAATAACTAGCTACCAAATTTGGTGTCAATATCTGTTTTTTATATTGCACGCAGATCAAGCTTTTTTTTCGTCCCCTTAAATCGATTAAAACGAATTCCAAGCGTTATTTTAATGCAGGACAGTTAATTTGTTGGTATAAACAGTAAATATCAATGACCAAATGATTTCTGAAAATTTGTTTGTAATCGGATAATTAACATAGAAAATATTTAAGAAATATTTTAAATAGTTACTGATTTCCAAACTGTTCCCTCAAGTATGCAGCATAAAATACAATTGAGAAATATAATACAAAAATTAAATTGAAAGAGTAGCTATAGACTGTATTATGTGATATGTTCTCTGGATTATATAGTAAATTGATATTTATATATTTCGATTTATTATTGAACCAGAGCTTGACTTGCTTCGCCACTGTATGCAACAGTTGCAGTGATCACAACAACAACAACAACAACAGGAACAAGAACAAGACCAATGTGGCAGATGAGAGCCGTGAGCCGTGACTGGTGAATCGTGAGTGGCACGCAAAATATTGACAAGTGAAACATGTAGACAAATGAGCGCACGCGGACCAAGCGCCAATACAGACACACACGCACACACACACACATGCAGACAATGTCAGACAGACGTGCTCAATGTGGCGCAGCAGCAGAATCAACAGCAGCAGCAGAAGCAGAACGGGAACCAAACCAGGACCAAGACAGGCAGAGAAGGAGGAGGAGGAGAAGGCGGGGGTGGAGACGGAGGCAGTCAAGCACTTCACAGCTTAACACCCTAATGTGCAATATTTTTGACTCCCACACACACACACAGACACACTAACAGGCGCCAATACACACAGACACAGGCACAGAGCAGCACGAAATGTATAAAAAGGAAATACACAGAAGGCTCTGCTACTCCCGCTCCCGCTCCCGTTTCCGTTCACGTTCACATTCAGGCCGTGCTGCCCCGTTACCCCACTCCCCTTGCCACTCCCCCATTGAACTGTCGAAGTCGAAGGCGCGACTGCGTTGCCATCAGCAGCAGCAGCAGCAGCGGAGGCAGCAGCCGCCACTCACTCAGTAAGCATCGTCAGCGCCGTCACCTCGCTTAGCCTGCCACCCCTCCCCTTTCCCTGCCCCATGTGCCCTGTCCCCTCTTCAAGCAGGCAGCAAACGACAATGGCGCTTACACGCACACACACACAGACAGAGATAACGCCACCCACTGCCCAACAACAACAACAACAGCAACGAGTGCTCACTCTCGCTATTGCTCTCTCGCTTGCACTCGCACTCGCGCTGCAGCCTGGCTGTCTATCGCGTCTGCTCTCTCTCTCTTTCTTCCAGTCGCTCTCTGTCTCTCTCTCTCTCTCTCTTTCTCACTCACTCACTCTCGCTCTCAGAGTGTCAAAGCAGCTGCCGTCGCTGCTGCTTCCCTATTTGAAGTTTGGCATTTTTTTAGCTTTATTTTTAGCTTTTTTTTAGCCTCCTTTTTTTAGTTTTTTTTTTATTTTATTTGTGTTATTTTTTTGGTATTTTTTGCGTATTTTTTTTGCCGATTTGCTCATTTTTTATTGCGCTTGATCTTTGGCTTATTACCATGTCACGTTGAATGCGAAATGCGAACGCTGTCGGAATACAAAATACACTGCAGACACACACACACGCACACATACATAGCTAGCTGTCTTGCTGCTGCTGTTGTTGTTGTTGTTTTGCTTGAATGCGTTAAAAACGCCAAAGGGGCGTCGAATTCTTTTCAGCTTTTTTTTCCGCTGCCTTTGACAAGACGCAAATGCAGCGACAGCAGCAGCCATGCCAATTGTTGTTGTTGTTCTTATGCTTGTTATTATTATTGTTGTTGTTGTTATACTTGTTGTTGTTGTTGTTGTTGTCATGTGCGCTTGCTTAAACTTGTGCTTTAAAATGCCTCAAAGTTTGCACAAAGCGTAACAAGAGCAAAGCAACAACAAAGGCAGCAGCAGCAGCAGCACGAGAAACAAACAACAGCAGCAACAAAACAATTACAACAACAACAACAACAGCAGCAGAAGAAACAAACAACAGCAGCAGCAAACAACAAACAACAAGAACAACAACAACACAAGGCAGGCAGAAAGAAAGAAAAGTTGCGACCAACAGTTGACAGTGCAAAAGCATTTGATATTTTACCTTGGCAAGGCAACACACACACACACACACGCACACAGGCAGAGAGACAACACACAGACACACGCACGCACACACACACATATGTAGACAGGGGCTGTGTGAACGTGACTGTAACAACAAGAGCAAAAGCGCCAAATGTCACTTTGAAAAATGCCATTGGTTCGACAAACTTTCTGCCCCAACCAGCAACAGCGACGCCAGCAGCAGGCAGCAACGACAGCAGCAGCAGCAACGGCAGCAGCAGCAGGCAGTTGCTTCTTATTGTTGCTGCTGCTGCTGCGCATCCTCTCTGCAGCGACGGCTCTGCCATGAAACCGAAACCGAAACCGAAACCAGTTGCTTAGCAACGCCCCCTTCTAACCGCAAACGACGACGTCGCGACGTCGACAGCAGCAGAGGCAGAGGCAGAGGCAGCACAGGCAGGCAGCAGCATTGGCAACGGCAACTGTCGCCGCAGCCGATGACTGCGACAAATGTCAGCAACAGACTCCATTGCTATTTTTGCAGAGGCAGCAACAGCAACAGCAGCAGCAGCGGCAGCAGCAGAAGCACAGCCAGTTGTCTCGCTCTAACGCATGCGATTACCATGGGAAGGGGAAATTGTTTGCCATTGAGCGAGCCATGCTGTGTGCGTGAGTGTGTGTGTGTGTGTGAGTGAGCGCGCATGCGATTCGTACACGACCAACGAGCACGAAGGGGTAGGCCAGACACGAGCAGCAGAGAGCGAGGCAGAGAGAGAGAGCGCAAGGCGAGGCGAGGCGAGCAGGCAGCAGAGAGCGCGGCGAAGAGCGGCGCGGCGCGGCGAGGCGAGGCAGCGCAGCTGGCAGCGCGACTGGCAGGCAGGCAGGCAGCATCAGGTATCGGCGACTCGTGGCTCGGTACCGGTTCAGTTAGTGTTTGGCTGCGTGTTTCGCCTTGCCTTGCATTGCCATTCGTTCGCTCGCTCGCTCTGCCCGCGTCGCCGTCGCTGTCGACGCAGCGTGAGTTTGTTCTGCTGCCTCGCCTGGTTGCCTCGTTGTGATGTTGCTGCTGCCGTCGCCGTTTTCAGTTTTTGTTTGACGTTCGCGTGGTGCGCTCGCATGTTGCGGCCCGTTATCGTTATCGACAACATTGACAACGAGACATCGACATCGAGACATCGACATCGAGAGACATCGCCATCGCCATCGACGATACCGTTACCGTTACCGTTGCCGTTGCCGTTGCCTTTGAAGACCAACCAGAGACGTCTGTGAGACAAACAAAAACAAACAGCGAGAACCGTTTGAAGAGTTAAGCTTGAAAACAGCTGACTGTGTGTTGCCACTGCGTGTGTGTGTTTAGCACCTGACAGCATCTCCAACCTCCTCCGCGTTCTCCTCCTCGTCCTCCTCATCCTCGTCGCGCCGCGTCCTGCTTAACACATTCTTTATTCGCGTCGGCCTTTTCCGTTTTGGATTTTTTTGTTGCCAAAGTTTTTTTTGAAGTGAGTCTCTTAAGCCTGAAAGGAATACGATAAAAGCCGATAAAGCTCCGCCTCGACCGATCGACCGATGCACCCAGTGAAGTGCCAAGTGGATTACAACAACAACAACAACTAAGCATAATAACATATTGATAACAACAGCAACAAATACAAATACGAATTAAAATTGAAAGAGAAGGAGAAGAAACGAAACGAAACGAAAAGAGAATCAGCTGTCGCGTGTTTTGCCGCCGGCAGAAAGAGCCACAACACACGTGCTCCACATCCAGCTCAAGCAATCTCTCTCCCTCTCTCTCTTTCTATCTCCCTCTCTCACTCTCTGTCTGGCTGTGCCCGAGTGGGTGTTCGTGTGTGTGCGTGTGTGTTAGCCGCGAGAGTGCGTGCACCCTTTCATCATCATCACCTTGGCCATCATCGCCTCATCATCGCGACCATCACCATATCGCCCCCCAGCTTCGATATATTCGATAACAAAATTCTCACCGAGGCATCCAAAGCGCCCCTCAGGGCTGTCGCGCTGGCGTCATTTCTGGGCGACGGTTTTGCCGCCCTCGGTAGCCGAGCACCTCCCGTCAAGGATCTAATGGCATTTGGCGCGGTCCTGCACACAAATCAGCACAATATCGGTAAGTTTAGTTACATTGATCTTCCACTGTACAAGTTGCGGACATAAGGTGGGATATGTGGGATGTGATCTTATGATCAATGATATGCTGGGTACGGCAGAAGGCAGACGAACCTGCCGACCCAGAGGAACCTTCCTTAATTCAATTGTTATTCCCATCAAGTTTGTGAGGATTAAAGAGAGGATCGCATCACTGCTGAGGATCAGTGAGGATCAGTCAGGGCTATATCGGTAGCTTTTTAGGGAACTGCCAACCTTCAGCTCAAAGCAACTTCTTGTTGTTGTATAGTTTGCAGTTGGAGTATTATATATTTGAATTATCTAGACAAATGTCTTTGAATAACGGAAATATGGATATACTATATATGTATATATATATATTATATGTATCTGTGTTTACTTTATCAAAGAAAGAGCAACTTCTTAGCTCAGTTTAGGTCTATTTGAACTATCTCTTACTATATTTATTCAGAGAAAGATCTATGAAAATCGGAAATACCTTGTCAAAATAATATGGGCAAGGGAAAAGGAGCTTCGGAACTCTTTAAACATAGGCCGCATTTTTGTATTTTAATATACTCGTATATTTATAACATGTATTAAAATATTTTAGAAACATTAACAGGTTGTGAATGATTTCCATCAACAGATCGAATTGTATCTTTTTAGATATAGAATTCCCTGCTGCTTGTTATTATATAGCAATGTGTATGATCTAAATTGTAGCTCTATTGTGCGAAGATATTTGAATCTCACAAAGTTTTCTAGCTTCTCTGTTATATTTACTTACATTTAGAAATATCATTCCTATAAATACTTGGAAATATCTTTCATATATTTAGGAGTAATATTGGTAGCGCTTAACAAGACTTATCGGAATATATCGGTTATTAGGTATTTTTGAAAAGTCAAAAGTAAATTTCAAGTAGATTTTTCGAACATTTCTTTGGTTTCGTTTTTCCACGAAGGAAACAATCTCAGTATGAATAATTTAGCTCGTTCATGATGTGGGGCAGGCTTGGGTTAAGGCACAGCACACACACACATAACTACACACAACTACACACACACACCTACACACACGCATAGACATTCATTTTGTATTTCTGGCCAGAGACCAAGAAACTTTTTGTCTCCGTCAATTGTGGCGCATGCTTTGGGTTAAAGCATGAAGCAAAGTTTTGCACTTTTGAACTTGCTGCAGGGTCGCAGCAGCTGCCCCCTCTTTCTCTTTCCCTCTTTCTCTCCCGATCTCTCTGTCTCGCTCTTTTGCTGGGCGCTGTTGCTGTCCCCCTCGCTTGCGCCCATTTTGTGTTCGCGTTCGCCTCGTGGCAAAAAGTTTCCTTCGACTTGTCAAAAGTTTTCTTCTTGTTTTCCCTCAACTTGTTGTTGTTCTAGTTGTTGTTGTTGCTGCTCTTGTTGCTCTTGTTGTTGCTGTTGCAGTTTGTTTGGCTGTTTGACTGTTTTGCTTTTGTTTTATTTCATTTGCTCTCATGTCAAATTTTCACTTTTGCTGACTGTTTAATGTCAGCCGAAAAACTTTTGATTTTCCTTTGTTTTTCCTTCTGTTTTTTGTTTTATTTTTCTTCCCTCTGCCCGACGGCGTTTTTGCTGCATTTACCCCTCTCCCCCTGGCTACGACATTTGCTTTTGCTTTCGCCAAAATGCACAGCAAATTGCGTCAACAAATTTGTAAGCCTGCCTGCTGCATGTGGCATGCCTCATGCTGCCTGCTGCCTGCTGATTTGTGTTGTGCATGCACCTCTCTCTCTCCCTGTCTCCCTCTCTCTCTTTCTTCCCACTCTCTCCATCCATAAAACTGCCGACTTGCAGCTTGCAGCATGCAGCATGCCAACTTGCAACTGACTGCCTGCAACTGGCAACTGGCGACTTGCAACTTGGCAACTTGGCAACTGACGACTCATAAATTTCGGCCTCGCTTGGACAGGCGTTGCGAGTGTAGGCTGCCAGGGGGGCGTGCCGTGGTGTCCCAGAAGTCAAAAGTCAAAGCTGTCAACGGGCTGGGCATGTGCAGCAGGCAGGGGGCAAGGGGCAGGCAAGGGGAGGTCGCTGGGGTCGCTAGTTGGGAGCAAACTCAACTCTGCACATAGAACAAAGCGCAGCCAAAAGTCATAAAACATTTGCAGGCTGCTTGCGTTTTTTTATGTTGCAAGTATCTTCCAGTTGCATCTTTTCAATTTTGTTGTTGCCGTTGCACAGCAGCAGCAGCAGCAGCGGCAGCAGCAGCCACGGCAGCAACAAAAGCTCAGCAACGCCTTTAACACAGTTCGCCTGCTGTTCATCAACATTTATGACTGTCCTGACGATGATGATGATGACGACGATGATGAGGACGATGATGATGATGATGTGTGGAATGGCCAGTTGCCCCAAGGCAGCCTCACGCTGCCGCAGGCATCCGCTTGCAACAAAAGTTGCTGCTGCTGCTGCTGCTGTCGTTGCCATTGCCTGATCTCGCAGTCAACGTCAACGGCGGGTTCCAAGCACGTCAACATTTTTTATGCGCCATTTTCTTCATCATTTTTACGGTCAACAGTTGCTCAAGTCGCTTTACGAGCAACAGCAACTACAGCAGCAACAGCAACTACAGCAGCAACAATTGCTGCCAGCGCAGAATAGACAAAAAAAAGCTAGTCTCGTGTCAGTTCTATAGCTTTTTGTTCGGCTGCCTTTTGATTTATTGGGCAAAAAGCGTAGCCGGCAGCCGATGTTGCTGCTGCTGTTGCTGCCGTGTTTAGCCTAAAGAATTGCTCAACATCGCCTCTGTTAGATGCCTCCCTTAAAGGGCGCGGCTTTAGCTATAAATTAGCCAGCATAATGAGCCGTTGAGATGCAAAACAAAGCAACAGCAACAGGAGTAAGGACTACCTGAAGAAGCCCCAAGAATGCCTCCCCTGGGTGGGCCGCAATTTGCAGCCAACTAAGCAAATATCGCTAAATACCTATCATAACTTGGTATTGCCAAATTGAAAAACATTTCTTGGGCTCACAGATAAATCTGTCGTCGTTTGAAGGGCGACAAGACAAAGGAAATAAACACTTTAATTGTTCTTTAGCTATGGGAGAGAGAGAAAGAGAGAGAGAGAGAAGAAGCAACAGAGTGTTTTTTCTGCATTCTGAGAAGTGTTTTTAAAATAGAGAGAAAGAAAAAAATAAAGATAATTTTCTGTGTTCAAAACACTTTCCTTAGCTTCGAAACACTCAGGTTACTTCAATTGAAAACTGTTTTGTTTTTTAAGAATCTTTTATGGAATTCCTTCCAAACGTATACAAAGATTATAGAATGTTAATATTCTTTAATTTACACTATGTACCTGATATAATTTCGATGTACATCCTAAGACTCCTAATACTTTCTTGAATTGATATAAAAGTACAGATTCTACAAATCATTAATGTGTGCTTACAAGAATTGTATAGTTTATGCTTCTTTATCTTAGCATTATTTCTTTTTATTGCATTAGAAACTAAATTCAAACTGAAATATTTTGCTGAGATATTTAAGACAAGGGAAAACCCTTAAAACAATTTTATCAACAGTCTACGAGGCTGTTGAAAATACTTTTCCAATTCGACCATCTTCTGAATATATGTACCTACCTATCTTAATATTCTCTGCATTGCATTTAATTCTATTTCAACTAAATATATAGTAATATGTTGCCAAGGAAAGATCAGCACTATCGATCAGCATTATCAGCTTGAAAATGAAATTGAATTTGTTGTGCAAATCTCTTTGTCGCTTGGCGTTGATCTTTATGATGATTGATTCGATTGGTTTGCCAGAAACAAAGGAGATCGCAGCGAGGCTCTTCTACGCCGATCGCTACCGACGATCTGTACGGATCTGTGATGCTAAACCCAAAGCCGATTCGCTTTCGGCTTAGCCGAAATAATTTGTTGGCCATCAGAGCTGACCTGTCTCTGGCTGGCTGCAAGTTATGAGGCCCCCCAACTGTTGGGAACTTTTCCATTTTGTGCAGGCGGCTTTGGCGCATGGGGGCACAGTCAGAGGCGGGGGCAAGGGGGCAGTTGGGAGGGGGCCTGGCCTATGCCACGACATGGCCACATAGGACGACGACGCTTTGGGGCCAACTTCGTCGCTTGTCTGACAGAGAGTCGCAGATCGCAGTCGCTTTTTTTAGCTTTTTTTCTTAGCTGGTTTTTGTCTTTTTGCAGTTTAGCTTGAAGCTGAAATAGTAATTCACATTGAATGGCTTCGCTGTGCCGCCGCCTGTGCCTGCTCTGGAGGAGTGGTAGAGGGGACGTGGCGAGGGGAGGGGAAGCGGGATTTGTGTTCTGGTTTCAGCGTGCTCTCGCTGTGGCTCTTTTATGATTTCTTAGCCGTTTTACGATTATTTTAAAGCTGTCAATAGTCAACGTGTGAGATAATTTATACGCCATAAATTTCAGTGCAAGCAACTCGACGTCGAGCACGGCAACAACAACACAGCAACAACAGCAACTACAACAACAACAACAACAGCAAAACAAAAAGCGCAGACAGTTTTCAGCGGAAAGTCCACGAACGGATTCACTAGCCGACAAATTCTCAATATTACTTGGGGGCGCTCACAGAGCATGGACAGTGGGCAAGGGGAGAGAGGGGAAAGGGGTATTGTGGGAAGGGGGGGGTGTAGGCGGGGGCGGGTGTAGAAGGGCTTAAAACATCATCAACAGGTTCTATTGCGCTTTTTTGACTTATCGTTGTTGTTGTTGTGCGAGTGATTGTTGTTGCTGTTGTTGTTACTGCTCTTGTTGTTGTTGTTGTATGAGTTGTTGTTATTGCTATTGTAACTGCTCTTGTTGTTGTTGTACGAGTTGTTTTTGTTGCTGTTGCTGTTGTTGTCTGTGACCATTTCGGCTTGGCCCACAATTCATTTGTGTGGCTTATCGCCTTTTTGGCTTGATTTACTGCCTCGCCAGCAACACCACCAACACCAACAACAACAGCAACAAAGCCAGCACTAGCAACAACAACAACAGCAACAACAGAGTGCACTCAACAGGTTGTTGTACACTTGACTCGCCTTGCCACGCCGTGTGGATCATCGAAATGAAGCATCAAACGAAAGAATAAAAATAAAATAAAAAACAGAAACAAAAACAGAAAAGGGTAAATAAAAAGCCAAATAAATAAAAGGAAATAGATGGACGAGGGGGGAGGGAGGGACTTTAATTATAAGCATCGTCCCATCGTACACTTGCCCAGAGTGTTTTAGTATTATTTCTGCGTCTTTTATTTCTATTTTGAAACTGCCAAACTGCGAAACTCTTCCGCTTTCGGGCGCTGCGAAACGGTAGCCGCAGCCTCAGGAATTGATTTATAACCAAAAAAGATTCGCAAGCCAGCGAACACACAGCAACAACAACAACAACAAGGCAAAGCCATAAAAAGCAACAACAACCAATAAAAACGAGCAACAATTTGTAGCGAGTTTCCAATTGAGCCACTTGACGCGCTCTCACGCAGCAGCTGAGCAGGGCAGAGACAGTGAGAGAGGGGAGGCGAGGGAAGGAGACTGGTAATGACCTTTAACCCAACTCCAACTCGCAGTCGCCGTCGCCGCCGCCGTCGCAGTCAAAGTCAGGAGTGCGCGCAGCTCTTCTTGTCTTCGGTTTGTTCATTCGGCTGGAACCAACGCGCCCAAGAAAAACGATCGCGCCGCAGATGACCGCAGCTAAATGCGATTAGTTCCGAGTGCTCCGAGTGCTACGACCAGCAACAGCAACACCACAAGCAGCGACAGCAGCAGCAGCAGCAACAGCCGACGCATTCGCAGCGACGGCAACAGACGCGTCCAGGCGACACAATTGTCGCTAACGCTCTGAGGCTAATTAACGCACTCTATATACTGATCTTACTATATAGTAGATCTACAGTTGAATCTCACTATATACTGAAAATGCAGATGCATTTTTGTTTTAGTTTACATCTTTCTTATCATTTGCAATTCAGTCTTATATTGATCTTGCTATATAATTAAAGTCCTCTTTTAGGAAATGTCTTTCTTTATATTAAGATTGCATCTTTTTAGGGAAAATTCTCTTTAAATGTACAACCGATATTCTCTTTGGAAATTTCTCGTTATACTTATAAGTCTACAGTTAAATTGCTTTTCCTTCAACTTTCTTTGAAGAAGCTCAACTTCCCGATGGGAATTTGATTCAACATACTATATTTGTATAAGTTCATTATTTTTTCTACTTAATTTCTATAAATATACAGAGAAATTTCTTTTTAAAAAAAATGTATTTATATCGTATATAATAATATTATATAATATGATAAGAATATATGTAGTTTAATCTTTCCCTTATCATTGAAATATTTCTACAATCATTCCTTACTTATTTTAGTTAGATTTATGCATTAATAAATAGAAAACGTTAACTCATTAAATTTGAGTAGAATATAAAGAATTTAGAATCTTGTCAGGCACAAGAGATCTTTATCTTTTTGTGGGGTGCACCACAGCTACTGCATACGTATGTATGTGTGTGTGTGTATTGTGTGTGTCTTCTCGATTGTCTTTCTCCCTCGCTCGGCAACTGAAGCGTTGCACAGAGCGACGGCAGTGGTGCGGGCGGCACTTCATCGGGTTCTTCGGGGATCTCCAAACAGTCTTGAAACGGGCCCATATCATCAATAACCGAAAAACGCTCAACATAATGATGCGTGTAATGTTGCTGCTGTCGCTGCTTGTCGGCTGCAACAACAGCAACAGCGACGGCAACGGCAACACCTTCGCCTTGCTGCGCTGCGCTGTGTGTCTCCATCGCATTCCCTCCTCCCCTTCCCCCCTCTGCCACTCTGTCTGCCTCTTTTGTCTGCCGCTTCTTCGATCTCAATGAACGGCAATTTGTTATGCGTTTTTATTGTGCGTTTATTAATTTGATTATGGCTGCATTATAAACTTGCCGGCAAAAGGCAACGGCAACAACGGCAACGACAATCGGCATTTATAGCTATCGCTCTGCTGTGGCAACATGCTGCTGGCGGCGTGTCAACAGCAGCGGCAACATGTTGCAGGCGCCCCACACACAACAGCAGCAACACCAACAACAGCAACAGCAACAGCAACTCAAGGCGCGTTTTTACTTTTTAATGCCTCGTATGCAAATTAATTAATCAAAATCGCGCGCTACACGTGTCGTGCTTATTTGTTGCTGTTGTTGTTGTTGCTGTTGGTGCTGCTCTGTTGTTACTGTTGTTCTTCTTGTTTGTTGTTGCCAAACCATTTGCGGCAAAACTTCAAAACGCAGCGCGAACAAAACATGCGCTAAGAAAAGGAGAAACAAAATAAACTTACTAAAAAAGCAAAATAAAGAAGAAGCAGCGGGCGGCAACGCTGCCAACGTTGCCAGATCAGAGGAGAGCAGAGAGAAGGCAAATGTGAATTTCGCTTGGCAACGAACCGAAGCGAATTGCAGTGCGACGAAGTCGCCTCTGAACCGAACCAAAGTCGAACCAAGCTCAACCAAACCGAACCAAACTGAACCGAACCATGCAAGGATAGAGAAGGAGAATAGATAGATCAACTGCTCCCGCTCTCACTCTCACTCCATCTCTCTCTCTTTATTCTTTCTCTGAGTAACTATCTATCTGGTTTTATCTTCTCTTGCTCTCTCTCTTGAATATGTTACAGAAATTGGAACATTTTATGCCTCTAAGCAATAAAACTGATATAGAAAGTACTCAACAAAATATAACTGAAAGTTCCCCCGATCCAGATGTATTCCATACTGGACTATTAAACCTCATTCAGTTGCAGATCCAGATCCATTTAGAGCAACTGGCACGCTTTGGCTTATCTCGAAAATCGGAAATCTCGCCATGAAATCCGAAACCGTCCACATGAGACCAGTTAACCAGGATGCAGCACATTTGCAGGCTTTATCGCTGCCAAGGGAAGATTTACAGGCAGCGACGCAGGCAGAGCCAAAAGGCAGAGGGCAGGGGGCAGAGGTCAGAGGCATCTCCTGTTCCTGTTTCTGTTCCTGATGCTGGTCGCGATAAGCGATGTCGTCGGTTGACTTTTTGCCACCCCAACTTGCCACAAAGTCTCCCCCCCCCCAGGTTCTCCTCTACTAGGGGTAGTCAAGAGGCATTGGCAGAGGGAGAAGGGAGGGGGGAGTATTCGGCAAGCTTGTGCTACGTGCAGTCGCATTCAAGGTTAATGCTTTGTCACAAAATCGCTCGACTGAACCCGAGATATGGCGATAAGAAATGTCTCTCATCTTTCTCTCGCTCCCCGCGTTTTTCCGCTTTTTCCCTTTGCTGTGATTTTCTCTTCTGCACTTTTTCGCTTTTTCCCTCTTTGGGTTTGTTTGACTTTCGCGTAGAGGCGAAGAGAAGAGGGGGGAAGGGGACGGGGATGGGGCAAGGCTGAAATCGGAGCGGCGCATAAATTGCGCTTATCGGGGGCGGCAGCTTACGCAGCTAATGGCCCAGTGCGTTGCCCAGGGGCGTTGGCAGCAGGAGAGGAGGAAGGGACGAGGGAGGAGGGGGGCGGAGGTTAGCCAAGCATTGCGGTCAATAAGAGAAATTCAGTGCGGAGTCAACTCAACTTGAAATCAAAGCAAATGTATCCCAAAATGTTGCTTATTATTAATTGCATTGCAGAGGCGTGGCCCAAGGGGAGGGGGACGCAGGGCGGGAGGCAATAAATTTGCAAAATTAATGCGAAAACCAATTAAAAGACATCGATATGCAGCACGGACAAAGACAGCGAGAGAAAGGAGCAGGGAAAAGGGAAAAGACGGAAAAGGGAGAGAGAGAGAAAGAGAGAGAGAGAGATGTTGCATAATTATAATATGCATAATATTGTGTTACCAAGAAAATGCCCCACTGAATGTTTGTCGAGCAGTTAACAAGTCAAAGCTGGGAAATTGCGGCGAATTGAGGCTGAATTGAATTCGCCTCGACTGCAGTTTCGATCGACCCTGCACGCTTTATTTGGCACAAAACTTTAAACCTTTAATCGCATTAAACGCTGTCAAAGTCAGTGAGCAGAGGGGGAGGGGAGGGGGTAGATGTGTCCTGTGTATATGTGTGTGTATGTGTGCGTGTGTGTGTGCGGCCAACTGCAGTGTCTGCCACATTAAATATTGAAAAATGCAAATTTACAAAAACATAAATTTTAAATGAATCGCCAACACCAAAAGCATTTAAAATCAATCAATGAGCCTGCTGCCAGCTACAGCTCTATGCGTGGGTGTGTGTGTGTCCATGTGTGTGTGAGTGTGTGGCAGTGTGTGTAGGCGCCGCTAGGCAATGTCAAAGCGACCCCAGCGACCACATCAAATGTTGCCATTCAGCAGCATTTTGTGCGGTGTGTGTGTAAGAGAAAGGCAGAAAAGAGAGTGAGGGAGAGGGAGAGAGGGGCAGTGAGGGGAAGAGGGTATGTAAGTGTGCATGTGTGTGTGTGAGGAGTGTAAAGGGTACTTGGCGGGCTGGCTCCATTGATATTAACAAAATAAACAGGCAACGTCAGCGACGTCAGCCTCACCATAACATACCCTCTAACAAAGCGCAGGGACGGTGGTGCAGGGGGGTGCAGGAGGGTATAGGGAGTACACTGTCCAGTACATCAGGTGCCTTTCGTATGCTCCTCACGCCCTCTAGTGTTCATGCTTTTGGGCCTGTTCGGCGCAGACATTGCACAAATAATTCGATTGTTGCATCAGTTGCTATAGAGAAAAAAGCTAAATGCAGCTAGAAATTGGCAAGTTTCCATTGTATTTCCCGCCTAGAGCAGTATCAATTTGTAGCTAAATCCAGTTGTTTATATTATAGCCAAGCATTCTGCAAATTTCATCATGTTATGCCTGGAACTCACTCGGATAACACGTTATAATTGATTTTATAATTACAGAAAAAGGTTTTGGGGATAAGAGAGCAAAAAAGGATATTTATATGGATACATATACACCTTATAAGAGTTTACTATTATTTATCTACTATATACAAGGTTAGTTATAGTAATCTTTCCTGTCATATACCTACATACATATCTTTTTATGCTATATCTATCTATGATATAGTAAACTGTGATAGCACATATATTTATTTTATATCCAAACAGTATTTCCCAAGTTATTCATCTCCATTTGGGGAATCAGCTTTGTTTCTCTAGATTTCACTTAGCTGGCTTTGGGCAGCCTTAAAAAATACATTAGAAGAGAGAACGAGAAGGGCAGTGGGAGGGCGGAAAGGGGCAGAAGGGGACATAAAAAAGAAACAATGAAATCGTCAAGCCGAATACGAATGGGCTGCACTGTGGTGCGTGTCAGTGCGGGTGGGTGGCTGCAGGTCGTGTCCAAGGGTGGCAGGCGGGGCTGGGACAAGGGCTCGGATAGGACGGGAGCACATCACTCATACGCTAAGGCTTATCATTGGCTATCTGTCTGCTGACAAACGCAAACAACAACAACAACAACAGCTGAACATGGACGAGGCAGGCGACACGAAGCAATGCGAGACGAGGCGAGGCAGCACGAGAGCCATCCGAGTGGGCGAACCACCCACAGTAGGTCGCACTCTGGCACTCGCTCACACACCCACACGCACACACACAGACACACCCACACCCCCCTCGCACACCCGCCTGCCTGCCTGCTACTGTTGATATGAAAAACTCTCTCGAGCCTATAAAAATCTGTGCGTCCTGACGACAATGTTCATGACGATGGCTGCCAGACTGATGACTATGAAGATGTGAATGGGCAGAGGGAGGGGGTGGGGCACAGGAAGGGGGCTGCAAACGAAATGGGGCTGGGCACTTTGGAGCTGTGCCAGGGCCACGACTTGAGCTGCAGCTCGCATGGAAATGAAAATGGAAATGTTAATGACCATGTTGACTGGCTGATCAGGCAGGAGGGGGGGCAGGCAGGGGAGGGACAAGCAACGTGTAAGTAGCTTTTGACAGTTGGAAAATATGAAGAAAATGCAAAACGAAAACTCGCAACCTGCTGAGCAACAAGGGAAATGGTGATGTGTCCAGCTGAGGCAGCGAGAGGCGCAGGCGGAGACCATCTTCAATGCCAAGCGGAGAAGAATTTGCAGCAGACCCTACGCTAGCTGTCTCACTCCCTCCCTACCCTACTCTCTCTCTCTCTTTCTCTCTGTCGCTTTGTTTGCCGGCCTTCGCCATCGCCGCTGCCTGCCTCCCTGCCTCCCTGCCTATGCTTCCCTCTCGCATTCGCATTTTGCAACGCAACATGAATTTTAATACAAAGCAACAAGAAGAAAACAAACTTGTTCAACGACGACGACGACGACGACGGCGGCACCAAGGGTTGCCACAAGAGGCGCAGGGTAGCAGAGGAGGGCGGGGCGGGGCGGGGTCTGATGGGCATGGCCAGATATAAGGCAACTGATAGGCAAAGAGCGATAGCTGCAGATACTTTTATTTTATTTTATTTTATTTCACTTCGTTTTTTTTTCGTGCCAACACTGAGGGGGCAAACAGGCAGATGGAGGGGGCAGAGCTGGCAGCCGCCGCCGCCTCTGGTTTTGGTTTTGGAAATATAATGGCAAAGTAAACAGTTTCGCGACGACGACGACGCAACGACGATGACGACGATGGCTTCTGTGTATCCAGCTCGCACTCGCTCTCGCACTCGCGCTCTGGCTCGGCCTCGGTCTCGGTCTCGGTCTCTGCCCGCCCACAGTCACAGCCAGAGCCACAGCCACAGCTCCTTCACTGCAAGTCCAAGTCGAGCCTGCTCCCCTTCCATTTACCCCCTCTCCCCCTTTGCCTCGCCCGGCATCAACAAAGCATGGCCACTTTCATGTCGTTCTGTGCGCTTATGTATCTAGCAGATACTTTATATGCATGAGTTACAGAAAAAGAGGCGTATTTTGTATCTTGTGTGCGCATTAAATAAAAGCAACAACAACAACAACAACATCAAGAACAGCAACAACAACAACAATAGTAAGATTGTGTGTAGCAAAATATAAATATAAAATTTACATGGCAAAAATGGCTGAAGCGCATTGAAAGGCGCAACTACAGCAACAAAGACAGAGAGAGAGTGATAAAGAAAGAGAGAGAGAGAGAGAGAGAGAAGTACAGAGAGATAGACGGGCAATGAGAGAGTGTGCGAGCAGGACAACAAACGAGCGACAACAAACAATTGAAGAACTGTCAAAACAGAAACTCGTTAAATAGCTCTGTGTGTACCTCATACCTCATACCAAATGTCATACATCATTTATCATCGTGCAGATAACAGAGCTTAATCTGGCAAACCATTAACATATATCGCTGAAAATACTATTTTAGTGGGAGTAAAGGTACATGAAACAAGTGCATTAACCAACACTGCAACACCAATTCACTATTCTAATTATGATTAATTTAATTACGATTTATTCACTATTCTAATTATGAACACACTTATCGATGTAAGCCAAAGAAATTCAGAAGTATTAGAGGTTTTGAAATGATTTTGAAGAACTCACTTTGAAAAAGTCGTCAAAGATTCTTTTCAAGAATCGAATGACAATTTAATCTCAGAGCACAACCTGAAATGAAACTGGCAAATCGAAAACGAATTTGATGATCTTTTGTGAAGCTAACAAACTGCAAAGAGCCAAATCGTCTTGTCCACTGATACTGATTGAGAATATATACTTGCATATACCAGAAATAGTTTGCTACATCTATAATCTTTCCTTTCCTACTCATGCAGATCGAGAATATATAAATATATATATTTATGTATAAATATATACCTATACTTTGCGCATCTCCATTTTTAATCTGTATCTATAAATTTTATTTTCATTTCCTACTTCTCACTTACACAAGCAGAACAAACCATATCGCCTCGTCTACTCATGCCGATCGAGAATATATATACCTATGTACATATACCTTGCACATTTCCAACCATGTGTCTACGTCTTTAGCTACAAATTTAGCCTCGCAGGCACTTCCCTTTCACAGCAGCAGAACAAACCCTTTTCTCACTCAGTTCACAAGGAGAACTCAAAACTTTTCCAAAGTTTCCTTTCACTCCACCCACGGCCCCGAAAAAAGTAAAATTAAGTTCAGCTCCTGGCGGTGCTGGGTTGGGCCTGGGTTGAGCGCCTCTTTGATGTTGTTTCGTCGAGCTGGCCTGGCCGAAGAAGATCATTAATATTCAATATTTTGCGCTAATATCGCAACTAATTATGTAATTAAAATGTTAACAAGTTTAACGCGAGCAACAACGACGCGTCGGGGAAAAGGCCACAGAAATAGGTGTTAAGTTCGTATTAATATTTCAAGCGTATTAACAACAGCACAACCATAACAACAACAACACCAACAACAGCAACACGAACAACGTTGTAGACGATGACGAACTTTGGCCTCAGCCGCAAAACGCAACATTTGAAAATCTTTATGGATTTTTTCTACATTTATACACGAATTTGAATATTGCCCCGGAACGGACTTGAGGTGTGTGCACAGCTAAGTGTGTGTGTCTGTATGAGTTACTAAATTGCCAGCCCTGGCTGAGCCCAAAGGCAAAGTAGCGCGGTGAATGTAATCAAAATGTCAAATCAGGCGCAACGAATCGCATTAAAAATAGCAGCAGCAGCAGCAGAAGTCGTCGGTCCCGCATCAAAGAAAGACTGAAAAGGGGAGGGAGCGAGAAGTGGGAGAAAGAGAGATGAGAAAGTAGCTGCAGACAGCCGATCAAAATGTGAAATGTGAATTGGGTGACAACAGCTCGGAAGCGCAAAGGGAAGCAAAATACATAAAATATGTCTATATATTATGCTAGACCAAGCGATAAGTGTGCCATCTAGCGCCATATACCATCATATATTGCCATATGGCAACATATAGTGTGTGTTACTTGTTAGATCAAATGATAAAGGTGTCATACAGTGCCATACAGTGCCATATACTGCCATATACTGTCATATATTCTCATATATTGCCATATACTGCCATATATTGCCATATAGTGCATGTTACATTCTAGATCAAATGATAAGTGTGACAAATAATGCCATATACTACCAAATAGTGCCATATAGTGCCATATATGTACATATAAAATGCAAAATTATGATAGATGAAGTGATAACTATTCCACATTGTTTCATATAGCGCCATATATGACCATATAGAGCACGTAGCATGCTACAACAAGTAAGAGGCGTGTAATAGGTCCCATTTGCTTCAAATATAGTGTCATTTACTGCCATATATTGCCGTATAATGTCATATATCAGGCTATATTAGACCACCAGTGTGCCATTTGTCACCACATAGTGTCATAGATTGTCATACAGTGTCATATCGTACATTTATATTACTAGCTCAAGCGACAAAGTATCACAAACAGTCGGATAATGTCATATAGTGCCATATACAATTCATACAGCCCCATATGACTGCTCTCGTCTTAACAGACTATGCCTTCCTCTGCGCTTCTCAATGCAAAAGTGTTTGTAAGTCTATGTGGACCTCTCTTTGCGCTTCTCAACGTGGCCACGACGCTCATTAGCATTCACAAATGAGATGTCAGCTGGGTCAGTTCGACTTGCTCGCCTTCACCTGCTACTGCTGGCATTACGCATACGCCGCGTCTAACCAAATGCAGCACATTATCCCCGAGAGCGAAAGAGAGAGAGAGACAGCGAAATATGGAGCTCTTTCTCTCTCCCTCTGCCTTTCTATCTTGCATTACCTCTCTCCGACTTTATCCTCTGCTTTGCTTTCCTTGCAACATTTTTCGTGCTTTTTTTGCTGCATTTCCATTTGGATTTTTGCATAAGATTTGCCAAACAGGGAAGCAGCAGAGGCAGAGAAGAAGAAGAAGAAGAAAAAGTGCATGGCGAAAGAGCAAGAAAAAAAAAGTGATTGCGATTGAGCGACGGCTGCCGTTGCCGCTGCTGCTGCTGCTCCCGGTTTGGATTTTCTTGCTTGCGGCTTTAACATTTTAGTCACGTTTTATAGAGGGGGTAAGCTGAGTGGGGGCAGGGGCCGGGGCAGGGCCAGTGGGAGGGGATTTATATGCAGCATAGGCGTGACCAACATGGCGCAGGCAGCAAGTGCTTTTTGGGCAAGTTGCAACAAAATGTTGAAGCTGATTTTGCAGCACTGATGTCGAATGAATTTTTCACAGTGCGCAGCAAAAAGTTGCTGCAGCTTGTTGCAGCCAGTTGCCGTTGTTGCTGTTGTTGCTTTTGTATTGTATATTTATATTGTTTTGCACAGGCAGCTGCTGCTGTTGCTGCTGTGGCTGCCGTGGCTGCTGCTGCCTGCTGCTGCTATCGTCCATCCACGCTCGCCTCTTTCTGGGTTGGCCTTTTGGGTGTTGCCCGGCCCAGCCCAGCGAGCCATGAAGAAGCTGCTGCTGCTGCTCCGACTCCAACTCCGACTCCGTCCCCATCTCCGTCTCCATCTGTGGTTGCATTATAAATGCAGTTAGGTCTCTGGGAGTCGACTCCACTGGAGCCCAGCCTGCTGGACACACAATTATTGGGCTTTTGTTGAGCGCGGAAAATGTTGTGCAAAATGCTTTCTACGTGCCTCGCTCCTTCTTCTTCTCCTCCTCCTCCTCCTTCTTTTCTTCCTGCTCCTTCTTCTTCTTCTTCGTGCCAGTTGCCTCAGCGCGGTCAATGGCTGCACAGTGGCCAAAACAGATCCATGAACCTGCGATTGCGATTGCGATTGCACGCAGCCACAGTGCACAGGCAAAGTGAAGTAGGAGAGAGAGGGAAGAGTGAGCGAGAGGAAGCGTGAGAGAGAGAGAGCCAACACATTTGCTCAGTCTGCTGTTGCTGTTGTTGTTGTTGACAGTAAAGTTGGCGGTTCACTTGCTACGCTGTCCTTTCCTGCCCTGCATCCTGCTCTCCTTCTCTCCCCCTGTTGCCTGCTGTCGCCTAGAGCACTTGCCTTGCGAGCCGCAGTTGCAGTAGCGGCAATTTTTCCACATCGTTACATAAATTTCAGCGCAAAATAAATGGCCAACGGTAGCCAAAAGTGCACTCAACAATATTTAAATTGCGACACTTAAGCGGCAACAACAACATCAGCAGCAGCAGCAGCACCAACAGCAACAGCAGCAGCACCGCGACGATGACAACGACAACGACGGCGGCGGCGTCTGCAAACAACAATTTGTCGCGTTTTAAAAACGCGCCAGAAGCAACGAAGGCAGCGACAAAGGCGACAACCGAACAACCAAACAACCAAACAACCAAACAACCCAACAACAACAACAGCTCAGCACAGCAGCAACAAAACGAATTGTGAATGCTCTGCTTGATGCACTCAAAGAAAGCTTTAAGCCAGCTTTTAATAAGGGCAGCTTTTAATAAAGGAATTGAAAGTTAAAACTAAATCCAAACTTAAAAATAGTTTGCATACTTTGTGATTATTGCCCGGGACTGCTTGCTGTCTTTGCCTGCAGCTTTAAAGCTTATTAATTAATAAGAATAACGCAAATAAAGCTGCGCAGCCTTTGCAGTTGCTGCCACGCCCATAGAAAGGCGCAAAGCCTTGCCAAGTCGATGAATTTGCAGCACCAGCTGCCGCAAAGGGCATTATGATAATATATATATGATATATACACACATACATATATACATATACATATATATATATATATATGTATAAAGATATATATATCAGTATGAGCAGCACGCAGAGGAAGAGGCGCGACGGACGAGCGATACGAGAGATGAGACTGATGAGGCTGACGAGGCAACCGTTTAACCTGAGCTCAAAAGCCTTTTGCAGGCCTGCTGCTCTGCCTCTACCCTCTGTCCTCAGTCCGTCTGCCTCTATCTTCTCTTCTCTTCTGTCTTCTGTGCTCATCGTTGTCCGTCTGTCTGTCTGTCCGTCTATAAACGTCTATAACCTTCATTAAAAATTGTCTGCAGCGGCATAAAATGATTGATAACATCCGTCAATTTTGACATATGCGAGGCCTGCTCGCTAAACTTCCCCCCTCCCCACACTTGCTCTCCCTCTCTACAGTGGCTCCAATTCCTTGCCAGCTCCCTCTTTGTCTCTGTCTTCCTTTCAGTCTCCATCTTCGTCTCTCCTGTCGTTGCTGTTGCCTGTTGCCCTCTTGCAAAATGAGTCAATTCGTCAATCAATCAGTGTGTCAGTCGCTCATTTATAATGGAGAGCGTTGGCCTGTCTGTCTATCTATCCGTTTGTCAGCCTGTTCATTCCATCATTTGTCCATTCATTCAGCCAGATCGTCTGTCCGTCTGTCCACGTTTTGACTACTGTCACTCGGGGCGTATGAGCAACGAGCGAGAAGCTTCGTCTTTAATAGCATTATTAATGCGCTCGCTGCTCCTCTCTGCCTCTCTGCCTGTCTTCCCTGTCTTGGCCAGGATGTGAGGACATCACATACTATACGCCCCCTCACCCTGCCCCTTCTTCATCCACGCCCCCGATTGACTTGACTGCGAACTCGACTCATTCCGACTGCTTGAGCACATAAAGTGCAAAACTTTTTGAATGAAAATAAATTTCACACACACACACACACATACACAAGCCGGACTGACTGGCTGTTACCTGAAGCAGGGACACGCCCCCCTCAACCACCGCCCATGCACATACATACATTGGTTGTGGCGGTGCCGAGACTTAAATATGCCCCGCGGGCGCAACAACTTCTCCTCGTATATTTTATTTTACCATTTTTTTGCCTCCCTCTGGCTTACTCACTCTCTTGCTCTCGCTCTTTCTCACTCATTGACTGATTGACTGTAGCAGAGGAGGGGGGTGTGGCCTGAAGATTGACTGCACTGTGTGAACTATGTTCGAACGGGGGAGCTGGAGCTGGAGCTGAAGCTGGAGCAGGAGCTCAGCCCTCGGGCCGTGCTTGGCGTCTATCATTATTCGGTTGCAGTTATCGGGGTGTGCGCCACGCCCCCCACAGCCCCAACTGGCCGCAGGGTGGACGTGCGTTGTGGCTGCAACTTTAACTTCAACTTGATTCATTCACGATTCAAAGTTATTCACTTGTGCGCAAATATGCCACTCAGTCGGACACTCGTTTCGGTTCTGGGTTTCCCTTTCGGCTCTGAGAGGTGCAAATGAGTGGGCAGCCCCCGGGAAGCTGCCACTGTGTGCCGTTTGTGTGTGTGTGAGTGTGACTGTGTGTGTTCTGGCCAAATTTATCTAAGTCTGCAGGTGTAAATGCTCCCCACACACACACACTCGGCACACACACGCACTCTCTTTGTGCACTTGTAAGTTTTGTGCACTTGCAAATTCGTGTGCTGCGCCACACACAGTGCACGCCAAATGTTTGCGCCCAGCCAAGAATTGCTCATTTGCTCACCCGCACACACACTCACGCACACACACACGCACACATGTGTGCATGCTTAATGAGCACCCCCCACTTGAGGCAGCGGCGAGGTGCTAATTTGCGCCTCAAAGGATTTTGGCGCACGAGTCTCGACTCCAATGCCGACTCCGACGCCTTCTGTACCTCCCTCTCCTTCTTCCTCCCCTCCTCGCCTTCCCTCAGCGCACAAAGGTCAACAAAGCCCCGCCGACAGGGGGCGTGTTTTTCATTTCCAGCTAATTGCGCTGTTGTTGTCAGACCTCAAAAGTCGCTTAACTCGCAACTGGATAAACAGTTAAACAGTTTATTTAAAGCAGCTCCGTCTCTGTTTGACAAAAATGCATTTATAATTCGCAACTTGTTAAAGCGCGCATTGCTTGAAAGCTGCGTGAGAAATTCTAATGAAAAGCCTTTTAGTTTATATGTTTTCTTAGTGTGTTAGTTTATTTCTATGCGTATAACAATCATTAAATGCTTGTTTCACTCTTGTTCCAATAAAAGGGGGTGCTCATTGAGTATGCATACAAGAAGTTTTCATTAGAAAGCTCTTTAAATATACAAGTGTTCCTCTCGTGTCTCGTTCTGCAGAAGTTTTAAATTTAATTTTAATTCACAACATTTCATATTATACTAATTCTTCTCTCTCTTTCTTTCCCCTCTCTTGCAGGTCGCAGCGAGCCGCCGGTCGGCGTTGGCGATCCTTGTGCTGGCTGCAATAAGCCGATATTGGACAAATTTCTGCTCAACGTGCTCGAGCGGGCCTGGCACGCGTCCTGCGTCAGATGCTGCGAGTGCCTGCAGCCGCTGACGGACAAATGCTTCAGCAGGGAGTCCAAGCTGTATTGCCGCAACGATTTCTTCAGGTGAGACAGAAGCAGCAGGAGGAGGAGTGGCAGGAGCTGCTGTCAATGGCAAATGAATGCAAAGTAATGGGCGACCAAATCACAGCTCGAACAAATCAATCAGCAAAGCAAAGGCAGAGCAATTAAGCCAAGAATGAAAGCCAAGTGCCAAGTGCCAACTGTCTGCTCTCCCCTGTCTACACACTCTTCATCCTTTGTCCGCTGTTCGTTGTCCTTTGTGCGATTCCATTTGATTTCACCTTGCATAGAAAATGTTCTAATTGAAAAATACAAAAATAAAAAGAAATCAAATGAATGAAGCACAAGAAAATGAAGAAACTGAAAGCCAGCGAAATCAATTAACATGCAAAACACCTGCACAAATCAAATGAAATCAAATGCAGCCAACAGACACTGCGACTGAGGGACAGCAGGCAAAGGCCAATCAAGGTCTCGTCTCGGGACTCTTGGCTCAATAGACTGCAGCCTCCGGGCCTTCTCGCAGAGCCAA
This sequence comes from Zaprionus capensis, assembly GCA_018903675.1. Lineage (NCBI taxonomy): Eukaryota > Metazoa > Arthropoda > Insecta > Diptera > Drosophilidae > Zaprionus > Zaprionus capensis. The sequence continues at coordinate 9,121,180 of JAEIFN010001073.1, read as the reverse complement.
TCAACAACAACAATAGAGCAAAGGGTCGCCCAGCTGAGCACGTCGAGAGTTGAGAGCCAACACAATACAATATGATCTTTATAGGAAGATTTGAAATCAGCCAAGCTAGAACAAAGCGAACATATGTGAGGAAAGTGGGGACTAGTTAGACGAGTATTAGATTAAACAGAACTGAGCTTGACTGATATCAATATTATAGTCAATATATAAAGATAGTTTCCTATAGAATGTTAACTTTAGATTCATACTGAGATTTATATACCTGATAAGAGCTTACTAAATCATTTAATTAGTTTCTCTTCTTATATTTTATGCATATATTTATACTTGAAATATAACTTATTTATATATTAAAGAATACGTGAGATTAATGAAGACTTTAACTCTGTTTTGTTTTTATTTTTTAATATTATATTTATTTGTTTTATCAGCTTTATCCATTGCCAAATGACTAACTAGATAGCATTGATATTTCCTTCAGACTTTTCATAAGTTATATTAGGTCCATACCTTTCACTATTGTCTCAGTTCACACCATAGATATCAATATATTTGTATATAAATACTAAACATAAATTCGACTCTAACTTCCTGCACTCTAAACTTTGCCAATATGAGCAAATCCAAAAACCACTTGCCATATATTTAATGTAACTTTCTGTATCTTCTTCTTGTTCTTCTCGCTTCCTCAGACGTTATGGCACAAAGTGCAGCGGCTGCGGCCAGGGCATTGCACCATCGGATCTGGTGCGAAAGCCGCGCGACAAGGTGTTCCATCTGAACTGCTTTACGTGCTGCATTTGCCGCAAGCAGCTGAGTACTGGGGAACAGTTGTACGTGCTGGACGACAATAAGTTCATCTGCAAGGACGACTATCTGCTGGGCAAAGCGCCATCCTGCGGCCACAATTCGCTGAGCGGTAAGTGCAGACATTGCAGATACAGTTACGCATTTATGTAGATACATTGATGTGCAGATACAGTTACGCATCGAGGCAAATCGTAAATCGTAAATCTCTCGCTCAATCAAAACCAACTCTGGGGGCTATCCCTGCTAATTGCGCGCCTCTGGGCTGGCAGAGGTTGGTGCGGGGAGAGGGGAAACCATGTCCAGCACTGACGTGTAGCCTTGTCTATTGTTTTTAGTCCCCCCCCGTCCCATTGCTGTGCCGCTCTAATGCTATCAGCAATAAATACAAAATCGCGCATACGACGCGTTGCACGTGCACAACAATAAGCCATGGGATGAGCGAGTTTTGGGCCTTCTGTTGTTGACGCTTTGGGTACACTTAGGCGCAATTTGCAGCACAATTGTTGCCGCTGTCCGTTGCTGTTGCCCCTTGCTGTTGCCAGTTGCTGTTGTTGCCGCTTTGGGCAAATATTTTAATTTTTCGGCCACGTCGCGTCGCATCGCATCGCGTTCGTCGTATTTGTTTGCACTAATTGTTTATAGTTTGATATAGAAATATTTGCCATTCAAATTATCGTGGGAATAACTTTTGCGCCTGTTATTCTAATTCTTGATATTAGTGCAGAGCCCCCTCTCCTCTCCCCCCCTTCACCGTTCCTCTTCTCTGCATTGCCTGCGCCTGCCTCTGTCCCTGCCTCCTTCTCTCTGTCTCCCCTCTCTGGCTGTTGTTGCCGATAATGCGCAGTGTTGATTTTGTTTTAGACTGTTTCAGTTTGCCAGTTTTTTCTCGCCTCCTTTCGCCTGTGTGTGTATGCTGCGTAATCTGGCAACGCTGGGCAAACATTTCAGGCGTTTGGCAACTCGAAAGTTAAATGCTTTGCAAATATTTACATAAAACGCAAAGCGCCGCATAAATAAAGCAAAGTCATGCATAAGATAACACAGCCAGCACACGCAAACCCACACACACACACATACACAGAGACAGACACACACTCAGGAGGGGGGGGGGGGCAAACATTGCGTCTACCTTGAAATCAAAGTAAACCTGCCGGCAAAGCACATCAATTTCAACTTCAACTCGCAGCAGTCTTAAAGCGGTTCAAGACACATTTAAAAAGCTTTCAACACTCTCTAGATGTTGTTGTTGTACAACACTGGTATGTATATCAGGCAATGTAGCTTTAGTTTCGGGTCTTCTCTCCTTTTTTGACGCACTAATTTAACTTGCAGTTTAGTGAACATCTCCTGTTTTACAACACTCACAAACGTACCTGAAGTTCCTGCATTTTATTTCTGTTTCAATGCCTAGCTTAGTCTAAAGTCTAAGCTTGCAATACAACAATAAAATACGCGTTTTACAACACTGCAATACTACTAAAATTTCTGCATTGTACTTAAGTTTGATTGTGTGAGTAATGTATTTAGTAAACGAAGCCCAGTAAAGCTTAGTTTGGCCTGCAGTCAATTAGCATTCTCTCGTTTTATAACACTGCCATTTAACTGCACAAACTACCTGAGTAATTCGACTTATAAGACATGCCCAGCTTTTCTAGCTCTGTTTGCCATATAGAAAGGGGAGGGCAGCCTTATCCAACACTCATACCGTTAGCCAACACTCACAACTAGGCCTGTTTAGGTTTATTTCGGCATCTTGCAGCTGCATCAAATGCTGCAGATTCCTCTCTTGCAACACTACTGCAATGGCAACCCATTTTCGCCCTTCCCTCCCCTCCCATCCACCTCTTTATACAGATAAGCCTGAACTGAAGTTTAAAGTTCTCTTTAAAGTTGTTCCGTTGTTGTTTCTGCATTGCTGGCAGCGACATAATTATGAAAGAGCAATTAAAGCTTTAAGAGCGCGCGCTCCCTCTCTCCCTCTCTCTCTCCCTCTCTCACTCACTCGCAGACTGAGGCGGAAGAGGGGGCTGTCACACGCAGCAACGCCTCGAATTTCCTTTAGCAGCGCCGCGTTATATTTTCATTTTCATCATCATCTTTGTTTGCTCTGCGTTTGCAATCATTTTAAATTTTACACCATTTTCTTTCTCGCTGCTGCTGTTGTTGTTGTTGCTGTTCACATTGTTGTTGTTGTAGCTGGCTTTTGCAAAATATTTTCGTAGCATACTTAGCGGCGTTAAATATTTCAACGCTGCCATTTTTGTTGTCGCTGCTAGCCCGCTAAGGGGAACGCTGCCCCTGAGAGCAGAGCAGCAGCAGCAGCGCCGGCAGCAGCAGCAGCGGCGCCAAGCAGAGAACGTCAGAGAACGAGACGACGCAGCGCGTGCTCCGCGCAGCTGCGCACTGCAGTCTCTGTCTCACACACACACAGACACAGCACGTGGGCAGCAGCAGCAGCCTAGCGTCTGCGCAGCGACGTCGCTGCCGGCAGCACTTTGCTGACTGCGACGTCGGCAATAATATTTGCCTTGTTCTCAGCCACAAAATGGCTGCGTGTGTTGTTGTGTTTTTTACACACACACGCACACAATTAAATGCTGCACTTGCTGCCCCAAAAAGTAGGCAAGCATTTTACACACACACACACACACACATGCATACTGTGAGCAATTAAAGCACATTAAGCAGCTGTGCGAACATATTTTGACTCGATTTTATTTTGCAAAATTCTTTCGCATTGCTCTGCTGGCGTCGTTGGCGACGTTGCCGTCGCTGCCAGCAGCAGGCAGCAAGCAGCGCGGCTTGACGTTGGCGGCGACTGCGACTACAGCGTCGACTGCGACTGCGACGCCGACGTAGCCGGACCGGAGCGCAGGTCATTAATGTTTTGATTTTAATTGCGTTAATTACGTGCAACGGATTTTTCACTTAGCGCTGGCAGAACGAGGCGCGCGAATGCCGTCGGTACAAAATGGTGTGTGCGTGCTAAAATTGCGTATACGCAGCGTTGGCTGAGGTGGCAAAAAAAACAACAGAAAACAGAGAAACACGAGAAAAAACCAAAAAGAAAAACGTGGAAAAGTCGATGATGAAAGGCAAGAAAAACGGAGGCAGTTGCACGCGTTAATTTATTGCTTGTCATATAAATTAAACTTCATTGCGGGGTGATAAACAACAACAACAACAACGAGAACGACAACAACAGCAGCAGTGGCAGCAACAACAAACTACAACAACAACAAGACAATAAATATGGCAATAGTTTTGTTGTTGCAGCTGACAAAAATAAATCAACACGCTGAGAGCAAAAGAGACAGACAGAGTGTGAGCCAGTGAGTGTAAGAGAGAGAGAAAGAGACAGAGCTAAAGAGAAAAAGAGAGAAAGAAGAAAGAGAGAGAAAGAAGGAGAGAGTCGGTAAGTGAGTGAGCGAGCGAGAGCGCAGCAGATAAGCCACAAACATAATAAATCACTAAACAAGCCCAGAGACAATAAGCCAGAAGTGAAGCTTGAGCAAAAGAATTGCTTTGCAACAAGCAGAAGTAAGTGCCGCAGAAAGGCAGAGACAGAGCTAGTGCGAGAGCGAGAGGAGAGAGAGAGAGAGGGGCAGGTGAAGAGAAGCCACAGGGCAGACACTGATGGACTGCCTTGTGGCAAGTATATTGTGTCAGTTCTATGAGTTCTGCATACAAAACAAGCTGAGTTTCTGTCAAAGCTTTGCCAAAGCTCATTAAAGCTTTAAGCCAGAGAAAGCACTTGAAAATGCTTATCATATGATGATATTGCATTAGGTTCTATGAGATCTGCATAGAAAGTAAGCTGAATGTTTATAAAGCTTTAGCAAGAGTTCCAAGATTTCTTCACACAATTCAATTTAAGTTTCAACAAAGCTTTGCAAAAGCTCATTAAAGCTTGAAGCCAAGTGTGCTTGAAATACATATGTATTGTTGATTGATTGCTTATATTGCAAGTGCTGATAATGCAATTTGAAGTACATTAAAGTGCAAAATAAGTCAAAGCTCGTGGACAAAGTAAAGCTTGTCAGTCTCGTCAATATATTTCCGTCTGTAGTTGCCAAGTCAACAATTACAACTCCACATATATACATATATATCTATATATATGTATTTAAATACATATAGTACATATATATACACTTATTCCAGACAGTTCATAAATTTCAGCTTGTCATTTGCAATCGCTTCAAGCATCATCTCAGCCATAATCAGTCGCTTCTTAGCGTCGTTCGCAGCTACTTAATTGTCGCATTGCCAGGCTCATTTGTCGCGCCAATCTGTTCAGACACTACACACACAAACACAACACATACACACACACATAACACACACTCAGTCTCACACACATTCGACACATTTGTCGTCCATTTTGGCAAAAGTTGACAAAGTTTTCATTTTGCTTGTTATGTTTGTTAGCACATTAAGAGTCTGATAACACACACTCACAAACAGACAGACAGACGTGCACACATACACATGTATACAAATATATAAACACACATATACACACACAGTCTGTCATATACTCTCTTTGCCTTGTGGCAAATTGTAATGACCCCAAAATGAACTCGCTGAGCAACAAATAAATATAAAAAGCTAAATCTGTAAAGCAGCAACAACAACAATAACAACAACAGCAACCCGCATGTTGTGCACATGTTTGCCATGTTGTTGTTGTTGTTGTTGTTGTCTTGCTTACGCCTACTTGGACAAAGGGTCAACAACGCATTGCGAGCAACATTTGCCAACCTACTTGACTTGACCAACTCAGACTGTCTCTGCAGCTAGTTCAGTCAGCTCTGCTGCTGCTGCTACTGCTGTTGTTGTTGTTGTTCTTGTTCTTTGTAGCTAGAGTTGTAAGTGCTGCTGTTGGCCGTTTTAAAGCCACATCCTGGCCACATTAAAGCTGAAACATGCAGCTGCAATGGCAAAGTTCAAGCCAGGCCCTCTACAGTTTACAGCTTTCAGCTTCCAGCTTACCAACTGTTGTTATTGTTATATCCCGAGTTGTTGTTGTTGTTGTTGCTGTTGATGCCACTGCTGGTGCTGCCGTTGTATTTGCCCCATGGCCACATGAAAAATACCGCAGATTTACGGTTGTCGTTTGGCGGGGCACATAATACCGTCCACAGTATATACTATATGTGGCTTATGTGTGGCTCCCCCACCTTCCACACTCCCCCACTACCCACTCACCACCCTCGCTTGACCATGCTGTGTGTGTGTGACTGTGTGGAGGGACTATTTTTATTTGCAGTTTCAGTTTTTGCAACTGTTTCTTGTTGTTGCTGCTGCTGCTGCTCGTTTCGGTCAGTTTGTTGTATTTTATGTGGCGGTTTTTTTGGTCGCTACCAACAACAACAACAGCAACAACAACAAGCAACTTTATGGCCACCTTGCGTGTGGTGACCCCTGCCTCCGCCCCCTTGCTGACTGGAGAGAAAAATAAGAAAAACCGTTAAAGTTTATTTGACATTTACTTGGGCTATTTTTTATTTTTATGACTCGCCGGGTTGCTTTATACGTGCAACGCAGCCACAAAACCGAAGCGACCCGACCCCAAAAAGAGCCCACAACCTACGGCAGCTTCCCCAACTGAAGCTGAGCTGGACCCAGGCAGGGGAAGGGGGGATAAGGGGGTCAGAGTTGCCGCCTTTCTCGCGCATTTTTATTATGATTTTTCTGCCCGTTTGCGACAATAAATTTGCGTCTATTTTGGGACAAAAAAATGAGAGAGAGAAAGAAGCTGCCTCTATGTATGTATGTATATATGTATTGTATATATGCTATATATTCTGATACTGCGAACGATAAGCGAGTGACAGCTGCCCGCTACTCCTACCCCCTCCCCCCGTAGTGCTCTTCTAATGCTAGAGGCATTCGTAAATCATTTGGTTAACTGCGTTGCCAACTATTTTGCATAAAACATGACTTTGATTTGTGAGCAGCGACGCAAGTGTCGCCATCTTCTTTTCCTTCCCTCTCTTTCGCACTTTTTTCTCTCACTCACTCTGCGCTTAGGTTGCCCGTAAATCAAGTGAGTACTCGGTGTCGGTGTGCGATGCGATTGCGAGTGAATGAATGAGTTATTCGAGCTGTTTGTAGTAAGTGAGTGTGGAGTGAGTGTGGAGTGAGTGCGGAGTGAGTGTGGAGTGTGGCAATTTAGCAGACAATCGAATGAGTGTGAGTCTATTTGAATTAACATGAATACAGTGCGAGCATCACATGAATAAACGTAGATTCGTTGTGATCACTTGTTCATTCACTCACTCACTCACAATAAATGAATAACTTTCGAGTCATTTTGATAAGTGAGTCAAGTGTGATTTGTAACTAAGTGTATGTGAATAAAATGCAAATAAGTTACGAATATACTACTACACTCAGACTACAATCAGACATCACTCACACAATACTCAGACTTGATTGGGTTCGAGGTGAGTCGAATGAAATGAACACTTTAAGTTATTCACATGCATTTGAATAAGTAAATGAATGAATGAATGAGTAATGTTTGTTTCTGCACTTGCCACTTGCTGTATACGACAAGTGAGTGCAACTGTGAATCTGTGCATGAGTGTATTCATAATATGTTTCGAATACACTCACATAATCATTAGAGACACTCTCATTTTGCTGATGATTTCCCATTGATTGCTTGACTGCCGCAAATGAATAATGAATGAATATGCCATGAGTACTCGAACCTATTCACATGCATTTGAATGAGTAAATGAATGAATGTATTCAAGTGAGTGTACGTATGAGTCTATGTATGAGTGTATTTGAATCACAACATGAATACACTCATACAGTGTATTCGAATCACAACATGAATACACTCACACAATCAACTTCGATACTCGCATTTTGTTGATGATTTCCCTTTGATTGCTCGACTGCTGCAAATAAGCAGTAAAATGCAATGAATACTCGAACCTATTCACATGCATTCATCACTCGAATGCGACACCTGTCGACAGGCTCATCTTGGGTTCACTTTGGGTCCGCTTTGGGTTCGGTTTCGGGTTTTGTTTAATGCGTGTTGGGCAACGACTTCGTTTTAATGGCAACTCGTAAGCATTCAAAGGGTCGCAACAACAATAACTGTTTTAGTGTCTAACACAGGAGAGGGACAAGCACAGGGAGTGAGAGGGGGAGAGGGAGGGGCAGGGGCATCACCATCAAAATGTTTGTTGACGATGTGTTGGGGCGCATTACGAGGCCGCTGGGCGTTAAAACTGGAGCGACTTCTCGACCCACTAAACAGGTCAAAGAGTGTGATGGGGGAGGGGAGGGGCAGGCAAGGGGGGAAGGGGGGAAGGGGGTAAGGGGTGGCGAACTCATCAACAGCATCTTAAGATCTCATCAGCAACATTATTGTTGTTGCTGTTGTTGTTGTTGCTGCTCTTCAATCAAACATGGCGTGGCTGTTGCATTGCTGATGTTGTTGTTGCTGCTGCCACATAAAGTGTGGCAAGTTGAACTTAAAGTTCGCTTTTAAGTGCCTCCAACAACAAAACAAACAACGAACAACAGCAACAACAGCAACAAACAGCAACATTTTCTCACTTTAAGCCGAGTTAAGATGCGCCAGTTGCGAGATTTACTGCCCAAGCGCCTCTCTTACTCCTCATCCTGCTCCTCTTCTTCTTTGCCTTTTTTGTGCCTGTCAGCCAAATCCCAGTGACCACACATACACCACAACACCACGCACACCCCCCTCGCTTGCCTCTTTCTGCCCCCCCCGCGCCATCACATGTAATCGTGTCATATTTCAAGCATGGGCAACCATTTTGAAAAGCAGCGAGCAAAAAAATGGCACGAGACGCCAGAGGGCGCCACTGGTGCGTGGCGACTGTCGCGCTGCAAAACATGGCGCTCAACCCCAAGCGAAGCCAGCACTCGCCCCACTCCCCCCCCCTGCCTCCGCCCAGTCCAACTACAATGGCAACAACCCTGGGGCTCTGGCGCAGAGATAAACGCAGCGCTGATGTTGACGTTGACGTCGACGGCGACGGCGAAGCAAGCTGAAAAAAAAAGTAAGAAAGAAAAGACTTTGGTTAAAACGAGAGAGCAAGAGGGGGAGTGAGAGTGAGAGGAAGCGAGAGGCAGAGCATGTTAGACGGGGTTGTTGTTGCCGCTGCTGCTGCTGCCGCTGCTGTGGCTGACGGATACTAAGCCCCACAGGGTGGTTTGGCGGATTTGGCGTTGGCGGCTGACTAAGAAAACAACAAGGCAGCAGCAACAGCAACAGCAACAACAACTGAGGCAGTGGCAAAAAATAGAAACTCAACGAAACGAAACAAAAGAATTCTGCGCCGGCCATGGATGCTGCTGCTTGCCAAAAGAATGGGAGCAGCAGGCAACAGGGGCAAGGGAAGGGAGGAGGGGTGTGGGGTAGGATGCTGCGGCTTGGGGGTTGCTCTGAGGTCGCCGCACAAATCCAACTGTCGAAACCAAAAGCACGCAAAGCTGCCAGGGAGCTGCAGGTGGCGTTTGTAAGGCTGCCTGCCTGCCTGGTACAAGAAGAGGCGGGGCAGGGGGAAGGGGAGACAGCAAAAGAGAGGAGATGGGTTATCAAGAGGGGGGTGGGTGGTGCAGGGCAGGCAACTGGGCAGGGGCTGTGGGCTTGACAGAGTTCAAATCGAGAGCAGAGCATTGGTTGCCGTAGGTTGAAGAGGCGCAGAAGTGGAAGAGGGGGAGGAGGAGGAGAGGGAAGTGGGGCAGCCTTTGGTGGCAGGCGGCGCTGTGCCAAAATGCTGAATTGAGGTTCTGTATACAAAACGGAAACGGAAATGTGCAGAGCTTTGTGCACAAAATGTCTGTGGCAAGCGAGGAGAGTTGGACACACACAAACACACACACACACGTACTTGATGCCGGCAAATGGCTGCCTCTTGCCAGTAGGGGGGAGGGAGGAGGTTGTAGCAGTAGGAGGATTGTAGCATGAAGCTGGCTTAAGGCCGCACAAAGCTGGCTAAAAGCTTAGAATTGCGAAAAATACGAAATCGATTTTCGAAAATTCTTCTTCCATTTCGCTTCAGTTTTTTTCTCTTTCTTTCTGCTTATTTTGCTCTCTGGCCATAAATAAAATACAACAATGGCAGTTTAGTGTGTGGCAAGGAGAGGAAGGTGGGGGAGGGGGGAAATTCTTATGCTGTTTTAAGCTTTAAAGCTTTAAGCCACGTTGAGAGTGCGGCAACAACTTGGCAACTGCTGCTGCTGCCGCTGCTGCTGGGAATTGTCTGTGTGTGTGTAGCGGTAGATGGGCATATATGCAAATAGATTGGCCATATACTAACTATATATTATTTATATATATTCCTCTATATGTCTTGTGTGTTTCCCTACTTCTTTTATCGTATATAAAGTGTACTTGCCTTGCCTTTGCCTACTTGACTCTTGTCTCTCCTACCTTGCTCGCTGCCTTCATATTAGTTTGTTAGTTTTGACTGACAGACAAGTTGACAAGCGAAACTCTCTTAGACACACACACACAGACACACATACACACAGCTTGCACTGACATATTTCTTCTTCTTCTGCTTCTCTTTGCGGTTGCCTGCATCGCTGACTGAATGACAAAATGTCTGCCCCGCTGCCTGCCCCTTTTCCATTCCCATGCCCGTTTCTACTGCAATTGTTGTTGTGTTACACACACACACACGCACACACACACAGTCAGGCAGGCAGGCAGTCACATGTCTGCGCTGTCATCTCTTTGCATATTCACAATTTTTGTTTGTCCCTCTTCTTTTTTTCTGCTCGCATTCCATTTTCCCTTTTTTATTTGCGCAAATTGCGTTTCGCATGCCACGCCCCATACGCCCCTTGCCTTGCACAGCTCTTCTCAGCTCTTTTTGGCAAAAAAAAGGCTAGATCTTTTAGAGGCAACCATTCACAAGTCTAGAGAAACATGAAGTAAAATATACGAAAATATTTCGAAAAAACGATAGAAAAAATACTATAAAAAATACTAGGAATCTCTGCAAAATATTGTACATACACAACATAAAATATGTGTTTAAATATGTGTTGAAATAAATACAATAATTGATTTGAAATGAAACAAATATTCGAATATATATTGAAAATAAATGTTGTCAACAATTGTTAGCTGATAACAAATTCCGCCTCTTCTTTGTCTGTCAGTTTTGCACCTGCCTCATATGGGAAGTATGCTTACCTGTAGTACCTCTGGCTAGCCTCCTCCTACTCCCCTCCCCTCCCCCTTAACACCTTAAACTGAGCTGGAAGTTGGGGAGTTGAAGCCCGCACTTGGTGCGCATGTTTAATGTTTATTTTATTTGTAGTTTGTAGTTTGGCTTTATTTTTACAGCCACTTTAAAGCTATTTTTAATGGGCTTTTACCACAGCAAGCAAGACAGAGAAAGAGAGAGGGAGATGCAAAGAGGGAGGGAGAGCTGCTTAGCTGTTTTTTGGGTTAACTTCTGCGTGGCGAGACGCGACTTTGACGCGCTCTCGTAATGCGCGTGAAAATAAAGTTTTTCGCTTGAAAAAACGTTAAATAGCGGCTATAAATGAAACAGCGCAATAATAGCCAAAACAGCCAGTCAAAACAACTGCTCAGGTTCTCTTTCAGTTCTCTCTCTCTCTCTCTCTCTCTGTCTCTCTCGACTCATTCTATTTCGCATGCATGACTAATTTCCACAGATGAAAATCCAGTTGCGACTTTGCCGCCGTTCCCCCAATTTGTGACTCAGTTCTGTCGACCGATCTGAGTCTGACTCAGCCGTGGAAAACCTTATCGCTAAACTCAACAGTACCCCCCCTTTCCCCCCTTCCCCCACTGAGTCAACTGGGTCAAGCCTAATGCATTTTCATGCCTCGCTTTGCAGTCTCACTTGCGAAACTGCAGATCTTAACTCAGGCAATTATAATCGATGACTGGGAATACGCAGACTAGAAGTGTCGAAATTCTGTAGAAAACATTGTGCAATGCCAGAAAGATATGGCACAGATATAGCAGCTTAGAAGGCTTCTTATCATTAACTGAACCCGCTCTTCCCTTGAGCGTGATTTATCCAATATTCTCTAGAGAGAAATGCCAACTGCAAAGGAACTTTTCACCTGCCCAAAGCGACATATTTAATGGCAGTTGGCTTCCAGTTACCAAGTGATGCCCACTTGGGCTACCTTCCTTTCCCACTCTACACTCCCCCCTCCTGCTCGCACTCTTCTGCGTCGGCAGCTGCCATCAAATGCACAATTCATTTGCGCATAAATTTGCGCAGATTTTTACAGTCACATAAAGCTTGCGACGCCGCTGCCAATGCTGCTGCCGTTGCTGCTGCAGTTCTTAAACGGCAAGTGGCAACTGGGGGGAGGGTCCCAGAAGCAGGGCAGTACCAGTGGCAGCGAGAGGGTGAGAGAGAGAGAGAGGCAGGCAGGGGGCTATGTGAAACTGTTCCGCAAGAAGTCACCATAAAAATCAGCAGGCTGTGACAATTTCACGGGCGTTTCTCTCCCAGTCTCTCCTCCTGTCCCTCTCCCTGCCTTCTCCTGTCTCTCTCTCTCTCTCCACCTTTCTCTCTCTGCCCCTCTTTCTCTCTGCCTCTGTCTCTTGGTGGCCCACGCGCTGCTGGCGCTATGCAAATGTCACGAATGATAAACGCAATGAGCATAAATAAATAAACAGCAACAACAGTAAGCACAACAACAACAACAACAACTTACCCTGCTTCGCCTCAATATGGGGCCGGGTCTGGAGCTGGCGGCAAAGAGTTATGGCCTGCGAATCGGGCGACTTATTTATTAGTGTCGCAAATCGTTTAAAATTTTATACGCAAAATCTTCTTTATGCTCGGACATTTTATGCCCATAAAGTTGGTCAAGTAGGGTATGCAAAGTAGGCGAGCATACCCAGGTGGGTTGAGCCCGCCAGCAAAACGAGAAAGCCAATTGAGTTGAGTGTGTGTCGATAAACAGAGTTCAACGAATATCTTGATGTACTTTAGTAGACTGAGAGAGAGAGAGAGAGATGAGGCAAGTGTGAGGTACAAGCATCTTTTACAGGGTATATCACACGCACCTAACTACCCCACACATAGCTGAGAAATGGTAGAGTAGTGAGGCACAAGTGGAACAAGCAGTAGAGAGAGTAGTACTTACATACACAACACTTTGGTGGGGTAAAATTAAATTAAATTAAACTCAAAAAAATTAAATTAATGTTAAATTTAATTATCCTAAAATTTTGTAAACTTAAACTTAATGCTTTATTATTTTAAATTAAGTTTTTAAATAATTCTTTGTATCTAATTCAGTCGACAATATTTAGTCGACTTTAAATTAATTAAATAAAATAAAATAAATACTTAGGTCAATAACATGTTGGAACTGAGAAGGAGCCTAACATTACTCAAGTTATATCCCTAAGCTCTTTCTATATATTAAACTAAAACTTGGTGGACAGCTGCGCAACGGGTGGAACAGGCAGTACCTTCATGCATAACAGTGCCTTCATACAGCAGTACCTTCATACAGAACACTTGAATTGGTTATATCAAAGAATAAAGTTGGAATTGAGAAGCAGGAGCTCAACTCTGACTCATTTATATCCCAAAATCTCTACCTATACAGCTGAGATTTGGTATGCACATATTGAAGACAGTAAACAGAACATATGCAGCCTTATATGCCCTACACTTTTACAGGGTATATGCAAGTATTTCTTCAGCCTGCGCTTTACACCATTCGTTTATGTGTTAATCGATTTACAGTCATTGTTGTTGTTGTTGTTGCCCAACTTATATAGCTTATATATTTATAAAGCAGGCATAAATTTTGGAAACAGAACGAGCTACCTTCCCGTCGATGCCACTGCCCCTCCCTCTACCCCACAGACTGTATAACAAATTGGACTGTGATTTATATTTTTTGACTCGATTTTTTAGTTTATTTTGCCATCGATTGTTTATGTTTTTATTTAGCTACAAGAACGGCATAAGGGGGAGAGACGGAGGAGGGGAGTAGCTGCAATCCATCACGGAAATATGTCAAAAATCTATGTAGGCAAAAAACGCTGACAGACAATTTATGTATAAACAACAACAACAATAACAACAACAAATTGTAATAACAATGACTGCGAAACTCAAAAACGAGAACGAATATCAATGAATGAATGTGTGTGTGCCAGTGTGTGTGTGTGTGCGATTGCATCTGCGTGTGTGCAAAATAGTTTTTTCGCTTTTCCGTATTTTGCTTTGAAATTGATATGTTTGACAGGCATCAAAACACAACAACAACGACGAGAAAACAAAAAGAAAAAGGCAAAGAAAAATTGGGAGAAATTTGGGGAAAATCAAGCGAAGGCCATTTGAGTTGAAATTATTTACTTTCATTTGGAAGATTGTTGAAAAAACTATGTTGCAAAATGCAAAAATAGTGAAAAGGGAAATAGGGAAGGGGGCCGGGAGAAGGAGAGGGAGGAAGAAGGAGGGATTACGCGAGAGTGCGCAGCGAAAGTTCGTGTAGAATATGTGAAAATCCTTACACGATTATGCAATGAAAAATGGCAGTGCAACTTGAGAGGGGCCACGCCCACTGCGCCCTCTTTTTGGGACAAGTCTATTAGTTCGCTGCCACGCCCACCAGCACATAGCTGAGGCCACATGACAAATTGTTGACAATGCCAGGACCACACGCAGTAGGCAGGCATCCAGGCAGGCAGACAGGAAACAAGGCAGCAACACGAACAGCAACAACAACTTATACAGCAACAACAACAACTCATACAGCAACAGCAACAACAACAACAACATGTATCCGTCTACATGTGCATGAACTGCAAATGAATTGATGCGCTTTGTTGACTTTTGTCAATTGGGATTATGGCCCTGCCCAGTCCGCAGTCCACAGTCCCGTCTGCGGCACAGTCCCGTCTATTCACCTACCCCTCCCCCTCCCTCTTTCCCTTACCCTACCCCTCCCCCTGTCCGCTTAACAATTGGCTTAAACCGTGCCAAACAAAGTGTCGAAAAGCGAACCTAAGCCACAGCGCGGATCGGTATCGCTTTCGGAATTGGGAACGCAGCACACAGTCAATTGTTGTCGGCTCTGCATAGCTAGCTGATTGTTGTTGTTGTTGTGGTTGTTGTTATTGGCTTGTGTTGTTGTCTACCTGCCCACGCGCGCGCGTTCATAGATCAGAGATCAGCAGCAGCAGCAGCAGCAGCAGCAGCAGCGGAGCGCGCCCAGGCCCAGGCAGAGATTATGCGACGACGTTGCTTGGTACGGGGATTTGTGGCCGAGAGCAGATCTTTTTACGGATTAAATAAACGAATCGAGCTCAATATGCGACAAAGTATACCCTAGATTGTTGTTGCTGCTGCTGCTGCTCTTAAGCCGCACAACAACAGCAGCAACAGCTTGGCAAACATGCGAAATCTGCTTGCTTAACACAGCAAAGGAGGCAGAGTTCATAGCTAAAGTTATAGGAACCAAACTGGGCACAAACATATGTGCATACCCTGTAATATGGACTAGCTGCTTATACTCTCTATCTTCCTTTCCTTCTTTTTTTCTTTCTTTTGTATATCTCTATATATCTTGCTTGGCTTATGCTCCATTATGCAATGTATATTCCTAATCCATCAAAAAATTATATTCACTTCACTTCTGACTTAAGTAGTTTGCATATAGTAGGTCTATATATAACCTAACTTGCCTTACACTAGATTCTTAAAATATACATATGTATGCATATATAATATTATATATATCATGTAATACCTTGAGCTAGCTTTACTTCCTTCCTTTTGCCTTATATCTCTCTCTCTTTCTTTATCTCATTTTATTATTCTAATTTAATTATTTTATTATTTCTTTATTATTCTCATTTTATTATTCTAAGTCTTGTCTTGCTTCTCTGTCTCTTATTTTAATGTCAAAATATACCCTTTTCTTAGTTAATAGCATTTAATTCTCATATATATTCTTGTTCCATCATAAGATCAACACTTTCTAACTATTTCCCATTCCATCCCATATTATTCATTCTTCTTCCATCATAAAATCTGTATCCAAAGGCACTTAAAACCTTCGTATTCTCCCTATAAAGGTGGTTATAATCTTATATACCCAAAAGTTTCTACAGCATTCGCCATTTTGTTTCTCCCTCTCTCAACTCGCTGTTTTTTTTTGCAACTCTCTGAGACACCTTTGGGGCGACCCTTTTGCGGGCGCGTTGAAATGAAAGAATAACAGAAAACACACAGCAGCAGCAGCAACAACAACAATGAAAACACAAACCATAAGAAGCGAGAGTGAGTGTGTGAGTGAGAGAGATAGCGCGAGAGCGAGACGGGGCCAAAGGCGCAACTTGGTATCAATTTCAGGCAAAACAACAACAATAATAAGAAAACAAAAATAAGAGCCGAGCGCATTTAAATTATTGTACAATACAGACATAGAGAGGGAGAGGAAGCAAGTGGGATAGAGAATGGGAGGGAGAGAGAGGGGAGAGAGAGAGAGAGAACAAGAGTGAGCGAGGCAGCCGTAAATCCTTTTTGGCACAGCTCAACGCGTTTGCCGGGGCGCGTTGGCTGAAAATCCTGTTGCTTTAGGCAACGGTGACGTCGACAGGGACAACAGCAGCAGCCACAGCAGCAGCAGCAGCAGCAACAACAACAATTGAAGGCGAAAAGGTCCTGCGGTCCCATAAAACCCAGACATGGGCAAAAAGGATCACTTTACAAATGCCCACAAATGCGGCCGGTTTTCATGTTGCTGTTGTTCTTGATGCTGCTGCTGCTGCTGTTGTTGTTGCTGCTGTTGCTATTGCTGCCAAGCGGCTTTTGCCACAAGCGACAACAGCCGCAGCAACAACAATAAGTTACCCAAAAAGGTAACCGAACGCGTTGAGGCTCAGCGAACCCAGCGAAAAACAAAGCAAACAAAATGAAAAGCGAGCAGAGTAAAAACAACAAGAGGAGAAAAGGAAACAGGCAGCAAAGCCAGAAGGAAAACTACAGCCAAGCTTAGAGAGCTGCAGACCAACCCCCTCTCCCTCTGCCTAACCATAAAAACCCCGACTACCTTTCTTACTTCCAGCTACCTTTATCAATTGAGGCACTACCGCGCCTTAGTCGCGTAATGCCAATCAAAACATTGTCTCGAAGGGGTTTGCCCAGGAAAAGACAGAGAGGGAGAGAGAGAGGGCGAAAAGAAGAGTGAGAAGAACAGCCAGAGGTAGGAGGGAAAAGAGGTAGGGCTGGTAGTGCAAAAGTTGGACATTGGGGGGTAGCGGAAAGGTGCTTGATGTAGTTCACGCCCGATTCTAATTGGTCATAAATAGCAGATGAGTCTTTTGCTGCCTGCCACCGGCTGTTGCAAGCTTAGCTGTCAAATGAGCAATATATATGGTACCATATGTTGTATGTGATAACTCAGATAGGTATGGTAGGTAGCACTATAGGGTAGCTGCCAGTTAATACCTATAAATAGATAGCTAGGCATGAGGAGACTCAACAAGCAGCAAGCATATTGAGCCATGATAGGTATAAAGGTGCTGTATGTCTGCTGCAGATACATGTATATATATCATATATATACTATATATGTATATATATATAATGATGTTTCTTCATATATATAATCAATTATAATCAATAGAGCCGTTAGACTCAAGAAGCATTAAGCTTACATATTGAAATTATAGTAAAGTATTTGCTGTAGACATATAGACACACATCTTCAGTTTATTTCGTGTATATATAGTAACAATATATTTATATTTAGTATCCATATATAGATATCTAGGTGTAAGTGTTGACTTAAGCTTCATTCTAAATATATAAAGACTGACTCTGAATCAATAAACAAACCACAAACATATTGCTTTGATATGTCTCAAGGTGATATATCCTGTGTATATATAGACATATGTTTGTCATTAGTTTACTTCATGTATTGTATATATAAATAGATTACTCGTTAATTTGTCTGGCAGTGCCTCTCTCCCCTCCCTTCTCCTCCTCTTCTGCATATGTCATTACACCACAAGTTCGATTAAGGTCCTCCCCTTTACCCACAGCCCCCCTCCCCTGCTGCCGTTCCAATTCAAGCGAAATGTCAGCAACAGACTTGACTGCTATACGTTTACCGTTAGACAGCGTCTGCCGACGACTACCGACTGCGCGTCTCTGTTGGCATTTAGTGCCAGTTGAACGACAATTGGCGCCGTCGCCGTCGCCGTTGCCGTCGCACGTCAAGGTCAGCCACAGTGCGGGTCACACGGCGCGTAATGAGTGTCCAGCGCAGAGACTGACAGCTCGGACTGCCGGCTGTCCTTCACTGGCTGTATGGCTGTCTGTCTGCCACTTGCCTCCCCTCCCTTCTCTGTCTTCCTTCTGGATGTTTGTCGCTGTTGTGTTTGTTGTGCAAGTTTTGCACTTAATTTCGATTTGTGTGTTGCGTGCAGCATTTAAAATTTATAGACAAATACTCTAGCTGACCCACACCCACACCCACCTGCACCCACTCCAGCACCACCCCCTCCCCCCTCATACCTCCCCCTGCTGCCCTGCTGTAGCCACAGCCACTTGGCATGCTCAGTGAAGTGTAAAGTGTAGCAGGCACGCACACGCCAACAACTCCCCTGCCCCTGCCCCTGCCCCATTTGAGGGGTTGCACTGCCAAATGAAGTTGCCACTCACTCACTCCCCCTGCCTACAAGACCCCCCTTCCCACACTACCCTCTTGTATTTCGTTGGCATTTGCCATGTTTCCCTTTTTGCTGGTTGCGACGTGGCGCGTTTTTCATGCTTTGATGCGGCGTCACAAATTGTTGTGGTATTTGTTGTCGTTCCCGGCTATTGTTGTTGCTGTTGTTGCTTAGCTTGTGCTGCTGCTGCTGCACCCTCGCAAATAGTTGTAGAACAACGGCAATTCGTTTATTTAATTCATTTGCCGCGTTGCCTTGGCTCTCTGCTGGCGTCGGCGTCGGCGTCGTCTGTCGTCGGCATTTCCTTCTTCGTCCGCGTCAAACAAAGCAGCGCGTGGCAAGTGTCAGGAACAGTTCACAGTTCGCAGTTCTTCGCGCTGATTCGTCTCCAACTACCAGAGAAACCCTTGCCACGCCCGCCCCCTGCCACCCCTTCCCCTTCTCCCACCACTCACCTCTCTTTGTGGCACTTGCAGAACTTGACGCTGCACTTTGCACACAATTCTCAACAGCAACAACAATGAAACGCAGGCGTTGAAGCATAAATTGCATGACAAATAAACCTGCCAGCGCTGCTCGACGCAAGGACAATGACAATGACAATGAAACGGGCAACAACAGCAGCAGCAACAACGACAACAGCAGCAACAGCAGCAACAACAGCAACAGCAGCAGCAACTTGCGCTGTTTGCACTGCTTGCAGATTTGTTTGCACTGCTTGCACAGCACCCCCTCTCTCTCCCACCCTCTCTCTCTCACTCACACACACATGAAGTACACTTGAAACAATTTCGAAGGTTCTTCTCCTTTGTGTTGAGTTGGCACAACGTGACAAAGCTCAAGGATTCTCTTGGCTTCACAAGATTCGCCTGCCCAGTTGG
Source organism: Zaprionus capensis (assembly GCA_018903675.1). Classification (NCBI taxonomy): domain Eukaryota; kingdom Metazoa; phylum Arthropoda; class Insecta; order Diptera; family Drosophilidae; genus Zaprionus; species Zaprionus capensis. The sequence goes on along the minus strand of JAEIFN010001073.1, from coordinate 9,101,782 downwards.
CTTTAGTACAAGATTTGGTATTAAATGGTATTATATGTAGTATTTTATGGCATTATATATAGTATATACAATATGTAGTGTATTAATACTACTCAAAATATGAATAAACAAATGAATTACTTGGATATGGCATATATTATATATACAAAAAGTTAAAGAACTACACAAGAATTGGAGATCAATTCTTAGCAGGAGGTACAATATTTCTACAAGTTGGCAGCACATCTTCCCTTACCAAATAATTATAATAACTAAGAAAACCATATTGACTCCTTTTCTATTTATTGTTATTCATATGTATTGAATGCTTACATACGAGTATAATATTCTGAGCTCAATCAAAACTACGATTACACTTAACCGAAGTTCTTTAAACAATACTTCAGTTATGCCTGAAGAGAACAAGAAGTTACTACAAAGTCTCTCTCTCTCTCTCTATGTCTCTCTCTCTCCCTTTCTCTTGGTATACTTCTGTTCCTTCTACTACAAATACAAACTAAGCCGACTTTCATAGACCATCATGATCTTGATCGTCATCAACATCATCTATAGTTCCTTATTGCCTAAGCTTGTTGTGATATCTGCAAGACGATGGTCTTTATCGCAAGTTGCCGATTATATAACCACAGCAGTGACAACTCTTGCGTAACTCTGCGAAATGAAAGGCAGCAGAGAAGGAGTAGTTGAAGAGTAGAGGGAAGGGAAGAGAAGAGCAGAAGGAGAAGGAGGGAAGAGGTAGCGGGACAGCGAACACAAAGTACACATATCACATCTCAAATGGGGAGTCAGGCACGCGGATTAGAGTTGCCGCACTAAGCCGTGCGACTGCAGACAGCAGAAGACTGCGGACAGAAGACTGAGGACTGAAGACTGGAGACAGCGAACTGCAGAGACTGGAGACCGGCTGTAGACGGGTGCAGCGTCAACGGCCCCGTCAATGAGTCGAGTCAGGCTGCAAATCCCTTGGACTAAGGTGGCACAGCACCTGGTGCAGTGTGGCCAGCTCAGACAAGTGTGTGTGCCCCTTCTATGTGTGTCCGTGTGTGTGTGACAATTCAAATCAGCAACGCACTGACAGGAATTAACCTAATTTTACAGCCAACAAACTTGAGCCGCAACTCGCAGCCTCCTTCTCTCCTCTCTGTCTCTCCCCGTCTCTGCCTTATGCCTTGCATGAATGAAGATGCAGACAACGACGGCGACTCACGGATACTTTCAGTATGCGCTCATGTAGAAAATCCAGCGATCTGTTCCACGTCCATGCCGCATTTTTCATGCCGCGTACGTTGTGTGCACTTAATAGTTGCCCATAAACACGGTCCGCACTCGACGCGCATCGCCTCAACTCAACTCTTCGCCCCTCGCCCCGTCGCTCGTCTCCCAACCCCCAGCCCCATCCCTGCGGCAGTCCCAGCTGAGCTCTGGCAATTCATTGCCTGCCTGGGGAGCAGCAGCAGCAGCATCGTCTTGCCCTGCCCCTGCCCCTGCCCCGCCCGCTACCTTGCACCGTTGAGGGTTGCCAGCCGCAGCGGCAGAGTCGATTTTTCTGCATCGTGAAACACATGATGCAAAACTAATTCGAAATTAATGTGTGTGCGCTTTGTCTATGCCCTTTCCCTTTCCCTTTCTCTTTCTCTGCCCCTGCCCCCTTGCGTGCCCTGGACAGGGGTAGCTGTGGGTGGCTAAGCCCAACCTCGTCATGGGGTCGGAAAACGTTAGAAAAACAGAAGAGGCACAACTTGAGCCACTCGAGCACTTGTCGCAAAACATCGCCAGATGCCAGAATAATGAGGGAGATCTAAAAAGAACGATGGGTTTCAATGAATGTAAAGATGTATAGATATGTAAAGATATATAGAAATATTTATATATGTATAGTATAGAAAGTCTTCTGCTTAATGGAGTTACAATCCTTTTGAAGTCTATGCTTCTCTTTTTGCCATATCAGCAACTTATTTTCTTTAGAGTATATTTTACAAGGCTGGCAACTCTAAAGTTATTCTGTAAAATATTCATAAAAATCTGTAGAATATCCCTAAAATATGCATAAATTTTAGTACGCTCTTATTGGCACTGATCTTTTTCTATAGGTTACATTTTAGCGTTGCCACATTGTTGTGCTTATTCTTAACCTAATAGGTTATACCAGTATTACTTTAGAATCCTTGGATGAGATGTCTATATGTTACTTATAACTACTCTAACTACTACAGTTACTATATTTACTATATTTCCACATGTCAACTATCAATTTCTAGGTTATAAAATATTTAGAGCATAACTCATCTAAATCTACAACTACATAGCACCAGTCAGGCAATACTAAGCTGGTACTGCACGAACAGGTGCTTGCTCAGGCACTTGCCAGGGCTGAGAGGGTTGCGCCCTAAGCTATACCCCGCAGTGAGGCTAGTGCTGGCGAGGGGGCGTGGCAACTGGCGTATCGCGCAACTGTAGCAAGATGCGTTGCCAAACATCGCACTTGACTATGCAAACAAGCAAGTGGGCGGCGGTACGCCTTTGTTTATTTATTTGCCTGCGACCTCCGTCGCTGTACCCCCAATCCCACTGTGCACACTGTCCATCTGTCTGTTTGTCTGTCTGTCTGTTGGTCTGTTTGGCCTTGTGTTTGCCTGGCTGTCAGTCAAAACGGATGGGCTCAAGGCTCAAGGATGCTGTCGATGTCGAAGCTGGCGCTGCACTTGTGCGTCTTCCTCGAGGACGCCGCTGGCTGTTGCTGATGCTGATGCTGATGCTGATGCTGCCCCTGCTGTTTGTGCTAGTCAAACAGAGGCGTCACGAGGGGGGGGGGGAAGGGTGGAGGATGGCGACACACACAAAAAGAAAAACACGAGCAGAAGAGGCAAAAAATAATTCTATCCTAAGCGAGAAATGAATGTTTGAACTTTTATGGTTGCTTCTGCTGCTGAGGGTGGCTGAACGGCTGAGGGGGTTGCTGCTGCTGCTGCTGCCGCTGTCAATGGCATAATTGCTATTGCTACAACAACAATTACAAACAACAGCAGAGCCCTGTGAGCCGAGGCAGCCAAGGTTTTTGTGGCAATCAAATGAAGTGTTCCTGAATGGTTTTCAAAGTTAATTTGAGTGATGCTTGAAGAGAGTCTCTGCTGCTGCTGCCTCTGCTGCCGCTTGCTGCAGCGGTTACTGGTACTGACAACCCTCTGTACAGCGCTACCCTCTCCCCTGTTCCGTTTTCCCAATGGTCGCGTGTTTATTAACATGTGTTAACAACAACTTAAAGCGCCCATATGGAACCGAGTCTGGTCTGGTCTGTCCTGGCCTGCTGTAGACTGTGCCATATTGGGTGGTGATCCCAGGGCTCTTCCCCTCCCGGTTAGCTCGATTTCTTTGTCAACTGGCGACATGTAAGCGATGCTGGTAAACACTTCAAGTTTCCGTTTCGTTTCATTTCGAGCTGCTGCTGCTGCTGCTGTTGTTGTTGTTGCTTGAACGGTTTAGTGGTTGCCTGGTTGGGCGATTTGGGCGTTGGGTGGTGCTGCTGCGGGTCAATTGAGAGTCGCTTGAGTAGTGCAATCGGGTGAGGGGCGGTGCGCACCTGACGCTCTTTTAAACTTGAAATTAGATCGAAAACACCCCTGGAAGAGTTTTGTTTTCGCATTAGATGAGAAACGCTGGATAAGCGTCTGAAGAAGGTTGACAAGTACCCAAAGGACGACGTGGTTCCTCTCGGGTTAAGCCATACGAAGAGTGGGCAGTAAAACAATGCGTCGATGGTAACCCTATATTAAAAGATAAGCAAAGTGCAGCAGTGCAACGAGCAATTTGAATCTGTGTAGAAGGGAGAGGGTTGAAGAAGCCTTACGTCTTTTGTTTTTGTTTCTACTTAAAGCACTCTATCAAATATGTATTTAAAAGTTTATTGTTTAGTTGAACTTTTCAGCTTCTTTCTTTACCGTATTCTTCTAAATCTTTTCCTTCCTCTCTTACTGATCATCAGTCTTTAATTGAAGTTATTTCATTGTGATATTCACGCCTTTTTTTTTTGAAACTTCTTTATTACTTATCTCACTTATTGTGTACCTCTCCCTTGTCTCACTTGCAACCTCTCCTTAACCTCACTTGCAACCTTTACCTAGCCTCACTTCTAAACACTTCACAACCTCACTTCTTGCCTCTCCCCAACCTCACTTCTTACCTCTCCCCAACCTCACTTTCAACCTCCTCCCAATCTCACTTCTAACCTCACTGCTAAGCTCATACTAACCTCACTTCTCAGCTCTTGCTAACCTCACTTTAACCTCTCTCCGAAATACTTCTAACTACCTTCTAAGACCCTCGTTGCTCAGTTGTCAGCTCGCAGGCGTCTCTTCTCGTTTCCGACTTCAGCAATCTCGGCGATTCTTTCCGCTGTCTGAAGCGCTCAGCAGTTCTCTCCGCTGATTGCAATTAACCTTCGCTCGCCTGGCCATCAACTGAGTACACAGCTATTCGCACTCGCACTCATATTCATACTCATACTCATAATCATACTCAAATTCGCATTCACATTCACTTTGGCAAATGCCCGAGCAAGTTTGAATCAAAGCGCCTTGTTCGCTTCCTGCTCGTCACTTGCGATTTGGCCAGCGATACGCGCAGCTGCATTATGGTCATCATCTGGCCGGGATTTGCATGCTCCGCTGCAGGAGACAGCTCGACTCGTAATGCGTTAAGCTCCCCCTCTTCCCTCTGCTGCACTAGCTACGTTTCCCTTTCAGCTGACTGAGTGACAGGTGGACAACTAGACGGGAGTAGTGAGTGTGGAAGGGAGGAGGGTGGAGGGGGAGGGACTGGAACCGAACATGAGGCTAATGACTCGCAGTCTGGCGCCAAATTCAAGGCATATTGTGTGGCAGCGAATCAAAGCTGAGCCACGCTACCCTCACCCTGCTCTACCCTCGACCTCATGGCGCACCCCCTGAGCGGGTCGCATCTGGTGCGGATTAGATTATGCATAATAAAGTGTAATTTATTTTCGGCAAGTTGCCAATGCTGGCAAGTGTCAAGGAGAGATTGCAGGCCCCTTTATCAGGTGGCAGGGTCCCCAGAGAATGCGACGAGATTCGCAGAGATTTCTGCAGCGAGGGTTGGCCCAAGACAATCGAATCGTTGCCAGTTTTGAGTGACACGTTTCAACGCGAGATGCGTCGCCTTGGCCTGCGCTGGTGCCGCGTGGCTCGCTTATCTGGAGCAGTGCAGGATGACAAGGACGCGTGTCAGCATTTTGCATGGCAGCAGGCAGCAGGCAGCCGGCGATAAGCGGAGCAGGAACTGGCTTAATCAACTTATTCGGGCATCGTCGGTTGTTCCCGAAACTGCATTTGACACGTGCCCCAGGGGGATGGGCCACGCCACCAGGCCAGGCTGGGGTGTGGGGGCTACTTAGACCATGAAATGGTGACACGTGACTCCAGCCGTGCGTCGTTGTCGTCCGAGCAGGTCGTCCTTTTCGGCTTAGTCCTAGCACAAATATTATTTATTGCAATTGTATTTTAAGTGGCTTTTGGGTTACCTCACCTCCCCCTACTCACTGCCCGCTTTCCATACGCATTGTTGAGCAATTTGTTAAGAGATTTCCCAACTACAACCAACTTCATCTCTCTCTCTGTCTCTCTCTCTCTTTCTTCGTCACAGATTCATTAATGGGCTCAGCGAGTGAAGACGAAGACGACGATGATCCGCCACATTTGCGCGGACCGGCGCTGGGATTGGGCGTGCTCGGCCCGAATGGGCCAGACTCAGCGGGTGGACCGCTGGGCACCTCGGATATATCAGTACAAAGCATGAGCACCGATAGTAAAAATACGCATGACGACTCCGATCAGGTAAGTTAGTGGAGGCTCTTCAGTCTCTACCCCCCCATGTTCCCTCTCCCTCTACCTAGTACCTCCTGCCCAGCGTGGACTCGCTTGCATCATTAACAGGTTTCCGTTGCCAGTATACAAAGTAATGAATGGAATCGAATGGACATGGCCCTGGAATGGGAAAGCGACGGCTTCGTCCGCCACTTTGTAGACCCGCCGTCAGCCCCATTTGATTAATGATTGGCAAATGATTATGAGCTCGTATATCTCACTCCAACTACCAAGCGCGCACTCCCTCTACCTCTCTCTCCCCCTCTCTCTCTCTCTCTCTCCCTCTCTGTGTTACTCTGCATCTCATGCATTTGACTTGATCTCTCGCAGGGCTCCTTGGACGGTGATCCCGATGGACGCGGCGATTCTCAGGCGGAGAACAAAAGTCCCGACGATGCAAACGGCTCAAAGCGACGCGGACCCCGCACCACCATCAAGGCCAAACAGCTGGAGGTACTGAAAACGGCATTCAATCAGACACCGAAACCGACACGCCATATTAGGGAGCAACTGGCCAAGGAAACGGGACTGCCCATGCGCGTGATACAGGTGAGTTTCCCTGCCCGAACTCGAACTGGAACTCGAACTCGATTTCGATTTCCATTCCATTCGATTCCATTGCTGCCCCCATCGCGTCTGCAACTGTGCTCAGGCGTAACCGACAGCCGAACCGAACAAATGCAACTGTCAGCTGCAGTTCATAAACAATTTGTTCTACCTGAAACCCAATGGGGAGATGTACCGACCAGGGGCAAGTCGCGAATAGACGCAGCTAAAATGCTCAGCAAAAGAAACCAAATTGGCAAGGAATCAGCAAATTGTTGCTTCAATGTGTCCTCTATTAATGATATATCATAAGAGGGTGCTCCAGAGTATCATCAGACATATGCATTAAAAAGAGAAACTGCATTGATATTTCAATTACAAATCAAGAGATATACCAATCAGGGAAAGTCTAGGTTAGTCACGTATAGCAAAAGAAGCCAAATTGCAAGCCAAGAAATAGTAAATTTTAGCTATAAAGGTGTTGGAAAGGTCCTCTATAATCGTTGTATTGTAAGAAGGTGTTCCTGTGTATCATCAACATTTCATATAAGATAAACAGGGAAACCACATTTCTCATTCCCTAAAACTGACAGAGTTTTTGAGTAGAAAGATTGTATTGAGCATGTCTTTATACCGTTTAATGACACTACCCAAACTAAGATTTTCTAGTTATTAAACTCTGCAATACCTAACTAAAGTACCTAACTACTTTAGAGATTATTAACACACTTTAAAGGTATAGCTCAAAGGTAGCATGTAGAAGTTCTCTCCCTATCAGTTCTTGGTTTCATATGCCATATGCGTATGGTGAGCTTGCCCATATGATATGCCTGGTCTGAGGTTAGTTCCGAGTAAGACGAAATTGTTGCGCTTTGCCGATTCTATTTTTGCGACTTCTTTGGGTTTGGCAGCTCTGGCCCCCAAAGTGACCATGTGACGTTGTTTAGTTGGGTTTGCCGCAACTCAGTTCCTGTCTCCCTCTCTCTCTCTCCCCGCTCTCTCTCTCTTGCTGTGTGTCTGTCTCTGTCTGCGTTTCATCAGCATAAAAAAGGCATAAATTAGGCGCGCTGCGAGTGTTTAAACTAAAGCAAAAGCAGAGCCAAAGTCATCGACTCTGGGGCGAGTTCCAATTGTTGTTGTTGTTTCTGTTTTAACTGTTGTTGTTGTTTTTCACTTTTTAAAACCAAATCATAAAAATAGTCGGCCACGATATTTCAACGTCGTCGTTTGCCGCCTTGCAACGCTTCATTGCGCTGTTCCCCCCTCTCTCTCTCTCTCACTCCCGCTCTTGTGCTGCGGAATTTACTGTGGTTTCAAGCCTGTAAAAACAACAAACCAAATACAATAAAAAATAAAATGAACTTAAGCCCGTAAAGCCGAGGCGGGGGCGCATAAAAAACGGAAGTTCATTGCGCCAAAAACCAAAAAGGAAAATCGACAAAATTCGAAGAGAAGAAAAAAATAAAACCCACAAAAAAAAATTAGCCAAAGGCAACAAATATTTTAACTACAGCAAGACGACCCCGAGAGGCAAGAGAGAAAAATTACTAAGGCCAAAACAAAAAGAAGTGAAGAACGCCCCCGTGCCGAATGAAAAGTGATTAAAAGCAGGCAGCGAAAGCGTTTAACATTTTTACAGCGCTCGCTTTGCTTGTGAGAAGCGCCGAGAACGGTCATGTTAAGCGCAACTGTTAGCTAACATGCGATAAAGCCTTGGCTGCGCAATTATTAGCATTCTTATGGCAGGTTTGCGTGAAAAGAATGAGAGAGAGGGGGAGGGAGGTAGGTAGATAACATACAGAAATAGGGCTAAGTGCCGTATCTACATATGGAAAGTGCAGAGCCAGCCCAGCATTATGCATAGTAATGAGGGCCCCAGTGGCGTGTCAGAGCTTTCAAGATTAGCAAAATGCACCTTAATAAAGATTGTAATAATCTTTAAGCGTTAAGCCCGAAGAAGTAATCAGCCCCAGTGCCCTGAAATGTTTAACTCGTTAGTTTTAAGTTGATTATGCAATTATTATGGGCAACTTAAGGCATTATGGTCTTAGATGCAGGGATAAGCAGGCCTGAAGTGTTTCTTCTGCAGATTCCTATATACAAGGTGTTTCGTCTGCTGATTTATTAAGCTTCCTAATGAGAACTCCTTATAAGTAATAACAAAAAATTAACTAAAACTTATAATTGGCATCGGCATCAGCGTTTGAAGTGGTAGTTCCAATATAAAGTCTCTGCTGGGTTATTCCAAGTTGCATCTTTTCTTCTGATTTCACTATTTCCCATAACTCGTATGCATTACATATTGCCCAATTTCCATAGCTCTCCGAAATGGGATCAATTTCATTATCTGTTTTGAGGCCTCGCTGACACCTTCCTGTTCTCACTTTCTCGATGATTACATTGTAATCGTGTTTCGTGCTACGATTGATCCGCTCGGCATCTGTTCGGCTCCTGTCAAGGATATCCGCAGCATATGCTTGCAACTCAATACGGACAGGGGGGCGGACAGACAGACGGACAGACATAGAGACAGACAGAAGGGCAGACAGAGGGGCAGACAGAAAGACAGGCCTCTCTGTGCGCACCTTGACTTCGTTAGCATTTTCCCTTTTCCAGCGCATTTTCAACAGGTTTGACTTACAAATTTTTCATGCAACGCCCCCACACACTCACGCACACGCACACACACACATGCACGCACACACACAGCTGTCTAACGAGCCCAATCTTGCCGATCTTCACTGCGCTGCCTTGTTGTTTTCCCACAAGAAATGAAAACGTTGAAAAACGAAACATTTAACGGGGATTACGCAGGCGCAGTCGAGGGTTCCCCTTTCCCCTCTCTCTGTCTCACAGTCTCCGTGTCTCTCCCCCTCTTTCGTTGTCTCTGTGGTCGCCGCCTTTGATGTGTCATTGGTTACAGTTAAAGGATATTTCGGGCGGCATGTCGCGAGTTTTAGTTGAGTCTTTAAACGCGACAAGTGTGACACAATCAACACCTCTTTATGCCCAGCTCGTACCCCCCCGTTCCCCTGACCCTTGCTCATGCTGTTGTTGTTGTTGTTGCTGCCCTCTTCAAATCTAAACGAAAGTGACAAATGCCAACGAGTTGAAGAGGAGGCGACGCAGACGACAACGGAGATGATGACGACGTCGCTGTCGCTGACGTTGACTTAATCGCCTTGCTGGAGCAGCTTACGCACACACACTGGCACACACACACACACACTGGCACACACACACACAGCTGTGCGCTGTCAACTTTTGCATCTTCATTAATGTTGCATTTTTTTTTCGAATTTTATTTGTTTTTTTTTCGCGCGGCTTTAAAACTTGCACAGTGTGACAGGCTGACAGGCACTTGTTGTTGTTGTTGCTGTTGTTGCTGTGGCAATCAACAATATCCAATAACAAGTTGTCAGTCAGTCGGCGCTGTTGCATGTACCAGGAAAAGTCGGCAGCCAAAAATCGATGCAGTCGCAGCTGCTTAGAAGGCAAAGATACAAATACACGTAGATACGCAGATACAAAGATACAAAGATACTCCCAGATAGACTGCTGCGTAGCCCTTTGAGTAACTTGATCTGCTCTGCTGCTGGCGCATCAAAGCGTTGCAGCGTGCCACAATCGGGGGCAGGCGCGTCTAACAAAAATGTCAACGCCAAAAAGCGATCGAAGCCATGTGAAGCGCGTTGGAGAATCGAAAAGGGCCAACGGCTTTTGTGGCAGCTCCCCGCATGCTGTGCGTCTTATAATAAGTTTTACAACAGCAACAACAACAACAGCAGCAGCAGCAGCAGCAACGGGGCCAGACACAACACACAGACAGAAGCAGCGTGACACAAAAACTTCTTAAGAACTTTGCCGACAGCTCGCAGCGGGCGGCGGCAGCAGCCACGCCCCCGTCCCGCTTCACGCCAACAACACTACATACAAGTGGCACAAGCAGGGGAGGGGTGAAGAAGAGAGGGGGGAAAGGAGCTGCTAACAATTTGCATAGCTCGCGGCGTTTGGCTGCGATTGGCAGTCTGAACTTTGACCTGACAGCTGACCCGAGCAGCGGCAGCAAATTGCGCTCCCCACTTTCAACTCCATCAAGTGAAGGAGCAAGGGCGGGGGAAGATGGAGGGGGCAGGGGCAACGCGACCACAAGCCGCCACAAACAACAAATAAATCATCGACATGTTTTCAACATTAACATTAACATTAACATTAAAAGCGCACAGCAATAACAATAACAATAGTATATAACCTACTACCCCCCCCCCTTTCCCCACACGCTGCTACAGCCACTGCCCGTGACCCACCCCCACCTCTCTTGGCTATGGCCCATAACAATGGCCAATAACAATAACAATCATAACAGCAGCCCAAACTCAAACTCAAAGTCGAACTCGAACTCGAAGTTGAAGTCGAAGTCGAAGTTTTGATTTTCGTCTACCTCCTCTGCCTCTGCTTCTTCTCCCCCTCCTCCTCCACCCCGTTTGCCTGCTTCTTCTACTACTGCTTCGCCTACCGCTCTCATTTTATAGACCGACAATTTGTAAAACGACTTAAACCTACTTTAAGTCGAGACATATAATAAATATAAAGGGTGCTTCGCATCGAGAAAGCTGAGAAAGAAACAGATATCGCAGTTTGGTTTATAGCAGCTGCCCCTATATGGTTTATCTAGAGTTAAAGGGCTCTTACTGCTGCTTAGTCATAGCACATGCACTCAACTATGGCATGGAGTGTAAGTTAAGGTAGCGTAGGTAGAGCTGCTTGAAGCTAATGAAGGTACTGCTTACGAAGTACATTAAACGAAACAATTAGCAAGTTCTTCGGATATTTGTCGTTGGTTTACAGTCATTCAAGTTACTGCAATGTGAATATATTCAAATTTGATCTATCTATATAAAGATAAAGATATAAAGGTACTTCTCTTAATGTAATAGAATAATACGAAGTAATCAAGCAAGTTCTTTTAATATTCAAACTTAGAATATCTGACTAGAGTCCACTCTTTATAGCTGCAATCATTATCTTTATATATGTATATATGTAATAATACGAGTATATATCTCTGAAGCATAGTGTAGATGGAGTAGGTAGATCTTATGGAGATCTGGCAACCCTCTCTATTTGCCATTCACACTGATTTAAATATTTACACTCAATAGATATTAATCTGTTTAATTTATCGATATCCTTTTAATCATCGTTAAGTTCCCCCTCTTTCGATCGCAAACTGTCAAGCACATAACACGTGCCACTGCGTAACTTCTAAAACATTTTTCATCCAAATAAATCATAAGCATCAAACAACATCCATTGCATTTAATTACATAAAACATCTACCAAAACTATTGTTCACTACAATTGGTGACCCTCGACTATTAAACTCGCACTAAAAAACACTTGGTCCCTACAATTGGTGATCGCCGACTATTCAAACCACTGGCTCACCACAATTTGTGTCCCTCGACTTTCATCATACGAAGCACACACAACATTCTTATAAGATGGAGAACGATAGTTTTGCTGACGCACAAAATAATTCAGAACCAAGTGGATCAAATCTAAACACAATTACTAGACAGATGCCGTTTCCACAACTTCACACAATCACAAACATAGAAATGTTTTTCACCAAATTGGAAAACTGGTTTCTATTGCAAGGCATCGGTTCTCGGAAAGAGCATGAGAAGTACGCAGCAGTCATAGCGTACGCAGATTCTAAATATTTGGAGCAAGTCCACGATCTTGTCCAAAACGAACCGGAAACAAATCCGTACACCACACTTAAGCAGGCTATACTAGGCAAATTCGCAGAATCGGCAATGGTTCGACTTGAAAAGCTCGCATCTGGAATACAACTCGGTGATGGACGCCCAAGTCATTTACTCAGTCAGCTACAACGGACAAATGCCACCAACGACGAATCAGTTGTCCGTCGCTACTGGATCAAGCGCCTTCCACCTCAAGCTCGTGCCGTCATTGTAGGAATGCTCGAAAGTGCCCCGGATACAACACTATCCCATCTTTCAACAGCCGCAGACGCTGTCATGGACTCACTCACTTTTACATCGAGTGACAACATTACAGCTATATCACGCATCAACGACAACAATCCAAATTCTACAGACGTTCGTTTCAGCAACATAGAAAAACGTTTGGATTCTCAAGAAAAATTATTTCAGCAAATCAACAGCAAGCTCGGACAAATTCTAAGCAACAACAATAATCGACGCTCTCGCAGCAGTAGCCGATTTCAAAGCAACAGTCGCAGCAACACTCCACAGCCCAACAACAACAACAAAAATTGTTGGTATCACACCAAGTATGGCGACAAAGCACAAAACTGTCATGAGCCCTGCTCATTCAACACCAATTCAAAAAACTAAGTCCAGCTGTCGAAGATCATAAAGGCAACTTCGATAGTCAGTCCGATATAGCCTTAGCACATACATCAAAACATCGGATAGCAATAAACAGCATTTCCACATACAACCGACTTTTTTTACTGGATTCAAAAACAGGAAAAAAATTTTCTTATTGACACAGGTGCAGACGTATCCGTTATACCAGTTTCAACTATAAACAAACGCATCGCATCATCGAACGAAAATCCTCTTTTCGCAGCGAATGGCAGTATAATCGAATCTTATGGTACAACACGCTTAACCTTGGATCTAGGATTACGTCGTCCATTTGCATGGAACTTTATCATCGCAAATGTCCGCACACCAATCATCGGATCGGATTTCTTACAGCACTACAACCTGCTTGTTGATATTAAACGCCAAAAATTGATTGACGCTCAAACATTGCTAGCACGTAATGTTATTTGCAGCCTTCAATCGTCATTCACAATTAAAACATTCAACACAGCATGCAAATTTTCCAAACTTTTGGAGGAATTCAAATCTATCACTCAATTGGATCATACAACACCCAAACCAACCACATCTGATGTCACACACTGCATTGACACGAAAGGAGCACCCACATTTTCAAAACCTCGTCGTCTTACTCCTGATAAACTGACAGCAGCAAAGTCAGAGTTTGGATATCTTCTAAAAATCGGAGTATGTCGTCCTTCAAAGAGCCCATATGCATCACCCTTACATATGGTCCGTAAAGCAACAGGCGAATGGCGGCCATGTGGCGACTATAGAGCTCTCAATGCACAAACGATTCCTGATCGGTACCCCCTGCCGCACATTCAGGATTGCACACATATTTTCTATGGTAAGAAAATATTTTCCAAAATTGATCTCAATCGCGCATATCACCAGATTCCAATTGAACCACGTGACATTCCAAAAACGGCTATAACTACCCCTTTTGGCTTATACGAATTCACGCATATGACATTTGGCTTGTGCAACGCAGCACAGACGTTTCAACGCTATATGGACGTCGCTCTCAGAGATCTCGACTTCGTTTTCGTATATTTAGATGACATCGCCGTAGCATCAAGTAACGCTGAACAACATGAAATTCATCTTCGCCAAGTTTTTGAACGACTTCAACGTTACCACCTCACAATAAACGCAAGCAAATGTGCCTTCGGACAAAATTCCATCACATTTTTAGGACATCATGTCGACTCTCATGGCATCAAACCTTTGCCAGACAAAGTCAAAGCAATTGTTGATTTTCCATTACCCAAAGTTGTAAAGGAACTTCGACGCTTTCTGGCAATGATTAACTTCTACAGACGATTCCAGCCCAAAGCACTGGAACATCAAGCCCCGTTGTTGCAGTTAATTCCAGGCAATAAGAAGAACGATTCTTCTCCAATCAACTGGACAAACGAAAACATACAACATTTCCAACAGTGCAAGCATTCTCTCGCAACAGCAACACTCTTGGTTCACCCATCTCCAGATGCAACACTTTCGCTAAGCACAGATGCTAGTGATACAGCAGTCGGAGCAGTTCTTCACCAAATCGTGAATAATGAATACCAACCAATGGGATTTTTCAGTGTAAAGCTAACAGATGCTCAGCGCAAATACAGCACGTATGATCGCGAACTTCTTGCCATCTATCTCAGCATCAAGCATTTTCGTTTTATGTTAGAAGGCAAATCATTTCATGTCCGCACTGATCACAAACCGCTTATATACGTCTTCACTCAAAGACCGGACAAGGCATCACCCAGACAACTCCGCCAATTGGACTTCATTGGTCAGTTCACAACAACCATCTTACACGTCGCTGGAGTCGAGAACACGACAGCAGACACATTGTCTCGCATAGCAGCAATCGAAAGCAACATTATCGACTACGAGCAAATAGCTTCAGCACAAAGTGATTGCCCAGAGCTTAAACAACTTTTGGAAGACATCAACACCACACTGCAACTCAAATCTGTAAACCTACCACATTCAGAAACATCAATCTTATGTGATTTTTCTACTCCTACAGCTCGACCATTTATTCCAAAGCCACTCAGGAAGAAAATCATCTGCAAACTCCACAACATCGCTCATGGAGGCATTAGATCTACAATGAAGATCATCAAACAACGTTTTATATGGCCTTCGATGCACAAGGAAATCGCCAGTTTCGTCAAACATTGCATTCCTTGTCAACGATGCAAAGTAACCCGCCATGTTCATTCACCACTTCAACACTATCAATTGACAGCACATCGTTTCGAACACATAAATTTGGACTTGATTGGTCCTTTACCCCAATCTGGTCAATTTAGATACTGTCTCACTATTATCGACCGCTACACACGGTGGCCGGAAGCTGTTCCAATTGAAGACATGCAAGCAGAGACGGTAGCCGCAGCTCTCATCAACGTCTGGATATCCCGCTTTGGAGTACCTTCCCGTATCACCACAGATCAAGGCAGACAATTCGAATCAAGACTTTTCAACGAATTGTCACGGCTCCTCGGCATCAATCATATACGTACTACTGCATATCACCCGCAAGCTAATGGAATCATTGAGCGCTGGCATCGTACTCTTAAAACAGCCATAATGTGTCAAAACAAAATTGACTGGCCAAGCAAATTACCAATCATATTGTTAGGATTACGATCAGCATTCAAACCTGACATACAAACTACAGCAGCACAACTTGTCTATGGATCAACACTACGACTTCCAGGACAATTTCTTCATATGGAAAACAATGTTTTACCGCAAACTGAATTTGTAAAACATCTCGCTGAAATGATGAACGACATCCGCCCTACACAAACAGCCCATCACGATACTTCGAAGCCATTTGTATTTAAACAACTAATCGACGCAACACATGTTTTTCTACGCAACGATACAGTGCGCGGATCATTACAGCCGCCTTACGATGGACCTTACGAAGTTAAATCAAAGCATAGCAAATTCTACAATATTCTCATCAACGGACGAGATACTACAGTATCAATCGATCGACTCAAACCAGCGTTTATTGAGTCACATAACGAATCAACATCACCATCATCATCGGCAGCAGCATCATCAGAAGCAGCAGCAGAATCGTCTAAAACAAATATAGACCAACCGCCAACTCTATCTCAACAGCCACCCAGACCACGCCGCACGATTAGACTCCCCGTTCGTTTCACAACTTGAAGTCTAGGAGGGAGTACTATGGAGATCTGGCAACCCTCTCTATTTGCCATTCACACTGATTTAAATATTTACACTCAATAGATATTAATCTGTTTAATTTATCGATATCCTTTTAATCATCGTTAAGTTCCCCCTCTTTCGATCGCAAACTGTCAAGCACATAACACGTGCCACTGCGTAACTTCTAAAACATTTTTCATCCAAATAAATCATAAGCATCAAACAACATCCATTGCATTTAATTACATAAAACATCTACCAAAACTATTGTTCACTACAATCTCATTAAAGGTACTGCTGACAAAGTCATAGAGTAAAAACAAAACACATCTGCATTTTTTCATGATGTCAGTCACAGTTTTTATTAGTTCTATGTTGGATTTTTATTTATATACAATTTTAATCTAATGTATAACTTCGTGTATCGAAGTTTACATGTAGTGTGTAGAGTTTATTGAAGAGTAAACAAGATATTCGGATACAAATCACTTGTAATCTTTCTCTTCTACAGTTCCATCTCTTTATAGTCAACTATCCTAACTTATCCTATTCATAACTCACTTATAACACTCCCTACAAACTGCATTTAAATCACGTTTCCCTCTTAGTCTCCCAGACTACTCGGCTACCAAATCTTTGCAATGTCACACGATCAGGTGCGGCTCTGCAACCTGTCGCACTGTTCTGAGCTGCCCCGAATGGATCACCCATTAAAGATCAGGCCCGCACTCTCAGCGGCTTTATGGGCGAAGCTCGTGTGACTTTCAGTCTTCAGTCTTTCGGATTTTTTCGGTTTCTCGGTTTTATTTTTTTTCTGGGGGGGATTTTGATTTTTGTAGCTTTTGTTTTAATGTGTGCGCTCCATTTACGCCAACGTCGTCGTTGACGGCGGCGACGAACAAACTAAGCTTTGAAAAATTATAAACAAATAAAGCGACAGGGAAAAGGAGAGAGCGAGACAGGGAGGAGGGAGAGGGGACTGGGCAGCGGGAGGCAAATCACACGGACGGTCGCCGTCGCGCTCGACTTGAGGGCCCCGGTTAATGTGGCGTGCGTTCGGCTGGCGCCACTCGGCGATGATCGCCAGCTACAGATACAGCTAAAGCCAGAGCCAAAGCTCAGCTACAGATACAGATGCAGATACAGTCACAGATACAGCTCCAGCTCCAGCTACGGACACAGATACGTCTAGAGATGCGGATATGAGAGCGACAGACGCAGCGAGACATTTGTCAAGTGTCTCCAGAGCCAGCGACCTGCCAGACACAGTCGTCCCTCCTCCCCCCTGCCACTCCCCTGCCCGCTCCCTTTTCAGAGTCATGTGCAGAGGCGTTTATTTGTCAACAGACAAATTTCGAGAGCATTTCGAGTTGATTTACATTTTGTTTTATCTGAGCGGCGATTTATAATATTTTTTTCTTTTATTTAACTTTTTTTTTTAGTTGTCTTTTTGGTTTTGTTGTTGTTGCTTTTCGTTTTGGTCAGTTTCTTTGGGGTTTTCGGGGCGGCACAATTTGCATTTTGGGCCACGGAAGTTGACAAATTTTTTAATCTTAAATCAGATGCTCGTAGAACGCGTGTTTCGTTGGAAGAGCACAACGAAGGGGGGCATCAAAGGGTTAAGGCGAGTGGGAACTGTAGAGGGAACTGGAGGGGGAACTGGCGTTAAGATCGCGCTCTACTAATTAGTCAAAGACGCGTTTATTAATTGAGCGGAAATTGTTTGATTGCTCTCGACGATTTATGGCCAGAAAACGGCTAGAAATCGACGTAACTTTTGATCGATCGAGGCTAATTATCTCTCTGTGTTATCTTTATACATTTTTGGCCATTTCGAGAGCAACAACAACAACAGCAATTAAAGCAAAACAAACGAAGCATTGAAATGACCACAAAAGCGGCTAATTTAACGCATTTAGAGCGAGAGAGAGGGGGGGGAGTGAGACAGAGAGAGGGAGAGCAATACTGCGTTCATTATAGGAAATTGAGCTGGGGCTGACGGGGCGGCGCCTGCGCAAACATGACAAGGCAATTTGGGCCTCCCAAACCGACTTACCGCCCGCCCTCCTTCCTTCTACCTTCGCCCCCTGCTCCTGCCCCTTTGCGGGTGCTACCCTTGCGCCTTTGAAAATTATAATTTCAACAACTCATCAGCTCGCTATTAATTCTCGTCGGGGAAGACTTTGTGAGGCGCCGTTGTTGGTTAAAACCGAAATTAGAAAGAGATAGAGAGAGTAGCAGAGTGGGAGAGGGTGAGAGGGGAGGGTGGGGTAAGGAACTGAAGTGAACTGAAATCGAAACTCGCATTGCTACTGCCAAAGTTGCTGCGTCATGCGGCTCAAGGAGCCAAAGGCCCTCGCAACACCTACTAAACTATGGGAAAAACAATAACAACAACAGCAACAACAACAGAAGCAACAACAACAACAGAAGCAACAACTGCTACTCGAGTAGAGAGAAGAACAGCAGTCGAAGTTAATTATCTGTTAACCTGAGCCCAGGCGAATTCACGCCTCACAGATGTATCTGCATCTGCGGCTCGCAGTTGTATCTGTATCTTGTAGTCAGTAGTCGCTGCGCGCTACGCGCTAGCCGAGTCATCTAGCCCAACCATAGGGGGCGTGGTCAGCGCAACGATAAATGCAGCGTCACGCCGGAGCAGGCGAAAATGGGAGAACGAAGGCAGAAGAGCAGAGAAATCCCCACGCGATAAGTTAGATACAATATATTGTAGAGCTAAAGCTAATCACAGATATGCAAGTGCAGCAGATCGAGATATGAGAAAGAAAGAGGAAGAACAGAGAGAGATAGTTGAGCATAGAAAGAGATGAAAGGAGGTAGGGGAAATGCAGGAAGATATAAGAAGAACATGGAGAGGAGATTGGCCAGAAAATTGAAGAGAGCACGAGTTAAGAATAATATTTAAATAAAATTAAATTAATATATAAATGTAGATAGATATAAATAGAGATAAAAAAATATATAAGAAATATATATAGAAAGATTGACAGGGGCATAAAAAGGTAGATAGAGAAAGATTTAGACAGGGGTAGAAAGAGATAAAGATTGAGACCAATATAGATATAGATAGATAGGGATAAGTGGAGATAGATAGAGGTACATAAATAGAGATAAATAATGATATACATATATAGGTAGACATATAGAGATAGACAGTGACAGAAAGCGATGTATTTAGACGGAGTTGGATAAAGACAGAAAGTAAGAATAGACAGATAGATGTACAACAAAGTAGCTGGCAGATAATCGCCATAATCGATTGCCTGATTGCAGTCAAATCAGAAAGAATTCGCTCTCTTCAAACTGCCCTAAGATACTCTTCCATCATCACAGGCCAATTACAAACATATACAATCTAAGCTAAGAGAGTTGAAAGCAATGCTACGCCTGCAATTAAGACAAGGCAACAAGGAGTTAATCCGAAGAGGGGCAGCGTCTCTGCCACAAATCGGTGCTATCAACGCGAAATCATGTCAATCAGCCTGCCAATACGTGACACACATTTGCCCAGGCGACAAGGCGCAACTCACTCCAAATCGAAGCGGGAATTGAAAGAAGAATTGCCAATGAAGAATTGAGAAGGAAGAATCGCCAGAATCCAGCTGAATCCAACTGAATCGAACTGCGGCGGCGGCAGCGGCGGGTCACAATGAAGCAACTTTGACTTTTGACTGGCGGCCCCGCAAATTGTATGTTAAGCTCTTTAATGGGGGCCGCACTAGCGGGGCTAAATGGTGGGTGGGGCAAGGGGGCGGACACTCTGAGAGAGGCGGCACCCCACCCCCGCCTGCTGCTGCTGCTGTTGCTGGCTGCCGTTTAACATAATTTGCTATAATTTTCAACACAACGCCGGAATCGAAGCGAGGCAAAGCCGGCGAACGAAGCTGCCAAGTGGCAGCCGCCGGCACTGGCAACGGCAACGGGGGCAGCCCACCTCGAGCAGAGTCAGTTGCCGCAGGGGTAGCAGAGGCAGCAACAGCTGCCCTTCTCCTCTCCACTCCTTCTTCTCTCTCGAGTCAAAGCGCAATAATCATTTTGTTATGTTGCTCAAGCTGAGGCTGAACTTGAGCCCCTCAACCTGAGCCAGAGCCAGAGCCAGAGCCAGAGCCTGATTGCTACCACGGTCATTATGTTACGTTGTTTGCCCTTTTATGTCAGGACCTAACCTATAATTTAACTAAATGTTCAAATGTTTTGCCAAGCAGTGCCGCTTGCCGCCTGCCGCCTTCCAAAATTTGCTGTTGAAAGCTTCGAACCGAAAATTGGAAAGAAATTTCTCATTCTTGTTGCGGCTTCTTCGGCTGTTGCTCCCCGAAGTGCGGAAATAAAATATTATGTGCCCTCCTTCTCCTCCTCTTCCTCCTCTCTCCAGCCAAATTGCAGCCGACAATTTTTGAGAACTCCAGCAATGTAGCATATTATATCATCATCATCCGAAGGCAGTCGCTCATCTCATCTCATCTCATCATATCTATATCAAGTTCGCCTCGCGCGGTTCCTTTTCCCAGCTCAAATAAACATACGAAACTCAAAATTGAAACTTGCACACACACACATACACAAAACACACACAGCACACACACACAGCTCAGGCAGTTTGCATAGTTGAAAATTATTTTGCTGCAGAAAAACAAAAATTTTATTTCGCGAACATTTTGCCGCAAGCAGTTGGAGAAACAATTGAAAAACTTGCAAAATAAATTGTATACACTATTGAGAGGGAGCAGTAGAAGGGAGAAAAATGAAAGGGGCAGGGGAAGAATTGGGGGGGGACGGTAGAGGAAAGGGCTGTGAAGGAGTTTAGGCAAATGGAACCCGCTGAGATTGCAAAGTTGCTGCCTTTGAGCTGAGGTGCACTTCGATTTGCCAGTCTGCTCAATATATAGCAGGGCATATAGTATGGTACACGGTATGACACATGGTATGGCATATAGTATGGCCTATAGTATGACATAGTATAAGATACAAAGTAGTGCATATGGCAAGGCTGTAATTCAAGTTGTGTTGAAGACATTGACAAAGAAGTTGCCAAGTTGCTGGCTTGCCTCACCTGCTTTGCCCTGCCTTGCCCCTGTCTCTGGCTCTGCCTCTGCCCCTGCCCCTGCCCTGTTCCAAGCTCCACACTCCCTCCACTCCCTCTGCCCCTTTGCCAATGCCCCGCCCCGAAGGCAATTCGCCAATGTTGTTGTTTTTCTCTCATATTCTTTGCAATTCGCCATTTCTGTTGCTTATTTTTCTTTGTCGATGTAACAAAACAATGGCAACAAAATACAACAAAAAAAAAAGAATTGCGAACAAGAGGCAATACAGCAACAACAACAACAACAAGGGTAACAACAACTACAACAACAATAAAGCGAACAAATAAATGCAACAAACTGCAAAACTATTGTGAATGCATTTTTTAGCTGCACTCTTTTTGTTTGCCATGTGTGTCTGTGTGTGTGTGAGTGTGTGTGCTCTTCTTTTGCCAACCCCAACCCCTGCCCCTCAACCCCTTTTCCACCTCTCTGCGTAGTTCTATTTTGTATGCTGCTGCCTTTTGTTGTTCTTGTTGTTGCTGTTGTTGCACATATGAAAATGAAAAATTGTCTGACCGCAGGCCAAACGGGGCAAATAACACAGAACACTAGCACACCCAACACACACTCACTCACGTACACGTATTTACATACGTTTTGCCATTGGCAATTGGTTGAGAGAGCATTGCGAGGGCGTACAAGGGTTAAGGGGTAGCAATGCCAGCAGGGGGTGTGGAGGGGTAGTCATGTTAGACTGTCGCGACTGTGGTTACGTTTTTACGTCATTACGTTGCGGTTACGTGACGTGTAATTGAAATGTGGCAACAACTCGAGCCGACGTTCGCATCGAGATAGATCAATCCTAACCACACTTATGCCCAACGTAACGTAAACTGAAAGAGCTGAAAAGATTAGAGAAGAGCTCAACTGAGTAAGTGGAACTAAAGTGTTGCCTACCAGAGAGTTCAATGCAACCCTGAGTGCACTTGATCAGTTTGATGGAACAGAAAAGATGTTGTTTATGTACATATGATGTATGTTTGTTGATAGAGATTCGTTGGGATAAGGATAATCAGGACGGCAGTGAACGTGGCCAAATTCTAAAATGATCTTGAGCTGCTTGCAACTGTAAGACATATTGTTAACCAATTTGATAGCTCTAGCTCTTACAGTCTCTGAGACTTACCTGTTTATAGGGACGGACAGACAAGTAGACAGACAAACAAGCTGACAGACAGACACACAGGCAGACAGGCTGACAGGCTGACAGATAGACAAGCAGTGGACATACAAACTGACAGAGAAACAGACAGACAAACAGACAAACAGACAAACAGACAGACAGGCAGACAAACAGACAGACAGACAGACAGGCAGACAGGCAGTCAAGAAGATAAAGAGACTTAAGAGATACCCTAAATAACGTTAGATCCAATTGCACAGCTCAATCATAGTGCAGCTATTCTAATGGTCCGCAGATGCCTCAAATCTTTGAACTCACACTCTCCTGTCTTACGTAACGTAATGAGTCTGTAGAATACTCCACTTTGGGTCTGCCTCTATTCTCTGCCTCTTCTCCTCCACTTCTCCCCCTCTTCTGTCTCTCGCATGTCAAAAGTTACGCGCTTGACTAACGTTTCCCGCAAATCGCTCGACACGCCGCTGGACTTAACGTCAACGTCGAGAGAATCTACTAGAATCTCTTGGCTCGCACAGCATGTTACTTCCTTTAGCTACGTCCTGCAAGCCGACACACACACACAGAGCTAACTTCAAGCCCCGTCTACAATCTTCTGGCTCTGCAGTCTTCGCGGTTCTCACAGCCTAACGATTTTCTAGCGAAATTCGTTGTGCCACAAGATGTCAGTTTATAAATGAAGGCAACCCCTGCTCCCCTCTCCCCCAGCACTCCCCTTCGTCTCTCTGCCACCACCTGACTCGCCTCATATGCATGTCTAGGTCGGGGCAGAGGATGCCACGCCAGGTTGCGCTCTCTGAAGAGTTCATAAAAATGATCACAAATTCAAATGAACTGCAGACAGCGGCGCTCATCATTAAAATTCACGCTTAAATTGCCCAGCCAGGGGGAGCGGGAGAGGGGGGAGTAGGCGGGGGGAGAGACAACGGGAACAGCTGCAGCGGCAGCAGACCAAACCAAGCCAAAAAACCAGCAGTATCTAAGCTAAATTCATTGGAAACTATTTGCCAAAAGAAAAGAAGAACTCCACACGCCGTAAAGGACACAGCAAGCAGAAGGCACAGAGGGGGCATTGCAAGGAATGAGCTAAAATGCCAAAAAGAAAATAACAAAAAATCCCAAAGACATAAATCAAAAAAATTTCATTGAGAAAAGTTTTGCCAAAACAGAAAGAAACGACAAAAAAAAAACGAAAAAAAAACAAACGACGAAAAAAATCAAGTCGAAGTTGAGAAAACGGTTTCGTTGACCGAAAGACCGAAAAGATCATTAAAAAACGCGTCCAAGATATGAATATTAAAATGCAAAAAACACAGCAGAGAGAGATATATGTATAGTGTTTAGTATACGACGAAAAGGAAACCGAAACCGAAATGAGGAGACAAAAGGGAAGCGAGAGCGAAAAGGTGCCACTAAAAATTTTGAAATATGTTTTTATTTTATTACTTTGCATGCTGTGCACGGTGCTTCTGGAGCACCCGAAACGATGCAGAACATCGTAAAATGAGAGAGAACGTCCTCCTCGATTCCGATCCCCGATTCCCCATTCCCGATCGGGCTGAGGCTAATTTTGCAACGCGGCCGCCCGGTGTGGCGGCGGTAGCTTCAAAATGCACAAGCCACAAGGCCCAACAGCAACAACAATTAGACATGTACCCCCCTCTAACCCCCGCCCTGTCTCTCTCACTCACATACTCAATGCTTCTCTCTCTTTCTGTCTCTGTTTACAGGTCTGGTTCCAAAACAAGCGATCCAAGGAGCGTCGCATGAAGCAAATCACCAGCATGGGTCGTCCGCCTTTCTTTGGCGGCGCGCGCAAAATGCGCGGCTTCCCCATGAATCTCTCGCCGGGCGGGCTAGACGACGGTCCCGGATTCCCCTACTTTGCAGCAGACGCTAAATTCGAGTTCGGCTATGGTGGCCCATTCCATCCGCACGATGGACCCTTCTTTCCCGGCCATCCCGGCGGACCGATGCCCTTCAATGCGCCAGGTAAGAGACAGCTCCAACTATCTAAACATATATAGTTATTTATAGGGTTTACTAGACTATGGTATACCTATTAAGCAGTGACAACTATACAGATAAGTTTAGTTTAGTTCAGTTTTCTTTTTCTTGAGTTTGTAGCAATTTCTCAGCTTATAATTAAACATTCTTTAACAAAATTCAGTAGAAATAACTCTAAAATCTATTAGCTCTATATTGCAACTCATTTTTAGAGACATTTTTTTTAAATTTACAATTAAATTTCGAGGAATTTTTCAGTTTTTCTTCTGCATTGTAAATTTCCTTTGTTATTTTAATGAAAATTCCCCAAGAAATTGAAAAACATTGTACATCTACCAATGATAAATATAAATAGAATGCACATCAGCAGTAACTTTGTTACATAGACTTATGAACACCTTAAGGGAACTAGGAACAATCATTTACCTTATCACTTAATTACAGTGAACATTTTTAAGAAACTCAAATAAGAAAAGAATGCGAAAAACATTAAAAAAAATAACAAAACAATCAAACAAAACTAATTAGAAACTTTAAAGTCAATAATATATTAAAAAAGTAGTTCCCTATAGAAAATAAATTTACATAGATCATAGGAAGGTTAAAGCCATATACATAGTTATCCAAAAGAATCATTTTAAACTAGAAAACCAAGCCAAATATATCAATAAAAGCAGATAAGATCAATTAGACCAGGAGAGATCTTAGAATTCTTAAGATAAACTGTACTTATAATGGAGTTCTAAACTCAGAAGGGTTATAATATATCTGAATTGTTGCAATACAGATCCCCCATATTAATAATAATCTCAATAAAGTGTTTTTAAAATGCTAAACAGAGAAGAGAATAATAAAAATATAGAAGAAGTAGTTTCCAATAGAAAACACAATTAGCGAAGTACATAAAAACACTAAGAAACTAAAATAGGAAGAGATATTAACAATATAAAAAATATAAACGAAAAAAAACAGTTTCAAATAGAAAACAAAGCTAAAAACAAAAGCCCAGTAAACATAACCTCTAATAGAACTCTCCCACTAATTATCTCTCTCCCTCTCTCTCTCTTTCTCCCGTTTGAACAGGTGGACCAATGGATCACAGCGGCCCCATCCCAATGGTGAATGAGTTTGGCCTGACGCCCGAGTCAACATTTCTGAGTCAGGCGGGCGCACCGCCAATGCAGCTGCAGACGGCTGTGGGGCCGCCACCGCCGCCGCCGCCAAATGCCGCTGAGCATTTGCTGCAACAGGCGGCAGCGCAGCAACAAGCGCAGCAGCAGGCGGCACAGAATGCGCAACAAGCAGCAAGCCAAACGCAGCAGCAACAACAACAACAGCAGCAACAACAACAAAATGGCCCGCGTACCGCATCGCCCGAGTTCATGAGCTCGGCGAACTTCAGCGAACCGCAGAATATGCAAAATGAAGGGCTTGTTTGGTAATATACAAAACAGTTGGCAACGCGCCTGCTGTTTCTCAAGACCTACACGCAGCAGCGGCAGCAGCAGCAGCAATACCAGCAGCAACAGCAACATCAACAAAGCGAGGAGGAGTAGAAATAACAGCAGCAGCAGTAACAACAACAACAACAACAGCAGTCGCAGTCGCAGCAGCAGTGACAAAGCTTCGTCGTCGTCGCTGCCGCCGCCCACTGCGCGCACACAGCTGTCATCTCGCTCTGGCGCAGGGCGAGTCGTATGTTCGGCGCGTCGAAAGAGAGCGAGAGCGCGAGCGCCTATCATCGTTGTGTGTGTGCGTGTGTGTGTGTGTGTGCGTGTGTGTGCGTTCGCTCTCGCTCTCGCGAGAGGAGAGACTCGTGTTTGGCTGGCCTGCACTGCACTTCCCCTCCCACACTCGTATACAACACTTGCCCTGCCTCTCTCCCTCTCTCGCTCCAACGCACTGGCAAATGCGCGCTGCCTTTGGCCAGAAAACAGCTGTTGGTTTTGTTGTCTTTATTATTATTGTGTTTATTGTTTTAGTACCATTTTTTTGTCGATGACTGCGCCAAAATATGTGTAAATTATTTTTAAAAATTCATAGCAAAAAAAAAACAAAAACAAAGACAGTAAACAACAAAATACTAAAATCGAAAATGAATGCAGAAAACACATCCGAAATCTCTTAATGTACATTGAAATGGGCGCTGCACATAAAAAACTATAAATATATATTATACTATAAATATAAATATAAATATATCTATATGACATAAACAAATATATGTATATTTCCCGTTTTTTTTTGTATTTTAATCTAAACTAAACGAAGAGCAGAAGATGCAGAAAATGCTTAAAAAAAACACAATGCTAAAAAACCATAAAAAAAACAAAAATCAAATACATTAACTAAACTTGTCTTGTCTGTAATAAACTATTTGTGTATGTGTGTGTAAAAACAAAAGAAAACCATAAACAAAATCAGCAAGAAAACAAAAATACGTAGTCTAAACAAAGGAAGGAAGCAAGGAAAAAGAAGGGGAGTAAAAACAAAAAAGGAAAACGCAAAAAATAATGATATTATTTTTTTGTAAATTAGCACATTTTTTATAATTCGAAGAATCGATTGATTTTTGTTTTGCAAACAATGATTTTTTTCATAGCATTTTTTTATTATTATTATTATATTATTATTACTATTATACATATACGGAATGAAAAGTAAACATATTTTATAATCGTTGTCTAACAACATAAACGTAACTAGGCATTGTACTTGTGTAGTTTTCTAGTGAATAAGTTTATATATATAAATATATACCTATATAGTATATATACGGCATATATGTATACATATATATACATAAATATGAAGAGAGAGAGGCGCATATATATATATTATAAAGCTATATAGAGAACAGCACACATAGCTAACTATTTTTTTTTTTTTTGTGGTCCTAGCCTGTAAGCAACATAATTTATTATAAACAAATCTATGAAAATGATATATGATAAAACGAAATGGAATAAATAAATGAAAATGATATGAACGAAAAAAGAAAAACGAGTATAAAAACAAGTAAGAAATCAAGAAAACACAAAAAACAAAATATTTACGAAAGATAATTAAATGTAATATCATGAACAAAATGTAAAACTAGCAAAGAAATACAAATAAATCGAGATGAACAACATGAACAACAACATCAAGAAGAAGAACAACAACAGCTATAAAACAAATATAAATTTCTATATATTACTAAAGTATAGAAGATGAAGAAGGAAGGAGAAGAGCTAACCGATTTGAGTTTTCCATCGATATTATTATTATTATTATTGTGGATTGGCTCCTTGGACTTGCGGCCGTATCACCCTATTAAACCTATTATTATTATTATTATTATAATTATTATTATTGTAAAAAGTATTTAGTGTTAGCTTAATGCGTAAGTTTATTAACAACAACAACAACAACCAGAACAACATAACAAATAAACAGCAACTACAACAACAGCAACAGAGGAAATAACCAGATAAACAACAAGAACCAGAAGAACATCGCAAAGAAAAGCCTAAATAGATGAAAGATGACAAAACCCGCTAGATTTAGCATGTGAAAACACAAGCTGATGAAACTGGCGAGCAAAGCAAATCAATAAGAATCAATAAACACACAAATTGTTAACAAACAAAAGAGAAACAGTGGCAAAAACGATGCGAAAAGAAAAAGAGCAACAGCGATAGAAGCAGAAACTTTGATGAGAAAAAAAATATAAAAAATATAAAAATAAAAAAAATATATATTAAAATGCGTTGATTATTTTCCACACAATTCGTTGTGCGACTATATAGCTGAGTTATGCTATACAGGGTGTCTACAGGCTGCGATCTTTATTAGTTTTTCAGATATTTTTAGGGGACGTTATTGCAGCCTCTTGCTATGTGAGGACGAAGATATACAAAAGCTAGTTAAAGATACTCTCTGGTCTCTGGCGAGATAAATATACCAGTTTATTCTCTCTTCATACAGTTGTTTTCCCTACTTTCGGCATCTATATATTTCAGTATCAATACAGTATCTTTAAGACTTCTGTGTATCTTTGAGATACTTTTGTTACATACAGATGTTTGTAATCGTATTACTTGAATTTACAGTATCTGTGAAACAATTTTGTACTTCTACTTGAATATATAGTTGATGTGAATACTTGCAGTATCTTATAGATACTTTTGCACTTGTATTCTACTTGACTACTTAAGGTAGTATCCGCTAGATACATTTGTATCCCAAGAATAGCTGTGCAAAGAATACAGAAGATGCTTTCCATCAATTTCAGGCGTGTGTGGAGTGTGAGGGAGGTAGGTGTGTGTGCTTAGGATGTATGTGTGTGTGCGTGTGTTGTGCACATTGCTTAGTTGAAAGCGCTTACACGCTGCCCTTTAAGCGCACAGACGAAACAGAAGAAACAACAACAAACAGCAGCAACATCAATAAGAGCAACAACAATAACAACAACAACAACAACAATCGCTGCCTGCTACAGACACATGCGAAAGTTAATATGCGTGGCTAATATCGAGGCAAGATTATTAATGTTGTGGACATGCACATGCGTGTCTGTTGTTGCTGTTGTTGTTGTTGGAGACGAGGCTGCAGCGCGCACTGAAACTGGGTACCTTAAGCGTTGCGTTGTGTGTGAGTGGGTGGGGTGAGGGGTCAACCTGCGTGTGTGTGTGTGTGAGGAGACTGTGCTCCTTTGTTCGACACATGTGCGCGCATTCACACCTAGCAGTAAGAAAGGAGCAACTGCAACTGATGGAGAGGGGGAGCAGGGGGAAGAGGTCAGAGGGCAAGGCAAACTATGAACAACGCAGTGCGTAGCAGGGAACACAATATGCCACATGTGTGTGTGTGTGTGTGTGCTGCATGGATGTGATGTGCGACATGGCGATGTGGCCTGGACACGGCAGCATGATAGCATTTAATGCCAAACAATGCCAGTTGTAGTTGCTGCTGTTGCTGTTGTTGCTGATGTTGTTGCTGCTGTTGCTGCTTTCTCTTGCTGGCCATGACGAATGCAATGCCCAACGACGGCAGTTGCCCAAAATACATTTGCAGGCGTTGCAAAATGGAGGCAACGCAACGCAACAAGGCGTGCCCAGGCAAGCGTTGCACTTCGCACACACACACACACACACTCATAAAGAGAGGCAGAGAGAGAGAGGGGTAGTGTGGGAGAGAGGGGCAGACTGGCACTGGAAGCTATATCCTTGTCTAAAACGCATATTAAACGTCCATCAGCGCGCCCAGCCCAGTGCTGCCTGCTGCCTACGCCTGCAACGTGCAACGTGCAACGTTCAATCTGTCCGGCCATCAATCCACAAAGGCAAAAGGACTCAGCCTCTGGTGCCCTGAGCTGACGTGTGACGTGCGTTTATCAGTGGCAGCACAGTCGGCATAGGCCGCACCAGGATGCACAGCCAGCAGTTGCCCAAGGGGCAGTTGCAAGGGGTTGGCAGGGGTGACTGTGGCAAGGCCTATGCTCGCTTGACTGATGGCCACATCACATGGCTTGGTCAAGCAGGCGAGGCCATGCTGTGAATGTTCCTGGCATGCACTCCCCCTCCCCCTGCACTGACAACCTCTTTCTGCACAGCGCACTCTGTGTGTCCCTTTCCGTTTCCGTTTCCGTTTGTCGCCAAAAATGAATTTGTTAACATTAAATTGGCATTTAGAGCAAGGTCTAACCACCTCAACACACCCCCTCCCCTTGCACTATCCACACTGCCTTCCCCTTTGCCTTCTTCATCAAGCTGCAGATTAAGATTTAGTTGCGCCGCTTCCATCATCACTCAAGGCACATGTCAAGAGTGAAGCCTGCGAGAGAGAGTGAGGGGGGAACATGAGTTAGAGAGAGAGGGAAAGGCAGCCAAGAGTGAGGGGTAGCAGAAGAGGGAGCATTGGGGAAGGGGGGGCAGCCTTGTGATAAATGCTTCCGAACTTGCAGCTTAGTTAGTCACGCGTGCTCTCAGTCTCATCATCATCGTCATCCCTCCTCCCCCGCAGTCCCATTGCTGATCTTACAGTAACGCACATGCACGGATATGTGTAATCATGTACAGTGTGCCCAGTTTAAGTAAATCTCTTTAAGGTGCTCTTTAGGTTAAATTGAATTTGGCGAAGCTTTACTGCAGTAGCTCCTTCTAGTTTTCCCCTTCAACCTGGCTGCCTTTCCTTCTGCCGCCCTCTCTCTCTTCCTCTCTCTCTCTCTTCCTCTCTCTCTTCTTCTCTCCTTCCCCCCCCTCCCCTCTCTACCCTCTCTCTCTTTACGCAAAACCACAGAATTGGCCTATAGCTTGAAGATCTTAAAGATGCTTTGATCGCTTAATGGCAACCGATGTTGTCTGCCGTTGTTTGTTATTGTTGTTGTTGCTTGTTATTGTTTGTTGTTACTGTTGTTGTTGTTGCTGTTGTCGGTTGTCCGTTGATTGCCTGATTGCCCTGACCACTACGCCTAATGACTCAATTTTTCTGTAGCCAAGTCAATTATGCGGCAGCAACTCAACTCTCACTCACTCCCTCCCTCCTTCTCCCTCTCACTCACTTCTCCCATTCACAATTGCCACATCGACTCATTGTGACTCATTCACAAATACAAAAAACAACTGGCAATGCGTGGGGGCAGGTGGAAAGGTGGACGGAGGGGCACAACTTGCAACTGTATGTGGCGTGCGTGCGTGCCACGCAATGACAGCCAACTATGCATGTTTGATTTGAAGCTGTCGAAAGACAGCGCAGGCAACAACAACAACAACAACAATGAACAACAACAACAACTTAAGCAATAACAACAACAATAATAATATTACTGTTCATAGGGTCAAATCAAACAACGACGAACGCTCTTATTATTCTTTAAATTCAATGGAAATAGTTGTAAATATTGTGGAAGACAAGTAAAGAGATCGACAGAGAGACGAACATACAGACAGACAGACATACTGACATACTGACATACAGACATACAGACATACAGACATACAGACATACAGACATACAGACATACAGACATACAGACATACAGACATACAGACATACCGACATACAGACATACAGACATACAGACATACAGACATACAGACATACAGACATACAGACATACGGACATACAGACATACAGACATACAAACATATAGACATACAGAACAGAGATACAGACAGACAGAGATGTAGACAAACAGAAAGAGAGACTTATAGAAAGACAGACAGACAGAAAAACAAGCGGACATACAGAAAGGCATAGAGAGAGACTGACATACAGAGAGACAGACATATGGACATACTGACATACAGACATATAGACATATAGACATATAGACAGACAGACACAGACATACATAAAGACAGACAAATAGAGAGACAGACAGACAGAAATACAAATGGTCATATAGAAAAGCATACAGAGAGACAGACATATAGACATACAGACAGATATACACTCTTACAGACAAACATACAGACGGACATACATAGAGACAAACAGACAGACAGAGAGACAGACAGACACGCAGGCTTAGTAAATTGAAAAGTTCACGTTGTAAAAGGAGAAAAGCATCGCAAACGAAGCAGAAGGCGCCACAAAGCGAACGGAACCGAGCCTGAGCATGATCCGAATCCGAATCCGACTAGCAGGCAGTGTCCCTGTGTGTGTGTGGTGTACGATTTGCTGCTACTGTAGCTGCCGTTGCTGACACGCAAACCTACTCCAATTTCGAGGGAGCTACGTCCGTGTCTGCCAAGTGTCAGGCGAGGGCACAAAAAGATTTCACAACGTCCAAGCGCTGACACGTTGTCGGGTATGCGAACAGGCGAGGGGGTAGCATGTGCTTTGCGGGGTGGGGGCATGTTGCACGATTACGCTTAGCTGTGCTTCGCCTTGCAGCGAATCGCCTTGTGCCTTGTGTGTTTTGTCATTAAAACGAAGCAACTGCAAGTGGCAAAGCAAAGCAGCAGCAACAGCAACAACACCACAGCAACAACAACTACAACAACAACAAAAATTACTATACCAACAACAACAACAGCTGTAATTGTTGTGAAGCTTATTAGTTCAACTGCTCAAGTACTTTGCCACAAGAGTTTCCGTTTCCCCCTCCACATTCCCTCGAGGAAAGCCAATCAAATTGCGCTGCCTTTTCTTCAGCGACATATATCTATCAACTATATATATAATATGTATATATGCTATATCCTTAGCACAGCCTGAGCCACCTGGAATCCCATTCGAACTGGCCCCAATTCCCTTCCGCTCCTTTCCATACTTCCATCTCTGTGCTGCACCTTCTAGTCTGCCACTTGGCTTGGATGATATACGAGTTGCTGCGCCCGTCACTGGGCACGTCACTTGGCTACTGTGTGTGCAGTATTTTATTTAGTATTACAGTATTTCAGTATTTCAGTATTACAGCATTTGCTGGAGTAGTTTAGTATTCCGTTTTGTTGGCCGCGTTTCCATTGTGAGAACACGCAATGTCATTTCACGCTAAGCCCACGACATGAACATGGACATGCTCATGTCCAAGTGGGGAGAGGAGGGACAGGGAGCTGCTACTGTGACTGTGACAGTGACAGGGTTAAAGGGAGAGAGGGGGCGGGGGGGGGGAAGGAACAGGCCACGTAACAACGGAAGCCAACGACGCAAACGGCGCAGGCGTAGCACGAGGACCGGACCGGACCCGCATGTGTCAGCGCTGCAGCAAAATGTGTTAATATTTGATAAGCTCAATATGTGGTCGCCCGACATGCCCCCGTTCAACGTTACCCCCCTCCTGGCAGATGGTGGGGTAGGGGGGGGAGGGGTAACTGCCTGCCTGACTGGCTGGCTGACGGCCGTGGAACTGCGGCACTTGCGTGTCGCATGCACATGCGAGTGCACACAACTCCAGGCCCAGCTCAATACCCTTTTCTCGCTTTCTCTCTGCCCCTCCCTCTTTGCTTGCCCCTCTGCCATCCTCCCTTTGCCTTGTGCTGCTCCTGTTTGCCGCACACCGCACAGCGAAATGACACCAAAAACCGTTGGAAAATTGTTACGAAAATGTATTACGGCTTGTCACTTTGACACCTTGTGACGCTTTCCCCACCACGCACCCCTCCACCGCCCCCTGCCCAGCTTTGCTCGTTCCCTTTGCCCTCTACTTGGCAATTGGACATGCGACGAGCAAGCAATAGCTTCAGCTGGCCACAACCACAACGAGGGTTCCACAAACAGTTTGCAAGGCCTCAACGGGTTGGGAACTAACTAGGACAAGCAGGAGGAATCAAGTTAAGCTTTTCTATGCAATATACAATACTATATATATTATATATATCTGTATATGAATACACTGTGTGTACATTCACATAATTCAACATTGAAAGTTCCTAAGTCTCTTTCTATACTCGAATGTCGTCAACTTCTTGTTATCTTGCTGAAAAGTTAAAGGAATAGAAAATATTAGAAACAAAAAGAAATTTCTTTACATTTTGATGATGTCAATTAGTTATGTTGTTAACCTGATAAATTTGATCTAAGAACATTGCCATGTAGCTAAGAACCTTAGAATAATATGAAATATATGAAATCTTACTACATTTTCATCTCTTCAAACATATTTGAAATTTATAAGGATTTTTCTATCACTATCAAATTTAATAGTAGATAAAAGACTTATAACTATTGCTATTCAGTTAATAAGAAACCATATATCATTAGTATTATGCTTATATATTATATACCTTTAAACATGATATAATATTTTAAAGTTTAAAAAAAAAGTATTATACTTTTTAAGTTTCTTGAGATTTTCCCACCACACCACATCCTCTAACATTTGTTGACAATGAGAATCGCATAGAGAGGCGTTTGACCTTTTGCTTCTTGGGACTTCACTCGTGCGCAACGGCGCCAACAGGGACAACATCAATTTGCACTAATCTCTCGACTCGACGCACTCGAGAGCAGCAGGAACAACAAAAAATGATTCCCCCTAGCCAGCACCCGGTACCCGGTACCCGGTACCCTATTGCCAATTCCCGGTACCCTGTGCCCTGTACCCTGCACCCTGTACCCGATACTACCCCAGGGTTGCCATTCAGATGGAGCGCTTAGTGCTACGGTTAATTAAACGATAATTTCGCATGATTTTAGTGAAGCGCATTCGCTTTGGGTTAGCTCCCTCCTCCCCCTCTGCATGGCCCTCTCTTCCCTTACCAAGGCCCTGTGGCGTTCCGGGGAAACTCACAGGATCCTCTGCTTGCTTGGGATTGCTCGACTGACCGCAGAGCATAAAGCTTTTTAATGGAGCGTGCCGCTGCTGAATTTCAGCTTATTTAATGCAAATGAAGCGCCCATCGCTCAGCCACAGTGTCGTCCCTCCCCCGCCCTCCCTGCCACTCCCCTCTTCTCTCTTCTTCTGTCAGGCAAACCATTTCACAGTCAAGACAAACATGTGTACAACGCATTCGTATTCGCACACACACAAAGCAAGCCAGGCACTGTGGACGGAAGGGAACACGACTCCCTCCTCCCGCTCACCTCCCTGCTGCTTCTTCCTTTGTGCTGCTCCATCTCCATCTGCATCTCCATCTCTGTCGCCCTGTCTCCGTCTCCCTCTCCATCTCCATCTCTGTCTGGCGCAATCTAGTTCAATCTATGCAGACATCTACATAGGTTGGGCCCCAGTCGAACCGAATCGAGCTATGGCTTTTTACGTGGGCCGACACACACTCTCCATGTTCCCATCTCGTACTCCTCCTTCTTCCCCTCCCCCTCACCACTCTACTCTTGTTCCGCTCTTGCCTTCTTCCCTTCTCTTGTTGCTGTTGTCGATATGTGTCGCTGACACGTGTTCGTTGCGGGCGACAACAGACAGCTTTATTACACGAGTTATGAACACATACACACACTCACACACACACACACACACTTAGACAGCCTTACACACTCGCCAGATACAGATACTAAGATACTGGGCAAGAGGCGGCAAATTTACATGCAGCTCGAACTAGGCGAGGTCGCTTCACATTGCAATTGCTGTCTCCCTCTATCTCTCCCTCTCTCTTCTTGTTGTTGCCATCTCACAAGGGCAGTTGTTGTTGTTGTTATTGTTGTTGCTGCACGCCTGCA
This sequence comes from Zaprionus capensis, assembly GCA_018903675.1. Lineage (NCBI taxonomy): Eukaryota > Metazoa > Arthropoda > Insecta > Diptera > Drosophilidae > Zaprionus > Zaprionus capensis. Next base: position 9,066,428 of record JAEIFN010001073.1, on the reverse strand, counting down.
ATTTGATGAAATGCCGCACATCAATATTGAAATTAATGCAAATTACAAATATCTAATTGATGACCCAACACCAGACCTTGCCAAGGTGAGTGAGGGAGGAAAGGGAGAAAGGGGGAAGCGGAAGTCTACAATGACGCAAGGCAAGTTTTCATATTAAAAGCATTTAGCTTGTAAATGTCTGAAAACCCCTTTAAATCAAATTAAAATCAAAGACACGCATTCCAACAATTAAAGCATTTCAGCTTTGCTGATTTTCAAAGAGTTAGGGATTATCTTTCAAATATATATTCAATTGAGAAGAATAGATCATTAATGCAATTAATGAGTAATAAAAGTCATTGCATTGTGCAGAATGTAGACAGAATCAATAGAGATAAAAGAACTATGCAGAATGTCAACCTGAAGAACTTAGTATTCGATTTGATTGCAATATAAGATATACTATAGGTAGATCCTTATATAGTTAATAGAATATAGTTTAATTAATGAAAGACAAATAGAAAAAAAAAAACTAATGGTAAACGAAGTCATTTAAGAAACTTTCAAAGGAGTGATCCAAATGGTTACACAAGTATGTTAAGTTAAAATACTAATGGTAACATTATAAAATTGACAAATCTATGCGTTAACACTAAATATTAAGATCGAAGATTTATTGCATTTTAAAAAGAGTAATCCCTTGTATTATATGCGAGTGTTTATGTTTAAGTAATTTACTATCGCCACTATTTTGGTCCAAGTTATAGTAAGAGTACCTACTTATAAGTAGCATGAGCAAGTACAATCCGTAGAAAATATTGTAATTAGCTGCTAACCCTATTAGAAAAAGAAAGAGCAAGACAATGTGGCAATGCTGTAATGTAATCGATAAGGAGAAGATCAAAATAAAGACAGTCACAATAATGTACTTAACTACTTAATTTTTATCACAATATTTACAGCACTTCATATAGTTTATAGCAAGCTTCCCCAAGCTCAAATCAATCTCAATCAGCTGAAATTACTTGTATACCCCTCTCCCTCTTCAAGGCACAAGTAGCTAACCGCTTACTTAAAATGCAACTTTAATTTCAGCTTTTGTTTACATTTCGCATTGTTTCGGATTGGTTCCCCCACCACGATCCACGAAAGACTTCGAAGGCAACCGAGACGAGGCATTAAAAGTAATTTGCGAGATGTTTTTCGGGGGCGGTTGATGGGGGCAACAACAATAAAACTCTTTTTTTATGATCTTCCAGATGAAATGGATATCTAACAACAATGCCAAATGTATTATGAATTTTTATTACTCCTCCTCGTTGCTGCTGCTGTTGTTACTGTGGCTTTGCTGGTGAATGGGAGGAGTTGTTACTTGTATATTAATGCCTCTGGTCTGTCTGGTATGTCTCCCTCTCCCTTTCCCTTCTCCTCTCTGTCCGCAGTTTTGTTTAGTCTTATTTTTCTGTTGATCTAAGCTCATTTTGTGCGGTTTTGTGATTTTTGCTGAATTTGTGCAAAACAAATGTGTAACAACAAGAACAATAAGAACCGACAACAACAGCAGCAACAACAACAACAGCAACAACAAAGTATTCACATTGAATTGCAATAAAAGCAAAATCAACACAAAAATCGTAATAAAATCAAAGCAAACAATGCGAAAAAACGACAGACAGCAAACCAAAAGCAAATACTGACGAGTGCGACAGAGACAGAATGGGGCAGGGGGAGCGGGAGACGGAGAGGGAGAGGGAAAAGGAGAGAGGGGTGATAGCGACTGCCATTCGTGTGTATGGGCGTGTATGGGAATTTGTGGCCATATCTCTTGCTGTATATCTTTAAATGCTCTCAGTGTGTGTATATGTATATATATGCATAAATTTATGTTATTTCCCCTTGTACGTGTGTGTGTGTGGGTGTGTGTGTGCGTGTTTGCACAACCGACGCCATATTTAATAACATATCAATGACTATTTCATTTTGTTGTCTATTTGGGTGGCCAATTTAGACAACAGAGCCTCCCTGCCCCGATCTAGCCCCTCAGCAAACTATGTTGCTATTCCCCGATTTAGCCCATCCCCCATCCCCCTTGCCCCTCCCCTCCCATCCTCTTCTGCTTGGAAAACTTTTATGGCATGTGTCCCAGAAAATGGGGAAAAAATATTGTAATAACAATTTTCATTTGTCATTTTGGTTGCTTCATTTGCGACAAACTTTGTTATACTTCTTTTCTACTTTCAGCGAGAATATTTGCAAATCCCGAAAACAATTAGTTGTTAATTATTGATAGTCAACTTGGCAGCAAGCTAAGAATAATGTATAATATTAATTGGAGGCTAGTTCATATAAAAAAGGACTGTACAATTATGTAAGCATTAAATTATCAATATCATGAAACAACAACAGAAAATAGGTAAGTTTCATTAACCAAAAGTTTAACTTCTTGATTTTTGACCAGTTTTATGCAAATAATGGGATATAATAATCAGATTTTGATTTAATTTTATTCTACTTCTACTTCTTTATTAGGTCGAGTTTATTTGTGATAGATCAAAGATTGTTACGGGTTCTTACACATATTTTTGCCTGTTTCTATAAAAATTATGGACTATAGAGTTCTCCGATTTACACGAAATTTGAAATATATATATATGAGTTACAATACTTCTTCATTTGATAAAATTTCGTTTCGATATCTTGAAAATTAATTCAGGTTTTCTTAGAATAATGCTAACATACTTTTTGTTGTAATATCCAAAGTATAAGAAATCTTTAAATATTTAAATTTTAAATTGTTTAAATGCAGCATAACAATATAAACTGTATAAAATCCACTTGATTGGATACCAATTCAATGACTTCTATATATATTGTTATCGATGAGGGGAACTGCTTTATGTCTTCTATAAGTTATCAATAAACGAAACTTCCAAAAACTCCAATTGGCGCCAAGGAAATTTCGTGTGTTCACTTGAAGTAACTTAACCCCATTTGAGAGGGCGCTCAACCTCTCCAGCACCCTTTCTTCTCCTCTTGATTGGCAGCCTTCTGCCCCTTGGTCCCGTGGCCTGTGCCCCTGTGCCCCTGTGGCAAATTGCCGTGCGGCGTTTCGGCTTTCGGTTCGCATCGCTGCGAGATTTGTTGGCGCTTTCTGTTTGTTTTGTGTTTAGCAGACAAACAGTAAAAATGAAAATCAACAACAGATTGTTCTCTGTGTGTGTCTGCCTCGTTTATCCAGCTGATCCAGCTACAGCTACTACCCCTCTTTCCCCCTCTCCCAACCCATCTTCCCTGCTGCCGTTTGCGGCCTTGTCGGCAGTTTTTTGTCTCTCTAAAAATATCATAAATTCTTATTACAATTTTTCATTTATTTATTTTCGCAGTGCTTTATTATTTGTTTTGCCATTTGCCCCACACACCCACATTCCCTTCCCACACACACACAAACACCCACACACAGACACATATACATATAGGGAATATGCAAAAAGGAAACGGAAAGCAAAAATTTATGTGTGAAGCATTTAAAAGCTTTACAAACATTAAAATGTCTGTCTAACTGTGGCTGTGTGTGTGGGTGTGTGTGTGTGTGAGGTAGTGTGTGCTTATCGGCATCAAAAATTTCGCTTGTATGCGTGTGTGTGTGTCTCGTGTTTGCGCAAATCGTTAGAGCGAAGAGTTGTGTAAATATTTGTGTGAAAAATTTTTCCGAACGTGGATTAAAAACTTTTCCCATGTTGCCTGGTTACAGAGACAGAGATAGCAACACAGTGCGACAGTGCGAGAGAGAGAGAGAGAGGCAGGGAGAGTGAGAGGGAGAAGGTGGGGCAGAGGTAACTGGGTGCAGTTAGTTGACGCTGCTGCTGCTTGCTCGGTTATTTTGTAGCTCTATATCTGTTCTATCTATTACAGATTTATTTTGAAAAATTTATTAGCATATTTATTTACTTTTTGCAGGCGCACGTGTGTGTGCGTGTGTGTGTGTGGGCTTTGAGGTTTTGTGTCGCACTGTTTGGGTTTGTGTTTTGGTTATTTTTGGCATTACGCATACGCCGTGTGTGTTGTCGGAAACGAATTTGCGGATGGCTGAAAGCACACACAGTGCAGGGCTGGCAATAGGGAGAGGGAAAGAGTGAGAGCGAGAAATATTTAAGGTTTAAATTCGTTTTTAAATTCGAGCACCTTCTACTGCCCCCTCTCCTTGCACTACCTGCCTAGCTAAGGCATAAATTCTAATCAACTGGCCCGGAGTGTGGTCAAATGGTTTTCATTATTCTCAGCTTCTTCTTTTTTTTTGGGTCGCTTATTACACGTCCCATTTGCGACAACACAGCGGCAGCAGCAGCAGCAGCAGCGAGTAACTTATAATTTGAGCCTCATATAACCAGAAACTTTGCCACAGTCCGCAGCCCCCTCCTGCCCGCCACACTCTCCCCCCTCTATACAACTCGACGGGCTGCTGCTGCTGCCCAATCAAAGTTAGCCTATTCCATTTTGCAGCCGAACTTTAAATTGAGGCAACAACTTTTTCACTTTAAACAAGCAGCGGCAACAGCAGCAACAACAGCAGCAACAACAGCAGCAACAACAAGGAAACAAGACAGAAAAAAAAGTGTGAAATTTTAAGTACTTGAAGCGCCGGCGGCGCATCCACACAGCGAGCAGAGCCACCTGGGTGGCACACACACACACACACACAGAGATCTGCCTCTTTCTATCTGCCTCTCTCTCTTTCTCTCTCTCTCTCTGTCTCACACTCCCTGTGTGTGTGTGTATAAACAAGCAATACGTATTCATAACGCGTATACGCCATGTTGTTGTTGACAGCCATTTTGTAGATGTGCGCGCCGTCGCCGTCGCCATTGCCATCACCATCGTCTGCATCGCCCCACTTAACAACCACTCGAGCTTGCCCCAGCCCGACCCTCTTTGCACCTTCCCCCATACCCAACTGACTCCAGCTTCAGCTCCAGCTCCAACTCCAGCTCCAACTCCATCTCTGTCTTCAGCTACAGTTCCCAATCCCGCTTCCAGTCTCTAGCTCTCTCCCCCATGCTGCTGCGCCTTCTGCTCCCTCTCTCTGCCTGCTCCTCTCCCTTCCCCTCGCTCTCCCCTTCTGCTACTGCTGCTACAAATTCAACGAGGCGTTCGTTTATTTGAGCAACGGCACCTTTGCGTGGCAAAAGCTCATTTGGTGGGCTGTTTCCCACTCCCCATTCCCATCACCCTCCCCCCCTTCACCCTGCCGCTGAGCAGGCACATAAATAAACACAGCTCAAGCGAAATATATTGACGATGTTGAAGCGGAAGAGCATCATCATAGCGGTAATCATGTTACCTCAATTCGAAATGAATTCATAACTGAATTTTCGCATTTTCCACCCCAGAGTAGCAGAGCCAGAGCACGGGGGGGGAGGGGAGCAGCAGCTTCCCTCAGTCAGTGCCATCATCCAGTCATCCTGCCAGCCATCCATCTACCATCTATCTGTCCAGCCAGGCAGTCGAGTCGAGTCGAGTCGAGTCGAGCACCCAACAAGACCCTCGAGCGCTGGCAACGTCAACGCTGGCTAACCCGCTGTGTCGCCAGTGTCGCCTCCCCCAAACAAAAAATGAATGCAGGCAGGAAGGGGAGAGACTGGAGACGGAACTGAACAAGCTTGGAGCGGGCGATTGACTGACACGACAGACAGACAGCAGGATATATGTAGGACGTGAGGCTGATGGATTCGCCCAGTGCCACTGCCTGTGCCTTCTCTGCTGGCTGCGCAGCCTCCTTCTGTGTAGCCTCCAACTGCGCCTCCTCCTGTGCTACCTGCTCCTCCTATGCTGCTTCAAAGTGCTCCTCGCGCAACTGCAACAAAACAAATAACAAAGCAAAGCTGTCTGGCTCCATGAAGCCAACATACCCTCCACCTTTGAGGTTAGATCGGATCTGCACTGTGTGATCGCAGCTTGAGACGAGTCAGCTGCTTCAGCTGTAGACTGTGTGCAGCTTCCACTGTCAGTCTGCCTTGCAGCTCCTCGTCTATAGCTGCGGAATATATATACGAGTATTCCTGTTGCCATTGCTGCTTGAGTGCGGCATGCGCAACAAAGTTGCCTCTGCGAGGGTATAAAAATGGCAAAACTCGTTAACTGCGATTCCATTGCACCGGATTGGCAGCCCGGCAGCCTCGTCCTGGCCAGGTCCTGGCCTCACCGTTGGGATTTGCAGCTGGCTCTGCATGTGTTGCGCTGTGAGGGTGCAGATGGGGCAAGCAAGGAGGAGATGATGGCACTGGCTGCGCTTCTATTTGCTACCGTTTCATGCTGGCTGCTTGGCCGCTTGTGCTTGTGTGTCCTTGTAGCCCCCATTGCCATCACCCCTGACACATCCCCCCCTCCCTCCATCAACCCGGTTCGCAGCATCGTGTAATGTATTTTGTCGTCCTGGAACCAGTTCTAGGCATGCATTTTATCTTGTTGTCGTCATCCTGGTGGGCCACCTTCCCTCCCTCTCCCTCTCTTGGCCAGCCCATGCACAGGATGTTGCTCGTTAAATTTTCTTTATGAAGTTAACTGTAAATGCTGCGACGTCGCCTGACACGCCCCTCCGCCACTCCTACCCGTTGTCCCTCCCCTAGCTAGCACTTCAATTTCATTGCGAAAACGAGAAGAGCGCGCAAAATAAAATGTAAGAAAAAACATATAAAAAGAGTGTTGAATAAAGAGGGACAGGGGGGCGCAGGGGCGGGGCAGGGGTAGGGTAGCGAGGCAGGGAAAAAGAATTACCGTGTAATGCAATTTTGCAGCTGGCAGCGTTGCCACATTAAAGCTTTAAGGTCGCGATTCTTTGGCCCCCGTAGAAATCACGAGCACACGACAAAGCACCAAGCAGCAAATACAACAATAACAACAACAAACAGTGCGCAGCGAAGGGAGGAAACGGCGGGGAGAGAAAGGGGGGAAGGACTGGGGAACGCATTACACGTGCCATGAATTTCCATTTCCAAAACAAATGCAAATATTTAAATTGCATTCGCGACAGTCACCGCCATCCGCCAAATCTCGCTCAAACCGCTTCTGGCACGGCCTCCCTCCCCGCCACGCCCAGCTCTTCATGCGCAGCACAATACCACCCCCACCCCCCTCACTCCCGTCCCTTCCCTGGCCCGTTGCGCCCACACTTCGTTTAACATGCACCTTAAATCATTCGTTCTACAAACAGATAAATTATGTTCTACAAGAAAATTCACAAAAACGAGCTGAACAAAAAAAAAAACCAACAACGGAAAAAAAAAGAATAATAGAAGCTAAAGTGGGTGAGAGGTGGGAGAGGAGAAATAGGGAAGGGAGACAGAACGGAAGCGGGAACAAGTAAGCGAGCGCGAAGAAAGTCAAACAGAGCGCGGGTTTGGCCATGAAGACTCAAGTGGAACACTCCCAAAAGGAATTTGAATACGAGGATTCAACTATAAAATCGGATTATAAAACACACTATTAAAGTATAGAGATAGATAAAGATATTTTAGTTTTACTGTAAAGTTTGATAATGAGAAAAAACTAAAACCTTATTGAAATTAACTTTACAACAAAGTAAAAAGTAAATTAAAAACGATTGAAATTCGAAAAATTCAATCTGCTTCTCTGTTTACTTCACTTCACTATAATACTATATTATTATATTATATTATATGGTTTGCAACATATTATAAGTCAGTTTCGCAGGGATATCATACTAATTTGCAGATTAGAAAATCTTTATTTTAAAATATATTTTCATAAATTTTCTGAATTTATTTTGTGGTTTGAAATTCTTTATTTGCAGATATTTTTTTAAGTTCGTAAACTTTTAGGATGAATTGGATAACTTTCAATCTATTTCAAAGCATACGTGTATTTGGATACTTTGATTAGTATTTTAAGGCTAGAAATTATTGATTTGCAAAACTTTCAATTTATTTTAAATATGATTTCAGAATGCATAAAGCATTCATAAGGCAGCTGAAATTGATTTCATGGATACATCTAATCACAGATTAAACTTCTTCATGTCCCGGGTCTGTTGTAACTCATTGCAGAGCTTAGTTCTACCAAGTTCTGGTTTCCTGCTCTTCTGTCTTAACTTAGATCCGACTTAAAGCAGGCGTACTTTCGAGGGGAATTCTTGCCAGCAGAGACGACTTAAGCTCGTTTTATGGCCGTTGCATTATGCTGTCGCTTATAGCAACTATTATAGCTAGCTTTTACGTTTATGGCAAACCGATAAGCTCGATCGCAGCGCATTAAGCGCCAAACGAAAGTAGCCAAATAAAATGCAGACAAGCTCGCACATACACACAGACACACACACACGCATGAATAGAATGAAAATCATGAAAAATATCCCAAGTAGTCGAACAGCAACAACAACAACTGGCAACGCACAGTGGCACAGGAATAATGTGCACATACAAAGGCGTGCTGCCAAAGCAGACATTGAAAGGGGGGATGGGGGCGTGGCAAGCGCAGAACGAGTCGGCCAGTAAGTAAATAGAGCAAAGAGTGAAAGAAAGCGACGAGGACGAGCCAGACGAGTATTGTGCGAAGGTGGAGCACCAAAGATGTTTAGTGGCAAAGCGAAAAAAGAAGAAGGAGAAAAAAAGAAAGAAGAAAGAGTCAAAGGAGCAGAAGAATGAGCAAAAAATAGAAGAAAAGTGAGAAACCAACGGGATCATGCACAGCTTACACTGATTTCTTGCATAATTAATGTGAACAAATATTTATGGTATTTGGGATTCGTAGATCCTAAGATAAGGAAAGAGTCGAAAGAGAGAATTTTATATGCAACCTTATAAAATAATGCTTATAAATATACAAAGTGTATTATAGACTTTTAAATACATATAAACTACACACAGTCAAGTAAATTTAGGCAGATTAACAAGAGAAAAAAAATGGTTGCTTGGAAATCTTCTCCAAATTAATGAGAAAATAATATAATGACTAATAATTATGGATAACATAATCTAATAAAATAGTACACTAATATAGTAATAAAATATAATAATATTATATACAATATTCTTGAGACTTTTTCGTCATCAGCTAAAGTGAAGTTTCGTGCAAATGCGGCCCACTGTGCAACAGAAATGTTCTCAACTCAAGTACCAAAAGAGGCGAATGAAAAAACGAACGAAACGAAAATGGCAAAGGAAATGAACCAAGAAAAATTACAATTCTCAACTTGTTGTTGTTGTTGGGGCGTCGTCGTCGTCGTTGTCGGTTGGGGTTGGAATTGAGTCTTGGTACGCGACGACGGCGACGCCATTTTGTATGCAGGTGATTTGGCGGGCAACGCAGATGTGTGTGCGTGCATGAGTGTGCGTGTGTGTAATTTTTATCTGCCAACTTTTATCATTTTTTATTTTTATACACATTTCGTTTGCCTTTGCAGCAGCTCCCTCCCACGTCCCTTTCCCCCAGCCCCTGGTACCATAGAGCGTGTCAAGGTAAACTGTAGGAAAAGTGTGTGCCGAGGAAGGGGGTTAGTAGTCTTCACACACACCGTCACCGACACAAACACACCCACGCACACACCCATGTATGTTATGTGGGGAGAAAAATTGCGTTTAACTTTGAATGAGTTTTTCACGCAGCATCCAAAGAAACGAATCAAAGACGCCACGCAACGCACAACGGAGCAAGGCTCTCAAGCCTGCAGAACAGTCGCCTCCAACTCCAACTGCACCCACAAGCCCCAACCCCAATTCCAATCCCAACTTCAACAACAACATCAATTCCAAGACGAGTCTCAATTTTAATTCACAGCTGCACAGCGCAACGCAGACCTAACCTCAAAGCCGCAACAAAATAATCCACTTTAATGCAGTTCAAGAAGGTTTAAGTGTATAGCTATATATAACCAGTAAACATAACTAGTATATTCCTTTATATTCCTATATAGCAATATAACTGCCTTAGATCTGCCTTGATATTCTGTTAATATGAAAAGCTTATTAGAATCCCTGACGATTCTCTATAAATGAACGTTATTATATTACTATATTATCTCTATAATATACATATAGTAAAACATAATCTATTTTGGTTTGCATATGTATATATACAATATTTATAAATATATAAATAATAAAAAAATAAGTATAATATACAATATAATCAGGCTACATGAAGAGTTCTTAAAGGTTTAAAATATGTAGATCGATTTTGGAAAATATTCTTTTTAGATTTACATAAATGCAACATAAAGCAGAGTTTTTTTACCAACTTAGTTTCGATTACAACTCAACATGAATACATTCATGAATACAATTATACTTATATATTACTGAAAACTCTTTTGATATTCACAGCTTCAACTTGCTACGGCTTAAAGAAGCCCTCCTTGATTTAACTGAGAAATGTTTTAACATATATCTTTCTGTTCTATGTATTTAATTCCATTACAGTTTGCTATTAAGAGTTTCTTGAGGCATTTTTCAACACTTGCTCAGCGTTGCCAACTGTGTGGGTGTGTGTGTGGTAAGTTTGTTTAAAACTCGAGCCTATTGAATGACAGCAATGTTAGCGGCTTTTATGGCTCCGGGACAAAACAAGACAAAGAACAGACGTGCTCATAGGGAGGGGGGATGTAGGGAGAGTGGAAGGGGAAGGGCAAAGGCAAAGGCGCAAAGAGGCATCAGTCGTTGCGTTAGTCTCGACCTATCCGGACCAATGGCAGCCGTAACAAGCTGCGGCCTTAGCTTTCTATTGCGTTTCATTGCCTTTGCCTCAGTCAGCCCCAGGCACGACGAGGTGCAGGAGGTGGAGAGAACCAAGTGGGGGGGTGGTGGGTGAGAGAGTAGCTGTAGGAGGCCTCAAGTGGCAGGACATGCTGAAAGCAGTCAAAGAAATTTAGCTGCGTTGCCAATAGCTATGGGCGGACTGGCACCCCCCACACCAGGCCACAGTCCACTTCCCTCTTCCTTCCTCTCCTTCCCACTTCTTCGCTGTATCTCCCCCTTCCTATTCGTCTCACACCCCTCCATGCTTTCTGCTTGAACTAAGCCCGCAGAAGCCCCTATTCCAGACTAGTTGCTCTCGCTCGGTTGCTCCTGCTCGGTTCGCCCTGTTAGCGAGCTCATTCTCTCTCCCTTCGCGCTCGCCCGCTCTCTCGCTGTCCCTGTCACACACTCTCCATCTCTTTCTAGCTGCTTGTATTTGATTTTTTCTTAGCTTGGCTAGAAATTGTCATTGAGCTTTAGCACAGGTAGCTGCCACAGCAACAGCAACGGCAGCAACAACAACTTCGCATCAAATGTCTTCAAAGACTTCTTGCTTCATTGGGGCGCAAGAAGTCCAATAACAGCAGCAACAGCAACAGCAACAACAACAGCAACTTGGCAGCCATTTTGACTGACTGTCAGCTCGCCCCGTCCGTCTGTCAGTCTGTCTCTCTGTCTGCTTATGCCCGAATCACTTTTGTAACTTTTTGCGAAAAGGGAAAACTCATTCCGAAATCATTTTTGGAAAATCGCCTGTGGCAGTGTTTTGTTAAAAACTGAAAAACGGAAATACAACAACAAAAATGTACCAAGCTGCGAGGCACAGGCACAGCATAAAGGCAAGTGAAGAGTGGTGGCAGGAGGAAGAGGCAGCGCAAGAGGTAGCGGGGCATTGGCTTCCTTTTTCGACTTGTTTAACTTTTACTCAAGTGGATTTTTGGCTGTGTGGCAAGAAATTGAACGGGGAAAACTCTGTTCAAAGACGATGCTGGAATACCCTATATAGGGTCCTCTTTAGTATGACACCTGGCCACAGGCAAGTCGAATTGCCATGAGCACAACCAGGGCTGCCATACACAGGAGTTTTCATTTGTATAAAAACCTCTATCATAATTATATTCCTTATGACATTAAGTCTAAATATTGCTATTATCATTGTTATTATTTTTATTTCTATTTTGATTATTATTTTATAAATATTTTCGTCACTTTTATTACTCTAATTATTATTATTATTGCTTTCTTTTTATCATTATTATTTTCATGCCTCTCGTCTATATTTTTTTATTACTATTATCATTATTATTATTATTATTACTGTATTTTTCATTATGATTACCTTTATCATTAGTATTTTCATTAATATTATTATTATTTATATCATTAGTATATTCACTTATTTTATCAATATTAATATAATTAGTATTTTCATTAACTTTATTATGATATTATAATAAATGTTATTATTATTAGTATTTGAATTAATATTATCATTCATTATATCATTTGTATTTTATTATTATTCTCATGAGTATATTCTTTAATATTACCAATATTAATATTTGATTAATATTATCATTAATATTTTCATTAATTTTATCATTATTAATATCATTAGTATTTTCATCAATATTATTCATATCTCCTTAGCCAACAAGTGCAGAGTCCCCATTTCTCGTGGCAGCGTAATCGGCAAGAATAACTGTGCAAAACGTTGAAACATTTTCAACTTTCAAGCCAAAGTTTTGACTGCCGTCTCAGTTGATCCCTTTTCTCGCCGTTTTCCCCGCCGCTATTGCCTTCTTCGTCAGCTGGAAAATTTGCATGATATAATGATGATGCTGACGATGATGAAGTTGCCAGTATCATTAAAAAAAAGAGAATAAAACCAAAACCAAAGTCAAAGCCAAACCGAAATGAAACCAGTCCCAAGATCCGAGGCAATCCCCCGTGCCTTCTGCCTGGTGCCTGGGCTAATCGAAAACGATACAGATGCATTTCGAGGACACATATGGCACAATCGTAGCCGCAGGAGTGGCGGGGGAGCGGGCAGCAGGGAAATAAAATCAAAGTAATGTGATATATGGGCGATTGTCTCCGTAATTAGATGATCCCCAAATCAGCCGCTAATTTTTCCGCAATTTGCTTAGTAATGCAATCTAAATACAAACAAAATAGTGTGCGAGTGTGCGTGTGTGTGTGTGTGTGCGTATGGTGTGTGAGCTCGCTTGAGTTCGAGGGGTGGCACAAGGGTGAATTGGCAGGGCAGGGCAGGGGAAGGGGAAGGATGGACTGGGCTGGGCAAGGCAGACTGAGCTGGTGCTGAGATCGACGGGCCGTGAAATACACACTCGAAAACTGGATGGCATATGTACACATATACGTATGCCCCGGAGTGTTGCACATGTCCCTGTGCGGCAAAACAAACACGAGCCATGTCAAAGCCAACCAAGCGATGTCAGCGGCGGCGGCAGTGGCGGCGCATCTCTTCTCTTCGTCTGATCCCAGCGGGAATTCTGCCCGAAAATCACAGCATACATGGGCACAGGGGTCAGGGGTGTGGGGTGTGTACTGGGGTGAGGAGGCATTGGGTTGGGTGTAGGGCGCGCTATACTTCACTTTGTCCTTGTCTCCTGTTTTGCCTCTAACTGCGGCTTTCGCTTTGCATTTTGCCTTCAGTTTCCTCCTCCTCCTCGTCCTTCCCCTGCCCTTGCCCCTTCTCCGGCTTGGGCATTTTTTGTGGGGTTGACCCAGCACCAGCATCGGCTACACCAGGACCACATGCGGTGCTTCGGTCCGGATTCGGCTTTGGGTTCGAGTTCGAGTTCGGGTTCTTGTCTTTAATTTCAGCGCATTTGGCTTTTGTAACGTGATTATCAGACGATTTGATTTGGCGCTAAATGCAATTGCCAAATGCCAAAGTCAATGACGGAAACCAAGGAGACGGCAAGGGGGAGAACAAGTGTGACAAGGGGAAGGATATGTAGACAGACAAGCAGATTGGCAGACGGAAGTGCAAGTGCGGTCCAGACTCAATTGATATAAGGCTGTTATTACTTCCCATTGCCTCTGCAGATCTTTAAAGCATATCGTTACTATATGTATATGTGTTATATATAAAACTGTGTACTATTTATATGTATTATCCATCTGTCATCTACATATCACATGTATTAATTTTCTTCAACTTTAGTTTATTTCTCTTTCAAAAAGGGAAAACGCCTCTAAGCACTCCAAATATAAAGAATATGTTGCCAAGAACATTTCTTATCTTTTTCAAACTATCTAGCTGCCTTGTTATTTCCAGCCCTTATAATCTGGTGTATCCCATATAAAACTCTGTTACTTTTGAAACCTCCTAATCATCATTCTAATAGGGAAATGTCTCAGTACATTTACATTGTAGTTTCCTTACTCTTTATGCTCCAATTACCTAAGGAATTCTATATAAACCTCTAGTAATTGACAACTTCTTCATTATCTTTCGAACGTTAAACTGGCTTAGGTCTCTTCGAACTCTTTATAAATTAAGTATAGTTTAAAGTTTATACCTTATCTTTAACAAACTATCCAAGCATATCTGCACTGATATTTCACTACTCTTCTGGCCCTAATTACCTAAGGGATCTCTCATTGTAAAACCTTAATACTTGTTTAATTCTTTCTGCAAGTTCCTTAAGCTTCATCGCATAAGTTTGTTCGCATATTTTCTAACACTACCTTTTCCTGCCTCATATAACTATAACTGTCATCTCATAATCCCTCAATACGCGCTATCTGGCAAATTTCAGAATGAATTGCTGCGTTATTTTGTTAACAGACTAATGTGAATACGTTTGTGCAGCACTGTTTTATGGCCATAGAGCAATTTGTCCACTCCTGTCCAATAGGGCACTCGATGGCGCCCCCCTGTTGCCTCCCCCTCTTCTAGCTGCTGCTGCTGCTGCCACCCGCCGGCGACACCATTAACACAGCTGGCTGTGCCAACAGGCTGAAGTGGACGCAGCAGCTAACTGCAAATAGTCGCAGCAGGAAAGGTAGCGGAGGGGAGCAGCAGAGCAGTCAGTGTATGTATGTGTGTGTGTGAGTCTATGTGTTAGTGAGTGCGAATGCGAATGCAGTCGTTGAGTGCTTCGGGTCACTTGTTTAGTGGCTGCTTTTGCTGCTGCTGCTGTTGCTGTTGCAACAGACACAAGTGCGCTCTACGGGGTAAGTGTGTGTGTGTGTGTGTGTGTGTGAGGCTGTGTGTCTGCGTGTGAGTGAGTTGACTAGCAGCAAACAGTGTGCGCGAAGGCCAAGGGGTAGTCCGCAGTGCCTGTGCAAGGCGGACACATGTTGCAATCTGTTTGGCGGCAAATGCGAATGAGTCTGCATATGTGTCTGTCTGCTTGTGTGTGTGTGTGTGTGTGCCTTAGCCTAGAGCTGGCCTATAACCACATATCATGTTGGTTGCGGGCCCCCTTCGACTCAATCAAAAACTCATCATTGCCATTGTTGGCGCTGAAAGGCGTTTTGATTGATCTTTTCAGCGCGACGACGACGAGCAGCGCCGACAAGCCGCCAAGACGAGCTGCCCCGTCGCGTCATCGATCGAGTGCGCCGCATGGGGGCGAGCCGACAGCAACAGCAGCAGCAACTACATCAACAGCAACAACAACAGCAGCAACAGCAGCAACTGCAGCACCATCACAGCAGCAACACCGTCAACAACAACGGCAACTTTTGATGATCGAGCAGGAAATTTGTAGTTTGCGTAACGCTTTACTTACCTCTCCTCTCCCTTCCCCCTGCACCTCCCCCTGCCCACGCAGCAGATGCTAACAGCTCGCCCAGGTCGGGTTTGTGTTTGGGTTCGGCTCCCGGGGGAGTTGTAACTGTTGCAGTAGCAACATCAGCAGCAGCAGCAACAACAACTTAATGCCACACAGGTCATCTATATGTATCTATGTATCTTGCTCTCCATCTTCCTTTCTCCAACTCCGTCGCCAGCGAAGCGCGCATAAATATGTAAAGAAGACAGCAACAACAACAACAACAAGAAAATGAAACATACAACAGCAACAAACAAAAAATGCAAATCACCCAAGCTCAAAAGCCCAACGAGAGACACTAAAAAGCCAGCAGTGCTCAGGGCTGCTCAGGGTGTTGCTCTGTGTCTGGGATTCAACTGGATTGGTTCGCATTGGATTGGGCTGACTCGAGAAGGGAGACTAGCTCCCGCTCCCTCTATATCTACATCTGTGTGTGTGCGTCGCTTTGCCGGGTGGTTTGCAGCAAAGTCAAGCCAGGCAAAAGTATTACAATAATTATGATAATCTATGCCATAAAAAAAGCCCCAAACTCAAATCGACACCAACAACGACAACACCGAGCTAGGGCTAAAGCCCATTTGTGGTTCGCCACCCACACACACACACACACGACAGTTGTGGGTAGGAGAGAGGGAGGTAGGAGAGGAACTGAAACTGGGAAAGGAATTACCATACTTTAAGCTACCGCAAGGCAAACGTAAACGTGCTACGAAATCAGAATGTGAACTTGCCAAGTTGGATACATTTTTCGATTTTATGCTAAATACTTCCAGCAGAGCAAACAAGTGCGAGTGCCATGAGTAGCGAGGTGTGCTAGACGAGAAGATATCCTACAATTCCAGTGTATGTAGCATACAAAAAAGTATACAGTATTTTATATAAATAAACAGCAAGTTGGATGGCAAGAAAGAGAAGTTTAGTTAAGACAAATTGACAGATATATATATATATATATATAAGATAAAATAGATTGAGGAATAGATATAGTAAATGGTTGCACAGATAAACAAAGAGATACACAAAGGGATAAATTGATCGATATAAAGAAAGATAAATACACAAATAAATACATTTATCGATGAATGGTAGTTTAAATTCTAGAGGGTTAAAATATTCTTAGTTAGATATTTACTCAAATAGATAAGTTGAATAGATAAATAAAGTAATGAAAGGATCAAATATCATACATATGAATATTAAATAGAGAGAAAGATAATTAGTAAGAAAGATTGATGCATACATACATAGATGATGGACCTTTTAAAATCGAGTAAATACGCAAAAGATATATGAATTGATAGTTAAACAGTCTCAAAGATAGCCAGATAAATAGACAAATAGATGAATATATAGAAAGAAAGATAACAAGATAGATATACAAGTATATAAAGAAGAAATATATATACTTACATCCATCTAATGACCGGAAAGAGGTTGATAGAGAGGCAGATATGTAGATATGTATGTAAAACACACATATAAGTAGAGGCATAGAAAAGAGCTTACAAAGATCTAGAAAGATAGAGGATTAGACATATAGATAGATAAATTAATGCATACAAACATAAAGAAATGTTTAAATAATAAGATATATGGTTAGCTATAGTTTTCTTCATTTTGAAAATAGATAGTATATAAATAGAGAAAAGATATAGAATGATAGTAAGCCTAACTTGGATTTAAGGCACAATACTTAAAACATATCTTGTAATTTTTCTAAAACCACCTTTTAAGCATAAATTAAACACTCTCGTTTTCAGCCACCTTTCAAATCAGTTATTACAGGGTATAAGATAAACAAGAAAAGTAGAAACATTTTGTTTTCAACAGTAGAAAAGTAAGCAAAGCTTTATAGGGACTTAGCCCGGCGAATGTTGGTAGTCTCCAATGCTTTTAACTTGTATCGAACAGGATCTATCAAGATTGTAATTTCCTTGGTGCTCTAAAAGTGATACAAGATAGTGTCAAAGATGTAACCAGAGTTAGTTAGAAGTTCAATTCGACGCAGGTAACCCAAACAAACAGATTGAACTGATAGACCTTATGATGCGTATATCTCTCTCTCTCTCTTGCTCCTTCTCTCGCTTAAGTACCGTTAACTGCTTAGCCAAAGGGAAGAGAGAAGGAGGAAGGCCTGTCACTCCTCCTACATATTGACTGAGTCCACTTGGTCCATTTTCTCTCACTGCCCTCACAGATCTGCTTCAGCATCGGCATCAGCTTCAGCTCTTGTTTTCGGACATGTGTGTTTGATTTTTATCTGTGTACGTGGCGTCGCATGGCGTGGCCATTCCGTAACGTCACCTAGGCCCGACCTCCAACTGCTCTTCACCGACCACACAACTCTGGCCCTTGGTACGCTCCACTGATCCAACTGGCCACATCGACATATCGACAACAACATTGTGTCCCCCGAGTGTGAATGCGACTCTGAGTGGGTGTGTGAGTGTGTGTGCCGGCAACGGTTGCCAGTTTCCAGTGCGATGACGCCACATATCCTTGTGGCCTGCCTGCCTTGTTCCCAGTGTTGTTGCTGCTGTCGTTGTCGTTGTTGCTGTTGCTGTTGTTGTCGACAGCCCATCAAAATCAGGCAACTTGGCTGCCAATGCCGTTCCCTCGACGCTCGTATTTCGTTTACAATTTGACCCTTGAAAGGCACACACAGACAACGACAGCAGCCACAGCAGCAGCAGCAACAACAACAACAACAGTCACACACACACACGCACACACAGAGCTCATCATGCGAGCGTCGCTCAAAGAGTTCTGACAATTCAAAAGAGAAAGGAATAAAGAAGACTTAACTAATCTCATACTGATATTCAAGTTACAAACGCTGTCAGTTGGAGTATAGCAAGATATAGTAAGCAAAGAGCAGTATATGATAGAGACACTCTCTCATATTATCTACAACTTTTGTGACGCCCCTCGACATCATTTTGGCCACGGCTGGGGGAGCGATGGGAAAGTGTGAGTCGGACGACAGGTTGTTTCTGCATGGGTTTGCCAGCAAAGCCATTGCTATCCAATGGCTCCAGCTCTAGCTATGACTTCGACAGGGTACAGGAGGGGGCAGAGGGAGTGGCTGTGACATGGGGCTGTGGCAGGCAAGGGACTCCAACTCCCTCAATGCTGCCGTGGGTAGTTTTGATAAAACGTTTCAATGGCTGAGCACATAACAGTTGACTGGCTGCCATGGCCGTGTCTCTCATTCATTCATTGTATGTGCGTGTGTGTGTGTGTGTGTTCATGTGTGTGTGTGTGTGTGTGTGCGTGTGTGTGACAAAGACCATAAACTCCAAAAAAGCTCGACATACAACCAGGACAAACGCTATTTCTGCTGCTCTTGCTGCTCTGATGATGCTCTGTTGCGAATAGTTCTGTAGGGTATACAAGTTTTCTTTGGCAGATATATTCTTGAGTTGTAGAGAGAGACAGAGATAAAATAGAGAGAGAGAGAGAAGTATACGAGAGAGAGATAAGTGAGATAGTGATATAAGAAAGCGAGAGAGGAGAGGTCTCCTTGAGTAATATGTATCGTATGTAGCATCTCAAGACAGTATGTGACCATCTCTTCTATTCCTCTTTTTTGCTGGTACAAATCACACTCTCGCTCTCTTTCACTCGCTCTCTTTCATTCTCTCTCTATCTCTATGCATATTATGCGAATAGATCTAGTTTATTTTAATCTTCCTATTTAATATCATGTTTATTATCATCATATCATCTACTTTCAGCTTACATATACAAGGTGTTTTCAAAAAGTATCGCGAATTTTGAATTTTCGTGGGTTACGTATAATCGAATGTTGATTTTTTTTAATTTTTTTATGTTGGTACACTCTTCCCAAACATCTGTACGAAGTTTTAAGTGTTTTTGTACCAATATAACAAAACAAAAATTAAATACGTAACCCGCGAAAATTCAAAATTCGCGATACTTTTTGAACAGTTAAGATAGATGGCTTAAAGTCAGACTCTTACTGCATATACTCCAAATATCATAGAAATACAGCTATAAATAGCTGCGAGACAAGCTAAGGTGAAGCAAGATAGCTGAGTATCTCATGGTCGTGCAGCCTTTACTGCTTGACGTTGATGCTGATGCTGCTCCTGCTAGCCAGGCTGTTAGCCCGGTTTGCCTGCTGCTGCTGCTGCTGTTGACGATGCGACGCTGACTGGCATTTTGAGGGTGGCAGTGGTGATAAAAAGTTGTGCTTGTTGTAATAACAACAGCTCTCGATGCTCTGGCAACAACAACAACAAGAGCAGCAACAACAACAACAGCAGCAATGGCAATGGCAAAAGCAAAGGCAATGCCAACTCCCAGGCCGCATATACAAACATGCTCAAGTTTTTTGTGCTCTCTCTCTCTCTGTGTGTTTGTATGTGTGTGGGCGCAGAAACATGGGCTGGGCGGGGGCGTGGCATTGTTAGGGAAAAGGGGAATTGGGAGCTGAGCGAGCCGGCTCAATGAGGCTATTTGGAACACAACGATTCGCGTCGTCGTCGTTGTCGTTGTCGTTGTTGCTGATGTTGATGACGATGATGATTACACGTTGACGATGAAGACTCAGTCTCTGTCTCTGTCTGTGTGACCTGCCTGTGTGCCTCTGTGTATGTGTGTGTGTGTGTGCTGTGCTGCAGATATTCATCGAAAGCAAAATGACAGCCTAGAGACACATTCAACAGCAACAGCTCCAGAGCCAAAGATAAGAAATGAATGACAGGCGAAAGTATAAGAAGAAGCTGAAGCTGAGGACGAAGCCAAAGCAGCAGCAGCAGCAGCAAGAGTCGACAGCCGCAAGTACAAAGCAAACAGCAAAGACGAGCCAGGGCGACTCAGAGATATCCAGCAAAAACTGGGATAGTAAACCGAAGACAAAACTATCTATAACTCAGCTATTTGCAGTTGGAATTGAATCAAACTTATTAAAGTGCATAGCTTCTATAGATACTCCCAAACAGATGTACTTTTAGCAATGTAGCTCAATTCTGAACTGGGATATAGACATTTATGCTCATATCTAGCACAAAAACGAACTGAACGCAATCAAACTTAATATGCTCATAGCTTTTATAACTGCCTTTTTGGATACCAACCTTGAGCTGAGTAGCTCAAATTGGAACTGAGATATAGCTATTTTTACTCATATCTAGCGCAAAAGCGGTTCAAGCACAATCAAACTTAATATGCCCACAGCTCTTATAAATACTTCAACACCAACAAACTTTAAGTGACGTAGCTTCATGGTGAACTGAGATATAGCACTGTGTACTGTATGCTTAGAATTAGCAATAAAATAAGTCTAAGCTCAATATCGAAATGAATATCATTTGAGTCTTTCTACCGAATTTGATAGCTATAGCTGCAGCAGTTTCAGAACAAATATACCTCATTGTGCATCTCTTGCTGGGTATACAAAAACCAGGAGCCACAAATGGAGACTGAGACGTAGAGCTCTGTAGCCTGCTGCCGAGGCAAGCACTTCCATTATGGAGGTGGCATATCAGTCAGTGTCAGTGCGAATGCGAAATTGCTTTGCTTTTACGATGGTTCCTCGAGTGTTCGTTTGTGTTCCTTATGCCTTGTTCCCTCGTTGCCTCTTTACACCCCCCCCGTCCACCCCGCCCCCTTGCCTATTCTCTGTTATTGTTGTTGTGCCGCTACCGAGGTACATAAAAATAATGGCTAATGGATATTATGTACCCAGAAGGTACGGTTCTCTAAGGTAAGCTCAGCTACCTCCTGCTCTACCTCTACCTCCTGCTCCACCTTCACCTACACCATCTTCATTCTCTATCCTGACAGCGTCGTATAACTAAATCACAAACATCACACACACGCACACACACAAAGACATCGCTCAAGGCCCCATTGGGGAACGTGCGATGATAAAAATCACGCCAAATAGTTACACACACAAAAATGGCTAAAAAGGAGGAGAATGAGAATGAGAAAACAAGCCAAAAATCTAGCTGGAATTTATATTTATATTCAAATTAAATGAGAAAACAAATTGCAGCCTCTGCTGCAACTTTGGAACTGCAAATTAGCTAAGAAGGAGAAGAAAGTACAGAGAAGGTATATGCACCTTCTATCTTATACAAAGGTACCTTAGATATATGTAGGTACCTTTTATATATATTTATATTTGGCAATATCGAGCAAGTTAAACATTTAGTTGGGTAGCTGAAATTTTAAGATAACTCTGCAGATTTACAAATTGATTGCGAAATTCGCTGTGCATATGGCAAATCATGCTTATGTAAGCTACGTGTGTGTAGGTGTGTGTGTATTGCTGTTTGTGTGTGTGTCTTGCTGTGTGTAAGCCCTCCAGGCCAATAGAAAGCGAAGCATCAGCAACAACTTGGCTGCACAACAAATACTTGCAATGTCCTTTGAGTCACGTACTGCAGAAAGAATTCAAACAAAACAACGATAAGCAGCAGCAGCAGCAGCAGCAGCAACACCAACAACAGCAACACCAACAACAAAAACAATAGAAACAACAACAACAGTCGCATTCTTACTGCTTTGCCAGTTACGAGAAAAATGTCGACCGGATATAAACAAAATATAGTTGCCTCGACATGCCCCCCAGTCTTTGCCCCTGCCCCTGCCCACTCCGGCCACTGCTCTGCTTTGCTTTTGTATATTTATGTGCCCTGTGTGTGTGTGTGTGTGTGTTGCGATTTGGGCGTTGCATGTCAAGCGTGTGTGGCACTGAGAGAATTGGCCGCATTGGTGGTTACCACGCTTTGCCAACCATAGCCCCAGCTACAGCCCCAACCCCAAACCCATCCGCAGCAGCCCCCGCACTCTGTCAGGCATTGAGCCTATCAGTCTATCTTTATATCTGCCACACACACACACACACACAAACATACGCACACCAACACACACACAACACTCAGGCCGAACTGAGTCCATATATCAGCGAGAGCCATCTACTGTGGCTCACAGCTTGAGTTGTGTGTACAATGGACCAAAACAACAATTTATTTAATAGAATATAAAGCTATACAACTATTGATATGACTATCGATATTTAGATATTTCAAAGTAACATACTCAACGTGTCTGTTGATACTTATGCTATACATTCTTGTATAGTAATTTGTTATACTTGATATTTAACATATGTATATCACATTGCTATATAGAGCCAACTATAGACATATAGACATGTATATAATCTTGCATTAGTAGTCATGCAATATACTATTGATATCTATTGTACTGTCAGTCAGTCTTTTGCAGCTGCTTCTTCTACAGCATTCTTCTTTAAAGACACTATAATTCGCAACAGCAAATTCTGTGCAAAGTCTTGTGCAATCTGCTCATTAAATTGAATAAGTTCTTTTCGAATATTTTTACTTTTACTTTATATTATATATTATTATATATGTAACTAATTAAATTGCCGGCAATTGTGAGTGCTAATATTGTGAATGTGTCACTGTGCCATTCTGCACAGTGGCAGAACGAGTGAGCTCGATAAGAAACTTCAACTACAACTTCAACTTCCACTTGGACTGAGACTGAGACTGGAATGGAGCTGGAGCTGGAGCTAGAGCTGCAGGAGGGGAAGGGATGGTTAAGTTTGGGCAGTTACACAGCAGCAGCAAAAATATTTGTGCTGCCATTTGTAATCCCGAGATCCGAGGCGAGTGCGAGGTTACCTTTTGGCCCAGCACGGTTGCTTCAGTTTGGAGAGTAATAACTTTATGCCAAAGTCGGCAACCGAAATCGGGCTCAAACAAGCAGAAAACTTTGCAAACGCCAATGATGATGATGTTGTGCGGGAGTGTATGCGGTGTGTATGTGCAGGGGTGTGTGTGGAGGGAGGGGGCAGCCAGGCAGGCGAGCGAGCGACGTTTCATGTCTGGCTCTGTCTGTAGTTATATCAGCGCCGTCATCATCGATATAAACTCTCGACTGACTGACAGACAGAGCGACTGACGGAAGGACAGGGCAACGGACAAGGGGAGGGACAGGGGGAGGGACATGGAGACGGACTGTAGCTGGCGATGGTTGGTTAGATAGTCGTCCATTGCCATTCCCAGGCCAGGTCGGGCTCTGCTCAACTCAACTCGACTCGACTCGACTCGACTCCTCGGCCTGCCTGGGCTCATTCATCCATTCATTCATGCCAGTCAGCCAGTCAGCAAACCGATACACCGCAGTAATCGCTCTGGGGGACGGGGGGTGTCTCTGTCTGTGTGTGTGTGTGACTTACTGCACAACAGTCGCAGGCGAAACTTTGTCGAGGGCGAGTGCGAGCAGTTGGCGCAGGAGGAGGAGCAGGAGGAAGAGGCAGAGGAGGAGGGGGAGAAGCGCTGCGCGTTGCTGGCAATACTGGAACCCACCATGCGTATACGTAATCTGGTATTAGATTACTGATCCATGTCAAATCTTTGGCTTAGGTTCCCGTCCAACGTTCGCCGCTTCATTCGCTTTGTTTTGATTGATACGAAACCAAAACCGAAGGCAGCGCTCCACGTCGAGTCGCCACCGTTGCTTGCCACTTGCCTCCAGTTGGTGTCGAGCTGCCTCCACATCCCCTACTCTCTCACTATACCTTCCCCCTTTCGACTCTCTCTCTCTCTCTCTCAGTCTCTCTTTTCTGCATCATCCTGTTCCTTACGCGCCGCTGATTTTATGCGCATCGTTTCCACATCACAAGGCAGCAGTCCAAGTTGCCAGTTTCCAAGTCTCTACTCCCCCTTCCCCCAACGCACCCGCACCCCCTCTCTCTCACTCCATTCCCCTCGTTGCTGCCCCAACTGCATTACTTATAAAATTAAGCAGTGCCAAACGGGCAAAATAGACGAAAGCCCAAAATCAAATCGGAAAGGGAAAAGGAGGAACAGGGAATCAGGTGAGTAGAGGAGGGGAAGGTAGGTGAGTGGGGCAGAGGGGGTGACAACTCTGGCTGAGCAGGTGAATTATTAGACAGCGTTACGCCAACTGGAAGCAAACTGGGAACTGGGAACTGCGAACTGGAAATGCCAGTTGATTGAACTTTTTGTAGAGCATTCGTCAGCAAGGGGTGGGCACGGGGGTGGGTTGGCGTGGCCAAGGAGTAGCAGTAGAAGTGGAGAGAGGAGCAGGTGGGGATTTGGAAGAGAACCTCCCTGCACACCTCAGCTACCTCACTGGGATTTAGTGTAATGGCAGATGATGGTAAAAAAAAAGAAAAACAAAAAGCAATCTCGCACTCGACTCCCTCTCGCTAGTACCCACAACCCTCTCCCCCTCCCCTGCCCTGTCCTGCCACTGCCCCTGCCTCTGCACCTGCCCTGACGCTTATGCAAATGGCAGCGTCAAAGATTAGTTGCGGATCCTTCAGGCAGGTAGACAATCAATGCGATTGTTCACATCAAATGTGCCGGAAGATCAATGCGGGCAGGCTGAAGCTAAAGCTCGAGTGAAAGCTATATTGAAAGCTTCTTTGAGATTACTGCAGACAAGCTTTTGGATTGTAGGAATAGTTTAAAGTAACTATAAGTCTAATGCGACATGGCAGGAACCTATATAAAAGAAGTGAAAGCAGATTTAAAATAGTATAAATCTTGTATATTTCTATATGCTTGTAAAGGGATTATGATTTATTCTGCCTGTTATATAGATAAGCAGTTTTATGCCTATTATAACTGTAACTATAACAAGATATACTCGTATACATACTGAAATTGACAGTTAAAGTTATTAAATTTGACAGCTAAATTAAGTTTTGAAATTCACTTTATGATTGCACATCATAATAACATTCGAATTAATAAATAAATAAATCAGTTTCAATTTCATTAAGGTTTTTTTTTTAATATTGCATTTCCAGAGTTCAAAGATAATTCGCCATTGAGGTTATCAAACACACGCACCTACTACATACCATATTATATACCACTGAAAACCCACCTGAAGTGATCTGACCCACTTTAGACAAGCAATTTACCGAACACGTAATCGAAAGGGGAGACTAAGCTGTAGAGGGAACTAAAGGGGGGGAGTTGGAGAGCAAGAGAGGAAGCCCCCGACCCTGCCCTGGCGCATAATAATTGAAGGATTTTTCCACTCGCTTATTCGCAATAGAAACGGGAATTGTGGGAATTGTGACTCGTCGCTCACCTGATGGGACAGACGAACTAACTAACCCCAGCAGTTGCTTTCCCACATACCTGCCCTTCCCCCCCCTCCTGGTGGCGTCATTAATAATGCACAGTTTACCTTAAGAGGATTTTCAACGCCTCCCCAAGATAATAAGTAAGAACACATACACACAATAAAGGCTCCCCAACTGATGCCCCCTTGGCCCCATCACAAGGTTTGCCCAACCCCAACGCAACTAAAGCAAATATGAAAATATATGTGGGAATATGTTGCTGTTGCCCCTGTTGTTGCTGTTGTTGTTGTCAGTGTTGTCAGTGTTGTTGTTGTATCGGTGAGTCCGCAGAACGCCCTAATTTCGGGCTTATTATTAACCAGCTCGCTTTGGTCCTTGTCCTCGTTTCTTGCCAGCTTTGTGTGTCGCCGCCGCCGCCAGCGCGGCAGGGGGGACGGGGGGCGTGGGCTGCAGGCGGAGGCGTGGTCCCAGTTAACGGCAACAACATCTGTGAAGATGCTGCTGCTGCTGCTGTTGTTGCTGCTGCTGCCAAACGCCGAAACGCCAGCATAATTATAATAATCATTTCATAATCATATTTTATTTTAGTTGTATGGCCCGCCCGCTGCTCCCCCGTCCCCCTTTCCCACCCCTCTCACAAGGGCGACCCCTGCGCGTTCCGCCCCTGTTTTTGTCGTCGCCGTCACAGCAGGCTTCCTCGCCTCTTCTCTCTCTCTCGTCTGTTCGTCTCTCTCACAGTTCTTCCCTGCTTCAGTATATTTTTTTGAAACAGTTGCCAAAAACATATCGCAGAAGGGGGAGGGCAGGGCAGGGCAAGGCAGTAAGGGGGCGGGGCTGGGCCAGGAGTGCGACAGATGTGTTTCTCATTCGATTTTTAATATGCGGCCAATCTAACTGTAATTGGTTTGTTATTGTCTCCCGGCTACGATGCGAAACCTCAGGAGACTTTTTCTGCATCGTTTGCCCAGACAGGGGAATACCCTCTCTCTTCTCCTCCCCCTCTGCAGCCTGCTCCCTTGGCTAGAGCTCTCCTGCTGTGGTAAATATCTATCGTTTATTGTTATTGCTCTTGTTCGCTCTATTGTTGCCCTTCCCCTCCTCCCCCTTTGATTCGCTCTGGCGACCTGTCGCCTCCTTCTGCCTGCTTGCCTGCCTGCCCCTTCTCCTCTTCGCCTCTGCTTGTTGCCAGTTAAATTTATGAAAAATGTTGTTCACACTTTCCTTTCGCAAACCCGCCCAACGGGGGTAACCCGCCCTGCCACGAGGGTGCGCCCTGTTCCACTGGCCATTGTTGCCATTGTTGTTGCTGTTGTTGCTGTTGCTGTTGCAAGTTGGTGTACCAAATGGGTTACATGCTTGCACATGTTCTTCTCTCCACCTGCTACAACTTGTCACAGACCAGCCCAGCCCTGGCCCCGCCCCCTTTTTGTCTGTTGTCGTGCACGCCCAAAACTAACAAAAACTGCGCCAACTTTTCGAACTGTGCATCCTAAGCTCGTGTTGAGCAACGAAATCCTCAGCTCAAGCTGGCAGTAGCAACAAATGGAGAACAAGTAAGGACGCAGGAATGGAGGAGGACAGAAGAAGCAGCAGGATAAATCTGTAGATAAGTGAGAAGATTCTGGAATGCATCAAATGGAGTTTACTTAAGCTGAATATTTACTTTCTGAATGAGGTTAATTTAGTTATCTGAGATAGTCTTAGATTAGTTTGTGCTAGAAAGGAGCAAGAAGAGATGGACGATCAAGGGGGTACTCGTAAGTCTCTTGCTTCAAAATCTAATACACCTTAGGTTATATTTAATTAACTGTGATTTTAATTAGTTTAACTCAGATATTCAAGATAGTCTTGGATAAGCAGGGATCGAATAAAAGAGAGATCTAAGTCTTGCGAACTCTGAGAGAGTAGGTGGATTAAGATATCCAAGAAAGTCGAAAATAAGTTTGAACTAGAAAAGAAAAAAAATCAACAGCTTAAGTTGGACAATTTAAAGACTAAATACTTATCAAAGTATTCCTGAATAAAGTCTTCTTTAAAGTCATCGTCACTTTGGGTTATATCAATTAGTTTAAGTAAGTTCATTCAGATATCCAGGTAAGGTATGTTTAAGCTAGGAATGAAACAAGGAATAAGGGTTTTAATTGCAGGGATCCAAGATTAAAGGGTTAGTCTTACAAACTTTAGGAGGATTCTTTTCCAGCTTTCATATTCACTTCGGTTTATATCAGTTCATCTAAGGACAATTGATTAAGATATTCTAGAAAGTCAAAGATAAGTTTGAATTAGAGGGCAACAAGAACTAGCGATCTGAAGACATGAATATTCCTTATCTTAAAAGCTTCTTAAGTTCCCTCGATAAGCACGAGATTTATGGCCAAAGATAAGATCGAAAAAGAGTACATTAGCTACACGCGATTCCTCAGGCAGTTGTCAAACTCCTAGAAAAATCAACCACTGGATACCAAACTCATCTCTCAGCCAGCTCGAAAATCAACTGAAATTTTAATTAACTCAGTCGAAAATGAACTTAAAGTTCAGTGGGCTGGAAGAATGTATAAGTTGGAAGTTTATAGAGTGCGACCTAGATGGGGATCATTGATGGCATCACAAGGAGACAAGGTAGAGCAGCACGAATGTGGCTCAGCAGAAAGGGTCAAACGGGAGAAGAGTGACGAAAGAAAGATATAGAGTTAAAGGGCTGGAGAGGATGAGGAGGAAAGAGAGAGCTGGAGGAGAAGGAGTAAAGAAGATGGGTAGTGCCAGTGAGGGTGTCTCATGCTGGCGGTTTTTGTGGGTGAGCGCTTTATGCGCACGACTTAAGTCGTTGGTCTCGTAACGCAGCTGATATCAGATTTGTCGCCGCGTCACTGCTGCCAGCAGCAGCAGCTATCGCAATCGCAATCGGTATCGTTATCGCAACTGGGCCCAAACTCCTGATGCGTTCTGGGCCGCGTCGAGGGTCTCTTCATTCTAAACGATTGATGGCAGTTGGACGGACGGACGAGCACGGGCACGGGCAACTCTTGTCAGCATCGCACACAGTGAACCCATCAGTTACTCCCTCCCTCCCCACTTCCTACTCCCTTCTTTGCCTTCTTATGTCCTTCCCCCTGCCCCTGTGCCTGGTGAGGAAATGATAAATTGCGCATTTGGGAGTTTTAAAGGTCAATTTAGGGGTTACTCTCTGTTTGCCTGCCTGTGCGTCGTGGTTACAAACTGACTGACAGACGACCTGGCCAGGGGATGGGGCAAGGGGCAAGGGAGAGGGAGAGGGAGGTGGGAAGGGTTCGTCGAGGGTTTGACTGTAGCCAGGAGAGTAAAGGAAGCGACAAGCAGCGCAGCCCATAAAGAGCGACACTTCAAACTTAACTCGCACAATAAAAAATACTTGTACGATTTCTCACACACTCTCACACACACTCACACACTTACCCACACACATACTCGCACATTCGTTGGCAATTGGGAAATAAAAGTGCGCTTAGCTTCCTCCTGAAGGGGTTGTAGCACGCCAAATCTGCCAGAGCTGCGAGGGGAAGGAACAGGAAAGGGGTGGAAGGGGGGAAGGGATCTCCGGAAGAGGCATTTGCTTATGGGATTTGCTTCAGCGCCTGTTGACTTTCCAGTTAGCGTTTGTATTAATGGTCCAAGCAAACTGTTACCCGTTACCAGTTCTACTTCTTTTTTTTTATTATTGGGTTAGGCTTGTTAGACGCGCCGCGACGCGTGCGACACATCCTCAGAAAGGGGGAAGGGATAAGAAGCGAGAAGGGGGGAGGTGGGAGGGAAAAATAGGTAGGACTCCAGGTTGAGCCTGAATTGGCAGCGCCAGGTGCTCAAACAGATCAAACAGCTGGATTTGGTTGAAGTTATTACTGGAAATGCTAACGAAGGTAAAGAGAAAAGAAAAGAAAAAGAAAAGAAAAGTAAAAGAAGAAGAAATGTAAGAAGGAAAAGAAAAAAGAGATGAAATATAAGGAGAACAAGTATACATAAGAAAAAGTCGAAAAAGAAATAGTAAAAAAAGGATAAGTAAAAATAGAAGTAGATGAATATGAAGAAGGAAGAAAACAAAGATGCAATAAGTAGAAGAAGTAAAAAAGTAGAAGTAGAAGTAAAAGGAGAAGTAGAAATAGAAGAAGAAGTAGCAGAAGAAGAAGAAAGGGGGATGGGTAATTCCCGCAGCGCTCTTTGCTGCCAGTGTGAGAAATCTGTTGGCATTGGGTTCGGTTTCAAATTGGGATACGGTTTATGGGTGCGTCACCCGTCCCTGCCCCCATCCCCCTCTCCATCCCCGTCTCGATCTCCATCTCCTTTACCGTCGCCTGTCGCATCACATTTAAAAATTCTCATGTCAGAAACACACGATTAGCGCGTGTCGAGGGCGGCGAAGCGGCGAATTAAGATATTTACGCCAACAAAGCCATCGATTCTGTTCCCAATGGGTGCAGGCATGTGGGAATGGGGAGGGGAGGAGTGCAGGGCGTAGCTGGAACTCTGAGGCTGACGTTGATGCGTTCGCCTAGCGAGAGCTGCCCGCCGACGCCGTTGCCGCTGCCTCCGGCCCCGGCCCCGGACAGGCCGTCAGGCAAATCAAGATAAGCGAGCGGCAGGCAGCGCGTCACATTGGCAACCCAATTCCCGGCAAGGACTGGGAACAGCAACGGGAAAGCCTAACCTGGTCTTTGACATCTCGCTACGTGGCACGCGGGCGGCAACTGTCAAAGCTGCGCGCGCTTATCACAGCCAGCAGCAGCACCAAAGCAGAGCGGAGCTGAGCAGGCACTGCCAGAGCAGGCAACGCAGGCAGCGGCGGCACGTGCGGTCACGTGGCTGACATGTAACACGTGACAGGGTTGTGGGCGTGGCTGGGGCAGGAAAGGCAGCAACGGCAGCACCTTGAAGCGGACAAGTGGCAGGCGCAGAGGAAGGCAATGCAGAGACGGATCAGGAAGAGGAAGGAGCGGAAGGTGAAGCGGAATCTTGAGCGGTACAACGAAGTGGAGCGGAGCGGAGAGTGGAGATGGACAGACTAAAGATCATTATGGGAAGTAGGAGAAAAAGGGGAGCGAGGCACAGGGTCAAGAGTAGGAGGAGTAGGTGGAGTATGAGGAGTTGGAGGAGTAGGAGGAGTAAGAGGAGTAGGAGGAGTAGGAGGAGTAAGAGGAGTAGGAGGAGTAGGAGGAGTAAGAGGAGTACTACTACTACTAACACACTATCACGTGACCAAATCTAATTTCGAGGCTAATTGCAGACGAATTCACAAATGGCGCAACTCGCAGTTCGCAATTGCAGCGCAATGCGAGTAAATCAAAGGCCGCAAAGGGACAGGCAGATAAGGAGGAAGAGAACGAGGGAGAGTAGCAAAGGGAAAAGGGGACGGTAAGGGGAAGGATGACAGGAGCTGGCGCGTAACCATCATAAAAACATATGACACCATTTGCAGGGCGCAGAGCGAATTATGCATAAAATAGATTGCTGTGTTGACACTTGCCGTGTAACGGAAAGGAGGTAGAGAAGAGGAAGAGGGTAGGGGAAGGAAGAGCACAGAGCAACGGGTGACATACTAAACGGACTTGTCATGTGCCCATCACAACAACAAAGCCAACGCAGTGCATGAACGGGGAAGGGGGAAGGGCGACGCAGCCCGCACCCTGCGAAAGCCAATTGTCAAAATCAGAATCACAATCAACCTCAAAAACAACAACAACTGGAAAACCCGCCACAAAAATTGCTTTTCGCTCTCACTCTCCCTCCTCTCTATCTCCATCCCTCTCTCTCTCCCACTGCTAACTAGATGCAATTGGTTTTGTAATTTGATGATGCTCAGCGCATCATGTCGAGGGGTGGGGGACGACGACGACTGCGTTGCACTGTTGTGTGATTAACGGGACAAACAGAGAAAAAACAGTTAAAAATGCAGACCAATAATTGCCAAAAAAGAAACAACAACAAAAACAAAGCCTCACTGAGTTTTTCTTTGCTGCCTTAGCAGAGACACAAGCCACTACGATCACATTTACCAACGTGATGTTCGTCTGTCGGACAATAAATAAGAACAACAATAACTGCTGCAATAAGTTGCAACTTTATTCTTTTATTTAATTATCTATTCTTTTATATGTGTATTTTTTGTTATGTGCTTCATTTATATTTATCTTCGTTGTTGCTTTGCTTCTAAATCACTTGCAGCGCCATCTGTGATTTACAACTGTAAGCTAGTAACTGCATTGAATATCGTAGGTGATGTATGTCTTGGCTAAGGTAACATAACAAAGCAGTTCACAGTATTCTGTTAATGTATGCAAGCACTGTTCTGTTAACTAACTGCAAACTGTTTACTAACTGCAAGCTGTGCACTGTTAATATCTCCTGGCAGCCATTTTACCAATGGTGCCCATAAGAAAGTGCTGCCAGTCGCATTGCATTGAAATGAATAAAGGCAAACATAAAGTTATCGTTGCAGTTTTGAATAGAATTTTTCAAAAACAAATTGCCTTTTGTAGCGTTAATTTAAAGCCAGCTGCTGTTATCCTATGCTACTTCCTCCTACATGTTCTACAATTATAGTAAAATTTTGTTGCTCCTTCTCATTTACCTGGCACGCAATAGCAGCGTGAAGGCGGAGTAGGTAAGCCGCATGACCTGCCGAAAGAAACAATAAAGAAACGAGTCAAGAAGAAATCCCATAATGAAATCAACTGCGGAAAACTCTTTCGCCAAACCTGCACGAAAGTCTCCAGGGTGACAGCAATGTAGCCGCCTGCATAGATAAAGCACGGTCGCTGGGCACGCTGCAGAGTGATGATCAGATTGCGCCTGAACTGCGGCAGCTGATCTATCCAGTTGCTGGCATAGAAGGCATCCAGCAGTGCCTCGCTCTGCGTGCGCAGATGATCGCCAAAGTAGCAAATTATGAACACCTCCAGCGTGACCGAGAGAAAGAAGACCAGCGACAAAATCATTGCCGACCTATCATTCGCATCGGCCACATAGAGGAAGTGCATCGCGACCGTGCACTGCACTGCGGCTGAGCAGACAAACTGTGCCATGCAGGCAACCGATAGAATCTCCTGTATGATATCGTGCAGCTTCAATATGTTGATATAGTCCCTGATGCAGTCGCACAGCTCACGATAGATGGCATTGCGACGTGCCGGAGAAAGCTCGGGCCTCTCCTGAAAGCTGCCATAGCCAATGCGACGCACACGCAGCTCCAGCGCACGCATGTGCCCGGTGAGAATGCACAGATACGCGGGTGGATACGAATCGTTAGCGCAATCCTGCAGTGCCTGCACCGAGAGCCCGAACAGCTGATACGCATAGATGAGCCTATAGGCCAGATTCGAGTGCTGCCAGTCGACGCCGAACCAGGCGGGGAAGAGCAGCTGACGCTCTTGGGCAATGGCCACGCGAAAGCAACTGAGTGCGGTGCCAAACACAAAGATGCCCCCGAAGATGCAAAAGCCGCGTCGCGCCGTCTGCACCGCCTGACGCAGTGCAGCCAACTCCTCCACATTCCCCTGGCGCATGGCACGCTCGTCTAGCTGCTGCAGCAGCTCCCGTATCTCGTGCAACTGGCGGCGCACCAGAAATACATTGATGAACTTCAAATTGGCCACCATGTCCGTAATGGTGATGGTCAGATTCTCGCACAGCTCACGCAGGCTGTAGGTGAAAAAGAGCTTCGCCAGCAGAGTCAGCGGAAAGAGCAGCGTCACCAGGAAATTGATCACAATGCCGCGTGCAATAAACCAATGACGAGACATGCCCGGCGGCTGGAGAAGACCCATCAGTTGCCACACCTTCCAATGGTAAGCGACGGCATTATGCGTGTCCAACTTCGATGTGGGCTTACTCGGTGCCAGCTTTTCCATGACCGTCTTCATGTTGACTGCACTCCACACTGCGTATACGCAATGCAACGCCAGGCGTCGCATTTATATATAGAGGATGCAAAGGGCTCAAGTGTTCCGCTTCTCACTGCTGCAGCGGGATTAAGTGGCGTCATTAGGCAATTATCTGGGGAGGAACAGCCTCATTAGTTGCCCCAAAGTACTCCCAAAAAGGAAAACAATTCGCAATTGTCTGCATTGATTTGTTTGTTTATTCGTTTATTTGAGTCGATCCAGTTGGTGAGAAGAAGTCGTGGATGAGGGGGCAAGGGGAAGGAAGGAAGCAAAAGAAGGAAAGGCAAAACAATCATGAAAATCAATCGAAACCATTTGCATTCTCTATGAGATGCAGCTGCAGCTGTGGCCGAGTCCAGCTTAGATATGATATATACGATAGTATCTTCCAGGTTAGAGATGGGCGCAATTCATCGTGTAGATCGATATGATATATCTATGTGAATATGTATGTGTATGTTTATTTGCATTGAAGTTAGCTGTAGTCGTAGAGCTAACGGTAATCACAAGTTGGTTGAGTTAGTTCTTAGTTTATCGATTGTTTGGTTCTGGCAGTCTGTTGGTCTGTATGGAATATACGATACGATGGTACAACGATAGTCGCCCCAATAGTATGGCAAATTGTCTATTGATCTCTTGGAGACAGTTCTGACAAGCTACTTAACAAGAATGTGATGCTAGTTATTAGTATAGTTGAAAATAATTATGCGATAGTACGAGAAAACTATCGACTATGTGCTAATGAATAATTTGATGCTAGTTATCTGCAAATTAATTCAAAATAAATTAACGATAGTAAGACAAAACTATCGATAACATTACGTTGCCATTGGTCGATTGTTTGAATAGCTCTCTATCAAGAATCTCATGCTAGGTATCAGTATAGTAATGCAAAATAACTATACGATAGTATGGCAATACTATCAATAAAATTACCTATTGCCTAATGGTTGCCTAGTGGGAGGATATGAATTAAGTTGATTGGGAAAATAAACAAAACTATTTGAAACTAATCGATACGCTAGTACGATAGTTCTATATCGATAGTTATCAACGTCTCTCTATGAGAAAGCTTTGCCCGGATATGATTTCCTATACAGTACTCTGCGCCCATCTCTCTTCGAATTGAGAATCTACAATAAATGACAGATAACGATGATGATGATGATGTGTGTGTTTGTTTGTGTATCATTGTATGCATGTGTATATATTTAGGTTAGAGTACAAATGTGCTATATGTATAGGTATAGGTATGTATATGTTTATATCGTATTTCCTAGGGATGAGTTCGCTTGGTTCCTCGAATTTACATAATCTCACGATATTTGGATAAATATTTACATAATAATTGCAATTTGATTTGATCTATACGCAATTTGCTTTCCTTTTTGATTTACATTATGCTAATTTTGGACAACACACAGACACATAGATGGACGGTGGGATGTGGTGCTGATGATGATGGTGATGGTAATGGTGATAATGATGAAGTTAGGTGCGGGTACGTGCAGGACTGTGCAGGATGCGAGTTGGATAAGAAGAGAAACAAGTGGGGGTGGTGGAGGTGGGATAGGGAGGACGAAAGAAAGACACAAAAACAAATCGCAACTTGAACATTTTCGTTATCGTCAAACTCCAATCTTAATTTGTAGTTTTTAAGAATTAATTTAAAAATACAATTAAGCAAAATGATTATATATGTATATGTAATATACTATATATATAATGTTTATATGATGTATTTGTTTACAAGGTCTAATCAATAATCAAGACTCGAACAGTTTCAGCTTTCGTACTTTCATCTCGCAGCGTTTCCCTGCTGTCGCCGCCTGGACAGAACTATAGATCATATCTATATGTATGATGACTATATAGATATAGTATGCATAAGAAAACAGCAGGGAAATGCTCGCAAAGCAATATGATTAATAAATATTAACTAGAATATAAAAATAAACTGGCAAACAAAAGAAACTCTTCAAATAATTTCATCTTTTGTTTCCCAGTTGTATTTTTTCGAAATTGTATATAGATTTAAATATATAAATATATGGTTTGTGTTTGTTTCTTTCCAATTAACATTCAACAGACAATTACAACGCGTCACGCTTGGGTTTATCTTAAAATACATTTACAATCAACAATTTTACAATTCACAAATAAAGTGTTGTTTTTTTAATTGAGTTTTGGACTTGGCGGTCAATGGATGATACGCTTCTCATTCGAATTATCCAATATATATCTTGTTTCTTGAACCCTTTTCAAATTGTTAATGGTAATTAATGTAGTTAAGTGTTGTTTTTTTAATTGAGTTTTGGACTTGGCGGTCAATGGATGATACGCTTCTCATTCGAATTATCCAATATATATCTTGTTTCTTGAACCCTTTTCAAATTGTTAATGGTAATTAATGTAGTTAAGCTCAGTTCTCAGTCGCAAAAAACAAGAGAGGCGCTTGTGTTTTCATTCGGTGTGTTTTCTCCCGGAATTGTTTTGCTGCTCTTCGATACATGATATATGTGCATATATATCCTATATACTCGTAGACATATATATGCATATATATCATTTAGAATGTGTATAAGGGAAGTGACAACAAATATTTGCTTGAGTTTTAATTAGTTTGCAGCCTCGATCTGGTTCGAGTCGGCGGACTTATTATTGTTAACATTATCATCAACTTGATCTTCAATCT
Organism: Zaprionus capensis; assembly: GCA_018903675.1. NCBI lineage: Eukaryota > Metazoa > Arthropoda > Insecta > Diptera > Drosophilidae > Zaprionus > Zaprionus capensis. The sequence continues at coordinate 9,030,159 of JAEIFN010001073.1, read as the reverse complement.
GATATTGTTCATGTTCGGGTTCTTCCTCATGCTGCTCGTGTTCTTGTTGTTGCTGCTGTTGTTCTTGTTGTTGCGCCTGAATTGCACTTGATTCGGTTTGGTTTAGTGTTTTATTATCATTATCATTATTATTATTATTTGTATTCATATTTGGACTTGGGATTGTTGCATTTCCTACGGCGTTCGGAATTGCATTTGTAATTGAATTCATATTCTGTTTCTCATTCTGTTTCTGTTTCTGTGTCTGTTTCTGTTTCTCTTTGTTTTTGTCGTTGGCATCCTGCAAGAGAATAATGTATTGTATGTATGCCAACGAGATCAGAAATGAATCGAAATCGATATCGAACCAACTAACTAACTAACTAATTAGAACAAGGATCACAAAGCGATGGCAGAGAGAGATCAGCGATCTCTCCCGACCAAGGGCAGATTTAAAACCGAACTGGGCATGATATCAGGAGAGTAAGAGAGGGTGACAGAGATAGAGAGTGAGAGCAAGAGATAAGAGAGAGAGCGGGAGAGGCGAGTGTAAAATGAAACTGATCCTCAGATCGGTATCGCGCAATGAATGATGCAAAAGTGCGTGTAAGATGAGGACAGGGGGGCAGGGGTGTTGAGGGGAAGAGCGAGAGAGAGGTTAATTAGTATGAACTTTACCTTGGACATTACCGACGCAGCCTCCTGCTTGAGATATGCTTCGCGTGCCGACTCGTACATTGACACAAACTTGTCCCTCTGCACCTTGAATTGGGCGAAGAGCTCGTCATCCTTGTTGCCCTTCAGTCGATTCTCGATGTCCAGCTTCTCGTCGTGCACGGCACGTATCTCATCGCTGACCCATGGCTTGTCGATGGGATACTGATTGACCAGATTCTTTAGCGTCTTTATGGTGCTCTTCCCTTTGATTGCCTGTTTGACCAATTTCGGATTCGGCTTCTTGATCTTTCCGTTCATATGTCCGACCATGTTAAATGGGCCGCCAGGACCCAGCGGCGGGCCGCGCGGTGGCATACGTGGTCCCATCATGCCAAGTGGTCCCATTAATGGTGGCGGCAATGGCGGACCAACGCGTCCGTTGCGACGCATAAACGGCGGTGGAGGCGGAGGCACACCCATCGGTGGCATTGGGCAGCGCATGGGCCCTTGAAATGGTACCGGAGGAAATGGTGGCACTGGTCCGCCGACTGGGCACCCGCGTGGACCCATTGGCCCTGGTCCCGGGCCCATGGGGCCCATCATGTGACGCGCACCGCCGCCACCAGCACCGCCACGCTGTGCCGGACCTCCGCCCATGTTGGGCCGATTGAAGCCATTGCGCTGTGGTCCATTGAAACGAATGTTGTTTGGCGGATGAAAGCGCTGCTTGCCATGCTGCACCCAACCATTGTCGCCCATGCCCCCGCCGCCAGGGCCTCCATGCATATTTGGTCCATAATGGTGAATTGTGAATGATAATGAATGGTGAAGCTCCAGTTGGTGTTGCTGGTGTTGATGGTTCTGCTGCTGCTGCTGTTTATTGCCCTTAAGGTGTTTGCCCTTCAGTCCCTTCTTTTTGCCGCCATCTGTTGGTCCAGCTGGTGACGCATTGCCGGTTGCCATGGTCGGCCCCGACGGCTTGTTCAGTGGCGGCGGTGGTGCGGGGCTATTGAAGTCTATGTAGAGTGGATCGCTGGGCATCTGGGATGATGAGTACATCATTTGGTTCTGCGTCTGTCCCTGCATTTGGGCCCGGAATGGCTTGCGGTACGGTGCATTTGCGGCACGCACATTCGAACGCTGTTGCTGCTGCTGCTGCTTTTGTTGTTGTTGCTGCATTGTACGTTGGTTCTGTTAAAAACGGTTGTTCTTTGATAATATCTATGCATGCAGTTGGGAGAGTTTTTCCCTTTTACACACTATTTCGTCTGACAGGTTGTCAGGAACGAAAAATCAGATTTCTATCACACGCTTAAATTGTTGCTAGTTAATAAATAGAGTTGAGCCTAGGGTTGTTGTGCTAATGCCAAACGGTATATCGTGAATGTCGATATGTTTATCGATAACTATGCCGCACTTTAAAATTATTTGTTTTCATATTTTATTCATATTGTTTTTTTATTTATTTATGTTAAATTACTTTAAATATGTTGCTTAGATATTACCTACGATTATTTCACTGCACCGATATTAAAAGCTTTTTTAAAAAGCTTTTGTAACGAATAAAAGTGTGTACGCTTTTTAAATAAATATGCCAACGTCGCACAGACTGCACATTGCAACCAATAATAGATATAATAATCTAATTAAATAATAATAATTCAAATGTAATGCACTTTAATTCATGTAAAACCATTTAAAGAACAGTTCGCTGTTAATTTATCAAAATTATCGAAATTTATCGGTTTGCACACACTGTTTACTGCGCACACTCAAACCAGCTGTTGTGCTTTGTGCTTGCTGCGCTTTGCTGCTGCTGCTGCGGTCTGTCGTGGGCGTTGCAACACAAGCTTAATCTACACCTGCATCTATTTTTAAACCAGAGCCAGAGCAAGGAACAACTGCAACGGTGCGCGCACCCAAATCCACAGCGACGGCTGCAAAGTCGCTCGTCACCAGTGACACCCCCGAAAAAAAAGCAACAACAACAAGGCGTTGCAACAAGTGCACCAACGCAAAAAGTGAAAAAGTCCGATAAAAAACAGTAAAAAACCAATAAAGAACAACAACAACAACTAGCGCAAGCCGGCGATCAGTCATGTTTCCGTATTTGAAAAGTCAACGTGTTAATTTGCAACTGCTGCAGGAGTCGGCATGCCGCCAATTGGTGCAGCAACTCGAGTCGATCGAAGGCTCCAAAATCATTGTGCTGGACGAGGCAATGATCGGCCCGCTCGGCCTGGTGGTTAAGCCGAAGATCTTCACTGATCGCAACATCAGGCTGCTCGCCCTGAAGCCGGAGACGCGTTTTGCCCGCGACATGCAGAACGTTATCTACATCATGCGTCCCAAGGTGGCTCTCATGGATCAGCTGGCCAATCAGGTGAAGAACAACGGCCAGCAGCAGGGTACCAGGCAGTACCACATCTTCTTTGTGCCCCGTCGCTCGTGCTTGTGCATTAAGCAGCTGGAGGACAAGGAGGTCCGGGATGCCTTCGTTCGTCTGGAGGAGTTGCCCTGGAACTTCTTGCCCCTGGATGCAGATGTGGTAAGTATGGAGATGCCCAATGCTTTCCGCGATGTCAAGATCGATGGCGACACCACGTCGCTCTACCAGGCCGCCATCGGTTTGGTGCAGCTGCAGCGTCTCTACGGGAAAATACCGAAAATCTACGGTAAGGGTGTGCACGCCCAGATGGTCTGGGATCATGCCAAGCAGTTGGCCATTGACGAGAAGTCGCTCTACAATGGGGACAAAGGTGCCATCGATCAGTTGATCTTGCTCGATCGCAGCATTGATCTGCTCACTCCGCTGGCCACGCAGCTCACCTACGAGGGCCTCATCGATGAGTTCTATGGCATACGCCAGAATCAATTGACCCTTCCGGCCGAGCATTTCCCATCGTACAATGCGAATGCGGCTAATGTTGGTGCCGGCACCTCTGGCGGGGGCGGGGGCGGAGGTCCTCTGACCACCGATGAGCCGCAACGTCTGTTGAGCGAGGGGGATCGCAAGACGATCATGCTGCACTCGGGGGAGGAACTGTACGGTGAGCTGCGCGATAAGAACTTCAACGAGGTGCGAATGATGCTGGCACACAAAGTGCGCGAGATTCAATTGCAAATGAATGTCAACCGGCAAGAGCAGACCGTGCAGGAGATCAAGCACTTTGTGGAGCGCTTGTCCAAGCTCATGGAGTACAAGAGAGCCACCTCGGAGCACACGGCCATTGCTGAGTTGATTGCTGAGAAGGTGAATGCCTACTCATTCAACGATGATCTCGCCGCCGAGCAGGAGTTTATGATCTGTGCCGATGTGGACAGGCCTTGCTCGTACATTGAGGACAAGATCGCTCGTCGTGCCGAGCTGCGCGATGTGCTCCGTCTGATGTGTCTGCAGTGTGCCGCCGCCACTGGGTTCAAGGAGCGCGTACTCAACTACTACAAGCGTGAATTGGCCCAGGTCTATGGGTTGGAGGTGCTGCTGACCATCAGCAATCTGGAGAAGGCTGGGCTACTCTACACCCAGACCGAGTCGCGTGCATATGCCGTGCTGCGCAAGGTAAGGCTGGATACCAACTGTGATTTAAGTTGAAGTTTGCCGGTTTCATAATGAAAAAAACATTTCATTTTCAGGAGTCTTTCAATAATATACATATATTTTAAAGTATTGATTATCTAATTCTGTACATATTTCTTATCCTCCCTGCTCATTTTGTATATCATCCCCAGAACACAAGAAGTTATGGTGCGATCTGCAGAATACAGCGAGGGAAAACTTGTATCCCATTTGAGTGTTTTTTAATGTTTCTTTCACCTGATTAGCGATATGCGATGGTAACTAGAAACTTTCTTTTGGCATGTTTTTGGGCCAATCCTGGCATATTACGATCAATGATTGATCAAATTAATCATTTGATAACAGTAGCAGTCCGTATTCATCTTTTTCCCCCTTCAAATTTGTTCCAACTCTTGAAAATATATACGGCAAACTTCAATTTACACAACTAGTATCTATATTTACATCTATTTATATGTACATATATCTATATCTTTATCTATATATATCTATATCTACATATGCATATCTATATCTACATCTATATCTGATCTACCATATATCGTTTATATCTATATCTACATCTATTTCCACACTCTCTGCAGACCCTTCACTTGACCGTCGAGGACAGCGTTGAGATCAATCCGAGGGACATTAGCTATGTGCATAGCTTCTATGCTCCATTGACCGCTCGCCTCGTGGAGCACTCTTTGAAGCCGTTGGGCTGGCAGACTCTCAAGAGTCAGATCAACAATTTGCCAGGTCCAACTTTCGAGGACTTCCAGGTGCAGCTTGTGGGCATTGGGGGGCGTCATGCTGTTGGCACTGGAACCATCAATGAGGCATCGCTGCTGCATGCTCGTCGTGTGGTCCTGGTCTGCTTTGTGGGAGGCTGCACATTCGCCGAGATTGCTGCACTGCGCTTCTTGGCCGCCCAGGAGGACAACAATGTGCAGTTCGTGATTGCCACCACTAAGATCATCAATAAGAATACATTCCTCGACAGCCTCATTGGCACTTGAAGACAGCGCCTGAGCCGTTGGGAGGCGCACCGTTTGTCCGTCGGGTGTGGTTTGACCCGCGGACGGAACGCCTCAATTCCCTTACGCCCAGGACCAAAACTTTATCAGAGCAAGCAGCAGCGCAGCGCTGGACATGGCTCAGCGGTTGTGCTGCTATTTTGCAAACACACACACAAACAGTCGGAGAGGCCACGATGCAGCAAGAGAGCAGTTTAGATTAAGGACGCATATATGTAATGCATTCCTATAAAATGTATACTAATGCATAATATATATGCGACGATTTGGAATAAGAAAATGGGAATATACACTTTAATATCAATATATAATATTTATGAATATTTGTGTATTACAACAATTATATACATATATATATTTATATAGATCTCTTGAATATCTATATCTATATACACATCTTGTATGTCAGATAATATAATTGTTATTTTTCGATATGATATACACCCCGAACGCGCTTAAACCCACGAATGAATATGAATCTAATATGATCTTATGGGCCGCGTCATAATACAACTCCTAATTCGAATTATGTATATTTATGCATTTCGTATAATATTTATGATCCGATGATCGTGACTACTGATTGTGACTTGTGACTTGTAACTTGTGACTGTTACATGCGTTTGACGCATACGACGTTGATCCACCACACACACACACAACACAACATAATACAACACAAACAACAGACACGCACATGGAACGATGGCTTCTGTACACCAAAGTGAGATTATGGGCCGGCATTATTTTTCGACAATTTATCAAGTTTGTGATCCTGCATTCCTCCATAAATGATAATAATAATCATAGTTCCAAGCTATGAACATAATACAAATAATAATCGTAACTAATACCAAAGAGAAGGGGGAAAATCCCCCCCAACTACCGGATCAAGCATAATAATTTTTTTAGAAGGAAAAAGAGCGGCGCTATTACATTCCGAATAATAATGATGAATCACTTGATTGAACTAACCAAATTATATATTATATATGTGTCTGTATGTGTATTGGTACACTTTATACCTCCAGTTTTCGATAAAGTATTATATGATTGTTAGCCTGCATATTACACAAGCAAGCGGGCACCTTCCTTCTCAATGTATACAAGTTAATCGCATATTATATACAATATATCAATATATATATATATCTATACATATATTATACTCTTGCAAAGTTTATCGAGTTACATAAATAAAATGAAAAACGTAAAATTCTTTGCATTTCTTTGCAATCGCATCTAATGAGCGAGATTGGCACCAAACTCAACTTCAAGCTAGGAAAGAGCAACACCCTCTCTCTATCTACGTTGGTTACCGAGACACAAATACCTACCGGGGAATGAGGATACACTAATCAAAGCAGCAGCAGAGTGTGCAATGCGGCAAAGGCAGAAACACTATCAAGGAGTAACTAAGATGATAAGAAGAAAGACTTACTAACTAACTTAGACTGGGAACGAACACCAGGTGGACGGTAATTGAAGTTCCTTTTGGTTTGCTTTAACCTCAAGAAGTTCAAGTAGAGATTCCCGACAGGACTGCTTACAGGTCACCGTAGATTAAAGGCACATCTTAGCAAACTAGATATAGTAAGTACTGCGCTCTGCAGATTCTGTAGTATGTTCGGCACTGTATAGGGAGCTTTTAAGCCCCGCATAAAGACTTCCTGGATATCTCGCATCTGGAAAGATAATGCTCTGAATGTCGTGTCCACCTGCGTGCTGCAATATATAGAAAAACGCATATACATAGTCTGTGTATGTACATATTGTATTTTGTTTTTTTTTTCTTTTTTTATTTTGTTTTCTTGTTTATTTTACGCTTTATTTTATTGACGTGTATCAATTAAATTGTTATTCGTTTTTGTCCACTTCAAAAATACAATTTATTAATAATAATTAAAAAAAAAAAACAATTTTATAAACATAAAAAATATTACATATGTATGTTCTGTGTGTGTGTTCCGCTCCCCCTCCCACGCATGCTATCTCCCTCTCTATCTCTCTCTCACTCTTTCTATTCGTGTCTCTTGTTGGAACAAATTTCCTTCATGCAATTATTCCGATAAAAGTAAAACTTATACACACTGAAAAAAGCATTATTCATTCTCATTTCGTCATCATCCTCATATCGTTTATAGAATTATTATTATATATATCATACTAGTGGAACCCCAGTGTCAGTTACTCATACATATCTAATCCATCATTCGCTCTCCCTCTCTCTCTCTTTTGCTCGTCTTTATCAGTTGATAAAATGATTCATTAATTGCTAACGGAAATATTGTTTTGGATTTTTTTTTTACTTTTCTTTTGTTATCCTTTTGTATACTAAAAATTTTATTGCTACAAATTTTAAATTTTATATCTTAAGATCGGGGATTGTGATCGGTGATCGTGTGTGTATGTGCATGTGTTAGTGTTAGTGTAAGTGTGTGTGTGTGTATATTTATTTAAATGTATACGACAACGAAAAAAGAACTTCTCACAATAAACAAAAATTGTAATTAATTAAACATTCATATGCATTTAATTTTCTATACAATTTTTATTGTTTTTGACTAAGCATTTTGCAATTTGCATTAATTAAGTCTATAATAGGCTTACTTGTAGTTATTTGTTATTTCTTTTTGTTTACTTTTATTTTATTATTTATATCATATCATTATCATCATTATAGCAAGTCAGAAGGAAAACGTAACATAAAAAAATTGTGAACATTTTTGAATTCAACAACATTCAAAAAATGGCGCCAAGCTTCTTCTCTCTTTCTTCTTTCTTCTTATTCCAGTCCGATGTTTCAGTTTGGTCCTCATGGAAAGGATTTTGCGATTTGCTTGCTTATCTCTCTCTCTCTCTCTTGTTTCTTCTTCTTTTAGCTGCGTTTCGGAAGGCAGTCAACGATGGCGAGACTCACTCAATGGATCTCTCTCTCGATCTTGATCTTCTGACAATACACGAACGTATCTTTCGATTTATCTTCTCATTCTCCTTTCTCATTTGCTTCTGCTGTTTGTTCTCGAGCACAAAAACACATTTCAAACACATTACATTTTCTGTTGCAATTCACGACAAATAGTTCGCATAACAAAGAAATTAATTAAATTATTATGGTAATATAATATCAAAATAGTTTCAAATCAAACATACATATATGTATATAGAATTGGTTGTTGTTGTTTTGTTTTTGGTATATATGTATATGTATGTTGCTTGTTCTTGTTTGATGTTTTGTTATTGTTTTTCTGTTGTTTAATGTATGACAATCGGGGGCTTAGTTTAAAATGATGTATCATGCTCATCCTGTATGTTCTTTTGTTGCTGTTGTTTTACATAGTATACACATATGTATGTATCTGTTATATCTGTTTTATATATATATATATGTCTTATATAACATACATAATATCATATTATATCATCATCTGGCTGGGATTTTTATTATTTTGATTGCGTTTAATTTATTTATTCTTTACTCGAATCCGAATTCTCGTTAAATACAAAAATTATTGCAGCGACTTTTTTTTGTTACGATTATAAAATACTTATGTACGTGTGTGTGTGTGTGTGTGTACGTGTGTCGCGTGTTTTATCTTTCATCATTTATTAAATTTTTCGATTTGTTTTATTGTTTATTTAATGCTGCTCAACAAAAACGACAATTGCTTTTGTATTGATTATTATTATTATTGTTATTCGTGTTTATCATTTATGTCATTATTATTATTATTATTATTGAAATTTATATTGTTATTATAGTTGCTTGTGTCGGGCTCTATTTTTTGTTGTTGTTGTTGCTGTTGTTGTTGTGTTTGTTTTAAAATTTCCATTAAAATTATAATAGTTTATATTACTATATGGTTGTTGTTGGAGTTGTTGTTGTTGTTGCTGGAGTTGTTGTTGCTGTTGCTGGAGTTGTTTTTGTTGCTGTTGGAGTTGTTGTTGTTGCTGCTGTTGTTGTCTATGCTATAGCGAACCAGCCGGAAAACTTGTTGAACTATTGCTATGTGCTAAACTAATCATGGAACCAGACAAACTGCCCTCCTCATCCGGATAATTCTCGCGTGATACTTCAGCCAGCGATAAAGTGCTAAAGATAAAGATAAAGTGAAATCAATACAAGGACCTCTTATAAGGATAACAGACTGTGTGGGACTGACTGAGTGAGCACTCTACCAATCAAGAGAGAGACTACTTCACTCATCATTGAATTACACATGTAGATATCTCATAAATAATGTATCTACTGCTGTTACTGCTCACCTGAAACCTAAAGCTATTGATTCGTTATCAAAAGCTTCCAATTCTTTAGCGTGTTTCTCGTGTTTGATGCGCAAGCGCTCGGCACGTTCTATATTGAATTGCTGCAATTCATTATCCATCTGCATGGAGGAGAGGAGAAGGTAGAGTTAGAGCACAGTTTCAATTTGTGTGTGTGTTTATTCAGGTACAATATCTACCTTATTCTCCAATAAGCCACGCCGCACACTGACACGATTCTCGAGCTCACGACGCTCACGATCGCGCTGCTCTTGCGCCTGCTTTTTGTTCTTGTTCTGATAGGCTGTCAGCATATCCAGTTCGTATTCCAATTTCTCATTGGTACGTTGGCACTCGATCACTTGACTCTCGTCCAGTTTATAACTTTGACTTTGGAACATGTCGGCAATGCTTTGTTCATACTGCATAGGGGGAATTAATAAGATTAACGACTCAAGGGGTGTATGTATGGGAAACACACCTGTTCGCCCAGCAGCGTCAGTTTGCGATGCTTCTCCTCTTTGAGCTGCTTGATAACCTCCTTTTGTTGCTCTTTTGGTGTCGTCTGCAGCACTTGCGCCTTGTAGCGTTTATATTGTTTTGTTTGCGTTTTGCAAGTCTCGCGAAACTGTTTACGTATCTGCAGCTCCTTTTGCTGTAGGCGGAAAAAGAGATACGAAGAAGAGTGAATTACTATCCAATACACACTGTACACCAAGGCTGCCAAGTCAGCCTTCTTCCCCCGACAGATCTGTTCTCAGTGTCTGCAAATCTGTTCATTAATCTGTTCATTAATATAAATATATAAACCTATAAATTGTTAGAGTTTTTCTAACCAAAACCCCTTTTGTTTACTATCCCTTTCTTTGTTTTCTTATTATTTTTATTAAGTCTACATCTGTCTGTCTTTCGTGGGGATTAGCTGTATACTATACTGTACCTTAAGGCTCTTGGGCTGTTGTCTTAGTTCGAGCGCATGCTTGCGCAGCAGCTCCTTCTTGATGCGATCCATGTAGTCTTTTTGATTGTGCAACTCAGTGTCGTGTTGCTTGTTTATCTGCAAAAGAGAGTTAAGTAATAAGTGTTATATCATCATATGTATATCATATAATGGACGGGGGTACACCCACCTGTTCCTCGCGCAACTGATGCACGCTCTTCTGCTGGCGATACTCTAGCTCCTGTGTCTTTTCATGATGTTTCAACAGCATGCCGTGGGCCTGTTCCAGTTGATGCTGCTTCTTGCTAAGCTCCTGTATGGAATATATTGATATAGATTGGAGATAAATATAAAATCAAGGTGAGGAGGGAGTTCCTTACATCGCGCAACAACTGGTCCTCGAGCTCGTGGAGCATTATCATGCGTCTTCGCTTGAATTTACGCATCTCCAGTTCGATATATTGCTTTTGGGCCTGCAGCATATGTTGCTCCTGCTGTGCCTCGTGCTGCTTTAGATTATCCTTTTGCGATTGCAAGGTTAAATCACGTTGACGCTTTGGCGTTGACTCATCCATTGAGAGTTCACGTTTCCAGCGCTCCTTGTTCGCTTTATATTCCTTTTTGCGATTTAAATCGAACACCTTGCGATCTCCCTCCTGCTTCATGGTAATCTCTTTATGTAGTTTCTTCTCGGCCGTTGTCGTTTGCTTCGAGCGTCTCTCCAAGTCCTGCTGATGCTTGGCCTGGGTAGAGAAAGAAAGAGAGTCCACTTAATAATGATGAAAATCTCTCTATCAGCACTTCTAAGCTTTACTCACCTCAAGGCGTTCCAGTTCTCTGGTAAAGTTATGCAAAAGACTATCGTACTCTTTATCCAGCGCCGTCTTGTGCGTATCCATTTCCACTTTACACTTCTCCTCGAGCTTCACCAGCGTCGCCTGATGTTCCCGACGCATACGCTTATAGCCGGACATTTGTTCGTGCATCTCCTCCTGTATTTTTGTTCGATGGAGGAGGCGAAATTGCGTAGGCAACACACAAATAATGATAATATATGATGTGAAAAATGTGATATATATATATACGGAAAACCAAGCCTAATTTAACTACGTGTTTGTGTGTTTCTCTATATATTTATATGTATTTGTGCAAAAGCAAATAACAACAACAACAGCAACAAGAACAATAAAGGGATAATTATATTCTATAAGTTTTACTTACAAAAACAGTGTCGAGCCACCAATCGGCCCTAACCTCATTGCAATGAGGAAAACGAAAGCAGGAATAAACCATTTGCAACTAATTTGCAATTTGTACTCTTTGCTTGTTATTGTTCAGTACAATAACTAATTAAGAATTAAGAAAGTAAAAAATAATCAACAATAAACGGTTAACAATGATTAACAATTAACTTCTAAACTAATTTGCAATGAAACCAAAGACAAAATGTCTTCTTGTGTGTTCTCCGCTTAGCTCTGTCGTTTGTCAAATGTCAAACAAACTCAGAGAGAGAGAGAGAGAGAGATAGAAAGAGAGAGCGAAGGAGAGTCGGAGCCGAGCTTTAAGGGCGCACGCACACTAGCGTGACTGTAAAGTCCACTTATTCTTGCCTTATAATGCTTCTGTTTATACGAGCTGATATACAGGATTATATGACAATTATAAGTTCAACTACAGTGTGCGTGTGCCCTAAGCTGAGCTGCTGTTGAGAGAGCGCAGAGTACAGAGCGAGTATAAGAGAATGAGTGGGATTTGCGAGTCGAAGTGGAAGTGAGTTCCAGAGTGTGTACAAAGCAAAGGAAGCAAAGAGAGCAGCAACGGTTTACACAGGCAGCATTACATAAAAAACTCGAGTGCATGGTGTTGAAAAAGGTAAAATTAACTAATATACAAGTGTGTGCGTGAGTGCGTGTGTGTATGTGCATTGTATGCAAGTGCGTGTATATTTTTGTGTAAATAATTAATTGAAATTCTCAAACAATTAATTTATATTTTGTTCTTCTGCATTTATTGTCATGGACTCCACACACGCACACCATCACACACAAGACTCTCTCTGGCACATCGGATGTATATTATAATATTGCTTATTGCACACTAGTAATACATTTTTGGTTTTGCTTTTGCTTTTGTTTTTGATTTTGTCTTTTTAGGAGATCACACAAGGACATTGATTATCACTCGGCATTGGCATTGGTATTGCACTATGCTTGCTCTTCTGGAAGAAGCTCTCCTCATGGCCAACAACGAAGTCATCAGTATCAGTAGCAGCAGCAGCAGAGGCAGCAGCAGCGGCAGCAGGCTGCAGGTTGCAACAGCAGAAGAGACAACAACCGCTGCCACTGCCGCCGCAGCACAGTTGGGAATAGAAGTTATAGCGCGCCTATTGGTTATGCGGGAAGGAGAGTAGAAAACAATAAACAACAACAAAGATTGCATGTAGTAGTAGAGCAAAAGAGGAAGAAAGAGAGAGAGAGAGAGCAACGGGAAATGTCAACTGCGATGAGCGATTGGAAGTTGCTGACAGGACACGAATACAAAGTAAAGCAAAAGTAAAGAGAGTGAGTGAAAGTGAGAGAGCGCGCGAGAGCATGAGAGTATGCAGCACACAGTTATCGATACCGTGCGATTGCAATCGATCCCCCTCCCCACATGGCTATCGATGAGCTTATGGTCTACAACTATAACTACAGTGGGTTGTCCTTGCTTTTGTTGTTGTATGCAGCACACAGTTATCGATATCTTGTAATTGCAATCGATGCTCCTCCCCAAATGGCTATCGATGAGCATATGAGAGTCTACAACTACAGTGGGTGGATTAATTGTCCTTGTTTTTGTTTTGCTTGTTGTTGTTGTTGTGCACATGTGTATGGAATAAAAGTGTGTTTGTGTATGTGTTGTGTGTGTGTGACGCACCTGCATGTGCTCCTTCTGCTGCTTGGTCACAATGCTTGTGGTTCGAATGGTGGCAAAGTTATTCGGCCCATGATCGTTGACCGCATTCGAGATCGCCTGCTGCGATGATGCCGATGTTGCAATATAGGCCTGCGCACCCGGTGTTGATAGATAACGTGTCGCCAGTCCAGGAAGACGATGATCACCGCCAGCAGGTGAGCCACCAGTGCTGCTGCCAGTGCCGGTGCCCATGCCAACACTCAGATGTGGCAGCATCGATGGAGGTGGCGCTGGTGCTGGTGCAGGCACAACCGATGCCGAATTCGTTGGTGTCACATTGTTGTTCATGCTGTGCATTATGTTCGGCAGCGGTGGCAGATTGCGATGGCGCGATGAGTTGCGTGAAACGGCGCCACCACCGCCAGATGATGCACCCACTCCAACCTGGTTGTGCTGCTGCTGCTGTTGCTGTGCATTTGCTGCTGCCCAGTTGCCCAGATGTTGTTGCTGCTGCTGCAACTCTCGCTGATGGTGCATGGCTGCAGCCACTGCGGCTGCCTGCTGATGATGATGCGCTCCGATATGATGGTGATTCTGTGCAGCAGCCGGTATGGAATTTGACGAGGAGCTCTGCAGAGAGAAAGTGCGAGAGAGAGAGAGGGAGGGGGAGACACAGAGACAGGAAGTTTAAGATTAAGTAAAGTTTCATTTAGGGTTCATTCTTCTCCTCTGCTCACCTGACTACTGGCCGCCGATACACCCACGGAGTGTATGGAGTGTTCGGAAGTAATACTATTGCTCTTGCTGCTATCGCCGCCCGCATGATCGTCCTGCTGATCGTCAGTGTCACCAACAGCGCTCTCCGTTTCACAGGTGTCCACCATGAGTATCTTCTTCATTTTGCGATAGTTAAGATTATCCAGCTCACGTACCGCCGACTTGGTGCGTGCAATCAGCTCCAGGAGAACGGTCTCCGAGCGTGGACGCGTCACGTATGCATGCTGCAACAGTTTGGCCGATGAGGGTCTCTCTGCGGGCATCTTCTTCAAGCAGAGGTCCACAAAATTGCAGAACATATCGGACCAGTCGTTCTTCTACACAAAAAAGAGAATCAAGAGTCAATCTCACGGCAATATAGGAATGAGGGGGGAGGATTACTATTACCGGCAACGTGGGCGACTCGTTCTGTGCAATGTGATACAGTGCGGACATGGCATTCATATTGAAGTATGGGGGTTTGCGCTCGGCCAGCTCAATGCAAGTGATGCCCAGAGACCAGACATCCACCTTGCCATCGTATTGGCCCTCGTCCATGGCCAGTATCACTTCGGGCGCCATCCAATAGGGTGTGCCCACAAAGCTATTCGCTGGACATTTGATGGCAGCACTACCAAAATCGGCCAACTTGACAACACCATTATCCGTTAGCAATATATTGCCCGCCTTGATGTCACGATGTATGCGACCCAATGAATGCAAATAGCTGAGGCCACTCAACACTCCCAGGCAGATAGCAGCGATCTCATCCTCGTGCAGTGGCTTCTTGTGCACCTCAATGATGTCAGAGGCAGAGCCCACACAGTACTCCATCACCAGCCATGCCGTCGATTCACGCAGATAACAGCCCTTGTACTCGATCGTATTTGGATGATTCAATTGACGTAAAAACCTGAAGAACACAGAAGTATTAATGAGTGAATGAGAATATGCATATGTATATGAAGTGTATGTGGTCTTTCGGGATTACCTTATTTCCTTGAGTATATCCTGCCACTTCTCTTGGCTCTGCTTGCCCGTGTACGACATCTTTTTGATGGCCACAATCTCCTTGTTGAGATTGCAGCGGGCATAGTAGACGGCACCGAACGAGCCATGGCCAATTTCGCGTAAATCCTCGAAGATCTTTTCCGGATCATGTTTGTTAAATAGATCGGCTATTTCCGGATCTTTGAGACTACCAGGACGTGCCGATGGCATCTCTGTTATTCATGTTATGCACACTAACAATTTGCGCTCTCTCCCTCTCTCTCTCTCTCTTTCGCTTGCTCCGCTCGTCGCTCTATATCTCAATGTCTCCGTCTCTATCTGTCGCTCGCTGACAACTGTTTGAGCCTTGGGGAATTGCCCGTTGTTGCTGTTGTCGTTGTGTACTTGTTGTTGTTGTTTTGTCAATTCTGTTTCTCACTCTCTTTTCTCGCGTCCTCCTCCACCTTCTTCTTCTTCGGCTGCACTCTGCAATTTGAGAATGAGAATTATAAAT
Organism: Zaprionus capensis; assembly: GCA_018903675.1. Taxonomy (NCBI): domain Eukaryota; kingdom Metazoa; phylum Arthropoda; class Insecta; order Diptera; family Drosophilidae; genus Zaprionus; species Zaprionus capensis. Next base: position 9,014,566 of record JAEIFN010001073.1, on the reverse strand, counting down.
AAATTATTATTGTGCATTGTGTTTGTTTAAATAAATAAAAGTTGCACATTCAAATCGATCAAGTGATTCACACACACACACAAACATGTTAATACACGTACAGACACACACACACACACTCGCGCACATTCTCATATCTCATTGAGTATTCCACACGAGCCGTCGCCGCTTATCAAAAAAAAATATTTGTGTGTTATTTTTATTGTTCTTCTTCGTTGCGCTCTTTTGGCACTATTCCGCCATTCTCCCCGTGACTGAGAGCGGCAAATAACGGTGCACCATCTAGTCAGAACTACGCACATTTGAATGCCAGAGAGAGAGAGGGGGGCGATAGAGCTTCGAATTATATCTGAGCTTTTGTTTTGTTAAGCGACCGCCGCATAAGATGATGATGGTGAGATTCAACACACACGCGTGCATACACACACACATACACACAGTGGCGCATATGTGTGCCTGCGTAATTCATAATAGACATGGAATTAATAGCGGTACTTATTTATTGCCCAGCAAACAAAAAAAAGGGTTGCAGCACTTTTCTGTTTTTTTTTTTCTTGCTTCCTTTTCGTTTTCAAATTTGATTTTGTTTTTATTTTTAATGTGATTTGTTAAATGAACTTTTAACGAAGCTTTTCGTAGGCATTGTGCTAAATTTTTGAAACTATGTGTATTTGATTTGTTTGGAATTCTTTTTTGTTTAAAAGCGAAACGGCTACACGCCTATTTTTCATACACACACACACAAAGGCAGCCATGTCTCGTTCGCACAAACAGCAGCCTCGTATAAATAAGTGTACGCATGTGTATGTCTGTGTGTGTGTGTCGCGATGTGTGTGAGTTCGGTGTCGGTTGTTGTTTTGCATTCGGCCCCGTCTTTTTGTCTCTTCACTTTTCGCTATGCCTTTTGAGCTTAGAAGCGCACAGAGGCAGAAGCAGAGAGCAGCGCAGCAGCAGCAAACAATTTAGCTTTGTGTACCGTTGCTTTTTAATTTAATTTGACAAACTCTTGTCTCTCTTATTGTGCCCGTGTCTGTTAATTTTGCGTTAATTAATTTGATTTAATTTTGTTTATTTGCTTTTCTTATTTTATTTTTATTTTTGTATTTTTGGGTGCGGACAAACACATACAAAAAGCAGCAGTAAATCGCACGATGCTGCCGACGTCGTCGTCATCGACAGCGACGTCGCAGTTGTAAGCAGCCGCTGTTTTTGTTGTTGCTTGCAATTTTTAGTTTGGGGCCCGACGCGAGAAGCAATTTCAGATTCTTTTATTTTTTTTTCATTTTGTGTGTTTTTTTATGTAATATGGGGACCACTTGAGTCTTGAGGCAATTTTTTACAATCATAAATTGTTTTGCCTGCACATTGCACACACACAAGCAGGCAAACACACACACACACGACAGACACACCGATAGCAGTTATATGCATGTATGTAGACAACTATGGTGCGTGCTCTTTCTCGCTATGCGGCTGCGGCGCACTCATACTCACTCCCGCACGCACACAGCCACACGCAAACTCATATGCACTAATACATTTGTGGCTCAAATTTATGTAAAAAATTTGATAAAACTGCGGAAAATGTAGTTTTCCTTACGTTTGCGCCGCTTACTTTTGCAATTAAACACTTCTCGCTAATTTATCAGCAAGGCTGCGGCATTTTTTTTTGCATGCGTCGTTTTTCTTTCACGTCAGATCGGCCTCTGCCTCTTCTGCTTCTCTGCTGCTGCTGCTGCCGTTGCTGCTACTGCTTGTGCCTGCCTGCCTGCTGGTATTGTTTGCTTTGCTATGTTTCGCCTTGCACTGCACACGCGTTGCGATTTACATATTTACACTCGCTATGCATTCCGATAAAAGTGTGAGAGAAATTTAATCAGTTACATTGGCTTTGGTCTTAGCATTTAGTTTTCCAATTTTCCTTCAATTAATTTGTATGAGTTACGTATATATATATATGTATATATGTATTTGATTTGAGTGTTGCACAGTTTCTTTTTGCAGAAATTTCGCTGTAGGTTGGCAGCACGAAATACTGAAAAAATACTGTAAAGGCAGAGTGACCAAATTTTTGCTCTAACAGAAATGTCAGCTGGTAACAGCTGTCAAAACTGTCGTTTAACAGTCGTTTCATGTTGTAGTTTGAAAAGTCTTTTTAATCAGGTAACACGATCGTTGGCTTTTTACACAACGTATTGCGACTGATCTTTTGTTATCTTTGTTTTTTTTAAATATATGTATGTTTATTTCATATTTTTATTTTTTATACAATAAAACTATTATCGATCTTTTCGATCTCTGCTACCATCAGAGTCTGCTAAATGTCAAGCATGTACACAGGTGGAGAGAAAAATATAGAGAGAGGGAGAAGAGAGTTTTGTGGTCCAAAGGCAGATTCAATAAGCAAATTGAAATAGCAACAACAACGGTAACAACAAACACAGGCGTAGTGTGGATCGCTTGGCAGGGGGAAAATCTATGCATAAAGTGTGAATCATTTGAAACACATGGGTGTGTTCATTGAGGATACTCTTTTATTTTACAACTCCACTGCAAGCCAGAGCTTTGTGGCCCCCACTAGCTACACCCATGAGAAGGGAGAGAACACTCACGCACACTCGCATGCGAGAGAATGTTGGCGTCGAGCGCCACACACAGAAATGATGGTGGAGTGAGAGAGATAGAGAGCAACAGCAGAAAGCAAAGTAGCAGAGAAAGATAGGCACGTAGTGAACAACAAAAGCAAAGGCAAAAGCGTCGCTGACGTCGGCGCAAGGTAGATTGTGGCCCCCAATCGCATATTTTTTTCTCAGTATTTAGAGAACAGTCGGGCAAGCAAGTAAACCGCGCTGCCAAAGCGAAAAAGGCAAAGTTTAAAGTAAATAGCGGGCAATACATTCATACATATGTATGTGTATGTGTACTTGTGTACATATGTATGTGTGTGCATAGGAAACTTATGAATCGTTCAGTTGTCAAAAATCAGTGTAAATCAGCAGCTAAATTGCATTTGTCATCAGGCTTCGGTGTTTGTTTTGTTCTTGTTGTTTTTTTTTGCGTGTGTGTTTGTGTAAGCCAATTGTTGCTGCAGAGTGTTGAGTGTGCGTGTTTGTTTGTTTGTGTGAGCTGCGTGTGTGTTTGTGTTAGTGGCTAGCTGTTGTTTGTTGCTACGTGCGAAGAAATGCAAAAGAGAATAAGCGAAATATGCACGAACGAAATAATAACAAATTAGTAAGAAACACAGCCTGGTGAACATACTTTAAATGCGTGTACAATCAAAAACAGAGCTATAAATACATGTGCCTGTGTGTGAATGTGTGTGTGCGATTCTTCCAAGCCGTTAAAGCTTTAGCGCTGCCTGCCTTAAATAAAATAATATGCGTACAAACGAGCATTCCTATGTATGTATGTATGTACATACAAATATACATAAATGTTTAACATTTATTTGTTGTTGTACTGCGCGCACGCCAACCGACGACGATCGTGCTTCAAATTCAAATCCAGAAGCTGTAAAACGTCCCACTGTGGGACTACTTGCCCATGGTCCATGGGGGATGGGACACACTGTACCCAATTTATGGCAATCAAAATGCAATGCAACGCAAATGTATAATTAATAAAGGGTCCCCTTCCCCATCTCCAGATGGCGCTGCTGTAAAGCTCAATTGTTTTGGTTGTCGTTACTTTTGTTGTTGTTGCTATATACCAGCATTGTTGCAGTTTCACACAAAAGAGTTGGCAGCTTTATTGAGTAGAACAAAAAGCAGCAATATTTTGTTTTGTTTATTGAATTTAATTACTGCAGGAATGCGGGTAACCGCAGCTCGTGACGAACCATTTTAAAAACAACAACTGCTTTCCAATAAGGAAAAGAGATTTAAGATAAACATTCTGGTATTTATTGGCATTTAAAACAAGTTTCAAATTTAAATCCTTTGCCAATATCGATATCGATAACAACAACTCATTTCCAATTAGGAAGTTGCAATTGTGGTATTTTTTAGCACTTCTCACATGCAAATTTGAACTTCTTACTCCAATATTGATATCGATAAAACGGCGTACTGCATTATCGATGAGATGAACTTCGTTTTGAATAGTTTACACTTTTAAGGCATCTCGCATATTAACCCGTTTTTGTGTTCGATATCCGTTTGTTTGGCATTTGTAAACAAAGTATTATGTATCCATATGTGTGCGTGCATGAATGTATGTTTATATAGCTGTTTCTATTGGCATTTTAGTATTGCAACAATTCGTTAACCATAAATGGACAACCGCATCCCACACGCAACGCCGCTAGATCGTTCGATCTTTGTTGTTATTGTTACAAATTTTTAGTTTGTTTTTTTTTTTTTTGTTTTTGTTGCAGAAATCAATCGCAAACTAACGCCTTAAGTGGCGTAATTCATTCACAATGGAAATGCGTGCATGCCGCATGCCGATCGATATCCGATCAAATAATGATCGACATGTGCACATGTCTATAAATAGCTACACTGAGAGAAACTACTTACAATGAATTAACTTGGTTGTTGCAGTTCGAAAATAACATAACCTTCACTGAGAGAAATAACTTATAATGGGGAATTAACTTAATTTTTGTAATACGAAAACAACTTGAGCTTCTTTTCGCTCAGTGTATGCGATCTCTGCTGTTCTGCTGCGTTCGCATATTACAAACATATTTGTCTACATTTTCAAGTATTTCTCTCTTTAGCAAGGTGCTTCAAACACCTTGGCGCCAGTTTGCTTTGATGTCCGACACTCGCATACACCCACACATCCTCACACACATACGCACACGCACTCCCACCTGTCTGGCAGAGGCGGAACTCGTCGCCGTTTCAATGTCGTTTTTCCCCATTCGGATTTATTTTTCCCATTTCACTTTTACCGTTAATCACGGCCAATTACGAGTATTAGCAAAGAAGGTTGAGGAAAATGAAAGATGTAAAAGTGAAACCTTCCAATAAGGGCGCCAATATATTGCAAAAAGACACGAAACGATTGTAAACAGTGCGTCATCAATTCAGCTGGTGTCTGCCCCGGCAGCAACAACAGTGGGACAGATATGTCTTGCAATGACCTCACAGTGTGCGTCATCGTTAATGAAAGAGCCGAACGACAGAACGAAAGAACGAAAGCAACGAAGTAAAAGGCAAATTGAAGGCAGATTGAATTGAAAACGAATAATTAACAAAGACGCCTGGCCCAATTCACTACAGTCTACAATCTACAGTCTCCACTCTCCACAGACGGGTGCAGAGTCTTGCGAAAGTGGGTGGCAGCTTCATTCAAATTGGATAAATGCTTCTGTTTCTACAGGTGGCAGCGTCTTGTTTTATCTTGCGACCTGAATCAACAGCGAGATATCACACACACACACAAAGACACACACAAGTAGACACACACACACACATACTCAGAGATATGCTTAGAACTTGTTTCTATTTTGACAACTGCTACGCAAGAAGAAAACTTACGTTGAACTTTGAGAACAATTTTTGATATGAACTTTTGATTGTTTATTTCAGAACTCATTGAATTGGCTTGCAGAGAGGGAGATATCCTATAAACACACTCACACACACACATCCCGACACACCCACACACACACACACATTGAGGAGCAGCTCAAGAAGTAACTAAAATGCCCGTCTTTCACACAAAAACCATCGAGAGCATATTAGATCCTGTTGCTCAACAGGTAAGAGAACAATTGATGGGAACTGTATAGCGAGTAAGAGAGAGAGAGAGAGAGAAGTGTAAAGAGACCTAGTTAAAACAGTTTCGATCGATATATTTTCTAATAGCTGTAACCACTTTGCACATTGGCGCCCAAAAAGGTAACAAATCCCCATGGGGATCCTATAGACATCATTGAGTAATCCCTGTAGTTGTCAGTGGATCATAAATCATTGCAATTCTCTAGATATATTGCTGGCATCCATCAACCCACGCTAAACTACTATATAGTACTTTTTGTTTCTTTTGGTATTTTCAGTATATTTCATACCTGAAAACAAGTAAATAATACTATTAAATTTGATGAAACTCTTTGCCAGCTGTGTAACATGTGTGTAGTTATAGCATATAGCTAAATCTGTATCTGTCTTGGTGGTATCGTATCTATATATAATACATCCTACATTTAGAATCCAATCTCAATTTATGAGCACAGCAGAGAAGAACCAAAAGAACTTTAAGATGCGTTGCTGTTACTTAACAAATCGTAGGGTCTAAAAATAAATGAGGGGGCAAATAAATAAATAAAAATAATAATATTAAGAACCGCAGCGAAGAAGAAGAAGAAGAAGGTGACTGATATAAGATCAACCTGAACCAGAGGACAAAATAACAAAAAGAATAAAATTGAATTAAGTAAAAACAACAAAGGAAAACAAATGAAGAAAACAAGATTTTCTTGGGAAATATAGCGACAGTTTCGACAAAGATTTAATACGCTTTAGGTAAATAAAATACCAAGTTAAACTTCAATTATTATTGAATAACATGCATATATCACTGGAAATAATAATGCTTGAATATCTGAATAATAATGCTGATAATTTCAACTATCGAACGCGACTCTTATCGATATTTTTGAAGCAGCAAACAAAATTAAGTAATTAATGCCTTTAATAATGTGCTTGACAACATTTAAATACCCCCCAGAAAGGGTATTGAAAACGGCGTCTAGTGAGCGGAAAAGGGAGAGCGAAAGAGAAGGAAGAAGAAACTGCGGGCGCGTAATTCATGTTCCCAAAATAGCAGCATAAAACGTACAAAAATAATGAAAAAACACACAGAAAATATAGAAAAAACAAAAAAAGAAATACGAAAAAGAAAACATTTATGAGTTAAAATGAAATCATTGCGATCGCTAGAGAGAGACAGAGTGAGAGAGAGAGAACCATGTGGAAGCCGACAAGCTGATAAGGCGGAAGGGGATCTGGGGGTGGTGAGGGGGTGTGCCAGACAGAAGGTGTAGGTGTATCTGTAGCTGTAGGTGATGTTGCGGATGACTGAAGCTGTTAGTTGAGGGAAATTTGTGCCAAAAAGCAAACCCAGGGCATTAGTCATCGCTACCCCGAATGCGATGGGGCAGATGAACTAATGAAGCAACTGTTAGACAAGAGGGAAACTGCTCTTAGATGGAGAGGGAAGGAGGGAGGATAGGTGAATGGATGGCAAAAGGCAAACAAAACGAATTAAAAATGATCATTCAGCACATCAATCAACACATTGATATACAAACATACAAACACACACACAGACAGATAGATAGATGGATAGAGTGAAATACTGAGATGGGAGGTTAAAATTAGACATGCTGCCAAATTGGTCAAGAAATGTCCCAAGCGAATCCAATGTTGGAGATCCGCGGGAGGAGGCTCCGTGCAGGCATCAAATTAATTACATAATTAATTCATCAGGAAAATTGCCAGAATTTAATTGATGTCTGCGGGAAAATAACAATGCGAATTGCAAACAGAAAAGAAAGGAGAAAAGAGAGAGGAGGAAAGTGGGAAGGGCGGAAGTATTCGAATAGAACAAAAATACCAAATCAGTTGGTGATCTCAAGTCCAAGTCCAAGTCCAAGCTGCAATGCCATGTTTCGTTTGCCCACGCTTCGATCGATCGTTACGTTCGATCTGTTTCGGGTATTTCGGTTCGTTCTTACCTTTTGTGGACACTACGCTACGCTCTGCTTATGGCCATGGCTCAATGACACTTGCTGCAAGCTGGGATTAAGCTGCCAAAGTAAATGGGGAGGAGAATCTGAAAAATAAAATGAATCGAAGAGGAATCAAAATGAAACCGAAAGGTAGAGTTAGTAGTTGAGTAACAGTTTTAAAAGCAGCTGAAGTTTGGGCTTATCATTATAAAATAAAATCCGTAAACTTAATTGAGGCAATGTATTGCTTATTTGCATAATAATAGAATAATACTTTCAAGAGCAATTAAAGTAAATACATTAAAACTTTACGTTTACCGCGGGTTATATTTACAAAACTCAGATTGCAATTCCATTAGGTACTTTTTTTAAATATTAACAAGATATAAAATACACTTTGAAAAGTGCTATCGAAGAATTGAAAGACTATATAAACTTGAGATAAAGCTTTGAGTATAGCTTAGAGCTTGGAAAACAATACAAATCAATTTAAATATTATAGGATTTTGGCGACCTTTGTTTTTTATCATCGTGGTTGGCTCGACCTTGACTTCGACATTATAAATATTATTACGAAGCTGTACATCATTTATAGAAAAAGCTTTTGAAAGCACCTTAAAGCACTGGAAGCTTTCACAGTACTGTTGCTATATAGAATTGAAGGCTTCTACTCCGATTTATAGTGACAGCTTTGCTAATCTTACGCTTTGCTCTCCCCCCCATTTAGGTATCTCGCTTGGTCATACTTCATGAGGAGGCGGAGGATGGCAACGCCATGCCCGATCTCAGCCGTCCGGTGCAGGTTGTGTCGGCGGCAGTGGCGAATCTGGTGAAAGTTGGACGCGAGACAATCAATAGCTCCGACGATAAGATACTGAAGCAGGATATGCCGTCGGCATTGCATCGCGTGGAGACGGCCTCGCAGTTGCTCGAGGAGGCTTCGGATATGTTGCGCGCAGATCCCTATTCGGGGCCGGCGCGCAAGAAGCTGATTGATGGAAGCCGCGGCATACTGCAGGGCACCTCCTCGCTGCTGCTCTGCTTCGACGAGAGTGAGGTGCGCAAGATCATTCAGGAGTGCAAGCGTGTGCTGGACTATCTGGCTGTGACCGAAGTGATTGGCACCATGGAGGACTTGGTACAATTCCTGAGGGATCTATCGCCCTGCCTCAGCAAAGTGTCGCGCGAGGTTGGCGCCCGTGAGAAGGAGCTAACGCATCAGGTGCATAGCGAGATTCTGGTCCGTTGCCTGGAGCAAGTGAAGACCCTGGCCCCCATTCTCATCTGCAGCATGAAGGTCTACATTCACATTGTCGAGCAGCAGGGCAAGGGGGCCGAGGAGGCTGCCGAGAATCGCAATTATCTATCGGCACGCATGAGCGATGAACTGCAAGAGATCATACGCGTCCTCCAATTGACCACCTACGATGAGGATACCAGCGAACTGGACAACCTCACGGTGCTGAAGAAGCTTAGCAATGCCATTAGCAACAAAATGGAACTGGCCAACGAGTGGCTATCGAATCCCTATGCCCTACGCGGCGGTGTTGGCGAGAAGGCGCTGCGTCAGGTGATTGACAATGCCAATGAAATATCCGAACGTTGTCTGCCCCAGGATTCATATCCCATACGCAAGTTGGCCGATGAGATTAGCGCCATGTCCAATAATCTGTGCGAGCTGCGTCAGGATGGCAAGGGCAACACACCACAGGCGCAGGCATTGGCCAATGGCATCCGTGGTCGTCTGGGTGAACTGCAGGGCCTAGTGCGCCAGGCTGTATCTGGTGTGGACAAGGCTGGAGTGCAGCAGACGGCACACACCATACAGGGTCGCCTCGAGCAGGCAGTCAAATGGCTACAGAATCCAGAGCTCAACGATGGCGGTCTGGGTGAGCGAGCCATTAATCTGATTGTCGAGGAGGGTCGCAAGGTTGCCGAAGGTTGTCCTGGCCACCAGAAGGCCGAGATCCAGCAGCTCTGCGACGAGGTGGAGCGTCTCAAGCGGCAAGCGGCCGGTACTGGGCCAGCAGCCAAGCAGGCGGCTAAACAGTTGACACAGAAGCTCTACGAACTGAAGGCGGCCATACAGAATGCTCTGGTCAATCGCATTGTGCAGGACTTCATGGATGTGAGCACACCCCTGAAGCAGTTCACCGAGGCCGTGATGCTGCCCGAGGGCACTCCCGGCAGGGAGCAGAACTTCAATCAGAAATCGAATAATCTGCAGGCGTTCAGTGATCGTGCCTCGAAGACATCGCGTATGGTTGCTGCCGGTGGTGCTTGTGGCAACAAGAAGATTGCCGAGATCTTGCTTTCCTCGGCAGCACAGGTGGATTCCCTGACGCCTCAGCTGATCAATGCCGGACGCATTCGCATGAATTATCCCGCCAGCAAAGCGGCCGACGAGCATCTACAGAATCTTAAGCAACAATATGCGGACACGGTGCTGCGCATGCGCACACTCTGCGATCAGGCGACAGATCCCGCTGACTTTATCAAGACATCCGAGGAGCATATGCAGGTGTATGCCAAGCTCTGTGAGGATGCCATCCATGGCAGGCAGCCACAGAAAATGGTGGACAACACATCGAACATTGCACGGCTGATCAATCGTGTGCTGCTGGTGGCCAAACAGGAGGCGGACAACTCGGAGGATCCACAGTTCACGGAACGTTTGAATGCCGCTGCCAATAGTCTGGAACGTTCACTGCCCGCCATGGTTGGCGATGCCAAACTGGTGGCCACCAATATTGCTGATCCCGCTGCCGCCGCCGCCTGGAAGAAATCATTCCAGCGTCTGCTTGGCGATGTGCGTGAGGTGCGCGATGCCATTGCGCCGCCACAGCCACCGCCATTGCCCACATCGCTGCCGCCACCGATACCCGAGCTGAGTGCGCTGCATTTGTCCAATCAGAATGGTAGGTGGTGATGATTGATACATTCAACATGATGCCTGACTAACATCTTTGATCTTTGCAGCCGAGCGCGCTCCACCACGTCCCCCACTGCCACGCGAGGGTCTGGCGCCAGTGCGTCCACCTCCACCAGAGACCGATGATGAGGATGAGGGCGTCTTCCGCACTATGCCGCATGCCAATCAGCCCATTCTGGTGAGTAGCCAACAGCGCAGGCAACTTGTAGAACTCTCACTCACTCTCCCGCCTTTTCTCTCTTCCTTTCTGGTGTAGATAGCGGCACGTGGACTGCATCAGGAGGTGCGACAATGGTCGTCCAAGGATAACGAGATCATTGCAGCGGCCAAGCGCATGGCCATCTTGATGGCACGTCTCAGCGAGCTGGTGCTCTCCGATTCGCGTGGCAGCAAGCGGGAACTGATTGCTACGGCCAAGAAGATTGCCGAAGCATCGGAGGATGTGACGCGTCTGGCCAAGGAGCTGGCCAGGCAGTGCACAGATCGTCGCATACGCACCAATTTGCTGCAGGTCTGCGAACGTATACCGACCATCGGTACACAGCTGAAGATCCTCTCCACGGTGAAGGCGACCATGTTGGGCGCACAGGGATCCGATGAGGATCGCGAGGCCACCGACATGTTGGTGGGCAATGCTCAGAATCTGATGCAGAGTGTAAGTACAGCGAGCTCTAACTATGCCCAGCCTGGAAACTAATTCTCCCTCTTCCTCTCTCTCTCTCCCCCTCTCTCTCTCAGGTGAAGGAAACAGTGCGCGCTGCTGAGGGTGCCAGCATCAAGATTCGCTCGGATCAGACCAGCAATCGACTGCAATGGGTGCGTCGCCAGCCCTGGTACCAGTACTAGGCCTGTGTGTCTGTGTGCAAGTGCAAGTGCGAGAGCGAGACGGAACAACAATCGTGCCTTGTGTAACATAAAAAAAACTATAACTAAAACTACAACTAAAACTAAATCTAATCTTAAAGCGAATTCTGTATGCGCAGCTACTTGCAATTGTCGTTCTTTTTTTGTTTTTTCATTCTTTCTTTCTGTGCCCCTATATCATGTTTATTTATTATGTGTGCTCGAAAAATGTTGAAAAATCTCTGCAAGTTTTTCTGTTCTTCTTTCTTACTTACTTTACCATACATACAACATATTTATAAAGTTAATTTTTAAGAGTGCAATAAATAAATGTACATACATACATACAACACACACACACACACACTCACACAGAGACAGACAGAGACAGGTGCAATGTATATAAAGCAATTCAAGAGAATCAAGAAAATTACTTGCAAATTATACGTTTTGTTTTCAAGAAGATTACGAAGAAGAGGAAGCATTTACAGAGCTTAAAACACCCGTTCAATTCCTAATAAGAATAATAATTATAATAATAATAATAATAATGCATGTTTGTTAATTGATCTTTGACTAACTTGGCAAGAGATATATGATTATAATGTTATTGCATTGTCATTATCAATATGCATATGAATTTGATTACTGAGTGCCTTATTCACCATGTACTTGCGTAGTTGTAACTAGAAGTAGTCGCCCCCCTCCCACCCAATCACCCATCACCCACCATCCCCAAAACCCTAACTAACTAAGCCTAAAATGATCAATGCGTTGTGTGTCATGTTCAAGAATAACTGAAATAAAACAATATATTGAGTGTTATATGTGTGCTGGAATGTGTTTTGTATTTGAGTTAGCGGGGAATTGATTTTGAAACGGATTTATAAGTCTAATCGATTTCGTTTGTCCAGTGGAAAGTGGAAGCTCTTGTTTACTAAAGAAATTTGCAAGTATTTTGTCCATTAAATTGTCATTATTTCATAGTAATTACTCGGTAATATATTCGATAGTAAGGGGTTCCAAAAAAACTCTCTTGATGGATTCTTATAGAACATCAAATAACATTTTTTAATATCTCGTCTAGTTTCCGATATGTATAAATTTTACAATTAATAATAAAAACACAGACAACTGCTGGGTAAGCAGTTAACTGCTTGGATTCTTTGCACTGCAGTGCAAACCCATGACACGAACAAATGTTGTATTAGCTAACAAGAACAAAATAGTGGTGATTACGTTTTGTACAACCTGGTCACACTAATCATTTTTGGCTGGCAAACCCTATGAAAAGTTGTATGTATATAATTTTATTGTGTTATTTCGTCGAGTGCTATACAAATTTATTGTCAAATATTGTTGCCTCAGCAGCAACAATGTTGCCTACTTAGTTATCGAATTCGTTATCAGCCACACAAACACGAAAAAAGAACCCTTATCAAAGCTCAAAAAATACCACTGTATACCAACGAAACGTTCGTTACCTTGGCATATTGCTTTGGTATTTGCAACGCGCAGACGCACGGTCACACTCGGACAACACAAACGCAATTTGTTGTTTTCCATCGCTGGAAATTGATGTTAACCAAGTTGGGCATGTCCTCCGCAGCTCGTGCTCGAGTGATGCAGTAGGCAAACAGTGCTGCCAGATCAACTAAATTGGAGTTTCCTACAGTCAGTGTCAGTTGTTTCGCCTAAGCTCAGGCTGCGACTGCGACAGTGACAGCGACTGCAACTTCAACTGACGAGTGCAAAGTTTTTTATGAACGCAAACAATAACGGAGGCGCGGTTGCCTCTGGCGCAGCTGGTGGTGGTGGGGGTGGTGCTGCTGGAGGTGCTCCGGCTGCTGCTGCCGCCCCTGCGTGCAGTGCAGGAGGTGGAGGTGGTGGTGCTGCTGGAGCTGCAGCCAATGGTGCTGGTGCTGGTGCTGCAGGTGGTGCCGTCGGTGGTGGCGCTGCAGGAGGCGCCACTGGCGGAGGTGCAGCTGGGGATGCTGGCGGCAACGGAAGCAATGCAACTGCAACAAACGGCGCTGGCAACGAGGCTGGAGGCAACACAACACTCAACGATGATCAGGATGCCAAGCGACGCAAGTGCTTGGAAACGGACGAGGCCCAGGATGGCGCTAGCACAGTGAGTATGCATATTCCTTGAACACCTCTCGCCTCACCCGCTCGCCTCCCCAAATCTATTGTGTGTATGTACACCTGTGTGCCCCATTGCTGTCTCCAGCAGATGATCGATGCCAACAGTGTGCTGAACAAGATTGCTCATCTCTATGCGGAACAACTGATGTCGGACATTGTTCTGCTGGTGGATGGCAAGGAGTATCCGGCACACCGTGTCATACTATGCGCCAGCAGCGATGTCTTTCAAGTGATGCTCATGAATCCGGAGTGGAACGAGTGCAGCAAGCATGTGATCGAACTGCACGAGGAGGCCTGCTGCTCGGCGGTCTTTCCGCAGTTCATCAAGTATCTGTATGTGGGCCACATCGAGGTCACCCTGCAGACAGTAATGCCCATGCTGGCCCTGTCGGACAAGTACAATGTGCGTGACCTAATCGATTTGTGTGTTGGCTACATGATGAAGCATGTGGCCAAGGCGGGCACCAGTGGCTATCTTGTCTCCTGGCTGCAATATACACTCTCGTTTACGCCCACGCATAATGATCTCACCGAGACGCTAAAGCGTTTCCTCAAATGGAACCTTGGCATGGTGGCCGAGTCAAAGGATTTCGTCGATATGGATCCGGCCATACTGCAGCTGTTGCTGCAGCAGAACGACATTGTTGTCACCAGTGAGTACAAATTGTTTACGATCCTGCAGACGTGGCTACTCCATCGGCGTGAGCTGATCGAGGCCACGCCCGGCATGAGTGCCGAAAAGAAGGCGAGCACCTTCATGGAGATGATCGAGCAGACAGTCATACATATACGCTTTGGCATGATGACACCGGCGGATTTATCGCACATCTTCTTCACGCCCATCATCGAGTATCACAAGAAGTTCCTTACCGACCGTGTGCACATTGGCATGAGCTATCAGTCCGGTCACCAGGAGGATCATGTGCGTGAGGTGCGTCGCACTGAGGGCGAGGAGCTGCAATTTACTCCCCGCCTCTACTGGAACGACACGTGGAGTGTGGGCATTGAGGTGCACAACTTTGACGAGATCGAGGAGTATAAAAACTATGTAACCTGCTTCTTTTCACAACGTCACATCGCCGAAACGGAGGACGGTAGGGGTTCCCTTTGGCTTGCCTAGAGTATTCTAATAGACATGCCCTCTCTCTCTCTCTCACTGCACAGATGCCAGCATGACCTGGGAAATAGAGTTCTATCCACGGGGTGTTAAATACGATATGGCCAAAATGGTTTGCGGCGAGGATGTGCCAGGCTGCTTTCTTAGCACGGTGCGGCTGCGTGTCACCTGCAAGCATCAGAATATTGGCGAGGAACGTTTCAAGGTGAGAGAGAGAGTTAATACACAACATATTTAGTATTCAATTGATTCTATTCCATCTCTTCTGCCATCTACACAGATTGCTGTGCTCATTGTGGGCGTGCAGACAAAGATACCGCACATTCGCACTGTAGTGGAGCGCACTGAATACTTTTCAGACTCCGCTAGAGTGATCAATTTGGACAACTTGTTGCCGTTCGAGGAGCTTCAGCATACGTCACGTCATCTGAGCCCCCACCTGACGGGCAATCAGCGCAATACGCTCTCCCTGCACGTGGTCATAACGCCAATGGGCCCACACACCTGTCGCGATACGCCGCCATTTCAATTTTAGTTCGGATTAGTTGTAGAGTTGATCCTCCCAACCACCCCGCACACACATAACATATACTATATATATATATGTATGTTAATGGAAGCATATCCAATGGATCCTATGGCATGAGCCACTTGTATATTGTATGTTGTATGAATGGCGCATTACCATAAATAGTCGTATCTCCTCTACCACCTGGCTTCTTTTCCAAAATCTCCATCAATCTGCATCTTTGTATAGACGAACCCAAATTCCCAAGCTTATCACACGCACACACACATACTTCTCGTATTTATATCTATATCTAGGGACCCTTCCGGCAGTGCAATCTGTGCTTCATATATAATTATTATAGTTACTCTCCTTCTTTACCATTCTATCTCTGCCTGACCTGACTTGAAATTAGCGAAAAAGACAATTCAATTTATTATTATTATTATATAGTATTGTTTTTTTCTTTTTTTTTTTATATCTTTTACAACTAGAAATGTGTTAATTGGTCGCACATTGTAACTTTGACTATCGAAAGGAATTTTTTCTAATAAACATTGATTTCTATAGAAAACATTTGGGAATTTTGCTGTATGTGTGTGTGTGCGTGTGTGTATGCTACACAATACTAATTCTATTAAGTAACACAAAACCCCAAATCTATGTAAGGCCAGTGCCAACTCAAGAGATCCACGAGAATATGATGGATATATTTATATCTGTATATACTATTTATGCGGAGGTATTCCTAACACACTAAGTCCACCAATGAACCCAATCTTGTTAGCTGTAAATACTATTAGCCAGGTCTTAACTGTCTTAACTAAACCAACTACTTGGCTTTTGTTATTTATGATAGAAACTTAAAGAGAGATCCATAAAGCGTTATCTGCTCCGTTGGCTACATAAATAGATAAATACTACATAGATTGTTGGGGATTGCAAGTGCAAAGTACTGTTCATAGATAAGAAGAGTACGGCAAATCTGTAAAGAGAGCGAGAGAGCGAACGGACGAGTGAGTGAGAAAGAGAGAGAGCGAACGAAAGCAAGTCATCGTTGAAGTTATCTTAAAAAACAAAAAAAAAAGAAAATCTGATTATAGAAATACATATGAATATATACTATTTATATATATATATATATATATATATATATATATATATATATATATATCATATATAAAACAAACACATCGATCTGACATGCGTGAAAAAGGTTTCTGACAAATCAGCGAGAATTGAACTATAACACACAATTAAACATTACACAAACTGCAATCCTAAGTCGATATTTTGTGTGCGATACCAAATGTTGTATGAAATATTCAAAATAAATACTTACATATGTTAGATGTATATGATGTATGCTAGTTATAAATCCAACTCGAAATGGAAATCTAAGATCTTGCAAATCAATACTGTATATCGAACTATTATCTCAATGTTTTAGACGATAATAAAACCTGAATTCAAAACCCTCATAATGCCCAGTTAAAAACTCTTCGTGAACTGTGCAGATGTGGTAAGGTACAAATCGCGTCCTTGAAGGCACCTCTAACAGTTAAGTTATGTTTTCGACATTTAGTTAAGATCTTTAAACAGCAGTTAAGAACTTAAGACCCAGTATATACTACATAGAGTATGTAAAATCATTTCGACTGTTTGCTCTGTAAACTTTAGTGAGAATTCGAGCTGCTGCTGCTGGCTCTGCTGCTGAGAGTGAGAGTCTTCGCGCTGACTTGCAAAAATCTACTCGTGTCGCGTTCTTAACTGTGTTGTTCTTCTGTTCCCAAGTGCTCGTTTATGTTTTATAGCGCACTCAGCCGGCTGTGCTGTAAGTTGCTTGATATGGCAACCTATAAACTGGGTATCATCAAGTTGGGCTCGTGCGGTGAACTATCTATGTATTCAGCATAATCATTATATTAATATGTGTACTATATATCCACCAGGGTATATACGGCTTATAGAGGGTCTACTGCCGCCCAATACTACAACTAATATAGCAAATTTTTAAGGACGTTCTTGAGTCAATCAACCCGATCAGTCGTGCATATAAAGTAAAAAACAAGAAACATCATTGTAAATCGAGTAAAATAGACGTGAATAAAAAAAAAAAGTAATTGGAGATGCCGGGGATTGAACCCGGGGCCTCTCACATGCAAAGCGAGCGCTCTACCACTGAGCTACATCCCCGTTGAATGAACTGCCTTCCCATTACATTTATGATAAGCCAGGGTATCTTAAAGTCGTGCATTTGCTTAGTGAGAATCTGCAAGTGATCTGCGTCATTTTACAGAACCCAATTGTAATCTGTGCTTTCGGATGATAACTGTTGGCGCAGCACTACCACCAGATAAACACTATGGTAAAAGGTGTCGAGAGCGGTACCAAGTCTGTCAGTCGAAATTCGACAGCGCCAGAAGTCGCATCTCAACTGTGGCAAAGACCTGTTGTCTGTGGCACTGAAGATAGTTCTATAGTAACGTCGATATTGTTGTAGCGAGTCTGTGACGCGTTTTTGTTTTTTCTAAAACAATCGAAATTATTGATAGTCTCAGTGCAATGGATAATCCAAGCTATGTTATCGATTGCGAGCACGATCTCGGTGAGTTCTCCTCGATAATCTGATAGGCCTGTCAAGAACATCACGATCATCATCATAAAGTGGCAACCAGAATAACTTCGCAATTTTTTTCAAGTGCTGTGAAAAAGTGAAAGTCCAAATAGAACCGATAAGCCGTGTTATATATTTATATGGGGCATATGGAAACACATTACATGGAGCAGATCTAATTGCCCCAATTAAGAATTAAGTGGGGGTTGCTTGTCTATCTTATATATATTTACAATCCATTTATTTCTGTTTCCCCAGTGCCTACAAAGAACTTGATTGTAAAGGTTTTGCCAATTCACGAAATTAGATACACGATCTCGACCTAGACTATAAATCCTAAAACAAATTCGTATACATATGGTATATTATTGTGCTAGTGTAAGTCTGGGTTTTCCCATATTCTGGCGTATCATCCGCAATTACTAAGGTTCTTAGCATCTACCAAATCTTATCTTTTCCTAATTTTGTTTTACAACGAACGAGGTGCAGCACGTTTTCAACTTTATTATGTTCCTTATGATATGATAGTTTTATTTGTTGTTGTTTTCCATGGGGAATACTTTAATTTAAAGCAATTCATGTAGTAAGAATTCTAAATATCATTTCTCTTAGTTGTGAAATTCGTCATTTTTTTTTTATTCCCAAATAAAACTAACTGCCTCTAATCGTAAATGATGTTCCTTCTTAATGATGTTTCTAGATGTTGCACTTTTTTGATGTTGACTCCAATCAGAAATACGTGTTTATTGATAGCAATTCAAGTAGTAGAAATTCTATAAATACCTTAAAGATATTTGTGAAATTCGTCAGATTTATTGAAGTTCTCAAATATTCTAGAAATCTAAGCAGCAACCTTGTTCTATCCCTTTATATCGTAGTTTTGTTTCAGTTTAAGCTCAAATAGTATATATATTCAAGTATAGTAGTTATTGTACAGTTTTTCACAACCAATATCCCCTTGGTCTCATACTATTTCAATCAAGAACTTTAGATATTCCCACATTGGGAAAGGTAATTGTTAAACATTCTCAAAGTTGAAGTAAAGTCAAAGTTTTGTTAGTTTGCTTTAATTGGTTTTAATTTTTATTGTTTCTGTTTACTTTGTTCTATGCTTTATTATTGCCGAAATGAGTTTCGCTTTTCATTCGCTAAGTACACGTTAAGTATAACGTGTATACATACATATGTCCATCAGATACAGATACAGGATACAAATCTATGTCTTAAAGCCATATACTTATGTAGTTATGCGGTTTAAATGTGTGTCTATATGTATGTGTATAGTAGTAGTTTCTGTTTCTGTCAATTCTTTATAAACCAATTCTTCTGCTGTATTGCAATGTGTCTGAGAGAGATACATGAGTTCTGATTAGGTTATCATCGTGTGTTTTTGTTTTTAGTGTTGCTAGGGATGCAGCGCATGCAGTTGCAGATCCTTTTCATTTTTATCCGTTATACGAGTACAGTTACGCATGCAGTACAGTGAATATACGTACATTCTTACATGTCTAGTATACAATATACCAATATACTTTTGTATGTTTTATTCATATGCTCAAGTCTACGAATTTCGCATACCATGCTAAACTTTTCATGCAATCCACAAAAAAAAGAATGAAAAAGAAAAAGAAGAAAGTAAATGTGTGCTTGAAACTTCAGGGCTATCTTCATTCTTCATTCTTTCAACAACGTTAACTTTACTTCTGGAGATGCACGCGTGACACGCATACAAACACACGCGTGACACGCAAATATTGTTCTTAATCACACAATTCCATTTCGCTAGATTTGTAGCTAAAATGTTTTATTTTTGAAAACCGAATAAAAGTATCGAGTATATTTGGTGTATATGTATTGTTTTATAGTTTCTATATAGTTGTTGAGTGTCGCTCACTCGTTGCTTTGCTTATGTACAAATACCATATAACTGATACATACTCTATCATTCTATAAACCAATCTCAGTTACAAATACAAATTGTCTATATAATTTTTGTTATCTTTCTATATATACCATATATATGTATATATTGTGGAATTATCATGCAGTTTTTTTCCAAGCCGAACCCGCTCTCGTCCATTCTGTGATGCCGTAATGCGGTGATGCAGTAATGCAGTGATTAGTCGTGATGCGCGGTAAATGCGGTGACTTCTCTAGTTGTTATTGTGTTATTATCGGAATTATTTGATATACATATATCGACTATATATATGGACTAAATTAAACTAATTATTGTAGTTGGTGTAGCATTCGCTAGCTGCCTTAAAGCAGTGTCCTAGGTGGGGTGTAGTTGCTTGCCGCTGTGAGTGACGCTCTATTTGGAGTGGGTCCCGTCTAGGTACAAATGTATACAAGTCTGTACCTAACTAACTATCGTTTAACTATCGTATCAGTGTTTAGTAATGCGCTCTGTGGTACTCTCTTTTCTGTATATATGTATCGTATAGTTGTCTATCTGTATTTGCTTGCTTACTAATGCCCCTCTATGTAGTTTATATGTATGCGTGTATATGTTTGTAGTAGTGTCCGATATATCTGGTATATATATGTATGTATGTATCGGCATATGTATTGCATTGCATCGTGTATTGTACTAGGTGCACCATGAGGGACGAAAACTCAGCTGCGAAATCAATTGAGCACAATTTGTTAGGTTTGCCGATAGTACGATAGTACGACTATCGATAAAACATTTAGCTAGAGATAGAGCTAAGTAAGGGAATAACCCAAAACCCAGTGTTATGCCCGGTTTGAAGTGCTGTAAGTGGGGTAAAGTCGGAATGAGTCTCTCTCTCTGGCTATCTCCCTCCCTCACTCTCTATCTCTCTTTCTCTATATCTCTGTCCGAGTTGGAGTAACTATGCTGATGCCCTGTGTGTGCAAGTGTCTCTGGAATAGTTCTCTGTGTGTGTGTGTGTGTGTGTGATATGACAGAGGCCTCATTGGACTCTTCTTCATCGAGACGCCTAAAGTAACTGTACCTACATATCTCTCTGTGGTTTTGGCCAACTATTCAACGCTTCTCTCTCGTGTAAAAAATGACAAAAAAATTGCATCGACTCTCGACTGAAGAGAGAATTGTTTACTTCTCGAAGATCAGCTCGCCGGTGAGGAACGGATTGAGGTAGGTCTGTGCATCATAGCCGGACACAGTGGCCGTGGTAGTGCGTCTGCGGGCCTGTGCACCACCTCCAATGCCACCTAAAGCGGTACCACCTCCACCTCCGCCTCCGTTTCGCCGCTCGCCATGCACATGACTGTGGCTGTGGTGCAAGGGACGCTTCTCGCTGTTGCTGGGACTGAGGATCAACGGAATGGGCATCGAAGTGTATAGCTGCAGTGGCTGTTGCACAATGGTGCCAGCTTGGGGGTTGAGGGGCGTGTCCATGTATCCATGTGGTGCTGCCATTGTTGGCTGATCGCCCAGTGCAAAGGCAGCCGAAGCAGCTGGCGCTGTGGTGCTTGCCACCAGTCCCGATGTGGCAAGCAGCTGCTGCTGCTGCTGCTTCTTCTGTCCCGATCCCGAACGCGCTCGATGATGTTTGTAATGGCCGCGATGAGTCTTGCGCTTCATGTGCATCACGTTCTCTGCCGGCGGCGATGTGTCCAGCACCAGCGGCATGTGATGCACCGTGGCCACTCCGTTTGTCACGTCCAAATTCGATGGTGGCGCCATGGCTGAGTCCAAACGATAAGGACTTATTTCACTAATGTTGTTGTTGTTATTGTTGTTGGAATTGGAATTGGAATTGGAGACAAACGATTTCTTGAGCGGGTCACGGGAATGAGGATGCGGATGAGCCTGTATGATGGTGGCTGTGGCAAACACCTCCTGGAAGCGATTGGAGGCCTCCAGCTGCTGCAGCTGCAGATGCTGCTTCTGCAGGAACTGCTGGCGCTGCAGCTGCAGGTGGCTCATGATGCGGTACTGCTCGAGGATCTGCTTGTAGAACTGCTCTGCGCTGACTTCCGATGAGTTTAATAGGCGTATGGCAATTTTTTCGGGTATCACAATTTTGTCTGCAGCCCCCAAATAAAGTAATCCGTTATCCATCAGTTGATTATTCAATCGTTAATATCCATTGTTCATTATTCATTATGCGATATTCATCAGTTCATTTTCGATATTTATAATCATTCATTATCCGATATTTATCAATTCATTTACAATATTCATTTATCATTCGTTTATCCATGATCCGACATTCATTATCCATCATTAATTATCCGTTATCCATCATGCATTATATGTTATTCATCAGTCATCATTTATTATCCGGTATCCGTTATCCATCAATAATTCACATGTAAATAAATATGAAAAAGGATTTATGATTAGTTAGGATCAATAATATACTTGAAACAAAGTGAATCATATTAGAAACCTTTCCATTTATCCGACTTTTTTCTAGTTTTACTCAAAGTATTTTCGTATTTTTGAGAATTCTTGATAATAAAAGATCTAAGAGATACAAAAGATCCTATTTTAATATTGAAATAATTTTAGTATTCCGTTCTATCTTATATCTATACATCTTATCCAACAGAAAAATTGTAAATTCTAACTGCCCTTAATAAGGTTACTTCATTTCAAGTGTGCAATTAAACAGTGTGACGACCCTATGTTCCCTAGATAGAGCGATAGATAGATAGATCTGCTGATAGTGCAATGAATAATGTCGCGTTTGTCACCCTGACTAATATCATGAATTATATAGTGCGTGACAACATGGAAATATATCCTTAACAGGGACAGGCAAATGAAAATAAACAAACAAACTATAAACGAAAGCTTCACCATGGCATGTCTCAAGGTTCAACAGCGCCGATGGTTTACAGCAGATTTTCAATAGAACTTTGTGTGAATGAATCATGGTAAATATATACATATGTTAGTTAGTTACAGTCAAGTATATAGCAAAGGGACAACTGATTTAAGATACAAACTTAATGAATACAAAAAAAGGGATCACAGTAAATACATAATGAACCATAGTAGATACCACAAATACCATAATCAATAGGTAACCGACCTATATATATATAATATATTATAGTATAATATGTACTTATGTAAAGAACATCATTTTCTGCTTCATTGGTTTTAAGTGTTATAGGGATTCTTCTTGGGAGTAATGTGAATCATACACTTCGTTCAGTTGATGCAATGTGAATGTATTCGCTTAACTTTAAGCTTAACCAATTTCATAGTTAGTTAGAGACAATGTGTGAGCTGAACCGCAACTGTCATGCAAGCAGATTATACGCACTCACACACACACACACAGAGAAGAGGTCTGGGTGCACTTGTGTGTGTGCATGAGAATGAGATAGCCCATTGACCCAATTTCGAGTTGATTTACAAAACTGAAAAACGGCAACAGCAACAACAAAGGAAACTCTCACGCCCTTCCTGCATGCACCTCCCCTCGTCACCATCCCCCTCATTTCCCGAACGCCCACACCCCATTGCCGAACCCGAGCATAGCACGTTCCGTGCGGTTGCCCCGTTATTGTGATTCCAATGGGGCGGCAGGATGTGTGGGGGGTGTGAGTTGGTAGGGGAAGGTGGTTGAAGTGTTCATGCAATTTAGCTGTAGCCTAGTTCCAACTGGGTCCGCTGTGTGTCCCAGTTTGATTTAGCACCAAGAGAACTGACTACTCCGGCAAGTCAGAGTCAGAGTCCGGCCCTAATGGGCCCCGGGCCGGTTGACCACACTCGACCGCAATTCAAATGGCGCATACCAGGAGTAGACAAAGAGAGTGAGAGAGAGAGAGAGAGAAGGAGCATTGACCCCCCTTGCTGCCAGTTGATTGGTTTCGCATCCGGAGATGTTACGAGGCAAGGCGACCCCAAAAAACTGAAATACCAAGCAGAGAACGGGGCAGGGAAGAGGAATGAGAAAGAGGGCAGGTAAATGAGGAGAGGAGGAGTGAGGGGTGTAAGGTGTGCGAGCTGCGACTTACCGCACTGATTGGCCTTGGTGACAAAGGGTCGTATGGTGGGATCCCATATGAATATGTAATACAGTGAGAGCATTATGGCCGCCAGCGAGACGCAGAGCACATAGACGGCGACCGTTAGGATGCGTATGACCTTCCGGTTGCTCTGCTGCGGCTGATAGCAGCGGCTTATTGTCTCCGTGGGCGGCAGTTTCACTTTCTCCTCCAGTGAGTTGACTTTCGAGTTCATTTTCGTTTACGTTTCTACGTTTTTCCCGCTAGCTTCCTCTTCAGCTGCCTCTGCTGCTTCTTCTTTCTCTTCTGCTGCTTCTTCTTCTTCTTTTTGTTGTTGTTTTTTTGATTCTCAATATTCCGTATTATTCAGTTGTTTGACTGTATTCGATGCTCGATTTTGATTTCGATTCGATTCAATGCGATTTTGATTGTGCTCCTCTTTCTTGTTTTCCTCTTGCTTTCTTCTTTGCTTGTTTACCTTCGTCTTTAGCACTTTCCCTTTGATATGTTCGGCTTCTCTAGTTGCTTCTGTTGTTGTTGTTGTTGCTGGTGTTGTTGGCAGTGCACCGTTAGTCTAATTGTTGTCGTAATTATAGTGTATATGGTACATAAATGCAATGTTTCTTCTGTTTGTTACTCCTCTATCCTCCTCTTTTCACTTTCTTCTCCTCTTTCTTCTTCTTCGCCGCCTTTTCGTTGTTGTTGTAAATTGAAGTTTGACGCGTCGCTAACAGTGTTTCTCTTTCTCTTGTTTGGCAGTTTTCAAGTTTTAAAACCGACAGTTTGAATGCCCTACAGTTGCAGAGCCACTGTGCTCTGTAGGAGAGAGAAGTAGAGCAAGAACAACGCTGCCAACCGACGCGTCCAGCGAATGCAAGCGAAATGACGCCCCAGCACAAAAAGCTTCTGCCAAAAGCAGAGCCTTCTGCTAACGTTGCTGCTGCTGCTGCTATCGCGCTGCGTGCCGATGTCGCTGCCTGCGGGCGATGCCTTTGGCTCCTCCTGCACTCGGGCTGCTGCCAGTGCTGCTGGCTGCGCTGCCTTCTATTCGTGCGGAGTGCGCGAGTAGCCTTCGTGCTCTGCTCTCCCTTCGGCTTTTGAAGAGATCCTCGCTGCTGCTGCTGCACCCACTGCCTGTGGTGCTGTTCCCACTGCCTCTGCCGCTGCTCTTTTGCCTTCTTTGCGGCTCTTTCGCTTATAATTTCATTCATAAAACTTTAGCCATACACAAATTTGCTCTGAAATGTGCTACGTCGCAGTTGGCGTCAACGTCAACGTCAACAACGGCGTCAATGAGCAGCAGCCGCAGCCGAAATGCAGCTGGCACGCGTCGTTGGCATTCCAAATAAACAGCAACAATAACAAAGGCAAAGGCAATGGCAAAGGCAATGTCAGAGAGACAGAGAAGGACAGAGGCGAAGCCAGCAGTTGCAGCGATAGCGACAGAAGCTGCTGCTAAGGCAGCGGCAGCAAGTCGGCACGTCTTGTGGCTGTCATTGTTTTTATATGTCAAGAGCGCGTCGACCGCCCACGCCCACGCCCCCAACGCCCACAGTGGATGAGTCAGTTAGCACGCGGAAATGCAAAATAAAAATGCGCGCCTGATTTTTCATCGAAAATGAAAAGCAAAACAAAATCAATGGAGCGTGAAATCGAAATGAAATCATGGCCAAACAATTAGCGACGTCGCGCAGTTGACGTCGCTGCCAGCAGTCGCTGTATGCAGTCGGCGTTGCATTTACAGTTGCATCTTCAGTTCATGTGACCATGCCCAGAGGCCGAGCAACCTTCGCAGTCGGCGACGCGAAGGACAACAGAGGGCAACTTGTGTGTTGTGTTGTTGTTGTTGTTGCTTCTTCTTCTTCTTTTCCTCCTTCTCCTTGTTGTTGTTGTTTCATTTTTTGTCACTGTCGTTGTTGTTGTTGTTGCTGCTTGCGCTTTGCTTGGCCAACTTTCGCTAGTTGCGCGCTGCTCGTGCACCTCCTTCGGCACCTGCAGCTGCACCTGCAACAGCAGCGACGCAGGCTGCTCACTGGCGCTAGTTATACCCTGTAAGTGCGCATGGTGGGGGGTATGCACGACTAGGTGGGAGACACAGGAGGCGCAAATATTTATAATATTGTGAGGTTACTGAACTAGTGTATATGTATACCCTGTAGTATACCCTGTAATTAATATAATATAATTACTTTACTCTGATGCCTCAATGAGGGATATATGCACGAGGGTACTATGTACATAAATACCCTGCAATTATAGCAGTAAATTAGTCAAACTACTCACAGTATAACTGCATTCGAAAACTCAAGAAATACCCTGTAACTTAAGTGAACTAAGCACTGCTTTTGCTATTTGCCTGGGTATATGCTAGTCAAAGTGATCTTATGCCTTGTTAGATGGCATCTGCATATACATATATACCCCGTGAATAATCCTTAACTGGCTGGGTATCTACTAGTCGAGCATTGCACAACTGCTGCACAGCACTTTTACTTGTTTTCTATTTCGATTCGGCAATCGCTTCGCCTCGTCTCGACTCGTCTTGCCTCGCCTTCGTCGTCGGCGCAGAGGTTAACAATCTGCAACTAGGTCACTAGGACAACGAAACGAATGCAACTGAAAGCTGCGCGCGAGTGAAAGAGAGCGAAAGGAAGCGGCCCAGGCAAAGGGAGAACGAGAAAGAGAAAGAGCTAGTATGACAGAGAGAGCATGTGGGCATCGGTTTGGACTACGAGCAACGATTGCAACGTTGGCCATTGATTTTATTTTATAAGCCTCACACACACACTCACGCACACTCACTCACGTATGCGCCGGCAGAATGTAGGCCAAACATGCAAACACGCCCAGTTGCCAGTGCTACCCTGCCCTGCCACACCCCCTACCCCCAGCTCTTGTCCCTATTCATAACGTGGCAGTTCTAGGCGAGTGCAACATTGTTTTTAAGCGGCCCTCAAGGAATCTTTGGGGCCCCTTTTCGGCCTCCTCCTTTGTGGACACGGCAAGAATTCGCAATGAACGATGGAAAATGTGAAATTTGAAAGAAATATGTAAGATATTCCTTAACCCCCCCCCCCCACATCCCTAGCAAGACGTATAACTCAACAATGCTCCTCTTTGGAATGAGATTTGATTTGGAACAATTCAATTTGTGCGTTCAAAGGGTTCTAAAGTTGTTCAAACTTGGCAATACAGCACATTAAAATGGCACTTTACCATATACCATACGAGATATGATAGATAGTGCACTAATGTTGAGATGTTTAGTTATGCCAAGACGAAGGTTGTTTTTCGCTTTTACAAATTTCTATTTCAGTTTGCTTTTCAGTTTGTTTAGACTTCTTGAACAGTCTCTAGTGAAGAAGGGTAAATGGGTATTACAACTATTTAGCAGGCAGAAAGAGAGATCTCCGACTCCAAAAAAGTGTATATATTCTTGATCAACGTTAAAAATCAACAGATATTTCTATCTTAGTCTCCATGTCCGTAGAAACGTAATGACTTTTACAATACTAGTTCTTACCAGTTCTTACTTATGTGAAGAGTTGAATTTGCATTGCAAAGCTATTGATGAAAGATCAAAAACTATCCCAGGATTTGTATAACTGTATAAGATATATGCTATATATGTATATGAGAATATGCTACATATATGAGATATATATTCGATTATCTAAGATCACAGTTCCGAACAAGAATCTTAACACTCTCTTCGACGTTTTAGTGCGCAAAATATTATAAAGATATATAGTACACAGCATATATACAAATATATTCAAAAATAAAAGATACTTAAGATATGTATAGAACAAACCAGTAATCTGAAATAAACTGCATAGTACTTCAAGATATAGATATGTACATAGCTAGTTCTAACAATTAGTAGGAAACCCTCGTGCAGTATTCTTTTATATAGTATAAGAAAAGAAGCGGAAATCTTTTGATTTGCATTCACAAGTGAAGAATCATAGATGATATACGAAGAAAGATGGTCAGGGTTGATTAGAACAGTTTAGACTACCCTTTTGAGGTATTGCCTGTGTGAATGTTCACATAAAGATATACATAAATACTATATATGTACTTGTATATATCCAACTCGGGTCGGTACAAACTTGGGCCTGCTTAGGCCAGAGTAATCCCCAACAGGTTACTACCTACCCAAGACTATCAGCACTACACGCAGTAGAGCACTACCCGCCCCCCACTCACCATCATTGTCATCGTGGGTTAGGGGAGGCATCTTCTGGCGTCGTTGCTAGCCAAAGGCGGGCGGCTTCTTCTGCCCTTTGAAGACTGGCGGCATGCGCGAGTCCCAGAAGAAGATGTGGTAGATGGAAAGGAAGAAGCCGAGGCTGCACAGCCCGCACAGGTAGATGACAATGACAAAGCAGCGGGCGAAACGTTCCGAGCACGTTGGCTCGGCGAACACAATCTCCTCCAGTTGCGGCGATTTGGGCACATACGAGTAGGCAGAGCGACGGGGCATGCCGCTGCTGGCGAGACGCACACTACGCGCACTGGCGCTGGCGACACCAGCCGTGGGGGCAGCAGCAGCAGCAGCAGCACCAGGTGCAGCAGTGGCCTCCATTGGTGGCTCCTCTCGCACATTGGAGCCGATGATATTGACGATTTTGGCCAAATTGGCAGCAGCTGCTGCGGAGGCCATGTCGGATGACATGACGAGGGAACAACTGGGTGCAACTGACAGCACTGTGGCAGGTGGCTATGTGGCAATGTGGCAATGTGGCAAGTAACAGTTGGCCTGACTTGCTTTGCAGCACAGCGATTACTGATTTCTTTGATGGACGGCTGACGTCGATTAAATCAAAATCCGTAGGTGACGCAAGCGGCGCAACAGTAAACAGTAAACAAGGACAGGGTGCAGGGCCAAGGGGGGGGGGGGACATGGAGAGGCACAGCCAGTGAGGGGAGGTGGGCCAGGCAACTCTGCGATTTAGTGGAACGTGCAAAAGCGGATTAGTTTTGTGCGTAGCTGTCAACTTTGCCAGCCCCTAGCCCTGCAGCTGCCCCATTCATGGTGCATGCCCCCAATTAATCCCTGTACTCACCCGACTGACTGACTGACTGACTGAGTGCTTATGGCATCGATTATGGGTATGTACTGCTGCTCCTGTTCCTCCTTCTTCTGCTGCTCCTACTCCTCCTCCAGCTGCTCTGCTCCGCCCCCCTCTAGCCTATGGGATGTGTATGCTTGAAGATCGGCAACGGCGGCATGCGCGAGTCCCATATGAACAGATAGTAAACGGCCAGGGTCAGTCCCATGCCACTAACCCCGCCCATGTACAGCACCAGCGTGAGCAGGCGGAACGTCTTCGACTCAAAGAAGTCATTCGATTTCGGCACCTGAATCTCCTCGTCCTTGGCCTCCTTCACCACCGAGGCCAGATTGCTGAGTGTTACTGAGGTCATTCTAACAACGATAGCGACAACGACAACGACAACGACAGTCAGGAAAGCCAACAGCAACAATTGCAAACGCGACGCGTTCTCGGCTCGACTCTTGCGGGGCGCTGCGTCTCTGGCGGCGTACTGAATGCCGCCGGCGATGGATAGCGGCAAATTGCCCGCAAAGGTAACAAAACAATTTTTGCGTTTTGCTTTTTGCGGTTTGCGCGTTCTGTTTCGCGTTGTTCTTCTTGTTCTTGTTGTTGTTGCTGATGTTGCGTGGTCCGGCAGCGTCTTGGCCGCCACACTAATAAGATTCCCGCCCTGGTTGGGCCCCATGCCTGCCCGCCTGCCCGCGCCCCCTGCTTGCACCACATGGCGCCCTCATCACGTGCCACTTGACCTGGTTTGATTTGTTGTCGCCGTTGTCTTTTATGTTGTTCTTTTGTTGCGCTTGTTCTGTGCGCCTCTTCAAATGCAGCGACTGCACCCAGCACCAGCGGACAATAGAGTCTGCCCAGTCGGAAGAGAAGGCACGTTTCGTACCATGAGGAATTCTAACTATTAAGGGAGATTGTCAAGAGAGATGGGGAGTCATTGAGAGGGACAGACAGAGGGGAGAAGAAAGAGTTAGAAAGAATAATGTATAGATGCAGAGACAGAGAGAGAGAAACTAGAAAGGCAAAGGAATAAATATGAAGAAAGAGAGAGAGAAGACAGACAGAGCATGCTACTGAGAAATACACAGGGAGAGAGAACGATAGAGACAGCCAGAACTACAATATATAGTAAAAGAGGGAGAGAACAGATCGAGAAAGATAGATGGAAAAAGAAAACAAAGTTAGTAGTTTTAGTACACTTAGTAGATATAGTAGTAGTCGTAGATAGACAGAGATAAAGGATATAGATTGCTATAAAATAAGAGGTACGAAAGAGATAGAAAGAGCGAAATAAATAGATCTTTGTCTGTATGTATTCAAACACGCACTCACTTTGTCAAATATTGATTAGACTTTAAGCCTTATTTCTTAATTTCATTTTAAAGAAAGAACTATTACAGAACAATTTTATGTATTCTTCAACAGAGAATCTGAAATAAGTGAATGTATGCTTTAGAACAAACATACATCAAGTCTAAGTCAACACTTATACATATAAGATAAGTAAGAACGGCTACAGTCCAGCTTTGACTATTGCAAATTCAATTAAGATGTATAACTTTAAACCTAAAAAAAAACGTACAAATGGTACAAATAGGTCGATTGTGATCGTTCAGTTGCATTTCATAAATAATTTCTATGTTTGTGTTGCATACCTTGCGGTACGCCTAGTGAGTAAATATCTTTAAATATCTGCTTTATTAAATTAAAAATACAGGGAAATAAGTAATTGGAGATTCTTTGGGTGATGATTACTCTGAAATAAACCAGAAACTAATGTTCTAATTTTCAAATACGCTTGCTATGCGAATTTTATACATTTACATGGCAGATGGGGGCGTGGCTAAGTTCTAGAATAATAGTTCAGTTACTGCACTACATTGGACGGTTGTCACAAAGGTTGCGTGCCTTAACTTATACAGTCTTTGAGCTGTAAGCGTTCAAACAGACAGAAAGGCTGACTATATCGAACTACTTGTTGCTTTAGAATGAAACTAATTTGATTACTGTAATCAGCTGAAAGACGTTAAAATGATTCCCTGATTTGCAGGGTATAAGCTAGGCGAACACGGTCTTGTTGTTATTGCCAGCAATGCGCCAAATCCAATTAGACATTGACGAACTCGCCCCCTATCGTGTGTTGCGAGGGTGTTGGGCCAGACTGTCTGCCTGTCTCTCTGTGTGTGTGTATGTGTGTGTGTGTGTGTGTATAGTCACCTGGTCTCACTGGTACTCGTGCACCTTCTGCACCGGCTGGCCACCAATCGAAACAGGGAACTTGAGGTGGATGTCCGGCATGCTAGAGTCGAAGAAGAGCAGGAAGTACACAGCCAGGACCATGCCCAGGCCACTGATGCCGCCCAGATAGATGCCAAGCGAGATGATGCGAAAGGTTTTCGATTCGAAGAAAGCCGGAGGCGGCTGCTCCTTGGGCAGACGCACGTCGTCGTCGTTGTCGTCACCAGCTGCCGCTGGATCGGCCAATAAAGTCGCTGACTTGGCCGCCATCGCCGTCGCGCAGCCACTTGCGGCCTCTAGACAAGTGGCATAGACTCTTATAGGGGATTCCAATTATGCAAATGATCAGGGGGGGGCGAAGGCGCTTCTAATGCGAGTCGACATCTCGATTGACTTTGATTGACAGATACCCCTCTCTCTCTCTCTCTCTGTCTCTCTCTCTGTTTGCAGGCAGTGTGCTGGAGAAGCCGCGCAAGCAGGCGCAGGCGGAGAAGGAATACAGCTTCGAGGAGGCCGTCACGCTGACAGGTGTCGGCAGGTTCCACCTAAAGCTGCTACTAATCTGCGGCCTCTGCTTCATGGCCGTCATGGTGGAAATAATGGGTGTCAGTCTGATAATGCCGTTGGTCAAGTGTGACCTGCAATCGACGCTGGATCAGCAGGGTCTGCTCGCCTCCTCCGGCTTCCTGGGCGTTGTGCTCAGCTCCCATGCCATGGGCTTTCTGGCGGATACTTGGGGTCGTGTCGCCACACTACGCTATGCGATGCTCTTCAGTGCCATCAGCTCGATCATCTCTGCCTTCTCCGTCAACATTTGGATGCTGATTGTGTGTCGCTTCTTCACCGGCTTCTTCATCTCCGGCGGACAGGCGTGCGTCTTCAGTCTGTGCGGCGAGTTCCATGGCAACAAGTCACGCGTGCGTCACGTGACGCTGCTCTCGTGCTTCATGTGCATCGCCATGATGTTTGCACCAGGTGAGTGTTAGTCGCTAGATCCGAGCTGAGGTTCTTTATCTATTTTGAGGACCTTCAGGCAAATATGAAAGATAGAAATTACCTTCAAAGAAAGGTATATATAATGTGACTATACTTCACATGGTAGCTTATACAAGCAGAAGACTCTTAAATATAGGATAAAAGAGTATGATGTACTAAATGATCTAAAACTTATATCAACTTTGCTTCATTGTAATTGATCACAAGTAAGTGATCTTGCTAAATCTATGATATGTTATAATTATGACAATCTTCTGCAATCTTTTTGATGTATACCTAAGAGTAATATACTCCAACAGATAAAGACTTAAACTAGGTTTAACATTAATGTACAACAAAATATACAATAGTTATATTATATATGAGTATATGCTAACTAAGATGCAAATTATTCATATAGAATAAATTTGATGCAATGCTATGATCTTCATGCAGTTAAACTCGCATCTACATCTATAGAATGCTCTCTATATAATTTTCTATTATTTACTATATATATATGTATATATATATCTGTATATAATATAATATATATCTGTACATACAATAATATATTTATATTCTTTATTATAATATACTATATTCTCTTTCAAATCAACATCTAAAAAGATGTTATGATATAGCCTTGATCTTTAATCATTTTCTATATGTTATGTAGTATAATACTGTATATATATAATAGTATATAAACCAATAATATATAATATTATATGTCATGTATACTATAATAGTAAGTTTTATCTCTCAATTTCAGCTGTGGCCATCGGCATTCTACCCTTGAAACTGGATACGGTTCTGCTTGGACTGAGAATGAGCTCGTGGCGCATCTTCATCATCGCTGACGTGTCTATTACGCTGCTGGCGCTATGCGGTCTCTTCTTGCTGCCAGAGACTCCGAAGTACCAGTTGGTGCAGGGTCGCGTCGAGGAGGCACTCCAGACACTACGCAAGATGTACGCCCAGAACTCGGGGCACCCCGCCAGCGATTACCCCGTGGAGCATCTGCTGCAGCAGAACGTCGGTGCCAGTTTGGCCAATGTGCATGGTTGCTGTGATGCCATCAGGCTTATCTGGCAGCAGACTGTGCCGCTCTTCTACAGATCACGCCTGCTGCACACGCTCAACATTTGCATCATTCAGTTCGTGATCTATGGCATTGCGCAGGGTGTCTTCATGTGGTTCCCCACCATACTCAACGAGCTGGGCAAACCGAGTGCGCAGAACACTCTTCTCTGCACCGTTCTGCAGGGTATCAACTCCGTCGATCACAATGCCACCTCCGAGCAGGCACTGTCTGCTGTCGAAGGCGCTTGCAATATGTCGCCGGACATTGGCACCTACCAAGTGATGATCACCATTGGAGGCGCCTTCACCATTATCTATCTGATATTCGCCTACATCATTGATCTGATTGGCAAGCGGAATCTGTTAAGTGAGTGGACAAACAGGCTCATGTTGGGGGATCTAGGGATAAGGAAGTGTTAGCGGGTATCTACAAGTATGGTAGAATCTACGAGAGTATTGTTAGTACATTCTACCTATGCAGTTTCTTGTAGGATCTCAAGAGATACAAATTAAAGGGTATAATTTGATTGCAGGCTTGAAGAGATTCAGAAAGCCTGTGTAGGATCTTTAAAACACTAAACAAATTAAAATGAAAATGAAAGAAGGAACTCCTTTTTGTATGAGAGATTTGTCATAACAAACAATTCAATATCAATATCTCCACTGCCTGAATACATCCATAATACGCTCCAAATTTTAAGCTGTAAGGTTGCTTAAGTGTAGAAAAGGGTTACCAGTGTTCGATACTGCAAGAAATAGACTTATGCCACCTTACAATCGATGCTATCGATAACAATTTAATATCAATACCTCAACTGCCACAAAATATCCTGCTGGGAGGTTTCTGGAATGCAGGGTAGGGTTGCCAGTGTTGAATACTGCAAGAAATAGTATTCTGCCTTTGCACTTTATTACTTTACCTTTCACTTTACAATCTATTACAATTTAATATCAATACAATCGATTACAATTTAATATCAATATTTGCCCTGCCTGAAAACACTTCTAACAAGCTCAACTCGACTCTTCTTCTTTCTGCTCTTTCCACAGTCAGCTGGATGATGTTGACCATGGTGTGCCTGGTGCTGCTGCACTACCTGACACAATTTGCACCGCTGGTGATCGCGCTGACTCTAGTGATGGCTATCGGCAACTGTGGCGGCCTGGTCAGCACCATGGCCATGGAGTTCTATCCCACACAGATCAATGCGATGGGCATGTGCTTCATCATGATGGTGGGTCGCCTGGGCGCCGTCTTCGGTAGCAATCTGTTGGGTCGTCTCTTCTTCAACAGCTGCGAACCAACGTTCTGGGCCATGCTCGGCATTGTTGTAGTGCTCTCCGTGATGTCATACTTTCTGCCCGATCAGTCCAGGTCGAAGAACAGCACACGCGAGGCAATTAGCACTAAGTAGAGACAAATAGGCATTATAGGCAATAGGAAAGTAGTAAAAAGATAAACTAAAACAATAAATTAAATAATCAAATTATATAAAATAATACTGTAAATACTGTAAAAATACTGCTAGAAATATAGCGGAGAAAGAAACGAACAAGTTTGTAGTCCGTTGTTCCTTCTCTAACAGATGCAAGAGATTTCGACCTTGATTCGGTTTCTACAGCATTTTCAGTAAGCTCTTTAGATTCTAGTGTCGAACGGGAAGAAAAACGGGAATGCCAGCAGTAGCAGAGAGAGGGGAAAGCGAAGAAGTTGGAAGGGGGGGAGGTGGGTAAACGGGAACGAGAGCAATTGCATTGGAAATGGATTAAGTAAATGTTTGTGCTCGTTTATGCTGCTGTTATTGTTGTTGCTGTTGCAGCATTTGTTGTTGTTGTTGTTGTTGTTGCTGTTGTTGTTGTTGTTGCTGTTGTTGTTGTCAAAGTTGTCGTTGTCGCTGCCGCTGGCTGCGGTTGCATTAACATTCTTGGCATTGCCCCTCGTGGGGGCACACACACACACTCGCACACACAGCGCAGCGCAGTGCAGCACAGGTGGGCGGCAGAGAGAAGAAGGTGCGGGCAGTGGAAAGAGGAGAGTGGAGGGGAGGGGGGGCTGTGGTCCAAAGAGTCACTTGTGCTGCCACTAAACGCATTCCGCGTGCCGTCTGCATTGGGAATCGTCAGTGGACGCGCTTTTTATTTACGCAGCCAATGTTGTTTGCTCCGTCGCGACGACGACGACCAAGTGGAGTCTGATCCGCTGCAGCTGCCAATCATAAATACGAGTACGTAACACACACGTTGTCACACACACACACACACATAGAGGGGCACGCAAGGAGAGTCGCCTAACTGCGCATTTGTCGACTTATATGGCATGTAGAGAGATAACCACATAACAACTGCCAGTCCCAAGTCCCACTGCCACTGCCACTGCCACTGCCAGCTCCAGCACTGCTCAGCCAGTCCCCACTGGCCAGCACTGGCAGCGTGTTCCGTTGGCGACTTCCAAACGGAGTAAATTAGCCCACACCCACCGCCGTTGGCCGCCAGTTCCAGCTTGAGATCAGCTTCAATATGGCCTAATGCAGCAGCAACAGCTTCTCCTCCTCCTCCTCCATCTGGCTTGTTGCCATTTAGGGCTCAATGTCTTCCGCACAGAATTCGATCTGGATTCTGGCCAAGCATTATATGGCATTATAATACTGACAGTTGAATCTCGAGTCTTTATAGCTAACAAATGTTCAGTTTGTTTTGATTTGAAACATCTATAAAGCGTAAGTTATTATAAATCCTGTTTAATTGCACTTTATATAAAGATCTGCAAGAGATCAGCTTGCATGATTGATCACTATATACATAAATAATAACATAGTATGTCATTTACAATTCAACTCAACATCAACTACTTATTTGATCAGCCATATTCTTCTCTATATGATATTAAGAATACTCAATAATCTCTCACCATCTTTTATAATCTAATAGTATTCGAAATCATTTCAAATTTATATTTTTAAAGATATTTTCGATCTTTCATTGTGCCCCTTACTCAATTTCCCTTCGCTTATCGAACATTAGTTGACATACGAGCTGTTTATGGTATTTAAAATCACTATACAACACTGTAAATGCAGTCAATCAAGTTTACAGCACTGTTCTTGAGCTAACTATTTTAATGCAGTTTTCTACAATTTCCCTAAATGAAAATAGCAACAGTTAAATGGATCAAATACCAGTATACCACTATAACTGCATTGCTCAACACTGAAACTGCCATCTGTTCGCTGATGAACTGCTTGGCAACCCTGCTGATTTCATCACTTGACACCAAATCAAGATTGGCCAGTGTTCTTTCATATTTAATGAGGTTTAGTTTAGTGCAGAATGGACCTAGTTTGTTATTGGATTTTATAAAAGTAGTGGTAGTAGTAGTAGAAGTAGTGGTAGTAGTAGTAGTAGTAGTAGTAGTAGTAGTAGTAGTAGTAGTAGTAGTATAAGTAGTAATAGAAGTAGTCGTAGTAGTAGTATAAGTTGTAGTAGCAGTAGAAAATGTAGTAGTAGAAGTAACAGTAGTAGTAACAGTAGTAGTAGTAGAAATTGTCATAGTAGTAGTAAAAGAAATAATGTAGAAGTAGTATTAGTAGCACTTAAAGTAGTATTAGTAGTGTGAGTAGTGCCAAAAGTAGCATTAATAATACCAATATTAGTATTAAGAGTATAAGTAAGAGAAGCAATAGTAGTTTTTATAGCACAGTCCGTTATATATTGGCCCGCTAATCGACGCATCGATAGTCAAAAGATTTCAACTCTGCTAACATTAAAATGCAGTTGACTTTTTGCTGCAGCTGCATCGACATCTAATCTAAACTTAATTCGTGCCACCCCCCATCCCCGTTGCACTGTTCAGGCCTAGATTTCTATTTTATCTGTGCTGTGGTTTTTGTGGGCGTGGCTGCTGCAGTGTGGGCTGTGGCAGCGTCATCTGCGACTAATGTCGCGGCAATTAAGCGACCACAAGTGGCGTTCATCAATCATTGACGGAGGGACACACAAAAGGGGAAGGAAGGGGAGAGAGGGAAGAAGAAGAAGGTGCTGGGACGGGAGTCTGTTGACCCTGCTGGTGGCGCTCGGCTACGTTGACGGACTGCTAACTGGGTAACAAGTGCAAGAGCTGACAGAGTTGCCCCACGTTGCGACGTGCCGTGAAATAAAATCGGATACCAAGAGGGAGAGACAAAGAGAGAGAGAGAGAGGTCTCCCGAGAGGGGGCAGACAGGGTGTTACAGCATGGAGAGACTGGTAAAAGTCGCACGTCCAAATGGAGCAGCATCTTGCGAGGCAGAGGCAGCAATTGGCAAATGGCAACGAGCAAACGGCAAAAATAGTTAAATAGTCGACTTAGGCAAATTGGCACGAGGCCATGTCCAGGAGCGGCACAGCGGGAGGAGGACCCCCCCCTTCGCCCACTCCCAGCCACCTCATCAGAATGCTGGGTAAGTGTGCCGAGAGAGAACAAGAGAGAGAGCGAGGGATGGGGAGACGTTAATAGATTTACACGCAAACAGAAACGGGAAACAGTTGCGAAAGAGACAGAGAGATGGAGGAAGAGAGAGGGAGAGCAAGAGGCATCAGCGGCAACTGTTGCTGATGATGCCAAATTTAAAAAGTGGACTGCGCATGCGTGGAATGGGAATGAGAATGGGTACAGATCGCACCACACTCGACTCAACTTGATATCCAGAGACACTCTCCGACTGGGCCAGGCTAGGCTGGACTCCAACACACAGATACACAGATTATGGCGATGGCGATGGCGACAACTGGCCAAAGTGGTGGCAACATTGTTGCAACAGTTATCCAGTGCGCCATCTGCGGCTAATGAAGCGAGCGGATATTCTGTTTATTATACGCATCGAAGCGATAACGATAAATCAAAGTTGAGCCAAAGTATTAGCGATAATTGCGATTGGCGGGCAGCCTGGGAACTCTGTACAGAAACTGCAGATTGATAGGGGGTGTCTATAAATTACAGTTGTCTAAAAATAGTGCAATTGTATCTGTTGTATTAATTTATTCATATTTATAGCAACATTTCCAACATTCAGCAATCATATTTACATACATAAGTCTCGAAAGCAGCTTATCGTAACATTTTATAGCAAATTTTTGAAATTATACATATTTATAGCATAGTTATAGCAACTTTTCCAACATACAACATTCATATTTACATACATACATAAGCCTTCTTAGCAACTTATTGAAACATTTTATTGCAAATTTATAGCACATTTTTTAGCAAAGTATGAATGGAAGAACCTGCACTTTGAAATAAATACACTGTATATTCCAATTTATAACACTTATTATAGCAATATACACATGTGTACCATAAATCCTTTAGACATTGAGCTTAATATGCGCCTTAATAATCATGTTATATTCTCCTTATTTGATCGTCAGTTTGTTATAGCATTTTTACAAGCACAGCTCTAGCTCTAAAGAATACTAGCGTTAAACCCGATTGTTGATCTCCTGAGCTGCGCCCCTTTTATGGCACTTTTATAGCAAAGCGCTTGCCATCAATTAAATAAAATAACTGATATACACAAGTGTCGCACGACAAAATGTATTCGCCTCAAGCTGGGGGAGCTGGGAACAAAAATCTTTCGCCCATTGTGTTGCAGTACAACAACAACAACAGCAACAACAACAACATCAAAGTCAACAAGAGAGAACTAACTCATCGCCAGATATCTGATTGAGTTATCAGATGAGACTATCACGCAAGGGGGCTGCAACAACATGCATTGTCTTGCCATAAAATGCAGTATGTAAAATGAGAGAGCGCAAAGGAGAGTGTGAGAGAGAGAGAGAACAAATGCCGTTTTTCAACACTCAACGGTCATAACGGGCACAAAATATCGGCAAATCGCGAATATTGCGATCAATACGCATCGCATATGCAGAGCCGAAGTCAAAGTCACAGCCGAAGTTTGCATGCGTGAGTGTGTGAGAGAGAGAGAAAGAGAGACAGAGCCCAGACGCAGACACAGACAACGATGACGGCGACAGTGACAGCAACGGTGACGGCGTCGACGCCCGCCAAGTCAAGCGTTATTTAATCAGAATGGTAAAGGCAAAGGCACAGCCTGGCGGACAGAGCGACGGCGTCTCAGCAGCGTCTGAGTCTGCAAACAACAGCAACAACGACAGGTGCCAGTGGCAGCGGCTGAAAGAAAAATGCAGAAAGAAATAAAGCTGGTGTGTGGAGCAGAGGCAGAGGCAGCAGCAGCCGCAGCCGCCGCGACGGCCAATCAATTCTGAGAAATGAAAACGCCGTCTTCGGCAAACGTCGCAGTTGTTGTTGTTGTTGCTGGCACAATTGTGCGATGGCTGCTAGAGCCTGAGCCAAGCCGAGAGACAGCGGCGCAGCCAGCGCAGCAGCCACAGCCGCAGCCGCAGCTACACATAAACACAAAAGAATGCGAAGAAATGCAAAATGCAAACACCACGAGCCACTTTCCAAATGCATTCATGATGTTTACCGTTGAAATGCGCCCAGTTGCCAGGCCTGAGTGAGTGTGTGTGTGTGTGTGTGAGTGTGAATGTGTGCAAAAGAGAGGCAGCAGCAGAAGCAGCATCTGGTGAGAGAGGCAACAGCGCCATCGCAGAGGCTGCTACACTGGCCACAAATGAGGAGAAAAGCACAGGCGCTGCAATACACACACACACACTGCGTACAGGTGCTGACAGCAGAGTTGCCAGTTGCGTTAATTTATATCGACTGCAGCCAAAGCGGACTTTGAGGTTAAATGTTAAAAACTTGCAAAGTGTGTGTGAATATAGAAGTTAATTATTATTATAATATTTATAATTAAACAATAACTTAATTATGCGTATATAAATTTACACAGTAACGAGCAATTTAAGTAATTGAATAAATTATCTATAATTAATTAGTATTTGTATATTTTCCAACAGTTTGGCAAACAGGGTTGTAAATAGTACATATGTATGTATATAATAATATCAAAATATGTTTTTTTAGTGAGTTAAATATATTGCTCTATTGTTTTGTCTAAATTATGAAGTATTAAGTATCTGGTATTTAAAATGAATTTAAATTTGACATTAAAATAAACGCTGTTAAAGAACTCTAGCATGAATTTAATGGCAAAGTGCAGTTGTGCGACAAAGTTTGCCACACCAGATCTCAACAAGTTTTTCTAAAATCATTGAAAAAGAGAGTTTTGGATTATTAACAAAAATAAGAAATTATTTTTATGGTTTTATCAAACATATTGAATATATCAATATCATTTTAATATTTATTTTTAAACAGATATTAAAGTCATATGTTGACTATCCTATTATTAATATAAACGTATATTATTTATTTTTCAATTTTAATTAAACATTACCTTATACATTGTATAAACAATATATTATTTCAAATGTTATGTTTTATTAAATTAATTTAAAAACCTAACTAAAATCATCAATAATTATTCAATATTTGAATATTTATCAACAGTTTGGCAACTCTAACAAGACATTAGCCAACTCCAATGCCGCTCTGCGTCGCGCTGCTGCTGCTGGCGTCGAGCTTAAAATTCAAGTTCAAGTGCGCGTCAGCGTCGACTGCACGCTGTAACTGCGCAGTGCCCACTGTAACTGTGCTGCCGTCTGCAGTCCTGAGATCCTACAGGAATTGCTGCTGGCAACACTGTTGCCATTTCTGGCAACCAATTGTCAAATGATTCTGTTGCATTTGTCCATCTCTAATCGGGCCCACTGTGAGCGGCAGCAACAAGTGCTAATTGGAGCCGATGCCACTGTGCGAGTTCTATGCGCGCCAACGTCCCGTTCAACTGCGCTGCCTGTGCTCATTTGCGCAGTCAACGTCGACGTCACGTCGGCGCAGCCAGCCGCCTGTGACTGGCTGCGTCTGTCTCTGCCGCGCAGCCGCAGATTTGCGGCCTCTTTTCTATGTGTGTGTGTGTGTGTGTGCGCTCGTGTTTGTTCGTGGCTCTGGCTGTTGCTGTGTGTGTGTGCGTGTCTTGTCTTGAATTTCTTCTTCTGCTGCTGCTGCTGTTCCCGACAGTTACATTACGAGGCCAAAGAAAGTATCTTGGCTGGCTCGCGTGTATTTCGCGTTCGTCGCTCGACGAGTTCACACGTCTTTGGCTCGCTTGGCTCGCAACACACACAGAATCCAAACAGACAGAATCCGCATCCGCATTCGCATCCGACTCCGATTTCGAACCGATCTCCGCAACGGACTTCGAATACAATTCTGAGATTCTGATTCCGCATCCGAGTTCCGCGCCCTCCGCCTTCAACTTATCGCGTGCTGTCTCTCTCTATCCCTCGCCTGCCACAGTGTGTGTGTCCGTGTGTGTGTATATATTTGTTTATCAGTGTATTAGCAAATTGAATTCTATTTTTTTTTCTGTTCTTGTTGTTGTTGCACAGCCCCAAAAAGCCCAAAGTGAGTAGTGAGTGTTGTTATTATTATCATTATTGTTGTTGTTGTTGACTAGAAATACGCACTGCAAAAGAACCGTTACGCTTGGCATTTTTTTCTTTTTTTTGTTGTTTTGTACCACTGTGCAACAATCGCAATCGAACTTAAAGTGTGCGCTAAACGATTCCAATTGGATGCGGTGGCCTGTCAAAGAGGACACACAACAACAACAACAGTGGAAAAAGAAGAAGAAGAAGCAGCAGCAGCAGCAGCAACCGTAGAGGAAGAAGGAAACGCAGCCGCAGTTGCAGTCGCAGTCCGCAGCAACTGCAGTCGAGCCGATTAACCAGTCAGCTCATTGCAGTGTGTGTGTGCCGGGAGGGAAGGGCAGGGGGTCCAGGGAGGAGTTGGCGCAATCGGCGGCAAACGGACTCGGCATTTCATGCTTTCTAATTTTTCCCAATTAGCACAAAAGAGCTCAGTGCTCTCTCGTTCTGTCTCACTCTGTGAGAATCGAAATCAAAAATAAAGATTTTCTATTGCGGATGCGCAGTCGCAGTCCCCAATCGCAGTTGCAGCGCAGTCGCAGCTCAGCAACGACAAAAGCTGTGAAGACATTAAGGGAATCATTACACACAAATCAAAACACACACAGCATAAAAACGAAACGACCCACAAAAAGTCGCTTGTCATCGTCCAGCCTCCTACTCTCTCTCGCCTCTCGCTCTCGTCTCTCTCTCAGAGTGCACGCTGCTCTTTCAATGCCATTCACATTCCCAAACACACACACACACATGCACACAGAGCGACAGTGCACCTGCATGTCTGTGTGTGCGCCTGTGCTTGATCCACATACAAAGACAGTAAGAGAGAAGAAGGAAGAGAGAGTGTGCCAGAGAGAGCTTATACAAGAACGTAATGAAGAGAGCTAGTATAGAAGAGAGCGAAAGACAGCCTGCACAGACAAATGTGTCAAATGGCAACTAATCACTAATCAGTTGCCATCATCAGCCGCGCTTCATCACCGTCTTCATCTCCCTCACTTCCCCCTGCCCGCATCATTATCATTGCGGACTTTTCAACTTTTCAATGTGAAAAATTCTTTATGATCTACCCCGACCCCAGTTGCAGACACAGTACCATCCCCCCGCCTCCTTCTACTCCTCCCCAACTCCAGTTCGTGGCAGCATTTCTCTCGAGTTGGCTTGGCTAAGACTGGGACTGGGGCTCTCTGGTT
This sequence comes from Zaprionus capensis, assembly GCA_018903675.1. Taxonomy (NCBI): domain Eukaryota; kingdom Metazoa; phylum Arthropoda; class Insecta; order Diptera; family Drosophilidae; genus Zaprionus; species Zaprionus capensis. The sequence goes on along the minus strand of JAEIFN010001073.1, from coordinate 8,971,741 downwards.
GCTTGGCTGGTTCTTATTTACGTTACGTGTTATGCAGCGGTCTGCCGATTTCACTTCATCTTCTACGCACACACACAGATGCGCGCAGTCTAACTGTATGTGTGTCTGCTGCTTTTTCTCCTTCTTCTTCTTTACCGTAATTTTTTGTCGTTATTTTGTTATTTATTTATTTTTCGTTTCGTTGATATATTTTATGCACTCACGCCGGACTCGCGCGCAGTAAATAAATCGTTGACAACACACACACACGCACAGAACACATTTGCACACACACACACAAAAAGTTCTTAACGCGGAGCCGAAGAAGAACGAGAGCGAAATCGTGGAGAAGAGTTATAAACCATCACAGGACACTCCAACTCCAATTGCCTTGAACCGGTAAGTGGCAAATTGACGGTAGTATAGTATAACAGAATGGAATATAGTGTATTATAATAGTATAGAATGGTATATATAGTATAATATTATATTAAGATATGATGGTATGCTATATTATGATACCCAGTTAGGTTAGGTAGTTCGAAAAATGAGCATAGCCTGGTAATTTGGGTCTCGCACGTAGTTGATCTTGAATTTGATTGTGGATCTTAAGATAAACAGCTTTCTAAGTTCCAAACAGCGTGCTATAAATGTCGCTATAATAATTATTATTTGAAGAATATGACAAGAGATAGCGAGAGAGAATGGTAGTAACAGAGAGTGTGAGAAAAAGAGAGCTTTAAGTTCTTTAGTTCTTTATTAAATATTCTTGTGATTTCTACTGCAACACTGCGAGAAACTATTACATAGTCTTGGCTTTTCATTAACAAACTTTAAAGAATATTGCCTTAACTCTTTTCTATACTTTTCTCTCAGTGTACGCGTGTTAATGAGGCAGCTAATGAACCCTAATGAGTTCGCATATCAATCAAAAAAGCAAACAAATCATTTATCAGACAGCTCAACACACACAGAGAGAGAACAAGAAAGTGATGGAGTGAGAGAGAGAGGGAGAGGGAGACAGCTAGCAACGGACAAGTGCTGGGTAAATGCATCTGATCCGCTTCTTGCAATACATTAAATGCACCGTTAACTACTTCGAATTCTAATCAAGCCCGATGCGACAAACCAAAGAGCGCCGCACAGTGGCACAATAAACTCAATTCCTCGCGCCAGTTGCAAAAAGCAACAAAAACAGAGACACACACACACACACAGCCGGGCACATTAAGCGGGACAGGTAACAAACACGCGACTTGGCCATAAATGCAAAGCCAAGTTGCAAGTTGTTGTCGTTGTCGTTGTCGTTGTCGTTGTCGCATCTGTTGCAAGTTGGCAAACGGAGATCAGCAACGTCAGTCGGCAGTGCCCCCATCTTTAACTGTGTCTACCTCTCTGTCTCTCTCTCTCTCTGTGTGTGTGTGTGTTGGCCTCAAATCATATGGTCTGCCAACATGGATCACCCCAAAAAGACAACGACGTGACCGCGTCCCAATGACGCAGACGTGCCTCTTTCTACAGGCAGAGGGGACAGAGGGGTGGGCAGAGAGAGAGAGAGGCGTGTACTCGTTAATCTGTGTTTGTTTTTTGGGTCTTCCAAAAATTCGTTTGAATTTCATTCATTCCTCTGACGATGGCAATAAAACAACATCCACATTACCATCCACATTACCATCCACATTAGCATCCACATCAGCTTGTCGCTAACAGGTAACCCTCCCTCTCTCCCCCCCCCCCTTCTGCCCGCTGATTCCAATGATAATTTCAATTCGGGCCATTGCCCAGTTTTGCCAGCTTCTCTTTGAAGAATACGGAAACAGATACAGCTACATATCGTATACTACTACATACAAATCTATCTATAGATTTACATTCACATTCATACTCAGGCATCTCACAGATACTGGAGCTGGCGAGGCCTTTCTTCGAAAAATGTTAATTCGAGCTTAACAAGCTCGTCTCAAGCGTTTCTTCTTTGCCATCTAACTGTTCTTTTGCCTTTCTACAACGAACTGTTCCAACACACACTTCGATGACTCCTCCCTCCCCTCCCCTCACATTGCCCTCGTCCCGCTGCATTCCAATAATGAAATGGAAATCTTTTTTGAGACGCCTCTTCTGGGCCTGCATCTCACAATAAGCTCAGAGCAGAGCAGAAAAGGGAGAGTGACTATGATGATGTTGATGATGATCATATTAATGTTTATCATAATGGAAACACAAAGAAATCTATCACCATTCTCCTCATAATGCAAGAACTGACTTTTTTTGAGAATACTCAAAGTTGTCTCACATCGAAAGTTTCCGTTTTCTACAATTATCGAAACCGAAATCGATAATATTTACTTTATAATAGCTGGAATATGTTATCTATCTCTCTTTATAATAATAATATAAGCATAAAGTGGATGAATCGGTAACAATTTCAGTTTTATCTTTTATTATAAGTTCAAGTAAACAATTTTCCTATATACATTTAAATAGAATTCTAATGCCCTTTAAAAATAACCATCTTAGTCATGAAATCATGTATATTTTTAAAATGTTTTTTTTATATACAAGTAGTAAATGAGTTTCTAGCTGGTTTCATTTTACAAACTATGCCTATTCATTTGGGCCTCAAAACTTTGAAACGTTGAAGTTTTGTTTAGGTAGAATTCTAAAAATGTTCTCAAAATGGCATCAGAACCCATTGAATAAGTTAACAATGCGATTTGTTTCTTTACTTATTGAGCAGACACAAGAGACCCCTTAGCGGGATTTGGTTATACGAACTTGCGAATAGGTCGAATAGGTCTTATTCACTGACATATCTCAATATCTTAGTTTTGTTATTATATATTATATTTTAAATGATATATAATTGTAATATAACTAAACTTTTGTTTATTTATTGAATGAAACTTGAAATACACTTCTATTAGTTGTAAAATACCCTCTTTTAGTTACTATAGATATATGTATATGATATCTATATAAAGCGGGTTACTTCCTTAGGTTGTCTTCATTTGGCTCCACAACTTGTGTGTTCCCACAGAAGAATTGACCGACAGCTACCAATAAGCGCACTACAGGCTAAGTACAGGGTACTAAGAGAGTACTGGGAGTGTACTTGGTAGACTCGGGGTACCCAGTTTCCATTAGCCGATAGCCGGTAGCCATTAGCCTGGGTAATAAGACCAGTTCGGGCGGCCAGTCTAGAAACCAGTTTAATTAAAATCGGGCGCAAAAGAAAGTGAACCATTTGGAAATGTATTTCTCCAGCTATTGTGTGTGCGAGTGTGTGTGTGTGTGTTTGTGAACTTTTTAGTTTACACATAGCGTGCCTTATAGTTTTTCTAATTAACATTAAAACGGTTGATTTTTATACATATATATATTTTGTTCATTTTTCTTGCTGCACTTTTTCGTTGTGCACCGGGAAAAAAGCCAAAAAAAAAAAATAAAGCGAAGCGCAGCTAACTGTGTATTGTTTGGTGATTTACCGTTTAGTCTGTGATTATATCCAGATCTGTGTGTGTGTGTGTGTGGCGATTCGAAAGTGGTCTTTGAAAAGCAATTTTCTCAAGCCAAACCGCCCAAATCGCGTTTGATGGTTTTGGCTCATTTTCTTTTTGGCGTGAAAGAAAAAGTGAAAACATGTGTGCGACACTTTTCCATTTCATTTGAGTTTGGTACGTAAATGATGAATAAATCGCATATGGTTTGTCCAACCCGGAGACGAGATCAACGCCAAGCCATGTGGCATATGGCTTGTGGCATGTGGCAGGTGGAAAGCATTTTCCGAATCTTCATTCGGCATTACCGTCTTGGCATTAACATTAATTAAGCGCCAGCGGAGCGTGCAACATGCTCGCCAATGCAGCACCTACCACACACACACACACACCCTGCCTGCCACCTGCCCCTGCCTCTCCTCAAGTGCTGCCGCACTTTCTTTGGCTTACATATTTAAAGCCAGACAACAGACTTGGCTCAGCTCGGCGCTTTAAGTAGATCCCGGCCAGGTGGGCCCCGCTTAATTGGGCGCCACATGGTGTGGCACGAGCACAGGGGCACACATGCAAAACAGTTACAAGCAGCAGCCGCAGCCGCAGCCGGTTTTGCCGTTTGTTGCTGTTGCCGTTGTTGCTGTTCTTGTTGATTTTCAATACCGATAGACAGTTCGGCTGGACAGTTCTTTACAGTTAGAGCTGGGAAAATCTTGTCTAATTAGCCAACTTGGGTGCGCGAAGAGTGAAAACCAAAGCAAAGCAACAAAAGACGACGCCAAAAAAGAGAAATTAATTGGGCGCAAATTAAAGAGAACAACAACAACAAACAGTAACAACAAATATGTATCTTATATACATATGCATGTGCTTTATTATCTGCCCCGGACGAACAAACAGACATACAGAGACAGGTAGATGGACAGGTAGACAGACAGATCGACGGACGGATGGACGGAGAAACAATTTACCGTTTGTTAAATCGCATTTCTATTGATCGCTCTCGACAATTTACAGTTCTGCGAGAGATTCTTCTGACCGCATTTTTGCGCTTGAACAACAACAACAACAGCTAAAGATACTGTATCTATATCTTTGTATCTGTATCTGTATCTGCAGCCAAGCGTTGTTCGATTGAAAGCAGCGCGCCGGCAATTTCGATTTCATTTTCACCTGCTGCCACAGCTGCTATTGTTGTTGTTGTTGCTGCGGTAAAAGTGTGTAAATATAAGAAATATTCATCAACAACAACAGCAATAACAACAACAACAACTGCGCACGGCAATCATAAAAGAGAAAAAGAATCAAAGCTCAGTTGACTCCATTGTCGTGTTGTTGTTGTTGTTGTTATATGTGATTATTGCTCTGTTGTGGGCTGGTCCACCTGATTGACGGACTGACTGAGTGATTGATTGATTGATTCATGCCAGTTTCGGCCTCTTTCAAGCTGTGGCGCAGTGAAAGTGCAACATGCCGCAGGCGTAGCACCTGAATAAACACCAAGAAGCAGAAACAAATACACAAATACCGTTAGACGACAACGCTGTGTGCTGTCAATCGATAAACCATATAAACGAGGTTTATCGAACTCATACAACAACAACTGTTATCGACATAGGAATACCCTAAAAATGCAAGATAGCTCTAGCATGTTTAAAATTTACTTTTTTGTACAGATTTTAATTGTCTTTAATTGTCTCTTCTCTCTGGCAAACTTGTCGCTGAACTTTAAATAACCAACTACATATAATTATATATTTTAAATGATATATGGTATGTAAGATATGTTCAAACCCTTAACTGATTTGCCTTTCTCATGCATTATGACCTTTTCAATCACTAAAGTGAAGTTGAAAAGTTCTCTACATAATTTCCTCTACATATCGAATGTACTCTACTCTTCTACAATTCTCCACTTCAATCAGAGTTCTTCGTCTCAAAACGAATCACTCTGCGTGGCTCAAGATCGCAAATTGCAGCACTTTGCGTGGCAAGTGAAATTGAGCGGGAATTGAGCTCTGGCCTGTCCTGGCCCCTGACCCCCGTGCCTGACCCAGAGCAATTACCCTCGTCAAGATGTTTTTGCTTGTTTGGGGTCCAGTGAAATTTTGCGAAGGTTAAGTGCAATCTGCAGTTGCCTTGGGCTTTTATACGCTACAAACGATCGTGTTCAACAAGCTGTTGAGGCTTCAACAATGCAGACAGCTCCATTGATACAGAGAGATGTGTTTAAGTCCCTCAAGGGATTTACTATCGATTGTTAATAAGTTAGGTTAGTGGCTACGGGAGCCTATGCTATTATATTCCCAATTGAATTGACTTATCGATTAGTGAACATCGAAATATGTCTAAATTTTCATATAGAATCGTGTATTTCATGACACACAGAGAAACGCATTCGGATTCGTTAATTGCGTCGACAGTTCGATATTATGTATTTTTCTAATGATTCAATTTATTTTAATTAACGGAATGAAAACATACTGTCGCCGCACAGTGGTATAGAAAGCGAACGCAGCAGTTAAATTACGCAGAATATAAAGAATCGTCTACATTTCTTTAGAACATGCAGCCAATCGCAATTGATAAGCACCTTTATGTTATACTCGTATAGCCTTTGGGATTGGTCAGTTATTTCACATGATTGTATAGCGATAAATACGAACACCATAAATAAATTAGCTGGGCAACATAATTATAGGGTAGCTTCAACTGATAAGAGAGACTCCCGAAACGCCCCAATGATCAACAAAAATTACATGTTATCTTTATGGTATAGTTCGATATGAATTGTATTCAGTGAACTTGTTATAGTAAATAAATAAGGAGCGAATACAATTTAAATGCACATTATATGTATGGAATAACCCAACCTAGAGTATTTGTGCCTCATCACTATAGTTATATTAAGTTAAGTATTGATTAAATAAAACATAACTAACTGCTACCTTCCCTCTCTGACTTGCAGATATAGGCGCAGTGCCCACATCGCCAGCATGTGGAGCCCACAGAAAGGCCCTACACGGCTGTGGGACCTTAGGTTTAGTAGCTGTATATTTATCTTACATTTACTGGTGAGTATGCGGAACTGCAAATTGATTGTTTATCTACAATATGTACCTCTGTATAATTTACAAGAGCTGCTATAGCATTTATAAAGTGCGATCTTATCTATAAACTTTGTTAGGAGCAAAGACTTATTAAAAAAAAAAATAAAAATGATAATACTATAAGTTCGTTAATAGTTTTTTTGTTGGCCCAGTCGGTTCACTGATAACAGAAAATCCTATTGAAAGTGATTGTATACTCGTATGTACACATATGATATAGGAATATGTTACACAGATATGTGTATTAATAGATTGTTTACAAAACAAATATACATAGCGTATAACTGTGTGTGTATGTATACTATGTAGTTTATAGGGCTCTCTCACTCTCTCTCTATCAGAAAGAGATCATCAGTTTTAAGATTATGTTTGTATAGAAAACAAAGATTTTTATTGTAAATACACCATACTCCGTCAGATTAGGACAAACAAAATATACAATAAGTTATGGATAATAATGGATATGTTTACGTAGATATATTAGAACTTCTCGCCCAACGGCTTGATGGTCAGCTCGTGGATCTGCACTGAGGGCGGTGTCTGGATGCAATAGCTGATCGCATCGGCAATATCCTCGGCACGGAGCATGGGGAAATTGACTATGTCGGGTACGGCTTCCTTGTTGATGATTTCCGTATCGACGGCACCGGGACTGATGCTCTGATGGGCGTGAAATAAGGGAGAAAAGGGAAGAGAAGAAGAATCAGTGGATATTCCCCTTGTTTACCATGATGATCATTGCTTACCGTGATCTTTGTCTTGGTGCCTTTAATGAGGAACTCCTGACGCAGCACCTCGGTTAGGGCGGTGATCGCATGCTTCGAGGGGGCGTACATGTTGAAGCTGAAGCCAGGCATGTTGGGCACATTGTGTCCGGCAATGCTGTTGACGATGACAATGTGACCGTCGTCGACCTTGCGACGCAGCTGAGATTGGAACGCCTCACGGGTTGCCCACGATACACCAAGGACATTGGTATCCAATACGGCACGCAGATCAGCGGCGTTGCCTGGGTCAACGATCGCTGTGTGACGCACAATGCCGGCGTTATTGACCAGCACATCGGCGCCGCCCAAGGTCTTCTCGATCCAGGCGAAAGTCTCGACCACCTGCTGCTCATCACTAATGTCGCACTTGCGATAATGGAAGCGGGCAGCCTGATCCGCTGGCAGCTCGGCCTTCAGCTCCTGCAGGCGATTCTCGCGACGTGCCAGGCCCACTACGACAAGCCCCTTGGCCACCAGATCTTTGCAGACCGCGGCACCAATGCCCGAGCTGGCGCCGGTCACAACAGCTGTGCGATTCAACCAACGATTCATGATAATTTCAGTTTTTGTTTTAGTTTCGATTTCGATTGGGATTTCCAATGTCGATTGTCTCTTGCAAGCGATCTGAACTGAAGGCTTCGCTCTCGCGTGCTTTGCTTTTATAGCTCGCAGTGCCGGCGCGGAAGCTCAACCCGTTTGTGCGTGGAATGCCCTGTCACCCTCACACCCCTGCCAGTCAGCCCGATGCGATGCTATCATGCTGATAGCTCATTCAGCCCACTGTCCACTTAGAATTAACCTTGACGCAAAAAAGCTCTCTCTCTCTCTCTCTGGTTCTCTCTATCGCTTTTGGGTTCTCTGCGAGAGCTTTGCATACGCCTTAACATATCAAATAAATAGTTCTGGAAGAAATAGAAGCTTAGTTTGCGATCTACCCCAAGGGGGACTAAATGATCGTGCACAGTGGGCAAATTAACAAAACTTTCGCTTTGCTATGATGAGAAGGCAATTTTATTGCTTTGGTATAAATGATTGTTGTTTATTTTTAATAAATACGATAAGCTATATGTTGGCAGAGCTCAATGTTTCAATTGGAATGTTCTGGAAATGCGGGATAGTATGCATACAATATATACATATATATGTATACGTATAAATATAGTACCTACATATGTATATTATGGCATGGCATGATAAGCAAAGACGGATATAGTTAACTGTTTGTTTAAGAATTTATTGCGTTTTGCAAATATAAAATCTGTACTTCAAGAATATTATGAGTTTGCATGAATTATATATATTTATTTAAATGAATACAAAGCTTAAGCTATTAATTGAATAGAACAAATATCATCTTTATGTTAAAATCAAGTTCAGTTTCAGTTTATTTTTTCAATAGTTTACTCAGTAATATCAGTAAAATGAGGAAGAACGGCTCCCTTCGGCATGCCTAAGGTTCTATACCCTTGCAGGTTCTTATCTCCTCCGTTCGTTCCCATACTACTATAGGTATATCTTATACAATGCTGCAGAATTGAACGTAATAAATGTGTATTCAATATTATATTTCACTCTGATTGGCACTGATAAGTTCAGTTATTTCTAAAATCAGAACTGATCTTTATACAAAAACCTCAATTTCGGAAGATTGTTCCTTTGGCAGCTATATGTTATAGTTGTCAGATTTTAATGAATTTCTATATGCATATTATGTGTACAGAAGTCTGATGTAGTCAATTTGGTTGCAATATCTTGACAAATAACAAAAATCGTCCGATAGTTTGTATGGCAGCTATACGATATATCGGTCCGAGCCGGCTCGTTCTGACTTATTTACAGCGTTAAGTAAAAAAAAGCATGTGTGGCAAGTTTCATCATGACAGCTTTAAAGAGACTAATTTGCATTGCAACAAACAGACAGACGGACGGACATGCGGACGGACAGGCAGACAGATGGACGAACGGACAGACATGGCTAGATCGAGTCCGCTGGAGTGGGAGATGTCTCCTAAGAATCTCCTGACACTCTGTAAGGGTATTGAAAGCAACACTTCCAATCATGCGTATAGGGTAGTTAATCTCTTATGAGTGTTGGTTCTGCAGCAAACAGTTAAAGTCATGTTCTCTTATCGCATAAACAATTTTATAGTATAGGCATGAAAACAAACTTCAATCTTCGCTATTTTCAGAGCTAGAGATAGCAGATTTTGTTACTCGACCTCTCTTTACCTCATAAATATGCCGCTTTTTTTAAATATGTAAAAGTTAATGAATTAAATAATAATTTGCCGTATTAGCAATGACGTCATAATCGTTCTTTAGTATTTGAAGTGTTTAAAACTCAATTAAGGCGACCAAATGTGACATCATAATGGATTACTCACGAATGATGAATGGCAAAATGAGCTAGCTTATTATTTACAGGGTATGTCAGCAGCAAGTTTGGGCTTGTTTTTAATTAGTTTCTTGCTTTTATTTTGTTTGTCATGCTGATACTTATAAGAGAATTCTCCAGCCAAACAAAACGAAACGAAACGAAGGCAATTCTATTGCCAGGTGTAGCATAGTGTAAACACAAAACGTGCTGGACAGTGTTAGCTGGCACAGTGGACAACTGAGCAGACAATTTGGCACCGTCTCTGTGCGGAGATGGCAGAGAATAGACAGAAGTAGGAGAGAGTGTAGAGGGACAGATATAGAGGGAAGTGGAGAGAGAGCGAGAGAGGAAGAAGGAGAAGGAGGGAGAGATAAATATTTAAATGCCTGTTGGCCATGGCAAGTCGAGCAACTTTTACTGTTGCAAGTGCAACAAGAAATTCCATTTGCAACGTATTTTTTTTTTTTTTTTTTTTTTGGTTAGTTCAATTAAACCAAAAGTCGCCACAGCGAGTCGCCCCGGAATCCGGCTGTGGCTGTGACTGTGGCTGCGGCTGGTGTCCTGCTGCCGCATTTGGCAAGGTGGCTTTGGGGCAAGTATGCAAATGGTTGCCGCAGCCAGACCTATTCAGATTCCAGATAGACGAGTTGTCTATGCCTTCCCCCCTTCCCCCTCAGCTCTGATTCCGCCTTCGTTCAACGAACCGTCGGGGAACCGCGGAATTTGCTTTCTCATTTCGATTTTATTGGTAACATGTTTGCTGCTGCAGCAGAGGCAGAAGCAGGTGTAATTAAGGTAAATAAAGCGATTAACATTGGGCGTCTGCCTCAAGGCCATTACCAGGCAACCCTTCTTTGCGGGAGGGGAAAGAGTGACTAAACCAATCTTGAATTCCAAGCCAAGATTCGGTCTGGGTTGCTGGCATCCATTCCAGTTCCAGTTCCAGGCAGACAGGTGCAGCATCAGCAGCAGCAACTGCGGCAGGTGTCAAGTTTGCCTGTGGGAATCGCGTTAATTAGAAATTATAACGGTCCGCAGCACATCGTTGTCAGCATCTTGCAGACAGTTAAACAGATCTACATGAGGATCATGACAGACGAAAGAGCAAAAGAGCAGGAGAGAGCAGCACACAATTGTGCAGTGCGCGCTGCAGTCTTCGTGTTCTTTCTTCTTCCCCGTTTAATTTGCTCGCCACCTTTTCTTCTTAAGCTGCCGCACACTCTACAATCCTATTAGATGCTTGAATTTTCTTTTTTCCAAAGAAAATGAAATAAATAACTGATGAATCATCGTGTAGTTGGGTTGCTTTTTACAAATATCGATGTAATTTTCTTATAATACCCTTGCAGCGGGTTTATTCATTTTGGCCTACGACCCTATAAAGTGTATTAATTTTAAATGAGCAACCACAAGGGCAGCGAGCTAGCCATGTCTGTTTGTCTGTCCGTCTGTCTGTCCGTCCATCCGTCTGTCTGTCTGTCTGCTTGTTGCAATGCAAACTAATCTCTTAGTTCTAAAGCTATCTTAATGAAACTTGCCACACATGCTGATATTTGCTTCACGTTGTATATAAGTCGTACTGAGCCGGATTGGACCGATATATCGTATAGCTGCCATACAAACTATCGGCTGATTTTTGCTATTTATCAAGATATTGCAACAAAATTGACTACATCAGACTTCTTTCTGTATACATAATATGCCTATAAAATTGCATTAAAATCAGACAACTATAACATATACCTCCCATAGGAACAATCGGTCGAGATTCACGTTTTTGTATGAAGATCAGTTTCGCTTATAGAAATAACTAAACTTATCAGTGCAAGTCAAAATTAGACATAATATTTTGTATTATTATTCATCACTAGTATAGGAACAATCAGAAGATATGATAAACTGCAAGAGTATGGAACCTTAGGCATGCCGAAAGTCGAAAGTAGCCTATGTTTCTGTTTAGATAGACAATATTATTAGACAATATTATAATACTCTTTCTTATTTATTACTCTTTCATTATTCTTTATTCATTTCTCTTGCTGTTCTTCCTTTACAGTTTAGTTTAGTCATAGCTGGTAATGAACTGTGGCCCATGGATCGGCCCGACGGTATGCCAAACATAGTTTCACTGGAGGTCATGTGTGGAAAGGATCACATGGATGTGCACCTGACCTTCTCCCATCCGTTCGAGGGCATTGTGAGTTCCAAAGGTGCGTATCATATAACACATTGTCGAGCCTGTCTGGCTGCAACAATTTGACGGTACTCTTGAATCTCTCTCTCACACACACACACACACACTTGCACACTCTACAGGGCAACACAGTGATCCGCGCTGCGTGTATGTGCCGCCATCGACGGGCAAGACGTTCTTCTCGTTCCGCATCTCGTACTCCCGCTGCGGCACCAAACCGGATCTCAATGGACAGTTCTACGAGAATACGGTAAGTATGGACAGAGAGAGAGAGGGAGAGGGGAGGGAGATGACAATCGCGAGTTGTGGATGCGCAATGTGTACCTTAAACGATGCCTCCAAGCGATCGTATCCTCGGCCCGCTGAGTGAGTGGGTCAAGTGATCAGTGATTGTCGATCAGTGCAGACAGACAGAGAAAGACAGAGAGAGAGAGAGAACAAGAGGGAGTGTAAGAGAGAACTGCAAAACGAGCGTCGATCACCGATCACTGCGATCCGCAATCGCTTTCCCACATTCACGTTGCGCATTCACCTGCCGCGAGGCCTTTCCACTTCGACTCAGCGAAACGCAATAACCACAACCAATGCATGTGTATAATAACCACAGGTAGTCGTGCAGTATGACAAGGATCTGCTGGAGGTGTGGGACGAGGCGAAGCGCCTGCGCTGCGAGTGGTTCAACGACTACGAGAAGACCGCCTCGAAGCCACCGATGGTAATTGCCGATTTGGATGTGATTCAGCTTGACTTTCGCGGTGAGTACCACAAGCAGGACAGGAGGGAGGAGGAGGAAGGAGGAAGGCAGAGAAGCGTTTTTCAATTAGCTGTTCCCGTTCTTAATGTTCCTTTTCTTCTTCTTCGATTGTGGCAGGCGACAATGTCGATTGCTGGATGGAAATACAGCACGGCAAGGGACCTTGGGCACCGCCAGTGAGTGGCATTGTGCCGCTGGGATCAACGCTAACCCTCGTGGTGGCCATTAATGATTACCGAGGTGAGTCGACACTAGAACTAATACTAAAGAAATTCCCGTCTCAACTTTGCTCCACTTTGCAGGTGAATTCGATATGCGCGTCAAGTCGTGCGTTGCCTCCGATGGTTCCGGACACGTCATAAATCTGTCTGATGAATTTGGCTGCGTGCTGCGTCCCAAGATGATCTCACGCTTCCTCAAGGCGCGTGCCCCCGATGAGCGTGCCACCGTCATCACGTACGCCTTCTTCCATGCCTTCAAGTTCCCCGACGCGCTGAGTGTGCACATCAAGTGCAAGGTGGAGATCTGTCGCCATGGCTGCCTAGATCATTGCCAGAATACGGCGGGCGCTGATGGCATTGGAGGCGGCATTGGCAATGCCAATGAGCGAAAGGATGTGCACATGGGAGATTCGACGGGCAGCAGTAGCAATGATCTGCTAAGGGACTTGGCACTGCCGCCAGCGGGCATGGGACATGGGCCACAGCACGGCCTGGGCATGGGGCTGGATCAGCATGACATCTTCTACGAGGACATCATACACGATCACAAACAGATGGTGGGTGGTGCGGGAGGTGGAGGTGGAGGCAGCGATCAGTATGATGGGGCACACGAGAAGAATCTGCAGCCGCGTCCCGTGCACGAGATACCCGATGAGGAGGCTGATCTATCCGATCTATTTGGCGACGATGATCTGAGCGACATGGACGGCGAGGGTGAGCGCTATTTGGGGCTCAAGAAGAGCGGCAAATTCCCTCACGGACCACGCCAGCTGGAGGCACAGAAACGAATGGGTGTACCCATGGCGGGACCACGTTCGCTGGAGCCCAAATCGGATCTGGATGATGTGCCGCGTCCGGTTTATCGGCCACAGGCGGAGGCATTGAAGAAGCCACGCGAGGATCACATCGATCTGGATGTGCCGTCGGATGACAGCAAACAAAAGTCAACGTCTACTGAGGCGCCGGAGGAGGAGGTCGGAGGCGCGCAACGTCGTCGCCGCCGTTCGTTGATCATCTCCGATCGGAAGGTGCGCAGCGCCGATGTCGGCGTCAGTGGACTGTACGATGTCATCTCCGAGGCGGATCTGGCCTTCTCGCCGGATGCCAAGCAGGAGGCGGTCACCGTGTTCCAGGGCAAGATCAGCGAGGAGGTTGTCTACGGCATCTGCATGCCGGTGCCCGGTTTCAGTATACTCTTCATTGTGGTCATTTCGGCGACAATTGTCTCGGCACTGATTGCCGGATCGCTGCTCTATCGCTATCAGCTGCAGAAGGAGGCCCTGGAGAAGCAGACGCCCATGCCGGTGCCCGGCACCTTGGCCTCCTGGATGACGTTGCGACTGTTCCGCATGCGACACCTGCAACAACAACAGCAGCAACAGCAACAGCAGCAGCAGCAGAGTTCCAGTTCTGTTGCTGGCCATGAAACGGTGCAGTAAGCGGCTGCTCCTACCAACCAACCCGCAATCTACTCCCACTCCCCCTATTCCCCCCTAACCGTTGCCCCCGCTGACCAACTGCAGCATTCTTGCGCGTGTTTTTTTTTTTGTATTTTTATGATCTTCTCGAAGAACAAACACATTATCCAAACGACTGAAAGAAAGCGAAAAAAGAAGAAGAGAAGCAGAGAAGAAGAAAGAGGAGGAGTTGAAGGAGGTGCAGAAGAAGGAGTAAGAGAAGCAGCAGCAGCAGGTGGAGTAGGCACACAGATGGAGACACTTCTGGCATTCGTTAGTTTTACTCGTTAGTTATTTCTCTCGTCAGCTACGCGGGCAATATGGCAATATCTAAGGAGTAGGCGATTCATGGAGAAAGAACACACACACACACATTTATACACTCACACTCACACACAAACACAAACCCGACTGTTCCGGTAGAGCGATGCCCGGTCCCGGTCCCGGTCCACAAAATATCGGTGCTGATTATCGATCGATTATTTATTTATTTATTTATCGTAATGACTTATGATTTTTTTTCGTTCGTTTCTGGGTGCATTTAGTCGTAGAATTTCCAAAAAAAAAATGAAACAAAACGCACAAAAAAATGAACAACAAATTACTATAGAGATTCTCCAGGTATTCGTAGTACCCCCCCTGCCCCCCTGCCCCTATCAATAACACAACGCCCATGACTAACGCTAGGCATAGCTTATTATTTATTTACTTTACCCAATAGGAAAAAAACACCCTATCGTAAGCATCGCATCATGTGAAGAATTTCGGAATTTAAGCAGGAAAATGGTAAAGAAGTTTTGGTTTAATCGGTCTAAATTAATATTACGAAGTCCAGTCAAGTCGGGCGTCTTTAGTTAAATTCGTATTCTATATCTAAATTCACATAGGTCTCCCTCTCACTATTTTCTATACGTATTTGGCGACTTGTTTGAAATAAAACCCTCCCCCCTCTCCCTAAATACATATATAAAGTATCTGCAGATTTCTGATCTATATGAATTTAGTCTTACGTACTTACCACATACTTTTATATCTAGTAAATTGTCGTTAGAGAAATGGAATGGACAAAACAACAACAAACAACAACAAGAAGCAGAAGAAGAAGAAGAAAAACAACAACAACAAATGCAAATCGGTTGTCAAGGCCAAATAATTTATACAATTTTATTTAATTTTTTTTATACTCGTAAAGCTAAAGAAAAAACTGCGAATTGTAATAAACTAAATGGAAAACGAAATAAATACTTACGGTTAAGATTAAACATACAATGATAAAGGCCGATCTTTTAATTACCAAACAAGTACATTCAAATGTATTTGCGAGTGTTGTGAGTGGACTCGATACAAACTTGATCGGTTGATTAACTTTTTTTCAGCTGAATTCGAATGGATAACATCAAGTAACTACTAGAGTTTTATAAATATATTAAATATATTTCCAAAAGCAATTTATTCAAATTACTTGTTTCACTCTGTTGCGAGAGGTTGCACTCGCTATTTTTATGAGCAACGGATTATAGATTTCATTGCATACTTTTAGGCAAATTCAACGTCGATAAAAGATTCGTAGAAATCGATTTATGGAATATATAACTAGCTTGCTAGCTCTACCATTGAATGGTAGAAGAGAGATTCGAGGACATCACATAAATGCAGGACTATCGACAGTTGTCCTTAAGGTTCCATCTGGTTTGCATTTGTACTGTTTAATTTTAGGGCTACAGTTCTGAACAAAGTTTGCCATAATTTCTCTTCTAAGTTGCTAATTTCCATAGAATATTTCACCTCTTCTTTTGTTTCTCGCTTTCCAACACTGAAAATGCAATTCAAAGTCTTTTGTATGTTTCGTTTATTGATTCGCATAGACATAAGTACAACGTAGCTAATGCTATGTAATTTGTAGATTTCGTAAATAAATAGATTGTTATATGTTATAAGATTATGTGAGTGAGGCCACGATCATGATTCTACTCGATGCACTCGAATTACGTGTAGCTAAATTCCGACATGGGACACGATTTATTGAGCACTTTCTCGTTTATTTTTATTTGGAGGAATTACAATAATAATAGTAAAAAAAAAAAAAAAAAAAAGTAAGTAAAATAAATAAATACTCGCAATAAACAATAGAGGGGGCCCTTGGGTTGCACTAGTTGGTAAGTCAAAAAATAAATAAATAAATAAGTTTATAAATTAGATGCGCTCCGTGGATAGAGAAGGAAGAGAGGGAGGGAGACTGGGAATTGGGAAAGAAGAGTCTGAACGGAGCTTAGACTAAGTTAAAAGAGCTTAAAATATTTAGTGACTAATTGAAATATGCACATAACTAATGTATGTATGTATAAGCGATATGGTAAGTACATTAAATAGAGAAAGAGAGAGAGAGAGACGAATAAAGAGAGTGAGAAGAGAAGAGAAGATCAGTACAGTAATGAATGTAGAACCTTGACTTAAACTAAGCTGATTGCTTTACTTTATTATAATGACTGCCACCAAGAAAGAGACAAAGAGAAAGAGAGACAGAAAGAGAGAGAATGAGAGAGAGAGAGCGAGAGAAGCTGATAGAGAGCGAGTGGGGTAGTGGGGGAGGGGGGAACTTGGTTAACCCAGTAAACGGCATAATGAACTACATAATAAATTAATATTTTTCGCTTGCTTTTTCATGTGCTGCATCAAAAATTAAACTAATGAATAGCGATCCGAACGGTAAACTCCTTTTTGTCTAACCTAACTGAAGTCGGGACGGGGGCAGGGGAACGGGGCGTGGCAAATTGCGGATGAGCGTTCGCTCATGAGAGCGTTCGCTTCTTGGAGAGCGTGCCCGGCAATCCATCACCCGGACCGGGCAAATGGATGACAGGCAACGCTCCGGCCGCAGCCAGTTGTGGATTCGTAAAGGCAACGGCACGTTCCTTGGCGGCAAACGAGGAGAAGGGCCGCAGACGCACATAGAGCACAGCGGAAATGAGGCACGAGGTGACCAATATGCCCAGCAAGACGATCAGCGTGATGGCAAACCCGGGCGTCGTCATGCAGATCAATCCCTCCTCGCGCAATGGGAAGACCATCGTTTGCGGCGCACTCGCAACGCTTCCACTCCCACTCGCATTGTTCGCTGCACCCGCGCCCGCCTGTTCATCGATGGCAAAGGTCAGATCTCCGGATGACACCACCTTGATGATGCGATTCAGTCCCACCTGCTCGGTGGCTGCGGCACGACGTGCACGACGCTGCACGCGGCGCTCGTCGCGTCGCTTACCAATGGCGCTGGACACATGATAGGCATCCACATGCAGCTGCGGCGGCGGTCCGTACTGGGACTCGGGTCCCACCTGCAGATGATGCACATCCTGCAGATTCGTTTCGGCACTGCACTGATCCGGGCAATGGTAGCGGCAGATCTGTATGGTGCACTGGAAGTGCACCTCCATCGAGTCGGGGAACTTGAAGGCCTGGAAGTGGGCATAGGACAGCACCGAGGCGGAGGCGCCGAAGTTCTTGATCTTGGTGAAGCGGGACATGAGCTTGGGTCGCGTCACACAGCCGCGTTGATCCACCAGCTGAATGGGGGCCCGTTTGCCGTCGTGGGCAACGCAATTGCGCACCAGCATATCGAACTTGGAATCGTCGTCCTTGATGGCCAGCACCATGGTCATGGTTTGGCCGATCTTCACCAGTCCCGACACTTCGGATGCCCAAGGTCCTTTGCCCACCTGGATTTGCATCCAGCAGCCAACATTGTCGCCAGCGAAATCGGCACGCACCACATCCAACATGTCCACGGGGAAGGGGCGGAAGGTGACGCTCTTCTCGTACTGATCGTGCCAGGTGCAGCGCAGTTTGCGCGCCTGATCCCACACCTCCTGCACCTGCGGATCATATTGAATGACAATGATGTTCTCGAAATAGGTGCCAGCTCCTGCACCACCGCCTGCGCCCGCCTCATGCCCGTAGCCCTGATTGTAGTTGTCCGTGTTGCCAGCGGTGCCGCATTCGTGCAATCCAATGTCAAAGCTGGCCGAGCTGCGGCCCAGACCGGAGGGCAGATGGACACAGTTCATGTTGCTGTAGTGGCCCTTGGAGAAGACGATGCCGTTGAAGGGTTTGTCGAACTGCACGAACACCTTCATGCCGCTCTTCTCGCACTTCACGTCCAGCGACACGATCTTTGGCATATCCTGAACGGGCGAGGCCCAAATCTCGTTGTTGCTCGAGGCGCCAATGCTCAGATCCGGCAGTGGCAGCGTCTGCACCTGCACCTGTTGCACCTGCTGTTGCAACTGCTGCTGCTGCTGTTGCTGTTGTGGTGGTAATGGTGGACGCTGTGGCGGCGGCGGTCCCTTATAGAACTGAGCACCTGGCGGCGGTGGTGGACCAAAGGGTTGCCCAAAGCTCATCGGAATGTTCTGATGGTTGTTGCCTAAAAGAGAAGAAGGGAAAGTGGAAGAGAGAGCGAGAGAAAGAGAGAGATCATTAACAGGCTTAGTCACTTTGCTGTCTTCTCTACTTACTTCTGGCAGGTCCCAGGCCGAGTCCCATGCCAACTGGCGGAGCGGGGTAGTGCACCTGCACCTTGGGCATGGAGACAGATTGCTGTTGTTGCTGTTGCTGCTGCTGTTGCTGCTGTTGTTGCTGCTGCTGCTGCTGCTGCTGCATCTGCAACTGCTGTTGCTCCTGTTCCGATTCCAGCGCCATCTGGTCCACCTCGTTGTCATGGTCGGAGACTCCCAGAGTGAGCTCATCGTTGCCTCCACCGCCGGCAACAGCCTTCACCACCTCGACCTCATCCGCCCAGATCAAGACCAGCTGCAAATGGGTCGTAGAAAGAGAGAGAGAGAGAGAGCAGTTAGAAAAGCTGGCAAGGGGGAGAGGAGGACAGGGAGGGAGCAGGAGCAAGCCAATGCTCGCATTAATGAGGTGCCACTGCCGCTGCCAAGAATCTTGACTAGGTACAATGGGAGCACAGCCATGTCGCATGCCAATTGCCAACTGCCTGTTGTGGCATGTGGCATGTGGCAACTGGAGAATGGCGGATGCGATTCGCAAGTCAATTGCATAAGGCAGCAACGACAGCGCAGCAGAAAAAAAGAACCAAGCAAAACAAAACAAAACAAGACACAACACGACACAACACGCCGCAACTTGCAGAAGTGTAACAATTTCACTTTTTTGCCATCGACAGCGGCAGCGACGTCGCCATCTTCGGCCTGACCCAATTGCCCCCATCCGAGATCCGCCTTTGGCCAACGATGCCAAGGCTAGAACCAGACTCCGTCTCTGTGCTCTAGCAGTGACTTTGGGATAGTTGTTTGTCCAGGCAACTCTGGCGGAGATCTCTTCTCGTAATTACACCTAATTATGCGCACCTAATCGATCAATCACAATCACAATCACTATAGCAATCCAACTAAATCCAGTGACTATTGAATAATTCAGAATGCACAATGTTAAACATATCATATCATATGTGTAAACTACATGTGTATATATATATATATAAATATATATAAACATATATAAAATATATAAATATATAGAAGTGTGCTATGACCAATATGAATCAAACAGAACAGAATGTTAGCGATTGTTTAAGGCAAAGCTTATTACAATAGTTAACAATTCCAAAAAAATGCTATAACTTTGAGGTTACTATAGAAGATATATAATGTGGCACTCCAGTTGAAAGGAAAAATGCATGACAGAAATATATTCTTGTATATTCATGCGATTTAGTACACACAATTTAAAAAAAATTGATATTTTAATCAGAATTACTGTTGTAAAGTAAATGAAATCTTTTATATATGTTCAGTTATACAGTCACATATATATTCTTGTAGAATCATAGAAAGAAATTCATATATTTATTTTTAAAATTGGAATTTTAGTCTGGAATAATGTTGTAAATTAAGTGAAATCTTTCATATATGTTCAGTTATACTGTCACATATATATTCTTGTAGAATCATACAATTAATTTCATATATCTATATTTAAAATTGATATTTTAGTCAGGAATAAACCGTAGACTAAGTGAAATCTTTTATATATGTTAAGTCAATTATACTGTCACATATACATATATATTCTTGACGAACCATTAAGTATATTTCATATATTTATATTTAAAATTGGCATTTTAGTCAGAAATACTGTCGTAAAGTAAGCTAAAATATTTTTTAATATTGTTCGTATAAGTAAAGTTATACTGCCACATATAGTATATATATTCCTGAAGAATCATACGATATATTGCATAAATATACTACGTATTATAATAACTGTCAGATGAAGACCCTCAAAGTAGTGTACAAAATGTCTAAAGAAGTTAGATAAATCTTCTCTAACATATGTATCTGTACATCTACACATGCATGTTTACACTTGGAGTACAACTGTATATAGTCAAACTATAGAAAAACTAGTGAAATCAAGTCAATATGTTGAGCTGTTTGTGGCGCCATATGGTCAACCTGAAAAAGGAATACGCGATGAGCAGAGAAGGCCGCAGCATGACTTGATATAGCGCACCTAACCAAAACTGCCTTAGTTTCTTCTGCTACTTGTCTGCAGCAGACTGAGAGAGGAGGAGGAGGAGGAGGAGGAGGCCAACACTGGCCAGCTGGCCCAATCCCAAGTAAGTATTTTCTTCTTTGGCCAATCTGTGCCGCTGTCGACGAAACAACTTTCTCCTAGCCTCGACGGCAGTTGGAGCAGAGGTGCAGAGGTGCAGAGGGGCAGAGGGGCAGAGATTGCGCTGAGGATGTCACATAATCAGCGCGACGCGGGCATCCTGGGCCCATCCTGTTCACTTAGAAAGTGATGTGCCGCAGGCTGCCAGACAGGACACACACACTGCACTCAGGAAAATAGGCAAACTTGTTTGGCAAGCAAATTCTAAAAATACGAAGAGAGAGAGAAAGGGAGGTGGAGAAAGATGGGCCAAGAAATTTGCATGCTGCGTCGCAGGCGAACGTGATTTGGAGCGACGCTTCCACTGTTCATGAATACCAACGAGGCTGGGCAAAGGAGAGAGAGAGAGAGAGGGCAGACAAGGGAGGGGTAGAACAAGAGGGAGGGGGGTCAACTGAGACGCGTCTTTGGTTTCATTTCGTTTTTAGATTTTTGATGCGCGCGTGATCCGGTTCCGCAATGCGATAGAATCAGCGTGGTGAGTTTACAAATGCTGTGGTGAGTAGCTTAAGTTTTTTGAGCTGAGTTATGCTTAGCTGTTTAGCTGGCTATGGGGTAACTCCTGTGTCTGCCACTTCTTCCCCTTCCTCTGCCCCCCTCGCTGGCTGCATCAATGAAAATGTGTGCCAAGTTTTCCTTTTCGCGAATTCGTGAGCTGCCGCTGCTGCTGCTGCCAGCGGCAGCTGCTAATGCGACAACTAATGATGCGGCAGTTGCTGTGGCTGTTGCAGCCGGAGCTGGAGACGGAACCAAAGCCAAAGCCGAAGTCGCAGTCGAAGCTGATGTCGAGGCCAAAGCCGGCTGTAGTTGTTGTTGTTGCTGTTGCTGTTCATCTTGACCTCGACCAATGCTGAAATGTCGAGTCGAGGTGTCTGTCTGGCACAGAGTCTGCAACTGCGGGAGAGGGGAGGGGAGGGAAGTAGGCAGCCTGAGACACTGGCAGAGTCTGGCAGCGCACCAAATCGAGAGAAAGTAAACGCGAAATAGCATCAGCTACGTCGACAGCGACGTTGCCAGAGATTCTCGCTTCCTCTCTCACTCTCTCTCTGTCTCTCTCTGACTTTGCATTTTTGTAGCTTGCCATTTTTGGGCAGCAGACAAAGCCTGGCCAAGAGATCTGGCTACAGTTCAAAGGTGAACAGCGCAGGGGCACAAACAAAAGGAAGAGTTTTGCTGTCGCTGTCGCTGCCTGCTGTCGCTGCCTGCTGCCTGTGCTGCCTCTGCTGTCGTGCTGCCAAGGAAAGGGAAATCATCATGGCGAGCAGATTTGGGAAATTGTGTCATCGCTAGAGAGGAACGTGAGACGCCCACATGCAGCAGCGACAACAGGAAAAAACAAGCAGCTAATTGACGACTTTCTAACGAAGATTTGCGACAAAGACGTTCTTTTTGAGCCCAGCACCCCACTCCCTCCCCCCCTACCACTCTTATGATAATGATGCGAACCAAAAGACAAACAGACAGACAGACAGATATCTTTTAAGTTATATCTTGCTGTTGATTATAGAGGGGGAAGGCAACACTTAGCTATAATATATAGTATAATACAAATATAATTTATAGTTATTCGCTTTTTCAAGTTGTTGGGCACGATACTCATGCGGAAGTATCAGGTACTGCACCGTGGTATCATCTGTAGACAAAATCTTCTCATTTCTAATCTTACTTTCAAACAACTAAGACATTATTATGTTAAACGTTCTAGTTAGAGCAGAAGTTGGTTGCAATTGAGCAAATAAATCTATAAATCGATGTCTTACTATCGTAAATAGTAAAAATATATATGTATATCGATGAATAAATGTCATCATAAAGCAATTCTTAAGCGATTACATCGATAAATCAATGTCTAACGAGCACGAATGCCTGAGACCCTTCTGTATTAACTATACCTATATCTGTCTATATATCTATATATGAATATCTCACCATAAGTCAAAAATATATGCATGAAATCATTAAATACAATGTTTTATATAAGCAACTCGTGCTTAATCGATAGTTTTGCTAGATATAATAAAATATTAAATACGTTCTGCCTCAACAACATAATAAAAATCATTTAAAGGCTTATATACTGATCTAACTGATCTTAAATACATATGAGTCATGCAAATAAATAAATTATGAAGATGATACGGAAGTTGTATATCGATAGTTAGTATCAAATATGTCCAACTGGAATCCTGGCATCCAATTAAAAACAACTTTAAAGTTCACTCAATCAACACTTTTAACTTGAATGTCTGCGTAGATGTGTAGAGTTGTCTTTTCACTTGTGATAATAACTATCGATAACTATCGCATAAGCAACTGAAAGCTTTTTAAGCGCTATAATTGCACTTGGAAATTCAAAATTCCTTTGCAACACAATCTGAGATTGATTTTAATTACAAATAAGTGTGTGTGTGTGTGTGTCTGTGTGTGAGTGTGTGCATGCTGTGAAGATGAAAAGCTTCAGTTTTTCAGCTTGGCTTGGCTCACCTGCAGTGAAAGGAACGAGATGATAAGCGGCAGCCAAATCTGTTTGATCCCAAGACGATGACGATGGCGATAACTTTGGCAACGCAGTTGTTGTAGTTGTAATTGTTGTTGTTGTTGCTGCTGCAGCTGTTGTTGTTTAATATTTGGCTGTTGTTGTTGTTGTAGCAATTGCTGCCGTTTGTGCTGTTGCTGCTGTGAATGTTGCTGTTGTCTCTGCATGTTGCCGCTGTGCTTGTTGTCACTGTTGTTGTTGCTGTTGTTGTTGTTGCTGCTGCTGTTGTTCTTGTTGCTGTCGTTGTTGTTAATGTGTATAAATTACAATTAATTTGTTGCTGCTGCTGCTGCCTGCGTCGTCGTCGCTGCTGTTGTTGTTGTCATGTGCGCGCTTTATGAGTGTTGCTGTTGCTTTTGCCGGTGTTGCTGTTGTTACCTGCAATTGTTGTTGGGAAAGCAAATGAATTGTGGCAAGTAGAAGTAGTCGCAGCAGCAGAAGAGGAAGCAGAAGCTGAGGCAGTCTCCCAACTAGAAAGTGTTTGCTTTGTTGCTTTCTTGCTTTTACGTGCACTCATATTGTGATTATTATTATTGTTGTTGTTGCTCTTTTGCTGCTGCTGCTGTTGTTGTTATTGTTGTTGTTGTCATTTTCGCTTTCTGGTATGTCCGGTTACTGTTCAACTCGTGTCCGCCTGTCCGTGTGTCAGTTAATTTTAATTTATTGGTAATTTCGCAGTTGCCTGATTGACTGATTGACCCATTCAACTGATTGATTTGACAGCTCATTTGATGCCCTCACTCTCACTCTTCTACGCCCTCTCTCTCCCTCCTTGCTTCTCCTACTGCTACGCCCATGACCAAAACAAGTGACAACGAGCAGAGAAGCTGAGGATGCATGGGAGGAACACAGGAGGGAAAGAAGCAGCAGCCACAGCCGGCAGTTTATTGACAACTTATTCAGCTGAGTGTGCCTCGCGAGAGGGAGACAGAGAGAGAGGTAGACAGAGAAAGAGAGGTAGAGAGGTGAAATGTGTTAATAGGTTCCATAAGCGAAGTGGGTCAACGTCAACAAGCCCAAGACAAATAGCCGAGGCGGGCAATTAGACGTCGCAAGACCGGGCATCCAAGTTAGGAGACTGTAGACTGGAGAACAGAGAGACCAACAAGTGACAACCTGTCAGGTTAGGCCCAGGCCTCCACTAAAGTGAACATAACATTCGTTTTCATAAATCGTTTTCATTGGTTTCATTGGAATGATTCGATTCGCACTCTAAACATTCTTTCCTTTCCCTATCGTAATGAAAGTAACCTAAGTCTAAAAACAAAAAGAAAATAAATAACCATAACCTCAATTGAACTGTTTATCCTATTTATAATATGCATACACTGGTTTACAAGGTTTACAACTTTACAGATGACAAAACAAATAAAAACTGTGTTATCATCCAAACAGAATAAACTTCAATTCATATATAGTAAGTAATCTTAGTAGTTATCAGATATCGGACTTTGTTTATCATTCTCTCTTTTATGAAATCTAATCAAATTAAAAGCACAAGTTTCAAATAATGCAAAAAAAGTGAGAATCAACGAAAAACTGATAATACTAAAAGATATAACAAAATAAACTCGTTTAATTATCATATTATATTCAATTGAATCACTTTCCTATAATTTACTCTTCTATAATAATATACTACGATATAGCAGTGCTATAAAATCTCAAAGGGATTTTTGACTGAAATTCGGAATTATCAAGTTATAGCTAGCATTAGCTGTGGGAAGAGATGATTAAAAAATAAACAAAACTAGCTAAGAAATGAAAAAAAGTATTGAATTATAGCTAAATCTAGCTAAAGAAAGGCAGTATTAAAATGAAGCCAGAACTAGCTATAAAAACGAGGAAGGAAGTATGGAAATTTAGCTTGTACTAGAGGAATTTGATACTTAAATCATAGCTAAAAACTAGCTAACGAAAGGAGTATAGAATTATAGCTGAAACTAGGTAAGGAAAGTATTAAATTATAGCTAGAAATAGCCAAAGAAAGGAAGTATGCAGTAGAATAGCTGAAACTAGCTAAAGAATGGCTTTAAATGAGTCAAATAATGCAAATACTAAAGGGAATACTATCATAGATCTATTCTAATCCCCCCCCCCACAGAGCTTTATCTACAGGGTATTTTCTTTAAATTGAATATTAATTCTAGGATTTATCAGTGACGCAGTTCTTTGGCCAATAATGTGTCCAGTTCGATGTGGTGCAGAGCCCACTGTGTGTGTCCCATTGTCTCTTTGGGGCTGGCCCCGATTTGGGGCATCTAGCGGCGGCAACAGCACTTACCTTCGCCACGGACCAAAGTGGAGGACTCCGTGCGGCGCAGGGAAGTGCGCGACGCGGGGTGGGGGGCGGCGGCGGGGCTCACTGGCAATTTTGATGCAATGCTGACAAACAGGATGTGTGTGTGCGGCGACTTTCGAAAGCAGTTGCTGTTCGTGCTGTTGCTGCTGTGGTTGTGTGTGGCACGTTGCACGTTGCACGCGTTATGCGTTGCTCTTGTTGCTGTTGTTGTTGCAGTTGTTGTTCGCGACACAATGTTGCACACACACACAAGTGATAACAACAAAAATACTGGGAGACAAAAAAAAAAAGGAGAACAAGCGCAACAAAACAAGGACACGTTGCACACTCGACTCACGACTCACGCACGTTGCACGCACAGTGGGCACACACTTGATTGTCTTCGTTATCGCGCGTTGCTCTTATTATTGTTGTTGGTATTGTAGTTGTTGCTGTTGTTGCTTTGTTGTCTTGTGTTGTGTTGCACACGAAGAGGCGAAGGCACACACGATGGCAAAGCGAGAGAGAAGTGCTCGAAAACGCGTCTGGTCCGCGCCGTGGGTTAGCGCCGAATGCTGCATCCACCTGCTTTCTCGTCGCGAAACACTTCGCATGCGCAGCGTCGCAGCGCCGTCGACGAGCAACGGCGGCGAGCAGCGCAGCCGGCGCCAGCAGCGACGGCGAAATTTCTTCTTTTTCATTGATAGGCAGCAAAAAGCGACACGATGCGGCGACACGGAGACACACACACACACCTGGCATACACACACACACACACATGTACTAGACACAGCAGACAACAAATGCTTTGCGCTGCTGTGCTTTGCTGTGCTGTGCTGTGCTATCGGTATCGGTTGCGCTATCGATATCGGTATCTCTAGCAAGCTCATGCGCAGTGTTGTCACGCTGCTGCAGCGCTGCCGGCGTCGCGCCAAACGGTTTCCCCATTCGTCTGTTTGTTTACACTGCGCGCGCGGCAGACGATGCGATGCGGTGGCAACTTTCAGTTGTTGCAACGGTCAACGAGGCAGATGCGACGCGATGCGATGCGATGCGCCACAAACTGTCCTCCAACTGTTTGCACTTTCTATGCACCGCACCCCGCAGCAGCCAGCAGCCCCTCTACCTCCCCCCTCCTTTACCTTTCCCCTTGGTTTTTGTAGTTGCCATTGGCCTAGTGCGGATCGATCAAGTTCAGGCCGAGTGGGCGTTTTGCAAAAGGGGGGCATGGTTCGTTAGCTGCACTTGTGGAGCCCTAATCTTCGCTGCAGCAGCTTCTACAACTACCTCACTCTAACCTCTCCCCCCCCCCTCACTCTACCCTAGTCTTTTTCATTCATCGTAATGCTTAATCGATTGTTCCACTTTTCCATAAAATATTTTTGCCAAGTGCCGTCGCTTTTGGTTTGGCTTTATCCAGAGCGACAATGGCAATGACGCTGTAGCTGCCACAGATCCCCTCCCTCCCCCTCTTCCACTACCCCTCCTCGTGCTGGCTCTGGTCTGGCCTGACTGCACACTGTGACTAACTGCAGTGATTTCTGCATGATTTGACAGATTTGAAAGCTCAGCCAAGCTTCCCTTGAGGATTCACTTAACACCGATCGGAGCTGTCAGTCGGAACTAGTTCATATGAACACTTCTCTTTCCTCTTCCTCTTCTTCTTCTTGATGATGATTGAGCAGTTTTTTATTTTGAATTCAAGCGAAAGTTTGGCAGTGGAAGATTTCATAACCAGATGATGTTGTACCTTCTATTTTATAAGAATCCAAAGAAAATAGACGATCTACAAGTCTAATGGATTCTACAATAATTTATATAGATTTTACTTAGTTCTTTCGATTGTAAATGTTGCTAAGCTTGTAAAATTAAGAGGTGAACCAATAAATATAGTCATGGCCAGATTTGTAGGGTGTATTTTTTTGAATTATAAATGTAAACTACGAATATAATTCGCATATTTAAAAAAAACATGTATGCATTTCTTTCATTAATTCAAAATCGAAGAACATCTGTGTTTATAGTCTGTGTGGCTAGACCGATAGACAGTCAACAAGCTTATGCTAAAACAAAAAGTTGTATCCACTTAGAATAACTTACAAATCAAATTAAATACTTTAAATACTAAAAAAGTGGCGAATGGTGGGCGTGGACATCAAGCATTCAAAACCTTTATCTGGGCATAGTACACAGGTAACTTCTTGTCAAATTTGGTATCTCTAGCTCATATAATAGCTGAGTTCTCTGCGCTCAAACAGACATGCAGCTCCGATTGTTTATATGTACATATGTACTTTGTGTAGTCTGCAACGTCTTCTTCTACCTGTTATACACATGATTGGATATATATTAGATTATCATTATGAAATCTTGTTTATTTTAAATTTGTTAAACTGTTTCCACTTCAGTGGATTTTGGCATGGCAACTTGCAGTGCTG
Organism: Zaprionus capensis; assembly: GCA_018903675.1. NCBI lineage: Eukaryota > Metazoa > Arthropoda > Insecta > Diptera > Drosophilidae > Zaprionus > Zaprionus capensis. The sequence goes on along the minus strand of JAEIFN010001073.1, from coordinate 8,943,443 downwards.
GCACCACTGTGCAGCATGGTGCAGCAGCGATTTCATCGCCATTTCAGGTCCAGTTGGCGCTTTTAGGAGCAGTGCGTTTTCCTGCGATTCCTGTTTGCTAAATATGACCAAAATGCCTCCACTCCACTCGAAATTGGAGTAATTTCTCGCGCGGACTTGTCTCTCGCACTGGCAGAGCTGCCTGCCACCGCCGCCACCGCCGCCGCCGCCTGCAGGCAGTCGCCAGTGTTTACCAGTGTATCCAATGTCGTGGTGGTGGTGGTGGTTGTCTATCGAGGCACATTAAGTAACAAGCGGACGCGACTTTGGCTTCGGGTGAGTCGCGCCACAAAGTCTGGCAGGCTGGCAGTCGGCCCAGTCAACCGGGTTGATCAATTATTTGCCAAGCTGCATTTGCATGAGCCAATGCCCAATCCGGTAGAGAGAGAGATGATGCCTCATGGCTGCATGCTGCATGCTGCACGCTGCACGCTGCATGCCTCATTGACAATCAATTCCATTCGTATATCCGATATCAAAGACTGCAAGCGCCGCTCAAAAAGGGAAAATATCTGCGAGAGTTGCCTTCACCCCCCCCCCCCCCGCTGGCCAGATGAGGGCTGCGGCAGGTTCCCATTGCTGCGGATGCCACTTAATTGCTGGGCGCACGCCGCACGCATCTTAAGTAAACGCTGTCTGCGTCCCCCTCTTCCTCAAACTGCGCCCCTCCACTTGGATGTCTTATTAAAAGTATCTTGTTACTTTCACCGGCCGCAGACTTGAATTGCGCTTCAATTTCACACACATTGACTCCGCTCAAGAGCAAGCGAGACAGCACAACAAGAGTGAAGGGAGGGGGGGTGGCAGTTGGTCAGTTGACTCGCACCAAATTTGGTTGCGACGCTGCCCCAAGCGAAGGTCTCTCCCCGATTGTCGTCAGCTCCATCATCTTTCATCTGCCGGCCGGCGAAGTCGGGTTAATTGAAGAAACGAGCGCACACACACACACACTCACACATACACATACACACAACACATGTGTGCACGTGTGTGTGTGTTTATGTGTGTCACAGAAACAGGAAGTACTGCATACAGCAGGTAACACTCCCGGGAGTAATCCTAAAAAAAACCAACATGAGCTGCCCTGAAACCAGGAAGTGCAAGTTATCGAAGCAAAATATCAAAAATTATTATTGTATAAGTTTACAAAAAGATGTTATATAATATTAGTATATTTATATTTTATATATTTTATATATAATATAATAATAGTGTAATTTCATTGTAATTTATTTTTTAATAATCATGTGAAGTTCTTAAGCCCTTAATTGTAGCTCAAATCAAAAATAAAACATACAAAATACAAACTGCAAGTTATTATCAAATAAATACCAAGTAAATACCAGCTTCTTTGCTAGAATAACCACTAAAATACCAAGACAAACTGATCATACTACAATATTATATGCAGTTGTATTCGACTTAATACTTTAAACTCGCTAAACAATGCAGAGAATATCATTATTTTCTAATTATTATATTATTTTTATATAATTTGATTATTTAACAAGAAGATTAACAGGATGTTATCCTCAAGCTTATTAACATACTCCTCTGTATAGGAAATTTGCTTATGTAACACTAAACACTTTTCTTGAGAAACAGCAAAAGTTCGCTGTAAACTTAAACGATCAATTCAATTAAAATTCCACTCTGTTACAATTTGACTAATCTCTAAATTATAACCTAGTTAATATAGTAACTTATATGCTCTTTACAAGTATTCAATAGGAAATAAACAATAAACTACCTAAGCAAAGTCAGCTAGCACATGCTAAGGAATATGCAAAAGTTTTCCATATGAAATATCGATGTTAATCGATGTAACATTGATGTTTCTCCAGCTCTAGCAGAACATCTATGGCATATTTCATTCAACTATAATACGTGACAATTGGGCTTATCTTGAATGGGGGGGGGATTTATGGATTCATGTGCTGGCCATGACTGTCCCCAAGCAGCTCCGATGGCTTCATTCAAATTCAACGAGCATGAGTTTCGTCATGAGCTTTATCGCTCCCACAGTTCTTCCCGTATCCGTTCCCGTTCGCCCTCGACCACGCCCCCAACAAGCAGGCCAAAGCAGAGACGAGAGTCGCAGTGGCAACAACTGTGGCAGTGGCAGTGGCAGTGGCAGCAAAGCAGCGCAGCCATCGCCCAGTAAATCCTCTTTGCACGCCAGTTTCTAGCCAGCTATTTGGGTCGCTCTCACAATTTATTAGTTTAGTTTTCATTGCATTGACACTCCATCATCGAGTGGCTCGTCGTTTGTCATCTGCCGCATTCGACTTTGAGTTGTTGCTGTTGCTTCTACACGTATACCCTGCAAGCATTGCAGCTCTCTGATAGACCATACTAAACTTTAGACAATCTCGGAGTCAGTTTTCAGTTTATTTTCTACATTTATGTGTGAATCTCAGTTATTCTAACTGCGAGAATTGTGAAATTTGGTATGTGGCTTCTTGTTTAGCATGTGCTTCAAACGCATATTTCATATATTACCAGATAATGCTCAATAATATTGTAAATTAAAAAACTCAATTATTCAGCACAATTTTAAAGAAAGACTTCTGTTTTTTAGCATATGAATAGCTTAACAATTTATAAAACCATGCTGGAAATTTCATTTAAATCGCATTACAAACAACAAAGTTATTTAAGTAACAGTTTTGCATAGTTGCTAAGTAAGGAAGGAAGTGTTTTTGCCTGCAGGGTATCTAATAGTTGAGATAGCTTGATTGCAGCTGGGCTTACTTGTTTGTGTTGTTGTTGTTGTGTTGTTGTTTGTCGTGTTGCTGCTGTAGCTGTTGCTGCTCCAGTCGCTTCTGCTGTTGCAATAACCTTTGCGCTGCCTGCAATCGGTCGCATGCGTCCATTATTGCCGGGTTACGAGGTGGCAACGGCAACAGCAGCAGCAGCGACCAAAGTGAAAACAGCAACACTGACAACAACAGCAGCAACAAGAGCGACAGCAATGCAACAGTAGCAACAGCTGCCATTAAGCAATGAGAAGACACTTTTTACCTCATAGTTGGAGTTGCAGTTGGTAGACGGCGAGGGAGCAGCGGAGGAGGGGGAAGGGAGTCGGATTGGCCCTTTTTTAGAAGCAGCGACAATACGGCGGAAATGCAGCCAAAGAATTGGGTTAAAGCCAGAGCGATGCCACCATTGTTATTGTTGTTGTTGTTGTTATTGTTGTTGCTGTTGTTGCACTTGTTGTTATTGCTGCTGCTGCCACTGTTAATATTTGCTCGTTTCGTTTCGCTTTTAACTGTCGTCGGGGCATGCGTGGTAAAAGCGGCAGTATGTTGCAGTTGCAGTTGCAACTCATGCAACTCATCCCAGCAGCAGCAGCAGCAGCAGCGGCAGCGGCATCATCGCATCGGTTGCAGCAGCGGCTAAGCTGTCGTGGCTTAGAAAGCGGCCTATGCCTCAGTCAGCCCCTTCCCCTTGGCCCCTTCCCTCTTTGCCGCTGCTGCTGCTGCTTAGAATCCCTGTGGATTGGCATGCAGCATGCGACATGTGGCATGTGCAAATCTCTCGCAATCTCATAAATCACCAAAAACGAACACTCGAAAATCTCTTCAAGCATGGGGCAAGCACCAAGTGCCAGTTGCCTTGCGATCAATTTCACTTTCTCAGCAACAACAATAACAACAACAACATCAGCAACAACAACAGCAACAACAACATCAGCAACAACAACAAGAGAAGGCAGCTCCAAACATTGAAAGTCAATTAGCAGCTGTCCAAAAGATTCTTCTGCTGCGCCACACTGTGCCACAGCAGCAAAGAGAATGCAGAGCAGCGGGGGAGAGAGGAGAGGGGAGTGGTAACACTGACCCAGCAAGCGAAAGAGGGGCAGGTCCAGTCATCAATTATGGCCATTGTTATTCTTGTCGTGCTTCTCTTTTTTTTTGGCAAACTGGGCGTGCGGACAACCATTCACATACTATTCACATATTCATGCTGGCACACTCACACTGGCACTCACACTTACATTCATATTGGCACTTTGATTCCAGCACCAGCACCTCACCTCTTTCATGGATCTCTAAGTGCGCTACGAGCAAGGGCCTCTTCTCTATGCGATCTTCGCATTTCTATCGATCTCACAAGACCAAAGCAAAGCGAAGAATCAACGTTGTCTTGCACTCTTCTTACGCTGCTGACATACATTGAGACATACACCTATGTCTATACATATATACAAAATAAGTCAGGTGAACGTTCCGTCTTCGCAAATCTGGCGAAGCTATCTTGTCCCTTATTTTATATATACCATAATTTTGCTTGGTAGTTCTGTAGAATGAGGAAGCTTTGTTTTTTTCCCTAAACTAATCTTTATGATTTTCCTTCAAAGTTATTTTCTTTCAAATACTAACAAATGTTTCTTCCAATACTCTTCAAACGGTCGGAACTAATCCGTCCTTGTTGTCTATCTATCGATACAAGAGATATGAAGTTAGCTCTGTAGATTTCTAATTACGCTCTTTTCTTCGTTTTGGCGACCTTCTTATTTTATTGTTGTATGTTACCGGTCGCCAAACACAATGATCTTTTATCTTTCTATTCTATCATATGTTTTAAAATCATTTCCTTGGTGATTCTACATTTTAACAATTGCATATGATACTCATTTAAATTGGTCTTTTATTTATTAAATTTATATTATAACTTTTTATTTTTACAAATTTCTTTGCCTTTCTATTTTCAAACTCTAAATCTTTCTTTTACAGTCCAGTCTGGATTCTGTAAACTTGAGATACGCAAAATTACAATGTCAGAAAACAATAAAAAAAAAAAACCAAAACATTTTTCCCCAAGGGAAAAGGGAATTTCTTAAGAGTTCTTACGTTTGTTTTACAGAAACTTTTACCTTAGAAAGATGATTGAAGCAGGCAGACAAGGCAAGGCTTAGGCACTTTCGAAACGACACACAAAGCGTACAGATATGGGCGGCAAATAGCATCACGATCTCAAGGGAGAGTAAATGGTATGCGATGGACCTAACCCTAGAAACCACGTCGATTATTGTGAAATATTTCAGACGAAATGCGCCGCGCATGCGCAAACAAACGACACGGACTCGTGCCGCACATTGTGGCAGGTGATGGACGATAGGCAGACCCAGGCCCAGACCCTGAGGCAGGGGCGAACCCAGAGAGGCATGTGTGTCTGCGCATAATTTAGCTGAAATGCAACACGCACAACAACAACAGCAACCACAACAACAGCAGAAACAACACCAAAAGTTCATAGATCTGCACGTGTTTGTAGGTTCGCACTTTAAGCAGACCGTCAACAATTGATTGAAATACCCAAGTGATTTACTAGGGGAAACCTGGAGCATGTCTAACCTACAGATGTATGTACATAGATAGTAATTCGCTGCAACCTTAAAACTGAAAATGTGCAGTAAAACATATTTTCCAATTTTATTTGGGCACGTCTTTGGTTTAAATTATAGAGAAAAGTTGCACAAAAAAACGATAAAGATTAAAGAAATATAATGTTCGAATTTTGGTTATCCCTATTAAAGCTTAACTGAATATTGTTATTTCTCTATTATATAATATAATAATATATTCTATAGTATATCTAACTATACCATATACTGAAAGTTTTATTATCGGAAATTATAGATAATTAATAATGATTATAAATAATAAATAATGATTTTATAATAATCTTTTAATAATCTTCTTCATCAGTTTTCAGCGTAATATGTTTATAGAATAGAATAGGTTTCTTAATTCGATTAAATCTGATCTGAACATTGTAATATATACTATATAAATATACTATATAAAGTAAGTAAAAAGAAAATAAAATAGAAAAATATATTGCCTTCAACTGGGATTACTCAAGAGACAATTTTAATCGAAACCTGCTGAGGTACACACACACAAATATAAGCACACACACACATATATACACACCGCTATTTACACTCACGCAGCCCCAGCCCCCATTGGCGATCGGCGATGATGATGAATCTGCTGTGCACTGTGCGCAGTGACTGATGTCCAGACGCGACTTTTGGCTTGCCACCCCTTGCTCCCCCCTTGTCCCCTTCGCATGCACTTCCTCTCTGTGTACCCCTCAACCACTGCCTGACAGTCAGACATCAATCAATTGCAAATAGAAAACAAATCTCCAATTAATTATCTAATTATCAAAACAAATAATAAATAATGATTTTATAATCATCTTTTAATAATCTTCTCCATCAGTTTCCAGCGTAATATCTTTATAGAATATTATTTCTTAATTCGATTAAATCTGATCTGAACATTGTAATATATACTCTATAAATATACTATATAAAGTAAGTAAAATTAATTATAGTATGATACAGAAAATAAAATAGAAAAATATATATTCTCTTCAACTGGGATTACTCAAGAGACAATTTTAATCGAAACCTGCTGAGGTACACACACACAAATATAAGCACACACACACATATATACACACCGCTATTTACACTCACGCAGCCCCAGCCCCCATTGGCGATCGGCGATGATGATGAATCTGCTGTGCACTGTGCGCAGTGACTGATGTCCAGACGCGACTTTTGGCTTGCCACCCCTTGCTCCCCCCTTGTCCCCTTCGCATGCACTTCCTCTCTGTGTACCCCTCAACCACTGCCTGGCAGTCAGACATCAATCAATTGCAAATAGAAAACAAATCTCCAATCAGGCGAATTGATCTCTCGGATTGCTCTGGGGGCTGGGTCCGGCTCTGTCTCTGTCTCTAGCCGGGTCGGAATGGGATAGGGGGAAGGGGAGCACAGTGCTTGTCGTTTGCGGGTGGGCCCCATCTGCGAAATAAGAAGCTGCAGGCTGGGCAAGGGGCAGTGGCAGTGGCAGGGTGAGGTGGGTTCAGGTGAGGCTAAGGAATGCGATTGCGGTTGAGCTGGCCGCAAATCGCAGATGCAGACGCAGACGTAGACGTCGACGCCGACGCCGCTGTCGACGTAGACGCCGAAGAAAGTGTTAAGTCCAATTCCAAAAATTTGCTGGTGAAATTTAAATCATTTTCAAATTTAATTACCGACAAATAAACGTTTGACATTCCGGGCGAGCCGCTGCCACCTGCTTGTCACCTGTTGCTGCCTGTTGTTGTTGTTGCTGCTGCTGCCTGTTGATGGGCGTGGCGCGCGTATTTCAGGCATTCAAATGTCGCATCTCGCCACGATGATCATCGTTTGTAAGCATCATTCATCATCGGCAAAGCGACAAAGATGATCATCGTCATCTTCATCTTCAACCTCCTCATCATCGTCGTCTCATTCTACGTGCGTCGTGTCTCGTGTTGTCTACGACTTTTTCTCTTTTCTTTCTTGTTTGTTGTCTTGCCTATTGTTGTTGTTGCTGCTGCTGCTGTTGTTGCAGCTTCACTTGTGGCAATGATTGCCGTTGTCATTGCGCAGTCGCATTCGAGACAGTGTGACATGTCCAAAAACTATAATGGCAAACTCTTTTGAATTATGGTATTCATTGAGAAATCAGCCCACTGTGCACAGTGGTCAACGTGTCGCACATCAATTCATATTACTTGATAGCTGAGTTTGCAAATTAAACTAACTGAATTACAAAAGCAAATACTAACTCTTTAAAAACTTGCCCAATAAACGCAAAAACCAAAACGATCTACGCTTTGTTGTCACAATTTGATAGATACGATATTAGTGTATAGTCTAATAGAATGTACAGTTTAAGTTTGTATAGAAACTGAAGCTTTTACATAATCTACATGTATACTATCTATATACTATTTATATACTCTATATATACTTTACATTTATTAAATATATTCCAAATTCATTAATTTTGAGCTGCCCCTGATTAACTTGGATGATCGGTCTCCTTAACAACTAAATATACCCGTTTACAAACAAATTGTTCAACTTATACAGTGGGTATATTATCAACACAAACAAGACTCAAGCTCAAGTGCTGAAATCGATAACTGAGAGAGTTCATCGATTGCTCTATCGATGCCAGCACTTTCAACGCGATCCTTTTCAGCTTGTTTGCATTGCTCGAGTGTTGTTTGAGTGTTTTCGAGTGTTTGCATGAGTGGCATGTTGAGTAGTGTAGTGTAGTGTAAGCAAGGTTCGTGTCACGGCTATAGGTGTGTGTGTGTATAAGTACATATGGGTTAGCTGCACGACGACGCCCTTGGCGCATGCCTCAATTGCAACCTGCAAGTCATTTTCATTCATCTTCACACAAACACACATACACACACATACAGCTGTGCATGTATGTGCGTGCACGATCAGGAGATATTTCTCGTTGCTCGTTTTCTCGCCTTTTTCGCACTGACCGCTCATTTCATTTCTTTTCTTATATTTCTTCTTTTTTTTGGCGCACATAAAAAAAGCCACGCGTCGCGCCTGGATGGGACGACGGCGACGTCGACGACGTCTGCGTCTGCCTGCTGGAGATGACCGCTAAAGCCGGAACTGGCCATGGCCATGGCAATGCCAAGTGCTGCTGCTGCCTCTGCCTCTGCCGCTGCCTCTGCTGCTGTTGCTGCTGCTGCGACGAAAGTTTGCGCCGTTTTTGGGCTGGCCAAGTGACTGACTAACTGACTGACCAAACCAGACAGAGACGCAGACGCAGATGCAGACGTCGCTGCAGCGAACCCAAGTGCAGGCGGAAGAAGGAAAGTGAAGACGCTGCGCTGCGATACTCTGCTCACATTAGCTGCGCAGCCGCCTGTAGAGAACTGCGCTGAGGATGTCAATGTGGATGCCGTGGATTGTGCGCGAGTGTGTGTGGATGGCAATGTGAATGTGTGCGCCGAATGGCGATGGCTGCGTGAAAATGCCGCCCAACGAGTTTCGCAATAAAGAGAAAGTGTCCAATCCGGGCAGTTCTCGCGATCATAAAGAATAAATTTGTGTTTCCTGTTTGCTGCATACCTTTTTGCCTCGCTCTCTCCTCTCCCTCTCTCTCTCTCTCTCTCTCGCACACACTCTCTTTGCGGCAGTCTGGACGAAAATTTCATCTTTATCAGCGCATCCCTCCTCCCCCCTACCCCAACCGTGCCCAGCAAAGTGCCGCGAGAAAGTTGTGTGTATTATGTGGGCTATGTTCGTGGAGCCTGCAAGCAGCCAGGCAGAGATGAGATCGAGAGAGGCAGCGGGAGGAGAGGGAGAGGAAGAGAGGTGCCAAAAAGGGACCGCAGACGGCGACAAGTGAAAAGCGACTGAATTGAAAAGTACTTTGGCAACGCGAATTGCGTCCAAAAATACAACTGGAATTCTTCTGACGGCACTGGAATCCAAAGCGCACAGTGGTGCAAGCGCCATGGCAAATGTGAAGTAACTATGTATGTAAGTCAATCTGTTGTTCTCTCTCTCTATCTCTCTCTCTGTATGTGTGGGTGTGATGATAAGCTTACGCGCATTCCAATCGCAAGCTAAAGAACAGTAGCATGACGCCACTGTTGCCAACTGTCTTGCAAGTGTAAAAAAATCATTTAGCCGAAAAATGGCGAGATAAATAAAGCTTAAATTTGGAACACAGCGAACTATGATCTGTTAAGGTTAAGTTTACATAACTACATATTATACAAAATATAATGCATGCAATTATATTTATGAATATACATATAATAAATTAATAACAAATGTAAAAATCAAATTAATTTGCACATGGCATTTATTAGAACTTCAATTAAGGGGTGAATTTGGCTATAAAACAGCCAAGCGCTCAGCTCTGACCTTGCACACTTGTGTGTTTGTGTGTGTATGCAAGTTGTATGTGCGTTTTATTTTCAGCTACGATAATGAATAAGCAACGGCGACAACAACGCACAGCATTTTAATAAATGATGTGTGCGCCCATAAGAACATCTATGTAATACACAGACACACACACATACTTGTCTATATGTATATAATGTGTGTATGTATTTGCGTCTTATCCGTCAAAGAGTCGTTGCGTCGTCGCTTGGAGCATCCGTTCGCGCATCCCGTTCGACGCCAGTGCAGGCAGAGCAACAACACAGAAACGATCGCAGCAGCCTAAGCCAAGCGGATAAATTAAAGCGCGCCTTATCCGTATCCGTTATACTCCACAGTTATCCTAACTGAGCAGGGATGACTCCCACTGCCTGGCAGTGGGCAGCTCTGCTGCTGTCGCTGCTGCTGCTGGGCGAGCAGGCCGGCGCCTGGATGAACTACAACAGTTACACGGCCACTGGAAGGAAGCGCACAGATCTGCGCAGACGATGCCCGAACGTGAGTACAGTGGGGCGAGAGACGGGTCGCTGGGGTTATCAAAATCAATAACGACAAATAGCAATCCGACATCGGTGATAAACGATATGTATACCCTTGCAGAGGGTATACTTATTTTGGATTTGTTTTTACCTTATAGTTTTCATTATAGTATAGTTTAGTTAAAATATTTTGGGGTTGGATTTTTTGATTTCTTTCTAGCTTTTACTGAAGACCCCCAAAGTGATGTATAGATTTAGAATTACACTTAATTTCGCTAAATTATTGCAGTACATATAATTTACAATCTTCCAGTTTGTATTTAAAAATATTATGATTCGTTTGAGGAACAGTCCAGTCCAGCTAATGTTTAGACAAATGTTCTTTCCCATAAATCTTAAACAATTAGTTGCAATATAACAGTATTAAAAGTGCATTGCAAATGTAGAATTAAATGTTTTCGCCCACTTCGAATTCAATGGAGGTCTTAAGTGACTCCAACTCTCAAGTTCTCTCAGTGTAGCATCTTCCATGTATGTGTGCTTTTGCGTGTCCGTGTGTGTGTGTGCATGTGCTCTCATCAATATGCGAGTCACTCGGGCTGCGCATTCAGAACGTCGTCGTCTGTGGCGGCAACGAAACCGGCGCACAGTGATGCCAAAATCAATCACACTTTCTAAGCGCACGCCGACGTCCGTCGCCGTCGTCGCAGTCGCCGCTGGCAGCGCTGCGTCTGAGTCTGCGTCGGTGACAGCGTTCAAGTGCAGGCAGCAAACAAATTGACAAATGCAATTGGGCTCAGGTGTGCGAGTGTGTGTGTGAGTGTGCCTCCGTGTGTGTGTGTTTTAATTTCGTTTAGCACGCACTCAGCTCTCAATGAATTCTGCAATTGTTTATATCTCCCTCTCTCTCTCTCAGTCTATCTTATGCTAACTTTCTTCTCGTTTGTGGTAACAGGTGCGCGCCATACGCAACTTTGATCTGGAACTGATGATGGGCATGTGGCATGTGGTGCAGTACTACGCCTCCACCGAGGAGCTGCCCGAGTACGCCTGCATGCGCAGCAACTTTGCCTTCTCCAGCGAGGATCAGCATGTAACATCCCCGACTGGACCATGTGCTGACTGAACTAATCTAACTAATCAATCGCTTACAGATCACAATGAACTTCAGCTACATATTTGCGGAGGATCCACTGCGCGAGAAGCTGCAGGGCAACATCACCTGGCTGATTCCGGAATTCAATACGCCGGGACACTGGATGCACACCGAGGATATATGCAAGTCAAATCGGTTCCCGCTATATCTGTATTTGTATTATCATTTGGCTATATTCCTCGACAGACGAGGGCATCTATAACACCTACGTGCTGGACACGGACTATCAGAACTGGGGCTTAATTATGCACTGTGCCGAGAAGAAGAAGCATCCGCGCTACCTCTCCGCACTGCTGCTGTCGCGGGAACCCACGCTGGGGGACAATGTGATCGCTTTCTTGAGGTACGTATACTTTCCATCCATATATCATCTAATAATGTTGCGTATTCTCAGGGAAAAGTTGCCACGCTATGACATTGATTTGTCCTTTATGTTCACCATCAATCAAACCTCGTGCGAACATCTAATGGAGTCCAGCAAGGACGATCCACTGGCGTACATTGTGAATGGCCAACAGCAGAGTGACAAACAGGAGCAATTTAAAGTTATTATCCAACCGGAAACACAATAATCACAATTCTACATAATATTATATTATATATTTACAATTTTTTTAAAGTTGGCGGTTTGTTTGATTTGTACTTGAAGTTGGCTGCGCTTAAGTTGCGTTCGCATTAAGTTGGCTGCGCGCATAATACGTAGAGAATTTGAAATAACTTGAAGTTGGCTGCGCGCCAAACGACGCAACGTAACGCAAAATGAGCAACAAAATGCGGAACCACTAAGCATCGAACATATAGAGTACTCAAACAGCCGAATCTACTCATTTGATGCAATGCGGAGACTGGAACCCACAACGCAACGCATACATTCATATGCGAGCTTGTGCATGCATATACGCACACATTAAAACGATCGCAGAGCGCAAAGAAATACACCAGCGCTCATCGTTCCGCTGTCGTTGTGCGACTGAGTTGATGCCGCTGTGCGCTTCTCTCGGTTTCTAACGAAGAGAGCCGATCGCTCACGCGTGAAACACTTCGTGTTCAGGGCAGTGATGCCAATATTTTTCTGAAAAAACAGGACAGATTGAAAAAAAAAAGGATAAAAAAAGGCTGAAAATTTGGAAAAAAGGATGAAAAAACAGGACAGATTTCTTTTTTGCTAATTATTTATTTATATTACTTTTAATTCAATAGTTTTAAAGTTTCGTCAATCAGGCATTCGTCCTCAACGTTTGTTTCATACGTTGCCATACGTTTTTGGCGCCAAAATAAGTTTGGCATAATTCGCCGAGGTGTGCCACCGGCTCAATAGCGCAATGCTGTGCTATAAACATAGCAATTGCAGCTTCCTGGCGACATACATCATCGGCCTTAACAGGCAAAAAGTTTATTTTATTAAGTTGAACACAGCACTTAGTGTTTTGCATGTGCTTTTTGGTCTCCATATGCGCACGAATTTTGTCAATTTTTGCATTTATATTGCACTTGCAGTATTTGCAAAAACCTTTGTTTTTATCATTTTTGTCGCACTATAACCAATTTTTAAATTCTGGCTGGTCAAGTCAGATATCGCGAAACTTTTGTTTGTAACTTAATTCTTTTGGCATTTTGGAAAAACACGAAATTGTTGCCTGCGAAATTGTTTCCTTACGTACTTTGTATGTATTCTTTAGGCATTTGGGCAAAGTGGCAAAAATTGCCGATATTCATACGATTATGCTCATACGATTTGCTTAAAAGAGATGCCACATAGTTTGCAAACAAACAAAATTGTAAAATTTAGTAAAAAGGACAGATTTCAGGACAAAAAACTAAAAAAAGGACAGATTTCCCGGTTGGGGATGTTTGACATTTTTTCCGGATGAAGCAGTAAAAAACAGGACAGATCTGTCCCGAAAAGGGATGATTTGGCATCACTGGTTCAGGGGTCCCAGTCTCCGCATTGCATCAAATGAGTAGATTCCACTGTTTGAGTACTCGATAAGTTCGATGCTTAGTGGCGGAACACCCCTGTGGCGTTATCGTAAAGTGCAACTCTGGGCGTTCGTGGCGAATGGCACAGGCTGAACAACGCAAACAAAATTTGGTCACTCTAAATCATAGTTGCGAAGAAAAAATTAAATATTTTTGTGTGTTTTTAAACCGATACAATTGGATTTGCAAACGCAATAAGTGCATTTGAAACGTTTATAAATCTGTTCTTCGTCGCTATGTGCATTAATTGCATGTTACGCACAAGCAATAATTCGTATGTATGTTGCTCTTAGCTGTTGTTGTACCTGATTCGTTGCGATTTTGCGTATGCTGCGTTAAAAGTGGTGGAAAATATGTGTGCAACAAAATACATGCAGTTGCCACTAACTATGCACACACAGCCACAGGCACATCCATACACAACAGCCACACACTACAGCCGCAACAGTGCGTTAGTTAATTAATAATAATAATAATAATCCGCAACAATCTGTGCCCACTGCGCTAGTGCGTGTAAAAGCTGAAAGCAACTTACAATTCGCGCGTGCAACACAAAATTGCGCCAATAAGCAACGGCGACGACGTTTCTGCTGCTGTCTGTTTCGGTTTTATTGCATTCCTACTCGCGTACACATACATACATACATGTTCATACAGCAACAGAGATTTGACCATACACACAGTCACACATAAACATACGCACATTCAAACACACACGCATACAAACATATGTATGTGTATATACCCACATGCATTCACGCAATAAACGGAGGAGCACAACAACAACAAACCAGAATCAACATCGTCCTCAACTCAAATGTTTTGTTTCAGGTAAGCAGCAGAGCAGCAGCAGCATCAAACAAACATGTTCGTGCATGTACATATCACCAATTGTTCCTCAAGGAGTACACAATAATAATAATAAACATAATAATAATAATGATGATAATGATAATAATAATGTGAATGTGGTGGATGTTCTCCTGCAAGTGCAACAAATAGTTTATTTGCATTGATTTGTTTTTGGCAACAATAAAAATTGTAATTCGCTCGCGCTCGCACTGTGCGCGCAACGTGCGCAACTCGTGTGTGCTCGCTCGCACCCGCGTCTTGCTTACGGCAGCAAGTTTGTTGTGTTTTGCTGTTGTTGCTTTTTGACATTTGTACTGCCCCAGCAGCAGCAGCTCCACTCTGAGAGTTTCCTTCCTGCTGCAGTCGAAGCGCAGCTCAGCAGAGAATTGAAAGTGCTCAAGAGTGTGAGAAACGCATAATAAGTAAAATAAATACTCAAGCGCTACAATTAACAATGTCTAATAATAAACATGTGTTCTCTCTCTTTCTTTCTCCCTTGCTCTCTCTCTCTCGCTCTGTGCAGTGTAATTGTTGCAATTGCAATTGGCATCGAGTGGCCTGTGGCGCCAACCCACGACGCATAGAAGAGGAAGTGTAAACAATAAGAAGCCAAAGCTTCCTTCCATTCAAGCCAGAGCAGCCTGCCCCAAAATGTCTCGCTGGGGCAAGAACATCGTTGTGCCACTGGACTCACTGTGCAAGGAGAAGGAGAACACGAATCGGCCCACTGTGGCCCGTTCGGTGGGCACTGTGGGCAAGTGGGGCAAAATGGGTTTCACCTCGACTCGCACCTACACACTCTCCGCACTACATCCGATGGCCGCTGCGGCGGCAGCTGCTGCAGCCGCTGCCAGTCCTGCCCAAAGTCCGGCCTCGACACATGACCACGATCCGAATGACATGTCGGTGTCGGTGCCAGAGCCGCCAAAGCCCAAGAAGTTCTTCAAGTCACGCAACACAGCGCCGCCGGAGGTGATAGCGCAGATCATACAGCAATTGCCGCACTGCGTCTCTGGCACATCACCGATGCGGGAGCCGGCGGGAGGGATGACACCCACACTGGAGCCCATTAAGCTCAAGCTGGCGAAAGGCAATTCCGCAGAGCGGAAACGAAAGTCGCCCAAAAAGAAGGCATCATCAGCGGCAGCAGCGGCTGCTCTAACGCCAGGTGCGTTAGATCGGACGGACCACATGGACTTGGATGCCATGGATCAAATGGATGCTGTTGCAGCCCCAGCAGCAGGTGGCACATCGCCAGCAGCTGAGCCCAAGTCCAAGAAGAAGAAGGTCAAGGAGGAGAAGAAACTCAAACCAGAAGCTCCGCCATCACGCATTTTAGGACGCGCCCGCAAGGCGGTCAACTACCGCGAAGTGGACGAGGACGAACGTTATCCGACGCCCACCAAAGATCTGATTATTTCCAAGTCACGTACTACCGAAACAACCACAGCAGCGGCGGCAGCAGCAGCAGCAGCAGTCGCAGCAGATGCCACCTCCAAAGCGTCATCAGCTGTTGCAACTGCTGGCGAAGTTACCGATGCCTCCAGTCCAGTTCTTCCTCCGCCAGCAACGGCGCCCAGTGCAGCAGCAGCAGCAGCGGCAGCAGCAACTGGACTCTCCGCCGCTGCGGCGGCTTCAACAGTGCCATCAGCTTCCGCCTCATCGAGTGCCTCACGCACTCCTGAGCATCCGCCAATTGTTCTGCGCATTTCCAAAGTGAGTTTTTGGATACTTTGAATTATATTACAAGTTTACGCATTATTATCGGGAAAGGTTTTGCAAGAATCGAGCATACTAATCGTGACTTCAGTTCCTATTTTGTTATATAATTTAATGATATCTTTGATTTCAATTGTAGTAATACAGGCATGTAGCGGGATACATAGGGATATACAACGATGTTTATCTTGCTGGCCATAAAATAACATTTCTATTTGTTTAGAGTTATAAATTTGGCATTTTTGTATTAATTTACCCATGCAGATTGTTATTAGTGATTTTCTCATTTTATTCAGTATTATAATTTAGCAGTTCACATAATAAACAGTATTTAATTGGGCTATCGGTTAAGTATAACCATCTCTAGGTCTGATATTAAGGATTTTAACATTTTATTAACTATTTTATTGTTTATCAATTCCAATACACTCATAATAAACAATATTAAATTAGGCCTAGAGGAATTTGTATCTTGCAGTCAAAGAAATGCAATTTTTTATTTGTTTAAAGGGTGTTACAGTAATTATAACATCATCTCTTATTAATTTGTCTTTTTTTAATAATTGATTAATGTATAGGTTGTTATTAATTACTTTGTAATTTTATTAACTATTTCTCAATTAATAACTTGCATAAAATATAATATTGAGTAAGGTTTATGTTGCGAAAATAATTTCAAATGCCCGAAACTAAATTATAACTATGGTTTTAGTTTTAACCTATTTCAATTCATATTTTTCTTATGCATTCTTCCAATTGAAATTCCCCGCAAAAAATGAAATTAATTTTTGATCAGCTTCTCTTTTTACTTCAACCACTGTGCGACTACTCTGAATTGAGTACGCAGGCGCGTCTGAGTTACGAACGTAACGTAACGCACTCTCATTCACTCACTGAGAGCGCAGCACAGCACAGAGAGAGAGCAGTCATATGCCGAACGATGATCCCCCGGTCTCTGTCGCATGCTCTCTCGCGTTATCGTGCTCTCTCCTGCTGTTCACTCACACGCTCGGCTGCTCGCGTCGCTTTGTCTCTATCGTTTTTGAGCCGCGCTCTTTGAGTGTGGCGTGCGGGAAAGAGAAAGCGACAACAACAATAATAACTACAGAAACAACAACAACAAGAACGGCAGTGTTAAATTACGCGCGCTTTTACATTAAATGGAGTTTTATTTTTTTTCTTCTTCTGTTTTTTTCTTCATTTTCACTTTGCCGCCTCTCTGGCACACACACACACAGTTGATATTTGTTTCTGCTTCGCGACAGTTGTTACGCTGTTTTCTTTCTTTCTTTCCACGATTGTGTGTGTGTCTGTCTTTTCTGTTTTCTGTCCCGTGTTCGCTGTCCGTTGTCCGCAGTGTCGTTTGTCTGTTGTCGTTGCTTGTTTATTGTTGTCCAAGTGTTAATTGCGGCTGGAAAAATAAACTATAATAAATACTATGTATGTACAGCCTGATATAGATAGGCTCACACACACACACAAACACATGTATACATCAGCATTATAAACAATGAAATATTTGGTCTTTTCCACTTGCAGGGCACCTCTCGTCTAGTCAGCACGGACAGCGAGGAGCCACCAAACAGTTCGCCCGCCCAGCAGCGGCATCAGCAACTCGAGACGTTCAACGATGCTGGAGCAGCGGCGGCACATGAAGACGCTCTAGTTCCTGCTGCAGTTGTGAGTACGCCAAAAATAACTGTGAAACCTTTGCGACCACCGACGGCGACGATAGACGCAGCTGGAGCAGAGGGTTGCGAGGTCACATCATTGGGTAATTGTGCAACAACAACAACAGCAACAGCAGACACGCAAGACGACGAAGAAGAAGAGGAGGAGGAAGAGGACGAGGAGGAGGAGGAGGAACCACCTGAAATCAACTATTGTACAGTTAAAATATCACCAGATAAACCGCCCAAGGAGCGCCTGAAATTGATCATCAAAACCGACGTCATACGCAACGCAATCGCCAAGGCAGCCGCAGCAGCAGCAGCCAAGGCAGCTGGCGAGGAATCGCGCAGTGAAAAGAAATCCAAGAGCAAAAAGCATAAGCACCTCAAGCACGCATCGCTAGTCGAACAGCAGCAGCAACAGTTGCTGCAACAGCAACAACAGCAGCAGCAACCACAGCCAAGTGGAGCAACGGGAGCAGTCGAGGCGGTTGCATCTGAATTCAAGACACCTTCGCCACATCTTGCACTGAGTGAGCCACCACAGCAGCAGCAGCATCATCATCAGCTCTCCTCGTCGCACCATCTGGGGCATCAGCAGCGTGGCTCGGTCATCTCGCCCACAACACGATCGGATCACGACTTTGATTCGCAGTCATCGGTGCTGGGCAGCATCTCCTCGAAGGGGAACAGCACGCCGCAGCTGCTGGCGCAGGCAGTGCAGGAGGACAGCTGTGTGATACGCAGTCGAGGATCGAGTGTGATTACAAGTGATCTGGAGACCAGTCAGCATTCTTCACTGGTTGCGCCCCCCTCGGACATTGAATCCCGACTCGAGTCGATGGATGGCAACAATTCCACAGTGCCGGCTGCAACTGGCTTGGTTGGTGCAGCTGATGCGCCACTGCAGCAGGATATTCTGGCAGTGCTGCGTGGCGATGTGATGATGCCGCGTCTCAATGGTACCGCGACGGCAACGTCAACGACGGCACCAGCTGATTCTGTCGAGGAAGCCAAGCAGCAGACAAAGCGCACAACACGCGGCAGAGCACGCAAGGCGAACAACAACAACAATAATAATAACAATGCTGAGGCAGTCTCGGCCAGTGCCGCAGCAACTGCTGCTGCTGCTCCAGTTGCAGCTGCTCCAGAAACGCGGACAAGGACACGGGCCAAACCAGTGGAAACATCGCCCACAACAACAACGACAACAACCACAACAACAATGGTGAAGAGGGCGACACGTGCACGTGGCGCCAGGAGGACGGAGATTGAAATGTCGGAGATTGAAAAGACGGATGAGTTGCCAGAGATATTGTTGGCGTCGCCACCTGCAGCAGAATTGTCGGCATCACCAGCGACGACGACAGCGGAGGCAGCAGCAACGGAATCATCTGTTGACTCAGTGCCGCCGCCGGCGCCGCGTCGTGGACGAGCTGCGGCACGCGCTAACAACAACAATTTGGCCAGCAGCAATAACAACAATAATAATAATAATATCAATAAAATCGCTGCCAACTTGTCGGCGAAGGCAGAGGCCAGTCGGGCCACAGACAATGGGGCAGGCAGCGCCGGAACACGCAGCTATGGCAGGAAGCGAAAGAACCAACAGGTGACGCAGGTGCTGCAGGTGCCGGCAACGGCGGAGGCAGACTCAGCGATTGCAGCTGATCAATTGAGACTCATCAAGCTGCTCGGCCAGGGTAAGGTCAAGGAGCAACTGCAGCAGCAGCAGCAGCAACAGCAGCAGCAGCTGGAGGAGGATGAGGACGATGATTCGGATACAGATGGTCCGGCACCCGCGAAAATTGCACACACTGAGCTCGATGGGGAGCAGGAGCATGATGCTGATCCCTGCATGGATGAGATGTCAAACACATCGAACAGTTCTTCGATGCAGCACGACGGCTCATCCTCATCCCCGCCTCTGAGAGATTATAAATTCAAGGACAAGTTCAAGCGCACGCTTACGCTGGACACAAGTGGAGCAGGAGCTGGTGGCGCAGGTGCTGGTGGTGCCCCTGCGGGTGCCGTTGGCTCTGCCGAAGCGGTAGCGTCGAGCAGCACTGGAGGTGGGGCTCCCGAGGAGACGCAACGTGGCGCCGTCAAGTTGGTCATCTCGAAAAAGAAGGGCAGCATCTTCAAGAGCCGTGCGCTAGTTCCCTCCGACCAGGCCGAGCAGGCGACGGTGGCAAAGCGGCATCTGTACAAGCACAGCTGGGATGCGGCACTGGAGGCCAACGGTGCTGGAACGGGCAGCGATGCCAGCAATGCCTCTGCCTCGACAACGGCGGGCAGTGGTGGTGCCAAAGTGGACAGCCTGGCGGCGGGCAAATCGGCAACCATCGATGCCATCTACGGTGACTTTGGTGATAGCAACTCCAACAACAATACCTGCAGCAGCTCCGCCTTGCGTGGCGACAGTCCCGCGCTGGGCAAACTGGCGCGACAGGCGAAGCCAAGCCAGCACAGTGCACAATCCTCGACGGCGGCATCAACAGATGCCTTCGATTTGGATCTGGAGCCGGGTGCAGAGGATAGTGGAGGAGGCAGTGGGGATCGGACGGGATTGCGTGTGGATCGCAAGACCAAGGAGTACTACACGGTGGTGCGGAATGTGAAGACCGCTCATCAGATACAGGAAATTGGCGAGTACCAGGAGATGGACGACGATGTCGAGTATATACTGGATGCACTGCAGCCGCACAATCCTCCACCCACACGCTGTCTGTCCGCCCTGCAGCTGGCCACCAAGTGCATGACGCCTGCGTTCCGTATGCATGTGCGTGCCCACGGTGTGGTCACCAAGTTCTTCAAGGTGAGTCTCTGGCAAACATATTGTGCGCATCCTTAGCTAACCTTCTCTCTTGCACAGGCGCTGTCGGATGCGAACAAGGATCTGAGCCTGGGTCTGTGCACCTCGGCCATTATGTACATATTGTCACAGGAGGGTCTCAACATGGACTTGGATCGCGACTCACTGGAGCTGATGATCAATTTGCTGGAGGCGGAGGGCGTCGGCGTTGGCGTGGCAGCGCCAACAGATCGAGCCAACTACGAGCGCAACAAGCAGAAGGTGCGCGAGCTGTGCGAAGAGATCAAGGCGCAGGGCAAAGGAACTCATCTGAATGTCGAGTCCATCACTGTGGGCACTTTGGCCATGGAAACGTTGCTCTCACTCACTTCGAAACGTGCCGGTGAATGGTTCAAGGAGGATCTGCGCAAACTCGGCGGCCTCGAGCACATTATCAAGACGATATCGGACTTTTGTCAGCCTGTGATTGCCACAGCTGCCACAGACATGGCAATGGTCCAATGGCAGCCGGCACTGCTCGACAACATGCAGACTGTGGCGCGTTGTTTGCGTGTGCTCGAGAATGTGACACAGCACAATGAGGCAAACCAACGATATATGCTTACCTATGCCAAGGGGCGTGCCGTCGACACGCTGTGCTTCCTCTATAGGCTCTGTGATCGCCAGCTAATGTTGCATCCGTCGTCCACCGAACTGAGTAGCAGCAAGGAGCATCCGGGCGTGGCAATGCGTGAACTACTAATACCTGTCATGAAGGTGCTCATCAATCTGACGCACACGTTCAACGAGGCGCAGCCATCGCTGGGTGCCGAGTTGCTTGGCAAGCGGAGTGACGTCATTGAGACAAGCTTCCATCTGCTACTGCTCGCGTCCAATTACATTCCGGACCACTGTGTCTTTGAGCTGAGTATTCTGGTAAGTTGAATCCTCTAAATAGAGAGAGAGATACTTATACTTGATTCCCCTTTCAGGTGCTGACACTGCTCATCAATCTGTGCATGCACACGCTGCCCAATCGTGCCACGCTGATGCAAGCACATGCGCCCGCCGAATACGTCGCTGATAATCCACCGCCGGGAGATCAGGCAATAAGCGCAGTCCAGGCACTGCTCGAGTACTTCTACAAGTGCGAGGAGCTGGCCAGGTGAGTTACATTGATTGATGATTGATGGCAATTCATAAGTCTAATACGATCTGTCTTGCTTATAGACTTGTCGAGAAGAACACAGACGCCTTCCTGGAGAGCAATGAGAAGAGCAAGAAGAAGCAGGAGGAGGTGGAGGAGACCGTGAACAATCGTAAGTTGCAGAGAAATTCATGAAGTTGTGTATAATTAACTTGCTGTATATCGCATTATAAAGCCCTTTCAAAAGAGATTCAGATGCGCAACTTGTTTGTTATATCAAACTATCTAGAGTTGTCCATAATCCCAGGCATACCATACCATTATACCATTGTATAAAATGTGATAAAGATGTTTCAAAAGAGATTCCGATTGGCAACCAATACCAAGGAATATATTCGATATTATCAGTCAATCTTGAAGAATATTTGTTTAATATAATCCCAGGCATATATCGGATATAGTCTCGAATAGTAAAACTTTAAGAACAGTGCCCTATTTGCAATCAATTCAAGTCGTTCACTAATTGTATCCCAGGATATATGTATGTAATCTTTAAGAATACATCCTAATCATGATCTGCAATATTGATTAGCCCTCAATGTATTCGATCACTAATCTCTTATCACTCTTTGCAGTTGTTCAACGCGCTGGACACCACATGGAGCACACGCTGAAGGGCAGCTATGCGGCCATCTTAATCGGTAACCTGATCACGGACAACGAGCAGTACGAGACAATCGTGCGGCGGCAGCTGCGCGGCAATAGCTTTAAGGAGATCGTTGGTGTGCTGGAGAAGTATCACACCTTCATGAATCTGACATCGAGTGTGAGTAGACAACAGAGTTTGCCATCATTCCCAATCATATTGGATTCATTATACTCATTTATCTTTTTGATTTCCACTTTGCAGCTGGAGGCAGCGTTTGTGGCGCACATGAAGTCGACCAAGAAGATAATCGATAACTTTAAGAAACGCGATTATATACATGAGCATGCTGATGAGGATCATGCCATGCCCATGCCCCTGAACCTGGAGACGACGGTGCATCATCATCATCATCATCACCATCATGATGAGCAGAACGATGCTGGGTTACAGGGACTGTCGTCAGCAGAGGGCATCGTTGGTTCGTCCACATCGCCAACATCGGCGTTGCGGAGCACAAGCAGCAGCAACACCAGCACTGGCAGCAGTAGTACCACCAGCAGCAGTAGCACCAGTACCAGCAGCAGCATGCCTCGTGTCTTCAAGACCTACAGCAGTCACAGATAATGGGAATCTGATGATGGGGGGGAATCAACGGATGAAGATTAAGGGAGAGAGGGAACTGGGAACCTTTGTCGTTGCCGTTGTCATTGCCGCCGCCGCCAATCACACCGAAAGCCTGCCACCAAAATATAATTATTTATGTGTTACTTCCTATATTATGTATGGATGTGTTTTATATAACTGTAGCCAGCCAAACATACACAGATACACACACACCCACACACACACGCTCTGCTCCGCTTTGGTTCTGGCTTAGCGTTTGTATTGTATTGTGTATTTAACAAAAAGTGATAGCAAATTTCATGAGCATGGTCAGCGTTTTAACTACAAACACACACACACGAACACGAGAACCCTTCCATGCACACACACACACACACAGAAACACAGAAACACACACACAGAGAGACACACAGACAGACGGAGATACTAACAGAAAACTCAAAGATCCAAATTACTACTGATATGTGTACGTTATATAGTCATAAGCAATATTAGCAACTATATTATTATATATATTATATATAAATATATATGTATAATTATTTTTTTTTATTTTTAACTGTAAATCGCTCTTTCATAAGCACACACACACACACATGTAATTGTAAAAAAGAAATGAATATACTGATAATGATGATAACACTACGATGATTGTGGAATGGGCAGAAAGGATGAAGTTATTTTATTGCGTATATGATATATATTTTAAGCGAAACTCTATCCATAAATAAATATGTATGTATGTATTGTATATGTAATATGTATGTGTATGTTTAATGAAAGAAATGTCATATTTAGGCTTACAACTGAGATATATTAACAAGAGAAGAGAGAAAAAAACAATTTCGGGAACAAAATATATATGTATTTATTTTTTGTTTAAAAATTGTCGATAATGTGAAAAATATTATATTATAAGATACTATTACACACTATACATATAAATATTGTTCTTGCAGAAAACAAAAAAAAAATGATTAAATAAAATTCAAATGAAATGGAATAATGAATTGCATTGTTATTATCGGACCATATATATGATATGACATATACATTTTTCTTTAGCTTTAAATTCAATTCAATTTTGATTAGTACAGTCTTTTCAGTGATATAATAAGATGTCTAGCCTGTCAACTGTTCTTTAATCTGCTCCTTGGGCTGTGATATCATACCAAGGGGTTACAAATAGAAACAACGGATAAGTCTCTTGTTATCAGTCCTACAGTCCTGTAATTGTGGAATTTTTTATTCGCTTTTCGCTTTGTACATAAGAAAGATTAGCGCTATGTTCAAAATTACTGAAGTCCTGTGAGTTTCTTCTGCTTACGATACAGTATAAAATATATATTAGTATTTAACTTAAAATCATCAATAAATTCATTATCTGCTTAATTTTGTTGAAAATATTTAAATGACGATTTTAATTTTCAAGTTCTCAACTTATTTTAATTATGGCTCAATGCTCAGCTAACGAATATGTTGTGTGTACATTCATAAGCCTACAATAAAACTGATTAATCGATATATTTTAAATTTATGAATGTAATTAAAATTTTAAGTAATTTCGGTGTATTTGTTGCCATAAATATTGCAAAATGATTTGCCATAAATATTGCAAGCGATTTGCCATAAATGTCTACGCTTATCGATACACTTCGTTGTTGGGCAATGTATCGATAGATACATATGTATATCGATGCCAAGTTAACTACCCTAGGACACAGTCTATCGTTAATGTGCAAACAAGACGGCGAAACGATGTTAGAATGAAAAAGTATCGAAAATATGTTGTTTTTTTTATACGGATTGTTGCAGAGGCTGAATTTGAGTGCGACGACAGTAAAGTCGGCAGTCGGGTGGAAAATTAGTTGTCAAAAATAAAAAATAAAGAAAAAGCTAGAGAAATTAGATTGAACGAGCATAGGAGCAACTGAATAAACAACAACAGCAACGGGAAGGGAGTGTGCAGTGTGCATAGGAAAGAAAACAAAATCAAACAAACAAACAAACAAACAAGAACAACAAACAGACAACAGACAGACAACAACAAAAATACAACAAACAATCAGAACGGACAAACAGAAAGCGAACAGAAAGCAAACAAATCGTAAATAGCGTGAGAAGATAGAACGAGAGGGAGAGAGTGTTCCAAGCAGGAGGAGGAGGGGGAGGAGGAGAGCACGCGACACTTGCGGAACGGCGCCATGTCCAAGGTGCTCAGTCCACACAAGCAGCAGCAGATGGTGGCGCGCCAAAGGCCACTCCCCGTTTTGCGTCAAGTGGGCGCAGCGGAGAGCAATGGAAGTGGTAATGGTAATGTGATTGCAAATGTCGATGCTGGCACTGTTGCAAGTGGCGAGATGCTGCAACTGAGCATGGAAGAGCATCTGAACACACTGGACTACACAAGCAGCAGCTCGATCATTGAGTTTCTGGCCAAGGAGCAGGACTGCAACATTGAGCCCGGTGATCCGGACATTATATTCCGTGAGGTAAGCCGCCTCTCCGATAGCAACGACACACGTACCGTGGATGAGCTGCTGCAGGAGGCGGAACGCCTCATCCAGCAACAGCTGCGACTGGGCGGTGGCGATGGTGACGATATCAACTGCATCGATGGCCTGCAGTTGCAATTCAAGGCAGATCCGGTTGCAGGTCCGCGTTCTGACAGGCAAACGCCCTCGTCCACGTCGCCGTTGTCGCTATCGTCGCCACAGAACAGCATCAAGCTGAATACGTACTACACGCGCAGCATCGAGACGAGTCCCAATGCCAAACCAAGTGTGGACACACCACAGAGCCAGACACAGACCCAGACCCAGACCCACAGTCCTATTCAGACACAGAGACAGGGACAGATAGAGAGACAGACCAAGAGCCCGGTCCAGTTGCCAGCACAGACGCCCAAGGATCACAGCAACTGCGGCTTTGTGGCATTTGTCGATAGTCTGCCCTCGGAATCGATAATATCGGAAGAGTCCACGCCAAAGGATATGCAGAATCACACGCTCACGGCCGAGGCAATGGCACAGCTGCAGCTGGAGCAGCTGGACAACACGGACGATGATGAGGACACGGTGAGTAGTTCGATCTATGATCTCACATTGTTATTTTTGAAGGGTGCCAGGGGCAGAACTTAGTGGGAATAATACATGGGTTTGCGGTTCGAATTTGAAATACTCTAACCGTTGATAAACGGATCTGATTGGGATGCTCACAATTGTCTATCGTTTATCGTTTGATTTCACTGGGTTCCCTATCAATTTGAAATCGAAAACTACAGCTGAGGGCAGGGCAACTTTGAAGGGAAGAAAGAGAATTATAAATATGTTTAATTGTGAATCGAATTAGAAAGGCTTTAATCGGTGATTGGGATGCTCATAATCGTCTATCGTTTATCGTTCGATTTCTTTGGGTTTTCTCTTAATTGAAAAGGATCCTTTTTCGGGTATTCAATCTCTCTTTGATCTTGCTAAGGTTCGAATGAACTCTTTGATCCACTCGATCAAATAAGAAAGCCTTTAATCGGTGATTGATGTTCTTATTGGGATGCCCATCATCGTATATCGTTTATCGTTCGGTTTCACTTGTTTCCCTCTCAATTTGAAATCGATATTCTTTGGGAAACATAATCTCTCTGTGGTCTTGGTGAAGTTCAAACTTGCCCTTGATCCACTTGAAATAAACATGAAATGCTGAACTGAATAAAATAATTTATATAATTTATTTACTTTACATATGTACAGCGTACTTTGCACACATAAATAGGCTCACTCACACTCACATGCACACACGCACACACTCGGCACACTCACACATAATGGGCACACTCAGGCGCACACTAGTTAATGGCCTGAGCCACTGTCTCGGCCACGGTCCAACCTTCCTGGGCGGTATCCTTGATGAACTTGGGTGGCAGCACGAAGCCGTAGGTGCCGCGATCACGCAGCTCAACGGTATAGACATACGTCACTCCGAGAGCATCGCGACTCCAATCGTCTGAGCCGCCACCGGCAATGCCGAGCACCTCGTGGGTAACCGAGGCACGATAGGTGGAACCCGTTCGCTGGGCAATGCGATCGACGGCAGTGTTTGCGACACGTTGCAGCACCGCGGCATCCCTCACTTTGACCGCCTTGTAGGCATAGGGATAGACAACCAGCTGGCCATAGCTGTGATATGTCAGATACGCCTCCAGGTTGTATTTGCGCTTTGAGAGGAACTCTGCGACGGCCTTTGTTTCCAGCTCGGAGGCGGGCGAGCTGCCGCGATAGGTGTCACTGCAGGGATTCGTTGAGGAGCCATAGCCCTTCCAGCTGATGTCGAAGTTGCGATTCAAATCGACGCCAAAGCAATTGGGACGATGCGAGGCGGAACGATTCTTGCGCCACAGTCGATTCACTGTGCGACTGTACTCGTATCCATCGGGATTCATCACTGGCATAATGTACCACGTAAGGCCGCGAATATGGGCCGGTTGCTTCTCCCAGTTGAGCATCAGTTCGTTCAGGATGTACGTCACGGTAGCGGGACTGATCCATTCGCGTGCGTGTATGCCGCCATCGATCCAAATCTTTTTGTATTCCCGTGGATTCTCAGAGATGCTGCAAGAATGGCAAGAAACGTGGCATACATTCAGGCGGCGCTCAGTATAAACAGAAATGCAGAAAAGCGTAGCATACTTTCGGCCATGCGCACAATTGCGCTGATAAGAGGAGGTGCAAAACTGTTGCATACTTTCATGCAGCTGTTACTTTTATTACTTACCGCAACACCTTCAGATCCCGGCCCTCGGTCGTCTGTCCAATGGTATAGAGTCGACATATGTTCGGGTACTTGGCGCGTATCTCTCGCATAAAGGCGTAGATCGATTCCAGGCTGTGATAGTCCCGCCAGTGCATGCCGCTGCCACTGCGCGTTGCCTTTTCTATAATTGCCGGGATTGTCAACGAATTTGAAATATATAAACGGGGAGAGAGAGAGAGGGATAGCTCTCACAATGAAATACAAGGGACCGAGAGAACTCTGAGAACTCTAAGAGAGCTCACTCTTGCTGAGAATCCCAAGAGAGTTAACTTTCTTCGAAAACTCCAACAGAGCACTCTCCCTCTCTCCAAGAACTCTTAGAGAGCTCTCTCTCATAACTCTAAGAGAGCTCTCTCCCTCTCTCATTTGTCATACTTACTTGTACGTGTCCCCTCCTCCGGTTGGGTGGCCAAAACGCCATCGAGCTGCTCTTCATCGATCATCGATTGCACATTCTCGTTGAGCACCTGCGGCTCAAGGCGATGCGCCTCTAGAAAGCTACGCGCTGCCTTCACCTGTTCCTTGGCAATGGAGATATCGAGAAACTTGGAGTTCTCCTTCCAGATATTGCCACCGAACTTGTGCTCCATCATCTGGCCAACGGGTATGCTCTGCTGCATGGCCTCCGTGATGTTGTAAATGCGCCACAGTTGCGTCTCATCGTAACGCTCCGGAATATCATTGATGTACGAGTCCACATCGAGTGTGCTGTTCGACGCGCTGCCCGCTGCCAGCGTCAACGCCGACAGCAGCAGCAGCAGCAGCGGTGTCTGTTCAAGACTCATCGACATATCTTTGTGTTTTCTGTTTTCAGTTGTGTCTGCAAATATCAATTGTCAGTTTATCAGTTAAGTAATTGAGTTGAAGTATTATCATAATTGAGGGCTGCTTATGAACTACTTATATATTGTAAAATATAACTATTCCATATAACGTAAGGCATTCTTTGTGGCAGAGAAAGCCAGAATCCAATTTAGCATTTGCTGATAACACCTTGCCAATTACTATAAACTACAGCACGAAGACATTCATGCATTTTTTTGGTATTTCCAATTTGCTTATGTCAGCTTTCTCTTAGTCACAGCTCTGGAATTTGTACGATTCTAGCAAGAACAAGAAGGAAGGGTTAGCTTTGGTCTCCCAAGGGTTCTAGGGCCTTGAAGTGGTAATGGAAGTGTAATCGCCAACAATTAAATGTATAAAATGTTCTGATACACTTTAGATAAAATCCATTAAGTTTCACTTTAAAGAACATGGGGGCTAAAACACATTTCCATTTCTCGATAAGAGTCAAAAACATTGCCAAGTGCCTCAACGATAAGAATGGTAATTGCGAACGTCAAACGAACTCAATGTTTCTACTTGCAGAGAGAGAGAGAGAGAGAGAGAGACAGCAACTCAAGTTCAATGTTGAATTCGGGTGCAGTTGCGCCGATTTTGGCATTATTATGCATAATAAATCAATTTGGATATTTGTATGCAGCACGCGATAAGCGATTATGCTTATATATATATATAGTATATATCTTTGTTTGTTTCGGTTTTATTCTGCTTTTTTTGGGTTTGTCAGAATCCGAATTACGATCGCGGTTTGGGTTTTTTATTGTTCACCTGGCCTGGACGCGATGATGAAAATAGAAAACAACAACATCAAACAGCGGAGGCTAAACCAATTTCGAAACTCTGTTGTCGCTTTTGGTTAGCACGCAATTGTGCTAATTTTCCCCATTGACCCGTTTGGATTTGTAGTGTTTTTGTCCCGTTCCTCCTCCTCCTCCTCCCCCTCTTCTTTTTCTGTTTGTTTTTTAGTTTTGAGTGCTGCGCTTTTGTTGTTGCTTTTTAGTGCAGAAAGCGGAGTGTTGGAAACAGGTTCTCGGGGACACTAAACAAACATTTCGGCCTGTTGTGTTGTGTGATGCCACCGATAGAATGGTATGGTGTAGGTATGTGGAGAGTATCGTAATTGCCCCCGACCTTCGTGTCCGCATCACGTGTCCCCGATGATATCGCGCCTATTCGATTCGCATCGTTTCAATTCGATTCGTTTCGAAATTGGAGCGACAGCCCAATTACCTTGAAAACAGCCCCCAGTTGTGTGAAATCTCAGCAAAACTCATCACGAATTTCGAGTTTTGTGTGTGTTTGAAGAATTTGAACATACTCTCTGTCAAAAATGAAGAAAGTATGAGAATTTGAACATTCTTTCTCAGAATTAAAGTGAAATCCCCAAACAAGAAGTGAACTTTAATAATTCTCTTTCATTTCTTTCTGGCAATGCATTTTTGCATCCGCATTTACTGCCCCGCCCCTCCTTAACCCCCTTACGCACCTCGCTGCGTCCGGCCCTGTGCCCTAAATTGCTTTTCATTTGTTTGGCTTACATTGTGTGTTGTTGGATGTGCTTCTTCTGTGCCTTCCTGCTCTTCTCTTCTTCTGCGCCCTCTCTC
This sequence comes from Zaprionus capensis, assembly GCA_018903675.1. NCBI lineage: Eukaryota > Metazoa > Arthropoda > Insecta > Diptera > Drosophilidae > Zaprionus > Zaprionus capensis. Next base: position 8,913,318 of record JAEIFN010001073.1, on the reverse strand, counting down.
TGTCTCTCCCTGCAGTTGCCGGTCAATCACAGTCGTTGCTGCGCCTCGGATGCAACGCTGTTGTGCGTGACTGTGCGTGAACGTGACTGTGACACTGGGCAGGCCAGTGACTGACTCAGACTAAGTGCTGCCTTTGTGTGCGCTTCAATTTTTATATGGCAAGCCGCCCGGCTGCGACTGCGAGGTGCGAGGGCCGTTTCCCGAATTAAACCAAAAAAACAACCGAAAAACTAAAAAAAAACAACAACTGCGATCTATACACACGGACGGACTACACACACACTTACACACACTAACACACTTACGAATTAGAAAAAGAGACCGAGCAACTTAAAAAAAAAGGCTGCGTTTAACAGAATTACAACAGAAAGTGAAAAACAAAAAACAATTTTGAAAAAAAAAATTGCGCTGTGACTGACGAGCGATCTTGGAGCGATCGGCGTTACTGAATGAAATGAAAACCTCAGCAGCAGCAACAGCAGCAGTAACAGCACCACCAGCAGCAGCAGCAACGGCAACAGCATCGGCAGCGGCAGCGGCAGTTAACGTAGCGGTAGCAGCAGCAGCGGCGTCGGCAGCGAGGAGCGTCACGCACGTCGTCGAATAAAGCACAACAACAATCAAATAATACGCCACTCTCTCTCTCTCCCTCTCTCTTGTCGCTCTCTTTGTATATGTGCATGTGCAAGTGCATGGCGCTGTTAGAGTGAGAGGGAGGGCAGAGAGAGAGAGAGGTAGGGATGCTCCCGCTCTTCGTACTGCAAGTCAGCGACATTGACTCTCGTTTGCTCCGTGCGGTAATGTGCAATGGGCCGATGCAGTTGCTGTTGTTGTTGCTGTTGCTGTAGTTGTTGTTATTGCTCTTTCGTGTGCATTATCAAAAGCCAATCTTTTGCACTAACACACACACACATGCACACAGCCTGCAGAGAGAGTGAGAGGGAGATGCACTCTCATTGCACTTTGCACTTGCACAGTTACAGTTATAGATTGCAAGAAGCAGCCAAGGTGAATCTCCAAAATACCCTGTAACTGATTTGAAATTAACATATTATTTATAGCGATTATTTTTAAGTTTTGTTATAAAAATTAATCATTTGAGTTATTTTTAACTTTTATTTTAGAAATGAACTAAGAGTATCAAAAGTCTTCAGCAAAATAAAAGGTTTATAGCATAATTCATAGAATGGTGCCCTTGAAAAATGTTGAAGATGGTCTTTTCATGAGTATATTATTATAACGAAGATACAATATATTTGCGGTCTCTGGTTATATCAGTTCAGAGTTGATAAATATTTAGTTTGCGCTAATTAAACATGTCAACAGATTAGTAATAGTTGTTCACTGTCTAAATGATGGAAAAGTTTGCTAATTAAAAGTTAAAATTTACTTTAATATTTACTAGAAAAACATGCGATGGCTATAAAGTATTGAAAATCGAAAGAAATGCAGAATATTAGACTGAGATATTCCCTGTTCACAGTGCTTGTAAAATTATTGATGATTAGTTGCAATTACAGATAGATTACTATATCCTTAAAGCTGTCTACTCATCTCGATGGGGAAAACCATATATAATATTCGCCTTAATTGACTTTTGTTTATTTTCTATCGACGCGTATCAATTTTTTTTAAACACGTTTGCGGGGAATGAGCATAACTAGCAGATTAGTATAGCTGGAATTACCCGCTGCTGACGGCATAGCTTAAAATCCCATTGAACTGGCAGATTACTGCAGGTGTAGATAAGGGCAGGAGAAGTTGACGGATGGAGAGACAAGATCTCTGAGCTTTACATACGACACTCACTCACACACACACACACATGTACAGTCGATTGCATGAGGCACTGTACTTTGTTGTAAATTTGATTCAATTGCTACGAATAATGTGCCATGTGTAGTAGTATTTATTGACGTGTATGTATGTGTGTGTGTGTGTGTGTGAGTGCGTATGTTGGTTCAATTTTTGACCCACTTGTCATATTTTTACTTTCTTTCGCCTTTAATGATGATAAACATGCCCCCAACCCGCCACTTTGGCTCTACTGTTGTTTGGTATTTTTCTTCTTCTGCTTCAGCTTCTTCTGCTGCTGTTGCTGCTGCTTCTTCTGCTTCTTGCTCCTCTCTTTTTGTATTTTGCGTATTGTGTTTGTGTTGTGCTCGTTTAAAAAGATTTTCACTTTTGTATGTTACCCTTTGGAACGGCGCAAAGTGCCGCGAACTGCAGCGGATCATGTGGCCATTCAATCTGAACAATCTCAGCCAGTCGATCTTCGCTCCAATGGACACACAATGCGAGAGAGTCGATCTCTGTGTGTGTGTGCAAGTGAATGTACTCTGTGTCTCTCTATAGGTATCTTTGTATCTGTATCTGCCTGTGATGTGTGTAGGGTATACACAAGTCGTACACCTGCGCACTGCTTGCGTTCTCTCACCTGTTCACTTTCTTCGCCGGGCTTTGAGCTTTTGCGGCGCCTTTCGCCTGCCTCGCATAATTTCTATATGCATGAAAAAAATAAATACATAAATAAATGAATATTTTGTTTAGCTCGCCCCCACTTACTGCCCCCCCTGCCTCCCTCGCCCGTTCGTTCACTTGGCCATTTGTCTTTGACTGGTTTTGTAAAACGCGATTGAAAGTGAAAGTGCCCCCCTGGTTCAACTAGCTCACATTGCCGTCTGCCACAACTATCTCCCTCTCTATCACACGCTCTCTCATACCCCTCTCTCTTTCGCTCTCTCTCTCTTCGACTGCTTTCTATTTGGTCTTCTTCTTGCGTAATACGCCGCAGTCTTCGCAAAGCGTTCATTTCTCAATTCCAAATCGTTTTCAATACTTTAAGTGATCCAACGTTGTATAAATCATGTTTTGATTTAGTTTATCTATATAGTTGTTGTATATAACTCTATTATTATAATTTATTTAATATTTATTAGAGAAATAACAACTCTAGGCATTCAATTATTTATAGATAAAGTTGAATTTCTGATACCCAATAAATTAAATGAAATTAGTCAGCTTCTGTTTCGCCTAAAAGCATGCAACACTTTTCCCAGCAAGCAGTGCAGATTGCAAAGCACTTAAAACAACAACAACAGCAGCAGCAGCAGAAACAACAAACTCAAAACTCATTTGCGTGTTTTGCAAACATTTTCCTAATGAGTTTCACATTATGATTTCGTAATATCTGATCGGAAAGTCAATTTCTGCATACCCACACACATGTTGGTGTCCATAATTATGTCTATCTCTATCTCTTTCTCTGCAAACTGGTCTTTGGAATGTATTGAAAAACTCTCATCAAGATGATCGTTTGCATTCTTAATTTCTGCTACACGCAGTTGATCGACGTAGTTAAGAGTTCAAAAATTGTATAAAGTGAATTAATTATAAAAGTAAACAGAATCTAACGTTCTTTTTATAATGTAGATCATCGAAATTGTTCATGAAACCAATTAAAGATCTCAAAGTTTCGTTTTGAATCTTTTTTTTGGTTTCAATTAAAAAGAAAAATGATCTCTTATGTATTCTCTTTGATATTATTTTACAACAATTAAGCATGTTACAAAAAAAATAAATAAATAAATAGGTTTTAAATAAATGAATTGGCTCCACTAGAGCAATTGCTGGGCTATTGTCCTGAGAAATTCGTAAGCCTCTTCGCCAGATTCGGGTATGTAGTGTGGCGGCATTAGGTAGCCGTAGCGACCCTGATCCTTCAGGAATACATTGTACACATACTGCGGCCCAATGCGCTCTTGCACCCAATCGGCGGCGTTGCCAGCTCGCGCCAGTTTCTGGCGATAACTGCTGCCCATGCTATATTCGGCATGATTGAGTCGTCGAAAATTGAGGATCGCCTGACGAGCGGTTTGCCGCAGCTGACGCTGATTGGATGTCACGTAATCAGCATCGCCCCACGGATAGGTTACGGCCTGACCGTACCCACTCAGAGAGACATAGGCACCCAAATAGTCTCGCATGCTGAGCAGAAAGTTGCGTACCGCACGCGTCTCCAGCTCCGAGAAGGCCTTCAGGCCGTGATACAGATTCTTGCAGGGATTCGGCGAGGAGCCCGCCTGTCCCCAGCCATAGTCAAAGTTACGGTCCAAATTGACGCCATAGCAGCCGCTGTCGCTGTCGTAGTTGCGATTCTTGGTCCACAGGCGGTCGGTCAAGCGCGAGTACTGATAGCCGTCGGGATTGGCCAGTGGCAGAAAGTACCAATCTATATGACGCATCGCCTTATCCGCCATGCCCTCGCCCCATAGCCAGGTCAGCTTCGAGATGGCGTACGTGAGGGCCGCGGGGCTGAGCCAGTCGCGTGCCTGCAATCCCGCGTCCACGAAAACTGCCCAGTTTTCTGGGTTGCCATTGGAGACCCTGATAGAGGCGAGAGGGAGAGAGACGTGTATTTTGAAAATTAACTGCAGGCATTGCACTACTAACTGGTATTTACAGCAGTACCTTTAACAGAAACCAAGAGAAATTAGTAAAAGTTCAAGAAATAGTTACAAAACACTGCAGTATCAGTGGAAGTGGTAGTAGTAGCAGAGTAGTAGTAGCAGTAGTAGTAGTAGTAGTATTAGTAGTATTAGTAGTAGTAGTAGAAGTAGTAGTAGTAGTAGTAGTAGAAACAGTAATAGTAGCAATAAAAGTAGCAGAAGTAGTAGTAGTTGTAGTACAAGTAGTAGTAGTAGCAGTAGTAGTAGTAGCAGTGGTAGTAGCAGTAGTAGCATAAGTAGTAGAAGCATTAGTAGTAGCAGTAGTAAATGTATCAATCGTAGTAGTAGTAGTAGTAGAAGTAGTAGTATTAGTAGTAGTATTAGTTATAGTAGTAGTAGAAGTAGTAGTAGTATTAGTTATAGTAGTAGTATTAGTTATAGTAGTAGTATTAGTTATAGTAGTAGTATTAGTTATAGTAGTAGTAGAAGTAGTAGTAGTAGAAGTAGTAGTAGTAGTAGTAGTATTAGTTATAGTAGTAGTAGTAGAAGTAGTAGTAGTAGTAGTAGTATTAGTTATAGTAGTAGTAGTAGAAGTAGTAGTAGTAGTAGTAGTATTAGTTATAGTATAGTAGAAGTAGTAGTAGTAGTAGTAGTAGTAGTAGTAGTAGTAGTAATAGCAGTAGTAATAGTAGTAGTAGTAGTAGTAGTAGTAGTAGTAGTAGTAGTAGTAGTATTAGTTATGGTAGTAGTAGTAGTATAAGTTATAGTAGTAGCAGTAGTAACCAACACGCAGTCACAAACAGCTTCACCCACCTGAGCACCTCGAGGGGTCGCTTGTTGCGTGTCAGACCGATCTGTATGATCTCAGTGAGATCAGAATGGGTTTCCAAAATGCTCTGCAGAAACTGCTGAATGTCGCTCTGATCGTGAAAGCGTCGCCAGGTGAGCAGCGATCGCTCGCGGTTCGTCCAGGGCAGCGAATAGTTGGCGATCGTCGAGTCAGTTGGATCCGTGGGGTCACTCACCTCGGTATATGTCTCATCAATTGCCGATTCAATGTCATCGATCATGACATTGTAGCTGAACGCGGTCTGCTCCATGTACTTCTGTGCGGGCTCCACCTTCTTGTGCTCGATCAGTATATCGATGCCGTCCTGATTAACGTTCCACACTTCGCTGCCTGCAATCCAATAAAAGGAATTATGCATTAGTGGGGAAAATTCAAGACTTCCAGACCTTCAGAAGGTACCAAAGCGACGTATGAAGACGCGCAACTGGCGCTGAGTCAGGCGCGTCTCGTGCAGCTTCCACAGCTGATAGCCGTAGTAGCGCTTCACTGCGGCATCATTGCGAAAGCGTCGATTGATCTGGTATGTGGAACCGGGCGATATGAAGTCGAAACGTCGCAGATCGGTAGGCACCAGCCACTGCAGACTCTCAAAGGTCGCCTCGTACAGGTCGCTGCTGTTGAGGGTCCAGAGATCGGGCAAACTGGCTATGCCGGGCACATTTACACTGCGCCACAATACCAACTGGGCGCTGCCTATTCCCACTAGGTCACACAGTGCCAGGGCCAATGCTAATCCTGCTGCCGCGACCAAGCCCAATCCCCGTCCCAGTTCCAGTCTCGATCTCGATCTCGATATAAACATCATGCTGATCGTGCAACGCAAACAGAACTAATTCGCCTCACACACGACGCCGTTGCCAGAAGGTCAAGATTTTGACTGCTTGACTCTTGGGTTGCTCCGTTGTCGTTCTCTTCTTGTTGTTGTTGGCCCCTTGATTAATGCCAATTTTATGCGTACAGAGCTGGTTCTAGCTGTCTACCTGTCTAGCTATCTGACTACCTGATCGCTGCCAGCGGCTGGGCGTAAAACGGCTTGACATGTTCCGCTCTATGGGTGCTAACTCTGATGTTGATGTTGCTTGGGTTGGTCCAACCGTCAGTGGGCCAAGAGGTCAACAGCCCAAACGGCACGCACTGACCGTAGAATCTCATGAAACAGTTAAAGTTTGAATTTTGCATATGAAGCAGGTCGTTAGGTCGTTAGCGGCAGACCAAGAGACAGAGAGAGAGAGAGTGTACAGGAAGTGCCTAAGCTAGCTACAGTGTGCGCTCGTTCGTGTGCGATGCTTTGCTTAAGCTCTTAAGATAGTCAATAACTTAGTATAACCTCTGATAACTTCCCCTTCGAGCAGCCACTGTAAAGCTCTTTGCTTACCCAAACGTGTTTCCCACATTGTTTGCAATTCTTCAGCGGTTTCTGCTACTCACCGAACTCTTCCACAAATCCATTGAATTGCGCATCCGGTGAACTATCCGCCCGTCTGCGCGTCCCATTGAAGTTGAGCTTCCATAGTTGTGCACCCCTGTAGCTCACGTAGTTCTCGTCCAATGACAGGCGCAGTGCCGAGCGTCGTCCATTCGCCGGTTGCTCCATGGGTCGCAGGTAGCGCAACAGTTGCGTCACGCCGCCGCCAAAGAAGGGCAACCTGGTGAGGACTTCGGTGCGTGCTGCTAGACCTTGATGCACTGCAGCGGCGGCGTAGGCAGCTGCCCACACAAGGCAGACACACACGGCGTATGCGTAACGCATTATGTGATCCTGTCGAGCTCCAACGGTGAATGTGACTTGTTACCTGATCGGGCTGGCGAATCTCTCTGTTACCGGATACCTGTTGACCGTGTGGCCGTTGGATTCAGTTTGCCATGCGGAGCGGCGAGAGACTCGCAGATAACGGCTACTTTGCGGCCCCATCGTCTGTTCTCAATTCTCCAGCGTTTTGGGCCAAAACAATGGGGCAAAAATTAGCATAGCTTAGACGCGGCTTCTCCTTGTTGTTGTTGTCGTTGTTGTTGTGTGTTTCGTCATGGTCAAACTTTTACTTTGTCCCAACTGTTATACACATGCGCCACTGTTATACCACACACACACACACACAGAGATAGTACTAGCTACCCAGCACTCTCCGGATCTTTCTCTCTTTCTATCTTTTTCACCCACTTCGCTTTATTTATTGCAATCGCTTTGTGAATATCGAATAGAGATAAAGATTTCAACCAGTTGGAGAAAAGAATCATTCGCTCCTATTGAGTATTTCTTTGCGTTTATTAAACACATGTGAAATTTATATAGATATTTTTTTTTTTTTTTTTTTTTTTTTTATTTTATATATTTTTTGGTTTTTTTTTTCATAAGACATCCTATTTCCAACTTTTGGTTAGATCTTCGGTTCTGTAAGCTCTTTGCAATTAAAATAAATTTAATAATTTTCATAAAAGTCTCCATGATATCTTTTAATACAGCACTAAGCTCCAACTCTAAGAGTTGCTTCCAAAATACTAAGGTTGTGTGCTTAAAGCACTGACTATTAAGTTCTTGGGTCGAAAACTGTTAGCAGCTACATAGAGAGTTATCTATCAATATATATAAGACATATCTTTTATCTGCAGAAATCATTTCTCTTTGAAGAAAACTGTTTCTCTTTAAACACCTTCACACACTGTTCCTAACCCATTTGCCAGCCAAGAAAAAACTCTGCAACTCTTTCAATAAACATGTCTCAGTCTATTTTGCGAATGTTCAATTTGTCTAGTTACAAATAAATAAATAAATAAATAGTTTCGTATAAATAACATTAAAAAAAAGGAAGTGTGAGCGAAACAAAAAAAAAAATCAATGGATTGGACTAAAGCTAAAGGGCGTGGCCACTAATGGATGCGGCGACGGCTGGTGCTGCTCCGTCCAGACTTGCCCTGGATGATGGCGCGTGCCACAGTATCGGCGAAGGTGTAGCCATCCTTGGCATTCGACTCGATGAACTGGGCGGGCAGCACGAAGCCATAGCGACCCGTGTCGCCCATTTCGACGGTGTAGGCGTACTTGATGCCAGCAATGCCCTTGGCCCAATCGTCGGAGCCACCGGCTGCAGGGTAGAGCGTCGTGGCTGACGAGCCCACTGTGTACTTCACTCCGGAGGACTTTGTGATGATCTACAGAGAGAGGGAGAGAGAGGGAGAGAGAGATATGAACACTTGAGTGGCATTATAGTGGAGATAGCTGGCTTACCGTGCCCGCTTGACGTGCGACGCGGTCGAGGTCGGCGCGATCCTTGGTTAGATGATAGTCATAGCCCCAAGGGTAGAGAATGTACTGGCCGTAGCTGTGGAACGACAAATACGCCTGGAAGGTCTCGCGCGGGAAGCCGCTGATGAACTTGGAAATGTAGAAGGTTTCGGGCTCGGAGAAGGCCTTGCTGCCGCGATAGGTCTGCGAGCAGGGACTGGCCGAGGTGCCCTTGCCGCCCCATTTGTAGCCGAAGTTGCGATTGAGATCGACGCCGGGACACTGACGTCCGTGGGCGCGCATGTTCTTGCGCCACAGTCGATCGGTGGTGTGAGAGTATTCGTAGCCATCGGGATTGGCCACCGGATGAATGTACCAGTTGATGTTCCTCATGTGCTCGGGCAGATCATCCCAACCCTCGGCCAGCTGATTGGCAATGAAGGTAACCGTTGCTGGACTGATCCATTCGCGTGCGTGCATGCCACCATCGATCCAGATGCCAGGATTGCGTGCGTTGCCATTGGAGATTCTGCAAGGATCAGGAATATATAACATCTGCATCTGGTATACAGATTTGCGGCACCTACTTGAGTATCTTGAGCGGACGCTTCTCCACCGAGTAGCCAATGATTTCTGTCGAGCAAATGTCCGGATAAGTCTTTGCCATGTTGTCGATGAAGCCGTGAATGTCCGCCAGGCGATGGTAGGCCTGCCAGGTGAGCCGGTGACCTGTGCGGGGCGACGGGGGAGGGAATAATAGTCACGTATGAGTCGCGTGTGGTGCAAAGTGTGAAACAAACGCCTTCAAACTATGGCAACCCCATTGGACGGGGTCGAGTTCGTTCAACCTCCTGCAACCTTCTTCGCCTGCAATGCCTTGTGGCTGCAGCTCCATCGAGTGTCAAGTGGCAAACAAAGTTGCACGAGCGGCGCCGGCTTGCAACGGCTCAATTGCTGCGCCGTTAGAGACCAAGGAAATTGCGTGTCTGTCTTGGGCCCCCTCCCATTCGCACACACCCTCCTTAACTGCCCCGGCCATTACCCTCTCTCTGCGTCTGTTATTGATTAAACAAGTGTCTTGCCCCACTCTCCCACCCACTGCCTGCTCGAGTGCAGCAGCAAGGTGCAAGCCGGCGGCAGAAATGTCAATGCTGTCACTCAATTTGCCCTCGCGATGTCTCTTTTCCGGGTTACCCCTTTGCGCTTTATGACTTTTCGCACGCCCACCCTTAGCCACGCCCCGCCCACTATTAGCTGCATTAAAAGCTCGTTTATGGCAACACCTGAAGAGGTGACGGGGTTACCCCCTTTGCCACTACTCCTCTACTCACCCTTGCGACTCTGCAGTTCAGCAATTTTCTCCGCTGGCGGATTCTCGACTTCGATAACTTGCTGCAAGTTATCGATAAGCACAATGCGCGATAGATTGGCGGCGCGTATGTGACGCTCGGCGGCTGCCAGCACCTGCGGCTTCAGTAGATAGTCCACCTCCTGCTTGACCTCCTTCCACAGTTGTCCATCTGCAAGGGGCGTGTTCATTATAGGGGCCGATAGTGCAAGTAAGGGGGGGGAGGGGGGTTCACTACTCACCATACTTGGACTGCAGTTCGTCAGCCAGTTTCTTGTCCTTGTCCGTTTGCACCACAATGCGCCACACCTGGGCACCATCGTAGCGACGCAGGTGCGAATTGAAGGCGGACTCCGGCTGCACTTCGGTCTTCTGCAGCTCCTGCTCTGGCTGCATGAACGAAGCATTCACATAGTTCAGCACGCTGTCCTCCACCTGCAGCAGGGGCGCTGTCTGTGCAGGCACTGGAATAATCGTTGTGAGGATCGATTGCTGCTCGGGCTCTGGGGCCTCTTGGGGTTGGCTTGGGCTGTCGGCCTGGGGGGCAGCTGGCTCGGCTTGGCTTTCGGTCTGGTCGTCAGCTTGTGGCTCAGGCTGTGCTTCAGCTTGTGGCTCAGGTTGTGCTTCAGCTTGTGGCTCAGGCTGTGTCTCAGCTTGTGGCTCAGGTTGTGTCTCAGCTTGTGGCTCAGGTTGTGCTTCAGCTGGAGTATCTGCTTGTGGTTCCACTTGGGCTTCGGCTTCGACTTCCGGTGCTTCTTGACCTTCAACTTCAGGTGCTGCCTGTGCCTCGACTTGAGGTTCCTGCTGTGCTTCAGCTTGAGGTTCTTCATGGACCTGCTCTTGCTGCTCAGCTTGTGGTTGCACCGCCTCTGGCGTCTCATCGGCCAAGACCTCATTGATATTCTGGGCTTCCACAGCAGGCACTGCATCGACTTCGACTTCGGCTTCGGTTTCCTTGGGGATCTCTGCAGGAATCACAGCCAGCTGCTCGGGTTGAGGCTCCGCATCGTTTTGTGACTCCTTCTCGACTGTCTCTGGCTCCACTTGGGGTTCAGCAATGAGCTCGGTTTCGGCTGGCTGTGCCTCCTCTGCACTTGGCTGCTCAACTGCTTCGGCTTGCACTGGCACAGTCTGCTCGGTTTCCGTTTCCACTTCGCTTGCTGGCGCTGCAGTCTGCGATTCAATCTCATTTTGTGCTTCCTCTGGCTGCACAGCTGCCTCCTCCTGCTGTTGCTCCTGCACCTGCTCCTGCTCCTGCTCCTGCTCCTGCTCCTGCTCCTGCTCCTGCTCCTGCTGTTGCTCCTGCTCCTGCTCCTGCTGTTGCTCATCGCTCTTCTCCAGCTCTGCCTTAACTGGCGCAACATTCGATTCCTCTGGCAGCAGATCAGACATCACAGCGCTAAGTCCATCCTCGATGCCTTCCGCCATGGATTCCATCAGGGATGCTTCGGTGGTGTCCACTTCGTTTTGTTCAACTGGCTCGGCATCGGCTTTGGACACTTCCTCCACTGTTTCAGCAGGCTTGGCTTCTGCTTGTTGTTCCTCTTGCTCGGCTTGTGCCTGCTCCTGCTCCTGCTCCTGTTGCTGCTCCTGCTGCTGTTCTTGTTCTGTTTCCACTTCTGGTTGCACCTCTTCCACTGTTTGCTTCTCGGTGACCTGCTCCTGTTCGGGCTCAGCTGGCAGCTCATCATCAGCCTGAGTCTCCTCCTGCTGCAGTGTAGCTTCGGTGACCGTTTCCACAACGTTCTCCAGCTGCGCCACTTGGCTGCTTACTGCTGCAGCTGGCACCTCCTCCTCCTCCTCCTCCTGCTCGACTGGATGCTCTACAACGTGTTCATCGATCAGCTCTGGCGATGCAACTGCCTCCTCTGGCTCCGATTCGGATTGCGTGTCCACCTGCGACTCTGTCTGCGCCTCAGGCTCAGCCTCGGCCACCGTTATGTCACTGGGCAGCTCCACCAGCTGCATTGCTGGCGTATCGTCGCTCTCCAGCATCAGCATGTCGGCATTCTCGGGCAGTGCCGTCTCTGGGTCCGACTCCGCTTCGATGGTGTTGCGATGCACATGCTCCGTGTCGTCCAGTTGGCTGGCCACCGTCTCCGGCACCAGCATGTACATATCCGTGTTGCCATTCGCCATTGCCGGCACTGCGGCCATTTTCATGTCATCCACAACAACGTCGCCGTCAGCGGCAGCGGCAGCATCTGCGGGCAGCTCGTTCCGCTCCAGCGCCAGACGATCCAGTGACATGGATGCCGCCTGGTTGGCCAGCAACAACACCAATAGCAGCGCCATCGGTAATCTTCTCGCTGTTGCTACTGCTGATAATGTTGTTGTTGCTGTTGCTGTGGCAACTGTTGCTGCTGCTTCTCCTAATCTCGCGTCGTACATCTTGGCGAGATCTAACACTAAACCGTAATGAGACATGTCCCATTGGTGGAGTGGCGCTTTTATACCAACGCTGGGAAAGTATTGCCATTTCATTTTCGATATTTTTCTCTGTGCCGGCTGCGACAGCGCTGCGTCGGCGTCGGTGTCGGCGTCGGCGTCGTTGACAGTGGCTAGCTGAAAAAGCGCTTTACCTCTTTACAACACTCTGTCATGTGTGTATGCGTGTGTGTGTGTGTGTGTGGCAAGCGTGTTATGTATGTAAATGCGACGATGCCGTCGCTCACTTCTTATGGCCATAACAGCAGCGACAACGTCCACACAATAACATCGTTGTCGACGTCGCTGTTGACGCTAACGCTAACGTCGACGTCGACGTCGCTGCCGACGCTGAAGCCGGCTGCGTTAGCATTCGCTCTCGTAGTCTTCCTTGTGAGCAGACAGTGTCGTCGCTTATCGGTTGCATGAATCTTCATAAATGCGACGATCGCTGCCGTTGCTGCTGTTGTTGTTGCTGTTGTTGTTGTTATTGTTGCTGTTGTCCGATCTTTTATGTTAATTTCGAACGCGATCACTGGCAACTTGCACGCCCGCTCTCGCTTTCTTTTAGGGGTTGATCACCATAAGCTGCAATCGCCGTGGCCCGACACGCCGCCATATAGAGAAATACATAATTCCAGCGATTATGTCAAGAATCTCATGTCGACATATTGTCAAAGATCATCAATAATCTATTGAATCCATGTTCGCTGCTACTTACATATGGAAGAGGACCTCTTAGTATTATTATTTATATTTCAACATAATCGCAGATCTCGATCTGATCTTATTTGAAGGACAACCTTAACTTCTTTAATGAAATTTCAGGGAATCAACAAGTAGATAGACGGTGGGGTAACCAATTCTACAATGTACATATGTGCATTACTTTTATTTGATAGAGGCATCTGTACCATAAGCTTTAAGATCTATTGTACTCCTGCGGACCTGTTTAGTACATATAGTGCACACATATGGTGTGTATTGTTCATTAGAATCGCATTTATTCAATAACTTCTTTAAGATTCCATACATAACTGGAAACTGATCTTTTTGCATTTTGCGTCTATTATATAATATATAAGATATATAGTATATCAACAACAAAACAACGTCATAATATGGTACAGTGTTGTTAACTCACACAGTATGCCATACATAACAATCTATTGTATATACCTATACATGTATATATCTATAATCCCTATTCTTGTATATCTCAATTATTCATATTTCTTCATATTTTAAGTAACTTTCAAGGAAATCTATTAATTCGGTCATTTATTCTGTTATTTACTGTCAATCATAATGAATACAATTCATCTTTATCTTTTTTTATAAACTTATAAACACGAGTTGATAGATTATCTTTTATCTAAAGAGAAAGCATAAAATGATATGTTAGAATCGAGCTAATCACTGTGGTGAACAAACATAAAGTAATTGTGGGTAACACAGGTCTATAAATAGATTGATTGCTTGAATGATAATAAGAGATAAACGAAATTAAGAGAGATAGAGAGAGAAAGAGAAATATGGGGAGCAAAGAATAGCTATTAACTGGCTAGTGTACACTGTTAAACGATTTCCTGTATTTGCATATTGATTCGTTGTCATTTTCATTATTACGATCGTTTCGCTCGACTTTCTACGGGAGCAATCGTTGCACCTCCCTCCCTCCCTCATTCGCTTTCCCCCGCACTCCTCATTGTCGTCTTCATCGGTGGTGGCCGCGGCGGCGATCTTCATAGCCATGCGCCCAATTAGTCGGTGGCGATCTTGTTATCGATAACGAATCGATGTCAATTTGCACAGCAACGAGAAGTGTTAATTGCCGCGTGCCACTTGCAGCTGTTAAAAGTGCCACATTTAATTGTTGCTGCTCATGTTGTTGTTGTTGTCGCTTTCATTGTTGTCACTTTTATTATTATTATGGCCATTGTTTATCTCGTAATCTGCAGCAAATTGGGGGAACGCACCCACGCGACGCAAAATGAAATTTTTAGTCAGAAATCGCAATCAAGTTGTAAGAAGATTATTCATCAGTTTTGCGCTCTTTCTTTTCTTTATCTTTCTCTTTTTCACTTCCTTCTCTTCCCAATTGCCAGCTCTGATTGTTCTAATCCGATCTGATCGGATCTGAACAGCTCTTGTCAGCTCCCGCTCTCGCTCTCGATATCGATCTCTAATCAATCGCAAGCTCGCAACTGCCATCGCTCCTTTCACTTTATATTCACAGCACTCACACATGACTCGAGTGTGTGTGTGTGTGTGTGTAAGTGAAGTTTATCAAATGACAATTGGGGAAGAGCGAGAGTTCAAGTAATTGCAAAGCAACAAGTCGATTCGACTTAAGTATCTCCAAAGTGACCAATCGAAGTCAAGTAGTGAAATTGTCCTTAATATACACAAACACTCATTTGTGCACTCATATATGGTCATGAGTGTGATTTAGTGTGACCAGATTTCATATAATCTAATGATAAAACCTTCTCTACAGTAATAAAGATTGAATATTTAGCTGTATTTCATTTACATTGCTTTAAATAATTCAATTATCATATAATATACAAAATAATAATGAAATCTATAAAAATACAAGTTTCTTGTAGTGCAGTGTGTACTCTCTTGTTCAGTGTCAGTAGGTCGTGTTAACTATATTTCTGTGTACGCATAGTTGATCACGTTTTTATTACGATTTACGAATGAAATAACACGAAAGTTACTTAAGACGTTGGCTTGAAGTACGCAGGTAGGGCTTGATCGACTTGTGGTGTTCATTATCACAAAGTTTTTATAATTAAATAAATATAAATAAATGAATATTATACATATTATTTGGAATCAAGATATATGTAAGATATCAAGATAAATATCTTGTGTGTTGCATAGCATCTTCTAGTCGATAGGCACTTATTTTTATAGTCATATTTATTATGCATTCAAATCGTATTAAATTGACATTCATCTTTTTTAATGATTATTCTAACATATGATATAATATTGATGATGATAGCTAGAGCATTTGCATCGATAGATATGGGTAAGCTCAACTTGATATACCGGATCTTCAAGATAGTCTGGGCTAGCTCTTTCTCTATTTAAACGTAAAACCACTGAACTCTTTAAAATTTATGCTCACTTTGGCAGTAGTTTGTTTTTGTTTTATTTTTTATTTATTTGTGTATTTTTTTATATTTTTCGCCTGGTATTTGCTTGGGTTTTGGTCTGTTTTCGGGTCGGTTTGCGGTCGCTTGTTTGTTGTATGGTTGCTAGTCGTGGCTTTCTTGTAAACGAAATGGAAAGTAGGATTAGTTTGCGAGTGTTGAGTGGGAAATGAAACAAAAACCAAGCACGTACACCAAGATCATTAACATAGATGTAAATGCCAGTCAATGCTGGAACAAATACCAAAATAAATACCGCGCAAGTTGACAGTCGACAGTCGACACTCGAAACTGGGCTAGTTGAGAGCTTGAGTATGTGTGTGTTTGAGAGGGAGTTCCCAGTGAGATATCTTCCAGGTAGAATTGATCAGCGTGGTGTGAGAGATGAAAGCGAGAGTGCTTCAAGCGGAAGCGAGGGAGGGAAAGATAAAGACGCACAAGCGCTTTGTAATGAGACTTAAAAAGCGATGCACACACACATCCACACACACATACACACACATATCACAGCGTACTGTACTGGACAATAGACGCTGACAGCAGAGATGTTGGCGTGGGTGGGACAACCAAGTTTGGGGACAGAGGCACGAACTTTCTTCTTCGATGTTTCCGCTGCCTCATCGAGTGCATTGTTGGCGTTTTTTGTTGTTGTTGTAACTGTTACTGCTACCATTGTTGTTGCTGCACACCCACATCAGCGTAATTATCTCTGTCGTAGTCTTCGTCGTCATCGCTTGCCCTTGTTAAATACTTACTCGCAACACACACACACAGATACAAATATGTAGATTATGCTATTGAGAACGTATGCCAGGGCCCCTGCGCACAGTGGTGCCAACAAATATTAAAAGGGAATTTAACTCATTGCACTGCATATAATAAAAACAAATATACAATTGAATAATCAATATATAAAAGAATATAAAAAATATGTTCTATTCAGGCATTTATAGCAAATTATTCTTGAAGAATCCTTTTTTTCAATAGAAAAACTTGCATTTATTTCTTATATATGAATATAAATATGTTAAGTTATTTAGAAACTTTGTTTAAATTGAAAAATTCAATTATATGTTTACAAACCGTTAATAGGACAGTAGGAGAGGAAACTATTGTATTATCAAATTCGTTAAAAATATCGTTTCGATAAAAAAAGTGGTTTATCGTATTATTAGAAGACGAACAAAAGTATGTTCTCATTGAGTTTTTGTGATTATGATTTTTTACTTCTTAGAATCGGATAATATTAATATTATTATTAATTATAACTTAGGTTGTCAAATAACATAAAGTATGATCAATTTGATCTGTTAGGAATTTTTTTAGGCACTGCAAAGCGTTGTACTTGTAAACATGCTTTTATACAAATTTATCCCAAACTGTATAACAATTTATCCCAATTTATTTATATAATTATAAAATTATTATTTTTATTAATAATAAGAACGTTGTTGCAGAGTTTGCACTATTCTACTTCTTTATCTTATCATATTTCATTTATTTATATAATACTTGGCAACTGTCACAGTGCTTCCCATTCTTTGCCCAATGTTAGGCTGCCTTGCACCACTGTGCAGCTGGTCGTCTGGTTGTTGCCGGTTGTTGTT
Source organism: Zaprionus capensis (assembly GCA_018903675.1). NCBI lineage: Eukaryota > Metazoa > Arthropoda > Insecta > Diptera > Drosophilidae > Zaprionus > Zaprionus capensis. The sequence continues at coordinate 8,896,251 of JAEIFN010001073.1, read as the reverse complement.
TTCGACTTGTTTTCTGTTTTTTGCCTGCCTGCCTCGCTGAATGGGATGGGATGGGGCTGGAGCTTGAGGTTCGAGGTTTTGCCTTCGGGTTCGGTTCGGTTTTGGGTTCGTGTGCGGGTTTTGAGTTCGGGTGTGGACACGTAGAAACTACGCGCTGATGCTCATTGTTTGCCGGTGTTGCTGGTTGTTATTGTTGCTCTTTGCTGTTTGTTGTTGCTGTCATTGTTGCTGCTGCTGTTTTTGTTGCTATTTTACCGGCGTTGGCGGTTACCGTTAGCAGAAGGCGGCAACAGCAACAGCAACAGAGCAAGAGCAACAGCAACAGCACTTGACACACCCAAAAGGCGCCGGCACTTGCCAGGCGCACTTTCACGAATGCCGAACCAAGTCGACTAATTCGTGCTCTGCCTGTCTGTGTCTGTGTGTGTGTGCGTGTGTGTATTTATTTGTTATTTTTTCTTCTTTCTTCTGCGCTGCTTGCGCTTTCTAGATGGAGGAGATAACCGAAGCAGAGGACTGTGCAGCTCCCTCACTGCCACCAGCAATGGGCAACTCAAGGCGCAACTCCGGCGCTGCTGCAGCTGCTCCGGCTGGAAAATGCTACAAGCCCATCGCACCCGTCACCAGCTACAGCGAGAAGGCGGTGGGCAGCTCCCCCAAGCATCTGGTGAGCACCCTCAGCTCGCCCATCGAGCAGATAGCGTGCAGCGTGTCGCGGGAACATGCGCTCAAGTGTGAGATTGAGCAGCTGCAGGAGCGACTGAAGGACACCGAGGAGCGTCTGGCCTCGGTGCGTCTGCAGAGCGGCTCCCTGTCGCAGACGCAGCGTGCACTGCGCGAGCAGAACGGACGTCTGCAGGAGGAGTCCGAGATGCTCAAGCTGGACGTGCAGCATCTGCACGAGTGCGCGGGTGTGTTGCGTACCGAACTGCAGGCAGCGCGTCGGGATCGCGACGAGGCAATGCAGCTGGAGCGCTCGCTGCGCCACGAGCTGAAGGAGGCGCAACAGGAGCGCCGCAATGCGGTGGAGAGCAAGGAGAAGGACGCACGCATCATACAGGATCTGCAGCGACAGTGTCACGAAATGGAGCGCATACTGATGCGTAAGCATCCCGACTCTGTCTCGGCGCTGATTGGTAAGTTCCCAAGGAACCTGCCACCTGAGTCCCCCCCCCTGACCTGCTCTCTTTTTGCAGTTGCCTCAAAGCATCCTGCAATTTGCTCGTTGAACGATCAGGAGAACGTGAACAGTCGCAAGTTGCTGGAGCAGCGCATAGCTCAGCTCGAATCGGATGCCAAGGAGCAGGATCGCAAGGCGCAGCAGATTCTGGCCAATGTGCAGGCGCGTTTCAATTCAGTGCAGGCCAAGTACGAGACGCACATCGGCGACCTGGAGACGCAGGTGCTCAAGTAAGTCACCATACAGTTCTCTCCTACACTTCTCGCTGACCTTGTCTTCTCATCTTCATGCTTCTTCAGCCTGCAAGAGATCAACACAAAGCTGAACGAACAGATCGAGTCGCAGGTGCGCACACTGGATCGCTTCATGCAGCGGCGCTCCGAGAAGTACTACAACAACTGCACACAGACCGAGGTCGCCCTGGCTGAGCTGCCCCAGCACACGGAGACGAAGGCCAACTCCACCACGGGCACTCAGACACACTCGAATGCGGGCGCAATGCGCGATCACAGCACCAACACGATCGGCTGTCCCTCGCCCAGCGTCATCTGCCAGCAGCATCTGCAGCAGCACCAGCACCAGCAGCAGTTGCACTCGGCCGGCAGCAGCAGCACCAGCAGCACAGCCAACTCGACACCAAACACATCGCGCCCCAACTCAAAGCAGAGCGGCACCCAGCGACGCTCAACCATCGGTTCCAAGCTGCCCATTTCACAGTCAGACTCAACACTGTCGCTACTCAGCCACGGGCAGTCTCAGGGCCAGGGCCAGGGCCAGGTTCAGGGCCACAGTCAGGCTGCCAAGGAGGAGTCGCAGCTGTTGAGCTCTGTGCGCAGCATGCGCGTCGATCTGGCCATCAAGAACAAAGCGATGCAGCGACTCACACGCGAGCTGGACGACTGCAAGAAGACCATTCGCAAGCTGCAGCGGGATCGCGACGGCAGCGCCAGTGGGCTCAGTTCAGGTAAACAAAATACCCCCAAAGCGAGTGTGTTTTATTTGTTAATAATTTGACGATAGTGCAGTACAATCGAATCTATCGATACATCCCTCTGTCAATGTCCTCACTGCGTTCTTTCCGTTTGTATGGCTGTCGGTCCAAGTATTCCAAGTATTCCATGGACCACTTGATTATACATTAGGGCTGGAAATACATTGACGTTTGCTTTTCATATGAAACATCGATGTTCGTCGATGTATCATCGATGTTTACCCAGCTCTATTATACATTATAGTATCAATTCGATACTGAACGTATCGATAGTAGATGCTATCGCTGTAAATTATTATTCTGCAAACACCTTATCAAAGGTACCTAATTGAAAGGTTCTTGCTTCGTTATAGCTGCAATCGATAGTATGATATGTATTGTATGTAAATTCAGTTATCAAAATCGATCATCGATACATTTAGTAATGATTTACAATAGGAGATAGTGTTGACACATTGAATATCGTTACTATCGATACTCTGCATTCCTTTTCCAAAACTTCAAAACTCCTGATATTACAAATGTTCTTAAATCGATAGCACATATACAGATTTGAATGAAGAAGAACAGGAATAATCTAGCAGTATCGATAGAAATAGATCCGTTCGCGAGTAATAAATGCAATCGATAGATTTATGTAGATCCGATCTAGTGCTTTCAATTTGCAGGGTATTCATCTCTCCCACAATGTAACCTAAGTTTGCGTTTGCCTACTGCGCACTTCTTTATGCTTGGCTATCGCAGCAAACTAAGCGTATGATCGATACAAAGCTACAGTGTCGAGTAATGGCATCTGTGTGAGTTCGTATGTGTGTGTGTGTGTGTCACTCGGTCGCCAGTGAGCGTCGTCGTGGTCGTGGTTGGGTAGTGTAATTTATGGACTTTCTCTGCTCGTCAGCACGTACAAGACACAAAGTCACAAGACGAGGCAACAACACGCAAATAAATTGCTGGAATAAATCATTGCACACGGGCTGTCCCCTGTTACCGTGCCACGCCTCCCGTCACCCCTCCCAGTTCTCCCCCTCTTAATCTCCCTCTCCCCTCATTGCGGTCAGGTATGACCAGCTTGGGGCGGCCTCTTGACCGAACACTTTTTTGCACTCGTTTCAAATGGTCGCTCAGTAAGAGGCGCCGGGGGAGGGGGAAGGGAGAAGCCAGGAGGGGGCATGCGGCAGGCAAGGTGATGGGTAACAGGCATCGTTAACGGCCAATGGTCAACTTACGAGCATTTAAGACGAAACACGTTTGAGAGAGCCTGATCAAGCGAACCGCTACCCCATTTGCCCCTCCCCCCCTTTCCTCCTCCTTCGCTTCCCCTCTGTCTGGCAAATGGCATCTCGGGCACTTGGTTATGTCACCTGAGTGCGCTGGGGGGACTCGTTTATTTACATTTATCGATTTGAATTTGCTTAGTTGTTGTTTTTTTATCGCTTCGCGCGCTCGAGTCAAAGAAATGAGAAAGAAAGAAAAGAAAATTCGAAAGCGAAAGTCAAAGTCAAAGACAACGTCGGACCGGCCCCAAACAAACGACGACGCCAACGACAAGCTCGCAGCGTGTGGGGCAAAATAGTAGAAAGGAAGAGGCAACGTGTGGGCGGGGGCGGTAGCGGGTTGGGCTGTGGCAGCGCGGGGCATCCCATGGTGTCGCGTCGCGCATGCGCGCAAGTTTTATAATTTCATGTCTCGTTAGTCGCTTGTTTAAGCCCCTTCCCCTTCTCCTTCCCCCTGCTGTTGCTCTTCTTCTCTTTCTTGTTTTGTTCATATTTTTCATATGAAAAAATAACTTAAGCAGCAAAATGTGTGTTAATAATAGCATTAACAGCAACAGCAGCAACAACAACAATAACAGCAACAACGACAACATTAAGTTACTATTTTAATTTCCAACGCGTGTTCGAATGCTAATTTCGAGCACATTTTGTCGCCGAGTTACGCAATTTACTACGACGCGTCTCATTTAGTTATTTTCGTATCGCATTTTGTATTTATTTTGTTTTGAGCTTCGCTGTGTCTGTGAAATTTGAGGCCTGCGTGCATTGAACTCCGCTCATCAGGTCGCAATTGGCAGCGCACGTGACGCTTAACATTATATAATGCCTAGAGAGATGCAGATATATCCATTAATATCTGCCACGCATGACTCGGCTTGTCTTTTTATCTCCTTTGTTGCATAAACAAACGATCGATTCTTAGGCAAAAAAACCCATCTAATATATTTAAAAAACCTTATTCCTCTCTTTATTCATAAGATCTACAGTTACAAGTTATTTATTCTTTATTACTTTTCTCAAGCAGGTGCCCGCTTGGATTCAAAACTTCAGGGCGGAGGAGGTAGCACAGCTGGCATGTCCGCAAGTGGCAGCGCCTTGCAGCGGCATTATATCGATCACATACCGGCAACTACAGAGTCGCAGGCATTGAAGGAGGCACACAACAAGTATCACCTGCTGCAGGGCGACTACAAAACGTTGCACGACAAGCGGCTGCAGGACGTAAGTGCTCCCTCTCTCTTGTACTCTCGGTGTCTCTTTTATTACAACTGTTGCTCTTTTCTATTGCAGCTAAAGACCCTACAAAGTGCTCACGAGCGGGAGCTCGCCTCGTGCAACGAGACTGTGCGCATACTGCAGCAGCGACTCAACGAGCGCGAGGAAGCCTTTGCCACACAGAAGCGCCGCAAGGTGCCCGGCGACTACTATGCCCTCAAAGCCAAGGTATAGGAGTTGCAAGTTGCAAGTTTCAAAATTCAAGATTCAAGATTCAAGATTCAAGATTCAAGATTCAAGATTCAAGATTCAAGATTCAAAATTCAATATGCAGGCCATCAATCAAGCTAAATTCAAAATGGAAATTATCAAGATCAATTGCCGCTCAATCCCCCCACCTCTCTGTTGTTGTAACTGATTTGTTGTCTTTGTCTGCTGCAGGTTTCGCTGCTGGAGCGACGCCACTCGGAGCGGGAGGAGCGGCTGCATATGTTGGTGGAGGCGCTTAGCAAGGGTCGTCTGAATGGTGCCCTGGAGGACATGCTGCAGGAGAACAACAACAAGTAGACGCCGATTGAGGATGTGGCTGAGCAACTTGCTTAGTCCATATAGGAGCGACAATTACATGTGTATATGTGTATATGTGTGTGTGTGTATGTATGTGCGTGTGTGAGTGTATTCGTTTGTTATTCGTACCAAAGTTCCAAATTTTAATTTAAGTTTAAGCGATTCATAGGTATTTTTATATGTATGTATTCGATGTGGGTACCCCTTGAGTACCCACTGGACTAGTCCAGCAGCCAAATTGCATGTGTCACTTAAGATCTTCTCTAGGCCCCTGAAATGAAAAACCGATACTCATAACTTTAAGCAGAAACTAATAATATGTTTACACTCTGTCCAAAATGAGGACAATTCGTACCTATCTTACGGTACTCTACGATCTTCTATCTTTACGATATCGTCAGTCAATTTCAAAGTAATGCCGAGTTGAACTGATCGGGAGGCTTTCGCCTTCGCCTGACTCACCGCAATTATTTGTAAATACCGAGAAGATAACTGTACTTTGTAGTGTTCGAATTTCGAATTAGCAATCAATCTGAAATAATCAAAGTATTTGTCCATGTAACCCACGTTCCCTCCCCCCCACGTTCCAAGTTTCTCCTGCCCACTGTGCGCAGCAAGGTCAACTTTTAAAAACTTGATGTAAACAATAAAAGTTATAGTAATGAAGGTTATGATAGTTTTTAATATAATTAGGCGTATTTTAAAGACAACACCGAAATGTGTTTGGAGCTGGCAAACCACACGAAACCGAAAGAGAAAGAGAGAAAAGAGAGAGAAAGGTGGAGAGAGCGAGCTAGCGATCATGCATAAGAAGAGTCGAGTCGAGTTGGGGTTAGTTGACTCGACTCGACTGCCAATGAAGTTGTTCCGTCAGAAATGCTGCCAGTTGCAGCATCCAAAACACACTTTCCTGGTGTGTTGCGCCATGTGTTGCAGTAGCAGTTGCCACTGTCCATCCACAATTACAGAGTAATACAAGTTCGGCGCCATTTACTGGGTTACACTCGATTAATAGTGAAATATTCGTATTGAAATTAATTATAGCAGAGCAAGAGGGGAGAACAATATGAACTTAATCTAGAAATTACTGCATGATCTAATCTAATCTCTTAAATCTAAATGTTTTAAAGACCAGCAGAGCCTAAGCGATTCACTTGTAATGTGCGCTCCAAGTGCACAACCGCAGCAAGGTCGAGCATGACTCCCTCTATATCTACATACAGTATGCATATAAGTAAAATATAACTACAATAGATAACTGTCTAATGAGTCAGAGAACTCTGTCGATTTTAGATTGTTCCGAAATGTTCAATGTACACCACCCTTAAAGCTACAACAACCCTACATGCCCACGCAAGCCTACAACTCTTAACCCTTCATAATATTTTATTTAACTCGTGTATCTCAGATACATTGAGGAATTCATGCATTTGTCGAACTGAATAGGCGGCGTCCAATAGTCGTGCAAACTCGATTATAGTGTTCTTACTAGTTTTAAATCTAGCATGTGTATGTGTACGTGTATTCCGTAAGAGTATGCTGCATTCGTAGTGTATTACACTTTGAAAAAGTTATGTAAGCAACCAATTGAAATCCATGAAATAATGTCAAATTGCGAAATTGTACAACAAAATAATATTAGTGAAGATTACAATGAATAAATTCAACCAAAATTGTGAAACCAAAACACAAAATTAACCATATGAAAATAAACTTGAATTTACAGTTAATGTATTCCATTGTATAAACAATCTTTCTATTTATTTAAAACATATTTGGATGGGAAAAGAAGTAACTTTGGAATTATGGTCAGTCATCTACTATTGCTTCCCACAACCCAAATACAAAGATACATAAATCTTTTTTCGTTTGCTCAACAAGTAAATAAGTAAATTTTATTAGCGATTTACGAGTATAGGTGTGTGATTAAAATGCTTACAATGGGGCAGGTGCCGAACGAGGGGCACGTATCCCATTGCTTCTTTGTTAGTAGATATTTGTAGATATTATCATATGTGCTTCTTGTATCGTCTTAATAGCATGGCATATAACAATTGCTAAATAGTATAATAAGGTTATCATCGTATATAGTTAGTTTTGAGTACTTCGAGTATGGATATAGTGCTACTCGAATCTTGGATTAGAAGACATCGTCAATCTGCTGATAATACGATCCCAAACAACAGCAACATTTAACTACGGCTCTCGACCGTTAAGGGAAAAGGGTAACATCTTGATATATATAGTGTTATATAGTGCATAACATAGTGTAGTATTTGGTTAACAATAACTTGGGTATACAACTGTAACTGTACTAAATTTCCAATATTTGCAAATCTTGATTAAGCTTTTTATGTTTTGTTTTCTTGTTTTGTTTTTTCTTTTTTCCGTTTTCCAAAGTGTCGATTCACATCATTTATGCTAGTAGGGTAGTCGATAGTGTTGTGCTTGGGTGCCGTGGGCCAGTCGAGTGCTCTCACTCGATTGAAGTCCCAATGTGCCCGGCGGCAGGGGGGTTGCCAGTTCACCTCTGGCTGGCGACTCTTCTGCTGCCCAGACTCTTAGACTCTCCTCGGTCCGCCTTGCCGCACCGCACCGCACCGCCGCGGCCGGCACTGCGGCGAGGGCCACTCGACGTCAAGGTGGACGTGGACGTGGACGCGCCCTCGTTGAGAACAGAACTGCGAGCGACGTGGGCAGCCAGTTGCGCCTTTTATAGCCATAGTACCCGTGGCCATTGCCTGGCATCCGCTTGGGCACATCTGCGATGTGCTTGTACACAATTTCACGCCCAGATGCGCATCAATCCTTATTCATTTATTTAGCAGCCGTCGCCCGCCACGGAGAGAGCCAACATATTGTTCATTGCACTTTAATTCGATTTTGATTGAAGCACTCTTATCGCAATTGTGCACCCGTCCCCAGTGCGGCTCGAGACCCGGCCGGACTGGGCTGGGTTCAGGCGGGTTCATAAGGATTTCCAGCTCGGTTCCGCCTTGTTGTATGTGTCTAACATGTAGAAAAGAAAAACATTTGAGTAGACACTGCAGACGGTAGCTGAGGGTGTCTGCATGTAATGACGTCACTAAATAAATTGCCCCAGTTCGCTTTCATTCATAAAATTGTGATTTAGAAACGGGACACGAGCAGCTGACGCACTTTACCCAGCTGAAGTGGAAGTTCAAAGCGGGCAGGACAATGCCAGAACGCATTGGTGCACATGTGCGATAAGCGAAATTGAATCAATCTATAAGAAATTGAGGCTGACTAGTGAATGTGCCAATAGCTTTTGTGTGTGGGCGGGTTCAATCTCACAGGAAGCGTGTGCACCGATTTTGGTATAAAAACCAAGCGTTGCGCCAAGGAAAGTCATTCAAGTTTCGAGTCTTGCTCGAGCAGCGATTGGCCTAGGTCGCATAACATCGTTAGGAATCCAGTTAACTGTTCATCACCGCAAGCCACCAGTTCTAGAATGGCCGCTAACCCTCGATGGCTGAGGGTCAACATTCTGATATTGATGCTCCAGCTTGGCAGGATGCAACTTGCGCTATCCAGTGTGAGCCCCAACCGTTTGGACTCCGATCACCAGGTGTGTGACAGTCGCGCTCTGCACTGCTCCTCCGACCAGTCGCACCGCACAATGGAGAACCGACACAGTGAGCTAGACGAATACGACGAGCATCTTGTGTATAGACAAATTTCGGAGAGGCGACTTGGCGAAGTGAAGTCTATTGCCAGAGCCGGTGAACAACGTGAGGCACGAGAGCAACGAGATCGCTTAGATACTCGCAGCAATCTGTCGCGCCGGGAGGCACAATCTGAGAATCAAAGGAATGGCTTGCAGCGAGAGCAGCGAGGTGAACGACATGTAGAGGTGCGTGATTCATCACGCAGACAGGATCGAAGGGTAGAGCGACAAAATCGAGATAATACTGACACCACTGACAGGATGGCAAGGGAAGAACGCACTAACATGGAATTACGCACTGATAACTCTCGGCGGGAGGATCGTGTTGACCTTCGTCGAGAAGAGCCAGCAGTATCTCAAAGAAACGAACGCAACAGCAAAGAACGAGTTGAACGTGTGGACAGGCGAGTAAGCCGAGAGAGTACTGACCCCACTCATAGACTGGCACGAGAAAATCGTGTCCAAGACGGTACCCGACGTGAGGACCATGATTACCTTCGCCGAGAACAACGAGAAGTCTCCCGAAGAAACGAACAAAACAGCAAAGAACGCGTTGAGCAACTGGAGAGGCGAGATAATCGAGAGACTACCGATCTTACACGCAGACTGGCACGAGAGGATCGTGTTCACGATCTTCAACGAGCAGAACGAGATGTAACACAAAGACATGAACGTGTGGAACGTAAGGAAAGGCGAGTAAGCCGAGAGCATACTGACCCCACACGCAGACTTTCACGAGAAGATCGTGTTCTAGACGATACCCAACGTAAGAGCCGTGATGACCTTCGCCGAGAACAACGAGAAGTATCCCGAAGAAACGAACGTGATAATCAAGAACGTATTGAACGTATGGAAAGAGATAATACTGACCTCACACGTAGACTTGTACGAGAAGATCGTATTCGAGATGATACCCGACGTGAAGAGCGAGACGATCTTCGCCGTGAAGAACGAGAAGTATCCCGAAGAAACGAACGCGATAGTCAAGAACGTACTGAACGTATGGAAAGGCGAGTAAGCCGAGATAATACTGAAGATCGTATTAGAGAGAATACCCGACGTGAAGAACGAGACGATCCTCGCAGAGAAGAACGAGACGATCTTCGCCGTGAAGAACGTGTCAGCCAGGAAGGTGTTGAACGTATGGAAAGGCGAGATGGTCGAGAGACTACCGATCTTACACGTAGACTGGCACGAGAAGATCGTGTTCAGGATGATACCCGACGTGAAGAACGGAACGATCTTCGTCGTGAAGAGCGAGAAGTTTCCCGCAGAAACGAACGTGATATGGAAAGGCGAATAAGCCAAGATAATACTGACCTTACACGCAGACTTACACTAGGAGATCGTGTTCAGGATGATACCCGACGTGAAGAACGAGACGATCTTCGTCGAGAAGAGCGAGAAGTTTCCCGCAGAAACGAACGTGATAATCAAGAACGTATTAAACGTATGGAAAGGCGAGTAAGCCGAGATAATACTGATAATGCACGTAGAGTTGCACAAGAAGACCGCATTCGAGAGGATACCCGACGTGAAGAACGAGACAATCTTCGCCGAGAAGAACGAGAAGTTTCCCGCAGAAACGAACGTGATATGGAAAGGCGAATAAGCCAAGATAATACTGACCTTACACGCAGACTTACACGAGGAGATCGTGTTCAGGATGATACCCGACGTGAAGAACGAGACGATCTTCGTCGAGAAGAGCGAGAAGTTTCCCGCAGAAACGAACGTGATAATCAAGAACGTATTAAACGTATGGAAAGGCGAGTAAGCCGAGATAATACTGATAATGCACGTAGAGTTGCACAAGAAGACCGCATTCGAGAGGATACCCGACGTGAAGAACGAGACAATCTTCGCCGAGAAGAACGAGAAGTTTCCCGCAGAAACGAACGTGATATGGAAAGGCGAATAAGCCAAGATAATACTGACCTTACACGCAGACTTACACGAGGAGATCGTGTTCAGGATGATACCCGACGTGAAGAACGAGACGATCTTCGTCGAGAAGAGCGAGAAGTTTCCCGCAGAAACGAACGTGATAATCAAGAACGTATTAAACGTATGGAAAGGCGAGTAAGCCGAGATAATACTGATAATGCACGTAGAGTTGCACAAGAAGACCGCATTCGAGAGGATACCCGACGTGAAGAACGAGACAATCTTCGCCGAGAAGAACGAGAAGTTTCCCGCAGAAACGAACGTGATATGGAAAGGCGAATAAGCCAAGATAATACTGACCTTACACGCAGACTTACACGAGGAGATCGTGTTCAGGATGATACCCGACGTAAAGAACGAGACGATCTTCGTCGAGAAGAGCGAGAAGTTTCCCGCAGAAACGAACGTGATAATCAAGAACGTATTGAACGTATGGAAAGGCGAGTAAGCCGAGATAATACTGATCTCACACGTAGAATTGTACGAGGTGAAGAAGAAACCGATCTTCGCCGAGAAGAACGAGTAGATCTTCGCCGAGAAGAACGAGAAGTTTCCCCAAGAAACGAACGTGGTAGTCAAGAACGTATTGAACGTATGGAAAGGCAAGTAAGCCGAGATAATACTGAACTCACACGTAGAGTTGCACAAGAAGACCGCATTCGAGAGGATAACCGCCGTGAAGAACGAGACGATCTTCGTCGTGAAGAACGAGACGATCTTCGCCGAGAAGAACGAGAAGTATCCCGAAGAAACGAACGTGGTAGTCAAGAACGTACTGAACGTATGGAAAGGCGAGTAAGCCGAGGTAGTACTGACCTCACACGCAGCCTAACACGAGAAGATCGTATTCGAGAGGATCTTCGCAGTGAAGAACGTGACAGTCAGAAAGGTGTTGAACGTATGGAAAGGCGAGATGGTCGAGAGGCTACCGATCTTACACGTAGACTGGCACGAGAAGATCGTGTTCAGGATGATACCCGACGTGAAGAACGAGATGATCTTCGCCGTGAAGAACGAGACGATCTTCGTCGTGAAGAACAAGAAGTATCCCGAAGAAACGAACGTGGCAGCCAGGAACGCATTGACCGATCGGAAAAGCAAATAAACCGAATACATCGACTGGCACGGGCAGAGCTTGTTCGCTTAGGTGGACGACGTGAAGCACGAAGCAATCTTCAAAGAGCTGAACCAGAAGTCTTTCGAAGAGAGGTGCGTGTGCGTGAGCAAACTGAGCGATTAGAAAGTCGTAGTGATCGACGTGAAGATATCCGACGCGAGGTACATCGCGATGAAACATCTCGTAGGGAGGAGCGCAATGGTGATGAGCGAGAAGAGCGAATGAGTGTCCTCGCGGTTTCATTGGATGAAGGAGAAATGTCCCGATACGAATATGTGCAGGAGAGTGGCAAAATGCAGCGCAGCAGTTGGCCAACCTCTGGTTACGAGAAGCAAGGACTTTACGTTGCTGGCCAAGCGCTTGTGCTCTTGCTCATTTACTCGAGAATCAACGCAGGTCCAAAAGGACTCAAGCTTGGGTGGGTAATTAGGTGTTAATTGCTGCTGCGACGTTAACTAATCAATTAACCCGCTCGTCCATTTTCCCACATTACAGCAACATGATGGGTGGTCACTTCCAAGCCCTATTACATCCCGGTAACTGTTAAGGAAGGACGCTGAACAAATGCAACCCTATTCGACCTGAAGGAAGCTGAATAACCTGAAACGCATAAGTACCTAAGAGACCACAAATCACAAACCGAACGGAGAGTGGATCCGATATATATATATATATGTCGGAGATGTTTGTAAATCCAATGTACAATTTAATCGAAATGTTACTGTAACTGTAAACTAAACACACGAAGCTAACAAATAGAAGTTATACTTAGTTGAGCATATATGCACACTCTCTTTCTATCTCCTACGATTTTCGAGCCTGCGGTTGCCCGAAAATCACAAATAATTGGAGCGACAGCCCCCAGGGTTGGGTTTGGTAGCCCCCTCCCTTGCGACTAGTCCTGACTGCACTATGAGATTGTCTACTTGCTCGGAATGCGGGACGAATAGGATGCGAATGCGAATGTGAATATTACTCCAGCACTTGGCACAAGAGGCCCTCTTCACGCCCCACTCAACTGCCGCCCTGCCAGCACACAAAGCTGAACTGGAAAATTATTATTGCGATTTTCCATGTCGGTTGGTCGGTTGGTTGGTTGACTACCTCCTTGTGGGCCGCCTTTGTGTGCCGGGCACAAATGTTGTTGATAAATTTCTCACATATTAGATGCCGGGCCTCATTTCACACTGGACTCGCTTGTCTGGTCTGTTCTGGCCCGCTCCAGTCTGGTCTGGCCTGGTCTAGTTCGGTCTGGTCTGGTCTGGTCTGGTGTGGTTTGTTCTATGCGTCTTTCGCTTTTCAAAGGATTTCCCCATGAGAGCGAGGCAGTAAGCCATCCTTAATCAGTGAAACCAACACAAATTTCACTCAATTTTCTCCTATTGGGGATTATTTCGTGCGAATGTGTGTGTGTGCATGAAACTTATGTTGTGCATGTACAAATACACTTGAACACACACCAGCACACACACTCCCACGGCAAACTGTTTGCAGCTCGCGTTGCTCCTGCTACTACCCCAAGCAGATAAATCCAGCCAAATGCTACAGTTATGAGAGAAAATATATCGCTGTAAACAAGTATGTGCATCTACCTACACAAGCGCTTGTGTGTGTGTGTGTGTATATGTGGGCACCTAATTAGTGCGCAATTTTGCAATTCAAGAAATCTGCAGCAATCTCACCTGAAGCATCCCAAGGGGAACTCGCAAGTTGGGGCTAAGCCGATTTGAGGATACCCTGCGTACCCACGTTGGGCGCCATAAGTTCAGTTTAGCTGCCATTAAAGCCGCATAAGCCGATTGATTATCAATATCGTGTCGATTGATTGTTATATTACGGCCTCCAAGGGCCCCGAGAGCCCCTCAACTATTTATGTATGAACAAATTGTGTTTTTACGAGTTCGTCTTGACGTAGCACAAGCCTTGCTATATGTAATGTATGTACGTATGCATGTGTGTGTGTGTGACTGTGTTTGTGTATGCCCAACATACACACACGCAGACACTGGCATGCCTGCTCTGTGGAGTGGAGACACTCGAAGCAAGGTTATTCGATATTAAAACACCACAAAAGCGCAATAAACCAACAAGAAAACATCATAAAAAATTGAGTTTTCAATATTTATTCGAATTAAATAATTCACGCGCTTCGGTCTGATGCCCGTTGCCGTTGCCGGAGCAGGAGCCGGAGCCGGAGCTGGGCACGAAGTCGGGCAGCTTAAAACCGCATAACCCGGCTACGTTGCCAAGCACACACACACACAGCACACGCAACAAGCACTCACACACACACACAGACATCATACAGTCATACATATAGAAGGACTAGACTTGCTTCCGGAAGGGCTCAAGCAGCGCCAGAGAGCGCGAAGGCGAAGGCAAAGGCAAAGGCATTACGAAGTTTGAGTCCAGGGGGTCGCTTGGGGTTTTGTACGTATGGCATTTTACGAGCATTTGAGGTTTATTTTATGCTTTTAACCACACACACACATACATACACACACCTACAGTCCTACACACTCACACACACACACAAACACACACCCATAATGCAAAATAACATAAATTTTGTGTCAGAAATCATAAATTTCAATAAAAATAAAAGCAGCGAAGCGCCAAATAAATACACGAACTGACGGGACGAGAAGGAAACGAGAATATGAGAAAGGGGCAGCGGAAGGGCAATGGCAAAGAGAGCAGAAAGAGCTCTCAGTGTAAGGTAGCAAGTGCCAAGGCTATCAGATTGTATAAAGCCATACAGACCAGGCGAGAAAGATAGTCCAAGGAGAGAGCAGAAGACGAAGAATTGAGAGTGTTGCAGTTGCTTGGAGACGCAAGTGAATGCAACAGTCGCACCTTGATGACAGTCGCACTGGCACTTTCGACTTACAGTTACCCTGCATGACATAAGTCGCATTCCAAATCTCTTAGTTGCCTCTCGGCCATCGAGGAATCTCCCGAGTCATGTCTCCATTTTGTGCGTCCTCTTTCCCACGTTTTTCTTTGATTTGGATTTTACCTTTTTTTTTGCCCCTCAAGTCAGTAGGAAAAAGCTGCTTGCTCTCTGCTCTTTGCTTCTACTGCACGTGCCCAATCCGAATACACATTAAGAAACACTTTGCTTCCATTTGACTTAAATGCTTCCATGAAAACGCATGCAAAATTTAACAGAGAAAAGTGCACAAGTTACCGGACTATCCGGAACTAACGAATGTACACCGAACTATACCAAAAGGCTGCGTATTATAATATGTTAATGATTTAATGATTTAAGAGTGTCCTTGTGCATTGAGCTAGTGAGATTTTAGTTTAAGTTTTAAATGATTTCTAATTCGGAATTTTAAATAAATAAACTGCAACAATGTCTTTATAATAATCTACTAATGGCGCAGTAAAATCCAGTTAAAAGAAGATAATTAACAATGCTAACAAACAGATTTGTTTTTATTCTACATATAAAGTAGGCATATACATTTCTTTTAAAGTATTTAATGTACGATATGGTTTGTATATCTCTCGAAGAATTGGCTCTACTTCTTGTATATCTTGCTAAGTTTTTATTGTATGGTATATCTTGCTAGGGATTGGTTTCTCGTATATCTCTCTAAGTGTCTATTGCATTGTGTAGGATGGGGTCCATTTTATGTATACCTCACTAAGTGTCTATTGTATATCTTTCATAGGATTGGCTCCATTTCTCGTACATCTCTCTAAGTGTCTATAGAAGGTATATCTCTCTTAGAATTGGGTTCACTTCTTGTCAGTACAGTCAACCCTTGAGTCGTGGAAGGCGTTGCTTCACTCAGCGGGAAATGTTGAAAAAAGGCGAGCGACGAGATCACATTGAGGACGCCTCTTTATAGACATCTCTGGCTCGAGCTGTAACACAATTCAAGCCAAATCGATGGGCGTTCCAATGGACTGGTTGGCCTAGGCGGGGGCGTGGCGTAGTGCGTTTGCAGGCTATGAAGGAGGAGGCGTTGGGAGGAAGGGTGGGTGGGAGTTTTCTCTTTGCTGTGCTGTGCTGACATTTGCTGGCAATTTTATAAATTATCAATTTCATCGGCAACTGAGCAGCGAGCGAATAAATAAATACATAAATAAAAGAAATACGTGAAATGGAAAATGGGAAATGGAAAATCGTTGCAAAAAATTGTGAAATTGCGAAAACTGGCGAAATTGGTAAAAATTCGTGAGACCGCAGCAATTCCAGCAGAGCCAGCAAAAAAAAGAAAAAACCAAACAAAATAAAACAGACACCCCCCAAAAAAAGAGCCAAAAAAAGAAGCTGAAAAAACTGCGAAGCAATGCGAAAAAAAACAAGAAAATTCACCACAAGTTGCCATTAAACGTCAATGGGAAATCGGGCCAGAAATTGTTAGATTGCAGATGCCGGAGATGCTCAGCTCGAGTTGGTGAGCTGCCGAACTGCTGGAGATGAAAGGAGCTGCAGAAGGATGTCTCCCGATGAAATTGGAGACAGCGACGCCCTAAGCGAAATGTGCAGTTAAATAAAAATCAAAGCGGTTTACGTTATCAGCGACGATTTTCTGTGGGCGTACCGTGGGTGCCCCCTTATCCTACTGCTGCTGCTGCTGTTGCTTCTGCTGCCTTGCCCATCTTCGATTGCGATTGCGATTGCCAGCAAGTTGCGTTGACAGCGCCCCAAACGTTTGCATAATCTCCACCCCCTCCCCGCCTCACAGCCAAGTTGCTGCCCATGTTCCGTCTGCGTCTCCACGCTTGCCCCGCAGTGAGCTGCATTTTGTGCGAGCAAATGCGAAATTGGTTTATGCAGCTGACTTTTATGGGGGCACGTCAGACCTGGCGCGGCACAGCACAGCACAGCAGAGCAGAGCTCGGCACGGCGCGGCGCGTCGCATTTGCAAATAGGGCAAACTTTGACAGTGCAGCTTCGGCTCGAGCTGGGGCAAATTTCTAAATAGAATCGAGCAATGCACAGCAGCAGCAGCACTTGCAGTTGCAGTTGCATTTCCGCTGCTTGCTTGCCACGGCAAGGGGTGGCAGCATCCATTGCAGTCGTGCAAATAAATTTGCTGTTCACGTAGAGGGAAAGCCGTTTGCACAAGCACATGCAATCATCCACAAATATTGTCTAAGCGAACACACGCACATCCCGCAGCCCCCCTCCCTACCCCCTCTGTCACATCGTGTGTGTGTGTGTCTGTGCACCGCGACGACTGCAAAGTTTTGATAATCCATGGCTCGTTGCTGAATTGATCAATTGGAAAGCAGCCGCAGCATTGCCGCCGCACGTCAATTGGTAGGCCCGAAGGTGCATACGGTGCACACGGGGGCAGCTTACCCTACCCCTCTGCCTCCACCCCTCTTTGGCTGACTGCCTCCTTTCCACCTCAGCTGTTGCCCCACGCAGACCGCGCTGCTCGCCACATCCGTTGATGACATTTGCTGGCGCGCCCCACTCGTTGCATTTCCTCCAGCTCTGACTGTGGCCTGTGACTGCTCTCTCTTCCTCATCCCGCTCTCGACTGCCGTCTGCTGTCTGCCACCTGCCTCACCTGCCACCTGCCTCTGCCTGGCAGCTGCCACGTCCTTGAGTTTTATGGGATTTTTAGATATTTATAGATTGCGCTTGCACAATCGCTTTGCTTTGCTTCGCCATCGACAAGTTGTGTGTGTGTGTATGATTGTGTGTGTGTGTGTGGGGTGTACCTATGTGTGCTTGGCTGTTGCAACAAATGTGAGTATCCCTTGCCCTTCCCCTCACCCATTTCCCCACCCTTTCTGCGCAGCGAACCATAAAAAATGGGCACATTCGGCACACGCCAAACTGCCTGCGCTGTTGCTGCTGTTGTTGTTGTTTCTGTTGTTGTTGTTGTTTCTGTTGTTGTTGTTGTTGCTGTTGTTGTTGTTGCTGCTGTTGTTGCTGCCATTGGTCAGCGCGAGGCGAGTGCGAAGGCGGCAAATCAAAGTCAATTTGGCAAAGATCTTGGAGTTGCCTCGAGTGGCATGGAATGTCCTTGTTGCGACCACAAAGCGTTGCAGCGTGCACAACATCTCTTCTTCCTCCTGCCCCTCCCTCGCTCACTTCTTTCTCTTGCGGTTGCATCTTGCATCCACTGCAAATCTCTCCAACCGTGCCATATGCCCCGTCGATAAGTATCGCAGTAGGTGCACTTCTACTTCTCTACACACTGCCCACAGGCAAAGGACTGCGAACATATTGAAGAGCGAAGCACAAAGAGGCAGAAAGAGAGAGCGAGAGAGAGAAAGAGAACTTAAATTGTCCCCTAACTGTGCAAGGAAGTTGGCCAAACAAACTGCTTGACCCGCCACTTGGACAGCTGGAAGATTGAAAGGATTTCAGATTTTTATCTGGCAACTCTTTGGGAAACTTGCTTGGCTTGGAGAATGGAGGGAACATTTTGAGAATGGGGGGAACATATATATGATATATTAAATTAAGAATATATATTGAAAGCTTAAGCAAGTTTAGTCATGATTAGGAGAAAAGGGTTAGAGACATACATAGATATTGTTTAAGATATATATTTGAAAACTGCAGATTGAATTTTATAAAGGTCTGTATGGCTGTATGAATATTTAAAATATCAGATATATTATTATATGAAGTAATCCGATGTGATATAATATGAAACAATCTGATAAAATGGGATATAATATGTTATAATGTGATATAGTACGATATAATATGACAAATATATAGTGCTATTATACGAGGTATGTTCAAAAAGTATTGCGAATTTTGAATTTTCGCGGGCTATACTTGGTATAGATGTTCGGGAACAACAAAACGAAACAAAAAAATCTAAATTCGGTTATACGTAACCCGCGAAAATTAAAAATTCGCGATACTTTTTGAACACAAATCGTATGGTAATGGATATTATAGCCTGAAATAAACTATATTAGGATGAATTGAATGACATGAATATAAAATTAATATAATGTGGTATAGATATGGTAGGTATAATATGATAATGGGAGCATTATATGATATAAGGTGACAATGTACGATAAAATATAATGAATATACAACGTTATGATATGGTAAGATATGGATATATTATAGTATAACCTGAAATGAAATTATAGAATGATGTATAGTGTGATATAGTGAAATAGAATAGAATATAAATAATATAATATAATGTATGATATGAAATAAAGTAATCTAGTGCGATTTTATATAATGATATAGTAAGCTATAGTGTGCCATGATAGTTATGATAGAATATGGCATCAGTAGCCACATCTCGAATGTACTTGATAATTCCAAACTGTCTGTGTGTGTGTGTGTGTGTGTGTGTGTCAAACGTAACTCACATGTATGCAGTAAGCCTAGGTAAACCTGCTCAAGCAGACATGCACAGACATGTCGTACGTGACAGCTTTGACGTCTCTTCCGTCTAATCAAGCATCCCCCACACACACACACACACACACACACATTCGACTGTAGCTCACCCCATCAGGAGATATTAATTATATAGAAACCGCAGTGTTTACTGTGAAATCGCCGCTGCGGGCATAGATTGTGGTTGCTGTTGCGCCACTTGCAGACAGTGTGGCAGTTAATTAACATCGCTCACTGTAATCGTACATTGCCAATTGAAGCTTTAAGCGAACAGTTACCTTTATCGCACATCGGTAAGCCCTGCACCCTGCACCCTGCACCTGTACTCCTCCTGCCTCCGACACCTTTCCCTCTGCTCCATCAACTTTAGCCATGCCCCTACTGCACCTTGCACCTTGCCCCTTGCCCCTTGCCCCTTTTGGGTTGGTTCAGAATTCAATTAGAAATTTACATAGAGTGACTGCTGTAGCATTTGCTGCCCTGCTGACCCTCCTTGCGCCCCTCCTTGCCTCGCCCTGCCTCGCCCCCTCAGCAGTTACCGTTGCAGTTAACAGTCAGAGAGGGGGGGGGGAGGCAGTTGGCAGTTGGCGAGTGCGAACTAGCAATGCCCCTTGGCACATTCGCAATCGCGTTGGCATCGACACTCGCACTCGTATTCACACTCGCACACTCGCACACACACTTACACATGCATTGTGCAGCAGAGCGTGTGGCAATTGAATTTTTGCGGCCAGGCGGACACAGCTGCACAGTGGGACAAATGGGACGTGTGCACGTACAGTGGGGCAGCACGAGGAGAAGTGTGGACAGACAGACAGACAGACAGACAGACAGACAGACAGAGAGGCAGCTGGAGAGCGGCAAATAAAAAGGTGTTGATGGACTGCAACATGCACTGCACAAATTGCATATTGCAACAGCAAGGGGGGGAGGGAGGTGCCTTGGCATATGGCCAAAACTGGACGATCGGCGTTGGCCAAATGTAATGGCCAATGGATTGCGGCCGCATGACGTTGCTGCTAATTAAACGCGAAAATTGCATAAAGCTGCAAAGCGTCGCTGAAATTGTAACCGAAACTGGCAAGTGGCAAGCAGGAGAAGGATTGCAAGCGAGGGGAGGCAGGAATGTGAACTGCACTCCCCCCTCCACCCCCCAACCTCCATCAATTGAAATTCAATTCGTGCAGCAGCTGCAACGAAATTGAATACAACAACAAACGAAACCTGAACGAGGTTACGAATTAGATGCGCGGATGCGGATGCGAGTGCTGCATTAGTTGAAATGGAAACCAGAACGTGGCCAACAGCAGCAGCAGCAGCATAAAGTAGCAAGTGGCAGGGGGGCGAGCAAGGGCAGCTGCCTCGCTGGACCAAGCCGAATTAGAATGAAAAATAATTGCAGGCAGCGCCGGCTCGTTTCAATTAAGTTCGGTGCGCACTCACTCGCCCAAAGTGCCCCGTCACGGACCTGGCCAGCAGCTACAGGCAGGTCTAGTCTTCTCTCTCTTGCCCTACATCCCTGCCTCCCCTCGCTGCCTGCTCCCCAGTGCCTGCAGCTGCCTCTACTATTGCAGCCTGCTCTCAGTTGCTGCTAATTATTGCTGCGCTGCACACAATGGAGCCAGCTTTTTGGGTCTCCAGTGGCTGCGCTTGGGCTTTGCCAGCGAAATTTAACAGATGCCACGGCAACTGCACCCGAGGGATGCATTTTGCTGCATGCCGCTGCGAGGCTGCATTGTTAAACAGTTAACTTCAACAGTGCAAGAGAGGGAGAGCAGAGGGGGCAGGAGGAGGGTGAACTGTGGGCCGCCTAAACAGCTGTCAGCACAATGGCAGGCTTAACGATCGAGCTTCAGCTGCCACCAAGGCACGAGGCAACAGTGCCACGAGCCACCTGTGCCAGCTGTGCCACCTCGCCCGGCGTGGCCAATAAATCAGGCAAGTTTCCTCAGGGCAGCACAAGCAGCAATTCGCTTGCCTCGCTGCCACAAATCACTCACTCGATATCCACGCGCATTCGCATTCGCATTCGCATTTGTGCCCGGACTTCATTTGCGGCTCATTAGCTGCCACATAATTCATAAGCGAGTGTGTCCCCTCCCCCCTCCCCTGCTCTCCTTCCCTGCCTTGCACTCGCCCTGTCTCGCTCTAATTGTACAATTGAATTTGCACAAAAGCATTGCATACTTTTTGGGGCCGCCTCCTTGGCCAAATGTGTCCATTGTCCTCGTCCGGCACGAGCTGCCTGATGTCCACTTGGAGCTAATTAAAGCTAATCGTGTTGTCGAGTTGAGTCCACGCTCAGCTGACGCCGCCCCCGTCGCTGTTGCCGCCGTCGTGGCTGCTGCTGTTCCGACGCTGAGTGCTTTGCACTGAGAGAAACCAGTGCAAGTCGAACAGTTCAGCTGGCAAAGAATGAATGAGTTACATGATTTTGTGTCATATTTCACAATAAGTGTTGCAAAATATATATCAAATATATAGAATACATATAGTATGGCAATCATGAAGATTGTTATACAATTTAAAACATAGGTACCTAGGATATAGATACAAAAATAGGGCACATGGGAGCCAAGTTATATTGAATGTTAATCCCAAAAGAGCAATAGCTCAGTCAATATTAAAACAACAGAGTCATTCCTCGCAACTATTTTTAGTTTATTCGAACTTTAGATCCACAAGTATTATGCGTATTCTACAATATTATAAACATCTACTATACCTTTAAAGTATGATTATAATTAAGGTTATACATAACCTTCTGTATTGAAAATATAGTAAAGGTTAAATATTTGTAACAGTTGAATATAAATAAGTATAATACAATATTTTAAATATTAGATTTTAACATACGATACATTAACTAATTGATAGGAACTTCTAATTTTTAAAAATAAATAAATATAGAAGATGTACAAACTAAAGATGGACAGTAGATTACAGATACTTTTAAAGTCTGATGCCTTATGGGAATAATAAATAAACAAACTAATATAGATTACTATATGATATATAGATTACATAGAGTATACTCGTACACTTGAAACTTGGTACAGATGTTTGGAAAGAGTGTACCAACATAACAAAATAAAAAATATCGAAATTCGATTATACGTAACTCGCGAAAATTCAAAATTCGCGATACTTTTTGAACACACCTGGTATAGTATATTTGTGTGTCGTATTCTATACTATATATTTAAATTCTATACTATAGTATAATACCCCATTCGAACCTGTATTCAATACTACTCTATGCTCTATTTAACTATACACTTTACCATTATCTGTTCTTACTTCTAATACTTTATATTCAAGGCTTCAACTTTACCATTCATCTTGCTGCATCTTTGCCACTCACTTTGTCGTGCAGTGTAGTTGCGCTTTCTCTGAACATTCCCAAAGCTTGGGCTAACAAACAGTCTGTGCGGACATGGACAGTGTGGGACCCAGCAAAGGAAGCTGCTGGAGGAGTGGGAGGGGAAGAGGGAGGTGGCAAACACAGTCGATTTGTTGAAAACAAAACCCTCATACAAACGCCGTCGCTGTCAACGTCGTCGTCGTCGTCGTCGTCGGCAGCGAACCCGAAACCAAAGCCGAGCGTGCTGGCGGTGCGTGAGCAACAGAAACTTCGCCGCGAACATTTTGCGGCGAATTGGGTAAGCTTTGCAACACTGCTTTGCGGCAAGGGAGGGAAGGGAGGGCGGAGGGAGGTAAGGCAGAGTTCTAAGTCAAGTCGAGGCCACTTCCGGCAGTTGCTCGCGCTATGACAACATTGTGGGGATGCTCCTTGCTGTCTTCTCCGCCTGCTGCGTGGTGGCTTCTTCAGCCTTCAGCTTGGCCATCTCGAAAGTTGGCAGCGTTTACTTCGTTGTGCTTAACACTTTCCGCTTGCAAGTCGCATCCGCAGGAGCAGAGTGGAGCGAAGCGGAGTGGAGCAGCAGCATCGTCTGCCGCCTGCCGCATGCCGCATGCCGCATGTTGCAAAGTTGTGCCGCTGCTGATGTATGCTCATATAACTTTGCCACTAACGAGACTCATGAGCTGCATAGCAATGAGACGGGCGCCAGATCGTGGTCTTAGCCCGCAAATAGGCGCCACCAAGCGCGCTGTAATCACTGAGCTGCCCCTGCCACCGCCACTTGCCACTTGAAGCGGGAGGAACAATGCTTCATTTGGCATTTATCGCAAAAATCCATGCGGGGCCATCAATCAGGCAGCTGCGCAAATGGAGGAGGCACAGTGGGATGGTGGCAGGGGACTGCGAGGGGGCTGGGGACGGGGCCGGATGGATGGCTTCGTGAGGCCGCCAATGAATTCAATACGATTAATTTAGCAACTGATTTGCCGATGACGAATAACAATGCAACATAATGTGGCACAATTATTCATTCCATCGTCGCCAGCCCAGAGTTGCCACTCCATGTTCCACGCCTAGCAAGCTGACGCCTGTGAGTCGCAAAAAATGATTTGGGTTTCATTTGGCAGGAGGTAAAGCAGCAGCAGGAGGAGGAGGGGCGTGTCATGCTGTTCAGCTTGGACTTTGTTTTATGCCCCACATTGCGAATTGCCAAATAATGGGGTCAGGGTCAGCTCGTTCGATTGGAAGTGAAACGAAGCGCAGCTCGTTGAAGAGATTGAGTATAACTGATCCACTAACAGATACCCTATAAATCTGGTACGGCTAGCAGGTGACAGACAGATCTGTAGTAGCTGTACTGGAGATGTGCTTGACAACTCTGGACCTGGTCCTAGCATGAAAGAAAGATATGCAGAGGGCGCTGACTGATCAACTTACACATATTTGTACATAAGCAGAGCGCGTTGAATATTTTGAATATGTTGAAGGTCTCTGAGGGAGTTGCCAAGTCCATTTCAACCATGTTCAAAAAGGGTTTCTTTACAGCAAACTACAAATGTCCAGCTGTCAATCATGTCGTAAGTTTTGATTTACAGTTAAGTGCCCTTCGTCCTTTTTCAATGGATTACTGACATCATACATTTGGGAATGCTTATCAACAACATTGGCTACAACACTTGCTATGCTCCATAGTGAGCTTGTCATTGGAGCTGAAAACTATCTCGTCTATTAAGTCGCATCTCATTACATACTTTGTGCAAATTTCATCTAGAATGCCTGAGAAGTTGCCGAGTTCCGTGGGTTGCTCTGTTTGTGTGATGGAATATGCATAACTCTCGCTGTAAACAATGTTGACAACTTCAGCTGCAGCTGCTGTAGCTGGAGCTGAAGCTGAAGCTGCTTTGTTGGTTTGTCTCCTTCATCTCATTCTTCACTTTCCGCATTTCTCTCTCTTCTTGGTCATTTTCCTTCTGACCAGTTGTCTTTTCAATTACCAACGAAATGCTGAAACTTAACCGGCAATTCACGGCTACCGACTCCGAGAGCAACCCCCCCTCCCTGGCATCTCTTCCTTTGCGCACCTCCCTCAGTCTGTTGCGTTGCAAGTGCAAATTAGTCGAGAGTGCCAACAAATTTAACGAGCAAATTTACACTCGAGCAGCGGCCACGAGCAGCGACTTGCAGTGCCTCCTCCCGCTCCCTCTGCCTCTCTCTCTCTTCTCCTGCTTCTCCTTCCCCCCCATTCAGGATGAGGCTTGGGCAAAAAGAGAAGCATCGCCAGCCAGTTGTAAATTTTGTGTTTGCGCTTCCGGGCCCCAAGGCAACGAGGCAGTTATTCTCAGCGAGTCTCTCTCCCTCTCTGCCAGTCTCTGTGTGTGTGTGTGTGTGTGCCGGTGCCTGTTTTAATTTAGGGAACACAGCACAGCAATTGCCCCAAAAAAGTCGTGGCCGTTGGCAGCTTCCTCCTCTCCGGGTGTCTTATTACGCTGTCTACTGCGGCGATGCCTCCTGGTGCCAGGGCCAAAAGTCGACTCGAGTCGAGAGTCGACTCGGGGTGCCGGTGCCGGTGCCGGTGCGGGGGTGGAGCCGGGTGTAAGCCAAGGGCGTTGCCAAGTTTACCAAGCATAACCTGCTGTGCGTATCGCCTACTGCTGCTGCCCGTCACACCCAGCCGTGCCACGCCCAGCCCGAAGCGGGGCCAGACCCCATGGTCGGCTGGAGCATCTTCAGCGCGTCTTTCTTTGCTTTGACTCTGCTGCTTTGGTTTTTGTCCTCGGCCTGGGATTGCCAGCCTCTTGGCCAGAGACAACTTTAGAGCCGAAAGAAGAGCCAAGAGAAACAGAGAAAGAAAGACACACAAAGAGACAGAGAGAGAGAGAGAGGGAGAGATACCGAAGAGCCGTGTGTGTTTGTCGTTGAAATTGAATCAAAAATTAGATTCAGTCAGGTCGTGGCGGTCAGTGGGATTGCAGACAGTCCTCTGCAGGCGGCACTTGCTTGGAGAGCACACACACACATACACACACACACACTAGGACACACCAGGACACCTCACACCCCAGTGCAATGTCAGCTTAGGCATCAGCTCAGCCATGGCCCCTGCTCCGCTTCCATGTTCCTGCTCGGTGTCCTTGTCCGTGTTCCTTGTCCGTTTCCATGTCCATGTCCCTGTTCGGGTCCCGGTCCAGAACTGGCTTTGGGCCCAATGCGGGGCCATCTGTGAACCCATGTCAACTTTAATTGAATTTGATAGAACAAATATTTAGCAGCATCGCGCGCCATTTACACGCGGCCTACTTAGAAGAGCAGAGAGAGCAAGCAGAAGAAAAGCAAAGAGAGCACAGAAAAATACAAACAGATAAAGTAAGAGGGAAGAGGCAGCAGGGGGAGTGCTCTTTCCGCCCAAATCAATGAATTGCCATGTCATAATTAAGCGAAGAACGCACACATAAACCTCATGCCACGGATACTATATACATCCACATACATACTTACTATATATGTATATTTTATGGCATGTCTTTGAGTTGTGCCACTTCGAATTCATTTCGAATCATTTTTCTGCAGTTTTCCTCATTTAATGCTTTCCCTTAATATTCATTTCATTTTAGCATTTCGCATTTTTTCATTCATATTTATTTCCCTTCAGTTTTCATTAGATTCGAATCTGCCCATTCACGTGTGTGTTATGAGTTCCCAGACGATTTGAGCGTGAGCCCGCTACAGTTGATTGACACATACCCTATACACGTACACGTATGTGCATATGTATGTGTGGTATATGTAAACGTATTTGCTGAAATATGACAGAGTTCTTAAATTTGTTTAAAGTGCTAAAGGTGCTTATCAATTTTTGGAATAAGCTTCTATTATTTGTTTATAAGTTAAACCTAAAATTATAGTTTGATAAATTAATCAGATTCTAAAGATTTGTAACACTTTCAGGTAGATGCGGACAGTTGATATAGTAGAAACTGTTGCCCTAACCCAACTTATTTTCTATATTATTTGAAGAGAAACTCAAAAAAAAAAAAAACAAACTGCCTTTATGGTCAGAAAAGTATTCGTTTGGGTAACTTCCATGGAGACTACAAGCAGATCGGCCTGTTTGTTGAGGCTAGTCACGAATATATATGCTTTGCCATGCTATAAAGTGCTATAAACTGCTATAAAAGCGCGCATATCACATCTTATTGTCATGGAAGCCATTGCAAATTCGAAAGGATGTGAGGCATCAAGGTCGCGACAAGGTTATGCGCAGGCATATGCTACTAATGGTTTTTTTATCACTCTATTAGGCGGGGCAAGGTGTGGGGGATGCGGGGAAAGGGGGAAAGGGTGGATTCATTGCGTAGGTGTGCTTCAATCAGAAGGCGGAGTGTGCTTTGGGGAACTTGGGTTCGTATTCAAATAACTAGATCCTGGTGCTGCATGCTCGTGCTTTGTGGCATGCTGCATGCGGCATGTGGCATGTGGCATGCACATGAGTAAATCAAAAGTGTTGTCTGTTCCTCTGTTCTATTCCCTTTCTGTTCTCTCCTTCCACTTCTGTTTCTGTGCACTCCATGCCCCATGCTGCATGCTGCATGCCCCATGCCGTTTGCTTTCGTTATTAAATTGCCAGCCACATTGCGCACACTTCGAAGTATTTATTAAGTCATAAGCTTCAGCCCGAGCTACAGCAACGACTCCAGCAATAGCTCCAGCTACTGCCACATCGTGCTGCACGGCGCTATATGTACATACATATGTACATTCATAGTGCCACTCCCTCTGGCATGCCCCCTCCCACTACCACTAACACTCCCACTCTTGCACTCATATTCAATCGCTAGCTACACACACGAATGCACTCACAGGAGCCAAACTGCATTCAGCTTTCCCTGCACAGTGGACAACATTACACATTTCAGCAAGCTAAGTTTTTGAAAAAGAGCTTGATGTGCACGTATGTATTTTTATAGATATATAATTGCTATGTATGCAAAACTAAAGTAAAAATATATATTTATATTTACAACATAATAAAATCTTCACATATTAAAACATAGAGTAATATTTATTTTATATAATTATGTATTTTTATAGATATATAATTGCTGTGTATGGAAAACAAAAGTAAAAATATATATTTCTATTTATTACAACATAATAAAATCTAAAATGAATTAATAAAAATATTGCCGCATATTAAAACATAAAGTAATATTAATTTTATGAATTATGGCAAATTCTTGATATACTCAAGCGATTATTTATTTATTTATTTAATTAGTTTATAGTCGACTAAGGTCAGTCGACTGTTTAAAAGTAAGAAAAAAACAATTAATAAATAATTTTAAATTTAAAGTAAAATCTTAACTGTGGAGAAAAATTTAAAAAGAAAAAAATTTAATTGAATTAAATTTAAATTAAATTTGATTAATCAGATTTTACTATGCTGAAATATTTAGTGCAGCTGATTTTTTTTACACTCAAGTTACCTGTCGACTTCTAGTTATTTCCTAATGATATTTGAATATTCTTTATGAATTCTTAGTGAATATACAAAATATCTGCATTAAGTTCTTGCCTTGCTTGACAATTTGAATTCAGCTCATAAGCTCACAACTTGTTCCACTGTGCGCGAGGTGCAATTCGCACCTGCTGCAGCCAAAGGGCAGCAGCCACAACGACAGCAGTGACGGCAAAGAAAACACACACGCACACACGGTCCTGCAAGCTTGTGTTTCTCTTGTGTGTGTGTGTGTGTGTGTGAGGGTCTGTTTGCCTGAATGAGTACAGAGATGCCAAGCGAAAGAGGGGGGGGTGGGAGAGGAGGAGAGTAGGAGAAGGCTCTTAGAGCGTCAACAATGAACACGGCAGCCATAGCCGGAGCTACTGTGCAGCCTGCGAGTGTATATACCTCTTTCACTGTGTGTGTATAAATACGTGTGCATGTGTGTGTGTGTGTGTTAGGTTGTCTACATGAATCTACTGCAATTGTAGAGTACAAAGCTTGCGAATCTTAACGATTTGCTTATTGTTCTTGCTGGTTATGCAGTTACTGAGCATTTTTCTAGTGTGCAATAATGTGTGGGAGTCTCTCGCCCCTCTTCCTCTCTCCCCCTGTTGCTCTCTTTCTCTTTCTGTGGCAGTCTGTGTGGCACGTTCCCCGACCACAGCTCGGTAACCTTCATCACTGGTTGCCGTGACTCGGCAGCCATTTGATGTGAATGTTCTAAACGAAACTGAATTCCGCCTTAATTGTTTCACACATGTTGCACGCACACTAACACACACACACACATACACACGCTGGTGTTCACACATCGAAGGAAAGATAATACGGAAATTACGATAACGTGTGGCCAGCAAATAAGTTTCCCCGTCCTTGTCTCGATATTCGATGCCAACTGGAGTTGCTTTTCAATAAAACGATGCTATAAAAACTGACAATTTGGTTGCGAAATGGATAAGACGATGTCTGGTCAGTAAACCAACTTCTGTGGGGCGGTTTCAGAACTTGCTCCACTTTATGAGCAGAGAGGGGGGTGGAGTAAGCAGAGAGCAAACTGCTGGGCCGAGAGCAACGAAGGAGTAAAACACATAACAGTCTCAGATGAACTCGATGAAGTTCAATGAGAAAAACAAGTTAATAAAGTGGGGTTCCCTTTCCCTTTCCCTTTCCCTGCACGGGGCTTTAACTAGGCTACCCTCGAACTACACATTGCCTGTAGTAACGAACAGTAATAATAATAAATATATGGCTAATGAGAGTGTGAGAAAGAGAGAGAGATGTATGCCATATATACAAGCAATTCGATTCGGTTGTTGAACAAGAATATATAGCTCTGCATATAATGTTCTTCGTTAGTCCCACAGAAACACTTTATAAAATATATAAGAGTTTGCCAATAGAAAACGTTGCCTTATCTCTCTATTATCTCAGCCTACCCCATACCCACAGAGGTTGTACAGGGTATGCATAACAAAAGCTCAGCAATAACCAACTTAATTTAATTATGTGGCCACACTGCAGCGTCAGTTGCTGTTGTTGCTGTTTTGGCTGCATAAATCATTGGCAACCAGTAGACGGTGCGGGGGACGGGACAGAGTGGGCGACATGAAATTTCTTTGACGGCGCGGGATATCGCGATTCCAAGCCATTGACTCAAATTTGTCGGCTGGCTTCGCCACCGACTCCAACTCCTGCTCCGATTCCGCCGGCAAATGACTAAACTGAGCCCGTTGCGGACATTAAACCGGCGAACAATGGCAAAAGAGGCAGGGGGGTGATGGAAACGGAGATGGCAACGGCAACGGCGACGGCAATGTGGCTGCGGATGGAAAGCAAATGAAGGAAGCAGGACATGGCGCGTCTAGCAGCGCAGCTAATAAACTTCCGAATTTCCGACAGCAGCTTAAGCGGCATTAATGACGCGTTGGCGTCCGAATGATTTATTAACAGCTGCAAGAAGATCCGCATCCCATTACTCCTGGTACCAAGGTAGTACCAACTTACAAGCTACCTACCTACATATCGTATATTCTATCAGGGCAAGGGAGGACGTAGTCGTGTAGCTTGGGGGAACCTTGTCAATTGCCATTAAGATGCCATCGATGATTTGCTGAGCCGCAGAGCTCAAGGTGATGAGTAAATATAATTGGTATGTATTTTTATATATAGAATGGGTATGATTGGTATATACTATATCGTATGTTATGCATATAAAGAAGATGAATATATAATATATTCTATATATGTTCATGAACAGCCTATATATTCATTCAGTGAATATGCATAGTCCAAGGTCTTTAGCTGTAGTTGAGCTACACAGAAGTGAAGTGACTAATCAATAACTTTATATATTCTCAATCCACAGAGCTATTTACCAAATGTAGTTGCCTTGAAAGTTATGTGATTTGCTTATCGGAGAAGCTCTGCTGCATTTCGGCCATTAAAAGTGCTGTCAACTGATGCCACATAATGCCGCAGTTGATGGCAGCTCTAGTGGCACAAGCGCATCTTCGGCTAAGTGTACAGGCTACTTAAGCTCAGGAATCGGCCGTAAAACTAAGTTTGGCGCCATCAAACTTCCCTTCCCCTTCCTGCTTTTCCTGCTTTGGCTCCTTCTGGTCCTGCTCTTCCATCTTCATTTTCTCATCGCACTAAGCCGCCTTATCGAAAACGGATTCAATAAGCAGATGTTGAAAAGTTTCGGCGGTGTCTTTGGCGTGTTGTCGGCTGCTTAATTGAAATGTCCGCCTGCTGTCGGTGCGTCCAGTGGCTGCCACCCCTCCTGTCCCCCTCCTGCTGCTCTATTTGTTACTGCCTCCGCTATTAGGCGCAGCTGTTCAAGTGCCACCAGCGAAAATCCAAATTGCTCAAAGAAAGTTGCATTTGCATTCGGATTTGGATTTGGATTCTGATTCGGATTCCGATTTCGGTTTGTATTTGGCTTCTCGAGCTGCTGTTGCCTTTGCTTTTATTATTGTTATTGTTGTTGTTGCTGTTGTCGTTGTCGCTGATGTTGCAACAAACTTTTGGCCAAATGCAGCGCAAAATTGTTTAAGTAAACTTGCAACTTGAAGTTCGCCGGCAGCTGGCAACGTTGACGGGCCCCAAGTTTCAGTCCAGTCGGGTATCTCAAGTTCCTTCTCAGCCCTCCCTCCCTCCGCCTTTGCTGCGTAATTAAGTTGCACAAAAGTTGGCTGCATGATTTGCAAGTTGCAACTGGCAGCCATCGCTGTCGCCTGCTG
The DNA here is from genome assembly GCA_018903675.1 of Zaprionus capensis. NCBI lineage: Eukaryota > Metazoa > Arthropoda > Insecta > Diptera > Drosophilidae > Zaprionus > Zaprionus capensis. The sequence continues at coordinate 8,864,806 of JAEIFN010001073.1, read as the reverse complement.
TCCAACAGCTCCTCAGCAACCTCCTTCTGCTGCCATTCCACTCAAAATGCTTCACTGTACCCTCAGCTAAGTCGCTGTCCGCTGTCCATTGTCCGAGCTCCGTTCGAGCGCTGATTAAAATAAAACCAAACTCTAATGAATGCTAATTGACTGGTTCGACATGTGCCATGCCCTCTACCCTCTCTGATTATGCTCCACTGATTCCCATATCGATTCCCCTTAGCTGTCCGCTCAATAGGGATACAAAGTGAATGGCGTGGAGAGGGGGGCCCGTGGAGGAGAATGTCGATACAAGACGCGCTAATTAACAACGTCAATGTTTTTGCATGTATTCTATTTGTGGGTGCTGTCAATAACTGTGCAACATAATTCCCTATAACTGCACATACCCTTTACAGCTAATACTAGGGTATACTAACTTTGTGTAACAGCAAGTAGGTGGCGCTACAGTCCCCACACACTGTAGCACCATACGCCAAGTTCATTGAGGCGTATTTGTCTGTCTGGTTGTCTGTATGAACGCGTCGGGCTCAGTCTCTGTTGGAGCTAGCGACTGCAAATTTGTCATGAAGGTTCCTCTAAATCATGGTCAAGTAATAAGCTTGTCAATAACAACCACAGGATATCTTACTGCCTGCCACGCTCGACTGTAGCTGTTCAGCTGTAGCCGCTGCGTTTGCTTTATCCGTTTTCCATTGTTATCGAGATATGTGCAAATAATAATTGACTGTTACGGCGATTGCGAGGGAATCCGCGGGTGGTGGCATGCCTTGTACACCATAATCGATTTGAATACATTCGGCATTTGCATCAAAGCGAAATAGTTTACATTGCAAATCATTACAACTGAAATTTGTTAAGGAATTCATATTACTGTCGAGTCTATTAAGCTTTGCTTGATTTCGCGAATACTTTGTGAAAGCAGTCAGAGTTTAAAATAGAAAACAGAACTGTGTATGCTATACGGAGCTGTATGTCAAATTTAATGTCTGTAGCTCTTGTAATAGCAGAGATCAACGAGATTATACAGAGATTATACAGATAGACAGACAAATAGATTGCTGAACAGGCCCAAATGAACTTGGTTAATCCCCAAGAGTTAACATATTGTCTGCAGCGCCTCATAAGCCAACCCACTTTAAAGCCATTCACAATGGAAAGCCCATAAGCTCACAATTAATGATCTAATTTACAGGAAATTCCGTAATAAATTCCTGTGAAGAAGCCTCGGCAAGAAGTCAATAAAAATGCGTGACACTTGACCCGGATTAAGTTGACAACAACCTAAATAAGTTCATATAGTCAAATAAAGGAAGAGGAAATGTGAAGAGAGGGACAGAGAGAGAGAGACAGATAGATACAGTAGGGTCAAGCGGAGGCAACAAATGAGACAACTGTGGACTAGGCAAATTTAAGTACTTGACACACACACATACATACATATATATGAACGCACACACACACACAGAGCAATTAGAAGCTGTCAAAGTTGCAGACACTTTGGAACGCGGCCCTTTGCATTGTTTCCCCCTCTCTCTGCCTACTTCCCTGCTCCGCATCATCTGCCTGACTGGTGTGAACAATTGTAGAAATGCCGAGATTCGATTCTGATTAGTTTATTAGTCAAACAACCCCAACTGGAAACACAACTCCAAGCGTAGCACATTGTAAAACAGAAATTCAAAATTTTTGTTAATTTTCCGAGTTTTTGTTTTCTTTTCCTCTTCTCCTGCGGCAACTATGCAGGGCGACGGTTCACCACAGGTGACTGGGCAGCCCGCGGGCTTCAACTTCATCAACGCCAAGAGGTGAGTTGCAGCAATCTTCTCTCTCTCTCTCTCTCTCTCTCTCTCTCTCTCATTCTCTCTCTCTTGCTCCACAGAAATGGCAAACTATTGGCTGAAGGTTACCAACCGCCACAGGCTGTACGTACTGGCACCTCCATTGTGGGCATTATCTATGCAGACGGCGTCATACTGGGCGCCGATACGCGTGCCACAGAGGGTCCCATTGTGTCCGACAAGAACTGCTCGAAGATACATCGCCTGCAGGATCACATCTTGTAAGTTACACAAGTCCGTCCCATGAATGTGCCAAGGGCTTAACCCCCCCCCTCCCCCCACTTAGCTGCTGCGGCGCAGGCACTGCAGCGGATACGGAGCAAATGACACTGATGACCTCCGCCGAGCTGGACATGCATGAGCTGAACACCAACCGCAAGGTGCCCGTGGTTTGTGCCAGCATGTTGCTGCGCCGCACCCTGTTCCGCTACCAGGGCCACATCAGTGCCGCCCTGGTGATGGGGGGCGTGGACAAGCGTGGCCCGCACATTCACTGCATCCATCCGTGTGGATCGATCGATAAGATACCCTACGCTGCCATGGGATCGGGCACACTGGCTGCCATGGCTGTGCTGGAGAAGAGCTGGCATCCTGCACTGAATCTGGAAGATGGCAAGCAGCTGGTGCGCGAAGCCATCACAGCGGGCGTCTTCAACGATCTCGGCTCCGGCTCCAATGTCGATCTGTGCGTGATCACCAAAGACGGAGCCACTCACCTGCGCACCGAGACGATTGCCAGCGAGAAGGGCGAACGCTTGGGCCTCTACGCCATTCTGCCCAACACGACGCTGGTGAAGAGCATCTCCGTGCAGGACATCGAGATTGTCGACGAACGCACCTATCGCCCCTCCGACTCCTCTGAGCTTATACGATCCCACGAGGTGTCCGAGGCTGAAGTGGCCGTGGCAAAGCCGTCGGCAAAGGAAGAGAAACCCTCGAGTTCAAAACACAATAAGCGATAGATATCAATTAGCATATTATTGTTATTGTTTCCCTGTATGTGGGAAATATTCTCTATATAGAAAATTATAAAAGTAACTGAAAAGATACTGGTTAGTCCTGCTCAATACTCGTATACTAAATAATACTCTAGCTCTTTCCTTCCCTTTCTGTTTCTCTGTTTTCATTACCAGAAGAAAGGGCGAGAAATCTAAAGAAACACACATCTGGTATATATATATACTATATAGTAAAAACCCTGTAGAAGATAGTGCTTATCTCCCTCTATCTTCCTTTCTTTCTATCTATATCTCTGCTTCTGTCGCTCTCTTCCTTAGGAGTATCTTTAGAATGATGATAGATACTATTGCTGGCCAAATCAACATTTATGTACATACATTCGAATCTGTCTTATATCTGCTACATATGAATATACTATATGGTATATTTAACTGTAGATGCTACTGCCTATCACTCTTTCTCTGTCTCTCTGTCTCTCTCGCTCTATCTAACTATCCACTCTATCAATCCTCTTTGTTTATATTCGCAGAATGATGAGTAACACAAATGTAAATCTGGCATAAATATCTCTGGCTTATATAGAGCAACTGAAGAAGTGTGTTATGTCTCTCTCTCTCTCTCTCCCTCTCTCTTTCTGTCTCCCTCCTGCCCTATGGGAATCACTTTACATACTGTAGTTTCCCCTGGCAACGAGCAAATGTTACCGAAACAGTCAAAGACAAAAGGAAAGTCGAGAAAAATTCCTACGAAATTTCCCAACAGGTTCACCTTTTTTGTTGCGTAGCATAATAAGAGAGGGGGGGAGGGCAGGTGATGACGAGGAGAAGAAGGGGCAGTGGGAGTGGGAAAGCCGAGCAGTGCGTCGATTGGTCAATCAGTCACAGTCAATCAGTCGGCAAGTTGGTCAGTCAATCAGTCAATCAATTTGCCAACTTTCTTTGCCGCAGAGTAAGCTCACTGGTTGCAACCTTCGCTCCCTTTTCCACGCACATCTACTCTCCCTCTCTCTCTCTCTGCCCTTTGGCAGTCCTTTGCTTGAGGAGGAATGTGCAATTTTTGAAATTCCATTTGGCATCCCCGGATTACGAGCACCGTAATTAGGTGCGCACCGATGAAGCTATTGCAAATTGCATTTGCCAACAGTAAACCGTAGACCTTCTCCTGCTCTCCCTCTACCTTTTTCTCTCCCCCTCTCTCTCTACCTTCATGTGCACCTCTCTCTCCCTCACCTACACGTGTGCTGGCCTGGGGCCATCCTGGCCAAAAGCGAATAATGCATTTGATTCTGTTCCATTTTCTGTTGGCTTTATTGTGGCAACCCACAGCAAACCCCCTTCCCTCCCCCGGGGGCCTGTCGCTTTGAGTGGGGCTCAGGTGCGCCATCTACCGACTGTGCTGGGTACTTATAAGCAGAGCTGTGTGCATTGCACATTTTAAATTAAATTTCTGTGTGCTGTTTGTTTCCTGTCGAGCTGCGGCTGACAGTGCCATCTCTCAATGCTGCCCCCTCTCACTCTCCTATCAACCTCCACCCCCTCCCCCTCCTCTTCACTCTGCCCACGCTTGGGCTTGTACTGTTGCACTACTTGGCTGGCTAAAGGAAACGGGGCCAGGCCAGAAAGAGACAGAGGGAGAGAGACATTTTTGCCCAAGCTGACTGTCCATAAGCAGAGCCATAAACGAACTTTCATTGAATTTGTCCACCCCGCACCCCCTGCCCCTGCCCCTGCTGCAGTTGCGCCTAATCACTTGTTGGCCTCAACGCAACAGTATCAATTTCTGTTAGTCGCCCTGGCTGCAGCAGAAGCAGCCAATTTGGCCACATAATAAATTTGCGCTCTCCGCTTTGCCAGAGTCGGACGCATTCCGAACTTAACTTTATTATTTGCATACGGATGCCAGCAGCAGCAGCAGCAGCAGCAGCAGCAGGAGCAGGAGCAGCAGGTGGTGGCTGAAGACCCCTCGAATTAATTGAATCGTTATGTGCGTCGAGTGCCAAGTGCCACTGTATGCCAAGTGGCAAGCGATGCTGCTGCCACTGCTCGCTGCTGCTCTTGCTGCAGGCAAATGCGTCGAGTGCAATTTAATTCAAATCGTGCGTAGCCAAGGGCAACCGTTACGGTTACGTTGGCGACAACACCTGCCCTTCATCCTCCCAGCCCTCACATGCCCCATGCCGGATGCAGCTCAGCTACAGCTCAACCGCTCCTCGTCGTGCTTATCCGCATTCGCAAGTCGCTTCGTGCGTGGCCAGCAGAAGAGGCAAGAGGCTGTGGAGAAGAAAGAGGCGCCACATTTGAGTAACAACCAGTCAGGGGAATAAAACAGAGCCAGGAAAAGGAGGAGGGTGAGGAGAGTGGGCCATCGGGGTTGGCCATGCGTCTCGCTGCTTCACATCTCCCTGAGGCGCTCGGGTGCTGGCATTTTACATCCTGTTGTTTATGGCCACGTATCCTTAAAGTTGAAACATGCAAACAGCCCGAGCGGGTCCAGCTTCGACATGCGACTCAGCTTGTGCTGCATTACTTGCGTATCGTATGTGCCCCGCATGGGGAAATCGAATCAAAGGGCCAACCCGTGCCAAGCCCGTGAAGCAGACCGAGTGCGAGCTTTAATTGCAATGGAAATTGTGGAAAATATACAAAAAATACTCTAATTTTTGAACTTGCAATAATAAGCATCCGATTTTGGTTAGGAATGTCGTTTTATTCGTGGTTTTTCTGCTTGATTCATTCTGCATTCAAGTTTGATCAAGTGCGCTGCCGGATATTGACGGGCGGGCAATAAAAAGGACAAAAGGCGACAACGGCGACACCAAACTGCAGACAAAAGTGCCGCACACACATTGCTTATTTATGGCCACACACAGAGAGTCACACACACACACACACACACATTCGTGCATTTATATATGCACATACATATATATTCCCATATAGGCTGCCGCCTTCTGCCACACCTGTGCAAGCAGCTCGGCATGGTCAGCTTGTGGATTCGATGCGGCACCAGACTCTGCCTTATTCCCGACCCCCAGGCACAGTGTGGCCACAGTCTCGTTGCCGTGCACTGCTACAATTCGTAGTTAATGGTTTAGTCCAGCAACTCCAAGTCCCCCTTAAGCTCGATGTCCATGTCGATTATAATAAAACCCGAGTAAAGGCCCCTATATCAATTATAATGCGGCTGAGTATCGACCACTGTGCCGGGGGCACATCAAAATTCTCGGCACGAGCGATTGCCTCCGTCGTGTGGATGATGTGGATGAGGCTCATGTTTGTCGTGAATCCTGGACAGCGACACGGCACGTGATCTGGCATACGGACAGCGGGACACTTGCACGGGTTAACACAGAGAAAGAGACACTGAGAGAGAGTGAGGCTGCTGGCAATGGATATGTCATTTGCGAGGGAGGCACATGAAGTTGTACAGCCTGGGCAGGGGTGGGGTAGAGCAGCACCTGGACAAGGAATGAACTCAAAAAGATTGCTGATTATCCAAAGAACGTTTCGGACATGTTATTTGCGAGGGTGGCACATGAAGTTGTGGTATTAATGCGCTTGAATCTGTTCTGTTATATGAATCTATGTGATATCCATAATACACATACAATATTTGCTCATTAGGGTGTCGTTCTCAGGTATAATTACATGTCAACTAAATCTTTGAATTAATGTGATATCTCTAATGTATTATATAAACTATTTGAGGTTCTCCTTTTAGGTATAAAGAGGAGCTACACTATCGTATTTCATTAGCGTTATTTGTCGCTTATTTTTTATTGAGTTTGCTCTCAAGTTTGTCGAATCAGTCTACTTTTAATCTGTTTATAATCGCATTTTCTGTTTTTCAAGTCTTTCACTTTTAATCTCTCATTGCCAGTTTGCCTCCCCCTTCTTTCTCACTGTGTCTTTGCCCCGTGTTGCAAATTGCAGCTGGGCAATTTGTCGTCCATCTTAAGTTTTAGTTCAACTTTGTTCTTGCATTCTTGCCGGGATAGTTAAAGCTGATCCCCCTCATAATCGTTTCAATTTTCCAAGTTTGCTCGAACTCACTCAGCGCTTGAGCTTCAGCTTCAGCTTAAGCTTCAGCTGCACTCAGTAATTTGATATTCTCTCGATTCCGTTTCGTTTCGTTTCTGTGTTCTTCCCGTTGCTTGTGTCCTTAATCAATCCAATTACTGGCATTGCTAGTGCCACTGACATCATTATGCACCCACTCTGGTTAGGAGTAAACGGACACATCTCGCAGCTGTAATCCGCAGCTATCCGTGCACATGTCCCTGTCCGTGCATGCTTCATGCCACATGCCACACATGTCACACATCTATCCGTGAGCTATGGAAAAAGTGTCGCGCATGCTCCGCCCGCTGCCCGGGTAGAGCTCCTGCGATTGGGTAACCATTTATGGTGACTAACTAAGAAGGGAGGAGCTCGGCGGCAGTGGGAGAGGGAGGGGTGGAGGTGGAGCGTGCATGGTACTCACACCTTGTGAAAACAAGTTGCGTTTGTCTTTTTGAAATTTGAGCGCAAGTTGCAAGTTTTTCGGCTATGCTACCGACGCATCCCACATCCTGCCACGCTGCTCTGCTTGGCCATCGTTGGCCAGCGCCCACTATGCCTTGGGTGTGCCTCATTTTGCAACTTTCGCTGGAGCCGCTTGTTTGTCTTTGCCGAACAAAAAGTTATCTGGATGCCATTTAGCAGCGCGCTGCCAATGGCAACGACAACAACAACAACAACAACAACGGCAACGGCAGCGGACAATGGGAGCACGCGCACGGCCAGGAGCAGATATCGTACACGGTTCACTCGATGTCCGTGTCGTACTCGTCGTGAAATGCATGCCACGTCTGGCGACGTGCTTCACAGCTTAAACAGCGTCTGGGCATATGTCGCCTCGAGGGCGTAACACACGCTTGCTCCTCCTCCTCCTCCCTCTTCCCCTCCCCCTTCCAGGCCCTTGCCCTGAACCGAGTTCATAGTTGGAGCACTAACACATAATGTGCTTTTACTGAGCACAAGGCGCCACTTCATTATCGACAACACTTGCGCCTAATTAGCGCGTGGCACACGCGGCGTATGCGCATTGAATAATATCCCTGGTTACCTTGGCAGCCACAGCCGCAGCGGCAAAGCAGCGACGGCGCAGCAAAACAACCACAAAGCTAGTCAGCCGGACAACCGCAGAGCAATATGCGCCTGCCTGATTTCAAATCGACTGCGGTCAACGGGACACTTTATCAAAACTAGCTCTGCCTGGACGTGGGCGGTCAATCCGCATTGAAAATATATGTGGATACACATATTCGTACATATACATAAATACATACATGAATTCTCTATAGAGCAAGCACATCTGACAATGAAATTAAATTCAAATAACTAAAACTTCACATCGAAGCCTTGGCAAAATGTATCGATAATTTGTGTAATTATCCGTGTTGCAGAGTGCCAAATGAATAAAATACCAATACCAATGGTATTTTTAATGCGACTGTATCGGCTTAGGGCTGCAAAACCACTCAGGCCCTGGCCAAACTAGGCTCGTACGTTGCAGTTTAAAGCTAACAAAATTGTTAATTTGGAAATAATCTAAAGTGCTAGAGGCTTTTAGTTTAGTTTCCTTATATTACAGCAATAACATGGGCAATAGTTAAGCTTGAATAGATACAAAAGTAAACGTATTGTGTAACAAACAAAAGTGCCTGACTTACAGAAATGAATAATTTATTTGCAAATAATCCCAATATATATATTTAGACTTTGCCGTCTGACAATGCTTGTTGCTCGGTAAACGCAATAAAGCAAACAATTTAAACTGTTATTAAATGGACTCTCCATATTGTGTTGCTTGCTTTGCAGGTCCAGTTTCATCTGGTTGGGTTGGGTTCTGTGCGCTTGTAATTATCGCCAGAGGTCGAACGTTTGTGTGCGTTATGTGCAAGTGCAGAAAAAGCCGAAATTGCACATTGTAATTACATTGATTCGAGTACATCAAATGACATACAGTACAAGCAAATAAAGGGAAGTTGTGGCAGCACCAGAAAGGGATTGCAAGGGTGCGGCTTATGCGACGTATACGTATCGTACATACATACACACACATATACATGTACAAATGTACGTAGGCACGTTCGGTTGAAACCCAATGCGAATGCTGTTGCCACAGTGACGGCTCAGCTCACATAACTTCGCATATTGCCGCATCCTTCGCCACCCCTCGCCTCATCCTGCGCTAACCACTACACACACATGAGCGCCTAATTGAGTGGGGTATTTATTATACACGGTTCACTAATTATGCTCAAATTAGAGTCAGATTGCGAAAGCTGAGGCGAACCAAAAGAAATGCAATTGCTTGTCGTATCCAGGCAACGATTGGAACTGCTGCTGCACTCACCATTCAGCTTTGGCATTGCCATCGGTGCTACTCTTGGTGTCGGTGTCTTTCCCACCCACTCGCAGTGCCCCTTTGCCATCATTATCCCGTATCCTAGCGAGCATATGCAGCACATACGCGTGCACAGGCACTCGCACTTGCATTCGCAGTCAAACACCCACTCCCACGTACGTATGCATATGTATGTGTGCTCACACACACACACACTTAAACTAACAAAGCTCTTTCGCATTGCGCTGACATTAAAGTCCTGCAGCTCTCATAACCCTTGTTGCCCGCATTCAATTTGCATTCAATTTGTTTGGCAAAGTTGAAAAAACTTTTCTTCCACACGAAATGTTTTTGGAATTTTCAAAATATGATTTTAACTTTTTTTATTTAATTAACGTTGCACAAACTCTCTTCAAAACTTGTCTGATATGAACGATAATAGATCAAAATGAATATGTAGTTCTAAATACATATAACACACACACACACAATTAAATAACTATATTTGCATATACATATGTATGTAAACTAAATACAATTATTTTAGCATTTATTATTGCTGTTCATTTTAATATTACAAAAAAAATATGATTATTTTATCATTTAAATATTATTCCACAAGGTTCCCTTAATATTTATCGCTGTTGAATTGAGGAGAAAAAAACTGATTCCTATTGAAAAATTTAGCAGAGCGTGAATTTTCTATGATTCGCAAAAATTGCGCTACTCACACAAGGATGTGTATATAATATAAAATCGAATGGTATTCATGGCTTGCCTTCGCCTTTGAAGACATGTCAAACGAAGTAAGGAAAAGCAGCAAAGCAAACAGAAAACAGAAAACATAAAAGCGATGATATGTTTGCTCATTGATATTGAAGTGCTTTATTTGCTTGTTAATAGACAGCATCGTGAATAATAAGTGAAAGATAATTGGGTTTTTCAAGTATCAAATATCAAACGAATAAATGCATTAAGAAAATGCATTTTATTACTGAGCTTTAATGAATTTTGCAGTGCTCTTAATAAAAGATTCTTGTTATGCATTTCATTCATGTTGTGAGATTATTGCGAAAAAAACTCATTTTATTGATGATTGACTTTTGCGCTTATTGAAAAGGCGATTGAGATGAAATTTTATTTATTTAAACTCAACTGAATTATTTGGTAGTAATTTATTTTTAAATTAAAAAGTTCAAACGGGCTTGCATGCATCAAAGCGTTATCGACTTTTCGATTACTCACGACTTTGCTATCGATCAAATACTAATTCGAGAGTGTTTTTAGTATTTTTTTACAGAAACTACTTTCAGGCAAATAATGAATATGGGGCTGTGGTCACACTGCCACATCTCGCACATGTGAGTGTTTCAAACCGTCCGCGATCGATCAGCTGTTGTTATTGCCGGTATGTCTGAAACTTTGGATAATAATGATAACATCGTGATCCGCGTTGCAACAGTGGACGACACCGAGCAGCTGATTGAATTCCTCCACGTGCATTATTACCGTGAAGAACCGTTGACCGTCGGCACTGAACCCCCAACCCCGGACGCTGCAGATGTGGACTTTTTGCGTTCCAATTTCCCAGCCGGCGCCTGCCTAATGGCGCTGTGCAACGACCGCATCGTGGGTGGCGCTATTGCTGGCCCCAAGTTGCCTGACATCGGTACGGAAATCTTTGAGGAAGTGAGAAAATACGCAGGCACCAAATGGGGATGCATTCTGGGAATGCTGGCGATTTGCGAGCGCGACGCCAACGCGTTCCAGCGCTTCGATGTGGACAAAATAATGCATCTGAATGCACTCGGAGTGGATACATCGCTACGTGGTCGCCGCATCGGAGAGCGTTTAGTGACTGCCCTAATCGCCCGCAGTCGCGAATTGGGCTATCCCCTGCTCACTGTCGACTGCACCAGTCTCTACTCGGCCCGCCTCATCAAGCGTCTCGGCTTCGAGCTGCTCAATACAGTACCCTACGCCGACTACGTGGACGCCGCGGGGCAACAGCTGATTCGACCACCCACGCCCCATGAATGCGTGCAGACCTACGCACTGCGACTGTAGGCGAGGCACGCACGCACACTCAGAAACACACGTACAGTTTGTGCTATCACTAACTGTAAACTATAACTTCCATTTGTTATCATTACTTGTATAGATAATGTAGCTCAATGTTCGTTCTTTATCTGTACAAGCATTGTTTGTGTATAGATTGTAAGATATTTATGGCGAAGAAGGTGTTACAAATTGTAATTGGAAAGTATTAATCAGCTTGAACGTTGACCATATCCAGTATATTATTTCTTACTGACATTGCTTGAATTAAAATAAGTGAAAAAGCTACAGAATGTTATATACACGCCCACCTGATTGTCTTCAAAAATTACACATGTAATATCTGTGCGATTTGCTCACTAAAAGTATTTCCTAAATAACTTCTATATTTATTATCCGTTCGCAACCCAATTCGACTGGACTGTTAGTGCTGATCAGGAGTATATACATATATGTACAAATGCATGTACTTTCTGCAATGTGCCACACCTTCTGCCTGTTACAAATGTATGTAGATGTTCAGTTGACACAAAGTTATAATACCTTACATCTATACTACCCAAACCATATTATATTATTTATTTGTCTGCCAAGGAATTCGTATCTTGAATTCAAAATCGAAATTGTATTGAATAAATTGCAATTCATGATTAACATATAGAACATTATTGTGGTGATCAATATGCAGGTAATTATGTTTTGGGGAATCTCTCACTTGCCCACTAACACCCTCACACACACACACACAAACGTACAGATATAGAATCCGTACATACTTTGTACGCTTGCATATTCATGTTGCGAGTCCACTGATTAGGATAATGTATTCCTTGCGCCTTGTGGCGAGTGGGGCAGCAACAAATGTAATTTGCAAAGTGAACCGGCAGCACAGCAACGGAAGGAAGTGGGCAGAGCAGGATTGCGAATGCGAATAGAAACGAGGAATACTTACCATGCCATGAGAAGAGAGAGAGAGAGGAGTGGGGGAGAGGGAGGAAGGGATTATGCCACCGACGCTTGTGCAAGTGAAATCGAGCGCGTGAAGTTGAAGTGGCAACCATTGTCCATAGAATATTGTTGTAATTGGTGCAAAGTTTAGGGTACTTCGGGCTGGTGGGGCAAGGGAGTGGGTTGGCCAAGGTCATGCACTGGCCAAAAAACGAACTAACCGAAATTGTCCAAACAAATCAACTAAAAATAAAGAAATGCTGCACAATGAAAGCATTAACTTCCAGGGTGTGCGTGTCTGCCTGTGCCTATGGTGTGTGTGTGTGTGTGTTAGGGTGTCCTTGAGCATTTTGTGCCAAATGCATAGGCATCGCTGACTGAAGGAACGAAGGCAGTAAGTAGAAGTAGAGCAGCAACAGCGACGGCAACAGCAGCAGCAGCAGAGACAGCAGCAGCAAAGCTTAACACACACTTCAAGCGCTAAGCGAGCCACAGTCACGTACATTTTATAAACTTCATGGCACGCCAAGCCCTTTGTCCATGTGCCGCTCCCTCCCACTCCCCCCGTCCCTTCTCCGTTTGCAACGTTCGCTCGCTCGGCTGCTCGCCTAGTCGGTTGGCTCGCGCCTTCGTCTCTATGTCTCTCTCTCTCCCTTGCACTCGGGCTGCTCTGCATGCCAAGCCGAGTGTCGCCCCATGTCAACTGTCTCGCTTGCACTTCGCCGCAAAGCTTATGCTTTTCGCCGCATGTCCTGCTCGCCGTCGTCGCCGATACAAAAGCAGCTGGCAGCGCTGTCAAGAGACCAGAACAATTCGTGCCGCGTGCGCGTTCGGTTCGTCTCGCTTAGCAGTGGCTGGCTGGGCTCGGCTACTGCCTTGCTCTGTTGCCGTTGCCGTTGCTGTGTTGCTGCTGTCGCTGTGTTGCTGCTGTCGCTGTGTTGTTGCTGCTGCTTCTACTGACTTTTTCTGCATTTGTGCCGCGAGTCCATGGCGCCAGTTTCAATTGAGAATGTGTGCGTGTGTCTGTCTGTCTGTCTGTGAATCTATGTGTGTGTGTGTGTTGTAGTGAAAGTAAACAAGCCACAGGGACGCCGGAAAGTCGCAACCCCAGCAGCAACTCCGCGCAGCAGCTAAGGCAGCCACAGCCAGACTGAAGATTGTAATCCGAATTCGAAACTGAAACTCAAACTGAAACTGAAACTGAATCACAATCTAAATCAAAATCTGAGTTAAACATTTCGAATACGGATACGAGTCCGAGTCGATTCACATTTTGAGAGCGTCTTTTTTTTGTTTTGTTGTTTTTTGTAGTGCAAATCGCTGGCAATTCACAATAAAAGCCACAACCACAAACTCGCAACGAGATCCGAACGAAAACAAACAATAAAACAGCAGAAGGAGACAGAGAGAGAGAGAGAGAAAGAGAAGCGAGAGGAGGAGAAGCGAACCTACAGCACAAATACAAATCAAAATAGAAAAGCAAGAAGCGAAAATGCCGCGGGAGGTGCAACAAAGACGCGCCACCACCGCCGCCGTCAACGTCAGCCGTCTGTGGATGCTGCCGCTGCTGGGCTTGTGCCTCGCCAGCTTCGGTCTGCGATGCGATGCGCGTGCGGTAAGTAGCCTCTGGCCCCCCTTCAACCGAGATATTCAATTGTTTGCCCGCCACATATCGCCCCTTCTCTTGGCCACACAACAGCGCGCAACATGCCACACATTCCACTCACACACACTGAGACACACTCGCACACTTGGCAGTTGGCCACATTCAAAGCGAACTGCTTAACACAGCCAACACTTGAATCACAATCGCGATTACTTCATTTCGAGCGGGCGCAGACAAAGCTGTGCTGCGCCCCTTCCCCCCTCCCCCGTGCCTTCTGTGCCGCGTCTCCCTGTGCTGTGGTGTGCTGTCAGTAAAACGTTTAAGGATGTTGCACAAAGAAGAATTGATAAATTAAGTGCTCTCGCGAGAGTTAACGCGCTCTGCTGCTGCTGCTGCATTTGAGCACAAGCTGTGAGCCCCGACGCGTACATATGCTCTTCTTGGAACTCGTGTATTTGGCAGCAGATATATATAGTGTAATAGGGTATATATCTGTGTGTGTTTTGGGCTAGATTGAATGAACACGAATGTATATTGTGTACAAAAGTAACTAGTTGTGCCCTTTAATTCAATTATGCGAAACTATAGCATACTTTTTGGGGAGAATGTGAGAAGACGAAATGCGAATAGAAGAAGTTATACTATTTCATTAATTATCATTCAGGTGATATAATTTCTATCTTATATACTGGCATAATATTTGTAGATCAACTATATTAGAAAATAAATATCAATTAGTAAGAAGAAAGCAAATCTTGGCAGTCATTTCTTTACTAAACTTAAATAAAAACATAAACAAATTAGAACAGCCTTGAAAGGTATTTTTATAAAAAAGAAAGATATCATTCATATCAGATATCATATTTCGGAACATACTTTATAAAAAACTAAACTAGATTGTTATGTGATAGACCTCATAATATGGGGATCGACTTGTAATTAATGCTCCACTTCCTTGTGATGTTGAAGTGCTGATCTGCGCTGTTAGCAAAGTTAATTAACAAAAGGAACAGAAGAACACAATGATGTATTGGTTTGCAGTGATGGTTGAGCTGAGGAATAGAGATAGCTTAATGTAAATTTTACTATGCTTAAAAGACACTGAGTGTGGAATCAGTATAAGTTTGTTCTTTAGAAATTTTCTCTCTTCTCTCTACGAAATGAAGAGTAACTGAGTGACAGTGCAGAGTAAACATAATTATAGCCATGAGGTTAACTTGCCCAGTTCAACTTGGTTCCACAGTTCATCTATGGTGTATATTTTTATATATATTGCTGTAACCCTCACTGGGGTGACCTGGCTAACTGGGTCAGCCAGGATGCCTGACGTGCTGGCGAGAATTCTTTTTGGGCTTTTGGCACATCAGGTATTTTTCCGCCATAATTCTGCGGCAATTTCTGGTCGGTAAATAGAGCGATTATGGCGTATATTGTTTGGCTTGGGCCCCCTTTGGCCGCGTTGGCCGCGTTTAGCCCCGTCGCCCGTTGGCGGACGCTACCAATTGCCCAATTTATATGCGCAAACTTGCGACTGTGTGTGCGCGCGTGTGTGTGTGTGTGAGTGTGTCGGGAGTAAATCAAAAACGTGAACTCTTGGCTAGCCCAGTCGGAAAGTTTTCCTGGCGTCGCTGGCGACGTCATCGTCTGGCCGCAACTTGGCCAAGCTCCTTGTCGGGCGACTTGTTTTGGTTGCTGAGTTTATCCTTTCGACCCCTCCGATCCCTTCGTACACCCCTCGCCACAGTGTCAACCCGGCTGCCAGTGCCATTTTTCTTCCGTTTGTTTTGCTTCGGTTTACTGCTCTTGTTGTTGCTGTTCTTGTTGCTGTTGCTGTTGTCCACCCGCCCGTAAGCGCGCTGCGAAATGAATAATTTCAGGGAATTTACTAGAAAATTTTATTCATATAAATCACAAATTAAATAAGTTTTTACGACGTTGTTCAGCGGTTGCAGCCACTACAAAACTTATTTGTGTTCCCTTCCCTGCTCGTCATCGTTCCCTCATTCCACCCTTCCCCGTTCCTCCCGTCGTTGCTGTTGTTATTGTTGGGACTCTAAAGAACTAGGAGGGTTGCCTTGCGGTGCCATTTTGTATGTTGCCAGTAGCTGCTTACCCAACCCCTCTCCCTCTATTCCTCTCTCCCCCTATCCGTCTCACCATGCCGATCCCCCCGACCTTTGCCATTTGCCCTTTTTTATGGTCGTGTAATTTTTTGTTGGGCTTTTTATTTATGCTTATTATCGTGATTGCTTTTACCCGTAGCGGAGCCAGAGTCGCCGCAGGAGCTGCTGCCGCTACACAGCATTACACATTCCCAAGCAAACAAACACGAGCAAACACACACACTCACACACACACGCACAGAGAGCGAGGGGCGCTCGTTCAGTTGGGGCTGCCTAATTGAGTGTACAAATCGCGAAAGTAATATTCAATTGACCTTCCCAATTATGATAATAAATATGTCAACTTTATTATAAACATAAGTATAAAAATGCTTATTGTAGAATATATTTATATATTATATATGATACTATATAATAATAATTGTATGATAAATTTTATTTCTTTCATTTCATTTATATTGTATTAATAAATTATTTAGAATAAATTTATGATGATGTAAGAAGTATCGTTTGTGTTTTTATTATTTTAAAATCAATTTTTTATTGTGTTTAACATTTTTAAAAACTATTCAAATATCTTTGATGCTGAACACATTTCCATTTTCTTTATTTTAAGTACTTAATATATGGTGCAAGTATTCAACAATAACAAGTTCATTTATCAATTAGCGACAGTCTCTGTTAAGATTTATTTATTATTTGATCTAGAAAAGGTAAGTGTGATATTTATGTGTAATCGATTGAGACAAAAACCCCAACAAAACTACAATATTATTTAAAAAATAATCTGAAAACCCAAAAAAAATATATTGCCAGTCTTATATAGATGCTTATCTATACGTAAAATCCTGTACAATTATCAAGATTTCTTAAATTATGATAACAATTAGTTTATATAAATATCCTTGAATTCGTTGCCTACGCTGCCAACTGCTGCAGCAGCCCTCGCAAATTTTGACTGAACTCCTCCTTGTCGTGGCTCGTCTTTGCCGCTTCGCCTGGTGGTCATTTTGCTTTTTGCTCGGTTGGTCGCTTGGTTGCCTGGTCGCTTGGTCGAGCTGGTTGGATGCGCCTGCTTTGGGCTTGGCTTTGCCCCTTCGTTTCCCTCTTCCTCAATCTTTCCCTTTCGCTCTGGGTTTGGCTTTGGGTTTGGGGTTTGCTTTGCTGTGCTTTGGTTTGCCTCGTTTTGGAGCGAGAGAATGTTGCCTAGTTCTTTTTTTGGGGCATGCCACATGCTAGTTGCAGATGCATTAATAATGCAACATTAGCAGAGACAACGAGAGCCAGCGGATGCGGGAATAGAAACAGTCCGCGCTCGCTTTCCATTTTATTTTCATGGCTGCCACGTGCGGGCGACGCCGCGACTGAGCGGCAATTTACGATGTGGTCGACGCAACAACATGCAATTAATCATAGTCCCACACAGCGCCCACTCCCCTCGCCCCTCTGCCCAGTGGCCTGTGCCCTGCCCCTCTCTTCACCAGACTTGCCATCGTCAGTGCCAAACTGCCAGTGGCTGCTCCACTTTCGGTTTCCACTAAAATACACCAAGGACACGTCGGACAGGCGAAGGCCGCCGAAGGACACACAGTGCACACAGACAAGAAGAAGAGCAAAGAAGGAGCACAAAAATGAAAAAACATATTCAAGTCGACCTTGAGCTCAGGCTGCAACTATTTCGTACTTCAAATCATAATTTATGGCCCCGTGCTCCGAAATCGACAAAAAAAAGAAAACGGAGCCTGCAATGTGCCGTGAAGAGTTGCAGGGCGGCAGGTGGCAAGTGGCAAGTGGCAGGTGGAAACTGGCAAGTGGCAAACGGCAACCGGCGGTACGCAGTCGCCCACATAATTATCGCTTTGATTTATGGCAGCATTTTTGCAGCCAATTACTTCGCACCCACCAGGCCCAAAACAAAAAAAAAAGAGCCCGAAACGGAAATCACATGGAATGTGCCTGTTTCCCTGCCACTGCCACTGCTGCTGCAGACCTCGTGCAGATTCCATGCCCAGCCCGGGTTTGCGTGCCAGCGAAATTACCTTCATCACCGACTAAGGTTGCCCCAGTTGCAGTTGTTATCGCCATGCCAAGGCGAGGCACCTTCAACTGTCGATCCAATGCAACCTTCTGCTCTGTTCACGAACTTAAGCTTTTCCATCAGTTTCAAGTGGAATTTAGTCAGCAATTTTTAAATATATATCAAGCGAGAGAGGAGGTGTCAATAGGAAAGGTATTAGCAGAAGGGTAGTTATTATAAGAACCTTAGAAGGCACAAATCTGAACACTCTCAACTAAAGATCCATCAACTACCTTACTATTTGTTTGTATTGTATTTCTCCTATTAAGTACTATACTTATGATAAATCGAAACGCCATAGCAGATCTTGAATATCATATGAATACCCCTTATAACGAATTGCACTGTCTAAAATCGTAATTGATTGACGAGATTCACGAACTTTGCTGTTAGTTTTCATGTTTCGTTTAGATTGTGCGCTGATTGCAAGCGATTTATTTATCGGGAATGTAATCGACCTGAAGATGCGAAAGCAATGATGCAATTGCGTTCGCCAATTGCTTCTGCTGCTTGCCACTTGCCACTGTGTCCGCCATTTGCTTTTGTCTTCCATTCTGACAGGCGGTAATCAACTCAATTGCGCCCGTCCTTGTCTCCTTTGATCCGTTTGTCAGGCGGAGGCGGAGTCGGAGGCGCGTGGCGAGTGCCTTTGGGACAAGCTGTGTATGCGGGTGCACTCGCAGTTGGTTTACTTCCCCCCTCTTCCCTTCCCTTCACCCGTGGAACGATGCTAACACAAAGCTAACGCAGCAGCACTTACCCCTGCCCCAGTGCGGCAGCCTTTTGCTGCTGCTGCGGGTCTGCAACGGGATCGACGGGGGGTACATGGGTGGCACCGGGTTCGAGTTTGGGCCCTTTGTTTAACGCGCTGCACGCCTCGTTATGCACAAACAAAGCGCAGCACTTCAATTTGGCAGTAAATTATAAGAGGCAGCGGCCTCAGCGCAACTATCGATAGTACCTGCCAATCGATAGTTGCCGTAACAAGCACCGCTTGACTTGGCAACAGCTTACGCATTATAGAAATATGTTTGAGCATAAGTTTTCAAAAGTGGAAAGTTAAGTTGCAAAAGCTCATTGAAGTATGCTTTATTTATGGTATTTCTACAAGTAATGAACCCAAACAAAAAGCTCTAAATAAATGTTAAAGGCAATTGAAGCTAGTTAGCTCGATAAACAATACATCCCAAAAGTAGAAAATGATATATTTTGATATTGATGTATTGTACGTCGCATTATTTGATAGTTTTTTTGGGATTGCATCGAATCTGTTGATAGTTTCATCGATTGTTATTTGTTTCAACATAACCTAAAATCTACACAAACAAATCTGAAGTCGACGACAGCAGCTGAGCGCTGAATATATGAAGAACTGTGAATAGAAGCAGCTTAAACCTTAATCCTCATTATTCTTGATACTATAGAGTTTCATGTTATCGAGTGGCTACTGTACTTGCCAAACTACGTGCAACTGCGGATGTTCATTTAGATTGCGGGGTATCAGTTCAGGAGGCAGCTCCAGTAACCATTCTAATTACTCAGAGCAGCCACAGCTCGGGCAAACAAGCAGATCACAAGGATGGGAAGGGGACCAAGAGATGAAGAAAAATACAGGGTAATGGTGAAGAAGGGGAGAGACGGGGGTTCAGAGAGAACGACAGCTGTTGCGGCAATGAAGGCAAATTAATTTGCGGACATTCGAGACGCTCAAACTTTGACCCCAGTAAGAAATCTTCGACAGACTGCGGCGTCTGCTAACGGTAATGAGCATAGGCGCAGCAGCAGCAGCGGCCGAGTTGCCGACATCGATGCAATGATGACGTCGTCATCGTCAATTATGCCAACATTGCTGAGAACGATGGGAATCTTGGGTACACGCTGTGTGGGCAGCTGGGCAAGAAACATTATCGCTCACTTGGGCATCATTGATAACTAATGTTGGCCCATTAATCGATGCGGTCAGCACTTGTTGTTGTTGTTGTTGTCGGGCTGCTGTTGCCTGCCTGATTAAGCCAACATTCGCACACACACGCACAGTGCGAGAAGGAGAGGGAGAGAGGGATAAGGAAAGAGGGGAAGCAAGCAAGAACTGCGAACCAATTGGGCTCTAATGCGTGTTAAACTTTTTATGTTGCCCATGTCCTGCTTAATAATTGAACAATAAAGAATGTCATTAAGTAATTTGTGTACGCTAAGCCATAAAACATACACCCAGCCACACACAAACACATACACACACACGCACACACACATGTGCATTAATTGTTAATTTAGTGCTCGTTTAAGTTTAATGATTCGTGGGCATGAAAATTTAAAGTTTATTACCCAACTCGAGGCAACACAAATTGCCGTTGTGCGCGAGGAGGAGGCAGCTCCAGCAGATGCAAAGAATCTTATCCTTCACACACGCACACACACACGCACATAGATACTCACACTTGTACGCCCTAAGCCTAAAGAAAGCGTGCCACCCTCAAATAAAGCAACTGATTCATGTTAATTAAATGTGACACAAGTTGAACAACTTTTCTTTTGGCTCTTGCACCCTGCAGCGCCAGTCTAAATGGGGTGTATTAGCTCAATAAAGAGCAGTTCATGAAAGCTGACAGTACAATTCCTTTGCCTGTGATAATTTCATTAGCGCGATTAACCTATCGTTTTATCTTGACTATAAAGGTGACCATGTTGTCGTTAATATTCTTGGTCATATTTAGGCACTCTTGCGACTTACAAAGAACAATTTCAAATTGCAGATTGACACAAGGAAAGAGAAGAAAGCCTTTTCGCATTTTATTTAAGGAAGAAGAATTTTGTTGTATTTTACATCCTGCATAAAATTTACAACTGTGTCCTTTGCAAACGTTGGGGGGGCAACGCCTGCAGCCCCTCCCCTCGCAGTTACCACAGCGTGTACGCTGATTTCTATTTCGATATCGATATCGATCAATGGCCAAAAAGTCGTGGGCCAAAAAAGTTTTGCGCTTTTAATTAGAAATCCAATCCGCAGGCTATCCTTGTTCAAGTTTTATCCCTGCAAGGCAGAGGGGCGTGGGAGAGGGAGGATGTTAGGGGAGGAGTGCCCGAAGTCGGCTCATTGAAAGTTTGTCAACGTGCTGTGGCCATGAGCCCCGGCCATAAAGGACAATTCGTGAGCAGGTCACACAGCATACACAGTATACACATGCCACAAGGGGAAGGAGGAGGATGAGAAGCAGGCGGAGGAGGACAAGGATGATACTTGGATATTAAGCACATGCACCTGGTCATGTTTGCGGCTCTTCAAACTTTTCACTTGCCAGTTTAATTGAGCCCGAGCCAGGCTAACTGGGGCTTCTTAAATGTAAAAGTCATTTGGGCCATTGAAAAGACTAAGGCAATTTGCCGAAAAAATGCTGTAATTTAATGATTATATGGTCACACCTTAACACAATGACGCGGCGTAATAAAACAAACAAGGAGAGCAACAACAATGTACAATGTGCTCCTCGTGCTGCTGCCACTCTCTCTCTCTCACTCTTTTCTCTCTCTTTCTCTCTCTCTGCATCTCTGTCCACTCTCACACGCGCGCTGCTTTTGTGTTGGCAACAATAACCGTTGTATTTGCCAACTCTCTCTGAGAAGAAGTTTAACTGCAGCCATCAGCGCCCAACGCTCTCCTTCAATTTCAATTAGAAACTTTAACTGCTTCACACGCACTTACACATACTCAAACACACGCACACAGACACATACACAGTCTAACACAGACTCAGCTTCGCTGCCTTTCAAATTGTCGTCAGCAGCAGCAGCAGCAGCAGTTGCAGCGCTTTGCACTGCAGTGGAATGGCTTCTACTGCTGCATCTTGTGTTTCTGCCTTCAGTCTCAGTCTCAGCCTCTGCCTCAGTCTCCGCCTCCACCTCTGCAGCAGCTGGCAGCGCATTGCTGTGCGTTTCTTTTGCTGCACAGTGTTAGGAGAGGGAGCAATTTAATTTCTTTTCAGCTGCCATTCGTAACGTCTTGTGATGAAGCTGCAACGACTTACCAATTCACCCTGCACCCGCCCACAAGGCCAAGCAATGTTACATACACACATATTGTATGTATGTAAACACACACATACATATGTTCCTGCTGCTATGGCTGTATGCAGCTCACCATTAAAGTAAATCACTTAAGCCGCTTGCAAAGAGAAGAGCGAGAAATTCTCACAGCACACAGCACACGCAGAGCTGCCCTAACTGCTTATGATAGTGTGAGAGAAATGACTTATGTCATATAAATACACACGCACGCACACACACAGGACAGAGCTTTGCTAAGCACACACACATACACAGATACGTACACACGTATACGTTATACGCATACACTCGAGTGTGACTGTTAATATTTTGCGTCTTGGAGTGCAGTGCTCAGCATTGGCTCGAAAGTAGCGCAAGGATTAGACGATGCACAGCAAATTACGTTAGTATCCTTGAGCTTAAAATGTATACATGTGTACACCAACACAAACACACGCACACACACACACACATGTCAACTGCAGCAACGAGCGCCGCATGAAATGAATAACAATCTTAGAGCGGAAAGCGAGATAAAAATACCGAGTATACTCGGCGAATTAGCTGTAACAAAGGCTCAACAGAGCAGAGACAGAGGAGAGACAGAGCAAGACAACAACATAATGTCAGCGAGTAAGACTTGCTTGCCAGTCAAAAGACTGCTTGCTCAAGCGTTTCGCTGACGCATCATCTCCCTTTGTTGGTTATGTTCTTGTTGTTTGTTTCTTCTTTTGACATTAGCTTGACATTAGCAATGCCATCGGGTGGGAGCGAGACAACAATAGCATGCGTTAAATGGTTCCAGCTTCAATTTGACAAGGCAGAAGGCACAAAGAGCAAAAACAAGAAATAAATAACACTCATAAATAATGACATCGTCGCTATGCCGAAGTTAACATGCTCTGACAGAGTTTATTCTGGCTTGACCTGTGCGATTTATGGCCCACAAACGTTGCTCTTAACTGCAGAACTCCACCTCGCTCCCTCTCTCTCTGTCTGTTATTACTTCCCCCCACGATCTGAACTAACATTCTCAGCCTCTCTGCTGTTAGTACCTTGCTAAGCGCTATGTTAATTAACAGTGAAATGCAAATTTAAAGCGCCAGATTTGAAGCAGCTTGAGCAGTTTCGAGTAAGATTTTTCAAATTGCATTTTGCATGCCACGCTGCAGCATCTAAAGTGCCCCAAGGATGCAGGGCCACACCCCCCACACTCCACACCCGCAGCAGGGGGGTCTCCCCCCTGTGTTGCCTCACTGGCTGACTAGGTGACATTCAAGTTGTCTTCCATTTTAATAAATTTCGGGTGCATGTAGTCGCAGGCAAGCAAGCGCGACAGTTGACAGCAACATGGGCAAGAAGAAGAGCCAGGAGTTGCACAAGAAACTGTGCGGGGTGGAGGGGGGTTGGAGCAGCAGCAACGGCATCGACGCAGCGTCAGTTTGTCCACAATTTCAGGCAGCGCAGGCGGCGACATTGTTGCCACGTTGCCACGTCGCCATTGTGCCGCACTGACTGTTACAGTTAGGGCCCCAGTCTAGGCTATATCTGGCTGCCTGTGTGTGTGTGGGTGTGTGTATGTGTGCGTGTGTGTGTGGCCCAGGGCGAGGGGGTCACACCAAGGACAATGCAGTCGTGTGCGCGCGCTGTGCTCTGCTGCTGCTGCTGCTGCTGCTGCTGCTGCTGCTTGCGGGCGTCGCTTTATTTATAAGTCCTGCCACGCCCATTCTATTGGCCACCCTCGTGCTCATTTCCCCATATATTTTCGTACATTTTTCTTCAAAACGTCGGGCGCTATTTATCATTTGGGGTCAGACCCCATTACCAGCAGCCGCACCCCCATTTCCACCTGACTGTCAGACTATCACACTGCCGCCGTCTCCTTTTGCTGCCCTCTTTCCCACCTTCCCTTTCCCCGTGCCCACCTTGTCCCCGTGTCGTTCTGTCATTGCTGTCAGTCGGACTCGTTGTAGCGTTTATCATTGATGC
The DNA here is from genome assembly GCA_018903675.1 of Zaprionus capensis. NCBI lineage: Eukaryota > Metazoa > Arthropoda > Insecta > Diptera > Drosophilidae > Zaprionus > Zaprionus capensis. The sequence continues at coordinate 8,840,773 of JAEIFN010001073.1, read as the reverse complement.
TTCTCTCCTGCTGCCTCCCCCTTGTGCTGCTCCTCCCCTGCTCCTTTTCAGTCAGCAAATTGAGCGTCCGATGCTGCAGAAACTACGTCAGCTACCGATTCCTGATTGTTCGATTAAAATAAATGCGAATGGAAACGTTTTGATGGCCGCGTACCTCCCTCTCAGCTACCTCCTCGTCCCTTATGCTATAGGAAATGCATTGCCGCAATTACGCATACGCAATGTTGTCTGCTGAGCTCATTACAGCAACTGTGCGGAAAAGGGGGTCAGCCACTAAAGACAAGCTGTTGCCATTGAACTCATTGCGAGGGAACATAGAAGAATGAGTAACTGGAATAGAAGAAATATTTGCAGTTGGTTTTATATTCTACAATTTGAGCTACAGTTAGCTAAAGGTTCTTCTTACAACACAAGTTGAAGTCGCTTATAGGCAGTATGGGAATTTGATTACCTTTGATAGTCTTGAGACTATCGTATTCTCAAGAACTCAATGGATTTGTACCACAGCTGACTTGTCAAGACTTTGCCTGCAGCGGATTAGCTTGACTACTAACTACTCCAGCCACCCTCAGTGGAGTAAATATGCCACACTCTTCTCTGCAGCTATGCCACATGCACGCCACATCGAGTGTCTGTGGATATATATTTTATTCAGAACGAAACACTCAGACAGCTACGTCGTTTTGGGCCATATTCGCCCTAATGGCCATAAGAAGCACTCAGCAATCAGCGAGCGGGCAACGCGGGCAACGCAATGCGACAATGTAGCGACAGGTGTTGCATGCGTGTTGGCATTTCTCGAACAGAGACAGAGACAGAAAAAGGGCAGAAAGTCAGAGACAGGCGGAGGTGGGGGGGCGAAAGAAAGACAGACATGACATTTGACACAGTTACAGTGTACTTAGCTGGTGGCTAGGCAGGGTAGCAAAGGGGAAGGGGAAGGGGATGTACGCTGTGTGGCATGCATAAAATATTACAATATATCAAAAGGATTGCCAAAATGTAGGCGTGTGTGGGAGGCAGCACAGGCACGAATTCCAATACGCAATACCCCTGACAGGCCTCCCTCCTCCTCACCTGCGCCACTCTATTGAACACTGCCTGCCATAACTGTCTATCGTGACAAGGATGCTGCGCACTTTTGATTTTTAAACGCCACTGTCACGCTACTTCTGCCACCCACTGTAAGACTTCCAGTGTCTGCCCAGCTATAGAGAGCGCTGAGTTTGAATACACAAAGTGCCTTGTGGCAGCCAATCGAGCACAGGAAGGGGACTGCGGGGGGGACTACACAATCGAAATTATTACTGCTACTGAATGCTAAACACGCTTATCGCCTTCCTAGCCCTCCCCCCCAACCCTCGCCCACGCCCTGCCGCCGTGCTGAGCCGCAATTATGCTGGCTTAATTCGGGCATTATTAATCGGCAATCGTGTGAGGAAGCTCTTCATCCGGTAACGTTCGATGTTTATTACGCTATTTACGAAATTTGCAATCAACCCCTGCCCACGTTGGGCGCCATTTGTATTTGCTTTATGTGTGTGCGCACAATAGCACATCCGATCTAAAGATCTTAAATGCGTCTTAAGCTGCTTTCGAAGGCGTCTCTGGGTGCAGACTGTAACGTGGACATGGGCAACTGCAGTGGGACCCGCATTGTGCTGCGTGTCCTGCACAAATACATCTAGCAGCTGTAAACTTGTGCCCAAGTGCAGAGCAAACAGCCTAGAGGGACAACAAGAGGAAGCAAGGGTGAAGAGGCAAATGCAAATATCCAAATTATTCAAGGAATCTACGCAAGAAAAGAGAACGAGCTAACTGCAATGAGTTAGATATCTTCCAGCTTAGCTCGTTCTATAGCTTAACTGACTAACAAAGTTTGCTGGATTAATTGCACAACAGAAAGAGTTGTCTGACAGCTGGAAAACAACTATAGAAGGGAAGATAATATCTTCAACATATAGAAGTAGATGAGAGATATATAAATAGATATTTTGCTGGCCTTGCATTATACACTTTCCGTAGCCTAACAATCCCTGCTGAGCTGAGTTTCTCGCACAGGGTATCACGAGATTGTTTTGTTCTACGGCTTATTCTTTTGTTTAAATTGCAACAGGCTCTCCGACTGCCCGAGTCTCGTGCCTGGCCCAGTCCGGGCTGCCCTTTGCGCGTCTTCATCATAACGACAAACAAAGAATAACGAGGCAAACAGTCAAACAATTGAAGAACCTGGAACTATTTGCACTGCAAGTTGCTAAGTGCCAGCTCCGCTGCTCCTGCTCCACCTCCATCTCCTCTTCTGCTGCTTCTGCCTCTGCTTCCCCAGCATAATCAAAACAAAAAAAGGCAAAAGAGTCAACAAACTCCAGTGCTGAAGCTACATAGGCTCTCACCAGAAGTGGCAGTTGAAGAAGGAGATGGGAGGGGAATGGAGAAGGAGAAGGAGAACCAGATGAAGATGGAGTCGGAGTCGGAGAGTTTGTCTTGTTTATTTTCACAGCGAATGCCAAATGCGAGTACAATTTCTCAGCCAATATCAAAAGGGCGCAATAAAACAAGTTCACTGGAGGCCTGTGAAAGGAAAGAGAGAAGGATAGGGCGTGTGTGTGTGAGGCTGTCAGTGTGTGTACATTGCTCTTCTCTTTGATATCAGACACAGTGAATTGCGTGCATTGAGGCGCACGTGGCGAATGCGTAATTTCAGTTAATTTTTTAAACCATTTCGCAAATAATTCATGGAATTTTTATGTGTGTAAATAAATAATTGAATAATAATGCATACCTGCTGTGCAACAAATATGCCAAATGCTTATGTTTTTTGTACACACACACACACCATCGCGTACATATGTAAAAGTTCATTTTTGCAATTATTTAGATTATAAAGTGCAACAATTCAATTTGCGGCTGTCAACATTCCCAATCAGCAAGGGAGAGCAGGGGACAAGGGAGAATAAGAGCAGATAAATGCGAAAGTTGGTTTGTTATTTCACAGATACCCTGGGGTAAAAAGAGTACAAATTAAAGCTACAATTGTTCATTATAATATTATATACACATGCTAAGCACCTATGCCACATATGGAAATAATAGTAAATATGTTTAAATGCAATTAGGAATATAGGAATATATTTGACTTCAACTGTGCAGCAGATTGCAAATAAACAGAAACAGAAGTACAATTTAAATTATATAAACTATTTGTTTTATAAGAGATTTCTTTATTTACTGAACATGTTTAATAGAAAAAGCAGCAGAAATAATCAACGATGAAATGAACAGCAAACAGAAATGGTTGGCCTTGTCTGTCTTAAGTATCCAACTGAGATATTTATGAGTTGCTGACAAGATGAGTGGCAATTTACCCTCAGAACTGTGTCGCCTCTGTGTTCTCTCTGCCCCTGCAGGGTATCGCACACTCGATTGAACACTCGATAACTTTTCCAACTTTGTTTGTTTTGCATATTTATGACTTTTTATGGCAAAGTTTTTATTCTCATAATTTCTGATTTCTGTAATGTATGTGAAAATCAGCGGGCGCACAAAGAAAATCAATAACTTTTTGATTTTATTCTTCTCTGTCTCACCCTCATTCCCTCCCCCTCCCTTTCCCTCTCTGCAAATATGTTTTTCGCTTTAAATTTCGCTATGGCTTTGGTTAATTACGATGCAGCTATGCCGCGTCGCTAAGAAGCCTCGCTCGACATTCCCTTCGCTACCTTTGGATATGGAGAGTGAGGGGAGTGGGCAGAAGGAGATGGAGGGGCAGCTTGCTAATCAAATATTTCGCCACGATGGGGACATACTTTCGTCTCTCTCGCATTTCGCGTCTGCGTTTTTTTTTTGCGCGCTTGGAAAATTGAAATTCTTGAGTTCGTACAGATTCTTCATTTAGCTGAAGCACCAATGCCGCAGCACACCCCCACACTTGCCGCATCGTTGCACGGTGGCTGGGGGTGCTCTTGAGTCAACATTTTATTGTTATAATTTACATTTTGCACTTTTTTTGCTTTTTCTCTCTCAAATTGCAATTAAAAAAGATGAAAGCACATTTCGCCGCCTGCTTTTCGCGTCTGTCAAGCAATTTCAATTAAAAGTTAATTAACTTAATGAAACGTTTGCCTCGTTTTTGCACTTTGTTGCCTCTAGATGGATATTTGGCTTCGACCCACGTGGCCACGTGGCGTATGCGCAATGCAGCCTTCCACTCTAACTGCAGCACTCAAATCGAAGCGCAGCAAATTGATTAGCTAATGAGAACCGAAATTCAAAGAGGCATCTCAACTGCAAATGAAACTGTATCTTTAATTTGGTCTTTATCTTGCTTAAGCTTAGTGATCACATGCTGTTTTATAAGTGCTTTTCATAGGGTATTCCCCAGTTGTGCACTTCTTGCTTCGAATATTCATTTCTTTTCTTTGTTTCCTCTCAAAGTTTATACACATGAAAGTCTTATATCGATCGGACTGTGCACGAAATTCTTATCCCTCTCTTCTCCCTCTGTGTGCTCCTGCTCCACCTCTACTCTTCACTCCCCTCCTCCCGCCACACTGAAACGTTTACCCCTCAGCATCTCTTGCTCTCCCTCTCACTGTAACGAGTATAAAAAGATTTGATGTGCTCTTAATCTTGCGCTGGCTTATGTTTATATGCATATTTATCGCACAAAACACACACCATTTTCCCAGGCACCCCTCGCCCCCCTCGCCACTTTGCACCCCCCTCCCCCCCTGCCTCATGCCGTGCTCACTTTCATTCGTAATTAGTTAATGTGCCGGCGTTGTCGGTCGCATTACCAAGCCAAAAGCAGCAGCAGCAGCAGCAGCTCGACAGTCCCAGGCCGGGCCATCAAGGCACCACACCTCCCCCCCCGTCCCCCTCCTCTAACCATTCCCCTGCCCACTGCCGCCTTTTCTTCTTCGCGATGCTGCGCTGCCTGCCTCGCAGCACTTGGCTACCCTTGCCAAGTGGAAAAAAGCCTACGTTATGCAAGGCATTTTCGCCAGCTGTCCCCTTCGTTTAGCAAGCCCCCCTGCACCCCCCTGCACGGCCCTCTCCATGCCCTCCCTTGCAGCCCTTCGCCTGCTGCTGCTGCCTAAGCTAATGAAGTACATCTACTCTCACATATGGCAGCCTTCAAAGCACATTTTTTAGCCGCATTTACACATAGGCACGCAGCAGCAGCCTTCCCCTTCCCACCCCTCCCCCTACCCCTACCTCCTGCCCTGCTCTCTGTCAGACACATTTGCATATGTAATGTGTGTGTGTGTTGTTGGCTCATTATATGGCAGTGTGTGTGCGAGCGGCAGGCAAGAGCATTAAAAATGAAGGCGTTTTACGTGGCGTATGCTTAATGCATTAAGTATACGCCACGTTGAGCCGTGGCCCCACTAGCAAATCTCAAAGGTTTTGACGCCAGCGAAGAGAAATCGCTCATCCCACACATTGTATATCTATCTCACTCACACACTTACTCTTTGTCTTTGTCTTTGTTGCAGGTGAACGTGAGCAACACTTGGACAATGCCACAGGAGGGCCTCAATGTGTTTTATCGATTCTTCCGAGATCGCATCTCCTGGTTCGAGGCAGATGCCGTTTGCCAATTCCATCATGCCAATCTGGTGACAGGTAAGCGAGACTTAGACAAACAGAGAGAGAGACGGAGGGAGCCAGACTGAGATACCGATGAACAGGCAGAGATGCAGCGATGGCCACAAAGCCAAATCAAAGTCGTCGAGCTTTGGTTAAGGTATTCAAAGAGTCATCGCTCCTTATTCCCTGCCCCCCCACTAGGCGCAAAAAGGGGACAAGGAAAAGGGAAAAAGGAAAAAGGGAATAGCAGCAGGCAAAGGAATGCTAAACGCCAACAAAATGTGAAATGCAAATAAGCCCAATGACAAGAGCAACAGCAAAACAGAGAAAAACAAAGAGCCAAAGCCAAGCACAGAGCAAGGAGCACGGACATGGACAACGCCACAGACACGGACATGGTCACGGACATGGACACAGATACGGACATGGACACGGACACGGACAAGGTAGCCAATGGATATGGAAATAGGTTCGAGCAAAGCCGACCGACTGCACATTATTGCAAATGTCCGGCAGCTGTTGCGACAAAACGGGCTGGGCAGGGCAAGAGAGGAGAAGCAGCCAGTCTTCGTCCGTCTTTTGGTCCGCGCCTAGTCCGTGTGCAAATGAATGCAAGAAACGGCAGCAGGCTTTGAGCTTGACGCATCGCCGGCCACTGCCAATCCCTGTGCATGTCCATAGCTCATGGCTGGGGCCACAATAAATCCTCGTGACAAATACCGGTCACGGCTCACTGCAGTGCAGGGTGACCAGGCCAGAACAAAAGGCTGACCCCCCCTCTCTACAATGTCAGGCCAGTAAGGCAGGGCAGATCAGGCGACACAGTGGTCAGCCGTAACAAGTGCGCACTGTACTCTGTCTCGTAAATAGATAAACACGCAGATATAATATAAGACCCAACACACACACAGAGACACACACATGGATTGGCGATAAATTGTGTATGCTGCTGGAGAACAATGGCGGCCTAAGCAGGCAAAGCTATTCAAGTATGTCATGCGGCTGCACAGTGGGCCACAGTGGAACCTAATGGAGCACAGTGGGCACGGCCTATCGCCCGTGTGTGGCCAGGGAGGGAATACATTATTATTGAATTCGCCCAATTTCCGTCTTGGAACTTTCAGTTTAATCTGGGGATGAGTTGCCTGATTGGATTGCCAGCACAGTATCACATTAGACTGGCCACATTCATGTGTGTGTGTGTGTGTGCATAAACAATTTGGAGCTCAGGAATCCAAGTGAAAAGTGCGAACGAAACGAACTGCGACAGATGACCCAACAAAGCAGAAACAGTTTCCAAATTGATAGGCGAAAATACGCAAAAGAAAATGTGGGAAAAAATGCACAAAAATGCTAAGGCTACGCAGCAGGAACAGGAATATGATAGAAATGAAAAATACTGATTGAATTTAGGCGGAAGTTAAGAAATCAACGAGAAGAAAGACTTTTGATTAGCAATCTATAAAGAAATCATTATCTTAAATGAGCTAATCATAAATCAAATTAAATAACAATCATCGAACTTTTTTAAATTTAAATAATTTTTTTAAATATTATATTTATTTATATATTTGCATTAATTCATTTTAATTTTATTTACAATTCGTTTTAAGTCGACTGTCATTTGTTGACATAAAATAAATAAATAAATAAACAAAGAAATAAATAAAATATAAAGAAATTAATAAATAAATAAATAAATAAATAAATAAATAAATAAATAAATAAATAAATAAATAAATAAATAAATAAAATATCAATGAATAAATAAATAAATAAGGAAATAAATAAATAAATTAACAAATAAGTAAATAAAATAAATAATTAAATAATTATAAATAAATAAAAAGTTATTCAATAAATACCGCAGCCTACAGGGTATCGGTCAGTACATCAGTCACATTCCTGCCCAATTTGTTGCTTTCATTGTTGCTGTTGACATAAAATTGGGAAACGGGACTCAACGATCGGGTAGGGGCGGAGTGGGCGTGGTGGGAGGCGATTACTCTTTCGCCTGGTTTGCTTTTGCGCTGTCCCAAATATCCCAGCTTAAAAAACGGAACAGAAAAAACAATGCGCCTGGCCAACTTAATAGAAATATTCCGTTTGGTACAAATAAAAACCATTTGGCTCCTTCTCTCCCCTTCCCCCTCCCCTCGCTAACCCAATCCCCAATCCCCAATTCCAAACCCAAAACCCAATCGCACTCACTCGTGTTGTTGTCGTTGTATTCATTGTTGTTTTTGTGCCGTTTCGTTGTTTCGTTGTTTTCATTTTTCATGTTTCGTACACCCTTCTTCTTCTTCTACTGCTTCTTGTTCTGCTCGCTGCTGCTGCTGCTGTTGTTGTTGTTGTCGACAGTCGACAACAGTTTTCAATTTGATGCAACGCGCGACCTGCTGAGGGAGTTGGATGTGAACGACATCGTTTGGATTGGACTCATGCGACCGCAGAACTCGGATCGTTTTATGTGGTCGTAAGTAGAAAACCAACAACAACAAAACTAACAAAATATCCAGCTGTAATTGTTTTGGTTTTGTGTGCCAGTGTGTGTGTGTGTGTGTGTACGAGTGAGATGGCACCATGCGTATTTATGGCCAGGAATTATAGTCGAGTGCGTGAATCGTCGCCAAAATCGTTATCGGGCTAACGAGCTTTGCGACCATTGAGTCCATTTGCATAGTCACGATATATTTGTGCACATATACTATATCTACATATATACATAGTATAGTCGAGGGTCAGATTAATCACTCGACCAACAATCGAAGCACTCGAATCGCTGCCAAAATAGATGTTGAATTTGGATTTAAAGAGACAGTTCGATTGTTGAGCTATTGAATGAATATTCATGAATAACTAAACAAGCTTTAAACGTTTTTAGAAATCATAGCAAGGATTCTGTATATCTGTTATTATACTTAGTAACTGGATAGACCTGCTAAGTTAAATTCGCTTTAGATCTGTTTCAAGTTTTAGTATAACATATTCTGCCATTCTGCGCTGAGAGAATGTTTATGCATTTCGAAAAGGTTTCTTTATGTTGCAAATTTATGATATTGTATGATATTTATAATATATATTTTATGTGTAATAATACAACCACAGCAATTCGCGACCTCTGGTGGCTGACACTGGTTACTGGGCCGAGTCTCTGCCGCTGATGGATGCCCCGCTCTGTGCTGTTATCGATCCCATTCGCGATTATCGCTGGCATGCGCTGCGTTGCGGCGGCCCCGAGACGGCCTCGTTCCTTTGCGAAATGCCAGGTAAGTAGTCAGCTGCAAGGGGGGGAAGGGAAGGGGTTTATGCATGTAATCACGTACCTCACACGCACAGTGCCAAGCTGGGCCGACGCCTGCATACTGAAGGAGATGCCCAACCTGACCATGCAGTACATGGCGGACACGGCCAGCATTGAGTTGATACGCAATTGCCAGGAGGAGGGACTGCTGCGCCACACCTGCCGTGGCAAGGAGGTAAGTGTCGAGAGGGGAGGGGGGGGTAACAATAATGAAGTCACCTCACTAAAGTGTTGCAAGCGCACTTGGGGTTATTCGAATGTTGATATAGCGTGCTTATATTCCTGAAGAATCATTTGATCAAATATATAAGTTAAGCGAGAAGCTACGCAAAGTATCTTTTACTTAATCTTGTCTCGTTATTCTATACAAACAGCTGTTAAGCATATATCTTCTTGTTCACTTGACTGATTTCGTTAGTTTCAATATAATTAATTTCTTCAAATCATAAAAGAGTTGTGCCCAATTAAGCCTTTATCACTTTTCTATAATTTTTAAAGAGCACACTATATATATATGCATATATATGCATACATATATCTTCTTGTTCACTTGACTGATTTTATTAGTTTCAATATAATTAATTCCTTCAAATCATAAAAAAGTTGTCCTCAATTAAGCCTGTATCACTTTCCTATAACTTTTAAAGAGCACACTATATATATATGCATATATATGCATACATATATCTTCTTGTTCATTAAGCAGATACGTTTCATGCATAAAAATACAGCAATCTTTTCCATACCTCTATTACTAGTAAAAAAAAAGAGCAGACTATATTTAAGAGCATATAATACATATATGTGCATACATATATCTTCCTGTTCATTAAGCCGATTTGCGCTTATCATAAAAATACCACAATCATTTCAACATCTCATTGACTTACTCGATCTTTTCTACTTTAATTCTCCTTCCTTCCGTCTCCTTCTGTTCCTACCCACAGGATCGGGAGCGTGCCATTCGAGATCTGATCTGCCCCAAGGAGCGCCTGGAGGCGCAACGCATCAACGACATCACCAACTCGCACTTCAAGTCGCTGCAGATCATCAACAACATCCGCACCGACAACAACGAGAACAACGACATCGAGCTGCTGCCCAACTATGGAGGAGGCGCCAAGTTGAAGCTGACTACAGCACCGCCAGCTCCACCAGCTCAGCCGGCAAACGTGGAACGCTTCAGCCTGGACAAGTTGATGATGGCCGATGCACCAGAGATATCCGGCGGCTTCCACATCCCCGACGAGATACCGATGCCGGTGAAGAAGTCCGCGAAGAAGGTCAACGGACACGATGACTATGCCAAGAAGTTGCTGGCACAGCACCAGAGCCAGCAGCAGCAGCAGAAGCTGCGTCGCACGACCCCCAAGCCGGCTGCCGACTCCCACCTGGACATGATGATGGGCGATCAGCCGGCGCTGAGTGACGAACAGTTGCCGGAGGATGTGAGCGACAGCGATGCCTCCAATGAGATCTTTGAGCCGCTGCCGCATCGCAAGAAGGTGTTGCCAGAGGATCTGAGGACCATGTCGCCCATTGCTGAGGCAACACCAGAGCCAACAACTGTTGCCTCACCAACAACAGCAGCAGCAACAACTACAACTCAACGGCCAGCTGCAACAACAACAACAGCAACAACCACAACAGCAACCAAAGCAACCACAACAACAACTGCCGCTCCAGCAACAACATCAACAACAACTGTTGCAGCTCCAGCTACAACTGTAGCAACTACAACAACATCTGTTGCACCAGCAACAACAACTGTTGCTGCTAAATCCACAACGACAACAACAACTGCTGCTCCCTCAACCACAACAACAACAGCAACACCAGCAACAACAACAACAACAGTGGCAGCAACAACCAAGCCATTGACAACAACAACAACAACAACTACACCAGCTCCAGTAACAACAGCAGCAGTAACAGCAGCAACATCAACTCAGCCACCTGCAACAACAGCAGCTGCTAACATCAACAGCAGCACCATTGCACCAGCAACAGCAACAACTGAAGCAACAACAACAACAACAGCGCGAGCAACAACTGAAGCAGGCACAACAACAACCATAACAACAACAGCAGCAGCAGCAACAGCAACAGCAGCAGCAGCAACAGCAGTAATTGAGACAGCAGCAGAGACAAGCCAGCAGAGCAACGCGCACACAGGCAGCACCATCGGCAGCAATCCGACACCGACACCGACCGCAGCAGCCATGCCGATGGCAACATCCACAGCCAGCATTGCACATCCGATACATCCGGGTCAGCAGGGCCGTGAGGAGCAGCCCCATCAGCATGTGAAGGAGACGGTAGACAACTCGCACTTCATACCACCGATGCTGCTGGTCAAGTCGCACTATGTGCCCCCGGCCAAGCATGGCGAGCACGTGGAGCACGTGGAGCACATTACCCATGGCACGTTGAAGACAACCGAGGCAGCAACAACAGCAGCAACAGTTACAACAACAACAACAACAACAACTGCTGCAGCAATTAACGAGGAATTGTTGAAGTCAAGCCGAGCTGCAACTACAGCCAAGGCAACTGCAACACCAGCAACACCTGCAACTGCAGCAGCAGCAACAACAACCACAGCAGCAGCAGCAGCTATAACTACAATGCCAACAACAACAATTTTGACCACAGCCAGCGCTGCCAACACGGCAACAATTAATGAAGCCAAGGCAAATGCAACCACAGCAGCAACCGAAGCCGCAGCCGATGGCAAAATGAAGAATGCTGAAAATAAGCGCAACGAAAGCGAAACTGCTGGCAAGAAGCAGAAGAAAGAGCAGCAGCAGCAGCAGAAGCAGCAGCAGCACGAGCTGGAATCTGAGTCAGAGTCAGATGAGCACGAGTTGGAGCACGAGCAGGAGCGGGAGCGGGAGCGGGAGCGGGAGCAGGAGCAGGAGCGGGAGCGTGAGCAGGCAACAACACGACACAACTTCCTGCAGGAGGAAACCGAGGCACCATTTAAGCCAAATCGACGACGTTCGCTAACAAAGCCGGAAACCGTTAGCTATTTCAAGAAGATCTTGGGCTAAACTGTAACCGAGGCGACTGTTGCAGTTGCACATTTCCGCAGCAGAGCAGCAACCCCATTACCCCCCAAAACCCTTCCACACTCAATCTCAATCTCTCTCTCTCTATCTCTCTCTCTCTGTGTCTCTCTCTCTCTCTCTACCTCTACTGCAGTCAGTCTCTGCAGGTAATTGGTGTGCAGAAATCAAAGCTACATTCCAAGCAAATTGAATCAGTCGATACTGCTGCCTGATTCGACATCGACAGCGACATCATCATCCACATCAGGCTGGCCAAAGTTTGTAAAACTTGGCAACACACCCCACCCCCTGCTTCCTGTCCCCCCCCCCCAAAACAGACCGGAAACTGAAGCTGTTAGTCAACGCCAAGCGGAAACGCAAAGCAGCCAAAGAAAACTCTGGCAGAGCAGCTTCCACTTGCCAGCGTCAAATATGTCAATTTTTTCAGCCAGAGAGAAGGAGAAAATAACAGAGAGAGAGAGGAAGAGAGGGGGAGAGGAAGTGTGAGAGCAGACAGAGCAGAGCAGAGCAGAGAGAAGAGAAGAGGCCAAATCTAAAGTATGATAAAAGAGAAATTGTGTTTACCGAGCTAGTTTACTACGCACACAAGCAGCGAGAGAGAGAGTCTGTTTCAATCCCTGTTTACCTTTACCAATACGAATACGAATACGAATACAAATATGAATATACCCATACGAATACAGAATACAGAATACGAATACGAATACGAATTCGAATATGTGTAAGCACTTAGTTGGCCAACGCCGTCAAACGCTGCACTCAAGTAGTCAATATTTAATTTGCCATATTCATGATTGTCTTGTTATTCAGACGTGCACTCATACGATATTCATATGCCAATCAGTGCATGTCTGACCAGCGTCACACAGCGAGCGAGGGACAGGGAGAGAGCAAAGAAAGAAGCAGAAGGAGAGCGAACAAATTTGATTCGCAACGGGATTCGAAACAGGCTCCTCCAAAATATTTACTGATAAATCGATGTATGCAATTACGGAATAGTCTTTTTTTTCCAATTAGTCAATATGAATATATATACACACACACGTAAATATATATATATATATATATGTATATCTGTATGCAGACAGAGACAGACAGGCAAACGATCGTACTTGCCCAGCAGATTGAGCTAGACTCGAACTCCAAGAAGCATCATCCCCAGCCCCCGTCCCCGCGAGATATTTAAACACACACACATCCCCAGAACCCAAAATGAAAGATATATAATATATATGTACGTACGATATATGTATTCAGTCAAAACAAATATGAGAAAAAAAAAACAAAAAACAAAAAAATACGAAGCAGTTCGTCGATCACGATCACGATCTCGCCCAAGTTTCACGAGAAATACGATACTCTATGCGTAAATAGTATAAATGTAAACCAAATAAATCAATGAATATGAATAAAACAAACAAGAAACCCCATTTAAAACTTTACTAAGCAGCTTGTTATTTATTTATTTAACAAAGAAGAAAGCCAAATAAAATGTATAAATAATTAAAATATTTATACATTTTATTTGGCTTTCTTATTTGTGATTTCAGCAACAACAAAGGTAAGAAGGTAAGTTGCTCTATTTACTAGCTATAGTTGCAGCTATACCTTTGTTATATAGCTATATACTGGCTGGATATCGGCTGCGCATGTTGGTTTATCTTGAAGAAGAAGAAGAGCTGAGTGAGTACACTCATAAATATTCCATGGACGCTGGCAAAGGAAAGTTCTACTTGAAGGGCTTGGGCATGCAACAAAGTGAGCCCTGTCTGTTTCTGGTTAGCAGAACTTACCCCTCGCTACCCCGCACTGCCACGCCCCGCTCCCTGGCTGACAACGCCCCCTCGATGGCACATGAAATCGGGCATATTCTGCAGCTGAAAGCTCTGCCAACGTCCTCACTGCTTTCCGGGTTCGTTTGTGGTGGACCTTGGACTCACTGCTCTCCTCCTTCTCCTTCCCCTTCCGTCTGGCCTCTGTCCCGGACAAGCCCCTCGTCCGGTTTCCGTCTGCGCTTTCACATCCGCCGCATACACCCCACACTGCGCACATTTGCCGCAGGCTCGTTCTGCTTTTTTGCCAAGCATTTCCCTTTTAGCAAAAAGGCCAGCTCCAGCAGGAACAGCACGAGGACGAGAACGAGCACCGTCTGGCCAGTGCTGGGAGACTGCTGGCCAGCTAGATAGTGAGAGATGACGATGGCGATGGCGATGGCGACGTTCTACTTATGATTGCCTAAAATCCAATGAAGCGTCGACGCTGGCTCCTGGTCCGGGGCAATTGCTGTCATCGAGCAACTGTTTTCTGGCTGGCCAACGGAAGCTTTTGCGCTGCACACAGAGAGCTGCCACCTGCCACTCCTACTCAAATTGTGCCCTGCTTCTGACCCCCTTTGCCTGGAGCTCCTTCCTACACGCAGTCAACTCAACAAGGTCCGAGCAACTTGTCCATTGATTTTAAAGCGTGCTGACATTAAAGAGACGATGATGAATTGCGAGTGCAAGTGAGTGACTGACTGTGCATGTGTGTGTGTGCTTGTGTGCCTGTGTGTGTGTTTGCCTGCTGCTGCTTATCCTCACATGTTGGATGCAATAATTCTTATGCTTAAAATTGTAATTTCTCTGTTTACTGTTAATCCTTTACTTGCGCAACCTCAAGCTGATTGTATGCCAGTGTGTGCTGTCTGTGTGTCTTTGTATGTGTGTGTGTGTGTGTGAATGTGGGCGTTAAGCTACATTTGACAGACGAGCACGCTGCAAATTTATTCCAAGTGCGAATACTGGAGAGTATTTTTATTTTTATTTTCATTTTTATTATACCCTGTGGCCATAAAACCAGCCAAAGGGTATGACAAAGTTGCGTGCCACGCGTGTGTGGCAAGGGTGCAACAAAGCTGTGTGTATGTGCTATTAGTCTCCCCTAATGGTGACCTCGCGCACATTAAGTATACGCAGCGTGCAGCCGAGGGTAACTAGCAAGTCGATCAGTTGACGCGCAAGCATTCAAGCATGGCTCCTGTTTTTATTTCACTTTTATTTGCCTCGTCAACGACGCGTTTTTACAGTCAACTTGGGCAGCAAATTAAATGCAACTGACAAAGCTGAAGACGGACCAAGGGACCAAGGCAAGAAAGAGGAGAAGCAGCAGCAGCAGCAGCAGGAGAAGAAGGGCAGCGACACATGCGTCCAACAAATGAGAATCATTTGGCATGGAATAAAATGTTTTATTAAGACAGCAGCATGCAGCAGCAGCGGCGGCAGTCGAGTGGAAGCAATCGTACTTACCGGAGCCACCTGAGTGGAAAACAAGCGGCATTTTCCACTAGTCCAAAGGGCCGGGCAACACTTTCCCTTGGCTGAATCAATACAAGCGGGAAGCAGAGCGGAGGACGGGGTGCGAATACAGCACAAACAACTTAATTGAAGTTGTTATTTCAAAGTGTACGCAACATTGCTGTGCCTCGCACTGCGTGATGCGTAATGCGAGTTGAAATCCCGTTAATATACAATACATATACACTGTCACATTGTGGCCATTTATAATTGGAAATGTATAAAGACAACTCCGAATTACTTGCTGAAAATTCAAGCTGAGCTGAGCTTGGCGCAATCAAAAGCCTCGATTGTGTTCTTGAATCTTGCGTAGTTTTCCACGAATAATTTCCCCCTGCATATATATGTCGAGAGCCCTTTTGTGTCTAAGTTTCATGCTGTACGCAGTTCTTAGGTCCAGCACAATGGGCCAGGGCGTTTCGCATTGATCTCGGGGATTGCAAGTGCGACATCTTTAATGGATCCAGCTTGGGCCTTATTGGCCCATTACCCGCGACGGCCAGTGTATATTTGCCGCAATCGCTTAAATGTAAGTAACGGATATTCACAAAGACACACAGTGCCAGATCCACAGCCCGAGCAGGAGTTAGCGGCCGGGGGGCGGGGGGTGAGGAGCAGCAGGAGGGCGCAACTGGGAGCCGCAGCACCGCAAGCAAACCGCTGGCAAAGCCATTTCAAATTGCGGCAAAAGCCTCGAAGAATAATGGCATTGTTATTGTCACACACACACACAGAAAGGCAGAGAGAGAGAGAGGGAGATAGAATGAAAGGGAGACCGAGTGAGACAGAGACGGAGCGTAGAGCAGCGACTATTTACTTACAGTCAAGTACTGAAGGATAAATACATTTACAAGGACAAAACTGCGGCCAATTCAACGCCAGCTCCAACACCAGCTCCGTCTCTGGCTCCGGTTGGCCTTTTAGGCAAATTGGCCCGTTGAGAATGCGGTAATAAGTAGATCAGGATTTCAGTTTACGAGCATGAAAACAAATGAAATGTAAGGCATAAATAATTAAGAAACGAATTACAAGCAAATTTTAAATTGCAATGAAATTAACAGAATTTAACGAATATTTTCCAAATAATTTGCAAATGAAATTCAATTTGCAAATCTAACAAAATAATTGAAATATAAGTATGTTATTAGTTAAATTTAAAAGAGAATCAGCTGAAATTGATTTGGTATTTAATCTAATGCTCATTTATATATTTACTGCAATTTTATATCAAAAACGGAAACGGAATCAGAGCTCAATGAGCTTATAAACATGTCCTAACACTATCGTGGAACTTACCCAACACGAACTCAGGCGTAATGACCCGCTTGGAGTCTTTCCAAATAGACAGCAACTCTTTTGGTCACCAAAAGGTCGCGAAATAACAAATTAATGGAATAACTAAGCGGTCGAATCGACGAGCCACAGGCCTATGAAAATGATTATTTTTGGGTGTTCCGTTCTATTTAGCAGAATGCCGAGGACACAAATTCTGCTATGCCGTTGGACACGCATACAAATTGAATATACAATCAAATTGCCCCAATTCCTCCCGCAAAGCGACAGGACACGACAGGACACGATTAAAACAAACTAAATATAATCGCGTGGGTAGAAAAACAACTAATTAAGAGCGCTGAACAAGGGAAAATCAACTTTCGAATTAAATTTACAGGATGTATTCATAACAATACAATTGCATTTATATGAACACCCTTTACGAGGTTAAATGAATGAAAAGGGGTATAAAAGCCGTTCGAAAGTGGAAAGTATTCTATAAGAGATTTTAAACTATATTAACAGTCGATTTTCACATGAAAAAGAGTTTTTCCCAATTTTTAATGTATGTGAAATCTTAGATCTCTGGGCTAGAGATATTAATTTTCTCATAATTAAATCTCAAAACACGATGCATTTCATAAGGAAGTATTTTAAATATATATTAAGCAAACTTAATCTTGAAAATCATAAGAAGAAAACTTCAGTGCAAATATTGAAACACAAATGAAACTTAGTTTGAACACAATTTGCCTCAATTTGAAAACTAAATGTAAAACTTTGTTACAATCAAAGAAAATAGAAACCAAGTGTGGCAACTGAATCAAAATCAACTTCGACACACTGTAAAAATCCATTTGACGTTGAAGACAAATCAAATTTAGCTGCACAATTTTTTTTTTTTTTTCACCGTACAATCAACGTCAACTTTTAGCTTGACATTTCTGTTTCTGTCAGATTTTCTGTACTTTTTTCTCCATTTGTTATGTTCTTCGCCCTTCGCAGTTTTGGCCCGCTGCGTATTCTGTCGCTTTGCCTCACATTTATTATTTATTACATTACATTGTTATATTATTAATGCAGTCCCGCTGAAATCTCATAATGTTGAACAATGTCATTGACACTGTCGTCGCTCTCGGGCTCCCTCGTAATGTTTGGTTAGGTTTGGTTACGCTCGGTTTTGTTTGGTTATGTTCGGGTTGTGTTCTCGCAGCTGCTCTTGTTCCACTGACTGTGGTTTCAACACACTATTGTTTGAGTTGTTTTTGCAATTCGTTCGCTAAATTTGGCTGGGTGTGGTAAGTGCTACATGTACATTTCTGCTGCGGTTATGGTTCTGTGGCAATTTTCAGTTTGTCGACCACAGAACATGATAAATATAATATTGTAGAATGTGCCGATTTTCTGTGTGCACATCTACATTTGTTTATTACACTTCTGGCTATAATTGATTTATATTTTTGCTACAAAATAACATTAATTATTTTAATATTTATTTTAATTTTATTTCAAGCTTTGTCTTTAACTCGTTTTAAAGACTTTCAACATGTAGTAAATTCTATTAGCATATTGGATACTCACTGTATCAAGCTGCAATAATCTAATTGCTGCGTTCATCACAGACTTGACGTCAAAAAATGAGTTGTATTTTTTAGCGACCTGTTTGCATTGAAAAAACACAGGATACATTTTTTTAGCTCGATTATCTTTTGCGTTGATAGAAGGTAAATAAACTGGCAAATGTAAATTAACCCAGCTGCAAGCCGATATAGCCAACTGTAGAAATTCAAAAAATGCAAATTCCCCTTATCATCCTCTTATTTTTTTGCAGTAAATGCTTTGTGTGTGTGTGCGTGCATATTTTGACAGTGCACAACACTGTGCACAAATGCAAAGCAGAGCGATGCCTATCGATAAATTCGACTGCAAGAGAAACAATTAAATACGTGAAGTTTGCTCTGCAAGATTATTTCACAAATTTAATTTGTATTGTGTTTCTCTTCTTCTTCTTTTCAATACGCATTGCAGTGTTAGCTGCGAATTTAAGCAGCAAAAAGAAGAAGAAGAACAACGCAGAGCAAACTTCAAAAGACGCATTCGTAAACAATGCTCTTAATTAGAGGGGTACATTCATTATGACTTGAAGTTTACAAGGCAGCTTAGAGGACTTATCTGACATTGTAAAATATATGTATTCTATATCAGCATCAACAGAGAAAACGAATTAGACATATTCATATGTCTGTCTGTCTAGTATAGGAACAATCGCAGGAGATTGTACAGTAGTTAAGGCCTGCAAGGGTATAAAATCATCGGAATGTCGAAGGTAGCCTTTCTTTCTGGTTTTATTTAACATGCACTCTCTCTCTCACACACACACACACACACGTGCACACACAGTACACCCAGAGATAGTTGTACATGTGTCTCTTAAATGCTTACATGTGTCCGAAATGCCTTTTCTAGTTCGGCAGCTGTTCTTGTTGTTCCTGTTGTTTCTCTTGTTGTTGCTGCCGTTGATGTTGGCAACCATTTCACGCAGACTGCGCTCTCGCACTCTCCCACACTCACCGTCTGCTTGCTCGCGCGATTGTGTATGTGTGTTTGTGACTGTGTGTGTTTATCATCATAAAATTCAATTAAAGCGAAACGCACACAATCAAACAACAGATCAAATTAAATGCCAGACAAGCAATTTACTATGTATGCTGTTGAGGGGCGCCGCAACGGGCGTGGCAGCATGTGGACGCTGATTCGGCTAAGCGAGCAAGTGTGTGTGTGCGTCCGTGCGAGTATGTCCGTGTGTGAGTGTGTTTTTATTG
Source organism: Zaprionus capensis (assembly GCA_018903675.1). NCBI lineage: Eukaryota > Metazoa > Arthropoda > Insecta > Diptera > Drosophilidae > Zaprionus > Zaprionus capensis. The sequence goes on along the minus strand of JAEIFN010001073.1, from coordinate 8,821,377 downwards.
AATTTGAAATAAGATACAATGTTGAAACAAGCTTAAACCTGCAAACCTGCAGAGCCTGAGCAAGCAAGCCAGAGCAAGAGCAGGCGAGTCAAGTGCTCTGATGCTCGCATATGGTCACACTTGAGCAGGCCTGCGACTGCTCATATATGGCCACACCTGCGTAAGCCGCAGCAAAGAGGACAGTAAATACGCTTTAGTACTATTACAATGCATACGTTATTTAAGTGCCGCTGCAGAGCTACACACACTTACACACACGCACACAGAGACACACCCAGCCAGACACACATAGAGTCGGAAAACTTAGAAAGACCCTAAAGGATGTGCCTTCCTGTGCCGAAAATCACATAAAAGGCATTGGCACTTAGTTAAGCCGACGATATTAACAAATGCCGTCGCTTTTGTCCTTTTGTGCCGCACAAAGGACACGACAATAAACCAACTCGAAAGCCGCAACGAATTTTCCGGGGCCAAGACGGAACGACGGTACGGCTTACAGATATATCGCGATGTGGCGCCAGTAAATGCCACATGTTACGGCATTGTGGCCGGCCAAAGACAACAATCGCAGCGCTTTTCCTTTTCCTATTCCCATTCCCATTCCCCGTCTCCCCCGTTCTCCTTCCCCTTTCCCGTTCACAGCTCCTTTGCTCTTGCCATTCCCATTCTTATCTGCTTGCCTTGGCTATTCCATGCTGCTTTTCTATTATATATGTTATAGATATATCTACTCGCAGCTTCCGCACTGTCTTTAGAAGGCAACGCCTCCCCCCACCACCCTCGCACACACTTCAATTTATAGTTGCAATCAACTGGGCACCGGCTCTGGCCGGCTCGCAGTCGATTTTATTTACTGCCTTCGTTTTGCGAAATCATTGCCTCGTCCCGAGTTGCGTTCATCATCGTTTCAGAGATGAGATGAGATGAGATGGTCAAGCGCAGCCAACTTAATGCACTAATGCAGAAATTTCGTGCTGCCAGATGGGCCAAGTAATCGGCAATCCATCATTCCATTTACGTGTCCTTCAGACCCACCCACTGACAGGTTGGACGCAATTAGTTAACGCGAGTCGGCAGAAGGTTAAGTTTATGGCTTGGCTTAGGTACGCAAGAAAGTATGCTATGGATACGAACAAATTCCCAAACTAAAATTATAGTTAAGGAATCCTTTCTTTCTTTTTAAAGGTCTGTATCTTAGGCTAAATTTCTCAAGATATATATGGCTATATAGATTCTGCAGTAAATGTTCTACTAACTATTTGCTAGCCTACTTCTACTAGGCCTAGAAGCAAACAATTACATTCCCCATGGGTCACTTTGGCATCAGTTGGTCGCATTAAAAAGCCATTGCCTACTTTTAGGCACCCGCCATATTTATTTACCCATGCCACGACCCCAATAACAGTTAGCGCAGCGCAGGCTTTGCTTAATCGTCCTGCTGCCCTCTGCTAGTGCCCATACATAACATACTATATCCATATACTTTTACTCGCACTTAGAGAACATCGCATCGCAGTCAATTCTTACGCGAAATTGAAGCGCGCTTCTGGCAGCATCTTGCGTGCGAAACAATTAAAAAGTTCGTTCGCTGCAGTTGGGTCCGTGTTCATGGCCGTGTTCGTGTCCGTGTCCATGTCCATGTCCGCGCATTTAATTAGCTACAGCAGCCGGCTCCAACTCGGCCAAATGGCTGCCGGCATTTGTAATACCCGGCATATTTACGTATTTCCGTATTTACGTACTAATAGCCGGAGAAGTGCGTCGTTTAATTGAATGCCGGCGGGCAAAAGGGAAAGGCTGCCAATGAAAGTTGACTTGCGAATACCCTACATAAAGAAAAATTCAATAAATTTACTAGTTTATATATTATTGTTCTCTTGCTTGCGGTATTTTATTTCAAATTTCTTAGATTACTTTTCACTCTTATACATATCTGTGTATACATGGTATTATTCTCGAATACATTCGTGATAAATAGCTGAACAGCTAAGTAATAGTTACTTTTATTAGTTATTTGTATATTTTATTAATATTATTTAATATATATTTTTTATTTTCATTTATCATTATTCAATTCAAGTGTGAAAGAAACAAGTGAGAGAAATACAATCGATTATAATTCTATTGCTCCTTTTATTAAACTCTATAACTAAAAGTTAACGATAGTGGCAAAGTTAGCAACTATCGCAGCCAGCTTACTATCGACTTAAGCCCAAAAAGCCATAGAGTTAAGCGCAGAGCGAGGCTTTTGGCCTAAGCTACTTTCTGATTTGGCTTACAGCGTGCCGCAGCTGCAGCGACTAAATTGGCCATTTTATTAGTATGTTTTAAGCGACTTTGCCGCTATTTCGCTATCCTCCTGTCTACTGTCTCCCCCATCCCCATCCCCCTTCTCTGCGGTGCCCTCCTCCCGTTCCATTTGCCATTTACGCTGCGACCACAAACCGCAGCCTGGCGCTGAGGCAAGTGGAAAGCAGAAATGCTTTGTGCCGAGTGCACAAATTATGAAATGCCGGCGGCGGCTGCTGCTTCTACTGCTGCTGTTGTTGAACTCTCTTGCGCTGCTCAACGGCTTCGGCAACGGCTTCGCAAGTAACAGTTACTGTAACGGTAACGGTAACGTCTAAAGCCAAAGCAAAACAAAACACTTTTCATGTTTTACTTTTGAAGTTGGCAGACAATGTGTTGCCAACAAACACAATGCCATAAGGAAAGAATGCTCGAACAGGCACAAGATGACAGCTAGTAGATACCCTGTAGACATAAGCATGACTTGCCTAGTGAATATAACGGCAAGCACTTATGCCTGTAACATATTTTATATTTAAATTGTTGTAGCGATCTCTCCCGTCAGCCGTTTAATTATTGTGCTGTGAAATTACACGTAACAAAAGCTAACTAGTATGATACATATGTACAAAGAACTAATTCCATCTAACCTATCTAAATTCTGTGCTATCAGAATTAAACTTATAAAGATCATCTTTATACAGAATTTTCGGAACTTGTATTTTCTTAAACAATTTCAAATACTTCCTAATACACTTCCAATTTATATATTTTTGAAAAACTTATTATTATATAATATTATTAAAACAATTTTACAATAGCATAATACCCTGTGTCCATTAAATGGACCAACGATACAGAAATAACAGCAGCAACAGCAGCAGCTGCTTTTACCACCCCCCATCGACCCCATCGAGAAGGCGCCACACGTTGCTGCATGCTTCGCCTCTTTTCATCTCGTCTGTGCTGGGTTGGGCTGGTCTGGTCTGCTCCCATTCCGTTCCGGTGTGCTTGTAGCTAAAATATGCAACGTCACTCGCCCATCATTATTGCCGTACACAAAACGTAAGCTCGTTAAAAGCTGCTCAAAAGCAAACCGGAAGCTCTCACTCAAATGCTTCTGTTCAGCATTTACAAGCTGTTAGGCGATTCTTTTTGACGAGCACACAGCGCACACGGGGTTCACAGGGTGTGTGTACATACATACATACATAGGTGTGCTAGGGGGAGGTGGAAGGGGGAATTGAAGGCTTTGCCTGTGGCCACATTTATCCCGGAATCGTGATCTGATGGGCTCAGTTTCTTGTAGTTCCATTTGTTTGCACAGTATTTACGGAAGAATATTGAGTACGGCTTAGGGCATCATTTACCCTTTTTACAGGATATTTGTGCAGCTTATAAACAATGGCATCGACAAACTGCTTGAACCTTGAGCCCAATCAGAATGCTCGCAACAAAAGAGATGCAAAAATAACAAGAGTAAGGGAATTTGTGCACTCAGGTGGAAGCAAACAGTTTGCAAAGCGGAAGTAGAAGAGGAAAAGAGAAAAAAGTTGATAGCATTATACAGTTTCATTCCCATTCAAGAACTGTGAGTGGGGGGTCTTCAATTCGAACTGCTGCTTGTTCACAGCAATTAAATTATAGTCCCATTTTGTTTATTGCTAGCAAACTGATTAACAATTTGATTACGATTACGTGCACTCGAATGCACTTTGCCATTGGATACTTTGTGCGTTGCCTAACACTGACTAACTGCCTAAATATCGCAATGAATATCGTAGTGAATATCGCACTTGCACGCGTTACAATCGAAATCCTTTCGATTATTTGTGCCAATGCCTCCCGCGCATTGTGTGGATATACGTTGCCCAACACTGGTTGAATATCGCACTCACACGTTTAACAATCGTATCACTTTGATTACTTGTGGCTTCACCTACCGCGCTTTGAGCGCCTGCATGCAGTGTGATAGCACTGACAGTGTCTGCCGAACATGCAATCTCCGAGTGTGCCACACGGCAATGGGGCAGACAACAGGCGCCAGCAACGAACCGAACTTGCCACAAATCACATGCGGCCACCAACGAGACACAACTGTCCGCAGATATGCACATTTGCGGGCAACACAGCATTATCAATCAGTTACCCATGCAACGTTGCAGTTGCAAGCGACCCTTGAGGTTTATCATGTTGTTGTTGTTGTTGCTGTAAGTTGTGTTGTTGTCACGCAACTGCACACGCACGTAATGACACTGGCTGCATTGGTGGGGCGGATGCGAAGACTCAGTTTAATGGTGGCTTAATTAAGCGTTGCATGCTACGTGCGGCAGCTGAAAACAGCGCACAACAGCGAAAAACTTTCAGCTTCGCGTGGCGTCGAGGGACAGACATCAATGTTGACACTGACGCCGCAACAGCAGTGGCAGCAGCAGCAGTAGCAGCGGAAACACAAGCTGAAGTAGAAGCTGATGCTGAAGCTGAGGTTGAGGCTGACACTGATGTAGACGCTGACATAGACACCCAGCCGTCTGTCAATTGTGGGCATGGTCTGCCTTTGAGTCATTGGGCAGTCCCACAGCTCTCATACTTTGCTGTCTCTGTATCTGTCCTGCTCTCTCCCTGTTGCTGACTTTCGCCTTGTGCCTTGGAGGTGTTAACGTGCGTGATTTGTTGGCAGCAAGACGTGCGTAGGATACAAATGGGAAATCCAGCGCGGCTGTCACTGTAGACGTCCAAGGATGCTGTCACGGATACGGATACTCGCCGAGTCGCAATCGGAGCCGCTGCCAGTGCCAGTGCCAGTGCCGGAGATGAAGATGGAGCCATAGTCGGAGTCAGTGTCTTGGCAATGCTGATGAAGATTGAGATTGACATGGCGCATTAACGAAACTAACAATGAGCTCAGAGCTTCAGGTCCGAGCGGTCCCAGCTGAAATTGAATTATTTATTATGCAAAATTCAACACGAATTCTTCATTCTTGTTAAACGACATCCTGTATCATCATTGTATGGAATTACATAATCAGCACAGGCCCGGCAAAGGCGACGCAGGCGTTTCGAGGACAAACTTAATAACTGAGAGCTCAAGTTAAACATGAGTTCACTTCGGTATAAAGTCCTAGTTAAATAGATAATCATCGTGAAATCAAGCATCATGTTGTTTTCCCACCGGTTTGCAGATACTCGTACATTAGAAATTCCGCCCGGATATAAACTATGTACAAGTTGCATGCAATTTGACTTGTCTGGCTTAAGCCCGCTTAAGTGCGCTTCAATTTCAAATTTAATGATGCAAATTGGGCACGTTGTACGATTCGAAGCTCGTGAATAAGCCGATTAATGGGTAAGCTGACTGTTTGATAAGCAGCAGATATGGTATATAGTATACGCCATTAAAACTGACAAATGCAGCTGTACTTGAATGGGCCTGACTACCTTGTCAACGGGAAGGGGGGGAGGGGGAGGTAAGTACTCATTATTGGCGCTACGAATTTACTGTTAATTTATTCGCAGATTGGCTAAAGATTGGCAGGTCTATTGTCTATGTTCAGCCGTAATTTCCGTTATTTTGGGGGAGGGATACTCTCCCCTCTAGACGTGTAGCTAATTTCCTTTTTGGGCATTTGGCAACCCCACCCCCCTGCCCTCACCCCACCCCCCCTTTAAGAGCTTCTGCTCATTTCGATTCATTTCGTTGTCACCTTTTAATGGTTCGGCTACAACGTTGCGCGTCCTGAATATGAATCACGCTGCTTATTTTCCATATTGATTGAACTCGGGCGACCAGTCAACAGTCACCTGGCGCCACTCACCTTGGCTCTAACTCTCGCTCTCCCCCTCGCCCCTCTTACTCTCTCAGCCTGTCATTGCTTGCGACTTTGATTAGCGTCGCTTTCAAGCACTTTCCTTGGCAATAATCAAGTGAAGAAGAAAGAGGAAGGAGTGAGGGGGAGGACAGAGTGTACAGCGTCGACCTGTAGTGCAGCTCGAGTTGCTGCAGGTAAGGTCAAACAGTGGGTGGGGTCAAGCATCTTCAAATTACAATTTTACCCAATGCCTGCCGCCATCGACATTTGTGCCTCGTGCCCTTCCGAAGTCGGTATTAATTAGCACTCTCACATCGATCATTGTATATGTACGTAACGAGAAAGGACGAAAGACCTCCGACGTTTTTCCCCAGTGTAGAATGCACTTAACTTCATATTTTATTTAAAACCCGACACTGTTATTCAGCTTTTTGCTGGGCAGCCTTTGCAGGGAAGTACTTGAAGGCTGTCCATGATGAGAGGATGTAAGGAGGAGGAATTATATGTTAGATTAACAAATTCAAGTAATTTTTCCATTACTTTATCATTAGCAAAGGTTTCTATATAATGAAGTCTATCATATTATATGTTTTAGGCCACTCGTACAGGGTATTTCTCAATCGTATAATTGGCACACGGTACGCTCCTTCCTGGCTGTCCTTCCGTGCCAAGGGAATCGGCAGATGGCCGCTCTGTGCTCTCCATTCTCTTTGCGAGCTGCTCGTGTTTATGCAAATATTTGTATTCCATTTGCATTTCAAAAATTGAAATTTTTATATCTTCTGCTCTCTCGCATTTATTATGCGATTTGCCGGGGAAAAAATTTAATTTTTGCACAATTTAGGACAAGTTGATTAAGCTTTTTGATGCCAGCTGCAAAAGCTGTTGCATAAATTTGTACCTTGTGCTCTGCTTTCCCTTTCCCCCACCCTCCACCTGTCCCTACGGTTCCCTTTTGCCGGTCCTTACCTCAGCTCCCTTTGCCCCCCCCTCCGTTCTGTGCTATGTATGTCAATGATTATCATCGGAAGAGGCTTTAGAGTTGCCGCGGCAAACTTCCAACGGTAATAAGGCATATAAATACTTGTGTACTTAGGCCATGCCACGCTACAAGGGAAGTGCAAGTGGAGAAGGTCCTCGCAACGGAAGGCAATCAGGGCAGCCAAATGCCCAAATAATGTAGTTCAACCTTCTTTTTTAATATGCCAAATATGCTAATGCTCATGTATTGCGAGGGTTGTTTCGCGCCAGCTTTGTTTCTTGATTGGGTTAAGGGTTCTGTTTCATCTCTGTCCTTAGAACTATACTTCCTGTTCTTCAGAGCACTGCGTGAGGCTTAAGGGATTCAAATTAAACTCAAACATTCTAGTGTTCAAATTGAGTACTTTAACTGCGAGAAGCTTTAAGCAATCAAATTAAACTGAATCATTCGAGTGGTCAAATTGAAGATGCGAATAAGTACTTGGAGATGCCAAGGAGATCAAATAACACTCTTGAATTCTATATAGTACAGTGTATCTATTAGTCGACTAGTTCTGAAACTGCATCTAGTTGACTTCTGAGCTGTCATTTTAGTTGATTTCTAATCAGAAACGTGTTTCGACATGCACATTGCGAATGCAGCTTGCCCCGTGGCGCGTCACTCGACGTGAGTCTACTGGCAACAATGGCAACGTCATGCATGATGGGATGCCAGCCTTGTGGGGATATGGATGAGATGCAGAGAGAGAGAGGAAAGGGAAAACCCGAGGGTAGCCGCACGTGAACGCATCGTTATAGGATTACAAATGGCAAACACTTGCAGCGGGCAAATGATTGAAGTACAATGCGTGGTTTCAATTTCAATGCGACTCTCACTCCCCTCTCACTCCCCCTACAGAGTTATGCATGTAATTCGCGAACGTAATCAGGCGACACAGTAGGTCAACCAAGAGCACGCGTAACGAGCTGCCAACTAGATATGTTAGATAACGGAATGTGACAACGGGACAAAAGCAAGCAAGTCCTAACTATGTTCGTTAATGTTGCTAATGACCATTTGAATAGCTTACATAAGTTAACAAAGCTCAAAGATAGAAGATCTCTCTGGATGTGCTTGTTATTTGATCTATATAAAGTCTATTATTGTATATTAGGAGTTTTTAACTGTATTGACATTAGAGAAATCGGCATGCCAAATTTCATAACATTAGCTCCTTCAATATCCGAGATTTTTCTATATTTTATCAACTAATGTTTTATGGTGACTTTATTTTACAACTATCCCAAAAAGACTACTCAATTGAGAATTATTTTCGCACTTTTTCAGGGTATTCAGCTGATTATATTATTTCATTAGTTATGAGTTTTCAACGGTCTTCAACTCTTTTAAGAGCAAGAAAATCGGGATACCAAGTTTCATAACCTTAGCTCTTTAAATCCCTCGGATAATTTATTTTTCATTTCATCAACAAATCTGATAAAACAAAATCATGGTAATTTAATTTGGTAACTATCCGAAAAAGACTGTACGCTATTGGAATTTATATTCATCACTTTGTAGGTTTCGTCAGGCAGTCAGTGAGTTGTTGTTGTTGTTGTTGTTGAGTTGGTGAGAGGGACCCGCGATGGAGCCGGGACTCGTCTGTGGTCCGTTGTGCACTTTTTGTGAATTTACAGCAAATAAACACGAGTCCAACTTCAACCGCAGCCTGTAACTGTAAAAGCGGAACGCACACACACACACACACACACTTGTATGTATTGTAAATATATATGAATGCAGGCACACACACACACACACAGAGAGAGAGAGTACATAGTGCTTATTCATGTAGTATTTAGGAGCAAGCTGCATGCTCGGTCTGCGAGTTTCTAGTGTTAAATAACAAAGGGCACATCCCGGGGAAGCTTATGGCAAGAAGAACCGCAAAATGACGTTATGAGTCCTGTTTACTTCGGTTCGGCGCCATTCGCCCGCTTCCAGTGCTGTAGATTTTTTCAAATTTGCGCTACCATGACGCCCTCCACTGCATTCATTTTGCATACCCAGCAGAGGACACAAGGAGACTATAGGGTATGCTGAAAGGGCATGTACAGCTGCAGTTAGATATATATCTGCATTTTGTACCTATCTTAGGTTTGGTATTCTAGAGGATAGTATAAATGGAATATCCCCTGATCGTATGGTTCATATAAGCAGCAGTATTCAAGACATGCATCAAAGACTAAAACATGTTGAGATAACTTATTGAGATCTACAGCCAAGTTAGATCACTTAGATCTGCGATCTTCATTGATGTCCAAGGATATTCGTTGTTTCTGCATGCCCCTCACGCTGGCTTATTTCCACAGCTCCCACTGCAATGTACGCACACTAACGCCTTCCCCCCTTGGAACACCACACCTCATCTCACATACCCCCTCTCCACCACACACACACACATACTCAAACATTTCGTACAGCCATAAATAAAGTCAATTTGCATTGCAAGTTGGCCGACGGCTTTGGCATCTGCATTGCCGCCTGCTGTTTGCTGCCACTAACCCCCCTGCCGCACCACCAAATGATGCCTCATACGCCCCGTGCCCCATGCCCCGTGCCACGCAGCCGACACAGGCCTGTTGCCTGATACTGCTGCCTGCTGCCTGCCGCTGTTGTTGCCTGTCATTGTTTATGTACGTGAATTGCAAATCCCTTTGATGCTCGGCCAGTGAAGCGACTGACATCCCCATGTCCCCTTAACGTTCCATCGGCTATCTCCCTCTCCCTCTCTCTCTCTCCTTGTCCGTCTGCAGACATTTTGGCAGTTTGACAAACATTTTGCTGCCTGCTGCAGATACAAAGGCACTTCTCAGTTGGATAAACGCAGATGGTTTGACTAACTTGGCGCTTGCCTGGGTGGACACTCAGTGTGTGTGTGCGGTGTTGGGGGGGGGTGCAGGGAAGGGTAGAGAGTTGCTAGGATGGGGTGGACCAAAGTCACAAATCTCCTAAACTCTTAACCAGCTGGACTTATGTGGGAGACAAACACATGTAAGTAAAATACTAAAACAAAACTACACCACATTTCATTGTCGTCGTTGTGATACCCTGTCAGCAACACCATGGGGTATATAGGGCTAGAACCAATTTATATGACTGGCTACCTTTCTAACTTAATAAATACGAACTGTCAAATAGATTGTCGAAGTAGAAAGGCGTCAATCTTGAGAACTATTCAAACTTGAGACATCAAATTTGTGTTTTTTATAGGGCATCTGCAGTTTGATACTATATTGCTGTTGTTTATAATAATGCCTTGTATAGTTGTGGCTTTGCCCCAGGAAGCCGCAAGCTGATTGTGCACCAGGCCGAAGCAATGTCAAACAGTGTCATATGCATACTTGCATTCCACCCATGCCCGACATAGAATACTCGTAGTATGCAAAAACCGACCCAAAGAGACCTTCTACGGCAACTGTAAACGCCCCCTACAGACTACCAGCCAGTAGTGCGGAAACTCGTTAAGCGTGGATCTATAAAATGATATACTATCATACTGACTACTTTCCTACTAATGAATAAGGTCGGGAGACAGTTCTGTTTGAGGTGTGAACCTACCCATAAAGTCATTAAATTCGTATTACAGCTTGGATGAAAGGCTCTTCTCCAAACATTGATTCAACTAGAGCGTTCCCATTAGTGCTGCACAAGGGCCCCGCCAAACCAGGGGCCCTCTGTTACCAAAAGGGCAACAAGAATACATATACTTAATCTGAAGCCTAATGGTTCAAATAATTGCAAAGTACTATGGGAAAGATTGATTGAATAGATTGGAAATATTATATATTGGATAATATTAACATTATTATAGGTTATTATAGATTTCCAATATAAAATCAATATATAAGTAAGATGCATGTAATTAGTATTGGGTTTCTTCATTTTGTTGAATGTATCACGAACTAAAAACACATACTGTATTTGAAATCAAGGCAATTGCAATAGGGCCTGCGGGATTGTCGCTACGGCCCTGGTTCCTACTTGTATTGCCGCCCATTGTGTTCGCCCTGAACATATGTTAACGATTGAAGAACTGCTCGTTGGCCCGAAAACTACAAGCCAAAGAACTGTGCTCAAGGGAAACCCGTTTAGCTGCCGCAGATGCCGGAACAAAAAGCCAAAAGGAGCACCCCCTCGCCAAGTTGGTGCAGTTCGCAGGATCAACTTTGTCCCAACTCTCTGGCTCTCTTGCCGTTGTCACCCGACACGACACGAGCGTGTGCTTATGAAATAATTTCAATACATTTCATAGAAATCAAATAATGGTCCCGCGGGGTGGGCGGGGGCGTATGCTTCTTCTTTATTGTGGCCGCCCCAACTGCGGCTGTTGACGGAGTTGTTAACAGGGCGAGCGTAACCATTATATTCTATTCAAAAGTTTTTCGCCAACCGCCCCTCCAATTGACGCCGGCTGCCTGTGCCACTCGCATTGCTCGTATTTACCCCATGCACAACACTTTTATCTCAGATTTCTGATTTTAGATTTCTGTTTTCAGTATTCAGTTTTTCGGGGGCCTCCTGCAGCTGTGCCGTTTTCAATTTTCGTTGGCGTAAATTTGGCCAAAAGTTATGCGCCTCAACTTTGCCTCGGCTCGACACGAACCGTTACACTCCGGTCGTGCCTTTGAGGTTGCCACTGTGCGAACCACGGCCACAGCAATCCCAACCAGCATCACCAACCACACCCAACCCATCCCTGCCAAGCACGCACCAACGGCATGAATACACAAGCTCGAACGGCACACGCCTATGGGAGATGAGCTCAAGCCGTGACACGAGCACGAGTAGGCTGTAAGTGAAACAGTGTGCACATATATAAAAAGGGAATATAAATAATATCGATCTGCATGCCAGTGTGAATATCGATAGAAGTTAGAAACCGTTAAACGAGCACGAGCAGGCTGTAAGTGAGACAGTGTGTACATATGTAAAAAAGGAATATCCTGAACATCGAACTGCATGCATATCGATATAAGTCCTTTTGCTAATTACACGATCGTTGCTTATGCATATTAAATTTAAATTTGAATTTCGAGATTTGACATTGTTGAGAAAATTCACATCTCTAGAACACATCGAGATGCGCATTGTTAAAAAGGGAAAGAGAGCGAAACGTGTTAAAATTTAACTGAAATTAATTTGACCAAAAACCAAGGCAAAAGTTTTTAAAATTTTTTAGCCTCTTATTTGATCGTATGAAATTGAAGTTGCTCACTAGGCTTCCGACCAAGTTCGTCGTTATTTAAATGCCTTAACGGGTTGCCTAGAGTAGACATCGCTAATCAGACGAAGTGCCTCAAAGTATGCAGCAAATATTCTCGCTGCTACTTGGAATTTCTACTATTAACGACTATTTTCTACTACCACAGACAAGGAAAGGCAGCCTAACCTCACTTAACTTACTACTACGATGTGCGGCGTCTTGCGATAATGCACAATGCAACATTTTGTGGTTCATTGTGTAATTAGTTCATGGACTACTTGCCACAAAAGTGCATGCAATTGCGAGTGCGAGTGTGTGTCTGAGTGCGAATCCATACAGATGACGACACACACGCCACAACCACACACGCACACACAATTGCAAATGACGAATGTGTGTTTGTGTGTCAGACATTGTCTCACTGCCAGAGCGCCTTGTGGGGATTTCCCCGCTCTTGCTCTTGTTCAAGCTTCTTTTTGGCTTTTTGTTGTTGTTGTTGTCTTTGGTTCTGTTGTTTTCTTTTTATGTCCTTTGTTTTTTCTCTTCTCTCTGTGCGCCGCATAAGCTGTGGGCGACGAGTAATTTGCATATGTATTGCCATTGCTACTGCCATAGCATTTGCATTTATGCATGTCGACCCACTGCGTCTCCCTCCCTCTTCCCTTTACCACACCCTTCACCTTGCACTGAGTGAAGCGTAGTCTGTGTGCGGTGCAACCGCGCATTTGCACATTTTACGGTCATGTTTATGGGCTCCAGTTAATCGATTATGCATGGGCTGAGTGAACAATGCCGGAAATGTGCAAATGCTCAAATGCTGCGCATCCGCTGCCAGGTCTCCATTCCCTCCCCCCCCCTCTTACTCACTCGGCTGAAATTGCATGTCGACAGCGCAAGAAGCAGCCCCGCCCCCACCAACTGGCCCGCCTACGATCGCTGTTCAGCTGCAGCGCGTACCCACCTGGGGAACTCGTTGCGGATTGCTATTCATACCCACCTCCCCCCCCCTGTCGTTGGTCCAAGCTCCATCCCCTGCCAGCGGATACGTTATGAATTCTATCTGCTCTCAGTTGGCATCCTGGCTTTGATTTACCGTCGGCTTTTGTTCGCGCTTTTGCCAGCGCAACAAGGTGCTAAATACGGAAATCATTAGTGGCGTCACGAACTCTCTTCACAACTCGCAGTTAATTTGTTTATTATGACATAGAAACAAGGTGTGAAAGTCAAAGATAAAGAGAAAGAGAGAGACAGAGAAAGAAAGAGCAGTATACGCGACTACGGGATACTCTAATAGAAAAGACAGAAATAATAATGACAGAAAGAGTTCGGAATTATGTATTTTTTTCAATTAATAATTATGAATGATTCAAGGAAACTATATAACAAAATAAGTTTACAATATAATTTATTAAAGATAGTCAATGTTTAACCATTACCAGATGCTATTGGAGTCCTGAGTATGCTTCAGCTTAATTATATCGACCTCGTCACATTTCAATAAGTCAATGAGCAAGTCTATGAATAAGTGTTGAGCAATTTACGAATATCGGCTGTAAACAATTGAACTACAAATTTCGGTTATAAATGATATCGTAACCATAATGAGTAAATCCGTTATAATCGATTATAAATGATATCGTGACCATAATGAGTAAATCCATTTCAATCGATTAAATAAACCAGTTATAAACAAAGTCCATTAATAGCTTACAATATTATTATTATATAATATTATATATTATATTAACAAACGAACCATGCACATTTCAGTTCATCAGTTTATAAGAAAACAAATAACTCCATCTTTGAGTCAAGTTAATATACCATCTACTTTATTCAGAGAGACTTCTCTGTGCATTTTCCGAGCACATTAAATATTCCAATAGTTGCGCTGGAAAATATGGTACCTGTAATAAATATTTCATGACGACGATTACAGCAGTTCGTATTCAGTTTTGATTTCAATTTCGTTTTTATGCTTTCTTCGTCTTTCCTTTTTGGTGGGGGCAGAGAGGGGGCGCATCAATAAAGACGACGCAATACGTGTATTTTATGTTGACTTTCGAATTCAGTTGTGAGGAAGCTGCGGGAAAGCGCAGGATAGGGGTAGGGCAAGGGGTGGTAAAGGGGGAAGTGACTGACTGCCTGCCTGCCTGCTGTCTGCCCTAGAGTCGGCGCGACTTACATGGAAATTGTGAAGTCTGGCAGGGCAGACAAAGAGAGGCAACTACACGAGTCTCGGCTGCTTATCCTTAAAGTTTGTCACAGTTAAATAACAATAAATGTCACACAAAACGCCATAAGCGCGCCCGCACACACACTCGCACACACACACACACACATGCTGGCACACTAACTGATAGCTGCCAACAACGACAAGGACATAAAAGGCAAAAGTTGCCTCTACGTTAGGAGAGTCGCATAAAAGTTTTCTTTTCTTTAGCCCTCCCTGCCTCTCTCTCTCACACTCTCCTTTTCTCTTGCAACTCATGGTGTCTCTGGTGTCTGTGTGTCTCTCTCCCTCTCTCTCTCTCTCTCCTGCTCTGCACCTTGGCAACGTTGTCGTAGATATTTTCGGTGCGGCCGTAAGCCTCTGAATGAGGCACGTCATAACTTTGCCATAAAACAGCTGACAACTCCAACGCAAGGATATAAAGATGCCATCATTCCAGAGGCAGCATCCTCTCCACCCCACCTACTCTCCCCTTCTGTGTGCGTGCGTGTGTGTGTGTGGTAGTTGTTTCAGTGGCTTAATGCGCTAAACAACTGCGTGGCTGAGGGACAAAAGAATTGAACTTGCCAAAATTTAAGCACTTCCCGAGCGAGATGAAGTGGTGGGGCAGGGGAGCACATTACAAGAATCAACCTGCAGCATAGACTAGTTTTATTTGTGTATGACAAGCCATCTGGCAGCGCACAATCGGGCAGTTTCTCTCCTCAAATATTTATCTATTTAGTTGAGCTTAGTATACCCTAAAAGCTATGGGTTAGGGGTAGCTAGAGGACCAACATAGTGAGGATGTGCCGCTACCTAAGGCAGAACTAAAGAGTCAGAAAGACAGAGATAGAATTAACGCTCGCCCGCCTCCCTTGTTAGCTGACACAAGCACTTGGATTCATGCTCATACTTTCTTATGTAAATAACTTATATATTTATTGTTCGATCGGGTTGTAATTTGGAGAATACGTAGATATTTCATTCAGCTTAGTATATGTTAAAGTCAGAAAGTTTTATCTTTTATACAGCGCTTACGAATTGAGTTTAAAAATTAAATTATTGATTTGCGGGGGCGGTGGGTGTGGCACTTAACATTTTAAATAAACTTGGTCAGCGTATAGAACACAAGAGTCTTTCTGCCAAATTTGGTAACTCTAGCTTTTATAATAACTGAGATCTGTGCGTTCACACAGACAGACAGACATGGCTCAATCGACTTGCGCTTGCGATCCTGAGCAAGAATATTTATGAGGTCTGCCACGCCTCCTTCTGCCTGTTACATACATTTGCACAAACTTAATATACCCTTTTTTGTACATTTTCAATGGTCGAAGGGTATCAAAAAAGCGAGAAAAACGGAGATTGACAGCAGGGCAAACAGATAATGAAAGTAAAAGCTACTAAAGAAGAGGGAGCAAAATACAGAACGTAAGAAAGATAAAAAAGAGTTCTCTACAAAGAGAAGAGGACATAAAAAGAGTATATCGAGTACATTGAGAAATCTTAAACTGGATTCCGAATTACTCAATCAATCGCATAGGCAGAGCTGTAACTGAATTTTGAGGAAGCAACATAATTTACTGTGAAATTGTTGTCGTTGTCGTTCGGTTACATTCAGGCAGTCACATTTCTCTCAAGATTGCTAAACAATCAAGTCGTTCAAAATCTCAAGGAATCAAACCAAGTACTACAAGTGAGATTGCGACCCCTGACCGTAAGCTCTGCGCCCAGTGACATAC
Source organism: Zaprionus capensis (assembly GCA_018903675.1). Lineage (NCBI taxonomy): Eukaryota > Metazoa > Arthropoda > Insecta > Diptera > Drosophilidae > Zaprionus > Zaprionus capensis. The sequence goes on along the minus strand of JAEIFN010001073.1, from coordinate 8,805,095 downwards.
ACTAACCTCTATCGCTGCCCTTAGATATATATATATTCTACAAGATGAGCGATACCCAGCATAATGTCAAATTGGCCACAGAGCAGTCGCTTGCCAGTCTCGTGGAGCGCGCTAGACGCTTGCAGCTGAACAGCGTGGCCACTTTCATGGACATTTTCGAAGATGATGATGACGATAATGTACTGTACGAGGGTGAAGATCGCACATTGCCGGAACTTATTGACAATATCAAGAAGCAAAATAGTTACAATGCTATGCCAGGTAACTCCGTGAACGACAGCAACAGTGGATCGATAAGTGGCCCTCGATCTGCCGTGGGCACCGCTCGCAAGGTGCGCCGAGCAGAGGTGGAGCCGGTACCGCCGCCACCATCGCCGCGAGAGTATTTCACGGTCAGCGAACTAATGGATGAGTACAATTCGACAGATAAGCTGATCGATCAGATGCTCATGGATGCCAACTTGCTGAACCAGGAGATTTACAATTGCTCGCTGCATCTACGCGATGTCAGTCTGGTGCAGGAGATTGAGTTGGAGACCACCTCGCGATCGATTGACAAACTCTTTGGCGCACTCAGCGCCGAATGCGATCGTGGCGATCTGAAGGATACTCTAAAACGCTGCGACGACACTCTCGAGCGCTTCAAGGAGCCCGTCTGCTCCGACTACTGCGCACTAATTCCAGATACACTATTGACATCGCAGATTATAACGTCATCGCTAAATTTTAATGGCCTCAACGAGGACAAGGACGACATTGCCGATGGCGTTGACAAGATGGAGCTAATGGACCTCTTGGTGGTGGAGCCCAACAACAATTCATCCCCGACCAACAACAAGTGCGTCTCCACTCTTCAGTCTATTGCCGAGCAAGTCGCCGAATAGATTTCTCTTTTCTACATTCGAATTGTTATTAAGAAGCTCAATAAATAAAGGTCTCGAAGCACTTCTTCTAGCTTCTCTCTCTCTCTCTCTTCTTTCCATATCCTGTCTTTCTCGTTCAATGCTTAGCTTTCTTCTTTCATTATCACCCTGCTTAACTGTCTCTTCCTTCCAGACCATAGATGGTAGAAGTAGACTTCTCCCCTCTCATTGTCTCAGCCTGTCTGAATCCCCCCCCTTCTTCCGCTAACCAGCTGACCGAGAATCTCATATGGCAGCAAAGACAAAGTTTTCTTGTTAAGCTTGCAGACAGAAAGCTATTGCCGGCAAGTGCAGCAGCATGCCCACGCCCAGGGCCACGCCCACCGCATCCCATCAGCATCAGCAGCAGGCAGACAGTCGAGATGTGGATTTAGCTCAGCTCTGGCTCATAACTAATTACCACCTCCTTTTGCCGCCTTTGCCGCCGTTCGACGTCGCGTCGAAAACTTTAAATTGAGTTGCGTGTCATAGTCGAAAAGTTTGCCCCATCCGATGCTACCCGCACCATGCCCGTCCCCCCATCAGGCCGGCTCTCATGCGGGGCACTTCAAAGTGGAAACGTGCTATCGCTGGCTGCCACAATAAATCAACTTTGTCAAATTATGTATATGTTGTACTTGTTACTGGATGCACTTACTCCACATAGACAAAGACTAATGAATCCACCTACACATCCACCCACGCCACTTTCAACAATTTGGAGTTTTTTCTCCCCTGGTCGGAGCTAAGAGAGCACAACTGGAAGTAGGGTTGGGGGTGGGACTCGTTCGATGGCATGTGTCTTTCGCACCTGAGCTTGTTCAGCTGCACAGTAATATATCATTACATCATTATACCCTACGACCATGGTTAGAAAAGGGTATACTAACTTTGTGCAAATGTATGTTAGAAGAAGAAAGAGGCGTGGCAGTTATATTGATGATCAGGATCACAGGTTTCTGTATACCATATGCAGCTGCCCGCCTGAAACGTTCGCCTGTTTTTCAATTATTCTTTAGCATTCGTTAGGGTACTCAATTTTTTATACAAAAGATTAATAGATTCTACTATAAAGTTAACTATATTTATATACTATTAGTAAAGTATAGTATAGATAAGATTACAGCACACACACACACAGAAATTGTATGCCAAGAAATCTTAATGTGTTGCTTCCTTCATAGATCTATTGTTAATAATACATACATTGATTTATTAAATTACCATGTAAAACACAAATGGAATTGTAACATTAAAGATCAATTTGTTTTTAGCTTTAATTGCGGAGCTGCAGCAACACGTCGCTTAGACACTGCCAATGTCCAGCAAATGATCCATTGGGGCAGGAAAACAGTGCAAACGACAAAGTACAGCCAGTTGCCATAGATCTAAGCGAGACGGGGAGAGAGAGAGGTAGAGAAAGAGAGGCAAATAGTTAAAGATCACTTAAGATCGGAAAGCAAATGAACTTACCACTGAATCGATCAGAGCAAATGCGGCACCATCCATGGCAGCTGTGACAGCACGGGGAAAGAGCTCCTGCAACGTCAGCTCGGGAAACTGATAGAAGCTCATGATCAGCACAATGACATAGACAACCACGAGGGGATTGAGGAGCAGCGTGCATACACGCAACAGGTTACGCGGCGTATCGTTAGTCTGGTTCGTATTTAAGGCAATCATTAAAGGCACTGTCAGGACAGCCACAAAGAAGCCCAGCGAGAAGTTAAGCAGTCCAATGACAATCAAGGCACAGCCATAGACAAGCAACAGACTGACATGCATCAGTTCCAGGCCTCCCGGTGGCAGGCTGACAATAAAAGGCAGCACAAAACCGATCAGCGAGAGAGTGCCAAGTATGGAGACGGTCAGTGGGGCAGCGGTGAGGGGTTGATCGATGAAGTATTGCTGTAACGGCAGCACATTGCCGCAGTAACCAATGAGTAAGGCCAATGTGAGGTAGATAAGCACTCTTCCATATGGCAGTGTGAGCTTTACCAACGCATCAGATGCTGCTGCTGGATTGGCGGTGGCATCGTTATCTTGATTTGCAGTGCAGCCAGTTGCGTCCAAAGTTACCCACGTTAGGTATGCTTTGATAAAGCTACAGGCGACAAGTAGCACCAAAGGTGGCATATAATCGCCAATTGATATGTATCGATCATTATGAACAATCACATAGAAGAAGAAACTCTGATGGAAACGTTCTAGCAGATTGTTCAGACTCCGCGCAATTCCCTCAATGGCCTTCAACAGAGGCACTGCCGCAGCGCTGGGATTGCTCTTGGAGTTTGAATTGGTAATGCGTTTGGCAGCAGCTATTGTCAAGGCATCGATGCGATAGCGATGAAACAATCCATGATTGCCATTGGGCACACCAGAGGATTGTGAAGCCAGCATCGCCAACATTTGCCGCAAGTTTTGTTCAAAACTCGAGAGATTCGAGCGACGCTTCTTCCGCGGCGTCTGCTTGTATCCCGAGGTAACGCCTTCACGCGTCATAATGCGCTGCACCAAATTGAACATGTCCAGATTGGGTAGCTTGCCATTCAAGCCCTCAATCTTAACATCAACGTAATCTACAAGAAGCAGTTGCGTCACTAAGTTGATAGATATGTTTGTCCAATAGAAACTACTTACCCACATCAAGGTCTTGTACCTCGATGTTAATGGCAGCTTGGATTGAGCCGGAGCGTGCAGGCAGGTTTCCAGCTCGCAGATAGCCATGAGAGGAATCCCAATCCTTGTCGCCGTCATGATAGGCCTCTAACCAGGCCTGCATGCCCAGTTGCTCGTGCTCGGTGACCAGAAAGATTAAATCCTTGGCCCAATAGTTTTTGCCTGCAACAAAAGATTTATTGAAATTTAGACTAGCGATATTTGATTACTACTTACGCCTGGCAAAGTCAGCAAAGGCCATGAGCAACGGGACGCTGGGCGTAATTTCCATGTGCACCGAACTGGGTGCGCGATATGGTGCTGAGAACACAATTCCTTCGGTGGATCCAATGCGTGGTGCACGCAATATGCCGTACACATTCTTTCCCTGAAACTCTCTCGCACCACCAAAAGGAAAATTGAGTGAAAAGTTATGTGTATGCGTCTCCAGGCCGAACTCCTTAAACTTGGCCACAATCCAGTCGTGCGGCGTTGTAGCATGATGACTCTTACGCTCGCGTTGCAGCTCCTCTAACAGCTGCAGGGCCTGGCGATTTGCTTCTAGGCGTATCTCGGGATATACGAGACCTATAACCAGCACATATATTTATTATTATCACCTCATGAATGGCACGTAGAACTACAAATCTCACCTGGAGACAGCGCATTCTCTGATAAGTAGGTGCCGTGATTGAGCTCCGGTCTGGCCAGACAGACAAACCAAACCACGCCCGCTGTGTAGAAGAGGAAGCAAAGCTTCCCCACATGCTTGGCTAGATTAGCCACTAGCTTGTTATGCGTTGGTAGCGATGGATCCGACAAGAGACCCATACTTTCAGGCTTTTGCTTCCATAAAATAACAGCAAACAAAACTATGCCGGCACAACTAGGGATACGACACTTCAATCTATGTTATCGATTTTGACATTTGCTGCTTATCGGTCCCAATCGATTGGACAATTACCACTTTCGTGCTCGAAAATGTCGACAAAACCCTCACGCACTAGACGTTTTATCGATATATAAGAAGTTGATTGCAATTAAAATAATAATTTGATTACAAATGACGAATTTCTGGCAATTAAGATATTTCGATATTTAATTCTTATCGATAATCGATGTCTTCCCATAAACAACGCAATAACGCCCAACAGCTGGAAATGATATAAAATATTTAAAGCGGCATCCAAACTCATTGCCCAAAACATGTGGGTTAATTTACTTACTTGACCTTTTATTTTTCATACCCCTATGAATGTTGGCATTATAATTAGAGCCACACAACAAATCTTAATAAGTTTCAATGATGCAATACCAATTAGTTTCAACACAATCGACCCCACCGTTTTATTCGAATCCCTTGTATATATTCAGTTTCTATAAAAATGTGTACTTATATATGTATTTATTGATGGTTTGAAAACAAGCTGGCATTTGTATAACAATCTAATACAATATATATACAATATATTGTATGATACAAATATTCGCGTCTGCTTACTTTTAATATATTTCAAACAGTTTAAGACAAATGGAAATAGGTGCAAAAATATATATCATTGAATAGTAAGTACATATATGAAAAATATGTTTAAAAAAATATATATAACAACTAGTTAACTACTAAGTGCGCGCTGGAGTCGCTGGCGAGGACATCGGAGCTCTGATCTGCCCCGCAAGCGGAGAGATAATATTATGAGGCTTCCAAGATAAGAAATCCAAATCGATGGTTAACTTGGGCCGCTTAAACTGCGGCAGCTGCAGATGCTCGTTAATGGTTTTCGCCGTCACACAGATCACATTCTGACCCTTCCAATATTTGATCATCTTCATGGACTGCAGCGTGTAGATGATATCATCGCTGGTAATGCCACTCGCATCACTAAGCTCCTTGATACTAGTCTGCTCCGCCGAACAGTGACCCTTCATTAGCTCCAGCAGCGTGTATGCCCAGTAACTGCGATAGCTGAGTCTACCCAGATCGGACAACGGCTTCTCTGGGCTCCCGATGACGCCCTCTTTGCGCGACAACACATAACTAAAGGCAATCAACAGTTTCCCATAGCCTTTGCGCTGATGTGGTGGCAACACCAAGATGCAGGCCACGTTATTCCTTTCCAACGACTTCTTCTCCTTGGAGAAATAACCCACGATGTGGCTTCCTTCCTTGTCGATCTCGCAGAGCACATAGAATAAGAATGGGTCCATATCAAAATAGAGACCCTTGTGGTCGAGGAACAGTTTGGCCATCAGGCAGAGCAGCTGACAATATAGTGGTTCCTCTTTTCCGTTCACCTCGAATATGGATATAGTGCCCTTGCGATAGATCTCTCGGCCAGGTGGACGGCGTTTCTGACACTGAAACAAATGGAATTTATAGCTGCTCTCCAGCCTCATGTATTTCAAGCAATACTCGCACACGTAGAGCACTCGAGCCTTGCCGTATTCGCCGGGAAAAGGACTGAAGTACCAGGTGTCTATCTCGTAGTTGCCGAACTGAAGCTTGTCAATGTACTTGATCTTCGTAATTTGCTCATGTTCTTTTTCTAGCGCCGCTTCAGATGCAGTAAGCTCCGCATGACTCTTTTGCACGTGGTTGATTTCGTCGTAGCGACGTTTCTGGTACCGAGTCATCTTCTTGTCGCTATAATCATACCGATTGTCCTCGGATGCTGATAGGTAGTAATCCCTGTTGCCTTGCCGTTTGCGTCGCACTGCGCTGGATTGATTGCTGGTGCTGCTGCTGGAACTAGCAATTGCACTGGCCAAGGCACTGGCGCTCGTACTTGGCTGATCGCTGAGTGTTGCCGCACTAGTGCTAGCTCCGCTGCTAGTACTAGCTTGACTAGTTACCGTGATGCCTCCCAAGTCCTCGGCGTTATCAGAGATACGATGGCTACCCACCCACTCGTCCAGACGCCGATTGAGGCCCACGTAGTGGACGTAATACTCATTGGGTGTCAAACAATTGTCGGTGGTGCGCGACTGCAGCACCTGACCAGCATGCACGGTGCCATCGCTGCGGCGTATATAATAGATCTTCTTGGGATCATTAATTTCGATCTTCTGTACAGGCATGTCACTCTCTGCGTCTGTGGTCTCCGTTGCTGTAACCGTTTCCCGCGATGTGCTGTCATGCTCCATTGTGTCATCATCATCGAACTCCTCCTCCTCGTCTTCCTCATCGCTGCTGCTGCTATTCTCCTCGCTGCTCCCAGAGATACTCTCGATGTCCTCATTAAGCAGGTTTCGTTTGGTATTCGGAGGAGGCATAGGCCTTTGGCGTGGGTCTCTGGGTGCCAAACGAGGCAGCTTTAGCTGCGGTTGCAGCAATGGATTTATTTGATGTGTGTGTTGCTGTGCTGGTTGTAGTTGCAGCTGTTGTTGATGATGATTGAATTGCTGCTGCTTCTGCAGCTGTTGCTCCTCCTCGTCAGCTGGGGGAGACACGTAGCGAACACGCTTGTATGGAGGCAGTAGGCACATCGGCTCTTCCCCGTCGTCCGTTGGGGACTCGGGTGTCTCAGGCAATTCTGCAACTTCGGCTTCAACCTCACCTTCTACTTCAGTTTCCATCGAAATTTTCCCATTCACTTTGTTTTCTTTTTTATGCTCTGGTTCCACATTAACTACTTTGCCAGCTGCCATGTCACTAGCATTATCGGCTACATCCCCGTTGCATTTTTTCTTGCCCATCGTCTCGATAGGAGTGCTGGCAGAGTTCCGGATATCACTTAGACAAACCACCGTGTTGGGCGAGGAACCACCCTGTGTGGCATCATCGTCGCCATCGCTCCCATCAGAATGTAAGGAATCACTCTGATCACCACTGCTTGAACTACTGCTGATGCTGCTGTCCTCCGTAATGTCCACCGAAACCGGACTGTTATCGCCTATAGGCGGATCTGTCTGGCTCGTCGAGGGCTGTGGTTCGTCCGTGGTATCACCCGGATCAGGCACGTCACTTATCTCATTTGATGTATCCGCCTCACCACCGTCGCCTTCCGATGGATTTGTGGATCCACTGATGTCAAGGCTTGTATTTAACTCACTTTCTGCATCATCGACCGGCGTATGCGGACGTTTCATGCCCAAGACATGGTTGCCATTATCCGAATTTTTTTCTTCGTCTAATGCAACTCTGTCTTCGCCAACTGCATTCAGGTCATCTGCGGACATTTTTCATATATTTAACATGTACTATTTGTCACCTCACGAAACTCTTGCCGCACCACGCAGTTTTTCCATTTGTTATTGCCATAAAAACAACTCAGTATTAATGCGTTAGGGATGACAGCTGTGGTGAAATAATTATATCGATTATTGGAAAATGGCGATAGCACAATTATGTGAGCACGCGTTTTGAACAGATATGTCCACAAAACATCATTAAAATATAATCTTTAATTTTTAAATACATATATCTAAGTGTTAGCTTTATTAATTAAATTAGCATTAAAAAAAGTTTAATACCAATAACGATAAATAGTGTTGGTAATCGCAAAAGATATTTTGGCGCAAACCACAAGTACACACTGCCCATATATCGATTGTTTGTATTTCATTTTCTGCTCATTTTTGTACACACATATATTTTATTCAAGAAATTTCTATGGCAATCTTTTTTTTGGTATTTTGTAACCAACACATTAATTAAAAAAAAAGTTTATAGTTAAGGTATATTATTTTGAGTTCTATACGATGATGGAGCACATACATATACATTCATTATAATAAAAAGGAAAGAATGACTTATTAAATGTTTTTTTGAAAAACAAATTAAATAATTTATTCATAGTTTGTAGAATAGAATGACTTTTTAAATGTTTTTTTAAAAAACAAATTAAATAATTTCTTCATAGTTTGTACGAATGCCATTTTTATTCTTGACTTATTATGATCGAAGGGGCATTGGAGATGTCATTTCCATTCGGAATACTTTGTTATTCTTAGCTGGTCTTAATAATCCTATTGGTTTCTAAATTCGAAAATGTTTTGAGTAAGATTTCTTTTCATAAGTTCTTCATTGGACTAAAAGTAAGTTCTAAGAGGTCGTCGATCTTTCTTGTACATAAATAAGCAGTGGATTCGCGGGTTAAAATATTTGGTTTTCATCTATAATTCCATCAGGGAATGTTACGATCTCATTGCTCTACATTTCGCATTATCAAAGCATATTTTATACTTTCTTTAGCACTGAGTGAAGCAATTTCGTTTGCTTATAACTAATAATAAGTTAAGCAAAATAGTGTTACATATGTATAAGAAAAAGCATCATACCCGGGTGTAGTTTAAAAAGTAATTATTGAAAATTTGGAAAACAACTACTGAGTCCGCGGTAGAGGCTGTGGTGGCGCGGGCACCGGAAATTGAAACTGTCCCAAAAGTGGAGAGATCGTATTTTGTGGCTTCCAAGTCAGGTAATTCAAATCGATGGTTAACTTGGGCCGCTTAAACTGCGGCAGCTGCAGATGCTCGTTAATGGTTTTCGCTGTCACACAGATCACATTCTGACCCTTCCAATATTTGATCATCTTCATGGACTGCAGAGTGTAGATGATATCATCGCTGGTAATGCCACTCGCATCACTAAGCTCCTTAATGGTGGTTTGTTCCGCTGAGCAGCGATTCTTCATCAGCTCCAGCAGCGTGTATGCCCAGTAACTGCGATAGCTGAGTCTACCCAGATCGGACAACGGCTTCTCTGGGCTCCCGATGACGCCCTCTTTGCGCGACAACACATAACTAAAGGCAATCAACAGTTTCCCATAGCCTTTGCGCTGATGTGGTGGCAACACCAAGATGCAGGCCACGTTATTCCTTTCCAACGACTTCTTCTCCTTGGAGAAATAACCCACGATGTGGCTTCCTTCCTTGTCGATCTCGCAGAGCACATAGAATAAGAATGGGTCCATATCAAAATAGAGACCCTTGTGGTCGAGGAACAGTTTGGCCATCAGGCAGAGCAGCTGACAATATAGTGGTTCCTCTTTTCCGTTCACCTCGAATATGGATATAGTGCCCTTGCGATAGATCTCTCGGCCAGGTGGACGGCGCTTCTGACACTGGTACAAGTGATATCTATAGCTGCTCTCGAGTCTCATATACTTCAGACAGAATTCGCACACGTAGAGAATACGAGCCTTGCCGTACTCGCCGGGAAAGGGACTGAAGTACCAGGTGTCTATCTCGTAGTTGCCGAACTGAAGCTTGTCAATGTATTTGATCTTCGTAATTTGCTCGTGCTCCTTCTCTAGCGCTACCTGTGATGCTGTAAGTTCTGCATGACTCTTTTGCACGTGGTTGATTTCGTCGTAGCGTCGTTTCTGATAGCGGGTCATCTTCTTGTCGCTATAATCGTAACGATTGTTCTCGGACGCTGATAGATAGTAATCCCTGTTGGCTTGCCTCTTGCGTCGCAATGCGTTGGCTTGGTTGGCGGCAGCAGCGCTGGCAGCAGCAGTGGCAGCTGCACTGGCGTTAGCCAAGGCTATGGCATTGGCCAAGGCTAAGGCGTTGGCACTCGTGCTTGGCTGTTCGCTGAGCGCTTCCAAACTCCTAGTGTATGCATTGCTGGCACTGACCGCGCTGCTTGGCTGACTAGTCACCGTGATGCCTCCCAAGTCTTCGGCATTATCGGAGATACGATGGCGACCCACCCACTCGTCCAGACGCCGATTGAGGCCCACATAGTGGACATAATACTCGTTAGGTGTTAAACTGTTGTCGGTTTTGCGGGACTGCAATACTTGGCCAGAATGCACGGTGCCATCGCTGCGGCGAATGTAGTAGATCTTTTCGGGATTATTACTAATCTCGATTTTCTGTAAATGCATATCACCCTCTGCATCAGCTCCCGCGCCGGTTTCCTGCGAGGTGGTTTTCTCTGGCTCATCATCACTGATCTCGTGAATCTCGTCCTCATCATCGCTGCTGCTGCTGCTACTGTCCTCGCTGCTACCTGAGATGCTTTCAACGTCCTCATTAAGCAGGTTACGTTTGGTATTCGGTGGAGGGGCGGGCCTTTGGCGTGGATCTCTGGATGCCATGCGAGGCAGCTGCAATTGCGATTGACTTGATTGGCTTGGTGACTTGGTTGTTTGTTGCGGTGGCTGTGCTGGCGGAAGCTGATACTGCTGATATTGGGCCTGGTATTGCGCCTGATAATCGCGCAGGAATTGTATCTGCCGCTGATAACGAAGGTATTGCTGCTCTTTCTGCTGCTGTTGCTGCTCTTTTAGCATCTGTTGCTGATGTTGCTGCTCTTTCAGCAGCTGTTGCTGATGATATTGCTCTCTCGCCAATTGTTGCTGATGTTGCTCCTCTCTCAGCTGTTGTTGCCTCTGATGCTCCTCTCGTATCAGTTGTTGCTGATGTTGCTGCTCTTTTAACAGTTGTTGTTGCTCTTGCTGCAGTTTGTACAACTCTTCCTCCTCTGCAGCATGAGGAGACACGTAACGACCACGTTTGTATGGCGGTAGTAGGCAAACTGGCTCCTGCATATCTTCCGTTGGCGACTCGGGTGTCTCGGGCACATCTTCTGGCTGGGATTCAACTTCGCTTTCCAGATCAGGTTCGGTCACGGCATTTTCATCATCATAGTCATCGTCTTCCTGTTCCTGTTCGTGCGTCTGTTCTTGTTCCATGTCAGATTTACTAGTATTGTCATCGTCTTCTTTGGACAAATTCATTCCTATGGTCTCGATGGGAGTGCTGGTTGATTTCCGGACAATGTCACTCATACAAACAACCGTGTTGGGTGAGGAATCACCCTGAGTGGCATCGTCGTCGCCATCGCTCCCACTAGAACTGGATGATGAGCTGCTGCTAGATGAGCTGCTGCTAGAGCTACTTTCGTCCTCCGAAATGGGACTGAGATGGACGGCCATACGCGGTGCGTCACGGCTTGTCGATGGCTGATCATAGAGGTTAGTGAAGTTTTGTCCCACCGGTTGTGGGACGTTCTCACTTTTCGATGCAACTGTGGATCCACTTGTGTCACTTAGCTCACTTTCTGAATCGTCAACCGGTGTGTGGGGACGTTTCGATTCCATGGCATAACTGTAAGCATCCGTTTGCCGTTCATAGAGGTTAGTGAAGTTTTGTCCCACCGGTTGTGGGACGTACTCACTTTCCGATGCAACTGTGGATCCACTTGTGTCACTTAGCTCACTTTCTGAATCGTCAACCGGTGTGTGGGGACGTTTCGATTCCATGGCATAACTGTAAGCATCCGTATGCCGTCCCTCATCTAATGGTGCACTGTCCTCCTCTGTGGACATTTTAAATATTTTTTACATGTATCTCTACCAGCGCAAAAATAATTTTCATATAGCACGCAATTTTTCCATTTGTTTTTGCCATACAAAACAAATAAGAATTTATGGGATAGAGATGATAATTGATATATCGATATATTGCAGAAATGCGATAACATATCTTAATTGATTTTGGCGCAAAAAGTAAGCACACACTGTACATACATACATACATATGAATTAAATATTCGCAAATTTTGAATTAATTTTTATTCCACACGTTAATGCAATTTATTACAGAGATGTATAATGAAGAGACTTTGCTTATATGAAATACGTATGAGAAATAAATATTTCACTGGCTTTGTTGATGTTCCATATTTAAAAAAAGCATAATATTATTGTGTTATATTTGTTCGTTATATAAAAATTTAACATGGAAACTTTGACCCCCCTTGTAGACCTTAATTCCGTTAGGTATAGTCTAGTAAACTTTATATGTACATATGCTGTCCCGAAGAATCTTTTGACACTTCGTCTGCACTAGGTCCCACAATACATCATATCCCAAAGCAAACTCTGGAGAGCCCATTGGTTTGCAATTGTGAAAACAACAATTATTATTCAGTAAATTTTTTACTATTATGGACGAATGTTTAACATCTCAGTGTAGTTGAAAATTGGTCTGCGGACATACACGCTCGCTGCTAAAGGAACCTTCCCATAAAGACATACCAAAATGTTGTCGTTATATAAATTCTTACATAACCAAAGCCCCCCAATTGAAAATACGAGTTGAATTTCGTAGTTTTTGTTTTGGTAGTTTAACTGCCATAAATGTATTTAATTCTCTTCTATGTAGAATGCACTTAATAACTAAACAATCGAAAACAACAAAATGCATATCGTTATTATTTATACGTATGTATGGATGTAGTAAATACCTTATGTTGAAGCCCAGGTGTATTTAGCACGCCTTAATGGAATCGTTAGCAAACAACACACACAAAACATGTCTTATAGAATTCCATCAATAAATGACAGTCAGGCGGTTTCGAGACCCAATATAGGGCACACAAATTGTGATGGTGATAGTATAATAGTATTATGGATGGATGATGCTATTGCATGTTGATAAGTTTATGTGCACAAACAATTAACAGGTAAAACAGAGAACAGATATGTACGTAAATGCTAAGCCGTAGAGGAACTACTCGAGTAAGCGTACCAACAAACTAGGCAAATACATTGAAATTACCAATAAAAATAATAATAATAAATAACTAATTTACATCCTTCTATGTACGTTAAATATACATAGACGTTGCGCGTCTCTATCGCATTAATCGGTCCTCAACTATGTCTGTAAACTGGCCTCGGTCGATGCCCCATGGCCATGGCCAGTCGCAGCCGTATCAGCGCTCTCCACATGAATAAAGCGACGCATAAAGTCGCAGCATCGACTGTGATACTCTGCCCGAGTATGAAACGTACTGCTGCGCAGTAAAATACGCCCAAAGATCGAGGCTGTAATGATATATATATATACTGATTAGATAACCCATCGGTATTTAAATATCATTTCAATTGTTACTAACCGACAATGTTCAGATCATAGTCACCACGCTCAACACCCTCGCGCAGGAACATGCACAGATGCATAAATACGTTTTTCTTTGGTGCGCTTAACAGCGTTATCAGCTCCATAGCATCCGACTTAGTGTTCCTCACCAACAGATCCTCAACGAATGGCTCCAATAGCGCCTGTTCGGGCAAATCAAGAAGTAGCAGTAGCGCCTCTGCAGCAGTTTGTGGTGTGCCGGCTGTAAAAAATGAGAAAACACTTATTAGAATGTCAAGCTATATATTATGATCACGTGAAATGCAACGTACGAAATTCTTCCTCCGACCAAGTGTCAAGCCAGTCACGTACTGCATTGAATTGACTACTCAGTGTCATCTTGCGATCGTAGCTCTGAAAGATGCCCTTCAACTTGCCACCTTGCTTGTGTAGATAGTCGATGAGCAAAAAGAATTCACGTGGCATTGTTACACGATACTCGGGTGAGACATCCTTCATCTAAGGAATCGTAAATATTATTTATATGAACAAGAAGATATCTATTTAACAATACCATTTTGATGATTTCGTTCTGTTTGTATTCGCAAAGCGGGCGATCAGTGCGACACATTGTCTCCATGGAGAGACCAAAGCAGCTGGGCTGATATTCGGCTGCCACAGTTATGAATATATCACGTCCAGACTTCACATCTAGTATGAGTATATCAAGGTCCGACGATTTTCCACCCGAAGTGCACAACTTTTTGAGCAGCCCTGTCACACAGCCAGCATCAACCAACATCTTAACGCGTATAGCACGCGCCGAGTCAATCATTAAGCTATCGTAGCGTGGATCCACATCCAGAAATTTCTCGCAGATATCATTCGCTGGCTCCTTCACCTTAAACGTAAAATCAACCTGTTGCGGACAATTGTTGTAGACATTAAAGTCACGTATCGATGTCTCATTAAATCGCACAAGACCGAAGTCGATAGCGGTCTTCTCCGCATGTAGTTGCGGTTGATTATCATTCTCGCGTTTGTCTACCGCCTTAAGGACCTCCTCCTGTACACGCTTATATTTGGCCTCATCACGTGTCTTGATTTTCGTCTTGAAGATGGCATAAACCGGCTTATGGTCACTCTGACGTATCTCCATGACGCAATTGTAGGCCAATTGTTCAATACGTTTGCCTTTCCAGAGCACACGATCACAATATGCTGGTTCCCTGTGCTTTTCGCTGGTATCGTATATATCGGTACCTATATCATATTTGTACGTAAATGGAAAATTGATTTCACCCTCTGTATAGCTTTTGAAGCATCTCTCATGCATCCTCTCAGTGCGCAGCTGATCGCGTTGCAAATTCAATTCTAACGTATCCTGCCAGGGTTGCCTCAGTCCAACTGGTTTTTCTACACGGTAGTTGAGATCTCCCATCCAAAATATGTGACTACAAATTCGATAAGGTTTATCATCATTTACATTTGTTAAACTTGCTCATGGTACTTACTCATGATCGCTGATCGTGCGTGTTGGCTTGCCAAGCTCTTCAAACTTCATTCCCTCCTCGATGGCCCTATAGTCGTCATTGCGTTCCGCTACCTTTTCCATATTGGCGGCCAGATGCGAGTTGATGAAGCAAATATTCGCCTCGTTAAATTGCAGACTGACGGCCACTCCGCCCTTGTTGCCTAATGCATTGAATATACCACGTGACACATAATTGTGGCGACATTGTAATATATGCTTGCGAAGTTTCTTGCGCACGATTACGGTTAACAGAATGCCCGACAATCTTGTCGACTTAAGTTCCTCGTACTCAAGACCATCGCCATCATGTAAGTTTTCCAGTAGTTTCCGTCTAATAAAAGAAACACATGGTATTAGTTTCCCTTAGACAAATTTCACTGAGTAATTGGCAAATGGAAACTATCCCAATCCCACCTCTTTAGGTGGTACAAATAAACTTCTAGGGCATATCTATGACACTTACACCCACTGTTCGGCATACAGTTTCATCTGAGTGCCATTAAGCATTGCTTTGGTGTGAGTATCCATCTCCTGCAGGCCAATCGCATATATGTCGGGTGCCTTCTCGCCGCGAGCTAACCAAGGACGCAGTGTGTGGCTGTTGTCCCAGCAGGGCCTCATGTTCACGTTCCATGTGGCACAGTAAATGCTGTTAATGAAATAGCAAATGATGATGGTAAATATATGGAGGGGGAATTCGATTAACACTACTATACATACATGATATCCTTGTAGACAATATATTGACTTTCGCGCTTCTTCAGCTCTTGTTTCACCTCACCAATCTCACGATAATCGTCAAGCCATCTGTGATTTGGCATTTTTTCTGGCGGTAATTCGGCGTTCCACATGGACTTTTGGTATGAAATAACCTTTGCTACGAACTCGTCATAGTCAACAGCAGTCATATCGGTTTTAATCGGGTGATAGTAATATTTACATGGTCTATCATCGTCCGTTGACAAGTCAAACTGTTGTTCCGTTATGGACCCCTTTGTATCTGCGTTAGACTTTTAACAAATACAAAATTACTGTGCATGCACAAATATTTGCCAGACTCTTACCCTTCGTCAAGTTAAAGGTATCGTTGATCGGAAATACCTTATTTATTTTAAGCTCATTACTTGCGGTCAGAGGCGTGCGTAGAAGGGTAAACGATACGATCGCATATGTGCCGCCGGACTTTGATGACACAAGCGCCAGCAGACCCTCAACGTGCTCCTGGCCCTTGATTTGATATGCCTCGAATATCTGGCAAGAGATAAGAACAAATGTAAACTAAACAAACAAACCCTTAAATTTGCAACAATTTTTAATGCGTGTCCAAAAGTAAACTAAGGTATGTTCTGAATTATGATTATTTCATTAAATATGAATCAATTTTTTCTGATTTATATTTCATATGCTTGCTGCAAACATATAACATGAGGGTTCCAAAGAATCATCATAGTGTATGCATAGAATAAACGGTTGATGATCACTTCTTTCAATCAGTTTTACTACTAGTGTACTTATACAAATGTCAATAATTTAACAGTATGATGTCAGATAGTGTCCAAACTTTGACGTATTACCAAATAATATGCAAAACTCGAAATAGACAAGTATATACTTACATACCGTGATAATTTAACTAACTAAACAAACATTCCATAAATTATATTCTAACAATACATTTTGACAAAATTTGACACTGTTGTTTCCTTGAGAGAATTTTAAATAATGACTGTGAAGAATTCTAGACACCAGAGCAATGTAGGTGGCTTGAGCCGAAGGCAACACTTTTCGCCCTTATCGCGTAGCTCAACAAAATATAATGAATTTGATACAATGTGATGTTGTGGGCTCCCTTAATATATATACATATGTATGTAGGGCTGCACAATATATTTAAAATATATCGTACCGATATTTGTACAAAACGATGAATCCAGTATTTTTTGATACCTTTTTTTTTAATATAATCATTGAAATTAGAATTTATGTATGGAATACCTATTCCATTGACCACATTAGCACAAGGTATTTGTGCTACATAACACAAGTGCATCTTTCAGAGTCTAGTTTTAGTTTTGTGATCGACACATTTATACAAATAAAAGCCTGGCTACTCACTCTGAACAAGAATATATACACATATTTATGTGGAAAATAAATATTTATTTAATGATATATCAATATATTTTTTACAGCCCTTTCATATATAGGTACACATGGGTACATCGGAAACACAGAGAAATTCGAGGCAAGCTAATGAAATGAGTTTATTTATCACTGCATATGTGTAAAGACAGTATCGTGACGAATCGTGTTGTTTACAACTTACCAGGTGAACTGTCTCGTCTGCCTTGAAACGTTGCTGCACAATATCCAATGTTGTTCTCTGCTCTGGGACAAAGTTTGCACCAACAGCGGCGGCGGCTGGGGAATCAGCAGCGCCATTGGAAAAAATTCTCCCGCGTTCCATGGCTTAGCGGCTTCTGGCTAGCTTTTAACTTGTTTTTGTTACCTTTTTCAAGAGCTGCAGTATGACGAAATGCAAGATAAAACTGTGTATTGGTTATAACACTATTGATTTTGTTTATTTTGGGTTCTTTCATTAGCTATTTACTTGCAACTATTTATAGTTATGTTGTTAGTTGCCTCGAGTGACGACACCACGGTTTTAGCTTTATTTGCAATGCTTTGCGGACAGTTCACAACAAATCCGAGGGCAGGAAATATTTTAAACAGCAGTTGCAGTTCTTTTTTAGGTGTTTGTTGTTTGTTTTCTTGGGTCTTATTACGTTTTCACTATGCTGTTTGGCTTGTGTCAGTGGGTGTGGGCGGGTATAAGATTTTTTCTTCGCTGCGACAAAAACACACACAATCGCAGTCACTTGTTCACAGTCATAGAACGCCTATTGGCGATGACGATAATCATTGTGATTAGATTTCGATTTTAGTTCGAGTTTGCATTTGAGCTTATGAGTTAGACCACAAACATCTCTATGACTCACTACTCACATTCTACCAATTGATATATCATTGATTTCGAATTATGTTTTCGCACATTCCAAACGACTAGCACAAAAAAAAACCAACCGACGTCAACAGCTGAATTCGAGCAGTGTCCAGAGGATGGTGGAAATACTATAAGGTCTTCACGTCGGCAAAAATGTTTTCATATTGTAGTTATCGTTCGATTGAAGAGCATTTAGTGTCGTCAGTGCAAATGAATCTCATACAACAGACAACATTAAGCCATCAAACGATAACTCATGTCGACAGCACCTTGTAGTTATGATTCACCATGGACGTGTGCAGGGTTGCAATTGTTCGTTTACCACGACATTTTCCAACACTATCAGCTGAAAAGCCTGTTAAGGCAGCGACTGCAGCGGCAGCAGCAATTCTAATTTCGTTAAATCCCATGCAATTTGTTTTGCGGTTTGATAGTTATAAACATGTCACAATTTCAAAAGGAAATCGTGCAAGCAGTGCTCATTGCCGACAACAATGTATGGAACTTCAAACCGCTGTCCGATGAGGGCTCTACGGTAAATACTGATTACACATATTCATGAAACGCGCCACGCACGTTGCATTATTTATTTATTTTTGGTAATGTGAAATATAAATATATGTGTATACATATATTCCAATAGGCACTGCTGCCACTTGTTAATGTCAGTATGATTGACTACGCTCTTATTGCCTTGAATCGTAGCGGCGTCGAAGAGGTTTTCGTCTATGCTAGCCTCTTTCTGCAGGACATACGCGAGCACATAAAGTGAGTATGACCAGCTTTGGGTATACTCCAATATATTGAAACGTTTAAATCACTTGTAGACAAGGCATTGCCACTTTCGCCTCATGGTCATTCAAAATGACCGTTCATGTGGTTGGTGGCGAAGGTTGCCGCTGCTTTGGTGATGCCATGCGGGATTTGGACGCCAAAGCGCTAATACGTGGCAATTTTATACTGCTGGGCGCAGATACGGTGACCAATGCGGATCTAAGACCAGTGCTGGAACAGCACAAGCGTACGGCAAAATTCGACAAGGGAGCTGCAGCCACATTGGTGTTCAAGGAATGCACCAGCAGCGTTGAACGCACGGGTAACGAGCTCCTCATTGCTGTGGACAAGCAAAACACGCGTCTGCATTACCATCAGCGGCTGCGCATGAATCACAAGGAGACAAGATATCAGATACCGCTTGATGTATTCCTAAACAATTCCTGTGTCACACTGCATCATAATCTACTGGATCCGCAGATAGCCATTGGTTCGCCATCGATGCTATCGCTTTTCAGTGATAACTTTGATTTCCAGACACGCGATGATTTTGTGCGCGGCCTGCTGATCAACGAGGAGCTACTGGATAGCCGCATCTATGTTACCCTGCTGCCACCTGCACAGTATGCGCACAAGGTTAACAATTGGCTATCCTATCAGCTGGTCAGCCGCGACATTATCAGTCGCTGGGCGTATCCCTTGGTACCTGACATGGGCGTCTACAAGCTGCAGCAGCAATATGTCTTCTACAAGGATAACATATACAAAGGCCATGACGCAAATGCCTCCAAGGTGGCGCTGCAGGAGAATGTTGTCATACAGGCTGGCAGCCATGTGGACACCGGCACCATCATCAGTTCTAGTGTAATTGGTGCCAATTGTCGCATTGGCAAGAACTGTCAGCTAAACAATGTCTTCCTAATGGCCAACGTGACCATACATGACAATTGCCAGCTGAAATACTGCGTCATTGGCGCCGGCTCAATCATTCACGAGAAATGTGTTATATCCGCTGGCTGTGTGCTTGGCGCTAAATGTATACTGCCGGCAAACACAACACTGGCCAAAACACTGGTCACCAACTCACCCGCCACCCAACGCACCGAGGAGAACGAAGCGGGTGAGTACAGCACACATCTTCAGCCCAAGTACCACGAGAACCAAATTTATTTCTTATTCCATACAGTGGAATTGGAGGCCATTGGACCGAACGCTTACATCGTCAGCGATTTGACAACCGGAGATCCCGAGGACTCTGAAAACGACGACGATATAATACCCAATTCGAGTAACCTTTGCATACCCAAGATGGGTGAGATTCAATCGCAGCTAGACGGCGACAATGAATGCAGCTACTCAAGTGACGATGAGGATGATGATGGATCGCGTATAGCGACTCCGCTGCCAGACGATACGAACAGTAAGATTTGGTTAAAGATGTATATTTATATAGAAATCTTATAATCTCATGTTTTGCAGTCTTTCTGTCGGAGGTCATCGACTCGTTGTCACGTGGTTTCCGTGAAAAGTCCAATCCGGATTTCTTGATTCTCGAAATAAACTCATCTCGCTACGCCTACAACATGTCACTCAAGGAGGTCAACTTTAATGTGGTGAAGGCTGTCTTTGGCATGGAGAGCATCATCGAACCGGCTAACAACAATGTGTTGGTAGCAATTCATGCAGCATTCAAGCAACTTGGACCCGTTGTTTCCAACTACATAAAGAGCGAAGATGCCATGTTGGATTGCCTGAAGGCATTGGAGGTGAGTAGCAACAGTAGCTAGGAAGAAGGAAGGCTTCAATTGATCAACATACCTTATCATTTGCAGGATATTTGCGAGGAGAACGAGCTGGTGCGCGAGAAAATATCGCAGGTGGTACATTATCTGTACGACAAGGACTTTGTCTCCGAGGAGGCCATACACAACTGGTACGCGCAACTGGATGTCACGGAGCATGCAACGTTGCGACAAAGTCTTAACAAATTTATAGATTGGCTGAATCAATCTAGCGAAGATGATGATGACGACGACGACGAGGAGGAGGATGATGAGGAATAGTTGTATTAAAAAAACATACTCACCCCAAATCCCTTTACGTACTGAATAAAACTCAAATGATAAAGATGTATACAATTTTTTATTGCGACACAATCGAAATTAGTTAGCACATTAAATATGAAATGTGAGCTACATAATGACTACAATAATATAAAAAAAAAACATTGCAGGTCGGTGCAGTTTATCGAAAAAATATGACAAACATTTTCTTGAAATTTGTCGGATCAGAAACGAGAATATACATATTGTATACCAACAACCTAAGCTGATCGCAAAACTGTCAAAAAACAGGCATATATATATAGGATATAGATATACATATATATGTAAAAATAATTCAAATCTGCAATGTGGCATTACATTTGATTCCACACATGAAGGATTTAAGATTGTAAGTAGCTAAGGCTTAACTGGAGTACAACTAAGGCTCAATAGCGGTGTTACTTTTCGTATATGAAGTCCTGTTGAGAGTTGGAATCGTCTAGTTGCAATTTATCCTCGTCTCCTTTCTCATCATGCGATTGACTATCGTCCTCCGACTCCTTCATAGATTCAATCGTAATTTGGGTATCATCGCCACAGGTATCGGTATTTGGTTCATCATCCTTATCTGTTGGTGTCGGATTTGTTGCCTTTTCCGCTGCATCCGAGTCATCACCATAAGCATATGGATCGGCATCGCCATCACCGTCAGCATCTGCATCTGCATCCACATCGGCATCGTCATCGTCGTCCATTTGTTTTTTCTCCTCCTCTTCGGTCTTGTGTCCATCATCATCATTCCCATCTGGCTCACTGTCTACATCCATTGGTTCCACATCGGACTCGACCAGTTGCTTTGATTTCTCCGGTTTGCTGCTGCTGCTATTCGATTCGTCTTCCTTCAGATCATCTGAGCTGCTTTGAATGGTATCCTTATCCTTATCCTTATCCTTATCCTCTTCTGAGGTTATCAGCTTTTTACCATCTTTCTCGCTTGTTTCCTCCGTTTTAATGGATTTGATAGACTTGTCGGGTGCCTGGCTTAAGCTACGCTCCTCAATGTTCTGATTGATGTCCAACGCAATGTATTTGAGGCGCATCTGCACGCTCTTCTGGAACACCTCACTGTTGGCGGTGCAGACGAGATTGCTACGCACCTCCTCGATGCATCCCTCAAGCACTTTATTCACCTCGGCTGCCTCCCATTCGCTATCCAGATTCTGTGTAACAATTAGCAGCGTGGTCAGATTCTTCAGCAGATTCACCATGCGCTCACTCTTCACCATGCCCTTGTTCAGCTCGTCCACTGTCTGGCTGGCCTTGGCGCGACACTCCTCACGCAGCAGCGTGGGCGATATCATCGCCTGCACATTGGGATTACGCGTCAGGCTGCTTGAGAGCTGTTGCACCTTGGTGAGCTCGTACATAAGGTCACCGTTGATGCGCTCAATTGATATGATATTCGATGCATAACGACGCTGGAAATCGTCACGGAATTGTCGACGATTGCGATCGCCCGTCTCCTCCTGGCCCATCAACTCCCCCATTGCCAGCTCGGCGGTGGAATTCATTTCGCAGAGTCTTTCTATCTTCGCCTCCTTTAGCGATATGTAGTTGGACAGCAGCACCAAGTGCTCAAGCAGTTTCATGGGATAACCATGATGACGCGCCAGCTGCTGTCTGAAAGGACTATCGCTAATGGCATCCTGGCCAAGGAGCGGATCACTTTTGTTGAGCTTCATGCTGAGCGCATTGCGTGCCGCCGCATTGTAATTAACCAGATGCTTCTGTGGTGTCGTCGTTGTCGCGTTGCTGTTCAGGTTACCATGTCCAGCCGTGGCCAGCGGATATCGTTTACCCTGCAAGCTGCTTGCCAAGTTCGTGGTGAATCCCAGATTGGTGGTGAAGCCCAGATTGTTGGTCTGATAGATGCTCATCAGATTGGGCCGGAAGTCTTTGGTGAAACTGTGCAACGGCAACATTTCGTGGAAGTTCTCCGACACAATCTCATAGTCTGGTATCGATTGTGTGCCCAGTCCGGCCCGCTCAAAGGTAACACGGTACATGGCATTGAGGGAATCATAGGCAGCCACTGTGCCCGCAAAGATGCCGTCCTGCGGCGTACGCAAACGTGCCGTCACCTTGGTGCCCAGCGGCAACGGCATCGGTATCTTTTCGGGCATGTCTGCCAGCAGCACCGAGTCCTTCAGTTCGCCCGGTTTGCGTGACTGCAGCGTGCGCATCAGTTGACGCTTCCTCTCCAGCTCACGACGCTCCTCGCTGAAAAACGCCGCCGAACAGCGTCGCGGCCTGCCCATGCGGCGCCTGATGTTCACCCACTCGTGGCGATTGAGCTTGCGCGTACCGAGGCGTGGTGCCAATTCGTTGACATGATTCATAAAGTCATATTTGCATTCGAACAGCGGTTTATCAATGTACGAGTAGAACCACTCGGCGATGGCCCACTTGTGCGCCTTGGGCAGCTTCAGCAGATTGCGCAGTCGCCAGCCAATCGTTTGGCCCAGCCGCTTGTTAGCCGATGCCTGCGCCTCGGCCTTGCGTGCATTATCCTCGGCTGCTGCAAGTGCGGCAGCGGCAGCAGCGCCCTTTGCACGGCTGCCCGCAGGACGACCAGCTCCTCTGTGCTGCTGCTGGTGTTGCAAACCCTTGGCACCACCTGCACTGGGCAACGACAGTGGCTTGCCCGGTGTCCTCTTCTGCTTGCCTGTTCCATAATCTGTACTCGCTGTATCCGCACTGGTCGAGTTGGAGCTGGAAGCACCGTTGTCATTGGAGCGCATGTAACGGGAGACGACACCCTTACGCTTCTTTAGCACCTTCGAGGGAGTTGTCTGCAGCTTGCCTGGACTGTCGCCAGTGCCACGAGAGTTAAGCTTCTTGGGGGCAAGACTCATGCGCAACGGCTTGTCATCGTTGATGATGTTCTCGTCGTAGAACAACGGGTTGCGCTTGCGTATGCGTGCGGGCATGCCGCGTGCATTCAGCGTCGGCAGCGGTGCCTTATGCACCTTGGGCTTCGGGGGCGGGGCACTGCCCACGCGTTGCAGTCCGAGTGTTGCAAGGCTAAACGATGGTGGCGGCTCATCCTGATCATCGGGCTCGCTGGTCTCATTGCTATCGTCGGGCTCTTCATCATCATCATCTTCTTCGTCTTGCGGTTCCATTTCTATATCATCCTGATCGGCATCGGCATCGGCATCGATATCGGCTTCAGCTTCAGCCTCAGCATCTTCATCCTCCGCATCATCATCCACGTCATCATCGTGCTGTACCTTATTATCATTCTCGTTATTTTTGCCATATTTATGTTGTTGTTGTTGCTGCGATTTTGTGCTTGTCGTTCCAGTCGTGTATTCGTCCTCATCGTTAGAGACCCGTGCAAGTTTACGAGCTGCTGCCGCGGCCGCTGCTGCTGCTGCTACTACTGTCTTTCTGGGTCTTCCTCTCATACCGGTGGTTCGGGTCTCCGTTTCGGGCATCTTAGCCAGCGAGTCTTACGAGCTGTAAAAACGCAAAAACCAGTTAAATAAAAATCTATCGATAATTACGATACTACTTCAATTTATCGCATACGATCGATAACACACTATCCTACCTACAACATGTTTTGACTAATTAAATCCTTAGAAGAAAGCAATATTCAAACAACGCAATTGGTTCATTTTTGGTTTATTTTATTTTTGTTGCATCTTTAGATGTATATATACATATATATATGTATATATATATATAATTTTGTTTATTATTTCATTTCGTAATACTTTGATTGAAGGACCTCGAATATACATTTATACATGTATATATTCGTAATTCAAATTAAGCACAAATACAATTTATTCACTTGTTAAATATATAATATGTGTGTGTAGGTGTGTTAAGGGTGTGTGTATTCTTGTTTAGTTTGTCTCCGCGCATAATTTAATACCTTTACAAGCATATATGTATATATATATAAATATATATATGTATATGTATATAAATACAGGTTGACTTTGTATATAGTGTGTCTGTGTATAATATATGTGTGTGTATCATAGTGTTTCTAAACTTTTTCATATAATTTTCATTTAAGTAGTCGACGTTTTAAATACGTTTAGTTAATGTTTAACTTTAGTATACGATTTGCAAATTAACCCAAGAAAAAAAACCGTATGTATGTATAATATTAATTAATATAGGAAATAAACTGTCTTAGGCATATCAAAGAAAGGCAAATAATGATTTCAAATTTAGCTCTCGTTTCATTACATTTTGTCTCGCATCGCACATCCTTTCCATTGATTTCATTTTCTAGCAACTTTGCGCAATACATAATTATATATATCATATATGCATTTGTTTATATACGTTTCTTTAGTAGTTCAAGATTGATAACAATACATTAGGCATAACAAATATCAATGTCAATGTCGATAATAATATTTATAATAATTGTAATTATAATAATAATAGCATAAGTAGTTATAACAGCATTCATTCTTTGTTTCTTTGTTTGTTGCATTCATCCTTCGTTCCTTCGCTTCGCATCGCTTCCATATCGTTTCGTTACGTTTCAATTCCATTTCGTCTCAACAAATGTATTTGGAAATACTTCAATAATCGATTTTCGTTTAAATTTCATGTATCGTATATAGTTTTTATTTTTTATTTACTTGTATTTCAATAACAACAGAACAAAAAGCATTTAATTGCGAGATGATTTCTCATCCGTTTAGAAGCTACGCCTTAAGCTATAGAATACAGAATACACATAGGTAATAATATTGTATATATAGAGCAGCGATATTCCGAAACAATTTCGCGATATTAAAAGAGAACAAACAATTTTTTAAAAGCTAAATCAAGTATAATTTGCTACTAAGGAAAGCCACAGTCGAGCGCACACGCAGATACCCTATAAAGTGTATTTCCTACATTTCCTGGTTGACTATAGTGTCGACTTTATGAGGGGGATTCTAACATTAACTGAAACTTCAACAATTTGAATTCGAATTTGGTGTCTCTAGCTCTTTTTAATTCTTCAGATCGGACAAACATTGGATTGGTCAAGATCTAGCTATATGTATATATAGATATATATGCACATATAAGGTTCGCATATGCCTCACTACTTTCAAAACAACTACAAAATTAGTTTTATTGTGTTCAATTGAGATTTGTTCAACTCCAAAGTTTCGGAACAGCGCTGATCTAGTTATCGAAAACAGATTTGCAGTAAGAAGAACAACGTTTAAAATCGCACAAATACAATTAAAATACATATACAACTACAAATAGTTATTATACATAATAAATAACAGATTTCTTTTTTTTTTGTTTATTTTAAAATTTTTGCATTTTGTTTCGTTTTCGTTTTTGTGTGTAATTTTTATATGGGGATCATTGCGTTTATTGCAGCTGTTTATTGCGCATCTCACGCGCCTTTCTATAGTTTTTATTTTAATTTTTTTGTATTTTCTCTACTTTGTTTTTTTCCTATGTATTGTTTAGTAGGTGATTCTGTCGCTCGCTTTTGAAGCCCGCGTTGTTGATTGCCTAAATAGTATGCAGCTCTGCTGCTCAGTTTGTGGCCTAACGACGTTGGACTCCGCGCACTGACTGACTATCGGTCGATCGATCGAACTATCGAGTGTGTATCGATTGGAGGAGAATATATGTGTTGTATGTGTTGTTAAGCAGATGCTGCATCTTGCATGCACTGTCCGTTATCGTTATCGCTTATCGATTTACACATTGAATCGCGTCTCAGAGCCATCGGCCAGCATAAGTGTAACGGTTCGATTATTGATCCACACCAACTTGGCCAGTCGCATCGGATTCAGCCTGGACACATCCGGTATGGGGGCCGTGGAATAGCTCTTGGTGCAGCGCGTCTGCGATTGCCCCAGACCGAACATGCCAGTGCTCGTCTGCCAGAAGGACAAACGATTCTCGGTACACGAATAGGAGACTAGGTACTTGCCATCGGGCGAGAAGGCCAACGAGGTAATCGGATGGGTGTGTGCGGGTATCATCTGGCATTTGTTCTGCCTTAGCTCGTAAATGGCCAGATTGCCGCTATTTGCGCCAACCGCAATGCGACGCGTCTGGGCGCAATGCGAGATTTGATTGAACTTGCAAATGGCCGGACACAGTTCGGCCAGGCCGCGACTCTTAAGCTCATTGCTATCGACACAGTGGAGCGCAATGTCCATTACCTCGACCAGCAGGCCGGCAATCTCCGACTGCATCTTGTCTATCAACATCTCCACGCACTGCAGTATCTCGCTCTTGGCCTTGTACAGCACCGACTGTGTCAGTGGCGTATTGATCGACTGGGCATTCTGTTGCATCGTATTGTAGCGTGCCACCTCGCGTGCCATGGTCGTTATAAAGGCAGCCGGACGAGCTGTGGCTATCAGGCGCAATGCATGACGTGCAGTGCGGCAGGCATCCGCTTGGGGTGTTAGTGGTAGCTTATAATTCAGATTGGGCACCGCCTTGCCCTCGCACGATATCTCGAGCAGACCAAGCAACACCTTGGAGACATCCAGATATGGTTCCCAGACGGTAAAGCCGCGTCCCAGCAAATCGATGGCGGCACGTCGCAATGGCGTATACTGTGGCAACTTGGGCGACGGCGGTGCGTACAGCAGGTGGGCCAGAGCCATCGATGTCAAGCGTGCCAGATTGTTGGCTATGCCAAAGCCCTCCACCACCGATGATTTGCGTCGTTCGCTGGCCGCAGGGCCCATGCTAATGCTGCCGCGATGGTTGGGTGACTCCTGCGAAATGTCCTGACCAAATTCGGCACCAATAACGCCCAGTAAAATGACAGCGGTTGTCTGTTTGCGTTTCAATTCAGATAAACTGGACGGCTTGCGTATTATCTCCTCTTCTTCCTCCTCGTAGTCCTCATCCTGATGTGAGTCGCCGGCCTGGCCAGTACCAGAGCCACCAACACCACCGGCCATCGACTGTCCGCCTGCCATTGAATTGCTGCCATTGCCCATCGAATTGGCATTGCCAGAGCCACCGGAACCTCCAGCTTGGCTATTGATCATTGCCGCCACCTGCTGGGCACCCACAATGGGTTCCGTGTGCGTGTACAGTGGCAAATACTGTGCCCAGCTCTCCACAAGCTGTTTGCGTCCCTTCTTGCCCATGCGCGTCAGTTCGCCCAGCAGTATCTGCTGAGCAGCTTCGCGTATCTCAATGCAATGATGCTGCCAACGCTTCACCATCATCTCCACCTGGGGACGCTTGAATTTCTTTGGTTCGAGCGCTTCGATCTTGTCGGGCAATAGGAAGCAATGGTGTGTGGACAACAGACTCCAGCCCTGCTTGATCTGTGAGGTATGATGGGCGATTAGCTCCTCACGCTCCTCCTCATTGCTTAGTGTTGAGTCGGCACGCTGTGCCAGGCGTTGCAGCTTCTTCAGCTTCTCGCTGTCCGCCAGGAATGAGGCAGCGCTCATGGACATCAGGGTGTTGGACATGGCCACCAGAGCCAGTATATGATTTGATGTTAGCGTCGTGCTCAGTTCCCAATGCAAGCGAGATGTGAAAATTGCTGTCAGATGTTCCAAGCGCTGCAACTCCTCGGGCAACGGACGTTTTCTCGAGCTGGAAGGCAGCTGCAGACCCGGCGGTATGGCATAGTTGTTCTGCCACGTGGGCAACAGCAGCGACATGTAGCCAGCCTTGGAGAGCACACCATATGAGATGGGCACTATGGGTCGCAGCAGACCCAATTGCGATTCGCAAACTTTGTCCAGATGCGGATCCAGTCCCCAGGAGTGTAGGAGGGATAACAACAGCTGGGCCACCTCCATGACATGGGTAACTTCCATTTTCGAAGCGATTTTACTCTTCAGATCCTGCGGCTGATCCTCATGCATTTCGACGGCTTTCTGTAGACTCTCCACCTTGGCCTGCACCTTCTTCTCAACGATTTCTGTCTTCTCCTTGAATTTCTGGACCAGACCGTGCTTGTCCTTATCCTTCAGTATCTTCTCGACATCGACAGCCTTGCTCTTCACCTTGATAAAGAAGTCGTTAATCTTTTTGCTGGCATCAATGTGCATCGATTTGTTATCCTTGGGATTGTTCAGATGCACACCCAATGCCTCCAGCGTTGCGGGCGTCATCTGTGCATATTCCTCGCTGTGCAACTCGAATATCAATCCCTCGATATCGAAGAAGAGTATGTGACTCTCGGCATCCTTGGGATTGGTGCGTAGGCCTTGAATGACCAACGGATTGCTGCGATGCTTCATCAGAAAATCAAAGTTGCCCTGATTGTGACCCTGCAGCTGCTGCAACTGATGTATGCCACGTTGTGTGGCATGGCGTATGGCATTCATGTTGCGTGACTTGAGGCCACGGAAGAAGTGCACTGCCGGATTGGCCATGCCCATTTCACTGGCTGAATTGGAAGTACCACCGGATGTGCCGCCGCCGCCACCGCCTCCCTCCTCCAACGCCTGTTCGTCGCAGGCAGACAACACCTCCTCGGCCAGCATGCCATGTAGCACACGATCCAGATGGCCTGTCTCCATTTGCCACACATAGACGCTGCCATCTGAGCAGCCCACAATGAGGAAATCATCCAATGGGCGCCATTTGATGGTCACAACCGGGAACAGGTGTCGACTGGCCAGGGTGACGCATTTGCGCTCCTGCAGACTAACCAGTGTCACCGAATGGTCCGAGGCCACCGAGCAAATGCACTTGAGGATGCGTGGACTGCAGCTCTCGGGCGGCACAAGCAGCTGCGTTATTTCACCCGCATGCACACAGAAACGATGCAAAAGGCTGCCGCTGTAGAGATCCCAAAGGCAGACAGCGAAATCGATGCCACCAGAGAGTAGATGCGATTTCTCGTAGCGTGGATGCACCATCGATGGACAGAGCAGGCAATTGACGCGACCACGATGTCCATAAAGTATTTGATGTGATGGCCAATCGCTAAAGTTCTGCTTGATGCCAACGAGTAGCTGCATCATCACTGTCTGCGTTGCCGGCACAATCACAATGCTGCCATCCTCACGTCCAATGACCAGACGACTCTGCTGTGGCAAATAAATGCTCGATGTTAACTTCACCGGTGACTCCGTGATGCGGGACAGCTGATCGAGTATGCCCACCGGCGGTGGGTCCATAATGGACCAGGCCTCCACCAGCGATGTGCACACATGTGGTTTCTGTATGCGCGGTGGCATCTGCTTCGCTTGCAGTATACTGATATTGTCCAACGGCACCTCCGGCACATTCCACGCCGAGATGTAACCCTCCGAGTCGCCGCGTAGTAGAAAATGCGTCTGTTGGCCTGTGAGCAGCTTCATTGCTGGCGGACAGGAGAGCACCTTGTCGCCGGCATGCTGCAGCACATAGTACAGATATGGGGCGTCGCGTACAACGCTCTTTGAATGGAACTCCTTGTTGTCCGGTATGCAATTCGCTGGCAGCTTATACAGATAGCCCTTGCCTTCATCTGTCCAGAGCATTACTCGATCGGAGGTAATAAAATCACCGCCCTGCCAGCGCTCACGTGCTGGAGCAATCACTGAACAGAGGACGGTAAAGTCGCCTGCATCGTAGATCTGCCAGTATTTGGTGCAGACAAGCAACACGGTCCGCTGATTCTGGGAACAGCAGTTCATGGTGATGGCATTCAGGCAACGAATCTCTTTCGATTCATTCTCGTATATTGGTTCCGCGTGCTTGTTCTCGTTGCCCGTCAGGGTCCAAACCTTGACGGTGCCTGTGGTTGTGATGGCCAGCACGACATCGTCTTTGCGTCGCATCGGACGTAGCACATGTATGGCCGATATCCAGTCCGGTTTCACTTTGGAGCTGAGCACATAGATGACCTCCAGACTAAAGGGATCCATGACCATTATTTCGGCATAATAACCGATGCAGAAGAGCCGCAAATCCTCACTGTTTGCCGTGTGGTAGCTCTGGATTTGTGTGTGCACCTGCGGCAGCTTGACAGCTTCAGTGCATTTGCCATCGATCAGATCCCATGTGCACATCTCGCCATTTTCCGATGAGCTGACAAGAAAGTTATTCTCCGGCAGCAGTGAGGCACGCACCAGGCACAGCACTGGCGCTGAATGACCGACGAGAAGGCAACGCGGCGACATCTTCAATGTGGTTGGCTCCACCTGCCACAGGCAGATTTGTCCATCGTAGCAGCCGGTGACCAGTGTACATTGATCCTCCGATAGAAAGACGCTTGAGATGCAGTGCGTCGGCGCTGTGGGTCCCCACAGCACCACGGGCACCACCAGGTTGTTACTCACCATGGTGCTCTATACAATCAGCAGCAACAACAATCACGACGACAGCAACGACACTGACACCTACTTCCAATCCTCCTCCTCCTCTGGCGCCTCTTCTCGCGCTATGTTGCGTGCGTGTGTGTGTGTCTGTGCGCTCCTTGTGTGCGTGCGAGTAAATACTGTAGTATCACGTTGTTTCTCTCTGTAAGAATTTATTAGTAAACATTGGGCCACTTTGCAACTTAGCGGGCCTACACCACGGCGTGAGTGTGTGTGTGTGTAAACAACATACAGTAAGCATACGACATATGGAATTGGTTTTACCCAACGGAAAGAAAGAAATCTATATTGATAATGCTAAACCTGATACCGATTACTAAGTACTAACCATTACATCAGAGAAAATCAATCCTAGACTTGGAATTTCCAGTGAAACTCATACAAAAAAAAATAAAACAACCTACGCAATATGCCAGTGAAGTGAGTGATAAAAGAATGAAATCTACACTTCATGATATTATGCGAAATAAATAAAACCATAGCATATTTATAAATTTTTGTGTGGAAGAGAGGAGAAGTAGGGGGGAGTCGTTGCCCTGACAGTTTACTGTGCCCCGCACTCAAGAAAGAGACTGCAATGAGTGTATTGAATATCAAAAGATAAACACGGCGCAAAACATAGCACTATGTTATACAATTGAGTCGCTGGAGACAACCTTGAGCGTAAAAAGCTTGCCCTCCCCCCACCACCACCCACTGCCCTCACAATAGATGCAGATGTGTGTGTGTGTGAGTGTGTTTGTTTGTATTGTATGTGGACCAGGATGAAATTCAACAACGACGAGACTCGACAAACAGACGGACAGCTCGACTTGATGAACTAAAGACAATAAACATACGCATACTTATATTAAGTAAACAGCAAGTAAATCGAGAGAGTGTGCCAATTGCTCAGCCGGAGAAGTCATTGGTATGGTTGGTCTGGTCGGTCTCGCATTCAGTCTGTCGGTTGGTCGGTCAGTCGCCTGGACAGACATACAGCGTACTGTAGATATGTATGGACTATGTACGTCAGCAGGCGCGCGCATGTTTCGCGCACTCAAATGTGAACAAATAGCTGCAGCAACTGCTGAGACAATATGGCAATAGTTAACTGCCCCACAATGGAGAGCAGAGCTGAGAGGAGCAGTCATCAATTAATAATATGCTAAATTAATAGGCTGGCGACGCGTGCTTATGCATTTTAGGCTTGGATATATCAGAACGGGGCATAGCTGACCAATTGGGGTGCACTTACACAAATACAAAAAAACACACTCCCACACACACAGACAATACGCTAAATATACACACAAACACACGCACACTAGTGTAGAACCGCCAATAAATAATAATTGTAGATAACTTAGCATTTAGCTAACATTTTTGTTCGTGTTTCCGTATTGGTGGCGCGCGTGATTCCTCCTCCCCTGCTCTTCTTCTCTTGCTGCTGCGGTAGCTGTAGCTGCGTCTGCCTCTGTGTGATTCTTGCCTACTGGGTACTTCTAGTTGCAGGCTTGTGCTATTGATCCTGATCCGATTGCTGCCTCTGCTGCTGTTGCTGCATTTTTGTTGTGCCGTAAATCAGTGTTGGTTACGCAGCACACCGCAGTTATGGAATGTCGTCGTTGTCTCACGATTCTAATTTGAATACACTCCGTTTTTTCTTTTCTTTTGGGGGGTACCGTGTGTTGCTGTCGCTACCCGTTCAATTACAACACACACAGACACACACACGCACATACGTCGCTGCTATTGTTGTTGCTCTTTTTGTTATTGCTATCGCTGTTAGCGATTTTTTCATATGTATTTATGCTTTTTTGCCCATCGAGATTTTCTAGATTTACAACACTTTTACAATACAATAAATTCACTATTTGCTTTTAACATATACACGTTCACTTTAACAAGTAACAAATTTTTACTTTGTATATTTTATTTGTTTTTCTTTTTTTTATTTTTGGTGCACACGAAAATCTGCTGAGCACAGAAAAAAAGCAATGAAGATATCGACCGTGGGGTAAAATTTGTCGATTAATTGTTAGAGTTGCCGCACATTCTAATACAGACGATAATTCGTGCAATTTTCGACTAGGTGACAGCTCTACACTAAAATTTTGATATTTTGCTTAAATGTTAGCTTTTTTATAACTTTATAGTAGTTGCAAATCAAACAAAGAGCACAATGAGTGTTCTTTATATGTTTATTGTAAATTTGGAACACAATTGGCGTCGATTTGCACTTTAGACTCGTGTACAAAACGTACTGTTGTTAGCTATTGTCCAACGGACAACGCAGCTACAATGTACATGCGCCTGTACTCAAATTCATATATTTAAATCATATTATATGGGAACTGATAACAGTTTACAACATGTTGTAATATGCTTGGATAGATTAGTGAAAACATGTTTGAAAGTATTCACGCACGTATTGTATGTAAATAAATAAACACACGCTGGTCAACACGAAGCGAGCTGTTGCTAATGCTTTCGTGTAAGTACCAATATTTTAATCACAATTAACTGGTCCACGATGCGCAGAACCTTGTACTTACCGTATAAAGTATTAATTTTGGGTTTGTTTTTAACGTTTGTTGTACTTTATTTTGAAATTACTGCAAAATGCTTTAGTAACACACTCTTTTGAATGGCGGCTAGAAAAGAAAAACAGCGATGAGTGTTAAGTTACAGGGTTGCTTAATTATATGCATCGTCTTATCGAAAATGTCATTTTCGATTTCAAATGCAAAATTTAAATATTCTTAATATTTAGAATATTTGATGGCATGTTTTGAAAATATAAAAATTTTCATTTTAAATATTGCCATATTTTAACGATTGTTTTGTGTAAAAAAACTTGAGTTAAATAGTTTTACTATTTACCTAAGCTATGGTAGTCATAAATCAAATAAGAATTGTAAGAGATGAAATATCTTACAAAAAAATGAATTGAAAAAAAAAATATAATACCATAATAACAAAATAAATTATAATTTAATTTGTATATATTTGCAAAGCTAACTTAATTGATACAATACCGATTTAAGGTTGTCGTTAATAGTATTCTGTTATAAACAATCGATCTAAATTAGGTATGGTAACACTGCCCCAGTGTGGAGCAATACTGTAAAGTGCGGAGCAGCTCTGTTGAGTAAAAATAAAAAACAAATGCGGCGCCTGTTACAAAATAGCAATGGACAATTGTATTTGCCCCAACTATTTACAAGACATGTGAGCAGCAGTGCTGCTGGCTCTGCCGTCCACAAAAAGGAGCCCCGGCTGGAACAACGAACGCAAGTAGACCAGCAGCCCGTAACAACAACAGAAGCCAAAGACCCTCTTAGCAAAGAAGATAAATTCGGTGCCAAATATTGCATGAGCGTTGTGCAGTGAGTATCCAATTGGAACATTACTTCAAGCAATTTTCAAATCCAACTTGAACCACCCTATCTGCAGAAAGTACGACTATGAGAACTATCTAAGCACGCTGTTGTTGCCTAAGGAACTGCGTCCAGCGGCATTTGCCTTGCGCGCCTTCAATGTGGAAGTCTCACGTTCCGTTAGTGCCCAGGTTAGTTAGCTGATAATTTGGTTGCAATTTGAGATTAAATATATAACGTTTTTACAGCTAAGTGAGCCGCAAATAGCCAAATTGCGCCTCAAGTTCTGGTACGACTCTATAGACAAGTGCTTCGAACCTGATGGCAAATCCTATGTAAAAGATCAACCAGTGTTGCGGGAGCTGAGACGTACAGTGGGCACTAGCAAGTTAAATAAGATCTATTTGCGGCGGCTGGTTACTGCACGCGAACGTCCATCGAATTTGGCGTTTCAAACGATCCGTGACCTTGAGGATTATGCAGACCAGACTTGCTCATCCCTACTTCATTTACTGGTGGAGTTGAGCGGTGTACAGGATCTGCAGGTGGATCACGCTGCCTCTCATCTGGGCAAGGCGCAGGGTATAGCAACAATGCTGCGTGCTATACCACACGCTGGCCGCAAGCAAGCTGTCTGTGTGCCGCTCGAGGTTCTGGTCCGGCATGGCGTAAGTGAAGAGCGCATTCTGCGCAGCGAACGAGAAGACAAGGGCGTCGAGGAGTGCATCTTTGAGGTGGCCAGTGCGGCTAATACACATTTAAAGCTGACACGGCAATTGCTGCCGCAGGTACCACGACTTGTGCGCAAGATCTTCCTGCCCGCCGTTTCGACTGAAGGTTACCTGGAACGCTTGCGCCGCTCACACTTTCTGTAAGTACCACAAGGACAGCAAAACTAACATCAAAACAGAATTACCAATATTTGACTATTTCAGGCTAACGCATCCCAGTTGTGTGAAGAGAGACTCAATGCTGCCGGCACGTCTCTTCTGGAAGACACTGTTTAACAAGTACTGAGGCTACTGTATGCTATATAAATGAATAAGTGCAAGAGTTTGTTAAATTTGTTTATTATTAAAGGGAAATAACATAACATAACGAAGGTTGTTTGAAATGGGACCCACAAAGGATCGATAACACTTTCGATAACTAGCCATTAATAGCTCTGTGTATCTATCTACATTTCTTAGTTGCTGCCGTTTCTTGAAAGTGGCGCGGTGTGATCCCTTTATTTTAGTTTTTAGTGTTCAAACAGAGAATAAAATTAATGAGATGTACCACAATTTTTAAATAAATGTTTCTTCTAATATTAATGTGCCCCATTGTGTGTTAAAGCGAAATTTGCAAACGGAGCCGTGCGCCCAGCGCACGTCAATTTTAAGCACCGTTTGATTGAAAATAAATGTATTCTATTCAGAATCTTTGATGGTAAGTTCATGCAAACACTTTAAGGAATAAAAGATAAATGCAATATGTTTTATTTATAACTTGTTAATTGTTTAATTATGATGATTGATTTACGCCATTTTTCAGCATATACATATACATAATTTCGCCCTTCTCTGTGTTGCGTTACTTCTTCAGAAATAACGGATTTTTCGTCCCCTTTCATTCGCACACACTGCACCTGCAGCTCAAAGCTGGTCGTTTGCAGTGCAATAAGGCAGGCAATACATATACAAAAAAAAATACGGTTACTTGTATACAGTAGTGGCCACAAAAAATAAAACCAGTGCCAATTAGCATGAACTAAAAGAACTTAAAAAAAAAAAACCAAATTAAAAATAAATCGAAACCAAAATCGTAGAATAAAGTGAAAATAATAAACAATTGAATGAAATTAAATCTCAAACCGTGCAAAAAAAAGAACGTAATAAAAAATTATAAAAAAAAACAATAAAAACTTATTAAAAAATATTAAAATATTAAAAAAAAATTAATATATGTTTTAAGATAAATTTAATCGAACACAAAACCGCTTTTTGCCTTGAGCAATTTTTTATACACAAGCTCGAATCGAAAGCACCCAAAGAGGAAAATAGAACTATAATACCCGATCCTTTTGGGCTATGTACACGAACAGATCTGAAATGAAGATCCTTGGCGCCAATGTTGTTGTTGGTAGCGCAGCAGATGCCAGTGCTGCTGCTGTAGCGGCGACAACACCGCAGCAACAACGGGATTATCGCTGTTCTGCGCAAGTGAAATACAATAAATACAACAACAACAACAATAATAATAATAACAACGGCAAATCTGGAAATATTTTGCGACAGTCGAAATATAACAGTAACAACAACAACAACAACAATAGCACCAACAACAACGATTGCAAAAATGCCAAGCGGCAACAGCAGCAGCAACAACAACAGCAGCAGCATCAACATATGAACTACAACAACAACGTACATAGCTTTGCTCGTAAGAAATATTTTGGCAGCAACAACAACAATAATAACTACAACTGCAATCAACAACAACAGCAACAGTCGCCTTATTATAAACAACAACAACAGCAGCAGCAGCAGGTGGCAACATCTGGATCAGCAAAGCTGTCCAACAACAACAATAATAATAACAACAATGTATTGATAAAAAATCAAAATATCAGCGATGAAACTAATTGCAAAGTCAGCAATGACAGCAACAACAACAGCATCATCAGCAAAGGCGAGGACAGCAACAACAACATCAGCAGCTGTAACAATAACAATAATGCTGTCCCCAAGTCGCAAACGAAAACCAACAACAGCAACAACACCAACAACAACAGCAACAATAAAAACATCGTTAAGAAACGCAACTCGTTGTCTTCCAATACAGAATCCTCCTGTTCCTCAGGATATTATCGCAGTTGCTCAGAATCTTCGATAACACAGGCAGAGGCCGCTAGCAGCAGCAGCAGCAGCCCTAACAACAACAAAGAGGATAACATGCAGCAACAACAACAGCATAGCACGCCAGCAGCATCAGCAACGGCAGCAGGAGAAGACAAACCAGCAACGAAAAGAAAGCTAACGCCAACAAATGGAAAACAGGATAACAGCAACAAGGGAGGTCAAAGGTCACGGCAACAGCCGCTTTGCTTCTGGAAAACTAGCTATCCCCAACAGCCCACAATGCAGCAAAAGGAAGTGAGAGATTTGTTCATATTCCACTTGATATCATTGCAGAGATTGAAGTGATCTCTCATTAACTGAATAAGTTTAACTTTATAAATGATCCTGAGGATCACTCAAATTTATATGCAATGATATTAAGATCTTTATCGCATTCAATTAAGCATTTTGCACTTTGTTACAGCAGCAATTGGAAGCAGCATTGGCTAATCAAAAGGAAGCGGAACTGGCAGCGGCAGCGGCAAAAACTGCAGCAGCAGCAGCTGCCTCAACATCAGGAGCAGCAGCAAATGCTGAGGACCAACAACATCATTATAATTCGCATCATTATTATTCGCAGCCGAAACAGTTGACAATCGCTTCATTTTTACAAAAGGATCTGCTGCCCGAAATGCTATTGTTGAGTCGACAGCATCAGCAGCAGCAACACCACCAAAAGCAACAACAGCAGCACCAGCAGCATTCGTCACAACAGCAGCAGCAGCAATCTGGTGGATATCAGCAGCGCTATCGTAATGTGAACTACAACTACAACAATAATCATTATCAGCATCACAATACACATAATCAGCAGCATCAGCAGCACCAACAACAGCACCAGCAACAACAGCATCAGCAACATAATCATAGCAACAATCACAATCACATGCACAATCAATCATTTCGTCGCAACAAGAAGATGCACTATATGAGCAACACGACGCCAACTCAGGCTGCAACAAGATCGGGAACGATGTCGAGTGAGAATAATTATACATCCCATCGACGCGTACAGCAACAGTCTGCTGCTGCTGCTTCTGGTGGAGGTGCTGGGGGTGATGGGGACGATGGAGGTGTTGCTGTCGCCGGCAAGAATGGATACTACCCGATCCGTCAGCATCAGTACTATTCCCCCAAGGCGGGCAAGGGACAGTTTGTTAGTGCGGACTATCAGAATTTCTATAATCTCACGTATGTCAACGTAGATGCAAAGCAACCGGTCATAGCGGCAGAAGCACAGGCAACAGCAACAGTTGCTGGCATTCAGACGTTGCCATCGCTGTTGCTTAAACCGCTGCCAACAGGCGCTTGTGCTGGTCCTGCAATATCACCGCCACCAGCGCCAATTGATGCTGCACAAATTGCAGCAAGTGCAACAACTTCAACAGCAACGACAACAGTTGTGGCGGCAACAGTTGGTAGAAATATGTTTCTACAGCCGCCGCCGACGTTGCAGTTGCTCGGTCCCGGCATGTTGTCACCGGTCGCATTGACACCGGACTCTGTTGCCAGCACGCCCACAAATATGATAAGTTGCGCCCAATTGGACGAGGCGATTACAGCGGCAGCAGCCTGCAATACGAGCGGCAGCAGTAGCTGCAACAACAATAACAACAACAACAACAACAGTTGCAGTAGTAGCAGCAGTTCAAACAACATTGAGCTTGGAACAGTTATGACAGTGCCGAGTCCCAGCTATGTAGCGCTGCCCTTCATGCTGCAACATCAGCAGCAACAGTTGCAACAGCAAACACAACAGCAACAATTGTTCTTTAACAACAATGCCAATGCCTGGGGGCATCCCCATTCCCCCTGCTACTCAACCGGCTACGTTGCAGGTGGCAACAACAACAACATGCAGTTCCATCGTGAAGTATCGCCCGCTCCCTCCAACTGCTCGCAGTCCAGCGAGTCACAATGGAGTCGGTAGGTCTAGCAGAGCTTCCTCCATCAGCTCCTGATCGTCTTACCTGCATTCATCTATCTCCCTTACTCCCTCTAGGTTGACGCCAACAGATCTGCCGCCAGCCTTGTCACCCACACCGACAGTCGCAAGCACAGGCAGTGTGGGGGTGGGGCCACAACTATCGCCTCATTCGCTGACCCCATCGTTGCATGTGGGCAATATGAATGCTTTGCACACCATTTTACCCTTTAGCATACCTCCGCCACCGCCACACACACACATGGGCATAAGTTTGGGTAACACCGGCTGGGCAATGCCGTGGTATGACTTGGTCTTGCCCCCAGATCGTTATCTCGATCATTCGCACAGTGTAGAGGTGACAGCGCAACCGGAACAGCTGTTGTGCCATCGCAAGAATGACAATCTATCGATGGATATTTGGACACGCTTTTGTGGATCACAGCAAACTCAAGAGAAGTTCAAAATCAAGATGCGACTCTGGCGTTATTTATACGTTTGGATAAATGTAAGTTAAAAATAATTAGATCAAATGAGAAATACTTAGAGTCTGTTCCTTTACAGCAATACGCCATGCACACGCCAGGGCTTGGACGCTTTCGCGTCTGCCTTGTGGGATCGACCATTACTGGCTTTGGCACAGACACATCTGATATCGATATGTGCCTGCTCCCGGAGAATCAAACGTTGCAATCGCAGCTGCATCAGCAGCAGCATCATTATAACAGTCAACTGCGTTCCGAGGCTTTGATGATATTGAATTTAATTCATAACTTCTTGAAAGACCTGGGCAAGTTCAGAGTTGAATCACAAGATACCTGTAATTTATAATTATATACTTGATAATTTCTGTCTTGTTATCGATATGCATTATGTAATCAGTAACCATTTGTTCTCTTTATACTTTATGTTGTCAAAGAAGCTTTTCACGAATTCAATTTGATTGAAGCTCGTGTTCCTATTCTTCGCTTCAAGGAGCGCATCAATGGCATTGAGATCGATCTCAATTATAACAATTCTGTTGGCATTAAGAACACATATTTGCTGCAACTGTATGCGCAGTGTAAGTACTTTGAAATAACTGCCTATATACGATATGATAATACATATATATTATATAAATCTGCAGTAGATTGGCGAGCGCGTCCACTTGTTGTTATTGTTAAACTGTGGGCACAATATCACAATATCAATGATGCCAAAAGAATGACCATATCGAGTTATTCGCTCGTATTGATGGTACTGCACTATCTGCAATCTGGCTGTGTGCCACATGTGCTGCCCTGCCTGCAATCTCTGTATCCGGATAAGTTCAACTTGAGTCAACAGGATTGCCTTGAACTGGATCTGATTGAGTCAATCGAGCCATATCAGACGCACAACAAACAAACGCTGGGCGAGCATCTGCTTGGATTTCTCAAGTATTACAGCAATTTCGAGTAAGATATGATAATGATGAGAAGGGTTAAATGACCCTGTTTATATATACCATATATAATGTTTATATTCTTTGCAGTTTCCGTAGCAATGCCATATCCATTCGCACCGGTGGCATTTTGCCAGTGAATGCGTGTCGTCTGGCCAAGAGCCCCAAAAACGATATACACCAGTGGAAGGAGCTCAACATTGAGGGTAACGCGCCTTATATTATTTGAGAAAATCTATTATCTGTTTTTGAATTCGCCTTTAATTTACAGAGCCCTTCGATCTGTCGAATACGGCCCGCTCTGTTTATGATTATGCGACATTTGAGCGTGTCAAGGCAGTAATCTGGAACTCGGCACGTCGTCTGGAACAGACACTTGATCTGGCCTCTATATTTACACCAATTCAGCACACACAACGCGTGCCTATGCAACAGCCTTCGTTCTTTTTCCATTCGCAAATTCCGCATCATTCGAATCCCCATCCTCATCCTCACTCACATCCGCCACATGCGCATCAGGCACAGGCACAGGTACATCAACAACCTGCAGCACAGCAGCCTTCTCCACCTACTGCTGAGCCTCTGTCGCAAACGTATCCCCAACTGTTGCAAGCAGCACGCAGCACAGCAATAGGAGCGACTACAACCGCCACCAAATTGATCAACAGTGGTAACTTTGCTCCGGCTGCATCGCATGTTGAAACAGGAAGATAACTTGCTTGATTCTCTGTGTAGCTTGCACAGGTTTACAGAATAAAATCATCAGGTTAGTTAAGATGTATATTGAATTAAGTGAAAGGCAGATTTTGAAGCAGAAATATCGAACTTATTAATAGAATATA
Organism: Zaprionus capensis; assembly: GCA_018903675.1. Taxonomy (NCBI): domain Eukaryota; kingdom Metazoa; phylum Arthropoda; class Insecta; order Diptera; family Drosophilidae; genus Zaprionus; species Zaprionus capensis. The sequence continues at coordinate 8,763,577 of JAEIFN010001073.1, read as the reverse complement.
TGTTAGTTGATTTCATGTTAAATTAGAATGTTGTGACCATGTACCATCTGAAAAGTGATATCACGCTAAAGTACTACACACCAAATATTTATTTGAATAGTAATAGAGTTAATCAGTATTCCGTGTGATTTATGTCGAACGGGTTACCTTTGCGTATTGTGATATTGACAGACTGTCCTGTAGTTTCCTGTGTATTTGAATAGTTATTTAATATTCATATTTTATGTAATGAAAACTTTAAAATTTATATATGTATCTTTTACAGCGCTACAAAAACATAAACATATATCAAGTATCTCAAATATGTTTGCGATGTACACTACACATCAAAAGAGCACAATCCATATAAGAATAAGAAACAAGTGGCCATTTATAAATATTGTTATACCTTCGCCCATGCAAATGTTTCATAATAATATGGCTTTATCACCAGTCCAAACTATAGTCTATATATTTTGTAAATTTGAATTCAACGGGTTCATATTATTTTGTTTTTTTAAAACACCCATTGAGTTCGAATGCTCCCTTCCATTTTTCCATTCTCTTTGTCAATGTTTAATTATTTAAATTTTTTATACTCGTTGCCCCCCACCCGCCTTCCTTTTTCCGCGTGTAATGTAATTGCAAAAAGCAACTCACTTTGCGTCAATTAATTGTAATCCAATGCCAGGAAATCAAATATCAATCAGTTTTCTTATATTCCTTGGCATGTAACAACAATATCAAACTGTGAAATCATTTATAGAAAGCAAGAAATATGTTGTAATAAAGTCTCGATAATGGAATATTAAATATGTTAAGCGAAAGCGCTGCACAGATGAAAATAAATCGATATAAATATTAACGTAGCATACATACATACATATACACCCCATACCATTGTCGAATACAAATCAAAAAAAATAAATGCAACTTTCGCTTTGTAATTTCTCATGTTTTTCTTTGCGAATTTAACGAATTTCTTTATTGTTAATTCTTAAAAGGGGGGATCACATAATATTGAAAAATACACATTTCTATTGTTATTTTTTCCAGTTTTATTCCATTTGCGTGTCTCTGTTCTCTTTTAACTTTTGTATATACGTATGTGAAGATCACAAAATTCTCAAACTTAACTTTCTCATGTTTATTTTTTGTTTCTTTTTTTAAATTCTTAATAAACTTGATGAAAAATAGAAAAAGAAAAGCAACAGAAATCAGATTTCCGAACCATTAAAAAGGGAATTTTTTTTATTTGTTTTTTTCTTTTTTTTTTGATTGCGTGTTTTTTGTAATGTTTTGTTTTGTTTTAGTTTTTAGTGTTTAAATAACAAATTTAATAAATGTTTCGAAATATGCTGGACAGAAACGGTTTGCAAGCACTGCGAGAAGAGCCCGAAGAATCTCGAGTTTCTACGCTTGAAACAGGAACAAATTAGCAAAAATATCGCTGACAATTAACAAAAAAAAACGTTTCAAATGACGGCAGTGGCAAAAATGTTTTAATGGAAATTCTCAAAGCTCGACAATTATCCAAACTCAAACAGAAAAGAAGTGAATAGAAAAAGAATGAAAAATGGTATTTGTAAAAAGAATGAAGGAAAACCAAAAACAATCTGCAGGAGGAGTAACAATGTGTGTGTGTGCTTATCTTGGCTTGCTTTGGTTTTCTTTCGTTTTCAGTTTCTTGTTTTGTTTCTTCAGAAATGTATTGAGAATCTTGAAGGCGGCAACGTTGCGCACATATCAATTCATTTTTTAAAGTACCAAAAATGGCAAACGTGACATACAAATATGGCACGCATTGTCGTATAATCGCCACATATTGACCTGTTCGCCAAATAGAACGTCTTGCTCCGCCCCTCCTCCGGATTGGAGGCGCCCTTTGACCCAAGGAGGGGGGTTCAACTCGCTGGGACCGACCGTCTGTCCGTCCTTCTGTCTCCCGCAGTACAATGCGACGAGGCTGTTCAGCGAGGCGCCACCCTGTGTGGGGCCAAGGAGCTCTTTGCCTGCGCCAGCTCAATGTAGTCTCAGGATCTCTGGGCTACCGCTCTTCTTATATTGTACTTGTTTGTGTGTGTGTGTGTCGCTTTGAGTGTGTTCTGTTGTGTGAAATCTGCTGTCTCTGTGTGTGTGTGTTGCACGTGTGCCTGGCCGCAGTTGCTCCTTGTCACTTATGCTGTTGCTTGCACTCTTGCTCGCTCACTCTCTTTCTCTCTCCTTGTCTTCGTGCTCTCTCTCTCTCGTTCTCTTGCGTGTGATTGAGTGTGACTGTTGCATAGACCTTTTCCCTCTTCCTCTCTCTGTGTGTGAGTGTGTGTGTGTATATATTCCCATCATCGTGATCATCTTTGTTCTTCCTTCAGTGTGTGTTGCTGCTGCGCTTCTTGTCCACGTATCTTTGTCAACATTTTCTAGTTGCTGCTGCTGCTGCTGTTGCTCTCGTGTTGTTCTTCTTCTTATTCATCTTCTTGCTGTTTTGTTGTTATTTTTGCCGCTGCCGCTGTCTCGCTATAACTGCTGCAAGCAACCGTAACAGCAACTGTTGCTGCTGCCGCCGCCGCTGCTGTTTCTGTTGCTGCTGCTGCTGTCCTTGCTGCTGATGGCTTCAAAGTTCTTTCAATATGTTTGTTGTTTGTATTCATTGTTGTGTTTGTTGTTGTACATTGTTGTTGCAATTGTGCGCATCTCCTCCACCCTCTCAGTAGGGTTGCGAGAATTGATTCAAACTGCGTTCGCCCGACTACAAAAAAGGAAAGAGAAAATTAGATGTGAATTGATTTAGGAATAAAAGAAATAATAATCACAATAAACCAGACAGACAAGGAGATACCATGGGCATGCCAAAGGTTTTATACACTCACCACATTGAAAGCGACATCCTGCGATAGCAGCCCGTCCATTTGCGAGATCTGTCCAAAGTCCTGCGACAGCTCCGGCTGCTGTGAGAGCGAAAAGCCGGGCTGTGTCATTTGCAGCGACAGCGAGGTTGGATGTTGGCTAAATGGCGCCGATATGGCTGCAGCTCCCAATCCGGATGCTGTGTTGCCCAACGACGACTGTGTTGATGTCACCAGAGTTGTTGTAGTTGTAGTGGTGCCAATAGTAGTTGCCCCAGCCGACGACAGCTCCCTGGCATTGCCTCCTGCTGCAGTGCCACGTGCCTTTGATAGTTTGCCAATCTTCTTACCAGCGGCACCCAATCCACCACCTATGGCAGCCAGGGGCGGTGCAAAGCTGGACTGATTGTGTATGGCACGATTCTGCTTGGCCGCCATAATCGCCTGCTGATGCTGATTGTAGAATCGTGGCGGCAAGTTGCTCATGTTCATGAACATTCCCACTGGCACCGGCATGTTGCCCAGTGCGGCAGCGCCATGATCATTCGATATGTAGCCAATGGAATCGTGCAGATGAGCAGTGCTCCAGTTGGAATTAGCTCCAGCAGCAGCTGAAGCACCAGAACCTCCACCTCCACCACCACCACCAGCTGTGACGGGTCCGTAATTGTTATTGCCACCAGCAGCACCACCGCCGTAGGCTGACGAAGAGTTCAACATATTGTTACCTGCCCCAGAGCCAGCAGAACCATAAGCACCATAACCAGCGCCGCCAAAGTGTCCGCCATTGAGGGACTGCGAGGCATTGACTGACATCTGACGGCCGTAGCTGCCGCTGCGATCGTAAATGGAGCCAGGCACCAGCACCTCCTTGGCATCGGCTATCATGGTGGACATAAAGTGGGCACCAATATTCATGCTATTCACGAGTTTCTTGGGCTTTTGGAAGTGAATGAGCGACTCCTTTAGATTGTTTAACGAGCCCTCGACAAGCACCTTGCGATCCTTGTAGAAGTTGAGCAAATGATTCCACAATTGTTGCTTGGCCAGCACCTTGGGATTGCCCACAATGATGATGCCGAATTTGGCGCGTGTCAGTGCGACGTTCAGGCGACGTGGATCGTTGAGGAAACCGATGCCCTGGCGCTCATTGGAGCGTACACACGACATGATAATAATGTCCTTCTCGCGTCCCTGGAACGCATCCACACTGGCTATCTCGATCTCCTGGTAGAGGCGCGAGTGCAGGCTGCCCTGGTACTGCATATACTGCACCAGATACGCACGCTGACCCTCATAAGGTGTAATGATTCCAATCTGTTCGGGCTTGATGCCGGCCTTGAGGAAACGCGTTGTGATCTTCTCCACATTGGCCGCTTCGGTACGATTGAGGAACGATGTACCGGAGCCGGCAATCTCCTCTTGACCCTGTGTCACAAGGAAGAACATGGGACGCTCTGGTTGTGGCCATGGGAAATCCAATTTCAGACGACGATCCTCGGCACAGACACCGTTCTGCAGCGATCCCTCGTAAAAGAAGTTGGACGGAAACTGCGACAGCTCCGGATGCATACGATATTGCACCTCCAGACGGAATGGACGTATGCCCAGAACGACAAGGCGCTCGAACAGGCTCTGCGAGAGACCAGCGCGAGCCGCCTTCTTGCACATGACAACCGGACCCAGCTGGCAGTGATCGCCAACAAGGATTAACTGCTTGGCACCCAACACCACGGGCACCATGCACTCTGGCTCTGTCGATTGCATCGATTCATCAATGAGTATCGATGTGAATTTGATGCGCGACAAACGCAAATCACCAGCACCCACGCAGGTGCAACAGATGACATCGGCTGCCTCGAGCAATTGATTCTCAGTGCCACGTTTTAGACTGCGATAGCGTTTCTCATCCGCCGAGCTCAGCTCGCCGGTTTCATCCTTTAGCTGCTGCAGTTTCTTTAGCTCTGAATTGGTCTCCATGTTGCGGATTTGATTGTGCAGTGCCAGGAAGCTGACGGGACTGTCGATGGCCTCACGACTCTTGGCGCAGACACGCACCACCCGCAGATTGGTGCGATGTATCTTCTCGGTCAGCTGGTCCACTGCTGTGTTGCTGGGTGCACACACAAGTACTGTGCCGCCGTGCTGCTTCACCAGCTGATAGACAATCGTGGCCGAGGTCACTGTCTTGCCCGTGCCCGGAGGTCCCTGAATAAGGCTAAGGGGCCGCTGCAACGCATGCTTGACGGCATACACCTGCGATCGATTTAGATCCGGCAAGTGGGGGGCACTATACAGCTTGGGTTGTGGACCACGAAACAGGATCTCATCGCTGCCATCGGCACGTCCATGGCCCAGCAAACGGGAATAGATGTAGTTCGATACCGAATTGCGATCCATGGCAAAGTGACGTAGAGCGCGAGTCATACGATCGAACGAGGTGCATTTCCAGATGAAATCCACACTGAAGTTTGTGGTGCATTTCACTGGGGCATTCGATGAATTCTTTAGCTCGAGGCCAACATCATCACCGAAATTATCCGGCACTTTGATCACATGCCCAATCTCACTCCAAGAATTGTACAGCTCGCCGACATAGCGCAGGCGAAGCTCATCCCCATGCATTAGCTTCATGTCCGAATCGGTTTTGGCCAACGTGAAGAACACAGTGGTCTTCTTGTTCAGGCCCACATCCCAGCGCACCTCGATGTTCTCCTGTGTGGCCGACTCCTTCAGCTTCTTATCATAGTCTGCCTCCAGACGAACCAGCGGACCAAAGGTCTTCTCATACTGATACCCATCATCGTAGCGCAGCAGCACGTGAGCGGGCTCTGAGTCGATGCCAGGCTTCTCCAGATCCTGCAAACACAATACATATTAATCGAAAAGTTACATAAAGAGAGAGAGAGAGTGGGAGCATATACCCACCTGGAATGTTGCCTCGATATTGTCCTTCCACAACTCCTCCAGCTTATTGATTTGTGCGGCCGAAATTTGACGTGCACGCAGCTGACCCTGTTCACTGGGCTGCTTAACCAGCCAGGGCAGAAAGCAGCGATCGGTTATCAATGGCTTCCACTGCTCCTGATCCCAGTTCATGTCCTTGAGAGAGTTCTGGGCGGCGCAAGGCTGGCGGCAGAGTAGTACTACCACAGAATCAGCCTTGGCGGGTATGAACCCAAGCACAAAGACATTGCGCACTCCACACGAATAACACTCGAGTATGGTCTCGCCAAGGGGACCGTCGGCGTGCAGGGTCACCTCACGATGCTTGGCACGCACCAAATGATTGATGATGTGCGAGCCCGATGTGCTGCCGCGTCCATTGCAGAACCACTTCTTGCAGTTGTTGCACATAACTACTGTGGCCGGATCGTGTATGCCACAATATTTGCAAGCATGAGCTGGCAGCTCTTTCACATATGACGAACTGCCGCCGCCGCCCTCATCGTCCTCCTCCTCGAACTGCAGATCCCCCAGATCGTTAGTTATCGACGCTATGCGTGGATGTATATCGTTGCTTTGGACGCTAACGCGGCGTGGCTGCATTGCAAAAAGATAAACAAAAAATAAAAAAACGAAAACAAAAACAAAAACAATCAATTAAAAAAACGATACATAAAATGACAGCTGATGACACACGTGGCCCGCACCTGGCGTGGCCTGGCTTGTGTATGCCGCTTGGCTTTTACTCACCTGCAGTTCAAGCTGATCGCCCTGAGTTTGGCTCTGCGATGTGGACGGCATGGTGAAGTCACGGTAATCGTATTGTGTTGGCTGCGTATCGGCGCCGCGCAACAACTCATTGTCGTCCATGTCCAGGAATGAGAGCGCCGAGCTCGGCGCATACGTGTCCACGCTCATAACGGTTGTTGTATTGTCTACGCGCGTGTCTATGTTTGTATGCGTGTGTGTGTGTATGTTGTCCTCGAGTTGTGACACGTTCTTGTTATTGTAGTTGTTGTTGATGCCACTGTTGTTTGTTGTTGAATCATTTAAAGTGTGAATAATTTTAAGGCGCACTGCAAACGCACTATTGTACATACCTCGAAATTGCCGTTGTCGTTGGCGTTTTGCGTTTTGACTGTCAGACCGAATGTGTCAAACCGTATATGTTATATTATTTGTGTATATGTACATATATATCGATGTGAACTGTGCTTCGCTTAGTTCTTCACGCACAAAATATGCTCGCAATCTGTTAATCTTTTGCCTCAAATGAGACGAGGAGAAATGATTGATCAGAATCGTATGCGAAAAATTGTTTTGCGCGTGAAATAATTCCCGTCCAGGCACAAATGGCAACGGGAGCGTTCAGCACGTTGTTCTCTTGACGGAATCCAAATTAAGACTGTCACTTAACAAGAAAAAAGCATTTTACAATATACAATGTCAATCGTATACCTGTGTGTTTTTAATGCACCGCCTACTCCATTCTATTATTATTTGCCAGTTACATGTGTTGTTTTTAGCGCATTTATAAAAAATACCAACATACAATTATGTTGACGACCGCGCGCAAATTTCTTTGCCTAGTGAAATGATAAGTTGCCAGAGATGAGCCGTATTTGCGAAACGATGTAGGGTCACATTATTTATTCCGGAATCACAGGTACTGTCACAGACATGACCTGAAAAGTAACAGGTATGAGCGGGCTTTTTAGCTTTTTAATTATTAATAATGCATTAATTCCCATATATTTAAGGTTTAATATATTTAATAACTTATGTATGATCTCGTAAATAGTAAAGAATATATAATCACACCTTTTAAAAATAATATTTTCCTTAGTTTTTATGGAAATATTTCATATGCGAGTCACATAAACAGTAGTGGATCGAAAAGAACAATGTTAATTTAAAGTGTTTATTATTTTTTCTGCTTCTAGTCATTTACTAAAGATTACATTCGAGTGCTGAGTAGTGAAAAGATCACTTATTATAACTATCAGAGTGCGCGCGAGAAGCAAAGCAAATCGAAGCGAGAAGCTATGAGCAAAGCGAGAAGATGGCAGATTGAGAGCTTTGCGAGAAACGAGCTACATTGCTCTCTTTTAGTTATTAATGTGAACGTGATGGATTCGGACGAGGAACTTTTTACATCAAGCACAACTATTAACTTTCTGTTCAAAAAAAAATACTGGCGTCCACCCCCTTTGGTTCCGGTCACAAGTCACATACAAATATTTCAGGTATTTTCTGTTGCCATTATTTGGTATTTTTTAAACAGTGTGCATTCACACAAAACCATTGTAATCTTTCGTTGGGACTGGTCACTTTTCAAAGTGTCGGTGCTATCGATACATCGATACATTTGTGACATCTCCAATACCGATTGCAAAACCGACAACTCGCAACTCGCTTGTTAAATTTTCGCATTGAAAAAAGTGCTTTAATTAGTAAAAGTGTTTTAAAAATTGTGCGAAAATTAAGGTAAGTGACTAGGCAAAACGAATAGAGCGATTAACGAAATCCAAATCGGTCGCTAGCGCAACCAAGTCAAGTGCAAAAATCATCTAATACGGTGTGTGAGCGTGTGCGTGTGTGTCTGTGTCGTGCCGCTACGCCAAGCGCGCTGTTGCTTAAGGCCCATTTGGAACATGCATTAATGCGCTTGTTACCAATTTCTTTATGAATAAAGCAACAACATATGGCCAGCGATAGACAAAAAAGATGATAAACAATAAATACGAAATGAAATTAAAATAAAAAAAAATGTGTTCAACAAATCTAACTAAATTGGAGCACGCGAACAGTGGGTGCGCTTGATTTCCACACGGGTGGGTATATTGCCTACTACAAATTTCACTGCTCGCTCGTTCGCTGTGTCTCTTTTTTTTCTGAATTTCTTTGCTGCTGCTGCTTCTTCTTGCTGCTCGGCACATTTTGTATGAGCGCTTGTCAAAATACGCGTACAAATTTCCGTTCAATCGTGTGTGCGTCGAAAAATAACATGATAAATGGAATATAATATTCAAGTCATAAGTGTAAATGCGGCAAAAGCATAAAACGTGCTACAAGAATAAATACTAATAATACAAATCAAAATAAATAATTCGGTATAATTCGTAGAGGCGCACTAAAAACTCGTGGACAAATTCGATTCGTTTACTTTTCGCTGTGTGCGTTACATACATACGTTTCTTGACGTTGTGTTGTAGCCCTGCCCCCCCCTTCCGCTGAAACTTAACGCCACCTTCTATGGTTTTTTCAACAATAAATTCGTCAAATTACGCAAAATAATTCCTTTAATGTACGTTGCACACCCTCAAACAACAGAAAAAAATATGCAAAATAAAATAATAAATGAAAAAAATAAAAACAAGTAAAATCCTTAGCATGTGCCTACGATTTGTGTATATTGTTTTGTTGTTTTTCTTTTTCTGTATTTATTTATCTTTCATTTCTTGTCTTCCCTATCCTCTTCGCGCCGCCTACAATGGGTACATAGCAAAATGAGCAGCTCCGAGGAAGTCTCCTGGGTTACCTGGTTCTGCGGGCTTCGCGGCAATGAGTTCTTCTGCGAGGTGAGTGAATATCATTGATATATAATATAAACATCAATCCGTTGACATTTCTTAGTTCCCCCTGTTTCCTGTTCCATATTGTTACCTAAGCGCGCCAGTCAACGTCAAGTGCAGCCCTGCACAGCATATGCACATGTATTACTCATTATACAGTCCACACTCGATAGAGTGCTCCGCACCCACACACACACACACATACCTACTTACCTACATACATATATTAACAGTCACAGTCAAACCGGAACCTTGTTTCATTCCTATAAATTCATAATTCGAATGGGTTATCAACGCTTGCCACAAGTACAGTCCACAGTGCGCTCTCTCTCTCTGATTGAAATTGGCCCCCACTAAGGGAAGTGCAGTCAACAAGAGTGGGGTCCTCTATAAAGTAAATCTTAATAGTCCGTGGATCTGTTGATGATGTGCACTCACTTGAGTGGGCACTGCATAAATATCCAACTATCCGACAAGGTGGGGCACACACAAATTGTCAGATACTTGTTCGACTGTACACATAAGCACACACATATATACATATATATATATATATACTCGTACACATTCCGACACCCACAATTGACAGACAATCACAATTTCTTGTGGCTCTTCTTCATCTTGTTGTCTTGTTCTATTTCTTTACAGGTCGATGAGGACTACATACAGGACAAGTTCAATTTAACTGGTTTAAATGAACAGGTGCCTAACTATCGGCAGGCTTTGGACATGATATTGGATCTGGAGCCCGGTAAGTGTACTTGATGACACATTCCATATTCATTATAATTGACATTGTATTCGCTTTGTAGAGGATGAACTTGAGGATAACCCTTTGCAATCGGATATGACCGAACAGGCAGCGGAGATGCTTTACGGGCTCATACACGCTAGATATATACTAACAAATCGGGGAATCGCTCAAATGATTGAGAAGTATCAAACTGGCGATTTTGGACATTGCCCACGTGTCTACTGTGAGAGTCAGCCCATGTTGCCTTTGGGTGCGTATCGAATGTTCCAATCAATATATATATATATATGTGCATTAACATATTTAATATGTATACTTAAATATATGTGTATGTTTATCATATCTTTAGGTCTGTCGGATATACCCGGCGAAGCAATGGTGAAAACCTATTGCCCCAAGTGCATTGATGTTTATACACCAAAATCATCGCGTCATCATCACACTGATGGAGCCTATTTTGGCACTGGTTTTCCACACATGCTCTTCATGGTGCACCCTGAGTATCGCCCCAAGCGTCCTATTAATCAATTTGTTCCACGGTAAGTAGTAGTAGTAATCAGCAGATATTTGAAACACATCAGATTACTGATCTACACTAGAATAACTTAATAAAAAGATAGATATTGTTCAGATCAGCAAGTAAAAAGTTTGATAGTCTTTGTTAGATTAATATTTGATATTTCTTTATATTTCATATCCTGCTCTATCTGCACTTGACGTCTTTATCCTATCGACGACGACAACAATTATGACTACAGTCTGTACGGCTTTAAAATCCACAGCTTAGCTTATCAAATTCAGCTGCAGGCAGCAGCCAATTTCAAAATGCCCCTACGAGCGGTAAATTTAAAATGAAATTCTTATATTAATTTTTTTTTTTATTGACTAAAAAAACAAAAAAAAATATCACTTAAAGAAAAAAAACAAACATTGCAAAACAAACGTCAACTAAGCATATATATATATATATATCTTTATATTTTTTTGTTTGTTTCTCCCCACACATACAACCACCAACCACCACCACCACCACAAAAAAAAAACAAAAAAAAACCAACCAAACCAACAAAAAACCTAATGGTCATCTATCTGAACGACAACCAATTCTAACTTGAATCCGAATCCGATCTCTGAACAACCGACTCCAACATATATATATGCATATGCACATGTGTATGTGTGTTGTTAATATTTTTATACAAATGAAATTGTGCCGTGTTTTGTCTAAACTATATATATATATATATATAAAATAATATATATTCTCGATACTCATTACCGTCAACGTCGGTTCATTAATATCGAAATCCCCATTCCTCCATACCTAAAACATTTCTGTATAGAAAAACTAATTAAAAACAAACACACGCATACACGCACGGAAACAAAACACACACACACGCATACACATACAAACAAAACCACACACACACACACAACTACAAAACCAACCCATAACATTGCATATATATATATGATTGATTATAAAGAAACGAGAGACATAGTTTCAATTGAAGAGAACCGACAGCTACAGACCGGAACAAGTGCAGAGGTTTTGAGCGCCACAAGCAAAAATCATTTATACAAAATAAAAGTAAAGAAAAAAAAACAAAAAAATACAACACAAAATGCGTTTATATTAAAAAAAAAAAACATAATAATAATAATAAGGAAAGAAAAACCAGGAAACAGATAAAAACATAAAAAGAAATAAAGAAAGTGAAAACAATTAGATTCGTAGTAAAGTGAAATAGTAGAAAATGTAATGAACGAAAAGATTAACAAAAAGAAACGAAATGAAGAGACGAAAGCCGACAAAATAGCAGGGATATGAATGAAGTTTTTGTTCACACACACACACACATTCATAAATAAACTCGAACTCACACAGACAAACGCCCACACAAACAATCCATCTATTGATCAAACCATGTAGTGTTATCGATATCGAACATGTCGCATTGCAAAAGGTTCATCCGTGACACGACACATCAATCAGACTAGTGTGCGTGTGTGTCAGTCTGTGTGTGCTTCTGCATATGCATATATATATGTCTCTACGTACTCGCGTATAATAAATTTAGTTAATGTACTTTTGTTAGCATTTAGCACTTAGTTTAGTAAGCAACAACAACAACAACAACATATGAATGCAGCTGGACACTAACAAACAACATTGTATAGAAGTTCACCACACATACACATACACACACAAATATTCATACATACATACATAGGGTTTGCTTGTTTTTGCTGCTTGAACGTTTCCTTGTTTGCAAAAAAAAATCAACACAAACACTCCACACATACACACAACAAAACATATATATGTACAAACATCGTACACGTACGCCGATGCTAACTTAGTATTATATTAGTATTTCAATTCTGTTTAATTGTCAATTGTGTGTTTAGTCCTTTTAACCGTTTGTATTTTTTGTACTGTTTGTTTTCATCTGCTAATAACATATCTGTATTACTTATACGACATATTCTCTGTTGTGAAATAGGACAATGTAGGTGGCAACACTAGACCAAAACAGAGTTAGTTCAACCGAGTGAAAAATACAAAGCAAAACAAATGCGAAAAACAATACAACAAAAATAAAACACACTAAATAAAGGGCGACAGAGAAAGTGAGAGAGAGAGAGTACACTCAGCTATAAATATAAGCGAGACGCTCGTGTATTGTGAACCAGAACGAAATAGAGAGAGATAGAGATAAAGCGGAGAGAAGAGTGCGAAAGAGTGAAACGTTACGTTAGTCCTTATACAACGATTTAAAGAGCAACATAGTACTTCCAACAATCGTAATAAAAAGCACAGAAAATTGACATACAATATATAATATAATTATATATATGCAACGTTTATAATTTATATACATACATATAGAATGATATATTTAAAGCGAACAAAAACTAAAAAAACTGATCTACAGAAAACCAATTCAATAAATTCGATGAACGAAACCAATTCAAATCCCCTGTAAATCAAGAAAGGGCCTTATGGCGCCAATTGAGAGACATAAATATGTAATTGGATGCTACATTTCATGTATGAAATTATATGGTAACACACCACACTAATCTCTCCCCCCCCGCACACTCACCCACTACCCAAGACCCACAACAATATCCACACAATTTTTCGATTGAACCAACGACAGACAAACAGAGGAAGAGGAAGACAAACAAAAGAACGAAATCACAGCAAGAACATGAAGATGGAAAACACACTGGGCAGGATATGGAGGGAAATTGAAAATGATCAAGATATGGCAGACTTACTCTCTTATGCCAGTGAAGATCGTTCCAAAAAGCAATAAATGAACTAAATTACAATAGAAAAATCGAAGAAGGAACTCTTGATCGTAATAATGCGATTGACGAAGTCTGTTTGAAAGATACCACATAACTCAACATCAACATGAATATATATATATATATAATTATATATATATTTATATCTATAAATACATGAACATGTGTTTGTATATTATAAAATTATAAACGAAAAGAAATTATGTAAAACATTTTGCATATTGCAATCGTAAAATTGAAATTGTAAAAAAAACACGCGGCAGGAAATAGAAAAAAATACTTATATTTTGGCCTGCCAAAATTGGAGTACCCTTGCAAGGAAGACATCAACACACACACACACACATACAGAGAGAGGGAGACGCTTACACAAGTATTTAATGATAAATGGTAGAAGTAGTTGTCCCATCCGATATTGGTAGGCGGCATCGCAAGTCAAATTAGTTGATTGTAGATAACTTTAAACAAATAATTCAGATTCTAAAATATGCATTTAAAGTTAACACAAATGTGTTCCGATATGTCGCTCTGTATATACATTTATAGAGCAGGGGTATACGAAAAAGTGAAAGGATATTGTGTGTGTTTCCATTGATTTCCAAACTATGCAGCGTCACATGTTTAGTTTTAAGGGTCCAAATTGAAGATAGAGTATTTCTTTTTAAGCACAAACTATATGATTTCAATTGTTAATAATATTGTAGGTCACAATTACGCAAACAAAAAGTGTATTTTTTTTTTAATTTTTATTATTTTGCAATACAAATAAACATATGATTTCTTTTTTTGATTAAATATATCGATACTTTTTGTTTACATTAATTTTCTAAGGATAACGAGGAGAAGAGACGATGAATTTGTACTCGATTTGCATACCGAATCAAAAGAAATGAACATTAAACAAAATCAACAATAAAAGTGAACATTTTATAATGAGAATTAGCAATTAAAGTATATATAAAAATATTAAACTAGTATATAGAAATCGACACAAAGGCCAAGTGCTAAGGAACGTTGATTAGTTTGACGAGGGCATACAAAAAACTGTTTACAATTGATATAAAACTGATACCGATTATTGAAACAAAAAGCAAATGGAAAAGAAAAGAAAAAATAATAATAAAAACCAAAACGAAGATCGAAAGTAATGATAACAATAACTAAAATAAAAACAAAACTGATATTTAATACAAATTGCAGTCTATCATTTTTGGTAACTTCGTTCACACACACACACTTTCTCACGCACGCATACACAACGAAAATGAACATATTACACACTTGATATGCTAAAGCGCTTTTCTCCCCGAATGCCACATTTATATCGTACATCGTATCGTATCGTATAGTATATTAATTTCCGTTACATTTGTGTATTCCATGTGGGGCTTTGTGCGCTGTGAGGAATATCTAAGTAATTCAATGTTCAATGTCTTGTGCTAAGTTGCTTTTTATTTTAATTTCACTTCTCTATCTCTCTCTCTCTCTCTATTCATCCTTCACGCTTTGCTGTACATTTCATTTCCATATGCATCGATTTAATCTAGGACTACATTGCGCTCTGCCAGGAGATCCTAAGCCGTCCCGATCCTGAGGCTGAGGCTGAATAGATTGATTGTCTGTCGATGCGATGTCGTGCGATAGCACGAGATGGCGATAGCGCGCGCAGAGCTGCAACAACTAATGCCATTTCACTCTAACAAACACGCAAAGTTGGCAAAGCTTACTGATAAAAAGAAGCTATTTTAATCTGATTTGCTTATCTACTTTTTTCACATTTGTATGCGTTATATATTTTTTTCTCCCCGCCGCTGACTCTTTCCTCTTCTTTTCAATTTTATATAATTGGTTGCATTGCTAAGAGCTTAACAAAAATATTATTAATAACAATAATAATAAATTAAGTAAAAAAATTGATTTAATTTGGTTTTGTAACTTATTCGATGTTTATCGGTTAGATACTACTCACAACAATACTTGCTAACACTAAATAACTTCTAACACTAACACTAGACACGCATACCAAGACACCACTATCACTACCTCGCTTACGATCATCCCGCCATCATTATGCAACCCAAACTGCATTGCATTGGCACATAACCTCAAAATATTGACACAACGGCAACTTTCTCAAGACAAAACTTAAAAAAAAAAGAGCACAACAGAAATATTAATATAACGAATAGTTGGGATTGGAGTCGACAGGTCGATGAGCATTATTGCAAATTTATTGATGAAAATAAAACAAAACAAAACTATCTAATCCCCGTGAATAGTTCCCAATTGGCAGAAAGCGCATTCAAATCGCAAGACAAAGACAACAAACAACTCAACTGTTCATGCACATTCTTAGTTTATCCTTCCCAAAAACATCCTAGAGTTTGGGCCTTCCAACGTTGGGCCTTCCAACTCTCCTCTATCGATTTGACATGATATTACGAAAGTTATCTATGTATATATGTATGAGAGTGTGTGTGTGTGTGTGTACATACATAGTTAGATTATTCACGTATATACATACATATGTACATATATAATGCGAAGCTGTGATGATGATTTAATTGATATTTTTGATGAAATATGTACGTACATAGTACATAATTTGTACATAAATACATCTGTATAAGTATATGTATGTGTGTTCATATAATTCTTCTGCTTGATTGTTTCTTTTTACGTTTTTCTCTCTTTTATTGTGTCTTCCTTTCATTGTTTCTTTGTTCTTGTTGCGCGCGCATATTGGTGACAAAATCTGGCAATCTTCAAATACGATATATGATACGATCTTGATCTTGTTCGTCAACTTGAACTACTTGTCCCTCCTCTGTTGGGGCTCCAGCAGCAACGCGGCCAGCCACCAAAGGACGAAGAGCCTGAGAACAATGCCATCGATACGATTCCAAAGCGCATCTAAAAGTGCACACACCTGCAGCAGCCGTATAAACAAGAAAATTCACACCAATACACACACACACAAATCAACAACAACAACGCGCGCAACACTGACAGCTACTCTCACACACACACACACATACTCACACAGCAGAAGCTACAGAGAACGCCGTTTGAGGAATGAGCTCCCCGCCCCCACACAAGGACCAAACTACGCAATCCGCTGGCATCACGAGGCTTTCGCGATTATTTAAATATCGATAGTCGTTATCGATATCTATACACTCTCGTACATAAGCGACAGACAGACGGACAATCAGAAATCACTCACAGAGACAAACACACACACACACGATTACATGGAAAACTCAGCTTTGTCAGCCCTGGTCCGTGCGGCAGGTGCATTCGATTCAATTTTATTCTTTGCATTTTATTTACTAAGTGAGCGGCTAAAAGTTTAGCATAGTTTTAAATATTTAGTCAAGTGATCCTCCCCCAGCCCTCGTCACTACCCCTGCCCGCCTGACCTATCAAAAGGCCTTGCCCATGCCCAGATCCTTACCCCAACATCCCAATCCTCGTGCCAGAGAGGAAGATTCGCTGAAGAAACGAGCTATATTATCTAACAAAAAAAAAAGAGGGCGCGAGTGCTGTTATACCCAACAACAACAACTACGTGAGCCGATACCGTATCGAAGTGGTCTCGTTTTTCGGAGAGAGTGCATACGTATATAAGTATATAGAGAAATACACATGTGTACACAATAAACAATATAAATATACCGTTAGCTTATTTATATACGATATTTAAAGAAAATGGAAGAAAAACAAAAACAAACAAACAAACACAACAAATATTTTATGTATTTTTTTAATGTATTTAAGCTAAGTAAGATTACTCGTAATGCAGTAATTGAAAAACTGAACCGTAGTAGAATATCAAATCGGCGAAAGAGCATAGAGAGAAGGCGAACCATGTAGAAGAGAGAGAGAGGAGCAACTCGTGCATTGAAAGTGTCCCCCGAAATTCGAATGCGTAAGGAAATGAATGAATTCGCAGAACAAAAGAAAAACAATAAAGGAAGAAAACTATTTAAATATACATATATATATATTATACAACACAATTTGCATTTGATGATCTATTGGTTTTTTTTTCCCCATTGCACACGCCCTCAATAATGATTGAAAACAAGTAAATTATTTGGTTTTTTTTTTTCGATTTATTATTTTCTTTATTTTGTTTTTAAATAAATTATTAGGTTCTTCGTAAAATCGAAAAAGCCTTATTATTATTATTATTATGTCTGTCTGTGTGTTTTGTGTTCTTGTATTTACTTTCATAATCATTGAATTGTTTTAATTATGTTTGTTTTGCTACACGTATTTCTCTTTCATTATCTTCTCCTATTGCCCCGCAGCTCTCCTATCTATTCCTTTACGCTCTTTCTCTGTCTATCTTATACATATAACATTTTTGTTTTGCCCTTAATAAGATTGTTTGTAACTTGTAGGCTAACCTATTGATTTGTGATTCCTCATTAGCGTTATCAAAAAATATACAGTTATCGGGTGTTGGTTGGCCATTGGAAAAGGAATGCGAGGAACACACGTGATTCTTCTATTCTTCTTCACATTATATAATCGTCGTCGTCGTCAACGTCGACACCTCTCAACACTGCTAGGGCCCGAAAGGAATAACTTTTGATAGGATTTACCATAAATTTTTCTTTTTCTTTTTTGTTTTCTTTGAAAATTAACATTACGAAAAATAAAAAAAAAATTGTTAAATAAAAAAAAATTTAAAAAGAACTTCTAGCAAGGAATTAAGCGTGCGGAGATTGGTTAAGAATTGTTTTTTTTCAGTTGTTGTTGATGGATAAACTGTGTGTGTTGCTTTGGAGTTCTATTTGCGAATAGGGGGGCTGGTAAGGGGGGAGCTGTGTTTCGATATTTCTATTGCTGTTACTGTTGCCGTTTTGTTGAGTGTGATTTGCTGCTTGTGGTTGTTTTGTTTTTGCAATTAAGTTTATAATTGTTTAATCAGTCTGATTTACTTCTACTGCCAAAACTATTTATATAATCAATCGTTTGCTCCGATCACAAGGGGCGGGATGGCTTACAGCTCATCCTTGAGATCGTCACCGGCATCGCCGCCCTCTGGTGGTGGTGCACCGCCAGTGCCCTGGTACAGCTTGGCGATCACTGGCTGAACAATGGCCTCCAGATCCTTCTTCTGCTTCTTGTACTCCTCGGGATCGGAATCGGGGTTCTGGTCGAGCCATTTGATCGACTCATCAATGGCCGACTCCAGTTTGGTCTTCTCGTCATCGCTCAGCTTGGCGCCCAGCTTGTCCTTGTCACCGATCTGGTTCTTCAGACTGTACGCGTACGATTCCAGCTCGTTGCGCGACTCGACACGCTCCTTCAGTTTCTTGTCCTCATCGGCGAACTTCTCGGCATCGTGGATCATGCGATCGATATCCTCGGGAGTCAGACGGTTCTGATCGTTGGTGATCACAATCTTTTCCTTGTTGCCGGTACCCTTATCCTCGGCGCTGACCTGCAGAATGCCGTTGGCGTCAATTTCGAAGGAGACCTCGATTTGTGGAATGCCACGTGGTGCTGGTGGAATGCCGGTCAGATCGAATTTGCCCAACAGATGGTTATCCTTGGTCATGGGACGCTCGCCTTCGTACACCTGAATGGTCACCGTGTGTTGGTTATCAGAGGCTGTGGAGAACACTTGCGACTTCTTGGTGGGAATGACAGTGTTGCGGGGAATCAGCTTGGTCATGACACCGCCAACAGTCTCAATACCCATGGTCAGTGGGTTGACATCGAGCAGAACAATGGCATCAGTATCCTGTTCACCAGAGAGAACGCCAGCCTGGACGGCGGCACCGTAAGCGACAGCCTCATCGGGGTTAATACCGCGAGATGGTTCCTTGCCACCGAAGAAGTCCTTGACCAGCTGTTGCACCTTGGGGATACGAGTAGAGCCACCAACAAGCACGATCTCATGTACATCCTTCTTGTTCATGTCAGCATCCTCGAGCACCTTCTGCACTGGCTTCAGGGTCGAACGGAACAGATCCAAGTTCAGCTCCTCGAATTTGGCACGGGTCAGAGTCTCAGAGAAGTCATCACCCTCGAAGAACGATTCGATTTCGATGCGCACCTGGTGGGAACCAGACAGAGCACGCTTTGCCTTCTCAACCTCACGACGCAGCTTCTGCACAGCACGGTTGTCCTTGCGGATGTCCTTGCCCTTCTTCTTCTTGTACAGCTTGATGAAGTGATCCATGACACGCTGATCGAAATCTTCACCACCCAAGTGAGTGTCACCGTTGGTGGCCACCACCTCAAAGACACCGTTATCAATGGTCAGCAGGGAAACATCGAAGGTACCGCCACCCAAATCAAAGACGAGCACGTTCTTCTCGCCCTCCTTCTTGTCCAGACCGTAAGCAATGGCAGCAGCTGTGGGTTCGTTGATGATACGCATCACCTGGAGACCAGCAATGACACCAGCATCCTTGGTTGCCTGACGCTGAGCATCGTTGAAGTAGGCGGGCACTGTGACCACGGCGTGGGTGACCTTCTTGCCCAGATATGCTTCGGCGGTTTCCTTCATCTTGCCCAAGACCATAGCTGAGATCTCCTCGGGCGCAAAGACCTTGGCTCCCTGCGAGGTATCGACGCTAATGTGTGGCTTAGAGTTCTTCTCAACCACCTTGAAGGGGAAGAACTTGATATCATGCTGCACATTTGTGTCGGACCATTCACGTCCGATCAAACGCTTCGCATCGAAGACGGTGTTCTCTGGATTTGTGGTCAACTGATTCTTGGCAGCGTCACCAATCAGACGCTCCCCGTCGGCAGTGAAGGCCACGTATGAGGGCGTAATACGGTTGCCCTGATCGTTGGCAATGATCTCAACACGTCCATTCTTGTAAACGCCAACGCTGTAAGCAAAATGATAAACGAAATTGTAGTTCACAGTTGGACAAAGAAATGGCAAGTGGAAGTTCAATGGCAATCATGCGCTACTTACCATGAGTATGTGGTGCCCAAATCGATACCAATAACGGTTCCCAGCTCCTTATCCTTATCCTTCTTCTCCTCACCGAGTGAGAGGCCAACAAAGGCCACGACAGCCAGTAATATGCACAACTTCATGTTGGAGCTCCTTTTGTTAATTACTAGTTTTAATGCTTAGTCTTTTATCACCAAACAAAAAATAAACTGCAAGAGGAACAGAAAGGTAAAGACCGACGATTAGTAAGCTGAAGAGAAAAGCTTAGCTTAGCTTTTTATTGTACACGTCAACACACGCGGAGAGATGGCGAGAGAGTGAGCGCGAGAACTCAAAGCCAAAGCAGAAGCAAGAAAAAGCGCTGACGTTGCGCTGCTGCTGCTGTTGTCAACAGGTAAGTACCGTTAGGTACTGTGTGCTACTTCTGGAAAATTGTTGAAGCGTTGGCCCTCAATAATTTATGGCACACGTTCGTTTTTGACCCAATAAATGTGCCAAGTGAGCTTAAACGAAGGTAACACATGCAGAGCAAAAAGAACCTTGAGAGGAAACAGAATGAGCAGTGCTGCCAAATATAGCCAAAATAAATGAATGTATGGAGCCGGTATTAAAAACAAGCTAGATAAAGCAATATTTACGATGTTGTCATTGAAAAAAGCCAGACTTGACGGCCAAATAGCTAGATTGGCAGCACTAATAAGAAGCAAGCACACTCACACAAACGCACACACGTCTAGCTCTGTAGCGAACCGTTGAACAACTGTTAAAGTTGCTCTGCTCAGCTCGACTGACATTGACCGACGCCGACGACGACGGCGACGTTGCGCTACAGAGAATTTTGTATACGTGGTAACATTTTTCTGGTTCTTTCTGTAATTTCTCTCTTTCCCGCTCTTGCTCTCTCGCTCGCACATCAGTTGCCGGCCACTCTCTCTTCATCTCTCTCCTTCTCTCTTTACGCGTGCAAGCAAACTGGTTTTGCAATTGCTTCACTCTTTTTTATTGTAGAAATTTTTTCTTTTTTTAACATCTTGCCGCATTTTGCATACACAATATGAGTGCGTGTTCGTTGTAAAAATAACAACAACAACAGGGCTTGACGACACTAACAACTGGGAGGCTATGCCCCGCCCCGTCCGGTGAAAGTTTGAATTGAGCGGGGGTGGCAGCTCTGTTGCCTCTTGCCGGCACTAAACGCAGTTGGTTTACACAGCTGTGTGTTGGTTAACTAAACAATGCCGAATAAGTTGGTATTGTCTCTAGACTGAACTGACGTGTACTTTTGCCTGATACACGGCTATAACATATTTCAGAAGCTTAGCGGGATTTGGTTTTAGTGACGTGTACAAAGCTGATTGAGTGACTGAGAGTCGGGCACATACACACACACACAGATACATGTGCGAAAATACAATACAACTCTGACGGTAGACGATAAGTCGGCGCAGGCGCATGCCTGTCTGTGTGTGCGTCGTATGTGTTTGATTGTATGTGTGCTGCCTATAGATCAAAATTTAATTTACGTACTTTCGCAACTATTCTAATCAAAGTGTGTAAATAAAATAGTGTTGCCAAGTCATTGGCAGACACTATTTGAGTAGTTGACGAAATGACCAGCTGAGAGGCGTGTGTAGCCAGTGTGTGCATAAGAGAGAATAAGGTGCTTTAATATGCAAATGTCGCGCCGGTTGGATGTGAATGAACTTTGTTACGGACTCGGAATGAATTATGTTATGCTAATTTGTTGCTATCGCTTATAACATACAAATATACATAAACTTTTGTGTATGTTAATTATGCACACCAGGGGAATGGCTGCTCATGATACACGTCATGCACTTTGGGGTCACACTGGTTGTGACGTAGATATTCCGCCTGCACATTGCGAGAATATAATAAATGCCTCCATGCACTGCAGACACTTTACCAATTATCGGATAACATGTGCTTTATTGTCTAGAAGTTTTCACTCATTGAGATTGAGAGATTGATTATCATGCATTAATCTTCACTCTGCCAACATGGCGAAACAATATGCCATGTGCACCGAGATTATCGCCAAGGTTTTATTATAAATGCATAATTTGTTTTTGCATTAATTGTACTTGTTGCGATTAGTTGATTGTATTATGCCATTGCGTTGAACAGACAAAAAATAAAAATTAACTTACACTTGAAACTCGCTTTCTTAAGCTTATTTTTTCAAATTTTCTCTCTTGACGTTTGAAACAGAACTGAAAGAATATTGCCGTTTACTTCAGCTTTGTGCCGGCGCTTTCTACACACATACACGAACTCACACATACAATACTGCCAGAGTACACGTCAGTCTTAACTTTTGAAAGAGTGTTGCAAAACACAAAAATGTAACGAATTAATCGATTGTTGTCATTTCAATAACAACTTTTCAAATACTTACTTGGCTAACTAAAACTATATTGAGCACTATGTTGAAAAAAAAATTATATATATAGTTTGTAGCTTTGATCCGTAGTATTAGAGTTATAAGTCTTTGTTGTATTTGTTTGGCTTTGGATTATAAGTTAACAGTTTTGTATATGATTTCACAGTCACAGTTTGTTTACAAAAAAAAAAATATTTGTATATAATTCTCTTATTCTTGATCGCACGATATATATTTTTGTGTATTCCAATAGAATTTGTACGCTTTTCAATGTGCCGATGTGTTACTTCTTTGCTGTCTGTGTTTGAACTGTTTGCTGCTCTTTGCGATGCCGGGCTATTTATTCAACGGCGTTCCCTACGCACTGACGTGTAGACCACGTCAGTGTCTGCTGCAATTCTGATTGGTGTTGCGTACTGCTCACACTCTTTCTTGATTGGTCCACACTGGAAATTTCGCCAAGTTTGTGGAAAGAGAGCGCAGTCCCCACAGTCGGTTCAAAAGAGCATTATTGTGTTTTGGCTCCAAACATTGAGGGGGCTAGTTCATATCAAAATCAAGGCCGATGACTGGACGCCCTCTTTCTTTCTCTCGCTCTCTCTCGTACTCTCTTTCTCTCACCGACTTTCGGTTTTGTTATTGTTTACGGTTTGTTTGATTGCAGGCTCGAAAATATACGAGTATGCTTGCATGATGAAAACATCCTAAGAGTTACCACAAATCTGAATTCCGACATTTACTGACGTGTACCTAGTGATATTGGGGGAGTTGTCTAAAAATAGATTTCTAGAAATTTCCCAATCGCAAAGATAGTTTCTAATACCGTTACTTAAGTTTGAGGAGTTTGATGAAATTCAAATAAGTCAAAACGCCCATTTCCGTTTGGTTTTTGTTTTTTTGTATTTTGTTTTTGTTTTAATGACACACAATCGATATCAATATATTTTCATTTTCATAACAATAATAGCATTTAATAATCATTATCAGTGATCTCAACATACGTACGTTCAATTAAATTCCCTCCAAAGTTTTACTCAACATTTGTGCGACATTTCAGTTATGAATTAACAATTAGTTTTTTCGTATGTCTTGTGTTTTGTTTGTTTTTGTTTTTTTTTACATACATATATGGGAAAATTCGCTAAGCTTTTATTTTTATAGGGTTTATCAAGTTAAACAGCTTCCCAGACAAGACCAGATCATGGACCTGTTGAGCTTGTGCTTATATCGTATGCATAAATATATAATCATTATTCTTAGGGACAGAAATGGCCAAATGGTTTGCGCAAATGTTTGTTTGCCTGCGACAAAATATTTGTTTGTTTAACCTAAAAAAAAAATAGTATTTCACAAAAAAATCTTGCGTTTATGGCGATAGTTTCTTTTACACTTTGACTTTGAAAGGGCGTCTTAGTTCTGTTTCTTTGTTTGTTTTTCATTTCTTTCCCTTAAGATAAACTTCGAAAGTCATTTCGTATATACATACATATATACATATGTATATATGGTATATACGGTATAAATACATATTTAAAGTTCATATTCTGTTGTTTTGTTTAAAAGCTAAACGACTTTAAAAGCGATTCGTTTGTATTTGGTCAAAAAGTTGAGCTAATCTCATAGAAAAGAAAAAGCGAGGTACAAAAAACTTGAATAAATAAATCGAGTATCGAAAAACGGCGAAACCTGAGCGCAAAAACACAATGAAAAGCACATCGAAAATTTGTTTACAAGTTATTCGAGTATAGTTACGATAACAATACAGCGATATAGAGTAGAGTGTGTTGTGTGCACAGAGAAAAGGTTCTTATAAATCGTTTTGCCAGATATTTTTTTGTTCAATTTAAATCGGCTTCTTGTTCATATACATCTATAGTGTTTTATATTCTTTTGTCCTATATATATTCTTCTTTTCTTTCGAGTGTAGCTGCCATGCGTAAATTTCTTCTTCTTTGTTTCTTTTCCTATTGTTTGTAATTGCAGTTGCAGTTGTTGTTGTTGTTGTTGCTGTTGGTCCGAAAGAATTTTATGGTAACCACTCGACTTGAGTGTGGCTCTTGTTGTAAATAGTTGTAGTAAATATGTATACGTATGTCTATATAGTTATAAGATACACAGGCTAGTTAACAATATCAACAAATGTCGGCCCCGAGACGCGCCTGCGCTCTTAGTTTAGTTTGGACATTGAGTCGTGGACTTAATTCGATTCGTCTCGCCACTCCTTGCCTTGCCTCGCCTCGCCGCGTCTCCCTCTACTCGTGTCGGACACCGCATATGGACAGGAACGTACTAAAGTTGTGCAGACTGCACGCCGGCAGCACCGTGTACACTATGGACGCCATCTCCTGGCACTTGATCCGGAAATCGTTCAATGCCTGTAGCAGCAGATCCGTTGGCGGTGCCGCATTAACCTGATAGAACAACTTCAGATTTATCGCAGGTAATGTATGGTTGCCAGTAGATGTTGCTGCTGCTACTGCTGCTGCTGCTGATCCTGCCGCCGGCTGTTGATCACCGCCGCCTCCTGGCAATGAGATTGTATCTGTGGTCGTGGCAGTGCTGTGTGTTGTCTGCTCGGCATCGCCATCACGCGGCAACTGTAGCTGCTGTTGCTGCTGCTGCTGCCGCTTGGCAATCGGGTAATCCTTGAGCAAACGATTGACAATATAGGTAAGAATCTCATCAAGATTCTCGGCGCTCAGGCACTGTGCCAAACGGCAATGATTGCTCAGCACATCCTCGCTTAGCTGTGTCAACTGTGTGGTGGATGAGGCCAGTCCGGTGGCCACATAGCAAACAATAGCCGCACAATTGTTCTCATAGTTCCAACGACGACGTATCGAGATGGTGTAATCGCTGACCGAGCAGCCAGTTTCCTCGTCTGCAAAGATAACATCATGAGAGCAGTTAGAATCGTATATATAAATGCACATATCAAATCGGTCACACTCTGAACATGGGGGAATGGGATACGAGATCATTCGAGATCGTTAAAAGTGATGACATATAAATAAATGTATTTGTCGAGGCTTACAGTCGAAACGATCGTTGTGTGTGTGTGCCCACACCTGCCACTCGACGAGCGCATCCCGCGGCAACGCCGGCAGCACAATGTAATCCATAATGGCATTCGTTGTCCGCCTCTCCCACTGGCGTCGCGCCTCGCCAATGAACGCCGGATGGGTGACAAAGCATATGCCATGGACAACATCCCGCAACTGGCCCTGGGCATTCATTGCCTTGGCAATGCGACTGATGTGACGCAACGTGAGTTTGCATTGCGGCCGTATGCCCCCCTCAATGATTGTCATGCTGCCCGGCACCAGCGCAATTTGGCCCGAGATGTAAGTGATGTCGCCAATCTGCAACGGTATAGCATCGTTGTAGGAGGGTTAGAGCTTGCAACTGAGTGGGGAGCGGGGGCCAGGCTATGCTGTGTGTTCCCCTGCTCCCGCTCGCCAACTCTCTCTGTCTCGCTATTGCTATCGCTGTCTCACCCGCGTCGATTGACTGTAGGGACCAATATTGGCTGGCGCCCAATGTGAAATGCCCTGGACATGCATCGTATTGCGGCGGCCATTGAGCAGCGTCTGCGTCTCCTCGCTATCATCGCCGCTGTACGTGGCTGGTGCACGATACGCAATGGCCTCCATAACCACATGACAATCATCTGGCAGCGGGCACTCGACACAGACGCGCGTCGGTGGATTGTGAAAGCCAAATGATTGTAAGTAGATGCTATTCAACACGGGATACTCGGCAATGGAGCGCACATAGAGTGTGGTGAAGCATAAATCCTGCAGCTCATACCCGTTGCTGGTGCACAACTCTCGCAGTGTATTCAATGCCTGCTGCATACCCTGCTCCATGCTCGAGGCGTAACCTAAAGCACCATAGAGAGAGACAGAGAAAGATTGAGAAATATGAGTAAAGTTTGCTCAAGTGGGCTACGAAGGGAGAGAAGTTGTGTAGGGTAGAGGAGGGTTTACCCTGTATGCCCGCCAACCACATCCAGCCTTTGGCATTAATGGCCGCTTTGGCCTGATTAGCAAGTGGACGAAATTCTCGCTCATATTTCATCGGACTGGGGGGCTGTGTCATGCCTGCCGGCATCGTCGCCATCGCCGCATTGTTGTTGCACTGCGTTGTGCTCAGCCCAAGCGAGGAGATGGCCAGCGACAGCGAGCCACATACGGCGGCCGTGCTGCTGCCCAACGGATGCGAGCTGCCAAAGCCACAACTGCTGCCGCTGCCTCCGCCGCCCAAGCCACCGATACCACCGATGCCAGCGATACCCAATGCCGATGTCGATGTCGATTGATTCGCATTGGCAAGCAGCAGCAGCGATGCGCTGCCCGTTATGGAGCTGGCCGCCGGTATGGGCTCGTCGACGCTGGCGCTCTTCGTTACAATGGGTATGGGCGAGGACGATGATGTGGCCAGATGTCGTCCAAACGAATTGCTGCGCGAGATTAACTCGTTCTGGCTAAGCGATTCGCGCAGACGCGTCTCCTTCTCAATTAGCTCCAGTTCGGTTTCACTAAAATCCGGATCACTCAAATCACTGTACGTCGACTCGTTGAGATCGCTTATATAATCCAATGACTTCTTTACAAACACCACATCGCCGCCAGCGTGCGGCTCCTTTGGCTGCAACGTTAGCTTCGTGAAATTAATATAGCCAACGGGGCAAATCGGATCGGCACTGCTGCTGATCGTCTGTATATCTTCGACCACAATGCGCTGCTTGAACAGCGGACAATCCAGTGTGAATGTCTCGTATTCACCACCCTCGCCGCACACATTCAGCCCGTACTTGTCACGCATCTTCAGCAGATGCGATTGCATCTCGCGCAGCGACTTGCCCAAATGACGATCCGGTACCAGGCCCAAGGCAGCAACCTGAGATCAATTGAAAGACGGATTAGATATGATGATTCTTGCCTCTCCAATTTGTGGAACGTACCTTGATAATTATGGCATGCACCTGACAGTCGATCATCTCCTGCAACAGTTCAGTCTGATCTCTCCTCCACAAATACGCCAAGGATATCAGGTTGAGGCGACTGCACACGTTCTCGACGCGCACCCGCTGATAATCTGACAATATGGCACCCACAGCAACCGCCTCCACTTTTAGTTCATGCTGCAAGTCACAGAGAGATTATTATTATGTACAATATATAGACTCATTATTAGTATCATTAAGAAGGCAGTTTAGTCTCCTTGCGCCTAGAAACTTCCTATTAAAGCAGTCTCATGTACCATAAATATCACAATAAACAAAATATATAGTGATAAAACTTAAGTAACATACTCAGAAGGCTTGAAATAATCATTGGGTTATAGCTAAAAAGCTGAACATCTGATCCCTAATAGAATAATAAACAAAAGTATTAAATGAAAATAAACAAAAGTATTAACACGTATTCTTTGTTTATGTACTGGAAACAGAAGCCTGAATCGATCTTTACACTGTAGTAGAGCTCTCTTTCATTCTAAATATTTACAATACAAAGTATTCTATATACATACAAATATTTATATCTATCAAATTTCATTAATCAGTTCTTGCTATCTGTCATGAATACCTGGGCCCGTCGATAGCAAAGTATTTATAGCTGAAGTACTTACGGGTACTACATAATAAATCTAATTAGGTTTTTATTACGATGCGGTTTACATTTCGAAATCGTGTGTTTTGTAACCTATAACACAACTTTGCCCATCTTTTGCCGATTGAAGCACAACAATAATTGCTCCTTGTCATCGTCATCGTCGACGTCGGCAGCAGGTGCATTGAATATTTGCCATAGTTCACGTGCCGCCCGCGGTGACGTTCCATGATAAGATTACGAATTTTCCCTTTGGAACGAAACTAATTTCCGCAATTATTTTTTTCTTCTTCTTTTTGTTTTGTTTGTGGGTCGAAACCCGTTCAAGGACATTTGACAGACAATTGACAAGAATAATTGCAATGTCTTAACTTCTAGATATCCTGTAGGAACTAGCTTAGTATTATGCTATATACATTCATAGCATATATACAGGTACATACATATGTATATATGAGATTGTGGCTGGACAGGTAGGGCCTCGGCTTGCAGAGACGCCAATAAAGAGAAAATAAATAAACAATATACAAATTGTAACTTGAATTTCAAATATACAAATTGTTTATAGAACATGTTCTGATTGCACTAGACGATATAACGGACACTTGAGACCCCGATGTACATACATATGTATGTAAATGTATGACAACATGTATATCATCTATACCCGTTGGTAACTGCTAACAGGGTATGGGGGAAAAGGCGTCAGCAACTTGCATCGATATTCATGGCTAATCGTTGCATTTAATCAACCCTTTGTTTTGCATATATAATTAGTTGTTGCTCGACTACTTTTACTCCCCCACCCTCCTCCTCTGTTCACCTTCACCTTCACATTCACCCTCACCCAATGCTTATCTCACCTTGCACGTTTCCAGCAAACTATAGAGATCCTCGACTTCGTCATCATCGGTGGGCACATACTGTTTGCCGGTCTGTGTACTCTTCCCCTTTGTCTCGCGCCTGTAGAGCGGCAGCCCCATAGCGCTGGCGAGTATCTCGATGCCCATGTGGCCGACTGTCTGGTACATAAAGCTGTCCAGCTCATCTGAAATTGTGACCGTTAAATGATTGGCCAAACAATTGCTCGAGTTAATGCATATTACCTATACACACACACATATACATACATACAGATATACATATATGAATATGCTGATTTATATATAGATTAATTGTGACAATTGAATTTACCTCTATCCTTTGGATGCAAATTGGCCAGCGCGACTATTTCGTGACCTTCGGCAACGCACTGCATCATGTTGTAGCAGCTATCCTTGCCGCCACTTACCATTGCCACCACTCGCATTTTGACTGATTTCTGTGTATGTGTGTGTATGTGGGTGGGTGTCAATGGGTGTGTGTGTGTGTTAGTGTTATTTGGTTTTTTGGTTTGTGCTGCGCGTTTAGCTCGAGTGTGCGCTCATTTGGTCTGTTTGTTGACTAGACTTGTTTACTACATAAAGAATGTAGTGTGTCTTCTATTAACACAGAGGCGGCTGTTATTGATGTTTTTGTTGTTGTTGCTGTTGATGTTGTTGTGCCTGTCAACCTGCAAGAGTGCAAAGCATAAATGACAATTAATAAGTGGTCCACTTGCTGCCTGTCGACGCTGCTCCTGCTGCTGACGCTGTTGCAGCTGCATTCTTAAAAGCTCACTCAGGTGGCTGGCGGAATCTAATTAGCTACAACATAATGAAACGGAAGTGCTCTGCACTTTGCCACAGCCGGCGATGTTGGACACAACCTGGACGAGATGTCGAACTTGATGTTAAGTGTATGTGTGTGTGGGTGTGTGTTGCACAGGATGCTGTCCCTATTTGTATAATTGGCAAAAAGTCGGCCAAGCTATATTACTGCACGAAGGTCACACACACATACGCACATAAAGGCATACACATACGTATACATATCACAACACGCACACACACAACACCTAGATTTCAGCACCCACACACACACAATATATACATATATATATTTATATTGTTGGTATATATGTTTGTAGAGGCAAACTACACACACTAAAATACGCATGTCACACACATTCACTAAATTGTCGGCGCCGCTTGCCTAGCGTCTGACCCAATTAGAAAATTTTCTATGCCATCCGCGGCGCCTACACACAAAAATAATTCAGATATTGTTTAATATTTACCCGACCAGTTTCTGGACGTGCGCGACTTTTGGAATAGAGTTGTGTCGTTAGTGGTTGTTGAATTAATATCGATGTATCGATGGTACACGCGCAAGCAAGCATCGCATATTTAAACTTGCCATCGAAGCACCAACTATCGATAGCTTTTCCGATTGCAGCACGAGTAAGGCACCATGAGGTGTAGATAAGCTCATTTTGAATTTCACAACGGCCGTTAAGTTACTTTGAAATTTAAATATTTATTCTAATGATCAGACTTGTGAAGGAATTATAATTCATACGCAAGATGTTAACATGACTGTGTCAAGTAACACATATAATTTCAATAAGTTCAATGACATTCCATTGCCTTAAAATGCTTTAACAAATCGGTGCAATGGTGATACAAAAAAATTAATATTCTTAATAAATTAGGATTGAGATTTTGTATTTATATATGTATGTATATTTGATTCATTTACGCTGCAGACCACCGTTTGGACGAAAATTTGAAGCTGTTAGTGCGGGAATTTTGGCTGAAATCTTTTTTACCTCGTCGATGGCCAGAATCATTCGCTGCGGTTCGGTTAAGAACCAAATCCACAGAAGTTTGTTATACCGCCAAAGGTTATCCTCCTCCTTTAGATTGAAAACACTTAATAAATAAACAACAACAGTCAAATCGAATGAGTTCACTTACCATAGGCTGCTTTATTGCTTCCTGAAATTGAGTGCGCAATTCTCGTAGCGCCTGCTCCAAACGCAAATGCTCCTGCACAGCATTGAAAATGGGAATCAAATACCGAATATTCTTGAACATGGGCCGCTCCAGTGGTGAGTCGTAGACAAACGGACGCAGGGTCTGCGCCACAAGCTGCCTGTAAACAATAATCATCAAATCGTTCAGACACAATATCGTAAAAGGCAAAAGACATAACTTACAGCTCCGACAACTGTTCGTGGACATGAACTTGCGACTTCTTATTGAACATGCTCTGCAGCGTGTATGCTAGCAGGCGTCCAAACTTCTCGTACTCATAGAGACAACTCTTTGCCTCGCCAGCACGAATATTCCGGCCCAGATGCGGCAACAACAGTGTGGATATCTCCTGCACAAACTGTGCACAGATGCCTTTGTAATTGGTGTTCAGTGATCGCATCGTTTGCACGCGTAACCGACTCGCCTGGGAGGGACCGACGAGGCGCAGCGAACTATCCGCGAAATTTCTCTGCTTCTCCAGGTCCAGCTGTATGGCAATCCAGATGAGTTCAGCATTCGTTACAGCATCTGAGATGATCTTTTTTAGCTGTTTGTCATTTTCACGACGCTGCAGAGCCCGCTCAAGCTTCAGCTTTGTGTTCTCGTACAGCACCAGCTCAATGCGTTGCTGCACATGCCCATGCACGTGCAGTGTCAGTCCGTTCAGCAGTGCATCGCTGACATTCTTCAGATGGTTCTCGTTAAATAGTTTTAAATCCTGTGTTTCGCGTATCAAGTCGGACAAACTTAAAGAGTGTGTTTGACTGAAATCCGTTTTATCAATTAACGTCTGAGTGGCTTTTGCCTTGGCCTTTTCCTTGATGTAGGCCAGTGTGTAGTGCTGCATGCTGCGCAAGGGGACATAGGATATAATATATATTATACATGTAGGAGTTGCAGATGAACCTACGCGTTTTGCCAATACTCCAGCTTGGCGTTCAATTGCTGGATATCCATTTTGTTGAATTCGAAATCTGCGTATTCCTGTATCTTAAAGTTGTCCCTCAAGTAGAGGGTGAAGAACTGCATGAATGTGTCGCATTTAAGAAAGTACTGATCCAGTGGTTGTTGGTGCATGAACAACGGAGGCTGGTGCTGGTTGGTGAAGCGTTTGCCGGCCTGTTCACTCAGTTGGCAGTTTTCACGCTCCACTTCCTCCAATTGCTTGGCTTTGCTCTGGCACTCCGAAAGTGAGTCTCTCACGGCATTGTGAAGGGGCCCAGCTGCTGCCTCCAGTTCGTTTAGATCTGTGTTAAGACTGTGTTTTGTAGTCCTTCAATAAGTTTTGAGATTAATATTTTTCTTCATCATTTCATTGGTTTAGCGTAACTTACTGCATGCATTCGATCAGTCCAGAGTACTCTTCTGTTGCCTCCCTGATCGTAGCTATCTCCGCTGTGAGAATGTCCACATCTTCATCGGTATACTTGAGCAGACCAGGATTATCCACTTCAATCTGCTGAAGCTTTAGTTTTCGAGCATCCTCCTCCAGCCACTCTTCGCGCTGCTTTAGTGCATCGCTCTCCAAAACTTCTCGTTCTGTCAGTATGTTCGCATCGGTAATGTTCTCTGACAGGAAGTTGAAGAATTTTTCAAAGTTTTCATTATAGATTATCCACTGATCGGAACTGTCGACGCCTAACTTCTTGAGCAGCTTCGAGTTCTTTAAAATAAATATGTGAGTAATTATAAAAGAGAGCTTATTAATGCAAGTACATACTTTCAGCAAGTCACCCATTGTTGTACAATGAACCAAGAAACAAACAAAAACAAATTATCAAAAAAATGAAATAATACGCGGGACTATTCACAAGACAATGCTGAAGTGTGACCAGATTTAATAAAAAATTGCAGGTTGAATTGCGTGTGCACACACTGTTTGGGAATATCAGCTCCGGTTGCATTTAATAAAAATCTAGTAATACAAAGAGCCTTGTAATATTTATAATTTATTTTATTAAAACATTTTAATTTAAAAATTATGAATTCCGAGCAGTATCATGTAATAGTCACTGAAGTGTGTACACAAACTATCGTAAACAGTGGAGCCACAGTTACACAACAGCTGTTATGCGCTTTCAATACCTATGCGATGAACAACAGATGGCGCTTGAAAAAATTGCTAGTAGATTTGATTTTAAATTCGTTTATTTACAATATTATCTTAAAATTAACCTACAACTATTGAGTAATTTTTGGCTTTAAGCAAAATGTGCAAATATTAACACGTTCCGTTACACCGCTAGCTTCCGCCTGCTGGGTGTTCTCCCACTTGTGCAACAGGCAGGGTTGTCGATCTGTTCCTGTGACAAGGAATATTTAGTACAGAAATTAATTCACTTTTGGACGAACAGTTTCACTTACCTGTATGCAGTGTGCTGCGCAAGTGGTTAATGTAGCTGCTGGCCAGGCGGATAATTTCGATTTTGGACAATTTGCGGTTAACAGGCTCCGTAGGAATCAAACCGCGTAGTGCTTCATATGCGGCGTTCACGCTGCAACAAGACAACAGGTTTGTAAAAATACATATGTATGTACATAATATCAAAACAAAATATCAGTATCATTTTTGAATATGTTCTGATAATTATAATTCAAAATGCATATTCAAATTTAAAAGTTAAGTATGACATTAAACTTAACGAGTATATCCAAAATCATTTCACAACAATTTGTCCAGTGATTTGTAGCTTCTCTAACATGCACTCTACTTACTTGAAGGTGCGATATCGCTCCCGTGCATTAATCTTCTGCCTGGGCACAATCGGGCGCCGCAAGTTGCCAATAAGAGAGTCCTCTGATTCGGCGCCGTGGCTACCATTGCTGTCGGCATTGGAGTGCATGCTGATGTTGTTGGGCAACGTGGAGAGCAGATAGGAGACCTCGAGCGGCGCACAGTTTGCCTCAATGTGGATGTCCATATTCAAATTCTTGTATATGGTATGGGAATGTGCACGATGCGCCTGGCGGACAACGAATGAGCCGATGTCGGCGCGGGCAGCCTCGCTGGTCAGCTTGACGTGCTCTGTTTTGTAGCTCAACTGGCATAATTGTTTGTGTTCTGCGGCTGCTAAAAGAATTAAGTCATCGTCATCGCTAGTAACGACAAATTGTGCATGAGCAGTGGCACAAGCAGCAATAACGGGAACAACAACAACAATAACAACAGCGGGAGAAAACTACAAATCCCAGCGCACTTGTCAAAACAAAACGGCAACGTTGCCTGCGCACTCTCTCTCTCTCTCTCTATCTTCCTCTCTTTCACGCAACCACACAAGACGCATGACGCGTGCCACAGCCGCCGTTGAAGCCGAAGCACACAGGCATTTTAATTGTGCAATTTTAATTGCTCGTACGCCGTTTTCAATGGCGCGTCGCAGGATAAGCAGCCGCATATTTGCAGCTCTTTAATTTTTGTTTTCATCATCACTTCAATTTCATCGTTATTATCCCATCAGTGAGTGCAGCATGATACATGCAACATCCCGTGCTGCTCATGTTATGCCTAACTGAGACATCAAATTTCCTACACACTTTGTGTGTGTGTGTTTGTTTGCTTTTACAGTTATAGCTGACCTCTGGCAGAAAACGGAAGTAGCACTCAAGTAGTCCGTCTTACTGCTTCCCACACCCACACCCGGGACCACATGCATAGTGCGGACTGCACATGCGTTAATTGCCACGTGTGCAACGCAATCCACTTGCGCTGTTTGCTTTGGTTGCCTTGAGATCTCGGGTAACCAATTGCCTATTGAATTCCACTAACTATATAAAGTACTTTTCTTCGATATGTTGTTTATTTTGTTCTATAATTTCAACCAATATTTCAAATTTTTGATTTAAATCGATTATTTCATTAGCTGAGCATCGATTTATTTCTACCTCCAGTCGAAGGATATACAAAACTAATTTGACAACACTTAAGCGATTGATATGACATCGATAAATTAACCCGTACCTATCGAATGAAGCCGTTACAAGAATCTCACGATTAAATTCACCATGGCAACAGCATACTAGTAGGGAAAACTGCAGAGTTATTTGAAATTCAATTGGAATGGAGTATAAACCGTTATTCAACAAATTTTATTTATTTCATACACTTGTAAAAATTCACTTAAGCTGATATAAATCATTAAAACACATTTCGCTTACTCGTACAGTAAAAGAGTTGCAGTTAAAACAGTTTGATAAAAAAATAATATGTTGTATGCAAATGCTCAACGGGTTTATTGAGATTTGTTGTAAAAAATGTGAACTGTTCGGCAGAAGTTTGCTTGACTCTACATAAAAAATAAAAAAAATGAACATCGACTTTAGATTGTTTACATATGTACATATATATTTGTATATGAAATATTTAAGGTATTTTGTTCGTTTTGTCACTGGTTAAAAAAAGGCAAAAATATGTTTAACCGAAATTTGTGCTTTTGTTTATGTCGACTATATAATATTAAATTTTTAAAAATAATAGTAAATAAAACACCACAGTCATGATTTTTTAAGTAAACAAAAATATGTAGGAAATTCATAATAAACAATTAGGAATATCGCAAACGTATAATCGAGATTATCCATACTGAAGAAGTAGCAAAATATTTACAAAAGTGAAAGAGAAGAGAGTGTGGAGAAAGAGTGAAATAGTACGAGACAGAGAGAGATAGAAAGAGAAATGGGGATACATTAGAGCAAGATAGTGTTGCAACGGGCGTTTCGTTTTTATCGTATGTATTAATGTTTTTCCTTCGATTTTTATTCGTATCAAAAAAAAAAAATAAATAAATTTCTTTTTTTTTGTATTGTAAATTTTGATTACAATGTTTTCTTTTGTGTTTTAAACTATTCTTACTAGTTTGAATTTGGAGTTATTTATAAAAAACATAAATTTGCTAAAAATGTACAATTTGTTCATTGCCAAAAAGGGATGCACAACAAAAAATAAACAATGCATTTCTTTTCATATTTTTTTTGTTTTCTTTTGTTTTGTATATGGGAGAGAATATCATATCGCGTAGTTGTGCATGTGTATTTGTGAGTGTGTATGGGTGTGGGTGTGTGTTTAGTTGCTGCGTTGACTCTGTACAGTTGGGTTGACTTGACTAAAACAGGGCGGCGAGGGCGTGGCCAGGACACTTAGATAAGTGCTGTAATCAATTTGGCCTTGAAGTTCACAAACTTCTCGCTGGTGGCTGCCACACGCTGTTGACAAAAAAAGGAAAGAGTATATGTTAGCCGTAGAACTATTTAGGAATTGAGGCAGATCGCATACCAAAATCAAGTCTTGCACCAGGTTGGCCAGTCCACGGTTGGCAAGCACGACGAGACGTGTCACAGGTCCGGGAATACCCTCGGTGTAGCCGTCGGCGGTGCGCGTGCTGTCGCTGCTGCCGTCCGTTTCGTCTGTGCTGCTGCTGGCACCACCGCCTACACTGTTGGCGGCCTCATCGCCCTGCTGGGTCTGCACGCTGCCTGAGAAGAGCTGCCGATAGAATAGAAGAGAGCTCGTTAAACCTTCTTGGAGAGGAAGATTTATTTGGGGGCTGTTCAGTTGATACTCACGCGCACCACATCCAGCAAGAAGTTACCAGATCCGCCGCCGCCGCCGCCCAAGCTGTTGCCGCTGGGCGAGGCACCGCCAGCACCGCCGCTTGAACCACCAGCCAGGCCAGCTCCTCCGAAGCTCAGGAACCTTTTGAATAGATTACTTTTGTGTGTTCGGTTGCATATCGGAGAGGTGGGAGGAAATGTGGATCAAAGTGTGCGATTAGTTCAGTGTTGTGGGGTAAATTTTGCGATAATTGTTTGTTAATGTTATCGATTATCATGCAATGAAAGGACAATTGATTGTCAACGATATTAACTCCATTCAAATCAGCTCAAATGAGCGAATCGTTAAGTTAAGTACAGTACCTGTATTTGCTTATATCCTATTTGAAATGGAATTTAACCTGAAATCGATGATCTACTTATGTATTTACTTTTGGGCAAAATAAAGAAAGTTTTAAATCAACCCCAAGTACAGATGATCTGCATGAATTAATCGACAATAGAGTATATAGTAAAGTAGCCA
Source organism: Zaprionus capensis (assembly GCA_018903675.1). NCBI lineage: Eukaryota > Metazoa > Arthropoda > Insecta > Diptera > Drosophilidae > Zaprionus > Zaprionus capensis. The sequence goes on along the minus strand of JAEIFN010001073.1, from coordinate 8,726,236 downwards.
ATTGGGTGGCGCGTGTCTTGTGAACTGTTGTGTCACAGGGCTTATCGCTTACCTCTTGTTGCGATCATCCAGATCGGCAGTATCCTCGGCGGAATCGAGTGTCAGCTCATCGATAGCCGGTGACTTTGACTCCGATAACTGCAAATCATTGGTACTGAGTGATTTCACATCGGTTGCTCCGCTGCTGGCAGTGTTCACTGATGGCAGTTCGTTGTTGAAGCTCAGCTGGATGGGTTCGTTGGACTTGAGGGGAATTGGGGCCTGGGCAACTGGCGAGCTGGCAGCCTGTGCAACAGCTGCGGCAGCGGCTTCGGCTTCCTTTACCTGACGCGCCACTCGGATGGTCTCCTCGAGTTGCTTGTTAATTGCCGATAAATCGATTTTAGTATCGGTGGCACCGTTCTGTCATCGGAACGGGGTTATCCGCGCAGAGTGGTGAGTTTGTTGTGATGGTTGTTTTTTTATATTGTACAAAGGCATTTGTTTTTGCATTGTAGGAATTTCGAATTTTGAAGTTGATTATGTGCATTACGTGTATGTGTGGTAGGCGTTCGATTGGTTTGTGGATCGTGGGTGGTGGGTTTGAAGTTGATTTGTTTTCATTTACATAGCATATCGGAAAGAGCGCATTGTGGTGAGTTCGAGTATATGTGTGTGTTTAGAGTGAAGAATGTATCGTATGTCGCGTGAATGTATGCGTGTGTTGTTTGCATTTGTATTTGGGGAAATTGAGAGCATGGTGTCGTGTGGACAATTGGAGGGGCGCAACATTCAACGTGTGAATTAGTTGGGTTTTTCATCAGGTTTTTATTTTTCCAGTTATGTAGGTGAGATTAGTCAGGAGTCGAGTGTTACGTATGGATCGTGGCACAGATGTGTATGTTGGCATTGCGGGTTACGGGTTTCGCCATTCGTTTGTACGTTTCGAATTCGATTGATTAATTGGTGATGAAGTAATGCACGTGCACAAATGCAATCGGTGTATTTATGTATACATTTTGCGAGATTTTCGATTTATTACATTATTATTTCGATTATTATTAGTTTTAATCGTGGTCGTGGTGATTTCATAGCGAAAGATGTATTTCGTTTCGAAATGCACATATTTATAATATTTGTGTTTTTTTTTTGTTTTTGAATTACAGATTTTTTGTCATATTATTTATGGTTATTTGCACAAATCGAATCGGTTTAATGGAACATGAAAATAAAGAGAAAAAGTTTCAAAATAAACAAGAGAGAAAACAAAAGCAGATAGGCAAATGAGAGATCAATAAAGCCAAATTAATGCCACAGAGAGCACAAGCAAGAGAGCGCAAGTGTTGCAGCAAAGATAGAGAAAAAAAATATAGAACCAAAATTTTCTGTATACTTGTATTATCGAAAGAGCGATAGTATGAAATAGTGAAAAGGAGCGAGCGTCAGAGCAAAGTAACTGTCTGACGAGAGCTTTAATATGGTATCCCTAATCTCAGCTGTACAATAAGGACTGGTCGATCGACACACAAAACAAGTTTTTACATTGAAAAACTAAAATTACATCATGAATTTGTTAATTTCGATTCACTTTTTGTAGACAAGACAAACTTAGTTTAATTAGTTGTATTTTATGCATCAGTATAATATATATGTACATATTTGGCTGAAGAGACATGCTTGTCAGATTATGTTCGATAATTTCGTGTACAATTTAATAAATTTGATTATCGCAGGTAATATATTTACATTTAAATTAAAATAGTAAAAGTTAGAGCTGGGCAAATCGATATCGAACTTTGTTGGTTCGAAGAACTAGTTTAGAAGTGAACCTGTAGATTTGCACACGATTAACACGTATCCCCATTGGGATTAAATTAAAACGAACGCATTTGTGCAAAATTCGGACTTATGGGACTTGAAATAAGAAAATTATAAAATTTATCGATAGTATTTTAGTGATGGATGAAATCAAAAATGTTGTTGGAAGCTCTACAGTTGCTATATCGAAGAATATCTGTAGCTTAATCGAATCGAGAGTATGTGAATTGTAATGGACCGCATGAAATCCGATGTACATATGTATGTGCCTATATATACCCTGTAGCGCACACTGATCGCACAGTGTAGTGAATGCATTTGCGCGTACGTTATGAATAGCGAGTTGCGAGTGCACTTATGGATGTTGTGGGTGTACTCGTCAGGCTTGTTTGAAATGTGGGCGCAATAGCCTGGAGAGTCTACGCGCTGGGATTGTTGAGCTTAGCAAAAATCATATACGTACAATACATAAATAGTATGTGTGTGTAAAATTATTTTGGTATATATTTAAAATAGGGTACAAACAACTTAAACAACTAATACAAATTTATGTAATGTTAAAAAAAAACACCTATTATTCATTAAGTGCTACGGAAGATGCGTACGGAAAGGTGGAAAGGGAAATTCAATTGAAATGGAGTTCAGAGAGGGAGAGAGAGTGAGACAAAGAGACAGAGAGAGTGAGAGATAGAGAGTGAAGGGTGGGAGAGAGAAATGGAGTGAAGGAAGAGTTCCAGATAGAGATGGGAAAATGAAGAGTAAGCAAAGAGTAGAGGAGAGCGAAATGCTTTAGAGACAGTGTTGGATATTGTGCAATTACGGATATTAGAGTGTAACGAAAAACCAGTGTTGTACAACGTTTATTTTGCATTGTGCTGGGACGAAAGTGTTGTCGATTGATGTTTGTTGTTCGTTTTCTTGTTCTTGGGGAGGGAGGAAGGTGAATTACTGCCAATTATCGCCGCTGTTTTGGAACGGAACGGAACAGATATTTGATAAACATTAAAAAAAAGTGTTGCCAATCTTGCGATAGAGTGCCGCGCACACTCAGTTGTTGTAGCAAATTTACACGCACTTTTCTACATATTTTCCACATTTTACTTGCGACGAGCGGCCTCGGTTGTGGTGGTGGTAGAGCTGCTGCTGCTGCTGGCGTCACTCTCGATCTCGTTGTCATCATCGGGCTCAAAGGTGGGCAGCTCTATGCTCACACGAGTGCCACTGTCGCTGCTCGAGCTGCCAGCGGTGCTGCTGTCGCTCTTGGTGGAGCTGTTATCGTCATCGTCATCGAAGTCCGCATCGAAGCTGTCGCGAGCGGCATTGGCGGTATTACCCTGAATGGCGGTGCGCAGCACGGTGGGGCCCAAAGTGCGCAACAGTTTGGAGATGATGCGGTTCGCTTGCTCATCGATTTGCTACAACAACCAGTTGAGAATTTAGGGCCGAATTCGGGTGTGGTTTGATCGATTGTTGTGGTCGTGGTGGATTTTGGTAGATAGTGGTGGTGGTGGTGCAGGTGCATTGGGTACAGTGTAGAGAAGGGTTAGTTTAGTTGTTTGCATTCTGTGTGGTGTGTATTTCAGATAATAGACGGGGCCGGGGCAGGGAAGGGGCAGGGACAGGGCTGGACAACGATGCATGTGATTAGAGGCTCCTGCATGAATGCACCCGAAGGGCAAGCGAGTCATTTGCAAATGCAAGTAACTTGTTCGAGCTAGCTGAGTTCAAATGACTTGAACGATTTGGAGACTCAGACAAACCCAAACAAATCACTTGTAAGTACTTCTCACTTGGTCAGGAATTCGATTGACTTAAACAACTCGAATCACTTGCAAGTGTAAATAGTCGACAAACAGACCGAGTCTGTTAATCGAATAATTTATAAGTGCCTAGCAAATGTATTCAAGTACCAAGTGAACTTGTTCGCTTGCAAATGCATTCGTACAAACATCGACTTAAAATGGGTTAAAAAAAATAAACACTGTCCGAACTGCGCATCTTCACGATGTGTGCGTGCATGGCTTAAAATTAGTTTGATTAATTATTGAATAACTCAAAAATGTTGTGTGATTAGTTGAGCTGAAAACTGAACTCTCTCGAGTGCTCTCTCGAGTGCTCTCGAAGGACTTTGGAGAGTTTTCCCTAAAACCGTTAAACACTTTTTAAGTACCATTAATGAAAACGAGTCTAATATGAATAACGCAAGATGTGATAACTGAATGAGATTGACGCCCTGTTTCTTGTGATTGCTGTAGTTGTTGTTGTGGTTGTTGTTGTAGAGGCTTTTCTTGTTGTTGCTGTTGTGCCAAATTCATCGTGTGGGTTCTGTTGTTCTTGTTGTTTTTTGTTGTTGGGGTCTCTCAATTTACGCCTAATCATAGACGGGCAATAATTTCGTGATGTTGTTGTTGTTGTTGTTGATGTTGATGATGTTGTTATCGATTGTAGTCGCCACTGTTGTTGTTGTTGTTGGTGGTGGTGTTGCAAGAGTTGTAGTTAAATTATCTCTGGTTGTAATGAAATAATTGGTAGAGTTTAATAAACGATTTATATCGGCGATAATTGTTAGCAATTGTGGTTCATCGGGGATGTTGCTGTTGCTATTGTTGTTGTTGTTGTTGGTGGCGTTATCTTGGTTGTTGGGAAACGGTGGGGTGGAGGTGGTAATGATGATGGTTGAGGTGTTGGTAGGTGCTAATTGGGAGTTATCTGTGCCCGTTGTCGCTGCAGTTGTTGTTGCTGCTGTTGCAGTTGTTGTTGCTTCTTCTGTTGTTGCTGCTGCTGCTGTTGTTGTTGTTGCTATTGTTGTTGTTGTTGTTGTCGTTGTTGGCTCATTGCCCAGTAAGCGTGGCAACAACACAGCAGGCAGCTCCGTTGTTGTTGTTGTTGTTGGGCTGGTGGGACTAGGACGGGGACTGATGATGGTGGTGGAGGTGCTAGTTGTTGTTGTTGTTGTTGGAGGAGGTGGTAGTGGTGCTGATGCTGTAGTTGTTACATTACGCGCACTCACTTTGTTCGCTGCCGTATCTGGGGCAAATGTGGGTAGATCGATCTTAACCTGTTGGGCAGACGCGGGTGTCGTCGGCAATCCGTTGCTGCTGCTGCTGCTGCTTGTTGATGATGAGGCGGTATCGCTATCGCTGTCGCCGAAACTATCGTCATCGAAATCGGCATCAAAATCACTGGACGGGGTTGTGCTACCACCGGCAGCGCCACCTGCCGGCCGATTACCGGCGAGCACGCTATTGAGCAGGCCCGGACCCGCGACTCGTATTACTTGTGCTATAATGCGATTAACAATCGAGTCGATTTCCTGCAGTTGTGGGGGGGAAGAAGGAGAAGGGGAGACAGACAGATACAATGGCAGAATAACTGTTAACGCGGAGCCCATGAAATCGTTGAATGACTTTGATGTTGCTTGCGCTTGTAGTTGTTGTAGTTCTTGCCGTTGCTGTTGTTGTTGTAGATGTTGGTGGTGTGATGACGTCGTTGTTGTTCTTGGCTGAGATGATACTTTTTGGTTTGATGATTTGTTTTTTTTTTTTTGGTATTTGCGGTTGCCGTTTCTTGCGGCTGATTTCGTGCTCGACGACTTGGTGAATTGGCCAATTGTTTGATGTGCGTTTGGTTTGTTGTTTGTTGTTTATTGTTGTAGTTGTTGTTGTTGTTCTTGGTTCGTTGTTCGAATCAATACGATGTGGTTAGTTCATTTCTTTTGGCGTTTGGGTCAAGCTACAGTTGTAGTAGTTTTATGCTAATGTTGTTGTTTTTGTTGTTGTTGTTTTGTTGTTGTTGTTGTTGGTGGTGGTGTTGGTGGCATGCAAATGGCGCAGGGGAAGGGGCGGCGGTTCAAGTGGAGCGTGCAACAAAGAGCTACAATAAACTACAGGGTATGTGGCGACACATGCAGCTTGCTTCCCAGTGGGTGAAGAGGCAGGGTGACAGGGGACCCAAGGGAGGGGGGTGCCGTGAAATATATATATATATAATCAACTAAAACTATCAAAATCGGTTGCCAATAACACGATCAAAGTAAAGCTACAAATAATCGACGCGATTGCCGTTTGGCAGCTGTTATCGATTATCGATTATCGACGCGCCTCAATTGTCCTTGTCAAAATCCTTATCGGGCTCAAAATTGGTCAGCTCTTCGGGCAGACTCTCATAGTCCTGATCGGCCGGGCGTGTTGCCTCATTGCTGGCTGGATCGTCATCTTTCGGCTTTGGTCTCGGGCGGGACGCGCTGCGCTCGAGTTCCGGATTAAGAACCGTGCCCAAGACGACTGGGCCCACGCGTTGCAATATATTATTGACTAGACGATTGATTTGCATATCGATTTCCTACGAAATGTTCAGGCAGAGCAACAATTAACAATCACAGAACGTTCCACAGGGGACGTTCCCAGGGGTGGTGCAGGTGGTGAAGGTCTTGTTTAAAAGATAGATAAATACGGGGGACGGGGGTGGCTAACGGCAAAGACCTAACCTAACATAACCTAACCTCTTGCAGATAGTGGATGAAAAGTTGTAAGGGAACATTTTGATGGGTAATACGAACCTTGGTTATGTCCGGGAACAGTTCGCGCAGCAGTCCGATTGTCCTCTTGTTGCGATCCGCTATCAATTGTTCTTGATCTTTGGCGCCAAGTGTCAAGACATCGATTTCCTGTAATGATATATATATGCACAATATGGTTAAACATTATATATACTCAATATCGGGTTGCATAATCTGACTGACAATGAAATAACGAGACAAAACCAATCGCCAGATGACCGAAATGAGGTGGCAAAACGCAATTGACGAACTTTAACTTTGCCCAATGAGCGCAATGAGTTGCGGCACTCGAATGCGCCCCCTCTCCTCCCTTCTCCCTTCCTTGCTGCCTGTATCTGTCCCTTGCAATCAAGTTTGCGCACTTTAAACTTGATAAGTATCTTTATTTGTTATTATTATTATTACATTTACAATAGTGCAAAGTCATGTTGGTTCATGTTTAGTGTTGAGTTTCGATATTTATCGGTTATTGCTCCGGTATTGAGGGAATATTTCATTTATCTGCCTTTATATTTATGGGACTAGTTCGATATGTTCTCAGGGAATATCTGACAGTTTAGATCGGACTTAGTTATGAATCTATTTGCCAGTTTTCGTTCGTTTTCGAATTGCCAAACCTGCAATGCCATGTTGTTCAGTGTAATCGACTTTGGCAGTCGAACGAGGCACGCGCCCCCACCTAACTATAGAGTTCAACAGTGTCTTACAACAGTCCATTATGCTTGCCTGATGAATCTTGTCTTAGACTACAATTTACCACTCACTCAACACCTTTTCAGGGCTCCAGGGGGTGTGGCCAGCCCGCACAGCACTTAGTGTGGCAAGTGAGGGAAGGTGTTACTCATAATTTGTGCAGCTTCCACTTGAAGAGAGAGAGAGAGAGGGCTACGGAGGGAGGCACTGGGCAAATGACTATTCAAAAGTTGTTAACCTTAATGGCAAGTCTAAGAAAATATTGCACAAAAAAAATGTTTAAAATTGCATGAAAATTGCATGGCATGGCGTGGGAGAGAGCAAGACAGGGAGATAGAGTGGCTCAAAGTGGGGCAAAGGGAGTGAGGGAGTAGGGGAATTAGGGAGAGAAGGGAATGGGGCAACTTGGACAATCAACAGCACGAGTCACTGGGCATGCAATGCCAGAAACGATAAAAGCAACAACAAGATATTTAAGTGTGGAGTAGTCGACTTATAGAAACGCTGTAATTCGTACTAAAAAAAGATAACTACAGATCTGATCTGTATGAGTATAAGAAGTATTTCCAATATTGGGTTGGGTTAACTGCAAAGCGAGCATACCCTTGCCAAAGACTCTCTAGATAGGGTAACAAAAATAGCAACTGAATTTGCTTGTTGTAATAACTTGGACTACAACAACAATGTAATAATTTGCAACACGGCGCATTTTCAATTTAAATTTCGTTCAACTTTTGGACTCGGCCCAAAGATTACGCCGCATCGAATCACAGAGCCGCTCAAGACAGTGCGGGATTGTTAGGTCCCTGGAGCCGACCCACCCACCTGGCCAGACAATCATTAAGAGTTGCCACACCGTTGTGATTGTTGTGTGTTTAATTGTGTCGCGGAAGTTGGCTCTACACGCGGCCGGAAGTTAATACCAACGACAATAGCAACGACGACGGCGACGAGAAACAACAGCAAAAGTTTTCTTAGCTTGCCCGGCAAACTCTTTTGTCATTGTCATCTTCAATACTCTCTCGCCCTGTCTCCCTCACTCCCTTCTTGCCTCTCTTTCGCTCTTCAGGTCCATCATCTGAGAGAGCTAAGCTGAGTTAGTTAGTTAAGTGCAATAATTGTTCAGTTTTGACGAGACAAGAAACAACGTCGGGGGCCAAAGTTGCCGTTTTTATGGCCACTTTTAATGAATTTCGAATGGGTTCAACTCACTCAGAAATAACAACGTCAAGTTTACGTTGTGCATTTTAAATAGCAGTTGCTTCGAAAAGACGTTGGGAATTTCACGTGTCCCTGTGTAGTCCCCCCAGCCTGGAGACGGTCAAGTGTCGTGCTGCAGTGCGTGACACGCGCTTTCTTGTCATTGTCATCTCAATTAACTGTATATTTCTTGAGTAAGCTGATCTGATTTGCCATGCATATGAAGTTCTGATTATATTTGATTATATGGAAGCATTTAAGATTACAGTAACTACCTTGGAAGTAATCTGTATCTATTAAAGAAACTTCGAACCATCGAAATCTTGACTCAACTGGTTTTAAAAGGTTTTTGAAAACGACCTCAAACTAGAAGAATTTGACAGCATAGAACCCAAATGATGTTTTAATTCAATTGAAATTCGATGTAATCAGATCAATGTGACACCTTCACTTTTCAGACCAATTATCGATCGATTAATTATCGAGTGGACCCAATAAAATACATAAATGATCACAAACTTTATAATAACAAGTCGAGCGACTGCGATATTTCATAATTTATGCGTATCACGCAGCCATCACTAATCCATTTGTTTTCAGTCTGCGACCGAGTCCATCGATCGGCTATTATAGACCTTGTTTAACAAACACACAACAGCAACAATAACAACTACGACATTATGCTGTGGACGCGACATACTTGCCTCAAATTGAATACACAAAGAAACAGGTATCGATATATGAATTAAACATTGTCTCGAAGCTCGCACAGATGCATAATTACCCATGCTCTAATCGATTCGGCTCGATTAGCTGCTGATCTTCGCAGCGTCAAGAGTCGTATCAGCCTTGTGCTGAGGGTAATTGAAAGTGGTGGCACAGTTTCATGTGTACATAATAAAATCGAGTGCATACTTAAGAAAGCCCTTGTTTACTCGGAGAAACAAAAGTTATTGATTGACTGAGTTTATAATAAATAACTTAGCTTAATTATTGAAAAATATTTTAAATTTGATGTAAACTTAAGCTGCCATATTTGATGAGCTTAGCTTTTCTATTTGCAAACATTTGGTAGTTTGCTTGCTATTAGACTTGACTTTGCATATTATTTAAACAATATATAGTATATATGTTTATGTTCATAATATATCTACACAAAACATGACTCTTTCAACTTTTCCTTAACTTAAAAATGGCAAAGATTGCGAAAAGTTTTCAATGTTTTGTTTATTGTGAACGGGCTTTTAGTGTTGGCTACAAACTGTACTCAAGTACCGTTAATTGTTTAGGTCATTATGTGCTGAGTGGAGATGGCATGGAGAGGGAGGAGTGGGGAGTGGGGAGCACAAGCTGTGGGTCCTCAGCGAACGCTGTTCGCACAACAGTTGGCAACGTTTTTATGTGGCCAGTAAATAAAATGAAGCGTAAAATCGTTTTGATATTCTTTAATTTTCTATTTGACAACAACAGCAACAACAACAGCAGCAGCAGCAACAACAACAACGACAAAAGTAACAACGGCAGCAATTGCGAGTAGTTTTGACTTAATGACTGCTTGGCGAGCGCGTCTCGTTTGCCACTTAAAAATGCAACAACGAACAAATTGGCAGCAATAACAGCAGCAACACAAGCAGCAGCAACAGCAGCAGCATCTACTACAGCAGCAGCAGTGGCAGCAGCAGCAACAGCAATTGTAACAACAACAACTGGCGCACTGCGTGCTACTGACATGTTACAACAGCAACAACACCAACTACAGCAAATTGCAATTGACGCTGTACAACACGGCGTATGCGTGATGTGCTATGTATGTGCGCGAGTAGAGCAGAGAGCGAAGCGTAGCGCTTACATAAGCCAGCTGTGGCAACTGCCAGCAGCTGAGAAGGTAGCAGCGACAGGTGAGGTTAAGGGGGGGGGGAGTTGCGGGCAGACAGTGGGGCGGTAGCGTGAGGCAGCCAGCGTCGTCGCTTTGGTGTCACTCGGGGGCAGCCTCACAGAGGAAATTGTTGAGTTGCTGCTGCTGCTAGTTCTGCTGTTGGCATTTGAAAGTCGTAGCTGCGCTTCAATTGCCTTCGAAGTTGTCTTTGTTATATCATCTAATTGCGAGAGAAATGAAAAGAAAGCACAACAATCTTGGGTCAAGCACGGGTGCAATGAGCAGGTGACACTCCCCGCGACCTCTTCTACAACTGAACTGAAACTTATTTATATCATATCATATAAGCTCCTTGAACTAACCCTTGAAACGATTTCTGCAACCCCTGCTGCATAATTTACAGCAAAACTCACAAATTGTAAGCAAATTATCATGATAAGTGTTTTACACTTTACGATTATAATCTATAAAACCCATCTTGACCTTTGTAGGGTGCAATACGCTTCTACTTACGTTTTCAATTAGCACCAGACTCGCATACCCTTGATAATTCTCAAATACCCCTGAGTAGTAGTAATAAAAGTCATGGCCATCATCAGGCCAGGGTTTCATTTCAATAACTTATCTTTTATCTCTGTCATTCGGCATCCGCATCTTTAGTTCGTTTTCTATTTTGAACCTATTTTTGCCTTATTGTAGTCAAGTGTTAGTTATAAAATTTAAGCTGTGGTTTGTAAACAACTATTGAAATACAACAACAACAAGAGACTGGGTCAAAAGCCTTCGCGTGCTGCAGCCACACATTCTTTGTGGTACTCTAAGTTGCTCCACTTTGTTAGTATGAAGTGCCTAACTGAAGGTCTTCCAAACCGATTGGTACTTTTACGAGAAGTATTCAAGTTGCAAAGTATCGTTATTATCAGTTCAAATCTACTATATCTATTGCCTAAGCTATTGTTATTCTTGGTTATGTCTAAGCATATATGAATACCAATTGATTTGCATGAGTGGGTACTCAAATCATGTTGAAAAACAATAAACCTTTATAATATATTCACAGTTATTCACAGTCACAACTACAATATATATATTCGATAATTATGCAACCCTTAAAATGCAATAAACTCTTCAAGGAACTTTTTTTTGCTGCTTAAGTTGCTTATGTGAATTTGTTCGTCAAAGTGAAAGCCCTGAAGAAAAGGCAATAAAACTTAGTTGCCAGGCAGCTGCATAATGACGGATTATTGGCTTGCATTGGCAGGGAGGGGAGGGAGGGGGACCGAGGCAGGGCAGGCGTTATATGGTATAGCTTTTGCCGATTTGTTTGCTGCCCCATCGCAGTTTTTGGGCAACAAATTAGCACATGGCAAACAATTAAAGGCTGACCTAGGTGTTAATTGCTGTGCACAATGTCGCAAATTGCAATGGGCTGCCTGAGCTCGCCGCTAGAGGGCGAAACAGTGAAATACCCCGTAGCAGTCTAGCTATAACTCGGGTATTTACGCATCGATCTCTTTGTATATCTGTCTATATATATTGATAAAATCAAGCATTTAGTTTGTATAGCAACTGAGTTAGGTGATATATTAGGCTCGTAGTCGAGCTTAGTTTCGCAAATTCTACTGATTGGAATATAGTACAATATATACTACTCTGGGGGTTTTTTTTTTGATATATATGTATTTGCATAGCCTTGTGCCGGGTGCGGGTCTAGACATGTAATCGACTGACAGCAGTTGATTAAGCCGGATTTAGCTGGTTGTATTTGTAAGTCTTGAAGTCAGCGTCAGATTTTGAAAGTGCCTTCGCAGTGCAATTAAATTGTCCAATATGATCGCAAAATTAATCTGAAATAGAGTCGGAGACTGAAATTGTTTGGCCGCGACTATTAAATAATAAACAGCTTGCTCAACTCATGGACAAGTGGACAAACAGACAGACAGACAGAGAGACGGAGAGACAAGCGGGCAGCCGGTTTAGATTCAATTGGTCTCGAGTGGGGATTGTGGGGATTGGTTTGTGGATGTGTGAGTGGACTGTGCAGCAAGCCAACACCCAAGGTAGCGCCGAGAGAGTGTGCAGGCCAAGGAAACTTGTAGCAAGTGTGCCAACTTCCTTGCAACTGGCAACTGGCAACTGACAACTGGCTGCCTGGTCGCACCCGGTCACGCAGGTTTGCACTCGTCGCCTGCCACTCTCCACTGTCCACTCTACACAGTCGTCTCGTCTGGCGCGGCACACAGACCCCGAGACCTGCATTCGCCCAGGCGCCCCAGCTGCAACAGCAACAGCAGTAGTTGCAGTGGCAAAAGTAAAAGGAAGTTTTTGCTGCCAAACTTGTTGCATGCCACCGCCAGCCTGACCAACTGCCTGAGTGCCAGACAGCGAGACAGACAGACTCATTCGTTCACACATCCGACTGCCAATCTGTCATCTGGTGCCGAACTACGCCGGAACGGAGCACATGATGTATTCGAGGCTGTTGCGAGGGCGTCGACCATTGATCGTGATTTGGTTTTGCACTCTCTCGTCTCATTTTCAAGATTCAAAATTCGTTTTCGTGTTGTAACTACAAAATTTGAATGGGAAATCGCCGTAGTTCCATTTACGGCAAGTGGAAACGACATCGTCTCTCTGTTATGCTGTTGGCTTTCAATTTCCTCTCCACACTCACTCAGCTGACAACCTTTGCGGGGTAACACAGGCAACACACATTATGTCAGTTTTTCTGTGCAGTCTGCGGCGCCAGCAGGTGGCACGTTCGGCGCCTCGGCAGCTCAGAGATGACAACATCGCTTTGGTTAATATGACGTTCGTTTCTATATGGAGCGTGTTCGTTTTACTCTTTGTCATTTCAACTGACAACTTGATTTAGGTTTATTACAAACCCACAAGCGCTTTTTGAAAATTATCTTCGTTCGTTTTGAGAAAATGGCGAAACATTTTAAGATTTATTTTAAGAAGGATCCTCACACAGTTTTTAAGGTAGATTAAAGAGTTCAAGCGAAAAGACGGGAATACTATTAGAAGAAGTAATTTGTAGTACAACAATAGAAACTCAGAGAGAGAGAGAACTATTTTAAAATGATGGACATTGAATTAATGCAGCGAGTTACTTGCGGTACTTTTCTATTAATCTATTTAACTACTTATTAAAGTTATTCCAAATTTGAATATATGTGAATAGTCTTTAGGTTAATAGTGATGATGGAAACCGTTGCAAATGCACTTGAAAGTGCAAACAAATCATTTGCAAATACTTTAAACTTGATTGATCATTTGAATGAATTCAAGACAGAGTTGTAGAGTGTGTGTGGCATATACTAAATATCTATGTATGTTGTGTATATAAGATATAAAGAATATATGAAGATAATAGACTATATGTATAAAAGGATATGTTGTGAAGATAGAAAGAATTGATGCAGAGAGATAAATATCCTTCTCATTTGCATGGAATGAGTTGTGTGAGTTAATGAATGCATTCACTGCAGTCAGGGCTAGTTTAATTGGACTTACCTTTCCGTTGGCCAGGGGTATTTGGAGCACATCCAGTTCCTGATTGCCAGCCGGCTGTGGTAGGGGAGATGCACTAATCAAGTAGACGACGCTGCAGAGGATCAGCGCCACGAGATGCTGTGTGCTCGGCTGCCTCATTTTTTGTGATTGTTGTTGCGTCTGTGGGGTGTGAGGACAACTGCAACGAGCGACAGATAGAGACATGAATATATATAGTATATACAGCTGTGCAGATAGTGTATTCGAGTGTGTGTGTGCGTGTGTGTAAGAGAGCAAGCCACGGAGTTGCTTATTAATTATCGAACATTAAATAATCGGTAAAAGGTCGTCGCGTGACCTTGTCGCCTTAAGATTATGCGGTGGTTTTATCAACTTGTTTTCTGTCCCTTTCTCTGGCTCTGTCTCTCTCTCGCTCTATCATCTTCTCTTTGGTTTTTATGTATTTAGTAGTCAAATTCGTCAATGAACATCACAAAGTCGATTCGAACTGTGATTTTTTTCTTCGTTTGCTTATTCAGTTATGCGGTTTTTATTTGTTTTTGTAACTTGCGAGCGTCTCCATTTATTTTTTTAATATATATTTTTTGTTCGTATTTAGTTGTTGTTGTTGGTAGTTCTAGGGTCTCTAAGCAAGGTCAACGGGCAGCAGCGCGCTCATTTGGCACTGAATCTTGATTTTCAATTATTGCGGTATGTTTGGTATTTCTGTTCGAATTATAGTATTTTTGGTATGTTTGTTTTATAGGAATTGCACATGAGTGTGAAAAGAGCGCGCTCGTGCGAGTCAAGTTTAAATATTGAACATTTCTTGGGCAACGCGGCGGATGAGTAATGCGCATTGTATGCGTGGAAAGTGAGCAACAACTGCAGCAGCAGCAGCAGCAAAACAACAACGGTAAAAGCAATTTATAAATCACAACAAAACAGCAAAAGCAACAACAACTGAGCACAACAAGCCGCAATAAGAATTATGTAATTTTATTTGGACAGCGCCGACGTCAGCAGTAGCAGCACAGCAACGTCGACTGCACGTGCATGTGTGTGTGTGTGTGTGGGGCTGTGTGTGTCAGGTTTTTAGCTGCTTTTTAGGAAATTCACTGGAATCAAACAAAATGCAAAAGCTGTAAATGTAAACAGTCACAGCAACAGAGTGGGAGAGAGAGACAGGGAGGCTGTTCGAGTGGGAGAGAGGGGGGGGGAAGATGTGTGAGAAAAAGGGCAACGAATGCGCGTGAAACAAAGGCAAACAATAGTCGCAATGGCATTCAAAATTCGGCATGCTGCTCACTTATCACCTCGCCAGATCGTTAATGTAAATGAGTAAATTACACCTGACAATTATTGGAATACCCCAACTACCGGCAGTGCAACTATCGATTGTGATATCGATAAAGTTTCGTTAGAGATTCGCAGAATTTGTCATTTTGCAAATGGAAATTTCTTGAAAAGATTTTTGGGTTTTTTTTTTGCGTCAGTCGAAAGTTGCAAACAAGTTTAGAGCATAATTTGAACGAGTTGCGAAAAATATCCAATGAAAGATTTGGCATTTAAATGATACTATACTACTGGCAAAGGCCGGTATATAAAAGGTCAGTTAAGATTTTGTGAAGAAAACTTCATTAAATAGAAGATGAACTACTTTAATAAAGATATAGTTTATGGTGTACTATATGTTTCTATATAGAAAATATATATATAGAAAGATATGAAAGCATAGATATTGAAAAGATCAGAATCAGAAAGATACAATCATAACTGAAAGGTATGTTCGAAAGTTGTGCAAAAATTGAGAAAAGAATAAGTAGATGAAAATTATGGAATTACTAAAAAAATGCAGAATAAATAGATCAAATTGAATTTAACAAATTATTTACATATATAGAAATGTAGGGTTAATAGGTAACTCTAGAAACTGAGCACAGTTGATCTAACATTGAGTTTAAACTCTAGGGAAATCGAGACTAACTATTCAATGTGCTTCAAATGCAACAATGATTACGATTGGGAAATGGACTTGAAGGCTGCACATCAAACGATCAATCGAAGAGGGACTGAATATGCATGCATATGCTAAATGAAGACACAGATATGTATGTATATATAATATATATATAGTGTGGTAGTATGTATAAATGATGTTTGGCAATTTGGCAAGAGGGGTAAAAAAGAAGCGGCGAAACACTTTTGTTAGTTAATTATTAGCTGTGCGTGGCAACATGCAATGACGGTCAGGCGGCTATTAAGTAGGGCGTAGCGCCAAAATACAAGCTGTAGAAGACGGCAGAGCGAAGACTGCGAAGAGTGCAGAGTTAGAGAGAGAGAGAGAGAGATACCAGTTAGAGCGAGGTGCGAGGCTTGAGGCGAGAAACGTAAACTTGGCGAAACTGGGTAGAGAAGGGAGAGTGAAGAGTGCAGCCACGAAACCGGCAATAGACAGACAGACGAACAGACAGCCAGCAGGAGAGTGAGAGTGAATGAGGGAGAGAGAGAGAGAGGGTGAGTAAGAGTTGGAGAGTGAGAGTGAGAGCGGGAGACAGCGTCGGGTCTTGACGTCTTGTTATGTCATCTTCGGCAAGTGGTGCTTTGGCTTTGGCATCGCAGCTGATTGTCGCTGTGTGTGCCTGTGTGTGTGTGTGTGTGCTGTGCTGCTTTTACTTTTGCGCCTGATTAACAACAATTTGACAATGCGTATGGTCGCCCTTAGGCTGGCTTCACTGTGACGCGACATTGCGCGCGCGAAATGTCGCAATTTAAATGAGGCACCCGAACAACCAGACAACAAAACAAACCAAGGGTATAAAGACTACAACAACAACAACAACAACAGCGACGGCGACAACAACAATAACAGCAACAATAAAAAATAAGCATAACAACAACAATTATAATAACACTAAAAACATAAAACAATCAACGCTTAAGTGCCAAGTGAGTTGGACATTTTGCAAGCGGCCGCCCATCCTCAAACGGGGCGTGGCACGCTGACGCTGCATGAAGCAGTCAAGGTTCAATACCTCCGCTTCCTGTCACGGCCCAACGGAGACACCGAAGATCGCCGAGACACCTTCAGCACGCTGCATACATGCAAACACATATACAATAAATATATGTTCACTTCGATGCGATTCGATTCGATTCGACTCCTTGTCGGCAGCATCCACACAATTAGCGTAATTATGCGATCGTGCCACAACTCAATTCAAGTCGAATGCGCCCCGCTGCGGAAGTGCCACGATCGGTGGCACGAGAACCGCGTCATGTAAGCAGCAACAGTGTCTGTAAGATATATGTGCAAGCTCTGCCATATATAGTATACACGTATGCTGGCAATGCAATCGTAGAGTCAGCGAAAATAAAAGTTGCAGATTATACGGCAAATTACAGAAACCAGTTTAAACAGAGAACCGATCATTTTCGGACTGCGAAACTTTAACCCTAGGCTACAGTTTGGAACCAATTGAGTTGCGTTCCGAGGAATGCATGTGCGAAATACTTCAGCAATCTAGATATGCTATGTATATGTATTTAGAGTTTATCTCTGTCCATCGATCTAGATATACTCTATATATTTAGAGATCATTTCCCTTCAACGATCTAGATATACTATATGTATTTAGAGTTTATCTCTCTTCACAGATCTATTTATACTATATGTATTTGGAGTTAATTTCTCTTCGCCGATCTAGATATACTCTATATATTAAGAGTTTATCTTTCGATCATATTTGAAGATCTTTTCGAGAACTTCAAACCGGTACTGTATATGAGGTAAAAATCAGATCAGATCTTTAGAGCTCTTGGGAATCCAAAAACCGGCTATAGTGGGATCATATATGCTTCAAGCAAACTGAGTGACTAACAGATACTCTGTAGCAAGCATCGAAATAGGTAAAGATATGAACTTTAAGTTTTATCTGGTATATCATATGATATAATACAAAATATATAGTGTTTCTTTTCAGGCAGATGTAGCTAATAGAGGGTCAAGAAATGCTCTCTAAGGCGTCGCACTGCAGCCTTCCTTATACTTAGCAATAGACAATTTCCGCAGGTGTTATAACTTCTCCTCCTCCTCCTCCTCTTCTTCTTCTTCTTCTTCGCACCAAACAAAAACAGTTGAACACACGCGCTCGTTTCTTTAAATTATTGTTGTTTTTGGCTTGTTTTGCTCGATTTCGATTACAGCAAAAATTATTCACATCACACAAAAAAAAAAATTTAAAAAAAAAAAACAAACAAAATTGTTGAAGTAGAAAAAAAAAAACGAATATGTTAAAACATTTTGAAAGACAAAAAAAAATCGGAATAAAAACTTAAAACGTTTCGTTGGGTGTTTATGGGGAGTATTCTCTCTTATGTTTTCAAGTTGCTACTGCTGCTGCAGTTGTTGTTGTTGCAGTTGTTGTTGTTGTTGCCGTTGCTGTAGTTATGGTTTTAGTTAAGTTATTGTTGTAATTGTTGTTGTTGTTGTTTTCGGTTTTGTGCAATGCGCAACTTGCGGAATTTGTGCTTATTGCAACTATTTTTCGGCTCGGCGGCTGCGGCTGTTGTTTGTGTTGTTATTGTTGTAGTTGTTGTTGTTGCATTTGCATTAGCTTTAGTTGACTTCAGTCTAATTGCGTGTGTGTGTGTGAGTGTGTTGGTGTGTGTGTGTGTGTGTGTGTGTGTGTGTGCATATAGTAGGTATATATCCTCACGTTTGCTGCGGCAACGACGACGATTGGCTGCGACGACGAATAACGTACACGCTTTGTTTTCTTTTTCTTTTGTGCTTTGTGTTTCGCTTTGGCTTTTGTATTTATATAATTTTGTAGTTTTTAGTATTTTGTTTTTTTCTTTTTTATTTTTGGTCAGTTTTGTGGATCTCGCTGCGACTGGCGCTGGCTATGCGGTCTTGGCTGGTGGGCTTGCAATTGATTACTAACGTGATTTTATCATACACAAGCGACTAAAGCTCGAACAAAGCGGCGAAGCGTACAAGTGGCTGCGACGCCAACGCCGACGCCGGCGACGGTGACGGTGACAGCGATCAGTGAGCAGCAACAACAGCAACATCAGCAGCAGCAGCAGCGGCTGCTCAGCAGACGCCTCTCGCTTGAGCCAAGCAGCTGTTGACGACGCTGCGCCGTCGCTGTCTCTGTCGACGTTGCTGCTGCTGTGCTGCTGCTGCTTGGTGGCTCAACAACGAAAAATTGAAAACGAAAGTGAGTCAAAGCGCGCGCGTCGAGCTTTGAGTGAAACTTCGCGCCTCGTTCGCCTGTTGAGTTGAGTGCCAAAAACAAACGAGACAAAGGCTTGCGCTGTCTGCGGACGCTGCCTGCTGCACGCTGCCTGCTGCGCACTGCGCTCACTCTCTTGCTCTCCTCATGTCTAACTGGACGCTCTTCCAACACTCTCCCTCTCACTTACGCTTAGTTGTTGTTGGCCAAAAAATTTCCACTTCGTCGCTGCAACTGTTGCTCACTTTGTCTAGCTATTCGTCTCTTTGTCTGTCTGTCCGTCTGTCGCTCTGTATGTCCCTCTGTCTGTCTCTCTGTCTCTCCCTATGTCTGTCACTCTGTCTGTCCTTCTGTCTGTCTCCCTATCTGTCTCCTTGTCTGTCTTTCCCTCTGTCTGCCTCACTATCTCTCCATCTCTTTCTCTGTCTGCCTCTTTATCTCTCCATCTGTCCCTCTGTCTGCCCCACTCGTGGACCACATGCAGGATTAGGACTTACACAATCCGTGCAGCTGTGCCCATCTTCCAGTTGATGGCAACTTTTGCATGCGCTGCTCACATTTAATTACCGCGCGAGCAGCGCTTCTTGCCTCAAGTTGCATATTAACAGTTAGTTTTGAGTGCCTCTTGTTGCTGTTGTTGTTGTGGTTGTTGTTAATGTTGTTACTTTTATCGATTACAGCTGCGCCAGTATCCTCTCCCAACAAGCAGCGCGGCTTGTTCGTTGCTTAATCCCCTTGCAGTGGAAACATTTGAATAGACGTATTCCGCATTCCGGGTGTCATAAAAATCTCGACAGCAACAACAGCGTAAAAGAAACAAGAAAACACAAAAAAAAACAAAAAAATTATAATTGCGGTTTGTGTAACGGTTTTACAAGCATCTAAAAACTATTATAATAGCATCTAAAAGCCAAACAATTAAAAGCCATGATAATTATTCAGCGAAACAATCGTCTAGATATGGTGGAACGAGGCACGCTTGGACGATTGCCAGAAGTGCACCCAAATCTCTGGCTCAGAGGATGCTCGTGAGCAGTCGATAATGTTGCGATTATTTTTATGAAACTATCAAAATTTATCGACCATTCGTATTTGTGACATTGTATCGTTGTTTAGTGGAAACAGCAGAGAATACAGACAAGATTGCAGGCATATAGCGACTATTGAGATACTCTATATTGTGTTTTTAGAGTAATTTATGATAAGGCAACTGTGACATCACATTCTCTGAAATGCCTGAATAGTTTACAAAGACTGACCGTCAAAGCTGTATATACCCTATATTTTAAACATGCCTTGTATTATACATACTTCATTACAAAACTATCAACTTTTGTAATGGATTGAAGCTTGTTTTCTGAATAATAAAGCCCACGAAAATCAACAACGAATTCGTATAAAACCATTGACCTATCAACCATTTCAAAGTCTCTCATAAAGATCGCGGTTAATCGATACGTAGGCGGAAAATCGATGACGACTTGTTGTCATCATCGTAAATTTCGACGCTCTACTTTTCTGTGGATTGCGACTGCTTTTTTGACCTGAAGCTTGGCCAATAAATCATGGCTTTTTGTTCACTTAAGTCAACTTAAACATTATCAATGACTTAAACACTTTGCTGGACTATGTCAGATAATTAACATTCGCCAATATGTCACGATGATTTTGGCTAAGAGCAGCAGCTAATGTTAGCATATATTTCATGGTTTTTAAGCTTTTCAAATATAACTTTAGCACGTGATTTGTTTAATGAGAGCAATACACATCTGAAATTTATATTTTTATGTGCAATATTTATTACTCAGTTCTTACGTCTAAAAATTAAAAGAAATGTAAACGAAATAAATCATCAGTGAGCTTTGAAGTTATCATTACTGTAGAAACTGAACCAAATTGATTTATCTAACGTCAAATCATTAATTCTTTAAAAAAATGTTATTATTTTGGTAGCTGATCATCTCAAGCTGGTTTTTGGGTATATTTATAGATACCTCCAACATAATGTCGTCTTCTCGTTTTCATATGAATATCTATGCAATTAAGCCGGTTTAAGCTGTTAAATTGTATCAATTTCAAGAGGTAAGAGAGGTGAGCAAATGAATAGACCTATAAAAACTTTTTTTTGCTATATCACTGTGATCAACAGAATTGAGGTTAGAATCCATTTGAAATGCCAAGACAGCAAAGGTAAAATGTAAGAAGACGTTCGAGTTTTGTTAATTAGTTGCAATGAATATTATTGTATCCTACAATTTATGTATATTATATGTAAAGTAAATCTGTTTTTTTTTTACTTTTCAATAAGTTGAACATAAAGAACCAAGTGATAGGATCCTTTTAACGTACATACAAATTTGATTAATTTTCATCAAAATTGTACAAAATCTTATGAAATATTTCAAGAATCCACCTTTACTTTTACTGATTTTCGTCTATTAATGTTAAATGTCAAGCTAATTTTAACATTTTCTTAATTTCATAATATACTTATATAAGGAAATATAATAGGTATCTTCATTGCTGTCATTC
Source organism: Zaprionus capensis (assembly GCA_018903675.1). Classification (NCBI taxonomy): domain Eukaryota; kingdom Metazoa; phylum Arthropoda; class Insecta; order Diptera; family Drosophilidae; genus Zaprionus; species Zaprionus capensis. The sequence goes on along the minus strand of JAEIFN010001073.1, from coordinate 8,704,842 downwards.
AACTGCACTTTAAAGTTCGGATAGCTAGAAAGGGACATCATTACAAGTATTTGTGCTTCACTGCAACTGTCTCTACGGGGATGCACGCCATAAAAGGCGCATAGGTCATGTGGATTTCCGAACTCGTGCTGTGCGCAACACTTGAATGTTTGACAGGCATCTAACGAAGCCTGATTTGGACAACAAATTGGATTGGCAACAATGGGAGGGGGGACTTCCCCTGACAGCACTGGTAGCTCTTGCAGTCGATTCAGGTCAAAGCGATTACCCTTTGAAAAGGGGAGGGGAGAGTACAACAGAAATTGAAAGGGGTTGAAGGCTGTACCGTTTTGTGGGCAGGGGCGTGGCATAGATAGACGGATGGACAGCAAGACTATTAATATGTTGGCCAAACGGAGTAGAAGAAGAAGAAAACATGCCGCCATTAAAGCCAATTTCGATGTCATTTTCGATTTGGCAGCTTTATAAAACGAACGAGAAACTGAAACTAATTTCATAATTTTGCGTATATGCAAAACATGATGTGTGTGTGTGTGTGCGAGTGTGTAAAAATCTAATTCACCTTAAACTGATTTCGAACGCATGCAACATTTGTGAATTGACTTCGAGTCGGCTTGACTTGTCTTGCTCGCCTGCGCTCGTTTTGTAATCGCGAGCCGTCAGATACTTTATCTCTGAGCTCTTGTTGTGTTGCTGTTGCCGCACCACGCTGCGTATGCGTAATTTGTAGTTTTCCATGCATGTCTTGGCGAGAGCAAAAAAAAAAGCTGCTGCCGCTGTTCTGTGTCGTTAACCCAAGTCAGCGACTTGAGCGAATTCATCGACTGCAGCCACGCCACTCGCTCGCCAACTGGTTATCCTTCAGCTGGTACTCACACACACACACACACACACACACAGACACACACACATACAGGCAACCAGTTGCCGAAGGTAAAGAGCTCTCGCATTGCGATCTCTGCAGCCAATCAAATAAAGTCGCTGAACAAACTCAACCAATAATCGATCTCGTTGAATTTCGGCTTAATTTATTCGACATTTCGGCAACTTCCGCACTGTCGCAGCCTTTCGAACTTGTATGCATGTGTATCTTGTGGCTCAGCTGCTCTGCATTTGTCACTCAGCCAGTCGATTGGTCAAGAAAGACTTCGCTTTTTGACTGCGGAAGGAAACAGACCTTTGAAGACCTTAACAAACCCATCGAAATAAAAACACACACACACATAAACACTTGAAAAATGTCGTTCACCAAGACAAGGTCAAACTTGAGGCTAGACGCGAGCATTATCGATCGAGCGATCCATTGCAGTTGTAGCCAACTCGGACTTTGTTCGACTTCAGCTCGACTCGGGTTGTTATCATCTACGGCTCATCAGTTGACATCTGTTCAACGTGTGATCTCTGACACTCAACGTGTGATCTCAACTCTCAAGGTTATTAAATTCTTGAGAGCATCTTTACATGATTAAGTCGGGTGGAGAGAGGGAAGGGGTAGGGATGTGGAACATGACGAGTCAAACAGCTCGTTGAAAGTCTAGTCTAAATCTTGATCTCTTCTTTGGTTTGTAGACTCTACACTTAGTTGAAGAAAGAGAAGAGAGTCTAGAATTGACAAAAGGATCAAAAATCCTATAAATAAATTTATCAGAAAAAGAATTTGTATGCTAGCTTTGCAAAAAGATCTACAAACTGTATTCTACTCATGATCTTTTTATTGATACTAACTTAAGCGACCTTACAAGGTCTCGGGACGTACACGTATTACGGAAATTTGAATTCAAAGTGTTTCTAATTCAAACCCAATTGTCTAGTTCAATTAGCTTAGGTTTCAATTTCCGGACTAGCTGGGTATTATTTTCGAATCCAGCCTTAACATAATGTCTAGACTTATGTCATGCAATTAGCCTAAGAACATCGACTACACTAAAACTGCCACATAACTTTAAGTACATTTTGAAATAAGCTTTGAAAATCGATTTCGCTTGAGTTTGAGTTGAGTTCGAAATAATTTCTTTATCTTTCATTATTTAGAAAGTAATTCTGGCATACATTATATATATTGTTTTATGGTATGGAACCTCTTGACTTCAGGAAATTCAATTAACGCCCAGTAATCCACCATATCATAGACATCTCTCTAGAATTCTCGATGTTTCCTAATGCACAAATATTGCACAAGCATATTCCATGTGTTGGTAATACTCGCGTTGTTCCAAGTGTCTCTCGGGTTGTTCGACAAGGCTCGAGACTAATTTTCGAACGCGATTGATGGCGTCTACATAAACGATTTGCCATGCTCAATGTCATGTCCGATGCTTATCATGTGTCCTCCGACTTGACATGTACCATACTAGTGACTATATAGACCCACATAACATACATACATACATCTGTATGCATGCACGCCCGTGTGCATTGTATCACAGCTGCATAGTCTGGCAATGCGACAAAACATCGGCTAATGCCGAGATCGTATCTCTCAAGTTTACAACGCTTCAAATTGCCCGATAGTTCAGTTGTCGAGTTCGATGCTGCAATTAAATGTGCAGACGATGCCGACTTTGTCAATGTTCACGATGATGATGATGTTGATGATGTCTTCTGTCGTTGCCTTTGTTCGTTGTTCGGGCTTAATGGCGGAACATGCACGCAAACAAGGCCGAACACGACTCGCAGTTGTCGCATTGCAGCATCTTCAGCTCACTCGACTCTGTTCTAGTATAGCTGCCTGCTCGACTTTGTCTCTGTTCGCGTTCTTACGACGAGTATTATCTTTAAAATTATTTAATTCTTAAATTGCCTTCGCTTCAACAATTACATTAGTTAACTTCGTTTTGTTTAGCCTAATCGCTGTACAATTTCGTAACTGAAACTCAACGCTTGGATGCCCTGGCATATCGGCTACATATTACTATATACTTTATTATACTATATACCATTACTTTAAAATATATATTTTGTATATATTTTAGTATAGAATTTAGTGTTTTTCAATTACGGTTTTAGATTGTTATCCGATATTAGAATATTTAATAATAATAAGAAAATATAGATAGATTACTGATATATGTTATATATTTATATCTAGTTAGCACATTTAACTCGCAACTCTATATACTCATATTTAAAATACCCTAACATAGTTATTTATACTGCAATAAAACATTCTGAAGCAACTTCTTTCCTCTGTTCCACACAATGGAATGCAACTTGATTTTTATTTAATTGTTATTTGATTATAATTTTATAATTCTCACTAATTTTCTATATCCTCAATGTGCCGACTTTACTCTTTGTGAGGTCTGTAGGAGAATTCCGTGCAACTTTTGGCATTAATAATATATATACACAAAATATTTAGAATTTATATATATTTATTATTATTACTATCCATCTAAGTAAACATTTTTAGTCTAAATCTTAGGTATAGGTTGCTGATATCTGTTAGTAACTTATTATTGCTAACTGCATTTGGGCTTATTGTTTTGTGGAAGTAGTATAAGCAGTTTCTATTACTTATGCTATTTTGTCTTAATGCTTTGATGGTGGATGCTGCATCTACCTGCTTATTATGTATTAAGAAAAGATAAACTGACCGCTAAGTTAGACCTTGCACTTAGACTTATTCATTATCAACTTTGGTCAATAGTTTTATTGTTTGTTAATATAATAATTGGAATATTTTGCAACAGCTGCGCACGTTCATTCATTCGCATTAAGCCGTGTGCCCTGCACGACTTTAGTATCTGCGTGTGTCCACTTGGTGTGTGCAAACAACGAATGTCGTGTTAGTTTTCAGGCTGATGACTAATTGCAAACAAATTCTCGATTAACGTAATCGGGTGACAAGTGCGAAAAGATCAGGTATATTGGGTATAGATCGCATCAATAGATAGATTATGTAAACATTTAGCTCGAAGTTTATTGTTCTCTGAGAAGTTCTTGGATATTCTCTTTGCAAGTTAGTCAAATGTAATACAATACACGCTTTACAATACACAATTTACAATACACACTTTAACAGCTTATACAGTAATGAGTAAGTAAACCATTCAATACGAAAGAATGAGTTCTTATTGACTTATCTGAATCAAATATATTTATTCGCTTTCGCTTACTTTTACGTATTTGATACTTAGCATTGTAAAGTTGTTTACAACGATGTATTGAATAAACGTAAACAATAAGGTACTACCCTTTATTCATTGAATAAATACTTCAAATAGTTTTTGAAGGCGTCATCAGAATCGAAACTTAATCTATACGATATACAATTTAAGTGCGATTGTTTTCGAAAACTATTTACGGAATTCTTCAAGTATCATGTCGGACAATGTATCGAGGTATCGGTAAATTACAATGGATTAAGAGCCTAAGGCAGCATGTTAGCAACTCTGCGATTGGCCTTTGGCCGGTGCTGAGAGCTGTCATTCGACCGATTGGCACACACCACGTACCAGTTTCATAGCCAACCAAGCAAGCAGCCAGGCCCAGACGGGGGCCAAGAGTCCAAACAAAAGTGTGAGCAACTCAAAAATCAGCTCGCGGTCGACTGACGGCGTGAAAAAGTTGCAAAGGAAAGGCCAAAACGATGATTTATCAGTTTCTGTTTTAGATTTAAGTTTCAGTCAAAGACCCAGACCCAGCCTCAGTCTGAGTCTTTTTCTCCGTCTCCGTCTAAACTCAACTCGGAGCTCGATTGGGCATGTCTGCGCTGTGCATTACGTGATATCGATCAGCTTGGCACTTTATGTCTGTTGTTTTATATACCCTGTAGCCCTTTAGGGTTTTTGTAACGGGTAGAATGTTAAGAATGTAAATATTTCAAGTATCACTTATGTATATCCAGGCTATAATCTCTGCAACTATTACAACTACTGCTATTAAATAGTACAGTGTACAAAGCTGTAGTATATACAATTGATAGACTTAGTCTGCACTTGTAAGGTTATTTCTCAAATAAACTCATATAATGTCAATTACAAGGTACTTTACAGATCGGAACAGTTCAATTTCCAGCTTTGCTTACCTCTTTAACAACATATCGTTTTACTAAGACTCTTGAGCTCTTTTTAAAAGTTATCCCTAATATTATTACAAATGATTATAATATTTTATATAGATATGATTATGTGATTACAGTGTATTTTCAAAGCCCACTTGAGCTCAGTTCTTACCCATGTCAGCAACTGCAAAATATTTATTTTTATAACTTTATTAGCGCTTTGATATCACGACCCCGAAAGACATGCAAATTATTTTTGTGTCTGCGCTTCGTTGACATGTTCGGGGTTTCTCCTATGCGTTGTTTGGGGTCAGCTTCGGTTTGGGATTCGGGTTTGGGGTTGGGTTGCCACTAATTGGACAGCCCCAGAATAGCCGCATGACTTGCACAAATTGACTGGTTTTCGACTGCCCAACATTGATTTGAAATGATTTGCCAAGAAAGAAACCGAAATCAAAAGCTGCAAATGAATACTCAAATGAGTCGGCGCAAATTGTTGTCGAATATTTGGGCTAAGTGAGAAACAAGGGCGCCAGCTAACAAGGGGATCGGGGTGGGGTGCAGTGGGGTTGAGCGGGTGGGTGTGGCTGTGTTCATGTATATTGCGTAAAGGCAGTCAATGATTGTCGATGTGCGGCGATTCTAAGTGGACTTCGTTGTGTCTCGTTACATCACAGAGGCAAGGAAAGATGTGGGTCGATTGAAAGGGAATTCGATATGCATAGATTGAAGGCATATTCAAATATATAGACTACACTATATATATTTAATAGAGCTAATCTAGAAAATCCACTCTGTCTCAATGTTGCTCCCATTTTGGAGTGTCACATAATCCTATTTTGTTAATGATTTCAAAGTCGTTTGAATAAATAAATAAAAAAAAAACCATTCTTCGCATATACAAACTTTGAGAGTTTATAGCTATTATTTGAGGCAGGATTTAAACAGATTGCAACTACTTAAGCCGAGGTCAGCCGAGCTAAGTTTCGCGCAGTTTAGTCACAATGGCAACTTGCGATATTATCGATGGTGCGGAATAAACAATCAAAACTGTCAAATGCTGTTTAAATACAAAGTCTCAGATCAAGTTTTCACAAGTCGCAAATCATGCAGTTGTCTTTTGTTCTCAGTGAGAGAGAGACAAAAGATGAGTGATCACTCAAATGGTTTAGCTAAATGGTTTAACGCCTTCTATCCTGTATTCATGTCAAATGGGTAGAATGAATGGAAGGGTCAATTCGAATTAACCAAAGCACTTAGAATATGAAACTTAAGCTGATAAAACGAATCTGTTTGTCGATCAGTTTTACTTCTCAGCTGGCTTGTTTCAGTATTCCTTTCATATGCTTTGTTAATTTAATTTAAACAGGGTATCTGTTAGTCAAGCAGTGTATTTAATATTGATGTACGCTGTTACTTCACATAATTTGTCTCCAGTTTGTGACTATTTGTACCTGTCTGTGGATATTAGACTTAATAAATTGTTTTAAAATATGTTGTACAGGGTATCATATACCATTTTCTGCCCTACTAACCACTTATAGTGGCATAAGCATATCCATAGCAGGACGGACATTTGCAAGCCCAATCAGTTAATGGAACATTGATACCCAGCAGCTTTCGTCCCTTTGTCGTGTCTTCCTAGTTGGCTGCCTACATTTATAAAGACTATGCCAACTACAGGGTATTAGTCTGCCGATCAGTACCTCTGCTCACACCTGCACGTACAGCAGCAGCCACGACGAGCAATCTCCAAGCGAAGGATGAATGCATGAGGGCCAAAAATCTCGGCCAGCTATCGGGGGCCAAAGTAATTGTATAACATGCGCTAAAAAGCCCCAAAAAAAAGTCCAGAAAAAATAGAAAAAGCGACGACAAAAGGCGGCTGCAAACTCCCAAAAAAGAAAAAAAGAAAAAGAAACAGCAAAAAAATTGCAACAACTAGTTTGGCTTTGTTATTTATGGGGCTATTTATTATGTTAATTTTGCGGCACATGCGATTTCTCATGCGCGATCTGCAATATGTAAAAACGATCCGCAGATTTTTATAGTTGTGCCACAATCGATGGCATTAGCCATATGTGTGTGTGTGTGTGTGTGTGTGTGAGTAGCCATGCTCCAATTCCGGCCACAATGCAAAGTGCGGTTATCAATCCGACTTTAAATGCAATCATAAATTGCTAATGGGAGTGCAAAGTTTATAACTATTTTACCAATCAAATCAAGCGAATTTTTTATTTCTCTGCATATTGACTGAGTCTTTGTTGTTGCTTCCTCCTCTTTGTTGTTGTTGTTATTGTTGTTGTTGTTTGTATTTCAAGCAAAGTGCAGCGTTGCGATGCGAACAACGAAAAACGAAGTCAAACGATTTGGCAAGGTTATTATTTCTTGCACAAAGATATGTGTTAATAACAAATACCTGTGTGAGTGTGTATATGTGTGTATATCTATGATACATATACACATGTCTGTATATGTTCGAAGACAACTCAAGCCATAAGTGGCCTTTGATGTGGCTTTTGCCTGCTCGTAAATTGATTTTGATGAACTGATTTTTCCCTCCCCGTACGACAACTCTCGATTTTGATTTTGATTTTCGAATTGGAGTTTCGAGTTTCGATATTCGATTGTCGCTTGTTTGCTCATAAACAGACCCTAATTGCCGGCACCGATTGTTAACCGAATTACCTGTACTTACCTGCTCGGCTCGCCAGTCTGTTCATCTCGGCAATGACAGCTGGAAGAAGTGGAAGCGATTTCCGCTTCCGCCTTTGCGCGAACTGGCTAAGTAAATGCAATGCATGAAAGGTCGCTATTGAAGTTACGAGTATGGGAAGGCAAGGGTAGAACGAATGAGAAGGAAAGGGAGAAATAAATGAGCTAAGCTGAGAATAGAAAGAACTTAAAGCTGTGATTACTTGCCAACCCTTCAATAGGAGAAGAGAAGAGAAGGGAAACTGTAATGCCTGCAATTCCTTTCTTAGAAGATTCCTTTGTGTAATGACAGGCAGATTTAGCTGAACCGTTTTAGTTAATCACGTAGATCAGCTTTATATATACAACAATACAATACAATGACCCTGCTCCCCCCTTTTATTTGTTAATTTTTGTGGTACCCGATTGTTGTGGTTTAATCCAGTAACAGATTTGGTTGCTGCCTTTGTTTACTAATTATATAATTGTTATATTACTATCATATCTGTAAATGATGAGTGCGGCGTATACTAAGTATAATACTTATATAATTTAATAATAATAACCATAATAATTGTGCGCACTGCCCGAGGCATTTAGGGAAGTTCAGATGACAAGCTCTTAATTGTTCATCGTGCGGTCGCCGTCCACACAGATCGCTTAAGTTGCTAACTAAGCTAAACACAAGCTTAGCTGGGCTTAACCCCGAGTGACACATAAGTCTGTGAATTGAATACCCTTCCCAAATTAGACCTATGTATGTATTTGATTTACTCACTTGATAGGCAACAGTCTTAAGTTTAAAGTTGCTATAACAATTGAAAGTATACATGGGAGTTACTCATTTGTAGCTTGTGTATTCGATAACATTACAACTATCGATTAATGTCACTGAGTGAGGTTAAGTCGATAGTATAATTGATTTTACTTTAGAGCTTTAAACTACACTTTTGATATTTGTTAAGTCTAAAAGTGTGCATAAAATTAAAGTACAAGCTCAATCAGCAATCCCTTGCTATTTCAGATAGGGTATCCTGCAGTTGGGTATCCTCATTCGTTGCATGTGTAAACAAACAATGCGTCGGCTTTCATGTCATGCCCCGCACAGGCCGTTGGCTTGTCTGGGCCGAGATCTTTGCCTGCTCTTGCGATCGCTTCGCACTTGAGAGCTTAAACGAGCGTAACAGATGCCCCTCTTCCCCCTCGGCTTTCCTTCCTGCCCCCTTGCCCTTTAGCATCGCTCGCCCCCCCCCAGTCGATGGGCAGCATGTAATTGCCCGGCCTGATCATAATGAGCTCCGGCAACCTCATCTAATGGACAATGGTAATTAGGTAGAGCGCACTTGAGACCCCTCTCCTTCAATTTTGCTTTGCTTTTATGTAAGCCGCCGGTGTAATGTCTACTTCCAGGTTGAAGTAAAGCCAAATTTGGCAAAATACCTAGCAGAAAATAGCTGTAAGAATAACCAATGGTTATTATGGTTAACCTTGACTTTGAATGCGATCCTCATAATGTCTGCCGATTAGCCTAATTTTATTGGCTAATTTCCGACTTAAACAGAAACTATGTTTGTAATTCTTTCCATTTAGAGTTCTTCCCCAAGTTCAGCGGTGAACTTTGCCAAGTTCTTTTATCTCGGGAATTGACCTTGGCGAAACCACAATAAAACTTACTGTCGGCTGTTCTCTAAGGGCGATTACATACTATATTTTGGCACAGCTTGTGGCTTCGGCTTATTGCGTTAAAAGCCTAATGTCGTGTACCATATTGGCTTAATGAGAGGCCATTTAATTATAATGTCGGTACAACGAACGTCCCTTGTGCCTCTTAAACGCACTTTGATCATACTCGGGTTGCGTTAGGCTAATGTACAATTCGTGTGCGACTAAATGGAGCGGGTTCTATTGGGATTATCTGCTGAAAATGGAGTGGAAATAATGTGATGGGGAACCCCTTTCAAGGTGGCAAAGATACGGTTCATAGTAACATAAGTAGAATATTAGCAAATTTCTAACCTAACATTTAAGTTTATTTAGAATAGTAAAATGCCCGAAATAATGAGAGAGACTTCTTAAAAGCAGAATCCAAATTTCCAGTAGATTATCTATCAATATAAATAAACAATACGCTTATACTGCGATATGCCTCGTTGAGTAAGCCTTTATGCACAGGCCTATTTTATGATTAACATCTCAAAGATAAAGTCTTTTAATAATTTAATTTAGTAATTTAGTTATAAGTAATTCATCTTGTTTGAATGAGAACTTAACTAACTGTTTAATAACTGATTTGCCGATTAATCAGCCTAATGACATTGTTACCGTTCGGCGTTGCCACATGGCACAAATCGTTGGGTTCGACTGGATCTGTTTAGGATTATGTGATCGAGGAAATTAGCATATGGTGGGACAGACAGAGACATGGACTGCTGGTCTGCAGTTGATATAACGTTGTCTATAATGTCGTACGGCTATAATGTCCACCTGTCAGTTGCGAGCGGTTGCCCAATGTGAGTCGCAGGGTGCACTGAAGCGAACGGGGGCGGGGTAGGAGGGCGGTCTATGTGACGCCCACACGCGACTAAGCGGAAAACAATCGCAGCACAGAAATATAATTTCTTTGATGGATCGATAGTTCGATCGGTATATAAAGTGCGCTGAGTTCCTGGGCGCAGTTTCAGTGCGTCAAGCGAGACATGAAGCATTCAAAGGGGCCTCTCGCGCTGCCGCTGCTGCCGTTGCTCCTGCTGCTGCTGCAGCTTGTGGTCTTCCGTGCCAGCGCACGCACGACGAGCATCAACCTGCAGAGTCAGTACCTGAGGGCGATGGGCGCCTATCGCCGTCTGGAGCGCAGTCTGCCGCCGCAGGAGCTGCGCGCTCTGACGGGCCTGGGACTGCTGAATGGTGCTCGGCAGGCAGAGCAGCAGATGGAGCAGCAACTGGTGCAATCGATTAAGGAGCTACTGCTGCAGACCGACCTGCAGCAGGCGGGTGAGGTGCTGCCCAAGATCGACCAGATTGAGCAGCAATTGGCGCGCGACAAACGCGCTCTCAACATACTCAGCAGCGCTATGGACGTGCTTAGCAGTGCCAAGAACGAGAAGCAGTTCCGGCACGAGCTGCGCGAACTCTTGCATCATCAGCAGCAGCAGCGCTATGAGTTGCAGCTGCAGTTGCACTCACCACCGACGGAGCAGGCGATGCCGCTGGGTGAGCGCCTCGGGCAGTTGCGTCTGCAGATTCTGCAGCAGGTGCCGCAGATGAAGCAGAACCTGGAGACGAAAATCGATCAGGCGCTGGAGCACATTGTGAAGCAGGCGCCGGCGGATGGACCCCTGGCCAAGGCAAGTCTTAAAGTGTTGCAGAAGCGTGAGGCCGGCGGGCAGCAGCCGGCGGAGAGGCGAGAGCAGCAGGACCAGCAGCAGCAGCAAGAGCAGGAACGGGCTAGGGAACCCTCTGAAATGCGTGTCATCAAATCCATTCTGAACGAGGTGAGTACGCGCGGCACATCTGTCTGACCTCAGGCTCAACATTTGCATGTGCAGGACGATTTCCGTGAGAATCTCTTGGAGCAGCAGTACGAACGCAGCGATAAAAATCCCACCAAGCAACCGCTGCCCAAGGACGAGATCGATGAGCTTGGACGGGACGATGTCAACAATGTGAGTATCCTTTCCGGACTCTAAACATCTTTCGTTTCGTGCTGTGACTAACCCGATTTATTGTGAGTTTGTTTTTTGCAATTGTTTTGCAAATTTGGGAAAGTACGAAAGCTTCGACAGGAAGTTACTCTCTCTCTTTCTCTCTCTCACTTTAGGGCAGCAAATTACTCAATTTAAACTTTCGAATTGGTTGCAAATTGGTTAAACTTTTAAGACGGGAAGATGAGTTAAGGGCCAAGTTTGAATTCCATTTGTAGATTTTAAATGGAATATATATATTAGAAAAGACTAGGAAAGTACCTCATTATAGTAGTAATCACATTGCCCTCTTTCTAATGGCTACGAAATTACAAAAAGCTTATTAGACTCGAAAGGATCCTACTTCAACTTTTCTACTACCTTCATAAAGCTTAAGAGTACATAGTATGCAAATAAACTACCTCTGCTACTTCTGACCCATACTCACATTTAGCAATCATCAAGCAATCATCTATATAAATTGGAAGGTCCTTAAGCTTAAGGCTCTTGAAGCCATAATCGTACAGCAAACCTAACCCAAATTTTAAAGAAACTACTTTGAGCATATTCAGTGTTCATTATAAATGAATAAAGTGTAAATACATTTCACGTGAGTAGAATCAATGAACCCCATGTTCAAATACTTCGTTGGTTCCCTCGCTGGGTTAATTCAAAAGTTTGGGTATTCAGTTACATTTCCCCCTCAATTAATGTGCCTTTGAAGTCGCAGAATGTTACAGCTAAGCCCGGCACGAAAACAAAAATGCACGCAAAGCAGGAGGATGGCGATGGCTTCTCGGAGCTGGACGAGGCAGATGATATGGATAGCGGTGCCGGCGACGCTGCTGGCGGCGGTGGCGGCGGCCTTGTTGGCATCATCGGCAGTTTGAGTGGCGTGAGTGGACTCTGAATAGTATGCAGGCTTAAATTGCATTCACACTTCCACCTTCACAGGGCGAAGGCGGATCCGATGTGGGCGCACTGATTGGCGCTCTGACGGGCGTCATATCGACGCTGTTTGGTGTAAGCTCTGCACTGCGCGTTGCTCGTCTCGTTTAGTACTCATTCCTTTGCTCTTCTAGCCCGGCGGCCTGGACATTGATTCGCTGATCAGCACGGCCACCTCGCTGCTGGCTGGTCTGCTGGCGGGCAATCAGAACTTTGGCACCGTGCTGGGCCAATACGTGGGCACCGCCTTGGATGGACTCTCTGGTGGCGGCGGAGCAGTAGGTCTAAGCTGCCCTTTACCTTCAATTCATCTTTCATCTGTCCTCTCTCTCTCTCTCTCTCTTCTTGCAGGTGAACAACGGACAGTTTTTGGGCAACTTTCTGGGCACCGTCTTTGCCGCACTGAGCGCAGTATTTATTCCATTTATCCCTCTTGATATTCCTGCTTTTGTCCCATTTTACTTTTACTGACTGTGCTACTAACTCAAGTTCCGGACAATCTCAAGCATGACAAGCTAATTGCATAAACTGTTCGCTCTTTGCAGGATCCCGAGGATGAGGGTCCGCCGCAGCCATTGACCTTCACCAAGAGCTTTCTGAGCAGCTTCATCGAGTCCAAATTTCGTATGCCCGAAGCATCTGAGGAGCGACACGGCAGCGCCGAAAAGAAGAAGGAGACCAGCGGCTGGCACGGAAGCGGCGGCGGTGGCTTCGATTCGGGTGGATTTGTCAAGCAGATCGCGTCGCATCTGGTCAGCAGTGCGCTGGGGCTGCTGCTGAATGCATCGTTGGGCGCTGCGAGTGGCGCCTCCCATGCCTCGACTGGACTCTTTGCCAGCAGCAGCCACCACGTAAAGCCGGCGGCGGCAAGATCTTGGGAGCAGCTGTAGCCTGGAATATCTTAATGAATCACTCTTCTTTTTTTTTGTTTTTTTTTTCGCAATTATTTCTAAGACTAATAAAATGTTGTAGGACTTACGTGGCCCATTGTAATCTCTCCAGCGGGGGCGAGGCGCAAGCTCCAGTACATGCATCCAGCTCTCCGTCGAGCTTAGTTGGGCGCCTAAGAAAGCGTAAAATTCGGACTAAAACATATGTCGTAATGTACTTACTGGCCTGCTCTGTGCGTAAGCCGTGAAAAACCCAACTTGGTCCGCTGGACAGTCGAGTGGCTCGCCCATGATGCAAGCGCTGCGCGGACTTAATTCTGTCCAAAGTTGGGCAAAGACTGTGTTACGCCCAGCTAAACAAAGCAGTCCGAGGGAAACTGGCGTATGTTATGTTTCTATAGCTGGACAAAGACGGAAGCAAATACCAAAGTTCAGGAGATATTGTCGGAGGTTTAATTGGGTTCACAGCAAGTTAAGACAGGTCAGTGTAGTGGACTTTTGCAAAGATAGATGATATATGTATAACTCGGAACAATTACATCAAAAAAGAAAGTAAAGTCAAAAGTTCACTTGGAAGATCTCGTTTCATAAAGAAGTTCACTAGCAGAGAACTATGGGAAGAAGGCAGTAAATGATTTATCTTTAAAGCCAATAGGGCAAAGAACTTAAGCTTAAACTATCCAATAACATCGATAAATACATGCATATATCATAATAATTAGAGGGATTACACAATGACAGCTTGAGCAATAAATGTGGCGAAGACCTTCGCAAGTTCAGGCTGGTTCAGGAACTGCAGACAGTGCAGGCGTGGCTGCGATTTATGGAACCATCATATTATCCATCAGTTAAGTCATAACTCAGACCAAGCCTAGCCCAGTCTGAGATTGCCCGATACCTGGCGATGCCTGACGATACCAACAACAACGACGATGACGTTTTGTTGTGTCTCTGTTTCGCCTCATTCGTTTCCCATTGGCATTCGCATTCGCAGTTGTTTTACCCATCGGTTCCGTCTCCTCTTTACACCCCCCTCCCACCCTACCAGTCTTCACCAGCTTATGTTGGCCAGCGAAGCGCATACTTTGTCACTTTCTACTCATTGCAAGTTACATAGAGAGAGGGCGAGGCGAGAGCTGGGGGGGGGAGAGGGGGTAAAGTTGAAAAGAAATGCTTTTTACTTTTTCCATGCCACTTTTTACTTCTTACTTTTGAGCTTGTGCTTTTGCCATGCACACACATGTTTCTCTTTGGGCTTTCAGTGAGTTGCGTCCGCAGCAGTTTCAGTTATGCGTGAGTCTTTCACAAGACCAAGTGACATTCCGGTACAGCGTGGCACCACAGCGGGTTGTCTATTTGCATTTCCAAGTGTGCGTCTTCCTCTTCTGCTTTAATTTTTTCAACTGTCTCCCGAGTCTCCGAAATTGTTAATACGCGTGTAAAAGCAATGTATAAGTGCAAAATCATAAGCGCTCTTTCGGTTTGATTTTGTTTTCAACTTTTTTTGAGGTGTTTTTTTATGTTTTGTTGCGTTTTTTTATTGTGGGTGCGTTAACGGTAAAACGGTCGTATAACAGTGGAATTTAATAGTGCAAACGGTTTACATATAACTTATAACTACGGTGAGTCATCCACCTGCATACAAACTTAATTAATGAAGAAAAGAAAAAGAAGCGAAAGACTTAGGCAACAAACTTGCTGGCAGGTGCAGCTTAAGCCGCAGCAAAAGCACCCCGAAGCAACCCCAGCACACCGGGTATACGAACTCGAGCATATTAACCTAATTAATTGACAAAAGTTAAGCCGCAGAGCGTAAAATCCCCCAATAAAGCTAAGCCAGAAACAAAAGACTTAGGCAACGAACTTGTTGGCAGGCGGGCAACTCAAATCGCAGCAAGCAGCAGCACCCCAAACACCCCTAAGACAACAAATGGCGCTTTCATTGCATTGCATCACTCAGCACACACACACACATGCATATGTGTTTGTGTGTTTAATTGAACAAATTGTAATAGACGCCGGCATTGTGTGCGCGCCGCTTGTGGCTGATGGCTTTGATTAGCATACTTTTATTAATAACTGTTGAAACAGCGATACGCCGAAAGGCCGAAATCGAAACCGAATTCAAAGCCGGCAACAAGGGGTGAGGGGGGGTAGAGGGTTGTATGGTAAACAGCGTAAGCAAACAAACGGAAGCCAAGACTTTCCTTGGCGTAACAACAATTTGTGATTGATCGACACATTTGGAGTAAACTCATGTTCGATTCCCCCAAGATCCGCCTATCGATATATATTGACTACGCTGCAGTGCGGTAGCCATTTGCTTCTGGAACATTCGATAGTTTTGAACTGAACCAGTTTCGAGCTTGCAATGAAAACAAGTTGATATACATTAAAATAATATACAACTTTGAAGTTTTTGAGAACAATGAAAAAGCAAAATGCAAAGTTTTTGAGAACATTGAAGAAGCAAAATGCATAATATTATTGTATAAATAATCTATATAGAAATGAATAAATAAAATAATAAGATTTTAAAAAGAAAATCATCTTAAATGTATATAAAATTTGTTTAAAATTTTTGAAAATTGTTTGCTATAGTTTTGAATTCGTTTTGTGAGCCGTTAAAAACGCGAAGGAAGTTTACCTTCGGCATGCCGAATGTTCTATACCCTTGCAGGTTCTTATACACTGCGATCGTTCATATACGAGTGATATATAATGGTGCAGAATAGTATGTCTCACTTTGATTGGCACTGATTCAGTCATTTCTTAAATCAGAACTGGTCTACATTGAAAAACCTTCATTTCGGCCGATTGTTCCTATGGCAGCTATATCTTTAAGTGCGTATTGCATATTATATATATAGAAAAAGTCCGATGTAGTAATTTTGGTTGCAATATCTCTCTGTAAATCTTATTAGGAAAAGTTCTTAAACATTCAACTAACAATTACAAATATTTGTTTTGAATTCGATAAGTTTTCAGGCGATAAAAAACGATACACTTTAAGCTGGTTCCGGGTAATGCATCCAAAGCGAAATTAACACATTTTCTTTTTCCCTGATGAACTTAATTAATAACATTTATCAGTTTGTTGCCTAAAACTTAAGTACGCCCTTTGCCGAACGGTAAAACAGTCGAACCAGATAGACTTAAAAAAAGGTTTCTATTTGGCCAGCAGCGATTGGCCAATTTCGATTGAGTTTCGAAAATTTTGCCGAGACACTGAAATTGAATCATTTAGCTATGCAAGTAGTTCGGTGATCTCTCGATCACATACATACGTTCACGTATGTCGTGATCAAGCTGTAATTAAGCCATGCGAGAGCGCAGTTCGAAACGAAGATGAAGATGAACACGAACGAAAGTCAAAGTGGCCTAAGATAGTCACAGTTTGTGCGTATGCACACACACACACACACACACAGACTTACATAGGTTGAGGTTGGCCTAAAGAAACCGGTAACGGTCTCAAGGTCGTTGAGAAACTGTGCGTGTGTGTGCGTGTATCTGTATGTTTGGCTCGCTTGTCGAGTCGATGCCACTCGCGACTTGACTCGATTGCGATGGCTTTAATCAAGATAAGCCGCAGCGGCAGCAGAAGCCGTCGACACAATTTGAACAATAACAAAGCCTCATGTTGATGGCGATGAGTGCACACACACACACACACACACAGTCGCACACACTGAGACGGGCAGGCGTATAAAAAGCGAAAGTAAATGCCACCAGAAAGTGGAGCACGAGCTGCCCGCGTTGAAGGCGAACCAGCGAGGGGGCGTTTCTATACTGGTATATCGACTTTACGTCCATATGCAAGTGTGTGTATGTGTGTGTGTGTGCATCTGCATAAGTCGGTCAATAAGTTTATTGACCGTTTTTAACACATTTGATGCCTTCATTTTCGTAATGAACACTCTCAGCCCGCTTTCGCGTCTCTCTCACAACTCACAACGCGGCCCCAAAAATTGATTATGCAAATCGAAGTTTGGGTAACTGCAAACTTATCAAATTGGCAATAAAACAATGCCTTTTCTGTTTTTCGTTTTCGCTTTTGTTGTTGCTCATACGCATTCCCATTCCCATTCGCATTCGCATTCGCATTCGCATTCGTATTCGTTTCCTTTGCCATTGCTTCTGCATTCGCATTCGCATTATGTAAATCCAAAAATAAAGGTGGGCTTTTATTATTATTTTATTACTTTGCGTTATGTTTTCGGTATTACAACGTTTTTTTATAGTTTCGTGAAATTAAACGGCTCAAAGAGTCCGTTTTCTGATGCGGAATGAAGGGATCTTAACTACAATCCAAGTATGTGAATAGATAGATAAAAAAGTAATGTAGATGTTAAGGATCTTATGAAGCTAAGACTCTTCCACTAATGTCGATACTGCATTGCGAATTCTGCAATTAGGTTTGACTATAACGAACTATATTAAGGCCTGATGCTTGCAGAATCAATAAAACATTTTCAACTATAAACGATGTTTTATAGAAAAGACACTTCATATCAACGAATCGAACTTGTATCTACGAAAAAGTTAATCGGAGTCGGTTTACAATGCAATCGAAATGCTGCTGTATTTAATTCTGTCCTCGACAATCAACTAGTTGCTGCCTATAACAAGTTTCTGTGCTTAGCGTGCTTTAGTCGGCAGTGCACGACCTGCAGATGCCCATCAGCTCAGCCAAAAGGTCCACAACGATATCAATAATTATATTGTAGATAATGAACTCGCTCCATAGTCATCGTTAAACTGTGTTTATGGACTGAAAGACTTAATCAATTATAGTTTAATTTTATAAGTTATTTTACCTTGTATACACCGTTACGATTATTATTGCAATATCGTGATAATATTGAAGGACTATCGACAGACTTAAAGTCTTTTTGCAGTGCATAATATTGGCATATAACATGATTAGTAGCATGACGAGTCGCTTGACTTAAGATAGCTCATTATTGATTGTTAATGACACTTCTTATATTGTAGCCATAGGGTATCTGGATAGTCGATGAGGCCGCATTTGTGCGTGATCTTTTCGTTAAATTTATGTTCATGAAAATAAATGCCTACTTCGAAGTATGAAAACTATTAAGATTTCTTGTAACATTTAACTAAGTATGCTGTCTCTCTGGTCAACCTTCAAGCAGTTATCGCTTTATACTGAACTATCCGCACATGGCCAGAACGCCCCGTCGCCGTTGACGTCGCTATGCGGCGACTTATGCCCCGCAGTGATTATATTATGTGCATACATACAAATGTAAATCTAAACAGTATTAACTATCGGATAGTAAAGCCTTAAGACGCCAGGCCAGGCCAGGCCAGGCCAGACCAGATCAGACCAGGCCGGGGCTAATCGGCATCGCGAATTCTGCACTAACCACACCAAATGCGAGCTAGTATTATTAACCTTTGCATTGAACGTGAGACGATCTAACTTGCGACTAGTAAATACTCTTTAAAGAATAGTGTTAGCATTGATATAATGTAGTAGCTTTTTTCTGATTTATTTTATTTGATTTAAGACTATAATGATTCAATCAACGTTGATACTAAAATGTAAATATTTAATATAGATTGACTATCAAATTCGGGTGTTTCTACGTCCTGTAAAGCCTGTTATTCCGTTGCCATACAGAGTATTACAATGCAATGCTATATCCAATGTAATGTCCATCAACTGGCAACGCCTATTTTAATTAAATTCGACTTGGCGATTGGGAGCAATCATATGCACACTAATAAAACACATGCGAATATAGCAAATACTTAGTCGAGGTCTAAGAACAAACTGAAATTACTTCTAAGCAAGACCGAAAAAATAAAAAAAGAAAAACAATATTAAGCTGAAAATTGAAGGACAACTTATTAATTTAATATTATATAAAATAACTAGTTTTTAATGGCTTTCCATTTCAGTTGATATTAGACAGGTCGCCCATCTAATAAACCTATCCTAAACTGCATTGGCTTAGGGTGTGTTTAACGACACACAACAGGGTATACATGTTGGGAATGCTATATCTACAGTTAGCTTTCGGTATATGCCAAATTATGTATTCTGTTTATATATATTTAAAATTACACTTGTATTGAACTAAAGTTCTTGTAAAAATACAAGTATTGCGGGCTCTTAAAGTGCTTCAGCTGCAGGCAACCGAACCCAACGAGAACCCAAGTGTGTTCTGTGTCGATCTGTGCTCGATGCTTGCCTTTCCCTTCCTCACGGCAATTGCAAGTGCCTATTCCAGTTCGCCAGCCTTGTCGGCATACAAGATTGGGGCTGAGCTTCTCGACGCGCAGTCGTCGCAAATGTCGGCACCGCGCGTGGTGCAGGTCTTGGTCGGTCATGCTGATAAATGTATCTAGCGGTTGCCATGGGCTGTGCTCGTTGGTTCGCTAGTTCGTTAGTTAATGAACCTGTTTTTCGACAGTCATCACTCGCAGTGTGTGCACACTGTGCGCAGGGCGCCCTAGTCGAACCAAATACATACATGCTTATGCATGTGTACACGGCTGCTGCAATGCATTAAAGAACTTGAGAGCATATGACATTAATGCCGCCTTGTAAAAAAAAAACGCAGAACTGCCGCCGAATGTGCATAATGACAATCATTTTGCAGACAGCAACCAGCAGCAACAACAGTAGCAACAACTGCAGATTAAGCAATGCTAAATTACACTAAGTTGTAACAGACAGACAGACAGGACAGACGAGTAGACAAGCAGACGGACAGACAGGCAGACAGTCGGGCCCGTTCGTACGGATGGCAGAACAAGTTGCAGCTAGTTCACATTTAATGTGCGCTATTAGTGAGCCTCTCAAAATCCGTACAACAAATAGTCTGCTAGACTGGCAACTGGCGCAGATGTTGTTGTTGTTGTTAACCATCGCATTTACGAATATGCCAAATATAAGTTTTGCATACGAGTAAATACTGAGATGAGCATTGTAAGTTGCAATAGAACGGCACCTAAATTACATTTATTTTATATTTGTTGTTCTTTATCTTGGTCTCACTTGTAGATCATCTCCATGTTTCTTAGATCCTTCTTAGCTTTTTTTACTTCCTTTCATTCTCAGTTTTTCTACCTTTCGTTTGCTTTTTTTTTGAGTCTCTCTCTCTTTATAACTTCCTCTGCTTTTATTATTATAGTATGCATTATTCAACATCCATTTGCATGCCTTCCTCCTTTTTATCTTCTAAATTTCTCTCCCTTACCTTCTCTCCTTACCTTTCTATGTTACTCTCTCTCGTCTCCCACTGTTTCTAATTCTTTTATGCTCATTCTGTCTTTCTTTCTTAAGTCGTTCTTAGCACTTAAGTCTTACTTCTTCTCTTTCACTTTCCCGCTATCCTCTTTATTCTCCATGTTATTCTCTATCCCTATTTGTACATATATATGTCTTTGTCAGTACATCTCTCTCTTTCTGCTTTATACTGATACCCTCAGCCTCACCCGGACATTGCCGTCCCATACCATCTTCAGAGACAAACTTGCGTGCGATGCAAGTGACTTTGCAGTTAATTGACATTTGCGCAATGAACTTTTGCCGCACGCATAACGATCTGCTGAGGCACAC
Source organism: Zaprionus capensis (assembly GCA_018903675.1). NCBI lineage: Eukaryota > Metazoa > Arthropoda > Insecta > Diptera > Drosophilidae > Zaprionus > Zaprionus capensis. The sequence goes on along the minus strand of JAEIFN010001073.1, from coordinate 8,684,028 downwards.
TCACACACACATACACACACACACACAGCTGCTCAGCAGCTGCCCAGCTTTGGCCGCAAGGACGCGCTGCACAGTCCCGACTTGCGTCGCTGTCGGCTTATCAATTGTCAACTGTATTGAAATCATGCTTTATGAGCATAGCCAAATGACAAGGTCACCCAGGAAGTTGGTGAGGCGTGCCGAGTGGGGGGAGCAGGGGAAGTGGGGTGGGGCAGCGTGAAGGGAAGCGTGAAAACGACGACGCGCCGTTGCAGCAGTTTAAACGTTATGTTAAATTGTTGAACGGCGTCGGGGTCTTGGCCATGTCAAAACGCAACTGGGGCCGGCTATGGCGGCGGATTAGTCGAAATGGCAACATAAAAAAACACAATTCGAGTACTCGTACATTGCAAGTGTCTCGGGGTATGCGGTGCGTGGAGGTGCTTCGCCTCGTCTCGACTCGCGCCTCGTCTCGCCTCGTCCCATGGCAGGGCCCATTTGCATGTCAGCCTCAATCGCAGTCGTCACTCGTCAAGTTTACGAGCCACTCGGGGTGGTCAGACCCGGAGCAGCAGACGGAAGGTGGGGTAAGGGGGAGGAGTAGAAGCAACCAGAGACACACGGTAGATTGGCCAATGCGCCAAGCGCTTAACTAGCGTTGCAAGTTGTTATGGGCTCCACACATAATTGAGGCACCTGAGTGACAGCAATTGAATTTTCATAGCCAATTTGCAGTGCGGTGGCCGCAAGAAGCAAGAGGCAAGCAAGACGCATTAACAGCATTTTGGCAACGCGTTCGTGAACTCGCAAATACTCATACACACACAACTAGCTGTGTGTAAGTGTGTGTGGCAAGCACATTTTTGAGCAATTGGCGCACATACACACCTTAAGAGTGCCGTGCAAGACATTGATCAAGGCAACCTCAGGCTGAGCCCTTTCCCAGTGATGAGTAAAGGGAAGCGTAGTGAGAGAGAGAGAGAGAGAATGACTCTTGACACTCTGCGCACCTACTATGTATTCTAAGCACCGACTATAAGATATCCTGTAGTCAGATTAGCTAACAAACTTAAGGTATTTAAGCATTAAGTGCTTTGATCAGTATTCTAGGTCCATAATACCTTGAATACTTATCATTATACTTTTGTTTTAAGGCCTATACAGACTGTCATATATTGAATATGCACAAAACTCTCTTAGCCGGACATTCGGCAACCTTTTGTCCGGGTAAAAGGAGTCTCAACCCAAGAAAAGTGTCCGCTCAAATAGAATGCCCGCTCAACAAGAGTATACATCCAAGGAAAGTGTTCGCTCAAGAGGAGTTTCCATCCAAAGGGAATGTCCGCCCAAGAAGAGTGTCCGCCCAAGAATATTGTCCATCCAAAACGAATGTCCGCCCAAGAAGAGTGTCCGCCCAAGGATAACGTCTATCAAAGGAGAGTGCCCGTCCAAGAAGAGTGTCCGCCCAAGAGGAGTGCCCATTTAGGAGAAAACAGAATCTTTGTAGAAAATCTGTTCCTTTCAGAGGAGTGTACGTTTGCTAGAGCTGTCCGTTAAGGAAGTTTTCAAGTTATACCCCCAGCTCAGTAAACTTTTTACAGAGTATTAAGCCGCTGTCAACTGAATCTGCTACAGGAAGTTGTCGCAAGAGATTGGTGAAGTAAGTGACATTCTGTGTCAGCACAGCTTACAATCGAGATGCTTCGAATTCCCTTTCCCTTGTAAGGTGTCATGCGACCCTTTCGTGTCCAGCAACTTGCTGGCCAACTTGCTATTGGTTGGCCTTAAAACTGTCAAAGAGGCGGCAAAAACAGAGTTAATTAAGCCAGTCGGCAAAGCGGGCCAAAAGTAAAAGGCGTCCGCGTCAACACGAGGCGAGGCGAGGCAGGGCCAGGCGAGGCGGGCGGGGCCGGGGCGAGACGAGGCAAGCCCGATCGCAGACCGCAGATCTCATAGGACACACAGCAGCCAGTGCAGCAACAGCGGGCCGTGAATCTGCGCAGAGACCTCCGTCTCCCCAGCTGCAGACGCAGACGCAGATGCGACCTTGTGACCTACAAACAGATGACAGTTGTGCGTGCTTTTTGCTGTCGCTCTTTGCCTTTCTGCTTAGCTCTCTTTGCTCTGTCCGTCCGTCCGTCCGTCCCTGCCTGTCTGTGTCTGTCTGCGTCTTTGTGCATCTTCATCTCCGCTTTGCGGTCTCGCCTGTCGTTTTTTTGCCGTCTCTCGCTTTGTCATTCCACTTGGATGTGCGCATAAATTAATTATCTTCGATTTGCGAAAAGGTCATCGGGCCGACTCTGATATACCCGCTGAGGATGGAATATTTGGATAGTCAGTCGAGCAGATCAATGAGTACTATGATACAGAGGGAAACAGACATAGAATATATATTAAATATATTCAAGAATCAGTTTTACCAATCCCAATTCGCTTGGTTCCTTTGCTGTACAACGTGGGGAGTCTAAACTTTGTATTTAGCTTCTTATTTAACTTATCTATCTTGAACTTATAGAACATATAATGAAAGCTTGGCAGTTTACAGTTCATAAATAAAATAAACATTATTTAATAAGCAAAGCACAAAGTTCTTAAGCATGTTCAATGTTTATGTTTAATAACGTGTAAGCTCGTAAGCTTTCAGGACAAGTGCTAAGACTTTTTCTACAAATTGTGTAAACCTCTCATCGCAGAGTAGTTAGGATTGTACGAAATTTGTCGCAGACATCGAGATTTCAATTTGCAGACTGAAGTCTGCAGTCCATGGTAAGCACATATCGATACATTATTTCATTAGAAATGGCTTCGATTTGGCCGATAATTATCTTGCAATTTGCGTGTCAGCGCAGAGCGCCACACGGCAAGTTAATTAACCAATTATGGTCAATTGCATATCATGTACTATTTATGCAGGCTAGTCGGACCGGGCCAGAGATCACAGAACCGATCCGATCCGAGGCGACCAGACCCGAATCGATTCGATCCGAATTTTATTCGATTCGATACGGTGTCGTTTCGTGCTTGGCAAGTGTTACATGCACTTTGGATATTAAACGGCGTCTAATTTTAATAATATTTCTAAAAAACTTGCCTTCTTCTTGCCTTGCCTCACTTCGTCTGTGCTCGGCTCTGTTCGGTTCAGTTTGGCTGGGTTCACCAAGTGCTGAAGGCAATCAAGCGACCTGCTCATGAGTTTGGCTCATTTACGAGTCGAGTACATCGTATGCCACTTTTCTTCTCCCTTGCCTTGGGTGTAATATGATTTTTTTATATCTATATGTAACACATAGTGTATGGTACAGTGTTGTAAGGGAGGAAATTAAGATTGAGCAATAAAAAATGAAATGAAATTTAATAAAATTAACCATTCAAGTAGTTTTTATTAAACGAGTTTGGCTTTATCGCACTACTGCTCACCGAGGGGAGAGTGACCATCTTATTTATTGTAGTACCTACAGGTACAGTCGAGATTCTTGCTTATGTTGATTTTACTGAGATTAAACTCAGACTAAAAATAATTAAATTTATACATATATTTTTTGGGAAATGATCGTCGGCAAATTCTACGAAAGTTAGAAAGATTTAATGAACAAATAAAATTTACAGAGTGTTTCATAATGGTATCAAAGATTATATTCTATAATTATTGGAATTTGATATTACGTTTTTTATTTATTTTCTATATTTTTTAAATTATGTTAGCAAATAAATCGCACTAATTTTTAAAAATGTGAGAAATGTAATAAAATAATCTGGAATACTTAAGATATTTCTTCTTTATAGGTATATATTCTTGAGTAATATGATAACGATATATTATTTATAATATATGCATGTACATCTCTACAAGTATAAAGATGTAAAAACTAAATATGTACGATAGCTATGCATAATTTACTAAATATATTCTTGAGTAATATGACAATGATATATGCTACATGTATGAACATAAAGATGTAAACATGTCAGATCAGATACTATGCCATATATGTTATATATTATATATGTATATACATATATTCTTGAGTAATGATATACTTATATTTTATGTACAATACTATGAATTGCAGTATTGGTATGTGCATCTTATATGAGCAGAATGGCATTAAAAATACACATGCATGTGCTCACACACACTTTCACACACACGCTCACACATACACCTACATATGCATACGCAATCTATGACCAAGTTGTGCTTTAATTGAAAACCAAAAGTACAAATTAAACGAGAATTGCAGAAACAGCAGCAACGCAAAATAATTACGATTACAGCAGCAACAACAGCAACAACAACAGCAACAGCATGTTGAGCCTGCCCACCCTGTTGTTGTTGTTGTTGCTACTGCTGTTAACTGGCGCCGTCAAAAGTTTTGCACTTTATTGAGCGCTTTCGTTCAGTTTTGCGCTCAAAACGTGTTCGCTCTCAAGTCTCAACGCGCTGCCAAGCAGCGGCAGCCGCAGCGGCGGCAGCAGAAGTCGACGTCGACATCGGCGTTAACACTGTCGCTGACGTCGATGCTGGTGCCGCCTTGCATATTGATATCGACGCTGTTGTTGTTGCTGCTGAGCGCGCGCGCGCGTAATAAAATTCAATTCGGTTATGTGCGCCCTGCATGTGTGTGTGTGTGTACGGCTCACCTGTGTGTGTGTTTATGTGTGTGCGTCATATATTTTTTGGCTGCTGTTGGCCAAACAAACGCCGTCGACGTCGACAGCAAAAGCTCAGCCTGACGTCGCCGTCGCTGTCTCTGCCACTGTCTCTGCCGCTGCCGCTGCGCCTGCGCTTTGGCTTGGGCTGTGTGTAACCGATTTTTGGCCACTGCTAAATCATTGAAGTAACTTTCGTCTGCAGTCATTTGCTTAAAGTTAGTGAACGTGCTAGTATCGCATCGCATCGCATATCTGCGGCGGCTGTTCAAAAACCAATTCGCTTCGTTCGTTGTGCGTTTTGTTAGTGCTTTCTGTGTGCTTTGCTCTGCTCTGATCTGCTCTGCTCTACTTTGCTTAACTTCGAGCTGATCTGCTGCTGCCTGCTGCCTGTGTTACGAATCGCTTCAGTTGGTGCGTGTGGCCCCAGTGTAGGGTATTCAAATAGAGAGTGTAGCTGTAGCGTATGCCTGCCACACAAGGTCGCCCTAACTTGATCCTCATTTCGTTAACATTCTTCTTCTTCTCTCTCTCGCTCTCGCACACAGTTTGAAGACCACAAGTAGAACGTCGCAATGAAGCTGCTTACCACAACAAGCGCCATAGCCCTGCTGCTGCTGGCTGCAACACACTCAACGCTATCGGCGCCAGCGTCGGAGTCAGCGCTCTCGCTCTCGCAGGACAGCAGCGAGCCCGCAGATCTGAATCCCATCAATGCAGAGGTAAATTCAATGTAAAACCACAACAACAACAACAACAGCAACAGCAACGAAAGCAACCAGGAAGCAAACTAGGCGCAACTGTGTCAAGAGGGGGAGGGGGTAGAGCAGTGCAAACTTGTTGCAAGCAACTCCTGTGCCCCTCGCTCTGCTCTCCCTCTCTCTCCCTCTCGAGTCTGTTTGGCGCGCAGCCTTTGTTTGCGCCTTTCCTTTCCTTTTTTTGCCATTGCCGTTGCTCTTGCTGTTGCTGTTGTTGTTGCTGTTGTTGTTGTTGCTGCTGTTGTTGTTGTTGTTGTGCAATGCACAATGGTTAATTTTGTGGTCGAGTGCAGTCGCAGCTGGGGCTGCTTTTCCGCCTCGAGATCGGATCGAGTGTTGTGCAGGAATCGCCTGTAGACACAGACAAAGAGACAGTGGGATGGGAATGTGGATGCGCACAGTGGGCTGCATGCAAGAAATGCATAATCCAATTACCAGCGTCGCAGCGACAGCGACGGCAACGGCAACGGCGACCTTGACGCGCGCGCGTAAAGCGAACGCTTAGGCAAACGCAGCAAGAGCTGACGACAAAAACTTGTTAACGACCTACGGTAACATTTCAAAATCCACAAGCAGCGGCAAGACAAACACACACACACACACGAACAAACATTGACGAAGAGGGAGTAGAAGACGAGAAGAGAAAGAGTAAGAGGGAGACAGCGACTGCGCAGCCAACGCCTTGGCAGCTAACGGGGGCGTGCAGCAGGCAGGCGCTGCTGGCGTGACAGGCAACCAGGCGCGAGTGGCAGGCGCAGGCCAGACAAAGAGAAGGAGAGAAGAGGGGGGGAGGGGAGTGACGCACTGACCACGCTAACGAGGAAGCTCGCTCGCCATCAACATCAACATCGCCATCGTCGTCGCCGTCGCCGTCGCTTCGTCGTGTTTTGTTGTGAAATTTTCCTTCTTTTTTTTTCGTATTTTATTTTCCTTTGCAGATTAGCGCGTGCTTTTTGTTTTATGTTTTGTTTTTTTCGTTTATTGTTTTACGCTTTACGTTTGTAATTAATTTACAGCGTTGTGCAAATTATTGTTTAGTGGCCGCGCGAACGGCAACGACGCAAACAGTCAGCGGCGAATTGGCAAACGATTTTCAGCGCCGCATGGAAAATTGTCCACGCCGAAAAAATCCTAACTGTCACTGATCGACAAAACCCGAACCCGTTTGGCAGCTTTTCTCTTCGCTTTTTCCTTTGCTCTTCCAGTTCCAAAGACCTATATACAATGTGTATTATTTACAGACACATATCATATGTACATATATCCGCGTACTCTACACGAGTTAGACTCAAAAAAAAAGAAAAGAAAGAAAAGGAAAAATAGAAAAAGACTGGTTAAAGTTGCAGGATTTCTATAGAGTTCACCAGAAAAGATCTGTTCATATATAGTATGTCTTTATGTGCAATTAATATATGCATGTATCTGTCTTTGATAAAGATCATTCGTCTGCTTGTAAGCTACTATAAAGAGAACTGTTTAAAGTCAAACTATTTGATTTGAACTAGCAAAGATCTTCAAATACACAACCTATGTATATCTATCAACATATGTTTAAGTCTGTTATCCTATACACAGAAAAGCATAGCACTATATAGTATAGTGGCATATTATAGATTCATATATATATATTATACTATTCGAATATATTATAGTATAACCAAGATGACAACTCTCTAAAACATAGTTGCTCAGACCCACATTATCCATATTATCGGGCTCTTTATAGCCCCCAGCATTAAGTACTGCCCACACTAAGTGCGACCTTATCAGCCACATCCGTCTGTCGATTCAAATATTGCCTTATTTAATTGTCTCTAATTATCGGCCAGAAGTTTAACAAGGCTCCAAAGGTCCGCGAGAGGTGAATACCAAACAGTTGCCATGCCTCAATTGGGTGCGGGCAGAATGCGGGGTGCGATAGTGCGATAGTGTCCATACATACATATGGGATACACATGGGGGGCTACTCCGATCGCATGTTAATCATGCGCAGTCGCGCCTTTGTCCGATGTCTAGATGATTCTTGTCGCTTACAATTGCTGGCATATTGCTTAACCTCTGGGGTCATTACATTTGGAGCTGGCCCCGTTGCTCGTTAAAACTCATAAAGTCGGTGGGACGTCGTTAAGACGTTAAGAGGTCTCTCATATCATTGTGATTTCGTCGCAGTCACATTCGAATGCACCGAAAATAACGAAACGAAGCAAAACAAAGACGGAGCCGCGATCTGTTTAGAAATGAGTAAATCAAATTTGAATTGCGGCGTCGAGAAGTGCATACATATCGAGTGTTTTCGAGTGTATTCGTTGTACTCGTTGTATTTGCTGGCAATGACGTGGTGAATTTTAAACAATGATCAAAGACAGTCCAGTGGCACATGCAGAAACAGATAGAGCTAACATACAAGTACAGATACAGATACAAATACCATGCTATGTTTACAGATACGGATACTTTAAAGCCTTAGAATGAATCGAGAGTGGCTCGATTGCCTTTAAAAAGGGGCGGGAACTTGGCCATTAATGTAAGATACAGAGTTGTTCTGTGTAAACATAGACAGGCAACTTAGCTGTACAGCGAAACAGATACATATATTACAGATAGAGATAATTTTACAATGAAATAGATACATATATTATATATGCAAGAGATGCAGATACAGATACAGATATAGAAAGACACAATTATGGAGATACATAGATACAGATACAGAGCTGTAGATTGAATAACTGATAGAAGTAGAGATAAAGATAGAGATAAAGAAGATAAACTACGAAGTTAGAGATCAAGATAGAAATACAATTACTTGGAAGCCTTAGAAGGAACCTGAACTACTGAATTCGATTGAGGGAGCTTGGCTGCTGTGTTATTGTGTGTGTGTGTGTCAGAATGTGTGTTAGAGTGTGTGTGTGTGTGTGTGTATGTGTGATTGGCCACTGTAATTACTCATGTGTTTTTCTCGATCAGCTTCTTGCACCAATGAACTTGTAATTGGGTCAAGTCTAACCAGCCTCGGCGTCGTTCGAGCCGAAGTCCACCTCGTACCTACCTCCCTCCCTCTCCCTCTCTATCTCTCTCTCTGTCTCTCTCTCTCTCACTCACTGTGTGACTGTTTGCTGCAGTCGCGCAATCAAACGCGGCGTCTGATTTACGCTCGCAATTAAGAATCCAGCGCAATTGCACGTGTGTTCGGTTCAAATTCGAAATCGAAGTCAAAGTCGAATCGAAATCGAAATTCTCTGCATGTTGCCAATTGTCTCTTGTGTTCTCTTCTCGCCATTCCATTGCAGGAGGTGTTAGGCGCCGATCTAGAGCGCAACAAAAGAAAACTTCCCGATGCGACCTTCGAGGCGAAAAACGCCGTACTCGGATTCGTCTTTGGAGTAAGTAGTGACTCGCAGCCAATTGGCAAATGTCTCCCTCTCTAATCTCTCTGTACCTCTCTCTCCTGCCTGCGATCCTGCGTCCAATTGCAGAAGATCGATAACTTTCTGGACACGAAGACGCGCGTGATCGAGCAGCTGGATCGATCGAACATTGAGAAGAACAAGCAGTGGGACATCAAGAACCCGGTGCCCATCAAGGATTTCCAGACCCTGATCACCGCTGTCGTCTCGCCAAAGATCCGCTCGATCGGTAACATTGCCAACGATCTGACCACCGGTGTCCTGACCACAATAACCGCCTTCAGCGGCTCCTCGTCGGGCAATGGCAATGCCAACGCCGGCCTGGGCAATGTTGTCTCAAAGTTCTTGAGCTTCTCGGGACCCATTCTTCAGGGCTCGTCGGGCGGTGCCAATGGCATCGCTGGCGCTACGACGCCTGCACCGGATTCCGATGAGGCGGGCTATTAAAACTGATCACACATCACACATAAATGACTCTGGATCGTACATGCGTTCTGTAATTTGGTTCCATAATTTATGAGCTTCACACTCACACACACACATTTCATACACACACACACACATACACGAACACTTTTTCTGTCTATCTCTCACTTGAGGAGCGGACAAAGGAGTCCTTGAGCTCTGCCCTGATCCGCTCCGATACTCGCACGATTCATTGACATATTCCAACTGTGTATGATTCTTTTTTTTTGTTGTTGTTGTAGTCTAGAGTTAAGTTGAAATTCCGTTGAACGCTTCCAGTTTGTGTTTGTCGTCAGGGCAATAGTTAAGGTCTAATCTTACGCATTGTATTCATGTTTGTAAATATTGGCGCATATATGTATATAACTTACGACTAAAAGATACAAAAAACTAAAAAAAAAAAACAAAACTAAAACGATTATAAAATACCGATGGTTTTTTTTTCTCGAAAATACATATCAATAAATCATGAAAAAAATAAAACAAAATTAGAAATAAAAAATCAAACCGAAACCGAACAAAAACCCCGAATTTTTAATGTGTCTTCAATCTGGCCTTGGCCTTCTAGTTAAGTGTGCCTCCATGTGTGTGTGTGTGTGTGTATCGCTCAAGTTCGATACGTTCGATACGTTGGCCTACTCACAATCATCTCTCTCTCTCTCTCTCTCTCTTTCTCTATTCGCAACTGTCTCGCTCGTGCAGAGCAAACGGCGAGCACGCGCCGGCGGCAAAGATCTGAGTGACGCACCCGAACTGGATCGCAACAACGTCTCCTTCGAGCTGCCCGATGAGCTCTTCAACAAAACCTTCCGCACGGTCACCCAAGTTTCCCAGGCATTTTCCCGCCTCATTATGGTAAGTTGCATTTCCATTTGGGGGCGAAATTGACATTCAAAATAGAGAAAACGATTCCGATTGCCAAAAAGCTGAGCCGGAGCTTAAAAGCTTTAGCCTAACTGTATTCGCGGCGTGCTTTAAGCTACCATAAGTGCAGACTTCAATTGCAAAACACTTTGTACTCTAGACCTAACGGCAAAAAAACCGATAACTTTGAAAGAAATTCCGCTACTTGCCAGTAATCGATTATTCATACTCAGATCATCGATTCTGTAGAAATACAAAGTAATTAATCAAACAAATAACTGTTTAGTTGAGGGGGTTCACTTAGCTTTAGATAACCCTAGCATATTAAAAGTATGTAAATCCATTTCACAAATTTAAAATAATTTATATCTTCGCTCTTTCTAGAACTCTGCACGTCGTTATTCCCGGTTTGTGCTGTTCTTCAAGCCCATCTTCGGCGATGCTTTGGTGGTCAAGGGGTCAGAGGATCCCACAACTACAACGACCATGCGCACCACAACAACAACCACCGAGGATAGCGACAAACTCAACGAGGTCTAGAAAGATCTGGCTGATTGTTTGGATATTAATTCCTATATAAAAACAAGTTTTTTTTCTATAATAGTCACACGAATTGTTGGAATAGGTTTTTAGCACTTAAGTTCGTCAAACTCGAAGACCTTTCGCAACTGGAAATGGAACCAAGGTCTGGGTACAGGGTGAAGCATTTATCGATATGTTTTATGTTATTATTTTACTGTTAGTGTGGTGTATATCCGACAAATATATAGGTACATATTTATGATCCATCCAACCTATCAATATCTGCAATGGGGCGAACGACATTAGCTCTCCCTGGCACGGGGTCGCACCAGCATACGCATCGACTTCAGCGAGCCCTTGGGACCATTGAGGAAGCCGTGCCACAAGATGCCCATATAGCCATCGAAATCGCGCGGGAGAGCGCCTTGCGGGTAAAGACCGAAGGGATTGCTGTGGCAATGAGTTGGACAGAATGCGATTAAAGGCGATTTGAGTGGAATCGAGTGCAGTGAACCCACCTTAAGTTGCACGAGTTGCCATACCAGAAGGCCCCGGACTGTTCAACGGCGCAATTGGTTTCACTCTCGTCACTCTTCTTGTCGTATGTGCTGAACTTTTTGTCTATATGTTGACGCAGTGCATCGCCCGCATCTCCCTGGTAATTGCCCAGTACCTTGAGACGATACTGTTCCACTTCGCTGCCAATGCCGAAGTGATCGTAGAGCGCAGAGCGCGAGTCGTGCTTGGCATTCTTCATCTCTACAAGCAACTCGTTATCGTCGGTGGTGCTGATCTGGTACAGCTTCTCCAGTCCCACGAAGAACTCCCCTGTCAAGGGGCCGAAGCCAATCTTGTAGTCCGACCATGTTCGGTTGAAAACTTCGCTACCATCGTAACGATTGGCGACCACAGTCCAACCACCACCGCGTGTCTTTTGATCACAGAACACGAAAAACGGTTCGATGTCTGAGTCCAGTCGGATGCGCACCGAGCCGTGTTGTTGCTTTAGGCAGTTGCGTGGCGTGATCGATTCCTTTGCGGCCGAGAGGCTGCCCATGCTGTCGGCACTGGACGCTAGAGCAGCTTCCAAGAGCTGTGGTTCAAAGTCAGCGCTGGCATTCGAAAGAGAATGGGGACTGAGATAAATAAATGTATCGAGCTTCAGTCGAGTAACCTACCTGCGAGTACCAATTCTTATAGGCACTGATGGAGTCTCCGCCATTCGGGGCGCACTAAAACGACGAAGCTCTGCCAGTTGTTCCTGCAGCAGTCCAATTTGCTCCTTGGTGCTGACAATATCCGTGGACAGCTTCTGAATACGCGTTGTGAGGCTGCTCAACGCCGTGAGGGGGCAACTGCCCGCTGTCTGTGTGAAATACAAAAGCAATTAAGCTAATATTATTTATGTAAATCATATGTACTTATTACTATACAGCAGCCTACCTAACGCGTTTTCCACAAAACCAATTTATTTCCTATTGCGAAAAGAAAACATTTTCAGGGTCACTATCGCGATTTAAATTGCCATTGCATGTATCGATAACATTTCCTTTTGCAAGGGTGCAGGAATCGACATGCAAAACAAATGAAAGAATTCTTTGAAGTAATCGACCGTTGAACTCATATCGATATAACAAGAAATGAGGCACGAAGCAAGGAACAATCGATATTGCAAGGGCTTTTTAACAATTGTGCGATAAATCAAATTAAGAATCTATTTTTAGTGATGACATATAAACATATGTTATATGTGTGTGGAAGTGCGAGGAAAGATATTCTATAATAGTCTCCTCCTAGATTAACTCACCGTGTTGTCCACGGGCAGCATGTGGCTGCCCAAATCGGTGTGCGTGGTAGTGAGACAGGCCAACATGGTGACCAGCGCGTCCAGCTGCATCATTTGCGACATTACGCTCCTGTTAAGATTCGCAACTAAACTGAGCTCACGTCGAGCGTTCAATACGACGGCAGCTGAGGCAACTGCGGCAAAGGTCAGCGATTAGCTGCCAGCTTCGCATTCGCATTCAGTTGCACACGACGCAGTGCAAACGGGTATGCTAAGCAGTCGATGCAGCTGCAGTAAGTAGTATTAGTAGCATTACTAGTATTAATACTATCATTAGCTGTCGTTGCAATGGTGTGCGTAGCTAGCTCACTTAACTGGCAGTCGGACAATGGCGTCGCAGTCGCTAATCTGAGCTGAGAGCGTGCACAAGTGGATTTCATTTTAGCTTGCAACTGGAATCTGAGTTGGTTGCTCATGGCGTTGGAAGCTTTCGTCACTGCATTGGCCTGCCTAAGCACAACAACAACAACAATGCCAGAGAAGCCTGTGTCCCTAATCACAGTGAACTCACTGGAGCCATTTCGTGTGGACAACGTAAGTAGAACAGTAGAGAAAGACTGAGAGAGTCAGAGAGAGAGATTTGCACAACCCATAACTTGTACTCCTCCGCCTCCTTACAGGGTACGGGCAACTGTCCAGTCACACTTTTGCAGGGTCTCGAGGCGCGGTAAGTGACATTCAAAGTGGAGGTCAATGCAGTCTTAAGCTCTGCTCATGCCGCAGTTTAATCCACTTAGCATCCAGCACATGACGGGCCAACTGAAGGCACTCAGAGGGGATCTCAATGAGCTGCAGCAGCTGATCGACGAGTACAAGAGGCAGGCGCCAGCCGTAGAAGCTGTTCCGCTCATGTAAGCAAGCTCACCCTGGAAATTTAATCCGCAGAGCAACTAATTAATTCAAGAAGCTTTAATCCGCTACGTATGTGTTCGATTAGATTCTAACAATGTCTTCCATTCAGCTACGACACTCAGACTGTGGTAGCCAAGCCAGCAGCTCCAGTTGATGATACGCCTCGAAATTGCCTGGATCAGAAGCAAGGAAACGTACGCATTCGTATAGCGCCTGATGTGGAACCATTCTTTGTGCAATGCGAGCAGGAGGAGCGCGGTGGGGGCTGGCTAGTGATTGCCCATCGCTTTGATGGCAGCGAAGACTTCAACAGAGATTGGAATGATTATAAGACCGGCTTTGGGTCACAGAACTCAGAGTTCTTCATCGGGCTGGATAAGTTGCATCTTCTGACCACCTACGACAACTACGAACTGTTGATCAACATGCGCAGCCAGTCAGGAGAGAAGCGCTTTGCGGTCTACGATGAGTTCGTAATCGACGGCGAGAATGCAAAATATCGTCTCTATTTGCTGGGCGCCTACTCGGGTGATGCAGGCGATTCGCTGCGCTATCACTCCGGCAAGAAGTTCACCACATACGACCAGGACAACGACGATAATGGACAGAATTGTGCCCGCACACACGCCGGCGCCTGGTGGTATGGACGGGAGTGTCTCCAGAGGTGAACAAAACAGTTTCCTACCCCATTCTTATTTCTTTTATATAGTATTTTTTATTTCTATTTTTCGCAGCAATCTATTTGGCACCTTTCAACACAAACATGGCCAAGTGATTGGCTACTATAAGGGTATTCTGTGGACACCTTTTGTGCCAGGTCCGACAGGTTCTCTACGATATGTTCGCATGATGATCAGGCCCCACAAGAAAACGTAGTCAGGAAATGTTCCCGATAGTTAAGCGCACAAGAGTCCTAAATACTGATGTACATAGATTAATACTTATAACTAAACCCCACCATCTTAGTTTTTGATTTTAACTTATATACATATATTGTTATAGTCCTAAGTAAAATGCGATTCGTCGAAAATAAAGAAAATCGTGCAAACAGGTTCCCATTGTATGCAATTGTGATGAGTTGATTGGAATTCCAACTAAGTATATCATAAATATTCTGTTAATTTAAAGAAACCCCCTCGATATTCCATTGGGATTTGTTTTCTATTTTCATTGTGCGATTCAAGTTAAACGCATGACTTATATATAAGGGTAATTCTGGTTCTGATAGCTGAGGTTTAATTTTGTTCTGAACTTTAAGTTAAACATTTCGTTAGTTAGGATATTGAATTCTTTTCTGTTTGTATTATGCAAGTTACATATGTAAATGTTGTAGATCTATTCTCACTACTATTGCATTGTGTATTTACTGAAATGTCTATTGATGTGAAATAATCTAAACGTTTTTCTTTGATTTATAGGTAGAGTGTCTTGGTGTGAACTATCGTGTTGCATTTTAACGTTCTGCTTGAATGAAAACGGAAAACTAGTCCAAAACAGGTTTAAGTCGAAGTACTAACATGTGTTTCCCCTAGAGAACATTTTATTACTAACTGTATAAGCTGCTTATACGAATGAACTAAATAGTTGCTTAAAGCTAATCATGTTTTATAATTAGCCGTTATTTGATAACAATAAATTAAAAAGTATCTTCGCCAATTTCAATACTTGTCAGTTGCAGAGACTGAATCACATTTAAATAAGAACACAAATAGATATAGTTAACATCAAACATAAGATTCAATTAGAGCACATCTGGTATCTGTGTCATTTTTAAATGATTCACTCGTACCTCGGCTCAGACGTGGTTACATTCAAGTAGTCAAGAAACCAACATTCCTTGCAGCCTGATGTATCGATGTCAGCATGGACTGTTCCATAGTTATTGCCATGGTTTGGAATTTTAGTTGCAACCTTGCAAAGTCACATGCATTTGCAGGCAAAGTATTTATGCAGTCAACTTCTGTTTCCCATCGAAATGCGAGCAGTAAAAATATTTCAATTTGAACTTGGGCCGACACACGAAAACAAACATGATACACAGGTTAGTTGGGGGCGACACAAATGAATTGCCACAAGTATATTAGGTGTCATAAATGAAAGTCGCATTCGTATCGCACATACATATTTCATATCGAGAGCGGCGAGGAGGTGTTGCCTTGTGAAATTATAAGACTCTTGCCACAATAGTTGATAGTAAATAAATTTGTGGCAGTCGCATTTTGTTGGTTCAACTTCTTGACAGAGTCAGAACATATTAAACAGAGCAAGCAGAAGAGCTAGAGGGAGCGAAAGAGAGAGAGAGAGAGAGAGAGAAAAAGACAATGAATTGTGAAGGTCTTGGGGCTGCTCTTGGTCTCTCCATTTGGCGTGGTGTGGCCTGCCAGTTAGTCGGTCCGCTTCTTTTTGAATTTTCATAAAACTTTTGCTCGTTTGCCGCTAATAAATTATTTTGCACAAACTTTGCGCCGAAGGCGACACTGCGATGCGATGCGGCGGCCACTAAGCTGTCCACAGAATGGTCCCGACTCCAACTCCTATTCCGATTCCGACTCTCTACTGACTTCGACTCCCACTATCATTTCGAGTCCGCAGCGACTAAAACATGGATCCCACTACTACTGTGCGACGACTGCAGATTGGCCCCAGTTCCAAATGCCGAGCTCTGAGTTGTAGTACAATAACTGCAGGACTATTACAACGCTCGTTTGCGCCTCTTTGCCGTCCTTCTGCCCTGTCCTGTCCCGTCCCGTCTCGTCCTGTCCTGTCCTGTCCTATCCTGTTCCGTCCGTCCTCGGCGTTTGTTATTCCTGTGTGTGCGCTTTGTTCATAAATAATTTGCACCACAACTCAATTTCATGAGCGTAAATCACTGTGTGGTCACTTGCTGCTCTCCATTGGATTGGGTTCCGGCTTGACTCTGGCCTTGTCCTTCCATTCCCCCCACTCGCCCACGGGCTGCTGCCAATGCTGTTTATTGTTTCACTTCTTCTTTTCAAATAATTTTTCAACTTTTTCTGTTTTTCGGTTCGTTGTTAGTGGCCATTTACCATACAATTCTTTATTTATGTGTACTGGGGCCAGGGTAGACCAGGGCAGGGCAGGGCCAGGCAGGGCAGACCGGGGCAAGCAGGGAAGCAGGCATCAAGCGCTAGGCGCCTCCGAGCTTCTTTGTGTGCGGCAAAAGTTTTTTGTGCCCAGCAGCGCCTCCGGGGAGACCAAACTGAATCGGCCAAACAGACCGGAGGCTCAACGATAGTCCCCGGCTTTGCTTTGTCCTCTCCCTCCTCCTACCCCCCTCACCAGCCACGGGTTCTTCGGCACGCGAGTGTTAAATCAACAGAAAGTTTGGCCAACTTTTCAATTGGCTTGACAAATATAAAGAAATTTACAACATCCCATCGAAAATGGGTCGCAGCAGGACGAACAGGCAGGCAGGAGGAGGATGACAACGCCGGAATCGAAACAATCAAACTCGCAATAAGTAAGTTTAAGTATGTAAGATGGGTATTCATTCCATAAGCTCAATGTCAAATGTCATAATTTTTCAAGAGAATTGTAATGTGAATACAATTAGATGACAGATAACAAAACATAACAAATAATTTGAGGTATTTACAGGGTGCCCCACTAAATTGTAGGTCTGCAGTTAGGTGTGTGCACACTGAACTGCTCAGCCAATCGAGTTCGGTGTAGTTATCGATAGTTGCATATCGTCGCAGACAAGAAACACGAAAAACTTTATTTGAATTTGATAATCGTAGTTATCGATAGTTGAATATTGTCAGGAGTTGTCTCCTGCTCGATAAACTTAATTTGCAAATTGGAATTTGATAATGGCCTCACGTTACATTCAAATTTCACCTGCAGAAATATTGTCGCCTGGGGAATGTTTATTTTTTGTAAAACCCTTGAGTACAATACACGCTTCATGCGTGGCAGGAGTAGAAGAAGAAGAGGAGAGAAGTATGTAGATTTAATGCCACGCTACGCATTCCGCTCATGAAAATGCAATAAAAACTACATTACACTAAATTCTCATATCTTGTGGGCGCGTGCGGAGGGCGTCGGAGTTGTTGTTATTTTTCGGTGTAAATGTAAGTGGTTAAAGGGATGAGGCGACAGGGGGAAGGGGGACAGCTTGGTCTGGTTCAGGCTTCCAACAAGCAACAATAAATTGCAATTCCAAGTCACTTAAATTGCAACAAATAACAGGAGGCAAGCTGACAGCCAAACGATTGCGATGCCGACGCAGACGCTGACTGAGCAGCCGTGAAATGTCAACGTGTGGCAGCAGGCAGCGGCGTCGGGCGCTTCCCGCAGGAGCCCTTTGAGTTCCCGGCATGGCCCCCTGGACAGAAGTCGTCCTGGCCAGGGCTCCGTTCGTTGTAATTTTAAGCGCAAATTTGCTTTTTCCCATTTTGGTCATTGACTCTATATACATACATATATATATATATATATGTATGCGTGTGTGTGTGTGTGTATGTTTCGTCCCTTGTTGTTGCCACTCTGCAA
The DNA here is from genome assembly GCA_018903675.1 of Zaprionus capensis. NCBI lineage: Eukaryota > Metazoa > Arthropoda > Insecta > Diptera > Drosophilidae > Zaprionus > Zaprionus capensis. Next base: position 8,666,170 of record JAEIFN010001073.1, on the reverse strand, counting down.
CAACAATAGCAACAGATGACGTTGACACTATTTGCTCTTGCTGCTGCTGAGTGACAAAACTTGGCATTTATTGCAAGGCGACGAGGCGAGTGAGACGAGCTGACTTGAGCCTCGGGACAAGTTTTTATGAAATACTTTTCTGATTTATTTACATCAAGAATTATGTGTTCCCATTGTGGCATTGTCCGGGCGGAGCGCATAAAGTATGGTATTTATTTAATGCATTTCACTTGTGACATTTTCGCAACTACAAATTGGTTAGAACGGATTCCCTCCCTTCTCTCTTTCGCTCTCTCTCTCTGTGTCCTTCTCTCTCTTTCGCATTTCCTGTGTGTCGCCACGGCTTGAATAATTGAAACATTTAATAATAATAACTATAAAATTTTATGTGGATAGTGTATTGGCTTTTAGCGGATGGCAAATGCATTAAACTTGCATAATATTGGACCACAAATGTGGGCGGTAATGGGGCGGGCCTGGTTAGATGTAAAAGTCGAATGACCAGCAATAAAATTGCAAAAACAAAGAAGAAAAGTAAAGGAAAAACATGGGATAAACAAAGGGGTATGTTGAATAAAGCACAGTATATCGATATTTAGTATCGGAATCGATACTTATGTATATAACGAGCATCCTTATTAGAGACTAAAAATGTATTATTAATCAGAATATGTTTAGTCAGTATTTGTTCAACTTACTTTGTGTCTGTTTAGGCGAAATTCCTTCCTTTTTGTATACCAACCAGTTCGGCGGAAAGTAATTTTCAGCTGCAACAAAAACATACCCTATAAAATACAAACAGACTATGTTGCAAAAAGGCAGTTGACCGCATCTCCGACAAAAATAATCCTCTGTCTGCGAACCTCGTAGACAACAATGATCTCCGGCCGGGGGCGGATATAACAAATAAAGTTTCTGACCGCGGCACACACACACACACACACAGAAATAGAGTAACGCCCATCCGCAATGGTCTTAATTAAAATGAAATGTGCGCCGCAGTTTGGCAATTTTGTTAACTTTTGCAGCCATGTTTTTGTCTGCAGGTGCATGTGCATGGAAGCAGGACCTGAATTGTGTGGAATATAACTCATAACGGTCAGGCAACACAATAATCAATGGCTAAGCAGTCGAGAGTCGGACTCGTTCAGATCGGCTCGCAAAAGCGATGCCACAAAAGCCACAGAGCAAACGGCCAAGAAAAAATGTAACTTTATGCGTGTGGCATATATAAAAAACAGAGCAACGAATGAACGAGGACGCAGATGACTCTTTATGATACCCTATACGCGCAGGAAGTGGCTAGAAGAGTTACAACAGGTTTAATAGAATTACTATGCATTGCACTTGAAAAAAACAAATAAAATAATTGCACATATTAACTAAAACGTTTTATATCAATTCGATTGTTCACTTATTTAAAGTATATCAATTTGTTTTGAAGTTTAAAATTGCCTTATCGTTATTTAGGCGAACAGAGTTGTCAGTAAATATATAAATATATATCGATAAGTTCTCCAATGAGCAAAAGCGTTAAGCAACAACGATAACATTGCTTTGGTTATCGATAGTTTGACAAACAGAGCTGCCAATTAGACAGTTTAGCGAGTGGTAATTAGAGGAAAAGGAATTAGAGCACAGGGTATCTTCTAATTGATCAATCCGCATTGAAGTAGCGGTTTTTTGTTTCGCTGTTGTTGTTTGGGCTAGTGCAAAAAGCTAAACAATGACAGCTGCAGCTGACGCGGTTGCCACGAAGCTGGAGCAGAGTCGGAGTCGATGTTGAGGTGGGGGGCTGGGGTTGGGCGTTGGCGTGGCATTTACTTACGGTCGAACGCACTTCATCTGTAAACCATAAAATTGAAAAACGCTGCAGCCAACGAGGAGCACAAGCTAGCACACACTCACACACACACACACTAGGACTAGTATGTGCATGTATGTGTGCATACGTGCACGTAGAACCATGGCAACTCTGGCTATGCTGTGAGGTTTCATTTGGTTTTAAACCGCACAAAAGTCATTTGAGCGCCGTCGTTAACATGTCATACACACACACACACACACGAGGGTGTTTGTTGGCATTTGGGCTGCAAACAATGCTCTCTGAAGCTCCTACTGCCGCCGTCGCTGCCTCCTTGGCTTAGACCTCGTCAGCCGCCACTGGGCAACCGCAGCATCCGCGGCCACATGTTCATTTGTTTTTCATTTGGCTCTGGCGATCGCTGCACGTCTTCAGCCTGGTATTCGTATTCATCTCAACTCAAACACACACACACACACACCCGACTTTCTTCATTTGTTTCGCTTTACAATAACCACAAGTGCGGGGGCGTTCATAATTAAAATGTTTACCCTGACGCCCAGAGAAACATTTGCCAACAAAATGAAATGTTAACGGCCAACGCTAGTGGCGGCCATTTTTTTCTGTTTTTTCGTGATTTATTTTTTAAGAAGCGTTCCACTTGAATAATATGTTGCACTGGGGCAGGCGCCTTCCTGCTGTGCAAACACAGCGGGTCGAGTGGAGCCACTTGTGTTATAACGCCTAATAACAGACAGGCAACTCGAGGACTCTTGTCAGGCAAATGCTCTTAAGTAAGTTGTGTTATATGAAGGGTCCTGTTGTGACTTCGCATGCTACATATTTCTGTTAAATATTTCAGTTTATTTGAATTTCAGTTCATCGTTAATACTATCGATAATTGTTGAAGTGTTGTCGATAGTTGCCGATATAAACCAGAAGTAGTTCCTCTGAGATATGCGCAGGTACTGCAATAGTTCGAATCTCTCTTACAGTAGATCGGGGATGTTTTGCAGAAAAAACATCAATGCATCAAAGTTTTTTAGAGCATAAGTTTTGAAAATATACAATTAATGAATCAAAAGGACAGATTGCTCCACCAAGATCTCACGATTGATCCTTATAGATTTCGATGAGATAAGACAAAAATACTAAGTAACAATATTTCGTTTTTGGCTTAGTTAAGAAGATATTAACTCCGAAAAGTCCCGATTTTCCATACAAACTGTTGAAAAACTTCGTTGTTTCCAAAAATTGGTAAACATTGATGAATCGATACATCGTCGATGCTCATTCTTACATAATACGCATTGTTAACTTATGTAACTAAATTAGAGTGATTATAAAACACACACGACTGCACATTGAATTGAAGACTATGTGACACGCCTGCAGGTTATCCGATCAGTTACAGTTAAATGGTAAGTGCTTTATCCGAACTCAGAGTGCGCAGCACAAAGTGTTCTCCATTGTGGAGCAGCAATCGCTGTCAACTTAAGCATATCGATGGTGCATTGTTTGTTGTTATTGCTATTCCCTGCTGACAATAGGCAGATTGTTCAATTACAAGCAGACGAGCCCACACATGCCCCGCCCTGACCTCCGCTGACCCCACAAATTAAACAATCTTCTTATAGCTGTTGCCTATAAAAGCCTCTGTTAATTGCCTTTTTGTTGGCCAGCAGCAACAGCAGCAGGCGGCGGCCCGTGGACGGTAATGTTGGCCTAAAGCTACACATATCCATGTCTCTGTGTGTGTTTGTGTGCGAGTCTGCTATTATAGTTGATACATTGATGTTTTGTGCACTAATTATTTTGCTAGTGCCAAATTACTTGCGAGTTTCCCCAATTCCCGATCTGGCTTCCCTTTGGCTCCTCCGGCTCTGAATTCATCTGCTTCTGGCATTGTCTGTTCCCGGCTGATATGAAATTATGATACACGTAATCGCCTGGTGTTTAAATTGTTATTTGATAAATTTAATTACATATCGTACATATTGTCTTTCCACACACACATACACACAGACACTTATTGTCCACATGTGGTCTCTGTGTTTGTTGTTGATTTCATGTGGGTTTCTGTCTTCGAACGAAGATTGTGCAGATTATTCCCACAGCGTATATGTACATAACATATTTGTGTGAGGACATAAATTTATTTATGTTGTCATACATACATACATACATATATACTGCATATTATTAGATTAGAGACAGCTGCTTTTTCCGACTCTTTTCACACAACTCAAGTGCCAAACTCGATATCTGAGCAGCTATAGAATGCCACCCATAAACTTAGCCACAGTTGAGAAGAACTGAACAGATGAGTTATACCATATTTAAAGTGAAAGTGAACACTTTTCAAGGAACGTTTAGAAGCTGCTTAGCAAAACTAGAGTGGACTTTACAACTGTCAAGGTTCCCTAATGGACTACTACGAGTATATTGTTATAAGCTTCAATAGTGTCAAAAGAATAAAAACATATATTTTATAAGAAGAATACATAGAAGTTCATTGTGACAAAATGGCGGTAATTCTGTGCTTTGACAGGTAATTTCTTTATAAGCCCGGTGCAAGTTCTCCTAATGAGCCGGTTCCAAGTGCACTTGCTCTACCATGCGAAGCCACACACAGAAAAATGCATATTTGTATACCCTGCTCAAAACACACAGGCAGACATGAGGTATAATACACTATAACCGATTATTATAGACAAGGGAACTTCCCATCATCTGAGACTATTAATGCTTGTCTCTGCCTTTCGAAATAGTCGTATACAATTAAAAAGTGGTTACATATCACAGGGTATTTGTCGCTACAAGCATTTTACAATGTGCGACGGGGGCGCGTAATTAATTTTCGCCGCATAGTTTTGCAGTGTGCATAATACAAGGAACTAAAACAAAAACTGGCCACGACAATGCGAGCCGCTGGCATTTTTAATTACTTGCATGGAAATTAATTAAAAAATAGGCGACAAGAGATTAAAATAAAAAGGCGAATAGAGAGAAACAAACGCATAAAAATATGGCATTCTCAAATGGGGGAAGCTGGTGGCAGAGCAAAGCCACTGAAAGGAATGTTGCTGCTAAAATTGCTGGGCCAGGAATAATACAAAATAAACAAGCACAAACAAACTACATATGTTATTGTACATATATATCGTTATTCTTTGAAAAGAAACTTAAGAGTAGGGTTTTAAAAACATTATCTATTTGTACTACAAATTCTACTAAATAAAGAAATTTATTGGCATTTCTGCTCCTATGGAAGATCTTTTGCAAATTGTTCGAAATCTGGCATCTAAAATGGAAATGATAACCTTAAGACTTAAGAGATACATATCTTATATATTATCAGCCAGTTTTACATACATCTCTGAATTAAAATAATAAATTTAAATCGAGAATATCCTATCATCTTTCTCTTCAGGCGAAACTTAAGAGTAGATTTTTGCAAACTTTATCAGAGAAGTATAACTAACGAAATTTCATGAAATCAATAAGAATTTCCACTGCAATGGAAGACCTTTTATACGAATAAAACTACCATAAATTAATATAGATTATTATAGATTAAAAATGTGCAGGCAAGAAATTTATACATGAATAACTCTATTCATATTCATTTTAGATCATCAGGTTAAGTCGAGAAGGTGCTAAGATCTTTGTCAAAATACAACCAATTTGAACATCAGGAGGGGAAAGCCAGAGGAGTTCACCAAGTACACATAAAATGGTAATCAAAGTCTTACTTCCATCGCCTGGCAAATGCCAAATGGCCACAAAAAGTATCCGAAATTGAGGTGAAAGTAAAATTACGAAATTGGTTTACTTATTACCATATCAATTAAACTCGTTGCGTGGAGCTGGCCAAGATTTGGCCAAGTTGCCAGATGAAACTTTGCCAGCTTACAAGGCCACACACACGCACACACACACACAGTGGCATGCACACATATGGGCGCATGTCGTTAAGGCCAAAGCTGTTTGTACACTGTTTGACTTTTATTATTTTAGTTAAACTTCCTTCAGTGGCGCCCCGACCCAACCTCAGCTAAACCCAAATCAAACGCACGACATGTACGGCCAGTCTTCCTGTATATAAGTAACTAGGCATATGTGTATGTGTGTGTGCGTGTGTGTGGCTGGTGTGGGTGTCTGTGTGGCTTTCAGCCTGTCTGCGTTGGCTTTATTGATATCCTGCCTGAGCGTCGCTGTCGGCAGCTGCCAAGTTTGTCAGCTACTGCCAGAGCCGTCTCCAGCAAACTTAATGCCTCCGGCGGCTGTCCGACTAGATGTTTGTCCGCCCCTCTCGGCCTCCTTTCATCCGTCCATCCGTCTATCCGTCCACCCGTCCATCCGTTCGTCTGTTTGTTTGGCCGCTTGTTATTGTACGCCCGGCTTGGCCAATGCATTGGCCACTAATTCATCAAATTTAGCTCAAAACTGAAGATTAATGACGTACGTGTGGCATATTGCGAAACTTGGTGACTTGATGAAATTTATTATTGTACTCGTATCGCAGCGTATACGCCGTATACGTTATACGGTGTATCCTGCGCGGCTTTAACAAAAGCCTCCGGCACACGGACGCACGAACGGTCGGTGGGCAGTGAAAGTTTATGTCCAACTTGCGGCTGTTACAGCAACTCTTTTTGGCCAGCTTCTGCTTTATGGTCAATAAAAACAACCAATTAGACTCATATGAAGCTGAGAAGACTTTGAGAAGGATTAAATGCTGAAATAGTTTTCGTAATATATACACAAATACTGTAAGAACTTCAAATTCTTATACATGCACAGGGAAGATATTGGGTTAGCATCATTCTTACTGTTTCTACAAACTTTTGAAAGTTAAGAATCGTACACTTATCCATATACGCTTTTATATCATATACATTTGTGTATCGGCTTCGATGGTTATCGATATCTTGCAGCATATCGATACTTCTGCATTGTGACACTTTAAAAAAAGAAGGTAGCTGTTACATTATTGTTCCCTCTTCGGTTCTTTGTTTTTAACAAGAGATACACTTAAATATAAATCAGCCCTCTTTGCATGTTCCCCTCCGCCCTGTTCATTAAGTACTCCGCCAGAGCTTCTTAACTTTTCATTGATTGTTTACACATTTTATGCGCACAGAATATATAAAAATCCAATTTGATCAAAAATACATACAGTATGGTCTGAAGTTGCTTTAATACCCTCTGCCGTGGTCATAAAGTTTTCTTTGCGTTCTCCCCTCCACCAATTCTCTCTCTCTCCCTTTTGCTGTTTGCCATGTCTAGATGTGTGTGTGTGTGTGAGTCTGTTGAAAAATGTTTTTAAAACACTTCGGCGGACACTCTATTAAAATGTAATTATTCAATGCTAGGCCGTTGCCACTTTACACCTGACAGGCGGGCTCAGCTACCCACACTCCTGACACAACACACACACACACAGCAAGCCGCATCGTGCTGTGCCCACCTCAAGCCGCCTGCTCCCCACAATCCTCTTGCGGCTGAACTCACCTCAATGTGCCGCCGTCGCGTCGTTTTAATTTCGGCTTCTGCTGCAGCAGTAAAAGCGCGCGCGTGTGTGTGTCTGTGCGAGAGTGTTGAGTGTGTGAATGTGTGTGTGTGTGTTTATGTGTCAGGCATTGCTATTTAGCATAAAGAATCCCTTAAAATAATTACAGTTTTCAAACAGGGCCGGCCGTGCCCGCCGCGCGACGTCCTTCTTTTTGTTGTATACAAATTTTTAGTGCGGTCGTCGCATCGCTTTGGCATTTATTAGCTACTGCCACAGCTTGGGGCGTGGCGTGGGGGGAGGGGGAAGAAGCTGCTGTTTAGTGCTGTGTTGTTGTTGCTGCTGCTGCGGGCAACAACAAGTGAAATAAAATGTAAAACAAAGCAAACAACAAGCTGGCCTTATTTTTTATAAGCGCCTCCTCTTGCTACGCATTAAATTAAATGATGTGAAAATAATGTTGGTGTTTTGTTTCGTTGTTCGTTGTTGTTTCGTCCTCCTTACCCTCATCGTTGTTGTTGTTGTTGCTGTTGCCTGTCGAGGGAGCGCGCCAAGGCAGAAAATGTGCAAATAATTCGAAATAGAGTGTAACCGAAAGCAGCAACGGCCCCAGACAGATAGAGCGACAGCAGCCAGGGCTGGGTAAGCAGTGCGCAACAACAACCACATTAATTACACACTCGTAGAGCGAGGGAGCAGTAAAAGTGGGGGGAGGATGGTGAGTATGTGTGGCCTACACTCGAAACAATTTAGCGCACATTACTCAAATGCTAAATAAGCTGTAGCTGCAGCTCTGCGCGAGGTCCTCGGAGATGTGCGAGCTTTGCCCGGCATTAGCATTAAATTTATTTCGATTTATCCAGGGTAGAGCCAGAGTAGGGTAGCAATCTAATCGGCTTTTTACCAACATGCTAACTTTATGTTCGAGTTAATAAATAAATCAATATCAAGTTAATTAACAAAAATGCACAGAAATGAAAAACTATCGGTTTCTTTATTATGTAAAAATCGAATCACATAATTGAACTTAATAATTAATATTAGCGTAATTAAAAATGTGTGAAAATCAAATGAAGTAATAAAAGACCAAACAATTTTAAATTGCCGACAAATGAAGAAAGAAAAAATAATATATTGTTATAATTAGGCCTGTTAATAGGTGAAAGTTAAACATTTGTCGTTGGAATAAACATTTCTGTTTCGCTTACATATATTTAAACGCTTAGGTTACACATGTTTGTACACAAGTTCCTATACAATTTCAGCTGACGGTAATTAAAAATTGATTTTTAATTAACCACAAATAGATCGATTTAACGTATTTAATAAATGGTCTATAATATCATAGTTAAAATTCTTTAAGCAATTTATATTATGGCAATGCGAACATTATAAATATGTTTGAATGTTAATGTCCAATAAAATATTTAGATATTAAATGAATGAATTGAGAACACAGAAAAGTACAATTACCTACAAATATGTATGTTTAGCCTTGCATTATAGTTCTTTAAGCTGTCAAGATAGTGACAGATAAAAAGACAATGCGGATGCGAAGACTTTTCCACATGACTGTTTGATTGCTGCAATTCGATTGGCCTGCACCTCGAACCACTGTGCCACCTTCAAGCCATACAGAAGAAACGGCAGCTAACAAGCAAGCAAATTATCATATCAACGCCGTAAAACACAAACTAAAAGGACGTGAAAATGATTTGGCCAAAAGTTCGCACGCACCAAGACACCGGCAAGGACAAGGACACTGAAATTTAAATAAATCTTAAATGAAATTCACCACAAATGGCATGCAAATTTCTCAGGCACGCAGCCAGCCAGCCAGACGAGCGGATAGAGGGACGAACGGACGGACGGAGGGGGCGTATGGACAGACATCCGGTTGGCCGTGGGTCTTGTTCTTGGCATTGTGAAATTTGCAGGTGAATGCTTTAGTAGCACCCCGCCAAAAGAAGCCCCAGGGACAAAGGGAAAAAAACATAACAAATCACCTGGCATTATGCGCCTACCTGTGGCCCCATGGTCCATTGCCTTGCGGGCAATGTGTGTGTGTGTGTGTGAGGGGCAGGTCGATAGCAATGGCATTGGGGGGGCGTGTCGTCCGGCCCCAAACCGGACATTTGAGCCTAATTTCATGAGCTACCAGCGACAGATTGCTACGTCATTAAGGCCCGGCCGTAACACCTGGCTCTCATGGCCAGCATGGCCAAGACAAAGGCCAGTCTCGACCCCAGTGACAATTGGGTATAAAGTATCCCATATTCACACATATGTCCGACAACAAACACACGCACACACACACAAACGCGCGGACAGAGAGACAGACAGGCAGACGGTCGGAGATGAACCTGCTAAGTTGAGCCAGATTTAGTTGTTATTGCCGAGATTGTTGTTGATGTTCGGGGGTGTTCCAATAATAGTGCTCCACAAGCTTGCAGGGCGCACATTATGCGCCTCACCAGGCGTGGAAGTGCGTTATTGAATCAAGCCCATTAGCTGTATAATTTGTTAATTTAACGAATTTGGATTGTTTAATGTAAATTAAGCTATTAAACTTAGATTTCAGTATATTTAAGAAGAATGTATGTACAACTTTAAGTATTATTGTGAGCTCAGAACAAGAACTTTGGCTAAGATCAGATTTAACGATTTAATTTAAGCTATTAAGTTAAGACTTTAAGTGCTACTTACTGTTCGTAGATTTAAGAAGAATGTATGTATAACTTTGAGTGATAATGTGAGCAATGATTGACTTGTAACAGAACAAGAACTGAAGCCTATCAGATCTGCTCTTCTTTACTAAGTTTAGACTTATAAAATACGCGAAATACTTCGTATAGTTTGAGGACTTATCATCTTTGGTATAAAAAATAACTGAAATCAGAAGTTCAGCTGACTTTGAAGAAGTTTCGAATAGCTGCGGAGAGGTTACTCAATCAATGTAATAACTCCGGGGCAAAACGAGAGGAATGCGTAAATCACGTGCAAAATGTGGCAACCGGAGCGTGTCCTTAAGCAACTGGCAGCCGGATTATCTGCTCAACTATGCGAAGAGCAGAGCAGAGCAGAGCAGAGCATATATCCCCAATGAGGAATCATTAATAAACCGTGTGTGTACAAGGGTCCATTCGATATGTTATGTGGACTATTCGTAGCCGTATGCACACGTATTTATTTAAAAAATTCTCCGAGCTGAAATAAAATATGGTCGAAAGTGCAACATGTCAGGACAATGTTGTTGCCACAAGCTGCAAGTACCGAACGCTGCTGCACGCTGTGTGAGCTGCCTTGACCGATGCACATGCCACGATGGCATTGGACATCGCACATCGCACATCGCACACATGGCACATTTGACTTGGACAACGGGACATCGGACACGGGGACACGGGACAGCTGGAAAAGCTGTCACTATACGTTCTGCCTGCCCGACGGGAGTGGCGGCAACTCGCACAACTAACTGTTGGACTCGCCAGCGGGTCGTTACCGTCAACGTTTCCCGCACGGGGTCGGGCACGGAAACGGCAACCATCTGACCAAGTGCTGACCAACTGGTCAACTGGTCGACTCGCCTCGCCTCGTCTGGCAGCTCGAAGCGTTGCATTTTTTATTGGACACATAGTTAAGCATGTTGTACACACATGCAAACATATATTGCAGTCAAATATTGGCCCGGACAGGCATCAGGGCAGAGCACAGTCCAGTCCAGTCTAGTCCCGTCCAGTCCAGTCCATCCTAACCCAGTTGGGGTTGGCCAAAATAAACAGTTCCTCCTGCCGGACTCGACTTGGTTGCGACATCTGCACAAATGTCGCCCGCAGGCTAATCCGTATTGAGGTTATCTCTAGATTAAAAACAAGTTAGATAGCTAACATACAGTCGAGTGTACTCGACTGTTATACACGTTCTGCCATTCAAATTATGATTGCAATTCAATTTTTATCGATTTACGAGGTCGAATTCTAAAATCAGCTTGAACTGCTTGTAAAAGAAGAGACTTTGTCATTAAATTTTTTGGTCGTCATAAGGACACCCTGAAGGGCCCCAGGCTATATCCACTATTGATCCTGAACAAGAATATATATAAAAAAACACAAAATTCTCGATATTTATTGAACACACCTTGTATATATAATTTGTGGGGTTCTCTTCAGTTTGCTTCATATAATTGTGGTTGGCACAAAGTTTTAATACCATTCTACCCTATGACTAAACTATTTGGCTAGGAAATAATACAAAGCCAAACATGACTTATTGTCGAATAAGTTCACAATCAAACAGTGACTGCCAGAAGTTCAACTGTTCGTTTAATAAATGCATAACATTTATATGGTATTTGCAGCCCTGAATAAACAAATATATATGCATAATTATTGTATAGATATACACTAATGTTTATGCAGCTGTTTTTTATAATATTTCCAGCTATTCATAACTAATTATATTTAATTTAATTACTAGATATATTTCTCACAAAGGTCTTTTGTGTCTGTGTCTGTCCAATTTTATGAGCTTCGGGAGGTCGAAGAACTTCAACACAATTTGGGGGTTTCAGAAATGCGACAGACGATAATAAATTATGCCCGATTCAGGGTGCTGGCAAGCCCAAAAACCCGAAAAACACCTTAATAACGGTCATTTTTCTAGGCTCTAACGGGCAAATCATTTTACGGTTATGCGTCCGCCAGGCTTGCTGCATTTGAATAACCTTAAAACACTTTGGGCGACTCTGTTTGGGCATCAGGTGCAAATGGTCGCCAAATCCAATGAATGTCAATGATATCAGAGTCCTTGTCACCGGATAGCCCCCCTCTCCCTCTGCCCCACAGCCTCCGCCTCCCCTTTGGCAATGGCCCGAATTTATGCCGCCCATTATACCATTTTGACATATGTACAAGCACACGTGACTACATACGGATGCGTGCAGGCGTGTGTACATAGGTGTATGGACATGTGTGTGGTTGCGGGTCTCTATGAGTGTGCGTGTGTGTGTGTGTGTGGTGTGTTGTGTCTGTTGTCTACGCTTGGCACTGTTTGCACTGTGGCCAAATGGGCAACCCAGCAGCACCTACATATGCAGGCCGCAGTTTTCATTTGATTCTATACTCATTTAAATATAAACAACTGTGTATTCACACTCATATTCATGTGGCTGTTCCTATTCATAATGATATTCATACTCATATTCATATTTTTCATCTGCACATCGCTGCGAGTCCTGCTGGGTATTTGGATGCGCCTATCTATCTAGGCGCCTCACACCGCGCCCCCGTCGCGCCTCTGGGCGTGCATGCTGGCGTTATCCGCTGCTCTGATAAGCTGCATTATCTGGCGGGCCTTTGTGAAATGCGAGCTTTGTATTAGCTATGTACGAGTATTTGCCCATGTGTGCGTGAGCGTGAGAGTGTTTGGCTCGGCCTGTGTCTGCGTGTGCGTTATGCAAATTTGTTTATAGCTTATTTATATCTGAAACAATCCTGTGTGCCAGCTGTCGCCGCGCTGTCACAATGCTAATGAATAAATATTTAAAACTGAACGCAAGCGGCCACAAACAAATAAAATAATTATGCGTTTCGCGGGCAAAATACAACAAAAAAACAAAAACAAGAGGAGAAAACCTCAAAAAGTATTGCAAAGACAATCATGGCACACGGCGCCAAGTCAAACAAATAAGCTCGCCGACCTCCGTGTCTGTCCGTGCCGTCCGATCCGGCAATCGCGCACCTCAAAGCGGCTCAAAAAGTTACAAAGTCTTCGTCGCTTCCATTGCCGCCGCCGCCGCTGCCGCCTCCGCCCGCGCGTCGCAGGTAAAAAATCAAACTCATGAATAAACAAAAACCAGAAAGCAAGGAAAATGTTATTAGTTTCCTACTCGGCTACGGCAGAGGCTCCTGTTCCTGCTCTGCTCTGCTCTGGCTACGGCTCCAGTTCCGTCGCGCTGAAGTGTTGCACAAACAACGCAGCCAAATTAAATGAAAGCAGAAAAAGGGCTGGGTGGGTCGCATGGAGGTCCGTTCGAGTGGAAGATGTTGGGGACTTTGCCCGGGCAATCAACATGAAAGTGAGCTGCCTGGCCCGTCCATCCCTGCGCCTCCCCCTCCTGTGCCATGCCGCCGACAGCCGCCTGTTAAATATTCTAATTCAAGAAATTGAAATGAAGCTCCTTGGCGTCAAATTAATTGAAAATATTTTACATTTTCAGCGTCCACTGCCCGCCAAAGTATGTTCCGATCCATCTATCCCTTCCGTTCCGCTCCGTTCCGCCGCCGTTCCGTTCTTTTTCGTCATATTATCCAATTGCGATTCCGCAAAATATTCGTTTGTTGTTTAACGCGCTTTGATTTCGATTCAGTTTCCCAAACTGTTGATTTGCCCAACCGCAAGCGAAAGCATCCTCCAAAATTCCTGACATTGCGCTCCGCTCTGCGCCGCCTGCGAGCTGCGAATCTTGGCGAAGTAGCTGAAGCAACAGCCAAGAGGCAGCCCAGCCCAGCCCGGCCTCGAATTCCGGCCTGGCAATGCATTTACAGGTCAGCGGGCCTGTAACCGCTGCCGCTGCCTCAAACCTCTCTGGGGCATCATCGTATCTCAACGTATATTTGGTCAGGCCCAAATTTATTGGTTAATTGGCATTTTAGGCATTTCATTTAAGTTGCGCTTCGCTAGGCTCGGCCTCGTGGTCTTGTTCTTCTTCGGACCAGGCCAAGGCATTCGGTGAGGCCTCAGCTTCAATGCATGCTGCATACGAGATCCCACAAGGCAGCGCAACAATGATGATACTGCTCCGAGGCACGTACAGCCGATTTTGCCTCCCCTAGAAAATGCAAAACTTAAATAAGAATAACAGAAAGGCCGACGCTGATCCAATTCGAGGTGTCTATACTCTTCTTTTCAATTCTCTAGCTAACAGAAATAAAATTCTTTTCACTTTTTCATTTTTCAAATTAGTGATCGACACATCGATATTTTAAATGGAATTCCACTTAATAAAATACTGAGTTTTTGTTAACTTCAAGTGTATACATATATAAATAATATTTTATATGTAAATATATAATCTACTTTATTTATTATTGATTATATTAAGAACTAATGCGACACTTAAATTGCTTTCAACTTATTCTAAAAACTTTATTAGCTTTAATGCATGTTGACAAGCAGACAAAAAACCATTTGTAATCTACATATACATACATAAATAAATATATTCATATGTATGTATGTATGTATGTACATATGTATGTTCTTTCAAGCCAAACCCGGAATAGGCCCGTTTGACGCTTATGGCTTACAGATGTTGCATGACAAATTCATTATGCTGCCACGATGAAGAGAGTATAAGAATGCGAGAATAAAGGCTTGGAATACAAATAAAAGAACTTTGTGGAATCAAATTAAAATGCTGCAAAAGAGCGGAAAATTATAACAAACAGCAACTGGCAAAAATAAACTGGCAGCACACAAAATGCTAAAGGCATAAGGGAAATTGTAGCACAGATAGAAAGAAAACATGCACACACACACACACACAGAGAGAAACATATACTGAGAGGCAGGGACAAACACACACACACACACTGGGGAAATGTGAAGCGTAAAACGATGACAGACTGGCGACATGTTGCAGCGGCAGCAGTAGCAGCAGCAGCAGCAGCGACGACGGCCGACAGCGTCGCATTATGAAAGAATTCACAGAAACCGCCAGCGCTGCCGCGAGGCGACAACAACACGAGAGGAACAAAAAAACAGCAGAGGAATCCTGTACGCGACGGAGAGATGCCCTGTACATTAACGTGTGCACACTTACAACAAAACATCACATGATCATGCAACATTATCGATACTGTTGGTATTGATACAAAGTTATTTCTTCAAAGTTTCTGCTCGGAATTAACTTAATACAATTGATACTACCCACCTGTATTGCCATTAGGTATGTCCGACTTAAGTTATATTACATTCGTCATTTGCACAGACCTATAATACCCTACATCTACAAATAAAGCTGCGAGTTATGCAGGACACACAGAGAACTGAGAGCTGAGCAGAAAAGAGACCACCGCGAGCTCATTGACAACATCTTGCAAACGGATTAAGAGCAAAAACTCATTAAAATTATGTTGGGCCATGCATTAAATGCAATTCAATGCTGGCAACTCAGTGGCCCCTCCTGCCCCCTGTTGCCGTTGAGTCGCCTTCGTCTCCATCAGCATCACTATTACCACTGCGGGTTTTACCTTCTTCTGTAGTTAATGCGCTCTTTGTTTAACATTCATACACTTTTTCGGGATGCAGTGCGGCCAGCACGGCTCCCTAATGCGCTGCTGCTGCGCGCCTGTGGTTCCCAACGTGCAGGAAGAATGTTTTCCAACCAACAGCGGAATCTGCAGTTATATATATATGTACATATTATGTATAAACATTTCCGAACAGTCTTCTTGTTTAAAGTCAGATTGTTCGCTCCAGTTTCTCAATCTATATTTTGTTAAATTAAAAATAAATACTGATAATAACCGATACTTTTCGTATTTATTTAATACAGATAATAATCGATAGTTATCGAAAGTTACTAGTGATGTAATTTCTGCGATGGCAAGAACTTTCATTTTTATTTCACAAGTAAAACCTATTTTTTAAATGTTGGAAAATGGAACAAAAATATAAGTAAAAAAATAAAAATAAAAACATGAAGTTCAACTTCCACCTCTATATACCAGAAGTGTACATTGTATACGGTATTAAGTCCAGATATTGTTAGGAAAGCTCAAGTCTGTTGAGCCAATAAAGATGAAAATGTTTCCAGAGCAATTTAAATCTTGCACATTTTTCGCATTGTTTGCGTATAAAAAGTGCAGCATTCGTATTTAAAATTGACAGAAATTGTCTAGCTAAGCGGTTTATCCAATGCCAAAACTGGACAAGGACCATGCCAAGGCACCACATAGGATACATACATAGTGTGTGTGTGTATAGAGAGATAGAAATATATTTTAGAAGTGCAGGCGGAGCGAGAAGCTAAGCCTTTTCCCTATTAGCAAAACATTTGTCTTGCACAAAACTTCTCTGTCCTTTCGGAATGCTGACGATGAGAACGACGAGGCATTATCAAAGCTCAGGGCAGATGGAAGGGGGAGGCGAAACGACTGTGGAGTAAATCAAAAGCAATACACTAAAAAATCATTGACGAAAATGAAAGTCAACCAACCGCAAATCCCTTAACACATTTGTCAACACTTCGTCATTGTCAGCACACACAGAATGAGCCCCACACGGGGGATTATCGTTGTTGTTATTGTGGGGGGCGGGGGAGTTAACTTGGCATACGGATTCATGTGAAATGTGTGCGGGCTGAAGTTTTGGCCAACATTTAATACACTCGACTGGGCTGTGCTCAGTTCGGTTCGGTCTGCCTTGGTCTGGTTTGGTTTGGTCTTGGTTTGGTTCTGTTACGTTCAGTTCCGTTCCATTCAGTGTGCTGTGTCCTGTGTCCTGTCCTATCCTGTGACGTCCTGTTTGGCTGCTCTTTTCTTGTGCGTCGCCCCACTCCCTTTGGGGTCGCCCCCAAGGGTCCTGGCCAACTGACCCTCTGGCAATGAGCATAACAACATCTCGGCCAGCAGCAACAATAACAAACATGTGGAGGACAGAGAGGAAGAGCGAGAGAGGGAAAACAAATCAACAGCGATGAGCACAAATGGCAGCAGCTATAACAACTCTATCAAGCTTATTTCGATGGGCAAACAACAAACACACTCGGTGGGCTGGGCTGGGCAGGCGAGTCACACCCGAACCCAGTCCCGGAGCCGGAGCCGTGTAGTCAGGGCTGGAGCTGGTGCTGTAGCCGTAGCCGCTTTGACAAACTGTGTCAATAGCATTTTTATTTGTGTCCAATTTATTTGTTGCTGCTGGGAACGATTGGTTGCCCGGCAGTTTTCTGAGCCATTTGCAGCGTTTAAACTTAACAAGCGAGCAAATAACAAAAAGTCAACATCCACTCAAAGTCATAAGTGTGCGTGTGTGCCAGTGTGTGTGTGTGCGTGTGTCCACAAGTGTCAAAACTGTCCCGATGTCTTTGACTTCGAACATCCCAAAAGGATCAGCTATTCAATTTGTAAAGGTTCATTGCCGGCAGAACTTGTTCGCCTTCTTCGCCTCTATATGAATTGTCTGGCCAATGTGGGTGTGTGTGTGTGTCTATGTGTGTGTCTGTATGTGTGCCACACCCGTTGACCTGCCAGCGACCTTCGCTTGCAGAATCGCAGGACCCGCACTCCACTCAAGCAGCAATACAATCAAACATGCTGCCAGACACACAGCTAGAAAGAGACAGCAAGAGGAAACGAGTGCGAAAAAGAGAGTGAGAGAGAGTGGAAGTGGGAGTGCGAGAGAGGAAGACAGTCCACATCCTGTTTAATGTTCATTTCTTACGGTTTGTTAAGTTCTTCAATGTGTCAGCAGTAGCCGGCAATGGCGGAGTTCCTGAAGTCACCAGTTCCTCCTTCAACTTCAGTATCCAACTGTGAATATGCCACCAAGTTGCCCATTGCCCATTGCCCGTTGCCAGTTGCCGGTTGCAAGTGCGACATTCCAGTGCAGCGAAATGTTCAACTGCTTCCAAGCTGATTCCAATTGCGACCTTAAATTAATATTAATTTGATTCAATCGAGAAACCAAATAAGAATTTATTGCCTCGAGCGAATTTAAAGAGAGTCAACTTTGTTATCTCGTTGCGACACAAGTTAATGCTGCAAAATGATAAGTTCAAACCATTTTCGCACAACCAGTTGTTTATTTTGAGGTGAGAAAATCAAATAAACATTATTTGCTTAGCATTTTCATGCGTTTACCCACGTTAAAGTCGTGCAAGTTGTATAACTGATTCAAATGCAGTAGATACAAATCGAAAATTTAAACATTATTGTATAACTTTGCTTATTCAGCATTCTGATAAACATTTAGCATTAACTTTATATGCTTATGTTATTCAGTAACCATTCTGTCAAATTTGATGATTGTAGGTTTAATAATGACAGAGTTTAAGGTGTTCATACAGACAAACAAAGCGACCGAGAGTCAGACTTAGGTCAGTCCGTATCGACTCGACTATTGTTGCTGACCTAGAATAGCTGAAAAGGTCAGCAACTTCACCATTTCTTACAATTTTTATGATCAATGTTCAGATGATATCACAATGTTCTTTTTAAATCATGATTTGATTGCGATTATCGATAACATTATTAAGTAACGCTCAAGTAGTTCGCTGCAATGTTAATTCGAAATGTTTTTGTTAGTTTCATTTTCAATAAATCCAGTGAATTAATTATTGTTTATGATTACCACATTCATTTATCAATTGTCCAACAATGGAATTAAATTTCAAATTGTGTGGAACTTTAAGGCCAACATTGAAAGCAGACAAAAGGATTAAAATGAACAAAAGCAACATTAATCGGACTGCAATGAAACTTGGCGAACTTTGATGTGGATAAAGCAAACCCAAAGAAAGCACCAACTTTATTACAGCTCTACTATGGTTGAATTCTCAAATATATTACATACATTTTAATTAAGACTTATGTATGTATGTACGCACTTGAATAAACTGAATACACGCGCATATTTCCAGCAAAGGAATGAAAGGTGCCTCCGTATTATCTCAAATGCAACAAGGTAGTGAAGATGTCTGCCCAAACAATACAATTATACTTACATACATACATACCTGGCATACGTATTATACAGATATCCTTAAGGCGAAGCGAATTCGCGAAGCCTCCGCTGGCCTGGTCAGTCCGGGCGAGAAGAAATTCAATTGAAATTAATTAAACTGCAGTTTGTCGGCACGAGGAACATAACGAACAAGTTGGAAGTCAGTCTGAAGAGTTGAATACTGCAGGTGGAGCTTAGGGGAATGGGGAGTGGGAGGGTAGAATCGCTCGTCACCTTGAGTAAATGCCGTTTCGTATCAACAACTTCATCGTCGGAGCCGCTGGCTTCGGTGCTCGAGGAGCAGCCAGGCGGCAACCATATCATTTACAGTGAGTTTATTTAAGCGTCCTTATTGCCAAGGCTATACTATATACATATATATGTATATACGTATACATCAGGCAGGAGCTCCTTGTTGCTGTTGTTGTCCTGTTGATTTTTTAGTCTATTTGATGCTGCTTCGATAGCAACGATAAATTCTCATCACGTTTGCAAAATATTTTTCTATCACCTATAAAACATTTGAAGCAGCCCTGCGGCAAAACTTTCCCAGGACAATGGGAATGTCCTGTGTGTGTGTGTGTGTGTCTCAGTGTGGGTGTCTGTGTGTGTCTCTCTAGCTGTAGGTGGCGCTATTGTAGCTGCTGCCTTGTGCTGGCTGCCTGCTGCCTGAGCTGTTGCCTGGTTGCATGCAACATTCTTCTACACGAATGTTTATTTATTTGATTTCTTTTCTTTGCTGCTGCTTCATCTTCTGCTCCTTCGGCTTGTGCTTCTTCCACTTTTTGCCTGGCATAACATTTTGTGTGTTTTGTGTCTTGTGCTAGCGAAGGCCTGAATAATACACGCCCACCGCCCCCAGCCACGCCTTGCAAGAACAACAACAAGAACTGCATAGAGAGCTGAGGCAGTCCCAGCACATTAGCCCAAGTGCACACCAAGAGTCCCGTTGCTGCTATCGCATTGCTTGTGCGGGTTTTTTTTTTGGCGTTTTTCGGCTAAATTTGACTCATTGTAGCTTTTTGTTAGCACGTCTATTTGTGCGATAAACAACCTTAACGCAGCTATCAAGTGTTAAACGATATACATGAATTCGTAAGGCAGGTCAGAAGTAGGCTAGACATATCGATAACTTTCGCCTGTGAAGATAACTAGCCATAATATTGCCATGAGAAAACCACAAAAGAGAAGAGTGGTTATATAGATAAAACTCATCAGCTTCATGTTGCTCATAAGCGGTTTCCAATAAAGAAAATTAACTTAAGAACAACGGGGAGAAAATGCATATAATTTACTAGACAATGATAATATTGAATGGATCTATCGATAGAATCTAGAGAAACCTGCAAAAGTATCGAACAAATAAATGGAAACCCTTATTGATAGACAACACTCACTAGAAATTATTCTTTCGTGCCTTCTGCTGAAAGAAGCTAAACTAAAAGGCTAGTTTATGGCTAGCGTAGATTGGCAGCACTGTTGGCGCCGCTGGAGTCCTCCAGATGGGCCATAAGCCGCGGCGTGCCGCACATCCACACACAGAGAGATAGAGAGAGAGAAAGTGAAAGAAAGAGAGGGACAAAAAGAGAGGCGGAGACACACACACACACACATAGACAGAGAGACAGGCACACATGGACATGACAACGGTTTTGCCTTTTGGCTACATCCGATCTGCAGCCATTTGAAGCAATTTTCGCTTCCGTTTCCAAATGCGATTGTCCTGCGTAAGTGCCGCATACACACACACACACACATGTGTTGTTGTTGTTGCTGCTGATGTGGTTTCGCTGGTAGATAAGGCCAAGTGCCCCTATGTGAAGAGAATCTTTGCAGCTGTCCGTCGCTTTCGTTTGGCTTTTCGCATTTTGTTTTGCACTCCTTTTGCGCCATCTCAGCGTGCACACACACACACACACATGTGCATATATAACTTAACCGTTATTTACACTTGAACTTTGCCTGCATGCTGCAGTAGTCCGTCCTCACTCTTCCCTTCTCTCTGCCTGCTGTCTGATCATTGACATTTCAATTGTGCTCCTCGATTTGCGCAGATTTGCGCGCGAATATTTCTAGGCGCTAATTAAGTCGAACTTTTCCCATTTAGTGCGCAACGAGAAACAACAGCAACAAGAACAACAACAACAGCAACTAAGCAGAAGATTGTAGTATATATGCGCTGCATATGATTTATTTCAGGCGGCGCTCTAAACAAATATCTGGCAAACTTTGCGCTCCGATAGCGTTCGCTCTTCAACGACGGATGTCAAGTGGCGAGATGAGTGCTGTCGGGGGAGGGCAGAGGGATAGAATGGGAGGGGGAACGGGGATGCGGGATGCCCGCAACACGCGACAAGTTGGCTGAAGTTTGCATTTGAGATTCATGACGAGACAACGTCGCGTATACGTAACGTGGGATAGTCGCCTCGCTTGCAGGTGCAGGAGCAGGGCTTGAGGGAGTAACGGGAGGGGGGTGGTTGGGTTGTGTGGAGTGCTGTGGAGCAAGGGCAGCGTTGGCAATTCCAAGGCGCGCGCGAAGGTGGCATTCTTGGCGTGCGAGCTTTGCATGTGGCGCCTAAATTAATTTGCACTGCGCTTTTGCTGTTGTTCTTTCTCCCCCGCCACCCACTCCCCTTCCCCTGTTCTCGGCAGTAGCTCTAGCTAGTTGGAAAAACTTGACGACAAAATATGTAAACGACAAACACAGACAGAGCAGCAGATGGAGCGGAGGAGGAGGAGGAGGAGAGGGGAGATAAGGATCTAAGCGAGTGGGAGCAGGAGAAACAGCATGTGGAGCAGGAGCAGTTGGTTAAGTTGGAGCAGCATGTGGAGGAGCAAGAAAATGGGGGGGGAAGCAGAGGAAGCATTCCTGGTACACTAAAGTCAACCGAAACGCCGCCAACTGTCAACAAAGTTGCCAGTTGAAGAAAGAGGAAACTTTTCTGCCGGAATATTGTTTATAAATCTCGCATCAAAGTGTTATAGTTTCATTGCACTTCTTCTTTAACTTGTTGTTCTTGTTCTTGTTGTTGTTGTTGTACTTATAAATGATATCTTGCAAATGACGTGGTGTCTGCCTGCCGTGCATGTTATGGACCTGTCAATCAACGAGCTTACACATTTAATTGACAACACGCAAGGTTCAGATCGGATAAGGATAATAGGAACGGGCGAAGGATGAGCGCAAAAGTTGGCGGCAAATAAAGTATTAAAGTCTAAAGGACTCTCATTAATATGGCAAAAGGGAACGAGTATTTAAAGTCGTAGATGAAAAGAGAGTTCTATATTATATTATCTATTCTTTAATACCAATGATATTCTGAATACCAATGATATTCTCTATGTTATGCATATCCTGCAAAGTTTAAAGAACTTTCATTTAAAGTCTTTAGAACTTTCTTTTAAGTCTTTTAGTTTCAGCTCAACTCGTTGACTAATTGAAAGGAATATTGAAAGACAGATCTACATATGTTATATATATGTATGTTATATCTTCATTCTTACAGCATCCCATTCCTTCAATCCTAATGACCTTTTCCATGCATCTGCTGCAAAAGTAGCCAAAAACTGCGTAATCTGTGTGTGATTAAAAGCAACTTTTACTGCCTTAACTTTGCTTTCTTCCATCTCTATATAGAGGAGGGGGGGGCTCCATTAGAGAGTTTCAAGCCTCATTCCATTGACATTATCGCCGTAACGACGATGGGGGATGCTTTCCCTCCTTTTTTTTGGATCGCTTTCGTTTTCGTTTTGCGCATTCAAATCACTTTAACATAATTCGCCAATAAAAATTCATTGAATTATATTTTGATTGGTTTATGGAGCGCGTTCTTTTTGCAATGGAAGGGGGAAAGCTATAAGTGTGTATGCGTGTGTGTGTGTGTAACTGCGTCCCTGTCGCTATCTCTAGTGTCATCTCCATGGCCATCGGCAGCGACATCTGCGAAGTGCGTCGTCGCTTCGTGTTTTTCCGTGTGTATTACATTTATTATTAGCCCCGGCGAAATGTCCTTTTAACAACTTTTGCGGTCGGCATTGATATGCGCAGAACGCAGGCCAAATGCGTCCAGATTAAGCAATCCTCTCTCCCGCACCCTCTCTCTCTCTCCCCCATCACCTATCCCCCATCATCATCATCATCATCTCCATTCCTTTTCACTGCTGTTCGCCACAACAACAGCTGACAATAATAAGAAATGGGCCGCCAGCCAAGGACCATAAAATGATTGCGAGTGTCAACCCGGGCGCAGGACAAGAGGCAAGTCAACACACACACACATACTCTGACTATTAACAATTTGCCTCCTCAGACCCCGTTTGCCGGCAGGTCAGCGAGGGGTCCGCCAAAGTTCCGTGTGCCGAGTGGCGTGTCCTTTTTTTATTTATGCCGTCAATAAAAACTCTCAGGCGTTAACGTTTAAATATTTTGCCTTGGCCATACCCTGTAAGAAGAAAGGGGTAAATGCGGCATATTTGGCTAATTAGAACAACGTTTAAACTTGACCAAACAAGATATTCCTATCTGAAATCCTGATTTATATTTTTGTCTTGTGTATCGTGTATAAATATCGTATGTATATATTTTCCATATTTAATTGTTGTTATATTTATACTCGTACTGCAGTTTAACCCGAGCCTGAGGTATCTCCCAGTCGAGTACTCTTTTATTATCGCACCGTTTTCATTGCTTATGTCACAGCACAAAATAAATTCAGGTGGGGCCAAACGCGATTTTCGAGACATTCCCCCGCTTAAATTATGTCATGCCAAAGGGCCTGTTTATGGTGACACATTTTTCAGTAGGCATCACTTGATTGAATTAGAAAACGTTTGGCTTTTACATGAATTACCATTATGAGCAGCAATAATAACAGAGTTGTTTTTGAAATTTCGATTAATTAGTTCTCTCTTCACTTCATTCATTGGTATTTAAATGTTGCCATTAAATACTAACTTGCTGCATATATCGAAAGTTTGTAATATCGATATCATGATTGTTAAATCAACGGCGTTGCCAACTATCCCAGATTGAAGTTGGCCGACTTTCCCTATGTTTGTTGTTTAGTTTATTTAATATATTAAGTTGAATGATTAATTTAAACTACATATTCATTTGCTAAAACATATGTATATGTTTATGAATAAGAATAATAAGAATAAAAATAAAACCCAAGCCAGCAATCTTTTAAGAATACTTTAAGCAGCACTAAACTAAAATTACTGTTGACTTTAAGCGATTTATCCGGTTGAGTAATCGGTTTGTCTCTAAGAAAGAGAGAGAGAGAGAGCAAAATACATATTCGATTTTTCGGGTTAATTTGAAGCTATAAATCGCATTTAAATTCGAGATGCAGCACTCCCCCCGCCCCCACGCGAATGGAATCTGCCATTCGCTTAGGAAAGTAGGCAATAAATTTACTTGGCCTCTTCGACTAGCGCACTCACAGGTGACAAACACACATACACAGACAGTCGCTTGCTCGCTCGCTCACACAACTGTCAACGGCAAGTCAAATGGCTGACAGCCACGCCCCCTGCCCCCTGCCCGTGGCACTGCACGGCCCCAAGTGGGCTGTTGTGGCACTGGGCTGGCTGGAAGGCGTTTTGCGGTTAGCCTGTCACGCGGTGGGTTCATCAAATCTGTGTAAGTGAAAATCTCTGCCCGTGAAAGGGGCTCTAGGAGGAGGGGGAGTGGTGGGGACTGGTGTGGGCTGGCGTCTCGTATAATATTAATAAAGCAGAAATTGACAGATTCAGAATGACAAATTTGTCGTCAAGCCTGATAAATGATATGAAATCTCAGGGAAAATATTGTTGCAAAAACATTTTGCCGCCTCGGTGGCGAAAGGACAAAAGCAAGAGAAGCCGAAGCCGAAGCCTGTGGCAGGGGGAGGCAGAGCGGCAGAGGAGGAAGATAAATATTGATAGCATCTGCGGCGAGCAGTTAAAAAACGAACCAAAATGAAATGAAAATTGTGCAAAAAGTTGAAGAAAACGCAGCAGCAGCAGCCGCCGCATTTGCAGTCCAAGGCGGAGACGAAGACGAAGATGCAGAGGACACAGGACTGAGGACAGAGGACAAAGGCATTGGCAGCAGAATGAAGGCGCCGCTGACGTCGCCTCGGAACACTCGACTCGGCGTGTAATGCAAAGCAATTTGGTATGGCAGCAGAATCCTCGCCAGATCTGTGGATTGCCGGCCGGAGAGACACGGAGACAGGTGGCTAAACGGTGTCCTGGCCGGCCTGCTTGGCCCGGGGCTGCATGTTTGCATGTCAACCCCCTCTGATGAGGAGAAGTAGGAGAAGGAGGGGAAGGAAGGTGGTGGCAGGCAGCCAAGTTAAATTTCAAGATTTTACAGATAGTGTTCGTTAGTCAACGCCCGGGAAACTGTTGGCGGACGCAGGGGGAGGAGCTGCCACAGGGCAGAGAATGAGATGCTCTCGAAGTGTGTCTCTTTCTCTCTGTGTGTGTGTGTGAGGCTGTGGGCTGCATAGATATTCCGACTGTTAAAAATTTTGCATTCATTTTCGATTTTTGGGTTTTATTTTAACATATATAAATTTCAGTTACTTTACGACTTATTTAATTTGATAGATAGGACAAGAGATATATAATTATTTTATTAATTGTTTTATTTAAGTATTATTTGAAGTTCTGTTTTTAAAATTAAACTATAAACGTGTCTTTAACTTATTTAATCCCAATTCGATTTTGTATATCTTGTCTTTCTTTGCAAGTTCTTCGAGCATATTTCATGCATGCATTATGATGCCTCTTTGGGATCTATATCGCAAATGCAGATAACGAATCCACTCGAACCCGACTCAAGCTAACATTTTGTACTCTCTCGGGCAGTTGCTGACCGTCTGTTCCGGGCGCAGCATCTTTTTCCATGGCTGCAGTGCCCCCTAAGTGCAATTTCAAGTGTTGGCTGCCTGACATCAATCTGGCCAGGCACACAGAGAGGAAGAGGCAGAGAGAGAAGTAGAGAGAGACGATAAAGACACTGGGGAGCAGGCTGAGCGATGATAGGGAGCAGGGCGAGGAGGGCGAGGCACCCGACTTGGCCGCTGTGGCTGCATTGTTTGTCAGCCTAATGTCTGTGCGGGTGCCGCACCGGCCTGAAAAACACGAGTACAATAAGATGAAGATGAAAGACACCTGTGCGGGGTGGGGAAGGGCATGGGGGAGCTGCTGTGTGGGTCGAGTTGATGTGTCTCTGCAGCATCCTGCACCGAATGCTGCCTCGTCATTTTGGCAACGTTCCGCTTACCTCAGCGGAGGAGGAAGGCAGGACAGTGGAAGAGGAAGGAGGGGGGGGGGCGTAGTTCGAGTGGTAGTTGGCTGAGGGACGACGGTGTCTGCTTCAAGTGATTTTCAGCCATGCGGCTGCATTGCGGCTTCGTCTGTGGGCACCGAACTTAAAATTCAATTTGTTTGTCCGTGATTTAGTGTAATTTAAGCGCACTACTGAAAAAGATATATGAGCTCTTCAGCCTGACGAAACTCAGGTGACTTAGTCCTTCTCTTGCTCCATTTCCTTCCCCGCCCCCTGCCACAGCACGCTCTCTCTCTCTCGGTGCGTGTGTGTGACAGTTCATTAGTATTCCGGCGCCAAATGGCGAATGGTGAATGGCAAATGGCAAATGGCATTGGCAAAGTGATTCTTAGTTCACTTCTCTGATTGAGATTTTTAACTTCAGATTCAGATTCGGATACTGCTTCGGCTACGGACTCGTAGCTGGCTTCAGCTACAGACTGCGCCAGCTCATCCAAGTCGAGCCGTTTGTCAGCGGCTGACATGAATAAGTCATAGCTGGCAGTCGTGGCTGAGAGAGAGAGAGAGGTGGGGTGCAGTGGGTTGGGGCAACACTGCCAACTGGCAGCAGCTCAAGCAAGTCAGTGAGTCAGTCTCGATCTCCCTGTCTCTGTCTCTGCCTCTGCCTCCCCTCACCGCAGCCAATGACATGTGCAATATTTGTCTTTCTTCAAAATGGCAGCCAATACACAGAGTTGTCAACTCATGCGCTCGACTGCCTGCCAAGAGTAATGATGCCTCTCTGGCAGCGACTCTGCCATACCCTGTCGTCGAGTCGCCTCGCCACTGCAGTTCCCCTCCCCGTCCCGCATGGAGTTCTGCATTGTCAGCGGCTAAGTGCCAGTTAAACCAAAAGTAATGGCGCATTTGCCAGAAGCGCAAAAAATGCAAGAGGATGCAATGCGATGCTGCTCCTGCTGCTGCATCTGCTTGGATTCAGGCACTCTGCCCAGTGTGACCAGTGCGGCCAATGTGCCTGATGCGACAATGGCGAAATGAATGGTCATTCCTTAAGTTTTTTAACTTGCTGGATAAATGAGAGCGAATACATATGGCAAGCATATGATACATTGATAACATACATACGTACGATATATAACAGGCATACACACGCCACATTTATGAGCACATATATGTATATATAAAAACTAGGTCTAAATCTCTCTGCAGTGCACAATATGCATATAAATAAATATAAAAACAGCATGCATATGCTAATTTACGTAAAACATTAAATAAACCTTTATAAAGTATTTTTCTTATTTTTAAAAGTACTTCAAATCCATGAGAGAGCGATCGGCTCTCTTCGTTAGAAACCGCGAGAAGCGCACAGCGGCATCAACTCAGTCGCGGAACGATGAGCACGGGCATATTTCTTTGCTCTAGCCATCGTTTCAATGTATATGTGCTATGTATGCACATGCACGCAATAGGCCTGTTGTCAAACTTCTCAAGCAACGCATACATTCATATGCACATGCATACACGCACACATTGAAACGATCGCAGAGCGCAAAGAAATGCACCCATGCTCATCGTTCCACTGTCGTTGTGCGACTGAGTTGATGCCGCTGTGCGCTTCTCTCGGTTTCTAACGAAGAGAGCCAATCGCTCGCTCATGAAACACTTCGTGTTCAGGGGTCCCACTCTCCGCACCTCGTCAAATGAGTAGATTCCGCTGTTTGAGTACTCTATATGTTCGATGCTTAGTGTTAATAGTAACACCTCTAAGCAGTGTTAACACTGTGTGTCAGTGTGTCCACGCATTCTAAATTAACATATAGACAACACTGTTGGCAAATCAGCTGTTTTTGGTAACAATAAGAGTCCAATAAGAGTTAAAGTTAACAATTAATACATACGATAATAATAAAATAAATAATACGAGTATGCCGAGTAAATAGTCTGCAGTTTAACATACATAGGAAGCCAATTGGTGATTTACAGGGAATCTGGTGCGTCAATCAGGTTTGCTGCAATTGCTCGATTAAAACAAGATCTAAAAGTTCCTTTTAATTTCATTGCAGTATCTAATTCATTTTAATTCTAATTCATATCAAGTCAACAGCGCCGGCAAGTGCATGTAATATTCGTTGTAATGCTCACGGCAATTCATGCTGAAATTCATGTGTTGTTAGCAATGCCAAAACGATCCGATTGGATATCTAAATGGAATCCGACGCATTGAAAATCTGCCTCAGTAGGACGGCCAAACCTGTGGCGAGCACTTTACATGGGAATTACATGGAAACATGCAGTACACATACATCGATATGTATGCGAAATATGTTTACCGATGCACAAACTCGGCTCTGCACCTCATAAACGTAGGTATCTCAAATTTATCGCCTTGCAAGATGCATTAAAAGTCATTGTTTTGCATTCATGAGGTTACATTTGCCTCGCCGGGTGAAGGCACAAAGGGCAGAGTGGAATCACTGGAACCGATGGCTGCCAGCTTGCGGAGGTTGAGGCAAACAGCAACAGCAGGAACGGGAAAGGGAACCAAACCGAACCAAACCGAGCAACAAGAATGCTGCTGCAATTGTTATGGCAATAGAAATGAAAGTGGCCGCCAGTTGGCCAATTGGCCAGTTGTCCTGCTGTCCTGCTCTCCAGCTGGGCCATTTGGCCAGTTGGTTTGTTGGTAACTAGCAGCAAATTTGCGTGCAACCGCAACGGCAGCGGCAACTCCCTCTGTGCACTGTGTGTGTGTGTGTGTGTGTGTTTGGCTGTGGTGTGTTTGGTGTGTGTTGAAGGCAGCTGCAAATTTTACAAGCAACCACACTAACACACACACGCACACACCCACAAGAGGAGGGGGTAAATTGAACTTTGAATGTCGATATACAACGCACAAAACTAAACAAAACAACTGCACAATCGCAACAACAACAACAAAAACAACAGTAGCAAGTACAAATGACAAAATGCTTGATTAGCAAGATACCCTGTAAGCCATGTCTGCACTTGACAATCAACTCCCTTGCCTAATTCTATTCTGTTAATCACTGAATGATCAGGTTAAGTTTAAATCAGCATTTTATTTTTAGAAACTTAACAGATTTGCACAGTTGGTATTATAATATCAGGTTAGTTTCCCTCTGCTTAGCTATAAGCATTCGTGGTCATCAATATACAACTGTAAACTTTACTTCCATTCCAAAATGCCAACTGTCAACATCTGCATGAAGTTCCATGAATGTCCTCTGCTCACCTCAGTTCGTTCTGCTGCCTTCATGCCCTGCTACAGGGTATCATAATCACTCGTCAGCTGCTGTTTCAAATCGAGTGATGACGTAACGACATTACCCAAGTAGCACGTTGCACGCTGCATGTTGCACGTGGCACATTGTTTGGGGCTGCAATGCAAGAGAGAGAGAGAGAGAGCGCATTTGGTTAGCAATGCGTGCGGGATATGTTTATCACTTTATAATTGGTTTTTGGGCCCTCGAAAGTAGGCAATGCAATTGACCACCTGCAAGATCGCCAGGCGGCAGTACTCGCACTCCCTTTCTCTCCAGCTGGCACTCGCCCCCTCGCCTCCTTCCTGCCCTGCCAGCCCTTTTCTCTGGCTGCAGTGCAGTAGCATTTCGAGTGCTAAGGCGCACTCGTTGCAGTTGTTTGTTGTTCATGTTGTTGTTGTTGCTGTTGCTGTTGCTGCAGTTGTTCGACTGCACTTAAAACTTTTCAAGTTGCATCGATAAGGGGGCGGACGCAAGGAGAGCGGAGTGCTGGATGCGTTGGAGTTATGCAGAATTGGTCGAAGGGCGCCAGGATGGCAGGCCAAAAAGGACGATGGAGGAGCCAGTGGGGCATGCGGCATGCGGCTATGACGACTGCAGCAAAGAGTTGTTGCGAATTTCTGGTTTCACGCTGTCTGATTTTGATTGGAAATTTTCGTACGCTCTGCTCTAAGCAGCAGCGACGGTGGCGGCAGCGTTGGCAGCCAGAATGGAAATAGAAATGGAAATGGTCATGGAGATATAGACGACGTTTGGCGCAGCCGGAGTTGGAGTTTGGAGTTGCACAAGAGACAGTGGACGGGCGGGCAGCGGCGGCAAGAAGGAGGATGCAGTCGTTGCTCGCCCGCAACTCGACTCGACTCGACAACAGGAAACAAGCCAAAGAAGAGCATACTTCCGCATTTGCACTGTGCTGTTGGGATCCGCAAATATGTCACGATAAACAACAACAGCAACAACAACAACAGTGAAAGAAATAACAATAACAACAGCGACTGTATCAGCTACAGCTTCAGTTTCAGCACGAGGTCAAAAGCGGACAAGGAGGAGTCGCAAGAGCAGCGGCGGAGACCGGAGCAGGCGCTCTCGCTTTGCAAACTGCTGACTCGATATCCGGCTCGGGGTCGGCTGCCTGCCGGGCTGCAGGCTCCAGCTCCAGGCTCGTGTTGATGAGACTGGCTGGCAAAAAAGTTGTGCCGACAACAGCAACAACAACAACAGCAACAAACCGACAGCCATTCAGGCTTGCCGGAATATTTAGGCTTTAGTTCGATAGTGTGAGACTTCAGTCGTGGGGGAAGCAAGAGGGCAGCAGGCAGGGGGGCGTGGGTGTGGTTGGGGGCAGTTGGATAACTTGATCTGGGGTCAGTTTGGGGGCAGCAGGCGTGCTGCTGTCGCTGTCAGAGCAGCTTGCACAAATTGACAACTTTGCTGGGGCAGGAGACAAACACAGAGAGAGAGGGAGAGGAAGATAGACAGACGGACAACGAGACAGTCGGAGACGGAGACGGAGCCAGAGTCAGAGCGCCGCTTGCAACAGCAATTGGAAATTATTAATTTCAATCAAAACTTTCGACATCGGTGCTTATCTATGCGTAGCATTATCGTCCCAACTTCTAAGCAATCTAAGCAGAAACTTTTTCTCGTTTCCCGTTTCTCGTTTCTCGTTTCTTGTTTCTCATTTCAGTTGCCATAATTCATGGCCAACTTCGGAGCGCTTTTGTTTTGCGCCAACAACATCATTTATATTACTCAGCCGTCCCACTGTACGCCGACCAGGCCGCCCCACTGTCCGCTTGCCCGCTCCGACCCCCGCTTCCTCCCCCTTTCCAACCCACCCGCCTGTCTGTCATTCTGTTCAGCTGGTCAATCAGCGCAT
Source organism: Zaprionus capensis (assembly GCA_018903675.1). Taxonomy (NCBI): domain Eukaryota; kingdom Metazoa; phylum Arthropoda; class Insecta; order Diptera; family Drosophilidae; genus Zaprionus; species Zaprionus capensis. The sequence continues at coordinate 8,634,682 of JAEIFN010001073.1, read as the reverse complement.
CGAACGATGCGTGCGCTGCGCCGAGTCGAGTCGAGTTGCGTCGGGCCAAAGTCAAATACAGTTTGCCAAGAGATTTATATTATCGCTCTGAAGTCATCGATCAAAATTGCCATGGGGAGTAAAAGAGAAAGAGTGCGAGAGAAAGAGAGAGAGAGAGTGAATGTGCTCAAGAACAATGTTGACACATGCGAGCATGAAGGCGACAATGAAATATATATAAAAATATGCTCTTTTCTACACATTTAATATTTTATATAAAGCCACTTAAAGTTAGAGAGAACTGCCCCTTAAGGTATGTATATAAAATATAATAATACAGTTTTTAAGACTCTTATTTGAATGCACTGAAACATATCAACAAAAGTACCGTCTTATTTGTTTAACATGTTACTGTGAAGTATCTCGAACAGACATTAACTGCAACATCAGAACATCACTTTGTCATTGTAGCTATTCGCCATTGGAACTAATTTCCTATTAATATTAAAACAATTAAAAATGTTTCGCAATTTAAATGGGGACCTTCAATCTTGAAGAAGATTAAGCAGCAAGACAAGACAAACGGACATGCTTAGTTCGACTGCTTGGTAGATGCTGATTTAGAATATATGTATATACTTTGAAGAGTCTCAAATATATGCTAAGTTGCGTTGCATATTCCAGGCTAAAATATGCCCTGTGCAAGGGTATACAAATAGTTGATACTGTACAAGTATTGTATGATATATATGTACATACATATAGGTAATAGCACATAGAGGAATAGGATAATAGAAATGCTTATACTGTAAAGAATTTATATTAATAAATAAACAAATAATACAAAATAAAATACGCTGCAATAAACACACGTATGTATGTGTATGTTAATATATTTATATCACACCGTCATATTCCTGCGTATACCCGATAAATCATAGCTATTTTTGGCTTCAATAACTGCATCAATTGGCCCGATCTTTTTTGCATTCTTTCGCCTTGTTTCGAAATTGTTTTACCTCCGCGCAGCAATTCGCAGCGAATATTAATAATATTTTTCATGCACAACTAGCACGCAACATTTTTCCAGCTTTGGCCGTTCAGCGTGCAGCGTGCAACGCAATGGGGCACACAGTACGCAATATGCACGTGTAGCAGAACGGCGCGGAGTAGGGAAGGAGGGATGTGAACGGGGATTACACCAGTTGGTGGCTCCTGCTCCATGGATTCGCCTGGCACGGTTAATAGCAGCCAGGCACTCCCACTCGCCCGCACACCTTCTGGCTGATTGACGTTCTGCACTCCTTGTTGTTGTTGTCGTCGCCGTTTCGTGCATCGTTGACTTTCTGTTGTCTTCTGTCCTTTGTCCGTTCACTGTCGCTTCTGTCGCGTGAGTTGCGCGTGTCGCTCGTCCAGTGCGAATGCCATGCAATGATCCCAGACCGTTATGCAAAGAAACAAATAAATAGAAGTTAGGCAACATGTCTGTCAGTCACCCCCCCCCACCGTTCTCCTCCCCATTTGCTCAGCCCTAAATCGTTCACTCGCCTGCGCCTTTGGGGCACAACAAATATTTTTGCTGCTGTCGCCAGTGTCGCTTTTGCCATCGTCGTCTGAGTTTGTTTCACGTAATCGCAATTATATCCTGTAACTATCAATGTGCAGCATTGTGGTAGCCAAGACTAGGCTTTATCTTTGCACCATGTCATGTGAACAGGGAGAAATAGAGACAAAGAGAGACGGCAATAGAAAGTCTTCTGTATGGAAGAAGATTCAGAATAAAAGGTAAGCAAGTTCAATTGTATTCCCGAATACATTTTAATATTATTCTTCTTTTTTACAGGTTTATCGACCTCAGAGCAATTACAGCGCATCTATGCGTCGATCATTCCTCACAGTCGGCAGTTGCTTGTTTTATTTTACATTTTTGCTGCTTCTTCATCCACTTTTTTTCGTCGCTTCTCTTTACAATTTTATTTTCGTGTGGATTTATGACTCGCAGCGCGGGTGCAGCAGAATGAACAACTGCAACAGCAACAGCAGCAACAACAACAGCAACAGCAACAACAACAGTAGCAACAGCAACACGAGCGACCATTTCGAGTCGATATTTTGTGCAACTTTTGTTGCAGCCTTTCAGGCGCGCGGCTTAAAGCGCAACTATTCGCATCCGCCTTTGCACTCACATTCCCATTCACATTGCATATTCGTTTGCGTGTGTTTGTATAAAAATAACAGAGCATCGAGTCCAAATACAATTTTGCTTCCCTCCCCCTCCCTCAACCCCTTTGGAAAAAAGCAATTGACGATTAATTTTCATGGCGGACTTTTCAAATATGCTTCGCATTTAATTAGAGACAGCGACGCATTAATTAATTTATTTATGACACAAAAAAAGCATCACAGAAGCCGTAAATAATCGTGTCATCTTCTATGGGTGTTGCTTTTCATGGGGTATGCGTAGATTGCAAGAGCCAAGCCAAAGTGTTGCAGAGTGAAAGGTGGAGGGAGAAGAAAGAGGAGAAGCAGCATCATTTGTCGTGTTAGGTATTCAAATATTTTCAGGCGACAGAGGGTGCACATTATGCTAAAGTATACATATGATATGTACATAATATACATATATTTTCTTGATAAGTATTATTAATCTTCGCACCTTTACTTAAATTCAATTTAACATTTATATAAACGTTCCGTTTTGGTCCTCTAAAAGAAATCATAAACTAAAATTAATCGCTAAATGTTAATCCCTTTTTGACAATATCTCATTTAATAGCTACACAATAATAAAGAGAAGAAGAGTATTCATGTGTTGGCTCGTCATTACAATCGTGTTTCTCTTGTGTTTATGTTATTTGATCCCATTGTTGCTGCGATAAATACTTGTTTAATTAGTTTAAATTATAGTACAGGCACGTGCGATGCGTGCGAATTACGTATTTTTATTGGCTGACCATACCCATTATGTAATTGATTATCTGAAGGGTAAATCATGTAACGGACTTTCCAGATCATATCTATTTTTGAATGGAATGCATTTAATTGCTTTGTGTGCGCAGGGCTGGCAAATATCAGATGTAACACTTGCTAATTGCCAGCCCTGACCAAGAACCGGTGGCATACTTTTAGGATCAAAACATAATTAAATTAACTCGGTGTTGGCAAAATTTGTTAGCGAAAAAACAGCAAACATTCAGCAGATGTGATGCCCAGTCATGAATATATAAGTATGTAGGTACGCATATAATGTTTGTGCATTTTGTTCATATCCATAGGGTGTATATATATAGTACAATATATTAAGAACATGTGCTAAACTATTTACAGATGCAAATATTCAAAACTATAATTTTTATTTTTTATCTTATCTGTAAATCGCCTTGAATCAAAAACTCCAATGGTCCATACAGCAATGATTAAAATATAGGATTACTAGTTAATTTATCTATTATATAGTCAATCAAAGAATTCTGTTTATCAATATCATCACGGGGTATCGTCGAGTTGTGGCACCTCACACCTGCAGCTTTCACGCTCTCGTTTTTAATTATTTATTTTCACTGATTACACGTTTAATAACAAAAATAAATATAATCCATGGCATGCCGCAGCCCAATCGATTTTATTGTATTTTATGGCATTTTACTCTCGCTTTAAACATTTTTCATTGCGGGATTTTGTTACTTAATTATTATCATGTGTGTGTTGAACCGCCCACCCACACGCCCCAATGCACCTACGCCAGTCGCACAGGCCGGCCAGACCCGCCCACGCAGTCGAATTCCCACTGCGACCACTTGATTAACGCGGCATTAATTACAATTTCAAACATTTCTGTTTGCACATTCAAATTGTTCAATTCGAATTTTTGACAGCTTTTAGCCGGAGGGAAAAGGCGGGGCAATGCAACAAAAGCAACAAAAAATACAATTGCAACAAAAAAGCAAACTCGCGGCTGCAGTTGAAATTTAATATTTTAATTACAGTGAGTGCCGTAATAGTTCCGACACCACGTTGCACCCGCCAATCAGACCATCGGTTCATCGTCCTACGGAAAAAAGGTTTACTAAATAACTGTTGAGTTCATTAAGCCCCCTTTCTGTGTGCGACAGAGAAAGAGAGAGAGTGGGAGAGAGAGTGAGAGCAAGAGAGTAGGAGCGACTGAAAAGGAGAGAGACAAAAAGAGGAATAATAATGGGATACTCCAGCACTCTTCCATTCTGATCGGATTTTAAGAGCAGCTTAGAAGTTTGTACACCTATCGTCCATAGAAAATGGTCAAAAAAGAGTTTACTAACTTTGTTTTTCATATGCATTCTGGATATATTTCTAAAACTCTCAGAGAACCGCAAACAGCTCTAACTATACTAGTATATGGGTGTGATATACTATAAGTGAATTTGACTGCATGTTTCAGTTAGTTTTTTTGAAAATATTTGACTTTTTGGATATAAAGGCTATGATGCTGTACTTCAGTTTTCAGACAGATAGATGTGTATTGGGTATAGCTAATACTACAATATTTTTTACAAACAACTTGCTCCTTCGAGTCCTTAAGCCAGAGAAAGCTTTGCATTAAGAGTATTTCTGTTTTTAAAAAAATAAAAATCTTGTCTTAAGTGAATTTATTAAGTAAGTTGGAAATGAAAACTTCTGTTAAAATATATTTTAAATATGCGTAGTCAGCTTTATAAAAAGCACATGTATCTCTATTAAGGTACATATACAAAACAACCTCTATAATCGCATAAAAGTGTCAGGCAATGGTTTATCATGCATCATAACAGAAGCCCATGAAATTCAAGCTTAAATTGAAATTTTGACCATAACAAAACATGAAAATAAAAAGCATTAAAAATGCCATTAAGTGGCCAACTGTCTGTCGGTCGGACAGTTTGACTGTCTGGCTGTACACAGTGTTCACTGTGTGTGGCCACTCCCTGGCTGGACTGTACCCAGTTCCACTTCCAGTTTCAGTTCTGGTCGCAGCAGCACAGTCGGGCCCAATCCCCGTAGATAAGTCACGTTGTCAACGAGAAGGCAGACACAAAATTAAAACTAAATATGTACAGATGTGTGTCTGTGTGTGTGTGTGTACGCAAACTGTGGAACAAAGGCACCCGATGACCTTTGGCTGACATAAATTGATAAGGTCGCTCTACGATTTCATCAAGTGCTGCCTCCGTCGTTGTCCCGCTGTCGCTTTCCGCTGGGACAGGGAAAGGGGGTTCTGGTGGAAAGTAAAGAAGTATTGAGCATACGGGAGTCTTTCTATTTATTTAAATCTATTTTGCACTATTTTAGCAGAGAAAACCGGCTGTCAAGTCCGATTTGTGCTCCTCTGCGAATTCGTGGAAAAAAATCACACAAAAATCACCGTCAACATCGAAGTTGACTTAAGTGTGCCGCGACGTGACTTACATATACACACACACGCATAGACACTTGTACGTACACACACGTACACGCACATGTGTGTGCACAAGCACAAACGACAAAACGACGTTGTTTACGCGTTGATACCCTTTCAAAATAGCACTTTAATCGTGTCACGAACTGCGAAATGCGTGCTCGATAGTTTTCCCATTTGATATTATCGATTATCACTTGATACTCTCTTGTTCTAAGAGCAATCGGTAGCAGCTATAATCGTTCATTCCAGTTATCGATTGATTGATGTTCGTAGGGCAGTTCCCATCTTGAAAGTAAATGAATTCTCATTTAAATGTTGAAATAGAAACTGGAAACTGAAACTCATATTTTCCAATGGGGATTTCTCACGGGGCTTACCCGGTTTGAGAGAAAGGGAAATTAAAATAGATTGCGTATTTTCAAGCCTTTTTTACGGTGTTATTACTTATTTTATTGCCACTACTTTATTATCACTATTATTTGTTATTTTAATAGTTCATTAGTACTTTACATTAATTACATACAATTAATTTACTTCTACGGATTAGGACTAATGAGCAATAGGATTAAAGAGTATATTATTTTCGACTCGTTGAACACTGTTATTCTGCTTATCACATCATTTTTTTGTGAATTTTTTAATCTATTAAAGGTTCTTATAAGTATGTTTGTCTATGAAAATACATACATCTCTGCTATATATGTACAATATATAAGGTAAGTATGCAAATCTGATAACTCGGGTAGCTGTTTACTGAAATTATAACTTAGAGAAAATGACCAAACAAAGTTGATTTCAGTTGGGTTAGTCACCGCTGTTTCCTGTCACAAGTGAATCTCTTGATTGGCAAAGTGTTGCTTCATGACTTTTACTGAGAAAATAATTAACTGCTCCATATGCAAATCAGATTTGTAACACATAAAGATTTCTGAACGATGCTAAACAAAAGTGAAACGAGGAATCGGTTAAGCTATTTAAACCTTATCTTTTGCGATTTATTAGAATCTTTAAGGCCTACGAAACAAGAAAATATCAAATAAATCATTCACAGCTTACAAAACAAAGTTAAGTAGCCTCCTGAAAGAGTATTAATTCAACAGATTCGTTACTTTCGGGGTATATAACCCTGAGGCGATGACATCACAGAAAGAAATATGTTTATGAAAAACAAACTTGTAGACACTTTAACAATTCAGGGGAAAACGAATTACAACAATGACAAATATTAAATCACACTTAAAGCGCAAATACGAATAAAGAAAAAAGGTAAACAAATTATTTACTATATACGCGTATTAAAAGTAGTTCAAATAAATTAAACGAGGTTGGATCGAGGCTTGAGATAGAGAGAGAGAGAGAGAGAGAGAGAGAAATTCAAGTAGAGGGTACTACAAAAGTATTGATCAGTTAATGTTAACTAATTATAGAATTATTTTATTTATATACATATTATATTATTAAATAATCTTACATTAAAAAACAATCGAGTAAAGTTAAAAATTGTTTTAAAAGCGTTTATAGACAAATTAATATGTATATTTGATAAAGCACCATTATGATCTGTATATTTCTGTTAACGGGCTTCTCTATTGAACGATTTCCTCTAGTGGTTAACAGAATACATGATAAGATCGCTATAACTCCATGCTAGGGTATCCAATCACAAATATGCACTGATTCATTCTCGAAAGTAAAGTCGGCATCAGTAAACAATCTCATATGTGCTCAAGTGATTAGATAAGCCATGGCATATTTGCTTTTGGGATCATCAGCATCATCATCGAGCAATCATTAAATTTAATATCTCTCACAATTGTCGAGTATATAATATTTCGATCTTATTGTGATTTGAGTATGATATTATTTGAACTTGTTTGATATTCTTGAATGATATTCAAACAATTCTTTGCAGCTTTTTCATTGTCAATCAGACAATGATATACCATACATATATAATAATCTATATAGATATACAGATATATATTTTTATATGTATGCCCAGATTTGTATTCTGTTCGCTTTGCTTTGCTTCGATCGAACCTCGCTTGGTGTTTCGACTAACTGCTTTGTTATTGTTGTTGTTTTTGTTATTGTTCTCATCGCCCACTTTCCGATTTCATTTTCAAGCTGCGTTTCATTCTCATTGCGTTCGCCGTGCGTTGTTGTTGCTTCTGTTAGTATTGTTGTTGTTGTTTTTCCGAGTCTCGCTTATCTCTGCCGCAGCCGCTGCCGTCGTCGTCGCTCGTTTTGCTTTTACCTTAGTTTAGTTTTCTGTTTCGTTTCTGTTTCGGTTTCGGTTTCAAGCTCCGTCTTCGGTCTTTCTCACTGTTCGTTTGCCTCTTCTTCTTCTTCTTTTTCTTCGTTTTCGTATTCTCAGCGAGTTCACTTAAAGTTTGCCCCGGCGCGAGCTGGGCACAGTTTCAATTTTACACTTAATGCGAGCACAACGAGTTAGTGAAACGATTCCAATTTGAATATCAAACACAATCACACACACACACACATAATAAATATCAGATCGTATACAAATATGCGATTTTTTTTTGTATTATTTTTTTGTAAATTTGTGCGCTTGTTTCGCAATAATTTTCGATATTTTATTATTGCATTTAAAAGTTGTGATTATACCAGTTTTGTTTCGCTGAAACACCGATCGTTAAATATTAACGACCTTTACGCAATCGATAATTAGCGCGAATGCCCGAGATATTCACGCTAAAGATCGATCGATCGTAAATTACACTTTATCATCGTGCAGTAGACCATCTTTTAGCACCCACTGTAAGTCCAGTTAGCACACGCGCTGATCCTTGCCTCCTCATCTGCTTGCAGCGCAACATGAAGCTCTTTGCCCTGTTCCCCCTGCTCCTGTGCATTGCGGGTCTGCGCCACAGCGATGCCGCCGCAGGCACCAGCCACCTGCTGTGCTACTACGACGGCTCCAGCTTCACCCGTGAAGGTAAGTGCAGAGGGGTATAGACTAGTTCAATTAACCTTAGTTATGGGGAACTTTAAAGGAGATGTACTAAGTGAAGGTTTTGTGTTGCAAAAGTAGAAAATGATGGCTAAAGAGTCGCTGGACTTGCTAATTAAAATTACCTACAGTGCAAAGTATATAACGTTGTATGTTTATCTATATATTTCAACTGAATTGTTTACTTTTTTGGTCGACAAACCGTAAACAAAACTCGAAGCTTTCAGAGAGAAGGTCAAATCTTAAAACTCGTAAGACTTATGAGTTATGTATCTTTAACGAATTGTATTCTGTTGAAGCGAAGCAAAAATACAATTAGTACTCAGAATTTCATCTAATATAATGTTGAATATTCAATATATTATGTAGGTTTATATAGCTGTAAGTAAGTTAGAATACATTCTCGAACAACATCGTAGATAGTTAACCGCAACTCAGAGACAACAGCAGCTGGCACAAGTTGCCCTAGAGATGTGTGTTTTCTCCAGCACTCTTACGATAGTAAACAAACATTTGGGATAACACTTTATTAATGGCATTATAACGGCAGAGTAAAGTGGATTGAAGTGTAGTGAAGTGAAGTGAAGGGACTTTTAATTACCGTCACGAGTCGCAGAATAGCGATATTTTTAGTCGCAGGTTTAAAAGGTTATCAACAATTTGCGGCTCTCGACGTGCACTCGAAAGCGAGTCCAATTAAAGCTGAAGTAGGCAGTGTATATGTGCTGGCTATATAGTATAGTGTAGACACCATACATATATCTCTGTGATTGTGTGCTCCAGATGCCATTAGATGATTTTTACTTTTCATAATTGTTCGCTAAGTGATTAAAGCCAATTCGAAGGGTGTCATCGGCGGGAGGTGCAAAAAGTAAACGATATTTACGATATATGAATATGTAAGATCCCGTATAAGTGGCACGGGAGGTGGGATGAGGGAAGGGGGAGTGAACTGACAGCCCACACCAGTCGGCGATATCATTCGCATTTGTTAATTGAAATCTGAATCATATGACACGACGATGACGGCCGATGAGTCATACGATATATTCGCACACACTTTAAGTGAATTGTTTTGTTAATTGCCTGTTACGCAAGGTGAAACATCGCCGGGTTGGTGTTTGGGTGGGGCAGACGCGTCTGGCTAATTTATATCTGTATTCCGCTCATGTTTCCGTGTGCCGTTTCAGGCCTGGCCAAGCTGACGTTGAATGATCTGGAACCCGCTCTGCAGTTCTGCACCCATCTGATCTACGGCTATGCTGGCATCAATCCCAGCAGCAACAAATTGGTCAGCACCAACGAGAAACTTGATCTGGATCTGGGCAGCAGTCTGTTCCGCCAGGTGACGGGCCTGAAGAAGCGTTACCCCAACCTGAAGGTGCTGCTCAGTGTTGGCGGCGACAAGGATGTGACCGAGGAGGAGAACTCCAAGTATCTGACCCTGCTGGAGAGCAGCAACGCTCGCATTCCCTTCATCAACAGCGCCCACTCACTGGTGAAGACCTACGGCTTCGATGGCCTCGACCTGGCCTGGCAATTCCCCAAGAACAAGCCAAAGAAGGTGCACAGCGGCATCGGTTCCTTCTGGAAGGGATTCAAGAAGATCTTCACCGGCGATTTCGTGGTCGACGAGAAGTCCGAGGAGCACAAGGAGGAGTTTACCGCTCTGGTGCGTGAGCTGAAGAACGCCTTCCGTCCCGATGGTTACCTGCTCGGTCTGAGCGTGCTGCCCAATGTCAACTCATCCCGTAGGTTGCCCCAACTATGTCGATGAGGCTAGCATTCACATCTCTCTCTCTCTCTGGTCTTTGCAGTGTTCTACGATGTGCCCGCACTGATCAACAACCTGGACTACGTCAACCTGCATGCCTACGACTTCCAGACTCCAGTGCGTAACCCCGAGGTGGCTGACTTCCCCGCGCCCATCTACGAGCTGAACGAGCGCAACCCCGAGTCGAACGTCAACTTCCAGGTGCAGTACTGGCTGAACAACCATGCCCCCGCCTCTAAGATCAACGTGGCCATCGCCACCTACGGCCGCGTCTGGAAGCTCACCAAGGACTCCGGCCTGACCGGTCTGCCGCCAGTGGTGGAGACCGACAACGTTGGCCCCGCCGGCGTGCAGACCCAGACCGCTGGCTTCTACAGCTGGCCCGAGGTGTGCGCCAAGCTGTCCAACCCCGTTAACCAGCATCTCAAGGGTGCCGACGGACCACTGCGTAAGGTGGGCGATCCCACCAAGCGTTTCGGCAGCTACGCCTACCGCTCGGCTGATGACAAAGGCGAGAACGGCGTCTGGGTGGGCTACGAGGATCCCGATACCGCTGCCATCAAGGCTGCCTACGTGAAGAGCAAGGGACTCGGCGGCGTTGCCCTGGTCGACCTGAGCTTCGACGACTTCCGCGGCGGCTGCACTGGCAACGAGAAATATCCCATTCTGCGCGCCATCAAGTACAAGTTGTAGGCGTTCTAGTATATAACATATGCTTTCAGCAAGGGTAATCCCGAATAAACTCAACTTTTATGTATTTACACAAAGTGCGAGCAATGGCAAGCTTACTCTGGGATGTGCTGAGGTTCCTGGGGGTGTCGATTAGTCGGAAACTTGTGTAAGGATGTAGGGTTCAGTCTGTGCTCAAGGGAATAAATACTTACAATGATAACATTTATATAAGAAGAGAGAGAGCAACTGGGAATGCTGTACTAGGGATATCGATCAGTCAGAATTGATTCTGGAGAACCAATTGCAGCAATTAATGTGCGGATCTTTAGAGATCATAAGGCACAATGGGTTTAGTCCGTGCTCAAAAAGGATAAGTACGGGAATGAATTTAAGGAAGAGTGGGCAACTGGCAACGGTAATCAAGGGATACAATTCCCTTGTTGCTACTTCTGCAAGAATCTTTAAATCTTTTATTACTGAATATTTAGTTATGCTAGGAATATTTGCATTCAAGATGATGCAGAACACATCTAAGAAGCGCGAGTATCATCAACATCTTCACTCTTGATATTAATTATCTAAAAAGTGCAAGCAACTGTGGAAGCTATGACTGACTACTACGAGTATTAATATACTCGTAAATGAGTATATTCACAGTTCAACTAAGCTTCAACTAGTCAACATGCCATCAGACTTAATCAGATGACACTCAGCCCCAACTCGCATGAATACCCAAACCATTCAGTGTATGTACGTGTGTGTGTGTGTGAATCGCATTATAATAAGTGCAAAGTTATGGCAATGCAGGGGCCAACGAGTCGCAGTTCACTGGCAAAACGAATGCATTCATTCATGAATGTGGCACTCGTAACCTGTTCCATTGGCCTGGCAGTGACTTCATTTCTGCATTTCTTCCGGCGTTTGTGTCAGCCTGTGGTTGCCGTTGATTGTTTTATGTGCGGTGTTTGGGCTCCTGCAACTGTTTGCTTCCCACTTTGCCCGACTCTCCCCTTTGCCCCTGCCTAGTGCTGTTGCTGCTGCTGCTGCTGCAGCGGAAGTGCCACCCAACAGTAGCAGCATCAACCCATGTCTCATTCATCTTTTGTGCGGCGGTCACGGTTTGACCACTTGAACCGTTGCAACGCCAACGTTGCTGACACCCACGCGTTGCCCCTGGCCCTGCCCCCGCCCTGGCCCTACTCTGCTGCAACCGCCCACTGACACGCCCCGCACGGAGCCACGCAGCCTGCTGTGGATCACTTTATCATTTGCAAAATTGCAAAATGCAACCACAAAACCATAACACAGACACACGGACAGGCGGGGAGCGGGGGGAGACACGGGCACTGACACGGACGCATACAAAGTATATTTGGGAGTCTGGGGGTGGCAGCATCACGCATACGCACTGTTGCCCGGAAATGCCGTCCGTCCGAATATGAGCTAGACCCCAGCATGACTGGGTGCCGTTGATTTAGTTCTCGGTTCGAGAAGCGTTTTGCATTTGGGCAATCCTGGGCAGCCCCTGCTGGGGCTATCACAGGCAACATCATCATCAGCAACAGCAACAACGGCAACAACGGCAACAGTAACAGCAACAGCAACAGCAGCAGCAACAGCAGCAGCAACAACAACAGCATAAATCTTATGTCTACGTTGAGCAAGAGATTTCGCCTCCTACGACTGCTGTGTATCCTCCCCCCCTCCTGCAACTCATTCGCTTGCTGCTGCTGCTCCTGTTGCTGCTCATGTTGCCTCTGCATGTTGACCGAACTGACGCTGGCAGGCGATGTTGCTGCCGTCGCTGTCGTTGTTGCTGCTGCCGCTGCGGTTGCCATTGCAATTGCTGTTGCTCGTTTTGCACACACGCAATTAGTCAGCCGCAAAATAACAAGTTGCCGTGCAAAATGCCACGCCCACAACGTAGCGTTGTGTTGCGTTGCCAACTTGTTAATTGAGCTGCTGCTGCTGCCGTTGCTGCTGTTGCTGTAGCTGCAATGTGGCGCCCAGCAACACTGTTAACGACTTTAAGTTGAAGCGACTGCAGGCGACAACAATTATCGCATTGCAATTGTCGTCGAATTGTCATCTCATCACAATTCCCCCCACTCCCCCCACTCCCCACTCCCATGTCCCATCTCCCATCTCCGATTGCCCATTTGCCCAGCTCGAATGCCCTCTGCCATCGCCAGTCCCGTCGCCATTTTGACAGTCGAGGCACGCAGCCTCGCTTCATATCGATTGTTCCGCATCGCAATCGAGTTCATAACAATTACATTCATCGCACCCGATTGGGCCTACAACACGCAGCAAGTATCGATACTTTGACTAATACGCAACGAGACACTCGCCCCCCTCGCAATGGCCCTGCAGGGGCTGCAAATGACTCGCTGCGCTGCTGCGTCAGCACCTGAGACAACCAAAAAACGACAGCAAGAAAGAGAGAGAGACAGCTCGAAAATAGCCAGAAAAGTGTCCCCCCTGAGCAGTTTTATGACTCGGACACGTGCGCAAGACCCAAGCAATTTGGGCTCAGCTCGTGTCGGTCCGTGCGAATATACAGACTAAGTTGCCTCGCCATCGATGCCGAGTGGTCAATAGCTGGAACTGTGCATGTACTCACGGCTACTGTGCCATCAGCAATGAGCCCCATATGCAAATACGTTACCCACTCAAACTCTATAACCATTGCAAGTGAACTAGAGCAGAGACTAAGCTGAGTTAACCCTCTCGAAACGATCTAGTGAACTCTGTTCTTCAAGGGTTAATGCCTTTTATTTGTATTTATAAGAAACATAAATCGATTGTATATTTCTTTTGCAAGTGCATAGTTTTTGTGCTTCAACTCAAATAATGCCTAACCCACTATTGGCATTGCGATAAAAAACAAGTGTGTAAGACATTCTGCCGAAGGGCGTCAAATTGCCATGTTCTGTAGGAAAGCAAACTGCAAAAGGTCAAGCCTGGCAGAGGGCAGTTAAGTCCTCACTTAGTTGCCGTAAATATGTTGCTTCATAATTCATTCAGCGGAACATTGTGGCAAATTTAACGCAAGCCACACAAAAAACTATTTGGTGGCTTTTTATCAGCATGCACTGAGAACGGGCAAAAAAGTTAGCGACCTCTTGGGGCTCCAGGGGTGGCTACACTTTAGTTACCCTGGCTTAGGGTGCTACGAAGCATAGGATAGTTGCAGTCTAATGGACCTAAGTAATTGTAGGTGAACTTAAACCTGATGGGGGATAAAGTCATATGTACTTAGTAGATAATGTAGTCATATGTTACTAAAGTAATGCTAAGGTTCTTCTAGCTAAAACTCTTTCACCTTTTATCTTTCTCTTTTAGTTTGTAGCAGATATATTGTAATCATAGTTCTTAAAACTATTTTATCATTTTGCAACACTTTAAGCACTGCACATAACAGTTTAGAATGCAAAAGACTCTTGAAGAGGCTCAATTTGATGCCTGTCTCAGCTAGGGCATTTAGTAGTCTGTATACTGCATTGGTCAGTTACCCCGTCACCTTTTTCTGCTGTGCATAGGTGTTGGATTTCACACAGACAGTCACACACACACACACAGTCAGAAGTTGAGTTGAAAATTATGCTACAGTAAAGTTAGCTCGACTCAAAAATGGGCGACACTGCACGTTGCGATGTGTGTGTGTGTGAGTAGTTGGCATAGTGTGTGTGTGGGTGTGTTTGTGTGTGTGTGTGTGTGGCTAACAACTACGTGCATCTGGAGTCCGTTACCTCGCTGGCCATCGCCTATGTTTACGACACCTCGGGGGCCACTTGATCAGAAGAAGTTGCCTGGGAGTTGGACGAACGTTTCGAACGAGCGCCTCGTGTGTGTCTATGAGTGTTTTTACCGTTAGCCGATGTCCGTTAACTGTTATTGTAATGGCCGCATTCGAGTTTGTCGAGCATGCAACTTTGAGAGTCGCCTCCATGCCCCATACCTGCCACTGCCGTGCCACTAATTAATTAAAAAGCATCTTAATCTTGAACCAATATTGAAGGCACAGCCAAGTCGCAGAGGGGGGCATGGAGGCAGGAGGCAGGAGAGGGTAGATAGTTCGCTTATCGCGGAGAACAAATCATGAGGCTCATAATGAAAATGTCAAAAACCTGGCACGGCCGCATGTTAATTAGCAAATGCGACGTGGTCTTCAGCATGTGAGCCCGAACATCTCTCACTCTCTCTCTCTCTATCTCCCTCTGTCTCTCTCTGTCTCTCTCTGGACTTGGACTTTATCAATTCATTAATCAGAGAACGCAGGACTCAATGTAATTCCGGTACAAGGAAGAAGGAACAAAGGCGGCGAGGAACACACCTACAAGGGCAATAACAATGGGAGGGTCACTCTCGGAATGGAATCGCCAGGCGGGAGTGGGGGTGAATCGAGCAAAGAGTTGGGAGGCGCGTCCAAATTGTCTGCGTAAATCATAAAAAGCAGCTAACGAAAACGAAAGTCCGAGTTGAAGGGGGCGGGCCAGAGGAGGGGGCGACAGCGCATGGGCTTAGGCTGACGTTTGATCAAAGCAAGCCAGCGAGCGACTATATAGCATATATATAGAATTATGAAGGCAGGACAACAGCAGCAACAACAGCAACAGCAACAACAACAACAATAAGGGGCAAATTATTTATCGCTCTCGCTGCGAAGCAATTGTCTGCTCGTGTAGTTTATGCCCTGGCCAACTGGGGCCACGCCCACATGCCCACACGCCTACATGTCTGCAGTGAAAAGGCGCTTATGACCTGCTGGTTCGCTTTGGCAGCCCGCTCGAGAGGTCGAGGGTCAGCGCAACGAGACGAGAACTGAAGTTGCCCCACCCAACTCATCAGAAATGCGGCGGACTCTCACGGCTCTCGCGGCTTTTGTCTGCATGCCGGCCAAATAAATCAAAACTCGGCAGGCGCCACAGGGACGGGGGGAGTGCCAGTGGGGCGAGGGCGTGCAAATAGTAGAAAGGGGCGTGCCGCGGCCGTAACTGCTACTCGAGTTGTGCCTGGATGCTGCCTGTCTCTAATGCGCCAGCGGAAAGAGCAACAGCAAAGGGGTAGGCGAGGGAGAGAGGCAAGGAAGACATAGAGCCACCCATAGGGGTCATAGGAATTACCACAAAGAACCTAAGTTACTTGCACTAACATAAAACTAGAATTGCTGTTTGGCACAGGGCAAGAAAGGATCCTACGAAAGTAAACTATAAAATAACAAAAAAAGTATCTTAAGAATAAGTTCTGTTAAACTTTCCTAAGAAGTGGAAATAAAGTGGGAAACTTGTATTATTAAGGTGCCAAACATAACATTGAGTATAATCTTATTCAGATTTATATATTTCAAGAAATTCCTGCGAGTTTTCTTATTCAAATGCATTCATTTATAACTCCTTTAATCAAACAACTTTGCACATATTTCGATGTATACTAAAATCAATATTGTATTTTTAATCGTTAGCTTTAATATTCTCTATTAACATCTGCAATTCGATCACATTATTATCTCGTATACAGATTTATATGAAACAATTTAAAAACAATTTTTCCGCTTATAATGCGATACGAAACATGTGAAGCAATTAATTATTTAATATGTTTTTAGGCCATGGATTTTAAAAAAATTCATGGACTATTGTGTTTGTCGGAACGGAAATGTGCGTAACAGGCAGAAGGAGTCATCTCCGACCCGCTTTACCATATATATTCTTGCTCAGGATCACAAGCCGAGTCGATTGAGCCATGTCTGTCTGTCCGTCTGTCCGTCTGTCCGTCTGTCCGTCCGAATGAACACCTAGATCTCGGAAACTATAAGAGCTAGAGTCATGAAATTTTGTGACAACATACGTATATATTGCAGTGTCTCAAAGTTTTTTTGAAATTTGGACACGCCCCTTCCCGCCTTAGAAAATCAGTAATAACTATTTAAAAACTACAATATTAGCTCAACAACCAAAGTTGTATATCTTACATGACAAATACCCTGCCACGGACGTTATGTGAAAATTTCATTTAAATCGGACTATAAATAAGTGAGATATGATACGAATTAAACTCACTTACAAATCTAGCGTCAGACACACAGCATTTTATTATTAAACTTTTTGTTTGCATTGTATGGTAACAGAATTGGTTCACAATGCAACTTTGCCGATGGGCCAAGGAGTGAGGCAATAGCCGAGTGGTTAGAGTGGCGGGCGGCTGCGCGAGAGTGCGTGAGTTCAACTCCCGGTTGAGGCGGGTGGGAATTTTTTCTTTTTTATTATTAATTGTTTTGTTTATTTTCTTTTAATTTGTTTTTTTTTTATTTTATTCTAATAAACTAAAAGAAAAGTTACTGTCAAACAAATTAAATTATTTAATTATTTAATTAAATTTCATTTATAATGGCCTCCCCGTGGTGTTCCCTGGGTTCTGATTATATTTGATAATCGGTAGCAAATTCGAGCGGCGATTCCATACCGTTAAAATTTTTATTACGGTATAATATCATAATCCATGGCCTTGTACAGTCAGCACCTGACTGTAGCGTTCGACTGGTTTTCCACTGTTTCTATTCCGATCTTCTGCTATCGATAACATTTCAGTGTTGCCACATTGTTATGCTTATTTTTATTCTAACAGGATTGCCAGCTAATCTGTTTAGTGTTGTATTTATAAATGCTACCTATGAATACTCCTGATACTGTTAACACACTATTATTTTTTGTACAATCCTCTGTAATAGTCTCCTGCATGCATGCATTTGAAACGCCAAATGAATCGTTCATTAAAAAGGTGCACCCTTTTTGTTTGAATTATATGAATTTCTGTACAGTGAGTAATAAATACCTTATGTAAAAAATGAGTACAGTACAGTACTCTACCCTATTGTTGCCCTACATTCATGTAAAACTCTAGTCTCTATGAACATTTCATTGTTCCCCCCTCCACTCTCTGTAAAGTATTTAGAAACCATTTTGTAATTCTTTTCAAATGAGGAGCAGAAATAGTTTATAGATATTTTATTGAACATATTTGCCTTGCATATTCGAGTGATTATTTTAATGAAATTCCTTACACTAATTGTAACATTCAATTGAGTTTTGGCTGCCGGGGCAGGCAGGTAGCAGGCCACGCGCCAGTCTCGACTGCCCTCGTCCGCTCCCCTCCCCACCTCTCCAGGAGTACACACTACACTTCACACGCTGCCTATCAGTTGGTTACTTCATTTTGCTTTAAGCTCATGTTCGGTCAATGTTTGGACAACACCTTGTAATATCCGCTTAAGCTATGCGCGCTGACTGACAACTGGACACCAAGAGGGGGAGGGGAAACACGTTGGGGGAGGCAGTGGAGGGTTGGCTGTGTGTAACTGATGGACTATACGGGGGGTGGTCACCGCGCTGAGGCAGCCAATTTAGCTACAGTTCATTTGAGTTCGAAGAGCTTAGGGCGATGTGGGGATGCCGGGCAAGGCGAGGCAAGGACGAGAGGACGAGGGGGAGACAAAGAAAGTGAGACAGAGAGGGCAAGCAGCAGCAGCAGCAGCAGCAGCAGCAGCAAGGAAAGCGACGGCAGCAGCAGTCAGTGCTCTAAACATGACTTATGACCGCTACGTGATGCAACATAAAAATGCCATTACATTGTGCGTGTTGCCGACTGAGGCCCCGTACAACATGACGTATGAGTGTTGCACGTTTCGCTTGCCTCGCCTCTGTCCGTCCGTCGTCCGTCGTCCGCCGTTTGTTCGTTCGTCACAGCGTTTGCCACTGACAGCAAGCAGCAAGCAGTTCTGCTTCCCCCTATTCCCCTCTCCTTGGCCTCTTCTTCTCTGCCACTCTGCCCCCGCCCCTGTCTCTTTTTAATGCTCTGCACAATTTCTCATCTGTCTGTGTGTGCTTCTTGTTTACCTTGACGCTTGGCTCCCTCTCGCTACGCTCTTCGCCCATCGCCCTTTCCCTGCACCCCTCTCGCCTTTGCCGGCCCCCTCTCTGTGTGCCTGCCACATTCAGTTGCTGTCCCGGACTCGGGCTCGGGCTCGGGATGCCACGCATTGTTTGCTTTATTAGTGAAATTTAATGTGCTGTCTATTGAAAGATTCTCTCCGTATCATTGCAATCAGCTGCCAGCAGCTCACCCCCCGTCCGTTGCCCCGTTCCTTCCCCGCCCTCCACCGGGCTGCTATTCTGTTTTGTTTTTCTTCCTTTTTTTTCATTAAAAACTTTTAGCACTATTTCTGTTTTCGATTCGCCGTCGAGCTGAGGAAATTGCGCAAAAAGTTTAGCATCGACGAAGGTGCAAATTACAAAACAAAGCCAGTCATTGTGAGGGGTCAGTTGTTGTTGCTGCTGCTACTGTTGTTGTTGTTGTTGTTGGCGGGGAAAAGTTAGCTTATTTCTAGCTGCCTGTCCGCATATCTCCGTTCGTCTGCCCATGAAGAAGCGACAACAACAACAACACGAACGAACCCAACGCAACCCGGAAACGGCAAAGGCAGCACCAACTTTTTGGTTGATTCGCAACCATCGTTTGTTAAGTGGTAGACGGAGATAGAGAAAGAGTGAAAGAGAGAAGGGTGAGCGCCGGAGAGAGGGGGCAGTAGATACAGCACAAGAGGGTTGCAAGCAAACTTGGGCGCAGTTTGAGATCCTTTAAAAGGAAGGGGTTTTGATGTATCAGTTGACACGTTGACCAACACTGCAAAAGTCTTCTTTGATCAGGTGACAACACTGCAAGTAAAACATTGGTATTGTATTTAATAAATGTCTTGTCTTGATTTCTATTTCACTTGCAAAGAACACAAGAAAGAAAGGCTACCAAAGGTTTTATATTCTTGCAGATGATGATAGAAAATGTCAACAATTTAATTTCAATTCAAACTTCTACAAAGTCTAGACAAGGTCTCACACTCATAGTAAGTTTACTATACATACTTATACATACACAGTTAATAATAGGCAACTATATGAAGTACAGTGCCTGCTGCAAGAAATGAACTGGAAGGTTATGTAAATGTTGATTGAGTGTCTGCTTTATAGATACTTCATTTATTAAATGCATGCAGTTATTTGAGAAACGCAATTCTAGACAAGTTCTTCTAGTCTACACTATCGAGCAGGCACTGTAATTGTCTGGCAAGTGGCTAATTCCGAAACGTATTTCGCCATTTGATGAATGGCCTCCAATTTGCATGCGAGTATGCTGTGGCGCAGCCAATTACTCTCGTTTCGTGCTAATTCAGTGACCGCCCTCGCAGTCTGGCTGCACAGCGACGCCACCTGGCGCCAACTTTGACGATAGACCGTGACGCGAGGCAGAGCAGCGCAGAGCAGCGCAGCGCAGTCAAGGCTTAATGAGTTACAATTGCTTATTTGCGGTTATTTCAGGCAACCCTTTCCCCAGAACAGCCCAGCCCAGACCAGCCCAGCACTACGAAAACTTTGTGCCTACGCTGAAAGTTGTTAAGTGCTTAAAGACACACACACTCTCTCACACACACACATACACACACACAGTCACGCGCAGGTTGAGGGGCATAGACAGTATTTTGATTCGGTTTGTGCAGTTAATTTGCTGCCGGCAAACTAAATAGCCAATAAATCATGCAGTCAATCAATCAATCACAGCGAGCCCCAAAATGTCCGAGTTGTCTCCTCTTGAATTGCACTCACTGTAGGAGAGGTAGAAGGCTGAGGGGAAGCAGGGAAGGCACTGCTGTCTGGGCTGCTGCTGTGGAAAGTGCTCAATAATGCCGATGCGTTGCGCGTGTCCTTCATATGTCGCCGCTCTCTGCTACCGCCCCTCACCTTCTGCTGCGTCCTGTTGCTGCAACTGTCTAAGGCAGCTGATTGTATCGCCTGTCCGAAAATTCACGCTAAATGACAGCTAATTGTTGGCCAGGCCTGCTTAAATGTAGAGCAGCCTTTTATATATAGAAACAGATATGCCACACAATGTACCACCCCATCTACAATAGAAGTGGAGTTCTGTATGCTAAAGGGTTCATCGTGATACACCTCTGTACTTATTAACGCATAATCGGATACTTTATTTGGGCCTCTCTGCAGGCGCCCTTAAGGTCCTGCACAGCCTTCTGCTTGAAGCGCCTACGATTGTATCGGATTTCCAATTAGAGTATTCAAAATGTGGACGGAGGCAGAAGAAGCTATAAGGCAACAAATATGCTATATGCTTCAATAAATATGTATGTATGCGTGTGTGTGCATGTGCATGTGTGTGTGTGTTCAGCTTGTACTTAGTTTAGTTTAGCTTGTTTTACGTTTCAACGCAGTTGTTGATGGCAATAAAGCTCTTGTCTCCGCACCATGTCCGGCAGATTTATATGTACATTTGTCCGGCCTTAGGAGGTATTCCGGCAATTTGCCGAGAGCCTGAGCCTGCAGTGATTGTGAGTGTATTCACATCCATTCATTACTCATGCGAGTATTGCTCAATTAGCGTTGTTAATTTGAATGTCGTATGTCGGAGATGCGAATGAATTTCTGGAATTTAATTAACTGCACGAAAACTGTTACAAATTTACAAATGCTTTTGATACACTTATGCATTTGCATTGGTATTAGTATTGTAGTATGTAGTAGTATGCCCCACATACTATGAAGCACAGCCATGCTTATTCCTTTGACTTTGACACACACACACACATACACATGTGTGCGTACATTGCATTAATCCACTTGAGTAGGCTAATTGAAATTATTAATAAACATATTCAATGTGAATTCTTGCTTTGTCTTGGGCTCAATCGGCACAACAACAAAAATAATAAGGACAACACAGAGTTGCTTTGACTTTGCACTAATTACACAAACAACATGACGATAATCCATCCCTGTTGCAAAGTGCAGGGCAGGGCAGCATCAATTGACAAATAAACCAACAATAACAATGAGTTATGCCAGCCCTGTGCATTGTTCCTTTGCCCTCTACGTGCCCTGTCATCAAACGAGGGCTGCACAATCAGTATTCTAATCAGCTCACTTTGAATCAACTCATAATTAAAAAGTAGCTATAGCAAAATTAAGTTTTCCTTTGCATTGTTTTGAATAAGTAAAGTGTAATGCATTAAATGCTGTGCAAATATTTCGTGACTGTCTACAAGGTACATTCTTTTACCACACTGTATATACATATGTGTATTATATGTATTATGTATATATTATACCTATGTAGCTTGTAAATTTTGTATTAAGGTCTAAGATGAACACAAATTATGTGCATAAGCTCGGTCCACTTGTCGTTTGAGTGCAACATCTTCGCACTCAAAGATACCCTGTTGAATGTTTTAAAGGTAAGTTTTAGAGTAGAATAGGATTGCACGGCTACTGCAGTGTATGCCTTTGTTTAGTGTAAGCTTTACTAATGCACTATTTTGTAACCTGGTCACACTATGAAGTTAGATGAAACCTCGCCCAGCAAAACTGAGAACTCTGGGAGTTTTTATTTCTAAAACTAAACCATCGTTGAGTTCTATAGGAATAAGCGATAATTTACTAATTTAACTGCAATCATTTTAAAATTCTTTATTATTTTTGTATTATTATTATTATTATTTATTTCCTATTTATGTACTAAGAGTATTTTAAAGATTATTGCTCTACAAAGTAAAGATATTTTTGTCTTCTTTCTAAGCACAGAGTTGCTATGCACAGGGTGGCTATATACAGGGTGGCTTGCAGTCCGGCAAGTTTGGAACTTGTAATACTGTTTGACACCTCGCAGTGTGCACCCTGTTCCGTCTCACCCTGTGTGACCCGCCCAGTGTTGTCGCTGTCGTTGTCTGTTGGGCGGGGCATTAAAATTTACACACTTGCTAAATATTTTGTTAAGCGGGCAATGTCCACGTACTCGCATACATATGTGTCCATCTGCATGTGTGTGTGTGTGTGGTACATATGTTTGAGTGTTGTGTTTGGATCGCGTGAAATGCTTGGCAAACAAAAACAAAACTAACAAATGAGATCCTGCAGTAAATTCCGGTGTCGCCTTTTTCCACAAAATCCTGTGTGGGAAAATCCTTGCGTTTGCAGTAATCAGCACGTAGCGTTTAGTTCATTTGTGTGTGCGTGCTCGGGCGTGTGTAGATGTGCGCCACACACACACTCACTCACACACACACTCTCGCACACGTATGTGCAAGTGCGAAGTTTGCTTAAACAGTAGCTTGAGCGGGCGTAGCGGGGAGGGGGGCAGGCCACCAGCCACCGGACTGTTGCAAAGGCGGGTGTGGAGAGGGGAGGTGGGGTGTTGCCACCTCGCGGGGCGGTTGAAATTTTTGTGCCCGGCAGCTACTTTTACATAAACACCAACTAACGTTGAAATAACTTTTAAATGACGTTTGTTTTTGGGGCGTGGCACGAACGCCTTTGCGTGTGAACTTTGTGGCATGCCTCGTCGCTGTTGCTACTGCTACCACTGCTTCTGCTGTTGCTGCTACTGCTGCTGCTTCACTTCTTGCTCACTTTATTTTAAACTTTATTTATGCGATAGAAAGCTGCAAATTTTTGTTTGCGTTTTAGCGACTTGGAACACCCATGAATTTATTTAGCAGCTTACGTGGGTGCCCCTGTGTGAATGTGTGTGTGTGGTTGCTACTCCCCCCTGTCCGTGTGTAAGCTAGTATTTAGGTGGGCGTGGCTGAGGTCGCGCGCTTTGTTAACTTTAAACCATTGTAATCTATTTTTAAGAATATTTCTGAGTGTGCAAGTGCGCGCACGTCTGTGTGAGTGTATGTTGTATGTGCGTTTATGTGTGTGTGTGCCTGTGTGTTCTTTGTGTGTGTGTCGTTTGTTGTGCGTTTGGTATTTTGTGCAAATTATGCTAGCTTAGCGCGTGAGATGCTTACGCTTTGATCGCCATCGTTGCTGCTGTTGCTGTTGTTAATTTTTATTCCCGCTCTACATCTGTATTTGTATTTGTATTTGCACATGTATGTGCAGTTATAGCTGTATCTGTAGCCGTATCTTTATCTGTGTTTGACCATGACAAGCGGATTTGTCGCTAAGCGCATTTAGCCCCAAATGCTTTTTATGATGTAAGCGATGACAATTTTGCCAATTTTCCCCCAATTTATATACAAACGAATGCGTACACGTACTATACGATATGTTCACGTATGTTCCCTTTAAAGCAGCGCAAGCAGTGAGAGAATGAGAGGGGGCAACTTCAATCCCGCAACAGCGCTGGGGCGGGGTCAAATGGGAACGTGCGCATAAAAACAAATGACAGCCAAAAAGTATGCAACACTTTCTTACGTCAGCGCAAAAGAAAACGCGACACAACACAATGTAAAAACACGTAAGAACACTATTATCACGGGGAGTGCACGACTGCAAGATGCCCTATACTGGGCACAGGGTTGGTAAGGAAGGGGGGGGGGGGTTGTATTGCGAATGCTTTAATTCCATATAAGACCACAGCAAAGGTAACCCTTTCTCAGTGAAACATGCCAGCGCAGACTTGACATACCCACTTGCAAGACACGTGTGCAGGGTGTGCGAAAAGAGACCAAAAAATTTGATTTAGCGTAATTTGTTGTTTTAGTTTTTTATGTCAGCGTAGAGAGCGACGGGATAAAAGAGGGTTCGCATGGAGCGCGAAGTCAGGCATCAGCATCAGCATCAGGCGTAGTGAATCGCGAGAAGCACGAGCAACACAGCAGCGGTGGCAGCATACGAATTTGGCGACAGAGGCGACAAAACAAATCATATTCATTTCATCAGCACTTGAAATTGAGTAGAATTTGTTATTCAGATGATGAGAACAAGCGCGGAAAAGTATTATGATGATTTCTGATATATATAGTTTTTATTTTGTGATTCTCAAGTTGAAAGTTGCTGTCAATTTGCAATAGATTTAGATATAAATTTAAATTTAAATTTAAATTTTCGTTAAATTGATATAGATTTTAAGTTTTAGCTTTGCAAAACTAAGGCAGATGAATACGATAACTATAAATGACAAAATATTGATTAATAAACTAGTTAAGATGAATTGAACAGGGTGCACTTGATTGATATATTTTAATTGCCTTAAAGTTGCACAAAACTTTTAACTGAATTATGTTTGCATTGAAAGGCGATTTTAACAAGTTTCTGTGAGTCAGTTGAACATGAAATTCATCCACTTATAGCTTCATTATTTGCAGTTTAGCTTGAAAGTGAAACTGCAGGGGGAAAAGGTCAAGTGAAAGCTGCTTAGTGCAGCAATGGTACTCTACTATACTTACCAGATATTAGTTATACCATCGAGGGAATTGCAACTTTTGCGTTGCTGGTAGAGAATGGAAACGGAAACTATCAAGTTTGTTTCCATTAAATTCTGATCGGATGATGCGAAACGAGATCGACAAATTGGTCGCCTGTTCGTGTGGCACATTGTGATTGCGTTATTGCTGCTGCTGCTGTTGTTGTTGCAGCAGTAATAGTAAATGGCAATGGCGACCTCGCTGCTGCCTGCTTCTAGAAGGGTGAGTGGGGGGGTGTGTGAAGGGAGGCAAGGATGAAGCAGAAGCACGAGGACGACTGACTACAACATGCACACGTCGCTGACGACGTGTCTCAAGTGTCTTCCCCCAGTCTGTGCAAGTTTCTCTTCATGCTGTCTGCCTTTAGCCCCCTACCCCCTCTCTCCCACCCCTCTGTCTCTCTCTCTGTCTCGCTGTCTCGGTCGTATGTGTGCGCCCGTTGTAATTCTCGAAATTGCCAGCAATCGATATAAACATCAACTCTCAATGCGTTGCCCCGCCTCCTCCTCCTCTCTTCTTCTTCTCTCTTCCTCTTCGACTCGATTCGAGTGTCTGGGCAACTGTGACAACAAAACAACTCGCAGCTGCCTTTGTTGCTGTTGTTGCCATTGTTGTTGCTGTCAATACCGCCAATGATCCTGTTGACGTTGTTACTTTTGTGCCCCTTGTTGCTGTTGTTGCTGTTGCTGTTGCTGTTGTTGCCGGCGCTGCTGTTGTTATTTTATTTTAGTGCAAGCGAAACTGACATTGATGATGATTATTGGGAGTAAATAGAATTGAAAATGCGCCCACGAACAAACTTACCTGCGCCCTCTCTCCCTCACCCTCTCTCTCTCTCTTTTCTCTTTTGAAGCTGCCTGTGGCAAACGCTCGTTTTCGGCTCAGAACACGTGTGTGCCCCCAGCGCCCACTCATACTTTCTCTCTCTTCCTGTCTTCATCTCTCCTTTCCTCTGTGCAAGTTCGCATAATGCGCGCAAATAAATTGCAAAATCAATTGAGCGGTAAAATAGTTTCCCTTCAATGATAACAACGCACGCACGTATAGCGCAAAGCGCCACTTGCACAGCCTCCGTTTCCGCCTCCACATCCGACTTGGCAGCTTGCAACGCCCTCCGACGACGACTCCAACTTGCAAATTGAAGTCAAGGTGCGTCAGCTAAACTACAGGGCACTGCCAGGGTACGCCTGTTCGAGCAGGAGTCGACTTTGTCGCACGGCCAACTCGAGCGCGAGGCCATCAAACGCTGCTGCAGCTGCAGCCGTAGGTATATACGGTACGTGGCACGCTGCACGACTCTGGAATATCCTGTAATTAAGAAAATACTCAGCATTGTTACAAACTGACAAAGAAATATGTTTCCATTAACTTTAGATTGGAAAATTAATCTTAACAATAGGAAAATGTTTCAAAGCAAACCATAAAAAGGTTAATGGAAATATCACTGGAAATATAAATTGAATGGGTTAATAACAAAGCAAAGGTAATGGGAATATAATGAAATAAGTTGTTATATAAGTAATCAAAACACTTCTCTCTCCCACCGAATACAGGGTATCAATTTAAACTAACAGCACAGGCAGAGCCACTGCTAGAACTGTTGCCCGCAGTCAATTTGAATGGAAGACAGCATTGACGGCACTTCAGACAGCTTCTAATCAAATCAGACACAGCACGAGAAAAGAAAGGTAATTTTGAGTATTGAAAATGTCGCTGGATGTTGTTAAGAAAATTAACCGTTAAAGTGTTGTTCTTGTTCTGCAATAAACTCTTCTAGCCAAAAGAAGATGCGGGTAACTAGGGTGATTATATATAGACGAAGTAGAGCCCTGCTTGGCCCTGGTTATGCCCTACACAATTGTCAAACCGAAGCTTAAACCGGTTCGCAAACGGGTTTTGACTACGATTCACACTCACCATCTCCTCCACTCTCTCTCTCACTCTTACTCTCTGCGCTCACTTTGCACCATACGCTGAAGCTTTCTTCTCGAGCTGCTGCTGCTACAGGGCGATTAAAACTTGTTGCATACTTTAAGGCGCGTGCTTTAAACGCGCCTTTCATTGTGCAGGCGGCGCATTGTGCGACGGCATTCATTAAATGATATAAACTCATTACGCGACTCTATCTATGCCCAGGGAGAGGGCGCAGTGTGTATGTGTGTGTGTGGGAGGGTGTGGGAGGGTGTGCAAGAGGGTGTGAGTTGTGTGGCTTGCTGTAATAACCACAAAACAGCTGCGAGTACCGCAACAAATCCAACAAATACGCCAATACAATTGCGCGCACTCACCCACACACACCCTCACACACACGTTCACACACACACACACTTAGAGCAACTCGTAAATGAAAATCTTTGTGCAGAATTAATTAAGTAAACAATACGAAAATTGTGGAAATTGCTTTGAATGCGTCCCCAAACGCACCAACACACGCTCACACTCTCTCACACACACACACACAGAGGCACTCAGAAAGTTGCATACACAACTTGTGGCCACCCCTCCCCCCACAGACTCACACACATATGTAAAGTTATAGCGCGCAGCTGTTGTTGTTGTTGTTGTTGCCATTACACAATATTATTATGATGCTGCTTAATAGGCAGGCACAGGGAGGGGGAACAGGCAGGCAGGCAGGCAGGCAGGGTACCCGGTTAAAAGGGAGCTCGCACAGCCTGCGCCCATTGTGCATCAACAATTAAGCCGCACTTTACATTAATGATAAGACAGACAGACAGACAGACAGGCAGACAAAATGGCGCGCTCGCGTGGGAATTGCGTTTTGCCACAATTTCGGCCCCAAATTGACGAGCGTTGGGTGCGTGGGCAAACAATGGAGGGGAGGGGGGAAGGGTTATTGCCTTGCCAAACTGGATCATCATGCTGATCTGCACATATTGTGAGCGACAGGTGCCGCGCCCTCAGATCACAGCAATAAAATCAGAAAGGGAAAAAAACCTTGCCCAAGTTGACAATTTCTTTTTGATTCTTTATTTATCATTTTTGCTTTACTTGCTTGCTTTATTCATAGCATTTATATTCAAATTCGCCCCAGTTTTACATATGTTGCAGACAGGCGAAATTTAATTCGTCCATTCATCCGTGTTGGACAGTGTCTTTTTCTCAAAGAAACCGAAAGTTGCTCGAAAGGTTTTCATTTCTCGGGTAATTGTCGTGATTTCTTAATCCTCACGATGTTATTTTTGCTGTGACAATGTGAAGAACCGCGAAGAAGAAAGTGAAGAAAATGCGATAGCTGATGAAAGAGAGAGAGAGAGAGAGAGAGACGCTTGCGGTTCTTGTGGTTTGCCTTTCTTTTTGAAATACTCATTAATATTCGAGATTTAATTTTAGTGTTGTTAAGTATTTAATAGTTCGTCTTTGTATTCAATATGTAGTCACAATTCTAAAATTAGATTTAACTTAATTCTTTCAGTAAAAAGACTGCTCAGTTCTTCAGTTACAGCTTAACTGCTTGTCGAGTATACCCGCCTTGGGTATGCGATGTTTTTGTTATGGAATTCTGAGTCTTCTTCGCGTCGAGCTGTCATCATTAGCGTGAGATGTGCTTTGTCTTCGCGTTCGTTGGTCAGCTCTGAACATTTCTATTTGGCAAACAGTCAGAAGAGCAAGAGAGAGAAAGAACGAGGGAGATGGAGATAGATAAAGAGAGAGATGGAGAGAGGTAGAGAGTGATGGCAGCTGGTCGTGTGGGGGGCAGAGAAATTTTTTGAAGAAATTTTCGGGTGCTTTCAGCGCAAAAGATTTTCACGACTGACCCATTAAAGAGACAACTCCAAGATTTGTGTTAATTGAGCAATGCGCAGTAAAACCCAACCAAAATTTTTGTGATAATTGTACTGCGCACAAGTTATTAGTACACTGAGAGAAACCACAAAAGAAACCGTAAGTTTTATGATCTTTCATTTATGGCATGCAATTTATTGAAAAGAATGGACTTTAAAGTAAGCAAAATGCACTCAGAAAAATGGGGAATATATGTATAGACTGGAGAAAATGGGGAATATATACATATATAATAGACTCGTAAAGATAAGGAATATATATTTATAAGGGAAATCTCTTTTGACTGATTGAGAAACTTAACTTGATCATAAAACGAATTTAGATTAATAAAAGTGTAAAAGACTTTCCTTATTTTCAGGTTCGAGTCTCAACTCACTGCTTGATTTCTCGCAGTGTAACGAGAAAGTATGTTTCCCAGTTCGTAAATCCGGCGCGAACATTAAAATGCCTCGCCATGATCTATGTGGGCTAGTGGCATCAGATGCAGCTCGATTGTCTTTGGTTTTCGATGTTTACGATCGATTTCTGTGGTGATGTTTGCCCAGCTGATTGTCGCCAGAGCAAGCCCGACTTCTATGTCAAGATCAGTCGAGTGGCGCAAGCCACAGCGGGCCAGACAGAGACGGCAAATGATGAATGACAGAGACAAAGAGCGAGATCGACCCGTTACAGGCTCCGGCTTTGGCTTTGGCTTTGGCTTTACTTTCACTTGTGCAAACAGACCAAGAACACTCGGCTCGGAAGCCGAGCTGAAGCTCATTTGGCGGCTGCCTCTGCAGCGGCGAGGGTCATCGTCGGCCACAGCTGCCGTGGAGCCGCATGCCGCATGCTGGAAGCGTGGAGGCCGACGCAGCGACGCTTGGACGGCAACGACGCTGGGTGCTGGCGTCAGTAGCATGTCAGGGGGCAAACCAAACGGTCTAAGCTCAAATCGAATCCGTCACGAGCTCATACTCTCTCTCAGTCTTTCGCGCGCGCTCTCTCTCTCTCTCTCTCCCTCTCTATCTCTCTCATTCTGTCTTTCTTCGCGACTTGATTTGTTTGGCTTTTATCAGCGCGTCGCTTTCGCATCTTAACTGATCAGATTCTTGGCTCATCGTTTGGATCATCGCTCCAGCAATTCGCCAAGTCATCGCATGCCCGGACACGTGATCGTGCGGCCGAGCGGGGACAACACATGCAGCCATGGCACTCCAACCTCGTCCTCGTCCGCATCCCCGTTCCCTTCTTGGCTACTCGGCTGCCTTCTGCTGCTCGGCTGCTTCAGCGATGCCGTAGCACATCCACACAAATGGAACGTGCTGCAAAAGGGTTTCCGCTTCATGCAGGAGACGATGCTGCGGAACAGCTTGGAACGGGCACACCTCAACTATGGCATCGTCTTTGAGTGCCGCACCATGTGAGTACCAGTTGAGACAGTGTCAAGTCTTGTTTAACTCTTCTTCTACTCACCTAGTTCCGACATGGACCTGGGCGACGAGGTGCACTTCCATCTGCAGCTGGGTGATCTCAGTGGTTTCCGTCGCTTGGATCCAAATAAGAAATTGGCTTTATTTCTGCACGGCTGGAACGATCAAGGCAGCAAGGATTGGGTTCAGGAACTGCTGTTGAGTAAGTTGCTTGGATAAGACTAAAAGGTCTAAGAAAAAAGTCGGTATGGTTCACTGATTCAACAATTGACTGCTGTTTTGTTCACTTATAGAGGAAGTGTTGATAGTATCATCTTATTATGGGAACTAACAGTTCCCTAGGCTAGTAAACTGTTTCATTTCCTATCAACTGGTAGTCTAGTCTAGTCTATTTCCGATCAGTGCTAAAACGGTTTTATATTGTTACTCTTCTCTCTTAGTCTTGGCAAGAGTTTCTTTCCGTCACATGTTAGAATTGTTTATCAACTCTATTCAAATGTGATTTATATAGCGAAAATAGTTTGAATTCCAAAGAAGATCAACCAATTCATCAGCCTACAAGCTAAGCGTGAATCAATTAGTCTCCCTCGGTTTGGCATATCGCATATTTGCAGGGCGCTGTCTTTTGTCTCAACTCTTGCTTATCGTTTTAATGCTCGATTCCACATTCTAAATTTATTCATTATCAACCACTTACATCACGTTAATTTATAAACAAAGGCAGCGAAGATCGCATTATGTTAATGGCCATGTAAAATAGATTTGCAATTCTCAATTTCGAAACGCTGTTTGCATCTCTTTCGCACTTGTTTGGATTATTTCGAATTTAACTTTGAACTCTTCCCTGAACTCGTCGTGTTGTTGGACTTTAAACAGGCCCAAGTCGGGTTTTCTCTGTGATTTTAGACTTGAAAGTTGATGTTTATTGAGATTAAATATATGGCAGCTAGATAAGAATGTAAACTATGAAAACGCGTGTTCAGAAGCTGCGAAATTATCATTTTGTATGTGAGTTTATACAAGTGAACAAGCTAAGCAAATCGTAAAAGAACTTTTGCCTTTGCTCTCTCTCATTCTCTCTCTCTCTCACCTTAGATCTGCAATGAGTAGATCTTTAGTACCCAAAGTTGCCAAGAAATCGAACTAACTATACCTCTGCTATCTCTCTCTCATCCACCGCCCAGCTTGGACACTGTTCGACGAGGATTACAACGTGTGCGTCGTGGATTGGGGCAACCTGTCGCAGAACGACTACAAGAGCGCCTCGATGTCCATATTCGACGTGGGCCTGACTGTGGCCGGCATCATCATTGCCCTGGAGGAGATGCGTCCGAAGCACTTCAATCGCCGCAATGTAACGCTGGCGGGCTACAGCCTTGGCGCCCATGCCGCTGGCTATGCAGGTGCCGTGCTCGACGGCCAGGTGGAACAGATAATCGGGCTGGATCCGGCGGGGCCGTTGTTCACGCTGCCCGCGGCTGTGTCGCCCAAATATCGACTGGACCAGACGGACGCACAGTTCGTCCAGGTGTTGCACACCTCGGGCGGCACCTTGGGCACCAGCCTGAAGTGCGGCCATGCCGACTTCTATCCCAATGGCGGCCGGGCACCTCAACGCAACTGTTTAATGTTCATGAATCTGCGCGACATGCAGAACACGAGTGAGTCGCCCCAGGCAGCAGTTCCCCCCCTCCCTCTCTCTCTCTGTCTCTTCATGTTACTTGATTAACCACTCTCTCTCTCTGTCTGTCTCTTCCCTACAGATCCCATCGCCTGCAGCCACTCGGCAGCTGCAATATTCTTTCGGCAATCGATGGACCCGCTGTATCCCTTCGTGGGCACCGAGTGCGCTAGTTATCGTGACTTCTCGGCCGGACGTTGCGATAATAATCGGCGTGCCCGCTTCGGCATCCACTCGCAGCGTCGCACGCGTGGCACCTTCTACTTCGACACCAGCTCAACGCATCCCTACGTGCAGCGACAGCGACGAGGTCAAAGGCGCTTCAGAGCCAGCACGAGAGCGGCGCCAATACACCTCAGAAGCTGGAGCAGTGAGCGAGAGCGGGACAAGCAATCGACCGAGCGCGCAGCTGCCGCCGAGGCAACAACAACTGCGGCAGCCACTGTTGGCACTGGCGAATTTGTGCGGCGTCGTCTATGGATACGCAGCTGGCGCGGCAGAGCACGTCGGCGCTGTCAGCTTTAGTAGTAGAGGAGTGAGAGAGATGAATGCAGATTGGAAGGAGGAGAAGAAGGAGGAGAAGGAGAAGGAGGAGGAGAAGGAGGAGCAGGAGGTGCAACTAGTTCCTAGTGTTGCAGGAATATTGGAATCCCACACGAATATAATGACTTGTTAGTTGAACTGCAAAGTGTTTTTTATTGGTCAGTGAAAGGGGAAAAGAGCGGGGGATCTTTTATAATAATATTAAATATAAAATAATACTATATTACAATATATATGAAATAATAATATATTATTATATATATTATTATTAGTATTATTATATACATTATTTTTATTATTGTATGCGATTCCTTACAGTACAGAATGCTGTACCTGCTCACATAGAATTGTTTATAGAAAGTATTATTTACATTTTTTATGATCAGCAGTTTTAAATAGTTGATGACACATGTTCCCTACTAAATGTCCCATCTATATGTCTATATATATCTATATTATTTATATAAATACCTAACATGAAATTTGCCAAGCCAAAAGTCCGACTTCAATTCGTTATAGACCAAGTTAGATATAAAAAGATATCTTCATATTTGAGTTGGCAGACTAATTTAGTAACTGTTTGTTCGGGAATGTAAGAAGAGTGAGAGGCAAAAGGTGTTGAAACTGAGATAGAAAGAGATGGAGATGCACACGAACAGATCAGTCACTCTTGCTCACTCTCGCTTGCCTCCTCTCTCATTCGCACTCACAGTCGCTGCGAGTGGCAGATGAAAGACGAACTTGGTTTGATTAGCTGCTGTTCTTGTTTTCATACTACAGCGTGCTATAAACTGTGCCATAACTGGAATAAATGAAGGCATAACAATTCCTTGCGCTGCTATAATTGTGCCTGATGTTGAGTGATCAACGCCGAATGAAGTTAACAGAGGAGCAAACACATGTGCACATTGTTACTGGACTGCGACGCCAACTGCAGCTGCACCTGCCAAGCGAAGCACCAACACCAGCAACGACTCCAGCACTAACTGTGCCTTCAACTCCAACTCCAATACTGACTCCGACTCCGATTCCGACTGCAACTGCAACTGCAGAAATCAGCGTTCATAATTAAATGGCAGCCACTGTCAAGTGGTGAAAGGGGCGTGTCTGCCTGCTACACATGTACATAAAACAATTTAACACTTAACGTGGCCCGGCGCTCCTGCAGGAGCATGAGCAGGAAAAGGAGCCAGGAGGAGTGCGGAGTAGAAATGAAACGCGCATAACTCATATGAAGTCGACGGCGGCGGCGCTGGCGACGACGGCGCCATAAATTTCAAAACAGGAAGCAGCCGGCAAAAAAACAACTCGCAACTCGAGTGGAATGTAACAGCGCAGAAACAACAACAACAACAGTAAGAAGGGAAGGCAGCAGAAGCTAAAGAGGGGAGCAAGGGGGCACAGAGGAAGGACAAGGCGAAGGGGCAAAGGAAAGCAAAACAAGTCGCATGTAGACTGGAAATATTAACTACCTTTTGGCAGGGAAGAGGGGGAAGGGAATAGGGTAGGAGGGGGACGAACAGAGGGTCAGTAGGGGAGAGGGCAGCGGGTAGCCCCGACCCACTGCAAAGGGCCAAGCTGACGTCAAGTTGTAGAAAATTATGTTTTACAATGCGAAAATTGAATTTCAGTTTATTGTTTTCGCTTTTCATTTTGTTTTACGATTAACTGTAAACTGCAGCCGCCTTCGCGTTGCGTATACGCCATGGCGCACAACAACGGGCAGAACAACGTGCCGAACAACGGGAACAACAGCAACGGCAACAGCAACAGCAACGCTTTTATAGGGCCAGCACGGGGCAAACTTTGTTGCAAGTCAACGACTTTTTGGCAGTCACTGTGTGTGTGTGTGTGTGTGTGAGTGTGAGTGTTTGCCATGGGGAGTTTTCATTTGGGCAACGGTTTGTAGTTGTTTTCGTGTAGCCACAACAAAATTCGATGCCTGCCAAATTGAACGGAAATATTTACAAGTTGCGAGCGTACGAAAAATTCAATCCGAGCTGAAGCGGAGCCAAGTCGCTAAGTGAGTTAGTTACCCGTGCAAATAAGTATGCCAAACAGGCCTCAGCTCTGTCTGCTCAACTGCTGCATACCCTGTTGAATATATAAATATCATGCATGTACAGAAAAGTACAGAAATCTATGAAATTTATAGATTTTCTTTGGCATTCCACATTCGATGGTGAGGAAATTAGAAAATTACAGAAAATTGTATATATATATATATATTAAATATAAATGTAATATATAATAAAGAATAAAAATATATATTAATATTAAATAAATTACAATGTGGAACAAGTCACTGCGCAAAGAAACAGCAAACAGAGTCGTCAATAATAATAATATTGTGCAGCGACTTCTTCACAGGGTTTTTAATTATCAAAACGCACCTAAAAGTATGCAATGCTTTTTGTACTTTCCCGCTCACTCTGGCAATCTCTTGGGCTAACAATAAAAATAGAACTGATAGTGTAATTCTCTGACAAATTTCGACATATGGCATAAAAGTGCAACAATATCAAATTTTGGTGTTTTTTCACACAGAATCTGCCACGTTTGATGAAGTTTTTCGCCAAATACGGAATACTTTATTGCGTCACACACACAGCCAGATGCAATGACAAATAATATTGACATGTTATTTTTATAGCCGT
This sequence comes from Zaprionus capensis, assembly GCA_018903675.1. Lineage (NCBI taxonomy): Eukaryota > Metazoa > Arthropoda > Insecta > Diptera > Drosophilidae > Zaprionus > Zaprionus capensis. Next base: position 8,599,522 of record JAEIFN010001073.1, on the reverse strand, counting down.
AATCGCCGCAGGGTATGCAAATATTTGCCAGCTTCCAGTCGATAAAAAGCCGAATAGCAATATGTGTGTTGCAGATACCCTGTACGTATCTACAGGGTATATAGATTAATTACTATAATCAAACTATGCCAACTGATTTATGCGACTCTTGAACAACATTCCAGGCAGACAGTATAGATATGTCCATATCCAGTAAATTACTCCTTTGCTGCTGCACATAGGGTATCTGCCAGTGCACAATGTGCGCCTCGTACACATTTCTTACGTGCTTTATTTTTGTCTCGTGTTCTCGTTTACAATAAAATAGCTGCAGCTAGTTCGAGCTCGCATATCGATTCCAATAACTGTGGCCTTCATATTTGTTCGCATATATTTTTTCTATTGCAATATAGCATCTTGATCAATCAGTTAATTTAGTTTGTGCTGAATGTCAACTGAGTAAAGCGAAAAGCTCGAAACGCAATCAGGTCGAGGGAGAACTACGAAGGCAAAAAGAAAAGGAAATTTAGAAAAGGAATTCGTAAAATTATGCCATAGAATATCTGTACGAATAAGTATAAGTATAATGCACTTGCATGTTGGATATAATATATAATAAATGCGTATATTAGTGCAGGTTATACCCTGCAAATGTTTTATCAATAAGCTGGTTAATTTTATTGTTCTGCCTGCTCAAAGATCGCTTCTGTTCTCGTTGCTTAGCCCTTGACTTGACTAATGAGTGATATTAGAAATAAAGAGCAAGTTGCTAAGACAGGGGCGGGTGAGGCAGACAGAGAGTGAGAGAAAGAGAGAGTGAAAAGAGAGAGAGAGAGAGAGAGAGGGAGCGAGAGAGTGAGAGAGAGGAAAGAAGGAAGAGGCGGAGAGTGTTTGGCTAAAGTGAGAACCGCAAGGAAAGACCGCAAAGTTCAGTATCAACAGCCACACGGGTGGAAGCGAAAGGTATGAGAGCTGCGTTAAGGGGGCGTTGGATGTATAAGCGGCAGGGGTTTGGAGGGAGGGGGTGATTGCAACTTTACGTAGCTTGCGTATTTTTTCTGCCAAGGTTTGTTTTTGTGCGCCAAGTAGCAAGCGTTAATGCGAAAATGAGTCAGACACTGAGAGAGAGGGAGGGAGAGACAGCGAGAGCCAAGAAGAAGGAGAGAGAGAGAGGGAGGAGAAAGATAGAGGAGGCTACACAGAGTACGTGAAGTAACCTGACAATGCAGCTCAGCTCACACTTGGCTCACTCCGGCTCCGACTCCGGCCGCAACTTCCCCCTTGTAATTTCCATCTTCGCCATCAAATCTACGGAAAATTAACGTTTGCTTTAAGCAGCTGCGAGTAGTGCTCCCCCCTCTTGCTGCTACTCCTGCAGCACACACAGGCAGGCAGGCAGGCAGGTAGGCACCCTGCAGTCACCTGTCCCCTTGCCTGGTTCGTCTCTTGGCTGGCGTGATCCTGGCAAAGTTAAGTGTTTCTTTAGCTTAATAACGGAAACATTTTAGTTGTTGCTTGCGATGCGAGGTGCCTGGGCGATAGAAGGCTCCACATAAACACATTCAAATGCTTCCGGCGCCGTGTAATGGCCGCACAAGGACGAGCGTCCTGCTTCGACTGCTCTTCCTTCTGCTGCTGCTGCTGCTCCTCTCTCTCTCCCTCCACCTGGTTGGTGGCTTCTGTGCAAAAAAGCGGAGCCCTCCAGTGGCTGTAAATAACTCGCAGCAGGTGCCGCTGCCTCTGCCACTGAAGACTCTGCCTGGCCAAGGCAAAGGCAAAGACGAAGAAGAGGCAACGTTTTCTTTTGATTACATGGTCGCTCGGTTGGACTTGCCATTGTTGTGCTGCCCACACGGTCGACACTGGCCACGCCCACAGCGCCCCCATCACGTCGAAGCACTCGAGGTGCGAGCTGTGGCTGTGAGTGTGAGTGCAAGAGTGCAAATGAGCATGAAAGATGAAATATTGAGCGTCGCCTTTGCCCAGTTCCCCCTTGACAACGTTGCTCGACCACTGTCCTGTCTCTCCTCCCTCATCCTGCCCCTTCCTCCCATCCCACTCCTACTCCCACTGTTGCACTCATTTTCTAAATGCAATTTTCACTAAGAGCCGCCAAGCAGCCAACTGGACAAGTCAGCAAGTCAGCCCAGCAGCAGCAGAAGTAGCAGTAGCAGAGCAGGCAGGGAGGTGGAGGAGGGAGCTGCCCCATGCGATGCTCGCCTCGTGGCCACCTTAAATTATGACGCACTTTCGCCTGGCATGAGTCTTCAGCCTCGCAATTGTCTAATGGACCACTGCGAAGGCTTCCTGGCCTGCTGACCACTTCGCCAGGAGCCTGACAAAGGCGCAATCAGAGCGCAATGGGTCACTCAGTGAGCCAAATAATAATAATACTCTTCATAGAGTGTTACTTGCTTAATTCGGTGTAATGTTCAAATGAAACTTAACTTTACACTCTTGGGCTTTGCATTGCCTTAATACTTTTTGTATTCAAATGAAAATACATAAAATATAATAATAAACATAGGTGTCGAAATATATTAGTGCCATACATATGTACAGATGTCAATATATGACAGATAATTGTGATATCTGTGTGAGCTCCATGAACCACAAAAATCAACTAAACTCGCACAACTATAGCATGAGGCTTACCTAGGTTTTTAGCAGTTCAAAGTAAACTTTTTAATCCCCAAAGATCATATTATAAATGACATAGGTATCATAAAGAACTATACCATGAAGTAGGCTTGGATATATTTAATTTCTTTATATTAAATTATTTTGATTCAGTAATAAATTCATTTTAATATTACTATTAAAACTATATGTTACTATCTTCAATAAAATAATAGATTCTTGCTAAAGAAAGAAAAATAAAATAAAGTAAGAGAGAGAGAAAGGAAGGAGCAGATAAATAGAGAGATATACAGACAGACAGATAGAGGAAGATCTCTGCACAATATAACTTATATGTACAGAGAGAATAAAAGGAACAGATAGATATAGTACAGTTAGAGAGACAGTGAGAAAGAGTGAAAACGAGAGAGGGAAAAGACAGAGAGAGACAGACAGAGAGAGAGAGAAAAAGAAAGGGATAGACAGGCAGAGATAGAGAGTGCGATAGAACTTCCTTTAATTCCACTTGGTGCCGTTCTGCGGTTCCGCCTTGTGTTGCGTTTATCGCTCGCCGCAGAGGTGTCCTTCCCCTACCCCCCCCATCCCTAGGTGTCGCCGCACACACAATTTATATGCATGAGGTGCATTCGGAGCTGTTGCCACGCCCCGTTGCCCCCTTGCCCCGTTGGCCCAGTGCCCTCTCTAGGTTTCTAATGACACTGAAATATTATGTTGCAACTTTTGCGTTATTATCGTGCCCCCTGGACACTGGGACAGTGGGATAGCTGGACAACGCGGACACCTGCCTGTGGCAACACTTATGCACATGCCTCCCCTCTTCACCCCCTCCACTCTTCCCCTTTTTTCACTATCTGCTGCTCCCTCGTGTATATCCCGTGCATTTTGTGCCGCTCGCTCTGCGCCACGCGCGGCGATTAAGTTTCCGCCTAAACAAAGAGCCAGAGAGGAGTTGCAGCCGGTCCTGGAACTGGAGCAGAGTCTAGCGGCGTCTAGCGGAGCATTCAATTTCAAGCGCAGACAATTTAGTTAATAACTTTTAAGCAAAGCGCATCATAAACTCTTCGGGCTCGCTCGGGCAGCGCCTTTGTTTTAACAAATGGCCTGCAATAAACTAAACGCAGCAGATTACGACGAGCTGCGTCCAGGACCAGCACCAGCCCTGCTGCAGCCCGGCTATGGGCACGGGGTGTGGCATGTGTGTCCGCAGCGCACTCGTGTTTGTGTGTGTGTGTTGGTGTCGCTCTGTCGGCAGTTGATATGTTCTTTGCTGGCGCTAAGACGCTTTTAACCAGCCAGCGGGGTGAGGCGTTGATGGAGATTGAGGAGGAGGTGGGGAAGGAGATGGTGCTGAAGTTGTCGACGGGGATGGGGAACAACAAAATGCTGCTACAACTTAAGCTTAGCAATGACAGTGGCGGCAAAGTGGCCGACGGAATGGAACAGAGCGACGAGGGACGAGAGGCGAGGGAGCAGAGGACGCCGTCAACGGATAAGCACAAAGCGGAGACAATGCGGAAAATTGTAAGGCACTAAAATTGGCCAAAAGGAGTCGACTCCACAGAGAGAACGGGGATGAAGGGGGCAAGGCAGGAGCAGGCAGAAGCACTCGCATGTTGATGCTGCGCCTGGTTAGTCTTGAGCGAAGCAACTCATAAAAGTGAGCAACAAATTTCATTGTTTATGACCGCCAGGCGTGTGCCTGTCCCTGCGAGAAAGAGAGAGAGAGGGATGCATGTACATACGTGTATGTGAGTGTGAGTGTGTGTACGCCTAATATACTCCATGTAGTGTGCCCCCATCCAACCCAGCAGCCCCAAGTAGCAAGCGACTGTAATGAGATCGTTGGCTCTGTAACCCTAAGTCGAAGTGTGTACACACTTCTGCAATATGTAATATAACTACTCGTATATCAAGAAACATCTTTATAATAACATATACTCTACACTATATAGCACAAACAACTAGTCTGCTGTTTACTACTTCGATTAGTTGAAGAGTCTTTCTAGTATTCTTTTATTCTGACTGTGTTAACATCTTTCGCCAAGTCACATATCTTTTTAAAGCGTATTCCCATTTCTCTGCAAATATTATAATATTGGGAATGTCGAGAATGCCGGAACTGAGTCGGTTAAAGGTTTGATAGTTTCTTATGTAAGTTTTCCACTTAGCTGACTTTACTTTTTTCTATATGAGAACAACCCGAATGGGGTTCAAGGTTGGTTAAGACTTTAATGTGTCACTCAATTAACTCAAATAACTTTAATTGAATTCATAATAATTTAAATCGCAAAGTGAATGAATTAATTAACATCAAATTAAAAAGAATTTGATATAGTAAAGGAGCTAACGCATTCATATATTGAACTATACAAGTAGGAATCCAATTGAAGAGATGTTCAATTCTATCGATTTGCTAGGGTATCTTATGAGTATGAACTACGGCGCAGACTAAGGCTTTTTATACCCTTGCAGAAGGTACCTCATATACTCGTATTAATTTTTGATTATAATTATCAAAATTTGAATTGATAAACAAAATGTGTGCATTTAACCGGGAATTATTCCTGAAAGCGAATAACGACAAACACAACACGAAGGCAACAAAAGAGACAAAATAGACAAAAGAGACAGCAATATATTCAGTGCAATTATTTTCAACTAATCGCACTAATTGAGTCTATTGAGCGGAACCTATGTGCGAGGTGGATGGGGAGGAGGTGAAGGGTATTCAGGGAGTGAAGTTGACTGCGAATCGACCAATGTGTTGCAACGTTAAGCCTGTCGCTTAAGCCAGTCAAAGACAACAACAACAATTACAAAGTTAACAGTTGTTTGCTGCAATTTGCTGCTTTATTCGGATTACTTTGCCAGCAATATTTATGATATTTATACACATTTTTGTGCTTATACAATATTGAGTTTTAGTTATTTTGCAAATATGTTAGAGCTGCATTCATTTTGTGTCCATAGCAAATTATTTGTACACATAATGCCCCAGTTCCACTAATGATGAAGACTTTTCTGGGAAAGCCAACTGATTCCTGTTATTTTAGGTTGTACAATTAATACTAAATTAATAGTACATTTTGTATGTGCATTCCTGTACACTGTCTTTAATCTCTACTTTGATTTCTAATATCATTAAGAATATAAACATAATCATAACTAAATGGATAATGGTATTCTGTCTACGTATTCATTCTTATGATGTTCCCACAGTGAATACAAATGAGAAATGAGTTGAACTTATGTCAACTCTATATATTATGTATATAATATTGTACAAATATCTCATATTATATATTGTACATATCTCATATATAGCGTATTTACGCTATGTTATACTTTTATATATCAATTTCTATACTGCTTTTTTGATATTCTCATAGCCGGCAGTCCAAAGTGCCCCTAACTAGCCGAGTTCACTGTGTAAACAATAAATTTCTATTCAATTAAATTGGCAAAAAAGAAAGTAGTCGGCAGCCAAGGCCGACCTGTCGTCCGACCCGGGCGAGGGGCTGGAGGGGTTCATTTGCCGATCAACTTTTCAGGCATTAAATGCAGAAATACCAACAGATTGTGTGGACTATTTTGGGCGCCCGATTGAATTGGGGCTTGTTTGTCCCGCCCCAGACAATGCATCAATGCATCGCGATGGTGCCTGACCCGGACGAGTGTTATCTACCTTGTTATCTACAAACTTATCTGCAGATAAACAGTACATAAATTAAATTAGTTTGCACTTGCTGCAGACTCCATCAACTTTTGTCGACTCGCTGTGCACGGGCAATGCCGGACACACCGGGCACATGGGGCACATGGGGTACATGGGGCACTGGCTGCGGCTCGGGGCAGTGGGGCTGTTTGTTTCGGGGCATAACGTATGCATAACGTAATGTGCAGTGGGCGATATGTCGGTTTTCGGTATTTGTGATGGTATTTTGTCGGCTTTGTGTTTTTCAATACTTTTGGCATATTGCAAAAAACACGTGAATTCATTTCAAGGGTTGAGGCTGGGTTCTTCAACAATTGTTATAAATGAATGCATTATTTTTTGATTTCCCTTTGGATAACTCTGCATTTTTACAGCCACACACAATTGTGATGTGTTCGGGATATATCCCTATATCCACTTTATCTATACTATTTGCATTAAATGTCGAAACTAAATAAAATACCATTTGAATATAACAATTAATTTATTCATGAGTAGTTTAGCATTGCTGAACTAGCAGATACCGCAGTTAAACTCAACACGTGGTGGATAAAGTGTTGAAATTTAAAACAATTCATATATTTAAACATAACATATGTAGTATGTGGGGAAATATCCCTTTAACATATACATATATTAACTATATTTATACTATTCTTATTCGATGTGCAAACTAAAGGAAATACTAAAAGGAACTGACATATATAAAAAGAGGCATATATCACTATCGTCTTTCAATAATGGAATATTATTAAATTAAAGAGAAACATTGTAAATATGTTAAATAGATTTAACAATCACTTCACTTTAACACTCTCATGACTGCATGGCTGTGTGTATGAGTGTATGATGAAATTGTAATACCACTTATCTATCCTGCCTATCCCCTTCGCAGTCTCCTTGCAGTTCCCTCCCACAAACCACACTCCAATTGAGGTTAGTTAATGCAGCTGAATTATCAAGCATTTATTCCACGCACTTTCGACAGCCGCAATCAGCTTAAGCAGCAACGCAACCTTCGACTTCCAGCGCACTTCCCGCTGGAACAGCCAACTGTTGCTTGCCGTCTTCCACGTGCTCCACGTGCGCTCTCACGCTCTCGTTCGGCTTGCTCTCGTGTTGGCCGAAACTCAACACAGCAAGTCGAAGTTCACCACGCCGCGCTACTCGTGTTGCGTGCGACTGCCGCACTCTGGTTTAGTGTGTCCTGGTGACTCGTTGGCGATGCAACGTTGGTTGTGTGTCAGTCGAGGCCCGGATAAAGCTGCGCCAACTATTCCCTTTCCTTTGGCTTTTCCCTTTGAGCCGGCTTAATTTACATGGCGACAAGGCAGCACACACGCAATGGCAAACTCACTAACACACGCACACACACAGAGGAACACACGCGCTTAGAGATAACAATGAAAATATAATTTTAGTGCCTAGTAAAAATCCATGGCGGGTGGACATCACTTTTGTTCCGCTTCGCTTTGCTTTGCTTTGCGTGCAGCCAAAGGGAGCATAAAGGAATTGGCGAAAAAAAGAGAAAATAATAATGATAATAATAATAATAAATAGTTGCCAGAGCTGGGGCTTGTCTTCATCCACATCCACATCACCATCACCACATCTCCCCATCCACATTGCCAACTCTATTCCCCCTCTGTGTCTCTCCTGCGGCTAGCTGTGTTTTTTATGAAGAACCACAGCGCAGGAAAAGAGAGAGGAAAAACTATGAAAATGATATCGACGTGCGGGCCAAAGTCAAATTTAATTTCACGCTTAGCAAGTTTTTTTCTCGTTCGCCCTCGTAAAAATAATACTAAAAATGAATTTCTACCAAATAACCAAACATTCCCGGCCCATCTACGACGATGGTGCGTTGCCCTCGCCGCGTTCTAATCGATTGGAAAGGGTTTTCTAAATTTCCATACTTCTCGAAAGTTTTATAGCACCTCGAACAATTCATCGCAATCTCTTATAGGCAAATCGAACCTCATGGACTGAGCCAAGGCAAGAAATCGGGAATGAACTCGCAAATCTATTTGGGTTTTTGCACAAACATATTACATGTGCCCAAGCATTATGTTCGTTTTTATGAAGACACGCCATGAAAAGTGTATAAAGAGTGTTTGTGCTCAACTCGTTAAAGTGTTTCGTATAAAAGAAACATATTTCTCAAATTAAAAATTGAAATGTTTCGCGCATTTTGGAGCTTTCTCTTGAAGCTGCTTAGCAAAACTTTAATGAATTGCACAGTCACCAAGTGCCATTTATAATGGTAGGTACATTTTCTTTGTTTGTTAAGATGATCTGTGTATTTTGTTATGAATAAACACAAATTAAATGGAAAGGAAGACCTGAAGGTATTTCTTTATTTCATTAAATTGAGAATTGCTCCATATATGTACTCAATTAATAATCATCACAATTTATATTTGTTAGTCCGACCTTTTTGAAGTGATTAAAATTCGAACTTAAAGTTTAATGATCTAAAGATGAATCATATAATCAACAAATCAAGGTGTACCTTAGAGTAGTAAGAAGTTAGTTAAACGATCCATCATATTCCATTTTTAATTCAATTTGATATTGTATTCTTTTAAATTCCGTACCCTCTATGCATCGATTGTGGAAGTGACTATGGGCGCTCTTCGTCACGCTCTTCTTGTTCTTCTGTGTTTAGGGAGGCTCGCGCTAAGCTCCAATTCATTATAGAGATGCGAAATCTGCACTTTATAGGCCTCTTTAGCATACATTAACCCACAAGAGGCGAGCTCAGTATGCGCGCCTGTGTGTGTGTGTGTGTGTATTACACATGTGTGTGCCCGTACGTGCACATACAATTATTACATTGTACATTCATGTGCTGCGCACTTACCGTTTGCTCGCCGCATTGCGCTTATGCAACGCCAAAAAGTAAACAAAACGAGAGCCGCAACAACAAATAAAACCAGCTCTGGCTCTGCCTCTGCTCTGGTCTGGTCGCGCAGTCGCAGCATTTGCAGCTGGTGCCGTTAAAGCTTTTGCTCTGCAGCAAGCGTCGAGCAGCGAAGAGTGGCGCTGCAGCTGCGCAGTCGATGCTGCGGTCGGTCGCCGCTTGGTCAACTGCTGCCGCTGCCTCTGTCGCTGCTGCCACAGCGCTGCACTTTGAATAGCTTCGTTGTCGTCGTCGTAACTGACTCCGCACAGTGGCTGCGAATGCTCAAATTAGGCTTGATTTATGCCTAAAACATGTGCAATTTGATTGACAATTCCCGCAAACCTTAAACAGTTTTTACAAAATTGTTAAAGAAAATTCCACTTATCTCTCTGTTCCACAATATGTTATTATAAACATGATTTACTCATATACGACTTCAGATTTTGAGCTTGCAAATCGTTTTAGTATTTCCTGCAGTTTGGCTTGATCATATTTTGATAGAACATAGTTACATTTAATATAATCTAGAGTTAATATATATTCTCAATATATATAATATAATCATTAACAAGTTTAATCAGTAAATATGAAATATCTTGAGCTTTAATAGGAAATTGTTGATATTTCAACTAAAAATCAATTTACTATTTATATTTTCCATATTATCTATTAAAGGTCAAACAAATTTGGAACCCTTGTATATACATTATTACTGATATAATTTTTATAACTTAAGTTTTTTACTTGAAAGTAGTGCACTCACTTTGGAAACTGTGAAATATAAATCTTAAATTGTGTTACTTGTTCATTTTCAGTCACAAATCCACGTCAGGGGCGCAGTCGCTAACAATCTTCAGTAATTTCGTGCACGTTTTATGGCGAATGGTCCCACTGTGTTTCGGCCGGTTCGGACGCTGGCGCTGTCGGCTTGATTTTGGTTCAGTTTTTTACTGCATGAGCTCGAGCAGTTTCGCCGTGGTTCGCCGTTTAGTTCTCTTTCGCGTGCGCCAAAATCAAGTAACCAAAAATTTGTTTTCGAATTCGTCTGCGAGTCTGGCAACAATTTCGGCGCAATTTCGGAATATTTTCATTGACGGTGTCTTCAGTTTTCGATTTCGTTTGATTGTTCTGCGTGTGTTACGGTTTTGTGCATTCAGTTTTTTTGAATCGATCGATTAGCGTGTCACGTGAAAGCGAGTGAGTTTTTTTATATGTTGCATTTTCGTTTTTGTTTATTTTTTTGGTTTTCATTGATTTCAAACATTTTTGTCGTCTTTGAAAATCAGCAGCTGAATGAAAAAAATGCGCTTTGTGTGTGCGTTGTGGAATTTCTTGCTTTTCTTCATCAGTTATGTTTTTCTTTTTTTTTTGCGTTCGTTCGGTTACAAGATGTGTGTAAACATTAACCCAAGCATGCACCGAGGGGTCTCTTGCTCGTCTCTTTTTTTTCGAGTGTTGTAAATTTGTTGAAATTGTGCAACATCTACTTGGGCTAATTCACAATGTTTTATTGAGTTGTCAACTTGGGAGCATATGCAGAAACACACACACACACTGCAGGCGAAGGTCACTGTGTATAACAGTGTTAAGTGGCAAATGGCAAATGCCAAGCGAACCGTATAACAGTTTGGCAAACGATTTATGTGAGTTCAAACAATATTGAACCCTGTCTATCGGCGTGTTCTACATTCGCTCGCCTTGTGAAACTCCAATCAAAACCTGACCTTACCCACCCGACACATTCAGACACTAATACAGATACAAACACTGATACAGATACATAGGCAGGGGCAGCGGCAGGTGTAGCTGCAGAAACAAGATACAACGGGGAGTGTTTGGCTTGAGTTTCATCAGAGCGCGGCCTTCAGAAAGTTACATTCATTTAAATCTGAAGTTTTTAAATCATTTTGTTTACGTTCATGTTCAAAACTTATCGCCGGCATCGGCTTCGCTTGAGCATTGACGTCGCGACGTCGCGTCGGCATCGCAGTCGACGTTGACGCAGGCGCAGCGACGTGTAAACAACGCTGACCCACTTGACGAGCTTCAATTGACGCGTTCGCCTTCGCAGCGCTGCAGCTTCTCTTCATGCAGCGGCAGAGCTGCACAGCAGCAACAACATTTCATGCATAATATCTGCACATGTTGTACACTGAGAGAAATGATGATTTAACTAGCAAGTCTGTTGGAAAGATCAGTTATAGCTAGTGTATACTGTGGAGGCAGATACATGCATTGAATTCAACTTTCATTAACTTTATACTTTATTTAAAGTGCATAACCTACCTCAACATAATCTCGATATTTTACTAAAAAAAACTGCTATATTTTTTATTACTTATTCCATATATTTTTGTTGCAGTTTTCTAAATAAGTTTAATTGCAATTATTCGCAATAAAATGTTCACTCTTTTCCATAATCTCTAAGACGTATAACAGTCTTAGAGATCATGGAAGAGTTATAGCACGAGAGTTTTTCCATTTGTATATTTACATTAACAAAGAGACTTCTTTATACTATACTATACTCTAACCTCTAATCTATACTATACTCTTTCATTGAATTTTTATATATTTATGTTCCACTATTCCACTACACAAGTCAAGCCACTAGCAAGAGTAATTGCCAAACATTTCTCTCAGTGTACACGCATCACGCAACGCAATTTCTTCTCCCAAACTTGTTGATCGTCATGCCAATTGCCGGTACTAGTACCCCCACCCTCCCCCCTGCGTATTTAGGCCCGATTCGTCTTTAATGTGAAGTGCGTGACGCACCTTAAAGAAATTCGCAATGAAATCGTTATAAATATCGAGAGACCCTGGCAAATCAATTAACACTTGCGACTCTGCGACATAGCGAGCTAATCTATTGAGTGTGCACCCGCCTTCCTACACCCCTCTGCCCCCCACACTCTTCCTCCGCCCTCGCACTCGATAAATTACAACAGAAGCGCAACAATTGCAATGCGTAGCGTGAAAAAGCTAATCAAACTGAGCCGCAAATTGGCCAAATAATTTTGGTCAACTCAATTTGGTAATAGTTTTTCGCAGCTCGTTGTCGTTGTCGTCATTCGATTGACTTTAATTGTTGTTATTGTTTCTCCAAAAACAGTACGAAGGAGATAGACAGAGAGAGAGAGAGAGAGGGAAGGAGAGAAAAATCAGAAACGAAAAAAGTGAAACAGAAACTGAAATAAATAAAGAAAAAAAACCAACGAAAATAAATAAAAACTCATTGACCTCGGCATATTTAAAGCCAACCAAGTCGCGACGAAGTCTCCCGATGTTGTTGTTGTTTTTGTTGCTGTTGTTAATGTTGTTGCTGTAGCCGTGGCTTTTGGCTGTGGCTTTTGGCCATATAAAAGTCAAGGGCAGCCTGCTGCCGCTTCGATACGGCCGTTTGCTGTGCCTCTTTATGGCTTTATGACGTCGAGTTCCAAAAAACCCGAAACCCGCAGCCCGCGACCCTCTTTACATTATGATATGTCTGCGAGTTGACAAACTATTTTCAATGGTCAAGAGTGTTTGACGTGATAATGGCTTTTGCATGTGGAATTGATTGAACGAAAGATGCTCAGCAGTTAATTGACTTCATTTGATTGGATTATAAATTGAAGATAATCTGAAAACTTGCAGACATTTTTGTATTACTTGAGACATATGGGAAAACATTGCTGAAGAGTGTAAAGAAAAGGAAATAGAGTTATATTCACTATAAGATTATATGAAGAGAATGTTTATGATTTCATACAACTCTAAAGAGAAGCTAAAGTCTAATTTAAGTTGATGTATTAGTAAGCGAGGCAAGTTCGTTATATGTGCTCCAAACTGCATTCAAATTAGTGACTCAATGGATAATAAAGACAATAAATAAATGATTGCAATGGGATAGGTTAATCAAACTGTACAGTCTGAAAGTTCAGAACTTTAAAGTAACAAATTAGAATTGTCCTCTTCACGAGATGGGGAAAATAAGAATACAAATCGAGAGGAATTATGTTGCTGTAAGTCTTATAAAATCAAACACAAACCGAGCAAAGCTGATTAAAGTTTTGCTTAAGGTTTTCTTTATAGAATAACCTGAGAATATATCAGTGTTATTCATGGCAAAGAGATATATATAGTATATATGTTGCCAGTGCATGCAGCTTACAAGACCATGTAATACTCGCCTCGGGTTGATCGAATACGAATCTGGTCAAGCGATTGCAGGCAATTCGATGAAATAATGATGTTAAGTGCGCAAGTGTAAGTTGAATCGCACCTCTTCACGGGCGAATGGGAAATTACTGAACTCGGAAAAGTGCTGTGAAAAGTCAAGAGGGAAAATTTGCGAAGAGAAAATGATACAGTGCAAGCAGCTTATATCGCATTTCTTGTGGACATAACTTAAAGTTCAAGCGCATTTCCACTTTGTGGCATGGCACACCATCAACTTACCTTCCCCTTCCTCCTGGCACACACACACGCACACCTATACACCCGCATACGCACACAGAGTCGCGCTCAGTCATATCAATATACTCGCATGGAGATGTTTTATTTATTGAGTTGCTTTTGCTCTTGGCTGGCGCTCAAGTTTTCCGCTTTGGCTGCTTGGGATGCCGCGCTGGAAGGCAGCCGTCCTGCCTGCCTGACTGCTGCCTGCCTGCCTGGCTCCTCAGACGCGTCTGACAGTTGGCACGTAGCTGGGGCCACGACGGCTGCGACGTGCAGCAGGATGCGGGCCATGGCGAGGGCGAGGCAAGCTTCGCTCGGCCACGCGACGTATACGCAATATGAGTTATAAGCGCGCCACGCGGATCACGTAACCGTCCCGTTGCCGTCCCTGGCAACGCGGCAGCATGAAATAATGTTAATATTAACAATTAAATTTGAGCAGCCACAGTTGACGTCGCCATTGCCATCGTCATCGCAGTCGCCATCGCAGTCGCAGTCGACGCCAACAGCTGCGGCGCAATCAATTGCAAAGCGAGCGCAAATTTAATTACAGCTGCAAACAATTTGAGAATTGCACTTGGCGCTGCAACAAAAAAGCACAAAACGCGACACAAAACAATCGCAGCTCGTTGTCCTTCTTGTTCTCGTTGCTGTTGTTATTGTTGTTGTTCTCGTTGTTGTTGTTGTTGTTGTTTGCCTTGCTGTTTACTGTTTACTGTTTGATGTCGCTGTCTGCCGGCCATTAGAGCCCCCGCACATAAGTCAAAAAACAAAGGCAAAGGGCGTCAACAGGGGCAGGGGGCGGGGCTGGGCTTGAGGGAAGAAGGGGATGGAGGGCAGGCAGGGGACAACGGAGGACAACAGGGGACAACGACTGCTACTGCGACTGCTACGTCGACGTCGAGAAAAGCAATTTTCCGGTTGAGCTTACAAATGGTGAACGCGCCCTGCCCTGAAAATAAATGACATATCACAGAGTCTGGTCACCTTTATGCGTTGCGAAAAGCAAACACTACCATATACGTACACGACACGCACACACAACCCCCCTCTAAGTGTGCGTGCGTGTGTGTGTTAGGGCTGTAAGTTGATGATGGAAATTGTGAAAGTTGCCGTTGAGTTTTGCGAAGCAGTTTTTCAGTTCGATTGCGAAATAATTTCTGAAAGCTTTCGAACTAAATTCATTGTTGGACTTGGAGTCGAGTCACATATAGCTAGGTTGTATATAGTATATATATTATATGTTCATATTCACTAACAGTACTGCAGTTATAGGTTGATGCGTGTTCGGAAATCAATATGAAATTTGTTTGCGTTGTTGTTAGTTGAAATCTCTCAGTGCTCTCAACTTGATTAACAATCCCCTCCATTACGAATCTTTTGCCAGCCCTGGGTATAGTTGTTGTTAATAAATACACACACACACACACACACCCGCACACACAGACAGGGGCGCCAACGTGGACGACAGTTATGAATGGCAATCCATTCGCTTAATGGAATTTCGTGTTGTTTTACTTTTTCGTGCTGCCGAGCCAAAGTCAAAACACACACGCACACACACATAGACAAACCAGCACACACACACACATGCCAGAGGGAACCCTTTGCTCCCCCACCCCTCCTGTGGCAGCTATTTGAGGCCACCTTTTCGCCATCATCGTAAACCATTTTGTATTTGCATTTATTATGCAATCGCTAGTTTGCTTTTTTTTTTAGTTTTTTTATTTTACGATCTTTTCCGGCCTCGACCATCTTTTAATTTAAATAAAAACACATTTTATTGCCACGATTTTGGGGGGTGGGTCAGGAAATGTGGCCGATTTACGAGCCGATACGCGCCTGGAAGTGCGTTAAATTATTTGTTTTCAATTTAATTACAGCGCGCTCTTGTTTTTCTTCTCTCTGTTCTGTGTCTCTTCTCAATTGAAGTCGCATCTGTCACGGAACCATCAAGCCGAAAACTAAGGAGTGCCGACCTTGTGGGTTATGAAGAATAGCGTGGCATATGCTAATGGGGCACTCGGCTGGGGAGTGCTTAGTTGAGGGGGAGGCTTACAGAATATTTTGGAATCAGTTAAACGGATTTCCTGTGGAATGAAAACCATCACGGGGTGCCTATGATAGGACATGGTCATAGACATTGGACAGACAGGGCAGACAGCGACAGACAGCAACAGACAGCTACAGAGACAGACAGAGACAGATAGACAGAGCGACGGACAGAACGACAGACAGAACGACAGATAGGACAGACAGTCAAGACAAACAGAACGATAGACAGACAGACTGAGACAGACAGACTGAGACAGACAGACTGAGACAGACAGACAGACAGACAGACAGACAGACAAGACAGACAGGGACAGATAGTACAAACAGACAAAGACAACAGACAGAGCGACAGATAGAGACGGAGACAGAAAGATATAGACAGGGACAGACTGAGACAGACAGAGACAGACAGAGACAGACAGAGACAGACAGAGACAGACAGAGACAGACAGAGACAGACAGAGACAGACAGAGACAGACAGAGACAGACAGAGACAGACAGAGACAGACAGAGACAGACAGAGACAGACAGAGACAGACAGAGACAGACAGAGACAGACAGAGACAGACAGAGACAGACAGAGACAGACAGAGACAGACAGAGACAGACAGAGACAGACAGAGACAGACAGAGACAGACAGAGACAGACAGAGACAGACAGAGACAGACAGAGACAGACAGAGACAGACAGAGACAGACAGAGACAGACAGAGACAGACAGAGACAGACAGAGACAGACAGAGACAGACAGAGACAGACAGAGACAGACAGAGACAGACATAGACAGACATAGACAGACAGAGACAGACAGAGACAGACAGAGACAGACAGAGACAGACAGAGACAGATAGAGACTGAGACAGACAGAACATGAGACAGAACTACAGACAGGACAGACAGACAAAGACAGACAGGACAGACAGAATAGACAGAGGCAAACGGAGACAGACAGAGACAGAGATTGTTCTTCACTCTTCCTCATTTATTTCCCTTATCTGTTGCTCACGCTGTTCAAGACTGTCTACATCGTACATCATTATTGCACCTTATTCATATTATGCCACACTGAGTCGTGATAATTACTTAGCTTACTGTAGCCTCAGTAGCAGCTTGTCGCAGCAATCATGCGCTCTGTCGTGTAAGCTTCTTATTCCGTTCGTCCTACGCTTTAAAAGTGACTCACAGAATGATGCGAGCACTGCAACAATGATAATTGTTCGATTTCGAATCAAAGGACATGAACGACATGTTTTTCATATACATATATACACTTATATAACATTGCATAGATATGCACAAGCATACATTGTTATTGTAAACACTTTAGAAACTCAACTGCGTCCTTCAGCTTGCATGCAGAGCAAAAACCTTTCGGGTTACCCCCAAATAATGCGATATTCTCAAAGCACAAAAAACTCAGCCACATGTTTTTGTCGAATTATTTAAATAATAATTATTGCAAGTTTCGGGGGTGAAAAACGATTTAAGAGCTTTGCGTACATTTTCGCCTGCCCGCAGACAACACGACCACGCGTGCTGTGTTGGGCTGCGGGACAGAGCGAGACGGGGCAGGGACACGACAGAGCAGGGCAGGGCAGGGCGCACAGTTGTTGTTGTTGTTGTTGCATAGAACATGGTTGGCAACTACAACATGCGCAAGAGCGAGCACAAAGTACACACGCACGCACACATACATGTACACACACACACACACACACAGAGGAAGCGAGCATAATCGCTGCTGGCGTCGCAACATATCGTCAACATTTAAATCGCTCTTAAGTCTCGTTTAATTGGTACTTAACATGCAAATGTAAAATGAGGCGAGCATCCAAGGCAGCAATTGTCGCGGCTCTCTCTCTCTATCTCTTTCTCTGTCTGTCTCTCACTCGCTCACTCATCCTGTGTGTGAGTACTTAGTATGTACATATATCATTAGTTACATCAGCGAGGTGAGTCGATTTCTAAAGCTGCCAGACAAACAGACTGACAGATAGACACTCACACTCTCACACAGATACACTTACACACAAATATAGACACACACACATACAAATACAGCTGCACAAGACAAACACAGCTGCAGCTTGCAGTCGTCTTGGCCGCAATCAAATCAAATCGAATTTAATTGAAATGCCATGCAAAAATTCTGGTCAGCTCGAGAGAATTGATTGATTTTTGACGGAACGACACACCCCATCGGTTGCCTTACTCTGTCCGTCCGTCTGTCTGTCTGTCTATCTGCCTGTCTGTTTGTCCGATCGTTCGTCAGCCACTCATTGATATAATTACAAAGTTTTGTTGGCCAGTTGATGAGCCAGTTGGAAAACAAAATCAAGAATGCGATTGCCATGGCCGCTTTTCTGTTTTCTGTTTTTCCCGTTCGCCCAAAAAGTTTTAATTTCAAAATGAAGTTTGTTTCCATGCGGGTGAGAAGGGATGGGGGAGGTGAAGGGGGATGTAGGTGAGCACAGAAGATGGCAATAAAATAATCAAAGCGTGCACAAAAGTGCAACGAGAATTGCCGAAAAACTGGTAACAAAAGTAAGCGAAAGGCCGAAAGCAGTAAAGCGAAATGCACGAAAATCAGCCAAGGTAGACGACGACGCTTGAATACCCTAATATCAGAAATAAAAGCATAGAACTTGAGATAAACTGGCGTGCAGTACTCGTAGCCTTTGATTGCTTTTCTTGTTCTGATTGAAACTGAATTAAATTGAAGGTAAAATGTATGCTAAAGATAAAAAAATATATATATATGTATATAGATCATACATATATTGTACAATAGTTTATAGCAAATCATTTTATTATCATTCAAATTGAAGTAGATTCGTTGAAATACAGTCGCTTATCGAATTATTTGCCACAGCACCGAAAAGTATGCTATGTTTTTTAAACAGATCTCAGATCTCTTCACTAGTGCGCTGTACAAGTGGCAATTATTACAATTATAAACAAAAGTATTAAGCATTTTTCTATATCCATGACCTGCCACATGTCGCTGGCCATATACCCTGCAATTGCAGCCACAGAGTTTACCCAGCTGCGGCACAGTGCAAATTTACCTGAAGACAGCGCGCAGGACAGATGGACAAACAGATAGCAATTCCGAAAAATAGCCAAAGTTGTGGGTGGTGGAGGGCAGCACGGGAAGAGGGGAGGAGGAGGCTGTCACTGCGTTGCCAATGAAGTTCGTTGGGGCGTAATAAGGGAGGAAGGGAGGGGTAGGGGGAGCTGATAGGGAGATGGCTATTATGCGCCATTAGGGCATAATTAAAATGCTCAAGTTGCGACAGCGACAACGGCTGCAGCTGAAGAAGAGTAAGAAGCAGAAGAAGACGCTGATAATGACAACGAGCAATGAGGGAAAGCCATGGGCAGGGGGAGGAGCAGTTGTAGAGTCAACAAAGTTGCCAACGGAATAGGAGGATGGGGAGGGGCAGGGAATGCTCAACTTACGTTTGGATTTCCGTTTGCGTTTGTCATCAGGTTAGCGATAGTCGTGGGAGCCAAAGCAGCTGATAGAGTAAGGATCTGTCTGCTCTTGTCCTGCTGCCCTCTCTCTCACTCTCCTTCTTCCTCCTTCTATCTCTCTCTCTCTCTCTTTCTCTTTCGCTTTATCGTTCTCTGTCTGCTGCGCAGTGGAGCATGCAATGCACTTTGGTAATTAGGCGATCGGCCGATTCGTTGAGTCGTTTGGCCAAAGTGAAATGTTTTTCTATTGATTGCGCCTGGCGCCACTCGCCTGCTAGCCAATTTATGCTTACACACACACACGCACACACATACACAGAGAGAGAGGTAGATACAGCTAAATATTGATGCATATTTATGGCATTGCTTGCCGAGGGCGCTGCTCCTCTTGGCTTGTCTCCCCTCGCTCAGTCTCTGCTTTCTTGTTTTGCTCTCCCCCCTTCCCTCTCTGCTCTTCTTTTTCTGCTCTCGCACTGTCTCGCCTCCTTTTTGCTCAGCCAAAAAGCAAAAGTTTTCACTTCGAGTAGTTTTTTCGTTTGCTTCGTTTGCCTTCGGTTTCGGTTCTGTTTCTGTTTCTGCTTCTGCTGCTGCTTTTCCTTTCGTATTAGTTTCGATTGCCTCGTTCCACTCGCAATTCCACTTGCAGTGCGGCGCAGCATTCTGCCAAGCAGTTGAGCACTTGAGCAGCATTAAAGCATCCGCCGATTGTCTAAAGGATTGTCGGGAATGCGAATTGCAGGGGCAGAGGGGAGAGGGGAGCAGCTTCAGTCGCTTCTTGATTCACGCAGCTCGCCGAGAGTCTCTCGAATGGGATGATATCGTTTCGAAGTCTCTGCCTGTCTAATGCATATGTACACACACACACACACACACAGTTAGCAGCATGTTGCTAGGCATTCCCCCTGCCCCCCGTCTGTCTACGCCCATGTGTTTGGCGTCATTTTGAAAAGTTTTGATTTGAAATTGTTCATTGTGCATGCAATGCATAGCTGAATAAACACATACACCAAACACACACACACACACACACACACATACACACACCTACCGCACACTCAGTCACACATAGATGCATGTTTCGTCTGTCAGACATTCATAAATATTGATTGAGAGCAAATCGTTGAGAACACCAAGCTTAACATGCCCAGCATCGTCCAGAGAAACTAAGCTGCAAACCATATATTTAATATGAATATATATGTATGTATGTGTGTGTAGGTGTACGTATGTGCATGTGTGCGTGTGTATTCTTCAGTCAAGGGTGCGCTTATGTTGCCAATTTCCCGCTGCTTAGGTCCTTTCAGAAATTGGGCTAATTAGTCTGCGTCTGCCACGCATGGCTTGCTTGCTAAGTGTGTCAATCGGTCAAAGGCACAATCGTACAATCGAACAATCGATTAATCGGCCAAATCAAGCAGTCAATCACAGTTATCAATTATACTTCAACGTACTTTGCAAGCAATTCGTAAATATTTTAATAGATATAAAATACAAATAAAGAATAATTATCTTAACTTTAAGTTCTGCTTGATCTCTTTATTTCTCCTTTCCTTATCTGTGTTTTCCTCTTTTTTATCACTCTCTTTCACTATTTTCTGTTGCTCCACACTCTTATTTATATATTTCTTAATTTATTTTTATCCTCTGCTCTCTCTCGTTTCTTTCTTTATTTTCATATGTATTTTCTAATAATCTTCTCTTTCTCTCCATTTACTTGTCTCTCTTCTCCTTCTCTGTCCCCCTCTCTTACTCTCTCTTTTCCCTTGCATCCAATTTGCAGTAATACTATATCACGTACACCGTGATAAACAGGCACTGTAGATATGTGTAATATTTACAATGAAATCGACGAGTTCAGCTGGCTGAATGTGCTGTTTAATTATGTGTAAAATGCGTACGCTGCAAATAATTCCTGCAGTTTTATTGTTGAAATTAATATCCTTTAATTACCTAGTGGGGTATATAGAGTAGTTCAGTACAGGGCATGGTATGCACAGTATATTCCATAAGATCAGCGTGTGGGTGCTTCAACATTTGCAGTAGATTTACTCGATGTATGCGAGGTATCTGCTAGTCACACACTGCCGTCTATCTATCTAATTAACTCTGCTTTATTTAGTCGGCACACAAATGTTTTGAATTATATTGGCCCGAAAATTATGGCCAGGCAATTGGGCCGCATAGGCGGCCCCTTGGCAATTGATTTCTATTAACCGTTTGGCCCCCGGCCTGGCGAATGTCCCCGTCCCGTATGCCGTGTGTAGAACATTTGCATTTGAATATTCCGTGTTGCGGGAAAAGCAATTAAAGTGAGGCATCGCAGTGCGCCCATCGGTAATGCTCGACGAGCAGATACCTCTGAAAAAAGGTATTCATCTAAAATGAAATACTATGAATTTACTTGTAGGTTTTTGGGCCATGTATAATATCGGAATTCTGTACTTACTATGGCAAAATAGTAGTGTGATATATTTTAGAATTACTCTCTTTTAATTGAACAGTATCTTGTGTTTGTCATCAATCATTCAAGTTGCCAGTTATTCAGAGGATAGAATAACATTCTAAGGTTATGTTGGTTACAACTTTAATTTACATTCTGCTATTTCAACGAGAAACCTCTTAATGCCAGGGCATGCTGATAGATCCCAGATTAAGGGGATCTATTCTGTTTCATCTGTAGCGTATCTCTTGCTCTTTCACTGCCAAGTTAATGTCAACAGAGCTGAGCATACTTCACAGCTGTTGTCTGGCCATTTAAACAATTCGCCTTGCAGCTGATATTATCAGTTCGCCGCATAAGAGACAGAGAGAGAGAAGGAGAGAGAGAGAGGGAGCAGAAGGCGGCAAATTCGTATTGCAAATAAAGTCGAAATTGTCGAATTTCTAAATGAAATTAACGCCCGATTTTGATCGATGCAGTTGCCTCGCGCCTAATTGCATGTACCCTGGCGCACTTCCCCACATACACACACTCACACATGTTTATGTATCTGATTGTGTGTGTGTGTTTATGTGCAAGTTTATGAATTCGCTTGGCTGTTTCGCAAACTGTTTTGCAGCTTGCATAAATTTGGCTCGTCCAAAACTCACACACACACAGAATATATAAGTGTGTGCGTGTGCGTATGTGTGTGTGTGCGTATGTAATTACCCGATTGTCGCGTTAATCTTTAAGCCGACACGCTTGCACAACACTTCCATATGCAAATTGCATACAGTTTGTTATATCAGCCGCAGCATTTAATGCCAAAATAATGAACCTAACCACAACTGTTCCCCCTGTCTCCACTGCTTACCTCCTCTCCCTAACTTCTCTCCCTACCTCCTCTCTCTACCTCCCCCTTGCCTCCTTATTTTTCCATCTATATGTATATCGCTCCCCCTTCCCTCACCTTTCCAGCTGCACAGCATGACGAACTCGCGGTGCCATCACTTATTGCCACTGCTTGCCTTGGCCAGCCTGGCACTGCTGCTCGGACTCGCCGCGGCCGGCGGTGAGGCGAATTCACTGACAGCTGATGCAGCGACGGCGCCTCATGTGCGCACCAAGCGAGGCATATTCTGGGACTTCTTCCAGAAAATGGTCATAACCAAGAACCTTCTTGTGGATGTGAGTATGCAATGCTTTATTTGTCCATATATGTATACCTCTTTAATCTATACTGTATATGTATTCTCGTTCCGGCAGCAATACACGGACACGCGCAACACCCTCAACGATATCTACAACACGGTGAACGAACAGTTCAGCGACCCGGGTCCAGTTAAGCCCACCAGCTCGCCACGCATAACAACAGAGAAGTCGGTAAGTTATTCCAGAGATTTAACTAATGCATTATATATAAAGCAAATATATAAAGTATGTACATATATAAGGTATATATAAACTATATGATAAAGTATAACTATAACTAACAAATTATGTAGTAAGTGATATCAAAACAGAGATAGATGATCTACTGTTATAGAAGTTATGCCAGCATAGTCAGCTTATGATCTCTATATAGTTTTAAGGTAATGTCCATGAACTGATCAAGCAACTTAACTAAAGAACAATCAACCAATCAGTGCTCAGCGTTAACTGAAATACATTTCCTCTCTCTCTTTTTCTCTCTCCTCTTTTTACATAGGCCGCCAGCACGGACGAAAACGATTCGACGACGACGACTACGGAGGCCTACAGCATCTCACGCTACGAATTGGGCCGCATACTGGGGCGTAATTTCCGGGGTGTTCAACGACTGGCGCAGACGGAGTTCAAGGAGGCACTCAACGTAAGCCAATCTGCCTTACTCTAGCTACAAGTTCGCTGCATCTTTTCTCCCTCTCCTTCTCTCTCTCTCTCTGTCTCTCTCGCAGGCCACGCACTACAACCTGAAGCAGTACAAGGCGGAGGCGGATCAGCAGTTCGCCAACAGCTTGGCCGTCGAGAAGAAGAACAAGCTGAAGAGCCTCAAGGGTTGAGTGAGTGATGCCACTCGGTCCACTCGGTGCACTCGGTCTACCCGGTTGCATCCGGTTCTATTCGATATTCATGTGTTCCTTCGCTGCGATGTGCCTGATGCCTGTTTTTAGCTGCTTAAGTCAATGCTTTGTACTATATTAATTTTCGATTTGCTTAGGATTTAAGGGCTGTGGAGTGCTACACACACACACACACACACACATGCGTATGGGTGTGTAGTAGGTATTTATTGTTCGGTATCGAATAAAACTATTCGCGCGGGCGGTTGCCATTCGAAAGTGTCGCCGTTTTCCACTTTTATGCGTCAAATTAAAAAGTTTTCTGCAATAATTTTATTGATAAACTTTCAAAAAAGCAGCCAGAAAGCAACAACAACAATGGGAAACAACCTTTAAAACAGGGCTAAGAAGAGAACAGCAACAAAACAAACAGTCGCTAAGACAGCGGGACGGAAAGAGCGCTGCGAAAGTTTTCAAGAAATATAAAAATTGTTTTTCAAAATAACTTGGCAAAATATCTGAAGCAAATGTGTGTGGGAGCGGAAGAGGAAAGGAGAGAGAGAGTGAGAGAGAGGGGAAGAGAGAGTGTGTGTATTTACTTGGTCTAACTTGCTGCTAGCTGAAATCGAAGTAAAGTTGCAAACAATCCGAGAAAGCAAAGTGACAACACAAAGACAGCCTCTGCGGCTGCCCCAAACGACAAACGGAGGCAGCAGCAACAGCAACAGCAGCAGCAACAGCAGCAACAGCAGCTCGCATAGTTAGCAAAAACCACTAAAAGTGTCATAATTCGATGCCCATGAGATGCCTGTCTCGAAAGTACGTTGGCCAAAAACTTTTGCGCCGGTAATGAGTGCCAGGCTGCGGCTGTTGCTCCGGCTCCAACTACCTCGACTACCTCGGCTCCGACTCCGGCTGCAACTCTGGCGCTGGCTCTGGCTCTGGCCACGACTGCCGCCTCCAGCCGTGCAACTGTGCGTATGAGCAACTCGAGCAGTTTCGACCAACTCAACCTTACCTGCCGCTTCTCGTCTCTTTCCCCTTTTCACACCTCCAGACTGCAGACATTGTCGCACCGTCGCCCACGTCTCTGCCACCCTCTCCCTCAAGCAATTTCAGGGTCTGGCAGCAATTGTTTAAGCACCACAGCAAATGCTTTGCGAGCTGTGGTGCGACTCCAAATGCAGCCGAAGCAGGTGTTTCTCTGTTTCCCTGCAAAAAGTCCTCGAGCCTAAGTCGCATTGCCAAATATTTGCACAACAAAAAAAGAAGAACAAGAAGAACAAGAGGTACAAGAGGAACAACAACAAGGCCGACAACATTTGCATTATGCAAAGCAATCAAATTGCGAAACTCAAATGCAGCCCAAAACGAGGCAAAGTTGCAATTTCTTTCTTGCGTGAATTGCTTTCGTTTTGCATTTTAGAACATTCTAAAAAACATAATAGATTGTTATCTGTGGCATTGTTATTAGAATTTAAGCACAGAAAGGGGCAATTTCTAATGTCAATTATTTAACATCACTTTAAGTTACAAATCGAAATGTAGATTAAACACAATCACATCAATTTATCTATCTATCAATCAAACTAACTCAATTCAAACGTTCGCTGCCAAGTTTTATTCGTATATCTTCTATTTTTCATACTGCGCCTAAAAGCATGCAGCACTGGTTGGTCCTGTTGAAGTTGTGCCTGCCCCAGCGCAGTTCGAATAATAATTTAATTAGCTTTTATATAATTTATCGATTTATATTGCACCCCACAGTAACTTCGATAATTTTCAAATAAATTAACCTACGCAATCTTGATCTCGCTTTGCACAGTCGAACACGTTGAAAATGGCAATGAATTTTCATACAGCGTCCAAAAGCATGCAACACTTTTCAGTAAGCCTGCAATTTTGCCCGCCCGACCACTCTCCGTACTGACTGTGTGTTTATAATTAAATTGTACAAAATGTCTCGCTCGATAACCTTTAACACATTGCCCGAAAATACCGAAAGATTCAACTGTACCGAGTGGGTAGTGAGTGTGTTGAGGGGGGAGGGGTTTGGTGACAAAAAAGAGGCTTCTATTTAATAGTCGAGATGCCGTCGAAAGTGATAATTTGATTTAGTTTATTTTTGTGCTCTCAGCTTTGAATGTTGATTGCATAAATTTGTGTTGTTGTTGCTGCTGCTGTGGCTGGTTTGTTTATAAATCTGATTACGGCTGTTGATTGCATTAATTGTTTTTGTGAATTCGCTCGTTGTTTTATAGTTATTGTGTGCCGCTGCCCGTTGTCCGTTGTCTGCCGTTGTCTGCCTTCAATTTGTTTTATTCGACAGCGCATTCATGGAGAGCATTCCACGAGTACAAACATATTTGCAATGATTATAGCAATTATAAGTAGAGTACGAGAACTCGTTCACATTTGTCATGCCATCCGATAGACAAATAGAACAATTTACTAGATGGAAGCATCGGTGCGACTCGTTTAGGCGAGTTGCAAAAAGTTTTCTAGTTTTTATGGGCCTCAAATTAGTCAACAAGTCATCACAGGCAGAACAACAACAGCAGCAGCAACAGTGACAACAACAATGGAATATATGTTTGCATTTGATTTGATTTTTCCGTATTCGCAGAAATACAAAATTGCCAGAAGGGGATGTGAGATGAGTCAACCAGGGAGACATTTGTACGGGAAGACACTTTAAGTGTATGATGTCTCTGCCCTGCACTCTGTCTCTCTGGGGTTATCAATCCCGTTTCAAATGTACACAACAAAGTTCAGTTTCACAAAAAATTTCCCCGGAAATCGATTGATCGATAGATCGATCGAACTGCGCTCTAAATGTCACTGATTATTTAGTTCGCAGAAGGAAGCTCTAACTGAAAGTGCGCTTAGAGACTTTTTAATTAATTAGCACTGATGGGGCTGGTTATCTCTTTGGATCACTGTCGTTTCGATTGCGTAGGGCAATAGATTATTCCTATACTCAATAGATTTTGAATGTACGTATGAATAATATGAATACATATATTCAAATAATCCTAATAATCTGAGTTCAGTCTCAACTATTGTACAAAGCCAAGGCCAAGTTCTTATGCCTTTATCTCTTGTCTTTCTATAAGTACGTTTTCGATTCTCTTTTGTCTTATGTCAGCAAATTAAATTTATTTTGAATTTAAAGATTAACGATATTTGGTTGCAATTAGCAAATTCATAAGAATTCAATTAAATTGATTTAAATGAGTTTTTATTGTTTATTGTTTACTTTGATGGAAACTGAAACGAGTTTCTTTTATTGAGCTTTGCATGTGAATTCCCAAAATTACAAACAATCAAATGGACATATGAAATTTGTTTGCCCAACTAGAGAATACTCTGTAATTAGATCTGAGATGTGCGATGCCTTATGCATCGCTAGTTGGCCGTAGCTGAGTTCGTCGGTAAACCGGATAAGGTTTCCGGCTAAACAGAAACTGCATCTCAAAATTTATAGTTACTATATAATCTATAGCTGTAGATATCTGCATGTTTTGGAAACGTAAAACATATGAAACTCAGTTATACCCTTCGTTTTATCCATTGCAAACTGTTACAGGGTATACCAAGAATCGAAATAATGTATTGCTGTCCATTTGACAACATGTTCGTACTTGTACTACAATACATAAAAAACGAATCCACAGAAGACAAACACGCACACACACATACATATACATACGTTCATGTGTATGGCAACACGTACGTATGTTCACGTATGCTGTATGTGCAACGGGTCTGACCAGCTGGCTGACATTGAGGGAACAAAACATTGCGTCGACGCTGCCGGCGACAATGTCAGACGAAAGCGAAACACTCGCAATGAATACGTAGCACGGGAGACAACACAGGAGAGTGGAGAGTGGAGACTCGAGAGGGCAGCAGGGTTGAAGGTGGGTGGAGAGTGGCGAGTGACACATTGTAAAAAGCGAATAACGCCATTATAAAATACGGGAAATCGCTTAAATAAAGTCACGCAAAACTAATAAACACGTCGGGTAATTGTCGCTCTCCAAATTGACGGGCCGAGCGAAAAAACGAGAACAGCAAGAAAATGCCATAGTATGATATTTACCCGAAATTATGGATAATACGGAAAGTGGAATATGTTTTATGGCAAATGAGTATCTCCAGATGAAAGGCGTGCGACAGCATCATACTTTACTATTATTACAATTATTATATCATCTTTCACAGTCACGGACTGAGCCGGCATTGCCCGGGTTGCTCTAAATGAGCTTGACGCATTGCTGGACAGTTATGCGCACTTTATTTCCCCATTTAGAACAGTATTTAAATAAATAATGCCATAAAAAATAGACAAACTAATTCCTTGGCATGCTATAGAACTCTATTTGAATATAAATCTGACTTCGATATTATTTAATGCAAACGTAAATTGCGTATAAACATTGGTTAATTAGTCAAAACTTCATAAAATGCTTTGTCTTTATAGTAATCGGCAGCATATAGATCTTGATTTTATCAGTTTGATAAAGGTTACTAATAACTGTATTTTAACTCTTCTTTTAAAACAATTTAAGATCCCATTCTTAAGTTCATGTAAATAGTTTTCTAAACAAGTATGCAGTATTAAAACGAAGACTGCAAAATTGTATCGAACTATTTTCACTGCACACAGAAAAAAATGATTGTTTTTTTATATAAAACCTTTCAGAACCTTCACAGCCAGCAAGGTCCATATGAATCCAATTCGTAGATTACATTCTCATTTTTATTTGGCCTTTTGCCCTCATATACAAACACACAACTTCGAATCACAATTGTTTATTGAGCAACAAAAAGTACAAAGACAAAAAAACAAAAAAAAAAGCTGCAATTAGGTTGACTCTTGAGGCCGATTGTCGCGGTTTTTAGCGGGTTTTGGCTGCAAGCAAAGCAAAGATCAGTTAGCAGATCAGAAAATGGAGCGAGAGAGTCGAGACTTACCAAGGGGATCGCCGTTCAGAACGTTGGCGGGCACAGTGGGAGCAATTGGCGCCAGGGGGACACGCTCGGTGGGTGCGTCGAACTGCAGAGAGGACGGCGACTTGGGCGTGGAGGCATCGTCGCTGAGGCGATGCTTGATCTCATCGTATTTCTGGGCCACACTCGAACCGAAATCCTTGGCTCCCTCGCCGATCTTGTCTGCGTATGGCTTGGCCGCCTCGGCCACGTCCTCGGCGCCCTGCTTGACCTTGCAGCCCAGGCTCTTGAAGAAGCTGGTGAAGTCGCTGTCGTCCGCGTTGCGTGTGCCATCGCATTCGGCCCGTGCGCTGCCGCAGAGCAGCACCAGACCCAGAAGGGCACAGCAGATAGTGATGGACCTCATGTTGATGATCTTGTTGATTTCTCGCTCGAGTTTCGGACTGTTCGCTACGAGTTTTGCAATCTGACTGAGCGCAGCACGACGTCGGCGGCGTCTCGAGAGTTCAGCTCAGCTCAATTCAGTGCTGTACGGTGGGGCGGGTGAACCGGTTTGTAATCGCTTCGTCGAACAGCTCCTCACTTGTTCTGCAGCCCTCCCCCCGCAGTCCCTGCTGCGTTTGGCACTCCTATTAACTAATATAAACGACTTTTGCGCTTTATTTGCTCGGCATGTAAACCAAAGTCGAACTCAGTCGCCCCAGTTGGAGTTGATACCGCGCAGTCTCTTCCCGTTTTAGCGGGTAGTCCCGCGTCTCTCTCTCTCCCTCTCTCTCTCACACTTCGCTAACTTAACGGCATATTAAATTAAATTCAACCACATTTCGCGACACACTGCGATGAGTCAGAATGAGGAAACAACACGCAGAATGCCGTAAATGATGTGAGAGATGTTTAAACAAATGCAACAGTAAGATATCCTGTAGAGAGCTAAAAGAGAGCACTAATAACTGGGATAAGTTGTGAGGGATTACCTTACACAGTTCTGATATCAAGACTAGATTATGACTTGCCCTGTAGGGCATTGGGGTGTACTTGTTCTCAAGCAATAATTACAGCACTTGTTTTGAAAGTTCATTGTGATAGAGTGCACATACCTAAACACATTCTTACTAACTCATTATCACACTGTCGTTCTTTAATCGAATTCAAATCAGAATCTTAATAACACTTAAGCAAAAAACCTTAGAAAGTTTTCATTTGATAGATTATCGTTTAGAAAGCAGAGAACTTAAGAGTAAAGCCCGCAGGCTGGAAGAAGATCAGATATAATGGAGAAATTCTGCAATATATAGAACATAATTAATGGTAATTTCTGTATTGATCGATCTTATTGAACAAGTTTGCATCGTATTGAACGAGTTTACTCTGCGACAAACTATATGCAGATGTGACCTACATGTCATCTAATAATACTAACTAAAGTTGACAGATGAGCCTCAGATCAAATGGAATTAAGTCAAATGGACTAACAGATTAAGTGCCCCGTTGTGCAGTGTAAGCGAGTTCAAATCAATTGAGCTGTGTGTGAATCAACTGGCGCGAGAACCGAGCACTGAGCATTCTATGTAAATAGTATCGGGTACTCGCATATCGAATTAAATGAAATTGATTATAATTTGCATATGATTAAGGTAATTCGCGATCACGCGACCTGACACTATTCTGCCTGAGCACCCACCCGAGAACTAAACATATATAAGAATTTATTCCCAACCGAGAACTAAACATGAAGATCGCGCAGAGCTCTAGAAAACTTCAACAGGCAAATCAAAACTAGAGAAGAATTGTAAATTATTGAATGATTTTAATCATGAAACATAATCAGTGATATTTATGTCTTTATCTAACTTTATCTTAATTGTTTCTTAATGCTATAGGATTACTGCAAAGAACCTTCTCACAAAAAACTGACTTCAATTTAAAATATTATCTAGGATTGTAATTTATTTATCTCGCAAACGTTTCACAAAACAAAAGAATAAACTTATGGCGAATTGGTGCTAGCCGAACTTTCTAGCAACTGATCCGCCTCTGTGATGGCCTCTATGTGCACAGTGGGCGAGGGCGTGGCACTGGAAGATGTGACCGTCTCAGTGGCAGTTGCATCGCTTGTGCCAGTGGGTCGCCGATTGGCAGCGGCACCGAGCAAAGAGTCCATCAGGTCGCCAAAGCGATGCACAATGCTTAAGCCGACACGCTTTGCCGTCTCCTCGAGTCGCTTGGCCTCCTTCTCCAGGTCATCGATCCAGGGTTTTGCCTTCTCCAGGGTGCACTGCATGTTGTGCAGGAACTGATTCAGCTCGCTGGGCTTTGTCGTTGTTGCAGCCTCTGTTGTGACCCCATCGGAGTCTGCCTTGGCTGCAGCAACTGCATCCTCGCCACAGATGATGGGCGCTGCCAGCAGCTGATCTAAGCCCACTGACAGCAAGAGAAGCAGCGCAAGTAGCGAGTGAGTCATTGTCGTTGGTGTCCCTTGGTGCACCTCAATTGATTCAATTTGTTCAATCTATTCCTGCCTTTTGTGGGCTGCGCCTCCTCTCGGCGTCGCGTGCGCTGCAGTTGAGACTGAGAAACCGACTGAAACTCGTTTGCAGCTTGACCAAGTTCTGCTGCCCGGCCATGGGCCATGGGGATCGGCGTCTGTGTCTGCGTCTGCGTCTGCGTCTGCGAGATCGCGACTCGAGAAAGTCGTCAAGCAAGACTCATTTCTCAATTGGACATTTGAATAGGCACAAAAATGGAACTCTGCAAGATCGCGAGTTCAGTGCACTCGCTCGGCACTCGAATCGAACTCGAACCTTGGCTACCTGCCTCGCATCGATCGTTCGTTCTAGACAGAGTGCAGCCCATGTGAGTGGAATACACAATGAGGCAGCTCAATTGGCTGCAGTAATTGCTGTAATTGTCAACCGATTTGGATGCGATCTTAAAATCAAATGGATGCATGCAAATAGCCTCTTGATCAGCTTGTTGCTGCCTTATGCAGTGGCAGAGTGCACCGAAATGGGAAGAGATCAAATGTCTTCCGGGTGCCGCAGTAGATCATTCTATGTGACAACTATGTATAGATATAAAGTCACAATGTGGGCTAAATTAGTTAAATTGAAACTATTTTAAAGTGATCTTTGTTGAGACATCCAGTGAGTTTAGTCAGCTTTATCTATTTAAACTGAACTTTCAATGGATGCAATGAAAGAGTTTGAGTCTTCAAAGTGACATCTTTATATAAAAGAAGTCATCATTGCTAATTGAAGAACTGCAATCCCAACTGGAGTGTTTTAGTTAGCGAACTACTTTGAAGAACACAACTTGCATATACTTTGCTTAAGTTATTCATGAATCTTTGACCACTCAGTGATTTAATGAACCCATCAGGCCAGTTGTGGCACACTCTATAGAAGTATTTATCAGTCGGCACTAGGAAGTTCGACAAAAGCGACAATTTGACATAGGTTTAGCTTTAGTTAACTGTACAATAAAGTAACTGTTTATAAAGTGATATATAAGGGGTGTTATAACCCAACTATACACTACACATTGACATTATTGTCTTTGCTTTTCCCTTCTGCATTCCCCCTCAGCATTTCATCTACAAAAATAATTTCTTTTACAATCGATTATCACCACTGTCGATAGTCGTTGATCGCTCAGTGGCTTCTTTTATTATGGCAGAGAAAATGATATAGAGTCACAGAGTAAATGAACATATCAAATTCCACAAAAAAAAAAAAACAAAAAAAAAAAAAAAATACCCATATTTATATGGTAATTATATCGTATACGATTTGCCTGCTGCGGGCTGTTTGGAGACTCGCTCACTTCCTCAACTTGCTGCAGTTGCCCAAGGCGTCGAGGATGTGTCCATGGCCGCACTGCTGCTCGCTCTTCAGGATGTCCGGATTGATGATCTCCACGTTGGCCAGGAAGCCGCGATCCTTGCTCATCTCCTCGACCGAATCCTTGGCGAGCTTCTCACGGAAGTCAGCGAAGCGCTCCTGCAGATCTTCGGTCACTTCCTTGGCGCGCTCACTCAGCTGCCTGGCGCTCTCCTTGATGTTGGTGCCCAGAGTCTTGGCCTTCTCGCTCAGCTTCTTGGCGCTCTCCTTGATCTGGCAGCCGACGCTCTTGAAGAAGTCACGCACCTCGTGCTCGGCACTGGTGCTGTGGCCCAGCTCGGAGAGCTTGTCGGTCAGGTCGGTGATGGACTCGGGCATCTTGGTGTCGCAGTCAAGCAGATCGGCCTGGCCCGAAGAGACGCCCAGCAGCAGCAGCAGCAGAGCTGCCAGCAGCACGTATCCTTGCAAGTGTTGCATGTTCATCGGATCACACTTTGGTGCAGAGTCGCCGTCTAACTGGATCTATGTGGGGTAGTCCTGTGATGCTGTATTCCTGTGGTCGCCTTGGGGTGAATGGCTGCCAAACTGAACCTGCACGTTGTCGCTGCTTGACTGGTTGCGGGCGAGGATTGTTGCCACCGTTTTATGCGCGCCCAGGGCGACAACCAGAGCAACCAGGGCAACAACAACAAGCACAGCGACAACAACAGCAACATAATAAGGCAGCCGAGTTATTTGTGAGAAATTGTCGCCTTTTGTCTGCCTCTACTCTCCACTCTCTGCTCACTGCTCTACTCTGCCTTCGCCTTTTCCGCTTAATTCAATTTGTGACGCAGTCGCGCGCTCAGCCGCCGCTTGATTTATAATACAAATTCAATTTACGCGCATCAACAACAGCAACAACAGCAACAGCAACAACAACAATGACGAACGTGTGCCAATTGCCATTTGCCACTTGCCACTTGCTACTTGATTTGGAGCTGAGCTTTTTTGCGAATCTCGTCTCGTAGCAGACATCGCGTATACGCCGCATTGCACCTCGCCGCCCGAACTAGCCAAGGCTAGCAGCACCAGATAAGGCGCTGAACGTTAGCACGGGCCTATCTGGAGCATCCACCAATTGTCCAAACAACCTGCTGTGTTGTCGTCCTCTCCCTCTTCCTCCCCCTCTCTCACTCTCCCTCTCTCTCTCCCTGGCATAGCAATCACCTCTAAGCACGCAAATTGCGTCGCAGTCTCCCAATAGAGACGGATCAACATGGGAAGAATGCTCGCTGCGACGGTAGCTCGAAGGGTGACGCACACGGGCGATCATGTTCTCTCTCCCTCTAGCTCTTTATCTCCTCTTGTGCTCTTACACGCAGCTATATTTAAAGCTAATTTCGCAAGACTCTGATTGAAGAGACACTGAGAGTTATCAAATTGAAGATGTTGGGGATTGACTTGAGAGGGGAGTATACAGCTAACTGATCTCTGTCTCTCTTTCTATTGATATTCATTTAGTTCTCTCTTTCTCTCTCTCTCTATCTCTATTTAACTGAGACTATTTCCGCATCTACTTAGTTTCCTTTTTCTCTTGTAGCTTATCCTTTCGCTTTTTTTCAGTATTGCTTTGTCTCTCTGCCTGCCTGTAACTTTATTTTCATTATTGTCATTCTCTTCATTTCTTTCGCTCTATTTTGTTCATCTTCTAAGTTTTCTTCTACTTCTTTCCCATTCACTCTTCACCCCTTCTCTTTTTATCTACTTCTCCTCTTCACTGCTTACTTAACTCTTTCATCTCTTCTTCCGTTTGCAACTTTTGCAGCAACCCTCGCACCAGCCTACACTGGAGTCATATACACATGCATATTTGTATATGGCACATACATTGTCATTTATTGTGCTGTTTTTATTGTGCCTAATTAGCGGGCAACTGCATCTAGAGCCGGGAAACGCAGCAGGCGAGAACGTTTCCCACTTCCCGCTTCTCGCCTGGAGGCATCGCTGCTGTGCTTAGTCTACTCGGTGGTGTCGTTGCCGCCGGTATTGTCGTTGCCGCCGATGGAGCCGTTGGGATTAAGCAGAACCTCCGCTTCTGGCTCGTTCTCGTCGTAATCATCATCAGATTCGTTTATCTCTCCATCATCTTCGACCTCAATGCCACCATCGCCTTCAGCATCTTCATCCCTATCGTCTTCGGCAACCTCAACCTCATCTCTTGCATTGGTATCTGTCGGCTCCTCTGGCTCCTCGGGCTCCTCTGGCAGCTCTGGCAACACTGGCAAGACGGGCAGCTTTGGTTCAGCTGTGGTACTCGGGCTGATTGTGCTGGTGCTTGTGGTTGTAGCCTCAGTCGTTGTGGTCGTGGTTGAAGTTGTGCTGGTGGTGGGAGGGGCAATGCTAGAGGTGCTGGTGGTGCTGAGAGTGGTTGCAACACTGCTGGAGCTGCTGCCACTGCCCTTGCCTGCAATAAAACCCATTCAAAGTTGCATCAACTACCCCTGAATCCACTTGTTGCTCTACTCACACTCGGC
This sequence comes from Zaprionus capensis, assembly GCA_018903675.1. Taxonomy (NCBI): domain Eukaryota; kingdom Metazoa; phylum Arthropoda; class Insecta; order Diptera; family Drosophilidae; genus Zaprionus; species Zaprionus capensis. The sequence goes on along the minus strand of JAEIFN010001073.1, from coordinate 8,564,532 downwards.
CAAGTTGGGATTGAAGTCGCAGCGAATGCGTCGCTCGATGCCCCCATCGGCCAGACGGATGATCTTCTTCTTCTTTGGCAGCGCAGTCGTCGACGGCGGCGGCGTGGCGCGACGCACATAGTAAAGCTCGCGCACCTCGTACACCTCCAGCTCGGGATGCTCCAACGAGGGACGATGGCGCACAAAGCGCTTGTAGAACACCGGATTGCCAGGCACTTCGGCGGGGTAGGGTGCCGCCTGCGCCAGTTCGCTACAGCAGCAGCAGAGCAGGGTGGCCAGTGCCAGGCCGAAGATTCCTGTTATATTTCGCATCTTTAGTCGTCTGTCGCAAACAATCAACTGATCCGCATGTGTTCTCCTGCTCGTGTTCCGCAGGGCATAAAGAAAAGTTTCAGATCCGCACGTGATAACCTTAGTTGATCTCAGTTTTGTTGACAGTTTCTCGCTTAACAGTGTTGAGCAGTGCCCGAAGCGTTGCATACCTTCGGGCGGGCGCTGTTAACGCTCGCAGTGACAACACCTCCACCTCCACCCTGCTGGCAAGGCACACCCCGCCTCCATCGAACTGACCACAACATGACACTTTTGGCAGCACATCCATTAAGGTCTAGGCCAACTGCGAACATGGCTAACTCATAATTACAGCCAGAAAGCCGTCGGTGGGAATACTCACTGAGTGAATACCCTAGACCAATCTCAAGTGGTCAACTTGCTTGACTGGCATAATCTATAATACCTGTTTATCATTTTGATTTGATCTTGATTTATCTTTTCTTAGGTTTTGGCATATGATTCATATTATATACAGATTCAAATATCTGCTATCCTAGTCTATTTCTTCACATCTATCATATCATTAGTATATTAAGTACATATATAATAATATCTTTATATTTCCCCATTTCACAAAAACTCCCGTTGAACCTGTTTTATCGCCACAGGGTATCGTGGCACTTGTGCAGATGTCCATAAATTGTAGTTGATGATTGGCAAAGTGTTTCCCAAAAATTCAGCTAGCTAGGCCCAAGCAAACTCAGTCGCTGACCACGCCTAGTGGACAGCTAAATAGGGCTTACATATGCCGTGCATGGTCTAGTATATATACCCAACTATTCATAGACTGGTCGATCCCACGAGTGTTTGAGTGCTCGAAATGGGGAAATGAATGTAGGCAAGAACGTGCTGATACTATATATGTATATGCACCTATATATGATATGTATCTGAATAATTGTACCGATCAGGGTGAACCAATACTGTGTTCTTCTAGATAAATTCTAAGATTATTATAGGTTCCGAATTGTGAACCACCCTAATGCGCCTGTTGCGATAGAATGCACTTATCAAACGGAACGATGCGAAAGTATTTCATTTGATGCTTTAACCCAATTTGTTTATGCCTTCAAACACATTACTTGATACCCTATGAAGTGTTTATGTGCCCAGTCGATCTTTATGTATGAATTAATGCCTGTTGATATTTATAAATCAAACAAAAAGAGTTGGGGCAGTATAGTATTATAGAGTGTACTTGTTCGATATACGATACCATACAGAAGTGACTCGATACTTGGAGAGGAGCAATACTTGCATGGAAGTTGTTGGATGTAGGAGAAACATTTGTTCACCTTACAACACAAAGATCTCTTCAATAAACTATTCGCTATCAAAACAAGCAGGCTCATATCTGCCTTTCTACAGGGTATAAGAACTAAACGAATTAGCCAAGCGAGTGGCAAACAGATGTTTAGCGCGAGCAACATGATGCGATATGTGAAGATTTGCTCACTTCTTGTAGGTGTGAGTACGTGTGTCTGTGTGTGCTTGTGTATGTGAGGGGGGGATTAAATAAACAGAGAAGGAGGCAAAGGTAAAGGCAAACAGACGAATGCTATTTTCAGGTTAGTCCGGCAGTAAAATACCGTTCGCATTGTTTCGAAAGACTGTTACCATGACATTAACAATTCATAGGACAGTCTTTTTGTCTGTCTTTTGACAGACAGATAGACAGACAGACAGACAGACAGATGAACAGACAGACAGACAGACACACGAACAGACAGAGACAGACAGACAGACAGACTGATAGATAGACGGACAGAAAGACAGACAGAAAGACAGACAGGCAGACAGACAGGCAGACAGACAGGCAGACAGACGGACGGACAGATAGACTGACAGACGCACAGGCAGACAGACACACGAAGATGGCCCAATTGACTATTGATCTAAAACAAGAATATACATACATGTTTGTTGTCTCTGTCACGCCTCCTTCTGCCTGTTACATACGTTTGCACAACGTTAATATACCCTTGTTGAGCATTTTCAATGGTAGAAGGGTATAAAATTAAAAGAGGAACAAACGCAAAGCCAATCGGAAAAGCTGCTCGGTCCATTGTGGTGTTGGAGAGCGTGAAATATGCAAAGTCGCAGGGGCATTAAATTGAAAGTCCCCACGCGCGTCTCGCCCACCTCCACCTCCACCTCCACCTCCATCTCCACCTTCACCACCACCACTGGCTACTCTGCGCTCTCTCTCTCTCTCTCTCCCACCACCTTCGCGAACTCGCGCAAGGTGGACAGAGCCAGCTGCGATGCTGCCTGGCGATGCTTGCGGCCGAGCCAAACAGTTGGCGACGGCGCTCGTTGGCGGGCGGACGCGCAAAAGCAAAAGCAAAGCAAAGCGAAAGGCGCAAAGCGAAAAGTGCAAAGCGAAAAGCGAAAGAGCAAAGACAAAAACGCAGAGCGTCGCAGCTGATCGCCGCCGCAGCACAGACACCGAAACGACAGAGTCGACAGCAGAGCCGAGCGAGACGGCAACAGTTGCACGCATCGAGAGAGCGCACATTGCACGAGGGACTGCGAGAGAGCAGAGATCACAGAGAGAGAGAGAGAAGAACTAAAAATATTTAGTGCACAAAACGAATCGAAGAACTGTTTGAAGGCGCATTTTACATTGTGATTTGTTTGTGTTTGTTTTTGTTTTTGCCTTTGTTTTCGTTTCTGTTTTTGTTTTTGCTGTGTTGAGTTATTGCTGTAATTGTGTCACCGTCGTCGTCGTGGAAAGTGGCACAGTGGCGCAGCTAAATGAAAGCGGGAGCGGCAGGAAGAGACAACTAAAAATAGACGCAGAGACTGAGAAGAGCAGGCGAGAAAGAAAGCGCCCAAGAACGCTGCGGCGCGTGGGCAGCAAACAAACAGATATCGCGTTATATATATAAGCAGGCACATATATACTCCCCACACACACACACACACGCACTGCCCGAGCATAACTGAGATAAACAATAAGTTGGCAACGCGCCAGGCGAGCGGGGAGTGGCAGCAAGAAGGACGTCAACGGGGAAGGCTGCGTCGCTGTCAACGTCGCCAGAAGCGACAGCAAACAGGTGGAAGCAACGGAGGCAGAGGCGGCAGCAACGGCAACAGCAGCAGCAGCAGCAGCAACAGCAGCAACAGCGGCAGCAGCAACGGCAGCTTCTAATGATTCAGCCAAGAGCAATGTCAAAGCAGGCGCAGCGACAGCATCGGCAGCGCTTCACGGACTCCGCATCCGCATCCTATGACGCACAGCAGCAGCAGCAACAGGAGGAGCAGCAGCAGCAGCAGGCGGATGAGGAGTACGATCCGCTGGCCAATCTGCTGAGCCTGCAGCTGCGCAAACCCGCCCACTGGAACTGGGAGCTGAACACGTCGCGCAGCTGCAGCAACATTGCCCTGCCCCGCATCCTGCTCTACGATCACACGGGTGCGCTGCTGCTCGACGCCAGCGGGCAGACCGAGCAGACCTACAGACCCGCCACCAAGCAACCCAGCGTCGATCGCCGGCGCAAGCGGGCAGCAACGGCCAATCTCGCGCAGAGCCTGCAGCAGGCGCGGCTGCCCAGCGAGTTCCATGGCCTGCAGATTGGCGAAGCCACGCCCTCGCCGACGCGCACTAACACGCCCACGCCCACACGCTCGCCCACATCCCTAGACAAGCAGCTGGCCGGCAGCTGCATCGACTTCAGCACGCACGAGCTGCCCGACTGGCAGCCCCGCGAGGGCCCCTCCTCGGCGAGCTCGCGCCGTTCCAGCTCTCTGCGTGGCGTGCGCTTCGAGGAGCAGCCCCCACAGCAACACCTGGAGCAGCACCAGGAGCAGCTATCTTATCCCACGCCACCGTCTACCTCAACACTGACCACGACTGCGAACTCATCGTCGTCGGGTCCGCGCGAGAAGCGTCGCTATCGGCGCTCGCACAGCTCCGGGCAGCGTTCGATCCTGGAGAGGTTCAGCATGTCGCGCGGACGCCTCTCCTCGCCGGAGTATGTGCAGGAGGAGCAGCAGCTGGAGCATGCGCCGCGCTACTTCCTGCGCACCAGCAAGGCCGGCACGCTGGTCATCAAGGACGAGAGCTTCAGTCGCGTGCGGCAGCGCCGCCGCCGAGCGAGGCACTCGTCCAGCGAGAACGTGCTGCTCTCCCAGGATCGCAGTCCCGCCGCTAGCGTCGTGCTGGCCACGTCGCAGCGCCAACAGCAGCAGCGCAGTCGGGAGGCGCAGCTGTCTACTTCGGAGGAGGAGGCGGGGCAGTTGCAAGGACATGCGGCACGGCCATCGCGCAGTCGTCGCAATCAGCGCAACTGCGGCAAAGATGTGGCAGCGCAAGGTAAGCAGCATCGCTCTCTCCTTCTCTCTTTCCCTCTCTCCCTTACACTTATTCTCTTGCTCTTTCACATTTCCAGAGCTCATCACGGTGGATCCGGGCAACTGCGTCTATCGCGCCACGACAGGCGCCACGGCGCGCTAGTGACGTCACGAAGTTAGCGGGAATGACATCACAAGCCTCGTTCCTTCTCTCAGCGGCGCCACTTTTGTTCTCACTGTTCGCCTCTCTGTAAAATACCGTAATCTATAAACAAAAACAATATACAAAAAATACCAAAATAAATAGCAAAACACGTAAACAAATGCAAAAGCAAAAGACCCGAAAAAAACAAAGAAAGAAATGAAAGCAAGAAAAGAAAGATGAACATCTTTCGTCAATCTCTCATCCTCACCAGAGGCAACTCACATGTATATCACATATATATCGCTATATATCAATGTTACTTTCGATAGTATCGATAGTTGCACTTCTGTGAGTAGGAGGGAAACTAAAGAAGAGAAGAGATACCCGGAGATATACGCCATACTGCCGGTTCCAATAACCTTATCAACCTTAGCAATCTTATCAACAGTTATCCCACTTTGGTTGTTCAATCGTGTGTCTCAATAACTTACTGTAAATACATTTACATATGATTGAAGAGGAAAATATATGATAAAAATGAATGTACATTGCAAATAACTGGATATCTTTAATGGTCTTACTAAGCAAATAATCTGCAAGTGATTAATAGATCTCATTTAAGAATTGCCAATTCATGGGGGTTAATGACTTGCTTTATCTCCGTTCACTTGCACCATAACAACCCTGCAGATCAACAAGCGAAATCCTCTCTTGAGCATAAAGATCTTTTAACATCTTTATGCTCAAAGGAGGATTTTCTGTATGAATACAATTCTACATATCGGTCAAGGCTTTCAATAGGTTCAATTGGTTGCTTTTGCAGGTAATTCCTCTGTTAATGTTAACATGAATTAACTTGCTTGATTCATTTATAGGTTCTGGTGCAGTTCATTTGCAATCTGAGAATACATGTGGATGATATCTGCAACATCAGGCAGCAGCAACATTAACATTTACTGACAACAGCGAGCGATACAGTTGGGCCAGAAGGCAGAGCAAGTTTGCTTTAATTAATAAACTGAGCAATAATGCGTATACTTTGATGAATATGAATATGACACCTATAAGTTAGACCACTCATAGTAGTCTTCAATTTACAATATCTCTCTCTCTCTCTTTTCTGGCCCACAAACAGCGCCATCAACAGCGCGCTGTTCGTTAACAGCGCTATTAAAAGTGACTGCCCGAAAGTATGCAATACTTATGCAGTGTTCGATCGCATGAATTGCGATTTGAAAATGTGAATGAAAAATAAATAAAACAGCGAATTAACTGTAAACAGAGCTGATAAGCAGGCCAGTCGAGATTAAGCGTGGCCGATCGAATTGTGCATGACTTGGTCAGCGCTGCCTGCCTGCTAATCGCAGGGCAGACACCAACGTGACGAGTCGAAACTTCATAATTGAAAATTGACACTTGAGACAAGACAGACAGACAGCAGGAGAATGCGATCGTTTTGCGCATTACTGGCGCTGCTGCTGGGCCTGGTGTGCGTGTGTGCCGGACGCGTCATCTACTTCAATGCGCAGCCCCAGGAGGCGACGGCAACCACCACGGAGTCCGTGGAGAAGAGCATGTTGCTGGCCGTGCAGAGGGCACATTGCAGGGCCGGCTACATGCACGATCATCGCCATCGCTGTCGTCGGGTGAGTCGCAAAGGGAATGGGAATGGGGATGGGGCAAAACAATTGTGGACAGCTTGATTGATTCGCTCTGTTGCCTTGCAGATTATGTAGCGAACCTTGGACCCCGTTCGGAAACCCATTAGCAGCGTTAAGGTAATCGAATATTTATACGGACACTACGTCACAGGGCAGCCCCAGCGAAATGATGAAATAGCGCGAAACTTCACGAATTCCAACACACAAATTCCAAATGGCAACGGCAGATAAGAGCGGAGCCCGTTCCCCATCCCACCACTCTCCACTCAGATACCAGATACCAGATACAAGATACAAAATACAAGCTACAAGATACACAAGACAACAATAGACACCAAAATTGACAAACTACTTGCAGTGCGCACGGCAACGGCGACGGCGTCATCGGGCTGAGTCAACCAGCTATTTTCGCAGCGATATCTACCCAACACTGCGTATTGTGGCGTTACTTTGGTCACATCTTGCGGCAACTTCTGCCCGTGCTGTGACGTAGTCGGGGAGCTTCCAAGGAAAGGCATGAGACGCGCCTCGACTCATCGATCGCAACTGCCCAAGTTGTAGATCACTGGTTACCTTATTGCAGGCCATCCCCCTGGCTATCGGGTTAGATTAGTTGCGATTAGAGTTTAGCACCCAGTGGGAAACTATTCTAGAACTGCTTTGCCGCTATTATTAGCACTCCCTGGTCCATCGCACTAGAGACGTCTGAGTGAATTCAACGAAATATTTACACAGTCTGACTTATCTGAAACTTGATATATTTGAGCTTTTTTATCTCGCAAATCTTTGACGTTGTGCTCTAATGTCACAATTAGACTCTTAAGCTTTCCAATAAATATAAACCAAAAATAAAGAATAACATAAACAAAGGAAAAACAAATAACATCTCGTGACTTCAACCGGAATATTGTCGTGGACTTTAGACTCGCCTTATAAATGAAACGTAGAAGAGGGAAGTATCTTGACAGATTAAAGTAGACGCAATGGGCTGTGGCTTGGACATTTTCAGATGAGTTCTGTCTTTGCAACTAAAGAACAAGACTTTGCTTAAGTGACTGTGAACAAATCTTTTATCTTTTCTCAATTTCCAAAATAACGCACAATAATCGTAGATATCATAAAGTAAATATGGAGACCAATTCTATTTGTTTATCAACCTATTTCATTCATATTCGAAATTATTGCAAAGCTGTTGCCAAGCTGAACACTGAAAACATATGGAGATCATTAAAAGAGATCTTAATATAAATAATATATATTTATTTATATTTTAATTTAGCTTGAGAAATATTAGAGCAAATATACCATATAATATTCAACTTATTGAATTGATATTATTGCATTTATCATTTTATCATTTTATTGATTTACTAAAGTATTTTCTATGAAGTTGGCATATTAATCTTGTAACTTAGTGGATAGTTTCATTCTCCAAAGTTGTATCTACAATTGCATCTATATTTACATCCTTTTGAGCGGAAATCTGAAATCGATTAGTTTAAGTTTAGTTTATCATTATTTGTAAATACTTTTAAAACATAAATCAACAATCGATCTGGAAACCTTTAGGGCTAACTTGCAATGGGTTAAGCTAATACTATCGCAGAGGGTTAAGCCGATTTGATTCGGTTAGACAAGAGCACGCGTCACATGTGAGTAGCCCCACGTCCCATGCAAATGAATAACCCCTTGCGAGCATGTCTGTGCGAGTGAGAGAGAGACAAAGAGAGAGGGAGAGAGAGAGAGGGAAAGAGAGAGAGAGAGAAAGAGAGTTTGTGTGTGTGACTCTATTTTGAACGTGGGTTTGCCAGTATCGAGGCGATAAATATTTTTGTGCTTTATGTGTGTATGGAGGGAGCACACTTGGTACTAAGAAAAGCAGGCGGGCAAAAGCGAGGCAAGACATTCAATTACACAGATTGCGGGTGACATAGTAGCGAGGCCTAGATAAGATTTGGTCATACAGGGTGCCGCGGAGCAGGCTGTATGCATGTTTATCAATCGACAGGCCGTGTAGGGGGGAGGTGGGGTGGTCGCAGTGTGGGGCTGGCAGAGGCCAGGCCACCTTTTACTTAAGAACCGCTTGCCCAAATCGTATATAATCAGTTAAATGCCGGCATTTGAGCGTGCCAGTTAGAAGTCGGACAAACCAGACACAAGACCGTACACCGTAGACCGTAAACGGTAGATCGTGTATCGTAGAATAAAGAGCGGAGAGCGTAGATTGTGGAGAAGATCGATTACACAATTTCAAATTGCCACGAAACTGCAAACCAGCAAGGAGAGCGAGCGAGAGTGAAAGAGAGAGAGAGAGACACACAACAAACAGTGACTGCAAGTGAGACCCCTAAAGAAAGAGAAAGAGAGAGAGAGTGAATATGATGCTGCAACGCCTTCATCAACTGCTGCTCTACGCGCTCTGCCTGTTCGCCCTTGTCGTGTTCTGCGCTCCGGCAGCCAGTGAATCGCGCCGTGTGATCTTCCTGGCTCCTCCGGGCATACATCGCGGCCAGATACTCGCCACACATGGCATGGAGAAGCCCTGCCAGAAGTGCCACATGCGGGATCATCGTGGCAACTGCCGTCGCATCATATCGTACAGTTCAGGTAGGTGCCCCTGAGACTTTCAACTTCGTGTATCCGTTGTGCTCATTCCAAGTCTTTCTTTCTTCCACTTGCAGATGGCATCAGCTGCTGATCATCGCGGCCCATTGAATCAACTGAATCTCGAACTCTCTCAGAAACTACAAGAAACAACCACAAGCAAAACAACAACAACAACTACAACGCGCCATCACCTTATTTATTCGCTTCGACGGCACTCTATTTATTACATCTCCCTCTTCACACCTCCTTTTTTTTTGTTTTTGTTTCTCGCTAATAAATTATTCTAGAATTCTGCAATTATTTTGTTTGTACTTCTTGACTAGTCTGGAAATATCAAAAATAATTGTGAACCAAAGTGAAGTGATTTATCGATGATTGATCTGTCGATTACTGCATAACAAAGAGTTGAATCAGAAAGTTTCCCGAACACGGTGTACGATAGTGTAGAATATATATGGCATGTTCCTTAGAATGTATGGTTGTTTGTTCAGTTATGTGCCTGATATATTTATATTTTTGTAGGAGTCTCAATGTTCAAAGTATTGCAGTCCAGATACACTCTATACATTTACATAGATATATATCTTAACTTTACTTTAAGCAGACACTTTCCATTTCAAGTCAATACAAACTCTCGCTTTATGTAAAAGGCTGAACGAGATTTATGATTGCTCTATAATGTACATAAAAACAAAGAGATAGATCTTGTACATGTCACTATATACAACTCTATGTTTTGTAGTACATCTTGGAAAGTCTTCTCTAAATTGAGTTGCAATTGCGTGATATATTTCTGGAATTCCTTCAAGTTTACTTCAGTTCGATAACCCAAAGTTACCAAGTCATTTGATCGGCAAGCAAAACAAACTCTGTACTATATATGACTTATACTGCCGACTTCCGAAGTCTAAATGTCGGGGGAATTATCTTTTGAAGTGTCTGTGTGAGTGATGGATTTGACGCACACTAAGTGGAAGGTTGACGGTGTCAAGAAGGGGGACAGAAACTAGATGGAACCTGCTTCTAGTTAGAGCTGAGCCAGTTAGGTGGCTGCAGCTACAAGTGACTTGCACTTCCGAGTTGACTTCACTATATCGTAATATACGATATCAGGCACGTCTCTGCAGCCTGTACTTATCAGTCATTTCTATATCCAACTATAAATGATTGCTGGGAATTTCAAAAAGTAATCCAAGGATTGAATTGATATTGAATTGTGAAAAGCCCCAAAGAGCTTGCCGAATTTCCAGTGAGAAAGCATGAATATGCTTAGCTAGGGAGATAGTGGGAGGCGATACAGCTCTTAGTCAACTGACGACATAAGTCCTGATCGCAAATGTTCTGGGAACCGATATGCGATGACTCGCATAACATGTCGACGGGGCCCCATCGATTACATCGCCGAGCACGCTCTGAATCAACAAAAAACAACACTAACTCGACGGGGAGTACGCGGAACTTTGCACCGCCTTGCTTGATGGGCTTGACGGGCGCGACGTCATAGTTACCAAATAAAATACCCAATAATCTGATATTCAATTAAAGACTAATGCCATAAATTTCATTTGAGTCGAACAATAAAAGGCCGCGTGAAGACAATCTACTGAGCTTTGCGATAAAGAGCGACCACGCTTTTTCGTTATTATTGAAAGAAATTGTAATGCCGCTACTTACTTTTGGGTATATCTTATCGTGCTAACCCATATCGAGGTTGTAAATATCATTTGCCAAAAGGTGGGCATACCCTGTATGCATACTGCCCCCTAAGAATGGGTATGATAATGACTAATCAAGAATATTTCCCCTGCAGGCAGAAGAGATCTTGCTTTCAGTTGAGAGAAGAATGGGAAAGAGAAAGAGAGGAAGATCTTTGCATACCTGGCTACATTTGGAATATCTTCATGATTATTACAGAATATCTGTGTGGCTGTTGATGCCAATTCCTTGACAATTACAGGGTATATATGTGACTGTTGATACCTTTGCCGCAGGATAAGCAAGAAAACAATTAAATCGAGTGATTCAGAGCAATGCACATAATGTGTCTATAACACACATGAAGACACACACTCACACACGCACACACACACACACGTACAGTAAAATTTGCATAATGAGCATGATTCTCGACTTTTGGGCTTTATAAACGATTCACGTTTTGACTCATTGTACGCGCCCCCCGCCTGTAACAACAATTTTCATTCGTTTGATTCGTTTGCACGGGATTTCGTCAGGCGTCGCCATGTGATTCCTAATGAATGAAACGCGGTCTCGAGTATTTCCCATATTATTCTTGTATTTTGTTGTTATGCCTTAAAAGGAAAGAAGAACGAAAAGAATACAAGTTGGAAAGACAAAAGAGTTTATTGCTGACGTTCTAAAATGTTAACTTGGATAAAGTTACCAAACTAGATTTTCTTTAAATGCTATAGTAATTTTTCTTGTTGATTATAATAGATTGTTAAGTTACATTGATATAACACAATAAATGAGGAGCAACAACAAAAGATTCATAGTTAAAGTCTAAAATTATACGATCAACGGTTCCTAACTAGACTTACTTTGGGATAAGCTATGGTGTAAAAAAGAATAGCCAGTTTTGAAACAGACTTTAAAACATTCTTGCACAAGTCTATGCAGTAAAGTTTTTAATAGGGATATGTAGAACTCCTAAAGGCCTCCTTATTACAGGGTATGCTTCTTAACAGATCAGCATCGGTTCACTTGAAATCAATTCTGCACTATCGATTAGGAAGTGTGTAGTTTGTAGGGAATGATATCTATCCTTAATGACAGTCATCGACCGTCATCGATTTGCTTGACAGTATTTCAGTATTCTATTAATTCTATCGATAGTTCTATCAAGTGTTCACCTTTGCCCAAATTGTCACTATTTCATTAACATTATTGCCTTGTGCAAACGTAGCCCGGGCAAAGCCGGCTGGTACCGCCACTGGCGCATGTCGTAAATGTCACTTGGGTCGCACTTTCCATAACCGTTTCTGTGTTGAGTATGGCGGTATCGAAGCTATCTGGTGGCAGACTCGACTGCCTGTGCCCGGAGTGTCGAGCAGCTTTTCTGGGGCATCGCCTGACGAGCTTCGCAGCATAGTTTCAGGCGCCGCTGTCAAATGCCGCGCGGGCAACAGCAGCGACGGCAGCAGCAGTTGTCGTGGGGCCGGAAGCGGCGACGCATCGTCACCGATTAGACGACGACACCAGCCTGGTCAATGATCCATCGCCGGCGATGACGCCGTGCTACGCATTCTTGTGGAATTTCTTGCGAATTCCCGCGCACTCTCGTCACGGGCCGCCTTCAACGTGCTGCGTTCACTTCTGGTGGCGGCGGTAAACCACCAGAATCGTGGAGACCCAATGTGCATGTGTGTGTGTGTGTGTGTGTGTGAGTGCGATGGTGTATGTGTGTGTGTGTAAACCCAGTAGGAGTCCATGCATAAAGAACAGAATACGCCGCTTGGGTATATCTTATCTGGGAATGGAATGCCCATATCTTATCTGATCGCGACGCGCGGCGTAAGCTATAGCAATATCGGGAATATCGACAGCACGACGACGACGACAACGACGACGACTACGGCAACATCATCGCGTATAGCGCGCAGTCATAAAAGCAAAGCAGCCCAGGCAGCAGTCAAGCTTCCACTCCGCGCGTGCTCAAGAAACCAAAGCAAAGTCAACGGCAAAGTAAACAACGCACTCGCAACCGCTGTACCTTTCATCTGCCGTCTCTGCCCTCTCGCTCACTCTCTCCGTAATGCAAGTGCAACGCTTACTGCTCACTCTCGGCTGCATCTTCGTACTGCTGCTGGCGCAGTGCGGGCAGCCGACGGAGGCGCGTCGCCTCATCTTCTTCAGTCCGAACAGCAAAACACTCACGGGCCAGCTGCTCATCTCGTCGCGCGTGAAGCGGCCCTGCCCGGCCGGCAAAATGCGTGATCATCGTGACCGCTGCCGGCGTGCTGTCATCTTTGTGCGCAACACGTGAGAAACAGAAAGAGAGAGAAGTCACTCCTCTGTTGTGCAACTGTTGAATTCTTCTTTTTTTGCCTAGATATAAGCGATAATTTATTGTACTTGTAGTTCTCACAATGTTAATGTTTAATATTTATTACTGTACGTAGCCTAAGTGGACTGCAACGGAATATACATACATAAGTTAAATACGTTTTACTCGGCATGCATGCTCGAACATGCGCTCACAAATGTACCTACATGACATACATACAAACAAAAAAAACATACGTACTACGAATAAACTAAGAATATTAAATTACTCAGAAGAAACACTCGATTTGTTTTAATTATGTGTGCCAGCAGAGTGCAGAGTGCTGCAACCTGAGTGGGAGTGGGAGTGAGAGAGGGAGTGAGGGAGTGGGAATGTGTGTCACGCGGCTCTCTCGACTCTCTCGTGGCTTAAGCTAAGATCGAAAGCACTCAATGCGCAAGGCAGAGCGGGAGAGAAAGAGTGTGTGACTGCCTTGCTGGAGTGAGTAAGCAACAGCTGGTGGAGAGAGCCACTGCTGAGTATTAGGTTTAAGGAGGCTGAGAGTGTTTAAATGAGAGAGCAGCACAGCATGCATGCATGTTTACAGCTGTGAGAGGCACTGCTGAGTATTTGGTTTATGGAGGCTGAGAGAGTTTGAAAGAGAGAGAGAGCATGCATGCATACAATATAAAGAGAGTATGACATGCACATAGGAGAGCGCGCATTGCAAAGGATTAATGTACAAATTAATGGCTTCTCCTTGTGCAAGTGCTCTCCCTCTCACTCCCTCACACACGCACTCTGCTTGACAACACTCAGTTTTAGATTAACTAGCACTCAATCAGGTACGATGGGAGCGCCGATTGAGCAGACCGAGCATGTTTACCCAAATTGAGCCCCGGCCTGGCCGAAGTAGACAGGGAAAGACACACACACACACACACACACACTCACACAGACAGGTACGGAAACGGAGACAGATACGGATGTCATGACGTCAGTGACGACGACACATGCGAAGCAGCACAATGACGTCAGTTGGACAAGGGAAACGGGAGACAGCAAAAGCCCTCAGCGATTAGCCAACTGACAGCAGGAGTTCCACACGCGGTGAAGTCCCAGCAGAGTCTACTCTATTCGCCATTCCGGTATTCCCTATTCCGTCTTGCCGCTGCCGCTTGCCTCCCCCTCCCATCTTTGGGCTATTGTGTATGCTTGCCCTCGCCATTGCTGGAAGTCACCATTGTCGCGTATGGTCTGCTCGATCCAGTCCATATAGCTGCTGACTCTGGTATAGACGCCGGGGAAGTCCGTGCGGCCGCAGTGCTCCTTGCCGTACGACACGATGCCGGCCAGGTAGACGAATCGATCCCGACGTGGAGAGTACGCCTCCACGGTCAGTGGCCCGCCAGAGTCGCCTCGGCAGGAGTCCACGTTAATGCCGCCCGTGGCGCACAGCTGTCCGTCTCCAATGACGTAGCCCTGCTCCCGGTACAGCCGCTGGCACTGCTGCTGCGGTAGCACGTGCAGCATCGCCTTCCGTTTGACCGGGCTCAACTGATTGTTCTTCTCCGTCCGCCCCCAGCCGGAGACGTCCACAGCACTGCCGGTCAACTGATCGGCGGTGGCGCCTCGGCCGGTGGGCAGGCAGACTGGCTCCACGTGCTGCAGCTGCTGCCATTCGATAGGTCGCTCCAGACGCAGCAGGGCAATGTCGTGCGTCATGTTGTTCACATCGAACTGAGGATGCATAAGCTGCCGATCGATTCCGACTTGAATGTGCGGCGGAGCGCACTCCTTCCGCCCATTCCAGCCGCTAATACAGTCTGGATCTGTCGTCTGGTCCCATTCGCCCAGTCGCGCTGCCGTCAGCTTTCGTCCCTTGCCCACGAACTTCTCGTGCACGCAATGCGCCGCCGTCAGCAGCCAACGCTGGGCAATGAATGCGGCACCGCAGATGAGCTGCTTGGGTCCGCCTGTGTCCAGGGTATACTCCAGCAACGTGGTCCAAGGGAACTCCAGCAGGCCCGTCACATTGCCGCCGTACACCCGCAGGGAGAAGGCTGTGCCACAGTGCGGATGCAGCGGCAGCTCGTCCGGCGTCTTGGGCGCAGGCGGAGGCGGAGCCGTTGCGGTTGCCACTAACCGTTCTTTCGTCGATGCGGTGTTCGTCTTGTTGTCAATACGTGCGGCAAGGTCGGGTAGTATATCCTTCTGGCGGGGACAGCAGATCTGTAGAGGGGAGAAGAATTTGCTTTGATTCAGGGAAAGATATCGATATATTCCCTTTTATTATAAGGAAAACGGATGTAGAGCATGTTGCCAAGCAATATAGCACCCTCTTCTATCTAAAGCATTGGAATTAATATATGTATTATATATTCCAAGTTGAAGTCAGATGCTAACATACAATATAGTAGTATATGGTCTTTATATGGTACATATATATATATATATATATATATATATATATATTCTATGTATACTTAACTCCCATCAAATTGATCTCCTACTCTTTACATCTTTTTGGTGTAGTTAAGATTTACGATTTGTTTGTTCAATCATTTCCATGAATTTGCCTAAGAATCTAATCAATATGATCGCACCATCGATAAGGTCGATAGACCTTGTTTGCCTGATATGTTTTCCCTATCTTTACAATCAGATTTTATCAAAATAGAATATTGCAGTATTAAAATAGAACTCGATTTTCTTTAGCCTTATCGCAGCCATAAAAAAGTACCCCATCTCCGAAAATAGTCGTATTACGACTTTAGTAAATTGGAAACTCCAATCTAGCGATATTGCCCAGTTGTATTACTTAAGGACCCCGACGTAATCGTATATTCTTCTTCAGGTGGAAAAGAAATGACGTAATAACATTGACAGGGAGTGAGTAACGGTTAAGCTGAAGCTAATGCTTTCCCTGGGTAGTGCTGTACTACGAGGGTGCAATGGGTGATTAGACACTGTACCTTAGACCACGATCAATCGCATCTCGATCGAATATTCCACTTTGATTACTACTTGAGGTTTGCTCCTCTTCATTTCCGATCGATTGTACTTAGTTTGTCTATTTGTTTTTTACCTTGAACCGATTTCGGGTTTATTTGATAAACCTTCCGCCTATGATGAATTAAGTGTCTGGCGAGTTGCCAACTAGGCATGCATGTACTACACATGTATATTATCGAATAGAGTACTATATGTTATCGCTTGCAATTATAATTAATGCTGTTTTTGGTGTATGACGTCAGAGGAATGTCTAAGGGTCGAATTTATGTTGAATTTATTACGAAATTCTCTTGAAAAACAACTCCAACCAGAACAGTCTATGAATTTCATGTAGATTCAAAGCGATTTCTACTTCATTTCAATTTGATAAGCTGCTATTAGATAAATACATACATACTTATATACTATACACATTTCATCATAGAAGGCATTTCTGTAACGCTCTATTGACTGATCTTGATATGTATCAGTTTATAACAAATTTATGTTTTACACATCTTCAACTTTACCAAGGCTAAATTGCGTCTTAGCTTTTTTCGTTACTAGTTCCGGCTTAACCAGCTTTTCTTCCTCACTCTCACTCTCTCTCTGTCTCTCTCACTCACTATTTACATATACGATATCTATCTCTTTCTAAACGGGAGTTTTTCAGGGCTAAGAAACTGCGCTGCAGCTCTATACTTTCTCAGTCTACAGACCTCTTACTTGAGCTGGAGAAACATTGATATTATATCGATAAACATCGATGTTTTATATGAAAAACCTTAGCAAACAACGATGTTGTTCTAGCTCTGTCTCTTGCCCTTTCTTTGTCTATCTCTGTCTTAGTCTCTCACTTACCAGATCGGGTCGCTGCAGCGAGTAACATTGCCGTCTGCTCGGCTCATCCAGAGCATCGATGTTGTAGAAGTCGCAGTCGTCGCGATAGAGACAGCGTCCCTTGCCAAAGCTGCCTGTGTTGCAGTTGCCAAAGTGCGTGAGTGTCGCTACAGGAAGGGGTGGGGAGGGAGGCAACTCTATAGGGTTATCGCACTATTAATTAATTAGCAAAGAACTGCAACTTACGCTCTTTCTGCTGCTGCTGCTGTGCCAGCCCAGTTGAGATCATTGTCGACAATGACATGAAGAAGGAGAAGAAGAAGAACAACATCAACATGTTGTTATAGAGATATATGATATATATACGAAACCGATAACCCGTTCGTGGCACTCGCCTCTAATGCCGCCGATCGACTATTCGCAATGCGGCACAGCACTTGACTCCGAGGCGGACGCTGTCGCGTGTTGCTATCACTTCGACCTCCAAGTGGCGTTCCTTCTAGTGCTCTCTCTCCCTCCCTCTCCATCTATCTCTCTCTCTCTCTCTCTCTTTGAGTCTCTGTCTCTCTCTCTGTCTTACTTGGAATCTGGGAAAACCCGTGTAAGTTGCAATTTCCCATTGATCGCAGCACGATCGATTTGCAAGCGCAATCGGCGGGTTTATTATAAAAACTACTACAAAAACTTGCTGATACAGTGGGTACTAGATAGGTAGAACTACAGATAGTTAAGGAGGGAGGCAGAGAGAGGGAAAGAGAGGAAGCGAGTGGAAGATATGTATAAAGAGAGAGAGACAGAATGATACATTGAAAACAGACACAAAGAGCAGTCAAGGCGATACTTAGTTCTATTGTGCTCTTTAGCGAGTGTCGACTGTACTAATCAACTTCACATAGACACAGCTATCGCTGTGTATGTTTGTGTGCGCTGTGTTTATTGCTTGCAATTTGAGGCCAGAGCAGCCACAATCGCATTGCACTGTTTAATGAGTGTTCCCAGTGCTTGTCGTTGTTGTTGTTGTGCTTGTCGTTGTTGTTCTTATTGTTGTTGCACTGTATTTGCCTGTATTTTCCCGATAACCGGCCCCCGGGAAGACGCCACTCATTGCGGGGGCCGCCTAAGCTGGCAAAGCTGCCGTAGCTGGCGTAGCTGCAACAGGTGCGCACAGAAGTCGCATTTGAAGTGAGTCTTAAACGGGTTTAGCCCCAAACAGCATTGTGAGTGCACACTGAGTACGCAGTGAGTGCATGGCGAGTGCATGGGGAGTGCATGGTGAGTGCGCTACCAATACTCACCTAGGCTGAGCTGCAATTTGTAGCAAATCAATTTATATCAGCCAAAAAAGTTGATACTTGCTAGGGAACGCTCTCTTTCTCTCTCATTTGTAAGTCTTTCTCTCTTCTTTTTCACTCTTCTCTCTCTCTCTCTCTCCCCTTCTCTGTCTAGTAATCCAAACAATGCAGAATGTGCAATCAGTTGTTGGGTTTCATTATATTATATTTAACTATCACAGAGTTATTTATAGAGGAAACGATTGCTTGTTTATATTTCAATTTCCATCAATCGATCAATGCGATGACAGTTGTTTGATATTGTAGCTACAGGTTATTATTATCAGATATTCTATTTGACAGTGAATTAATTGTATGTGATAAATCTCATCAATAAGAAGTCATATAACTAATAAAGATGGATATTCAGTCACATTGCCTTAGCTTATTACTGAACCTATTTCTCCACATTCGTACATTAATTTATGCTTTAGTGTTTTATCTGATTTCTTATCTTTCTCTCTCTCTGTTTCTCACTTTCTTCAGATTGAAGAATCTTAACATTTCTCTGCCTCGTTCATTGTTTATTTTAGTTCCTTATTCTCTATGCTTCTCTCATGTTTTTCTCTTCTTTCTTTCACCTTTTGTCTTAGATATTTATCTTCCCTACTTTCTTTTTCTTCATATTCTCTTTTCCCAGCTATACTCCTTTACATTCTCTCTTTATATCTCTCTTTCTTTCTCTCCCTTTCATTTCGATCATCACTTTCTCACTTCTTCTTTATGTGCAAATTTAACCAGCTTTAAAATTATTTGATTTATTGAAACTGTCAAGATTATCTTCCCTTGCTTCTTCCCTCTTCCCACTTCTCCTGTTCTGTCCACTCTGCTGTCCCCCTTTTCCGCTTTCCCTTATTCTCTGCCGCGTCGCCTTGGCCGCCTTTGTAAATTGCGCCAACTATTAAAAATACAAGTTTTCCTTTTCGTTTTGTCGCTTTTCACTTTTCGTTTTTCGTTTGGCTTTCGGGAAGTATTCATTAACCGCAAATGTTCGGAGGCAAAGCGTGAGGGAGGCGACAGTCAGCCAAGAATTTCATAAAGCCGAGCAAAGAAAACACACGAGACACGAGACAAGAGACGAGACCAGCTGGGAAGCCCCCTCTCCCTCTCCCTCTCTTTCAGGCACAAAGCAAAATCTACGAAAATGTCACAGAAAAACCGCACTCAACACAGAAAAGTTTGAACTTTTGCAGTGGGCGTGGCAGCTGCTTTGCTCCTGCCTTTTATTTGGGCTGCAAGCTGCGCTCCATTTAGTTTTTTGTATGCGGCATAAAGACGCTGACTTTACAACAGGGCAAGAGAGGGGGGGAGGTGCCTGGCTGAGGGGGGGCAAAAGAAGGGGGAGCAGCGCCTTTGCATAAATGCAAAATATATGCAAAGGCTCAAACTGTGCGAGCCATGAAAATCTGAAGCAAACTGAAAGCTGGAAGACTGTCTGTTCGAACCATCCAGAGGGGGGAAGGCGGAGAGGGTTAAGGGAGATAGGGCAGTAAGTACAGACAGGTGAGGGGAAGCGAGAGAGAAACAGAGAGATAGAGAGAGAGAAGGGAACTTGAACGGGGCAGCGGAACGGCGGAACAGTGGGAATAGTTAGATAGTTGGACGATGGGCGGCACGAAGTGTCCGCATGCAGGATACGAGATTTAAAATGCTCCACCAGCTGCGTGGTTACAACAACAACAACAACTTCGAAGATAAACAACAACAACAAAAACAGAAGACACGAGAGCAGAAATATGAAACCAGACACTTTCCTAATGAGCTTGGGAATGAGCAAGACGCGCAACAAATGCTCTGCGGTATATCGATAAATGGCAATCAAGCGTTAACTATTGCGATTACACTATACTGTACTCATTTATCGATGGCCTAAAGAGAATGCCAATTAATGATAATTAGCGATAAACGATAAGTGCTGCACGATAGCGACACTTACAGTTTATCGATAGTTAAGAGTGATGAGCAAACTATTTCGTGATGTTAACTCTATTCGGTAATATATAGATTGAAAGAAAGATACATTAAAGAAAAATTCAGACTAAAGTTTATTAACGATAGACGATGACTTCTGGCCTTAATTATTGTTAAGAAATAAGTATCAATTCCATCTATTGATCTTTGATCTTTATGATAATGATCTTTACTGTATTATTACTATAATAATCGATATCCAAGCTGAGACTATTCTTTGGTTTAGAACTATCAAAGTTAAATATTAGAGTAAATTATCAGGATTGTGAATTGACATATCAATAATCATCAACCGATATACTTGATATGTATCGATATATTATATATGCATAGATTTAATCGATTGCTGTCTTTTTACTTCTATTATCAGAGTAAAGTATTGTGATCATTCTACAAGTAAATAATCCTTTAAGTTACATATCGAGTATATCGATCAATGAGTGAAACCCTCCAATGTCCATTGGCCAGAGAGTTAACATATGATATGGCATCTTTAACATGTATCGGTTTCTTCGGTCCGGTCCGGTTCGGTTCGTTTCGGCTGTGCTTGCTTGGTCGACAGATGGCGCTTTGCTCTACGCCAAGTGGCACGACCAGCTGGGGCAGGTCCTTGGCCGGCAGGATATCACAACAGGCGGCAGCAATTGCTGGCGAGCAAGTTGAAACGGAAGTTTTTGTGCCGGCACTCGACTGAGACGTCAACGTCGACTGCGGCAGCGACTGCGATGCCGCTGGCATTGCTTTTCCTGTTGCCTGTTTCGTTTTTATTTTACAGCGCAAAACTTTGTCCTGAGTTTGACTTTCATGTGGCTCAAAGCCGGCAAAGGCTGCTGCTGCTGCTGCTGCGGGCGAAAGAGAGGGGGGCAAGGGATATCCCCTTGCAGCTTCATTGACTTCTTCTTGAGAAGGTTGCGAGAGGGAATGGAAAGGAAGGGGGGAAGAGGCGATGCACAACTTGAGGCAGCGAGCGAGAGAGCGAGAAGTATCTGTTGCAATGTCACCAACTTGCAACATGGGGGCAAACTGTTGGCCAGACCCACAGTGAAGAGTGGTAGTGCAGGAGGGGAGGGAAGAGTGTAGAGCGGGGCGAAGGCAGCCGGCAGCGTTGGCAGCGATAATGAATAATGTTGCTGGCGATAATGTTGGCGCCTGTTGTTGGCTTCGGGACTCCGTCAGCAGCAATGGACAAGCAGTCAGTAGAGCTCTTCCCTTGCCTTCCTCATCTATTCCCCTCCACTCCCCTCTCCCCCCTTGTTGCCGACCACAGTCAACGAGGAGAAGCGCTGATAAAATTCGCTGTGGCCGTTTTGAAATTCCAGCACAATGGCGCCGGCATCGGACTGCGGACTTGCACTTTGCACTCTCCAGCATTGATTCATACTTATGAATAACTATTCACAAATGTCGGCCAGACCAGCTGCCCCCTGCCCCCTTCCACTCCTTTGTCTAACCCCCCTCTTGTGGCAGGGCAAAAGTTTACAGTTTTTAATTGAAAATTCAAGCAGTTATTGCTGCCAGGTGGCACTCGCCCATTGCCGTTGCCATTGCCTGCTTGCCATGTGCCAGTTGTGGGGAGGGGGCACAGGAGGGGGGCATGTGGCAGAGTCTACAAAAGAGGCTGGCGGCAGTTTTTATCGCCGCATCCGCATAAAACACAGCGCAATGCGTAGGGTAAATAAATAAAAGTTTCCGATTCACTTGAAATGAACGTGCCGAATTTATGCTCAGCCACACAAAGGCGCAGGCAACCATAATCCACAACACACACACACACGTGTCTGTGCATGTCTGTGCATGTGTGTGTTGCTCAAGCCGAGGCAGCGCGAAAAGAATCGCGAAATCGCTGAGAAGCAGCCCGAAGAAAAAAAAACATGTTATCGCACGCTAATCACAAATCGCAAATCGGAAATGCGATTATTTCTGTTCACACACGCATAGACATATGTACACACACACACACGCAGGCATACACACTTGTATCTACTTGTCAGCGGCTTAGCCTGAGAGGGGGCTGGATTTGCTTACAGCATTGCCAAATCCATTTAAGCTCATGGAAACTCCTCAGTTTCTATAGAAGTAAAGGAAGGAAATTGAGGCAAGAATACCCTGCATTGAGCTTGGGTATGCAAGCTTGTTGACACTGTATGTGACAGGCAACAAGTTAACATATTTGTATTTCAAGTTTATTTCATATAACTTTATAATACAACTTCGCAAACTATAATCTTTGATTGCAACTAACCAAATTCGACAATCTGTCTGTATGAACACCGACAAATTTGTTATTACTTGTACTAGAGACACTAAATTTGACATAGAGTTGCCTGTATGCCACACATAGCTAATGCCATTCAAATATATCTAGTGGTATACCCACTTCAGCTGGAATTCGGGTTTAGCTTAGACCTAGAATAGACCTGGAAAAGAAGCTATAACTTTAGGCTGCGCTGCCGCTTGACCAACTTGAGGCGCATACGAAGCGACCCCTCTCAGCGACGCCACTGTCTAGCTGCGACACTCACACACACGCACACATACACGAGCGCACACATCGCATTTCAATTGTCAAGCAGGCACACACACACACATTGCCTAATGCGAATGCATCGTGATGGAGCCAGTGGCTCCTTTATGCCTTTATTCCAACTCCCCTCTTCTCTCTCTCTCTCTTTCTGCACCCTATAAAAGAAGGGGGGGGCGGGAGGTAACGCACTTCATGCGCACATTTTATGTTTGCGCTGTGCATAAAACGCGAATCCCGAAATTGATTTCACTTCGATTTAAATAGACATGGCGCCCCCTCCCCTCTCTCCTTGCTGCTGCCACGCTGGCTCCCTTTAAGCTCAGGGTCGTGTCCCAGCAGAGAGTGGTAACAGGGGGCGGGGCAAGGTGGCGTCAAAAGCCGCACGAGTGTCTTTGGCACACGGCAAACGGCAATTGTAAGAAAAGTAAAAGTAAAACGACGGCAAATAAATAAGCCAAATAAACACGCCGTGAACTGGAGTCGAGCTAGAGTGGAGTGCAGAGTGGAGAGGGTGGGGGGAGTGTGCCAGGTAGAGGGTAGTGGGTAGTAGGGGCTGCTACCCTGGGGCCCTGGGCCTGTTGCCAGGGGTGCTGTGTATTGACATCGTCAAAAGAATACGCCGAGGAGTGTGACAGAGCTCATTAAACGCGAGCGCGTTATTTGCGCCTCGCACGTATGTGTCACACTCGTTACCCCCAAGTGTGCCCCCCCCCCCCTACTCACTGTATGTGTGCATGTGCGTAAAATAATGAGTCATAAAATTAAATTTCATTCCAGCTGAAGCTACCTAGGCTTAAGTTCGATTATGTCCAAAGCAAGTCGCCAATGTCAGCGGGATAAATCGGCCCTTTTGGCTTGTTTTTCTTGCCAACACGTGGAGAAGCCATAAAGACCCCCGTGTATATGTGTGTGTGTGTGTGTGTAGGTGTGCAACAGACGCGGCTTCAGTCAAACAATAACAAAATGCTGTAAATACCTTGCTGCGAAGTCAAGAAGTCAAGAGAGTCGGCAAAGTTAAGACAAGTTCCATACTTTGTACTGTATTTAACATATTTATGCTATAAATATATAAATTAAGATTCTTTAGCTTTATCAGTGACATGATATAAAAGCGCAATATGGCCTCTTGTAACTCATTCATGAACCAAACGCTGCCTTCCTTTCAGAGTTCTCTCCATTGATGCAACTTGCCACAGGTGGCTGCCAAGGTCTGCCTCTGCTTCCCTCTATGTTTCTCTTTCTCCCTCTGTCACTCAGTCAACTTATTCATTTAATTTCTCATTCATTTGATAACTCTTTAATTATGCAACAAGCGATCCTCTACCACAAACCTGTCAAAAAGATTTCCGATATCAAAATTGTGCAGCAATAGAAAGTCTCCTTTAATCTTTTCATCTACGACAATTTCCTGCTCTCTTTGGCAACCAACTCAATGAATATTACTTGCTGTGATACCATCTTAACACAGTTTATGCCGTAGCCAGGCAGAGTTGCCACTTAAATGCAATTTTAGCTCTACTTTTAGCACACTCTTTATTGTGGTCTGAAGTCCTGCACTGCTTGGAGGAGCAACTCATCCTCTCTGGGGGTGCACTTGGAGTGGGCGTGGATTATCATTGCTCCGCTCGAGTGGCACTCGACGGGTTTGTGTTGCATGCTGCAAGCTGCCACGTTGCCACGTTGCCATGTTGCAGCGCGTGCCAAAGCTGAAGTCGCTACCACAATTCAAATTTAGTTGGGCGTGCGGCTCTGTAGCCCCTCTTCTTCTGGCTTCTACCCCTCGCTTACCAATCTCTAATTCCCTCTTCCTTTTTCCTCCTTCTCCCTTTGCTGTTCCTATCCCTTTCCTTTCCCTTTTCCACTCCTTTTACCTCTTAATTCAACTTCTTCCTTGCTCTACCAACTCTCTTCTATTTCTTAGCCACCATTTCTCTCCCTGTTCTCACTACATTTCTTTCTTTCTTCTCCCTCTCCTCCTTCTTCCACTCCTTACCCTCATTGGGAGCCAACGTTTTGCTCTCTAATTGTCGCACACATCGATTAGCCGAGCTGAGTTTGATGACTCGAGCTGAGCCCAAGACGACGCTGACAATTTTGGCTGCTGCTCTTGGCAAATAAACACATCAAGTGATTGACACGCACGCACAGCCAAGGCAAAAAGCATGGCAAGTAGGATGGCAGGGGGGGTAGAGAGTGGGGTGGTTGCCTTCACCCTTGAAAGACGCGACCTGACGACGTCGTCGATTACTTTTGTTATGTTCCGTTTTCCGCGTCTGTTTTGTCGTATGTGAAACGTTATTGCGCCTCTCATTGTATTTTCAAGGTGTGACACACACACCTGCCCCATCTCCCCCTCCCTCTCCCCCTCCTTCCGTTCCCCTTGCCCATTCGAGTTGCGTGTTAACTTTTACGCTTACACATTATTATTATTTGCCTTGCGCCTTTCACCTTTCGCATTCGTCTTTGACTTGAGGTGCCTTTTTTTTAATGAGCCGCCGCCAGAAGAGCGCGAAAAATGCGCAAGGGCAACAATGACAATTGACATGCAACTGAGACAACAAACACGCCCATCCACCCACCGCCCACAGGCATCTCCCACCCGCCCCCCTCCGGCCATAATCAAATTTTACGACAAACACTTGAGCCGCATCGAGGCGCCACGCTTTGCATACTTTGCGGCTCGACTGCATAAAAGCCAATTTGCCACGCCCACAAATTGCCATATACATAGCCGTAGATATAAAAGGGGCTGGGCAGAGGGGAGGGGAGTAACTGTAGCTGCAAGTGGCAATTTATTAACACGACGCACACGATTTGTGCATCAATTACGAAACAATCTAATGCAGCGCGGCAGTAGCGAGCGTGAGAGGGAAGATCAGGGCAGGGTAGGGGGTATGTCAGGTGCCTGAAGCAGCTGGCGGTACCTGGCGCACACAGCTGGAACCTACCCCACCCCACCCACCTGCCTTGAGCGTCAACTCGCTCCAGCTCCATGATTATTATAAATGCTCCCCAGACACATGAAATGAGGTATGCAACTTAGACGTGGCTGAGGTAACCGAGCCGGGCACGGCGAGCGGGGAGTGGAGAGAAGAAAGAGCAGCCAACAGAAGGTAAGAAGTAGGAAGACAGCGGGGTGGTGGCTGGAGGGGGTGCTGTCTATATGAAATAAGCAAAACTAATATTTCAACGCCATAAATCATGAAAAGAAATGGCTGCAGCAGCCAACAATTGTGCCAGCATAGAAAGAGGAAGTGAAAGGGGGGAGGCGGGGAGGAGAGTTGGTACGAGGTGCCTCTAAGGGGTGAGGGTCGAGAGCGAACTAAAAAAGGGCCAGAAGTGAAGTATTTGAGCATAAAAACGAAGATGAGCGCGTCGAGTAGGCGACGGAGGCAGCTGCAGCTGCGACAGAAAACAGCTGCGCCGTGGCCCAGTGTGCACAGTGGAACAAGTTAGCAAAATGAAGGTTGTAAAAGATTTTAAGGAAAATCATATTCCGATCATTGTTACGTCGAAGTGAGACTAAGTGGTTACTGGGTAACTGCTTTTTCTGCACTCAGTAGGAGTGCAAGAAGTGATTAGGGTGACCATCGCTCAACTCGACATTGACTGTGAGGCTTTAAATGAATACGAATAAGATTATTATTATTGTCATGTAAATGTTGTGTCTGGCTTGTGCAAATACAAAATTAGGGTGACCTTCACTCAACTAGACATTCACTGCGAGCGACTCTTGTAACGAATTTCAGCTTCAATACACTCAACATCAACTCAATGGTCTGCTCTGCAATAATTCAACTGAATAAAGTACATTTTAAATTTCTTGTATTATGATAATCTTAATTCACTCGTTAGGGTGACCATTACTTAACTCAACACTCAACATCGACTCAATGGGCTTCTCTGCTATTATCTAAATAAAAGAAAGCTTATACAAACCTTTCCCACTATGATCATCCCATTATTTTCCCATTAGGGTGACCATCACTCAACTGGACAACTGCTCAATGGGCTTTTCTGCGATTTCTTTAATAAAAAATACAAACGCTACAGTCAGGAGCTGACTGTATAAGGCCATGGATTACACAACCCCACAAAAAAAAAAGTTTGTCATGATCTGGGTATGCGGCATATGCAGTTATATGTATTTTGGGTCGCTGAATCCGAATCCGGGGTCAGAAATTCTCCATCACGTCTGGATTTCGACCTAACCTCAAAAAACTGAAAAACCTTTGGATATCCCCCAAAAGATATAGAATCGTGATCTGGGCATGATTCGGATTCGGGTTCGGATTCGGAAGGTCCAAAAACATATAGAAACATATATCGCATGACCCGATCATGACCCCCCATTATTTTTTGGGCCTTCCAAAATTTTTCGAGTTTTTTGAGGTTAAGTCAAAACTCAGACGTGCTATGTAAATTTTGACTTCGGATTCGGACTAAGAAGGACAAAATACATGTTAAAACATATATCGCATGCCCAGATCACGATTCTATATCTTTTGGGGGATATCCAAAGGTTTTTCAGTTTTTTGAGGTTAGGTCAAAATCCAGACGTGATGGAGAATTTCTGACCCCGGATTCGGATTCAGCGACCCAAAATACATATAACTGCATATGCCGCATACCCAGATCATGACAAACTTTGTTTTTGTGGGGTTGTGTTATCATAGTATAAAATAGTGTTTATAGTTATTACTCATTTTCAGAGGCGGGAAGGGGCGTGTCCAAATTTCAAAAAAACTTTGAGACACTGCAATATATACGTATGTTGTCACAAAATTTGATGACTCTGGCTCTTATAGTTTCCGAGATCCAGGTGTTCATACAGACAGACAGACGGTCAGACGGACAGACGGACAGACGGACAGACAGACATGGCTCAATCGACTCGGCTTGTGATCCTGAGCAAGAATATATATAGTTTATGGGGTCGGAGATGCCTCCTTCTGCCTGTTACGCACATTTCCGTTCCGACAAACACAATAGTCCATGAATTTTTTTAAAATCCATGGCCTAAAAAGAGATAGAACAAACTCTTTTATGCTATGATCATCCTTATTTTCTCGTTAGGGTGACCATCACTCAACTCAACATCCACTTCGATTGCGATTAAGTGGCTTGCTCAGCTTCTGCATTGGCTCAACTTTCAATATTCTCCTAGTCTCGAACTAACTTGGATTACTTAGATTATCCCCCGCCTAGCTCAAGTGCTTCCCTTCCTTCCCTTTCCCCTTTCCATCACCCCTTGTACCATTCGATAATTATCGCCCCGTTCGGTCGCTTAGTTTTGGCTCGACGCAATTAACCAAAATAGTTGGCAATGCAGCGGAACGACGTGCAGGACAATTAGCCTTGATTTAGGATCGCATCGTGCACGGGGTGTCCATTGTGCAGCAGGCAGCGCGTGCCTGCCTGGACAATCTCAGCCAGCACGAGACATGGCAACGGGCAATGGGCAATGGGCAACTGCGGCTCCACTTGTAACTTGCGACTGCGACATCGTTGCGCTTCCTGGCACACGTTCTCCGGCTCTGGCTGGCTGTGTTATCCCTGCGAGGGGGGTCAGGTCAGTTGTTCATTGTCATAAGTGCAGTTTACATTCAATCTAAACACTCAGCGCCAGGCGGGCGGGGGCTGGTGGTGTGCA
The DNA here is from genome assembly GCA_018903675.1 of Zaprionus capensis. Lineage (NCBI taxonomy): Eukaryota > Metazoa > Arthropoda > Insecta > Diptera > Drosophilidae > Zaprionus > Zaprionus capensis. Next base: position 8,536,171 of record JAEIFN010001073.1, on the reverse strand, counting down.
AGTAGAGAAAGGGGCGAGGAGGAATCTGCTTGAGCGGATGCGGCGACTGGAGTTCAATCGATTTCTATCTGGCAGCGCATAAATCGTTTTGCCACATGCACCACACTGCGATCTGCTGGCTGTCCCTCTCCCTCTGACTGCTGCTGCCCCTCTGCCTCTCTCCTGCTCCCGCTGCCCTTCTTCCGCTGCCGCTGGCATTGCGACGCTGTTGTGGGAGCTGGGGCCGATGCATAAGTATAAATTCGAGCAGCCAACGGCCAGCGGCAATGACTTTGGATCCGACTGCGAGTGTTCCCCCTCTCCCCCTCCACACTTCCCCTACATCGCCGGCAACCCCTTGCTGCTCCCTTGGGCTGTGTTTGTATTGCGCCCACGAGCGACTGACAGCGTTATTTACTGCTCCTAATTTCATGGCATGAGCCAGCGAGCTGACCCACGACCCGCCCGCTCGACCCACACACACACACACACACACACACACACACACACAGACACATGTGAGAGGCACGCTGTGGAGCTGGAGTTCACGTAGCCCGGTCGAGATTTGCATATTTTGATGATACATGACCAGGCTGCAGGGCTGCAATGGACTTCTGCCCCGGTCTGAGATACTGGGCAGCTGTGAGGGGGTGTATATTGTTGCCAGCACCATGCCCAGCACACAGCCACCCTCTCCCCCTTCTCCACCCACCCGCTGGCAGTCGGAAATTTATGCAAAGCCGTAACCAAAAATCGCGCCAAAATTCAAAACGCGCGGTTTTGTGTCTGCATATTTTAATTTCCTCTTTTGTACCGCTGCCTGGTCGCATCCTGCAACTGCTGCCGTTAACATCCGGCTTCCGAGTGACCTGCAGGTAGTGCCACGCCCCCAGCCCTCAACTCTGACCCGACCCGGCTGCTGCTGCTGCTGTCTGCACTTACCCGAGACACCTGCCTGCCTGGATGCCTGGACAGCGGGACAGGGGGCAGGCCGATCCTGTTTGTCGATTCCTTTGCAGTTTGCACTTTTCATACCGCCAATTTGCTCGACTCATTTCTGACCAACAATCAGCGTCATCTGCATTCGCCGCCAACCGCATCCGCGCGGGCCGCAGCGACTACACGAATTGAGATTCAGATTGAAACTGATTCTAAATATGCCAAGCCAAATAATGCCGAATATGGCTAGCAGTATAACGGCTAAAAATAGCTAGAAAAGAGGCTTATGCAACTGAAGTTTAGGCAAAGAAGAGATGCGGCTTTTCAGGCTTTGATCTATAAAACCCAAAATATAAAAGAATAACAATACAATATGTATAAATATAATAATAATATGAAATATATTTAAAGTAATTTAAGCTCAGGATCATTAGATTTTTATTGCATATTCATTTTTTAAACAGAAAACGAAAACAGAACAAACAAGACACGAACATAACAAAGAAGCAGCAAATAAACTTGAATTTATCTTATTTTATTTCATATTTTATCTGAACTTTAAAGATCTCATTGTAGTTCTGCAATACGTCTTTCAATCTTGAGCTCTCTTTAGCCAAGCGAAAGTGCATTTGAGCTTCGACTTGAGCTGTCACTTTACTTCGTTACGTGTTTCTTGTTTCGATTTGATTTTTTGCACTTTGCTTTTCATTTTTTTGTTTTTTGGTATCAAAATTGAAAATGCTGCATCGGATTCCTTTTTGGGCCGAACGCTTTTTGCCAGTCTTTGGCACTGCAATTGTAATCCGATTGCAGGCGCAACACAAAAAACTATATACTCGGCCTGCCGAAAAGCGCATTTTGTGGCCGAGAGAGGCGACGAGGGAGGCGGGCAGAGCAACGCGGCGTATGCGAGATATGCGCGATGCGGGGAACGTCAACAGAAATCAGTCGAAATGCTGATTCGCGCTCGTTTGTAAGGCTGCGTGTGTATGTGTGTGTGTGTCGGTGTGTGTCCGTGTGTGTTTGTGTTTGTGCTTGTGTTTGTCCATGAAATTGGAAACGGCAGCTGTCGCGGCCACAAATTAAAAGATGGTTTCAAAATCAATAAGCAAGTCGCATGGCAAATTGGCCGATCGCAGGACAGTCAACTCTGCCGTTGCCTGCTGGCTGCAGGCGAGCAGGGGGGCCGAAATAAAAAAAGAAAGAAGAAAACACAGCTGGCAAACTAAATACCAAAATCCGGTAAATCTGCTAAGTCCCCGGCCCGCTGCTACTGTGAGCCCAAGCTGACCCAAGCCACAAGACGTTTGGCTAACAAATTTCTCTGCTGTTGCTGCTGCTGCCTCTGCTCATTGTTGCTGTTGTTGTTGTTCTTGTCGTGCGGCCATTTGCGATAGGGCAGACAGCAGGGCAGCCAGCTGGATATCCGGTATATATTTCGTTACGGCGACAGCGCAGCGCTCTTTATGCGAGTGTGTGTGTGTGTGTGTTGTTTTTTGCTGGTGATAAGATGCGTCCAGCTGTTGGAGGGGAAAGCGGGGAGGGGTCGCGGCAGTTGGGGGCACTTACAGTGGCAACATACGGTGGCAAATTCAAATGGGAAATGAAGCAGATTTTTATCGTCTGACGACGATGTAGCAGGCCAAGCATGAGAGCGTTGGAGGGGGAGGGGAGACATAAAGTAGGCCAACACGGAAATCCATTTTATCATCTTATTATATTTATAATTTTGCCACAACGAACACGAAACACGGCATGTCCTGTGTGCCGTGCAACCACTAAAATGTGCGTATAAAGTGCGTGGAGAGTGAACAGCGGCACAGCCGGAGGGCAGCACGTAAAGTCAGCTGGATGCTGAAATGCCAACGGAAGTACACGTTGATCTTAAGTCTTGGGCTAGCTACTTCCTTGTAGATTCCACAGTCTCCTCAAATTATATATATGCCACAGATATATATTCTATTGCAAGTCTCAAGATCAGCAAAAGAGTTCAAGGCTCTCTTGAACAGTATCCAATGTGATCAGTGCAATAGTTTTCTATACGACTCTCACAGTGTTTCTCCTTAGCACCGCTAATACTTGCTCTGAGTGCCCCCTTAGCGTGTGTATGGTGGAAAGGGGAGGCGTGCTTTTTAGCTTGTAGGCGTGGCGGAAATTAGTTTTGTTGTTCCCCTCGTTATTGTTGCCGCTGCTGCTGCCGCTGCTGCGCTGGCGACCTACTTTGGGTGAATTGTCATTAAAACGCGACCGACCGTTGTCATTTGCCTTATCCGAGGCAGAGTGTGAGAGAGACGGCAGTAGGGGGGGGAGGGAAGAGAAAGCTTTCGGAAATAAGTAATTGTTATGATGTTACAGGTAATTTCCTTGGGGTGCAGCTACCACGGTGCAGGATTAACGATGCGACTGCTGTTGCTGTTGAGGGCGTTGCTGTACAGTTTGTATAGGTAACATATATGGTGTACTATATACTATGGCTATATCTGAATAGTTGCAGGTCTGCTCTGTATTTGCTTTATATATTCCCGATTTCCAGTTACACACAGTACAAGCGTTTTGTTGTTGTCATTCACTACGGAGTTACAGTTACTCATGAGTAGTATAAACACCTTTATTCCATAATAATTGTTGCTCTACACATCTCGAGTTCGGGATTCACTTAGATACTTAAATCTTAAACAATTCGACACACATATAAAGCGATTTACTTCTGTACTTTCTTTGGAGTGACCATTGTGTATTTGTATGTGTGTGTGTGTGTGTGCTAAGGTCCTGCAGGAATACAAAGCAAATGTGAATGAAGTCAATCTGCAAATGCGGGTAACTTGCAAATAAAATGAGTTCAGCAAGTGACTTGAAAGAGTAAAGAGAGTAAAGAGTGAGTAAGTCAAATGAGTGCACAGAGTTGTGAGTTGAAGGATTTGATTTACATAGCCTTAAGAATGGTTCCTATAGAACTGATTCAAATTGATCAGAGCACATAAATATATATGGCTTTATTTTCAATAATTTACAAATTAGTTATCAATGTAAACTGATTCCTGCAAAACCTATTTCACTTGACTTGGCCGAAGTATACAATATGGTGTATATATAATTTATTACTTCTCAAATCAGATGGGCAAGAAAGCGTATGTTCTGTGTTATCTTTAGTGCTCTAATAGCTGCGTATTTTGAATTTACAAATTGATCGGGATAAGGTTTTACACTGTTATATCGTATATAGTATGAATATATGTATGTACCATATGTAGTATGTATATATCATCATATCGAACTAGATTTATACAATTCATTACGCTAGTTTCTCATTTCGAGTTTCGCTTAAGTGGTAAATTGGAAAAAAAAACAATTATCTATATGTAGTATATATATCCTTATCGATTCGCTATAGGTTTAAATTAACTGTTACAAATGCTTAGTTAGTTTAGCTTACGATCTTAGTTATTGTGTAGCGCTTGCGTTGCAAGTTTGCAGATTGGAAAATTGGCCCGATCTCGACTGTTGACGGGATGATTATTACTTGATTTATTTAGTTGTGAATGATATAATTATATTGATAATAATAAATGACAATTATAAAACTTGGCAAAAGAATATTAAGTAGAAATGAAGAGAAAACTGGAAGTGTATTTTTGGTATAATAATGAATGCAAACACAAAGGAAATGAACTCTTAATTTAGCTAGTTTCTTTGCGAGAATTCTTTTAGCTAATATAGGTTTATTTAAATATAAAACATAACCTTGCTTTTTCACTCCATTCATTTATATTCTTGCACTTAAAAACTCGTTTTGGAAATGCGACAAATTCGGCAACTTGCAAATTGAATTAGGATTCATTTCCGCACTAGTAATTTATCTGTGGAACGGCATTTTGTGGTCTCTCAGTCTCAGTCGGGGCTGCTGCCCGTCCTGGACTGGGGCTAATCGTGGCGATTATTCATGGGGCTCGACGCGCTGCGTCGTGTCTATATGCCCAATGGAAATAATAGCAGTGGAATTACTATTTGCACTTATTAAACAATTTGCACCAATTGCCCCGATGACCATTCTCTCTCTCCCCCTTTCCCCTGTCACTTCCCCAATGGGAGTCACTGCGTAATGAGTATTTATTTAAACGCCAAACGAAAGCCAAATGAGCCACTGTCAATGGGGCTCAGGTGTTGTTCCAGCGTCAGTATCAGTCGCACCTCCCTCTCCACTCCACTCCTCCCCTTGCCCTTTGTGCTGGCAGCACATGGTGCAAATATTTGATTTGACAATCAGGCGCAAATACAACAATTTGGCAGAGTACGCGAAGGTGTCGCCGTCGCCGTCGCTTTCCCAATGAGTCGTGTCAAACGCGTGTCACATACACGCTGCCTGACTCTGACTGCCGCAACGAGCAACGTGCAACGCGCTGCACAAAATGTTAATTTGCAGACGCAGCGACAACCGCCGAAATGCCAGTTGAGGCTGCGACGGTGGCCGCGACTGCGGCGGCAACGACGGCGACGATTGCAGCAGCGTCAGGTGGCTTAACCACAGCGCAGAACTTTGTAATGTGCGGGAATTAATGCCGACGACTAATGTCAAAGTCAAATGATGCTCACGTTATATACCCTGTAATTGCAACTTAGAATACATGAAAAGCTATCGTACCATATTAAACTCTTAGCGATAGTTGTGCGATACTTAAAGTGGAAACTATCGAAGAATTCATAGTTGAACTGAGGAATACAGTCTATACTATCGTAACTACAATCGATAGTCACTGCAACTGTTGAGCGAATATATAAATATATTCATAGTTTGGCATATAAATGTAAAAATAGTAAATATTGAAAACTATCGCGATATTATTGACTTTTGTATTTGCTGAAAAAGAAACTGCTAGGAGAAAACTATCCTAGAAATCATAAATGACCTGTAAGTCTACATTAAATACTATCGTTAGGAGTAAAGACAAACGATAGTCGATGTAACTGTTGACGGAATATATTTATAAACATATGCAAAGTTAATAATATAGAAGTGTAAATAGTTAATATTAAAAACTATTACCAATATATGTCAATGTAAACGATAGTCACGCGATAGTTTCAAGAACTTATCATTTCTTTCCATAAAGAATACACAGAAATACTATCGCAACATGGCAAGTACAGCTGCCAGAAATAAAGTCAAACTATAGCAGAGTTTTATAAAGTTTTTAGCGATAGTTTATAAAATTTATCAAACTATTTTGTTTTCTTTTTCGCAGTATTTTTTCTAGTTAGCAAAACTAACGATGGACAAAAATATTCCTGACATATAAAATAAACAAGAGGTGGGAAGAGAAAAAGAAAACAAAACTATGTTAAAATATTTGAAAGAGAATACCCGAACTGCACATCGCACATGGTAGCGATGGAGGGGGTGAGGTGAGAAGAGGGGGGAGAGAGTATTGCGATAAAAATCAACTCTAAATGTCAATATACCTTTTGGTGCGGCAAGTGCGATAGTTAACAGCAACGAGGGCAATCGCAAGCTGTGAAGTTGTCTATTGCCAGCCGCAACAGAGGCAACATTTGCAATCAGTCGTTGGCAACGGCAGCAGCAGCAACAACAGGAACGGCAACAGCAACGCTGATGACCGCTAACACCAACCGAGTAGCAACCAAATGACCAATGAGCCAGCCACAACTGACACACACACACAGGGACACAGAGACACACACAGGGACACACACAGAGACACCCACACAGACAGACAGACAGACAGGCAGGCAGGCAGGCAGGGGGGCAGGGCAAGAGACACACGCACATCATGACTTATTCTGCATGCTGTCAGTGGGGAGCTTGCCGCATGTTGCAGCTCTCGTTGCTGCTGCTGTCGTTGCTGTCGTTGCTGCCGTTGCTGCTGCTGCTGCCGGTCAATGTTGATGCTGATAAGTAGCAAAACATGAGGTCGCCTGTAATTATGCGAGTGTTGCAAGTTAATTGCAATTGTGTGCAACTGACGGTAGCGAGATTAATTAAATTCATCCGTGCGCTCGCACACGCAGCACCGCCAGACGGCGATGGTGACGGCAACAGAAAGAGAGAAACAGAGACAGAGAAAGAGAGAGAGAGAGAGAGAGAAACTGCCTCTGTGTGTGGCACTGCTGGCTCTGGCTCTGTTGCACGCACACACAGCATCACTCACTGCCAGGCGGAGTCAATCTGTTTATTTGTTTATGCCACACACACTCGCTCACGCACACTCGCTTATTGCATTGTTCAAGCTGACTAATTTCATGCATGTTCTGTAGTTTTTGAACGCACCTCGCACACAGTCACCACCCCTTACCCTCCACCCTCTGGCTCCCCCCTCACTTGTCTCGCGCATTTGTATTAGTTAAGTGATTTATTGTCGCAAAATTGTCATTATTAAAAATTAATGACGTCATAATTAAGTGTGTTTTTGCTGCTTTTATTGTAATATGATTTACACGCCGACACCACGACACGAGCAGCAGCACCAGCAGTAGCTCGAGGGCGTGTCACGCCCACAAACACAAACACACTGCACGCCACACGCATTTTGACATTTTAGCCAGAAAATTTATGAACTGCACAAAATATGCTCAATTCAATTCGATTCAATTCAATTTACATAATTTAATTAGTGTTTGCATTGTGTGCCGGCAAAGTAACAAGCCGAACTGAACAATGGACAGACAGAAGGACAGACAGACAGACAGACAGACTGAAGGAGAGACAAACGAGCACTGTCAAGTGGACAACGACAGACAAGGAAACAAACTCAGAGAGAGGGAGAGAGTGCGAGAGAGGGGGAGACACACAGGTGAACAAAGAAATTTTGGCAGACTAAGCAGATTGTTGCTTGAGAAGGTTGAGGGGCTGATGTGAGGTGAGGTGAGGTGGGGGCTGGCACAGTGTCGCATGCAATGGAGCAGAAAGAAATTGAAGCGAGTTTGTACTCAACTGAATGGGAAACATCTTCAATATACTTATAGCAATATAAATGGTTATAACTTTAAAGCGGATACATTATTATTATATATGGACAGATTCCTATGCAGTTGCTGGAGACCAAAGCTCTTGCTAGCATCGTACTTTTATAAAATACTGCCTGCAGTTCTATTTCCAAGCATCTTGAATTAAATTCAATTTCCCAATTCATAATAAACAAGTTATATTCAATATATGCACCAAGTTGCATTTGAAGAAGAGAAATGCAAAATTTCCTCAACTAAGTTTCAGCGAGGTGCCTATTATAGTTAATCTCATCTCTCTCTAGTCTCATCAGCACGATTATTGCATTGTTTATCTTCGGGATTCACATGGAAAACAAAGGGTAAACAAGTGTGTAAAGTACCTCAGGCTGAGACAACAATAATAAATAATAATTCATAACTATTAGCTATAATCGAAACTTGTCTGACTGCACTCATCTCTAAGATAAGTTGAATCTCGCATTATAAACAGCGTTGTAAGTCAAAGTTACTCCTGCTCGAAAGGTCGTCATGCTGCATTCCGGTTCTAAATGAATTCCATTAGAATAGCTCTGTCTGTATGGGTTACATAACAATTGCATAATCCACAGAACAAGAAATCGGATCCTATGGGCAATTGCAGATGGATAAGCCAGACTTAGGAATACCCTTTTGAAAGTACTTAGTACATAAGTTAAATTAATTAGTATTTCTAAAGATTTTAAGACAAACCTGCTATCGATACTGATCAACTACTGGCAATAAACGAATCATGCTTGGCAAATGCCAGCATTGAGTTGCCTTTCTACTTACTCCTCAACTTAAAGCTAAGAACCCTAAGCAACATTGCATTATGGAAACGTGTGAAAACAAATCGCTTTGAACTTGCGGAATAAAGTGCCGTTTCACCTGTCAATTAGATTGATCGCAGCGCGACTGTTTGCAAATTGCGAGTGTCAAAATCGCAACGATTTAATGGCTTTTCAAAGCACAGTTCAACGACCTTGCCCCCTTGCCCCCAAAGAAGGCAGACTCCACTGCGAGGGAGGGTCGGCAACAATTGCGTCCGTCCATTATGAAGGCGTAATAAATGTGCGTGAATTTGTCAGTTTTGTCATTGTCCAATCGGCCTCATCGGGTGTCATTTCTTGATCGATGGGCGGCTTTTATCTCGCCCCGCCCTTTGTCAGGTAACGCCCACGCGTCTGGATATTAAAAACATTTGCAAAAAATCAAAAACGAAAGTGAACAAATGCTGAATGCAAACGGTGCGGTAGTGGCAACGACTGTCAGATACCCTATAGAGAAGATGAAAGCGCAGTGAAGAGCTTAAAACCTTTAAAATTTATTTAAAGAGTCTTCACTTTGAATACAGTTCAGAACTTGTGCACTCGCTACCCTTTTAATGTATGATTTACCACGTTGACATTTAATTTTTGCAACATTTTGTTGGATATTTAAAAGAATTGACGCCTGCAAAAATTGCATTGGTCAAGTCACACCGGACCAGGGCAAATAAATAACAAATAAATGAGAGAAATGAGAGCCATGCAAAGTGCATTTTCCGCAAAACGGGGGAATGAAAAGGGGCATGGGGAGAGGTGCGCTCGAATTGGTTGTGCGGTCTTCTGGCTGCGGCTGCGGTGGCTGTCGTTTCTGCGAGCCAAGCCGAGCCGAGCTGCCAATGCATCAGGTTAGCCTGACGTACATTTGCCATTGCCAGTTGCCAGTTGCCAGTTTGCTCTGGTCTTGTGTCCGGCTACGGCTTGGCCAGTGTGCGCGGCCATTTACCGCAAATCAGTAGCCAACGCGATGCCTACCCCCCCGCTACGCCTGCCCCACTCCCCCCCTACTCTACCCACCATTGTGATTGATTGGAAATCAGCCAAAACGGGTTACAATTGAGATTGCATTCGGCCAGTGGATAATGATAAATAAGTCGATGGATGCCTCCATTTCATGTGCGTTGCAGAGAGCCCGTGTAACTGTTGAAAGTGTGGAGTTACGCCGAGTACCGCTTGGGGATTTGCTAATGATAACAGATTGTAGGCCCACATATAGCTAGTGGAATAACTTTCTCATTAATAACCAGTGGGAAGGCTGCTTTGAATGTGTATAAGGTGTTTAAATGTTAATAAATCGAAGTAATTTACTGTGAGTTTTAGTAACTTACAAATGGAAAAAGAACAGAAACTAGTTTAGAGCATTGCACTTTTCAGATAACAAAAGTATTTATAGATCTCCAAACTAAATTTTGGAGTAACTCAATTCACTCTTCACAAACTTTATTTGCTTCATTCAAATACATTTGAAGCAAGCTTAACTTGCAAGTCACTCACATTCAAATTAGAATTCAATGCGATTTAAAGGTCAGCACATTGTAACAAACATTGCACCTCACAGATACAAGAAGTATTGATGGAAACAGGGATTGTTGATTCATCACTTTTATTTTTGACTAACTTGATTCATTCAAATTGAACTCATTTGCTTTATTCAAACTAGTTTTGTCGCATTTGTTTTACTTCTTTTTTTATGAATTTCAAATAAATAAAATTCGTTGAAAAACGGATTGAGTTGATGATGAATAGAAATGCAAATATTCGAAAAAAGTGACAGTCAAAAGCAATTTACGCATAACGCTGAGCGCATAAATAAAGCAACAATTTCATTTCGAAATGAATCAATTTGAGTCATAATTTTTATGGTCAAATCCCTTATGGGCTGCATCGGATTGTTGCCATTGCGACTAAAAAGCTTTGCCCGAACACGTGAAAAACACACAAAATGGCGGCCAACTGTAGCGAAAAAAAAGAATGTACAAAAAAAGAGAGAGGGGGGAAAAAACACTAACAGTTTTGCGTAAATAATGCAAATATTTATACAAATTATTATGTGATTTGGTGGACACCATGCTGCGCCACGCCCACTGCAGCTCCCCAAGGGCAGCGGGCCCCTAAAAAGGGAAACTTGTTTGGCCTGCCGGCGGGGCTATTTGCAAACCATGTGCACACACTCACGGGGCGTATGCGCAATAATTTCCCTTTTGGCCATAAAAGTTGATATTTCGGAGTGGACTATTTAAACGTGATTTTAAATAACCACAACAGATTTTGTGGTTTCATGTTGCATTTTATGTTCGATAAGCGGGCAGCGCCAGCAGTCGATGCAGCAGGATGCGAAGGCGCTGCACGCCGCAGTGCTGACAAGGACAGTATCAGCGGCGCCCGATAAGCGAACTGCAGGAGCAGAGAGAGAGAGAGAGAGACGGACAGACGGGGAGCAGCTTGCAGTTGTTGTTGCTGCTGTTGCTGTGCGGTGTAGAGCATTTAAAATGCGCGAATTGTGTGCGTCTGCGGCAAATGTGGACAATCGAATCGTATTACACAGTCGCCCATTAAATTTGCGCAATGAATTTTACAAAATTTCCCATCGCGTCGCTGCCGATGGCAAATAGCCAGATCGAGTTACGCATGTGATTTCAGAAAACTCGGAGAGACAACACCGGCGATAAAGTGGAAAACGATTGAGGTAAGTCACGGTGGCAGCTGTATGCCATATAACATATATACCGGTAATTGTCAGAGACGATAAAGATCTTCCACGTCGCTTGATTGTCAAGTGGAAAGTGACGTCTGTCTCTGTGAAATTTGTGGTTTGATTACGTGGAAGCTTTGATTACGAATACGATGGATGCTTGGGGAGAATTCCCTAAGCTATAATTCTGGTTTGTCTTTGTTTCAGTAATAAATAAAAGAAATTAAGAGTTTGTTTTATATATTGTAGATAATTACTTCACTTGACTGTATCTTCTGCAAAATAGGGAAAGTTCCATTCTATTCAAAAACCAGCGCTGAAAAGTGTGCAGAACAAAAATAAAATCGTGTCGAATTTCGATAACAATTTTGTATCAAAAGAAAGTTCCAATAAATTCCAATAAATTCAGCAAAGATCAGTAGTATCTTGATTAGGCTTAATCTTAATCTGTTTATTGTTTATACTCAATGTTGTTTGTGTTTTCATTAGGTTGTAACTATTCGCAGTATTCGCATTTAACGATAGACTCTATACAAATAGCAAGTAGTACGTATATTGTGTGTCGAACATATATATATGACTCTATATGTCTACGTAGATACAGATCGTACATACATGTGTATATATCTGTATGTGTGTGTTCATTTATATAGTAAATATATAGCACGGGTGGGTCTTGCATAATGCGTTTATAAGTAACATTTACTAGTTGACATCTGTGTACGCTGTCGACAATCGACAATCGACTGTCGATAAATGAGTAATATATGTTTGTATGTTATATGTTAATGTATGTATTCATTTCTACAGCTAAACCCTCAACTATTTCCTTGACCTAGCCTTGTCACGGCGACAATGCGACGAAGAGTATTGTATCGATATTTATCGATATTACGATACAATTTCGATTATTAGTTCTAGTTGCTGTTATATTACTTAAACATTACGCATACGCCACATTGTGTTTTAAGAGCTACCAAAAAAAAAACGATAACAACAACACTTAAACAAGCTTCTCGATTTGGCTTGATTCACAAAAAAAATATGTATGTTTATGTTATGTATGTATATATATATATTCACATTAAATGCTACTGTAGTAGTAGAGGATTTCCGTTTTATATGTCTGCTATGGGTCTGGGTATATAGAATGTGTATATATATATTATATAATTGCCATTTCGCCATGCTGCGCCGCCTTGCCGCGATCGCTTTCTCTCTTTCCTTTCTCGCTCCTCGGTATCGGTATCTGTGTCGATCTTGCTGCTATATAACTGTCTATATGTTTACTGGAAGCTCCTGTTGCTCGCACGAAACACGCTCACGTCTCACGTGGCACGTATCGTGCCGCACCTTGTGGCAGCGACTTCTAGTTTTGTTTCCAACTGGTCGCTGTTTGAATGGAAGAAGGCCAACAAAGAATGACATTAAAAACGATAACTATTTATTTTATAATACTATCGATATGGCAGGCTATCGATAAGTTATCTAAAATGTATATCGAGTATATAACATAAACAGGTAAAGTCAAATAAAACAAGCAGGCATTTAAATAGATAACTATGTAGTTTACTATCGATAAGTTGGGCTATCGATAACTAATCTAGTATATAATATGTACTGCTCACCTTTGTAGTAGACCTCGCGGTACATGGTGGGGCAGGCGGCTTTGCCGTTCGACTTCGTCGTCTTGAAATCGATATTCGTGCGTATGGGTCGATGCAGCAGCGGCTGAGGCGGCCGATAGTTGTTGCCCAACGGCGCCTTCGGGTGATCGGGACTGCCCTGCATCAAGCGGCGCAGAGCGTGCAACTGCAAAGAGAAGAACAGACAGACAGCAGTCGATAAATATCGATTACTCAACGAAATTCTAAAAATACTTTATACGATATTAAGATAATCGATAGTAAATTAGCTTAAGAGCTCCAAAGGATTTTCAAAATCGATTATTCAACGAAATTCAGAAAATACTTTATACGATATTAAGGCAATCGATGGTAAATTATCTTTAGAACTCTACAGGATCATAATTTTTTAACCGAACTCCAACCAATAAATTGGAAATTGGAAACGCTTAACTTTTCTTTCAAGTCTCCATGGAAAATTGCAGTTTTCCGGCTGCGGTAAATCGTTATGGGGCGACAAAAACAGCTGATGCTGTTTACCTACAAGCATTAATCATCCAGGTGTTCCATCAAGTGCAAATGGAGCAAAGTTTCAAACAAAAAGCGACAGAAATGACAGAAATAACGGTAATTACACGAGCAAAAAGCGTTTGGGCAAAAAGCGCGACATTTGTCAATACGCAAATCTAATAAATGTGAGCCAACAAAAGCAGTAAAAAAACAACAACAAGGAGAGGGAGAGAGTGGGAAAGGAAAAAAAGGAAAGAGATAGATGAAGAGGGAGAGGGAGAAAAACAACGACAACGTTGGGAAGCTCGTCAGGAACGGACCGAGTCAATAACACTTAATCTACACAATCTGTTTATCAATTGACTTCCGTCAAAAGCGATTTCAATGACGTGACAGGCAAAGGAAGCACCCGCCCATTGCCCATCGCCCGTCGCCCATTGACAGAACGCCCATCGTTGTCGCGCCCACTCGCCCCCGCAGCACGTTCTCCTGTTGTCCGCTCAAGTGGAAATTAAGTTATGTGGGAGCCAAACCAGCTGGAAGCGTGCCGAGGGAATTGTCTGGAAAAGTGCAAAGTGTCGCCCGAAAGTAGACAACGCTGAGTGGCCACTTAAGCCTGCCCCGTGCCCCGTGCCACGTTTCTGCTGCTGTTCGCCTTCTCTTCTCCTCTCCTCTCCTCTGCATCTTTAGTTTCTTCTTCGTCTGTCACATAGAAAATAACGCATACTCTATTGGCAACAGGCCTACAATCTATGCTCAGGGGATCCACAGAGATCGATTAGTCAATGAGAATGAGAATTCACATACAATTGCTGGCAAGATAAGCTGTTTCCTTGCGAATATCCTTATATCACTTCTTTCTTTATAGATCTCTATACCTTGTAAGTGAGGTTAGCTGTTAAGATCGTACAATTTAAAGAATAACATTAATAAATTATCAGAATACGAGCAAAAGGTTGCTGTAAACAGAAGAACTTCGATCTAGACTTGATTATATCAGTGTCAATTTTTCTACTGCTCATAGGGTTATATCCTTTACATAAACAGCAGGAACAGGCATGATATATACTGCAAATACTGTTGATTTGACAATTTTTGCAGCAGCCGATTACCCTGGCGACTACGTGGACCCCGTGCAGCGCCGTGAACAGGGGCAAATGGCAGCGGGTAATGGGTTAATTGCAATTCCAGCTCGCCTTGCATAGCTTACCTGCTGAGCTGCTTTCTCTCTTTCGCTCTCTCTCTTGCCCTCACTTTCTTTCTCTCTCTCTCACACTCTTTTGCTGCCTCACTCGCTTTTTTATGGCGCTGTCTCTTTCCGCGCTGCGCTACATTTCACACATTCGCCCAGCTCCGTTGCCACTGCCGTTGTCGGTTTTACTTTAATTTGGTAAATTATGTTTTGCCAGCAAGGTGGAATCGGAGTCTGAGGCGGGTACGGCGGGTGCTGCCGAGGCTGGAGTCGCGTTTGCCATTGCCGTGGAGCACTAAATTGCATTGCTGCTGCGATGCTGTCTGGCTCCAGCTTCGCCTCAGCTGCACGTTGCCTCTCCCCTCTTCCCTTGCCACAACATGTGGGCTCATCCCCCACTCAGCCGCGTCGTCTGGGCGCTGCCGGACTGCCACAAGTTGTAACCATGTGCTCATGGGTGCTATTGCGCTTGTTGAAGTTTTTATGAGTCTGACTCGACTGCACTACGCCCCTCTTTCCCCCCTTCAGTCACGCTCCTTATTCAGCCTGCTGTGGCGCTGCTTGTAGATGCAGCCATGTGCATGTGTGCGGCCGCGCCTCCTGCCTGGCTACCTCTTTTCTGGCCACCTCCAGAGTGGCTTTCTCTACTCCTCTCACCTCCTGCTCCCTCGCCCTTTGCCATTTACATTGTTTACACGTACGCCTCTGGCTTTATTTCGCGGCCCGCTCCACTCCAGCAGCCAATCCCTTCCTGATGGCCGTGCATGTTGGCGTCTTTATTACGCCGCTGCACTTAATAAACATTTGTATTACATTTTGTGTTCCATTCCCTCCCACTCCCTCCTCTTCCCTTGCACTCCCTCCCACTACCGACCATTCCCTTCCCTTCCGTTTCGTTTCGTTTCGCGCTCTCTTTTCCTACTCTTCTTCTTGTATTTTTTTTTTGCCATTCGCCCCGAAAATGGCCATCGCTTTTGGTTATAGTTGCTGCCACTTTGTCGTTGCCGTTGCTGTTGTTGTTGTTGTGGTTGTTGTTGTCGCTGGTCGCGCAAAAACTTAATTTAAAACTTAAATGAAATTAGCCAATAAAACAAACGACAGACTCGGTAATTAACAAACATTTCGCGGCCATCTCTCAAATTGTTTGCGCTCAAAAATGTTACTCAACAAGGAAGAAAGGAAGGGAAGAAGATTGTGATAGACAGAGAGTGAGATAGAAATAGGGTAAGTAATAAATATGGGATAAGCTTGTACTTCATATTTTGTATAGTATAGAAACAAATGCCATAAGTTCCTTACTTTAAAGACCTCAAACTTGACATGGCAATACACATTATTTTACAGCGGTTTATCAAGTATTTTTCATAGTTTCTTGTGGATTCTGTTGGATTGCAAAGCTAATGATAATATTACATCTTTGTTAAAATGAAGTATAGCCTATAAAGAACATGATCCAGGCTTCTTATGACCTGACGACAAGGCAGTTACTACATAATAAACAATCAATCACAATAAACATCTCTATAAAGCCAAGCACAAGATATTTATCAGTAAAGCAAAGAACTTCTTTTAATTTTGATCATAATTTCTTTGACGTTCCTTAACATTCTATCATAACATATCAATATTTGCATTATAATAATGATATGATGTATGGATTTCTATTTTAACAATTAATTATAGGGATTATAATAAGTACAAGTATAAGCACAACATTTATTTCATCATCAATGATGCAACTCATATAATATGTAAAATATGATGAAGAAGAACCCTAAGCGTTCCCATCTCTATAGAGCTGTCACTCACCTGTTGCTTCGTTATGTAGATGGGCTTGTTGAGCACTACCCAAGTGACGGTCTCGTGGCAGGCGGGCGCAGTGGTGGAGCCGTCGTAGGTCATGTAGTGATCCGTGTCGGGCATCAGGCCGCGTATCGAGAGGCGCTTGACGAAGGCCTCGTCTCCGCCATAGCGAATGCGTTCCAGCTGATCGGTGAGCATGCGCAGCTCCGGATTGGAGAGATCGCCCAGCTGCAGTATAGATGTGAGAGTGAGAAGGGAACAGCATGGAAAGAGGGAGAGATAGTTGACTTACCTGCAGCAAGATGGAGACGCCGACAATGCCCTGGGCACGATTCAGGGCATCAGAGAAATTTGCATACAGCTGTGAGTTATAGCCAAAGATTTGTATCTGCAGAGAGAGAGAAAGAGAGGGTGGGAGAGTGAGAGAAAGAGACAGACTGATGTTAAATACTTGTGTGAGCAGTGTCGATGCCAAAAGTGCAGCATGCTATTTGCCTTTGTGGCCAACTTTATTGTTGCTCAATTTAAGCCCAAAGGTATACAAAGCGGCGACAACGTGTTCGCCTTGTTTGCACAGCAGCCAAACGAGCCCTGGGCGGGGCTCGGCAAGGAGGGGTGGGGGAGGGGGTCAGAGGGTAGAAGGCGTCGCCTTGTTTCGCATAAATTGCCACAAAATAATCCCAACTATCAACAAAATTCAGACAAATACAAGTGCCGTACATACTGCTAAGCTACATACAACAGCACACACACTACACACACACGCACACACTGACACACACACACACACAAACAAAGGCAGACGAGATCAAGCGCCACAACAACAAATATTATTCTTTTGGCCAACAGCGAAGAAGCGGACGCACAGTGGGCAATGCACGTTCCACAATGGACAATGGACAATGGACCGTTAACTGTCGCTGATCTAAAGGGCGTTACTCTCATGCTCTCCCTCTCTCTCTATCTGTCTCTCTCTCTGTCTTTTCTTGCTTACACATAATAAATATGCATCTGCACTTTGGTTTTACGTCCACGAAAACGCCTACAAAGAGCAATGAAGACCGCAAAAAGCACAAACCAAAAGGACAAACAGAACGCGGGGCTAACGAGGGCAGGTCTGGAAATACTATACCATACTGAGTACTATATAATATAATATATACTTTAATGTTAAACTCATCAGTAGATAAGCAATTTATTTACAGTTTTTAAAGATTTTCCAACAATTTTACTCAAGTAAATCGATCGATTGGACGATGGAGTTGATAATTTAGTTATAGAGTTAGTTTTTACTAGCCTGCTTCCATTTTTGAAAAGCCATATATCGAGTGTGTTATAACTAAAACAGCTAGTATTGATAATGTTTAAACATATGGATTATAAAGAAAGGGAAATAGATGAAAGTAATAACAAAAAAGTAAATAAAATAAGTTAAAACTACCTTGAATTTTATTTAGTATTCAAAAGGAACTTGAGAGCACATGGAATTAACTGGTCTATCTGGGAAATATAATGAAATTTTAAAGGAAAGAATGAATACATTCATTTAAATGTATGCCAAACAAGTCATTCACTCGCTCACGAATAAGTCACCAAATCATGCAATGACTCGAATAAATAAGGCGAGTCAGCAATCGAGAAATGAGTAAGTTAGGCAGCGACCCTCGCGAGTGCTTAAGCTTACACGTGTAGACGGATTTCGGAGGGATTTGCCAATGGGTTT
Organism: Zaprionus capensis; assembly: GCA_018903675.1. Taxonomy (NCBI): domain Eukaryota; kingdom Metazoa; phylum Arthropoda; class Insecta; order Diptera; family Drosophilidae; genus Zaprionus; species Zaprionus capensis. The sequence goes on along the minus strand of JAEIFN010001073.1, from coordinate 8,517,906 downwards.
GTGTGAGTATGAATGCGAATGCGAATGTGTGAATGCATTCACTGGTTGACCAGACGCACAAGGCAAAACGGAAATGCTGCAGACAATGGTGAAAATAATAATAATAACAGTAATAATACAGCTGGAGAGGGGTGTGAGTAGTGAGAGGGAGGGGAAGAGGGGGAGAGGGGTGCACACTGTAGACAGAGCTGCAGCCATGTGTGTGTGGTGGGCGTGGCAGTGTGGCATAGTCGCCCGGCAGTTACTCGTTGTCAGCACCTCGAGGGCATTTTGAAAAAGCACAAAAAGAAAGCATAAGTGAGAGGGAAAGAGTGTGTGAGAGGGCGCGGGGAACATGGAAGGGGGAGTCGGGAGTGAGTAGAAAAGAAAAATTCATTTAAATATTAAAACTACATGCTGCATTTTTAATGTGTGCCCAGCAAGGCAAATAGAAATTAAATTAAATTAAATGAACATTTCTAAAGTTGTCGAGTGTGGAAAGTGTGGAGTGTGGAGGTGTGAGGAAGACAGAAAGAAAAAGAGAGGGGGAGAGTGTGTGAAAGAGGGAGGGAAGGAGAGTCGAGTGTTGGGCTCCGTTCACAAAGAAGTGAAGCGCATGCAAATACTTCATGGAGCGGACCGGGAGACTACCGTAAATGCAAATGAAATTTTGACGAGCGAATTGCAACACAAATTGTGTGAGTATATGCATAATATATTGTGTATGACTCTATAGAGAGAGCGAGAGAGAGAGAGAGAGAGAGAGAGAGCGAGAGAGGGGGAGAGGGGGAAACAAGAGTGGGATAGCAAGCTGGCGGACCAGTTGCCCAGTTGCTGTGCGTACCGAAATGAATTATTTATCCGAATCACAACACCAACACACGCACACCCACATTTACACACACACACATGCACACATGCATACACGGCAGCGCATTCTCAGCTGGGACTGCTGCAGAGATTGGGAGTGGGACATGGGACATGGGACATTGCTGTGCATTGCATTGCCTGGGAAGCATTTAAAGAACTTCTGCCGGACGAGAGTTTTTGGAGCTGATTCCAAGACAACAGCTGACGCTGCAGCAGAGCCAGAAGCAGCTGCAGCAGGAGAAGGAGCAGCAGAGCAGCCGCATAACCGCACAAATTAAATGCGAACTCTTTGGGCAATTCTCTCAGATTTAAATGACATTAAAAGCCATATTTGTGCAGCTCGTTTCGTGGCTAACTGTTTAAATAACTGTTGGACAATTGTCATTTGAGGGGACACTAGACAGAGTGAGAGGAGTTAACTGAAGTTCTGATAGTCTATGCTTATCCTAGCACTCTATTCTCTATCCTGATTCATCAGTGTTATCTAAAACTTTATAAGATCTCAATGCCTGTGAATTCTTCTTCTTCTTCTGTCTTAACTCTTATGCATTATTCTCTCTTTCAGTTATCCCACATTTATATATCTTGTATCTATCATATCCATATCCATATCTACATGCTCGCACATTAGAAACACATGCATATTTAACTCTGCGTGCCTTGTCTTTCTACACACTGCACACGTTGCGTATACGCTATAATTACATGTATATATGGAGATATATAAGTGTGCGCATATATCGCCTGCTATTCGCAGTTCGCACATATCGAGTACGATAAATTGTCAAGCACTCGACTCCTCGCCAGACTCCTCTTCGTGGACAGGCTGCAATTACCCTGTAATTGGCAGCTAGTCTGCAGTACTTTTTCCATTATATGCAGACAGTGCGCCCTTCCAGCAATTGAATCATAAAGAAAACCAGGCAATATTCCCTCTACTATTCTCCACTCCCACTCCCCTCTTACATACCTACACAAACACACACTCACACACAGTCACAGAGATTTACACCTCGGGCTGGGCGGGCAATGTATGCGTAAAAAATTATGCAATATTTACCACAAACTAAAATGTTATACTTCCGTTTCATTAAACAGCAAAACGTGCGGCAGCAGCAAATAAACACCGACAGCAGCAACTACAACAGCAACAACAACAACAGCAACAACAACAATAGCAACAACAACTACAACAGCAACAACAACAACAAGTACAACAGTGGCAAGTACCAGCAAATAGCCGGACACCAGGGGCGACCCATCGGCTACAAGCCACAAGGCCCAATCCCATTCCCCGTTGCCCCTTTCTCCTTCCCTGCTGCCCCTGCTTCCCCTTGCTACCACTACATTCCTAGTTTCTGTTGCCTTCATCGCCGTCGCCTTCTCCGTCTCCATCTGCGTCTCAGTCGCAGTTCCAATTCCAGTTTGTTTGCCTGTTTGTTTGTCGAGCAGGACATACACAAAGCGGCCGCTTGGCATGTTTCTTGCCAACCACACACACACACGCGCACACTTACATATGCACACACACAGTCGCCCGCACTCACAGTCAGACACACACACACACACACACAGAGACAGAGGCAGGCGCAGTGAAAAGGCAACTTAATCAGATCAATTACACATGTTTTCACTGCATGGATTCCAGCCTGGCCAGCACCGCACGAGGCCGGGCAGCTCTGGGTGGACCTGGACGGGGTACTCATGTCGCTGCCCATGTCGATGCCGTGCCAGACTAGAGCCAAAGCCGAGGCAGAGGGGACAGCTGCGCCAGCTGCCTTGGCTCGGCCAGACTTGGCCTACGACAAACAGTGGGCGTCAGTCGACAAATTAAGCCAAATAAACTATTGAGCTGACTTTGTGGATGATTTACAAAGAAATGTTTACGAATTAGAAACAGATGAAGAAAAACAAAACAGCGTGCAGCAGACAGATCTAACCTCAAATGTATATTCCCTTATATATTTTATTTTCCACTACTTTTTCTTTATTAATATTTGAAATGCATTTCATCTATAAAATTACAAAACTTAATTGCATTGAGTATTAAATTATTTATTTCAATTATTGTTATTACAAGCATTAGCTTTATCTTTATCGGATGAACCAGATGCATTATATATAATCGTAACATCCACCGTATAGATAATTTAGTACTCGATATTCTTGGTTAAGTTAAGATTTCAATATCAGTTCACAAAGAGAATAAAGCGTTTATTTAATATAAATAAATAGATATAAATTGTTATATTTATATAAATTAATTATTATTATATTTATTATTATTATTATTATAATTATTATATATAAATTACTGCCTATAGTATATACCCCCAATTACTTTGCATATTTACTATATAGTCAAGGCATTAATAAATCGTTTCAATATCCAGCCGTGTCCACTGTGTGCCCTCGCGTCTCTTTCGAGGGTTGTGCTCGACCTCAGCCTTAGCCTCAGCTTTGGCCTCAGCCTCGACAGCGGCGGCATCGGCCACGTCTCGCAGCTGGCCACCGTCTCGCATTAGCCGGTTAACTTGGCTTTCGTGTTGCAGGAGGCGAGCACGCAAGGCAAGCTCAGCCGTAGATGGGCTTCGTGTGTGGACACTGGCCGAAAACACGGCCTCATGTCAACACTTTGCCGCCAAGCTATGAATCTATTGTGCGAATGTGTGTGTGTATGTGTATGTGCTGTGGGTGTGTGTGTGTGCTGCGGGTGTGTGTAAAAGGTTTGTCAGTCAGTTTTCTAGACAAATGAAGCAAATTAGCTTAACAACGCACAGAGGACATTGTCTAGCGCAGGCAAACACGCACAGGCCTACACACACACACACACACATGCACAAACAGGCACGCACGAGATGCTGCTTGTCCGTTAACTGAAGCTGTGCGTAACTGTGTGTGTGTGTGTGTCTGCTGATGTACTTGTGGCACTAGTAGCACTTGCTACTAATTATGCGCTGCACAAACAACGATGCCAGCTCAACAACAACAACACTAACAACAACAATGCTAACAACATCAGCAACACTAACAACAACAACAACACTAACAACAACTGCAACATTAGCAGCTGCAAATGCCGTCATCGTCCAGTTCTGCTTGCGTTGCTGGCGTTTTAAAACGCACTCATATGAAAAGATGAGACACGAATGGGATGGATATCTTAAATGACAGAGAGAATTTAAGAAGAGCTTAACAAACGCCACTCTAAACAGCAGAGAGAGAGACAGAGAGAGAGAGATAGAGAGACAGAGAGAGAGAGAGAGAGAGCGAAAGAGGGCAGTGCAAAAACAAGTGAAATGCGAACTTGATGAGCTGCTTTGATTGCTGCTTCAAATCGCTTAAGCTGCCCCATTCGGAACTGGAATTAGCATGAAGTGAACTGCAACTAGTGTGGTTGGTTTGAAAAGCACGAACAGTGTTGGTAAACAGCAACTAAATCAGGATGTAAGCACCCTCAGCCCAGCACTTGCAAATCAATTCGAAATGCTGAAGCTTGTAAAGAGCAAACTACAGTTATAGTAGAGTGTGAACAGTGTTGGTAACCAGCAACTATATTTAGTATTTATAACTGAGTTATCTTTTAAGTAACGTTGTTATTTCTTATCAAAGAAAGATTTAGAGCATGCAACTCTAATAAATCGAGATGAACTAATGGACTAAATCAATAGTGTTGGTAAACATGAAATAACTCATTAACTAACTCATTATTTAACTGAGTTATCTTTTAAGTAACGTTGTTATTTCTATTCAAAGAAAGATTTAGAGTTTATGCAACTCCAATAAATCGAGATGAACTAGTGAAAAAGTCAATAGTGTTGGTAAACATGAAATAAGTAACTCATTAACTTCAGCAACTTGGTGCCTCCAGTAAAAATGATCCAAACTGCAACTAGAAAAGTGCTTTACATTTCATTCACAGTGTTGATTAACGGCAACTAAATACTGCTGCAGCCAACTTAACACTAGTTTTGCCTATCGATCAATTCACACCCCGCTCGACTCTCCCCAAATCGCCATCGAAATGTTAGCTTTCACTTAGTTGGGCCTTAATGAAGCAGAGCAGATACTGCCACATCACATCCCGCTAATGTTTCACCCTTTTGCAAACCTAATTAGAGTCGGATGGGGTTGAAAAAACAGCGAGTTCCGCTTTAATGCGAGAACACTTTAAAGTTGGCCCCGAAAATCAATCCTAAATTTACAGAACGACCTCATTACCAGCAAATATTTGCCGCTTGCCCTGGATTCCTGATGATGGGGAGGGAGAGAGAGAAGGGAAGAGAGAGAGAGAGAGAGGGATGCCCGTTTGTTGGCCAAAGTGGAAAGCAGAGATACAGTTACAGATACAGATACATTTGTATATTTAAGTACCTCATGGTTAGCGCGTAAATTAATGGTTAAGCCGTCGGTCACGTTGGTCGCTTTGGGTTGCCAACGTGGCCGTGTTGCCAACGTTGCCAACGTTTCCAATGCTGTAGCAGATGAAACTGCAGATGGGTGGGGGTGGGGGTGGAGTGAGCGAAGACCGCAGCGACAAGTGAAAGGGATGCAAACGTGGTGTGTACGTGGAGTCCATTAGGCAGGAGAGGAGCATGGCCAGTGGAGAGTGCGCGGGGGCGGGCCGAGTGTGTCAAGTGATTAAATTTCGGCCACAAGACAAGTGCTAAATTACCGCAGCGCGAAACAAATCAAACAACAACAACAAGACCGTGTGCCAGACAGAAATAGACTTAACGCAATGCTAGCCTCGGGTATAAACCTGTCCAGACAAGGTGTACAAAGCGAAATTCGAAGACATGTCTTCGGCGGATTTTCGTGGGATTAATTAAAATTGCCAATTACGGATTCATTAAAACGTCTCGCAATTTAGCCACGCCCATTGGCCCCGTCGGGGCACATGATTAATTAGCGGCAGCGGAGTGCTGGGCCAATGGAGGAGGCGCTCAAGGCACTGCACAAAGTGTGTCAATGATTAAATTCGAATTTACGCAGATTTCTTCAAGTTGGAATATTCGGATTGCGGTTATATACCCTGTACCCTGTCATGACATACTACTTACTTCACGCAGAGTATTCACCCGTCGAATAGCTTTTCCATCTTCTCTGTCTCTAATCTGCCAACTGCAGTTGCTGCTCACTTTCTTTGCTCGCTCCTTTTGCTTGGCATTTCGAGATTAGCTTTGGGGGAAAGTGAAATACAAAGGCACCACACGCCGACGAATGACGAGATACATATACATATGTATGTCTGCGTGGGGGTACAAACTATGCCGCACATCACTCAAAAGTCAACAGGAGTGGAGCAGTGCCAGGACTCCCGCACAGACAATCAGCCGAAGTCGAGAACGAGGAACAAAAGAACAAAAGAGTCGACTTTCCATTCGCCAGGCAGGAGATCTAATTGAAATCAGCGTGAAATTTACGTGTTTGCAGATAGCAATGGCTTAGCCAGCGGGGTCTGTTCTATACACGCGCCGGGTATATTGATTTTGTCATGGAATAAGTAACCCGTTGCTTTACTTCTACTACTTCCTTCAGTTACTTCTATCTCTTCTAGTACTTCTATGCTACTATTACCCCTTATGCTACTTACTATTACTTCTTTTGATTCATCTTCTATTTTTCTTTCATCTACTACATTTACAACTTCTACTACCCGTTCTACTACTTGTAATAGTCATACAACTATAACTACAACTACTTCTGCTACTACTTCTATTACTTCTGCTATTACTACTCTTATTAATTCTGCTATTAATTACTACTACTACCACTACTACTACAACTCCTAGTACTATTACTATTACTACTACTACTACTACTTCTACTATACTACACCTGCTACTTCTACACGTACTACTACTACTACTACTACTACTATTACTACTACTACTACTTTTATTACTTCTGCTATTAATAACTACTACTACTACTCCTTCTACTAGTACTTTTATTACTTCTGCTATTAATTACTACTACTCCTTCTACTACTTCTACGACTACTTCTGCTACTACTACTACACATACATAACGTGTAGAGTTAACCTACTACTACTACTACTACTACTACTACTACTACTATTACTATTACTACTACTACTACTATTCCTACTACTACTACTACTACTACAACTACTACTATTATTACTACTACTACTATTACTACTACTACTACTTTTATTACTTCTGCTATTAATAACTACTACTACTACTCCTTCTACTAGTACTTTTATTACTTCTGCTATTAATTACTACTACTCCTTCTACTACTTCTACGACTACTTCTGCTACTACTACTACACATACATAACGTGTAGAGTTAACCTACTACTACTACTACTACTACTACTACTACTACTATTACTATTACTACTACTACTACTATTCCTACTACTACTACTACTACTACAACTACTACTATTATTACTACTACTACTATTCCTACTACTACTACTTTTCCTACTACTACTACTATTCCTACTACTACTACTTTTCCTACTACTACTAGTTCTACTACTACTGATACTACACCTACTACTACTACTACTCCTACTACTACTACACCTAGTACTACTACAATTACTAAGCACAAAGTATTCCTAGCTTTGAATCTAGAGTTCTTCAGCTTAAACTTGTGCTAGCTTTGTCTACAATCTACATATCTACAGCGCCTCAGTTTAAGAAAACTTTCTAATACTTTTTTTGAGTTCCAACTCGCTGCCATTCGGAGCACTTGAACTCACACTTGGCCCACTGTGCCGCATTGTAATATGAGTTAATTACTATTGGCATTAACTAATTAGACGCATAAGCTGCATATGCAGCGCTACCCACAAATTGCCAACAGCTGCACGTTATGGCCACAAAGACTTGACCGGGCCAACAATGAGGCTGGCCAGCAGAAAAGAAGACAGGGGGGGAGGGGTAGGGCTATAAGTGTCGACTCGAGCTGACTGAGAGAAATTTGCTGCCATTTGTTGACATATCGCCGCAGAAGAAGCAAACGCTCTTGCCACACTGACAGGCGAATTCTCTCGCTGCCCTTCGTCTGTGTGTGGGCAGTAAAATCAATGATGATCATTTAGTCGAAGAAAGTAACTGTAACAGCTGAGCAGACAATCAGCGCCAGCTGCCGGCAACAAATCGCCAAGCGGCAGCAGCAACAACAACAACGAGAGCACGAAGAAGAGCTAAGCATGCCAAGTTGGCACATGGAAAGGCTCAACAAATTAGCAGGCCAAGAAGAGAACGATGGAGGGCAAAGGCGTCTCAAGTGGCAGCAAGGACATTTTAATCTTCAGCCTTTCGCTTTGTTTGTCCCGTCTTGCTCTGCCCCCGGGTGACTGCGCCCCACCTTCCCTAGTGCAGCGCGTATTTACATATTTTTAATAAACTGCTTGCAAATCAACTGAGCGAAAGAAACCAACAGACACTCGCTCTGAACTTGACATCAAAATGAAAAAGGGGGCCCAAATCATATTTGCCAAACAACAAGCCTCGTCAGCCTCGAGGCAGCCTCGAAAGCAGCCAAAGAGCAGCCAAAAAGCAGCCAAAACATTCAGCCAGCCCACTCACATGTGTACACGGGGCCAGGCTAAATAAATCAGGCAGGCAGCAGGCAGCGAGGCAGACAGGGGCGGACTCGAGAGGGATGAAGGCAAGGGCCCAGGCAAAGGTGTCTGTCTGCAGCTGCTGTCGCCAGTTGCGTCGTCTGGCATATGACACAGAAATATTCGTGTCTCAAAGCCGAAACAATGTAAAAGTAATACAATAAAATACCTACGGCACAGGGCGGCACAGCTAGCAGAAATCACTCATCATTCATCGCAATTGGAGCGATGTTATCGCAACTATCGAGCTCAACTGCCAGTTTCAGTCTTATAGAGGCAGATCAGCTGTAGATTAATTCATATCCACATGGCTTAAGATGTATGCAGTGCCAAACCGAATCTCTTTAAAGCAGAGTGTGAATGATTTTTGAATGGAATGCAGCACAAAGGACAAACTTGAGCATATTGTTGGAAGTCACAAGGGGAATGCCGGTGATAGCACAGCGAAAAAAGCGCAACTTGCCCCTTAGCTGGAGCCAAATCAACTGGGAAGACTGAGTGGGAGACGGCGAGGGGGAGGGAGAGATGACTACGGCTTCCTACTGTCATCCCTCTGCCTCTGCGTGATGCTCAACAAATCGGCATTTGGCAAGTACGTTAACTGCTGATCAAATACACTTCCGCTCGTTTATCTGTGCAAATATTTAAGCAGGCGAGCTAACAAGTTACGGCATCTACGACACAACAATGGAATGAAACAGTAACAGCAACAGCAACAACAACAATGGCACAGGCAATAGATATAGAAACAGAAATAGAATGAAAGCGAAAAGAGAAATGACAAAAATCGAGGCGACGACAAATTCGAAACTTGACACACGACTTTAGAAGTTCCATCCCGTGTTCTTCTTTTATTTTTTTTTTCTGTTGCCTATGCCCACCCAGAGTGCCTCTGCCCCGCCCTCCTGCCCCCCACCTTGCAGTATTTTTCACTTGACACTCACAATTGAATTGTTAAAGAGGGACGCCGTCGTCGGCATTCCAGAAATAGGCGCTGCCTCTGCCTCTGCCTCTGCCCCTGCCCCTGCCTCTGCTGCTGCTGTTGAATTTGTCCCCAAGCATTTTCGGAAACGTCAAAGTGTCGAATGCTAAACGGGGCCCCACAATGCACCCAAATGGACAAGCGACAAGCGACAACCAGTGAACAGTTACTGGTCCATCCCTCCACCCCCCGAGTCCGTCCGTCTGTCAGGCAATTTGACTTACCTCTGCGGGGAATGTGTAACCCTCGACACTGTGCTCCGAGCCAAATTGATCGTTGAGTCCGTAGTGGATGTGTATCTCATGGAATCGATAGCGATAAGATAATGGGCCTCCAGATATATTCACCGGCGTCTGCATGCCATCGTAGTTGGCCACCGTATCGTTGCCGGCCGTAAAGATAACACTGTGACCAGTGTTGCTAATAATGCCACTTATCTGAAGAGAGAAGAGAAGAGCGAGAGAGAGAGAAGAGTTTAGTTATCGAAATTAGAGATACTTGGATGTCTTACTATATGTACAAGTTGTAGGGAAGTTAGCAATACGATAATGAATTGAAGAGACAATTCTCATACGGAATCTGAACTCACTATCGATTTATCGATTGTTCAATATAAGGTAAGCACATCTTTAGCTTTTCTGCTTATGGTAGGTCTCAAGCTAAAACTTATTCTTTGAGTGTAACGAAATAAAAGGTACTCAGTACTCACCCTGTGCTTGTCGATGTGCATGGGACGCAGATTGGGATCGAAGAGCAAACGTTGCGGCTCCAGATTCACCGGCGACTGGCGGCGTCCCTTGTTGCAGAGCGACCATTCCGGATTGATGAGACCCCAGAAGGCGGGACCTGCAATTCGAAACGAGGGAAAGGAAAGCGAGGTCAAGTTAATTAGCGATAAATAGTGCAAGTTGCAGCAAGTAGTTTTCAGTGTTCTCTTTTATGTACTTTAAACAAGCAACTCAATCCCCCGACGCTTTTCGCCACTCGACTTGACCAATTGGCCACTTGAGCAAATCGGGCTGATGTGAGCCGTAAGATTTATGCACGATTCTAGAGGGACGCTAACCGCAGTCGAGGGCGGGCAACGGCGCAAGCGAGAGGGGATTTAGGAATACGAAAAGGGGTGTAGAGTGTTATAAGAACTTCCCATTCATAGTAAGCTTGAGTTGGGGGATCCGTTAGTTTTTGCACTCAAGTTTAGCTATTAGAGCATTTGTTTGCATAGGTGTTGGTTCAATTGGGGCTTGCTTTTGGGTTTTTGGGGTTTCAGGTTTCGGTTTTATCTTTGCACTCGGAATTTGTTTGATTTCGGCCACAGGATTCTAAGTTACGTCCCCGTTTTCATAGCATCCGCATGTGGCTTTTCTGATTTCCATATGGTTTGCTTAATTTTCACGAGCTGAGTAAACATTAATGGGGCAAGAGTAAGCTTGACTGCAAGATGCTCTACACGGTTCTTAGAACCAAGTTTAGTGTATGGATATGTCTTCAATATATCTTTGTCTTAATTAAATTCAAAAAGTTTAAATTCTCTTTTTAAACCCAACCTCCTTTTGTCTTCATTTTTATACTCGTCTCTTGTACTTCATCCACTTATGGAGTAAACAAAATGGATAATGAAACAAATAATAAATGTATTCAGCTAATGGGTAAATTTACCCATTGAGCTGAATCTGCTGTGCCTCCGCCCTCCGCTCTCCGCCCCCAGCCCTATTCTCTATTCATCTATCAGCAACGATATCGGTTAATCTTCAAGCTTAGCATGTTGGCATACTTTGCCATACCCTGCAAATTACTGCCATAGGGTTGGAGGCACTGATGTTTGTGCCTTGTATTTGGTATATGTATATTCAGCCAGGGTATTCCGTTGTCGAGCATTGCCGGCGGCACTGCAACACTCCTGTGCTTTGCTTGTTTTGTCTGCTGATGCTCAACGATGCTCATCGAGGCTCGCATCAAGGGGAGGATGCAAGTGGAATGCTTTGATGCCACGTCGAGAAAACTGCATTCCTGGTCATACGCGTGTGGCACGTATCTCGGACTGAGGCGTCTGAATCGATTGGCAGACACGAGGGTAGGCGGGGGAGGCGGGGCACATGATGAAATCAACACGTTTAGCGGGTATATCGGCAGCCGCAATCAAAAGCTTCAATCATAGATACGCCACGTAGTCGCGTTTAAGCGATTGTTGACCTCAACCACGGAGCATTAGTGGCGGTGATGGAGGGTGCGGGTGGGACGGGGGCAACTGCAGCTCAAGTCCATTAAATTGCAGGCTGCAGTCGAGTCCAGGCAAGTCGCAACGAGTCGCGTCGCGTCGAGTCGAGTCAATGAGGCAATTGCCAAACGATTTTAGCAGCCATTAACAACATTAGTGGCCGGAGACGGGGAAGGTGCTGCTGGTACTGCAGTGCGGCGTCTGGGCGCCGTGAGGTATGCAACACGCTTCGCTCGCTTTCGCTACGTTTGCTTGACTCGCTTTTTATTTGGCTCGCTGCTCGTGCAAATCATGTTAAACTAGCAGCACGTTGCCGACTGGCTGCCTGCACTCTGTGGCCCTGCCTTGCCCCCTCCCCTCTGTCGCGGCAGCTGCTTTGGCATTCGATAAACTGGACTCTTTGGCGCATTAGATGCGCTTTAAGCGCGCCCAAAATAGCTGCTTCCCAGCTCTATCCCCGCTCTCTTGCAGCTCTCTTCTCCTGCCAATCCGAGTTGCAGTCGGAGTCGCAGTCCCAGTCGCAGCACTCGATCCCCAAGCAGGCATCGAGCATCCTCGAGCATACCCGGGACAGCACTCATGTATGCAATGCTTATGCAAATTTATTTATGCCAAAGAGACACAAAGTTCTCCCGGATTTGGTTGCAATTTGTTGACAACACGTGTTACAGCGCCGGAGCGACAGTGTTGCCTCGCCTTGGCTTATGTGCAGCGAGCAGTACACACAGATGAGGTTGTCTCTCCTCCTTTCCCCTCTCCTCCTCTCCTTTCTCCTCTCTTCCTGCCCCTCTTCACGGACTGAGCTTACTTTATCATGCTTGAGCTGAGCTTCTCTCACACTGCTTGACTATCTGTAAAAATTGTCTCGATAAGCCAATTCAGGCGCGAGTAGCTCCCGCCTTTCCCCTCCCCCCTTCTCTCTTCCCACTTGCACGTGTAGCGGCATTAAAGCGCTCCCAGTTCTTATTGAATAAGCGTAATTTAAATTGCAAATCGACCTTAAATGTTGCTCGAAACAATTAGATGCCCCTAATGAGTTGCAACTTACAGCGTGCGGAGACAGCCCCGACATGCCACGATTGTCGCTACGAAACTGATTTACAACCTTACCCTGTAGCGATGGGGAACTACTTCGCGTCTGCCCTAACTGCCCTACACTCCCTCCAAGTGAGCTAGGTTTACCTCTACTTGTCTATGTCTAAATGAAGCTCATCAAGTCTGACCTCTTGTCTAGCCAATTAGGTAATCCAAGCTTAGCTAATCCAGTCTACCCTACGCTATTCACACATTAGCTAACCTTCAATTAGCTAACCCTACCTTAGCTAACCTTTAGTAGTAGTTTGCTTGAATAAAACTTACTTTATCTTGTTTTATGATAACTAATATAAGCTGACTTAACCTTAACAAGATTACCTAATGGTAGTTTATCTTAGCTAGCCTTAGATAACGTCAGCTAACTATAGTTAACCCTAGCCAACCTTACTTCACCTTAGGGAACTTAATCTTTCCTTCCCATCGTTACCTTACGTAACCTTATCTTATGTTTGCTTCACTTAGGTTGGCTGGTATAACCTCAGCTTAGCTTTGCTTTCCTTACCTTACCTAAGCTAACTAACTTTAACTAACTTTACCTAACCTAACTAAACCTACGTTACTAAACCTACTTAATTATCTTTACCTAACCTAACTAAACCTAAACGAATCATTCCTCGCCTAACTATCCAACTGACTACCTAACTAGCTGCTTTCTCCGACCCTCAATTCTCCAAATCTTCCTCTATTACAATAGTTGACCAAATTAAACTTTAGTTATTGTAACTATTTAATAAGTTTGTTAGTTGCTTTTACACAGCCAATATGTATATTAAATACTTTATCTCATACCTAGATTTCTCGATAATCGACTGATAAACAACGAAATAACTCCAATAAATATTTGGCGAAGTCAAACGGGGAAACACCTGCTCAGTTGAGGGTGTGTGTAAGTGTGTTTGTGTTTGTGTTTGTGCAAGTGCGTGTGGGTTTGATGGCGTGCTTATGCAAGCATATCTTCCCGTCGAGTACTCTCAAGTCAAGAGGAGCTCCGCCTGCCCCTGTGCCTCCCCTCTGCCGGCTGCACTGGCTGCAAATCCAATTCCGAATTCAAAGCACTTGAACTTATTTATGCATTTGTCTTGTGCAAATGGCGTCGCCGTTGTCTCTAATGAGATTAAGACGAACGGCGGCACAACTCAAGACGGCCATGAAGAGGGAAAGGGAAGTGAAGTGAGGGAGGGAACGGGGAAAGGGAGAGTGTGATAGCTCTGGGAATGTGTCGCTTATCTGGCGTTCACTGCGACTGGACTCGACTTGGCTGTCGTCTAGCCTGTAATCTCCAAGGACGCTTTTACATGGCGCCGTCTTGGTCGACTTGTGATCCATTAAGTTGTTTTTCCTTCCCCCCCCACACACAGCCCAGCTGGCCGCTTATCCTTCGGTCCGAGTGTGCAGCGAGTCAGATTGCAGCGCTGCCTTATCGCGATGCAGAGTCAGACAATGGACCCGCAGTCGCAGTTACACTGGGAAATCCCCGACCTCAGCTACGGTTCCGTCTTTGGTTTCGGTTTCAGTTTCGGTTTCTTATAAGCGCAGGCATTGATGGTGTCCGTCACATTGCAAGGCGGGGGGAGTGAGGCTGCAGTTCACGCTTTAATCGCTTAACACCAACTACAACAAGGAGCAAGTGAGGGAAGGAGGGAAAGAGGGAGTCGGCAGGTGATGCCAGCTGCGGCAGGCGCCTTTTTTAATGCCAGAAAGTATGCAACGTTATTTTGCGACAACTTTGTTGCGCATACTTGAGAAGCAGGTGCGTGTGTGTATGTGTGCGTGCGTGTATGTGCGTGTACGTGTGTATGTGGCTTGTTCTCGCGCTGCTTATTGTTGTTCTCGCTGTTCTTTTCGCCACTTTTGTTGTCGCCATGAGCTTTGATTAAAGTTTACTTTGTTGTTGGCATTTATGAACATGCCTGAAATTAGCGCGAAGGCGGAGAGGGGGAGCGGGGGGAAGAAGGAGCCAAGTGATGCTGAAGGGAAGCGAGTGCACTTACCTGAAATGCCATCGTAGGTCCACCATTCCTCCCAGCTAACTGCGTGCAGCACTGCAAATAAAGAGAGAGAGAGATAATAGTTAGACAGTGTGTGCGAGTGAAATAGCTGCAAAAGAGTCAAATCAGTTGATTTCATTTCCAGCTGAAAGCCTAAGCTGGCTCCAGGTTACACTAGACTGAGCTAAAAGCCCTTTAGAGAGGCGATTACTGCAGCGATTTACGGCTGCACTTCGACCAAATCAAGCAAAGGAATTAAGAAAGTGCACAGAGACAGAGTGAGATAGAGAGAGAGAAAGAGAGAGCAGGAGGAGGGAGAAAACGAAAGTTATCAAATCTATCGCTTTGAGATAGATTTATGCATTGTATTGCGATTTGTTTTCGACTTGGGCAGCTTTATTTGCTTTTATCTGCTTTTTTCTCCATCTCCTTTGCTGCAGCATTATGCCAATAAGTCCTTATCTGCTACTTATTCTCCCATTCCTCACTCACTTGACGTTTTCTGCGTCAAATGTTTTAGTATGTTGCATCTACATGTGTCAAGCACAAGGTGCGGCATGTGACAACCAGTCGAGGCACTTGCGATTGCTCGCTCTTCTCTGGCAGATTTGACAACTTTAGCTAGACATGTTGTCACTGCCATGATAGCAGGATATAAAACTGAATAATATGCGCACTTTACTCTAAGCTGAAACGTTTTATTGGGACGGGAACAAGAAAATATTGTTCATCCTCTGGAAATTGTAAATGAGAGAAATAGCAAAGCACTTTAGAGATAAAGATAAATGACATACATATGTAGCTTAAAGTATTGGAATACTAATGTGAAGCTATCATAACTATCACAATTAAGGCATATAATCTACATATATTTTATATACAATATCGATGCAGTAATTACTACTGCCTTGCAATTGTTTCTTTTGTGTAACGATTACTTTAATAATTATCATAAGTGCCTTAAAGACACCCTGTATTTAGCATCACACGTATTATTCCCTCATCAACTTAAGAAATTAACTTGTTCCAAGTGAAACAAAAAGCAGGCGAGTGCTCAAGCCGCGCGCGAATCAAACGGCAATAACAGCAAAGATCGCATTGTCGACACGACAAAAAGCGTTGCCTACTTTCTGGCGCGCAGACACACACCCACGTACACTCACGAACATGAACAAACACACACAGGCGTATGCACAAGTCATTGTTTTTTGTTTGCTGCGGCCGTTTTGCAGAGTTGCCAGCCTAGCCAACCCTTTCCCTGTTCTCAGCTGCAATTGCAGGTCGCTTTGTGCCTTTTGCTTTAAAGTCCGCACACACACATACACACAACGCACACACACATACGCGCTGAAGTGCTGAAATGACTTTTGCTTACTTGCTCTTTTAATTTTTTTTACTGCGCCGTGAATTTACTTCCGTCACTTGTTAACTTTAACATTCATCGACAGTTTTTGCCTTTGCCGCACTCGCCCGAGGTCTCAAAGCACTTTGTTATTTTGACAACCGACAAAAACGCGGGCCAACGTCGACGTCGACGCCAACGCCTTGTGCCCGAACGACAGGCGACAACCCATGCCCAACACCTTCCTGCTTCCTCCAGCCAGCACCCTCGCGACACCCCACGCCCACAACTTGCCTCGGGCTTCCTTGGGCTGCCTTGGACCGCCTTGGACCCTTGTCGGCATTCAAATCAAAGTCAAGAAACGTTGAGTCATTAAAAAGCGTTGCCCCCTCTCCTCCTTAAACGTTGCACAAAGTGCAGTGCTGAGTGCAGCGCCGCACGCGCTTTCCACACTTTGTGTGCGCGCAGCGGGCATATCAGCTTTGTTGTCGCTTTGCCACTGTGCAAAGTGTGAACTGCCAAAGGGCAAACTTGAATTGAGCACAGCTACAGAGGACAGTAAAGTAGCGAAATATATACTTAATATTCTAGGTTAGCACCTAAAGTCGAGGCAATATAGGTCAATACTACAATAGGTCATAACTACTGTAAATATATAGTATACGAGTATATCATATAATACATCATGGCCAAGTCCACTTAAGTAAGCAGGAGTTACTGAAGTAGTCTTGGAGAAGTAACTACACGAGATACTCATAAGTTATAGATTAAATTGTGAATCTGATCACTACTGAAATAATAGATAAAATAAAAAGAAAAAACTAAGGCTATTATATTATTCTGTTTTATATAGACAAAAAAAACTGTAGAGTTAAATAGGGATAATTTTATTCTCTATTATATAGACAAAGGAAACTCTTGAATTTACAAAGAACATTAAATTATTCTCTAATATAAATGTAGAAAAGATACTCTAGATATAACTAGAGCCATTATATTATTATCTACTATATAAACAATCTTCTCTATTTAAGTTTCTTTCCTCCATATTGCACAGTATCTTCTCGTCCAGCCAACAGTTATTTCCCAGCTGCATCTTTAGCTAGCCAAGGGAATTTAATATTCGTTATGCCAGTTGTATCGCAACGAAGCTTCCGGCTTAGGTTTTTTTACTATTGATTTTTAAATATGTTAAACAAAAAAGAAAAGAAAAAACAAAAAACAAAAAATGATTAAAAACCCAATTCCCTTCAACCGACATAACCTCAAAACGAGCGTTGAGAGCTACGAAAAAGGCCAAAAGGACTGAAGGGTTGTCGGTCTTTCAGCAATAATAACGAGCGCTGAACACAGAAGTAGCTCGACTCAAGGCACACCCTGTTGATGGCAGAAATAACTGAACAACGTTGGTAAGTTAGGGTAGCTCAGTTAGAGCAGTGAAAAAACCCAATTAAGAAGATCTTCTCATCTTTTGGTCAATAACATTTGTGAGTGCAACGAATATACCCGCTCTTCTCTTTTGTGTGGCCAAGGGATATAAAATATTGTTGCAAAGTCACGGGCAATGATTGAAATTAATGGATTTCTAAATGCTCGCGTCATTGCAGCGCCAAGTGCTGCCCGCGCTCTCTCCATCTCTCCCTCTCTCTCTGGCTCCGCCCTCACCGACAAATTGTTGCGCTACACGTCGACAAATCTATGGAAATCTACGTCAATGTATATACCAATCTGTGTGTGTGTATGTGTGGGAAGGGGGAATATGTTGAAACGTTTGTTGAAACGCTTCAGGTTTAATTTCATTTTAATGTTATTGTGCAAATCCATTGAGCTGCAGTACGCTGCCTTGCACCCTCCTGTCCCCTCCCCATGTCAGCCATTACAATTCCAGTTTGCCATTCAATTTCTCATCCTGTTTCCCGCTTCCATTCTGCGTGTCCTGCACCCCACCCCCATTTTCCACTCTCCACTCGCCAGGCACTTTTTAAGTGATGTTCTGTTCTCTTTGGGTTCGGGATTGTTGCTTGGTCGCATGCTCTGATTGTTTACTACGCTCTTGTTGTCCCTCTTCCTCTCTCTTTCCCTCTCCCTCTCCTTGCCCCTGTGCTGCCTTGTGCTAGCCGGGTCAGCCCCCTGGGCAAATGGCAAGGGAGAGAAGTGTATGCCACGTATCAAGCATTCCAGACTTCATAAGTCAATGTGAACATATCGGTCAGATCTGGTGTCCTGCACAGTGGTTCAAGATAATAATAGATATTGTAAATATTCAATTATCTTAAGAGAAGTTTCTTTCATTCGGATTCCTAGTTAGTTATACCAAATGCAATGCAGTAGCTTAACCATGTTCTTTAATCTACAATTCCTAATGATGTATAGTTTAATGGGCTTCTCTTTCTACAGGGTATCTTCCTCATGACTTAAGCTATTCTCAGTTGTCTTCTTTTCTTTTCAATTGCAAACTGAAGAGAAAGTTTTTCTACTCATTCGAAACGTATCAGCCAGCGGGGGTAACTGCAGCCCCCGCGACCTCGTGTTGGATCTGCCTTAAGTACTCATTGCTAAACGAAAATTAATGACAATGTCCCGTTAGATCGTTAGAAGAAGAAACAACCAAAGCAAGCAAGAATAATGAATGGAAAAGTTAAGAAAAATCTCATATAAATATATGACTTACATTATAACTGAGAGTCAAAAAAGAAGTCTGGATATAATTAATAAATAATTAAATCTGATATAATTTTATTTGCTGTTTATGGGATTATATAATAATGTAAAACATACATAAACAATACAAATATAAAAATAAACATTTTATAATAATGTTATAAATATATAAACAATATAAATATATACATAAACATGTATCTCGTTTATTAAGTGACAAAATGTCGTGTATAGCTTAGAAAGATACTTTCCCATGTAGTCATAACCTAACCTCAATTTGCAGTTCAATCATTAGTAAAGGGTTCCGTGTAATTTGTTTGATTTGTGCCAATAGAAAACTTATTTAAGAAATTCATTCGCACGAACGTGAAACACGATATTAGTTGGGAAAATAATATGGCAAGGCACCATATAAAAAGGTATATGCGGTAAATGTTTATCTACCGTTTGCTTTGCTATGCAAACAAAACCACTAAATGGGAGTGTGTGTGTCTCTCTCTCTCTCTCTCTCTCTCGTGTGTGTGTGTGTGTGCACAGAAATAGAAAATAGAAATTTGCATATGACGCGAAAGCAAACTGCGACAAAAACTTGAGCTGCTTCGGCTTCGGGCTCGGGTTCGCTGGGGTTCGGCTAGTGATAGTGATAGATATAATCAAATTGGGTAAACATAAACAAAATATTATGTTACCCACACAGTGTGGCGTGTGGGGGGTTGGGCGACCATGGTGACATGGCGTGTATCCTTGGCCAAGTCGAGGCGAGCCGCGACAACAGAAACAACAACAACAACAACAACAGCAACGCCAGAAAAAACAATCAGCTAAAATGGCAAAAAGCTGAACTCACAACGGCGTGTCTAAAATGCGCACGTCAATCCTTTTTGCCTGCCTGCCTGCCAGTCCTGTTATAGTTGTTGTTGCTGCTGCTGCTGTTGTTGTGGCAGCGAAGGGCGCGCCAGAAGGACGCCAAGAAGCCAAGCAGCAAAGCAGCCAAGAAGACGCGGCACAGAGCACGCACCGCACACCGCGGATGCGACTCAGCCTTGTTTACGTGTTTTTAAATGCGATGACGACGACAGCAGCAAACAAATATCAGAGAGCAGACAAAGATTATGACGGCCACCAGAGGATTGAGCGGAGAGCAGGTGCACGACCATAAAATACCCTGTATATTATGTATTAACAGAACCTGCCAATTACTGCAGTTCAACTAAGCTGAGATGAACAGAAAAACAATTTAAGAAAAGCATGTGCACGACTATGTGATACCCTGTATTTACACAAGTTGCCAATTACTGCACTTTAACTTAACTAAGCTACAGATGAGAAGCACATGCACTTTCCAACGTCAGCACAGGGTATTTCGTGAGAGTCTTAAGTCAAACAGAGCTGCATATGAACTAATGCAGGCCTAATAGACTCGACTTGCCCAGCATACCCTGTCTATCTATGAGCATAATGAGTGGCAGGGGGTGGGGGTGGGGCAACACAATTGAGCACCAATAAAGTGTCACCATTAATTTCCGGCGTTGTAAACAAGTGGACGATGTGTTTCCTCCAAACGAAATTGAAAGTCATGGGCCGGAAAGGAGGCCACAGTGGGAAAGGCAAGACAAGTGGGGAGTGCAGAGTGGGCAGAGAGAAGGCAGACGATCAGGAGGACACTTAGCACGCAGACCCAATAACAATAAACCGGCCAGCGGCAATTAGCGACAAATAATTCAGCTTATTAGCTTTAAACTGCAGCAGAAGGAAGTGTGTTGGGGGGAGGGAGATGAAGCGGGAGCAGAAGCAGGAGGAGCAGCAGTAGAAGAAGAAGGAGGAGCAGGAAAAGGAGGAGCAGAAGTAGACGCCACTGCAGACAGTTGGTTGTCAGGGCGGGCGGCGAGTGATAAGAGAATTCTCATTTGTAATTAATAGTAAAAGGCGACGGCAGGGCTGGCAATGAGGAGAAGCACGAGCAGGAAGGCATGGGCAGACTGGTACTGAGAAAGAGAGAGAGAGAGAGAGAGAGAGAGAGTGAGAAAGGGAGAGTGGAAGGGAGGCAGAGCGGGTCATTTGTCGCCTCATTGCCCCAATGCGAGCCATAAAAATTTGTTAAGCATTTTGTTTTTCTAGCAAGCAAATGGCAAATGGAAAGTGGGAAGGAAGTGGGAAAGGGCAGGCAAAAGCAGAACAACAAATACTCATTAAATTTGTTTCAAATTATACAGTTTAGGATATAATATATGTATATAGACTCTACTGATCAGCGCTTTGTTACCCTCCCCTACCCAACCTTTTCCTACCCTTCCTTTCACTTACTTTATTTGGCTTCGTGCGTTCAGTGCCGAGTTGAGCAATACCCAAACCTTATGCAAATTAACAGCAAGGTGAGAACTTACACACACTAGTACACACTCTCACATACACACACACACACCATCGGACACACAGCAAGTAACAACTAAACAGAATCAACGATTGCGCCCTGCCTTGAAAACGCAGGCAAGTGAAAGCTTTCAATCATGTCGCCTGGCAGCAAACACCGCTGCCAACGCTGCTCCCTCTCCATACTCCTTCTGACCTGTCCCCTTTTAACTCCACCCCCCTCTTGCCACACTGTAATTTCCTCCAGCTACGCATTTTCAAGTGACCACGACGTGGCCACACCTTGTTCTTTGATTTTATTAAGTTTCGGTTTCGTGTGGCTGCATGCGCAGGCCACGCCTTTGTTTAGCTGCCCCCCCCTGCTGTGCTCCTGGCTGCCTCTGGGCCTGCCCTGCTGGTGGCTAATGGTAAATGGTAAATGCCATTTCAATTACGTACACTGAGTACTAAAATTTTATGCGGCCTGTCGCCGTTTTTTGCTTTTCGATTTCCATTTGCGCTTTAAGTGCATTTGCACAGTGGGCAAAAACACGCCAGCAACAGGGTAAACAGGCTTTGAACTCTGTCTGTGTGTGTATGTGTGTGTTTTAAATATGTATTCATCTATGTATGTGTGTGTCTCTCGGATTGCAGCAAAGGTCAGCGGTCTGCTTAACTTTAGAGTTCTTTTTTAGATTCCCAAACACACACACACACAGACACACACCAGCTTAACGCTAATGAAGCAGGCAAACACAGTAGCAGAGGGTGGAAGAGAACTCTCTCTTTCGCAAGAGATTAACATGCGAAACTATTCAGATTGCTTCAGCATTATAGGAATATTTAACTTACAATTAAGATTATTTACTCCGCCGGGAGGGCACTGGCTAAAGCTAGTTAGTCTAGTGCTTTTAATAGATACCATATATAGAGAGGAATTTATAAACCATTCAACTAGAGTCCATAAGTTAGCTTTGATTGTCACAATCTGATCACAAGCCAATTTAATTTTTTTTTTTTTTTTTTTTTTTTTTGATAACTTAAAACTACAAAATAATCAGAAATATCTTAAGAATGATTCTACATTTAGTGAGACTCTCCTTGACGAATCATTGCTTATCTTTTGTAAAGTATTTTTCCCCTTTCTGACTTATCGCTTGCTTGGAACTTGATTCAATCAATCTTTAGGTGCCAATTCTCGGAGTTGCTTTAATAGAATCAGCGAGTCCGGCGAACTTAGCCAACACGTAAATCGCAGGAACAAGAACACGCAAAGCTATTAGCCAACGAAGCGAACAAGGGCCGAAATTCAGAAGGAGATGAGCGTGGGAAGAGAGAAAGAGAGAGAGAGAGAGAGAGAAAGAGCGAGAAAAATGCACTTTCTCGGCAGTTCAAACAATCAGCTCCAAAAAAAAAGAGGAAACCATTGAAACGACTAAGACAGTACGACAAGTGCTGGTTGCACACAGCAGATACCCTGTAAGTGTCTGCAGAGTAGTCTATAAATACATCTGTGTAGTCTTTAAGCTATAAAGATACTATACACAGTGACACAAAGTAAGCCTAGCTGTGGTTCACTGATTAAATAGCAAATCTCTTTCAATATATGTCAAGCTAGTCTCCGACTCTATTAAACTTCATTGCAGTATCCCAAATGGGAATGCTCTCTTTTACTGCACCCCATCATTGCCTCATTCGTGAATTGTGCAGGGTAACAAAGCACACAACAAATGTTGCACAGTTGTCGACGTTGACGAAACCTCGAAACACAGAAGGCACCGACTTGAGTCGTGAGTCCCGAGAACTGCGAACTGCAAACTGAGAGTTAAAAGCGGCAAGCCGAGGGCTGAGAGTGGAGACTGAAGCTGCTCCAGCTGAGAGGAGGCGTGTTGTGTTGTGGCATGGCATGGCATGCGGCAAGCGGAGGAAGGGGATGAAGTGAAAGCGGCAGCTTGAAGCGTACACATTGCCCTCGACATTGCCGTGATTTGTGCTCGGCTGCCTGACGGATGCACAGGCTACGCAGGCTGACTGACTGACTAACCCGACTGGCTTCCCAACTGACTAACACCCCCCACAACGCCACCCCGCTCCGTGCCCTCGCCAGCTTTGTGTAAAGCTTCAAATGGCTCCTTGTCCACCCGAGGCTCACTTTTTTCTAGCTTCACTTGTCTCAGCTGCTGCTCTTTAACGCGCTCTTTATTCTACAGCTCTCCTCCAGCTTCAGGTTGCCCAACTGAACCGATTCCATTGAGAATCGAGAATATTTCGTAGATATGTTGCACATATGTATAAAGTGGGAGCTCCTTAAACTGCACATTATCTTTCTTGTACTCGTGGTTAAGCTAGTTACACTGCCTACTTTAAACTTGCCTGTGGCCTCCTGCTCCTTCTTGAAAGTTTATTATCCGCTTTATCGCTCTGCGAGATACTCATAAACAGAGTACTCAAGTCGTGGATGGCCACTTAACACTCATTTGACGTGGCATGTTTGAGTAGACAAGAGATTGAGCAAAGTACAGGTGCAATTCTTATAAACAAATGATTGTAAATGCATAATGAGATACTTTGTAAATTGAATGTAAGTCGTGAATTGCAGTTAACCTATTCAAGAGATATCTAAGACACATACCTAACTAACTAAGACAAGCAATGGAAAGTAACTTTATACAGCACATAAAGGTTTCGTATAGAGCTGATATCGTTGCAGGCATAAACCTCCTGCCTTTTCATTTGTTTAGCAAGCAATAAGCCAAGTGTGAATCGCTTTGGGATGTGCAACTAAGATTTCATCGCACGATCAACTTCCGTTCCCGTTCTCGTCTGTCCCCAAATAAAGGGTACAACAGCTGGAGATGTTGCATGTTGCAGGTGTCTGACAGGTAATGGACGCGGGTAAGCTCGGCTCTTAGCAGCGGGCCGGGCCACATCGCTATTCATTTCCTTTCACTCTCAAATGCCACAACAACTTCGTGTTGCTGCCGCTGTGCTGCTGCTGCTGCTGCTGCTGTTGCTGTTGCTGCCAAATGACCAACAGCACAAACAGTGAAAAGTTAAGCGTGCACAGTCTGGGATGCCACTGCCCCAGCCCCAGCCCCATTGCCATCCCCAGCCCGTTGACCATTCTTGCTTTGCCTCTTTCCCTCAAGCCAACCAAGAGATTTAATGATGTTGCTCAACTGTCTGCGGTGCTGCCGCTGCTACTGTTGCTGCTGCTGCTGATGTTGCTGCTGCTGCTGCTACTCTTGCTGTTGCAGGCAACTGACCGGATGACCGTTTGGCCACAACAACAAGAGGCAAGTGCCAAGAGCCACTGCAGCCGGCCAAACCGAATGCAGGCACTGCAGCGACTACTTCACTCCTCGCTATCGCCCAGTTTGCCATTTGCAGTTTCCCTCTTGCCAAATCCTTCTGCCTCCCCCTCTTGCCACTTGCCTCCTGCTGGAAGTGCCGACCGTCCACGACATGGATAACAACGTCAAGTGACGGCGCAGTTAATTAGTCTAAGTGGAAATAGTGCACAAACTTGAAGTATGCTACACATTGTTGCCCTCCCTTCCCCACTCCCCACTCCCTGCTTTTCACCATCTCTGACCCTTGCTACTTTCACTCTCTCTCTCTCCTTCTTTCACTCTCTCTCTCACTCTTTACCGCTTTTTGAAATATTTGAAGCATTCGCCTTGGCGGCCACTTTGAATGCGCATTGAGCATGCTGTCGCTTTGAATTCGCCCATTTTGCCGCATAGGCAAATTCAATGGCTGCGCCTCAATGCGGCAAACTCGCCTCAAGTCGCAGCCCTAGCTGCAAGCTACAGTCGAAGGTGTCCCTCTCCACTCGAGCGGCTCCTCGATTATGCCATGTGAGCGAGTGACAGTTATTGCCACAATTTGGGTTGCCCAAGGAGATCTTCGAGGTGAGAACTAGAGCGCTTCAGTCGAGAGTACTCGACTCAAAGCTACTCTTCTCTGTGGATATAGCTAAGGCAGCTAACTGAACTTCTTCATCTTGCTTGCGCTTCAGGAAGTATATAGGGTATAGGTACTTATAAAGAGCATAGGTATGTTACTTATATAGAGCATAGGTACTTCTATGAAGCATAGCTACTTCTATTGAGCTTAGGTTACTTACAAGCATAGGTACTTATATAGAGCATAGGTACTATAAGAAGCAGAGGTACTTCTATAGAGCATAGGTACCAATATAAAGCTTAGGTACTTCTATGGAACATAGGCACTTATATAAAGCAAAGGTACTTAATAAATCACTTCAATTTAGGCTGGTAGTTGCTATGTTTTAGAAGTCTTACTGAGTGGGATCAGTACATATGGAATATATGTGCAAAGATCTTTTAAAAACAAAGATCTTTTAAAGAAAAGTATATCAACGACATATTAATCAGATCTATCTCGATTTTTTTTTTTTTTATTTATAGCTTACTGTTATTATATTTAATAACTTATACTAAAGTGTAAATCTTATTTCTAAATAATATGTACATATTTACATAAATAAACCTAAATAGGGTGAAAGAAAATGTTAAAAATTAAGTACATTTAGATAAATCTGACATTTCTTAGGAAAAGAAGGTTACAGGCTATACAAAGTAGGAAAAGCCAAACCTGTTTGGAATATCATATTGCAAATGTACATTATCTCTCAGATACATATTTCTATATATATATATATAATAATATATAAACTTTCAAACTCTTTACGAGCACTGAGAGGGTAACTGGAAAGAGTGCCACATGACTGTACGAGTATTTTATAACTTCTCACGTTCATATCTCATTCGCATTTCGCTCTCTCTCGGGTTGTACAGACAAAGTTGGGTTCGGCAAGGACTTGATTACAATTTCATGGCAATGGATCTTAAATTTTATAAAATTTACATTGCTTTCTAAGCGCCGCCACTGAGCAAACATCCACAATGCATTCGGAAATAATGGGACGGTCTGGGCTGGGCTGGGCTGGTCGCAGACTGAAGGCCCTTGAAATTCAGTAGAGCTGTAGAAAATGCAACCAGACGCTATCAATTTATTTGAAATCTCCATCACGGGCACGGCATGGCGGAGGAACATGGTATTTGGGGTGGTGTGGGTGAGTGTAGCTGTAGCTAGGAAGCGGTCTGCGGGGCCTGCGGCTTGGACTGCTCGAAAGTTTTGCGGCATCGCCTACGACACACTTCGTTCGCCTGCCCTCGCCTTCCTGCCTGCCCCCTTGCGCTGCCACTGGCGCATTTTTATTCCCTTCGCTCAAGAAGAGCGGGCAAAAAAGGGTATAATAAATGGGTACAAGTGTATTTAGTAGGCAAAGGGTGAGGAGAGGGGAAACCGGAACAGGGTAAGGGCTGTATATGCATGTGTACAGAAAACAGTCAAGTCGATTAGGCCACGTATGAGCTCGTCAATTTCATAGACTCATTGGGTTAGATGCTAAACTGAGGATACCCCCAAGTATCGTGTTATATACAGGGTATAAAGTGCATACAAACTTACTACGTGCCCTCCTTTTTTAGCTGTTATCTCAAATACATTGTATGGTATATGGCATATGCATATTCATTATATATAGAACTCAGGGGTAAATAGTATATAAATATAATTAGTAATGCTGTTTTATATCATGTTTGCTTTTTCATTAAACGATAACAGAAATTGTTATAGCTGGCACCATATTGTGTCATTTCTCAATGGAAAACTATTAAATTTTCCATAAATATGATAGGAGACAACCCTATCGCATTTGCCATAGTTTCCATAGTAGTTCTCATATTTGCCATATTGTGCTACATTTGCACGGGGAGGCAGGTGCCATAAAGCTTGTCATATTGTTTAATATGTCAACTGGGAACAGAACGGGGGCCTGGAGGCAGGGGCGTGGGGCGTGGGGCGTGACTTGTGCATATTCTCTGACGAAAGCATCGAAGCCAACATGCCGCACCAATGGACACAGATAGAACGTTCATTCCCGAAGTGAGAAATGTGCAACAAATAAAAGAAAACTTTCTAAAAACTGTTATTGAAATATATTTCAATTGACTTTATTAAAACACAAACTAACTTGAAGATTAGTTCAATTCAAAGTGACAAAGAAACTGAAGAATATATAAAATAATGAATAATAGGAATACTAAATAAGATTTATTGTTTGATTAAAGAACGAACATTTCAATTGATTGTTGATTGTTTAAAATATATAACTAAAATAACATTCGCGTTGCTGTTGTTCGGCTTCAGCTTTCGGGCATAGGTACATATATTCTATACATATTCTATATGTTATAGTGTAGAAGGTAGTTAACTTCCCTTAGGGTATACTACGGCATACCTTAGAGTCAAACTTCTAGGAAATCTTTCACCCACTCTCTCTTTCTTGCTCTTTACTTCTTTCTTGCGCTGCACTTTGAAAAGTATCCCAAGAATGTTTACTGGAAAAAAGCAAGGATTTACGCGATGGGATAGGTCTGTGGGTATCCGCTTTGTATATGTCTGTATGTGTGTGTGTGTGGGGCTATGATAAATGAGCCATTGAAATGTATTTTCGTTTCACTTTCATTTGGCTTCATTGGCAAACGGCAAACAAGAAATCGATGCTTGCTGATTTTTTAGCGCCTCGCAACTACTTTTGCCTTGGACGAGGCCCAAAAGCAGAGAGAAAGAGAGAGGGAGGAAGGGAGGTAGGCAGAGAGAGAGCTACGAGTAGTAGTTCAAGCGAACGTGACGTCACAAACCGATGGGCTGACGAAACACCTTGAATTCTGATTCCTCGCTCAGCTGCGGAAATTATGTCAATTTCGTATTGCCTTTACGGAGCGGAGTGAGTGATATTCTCTTAATAAATTACTTCTCTCCCTCTGTCTCTCTCCCTCCCTCGCTGTAACCATCGCTCGCTCTGACCTGCCGGCGGGTAACGACCTTTTGGGCTTATTTATGTTTATTCCGCAAATAAAGTGTTTGCGATTCGGTTCTTAAATTGACATTGAATGGAGCTACATGTAAATACGGCTGAGTGAGTTGCCCGAGAATGGGCCAAATCAGGTTATAATTTAGTCCCAAATTGTTAAAGTGAAGGAATCGAAACGGGTCATGGCTTGTGGTTTATAATCATATTTACAGGCACGCTTTGCCAACACCTTTTCTTGCATATTATAATAAGTATTGTATATAGAAGTATAGCCTGCTGCAGTCTGTCGCTTACAAGCTCTTACTCAATACTTTATCTTAAAATCTCGATTAATTTGGTATGCTTTGTTTTCGAAAATCAAAACAATAGGAGCACAAACTCTTGGGGATTTCAATTGCAAAGATTGCCTCTGGCTTTCGAAAATCTAAATTTGATTTCTTCTTTCCCCACACATACATACGTGTGTACGTGTGTGTATGTGTGTGTAACGAGAGGCATCTCTCGAAATTAAGTCGCACTCCCATTAAATTCGGGCAACCAAGCATAACTGACCACTCGCTCGGCAGTGGCTCAGCTGAGCAGTTGACCAGTTGACCGGCTGACCAGTTGAGCAGTTCGACTCTTGTCCAGTTGGTTAGTCGAGTAGTTAGTTGTGTGGAGGGGGGAGGGGGTGTGGGTGAGGAGGCTGTGAAACAACAGCACGTTCTGTGTTCAGTTCGAGGTCCAGAATAAGAAATGCTCCTCGCCTTTGCCGAGCTTTGGCCAGTTGATGGCGTTTCTTCAATTTCTACACATGTTTTGCATGCGAAACTTACCGTTTCCCCAGTCAAACAACACACAACATCAACAACAACAGCAACAACAACAAGTACGGCAACAACATCGTCGCTATGTTCGTGCCGGAAGTTGAGCATTTTCCAAAGCAAAATTTTTGGCATTTTTACAAAACGTACTTGCCAATTTTATTAGCAGCAAAAGCAGAAGTAGAAGCAGAAGCCAGAGTCGAAGTCGAACGCAACGAAAAAGTGTAGCATACATTGGGGGGCGCACGCAAAGCGAGTTGGTAAGAAGCAGCAGCAGCAGCAGTGCAACTTGGCAACATCGCAGTAGAGGGCAACATGGCAACATCGCCAAACAGCGTCAACGTGAAGTCAAAACTTGTAATTTTAATTTAGCTTTTAACTGCATCCCAAAGGTAAAGATAGACTGCCTAAGAGGAGTGACTGCACGGGTGGGAATGTGCGGTGCGGGGCGTCGATGAAAAGCCGCAAAAGTTAGCTGAGCCAAAAGGAAGAGCCCAATATAGAAATTGTTGCACGTGCCACAGATAGAGAGCAGTTTCAGTTTGGCCAGAAGGGGTTAA
Organism: Zaprionus capensis; assembly: GCA_018903675.1. Lineage (NCBI taxonomy): Eukaryota > Metazoa > Arthropoda > Insecta > Diptera > Drosophilidae > Zaprionus > Zaprionus capensis. Next base: position 8,488,539 of record JAEIFN010001073.1, on the reverse strand, counting down.
CCCCGTAAGGAAAGACAGACAGACGGAGAGAAGAAGAGACGGAGAGAAGGAGATGACCGGAGCAGGTTGGACTGTTTATTTGGACACGCATGGGCCTGTCCGTTCGTGTTCGTGCTCGTGTTTGTACAGCTCGAAATGAAATTTACAATCCTTCATTTGATTTGTTTTGCTTTTAGAAAAATTGCTCGCAAACAGCAACAATAAACGAAGTAGGCAAAATGTGTAAGACGTAAAGTTAAGCAGGCGCACTAGCGACTGTTAGTACACTTGCGAATACCCTGGAAGTGTGGAGAGTTTGTAAAAAAAAGAATTTATTTTGCTTTTGTAGTGCAAGCTAGTAACTCAAACGTGTATACCCATTTTCAGGCCCACTTTCTGCAGAGTATAAGAAATGTGGATTACATTTAATATAACTAATTAAAAAACTTTTGCGACTTGATCATTTCCAACATATGAATGTTTAAATTAACTGCAGACTTTGGCACACACTCACACACACTCTCACACATACGCACAGAGGAGGAAAGTACAAAGCAAAGTTGGCTGCGCCACGCACAGCATACGAAATTGCCAGAGAACTTTCATGCGTTGCTCGGTTAAATGATTCACTAACAGCAAATGAGAGACTGTAGGAATTTTGCATAAAATGCAAATCCGAATATCACGAATACGAAAAATACTGCAAAAATAATTACACTACGGCGAGCACAACATCGCAAAATACTAAACGAAACACATCTTCAATTGGAATTCTCCAAGGGACCAAAACGAAAGTACTTAAAGTATCAGATATTGAAAAAATATCAAACGAAACACAAACTCCACTCGAAAAGCTCAAGCGAAATATAAAGAAAATAAAAAACCAATTAAAAGGAATCTAAAAATACAAATACCACTAAAAATAAAACAAAAACCTGAGAATACAAACAGGAAAATGCAAGAAAAATCCCCATAAACCCTTTTGAAACGACATCTTTTCCATATGCCAAGTATATTCTAAATATAACCTCACTTTTCATTCATTACGTTGTTAGTCCTTGACCGCTACCGCTTTCCCCTGCACTATCGACCTAATCATCCGCTTGCCTCGACTGTCTAGTGGCATTATAAAATTCCTCGATAATTCGTTTTGCTGCTGGAAATCAAAGTGCAAATTTCTTGATCCCCTTTGAGTGATTTGCTTGTTGCCCAACTGACATGAGAGGCAGGAGGAGTAGGAGGACGAGGAAGAGGAGGACGAGGCAGCAGATTGCCGGGCGGGGCAAGGGTTGTGACGAAGGGGTCCCTCAAAGTGAAATTAGGCAAACAAGTTCAAAAAGTAATTGACGGCCACAAACAAATGTTGCCCAATGATCCTTGCACTGTGCTCGCATTTCTAGCTCTAACTGTCTGTAAATGTGTGTGCGTGTATGTGTGTGTGTGTGTGGGTGCGTGGGTGTGTGCGGTTGGCGCTTCGGGCGTGGTCGTCCTGGCAATTTAACAACGAATTCGAGTCCAAACAGTATCGAGTCCGTACATAATTTATGAGAATCGGACGACGACATAGCTGATTGCAATGCTTCTGTCCCAAATATCGAATCGCATGCAGGCGCCAAAAAACTGGGCGTGGCCGTCACTACCAGCCCCCAGCCGCCCCTTTCCCCCCGGGCCAGCTTCGTCTGCGATTTTAAATAGTTAATGGACAGCGCTTAGAGTTTTGGCCTGGTCAATAATTAAATTAGTTAATAATGCAGACAGACCTGGCATAAATTATGAATCCATCCATGGATAGTTTGGCTATTAAAAGGTTTCGTGGGTCGTGCCCGATAAGCGATAAGCGCAACGCAATCGCGTTTAAATATTTACAATTTTCACTTAACTTTCGGCATTTCAATAATGTGCAATAAATTCGAATCAATTTTCGTATTTCCTATGCGTGGCAAGGATTATTTAACAGGCCTTTTAGGTTGTTATTTCTATGAAACGACATAGAACTGTTTGTTGAAGTGTTCATGATAGCCTAGAACTTTGAGCTTTGTAAACTGTGGCACTAACCCTGGAAATCGACACTATATACCGATGACATAGTAGAATGCCTTCATGGGTGAGTTGTAAGGGAACATTTATATTAAAGTCATTTATCTAAGGTTTCTTTAATTGATACAGTAAATTAACTTTATATTAACTATATACATATAAAGAACTAAGAATGCTTGGGTGACGTTTAATGGAAAGTTGGATTACTTTGTAGTATTTACTTACAAATATCTTTAACTATCTATACTTTAACATTTATCTTAACTTTCTTTATTTATATTGCACACAGAACTCAAGTTTGTTCCATGACAAAATATTTGTATGAAATCAAGATTTAATGAAGTTCTCGACAGCACTCTAGCGAATCCCAAGTCATAATCTACAATAGCCCATTTCAATATGTACTGTACAAAATAACTTACCTGCGCTATTTGTACGCATGTAAAACCCATTTAAGCCCCTTTTCAAATCATCATATCGAACCATCACACACGCCCCTATCGATAGGATATTTTCCGCCACTCTTCACTCGCTGTTCGACGGGTTGCGTTGCGATGCGATGCGATGTGAAACTGGTCAAGCCATTATGAAGTTAGTTAGAAGATAATTAAATTGGGTATAATTCCTTTTCGCCTGGCCACTGCCCAATGAGCCCAGCAGGGAGCCAGGCCCGGGGCCATGACCCGACAATGGCAAATTGCTCACTGGTAACTGGTGAACGGTAACGGTGAACAGTGAACGGTAAATGGTAAACGGTAAATGCCACAATGGCGACTACAGCTGGTCGACTGGTGCCAGGGCAAGCCATGGGCAAGGTCAAAGCGCAAACGGAATGTAGGCGTGGCCCGCCGGCGATGCAGCAGCAGCAGTGTGTGCGTGCGTACGTGTGTGTGTGTGTGTATTGTCAGGTTAATCACTCGTTTTGTTGGCAATTACTGTTATAACCCCAACGAGGACGGGGACAATAAACGGGCCAGTTCGGGTCAGATGTGAGTCCGACTGACGGACAAAGGGGCAAAGGGACAAAGGGGGGAGAGACGGGGGGGGAAAAGTCAAAATAGCCACTTGGCTTTTGTTGCTTCGTTACCGTTGTTGCTGCTGTTGTTGTTGCTGCTGCTTTTGTTGGCTCGCTGCGAATATCAATGAGTCCATTATGTATGAACGCCAATGATTATGGCCGCCTGACATGACAGCAGCCACTCAACGCAAGCTCGCCAAGAGCGGCTAGCGGGAGGGAGGGGGAATGGGCCAAGGGAAGTGAAGTGATGACAGTTGACAGTGTTTGGCATTTTGGCACCCAAGCACAACAACAAAGAACGCAGAACGGCGTTGCGAGAGGGAGAAGTGCGAGCGACCGTGACAGGGACGGAGATGGAGAGATGGAGACGGAGATGGAGATGAACACGAAGACGCCTGACAATAACAGCATCAATTTGCCGTCACCTGTGTGGCACATTCAGCAAGTGATGCAAGCAAATGGTTTTCCAAGGAGGGGGGGGGGAGAGGAAGTGAAGCCAAAGCCATGACCATAAAATTTTAGCAGCAGACACTTTTTGGATTTTGTCTAAAGTCGCCTGGCTACAGAGGGAGGGGGAGGGCGGTAAGAGGAGCTGACGCGAGGCAATTGCAGAAGTCAACGCAGGCCGAAGCTGTGTGCAAAGAAAGTGCGGCATATTTCAGGCATTTGGCCCATTGTTGCCTTGACTGTTCGTTAACATTTCCAATCTCACGGACGTCTTGACGTCGGGCCAATGGCTGGGCAAGTGGCCGTGGGAAAGGGAGGGTGGGGGGTGCGAGGTACTTGGGGCTTGGCTCACCTTTTGACGTTCGCATTTCGTTATGATTATTGATATTCGTGTTATTGTTGTAGCTGTCGTTGTTGCTGCTGGGTGCGTCTGAAGTGCTTTGCCTTGTACTGCGAGCTAACAAATGCGTTGCCTGCTTTTAGGGGCGCCCATTACTCGCCCAAGGCACGAAACGCACAACAGGTGTTGCCTCTGTCGTTGCCCCTTGTTGCTGTTGTTGCTGTTTGGCATTATGTGCCTAGCTGGCCAGCATGCCAGAGCACTGACAGCACTGGCATCGTTATCGATTCCGATTCGGTGGCGTATGCGTAATGTTATCAATGGCAAATTAAGCGTAAAATGCTGCCACACTTTAAAAGCAAATTAGTCACGCCCACCGCCCGCCTCAAATGATCCGTAAATAATGCACACATGTGTAATGGCCGATAGCAGCCGCTGCCATCCCTTCCCCTCCCCTCTCTCTTTCCCACTGCTTATGCAATTTATGCGTCCGACATAAAATTACAGCACGAAGAAGGAGAAGAAGCAGGAATAGGAGCAGGAGCAGGAGCAGTGCATGAAGAAGAGGCAAAGAGTTTGCCCAACGCTCGTCAAATGGGCAGTCAAACAAAGGCAGCCAAGCCGGAGCCAAGCCGGGGCCAATCCGGAAGAGAAATTATTCTGCCCGAGCGGTGCCATTTATTAGGAAAGTTTTTTGCATTTGCGGAATGCATTGAAAAAGAATTATGCACTTCTCTCACACTGCCACGAGAATAACGGCTCATTCTCTGCCATTTCTTCACTGCTCTCCCCTCCTTCTCCTTTCATGCCTTTAGCTTTCTTTCATTCCTTCTCTTTTTCTTTTACTCACACTCCTTGTCTCCTGCTCGTTCATTTGCCAGTTGACCAACCCGCTGCCCATTGTTTCCACCAATAAACCAACAATTAAGCAAGCTTACAGCTCAACCCAAACCCAAACCCCAAGCCCGACCCTGCACCGAACCCGAGGCAAACTGAACTCAACTGCCAATTGCAGCTGGCATTCAATAAAATTTAAACGTCAAACGCCCGGCCAATTATTTGTGACCACATCGCAAGACTGCCCCGACAGCATCAGCAGCAGCAGCACCAGCGTCCAAATGAGGCAAGCAAGAGGGGTCGACCCATCGGGGGCGCCTTTGTCTCTGCTATCCTTTGTTCCCGACTGCCGCTCACTGCGCGCATTGTGGAAATGAAAACTGCACTTGATTATTTGAGCTGCTAATTTTCATTGTGCCAGCGCGGCCGAAACGAGAAAAAAACACAACTAATAGCACAAGTCTTTGCTTGAGGTGATAGACTAGCTAACACTCTGTATTTCCATTATTTTGAGTTGACTGAAATGACTTATCACTTATATATATATGATCAATTTCTACATGACTCTCAGATATTTTATCAGACTTTTTTTGCCAGACTTTCTCTATTTTAAAATAGAACATACGACGTTAGGAAAATGCTGTAAAAACATTCCTGAAACTTCAAGCCTTTTACACTTTGTTGTATACAATAAATAATCATACAATGGAACAAAAATAGAACCCTTAATGGTATGTCTTTCTCCAACAAATTAAACAAACCAAACACAGCCTGAAGACCACAGTTACTCTGGGTACAAATTTTGTAAAATAACATTTAATAAAATAATAAAAATAATAAACTAAATTTATTTATAAGCCTGCACAGACCCCATGCAGTGGTCTGATCACAGGGTAGCGGGCAAACGACTACAACAACACGCAGATGGTTTTAATTAGCGCACGAGGCGGTCAACTTAAGCGTCGCCGCGCTTCTTCCTTATCAATGGGGAGCGCAAATTGAAGGCAAAATGCCAATGATGATGATGATGACCAGCAGGTCAAGCGACAAAAAACAAGAATGCCAGCAGCAGCAGAAGCAGGAGCAGCAGCAGCAGGAGCAACAGCAGCAGTAGCTACAACAATAACAGAGCATTTTGGCAACAATGAAACAAAAGTCAGACGAAGGCGAACGAAGGTTGAGAGAAGATCGAAAGACAGCAAAAACAGATTGAAATCAGTTTGAAAGCAAGCGAAGCGTAAAAATGCAGGGACCGCCGCACGGGTTGAATGGAGCCTCAAACAGGGCCAAGGACGGAGAACAGGACAGGGACAGGGGCAGTGGCAGAGTTAGATGGCATCCGGAAAAGTGTGAACCGGGATAGTGTGAATTGCTTGCAGAGTCTTCTCTGCACACACACATACATAGAGCAGGGCCCTGACTAAGTGCTGCAAACTATGTTCTATGTTCGTCATTGTTTTATGTGTCTGTCGAGTATCATGTCACATAAATGAACTGTCCCATTTTGCACAGTTCGCAACAGGAACGAATGTCATGTCGGGCCACTAATTGCATAGCACAACAGGAATGGGTGCTTCGAGTTTGGGGCTGCTTCGACTGGGTTGACTGGGCATAATCGGCTTGCTGATCATTCCTACATATCATCAGCTTTAACTAAGTGGTGTACTATAAATCGAAGGTGTCATATGGAATACTGAGTATTTGCAAAGTAATATACCCCGTACAGCTTTAACTGGATATTTGTCTTTATTGCCTTCATTCTCTTTTCTTTTTGCTAGCTTGCTACCTTTTTGCCTAAAAAGGAACATTAAAATACCAGCAAAATATACCAGATGCTGGTGAAAAAATACTGCATAGTAATTAAAGTCAAATGATGGTTAAATGCTTTAAGGAAACAATGATAAAGCGTGTGCTTGGCAACTGAAACAGTCAGTAAAAGTAAGTGCTACTATTGAGGTTATGGTTACACTTACAGTCACAGTAAAAGTAATGGTCACACTTGTAACCACACAGTACTGTGACTCATACTGTGGCAGTCACAGTAATATCTGCACGATCTTTAACACATTAATGCTCCAAGTAACTGTTGCAATTGTAATAAATGCAAATGTCAATCTATCAAAAGTCACAGCAACAGTCACAGTCACGTTCACAGTATCAATTGTATTACAGCTTTCACTTACAATACCTCAAAATTGTATTAGTCATGGCAACCTTGGGTGATCATGCAAGTATTATATCAGAGCTGGGAATGATTTTATCCATTTTCAAGTGTAGACAACATAAGAGATGAGATACTGAAATGACTATCGAATACCCAGTGCCTTATTCAATATGTATCAACCCATATAAACCTTAGAAGTACTTACTACATACTTATGCACGTGAATGTGTGTGTATTCAACAATTCTTTAAACAGATTCCCGTTATGCAAAGTGGTCAGTGCTCATCGCAATTGTTGTAAGTGCTACGTGGGCAATCGTCAATCATTTTTCCATTTTGCATTGCAATCGAAATTGATTTGAAATGACGTACCTGAAACAAAACTGCGATGCGGAACGAGACAAATCTGAGTAAAAACCACGCAGTGTGGGCACGAGGTGACTAAGGTCCTCACGACGCGCAGATACCCTGTAGACAGTAGTGGCAGATCAGGAAGGGGGCTGCCACTCGGCTGATTTCCCACATGTGCTCGAAGCCCAAGACTGCAATTTCAACTGCGCCGTTGCACTTGATATCCAAGTGGAAGAGAGAAGAGGAGTGGCAAGGGAAGCTGAAGTTGGAGCCGGGACTGAAGCTGGAGCTGGAGGTAGAGCTGGAAGTTGCACCTGCTGTTGGGCAGCTCTCGACACTCTCGGCTGATTTATCGTCCATAAAATTTATGTTTAGTTTAATCGAAAGGCGCAACTCGAGTGGGGCGCGGCCTGCTTATCAGCGCGGGGAGTGCCAGGAGTGCTAGGAGTGCCAGAAGGAGGAGGATGGAGGAGCGTCCACGGAGCAGTCGCCTTTGCAGTTGACTTTGCACAGACGTCGACCAATGGGGCGTGGAGGGCGTGGATCGTCCAGTGGGCAGACGTCGGCACTGTTGCCTGTTTTATTTCAAGAGATGCGAGATGCAAGATGCTTTTACGCCGGCAATCGCACGGACGGACCCGGCGACGGAGATGCAACTATTGTAAAATTTCAACGTAAATTTATTGCATGCATTTTTTTGTCGACCTGCTTTTTTTCTGTTTTCACGAAATGAAATTGTTTAAAACTTTCGACTAAAGTTGCGCAAACTGCAGACGTGTTGGCGCGGAGGAGGGTAAGTGCTGGAAGGGATACATATACGAGAGCATTTGCTGGATTAGCATAGCTAATATACCCCGGGGCAATGAGCTGGGTTTATTTTACAGCCAGGCTAGCTCGCTAAAATTCTCACCAAATGCACAAATTGTTTCGTCTTCTTTGGACTTTTTAATTTGTTCGATTTGTTCGCCATTGGAAATATGAAAATATGATACGATAGTAAATAAATAAATATATAAACAAATCTAAAACAAATCTATGTTCCTTTGCCAATATTACAGTTGATCTATGGTAAACTTCTTTTGGAGAAAACTCCCGTTTTGCTTTTCTTTTTCTCTATCACAGGTTCGTACATATCAATATTCTTGGTTGAGCCTTTTTGCGATACTATCGCAACTACTATCGCTTTGCATATGGCACATTTCAGGCTGCTTTGCAAGTGGCACAGCTGCCACTTCCGCTACGAAGTCAAATTTATGCGATACGTATCGGCTGAAGGAACCCAGTGACAGTCACAGTCACCGTATCACAATATCTCCCTCACACACACACAGGCACGCAACACACATTAGCATATGTTAAACTGAAGTTAGGGTACCACATCAAGTGTTAGTTAGCTTTTTTCCGGCCAGACACTATTGGATTTAGTTCACCTTGCTCTGCCGTGACCTTAACGAATAATGAATGGAATACGCACACATAGACACACACACACACACGTGCAAGAATGTGGCACACTCTGAGTATTATTTATTCATTCATTTGCTTTGTCTGCTCGGCTCTTTAGCGCGTTCATTTCCATCTGGCAGGGGACTCGAGTCCTAATTAATGTTAAATTCACGGCCCCGAGCGCAACAGATCTATGTCGCCGATAAATGCACAGTGTGATTCCAAATGGGCCTCACCTCCCCTTCCCCCTCCCCTTCGCCAACCCGCCTTCACCCATATGCACGAGCACTTGACTGAACCTTGGCAGGGACGTGACTTCTTGTTGTTATTGCCAAGTTATGCAGGCGGGCGTTCATCGCTTGCACTTCGCATATCGTTGACCCGGTTGACCCGCTTGACACACACAGCTGACACTGACCCCGTTCGACAATGGCCGTCACTACTTACCCAGCATACGCGACAGGAGCAGCAGAATCGTGTAGCAGAACATTTGCAGCAGCTCCATCTTCTCTCTCTCTCTCGCTCTCTCTCTGGATTATGTCAGATACTTTGGCCCAGTGAAGTTCAGTGCAGCTGCTTGCACATCGCCAGCCAGAGAAATGAGAGACGGAGACGAACCAGATCAGTGGAGCTAAAAACAGGCAGAAGAAGAGAAGAGAAGATAAGATTTAATTATGAATTTCTTGGTTGATATAACTTATCGGCATTGATTGTCTGAGCCTTCAGTTTCTAAAAATTTGAAAGGAATAAATTAATCATTTATATTGTAAAGGAATATATAACAAACTCAACAGAATAAATATAAAGTTTTGTGGACTAATAAATATATAAAATATATGTATACTAGACATCAAATTCTGCATGCAACGTGCTATATATTCATTTATAAACATAATAACATATAAAGTACGCAAAACTTCTTCACACACTTCTACTTCGATCCCATTGATCTCTGGATCTACCATCAGCTGGCATCTTAAACTTCCCATGTTGATGCTTTGTACACTTACCAAGTGCATGTCAAAGAACAAAGTACCTAAGGTATCAAGCGAAATAAGCCACTCAAGTATTGCCATAAAGGGTTGTATAGTGGCTAAGCAATAGTTAAAAGTGAAAAATACTATTTAAAGCTTAGTTGATATCCCTTTGCTATACCCCGCCTCAACTCAAGAGAGAGAGAGCGAGAAAGGGAGACGAAAGGGGGAGGGGGACACGTGCACACACAACATGAACATGAATTAGTCGTGCCCTTACGACCCTTTGGGGCATTACGTCAGAGCCGGAATGCATTTACTGCAAGTGTTATTAACAAATAGAGCGCAATAAACACAAGAACCGGCTCCGTTAACAAAAGTGAAGGGGGCAGCAAGGAGAAAGGATTGTAGTTGAAGGGAAGGGTTGCTCTGCCAGGGGCAGTGGCTGAGGCAGTGCGAGCTGTAGCTGGTGCTGCAAGCAGAATGCCACCGCTGGCCATTGTGACCTTTTTCCGGCTGAATCGCAATGGCAACGGTAGCCAAGCGCGCAGTTTATGGCAACAAACGTCAGCCATAAACATTTTTATAACGCTGCAAGACGCGTCACGTTGTGGGAGGCATCAGGCACAAGGGAGAAGCAGGGAGTGGGGAGATGGAGCTGGCCACGCAGCTCGACTGCAAGTGGCAGGAGACGTGCGGCGTCAACCAAGGAAGAAAGGAAAACGCATAAACCACAAGCAAAATGAATTGTGCTTTTACTTTTTGTAATTAGCTGGCCATGCAGGCCAGCCTAACAGCACCAAGGCAAGGCACCAGGCAAGGGGAAGGTGAACGGGTGGTGGGAAGGAGGGGAGGGCGTGATGTAGCCGCCTTTTCTTGGTCAAAGTGCCGTTGCAACGCGGCACTCCACGGCTAAGCAGAGAGTGCCATGGGAAGGAAGAAGTTGAAGTTGAGAGAGAGGAAGCAGAACTCTTTCGTACTTACATAAAAATAAACTAAACAAGGAAGGGGTATATTATGATAATACTGTTATCTAAATGTCTTTATAAGGATCTAAGTAGATCATTGTTATTTATTTATGCTGCTCTCTTGAGATCCATTTCAGATTATGATGATAGAAATTAGACCATTACTAGGCCTTTTGCAGGACATCAAACGGGCAACTTGAGAGTGTCTCAAGATTTATTATTGTAGGATTTTAAGATATGTATATATATATATGGTATATATAATAAGAGTGCACAATTTAGCATTTGTAATACTTATGGTATATATGGTATAGCTTATATTTCTACACACTCTACACTACAAAGATATTAATTTGATATTATTAAAGGTAAAAAATGAATAAAAAAAAAATATTTTAAAAATTTTTACAGAGTGGAGAGTAAGATATGATTTTGATTATAACATATATAAAATACTAATTATACGTGTAGATAATATATGTGTAAAAGTATTATATGTTAATTAGTATTATATTATTTTGATTATACACTAACTGCATAATTAAGTGCACAAGATTGTTAATCTTAACCTACAAATAACCTCACATATCCTACAGTTTGTGTGAGCTGCCGACATGCGATTCAATCTAAACTACAGGGTATACAAGGGGTGTGTGTGTGTGTTTGTTTGTATACGTGGCTGGTTGCTGCTGTTGTTGTGCTAAAAAAAAACATGGAAATTTTCAATTACGCTCATGACATGACATAAAACGTAATTTAAGGCAAATGTCCAAAGGGGAGTCTGAAGTCGGGAGTCAGCAGCCAGGAGTCGGAAGTCGGAAGTCAGGAGACGAGAGTCAGCATCTCGGTGCGCAGTGCAGTGCAGTGCAGGAAAGCAAGTCGCGACCACTAAGCGGGTCGCCGCGATGCGACGTCGAGTGTAACACTTGATTTGCCCTGACATAAGTGCCGACGACTTTACGCAGCTTTGTTCTGCAGCTAGCGTTCCCACTTCCACGCCCACGCCGGCTGCAAGGCTGCTCCCTTGTTGTGTATGTGTGTGTGTGTGTGTGTCCTGCTACGCCTACACTGAAGCCATTTGCCGTTTGCCATTTGTCCGTCGTCCTTGCCAGGCTATTGTGTTGGACAACTGGCTGCGGCTCCGGCTGCGACTCCAGGCTGGAGACGGCGAAGAGTGCATGTTAAGTGCCTTATTATCCTGTTTATGTAACCGTGCAGTTGTCAAAGGACACACACACACACATGCATGTATGCAGAGGCATAGGCAGACACATACACACACACACACAGTGACACGCGCCGACACATGTTCTCGCTGGCTGCTCGTTTCATCAGCGCCAAAGTGTCCTGTTCCCCACTTCATGTTTTATTCATCCTCAGTTTACAAATTGTCGCAGCGGCCTTTTGCCGGCCAAATGGCCGAGTGCGCCATATTTTGAATACAAATTCTTGGCTTAAACTGCGCCCCCACTCCCCCTCCCCCCACAAAATGCAAGCCGAGCCGAGCCCAGGGACGGACAAACATTCCGCAAGAAGCCAAAACTATTCACGATTCCAGCCAGAACTTCGCGCCAAGTGCGGCAGCAGGAGGAGGTCGCAAATGAGGCAGAAGGCTGCTGCCTCCATTGTTGGTTACCTCTATTGTTGTTGTTGTTGTGATTTTTATTAAAACTATCGTTAAAGAAACTATGCCATTGACTGCTTAATTTGGGAAAGATGAAAACAGTTTCAAAGAGAGGAGACTTAAGGAGAGAGCAGACGAAATGAGAGTGGAGGTAAGAGAACAACAACATGAATGGAAATTATATGTTTGGTATATGGAATATGATTAAAAAGACTTGAATTGAAGCTGGAAATTATGGGAGTTAAGATACAAATGAGTTGCAGTGTGAGCAATAATGAACTCAAGACTTTGGTTGCAGACTGGGCACACATCTTTTATCGTTTTCAAAATCAAGTAAATATTTCCTCTTCACTCAGTGATGACTATGACTAATAACTCCTGATATATATACTTCTAATATATATCTTCTTGAAATTCAGTGAGTCTTAACAAGGTTTCATATTGTTGAACTGCAGGTAATAAAGTTTAGAAGGAGGTGAATACACTCGAACAGATAATAACGTTTTTTATTCCCTTCCATAATTGAAAATGGTCATTTATATAGGTAGATTGGTATGTAATATAAGGACTTATGTTTCAATTTTGAATTCATTTATGCCCTATACTTGTTATCTTTCTACTTGAATAGCTATAAATTCTACACTGTGATATATACTTTATGGAAAAGTTTTGATTGCAAGCTATTCTTCTCTGGCCATTGCAGATGATGCCTGCTCATTGAGTTATAATAAAACTATTAACAGCCCTAGTGACGTTATAGAAATAGACAAACAAACCTTAACACACATACTACATATAAATATATAGTACACTAGTACACTATATATATTAGCCATCTATATGCCACCCGAACATATCATGAAAAACCCTTTTGAGTGCCGCAGCCAGACGGCAAGTTAATCCGCTCAGGGCATTAACTTATAGGCACTAAGAAGATAATGCCCGAGAGGAAGAGTGAAGTGGACAGGGGTGGGGGGTGAGTAATACAAGTATCTTAAATGAACTCTCGCTAGGTGACGAATTTATCACTTTATGCAATTTGCTGATTAAACCAGCTGAAAAGAATGTTAATTTTATTTACTTTTTTGCCCATAATATTTACAAATTGTGCCCAAAAAAGTTTTCAATAATGAATATGCAAGCGTGTCTGTGTGTGTGTGTGGGTTTTTAACATTTTAATATGCATGGCAGGGCTGACACATTGCAAAAAGCCGAGGCAAAAGGAAAAAACCGCCAACGGCAATGGGCAAACGATAACGAAATAAATTTGTCAGCCATTGCAATATTCTTCTTTTCCCAGGCGGCAAGCTGCACCAGGATCAGCAGCAGTAACAGGAGAAGGAGAAGTAGCAGGAGCAGGAGCGGGCGCAGCCGGACCAAGGCTGGACCTGGACCAGGCTGGATGTGGCCCATCGACTAGCGCAGGCCACGTAAATAAATAAATGAAATACACACAGTCGCAGACAAAAGTAAAATGCATTCACATAAAGCGAAAGCTGAGCAGGAGGAGGAGAATCAGAATGGAAACGAGCTTCCATTTCCATTCTCCCCCTGCCCCCTCGTTCGGCATTGCGGGAACTCTTCCTGAAATTGTGCATGAAAAATATGGAAAGACATTAGGCCAGCGACAGATTTTTGCAGCTGCATCCGCATTGTACTGATCCAAAAACTGACAATAAATGTCATTTAGTTGCCAACGATAGCAGCCGGGCACAGACGAGGTGGGGAAAGGGGGCTGGGGCTGAATGGGGGGAGTGTGGCAGCGCTACGTGTGGCAATGGAAACGGCAACGGCAACGCGGCGCAGCTGCAAGCCAGCAATATTTATTTAAAACAAATTAAGAAGACGATGGCCAATTGAAATTGCCCAGCTCTGTCTAAAGGCAGACAATGTCCACAGTCAACAGTCAAGCGACCCAGCAGCAGCAACATCAGCAACAGCAACAACAACAACGGGCAACAGCAACTGCAAATTGCAATGTTTTTATCTGAAAATGCAATTTAATCAAAGTACAAAACGTATTAATTGCATTTCCGTTTTTGCTGTGGCAAAAAAAAAAAACAAACAAAAAATAACTGAAAAATGAATGAGAGAAACGAGAACGAACCGCAGCAAAGTGATGCAACAAATTAATGCAAACGATGTGCCAACTAATTTCCTCTTTTCGAATTATTTTGCATGATATCGAGGGAAGAAGCAGTCGTTATCTTTGCACTGATAAATGGGATATCATTAGGGTGCTGGCGAGGAATGCATGCGATCAATTGATGATTTAAATCAAGTACAAATGGGAAGAGACAGAAAGGAAAAACCTAAAGATATTGACTGTTAATGGAATAAACTAAAGATATATTCACTGATCAATCTCTTATGATTTCATGAGGCAATTTCACTTGATTGATTTGCAAACAGAGATGCAGAATAGACACTTCTATCTTCCACAAGATGATCTGCCAATACACGTTGATTGAATCAGTTAGGCAATTAGTATTGTGCATCTGCTCTACAGAAACATACGCAATTGTTAACGTAATTTCGGTTTTGGCAGATGGGAACAATATGTCTGACTTTGTGCCAATGGAAACTGCAACAAACTTATTCCTGCAAACCAGTTTGACGTCTGATTTGCTGAAGCTTATAAATCATTCAGAAACTCGAGTTGGTTGCCCAATTTCAGAGTCATTCGATCTGTGTAATTAGTCGCAGCATCTGTTAGATCTGTTAATACCCATGTATAGCTGAAAATGTGGCAAGTTTACTATTCGTTTGCCCATTGTGATGGGCACATGAAACGCCACTCAACTGAAATCCAAACCGAATCTGATGCGAATCGCGCTCGTAAAACACGTCGAAAATCTGAGCATGTTGGGCCGCAATCAGGATCATTTGTTAACTGGCCGGGACAGGCATTAAACATTTGCCACACACACACGCACATGGCACATGGCACACACACACACACATACACTCTCACATACACTGGGACTAATACCACACACGCACAGGCATTACGAGGCGGCTACGTAACAGTTGCGTGGAGCATTACACGAGCACTTTTTCGCTACGTTAACATAAACGAGTGCTAATTGAAATATTAACACCTATGGGCGATGGGCCATGAGCCAAGGGCTACGCTGCCCCGCCCCGTCCCGTCCCGCCCATGGGCTAGCAGCTAAGGGCTATGGGCAACGCTGGTGAGCCAAAAGCGTAAAATGTCACCACAACTAGCGACAAGAGCAACAAGAGCCTGGAAATCATCTGTGCGTGTGAGTGTGCGTGTTTCAGCAAGTGTGAGTAGGTGTGTATGTATGTGTGTGTGTGTGCAATAAAACAAAATGCGCATAACAATCGGCTAACCACGATATGAGACCTCAGAAACATAAACAACCGCAAATGTTGCGTCACGAACACGCGAACACGAGGCGCACCAACTACAATTCAAATTGAAAAAGACTCTGCGTAAATTCTCTGGGTGTGTGTCAGTATGTGTGTGTGTTCGTATGTGTGTGTGTGTGTGTGTGTTTTGGTATATCTGTGCTGATGTCGCATCTGTCATTTAGAGCGCGAGTGCCAATTATGGCATCGCTTGATTAGTCACCTTTCTCTCCTTATCAATATGTTAACCCACACTACTCGTACACCTTGCAAATGTATCGATATTAACTGTTCAATAGAAAATCATAAATTCCACCCACTTTAAATAAGTATTCGCAACATTAATAGTATATTTAAAAAATAGTCTACAGTCTGATTCCGTTTTGTTTCTTTTATTGAAGAACTTTAACCACAAGAACTTTTCATATATTGAGTAAAAACCACAAGGATCATTCAATAACTTTGTTGAAATTTAAATATATTTTTTTAAGTCGCGCAGTGAACTATATTTTGAGAAAGTTATGCGCGTGCTTTGCAAAAAACAATATTTACAATATTTGACATTTTTATACCCGCTACCCAAAGGTTAGAAGGGTATAAGAACTTTGTGCCAACCGAAAATGTATGTAGCTAGCAGAAGGAGGCGTGGCAGACCCCACAAATTATATATATTCTGAATCCGCATCAACCGAAGAGTCAATATAGCCATGTCTGTCTGTCCTGTCTATCCGCCTGCATACCTGTCCGTCCATATGAAAACCTAGATCTTAGAGACTATAAAGCTAGAGCTACCAAATTTGGTATCAATATGTGATATTATTGCACGCAGGTTAAGTTTAATTTAGACAGTTAATTTTTGGTTAGCACAATTGCTAGCATCCCTCAAATTATATCTTGAAATTTGTTTGCGATCGGATAATTAACATAAAAACAAATTTAAGAAATAACTGAAATGTACGGATTTCAAGCTGCTTTCTGAAAGTATGCAACACAAAATACGCAAGGAGGTTATATTTTTTGAAGAGATCGTTTTGGTCAGATAGGTATATCACAGTCGGACGCGCTCGATTGAAGCTCTCCTAGTATTTTTAACGAGAATTGTACAAAAGTTGTTGAATTTGTTTGTCTATTTTTTCACTGCAATGCAACCCTAGATTATTGTAATGATTCTGAAAACTTGTAAACAAAAACAAATTTAAGAAAGACATTTTTTTTATTTAAGCACTTCAAATCAAATTACGTTTTTGTCACATTATGAAATGCGAATCGATTGACAAAATCAAGAACCAAATCAATGAGGTTTGATTCGAAATCCGTTGAGAACGCAACAATATCAATTTGCTTACATTAGTTACGAGTACTTGTTTCACAGAATATTCATGAGTATTTCACAAACATTAAGTATGCGTATTTTAATTTAAAAAATTGAAAAAACATTTTTGAATATTTCAAACAAGTTCTGTATACGTATTTCAGTTTTATATATTATTTATTTTTCCATAAAAAATCATATAATTAAACTTGATCAAAGGATCAAACTAGTATACAGTCACTCTTTCCCGCCACATGCATAGAACTTAAAGAGTTCGCTACGAAATTCATTTAAAATTTGGCCAGAAAACATATGCATTCAGCTTGAAATATTTATGCCATAGTGAAGAACTGAATAGAACCGAAACAAAACCAGAGCCACAGCGAAAACGATAACAAAAACGAAAAGGGGAAAAAGTAAAAACTCAAAAACACTTGCAATTTAAAAAAACTTTCGTTGACGTTTTTTTGTCAACTTTGGTTTTGTTTGCTATTTGTTGTTATAGTGTGTTGTTGTTGTTGTTGTCGTTTTTGTTTTGTTCGTCACGCGTTTGAATGCACTTCCGTTTCCGGCGTTTGACGCTGCCATTTAAAATGCAATCGAGAAACGATTAGTCAAAAATTGTTTTCTCCCGCTGTGTGCGAGTGTGTGTGGTGTGTGTATGTGGTGTGTGTGTGTGGTGTGTGTGTGTGGTGTGTGTGTGGTGTGTGTGTCGCCCTTTATGTGGTGTCCACGTTGTTGTGTGCTCTGTCGCTAGCTAAAGGAATCGTTAAAGACGTTTAATGAAAATTACCAGACCACCCACAGTGCGCGCGGGTGTGTGTGTGTAATGTCTCGAGTGTGCCAAGTATGTGTATGCGAGAAGTTTGGCTTTTTGATTGTAATGAGCACAAATTACGCTAATTTTGCCTTTTGATTTTACTTTGATTTCCAGACTACGTCGAGCGGAGAGAGTAGAAAGGAGCACAGAGAAAGGCGAACGGAGAAGAATGGGGAAGTAGTAGCGTTCAATTAGCTTTTTGACATTGCAATTCGATTGAGAAAATACCAGACAGACACACTTCAACACACACACACACGCACACGCAAAGAGATTTTCAATTTGAGACTTTGTCTGTCTCATTAATTTGCTCGACATTTGTTCTTGGGTTTTACCTTTTGTTTTGATTAAGTTTGTTTTGTTATTGCAGTTGTTCTTGTTTTTGTTTTGGTTTCGCTTGTTTTAAGTTGTTTTTATTACAGTTTCAATTGTTGTTATTGCGGTTATTGAACACAGCAAAAAAAAAATATGAAATTAGTGCGAGAACAAATGAGAAAACAACTCGAACTCGAACTCCAACTGGAACTCAAACTCGATCTCGCACTGCACTTAGCCACAGCCAACGAGGCAAGCGCGGAGAGCAAAAGATTCACGTCGAAATTCACACGCGACTTGACGGCAAACTTAGCGGCAACTGAGCCAACTGGGCGAACTGAGCCATGGCGACTGTCTGTGTTGACGTTCCAAACAAAACTGTTGCGCGGCCCGCCGTGGCCAGCCAAAGTCATGTCGAGCCGAGTCAGGACCCAAGAACATTGCCGTGCGCCTCGTCTGTGTTCGTGTCGGACTTCGTATCGTTGCCACACGAACGCGCCAATGGGAGTTCGTGTGCGGGCACGAGCAGCTCTGCCGTTGGCTGTGTGCCAATTTGGCGGCAGACTTTGGCATTGCCAGTGGCTTCGGCCGCGTTGCCAGCTTCGGCAAGTTGCCATCGGCGCCTGCTCCCGTGCAACAGTTTCAGTGCGTTCACATCATTGTTGTCGTCGGTCTGGCACGAGCTGCCAGCCGAACGTAAAGCCGAGCTGCCGATGCCTGCTCGTGAAGCCGCAGTTCGCTCTTCACCACGTGGTGAGCTACACAGCTCGCATGCTAGCGTGTGCCGGCTAATGTGGCGTATGATTTGTTTACGTTTTCTGTTTACCTTCCAGGCAACTTCGCCTCTACTTCCCTCCCTCCGTCAGTGCCTGCCTCAGTCAGTCAGTTTGACTGGAATCACGCGCCACAAGTTTGCACAAATACGCCGTTAAGCTGCTCAAAGGGTTTCGCTTGTTTGTTGAGAGCTGCGAACAGGAGCTGCATATGAAGCTAAAATATAGTCTACTTTTTAGCGGTGCACCGATTTCCCATTGAAATACAAATACACTCTGTATAGTCTACTTTTTAGCGTTGTAACTAAAATATTTCCTCTAGAAATAGGAGTAGGGATTGTTTTCAAATTCAGATTTCTTTCTTTGTGCCCACTCTATATATCATTATATAAGTAATAAATACTATATATAATAAATGTACAAACTAAAAGAGGAATTTCTATGTTTGATAGTGTCACATTACTGATAGATTTTAATGAAAGTAAGTAAAGCACATTTCAGTTTTGGAAATGTTCATCTTTTGTCGCTCAATCTTGACCTGCTGCTGTTCCTGCCCCACTCCGCACCTTCATCTCCAGTTTCTTTCTGTTCTTGCCACCTTGCAGCTCCTTGCAGCAGTCGCCGCACAAGGTGCACAGTATCAGATTGCGCAATTGAGTTGGTGAGTTGGTCATATTGCCAAATGGAATTCACTTTGGTCATTGGCGGCGGACACGTGGCGTATGCGTCATATGTTTGCACTGCACTCCACTTGGCCAATGGACTGTGGACTGTGGACGAATGCTCGACACAGGTGGCACAGGGGGCGTGGCAAGGGGGTGCAGGCTGGCGGAAAAAGGAAGTGGGCAGCAATGATTTTTTGAAGGACCCCGGACTGGGCTAGAAGTAGTATGCACTATTTTAATGGCTGACTAGCCCAGAAATTTCGAGCGTGTTTGACTTGTTGTTGTTACAGTTGTTGTTGTTGCCCAACTCAATTTTAATTAAATTGTTAGCATTTCGCTTTTGTTTTTGTAATTTCCGTGCAGGTTTTTTTCAAACCTTCCGCCCTGTCTCTCTCTCTCTCTCTCTCTCGCACCCTCTCTATATCTATCTCTGTCACTCGCTGGCATTAAATTTAAATAAGCTAAGAGCAGGTGCATAGAATGTCGAGTAAGTAATTTTAATTAATTTGCTGCAAAGTGCAACTAAAATTGCAATTAAAATCGAAGCAAACCGGAATCGAAATCGCAATCGCAACGAGAATCGACTCGAATCAAGTGCGACGCAGGCCGCAGGGCTGCATTTCAGGTGTCAGGCTAAAAGACACACACACGTTCCACTCTCCACACTCTCCCCCTCTCTGATTTGCCAAGAGATTGGCGGCCTTCAGCCACATGTCCAAAGTTCTTTATTACCTACGAAGCTAGATTATTAAAATTTCATCGAATTACGTGCGAATAATATCAATGTCATGTGTGTGCGTGTGTATGTATGGGTGTGTCCTTGTGTCCTTTGGTGTGTGTGGCAGTTGTTATCGAGCGAGTGCAATTAAGTTCTGCCACAAACCAAGCCAAACAGCGCCAAGTTGCAAGTTTTCACTCGACTTTTTCTTGCTCGGGTTTTGTTTTTTGGAAAGTTTTTTTCGAGTGTAATTTTTGTTCGTTGTTTCAAGGTTGGCCTAAGCTGAGTTGCAGCCGTTTATCTACCGTATATCTACATACACTCTCGGACATTAATCGAGCTTCCGAACTGCGCCCCGATGATGATGATGATGACGACTGCTGCCACAATAAAGCAAAACTTTTTTGATTACTTTATGCAAAGCGGCAGCTGTGCCACATCCGCATTTAGTTTGCGTCAGCCACAATGTAATTGCGGGTCAGCTAGCTAAGCTTGCCGGCAGGGGGTGATGCAGGAGGAACAGTTGAAAAAATGTGACGAAAAAATGATTAGTTGGTTCGAGGCACTGTGCTGCTGCACAGTGGAAATATCCTAGTTGGAAGCCAAGAGAAGAACATATAAAATAGCCAGAAAAAGTCGAAATTAAAAGCTAGAATCTTACATTTAAAATTAACAAGGGACTGTTAATTGCTTTAGCTTTTGTCTGCTTGCAACTTATCCTTTATCGATAAAACATGTATCGATAGTACCACATAAATTTAGCATCGCTTTGGTTATTTCAGCCTGATGAGTATTAAACAATCAGTTCAGCTTGAGGATATGATATATCGAAAAACTATCGATAAGTGAATACTTAAAATGATTACAAGTTATATCCTAGTTCTTAACGCTATGAAGTAGAGGGTCTAAGCCCTTCTTTCGTTTTTCTCCTTCAGCCAAAAGGTTTTCAGTTTATTTTTAGTATACTCCGCTCTTCCCTGGGCAATTAGAAGTCTTAGAAACTCGCTCGCGTAGCAGGCTATCAAAAGTAGGCAACGAGCCACTCTCGTTCACTTTACTACCCGTTGTGCATACCCTATAAAATCTTGCTGCACGCACTCGACCTTAGAAAAGCGTTTCGAGTTATGTCTGCGATTTTACGATCCTTTGACATCAAATCAATTTATATCGCCATCTTGCGAGCGCGTTTTATGGCTACAAGCCAAAAGGGGTTAGATTGTGGGTCAGGAGTGGGTCAGGAAAGGGTCGGGTGTGGTTCAGGTGTGGACTCAGTGTGGGTCAGGTGTGGCAGGTACATCCGCTAAGGCAGCCAAACAAACTACAGGGTAAGAATGGACAGCTCTATTTGTAGACTCCACCATATCTTCTTGCATCTCTTCTTCCATCTCTTCCTCCCCCCTACTCTATCCGACTGTCTGTCCGGCAATGTAATTAAACGAAAGACGCTTCAAATTCGCGAACTGGTCAGTCGTTAAACTTTGACAATGGCAGCGGGTGAAAAAATAGACGCCGCATTCCGGCTAAGTTGAGTGCACTGGCCTTTTTATGGCGACGCAGATGCAACTTGTATGCATAGGTGGACAGCACAGTAGAGAGAAGGCGGGGGGAGAAGAGAGTGCAGGGGGGATGTCTTCATTACTCACTGGACATGTTATCAAAGTCAGAAATTAAATTTGCCCGACTAAGTGAAGGGCGAGCGAGCCGAGCCGAACGACAGCGAATAGATTAATATTTCACCCGGGGAACAGAGGCGACTGTGCTCAGATGGAGATGCAGGCGCTGCCAGGACCTTAGACCAACCTGCCAGCAGTAGCACGAGCAGCAGCAGGAGCAGTAGCAGGAACAGCACTAGCAGGCGCAGCAGCAGGAGCAGCATGAGCCATTGCCTTTCCACAGTTGATTGGTTACCACTAAGCGAAAAATTTGCCGGCCATAAATGTCGGTCTCGGTAGCCCCTGCCCCTGAGATGGTCCCCTCTACATCTAGCTAGGCATGCCGATACCTCTTTCTCCAACTCCCTCTCTCTCTCTCTCTCTTCCCCACTCTCTTTCTCTCTCCCTTTTCCCCTCTCTCTACATTCCTCTCTTTCTCTGGCCATGTCTGAAAATTTACATGCTCTCAAAATTTGAGCAACATTTTTTGTGCTAGCCAACATGGCAACTATATAGGAATATATATAGATATATATATATATATATATGTATGTATATGTATGTCTGCATATAGAGGAGTGTATATGTTATATGGCATATATTTATATAGCCCGCATGTTTGTATGCTCTCCTACTAGGTAAGTTTACTCTCGCATCCGCATGGAACGTTGACTTGGCGCCCGGAATTTTCGGCCAGAATTTGTTGGCTTTGCCGGCTAAAGTTTCTGCAGCAGTAACAGCAGCGGCAGTAGTGGCGGCAGCAGCAGCAGCAGCAGCCAACATCAGCTACATGCATATGTGCCGGTTAAGTGGTTTTTGTGGCTGAAAAGCAGAAAACTCATTAAAGTTTATTTCGAACACTAACAACAACAGAGGGCAGCAGCAGCAGCAGAGGCAGCAGAAACAGCAGCAGTGGCAGCATCAAGGAATGAAGGAATCATGGCAAGATACGAATATGGAGCGATGCCTCGAGTTGGTGGACCCAGCCGAGCAGGGGCAGGCGAGCTGTGTTGAATTTTCGATGCCGATGCCGATGCCGATGTCGATGCCGAAAGTTTGGTCAGAAATTAAGACATATGCTTAGGCTTTATGTGGCACACACACCCGCACAGACACACACCACACACACATAGGGATGCTCCCTCACTCGCCAGTCTATTGACATGCATACATCGATGAAATGCAAAGCTAATGTCGCTGCCACTTTTGCTGCGGTGCCGGTTCCAAAGTTTCAGTGTGGTCAGGCCCTTCTGGTCACCCTCTCTTCCTACCATCCCTGTTCAAATTTAAACACAGACAATGCCTTTGGCATTGTTTCAGACGTGGCCTTCAAGATTGTTCGAGATTACTTGATTTACTTGCGACAGTTCTTCTTATTTGTGTGCATTAGGCACCTTTTTTAATTACTTAATGTTGTTTAATTTGAACTTTAATTCAGTTCAATTTCCTAGCGATAAGCAATCGATCTAAAGCATCACACACTCAATTTGACCATTCGCCCCGAACCTCAGCGTAAAGCGACATTCGATCGCCGCCTCGCTGCCATGGCACGCAAGAGTGCACGTCGCCAAGCTGAGTGCTACGCAACGCTTGAGAGGTTCACAATAAAATACGCCAAGCAAATCGCAATTCGCTCTAGATGTGTCATTGACGCCGCAATCGCTTCAAGTACCTCCTCGTCTCGTCTCGTCTGGTCACTGTCTGAGCCAAGTTGTTTAACATTGTTCACTTCATGCTCTTGGTATGTCTGTGTGTGTGTAAGTGTGTTTACTCCATAAATATAGAAGTAGTAAACGCTGCACCGAAAAAGACGGCAAGCGTCCAAGAAAACAATCTAATTTAAAGTTTTCCAGTTAGGCGAGAAATACAACAAATGCGCAGCACGCAAATCGCGGCGGGGCAGAGAGAGAGAGAGAGATAGATATAGAGTGAGAGAGAGAGAGAGAGGAAACAACTTGCAGCATGCAATTTGTTATCTCAAGTATGCAAAATTATGAAAGTTTATTTAAAAGTTGCGCTTCCACGGCGCTTTGGTGGGCAGGAAACGCCGCCACGGACGTTGGATAATAATTGTGTCGCCTTCGCGCCGAATGTAAACGGAGCAGAAGCCACACAGAATACACATAAACATTCCCCTCTCTGTTTCTCTCTCTCTCTCTCTGTCTTGCTCGCACACATGCACACGCACATTACTCAAGTTAGCAGGAGACAATTTATTACTTTTACAATATAACTTGGCAAATTGCAATATAAATCCTGCACGGTAAGAAAGAGAGAGAGAGAAAGAGAGAGCACAGGAAGTCAGAATTATTACTGGAATGTTGTCGCAACACTTTATTGAACGAATGAGAGAGAGAGAGAGAAGGAGCAATGTGTGCAACAGGTCGAAGGTCACAGAATATCCAATTCAATAGTGAATAAATCGAAGTCCGCTGAATATAGTCATATTCTTTTATTCGTTTCGCAGATTTATAGAGTCCTTCTTGGACATTAGCCAAGTTTATTTCAGCTCGAACTACTTACAAGTAGAAAAGAGAAGGGGAAACTTCTTTTTCTCTTCTCCCACCTTCTTATTCTAATTGAATTCAGTGTAGAATACAACAAGATTTATATGTAGTTTATCTTTCAGTTTCATGTAGTGTCCGAATGTTAAGACACCTTAAGCAGCTGCAGTTCGTGTTGCAGCTTAGGCATCAACCCCTTTTTGAAAGTTGCATAAGTACCGTAAAGCCCCTACACAGGTGTCTAAGCTCACCTTGCACTATTTACGTCTCTCTCTCTGCTTCCCTCTCCCTCACTCATTTTGCCCTTGCTTAAGCACAAACATTCATAAGCTTCAATTACATCTCACGCCTTTGTGAATGAGTAGTTCGCCTTAGTCTAAGGATTTTCTCTTGATTGCAAGGAAGATACTCTATTTTCTATATGAACCCTACTTTCTGCCATTAATTCCACTGCAGGAATGCAGCGACCTTTGGTAATTCATTCATAGCAGGCAGCCTTGTATTGATAGCCAACACCTTGCAGGGTTGCCATTCTCACAGTATTTGGCGGCATTTGGCAACATTTAAATATTATTATTAAAATATATTATATTAATTTTATATAAATTTACATATTATATTATGTATCTATATATTATATTATTCATATAAAATATTACTCGTCAAGATCGATAATATTTCGTTCAACTAGTCACATTGGCATTGCCAACTTAGCCATTTTCCCATTAAAAACCAGCTAGAAAACTGTTGCATTTGCCGTCTAGCTTGATGTGTGCTTAATATGTTTACGATCTTCGCCTATATTTGTGCTCTCATATCATATCATGGCACATATAATTATATATTTATTTTCATTTGCTACTTCTTTCCCAATTCTCTCAAAAAATACTTTTGGCAGCACTTCGACGTGACAACTCGACTCGACTCGACCCAGTCGAGCGGAGGAGCTGCTTCTTTTCCTGTCGCACAGCTGCCGCTGTTCCGCTGCTGTTGTTGCTGTCCACGTTCGAAGCGTCGCATCACACGGCAATAAGAAGATGGGGGTAAAAAAGAACATTCTACGGGAACGGGGTGCATTCTTTATTTACAATGTACACACAACGTTTTGCAGAATACCCCGCAGGTAATTCTTTATGGAAATGTGTATACACTGTTGGTAACGGTTACTTTCGACACACACACACACTCAAACACACACCTGAGCTGAAATGACTGAATACCTTGTTCCACTTAACTCTTCTATAGTTTCAGTTCGGAATTTATAATAATCTTATAAACTTAATTTGAAATGTCATGATAGAAGAAGTATTATTTGATATAGTTACCTATTCCTTTATTCAGATAAACATGTAAGCAATTCTTGAGTAGCTGAAAGTTCTCACGACACATGTTGTATTCATTTCTATCACTCTGTATAAACTTGAAGCTCCTCATCTTGTCTAAGGCGCAAAAACAGAAATGGATCTCCTTAGTTTCACTTCTAGCAAAAGGGACCTTGCTATCCACAGCAAACTCGTTTATAGCTGAAACAACACACACTCCCACACACTTACACACATATACACGAGCATAAGATAGTTTAAAAAACGATTTCCATTCATCGGCAGACTGCCGAAAGGGTGATTTGATAGTCTAGCATTACGGGGCTATACGTGCACGTTCACGTTTGCGCCAGTCTGTCATACATATGAGTTTGTGTTTCTTTTCGGCACCAGACTTGCAACCCCCTCAGTCCCCCCATTCCGTCTGTCCCGCCCAGTCCCTAATGCGAACGCCAGACGGCGGCAGCTGACGCCTTATGATTTAATAAAGTCGCAAGTGCGCGCATCCTCCTCCTGGAGAGACCCGACATTACAGTATAAGAGTTCCTTCGTATTATCAACGGCAGGCACCATCCTGGTCGCCATCGTCGACGTTGCTCTGCTGGGCCCGTTCCCGCCTCGTTCTCATGCAGCCATATTATCTCCGGCTCTGGCGCATGTCATCACAGCAGAAAGTTGTCTTTGCCGTGCCTTCATCGTCTTCATCGTCTCCGTCTTTCTCGTCGCCATCGTCCTCATCGTCATCCTCATCGTCGTCATCGTCGGCGGGTCATATTAAATTGTGTTAAAACACTTGCGCCATGCATGTCACACAGCTCCCTGCCGTTATTTTCTCTCAACCTCCCACACACCCTTTCCCTTCCCAGCCCCGGCACGCCCCTCCTTCACCTCTCTCAGTATCCGCGACGATGCAATGACGCGTGCTTTGCCATGTAGCGTGTCGCTTTGGGGCTGCGCGGCAGCCTTCAATGCATTTCGTAGCCATCCTTATTTTTGGCCACGTTTTTTCGCCACGCTGTTTTGCGTTTAATTTCCGGCAAATTAAAACATATGTTTGCCCCCCCTTCCCTTCTCCCTCATGGAACTCTTCTCCCACTGTGAACTCAACACTATCAACTAACTCAACCAGCACAACCGACGACACCTTCGTTTTATTTCGCTTTTCGCCATCCCTCAGGAGTGACATCGTTTTTGGCAACCATTTCTGCAGTTTCGGTCACTTTGAATACCCTGCAGTACATAATCAGTGGGTATTTAAGATTCACTTGACAAGTGATTTAAAATACAAGCTGTAGATTGATAATCTTGGCTGAGAATGCGGAGTGGATAACTAAAAATATTAGATTAGCTATTTACAGTCCGCCTACAGTATTATCTATCGATCCACAAGAGTTAAAGAGAAAGTAATGTATACTGTGGAGCATTTCGATAACTGACAAAACAGTATTGTCTATCGATCCACAAATTTTCATAAATATCGGAACTTAAATAGATGAGCTACCTACATGCTGTAGAAAGTGTAATACAGAAATGGTGGTAAGGCTTTACTTAAATTGCATATACAGACTTTTGTTTGGCACTAATCCCATTTATTAAGTATCGAAAAATGTAATAAAATCATCGACCAATCATTCAGGCTATATATATGTTACAAACTTATTACATTGCCCAAAAATTATCATGTTCAGAATTTTTAAGGGACTGTGTTACTACTGGGTATCTTGCAGTTGAGCTACCTTTCTCTGGCACTTCAACTCTTTTATTTGCAGCTTTGTAACAGCAAATAAATACTTTAATCCATTTCGAACAGCAGCTTGCGGTTCCTGCAGGAGCAACAGGAACAGCAGGCGGCGAAACGGGAGTATGCAGTGAGAGTTTCAGCTCCCCCACCGGAGAGAGGCCTCATAATTAAAAGCTGCACTCCGAAAATTTTCAATAACAGCCATAAATCAGGCATATGGATGCCAGGGGAGCCTGTCATAAATAACTTTTCTCTCATGCGCACAGCAACATGAACACCCACTCACACACCCCCACACCTACTCCCACACACACAGACACCCACACACACATGCTAATGCCAAGCTGGCTAACGAGTCGCTGAGAGGGCTCAGTCCATCGGCCGCATCGATGAGGCAGTCAAGCATGCAAAGCCTCAATTGGCTTCACATTAGCCACGCCAGAGATCGCGTAAGTATCTCGAGCTGCTACCTGTGATGTCTCAGCTGGATAGATATGATGAATATGATGGATATAATAGATATGATAGATATGATAGATATGATAGATATGATAGATATGATAGATATGATAGATATGATAGATATGATAGATATGATAGATATGATAGATATGATAGATATGATAGATATGATAGATATGATAGATATGATAGATATGATAGATATGATAGATATGATAGATATGATAGATATGATAGATATGATAGATATGATAGATATGATAGATATGATAGATATGATAGATATGATAGATATGATAGATATGATAGATATGATAGATATGATAGATATGATAGATATGATAGATATGATAGATATGATAGATATGATAGATATGATAGATATGATAGATATGATAGATATGATAGATATGATAGATATGATAGGTAAGATAAATATGTTATAAATATGTTATAACACTCTTCAATGAATAGGGGGACTAGGAGAACTAGGTAAACCGTTTCCCCTTTTAACAATAAAAAAGTTCACTTACATTCGATAGTTGCGACTGTGTTGCACGTAATTTGTTGCACTGCAACAAATGCATTTGGGGCCGGCAGCCGCGGCCGCAACGCGCTCTGCCGCCATTCGACAGCTGTAACTATAATTATGACCGCAGGTGTAAATGCAGTTGCTGCTGATGCTGAAGCGGCAACATGCAACATGCATGGTGCAGATGATTGTTTGTGTGTCCGAGTTTGGGGCAAGCTCCTGGCCTGCCTGTCGCCACACATTGTGGCACATTGTGCGGCTGTGCCTACCACCTCCCCCCGTCGTTCACTTCCCCTCCTTGTGCACACCGTGGGACAGCGAAGCAATCTCATTAACACCTTAAAGGGCGTCCCGTAGGTGGCCCTCGCTGGCATTACCCGCTGGCCGCCTTCGCCGTGCAGCGTGCGGCGTGCAACGTGCAGCGTGCAGCGTGCGTGCTGCTGAGTAATTAAATTCGAGTGCAGCGGGCCAGTGGGGCAGCTGGGCAAGTGGAGGCGCCGCGGGGGAAATCGCGGGAGTGCAGTGCGGGATAAACAAATCGCCCGAAAGTGTGCCACAAGGTTCGAAGTGGAAAACAATGCATTAAGCAATATGCCACATGGCATACAGAAACAAACGAACAGGCAGGCGGGCAGGCAGACAGAATGACAGAGAGACTGAGAGACAAACAGACGAGCAGACAAACAGACGAGCAGACAAACAGACGAGCAGACAGACAGGCAGACACACGTACGCCGGAAAATGTGTTCATTTCCGGTGTCAGTGTCAACGCTGCGCGCCATTGAGCCAACAAGGAGCAGATGAGAGTGAGGGCAGGGAGGCGTGGCAGGGGCTGAACAGCCGAAAACAACAGCGCATCAGCAGCGTCATCACTTGCCGTTGCAGGCTGATGAAAACTTGTGACCCCGTAAAGACGAAGAGAGAGAGATACCAAGAGAAAGAGGGAGAGACAAGCAGATAGGGCCACTCATTCAGGTACTCCCACTTATTCATGGGAGCACAGCGCACATCATAATAATATGGCCAGCTGAAAAACAAGGCAAACAGAGCCTGACAAAGTCGACTTTCTCTAGCTTCATTTGCAACTGTTGCTTGGCTACCAGTTGCAGTTGCAGGCGCAGCTAAAAGATGCACAGCCAGAGCAGACATCGCCAAAAAGTAGGCAGCACAAAACAGTGCATGGGTTTTTAATTTCCTGTCATATATATCACATATACACACACACAAGCAAACACACATGTGTGTGAGCAATAAACACAAGTATACTGGGAACTGTTGCAACTAAAGTCGAGCGTGTCTGATAGTGTAATACCCTTTCTCCATAGAAGAAAGACCAATAGATATACGGGAAATATTTACATATTATAATCAGTACCCATCAACTATCGTACATATATGCCAATGTTGTAGATAGATATACTATATAATATAGTTTAATATACTTTAGCTGCATATGGTTTATAAGAATCTTCATGCTAAGTAATAAAGATGCAAACTTTATCTTTTGCAATAACAGAGATCTGTGTGTTCATACATACAGACAGACGGACATGACTAATTCAACTATGCTTATGAAAAACATACTTAAATACATTGTGTGGTCTACCAGGCCTCCTTCTGTTTGTTACATAGTCTTTCACACAGTTAATATACCCTTTTCTGATCACTAGTCGAAGAGGATTAAACTTTGCGGCAAAAAGCTCACCTTATTTTATTTATTATCAACTGTAACTTACTAATCATTTATGTGTAACATACATATATTTGATATAAATAAAGTTAGTGTAAAAATGCTCCAGTATACAAAGTAAATCTGTAGCAAATAGGGTCGCTAAAAAGTGCCTTTATGGTTCTATATAAAATACATAGATTAGTTGGCGCACTATGTACATCACATAGAGGTATATGCTACACTTAATATAATATCACATTTGTAACTGTATCCTACAAAAACATGCACTTACATTAGGAACTTCATCGCAATTGTAGAGACTACTAGATAACTTCAACACAATTGCAGGGTATCTGCATGCCTAGCAAGAACATGGCAACTCTCTGCTCAGCCCAACCTTGTACAGGTACATGGCGAGACGCAGATCCTTAATTAGCTGTTAAAATGTTTTGCCAGATGGCAAAACAATTACACGATTTATTTTCACGAACAACACGTTTCCGCGTCCGCTTCTCGAATTATTTCAATGGCAACTGCACTTATCGACCCCCGCTCCCCCTCTTGGCACCTCGTACATCCTCTGGTTGCGTCAGTGTCCCCTAATCCCAGACTCAAAACGTTTTACGCTGTCGCCGCATGTGGCATTAAGTTAAATGGTTACGATGAGGGAGGAGGAGGGCGAACGGAGGCTGAAGGAGACAGGATGATGATGAGGAGCGTCGAGCATCGATGGAGACGATGGCGAGGCAAGCTACTGATTTATATTATTGTCACGTTTATGCCCAGATTGGGATTTGGGACTTGGCATGGCGTAGCAGGTGGAGGAGCGGGAGGCGTGGCAGTGGCCAAGCGGGTTATTAGGTTGAAGCGTTTATCCCGTCGATGCTGTTTTTGCTTACAGTGCAATGCACTTTTTGCACGCAATTAAAATGAGAGAAGCAGTCGAAGAAGGAGAGGAGGAGCAAAAGAAGAAGGGGAGACAGAAAGTGCAGCCAAAAAGCGTGGCCAAAGTCAAGAAGAAGAAGAAGAAGAAGATGAAGAAGTTGCTGCCTCTGCTGCTGCTGGCGCTGCCAAAGCAGCTGTAAATGAATAATGAATGCAATTCAGCGAAATTCAATTCAATTTCAATGCGTCACTTGATCGGGCGTCCCTCATTAATTTATGACAGTCATTTTTAACGCTTTGCTGGCCACCAACGATGACGACGTTGACGCCGCTGTCGACGTCGACCCTGACTCTAACTTCTATTCTGAGCAGCGCCCCATCCCTCTTCCCCCGTCTGACTACCCCTCCCTCGACCAACTATGGCGACACTCTGCAAGTGACAGCTGATGCTATCTCCCTCTGCCTCTTTGGTACGCCCGCCCCCCTGGCACGCCCACTTGCTCACTTGCCTTGCCATACGTCAAATATTCAACGCCATTTTTCAATTGAATTGAATGAATTTTTGAATTGAGTGTATGAATGCCGCCTGACAAACGGCAAGGCGAGCAAACAAAGCGACGCTGCACTGCCTGCGTTCCCTACTCTTTGTACCGTTAGACGGGCATTTGGGGTATGCCACAAGCTTTGCGCCATCCCCATCCCCAATAAATGTTTGTCCAAGTAAATTGCCAACTGTCGATCATTTCCGTTTAGGCAATCGATAGTCGATAGTCGATCAAACTTTAAAGCTGAATCGCATGTGAAAAGAAACACACTCTGGTGCACACAAATCGAACTAAACCGGACATGCATTGCATATTAATTGTGCATAGCAGCGAGCTTATGACAGCTCCACCAATGGAATTAGTTCATTTCACGTGCGAACTAATTGGTTCTCTTAGTTCGCTGTGGTTGTTGCCACGATTTGTTGATTTTGATTGTGTTCATTTGAGTATAATTTGCCTGTTTGAATATCACTAAATTGAAAGGAACAAAATGTGTGTTACAAAGAGTGAAGGATTCGATTAGAACAGTTATATTTCATTACCATGTGGAAATGTGGAACGCACGATCGAGGAAGTGCATTGGATTTAGCCATTGTTAGTGTATTGGCTCATCGATCTGGCAGCTCTACTCACATTCGCGTTTTTTATGTCCTTTATGATTTGTGTTGGCTCCTTTGTTGACGGCCGTGGGGCATTTCGCCTCTTTCGCTCTTTTGCTTATGGCCATTTTGCTGCGCTCAGTTTAGTGGCCATATTTCATGCGCCTTTGATGGCCTTGTCAACGTTGGGCGAGCCCACAAACTCACAAACACACGAGAGTACACACACACACTTGCATACACACGCACACGGGCAAACACTCACACACACACATGCATATGCACACATGTAAAGGCTCGCAGGCATTACACTTTAATTAACTGCAGCGACTGCACGTCAATTGCATTCTTGCTTCCTTTTCGCTTTTTGTGTCTTCTCCTCCTCCCCCTTCTACTTCTGCACTTCGCCTGTGTGCCGAGCTAATAAAACATTCAAAATATTTTTATCGGCTTGTGTTTTGCTGTTTGCACACGCCTGTGTGCGTCTCTGCATATGTGTATGTGTGTGTATGCCCGAACATGCATGCCTACACACACACAGGCACATGCATCTTGTGCGGGTGTGTAATTTGGCACATTTCATATGAAAAGTTGGCTTGTTTTGGGCCACATGCGAAACTTTTGGCCGTCACTGCAAAAGGATGCAGTTCTGGCACCGTGGTCGAGGTCGATTGAAAAGTGTACGCAATCCCGCAGTAATTGCGCCTAATTGAAACACTTGCAAAGGTAAACAAGCTCGAAAGGAACTACTTGGAACGGACTGCGTATATGTGGATGGCTACGCCTGCCATAACTCGTTGATAATTACTTAATTCTCATCAAGTTTTTACCCAATTTTCTGTAGAATTCATATACAGTTTTGTATAAAACTTTAAACTTACATGTTATCATTTTAAAAACATTTCAATATTATTGTATTTCTCTTTATGTAAATAATATGTTTCTAATTAATGTAATTTAATGTAATACAATACATCTTATAACTCATTGAACACTGTTCCTACGCTCACACTCTTATTCACAATAAAGTATTTAACGAAATATCAATCTTAAAGATTGCAAATAACCGCGTTGAATTCCGATCAAAGTTAATTGCAAAAGTTTGTATTGTACACGACTGTGCTGCACCACTGTGGCAAGAAAACTTTCTTAGGCAAAAGATTAACAACGCAAGAAGAGCAGCATCCACAAAGCAAGTGCATGGAGAGGATGCATTTGTGTGCGTGTGTGCGTGCGTGTGCGTGTGTCGAATGAGTGCGAAAGAGATGGACAGCGGTAGCTGGTGCGTGTTTTCTGGGGGCGTCTGTTTGGCAATGTGGTAAACCAAATTATGTGCTTAGGAACTTGCTTGCGACCATAGACAGACGAATGTGTGTACCCCTCCCCTCACCCCCTTGTATCCTCTCTTCACTCTACCCACAAACAGTTGCCACACGCATCTTGTGCGCTTTACAGCTGCATTTACACAGCAGCCGCTTCCCCGCTCGCCTTGCGGCTTTGCGGCTCTTGCGTGAACTGGTCTCCATCTCAGTCTCAGTTTCCACCTTCTTGCATCCCTTCCCTCGTCCCGCACAGGTGTTTAATGTCTTAGTTTCTGCGGCAAGATGATTAAAAACTTTGTTGGCATTCCAAGTTGGCCGGCAAAGTGGAGTCATCAGTTGCGAAACGTTATTTTCGAGGAAAACACTCAAACTGCAGGCAGCAAGTTGCAGGCAGGCAACGTCAGCATTGCCAGTACACTGCATCAACTGGTTTTATTTACGTTCCGTTATAGAAACTCGGATTCTAGGAAAAATTTAACAAAGTACCTTAATTGCCAGGATGCACAGTCACAGATCTAGTACAGTCCGAATGGCAAAAAAAGGCTATATTAACT
Organism: Zaprionus capensis; assembly: GCA_018903675.1. Lineage (NCBI taxonomy): Eukaryota > Metazoa > Arthropoda > Insecta > Diptera > Drosophilidae > Zaprionus > Zaprionus capensis. The sequence goes on along the minus strand of JAEIFN010001073.1, from coordinate 8,454,587 downwards.
GTCTGCAAATGATTCAACAGGCAGAAGAAGTTGTTGCAAAGTCCTTAAGACATATTTATTCTTGGTCAGCATCCATATTGGAGTTTAACGTCAGGATCTCAGCAATTATAGAAGCCAGAGGCACCAAATTCCGAACCATTATTCCGAACGTAACTACTGCACAGTACTAAAATCTACTCAAAGTGTACTATACTAATTTTTCAGTGTATACTTAAATTGGTGTACTGAAGATTTTGGTGATCTGTGTTGTTTAGGTTTTATAATAATAAAGGATGACGCGCAGTGTATGTGTAATCAGTTTAAGTATGATCATGTTCTGTTGATGCGTATTCATATATGTATAACTACATACATTATTGCTTGATCGGTTTCTTATATTATACAAATTTCGTCTTATTTTGACAAGATCTTTAAGGATCCATTAACAGATAATGGATTTTTGCTTCAAGGTTGCCACTTTTTTTTGTCGAAAAACATTTGTATTTTACAACACTTGCTGTCGTCGCCGCTGCCTGCAAATTGCAAACGCTAGATGGCGTTGAGTAATGTTTTATAAATAGTCTCAGTAGATTAAACAATGCGGTGTTGGGAACACAAATATGCCTACCATAGAAATCTAGATACAAACCCAAAGCTCCGGCTTTTGATGTCAATCAAAATTTAGTATATACTTTATGGAGTCGGAGAGGCTACCTTACAGCCTTAATACTCTACCCCATGGGTACAATGTATATCTGAATAGATATACAAAGTACAGCGTGATATATGCAAATATTCATTCTAAACATGTTTAATGTCCAGTTTCATTAATTTAAGCAGGACTCAAGAAGCTAGTTTGTCTATGTTTGATACAAAATATATGTATGTCCAGATCTTGTGTGGAAAGTAAACAAAGAAGCAGTGCCAATTCAGTATGATTGACTGATAACTGCAGTACAGGTATTATAGATAATGAATAATGATATGCCAGCTGTGCTCATGCACCACAAGTTCTCCCACATGGGCCATGAAATAAGAGTCACTGGGTTCAGTTTAGCATACAAAAGAATCAAATGCATTTAGTCCTGGGACAGGTGCACCGCGGTGCGTGGTGCGGGGTCATTTGAAGGTCGAATCAAGCAAAGTGAAACAGTTGAGAGTATAAAATTAAATTCATGTACAGAATGGTGCACATAATGATGTAGGCAATGAGGTGGTATCATTTCTTCTTGGCATCCTTCAAGCCGGCGCCGGCGTTGAACTTGAAAAAGATGATGTCGCCATCCTCCACAGTGTAGTTGCGTCCCTGCTGCCGGTACTTGCCAGCCGCCTTGGCTGCCACTTCGCTGCCCTCGGCCTTGAAGTCCTCGAAGTGCATTACTTCGGCCATAATGAAACCCTTCTCGAAATCCGTGTGAATGCGTCCGGCGGCCTGTGGCGCCTTGGTGCCCTTAAGAATGGTCCAGGCCTTGACCTCATCCGGTCCAGCCGTGAAGAAGTACTCCAGCTGCAGCGCCTTGTAGCCGGTCACAATGATCTTGTCCAGCATGCTCTTGCATTTCGTCTCCGTCTCGAAGGCCTTGCGCTCCAAATCGTCCTTCTCGCTCAGCTGCTGCTCGAAGGCACCCGAGAAGGGGATGAGCAGTGCACCCGGGTCGTTCTTGTCGATCCACTCCTTGATCTTGGGCAGCCACTTGTTCTTCTTGCGAATGAAGTCCTTGTCCGACAGATTCACCAGATAGATGACCGGCTTGGAGGTCAGGAACAAATACTTGTTTAGTGCCTCGATCTGCAGCACAAAAAGTAATAAATGAGTGTGAGAGAGAGAGGAGGAGAGAGCTGAACACTTACATCGTGGGCATTCCAATCTTCGAAACGCAATTGACGCTTCTGGTCCACCAAGATCTCCTTGATCTTCACCATCGAATCGTATTCCGGTTTCAGTTTCTTGTCGCCGCCTCGCGCTACAACCTTTTCCAGCTTGTCGAGGGCCTTCATCAGGTTCTCCTCGTCCTTGAGACGCAGCTCCTCTGCAATGATCTCGAGATCACGCACGGGATCCACCTCGCCCTCCACATGCGTCACATCGGGATCCTCGAAGGCACGACACAAATGGAAAATGCTATCACAAGCGCTGATGTGCGAAAGAAAGTCATTGCCCAGGCCCTGTCCCTCGGCGGCGCCCTTGACCAGGCCGGCGATGTCGACCACATTGAGGTATGCGGGCACAACGCTGCAAGGAGAGCGAGAGAGAGAGAGAGATGAAGATTGTTAACACTCCGATTTGGCACTCAATGCACACCACTCACCTGGCTGGCTTGTGGAACTCCACAAGGTAGTCGAAACGCTCGTCGGGCACAGGCACGCGACGTGCGGGTAAGGCAACCAAAGGGCAAGTGCGAAAGAGCAAGGCAGCGAATGAGCGGGAAAGAGAGAGACAGAGAGAGAGAGAGATGCATGTTAGCTTGGAATTGTGATTGGTTTGGGGGCAGGAACCGCAGCCGGCAGCGCCTTGGCCACATTGCCAATCATTGCAATTTTCTATAATTTTGTACAATCACCGATCCCGCGAGCCATAGCCAAGTCCGCCGAGTGTCTGCCTCGTCACAGGCAATCGATGCCTGGCAAAATGAAGTCGCTCAAATTAAACGAACCGGCCGCAATTTGCATACGAAGGCAGCAGCACCAGCAGCATCGGCAGCTGCTGGACTGGCGATGCGCGACTGCAATCTGTGCCTGCAACTAGATCCGGCAAAATTGCCGAGCCTCGGATGGTGACACGCCTCTGCGACGGCAGAGCCAAGTTAGAAGCGGTTCGGGGGCAGGCAACTGGCAACAGGCCAAGAGGGAACAGCAAAAAGTTCAAATGCTGCGCATGATTACAATTATTAGGACAGGCCTGGCAAATTGGTGGCCTGGTGGCCAGCGGCAGCCGATGGTAATTGGAATACTTATTCTCATTGGGCTTAATGGTGCAGAAGGGGAAATTCTCGGCCGGCGCGGCGCTCTGGGTCAGCACATTGAAGAACGTCGACTTGCCCACATTGGGCACGCCCACGATGCCGATGCGAAGATTGGTGCCAATGCGTCCGATCAGCGGCTTGCGCTCCGGTTCCTCGTGCTTCTTAGGTGGCATATCGACGACTGTTGTTGACTCTCTGTTGTTGTTGTTATTTGTTGTTGCTGTTCAAAAGACACAAACATATATATGTAAATATGCTTGCATGCATATGTATGTTTTGTTTGCGTGTGTGTGTGTTTGTTGCTTTTTTTCCCATTTTTGGCCACAACAGCGTTCGACATAACCTCAATGCCTCCGGTCTGCGGCATTTGCACTTACCTACAAGCTGTCTACGCGCTGCTTCTGGCACTGACTGCAAAGTTCAACTGCAATATAAATAGTTAGTGAATATTTTTTTGTAATAATTGAAATGTTTCGCTGCTATTTACATTTATTAATGCGGCCGGTCAAGACAAAATACAAGTTGTAGCACGTCTGTTGACGGCGACCACCTCGTTGAAAGAAAGAGCGAAGGAGAGAGAATGAGAAAACAGCTGAACAGCTGTCAGCGCAGCGCCGCCTGCGGTAATTTGGTGAAAACAATATGAGTTCGTTGTCGTGGTGGCGCGCTTGCATTCATAGCAGTCAGCTTTGTGTTACGCTATGCACAGGTCGTTAGTTTACGCTCTGGGCAATGGAGGGCGCCCGTTGGCGCGCGTTTTAAATTGCGTGGGTTGTGCGGAAAACAATTGTTGAATGTATAATGACTTAATGCATAAGAGATAAAGGCATGAAATATTAAAAATATTAGGGAAATATTTGAGAATTCAGTAATGCTAAGTTATGTAAGTTAAATGCGGATATGAAAGGGACTATTACAGCAAAAATTAACACTATTCTGTAAAAAAAATCGTTATGATATTGAAATGTATTGCAATAGGGCTGCTTTCACTTGCTTAACGTTGCCTTTAACGTGTTTTAGCTGTTTTAAACAGGTTGTAATTCGATTTCTCTGAATCCATTGCAATAATCTAACAGATCGCTTGGAATTTAAGCGAATTCCTTTGCTCCGCGTGACTGTTGACTGAGATCGCGTTGTTGCGGACTGTCAAGGTCGCTTTGCAGACGCACGTTCACGCAATTTGCCGGCTTAGTGAAATGGCCACAATGGAGTTGGTAATTTCGCATAATTAGCGGATCGATCGCGAGCTTTATTGCGCGCTGAAACGCAACCAGATACGCCAGCATGGAGTGGCCAAGCAGCATGGCAACGAGAGTGGAGCGAAGTGTGGGGGGAGGGGAAGTTTTAGTGCATAACTGATCGTTCGATCGAATTGATCGTTTGATTTGGTTTTGATTGATTCCCGCTGCGCGTTTATTGCCCAAATTAAAAGCGCCGTTATGCGTGAGTGTACGTGAAAGGTGTGCGTGAGTGTGTGTGTGAATCGTGTCGCTATGCATGCTAGGAAACTTGTCGGTAATTTCACGCTAGTTTGACTCCTCTCTCCTCGTCTGCGGTTTGCAGGCATTTAAAAATCCATTTGTCTCTGCATCGGCAACCGCAGCAGGCTCAAGGATCTTGCCCGGGCCAACTGTTGTGCTCTTGAGCCATGTAACACGCTTGTGTCCCTAAACCGCAAAACGTTTTCTCACAGGTTTTTTTTCTCAGTTTTTTCTTGCGCGTGTTGCGCGTTTTATTATTTCTTTTTTTTTGCGGTCTGCCTGCTGACGTCTGGACGCATCTCCAAGCCGCAAGGTTCTTCCTCACGTGTTCTTCTGGCTTAAAAAAAAAGTAAGAACGGATAGCTCAAGCTCAATATTTGACTATAAATATACATAAACATTTACATAGAAAATGAAAGGAAAAACTTGAAAAATAGAAATAGAAGAGAAGGAAGAATGGCAATAATTAACAAATAAAAGTAAAATATTTTGAAGATTGTTTAAAATATGAATAAAAATGAAACAAGTAAACAATAAAATGTATATTATTATTATAATAAACTAATTGCCATGAAAAGAAGTTTATTTATAATAAAAAGCCCTAAGATCCTGTAATATAGTTTATATATTTACCATCTGAATTGATGACTCCTGCAAAGTACAGTGCAAGTAAGTTTCTATTCAAATAAGAGAACTCACTCGGGAGATCTTAAGCATTTTCTTACTCTGCAGTTATATCAACGACTGCATATAGTGCACTATAGTCAGATGTCTGTGAAATCAATTATACTATTGTACTGCAGCTTGGGCGATAAATGCCCACAAGCACGTTCGTTGCCTAAGTCTTTCATTTGTGCAGGCTGCGCAAAGAAAGTCCAAAACGAACCGTGTCAGTCGCTCGCTATTGCTGCTCCCATTATAATTAAAGGCAATAAAATATGAAAATATGAAAAACTATGGAAAAACTCGAGCACATTTTCACATTCCTTTTTTTGCGTTGTGCTCGCTACGTTTTCATTAATTGACGCAACTAGCTGGAAAAGGCATTCGTATTCATTGAATCTTCGCTGCGCAGCGGCATATGCATATTCACACTCGCATTCACATTCACATACACCTGCCTGCGCATGGGCGTGGGGGCGTGGCATCGACGCATGCATAATGAGTCCGAATGGCAGCAACAACTACAAAGTAGAAGCATTTTGTATGGCAGGCGTTGCCATAATTATGACCATAACCAGAGGATGGCAGGAGAGGGGGCTGGGGTGGTGGATGATTGCGTGGGCAGCAGCAGCAGTGGCGTCGCTCTCAGGCCTCCTCTTGTTAATTTGCTGCAATTACAGTCCAAGTCATTCGAATATATACGAAAATTTCTTTCTTCTTTATCAAAATTTATGCGCCACATGTTCGCCATGTCCATGCGGGCGGGCCAAAGGTGGAGCCCAGCCCCTGTTTCGCCTCCTCTCTCCCTCTCGCTGTGCCTCGTCAATGGCCGCTCGCGATAATTAGGCGCAATAAAAGGCAATTAAGTGAGGCTAATTAACAAACAATATGCAAAGTTCGTATGGAATGGAAGTCACAAACGCAACTCGACTATGACTGGATAGCCCCCTAGCCACCATATATGATATAAGTATGGTATATATGTACAGTTGTGTGTGTGTGTGAGTGTCTTCATGTCTCATCTCATGAGTAATACAATTTTCATAAATTAAAGACAGATTGTGAGAAGCGAAACTCAGTTTTATGTTATGCGTGCTTCGCACTGAGCATTCACTTTATACCACATTGATCTTAACTCACAATCAAAAACGTAATGCTATCATATATCTTGTGTATGTAAGAGAAGCCTACGATGCATTTAATTATTTATTTATATATAATATAATGTTTAAATAACATTAATAAGAGATACTATCATAGAAATGCAATATTCTGAAATAGTTCATAATTTATTAATTCTGTTGTTTTATGCATTTCGTAAGTATATTTGCACTAGATCATGTATATACATATATATATATATATGATATATTTTTACTTAATAAACAGTGCAAGAATATTTAAGTGTTATCTGGAAGAACTTTGCAAAGTTCTAGAAACAACTCTTTCTGTATACATTTACTGCAAATATTGATAAATCTCTTAAGTATTTTATTGCTTAACTTACGTAAATTGTGTTAATAAAATTATCTACCATACTGTTAATAATACTATATACATATATACTGCCTTATACTATTCAGTTTCAGAGATATCTCATCCTAAATTCTAGCCTTTATCTCTTATATTTGTCTGCAGATTCTATCAAACGTGCAACCTAAACAGTCTATCAAAAGATTATGCGACTCCAGAAATTTATTCATGGGTTCTTTTTGGTTAATAACTATCATATAATATAATAAGATATAATACAATATAATTGTGTGTGTGTGTTCGAGTATGGAGGTGATGCTTATCCATTTTGCAAGTACTTAGTTTGCCGTTGTTTACGATCTCGACGAGCTGTTGCTGTTGCTGTTGCTCGTGCTGACATGTCGATCGACATTTCCATGCGACAAGGCCGCGTCGCACTTCAAGTGAGCTCTACCCTATCCCCCCTCTTGTCTGTTAACCCCTGCTGCCTGAGGGCGTCGTAGGGGCACCCTGGGCTGAGCTGAGCAAGCGCCGATTAAGCCGATCGAAGCACACGTCCTCAATTTGGACGGGCCTGGTTAATGTCCCGCGGAGATAATCGCTTAATACAAAGGGCCAAGGCGGGCACCTGAGCGTGGTCCAAGTGGAAATCGCTGACTGGAGCCAGAGCAGGAGGCTGTGCCGGCTATGGGCAGCTGTGCAGCTCGTTCGGGTCACGTGTTGTGGGCATTAGAGATGGAAAGTGATTTGGAGTGAGAGAGAGCGAAAGAGAGGGAGAGGGACAGCCACACACACCTATTTATAATTCATTTATGAGTCGAACCAGGAAGCGCTGCCAGGGGGAAGGTGGAAAGGGTCGCAGTCTCTCTCGGTCTGCTGCAGCCTCAGCTTCAGTCTCAGCTCTCTGTCTCTGGCTCAGTTCCTGTGACCATGTCGGGGGTAGTTTTGCTTCCCAATTCCACGCACAGAGCATTTTTTTTTTATTGTTGTTTTCCCAGTTTCGTTTTTTTTTATGATTATTATTGCGTTTATTACGATTTCCATTTCAGCCGTGTGGCAAGGGGAGTCAAACGGGCCACGCCCACCTTTTATGCCATATACACGCACATACATATGTATGTGCTACACACACACACACACATACATACATACAACATATATATAGATGCACATATTTCTGTCTGATCGGTCTCGTTCCGGTGTCAGCTTTTTCAATAACAATGACCCGCAACGTGCGTGTGTGTGTGTGTGTGTTCGTGCCTCTGCTTGTCGCACCTTTCGGCATTCGATTCAATTTGTGTGCGGCGCCTCCTGCCTTCTCCTTGCTGTCGGAGCAGCAACTCCTTGACGGGGGCCTTTGTCATCCCATCCCATCCCATCCGATCCCATTCGAGTCTATCCCATCCCATTCCGACATCGGCTATTTCCGTTTGATTCTCCGCTCCTCTCCTTGTTCTTGTAATAATTCATAGTTGCTTTTCTCCGTCTTCGAAATTTATTCCACTTTTTTTTTGTTGTTGTCGTTATTCATTATTCGTTCTTCGTTATTTCATGCAACGTGTAATTTTCTAGCAGATGCGGCAAACGGGAACCACATAGCGATCGCGAACAGCCCAAGCAGGAGTGGACAGGCAGGGGGAGAACAAGAGATAGGGAAAGGGGGATGGGGGGACGTTGAGGCGGATACGAGTCTGCGGTTGCAATTTGCATGACCCTCTCTGTGTGGACATCTGATGTCGATCGTACATCTGTATACCATCATATGATATGCATACAGAGGTGTCTAGTGCAAACGATCCTTCTTCTTCTACATAATGCATCCAATGGGAAACAGTTGCCATGAAGTGGAACATGGGCAGTTGAGGGATCCTGAAATAAAAGCTCATTTGACTTGGAAGTACCCAAAAGTTTTCTAATAGATATATACCAAACAAAAATCACTTCTATTATACCATTGAATTATCTGCATACTCAGAAGTTTATTAAACAGAGTGTGGGTCATCTCTATAAACTTAAGATTGTACAATACTCTGCAGAACTCTAACGAGCGTTTTATAACATTTCGTACAAAAATTATGTAAAAGAAAACGATAACCGCAGAGCAAAGCCAGAGTAATTCTGAAAGTTCAACAAATACTTATTGAAAAAGTTCACGCCTAATAGACAGTGAAGATAAAAACCATAGCAAATGATCTATAAATATTGTTAGCAAAAGATCTATAAATATTGTTAGCAAATGATCTATAAATATTGTTTGCTCTACAGGGTTTAACACGCTCACTTTGCTGCTGCATTTGGTAAGAATTTTCGCAAGATCTTATCTGTCAAGCAAACATTAAAAGAAGAAAGGTTTATGGCTTCAGTAAATCTTGGTTGGTAGAGAAGCTCAAACAGTTTCTTATATAAATGCAAAACCTTAAGAATAATTTGAATACGATATTATTATAGTCTTTGTATATTATGGGAATCTGAATGATATACATTTAATAATAATAAAAACGTTTAATAATAATAATAATTTGATGATATCTTTTATAAGTTTCTCTCTTCTTTTAATTTGTGTTTGACTTTCTTATACTATATATATATATATATATATATATGTAAGATGGTATACTTTGATGCAAGTTGGCAACCCCACCAATAGAGGACAGTTGGCATGCCTGCGAACCGAAGAGCGTTGCCAGAAGAGAGAAGCAAAAGAGAGTCGTAGTCGGTCGTCTCGCGCAAAAGTACACAGTTGATCGTGCAGAAATTAAGCCGCTATTAAGTTGTAACAGTTGTATTAAGTTGAAGAACACTAAAGTTGTAACGCCATTATTTTGTATTAATTACCCTTACTGAATTTATTTGAACCATTATAATAAACTTACTTTAATAATAACCTTACATTTGGGGGCTCGTGCCGGTTTCGGATTCATATCGGTTAATACAATACGTTGAAAAGTGGATAAAGTTGAACATTTCTATGATAGTGAACTCTTGATTATTGAGTTGAACAGTTGTAAAAAATAAAGCATTTTTCTTGTCTGAACAGTCGCAGTCAAACTGTGGTTTTACCGTTGCTGAACGTCAAAAATTTAAATACGCATATACAGAAAAGCGAACGCGAGAAATGCCAAAAACGAGAAGTGCACACGCGTTAGAAGAAAGAATGAGCAGTACAAGAAATGAGAATCAGTATATAGACGAAAGCGAAGAAGAAACGATAATGGAACAAGAAAACGCGAAAAGAGACTTAACGGCCGCGAACAATTATGACCTCAATGCCAAAATGCAGCAGCTTATGCAGTTGTTAACACTCAAAGTTGAGGTGGATGAACAGCGTGAAAACCAAGTGAAAATTACAGCAAACAATTTTGAAAAAGTGGTCAACGATTTTGATGGTGTTTCAATACCAGTTGTCAAGTGGTTCGAAATTTTTGAACACAATGCCGAAGCCTATGAGCTAAACGAAAAACAGAAATACGTGCAAGCTAGAGGTAGAATGTGTGGCACCGCAAAACTCTTTTTAGAATCGGAATATATAAACAATTATAATGAGTTGAAACATAAATTAATTGATGAATTCCGATGCAGCTGGAACAGTGCTGATATTCATCAACAGCTGAAAGATCGCAAAAAGAAAAAAACTGAGTCTTTTCACGAGTACATGCTGAACATGAAAAAAGTTGCAAGTATGGGTGAAGTAGAAGAGACGGCAGTAATTCGCCACATTGTCAACGGATTGCAGATCAAAAGCGAATTCAAATTTGCCATGTATCGATGCAAAACGTATAAGCAGCTTAAAGAGGAATACGAAACATATGAGCTAGTTCACAGAAACGATAATTATCCGATAAACGATAATCATCAAAGGAACGAAAACAATCAAAAGAACGAGAACAAAAATCACCGGAATCAAAACAAAACAGACGCAGAAAAAACGAAAAAGAAAGAATACTGTTTCAATTGCGGCTCGTCAGAACACAAAAGGAAGGAATGCACATCAGCCACAAAATGCTTCCGCTGCAACGAGGAAGGGCATATTTCACGCAGTTGTCCATCAAACGCTGATCGAGTTCGAGTTATTTCAAATAGTTATCGATTTAAAACAATTCTTTTAAATGGCTTACAGGTGGAGTGCTTAGTAGATACCGGCTCCGATGTAACCATTGTAAAGCAGACCATTGCAGATAAGTTGAATGTGGACATTTTTAAAACCGCATCAACGCTACGTGGTCTGGGCAACGCCAGCACAAAGCCAATTGGATATTTCAACGCCGAAGTGGAAATCGACACGCTGCGTACGAAGCAGAAATTCTTGGTTGTGTCAAACTGCAAGATGGACTGCAATGCGATACTTGGTTACGACTTTATAAGGAAGTTTGAATTCATAGCTGATTCGAACGGATTTTTATTTCAACGTGTACTGAATGACCATAGTTCTACAGATGAGTATGCAATGGATGTTTACAGCGTTTTTGAAGAATATAACAACATTACAGCGCCAAAAAATTACCAGAAGGAAGTGAAGGACATGATTGAAGATGCATTTCAGTTGCAAGAGGCGGATCATGCGCAATGTCCAATTATTCTAAACATTGTTCCAGATGGTAACATAGTGCCGTTTCGACAAGCACCCAGTCGTCTGTCACCGAACGAAGCAGAAGCTGTAAAGAATCAGGTCAATGAATGGTTGCAGATGGGAATTGTACGCGAATCATTTTCCAACGTAGCAAGTCGAGTGGTCGTGGTCAAGAAGAAGGATCAAACATTGAGGGTATGCGTCGATTACCGTAAGCTGAATAGCATGGTACTTCAGGATTTGTTTCCTGTGCCACTTATTGAGGATGTTCTTGACAAACTGCAAGCAGCGAAATTTTTCACTATTATGGATTTAGAAAATGGTTTCTTTCACGTACCCATTGAAGAAAAGAGCAAGCACCTAACGGCTTTCATCACACGAGAAGGACTTTTTGAATTTAACAGGGCTCCTTTTGGATTTAAGAATTCGCCAGCTGCGTTCATCAGATATGTCAACCATGTTTTTCAAAAACTTATTAATGAAGAAGTAATGCAGCTTTATATGGACGACATTGTTATTTTCGCAGAGTCTGCAGACGTATGCATGCAGAAGAGCAGACAAGTTTTGGAAACAGCAGCCAGGTATGGCTTAAGGATAAAATGGAAAAAATGCAGTTTCCTACAGCAGAGTATAAACTTCCTTGGTCATACAGTGGCAAACGGACGAGTTTGGCCTGGAGCAGACAAAACATCAGCTGTAAAACGATTTGCTTATCCTAAGGATATAAAAGGCGTCCAATCGTTTTTGGGTTTGACTGGATTTTTTCGAAAATTTATTCCGCGTTATGCAGAGATAGCGCGCCCGTTAACGAATTTGTTGAGGAAGAACGCTGTATTTATAATTGGTGAAGCTGAAAAGGACTCAATCGAAAGATTAAAGGATATATTAACAAGTGAGCCAGTATTGCACATATACTCTAGGGAGGCAAAGACAGAGCTACATACCGACGCTTCCAAAGACGGACTAGGAGCTGTGCTGCTGCAGTGCTTTGAAGGACATATGCATCCCGTGTATTTCTGGAGCAAAAAGACGAGTGAAACCGAGGCCAAAAAACACAGTTATATATTGGAGATCAAGGCTGCATACCTTGCGCTTAAGAAATTCCGCCATTTTTTGTTGGGAACTCGATTCAAATTGGTAACAGATTGCGCAGCATTTAAGCAGACGACAAGTAAAGACGAAATACCGCGCGATGTGGAGGAATGGGTACTCTACATAAAAAGCTTCACACCAGATATGGAACATCGTGCAGGAGCGAGGATGAAGCACGTCGATCATCTTAGTCGTTACCCACAGGATGTTCTAATGATCACAACTGAGTTGTCAGCTCGATTGCGAAAAGCGCAGCAAGAAGACGATAACGTTAAAGCAGTATTGCAGTTGCTTCAGAATGGGCCTTATGAGAATTTTAAGATGAAGGGTGGACTACTCTTCAAAGAAGTTGATGGTTGCGAACTTCTAGTTGTCCCCAAGATTATGGAGCGTGATGTCATTAAAAACGCTCATGACTCTGGTCACTTCGCCGCACGTAAAACAATGCATAACATAAAGCAGCAATACTTTATCTCGCATTTGGAGGGAAAAGTTTCTAAGTATATTTCTAATTGTATTGTTTGTATAATACACAGCAAAAAATTGGGCAAACAAGAAGGACGTTTACACTGTATAGGAAAAGGTGATGTTCCCCTGCAAACGCTGCATGTAGACCATCTTGGACCGATGGATATGACTTCTAAGATGTACAAGTACATCTTTGCAGTGGTCGATGGATTCTCCAAATTTGTGTGGCTGTATCCTGTGAAGTCGACAGGCCAAGATGAAGTTGTGAAGAAGCTAAAAGAATGGGCAAGCGTATTCGGATTTCCTGCCCGTATAGTAAGCGATAGAGGATCGGCGTTTACATCAAACGCTTACAAAGAGTTTCTGGAGGTCAACATGGTGGAGCAGATTTGCACAACAACCGGAGTTGCAAGAGGCAACGGTCAAGTCGAGAGGGTCAATCGCTGCATAATTGACATTCTTGCGAAGCTGTCTTCAGACGAACCTGCTAAGTGGTACAGGTATGTTCCACGTGTACAGATGGCAATTAACTCGCATGTACATTCGACAACGCTGTCTACGCCGTTTGAGATAATGTTTGGGACGAAGATGTGTACGAAGGTGGACGATCGTTTGCTAGACATGCTGCAGCAGGAGTTGGTGGAGAAGTTCAACGAAGAGCGACAGCAGCTGCGCATAGAAGCAAAACATAATATTGAAGAGGCACAAAAGAATTACAAGATGCACTACGACAAGAAGCGTCGTACGGAGCAGATCTACAAGTTGGGCGATTTGGTCGCTATAAAGCGAACTCAATTTGTTGCAGGCCGAAAACTGGCTAGCGAATATCTTGGTCCATATGCTGTCATAAAGGTCAAGAGAAACGGTCGCTATGATGTGAAGAAGGCATCAGTAAACACCGAGGGACCAAATATTACTGCAACAAGCTGCGATAATATGAAGTTGTGGAAATATGTAGCCGAGAACGAGGATATTTTGTCATCCGGGACGGATGAGGAAGATCAGGAGGGCCGAATGTAAGATGGTATACTTTGATGCAAGTTGGCAACCCCACCAATAGAGGACAGTTGGCATGCCTGCGAACCGAAGAGCGTTGCCAGAAGAGAGAAGCAAAAGAGAGTCGTAGTCGGTTGTCTCGCGCAAAAGTACACAGTTGATCGTGCAGAAATTAAGCCGCTATTAAGTTGTAACAGTTGTATTAAGTTGAAGAACACTAAAGTTGTAACGCCATTATTTTGTATTAATTACCCTTACTGAATTTATTTGAACCATTATAATAAACTTACTTTAATAATAACCTTACATATATATATATATATATATACACATATGTATATATATCTTCTAACCTATACTTTCATATACTCTCAATCCACACTGTCAATATATTCAAGCCAATAACGAAATGTCTTGAATGTAAATATCTTTATTGATAATCAGTTTCTAATTTAAATAAACTACGTTGTATAGTATACTAAGTTTTAGATTAGCATGCTTAAAGTCGGTCTCATTGTATCTATAAATACATATGTATATCTAAGTATATATGTTCATTTATAATTTGTATGTAAATAAAGATCATATGTGACTGAATAAATATACAATGTATAAAGAAATCAAATAGTAGCTTTAAAAACAAAACTAAGATCAAGTTCTTCTGTGATTAGAAGAGTTCACCTCCTTCCTCTATATGGTCTGCTTCTCCCCTGAGTTTTACAATTCATGATCAAGTTGACTTATGCAGACGAGTTGAGCTGAGCTGAGCTAATTGGCAATTGCATTGTCTATTACCAAATTAATGATGTGCTAGGCAAGTTGGCAGCACTTCCACTGCAGGGCAGAGAACTCTTTGCTCTCTCCCTCCACCCCTGCCCTGCTGGTGGCCTCCTCCTCCACCACGATCACTTGGGCACTTGTCGTGTGTTTGGCTCGCATCGATGCCGCTGGCAATGGCGCATAATTTCCATTTGGTCGCCATTTTGAAAAGCAATTACAGCAGCAACAGCAACAGCCGCAGGGTAAGCCAAGCGAGCAGCCCGAACTGACCGTGCAGCGTCGTACACTGAGCGAAACCAGTCGCTGCTGGTGCGAGGGGAGGAGGAGTGGGGAAACGCACATTTCACCTTTTTGCGAAACATCAAAAAAATGCGATAATAAAAATTAACTTCAAGTTGCAGTCCAAGCTGAGGTCGAAACTGAAACTGAAGCTGAGACTGAGGCTGAAGTTGCAGTTGAATTTGAAATTCAGATGGCGACGCTGGCGACTCACCCAATTATTATTGGCACAGGGGGTAGGGGATGAGGCAGGGAGGAGGTAGTAGGGAAGAAAAACCAGCAGCAGCGGCAGCAAAAAAGTTAATAGGACCGCATTCATTAAATCCATTTAATGCACAGCGGGGAAAGAGAGTTGGCCAAGATGGAGAAAGAGCAAGAGAGAGAGAGAGGGGGAGAGGGGGAGATGAAGAGGTAGCAAGGCAAATTATTGCGCTAAAGGAAAAGCGAAAAAAAGAGACGAAAAAACGCAGCAGCAAAAGGAAAAAATAAAAGCAGCAACAGCGCACCATAATTGCAGCTGGCTGCGCAGTCCAAACGACGACGACGACGACGATGGCCATTAAAATGGCCAACGAATTTGCCGGTTGGAGCTGCAGTTGAACAGCGCAAAGAGTGGGGGCTGCAGAGGGAGGAGGGGGACTTGACACTGGCCATGTAAAGTGGCCCGAAACGAAACAAAAAACCGGTAGCTCGTTTTTGCCTTTCCCACTTAAAGCAAACAGGAGCTGGCGAGGAGAAGCTCCAAACGGGGACCAAGTCCCCAAACGGGGCCATTTTGTGCGCACTCTGGCTTTAATTACTTTCGTGGAAAACACGCGCGCCATTTCCCCTTTGGGTTTTCTTTCTTTTTGCAGCCAGTGGCCGCGTGGCGCTGCTTTTCCAGCCAACTCGCCAAGCTTGGCCAGTTGCAAGTTGCCTTCTCTTTCTTAATCGTCAAACAATTTGCAAATCACATGCAATTTCAGCTGCTGCTGCTTCTTCTGCTTCTTCTTACTGACTTTTGTCACACCCCCAACTGCCTACCCCTCCCCTGTGCCCCCTTTGGCCATTTGGCCGTTGTTATAGCCGCATTTCCCGTGTATTACATGATCATTAACGAAATGCCCCAATTATGGCCAAGGCACAAAGGCAAAGAGCAAAAAATAACAGAAACAGAAACAGAAACGAACCAGAGAACCAACCCGGGCATACCTACATATGATTTACACACACACACACACACATACACATCCTTGCCGGACACAGCAAGGTGTGAGGCAGAGGGGAGGGGGAAGTGTGTAGTCGGCAATTTAAATTGTTGTTTTGCATGTTAAGTCGACATTTTCCACACCTTTTAATTGACACTCTGCGCGTCAGTCGATGCCAGACCGAATGACCGAACGGCAGAATGAAAGCTGACTCCAGTTCCGTCCAGCCCACTCCCGCCCAGTGCGCCCAGTTTGTCCAGTGTGGCCAGTCTAGTCCAGTACCACTTCATCTTTGGTCTTAGAATTGATTCTAGCTTAGTTCTACATCATTATTGTTGAGCTCAGTGTTTGAGCCGCCTTATAATAATGGTATTCCCTCGATACAGATGCCAGTTGTTCTTAAGAGGTGTAGGTCGAATAGGGATGCATTGGTGACTAAGGCAGATCTGTGGAATATCATTTATGAATACTATAATATATATTTATTACTCATTGCAAAGAGCTTAAGCTGGTCGTGCCTGGTGTTGAAGAAAGAACATGTTGCGCAGTTGTTCACTTACAAGTTGAAAACATTCAGAACAAATTCTTTACTTTCTTTTTCTTGTTGTTTCATTTATTTGATCTTTGAAATATAATGGAAAACATTGCATATATATTTATTCACATTTCGAGATAGCTAAATAATCACAACGATTGAGATTTCTATAAACAAAACTATGCAACTACATAGATCATTTAATAGAAATGCCATATTGGAAATATGTTGAAATAACAATTCTTCATTCTAGCTAGCTTTAAAGACGGTTTACTAATGACCTTAAACCTCTATTTGTTATTCTAACACTCCTAAGTAGTTCAAATATTAACTATAAACCATATATCTATTTTTTGCAATTATAGCTTAGAATTAATCAATAGTATTGATGAAATAATGGGAATGCTTTCATTATAAATATTTTATGTATATGGTATATATTAAACATATCATTTATAATATTATATGTATGTACATATTTATTTTATTTATTTAATTAGTTTATAGTCGACTAAGGTCAGTCGACTGTTTAAAAGTAAGAAAAAACAGTTAATTAATAATTTTAAATTTAAAGTAAAATCTTAACTGTGGAGAAAAATTTAAAAAGAAAAAAATTAAATTGAATTAAATTTAAATTAAATTTGAAATATATTTTGAACAGTCCGATAAATAAGACAATTATATCATTTAAGGAATTGCAAACTGGGTAAAGTCCTATACCAGAGTTTAGGCGGAATTTCCATTCTTTATAGAAATGAATTAAGACTTTCTTAGTTATTTTAAAAGAACATAATATGGCAATAGAAATAGACATATTAAACGCCAATGTAAGACATTAGTTTCACTTCTAGAATAGATCATTGCAGGTGTTTTTGCTTAATGGAACAAGGCAAACAAGGATGAAGGGCGTGTGGATACCCTCTCGCATTGGCAATTCGCTTTTGGCAGCCACTTAGAGCGGCGACTAGCTGCATAGCCAGTGCTAACTAACGGTTGCCGCACCCATTAAAAAAGAAGCACAAAAACAACAAGAAAGAAACAGAAGAAGCAAAAAAAAAAATATGCGAATTACGCGAAATAAGCGAAATAAGAAATTCAAATGAAACTGCCAAGTGGCAGCTAAATAAGCCGAGCGGGAAGAGCTGCCCCCCTCCACACACCCCTTACAGAGAAGGGGATATAATTGAGCTTATTATTATGAGCTGCTGCTGCTGTTGTTGTTCTTCTTCTTCTTCTTCGTGTTGTTGTTGTTTTTGTATGCGCTGCCTCGACGACTTTCTCGCTGTGACGCATTTTGCGCGCAGAAAGCTTTCGGCCTCGTTCGGTTTCGACTTCGGATTCCGAATCGGATTCGGATTCGGGTTTCGGTTTGCCTCCCTTCCCTCCCCCCACGCAACAGTTACAGTCAAAATGGCAACAATCGTCGAAGACAGAGAGGGAGAGAAAGAGAGCGAACTAGTGCTAGATAAACAGCCAAAGGGTAAAGAGGGAGAGGGGGAGAGAGAGCAAGCACGAGTGCAAGCGAGAGGCTGAAAGCTGAAACGCAACAGTGAGCAGCGTTTCGCGATTGGAGAGAAGAAGTCGAAAGCGAGCGACCCCGCGCGAAGAAGAAGGTGCCGGCAAAGGGGAAGGAGAGGGAGAAGGCGCAGGCGAAGGCGAACGCGAAAGCGGACAACAATGGACAACGCCTTCAACGTGACTGATTGCCACTTGGCACGCAAGCAGACTCAGCCAGCAGAGAGCGAGCGAGACAGAGGGAGAGAGTGAGAGAGAGGGAGACAACGACGCCGGCTTGGCGACTTAGCATACTCAGGGCAAGCTGCAGTCGTCGCTGTCGACGCCATTGCGCAGCCGCCGTTGACGTCGAAGCCAGCGCAATGGCCGCCAAAGCTGTCGAGTTGCTTGCGCTGCTCTTTGCCTTGTTGTTGTTGTTGTTGTTGCTGTTGTTGCAGTTGTTTTTTCTGTTTCTGTTGCTGTTTACCATTTTGTGCGTGTGTTTGCCTTTTATTTGCTGTTGGCATGCAAACCTCCTGCCACAGCCACAGCCACAGCAGACCCTGCCCTGCCCCCCCTTAAAATCTTAAACTGGTTGTGCTGTGGTGGTTTCTGGTCTCCGACTCCGACTCCGACTGGAGCTCAGGCTCTGGCTCTGGCTCTGCAGGTTGTGCTCTGTGCTCTGCATTGCTCGTATCTGTAAGATGCGACGACTTCTGTTGTTACACTTCGAGCAGCCATTGCGGCTCTCTCTTTCGTCTGACAATGGATGCGTTAACTTTGTCAGTCCTTTTGCACATTGACTTACTAATGATATGGATACATATACTATATTCGATATATGTATAATGAATATTAACTCTCTTGTTGACATTCAGCATCATCCATTAAACGGGGTTATTCAACACTGAAAAGTTTACCGTGTTGTCGCAACAGCAAACCCTAAATTTACCTGTAAAATATTAACATTTATTTTAATATATTGCACAATATAGAGATTGCTGGATCTGGCGCAAAGATCCGCAAAGTAACTTGACCTATTTTCCTATATATTTGTAGATTCATTATATTGTTAATAAGGCCTCCTAAATACGTATTTACTTATGTATTTACTACTTATTTCCCCTATATCTTATACCTACTTATAAATTTGTATATTTCTTTTATTGCTAACAAGTAAATACTACTCTTTTCTTATTTTTAGCATCTCTATATTTATATACACTGTCTTCTATTTGTTCAACAATATTGATCTGTTTCTTAAGCCACTTCAGTTTCATTGCTTTTATTCCGTTCTTAGTGCATTCACAGTTCGACTTGCTGCAATTGTTGTTTGGTATTTTTGCTGCACTCTGCTTGTTGTTATTTAAATTTTATGATAATTTGCACAGTCGTCGCTGCCGTTGGTCGTGATTACAAGCTGCGGGCAGGTTGCCTGGCTGCCTGGCTGGCTCTCTGTTCGTCTGGTTCTCTGGCTGCCTGGCAGGTTACTCTGTCCGCTGTCCCAAAGGGGCAACACTGGCCGTGCAGCTTCTGCGACTCCAGCTCCGCACGCAGATTCGCGAGAATTATTATTAGGTGCATCTTATCGGCAGGAAGCGATCATCGCACATTCGCATTGGCCACGCCGCTCCTCGGAGCAGCAGCAGCAGCTCGGTCCGGCCTGGGCGCACCCAGTTGCCTCGCCATTCAAATGACTTCCGCACCATGCCCCACTTGCCCCAACTGGTCGCACTGTTGCTGCTGCACTTGTTTCGCCAGTTGAGCTGGAATTCAGTTGGAGTTCGCCATTCGCAGTTGCTTATTAAGTGCATTTTGTTGTGTTATTAGGCTTCGGTATTCGTGGAAATTGTAGCCAACAACAACTGGTTGTTGTTGTTGCTGCTGCTGTTGCTGCTACCGAACCGCATTGATATCTCACAAAGTGGCAGCAATTTGCGCTGCCTCGCTTCGTGCCGCAGTGGACACAGATCCGTCCGTCCGTCCGTCCGTTTGTTCGCTCGTCCTTCACTCGGCGCTGTGCCCGAATACGCGCATCTATTAAACCGAATCAACCGAACCCCGCCCCAGCCACGAATTACCATAACTACAGAGTACTTCGCCAATTCCACCAATCCCAGCTGAAAGTGTGAATAAATGGAAATTTATTTGCTGCTACTGCTCTAATTGCATGGACAGCACTGTTTGCTTTGCCCCGCATTTGTATTTGCGAATTCGAACTGAAGAGAAATATTGGCATATATTTTATCATGCATTGTCAAGCAAACTGCTACAAAAGGGGGTACTTTGATGGCTTTTGTACTTTCTTTGTGCTCGACTCAAATTAAATCTTTTACTCGAAGTCACATCTAGCATAAATAAGAATGATCACAGTGATCTATATAGTTCTTAAGAGCCTGTATGCTTGTTTTCTGTTATAATATATATGAATCTATAAATATATTATTATTATACGAGTATATATCAGCATGAGTAGAAAATACTTATATTATATAAAGAATAGTTTCACTTATTAATTTAAGTATTTTATAATTCTTCGAGGTTCTTTCTTTTATTGTTTCATCATTCTAGAGATAGTTTTCTGTTCCAGTTATGTAAATCATTGTAGAACTCTCCACTGATTATTTGCTGTTTATACGAGAAACTGTTGTCTGTCTTTAAGCACATACATTCTGAAAAGACTGCTGTTTATATCATACTTAGCTCACTTTCTCGGAACATTCTCAGTCTATAATGCACTTAAGATCTCTTTCAAAGTTCAACTAAGACTGCAAGACTTGTTAGCTTTGTATTAATGATTCTCTGTAAATAGATTTCCTGCCTTATGTCATAAAAGTGCTGTAGCTTTAGTTTATGATTCCTCCAGAAAAATCTTTAGTTCTCTTATATTATAATAAAGTAAGCAATTGGGAATCAACCTAAGCATAACAAGTCTGAGTGAATCGAGTCGCAGTCGATCTTTGTATTGATATTATGAGGAGGCAGAGGCGCAGAGGGAGACAGAGCACAGAGCATTCCCTATCGAGTGGTTGCGAGCACGTGCTGGCCAACTGCATTGCATGCCACGGCCTCCTCTGGCTGCGGGCTAATCAATCTTTGCAAATCTGCGAGTGGCGAACAAAGTCGCAATAAAGGTTCGCAGCGACAAATTGAATTAGTTGGCAACAGTTGGTGGCACTAGGAGACTCTCGAGGTGAACAATGCTGCCCAGGACTTGAAAACCGGCAGCTGCGTTGCGAAAGAGGAATGAGGAGGGGCAGGGTGAGGGGAGCTGGTCTAGCTCGACGTCTCGACAGGATGCGTGAAAACCGATACGAGCGCATTGTTTTGATAATTATATGTTGCAAGATTCGGCAGAGATTCAGGAGATTGGGACATGCGGCATGTGCCACGACAGCATTGCAGGCGGCCTCAGTGCTGCAGCAATCCATCAAGGAGCAGGCTGTGATTTCCGTTGTCCAGGAGAGCGCGAGCGCGCAGGCGCACAAAGCTCCGGCACCCTCGACGGCGCAGCAGTCGTGCATCCGGGCCTGGCTACAGTTGGGTGCTGTGATGAAAGCGCTTCCGCCGGGGCCGGTCTAGGCAGCGACGGGGCTCGGGCTCGGGGTCTATAATTATATTAGTGCGTTGTCCCCGTCGTTGCAGGCGTCAAAAGGGTGCGCTATGCGCGTCCTGCTTGAGTCCGCTGCGCAGACGTAATTACAGCGAAATTGCAGTAGAATGAGAGAAGGAGAGCAGGAGAGGCAGAGAGCAAGAAAGAGAGAGAGAGAGAGAGGGAGAGAGCGTATGAATCTCGACTGTGCTCGCTTGCGCCGCTTTTGTTGTTTTTGGGTTAATTTTTGCACACTTCCGGCTTGACATGTGACAGGCAACGCGTAAGCGCTCGTCCTGCACACACACACGCACACAGGGGCACACACGGGGGCGTGACATGCCCGCCCGTCAAATGAATCGCTGCACAAATGCAAAACGCGCGCCAGAAATGGGCCGGCTGCCTCTGCTGCCTTCGCCACTGGGCGTGTACCAGCTGGCTCGGAGTTCTGCACCTCGTCATCGTCGTCGCCATCGATGGTCCAGGAGCAGCACTGGCAATCGAGCTCGCGCTGCCTGCCACGCCTGTCGTCCGCCTCTGTTGCCGCCTTCGCCAACTGCGCTTTGTTTGCACTGCGTATTTCTTCTACACATACACTCTCTCTCTTTCTCTCTCTCTCTGTCCTGCTCTGCCAGCTCGTTCCAGGGAACGTGTCAACGTCAACTAATCAGACTCTGCTCTCTCACACAGCAGCATAATCCTTTTTACGCATATTTATAATACGATTTTCAAAATGAAAGGCGTGTCCACCTCCCCCCCCCCCCGTGTGCCCTTGCCAGCAGCAAAGGGGGCGTGCATTAAGAGATTGTAATTGTGTGGGCGCTAAATTTGTGATCCTGACAAAACAATGCAGGGGGACACAGCACTCAAACTGAGGGGGGAGGAGCTGTTTCCTCTAGGAAGTGCAGCTAACTGGATTGACGTTGGTAATGCCTGCATTAGGTACGACAGGATTATCACTTCATTCACTCAATGTACTCGGGGATGACCCATTTCCAGTTATTCGAATATTAAGTGGAGACAATCACACACTTAAGAAATTATGAAGAACCAAATTCTAAGTGGATTGCCTCAGAATGCAAATGAATATGCCAAATCCTCTTAAGATCTTTGTGATTTAAATTGTTTAAGTTTTTATACTTATAATTTTAGTTTACAAATGTGCAATTTATTAATATAAATAATTAGACAAAAGCTACTACGATTATGTGTCACTATAGCAAGAATCTTAGTTGACTTATTGTTATATCTAGTTCAATTTGTGATCATTAAATTTTACTTATCCTAACCTTACATAACTTAAGCTAACTATTATACCCAAATAATGTAAGATATTCATCAAGAATAAGTAAATATAACAAGAAGAATTAGCAGAGTCTTCTTTGTTTCAAGTTGATTCCATTTAAAAAACTAAACTTGTCAATCTTGTGTCAGTTGTTAGGGATGATTAGAAAGTTAGTTGAAAAAAATAATTGATAATTTAATTGTTCTTAACCTTAACCTAACTGTCTTGTCTGTATATATAAATAATTCATTGGCAATAAATAAATATGATAAGCACTATAAATAAAGTGTTATCGTTATCTAAAGTTCATTTGTCTCTCTTGTTTGAACTAGTTCATAGGCCTAGTTTAGTTCAAGTTGCATAATACAAGTAGCAAAAGTTCTGTTGCAGACCAGGGAAGCTCTTTCTGCCTCTCTCTCTACTATCTTCTCTTTCTCTATACTCTCTTTCAGTCAAAGGGTTAACCGTTCCCCATGTGCGTGACCAGAGTCAAAAGATGCGGTAAGGGCTGCTAGAGGTTTCTCGACAATTGCGCAGTCAATTGCATTGCTAGTGCATCCCGTGACCCATTCATCTGTCCGTCCGTCAGTCGGTCTGTCTGTCATCTATGACAAGGCCTGGTGACGTTCTGAGCGGAATTGCCGTGACACAAAAGACACGCATACGATCGAGAGAATAGAACAGCGACAGAGCTGACCTGGACGCAGTGAGTCAGAAAAAGGGAACACAGCGAAAGTACAGTTGCTCATTGTAATATTCCATTCGGGTTTTTCAATTGGCAACCAAACAACAAAGTAGCAGTTGGAAAAGCACGCAAACTATGAGAAACGTTTTAAAGTTCTTCTGTTTTTCAGTTTTTTCAATTTGCAGTGCGAGTTGTTGCTGCTACAACCGCAAAGAGGCAACGTTTACAACGTTCATCAGGCATGGCTGGGGCACAGATGTAGGCTAGGTAGATGGAGGTGGTGGTGGGGGGCTGTCAGAGAGCGCGCGCCAATCGGAGGCCGCGCCGTGGGCAGACACAACAAAAAGCCGTTGGCTGTCGCTCGATTGGAGCTCGATGTGGGGCGGGCACCGCCAGACCGAACCGAGTGCGGCAACAGGGTTAGAGGTTGAGTCGGGCGCCGCTCAATGTGCCCACTGTGTCCACAGTGCCCACTGTGCGTATTCATCAAACTGAAAAAAATAGAAAAAATACTGGAAAAAAACGAGTTGAGAAAAATGTGTTATTAACTTAACCGCGTAATTACCCCAGGTAGCAGCAACAATGTAGCACGAAGGGGGCAACCGTTGGGCGTGGCAGCCGTTCCGTTGACAGTTTTCAGGCAGCGGCCATTTCTGTTTCGCAGTTCTCGTCGTTCTTTATTATTATTATTGTCATCCAATATGCATCCACGAGTCGCGCTCTATACTTACCCATTGTCTCATGTCTCATGTCGCAGTTACCTCCCTCCCTCCCATTCTCCATCATCTTCTCTCTCTCTCCACTCACCACTCTCCATTTTGGCATTTAACATTTGTTTGTGATAATGACATAGGCGCAGCATGTTTATTTATTCTCTCCCATTGTTGTTGTTGTTGCTGCGTGGGCTGCTTATCGTGTTTTTTATTATACTAATGTAATAGAACCGGGCGGCGACACGCCCCCTTTCGGTCATCACTTTGCCCAGCATTTTGTCGAGCGTTTAATTTATTGGAAAATTGCAACTTGTCAAGCGCAATTTTGTTGTTCCGTGTACGCTCTATAAGTATTGGAATTATATAGTACATAGATGTAGATGGAACTATGCGATGGGATCGGTGCATCCAGATTTATGATACAGAATGAAATGATACAGATTAAACATTGTAAGTAACACGAGAGATCAATAATGATGTGCATCAGAAACATTACGAGTACTTAAATTATCAGATATAGATTGAATAAAAGAAATTCTAGAATGCGGCATTTACAGTTTTGAGTGTTGAGTATAATATACGCGTATACTAATATATTTCATATGCATGCATCCCATCGATCAACCAGTGGTAATTATCCCACAAACTCAGCCTGGCCAATGACTTTCTTTTTGCGATATCGTACACTAAACTTGAGCCAAGTTCGGGATTGCAACTGCAGAATCTTTTCTCTCTTTCGCAAATTTTCCCATGGAGCGATAAGGTCAAAAGTAAAAGTAATGAATCAATTGATAACATCACTCCTAGAGATTACAGTTTGAGTGGTGAATATTTGGATATTTATAATACTCAGCGTACTTTATTAAACATAGGAATACAGTCAAAGAGCTTATGGATCTGAAACATTGCAAAGCCCAAAGATTCTTACATGGATTATAAGAATAAGCACCTTTTTATTTATTTAATTAGTTTAGTTTATAGTCGGACTAAGGTCAGTCGACTGTTTAAAAGTAAAAAAAAAAAACAATTAATAGATATAATTAATAATTTTAAATTTAAAGTAAAATCTTAACTGTGAAGAAAAAAAGAAATTAATTGAATTAAATTTGACTTACCTTAGGTAAGTGTTAAAAATAGAAAGAACCAAGTATACTTTGACTTTTAGACTTTTACTTTATACAAAAGTACGTAGAATTTATTCATTTAGGCTTGTAGCCCCCTTTCGATTACATTATTTTATAATTTTACATTATTCAAGGCGAATTTTTCAAATGGACTGTGAAATGCGTGACTGCACCTTAGATCAGTTTTCTGTACCACAGACAATTAATCGTAATGTCTTGCAAGCACTTGAAATTTTACAATCAGAACATCAGGGTTTCTACGGCGCGGGTGATGTTACCACACAGGTGAAAAGGCAAATGGGAGAATGCGGTAATGGCCCTGCGGTGGGTGACTATGTCCAAAAGTCTTTGGCCAATCTGACCAATATGGGCATACTGGCTTGCGCTGATAGCACTCAATATTGCTTACGTCATACGCTGAGCATGAATGAGGACCTCATGCAAAGAGAACCACTGGAAGATGAGGAGGAGAGTTCTAGCGACGATCTGGAAGATGAATGCTAAGAACTCATTCATCTGCATCATATTTAGTTTTATAAAGAAGTTACAACGCACGTTTCCATATCACTAAATTATATCTATGAAATTGAAATCGACATCAATGAAAGCCTAAATTCTGAAAATAATAGTTAAGTTCGGCAAGGATATTAAGAAGAACATAAATATATATAATACCTCTAGACCTAGAAGACTAAACAAAGAGACGATGCTTATGAAGTGATCATTAACAAGTTCAATAACCAAATGATATGGACTATAATGTTATTCATTTTATACTTCACTAGCCAAACTAGATTACTTAACCTTTTGGATCTATAATCGATTGTTATTAAAACTAGTTCCTTAAATAAAATATACTTTGTTACATATTAAAAAGAAAAAGGGAACTTCTTGATATAAGAACAAAGATTTGTTTTCAACTTTCGGATAATTAAGTTAGGGAAAAGTTCCACGTGAGTTAGATCGTTGATGATATCGAATACAAGTTCCTTTAGTTCCTATTGAATTCTGTATTGTAATAATCGAACTATAGTTAGGGCTAATTTTTATATTAACTAATTTATTGAAAATTGCAACTTGTCAAGCGCAATTTTGTTGTTCCGTGTACGCTCTATAAGTATCGGAATTATATACAATAGTACATAGATGTAGATGGAACTATGCGATGGGATCGGAGCATCCAGATTTATGATACAGAATGAAATGATACAGATTAAACATTGTAAGTAACACGAGAGATCAATAATGATGTGCATCAGAAACATTACGAGTACTTAAATTATCAGATATAGATTGAATAAAAGAAATTCTAGAATGCGGCATTTACAGTTTTGAGTGTTGAGTATAATATACGCGTATACTAATATATTTCATATGCATGCATCCCATCGATCAACCAGTGGTAATTATCCCACAAACTCAGCCTGGCCAATGACTTTCTTTTTGCGATATCGTACACTAAACTTGAGCCAAGTTCGGGATTGCAACTGCAGAATCTTTTCTCCCTTTCGCAAATTTTCCCATTGAGCGATAAGCTCTAAGAATCAAAAAAGATGAATCAATTGATAACATCACTCCTAGAGATTACAGTTTGAGTGGTGAATATTTGGATATTTATAATACTCAGCGTACTTTATTAAACATAGGAATACAGTCAAAGAGCTTATGGATCTGAAACATTGCAAAGCCCAAAGATTCTTACATGGATTATAAGAATAAGCACCTTAGGTAAGTGTTAAAAATAGAAAGAACCAAGTATACTTTGACTTTTAGACTTTTACTTTATACAAAAGTACGTAGAATTTATTCATTTAGGCTTGTAGCCCCCTTACGATCATATCACATTATTTAATAATTTTACATAATTCAAGGAGAACTTTCCAAATGGACTGTGAAATGCGTGACTGCACCTTAGATCAGTTTTCTGTACCACAGACAATTAATCGTAATGTCTTGCAAGCACTTGACATTTTACAATCAGAACATCAGGGTTTCTATGGCGCGGGTGATGTTACCACACAGGTGAAAAGGCAAATGGGAGAATGCGGTAATGGCCCTGCGGTGGATGACTATGTCCGAGAGTCTTTGGCCAATCTGAAAATTATGGGCATACTGGCTTACACTGGTAGCAATCAATATTGCTTAACTCATACGCTGAGCCGGAATGAGCACCTCATGCGAAGAGAACCACTGGAAGATGAGGAGGAGAGTTCTAGCGACGATCTGGAAGATGAATGCTAAGAACTCATTCATCTGCATCATATTTAGTTTTATAAAGAAGTTACAACGCACGTTTCCATATCACTAAATTATATCTATGAAATTGAAATCGACATCAATGAAAGCCTAAATTCTGAAAATAATAGTTAAGTTCGGCAAGGATATTAAGAAGAATAAATATATATAATACCTCTAGACCTAGAAGACTAAACAAAGAGACGATGCTTATGAAGGGATCATTAACAAGTTCAATAACCAAATGAAATGGACTATAATGTTATTCATTTTATACTTCACTAGCCAAACTAGATTACTTAACCTTTTGGATCTATAATCGATTGTTATTAAAACTAGTTCCTTAAATAAAATATACTATGTTACATATTAAAAAGAACCAGTAAGAAAAGCAACAGTCGCGCAGCACGCGACAGTGGGATACCCTTCGACCTATGTTCCCGTGCAGTCTCATTTGTTAAATTCATACACATATGCATATGCACATGCTTTACAATTATTCCCAACAGATGGCGCTCGCGTTTCGTGCCCGCCCGCCTCTCTTGTTAGCTGACAGAAGCATTTGGTTTAATGCTCATACTTTCTTAAATAACTTCTGTGTTTATTGTTCGATCGGAGACTACGTAGATATTTCATTCAGCTTAGTATATGTTAAAGTCAGAAAGTTGTAGCTTTTATACAGCGCTTACAAATTGAGTTTAAAAAAAAACGAGAGCAACAGTCGCGCAAAACGCGACAGTGGGATACCCTTCGACCTATGTTCCCGTGGAGTTTAATTTGTTAAATTCATACACATATGCATATGCACATGCTTTGAAATTAATCCCGACAGATGGCGCTCGCGCTTCGCGCTAGTCCGCCTCCCTTGTTAGCTGACAGACTTTCTTAAATAACTTCTGTGATTATTGTCCGATCGGATTGTAATTTGGAGACTGCGTAGATATTTCATTTAGCTTAGTATATGTTAAAGTCAGAAAGTTGTATCTTTTATACAGCGCTTACAAATTGAGTTCAAAAATTAAATTATTGATTTGTGGGGGCGGTGGGCGTGGCACCTAACATTTGAAATAAACTTCATCAGCTTATAGTACACATGAGTCTTCATGCCAAAATTGAAAACTCTAGCTCTTATAATAGCTGAGATCTGTGCGTTCACACAGACAGACGGACAGATGGACAGACAGACAGACATAGCCCAATCGACTCGGCTTGTGATCCTGAGCAAGAATATATATACTTTATGGGGTCTCCCACGCCTCCTTCTGCCTGTTACATACATTTGCACAAAGTTAGTATACCCTTTTTGACCATTTTCAATGGTCGAAGGGTATAAAAAGGGAACTTCTTGATATAAGAACAAAGATTTGTTGGCAACTTTCGGATAGTTATGTTAGTAGGAAAAGTTCCACGTGAGTTAGATCGTTGATGATATCGAATACAAGTTCCTTTAGTTCCTATTGAATTCTGTATTGTAATAATCGAACTATAGTTAGGGCTAATGTTTATAGGAACTAATTTATTGGAAAATTGCAACTTGTCAAGCGCAATTTTGTTGTTCCGTGTACGCTCTATAAGTATTGGAATTATATAGTACATAGATGTAGATGGAACTATGCGATGGGATCGGTGCATCCAGATTTATGATACAGAATGAAATGATACAGATTAAACATTGTAAGTAACACGAGAGATCAATAATGATGTGCATCAGAAACATTACGAGTACTTAAATTATCAGATATAGATTGAATAAAAGAAATTCTAGAATGCGGCATTTACAGTTTTGAGTGTTGAGTATAATATACGCGTATACTAATATATTTCATATGCATGCATCCCATCGATCAACCAGTGGTAATTATCCCACAAACTCAGCCTGGCCAATGACTTTCTTTTTGCGATATCGTACACTAAACTTGAGCCAAGTTCGGGATTGCAACTGCAGAATCTTTTCTCTCTTTCGCAAATTTTCCCATGGAGCGATAAGGTCAAAAGTAAAAGTAATGAATCAATTGATAACATCACTCCTAGAGATTACAGTTTGAGTGGTGAATATTTGGATATTTATAATACTCAGCGTACTTTATTAAACATAGGAATACAGTCAAAGAGCTTATGGATCTGAAACATTGCAAAGCCCAAAGATTCTTACATGGATTATAAGAATAAGCACCTTTTTATTTATTTAATTAGTTTAGTTTATAGTCGGACTAAGGTCAGTCGACTGTTTAAAAGTAAAAAAAAAAACAATTAATAGATATAATTAATAATTTTAAATTTAAAGTAAAATCTTAACTGTGAAGAAAAAAAGAAATTAATTGAATTAAATTTGACTTACCTTAGGTAAGTGTTAAAAATAGAAAGAACCAAGTATACTTTGACTTTTAGACTTTTACTTTATACAAAAGTACGTAGAATTTATTCATTTAGGCTTGTAGCCCCCTTTCGATTACATTATTTTATAATTTTACATTATTCAAGGCGAATTTTTCAAATGGACTGTGAAATGCGTGACTGCACCTTAGATCAGTTTTCTGTACCACAGACAATTAATCGTAATGTCTTGCAAGCACTTGAAATTTTACAATCAGAACATCAGGGTTTCTACGGCGCGGGTGATGTTACCACACAGGTGAAAAGGCAAATGGGAGAATGCGGTAATGGCCCTGCGGTGGGTGACTATGTCCAAAAGTCTTTGGCCAATCTGACCAATATGGGCATACTGGCTTGCGCTGATAGCACTCAATATTGCTTACGTCATACGCTGAGCATGAATGAGGACCTCATGCAAAGAGAACCACTGGAAGATGAGGAGGAGAGTTCTAGCGACGATCTGGAAGATGAATGCTAAGAACTCATTCATCTGCATCATATTTAGTTTTATAAAGAAGTTACAACGCACGTTTCCATATCACTAAATTATATCTATGAAATTGAAATCGACATCAATGAAAGCCTAAATTCTGAAAATAATAGTTAAGTTCGGCAAGGATATTAAGAAGAACATAAATATATATAATACCTCTAGACCTAGAAGACTAAACAAAGAGACGATGCTTATGAAGTGATCATTAACAAGTTCAATAACCAAATGATATGGACTATAATGTTATTTATTTTATACTTCACTAGCCAAACTAGATTACTTAACCCTTTGGATCTATAATCGATTGTTATTAAAACTAGGTCCTTAAAGAAAATATACTATGTTACATTTTAAAAAGAAAAAGGGAACTTCTTGATATAAGAACAAAGATTTGTTTTCAACTTTCGGTTAGTTATGTTAGGAGGAAAAGTTCCACGTGAGTTAGATCGTTGATGATATCGAATGCAAGTTCCTTTAGTTCCTATTGAATTCAGCATTGTAATAATCGAACTATAGTTAGGGCTAATTTTATAGGAACTAGTCAAAGGTGCCGCTACGCCACTGTTCTGTGGTCCACTGTGCAGGCCCAAATAAAGCCTTCCAGGAAGTTGTCAATAAAAAAGGCAAACGGGAGCGGGAGCAGGGGAAGCCTGCTGCCTCAGCGACAGCCTCCTGCGATAGATCGAAGAGAAAACGTGCCATAAATTGCAAAAATTGCAATAACAATGAGACGAGCTGAGCGAACAGTGGCCAAAGAGGACCCAAAGTGGCCAGCGGACAACGCAGGCAGCCGGAAACAATTGCGGACGGGACACACGGACAGACGGACAGCAAAAGCAAAAGCAAAAAAAGAAGAGAAGTAGAATGAATGAATAAAATGGGAAATTGAAAATCGGCAGTGAAAAAAGTCAATGTTGCATCAAGTTATTGTTTGGCCAAGTAATTGATACGCTCTCTCAATGGGAGTCGGCGAGGGGAGAATGGTGAAGGGAGAATGGAGAGAGAATGCAGATAGGGCAGCTCCTGGCCAGGGGCATTAACGACAATGGCAATAACAACAACAACAACAACAGCAATAACAATAACACGCATAAATGTCAACTTCATGTAACTGACAAACTGGCAAAAGTGACAAACTCACGAGCTGAACAAACTGTCTGACAAAGTGTTCATGGCAGGGGGGGATGCGGTTTGGTCCTTTTTCCTTTGTTGCACATTGACCTGGTGCTCGGTAAGGACACAGCATGCGACACAATTTATCAATTAGATAATTCCCGCTGCCAGCCCGACCCGGCCCAGCTCGGCACGGCCTGCGATCCTCTGTGCGAGGGTCTCCACGAGCCTTCCTAATTACGCGGCGCGCTGACAAATTCCCCTGCAAAGGCAGCGGGCAGGGCGACGCTCTTCGCATTCGGGAAGTCATCGGAAATCCGGACACAATCGAAGAACAGCTCGTAAATCCCAGACAAATGATTATAATAGTTGTCAATTTCTCGCACTCTCATTGTCGCCTCGATGCGTCGCCGGCCTGATCGATGGATCTCCAGCCTCAGATGGTGTTGTGGATGATGCTATCGATTGTCTGGCTTGTGTTTGCCTATGTCCTTGTGCCATCCCAGTTCCATTCCCCCTTTCTCCTTGCCCCTCTCCACATGGCCGTGGCTGTGTGCTATGCCAATTGTTTGTCTGGCTAACCACAAAGCGTTCTGCGTCCTGTGTCCTGCATGGCTTGGCTTGGCTTGGCTCTCTTGCTGCTATTTCAATCAACAACAATGCGCAGGCTGTCGCAGCATGTGGTCCCCATCCAGGAGCTGCCCTATAATTGCCGATCCAGCAGCAGCTTACACAAAGCCACAACAGCAACAGCAATAACAGGCACAACAACCACAACAATAAACAGAAAATGAAAAAAAACCGAAGAGAAAACTTTAAATTGAAAATCGCGCCTGATGTGTTTGTGCGTTAATTTTGCGACGCTGTTTGTAAAACTTTTTAATTGATTGACAATTTCGCATTCACAACAGAAGTCATATTTATGCCGTATAACCCGCTTATCCTGCGTAAGCATATTGTTTTTTTCTGGCTTTTTTTTCACAATTCCCTGCGAATTCATCCGCATGACATGACGCATTAGACACGCCTCGCTGCATTCACATTCGCATCCGAGTTCCTCTTGCGTTTTCCTTCAGCTCATGCAAATAATCAACTATCCACCAATAAATCCCCCCTTCAATTTGCCAATTCGTAATTCGATTTAGCACTCAATGGGTTAACTAATTTCTCTTGCTCTCGACGTGACTGTAAAGTGCTAAGGAACTTCTCTTCCTTTGTATATTTCTTGTGGTTCCCGCCGAAATTGGATTGAGGTCATCGATTCATGAGGAATTGGCTTCCTTACGTTAAATTAGCACTTCCCCATTCAGAAGTTGCTTCATTAGTTTACTAGACTTTATCTAGAGTCTATTGCAGTTGCGATTTAGTAAAATAAAAAGTGAAGAACATGTACAAAACTCTCTCAATAATGTGAAAACTATGTTAAACAGTCTTATATAATAGTATAGGTATATTTTAAATAGACACCCATTACAGATTCAACTAACATTTGCCATATCATAAATGCTATTCTTAAACTAAGCAATCCTCAACTAACTTGACTCATCATTATCTCATCAAGCAATCAAAGTGAACTTCATGAAATTCCTTTACTTTGGTGTCGTAAACGCAATTAATGTTTGGCACTTCTATGAATATTGCATATTGAATTGTGATCCATTACAATCGACAATTAATGACAGCGTGTATTGCAATTAAACTCTAATGCCACGATAAGTTTTCAACGATAAGCTGTCTCGACACACCCGAAAGCTAATAAATCCAACAGAAAATGAACATAAATCGTCAACTAGCCACAGTGTTGGCAACTTTTCTATTGCAAAAAGAGCTGAAGTTGTACAAAGTATATATGTTATGAAATATAATTTATATTTAAGATAAATCTTGTTTAATGAAATTATCAACTTCATCTTTGTAACTTTCAAAGCTAAAATTGAATAGTGTACAACTAATTAAATCTCAATTCAATTGCAGTTCGATACTGATGGAATCGACTTGGTATATGGTATACTGATGGTATATATAAATAAATAATCATTGAATGTTCTAAAATATATCTATAATTTCATTGAATCCTTAAGATATCATGAATCACAGTGACAATCATGTCATTATTTCGGGTGATATATTCAATTCGATTTAAAATGTTCTGTATTTATAAATGATAAAGTGAAATTGTTTAAATTGTTTAAAAATTATTCAAATCGCGTAAGTGTTGCGACCTGCTTGAGTACATTAAAAGTCATAAGGGTTGCGGAATTGTTTGCTTTGCAAAAAGAGGCCTCAAAAGCTAAAGTGCTCAAGTGGAAGACGGCATTGTCGCTAAACAGCTGAATTGACAACACTGACTGGCACCCCCTGGCAACGTCAGTTGGGGCTGGTTCTGTGACTGCAGGAGACTGGGGGATGAGGGGTAAGATAGCTGCATACAGGCTTGTTGTTGACTCGTGTGCGGCATTCGATTGAAAGGCGAATCGAACAATAAAATCGAACCAAGTGCGGCACATGCAGCAATGTACAAAGCCAATTGCCGCTAATTTTCTAATTAAATCATTAAATTTAATAATAAGGCAAAGACGGACGGACAATCAGACGGGCAGACAGACAGAGACAGAGTCAGTAGAACAGAGACGGACATGTGCATATGTATGTAGTTACATTGTACGTACATGTGTATGGTATGTTAGAATGGCATTCGATGAAATTGGAACCGGAACTTGCAAAGCTTGCAACTAGCCAGAACCCTTGCCCCGTGTGGCACGCGTGACAAATGACAAATTGGGCGTCAGTCCAGTTTGAGGTTCCCAAAAAGGCCTCTACCCTTTTGATGCTTGTTTGAAACTCTGTATTCTAATGGGTTACTTAGTAGAGCTGGAGAAACATCGAAGTTTGCTGGGGTTTTTTATATGAAACATCGATGTTTACCGTTTATCCAGCTCTTTTACCTGGGCATAATTTAAATGTGGGGATACAGCAATAATTTCGCAAATTTGATAATGTGAATTGAGTCTCATGATATTACAACAAGTTATTTATTAAGTAGTCATAAGTTTACCTTATCAGTTTTTTAGCAAATTAATAGTTTTTACGGTTAATTTGTTTACATATGTTTCCCCTTGTTATTTTCATTGATCAAATTCAATTTATTTTCCATATAAATTATATTTCTAAGTAGAAGAGGCCAACAACAAGGCCTGTACTCTTAATATGCAGGTATAATTTTGTGTAATATTCAAAGATGTTTAAGGTAAAGTGTTCTTTGTAATAAAAATTATTATTTTAAGAAATTCCCATTTACAATTATACACGAATTGTATCAATACTCGTAGCTGCTTTGATTAATAAGAAACTAAGGCGAATCCCAAATTATTTAGCTCTATATAAGACTCTACTAATATTATTATGTGAATTAGTTTCTGTTGCATAAACAGAGGTTTTCTTATTTCATGTGTACAAAAATGCATGATATGTAATGCCTCAACTAGAATAGATGATTAAGATCAGCCAGCTTTATCAATTTGAAAACTTTAAACCCAACTCAGCTTCCGTCTGCGGCGCTTCTGTTGCAGTGCTCAAATTACGCGCGACGCGTGTGGAATATATCAAATCAGATGGTGGCGAAATTAGCAGACAGGCAGGATAAGGCCGCAGGCGAAAACGTGACCCCTATCCCTCTCTCCTCCTCTACTACAGGCAGGATAATGCCGCGGGCGAACATCGTCAGCTGCTTCTCTGTCTCTCTCTCCCTGTTGCTCTTGGAAATTATTTCAATCGAATGAGCCGCGACAAATGATTTTCATTACTGCGATTTCTCGCAGATTTTAAAATTACACGGATTGACTTACAAATACTCTGTGGGCGGAGGAGTGTGTGTGTGCACAACCTATTTAGCTTGGAATTGGCTTACGCAAGCAGAGCCGTTGACTGCGGCCTCCACACGCAAGACTGGAAAGCATCTTCGGGACAGTTTTCAGTTCAGGTCAGTTGGGATTGTTGAAACAATGCTCGACCAACAACTGGCTCGTTCTCAGGGTGGGGCACGTAGTTGTACATAAGGAGGAGACATTGCCTCCGCACTCGGACACGATTCCACTCGATTTGACCTTCTCGTCACAGTGAAACACTGAGACACTGATACAATGACAGCAACAAAGAGCTGGCGAGCACGCTACCCTGTAATTTAAATAATGTAAATGTGAGAAATATAATTGTTATTGGCCTTACATGGTGCACATACGTGTCTCCCAGTGTCTCTCTGTGTGCGTGTGTGACTGTGTGTCTGTCTGCATCGTATCATGGCACTTTTTTTTGTAGCACCTCGTTAGCGTTCCCTTCCATGCGTTGTCCTCTGAATAATTGATGTCCTTGTACCCCGTGTACGCTGTATATGGTGCAAATAGCCATCAGCTCCTGCTACTGCTCCTCCTCCTCCTGTTCGTTCTGCTCCCAGTTTTGCCTAGTTGTGTTGCTCGTGTTGCTGTCTACACCTTGGGGCATTGCGGTTAGTCCTGTCAACCGGCATATGCGGCTCATAATCGTCCTTGCAGACGTAGTTATTGTGAAGTTGAGGAAAGTTAACTCAATTGTTTATTGCATTCATTCATGTACAACTTAAATGTTATTGGGATCTGGGTTAGCTTTCGATTTGTATACTTATTGCTTAGTGAATTCGCCAATTTGCTTTTTATTTATACAAAGAAATCTTCCCTATTAATGCTGCAGCTGAATTCTTCAGTTGTAAAACGGTTTATTCTTTTTGTATTCATTTTCAATTTCAGTTTTATTGAGGCGATTCAAAGTTTTATACAAGACATAAATATTTATTTTATTTGATTTTGATTGTGTAGACTCCAGTCATCTATCTGCAGAGCTAATGATCTCTATAATAAGTTCGATTACAGATAGAATTTATTGTTTGTATTCTCTAATGTAGCGGATTCGATGTGCTCTATGTGAAGTACACCATAAAGCCAGCTTGGTACACAGCGAAATGCCAATTTGTTGGTGTCTTGTTGGCGACACTTGTAAAGCCCCCGTGAACTAGATAAGCCCGCAAAGGGGTATACTGTGGCATAAGAAGACTACAATTAAAAGATTCTGCCTGTTTGCAAATTAAATTCATATTTCTTCCTAATTTACTTCAAATCAAATGCAAGCTTCTTATATGAGTAGTGAATGAGGCTCAGTATGAGGTTGGCACAATATGCGATCTATTATAACTTGCAACCTTGCACACCCTGTACTATACAGGTCATCTGGCAGTCGAGCCGAGTCTCGATACGTGCAACCCGAGCGGACTTGCTTGTTTTTCTTAACAAGCTACATGACAGGAGTGTAAAACCGCAGACTGTGGTCGGGGCTAACTAGGGACATTACAAGCTAAAAGGAGCAAAACAAGAAAAATAAAAAGAGAACTAGAAAAAGTAGAAAAAAAAGCGTAATTGTAATGCGTTTCATTTGAAAAATATTAATTATAAACGAGACAAAGAGAGCCTTGTTCGTGTACTCGACTATCGGACTATCGTGCAGGAGGAATTTTTAATATAGGTACCCCTATGTACAAGGTCTATCCTATATCGCCACTATAAGTTTGAAATGTTTTCTTTTTTTTTTTTTATTCTGTCTCTCTTGCTTGTTTTAAATTTTTTTCTGTTTTCGCTACGCTGTGGACAAGTCAAATGAAATGTTGACAGGTGGGCGTGGCCGTACTAAAGGGCGGCGTTTGGAAATTGGAACAGGCTGACGACCTAATTGTGAGAACCAGCGAGTGTGCAGGAAATCTGATAAACAGTCAGCAGGCCCCGCTGCCTCTGCCTCTGCCTCCTACTCGGCCTCGGCTTCCATCTCCTTGTGCACATGTTGCACATGTTGCACTTGCAATGTTTGAAACCGAAAACGCATATTAGCTGACAAAATGCACACAAAGTGTGCAGAAAGGGGAGACGGGAGACGGGAGACAGGACATTCGAATGGCATCGGCATCTAATGGATGAGCGACTGCCGATGATGCGAAGTTGCGATAAGCCCCGCACAATGCGAACACATTTCGGCACATGAGCAGCGCAGACACTTCCTGTCTTCGCACTGGGTTCACCTTGGTTCGGGTTCACCTTGGTGCGTCTCCCGTTTCATCAATGGAGTTGAAACTATCTGAGTGCGTATTTTTCGCAGCGTGGGAGCCGCACGACAGCAGCAGCCGGAGATGCCGGCGGACGCCATGTATGGTGGACAATAAATAGTGCACAGGACGGAGGAACAGGTAGCAGCAGGAATGGGAGAACGGGAGAAAGGCAGAGAGACTCACGTCTCAATGGGAAGAGAGAGGAAAGGGAGCACAATGTGCGCAAAAAACATTTCATTGTGTTTACCGCAGCACCCAAGAGACAGAGGGAGACAGACAGAGAGAGACAGAAAGAGAGAGAGAGAAGAGAGCTGCAGGTCGTGTCGTGCTTTGAGACATTCGATCCGACTTCAAATGCTGCTGCTGCTGCTGCGGCTGCCATGGCAAAAGGGATAATAACGAGGCTAATAGACGGTATCGAATTTAACTCTAGCAGATAATCATCTCGGGGCCGTCTTTCCGTTTTCTCTCTCTTTCTCTTCCTCTCCCTCTCTCGGCATGTGTGTGTGTGGGTAATTGTCTAGCGATACTTGACGCTGCAACTGACAAGTGGGTCCGGCTCCGGACTTGGGTCCTTGAGCTGAGAGGTGAAGGAACCAAGCAACAATCGCGCAACTCTTTCCTTCCCTTCCTTTCCCCTTGCTTTACTTTGGCGTGTCCTTTTGTCAGTTGGCAGCAGAGCGGCGCAAAGCGTGCAGCCTGATGGCAGATCCATTCATGCTCCCGATCCCGATCCCGATCCCAATCTGTAGCAAGTAATTAAATGCAATAGCTGCCATCGATCTATCGATCTATGAGCGGATATGCATGAGCTGCGCCCGGGATTGCGTGCAGCCTCGGGGAGCCGCCGCTGTCAGTTGCAAGTTGCCAGTTGCAGTATGTCCATTGCCAGTTGCCAGTTGGCAGGCCAATTAAATGTGCCATGTGGATTTGGAGGCCCGAAAAGGGTTCGCAGCCTTGGCATCAGTATCGCGTTCACTTTTCCACAATTGTCGCTTAATTATTTACATATTCTGTCTGTGTGTGCGTGAGTGTGTGTGTGTGTGTGTGCACTCAACCCTTTGAGGTTGTCGTGAGGCACAATCGAAATGTGAATTAAATGATAGGTTCGACAATCCAAATTGAACTTTAACTAATAATGATAGTCGTGGCCCGTTTGAAGACTTGTTAACGAACTTATTAGGCGTAACAACCACATGCAAATGCTGGAAAATAACAACTCACAACTATAAATACAATCCACATACATATACATACATTTATACGTACATATATATACATATAAAGTATAATATCATTCAGTATTTTTAGTATCAAGTGCCCCGCTCCGAAGGTAACCCGTTCAAGCAGGTGCGTGCAGCGGGAGGCAGAGAAGTAGGAGGAGCACAGGGGGGTGGAGTCAGGCAAATAGAGCAATCAAGTATATGTCGGGAAAAAGCAACTAGCCAGCAATTGTGGCTATTTCTTAATTAGCCTCTGCTAGCTTCTGTTTCCGGCGCCATTTTGTGGCTCTTTAATTTCGGTTTTCTCCTTTCACATATCGTTTTTCTCTCTATGAGAAGGTTGAGTCTTTAAACAATTAATTCAACTTGAATATACAGAAACTGCTTTAGCTTTAAGTTATAATATCAATTTAAGTTTATCATCAATTTAAGCTATAAACTTTTAGTACATCTTTAAGAAACTTGCCTCTTTTTAGGGAAAAAGGAATGAAAAAGGTGATAGTAAGTATCTTCAAGTTTTGTTGAAGAAATCTGAATTGTGAGGCTGAAAATATATAAAGCTGTATCTAAATAATCCCTCTAAACCTTAAACTAGAACACTCCTTATGCATTTGGTAGGAAATTGCACAGATACGATCTTTCGAGGGCTATCTGCTAAGTTTACAGCCTGACCATGATGCAAGCACTTTAAAATTGTTTTATTATTGTATTTTTCAACACTGTCTTTTTCTTTTGTATGTCGATATACTTCTTTCAGTGATGTTAAACATTTCCACACACACCTCAGGGGCACTTGCACTTATAACCCAGTTAAACTTGGCAATAACTGAACCTGAACTTCGACAAATTGCTCGATTGTCCTTTTGGCTACAACAATAAATATTTAAGGGAATGAAAAAGCCACAGGATAACAGCAACAACAATCAAGGCAATCACAACAACAGTTACATTAACAATAACAATAACAATAGCAATAGCAATGGGAAATAAGAAGAAATGTAATCAATAGCGGGAAAAACAGCGACAGTTAATGAGATTAAAATACGCTGCGGGTGTCCTGCGCTGCGTCCTGCGTCGCTGCTGCTGCTGCGCTGCGCTGCGGGACATTTTGCGCAATAGAAATGAGAATGAGAATGCTGTGAAAATAAAATATCACAAATTGAGAAATTGAGAAACTGAGAATTTGTCACTGCAGGGAGGAGGAGGAAAAAAGGCAGCAAGGAATGCGAGAAAGGAAGCAGGAGAATGTGAGAATGCGGGAGAATGTGAGAAATGCGAGAGCATAAATCACTGCCATAAATTAGTTGGCTTTTAATTACGATTATTATGCTGATAATAGCGCGCATTTAACGCGCGATAAACATAAATAATCGTGTCAAATGCAAACAGATGTGAAGAGACTCCCAAAGACAGTCTTCGCTGCCAGAGAGAGAGGGAGAGAGAGCGGGAGAGAGAGTTGGAAGACAGCGCCAACAGCAGCAGCAGCAACAACAAATCACGCGCTCTCATTCAGCAGTAATAACGACAACAACTTGCTGCAACAACTACAACTACAACTTGAGCAACAACAACAACAACAAAAGGCAGCAGAGATTTCCAGCCACAAAGAGGATGAAATTTTTGTGGTGCTGCTTAATGAAAACAATGTGTGAACAAGGAGGAAGCACCCGCAGCGCCTTTTTGGGGGGCGGGGCGCCCATTAAGAAATTTTTGTAGTGCCTGCAGTGGCCTTTGCCTCTGCCCCAGCGCACAGCCCCCCGTATGCTGCCCCCCTTCTGCTGTGCAACTAAAGTGTTGACACTTTGGAGCAGCTGCTATGCAGCAGAGCATCGTGTCGTCGTAGTTCTCAAGTCCCCCCTTCTCCATGTGTGTTGCCTATTGTCTCTCAAATATGTGTGTGAGATTCATATTTACATGTGCAAGTATACCCTGTATAAACATTGGATATAGACAAGCTTATTAGCACTCAAATTACTCGTTAAGAGAACTTGATAGCAGTTATCGGAAAGAGCTCGCATGGATTCTTTACACTACACATCTCCAACAGATAACTATACAATAATTAGGGATAGTTTTTACAGATCTTACACATCTTTAAAGACTTTGTAGTTAAGAAATGAAGTTATGAATATCACAACACATTTATATTCTTTATTTAATTTTTAAGAATAGATCCCTAGTATCAATCTAGATAACATAAGAAATATATCATTATAAATATGTAGTTTATTAAGCGAAATGTAAATGAAATGTATTCATACTTGATTATCATTTTAATGAATCAATATTATTATATATTTAATATTATATTAACATTCAATATTATATAATCATTTAAGACAATAATATGATAAATAATTTGTACTTATAACATATTATTTAATTACAGTGTTTATTTATTATTTTTTATTTTCTAGCCCATAACTTGATTAGGTGGTAAAGTGCGTCTATCTCAACGACAGATCTAGAGAATCTTTTTTTAAAACACAAGAAGAAGTGACGCCTCTGCTGATAGTTTTTACAGGGTGTGAAAAGGGTATCTATCGGTTGACAGTTCTATCCTTGTTGGCTTGTCGGCGCTCTTCCTTATTTAATTAAAATTTACTGCTAATGATTTTGTTAGCGCCGCTGTAGCGCCCATTTATCATCGAGCATGTCTTGTGCCATTCACTGTGCGTGTGTGTTAGTATGTGAGTGTGTGTGAGTGCCAGTGTCAGTTTGAGTACCGCAAACCGATGCCAAACGCATGCTCCCCGGCTACGGCTTCAGCTCCAGCTCCGGATCTGGTGTCCTTCTCATATTCCTGTTGTTTCTGTGTTGTTATTCTGGATTTTCGTTATTTTAATTTACAGCTTTGGTGACGTTCTTTTGAAATTCGACCATCCGAAAGACCACAGCGGGAACCTGCAACGGCAACGGGAGCTGGACATGGCAACATTACAGAGCAGCCAAATTGCTACCAATCTGACACCCGTAATGAAGCTGTAACCCCAAAGAGGACATACATAAATACATACACAGAACTCGCATATAGAAACTGCAAATGAACAAAATGATGTGACTAAAGGTTATATTTAAGCGAAAGTCTGACAACACTTGTGAGTTCCACGTGGGTAATGTACATATGAAATACCTGCATAATTATCTAACAATACTTGCAATAAAAGCTCAGCTAAACTTCGTGCTTCGGCTTCTGAATGTTTAAAATACATTGGAATGAGATAAGCTAAGGAACTTTGTCTTCAACTCTATAACTATATATATAGTATGTATAATAAACCCATTTAAGCGTACCCTGATTAATTTAAAAACTGTAATAAATAAAATGAAAACAGTTTGACAAGTACAAGTTCGATCTGCTTAACATCCTTATTAAGAGTTAGTGTCGATGAAGGTTATAGAGGTCTGTTCAATTCCAGATTATCATGCCCAGCGAATATGTGGCATGTGAATAGCATGAATAACACATGAGTATGTGATTGATATCGTGTATGTTGTGTATTCTTTTGCAGTTATGAATACAGATGAGTTGCAGGATATCTGCACGGCGAGCACTCTCGAGTGAAGCGCACTTAGCGTTATTTATGTACTTGCTGTCAAACGATTTCCATTCATTGTCCTGGAATGAATGTAGCCCCACCACCGCCTCCCCCTCTTGCAACCGAAATAAAAACTGTGCTCAACTCATGCCAAACCCAACGCCCCATCGAGAATGTCAACACATACAGTGCTGGGGTAAAGTAAATGCGCAGCTTAATCTACTCATAAGAAGCACAACCAAAAAAAAAAAATCAAAACCAATCTGCACACACTTCAATTTCAATCTGTTTGGCTTGTAACCCTCGTGCAACCCCCCACTCCACCCCCAGCACCTACCCCTGCCCCAGATACGTCGCTGCTGCGTTGTCTGGCAACGACCCCAGGCAACAAATCTACCGTAATAAAATTTAAATCACCCAAACAGCAGCCGACCCCAGTTGATAAAGCAAGTAACTGGCGAGGGCGGGCGACCAGAGCGAATGACGAATGAATACCGAGTGAGTGCCCCGTAAATGCCGTAAACCCCGTGAAGAGCGTTAGCGTAAAACGCTTTTCGACCCATGACCTTTTCTCTCTTAAGTCGTTAACGACAAGGTTGGCCGGG
This sequence comes from Zaprionus capensis, assembly GCA_018903675.1. Lineage (NCBI taxonomy): Eukaryota > Metazoa > Arthropoda > Insecta > Diptera > Drosophilidae > Zaprionus > Zaprionus capensis. The sequence continues at coordinate 8,411,529 of JAEIFN010001073.1, read as the reverse complement.
CCGCCCACGATGACGCCCACCAAGCACAGCATTCCAAGAGGGGGCAAATGTTAAATAAACTATCAGAGAAGGGTACCCCAGAGTACGGCGGTACCCTCACCCTTACCACCCACCCATTCTCTAACGTACCAGTCTGCCCACCTCTCTCTCCCCCCATCCCCCCTCTCCCAGGGTAAACCCCTCATCAGCGGCCGCGTCGGAAGTCGCAGCATCCCCCACATGAGTCAAAACATATTTTACGCTTGCGAACTTGCAGATACAGATACAATTGCACAGTTACACAGATACAAATATAGATACTGAAAGACAATTTACGTAATTCCGTCTGCCCCTGGACAAATTGATTTCCATTACATTAAGAGGAACGAGGGGAGATGGGTGGGCAAAAGAATATACTGAGGTACTCATCTGTTTTCGCTTTTTTTTACATTTATTTTTAATAAAATTTAGATATATTTGTATTTTATTTAAATAATTAATTTACATTCTGTTTGACAAAAAAAAAATGTATTTATATTATATATATATTTATATATATATATATATATGGTATATATATATATATATATGTATAGAGATTTATATAGGTAGAAGTTGCTGAAAGATGCTAAGTGCTTCCGGCTACGGTTTCGGCTAAGTGAGTTTTTCTTTCGGCTAAAAACTAATCAAGCACAAATTTGTTTTCTCTTTTATTTTCATGTTTGTTTTTTGTTTTTTTGTTTTTTTTTTTGTTTTTTTGATCGGATTCTCCAGTTCTGTAAGCACTGTGTTAAGTAGTATCTAGTTGAGCTTAGGCTAGAAAACAACAAAAACATTTAGTCACATGGTTAAAGCACTAGCATCTAAAAATAGTATGTATATTCAGTATATCGAGTGGATAGCAAAAATAAGACATACAAATTGGTTTACAAAATGGCGTCGCAACCGCCCACGCCCCATCGGGGGCTCTACTACTCTCTGTCTCATTTTTTCCTTTTGTGTTCCTCCATTTCTTTTGCCATTTTCTTTTGCACATCAATTTGTCTTGTTTTTTGTTTTCTTTTTTTTTTTTTTTTGATTTCTTTTCTTTTGTTTTTACAATTTTGGTTTTCAATGCTTAAACATCACTAAGTTTTTCATTTGCAATTTCTTTTTCTGCACTTTCATAATTGGACTAGAAATATTTATTTTTATTATTTTTATGCTTTCGTATCGTATTTTATTATGTTTCATTTCGTTTTCAATGTTTTCCTTCGCATTATTTTCCTGATTTTAATCAGAACTTTCAAAAACTTTTGCAAATTTTTATTACTCTTATGTGCATGTGTGTGTGTGTGTATGTGTTTGTAGCATATCATATGTTAAGTTAAGTAATGCATTCAATAGACAATTATCTTACTTAAGATCTAGTCAAAAAAAAAATGAATCAATCACATCTACGTGCTAGACAAAAAAAAGTTGTGAGATAAAAAAAAATTATTTCGTTTTTGTTTTGTGCATTGTTTTTTTTTTTTGTTTTTCTTTGCTTGTGTTTAAGTGTAGCTTAGTCTATAGCAAAGCAATAATTGAATAGGTTTTCCATATATATATTTTTGAGAATCGTTTACGAGACTACCGCAATACGCATACGCATACACATAGACATCTAGAGATACGGTAAATACATATATACAAAAGGGGACTGTGATTGGGGGGGAGGGGAGTTAAGGTCTGCGTTCGATCTGAATGAACTGTATAATCTGCATAGATTCGTGATTGTTGTTCTTATCGGGCAACTGCTCTCTATATACACGTACATATATACGATATACGATACACGATACACGATATACGATATAGTATAGTAAGTATGGATATCATAATAATAATCGCAATAATGATCATAATAATAGTGATAAAAGAAGCTTAAGTTTACGTTTCCATCGGCGCGAGAAATCAACTCTCCCGTTGTCGCCTGAAATGATCAATCAAAAATTCTCTACGCGCTACTCTTGTTGTGGGCTGTAGGCACTGCCACGCCCACTACATATAGATATCGTCCAATTGCTGCTGCTGCTGCTGTTGCTGCTGTTGCTGTGTCCAGGTGGAACCCAGTTCTGCTCAGTTGGTGAACAGAAAGGGTCCCAGCGACCCTCAAACCATCGGTGGCTTTATGTCCACCAGAGCGCTGTGGTCAAGTCGATGGTCAAGGCCACCGGGACTGGGTGCCGACGTGCCCACCAGATGATGGTGGTGATGATGATGCAGATGGGCATGGGGATGCGACTGCTGCTGCTGTTGTTGCTGTGCGAATTGCTGCTGTTGTTGCTGCTGATGCGCTGATTGATGCGATTGATGCGCTGATTGATGCGATTGATGTGACGATTGATGCGAGTGTTGCTGCTGCTGCTGTTGCTGCTGCTGTTGCTGTTGCTGCTGCTGTTGTTGTTGGTGTTGCTGATGTAGCATCACCGGCGAGCCGCCCGCGGCGACCATCTGGTGCGGCGTGGCCAGGTGCAGACCGCCGCCCAGCAAATTGCTGGGCGTGCTTGAGGCGCTGTGGCCATGCAGCGAGGTTGGGGTGCCGGGATGGCTGCCAGCTCCACCGCCGGTGGATCCATTGCCGCCGTTACCGTTGCCGGCCGACGATGAACCACCACCGGAACCGGAGCCAGAGCCGGTGCCAGAGCTGGCGGAGCCACCCCCGCCGCCACCACCTGCGCCCGTCTGTTGGCCACTGGACGCGCCGCCCAGCCCGTTAGACTCACCCGACTGATTGGCAGCCTCCTCAGAGTCGCTGCACGACTCCGAGGAGCCCTTCTTAATGCCATTCGGCGCCGTGCCGTTGTGCGTCTTCACGTGCTTCGCCAGATGGTCGCTGCGCATAAAACGCTTGTTGCACACGGGGCAAGCAAAGCGCTTCTCGCCGGTGTGCGTCCTCAGATGCCGCTGCAGCTCGTCGGAGCGCGTAAAGCGCTTGCCGCAGAACAACCAGTTGCACACAAAGGGACGCTCGCCGGTGTGCCAGCGCAGATGTGCCTTCAGATGGGACGTCTTCCCGTACACCTTGCCGCAGCCGGGTATGTGGCACGAATGTATATTCTTCTTTCGCAGATGCACCCCAGCCGGCCCCAGTCGCTCGGCCTCCTGGCAATTGGGGCAATCGCATGTCGCCCTGCCCGCATAGCGTCGCTGCGATCGCGGCGACGGTGTCGACGGCGTCGATGCCTGTGGCGATGCTGCCGTCGCCGCGGCAGACGGCGAGCTATGGGGCAGCGAGAAGCCGCCGACACCCTGTCCGGGCAGCATGCTCTTGTATGTATCCTGCAGCAGATGCTGGCCAGAGCCCAGCAAGTGTGCCGTATTCGATAGCGAATGCGACAATGCCGAACTGTAATCTGTGCCAGCCGCAGCGGCACTCGCATAATTCGCCATGGTCGAGTGCATTCCGGCGGCCGCAGCGCTGCCCATGTCCAGCCAACTGCCGGCGGCGGCAGCGCTGTGCATGTCCCACCAGCCGGAGTTGACGCTGGCCGCCTCGGCGGCTTTGTGCGCCGACGCGGTGACCGCATTGAAGGGCCAATCGTAGGGATGACGCGAGTACACCGAACCGAAGGCGGCACCCTCCACCTTGCCGAGCAGCCCCTGGTGCATGTGATGATTGTCCGCCACCATGCTGGCCGTCGATGTCGATGTGTTGGGGAAGTACAGATCGCTGCCGTACGCGGAGCTCGAGCTGCCCACGGCCGCGCAGGACGAGGCGAGCGGGCGACTGTAAGGATAGATGCTGAAATTACTCATAAGTTGTATAGAGCGCGCTGTTGGCTGGGCAACGCACAGTGGTCCACGACACGAGCGAAACTGGATTAAGGCTAAGCTGAACGGGGCACGGAGAGACCTTCCACTATGATATATGACAGGACGATATAGAAACTAACAAATATATCAAGTAAAACAGGATTGTTCAGGTATCTATAAGACCTATGTAAATTTATAAATAAACCAATATAAGCCCTGATTGCGTAAGTATTTAAGAAAACGAGCAAAGTAAATAAAATAAAATATCTAAATATCTTTATGTTATTCGAAACGAAACCTAATCAAACTATACCTATATATAACAAGAGGCTATATGTATGTCTAACAAGTCTATTAAATAAACACTGATTGTTCAAGAATATATAAAACTTATTTATATGAAGAATATTGAAGAATATTATGGGAATATTTTTCCCAAGGTTTTCGAATCTAAACGTTTTTTATTTAAAAGAAACTGGAATTGTTATACATTGAAATCCGATTTTGAGGCAGTGCTAATCATTATATCATACAATATAATATACATCAGTTAAAATACATTGATTTTTTCAACTAAATATCAAATAATGCAATAATGAAAACCTGTTGCTATTAATCGGCTGATTGAACCTGATATGGTAAATATTTTGCATATGCAGGGAACTAATTTAATTAAACTCAAAGTTGTAGAAAACTCCCCTTAATAATACACGACACCCCCATTATCAAGATATCTGATTCGTTGCCATATAATGGTTTAATTCTAGGTAATTAAACATAATAGATACAGCTAATTAAGTCTGACTCGATCACCTGCTGACTAGGAATATATATTATATGTATATAGAAAAATTGTTTCATATTGGGCAACCTGCACTGTACCGATTCCAACTAGTTCATCATCCCTTGCTCCTGCTCCGACTTGCTTGCTGCCAGTTCCCTCGTTCGCGGACCACTGTGCGCCGTCGCGCTGCTTACCTAGCTGTGATGTTCACCATGGTGCTGCTGCTGCTCGCGCTGGACGAGTGGCTGCGGGCTCCTTGTCCACCTCCGCCGCCGCCACCGCCACCGCTGCCGCTGCCTGTCGAGCTGGATGAGCTGGCCGCCGAAATGGCGCAGGGTGAATGCTGTCCAACGCTGCTGCTGCCGCTGCCACTGGCTGCGCTGCCACCGCCGCCGCCACCGACTGTGCTGCCGCCGCCACTGCTGCCTGCGGCAGGAGAATTGGGGCTCTTCTTCCACGGATGGAAACCTTTACCCACGGCTGCGTCTGCCAGCGGCGGTGGCGATTTGTTCGACAACTTGTTGCACTGTGCGGCCAGCATGGCTAGCGGAGTGCCACGCAGACTGGGATGATCCTGCAAAAAGAACATAAAGAGATACAAAGAGAGAGAGAGAGTGAGAAAGATAAAGATAGACGAAATTGAGGTGGGAGAAGACTCCTTCTTTTTTTTGGGGGGCTGGCGTGAGAACTGCTCAAATTACTCCCCAACATTTCTTAATTAAGCAGCGCGTCTTTCTCGCGAAACTGCAAATTATTTAAATACAAATTAGTTATGCTCAATTTCGCTTCCTGTTGGCAATGCCGGCGAGCACAGCAACAACAACAACAACAGCAACGATTTCTAATGCCGCCGCCGACCCAAAAAATTAATTCGCCACGTAAATCAAAACTGAATTTCGCTTTTAGCGTTAAATGCGCCGAGTTTTTACGGTCTGCAGTTATGCCCGCGTAGCGCATTGGGCTGGGCATATCCACTGCACGAGGCAGTTTGCCACACAGGCCCCGAGTGACAGAGAAATATAAACAATCAAAGGTGTTTATCCATTACTTTGCTATACTCTACTTTGATCAATCGTCGACGATGAAAGTAGTAAAGAAATTATTTATCCGAATACTTTTACAAGTGCGTAATTATTTCGTGTTAAGTGCGTGTAATAAATCTTTCGCCTTGAACTACATGTGGTATATCGTATAATAAATATCAGTCATCATTTTTCCCTTTCGTACTGTGCTCCTCCTACTTATTTCTCTTTCCCCTTTGAGTTATTTTACTGCAATTCATCCCTTTACTACGTCATTTATCATCATCATTAGATTTAATTAATTTTTTCTTTTTTTTCCCCCTCCCGATCCTCATTATGGAAGACTTTTTCATTTCGCCTCTAATTGTGGGCAGATGGGAAAATCTTTAACGATTTATTTCGAATGCTGGAAGAAAAAGTATTTTCAATGATTTCATCTTATCTACAAGAATTTGTTCTGCATTAAAAAGTTAAGTATCAAATCTGAGATAAAGGGATGACAGCAGTTTCCCCAGAGATGATCTTAAGTATGGCGAATTATGAAAAAAGTGCCAGGATCACAGCAACTACTTGAGATAATCTTGAGTCTGTCGAATTAAGAACTTCAGATCACACCAATCTCTGTCATGTTATCATCTGTTACAATCTGTTGTACTTGTGGCTTAACTTCACACACACACACAGACACATAGCGCATTGGCAATTCGGCTTTGCTCAGTGCAGCGTTATGCGTTATGCCATGATTTATACACAAAGAGAGGAAGTCATTAAAGGCCGGCAGTTCACTGCTGGCCAGTTTCCCATTCCATGACGAGCCAGCGCTGTCCTTTTTGGCCAAAAACAAGAAATGAGAAACAAGAAGAAGAAGAAGAACAAAACCAAAAACCGATTTTCAATTCCGCTTTTGTCTAGCAGGAGGCAGCGCCATAAATTCTGACACTTGTGAGCGGATTCTCTTCGTCTCCCTCTCCCTCTCTCTCTCACACTCTCTTTCTGCTGCTCTTCATAATTATTCTGTCTATCTCTATCTGCATGCGGCGCAGGCGAAATAGCTGCGTGATTGACGACGGTCGAGGGTTCTTCAATCTGGCACTGTGACTGCGACTGTGACTGCGGCTGTTCCTGTGCCCTGATCCTGCCGCCAACTACTGATCCTCATCAAGCACATTTCGCCTGGCAATCCGCCAGCTGTTTGACGCATTCGAAATTGTCAACAGCGGCGGCAGCACCAGCAGCAACTGCAGCAGCAGCAACTGCAGCAATTTTCGACTGGTAAAAGTTGATGCGGTAAAAGTTGGCCGCCCAGTAGTCAAGTGGCTGTCCGCCCAGTTCATCCCCCCTGCCTCATGCGCCCCATCTGTGCCTGTCCAAGCGAATTAAGTTAATAGTTTCAGTGCAACCGATTTTACAGTTGCCTAGCTGGCTTTACCGTTGCCCAGCCAAAGCTGGCAACCCACAATCAGCGGCAGATCGAGGCCACGGAAGCTGCTATTTGTCGGATAATTCGTGGGGTCGCCCTACTGCCCACCACTGGTAGCAGCAGCAGCAGGAGCAGCAACTAAGTTGCAGCTATTTCCGCATTGCTCTTGGCCAAGATTGGGTGATTGGGGCGTGCGACTGGGCGCTGTGGCACGTTTATGTCGATGTCTCTGCCAGGGCAATGAGTGCAATATGGCAGACAGGTGCCACTGGGGCACCCCAGCTGGGCCCGGCTGCCAGTCTAATGGCCAACTGCAGTCCACTCCACACACACACACACACACACGCACTCATGCACACACTGGAATGGGCGGATGAGCTGCAGCTTCAGCCTCAACTTTGTCCGAACGAGAGTCGAGACCAAAAAAGATAAAAAAAAGAAACAACCGAGCCAAGCGAAGTTAGCAACCCGCGCCAGATCAAACATAATTGGAGCAATTTCAACGTCGTGCAACTGCGCACATGGCTCCCTGAGAGTGTGTGTGTGTGTGCGTGTGTGTGCTCAAGTGTGTGGCAAGAAAATTATAGAAAATGATATCGGTGCAGGCAGTCAGCCAGTCGGTTAGTTAGTCAGTCAGTCAATCAAGTCTCTGCAAATTAAAATGCAAGTTGATTTGATTAATCGATCAGCAACAACAGCAACACGAACTGCAACAACAATAATAACAACAACAACAACAACAACAAGAGGAGTTTACCAGTGGAATGTGAATTGGACTGTGAGTCAAAAGTGAATATGCCTTTAATTGCCGAGAATAATCGATTATTACTGAGCTAATCTGGGGCCACAGATGCAAATGGAATTTCTTGTATTTCATTGCCCAAAACAACAAATTAATCATAGATCTGTAATCGATTTATCATCATAACATACTATCGATATATGAGGTTTGCTTAGGGCATAGAATATTGACAGAGCTTTATGATTACAATTGTTAATATCGATAGTAAGGCTTGACTATAGATTCTTAATTCAATAACTAACTGCACAGTCAACTACTACTTAAGATTTCTTTGTGGCCACGGTTCCAAAACAAAATTAACGTGTTTGTAATAATTTATAGTACTATCGATATATATTCCATATTTTATAGCACCGTAAAGATTTAAATAAGTTAAATAAACATTTACTTTGAGTGGATTATTGCATTCAATTGACAATTTAGACTTAAGAGTCGTTCTTGTTGATGCTGCTCAAAGTTTATTCGATTAATTGCTGATTTTTATTATTAACTTTACTATCGATATTATCGATACTTCCAGCGTTTCTCAATATTTCTCAAGACAAAGCAAAGCCATGATTGATGGGTTAATTTTTTTAGCCATTTAGCTTAATTTTGTTTTCAAAGACTACTATCGTATATCGCAACTATCGCCAGCACTCTCCTATAAGCACTTTTGGCACAATCGCTTTGCTTTTAACTGTACAACATGAAACAAGTTTGCCGCAAGTCACTCACTCCTCATCTCCCCTCCCTCCTGTTTGGCTTGTCTCTTATTTTCATAACGAAAGTGCCCCAAATCGAATCGCTTTCAATGTTTAACAATTTGTTTGGCCTTCGTGCGCCATAGGGGGCGCCACTGGCGCCAGGCCGACGACAGAGCACAGCGCCATCTAAACTGACCAAATTAGCGCAGCGAGCCACTGCAACGCCCCATGTTTTGCCTGTCTAGATCCATGTGAATGTGAATGTGAATGTGAATATGGATGTGAGTGCGAGTGCGAGTGGATGCGCTGCAGCCGAAATCGAACCGTGCCGAAGCGTTGAATTGAAAGGAAAGACAGCGAGGGAGAGGGGAGCGGGAGAGAGACAGGCAGACAGACAGAGCCATCGAGCAAATGAATAATGAATTGTTTTCCAAATTTATGTAGCGGCAACAATGAGCTTGGACACTGTGTCAGGTCTCGCTGGCTCCCCCCTCTCGCTTTCGGTGTCTCTGCTGTGCTGTCTCACTCGCACCCATCTGCCCAATTGGGCCCGATTGCCCGACTTCAAAGCGAAGCGCGCCTGGCCACAACGAATCTAGATTTTGTTTTATGTTTTTATTGTTATTGCCGACGCGCTGCCGCTGGTGCTGCTGCTGCTGCTGTTGCACTTTGTTGCACTCGTTACTCCCTCTCCTTCTCTCTCTCTCTCGCACCCGCTGTAAATCATTAGCAGCGACACCTGCTGTGAAAATTATGACACCGCCTCCGAGTGATGCGCCCAACTTGTTGTCGGCTATCGCACAAAAGGTGCTGAACCTGCAGCGCCGTCGTTGATAGCACCCGCTGGGATCGGGTTCCAGTCTCCAGTCTCCAGTTCCCAGCTCGATATTCGAGTTGCCCATAGTAACTCCCGAGGCAGTTAGTTTGCCCAGATTCACTCGGACCGGGGCCCACCTGCTGGGCAAATCGAATTTGTTTAGCTCGCGCCTTTTGTTTCCTGCTCTTTTCATGTTCCGTTCGCACAGGCGACCTACATATATAGAGCCTGTTAGTCTCCGTTAGAGCGACCTGAACCTGAACCCTAAATGACATTCAATTGTTTTAATTAGCCAAATGCGCTTCGACTAATTCGCTGCTCTTTGATATTCCGATATCGAAGACACGCGGCGCCACCTCGACCACCTCGAACCTGCCACCAGGCAGTGACGCCCTTTGATATGCCTCCGCCTTCGCCTTTGCCTCTGGCATGGCAATTTCTAATTACAACAAAAACAACAACTGTAGCTATTTAAAATAATAAAACGGAGTTACTAAACTGTGCATATCGTAAAGGAGAATTGTATATAGACAAATATTATATACTTAGTAGTTTCATTTTGCTATTTTGATGGCTTAACTTCATCTGAAGACTTCTTGAACCATTTCAATACTTATATCAAGTTTAAGAATGGCAACTTAAGATATTAATATTTTTTACTTACATATCTTTGTATATGTTTTAATATCTACACAAATATATGTCTGTTTGACACTTTTTCCCTTAAGTCTAGAAACAAATAAAAGTGATTTAGACTTGTGCCTATAATTTACATATTTTCTTCCGATTTGAAGTCCTCTCTTCTCTATCTACTTCATATTATTAATTTCTATCTATTAAACTATCTTTCAATATACATATAATACTTTTATATTACTTATATTTGAATATATGTACTCTATCCAAATGTGAGGCTTCATTCTCTTGCTTAACTTTCTTGCATCTTTTTACTTATTAAGCTACCTCTCTTGCTTTCACTCTCTCTCTCTCTCTGCCTCTCTCCATCTCTCTCTATCTCTGTCTCCATCTTTTTCTCTTCTCTATAATATCTTTCCCTCTAGCTTTGCCATCTTTCTCATCCCCTCTACCTCTCTTCAAAGCCCAATAACGATCTAACAAGCTTAAATTTGATTCATTTCCACTTAAGCTGCGCCGTGCTACGCCCCTCTTCCCGTACTTTCCCTAACAAATTTGGAAACGTTTCCTTTGTGCAAATCGTAAAACTTTGTGGCACAGTGTAACACACAAACGCCACTCACAAACGGCACTCAAAGCTCAAAGCAGCCCCGTCAACTCGTCCGAATTTGCGTGCCAAGGAAGAGGAGTAGGAGGAGGATGGGGATGGGGAGGAGGACATGGCAGCCTGGTAGTGCCTCTGTCAGACAAGGAAGGTGCACTGCAGTGGAGCTGCTTCTGCGGCGCCAAAGTGCAAATAAAATAACAACAAACAGTAAAAAAAAGAAGTTTTAATTGCGGCAAACCGCAGACGGAGTCCGCGTCGGGCTACCCGAATACGCGGCAAGCGGATGAGCCCAAAACTGTTGAGTGGGCCAGGAGCGGATTGAGCGAGACTGCGGGGCAGGGGCGCGGGGTGCAAGTGAGTTTCATAGGCAATTAAAAAGTTCATTGGTTTTATTTCAAGCAAGGCAGGCAGGCTGCCTGCACCAGTTAACCAGAAGCCAGAACGATGGCAGCCTCAAGTAGCCTGCGGTATTCTCCGCTGAAGGACTCCGGCAAGGCCTTGCAAGGCTGGAGATGGTAGGGGCATGTAGGGGCTGCCCGTTTGCCATTAGCATGTAAAGTGTAAACTAATGGTTTCGATTTCGGCTCCTCGACTCGGCAGCGTGGGAACAGAAATACAAATGAAGTTCGACTTGCAGTGCTCGAGAAGGTGCTTAAGAAGGTGCTCGAGAAGGAGCCGAATAGGAGCTGCTGTTGCTGCTGGAGTAGGTCGCAGTCGATCGTTCGACTTCTAACTAAGAAGTTTATTAAAAACGCAGTGCAAGGTTGCTAAATATTAAGGTAGCTCCTTCACACAGCCAGCTTGAGCTCAGTTCCCGCGCTGTGACTGGAGCCCAACTTTGTCTGCCGCATTGAGAGTTCCTTGGAACTGGTCCTGGTTTGGTTTGGTTTGGTTTGCTTTGCTTGCTGTGCATGGGATGCTCTTATAAGTAAGCCATACACGAAAACTCATTAACAATGACGAAGCCGCCGCAAACGGGGCTCAAAAAACAATAACAACAACAACAGCAGCAACAGCAACAACAACAACAACAACAGCAACGGCTACAAAAATTAATGGAGTTTCATCATAATTTTTTTCTTTTTCATTCTGTTTTTTTTTTGTTTTTGCTTTGCGTTATCTGCAAGCCAGTTTGTTGTTGTTGTTGTTGCTGTTTTTATTATTTATTATTTTTGCGAAATCTTAAAAAACTCGACGCGACGCGAGGCGACTCGACTCGACTCGAGTCAAGCCTGCGCCAGCAAGAGATAATTACGACTCCGACTTGGGCTCAATATACGCTACACACACACGCACACACACACACATGCGTGGCCACCGTTTTGTAGCCATAACCCAAATTGATGAAGTGCATTAAAGTGTCTTTAAAGTGCGGCAACGGGCCAAAGTCAGCCGGCAAACCCGATCCCCGATCGGATCCCATCGAAAAACGAAAACCAAAAAAAAAACTGAAAACTGAGAAACGAAGCGAGAGGGGGAAAAGGGGGCAGCAGTAACAGCAACAGACGCTTTTAATTTACGAAATGCTTTAATTTTATGCTGCCTTCGCCACTCTTCATTAGACTGTTCTACCAACCACCCACAACCTCCCCCGCCACCAGACTGGACGCGCCATTTGGACGCGCTTCATCAGCAACAGCCGACGCCAGCCGCTAGCCGAAATCGGCCACGCCCACTGGGCCCACTCGCCCGCTCGTCTAGAATGTCATGATTAACTGACCGCTCATTAGGACCGCATGACAGGTCTTTCCCTGCCTGCAGTGTGTGGGGGGCGACTAAGCAACCCCTAACGGGGTCACATTTAATTTGTCTCATATTGCAATTAATTTGAACTCGAACTTCGACTCAGACAGAAGGAGTGAGAGTGAGTGAGGCAGGGGGCGAGGAATGTGGGTGGTTTCAAGTGCCTTCTGCAAGTAATTGAGTCCGATTATGATTTGCGTGAAGGCGTGAAGTGGCCAAAGTAACAATGAAGCACACAAACTCCAAATGAGTTGACCAAGTGAACTCACGAGTGCAAATAACTCACTGAATGAGAGTGAATGAAACGAGGCTAGAAAACTAAGAAGGAGTGGGATTGCAGTGTAAAAACCTTTTAAGACTTGAAAGATATAAGAATTCGAAATTAGTTTGCGATCACTTGTGAATGTAAAAGTTCAGATCAGAGATTACTTGTGAATATAGAAGTTGAGTGTTTGTCAGCTTATCCTCCTCTCAGCCTCTCTCTCTACTCCCTTTCGCCTTCTTTCTACTTCTTCTTTAACTACCTTTCCTTTTCGAGTTTTCACTTTCTTCGCAAATTTCTCGGATATTTCAGTCTCTTCAACTCAAAATTAATCCTCAATTTCGCAAGTTGCCAAACTAAACTTGCACTTAGAACCTGCTTAAAACCCAATAAACTTACCAATGGGGAAGGGGGCGCACACAACAAATACACAACAACAACAACAACAACAACGACGACGACCACATTGCTGACGGCCACAAATTCATTGCGTCATTAGCTAACAACAGCAACAACGATGGCAATTTAGCAATTTGCCCCGTTCGTTGTTTAACCCCAAACAGAAAATATCAAGTTGAGGGTTCGCTTTGCTGCTGCTGCTTCTTCTTTTTCTTTAGCTTTTTGTTGTTGGCGTTACAACCAATCGGTTAGCATTGTGTTTGCAGTACTCCTTCCCCCCCACTCCCCTCGCAGGAGAGCAACCCTTAAGCTGCAGGCACGAAGGGTTAAAGCCGAGAGCCAATAAATGAATTGGTAATTAGGTGGCAACAACGGCGTCTTTACTCAACTCGAGAACTATTTGCGTTAGAGACCTTATCGCTAAGGTCGCGCTGATTGATCAAAGACTCGATTTGAAATTTCCAGTGAAAAGTTAATGATATCAGATCGGTTCGTATTGCTTTGGTTTGTTGCTATAATCGAGAATATTATAGAGACACGTGTCAAACTGATTTTCGATTAGATAAAGAGAGTTTCAATTTATTTCAATAGAGATGGTATTATAAATTTGTAGTACAAGAAGTTATATGACAGTGAATCAGCTGATGTTGAAGGATATTATACTGTATTGCTACTGTTGTTGTAGAAGGTGTTTTATAGTTAACACCTATACCAAATCGAAGAAAGACATCTCTAACTACTTAAGCTGCAATGTGTGTACAAAAAGAATTCGCATTGGTCTCTCTCTCTCTTTTTCTCTGTCTCTATTTCTGTATCTCTCTCATATTTAGCACATTACTCAAACATACATTGTGATCCCACTTTGAATACATAAAACCTATGCCTAAGTATTCTAGATGAAAGTGATAATCTTTAATGTAGCCTGACTGTTAATTTATAACTATACCCAGTGAGATGGAGCAACAGATACGCAAATTGTCTATGATTTTCTATAGATAATACCACTTCAATTGCCACCTCTCTGAGCTACTGTTCAACTGGACTATCCCAATAATAAACATCACATTGTGCGACAGACAATCAACGCCAGCACAAACGACTGTGATCGCAGAGATCGCATTATGAGAATGCAATCTATAATTCACTCAGATATGAATTAACACCTGCCAATTGAGTGGCTGGCTGGCAATTGCGAGATCTTATCGAGATCATCCACATACGACGGGGGCCAATAAAGCCAACGAGCTGTACGAGCTGACTCTATGCCAGGCAGCGACTCGCTTGACTTGCTCGACTCGTCGGGCCTGCTGCGAGTGCCATATAAACGTTTTTCTGCTCTTTTCTCTTTTTGGGCGCACGCTGTGCGAAATTAACATTTTTGAGAGTTTTCAGTTGAAAGCTTAATTTGAACAAATATTTACACGATCAGATAGAATCTTTGACTTTGTCTTCGTCTGCGTCTGCGTCTTCGTCTACGTCTTCGGCTCATTTTGTTTATAGTACGAGCGAATTTAAACGTCGCCGCAAGCTGTCGAAGCGCATGTCGATGGTCAGGCGAACATGATCTTGACGCTGGTGCTGTGCTGTGCTGTGCCACAAGCAGCAGCAACAACAATAGCAACAAAAACAACAACAACAGCAACAAGTTGCCCCAGCCAGTCACTTAGAGAACTCGACAAGTTAGTCAAGTCAAGTCAAGTCGAGTCGCGTCGAGTCGAGTCAACTCGAGTCACTCACTTAGTACCCCTCGGTAACTGGGTGTGTGTGTGAGTGTGTGTGTGTGTCTGGGTGTGTGTGTGTGTGCATTGATGTAGGCGTTTGCAGCTGTGTGTCTTCATTAGCATAATGAGGTTGATTGAAAGCAAGTTGATATTGATATTTATAGTGCAACAATTGATTGATTTTCATTTGAGCGCATATTTTGCTTGAGTTTGACATACAGTTGCACCTTAACTATATGATATAGCTATGACTATGTTATAGGAGCTTTTGCAGTGCCCACAATGTTTGTCTCGAGGCATTACAAGCCGTACATATACTTGATCAGTGTCTAAGGTCGATTAGGGACATTTCCGTCTGTATGACCAGTTATAACTCTGAGACTATAAAAGTTAGGACTATCAAATTCGGTGACAAAATGTGTTTATACTGCATGTAGATAAAGTAGGTTTAAGAATTTGGCCACGCCCCTTTTTGCCTGCTTGAAAGGCAAAAAACTAATTGCAGGCGTAAAGAAATCTCAGATATTCAATGTATTCTATATAGTCTCATACATATTCACAGTTATTCACATGTTATCTTGTCTTGTCATATATGAAGTACTTCACACTCATCCACGATTGATATTCACACTCTTCTGTTTCGACTGTACTCACTCTCTCTCTAGCAACACTCGCTCGAGATTCGCTTCACCATTTTGACGATGACGCTGTCTAATTAGCCAGGGGATAAGGGGAAGGGGGGTTGTTTAGCAGTGACACTCACTTAGCTGGCTGCACACGGGCGCAAATGCGCCGCTAAATGATTCAAATGGCGCCGCAGGAGACGAAGGTCAAAGTGCATGGATGGAAATGCCGCTGCGGCCGCCGTGTTCTGTGTGAAATGAATGAAAAATCGAAGCCGGGAGGAAGCTAGAAGGAAACTGCCAAATGGCAGCGCAGTTGATGGATGGCCTGGGATCGAAGAACAGCGAATGGGATGAGCATGAGGGGAGGGGACAATGCGAAGGGGATGCTGCGAGTTGCAAGCTGGGAAGGGAAGGGAAGCAGGCAAGAGGCAAGCGGGATGCTGGGTAGTAGTTACCCCCTGGTTAGACAGCATCAGCCAAATGTGCAATTTTGTAACAAATTAGCAAGCTATCACTGGGCACACACACACACACTCACACACACACACACACAGTGCGAGGCATGAAGAGGTGCCTTTGTTGAATGAAAAGTGCCGTTGTGATTATCACCACAGGACGCAGCCATCAGGTAAGCAGAAGAGAGAGTGAGCAAGAGAGATTAACAGGAAGAGAAAGAGAGGAAGTGAGCAAGTGAGAGAGCCTGCTGGATCAGGCTGAAGCCTGCCTGGCACCGGCTTCAATGCAAATCCCCTGAGCCCTGAGCCAAATCCTTTAATGCGGCCTCATCATCATCCCAGGGCGAAAATGAGCCAAAACATTGCTCTAAATCGGCCAGACTAATGGTCACACACCACGATCAAGTGGCCCGTTCCGTATAACCGAACAAGAGAGTGAACAATGCACAATCCGCACAGCACAATGGACGATCCCTTTGTCCTGCACTCCGCACAAACAAAAGCTGTTCAAATCTTGAGCAAACAAACTGCCACTTGATTTCGACACAGTTCAATGGGCCTAAAACAACAGCAGCAGCAGCAACAACAGCAGCAGGATGAGCCATGCCACAGCAGACTAAATAGAGTGGGTGAGTTGGTGCCGTAGCCGTAGCCGGAGCCGCATTCCGGCGCGTCGAGTTGGCAATTCCAGTAAACGGTGAATTGGCAACAAGCCGAAAATCGTAAAACGTTTTTCACTCGAATTTTCCGCGCTGGCCAAGCGCAGACACACTTAAAAGCTAGTTTCCTGCAACGCCCACAACCAACACACACACACCAACACACACACATGCACGGGGGGAGCAGTTGCTGCAGTTGCTCGAGCGGCGTCCCCAACAAAGTTGCTGCTGTTGTTGCTGCTGTTGTTGCTGCTGTTGCTGCTGTTGTTGTTGTTGCCATTGCCCGTTATCATTAAAGCCACGCGAAAGTGTTCTAATTGCAAAACTTTTGCCACGCCAAGGCTCAAGTTGCTGTTGCTGTTGTTGCTGCTGCAGTTGCCACCGCGTGTTTGTGGTAATTGCAAATTGCAGTGGCATGCAGCTGCAGCACCCCCTTTCGCCCTGCCACTTTCCCCCACAGCGCTCAAGGATGCAACCCCTCAGACTATGCATGGCTTACTCCCCACCCAGCCCCCTCTGTCTCTCTCTGTCTCTGTCTCCGGCAATAAGTTGCCCTCAAGCTCGCATCGGCGGCTTTTAATTAAAAGTGACGAGTGTTTAATAAATGCCACCAGCCCAGCCCGAGCACGCCATGCAAATCCTGCGGGCAATGTTGCTACAGGTGTCATCCCACGCAGTGGCGACACTATGCGAGTGACTTGTGCTGTAGCAATGACAGTTTTACATAGATCTTCTATATTTTATTTATGCAATTTATAGAATCAGTAAACAACATAGATTAGTTGCTGTTATAGTCGAGAGTATTAAAGTGGAGAGTTGAAATACTTTAGTTTAGCTATGTTTCAGTTGCTATAAATGTCCTTAATATCCCAAAAGTCACAGTATATCACAGTCATATCAATTGTAGCTGAGTTTCCCAAAGATTTTATATACAATATTAATTAATGTAAGTAAAAATGATATAGTTGTTGCTGTTATAGTCTACAGCTCAGCGAGATACTTTAGTTTTGCCATGTTTCAGTTGCTATAAATTCGTTTATCTATTGAAATCTTCTTACTTCTTCTTTGAGCTGAGTTTCCTAACAAATCTCAAAAATAACAAGATGTTAATCCCATAACATTAATAGCATCAACTGCAGCCTAACAATATATTTTATATTCAAATCATTCTGGCATCGCGACAACCACAAGATATTCGCTTAGATATTCGCATGTTCTTGGGTTTCCTTTAAAGCACTGCCTAATGCATTTGTGTCATGTACAAACCCAATTCAACTATTCCATTTGGAGAAGGGTCTCGTCGCGTGACTGCACTCTGCGCGTATTCATATATACCCACTGTATTCATATATATTCACTCCTATTTACCGGCATTATAAAATCAGACGATTGGCATCGGCATCGTGCTATAATAAAAGCCAAACACGAGCTTTGCATTTTGGCCAGTTTTGCAATGCAAACAGACGGACAGAGAGACGAACTAACAGACAGGCAGACAGACAGACAGACAGACAGACAGGCAGACAATGGGACGGAACAAATGCGAGTTTCGTGCCAATCGCATATGAATGCGTATCTCATTCTCTTTATCTCTTTCACTCCTGCACGCTGTCGCGCTCTGTTTGCCTCTCTCCCTGTCCCTCCCTCTCTCTCTGTCTGTCTCTCTCTTTCTTTATTGCTGGCGCTTCGACGGGCTGTTGTTGTTGCTGTTGTGCTAAAGTGCGACAATTTGTGTTAAACAAAAGATGCAGCAGCAACAGCAACCACAACAACAGCAACGGCAACAACAACAGCAATGGCAACGGCAGCAACTTCGGTAGCAGCAACAACGCGTAACTTACGAGGTCCAGAGCAACCGATGCGAATGTGTTTATAATTGGATATGCAAATCAATTTCTTGGACCCAAAGCCAAAGACTGAGCACAGCAGAATTCCCTGCTGCAATTGCGCCATCGACTTCGACTTCGACTGCGACTCCAACTGCGACTGCGACTTGAGTTGCTAATAAATTGCAAGAGACTGCAGCAGCAGCAGCAACTGTTGCCGAGACAGAGACAACGCCAGACAGGCTGTCTCTGTCCGTCCGTCTGTCCGTCTGCCCTGCCTCGCTTTGCAGCTCATTTGAATTAGCCCAATGGATGAAAGAGGCTCCAAGTGGAGCCACAACTGGATCCACAACTGTGGGGCCCCGCTGTGAGAGCCGACGCAAAAGACAGACAGGCAGACAGGCCCAAGTTGGCCCAAAATGCTGCCGATTGCTTTGCTGTCTCCCTCCTTCTCCATCTCTGTCTCTTTCTCGCTCGCTGAGCTCTTTTGCATATTCATTTCGAGTGGACAGAAGACCGGTAGCCAATTGCCTGGCAGTTAAGGTTGCACCAATTCGTTTAATAATAAATAATGAAACACTCACACACACACACACACCTGGCATACTCGGCATACTCACAGAGGGATTGGCAACGCGACTCCACGCAGCCAACATCAATTTGACTTATTGATTTCTTTATTGTGCTCCAAAGTGGCATTCATATTATTCGCATTCGCACTCGCGCATTCGCATTCGCACTCCCATTCTTCTCATGCTCATATACATATTTCTGTGCCTCTCACACAGTGCCTGCCAGAATGTGTTGTCCGTCTCGCGCTACCAGTTCCACTTTTGCAGCGTGTCGACTTTGATTAATGGCCAAATGACAAACCGTGAGCCAAGCCAAGTCTGTCCCACTGTCTCTTCCTTACTCTGTCTGTCTGTTCCACTGTTCATCCCACTGTCGGTCTGTCTGTCTGTCGGTCTCTCTATCTGTCGGTCTGTCTGTCTGTCTGTCGGTCTCTCTGTCTCTCTGTTCCACTATCTGTCTCTCTATCTCCGTTGCGAACTTTACCTTTTCAGTTTCATCTTAGGGTCTTACAATATTCAAAATTTAGCATATTCTGGGCATATTGACAAACTATTCCTGGCTGTGTGCTATGCTGAGAAATACCCTGTAATCAAGTACACATGTAAAGCTCATGCAAATAAGGTTGTGGTACAATAATAATGATAATAAATAAATAAATAAAATGAAGCAGATTTGTGCCCAAAATTTGCAGATAGAATTTCTTATTAATTTTGAGCAAGAACCTTTTCTCGATCAACAGACTATATCTTATATAGAAAACATTTATTACAGGTTATTCCCATCTAATTTTAAGGGAGATCACAAGTAAACTATTTAGTTAAACAGGGTAGACTTGCTCTACTTGCTCTCATTCATGCCAAAGATCGATGTATTCCGTCAGTTTGTTTGACAGACTAAATCAAGTGCAAAACTACAGGGTATTCGAAAACAAACAATACTTAAGTATGCGTTGCTGCAGGGGCAACAATAATACGATTTGATGAATTGCCTGGCTATATCTATATCTATCTGTGTGTGTGAGTGTGTTGTGTGTTGAGGTGCAAACAGAGTTATTAAGTCAATGTGAACTATGACCAAATTGATCAATCAGAGTTAGGCGCTGTCTGAAGTCAACTATGCTAGCCACGACTTGGGTACAGAATACAATATATATTATATATATACCATACAGATTTATTCACTGCATCATGCTGGAGGTGAAAGACAAACAACTAAAGAGCTCTGCGAAGCCCAGAGAGAGGGAATTATGATTATTATTTAATGACTCAATAAATCAAAATTGTGTTTGACCACCGCGACGTCGACGGCGACTGCGACAGCGACAGCGACTAGTTATGGCTGGTGTTGGCATTGTTGTTTTTATTGAGCATTAAATGGCTAATTAACAAAACGCAAAAACACCAAACAGCAAAGCGCAAAGCGTAAACCGCGATCGACAACATCGATTAGTCTGCCCAGCAACAACAACAACAACAGCAACAATCGAAATAACTAGCTAGATGAGCGTCTATTTTTATGGTTAGCCATAAAAAGGCGCTATCAATGATAGTTTCTGATTGAATTTCGCACACGAAAGCCTCAAGCACGAACAAAAATACCAACAAAAAAAGGGAAAAATAAGCGATGCCTGGAGATAAAATCAATATGCATTCATTATGCCCTTTGTGCAGGGTATTTAACCTTTGTTCTTCAATTTGTAATGTTTTAGAAAATTTGATAAACAATTTATGGGATTGAATCATGTTGAAGTGATCTGTGTAATTTAGTATTCTGTCTTTATATAGTATAACCATTCTATAGTCTCCAATAAAACTTACAAAACTACGTTACCTAACTTGTTATAAAATTATATTATATATATATATGTGTGTTTTATATTCAACTGTAGTTCATATAATTTACTTGCTATAAATCACTCAACAGGATGTACATATGTCTATCTTGTTCTCCAGCTTAAAAGTCTTGCTATAAATTGAAATATTATAGCACAAGAACTACCTTACTTCATTGCTATACATACTTTGCTATACATACTAGTAAGAAATAGAGAATCTCAATCTGCTCAGTTAGCTTGTCATGCATTCGTGCTGCCAGCTCGAATAGAAATCTGTTTCCAACAAGACAACAATGCTCAACCTAATCGCCATAAACATATAATCGATACCCTCGATACATCGATACATTGTTGCCAGACAGAAGACTGAAGACAGAGCGAGCTGGCCAAGAAATCGTGTATATCATTTCATTTAAGTTAACAATTTTTTATGAGCAGTTAACAAGTTCCGCCATAATTATGCGGCACTCTCCGCCACCGCCACCGCAACTGCCGTAGCACTCCTCCGATAATGATCGCCCAGTCGGCCAGCAACCGATCGACAACAACCATAACAACAACAACAACAGCATGAGCTACAACAAGGAGAAGGAGAGAAGACCGCAGAGCCGAAATATGTTTGGGGGCGCATAGAGTCGCGGTTCGCGTTGCTTTCTATTATCAACGTTTTTAGGCGCAAAGTAGAAAATTACAACCTGCACACACGCTAACGCTAATGCAGACAGAGAGACAGAGAGAGAGAGAGAGGGAGAGAGGCAGAAGGAGAGGGAAGACGGAGCTGGAAAAGCGAGGAACCTTTTGCCTGGCCCCGAAAATTACCCGACAATTTTCAGGCAACACAACGTTTAAGGTTTTTCGGTTTTCGAGATCTCTCTCTGCACTCTTCCTCTCTCTCTCTATCTCTATCTTTTTCTCTCTCTCTCTCTTGCTCTCTGTCTTTGTCTGGCAGGGGGATCGCTGGGCCTGGGGCGATTTTCTCAGGTTTTGAAGACATTTCACGGCTCAGCTCAGCTTGGCTTGGCTCGGCAGCGACTGACGAATGTGGGAACAATCCTCGCGACGAATTTTATAAACGTTTTCGATTTTTATTAACTGGGCTTAAGGGCAGCACACACATACACACACACACACACTAACACAAACACACACTAAGTGAGGCCATAGAACGCGAACTTGCGCTGACAAGTGGCAGCTCTTTTCCGGCTGCTGCTGTGATTGCCAGGCAAATTTGTCATGTCAACAGGAGCAACAGCAACATCGCGCAGCAGCAACGGTTGCTGTCAGCCGCTCTTGACAAACAACTTGGCTGGTCAAAGGTGACGCAGCGATTTTCATCAATGGCAAAAAACCATTGAGAAAATTGTGCACTGCAATTGGAATTTAATTCATCGCATTCAACTGGCAATTGCAGGCACAGTAGCAATTGCTGCCATGGATGCTGCTGCAGTTGTTGCTGCCGCAGTTGTTGCTGTTGCTGCTGCTATTTGCATGCAACTTATTTGTCAAACGCGGCAACGCGAGCAACAAACTGCCAGCAATTTTTTGCGTACACATTTCAATTGAGAAATTGTTGTGTGCCACAGCTGCAACAGAGCAGCAGCAGCAGCAGCAGCAACTTGGCTGTGGCTGCAACTTTTTAGCAAACTTGACTTGGCTGCCTGCCACTTGTGGGCGTTGCATGAAATTCTCGTTGCGTTTCAATTGCATTTGCTGCATATTTTGTCGCCGTCGTTTGAAAATAGCCCGCATAAATATGCATGCCTCGATAGATTTTGGCACGCCAGCAACAACTGCAGCAACGGCAACAGCAACTGCTGCAAATAACGCCCACTTTGCCACACCCCTCCCCCTGGCCCGCCCACTCGTCATAAGCGGCGCGCGGGCAATTTTTGTCGTTGCCAAAGTGCCTTCAAAATGAAATTGAAACTGAAACGAGTTTCAACGCTGCGTCTGTTGCTGTTGCTCTGTTGCTGTGGCTGTTGGTGTGTTGCTGTTGGTGTGTTGCTGTTGCAGCTCTTGGTATGCCGTTGCCTTGCAGCTTTGCGTCCAGCTTCGTGCCGTGGCAAATCAATCAATTTGCTTGGGCTCTCTCAGCATATTTTTTGTTTTTTAACGTTGCTGTTGCCGTGTTGCTGTTGCTGTTGCCGGGGATAATCGTTGCGCTTCATCAGGCCACAAACATGAAACATGAACATCATCAACGCCATTTCAACGCGCGCCTTGTGCAAAGTTATAAACCTAATTTCGGGCGAGTCTCTCCAGCTCCCCCAATGCCCCTCTCTCCCTCCCTCTCTTTCTCTTTCCCCCTCTCTTTCACTGCAACGCAATTCCCTCTGTCTCACTGACTGTCTGCCTGCCCGTCTCTCTGTCTGCTGTTGCCTGCGCACAAGGACAACGTGGCCTCAAAAAAAAGCATATTAAATGCTTAAGTACACGCTCGCCTGGTGGTAATCACTGCAGATACATCTTAAGCAGCAGGCGCAGCGGCAACAAGTACAACAACAACAACAACAACACCAATGGCAAGGCGACTCATGTTGCAGCAATGTTGCTGCGGGCTCAACAACAGCTACAATGTTTGTGCCTGTTAGAATCTGTCTGTGTGTGTGTCTGTGTGTGTGTGTGATGCTGTGTCTGTTTGTTTGTGCGCTGCGCGCGCGCGCTGCAATGCACAAAACGCTTACAGCGCTTGTTGTTGCTGCTGCGGCGCAAGTTGCTGGTTGCCATTGCTGGTTGCTGTTGTTGCTGGTTGCTGGCGTTGATAATGCGCCCCGCTTGACCTTACGAGTACGCCGAGACATTAGAGACTTTGCCTCAGTCATGCACTTGCCGACATGCCCCGCCCCCCGCCCCCTCGTGTGCGCCTTCCGTGCCTTCCCCTCTGCAAGTGTTGCTGCGACGCAAAATGCCAATTGCATCAATTGCCAAGGAAAAGCGATAGAAAGTTGTTGCTATTGTTGTTGCTATTGCAGTTGCTGTTGTTGTTGCTGTTGTTGTTGCTGCTGCTCTTGCCGCACTAATTGGCCAAGAACATTTCAAATTAAATTAAAAGTTAAGAAAAAATACAAGCGACTTTTTTTATTAAGAAAAAGCAAAGCCGAATGGAAAAAGCGTAAGCAGTGGGCAATCGCATGCCAGCTTACACGCAGCAGCAATTAAAGCAGCAGCAACAACAACAACTGCAGCAGCAGCAACAGCAACAGCAGCAGCAACAGTCGGCGGCAGCAACTGCAGCATGCAATTTTTACTAGCTATGAATAATGAGGCAAATGCAATGCGGCAGCTACCAAGTGCCCACTGTACCTCGCCTCGCATCCCCCCCTCCCCCTTTTTCATGCCCCCTCCCTTTTCCCCTACCCTGGCTGTGTCGCCTTTCGCCTTTGCTGTTGCCTTTTGCATGCATTTGTCAATTTAGCATGCCATCAAACATCCTTTCAATTCTTTTTGACACAAGCCGCCGCATCGTTTCGCCACATGGCTGCACACCTCCCCCCTCCCCCTTGACAGTCTCTCAGCCTAGCTGCCATTTGCATGCCTCGCTAGAATGCAACGCAGCGTTGCAACTGCCGCAGCAACCGCAAAGCAAAGAGAAGCAAAGAGTCAACTGCGGCTGCTGCTGCTGCTGTGGCGTCGGCGTCGGCGTCGAGCATCGCTTCACTTGTCAACGCGAGTGACTAACGAGTGCATCATTAAACGATTTTAACGACTTCATTTAAAGTTTAACACAATATTTACAAGTGCCTCCGCCCTCGCCTCCGCCCTCGCCCCCGCCCTTGTTGCCCTCCCCCTGTGGCAGGCAATAAATGCGATGAAACTCTTTTGAGCCCATTTGACGATTGACGCGCAGCTGATTGATGAATTTGAACACACACATAGACAAAGATATGCACTTAAAGTTGCTATACATAGTACATATTTAACTATATAACAGTTTCCAATATATATACAAAGAAATATATAAGAAATATACAAATCAAAATGCACAAAATGAAACAATAATTGAGAAATCTAAAGAGAAGGCAAGATAAATTCTCAATGATTGAATAATCGAATTGAATTGAATTGAATTTATATGAATAATTGAATAATTGGAAATCTCATATGTAAATTATTCAATTCAATGAACTCAATGTATACCTAACCTATATTTGATAATCTATCTATATAAAACCTACAAGAAAACTGGCTTCAGGAGTCTCACTAAATAATTCAATAATATATAAACAATTTCTAAATGAAATACTTCTATTATATATTACTTGCACATCATATATATTTGAATAGAACCAAACTGTTCAAATTGTAGTGCATTAATTCGCTATAAAATTATGGCAAAAGCTCTCTCTCTATGTAAGCGAGCCAAGTTCCCTTCAGTTGTTAGCTCTATACATATTTGACATTATTCTGTACTATTCAGTCACCCCATATCATATTTTCTCACTTCCCATTCTCAGATAATTCATGGACCCCGTCGACACTTAGTTCACATTCCGGAAACTCTTCGCTGCGTAAATCATGTGCGCCACATGCCCAGTGCCAGGCCCCGGCAAAGACAAACTATAAATCAAAGCACTCACTGTGCCATATACTCTTGTAGTGTGTACATGTTTCTACGCATATTGTTTATCTGTTGACACTTGACACAATAACGGTAAACAGTCAATAAATGAAAAGTCGAAAATATTCGAACGCTTTTCGCGTGAATTATTTCTGCTGGCAAATACTTAAAAAAAACGAACGGAACATTAAACTGGCAAACACTTTTACGGCTTCGCTTCCTGTCAGCCTCAGCCCCGGCCACAGCGCCTGCCCCTCTCGAGCCGCCCCCTCTACACGTTGTCGCCTGTCCGTCAGTCGTCCGTCAACACTTGCCAGAAATATGGCCACATAAAAAGACATGAAAAGACAAGCACAGCGCGAGGCAGTAAAATAAATCCACAGTCTCCTCTCAGTCAGCAGTGCGTTGCAGGGGCCAACATGGGTTAATGCCTCTAAGCCGCCGTCTAAGCAAATAAACCCAGGCGCTTTACAGCGGCTCATGCAAGCCACACACACACACGCACGCACACACGCACTGTTGGGTGCAAATTCAGTTCACAGAGCCAAAAAGTACAATGGCCTGCATATAAATATGTACACTTTGTGCATTGTCTGACTGAGCCGCTTAACGGGCTGAGCTGTCCCGAAAATCCCTTGCAATCTCACTCACACACACATTCACACTCTACTCTTGCTACCTTCCTCCTCACCCCGTCCCTGTCCTGGCATAATTTATGCGCCACAGAAGAGAAAAGAAACAAAGGTTCGAAATTTGCGCATTTCTTTGCGATCCTTTTGTGAAAATCCATGAAAAACAAAAACAAATCCACTTCAACTGTAAACTTCCTCATAACAAGGTTTCCTATAAAAGATATAGCCAGACTTTTTAGCTTGTTTTCTTGAAAAATATTTATGTTCTTGTGCTTGTTTGTTGTTGTATTGAAAATGTTTGTAAAATCATTTAGAACAGTTCACCGATTTGCACAATACACCATACTGACACTTGCTATACAATTTATTGCAACATTTCTTAACTAGATTTGCTTGAAAAATCGATTCTCATTTCTCAATTTTCATTTGTAACATAAATAAGCTTGCTCTACACATTTATAGTACAGTAATATATCTTTTTCTTACAGTTCTCCGCGTATCTAACTGTCATTCTTCACACGCGCACTCTCTGCACAGGGTTAAGCTTATTTGTTAGCCTATATAAGCTTCCTATAATTATTTATAGCACAGTAGTATATCTTTTTGTTACAGTTATCCGCGTTTGTCACTGTCACACACTGTCTATGCAGGGTATACGCATTCCCTCCATACTCTCTCTCTGTCGATCTTCTCACACTCAGCTGTCGTATATGGCATCCCCATCCGATCTTATATCGATTTCAGACCAAAAAGCTGCGACTCGCCAACTTTAACTGCGACTGCGACTGCAAGCAGCGACGGCAACGGCAACGGCGACGGCGACAGCGACTGCGCCTTTTCGGTATGATTATCACAATTATCTGTAATTCAGACCATAAATCATTTCATTCTGCAGGAAACTTTAAACGTAATCCAATCTGCCGTCGCTCTTGCAGTTTTGCCTTTGTTTTCTCGTTTTGTTGTGTTCGTTTTTTGTTTTTGTTTTTTTTTTTATCAAGTTATGCGAAAAAAAATAGATACATATAAATAAATAACTGGCTGACTGACTGGCTCGACTTGGCTTGGCTTCACTTGGCCTGGCTCTGACTTGACTTGGCTTGCCTTATGAGGCCGACGTCGCCGTTGATGGCGGCGTCACCAAGTGGAAAACGAAATTTACAGCACGATCAAACAATTCGCCAAGCTGGCGATCGATTGATTGCAACTATCGAACTATCGAGGTGTCCGGTTGAGTTGGCTAACAACGAGTTGCAGTTGCTGTTGCTGCTGTTGCTGTTGCCATTAAAATTGATTAACTCATGAACTTGCATTCAAATCGACGCTGACAAACGTTTTGACTGGCGCGTCAACAAAATTTATAACAAGTTGTTGAAGTTGCCTCTCATTCTTACTGTTGTTGTTGTTGTTGCATATATATTCACTGCAGTTGTTGTCGTGGCTTATGCAATCGCCCTATACACTGCTGGCACTTACAATAAGGACACCCGAAACTAACACAACAAGTCAATTTATAGCAAACATTTATAGTAAAGTTTTCTTTTGCTTAATGTGCCAACTTTATTTAGCAATTGCATTGAAACTTTGTAACACAATGATGACATAATAACCAACTGTGCAGGGATGAGAGGCGGGCAGGCGTGGTGCGTAGGCGTGGCTGTTGGCGTTGCAACGCCTGTCATCGCCTGTCAACGTGGCGTAGCAACGTCGTGGAGTGTGTTAACTAATCGACTGCCATGGGGTCAATTTGAGAGAGAGAGGGCAAGCCAAAGGGGAGTCCACTCCACTCACATTGAGTGCTCAAAGTGTAAGGTACTCTCGCCTGCCTGTCTGCCCACACCAATAGCAGCAGCAGCAGCAGCAGCAGCAGCAGGTTGCCCAGTTTGGACTGCGCTCGCTAATTAGAAACGCATTCAGCCCATTTGGCCCGCAATTGTCTGGCAAATTGTTGCGGTTTTGTCTCCCTCTCTCTCTTTCTCTCTGGGTAATTGGCAGGAGAGCATCTAATATGCAGTTAGCCGGAATACTGACAGCCATTTAGCCGTACTTAACTGGTAACTGGTCTCGATCTGAGCAATTGCAGAGTTAACATATTCATATAAAATGCCAACAAATCAAATAAAAAACACCAAGTTCAATTTGCATTCTCAGCGGGAGCAAAAGTGGGTATATTGAGGAGGCAATATAGAACAAATTAATGGTAGATTGAAATGACAAATAAAGTAGAGGAAAAGAGTATATACCTAGCTCCACTTCTACTCGTTGTAAGTATAAAGCGCAGGGAAATGTGAACAAGCTAGTTACAATCATTCTGCAAGTGAAGTCCCCAAAACCTTTACAATTATGCAGTTATATCTATATATATACATATATATAATCTTTTCTGCTGCCAAACTTAGTCAAGTTAATTGTTAAAAGATTCTTATCTAATTTATGGCAAGTTAGGATCTCATTTCGTTGACATAGGCAGCTCTAACATTTTCTCATTTGCTTAGCATAGGCACCTCAAGCATTATCTCCCCCAATTCACTGTAGTTTCATCTGTGCAGGGTATCATACTGGCGGTGATCTGGTCAACCTCTTTTCCGACTGCCTGCCTGCCTGCCTGGCACAGCCTGGCCAACCTGGCTGACAGCATTTGCATAAAAGTGCATTGTGCAGGGCGCGCGGTAAACCGTTAGCACGTGGGACCGTAATTAAAAAATATGTAGGCATTTAATAATTAAATTGCTGGCCATAAATTATTAATTACAGCACCACAACTGTAAATGCGGCTGAATTCGCTTTTCAAAATGTGCAGCTGAATGCGGACAAATCGCGCCCGTTTGCTTTGTGTTCTCTTTAGCACATTGCGTATACGCAGCGTCTGCCAAACGGTTTGTTTGAAAACTGAACACTGAAAACTGCAAGTCAGCCTCAATAGCCTCGGCACGCACAGTCTGCGGCGGCTCCGTCTGCTGCGTCTTTCGCTTTTCCGTGTTCTCTGCTGTAATTGAAAACGGCAACAACAACAACAACTACGAAAAAGGCAACACAGGGAAACCAATTGAAAATGCGCGCAGGCGGCGGCGCTTTTGAAGCACCCAACGGCGCGACCTTTCAATGCGGCGCACTCTCGCTCTCACTCTCCCGCTTGTTCTCTTTTACATCTACATATGTCTGTCCTTGTTCGCCGGCTGGCTGGCTGTCGTTTTTGGCTGTTTGGCTGTGGCTTTTCAGCAGCATCATGCCAACTAATTTTCCAAATGACGCAAGTTAATTGCGTCGGGCCCGGCCCATTGTCAAAGGTGAAAATGCACGGACAGTCGCACAATGCGAGACGCATTCATTAAGCCAAATCGTATTAAGTGAATATGTAAGTCGAGCAGTGTAGCCACAAGGAGCGCTGCACGCGGCTACACTGCGCGAAAAGCAATGGCACAGAAAAGGCAGCCAAGTTAACTGAGTCTTATATATGGCAAGAGGGAATGATAGATAGACTGTAGGTATGTTAAAGGCTCGTTGAACTGCTAAGTAGTCGAAAGATCAAACTGAATTTGGTATATTGCAAAAAGAAGATACAGATAGCAACTACTATAAGAGTATTATATCAATATCTATAATATTTAACATTTGTTAT
The DNA here is from genome assembly GCA_018903675.1 of Zaprionus capensis. Classification (NCBI taxonomy): domain Eukaryota; kingdom Metazoa; phylum Arthropoda; class Insecta; order Diptera; family Drosophilidae; genus Zaprionus; species Zaprionus capensis. The sequence continues at coordinate 8,382,095 of JAEIFN010001073.1, read as the reverse complement.
ATCTTGAATATAAAATGCATCTTTAATAAAGAATGATTCCCACAGCTAAAGTAAACTGCCAACGTATTAAATTGTAGTAGAAAGTAAATTACAGATACATCTTGAAAAAAATTCATAATTCTTAAAGGGAATATGTAACCCATATATGTATAGTAAATAAAGCAAAGTATTTATTAAGTACATTTTCAACTCTCTTTCTCTCTCCTTCCTCTTTCTCTTTTGTCTTGCGGCTAGAATTTCTCGCCGTGTAAGCGATAGACAAATCTAGACAAGAATCTGCAGGGGGGCGTCCGCTGACAGCGCCTGCTGTTCCCAAGCTGTCAGGGCTACCGACCGCCCTGCCCTGCCCTGCCCTGACTCTGGCTGTGGCGCTGCCCTGCCCTGGTGGCGCCTAGCGCGTTGCGCGCGCGCGCTCTTCAGTTGAGAACACAACAAATTAGTCAATGACGCGGCGATCTTGAGGCAGCTGGGGCTGCTCTCTCGCAGTGTATTTGTATTTTCATTAATATATTATTGCTTAATTTCTTTTGTTATGCTGATTATGCCGACAGACAGACAGACAGACAGACAGAGGGACAGAGCTGCACAAACGAGGCCCAGAGAGTGGTCCAACTTGTAGTCCGATGCCGAGAGATGTTCATGGGAAAAACGGCAAGATTGTTGCATGATTTTCAATAATTTAACAGGCCGCATCACACACACACACACACGCACACACACACAGATATTTCAATAATCTTCGAAAGTTGTTGTTGTTGGTGCTGCTGCTTTTTCAGTTACTTTTTTACCGCTGAGGCTGACAGGCTGCAACACATGTGTTGTTGATGTTGTTGTGCTCTCAGCATAAATGTTAATTTCAGTTTGTCTTGGTAATTTATCATATTTTCTCTCTCGCTCTCGCACTCGCTGGCCTGGCCTGCTCTCTGGCTCGATTTGGCATCGCGTCTTTAAACGCTTTTAATTAAAACCAATGCGCATGTGTAACTTTCTTAAGCAGACCCCGAGATTAGAGCTCCATGGACGGGTCTAGCCACTCCACTCGATATAGTACGATATATACTCGTATATACACGGAGGCGTCTTTGAACTTGGCCGACAGCACGTTTGTAAAATGATTGATGTGGTATTAATTTTAATAAACGCCTGCCCGCTCCATCAATATGCATACCAACTCCGAGACCTGTTCCGGGGCTGCGACTACGACTGCGACTTGGACCACTCTAGGGTCTAGTGGTGGAGTCCGTTTAGATGGCATTTGGTGCTGCGGTTTTACTTACGCCACGCAGTTGCGTGGTGTCTGTGGCAAGTGGCATGTGGCATGCCTCCTAGCGGCATTTGGCTTGTGCCCAGCCACTGTCCCTGTTCCTTTTCCTTTCCCTGCCCTCTGGTCATTATTGGCGTTGCTAACTCTATTAAAAGTGTCAGGCGATTTGCCAAGCCAACTTGAATAACTCATCACAATTTGGCTAAACGCACACAGTGGGATGCGTAGAGCAATTGCGGGTGATTACTAGCACTAGTGATAAGCGCCTTGAGATAAACCCATAAGTTTATTATACTGAATTCAACTCAAACAGACATTGCAGACTTTCAATGTGCAATCATTTCAAAATATCATTTTAAACTATAAGAAGTTAAGGCAATAAAACGTATACTATCTTTATTATCACGACATAGATATATGTATATATATATGTATATATCATGATATTTCGAAAAACTGAACAACATTTCAGAATTTGTATCATACAAAGTAGAGAGATCAATCAGATTTTGAGTTATCCCTGCCACTTTCGCAATAATCTTTTATTCATCCAAATAATATAAATAATATTTATATATCTTAAATTAACACTGATATCTACTATTAATGCCCGATTTGCAGTTTATATTGTTTTAGTTTAGTTTTTTCTTCTTTTTTTCGATGTATATGGTAATTATCATTAAGGTTTCGGTGTTATTTTTTTTGGTCTTTCGTTTTTTATTACGTTCGAGAGCAGGAAATTATTTTTGGAGGCACAAACTGTGGCATTGCCTTAGTTTAGCGTTTTGTAGGTCGAAAAGCGGTGCCGATCAAAGCAGATTTTTGGAAAATTGATGATCTGTTTGCGAAATCATTAGAAACAGAAATACAGAGAGAGAGAGAGAGATAGAGCGAGTAATCCGATTCGTATGCCATCGTAAGAGGTCAAACGTTTAGCGATGATCGACTTCCGGCTCGATCTTGATCTCGATCCCGATGGAACGATGCAAAGATGTGTCGAGAAGTCATCGCCAAAGTCAATTGTAACTGCGACTCAGATCTAAGATCAGCAAGATGCGTAATTCGATACATCGACATTAAATCAATGTAGAGAAGATGAGAAGAGAGGCCCAAAATCATTTCGTCTTTAGCTCATCACACCTCAAGTGGCCCGAACTGTGCACGAATAATTGATTTCAGTAGCAGCAGATACCTGAGAGTTGAGTGCTCCTCTCTAGCTCTCTAGCTGTATCTGTATCTGTAGCTGTAGCTGTGTGTATCTCGGGCTGTGGCCTGCGTATCTGTTAAGCCGTAGCGTGAAATTCGTTTGCACACAGACCGTGCAGTGCTGAACAAGCCGCAGCTAATCGATTTAGGAGCTGCCTCCGACTTAGATGCAGTGCCTCGTCAGGCTCATCAGGCTCGGGAGGAATCTTTTTGGTTCAATCATCATCGACCATAATGATGACGATACGATATGATATTCTCTCTCTCTCTCTCTCTCTCTCTCTCTCTCTCTACCCACTTCCCCTTTTCCCCTTCTTTCTTCCCATTCTTCATCCTCTTTCCAGTAGGAAATCGTCATGGCGTCTAACGGCGCAATGTTCATTTTGCAACCTTTGTTGATCCTCTTGTCGCCGTTGTTGCCATTGTTGTCACTCTGCCGTGTGTGTTTGTTTGTTATTGTTATTGCTATTGTTTTTGCCTAATGCCGTGTAAGTGGTGGCTTTGCCTCCAGGCCAACTCAATTCTCTGCAGCATCTGCCAAGTGCTTTATTTCTCGTTTCTATCTCCGGCAACAAACTTGATATATCGCGCCATTTGACCAATGTGAACACTTGGGTTATTATAATAATATGATATATGACCAAAGCTGGAAATATTGACTGGTTCTGCCAGCTAATCCCAATGAAAATATATGCAAATATTTTATTACGCTGTGGGAATCTTTGCTATGATTTCATTTTAGTTGTACTTAAAATGAGTCAAGTTTTAACTTTATGGCGCATATGGCAAATGGATTTGTCTGTAAATGTTCTATTGCTGAACACATTATACAAATGTGATCGAAAACTATAAGGAAATGTTGTATAAAGTATGGAATATGAAAGATACTTTTGTGATCATATCCGGTCTTCATTATAACATTTAAATTATATTTGATATACAAGCAAATTGCACTTATTTCATTCAATTTCACATTGCACTGAATACAACTTTAAATCCTTTGACTGAACTCAAATATCAGATCATATAATGACATTATATACAATAAAACTCAACATAATACGCGAATTTCAGTTGCGTTGCTATCAAATCAAATCACACAGTCCAAACTCTTGGCAAAAGTACTTAGGAATAAAGTAAAGATATCTACAAACAGTCACAGTGGGTTTCATCCTAATAGATGTAGTCATATAAAATATCAGCTATACATTATACTATATCACCCTTACATTATTAACAGATCTAAATCAATCAGTTAACCTCATTCAAACTAACTGCACAGCAACTTAGTTAGACACTGCGAAGACACTCCAATATCATTCTGATTTTAGGCACTACACATGGCATTACCTCTCAGACCTTGCAGACTGAAAGGATATTTAAGGATCATCATGTTCTGATCATGACAAACAGATCACTTGACATTTTTCATTCTCCCTCCCACACTTAAAGATCATTCTATTCTTGCAGTACACATGGTATACAGAGTATGGTATCTTTGACATGCTTCAGGGATGCTTAAAGGATTGTCATGCTCTGGGTGTGGGTCTGGCGTCTGGATCTGGGTCAAACACTTACCGGGTTCACTTGGGGCTTCTGCAAATGCGTCGCGATGTTTGTGATATTCATGCCCGCCATGGCCGGAATCTGTGAGCCGTATAACTGACCGGCCGTCGGTGTCATGTCCGTTAGCATTTTAGCTGCTGCTGCTGTTGCTGCTGCCGCTGCTGCTGCTGCAGTTACTGCTGCTGCTGCTGCCGCTGCTGCTGCTGCTGCTGTTGATTTTGTTGTTGTTGGTGTTGTAATTTTGAGGCGTACAATGATTGTAACGTTTCTTGCGATCGTTTCTTAAAATCTTTCACTGGGCCAAAGAAACTTAGTTTTGTTGGCTTTGCCAATTGTTGTTCTCACAGTTGTTAATGTTATTACAATTGTTGTTGTTGTTGTTGTTGCTGTTGTTTAGTGTTGTTATTACTGTTTAGTTTTTGCTGGATAAGACACGCGCGCTTGTCGCAAACAATAAAAAATATGCAACAAAAAGAATTGATTCATAAGGATAGAAATGCTTTCTCACACAATTTCACACAGTCGATTGTTGCTGTTGCAATTGTTGCCGTCGGTGGCTGCAGCTGCTGCTGATTGTCACTGGTTGCAGTCTTTGGCCTTGCAACTGTTGTCACTATTGTCACTGCTACTGTCACTGTCACTGTCACTGCTTACTTTGACTGTTACTTTGAGTGTTGCTGCTGTTGCTGTTGCTGCTGCGAACGCGAACGCGCGACCTGCTGCCAGCTTGACAACGTTCTGAATTTGAATTTGAAATCGGCTTAAGCTGCAGGAGAAAGAGAACACAAGCGAATGCGATTGCGAACTGAAGCGAAATCAGTAAAAAAAAAACAAGAAAACCAAAATCAAATGATGATTGCCAACAATGAGAAGAAACGCAAACGCACTCTGTGTGTTGTGTGTGTGTGTGGGTGTGTGTGTGTGTGTGTGTGATACGCACTTGTCTAACTGTATCTAGTATTTGCTTTTCTTATTCTTATTGTTATTGCTACTGCTGCTGCTGCGTCGGCGGCGGCGACGTTGGCGACAAGGAGAGGCGCCTGCACAAACAAACAAAATGTATCCGCGCTAAAGTTTTCGGCGTCGTCGCTGATCGTTCAAAGGCTTGCAACTGTTTCACGCGATGCCAGTGCAAACAAAAAGCTTGGGCCCCGTTCTCGTATCGTCGTCAGCGGCGACTGCGACTGCGACGCCGGCGTCGTTGTTGCTGAGAGAAGAGCAGAGCAGGCCAGGCCAGGCCAGGCAGGCGTACGTCGTCGTCAGCTTCAGCAGAGGGCGCGTCAAAACAAGTTGTTCTCGTTGCTGCTGCTGCTGTGAGAGAGAGCACGATTTGCAATTCTCCTCGTTGTTGTTGTTGTTGCTGTTGCTGTATCGCGTGGCGTGGTGGCGTCTGTGTGTGTGCTGTGTTCCGTTTTCACTGTGAGACAGCCAGAGCCACAGTCGATGCAGGGGCTCTCTCGCAGTCGCAGTCGACAACGCCAGCAGCAGCAGCAGCGACGGCAGCAGCCATTCCCATTCATCATGACGCAGTTATTCGTAACATTGGCGCAGCGGTGGCCTGTGTTGGGTGCTAGAGCGAGACAGCAGGAGGGCTAAGAAACCCACCACCAAATGCGTATCAGACTCGCGTTGATCATCATCATTGTCGGAGCCGGTGCCGCGATGATGATGTATTAGCCAGGCAGCTACACACATTCACACACACACACATTTGTAGACAGCGCTGCTCGGCAGAGCGTCGCTCGTTTCATTTCGTTTCATTCATAAACGCAGGCAGACAAAGCACGCGCTCAAAACGAGTTTTGCTCGGGCCACGCCCCTTTGAGTGCGTGCTGCGCGCCGAATCCGACAGCGACGACCAATGGCAGCATTGTCTTATGCCGAGGCGAACCTAACCTATAATTAGAGCGATGGCCGCTGTGCGAGTGAGATGGCAGCAGGCAGGGCACGCGCGATAGTGAAATAGCGCACCCACTCTAGCAAACGTTATAGCAGCAGGCTGCATGTCATCTCTCTCTTTCTCTCTCTCTTGCACTCTCAGCAAGGGGAGCCGACAGCAAGCAAGAGAGAGGGAGTGTATGAGCAGTGGGGAACAGACAGAGATAGAGTAGGCGAGAGATAGAAAGAGAGAGAGAGAGAGAGAATGAGAGAAGGAAAGGGTGAGAGCGCGCACTACGCCGTCGATAGCGGCCGTCAGTCGTTGGCTTCAGCGGAATCGCGCATCGCGTGCGAACTCCCGAAATGTGTTCTGCACTTTTATCTTCTCTGCTTCCCATTTCTTCTCTCTCTCTCTCTCTCTTTCTCTCTGTCTCCTTTTCTTCTCTACTTTGCCTTTTGTTCTCTCTGCTCTTTATGCTAAATGTTTTAAATGTATTTCAATTGAAAATTGTTGCGACTGCGACTGTTCTGGGGTCCCGTTTCTTGGAATTATTGATTTCGAAACCTGCAACAACAACAACATCACGAATCGCGCACATTGTGACAAATTGTTTTTTTTTTCTTTGTTTTTTATTGTTTTTTATTTTGTGTGTTTATGTTTTTTTTTTTGTGGATTAATTTCGTCATGCAGTCGAGAAGGGTTGTTGATGGTGGGGGTCGCATGTGGCATGTGGCATGTGGCTCCTGTGTGGCATTTGAATTTGATCTTGTTTTACACTCCGAGCACAAATTATGTATTTTCTTTGAAATTTGATTAGATTAGAACAGTAATTATGGTATTAAGTTTCAATAAAAACATGAGTCTTAGTTTTTCAATTTAATGTTTAATGTCAATTGTAATATTGATTAATTTAATGTTTTATATTAATTTTAATTACTTTTCTTTAATAATTTATTTAAAATGTTCTAAGTTTATCTTAAATAAATAAATAAATAAATTAAGATGTTTAGTAACTCATCAATTGATAGAAATTAAATACAAACAAATTATAATTGTATAAGGCAAATTTACAATTTAATTCTATTAGTCGCTTGTTCCAATAATGAACTTTCATATGCATATTATTTATTTTATTATTTATTTATTATCATGAAAAACCACCAAAATTGGCTTATAGTTTGTATGGCAGCTATGCCATATATTGATCCGATCAGAATCTTCCCGACTTATTTACAGCGTGCAGTAATAAGAAGCATGTGTGCCAAATTACATTATGATAGCTCTAAAACTAAGAGACTAGTTTGCGTTACAACAGACAGACAGACGGACAGGCAGACAGACAGACATACAGACGGACACACAGACAGACAGGCAGGCATACAGACAGACAGATAGAGAGACGGCCAGGCAGACAGATATGGCTAATTCGACTTCTCTGTTGCTGCTGATTCAGAATATACTTATATGTATGTATATAACTTATAGCATGTGTATAACTGCATAGACATACAATATTTTGTAGCAATGTAGTTAGGTGCTATAAAACTATACACGCAATAGGATTTATGTACCTATTCCAGTCCTAAATTAATATATCAACTGCAAGGCTATAATACGATTTATTTATTTCATGTGACAATAAAATAGATGTGCCGTAGCAAATCTACGATACGTAAGTTTTAAACACTAGTCTCAGTCTACACACAATGTCCCTCTCTCTTCCTCCCTCTCCCTCCCTCTCACACTGTTTTTGAAACTGTCAAGTAAATTTGTTTTTGTAAATTGCATCGTAAACATGTCACAAATTTGTCATAACTTAAGTTGATCTCAGTGCGAGCGATTGATTGATGAACCAAATAACGAATAACATGATTTGTTTGGGTTTGACATGTTTACACACGCACGCACACACACACATTACACATGTACATGCACTTGATATATAAATTGTGAAAATAACTTAACTAACTTGAGGCAATTAGTAGAAAGTGCTGCAACACTGTTGCATCATACACACTCGTTCTGGTAATTGAGCCACGCCCACAAATGGCAACTGCAGCAGCAGCAGCAGCAGCATTTGCATTGTCTCGCACACACACACACACTAAGCCGCCGAAGGAGTGAAAATATTGAACCCACTTTACGCTCCACTCCCACAAAAGAGTGGAAAGTGTAGCCCAAAACCCCAAACCCAAACCCAAACTCGAACCCAGAGCCAGCCAGGCCAAACGGGGTCCACATGAAACCGAGCAAAGTGCGCCCAACACATGCCTCTAGCCCGAAGGCCTCCTCCATTCTAGATTCCCTCAGATTAAGTTCAACCATTTCCAGACATTGTCTGCTCCTGCTGCGCATATCTCACGATGAGCAACCTGGCTCCTCTTCCCTCCTGCCTCCCACTGCCACCCACTGCCTTTCCTCCTCCCGGCAACAACTTTAAGCGCCAGTGTCTCTAGTTACCAGTTGCCAGTTGCCAGTTGCCAGTTCCGAGGTCCAAATGAGGCCAGCAAACTTCCTGTAACTGCTTGGCCAGCGGAGGCGTTGCGGGGCTGTGGTCTGTTTACATCAGCTGACCGAGCGAGTCACTGATAACAGAGGCTCCGGCCAGCTCTCCGGCTCAGGCTGTTGACTGATTGCTCTGCCCACTCTCGTTCCCCGCCTGCCCCATTGCGTTGCTTGTGCGTGTGGGCGAATCAACGTCGTGCTCGTCTCGCTCTCTCTCGCACTCACGCGTGTTGGGGGCCAGAGGTCTTCCAATGCCAACGCCGTTAGCCAAGTGGGTGGTTACCTCTCTCTGGCTCTGCCACGCCACTCACACATCGTAGAACTGCTTTATCTGGTACCGGGGGACTTAAACCGAACATGGCAATAAACCTGTTCGAGCCGAAATTGTTTTAGAACAGCATCCGAAACTTCTTTCGCATTGCATTCAAGCTTGCTCTCTATTTTGACCAGGAACTATGCGGCAATTGGATTAATGCACTCACATAAATAAGCTGAGAACTGCATGTGATTCAATTTGGATCCCCACTTAACGGAGGCATGAGTTATGGTTTCGTTATCGATAGATTTATCGCATAAATTGATCGCTTAAGTTATTCAAAACATGGTTTGGTTCAAGGAACTTGAATCAGAAATGAATTAAGTATTCAGAAAGATAAGCTTTAACTGTATATGATAGTTGCAAGTGAAGGATCTTTCGATTCTAACTATCGATTTGCATAATGACAAGAACAAAATCTACTTAATTGAACATACTACATGATTATGTAGTTACGCAAGGCATGCTCTAAAAGATTTGCAATTCATGGAATGAGTCCATCTCTCAAAATAGATAACATAGTTATCGATTATTATATTAATACTATTGTATTAAAATGCTTCTCATACCTAAAAACTGTCTCGATATACAAATTAGTGCATCTGAAAGTCCATCAGTATATGAAATTTATGTCATAAACAATCGATAGTGTGATAGGTTAATCGCCAGAGTGTGGAGTATCGATAGTTACCTAATTAAAACTTCACAAACAACTACAAAACTAGGGCTTTCATCATTTGAAATACTGAAAGTGAAAGGAACAAACGCTGTAACTTACTTCGATAGCTATATGCTAAGCCGATAGTACACCCGATAGTTGCTATGAATATTGACGTGAAGCTCCCACGACAAGCGCCCACAATGACAGGCGAGCAATTCTATTTACAATTTCAATTATTCAATGCACGCACTGCACTTAGCGGACGTCGACGTCGACTCTGGACTCAACTTTGGCTACAACTTCAAGTGGAAGTTGGGCGTGGCCCGGTCGCCGGTACAGCTCTGAGTGTGGGGGTGGAATGAGTAGAAAGGGGAGTAAGTGGAATGGGGTGGAGGAGTCTGGACTATTCCTCGTGATGATTTGCACCTTCCTTCATTGCCTCCGCCTTTGGACAATTATAATGACACTCTTATTGTCAGCCATTTGCGCTTAATTAAACCATTTGCAATTTGTTAAAGTCTCCCAATCAGAGGACACCTGGCCCCGCCCAGCAGGTTGAAAATTGATCAAATTGAGCAATTTGCCGTTAAATTGTTGAATATCATTATAAATTTAATACTTAATTGTATTTATTATCGATTTATAGGAGCAGGGGAAGAATCAAGGGGGCGACAGGTGGTGACAAGTCGATGACGAGTAATTTAATTGACAGTTTTAGTTGCTGTCAAGGGAGGAGAAACAGATGCAAATTTCTAACGATTCCGATTGCCATTTCGATTGCAAATCCGAGAACGTGCGACAGTTGCTAAGAACACTTGCTAATCACATACTGTAGACACAAAACAATAGTTTAATTACCATAGGAGTCGAGAGGCGCCAAGTGATGATATAATCATCGATTGCGCTTCATTAATGTGTCTCTTTTGCAATTGTATTGCCATATATCATTTTAGAGAGACAGTCAAGTTATTTGAGCTCCATTTCAATGAAACAAAATTCACTTATTTCAGCTCAACTTTTGTAGATTTTCAATTAGAGATATAAGACTGAAGAATGGCTGTTATTTTGTATTGTATGGCACAGAAGATGGACGATTATTTAGGAACATTTAAAAATTGCTAACTAAGTTCGCAAGTTTACAAATAAATCTCAAATTAAAGTTGAAAATTATAGCGGAGATTACAGTTGGAGAACCTTTTCAGCACAGTCCTGATGCACTTGGTAAATAAATTGTTTCCCAGTATTAATAATTAATGTGAGTCGTAAAAAAAACAGTGAAGTAGGGTGCGAATACAAGATACCCTGTGTGGAACAAAGAGGGTACTATGAGTTGGCCTACAGCTTAAAGAGGAACTTGCTTGCGAGGCGGCTACCTATGCCACCCCATCATACACACACAGGCACACACACACACACACACACTAATGGATATAGGATATATAATTAAGTTTATTGGGCTGGGCAAAAGAGAGAGAGAATTGCATGAAAAGGGAAAGTGCCACCAAATAGCCCCGCAAGAAATAATAAAAGCCACACAGGCGAAGAAGTAGAAAAACATAAGAGAAGAAGAGGAAGAAGAAGAACTACAACAACAACTATTCTTAAGGCGATACTTGAGCTATAGAAACACAATTGCAGTCGGCACCACAAGCGGCAAGCGCCCTGCCACGTGGGGGCGTTGGTGCCACAGCCACAGCCACAACCACAGTCCGAATCCGAGTACAATTGCCCAAGCTCAGTCTCAAGCTACAGTCCTCCCCCTTCCTCCCCCTCTCACCCTTAGTCAAGAGCTCATGAATGCGAAAAGTTCAAGTTATGCGTTCGACCAAGAACAACAAAAACAGCAGCGCCCTTCCCTGGCATTCCCCCCTCTCCACCCCACACGATCCCCCCCTGGACAAGTCAAGTAACTAACCGCAGTCCACGGTGCGCAGTTCGCAGTACAAATATAGCCGTCTGCTAAGTATGTTAGTATATGTATAGAACACACACACACACTCACACACAAGCATACACAGTGTGTATATGCGAGTGTTCTTTATTTTTTTTTGTTTTGGAGGGGGATTCATTCTCTAAATTGCTAGGCGAGGGCGTGTCACAGAATCGTAAATCACTTTGAAGTGGGTCGTAGACGTCCAAGCGACGTTCGAAACTTACGCCGATACAACGCAAGCAGCAGCAGCAACATCAGCAGCAGCAACAACAACAACATCAGCAGCAGCAGCAACAGCAACAGCAGTTACAGACACTAAGCCAACGTCCGAAGTCCGACGTCCATCGTCCATCCAGGGCCAGGGCCAGTTGATGCCCCGCAGCGACAGGAAAAATCACGCTAGGCGCTGCTTGTCCTGACACACGGTAGCGCTTAAGTGTCTAAGCACAACAACAGCAGCAACAGCAACACAACAAAAGGGGAGAGCACACACTTTAAATCTTCCACTGATCGATCGATCGCAAATGCGAATCAATCAAATTTTCGTCTCGAAATTTGTATATCATCGCAATCATCATCGGGATGGGGCATCCTTTGGCAACTGCCTGCCTGGCTGCCTGCACTCTCCGCCCCTGGTTGCGCCCCCCGTCAAGTTAATAACAATAATTACTAGGCTAATTAAGCTTCTGACAGTTTCGCACATACACACACACACACACAAATTCCGAAGGTCTTTCTATCGTGCAACCTTGCCTGCCCTCAAATGAAATGGGAAACTGTTTGGCACAATATGGTTATAATCTATGCCACTTTTCCTCACAGTTAGTAGAGTGAGGTTAATGCCGAACAATTTATCCCTGAACTATGTCAACTATATTCTATAGTATTAACTCTCAACTTGACATAATCTTCATTATATTTAACTTTATGTCATATATTATAGTATTTACTCTTAACTTGGCATATTCTTCTTTATATCTATTTTTATATCTAATATTTTAACTCTCAAATTCACATATTCTTCTCTATATCTATCTTTTATCATACACATATTATGGTACTAACTCTCAACTTGACATATTCTTGATTATGTGACATCTATGCTTATATCATAAATTAAAGTATTTATACTTAACTTGGCGTATTCTATTATCTATTATAAAATCTTCTTCCTTGCACAAGTTATCCTCCTTGACATATTCTTCTTTATATCTGTCTATATATCATCAATAAATGTATTTACTCTTAACTTGGCATATTCATACAGCGATCTTTATTTGATTATGTGTATCAAGAATTAATATACAAGTATATATATGTATATATATAATATATTTATCTTTATTATGACGCTACGCAAATTATGAAATCTTCTTCTGTGCAGAAGCTGCAAATTGCCTAGCTGGATAACTGCAGCGATTCCGTTTCGCACAATAATCTAGGGAAATCATAGGGGGCACAACCAACTAATTTGTTAGTACGAATATTATGTAATTGCGGTTAGATTGAATCTTTTTCGCTAATAGAGCTATCAAAATTACCGCATCAACGCCGCCGCTGCCACCGACATATTGTACGATATTCTACATAAATCCCCAAGTTAAGGCCGAGCTTACTATATAATGACTACCTACCTTGATTACACACTCGAGCTGCTCACTATCTCTCTTTCTCTCTCTCTCTCTCTCTCTCGCTCTCTCTCTGTCTGTCTGTCTGTCTCTGTCGGAGACGAGTTGAGGGCGGCGGCGACTGTTGGCGTGGTCCAAACCTGTGTTTAAGCTGAAAAAGGGTGCCAACGTGCAGCGGCCTGCAATATGCGAGTACTCTCTGTCTCCCTCTCCCCCCGTTTATCTCTCTGTCGCACTCTCCTTGGGCTGTCCGCCTTTGCGGCTTCATTGCACTTAATTATTGTTATTTATTATTTTAATATAGTTTTGATGAGATGTTGAGCAACATGTTGACGAAATGTCGAATTTGCAAATTGTTCAACTGCGTGAGGTGAGGTGTGATATCCACCACAGGATATCGTGCCATCTCCCTCTCTCTCTCTGTCTTTCTCTGTGCCTCATAATTGATCGATTGCAGCTCGAGGCGCTTAGCGAAATTATCATAATTAGACTAAATGCTCTGACAGCTACTGTTCTCCAGTCATGCTTCCTTTCTATAACTCACTATCTCTCTCTCTCAGCCTGTTTCCCTCTCCCTCTTCCCCCTCCTGCTGTCTCGCTTAGTTGACTCAGCTTTTATTGATGGCGCCTTCATCGATTTATTGCCCACTGCTTTTCGGCATGGCACACTCGTCCCTCCCACTTGCCGCGCCCACTTCAATACAGTTCTCAGTTCCCCTCTAACCAAGCTCAACCTTGCTTCATGTGTCGTTCTGTCGTTGCATTTTAATTGCATAATCAACCATAATTACAGCACCCACAGTTAATGAATGCAATTGAATGACAACAATGAATCAATATAAATCAAATCGAGCAAGAAATGCAAATGCCCATTCCAGACCAGCTAGTCATGTAAACCATGTATATCCCGTTGCAATGCCCACTTAACTCAAGTGGCCTATTTCAATATAATCGGATAATTGCGCAAATTTGATTAACCTATGTTATTTCAGTGTGTTAGAGCTTGAAGTGCTTGGCTATGGGAGAAGGAGAGAGGGATACATAAATATGAATTACAAATAAATATATAAAACATGAATGTTTAAGGTTTTTATATATTGTAACTCACTACGTTCTTTATTTAGAAGGGCTGTAGGGGAAGTGAATAAACTGTATCTGTGTGCTATAAAATGACATACAAACACCAACTCTGGTAGCCCGAACTCCTTTAGTTTTTGTGATCTGGGTGTTCATGGTTTTCGCATCTCGACAAGTGACATTGATCAAGAATATATAGGTATTTGTACATAGTTTGTGGAACCGGAGATGATTCCATCTGCCTGTTAAAGTTCTAATATTCTTCTATTGTAAATAAGGATAGTGTGTATAGAAAATTGTAGGCATATTCCCACTCACATTCAGTATGTTAGTTATACAGTAAGTAAAATGATGAAATGTAGCTACATATATGCACTTTGTAGTTGCAAATTATTATCAATAGGTTTCTGTCAAATATAAACTAAACACTGAAGAAATAGTACCCTCTACATTAATGATTTGTTTAAATGTATTGCTTACTCTACACATAGTGTACAACTGACTTGGTCTGTTCACTTTCACTTCCGATCTCAAGGCGAATACAATTTAGTATTTATAAACGGGGTAACTCTTTATGTTTTTGCCATGCCAGTTTATCGATTAATCTACCTTGGGCTAATCGAAAAAGTTGACTCACTGCCATAATCAAATTTTGCTGTTGCTGTTGTCCACATAACTGACTCGCATCGTATTCCATCTCTCTCCGACTCCTCGAGCTCGCGCAAAAGGAAACCCATTCAACAGTAGCTGAATATGTCATGAAAAAGTAATGGCAAATGCATTTTGAAGCGGCATTGCATGGCATGGAATGGGGACTGGCCCCCTAGTACGATGAATGTACATACATATGTCTAATGCAAGATGTAGAGGGGGGTGTGTGGAAGAGAGGGAGAGCGGGAGTGAAGAGGTACGGCCAAATAATCGACCGTCTTACTCACACTCAAGTGTTGTTCGTCCACTCAATTAATTATCCTGCTCGACAGCGCCAAAAAGTCGACAAAGTCAACCCCGGGACTAACATAGAGAGAGACAGAGATAGAGAGAGTGAGAGAGAGAGAGAGAGAGAGTCGAGAGACCCCAAGTCCCAAGCCAGTCCAGGCCAGACCAGGGCATGCCGTGTGTCGAGTGGCTGGAACTGGAAGCCCAGCCCGACAGATCCTAAGTCGGAGAAGGAGTCGGCAATCGAAGCGGGGCATGGAGCATGGGGCAGGGGCACGGCAAGCGAAACATTTTTCTTCTTACAGCATAACCTGTAATTATCATTCGATACAAATCGAAAACGAAAGACACAAAAATTTATTATTGTGAATTAATAAATTTTATTTTGTTTGCCGCCGTTGCCAACTTCTTCTTCTTCTTCCTCTTCGGTGCCGACCAGCTTTGGCTCTTGGACTAACTCTTCCTTGCTGCTGCCGCATTATATTATTTTTCTTCTCCCTCTCTCTCTCTCCCTCCCTCTCTCTCTCACTCGTTTTCTTAACGTTTATTTTTATTTCTTTTTCTTGTGTTGCAGCAACAATTTCAGTGCTGAAATAATTTTTATTAGTATTTTTCATGTTGTTGTTGCTGTTGTTGTTGTTGCCCCTTTTCGCATTGTGTTTTGCACTCGTTGTTGCTGTTGCTGTTGTTGCATGTTGTTTTGTAGTTTGCTTTTGTTGTCTGACAAGGCGCATATATCTTGAGCATTATCTTGTCATACAATCAGGCAGCGCGCGCGATGCAGAGAGACAGAGAGAAAGATGGCAAAAAAAATGTTAAAAAGATGAAAAATGCATTGCTAACGTATGCGGCCAAATGAAATGAAAACGACGAGACGACGAACGAAAGCTGTCCTGGGTGGCTGCCACATGGCGAAGGGCCCTCCTCACAACAATAACACTAGCCCCGTCCCCTTGTCTCCTTACCTGAACTGGATTAAGTAGTACCTAGTTGGTAGTTTCCCAGATAGTTTTGCTTTCCACGGAACCCAATGCCGCCGGAAGCTCAGATTCCCAAATAGATTCTATCCAAAGATTCACAGACCATTTCAGTGACGACGTAAGTATAATGTGAAGTAAATATGGCATAATACATGCAAATAAAAGTCATCTGAGTAAAGGAAGAAGAACACAGATGCAGTGCAAGTAGTAGAGATACTTTTAATTTCAAATTTACTATTATAAAATATATTTTAACTTTTACTTAATTGTTGCACATGGAGAATACAGATCGTAGTAAGATCTGCTAGTTAATTTACTAACTAAGGACTTATCAGTTTGATCATGAATTGTAGTGTATAGTTCCTTATATATTTGAATATTTTAATCATCAATTTTTAGGTATTATATTATGTCTACTTTTATGGTCTTTCTTTGTAATAATATTTCCTATTTGTATCAGTTTTTAATATGCTATATATTAAGAAATTCCTTTAGTTTTGTTCAACTACTAATTGCAGTCTGTGTTTATATTAATATTTACAATATCTAATTCGTAATATAATAATAATATATTTATAAAAGATTTCATAAGGATTTGCATTCCTAACACAAACTAGATTGCTTTCCCTTGCCATTGTCTTAGTTCTTCGTGGCACTTCACAAGAAAAGGACTCGAGATAACTCTGCCAAATACGCATACGCCGCACATTGTATCCCTTTTTGGGGGGAGGGGGGCTGGGGCAGGGCTGTTTGCCGTGTGGGCGTGGCCCTGTGGCGCAAGGAAAATTTCTCCGATGCTCTGTGCACGCTGTGTGCGTTACTGTTGTTGCTGTCGCTGCTGCTGTTGTTGTTTTTTATGACAATTTTCAGCATGACAACGACACAAAAGGCAACATTTAATGAAGTTCCAATAAAAAATAAACAGGCAAATAAAAATTCAAATAAAGAAATAAACAGACGACAACTGAAAGCTGACGACAACGACAACAACGACGACGACGACGACTTTGGTGATGACAATGACAAAATAAAAAGCGTTACAAACAAGATAAGGAGGGTGCGGGTAAGGACAGGGCGTGGCACGGGGGGAGAGAGTGGAGAGCCGGGACGAGGGCGAATAGCTCTGGATGCGCTTGGATTGGGTTTTTGATTCGCAAGGTTTGAGTTGGCTTTGGGTTGGGCCGCCTTTTGGGTTGTGTTGGGTTGGGTTCGCTATTGCTGCTGCTGATGTTCTTGTTGCTGTTGTTGTTGCTGTTGTTGCTGCTGTTGTTGGCTCGGCTTGTTTCGGTTTTCGTTTGGTTTGGCTTGAGGTTTGCTCAGGCAGTACCGTTGCAATTTCCCCCCCAATGAAATTAACGCAAAAAAGGCGTGGCCTTTGCCGTTGACAACAACAACAGTGAGAGTGCACGCATTAAAAGGGGAGCAGAGTACAAGGAGAAGGAAGGCTTTGCTGATGGTTGCTCGCTGCCAAGGCGTGGGAGAAGCCACGCAGAGGTAGAGAGAAAGAAAGAGAGAGAGAGAGTCAGTTGTGCAGGGCTGTGTCAGGCTGCAGAGTGGCAGGGGAACGGGGGCGGCAACACAGCCGCCGACGAGCAATAAACAAACAGACGAGTCCAGCAAACACAGCAACATCGGGCAGAGTCAGTGCGTGTTTTAAGGGCCTGCCACAGTGGGTACCAGTACCAGGACGAGGGGGTGGGGATAGATGGGTGGACGATCTGCTTTAAATGCTGTTGCCTAGGGGGCTGCTGCTGCTGCTGGTGGTGTGAGTGCGATTGCGATTGCCAGTGCGGGTGGGTGCTGGCAAGACAAGTTGCCTCGCTAAGCTGCTGCCACTCAATTAATTTTTATTGCGCTGTTAGCAGCGCATACAGGGAACAACGACAACAACAACAACAACAACAATGAGAACAACGACAACGACAACGACATGATGACAGCAAGAAGAAGGATGCAAGACCTGCCCATCAAAATGCCGAAAACCTGCCGCCAACCCCTTTGGCAGCTCATAAAAATGTCACAGCAGCTAATTAAAAGAAAAAAACAAACAACAACAAGAACAGAAACCCGATGGGAACAAGCAACAACGGAGACAATATCCCAAGTCGGAGCAAACACAATCCCGATGATGGTGAAGACGATGATGAGTTGTTGTGACAGCTCTTTGACAAGTTCACAGTCTCAGTCAGAAATCAGTGCACGTGTCAAGGCACCCCCTACACCCTGCGCGCTGGCCACTGATTGACAGGCCATGCCCTTCCCTTCCCCCACTGATATCAATCGTGATCGTGATATTGGGCCTAATTGATGATGGGTTAACTGTTTATTAGACGATGCAAGTGCAGATACATTCACAGATACATTCGCAAACACAGATACAGAAACTATTCACTGTGATTCTGTTAGGAGGTTTTTAGTTCTCACTTCACTAACTGTTCTGTTTATTAAATATATAATGGCTAGAAGGCACTTCAAATCGACTCTATTAAATGGATCTTTATTGCTGCTCTCTCATTTGAGACCGCCGCGTTTAATGAGCCCAGATAAAAACGATTTGCACCATTACAGTTGCTATACCCTAACACAGTGGTCAATTTCATTTAGCTAAGAGATGTCTAAGGCAGCCCGGGGTAGCGTGTGCAACCCCATTAGGACTGCATATCATGATATATCATGGTATATCATGGTTTCTCATTTGGTAAACATAATATATCTCGGTATATCTTATGATATTTATGATATTCTATAAAAGTATTTTATAAAATATTATGGCATACAAGTCTATATCATGGTAAACCTTCTTATATTTAGATATGTCGTGGTATATAATGCGACAACATAGTATATCATTGTGTGTTGTAGTATATTTTAGTAAATATCTTGGTATGTTAAAATATATCATAAAATATCATAATTTATAGTGATATATCAAGCTAAATCTTGGTATAAATTGGTATATCATAGTATATCTTGCTGTATTTTGGTATATCTTGGTAAATAATGGGACATCATAGGATACAATTATTGTAGTATTCTCGTATTATAGTAAATATCATGGTACATTAAAATATATCATAATATATCTAGTTAAATCTTGGGTATACATTGGTATTTCATTATATATAATTGCACATCTTGGTATATCAATCTATATCATGGTAGGTATATCCTTAGTTGGTATATTAAAATATATCATAATATATCATCATTACCATAATATATCATGTTAAGTCAGAGTACATCATATTACATAATTGGTATATCATGGTATATTTTGACAAGCCAATCTTTAGTTAACATATTATATCAATCCATTTTGGCAGATCACTTTGCAAGCCAAAGAGTATCTGATCTTCTGCATAGCAATAGTCATAGCTCTCCCAGTCGTGTCTTAAGTATACCCATTCATAGTAAGTATGCCTAAAATGGGAGTTACCTATGCCTCATTTTGTGCGCCAAATTAAATCTTTTAATTATGAGAGCGCAAAATTGCCAACTTTTTTTTATGGTTGCCCCATTAGCGAATAGATGAATGGTTGAATGAATGACTGAATGAATGTCGAAAACAATTTCGACTTGCTCTTTTTTACCTTGTTCGCGCGTCGCGCGACTAGAGAAATTTGCATGTCAAAACCGAAAAGATATTTTTGGCTTTTTGGCTTTTTAACCTGCGCGCATTGGCCATGCTAAATTTTCGTGATGCTGCTGCGAAAGTCAAATAAAAGCGGGCAAAAAAACATCAAAACGAAAAATGAAAAATGCCGACAATGGCAAAGTAAGCAAAGCAAAAGAAATCTGCCGAAGAAAATAAACAGCTAGTAAAGCAGTTGCGATGATCGCACCGACAACGACAACATGACTCCTTGAGTACCCTATAGAAATGCCATTAAATAACATATAAAAGCCATGATCTTATGTAAATCATAACAGGATGAAAAACACAGTATTCACCTTAAATACATAATCTATTTATTTGAAGTGTTATATATATACAATAAACTAATGCATGTAAATTATGCATTATGATATTGTACAAAAAAAGAAAGAAATCAATTTTTTTTTTATATTCATTACCATGTCAAATTGCTTAGCCACTTTCTATAATATTTCTAATACATCTGATGCTACAATTCTTGTAAATTTGAAGCTGCTAGCAAGAGCTCTATACCCTTTGCAATTTCTCTGTACAGAGTACAATGTAAGCGCTTAACATTTTCGCAACGCTCTCGAAAAGCAAAAAAAAAAAAAAAAAAAAACAAAAGCCGTTGCTGTCGTTGTTGTTGCCGTTGCCTGGCAGCTTGTCTGCATTATCAATATATCCAGGTCGGTGTTTGTCAGTGCCGTCCGTTGGTCCGTACGGCACACACCACTTGCCTCAATCCCTGCCAGCATTTTCATCCTCGATGATTTCGAGCCAAGTAAAGTCAAGTCGAGTCGAGTGGAGTTCTGCGCAAGTTTCGTGGCCCACGGGCAGCCAGGCCTGGATGCTGCTGCTGGTGCTGTTGGAGTTTTCTGCCCAGATATGCCCGACGCGTTGAAGATTTTGTTCCAACCCACTTTTCGGGGCATACCATATAACGCAGACGAAGAGATTTGTATGTCAAAAGCAGCGACGGGCAGACGAGCCCGCTCTCAACGCGGCCCAGACATTAGGCAGACTTTTTCTCTGTTCTTGAATTTACCTTTTGCGCTCATTTATTTAACGTTGTGCCATGAGAATTATTAAAAATTTTATTCGCATGTTCTGTGAATTATTCTTTGTGTATGCGAGCGAAAAAAGAAACGAAAAGAAAAGCAAAGGTATTATGAAAAAAACAAAACAAAACAAAACCACCTCCAATGGCAGCGAGCCGTTGTTTCCCCCCGATGCCCTTGATACCCTTTCACCTCCTATCAACCAAAGCTGTGTATAAGGCTAAGAAAAGAGTTTGGCTAAGATCATTTTCGAGTGTTTTCCCACCTTCAAATGAAGCATTCTAGCGTAAAAGAAAAAGCAAGAGAATGTCATGAAAGTACGAGGAAATTTCCATTTGGGAGCTTTCCCTACAATTATAATTATAGACCTGTTCATTAACCGATACTGACAGTTTTCTACTAAACCGTTTTAACCCTAGAACATGCGAACTGTTGTACAAATCACACGTTGAAGCAGTTCAACAAATAGAGCAAGAGATCAAAGAAAATTTAAAATTGAAATGATCTGCAGCGATACTGAAAAGATTAATGAACTGAGGGGGGAACAAGTCTGGCGGGTGCCTTCTAAATTCGGCAAGTCTTTTAACTTATCGCATAGTCAAACAGGCCGAACTGGACACACAAATTGCAATTGCCAATTGGCTGCTGCAGCTGCTGTTTAGAACTTGTCATTAGTTATCTGGGTATAAAGGTGAAATGCCTGTGAAATGTAGCACAAGTAGCCAGTCCTGACTGGTTCCTGGTGCCTGTTGACTGTTGCCGGGTGCATTAGGCGCACCGTAGGTGCTTTTCCTTCAAAGGGAGCGAGCGGGACTCATTAGCCGATTGCCGGGACGAAATTCCAAGAACTGCGCACTGCACTGGGCGAAATTCATTCAGCAATTGCACTAATTACATGCAACCAAGTGTACAAAGGGCATATGCATTCATTCAGTAGCAGGAGCAGGTTGAGCTAAGCCTGGCTGTGCATCATTTATCATGGCAATGGGACGAACTGCTTGCTCGAGTTTTGCCGCCTTCTTTTTATTGGGTCAGGCCAAGGACGAGCTGAGCATTGTGGGCTATAAAGAACTTAGATTCCTATGATAAATTGTGAGGCAAACAATTTTGTAATGAAATTAATAGAGCCGGGCACAGCGCTTGAGTCCAAAGTGGCTCGGAGTGGACAACGCCCATCGGGATCGGGCTAACACACACACATACATTCCAATCTAACAAATGTCGAGAGAGAGAAAGAGGGAGGAAGAGAGAACAAGCAAAGCATAAAGCAGCCTCCAGCACCCTCTTGACACCTGTTTGTCATGAGGCCGACCGAGCATCAGTCTACCTACTCGACTCGCCCCCAAGACTACAACTCCGACTCCGACTCGGACTTCGACTCAGCCTCAGACACGGACTCGGACTTGACTCCATCCGTCGCCCCGTTGGCCCAGCAACTGTCTACAAATCATTCATCATTGCGCAATGTCTGACCCAAAGCAACATTACCAGCGGCCCAAAAAGGGTTTCGACTCCTTTTGCAGCCATTGCCCGATGCCGTTGCCGTTGCCGGTGCCACTGACAAACAAACAACTTCACTCGGTTCATCTTTCATATAAATGATTTTTCTGCTGTCTACTGTCTGCTCTCTGCCTCACTATAGTAATTCTTTCTCTCTCTCTCACACACACACTCACTGTCTGTCTCTATCACTCTCGCGATCCACTGTTTCACGAACTGTCCGCTAACCTGTAATTATGCGTCTTTGACACAACGTCTGATGGGGGCCGAGTCACGTCTCTTTGCGCTTTGCAGAAACTTCTGAAAAATACCAAAGTGAAAAAGCGAGAAACGCATATTCCCGGAATCTATAGATATATCACTATGGCATACACATAGTAAGCCACAGGTTCAGGCTTATAAGTCTTAAGGACTCAACATAAGAATTTGTATGAGCAAATCCAACTAATTATAATTATGATATTGTATAATGTTCAGTCAAAAAGAGTTGTTTAAATATAGTTAGAACTCAGTTTGTGACTGACTTTCTTTACTTAAGTTTTCATTTCTACTCAGGAAATGTTTTTACCAAAATTAAGTTGAATTTGATTACATTTCCTTATAATACATAACCTACCATATGAACTTGACTTGTACAGGCAGATAAAACTCAAGATTGACTAACTAAATTTCCTTGATATTTTGGATACATCTGTGATAGATCGTTGACACGCTTCCCGCAGCTGGGCCTATAATTATTAAGTCACTCGCCCAAGCCGCACAGATTATCTTATAAAACACTTGTAGATGGTCCATCAAGAGCGTGAATATTTCGCCTGTCCAATGACTCTCTGGGCACTTTCTAAGCTGGCGTGTGAAAATGCATTTTAATACTCAAGACGGATAGTCCAGAGAGTCGGGAGTCATCCGATGTCGAGTATACAAAGATACAAATAGCAATAATTATAATTGATTTTCGGTGCAGCCTCTTAAGTGAAAATCGATTAATAAACGATGGAAAATAAACGCGCCGAAAATTAATAAATCTGTGAACGAGCTGCCAGACCTAGAGAGCAATCTCGGAGCTGCAGAGAAGCCACTGAGCCACTGGCGCCACTAGGCTGGGCCATAATTAACCAAACAAAGAGCCGCATGGGCTGTTAAAGTGTCGAAGACCAGCTCGAAGTCAGTCAGACAAAAGGCCAACAACAAAGAGGAAGAAAAAATACAAAACCAAAAAAAAACCGAAACCGACAACGACAACAACAACAACAGAAAATAAAACACTATTTGAGCAGTCGAAAACCAAATCAAAAATGCGGCAAAGTACAAAGAAAGTCGCTGCAAGGAGGAGGATGGCGGCAACATTGGAAACTGTATCGAAATAACACTCTGCGACTGTGTTAGTATGTCTGTTTGTGTGCGTGTGTGTGTGCGCCACCTACGTAAGCGACCTCGTCGGGATGAGCCCATTTGGGTCGGTGGGACCTGTCGGACTGCAAAGGTCCCACACACACAGAAAAACCGAACTCAAGCTCGCATCTCATCAGAAACTGAATCTTAATCCGAATTAAAAATTGAAACCGTTAGAAAAGTTCTCAATTTATGATGGTATAATATTAATATAGGACAAAGGATTGACACGCAGGGGTTCTCTACCTTGGCTTAGTTCTCGGAGACTAAAGAACTAAAGAGGAATCAAAAGCCACTCAAGAATAACAAATAAGTGAGGTGTCTAAAATCAAAAACAAACTATTACAGCCTCGAAAAGTAATATGTAAAATGATCATGATCACTTCTCTATAGACTGCTCTCACTTTACAAACATTTATAGCATAACACATTATCAGGGATTGCAACTTATAGCCAGCATTATAATTGGTATGACTTATTATTTGCCAGCTTCTTGTCGGGATTGTATCCGATAACTTTCAGCTGGATTTGCTATAATGATCATAATCAAATTGCAGCAACATTTGGCTATAACTCATATGCGAATGTATCTGCTACTAAAGTCAATCCATATTAATATCTCTCAGCTGGGACCTTCCCTTAGCACTGCAGTGGCAAAATAAAAAGGCCTCTTTGGGAAATAAAGGCAGGAGCCACAGCAACTTGGCTTAAATATATCATTCTATATCTGTTGCTGTTGCTGTTTCTGATGTTGCTGCTGCTGCTGCTTCTGTTGCCGTTGCCGTTGCTGTTGCTGGCAGCCCTGTAATTAGCCACAGACGCTGCTGCTGCTGCTGCTGCTGCCATTGCCAACTTGTCTGACTTTGAGTCTGAGTTTGAGTTTGAGTCTGCGTCTGCGGCTGGATGCCACTTCGCGTCCTCGTCTCCAACCCGTCACCCGCAACCCCGTCCTCGTCCTCATCCGTGTCTGAGTCCACGTCCGCGTTTGTTTCTGTTTTTGCCTTTTGGCGTCTTCAGCTGCCGGTGCAAGTTAAGTTTGCTAAGTTTCCAAATCCAAGTCAAAGTCAAGTCCATGGCCATTCTGCCCTGCCGTCGCGATTTTGACGTTGCTGTTTGACCGCGCGACCTGCCAACAACAGCAATAACAGCCCGACAATCTGCAGTTCCCGTATACCCTGCAGTCATAAAATGCCCAAAGGGCATGGTTTGTACTCAAATACCACATTTATTTGTAGAGTAACATTAGAGATAGTCTCATTACTCTTAAACAAACATTTGATCGAAAGTCTGAACGATAGTTTCGTGTTTTCTTTCAATATTTCTTGAACATATATAGATGTGAAAAACTTATGATAGTGTCAACTTTAATAGTTTCTATAATCATTTCTAGGTTAGATTAAAGTAGTAAATATTACAAATATAATATACGAGTATATTATATTTTATTATATTTTCTATTGTCATCTCTAGGTTAGATTAAAATAGTAAATATTACATATAAATATTATACATACTATCGGTTAAGCTGTGGTTAATATCGGCTAAGCTGTAATAAAAATAACTCAAGTATTCGTTGAATTTAAAAACTATTAATATCGTTTGCACAGAGTAAAGACAAAGGATGTAGAAGACTTATTTATTTCTTTGAATAATGTCGATTTAAAACGTGGTAATCTCTTACGATACAATGGGAAGACATAAAAAATAAACTTAAACATAATTTTCTACTGGGTATCTACCACGTCAAACAGTCTCCACTAGATCACTCCGACTTGTTTGACTTGACTTTTTTTTCTCATTACTTTTTTGTTGTTGATGTTGTTGTTGGTGTTGTTTTTTGGGATTGTTGTTTTAGTAGGTGCAATTCGTAAAAGTCTAGACGTGATTGTATCACGATTTCTATCGCCATTTTTGTTGTCTTTTCACGTCGTTTTTGGCCATTTTGGTTCGCTTGGACCCCAAGCTGCATCCCATCCGTCCGCGACGTCTTGCCCAGGCTCAGATTCATTCGTTAATGCGAAGAATTCCTGGTAATTTTCGGCCCAGCCAGGCGCTTCAGATCTTTCAAAATTTTTCTCATTAGCAAACGAAACGCAGCCAAAGCTGAACCCAAAAAAATAACGAAGAGATGCGTGGGCTGCGCCGCGGCAAAAAAAAGAAAAAAAAACCTAATGCAGCGAAGAGAGGGGGGAGAGAAAGGAGAGGGAAAAGAGAGAGTAGAGGGAGAAAAGAGAGGAGAGAGAAGAAAGGAGAGTAGAGAAGCACAACGGTCCATTGGACTGAGCACACCATAGACACCTGAGAAGCTGGCGAGGGCATGAGGTATGAGTTGAGTTGCGAATCTGGGACCCCGCGATGATGCTCAACTTTGATGAAACTCTCTAAGCATAACGGTTAATTTTGCTAATTTAAAATTTTAGTTTATTGGCACGTCACAGTGGAACCATTAACTCTTGTTTTTCTCAATTTTTAGCCTTCATTTAAATGATGATAATAATGCAGAATGGTTTTATAGCAATCTGCAAACCGAAATGCATGTAACAGGCAGAAGGAGGCGTCTCCAATCCCAAAAAGTATATATATATTCTTGATCAGCATCAACAGCTGAGTCCGTCTTTATCTCAGTGAATATAAAAGATAGAACTATCAACTATCTTGGTGACAATATATCTTATTATTGCCCGCAGATCGAGTTACTTTACAATTTGGCCGTCTCCCACATCCCTTGCAAAGTATGCAACATACAAAAAGCTTAGCTATATCAATATAAATTTAAAAATTTAATAATAATTAATGAATATTTTATTAGAAAGTTTAAGTTAATCATTAATCGCAATTTTCTCTTAGATATGTTCTGAAACTTCTATAAAAATATATTAAATATCAATATCAATATATCAAAATATAAATAAAATCACTCAATCCGGAAATACATGTAATGAATCATTTCTAAAATTATATCTCGATTGTGATTCTTGATATATATCAAATATACTGATAAATATCAATGCGCTAATAGTTTACATGCAATTAACTTATAAAGATATTCCAGAAACTCTGGCTAGTGACAAATTGAACTTTAAACTAAGAAATTTAATAATGAAACTCAATTCAAGTTCGAGATACTCGCAATCTGATTGAGTTGTCACGCAGCCTACGGCTAAGTAATCATTAATCAATAAATAATAATACAGACAATATGTACGTTATGTACACAGACGTAGGCACACACACACATACACACTAACGTGCACACATATGGGGCAATATTTAACCCTTTGCTGATCGGTGACAATAAAACGCGGTAGCGACAAAATATTTTAATTTATACAAATGACAAAATAATTAAAATTACCAAGTTGAGCGAACCGTCAGCTAGACTATATATCATTAGTATAACGATATGACGTCGTCCAACAACGACAACGGCGACGACAACGGCGACGACGACGATGACGACGACAACAACACGAAAACGAAGCACGGCTGAAAGCATAATGGCCAAAATGCGCCTGGCACGAGCCGAGGAGGGGAGACCCAGACGAGGCCCAGTTGACGGAATAGACTCGTACTCCAATTAGCCATAGACGGGGTGGGCGGGGTTACAAACGGGGGTTGGCGGAGCCCCTACGCGACGTTGACAATTTTCATTATTGACAAATTAATTGTCACCTTTTAACAAAATGCGGAACAACAACAGAGACGGAGACGGACACGGAGACAGGCCTCAAGACAGCGATAGTCGGGCGCACACACACACAGGTTAACCTGACAAGCAGACGGACGAAGGGACAGACAGGCGGGTGGCCATTTTAATACGATTATAGTACAACAATTCAGGGCCATTCAAATCACATAATTATGATTAGATCGGTCAGATACTTGGCCCGAGAGGGTGTCGGCACTGAGGGAAAGGTTCCAACGAGAAGCGTAAACGCTAAACACGTCAAACATAGATTAGCGCCTTTTGTCAGCCGTCGAGCTGAAAGCAGCGACTACCGTTCAGCGACACCCTGTTCTCCTGACTACCCAGTGCGAACCGAGCCAACTTGAGGCACGGGCCAACTTGTCTAAGTATCATTAGTTAGCGCAGGAAACGGACCAAGGCCAAGGAGGCCCAAAAATGACAGCGTGGGCATAAACCAGCCCTGCACACTCACATCGACTACTTAATACCCCTACAATCAGCACTTTCCTTCAACCTTATAAACGTTATACTACACATACATACATTGTTCATTACGTTAATCTTACGAACAATTTCCTCTTGGAATACATTCTCGAAATTTCAATAATGTTTTCCAACAATATCCTGATGAAAATTACGCAACTAAACTTATATTTTCAGGATGCGATGAAAACCTTTCAGTCGGGGCATGGACAAACCCACGGGCTGCAAAAGAGTCAAAATATCTCACCAAAATCCAATTCCAGTACAAGTCCAAACAAGAAAAGACTGGAAATAGATGAAATATAACTATTTCTAATGGAAAACACTTTAACATAGAATCGACGGACCCTTCTCCTTAAAAATGTTCCAATACGAGCGCAAGATCAAGAAGAAAGCTCAAAGCAGCCCAGGAATTTTGAGATTAAACTTCCCAAATACTTGGGAAAAGAAAAAATTCCTACAGTTTGTACAGATGAATCAGACACTAAAGGATTTAGCTCGGGAATTAAAGGAAGCATAAGAAGATCTGGAACATGAAGAGCGAAATTGAAAATGTAAAAAGTCAGGTAAATAAACTTAATACTCAACTAAGTGAATTGACAATTGAACTGGAACTGGAATGGACGCAGGCGCAGTAGAAACATTTAGAAGACAAATGTCTGTTTCAATTAATGTTTGATTTTGTTTTCTTGTTTTTATTTGTCATGTTTTGCTTTCTAATGAATCCAATTCGTATGTATTCTCTTAAGTCGCACATACCCGCCATGGTTAGAGTGGCGCATGGTATTCATGGCATAGACCCCAAATTCTAATTAAATAGACACGACAATGGCCTGAACCACAAAGTTAATCATATTTTAATGCGCCACCCTTGCGGAATGCCGCCATTGCCATCAAGCAGGCGGGCCCAAAGGGGGCAAGCTAATTACAATAACAAAGCGAAAGGTCCTAAAACGTAGTGTCATTAGCGGGCGACCTCCCTTTATACCCTAACCCCCTCCCTGCCAACCCGCCCCTTTACTGTCTGCACAGCTCAAGCGGCTCGCATCGATATTTATCGATGCCTTTTGTGGCAATTTGTCTGTGCTCAAGGTAAAGGTTTTTGTCTTTGTTTGAGCTAGTGTCACCTGCTGCTGCTTAACTACTCACTGTATAATCATACACTCACACTCACTCACTCGCACTCACAGTCACTCACACTCACTTTGATTGTAATTTATCTAATGCAGTCATTAATTTCATATTAACAAGGTGTGGACGGTGATATTATCTTGAGAGCATTTTACTCGCTCTGTATTCACGCGCTATTCACTCGCTGCTCATTGTGAATTGCAGTGAATAGCAGTGAATACACTCACTAACGAGTATCTTAGGGTTTTTATAACAAATCTATTTGTACTGAAGATTTTAAGTTTTCTTTTCAATTAACTGACATTATTTTATACACACACACACACACACCCTTCTACTCCCACACAGAGACACTTTCAAGTTTTCGGCTGCGAGATAAATCTGAAAATGTCGCAAACGAATGGCACGTGACCTTTGACACATTAGTGTCAGTTGTTGTCTGTGAGCTGCAGCCATTAAAATCGAAACTCGAGCAGCAACACACACACACATCGTATCTGTTTACTTAGCTCTGCACACACACACACGCACACACAGAGAGAGAGAGAGAGGAGCCAATATACAAACAGCATGACGAGGCAATTTACGCAATTGTTGTCAAATTAAAGTGCATCCGCTTCGTTGGTCATTTAAAGCCAAAAGTCGTTGTCAACAACATCAGCACCAACCGCCCCCTCTTCACCTCCCACTCCCTCCCCTCGCTCACACACGCGCGCGTAATGAGGCAACGCATCATGAACGCTTCTCAAAAACAGTTGGAAAATCTTCTTCACTTCACTTGCCTCCTTGCACGAATTGTGCGACAATGTTGACGTTAATAAATTATAAAACGAAACTAATGACAAAACACAAGCTCAACACAAGCGAGGGGAGGGAGTGGGGCAGGGGGGGTTTTGGGATTAAGCCTCTGGCGGGGGTGAATTTAAAACTGGGAATCTTGTCTTTGCCGAGGGTTGCAAACCGCGTAACGAGCGCAAATTGTATCAAAACTTCCCACACCCGCAGCCACTGCCCATTTCCCAGCTCCCTTCCCCTGCATCTCCCTCTCCTCCTCCTCCTCCTCATTTCTTCTCAGGAAGGACACAATTTGGCTGAGATATGCCCACGTGACCAAGCAGTCAGTGGTTGCGCTGTGCTTGCTGTGCTATGCTGTGCAACAACACATTGGCAACAAATTTCATATTACTCATACGCCGTGTAAGTTAATTAAAAATTCCTTCTCCTCTGCTTCTCGTTGTATGTAACATGAAATTAATTTCGCGACGTGTTTTTGCTATGCACATCTGCGAGAGCAGAACCAGACCTGACACGCCCACAGAGAGGCCGGGGGCAGGGGCAGAGGGGCAGAGGGGGTAGGCACACCTGCAAGTGTCATGGCTGCGGAGACGAGAGACGAGGCAGCCAGCGTCGTCGCCAGCGGAGTCGCCATTGTCGACAGATCCGCATGGTTCGATAGTGCAAAGTGTGCCGCAAACTTACAACAACAACAACAGCAGCAACAACAATCACAACAACAACAACAAGCTGGCAAAAATCAAGAAAAATTATTAAAAAATAATTTCAAAAAATTGCTTTAATGCAACGCAAGCGCAAGAGCCGCAGCCAGCCAAACGCAGCGCAGCACTAAACCAATCACACACACACAAACTCTGGGACACACACACACACACTCTCGCACTGCTTGCCGTGGTGGCATGCCTCGGCTTGTGGCTGCGAGTCGCGTTGCACTTTATTAGATTTTTATCTGGCCATGTTTAAAATGACTTGAGGTCTTTGCAGCGAGTGCACGTATGTGCATCCCGTCAACGAGATGCCCGATGAGCCCCGACGAGGTGCCCCAGCGAGATGCTCCCGAGAAGTTGCCAGATACTACGTACAAGCAACGTACGAGCACAAGCGAAAGTGAGCTCATTGAATTTTGAGCGCGTGTTTATTTTCCGGAACATTGAGCACTTAGCGATGGCGATTGATTCCCTCATATCGAAAGAGATCGTACATAGTCTGTCTGCAGTATAACAGTATAACAGGTAGGAACACTATGTTAACTAGTGTTGGAAGTTGCAAATAGAAACCAACCTGAAGATTCTCAGTTCCCAAAGAGCTTAAACTGTTTATAGCACATAATGAAATGATTTTTTATTCTAGTCTTTATGTTTTAGTCTTTGTAAACAAAACCTTATATTCTAGTTCTAGACTTTATATTCTAGACTTTATAATCTAATTTTTATATTCTAGTCTTTATATCCTAGACTTAAATGTCTTCGCATTCTAGT
This sequence comes from Zaprionus capensis, assembly GCA_018903675.1. Lineage (NCBI taxonomy): Eukaryota > Metazoa > Arthropoda > Insecta > Diptera > Drosophilidae > Zaprionus > Zaprionus capensis. Next base: position 8,350,979 of record JAEIFN010001073.1, on the reverse strand, counting down.
CTTTATATTCTACTCTTTATATTCTAGCCTTTATATTCTAGTCTTCAGATTCTAGTCTTTATATCCACAATTGTTCTTGAACTATTGTATAATCGACTGTTTTTACTTTAGTGCATCCTAAACTTTCCCTTCGTTACCCCAGCTGTCCTTAACTCCAGCTGGCTTTACCCTTAGTCCACATGTTTCTGCCCTTTCGCTCAGCTTAACTCTTTCAAAGCTACTTTTCTCACCTTACCAATCTCACAACCTTTACCATTCTTACCTGTTTATGCTCAAGCCTTCCGCTCCTGTGTAACTATGTTTTGCCTCAACTTTCCTTAATTCAATCTAGCCTTATAAACATTCTAGCAACTTTAATCGAAAGAAATCGTCAAAAAACTCCGCTCTGCCATCGCATGAACCTCTTACATTGTAGTCGAAATTGAGAGAGTTACACGAAAAGAAAAGCAAAACCAAAACCGACAAATTGCATTTAAGAGCCGCAGCACACCGCACCAGGTCTGAGGAGAGACCGCACAATGGATCCCAGCATAACCAACATAATCTACGACTCATCCAACGTGCTGACACCCATCAATCAAAGCATCAAGCTCAAATCGCTGAGTGCGTAGTGGACGCAAGAGGGAGAGGCAGGGGAAGGGCAGACGGGTGGGTGAGGGTGAGGGCGAGGGCGGTAACAAATGATCGCCGGTTCATGCGCTCAATTGAGCGTTCAATCAATGCTTACGCCCCCAAACGCCGCCCACCGCCTCAGCTGGAGTCTAAGCAGCTGGGCAACTGTTCAAACTGGCCACTGGCCACTGGCATAGAAGCTCCACAGTAGTTTGCCATTGTTGTTGTTGTTGTTGTTGTTGTTGTTGCTGCTGACATTCAATTAAGCCAAACGAATAACTGAACTAAAGAAAGCGCCGCCACGTTGCAATTTCCACACTGCGTCAGCGGCGTCGATTCTTTGGCCCGTTTTGCAGCCTCCAAGGCAGCCTCCGAGTTGCGGTAGGTGTTGCACTCCGCCAGTGGCAGCCACTGCCGCACTGCACCTGTACGTAATTTGCCTATTCATGCGGCTCCGCTTTGAAATCAAATTAACAGCCACAACGCACACACACACACACGCACACACACTTGCTGCGTGTTGAGGCTTTTGAAAAATCCCACAAAAATTATGTTCGGTCATCTTTACATCAGCAGTTTCTTTTGGGGGCTTGTAAAAGCGCCGGCAACCGGCAAAATGTCGATGAACAAAAACAGCTTAACCAGACATAACTGATCGACTAGCAGATACTCCTTGGGGGACATATAGTGCACATATATTCTGCTGTGACTTGTTGTACATCTCACAGACAAAAGGCACTTTTGATTTTACAAATGACATTACAATATAAATTAAAGAATGTTTTACAGCACTTAAGATTTTAATTGAATAAAGAAACAGTGAGATCTTCAAGATTCTTACACTGCTAAAAACTGTTGACAAAGTATTGTGTTTGAAAATCTATTTCCTGCCATACGACTCTGCCTCCATGTCTTTGCCTCATTCGATCGGGGCAGGCCTTGTGAATACATTTACTTGAATCTTTCCACATCTTTAGAAAATACCTAGTCTGACAACTAATACACCCTTTTGTCCGTGGACTACTACTATTGAGTATAATAATTCGCAAAACTTAAAAGCATTTTGAGTGTGTCTTTAACAGAAGCTGGCATCCTCATCTCCTCAGCAACTACCCCTGTAAGTTCAGTCCGCACATACTCTCTCTCTCTCTTTCTCGCTCTCACACACTTTCCGCACTGCTCACGTGATTGATGTCAAGTTAAAGCAGCAAAAGCTGCCCATAAGCCACTTACAACTTATCGCAGTGAGATCAGCGAGGCTGCCGCTGCCGTCATCATCATTAAGAGGGAATGTTGTGCTGTATATGGTCTGTCTCCTCTTCCATTTACTTCCCAAGCGCCGCATCGCAGCCAAGGTCGCCCGAGAAGAATGAAGCTTATGATTATTGGATTTTCTCACTTAGTTAAAGCTTAATGCCCACATTTAATCATCTTTATCGATCATACCAACTATATATAGATCGATAATATAGTGTTGACTAAGCCAAAAATGCAGATTGATTGGGAGAAACTTGATATGGGGTTAATCCAATTTGTAAGGGAGTTACTTTTTAGAAAAAAAATTTATTTCCTGGGAACTTACATTTCATATGTATTTTAAATATGTCTAAATTGATTACTATTTATCAGAAGTATTGTCAAATCTTAGATTTCATTATTATAATTAAATCCTAAAGTGTTTCACCTTCTTTCCATCAAATATACCTTACTTGTAAAAACATAATGTTCATTACAAATCTTCATTATATTGTAAATCTGCATCTAATTTAATTTGAAATACATCCATGACAACATTAGAATACTCCGAGTTCGAATTGCGAATTTAACTGAACAATAGCTAACATATCTTAGACCACGCGCCGCTTGGCGAAATGATCAACCATGATTACATGTGGCCAATCAATGGTGCAAACGGGGCTGCAAGAGTCTGCGATGCGAGCGAACAACGGGCGTTAAATGGCAAAAGCCAAGTCGCTGTGGAAGCCCTGAGAAGTCATGATGCCACAGCGGTAGCTACTTTTCATTTTTCTTCTTGTTTTTTTTTCTTCTTAGAAATAAAAACCATTTGGGCGTGTCCCCTCCGCATAAACCGCCCCAGTGCAAGCCAGCCCGGAATCGGGGATCGGCTGTGGTCGTGGCCGGCCTCGTTTTGATAGGCCTTTGCAGCAGTCCTGGTACAACGTACCGTCTTCCCAGACTCTGCGGCCCTCATGCGTTCCACTTTCAATAAAACACCCACTTTTTCGGAATTTTTCGGCTCAACAAATTCCGCAACAAATCAATGGGAAATCTGAAAGGGGAAAGGCAAAAGGCAGGACTCAAAAAGCTCAGAGATTGCTCCCTTTTTAACCCTTTCGCACTTTGAAGCAAAGAAAACAACTAAGAGGCTACAGTCTATTGTGCTTGACTATCATTTACCCGCTAGCCTTACCCTAACCTGTTTTTCTAATAACTTTTATGTTAAGAAATTATTTGTGTTATTGTAGTTGTGGCCAAATTCTAATACAAAGTTTATCTGTGGAATACAGTAAGACATATTGCCAGCAAATTTGATACTCCCAGCCCCTATGTGAACTGAGATATAGATGTTCATACGAACGTATAGATGAATATGGCTCTATTGAGTAGATTGTTCAAGAATATATAAGCTATGTGCGATCAGAAGTGCCTGTTGCATAAATTTGCTGTTGTCAGAATGTTTAAATACCTCTCCAGTCTATGAGGAGCGGGTAAAACTGATTGCGTATGTATTATGTATTTTGTATATGCACATCTGTATTTGTACATGGGAGATGTCTATGTGGTATATATGTATGTATGTGTCTGTGTTTACCTTATGAGCATATGAAGCGAGTCGCAAATGGGTGTCGACGCATGAAAATGAACAAACACTCAAACACTCATTTCGAGCTGCGGCGAATGCGACTCGACAGCTGGAAATAACCCGAAACCAGAGCAAAACTTCAAAGAACTCTGGGCAAGTCAAACAACCAACGGGTGTGTGCAACCCCACCGTGCCACAGCCGCAGCCACAGCCACAGTTACTACACACTCCCCCCACCCATCCTTTCCCCTCCAACCCCTTTCTACTTTTGGGTCGAGAAGCGGTCGCTCGTGCCGCACGAAAGGGTTCAAATTGTTGGTCGAGACGACGACGTCGACAGCCTCATTTGAATGAATGGCGACGAACGGCTGAGCACGGCAGCATGGGAAGGCACAAGGACGAACAGGAGGAATGAGCACAAACGAAAGGGGGAAAGGGGTTCAGGAGGATGCATGAGGATGAGGATGAGGATGTGGATGTGAGGATAAGTTGAGCGTCGACAGAGACGCCAACGACTGATTTTGCGTTTTGTATTCGCGTTGCCGTGAGCTTCCTCTGGTTGCCGCACACCCATACACACACACACACACGCACACACACACAGAAGACGTGCGTGAGTTGTGTGCGGAGTGTCAGCCTTCTAATGCTAATGCAGGAGCGGAGCGCAGGCATTTGGAAAATTTATTCAATTGTTGGCAATTCAACTAAATCACTCATTGGCTTTATTATGTGCGCCTAATTTGAATACGAGTGTGCCTGTGTGTGTGCCGGCGTATGTGTTCATTTGGCTTCTGTCTGTGCGTGTACTCTGCGTGGGTATTCGCCTTCTAAAACCTACCACCCACACCCACCCATTTTCATACCCCATAATCATCAGCAGCGTCAGCGTCAGCTCAGCTCAGTCGCATCGCATCGCAGTCGTTAGTCGTTGCTTTTGGTGGAAATAATTTGAAAATTTAAATTACTTTTGCCTTTTGCGGCTTGATTAAAGGCATATTGCCAGGCCAGAGAGAGAGGGTGCGAGAGTGACAGAGAGGTAGAGTAAGGAAGAACGGGCGGACAATCAGGGAGTTGGGTTAGGCGTTCGCCTTTTGATTGTCCCATTTGTTGTTGGAAGCATTACGAGTTCTTAAGGGATTTTGATAATGCTCATTAAATTGAGTGGGAACAGTGCAGACCTACTACATAATCTGTTGATCTATTATATGAAGAATTAATAATGATGATCATATAGTTTCTAAGTCAGATAAATGATTTAATATTTCAATAACAAAACGAGAAAAAAAGGCAACATTTATTCTACAAATGAGATAAGTAAATTAATTAGTTTTTTTTTGATTTTATTTATTAAACAAAGGTCCAGTAAGGGCAATAGAATTTTTGAATTTTCAGCCTTATGATTTATAATTTTTTGCAAAATATATATTCTAATATTCGATATCTGTATAAAAAATGCACAATCGATTTTGATGGAAATACTTGATTATAATTGAGCTAAAGTCGAGCGCTCTTTAAACGTTGTCGTATAAATATTTGTGTATATATCGTCTTCATCCGATAAATAATTATATATTTTGTAATTATATATAAATATATTATATGTACATTCATAAAGTGACGATGTATTTTCAATGAGTTGCAACGTACTCGCTATACACTCGCTACAAATATCAATATCATTTCCGAATTCATTCGATATAAATATTTTTGGTTTTTTTTTTTGTGTTCTTTGGTCTTATATTCACCTGCAACTCTAGGGTCCATCACCGTGACGCAGATGTGGAGCACTAGATGCATGTGGTTGATGGCAGGGCGGAGATTTTGTGACCTTATTGGAGGCAGCAATTTCCTCCAGTTTCCTCCACGCGTGCTCTCGCTCTCGTTGTCGCTTTCGTTCTAACTCCTTTTGCGCTTTATAGTTGGTCATCAGGACATAGAACAGCGACGAATCATTGACCAAGAAGAACTCCATCGCAGTATGTGCCCGCTTGAGGGTGCCAGGGCTCCAATGCTCCTTTGTCACACTGATCAGTGACGGCAATACGATGGGCATTATCTTTGCATTATGCGGACGAATCAGTGACAGTATACTATTATTGGTAAACAGACTCAAAGCATGATCGGCCACCTCGTTGTGTGGACTAGTTATCACTCGGGACATGTGGGTAAAGATTCGCTCGTAGATATTGGCAAAATGCGTTGCACTGGTCATGCTGAGATAGTCATCTATGGCATCGATAAACATAACCTCCTTTTGGGTGCATGTCTTTGGCCAGAAACGTATCATGGCGCATAGCACGGGCTCAATGAGGCCAGCATCTCTCATTAGATACAGCTCGATGGCGTTGACCAGTTGACTGAACAACGATGAGACGCTGGCGACTTTGTGCAGCGGCAGGACAACTCTCAGCAAATACCCTTTACGCTTCTCGTCGACGCCCGTAAAGCAATAATCCATTATTGAAGTCATTACCCACAACAGCTCGCTGATGCCATTGAAGTCTTCAGAAATGTAGATGAATTCATAGATGGTGTTGGTTATCTGCTCCTCGATGAAGTTGCGCAAATTGGGGTACTTGCAATAAATATGGAAGATGACCCACTTGACGAAGCCTCTTTCGCGTGGATCGGCCGAATCGAAGGGCCTTAACATTTTCAATAAAAAATTTTTATCGATAATATGTTCGATTAGGCTTGGCTTAAATTCATCCGATTCGAGAAAGCTGAGGAACACATTGTATACCAATTCCAGATGTGGCCATGCATCGTCCAGTATGGGATCATTCGGTTCACGAGTAAGATTCTCAAATATATTGCATGGTAGGGAGCGAAATAGATTCAGTGAGACCATATGTAGCATGGCATCGTGTACCCGTTTCGTTAGTATATTCCTAGCCTTGGCAATATATTGGAGCATATTGTTGAGCGATTCAAGCTTCAATTCCTTTTCGTATGCATCTATTTCAGAAAACTTGAAATTGTAGATGACACAACATTGTTGCAATTTTTCAAGAAATAACTCCTCTTGATTCATTGCCGGGCTATCCCATTTCAATGCCGGCAACTTCATAGGCCCCAGCTCCTCATCACTGCTCGCCTCATTGGCAGAGCCAATCTCATGTAGCTCATCACAATGTTCTTTTGTCATTTGTTTTGAGAATGGATTAATCTTCTCTAACAACGAACCGAGAAACATATTAGCCCGCTGGTTCAGGGACAATCGTTTTCCGATCTTTACGTGCACCTTGGCCCGCGACTCTTCTTCACTTCCGAATGCGTAATGGAATAGCTTACAACTCTCTACATAGCAATTATAAGTCTATATGTATCTACTATATATATATATATATGTATATGTGTAGGATACTTACCAATTCCAAGCGACAGGTGTAACATGTGCCCTAACCTCACCGTGCCAGAGAAAGTCTTGTAAGCAATGCGCATCCACATATGCATGTAGTTATATAGTATATGTGTGTGCATTTATATTTGGGTTTTTAACTAAAAATACTGTATGAAACGAATTTTCAAGATATATAATGAGCAATGAAAATTTGTATTTGAATAATGTTGACTTCCATGTAGTCAAAAGCCGACTAGTTTACAGCAATTCAAATTTTACACTAGTTAAATTTTTTAAATTAAATTGTTAAGATCTTGGATCAGGATCGTGACCCTGTACTAGATCCGATCAAGTTTCATCAAAATCTACCCATTTATAGTTGAGTTACGAAAAGAAACAAGTGTGCTCGACTGTGATATACCCACTCCCCCCCCCCTTGACCAAAACAATTTCTTAAATATACAACTTCTTTTCAGCGTATTTTGTATTGCATACTTCGCGAAGCCGTTTGAAAATCAGTAGCTCTTAAAATTATTTCTTAAATAATTTCTATCCGATTATCCGATTGCAACCAAATTTTTAGACATCATTTGTGTGTTGATAGTTATTATGTTTACTCTCCTGAATTAAAATAACACTTACAATTCGGTTTTTATTGAATTACGGGGGCGGAAGAAGGCGTGGCCAAAATCTAAAATAAACTTGATCTGCGAGCATTAATAACACATATTGACAAATTTTATAGACCTAGCTTTTATAGTCTCTGAGATATTTGTGGGTTTTCATACGAACGGACAGACAGACAGACAAACAGACGGACAGACATACAGACTGACAAGCAGACAGACAGTTAGCCATAGCTTTATCGACTCGGCTATTGATACTGATTAAGAATATATTTATTTGAAGGGGCTGTCACGCCTCCTTCTGCCTTTTACATACAAAGTTTTTATACCATTCTACCCTATGGGTAGCGGGTATAACAATAGGTATTTATATAGTATAGAGTAAATTTGGGCGATTAGTTTCTGATGCCATTACCAATCTTTATGATTTCCTTTTAATACAAAATTCCAATAGATGCAGTAAAATGAGGAAGAGAGAGAGAGAGAGGAAAAGAAACGATAGCAGGCAAAAGCAAAAACTATTTCAAATACAATAAATCAGTTAGCATTGCATGGTCGAACAGAGAAGGTAGGCCTAAGGGCAAGAAATATTTTAACTTAATTTCATATACTCTGCAAGTGGCTGAGTCAACTGCAGAATGAACCGACAATGACAATATTTCAGCTTAAGCAAGATCTCTTAGGAGCTCTGCTTGGCCTGGCCTCGCATAGAGCCGAGCCTGGCGAAAACTGCTGCTGCTGCTGCTGCACACTGTGGCCCCGGCCAGTCGATAATTATAGACTACAGTTAACAGGAACATAAAGCATAAATGGCATTTCATATGCTCCCCGGGCAGCTGCTCCCGGCCGACGTGCCGAGCGCTGCCCCAATGCCAATTGATATAAAATATAACAACGGCAACAGAACGAGTCGAAACGAAACGAAACTGGAGAAAAATTACATTAAAAAGAGAAGCGAGGGAGCGGAAGAGGACAGAGGGGGGAGGGGAGGAAGGGAAAGGGAGCGGCAAAGAAAGAACAAAAAACAAAACCCTGGCACATCCCGTCGATGTGTCGCGCGGTGTTGGATTCGCCGTGAAACTCGAGAGCTAATCAACGCTGACGGTGCTCGATAGCCGATCGCAAATGTATCGGAATCGAAGACAATCAATGTACGAGTACGTATGTATGTTATAAGTACGCTAGGGCAGACAATACTTTTGCTTGAGTGCTCCTGCCAAGTGACAGGATATGTCAAGGATATCCGCTGCGCACAAGTTGCTCCTGTCTGTCTGTTTGTGTGTCTGTGTGTGTATGTTTAATTTTTCCGCTTGCCAAAATGATAAATGCGCTTGGCGACAACATTCGCTACTCACTTATTCACTTATTCATTCATTCATTCGGCACTCAGCATTCAATATTCATTGATCTCTGCAGCGCTGGTGTCGCCATGCAGGAAGACCTAGCTTGACACATGAAACGTCCTGTTTCGATAAGGGTGCGCTACCCCAACACCAGCAACGAGATACAACACTCTGCTACACACAAACACACACATGCAGCAATAACAATGCAGTACACCGAAGTCTCAATGCCCTAACAGCAGTTGAAATTGCAATTGTTTCCGCCGAGATTGTGTTGCGGCGATATCGAATATTAAACATTATAATGATGCAATAAACAGGCAAATAAATATGATACTTTAATACTCTACAGCCGTTTATAATCATCATCATCGTTTGTCATGCTGTGCGTAGGCTGATCCTCATTAGATGATGAAAGGTGAACGTACACATAAGAAGAAGATTCTCCCAGTCTATGCAATTTGTTTGGGCTGCGAAAATTATTATTTTGATTGGTTTAGAATAGAAAATACTTTAGTGTTAATAACTAAAACTCAAGATGAGATGGGGGCAAAACAGCAATAGAATTAAGAGCTTTTTCAGTTTATGATAGATAGAAAATATATCACTGAAGTATAAAAAACACAGTAAGTAAAACACACGAGAAACTTGAGAACATTAAGTTCAACTTGCAGTTCTTAAGTAAGAAATGTTGTTATATACATACATAAACATATTATAACAGATAATATAACATATATAATATAACATATGATATGCTGATATAAAGAAACAGTAATGAAAGTTTATGAATACAAAGATACAAACATAGATAAGTCTCTTCTACTGTATATACTATACAAGATTGATCATGCCACAAAATACCAAAATGGAGAAGAGTATCTTGAGCTTTTTTGCCTTAACCAAACGAACTTCACTGTCGGCATACCCAGTCGTATTGCCCTTAATGATGTCCTGGCCAGAGATGCCGCATTGTTTGCAGTTGCGAACATTTTTTATGCATTTTTTATGTATATCGAGAGGATTTGTTGTTGCTGTTGTTATGTTGTACGACAAGTTCATAAAAAATGCAAACTGGCCGCTTCAAATAAAATGTTTGTATGCTTCCTCCCCCCTGCCCTTCCCCCTTCTAACCCCTGTCTCTTCAACTTTAATGTGCTCGTGCTCTTTCTTCCCTCTCTCTCATTTTTGCTCTCCCCTTCTCTCTCTCGTGCGCGCTTTGGCAATGATTTATGCAGATACGAAGAGCACTTCTTTTTTGTTGCCATTGTTGCTGCAGTTGTTGTTGTTGTTTCTGTTTGTTTGCCGATTGGCGCCAAGTTCTGGTCAGCGTCGGTTATCGACAACACACAGGAACAACACAGTGTGTGTTGACCGTGCGGCATCCATTTCCGTTTCCGCCAGCTCTTGTTTTTTTTTTGTTGCCTCATTGTTGAGGCATATAAAAAAGTTTATGCAAATTGCGTGTCAGGCATTTTTTGCGCCGATTGTGCGCTTTTTCGATTGTACACGGGGAATACATATGAATAGTATGTAACACACACTCACACACATAAGTGCACTACTTTGTTTTTATTTAAGAGTTGAAGTGTTGTTCACGAGTGCCAACAGAAACACACACACAGACACACACTCATGTATGCGAACTGTAACAGAGAGAAGGCTGAGGAAGAAAGGGAGCGAGGGCACAAAGGGGAGAGAGCACTAGACAAGCAAAAGTTGCAAAAACAATTTAATTACTTCCCCATTTTAATTATTTTAACTTCCACTTCACTAAAAAAAATGTAATAAATATAATTGATTTGCTAAATCAATTATTGTTAATTGTTAAAGTTTTTGTTTATAGTTAATCAATTAAGCTGAGTCTTTTAATTATATTTAATTGAAATAGAGAAACTGAAACTGCAGAAATGGTGACAAGAGTCTCGTTACTTCAAACTCAATAGCACTTTATACATATAAGAAACTTCGGAATCAGGTCGATCGAGCGAACTCTACGCATCATGTATATACGTATGTTATATGTATGTATATATGGTATTGCTCTAAGCAGAATCAATTGATCATGACAGAAAACAGAAGCTTGTGGTATCGAGCATAAGACTCTGGAGTTGAAGGAAATAATAGACATATGAAAATAGGTTTAATGAGATAAAAGATATATGAGAATAGGTTATTCAGAAATAAAACCAAAGTGTAATCAAGTTGAAAAGCTCTAAGGATACCCAGAGTTAGCGAAGTTAGTTACGACAAATATAAATTCCACAATATTGTATAAGATCTATACATCTGGAACCACCCAACCTGCCTGCCTGCCTGAATGTCTGTCACACGCTCTGTCGGAAAATGTAGTGCATTATTGACTTTTTTTTGTTACAGTGTATTTCAGTGTGCCCACACTGCCCACACTTGTTTGGCGATCTTGTGGGACAGGCGAAGCCTGCGCACACTTTGTAGTTGGAAGTGTTTTTGGCTCGTAAATTTAACCATATAGTACTATTTCATAGTTGTTGTCGTGGCCGTGGCTGAAGTTTTGTTACATGCATAAATCAAAATGTTGATTTATAATAATTGCAAAAGCACACACACACACACACACGCGCAGAGTAAAAGGGAGGAAGAGGGAGAGAGAGAAAGACACACACAAAATGCTTAGAACTGTCGGCTACATGTCAACCGAGTAACAACATTCTGTTCTGCAAGCTATGCAGCGAAGTGTGTGCGTGTGTGTGTGTGTTCGTGTGTGTATGCGTGGCATGGCGCATAGAGAACCTGGCAGGCGACCAGGCCTGGCGTAATTGTCGGCGCACACGTCAACGCCAGACACGTTCGAGACGAGCCAAGGCAATCTAAGCAAACAAACGAGCCGCAGCAAAAGGAAACAAAACTAAAACCAAAACTAAAATCCAACTCGATAAACTCTTTGTATATGAGTGTGTGTGTGTGTGTGTGGCGCCAACAGCAGCGGAGCAGGATGAGCGATGAGCGCAGAGCAACAAAGGATACGCCAAACAAAGGCAGCAGCATTCAAATCACACCAAAAAGCAGGCGCAACAAATCGATTTGTGACTAGCCCAGAAAAACAAGAAAAAAAACGGAAAACCAAAAACGAGAAAACGAAAAACCAAATAAACTAACTGCAGCTCTCAAGGGGGAAAGGAAGCAAAGGGAAAAGGGGGGCGGTAGAGAAAATTAATCAATTCGCAACGGCATTTTTTGTGGCCATCACAAGGGAAAAGTGAGCTGAAAATTTACGTGATCCAAAGTGCGCTTCAGTTATGCAATGGGCGTGAATGTGGTGCTGGTGGTGGTGGGCGTGGGCGTGGCACAGGCTTTACCCATAACACAAACATTAAAATGCATTTTAAATAGATTTTTCATACACTCCGATTCAGCATTAGAATTCATATATGTATACAAAGCGATGCGATGCGATTATAATAACTAAGTGGGTGGGTTGGTGAATTCCCGGGCAGGTAAAGAACTCTTTCCGAGTCTTTATTTTGTATATATATCAACTGCAATACAACATTGTATCTTTAAGTTATGAAAGGACAGTTCGTTGGTCCATGTTTATAAGGGCAAGGGACAATAAACCTAAACAATTGATACATTTCTCATTCATTCCATTAATTTACATAAACTATACTCTGACTATCTAAAATGCCAACGACTATTCGACATTATGGCAAAGGTAGCCGAAAATTTCATGCACATCCAATACACGTTCACTGTATTCAAAGTATAATAACTAAATTTCATCAAAATCAAACCACTTTAACATATAGTAACTATCATTGAATGAATCCCTAGTGTCTCTGACCACAATGTGCAGGGTGTTTGGGCGTCGAAATAGGCAAGAAACTAGGCAAAGACGCGTGGGTTTAAAGGGGTTGCCCAGAGAATGGAATCGAATGGATTGGAATGGTCTATGGGCGTGGCATATCGATAATGTGAATCGGTAAATTTGACATAAACAAATGCGCTAAGCGCGAAACAATAAAATCAAATTAAGTGCAGTGCGAAGGCACAACAAACCAGCAGAACATGCCGACTGTGTGTAGGTGTGAGAGAGAGAGAGAGAGAATGTACCAGTGTGCTTGTATGTATGTGTGCTGCACATTGTCTTGAGTTACAAGTAGTTTGTCGAAAATGCGCCTGGTCATTGTGGAGCCATTAGCGCGCTGCCACTGCTGGCGTTGGTCCCTTTTGGTCCTTTGGTTCCTTTATTTTTTATGTGCTGTCAGCATGAAAAGTGGAAAATTTATTGACTGCACATATGTCGCACTTTTCTCGGTCCTTAATACACACATCGCACAACCAAAATATTTTAATTTGTATGCCGCAGATGTCAAGAGCAAAGCCTGTCTGCCTGATAGAGTTGTTCCCCCCTCCTGCTGCTGCTGCTGCTGCTGCTCACTTGGCCACTTAAGTAGGCGAATCCCCCAAATCATAGCCACATTGCCAGCCCACATATCCTCGACGCGTTACGCTCTAATGTGCCAGGCATTGATTGGGTCACGTGCTGCCCGAAAGGTGGGTCGATCGAACACTCCTTGCCGCCGCCGCCTCTACGCCCAATGCGCACAATGCAAACGCAGCTAAATTGGCCACACTGTGACATAACTGGAACACTCTGACAACCCTGAGACGTGGAGTGTGAGGAGGCGAAAATAAACTGGAAAATCAGCGCATTATGCAGCGGCTCATGCGGCAAATGTTTACAAGAAGAGGTAGAAAATGAAGTAAGTTGAATAAAGAACGGAAATACTTAACATATCGTAGGATATTTAAGATAAAAAAGTATCAGTAATAAAATTAAATTAAATCTTAAAAGGGAAGTAGAAACAGATAAGTAAATACTTCCTTCAAGATTATTTTATTTTCTATAACTTTATGAACAGATCTGCTGGTGCAAAAAGAAAGACTGTGCATCATTAAAGTGGAACTCAGCTCATCATTATCGAGAATTATTGCCATATGCCTTTCTTAGGGGGTTCTGCAACGCCCACAAATTTACGCTACTTATATCGGGGTCTGTAATCCCATTTGTATGGGAATTTGCACTGCATCGGCATCGAAAACCAGAACGAATGCGAGCGAAAAGTAAATCGACAATGGGTTTTACTTATAATGTACTTACATATATCGGGAGAACTGAGGTTTCTTTATAATAATATACCTTATTATATTGTATGTCTATTTAATTTCAAGAGCTATTTTAAAGACAATGTTGATTTGAATCCTTATCCAAACAGTCAAATTCGACAGATTAAAAATCTAATAAAATGTTTCCCCTATCAATGTAAGCAGAGAATGCAATATTCCTTGATGGTTCAACAAATTATGTAGCCTCATTTGCCTTTTGAATGAACTTTAAAGAATTCCCGATAGCAGAAGTAACCCTTTGCCATATCGAATGCTCTTTCATTTGGATTCTTTCATTTCACTTTGAGCAAAGCAAGTGGAGTGTGAAAAGTAAACAAAGTTCCAAGAGAAATTGAGAAAGTGGTGAAATGGAGACATCAAAAAGGTTGAATATACTATACGCATATAAATAGGAATGGGTATGTGAATTGAAGAAGGAATATGATTAGCAACAGTAAGAGTAAAAGAAATAGTTAATCTATAGATATCGCAAGACTGCATCGAGTAGATCTGCAAAATGCTTAAGACAAACTAAAAACCTATTAGATCAATCACATTTAAGAACTATATACCTTATCTGCATGGCAATCAGATGCCGCTATACACAAAGTCCTGTTCCTTGAACCCGCATGCGAGAAGACTGAGGCTAACCTAACCATATGCTGTAATAAGTCTGTAATAAACGACAGTGTCAAAAACAAAAGACCCACAAGACACAAGTAACAAACCAGAGAAAACCAACAACAACAACTACATACACACTCACACACACACACACACAATACAGACAAATTTATAATCACCGTTGACCATGTCATCAACGCCCACTAGAAGCGACCGCAATCGGAGAAAAAAGAACAAAAAGAACTGAAGGAGGTGGGCAAAGAAACTGCGATAGATCGACAGACGGGCAGACGAGCGGACGGCTCGACGGCAGGACGGACCCAACTAAATACTAATAAATACCAAGTGGCAAATGTTAAACATTTTCTAGTTAAGTCATGTTTCGTTCGCCTCTCTTTGCGAGGTCCTTCGGGCCACAGGACACTCGGACACGCTTGCTTAGTATAAAGGATACGCCGGGACAGAGCGATAATCTCAACTCAATTTGCTGTCCCGGTCGACAGTCGAAGCGCCGTAACATCAAACCCGATTCTATGGAAAAAGGCGGTACGGTTTTTTTGTCCATGTTTTCTTTTTTTAGTTTTTGGTTTTTGGTTTTTAGTTTTTTGTCCATGTAAGCCGAAACACAAAGTGCGCCCGATCTGGGCTAACTGTCAAGTGGTTGTATAACATTTGTATTATTTATGGATTTGATCAAAAATTAGAGCGATCAAGTGGATTTCCAAGAGGACCTTCTCCACGCTAACCGCTCCCTTTGTTGCACTTGAGCGAGAAGCGTGTCAAGCGAGGCGCTCCCTCTCTCCTTTCACTCTCTCTCTCTCTCTCTCTCTCTCTCTTTCTATTTGTGGAGTATCCCGAAAATTAACATCTTTTTTGAGAGGCTCGAGGCTTCTGGTTGCCCCGTACGTGTGACAATACTTCAAATAAGTAGGGGCACCTCAAGCCAGCGAACGAGCGACCCTAAAGTGTGTCAACGGATCTCGTGGATACACCGCGCGGTGTCAGCTCTCTCACATTTCCGAGAACCTCGACAAGTGCCACTTGAGCTTCGGTCCCCGAAGGAGCGAAGAGCGGAGAGTGTAGAGCGTGCAACTCTTTGCGCTGCCGCCAAAGCCGTTGCAGCTACTGCTCTGCCTGAAGTCATAATTATCGAGTGTCCGAGCAATCAAATTACGGGGCAATAAAAGTGTTAATATAATTGGTAATACTTCAGTATATTGCACCAGATTAGTTGAAATCATCTGCAGATCAAAGTGTTTAAGACTCTCATTTGATATTACAAGATTTCAACTTATTATCTTGCCTTTATCTTATTGTAATTTCTGCAATTGTTATAGTCTTACGCAACATATATTTTCACGATCTGTAATGCAATTTTCCTTATTTCTAGATTTATTTTACATCTTAACTTACATATCCTGCTGGCATACAAAGGTTATTCCTATATATATTTCATCAAGATTATCGCCCCTCTCTTTTCACCAGATATATATGGCACATATATATTCATATGGCATGTTATAAGCACCCATTTGCCAATATGTTGTATTGATTTATGTAACTGACCCTATGTTGGTGTCCATCAATCTTCAAGTGGGTCGGATCGAGCGGTCAAACGGTAAAATCAAGTCGAGTTGACACAGCACAAGGGAGAGATCTATCCATAGATGGCTATGGCAGGGGTTAGGTGTGGATGAGAGCTTCACACGCGCGTTAATCATACGCCGCGTTGACCGCAAAATAATTGTTAGTGCGTTTTCAAGTCTTCAACTCCCTCGCTCTCACTCTCTCGGCGTCTGCCCCCTCCCAACTCCTTCGAGAGAGCTTCATACTAAATAGCGAATAAATCTGATTGATTTATAACTGAAGTTGCGGTCGTCGTCGTCGCCGTTGCCGTTGCCGTTGCCCTTGTCCGAGCCTGTTGCCCAAGCGCCAAGGGGGCTACGAACACGACTTTGGTTCGGACTTGGGAGTTTTTTTTTTCTTTTCTTCTTTTTGCTTTTTAGAGTGAGACTCACAACTGAAACTGAGACGGAGGCGAACGCAGACTGGGCCTGGGCCTGGGCCTGGGACTGTAACTCTCGCCTTAATGATGATAAATGATCATGTTATGATTTGTTAATTTTTCTTCAAGTCTTTTATTTTTTATTGCGTGTAAAATACAAATATCCATCGAGTAACTTACGAGTAGTTATGTTTCTCTACTCTTTTCTTTTTCTTTTTCTCTGTTTCTGTTTCTGTTTCTCTTTCTCTTACCCTCTTGCTCGCCCTTTCGGGCTGGATTTCTTTGTTGAGGCTCTTTCTGTTTGGGTTAATGGCTGGAAAAATGTTAACTTTGTTGAGCGAAAGTGTAATTTTAAGTATGGGTTAAGCCGCAACGTTAGACGAACGACTCTCGCACAATTGAAATTGATTTAGTCATTCACACGACGGCTCTAAATAATGCCGTTTGCCCGACTAGCAACCCAAGAGAGACTCCCCCCATTTTCGCCTGGGGGCGGGCACTAGCGGCTTTTAAATCGATGTGCGGCACCTGACACTGGCGACCTGCTGAGAACCACGAACCCGCAACTGGAAAACCTCACACGTTACCAAAGGCATGACAGAGAGAGAGAGAGGGAGATAGACAGAGAGACAAAGATATTACAGGAATATTCATTTCGCATGTACACTAAATTCTCTTCTTCCGTGGATCAATATCTTTCAATATTATAATAACTCCTGCAATCTTAAAAGATATATCCGACTAAAAAGGACGCATGTACTAAGTGGATAATGTAAATAGATTTGTCATTACAACTAAATCGAAAGAATTCTTCTTCTTTCTTTTCATTTGGGGATACATCAAGTAATTGATATGATGTACAGAGATCTATAAGTTACAGATCGGGGACATATTTATGACTTCATGCACATCTAGCAGTTTCAGATATATTCTGTTTTGTTTCTTCTATAATTGTACAGGAACTGTATGACCTCTTTTCAACTGCAGAAATCAACTTCGGTTATTACTTTCTATAAGTTTGTATATTTTTTTCTTAAAATCCTCATCTTTAAATATGCAGATATTTAAATTTTCCATTTTTTAGGCCATGGATTTTAAAAAAATTCATGGACTATTGTGTTTGTCGGAACGGAAATGTGCGTAACAGGCAGAAGGAGGCATCTCCGACCCCATAAACTATATATATTCTTGCTCAGGATCACAAGCCGAGTCGATTGAGCCATGTCTGTCTGTCCGTCTGTCCGTCTGTCCGTCTGTCCGTCCGAATGAACACCTAGATCTCGGAAACTATAAGAGCTAGAGTCATGAAATTTTGTGACAACATACGTATATATTGCAGTGTCTCAAAGTTTTTTTGAAATTTGGACACGCCCCTTCCCGCCTTAGAAAATCAGTAATAACTATTTAAAAACTACAATATTAGCTCAACAACCAAAGTTGTATATCTTACATGACAAATACCCTGCCACGGACGTTATGTGAAAATTTCATTTAAATCGGACTATAAATAAGTGAGATATGATACGAATTAAACTCACTTACAAATCTAGCGTCAGACACACAGCATTTTATTAAACTTTTTGTTTGCATTGTATGGTAACAGAATTGGTTCACAATGCAACTTTGCCGATGGGCCAAGGAGTGAGGCAATAGCCGAGTGGTTAGAGTGGCGGACGGCTGCGAGAGAGTGCGTGAGTTCAACTCCCGGTTGAGGCGGGTGGGAATTTTTTTTTTATTATTAATTGTTTATTTTATTTTAATTTGTTTTTTTTTTTATTTTATTCTAATAAACTAAAAGAAAAGTTACTGTCAAACAAATTAAATTATTTAATTAAATTTCATTTGTAATGGCCTCCCCGTGGTGTTCCCTGGGTTCTGATTATATTTGATAATCGGTAGCAAATTCGAGCGGCGATTCCATATCGTTAAAATTTTTATTACGGTATAATATGATAATCCATGGCCTTGTACAGTCAGCACCTGACTGTAGCGTTCGACTGGTTTTTATTATAAGTGCGAAATCTGTAAAATGTTAAATGTCCAATAATATATTTAGGAATCTATCTAGCTTCAAGTATAGTCTGCTATATTTCTTTCATATATACTCAAAATACTTGTCACCCTTTTTCAAAAATGGAAATTTCAATGTTTCATTCAAAATCTCATGAAAAGAAAGCTGCAATAACTTTCAAACTCGTCTTCGAAAAAGTAATTCCCTCTAAATTAGAGAAATTTAATATTTTTTAACTATAAATCCTGAAGGAAAAGGCTGAAAGTTGAAAGAAAAGATATAGAAGTATTTTTTTTGTTTTGTTTTTATTACGTTTTCCTGTGTGTGAGTGTGTGTATGTGTTTGCTTGTTTTTTGTATTTGCTTTCTTGTTTATATAATTTATCTTAGAGACAATTAACAAATATTACAATGTTATGGTACACAACGTAATGCTACTAATCTAGATATTAGTTAATGGATATATGTATATGTATTTTTATATATTTATATATTTTAGTATGTACAGACATGCAAAAAAAAACTCTTCTTATGGCTATGAAAAAAAACTTTCTCAAAAAAAAATTCTCTTATGCGTATTATTGAGTTATTTCTTTTGTTTTTTTTTTTTTTGTTTGTCTTTCGTAACTTTTCTGATATATACTAGATATATGATTTTATATTTTTTATGTTTCGATTGTTTTTTTCTTTTCTTACTTAACAACAACAATTAGATCACTAGAAAAACAAAAACTAGAGGACAATCGGTTTAAGTTTTGGGACTGATTAGAATGCATTATCGGGGGCATTATATATACTATATATATGCGCAAGTATATATGTCTCTATAGATATATGCACATCCTATATAAATATATATGGTATGCAATAATATGGCGGTTTCAACCGACTTCTCTCAGGAGAAGAACATTAAAAAAAATGAGTAAAGAAGAAGATTATCAAGTTTAAAATCGATGATGTTTTCAACAACAAGAAGGACACGAAGGATCCTCACTTAATCCTAGGCCGTGGCATGCGGATGATATGCGGCAGTCCACGCATTATGATGATGATGATGATGATGGTGGGCGGCATGAGCGTGGGCTTGGGCGTGGGCATGGGCGTGGACAGCATGATGATGCGCATAGGTTCCATAGCCGGAACCGTTGGCGAACTCAGTGGGATAACTGCCGGAGACGGCATACTCGGACTTCATGGGTCCAATGAGCCCTGAATAGCCGCTGCTGCCGTTAATGCTGTTGCAGCCAGCACCACCGCTGCTGATGATGCTGCTGCTGTTGCTGTTGCTGCTGCTGTTGTCGCTGGCGCCGCTTGCCAAGCCCGACATGGTTAACCCGTATTCCGCTGCCAGTTGCGACTCGCTCTGCATGGCCAGTGCTGCGTAGTGTTGCGTCTGACTGCTGTTGTTGTTGTTGCTGTTGTTGCTGATGCTGCTGCTGTTGTTGTTGTTGGATCTGGCCAATGTAGCTCTGGCATTCACTGAGGTAGTTTGATTCTGTTCCATGGCACGGTTATTGTTGTTGTTGTTGTTGTTGCTGCTGCTATTGCTGCTGCTGCTGTTGGTGGCCCAAGGGTCGTAGCTGCTGCTGCTGTTGCTGTTGGCAGCAACATCCGTCTGTTGCTGTTGCTGCTGTGGCTGGAAGAGTGGCGGCGGTGGTGGCAGGCCCGTTGCTGCCGCCGCTGCTGCTGCTGCTGCTGCCGCTGCCGCCGACTGCTGATAGAGATTCGCATAGGGCGCATAGCCCAAGCTGCTGCTGTTGCTGGCAGCCTCTGGCTGTTCCTGCTTAAACTGCACAGGCATGGTTGCTCCTGCAGCTGTTTGTGCGCTGCTCTTCAGTGGCTTCTTGGCTTGCAACACCTTGTCGGACTTCTCCTGCTTAATGGCCGCGGCCGCTGCCTGCTCCTTGGCCTCGGCGGCCAGCGCCTTCTTGGTCTTCTTGTCCTTGAAGTGCGTCTTCTTGTGCTTGCTGAGATGATCGCTGCGCGAGAACTTCTTGGAGCAGATGGGGCAGGCATAGGGGCGATAGTTGGTGTGCGTGCGTCCATGTCGCTGCAGTTCGTCGGAGCGCGAGAAACGCTTGCCACACGTGAGGCAGAGGAACGGTCGCTCACCCGTGTGCCAGCGCAGGTGGGTCTTCAAATGGGAGGCCTTGCCGTAGAGCCGCTCGCAGCCGGGTATGTGGCAAATGTGCTGCTTGCGTCCACGCTCATCGGGTCCCACAATCGGTGGCAGGCCACTCATCTCGTTGGTGCAATTGGGGCATGTGCAGCGCACCGAGCGACGCTGCAGTTGCGTTTGGAATGCGATGTCGTCGAAATTGAAGCTCGGATAGCTTTGTGATGACCAGGGCTGATACAGGCGTTCCTGGTGCGAAAACCAGGCAGCCGATGCTGAGGCGGCCACGCCCACCGATGCCACATTGCCATAGTAATCGGAGGCGTATTGCGCATACGGAAATTGAGTTCTGCAAAGCGAAAGCGATACGAAGACGGAAGAGGCGACAAATTAGTTAAAGCGTTAGCACAGATGAGGAGTAGGGATAGCAGAGAGAGAGAGGGAGAGGTGGGAGGGAGGGAGAGTGTTGCAAGTGTTTGCGTTGTGGTACCCACCTTGTTGGCAATCCTGTGTAGGCAGCCGTATTCCAGCCATAGGCAGCACTGGCCACCGCTGCAGCACCCAAATCAGCTGCAGCTGCCGCCGCCGCCGCTGCTGCCGCTGCAGATGATGATGAGGATGATGCGGATGAGGCACCGCCAGCACCAACTGGCGGACTGGCGGATATCGATGCAAAGGACTGTGCTGGCGATGGGAATATGCTGGGCGACACCGAGGCCGATGAGGCAGCCGACTGCGATATGCTCGAGTTGGGCGATGCACTGCCCGTGGAGGAGGCCTGCGGCGGATATTGCATTTCCATTTTCATTGATGGCGCCGCCGCAGCCGCAGCCGATGCTGCTGCCGTTGCTGCTGCCGTTGCTGCTGTCGTTGCTGTTGTCGATGTTGCCAATGGCTGTTTGCCGTACAGTGCTGCCAGGGGGGAGGAGGCGCTCGAATTGCAGCTGGAGGCGGATGCGGAGGCTGACAGCAATGTGGCGCTAATGAAATCATGCGTTGGCTGCTGTTCGGATGGCAATTGCTGCTGTTGTTGCTGCTGCTGCTGTTGTTGTTGCTGCTGCTGTTGCTGTTGTTGCTGCTGTTGCTGTTGATGTTGCTGTTGCATTTGCTGTTGCTGCTGCTGCAGTTGCTGCTGCTGTAAGGCAGTTGGCTGCGACAGCGCGTAAGGATTCAAATAATTGCAGGCGGCGTCAATCATGTTGGCAATTTTCGATGTGTTGTTGTTGCTGTTGTTATTAATATTGTTGCTGCTGCTGCTGGTGTTGTTCTTGTGTTGTTACTGTTGCTGTTTGTTAGCAATTTTCGCACATTGTTTATTGATTTAGTTAGCGCTCTTTTGATTATTGTTATTAGACAGCGCCGTCGCTTTGTTCCTGTTGTTGTAATTATGGCACGCTTTTCACTTGTATTGTTTTATGTGTAGCACACACACAGAGAGGGAGACACACACACAGACACACACTGATACTTGCATATGCTCATATACGCGTAATTATAGCCTTAAAGCGACGCACGCTGCTCGCCCCAACTCGGCGAATATCTCAGTTGCTGTTGTTGCTTTTGCTGTTTTCGTTCCTTTTTGCGCTTTTCTCTTTTTGTTTTTGATAATTGCACACTGGGCGAACGCGCGCTGACGTCGACTTCGCCGCTATTGTCAATAATAATTTTCGAACAGTGGCAACCACAAGTTAGTTCACACAAAACAAATTCGAATTTTGCCTCTTAGCACACTATTTTGTCTGACTGTGCTGCTGCCGTTGCTGTTGCTGTTGCTGCAGCGTCGTCGCGTTCGTATTTAATTCGCCTCGCGTTGATGGGCAAGAGGAGGAGTGCGCGCGGTGCTGCTACTGCTAGTTGAGACGTTGTTCGGTCGTTCGTTTCGTTTGCTCGGTCGGTTCGGTATTTTGGGCCTCAGTCGCTGCTGCTGCTGCTGCGCTCGAGATACAACCACCGGTAATTATCGTTGTCGACTGAATTCCAAAACGCAGCGAGAGAGTCTAACAACGTACAAAACGAATCACTGATGACGGCAGCAAGCAGCGACGGCGA
This sequence comes from Zaprionus capensis, assembly GCA_018903675.1. Lineage (NCBI taxonomy): Eukaryota > Metazoa > Arthropoda > Insecta > Diptera > Drosophilidae > Zaprionus > Zaprionus capensis. Next base: position 8,328,279 of record JAEIFN010001073.1, on the reverse strand, counting down.
CGCAAGTAGCATATCGTGCGGTGCTCTTCTATCGCACACTTGCTGCCCATTGTGCACGCTGTCCTGGTGGTGGTTATTGGTTTGCCTATTGTTGTCTCACTTTACCACACGTCTGCTGCCATTTGCTGCGTGTGCACACTCCCAATAGTTGTGGCTGTGTGTTTGCTTTGTTATGTTTCTGCTCTTGTTGTTGCTGTTCTTGCGCCTCTGCTTGCTGTTGTTATTGTTGCTGCGCTCGCCTATGCGGAGCCGCCGCAGGCGTTTTGTTTTAATTTCTATGTGTGGGTTTGTGTGTCAAAGCAATTGGGTGAGCATTACTCCTCTTGCGTGTGTGTGTGTTGTGTGTGCGCGCCTGCGTGTGCGTATATGTGTATGATTCTCTCTCTACGTGCGTATGTGTGTGTGTGTGCACAATTCTTCATATTGTTTTTATTGCTCCACTCGGATTCCTAGTTATGGATGCTACAACAGCGTTTCTAGGTGAGCACAACGTACATTAAATGCCCCCAAGTATGCAAGTGTGTGTGTGTATTAATACATATACATTCATATAAATACATACATACATATGTATGTTCCTTTAGATTTGCCAAGTCATGCTGAACTTGAGCCACTTACAAGAATCTCAGTCAAACATTCCTGTGCACATAATGTAATGCACACATAAACAGAGACACTCTTTTTATTTGTATTATAACTTAAGTTTACATTTTTCAATCATTTCAAACGTATTTATGTTAGTGTTAGGCTCATATTATCTGTTTTATCATTTTTTTTACATACAGTGTAATACCCTTACTATTATTACAAAACTTAGCTTGTAAGAGTGTCACATATTTATTTATTTATTGAAATAAATTTATATTACTTACAAGCAAGCATGTATTCATATTATGGGTTTTTATAAAAATAACATGCGCAAATCAATAAAATCAAGAAGTCGTGCATTAATTTATCACAAGCTGTAATTTGTTTAAATGCAGAACCATCTCTTGTTATATTTTCCACTTGTTTATGAAATTTACACAACAATCTTCAACGTTAAATTTAAATTTTAAATTAAAAGTATAATTTAAATCACTTAAGCATCACTTAATTGTCAATACTCGATTACATTTGCATTTCAAGATGATTTTATATGAAAACTCTTATAAAATTAAGATATCCAATTTTATAATACTTAAAAAAATTGTGCATTTTTAAATATGAATAAAAGTAAAAGGCAAAAATAATAGTCATCCATAATATAATAATATAACCCAAGACATTGGTATAAACAAGATCAAAAAGAATGAAGGCAAAAAATAAGTAGAAAGGGGTGAAGTAGATATGCAAAATCGCTTCTATTTTTATGCAAATAACTGTGTTTAAATGCACAACAAATTGTGGGTAAACATTTATATATTAATATTAATGTCTATGGAATATATGTATTTCGGATATTTCTTTTTATTTATTATATTTATATTTATTATTTTAAATAATATAAGCAAATCAATAAAATGAAAAAGTCGTTCATTAATTTATCCTCACCTACATTCACATGTATACACACATGCACACATAAATACATTTGTATTTACACACATTCAGGAATACAAACATACATATACTTCCCCATGAATATGAAACAAACAGAACTTCGTTAAGCTTGATTAAACTCAGCTTGCGATTATCATTTCATTAAAAATCACTTTTTTTGCACATTGCAACTGCTGCACTAGCAGATACCCTGTAGTGGCACTTGCTGGCATTTTGCATGCACCCGCCCCTCCCTTCTAATACTAACTACATAGTATAAGTGCACGTATTTGCATGCAATATGTATGTTTGTGTGCATGTGTACGTGTGGTGCATTAAAAAACAAGCATAACTCGAATATCAATACAATAACAATAAAAACCTAATAAATTTGTGGTCGCGGTCCAATGAAATAACTGTATTTAAAGGGGCGTCAACAAACAACACCACAGCATAGAGCGACAACAACAACAAGAACAGCAGCAGCAGCAAGTCGACGACGGCATCGCGCAGTTGTCAGAGCGACTTGAGTGTGCTCTCGCTCTCACGCTGCCTTAAGCATCTGTGTGTCTGTGTGCGTGTGAGAGAGTCTTTTTGCTTTTGTGTGTTTGCTTGTGCATATTAATCTTCAGCCTTTGTTGTTATTGTTATTGTTATTGCGCTGCTGTTGCTGCTGCTTTTGCTGCTTTCTTTTGGCTGCCCTCCGTTTTGGGGGACTCTTTGATTATGCGTTCTCTTCCTTTTGATTACGCATACACTGCGCAACATGTAATGAAACGGAAGATACAATTACTTGAAGGAGCCAAAGCTCTCCCTTTATCTTTCGCACTCGCTCGCACGGTGTGCCCATGATTTATGGCACGTGAGCTCAGCGAGGGGCTGACGCTGACGCTGACTCTCTCTCTCTCTCTCTCTCTCACCTCGCATCCCTATTTGTCCTTGCACGCGCGCGAATTAATCAGTTAGCTGCAAGTACAGCACGCCCACAGATTGTGTGTGTGTGTGTAGCTTAGATTCGCCCCAGTTTATCATAGTAGGTCAGACGAAAAGAAAGACAACAGAAATGCAAGAAAAACCAGAAGCGCCTTTATGTGAGGTATGCACGACTAAAAGATACGCTTTAAATGCTTTAAATGAGTAAGTTCTACATATATCCTAAAACAAATTTGAATCTAACACATTCTACACGGTATATGATCTTGCTCATGGTTAATTACTATTAACAATGTCTGAACACCCGAAAATTAATAAATATTTGCAACATTTACAATAAAACAATAGATATATCCTTGACTTGATTAACATACATACATATGTCTTTATAATAAAAGTACTTCAGCAAAAGTCGATAAATATAACAACTCATGTATATGTACAAAGATTTGGATTAGTATACAAGATTTTACTGAAACACCGAATGGAAAATTGAAAATATATAACATCTATAGAATCTGCCATAGTAAAATTGATTTGCACTAAAGAATCCTACTGCTAGTAATATAAAAGAAAAGAACAATTAATAGTAGTCTTATATGGTAATAAATGTTTAACAATTTGTAAAAGAAATTTAAAAGATTCCTTACGAAATAAAGAAATAAGAAAGTATTAAGGAAATAGTTAGGATGGTTTTATAGTCGTGTTTTTTTTTCTTCGCATACATAAAACATTAAAAAACAGAAGGAAAGGTTACCTTCAGCATGCCAAAGGTTTTATACCATAGCGGCCTCTTATCTCCTCCGATTTTTCCTATACTGGTTATATATAGATATATAATGGTGCGGAATTGAATACAATTGTTTTTATTTATTGACTGTTAAACCAACATATGTTACTTCAATCGCTGGATATATAAAATTTTCTTTGAGTTGATTCAGAATATACATATATTATAAAATGTCTCCTAAGCTGCATTGCAAACTCCTAGTCAAAATGAAAAGACCCTGCAAGGGTATAAATATTTAAAGATGTGTATAAAAGTCAATGGGGGCACGAACAAAGTCAAAATATCGGATCTCAGAAACTAAGCCAGCTAGAGCCATGAAATTTCGCAGGTAGTTTCCTCTGTGTCTTATCTAGATCATGTTTGCAACAGCTTATGCAAATCTCATGTCAAAAAGATAAGAGATTAGTTTCGAACAAAACACACACTTTATAATTGAATTGCAAGCAATTCTGGAACTTCTTCTATCTAATTGCTTTATAAATATTATTATTTTCAGGAAACTATGGACAAATCATGTTCTAGTTTTGGGCATCTGTTTATAAGTGTGTGTGTGTGTATGTGTTGCTGACTTTTAGGGCTCAAAGGCAATTGCCGAAAAAACCCCCCAGATTTACGCTATAATCTCGGAAAGCCAACAGCAGAGCCGGCAAAATATTTGCAGACAGTGAAAGGATTAAGATGCGAAAATCCCATAAATCCAATTAACATAAAGCTGCCATAGCGGCAAGGCGTAGCGGGATAGCGGGTCAACGGGTTAGGGCCTGAACGGGATTAGACGAGGGAACGGTAACGGTAGCGTGAACGTGCAATGTAAATTTAATGAAATTTCAATTGAAGGTGTACCATGTGCCCAGAGCAGGACTACCTGCTATAAATAGAGAGAAAGAGAGAGGGAGAGTGGGAGTGGGAGAGACTGAGACAGAGTGCAAAGGGGTGACGGGTTTGTCGGGTTAGACGGGGTGACGATCTGGACGGACACGGGTCGATGCACAACTTTGCTTGCGGATTACCGCAGACGATCCTTTGACTTTTCCTGCTAAGCGATCGTAAAACGTGGATTATGCATTTATGGCCCCCGGCAACCACCCACAACCAGATCGACGCCCATCGTCGAGAGAACGTTGCTGCTCCTTGCTGCTGCTGTGCCAGTTGCCTCTGTGCCTCCGTTGCCTCCTTTCCTTAGGTCCTCGCAAAGGGTGTGGTTTAATCCGAGACCACCAGAAAAGATCATGGCTCGCTCATCTAATCTGCTCGGCTGGACGCAAATTGTCGCTCAGGCGTGTAGTCTGAGGCAGTACCAGGTAGTGTCTGTCCAGGATAATCCTCGCTAGGGATTAGCATATCATTTTGCCAGAAAATCCAAAGCAGACCAAGGCACAAGCTTTGTTGGTTTGTTTGCCTGTTATTGCTAATCGCGAAGAAGTCAACGGCAAAAGCCAATGACAGCCTGTCATACCTACCTACCTGTCCTGCACTAACCTGACCTGCCCTGTGTCTACCTGGTGACAGCTTCTCCTCTACCCTACCCTACCCTGCCCTGCCCTCCCCCTGCTTCGCTTCTGTTGTTGGATTTAACTGTCGTATTTGGTGGGCACGACGAGTTAATCGAACGATTAAGCAACGATGGAGGTAGTAATCCACGGGATTGCCAGTTCCTTCGATGCCGGAAGAGTTAATCCCAGTGTAGAGGACACAAACAGTTCCAAGTATTGGGAAAGGAGAGTGATTTCACGTCACGGTTTACAATTTATTTACTATTTATTGTACCTAACTATATATACAACATATACGTATATATAGTCAGTATATTCATGAAATTTTAATTGTCTTCCCTTTTATGACATTTCTTTTATTACCTTGTGATGGTACAAGCTCAAACGAAATTCTTAAATAAAACGTGGATATAACAAGTTTCACTTGTTTTTTTGTCCGTTTAATAAAATAGGTTGAATTAGAATATTGTTAGTATCATATATATATATTTTGTTGCAAGAAACCGAAGCGATAAATAATGGGATAAGTATGAAATATGTTACATCAAGTTTCAGCACAAACTTTAATTGATCGAAATTAGTTTAGGTTATAATTAGGTTAGGTCTGCAAGATTATAGTTGTCATATTCCAGGTCTATATCGGATTATTATGTAATTATAGCAGTTTTTATAAAATTGATATATGATAACTACCAAGAAACCTCTACAGCATACCATATTTTTTATATTATATTACATTATACATTACATTTTGCATTACATTATACATTACATTATGCATTACATTATGTATTACATTATGTATAACATTATACATTACATTATACATTATCGTATATAATATATTACAATATATTGTAGGTACCGATCGTACCTATTGCAGCTCTATGTTATAATGATGAATTTCGATGATATGTTGACATCATATTTGTTGCATATCATCATAAATAAAAAATTTTTACAAATAACAAAAGTCAAGCGATAGTCTCCATGACAATTATGCGATAAATTGGTCCGCTCCGGATTTCTAATCAACATCTATTAAGAAATAAACATATAGTTTTCATTATGCATATATAAACATGTTTGTATGTATATTTTATGTAAAGTATAGAGTACATATACTCATATTGTAATGAAAAATTAAAATCTGATCCCTGCAAAAATAAGAAAAAACTTGAAAACCTCTTAGAATGCAAACTGAAGATCCAGTTCAGTCTATATCTTTATAATACATATCAATCTTCTTCTTCTTGTATGTATATCAATCTATGATCAGTTATACCTTCACTCATCGCCAGAGGTCGCTACCCTTTTCAGCTAATTTTATTGTCATCGCTCAGAGTGCATAGTATCATGGGGTATATCGGGTTGCCACAGCCACCTGTTGAATTCGCTGGCTGTGCCAGACGCTCAGCCATTGCTCTAACAGTGCTGTCACGCCCCTCTCCGGGCAACGCCCACGCACACTCGCAGCTGCGACAGATTACGCAATGTGCCTCTTTGAACCGATGCCGAAGCCGAAATCGATCAGAACCTTCCAGAGAAATGCAAAAAAAATCATCCGACATTGCTAGATTAAAATCAAATTGATTTCAATTACAATTGAACAGATAAACCCGTAGCAGAGGGGTAGAAGGAGGGAGGGAGAGGGAAGGAGGTAGAGAGGGAAGAAGGTAGAGAGGGAAGGAGGTAGAGAGGGAGGGAGATAGAGAGGGAGCTCGCCACTTAAACCGCAAAAAGAGATAAGCAAAAGCGACGGCGGCGCAGCGTCTTCGGTTACTTCGACTCGGCTTCATCTTCAGCTTCGTTGTCGGCATCGTCTTCGGGTTCGTCTTCGTCTTCTACTGCGGCTTCTCTGGCGGTTTCGTCTTCGGTTTTGCACTAAAAATGTCAACAGAATGTCGCATTGGATCGATTTACAGTGCCGAAACAAGGCGATTCTAACACATTCCGGGAAATCACTTGACAGAGAAATCTCTCGCATCTCTCGTCTCTCTCCCTTCGCTCGCATCTCGCACTTGTTCGCCTCTCGGTAGCCCATACATCACCGGGTGGGAGCGGAGAAGAAACGAGGCCGCCGCACATAAATGGGGTGTCGAAATGATAATCAGCAGGGCGCCCCGCGGCGCTCTCTCTCTCTCTCTCTCTCGCTCTCGCTCTCTCGCTTGCTCTGTTAGATCTTCTGCCGCACGCCCCGCTGCGCGCGCTGCTCTTGCACAAAATAGGAACGAGCTGTGGGAAGGGGCAGCGGGGCACGGTGGCAGTGACACTGGATGTGGCACACACAGTCTTTTCGCCTGGGAAAATCGTCCTCAGTCTTGCGTTGCGGTCTTTTTTCTCTGATTCTTCTTTTTGCGAACTATTAAAAACAGCAACAACAATAAAAAAGTGCACGAGACGCGTCGAAGGCGACAGGGAGGACAAGGAGGACAAGGCGCAAAAGTGGCACACAAAGGCGGCAGGACAATGGCGCATTAATTGGCCCATCGGCAAATTGCTGCTTTGTTCTACCTGCCGTCAGAACCTGCCGACCTGCCCTGCCTGAACAGCAGGACGACCGACGACCTGTGCCCTTTGTGCTCCTGTTTGGCAAGATCGGGAATCGATCGTGGCAATTGTTGCGCTTGCCAAGAAAGGTTCCGGTTCCGGTTGCGATTCACACTCTCACATTAATCAGTTCATTGCGAATTAAATGACAGTTGTATACTCTGTACTGCACAGCAAACAACTATATTTATAATATAGAATATATGTATATAATAAAGTGTGCATAATTAATTTTAATTACTTTTATCAATCTACGCATCCTTTGCTGCAAAACCACAGGACTCTTTGCAAGGGTACAAATGATTTCCAGCAACTGTTTATTTTAAAGCATAACTTAGGGCGCGAAAATGTAACATGCAAAAAAGCTGAATGTTACAAGAGTATTTGTAACAGACAGTCTGAATCCCGCCAATCCCGCCACCAGATGGCGCTGAAAATTAAACTACAGATAAACATTTCATATTAATCTTATGGTTTCCTAGGCCAAAAAAAAATAATTTTAAAATAAAATCATTTGATTTAACTTTAAGCATTTAAAACTTTAATAAATTTGATTGCATTCTACCAGCTGTTACACACTGGCGTTCCTAGCGGCTATCATTAGTAACTTCCAATTCCTATTGCTTGGTGTCTGCTACTTGTTTACCAACACTATAGTGATTGTAGTGTGTGTTGAAAAACAGCTTTTAACAGTGTGACCATTCTGCTCGGCGTGCACCATATTGACAAAACAGCTGATTACATGCATATTCTACTGATTAATATAATTTTCATAATGTTAATTAAAATGAGCTTCATTATATATAGTATACATGGCGCAATTACGCCTGTTCTCATTTGACTTTATTTGTAATTTAATTATCAGCTGTTTAGTTTGAATAAAGGCGCGAATACCAATTTGCGAATCAATGTTAAGATATGAAGTACGTAAGCATGCATTTATTTATATTTTTCTGCTTTTCAACCCATTAAACGGTTATATCATGACAAAATCTTAAATGGAAACTGTACTTAACTGCATTAATTAAATTTATATGAACTGAAATTGTACTGTCATTAACAATGTCCAATGTAAGTATGAATAGTTGATGTTCCTTTTGTATATCCTTTTACTGGTATTTAATCTTAATACCACATGGGTTTACAGTTGGCCAAGTTAATTAGCAGTAGTTTAAAGAAATTAAATTCAATATTGGGAAAAAATCAAAATAAAACCCAATTGAGACTGGCCTCACTGCAAAATAATTCAACAGCTGATTTGACATCGATAACAACGAGAGAAATCAGCTACCCGACCACCAAGCTATTCTGTATTTTATTAAAACAAAACTCGGAAATGAAATAAGTATAGCAGTGCATTCTTTATTATTGAATAAGATCAAAACATCTATACAATTGGCATATAACTTAATTCCAACGTGTAAAATAGTTAATTGCGGTTTTTCAAATGCCGCATTGCTATTGGGGATGGGCAAAGTCTTTGGTTTGCACGAAAAATGCAACGTGTTCTAAATGCAATCAAATTTTGTAAATACTGAATTAGTAATAAAAAAGAAAAATTACTGGTTTTTTTTGAATTAATATTAAAAAATGTAAATTGTCAACATTAAAATAGTCTTATTGAAATAAATTCCAACTAATTTTTTGTCCACTTAACAACGCCACAGATTGTTTGAATCATTTATCGTGAGGAAAACAAAAATGAAAACAAGCACGCACCCATCACTAGTCGCCGCAATGGAGTACCCTATGTCACGCCAGTCGCGTTGTTGTACTCAAAGGTTTTGATGCTGTTTTTGTTATTTAGAGCCTACAGTCATTTATTGTTTAAACTATCATACACGTTTTTCAAATTCAGACATTGCGTTATTTTTCCTGACCTCAGACGGCGTTTACGTGAAATCACAACAACTATTTGGAAAATGTACTGCCCCGCTATAAAAACCAATTTGTTAAAGAAAATTGGCGCAATTTGTAGGGAGCCAAAGTGATGCTCACTTTTACATTGTATACATGTGTACATGTGCATGTGTATGTTCATATGCATACAAGTGTGTGCACGTATTTATTTAGATGGTTTCGTTTTTTTTAATTACCGGCTAAAATATTATTTAAAAGAAAAAGACTAAAGCATTAATAACGAAAATTGATAAATCCAATAGTAAAATACGAATTTTCACTGGAAAATGCTTAAGCATTTGTTCAATCATCGCTCCAACAATTTCTATAGCAAATGAATTTCATGCCACTACTACATATGAGGCAATTACTCGTTGCTGTGACTCGTTGTGTGCCGGACACATAGTTCACTATCTGTCCTACTTTCACACATGGCAACTCTGCAATTGTGTATATAGTTGTTGTCGAGGCATCTCCCTCTTATCTGTGGTGCCGTATATTTTTTTCTCGTGTCATTGTGTGCGTGTGTTTTTATTATCTATGAGTGTGTAAAAAACAGTGTGCAACTGTTTTAACAGAAATATACAAATTTAACTAGAATATTGTGGAAATAAATAAAGTCAAATTTTATTGTAATTTTATGCATTGCATATGTGGCCATTAGTTAATGTGCTGGCCGGCTGATAGAAAAGGACAGCGATAGTAACACAACCTGATACGAAACGACACTGAATTTCTGTAGTTCTGTAAATCTCACATAGCATTTAGCGTTGCCGCCACGGCTGAAAACATTTACCACACTATACAACACTACAACCACTCGCTATTTGTTATCTCGCGTTGCTCTTTCTCTCTTTCTCTCTCCTTCACACACAAAGCGCACGCCGCCTAAAACACCGATTCACCAACACTTGCTTCACATTTGCCTCTCTCACAATGTCTCTCAGTTGTCATTTGCTCTCTCAGAGAGAGCGAGCGTGCGCGCTCTTGTCTCACATCGAGTACGCTTACTCGTCCCAGTTGCCACTGGTCGTTGTCGTCGTCGCCGTCTGGCACTAACACACAACACAGAGTCGCAGTCGTTTCAGCTTCAGTCTTTCTTTCTAGTTCTGTTGCTACTCGTTCGCGAAATCAGTTGACTTTCTGCTGCAACACAAGCGGACTGAAAATTTTTGTTTTAGTGTTGCGAAAAAATTTGTAAAAATTCTCTAAAATCAACAAAAAATGTGAAAATTATATGGTAAAAATGCAAAATTAATTAAAAATCTAACAAATAATACAAAATTCAGTGCGCAGTAAAAAAATAATTTTTTTAAAATAAAACAAAGTGATAAAGTTGGCTGAAATTTTTTTATATTTTTCTTTAACATTTTTTCAAATTTCGTATTTTGTGGAAAAAATTTAATAATTTTTTTTAACGCCGCTAAAAATGCAAAATACGCCTACAACACAAATTTCTGCAATAGAAAACTTTGATACGACATGAAGAAGAAAACGGACGAGCAGCGACACAAAAAAAAGGAATATATTTTCTGTCGTCTGTTTTTCTTTCTTTTTCCAATGCTCCTCGCACTCGTTGGCAGGGCCCGTGCTGTGTGTATGCACACTAGTGTGAAAATACCAATACCAATATAAACGTTTATTGTGCGCTCTCGCTCTCTACTCGCTATCATTATCCGTCTCGCTGCCTTCCATACGTGTGTGTGTGTGTGTGTGTGTGCAGTGAAAACGTCTGCGCGTCTTGAACGAGACGCAGAATATACGTTTATACGTGCATGCGCATGTGTGCGTGTGTGTGTGTGTATATATATATGTATATCTATATATGTACATGTGCGCTGGGCGCGCGACCGTCGTTTCAGTGTGTGTGTGTTTTTGGTATCGTTGTATGCGTGCTTGTTTCTGTGTGCGTGTGTGCTGCGATGTACTCGCTAAAAATCAGCCAACCTACTGAAGCAACCGTGCAGCGGCGTTTGGTTCGTACGCGAAAAAGCTTTGAAAGCTTCAGCTGCTGCGGATGTCTGGTCTGATATTGTGCTCTGGCTCTTCTGGCACTGTGTGTTTACTCGTCACTCGTCTCCGCACATTCATATGTATAATGGGGCCGCCGGTTGAATGCGGAAGCAAAATAAAAACACAAAAGTTATCGTTTTTTATGAAATATGCCCATGCTCAGGGTCGCAGTACGGCCCAAACCAATCGATATTAATCGAATAATCAATGAAACCAATTGAGTTTATGTCCAATTCTATTTGTTTACAAAAAATTGCGCGCAATTTTAAAGCAGGCGCGCCGCACTTGTGCACGCTGTTGGCACAATTTGTGCGTGCGTGTTGGCCAAGTAAAAGTGCACACACACACACAAACACTCACACAGACGACGTATACATGTGTACATGTACACTAAAACATGACACATACATAGAGAGAGAGTGAAACACGTAGACGAATGCGAGACAGAGATAGAGACTGAGAGCAGCAGAAGCAGCAGCAGAGACATCAGCGAGATGGCGAATACTACGAGCAACAACAAGAGACATAAAAAAACAGAAAACAACGAGTCGAGTTCGGTCAGCAGGCGGCAGCGGCAGCCGCATTCGGATAAAAAAGAAGAAATATTTCGTATTTGCAGCAATATGTTATTATATTTTGTTTTGTGTGTGTTATATTTGTTCTTATATTGTACGTGAAAACTGCTGCATATATCGAATAGTGAATCTTATAGGTCATTCATAATACGATACGCGCGATACGCGTTGTTGTTTAATATATAGAGTCGATGTTGTTGTTTATGTGTGTTTTTTTTTTGTTATACTGTGTGTGCATGTTTTCTCTCTGTGTTGCATTGCATATCGTTCGTGTGCGTTTCTTAACTAAATGCAATATTTTTGTTATGTTTTTACAGTTATGTGCAATGTTGAATACAAAGCGAATGTAAACACGATAAAGTAGCAACATCCAGCCACAACAACAAAAACTTCAAACATGTGAATGCACTTTAAAACTTCAGAGCGCAACAGCATCATCAACATCAACAACAACAAAACAAAAACTAAACCAAAATTTACTTAAACTCAACGATTCTCCCCACAACAATGCTTAGAACTACAACATAAACAAAACAAGGAAGCAACAAAAACAAAAAATATACAAAATATTTAAAGAAAGCGAAATTACAAAGTTGAAGTTTAAACCAAAATCTCCATCATAAGCGACAGGAAAAATGTTACAGCAACAATAGCAAAGGCACAAAGCACAACAAAGCGGCGGCAGCGGCAGTAGCAAATGCAAAATTGCGCGCGTTTGCTAGCTGCAATCGACTGCTTCCCCTTCTCTCGTCGTTCTCTTCATCTTCCAAATACTCTACTTGCATCGACAGCAGCAGCAGCAACAGCAGTGAGACAATAAGGCAGCACAGCAAGGCAGGACAGGAGCAACAAAGGAAAAGCATAATAAAGAAGAAGAGTGTTAAGTCCCAAAAAAATCCAGAAACCAAGGCCGATTTTTATAAATTCGGCCAAATTGGTGGGATTTGGCTCTTTTTTATCCACAAAATGCACTCGTGCGCAAGCTGCTGCTGTATGACAAACAACAACAAATACCACAACAACAACACGAACAACATCAGCGACACCAGCAAGCAGAGCAACAACAAATACAAAACAAACAACAAATACTACAACAACAGCAGCAGCAACAACAACAGCTACATCAAAATTAAAGTTAACAAAGAGCAACAGCATCAACAACCTCAACAACAACAACAACAACAGCAGCCGCAACAACAACAGCAAGAAGTAAGGCTTAGAAGAAAATCAGAGCAAAGGCATCAGAGGGCAAGGCGCGCTCCAGTGACGACGTCGAGTGGCGGCGCATGGGACGCCGAAAGTGGCAAGAGCAGCTACAACAACGATCTCAACGGCGAACCAACGGTATCAGCGACGTGCTCATCTGGCACGGTCGCGGTCGCGGTGACGATAGCACTGACGACGTCGACGTCGTCTTCGTCGCAGCGGCAGACGACAGCACCAGCAGCAGAAACAGGAGCAGCGGTAGCAGGATTAAGAAGAGGAGAAGGCGCAGCAACAACAGCAACAACAACAACATCAACAATAACAAAGGAGTTAAGTTTGTCAACAACTCCTGCAAGTCTATGCAACAATTTAACACTAGAACAATTTCTTAAGCAAGTGTTGAGGTCCAACATTTGAAGCTGAACGGAAAGATACAAAAAGAAAATAACAAGACAGATAGACAGAGAAAGAGAGAAAGAGAGAGGAAGCAAAGGAGCCGAAACTGAAGTCGGGAAATATTTATATATAATAAATCTATACATCATTATAGATTAAATCATATATATGTGTATATATCAATATATATTTATATACAAGTACATTTATATATATATATCTATATACATATATATGTGTTTATATATGATAATAAATCAAAAACCAACCTCCGTGCGAAATATTGTCAAATTGTGCAGCACAACAACAGCGCAGCAGCAGCAGCAACAACAACAACAACATACACACACACTAGCACACACACACACACAAACACCACGACGCAAGCAATCAAAACTTATTTTGTCTCTCCATACATTGTCAACTTTCTCAATTTGTCAACTGGTCGTCAAAAATCGGAGTTTTATTTATTTGCTATTAAAAAAAATTCATACGGACTTCGTGCAACTTTGAATAAATCAACGCGAACAAAGATTAATATTTTCACTAGGACGCGTATTGCTGCCCAGCCAAGGCAAGCAATAAACACTCTATATGATGGCCGATCATTTGGATGAACCGCCACAGAAGCGGGTCAAAATCGATCCAAGTAAGTATAAACGTTGCATCTGCATTGAGTGCATCCACACAACGACGAGTCAATTCTCTCGTTCTCTTTATTTATCTTTTCTCTCTCGCCTGTCTCCTGTCAGTTGAACGGATCTGTCTGTCATCTGACATGAGACACGGTAACCCACTGTGGTTTGGAGAGATTCGACCAAGGTTGCCAGACAATTTTAACAAATCTCTCTCTCTCTCTCATTCTCTCTGTGTAGCGGATCCATTTTATCTGGAAGAGAATCTACCCGATGAGCTGGTATCCTCAAACAGTGGCTGGTCCGATCAGTTAAGCACTGGCGGCGGCGGTGGTGTTAGCGTTGTTACAACAGCAGCAAGCGCCGGTGCTGGCGGACCAAATAAACCACCGGCGCAAGGTCCAGGTCCGGGTGTAGTGCCACCACAAATGAATGGAGCCGGCGGCGGTGGTGACGATGGCAGCGGTAATGGCGGCGGCGGTGGCGCTGCTGGTAATCAACTACGTCAAATGCACAATCATCATCTGCAGCATCTCTTGCAACAGCAACAACAGCAGCAGCAGCAACAACAGGGCAGTAAGGGAGCTGGCGGTGGCATGGTTGTGCCCGGCATTAATCAATTGGGCAGTAAATCGCCCAATTTACAATCACCCAATACGGGCGGCATGCAGGTCGCCACACAGATGGGCATGGTCAACTCAATGCCCATGTCCATATCGAATAATGGCAACAATGGCATGAATGCTATACCAGGTGAGTGTACCTTGATATAATTCACAATCCTTCAGAGACTCACCCATTTTATTCTATTCACAGGCATGAACACAATTGCGCAGGGCAATCTGGGTAACATGGTGCTCACAAATAGTGTCGGCATGGGTAGCCTAGGTGCCGGCGGCATGGTGAACACATTAAAGCAACCAGGTGGTGCATCTATGATGAATACCGTTGCCGGAGCCGTGGGCGTGGGCTCTGTGGCTGGCGCAGCGCCCAATCAAGGCATGCATATGCAGAACGGTCCAATGATGGGACGCATGGTCGGACAACAGCACATGATGCGTGGCCCCCATCTAATGGGAGCCGGAGCCGGTGGCAGCAATGGACCTGGTGGTGTTGTTGGTGCCGGTGGCGGTCCACGAATGCAGAATCCAAATATGCAGCTGGGTAAGTAACTAAATGAATCCGTGGATGATTACCTTGGGTATTCATGGTACAATGTAATTGCAGGACAAATCACAAACATGCCTTATGGTGTCGGCAATTATGGCGCACCCGGTGGTAATAATCCCCAACAGCAACTGCTCGCCCAGCAGATGGCACAGCGCGGAGGTGGCGGCGTTGTGGCGCCCAATATGAGCGCCGGCATGCCCCAAGGGAATCGACCAATTGGCACAGTTGTGCCCATGTCCAGTCTGGGCGGCGATGGTGCGCCGCCAGGAGCTGGTGGTCTCGTTGGTAACCCGCAACAGCAGCAGCAACAATTGGCGGCAGCGAATGCACAAATGAATCCACAGCAGCAGCAGCAACAAGCTGGTGTACAACAGGGTGCAATGGGACCACGAGCGCCGCAGCCGAATCAAATGTTGGGCCATGCACAGCAGCAGCAGCAACAACAGCAGCAGCAGCAACAGCAGCCAGGAACATCTCAGCAGCAACAGCAGGGAGTGGCTTCCTCTGTGGGCGGAGCTGCTCCAGCGCAGGGCAGCATGTCGGATGAGCGCAAGAAACAGGTACAGCAGCAACTCATGCTGCTGTTGCATGCGCACAAGTGCAACAGACGCGAGAACCTCAATCCCAATCGCGAAGTTTGCAGTGTGAACTATTGCAAGGCCATGAAGGCGGTACTAGCGCATATGGCCACGTGCAAGCAGAGCAAGGATTGCACCATGCAACACTGTGCCTCGTCGCGGCAAATATTGCTTCATTACAAAACCTGCCAGCGAAGCGATTGCATCATTTGCCTTCCCTTTCGCCAGAATCACAGTCTGTTTCAACCCGCAGGCGGCGCTGGCGGAGCTGGTGGTGGCGCTGCACCAGGAGGACAAAACTCAACGCCTCTGCAGCAGCAACAGCAGCAGCAACAACAGCAGCAGCAGCAACAAGTGCAGGGACAGCAGCAAGTACAGCAGAATCCGTCCGGCGTTGGTGTCGGTGTTGGTGTTGGCGGAGTTGGTGTTGGTGGAGTCGGTGTTGGCGTCGACAATAAGCAGCAAGTGGCACAGAACGCTGGTGCTGGTGGACAGAATACGGCTATTGTGTTGCCACAACAGCAAGGCGCCGGCGCGCCGAATGTGCCCAAGGGTAACGCGGATATGGCCCAGCAACTGGCGCAGCAGCAGCAGCAACAGCATCAACAGGTGCAGCAGCAGCAGCAAGAGTTGCGTCGCTTCGAGGGCGTTGGCAGCATAGGACAAGTGGGTCCCATCACAGCTGGCATGCTGGGTGCACCGGGTGCGCAGGGCATGCCACCTGGTATACGTATGCAAGGAGGAGCGCCTTCGGCAGTTCGTGTGCTTGGCGTACAGCCTGGACCAGGTGGCACAATACCTGGCGGAGTTGGAGTTCCAGTGCCTGTATCTGTGCCCGGACAGAATGTGCTGCCGGGCGCAAACGATGTGAATAGCCTGCAACAGCAGCAGGCGCAAGCGGCCCAGCAGGGCCAGCAGAGTCTGATGCTGCAGAGTTGCAATACTGCCGGTGGTGGTGGTGGACGGAGACGCGTGCTGCCCAACATGGTTGATCAGCAGCAGTCCAATGCGCAACAGAATGCACAGCAACAGCAATTGGGTAACATTCCAACGCCGCTGTCAGTCAATGTTGGCTTCAACAACGCCAACTTTGTGGGCACCGGCGACAAACAACAACAACAGCAGCAGCAACAACTGGTGGGTCAACCTGATCAAATGACAAAGCTGAAATTGCTGCAGGCACAGGCGCAAGCACAGGTGCAGGGGCACGGCAATGCGGTGCCAGGTGGTGGAGCGCCAGGTGGTGCTGGCAATAATGCCTCGGGCAGCAGTGTTCTGATGCCGGCAGATACGACAGGAGGAGGCACCAACAATTCAACGACTGGACCAAATGCAGCGGGCGGCAATGCTGGCGGCGGTGGTGCTGGTGGTGGTGGAGCGGGTAGTGGTCAATCCGGCAATAGCGATAGCGAAAAGGATTGGCGAGAATCGGTTACGGCCGATCTGCGAAATCATTTGGTACACAAACTGGTGCAAGCAATCTTTCCCACATCGGATCCGAATACAATGCAGGATAAGCGAATGCACAATCTTGTCTCGTATGCGGAAAAGGTGGAGAAGGATATGTACGAGATGGCCAAGTCTCGCTCGGAATACTATCATCTGTTGGCCGAGAAGATATACAAAATCCAAAAGGAATTGGAGGAGAAGCGTCTGAAGCGTAAGGAACAACATCAGCAGCAGATGCTAATGCAACAAGGCGGCCCCACCAGCGGTGTCGTCACTCCCGCCTCATTACCCAACAACACACTGCAGCAGCAGCAGCCTGGCCAGGGTGTGCGTCCCATTATGAGTCCAATGGGTGGCGGTGGTCCACCGACGACGGCGAGCATAATACAAGCGCAGCTGCGTGCTCAGGCGCCCGGTGGCATGGGTGGCATTGGTGCTGGTGGTGCCAATCAACAGGCAACTGCCGGTGGACAACCCAATATGGTGGCTGTGGCGGCGACGATGCGAAGTCATTCGCCTGGCGGCAACATGCTCACGCTGCAGCAACAACGCATGCAATTCCCGCAACAACAACAGCCTGGCCAGGGCAACATGCTGGTCGGACCACCCGGCCCTAGTCCTGGCGGAATGGTTGCCAATCCAGTGCTATCTCCCTTCAATACACAACAGTCCATGCAATCTGCCTCGTCAGTTGGTGGCGGACCCGGTGTCTTAACGAGTCCGGTGCCCGGTCAGCAACAACAACAACAGCAGCAGCAGTTTATCAATGCCAACGGCGGCACGGGACCACAGAACCAGCAGCTTGAGATTATGAAACATCGTATGCTGCAGCAGCAGCAGCATCAACAGCAGCAGCAGCAACAACAGCAGCAGCAGCAACAACAACAACAGCAATCATCTGCGTCGGCTATGCTAATGCCACAATCGCCCTTCAGCAGTGTGACACCAATTGCCCAGCAACAGTCGCAGCAGCAACAGCAGCAACAACAGCAGCAGCAGCAACAGACGAATGCGTTTAGTTCACCGATGCAGCAACAAAAGGCACAACAACAGCAGCAACAGCAGCAGCAGCAACAGTCTGGCAATGTGCTGAACAACATGCCACCCACGCCGACCAGCCTTGATGCACTCAATGCAGGAGCTGCCGGTACTGCTGGCAGTGGCGTTGGTGCTGGTGCTGGTAGCGGTGGCAACACTGGTTCTAGCGGTGGCAATGGTAATGGCAATGGAAATGGCGGCGGGGGTAGTGTCAGCGGTACAGGTGCCGGCAGTAACAGTGGCAGTGGCAGCAACAGCGGTGGTGGAAGCACTGTCGCAGCGCCGAGTCCCTCACCCAGTTTTCTATCGAACGGACCCATTGGAACGCCCTCAAACAATCCGCCCTCAGTGAGCAGCCTAATGCAACCGTTAAGCAATCGTGCTGCATCACCGCCATACATACCTGCCTCACCAGTGCCGGCAACCAGCGCCTCGGGCCTGGCCACCAGCAGTACGCCGGCCTCGGCGGCAGCAACATGCGCCAGCAGTAGCAGCGGCAATGGCAACAACAGCAACAACAGCAACAGCAGCAGTGCGGCCAGCAGTACGGTAATCACAACGACCACGACGACAACGGCGGTCAGTACGCCGCTCAGCTGTGCCTCATCCTCGGTAGCAACACCCACATCGACGACCGCATCGAGCGGCAATGGCGGC
The DNA here is from genome assembly GCA_018903675.1 of Zaprionus capensis. Classification (NCBI taxonomy): domain Eukaryota; kingdom Metazoa; phylum Arthropoda; class Insecta; order Diptera; family Drosophilidae; genus Zaprionus; species Zaprionus capensis. The sequence continues at coordinate 8,309,376 of JAEIFN010001073.1, read as the reverse complement.
AACTCGACGCCGGCAAGCAGCACTCTGCTGCTGATGGCGCGCAGTAGTAGCGAGAATAGCACAACAGGACCTGGTCGAATGATGAGCAGCTCGAGTAGTTTATCATCGCAGATGGCAGCGCTGGAGGCGGCGGCACGTGATAATGATGATGAGACGCCTTCGCCGGCGGGTGCCAATGATACGAATGGCAGCAATGGCGGCGGCAGTGGTGGTGGTGGCATGTCGTCCAAGGGTAAACTGGACTCGATAAAGCAGGACGATGAGATCAAGAAGGAGTTCATGGACGACAGCTGTGGCGGCAATGGGGACAGCTCACAAATGGACTGTTCGACGGGCGGCAAGGGCAAGAATGTTAACAACGATGGCACCAGCATGCTCAAAATGGAGATCAAGACCGAGGATGGTGCCGACGGTGAAGTCAAGATCAAGACTGAACCCATGGATGTGGATGATGCGGCGGGCGGCGGACATGGTGATGGTGCGCATGGTGGCGATGGCAAGGATGACATGAACGGTGGCCTTGATTCAGCGGGCAATGCGACGGATATTAAGATCAAGACGGAGCCCAAACCAATTGTGCCGGAGCCCATTGCACCCAATGCTGGTGACAAGAAGAAGAAATGCCGTAAGTTGTATTCCTTTGCGTCTTTAAGAAATTTACATAGATTAGAGCGAGATAGAGATAGTATCATATGACGACGCAGACAACGATCATAAGAGAGCAACAACAAGACGAACTGAACGCACAAAGTGTGGACTAAATATGAAAACAATCTGCTTATCAGTTTGTGCAGGCTAAATGAGGTCACACTGAATATTGGGAGATTCCCATGAAACATGCAATGTGAATATGTGTCAGAAGATTCTAAAGAGAATATCAATATATATATTTCAGCAGAATTAGTTGCACTCTCTGTTGCTATGACAAGTTATATTGGTTCCGTTTATGTTAGATATTGTTCTTTGTTCTTATATACATACATATATTATAGAAATATCCATATATAAATTCGTATTTAAACTCTCATGATCATTTGCAGAATTCAATCCGGAAGAGCTGCGCACAGCGTTGCTGCCAACGTTGGAGAAGCTTTATCGGCAAGAGCCGGAATCGGTGCCATTTCGTTATCCGGTCGATCCGCAAGCGCTGGGAATACCTGATTACTTTGAGATTGTAAAGAAGCCCATGGATCTGGGCACCATAAGAAGTAACATTCTAAATGGCAAATACAGTGATCCCTGGGAGTATGTCGACGATGTTTGGTTAATGTTCGACAATGCGTGGCTCTACAATCGCAAAACATCTCGTGTCTATCGGTACTGCACCAAGGTAAGATCACTACAGATCGATCGAGAATACATTGATTGTACTTAATGCTGCATCTCAAATGCTGATCGAGTCTTTTTTTTCATATGATTCTCTTTCCTTAGCTATCCGAGGTGTTCGAGGCTGAAATAGATCCTGTCATGCAGGCGCTAGGCTACTGTTGTGGCCGCAAATACACGTTCAATCCTCAGGTCTTGTGCTGCTACGGCAAACAACTGTGCACCATTCCACGTGATGCCAAGTACTATAGCTACCAGAACAGGTAAGTGTCGGGACACTCGTCGCATATATTCAAACAAATCCCAGTACATACTATGTGTGTAGTAGAGTCGTCTATCCTTTATAACAAGACACCTTCTGGATGTTCTGTTCGATGTATTTTAACTCTGTGTGTGCCTTGTTGCTAAAGCTTTTCCATATTCGAAGTTTATCTAAATCACTCTTATACAATATTTTTGATATGGCAACTGATTCTAAGTTCCCATTCCATTATAATTTTTGACATTGCTATGTGTATGTGTATATTTTAGTCTCGCTGTGTGTGTGTGTGTGTGTGTTGTGCCTATATCCGTCTATCGCTCTCTCATTGATGTAGCATTATACAAAAATTATCGAAATGACAGATAGATATTCTCGCAATGTCGATCGTGTTACTTACTGTGTAAATATTAATTTGTCTGTCGTGCTTGGAAGCACAGTAATGAACGGACCTGCTGCAGATAGACAGATGTCAAGGCAAATGTCTGGGCGATCGCCACATGCAGTTTGTTTTGGATCTACCACGGAAGTGATGAGGAGCGCCCTAGTGATTTTCTTAGATACACTGAAGCTCTGCAGTTTTATATACTGGGAAAATAAAATAAGCAGCTTGCAAGATCGGCAGACAGAACTTGTAACCTCTGCAAAGTGTACGGATACACACGCGCACACACGCACACACCGAACTAAAGTAGATTTAAAGAATAATTTAATTTGCCATTGTGTTGTGAACTTACTTGACTAAAAACTCACGCACACATACGTGCACGCACACACGTAAATGAATGCACAACCACAACCACAGAGAAGAGCTACAATTATGGATAAACTCTTTATTCTTTTAAAAGGATTTTTTTTATGTTTATTTTATTTTCCGCAAAATATTGTTATATTGTTCTAATGAATATCTTTTGTTTATTTTTCTCTCATTTTTTTCTTTCTTTTCATAACTGGATAATGTTTTTTTTATTTTTTCAAATTAATTGCTGGAAATAATCGCAAACATCAAAACATAACAACAACAATATTGAAACACACACATGCACATCTATGTTGTGTTGTTGTTGCTGTTTATTATTTTGTGTGTGTTTATGCTTTTGCCACGCCTTGCCCGCCCGCCCCTCGTGACAACTGACATGATTTGCATTATTTCACCTACTTCATATGTGTGTGTTTACCGTTAATTGTCCAATTGTCATTACCCATTGTCATCGCTATCGCCTTACGCCATCAACACTACGTTAATTGTTGCCATGAAACAGTCTAAAGGAATACGGTGTTGCCTCAAATAGATACACATTCTGCCAAAAGTGCTTTAACGATATACAAGGAGATACCGTGACCCTGGGCGATGATCCTTTGCAGTCGCAAACGTAAGTGTACCGATACCGCATTCCTATCGATAAATGGTCTTGCGTCATGTGCAAATCTAACTAATATATTATATTGTTTTGCTTTCTTTAGCCAAATAAAGAAGGATCAATTCAAGGAGATGAAGAACGATCACCTGGAGTTGGAACCCTTTGTCGATTGCCAGGAGTGCGGACGCAAACAGCATCAGATCTGTGTTCTCTGGCTGGATTCCATATGGCCCGGCGGCTTTGTCTGCGACAATTGTCTGAAGAAGAAGAACTCAAAGCGGAAGGAGAACAAATTCAATGCCAAGCGACTGCCCACCACCAAGCTGGGCGTGTACATTGAGACGCGCGTTAATAATTTCCTCAAGAAGAAGGAGGCTGGAGCCGGTGAGGTGCACATTCGTGTGGTATCCTCATCGGATAAGTGCGTCGAGGTGAAGCCCGGCATGCGACGTCGCTTTGTCGAAGGCGGTGAAATGATGAATGAGTTCCCCTATCGGGCCAAGGCGCTGTTTGCCTTCGAAGAGGTCGACGGCATCGATGTTTGCTTTTTTGGCATGCATGTGCAGGAATACGGTTCGGAGTGCCCGGCGCCGAATACACGGAGAGTCTACATTGCCTACCTCGATTCAGTGCATTTCTTTCGACCGCGACAATATCGTACTGCCGTCTACCATGAGATCCTGCTCGGCTACATGGACTATGTGAAACAGCTGGGCTATACGATGGCGCATATATGGGCCTGTCCGCCCTCTGAGGGCGATGACTATATATTCCATTGCCATCCGACTGATCAGAAGATACCCAAGCCAAAGCGGCTGCAGGAATGGTATAAAAAGATGTTAGACAAGGGCATGATTGAGCGCATTATACAGGACTACAAGGACATACTTAAGCAGGCCATGGAAGATAAGCTCGGCTCGGCAGCTGAATTGCCCTACTTCGAGGGTGATTTCTGGCCGAATGTTCTGGAAGAGAGCATCAAAGAGCTTGATCAAGAAGAGGAGGAGAAACGCAAACAGGCCGAGGCTGCTGAAGCGGCTGCAGCTGCAAATGTATGTGTGCTCCCTCAATATCACTATCCGTTCTTCTTAATAATTTGTATATTTCTATTCTTTTCAGCTCTTTTCCATTGAGGATAACGAAGTCAGTGGCGATGGCAAGAAGAAGGGACAGAAGAAGGCCAAGAAGTCCAACAAATCGAAGGCGGCACAGCGCAAGAATAGTAAAAAGTCCAATGAACATCAGTCGGGCAATGATCTGTCTGCCAAGATTTATGCTACCATGGAGAAGCATAAAGAGGTCTTCTTTGTCATACGCCTGCACTCAGCTCAATCGGCGGCAAGTCTGGCTGTAAGTTGCTAGTTAACGGGGTGTTCATTTCAAATGTATATACAATATTATCTTTGTTGTTCTGTTTGCAGCCCATACAAGATCCTGATCCGCTGTTAACCTGTGATCTAATGGACGGACGCGATGCATTCCTGACACTCGCCCGCGATAAGCACTACGAGTTCTCATCGCTGCGACGTGCACAATTCTCAACGTTGTCGATGCTGTACGAGCTGCACAATCAGGGACAGGATAAGTTCGTCTACACGTGCAACAACTGTAAAACGGCTGTGGAGACACGTTACCACTGCACCGTTTGCGACGTAAGAAACCATGCCAAGCTATAGATACCAATTCGATTAGACTCATATTATGCAACTAACCTTAGAGTTTACTTGGGAAATCACCTAACAAGCGGTGCTTATTATGTAATTGTATTTTTATTATATTTAAGGACTTTGATTTGTGCACTGTGTGCAAGGAAAAGGTTGGACATCAGCATAAAATGGAGAAACTTGGCTTCGATCTGGACGATGGCTCGGCGCCGGCCGATCTCAAACAAGCCAATCCACAGGAGGCACGCAAACAGTCCATCCAGCGTTGCATACAATCTCTGGTTCACGCGTGCCAGTGTCGCGACGCCAATTGCCGTCTACCCTCGTGCCAGAAGATGAAACGTGTTGTCCAGCACACCAAGAACTGCAAGCGGAAAACCAACGGTGGCTGTCCCATCTGCAAACAGCTCATCGCCCTCTGTTGTTATCATGCCAAGCACTGTCAGGAGCAGAAGTGTCCGGTGCCTTTCTGTCCAAACATAAAGCACAAACTCAAACAGCAACAGCTGCAACAAAAGTGAGTAACACCGACTTAACGGCAACTTATTATTCAAACTATCCTACTACTACTACTACTACTACTACTATTGCTAAGGGGGCGTGATAAATAAATATACTGTATGCGAGAGAATATGACGATAAGATAAATGCCTGGAAGAGCCGAAATGAAACTTAAGTGAAAGAGAATGATTGAATGATTGTGATCAAGAATACATGGGTGTACTATATATATACTATATATATCCGATGCATGCTCGCTCTCAAGATGGCAATGATATTTATTTTTTATTTATTTAACAGCAAACGTGAATTTATAAATTTCAATTAATTAAGTTAAAATTAAAATATTTAAATTATTTAAGGCTAAAAATAAGAATCACTTTTATTTATAACACCTGGGATCCTACTAGCTATACTCTATAAAACAGACCAGACTCTCTGTGGTGGGGCTGTACAGCTTACAAGTAATCCCTCGTTATATATACATCATATCCTATAGTATCTTATCTTTTTTCTTACATTAATTGTACATTATTTTGATTATTGATCTATACTGTTTGGATGATTGATATAAATTAGTCTTTCTTCCACCTTCATTTTGATTGATAACCTTTTCTTTATTTTTTCGTGTTTCTCCTTTAATTGTTTAGACTGCAACAACAACAACTGCTGCGTCGCCGTGTTGCCCTTATGTCGAGAACAGCTGCACCGGCAGCATTACCCGGTCCTGCTGTCAGCGGCCCAGTGGTGGCAGCTGGTGCCGTTGGAGTCGGTGGTGTGCCCGTAGTGGGAATGACCGGTGTGGCGGTCAGTCAACAGGTTATGCCCGGCCAAGCTGCCATATTGCCAGCTGGTGCCGGTGGCATGAGTCCGTCCACTGTGACTGTCCCATCGCCAGTTTCTGCCGCGGGCATGGGTGGCATGACATCGCCGCATCAACATCAGCCCGGCATTGGCATGAAACCTGGTGGCGGTGGCCATTCGTCGCCATCGCCCAATGTGCTGCAAGTGGTGAAGCAGGTGCAGGAGGAGGCGGCCAGACAACAAGTGCCGCACACCGGTAGCTTTGGCAAGGGTGTCCCGATGGCGCCGCCCGTCATGCAGCGACCCATGGGTGTTGGTGTACCCAATCAAGGCACCATGGGTGGCATGGTAGGCAATGTGGGCGTCAATCAGCTTGCTGGCAATGTTGGTGTCGGACCTGGTGGTGGACCGCTGCCCGGAGGCGGCAATTGCAACAATGTGCTGAATGCCAACAATCTGCTGCCCATGGAACAGTGGGGCGGCGGTGGAGGCGGCGGTGGTCCTGGCCAGCAACGGTATCCCAACAATACGCCAAACCAGCCCGGCATGCGCCAGCCAAACCAACTAATGCAGCAGAACATGCAGCAGCAGATGATGGGCATGGCGCCCAACCAGATGGGTGGTGGTGTCGGTGTTGGTGTTGGCGTCAATGTTGGCGTTGGAGGCGTCGGCGTCGGTGCCGGCCAAATGCCTGTTGTGAGCGCTGGCGTTGGTATGGGCGGCGGTGGTACACCGCATGGCATTGGCATGGGTGGTGGACCCATGGGCGCCACAGCCGCAGGAGGCGGTGTGCGGCCACCAGGAGCACAAGGTGTTGGTGCCGGTGGTGCCGGAGCCGGTGGCGCTGGGCCCAATATGGTGAACGGGCCACCGTTGAACACACAAACGCTGGCGCACATTATGCAGAAGATCAAAAACAATCCGACCAACGAGAGTAACCAGCACATACTGAGCATCCTCAAGCAGAATCCACAGATAATGGCGGCGATTATCAAGCAGCGTCAGCAGAGTCAAATCAATGCGGCCGCCGGTGGTGGTGGTGGAGGAGGTGCTCTGCAGGCTGGCAATGGTCCCCAAACGGCGCAGCAGCAGCAGCAGCAACAGCAGCAGCAACAACAACAGCAGCAGCAGCAGCAACAACAACAGCAGCAGCAACAGGCGATGCAACAGCAGCAGCAAATGCAGCACATGATGAACCAACAAGGACCAGGTGGGCCAGGTGGACCACAGCAAATGGGGCCTGGCCAGCAGCAACAAGTGAATCTGATGCAGCCGGGGCAGCAAGGGCCGCCGCAACAGCGCATGGCCAATATGCAGAATGCGAACATGATGCTGCCGAATCTGCCGCCTGGTGTCACCGCTCAAGGTGGCATGGTAAGTTGCAAGAACGGGCGGGCATAAGGGGGGGAATATAAATGAATCAATATTCATTTCTACAGCTTCTGTTTTCTTTGCCATACACTCATTCCTTGTCTTTTATTGGTCTCGCTTCGCATAGGTGGCCAACCAGAACTGGAATAAGATGCGCTACATGCAACTGAATCAATATCCGCCACCATATCCTCAACGACAACGCGGTCCGCATATCGGTGGCGCTGGCCAACAACAGTTTCCGGGCGGTGCGGCGGGCAATTTTAATGCCGGCGGCGCTGGATCTGTGACCGGTGTACCCATTGCTGGTTCAGCGGTGGGTGGCAGCGGTGCATCAGGTCCTGGCTCGGATCAATATGGCATGGCTAATGCTGCCGCGTCGGGTATGCTGCAGCAAATGGGCGGCGGTGGTGGTGCTGGCGTCAAACCAGGATCGCAGCAGCAACAACAGCAGCAGCAACAGATGGGCGTCATGCCACCAGGTATGCAGCAGCAACAGCCACTTCAGCAGCAGCAACAACAGCAAATGATGCAGGTTGTGGCCGCTGGCGGTGGTGGCATGAACAATGCGAATGCACAGAATGCGCTGTCCGGCGGTGGTGGTGGTGGTGGGCCCGGATCAAATGTGATGGGACCCCCAACGCCGCATACGCTGCAGCAGCAGCTAATGCAGGCAGCGCGCTCCTCGCCACCTATACGTTCGCCACAGCCAACGCCCTCACCGCGATCGGCACCATCTCCGCGCGGCCCCGGTGCATCGCCGCGGGCGCAACCTTCGCCGCACCATGTGATGAGCCATTCGCCAGCACCTCAGGGACCACATGATGGCATGCACAATCATGGCATGCATCATCAATCGCCACTGCCAGGCGTGCCGCAGGATGTGGGAGTTGGCGGTGTCGGTGTTGGGGTCGGTGTCGGCGTCAATGCCGGCAATGTGGGTAATGCCGGCGGTGCATTGCCCGATGCCTCCGATCAGTTGACAAAGTTTGTTGAGAGGCTTTAGTGCAACAACAACGCCCATGCCAATGGCAGCGGCGGCGTCAGTAACAGCAACAACAACGACAACAACAACACCATCAGTAGCAGCATCAATAACATCGGCAACAACATTAACATCAATAATTTTCAACGCTTCAATGGACAGCAACAACAGCAGCAGCAACCGCCAAGACTGCAGTCGCCACATTATTTTTGATGTATGCGCGATTGGAGGCCGGAAAATAAAGAGAATGCATCACCGAAAAAGGATAACGATAAACTCGGCTGCGATTTCAAATCTCCGAAAACAAAACAATTCCAATTTCTTAATACTTCCAATAATAATATCATAAAAAGGAATCGCAGAGAATGCATGGCACACAGCAGTCCAGTCGTCAACCGATTAAGGAGGATACTACTACTGATCTACTATAACTGCTCGTCTTTTCCGGCCCGTGCACCAAATATTCAACTTAATGTATCAATATGTTTATGATTGTGTGTTATCGTTATGTACTTTATACTATTTACTATCGAACTATTTTGTAAATTAGTTTATTCTCTTCGGTTCTACATCCTCAGATTGTGTTAATGGCATCTTGTCCATTCGGAGAGATGCCAGAGGATTACATTGTACGTTATATATCTATATATATATATGCTTATACTATATATATATACATATATATCAATATATTTATATTTATATTATAGTTATATATACATCTACACTTTATCTGTAAGCTAAAAACACCCACACACACACACGGAATAACGCAATTGAAAATGCAACAATTTTTGTTACGATTAAAATGATTATGATGTATCGCATACCATATTCAATATCAACTCCAACCGCTACATTTATATTATTATATAGCAAAGAGTTAGCGGCAATCAATTTTTGTCATTTATGATTAAAGCCATTATTTTAAAAATTATTTATCCATAAATTAGTGCAATCGATTAGGACCCAAACACACACACACACACATAATAATACACATAAACTTATACAGCATCCCTATAATTGCAACAACATAAAAATATTTTATAAACGTGCAACGTTAAATACTTGTTTTCTCTTTGGTCAAGAAATATATATGCAACAAAACAGTAATAATTACACAAATGAAACAAGAAATCAATAGATTAATTAAAAAGGCAATGCTAAAGACGCTGCGATTATTAACAGGAAAACAAAAGAACAAAAGCAAACAATATGCGAGAAAGAATTATGCAAAACAGAATTTGATCATAATATTATTCACATGATGCGGAGATGATTTGTAAATTAATTTATTATAATTTAAACTGAATTTTTTTGTACCTAACTTTAAGTCCAAACAAAAGATATCATTCTAAATCGGAATAACCTCTAAAACAACACCAACAACAACAAACAAACCAACAAACAAAAGCGAAAAGTTAAACAAACAAACAAAAACTAAGCCTAATGATATAATATTAATAATACCATTAATAAATACATAAAACAAACACCATGTATTGAGACTATCAGAACTATCAAAAGCATATAGACTATATATATATTTAATCTTGTATGTATAGTGTCTTATGGCTAGCAATTCTTGGGCCAACTTTTGGCCGATGTCAGTTAATTATGTGCTCCTTATAGGAGCTTGAATTGGGAACACACACATAGAAATATTTTTATATAGATAGCGCAACTTGCACGGCATACAACGGCACACACACACACACACACACCTCATGCAGTGCATCGGGCCGCACGCGCCACACATGTATATGTGTGTATGCATATGAATGGTGATATATATATGAATATGTTAAGCTATATATACACTTGTATTCATGTGTGTGCGTGTCTGCCCCCCATGCCTCGTCTGTGTGTTGTGCTTTACAAACTAATCGATATTAACACCCGCAGGTAACGCTCCATTTTTTATCAACTTCCAATTGACATACAACAATAACAAGAACGCGAAACCAACAATTAGTAGATACAATTTAAAAACAAAAACAAAACAAAAAAAAACATCGGTAACAGATGCAGCGATAGCAACAACAACAAACAAACAAATCAACTAAAACACCAACTACAAAATCGAAAACAACTAAAAGCAATAGTCGAGATGCTTTGTAAGCGATTAGGGTATATTAAATAGGGATATTAAATAGTGAAAGCCTTCAACACAGCATAGTACATCCAGATATATGTATATATATATATATATAAAAATACGCCACTCAATACACATGCTTGTTATACATGCCGAGAATCGATTAACATATTATGCGTACTTTCTTTTATTTTCCTTTTTTTTATTATTTGTTTTTAGCTGTAAATACACATACATACATACATATTTAACTTAGTATTTCATTTTGTGATAGCTGAAGAAAGAACGGAAACACACACACACACGAAACAACAACAAGAACTAGAAGCGTTTCTTTTTTTTATTTTTTTTAACATACATTTATTAATATTTAATTAAATCGTGTGCTGCGTTCACATTTGTCTCAAAAAAGGATGAAAGAAAGAAACATCAAGCAAGACACACAGAATGTAAATGTTAATTTAATGAATTATTCTTTCGATTGTAATTAATATTATCTATGATTGCTATTTATTAACGCTAAACATATGCATACCCATATATAGTTGTAGCCGTAGGGACCCCCATCTATTATAATGCGTACACTATATTATTATTAGGCCCTTAGCCAGTTATCTTAGAGTCGACATTTTGAATAAGCAGCAGAGATAGAGCTCATCTCTCGGTTATATTATTATCATTATTTTGTTCTACAAGAGCTGCGTCGCCGCCCAAGAGTCGTGTACAGTGCGTGGGAAAGAGATAGACAGACAGACAGTGAGAGAGAGAGGGATCGGAGCATGGAATTCGTAAAGGAAAGAGATGAATGTAGAAAGAGAAGGCTATAAAGCTGCTTTAAACATTTTGTAAATTATGTTAACATACAAATACATACACATAACAAATACACACACACACATTTACAAGATATGCCTAACAACCAAATTGTCACGCATAAAAAAATGCCTTGAAAATGCGTTAACAAGAGAAAAGCAACATTAATTGTAAATATTATATTATATATAAATATATTATATATATATATATATATAGATATTACGAATACGCTAACATTATACACATTAGTACGTACATTAAATGCATATATGCAGCAGTTAAATATTTGCTACATATTGTATATGATAAGCAAGATTCAACCACAACAACGCCCTAGTTATAAGCATTGCATACAAACGTAGATATACGATATATGAATATATATACAGTATATATATATACTTTATATATTATATATTACCACATGAAGATATGTATATACACCGTATATATAGGTATATACAAGCATATACAGTTTCATGTGTTTTTAAATCGCGCCGTTTGTTATTTAAGCCAAGACAAAAAGATTAAAACAAAAAACATACTAAAACAACAAAATAAAAAAACAAAAAAAAAACAATATGCCAGATCCATCGTGCCTGCGTGCAACTACCGTTCGAAACCCGCCCGTCTGCGCCGCACAATCAAAAAAAAAAACAAAAAAAAACCAAAAAAAAAATACAAAAAAATATGAATAATCATAATGATAGTTGCAGACGCCATGGCGCTGCCGCCCTCGCCTTAGGCTCTTTGCTTTAAACAAAAAAACAAAAAAGAAAATTAAAAAAACAAACAAACATATATACATATATCGAAACGATGAAAACGAAATAGAAACATGACGCTGCCTTTTAATAGCGGCTGCAGCAACGGGACGGACACGGCTGGAGCGCACGCGAGGCACACATTCTGTGCAACAAAAGCAAAACACACATATTAGCCAAAAAAGAAAAGAAATACAGCCGATATTTACAGAAGTGTGTATGTACATATATATATATATATATATATTTTGTAAGTGGTCGCTCGACACTTCGAACCATGCATTTCCCTTCCCTCTTCCCGAATAACAATTGTGAATCGTCAGTTTCTCTTCTATATCCTTTCTATGATTTCCGAATTTCGTTCAGTTAGCGCGCGCTGAAAGAAAAACAATCCTTCTTTTATTTTGTTTATAACGAATTTGATGTTGAATTTAAATATATAATTTCATTGCGAAATACATACAAATACTTCCATAAATTAGGATTAATCGAATTTACCTCTGAGTTGGGAACCAAGTGGTTCGAGTTGCCCAGCGATCACTGTGTAAACGTATGATTCGTGAAGAACTCTGGAAAAAATGATTCGTTTTTATGTGTTTTTTTTTGTTTCCTTCAGTCCAGTCAGCAACAATGAACAAAGTTTTAATGCAGTGTCTGTTTGCGTGTATGTGTGTGGGTGGATGCGAGTGCAAGAGAGAGAGAATGGATGTGTGCATGTTCGTGCGTGCGTGTGCGAATGTATCAGTTATTGTCATGCAACCATAAGTTGTTTTCTAAAACACTTTTTTTCTGTTAACTTGTGTGTGAATTGCGTGAACGAGAGAGATAGAAAACAGTTCAATAGAAGCAGAGCGATAGAGAAGCAGAGATGGAGAAAGAGACAGAGAGAGGTAGAGAGAGAAAGAGCATATTCCAAAACTATTTGTGATTACAATTATATATGAAAAGAGAAAAAGCAACACAAACGCATTAATTATTACGCGAAACGAGAGTTAAAACTTACTTTAAGCATTAGCCTTAGTATAAAGAGAAAACATGAAAGAAAAATCGAAAAACAAAAGCTATTAATAATAAAATTTACTTACTTATACACAGAATACTTTAGAGATATACACACACGCACATATATATAAGTACGTGTGTGTGCATATAATGACGGGTATTGAGGGCGATTAGATTAGTAAACGTTTGTAAATTATAAACAAATGATTGATTCTAAATGCGCGCGTGGACCAGAGACGGAAGGGGGGGTGGTCCGCGTTGCGCAAACATGTTTATTATTATGCATACAAAATGTAATTTCTTAAATGCAACCAACAAACCACAACAACAGCAACAGCAAATTAAGATTAACAACAACAACAACAACATAGTTAAGTCAAGTGTAAACCAAGCCTTAGTAAAAACTAGTTATAATAACGAAAAACAAAAAGAAACAAAAACAAAAAAAGGAGAAATAAGTGATGGAAAAGAAGAGAAGGAGGAAACCCAATAAACAAATACAAAAGATTAATCAATACGGAAGGTTAAATTTATAATAAATACTTGTAATATAGAGCGGAATGAATGAAAGAATGTGTGTGTATTACAGTTGGATGAAGCTGAAGATGATTATGATATGAAGACGAAGAAGATGTAGTTTTAGATGATGCATGAAGATGAAGATCAAGACGAAGATACAAGACGTTGTCTTTTTCAATCAATTTCTTTAATTATTATTTTATTCATTGTTTTACCAAACGTGTTTTTTTTATATGGATTAATTGTATTTTGTAACTTAGTATATATACATAAATATTAAAAACAAAACATAAACCACACCAACCACAACAACCACACACTGTAATTAACAAAATACTTTGCTTGAAAGTGTAAAATAATTAATTTAAATAAAAATTATGAAATTTAAAAATATCCCCCAAGTGCATTTCTTTATTTTTGAATACGATATCGGAATAAGCAAGCATGAAAGTCAAGATGCTCGACTGTGATATACATATATGATATATCGTATATAACTTATGTTTTGTGTATCGTTGTGTTGTATACTTTCAAGGAGGCGCTTCTATCTTAATTATCCGATCGAAACCATATTTGATGGATATGGGCTATAAGACATACGATTAACTTTCCAATTCAAAATTGCAAAACTCCCTTTATTGTCTTCTTTACATAATGAACAGAGTCTTCAAGTCTTATGAACACAAGCTGATCTAACTACATAAAGAAGCCCAGTGAAACGACTATTAATATCCCTAAGCATATTAAATGATAAGCTGCTTTATTTTTGGACCCACATATAATAATAATAGGATTAATGATATGGTCACATCATTATCAGCTAATTGGCAAATTTATATAAGTAAGTATTTTTCAAAAGATGGAGAAATTATCACAAAATCGCTAGCTGATAACGAAATGTAGGCTAGGTATAGTCTCCTGCAGCACGAACGTGATATAGCTTATTAACAACAACAATTAAAAAATAAATCAGAAGAACAACAACCATGGGTAACGTGTTTTATTTATGACAAGTCAAGTACTTGAGATGCTTCAATGGATGACTGTTCATATGATCCCTATAAAGTCGATGAAGTAACAATTCAGAGGTTCAAGGTACGAAATACACTGCGAGAATGTCTGGCTTAGTAACTGCTGTATCCGTGTTGTTAGCTTTTAATCCCATATAATATAATAATAACAAGTCATAAACGCTTTCCGGCAGATTATTCCGTTTTAATAACCAATTCACCTGTTGCTTAGTTTTCTACAATACAATATTCAACCAGCTGGCCTTTTTCCGGCTAACTGACATTCCTTTCTATATCAGAGTAGGCACTGTGAGTAATACAGTCAATACAAATATAAGTGAACATTTAAAAAGATATTAAACTGTCGCAAGTTCATCGATACTGCAAGAACTATTCTTAGGTAACAAGCAACTATAACTATAGTCGAGCACGCACCACAGTCAAAAATACTCTCAGAGTATAAAGATATTTGGTAGTTATGAAATTATTCCTTACGATGGAAATTGTACAATAAAACCTACGATCACAAAAGGCATAACACCATCTTTTCACAGTTTTCATCAGAGAATTAACGCCCTTCATATAATTTCCTTATTGGGATTTCCACTAGTCATTTATGGGCGGAGCAAATCATGAACTGTTTTATTTATTATTTCCTGAGATTATGATTTGTTGCTATATGAAAATGGTGCACAAATCGTAAATACAATAGAATAAAAAAAAAACAATCACAAAATATCGTGCGAAAATACTGAACAGAAAACGAGTGTGTATTGATTAGATTAAATACATAATTCCCACAATTCACGGTAGCCTGCCAACCGGTTCAATTCATATTCAGCTGTTCCCACGCCATGGATCAGATACGACTTGACGCATGCCATTAAGTATACTCCAATTAATACGGCACACTTAGCCTGAAGTTCCTTCATGATATTGTATGTAGAAGTGACAGCAAGGCCAATTACTTCATTCGTTTGATTAAGACGAATCCTATGATCGTAATTTATGAAATATTGACTGCATTGGAGTTCATTGACTATCTGTAAATCCCAATAAAGACTGAACAGAATGCTGGCACACTTACCCATTGTTTGGATAGCCATAGGCCGTAAACAATTGATGATAATTGTAATATGTTAAGCTAGGGGAGAAATAAAACTCATCGAGAGGTCAATCGAATGCTTAAGTGCTTAATGCGAAACTACTCTTTGCCTTGTCGTCGAGTTTGTTTGTTTTGATTGTTTATCATAATGTTTGACTAGCAGATTCATATGATTCAATTATTTACTTGAATTCAAAGAAATACAAATGTAATTCAGTTATTATATTTTGGTATTATATTTTTTATTTTTGTATTTTATCGAATGAAGATGTCAGACTAGCTAACCACATACTCGTAGTCTAGTTTTGTGTTGCTACAGTCAATTGCTTCGCTTTATTCTAATCTCTTCTTCTACTTCGAAATTTTCATCGATAAAAGATATGATCGAATTAGAGCAAGAACTTTCGTGCGTTAATCTACTCTGAAAGATGTTTCAGAACGATTTTCTGAATGAATTCGATTGTCGGCAGTTATAGGGGCCCTATTATGGGTTTGTTTATTTCGTAAGAGGATTATGGAATGGAATAACCTTATCGCGTTAACGTGTGATCGTGTGTGAAAGAGGTTTACTCACCTCAGCTACTTACGGGGTAAAGTTCGAGGGCTCCGTTTCGGGAACGGGCTTTCCAGCAATTTAATTAGCAACGTTTTAGTTATAAATCGTCACTGGTTATCGCAACAGTTTTAAGACATCGCTAGCACTAGGAACATTATTTATGCTAGCTGTATTTGGCCAGTACCGCAAATCCCAGCCAAATCCGCGCTAGCTGCAGCCCGGCCGGACTGACTGACTGCCAGCCAAAAATCCAAAAATCTGATAAGCAAGTGCCTATTACTCTCCTTATCGCCAGTGGCCAGGGTCTATGGGCGTCGGTGTGTGTGAATTATTTATAAATATCATAGGCGTCCAGCGCTTGGTCATCGCCAACGCCAACGTCGACGTCGGCCGATGCTAAGCAACGACGCCGCCTCAAGTGGCCACCAATAGCCTATAAAAGGCATCGGGCCAAGTAGTCAAACACTTAGTTAATAGTGTCGTCGATCCGTGCGTGAATGATCGAGAGAACACTGTCAAGGATTATGGCACAGTCCCACAAACTAGCACTGCCTGCGGCAGTCGGGCTCCTGCTGCTGGCGACGGTGTGCGGAGCCAGTGATTTGAGCTCGGGAACGGATTTGCTTACGGGATACTCAAGGCCGATGCTCAGCAGTTTGGCTCATCAGTTCTTCTCGTTGGCCGCTGAGCAGCCGACCACAAGAAACGATACAGCGGATGCACTCTGTGACAGAGATGTGGCACGCATACGTGCTGCCATCAACAACATGGAGGAGTGGGCACTCGAATGTAAGCTATTGCCTTTCCGATTCATGACCTGATTTCCGTGTTGGGTTTTTCCCATTTTGTTTTTTTTTTTGCTTCTTAATTTTATGGCCCAGTGTAAATCAATTCCAAATCAAATCTGATAAGTCGCGCGCGATCGTAAAATCCGCATTGTGATAAGATTTGGCTAATGCGATTATGATGCAATATGCCAGCGGACCGTGTGGTGCGAGTGTAATCGAAAAATCTCAATTTACGACTCCCAAATTCTACACTGAGAATGAATCCTTATGAAGATTTTTCGAAAAACGTGAAAAAATATATGTACATATTTTATCTTGTTGGAAAAATGAAAAAATCAAACTTTCTTTATGCAATATAATATTATATATATGTATATATATCCATGTGAAATACAACTTCCTGTTAATCTATTCTGCGGTTAGAGATTCATTCAACTTTGTATTTTGATATGATGAAATATGAAAATATATATTAATTGATAGAGTTAGTTCGTCAAGACCCAATTTATTCCATTGTGTTATTGAAGATATTAAAAAAAATAATTTTATATTATTATATTTAAAAACTTTAAAGTTCTTTTAAACTTCTTTATTAACATTTAAAGTCGTCATAATATTTTAATACAAAATTAAATGCAGTCGTGTTTAGAGGAATATTTAAAACGAAATAAAATTCATGCGAATAGATTGTAACCCTCGTCTAATATCAATAATACATAATATGTACATACATATGTACATATATATGTCTGTAATAAAAGGTTCTTGATGCAGATGTACATTAACATAAAGTTGTGTAATCTTAGTTTAGCTCTTAAAGTTTTCGGATGATTGCTGCAGTTGCTATTTATGATAGGCCACAGTGGACTATTTAGGGGCTTATCAGAGAAAAGGAAATACCAATCTACTACAAGTTGATTGCAAGTGCAGGTGGTCCGCCTCACAGCTAATCCCTATCGGGGACGATAATCATGCGATAAACTATGTACACATGGACACGACTATCGTAGTCGTATAATTAGATTTATAGTGCGATTGCATCATGTGGCTAATCCTGCATTGACTAAACTTTACCCTCGCCTTTGGTACTTGCAGTTCCGGACACATGGGGCCGCCTGCCTGTCGGCTTCTTCTGGGGCCACTCAATCAGCATGGGACAGTACGAGGAGTGTGTGGCCGCATCGGCCACCTATGGCGACGAGATTCGCGGACAGTACTGCCTGGCGCGTCTGAACATCACGCAGTTCTACAGCAAGGTGAAGCAGCGCCATCAGGAGCTGGGCCGCATCAACTACAAGCAGGTCGATCCGGAATTCTTTGAGCTAGGTGTCTGTGTGCCGAGCACGTGCAGTGCCGAAAAGACCGACACGCTGCTCAAGCAAGTTATTGCCCACTTCTATGGCAACGATATGATCAATATGGAGAACACAATGGTGCAGGAGCAATGGTGCAAATACGATGCGCCCATTGAGTTCCGCGGCGTCGATATATTTGCCATGTAAGTAGTTAATCAAGGGCTGAAAGGGGAATGCTAGTTAATTATAGATTTCAAATATCATAGACCAATACAATATGATATATGTAGAACATCAACATAGATTTCAATCCGTCTAAACGATCGTCTTTTCTTTCAGTGTCTTCTTCTCGCTGATTATATTCTTCCTGATTGCCAGCAGTATTTACGATTTTATACAAACTCGCAAGGGCGGTAAGTGATATCAATGATCTACATATGATCTTTGGCAGCTCAACTAATTCCCAATCTGCGTTAAACAGCTCCAAAACGTCCGCTGTTCATTGCCTTCTCTGTGCTGCACAATGCACCAAAGATCTTCACAGTGAAGCAGGTGAACAGCCCCAATGTGATCCATTGCCTTAACGGCCTGCGTTGCTTCAGCATGATGTGGGTAGTCTTCGGACATGGCTACATGACCTTCTACGATCTGCCGCACATCAATCGCAACAAGTACTACACATGGCTGCAGACCCCCTACTCGATGCTCGTCCAGAACGGTTCGCTCTGCGTGGACACTTTCTTCTTCATGTCCGGCCTGCTAATGTGCTGGGGCGCTTTCCGTGAAATGGAGCGCACCAAGGGCAAGCTGAATATACCGATGATGTATTTCCATCGCTACATTCGTCTCACTCCCGTTGTGGCCGTCGTTGTGCTGTACATCATGTCGCTCTACAAGTACTCTGGCGCCGGACCCATGTGGTTCAAGCTGGGCACACAGGATGCACGTTGCGCGGACACCTGGTGGGCAACACTGCTCTATGTGCAGAACTATGCCTTCCCCTACAGCATTGTAAGTGCAACCCGAACCTGTTGAACCTGTACTCGATTCTCTAATCATTGTACGTTTGCTTTTTGTGTTCCACAGTGCGTCTCGCAGTCGTGGTACCTGGCAGTGGACACTCAATTGTATTTCCTGTCGCCTCTGTTCCTTATACCGCTGTATAAGTGGGGCAAGAAGGCACTGATACCGATTGTCATCTTTGGCCTGCTTTGTCTGGGCTGCACCGTCGCCACGTTCCTTGTCAATGACTTCACATTGTTCCGTGTGCAGGACGATCATGTCGATCTGCGCCAGCGTCTGACCTACTACCCAACACACACACGTATTCCCACCTGGTTAATTGGCGTCATCTTCGGCTACTTCCTGTTCACACGCAATCGCGGTCGTCAAATCCCGCTGGCCAAGCACTGGGTCATCACCGGCTGGGTAGTGGCTTTCGCAACAATGTTGGCCGACATGTGGGGTCCCTTCTGGCGCATTCTGCCCGACACACCCGACTCTCCCATCTACGAGGGTGCCATCTTTGAGCCACTTAGTCGCAGCTCCTGGGCCTTGGCCATCGGATGGATCGTCTGGGCCTGTTACAACGGCCACGGTGGCCTGATTAATGACTTCCTATCCTGGAGCTTCTTCACTGGCTTCAGTCGTCTTTGCTATTGCATGTACGTGATTCACAGAATTGTTCAGCTCGTCAATGCAGCACGACTCCAAACCGACACTCACTTCTCTGACTACGATGCGGTAAGTAGGATTAGGAGTCTTCTCCCCACATGCTTGTAAAGGTTTCCTGATTAATTGTGATCTTATCGATTTCAGATCTTGCGCTGGTGGCATGACTTTGGTATAACCCTGACCCTGTCGATCTTTGCCACACTGGCATTCGAGGCACCCATTCTCGGCATTGAGAAGGCCATCTTTGGCAAGGGCGATGCCAAGCCAGCACCCAAGAAGCCCCAGAATGGGGAACAGGCCAAGGTATTAAGTGAACCCGTAGCTGCTGTTGCCACCGCTGCACCCGACACTGATATCACTGCAAGTCCAGCCCCAGAAGTTGTTCCCGGCATCATCCGTGCTGACAATCCATCAAAGGCCTAACCTTAATGTTTCTTAATTCTACAAAACTTTTTTTTTTTCATGTATGAAAACATCGCTTCATTAATCTTTGTTTTTAGTTAGCTTTATTTAGTAGTTATTAAATTAAACAGGTTTTAGTTAAAGATATATAAAGAGTGCTCTCAAAAATGCTGAGTGTTTTTATTTATACATTTCAGAGTAGATCTCTGCAATTTCACAAGACTTTATTCCTGATTCCGTTCGATATGACAATGTGTGTATGTGTGTGTTGATAACTCTCGTCAACAACTCTACTTATAACATAGGAACTAAGCTAAACAAGAGTTCGTTTAATGAACAACAATAACTCTGTCACTCTTGCAAGTTATGAAATTTATTTATTTATACATACAATAACAATTCAAATCTGTCATTAAAAAACAGACTGTACCGAAAACGCTTTACACAAGGGTAATAATTATGATTATAATAATAATAATTACTATAGCCGATTTCATCTGTTACATACAAGAAGTAAATTGATTCACTGACTATCTAGCATCGTAGATGCGGCTGCTTTTGATATCCACATTAAAGAGCCTTGACCAATCTGTAATGACATCGAACTGCAAAGGAATGAAGAGATTAATCAGGGAAAACTAATCAAAGTATTGTTCAATAATACATCACGCTCCATAATGTTGTCGCAAAAGCTTAAGTCCAGCAATTTTAGTTTTGGACAA
This sequence comes from Zaprionus capensis, assembly GCA_018903675.1. Lineage (NCBI taxonomy): Eukaryota > Metazoa > Arthropoda > Insecta > Diptera > Drosophilidae > Zaprionus > Zaprionus capensis. Next base: position 8,288,351 of record JAEIFN010001073.1, on the reverse strand, counting down.
TGCACCAGAATGCTGCATGGAATAAACGAAAGTATTGTTATATTACATTATTCACAAGAGTATAGAAAAGAAGACCTACTCATAGACACGTTCATGCGTTATATTCAATATACCCATCAGATCTAATTGTTCGAGATTTTTGCCCAATGTTGCGATGTGTATGAGATCACGTTCCGTTATGCCGCGCACTGCAGACAAGAACAGCTTTTTCAGCTTGGGGCAGTTAGAGAGCAGTTGAAAGAGACTGTCCCCCAGAGTAGCCTCACGCAGACTATAATGGTAATGAATTAGCATTGCCACAGTAGAGAAAACTTCATATATAGAATAACTCACCACCAACCCAAGTCCAGCTCCTCCAGCTGCTGGCAGCGGGCCAGCGATTGTAGGCCGCGCGCGGTTAAGAAGTGTGCCTTCCACATATCCAGCGAGACAAGTTGAGTGTTGTAGGTACCCAGATGTGTTGCCACGTTGTCCATGTTAACAGATACACCGCAGAATGCTACATAAAGTATGCGTTGCAAAGTATTTCATTGGAAAAACCATTGGAAACTGAACATTGACCTACCCAAATTAAGGTGCTTGAGTTTGCGATTGCCCTCGAGCATGCTCAACAACAACTCGGACTCAAAGGCAGTTTGAAAGAGATCAAGCCGTTCCAAATTTTTTAGGTTGGCCAGACAAGAAAAGTTCAACAGCGGCGGATCGGTGGCGCAGTTCCGCAGACTTAACTCTAAATGAAATTCGAAAAATAACAGCAATAATAATGTTAGTTGATAATAAATATGACAAATAGCGTACCTGATAGATTATCACAGACTATTCCTATTGTCTCAATGCAGGTGGCATTAAGAAATTTGCAAGAGTTAAGTCGCAAATGGCTGAGATTGTCGCCTCGTTGTGTAAGAAATCTGTTAAAAGGGACAGATAGAAAAATAACGGTGAGAACAAGATAATTGGCACATAATTTGTCATTGCTTGTCAACTGACTTCTTGAATTCAGTTGGTGAAACTTCACCAAATCCGCCGCACCAGGACAAGTCCAATTTCTTTAGCGCCGTCGCACGACGTGCCAGCGTACACAACAGTTCCGAGTCAGCTACTTGCCAGTAGGGTTTCAGGCTAAGCTCGCAATAGAGCAGGGGATCAGTGGAAATCTTGTAGAAAAGACGCGACACTTGGCCTATCCGGAAGAGTGACTTTAAGTCCAGGTAGCTGAGTATTTTCAACAGGATTTCACACTAAGAGAAAAACTTTACACATGAGACGAAGTGCGTAGCTTATAAATGAAATTGGTTGGCCAACCGGCAGATCCTTAAGACAGATTGGAGGCGTGCTGGTGCATAGCTGCTGGCTTGACTCTACATGGTTGTCCGTTAGAAACTGACTCAGGTCGTTGTTTATAAAGTCATGCAACTTGACAGCATAGTTCTCCTTGCAGTTCGGTTGAAACTTTAATGTCCGCAGCTTGCAGGTGATGGGTCCACTGGTTGTGTCCTCTTTTGGGCTCTCAATACGCTGTCTAACCGGTGTTAGTAACTTTTGCATGCTACGCATCGAGACAGTGCGTCCGCACAGCATAATCGCATCGATCTCAGTGTAGTAGTTTAGGCGACTGTGATTAAAGTCGATACGCAGAGTTCTATACGCAAAAGAAAAGAATAACAATAATCCATAGCAAAGTACTTAGAACACCTACTTGGTTATTATATTGGTCTTCTTCAGTGGCGGTGCAAAGCGACGAGAATCTCTCGGGTAGTTTCCTGGGGGCTGCATCAGATCCCGATTGTTTGCCTCCCAAAGGCATGTCCATTCCTTGGTTATGCTATAAGCCCAGATGCGTACCACACCTCCCGGATTGAATGTTTCGAAAATGGCCACTTCCGTGGGTATGACAAACTTTTCAAAATATACAACTGCTCAGAAAGAATTGAGAGTACATTTCTAATCCACTAAACAAACACAGTATAATCTTTACTTACCAATAAAATCATGTGTAGGAAGCGCTGGTAGATTTTGGAACTGAATCTCACGAGTTGCCGACGGTGCACTTTGCCACCAATCGCCATAGGTACGCTAGATAGCAAAAAACAATTAAGTTACTAATTGGACTAAGCAATTTATGAGATTACTAACCATTGTAAAGGTCTCTGGGTAGTCGCCATAGGCTGGAAACTTGGTCGGCCTGCCAATCACATTAGCCGCTGTGTAGGATATGCTATAATCGATGCCATATTGCGAGCTAAAGTCAAGGACGCCCAGAACATACTGCCCCAAAAAGTATCCCTTGTCATCCTGCGACTGTGACTTCAGCTTGCTTCCGCAACCGAACCAACCGTTATTGCAATCGTTTTGCCGCTCCATTAGCATAGCTGTGAAATCAACAAGTGCATCGGGCTCTGTGTCACTGGAGTTGCCGTCCTCGACGCCGTCGAAGGCCAGCAACGACATGATGTCTCCCAGTTGCTTGCGGCCGTAATTAAGCCTCAGCGTATCGTTTGTTTGTAGAAATCGCAATTGTCTCTCATCGATGTACCAAGACGAGCATTTGGCATAACGCGCTTTGGCGCTAAGCACTAGTACCAACGACACCCAGAAACGCTGCTCCTGATCGCAAAGTAACAATTTACTGAACTGATGGTGAGGTTGACAACCACCAAGGACACAGTTTATGGTGAATGCTCTTGAATGACGCAGCAGTTGTAAAGAGATATGTCGACACAAGTTGTCCTTGCAGCAGTCCTGCTATATGCCAACTCAAGCTACTGACTGTACTGTTAATTTGATGGTGATATTGTTAACGTTGCCACAAAAAGTTATACAAGTGCAAATACCCACAGTTGAGGGTGGTGCGACGCTAATCCAATTAGGGGCTATTGGCGATTCCTCTTTGTTTACTGCTGGGAAAAGTGTGTGCTGTTTGCTTCACTTAGCTTGCCTGTGACGTTTGCTGGTTGGTAATTATTTTCAAAACGTGCATAGAATATGTGAAAGTCTCTGAGAATTACGAACAGTTTGTTATTAGTATTCCTTTTATTTATTTACTTCTGAATTTTGACAATAACTCCGAAACAAAATTTGGCTCCTTGCTGCAATGAAAACACTAACAGAGTTGCAAGCAAACACAAATATCGATATCGATTTGTATTTGAATTACTGCAAACACAACGCTGTGTGTTAATGAAGGTCTATGTACGTTTTAATCGTAAAACGTATGAACACATTTTACATAAATTGAATATCTTTGAAAATATACTATAAAATTCAATTGTTTTTAATTGGTTGTATGATAATTTTTTATTTATTTATAGCCTTACGATAAATTGCATTTCTCAATCATCATCGGCTTACGATAAACGTATTGCGATATCTTAGTCTGACATGCAGTTCTGCTTCTTTTCATGCAACAGCTGAGTTCTGTTTCCATGCTGCGCTCCAAGTGGTTGTCGATCTTGAGTAAATTCCCAAGCATGAAAATGAAGGAACAACGGCTCGATTATCGAAACAAACTTATCATGGCACCCATGGTACGGGTTGGCACGTTACCTATGCGTCTGCTGGCTCTTGAAATGGGCGCTGATATCGTCTACACTGAGGAGCTAATAGATTTAAAGCTGATTAAGAGCATACGCCGTCCCAATCGTGAGTAAACACTGGTAGTCATAGAGCTCTCGTGAGTTATGCATAATTTGCATCACTATTTTTAATCTCTTAGCTGCACTGGGAACCGTGGACTTTGTGGACCCTTCCGATGGTACAATTGTATTCCGAACGTGTGCCGCGGAGACGCCACAGTTGGTTTTGCAGTTGGGCACAAGCGATGCGGCACGTGCATTGGCTGTGGGTAAACTAGTGCAACAAGACATTTCTGGATTAGACATCAATATGGGCTGCCCGAAGTCATTTTCGATTAAAGGCGGTATGGGCGCGGCATTAATGGCAGAACCAGACAAAGCAGCCGATATATTACAGACACTTTGCTCAGAGCTAAGCATACCGGTCACTTGTAAAATACGCATACTGCCCGATACCTTGGACACCATTAAGCTGGTTCAACGTTTCGCAGCAACAGGTATTGCCGCCATTGGAATTCATGCGCGCACTCGCGATGAAAGACCCCAAAATCCGCCACATCCGGATGTTGTGCGTGCTGTGGCCAGTGCTGTGGACATACCCATTATAGCTAACGGTGGATCTCGCGATATGCATACATATGAAGATCTGCGCAAGTTTCAGGAGGTGTGTGGCGCTGATAGCGTCATGGTTGCTCGTGCTGCCCAGCTAAATGTTTCCATATTTCGCAAGGAGGGACTTTTGCCGATGGACGAGCTGATAGAAAAGTATCTCCGACTGTGTGTCGACTACGACAATGCTCCGCACAACACCAAGTACTGTGTGCAGAGTATTCTCAAAGAACTGCAGGAGACGCCACGTGGCAAACGTTTCTTGCAGTGCCAAACCTTGCTTCAAATCTGTGAAATTTGGCATCTGGGCGACTATTGTCGGAGACGGCAGAAGGAAATCAGGGATCGGGGTAATATCGGACGTGCCAACGTTACACCAACGCAAAATCTAAGTAAACGACAAAAACTCGATCTGCCAGAGAATGAGTCGTTTCAATTATCTGCCGAAGACGCTGTTGAATATGAGGGCGTTATAAGCCGCAACATGGCTTTCCTGCGTTCCACCTATGAAAAAGGTAAGCCTCAGGTGATCTCACCCAAACATACCTTTCTCTTAAATCTCTTCCCTCTTGCAGACAAGCAACTGCCAAAGAGTGTGCTCTACATACATTCAGGACGCACGGGCAATCAGGCACCCGAATATGTAACGCATCGCTGCGATAAGCTCTTCCGTTCGATATGTAGCTACGATGGACAGCGCTACAGCAGTAGCTTCTGGGAGAAGAACAAGAAACAAGCAGAGCAGGGAGCCGCTTTGGTTGCTCTGCTACAACTTGGGGAGCTGTCCGAGGAAACGCTGCGCGAAAATGGCAGCCTTATCAGCTAGAATTCAATGGAATCAAGTGCCTTAGGATAGCATTGCAAAATATTTGAAAACTCTACTTGAAAGTTCCACTTCGATCAGTTTCTTCTGAATATCTTCTTTTTAGAGACGAATCTTGTAGTTAGATAATACTCTGTATGGAGACAACAGTAATCACATTCGTGTGAGAATAATGGTATGATCCATTTAAACCTGTTAGCTAAAATAAAACACACTAAAAAAGTGGTAAATAAATATTACGTTATTTAACTGGGCCACGTTATCAAAATTTCCTGGAGGTAACCTGCAATTTATATATTAAAAAACTTATATAAACACCACGAAACAAACTAAAGGAATCTGGTTTTGATATTTTCTGAACGTCGATGATTATTCTATGTATTTAAATTTTGTTAACGAATACTTATGCAAGTGTTTCCATGCACACAAACAAACGAACCGAGCGACGAAGCATGTTTGCGTAATGTTGTTCCATAACTCTTGGAATTCATATCCGATTTGAGGAAAATATATAGATATCACTTTGCCGACCTATAGTTTACCACACAATAATATGTTTTGCTATCTACAATAAATCATCTATAAGGAATAAGAAACGAAATGCCGATTAAATACAACCGTTGATATATTTGTTGTATGCATTAATATCAATTTATTTTAGATCGAAAAGGTTATTTAACCTTTAGTAGTTGTTAGCCAACCAAACGAACGGATATTCCCACTTTAGATAAAGGAACACCAAAGCGTATGTCATGACACTCATTAAAATTCACATAATTATTAACAATGTGCTATTAAGAAAACAAATAATCGCTACTTGTGACTTTTGAACGCTTTTTGATTGACCTATTGTAAGTCATTCGGTCATTTTTATTACATATGAATATGTATACTGCTTTTTACGTTTGTTTTCTTGTTTTTAAATTATGATTTATTAATTTCCTAGTGTATGTGTCTGTGTGTCTTTATGTGGTAGATGTAGTGCAGGACAAGGTTGCAAGATTGCTGCTAAGCATGGCTAGCGTCGTTGGGCGGCTGGTGGCGGCATCATTGTATGATCATCGCGGAAGCCGTAATTTGCTATAAAGTTTAGTAGATATTCCTTGGTAATGGGATGCTTAATGCTTTCAACAACGGCTGCAAGAGATATGATTGAATTTTGTTAATGATATTGTATGTACACAACAAGTAGCATATATTAACAAACTTACAAACTGCCGTATTGAAGCTGTTGGGCAGCTTCTTGTCCGTACGTTCGCGCATAAATTCCCAATTACCAAATTGATTCATCGTGCATTCTACAATCTTGTTATCTAGTTCGCGAATTTCCTTGGTAAGCTTTTGCATGCGTCCGAAGGGTGCATCATGGCCTCCCACATAAAGAAAGCCAACCTTTTTGGTCAGCAGCCTATTAAAGATAATGAAGAACAAAATCAATGGATGTGTGAATCATATGACATAATATTATCTACGATCTTACCCTTCGCCACGTTCTGTTATAATCTTAAGACGAAAATCTACAGAGTTGAGCTCATGTGGCTTCCACTTAAATACGTCTGAGCAAACGCCGGCCGTATATGGCTGCTGTGACGGCTGGAAGATTAGACCGTCGGGCTCGTGGGCCAGTGAACGTGAGAACTTCTCGCCTAATAGTCGAGCCGAAGTGCGTATGTCCCAGAAATCCTTGTTACGCACACTGAACGGCTCCAAGGAACGGTTAATGATGCCGTGCTTCATGGCCAGGATACGCGGTCCTATATAAATAACACTGATTAGAGATCAGATCCAACGACTATTCTTCTTAATTCTTACCTATAACATCATTCTTGATGTACTCTAGACGATGAGGGAAGAAGGCTTCTTCGCGCACATCCCGTCCCGCCAACCGTACAATGTCATAGACAAGAAAACGTGGCGTTACTGTGTCTCCGATTTTGTCCAACACCATTTCCTACAGTTTTAAATGGCTTTATACAAAATAATTTTATCTTGCTCAGGCTTTTACTTACACCATCCAACAAAGTACCCTCGAGGTGTTCATTCAGATTCTTACCAAGCACAAAGGTAACATTCTCCACCTGAAAGCACGAGTTATTGCGGTCGAAGAAGTAGACTTCATCACGTCCATCGATAAGCATCATGTATCGCGTACCGTCTGCTTTCCAAGACACCCTATAAGGTATCTCGCTGAGTCTCTTGATGTTGTGCCTATCCATTGATACGGGCTGAGCACCCGGAAAGCCGCTTTTCTGCCAGTTACACCAGTCCTGCACCTTATGTTGTAGTCCTTGAAGACGTGGCTGGTCCGCAACTTGTCGTACACCGGGTACACCATCCATGAAAGCTGCATTTTTAACAATCATTTCTCGTCGTCGTTTCTTTTTTAGTCCACCATCACCTGCGCCATCCTCCCCGTTAGCATCTGCATCTCCGTCCTCGTCATCTTCTGCACCAACGCCAGCTCCAGCCGCAGCTGCTGCGGCCTGCTGAGATGTCGACGAACAATTGTCATCGTATGTTCGTTTCTTGTCGACATCCTCAGTGCCATTGCTGTCATCGTACTCCAGACACCAATTGGGCTGCTCCGGAGCTTGGGGAGCATCTTCTTCATCCTCATAACGACGAAATAGCTCGTTGATGTAGTCCTGCTTGTATATACCAGGCGGTCGAGCGTTTGCAAAGACAGCAAGTGCAGCTTCAACCGAGCAGTCAAGGCGTTCTACCATATATGAGATAATTAGGAAGCCAGTTCGATTAAACCCGTGCGTACAGTGCACAGCAATCACATCGAAGGGTCTCTCGTTAATGAAGTTGTCAACCAGTTCAATGAAACTCCGCGTCTGCTCGGGTGAAGGGGTTTCGCCATGACCACGACACTGTAGCTTAATGTACTGAGCTCCTCTTTCTTCAACTGTGCTGCGATCATAGAAACGTTTAGTGTTTGTCAAATCGATCCATAGGCCTAGCTTCAACTGCAGGATAAAGAGGAGTTGTTATTTATTTATGATATGTACATACATATATATTTTTCTTCAATGACCATCTTACCTTAAGAGTCTTGCAATAATCAAAGAGCATCTCAGGACGAAACGTACACTCAATGGGCATCTTGTCTTGGAACGACTTACTCAGTGGCGTCTTGAAGGCAAGAAACCGCTCTGCGATTATTGTATCACTTTTCCGAGGACAGTAGAGCCATCGGTTCGGCAATGGGCCTGAGCCTCGTTCGCGGTCGCGTTGAGATAGAGACATTTTGACTGGGGAACGGACTCGTTAACTGTTCGGGAAAAACTGGGGAGCAATGAGCATGAAAATAATCGGTCCTTATAGCCGTATGGGTTCGCGTTTTCGCGGTTACGGCTTAAGACAAAGCGAGAGCGGTTAGGAATCGCTTTGAATATCGCGTTCTATTTGCGTTGGTAACTTCTTCACATCATCTTTATTGCAGACAGTTTCCAAAAGTGATTGCTTGGTTTGCTTGCGCGTGTGTGTTTGTGTTAGTGGTGCGTAGAAAACAACCAGTAATCGAATTGGTTTCAATGCTGGCAACTTATCGATACAACATTTGTCGAATGCAATTCTTGTAAAATATTCGATACTCTTAAATTCATTGTCAACTGAAAATTCAATTGAAAACCCCTTAAGATTCTTTCTTCTAGCTAATTTTAATAATTCTATTAAAAATACGCACTACAAATTTTTTTAAACAGCTTTAAAATATCAAAAAGTTGGTCATTGAACCTACAAAATTCCAATTAGATCCATTTTCTATATTGTATATGCTTTGCAGCAAAACTTTTTATATAATTATTCATCAAATGTTCCTATTTTATTTTGCTCTTGTTTGCTTGGTTTTGTGACCATAAAATAACGGAAACAGAAACGTTTTATGAACTCTAAATAACAACAATATGTGCAAATACGTCAGTACATTTGTACGACATCTTAACAATAACATAAACATAATTTTACCACTGGAAACTTTTTTTTGTATGTTTCTCTCTCGCACTCACAAAAGACGGCTGAAGACTTTTTTTAATGTTTAGACAGGTACATAAAAATATACTATATATGTTTTCCGGTTGAATCAGTGACCGTGTAGTTGTAGCAAAAGTAAACATAATCGATAGTCGATTTGCTATGTAATCGAATTCAAAATTTTGGCGCAATGCGAAATTTAAAAACAATTAAGATGTTGCACGTTTCAGTGGCAGCAGCAGTGCTTAATAATAAACATACTTATTGACATACCTATACATACGTTTATATGTGTGTATATTTCTTTACTTATCTCACGCTCGCAAGTACTCTGTTGCAAATTTTCACTCACACACACGTAGAATAACAACTACCGAAATATTTACTGTAATGTAAATAAACAAACAGTCAATTTTGCACTGTTGTTGGGTGTGATACATACTTAAAAACAAATGCTCGGCCACAGAAATATCCGAAACGAAATTGGTGCGGCTGGGGAGATGGAAGTAAAGGCAACAATAGCAACAACATCAAACGGCGCGACGGCAAAGTCGACGCCACTGAGCATCGCTTCGCTTTTCCACTCGATCCGATCGATGATCACTGTCGATTCTCCTTTGTTTCAGATCGAATGCTGTGTTCTTTTCGGTTTCAATCGTGAGATTGTGCGCGTTGTTAAATCAGCTTATTACAATTCATAAATTGTTTATTAAAAAGTGAAATATAGTGAATCAATTAAGTTGCAGTGCAATGGCAACCCACTCGCATTCACCAGCAAAACTGCAAACAACATCGTCGAAAACGGTGATGCATATGCCGAAAATAACTGTTACAAACACAGAGCGCAACGGTGTTAAGTGCGCGACAGCAACAAAAACTGTTGCAGAACCCAAATCTCCAGATTGTCTCACTTCAGCAATGCCCAGAAAGAGTTTGACATCCATGTCCGATGGAGAAATTATACAAGAGAACCTCAAGGAAATAATGGACATGAAATCGCGTGTAAGTTAAGAGTACCAGAATTGTAACTGTCATTTCCAAGTGCAAGTGCATTCGATGGATCGATGGATCATGGCACGTGAAAATAGACTTTGTGGCCATCTTGCTTTGTGGGCAATCAAGGGCATGTGGAACGTGCCTCGTGCAAAAACCATAACTTGTTAATAATTGCACTACGCCATCGTTTTCCTCTTTCGAATACGTATGTAAATATGTATGGCTATTTACATATGTGCATATATATGTGCCTATATACAGTTATACGTAGGTACATACATACATATGTACATAGATGTGTGATCATGAGATTTTATCGGAATGCCAGATTGTAAACAATGTTTTTATGGGGCATACAGTCAGCCCTGGCCACTATGACTTAGCAAAGTTTAAACGCATGTATGCAGATACATACAGTATGTCAAGAAACACTTTACACGTATGTACATAACATTAACATGTACATACAGTGTAAAGAGTAACTCTTTACTCAAATGCTACATACATATTTATATATTGCATCTGTGGGTTTTCTTTGTATAAATACACTTTAACCCTTCATTTCCTTTACAGGAGGAACGAAAAGCCAATGGCCGGCTTGTGGCTGTAATTGTTGCATTTCTTGGTAAGCAAATACATACATACACATATACAAATATATGGGCATATAGTCAATGATACATAATATTTAAAACATCCATCTAAAATACTTTTTTATTTTCGGCTTTCCCAAAAAAAGAACTATATGAGTCATTCGTACCCGTGCAATCGTGGAACTAGTTTCAAATTAACTGTAGCTATAGAGCACTTTCGGCAAATTATAAACTTAGATTTTTGTTAAAATTGGTTTTTAAGTGTTACTTCTTTATTTTTGTTTACATATTTGAGAAATCCATCGCATCAAGCTGTCTCCAGCCAATGTTTTATGATTTCATACTTGCATCCGTAACCGGAAACGTCTTTCAATCAAAAACGAAGAATTGCGCTGTAATATTCTTTTAAAATACTTCTTAAATTTTAATAATCTATAAAACTATTCAAATATTAGGTGATCTCTTTATCACATATTTTAAATGCGAGTTACTTTCCCCCGCATTCGTTTTAATGGACGCACCATAATGCAACAGGCTCGATAACTTAAATATATTCGATTATTCACGCACTTTTATGTGCATAATGCGCGATATCGAGCAGAAGTCAAGCTTGCTGCGGTTATATCGTTAATCGAAACAGCTGACTGAACAAGCGCCATTATTGAAAAATCAACAGGTATGTTTTGCTTAGATTCATTCACACATGGTTCGAATGCTATTGAACATTTCCAAGAAGCCTTGGCAATAATTGCGCGTGCCATTTTGTGTAAATGTATAAGGTCAATACTCTAAACTTTGTATTTCGTAGAAACGTTCTCAAATATATTTCGCAACAGTTTGCTCAGTATTTAAATTTGTTTCTAATTGTGTCTTTAATGTCTTTCTCTATCTTTCACAGTGATTTTTATGGCCGTATACCATGCCTGGAAAAACAAACCCGCCCCTCTGGCCGGCGTCCTGGTGCCGGCTGGCATAATGCTCTCCTACGGTGCCTGGGTTGTTGTCCTGGCTAAACGTGATAAACGCAATCGCGCCATTTTTGTGAGTATCATGTGAAACACCCTGTATTCAGGAACAATTGCTATTTCCGATTGAAAATAATCTAACTGAGATGCGTTTAAATAGGAACGTCATATTGAGGAAGTTGCGCAGAAAAACAAAACCGAACTAAAGGAAAGGCATGCGCGTTTGAAGCAGGCGCACGTGGATGATCAGAGCGGCAGCTCGTGCTCAGGCAGTTTGAAGTATGTCAACGAGTTGGCTCCCAGCGTCGAGCATCATAAGAAGTCCAGGCACCACCGACCGCGGCAGCATAAGTCAAACGATGCTAGTTCCAGCCTACTCTCTGAAGTTAAGGTGCATCGCAGTGTGGCCAAGAGACCGAGTTTTAGACAAAAACTCTTTGGGCAAACCATCGCTCATGTCAAGCTGCTAGAGATGCAGTGTGATGGGCCAGACTACAAGGACAGTGATGCGCCGAGGTCAGCAGGCCCCGTTAAGATGGACGACAAACGGGCAACCACGATAGTCATGCCACAGATGAAACGCCAGGATTCGGCGCCATAGGAAAGCTCAACCGGGTTTATTCAGGGGCAGAGGGCTGAAAGGGTCAAACAGTGCAACGAAGCTCTGTAACGATTTGCAATAAATATAAACAAGACGACAGTCGAAGTACACAGTTGGAATTGGTGGCCATCATCTTAAGCGAATCTTGATCAACGTATAAAAGTTTACAGCACGTTTGGAATAACAATTAAACATTAATTTATTATTATATTTTTTTACTTATTTAAAGAAATGTCTGATTAATTACGCATTGTCTGTCTCGGTTGGTGATTCTGTCGCTTCAGCTACTGCTGTTCGTGCCACGTCAACTGGCGCTGGCGCTGGTAATTCATCTTCGGGATCAATGTCCTTTTGCTTCTTCCACATTTTAGCAGCGGCGAGCAGTTTGAGATTTGGTCTGGCCATCTCATCCTCGGGGAATATATAATCGAAGACCTCTTCCCAGCCTTCCTCGACGCCATCTTCGGACACGATCTTCTGTCGTTTCTTAATGCGACGCGGCATCTTGTCCAGCACCATTTGTACTGCTGACGAGTCTTTGATATCACGCTCAAAGTCACGCCATGCTTCCAGTAGCAGCACACGCGACTCCTTGTCGCCCAGTTGGCGCAGCATTTCATTGGCTCGCTCATAGACACGACGTGCGAGCTGTATATTCATGTGTGCATCGCTATTTCCCTGACCATCGCCATGATTGAGGCTCATCTCGAACTTGGCGAAGGACATCCATACCTTGACATGTTGTGTGCGCTCCAGCAGACGTTCGTAAAGCTGGCGTGCCAGCTCCGTCTCACCGAGTGCAACCTCGAAGTCAATATACGCCTTCCAAAGCAGTTCCGGCATGTCGAGACGAGGCTGCTGCACGGCCAACTCAAAAATTGCGCGTGCACGCTCCGTATCACCTAATAAGTTTTCCAATTCGGCAAATTTCATCCATGTGACACAATTCTCGGGTCCAAATTCCAAGAACTTCTCGTAAAGCAGACGACAACGTTCGAATTCACGCAGTTGGATCTCCAGATCAATGTAGCCACGAAACAGTTTGTCCCGCGGGCACATTCCAATAGCCATACCAAGTGATTTGCGCGCCACCTGAAGCTCCTTGCAACGTATCTCGAACTGTGCGTACATCAGCCAGATCTTGCTGAAAGTGAACTGCTTGTGGGGAATGAGCTCTAGGCAAGTTTTATAGATTTGCCGTGTGCGTTCATTGTCCTCCGCCTCAAGCTCCTCGTACAGCGCATAATTGATCCACATGTAAATGTAGCGACGCCAGTAGTTCTTCTCATTCGCTGGCGGCACATTCGCAATGGCCCGCTCGTAGGTTTCCCTTATGAGCTCCTTGTCGCCTTCGGCCTCGATGAGACGTAGATAGTCAAACCAGGCATCATAGTTGGTTGGATTTGCGGCCACCTCCTGCTCGTATTGATGCTTCCGTTTCGAGACAATGACATCCTCGATGCCAGCCCGATCGCCATACTTCTTCTCATGTATGGTGTAGGCTTTGAAGAGCTCTGGTGTCCGTTCCTTTGGCAGATGGTCCAGTGCATATTTGTATATAACCCGCGCCCGATCATGTTCCTTTTGACCCTCTTCGAAACGAGCAAATGCAATGAACAGACGCTCATCAATGTAGTCATCGCCAAAGAACTCAACGGCGCGTTCGAAGACACGTCGGGCACCATGAATAAAGCCGTGTGCCTCCTCGAATCGTGCAAACTTGATCCAGTTCTTTACATCAGGGTGAACGTAGACAAAACGCTCGTAGACCTCGCGTGCTCGATCAATCTCCTTGTAGCGCAACTCGAAGTTGACATAAGTTTGCCAGGCTTGCTCCTCCGGCTGCCATTCCATCCAGCGTTCAAAGACTTGACGTGCACCCGCTACATTCTCAAGCATTTCCTCCATGTAGGTGTACTTGTACCAGAACTGATTGACGCGTGGCATTATGGTTACAGCCCGATCCCAAAGATTACGTGCATGGTTAACCTGTTTGTTCTTCATTTCCATTTCTGCATATTTAAGCCAAAGCGTTACGTTCCTGTGCTCATTATCCAGGGCACGCTCCCAGATGGAACGGGCACGTTGTATTTCCTGTTGCTGTTCCTCCCATTGTGCATATTTAATCCAATGACTGACCACCATGCGATTCTTTCGCAAGTTATCCTCAAATGTTTTTCGCTTTCTTTGCTGATAATCGGCCAATTCAGCGGGATCGGAAATTTTCTGTTTTGGCGGCGGAGGCAATATTTCCAAATCTCGCTCCTTGGCCTCACGCAGAAGCTGTTCCGCCGTGATTTGCACCTCTGCCGGCGCTTTATTTTTCACCTAAAAGTGAAACGTTTACGATTACCTTTGATGCATTCCAAACGATTCTTTTACGTACCTTTGCCACTTTGGGCATTTTCTGTGGCCGATCCATGGTTAGGTAGTGAACAACTTTGTTATTGCGCGCTTAATATGCCTGTTAACCGATATTTTGTACGAAATGCAGCGGATTTTACTTTGCCGTGGCGCTTCGCAAAATAAATACGCTATTAGAGATGTGTTGACGCATCTTCTTCTTTTTTTTTGACATTCACAGTGAACCACCATCGAATTATCGAATCAACGATAAAATGCAGGAGAATAGTCGATAGCTCTTGATTTTATTTGTATTTTCAGAGTTTTGATTTATCGACTGTTATTGCTTATCAACTTTATTAATAAAATCCCGAAATACATTTACATATATTCTTATAATGTATTTAATAATTAATTTAATTCAATTAAAAGGAACTAATAAAAAAGAAAAAGTTTTTGCTTTTATAACCATATATTAAAGACAAACATAAATATTACAAAAAGTACAAAAAACGATTAAAAACATATTACATATTAAAAAAAAAATATATATAATGTGGTCAGCTGAGCATAACGACACAATTTTTCAGTTGAACAGTCTCCATGATTTACCACTGCTCTTCTCTGGCTTCTCCACGAGCCAATGATTTGGATTCATCAAATAGTCGCTTAAAAATCAAAACAAGTTATTAATTCAAAAGCTACATGACTAAATCATTGGGACCTACCGATTTTCAGACAATACTTGTTGTGTACGTTCACGTAGAGTGGTCAGGGATCCGGCAGCACCGCCGTACTCCTCGGGCAGCATCACACACGGCACAAAGGCGTACAGCGAATCAATGTTGGCCGTGTGAAAACGTATCTGAAAGGATAAATAATTATACAACTGTAATAGTTGGACAGATGCTTCGTGAGTACGCACCAATTTAAAGACCTCATCACTAATGAACGGCTTCACGATGCTCACAATTCGATCAATATAAGTTGGGCAGTTCACCATATGAATGGCCTTGAGACGCACAGGGAACGCCAATTGGAGAAACTTGACATAAGCTCGCAGTGTGCTTATGGTTAAACGCGATATGTGACGCATCGTTGTGCCCTTCATATCGAATATCTGCACTTCGCCCTCCGAGAGAACCTCGGGAGAGGCGGGATCATCAGGCGTAATGAAACGACAGTCTGTTACCATGAAAAAGGCGCGTGTGTCCTCCGTATGATGCATCTGGAAAGGAAAAGTGAAAAGCAATCTTACTTTGCAATCCCTTTAACTGACAGTCTTTAGAACTGTTTGTTACCTTTGACGGTTCAAAGTCTCTAAAGCAGTAGAGCGAGACTTTATATTTTTCCGGTGTAAGACCCGGAAGCGGTAAAATATCTCTAAAATGGAATATATAAACATTTATATTGTATTGTACATACACGTAGTCGTCGTAGTCGACTTACGCATAGTCAAAAGTCCGACGACTGTCTTCATCCAGTGGATCCCTTTTAATAAACAAATGCGGATGCTTGTTGCGCAGTGCATAATTCACCTCGATGAGCTTCTTGGTATCTTCGACATGTCCGTACATGCATTGATAGAAGCGTCGGAGAAGCAAAGGCTCTGCAAAAAATAGAAATTAAAATTTGGCAATACTTTAGCTTATACACAATGACGTAACGGGCGCCCAGCAGTTGGCAATAAAAATATCCGAGACGCCTCTTTGCCTACTAACGACCTCATTAGATACATATGTATTTATTATTGACGTTTGTTGGGTCAGTGGTAAGAGCTGTCAAGATGTGAGCTTGTATTAGTTGGCAGCATTTCAATAAATTGTCAGCTGTGTTGCAAACATGCACAAACTCCCCATTTCCCATTCTTATGTCCTGCTAAGAGCATCCCATTAGTCTATAGTAGTTACCAATTTCCTGTGGCAGATTCTCATTTTCACGAAACCATTCACCAAGCTCGGCCAAATCACGATCACGTCTCAGCTGATTTTCACTTTCACTATCGCTGCTCATGCTGGAGTTATCGTCACGTTATCGAATTTCAACTACTTGTACTCGCAATCGGTTGTCAATCGATGCGTGCGCAGCAAATGTTCTGTTCTGGTCCGTTGTGTTTGAAGCCTGGTGCTCAACTGACTGCTGCGAGTGCACGGCTTTTTGAATATTTGATTTATAATTTGTTTGTTTATAATTCCAATATGCGATTATTGATTACCAATGCGTATGTGCGCGCTACATATATATGTGTTTTTGCGTAGGAGCCATTCAAATCCATTCAAATACAACTCGACCTGCTGACGGGCAATTAAACACGTAATTTTTTAATTGCTTTTCACTGCCATTTGCCATTTTTTTGTGGCTTAATAGTGCCTAAATTTGTGTTGTTACAGCTTCTGCGCATCTGTCACTAATCACCTGGTCGTGCACAGAATCCACGATATGAAATTCTTGAGTTTAGTCAACTGAAACCGAAACGGTTTTGTCATAATTATTAACCGAAAATTGATCAAGTCGTTCGTTGAATTTAATGGCTATAGTCTGAATTGTTAAGATAAACTCACTATTTCGATGAGATACAATTAATTTCGTATATTTACAGAATTTTGTATATTTATATGTTGAAACCTAATGGAGCATAAAAATGTATGTTGGAGGCTTACCCGTGCCTCCTACTTCAGCGGGTAGTTCTTCGTTATGAGTGCATGCGCAGGCCTGACACGTTAAGCATTTGAAAAGACGCAAAGCGTCCAAGGTGAACAACAATATGGAATGGTAGATCATATATGTATTACTGGTGGACATGTCATACAGTAGTCTCGTAAAGCTCATCATCGCGGCTACACTGCAATCCGATAGGATACCTGTGCCCGTGAACAATGCCGTGACAATTAACGTCGAACTGGTAGCCGTCCTTATTAAGCTCAAATTCCATTTGACAATATCCACATCGTCGATATATGAATAACACATGCAGAGGGCAATCAGTCCGAGAACAAGCGGCACTTTTTGCCAAACATAATTCTTCAATTCTGGCACTGCTTTTACATGAAACATGGCGATATATCCTACCAGGAATATTACACATATACGTTGGATATTATATGTGATCAGGCTATTTGACAGCTGAGCTATTCTCATGTTTATTGTGCCGACCACCAGGCCGCCCAGCAGACCCTTTAGTGTTAACGTATCATTTGACTGTTCTTGCTGTAGTTTCTTAAAGAAACTCAGCCCCATTGCGCATCTTACAACACTAAGAGCTATGACTATGTTTTGAAAATATTCGCTGTACGGGCTTAGCGTATCGCAAATTTGCTCCATTAAAAAGGTTCCACATATAAAATATAAATTAAGAAAATTTAAAATCCAAATTTTATTGAAAAAAAAGCCAACCAAGTATATTGAAAAACTTAAAAACTACTGAAAAGCTTCTCAAAGCAGTTACATAAAACATATAGACTAGTTTACATATAATAAAAGAAACAAATAAACAGAGTTCCACATATCACATAATTGTGACTCTTTCGGCAAGACAGCGATAAGTTCTTAAGGTAATAATCACATTTGGTAATGTATATGTTCTTCCGAAATTATAATTGATCCTAACTCCCTTAATTACCATCAGAACCAAGACCAACGACTTTTGCCTTGGGATGCGATCTTCCAGTATTTTTCATCGCTAAGATAAGCTCTAAAATCAGAAAATCAGAAATAATATTATATGTATCATGTTTTCACTAGTATCTATTGCTTACGTCTTTTCTTTCAAGACACGCATCCAGTGCTCCTTGATTTCAGCTATAGTGCCCGCTTTGCCGCCATATTCCACGGGCAACATATCCCTGGGCACAAGCTCGTACAGACTGTCCATGCCTTCCGTGTGATACTTAATCTGAAATGGGGGGGTAAAGTAGGTACAGACGAAAAGGTGGAAGACGGCGTGACTAGTGCATACCATTTGAAAGACTTCCTCGCGTATAAAGGGTTTCATCATGGCCATCATGCGGTCCAGAAACGACGGACAGTTAATAATGTGAATGGCGCGCAAGCGTGAAGGATATGCATCCTGTACGAACTTCATATAGACGCGCAACACAAAGATCGAGACATAGGCCAGGTGCCGCATCGTATAACCATTGATATCGACAATTTGAACATCTCCCTCGGCAATATCGGCATCGTTAACTCTGCTCGGCTGGTCATGATCTTGACCCGCATCTTGCTTGGTGTCGACTTCCGTGAAGCGGGCATCGGCCATCATAAAGAAGATTTTACTCTCCTCCTGAGAATTGCGCTGCGAGGTTTTGTGGGGGATAATAAAAGTGATTGGGTAATGCATAAACATTAAAATATATACCTACCGTACTGGGATCATAGTCAGCCATGCGGAATAATAGCAGTTTATGGCGTTCCGGTGTTACGCCCGGCAGAATAAGCAGATCCCTATTGGACGGTGGTAAGTTCGAGGTAAGGTGGGTATTAAAAGAATTACATATAAAAATAATAATCAATTATTATGGCGAAACTTACGAAACCTGCAGACCCTTGGCCGTCATCTCGTCCTCCATATTGCGATCCATGAATATATTGGGATTCTTGTTCCGTAGACTATAGTTCAGCTCAATCAGCGTCTTTGTCTTCTCGACATCGTAGTGCATGCACTTGAGGAACCGCAACAGCACAATCGTCTCTGCAATCGAGAAATCGGTATAATTTACTGACTGTCGTCATGCTATTACATTAACTATATAGTAGTCACATATACATATGTACATATATATAGAGTATGTACATTACATACATACATGCATATATAGATTTATGCACACTTGCGAATGCGTCTATATTAGACGTTCCCAGACGTCGTTAAATGGTCTATACCCTATATGGATTTATCTTTACAATTGCTAATTCTCCCTGCTTTGCTGGTATTGATAACAATTATCAGCTCAACTAAAGCTTTTACTGCCAGCTGCGCATTTAACGGACCCGCATATAATTCAATTGATTCCATTTCCTATTATAACTATCAATTAATGCGTATTTTGGGCGAATTCCTAACCTATCCCAAGTGCCATCGAACAAGTTTCTTTGTTTAGTATCTATGAATACTCTATGTACGTTATCTTACCGATCTTTTCGGGTAAATTTGGATTCGTTTCGAACCAACTTTGCAATTCGTTTAGTTTGCTGTCGACTTCTTCGTCGCTTCTTGTTGTCATCTTGGAGCGGATGTTGTCCCGTTGTTCTTGTTTATTGTTCTTATTTGTTTGTTAGCCAGGTTAGTGGGGCTCGGTCGCTGCCTGCAATGCGATCCACTTCGATTTCCCTGAGCAACTGAGCACAGCCAATATACCCAAAATCGCGGCGTTCGAAATTGATAAAGCCCTCAAAGCTTATTTGCTCTATACAAGCGTACGCAAACATGCAAACACACACACATGCACACACACACACATAGTATACCCGATCACACACAATGCGAATTAAACTACCGCGTAGTTATAGGCACTGGGGTATCAAGGCAGTTACAAGGCAGACCCATTTATTTACAATCAAACATGATTTCGATATATATGTTCATAATATGTTTATATTATGAATTCAACAATTATAATCAACAGAAACAGTTCGGAACATGTTTCTAAATAAAAATAAAATCTAGAGATATCTTGTGGCTTTTAAATTATACTAAACTATATACTACATTTCAACAGAGATACATATGAGTAAACTAATTTGAATGTATGTATGCAAATCTGATATGTTTATATCGACCTTTTACTGTAGTCACAACTTTGAGTTGGACTCTTTGATGATTTGGTACAGGGTATGTCGCCGTACGGCACTTTCAACTTTCCCTTTCAACTTGTTAGTGTGTTATTATTGTTTTTAATTGAATTTTTGCCGCCTGTTTGGCTTACAATCGCTGGCTTCAATACGATAGGCAAGAGAAGTGAAGGGGGGCAAGGGAATGTGAGTGTGCCTAACAAGCTCAGCTTGAAGAATAATTACAGGCCGACGCCAAACGAACTGAGACGAACACTCGCTTGAGCTTCGTGTTCTTCGATCGCAAACTTCTCCGACGACCGGTTTAAGCTTTGGCGAAAGCTTTGACGTCATCAACGACATCTAAATGTAAATATTAAAAGCACTCCCCAAAGAGAATAATATTATTCTCTTTGTACACAAACACATTCCACACAGCGAACAGCTGAGCTGGTGCTGGCTATCGATTGTTAATTACTGCATAGTTGCAAAAATCGATAGAAACATTTAAATTTGAAACATGGCGCCAGTTTGTGAATGATTTGAAAAAATATACGATGGAAGGAAAAAGGTAAATTGAAAACTATTACCAAATTATTATTAAAATAATATCTTGATCTGTTTGTCTTGGTCAGAAACTGAAGTTTTAATTTTATTTAGCTGAAAGAAAAGTAATCCGTTTGTCCTTTATGAGTGTATTGCATAATACACAGTTCATTTAAACATTTAATTTACTTCGTGGCGAATATCTTGTTTTCGTTAAAACAAATAAAACAAAAAAGCTTTTAACACTCTAAATGGGAATAAATTATGCGAGCAGCTGTATTTGCCACCGATTCCCGCGACAGTTTGTAATAAAATCCAAAGCTAAATCAAAATCAAATCGCAACGAAGCCAACCTTCGCCTACTTTTGAACGCGACCGAACTGAGATAAAACTGCTCATATGTAAATAAAATAAAGTCCAAGAAAATTGAAATAAAAACTAAAAAAACAAATAATGTTTTGACTAAAACTCGATTTGATTGCTGTCGCCATGACTTTCACGTGCCGCCCATGTCGAGTGAACGCTCCACTGTGCTTCCTTCCTGTAAGCAAATGTGGGCGCCCATCCCCGCACACCGGTCAACTGCCTGAGTCAACTTGCAGCCAAGTGTCTCGGAGTGTCCGCCTGGCTGCCTGACTGTCGCCGTGTCGGATACAGAGCCGCCACGTCTTATATAAGCGACGCACAGCAGCTTGCTGCGTCTTGAGAGATTTTAATTTCATTTCGATTTGAGTTGAGTTGAGCTAAGCCAAAGCGATGCAAAACAAAAGCAATAACAATAACGAAAACAAGCGATTACCAATGTTGAGTTATGCTAGCCGAACATTGTATACTCTTCACAAAATGGGTGATTACTATTGTTAACGTCAAAAATAATGCGCTTCTTCAGCATAAGAAATCGTATAGAATAATGGACATGTCAGACATGTTGAGGCATTCATAAAACTTCTCATTGTAGTTCGTTGTGTGTTTTGTTCGCTATTTTGCGAATTAGTTTCGCAATCGCTTTCGAATCGCAACAAATGCATGTTGGCTACCGATCTGCTAACCTTTCAGAGCAAGCATAATGCGCATTTTAACAATTTGGACAAACAGACGCAGAAATACTCGAGTTTAACCGAGTTTAACACTCACCGGCGGCCTTTCACTCCACCAGCTCGAAAGCAAGGCAAACTTAACCATGCCTAAGTAAACAAGCCAACGGGCCTGGACGGACCAACATCATGAAGATGAAACGGAGAGATGAAACTGAAGATGAGGGATGGGTACATGTTGAGCGCAGCTGAGGCAGCGTGGCAACTGTAACTGCAGCGCGCGAGGTGCATAAATATTTAGCATACAATTTCGAATGTCGAATGTTGTTAATTAGCGCTTTTGGGCCACTTTTACTGCTGTGCCTAGCGCACTGATTGATTGGCTGCTTTATGGGCCTGTGAATGAGTTAAGAGGCCGTTGCCGCCACCGCCACCGCCACGAATAAAGTTTAAGGGGAGCCAGTTGGCGGCTGCGTTGACATCAATTCGTCGCTTGCTAACAAAAGACTTGAGCAACGAACTTGGCATTGCAAAGTACCGTGCGCTGCTTCTGTGCCGTTGTTGTTGTTGTTGTGTCGCTTACTTAGTGCAGGAATTGGAGCACAATGCACGCGTTAACATTGTGATGCAATTGCCCCTCAAAATTGCGCCCGATTGTGCAATCAAAGCTGGCAAAGGCACTTGAAGACACCTAGTTGTGGTAGGGGGAATGCATGTGCCCAGAACTGGCAGGCAGAACCGTTACGTTATATTGTCCAATCGAATCGATTGAATAATTTTCTGCGATAATTTGCATATATCGCTCGCATTTTGCGTCTTTCTTTCTCTCTGTTTGATGTTTCACTTTTTTTTGTTGTGTCTCAGACGCCAAAAATTAGCAAAGCAAACAGCTAAAGCAAATAAAAGGCATGCGGAGAAAGTGAATGGCCGCAACAAGTAAAAGCAACGACAACAACAACAACAACATCAAGAGCGGCGCTAGCAACAGCAACCAACTGAAGACGAGTGACAAACCAACGCCCCTTGCTCTTATCATGAAGGCAAAACGTTGGCAAAAGATTACACAGACTCCAACAACTACAAACACACACACACATAACTGGAGGCCCCGTGTGTGTGTGTATGCGAGTGTCTCTGTTTTTTTTGTGTTGTGCACATGCACTTAGCCTGACCGTAAAGCAATTTCAGTTTTTGTTTTGCGACGCAGCAACAATAACAATAACAACAACAACAACAACAACAACTTTTGGCCAGTCATGTCAAGTTGTGTGTGGTGTCATTTAGCTGTTGCAATTCAAATGAAAAGACTTGGAAACTCCAAGCCACAAATCGGAGCGAAGTCTAGTGTCTGTCGGGGCGCATCCACACACGCATCCAGCACACACACACACACATGTGCATATGAATTGACACAGCAACAAAGCTCAGGCAAAGCTAGAAAAATAAAAACATTTATCTTGAGCACAAACCAAACGATTTGTTTTAGTCGCGTTTATTTTTCGCCGTGTCAGCGTCAAATTGTGTCAAATGTTGTCACCAAAAAGGCCGAGACGCCCGACACCCGACACCCGACGACGCCAGACACGGCCAGCCCAAGCTGAACCGAACTAAGTAGTAAACATTTTGTTTTAAATGCCTCAGCTAAATGGTAATGTTACAAATTTGTTGCCAAAATCGTTTTTAATTATTTCCAGCAAGCACATGCAATTGTTGGCGATGGCAGAGGAGGGGGGACGGGGCTGCTGCTGGCGCAAGGGCATTATGCAAATCAAGCCAGAAGTGCTCAAAAGTGGAGCACACAATCATCGCATCGGCTGTGGATCACTTGAAAAATGTAAACAAAGCTGAGCAATTAACCACACATATTGCATGCAAATCTGTCATGGGTGCAGCCTCCACTTGACCAGGTCGAATTGACTGCAGCTAAGTGCACTCTGAATACATGTTTCTGTAATTATGCTCTTTTCTAGGGCATGCATGCAGCTGCCAGCTGGATTTCTAGAAGAATCTTACTAGCACATGCAGATCTGGCCACACACCTAATTTGCCATACAAATATATATATGGAGATCTGGCAACGCTCTTAATTTGCCAATCACACTTCATGCATGCGTTTGCATAGATGTCGATATCCTTTTTATCATCGTTCAATTATCCTCTTTCGATTGCTAACCATCAGCCACATCACATGTGCGGCTACGTAAGTTTTCAAAATTATAAACTAGATCTGCATAAATCACGTAACTTATGTACGATCCATTGTATATTATTTAGTAGAAACCCTGGCAAAACTCTTGTTCACAATATACTTTTTATATCTTGCGCGTAAGTTCGTACTTAGATTAAGCACCCATTGATTGAGCCAATAATACTCTATTTTCACAATATACCAAACCATCAGCCCTCTGCCAGGATGGTTTAAACAGGTATTGCAGTGATACCAATATATAACTCAAAACTGACTTGAAGTTAATAACAATCAACTAAAACGCCGCATAGTCACTTTCAGTTTGAAACTTGATTGATTCGGTCATAAAATATGATCAACTCACGAGGCAATTTATCGAACTTTTCGAGTTAACTTTAATTAACCATGTTTGTCAGTTTGGCTTACTGACTGCAACGAAGGAGGAAGAGGGGGACGTATGCGAGGCCTCGCATACCTGACAAATCCCACATTAATCGAGGCGACTGTGTGTGCAGCGTGGAGGCAACTCTGGTCGCTGCGAATTCGCCATCAAATCGAATCACAATGCACGGAATGCTCCAATTTAGTTCAATAAGTATATCAATAGATTCGAGTGCAGTGCAGGCCCAACGCAATGCAATGTGATCGGCATACATACACATACATACATATATATAATATATATACATATATATGTATAATGAGTATACTATATCGACATGCAGCATTATGCAACAATGGCCCCGCCAAAGCCAAAGCCAAATCGCATAAAGAGAAAAGAGACCAAAACGTAATCGTAATCGAATACAAAATCAACTTGAACAGGCGATCAGGTTCCCGAAATGGAGCATAAAGCTAGGCAAGACTGTAAATCTATGTGATGCTATGCGAAGGCAGTGGCGCACGCAGAATCTGGTGAAGGGGCGGCAAGTTAAAGCATCGTTTGCTATGCCTAACTCTGCCTTCATCTCTTTATTCATTCATTTTGTTTATCTTTAAATAGTTGTAGCCCCCCTCAGACAGTGCCTTGGCTACGCCACTGAGTGCTGAAGATGCGAAATTGGAATTGGCACAATGCGCTAAGCTAACAGTGTCTTCTTGCAGCGGCAACCTGTAGAATGCCAGCACTCTATCCAGCCTCCCCCCTTGGTCTGCAGACTGTTGCACAGTTGAGCCGTGCGCTTCGGGTCGTGCAGGTGTACTTGGTCAAGGTAAGCGAGACGAATGAACGGCGAACAGGCAGCACAACAAAGCAACAATAACAGCAACAACAACAACAACAACTACAATCAGACAACATCAAACAATCGTGTGGAGCGTGCTGTCTGATCAATTTGGCACATAATCCAAATCCAAAGACGCATTCACAGCTTCTAGAGACGCTGCGAGACGACGCTCTCTTTGGGGCACGCAGCAACACACCTGAGACACTTAAACGACGACAACGACGACGGCGACGTTGACTGCGCCGGCAACGTCGCCAGCAGCGGCAGCAGCAGCAGCAGCGTTGTCGTCAGCGGGACCCGTTCAGTATAATTCGAACGCTCATTGAAAATGGTCTACAGGCCGCGCATGCGCCAAGCCTACAACTCCACATTCAGCTCCAACTCGCAGTCGCATTCGTCGCTGTCGTCGTCATCGTCATCGTCGTCGTCGTTGCGGTCGCCGTTACCGCAGTCGTCGTAGTCGTAGCCGGATTGGGAGACGGAGTCGCGTGCTCACCCAAATTGTAATTTACCGTCGAATTTTATTTTTGTTGTTGTTTTTCTGTGCATTTTTGAAAGTTTAACGCCTAAAAAACAAAACAAAACCAAAACAAAATTTGTGAAAAATATTCAACACAGACGTGCCGAGAGAAGGCGATCGATCGGAGAGGGCCAAAAAGTTTGGCGGAAAACATAAAATGTAATTGAAAATTGATTTTCTGTTAACAAGAAAACCTGACAAGCTTACACACACACACACACACCCATCGAGACACACTCACACATGTTGGGGGAAAATGCTTTCAACTTGCAATGCCTCGAATGACCTTGACACGACTGCATCGGTAAAAGATACAAAAGTTGATGGCGTGGGCCAGCCTAAGTTGGGAGAGGCTATGCAAATGATCCACAGATTGCAGCACACGACGAGCCACGGGCAAGATCCGAAACTAATGTTGGCATCTATTTGAGCTAAATCAAAACTCTAAATACATATGCAGCTCATTAAAGATCGGGGGTTTTATTTGGTTATCTTCATTAAATGGAGAATCCGTGTAGCAATTTTTACTAGTACCTTAACGACACAAGAAAGGGAAGAATTATTAAAAAGACGAACGATATGTGTGTAATAAATATTTATTTATATATTTATATATAATATATATGTATATATGTACCATATATATGTTCGTTGATCCACTCTCATGTGTATAACTTGTCCTTTCTATGCTTCATATAATAAATTAGTTTTCGTGAACAAAATCATTGATCAGTTGGAATCAGTGAAGTTTACTACTAAAATGAATTTAGTTAATATATTAAACAAAACCGACAAATTTCAAGACGTTTTAATTGATTTATGACAGTCATATGCTATTTTATTTCAACAAAGTTCAAACACTTAACTATTGTAGTAATTCAAAAGATTCTGTTCAGGTTTAACTAGTGATCTTCTGATCTTAAAATCATAAAAGATTTATGCTCAGCATTACGAGATCTACATGGATATCTATATAGATTCTATACATTTGTAACCTATGATCTCTGATCTAAAAAACATACTTAGTTTATAGAGACCTATGCACAGTTTAGCCTGCTGATCAGGAATATGTATGGCATATGCTCAATATGGTCAAATATGTTGCAGGAAACATGGCATGATAATGCGCCAAGCGTGGTCTGCCAAATCGGCTAATTAATTGGGTTAAATTAGCGACACTCACACACACACATAACATAAACACTGTTAAAACGCGATTTCGCCAAATGGCAGCACAAAACGAACATGAGACGCGAATACACCGAGAAAAACGGGGAAACAATTACGTTCGCTGACAGTGAAATAATTTCTAAACGACAACTAAATGTCGCCGCATAATTCCGGCGGCACTTTTGCACAATTATTTAACATGATAATAACAACAATGAGGGAAGGAGACAGAGAGAGAGATGGAGAGAGACAATCAAGTGCCGAAAAGGGGGCAAAAACAATTTAAATAAAGCAAAAGTGAACACATTAAAAGTTAAAAGTGTTTTATGCCTCTTTTCGTATTTGTTATTGCTTTTTATTTTCGGTGGCACAGGTGAAAGTGTTAACAACAAAACAAGAAGAAAAGGGAAACAGCAAAAGGCAACAACTAGAAGGAGAAAGAGAGAGAGAGAGAGAGAAAAACAAAATCAATAATACAAATTAAGCGTTAAATTTGCTAAGGTAAAAAATCAATTGAGTTGGTAAAAGTTGTGTAAACAGAGAAGAGACTAAAACCTAGGCAGGTAAAGAGAAATAGAGAGAGAGAGAGAGAGAGACAACATAAACTGAAATACTAGTATACTAGCATATATATCTAGTATATAATATCAATCGAGTGAGTATTATGGTACATATAATAAAATGCAATGAATGAGACCCAATTGAAGCCGTCAGCCGGCGCTTGATTTGGTTGTCGTTGGTTTCTTGTTTCTTGTTGGTGTTGTTGGTTTTCGTTTTGGCTTTCAGCTTGAAATCGACTGCGCGTCTGGTCTGGGTTTCTTTTCCTGGCCTCCCCAAACAACATTCACTTGTCATATGTAGGCAACGCTTGCCACTTGGCTTAAATAGAATTTTGCAGCAGCAACTGCAGCAGCGGCTAAAAGTTGCAAATTTTGCCATAAGCCAAAAGCCAGTCTGGCCAGTAGGCTGTAAAGCAGGAAAACCCGTGTAAAAAGCAGCAGCAGCAGCAGCTACAACAGCAACAGCAAAACGAAGCCAAAAGCAACAAACATTTGTAACAAGTTGCAGTAAAAGTGGTGCGTAAAGTTGCCTCTCCCCGTCTTGCTCGCACTGCAATCTCTCTATCTCTCTCTTCCTCTCTCTCTATCTATCCCTCTCTCTCTCTACCCTCTCTGGCCACTTGGCTAATGAAGCGCAACATTTGGAAGTTGATGAATTTAACGCGCCTTGTCGCCACTGACTAATTGACCAAAGTGAGAGCAGCCGCCGTTGCTCGTCTTCGCTCTTCAGTCTTCGCTGCTCAGTCTTCTGCCCACTTTCTCAACAATTCATACCGGAAATGGTAGCAGGCGACCTTCCCCAGCGATGACTAACTGCCTTGTCACAGAAACATATGAAAACACTTTGTGCTTGCCCGTCAATTTGTGCCCTAAGTCTTTCAATACCAAATTGTTCTCATATGGGAAGTACTTCATTTCAGTTGATCATGCGTGCTTAGGAGTTACCCTGAAACAATTAAATTTTGATCTGCCTTACTCTTATATGTTTTTAATTGAAGGTCTTTTATAATTCTCTCTAATCTCTTTATTTCTTGATCAAAGTTCATTGTTGTGAATTTATATATCTGTCCTCACTTTAGTTTATTTCGCCATCCTCAATTACTGCATATCTTTTCTGCAATATGATATGTTTATATGTTGTGACGCTGCTGACTGATCGCTGTGATCTTCTTCAGTTGTTTCACAGTTACTCAAGCTGCGCAACGAGGTCGGCACGTCTTCAGTTATGTCGTCTTCATGTATCTGTGTCAGCTAATGATCGACTCTGATCCAATCTTGAGATCTGTAAACTGATCTCGCTAACAAATGCCGAGTCTCTCTTCTTCTTGTTGCTGTTGTTGTTGCCGGTCACTTTTTTCCCATAAATTTTCGTGTTGACTTTACAATTCTGGAGAAGATAAAACTTTCTTCGCTGGATCAAAAAGGGTGCGGCACGTGTATCTGAAGTTTTTATGACTAAGACGATTTCACAAAAAAACGCATAAAAGCATCAACTTTATTGCCGATCGTCGAGTATTTCTAGTATTTTGGTATTTTGATTGGTCATGAAAGAGCGTAAAATCACGAAGGTCACGTCAATTACGCTGCTCTTGATTAACTAAACTAATGAAGTGGACTAACTAAGTGTCTCTCTCTGTCTCACTTGCTCGTTAGCTCTTTCTCTGTCTGCTTCGCTCTTGAAATAAGTAAGCAAAACAATGGACAATGGCAGAAAAATAAGAGTAATGTGGCACCCCGACGACTACTTCAAATTGCAATGGCTTGTTGTTGCTGTTGTAGTTTTAGTCGTTGTTGTTGTTGTTGATGATAATGAGAGGTCAAGTGAATTTAGACGTCTGTTGTCCTCACGAGAGCAGCACGAAAGGGTTCAGGGTTGAAGTCATTCGCCTCCAAGAGTGCTACGCCAC
This sequence comes from Zaprionus capensis, assembly GCA_018903675.1. NCBI lineage: Eukaryota > Metazoa > Arthropoda > Insecta > Diptera > Drosophilidae > Zaprionus > Zaprionus capensis. The sequence goes on along the minus strand of JAEIFN010001073.1, from coordinate 8,258,951 downwards.
AATCTCAACTAATTAGCCTGAATCTTGGCTTGATTTAGCTTGTTTTCTTAATGCCCAAAGCACTGAGCACTCCATCCATGTCTGGGTCACACACGATTGGGCGCAAGAAAAAAAAGATACCATTAAAAGGCCTAAGCTCATTAAATAGCCTCATTTGCATAAGTAAAGGGACAGTTCGCAGTCTGAAGAACAACTTTGAAAGTTAGCTGGCAGCTCAAAGCTCGACTATATATTGTTATAATACATTACACAGCTCAAGGTTTAATGCTTTAATATAAACTGAAATCCCAATTTTACTTTTATTTACCTTGAATACCATTTTAATGACTCCTTAAGGCTTTCTGCTTGTTCCCAAGATAATCTTTGCCTTATTCTTTAACTACTTTTTAGTTCATTCCTTGTTTTTAACCAGACAAATCTTCTCCTATTCTAAGTTTTCCAAGTTTGCCACTCAGCTAATGGGATTAGAAGTTATGTTCCGCGTGCGAAGATTTACGACTTGACCTTTCTGGGTGTCAAATGATTTCCCCTGGCTTAAGTTTCTCTTCCGCCTCAAGAGTAATGTCAAGTTGAAGTTGAAATAGATAAATTATAAACTAATCATAATAATAGATTCAGATGTCAATAATAATAACGAAAACATATCGTACAATTTAATCACATATGGTATCGGCTTAAACGATTTGAGGCGTTCGGAACAGGGACTAGGCCATTGCGTTTTGTGTATTTTATAATGTTAATAACAATAACAAACGCCAGAAATTACTTAACATTTAATTGTTGCCACAATTACTCACACACACACACACACACGCAGCAGCAGCGCAGTCAACGTCGACGACGCTAACGTCTAATGCGCTTCAGTGACGTCGCTGTTGCCGGCGGATTGGAAATGCACTCACCAAAGATTGGCTCACATTTGATACCCCGTCATTCGAGAGGGTGAATGGGGTGGCATGCATACTAGAGAGAAAGAGAGTGTGTAGCATACATAACAACTTAGCATATTAACCTCTTTTGCAAATCTAAATCTGAAAGACTAATAAAAGTCATCAAGTGCTTAGCTGCGTAGGGTATTTGCCTACAGGGTATTTGGTAGTCAGGTGCGCTCGCCTTGAGCTTAACTTGTTGTTATTATGTTCGTTGCCGCAATTGAAACAAATTATTTGCCTTTTGATTGCAAGAGAGTGAGAGAGACGGAGAGAGAAATAAAGATAATATAAAGAGAAAGAAAACCAAAAAGCATAGAGAAAGATAAAGATAGAGAGAGAGAGAAGGAGAAGGAGAGCAACACGCACAGCGACAGCGATTATGAAATTAAAATGCAGTTGGTATTTTTTTTTTCTCGTTTCTGAAGTTTAATCGAATTTCGCAGTATGCAGAAATTACGTATACGACGTGTGATTGGCAGCAAAGTCAAATTAATGAAAATGTGCTGGGAAATTGCAGCGATCGTTAAAGGGGAAAAACATGCAAAGCAGAATGAAAGAATTTCAATTTCAATCTGTGCAAAAAAGCGAAAGCATGGAAATATTCCGTGTAGCAACTAAATATTTATTTCATTATTCCATTTCATATTCGACCACAGCCAGACAGAGCATTAAACGTAATGCAAAGATCATTTTTGGTCAGTTATTTCTGCTGTGGTTACACTTCCCTAATGAATCCCCCAACCACTTTTCCATGACAATGATCGCTGATCTGATGTGGAAGTTGCTATTATGCAGATATATCATTATCATCGTCATCATTTCATCATTGACATGTCTTTGATCTATCAACTGTTGATCAATTGCAAATCAGCCAAGTCAAGCACTTCATTTTCATGCGGCTTTTCTCCTTCCTTCTTCCAACTTGCAACTTCCAACTTACCCGAACAATTGTCACAATGACAGACTTCATAATAATCAACTGTCATATAATTTGCCTAACTGTCGGGTTAGTTTCCGCTTCAACAAAACAGAAACAAAATAAATTTTATATCAAGTTGAAGTTGGAAAAACGGAAAACAATTACTTGAAATGCATGGAAAATTTACTGCGAGAAAGAAAGCCAACAAGCCGACAAGTGTACGAATCCATTTGAACATTACACAAACACTTGACAAAAATGACAACCGAAAATAAAGTAAGGCACGGAAGGTACTGATCGACTTGCAGATATGCTGTGGCAAATTCTGATAAGAGTTTAGATGAAAAATACTTGCTCACTTGTTTAGCAATTACAGGGCATATTATGGTGTGAACTTACTGTATAATTTATATTATTCTCTCAGTCAAAATACATAATAATCAAAAATATTATGGGAATCGATAAACTTAGGAAATATTATGTAGAGTATCAATTATCGATGTGACTGCCAGAACGGAATATGCAGAGTTGTTATTCCAATTGTTGTCAACATCAAGTTGTTAAAGGGAAACGCGCTTACCTAGCTCACATTACTACACCGTATATAAACTACATATTTACAGGGTATATGAACAATGTTTGAAGCATGTAATGTGGTTGATGGAAAGGAGGCGTTGCTGTTATTTGCACCAGGTTTCCGAAAGTGAAATAGATTTTGTGATTTATTATGCAAAATCATGATCTACGTGTTGAGCAAAAGAGACAGAGAGAGGGACAGGGAGGGGGGCCAGCGATCCTCGGGAACAAAATATGACGCAAGACCGACCAATATGACGATGACGATAGTGATGGCCGACGACGATTTTCCGTCGTCCGACTGCGCGGAACTGTTTTTCACAGTCCATTGCAGGCCGATCGGACGCTGTCTATATCTAGAGCCTATCGGAGCGTTTAATTTTCACTTAATTGCCGCAGTTAAATCATAAATTTAATGAGTACCGTAGAAAGCGACGACAAAGACGATGACGACGACAGCGACGATGAATATTATCGGACACGGATGGTGTCCAGCAGCGAAGCCGTTAGCAAAATGAACTGTTAGATAATCTTGAAGTAGTATAAACAAAAAGCAAATGAAACCAAAGCAATAAAAAGCAGAAATAGAAAATCTTAAATATGCACTCAGCGCAACGTCAACAATTATGGCCAAGGTATTCGCTGCGGACTGACTTAACCGACTACGTTAACCTGGCTACGTGCCGCACATTCTAAGTGGACGCATAACAGGCGACTACAACTCGTAGCTAACTGTAACTGGCACCGGGCAGGGGAGAGAGGGAGGAGAGTGCTCTGCAACTGCAACTGGCTGCGTAACTCCGTCGACTGGTCTGACACGATCCAAGAGAGGCTGCCTAGAGGGTTATACATTTTACACAGCTCACAGCTGGAAGATTGCATCGCAATGATTTCCTTATGGACTGCACTGAGCGAGAGATGGGCATCTTTATGCCACTGCCGATTATAATGATTAGCCTGAGTTGCAAAATCGTATAAACTAGAAGTGCATGGATTGCAGTAAAAGTTGTCGACGGCTTAAGTAATTTCTGTAATTTCATCAAGTTTTTTATGGCACGAGGAGAAGGAGACGCGCAAATATTTGCAAGCCTTGTTCAGTGATCAGTGCTGCCAAGTTTAGAGAACAGCAAAACCTCTGCAAACGGAAGGATTTAGAGAAGACTGAGCACGGAATGTTTTACACCATGTTGAAATTGTTATAAATATTTGGGAATCATTTATAAAATATTGTTAATTTGGGGAAATACTTAGCATAGAACATTAAAAGAATTAAGCTTGTTAAAGGTTGATTTGAAGGGAAAAAGTGGCAATGGCAGCACTGGCATTTATCATAGTATATATATATATCATAGTATATCATAGGTGTGTTCAAAAAGTATTGCGAAATTTGTTTTTTTTATAACCTTTACGCCTCTCACAACCAAACAAAAAATGCTATACACTTGAAACTTGGTGCAGATGTTTGAGAAGAGTGTACCAACATAAAAATCTAAATTCGATTATACGTAACCTGCGAAAATTCAAAATTCGCGCTACTTTTCGAACACACCTTGTATAACATTCGGATATATGTATGTTATATATACGAGGTGTGTTTAAAAAGTATCGCGAATTTTGAATTTTCGCGGGTTTATGGCATTTCAAGTGATAAAAGATATGCCATATAGTAGTGCACAGTGTGCTAAATATGGCAATAAAGCATAAACACACATGAATCCATAAGCCAAGATCATATTACATTATGTTCTTACTTAATGGCATACCACCCAAATTGACTGACACATTTTGCAGAGTATTTATATTTATGATATTTATATAAATATGATATTTATGAGCATCAGCATCAGCTTTGCTTTGTTCTACAAATATAGTGCCACAAAATCAGTACAGCCTTCAAGCTTTATTGATGTATATATATTTTGTTGTATTGACAAAAGTTCTTAAAAGTTCTTATTTGTTTGCAACTGCAGCAACAGCAACTCAAGATGAGCTGCGCACTGATGATGATGCTGGTGCTGGTGCTGCTCAGCGGTGGCATTGGGGCGCTACCCACCATACAGCAGCAGGCGGCGCACAGTGGAGCCAACTATGTGCAGCAGCTGGACAAGAGCTTCTTTCAGCCGCCCGACATTGAGCAGACCATCGATGAGGTGCAGAAGATATTGGCCAATGATCCAGCGCTGCCCAGGCTGACACGGTAAGTGGACAAGGGAAGACAAGTTGCTCATTGTTGCTTACCCTCTCTCTCCCTCTCTTTCTCTCTTTCTGCAGTGGTGAGATTGAGGAACTCTACGAGAAGGTGACACGCGCCGAATACGAGAAGAGCGTCGAGGCCGGCGACATGAGCCGTGCGGACAGCATGCGAGCCCTGATGCTGGTGCTGCCCTACAACACGGACAACAACACCGAGGAGAACCTGCAGGAGCTGTACACACGTCCGCCAGTCACGCGTGTCATCGATGCCTACACGCAGCCCAATCCCATCAAGTTCATCACACCCGATCCCCATGCAGCGCCACGCAGCACAGTCCCGGGCGGCAATCCCGCTGTGGCGGCCACCACCTACAAGCCGGCATATGGAGTGCTGTCCAAGCAGCAGCAGTTCCACGCTGCACCCACGGCCACCACATATCATCCCCCAGCACCAGCGCCGGTCATGTATCAATTGACACCATCGCTGGGCAGACCCAGCATGGATTTCCAGCCGGTGACCAATGGACCGCATGCATATGACTTTACCAAGTTACAGGCGGCACCACCACCGCCGCCACCAGCTGCTGCACCACCTTCGTCTCCGTCGGCGACTGGTGGGCAACGTTTCAGCTCACATTACAATGCCAAGAATGCGCAATTTCTGCGCAAGCCCAGCAGACCAAAGCCGGCACAGTCGAGCAGCAGCACCGTCAAGCCCGTGGCGGACATACTCGAGAGTCTGGGCATAGTGGGCGGCGCTGGCGCAGCTGCAGCTGGCGGACAGGGCGGACAGGGCACACACAAGCGTTACGCGGCCATCGATGACTACTATCCGGCAGAGAGTGCACCCAAGCCGGTGGTGGCTGTGGCCGACTTGCGTGGCCTGCAGGGCGCACGCATCCGGCCCGATGCGTATTCGAACTTCAAGCCGCTGAACATTGGCGAGGAACTGCGCGTCAAGCCCGAGGTGGAGGGTTACCTAACACGCTTTGGCATTGTGAAGAAGTCCCCCAAGGCACTGAAGAAATCCCAGGCAGGTGGTTCACCCACTGAGGAGCCAGCGGGTGCACATACGGAGCTATCGACGGCTACCGCAAAGTTGCCCGTGGGAAATCAAGAACTGGTCAAGTTGCTGGAGAATCTACATGAGCTGGAACTGCTGCAGGCCAAGGCAGAGGCACGCAAGACTCCACCAACAACATCAACCAGCAGCACCACCACCAGCAGCACCACCACCACCACAACAACAACAGCTGCACCACCCACAGCAATGCCCACAGCGCAGCTCATCACACACGGCGCGCCGCTGCTGATTGAGCCAAAGAAACCACGTCGCCGCATCGATCCCAACATCGACATCAATTTCGCCAATGCAGGCAATCAGCAGAAGGAAACCAGCTCCACGGATGAGTTGGCCAAGCTGCTGCAGAATCTGCAGGAGCTGGAGAAGCTGCAGATCAATGCGGAGAATGTGCTCAAGGTCAATCAACCCGCAGCGGCCACACAATCGCTGAGCAATCGCTTTAGCATTGGCGCCAGCAGCAGCACAGCAGCTCCACCAACCACCAGGCGCACCACCACCAGCACCAGCACCACCAGCAAGCCAGCAGTGGATGCCAGTGAGCTGCAGTCGATACTGCGTCAGCTGCAGCAGCTGGAGGAGGCAAACGCTGTGCACAAAGCAGCCAGAACCAGCAGCACCACTAGCACCACCACCACCACACAACGTCCCAGACCCAGGCAGGCTGCTGCACAGGCATTCGGCCTGGACCCGGCGCTGACCAAGGGATTTGGAGCAGCGGATTTGGCGCAACTGCAGCGACTCTTCAGCGATGACAGCCAGCTGGAGCTGCTCTACGAGCAGGCGAGGAACAGCAAGAAGGGCATCAAGAGCAGCAGTACAAGCACTAGCACCACCAGCACCACCACCAGCACCACCAGCACCACCACCACACCTCGTCCTACTAAAGCAGCCGCTGCAGTGGATCATGCGCAGTTCGAGGCGCTGATAACGCGCGTGCAGCAGCTGGAGCAACTGCAGCAGCCCAAGACGACCACGCCCGGCTTCAGCACACGCAATGTGGCTGCCAGTAGCGCCGCCGCCGCAGGCCTGAGCCTGCCCAGCAATGACTACGCACAGCTGCAGCAGCTGGCAGCGCAGTCCTACGACTTGGACGCCTTCCAGGGGCAGGTGGAGATCTCCACAGCGGCAACCACGTCCAAGCAGCGACAGCGTCCACTCAATCAGTTCGAGCGCAGCAACGGGCTGCTGCAGGATGTGCAGCCGCATGACTATGTGCAGCTGCAGAAGCTGCTGAGCAAGGTGCAGGAGCTGGAGCGAGTGCAGCTGCAGGAGACACGCCCCACAACGGGCACGGGGGCACAACAGCTGGTCACAGCCGCCTCGGTGCGCACGCAGAATGTGAAGAGCCTGAATGGGGCGCAGATTGTGTATGCGCAGACGGAGCAGCCCAAGCTGGAGCTGCCTGTGTACAGGCAACCTGCCCAGCCCGGGCTCAGTTCCAGCGAGGAGCTGCGTGAATTTGCCATGTCCAAGCCGGCGCATCCACAGCTGAGTCCTGCCGTGGATCAGGACTTTGCACAGTATCAGCAGTTCTTCAGCAGCCTCGAGGATGGCGGCGAGCGCCAGCACGCCTCGTATCCCAACATGCAGCCCATTTACAAGACAGTCACGCCGTCTCCGGCGCCGAGTCGGGCGACCACCAAGCAGGCCGATCTGGCGGAGCTGCAGAAGCTGCTCTACAACACGCAGCAGCTGCAGAAACTGGGCGTGGCACTGCCCAACGAGCTGTCCCAGCAGCTGGAGACGGGACTGCAGATGCAGCCCACCAGTGCCACGACCTCCTCCTCTAGCACGACCAGCAGCAGCAGCTCCACCTCCACCTCCACCACGCCTGCACCCGCGCAGCCCTCGTCTTCCCCACTGCCCACGCACGACTCCTCCTCGCCCGCTGTCTTCTCGCTGACCACCAGCAGACCCGCCTCGCCACGCATACCGCGCCCTCAGCCCACCACCGAGAGCAGCGTGGAGCTGCCCATTTTCAGTGCCACCAAGATCATTGAGGCGGCCATCAAGCGCGCGGCCAATCGCATTGGCGTCTCCACGGAGCAACCCATCGATCTGGCAGCCAACATGGCCATGGCGGCGGGTTTCCGACGTCGCAGCGACGATGAACTCGACATGGAGGCGGGCGACGATGCGGGCGATGGTGTGCTCGACGGTGATCTGATGGCCGAGTTCAGTGAGCTCAACTATCAGCTGGCCAAGCCGGAGGCGCCACAGGTACAGCCACAGCAGGCGGGGCCGAATCTGAGCGAGTTGCAGCGCCTGATTTCGAATCTGCAGGAGCTGCAGTCACTCAATGTCAGTCTCGGTAAACCAGTGACGACCATATCGCCGCAGTCGCAGGCGGATGCCATCTACCTGCAGTCACAGCAGGCACAGCAAACGGACTCAACGAAGCCGCGTCGCCAGAGCCAGAACGACACAAGCACGCCGACCCTCACGCTGGGTGAGCTGGCCGAGGCGGAGGATGCCACAACGCAGTCCCCCACACGCATTAGCCTCAATTTGGGTCTCAGCGATGCCGACACGGAGACCGAGGATAGCAGCAGCAGCAGCTCAAGCACCACAGAAACATCGCCAAGTGGTTCCAGCACCACTGAGGAATCACGCAACGGTTCACTTGACGATCTGGCTGATTCTTTTGGACCCGATCCAGTGTCGCAGGAACCGCCGCCGGCCAAAAAGAAAAACGGTTTCTATTTCCTGGCCGACTGGAACTCGTTCCTCGAGGTGGGCGACGGTGATGATCAGGTGGTGGTGCGTCTGAGTCCCAAGATCGGAGATCCGCGTGACTTTCTGCCCGTCTAGTCGGTGCCAGTGCAGCCAGACCGGCAGTGTATATAGCTCTTAATTAGCTTCCCCTTTACCACCTTCCTACTCACCATAATCCTAACCCCCCCCTTCCCTCTTCCCCCATCACCCCCCTCGTTATTGTGTGCGTGTTGTATTTATTTTAGTCACTGGTTTTTTTTATCCTCTCCGGCCCCCGGCCCCGTATTCCTTCACGTTTCGCAATCCAACCTCCTCTTTACCCCCTCCCGGCGGCCAGGGTCGTAGTCATAAGTTGGGGTCTAAGCCTAAGTTGTAAGAGTCAAGGAAGAATGTGCTTAACGAAATGCGAAAGAAAGTAATCTAGAGTTTCATAACGACAAGAATTTCACGTTTAGTTTCTAATAAAGATGTGGAAAACCAAAATTATATCTGGAGGTATTTATTCACTAATGGGAGCTGACTTCAGTTTGGTATGATATGGTGAATTCTATATTTGAGGCATATATTTCCGATATGTTTCATGGTCACTGTGTGGTATTATCTATCTAGGTGTATTATTTATACTATTATATATATTATCTTCCTCATTGTTCTTGTTTTATTTGTATTTTTTGTCATCTAAACTTTATCGTTTGGGTTGAGTTACTTGCAATATGTTACAGGGTATGCAAAACAGCGTATACCGTTCATCGTTGCAGAATGAATTCATGTTCAACTTTACACTTTTGATATAAACTTTATCTTCAATAATAACAGTAAATTTGTAGCATACATAACTCGAGTATAACTTAGAAACGAGACAGATTAGTTGTTTTATATACAGAAAGTAGTTTAGATTACTAATTGGTAGATATCAATACATATAGAGGAATGAACAATAAGGCAAAGCTAATGCTAGAGTTGAATAGCAACATAAATATATATACACAACAAATAAGCAACAACTGCTAGAGTCCCAAGTTAGTGGGACATTGCAGCCAGGGTTCAAAGAGACCCGGAATGACGAGCTCGTAGAAAATCAAACGACGCGCTTGCACCACTGCCAGCGTGTAGAGGGCACCCGGAGGTCGCTGCAGCGGCAGACGAACTGCCAGCAATTGCAGCACAGAGGACTTCTGCGCTGCTGCCGCATCCGACTCGGCTTGGAACTGGGCGAAGGGCACAAAGCCCTGGACACCGCGATAGATGAAGACGCGCACCAGGCAGCAGCCCTCGACAAAGGCCAACAGTGTCTCGTCGCGGATGCGCAACGTGGTGAGCTCGCGCGCCCTTTGATTGGCGGCCAGTGACTGGAAGAGAGTGCCGTTGGCATGATGCAACTGGATGTGGGCAGCAGGCGCCGTTGAGGGTGCCACAGGCGGAGTGTCGGGCACAACCAGCGAGAGACGCGCATAGAGAAGGCGCGCACGATGCGCGGGACCAACGTACACGCGAATTGTCTGCACATGCTGCCACTGCTGCTCAGGTGGAGGCAGCACCGACTCCTGCCTGCTGCTTGCCTCCTGTTGCAGTTGCTGCTGCTCCAGCTCGTGCAGCACCTGCTGCAGCTGACGCAGTCGTGCAATCACCGCATGCAGTCGCTGTGTGTGATCATCTCCGAGATCTGTGTGCAACTCAAAGCTGCCCTCGTTGGCCAACAGCAGCACATCCAGCAGCGTGTGCTCCAGCTCTGCGATGAGCAAGTGTTGCTGCTCCACAACGTCGCTGTCATTCGAGGGCCCCAGGCGAGCATGCAGTGCCAACAGCTCCTCCACCACCGGCCATATCAAATGACCAGCGCGTGCAGCCAGCACTCTTGCTGGATTATCTGGCAAGGGCAGCGTGTCCGTTGGCAGCGCTGCAAACACCTCCGAGCCAGTGCGACTGGCATGACGCTGCAGTTGCCTCATCAGCCAGAGAAAGTCCTCGACCAGATGCTCGTCGTCAAACAGATCGCTCTCGGGTATACTCAGCTGGGTGATGTTCACTTCGGTCTGCAGACGAAAGCTGAGGTGCTCCAGGAGACGTGCCCGCAACGTCTCGTACTGCTCCTGGCTGAGCGCATCAGTTGCATCCAGATGTGGCCGCAAGTGCGACTCAATGCTCGGCTGATTCAGGTACTTGATGGCATGTTGATAGCTTGGCACTCGTCGCTGCTGCTGCTGCTTGGCCTCGTGTTGCTGCTGCAGGCGCTGCAACGAGCCCTGCGACAGTTCCAGCGGTTTGATCTCAATGTGTGCACTGGTTCGCCAACTCTGCAGATTCTGCGGGCTGCTACAGTTCCAGCTGTCAACCAGTTCGTCATCATCCTGCAGCTCGTAGCTGGTCATAAAGCTGAACTGATCGCTGAAGTTGCCATTGCTGTCATTGCGCACCTGCAGCACGGTCACCTCGTCAATGGGGCCGCTCTCAAAGGCGCTGGAGCTGGCGTAATCTGTGCCGTTCCAGCGATAAATGCGTGTCCAGCAGCCCTGCTCGTTGAGCAGCAGATAGTTTGAGTCCTTCGATGGCGACTTGAGTGCGAACGCACGACGCAAGTCTGGCTGCTCATTTGGCTGGCGCAGTTGGAAACTGCGACGCAGCTTGGTCACTTGGTACGGCAACTGCAGCAGACCAAATAGCTTGGCCAGACGCTCGCAGAGTTCCTTATATTGACCAGTCCAGGCTGCGGTCTGTCGGCGATAAACGTCATGCGCCTGCTCCCGTTGCTTGACGCGCAGCCAGCGCACCCGCCAATTGCCACTGATGACTTGCGTGGCACGCCCCTGCGCCCACAAGCTCTTCTCATGCCAGGCGGCATAGTCGAAGCCGTTGATGTGGAAGCGTGTGCGCAATTCCGGTGCATGCAGTCGCTCAAAGTGCAGCGGCGTCTGCAGGCACAGCGCATCCTCATGCAGCGTGGCCACATTGCTCAAATTGAAATTGGAGTCACCATTGATGGGCGCCGTGGCCAGCAGAGATCCGCTCACAAAGATCGACTGCATTACCAGCGGGGTCTGCACGCGCTGCACATGCGGCGAATTAGTCTAAGAAAAGAGAGGAAACAGTTGAACAGTAGTTGCGCGACTGCAAGTTACCCTGTACTCACCAGCAAAGTGTTGGCATATTCCTCACTCAAATTGCGTCCATTCACTAATCCTTCCAGCAGCTGCACATGAGCTGCATCGGCCAAATGAAGTTCCTGGGCCAGCAATGGGAAGCTGAGATGCTGCGCCGTATGCAGTGTGACCACACGCGACAGATTCAAGTGGTTCAGCTGCTCCACTCGCAGCGCATTGTTGTCCAGTGCACCAGCAGCAAAGTTGATGGCATCTACAGCTTGCAAAGAGAGGGAGAGTCAGAGTTAAAGTTATCTGTAGAGGAATCATTATCACTTCACTTACGCTCAGCCTGCCACTGCCGATCCACGCGAATCGTATCGTGAATCCATTCGCTTATGTTGATGCCATTCAATCGTTCTCCCTGCAGCCACAGCTGCTCCACATGAAGCTCCTTCATTGTCACTGGCGCCTCGAAGCGCACGGGAGTGTGCAGTGTTACCTCGCTATAATCACCATCAATGAAGATGAGCTGCTGCAGCAACTCCTCCAAGTCTATGCCATTCAGCTCGCGAATGTGCGCGCCTCCTTGAATACTCACGCGCCCCGTGAAGATCTTGTGACCCTCTACAAGCACTTGGCTCTGTTGCTTGTCAATCACATCGCTGAAGAACTGCTGCAGTGGTTCCACACTACGATTGCCCAGGTGGCCCAGCACAGTGAGATCTTGCAGCTGCATCTGCGGCAATCGAATCTGTCCACGATGCACAAAGGCATACAACTGTGGCTGGTACTGCAGACGCTGCTCCAACTGGCTGACAGCTCGGCCATTGAGTTCGCCCAGCAGCTGCAGCTGTGACACGTAGAGATTCGCCTGCAAGTGCACATTGCCAGCGAAGTTCAAAGGTTGCAGCCGATTTGCCAATTTCTCGAAGGGAATCCCATTGAGCGAGTGCAATTGCAGTTCATTCACCACACGCACATCACCCACAAAGTTCTTGGTGCCCCGAATGATCAGTTCATGTTGCTGCTCCGATCGAAAGACAATATCATTGAGTAGTTCGGGAAAGAGACGATGATTGTAGCTGCCTTGCAGCACCAGATCGCTGCTGAACACCGGTGAGTCCTGCAGGCGCCAACGTGTGCGCAGCTCATTGGGTTGATCCAGCCAGACCACGTCGCGCTGCACCTGTGCGAGATCACGTCCATTGAGTGTGCCCATCACTTGCACTCCGCCGCTCACTGCAATTTGCTCCACCTGCAGCTGGCCATGGAGTATGAGCAGCGGCAGTTCGTCCAACTGACCCAGAAAGCTGAGCAATCGATCTGCATCGTATCCTTGCAGCCTTGACGCCTCCACACCCATTGGCAGTATCAACTCCTGCACCTGCACATGATCCAAACGCGGCTTATATTGTAGCAACTCATGTAGCGAGTGACCATCAAGCTGCCCGCCACCAGTCACATTGTGTGCGACATCCACTTGCTCGGCCTGCAGCTGCTGGAAATGCGCCTCACTCAGATGCATTGGCTCGTCTAGTGTCTGATAGCCCGTGGCAAGGGGCACATCATTCAACAGGCGCGTCACATGCAGCTGTGGCAGCTGCAGATCATTGACAAAACGTAGCTGTGTCGTTGGTGCCACTAGCGCTGCATCCACACGTAGGCTCTGCTCAAGAAGATGATCCAACTTGACGTTGTCGTAGGCGCCGCTCAGTCCAAGACGATGGAAGTAAATGTAACCATTGAGTTGGCTCACATTGTGCAACGTTTGCTCGCCGTGCTTGTTCACAAAACGATCAATGGGAATGCCAGTCACAAGGTTATCCACAACATGTGCATCCACGGGCAAGGTCAAATGCTGCACGTGCTTTGCTCCTGCTATGAGCAGCTCATCGTTGGCATTGCTCGGTCGCAGTGCAAGATCAGCAAATAGCGAATCGTAGCTTTGATTGTCCAGCAAGCCACGCAGCAGCAGCGGTCCATTTACAATGAGCTGGGCAAAGTGGCAGGCAGCATGAATGTGCTGGGATTCCAGCAGCGTGGGATTCAATGGCGCTTGCTCAAACTGACGACCTTGGGCGCTGCCATTTAGCTGCAAGGCAAGACACATAAAAATTGTGATACAGAAGGAGAAGGAAACTTAACAAAACTACCTGCAACTCCTCGGTTACTTCCAGCTGACTGAATGTGACCGAGCCGGGCCAGTCCTGTGCATCGCTCAGTGTAATTGCATCCAGTGGATCGCGTCCATTGATGGTGCCATCGGTGTCCACAGCATTGACAGCTGAAAGAGAGCACAAGATTGCAATTAGAGCAAATCAAAGTCAGAGGCACAAAACCTACAGAGAGTCTGGGTGAAGTACTTGGGCGCACGGACAATGCTGCTGGAGCTGCTCTGCGACCAGAGATAGTCGTCGGGAAACTTGAGCTCGTTCAGCGCACTCAAATGCAACGAGTCCTCAAAGACGACAGCCTGAAAAGGGAAGCATAGAAGAGAAAGTTTAATTCAAAGGATTCTCCTCTCTAGATTCATGCAACTTACACCTTTCACCTGCAGCTGCGACAATTGCAGCGGCTCGTTACGAAAGACAAGCTGTTGCATGAACTGCGTCCACTCCAGACCGTTGATGTACTCACAGCTCACATCTCCGGCCAGTTGCAGGCGCTCTCGCGTGCTTGAGGGTAGAGATTCGGGTGGCGCTTGAACTTGATGCTGCAGCAGCTCCAGTCGTTGCACATTGATGGTGCCGTTGAACTGCAGTGTGGCATTCTGTATGTAGAAGGGCACATGGTTCAAATTATCGACAATCAATTCCTGTGCTTCGACGACATCAAAGTCGAGCTGCTCGTAGTCGTAGGGGAAGAGCTGCGGTTGGCGCTTGACACGCTGCACGCCGGGAGTGCGCTCCAGCTGTTGATTTAGCTGGCGTATCTGTTGCAACAGTTCATGCAAATCCATGAGGGAATCCTCAGCTGTCCAGAGTGCATCGTTGACAAACAGTGCATCCACCTGGGCATCCTCATTGATCAGCAGCGGCGTGTTTACCTCCTCATAGTGCTGTGCTTCCGGTTCGGGCAGCTGCAGTAGCTGCTCGGCCAGCTGCACAAGCTTGTCCTGGTCTTCGACCCACTTGCTCATAAAGTTGTGAATCTCCTGCAGATCGTGCAGCTCCGAGTTGCGCGGCAATAGCTGCGTGTGCAGTCGGAACAGACCCGAAGTTGCTGCTTGACGTGGCACAAGCAGCAACGGCGGCTGCACCTGACGAACCAATGCAGCTCCAATAAGGCCAGCGTCACGCAAATCGTCCAGCATGCAGCCAGCGCCATGACGAATCTGTGCACCCACTTCACAGGGCGCAGGCAGACTGGCCTCAAAAGCTTCGCCGTTCCACACGAGCACCTCCAGCTGCAGCAGAGTGTGCGTATCGAAGTAAACACGATGTTGCACCAACAGCAACAGATCATCCCGATAGCTGCGCACGGGCACAGGCATGAATAGCTCCACCAGGCCAAAGTTCTGGCCCAGCACTGTCTTGGGCAGCAACCGGCCCTGCACATAGGCCAGGATCTGTGGCTTCTGTCCGCCCAACGCCAGGTAGCTGCGTCCGCCCATTTGAAAGGCGGTAATATCAGCGATCTGCGGTGCATCCAGATGCTGACGCAGTTGCAGCTGCAGGCCTGCATCCTGTGACAACTCGTGAATATTGTGGGCATAAACGAGAGCTTCGTCTGTCTGTCCCACGGCAAGCAGCAGATCCCGCCCCGTGTCGAGCACAGCAAGCGCAGTGATCGGGTCTTCCAGCTGCAGACGTTGCACTATCCAGAATTCCAGACTATCCACGTCGTGGGCATAAATGTTAAGCGTACGATTGTGTACCATAGCCAAGTGCTCGCGATTCTCGACGACAAATGGCAACAGTTTGGTCACTTGGCTGCCCAGGGGCCACTGCCAGAACTTTGCCAGACCCACATCGTTGTCGAGGCGATACCAGAGCAGTTGCTGCTCCGTAGCCAGTACCACGAGACTTTCCTGCTGCAGCGTATTGATGTTCCATCTCTCAAAGCTGATCATAGTATCAATGCCAGCCGGGAATGGCAGAGTCTGTAGCAGAGCGAAGCTGCGAAATGTAACAGCATCTTCAACTGGATTTTGTTGCTTCAGCACAATCAAATCCACGCTGCGTCGTCCCACAAAGTATATAGTGCCGTTCTGATGCAGTTGCAGCCATTGCGACACATCTTCACCGAGCTCGAATTCCAGATTCTCTACAATGCGCCTGAGTACAAGCATTTCTCGTGTGCGTCGCTTGGAGAGTTCCAGCTGTTGCAGTTGTGCCAGATCTATGTCCAATGGCGATGCATCCACAACATTAGCCTGATTATGGAGAACCGCAGCTGGTTCCTGACTGCTGCCGAGTATCTCCTGCTGTGCACTGCCCACAACTGATGGCCTCTGTGTGCCCCCAGCGCGTGCTTTGATATCTGCCTCCAGTTTTTGCACCTCATCCGTATTGCCTTGGGTAGCCACTGCTTGTTGGATTTCCGAGCGCAGCGCCTCAGTTGCCTTGAGTGCGGCTTGGCTGACAACCACCTTGCTGGTGGGTCGCAGTGCAGCAGGTCCCTGCGACTGCTTAGTCCATGTGGGCTGCACTATGACACCATCCTATAATTACATGGTACAGGTTAAGTGTCAGTCAGCTTGGGGGGATGTCTAACTTGCCTGTTCGGGTTCACCCGCCTCGAATGCAGCGTTCAATTCACTACGCAGCTTGTCGACCTCTGCCCGTTGAACTGAACTTATTGATGGTTTGGAGTCGCCACCCTTGCTGCTGCCATTGCATGCCACCAAAAATAGCAGCCACAGCAACAGCCTCATTTCAATTGTCTTTGTTTTGTATTCTTTTTATGAATATTCTCGCAATACAATCAATTACAAATTATACATTCAACACGTGATAACATTTTTCCACAATTTACAAAATTTACCGTTTCTTTTTTTGCAGCGCTGCCAGAGAGTTTGCTCTTCAGCGGCTGGCAACACCAATAGCGCAGCTTTAGCGAGCATTGTAAATTTGCAAGCAGTCCAGTCCAGTACTCAACAAAGAAAATGGTTCCAGTTTTTCTCAATTTTTCTTACAAAAACCCCGTTTTTCAATGCCCTTTCGTGGCTCAGGTGGTCTTGGGGGTGGCAATAATTCGATGTTGGCAGTTGCGCGCACAAAAGTATGCATCAAATTATTCAATGCGAGCGAATTTTTGGCAGCGCCTGCGATTAGCGGGGATACCAACCATTATTTGATCAATATATGGCTAGGGTCCACGCTACACCCTGTAAAAAGGAACAAAACCAAACTATTTCATAAAAATTTATTTAAATATCAAAACACAGTTTCTTTCTTCGTTTAGGTTAATTGTTTAGAAAGAAATGTGTATTAAAACAAGGCATTATTTTTTTTATTTCCAGCCGTTATTATAATTAGTTTAAAATAGCACACTTATAATAAAATTAAACATATGATCATGAATATAAACCTAAATGGCAACAAATAAAAAGAACTAGACTGAACTGACACTTTGGAGATTTCTTCTCTCCTTTAACGTCACAGCCTCCTGGTAAATCCAATATATATGTAGTACACATGTACATATATTTAAAGCGGAAGCTTATCTTTGATTTTAAGTCGAAGTACATTATAGACGATTTCTGTATAATAATTGAAAAATTCGTATGTATTTTTCCCCTTATCAGGCCACACATGCAAATAACTTTTTTCAGTTTTCAAATTAACGCAACGTTTAATGATTTGCGGCTGTTTCTGTGAAACTATAAAGAAAGAGAGAACAATTCGCATGTGGATGAAGTCGATCGAGATTCCAATTGAGATTCAGATTGAACCACATGTTGCCCATGTCCATTTGGCATCGACGACGCACGCACCACATGTCACATGGACACACCAGCCTGAAGGAGGAAGAGAGGTAGGTAGGGTTGTCAGTGGCAATAGTAAAGAGTGAGTATGTTCCCTTTGCCGTTTGTTGCCTGTTGCTATCAGCTACGCAGATCTCTCTTGTGCACACACACGCACGCACACACACACACGTTGACTAAGGCTAAGGTAAGGCAACCCAAGCAGGTCGCTCTCATTCTCTCTCTCTGTGGTGCGCTGCTCTCTCGTTTAGTTGGGATCTCTCTCTTCGGCTCACGCCATGCCGTGGCTCGCTCTCTCTCTGTCTGTCTGTCTCTCTCTGCCGACAAGTTGGGCCAAACGGAGCACCGGGCGCCGACTCAGGCGGTTCGTTCGGTTAGTTCTTCAACGGAATTCATCGTTTTTTGACGTTTGTTCTTGTTGCACACTCACGCACACACACAAACGCGCGCGTGCACGCACGCAGACACGAACAGACACGACAGTTGTTGGTCGCAGAGCAACCACCAAACAGCAACAGCGACAGCAACAAACGAGCCACAAAAATTGTACGTTTTTTTTTTGTTGTTAACAAACAAAGTTCTGCAAAAAGTGAAAATGAGAATAAGATAATTGAATATTGAAGAAAACATTAAACAAAGCTGACGTAGCTGTAATTAAACGCGTTCGTAACAAGTTGTTGCTTTATGTTTCGTGGATCGACCTTTGCGAACTTATCGTCGTAACAGCGGCAACAATAAAACCAACAACAACAGCTAAAAATAATTAAACAGCGCATGTTTCATCGCGCGAATGTGTATGTGCCAATTGTGTGTGTGTGTGTGCTCGAGTGTGTGCGAGTGTGTTTGTGTGTGTGTGGTCTTTGCATCGGTTCAAGTTGAAAGCCCAGCACATTAATTGCCCCGCCGGCGTCTAATTGTCAACACAGTTGAAACAACTTGTTGTTGTTGCTGTTGTTGCAGCCACTGTCGCTGTCGGCGTTCTTCATCTTGTTGTCATTGTTGTTGTTGCAGAGAGCTCTGCTGGCAGTAGACAATTATTCGACATACTATTAAAGTGTTTGGCCTGCAACACACACTTTACTTTGCTCGCATTTCGCGCTTGCGTCTCAGTTTCGCATTTCCTGCCCCAGCGTCGCCAGCGTCGCCGCCACCGCCACCGCAGACGGGCTGAGAGACAGAGAGAGACTGTCGCAGTCGCAGTCGCAGCTTGAGACGGCGACGAGTCGCCAGAGAGCGACACTTGCTTATCCGTCCGGTCGTCGCTCCTTTCTCCGTCTCTCTCTCTGTCTTTGTCTCTGTCTCCGTCACCGTCTCGATTTTCGCGTGTGCAAATTGTGCAAAATTATCAACCTACAACCCAAGTACATAACAACAACAACAACAAACACAACGCACGAGTCCAATTCTGCTGGCTGTGCATTAAGCGACTCATTAGCAACAGCAACAACAACATCAACAACTCTAGAAAAAACAACAACAATAACTGCAAGCAGCAAACAACGAGGCAACAGGTGAGTGCTGTAAGAGACCCAAGGGTCAAATGTGTGTATCTTTTAGATACATGCAAGTGGCACATACATATAGATGCACATGTATGTACAATCGAAATGCGTTAACTTAAACTAGATAACACCTTCTATTATAATATTATATTATATTTATATTAAACATACTTCCATTCGATCCTTTCTTCGATTTCCTTATTCATTAAAAAATGTCATGCACATGGTTTTGTTTCCGCTTCCGTTTCCGTATCAGATAACGGGGTACTACGTCAAACGTGTATTCCATATGCAAATTGAATCCCTTCAACTTATAAATGAGTTGCAGATCAAGATCAAGATCTGATTTTTCTCATATGTTTTCAATTAAGAGTTTAGCTGAGATTCTTAGTGGATTTAACTTGTACTTTAACTTACAAATGTGGAGGAGCCTTTTGACTAATTGCATTTTGTGCCGTGCCTTTTAGACTTGTTCCAAATTATTTAAGGTTTTGCAAATGTACTAAAAGTAATTGTGAGCCCGGAACCAAACAGGTTCAACCCAGCTTTTAGTGTAGTTCTCCAAACGAAATACAAGTAATGAAATTTAGAACTACCAGGCAGATAACTTCAACTATACACGAATATGGACATATGTATATACAGACATATATCCACATTAATATATTCTCAGAAGTTGCTTGAATTGTTTTTTATCTACACTATATAAAGTGATGATCAAATTAATAGGTGTGAAAGTGGAAATTTTGGAATTAGCAGTAAAAAAAAATATAAAAACAAAGTTTTGCCCAGATATTCTATTTTTCCAATGAGCTAACACTATTTAGCTATAAATTAGGCGCATAATCTACACATTTAAGATCACCACCATATTACAGCTTTAAATTATATCATCTAAACATATTAATAAAAGGCTAAGCATTTTCTTTTTATTCACTGATTTTAAGTTCAATTCTTTCGAGACTTCTTTGAATATTTCATGTTGCAGTTATTTCAAATATTACCCAAGAACAATCAACAATTTCAATCGTTAAACTTTTTATTTCAATTTAAAGGGAATATTTCTTCATTGAATTCTGACCAATTTTCCCAATTTCATTGAAACTTCTGCGTCACCAATCAATTTATTCTCAATAGTTTATACATTTGCAAAGATTGTTCGTTGAATGTTAATGCACATTGTTGAAAAAAGCTACAGATAAGCAATCTGAGGTAATCCCAAAAAAATAAAAACAAACACACGCACACACTCACACACACAACTTGCACGCACATTAAGTGAGTCCACAAAGAGAAATAATGAAATTGAGTTATTATCTGCTATAAACACAACGTCCGAACTATCCAGCAATAGTCAGTTGCATAATTGAGATACTCGTGCCCCACACAGCCACAGATACTAGTACAGATACAGATACAGACACACACACACATGCAGACAGAGTTAGAGCGTTTAAACAGAAACTGACCGCTGGCCCATAAACACCTGCAAAGGTGAGTCAGAGCGAGAGAGAAAAAGAGACGACGACGATTAACAGAGGGGAGGAGGTCGAAGGCCATTAGGCACGCCAAATGCGGTGCGTAAATTCGAAGAAGAAGCCAACCGGGGATATAAAACAAAAAGATTTCGGATTGCTAACCAAACAAACTCAAATTGAAGCAACTCTCAACCGATCCGAACCGATCATCGGTTTGGTTTTGTTAGACCAAATAGTTTTCTGAGCTGTTTGTTTATTTAATTAGCATTTATGTGCGGTCGTCGTACAGGGGCAAAGACTACACCAAGGTGTGTGTGTGCAAGTGCGTGTGTGTGTGTGCGGGAGGCCGGACAAATAGCAAAGCGAACAACGCCACGTAAATCCAAGATCCAGACGTTTTTCATAGGTGCACCCATGCCTCCCCCATTTGCCGGCACATGGAAACGAATCTATGCGGGGCACCATTCAATTGATGGAACCTACATCTGTACAATGTTCAATTTGAGCGCTGCAACAGGCGAGCATCTAAAATTAGATGCCAGCTGAGATGCCAACGTCGTCGTCGTTGTCGTTTATTTTCAATCTCAGCTCAAGTATCTAAGTACTTGATCTGTATCTGTTGACTGAGTATCTTTGCATCGCATCTTCTGCCTCTGTTCCGCCTTCTCTTTTATCTTCGGTTCACTCTTGTGCGCTCCGACGAAGTGGCCGGATACATTATCTGACTGGCACAAGTGCACTAAGATCATAAAGTTGTTTAACTAACATCAATAGAGCGCCCAAAGAGCGAGAATTCCAATTCCAAGAACACCAAGCGTGAGCAATACTTAAATATAAATGCCATAAGAATGTGGAGAATGTGAAAAATGCGTATACACTACGAACACCATAAACATGCTCTTATTCCTTACATAGTGTAGTGTGAGCATGATAAACGAGATCACAAAGAGGGTATTTGATATTTGCAATTTCTGCTTAGTTTCAGTTGAGTGTTTAGATAGATGATCCAGCGGGAATTACAAAAAGAAATCCAATAGTATGTATGTATGTTCATCTCCTTGTTGGCTAAATCTGTGGGCATTAGACGGTGAACTATCACCCAGTTAAGATGCATCTATCTTCGGGTACAGAGTGTAGGCTATGCAAAGAAGGCAACGAAACTACCATGGACATGCCCTTGCGACTGTCCAGCCTTTGTATGGATTAGGAGGAAATATATGCACATGGATACCGCAGAACGTCAATTCCTCGATGAAGGATCTGCTCTGTTTCAATAGAAAAGCTGAACAGCATTTGTATCCTTTATCCTTTTTATCCTGTGGGAGAGTTCCTTTTACTAATAATTATAATAATAAATATTTTTACACATATATTGTATTAATGTTTTGTTTCCCATCTGATTTCATCTTCCAGCTGCTCTCCTATGTTAACGAGGTAACTCTAGCGTCATTTAGCAAACCAGAACCGTCTTCTGCCACAATGCTGCAACACACGATGACCAAGCGCAAGACGCTTATCATTGCTTGCTTTGGCATCGCACTGGGCCTTTGCATTGGCACCGTCCTGAAGAACTATCGCGCTCTGGAGATTGTTAAACGCTGCAGTCTGCGACCGACAAACCTGAAGACACCCAATGAGATAATCGGGCTTAACGACGAGGATACCATACAGAACTCGCAACGCAATTTGGTATTCGTGGGCGTCATGACGGCCAAGAGCTTCATCGAAGGTCGGGCCAGAGCTGTGTATGATACGTGGGGCAAGGAGGTGCCCGGACGCATTGCGTTCTTCAGCTCGGAGGGCAGCTATTCAGAGGAGTTGCCCGTGGTGGGGCTGAAGAATGTCGACGATCGATATCCGCCGCAAAAGAAATCCTTTATGATGCTGTACTATATGTATGAGCATTATATCGATCGGTTCGAGTGGTTCATACGTGCCGACGATGATGTCTATATCGAGCCAGATAAATTGGAACGTTTTTTGCGTTCCATTGACAGCTCAAAGCCGCAGTTTATAGGGCAGGCGGGCAAGGGTAACAGCGAGGAGTTCGGTCTGTTGTCCCTCGAATTCGATGAGAACTTCTGCATGGGCGGTCCCGGTGTTATACTCAGCAGTGAGACACTGCGTCGTGTGGCTCCGCATATACCCACGTGTTTGAAGAATCTCTATAGCACACATGAAGACGTCGAGGTTGGCCGTTGTGTGCAGAAGTTTGCCGGTATACCCTGCACCTGGAACTATGAGGTGGGTATTCCAACCTATTTTGCGTGCTGCTCATTTATATACCTTCTGTTCGGATCACAGATGCAGTACATCTTGCGTCACAATTCGAGCGGACGCAACGCCTACACAGGCAAGCTGAAACGCAAGGAGATCCACAATGCCATCACGCTGCACCCGATAAAGCAGGCACCGCTTATGTATCGCCTGCACTCGTATGTGCAGGGACTCAAGGCTGAGCAATTGCGTCAGGAGTCTCTTCTTCTGCATCGCGACATTAAGCGGATGGCCAAGTATCTTGAGGTACCCGATGACAGCACCTACATGCTGCCGAGCGTTTCGCCCGCCGCTATTCCAGATAAGGATAACGGCAAGCGACACTTCGAGGATCACAATATTCTAGGTAAATTAAAATATCAAAGTATACAAATTGAAAACGCAAACTTTTGCCATTCGCCCGTTAAATTGCAATTAGATTGCAACGTGTCATATTTAAATTAGCTATCGATTAATCCTTGTGCAGTATTTTATATACCAAATATTTAGGCCATTATCGATAGATATGTTTTGCAGTGAGCCACTGCTTGAAATCGATAAATAGAAGTAGTTGCTTAGATTGTTAGCGTCGCGGCGCTTTATTTAAATTAACACGAAACAGAAATTTACATTGCAAATGCTAAACATATCGATACAAGCAATTGTATTTGTTAGTATGTGTGTGCGCTTATTTCTATTGGCTCTCCTTGCAAATTGTGGCACCCGGCCCGATGCAAGATGCATAGGACATCAGATGCGGCAACAGATTTTGTTCCATGACGCCGCTAAAGAGATGCGACTGAGGACCTTGAGAAAAGATAGCCACATCCTCACCCGAGTGCACGCCCTTACCAAGTATATAGCTGGGCGTAAAGGAAGCTAATCTCACAGGCAAAGCAAATGATTAACAAATAACTTGTTGGATCTTATTAACAAAGATTCACTCACTTCTGCTCAGATGCGGGGCAGGATTCTCCCGCTTGCCGGCCTTGTTGAGACTCTGCCACTTGCCAATGGCATAATTCAGTGTGCTGTACGGAACACCATCCAAGTCACGCTGAGCTGCATCCAAACCCAGTATGGACGTGCCACGATTGGCGTAACCCGACATGCTCAGCGTATGGGAGTGATCTGCCGTGACAACAATCAGTGTTTCCTGAGCATCACTAAGACGCACTGCCGCCTCAACGGCCGCATCAAATTCAAGCATCTCGTCCAGCGCATACCCAGCACGTGTCTCATGATGGCCATGATCGATGCGACCACCCTCGATGAAAATGAAATATCCATTTGGCTGGCGCGACAAATGTTCAATGGCCGCTTCTGTCATGTCGCTGAGACGTGGCTGGTCCTGTGGTGCCGCCAGATGGTAGGCCATGTGACTGTCACCAAATACACCCAACAGGCTGCCATTGCCAGCGCTGCTGCAGTCACGCAGCTCGCTCAGTGTACGTGCAAAGCAACCATCTGGATTGGCGTCATGCCATTGCTGAAGCAGATCACGTCCATCCGTACGCTCGCTGGCAAACTTACCTAGGCCCCCACCTAATATAACATTCAGATAACGTCCCGGTTCCTCCTCAACCAGCTGACGGCCAATGTCCAGCTCCTGGGAGCGTCGATTCACGTGTGCATAGGCAGCCGCCGGGCTGGCGTCCGTCAGCCTTGTTGTGGTCACAATGCCCGTTGCCTTGCCAGCACGCTGTGCCCATTGTACAATGGATTCCACCGGTGTGCCTTGCGCACTCTGACCAATGCTACCATAGTTGGTCTTCACGCCGGTCAAACAGGCCGTGGCAGCACATGCCGAGTCCGCTGTCTGGCTGTCCGTGCAATAGGTTTTGCTGAAACCCGAGTAGGGAAACTGGTCCATAGCCAATTCACATTCTTCGCCCGTTTGTCCAGCGTGCTGACCCTTCAGTATACGCGCCGCAGTCAATGTGGTAACCGAGAGGCCATCGCCAAGCAGCATTATCACATTCTTGGCCCGCCGATTGTCATCGTTGCCCGCAGTGTGTGCGCGCTGCAAACGCGCCGCCAGTTGCTGTTGCGCCTGCTCTAGCCAGTAGGTAGCGTTGCGTTCATTCTCATTTGGCTGCGGAGGATCCCGTTCGCCAACAGCAACTGGTGAAGCCCTGCCAAACACTGCGTAGATCGCTTGCAGCGTCAACAGAAGCGTAAGCCCGAACCACATGTTGGAAGAACACGATTTTATCGGGCCAAGTTTACTGGGGAAACTTCACTGGGAATGCTTTCAAACGGCAGGGGACCGCCTACCATATCATCTATGGAGTCTATACACATACATAGACATCTGTCATGCCTTCATGTTCATCTTCAGCTATGGAGTCTATGCCTATATGTGGCCACAAACTATGTATGCATGACAATTAGTTGACGGCAGACGGAGCCCATTCTTATATGTTTAAAGATTCAGGTCATATGCAACTGGAGTTGAATTTAATTATAGAACTTTCCACAAGACTGTACACTATTGATGCAACTTCTTATTTCAATCTTTCTTACTTGCAGGCATAAGCCCTGAGCTAAACAAGTTTGTGCCCGAAAGCACAGCGGATCTTTTGGACTGGTCGTTCATCTCTCGTAGTTTGTACACGACGGGCTCGGCGAATCCCAAGCAGAAGATTGATTCAGCCATGCGTGAAGGTCTCGAGGATGTAATCACTGAGGTGATGGAGAATATCAACTACTATTCACGTCAACGTGGACGTGTCATCGAGTTCCGTGAGCTGCTCTACGGTTATCATCGACTAGATGCGCTGCATGGTCAGGATTTGATATTGGATCTACTGTTGATCTACAAGAAGTATCGTGGCAAAAAGATGACTGTGCCGGTGCGACGACATCTCTATGTGCAACGCGCCTTCACGGGCATCTTTGTCAAGGAACTCGATGAGGATTTCTACAATGTGACGCTGCAGCAAAGTGAGTTGACAAAGAGAAGGCGACTCTTTAATCTGTAATTACACAATTCTGTGATTACCTTTGTGCTTATTACCTCAAATAATGTGCCTGAATTTCATTCAAGCTTTGTCCTCCTCAGGTTTGCTGGGCAATCTCCTACAAAGCAGCATTTCGCGCCTGAGCAGCCACTTCACCATGGCGAGTAACCTATTGACACCACCGCCGGACAAGATTGTCTTCGTGCTACCCATAGCCGGACGGCTGGCAACATTCCAACGCTTTCTATTGACCTACGAACGCATCTGCATCGAAGCATCGCAGCACTGTGATCTGCTGGTGGTCATCTTTGGCCCGCGCGAGGAGTTGACCGCACATCTGAAGCTGTTGAGCGATCTGCGGGCGCGGCATATCTACAAACAGATCAATTATATACAGCGCAGTGAACAATTCTCGCGTGGCGTCGCCTTGGACATTGCTGCACGATCGTCGTATATCGAACAGCAGGACATCATTCTGTTCATTGATGTCGACATGGTGTTCAGCGTGGAGACACTGCAACGGGTACGCATGCACACGCAGCGTGGTCGTCAGGTCTATCTGCCCATTGTGTACAGCCAGTTCGATCCAAAGCGACGTGACGTGCCGGATGGCGGCAACGAATCTCCACCCACTGACGATGAGAACGGCTATTTCCGGCATTATGGCTTCGGCATTTGCGCCATATACAAGTCGGACATACTGGATGAGGATATCAATGGCTTTGACAAGGACATTACTGGCTGGGGACTGGAGGATGTCAAGTTTCTGGAGAGGATTGTGCGTGTGGGCACCAGGCAACGTGGTTTCCTATCCAACACCGCGGAAGTTCCATTGGATTATAATGAAGCTGCCGAACAGTGGCGACGTCTAAGCGTATTTCGTGCTCCAGATCCGACACTGGTGCACATCTTTCATGACATTAGCTGTGATGTGCAATTGGATGCCCCGCAGTACAATATGTGCTTGGGCACCAAGGCCAATTCGCTGGGTAGCACGCGCCTTTTGGAGCAGTTGTTCTTCAATAATCGACAGAATGTCGAGTTTATCGCCGAGTTCAATCGCCAGAAGCAACAGATTAGATGAGAGGTCTTTCTCTGTCTTCTGGAATGTTCCAAAATAGTATTATGCTTAATGTTTCCTATCAGTGTGAATGAGAGTGTGTGCGTGCAAAATAATGCCAAATTTTATTGTAAATGAAAAGCTACAAAACGATACTTAGAAAGAGATAGAGAGAGAGAAATAACGAAACCGAGAGAGATAGAAGATTCGCATTCGGCTCGCCGGAACTTGAAACAGCCCTTGCAAAACTTATAAGAATAACCGTTAGTTCCTTAATGAAATATAAAATGAATTCTTGAAGCCGTCGTCGCGACGGTTCTTTCTTTATTCAATTTGTTAAACGACATCAAAAGAGAATGTGAACACACACATAGTATATAATACATTGTATATATTGAAGCACATGTATATAGTTTATTTTGTCCCGAGAAGATTTCATAAATTGACATCGATAAGTTTCATTAATGAAATTCGACATAAACTTCTTAAGACTATTTCCGACTCTAGGGGACATTTCGAATGCTTCGTCTTTAAAATGCTCAAAGCCCAAACTTTAGTTTCACACAGTCAATGGCCATTCAGATGTCTTAGACTATATGTTTTTTTTTTTTTTTTTGATTTTCACATATGTGTGCATGCATATATCCTTTTGAAAGGGTTCGCCTTTAGTTTTTAAGGAACAAACTTATTACGGCTGCACTGTGCAGTCAGGTTTCATTTAAGTCGTATTCGTAGAAACATAGCTTAAATTGTTGTAAAATTTTAAAATTATTTGTACATTACATAAAAAGAAATGAAAATAATTAAAAAATTTTGTAGTTTGCATGTTCTAATGTAGATCTTAAGAAAACCTTATAGTTTGTATGTTATATATGCATGCATACATATGGTATGTATACTATATGTTTCGAATTTACATATAGTCGACAGGCAGAATGCCGAGGAGCGCCAGCGCCGAATTCAGCACCTGACGAACAGCTTTTACCAAATAGATGCGAGCATAGAGCATGGGCATCAGATTGGCGCGTTTTTGCAGCAGAATCTGCTTGTTGCGGTAATAGCGACTAAATAGACTGGCCAAATTTACTATGTAATGCACTAGTAAATGCACCCCACACTGGCCTTGCTTCAGCTGCACCATCGAGGACTCCAGCAATTCGGGGAATCGAAGCAAATATCCATAAATTAACTGCCAGTCCAACTGCAAACATTATAAATGACGGTGTAAAACAATAAATGTGAATATCCACAGTGGTATAAGATACTCACGTCATCCTCAAGCAGACTGAGATCGACTTTGTCGAGCGGCGGCAACGGCTCGTAGACACCCTCGTTCACTTTGTTTGCGAAGGTGCGCAGCAGTGTCTCCAGACGAGCAGAATTGTAAAGTATGTAGTTTGCTCCCTTGGAACTGCCCAGGCCGGTGCGCACCACAGTGGCGCTGCTGCTGTGACGCACTTCGAACAGATCTACGATCACAGCTGCGTGACCCAGACGCTGCATCAAAGCCTCAAAATCATTGTTTCTAGCGCAATCGCGCACTCCATGGCGATGCATGGCAATCAATAGCATATCGTTGGAGCGTAGGCTGTATTAAAGAGAATCATGATTAGTTAGTGATTTGAAATACAGACAGCAGGCAGTGACCACTTACGCCATG
Source organism: Zaprionus capensis (assembly GCA_018903675.1). Taxonomy (NCBI): domain Eukaryota; kingdom Metazoa; phylum Arthropoda; class Insecta; order Diptera; family Drosophilidae; genus Zaprionus; species Zaprionus capensis. Next base: position 8,230,604 of record JAEIFN010001073.1, on the reverse strand, counting down.
TAGCTGCCGCTGGTAAGATTGGTGGCGGTTTTCTTAACCGGCTCCAGTACTGGACCGCAAACAAGGCGGACTTTTGTCTTCTTATCCAGTTGCTCGGTGGACAGGCGACGAGGCTGGTTATTGCACTCGATGCTAACATGCAGAGTGTCCTCCGTCTGGTCATCAGGCTCGACGAAGCGCCAGTTGGCATACTCCAGTAAGCGATGTACAATTAATGCCAGTTGTTTGGCACGGAATTTGTGGAGTTCTTTGATATTCCCGATTTCCCGATCGGAGAACTGTTCATGCACGGTCAAACAGAGAGTGGGGGCTGTCTGCTGATCAGGGTCATCTGGATTTTTGTAGCGTCCGTAGTTGTCACCTTCAAGCATTATGGAGTTCAAGACGTGCGCAATGATTGGGGCACGCTGGAAACGCAAGGCGTAACGTTCCTTTCGCAACTTTGTGGTGCTCAGAAATGAAAATACCCATTTCTGACTAGCCTCCAACAGCTCCTGGATAGACTTGTCATCTGGCAGCACTTGCTCCGAATCAATGCGCAGTTGCAGTCCCTGCTTCTGGGCAAAGCTTGACCAGTTGATTCTATTTGCTGCAATGCTCAAATCTCCCTGTTCGCACAGCTTCTCGTTGTGGTAGCGAACCAGTTCGCCATAGCGCTGGAAACACGGTGGAGCGTCATCCTCGGGCTCCGGATAGAGAATAAAGTACTCAATTAGTTGGCGTGTCAACTTATTAATGGGATTGTGCGACATTGTGCTTCTTCTACAAAATAAAACCAATTTATAGACAACTAATCAGTTAACTGCATTCGAATGTTTTTGTTTTCGTTATTTTTTTACTTTTTTGGTGTCTGTGCGTGCCAATAAAATAAAAAATTGCCAATTGAATCGATGTAGCGATATATTAAACGGAAAAAAATAATTTGAAGAATTGACTAAAAACTTTTTGTTCTTTACAGCAAGAAGAAAATTTTCATTTACTTTTTTCGTCGCAGTTAAAAAACTCGTCGCCTACTGAGGGTTTTCAAAAAAGTATTTTTATGTTTCTTATTTATCGATAGCAGCAACAGACGATTATGGTTGCATTTGTTGTCAACGTTTTTTGCATGATTGAGTGATTAATAAAACTAGGCATTCTTTAATTTGTTAGGCTTATTTGAAGATATTAAACTTTGTGCACAAACAATACACACTTACAGCCAATTGAATTGATCAGAAAGGTCAAATGTTCTCCACTGACGTCACACAATTTCCAGAGCTCATCGATAACTTCGTTGGTGGCGTTACCCTACATCGGACTGCAACAATTGAATGTCAAAACTATCGATAGTGTTCGACAGGAAATAATAACAAAAAAGCGCAACACGCACAAAATAGACACACAAAAATAAATTGCATTCAGAGTTGTATGTGTGAATCTGTATGCAATCAATGCCGCGTAATTTGGCCCCTGGATCTCGCCTGGTGGATCTAGGCGTTGTCTGCCTAATATGCTTGCGCGCCGAGCCCGGTTATTGTTCCATTTATGGCCGGGATTTGGATACACCTCACATGCAAATTGTGGACAAGATACGCAGTTGCAGTGCATTGCAACTGGACCGACCCCTGCTAACACAATTGCCGGACAAGATATGTCACGTTTGTCGCAACGAGCTGAGCATCACGTATCGTTTCCAGCAGAAATGCCTCGAGGCGCAAAAAGTGTTCCAATCGGCAACGACAGCGACGCTGCTGGTGGATTTCGACAAATTGCAGCTGGAGCAGCAACAGCAGCTCAAGTTGCCCTCGAGCCTGAAAATCAAACGTCTCGAAACAGAGCCGGTCTCCACTAAAATAAAGTATTACACAGACGATGTTACGGACACGCTGGCCTTGGTGAAGCCAGAGGACGACACTGTGACAACAATTGTGCTGCAGGATATGACCGATAATGAAGATGATAAAATGCTGGCACTAGACGTCGACTGGGCGACGGAGCCCATCGAGGAGCAGCAACATTGCGATTCGGATCAGGGCAATGATCAGGATCTCGAGCTGGACCAGGAACTGGAGCAGGAATTAGAACATGAACAGAAACTAGAACTGGAGGATGATGATTACAAGTTGTCTGACGAATTGCAGGACGATGTGCAAGTGGCTCCATGCATCACCATCGGCAGCAGTAATGACAACAACAACGATATCACTAACATAAACAACAACAGCAGCAGCAGCCTGGGCATAAGCATTAACGGCAGCAGCGGGAGCATGATGTCACGCAATCGACGCTCCACGGAGCCCAAGATATGTGATATCTGTGGCAACACCTACAAGTATCAGCACGCGCTCAACGCCCACATGCGACGCCACAACAACGAGCGTCCGTATCCCTGCGAAGTCTGCCAGAAGGCATTCATCTCAAATGTTGAGCTGCGTCGTCACATGCGCGTCCACACGGGGCAGAAGCCCTACGGCTGTCACTATTGCGAGCGGCGGTTCTCAGACTTTGGCAGCAGCAAGAAACACGAGCGCATCCACACCGGCGAGCGACCCTACGTGTGCGAGGTGTGCAACAAGGGATTCGCCTATGCCCACGTGCTGTCCGTGCATCGGCGCACGCATACGGGCAAGAAACAGTTCCAGTGCACGCTGTGCGAAAAGGGATTCACCAAGAAGAGCTACCTGGCCACGCACATGGAGCAACATCGTATCAGTCGCATCGTCGAAACGGAGACAGGCAAGGCGGTACTGCAGCGACTGCCGACGCGGAAGCAACAGCGCCAGCAGCAGCAGCAACAAGAAGAGGAGAAGAAGCGGGAGGAGCAAGAGAAGAAGGAACAGGAAGAGAAGAAGCAGCAGCAGAATCAGCGGATTGAACGAAGATTAGCGCAACGCATGCGGTACAAAGACATCGACGATGTGGACGGTGATGACGATGACTTCGAGGATGACAGCGTGGCGCTGGGCAACACTTCACTCAATCAGGCGGCAGCTGATGAACAGACCAAGGTATTGGAGGAGTGCATTGTGACGAACGATTTCATGTTCAACGACGAGGATGCCGACGAGACGGAGCACGATCTGGATGATTATCATGACACCGATCTGGATGAGAACGAGTTCCAGAACGTTCAGCATGGCAAGGGACCGTATGGGCTGGTCAGTGATCTTCTGGATGCTGAGGATCTGGTCAACGATACCAAATACTTGATTGATTAGCGCTTCCTTCTTCCCCCTCTTTCCCCCATGTCATCCCCGACATTGTCATTGTCTACGCCATCAACATTGCCCTAAATACCCAAGAGCAACCAACCACACACCCACCCAGCCATCACCATCACCACCACCACCACCCACCTGTAAGCAGTAGTTTCATCGTAACCATAAATGGGTAAATTAGAATAGTTCTCGCAAGCTGTGTAAATAAAGCCGAGTTGGCAACGGTTTCCAACATATTCTTTTGAATAATGGATCAACAATGTCTTAATGATCTCTTTTTCTTTTCTCCTTTCTCCCATCCCCCACCCCCCTCCCTATCCCCTACCAACTATTATACAAAATCAGCTGCGACACATAAATCGAGAACAACTGTATACACGAGAGCTGCGTTTCAAAAGAAGCAACTCAATAATAATCGCACAGTGCCCGCTCGCTAAGTGGAACCATTTCGAAATTCGCAAATACTTTATAGCTTTCCAAAAATGATTTGCATACTTCATTCAGTATCCGGTTGCAGTTGGCGAGCGATTACTGTACTTGCATTTTCTTGCTTTGTCTCGAATTTCAGTATTGTTATGCGTTATCGTAAATGAATGTTGCAATGTGTAATGTTTTCATTCAATATCGTAATTGTATATTTGCTATAAAAAATTCGGACAATTAAGCTAACAACTTTTTCGGTCTCTCTTTTCTTTATGCTTAAAATATGGGAAGGTTTTTGTTTTTTTGTTTCTTTTTTCAGGAATGAGGAAACGGCGGAGGGGTATTAACGTGCTCATCACACGTTTCTACGTTGATGGCCAGCGCTGTGTCGGCTGCTGTTCTGAACAGAAGACGAAGCACGTTTTTGGACCGGTTTTGTGGAGAGGTCAACGTTTTGGCCATGCGCCCATGGGCAGAATTTCATGGCTTACAGAATTATTAACATAATTTATTTTTAAACTATTGCAAAACTTTGCCCAACACATTGGAAGTCATATATGTATGTAAAAAAATGGTATAAAAAACGTACGAGCAAAAAAAATCGGTTATGAAATATTTGGGTAGACGAGGTAAGGTTAAAATTGTGATAATAAATTACAGTTAGCTATGCCGATGGCGACGAGATGGAACAATAAAACTTGAACATCAACAGGCGTCGTCTTAGTCCTCGAAGGTAATGCGACCAGGTCCATGGTTCTTCATGTAACGCCTGTAGGCCTTGTAGCGCGGATTCTCGGCCAATTTCTTCTTCATCTCCTCATCTTGCTCGGCCTTCCACGTCGCAAAGTTGTCGCGCTCCCAGAGCTCCAAGTGCAGGTACTCTTCGATCTGTTTATCCTCCAGCGAGTTGAACTGATGCTGTCCCATGCCCATGTGACGCCGTATCAAATAGAGCTGCTCCTCCCGGCCGTACGACTGCTTCTGTATGGTGAATCGCCAGAACCATTTGGCGTGCCACACCAGAAAGTTGAACAGTGTGTACGGGCAGATGAGCAACTGCACCCAGAGCACGTCCCACACTGTTGGTTTCGCATAGCCACCCTGCACGTCCATCTTCTCCTCGATTACCTTGCGTATGATGCGCTCCAGTTCCTCCTTCTGCTCCGTTTTCGAAAGATTCTTTCGATTCTTTCCCTTGCGATTGTGCACACGTTCCTGTACCTCATCGCGTGCTATGTCCAGCGCCTTGTTGCGGTATTTGGGAACGGTGGCAAAGTACTTGATGGCCGCATCGTAACGCTGCCAGCCAGAATAGTACTGGATCACCGAGATGATGGTCAGCGTGACGACAATCACTATTCGCACATCTACCTTGGGCGCCACGCGTCGTCGGTAGTAGCGATAGTAATGCGCATAGTAGGCATCCGGATTGTCCAACATGTAATCGTAGTCGGTGCGTGACTCTTCATCGCGCAGGATTTCGTAGGCGGTGGCTATCAGCTTGAATTGCTCCTCCGCCAGCGCCTTGGCCTCTTCGCCACGATGCAAATCGGGATGATGCTTGCGCGCCAGCAGGCGATATGCCTTACCGATTTCCGATTTGGAGGATTCACGTGTCACGCCGAGCACATCGTAGCAGTTCTCCTTGCCACAGTAGAGACCCTCCAGCAAGCCGAGTGACAATGTGGGCAGAGCGCACACCAACAGGCAGGTGTAAAGCCATCTCTGTCCCGACTGTGTGTGTGGCATTTTGTGTGGTTAGGTGTATGTGTGTGCGTGCGTGTCTGCGAACAGCTGTTGCTCCTCGTCAGGTTGCCCTGCAGTGCTGTGCCGTGACGTGGGGGTGCGCAGCGCCTTGTACCGATTGTCAGCTCCTCGCAGTACTGCCTCTATGTGTGCGTTGCTTGCCAGGCAGCTGTTCTGTTTGGAACGCAGCTACGTTGCTTCTATGCTGGGCTCATACGGGCCTTTGGCACTTTCACTTCGGCCTCGGCTTCTTAACGTTCTTTGCGGCTGTTGTCTAGAGTTGTATTGGTGCCAGCGGAGTCACATTGAACTTGCATTGCTTTCGTTTGTTTAAATGAACTAGATCATCTGCATGCCGGTGAACAAAAAACGCAAAGTTTATGATTTTTTTTAAAAATTTATGCATTAAACTCAATATGTTGCCAAATTTAAATGAATATATACTTTTGTATATTTTGATATTGTCGTTTTACAACTACACATCTTGTGTTCCAACAATATACTATATTTTTAAAAGACCCGCTTAGTATTTTATTCAAAAAATATGAATTAAATAAATCAAATCGATTCACTAATCCGATAACATTGATTCCGATTATTAAGACATTTCATTCGAGCTCTTTAAGTTCTTGCGTTGGAATTTAGCGTATATGCCAATTCGTTTTCAAAAGAAAAAATAATGGATTTTTTTTCCGAAATCGATGCAGTTAAAAGAAGTCTTATCGAGAGCACCGAGCTCATTAAGTCATTCGAAGATGGTTAGTCGACTGTGTTTTTTGTATGATCATTATAAAAGGATTGTTAATTCTCCACAGGATTCGGTGACAATGTGCTCGACGAAATGAAGAAACTTGCAGAAGAAATGACAAACAAACGTTTGCAGCTTGGCGAAAGGCTGATTCGGTTAAAGGATAACCAGAAGCGTATTGATAATACTTTGAGACAGGCATCGGCGGATAGTAAGACTTTAGAAGAGTTTAGAGAGAAGCTAGAAGAACTAAACGAAATGGACAAAAAGAAACGCGTCAACATAAAACTAACTACTGAATACAAACAGTTCAAAAAAGAAATTTTGGGTGAATCGAATGTTGCTGAAGCAGATGACATCGAAGTCGTTAATGTTGTCTCTATGTACGATCCCTGGACGAAGGCACTCATGGTGGATCCTGTGCGCAACACGAAGTGTGGACATTACTACGATCGGGAATCTGTGACAGCTTTGATAAAGGAAAACAACAGTGTGCGATGTCCAGTGGCCGGCTGTGCTACAAAATCGTACATAGACTTAAATAGTCTGATAGCCGATAGGGCTTTGCTAGAAAGAATCAGAACGTATAAGGCTGAGCGGGAAGCGCTGGAGGCTTTGTCATCGGAAGATGAAAATTAATACCTTTCATAACTTGGAAGTCAGTATTACGAAAATGCTTCTTGAGATTTATATTTTATAAATATTGTAAAAAAAAATGTTACTTTGATTTTGGGCACTATTAAATATTTTTTAAATTGAAAAATTGTACTTTTCAGCTGTGGTTGAATTTACATTTAAAGTCGAGTCTATTTGTTTACGTTTTGAAATACAATAAACTAGGTTTGGTGTCGCTATAAAAAGGTGGCAACACTTCTCGATTACATTTGCCAACAACAATCGATATAAACATATGATTTGTACGCCATGTGGCAACGCTGTCAGCTGTTTGGCATAAAATACATTTGGGAATAATGCCCACGTCTGTTTGAGCATCAGCAAAAAACAAATTCTTGCAAAGAGCACGCATGCCGTGGACAAGCACTTAAAACGCTGTGCAGCAGCAAAAGTAACAGTTGCTGGAACAACAGCATCGTTTACAATTTTGAGTCAACCAAGAACCCAGGAACGCCGCTGGCAATGATGCCGATGCCCATGTCCGCATTCGCATACGATGTGGCCAGCTGCACTCACACGCCTGCTGAAACGTCGCTTTATTTACATAATCCTTGTGCTGCTCGTCCTTGTCTACATATTCGGCAATCTATTCGATCGGGTAAGTGTCGCTATTCTTCTTTGTTTGAGGAAATAATCTTGACCCTCCTCCAATGCAGGAGGGCGCCTTCAGTGGATTGCATTATGATGAGTACAAAGTGCAACGGACACGCCCGTTACTCTGGCAACAGCAGCTGCTGCCCCCTGAGGAGCATCTCAATCGTACGCGCGATCGGGAGTTACGATGCCGCAACTCAGTTCAGGGCCGACAGCTGTTGGCCGACGAACGTGGCTTCGTCTGCCTGCGTGAGCAGCTACTGCCCAATGGCTGCTGCGACCTGGAGCTCTCCGATATCAGCTACTACAGCTGCAGAAGCTGTAATGCAACATCGCATTGTTGCTCCATTTACGAATACTGCGTGTCGTGTTGCTTGCATCCGAACAAGCAACCACTGCTGGAGCAGGTACTCGAGGCATTGGACACACAAAAATACATATACGCCAGCGTGGTCGATCATTTCGAGCTGTGTCTGGTCAAGTGCCGCACCAACTCGCATTCGGTCGAGCACGAGAACAAGTACCGCAACGAGGCGGCCAAATACTGCTATGGCACCACCGAGGCGCACGAATCGCAGCTCGCAGTGGCACCCAAGGGCGGTTGAGTAGCTCTATTACAGCCTCTATAAGATCCAACAATTGGGATGCCAAGAGAGTGTGTCAATTGCTCGAGTTCTGTTTCATCTCAGGTTTTTTTTTTTATCTATTTTATACACCTTGTTTTCTTACTCGGAGGTCGGACAATTGTAATTAAAATAGCAACTTAAGCGAGAAGGTAGACCTAAGAATGTATATAGACCACATAGACCCATGATAATGTTATATATTAGAGACTGGCATGAATGTATTTATTCCCCATTACCTACTCAAATTTAGTGTACTCATTTCTCATAGTAAACTCTAATTGATGTGTGAACAGGAACAAAAAGAGGCGCGTTATATAAACAGACAGACGGTGTCTAAATCGACTATTTTATAGTCTCCCCCACGACGTTGGTTCCTTTTAATTAACAAAGTGTATTATCTTTTAATTACTCACTTAAATCACACTGTACACCTTATGTATTGCACACTGCCTTACACTGCATAATCGACATTGAAAGTACTCATAACACTCAGTCTCAGACCTAAAACGTTTACCAACATTCACGGAAATGGGTGTGTTTTGGATGCAGTCATGCAGTCGTCTAGTATATACAATATGTTTAAATAGATTAGTTGTAATTTTTGTGCATTATTATAGTAATTTATTTTGAGTACATAACGAATACACGACTTGTTTACATGATTTAATTTTGTGTGTCCACCAGAGGCTCCTGCAGCACCTGGTCGTGCTCGATGCCGTAATAAATGATGCCATCACACACATATCCCCAAGCCATGCGGCGTGATGAAAAACTAATGCCCACATCGCCTTTGTGGTCGATGACGATGGCGCCACCAGTGCCGCCAAGGCGCTTTGTCATCTGCTGAACCTCCTGATCGGCGGCTACCTGAGCGGACTGATGTTGATGCTGAATGGCGGCCATTATGCGCTGCGCTAGATTGTAGCGCATTATGGTCTCACCGTGGCCAGTGGTTGAGATGCCACCAACGGAATTCTCGGCATAGGTACCGCTACCCAGCACCGGAGTGTCACCAATGCGTCCTGGCCATTTGCCAGTGATGCCGCCCGTCGAAGTGCCCGCCACAATGAGACCGTCCACATCGATGGCAACGGCGCCGACGGTTTCACCATTTGGATCGGTGCGTGCTTGATCCAGTTCGGTCCGTGCAAATGTGGTGTCCATACCCTGCGCCTCTTGTTGCAGAAAATCTTGCAACGCTTGCTGAGCGCTTGCAGTGACCAGTGCGCCCGGGGGCAACCGTTCACTGCCTGTGCTGAGGGCTAGATCCAGTGCACTCTGACCGCCTAGAAAGACATGACGTTTTTTCTCCATCAGACGACGTGCCACTGTTATGGGGTGCATAACATCGCGAAGCATGGTAACGCAACCGGCACGCAGTTCCCTGCCTTCCATTAGGCTGGCGTCCATTTCCACTTCCCCGGCAGTGTTTAAGCAAGCACCGTATCCTGCATTGAATGCCTCGTCTAATTCCATGGAACGCACAGCCGCCTCAACGGCATCCATGGCACTGCCAGTGCATCCGTCCGACGGCATCAGTTTCTCCCATCCAGCACGCAGGGATTCCTTTATGCCGTTCAGCTTGCCGGCCACTCGCGAATCTCCAATGTCGCCCGCTCCGCCATGTATCAATAGCAATGGACGTTGCATTTCTCCACTCAATACGGATTGTACCTCCGTTCGCATCGGCGTACGCCTTTTAACTACAGTCTCGTTCTGTTTACGCTGCGCTGCATGTAATCTTTTTGTTGCTTTATAACATTCTTTCCTCTGCTTCGTGATAACGCAACCAGATGCCGCTCGCTTTCGGGTGGACCCGCGAAGTGTACTTGAGTTCACTTCAAACCAGTTTGAAGGAATTCGCAACAACCGCCGCATGCTGCCCTGAACCTGCGCTGTGCCCTACAGCGTGATACCCTAACATAAATGCTATAGCACACACGCATCATTGACAAAAATGGAAAAGCACAAATGATTTTAATTTTAATCAAATACAAAAACAAACAATGCAAGCGATATCGATGTTGATGAACAAGCTCAAGCTAAATGCAGCGCCTGTTTGTCATGGTTAAACAAACTAAGGTTCGCAATAATCGTAAACAAATGTAGAGTGGAATTCTGGTTAATTACAAAATATCGCTTCGTATAATGTTAATCGGTTCACACACACGCAATTCCTGTTAATCAGTTCATTGTGCGATTACGAAGTCAAATTATGCTTTGATAAGCAGTGCGATAAGATGAAATAATGACTATCTAAATGTTTGTAAAAGTAACTATATATGTACATACATTCATCGTATATGTTTTTCATCGCTCTCTTGTCAATTCTTTGGAAATGTGAAATAAACCTGATTATTTTAATTGTCATTCCATTTATTAAATTAATAAGAAAATCAGTATAGTGACTTCAAAAGCGTATCTATATAGATCTACATATACAATACATATATACAATTGTACACTTATATTTTCGATAAGCAATGTACCGTCGTACGAGCGCATCAACTCGCACTTTTTATGGTGATTCGTTCGTTGGTTGCGCGGCGCCTTCATCTCTTAATTGCCTTTCAAGAGCTGTTGCTGCTGCAGCTTGAGCTCTTTAGCATATGAACGGCCTTTTCACGGATATGACGGGCAATTGCCCAGGTCCATGGTGGCATGATCCTGACCGGGCTGCTTGCCTTGGCCCTGCTGCAGGAGCTGACGTGGAAAACTCAGCCAAGCGCCGTACAGAATGGACACACACACCCACACATGCACACGCACACGCACACTCACACACTGGGAAAGGCGCATGCACTGAATGCTTTGTGTGTGCGCCTTTCTGCATATTTAAATAGGGGGCGTGGCCTGTAAGCAGATCGTGTGCGAGGCACGCAAGGCAGCCAGGCAAAGAGGAGGTGCAGCAGCCTGGCACTGGCTTGGACGCTGTCACTTGCATTTGACGAATTTTCACGCGTCGCATTTGTAGTGACCTCAAGGCCCAAAACTTCCTGTTGTCCTCATGACATGAACGCTGCCACTTTTCTCTTTCTACACATACTCGTGCATCCCTTCTACTCTGCCTGACTAGACTTTGGACATTGCGTCCTGGCTTCCTTTTGATGCAGGCTTCTGTGTTTGTTCAGAGCCTCACACAGACCCAAGCCAATTGCATGGCTGCAAAGCTGGCGAGGGGACACAGAGGCCAGAGGGGCAGAGGGGGAGAGAGACTACCTCTCAAAGTGGGTTATATCAACTCCATTGGCCTCGTCAGCGACCGTCGTCGCGTCGCTGCCTTCCGCCTGCACTGTGTACTTATGAATGTATGTATGTGCACATATTTGCATTGCCCGGGGTGTCGCACAGACTGCGCTTTTCAACAACAATGAGCTGTATAAGCACACACACACACCCGCACATACAGTCACAGCCAAAGCCAGGAGCGCTTTCTATGCTCCACTTGCATTGCGCTGCTAAACTTCTGTCCTTGCCTCGCTCCGTTGCCATAGTCGAGGCTGCTCAAGTCGAAGCCAATCTACATCAAACTACAAACAGTGGGAGAATCGGTCATGCAACTTGCGATACAGAGAGTCAGAGAGTGTGGAGACAAATTTGAGCATACAATACACGGGCTATTCCTGCATATAACTCATGTCTCCCCACGAAATATGAGCACACAATCCGGATTCGGACTTAATTGCGGGCATGGTATGTATATGGATTGCAAATTGAAGTGCTCCTCGAACTGTTTATGTATGTATATGTTGTGATACTGCGAGATATGCAAACTCATAGTAAAATGTATCTTTGGGATGCCTAAATGGAATTTACTTAAAAACTGTGCCACAGAGATCCAAAGGATCTTAAGATTCCAGAACTACAATATTGTCCGCATTAAAAAAGAATCTTGTTTGGGTTTAACAAGACTATATCTTAAATCGAATTGATTAATGTATAGAATAATTAAGTTAAATTTAATATCTTGTTTATTTCCCGACCTAAACAAACTAATAAAATGTAAATCTTTCATAAACATAATATTGACTTTTTTCCTCGTATTTTCCTCATACGGACTCGACCTTAAATATAGCTCTATTTTTGGTGGTGCAGTTGATTTTAGCGCATATTTCTCAATTACTACAGTGAGTGCAAAAAGGCGAGTGCCACATAATTTTTATTGCCTCGCGTAATTCAATTTCAATGGCAGTTTGTGGGCCTCCTAATGGTTATTCGCCAAATTGCTGTCATTACCATTGCCTAGCGACATACAGATACAGATATGCATCTACATACAGATACACACACACGCATACGAACATATCTGTGTAGGACTGTGTGTAATTCATTGTCACGCCAGTTGTTCTTGTTGTTGCTGAGAAATCAATTCTACATAAATATATCGCGTTGACATTTGGTAGAATATTTTTTTGTATTCCAGATTCGACATACTCTGCCGGGAGAACCCTGTTAGGTTTTTGAAGGAGATTAGAGTAAGAGATTATTTATTTTTATTCTGCATCTTGAGGATCGCAAACTTCCAAAGCTGTGCTGTGATATTTGAATATATAAGAAAAGAAATATTATATATGTAACTTATGTATGTATATGGTATACATATATAATGATATAATATGCTAACGACTCTTCAGTCAATCTTATGCCTTATAAACTTTTAGTAAGCGTATTTTGCTGTAGGTTCCCCGCAACATTGCGCGTATTTAGATTTTACAGTCTGATTTTCGTTAAATATCGTGGGCATAACAAATGTTTAAAGCAACAGCAGTGCAAGGGGGGGGGGTGTGGCGGATGTCCCGTAATGAATAATACGACGGCAAGTCCGAAAATCGGCAAACAAATCGCAGCACAAATTCGAGTTGTGTCGCATAGGGGCACGCCAGAACATTTGCCATTGTCTATAGAGCTCTAGTGCAGCACATGGGGGCGTCCAAATGGCGTGCTATATAATGCCTAATCAACATGTTATTCCTATGAAAATGACAAGTCACTGAAACTTTATAAAGCAGAAGAGAACTCAAAAGGAAAGGAAGATTGATTAAAATATTTATTCATACTATATATTATATACTACGGCGGGTATTTCAAACTAGTTTTGACCAGTTAAAAGTTCGATTGTAAATGGAAAAATAAAATTCTCAGCCATGTGCGGATTGCAATGAGTTGTTGCTGTCATGCTGGGGAAAAACACTCATCTGTATATTTATAGATTACTTATATATTGCAGTTCAGTATTAACTTTAATGTGAGGCACTATGTGTGCTATATTTTTCATACTGAGTCACTTTTTCTTTACAGGGTATTCCTGTTGTAGACTCCTTGGACATGCAGGCTCTGCATTAATTTACATTTTCAATTAGTAATTGTCCGAACATTTGATTTACAAATACATATGTTGGAGCTCTCACTGCGGAGCCACAAGTCACTGCTGGCCCTTGGTCCCTTTCCCTCGTTGCAGTCGCGTAATTTCGCTGGACTCATCAACATTAATGGCACTTGTTGTTCCATGTTGCAGCGCGTTGTTGCCGCCAGCTGAAGTCAATCAATCAATCAAATCTTTCGGGATCAGGTAGCGTGCATTACCTTTTCAGTGATTCCAAAAATTATTGTTAAAAATTGCATTTCCAAATGTGAAACGTGCAAAAATATGAAAAATGCCAATATTTTATTACGTTGCGTATACGCAGTGTATATTTTCGACAGCATACGCAGCGCATACAATCGATATTATATATCAAATGGACCGACTGACAAGTCGATAATGCCGCAGGTAATGCAATTAACAAAAGGCAGAAAACATTTGAATTTCTCTTGAAATCTGTTTCGATTGCAGGAACGAGAGCGAGAGCACAGATTATAATCTTCTGTATATGAATGTGTCTTTGCGTGTTTGCATTTTGAATCGATTTGAGCAACAATTTAAAGCTCTTTAGACACAACATCATTAAGTGGGGGCGGCAGTGGGCGTGACATGGAGATGGGTGAAGGAGGAGGAGGACAATTTCAAGACAATGAGTGCGTAAATCTGTCACAATTAATACCCTAAATCGTTAGGCAGTGCGCGCTGTACCCGGAAGTGCTGTAGAAGGGAGGGGGTGGGGGGAGGTTGCAGAGGGCAAGTTGAGTGTAGAAGAGAGGGAGAGCGCGAGATTCGCGTGAAAAGTTCGCGCCTCGTCCGCGTTTGTATTGTCAACATGTTGTTGCAATTGGCTCCAGTGTGCGTTAAGTAGGCGGACGGCGACCATTAAAGCCATGTTAATCGATTTTCTGTTGCTCAAGCGGCACCGGAAGGCCCACGAGCTGTAGCTGACATCGAGCACGGCCACGTCTACCAGCCTTCCCTGTATTTCCTTCCTCGACTTTAAGCCACACACTGCAAAGTAGAAAATAATCAGCATGTCCCACAGCGTTTCAGGTGGCGCAGCACTGAGAGAGGGAGGAGCAAGAGGGGACAAAGAAAAATGGAGAAAAAGGAAGAAGAAAGCACAAGGGACAAGGGGACAGGGTGGCGGGGCGGTACATCTTATCGTATAATAGCAGTAAAAAGCGAAAAGGCCGCAAAAGGAATTAATCATTCGATTAGAACTCATTAATGCGTGTTTCACAGCCATTGCTGGTCAATCGAGCGGCATAGCGAAAGGCGAATGTGCTATATACGATATATATATACGCGATTATATACGCCATATACATATATCATACATTTATTGGCCTTCTTTGCCAGTTGTTTGTTTGATTTAATGGAAAGTCAACGCGAGCCTCAAGTTGAAAGGTGAGCAGGAGAAACAGGCACAGCGCACGCTGAGGGTTGGGTTGGAATTATATAAAATAGTTGATTTTTTAACAATTATTTCAATAAAGAAAGATTGCTTAGTTGTCGGTGCTGGTGTTGCCAACTTCTCTGAATTTTCGTGCATTTTGTTTCCGTTTTCATTTAGATTTCCAGCAAGAGAGGGAGAGAGAGAGAGAGTTTGCCACTCAATATAGAAGTGGAGAGGAGAGAATAAAGGTGTGAGGGCGTGTGAAGGTGTGTGTGTCGTTGTGTATTCTCATAATACACGTACGCACATTTTGCAAACTGCACTAAATTACGGCAACTCACTCTACAATACGCTACTCTACACTTCGCAGCAGCAGCCAAACTCATGCTTATTCCCCTCTCTCTCTCTCTCTCTCTCTCACACACACACACCTGCCCCGCCCCTTGCTGCTGCCCGCTCATTCGCTTCAACCCCTCGGCAACTGTTTAAAGTGTTTTAGCATTACTGTTGGCGTTGCTAAGCCAAAAACTAACTTACACCTAACTAAATGACAAAGTTTTGCGACTCACGGGCGCACACACACACACACACACACAAACACACAGAACGTGTGAGACGGAAATGCCAGACGAGTGGTAGGTGGCAGGAGGGTGAAGAGGGGGAGGGGTCTTACAACTGCATGGCGGTAATTTAAGGTAAACATTTCTTTCTATGCATAGCTGAGAGCGACAGTGTGTGTGTGTGTGCGTGTGTGTAGGGGTAACTGTTACCACATGGACACCAAAAGGCACGCGCTGCATATTCTCACACACACACACACACAAACAGAAACGTGAAGAAAAAAATACACATATGCCTGCATGCTGGTTTTTTTGTACCCTTTACAGTAGCTGAGCTCAATGGGGTATATTGATTGTCTAGTAATTCATAAATCTACCACACACGGGTCTGTCACTTATTTCTAGCTAATAGCACTTAACTGTGCCCGTCTACAGGGTATTCTTTTGGTCGTGCACACTAAGCGAATGCAATCTTAACGGTTTCTAAAGCTTTTAGCTCTTTTATTTTGCGTGCTGGCTTCTACTTTTGCCACTACTTTAACCGCATAAGCGAATGCCAGTTGTAGTTGTGCATGTATGTGTGCTTTTGTGTGTGTGTGTGGGTGCTGGCTGTGAACGTGCCGTGCGTTGGCAGTTACTGCTACAGTTAGTGCTGCTGCTGCTCTGCGTGCTGGACATACACTGCAAGAAATAGTGACTGTATTTATGTAGAAATATGCAAACTATAGTGTATTATAATTGTTTAATTTATTAATAAATTTTATATATTCTGTGTATTATATATATTCTATATATTTTATATATCCTATGTATTCTTTATATCCTATTTGTATTGTATATATGCTATGTATTTTATATATTATTCAATACATATTCTATGTATTCTATATATTCTAAATAATATTTTGTATATTCTATTTAGTCAATATACTCTATATATTCTATTAATTCCAAGTATTCTATGTATTTTATACATTCTTTAAATTCTACACATTCTATACATCTTAAAAAATTTTATAAATTCTACATATTTTACATATTCTATATATTCTATGTAGTCTTCATATTTTACAATATTATATTCTATATATTCTTTATTTTCTGTATATTCTACATATTCTATATTTCTATATATTCCATGTATTCTATATATTCTACAATATATATTCTATATATTCAATATTCACCAATGCAATAAATAATCACACAAAGACATTGCAGATTATACAACAGAGTTTTAGCTACATTTTTTCTCGCAGTGCACGCACTGAGCTATTTTTTAACTTCTTCGTGTTATTGCAATTGCTGTTGCTGTTGTTGTAGTTTTGTTTTGGTTTTTTGCAGCCACCCACGTCCATCCGTCCGCCCCCTTGGCACGCCCACATTCAGTTGTAACTGGCATTTTACACATTTACAAGTTGCCACTTTATATTGCATAATATTACCACGTACAAGCGCCACCTTGCCACCTTGCCACCTTTACTTTTTTACGAGTTGGCCCTGAGTGAATGTCTGTGCTTGTTCCTGTGTCTGTCTGTGTGTGTGTGTGTGTTTGTGTTTGTGTTTGCGTGTGTGTGCAAAGTAATTCAATAATTACGCTCTTGACATCATATTCGTATTACTTTTTTGTGAGTGCTTGCCTGCGTGTACGAGTGCGTGTCTGTGTGGGGGGGCAGTGCGTGTTTATGTGTGTGTGTTTGTGTGTGCCGTGTGGTTTGACGAAAAAAGTCACACGCCGCTTAACAATTAACCCGAGCAAAACCAATTTGATAAAGATAACAAAGACATGGCGGACGCAGAAAGTGCCTGCGGGAGGCTTTCGTCCTCATCGGGTACCATCGAGAATGTCAAACAGAGGTGCCCCTTTCCATTCATGCGATGAGTATTGGAAGAACTTAACTTGTTTTCGGTCAATATATTTAAGGAACTCTTTAGGCTCTTACTAAGAAAGTTTTCTAATCGTATTGCTTTCACTTTAAATTAATAATGTAATTGAAAAGTCTTAAATAATACATTTAATAATACGACAAATATATAAAATATATTTAAAACTAAATACAATTTATGCTAAACTCAACACATCTTACGCTTATACACGGGTTAATCGATTCCCATTTCAACTTGAAAATATTACTTTCAATATCTTTCGATATTCCTTAAGATCTTCACCCACTTTCATTGGCTTTATCATGTTTCCGGCACATATTTTAATCGCACTTTGGTCCTTCACTTGCGCTTTCTGCCATCCTCCTTCATTGCACTTCCTTTTCCCTCCTTCCCCCTCTCCACTTAAACTGGCAATTTGAGCTGCTGGGCCAACGAAATCCGCTCGCACGACGTGGCCATAAATACGACCAACAAATTTTCAATTACTTGTTTGGGATAATATTTTCGGAAAATGCAATTTGTCCAACTAACTTTATTCATTCATTTTGCACTGAAGTTGGAGCAGAACTCACACACACATACTCAGGCACACACACAACGTGAATGACACACATACATACATATATAGCGACACTTGGTCTAAGCAAACAGCAGCAATGAATGCGCTTTCAGGTCCTATTTTTTGCGCGTGTGTGTGAGAGAGAGAGAGAGTGAGTGTGTGTCTGTGTGGGTGTCTGTGTCTGTGGGTGTGTGTTAGCGCATGTTTGCTTGTGTTTGTAGTTTCGTTTGCAAAAAACAAAACTTTTGCAAAACGAACTGAACAAACTGCAGTCGCAAGTAACAATTGTCCGACTTGGGAATACCCTGTTTTGTACTTCTATCTAATCATAAGGTAATATCTATACTAATTTGAGTGTTCATAAGATTTTTAAGTTAGTTTAATATAATTTAAATTGTAAATCATTTTTCCTATACTCTTTAATGCCTAACTTTAACAGGGTATAGCAAACACTCTCTCTATGTTCCTCTCACTCTCACTCGCACTCTCTCTCTCTCCCTCTCTCTTTCTCGCGATAATGGCAGCGGATGTTGTTTGTCGTTCTTTAAGCTCTCCGTCTGTGCAAGCTTGTCGGAGTGGTGCGGTGTGGTGCGCTACTGCTGCCGTTGTGCGGCATGCACCTCATCTGGCATGTCGCCCTCATCATCCGGGTCCCCATTGCATGTTCCCTTTGACGCTTTGCACGTGTTTTTCCCCTGGCCGAAATTGCAAAAGTTTTGCCGAATGCCTTTTTTTCACCTTGTTGCTTTTGTTGTTTGTTTTTCCGCCGACCTTTGGGCGCTGCCTTCGGTGCCGTCGCGTCTAATTTCGGTTTTAAATACATGGTCATAGTTGATTTCCCAGGCAGAAGTTGCAGATTGCACTTTTTTGACTCGGCTCAGTTGGCTCGGTTAACTGCCCTGAATAATGCAGGCAATTCTGTAACTGCATTTCAGGTAATCAGAGAGATTCATATTATATAAAGAGCTGCGGTAGATTCTTCAATCTACATAACTAGATCTATTAAGAAATCTATGGAGTAAGTGATCTATATGATGATCTGTAGTTCAAACATTGCACAGACTCTTCAGTGTAACTAAATTTGTTCACAGATCTTAAGAATAAGAGATCTCTATTGTGGAATATATGTAGTTCAAATAATACTATATAGACTCTTCAATCTAACTTGATCTTTGAATCTTGTGTACAATTAACACATAAGATATGCCTAGCTATTTCTATTTAAATTAATCTCGTTTTCCTTTTATTATGTAATAAAAACTTTTAAAAAGTGTAAAAAAATTTGTTGATTTTATTCATACAAAAAATATATATATTATAACTAAGAACAGTTTGACACAATTTCGCTTACGAGCTACAAAAGTTGTGGAAACAAAAAAAATAATAGAACGGACACAATAGCTCATTATGACGTCATCATGACGTGCAAATGTGCAAGAAATTAATGAGAGATAGCAAAAAAAAAGGAGGAGCTTTTAAGACACTGAAGAAAGTAAATTGAAAAGAAAAGAAAAGCAAATAAAGTGAAGGGGAAATAGTTGGGGAAAAGTGAAAGAAACGGGGGCAACATTTGCAGCGAAATGCACTCTACTCTTGGTTGGCTTCCTCATCCTCCTCGGTTGGACTGTTATTGGGGACCGAGAATATATAGTTGTCGCGTCCCGAGATGCCCGTACCACCGGCATCGCCTAGCCAGGGATAGACATTGGGGCACTCGCGGCACGTCTCCATGTAGCGGGTGTCGGTCACATTCTGTTCGGGTATCTTGAAGGGCAGCGCACACGTTTGCCAGATGTTGCAAGGCTTGGGCGCCACGGCGATGTTCTTGTCACACTTCCACGACTCGATCTGGTTGACTTCGCGCAGCTCCTTGGGTTCAGTCATATACTGCAGCATCTGGGTGACAGTCAGAATGTAGACGTCGGGTCTGTGAATGAGTAATTAAAGAAAATTTAAAGATTATTTCTGATCTGACAACATTTACTACATGAGTTTATAATGTTAATTTTTTCTTGGCCATAATCTTTGAGTATGCCAAGCCCTCATATCATAATTGCTATGTGTATGTTAAGTTTGCTCTCTGAAAAACACCTTTGTGATGTATGACACATGTATGAAACGTTTGCCATACGGCATATGAAATTGGGTATTGATATCTGTCAGTTCTTTTGTCGAAAAGCCATCCTGTTTGGGACTTGTATGACATGTTTGCCATGTGATTTCCAAACATAATAGTTTGGTATGAAACTCGTACACATAAGAAAACATGACAAGTTATTTTACTAAGATTTTTTGTTTGCTCTGCCATCTATGACAAACTTGCCATATACATCTGTATGACATATGAATGACAAGTTTCCAATACGGCATCGAACTTTAAGATAAAGAATGATACATTTTTCATTTAATTTATGACACAAAAGTTTGTTAAGCCATGTGATAAACTTGCCATATAGAACTGACGCACTGTGAGCTTCGTCGGGGATCGCTTTCACATGCAACAACTTTTCCAATGTGCCGCTCACAGGTGTCAGACAAACAAAAAGCTCTTCAACAGCAACGCGGCCCAAACAAAACGAAAGCAACTCGATGCAAAAGAAAACTTTACCGCATTCTTTTCGCTCTCTCCCCCCTCTCGAACGAGACGGATAGAGTTCTCTGTCTCTCCCTATATTCCTCTCTCTCTGCACTTTCTGGCCAGGCATTTCATCATCCTGGCACGCATTTTCAAGCATCTCATGCAAACACTAGAACGCCAGCGCTCATGCATGGCTCCCACTTGGCGCCCTCCGCCTTCCGCCCCCTTTTGCCGCTTCCGCTGCCTTCTGCAGGCCAGCTCAATGTTGAAAGTCATTCACACTAATTAAAAACTTCGTACAATTGTGCGAGAAATAGTTTTGCAGCTGCTGCTATTCAGTTTAGCCTTAGCCTCACTCCGCCCCTCGGCATTCACATGCCACACCTCAAACACACACTACTCACACACACACACACACACATGCGTATGTGGTCCGAGTGCGATCAAGAACTGCAGCAGTGGAGAAACTTCTGTGGCAGTCGTGCAACAACCACATGCAGATGAGATATTGACTGAGTTAAGTTGGCGAGCGTCGAGGCGAATCATCTGCCCCAACTGAGTGCGATGTTACGAGCAACTGCTGCATTCATTACAACTTTAACTACTCCCCACCCCTTCTCTCTCTCTTCCCCATACACACTGCGAATATGTTGCCAACTTGTGGGTTAAGCGAGTACACGAATTAACTGGTTTCCCTGCAACCAAAAAATGAATAAAAACGAGGCATTTGCAGTTAGATACCTCTAATTATTTTACGAAAATTCCATTGTAAATTGCAGTTGGGAGTAGTGCTCTCTCAACAGAGTTATGCTAGCTACGAAATAAGGAATTGTTTGGAAGGATTTTGTGATTATGAAAAGCAAAAACATAATCATAAGCCAACAAATCATAGCGTTGCCTTGCATAGCCTTATATTGCCTAGTTTTGCCGAGCCTAACCTTACCTAACCTAACCAAACCTAACCAAACCTAACCAAACCTAACCAAACCTAAACAAACCTAACCAAACCTAACCAAACCTAACCAAACCTAACCAAACCTAACCAAACCTAACCAAACCTAACCAAACCTAACCAAACCTAACCAAACCTAACCAAACCTAACCAAACCTAACCAAACCTAACCAAACCTAACCAAACCTAACCAAACCTAACCAAACCTAACCAAACCTAACCAAACCTAACCAAACCTAACCAAACCTAACCAAACCTAACCAAACCTAACCAAACCTAACCAAACCTAACCAAACCTAACCAAACCTAACCAAACCTAACCAAACCTAACCAAACCTAACCAAACCTAACCAAACCTAACCAAACCTAACCAAACCTAACCAAACCTAACCAAACCTAACCAAACCTAACCAAACCTAACCAAACCTAACCAAACCTAACCAAACCTAACCAAACCTAACCAAACCTAACCAAACCTAACCAAACCTAACCAAACCTAACCAAACCTAACCAAACCTAACCAAACCTAACCAAACCTAACCAAACCTAACCAAACCTAACCAAACCTAACCAAACCTAACCAAACCTAACCAAACCTAACCAAACCTAACCAAACCTAACCAAACCTAACCAAACCTAACCAAACCTAACCAAACCTAACCAAACCTAACCAAACCTAACCAAACCTAACCAAACCTAACCAAACCTAACCAAACCTAACCAAACCTAACCAAACCTAACCAAACCTAACCAAACCTAACCAAACCTAACCAAACCTAACCAAACCAAACCTAACCTAACCTAAGCCAACCAAACCTAACCTAACCTAAGCATATCAAACTTAACCTAACCCAAACTAACCTAACCCAACATTTCTTAACATTACCTAACCTAACGTAACCTTACTTAATGCAATGTAACGTAACGTAATCTAACTCTACCTAACTAATTCTAACCTTAGCTAATCTAGCCTAACCTCAACTAACCCAACGTAAACTTACGTAACCTAACGTAACCTAACGTCAGCTAACCTAATCTACCCTACTCTAATCTAACCCAAACTAACGTAATCTAACCTTTTCGAAACCTAACCTAACCTAACCTATACAAACCTAACCTAACCTGACCTAACCTAAAACAGAACAAAACCTAACCTAGAAAATGTATTATAAATAACTGGCTCCCTTCTAACTTTGGTTTACCTAGTTAACTTTAGTCTTCTTTGTAAAAGGTTGCACTTTGAAATCCTACGCATAATTAGTTTACTAGAATAGAGCGAGAATGGAGGAAGAGTGAGAGGGGAGAGAGAGCAGTAGCCATTTTAGTCTGGCCACATAATTTTGCTATATGCTTGCCGCAGATTGCCCACTCAAGTTAATCATGTGACTGGTCACCAGGTTGGTTGGTTACGCGTTCGCATTCGCGGCTCCTGGTACACAGCACTCCTGTTACCCCAGTACCCTTACTCCTGGTGTGCCTGGTGGACTGGTGGCCTGGTGGGCTACTACGACTAGTGGCTCCAGTGGATACCAGATGAATGTGAGGGGCGTTTGCTGACAAAGTGCGATGCTATCAGCATAACTTCATTACGGAACTTTGTGCCCCGCCATGGCATACGCTGGTGGCACTTTGATTTCGCTCTCCCTAACCCCTCCTCCTCTATAGCTGTTTGGGCTGCTCTTTGTGCTCTGGCTCCTGGTCCGTCTGCGTCGCCATCTCCTTCTCCGACTCTGTTACTGTGTCTCTTTTAGTTGGCTCTCATGTTGTTTTTGTGCGTTTTAACATGGCTTTTAGTTAGCCACGGCCACGGACCTGCCACGAACTCCCGCCTCACCTCACTTCCCCCCCTGTCTCTGCCATTTCCCGACTGCTGTGCCTGCGCAGATATTTTTCAAAATGAAAGTTTAACAAAATTAAACTTTTCTCATTAAAACGTGCGATTTTTTTTTGCCCCTTCGCTGTGTGTGGCTGCGTGTGTGTGTATCTCTCTCTCTTTCTCTCTCTCGCTCTGTCAGTATTTTTATAAATGCTGACCACAGCGTCGCCATTGTTGGGTATTGGCTGAGATTCGGGATACCGTCGAGAGTTGTGCATATGGTTGACTGACTGCCAGAGCAGCTCGTGGATTGCTGCTGAGGCCTCTGCCTGGCCATCAACCTGTTCCTTCTGCTGTATACCAGGCCGGGGCAGAGGTACAGTGGGCAGTCGCAACATATGCCGCTTGTTCAAGCAATTTTTATAGCAATTGCCAATTTTGTTGTTGCTGCTGCTGCTTCTACTTTGCGCTTTTGCGTTTTTCATTCTTTCGTTTCCCTTGCTCTCCGTTTTTGTTTTCTTTTTACTTCTTTTTTTTTGGTTTCTTTTAATTGAATATAAAACTTGCTAGCGGCAATCGGAAGCGCACTGCAGGAAACGCCAGCTGTCTATGTGTGTGTGTGTGCTGTATGTGTGTGTGTGTGCGAGCCTGCCGAAGTTGGCTTTCAATTAAGCAAACAGCAACAACAGAAAGCCGAAGCGTAGAAACACATTTATGAAAAGTCCAGCATGAGAGGCAGACACCGAGGGCTAGAGAGTGGGGGAGGGAGGGGAGAGAGTAGGGAGAGGGGGACAGAATGCTGGCACGCCTAACAACGTTTTTGGGGCAACATTTACGCAAATAGAAGGTCAACACAATTCGATTGTTATTGTTTTGCTGTTGACCTTAAAGCCGAGCCAAGTATCGCAACCAGTTGCAAAAGTTTCCCCGCTTCAGGCAAATCCAATTGACAGTTTTCTCTCTGTCTCTGTCTTTGTCTCTGTGTGTGAAGATTTTTCCCAAGTTTTGCGCAAGTTTTCTTGTTTCCTCATGTAGTTATGGCCCCATCCAGCTTTATGCCTTGTACTATATGTATAAGGAGGTTGTACTTACAGCTCTAGCGCCCAGTCGAGGAACTTGTGCAGTCCATTCTCGAGTGGCTTGGTCTGGAACCAGTTGGTGTGGAAGGGCATCATGTAGGGCGCCTTGTTCTGTTCGTAGTAGCGCGAGAAATCCTCCTGCAGCCACTCAAAGACCTCCTGCTCGTCCAGATTGTGCAGCACACACTGATCCATGTAGGGACAGTGGCCGCCCTCGAAGCCCTCAACATAATGCGTATTCAGTGGTACCTCCCAGACACCGGGGAAGGTGCGTGACGGGCAGGTGCCGCTCTTGCATTCGTGCGAGATCTTGTAGTCCAGGGTGTACGGCCAGACGGGCACCGGTACTGGTGGCACTGTTATCGAGCTGTCGTAAATGTAGCCAAAGTCTTCCAGCACCTGCAAAGCACAGAAACAAGATGATAAGGTTTTTATATGCGCTTTATTTTGACATATCCTGTAGGCAAAGAGTGCTTGTCCCTGGAAATTGAACTACAATCTGAGCTGTACAAGAATATATAATTATATGCACCTATATATATTTTGATCTTGCACACGTCATACTTCCTAATAGACTCATATTCCCGCAATTTACAGCTTATTCAAAATGGAATTCTCTCCCCAACACGAATGACAATCGCGGACAATAGCGAATAACTGATTAGACGGATTTCCCTGATTTCTGCCTGCGCTGCGGGAAGCATTTTGTTTACGTAATGCGTATCTGCAGGTTTATCTTGATAATTTGGGACGCATTTGGGACATCAACAGGCAACTTAATCTAACATTCCAGCGACAACCTCATTATCCATTCATCATCACTTTATTGCCGAGCACAACAACAGATAATACACTCAGGCCCACGCACACACACAGTGCGAGACAGTGTGTGTGAGAGAGAAAGAGATATACGCACACGTGCACACACATTACATGTTATTAAACACGCTTTTACACAGTGCTGCTGCCACGCCCACTGCACGCTTGTCACAGACATTTTGGCCCATTATGTGTGTAAAGTGATCTGATATTGATATGATTTTAAATACGCCGCAGCACAGCCCCACAAAATGTTGATGATGATGCCGATGATGTTGGGGGATGAAGCAAAAGGGGATGATTGCTAAGGGGGCGGGGGCGTGGCAGTACAGTGCACTCGAAGCGCTGTATTCAAAGCGTGTGTTATGACATTGATGTCTTGTCATGTCAAGTGTACAACGTGTCCCTGTCTGCCTGTGAGTGTGTGTGTGTGTGTGTGAAGTGATGAAATTATCATTGGGCTCTGCAGTGATTTTCGACAGTTTAACAAACTTGAAAATAATTTAAGAGTTAACTTGCCTAGAAACAACATTAAGAATAGAGAGTAGAAAAGGAGCCTCTGCGAAATTTATTTATTTATTTATAAATTTATTATGAGGTTTACACAAATCTCAGTGGTTTCTAAAGTCTTTAGTATCTTAACTCAAATGTTGTTATCAAAAACTTAAGATCATAATTACTTTTATCTTTTAAATTGTATATATTATGTGAATCTAAAGCCTTGGCGCCTCTTCTGAGTTGTTTTCTCTACATATTCATTTAATACACAAAATTTTATATACCTTATTATTCTTTATAATATTAATCTGAAGCGTAATCATTCTTAAAAAGAACTGCGCTACTATTTAATCATTTGCTCGACTGTTTTCCTCTTTTAATGCTCACTCAAAGCAGCCTCTAATATAGTTTCTCTCTGCTTGTTTGCGCACCCTTCTACTCGATTCTGTGGAATAGTTTGAGTGCTGCTGATAATTGCCAATCAATTAGCAGTGCACTTGTTGTGTGGCCTGTTCGCTGCCAGCTGCAATTCTTTTGTACGCTCTTCCAACCAATAACCAACTATATATATATATGTGTGTGTGTGTGTATGTACTCACCTTGTACTGAGTGTTGCGTCCGGGCTTGAGGAATGGCGCACGCATGCCGACCACATCGTTCACGGACACATTCGCAAAGTGACGAAGAATTTCACGCATGCCAATCATCTCGCCCACCCACTCCTCGTAGCCCTTGTCCTGGAGTCCCAGCTGCTGTGAGATGCTCTCGGTGGCAATCTCGTGTCCGGCATAGCCCAGATGCTGGATCTGTTGATAGTTGCTGCAAGCAAAGAGAGAGACAGAGAGAGAGGGTGAGATGGGGGACAGATGAGCAAAGCAATTAAGTATGGTTGTCTCTTTCTTAATTAAATCAAATGTGACCCATAAAATAAGCACACTCACAGGTCGAATGAGGTCGCACCTCATGCATACTCCTCAAATATTATTATGTATTATTATATTATTCGGTTTCCTTCCTGCTAATTGCGAAATGAAATCCGATTGCATTTATTTTCCATTTACCATTTACCAAAGTCTAACAATGTCACAGTCGCCACAGAAGCAGCAGCTCAGGCCGCCGGCGATTGGGCAACTGTGGCGATAAGGTAACTACTATAACTAAATACACACATGTATGTACACGTCGCTGCACGTTTGTGCATGTTTGTGCATGTCTACATGTGCATATGCATTTCATTCTGACAGCAGCTCTCGCCATTGCGCGGTTTTGACTTAAAGGATCAAGAATAAAACTGATATACACAGACATATATATACCATATGAAGTAATAGAGCTCTCTCTCCCACTCTCTCTGTTGTTGTGAAGTATATTTGTCGGTGCACTCATTGTTGCCTAGGGTATCTGGCAGTCAAGGCAGTTTGCAACTTACTTTGCTCATTGTTTACTTTGGTCTGGCAAAAATACGTAAAAATTCGCCACAATGCTAATAAAAATGCTCACATTTGATGAACAAACACAAAGACACACAAAAGCAACACAGATAAATTGAAATAGCCAGAGTGAGCAAGGCAGAGAGAGAGAGAGAAAGAGAGAGAGTGAAAGGCAGAGGAAGAATAGCTAGCGGGATAGTTAGAAATGTGGTCAAAGTTTTGAAATTTTAAACTCACCCACTGACAAGGTTGGCACACACACATACACACACACACACAGTCAGACACACACACGCACTTTAGCTTTTGCCAATTAGCAAGTAAATTTCCAACTGCAACTGCAACTGTTGCGATGGCGAAAAAGGGATATTTAGGGCAATGTTTGAGGAATGACAGAGGAAAAACCTTTGGATGGCCAACAAACCAAATTTCCTACTCCGGTAACATCAAATGACTGTTAAAAAGCCAAAGTGCTGGCATAAACTGGCCCTAAAGTCGAATTAGCTGCCATGATATGTGCCATAAAACTGCAATACAGCAAGGAAGTGATGTGAGATATATGTTACATACGTATGTACATCTTTCACTGAGGTGTATCCTATGCAGAAGCTTCTCATTTATACCTTGATTAGTTTCAAAAATAAGTTCCAAGCAATTGCAAATGCTAAATTAAGATGAACACTTTGAACAGAATTGACAAGATGAACAGTTTGAAATTGAATCTCTATGGAAAGTACACAAAATTGAGCGATGCTTTAACGGCAGTGGAATTTCTAATAAAAATACTTTTGCACTAATAATAAATTTCAATAAATAAACTAAAATAAAATATATGCAAATAAAATCACTTATAACATGTGTTTAAATTTGATATATTAGATATATATATATGTAAATGTAAACACATGTAAATTATATACAATTTTACAAACATCAACTAGAAGTTAATGTGGAATGCGAGCAGTTCCTTTCTAATTGAGGGAGACATTGAAATTGCAAATTGCTCAAATAACTATGACAAATATAGTAAATCGCAGGCTAACAAAAGCACGGAGGGGGGAGGTATTAGTGGGCTGGAATGTGTCGTTAACTATGCCTGCCAGCGAGGCATTTCAGCGACAGTTGCGCTCGAAAGTATGCAACGCGAAATGCGCCAGCTATGCAGAGTGCAGGCAAGCAACAAACATAATTGCTCGCGCGCATTTGTGTGCCTGTGTGTGTGTGTGTGTCTCTGTGTATGTGTGACGAAGAGTGAAATAAATATCTTAATGGGGTGGCGGGTGCAGCTGCCTGCTAGGCAAGATATTTACTTGTGTCCAAATAGTTTTCGGGCCGAACAAAAATAAAATTATGAATGTTTTTTGTCTGTTCCGCATTTTGTTGTTGTGCAGTAAAATATGTATTCGCTATACAAATGTACACTTGTCCAACTGTGTGTGCGTGTGTGCACAGCAAAAAAAATGGCATGTGTATTTATTAAACATTTGAGTCGGCAGGCGCAGCCGGATGTACGATTCCCCCGGCCTGCTTGACTGTGTATGCATGCGTCTGTGTTTGCCTGTGTGTGTGTGTGTGTACTTTAGTTTTGGTCAAACAAACTGCACAAAATATTTCGCAATGAAATTACGCCCTAAAGTCAAAGTTTTGGCTAGCGAAAAGGAAAAGGAAAGCAAAAGCAAAAGCAAAACAAAGCGCAGCCAAAATAAAACAAGAAAATATGAAATAAAAATGTAAAAATATGAGAAAGGGAAAAAAACAATGTAAAAATACAACGCAAAGTGAAAATAATGAATGCGCTGCTAACGCACTTTGGTCTATGGAATGACGTACGCAAGGCGACACGCCCCCTGCACACACGAACATGCACATGCATGCTCAGGGGGTGGAGGGGATGAAGAGGTTGCTCGGTCACAATAGCGGGCGCAAACTATCTGACATCGTCAAAAAGTTCATGCAAAAATGTGGAAATGCGAAAAGTTGTTGAAAAGCTCAGACACACACGCACACCCACATACCCTATACTCTCACTGGGTGTGTTTGTGTGCGTGTGTGTGTGAGGTAGATTTATTGCATGACATTTCAATTGTTAGACAAACAGCTGGACGAGAACTGAGCCTGGCTATAACTACAACCAGAAGCTGCACTTGTAGCCAAGGCCGAAAGACGCTGCGAAAACAAAAGCAATGCACCACCATGTGCGGCAAGAGGGTGCAGGGGCGTGGCATGTGTCACAGAGCTCGGCGTAGAAAATGTCAGCAGCAATTAACACTGCGAGCGAAGCAAACACACGGCAAAAGACGCCAAGCAAGTGCTCAAAATAACGGACAAAACACACGAGCAGCCAGACTTCTTGTTCCCATACACACACTCGCACACACACACACACTCGCACACTTCTGTGTGACATTTGATGAATTTCCTTTTGGCCTTGTCGCGAGTGCCAAGAGACAAAATGCAGTTTGAGTCAGGCAAGCGTGTCCTGACCTCGGCATCTCTCTATTCCCTTTTACCTTCCCTAGCCCCTTTCCTCCATTGTTTATGACAACGCTCGTACGCAACGTTGCACTGGACAAATGCCACGCCTACTAACGCCCCTCAACCACCCTCCTGCCTTGCCTCAACGGACACCCTGTTCCTGTTCCTGCGTGCGAGCTTTTATTGCCCGAGCCCATTTGCAGTGTGCTTTTATTTTCGGTCTGGCTTAAATTTTCGTTGCCAGCAAAACGCATTTTTCTTTAATAGTCCTCACACACACAAGCACACACACACAGTTATCTGCTTCTGCTTGTTCTTCTGGTTTCGTGTGTGTGTGTGTGCTGAGTGGTTTGGCCTCTGCTCTGCTGCGGCTGCTAACAAGTTCAATTTGCATTTAAAAAGGGAGAAACACATGTAATCTCAACGATTAGAAATTGTCAGCACACCCACCCACACATATATACAAGTGCAATACATACTTGAGCACACATACACACTTATACACTCGTACATACACACACACACAGCTACACAGTGAATAAATGAATAACGCATGTGGCCTAAAAAAGGCTTCGCTGCTTCAGGGACGCAGCGACTAAGCAGATTATTAAATTGCTCTTCGTTCCTCTCTCTCTCTCTCTCTGTCTCTCCCTCTCTCTCCCTCTCTATCCATCTTTTTTCCTTTTTAAACAAATACTAAAGTTGAAGCATGAGGAAAATAGATTAAGAGTGAACTTCCAACTCGCAACTTTCTTAACTCTTTGTTGATCTTGCAGGCATAATGAAGCGAGAGCAGAATATGTGTATGAGTATGAGTGAAGTGGGCTATGACAAGATTAAGTGTATGCACTGTATTAAAGCTGAGCTCACTTGAGCGACAATTAGCGAAAGCGCTGTGAAAGGGAAATATATTAACGATAAAAGGAAATTGAAATATTCGGTGAATAATAACGAATTTGTTTCTCTAAAGCTTTAAGCAGCTTTAGCTTTTGAAAGCTCTACAATGCAATAAGTACTAAATTTCAGAGAGGTAAAGTACTATAATTAAGCTAAGTCTTGTTGATTTTTAGCGGATTAAAGGCTTTTTGCAGCTTAGAGCTTCGAAAGCTCTTCGAAAAAGTAACTGAACTTTATTATCAAATATATGGAACTTATACTATATAGTTAACTATATCAAACATATGGAAGTCGTAATATATAGTTAACTATATAGTTTTAGCATGTATGGCTATGTTTGTGCATGTAAAAAATCTTTACTTTACCCACGAACTTTCCAATTTCGTTGGCTCTGACCAAATTTTGTTTTGCTGCCCGTTCACAGTCTTCTTTGGCCCTGTCTCTCTCATGTGCTTTACCCGTTGCCACCCCTCGTCCATCTTGTTCGCTTTCATATGTATGTATTTTTCTTCAATTTGTTCCTGGCCGTTGCCCAGTTCACTTCAGCTGCATCTTCTGCAGCCCGAAATGTGCGCAATGACCGCATGCAGCAATTGCTTTTAATGTGCTTTTAAAAGCCAAATCTACAGGTTCCTTGTTGTTGTTTCAGCTCCTGTCCAACAGGAAAAGTCCCCGTACCCGCACCTATCTCTCTCCCTCCTCTTCCTCTCTCTCTGACGCTTCTTTTGAACAACGCATCGCTGGCATCGAACACTGCACACATTTCTCGTAGAAATGAGCTTTTGTTTTTATTATGCCTTGCACCAAAAACTAACTTAATTTGCATGCAGCATATTGTGCGTACAATTGTGTGTGTGCATGTGTGTGCCATGTGTGTGTGTGTGTGGCATGACCGTGCCTAACGAGCTCAACTGACTTGAAGGCAGGCATAAAAACTAGAAAAACTAGAGGACGCCCACGCAGAACATACACGCACACACATGAACACACACACACACACACACATGCATACATACTGTAAGAGAGAGCGAGAGAGGGAGCACAAACTCAAGTCTCGTTTTCAATAAAGCTCTTCGACAGTGCCGCACACTCATAAAGAAAATTGCTAAAGAAACACAAACACAAAAAGCAAGTGAAAAAGTCTTTCCCCTCCTCTGCTCTGGTAAAAAAACCTATTGCTACAGAATGAAGAAGAAGGAGAGGGAGGGAGAGGGAGAGAGAAAGAAACTGCAGTATGCGAACGGCTGTTCACATGGAAAAATTATGGCTAGTTTGTTGGTTGCCTCCTCGTCTCTGGGCCATGATCATCGCTATTATCAACACCAGTTAAGCAATAACAACAGCGTCGAGTGTGCAGCAGACAGGCAGTGGCAAAGGGAGGAGCAGTGGCTAGAATGAGACAGAGGAAGAGCGACAAAAAGAGAGAGAGAGGGATAGAGGGACTGGCATGGCAATCGTGGGTGTTGGGCGCTGGGTGCGGTAGTGATTACAATAGCGACTAATAAAAGTAGACAACTAAAAACAGAACAGAGCACACACACATACACATGCAGTTTTAGAGAAGAGGGGGAATTGGGGGAGGTGGGGTGTGGGAAGAAGGTTGGCTTGGTAAAAAACAAGGTCTAGTGCAGAGTGCTTGGGCCGGTCGAGAGCTGCTTCTGGCGAGCTACTCGTGTTTGTAAGTATCTAAAATCAAATAAAAATAGGAGAGAGCAAAGCAGAACGAAGAGCGAATACGCTTTCTTCAAAGGAAATGTAGACCACTTGCTGTAGAGAGCGAAATACAGGTAGATAGATATATGGAAAGTAGGTGTTCTAGCGACTTTGGTAAAAATAAATGAGAGAAAGGAGGGAGAAAGAGTAAAACAAAGAGAGAGGGAAAGAAAGAGGGAAAGAGAGAGAAATCTACTAGTACTACAACTACTACTACTTCCACTACTACTAATATTACTAATACTTCTACTTCTTCTGCAATTACTACTACTTCTACTTCTATTACTACTTTTACTATTTTTACTATTTTTACTATTTTTACTATTTTTACTATTTTTACTATTTTTACTATTTTTACTATTTTTACTATTTTTACTATTTTTACTATTTTTACTATTTTTACTATTTTTACTATTTTTACTATTTTTACTACTACTTCTACTACTTCTACTACTTCTACTACTTCTACTACTTCTACTACTTCTACTACTTCTACTACTTCTACTACTTCTACTACTTCTACTACTTCTACTACTTCTACTACTTCTACTACTTCTACTACTTCTACTACTACTACTACTACTACTACTACTACTACTACTACTACTGCTACTACTGCCACTACTTCTACTACTACTACTACTGATACTACTTCTACTACTACTAATACTACAACTATTGCTATTACTGCTTTTACTACTATTACTAATACTATTACTAGCCCTGTCAAGCAGCTCATGTACCCTGTTCTCAATTCTGTACGCTACACCTACAATAGCCCCACGTAGGTGTGTGTGTGTGGTATATGTAAATGTTTCCGTGTCTGTGTGTCGTAAAGGAATGAGGCACCTGCAAGAGCTGTTAAAGTGTCGTTGGGTTGTTGTCATAGTCATTGTCAACGTTGTCGTTATCTTTATTTCACATCAACGACATTGTCATCATCATCCTCATCCTCATCCTCAACCTCATACCCATCTCCTTCCTTCTCATCCCCCGTCTTCTTTCTCATCTCTATGCTCGTGCCCAGTCCCTTCGCCCCTCTGTTCCTCCTGTTCTCATGCTCATCAGCGGCATTCTCATTCCCATCATCATCATCATCATCACCATCAGGATGTCGGCTGCAGGGCAGCCCAAAGCGGACCGGCACAGGCTCATCATCATTGTCGACAACAGCTATTGCAACAGCAGCAACAACAACAACAACATGAATGCCTTCATCAACAATTTGCAGCAAGAAAAACACGAAAACGTCCAAAACAGGCAGCAGTTGAAAACGCAACAGAAACACAAAAACACGCGCGCACTCACACACGCACACTCACTTTCAATGAAGCCACACACACACGCAAGCCCAAGCACACAGTCACACCTTCATACACAGGCGCATTTCCATTGAGTAGCAGCCAAATTGGAGCATTCGCATATTAACGCAGCGAATATTTTGCAACAACATTTTGGGCGCGAGCGAAGCCAGAGTTGAAAGCTTTAAGCAGACAAAAGCTGCAACACATACATGAACACATGTACATGTACATATAGCTCATGGGATGTTTGCTGATCGAACCTAATTGAGATGGGCTTGAAATGGGCCGCAGATAAAAAGGAATTCCGCCAGTTGTGGAGAATGATTATTGAGACTTTGCGCTGCCATGATATCCTATATAGACAGGTATGGTAATTAACTGAAAGATCAATAAATGCACACATAGATAAGGTTGATTGTTGCCTTTGCTTAACTTCACAAAGTAAAACCAAACTGTTTGCCTTCTCTGACGGGCAAAGCCGTCCAACACCTGCTGCTCATTAAGCTGGTCAATTGAACTGCAAATTGCAGCGTGCACTCACAAAAAAGGCGAGCAACGAGCTGTACAAGTGCAGAACAGCGCTGGAATGCCAAAGCAAATTGAGTCAAGTGCGGTCACGTTGCGTATACGCAACGTCAGGCAGACAAAGACAAAGGCAGAAGGAAGTAGCAAGTCAGGGAGGGACGGGGGTAGGTGGGTTAAGACTAAAGTTAGCTAGAGAATACAGTTTAAGCAAATTAAAGTAAAAATATGCATAAATGACAATGAAAAGTTACGCGACTGCCTGGCAGAAGAGCTCTGCCTTAGGCTTGGCAGGGGGGTGCGAGGGGCAGTGGCTGCTGCTGGTTTTTGGGGCTGGTAGACAGCTGCTCAAAAGTTGTTCGGGTCATTTGCAAAGTTTAAAGCTAAAACTGGCGGCCGTATTAGCATCAAGCGCGGCCATGCGGCCTGTCGTTGACGTCTGCCGCGGCGTGGGGAGGGGGGGGGTGCAGGTATCTGCGAGTTGCAGCCTTAGAAGTGGAAATCTGCCTAGCAGCTGGCTGAAGTCAAGGTAGCGCGAGGCGCTAAAAACGAGAGTGCCGTCTTCGCTGCACAGTAGTGCAAAATTAGGGAAAAAAGGCAAGAGTAATGTAGAGCGAGAGTGTTGTAGAATATCTCTAAAAAGTAAGGAAAAAAGGGAATGTAATATGGAGAGAGTGTGATCTAGTAAACCTCTTAAAAGTGCACACACCAACAATACGTTCTCAGCGCACGGTGCGCCGTAGGCTGTGTGATGCCATGTGGATGCGGGTTTGGCCAGCCGCTGTTGAGCGATATTAACATCAAGATGCAAAATAAAAATGAACTTTGCCCAAGATGCCAGTCTGTGTGTGCGTGAGTGTGTGTGTGTGTGTAGGCAATAGCCACAAAAAGTTGGCGCACAAGCAGCAGGCGGGCGCGTGTGTTGTGCCCGCAGCTACTTATGACAGAACATGGCCGTGGACAGGCTGCCACAACTGGTCGTGGCATGGCAGCTGGGGGCGCATGGTCAGGCCGCTCTCTGATCTGGGCTGGGTTGCTAAACAGATTTCGGTTATGGTGGTTGGCTATTGTTTCCTAAGTGCAGGGCTGTGGGGGTTGAGGGTTTTGAAATTTCAGAATCTCAAGGTGTTGATTACGCGTGTGCCCCCCACATGGCGCATAATTGCTGAACGCTTTGGTTGCGCATTTTGTGGGGAGGATTATGAGGCCAAGTCGTGTTAGGAAGCTAATGAAATGTAAGCTGATAGTAGGACGCACAAGAGGCCAAGCAACGTCAAATTGAATCGTGCAGCTTGCCCAGTTGGTTGAGTGCAGTCTTGTAGGCTTGATAATCGCTAGAGCTTTATAAGTTTAGCTGCATATTTTAGCATTTTTCTGCTGCAGTTTCTAGCTGCATTTTTTCACGATACATTTTTCGTGGCATCTTTTTGGCGCAAAATTAATTTCTATGCGTTCAACCGAGCAATCGTTCTTTGTTCAAAGTTTTGCTTGCCGCGACTCAATTTCTATTTTGTCGACCAGAAGCAGTAACGAAAGTGCAACGGGTTAACGTGTAAACGTAGCACAGCAGTCGCTCATGTTTATTCAGCAGCAACTGTACCCCCTTCCCACCGCCCCTTTCACAACTTGTGTCAAGATTTGTGGCTAGAGCGAGTTTTTCATTGTATTTTTAACAAGTAAAATGAAAACGTAAATGTTTGAAATTAGATTTGGCCCGAGTCGCTTTTGTTTGGACTTGCCCAGCAGCAATTCGTAGTGTATGCTATGTGTGCGTGCGTGTGTGTGTGCACTGTGCACTGAGGTGTTGCCTAGTTGCCGGCTTGTTAGTTAGTTAAAAAGTTTTTGCGTGCAATTAAAATGCTGCGCAAAAAGTTTGCTTCGACATTGTTCTTAATTTTTTCTTGGCTTTTGCAGTTTACCAAAGCCAAATACAAATGAACCCAACTGTCTCTTCATGTGAGTGCGTCTACCTAACCAACTCAAATCCCCTCCAGTCTCCTCTCCCTCCCTCCTTTTTATGTCTCTGGCAGTCTGTGTGCAAGTCCTGTGGCAATTGCCTGATTGTTTTCTTAGCCACAGCAGCATCGAATGGCAAGAAAGTTCGTTATCAGCGACATTTTCGCTCAGCCTTAGTTGCAGTTTCCCACCTCATCCCCTCCCCCTCACCCCTTCGGTCAATTGCCACTTCACAGTTAGCAATTGCCAGGACGAACGTGCTGACAAATGACAAGCGGAAAGGACTCTAAGTAAGCGAAGACAGTCGCTGCAACTCTAAGTTTTTCTCTCTCCCTTTCTCTCTGTCTCTTACTCGCTGAAATACTGCGATAATTATTAATTGTAATTATGAAAATTTATGAAAATTGCTCTATCAATCGTTGGTGGATGGTAAAAAAGCCAGGGAAATTCAATTTATAAATGTCGCAAACAGCGGAAAATCGTCGCCGTCAGTCATAAATAGTTTCACATAAATTCTGCTCACTTTTTGTGTAGGTAGTGGGAGGTAAGTGTGGGCGTGGCAGTGAAAACTAATTGCCTCGATGGCCGTAAACAAGAGAGGCGGCAAAAAAGTAGTTGCATATTTTGCGGCGCAGCGCTGCTCTTCGCTCTGCTCTCTGCATGCCAAATCAAAATCATCATCAACTTAGCCCAAAAGCAACTGACAACAACAATGGCAACAACAACGCAAAAAATCTTAACAAAATAAGCTGAAGAGTTGCGCGAGCAGCGCATTAAATCATTTCCGCCCTAAAGAGCTCGACGCCAGCACCGCCAACAGCGGCTTCTTGTGGCAACTTGCGACGGTTTGCGACTGTTGCAGCAGCTTGCTGAGATTTTGTTGTGCATCCAAGGAAATTACGAAATAGAACCGTTTTGATAGATACCCTCTGAACGTTTGCAGTTGCAGTCTACATTCTGCTTGTGCATGCCCGGTCCCTTTCCGTACTTTTCCTTTACAGGGTATACAAATGAATAAAGCCCGCTTCTCTTTTTATTTCTCGGCCTGAAGCATAAAAATGATTTGCCCGAAAAAAGCAACAGCACATGATGCAAGTACAAGTATGTGTGTATGCACACACACTCACACAGACACACATACATTAGCGCACTCATGTGTGTGCATGTGTAACATATTCAGGCAATTACAGCCATTCAGCGCATTTCAATTCAACTTCAAAACTGCCGCCATCGTTGTAGCTTCTCATTCTTCCCTCTCCCTATTTCTACCCTTCTCTCTCTTTTTCTTCCTTCTTCGCCTTTCTCTTTCCGCTGCTCTTTCTACTGTTGCTGTTGCTATCCCTGCTGCTGCTGCTGCTTCTTCTTCGCCGGCTACTGCTGTGGGAAAGTAGAAAAAAGCTTTTAAACTTCACTCAAGATTTTTGCTGTTCACGCTCGGTTCGCAAATTTTTTGACTGTTGCCGCTTTATTTAGTTTTGCAGCCAAGTACACTGGGCTGGTCACATTGAGAAGTCAATGAATTTAATTGCTGCATATTCCCTGAATACTCTATGCATGTTTATAATGCATTTGATTTATGGCCACCCTTAAATTAGTAATCCCAATTACGGTAACCCTTACTATAGCCACAAACGGTAATAGGTATTGTGAATTTGTTTTATGGTCACCCTTAATTTGATAATCCCAATTATGGTAGCACTCATCTATCTCACTTTTGAAGCTTCATTTTGTAAGCGATGGTCACCCTAATTATGGTCACCCTAATTAAGGTCACCCCAATTAAAATAATAATAAAACAGCCATGTAAGTTGCGTTTAGAGGTAACTTATAGTCAGTTAGTGATGGTCACCCTAATTATGGTCACCCTACCCAATCTAATTTTGGATATACCTCTGCAAACTACATTTTAGTTTATCATTTAAGTCTGCTTAAGTTGTAAAGAATGTAATGTTTCTGAACGATGATTTCACGGATTTGTCCCACTGTTGTACGTCATTTTTGGTCGATGTGCGCTGTAGTGTCTTTATCTACAACTGCCGCTTCATATTCTTCAGCAACTGCATCTGCATCTGCTTCTTGTTGGGACTTTACTTTGTTGTGTGTGTTGCCAGTGTGCGGATGTGTGTGTGCGTGTGCATGTATGTTGTTTGTGTTGTGCGCTTTGTGATGTGCCGTTTTTATAAGTCTGCCAAAATGTAGTTCATATATTTTGGCGAAAATTCGTTTTGCAGTTGACATAACTTTGTCAGCTCCAATTTATCAACAACAATTAGTAGAGCAGAGAACGCTCGAGCGACCGAAAGACACGTAGACAGACAGACAGACTGCCTGACTGACAGACTGACTGACTGACTGACTCCGGCTCCAGCTTCAGCCCCGACTGACTGACGTATGGCAAGTGCTGGGTTTTTGGGGCGTGGCAAGTATGTGACAAGTATGCTGCACAACGATGCACAAAACTTTGCCCGGCTGTGCGGCAAATAGACGACTCGACTCGACTCGACTCGACTCGACTTGAAACGATTTTGCTCTGCCCGAGCAGATGATGAAGACGTTGCAGCAACAGCAGTAGCAGCGGCAGCAGCAGCAGCAGTAGCATCATAAGCAGCGGCAGCGAGCCATGACAACAACACGGCGTATGCGTAATATTGCCAAAATAATTTATATGATTTTGACAAATTTTGTTTGGCAAGAGTTTTGAGGCCAAGTGTCACACAAACAACTTGCAACTGGTAACTGGCTTATCACTGGCATATATATATAGTATCTACTATGTTTATATGATAGGTATATCAGTAAGTATAAATTATACCAGGTATATGTATGTTATCTTACCTGTACTCGTGCGACATGAAGAAAGTGCCGCGTATGTTGCAGCCGTTAGGATTCTTGCGTTTGCCATTGAAGATCTTCTGATAATGATCGTAGTTGTTCAGGTTGACAGCACCATCGAAAGTCAGCATAATGATCTGAGGTACCTGCAATGGAGAGAATGGAAAAGTGAGGTTAGGAAGAGAGCAGTATAAACTCAATTGAACGAAAATTAATTACTAGGTATAGAATATGTACATATATCTTAAAATAATATTCAAAGCTTCAAGGTGCTTGTTAAATGGGTATACTCAATTGATAGGCAGAAAGAGGAACTTTTCCTGAACAGGCATACATATTTTTGTATATTTATAATACACCTGAAAAATGTTATCTCCAAGCCTGTTGCAAATTCAGATTTAGTCAGATTATGCCCTGTCTGTCTACTCCTCTCTCCCACTCCAACTTACAGGGTATCGAACTATCAACTGCGATTAACCAAATGTCAACTCGCAAGTCTCTTAATTATATGATATGCACATTTGCAGCCACTGCCTTCATCTCGGGCGGGTGTGTCGGCCCAATTAGAGGAACGGCGACCTCAAAATCAGCGGGGCATGCAAATGGCATTGGCGGCCGCAGCAACTCTATAACAGTCGTCGCAGTCGCAGCCATCGACGTTGCCGTGCGGCAGCGACAATTCTAATTGAAGGTTTTTGCATTTCGCGACTGCGTTGCGCCTCGCTGAGCGCACTGGCAACGCGGCATGGCTTGCAGTGCTGCCTGCGATTTGCTGGGACTTGCTACTTGCAGCTTGCCACATGCAACTTGAGCAGCAAACATAATTAGTGGGCATGCGGCTAACCCGCACTGCTATGATGCTATAAGCAGCTACATGAGCTGCAGACAGAAGGACACACAGCAAGCCGAAGGGCCTCGCTAAATGAAATTAATTTCAAATAATGCTTAACTATCAATAAGGCAACGTCATCAGTGGCAGGGGCAGACGCAATGGCTGAGGTGGCAGCAGAGGCAGCTGCAGTGGCAATAAGTTTAACGAGTGCTAAAGCAAAGCAATTCCATTACAAAAATTGCCACCACGACGCACACTTAACAGGAGCATGGAGAAGCAGGGAGCCAAAGAGAGTTAAGGGGCAGCAAAACGGAATCGGAGAGGGTGAACAATCCCAAGGGGCGACACGACCCAAAGGAGCTTGCAACACTTTAAGTGCAATTCCATAATCAAAGACCGCTGCAAGTGCGAGGCCAAAAGAAATGACGCGCCATAAAAACAAGCAACAACCCGAGAAAATAAATGCAAAACATAACGAACCCAATATACTCTATGGAGCTGAGGGATAGAAAACTTTCTTAAACTCAGCTTGTGAAATATAGATTAGCTGGCAAGAAACCTCATCAAAATATCGACATGATTTCATTGCTTATCTCTACACTATTTCTGTGTTACTCCTTTCATAATATATTGAAACCATTTCCACAATTATTCCAATAATATATAAAACATTCCGTCAAGTTCAATGTCTTTGTCCACATGCTCTACTCGAGTCATGTAATGAAAAGAAAATCGAATGCGATCAGCATAAAGCAGTGTGTAAATGTGAATGTGAATGTGGCAACCGAAATGCATTTCACTTCTGAGCTGCACATAAAGGGGCGTGGCACGGGCGGCACTTAACGTTCATTGTTGAGCGCATAAAAAGGATTATTGTACAAATTCAATATTAATGTGGGGTCGCCTAACCGAGCGGACCTCTCGCTCGATGTCTGCCTAACCCACAAGCACAACATCCTTACACACACTTTCTGTCTCTACTTTTCTCACTCTCTTTGCCTTTCTCTCTCTCTCTCACTCAATTTCTTTTGCTGCCTTTCGCACGAACCATCATCGAACTGAGCTGATAAAATTATTCAGAGGCGTGAAACACTCGAGAGCATCCGACCCGGTGGTGCGGTGGTCAGCCTGAGTGTGGCTTAGATGACGGATGATTACGATAACGATACGATGATAAGGTTGATAACGCGATGATGATACTCTGGTTAACGATAATTCCGTTGGTGGCTGAATAGAAATTCTCGCTTCGTTTCGTTCTCCTTCCTACCTTCTGCTTCGCATTGCGTTTGTTCGTTTATTGCCTTTGCCTTTGCCTTTGGCTCGCCCGCTTATTGAAAGGCATATTTCAAAATCCGTTTCCGGACAAAATGAGTGCAAATCAACTGGATGCAGTTACAGTGCGAGTTACAGTTACAGTTACAGCTACAGTTACAGAAGTTATTGCATTTGTAGCTGCAGTTGCAGCTGCAATTTTTTGTGGAATTATTAAGTAAAAATATTATTGCGAATATAATGAATGTGCTGCAAGGACGACAAAAACTGCAGACGGAAGCAAGTGACAAAGAGGAGCAGAGTTATAGAGAGGCAAAGAGGAAGTGAGGGAGAGGCACGAGCAGAGTCAAGGATAGCTGGGCAAAAAGCGATAATAAAGCCTGGGGAAATGTTTCGTAATATGCACAACATTCCATTGACTCAACTGACTTTCATACAACATTTCATTGCACATATCTGAATATGGAAAGAGTAAGGAGAAAAAACAAGTTATGAAAGTTACCGTCAAGTCTATACGACATTAAAATACCCTACACACAATTTGTAAATCACTTTAAGTAAGCAAATGAACAATTCTAGATACAAAACTAACAACTAAACTTAAATTCGTAACTTGCAACATTTTAAATTAACTTGACAGGAGTCTTCATGCCAAATTTGATGTCATTAGCTGCTATAGTGACTGAGATTGGCGCGTTCATACAGACATTTATGACCAAAATCGACGAGGTTATTGTTGTTGCTTGCTTGCTGTCTGTCACATACACTTGCAAACATTAATTTGACCCTTTTAAGTTGAGTATAAAATGAAATGCGTTGCACTTTCAAAGGGTTTCATTAACGAAAACAGTTTTTAATATGAAGACTTGAAATGATGAGCTGCAGCTGAGATTCGATGAGCAGTAAACACTCCGACAGATGGCGCCAGTTAAAGCTGCTGCACATCATTTTCAACTTATTTTGCTTGAATTAAATTTGGCAAATTATGTTAGCATAGTCAAGTTGAATTCGAACTGATTTTCATCTGGCTTTTCACACCTCACACATCAACTTAAATTCATGGCACACACTCATGCACACAGACACAATTGTCTGTGCTTAGGGTCAACTTTAACTGAAGCCGTTGCTGAAGCCAAAGCTGCCTCTGAGTTGCGAGTTGCCTGTGCTGGGGCAAAAGTTTCATAAACACAACTTGGTTTCGGACTCTTTAGAGTTATCGCTTCATAAACTGCATATGACTGCCATGCATGACTCATGTGCATGCACCAGTTATCTCCCTCTCTCAGTCTCTCTCTCTCTCTTCACTTTGCTGTCTCTGTGTGCGTTGATAATTTCTGCTTAATGCGACTCAAGTTTGCTCTCAAGTCTCTGAGCAAATATGGCAGGCAGCCGTTGACAAGCACCTTTGCCAGCCGGCAGAGACAGTAGAGAACTTTGCCGGGGCCAAAGCGAAGCATGATAGATGGGTTTTTGCATGCCACATACAGTCAGCCAGTCGCACTGGGGAGGGGGAGCTGGGGTGGCAAAGGGGTGCAAATTTGCATAGCTTAGTTGCTCAATCGCAGCGACAATTGAGCGGCTCATTGATTGAGTGATTGCAGCCGCGCATAAATGCAGCCTGCCCACCCTTAAAACAGTGGGGTGCCACTTGGCTCTGCCTTGCCTTGCCATCCTCCTCCCCCCCATTCGCCCCGCATCTGTGAAAAGTTTTTGTTGACATTGTGTGCCATCTTTCAGTTTTCTTTTCGCCAGCTCAAATCAAATTGGATTCGCATTTAAATTGAGCAAAGCGTTTTATTTAGCGCGTCTCCTTGTCGACGCTTTTTTTTCTCCTTTTCTGTGGAATAGGCTTGGCAGCTTCTTGGCATTCTGATGCCCTGTAAATTGACGACAGCAGTCTGCAGTCAATG
The DNA here is from genome assembly GCA_018903675.1 of Zaprionus capensis. Classification (NCBI taxonomy): domain Eukaryota; kingdom Metazoa; phylum Arthropoda; class Insecta; order Diptera; family Drosophilidae; genus Zaprionus; species Zaprionus capensis. The sequence continues at coordinate 8,187,943 of JAEIFN010001073.1, read as the reverse complement.
ATTTTTGAACTGAAGGTTCAAGTCGCAACGATATGTTTCTTGCTTGATTTTCAGTAGCAATTAACCTGAAAGAAACACCTTAATTTCATCTTCAATTTCAGCTTTAATTTTAGCTTCAATTTCAGCTTTAATTTCAGCTTCAACTTCAGCTGCAACTTCAGCTTCAACTTCAGCTTTAACCTCAACTTTGACTTCACTTTCAGCTTAAATTTCAGCTTAAATTTCAGTTTTAATTTCAGTTTTAATTTCAAATACAATTTTTGCTTCAATTTATTTTCACTTTCAACTTCAATTTCAGCTTCGATAAATTCTTCTTTAGTTTTCTGCTTATAAATAAAGAATTTCCTGCTGCACTACGTCGATCGCCGTACAGGGTATCTGCGTGTCGTGCAGCCTTGTTGCAGTCAATTGCAAATTCTTTATTGTTTGCGTATTCTTGTGCACTTTCATTGCGGAAATTGGCCGCGCTGTGAAATGGAGCGCATGCCGTTCGACGATTATCGAAAATGCTGCTGACAGTACGGCGAATGCGGCGTATGCGTAATATGCGTGCCTGCCCAGTGGGATGGGGGGGGGGGGTGGGGAAGGCCGATAGCTGGGAGGGGGCATAGATCAAATGTTTTTGGTGGCCCAAAGAAGTTTGGCCAAATGTGCGCACAAATTAACCGCCTGTTTGCGGTTAATTGAGATGATATTAATTATAATTATGCGCTCATACGCACGCACACTGCCACACACACAAACACACACACACACACACACGGGCTGTCAGAAATTGAAATCGTTTTGTTGGGCGGCTGTGGAAACACATGTAAGCGCTAATAACACTTAAATAAGCACACACACAAACACACGCACACACACACACACACACGCACTTCTCTCTGTACAAGAGACAAACAGACAAACAGGAAAAGGGACAACGGGGGCGTGGCTGTCACAGCAGGCGGCAGGCAGACAGACAAAGAGACAAAGCGAGAGGGAGACAAAGAGAGAGACAGATAGAGAGTGAGAGACAGATAGAGAGAGAGAGAGAGACAGGGAGAGACACATTTCAATTTCGAAATTAAGTGCCTCACTCAGTCGCTCGCGTTGTTTGTGTTGTGTATTTGCGTTCTGCGTTCGGTTAGCGTCGACGTCGACGTCAACGTCGCTGCCAGCGTCAGCCACATAAACTTCCGTTAGCTTTCCAGCGCATATTTGACTTTTTCTACTCTACAATTTACAGTCTGCAGGAGTATTTGATGCAGCTGCAACTGAAATGAATTGAATAATGGAATGAATGTTGCATATCATTCATATATATTTATATATAGACGATTTTGAATATGAATTATAGACAGAGTATCTCTGCATTCGGCTGCATTGCGAACTGCCTTTTTGAATGTGTGTGCGTGCGTGCGTGTGTCGTCTTTGTTGTTGTTGGCGCTGCTATTATCGTGCATGCGAAACCACAACTAATGTGCACTTCAAACTGTCTGTCAATTGGCACCGCACACACACACACACACACATGCGCAGCCACACAGCCACACAAAGAGCTGACATTATTTTTTTCGCATACTGTCTAAAACTGATTATGGCACAGTGCTCTTTAAGCTGCCGCAAGCTTTAAGCCACAATTTAATGTGGCGCAGGTTTTTCCGTTGTTGCCCCAAATACGAATGATTCATTTGCATTCATTTGATCAATCACAACAATTACCGTTTGCATAAGCTGCACTGGTTTTTTAGCTGTAACGTAAACTAATGAAGTGCAGCTGTCCCTCTCTCTTTCTTCCTCTCTCGCTCTGCCTCTCGCCCACTCGCTGCCCTTTTCTGTGTCGTTTTTTGTGCCTGTGCGTCCATTAAAGGATTTAGCTAACATGCTTCGGGATTGTTTTGCGCAGCACGAAACAGCAGACAAACAGAGCGCATCCACTCATATTACGTATACGCACTGGCAAGCAGACTGCAGAGAAAGAGCTCAGCCTGTACTGTTACAGCAGCCCCAAACGAAGAACAGCACGTAAACAGAGGGCAAAGTTATTAAACAGGATATTCGAATCAACAGGAACAGCCAGCAATGACTTACAACCTCAGCAACAGCAGGAGCAAGGAACGGGGGGGGGCAGCAAGCTGTGACAACAATAAGCAACGAATGGCACAACAAATGGCAAAGACAACAGCACAATTTCCTTATGCAAAGCAGAGATAACAGCAGCCGCATGCAAATACACAGATTTATGGACCCAGGCAGGCCCCTCCCCTCCCCACCCTGCTGAGAGCCAGCTTACTTGTCTCCCTCCCTCTCTCTCTAGACACAGCAACAGCTCGACACCTTCAGCTCAACCTCAACCCGTGTCTGCCCCTCCCTCTGGCCATGGTAAAAATAAAAGCTGTCAATGCACTTGAAATTTATCGCCCTGCAAATTAACACTTAAAGCACAGTGGAAAAAAGCTATATACAACTATATATTGTGCATGCTTATAGGCATAAGAGGAGGAGGGGGATGGAGTGTCACACTTACCTTTTCGGCATCGAGTCCGCCGGGTATCTGTGTGCCATCCTTGGAGCAGTAGCAGTAGGGCAGCTGGCAGGCCTCGGTGTCGCAGCGCTGTGCAGTGTCGGCAGGCGCATCCGTTGCCGGGGCAGGTGCTGCAAGAGAGACAGAGAGAGAAGATTGGTTAACAAAGTGCAAGACAGAGACAAAGCAGGGGATGAGCAGGGGGGGGCTGCAAATTAGTTTGAAAATAATTTAACAACGATTTCGTTATTGCAGCAAGGCAGCAGGCAAATCGAAGGGTTGTCGTCGCTGTCGGCGTCGCTGCCGGCGTCGCTTGCCATGTCGAAAGTTAAAAGTCAACAAAATAACACAATGCAATACAAATATCAATAAGGCAGACAGGCAACCAGCCAAACAACGTACAAAATGTGCAAGAAACAAGTTAAAAGAAAGTTAACAGAGTGCGACAGAAATAGAATGGGAAACAGAGAGAGAGAGAGAGAGTGGGAGCGAGAGAGCGAGTACAAATAACCAAAGGCTAAATTTCTTCATTCCTTGTGCCAACCCCCCTCGTCCCCTTTGGATCCATTGCCTGAACAAAGCTCGGCAACAAACCAATCCCAAACGCAAAACCCGTTCGGGGCATCTTTTTGGCATAGATATTTGCATATGTGGGCGTTGGGCGTGACAGCCCCCCCCCCCTCTCCCTCTATGTCCTTTTCCCTGTAGCCCTTCGTGTGTGTGTGTGTTTGGGGCGCAACTCAATGGAATTCAATTGGCATTTTTTGTTGTTGTTGCTGTTGTTCTGTGATCGAGTAAACAAATTCGCTTAAAGTCCACAAAACAAAAGGTTACTTCGCCCCCCCTCCCCCCCTACTGTGCTTGCCCACCGCAAAGCCAGTTGGGGGTGTGCAATCCAACAGGTAAAACCGGCATTAGTCATGTACTGACCCACACACACACACACACACACAGGCCACGCCTCAGGCCACACACAGTAGAAAGGGGATTGGGGCTGGCAGCAAATATTAAATGCATTTTTTCCGCCTCGCTGCGTTCAATCAATGACCAAAGCTGAGCCCCTCCTCCTCTCCCATCCCTTTGCTGCTCCTCTCCCTCTCTGGCATTCTCTTTTCTGCTGCTAAAATGAATTAACGCCATTGCAGCCTACGCACTGTCAAGCCACAAATTGATTTGCCCCATGCAGCAAGAAGTAGTTGAAAAGGGTCGAGGGGAGAGTTAAGGGAATGGAGGGGGTGTAAGTACAAGCTGCTTTAAACGTAATCTGTGTAGGAATATACATGATACTAGCCAGCAATAACAAAACAAAATGGCCAACATATTTGGCCTTAATTAAAGCTAAATTCAGCTGGAATTATGCACAAATATGTTCACAGTTAAATATTCGACTTGAATAAATATGAAATTCCTGATGTGATGATATTTCAAATGCTTGCCAGCGCAGACAGAGAGGGAGGGAGGGAGGTAAAGAGAGAGAGAGGAGGGAGGGGTATTTTCGCTGCTCTCTTTTGATTTCTGGAATATGCAGAGCATTTGCCATTTGCGCAAATTTCATTTAAATATTTGTAGTAAATATTATAACTACAAACGCACAGCAAAGAGAGGGCGCTAACTCGACTGCCGCATACCCTGTAAAAGTGTGGGAAGTGTTTAGACATCAGCTTGGCAGAGGTAACTATGCAATTTGTATTGTATTGTATACCCTGTAAATTGTGCAAGTAAATCAAGCATAAAGTTCTCTTCTGTTTTCCTTTTTTTCGCTAAAGTGTTTGTGCGGCACACCCCTCTCTCCCCACACTCCCTGCTTAGTTGCCCACTTCTTTGGCCGTCATTTAAGTTGCTTGTCAACTTCCGTTTCCGCTAGGCCATTGAGTAGATCATCAATCAATTTAAAGTGGACTTATGTCGCTTGACATTGCCAAATGCAAAGCAAACTAATGATGTCAAGAAGTTTGTTTTTTTACCCTCCCCCCCTTCTGCCGGGTTGCTCGCTACTGGCTCAAGCAAGATATTGATGAAATGTTGCGCAAGAGAGTTAAGCTCAGTTCCAGTCCGTTCCCCCTTTGCCTCTTTTAAGTGGCATTCACATTCAGCTGAAGCTTGTGCCGAGGATGAGCCAAGCAATTCCATTTAATTACAATGCTTTGAGTGGTCGCTGCCAAATCTGGCAGTAGTTGACAACAGCAGCAAAAACAATAACAGCAGCAGCAGCAGCAGTAATAACAGCAACTAAAGCATCAACAACTACAGCAACAACAACTAAAGCAACAACAACTAAAATGGGTTACACGTTTTGCAAAACATGTCAAAAATAATCAACATTGTAATTTATGCCATAAATATGAATGAGTCTAATTTTCAACTTTAAATATTAATGCGAACTTTTGTGCAAGCATAAACATGCACGCACAGGCACGCACAGGCACGCACAGGCATGCACAAGCCTGCACATGGGCATGGCCAGCTGCAACATTGACTGCTTCCGGTCCCAAAAAGTAGGCAACAACTTGACGCCCCTGCCACGCCCACAATGAAATAAGTGCGAAAATCTGCATTGGGGGACAAACAACAATGCAGGCGCATGGATATCAATGCTGGAAAATATTTGTGGTCAGATCGTAAATAAAGGTTCGGGGGCCAAATGAAATGCTCGGCAATTAGCTGGGAGTGACAAAGGGAAAGGCACAGCAAGTAAGAGAGAGAGAGAGAGAGAGAGAGAGGGAGAGGGGTAGGTGCAGTGCGGACATTGGCAGTCAATTGCAGACTGTGCAATCAACATAAATTCTCAAGCTGACCAGTTGTTCCTTCTCTCCCCCTTGGCAAAATAAATGCATACAATTTTGTTATTTCAAAAAGTAACTTGGCAAATTTGCGCACTCGAGCAAAGTTTATTTGAATATGTGCGACTGTGTATGCCACTGTGCGTGTGTGTGTGTGTGTGTGCGCGTGTGAAACTTGTGCACAGTTATTGAATAAAATGTAATAAACACTTTTAGTAACTTTGTCTTATGCATTGCGCACTGGCAGCGACAGCAGCAGCAGCAGAAGCAGAAGCAGCAGCACAAGTTGCATACGCTGCGTATACGTAATGCGGACAGTTCGGGCTTATTTGTGTTGTGCGCTGTGTTGTCTGCTGCGTATATATGTCTATCTGTCTCTCTCTGTGTGTGTGCGTTGTGTAAGCAATATTGAAATGCTGTCATTGAGCGTGCTCACTGAATTATGAAATTGAAAACTATTCAGTGCAAAATTGCTTCGAATTTTACCAACTCGTGTGAGTTCTCCTCGCACACACACACAGGCACACACACAGAGAGAGAGAAGATGCTGGTAGACTACACACATACGAGTATTCAAGCTATTTTTTTCGTTGGGTAAACAGCATCAGCAGCAGTTTGTCAGCTGCTTGGACGCGCTCTGTCAATAGCCTGGCCCAACTTGGCAGCTAAATAAGCCAGTCAGTCAGTCGGACAGTGGGACAGACAGCAGGGGGGGGAGGCAGTGGCACTGGCAGGCAGCTGCAATAAAATGCCGTATACAGATTTTATTGAATTTCATTGCCCCCGAAAAGTGACTTAAATATTCTAATTTCTGTCTGGCAATAACCAAACGAATTCGAAGTCGAATCTGTATCGAAATGTGCAACAAATCGAAATAAAATCAAATAAAATCGTATTTATATGCACATTGTATTCCACTGGCATGGCTTACCCGTCCCCACACACACATACGTTACACATACACACACACTGGCATCTGTGTGTGTGTAATGAAAAAGAAGCCACTTTTTGCTTATTTATTTGGGGACATTTGCTGTCACAATTTCAAATTCATTTGGCCAACGAGCGAGCAGAGCAGCCCGGCAATTCGTCAGCTGAGTCGGCTTTGCTGGGTTTTCAGCTGCAAGTGGTGGGGGGGGGGGAAGGTGGTTAGCGGAGAGGAGGAAGCCGAGTGTCTGTGCCTGCTCCTCACCCGTAAAAGAGCTTCAACTAATCCCTGACTGGCTTACGTAGCTGGCAGCTGGCTTGCAATTTAAAGTGCCAGACGATTAGAGGCAATCAGTGCGTTCACTCTCTGAGCACATGCATTGCCCCACCTCCCTCTCCCTCTTTGACACAACATGTGAGCATTATTAATGCAATTGCCTCACATGTAAATTAATTTTATTGCAAGCGCCTCAGAAATGTTCATCAAATCAACAAGGCAAGGAGACATTTGGAACATACATAAACCTGGCTTTAATACGATAGATAATGCTTGGGCAGATTAAAAATAGTTCCAGATATATAACTAGGAGTACCTAAATATACATAGGAGAACCGTTATATACTTAGAAGTAGCTATAACTATGCATTCCTAGTAGCTATGCCAAATCAAGACTCTAGAACAAAGCTCAAATAATACTCAATGTATAAAGTAGGGGATAGATACTCAGAATATGTCTAAGCTGTAGTTGTCTATGCTAAATAAATTATGAATATATTAAGAGAATAAACTAAGACAATATTGAAGTATTGAATATACACAAAACATACTCAAAACATACTTGAATTGTGCATAGCATACACTCAAAGTATTTTGAAAGATTTAGACTGCTAAGAATATATTCAAGTTGTCTGTCTGCATCTCAGGTTTGCTGAGGTTTTTCCTATGAAACATCGATGTTAATTGAACTATAGGTAGAGTAATTGAATAATCAGTGAATGTGCTAAGTGCTTTAGCCAACGTGTTAAGCGCATATTCACTGGATTAAACTTCTCTACTCGATTTGGTATCTAATAAACGTTTACCTGCTGCACTCATCACCTTTGCAATACTCTCCATTGAGTTCCGTTTCGAAATATCCATGGAATGTGGCACCTAATCTGTTTATGGTCATCCATGTTGAGTGTGTGGCACAGTGACGTGTATGTGTGGGGGAGGGGGTGGAAACTTTGACAATGCCAATGGAACTTGTTGGCAGACTTTCGTTTCGTTTCGTTTCGTTTCGGATTGCGGTGCAAAGAATAAAACGTAACTTTGTTCCAAAGCGGGATGAGCAGAGAGAGAGAGAGGGAGAAGGAGAGAGAGAGGGAGGGAGAGAGATACAGAGAGAGAGTGAATAGCGGTTTGGACTCATGAGTGGCATTACGAGAAGTGGATTGAGTCGAGCCTTGGCATAAAGTTTAACTCAAATTATGGTCGAGTTTTGGGTTATGTTTGTGGCATAGTTGCATAGCAGGTAGACGCAGTGTCTGTCCGAGTGGGGACTAGTTCACTAACTATAGAACTAGTTCACTAACTAAATAGAAAATGCAATGCTTTTAGCCATTTTTCAGCTATTTTCACTCTGGTTTTGTTGCTTTGTTTTGCTGCCGGGCATTTGCTTTGGCGCTTATTGTTTCTGGGCATATTGGCAGTGGCATATGATGTGCTTCCGTTCAGGGTGACCATATTTTGTTATCTAACAAACAAATTGCCCAAATGGTCAATAGAGAAAGGAACAAAATAAGCGTAAAACCGAACTGGATGAAAAATAAAATGCTAACTAAACACGCAGGCGAACGGGGTGTGTGTGGGACACTTTCCCCCTCTGCGCGTGTGTTTGGGTGTGCGAGTGTGTGGCGTCAGCAAAAAGCGCAAAATTTTTATGCACGGAGCTTTGACCTAATCTCTGCTGCAATATTTTTCCTCGTGCCTTGCTCGACTTTGGCTACACTAGGAGAGAGTAAGTGGAGGGAGGGAGGGGAAGGGGCTCAGGGACTGACTCTGTGCGTGCCTGTGAGTGTGTGTGAGTGTGCGTCATTTATGTTATTACTTTTCTACTTTAACATACACACTAACACACTCACACACTCCCGCCGTCCGCCACACAGTCTCGCTCGCTCTCCCTCCCTCTCTGGTGTGCTCGCTCTCTCTCTCTGTCTCTGTCTCTGCTTCTCTGTGGAGAGCTATTTATATGAGACAACATTCCAGTTGGTATTACGCAAATCCCAAATGCTTTGGCTGTCGTAGCTTTCTTCCAAGCGGTTTCCTTCCGACAACGACGGCTAACTGTGACGTCGACGGCGACAGCGACAGCGACGACGACGACGACTGCGATGGCGACTGCGATGACTGCTGCAAAAGTGCGTGCCTGCAGTCGAGCGATTTGTCAGTATGTGTGTGTGTGTGTGCCTAAATCTTTTGCTACTTTTGACTGAATTTGAAATTTAATTTTTGTTTTTTTTTTGTGCACTAGAAACAATTTCGTTGTAATAGATATACAATATGTATGATATATATGATTATATTTACTAAATATATAAAATATTTGCAATTCAGGTTAACTACCTTTGAATAAATACCCTGTAACTGAATATAGCTAATGACTTATGTGGAATATATTCCATAGGAAAAGAGAACTAAGGATGTCTATGCAAAATAAGTTTTATTTCTCTCTTATAATTCTTTATTGTCCTATGTTCGTGTTATAAATTCTTTAACTCATCTAAGTAATTCCCTCTGAGTACATAAATTAATATTTAAAATTTATATTTTGTGCCACTTTCGCTCAGTGCATGCAAAAAAGGCGCTGCCTGGACAGTTGGGCATTGTCTTCTATTCCTTGTTTAGGTGGCCGCATCCACATGACAAAGCAGTGTGCTTTGTACTTCTCTCTCTCTCCCTCTCTCCTGTATGCCTGCCTCACTCTATCTCCCTGCCTCCTCTCTAACTTTCTCTGTCTCTCTCACCCACACATAAATAGAAGCGCATGTGATTGCAGTTAAACTCTAAACTAAATCGTAAATGTAAGCTTTAATGGTCCACACACTCGCCTGTGTATGCGTGTGTGTGTGTGTGTGCGTGTGTGCAGCGTTGTGTTGCAATACTTGGTTATTCTTAAGCGGTCGCGTTTGTGCTCCATTTGAAGTGGCCTCGCAACGCAAGCAAAGCACTTGGCATTCATCATGTGGTGGGCGACAGAGAAGGCAGACTGAAAGAATCACGCAGGAGAAAGAGAGAGAGAGAGAGCGAGAGAGAGACAGCAGAGCAGACAGTTCCCTTTGCCACCTTTGCACTGGAGCAAGTTGTCGTCGTTATGGTTCAACCTTGTTCACTCTCTCTCTCTCCTTTCCCTTTGCCTGCGCATTCTTCGATCTTGGATTCGGGTTCGCTTTGGTTTTACTCAGTTAGGTTTCGATTCATAAATGAATTATGCGACATTTACTCAAAATTGCTTCCTAATGCATAACATCCGCTTGGGCATGCTGCTGCTGCACGACACTGCAGCGTGAGCTGTCTCGTTTATCTTGACGACTCTCACTCCGACTCTGGTCTCGGTCTCGGCCTCGGCCTCTGCCTCGGCTTGTGTCTTTCTAATAGAATGCCCAATTCTATTTGCAGCTTCTAATAAATTCTCATGCTGCTCTGCAGTTTTAGCCCTGTAATTTTTTTGGCCTTCTCCCTTTGCCGCCCCGCAGTCGGACTGTCTTACTGTCTGTCTGTCTGTCCCACTGTCTGCCTCGAAGTTCGCCTTTTATTTTAGTTAACAACTTTGGTTTGCGCAAACTTGAAATCGTTTAGCAAACCGCTTGGCATTTGCCACAAAACCTGCTCCCAGTCTGTGTCGCTGTCTCTGCCTATCTCTCTCTGTCTCTCCATCTATTGCTGTCTCTGTCTGGCATGCATATGTGGTATTTAGAGTGCACTTAAGCTTTTGGCTTGTCTGATTTATGGCGCACTTTCAATTGTTTCTTCTTCTGCTAATGCCAGCTCTCGCTCCCTCTCTCTCTCTCTCTTTCTCTCTGCATAAGTGTGTGTGTCTCCCTCTCTGGGCTTATCTACGTCTTTTTATTAATAGCAGTCCGGGCAGCTCAGACATAACTTCATCACTTACTTGTTGGCAAGGGGCCGCACTTGGCTTCATCCTTGAACGTGCAGAACTTCTGCAAATCGTCGAAGTAGAGACCCGACGGGCAGCGATTCAAGTAAGGGTAACCATCGACGCACTGTCACATGAAAAGAAAGAGAGAGAGAGAAAGAGAGAGAGTGAGTGAGAGAGATGCAGAGTGAGTTAGAATTGCAGTTGGGCCAAAACTTCGAGTTCGACTTTGTTGAACCGAAAGTGTTGGCTCAAAGTGTTTGACCTTTGCCTCGCAGCAATTAGCTCAATTTGATTGAGCGATAGAGTAGAAGAGGGCAGGGGAAAGGAAACGGGGTGCTGTTTACCTGATAGAAACGGCGACAGGTCGCTGGATCAGCATAGTTGCCATTTGCAATGTGCGAGGGGCAGGTGAACTCTTCCTTCTCCTTGTTTTGGGCTGCAAACAAATGTAGACAAAATGCGCGATTAAAATGACAAATATATGACAGATATAGTATGGATATCATGTCTTTATAGTATCTATAAGGTATGCACACTGGTGCATATGAGATGTCTGCAATATTTACGGCCAGCTTGCAGAGCTTTTGCACATCAATCTTAAGCTCGTTTCCAGCCACAAACGTTTTGGCTTCGATTGCTTTCCAGTTTGATTTAATGACGCAATTTAGTTGACACATATATATATACACTGTGTATATACATAATCTAGTTAAACGGCTGCAAATGAACAACAATTAATGGCAACAACAATTAAAGCCGCCAGCGGTGCGAGTAAAGGGTAAATTTAATCGCTTATTTCATAATTAAAAATCGAATCTAAGCTGCAAAAAGTACACGAATGGTTTGACATTTGCCAAAGCCACAAAATAAATACAAATAATGTCGAGGGACGAAGGGATGCAGGGTTGCGATGGGGTGGGGGGAAGGGGGTTAAATAAATAAATAAGAGATACATGCATAAATTATAATTAAATGGCGATTTTCATTTGATTAACTAAAAAGTGCAGCGCATTAAAACTGAAATATTAATGCAAATGCCACAGCCACAGCAACAACAGCAAGCACATAGAGTGTGTATGTGTGTGTGTGTGGAATAAAAGGGGCGTGGCGCAATGGGGGCCAGCAAATAATGAATATAAATTGGGTAACAGCATTAGATTAACACGACGCGGCCTAAACAGCAACAGCAGCAACAACAGCAACGAAAACAGCAACAACAATACGAAAAACAAATAAGTAAAGTGGGTACACGACTAGTAGATACCCTGCAGCATATGCAAGGCACACTGCGCGCACTCAATATACCCCACTACCGCCGTTTACAGGGTATGTTTGTGTGTGGGTTGGCGCATCGAACTGTCTCGGCAATTATTCATAAAGCATATCCATTCGGGCTAATATTAATTAAATGCCCGGCTACTATTGAGCTATGCGCATACATTGCGTATACGCAACGTGCGCCATTATCAGCGCTTATTGTAATTACAAGCCGGCGGGGAGGGGAGAGAGAAGGGGATTGCGTATATGGTGCGGTTTGATTTTTCACTCTTGGCAATTAATTGATGACTTTGCGATTTTGGGCTAATTCGACACTAAGCCCAAAATTGCGCCCCAAAGTAGGCAACGAGAATTGCGGTCAACTGATAAGGCACTAAATGCCAGACGCACTTAAAACCAACAACAATACCACAGTACAGTAGTTGATTGTGAGCTTAGGCGATTTACTCACTGAACTCAATGCGAGGGAGAAAAAAAAACTCTGGCAAAGTGTGGAAAACTCGGCTGCAAGTGAGCAGCAGCATGAATGAGGGGGGGGGAGGTAGTGGTTGGCAAGCTGTGCAAATATTTATATAAATTCGGTGACATAAACAACGCCCCTTGACCCCCTATCGCCCTGTTCCCCCCTCGGCCAACCTTCACGCCGTTTTCTGTTTTCGTTGATTATTTATTCATATTTTACATAGTTCACGTGCGGCGTTTTCTCCTCTTTTATTTTGTTTCATTATTCACGTTGCAAAAAATGCATTTTATGCAACAAAATGCATTCGGCCACGCCCCACGCCCCACGCCCATGCTTCAACGCGTTACGGATTGATTTTGTGTGTGCATTTCGATTTGAGTGCAAACAAATAAAAGAAAATGATTAATAAATAAAGTAAATACGCAAATATATGAACTAACAAGAGTGGCAAAAAACGCACGACAGCCACTGAAAGAGAGAGGGAAATAGGGAGTGACAGAGAGAAAGAGGGGGGAGGGTGTGTAGAGTCACAGCTCGAATACCCTTTGGGGTTCACCATAAATGGAATTAAAGTGAGTTGAACACGAGTTGCGTGTTGTGAATTTTATTGAGTTGGAACAGTTTTTTCTTCTTCAAAATAATTATTTTGAATAAAATGGACAGCAATATATAAATTGTATATTTATCGGAAAACTAGAGGGCATTGCAAGATCACATACAAATAAGTATGGATTTTTCTATCACCTCAAAAGTTTACCCACGCCGCGTTGATTACCCTTTAAGTTTCACTCAACTACTGAGCATATGGAAATAAAGAGAAGAATTATGTTATAAACTAGCAACTGGCGCAAAAAACATGCAAGACAAAGGGCAAGAAAGAAAAGACAGAGAGAGAGAGAGAGAGAGAGAGCATGAGCGGGAGAGAGATAGCAAGAGAGACAACTGCGTTTTTGCGCTAATTTTGTCGGCAACCCTCGTAAATTTGCAGCTATTTAAAATGGGCCTGCCAATAAGTTTCAATTTGCAAGGGGAAAATATGTTATTTGTGTGTGTGTGTGCGTGTGGTCAATATATGTTTATTTATGTCTCTATGTACACGCAAAAGCAGCAGCAACAAAATCTGTGACCGCAACGCGCCAATGGCAGCAAAACTCAGTTAATTTTAATGTTATGTGTAAAATAAACAACAAACAAATAAAAAAATGTGAAAAAACCGCTAGCAATATGTGTGTGTGTGCGTGCTACGAACGTGAAATACGCAAGAAGCAGAAGAATAAATAACAAATACAGCAACAAAGGCAGCAGCAACAGCAACAGCAACATCAGCGACCATAAGGAAACACATTTTCATATAATTATTATGGCTAATTAATATTTATTAAGCAGCTAGCATGGGCGGCGCTTCAAGATGCATGAACAGGGGTCGACATAGAAATTGCTTAAGTTCTTAGAAACATTTGAGCAGAAAATGAATTGAACTTTAGATTAACTTTGTGTGATATATTTTTATATGTAAAAATGATTATTTGTTATTTATTAAATTTGTACACAAAATTCCTCTTTTTCCCGAGATAGTTTGTCAACTCATCCCAATCCCTAATGGTACCATTAACCATATATATATATACATATGTGCTGTACATATAACAAATATAATACTTGTATATTCTCTTCATATAATATAACTTGCCCCAACTGCCCCTTGTCAAGTGCCCCTTGAGATCCGGCGCCACTGTCTTTTGCTGGTTTTTCGGTGCTGTTGTGTCAACTGGCTGTTGCTGCTACTGCTCTGCTACTGCGACGTCGACGTCGCTGACGATGGCAACAAAATTATTGTAAATTTATTTAAAAGGCATAAGGCCAATTACGTTGGGATTTTTTTGCCTTTAATTAAGAAATTGCCAATGCGAAAAATCATAATTAAAAATAAGCTCAAAAAAACGCAGCGGAAAAAACGTGTAAAGGATCTTTTCTCAATATACCGCAATACAGCCCAGCCCACACCCCCTCTTTACCACGCCCGCCCACTTCGGCAAGAAGAAATTAAATGTGTTAAAGAAAAGGAAATGAAAATAAAACGAAAACAAAAACGAAAAACTCGCACGGCAAACTGGGAAACGCAGGCGAACCTGGTGAACAGCTGAAAAATCGGCCAACTTTATTTTATGCGCAATGCGAGAATGAGTTTCCACTGCTGTGCGAGTGAGAGAGAGAGAGGGAGAAATGCAGTGCGAGAGTGGGAGAGAGAGTGCGAGTGGGAGAAGTTCATGTGAATTTCTTTGCCGTCTTGTTGTGCAGTGGCGTCTGTTGATGTTGCAATTGCAGTTGTTGTTATTGTTGCTACAGTTGTTGTTGTTGCTGTTGTTATTGTTGTTATTGCTGGCGTTCTTATTGCTGTTTCGCTCATGCTCATAATTTATTTAACATTTGCGGCAATTTAAAGCGAGCTCAGCCAGCTGCAGGACGAGGCGATTGCATCGATGCAGCAGCGATGCGCGAATGAAATTCAATTTTGTGGCACATCTGTGTGACTCGCTGTCTTTCTGTGTATGTCTGTGTGTGTGTGTGTGTCTGTAGATGTGTGCATGTGCTTATTTTTGAAAATTAGCAACAACAAATGCAATTTGCTGTTTTAGCTTCTTTGTTTTTGCAAAATATTTATGCAGTTTTCTTATTTGAGTTTTATCTTTATAAAATGAAACATGTCGTATGGGATATACCCTGTAAAAAGGCAGCTGGCAGCTCTGCAGAGTTTATGGCTGCTAGTCTCTTACTGGTTAACTATAAAATAAATAGCTTGAGTGCCCCGATCTCTCTCTGAGAGCTCAAGGACTGCACTCGCAGGGTATTAACATTGGCTGCTTATTTCAGCTCTTGCTGTTTTCTTTGTGCTGTATCTTTTGCTTTTAATTTATCGCTTGCCACAGAAAAAGGAATACAAAAATCACAGAAACTGGCAGCGCAAAGAAAGAGAGAGAGGGGGAGAGGGAGAGGAGGTGAGCAGGCAATAAATTGCACAACTGATATATGAGTATGAATGAGAAGTGCAAGTTGCATCGACAAGCGAGGTGAGCTTGGTGAGTTTGTCCACTTTTTAAGTAGGTTGCAGACTGTTCACATGAGAAAGGAGGTGTGCAGGCAGGGCGGGGGGCAGGAGGGGAATTGAGTTTGTGTTGTGTTATTTTGATATATTTTCATTTAAAATGCTTAATTTGTAATACACGCCTTACACATCCTCCGCAAAGGCAACTGGCTGCGTAGCCATTTCTCCTCTCTACCTCCCTCTCTCTCTCTCTACCTCCCTCTCTCTTTCTTTGCTCACTTTGTCACTTTCTCTCTGGCTGCGTCTTCTTGCCTCGGGGCATGCCAACTGTTTGTATTTGGTAAAACGGTTTCTGCTTTTTATCCGTTGGCATTTTCAAGTAATTTTTCACGCATTTCTGTGGCTGCTTTGCGCCTCATTTTTCACCATGTGCGCGTGTCTCTCTCTCTCTCTCTCACATATACATCCTCTGTGTGTGTGTGCGTTAAGCTGCTTAAATGTTTTTGCCGCTTCCTTTTGCAACATTGTTTTTGTTGTTGCATTTACATCACTTAAATTGTAAATAATTCCGATTTGCTTGCCCAGACTCAGCTTCAGTTGCTCCTCCCAGCCACGCCCCTGCCTCCTCGCCCAGCGACTTGCCTCGAGTGTGTAATGGCCAAAGCCACTTGCCTTTGTCAACAAATTTGCGTTTAAATGCCTCATGTGCCAGGGGGCGTGGCACAAGAAGCGACGCACGCTTTGTCGGCTCATCTCGCCCTGTTCCGCTTTTGACTTAACGCTGCCTTCGTCGTTCGCAATTCGTTTTAATGTATTTTTAAATTATGTTTATTTTTTTCAGCGCATTATGTCGAAAGCGAGAGGGAGAGAGAGCGTAAGAGGTGCAGGCTATACGAGAGCAAGACAAATCTGCTGACAGCGGATTCTTTTAGGCAGACAAACAATCATTTCTTTTTTGTTTCATTCTCATTTTTATTCTTTTGTGCTGCCCCTAAGTCATTATGTTGTTTTATAATTAAATTATAGATGGTATACGTTCTGCTTAGCATATATATTGTATCGTATGAAGTGGCATAACATATGTAAACAGGCATCAAGATAACTTCAAACTGAAGAAAGGCGAAGTAGAAGTTTGCAGATGGAGAGGGTAGAAGTTCACTTAGATTGACTGAGCGCCAAGCCAGCTATAGGAAAATATATCCAAACTATTAATCTATATACATATATACTAATGTATCTGCATATATATTATTATATAATATATCTATCAATGCTTCGAAATGGAAGCTTAAGGAATGTTGAAAAGAACTAGCTAGTGCTTAGTTCGTGCAGATCGGGTAAAGAAATTATACGGAACAAGAATATATAAAATTGTAAGTTCAGAATATGCTTGATATAAACGGAAAGATATAGAGAGTGCAAGAGAGAGAGAGAGATAAGCACAAAGAAAGGAAAGATAAAGTTAAAGACGGGAAGAGGCAGAGGGAGCAGGAAAGAGAGAGAGAGAGAGAGAGGGAAAGAGAGAGAAATATCAAGAATGTGAAAGAGAGCTATAGAGAGAAGAAGGAATATATATGTTCACATTGTTATGTATAGAATATATATATCTTTTTGCATCAGAAATATATAGCAAAAAACTTAGCACAGCAACTGCTGCAGAGAGCTACAACATAACCTAAAAAAACCCGATGATCTTCGTGGTTCGAACTTGAAATGGAAGCAATCTGAGCTACATCGCTTGAATGCGCCTCTCAATGAAAGTTGTTGTTGCTCCTCCTGCTGCGATTTTATTATTATCAACTTAATTATGCAACGGTCCAACGAATCGCAGCAGCAGCAGCCGAGAGTGCCAGTTTCAGCTTCGGTCTTCACTCTTCAGTCTTCAGTCTCCAGTTTCAATTTCGAATTCAATTTCGTTTCGGTTTCATTTTGGATACAAAGATCCAATGTTATGATACAAAATCAATGTCACAATCATCAATCGTTGAGTGCTGGTTGCATAAATGATGCCGCTGTTTACCGTTATGCATTGGCCCTTGATGCTCCATTGTTCGCTGGTGTCCCATTGTTCAATCAGAGATCCATAGAGTAATATATAACACAGGCCCACAAAAAAAAAAGTTTTATGATCTGGGTAAGCGGCATATGCAGTTATATGTATTTTGGGTCGCTGAATCCGAATCCGAGGTCAGAATTTCGCCATCACGTCTGGACTTTGACATAACCTCACAAAACTGAAAAACCCTAAAATATCCCCCAAAAGATATAGATTCCTGATCTGAGCATGCGATATATGTTTTATCATGTGTTTTGTCGTTCTAAGTCCGAATCCGATGTCAAAATTTACATAGCACTTCTGAGTTTCGACTTAACCTCAAAAAACTCGAAAAATTTTTGAAACCCAAAAAAATAATGAGGGGTCGTGATCGGGTCATGCGATATATGTTTCTATATGTTTTTAGACCTTCCAAATCCGAATCCAATGTCAATATCAGCCAATCAGGTCTGAATTTCAACCTAACCTAAAAAATTTTTGAAAAACTTCCAAAATTTTGAATTTTTTGATAATTTATTACTGCATTTGTGCTAATATGTTGAATTACGTATATAATTTATGTTTTTTGTTAGTTAAAATACAGTTTTGAAGTAATAAATCATTACTCATATGAACCAATTTTGAATACTGATAAAATAATGCTCAAAAGGGGGTATATTCAAAAAGAAAGCTTCTTTTATATTAAATTTGAATACACCCTACTCCAATAATAAAAAAAGTCAAAAATTTTGGAAGTTTTTCAAAAATTTTTTAGGTTATGTTGAAATTCAGACCTGATTGGCTGATATTGACATTGGATTCGGATTCGGAAGGTCTAAATACATATAGAAACATATATCGCATGACCCGATCACGACCCCCCATTATTTTTTTGGGTTTCAAAAATTTGTAGAGTTTTTTGAGGTTAAGTCGAAACTCAGACGTGCTACGTAAATTTTGACATCGGATTCGGACTTAGAAGGACAAAATACATGATAAAACATATATCGCATGCTCAGATCAGGAATCTATATCTTTTGGGGGATATTTTAAGGTTTTTCAGTTTTGTGAGGTTATGTCGAAGTCCAGACGTGATGGCGAAATTCTGACCTCTAATTCGGATTCAGCGACGCAAAATACATATAACTGCATATGCCGCTTACCCAGATCATGACACTTTTTTTTTTTTGTGGGCCTGTGTAATTAATGCAATCTTCGGGTCGAAAACGAGTTTCACGATCGAACGAAAGTGAAATCGCCAGAAGAGATTTGTAATCTCTGTTGATATTTCATTCATATGTGCGATATACATGTATGTAAATAAAAGAAAGGTGATACAGCTTATATATTGGCTCATCCCCGAGGGGGAGGGAGACTGAGAGAAAGAGAGAGAGAGAGAGGAAGCAGCTGCTGCATGAATATGGAAAACAGCTGAAGTTGACCATGAAAATGCTCAAAGCCAAAACGCCCCGAGCAAACTGCAGAAATACGCCAATATTTGCATATTCATAAGCACTGTATCATCCACACACACACACAGACAGCAGCCACACATACATGCGAGAAGAGACGACGCTGGCAAAATGTTAATTAAACCAACTGGAAACGGAGCCAAAGCAGCCGCTAATCAAGTTGGAGGTCAGCAACGGAGCACGCATATTACGTAAGGATCGACAGGGAGAGTCAAGAGAGAGAGGGAGAGAGAGAGAGGGGTAGGAAGGGAGGGTACAGGAGAGAGCGGGCCAAGCTGCCGTGGGAGACGAGCAAAAAGTGAAACCGGTTGAGTTTCCAGTTGCCAACAAATGTAATAAGTGTGTGCGAGTCTCTGCATGTGTCTGTCTGTGTGTGTGTGTGTGTGTGTGTGTCTGTCTGCAGCCGCAGGACAGCTGACCTTGCAGGCCTCTCAGGTGACACACACACGAGTGCGAAACCTGTTGGAAAAACCATCTATGATAAGAGCAAAAGTCAATGAAATGCCAGCAATGTTACCTAATTCGCCGCCAAAATGAGAGAGAGACAAAGCCAAACAAGAAATACGAGTACGGCCAGGAAGACACAGACAGAGCTGCACACACACACACACATACACACAGAGACACACAGCCAGTCGCACACTCGCACGCTCAGGAAGCCCAAGCGAGTCTTCCAATTGGCAACGTCAACACTTTTGTATGGCACAATAAAAAAATATACAAAAAAAAAGATTAACTGAAAAAAAAATAGCTGAACAACAACAACAAATCGATTAACATTAATCGCAAACACGAATGCGGAAACGTGTTGCTGCTTGCTGTTGTTGTTGTTTCTTTTGGCTTAGTTGCGTGCAACGTTGCTGCATGCGGCACCTTGTGGCGTGGCATAGTTAGCGCAATTTACTTACCGTTAACCCCCGTTGCGATTAGCAGCGCTGCAAATAGACAATGCTGCAGCATCTTGAAAGCCTTCCGATTGGGACACTCGCGCACAGGCACACGAACACGCAACAGAACGCAACGTACACGAACGGGAGAGCGGCTAGAGAGAGAGAGAAGGAGAGTGTCGAGTGTGTTGAGAAGAAGAGACGACGACGTCTGCCACGCGCAAATGCAAACCGCCAACTGAACACAGACGTCCGCAAAGAAATTGCAAGAAGCCAAGCTAAGTTCAAGTCTGGCTTGAGTCGGCTTCAAGCCAACGTCGGCGTCGGCATCGACGTCGTGACGCCGAAGTGCCGCGATCGCGTCTCCCCACCAGGCTTACTGCGAGAGAGCGGGAGAGCGCATGCGTAACGGCAGCGAGAGCGAGAGGCAGACAGCGTGAGCGAGCCTCTCTGCTTGTTGTTGTTGTTGCTCGGGCTCGGCTTCGGCTTATTCTCAATTCACTTTCATTTCAACTGGTTCGACGGCGATGACGCGCGACGCAACGCACAGTGGGCAATTTTTCGATTGATTTGCCATGTGTGATTAAGGGAAATAATTAGGAAACATTGTGTGCCGACTTTGGTTGTTACTTTATTACATTTATTCAAATGATATTTATATTATATTGTAAATGTTATATAAAGGGAGTTATTCATTTCGAATGTGATTTTCTGGCAATATTTCAAAATTTTAATACAATACAAAATATATATTAATTAATAATTAAATCGATAATAATATTGAATATATTATAAATATGTAACATATTGTAGTATGGTAAAAATACATCATTGTTTCTTTATTTTTATTCTTTGATTCTTCAATTCAAATAATATTGATAACAATATACTAAATATGTTGTAAATATAATAATAAGAAAATAATAATAACTGAATTTGGAATGTGAATTCAAAATTATAATATAAAACATATATTATTATTTAGTTTATTATTTATTTTATTTAAATAAACATCACACAAAGTACGATAGAATTGTATAGTACTATCATAAGTAATTCAAATGAATCCAAGTCAGATATATTGCTTCTCCCACTGTCAGCCGGTTTGAGCCGCGCTGTTGCTGCTGCTGTGTCGGCGGCGACGTTGGCGCATGCGCGCGCATTTCAATGAGACGGAGGGCAGAGACCGGGCCCTACTCGAGGCATAGATCAGGCAAATTATGCAGATTGACTTATATCGCATGCACACACATATATTACTGGCCGTCTCTGTGTGTGTGTGTGTGTGTGCATGCGTGCTTATCTGTAAAATCTGGAAGAATCGCTGAAGTTCTAGTATAATCATATGATTCCAATGCTAGCAACGTCTTGTCTATGTTAAGGTTGCACGTGTAACGTGAATACTTGAAAGAATCTAGAGAGCGCAACACTCACAGCATAACAATAGCACCTTAATTGCATAGAACAGTTAGAGTGGAGTGTTCTCTATCGATGTAGACTCAGTGCATATCAATGGGAACAACTCAACACAGCTATTGATTGCGTCACCTGTGATCATAAGAGAATATCGACTAAGTGAACAACTAAATTAAACACAATTAGTTCATTAATGAACCTGACGACCGCTTAAAGTATTCTAGCTATAGTAAAATCATTTAAAATATAGTCAGTATCTATGTATATCTTAATTATTTCCAGTCTAAGTTCGATTTCCTGTGAAACTAGAGTTTGAAACTTGAACTTTTCAGGCAAACAAGGAACTTAAATGTGTATATGAATTTGGCAAATTTATAAGCTTTCGATTTCTTTTGAACTGTCAATAGAACTTGAATAAATTAGATTTGAGTTAGTTTCTGTTTTTTTCTTTCCAGTTTTAAGCTTTTTATTCTTCTCATTTGTTGTGTCTGTGGTCCATTGGTGGCTTATTCGGTATTAACGGATTTCATCTTGTTTAATTTCGTTTCGCTTTCAGTATACAAATAGATAGATATATGCACATGTATATGCATGTGTGTGTTTATTCATATCAATTTCGGCTAACTGGAATTTTAAATACCAAATAGTACATAAACACAAATCGAATCACGAATCACTAGGCGATTGTGAATGTGAAAACGAATGAAGTCTGCACGTTTTATCCGACACACAACTGGGCTTATATAGAAGTTGGATTCTCATTCAACAACCTCCACCCCCTCCCTACGACCCTCTCTAGTCAATATTATGTGTTTTGTTATTCGGCGAATTATTTAAGCCATGTTTTTCTGTATGAGTGAGTGCATGAGTGAGTGAGTGAGTGTATTTGTTTATCAACCGAAATTCGAAATTGAACAGCATCGGTCGATTGTTTTAATATTTATTGCTAAGCTTGTGCGATCAATGAGTTGAAACATATAAGTTCAAACAACAACAACAATAACGGAAATTGCCGAAAAAAAGCAACAACAGCAATGAATGCACTCGATAATTGGATGAACGAATGCTCAGCCCAGATAGAAATAGCCAAATTTGCATCGTATCGGCTTATGGATGTGTTTGGTTTTTGTGCACTCGAGAAGCGCATAGAGACATGGACATCACACACACACACACGCATACTCACACACATGCTCGTTATAAGGTGACAACAATTCCAGTCGAAAAATCAGAAATATCTTTGGGGCACCGTTGCTAACGGTAAAAGAAAGTTTCTTGCGCTCTTTTCACATCTCTCTGTGGAAAATGAGAAACCCTCTGGACAGTTGAGTTGCAGTACAGTTGAGTATGTTATTTCATAGTTCCATTGTACCACTTGCTTAAGGCAAGTATGGGGTATGCTGGGGAGAACTTAGTGTTGTTTGCTAGAGATCGTTTGAATTATAAGAAAAGTATCGTTCGGCAATGAATTTGATTGATAAAGAATTTGGTTCTCATAGAGCTAAGTATTCAGGTTGGATTTATAATACAATATATTATATATTATTAATATATATCAAGGATAGCCTCACTATAGGAACGATACGTAATGTTCAGTTTAAACCTACAAACAATTCGGATTAAATGATCTGTCATTCATTCATACCATTTTTATTTAAATATAAATAAATTATATTCAATTACTTTTAATAAATAAAATATATCTGAGTTGTCTGCCACTTAAAATAAATAATAAAACAGCTGTTCAATGAGTATTGTTATCCATTTACAGGGTAACTTACAGTCGAGCATACGTGGCTACTTAATTCTCGTTTTTTGCATGAATATTCATTTTTATTCGACTGTAGACAGCACGCATGCATATGCCCGGCACAAAATTTTTGGGCATTTAAACCAATAAATATGTAAATTTTTCATAAATTTAATTAAATTCACCACAAAAGCGGCGTCTTTATCACCAACAGCAGCAGCAGCCGCAGCAGCGCGTCGACGTCGACTGCAGGGAAAGTTTTTTCCCTAAAATAAAAATGCAAAGTGTAAAGAGAAAACAGAGAAAAAAGCAAAGAGTGCGAAGCGGAGGCGGCGACGGAGGAGCAGCAACAGAATAGAATAGTGTGCGAGCAGTTTGGGCAGAAGCGAGAGCTCTGAGAGAGAGAGAGAGAGAGAGAACTGGCGGCAACTGGAAACTGCGAACTGAGAACTTTGCCGCACGGCATAAAAGATCTATGCGCACGAGAGAGAAGTGGAGGGAGAGAGAGATGTGAATAAAAGAAAAGTTGAGAAATGTATGCAAATATCTATCGCGGGCCTCGACCAGATCCCGAGGCAGGTGCCAGATGCTTGTCTGACTGACTGACTGACTAAGTGAGTGAGTGGGTGAGCGGGGAAGGGGGGAGTGGGTGAGCTGGGCTGCCTGCTTGCATGCTTGGTTGACTCAAACTTATGAAACTTGGGACTGAGGATTCGCGGCCTGTGCCGATGATAAATGAGAATTGTCAGGGAATTTAACGATTTGACTGACAAAGGCATTTCATAGTTTTGTTTATGCGAACGTAACGACAACAACAACAAGGACGGGCAGCAGGTCGCCTGGCCTGGCCCGGCCTGGCATGGGCGTGCAGGGCGTGGCAGCATTTGCGGTGGTTGAGCGCACTCAAACAAAAACAGTTGAAATGACAAAGGCGAGAAAAATGCAAGTGAGCGGACATGGAAATTAAAAGCAGCTGAAAGGACAACGCATGGCTGAGCCCTTAACCCGACAGCGGTGCGGGACAGTGGGGAGAGAGCGGAGGGAGAACGCAGCGTGTGGAGCAGAGCGTATGAGAGAGGGAGAGAGAGAGAGGGAGAGGGAACAACAGCAGCGCCTGCCCGACTCTAGAGTGGACATGAGTCTGAACACGTGACGACTGAGAGCGCGGGCTGCTGGATGCGATTGCGAATGGAAGGAGGGAAATGGAAAGTGGGAATGGGAATGAGAATGGGTGTACGCGAGCATCAACGAATACGATTACAAATGCGAATTGTTCCTGCGGCTGATGTTATACCCTTGTAGTTAGCACTCGCGATGCCAGCGACACATTCAATTAACACCCATTCAATTTTCCAGCGATTTTGGCCTTTTGTGCAATGCCACAGCGTACAGCAGATTAATAAACTAGTAGAATGTTGAGTGTGTGTGTGGGGTGGGGGGCGGGGCGAGGCGTGGTCAGCGTAAGCTATGTAAATGAAACGAAAGAGGCTGCAAAACGGACTGCAATGTAGGTTTTAATGAAACTGCCCGCACTGTTCATTAACTGAAGTAGAGAGGAAATAGAAAGATACAGAGAGAGGGAGATAGAGAGATAGAGAGAGATAGAGAGAGAGAGAGAGATAGAGAGAGGGATAGAGAGCAGTAAAGCGAGAGAAAGAGATAGAGAGAGAGGGAGAGAGAAAGATTGTTTGTGGGCCGTCAGACTTGAATGACAAGCTACGCACATCATTTGCTCTTTTTATACCCTACGACAATTGAAAGTGATCAGAAAGGGTATACTAATTATGTACAAATATATATGTATATTAACAGGCAGAAGCAGGCGTGGCAGACCGCACAAAGTATAGTTATTCTTACCTTGCCTGTCTGTCACTAGAACACACAAATAAGCTATTAAAAAGCTAGAAACACAAAATTTGACTTAAAGGTTTTTGTATTTCCCGAGTAGATCAAGTTTATTTAAAATCTTGTGTGCCACGCCCACTGCCCATGCAAAATCAATTGGATTTGTAAGTGACGTATGAAAGATACAATTCTCTGAGAGAGTTAGGCAGACATGAGCCGTGTCCTCCTCTCCGTTCTTTGGAACGTCGAGCTGTTATACGTAAAAGCTAAAGACACCAAATTGGGCAAAAAGGTTGTTGTATACCATGCGCTAATCAAGTCAAGACCTTCTGCCCTGCAATATATATAGATGAATGCTATATCCATTTACCTGCCAAATATTCGATTAAATAATAAATACAGAAGTTGTTCAATATTCTCTATTGTACTCTTTAATTATTGTGAGTGCAAGAAAGTAAAAAAAAAGTAGAAAAATTTGAGCTGAATTTGCAATAGGTCAATAGAAGTTCTTCCGCGATTGAATGAAGGGTATCTTAAATTCTGGCGGGCTCAATTGTTTGGTTGTCTCTTTGGCTGCAGTTAACTTTCCCTTTGCCAGGAGTGATGCTCTGCTTGCTTAACAGGAGCAGAAAGAATCAATTCAAGAAGTGGGATCTGAATGAGAGTGTTGTCAGCTCACTTCCCTTTAGAGGGAAATTTAAATGCAAGCAAAAATACTATTTACTGTGAGTTGCATTGAAATGCAAATAATACTGAAATGAAAGTCAAAAATATATTTTAATTATTTTGATGGATTTTGATGGATTTTGATTGACTTGAATTTGTGTGAATTAAACATAAAATCATATTAAAGCTAGAGCAAATGGCATCAACTCGATTTGCCTAATTGGAAAAGCAAAGTAAAAGAGTATGCGTACACACACATACGCACACACACACACACAAAGAGACAGCGAGAGACTGACAGACAGACAGGTGATGAATGAGCTGTGATTAGCGAGCCCCTGGACGAGCTGACGAATCGTATTGCGAATTAGAATAACACGAAACCCGACATTTTGGCATACAAATCTGAATAAAATTGAAACTCTCTCTCGGCATGCGAACGAATGCAGAGGGCAACAACAACAAGAGCAACAACAAATAGAAACAACAACAAAAAACAGCAAACGGCAACAACGTGAAATAAAAACAAGAGCGAAAACAATAAAAACAAAACAAGAAGAACTCAAATTGCGGGCGCGCTAGCCAGGATGAGTGTGGCAGAGAGTGTCAGTGTTAGTACGTGTGTGTGTGTGTGTGCTAGTGTGTGTCTCTGTGTGTGAACGTGTAAATGTTTCAGACTTCAAATCAGGCACATTAATTATGACGAATTTCGCTACTCTCTCCCGCTCTCCCATTCGAAGTGAGGCCGCAATGCTAACGGGCAACTCATGGAGGGGGCTGTAAGTGCGAGGGGGTGGCGCGGGGGCTAGTGGCCATGTTGCGTGTTGTAAAATTGAAATTGGATTGGAAATATTTGCACGAAATTCCAATTTCAATTTTCAATTGACGCGGCCAACGGCAATGTGGCAGGCAGAGCAGGAGCAGGAGGAGGAGCAGGAGGAGCCGCAATGCCGCGTAGATTGTTTCGTCACGGGCCTCAAATACGCAGCCCTTCGCTCGCGACTATCGCCACCGCCTCTTCCCTCTTCACTCCGTTCCATTGCTACTCCTAGCTGGCGCTGCGGATGCTGCTGGGCAGCACCTTTGCAGTAGCTGAAAATTTCAACTGCCATTTTCCTGCTTCACTCAATTACAGGCCTTTTGTGCCCGCTCGATTGTCCGGCGGGACGAGACGCACGCTTACGCGCCTGTGTGCCTCTGTATGTGTGTGTGTTGGGCGTAACTGAAACCAAGACCGTAACCGAATCATTCCCAAAAATTGCAGGGGTGTGCGACTGTGTGTGTGTGTGTGTGAGGTTGTTTGTTGTTTGCTGCGTTGCCGTTTGTTTGCGGGCAGGTGCCATGCTCGTGCCCTGCCCCCTCCTTGCTGTCAGCCCTCACCTGCCTCAGCACGCCCTCTGCAGCCGCCCACAGTGGCAAGCCGAGTGAAGTGAAAAGAACTGCCAACAATAACATCGGTCATGGAATGCGCATTGCGCGCATGATGGACAACGAGCAGCGTTGCCGCGCTGCCGCACTTTGCCTGCGCCTGCCGCCGCTGCTGTTGCTGCTTCCACTTGTTGTTGCTGCTGCTGTTTACGGGATTGTTGTTTGTGCAGATTTATGGTTCGAAAGATTGCCGGCCAACTTCAGACAACGAACGTGCTCATGCGGGGATGGGCGGGGAGGGGGAGGGTCGACAGGGATGCCGGTGGAGCTGGGGCAGCTCGGACTGCTTTATTTGCAGCCATTAAAAATTTGCATAAGTACACACAGCGAGAGCATCGGCAAATAAATTTTGGCTTGTAAATGCGGCACAAGTGATTGAGTATCTCACGCTGAATCACAACATACCCTGCAAGAGCGTGTTCAGTCCGTGATTAAGGCTTTCATGTACTTTCGAAAGACTGGCTAGCTGCGACTGACTTAAAAGGATTTGCACAGTTCATGCAACTCATACAACATATAATATATAGTTGAAAGTCTTTAAGAGTGCCTAAACTGAACTAAATACCAATTATTATAATATACATTTTTTACTTCTAGTTGTGCTTTCGATAAAAGCAAATTAAAATTTAAGTGTTAAGTGCAAAAAATGTACTTTGCATTTAACAACTTCTCTCGCTCAGTATTTATTTTGAAAATAAACAAATTTTGGTTCAGAATATAACTTGAGTTGGGTACAGATTGCCAAGAAGATTTTAGAGATTTGAAACTTTTAAAATATTGTAAAAAATTAATGTTAAATAAGTAGTTCATCGATTATAAATTTACTATTAATATAGAAATTGATCGGTAAACACTTATTGACTTAATTGTCGTAGAAAACATAATATTAATATGTCTAATAATTAATTTCTAATAATTAATATTGTCTAATAATTGAACTCTAATTTCATTACTCGTCATATCCAATGTTGTCGCTTCATGCTTACAGGGTATGCCAATATCCTTACAAATGATAATACTGCGTGTTACAGGGTATTTAACAGCATAGCATGCTTTCTTTGAGCTTGCTTGGCAAAGCTCTGTCAGGGCGATTCCTTGACCGAGTTACTTATCCCCCCGCCGGTTTCACCAAGTGTCAGACTCATTCGCAATCGTCTTTAATGCATCTTTCGCTGCCCATTTATAATTAAATTCCCCGACAAAAATCGAAAAAGAAGCGCAGCAAAGTGGGGAGAGAAGGAAAAAAAAATAAATGTATATTCAAAATAAATTGTTTAATACGAAATAAAAAGTTTTTCGATTTATTTTGGTGTTTTGTGCGAAACTTCGTGCATGGCCACATAATTCACTTTGGCCACGCCTCTTTCTCATCGATGGGCTGGACATAAAGAAGTATGAACGAAAGGAGAGAGACAAAAAGAATGAGAGAGAGAGAGAGAAGAGTATGAGACTGAGATGGGAACAAGGACAGTTGGATAGGCAAACAAGGGAACAGTTGGAGAAACAAACAGACAGAAGTGCATATTGTGAGACATATCGATAAATTACTATCGATTGATCGATCGATTCAATGATTAATGATCGAAGTGATAGAAATTGATCGATAAACTTTTCCTTATACAAATTAGCAGTCATATTTGAGAAGTATCGATACCGTATGTAGATCTGTAAGTCTGTCCGTGTATGCCTCAATGAAATTATCGATACAAGTATTGATAGTAATATCGATCAATTATCGATACAGAGCTTTAATGACTGGAGGGCAGGCAGACATACAGTTGAAAGGACAGACATACAAGGAGAATGACAGGCAGACGAAGAGACCAAAAGGTCAAGTAGAGAGGGCGAAAGACAGACAGACAGACTGAGTGAAGGGCAGATGAACAGACAGACAGACAGACAGACAGACGTGCCAACAGACTGGGAGACAGACAATATCAATTTGTGCTGGTCGCGGGACTAAACTAGTTACTGCGATGGAATCTGCTCTCCGCTTGCCCAGTGGCCAGGGGCGATGGGCAATTGGCGATGGTCTGATGCTGCTGTCAATTCCGCTGCCTATGCCGTTGACTCTGTCTCTGTTCCTGTCTCTGTCTCCATGTCCATCTCCTTCCCCACCTCCGCCTCCGCATTCACCTCGTCCCGTTTCCGCTGTATTTGTTTGCAGCGCCAAAATAAATGAACACAAAATGAAAATGGCCCCTCGCATTTATTTATTGAATGCCACCACCGGAGCAGGCCTCGCAGCTAGCAGCTGAGCCACAGCAGGGGGAAGTGGTGGGCGTGGCAGATGGCGGGGGTGAAGAGGCAGCTGGGGCAGCTGTAGCAAATGACTTGAAGCGTTTTACACCTGAAATGATTTCATTTTCAGGACACGACGCGTCACTTTCGAGTCGGCAGCATTGACGGTGTTGCTTTTTGTTTGCGCAATTTTTGGTGCCGGCAAAGTGTATTAAATAAAAAGTGACAACAAATATTGTTACGCTCGTCGCTGTCAGAGTTTTTTCCCTTCTTTCCCCCTCCCTTCTTCTCCCTGCTCCTCCGCACCTGAAGTCTGGGCTTCGCTTCAATGGCTAATGCCTGGGCTAATGCCCAGAAAATTGGCCAAAATTTCATTTTGCCGGCAAGTGCTGCGACTGCTGCGATGCCATACATCCTCCCCCACGCCCACACCCTCCCCGCAGCCTCTGCCCCTTGGTCACCCGCCCTCGAAAAACTAATGGAAGCGTAGCTTACCTTACTTGTAAGCAAATATTTGCCAGCGCAACAAAGTAAGCAACTTGCCAGCCTTTTTTTTTTTGTGCTTCATTCAGCCTCCCGCATGGATCGCCCCTTTTGGGCCCACCTACCCGCTCTCCGGCACCCTCTCGAGCGTATCCTTGGCCTTCTTTTTAAGCTGCATGCGGATTATCAAGGCAAACAAGCGACTTAGCTGCCACTTGACGGCGGCACCAGCAGCCGAACCCGAGGAACCCCAAGAACCCCGAGAACCCTTTCGCAAGTGTAAAATTATGACTTAACGTTGATGGGGAGGGTAGGAAAACGGAAAGTAGGATAAAGATTTCATAATTAGCTAACACTTAAACGATTCAGAACAGCTTGATCTGGCGCCGAGAATTATTGAAAGTGTCTTATGGTTGTTTCGAAAAGTTAATTGGAAATGTTCGCCTAATTAAGGGTTCTCTGTAAGGGTTCAAAAAACCAGACGATTTGTTGATTGTCGTAGATATGAGTACTGTCAGAAAGGGTAAGGCAGGATGATAAGAAGTTTACTGAAGAGCAGTACCCGAAAATTGGGTAAGTCTGTATAATATTTCTAGGCATCTAGAGTGAGTGACATCAGTAAATATAAAGGCGATACGATGTAGTGACTGTTAACTAAGACTAGGATAGAGATAAGCACAACTGAGAAGAGTATAACCCAGCTGCCTATCGCCATATCGTATACAGTTGTGGTACAGAGCACTTTCCAATAGTTTTCTTAGCTACAAATCAATACGAGCTAAGGTATTCTAAGGCCAACACTGTCCACAATCTCAGATATAGTCAAATTCTATGTGCAGGCTCTCTTTGGAGATCTGAAATTACTTTGGAAACGGAAATTGCATCGAATGATGTCACAGGAAAACAAATGTACAAAGTAAAGACATCTCCGAGGACAATGTCAAATTATGGCCAAGTGCTAATGGGCTAATAGTGTGGGCAGGGGTGTAAACATCTATTTGATCTTAATGGATTTGCTTTACTTCTTCTCCTTCTCTGTCTTACCCCAATTCCTTCTAGCGATAAATCACGAATGATTATTTGCAACCTCAATCAATCAAATCAATCAGCAGAAATTGTCGCAACGCTTGTTATAAATATAATTTTATTATTACCACTTAGACGAGCACGCACAACAACAGGTTGTACGGCAAGCTCACGCACACACATACATACACAACTACATATACATATTTATATTTGTACGACTTTCTCAGCCAAATGGAAATGGTGGCATGAGGTAATAAAACTAAATAGCATTAAACGCATATTTTTCTGCTGATGAGAGCAAACACACATAAGTAGTTGGTCTTCTCCCTCACCTCCCCTTTCTACTCCCTCTTTCTCACCCTTCATTTCACCTCCTTCTCTCTCCCTCACCCCTTTGCTCTCTCGCCTCTGCTCCCTTACTGCCTCTGCTAAGTGTGTGTATCCTTGCACTAAAGACTAATTAAGTTTTCATGGCCATAAGTCGTGCAGGCCACTCCCCTCGCTCCCCCGCTCCCACTTGCTTTCTTACTCTCTCCCTCTCTCTCTCTCTCTCTCTCTCTCTCTCTCTCCTCTCTCCTTTTGTGCGTCGTCAGTTTGCTCGTTGAATGAATGAATGGTCAACTTGATTAATTTGAGGCAGCTAGACAAGCATTAATAATCCGGTTAAAGTGTAGGCAGTACACGCACACACACACACATGTGTGTAAACACACTTAAGCAGAGCTTGTGGCTGCAGCAACAACAACAGCAACCAGCAACAGCAACGGCAGTTGGAGAAAAAACGCCGCAGTAAACACAAACTAAGTATAAAAGTCAAAACAAAGCCACAAAGTGTTGGTAGCACACACACACACACACATACACAAACACATACGCATAATAAACACACACACGCATGCACACACAACAGCACAGACTGTGAGGCAAGCGGGTATTCGAGTTGGGACATTTTTGTTTATTGCTTCGGCAGCGCCACGAAGTATGCAACATTTTGATTCAACTCGGTCAGGCAATGAAACGCAATTGGATTTTTGTCTATCTTGAGCACCATTTTGCGTGGTGTTCGCGTGATATACGAGCCATAAACGGCAACACAAGCAAATACTGTACCCTCCCTCCCCCTGCCACCACATCCCCTTTCCCATGCCACCCCTAGCAACGCTGGCAAAGCAGACAATGCTTAGTGGGCACAAGACGTCATGCGCGATGTGTGAGGTCAGGTTCATAAGTAAGTCAATAAGTCACTTGGTTAATGACAACAGCAACAACACCAGCAACAACAACAACAACAATAGCAGTGGCAGCGGACAGCAGACAATGTGGTAGCAGCCCTCAGCTGTTGTTGTTGTCGCTGTCCTGCTGTGAAGGAAATTCTCTCTCGCCTGCTTGCTTTGTCAGCTCTCTCACAATCTGCGTGTAAGCTTAGCAACATTTTGTGCCAGCAACATGAGCAGCAGCAGCAGCAACACAGACAGTTGGGCTAATGAATAATGTAGCAGGCAGTTTGTAATGTGATGATAACTGATTGATCCTCAAGATTGAAGTTAGAAGATAGTTAGGCGAACTCCTTATACCCTGTATAGCTAGATAAGTAAGGTATATGGGATTTGTGAAAGCGACAGACAATTGAAATGTGAACACGTGCTCTACGTACGTGTATATCGTGATTTTGTCTGCTATTTTAATGTTTGAACATATCCTATACTTAAAGAGCTTTACCGCTTTCATTATCTATTGGTTTTTTCAATGGTTTATTCCCAAAAAAATAAGAAAGAATATAAATGAAATATAATGAACTATAAAAGAAGAAACAAGCAACTTAAGAAACATTTATTATAATGTGTTGCCGCAGGTTCCAGTATTGCACAAGAGTTTCCCTTATTGGTTTCAGCGATAATAAAATACTATATTTTATACGATATTTAAACAATGTTTTGGATTGTATAAACTAAATTGGGCAACAATATAATACGACAAGGCTTAGCATATATTTTTAATTTTATATTTTATTTTATTTTATTATTTTAAATCAAATATTTCCTACGTGTTAAAAACACTGAAAACATTTCGATTTTTACGTGTGTCGAATCCCGCTTAATAGAATATTTTACAAAATTTTTACTTGATTCACAGATGTATTGTAACGTTTATGTACTATATATAAGATATGCCATATACCAATGCTTACCTAGCTACAATGGTGTAAGTCAAAAGTTTCATTGCATTAAACTAGTTGCCCCTAAATGAACTAAACTGCATCAATATACACTTACTTCTTTTACAGTAAGTATCTTTTTATTGCAGACTCTTGTTGTAGTTTGTCATGCCTTCCCTAACTGAAGAAGTACAGATATCCAATGCAACTTCAACTAAGCTGTAATCAGAGCGACACTTGCGAGTTACTCCACAGTCAGTTTCTAGCACCGATCGCAGTTTGCTTGAGTGCCTGTTTAGCACTCGCATTGGTCGCATTGTCAACACAAAGCGGAAAGAATTTCCCTATGGACATTTCTCTCCTGGCGCTGAATCTGCCTGCTTAGCCGGCAGTGGGAAATTGTTGGGCAACCCAAGGGGAGGTTGCTTCAATGAAATGCCGGCGTTGTTGGCATTATGCAAAGCGCGGCTAACTAGATTATCCTTAACCAGCGCGATGGCCCATTATGCTCGGCACGCTGTGCTTTGTTCGATTTGAACCACGCTCGCCCTCTCTGCCCTGCCCGCTCTTCCTCTGCCTTTTTTTCTCTCTTACTGCCTTTGTCTTTGCCATTGCGTTTGCTTTTTTCAATGAGCAATGCGAGCCGCAGTCAATTTGATGAATTTTTCACAAATTCCATCTTAACGTCAAATTGGCCAACGGGCGCTCTTTTTTTGCTGTTGCTGCTGCTGCTGCCGCTGCTTTTGTGGCAGCCAAAAGCGCAGCCGACTGCCCGCGAAGCTGCCACTGCCCCTCCCCACCCTGCTGCAGTGGTTCATCTTGAAACCGCTTGAGCGTCAAGTGATTGATGCATTGCGCTTGTAAATTTGATGGCGCCTTGGCGAGTACTGGCAGAGGGAGGAGGGTCGAGGGGAGTGCTGGCAAGTCATGGCAGGGGAGGGGATGCTGGTAAAGGGGAGGGGGATGTTGCACGGTATGCAAAGTGCGCGAAATTGACTTTGCTTTTGCGGGCGCTGACAGTGGCACTGCCAGCTGCCTCGGTCGGGATTGTTGGTCTGCTCGCTCGGTTGGCAGCTGCGCGAATGATGAATGGAAAATGCGAAAATTGTTAAGGCAAAGGCGAAGGCACTGTTGTGAGAGGGGGATAACGGAAGGGCGAGGGGGTGGTGGGGATTGGTGCTGAGGCAGGCGAAAGAAATTGTGAAATCTTAGTTGAAATTATTATAAATTAATGGCTATCCTTGTGACCCAGTTACCCGAATGTTTCGGCATAAGCAGGCGAATGAAGGGAGGAGGGGGAGGTGCAGCTGCAGCTGGAGCTGGTGGCTTGTGGTTAGGACAGGAACAGAGGCGAGGATTGTGGCAGGGGGCGCAGGGGGCTGCACTGTCCATTGTGCAGCGAAAATAAAGCAAGCTGCAGCTTCAGCTGCCACACACGACACACAGCACATCCTATAAGCAGCCTGTCGGCTGTCTCAGTGTGCGGGTGGATATGTGTGTGTGCTTGGTTGGCACTGTCGTCCTGGTTTGACAGTTGCATTTTTAATGCCAGCCATAATTAAGTTTGTGCAGCAGCAGCAGTCGCAGTCGCAGTCGCAGTTGCTGCCAGCTGCAGCTCGCAGGTCACAGCATCATTAGCCGCATTCGGCTCTGCCGGTGTGTGCCCACTGTATGCACAGTGGGTATTTTGAATAGCCTGCATATTTATGAATACACAATGCCAATGCCATTATCCACGGGCTCATCGATGTTGACCACTGTGCGCGGGTGCACAGTGAATACACTCAGAACCATAAGCGAGTACTCGTCGTCGCGAAGCTAAGTGAAACCATTCATTGCATATTTATGAGCACTCATGAGTGCCGAGCACAATGCGCCACATTGCTGCATTGTGTAACCAATCTAACTTGCGATAATTATGTAAACAGATCGAAGGTGCCGCAAACCACACAGGTTTTGTATCTTCAAGATACTTCTGCGTATGCAGAGTGTCCTTATTGAATATTGATGCCATAATGAGAAGCATTTACAACAACTGCAGCGCAAATGATGACAGTGACGATAGTCACGACAGTGGCAATAATTGTACTGCATTGTGCCAATACTATCGATAGTTATATACATATGACAACAATATCTGTACACACTAACAAGTTACTATTAATATAAAATTTATATCAATGATGCTTTCAGCTACGATAATTTTCTTTAGATACGATAGTAGATTATGTTTGATGTTTCATAAGTGAAATTGTTACAATACTAAATATTTGAGCCATATAACACATTGCACTGACGAAATCGATTGTTTAGTATCGATAGATATTAGTGTTCTTGGGCAACTTTCGATACTTTTTATACTCGAGTGAAATACGCTCGATAGTAGTTGATTATGGTAATCAATAGAATAATAATCGACATAATTGATAAAGTTGTAATACATTTAATATGATATCAATTATGAGAAAAATCAAAATACGATACACATTATGGTAATCGAAAGAATAGCATTAATCGATAGTATTGAGAAAAGCGACAGTTGTCTGTCCGTCTTCGTACCGCAAGATAAAATACAGTTTCGTTCATTTCACATGACAATCATCGTTATCGCAGCGCCTCGAGGCGTTACGTGTCACATCGATGACGACGATGATGATGACGATGACGACTTATTCTGCCAGCATGTGTCTCGCATGCAGTATGCAAATGTCACAACTGCTGCAGTGGCAGCTGCAGTTGTTGCACATGTTGTTCTTGTTGTTGTTGTTGGGGGAGTTGCTGCTGCTGCTGCTTGTCATCTGTTACCAATAAATACAACCACGTGCCGCTGGCAAAGCCGCTGGTGGACCAAAGCCGGCAGCGTGGCTAAAAAACAATACAACGCAAGGGGGGGAAGGGGGGGGCAAGGGGAAGAAGTAGATTGAGGCGAATGAAGACGCGCGCGCGTGGCACATGTCAAAAGGCGGCGGGAAAATTGTTAAACAAAACAGCAAAGAGACGCAGACGCAGCGTGAAAATAAATTGAACAGCCCAGCGAAGCGTCACTGACCTACGCGCACACGTGAGCCACAGCAGCAACAACAACAGCAGCAACAACAACAACAACAGCAGCAACAACAACAAGCAACAAGAACAACATCATTAGCAGCAACAAAAATAGCCAAGCAAGCGGACTGCCCCCGCGGCGTGAATATTTCCCCCAAGTCGGCAACATTTGTCGCTCGTTGTCGTGCGCGATGTTGCTGCAACAAGCTCTGAGTGTGTGTGGCACGAGGCAGCTCGTGTCGCCTTCGGCTCTGGTTGGCTTTGTGTTCGGCACTGGGCCGAGGCGAATCGGCAAATCCGGCCGAGGGGCAGGCACCACCAGCACCAGCAGCGACGGCATGCCGTGGCAGCAGCAGCAGCAACAGCAGCAGCAGCATCAGCAGCCTCCAATCTGCTGTGGCAGCTTCAGTCTTTGCGCGTTTTCCAGCTGCCTCAGTCGGCAGAGCGGACACTGCGTGCCACACGCGAGAGACGAGAAAGTAGAATTGTGCGAGTAGAAAATACGAAAGTATCTGCAAGCAGCAACGTATCTGTGCGATACAATTTTGCGTAATATTTCGCAGTGCAGCGCAGCGCGTGTTCGTGCCACACACAGCCAAACAGTATCGGCAACTTGCCGCAAATACGCGTTGTTCTTCTGTCGTTTGTCGTTTGTTCTTCGAACGTTTCTTCTGTTGTTTTTTTTTGGTTTTTTTTTTGCTCGAGCGTGTCAAAAAAGAATAAGGTAAAAATTTTCGGCTGCTTCTGCTTCGCGTGTGTTCGCAGCGCGCTTTTGAGCGCAGCGTGTTGTGTGAACTGAAAACAGAAACAACTAAAAACATAGAGAAGAAGAGGCGTGTGCCACGCCTACAGCACACCAGTTGGGTGGCCCAGAGACGGACACACAGTGCGGGTAAGTTAGGGTCAGGTGATACAGGGCGGGCTGGCGAACTGAGGCTGATAACAAGCCGCAACTTTGATGACCGCAAAACCACAGAAATTATATCAATTGAACAGCAGCTGCCTGATCAGGCTCGGTTAGGAGGGGGCGGTGGAGGGGAGGGGGCAGCAGCAGCTGCTACTGCAGATTTAGTGGCCCAATTGAGGCGATAAAACTGCCTGCATCGACAGATAATGTGGCTTAATTATTTCAGCTGGAGATGCTAACCAGAATGCTACGTGCTGCTCGCCACATGCCGCATGCCGCACGCCGCACGCTGCACTTGACATTAGCCAGCAAATTGTCGTTTGTTGTTCAGCTTGCTGACTTTTTAACATGTTGGGTATGTCGCATTATCGTGCACTGATAGGAGAAAGATAATGAAATTAACTATGAACTATGCACATAAAAAGAAGATGATATATTCCCCTTAAATAATGTCATACAAAACAAAGACTAAATGTCTAAAGTTATAGAGAATATAAATAGCATAGTTGAAAATGAAATATGAATAATTCAAATTATGTAGGTTATAATTATTGGCAATTATGGGAGAAACATAAATGAATAAACAAAAACAATTAAAAATACTTTCTCTAAATGTGTCATACACATTTTTGAAGCGCTTTGTTCAATTAGAATTGAATACAATTATCGTTCAAAATCATTAGTGAGTAGCCTATAATACCCTGTACACTAAAAAGAAACAAGCATACTCTGCATGTCCTACTGCTTGCCCTCCCTTCTCTAGGGTATGCTTAAGTCACTCCCTCACAATCAGTTCCCATTCAGTTTTAGTTGATGCTGTTTGCACATTTTCATTAATTTAAATTTAATTTATCTTATCCACTTTGCAACTCACGATTTAATAGCATTAAATGCGACAAAGAAAGAGAGCTAGAGCCGGAAATAGAGGGAGATAGAGAACAAGAGTACAACAGAATCAAAGCGAAATAAAAAGTATTTTAAGTATTCATAAACAGTTCGTAAATCAAATAAAATTCGAAAGGGCGTGTGCAAAGTCATAAAATCAAAAGAGAAGTGTTTGGAAACTATATTAAATCTGACAAATCTGTGCTATAAACTGTTTAGTAAATTCAATGTGTATTCACTAAATTAAAACTTTGTCAATGAAATAGAACAAATTATACTTAAAGTTTCAAAAGCGAAAAGATTTAAACACATTTTTTTAAAATTTCTGTGGGTTCAATGTTTTAAAAAATATAAATATATTGTCGTAGGTCTTTGCGTTTACCAGTTCTATTTAAAAGATATTTCTTCAGATTCTTATTGTCAGTTATTTCTTCAGACTTTAAGACCATCTTGGAGTCTAGGGCGTGAATTCATTACTTTCTTGTAAAGTGATCTGCAGTAATGTTGTTGGATGTTGCCTTGTACCTTCGTACATATTGATATTTAATCTGTGGCAAGCCTAAAGCCTAAACCCTAAAGTAAAATGGGAGAGAGAGAGAGAGAGAGTGAAAGAGACAAAGAGAAAGCGAAAGAGAGAATGCGAATGGCAGGAAAGAAATATTTAGAGAATAAATATAATTTCTCATATTTATGCAAATTGATGTATTTATTTGAAGCATGTCAAATAAATCATTTCGCAGTTGCTTATGGACGGGCCTAACTGTGCCAGATTTAGTTGCAGACACACTCGCCCCCTCACACACATACACACACACGCACACACACAGACAGACAGACACATGTGTCGGGGCAAGTCAAGCAACAGCCGCCGGGCTAGGACGAGGGCGGGCATTGGCCTTCAAACTGGCTACTCCAAGTGGGAATTCTCGTAGCAACAAAGCAGCGGGCTAAATAAATAAGCACTCGGAAAAGTTGCCGCAAAAAATGACTACAAATGAGAATACAAATGGAAATGATGAAAGTGCAGCAGCATCTACAACAGCAGCAGCAACAGCACATCAAAAGCCAATGGAAATGGACAGTAAATAAATGCTTACAATTTTTCTGTTGCGCCTGCTTTGACGTCCTTCTTTTAATATGAGCACATAAATAATAAATGCATATAGTTGCCATACTCTGCGCTGTCAAGAAAGGGGTATATAAACGTGCTACCAGAATGCAGTTCAGTCTGCTTATTTTACACAGTGGATATAAGCAATTACCTGAGGTATTTTTGGGTGAATTGTTTGGTATCTTGGCGTCTCAAGCTGCATTCAATTCTGACTGACTCTTTCATAGAACAGAGAATAGATCATAGATCTGTCTCTTGTAGTCTGACGATAGTTATTTTGAATCTGAAAACTTGTTTTAATCTTCTATATTAATTATTTAATAATTAACAAAATAACTATACCAATATTAGTGTAAAAGTGCCACTTACAGACAGTTTAATTTAAGAAGTCTGGAATTAGTAAATGCCACAGATTTTTTAGAAATAATCAATACAGAATTACTATTTAATACAGAATTACATTTTATATAAATATTCAATACAGAATTACTATTTTAATAGAGCAAACTTACCAGCAAATCAAATTCGTATTATTCTCCTCGACTGCTTAGTAAACTTAAATAAAACTGGTGTTTATTTTATAATAAATAATTAATAATAATTTAGTGAATGAATAATAAGTGAAGCAATATAAAGTTTAACTTCCTTTGCTTTTTACTTTTGTTGTGTTGTTAATGACAATATTAAGTATTGTGTTCAGTGCAAGTGAAAGAGTGTTTGAATAACCTTTAAAGTGAGGATGATCAACAACTGTCTGGTATTAGTTAGTCACACAGAGAGAGTACACTAGCTTTGCATGCACGTGCTTGTTCATTTGAACAATAGAAACCTTTAGAGCAATGTCAATCGCAGCTATGGCTTCTACAGCTTGTGTGTGCAGGGTATTAAACAGTCGGGTGAATGCATTACTTAAGGGCTTTTTGTTTTTTGTTTGCTGGTGGCACATAAATTTTACGGAAATTGTGTAGCCGCTGGCGAAATAATGGCCAAGGCGCTGCAAAGTGGGTCGGGTGCAAGAGGATGATAGGCAGCAGTCAGGGAAGTATGGGGCAAGGCAAGAGAAGATGTGAGGGGAGGGGAGAAGAGAAGAGAAGAGAGCGTGGCCAAATCAGGGCTTAGAGTGAAGCGCAAGAACTGAGTATATGAATAATGTGCTATTCACTTGCAGACTCACATTGTTGCAGTGTTGCAGCTGCTGCAGATGCTGCTGCTGCTGTTGCTGTTGCTGTTGCTGCTGCCTCGCAGATAACCTTATTTCATTTTGCATTTCATTCCGGGCAATGTTGAAATATATTTTGTACTTTTGCGCGCTGCGCTTTTCATTAGCAACAACAGCAGAGGCAGCGAAAACAGCAACAAAAAAGTCGAAAAGAAAAATATAAAAATTGCACTTGAATGCAGCAGCAGCAGCAACAGCGACAGCAGCAGCATCAGTCGGGAGACAAGTACTGCAATTACTGCATAAAGTACTTGTAACGAGGCACTGCCACTGATGCTGCCTCGCTGCCGCTGCCACTGCCAACTTGCAGCGGGCAACTCTTTCTCCCTCTGGACGGCCCCTCGCGCGCACTCTGCTAATTTCAGGCAATTATTTGTGCCACGCCCCCACGGCACAGTGGGGCAAATGCGCGCGCACACACACGCACACACACACAAATAAATCCCGCATAAACTTAATTAAATATTAAGTTGAGTAATGGCAGCGCACAGTTGATACTCCGCTTGAAGAACTTGTTGCTTAATTGGCACACTCAAATTCTCTTCACGATATATGCAGCGGGTTATGGCGAGATTTTAATGCGGCTCAGTGTATCCCTTTATCCCCTTTTTAACATGTGCCTCAAATTGAAAATAAATCTTTTATCTTCCATGGGCTTTTTAATTGATAAAACAGATTATGCTCAATGCAATTCGTTGTCTTTTTATGCTCGATCTGGGGCTCTTTCTTTGTTTCCTTAAGTGCCATATGTTGTTTACTTTGCTTATTCTCGCATTGGCTCTTGTTTCTTTAGATTTCTTTATAATTCTTTCTCTCATGACATGTCTCCATCTTATCTCATTTTCTAATAATTTCTCTGTCTTTTATTCTTGTCTCTTCTATTTCTATTGTGATATTTTTAGTATTTTTCTTTATTCATATTTCCCTTATTCTTCCATACTCTTTTTTTTTCTCTCTTACTTTAACTTCTTTTCTGCCTCTCTATCATTTATTTTATCTCATTTGTTCTCTCTTGCACTCCCATTCGATCTGTCTTTGTATACACAAGCCTTATCTTCTTCTCTTTCTCTCTCTCTCTCTGCCCCGCCCTCTGCCTTCTGCTTCAGCCTGTGTTACATCCTATTTTCCACTTGCATTTAAGAATATTTATTCATATTCATTTGCCCACCCGTGTGTGTGTGCTGTTTTCGTCTAAGGCTTGGTATTCATTCAGTCATTTGCAGTGTCCGTGGCCATTTAATGCACTTATTCATTAAAATACAAAGAGGAAAAGAGGCAGAGAGAGAGAGAGAGGCGGAGGGAGGAGAGGACTGACGACGACTATGGCGAAACAAGAGTGAAAATGAATGAAATAAAAAATGTAAACATACACAAGTGCAATGCAAATTAAAGCAGACAGCGAAGTGGCTGCTCCAGTCAGAGCATGCTGAGTGAAGGCAAAGGCATGGACAAGGGGGGGCGGGGGGGGAGGAGAAAGAAGAGGGAGTGGGGGATTGGTAGCAGGGCACTGCGGCGAAAGTTAGACGGCGACAATGGGCGTTAGAGAGGCAAAGGGAGTGCACGGGCAGGGACAGTGGCAGGCCATAGGGAGATGGAATGTAGAGGGGGTATGTGGGGGAGTAGCATCGCTGACTACGGTAGCAAGTCCTTGCCAACGCGAAGAGGCAATTCATTAGCTTTAATTTAGGTAAATGTCCTTGGTCCTTGTGGCGTTGCCTCTTGTGGCGAACGTTGCAAATGCAACTAAAATGTTGCGGTTACCGCCATTTTCATTTGCGCTCCACACACATACATACATGCAGCGCAGCGCATACTGCCTGTGTGTTTGTGTGTGTGTGAGTTCACTGTGCGCTGCGAGAGCGGCAGCTCAGTTAATATTTAAAGTTAACTGAATTCACCCAAGTGGCACATTTTGCTGTCTAAATTAGCCAATTAACAAATCGAGTCGCATTCGAGTGCATTCACAATCGCATAGCGATTCATTTTCATTCATAAGCAATGGCTTCTTGCCCGCAATCATCCAAGCCAAGTAAAATGTTCAAGATTATCAGCAGAATGAAATATTAAATAAAAGTTTTCGAGGCGAAATTGCTGCCATTAAACATCTATATAAATAGAACATATGTTTTATTATAGTTACTATTTTATTCTATTTATTTATTTACATTTCTTCAATTCTCTATAAATAGAACATATGTATTATTATTGTTACTATTTCATTCTATTTATTTATTTATATATTTTTCAATTTAATTTGTTTACATTCTAGTCACTATTATAATAAACCAAAGAATTTATATACAACATTTTAAAATGTTTACAAAATATTTGCAAGAATTTTAAATGCATTGCAAAAATTCCAATAGAATGATCAGGTAAATACTTCCATATGATGTCCATAAAAATGATGTGGCATCAATTGTTGCACCTTGTAAAGCTTCTTACTTCCCATGCTAAGTCTGCCCACCGTGAAACTCGGCACAGAGCACTGAGCTGCTTACGATGTCTGATATAACTACAATACAACAACAACATTGTATGCTATGAGCCGTCGTTTTATGGGTCCCCCGTTGTTGCCACATAATCAGCGAACGGACAATTGGCCCCGACAACATTGTGAGGCACCGAAATCCGCTTAAATTGCAATTGCAGTTTACGTTGCCTCGTTGCGTAGCTCTCTAGCTTATGCATCCATGCCATGTACAATACATACTGTATAGAGCAGGTCTGAGTTGAGCTCTGCCCTCAGTGGGCCCTCGCAATGGCGACGGCAAGAGCAACAGCAACAGCAACATCAGCGCCTCAGCTGTCCAATTTGTGTGGCCTGCCACGGCCGCAGCACGGGCAGCAACAGCGTGACATTGGCATTCCTTGTCAACCATCGGCGGAGTGTGGGCGTGACCTCGCCCAATAGAAATAAATCATGCGAATGCAGCCGATGCGCAGCAACGTCGTCTGCCTAATTAGATAATGTCAGCAGCATGCAGCACGCAGCACGTAGCATGCAGCAAGCAGCGCAGCGCGCAGTGCGCATCATTTCCTGGCCCGGGCGGACTTGGTTGTTGGTCCTCAGTCTTTGCACTCAATGCAGCACGTCCGGCACACGCAGTGACACGCACACGCACACATACTGACACACACATTAACAGTGTCACCCACACACACAGTCACACACACACACGTGCATATTCTTGACCCCAATTAAATTTAAATCATTTGAGTGCTTCCAAAGTAAAACTAATTGCTTTTGCCCTCGCTTGGGCCTCCCCCCCTCTCTCTCTCTATATCTCTCTGTTTCTTTCCCTCGCTCTCCTCATCAGTCTGTTTCTCCATAAGCAGCTCCTCCCTCACCCGCCTGTCTGATGTCAAGCAGCTTTTAGACTTTGCTGTTGTTGTTCAATTTGCCATTGTAATTACCAATTGCATAGCGCTTGTTTAAGTCTTGCGAATGTTAAGTGCTCCTCCACTCATTGTTGCTGTGACGGAAAGACGCAAAAAAACAGAGTTTGTTGTTGTTCTTGTTGTTGTTGTTGTTGTTGCCATACAGTCATGCTGATTGCTCTTGTTTTAATTCAATTTGTCAGGCCACAAATAAATAGACACTTAAATGCCGCAACGTCTCGTCTGCATCCGCCCCAAACACACACACACACACACACATACAGAGACAAAGGAATACAAAGAGACACACACACACAGATATGCAAACACATGCACAGACATGCACACATACGCTCACACACACACTCGCATCTTTTTTGTGCGACCCATTTGTGACGAATCAGTCGGCATATTAATGCGTCTCTGGACACACATTAATGCATTGGATAATGGACAGCACACACACACACACAGCGGCTGAACGTGCCTGACCATGTCATGCAATCATTTTAACTCCAATGACCCCAAAAAGCCGGCGCTGCCTTAGAGAGCGAGTAAGAGATTTTCAATGTCATTAAGCACGCAGCGAACACTCAACTAAACTGGGGCGCTGTCGCTCTCTCTCTCTCTCTCCTTTGTTTTCCTCTTCTCTCTCTCTTTCTCTGCCTTCCTTTTCCTCTTCTCTCTGCTTCTCTTTCCCTTTCTTTATCTGTGTCATATGCAATTCATTCTTTAAACACATCGCAAGCCAATTCAACTATTTGCGCCTCGAAGTAGGCAACGCTTTATCCGCAACAGGTTGCAATGCGCCGCGCTCATTGTTCGCCTTCGTCTTTCATGACC
Source organism: Zaprionus capensis (assembly GCA_018903675.1). Classification (NCBI taxonomy): domain Eukaryota; kingdom Metazoa; phylum Arthropoda; class Insecta; order Diptera; family Drosophilidae; genus Zaprionus; species Zaprionus capensis. Next base: position 8,144,009 of record JAEIFN010001073.1, on the reverse strand, counting down.
ACTTCAATACACTTGGCCATGCTGACTTCGCGGATTAATATCATTTTGATAGCCAAAATGCCAGCGGCCAGTTGCAGTTTTAGTTTGGCCATTTTCGGTTGACTTCTTGCTTTGCTCTTGCTGCTCTTCTTATGTTGCCTGCTCTTCTGGCCAATTTACAGCTTGCCCTGGTGCCCTTAAATTATCCCTGCTAATTAATTATAAATTCCATACGACGGCAGGGGGGCTTGTCAAGGGAATTTCAGTCGGTAGGGCGAAATGTCTTTAATAAATTTATTGTGTACAGCAATTAGTATGCTCCGAGATGTGTGTGTGTAGTTTTGTCAGTCCCTCTGTGTGTGTCTGCGGACAGAGAACCCAAAAGTTTACAATGAGAAGATACACAGAGCCAGAGACAGAGACAGAGGCAGAGGCAGATCCCAACTCATGTGTTGCGCCTAAAACAGGGCAAACATTTGTTGCCTGATTACTTTTAAATTATTTTGTGGCATAATTTCTGTGGCTCAGCGTCAGGCACAACACACACACACTAAGAGAGAGAGAAGAGAGAGAGAGAGGCAGAGGCTGAGGCTGGCATGCATAATAATAAATAAAAGACGTGAGGAGAGGAGCAGGAGATGAGGACGAAAAAGGAACTGGATGACAGAGCAGCTGGAGGGGCATAGAAAAAGCTTTGCGGGCCTTTGTTGAAAATGGCAACACACTCGCACACACTCGCACGGGGGTACGGGGTAAACGGGATACGGCAGGACATGCTGCGGCTGGCTGGCTGGCAAAACACAGGCCCCAAACACAGGCCCAAACATGCCCATATGCTATATGCTATATGGGATAAGGATGCTCTTTGAGGCGCCTCGCATTATGATATGCTTAAACAGCACAAAACTGTTTAATTATTTATGGATGCTCCTCCCCTGCCGGGGGGGGAACCAGGAGGGAGTAAATGGAATAGGGACAGCCTGAGGGAAGTCAGGCTACGCAGCAGCGGAGTTCTCTATCCCATTTTGTAGGCAATCAGCGAAGCATGTTAAAAGCAACTTGAAATGGAAAATCTTGCATGTCCTTGAGCCAAAAGATATAACCTCATAAAATGTCGCAAAGTGGAGTAAAAAATAGACAGAGATCAGCTTAGCGACCCAATGACGCTATCAGGGATTATCGTGCATAGATCAAAGCAATAGATCAGCCGCATAACATATGCATGTGCGTTCGGGCCTTGTCAACTGTATCTAATCAAAATTACACCCCCTTCTCCTTCTCTTTGTAACACGACCTTTTTTGCGACCTTGACGTGGGACAGGGTGCCCCCGAATTGGAGGCAGCTGTTCATCAAATAGCGTAAAACGCATTTCATGCAACCTTTGCCAAGCAGATGCGCCCCCAGATAGCTGGCCCCAAAATGTTAGTCTTGTTAGCTACACACAAACACACACACACTCACACGCAAACACATTTTATACTATTCACGGATGTCTTGTGTGTGTGTGTTTCGGTTGTATGCCTGCCAAATTAATGAGCTCTTTGTGGGGCTTAAAATAATACAATAAAACAAAACGAAAGGGAGTAGACAACAAAACAGCCGAAAACAAGTGACAGACGGCAAACGGCGATAGGCAAGGGGGGCAACCCTGGAAAATGGCAAACATGTTTATTATATTTCTTGCAAAAAAGGGGTACTTTAGGCTTTTATAGTGCTGTAGTTCGACTTTGCACGCTCATAACTTTGACAAAAATTGTGCAGTTCCCTTTTGAACTGACAGTTTCCTTATGGATACAGAAAAATTTAGATTTTATTTGTTTTTCCGTTATATTTCTTAACATATAAATCGGCATATGTTCTTATATTATTCAACCTTATTTTTTATATATTTATTATAATTTATTGGTCTGCACTTTAAAGAGTTCTTTGGTCTTTTTTAATTACGAATTTTTTGTGTCTGTTCTGTTTGCTCTGGTCAGAAGTTTAAAGCTCGAACTTGGGTACGTTTCATACTACTACCACTACTACGTATGGCTGACCGGAAACGGAAGTGCGCGTGCTTCATAATTACAAACTACTATTACGGAGGCTGGTGTGGAGTTCTATCTATGCATGTATGTGTGCGCATTTAATTCGGTTTTTTAATTCATTTGCCAACGAGTGCAACGAACCGACTAACCAACTCATATTACGAGTGTTTTTACAAATATTTTATATTAAAATTGAATCTCTTTCACCTCCTAGAACTGTATCTGTATTATATCTGTATTATATCATAATTTCATTGCGCGGTAATTACGCGCAATCTGGTTTTACAATGCAGCCCACTCAATTAAATGCAATTTTATCGAACTTACACATGAATTGCCTTCCGAAATACGCGAATAACTGAATGCACTCACTTGCATGATTTCTATTTACCCAGCAAATCGTGAACAGCCCATAAACAGCATGAAATATTTCGTAAATTAATAAATTATTGGTAGCACTGAGCTGAGGCAGATCAAATCTGATGAGTAAGTTGAAAAGCGAATGAAGTTCAGAGGAAACTTTATCTCAAAAATGTTTCATATCTTAGTTATATATATCTTTTTATATAACATTTAATTTTCATTCTAATCGCATAAAGTAAACCGAAAGTATTTCAGCGAGTAGCAAATCGGTTCGATAATTTACTTTTTGATTTGCGGTTTTTGGGCTGGTTTTGCATGCGCTGAAAATTCACAATTTAAGTGCAACATTTTGAAAATAGTTTAGTGATATTCACCAAAGGGAAACCAGAGAGTCGGAGGACTCGTTTGCCCCTCTCCCGGGGGTGATGGCGTAAATGTGGTTAGCTGTAAATAATTAGGAGATAACGGAACGCGAGGCAAACAATGCAGCGCACAATGCGAATAAAAATAAAACCAAATAAGATAAACAACATGTCTATTATTTGCTATCAAACTGCGGCGAATGCCTAAAACAATTAAATGGGGGCGTGGTCAAAGTTTTGGAGTTGCAGGCAGAATAAAAAGACGAGGCGTGTGTGGGAGGAGATGAGTGCATTTTGTCACTGTTGCTAATCAGCGCAGTGTAAGCGGCTTAAATGACCCCAAAAAGTATGCAATATGTTTGCTCATTTGTGTTTGCCAAGTGTGTATGTGTGTGTGGGTGTATTTACTGCAGCGATTTGTGGTAAAATTATGTTTGAAACAGTGCAATTATAACAGGCGCAAGAGCAGCAAGTGAACTGCACACACACACATGCTAATCTATGCACACATACACACACAAACATACATGTATACAGACAACACACATGCACACATACAATTGTTTCAATACACGCCACTTTCTATACACCCTCGAGCAACCCAATTAACCCCACACCAGCGAGTCTCTCTTATATAAAATATTCATTTTATGTGGCCAACTATGAACGCACAAACGATAATGCCATATAATTGACAGGCGATTTATGCGACATTCAAACGTGCACAAAAGTAAAAACGAATACGAATAAAGAGAAAGGGAAACTGAAACAAAAATAGAAAGACAGATAGGCAGGGGGAGAAAGAGAGAGAGAGAGAGAGAGAGAGAGAAACTGAAACAAAAGTGCATTTTGGGCATCGCAAAGCGTCGTATCATTTTGATGCAATTAAATATTCATTAAACTCGCATTGTTTGCTGCATTAGCAACGACTTATGCAACACAAAGAGGGCGAGGAATCAAAGCAAATCTCCGACTCGATCAAAGTGGTTGCCAGTTGAGCCGAGCCGAGCCGAGCTGAGCTGAGCTGCCTGGCTAAAGGCAGTGATGGATTATGCCAGGTATTATATTGTATAATACAATGTGGCTGCCAAGTCAAGTCTGAAATCTAAACTGCATCCCCCCTTCCCCTCAGCAATTCCCTTGTGCCAACGGGAAACAAATGTACGTGAAAAATAATTATATATTGTGTGTGCAATCGATGTGAGTCGGGGGAAGGGAAAGGGGGGCCGTGTTCGAGCACTCTACGAGATTATTTTGGCATTAAATGAAATTAAGCTGAGGCAAATTAACCAAATGCAGGCAATGGCAGCAGCAAGAACAGCTTTCAGTTTGAAGTTTTCTCAGGTAGCACAGAGAGAGGAAGAGAGGAAGGAGTTGGGGGTTGTGTGAAGTAACCGAGTGCATCAGAATGATTAAATTGTTGAAAGGCCTAAGATGCCAAACTATATACACTACATTTCTATACTTTGCAGACTATGTGTGCCTGTGTGTGTGTGTGTGTGGCTGTCTCGCAAAGAGATGCCACGCCTCAATGACGATTACGAGCACTTGCGTATCGATGCTTATGTGCAAGAGTATCGATGCAAACATTTCCGGCACAAAACGCTGAAATGTCACGTTGATGCTGATGTCGTGGCCGTGGGACGTGGCAGGCAGGGGAGGATGGAGCCAGGGGAGGGTACTGATGCCTGATGACTGTCGCCTGACGCCTGATTTCTGACGTTTGTCAATCCCGACTCGCTCTCGCTCAAGGAGGCGGTGGGTGCAATGGAGAGTAAGGAGTGTGTGGAGGGGATCACCGCCATGCTGACTGACTGTCTAACATGGTGTCGTTGCCCCCGGGTGGAAGATGGGTAGATGGCGAGGGGGCAGGCAATGGCAAATATGTGTGTCAACTGGCAGTCGATGCCATTGACGCCACAGAAATGCAGTTGCAATTGCAGCAGCAGCAGCAGCTCGCCCGTTCGTTCGTCGCTCCTCGCTTGCTGCATGTTTTCGCATGTTCTTATTGCAAAGTGAATTGTGGCCCGACGACGTCGCTTGAAGCTGCATGAAAGGAATTCCTTGCATAATTTTTAAATTGAAATGAACAACAACTCGAGATATTCGCATTTTAAAGGCGCGTGGAAGTCGGACAGCAAAGAGACGGAGAGACTGATAGAGAGACAGAAATACAGATAGACAGACAGATATACAGAGAGACAGACAGACAGAGAGGCAGACAGACAGAGAGACAGAGAGACAGACACACAGACAGACAGACAGACAGATATACAGACAGATATACAGAGAGACAGACAGTGAGACAAACAGAGGCACAGACAGAGAGACAGATGTATATACAGGGACAGACAGTTGGACAGACGCTCAGCCAGGAAACGTTCGTTCGCAGCGGCGAAAAGGCTTCAAGTGTGTGGCATATCAAGTGCTTTTCCACAACCATTTTCCAATAAGTTTGTCGCCTAACTGTTCGTTCGTTGTATGCGCCCTGTCTCTCTCTCTCTCTCTCTCTCTCTTGGTCTATCTTTCTCTCTGTCTGTGCCTTGCTCGATGCTGCTCAGCCTGTAGGCCCTCATAAGTATGCTAAGTTTTTTGCGTCTTGTCGGCGCCTCGGCAAATGACAGAGTGTAAATCTAAGTGGCTCAAATGTGTCGACTATTAGCCTCGGCACTCCTTCCGTGCCCTCTTCTTCTCTCTCATTCTGTCTCTCTTGCTCTCTTTCTGTCTCCTTCTGGTCTCTCTGCTTTGCCTCAGCGACTTGTCGATGCCAATGCGGAAGCGATTTTTGAAGCTCTGCACGTTTGCAGCGCTTGTCGCCGTTAGTTCAACCTCTCTCTCTTTCTCTCTCCCTCTGTCTGTCTCTCTCTTTCTCTCTAGTTCGATTGTTTTATTTGCTTGCCTCTCTGCTTTGCACTTAGTGCAGCAGCTGTCGCTGGCGTCGTCGCTGTCGCTGTCGCTGCCATTGCCACTTTTCAATGCATTTTCATTTATTATGCAAATTGAAGTTTTCAAGCCGCAGGCGCAACAGAAAAAAAAGAAACGAATAACTAAAAAGAAAACGAAAAACTCAAAGCAAAAGCAAAAGCAAAAGAAATATTTGCCCAGGCCGCTTGTGTTTTTCTTCGCCCTGCACCCGTTTGAGCAAACTAATTTGACATTGAAATTATGTGTAAAGTATATTTTATGCAACTTGCAAATTATGATAAAAAGTGCAGGCAAGAAAAGCACTGCAAGAGTTCGAGGGAATGAGAGAGAGAGAAGAGAAGGAGTGCAGGGAAAAGCGAAAATAAAATTTGCAACTCAACGCGTTCCGCACAGCTGTCAATGGGGGAAATAAGCGGTGAATAAGATGAATCGACTGGCCAAGTAACTGCAATTGCGACGGAAAAGCAGCTGGAAAAGTGTCGGTTGAAGAGAAGAGAAACAGAAAAAAGAAGAGAAAGAAGAAGGAGAGTGGGGGGCAGCACTTGAAAGTGTGCCGAAAGCTCAGTTGGTCAGGCATTGCTGAGTTGGTTGAGAAATTATCGAACGAAATTTTGATTGCTGCTCCTCGAATGACTCCATTCACAAGGTAAATGACTCAGTCGTGATTCACATGAAACCTTCGCAATGCAGACATAAGAAATATATCAAATATTCACATTTCAATTCATTTCGAAAGTCTCGACTCGCAGTCGCTTAGCCAAATTACTTGTGATGCCATTTAAAGTCGATTTCATTTTGTTCATTTCCAATTGTTGGCAGATGTGTCTCAATATCGACATTGTGTCACAGTGCTTTGATTAATGGCACAGGGCGGGAGAGAGCGACACGGGTGACAGTGTGAGAAAGAGAGAGGGATAGCTGGCTGCCTACTTCTGCCTTGCCCTTCTGCATTATTATGAAAAATCAAATTTCCACTGATTGCTCGTTTGTCCGGTCACGTGTTCGAGCATGTTTATGATCGCGTATCAGTTTAATGACTTGAATCAATAAGTTCTTGGCTGCTCTGCGTCCCTCTCTCTCTCCTTCTCTCTCCCATTCTGTCTCTCCCTCTTTCGCTACTCCTTCTTGCCTCACATTTGTGCAGCACATTTAATAAGTTTCTGCTACACTTCTGACCATAATTTTTCGCGTTGCACTTTCCCTCTTCCATCCTCTCGCACACATGTCTCGTCTGGCCGCGTGTCTGAAAATAGCCCAGTCATAAATAGGCTGACTTCAGAGTTGTCCAGACACGGCACACTGGCAGCCCGACGCGCTGAAGTCGACGTCATTAGATGCGCGCACAATTTGCTGCACATTTCGCTGGTTTCTGCTCTTTCTGTTCTCGCAATTGCGCTATATACTATATAAGATATACTCTCTATGGCATGTAGCACATGCCGTGTTTGCCATTTGCCATCTACCGTGTACCATTTGCCATTTGCCATTTACTGTTTCAATTTGCCATTTTTAGCAAACACACAGAGAGGAAGGGCGGGAGCGTGGGCGTGGAGGTTGCGCTGTCTGCAATTCGAGCTGCAAATTGCTGCCAATGACACTGACTAAAAGTGACACTCATGTGACAAAATATCGCAGAACTATCGAAAGCTCAATTAAACGATTATCATCGTTTGATCTATTCAGTTGTCCAGAATTTAAGCTTGCATTGTTATCAAAGTGGCAAAGTAAGCCGATGAATTAGAAACTATCGAATTGATTATTGCTTGATTCGATTTGACTCTTGCTTTCGGCATTAGCTTGTGCTAATTTCATTCTCATCATCTTCAACAGCGGCTAATGTCATTGCATAACGTTAATGTTTAAATCCAATTTACATAATATTGTTAGTGTGCCATATGTCTTGGCAAGTTTCAAGGTTTTCCAATCAACTCATGCAAATAACTATCGATGTCAGAGAATCACTGGCTTCCTGACTGCTACAAACATACAGACCGTTGTCACATACATAGACAGCTATATATATGGTATATATAAGTCTGTGTGTGCAGGCTATGCTTGTCTGCCAAATCGAATAAGACAATTCATTCGCTCGAGATAATCGAATAGCGCATCTGTGGGCTTATTGCCCGTCGGCGTTGTTTACAGCCATTTGAATTGTAAACGAACCATGTGAATTTCTATTACAAACTTTCTCTCGAGGCCAACGCCAAGCGCCTCCACTGTGAGGAATGAATAATTCAGGCCACTTTACCGAGCCCCCTCGAGCCAATCGATTCACATTGTTGAGCTCTTGCATCATAATTATGATTCTCGTTGCGCACACAAACTGATCTGCTTCTGCTTCTGTTTCTGTTTTGGTTTCTATTTGTGGTTATGGTTCTGGTTCTGGTTCTGTTTCTGGTTCAGCCTCTCTCGGCTGCATTTCTCCTTTGCCGCCTTCTTCTTTTGACAGTCACTAAATGCAAATCTTGAAATTACATGTGTATTTATCTAAGCACATAAGCGACCCCAAATAAGCACATCCAGAAACCAGACGACCCCCTTGCTCTGCCCCTCCCCTGTAGCCACATCTGCCCTCTCGCATTTTCCGCAAACCAACTAGGCGAGCCAAGTTAGTCGCGTCGCGGGCAGCATCAGACGGCGGCGTCGCTGTCGACATTTTGGAATGTAATTTTAGCCTGGGGAGAAAAACCAGCAAAACTGCTAAAGTTTTTTATGGAAAAAACAAGTTAGAAGTTCCCAGTGCGGATGCTGGACTTGCAAATACCCTCTGTACCCTTTGCAAGTTGTGCCAGGAATGTGTTTTAAGTAAATAATAAGAAAAGAATTTCAAGTTTTATATAGATTTGTTATTTATAGTATTTTATAGGTAGAAAAAAGCTCTTCAAAAATGTAGAAATTAAAATATTTATTTAATTATTAATTAATATTAAATATTAATTATTTATTATAATCTAACTGGTATTTAAGTAAGGAAACTTATGATTTAAAAATATATGCCGTGTTATCAGTATTTTTATGGTATTTTACTCAGCTTGAAAGAACTGTTTGAATAATGTAAATAGTGATTAAATTTACTCTAATATTTTAAAATAACTCTAATATAATAGTTCAATAGTTACATTAATTTTTAAGTATATTTTAGGTATTTTTTAACATAAAAACAATGAAAATCACTTAACTTAATTTGTATGTAAAAACTTATTGGTTTTAGAGCAGTCGTAGATTTTCCCAAAAATAATAATATAGTATAATATAATAATATAATATATAATATTATAAATATATAACTCCAGTGCCTGTATGCCTTGTTCGTCCTGAGTACAGGGTATTTGCAGAACGTTGCACGCTTTTTATATTTGGCGAGAAAAGTGCAACAGTTTAAAGAGGCAAAAACAAATGCGCGCAAATGTCAAAACAGCGCCCACAAAACGTATCTGTAGCTGGAGCAGGAGCGCGTGTGTGACTGTAATTGCACATGTGTGTGCTAGTCTGTGTGTGTGTGTTTGCTGGGGACTGTGTGTGCAGTTTTCATTTTATATGCATGGCGGGTGCACAGAGCGTATCACTGGAATTCTAATTTGCAAGCGAAATTGAACGGAAATGGCAATTTTCAAAGTGAAATGGCAACGACTGCGACGAAATGTTGCGACAGCTGCAAATGTTTTGGCCCAAAACTGACTTCACGCGGGATGTGAACGAGAAAGGGAACGGGAACGGGAATGGCACTCGGACTGCGACTGGAACTGGCAGCACAGAAAGGAAAGGCTGTGCCACCTCCAGCGCCGCCGCCGCTAATGATTGCCAGCGAAAGTGAAATGCCAGTGGGGACTTTCTCTTAACTGTTGTTGTTGTTGTTGTTGTGGCTGATGAGATTCCTGGCGGGCATTGAATGTGGCAGAACGCGGTACTAACTAAGTAACTAGAAGTGGCCATCAGGCATTTTTACAACTCATTTAACAAGACATTGACTTAAACCGCAATCTCCTTGCCCGCTGCACACTCCAAAGCACATTGACCGCTAGCGCAAGATGATGACGACAATGAAGCCTGGCAGCAGCCTGCGACTCCTTTCTTCTTCTCCTCCTTTCCACCTTCCCACCCTCATGCTCGCCTTGCCTGGTGTCGCTGCTATCCTTTTTCCAAGTCAAGCGTAGCGAGCCACACCCAAATGCCTCGCACACACAAACAAACAATTTGCATATTCGACTTCATTAAACTCGCGCGCTTCCTTAACAGTTGGCATGTTTTTTCTGCTGTTGTTGTTGTTGCTTGTAGTATTTTCTATGTTTCATCCAGGCTCATCTCTTTTGCCACTTCATCGTGCTGTTGGTCAGCAGCAGCCCAAGCAGCTGTCTTGCAATTTATCACGCAAGGGTCGCTTCCACTCCCACTCCCAGTCCCACCTTCCCTCCCTCAGTTCGAGTTCCATTCCGAAGCTCCTTTTTCACCTCCCTCCACCCTCTTCCGTTGAAGGAAAAACCCCAAAGTCGACCGCATGCCAAGCGACCAGAGTCACCAGTGCTGCGGCACGCCTAAGCCGTGCCTCTGCCCCAGTGGCAGCGTCTAATCTGCGTCTTGTTGGCAACAGATTGAAATTTATTACGCATAAATCTAGGCATTCATTTGCACCTGGTCGGGTCTGCAGCTGGAGCTGGGGCTGGGGCTGGGGCTGGGTGACAGCCATTGCGCCAGGTCGCTTGAACGCGTCGCTATGCAAACTATTTGTGGAAGCAACAGTTTAGCGAGTCTGTCGTCCCAATGGAGCTGCAAATGGATGGCTAAGCGGAGGAGGGGGCGCAGGCGGGGATGCCTGGGCCGATGTCGATGCCAGGGCAATTGGTAGCTGTTGGCGCGTGCAGCTACGCACGCAGGTGACAATCGCTGGCAACCGCCAAACGACCGCGAGGCAGCCGCGTGTGCCACTGGAAGAGGCACTGCGAATGAAGGTGAAACGTGCCACAATGCGCGTGATTGCCGGTCAAATTGGTAATGCTTTGTGGCCCAGAAAGAAGCAGGGCGAACTCAAAGAGGGAAAGGGTAAGCAAAGAACAAGGTAGATAGAGTGGTAGCTCGTAGTTTGTTGTGGCTCATTGGCACAAATAGATTTTCATTTCGTTTGGTTTAAGCTCAAGTTTAGAGCCTTTGAAATTTAAGAATGAAGACGTGCAGCAACTGCCTAACTAAGTGTCGATAGACGAGTGCCACACACAACACATAACACACAAGAACACACACACACATACACAGCGGGGAAATAGGGAAAATGCTATAAAGAAAATAAGCGCAAAAACAAGCAATGCAAGGACACAAGGATTCAAGGATCCAGGCACCCAGACACGCATCCTAATGCCAAATAAAATTGGAATTTTTAACTTGTACCAATGTACCAAGCAATATGAACAGCGTCGTTTGATAAACAAAAGCCAGCTGCAGGCAGATAGAGTGGGATAGTTACGAAGCAACAGAGACAGAGAGGGAGACAGAGAGGGAGAGAGAGGGAGAGAGAGAGAGAGACCCGAACAAGAGACCGACAGATCTTTAAAGGCAGCCTGACTTGGCCAACGGACATTGCCTTTGCCTTTGGCTGAGTCAGCATCAATGCTGGCATACACTCAAACACATACTTACTCACTTATTCACATGCACACACTCGTACACACACTCGCAGGGATACGTGTGTAGCGTAAAGGACTCGCATATTACAAGTTCAATAAGGAGACCGAAAATAGCAGACAAAAGTCAAACGACTGAGCGACCCAGCTGGAGAATTCATACAAACACTTCAATTCACATGTGAATATCGAATGCAAACATCGAATGCATTGAATGTCAGCTTCAAGTAGTTTGAACCAAATCACAAATGGACGGAATTATATTTAAAAAAAATATATATATAAAATATATATTTTTTTAACGAATCAATCAGTTAAAAAATCCAAAAATAATTTCAGTGAATACATTCACGAGTTCATTGAAAAGGTAGTGGGCCACTTTTGAATACTCTCACGTACTCATCTGGCACTACATTTCTTTGATATGCGCATTCATTGCGAAGCGCCTGGGCGTTGACTTATTGCATTCAGTGTACCCCGAAGCTAAATCATCAATTTGCTGCTAACTGACAAACAGAGTAAAACAGTTTTCATAGGTTGTTTTCCACGTCGTCCTTCGTTTTGCCTCTGTTCTGTTTTCATATTTTTTCTTCCTGCTTTCAGTTTTTTTTTTGCCATTTTGTTTGCTTGTGAACTTTTGTTGCAGCTTCTCTCTGCTGTTCCTGACCTGCGTCGTTTGTTTGTGAGCACTATTTGCTATGCCTTTATAGTTTTTACTTTACATCTCTACTTTGGTATTTTCATATTGTTTGACTTGGCTCATGTTCTTCTCTTCTCCTCGCTTGTTTGCCTCCTCTGCCTCTTCTCTCCTGTCTGTCTGTCTCTTTGCATATCGCTAAGAGTTTATGAGATGAGATGAGAGGCAGCTTAAAAGAGACACTAATACTATCACATGTCGGGCTGTCAACTAACGCACACATATGTGCAAACACATCCACACGCCCGTGCGTGTGTGTGTGTGTCGTGCTGTGCTTTAAGACACGGCAACGTGCGAAGTTGCCTTTGCACTTTTTAAGCAGGTGTCACAGGTTGCTTATGTAGTTCGCAGCGCGCGTAAAAATAAAGCACTAAATAAAAACAAAGAAAAGTAACTATTTTAAAGGCAGCGCACTAGATAATACCCTTACAGATAATACTAGATAATGCCTATAAAATGAGTGAGGCACACGTTGCTTCAAATATCTTTTACAAGTGCAGAAGAGACACAAAGCTTGAGCCACGAAGATCACTTTTTATTCATGACAAAGTCAATAGTGAGAATTGATTTAATACTATAACTAGTAATAATCTCAAGAAATATATATTCTTTATGTATAAAATATACATAAATATATACGAGTATTCTTTCTAGACTTTCTTTTATCTATTCTCTGCGTTAGAGTATCTTGTTTTCGGTTTGTTTGGCACAACTTTTGCACTTCTTTCTTTTTTATGCTGCTCTAATGGTGTGCTCAAGTAAGCTGCTTCTGCTGCTCTGTTTGCAAGCCTGTGTGTGTGTGTGTGCTGCTCCGTTGTGTTGTGTGACCTTCGTTACGTGTTTGGCAAGTTCATTTTTAGCGCGGCAAGTTAACTCGCAGCGGAGGCAGCCAAATAAACACTGTGTTTGCTCAAGTAGTTGCAAGTGACGCTGAGTGTAAGACAGACTCTCTGCTCTTCCTCAGCCCCTGTCCTTCTGCCCCACCGGCCAACAGTGTGAGTATGTGTGCGTGTGTGGCTGAAGTGTGTATGCGTGTCTGTGGCACACGCGCCCCATTATATGCTTTATATGCTTTATTATATGGCAAGCATAAACATGTGTAAGCAACTGTGTGCTGAGTGTGTGTCTGTGTCGCTGTGTGCGTGTGTGTGCCAATGTTTGACGAAACTTATTGTACAGCACTGAGACATGTTGTGTGTATGAAAGAAAAGTCGACTGTGTCGTGGCCCTGTCCCTGTCCTTCCTAATTTGGCTACATTGCGAATTTCTTCATTTTTCATGCATGCTAATGTTGAATATTTTGACAGCTATTGCCATAAGTATACGTACACGTATCTGGCAACGTCTCTGTCGGTGTTGTCGGTGTCTGGTGTCGCTGCTCCAGCTACAGCTACAGCTCCAGCTCCAGCTGCGAATGACTCCTATTAGCAGCACATTCTTGACATGATGCGTAAATGAATTATTGATGCTCTGTACACATTTTTGCAGTCAATTAAGTACATAACTGGCCCGGGGCGCCCAACGTGGGTGGAGTAGTGCAAAAGTTGTTGGAAATTGAAAGTAGAATGAGAGCCTGGCCATGAAATTGACTTATAAAGCTGAGATATCTTAGGTAGACATTGACCTCGTTGCATGTGCAAATGGAGTACCTGGCTTGGCGCCCAACGTGGGATATTTGAATGTAGTAAAGCAATTTAGTAGGGGAAATTCTGCCCGTCAATTATATTATATATTAGTCTAATGAACTAAATGTTGAATTGAATAAAAAATTTAAATTGGCGCCCAACGTGGGAAATTTAAATGTAGTAAAGCAATTTAGTAGGGAATATGCTGATCGTCAATTATATTATATATACATTTTATGAACTGAATATTGAATTGAATAAAAAAAAGAAATTGGCGCCCAACGTGGGATATTTGAATGTAGTAAAGCAATTTAGTAGGGGATATTCTGCCCGACAATTACATTATATATAAGTTTAATGAACTGAATATTGAATTGAATAAAAAAATTAAAATTGGCGCCCAACGTGGGAAATTTGAATATGTAGTACTAAATTGCTTTAGTAGGGGATATTCTGCTCGTCAATTATATTATATATAAACTTAATGAGCTAAATATTAAATTGAATAAAAAATTGAAATTGGCGGCCAACGTTGATTGATTTCCTAGCAAATCTATGAAATTAACTGTAAATCAACTTCACGCAGTTGCAAGCAGATAAATTAAGCGGTTTGCCAGCCGCACTTTGAACGCCGTGAAGCGAGTTCGAACATGGCTTTGATATCGCTTTGCCACAAAGCAAACTAGCTTGCTCCCCTGTCAGCTGTCAGTTCTCAGTTGTCGGCTGTCGGTTGTCGGTTGTCGCTTGTCAGTACAGTTGCCTTGTCAGAAGCTGTTGCTGTTGCTGTGAAGCTGCTTTGTTGCCTCGCTCGAGCTCTGCATTCGTCACTTTCATTTCGAATGACCTTCAGAGGTGTACCAGCTCAGCCACAGCCTCGTTGCCTCGTTGCCTCCCCCCTCACTACCCATATCTGCTTTGATCCATTCCTAATCAAATTCAATAAAGTTTGCATTAGAATTGCACATAAATTTGCGCTAAAATGTAAATCGAAATGGATGCATTGAAGGTCCTGCATAAATGCATGAACAAGCAAGCAAATTCATGCATATGCAACGTTGCATATGAGTTTCTATGCACCCCACACACACACACATACTAGTCTCACACACATTTGCGAACAGATATGGTTCAAGTGGCGTAACATTGGCAGACGCGGTTAATTCGAGTTCTGCTTGCAGCAAGGGGGTCAACAGAGGAGGCAGGAAAGAGAGGGAGAGAGGGGGAGAGAGAAAGGGGGAGGAAAAGAGAGAGAAGGAGCAGAGGGAGATGGAGTTCCATGCAGCTCATAAATATACAGCGACACCGCCACATTGCGCTGCGGTGCATGTTTGTGTTTGAGTTTGATCAAACAAGATGGCGGCAGCGGGGGCATAAACAAATACACAAGCACCCACACACACACACACACAGAGACGCACACAGATGCACAGCAGCTTGCATATGCATGAGCGCAAGTCAATGTTGTTCTATGTGCGTGTGAGTGAAAGTGTTGAGTGCAAACGAGTGGGCGTGGACGTGGGCGAGGGCGTGGCGCTGCAGTTGTCGCTGACGATGACGACGAGGAGCCACAAGGCCGCTTTTGATTTGCATAATCTCGATTTAATGCTGTTTGTTAGCGTGTGTGTGTGTGTGGGTGCGTGTGCATTGCTCGTACTTCGCTCGTGTTGTTTTTCTCGCTTGTTTCTCCCTCTGCAGTTGTTCTTGTTGTTGTTGTAAGTTTTCTTTAGCCCACCGATGCACTGCCAAAGGAGAACGAAAACAAAAGCGAAAACAAAACCCGACTGAAAGCTGAAAATGCAATTGAATTTGGCTTCCTCCTTAAGCCTTGCCGTGCCTTGCCTTGCCGTGCCTCGCGTTGCGTCGAACTCCAGACAAATCGCATGTGACTGCCAAGCGCTAAGCCGAGGCTTACAAGCAGCGACAGCAGCTGAGCAGCTGAGCAACTTGGCCAACACTCGCACACACACACGCAGCATCAATGACAAGCAGTGGAACATTCACACGCAGCGGGCTTAAGAAACTGCTGTACAATTTTGGCAGCAGCTGGAAGAGAACACACAACAGGCAACAAGCTTATCAACCCGATTGAAAAACCAACAAAAAGTGTAGAGGGAGAGGGAGGGAGGAGAAAGAAAGGAAGCAACATATGGCAAAAGTATTGAAACAAAACGAGTAGAAAACTTGAACTTACTTTTGGCCTTATTTCGTTTGATGGCAATCAGCGCGATTAGATGGAAATCTCTTGTTGAAAATGCAGCAAATATAAAATTTACATCTTTAGAGCTGGAAATCTTGTTTATTATCCTGATATTTAATTAAGTTAGCGCATCGTATTGGAGTATTTCCATAAACTTTTATTGAATAAATGAAGCAGCTTCAGTTTGTCCATTCAACTTTCTTTTTACATACACATATTTCATAAAATAAATTTAATTATTTCTGTATGGCAGTGTAAATCTTTTAAATAATATTTGAATATGTTTATATAAATGAAAATAACAACAGGAAATGCTTTTTAAGACAACCCGCACAGTTTACTAAGTTCCCCTTGAAGACAGTTCTAATTTTTAATCAAACTTCAATCTTTTACTTTCATTTCACATATTTTGCATATTACAGGGTATTTTTTATAGATACTTGCAGTGCAAGACACATAATCTGCACAGCTCTTGCTGCACTTGCACTTACTTAACTGCAATTTGCCACAGTGCGGCCTGCAGGGGCTGCCGGCAGCTGTCGGGGCTGGGCGCTGCTTAGTTCTGCCTTTGGCCTCACCGTTGGCCGCTTTTGTTTTCCGTTTGCCGTTTGCCGTTTGCCTTTCACCGTTTTTGCCATTGCTGCCGTGTGCTTATGCAAAGCATATTGCTGCTCATTATCTCACAGGGATTAACATGTTATCCTTGGCACGCGCGGGCGCTTCCTGCTGCTGCAGCAGCTGCTTGTGCTCATTATTGTTGCCACTGCGCTGCTTGTTATTGTTTTTTCTGCTGCTGCTGCTGCTGTTGTTGTTGTTGCTACTGTTGCTGTTGCTGTTAATGAATTTGTTGCTATTTTTGTTGTTGCCGTTGCTGATTTTTGAATTGCGTCTGCTTTGGTTTTATGTTGCACACAACTTTCTATTTTTTTGTCAGACCCAGCAAAGGTGGAGGGGAGACTTGGGGGATTGTGGCACGTTGGGTGCCTTGTGCTGTGTCGGATTTTGCTACAAATTCGTTACAATAATTATTACCACATTTTTGCTTTTACTTCGCTCGTATAACCTGCCTGCCCCCGTGCCCCCCCCTCGCCCACTTGCCTGCTGAATTGAATTTGCACGTTGCCTTTGTCATGCTTATCCGGTTGCCGTGCGAAAGCGTCTCGAGGCAGCGCAAATAGCGCGTTGCTCATACGCCATGTTGCACAAGCAAAGCGCCGAAAAGCGCAGCCGAAGAAAGGAGCAGCGCAAACAGCTCGGGGCTTGAAAAGCGGCGTTAGATCTGTCCGCAACCCAGAAATGTATACTATATCTATATACACATATATATCCCCTTCTCTTTCTCTCTCTCTCTCTCTCTCTCTTTCTCTGTGCCTTTCTTTTGTCTGCCTTCTCGCTTTGCTGCTTTGTAATTCTTTCTTGTTTTTTAATTTTCATGCTATGGGTTAAACGTTGGCGGCCCTTGGCTTTTGGCTCAATGTATTTACCTTTGCCTCCCACCTGAATGCTCCCTTCGCACCTCCCACCCCCTCTGGAGGGGGTCCCTTCTTCCATCTACCTCGCTCTGTTTCTATTTTGTCCATCTCTTTGTTTTTCGACTTGGTTTTTGTTTAACAAAGAACGTAGCTGATACAATTGCACTGCACGTAACAACAACAACAACAACAACGAGAACTACAAGAATAATAATAACAACAGGGAATAAAAACCAAAATACGAAACAAAACAACGAAAATACAACGGCAGATAGAGCAGTCGAAAGACAAGCAAACAAGCGCGCACACACACACAAACACAAACACACACACTTACACACACACACACATAGCAACACTCCTACAAAGCGTCGGATTGATTGAATTTCGAATTTTTAAGCATTTCGCCGCAGTCCAAAATTTGGTTAGCCAAATTGCAAAGGAAAGTGCACAGAACCGAAAATTGGCCAAAGAACAAAAAACAAAGCCAGAGAAAATTATAAAAACAAAAAAAACGCAACAAAGAGAACAATGAAAAACATAAAAAACATTTGTGTGCTGGGGCAGCTGTAAACTTCAAATAAAACGTGTTCATAGGTTGCACACTCTGAAGATTTTCTCGGAAGAATTAAAATGGTTGGGCCGCAAAGCCATGAGAGAGTGCAGAAAAAAGAGGAGGAGGGATAAAGGATTTGCGTTACAGGTTTTTCTGGCTAACGTTGACTTTGTGTTTGTATGGTGTGCAAAAAGTGCTTTTAGAGATGGAGCGGTGCTTTTTTATTGCAAATATTTGTCTAAAAAGTACAACAGTGAAATACTTTCTGCGTTATACATTGATAAGTTTGAAGTGCACTCAAAAGCATAAGGCAACACTGGCTTCGACTAGTTAATCGAAATATCTGTTTTCTTTTTCGTTGCAGGCTCAGGTCCAAGGTAAGTTGGCACAAAGACACCCATGAGTGTCAGTTGGAAGTCAAATCTGAAGTCAAGTCTATTCAACTATTCGGCTGACGTTGACCAGACACGACCCAAGCAGCGCCAGGGCTATCGGTTTACATAGACAACGGGCACCACGCCCATTGTGGACATTAAGTGCAGTTTGGCCTGAAGAAGTTACAAAAGCAGCCAAGAAAGCGGCAGCGTGAAGGGGAGAGAGAGGGGGAGGGAGGCAGCGCAAAGTGGCATGGCACATAAAAGCGAAGAAACAAAAGGCGTGTGGCAAAGAAGTGTGAAGAGGACTTGTGCATATTGAATTACGCGACAAGTGCAAGCAAGTTTGAGGCTTTTTAAACTGTTTATGCTTGAGTGGGTTGAGCCAGCAGGGGGTGGGGGGGGGGCGACTGGTTGCATGTGTAGAGGACTAAGTGAGTGTATGAACGCCATTATTTTGTTATAACAATGGCGAAGTTTCGAGCAGTCTCCACAACCGCAGACTCCCTTACGCATCTCCCTCTCTTTCTCTCTCTCTCTCTGTCTGACTGCAGCAAACACTTAACACAATCAATACACACGCACACACACACACGCACGCGGAGCAATGTGTTGTGAAAATGAGTGAAAGAAAATGAGTTAATGGAAATTCTTAGCAACTATTGTGATTTGACAGCTGCGTGTAAACCTGAGAGCACAAAGGATGCCCGGCAAAAGCTGTTAAAGTGTTGGCCAACACTGCACAAAGGCGGCCAAAACTGACAGTTTAAAGAAAATTGCCAAGGAAACTCCCTGAAAGCAGCAGCAGCAGCAGCAAGCCAGCGGAAGCCGCAGCCAGAAGGGCGGCCCGAAGGCGGTTCCTAGTTTCCAGTTGCCTTGCTGTTTGCTTTTGTGTGTGCGATTTGAAAGAGCAGCTGGCAAAAAAATAGAGAAACACCAAAAAAAATAGCAGTGTAAGATGAAGAAGACGAAGCTGAAGATGAGAAAAATTGCAGAGAACATAAAAAAAAAACACATAGAACATGAACTTTAGTTGAAAAATAATAAGTGCCAAAGGAAGTGCTAAGATGCGTTCAGTGGAGTGTCTGCAAGAACTACGCACAGATTCAAGCCATGCACACATGTGAGTGTGGGAGTACGTCTGTGTGTGTGCTGGTGTGTGTGTGTTGGTTCAATAAAAACGCTTGAATTGTTGCGATAACTCCCAATACACAAACGCATCATTATCCATTTCTATTTGTGAGCAAAATGACTGAGCGAGAACAAGAGAAAGATAGAGAGAAGGAGGCAGAGCATGCGAGAGAAAGAGAGGGAAAGGGAGAGAGACAGAAAGGCAGTCTGTCTGTTGTGCTCGAGCTCAACTGTGAATTGGGATTGTTTTGGCCCAAAAACATTCACTCAATCATTCAAGTCGCAACGGTGCCTTGACAATCGCAGCTTAAATAGTTGCCACAAAATGCGGCACAAGTGTGTGGCAAATACATACACGTGTGTATGTATATGTGCTGTCTGCTGTCTGTATTTAAAACTTCATGGAAATTCATTTAGTTTTCGCATTGCAGCAAAGTCTTTGCCATTTCGATTACAATTTCGATTCGTTACGCTCTCTCTCTCTCTCTGTCTATCTTCCCTTATCTATCTCGCTTTGCCGTATACTTATTAGCTTTCACACTGCCGCACTTGCAACTGAGTTCATCATTGTCCCGCCGGGCTTTTGGCTCTTTGATTAATGATCCACGTTGTCGCTGACGGTGCCATAAAGTGAGCAAGAGAAAAATAACTCAAACCGAACTGAACCGTAGGCAACAACTTACATGCTTATCTATATAAATCTATATATATATATATATATATATATATGTATCTATACTGTTGTATCTGTAGAACAATGAGTAGTTTGCCAGCCTGCTCTTGGGCTGCCATTGCAATTTCCTTGACATCTTGTGTTGTCCCACTCAATTAAGCTTGAGGTGGGGAAGGTCTCGCGCAAAATAAATTTATCTAAATTATCGGCATTATCTGCGACGCGTTATTAAAATCTAACGCAGACCTTGTCCCTGCCAGCCTTATCCCCCACACCTTGTCTATCTCTCTCCCTCTCTCTCTCTCTGTCTGTCTGCTGGTTTCTCGCCTTGCCTTCGTTCTCCTTTTCATTCTCATTCTTGTCATCAGCATCTTTCCGTTGTGGGCTTTTGCTTTTTAACGAGAAATTATGGTGGCATTGTTATTGTTATTGGTGTTGTTCCTCTTGTTCTTGTCCTTCTTGTCGTTCGCGTCTCTCGCGCGCGATGTCATCAAAAGCGCCAAGTGCGAAGAGTCGCGTCGGCGGCGTCGCCAAGGCAAATGCGCGTCTTTTATGACTTCCGTTTGGCTAAAATGACGCTGTGCGCCCAACGAGGGATGGGGGAGAGAGGAAGTGGGAGGGCAACGGCATCTTAGTGCCAACTGCAACTCAACATTTTGACTCCATGCTCGAGTGCGTCGGTGCCGGCTTTGTTCTGCTGCTGCAGAACACCCTGTTGAACCAACACATCCCTTAACACTCCCCTGCCACGCCCCGCATTGCAGCTTAGCCCTCAGTGCAGAGTCAACGCTGAGTTTTGTTTGGCTTAATAAAACTAACAAACAAAAATTGTAATGAAAAGCACAATAAACTGTCAGTTTAAATATGAAAGAGTCTTCGTCTCTCCCTCTCTCCCTCTCTAACTGTCGCTGTCTCTGTCTTTGCACTCCCTGGCGTCTGCCTGCAATGCTGGCCACGCCCACTACACTTCATTGTCGTGTCGTGGACATCTTTAAGCAGCAGCGTCAAGTGCCATGCAGCGAAAGAGCACAGCAGCTGCTCACTGGCAACTGGCAACTGGCAGCGCAGCGCTGTGGCCAGGCCCATGCTGCGTATACGTTATGCGCTGCCTTTCTCTTGCCTGTGCGTGTGTGTGTGTGTGTGCAAACTGCCAGCTTGTCGCTACTTAACACAAGATAGTCCCGACGGCTGCCTACTGCCGTCTGCGACTGCGAGGCGCGCAGCGGGACCAACAAAGTTCGAATCGTTTAAGGGTCACTCCGAACGGGGGTTTTGCTCTTTCGAGTGCATCCGGTAGTGCCCAGGCGAATCAAGTCCACACTTTTCTGGTTTTCCAGATGTTTTAGCGCAATTTATTGTGTACACTGAGTAAACTGTTTAAAAAGGGCCAAGAACGGAGTGTAAAGCTCTGAGGTTTTCTACTGCATTTCATGGAACTAAAGCAGCTTGCTGGCTTGCTCAAAGCTGCTTAAGCTTGGGTTTATAATTTGTGAATAAACCTTGGCTTGCATGTGCTTTAAAACTGTAGATCTCTAGAGCAAACTCTTAAGCAAAATTAAATATTGCACGATGCAGACTTTCATGTCAGTTATCTCCATGTGCTTTGCAGCTTTGGAAAGCACTTGAACTACTTAACTGTCTTCAATTCCTTAATGAATGAGTTAAAAAAGCTTAGCAGGCACCAGCAATATTTCTCTTGGCATGCAGGTGCAAGCATATTAAAGCTGCAGCAGCTTAAGCTGGGCCTGCAGCGAGTGCTTAACTTGTGTTTTACTGACACAGCAAAAGCTTCTTTGGGGAACTGACCAATTGAACTTAACTAAGGCGAACTGCCAAGCCACATTGCTGGCAGTCATCAGGGAGCAGTAGTGACAGCAGCAGCAGGGAGGGGGGGAGGTGCAGGAGTCCGCAGCGCAGTGTGTAATAAAAATAAGTTAAAATGCTATAAGTATAATAACAATAACAATAGAAGTAATAACAAGGGCGCCGGATGTGCGCGGCATGCTGCGGCTTTGCTTGCTCGCTTTCATTGTTGCCTCAGCGAGGCAGTGTGCGGGGAGAGCTGACCGCATGGCGGTTGACTCGAAATAATTAAATAGCACAAACACAAACAACAACAACCAATGGGGAATCGCATGAGATTGAAAAAACTAAACATGAAAATGAAAAGTAATGAGATAAAAACAACAACAAAGGCCTTCCCTCTCTGTCTGTCTGTCTGTCTGTCTGTCTGTGTGTGGGACAAGTGCAACAGTGCAACAGGAAATGCGACACTGGCATGTGGCAAGCGTTGTGCAACAATGCTGCACAATTAAATAGAACTTAGTGAATACAAAACAACTTTATGAGGGACCATTTATGATGGACCAGACGCTGCTAGCTGGACACTGAAGATATATGCTATATATGCACAGCAATGCACGCTTACATACATACATACACGTATGTGCACATCTACAGCTGTTTCTGTAGCTGCCTTGCACTGCCCAGGGCTGGGCACGAGCTCAAATTCAATTCCCTTCCTAAACTTCTCACTTCGATCGCCCCCAATAGGCCACTCGATGCGGTCCAAGTTTGTTGCTTTAGTCTTGTTTCAGTTGTGGCTCTTGTTGTTGTTGTTGTTGTTGCAGTTTTTAGTGTATAAATTACAAAGTATGTGCAACATAAAGAAGGCTGCCAGGGGGCGGAGCGGGTGTGAGCTGTGGCCTGCGACAATGTTGCCGGAATAAATTACAAAATACATCAACAACAGCGTGTGGTCTTCTGTGTGTGTATGTGCCTGTGTGTGTGCGTGTGTGTGTGTGTGGGAAAGCCATAAATCTGAACGCCTCAGTCTTGGCTCATTTGCAGCAGTAAATGTTCGAAAAGCAGCAGCAATTAAAAACGGCAAATGCCGAAGGACATAAAAACGCTGCTTGCACTCGACACGACCACTTGCTCGGTTTCCCATAGGAGATTGCCAATACACACACACACGCACACATATAGTGCACCATTTAGGCAACTCTGTTGCCCAGTTTGGTGTCTGTCGTAAACCGAGCGAGAAATGACATAATGCCCGCATCTCAATATCCTCTCTATGCAGGACACACATTAAAACTGCAGCGAAGTGTTAAGCTCGCAGATTAAGCTGAGAAATTCGTGTAGAATTTTTACAGCTATCTGGCAGAAGTTATAGCGATCTCAACTTGTTGCAGTTTAATTAAGGGTGCCCTTTAATTCCATTGAAATGCGCAGCAGTTGCTTAACTACGCGGCGTATGCGTTATGTGCAGTAATAAAGAGAAGCACATACTCTCTCTCTCTCTCTCTTTTCCACTCTCTGCACATTTAAGCTAAAGCATCTTGAAATCAGTGCGAAACTGCTGCAATGTCACTGGCCACGCCCCCGCTGTGATTCGCGGCACGCCCCCTAGTTAAATCAGACTGCGCGCTAACCGCAGCAAAGCGATTAAAATTCAACACAACAATTTACTCAATTTATGAGCAACATAACTTTGGGACTCGATAAAAAGGGCCGATGCTCAAGAAGGAACGAAGAGAACGAAGAGAACGAAGGAGAAGGCACAGCAGCAGCGCAGAGCATAGCGAGCATTAGGGGCGCGAGCTGCTGCTGTTGCCATGAGCATTGCAGGCGCGAAGGAGCGAAGGGAGCAGCAACTGCCAAGCAGCGCCGTCCATCTGCCCCATGCCAGATGCCCATTGCCAGCCGAAGAGTGTTATAAAACCAAATGATTCTATTAAAATGAGATTTGTGCCATTCATGCGTAAATCAATCTGCTTTCATGTTGTTTCTGTCGTTTGTTCGTGCGCCTTGTTAACGTTCTGCGCGACGAGGAGTGGGGGTAGAAGATGGGGAATGGCAGACGGTCGATTGCTCTTCAGCTCTCCTGCCCTTGAATCATAAATTATTTTTGCCTACCTTGTTGCCAACGAAATTTGTTGAAGGCAACAATAAAATATTCATTGCTTGTTTATTGAATGTAATTTAACAACAGTTAACCCGCTCTCGCTCCCGCGCTCGGCCAATCACGGCGAGCAAGCCAACAACAACAGCTAACCACAGCAACCCCTTCCCCCCGATACCCTCCTCCAACTGACCAACTCGGCCTGGGGCTGGCATCAACGAAAAGGGATCTATTACGTGGTATTTAATCAGATTTTTTACGACCGACCGACAATAAAAATGTAAATAGACACGAAAGGATTGGCAGTCGCCTTCCTGCCCCGCTACTGCCTTCCTTGCCTCCGACAGTATTTTATTGCTGAAAGTTCAAGGAGTGCCCCCTTGTGCACCCTTCTCTCTCCACACGCAGTCGACTGGCCAGTAAAGTTTTCTGCTACGTTTAACGCCTTCGCCCTTAAGCGCTTCATTTTCCGCTGGCTCCGCTTTTACGGCATATGCCATCGATGCCATAAAAAATATTGTTTTATGAATGCCAAGTGGAGAGTGGAGTGAGAGAGAGAGAGAGAGATAGAGAGTGTAGCGTCGCGCTTAAGTGAATATACTCGTATATATTCATCGATAAACGCAATCGCTTCTCGTATTTATTTATTTATTTTGCAGCTCTCAATTATGCGCGAAATTTCAATATTTCAATGCTCTAAAACTGGTCATTTGTCTTGCCTGAAATTGACTAAGGACAGCCCTAACAAGCGCATCCCCCTGCTGCCTCCCCTTGGCTTGTGGTTGACAATTTGGAAACTGTCAGTTGGCTGACTGTCAGACGGCACAGCCAGTTGACAAATAATTAATTTCACCAGAGCGCACGAAAAAACTGAATAAATAAAGTGAAAGCCAACCCCAAGCACACGCCTACTTCCAGCCTCCGCCCACGCCCAGGTCGACGGCACCGCTCGCGTCCTTTATTGGCTTGTTGCGTATGAAGGCTGTCAGGCGCAGCTAGGCGCAATATGAAAGTCACCTTTCAGTTTGCATATTGTCAAACATAATTAATTAATTTCAAGGCAAATTCTCTGTTAACCAAGGGAGAGAGAGAGAGGGAGAAAGAGAGAGACAGACTGTGTAGTGGGTGTAGAAGAAACCGAAAACTTTTGCAATAGCTTGGGCCATAAATATTGACGCAATTAACACAATTGCCGATATCCAGCATTATTTATGGAATTTCAATTAACTTGAAAATGTTAAATTGCTCGGCTTGTTGCGAGCATTATTTAACTGTTAACATGGCTGTAGTGTGGCTTAGGTCTTCACTTAAAGACCCGAAGGCAGCTCTTCATTTTAAAGGAAGACATACTGCGAAAATTATTGAGCCTTATAATGTTATTAATTACGTTGCAAGAAAGAATCAGACAGCAATTCTGAGGGAAGAGAGACAGAGAGGGAAAGAAGAGGCAGCATTAGTGAGTCTGAAGTATCCAAGGTAGTTATGATTCTAAGTATAAGAGTTAGACATAGGTGCATAAATAAATTTAATTGTTTTAAACTTAAGTATACAGCAAAAATGTGTCTTCAATTCTGCAGAAGTATTTGTTATACCATTGCAAAATATTTACACATGTTAGGGAAGCATTTTCTATATCAAAATCTGTTATAAATTAAACTCAAAACGGCAAACTTCTAAGATATATAACTCCTTTAGTTGAGACTTAATGTACTTAATTATAGCTTATGTTTTTATTAGCAGTTTTCATATATTAATTTAACAATATATTATTCAATTCATCATTATATAAATATATTAATTTTGACCAGGAGTTTGCAACACATCTTAGGAGACCAGTTATAGAACTAGTATTGGAACTAGTATTGGATCTAGTAATGGAACACTCAAAAGAGATAGTTACCTGCAAAGGTATAAAACCTTTGGCATTCCGAAAGTAGCCTTCTTCCTTGTTTTCAATAGCGATTACAAATGTTATGACTTGTGTCTAGTTTAGTTCAGCTCTGGCAATGATCATATGGCAGAGATCGACAGAGTACATCTTAAATCTTTATTATCTATTAAAAGTAACAAATAAGTTAATAAATAAACAAAGGAGAGAATCAGCGCGCCTTGCTGGAGTCACTCTCTGTGCAGATCCAATGTGAAACCCAAATTGCTGCCCCGTTCTGTCGTTCTTCGCTCTTTCCTCGCTTTATGTAGATATCTTAATGCGTGTGCAGCCCTCTCTCTTTCTTACTGCCTCTCTCTGTCTCTGTCTGTCGCTCTCTCTCTTTCTTCCTTGGCTGTGTAAAGTACAAAATAATACAAAGCATAAATATAACTGTAACGTTCCGTGTGCCACATTTCGTTGTCCTGTGTTGCATGTTGCCTTGTTTTCACTTTGATTGCTACGTGTTGCCCGCACCCTCACCCGCTTCGCCTCCGGCATGTCGCTGCTCTCCTCCAGCAGGGGCAGTGGCAACAGAATGAGCATCGCATGCAGGCAAATTGGATTTTCATGCATACTTGGTCACACGCGCGCTCCAGCGCCCCAAAAAGCCAAGCCAAGCAATAGAAACATGGCCCAGTACCAATCTGGCTCTGGCTTTGACTCCTCTCTCTCTTCCTCGCTCTCTCTCTCTCTCTTTCTCTCTGTCTCTGTCTTGCTTTCTCGCCTCTGAATGGACAAAGTCAGCGGCAACTCTTCTCGCCCTGTGCTAAACGTTGTTATCTGCCTTATTCCCTATCTGTCTGCCCGTCTGCCAGTCTCTTGTCCGTCTGTCTTTTGTCGTCTGTCGTCTGTCGCCTGTCCCCCTGCCCCTGCCACTGCCCTCCGTGCCAGTGTCCTCGCGTGTCTGCTGTCGCCTGCTGCTTTGCCTTGTGTTTTATTTCCTCGTTCTGTGCTCGTTTGTGCGTTCGATTCGTTGTCCTCGTTGTCGCTCCTCATGTTGTTGTTGTTGTTGCTGTTGTTGCTATTGTTTCTGTCTTGGCATAAATTTATTATAAAATAATTTGCATAATTCGTTATTACTCAGCATAAACAAAGTGAAATTAAGACGATTTCTTTTATGCCTGCCCCCTGCATCTCTTTTAATGTCATTGTCTCTGTATGTACAGCGTATATGTATCTGTAGCTGTAGCTGTAGCTGTCTTTGTAGCTGTAGCTGTATCTTTAGCTGTAGCCGTGTCGTTCGCTGTTGTATCTGCTTATTTTGTCAATGTCATTTGCCTAAGCGGGCCGCCAGTCAAAGACTTGCTCAGCTCTCGTCCCTCACAGACATTTCGATTGCCCCCTGTAGGTGTGTGTACCTGAGTGAGAGAGGAAGAGAAAGAGAGAGAGAGAGAGATAAAGGGAAAGAAAGAGCGAGAGAGAGTGAGTAATATCTTGTGCACCTTGGCTCACTCAGTTGCCCATTTGGAGTCTCCACTCGTTCCACGCCCTGCTGCCACCTGCCTGTAATTCCTGAGTCAGCGGACAGGCTAAGCTATTTGCCTGAGCCTGCTTAATATTTATGATCAACCCCATTGTAAATCTATTTACAAGATGCCGAAAAACAATCGCAAGGGAGCCAAACAAACGCAAATCCACACTAAGCTCGAGCCGGATTGAGTTCCGCCCAGGATTCGACTTGGGAATGTGATAATCAGCTAAATTGAAGAGAAAGACAGAGAGAGAGAGAGTAAAGCTAGTTAAGATAGTGTGCTTGCTTTGTGCCTCTAGGTGTGTAAGTGAACTGGTTATTCGATTAATTATCGATAAATTCCAAAGTAGTTTTGCCTCCCAGCTGCGAGAGGTTGACCTAGTCTCCAGGCCTGTTTACTCAAGACTTGCATAGCCAAACACACACACACGTCTTTCTCTCTCTGTCTCCCTCTGTCTTTCTCTCTCTCTGTCTTACTCCTCACAGTGTAGTGGCAACGATTTGTAGCTTTTGAACTCAAACTTAGTTTACTTTTCAATTTGATTGGGTCGTCTAAGCAAATAACCTAGGTAGCTCACAAGCATAAACAAATGGTTCAACTTACAGCTGCAATACAACTACAAGTACACACTCACACGCACCCGCACATGTGCGTAGGGTGGAGGGAAGTGCGAGGGGGGTAAGGCGTCTGCCAGTCCGTCGTGCTGCGTCCACTTTCATAGCCAGCTCTATTTATTATGCCAGTAAGTAAATGTTATTCCCGTTAACTTGTACAAATACAACAGACAGCCACACACACACAGACACACACACACACACGCATATCGAATCAGACCACTTGTGCCCATCACCCAAAGTGCGTGGGCGTTCGTCTTGTTCGCCTTCTCGCTCCGACCAACGCACAGACATGCTATATATCGATATATTATCTTATTTATTGCCCCGAGCTTACCTTTGCACTTGAGTGTTGGTATAGCCAGGGCAAGAGGAGGGGGAGGAGCAGCGCGGGCACTGCGAGTATCTTTTCAAGTTCAATGTGCTTTGAGTGTTATAAAACTGCTCTTTAATCAGCGAAGAGAGAGAGAGAGAGAGAGGGAGTATGGCGGAGAATGAAAGAGAGAGGGACAGAGCTAGCAAGAGGCAAAGCAAGTACCAACTTGTACTTGAAGTATTTTTGGTATTGTTCACTTGTCTAGCACGCCGTCGAGCTGACCAAAACAATTTTCGCAATTCGAGCTAAGAAATTCGAGTGCACTCATGAATGAAGTGAGATTCACACTGCACTCCACAACAATAGAGTACTCAGCTTGACTAGGTGCAAAGGCAGCTGTTCGAATGACAAATCGAACTCGTTCAAAACAGGGTGCAGCAGCTCTTAACTACATACATATATAGTATAGAAGGTTTTATATCTGTGGAATCCTTACTTCAGCAAGCAGCAGAGGAATCTTCGTGCAGCTGCTGATAGTATTTCTTGTTGCATGCAACCAGCACAAGCAAGCGTAGCCACAAATGTTTTCCAACTTATTTACGATTGTAAAGTTCATCCTTCCCCTCTCTCTCCCACTCCCTCTCCCTCGCATTGTGCGTACAATATTTTTGGCATTCATTTCATTTTGTTGTTCGCCTGTTGTTTCATGTGTTTTCGCCTTATTTAATTACACATAATTTGCTCAGGCTGTTGTGCTGCTGTGCGTGTGTGTGTGGCATAAATATGCCAAACATTTTGTTGCATACTTCTTGGGGCCAACATGAGCAACTCGACTTGACTCGTTGGACATGGCCTCAGCTTGCTTGCTTGCTCACTCGTCTGTCTCTCTGTCTGTCTGAGCGGCAGAGCGTGCAAAATTAGCTAACACACTTACGCACACACACGCACACCCGCACACTCGGACACACACACACATGCTTGACTGCGCTCATTAGGCAGAATGTTGTTACTTTCATGCTGCTTGCCTTGTCCCGACTTTGGCAGTCGTCGCTTCCGCCTGTTTTGACTTACACTTTCCACTCAAAAATGCTCATATTTGTGTGAGCCTGTGTGTGCTTGTGTGTGCGTGTGTGCGTGTGTGTTTATGGCTGCTTTATGTTGTCGACTGACGGTTGTTTTTCGGTTGCTTTCATTTTTGTTGCGAGCACGCAATGTTTTTGCATACTTTGCGCACTGCCTAAATTTTTCGACGCTTTGTCCTTGTCTTTATTAAAAGTTGTGAAAAGTTTCCACGCCCACGCACACACACACACAGGCGCAGAGACAGAGACATACATGCACACATTCCGCAACTGGAAACAAGCTACAACAGAGAGACGGCCAAGCAGACGGACTGGGGCATAGTGGCAAAGGAGGGTGGGTAAGGGGTGAGCAGGGGATAAGACAATCTAACCATTAATGTTTTGCCTCTTTTGTTTTGCTTTTTTCTCTCCTTCCCTCTTTCCCCTTTTCGCTCAACTGTTTCCATTTGCCTCTCCAACTCGTTCGCTATGTTGTTTGCTTTGCGCTGGTTTCGTCTTTGCTTTCCCTGCCTGCTTTTTATTTACCTCAGTGTGTATGTGTGTGTGTGCCTGGCCGTCGGCTGAATAGTCTTCTGTGTGTGTGTGTTGGCCGCCGGCCGATGTCCTTGCTGGCCGCCTGCCGGACCTGGCCTCACTGGACTGAAGCAGTTGACCCTCGGCCTTGTCTTTCAACTTGACTTTCTGCAAGTGTAACTTGCAGCAGGCCTCCAATTGCAGCCGCAGCAGCAGTGGCAACCCTGGCAGCTCCTGCTGCACCTTCGCCATGCATTTCGTATTCATGGCAACATGTGAAGCCGCCTAGGCTTGGGCCATTATTTTCCTTTTTTTCACTTGCTTGCTCTTTACTTGTGGCCTTAAAGCACACTCACAGCACACACACACACACTGGCACACACACACACACACTGGCTGGCACACACAGTGTGCCACTTTTGAACTTTTGATTTTTCTTTTGTGGCGCTGCTGCTGCGGTGCGCTCTTGTCTTTGATTTGCTTTCTGCTCTACGCTTTTTGTTGGCCCAGCACGCCGTTGGCTATAAACTGCGCTCATAACGAGACCAAGTAACCACGACGGAGCAGCAGTCGAGAGGGGCTGCAGGAGGGGGAAGGGGGGACGCGTTTTGCTTTGGTTTTTTAACCTTTATTACTTTTTAGCCAAAAGGCAGTTGGCTTTGCTTTAATGAGCGCAATTTTATTAGCTGCTTTAACATTTTCCTTTGCCTTTTGCAATTTCCTCTCTCTCCACGCCCATTGTCTCTCTCTCTTTCTCTCGCTCTCCTTTTGTCTCTGGCCCTCTGGCTTGCTTTGTGCGGTCCCTCTACGTTTTATGTACAAACGAATTTTCGACTTTGTTTTAAAATTTTTGGCATATTTGCTTTATGAGTGTTCGTCTCGTAATAAAGCTGACCCAGGCGGAAATACCAAATACAGTTTCACATGTCTATAAGCCGCAAACACACACGCCCTGCATGACAGCAAGAGAAGAGAGACCAATTTAGCTCCAAGCTAAGGCATATTTTTTTTTTGATTAATGTCCATTTTGAGCATATTTTGTGCTTCATATTACGCATACGCCCATGAAATTATTTGAAATAAATATTGAGAATTTCTTTAAGCTTAACTCTGATTGGGGTTCAGCTTGGCAGATTGATTAAACCCAAAATGTATTTCAATTTCATAGCAGAATTCATGTTTTCTTTAAGTGTGTCTACAAGTTTATAGTCCGCTTTCTTTCGCTAGATTATGCTACACATGCTGGCTATGATATCATTATGAAATCATTTTGCTTAGCTCTTGTGATTATGCTTTGTTCTATAAGTTTCAAGGGCGCCTTCGTGCAGGACGTACTCGCGGCGCATTATGATTTTAAGCGCCCTCTTTCTCTCTCTCTCTCTCTCCCTCTTTCACTTTGTCTCTGCTGTTATCTTTGTGCTGTGTTAGCATAAAGTTGTCTCTCATCGTACGCTTCGTAGAATTAGTGTAAATTGCTAAAGTTCTTTTTTCTCTCTCTCTTTCTCTCTCTCTCCATCTCCTTCTCCGCTGCCGACATTTTCATTTAGCTCGGTTTGGGTTTTTGTGGTCTCCATTCGCTCAGTCATTATTAACGTCATGGTCATGGCTCTAACGCTCATAACTGGTAAGTGGTGAGCGCAAGGGGGGGAGGGGTAGGTAGAGGGGTGTGGGCTGTGGGGTAACTGGGAGTGAGTGCGGCATTTGACAAGGTTTCTAATTTGTTTTTAATTTTCAGTTTTGCCGTTTCTACTTTTCTGCCTGTCGCACGCATTAACTGTTTGCAGCACCTTTTTGCACCTGCCTTGTGAAAGTTTTGCGCACTCGCTTTCTCTTTCTCTCCCTTGCTCTCTCTACTTCTCGGCATATTAATGAGCTCGTCTTTAACACGCTTTTGAATTAGTTGGCAGCCAACGTTGTCGTTTTCACCTTGGCGCAACTTTCTTGATTTTCCCTCTATGCGCCGCAGCTTTTCACGCTGATAAAAACTTTCAGTGAACCCGACTAGCAACCCTCATCCCAGGTAGACATGTACCCCCTCCTGCCCCTCGTTGCTTGCCATATCCGACCAAGCACTTGCGGTTTAGTCTTGGGCCGCCATTTTAATTTGTCCCAAGTTTTAGCGCCGCCATTTGCCATTCGCCAGTTTGGCCACGTGTTTAACTTGTTGTTGTTGTTGTTGTTTGGTTTGTTGTTGTTGTTGTTTGGCTTGCTGTGAGCTGAACAACTTATTCGCTTTTGGCTTGTTGCTCTCTCGGTTTGGCTCTGCTCATTTTGCGCCTAATTTCCGTTATAATTTGCTTCGTTTTATTCAAAACCTTTTTGGCTTCATTTCGCCTTTTGGCCACGTCCTTGGCCGAAACGCGTCTAGAATTTTTACTTGTCTTTTGCCGACATTCGCATCATAACAATTAGGTAGCCTGGCCCCTCCCTTCTCTCTTTCTATCTCTCTCTCACTCTTGTGTTGTGTGTAGGCTTTATCCTTTCGACTTTGAAAAGCTGCTGGCTGCTGCTGTTGCTGCTGGCCCGTCTAACTAGCCCACAGTCCCCTCGTATTGTTGTTGTTCATGTTATTCATCAAATGCTGACGTCGGCACACACACAGAGAGAAGGGGAGAGAGGGGCAGACGTACGTGTGTGCGTAAAAATTTCATACGCCAGCAGAAATTCATTCGCGCGTGTTCCTTTTTGGCCAAAATTCTGGCCTCAGCTCCCACAGCTGCCGGACGAGAGTCCAGTCAAGTCGACAGCCTTT
The DNA here is from genome assembly GCA_018903675.1 of Zaprionus capensis. Taxonomy (NCBI): domain Eukaryota; kingdom Metazoa; phylum Arthropoda; class Insecta; order Diptera; family Drosophilidae; genus Zaprionus; species Zaprionus capensis. Next base: position 8,111,423 of record JAEIFN010001073.1, on the reverse strand, counting down.
GACAAATTGACCTGTGTTGCCAACTGTGTGCATGTGGGCTATCTGTGTACGTATGTATATCTGTGTGTGTGGGAGTGTGAGAGTGTGGTTAGGTTTGTGTATGATTTATAAATCAAGTGAAGCTTTGTGCCTGCCCCAATGGCCACGAATGCGTTGCCAGGCGCCAAGTTGCCACTCACATTTATTGCAGCTGCAGTGCAACAGTCATAAATGTGGCCAGAGTTGCCATCAACAGGAATTTAAACAGAAATTGAAGAAAGGATTTAACTCCGAGAGAATTCACGAACTGCACAAAATACTGAGCATAAACTGAGAATGAATTTGGTAAAAGTTTAGTAGATTGTTGGCTTAAAGTTTAAGCCAAGCCAAAGTGCATTTTCAAGGTACTTTATCAATATTGCAGCAGCTCCAGTTGTGGTTTCGTTTCAATCAGCCTCATTGTCAGCAAAGTGCATCCTCTATTGAGCTTGAATTGAATCTTTGAAGCGTTAGACTAGTTGAAGCCAATTGGGCTTATGGTCAAAGTTCACAATTAGTTTTAAATCAGATCTGTGGAATAATGAAAATCTTCGATTGCACATTGCCATTGTGGCTCAACATGAATGGGAACAGAAGGAGCAGCTAGACAATGAACTCATGTAATAAAGCTTATTGTGATCGTGATCACCTTAACCCTCACACCAACATTGCCTAAAGCGTTCCTTCCCTATTAACCACATGCTTTGTCGTGCTTCCTTTGTCATCTTTGTTGCAGCACGTTATCATAGCAACTGCACTGCTTGCTTTGGGGCTACTATTTTTCTGTTTCTACCCAGCCTGCCCTTCCCCAACTTCATATGGTGCATTCGGAACAATCTCACATATCTGAATTCATTTTGATTTGGTTTTTCCTGCTTTCATTTCTGCATAGCTACACGTACAATGGATCTTCCACTTGCTTTAGCACTGTAGGTAAGAGGGTATGCCAGCCGTAAACAGGCAGCAGAAGGTGTCCCAGCAACGTATATTTATTATTGATCAGCCGAGTTAATAAAGCAAAGTCCGTCCGTCTGTCTGTCCATCGCTATAAGTACTAGGGCTACTAAATTAATAATACTGTGTCTGATTATTGTAAACGAACAAAGTTTATTTAAGAACTTGACCCCTCGTAAATAGATAAATATCATAAATTCAATCATAATTATTTAAGCACTGTCCATATATTTTATTTATTTAAATTAAGTTGAGTCAGCTAAAATGTTATTAACAAATGCAGGTCGTAAGCCAAGCTTATTTAAATTAAAACTAAATTAAAAAATTAAAATTTAAAATTTAATGATTACTTGTAGTAAGATACACAAATGCATATACCCTGTTTAATATAAAGTTGCTACATACTTTAAACAACATTGTATAAGCGTATATATGCAAGCATTAAGTGCAAATGTAATATGACCGCTCAATTATGTATGAGCCGGTGATCGGCGCAGCGTGAGAACTGCTGCGCAAGCACTTTGTATAAAATTGCCTTATATACGCTCACTCTTATATATTCAAAAACCATTATGTATTAGACTTAAGCAAAGAATATTTTCGCAATAAAGAAACAGTTAGATATGAACTGGCGAAGAACTAAGAAGCAACTTGTCTTTCACTACATACTGAAAGTTTAGCTGCGAACGGATAGTTAACAAAGAAGTTCTTCAAGAAATCTTTTTAGTGAGCGCACCAATTTCCAAGGTACCGCCTGCATGTATGCAATACAAAACATAGAACAATTTATTGTAAATGCACAGAGTTAGTGGGTATTTAAAAGAGAGTCAGTTAATAATAAAAAGAAGTGAGTTGCAATAGCCTGACTTATGGAACTCAAGTCCGCTTTGTATGTATCCCAATACTAAGGCCGGCACCTCTTTATGAATTCCTTACTATGTAGTGGATATGTACTATATATATATTTTTATTGATAGTATATACGATATCTGTTTTGATGGAATCGCCCCTTTAAATATGCGTCTGTGTGTCAGCTGTCATCTCTTGTCAATATATTCGACCTTTGACTTTGCTTTCTTGTCAATTTTCTCGGGATGATGCTGCTGCTACTGTTGTTGTTGTTGTTATGTTTGTTGTAGTTGTTGGGTCGTCAGCGTATCTGTCGGGATATCAAAACTGGGTAACTGCGAGCTGGGAAATTGGGGAACTGTGCCTGCCTGCTGTTTTGGTTTAAGAGACGGGACTAATGTCGCCGCTGCTTCAGCGCCGAAACTAATCTGAAAATGTGTTGCTCTTGTTCATGCTGTTGTTGTTGCTTTCGACATACTATATAACGACCAGACCCAGACAGAGGGAGCAGTCGCCCCAGCATTTGTGTGCATATGTAATTTGCTTTGTTATTGTTGCCTGCTCATTGCACTCCATTTTCATTTTCATTCCCGTTTCCGTTCCCATTCCACCTTCCTTTTGCCTTTCTCTTTCCCATTCCATATGCCATGCCCATTTTGATTTTCCTTTCTTTCTTCTTTGGCCAAATAGAATCTCATTCGGGATTTGCTTTGCTTACTTGCACCCTTTGCTCGAGAGCAATGCAAAATATTGACTGACATTGATTATACTCGTTTGCCAGTCTAAGTATGTCTGCGTATGCGTGTGTGTGTGGGGGGTGCGTAAGAGAGGCCCCAAAGTTGCCAGCAGACACAGTTTTTCTATTATGCTTCAATATGAAGCCTCTGTCTAACTCCCTCTCCCGCTGTCCCTCTCGTTCTCTTCCCTTCTCTCTGTCTGTCGTGAGTTGTCATCGTCGCTGTCGTCTTGCTGGGCATTCTGACCGTTGTCTTTTTGGGTGCCCACATGCAGTCGATGCCAGGCCATTGCCAGCCTGCTCTGCCTCTCTCTCTCTCTCTCTCTTTCACTCCTACTGTATATAGCTATCTCTTTCCTGCCTGCCTGCTGTCCGGTTAAGTTTAACAGTCAAGGACTTTGTTGTTGAAATGTTGATTTTTGTTGATTTGGCTTAGTGGCTGCTACTCACATCACAACACATCACAATAGTTGCCACCTACCCCTCCCCTTGCTGGCTGTGTGTGTGCGTGTCTGTGCGTGTCGTTGGCTGTCTGTGTGGCGCCAGGAGTGAAAGGACATGGCGTGCGTGGGGAGATTTCTACTGGTGGCCGGCAACATTTTCTAAGAGCAACTAAACTGCTGATGAAATGGATTGTCATGTGCGTTTCAATTTCCGCCAATGACATTCCACATACAACACTACACACACACACACAATCACACACATATATGTAGAGAGTACTGTGTGTGCGTAAAAAGTTTGCACAAACTTTGTGAATGCGTTTGGTCGCAATGTGTGTTTGCGAGTGTGCGTGGCCATTAAGTGCCACTGTATGGGCGCTAAAGCCAGCTGTGTGTGTGTGTTGTGTGTGTGTGTGGCGTGTGTTTTGTGCTCCACTAATGAAAAGGATAATCAACTGTTGTTCGTGTGTGTGTGAGTGAGCGTGTGACTGTTTGTGCAAATCAATGAGTGAGTGCACAGCTAAATGAATCAAATGGCGGCAATTGAAAATAATCATAACGGGAAAATGCGAGCAAGGCGAATGCAGACTCAATTGCAATGAATATTTTGATTCTTAGAGTGCAGTCCTAATGAGTGATATGATATGATATGAATGATATGTATGATATTTGAATGATATTGAAAGGAATTGAATTGTATTGAATGATATTAAATGATATTGAATGATATTGAATGATATTGAATGATATTGAATGATATTAAATGATACTGAATGATATTGAATGATATTAAATGATATTGAATGATATTTTAATGATATTGAATGAAATTGAATGATATTGAATGATATTAAATGATACCGAATGATATTGAAATTATATTCGATAATATTAAAATAATATTGAATGATATTGAATGATATCGAATGATTTTAAAATAATATTGAATGATATTAAAATAATATTGAATGATATTAAATGATATTGAATAATATTGAATGATATTGAATGATATTTAATGATATTAAAATAATATTGAATGATATTGAATGATACTGAATAATATTGAATGAAATTGAATGATATTGAAATAATATTCAAGGATTTTAAAATAATATTGAATGATATTGAAATAATATTGAATGATACAGAATAATATTAAGTGATATTAAATTATATTTAATGATATTGAATGGGCTAAGAATTATTGCTTTTTATCTCGATACTCGCAGCTAATTTTATAGGAAACTGTAAGCCTGTGAAAGCTTGTAACGATCTTCAATGCTTTAAAGACTTGATAATGAATGATTTAAATGATGCTCATCACTCAATAACACTCAAAAAGAATATTAAATATGACGCTATGGCAGATTAGCGGGGACATTGACGTTGCCACAAAATGCTGCAGTAGCGACAAGAACAAGTGCTTTAATCGACAACTGCTCAACAGCTTTTCAGCACTTGGCTTGCTTCAAGCCATTGCAATGTCTGCTGTACATTCCGTTGCCTCGATTTTCCTCACTTGCTCCACTTGTTGCCACGTGCCACTCCCCCCGCCAACGCCCACTTGACAAGGCCATTTCTGGTTGTTGTTGTTGTTGTTGTTGAAGCAAACTTTCAATGTACTTTTGCACTTGGAATGACCAGAAAAGGCAAAAGGCGAAGGGCGTTGGGTGCTACACGATGGGGAATGGAAGTGGGAGGGGGAGGGGGAAGATAGACTGGTAAACAGGACTATTAGACAAGTTACAGCGATGTTTAACTATTTTGTTTATGAAAATTACACGCAGACGGAAGAAGACACTACAGCTGCTTGCTGCATGCCGCATGCCGCATGCTGCACGGTGACCTCAAGTCGGGGCGAGTGAAACTTCAACTTCAAGTTGAAGCTCAAGTTGAAGTTGAAGTTGAAGCTGAAGTTGATGGCGACGTTGAACAACGCCGTTTTGGGAGCCTTCGACGACTTCCGTTGTGGCAGCTGAGCAGAAGCGCCTCACCTTCATCTCTCCTACTCTCTCTCTCTCTCTCACTCTTTCTTTCTCTCTTCATCTCCTTTCTTTGGCGACTGAGTAACGGCAGTTTCAGTTTCAGTTTCAACAACACAAAATTGTTCACTCGAAAAAGAAAGAAAAAACAGCAAAACCCAAACAAAGCAAAACACAACAATAACAACAACAACAACAGCAGCAACAACAACAACAGCAACAACAACAACAGCAACAACAACAACAACATCAAGAAAAAAAGGGAAAAGCAAAGCAAGCGAAATGAAAGCAAAAGGAATCAAACTGCAAAGCGTCGACAGCGACAACGACAACGGCGCGGCAGTGGCTGCAGGGCAACAGGAACCGAGGGCAACTTTGCCACACATTCGCCACTCTTCACCCTTCACTCGCCATTCCCCGCTCCCCCGCTCTCCACTCTCCATTCGCCATGCTTGTTGGCAGTTTGTGTACCGTTAGAAAAGCGCGCAAAAGTAAAGTTTTTGCTTTGCAAACAACAACCAATAAAACTTTAAGCAATCTTCCACAGCTTCAGCGGAAGCAAGCAGCGCACTTCCTACTCTCCTCTCCCTGCCCCAGTCCCTTCCCCTTCCCAGCAGACTCCTTAGCCAGTCTGCTGTCTCGTCTCGCGTGTCGTTGGTTAGTTTCGGGCGCAACTTGAACAGCTCTGGGGGTTCACAAATGCCCTGCATACGCTACGCGGTGCTCCGCTTCCCCTGCACCCCCTCTGCCCATGCTTCTTCTAGTTCCTCTTTTGTGGGCTCCTTTTACTCGTTTTCGTTTATCTTTTTTCTTCGGTTATTTCGTTTATTTTTTCGAATTTGTTCTCGACTTGTTTTAATTTATTTTGCGCTGCGCTTTTTCCTATACGCCACGCCACGCCCCGCTGCGCCTTGTTTCGATTTCTTTGATCAGGCCAGGTTTGAGTGCATCTGTGTGTGTGTGTGTCAGTGTGTGTGCAGCCAGTCGAGCAGGGCTCGGGAAGGAAGTTGTAGTAGCGGCGTTTTCCGGTTTCCGTTTTTGCTTTTTTCTTTAACTATTTTCGTTTTCCTACTCTTTCTTGCATTCTCTTCCCTTCCCCCCTCGTTGTTCAATTTCTTCTCGTTGCTCATAGGCAGCTATCGGGCGTCGACATCGCGATGGCATTCGGCAATCTGCATGCCAAGGCAGTCGCCGCCTACAACACCAGCAGCCTCGCCTCCCCCTCTCTCTCTCTCCCACTTTCTTCATATTCGCATCGATGGGGCCAACAAGAAATGCAGCAGAGAATGCAAACAAATAAAGCAGGCAACAAAAACACATCAAAATTGTTTTTGTTCGGCTTGCAACGTGTTTTTAAATTTATTTTTAAGTTTTGTAACAACTTGCCAAAATGTTTGCCAGGTCTCTCTCTCTGTCTTTCTGTGTGTGTGTGTGTGTGTGTGTGTGTGTGTGTGTTTGCAATTTGGTTTTGCAGCTGCACTGCTTTCAGCCTTTTAGTAAGTGCTCTTTAGCACTTACCACACACCACACTCACACACACACACAGACAGACACTCTGCATCTCTTGGTGGGCCGACTATAAATATGGATCCATATGCTTGAAAAGGCTTAAGCCTTGAGCCAGCTGCAAGTTTGGATTTTGCCATTAAAATTATCGAATAAAATATAATAAAATAGGAAAATAGGAAGAGAGTAAAATAATAATATATTGCAGCACCATCTGAATGCCGAGAGAAAACAATTAAAATGGCGTTAGGTGACGTTTGTGTTGAGGTGAATTCAATTCCAATAAAAGCCTTCAACAAACATTAAATTGTATCTTGAAGATAGTTTTGATATGCTTCAGCTTGCATAGTTACGGAAGTTTTAATGCTGTAAAACTAATATATTTATAAAGAATATTAAGAGTTTAATACACTCCTCATTTCTATATTAGTTACAGCATATTTAATTCACATTACTCCCCATTTCATTGTACAACTTGCTCTGTCTCGAGTTCTACAACTATTTTCTTATTGTTCCACTTAGAGTGCAACAACAAAAGCCACACGAAATTCGATCTTAAGTCAGAGAGTTTAAAGATTATATAATTTGCATTCAAATGGAAGCTCTCCAAAGAGTTTATTATGGCATTCATGTTTGTTTCGCCAGCGGCAAATGAAACTCAATTTAAACACTTTGCAACCCCAACTCGAAGCTGAAGCTGAAGCTGAAGCCGAACTCGGACCTGGACGCCTTCTTTTCCTTTGCCACTCCTCGCCAGGGCATTGTGTAATCTTAGTGGGTCAGCAACTCTACGGCTTATGCATTTACTGATAGTGCACAGCGTTGCTTCCCTCTCTCTCTCTCTCTCTTTCACTCTCTCTATCTGTCTCGCTCTCTGCGCAACTCTCTACAAAATACCATTTTATCCGGCTTCGTCCACTTTGACTCCGACTGTGCTCACCTGAACTTACATACCTTACGGTAAATTGCCCCGAAACAAAATATGAAAACGCATTACCCGCTTCTATATGCTGCCCTGCTTGCACTCCCACACTCGCTCTCTCTCTCTGTATTGCTGACTGTATGTGTGTGTGTGGAAAAGTTTTGGCCTGCATCTTTGTGCCTTTTAGTTGGCTGCTTCTTTTATTTTGTTTGAACTCTATTTTTATTTTTATTGGCCCACCCGACGACACAACTTTCTAGAGCGCCACTTGAGCAACGCGCCAACACAAACCCACACACACACACACGCACACTCGCACACATATGTGTATGCAGTCGCCATAAAGGAAAAGTTGTATTACATTTATGACACTTTTGAATATATTTTTATACATTTCTGTTGGCCTCGCATATTTTGTCGTGTGTCTTGTGTCCTGCTTTCTCTCCCCCTCTCTGCCTCGGCACGTTCGCTATTTTATTTAACTCGCCATTACGTTTTTACAACCCTTTTTCTGACAGTGTTGACAAAGCGGAAAAGGCAAACAAAGCGACGAGTGCAAACAACACGACAGCGTAGAAGCGACAGCAGGAGGACCTTGCCATGTGCCCATGCGGGTGCGGGCCACAGGAAGGGACTAGAGAGAGGACATTAGAGGGGCAAGGGGCAAGGGGGTGCTGGCATGTAGGCAAACATTTTAGTTGGCGACATTTCATCAAAATGGGCAATGAGTCAATCCCGGCGGCGAGTGGCGAAAGAAAAAGTGAGAGAGAGGGGGAGAGTGGGTATAAGGATACGCACTTAATCAAAGCATACTTTCCGGGGAGCAAGGCGCGCCGAAAAAAGAATGAGAAAAGCAGAAGGGAAACGTGAAGAAACGCTGCCACAGAATAAATAAGCTGACAGCGTACAATAAAAATAAAGCAAATGCAAATAAGCAAACAAAATGACGAGCAGACAAATAAAATCTTAAGGTCGCAACTAAGACAGACAACTCTGGAAAAAAGGGAAAAAGGGGGATGAAGAGGGGATTGTGATTTAGGACAGCCTAATGCATTAACATAGCATGTGTCTATCACATTAAGTGTGTCTCATATACAAACAAAACAAATTGCCCCAAAGTGCCACAGTCTCTCTTCCTCTCTCCCCCTTTCTCCCTCTCCATCTCTGTCTCTTTCCCCACTGCCACTCGTCACAATTATTAGCCATGTTTTATGTCAATGGTTAATCCCTTTAGTGCTCGTTAATTAATGCAGTCATTCAACTAGCTGCGACATGCCAATTCAAGCGAATCGTTTTACAATTTCCAATTGAAATATTCACACAACTTTTGACAGTTGACAAGCAACAGACAAGCTTCTGCTGTTGCCCCAAACTTGAGAACGCATTCAATTTCCGTTTTAAGGAAATAAAGTTATGGGCAGGGGGACTTAAAGATATCTTTAACTTCAGTTAGACGAGCAGAGCTGCTTCAGGTTTCCCATAATGTGATGGTGATGTATTCTGATTGTATTATGATTATTGAATATGCTAGATAGATAGTGAATAGACTGACATATTGACATATAGGAACTCTGTTGCAAAATGCGAGGTACAAGAGGGCAAAACAGACAAGCTCTCTGAATATAATTCACATTGCAGAGAGAACTACGTTAAAAATCATTTAACATCAACTTGATATCTGTGCAATAAATATAGCAAATAATTATTATACTATATCTATATATAATATATAAATATTTATTTCTATTATAAATATCATACTTTTCATATATCATATATACAATATCGTATTCCCGATGCATCTGCCACATAACCCAACTGGAACCAACACCTGTCACTGTCGTTAGTCTGCCAGTTGATGGGGTTTCATTTGGAATGATTACAGAGACGCCCACAACTAATTAGACACATTTATATAGACACAACACCTCGCATTGTAAATGTTGTTCCTGTTGCTGTTGTTGTTGTTGCTTTTCTGCGCTGCTGTCGCTTGCCGGTTGCGATTTGTTTCCACTATTGTTGCATGTAATTGAAAGTGGCCACGTCCCGCCACGCGACACTCACATCCGGTTAAGCGTGCGTGCGTATGTACATACGTACACATGTGTGAGTGCCAAGGGGGAAGGGGAGAGGCTGCGAGCTGTGGGTAGATTTTGCATTTCATCAGCAGCAGCAAATCAAAAGAATCCACTCGAATGTTTGCCCGACACACGAAAGGGAACGAGGCGCAGAAGGCAGCCAAGAGTCGCGTTTTCTTTTAGTATCCCACACACAGTCACAAATACAAATACAAGCACAGCATTTGTGTGTGTGCGTGTGTGAGTGATAACGACGCTAGCCGCGACTTGTGGCAGCCACGCGCTGTCCTTGCCTTGGCGCTGATGTTGCCTTCATTCGCGCAATTTATTTAACTTGATTTGCAGCAATTTATTTCAAGTGTTGTCGTTTATTTAAACACTTTACACACACACACACACATACTCAAAGGCGCATACAGAGAGACAGAGAGACAGACAGACGCACAGACAGACGGACAGGCTGACAAAGTGACGCGCGCGCAGACCGCGAGTACGAATACTTTGACGGCGCGTGTAAAATGCACCGCAAGAAAAATCTACTTGAAAGCAATGCATAATTGTGCGCCACTTACGGCGGCGATGCAGCAAGCCAGTGAGATGGCAGTGAAGCAAACCTGCCGCAAATTGTGGCACACACACAGACAGCGGCACAGACTCTGGCTGGCAATTAACCCTTTGCATTGCAACCTTTTGAAAAACTGCAACAAATAGTTATGAGGCCGAAAGTGGCATGCGGCATGTGGCATGCGGCATGTTCGCACTGCATTAGCACTGCCTGGCCGTCCCTCTGTCTGTCTGACAGTTTCAATTGCAATTGCTCCTGTTGGCCAATGGGCCACGACTGATAGGCAAACGCATTAGCTCGTCGAGCACGGCAAGTCTTCCTGGTTGGGTATACCCAATGGTGCTTGGGATTACTTTACAGCTTTATGTGATGTGGCTTAAAGTGCGCACACACTTTCAGCTTAGCTGCAGTGCCCTTTGCAACCCTTTAGTTCACTCCTTGCCTTTAGTTCACTCCTTGCCTCATTCTCTTGCTTTTATCTAATATTATTTGAACATATTCGGTAAATGCTCAACACGAAAAAGGGAAACAAATTATTTAATGAATACAAATCAAAAAGCACAATAACTGTCTCATTTTCACAACATACTCGTATAATTCATTTCCCATACATATAATTCATATATTTCAAATATTTTCTAAAAAATTAGCGACAGGCATATCACAAATTTTGTCAACATTTTATTATAATATTATATATTTTGCCTGAATGGAATTCTCTGCTTACACCCCCCTTCTCCACCTGCCAGCCAGTCAACTTTTCTATATCTCTCTATAACCATAAAATCTGCATGTTTCTGTGTATTAAAGCTGCCTTCGTGTGCTTAAAGCGTGCACCAATTTCGAGTATTCATCGTTGTTGGCTGCCACAAAATGGCGCTCATTTATTTTATTGGCCGCTGTTTCTTATAGACAGAGTCCCTTGGCACAACACTTTGCATTAATATGGCGGCTAAAGTGTGTAAATTAGTTGATCCCATGTTGTTTGATTTGTCATGTGACAAATAGAGTGCAGTGGCCTTAAATTGCCGACCAATTGGAACAACATGTAACTATGATTATAATACAGGACTATAAGTAGTTAAGGAATACGTCGTGCAGTATATAAATATATATGTATAATTACATTTGATTGTTATATCTGCAAAAAAGTCGTACAAGTTTTAGAGTACTCCAAAAAAACTAAAAGACCTTAATGTTTGATTTCATTATTTATTATAATATATTTTGCATAAAAACAGTAAAGTAGTAGACTGAGAAAGTGTTAGATGAAAAGAAGGAGACATAGAGATAGAGACAGAGAGACAGTGAGAGAGAGAGAGAGAGAGAGAGAGAGTGGGCGCGATACATTGAAAGACGATTACTCATCGAGTTGAAAGATATTCACACTGTTCAGGAAACAATATTTTGTATAGAGGACAAGCTTCAGCAAGCGGGATGCGTTACAGACGTTGCTATTAAACTATGCATACCCCACAGCTACTATGATGATATACACTATTCAGAAGAAGGGCAAACAAACTGACCGTACGGCTGGACGATTGCGATTGTGAATGCGAATGCGAATGGCAATGCGAGGCAAAATGTTGCTTATTCCGGCATAATTAAATTCATTGCATTTTATTTACAGCGACACGGCACAGCTGAGTTATTGGCGGCGTCTCGTAATTGATAATATTGAATGCATCCCATCGCATCGCATCGCATGGCATCGCATCGTGTCGCATCGTGCAGCGAAATCCATTAGTGAGTATAAATTAAGCCTTGTATAAATCATTAAAAAAACATCGAGACGAATGGAGCGAACCAAAAGCGAACGAAATGTCAACGGAAAAACCAGGAGATGCTGTGGAAATCTCTGCCTTGTGGCGTGTTGAGAGAGCAAGAGGAGAACAGCATGAGAAGGAGGGGAGGGCAGAGGAGTCGTTGGACAGTGACTGGACCAATCCAATTGAATAAAGTTAAAACTGATTACACAGGTGGAATTGATGTCGCACGACTCTGTCTGTATTCTTCTGTGTGTATTCGAGTGGGTGTGTGCGTGTGTGTGTGTGCGTAAGTTTTAATTGAAGCTTTTACATTTGGCTTTGTGGCAACGATAATAATTAATAATTGAAGGCGTCGGCCCCAAATGGCAAGCGAGTATCCTTCCATTTGACACAGCCAGACGAAAGGGATCCCTTCCATTCTCCGTCTGCCTCCCGCTCTGCCTCTGCCTCTGTTTGTCTGTTGTTGGTAACCTCTCGTTTGCAATCACGTTAACATCAACAACATTCAACACTCGACATGCGATATGCGATATGCGGTACACGATAGTCGACATTCGACATCCGACATGCAACATCGTCTGTCGTCTGATTTCTTTTTGCGTGTTGAGCTCTACCAAAATTTGTGGTCACACCGCAAAAGCACAATATGAATGTCAGTTGGCAGGGGAGAAAACAATGGGTATTTCTTCTGCTGCCTTTGCGTTTTATAATTGCAGCTGGTTAGCTTCAGCCACGCCCCCGCCCACGCCCCAAACCTAAACACTTTATAAACGGCATAAACCGCAGACAAATTGAATTCTCTGGCCGGATTACAAACTACAATTTGTGCGAATGATGAACGATTCTCATAGTCGGACAGAGCAGAAGAGCAAAGCACACAGAATGAGAACGGGAGAGAGGCAGAGAGAGAGAGAGAGGGAGAGAGGCAGAGAAATGGGCAGCTCTTTTTCCAGTTTTTGGGCAGACCAATACTGAGTTGGGGCTTGGCTACTGCTTCTGGTTCTGGGTCCGGGTCTGGATCTGGGTCTGAGGTGCGCTCTGTCAAGCTGTATAATATTATAATTTACGACTTTTTGACAAATTATCGGCGTCGCTTGTCCAAATAAAACGCATACATAAATTTTGAAATCGCAATAAGCGCAAATTTCAATAAATTAATCATTGCAAGACGTCTGACGTGGCATTTGTGGAGAGAGTGGCGGGTGGGGGGCGGGTGGAGTGGAGGCACAATAAGCGGTTTATACGGCTCTGTTTCGGGCATTTCGTTTTTATGGTGGCGGGAGACACGCCCCAGCAACAGGCGGATGCCCTCAACACAAACAACTCTGTTGCAAAATGTTCTAAAATCAAATGTTTACGCAGCAAGAAAATAAAAGAGTGAGCAGGGGTAGGGCGGGGGGGAGGGTTGGTTGTGTAGTAAGGGCAGCAAGTGGAGCAGCAAGCGGATGCTTAGTTATGCTGAGCTGTGTCGAGTCATGTAGCAACAGCTGTTGTAGGCCATGTTCCGATCCTTGTCGTCGTTCCCAATGGGCGTCATCGTTTGGGGCCGAGGCTCAAATGGGCTTAAAAGTGCAGCCAACACATTGTCGGACGTGCGTCCTTCCCCTTGGCGGGGGCACCCCACGACCCCATTAAATTTGAATATTGAATTGTTTTTGCTGAAATTATATGGAAAAACAGAGTAAGTTGCACACGCATCAATAAATACGCCCGGAATGCAATCCGCAAATTGAGAGTCATTAAATTCAATTGGATTTTGTTGAAATATTTGCATGAAACGAAGATAAGCTGAGAAGAAATAGTTGAAAGAACTTGATTATTAAATACCCTGCACACATTTGGCAAATAAAGAATAGTTTCGTTATTGCCTATTACTTTATCACTCTCCTAACAATCTGCTACTAGTTCAGTGCATATTGTCCCACTGTGCCAGGCCAGCTGCTTTCCACAGTGATTGCGGGCGCATTCGAGCAGCGCGCGGCAATGGCGCAATTAAATTTGTTACTGGACACACTTAACGGGAAATCGCCTTCGGGCGCACAAATGCCCGGAACCAGGAGACACACTTGAGACGAGATTAACAGCAACAGCGAGGGCAGTAAGGGAAACAAGAGGAGAGTGCAGGAGGCACAGCAACAGGGACTGGCTCGGCCATAAATTGATGTGTCCCTATCAATTTCCGTTTCATTTGACATTCCGGAAATTGTCGACTGCCATTTTATTTTATTACAACATTCGCTCTCTTTTTATTTGCGCTTTGCTTTATTTTCTATGTAAGTTTACTAATTATTTTCCAGTTTATCTTGTCTCCCTCTGTGCCCCCTCGTTCGTCTTGGGCCTTTGACGACTGGGGTAAGTTGACTGTTCCCTGTTACCCAGGTCAGTTTTCTCTGGCAACTGACAAGGGGCAGCAACTGGCAACTGGCAACTGGCAAGTAGCAAGTGGCAAGTGGCGACGGGTTACTGCAACTAATCGCAGGGATTGCAACTAAGCAAAAATCCTTTTGGCAAGCGGCAAAAGTTTGAAATTAAATTTTGATGCTTTCTCGTATCTGTTCAAAGTCCTTTGCAGCTGCCCAATATCCATTTGGTATTTGGCAAGCCCCAAAAACCCAAACATAATCATCCGCCTCGTAGGTAAGGGAAAAACCAAAACCAAAACAAAAACAAAGCCATAGCAAAAGGAGGCAACATGAAGGAGAAGGAGCAGAAGAAGAGGCAAAGTAATTGCTGGCTGGCCAGGGTAAACCTCATTTCTGGTCTGCGGCAAAAGTCAAACAAAAACTGTGCCATATATTATGTCAGAGGCGTCAGATAAGCAGCGACCAGACGCTGCTCCATTCTCAGTATCCTGTTCACTTCCCCTTCCATTCTCTCTTTGAAATCTCGGCGCGACGTGGCAACAAAAAGCGCAGGCAAATGTAAATCTGCTACAAAATTGGTTTCTTCTTTCAAAATGCGATTACAGCTTGATGAGCCGCCAGACAAACAGACAGGCAGACAAACAGACAGATAGACAGACAAACAGACAAACAGACCAAAAGTAAAACAGACAGACAGACAGACAAACACTCAAACAGAAAGACAGACAGACAAACCGACAGACAAGCAGACAGACAGACAGACATACGTAGCCAAAGTAGCTCAGCATGAATACGAATGTGAATAAAAAGAGAAGTAATGAAATCACCATCCCTTGCATCGATACCTGAACAAAAGTATTGAGAGTTTCAACTTTAATCATTGTAAATTCCATTTTTTGGGTATTGCGAAGAAAGAAAGCACATAAAATATGCTTAATCCATTTGTTTAAGCTCGGCTGTGACATTTCCTGCCCTGCGCAGGAATGCCATAAATTATAAGCATGGCAGAAAAATGCGACAGTTTCAGCTTCGGCTCCAGCTCCGGTCTTGTAAGCTCCTGTAACTCCTGTTCCAGTTGCCGTTCTGGCGACTTCCATTGCTGCTGTTCCTGTTCCGAAGACAGTAATCAGATGATTTGCATGCAAGTTGCGGCAAATGATTCCAAATGGACGCGACGTTCTCTCGTGCCAGGTGAATTGTGATGAAGTCCGTGCACAGTGGGGCAAGGCGAGTGGCACCAACCTGAGTGCGAGTAACCAGTTTAGTTTTGCAATTTCACCCATTTCCTCTTCGTGTTTGCTCCACTGTGCATGGGCGTGCAAAAGTTTGCAAGCATTCGGCAAGTCGACAAATCGTGGCAAAAGAGCAAAAGTTTTTCGAAAGGGCGCACTGCAAACTCAAAGTACTTATAAGATCTTTAAACTTGAGTGTAGATTGCACTTCAAAAGCCAGGGTTGCCAAACAGCTCGCAATTAAAGTGGTTAATTAACCGCAGCAACAATTAAGATATGCAGTTCACTTGCTTCCTCACGCACTCACCCATCCCTGGCACGTTCTATCTCTCTATCATACTCTCCTCCCTCTCTCTGTCTCTCTCTCTCTCTCTCTCTCTGGCATGTTGCATACTTTAAGCCATTTAAAGTGCCAGTGAAAAGGTCCTTGGCCGAGGTCCTTCATTTAGCCAGTGCAATGAAATGTGCACAGAATACTTTCTAATTAGAAAAGCAAAACGACCACATGCTGCTCTTCCTCTTCTCTCTTCCTCACACACACACATTTGCCAGGCACAACAAATATTTAACGAAATTATAAATGTACACAAGTGAAATTTATAACAAACTCGACGATGTTCACGATGATGATGAAGCTGATGAAGAGATGAAAGCATTCATTACTCATTTTGCAAATGATGGACAGAGACAGCGGAAAAGTACATGAGAGAGAGGGAGAGAGAGAGCGAGAGAGACCAATAGAGTGAGCAAGGGCAGACAAGGACAAGGCAAAAGGGGTGCACAACATTCTCGGAATTGCGTTCTCCTCTAGTTCCTCCTCACACTTCTCTCCTTCTCTCAGCACTCCCTCTCTCTCTCTCGTCGGTGAACTCGTGCTCTGCTCAGCGTAAAACAATTAAAAACCGTAAATGTCCCCACATGACAAAGTGTGAACTTAATTTCATTTTTGTAATTTACAAATGCAACAACACTTGCAACGACAACAACGACAGCAACAACAATAAAACTAGCTACAACTAGTGCGAGTACACGACAACGACGAAAAAGAGATGTGCAAGGCA
This sequence comes from Zaprionus capensis, assembly GCA_018903675.1. Classification (NCBI taxonomy): domain Eukaryota; kingdom Metazoa; phylum Arthropoda; class Insecta; order Diptera; family Drosophilidae; genus Zaprionus; species Zaprionus capensis. The sequence goes on along the minus strand of JAEIFN010001073.1, from coordinate 8,094,942 downwards.
ACGTTGATAATGGACCAGCCCAACACACAAACAGCAAGAGCAACGGAGAAAGAGAGTGAGAGAGAGGAGAGCAAGAGAGAAGACTGGCAACTAAATACAAATGAAAATGCTTTTGTAATGCCACAAAAACTACGCAGCAGACGCAGTCGGGGCCAAACGCTGTGGCTTGCAAGGGCAGAGCAGCACGAAAGAGAGAAGGAGTGAGAGATAGGGGGAGAGAGGGAGAGAGGGAGAGAGAGGGGTAGAGAGTTTGCCAGCAGGAACCCGCCAGAGCATTCAGAGCATTCAGAATAACGACCAAAACGAAGCACAAATGAAAGTAATTTTCTAAATACTTATGTATGTGCGCTGTCTGTGTGTGTGTCTCTCTCACTCTCTCGCTTCTCTCCCTCTCCCACTCTTCTTCTCTCTGCGCGTGTGTGTCTGCCTGAGTGAGTGCGCTAGCCATTTCTCAAAGCTTAATTTTCACAAACAAGTAGCAAGTACTTGGCAGAAGTAAAAAAGAGATTCACAAAAAGAAACAACTTTCTTTCTTTAACAAGAGACACAAGCAAAGCAGGGTATGCTGCACTGGCAAATGCCCTGTTATATTTGCTGAACAGCTACGCAGATTAAAGACACATGAGACTTGTAACAATGAACTCGCTTTGCCTTTTGTTTGCGACTTACATATTCAGCTTTGTTGCCGCCAAACCTGATTCCTTAATCATATAGTCTGTCTCTCCCTCTCCCTTCTTCTATCTCTCTCTCTCTTCCTCTCTTTTCCTCTGCCTCTCTCTCTTTGGAAGACGATCTAAGGCAGCGCATTTCAAGTCTCGCTGAGTTGCTTATGCGTCAAATACAAAGCACGCGCTCTGCATCCACAAGTGGGTATTTCAGTTAGCTAAGCCCCGCCCCACTCCCTGTTCCCCTCCCCCCTCTGCCTCTCTCTCCATTTAGTCAGTTATTTGTATCCTCGCATTACCATATCTCATACATATATCCGACTCACTTAAAGACAACGGCAAATGGCAGCGCTGTCTGCAGTTCTAATCAACACAGCGCACTGCGATTGCGAGTCTTGAAGCAACAACAACGAGTTGAGGAAGGGAGGAGGGGCAACAACAACAACAACAACAGCAAGAACAGTTTGCTACAAATTACCAAAGCACTCGACTTCCGCTCGACAAAACGCATCACCGTCCGAGTTGCCCTCGGCACAGCAGAAGCACACAGAGAACAAGAGTAAAAGACGAAGGGGCGGGGGCACAGGGGGGAGGAGGGGGAGTAGAATGCGAGTCTCAGAGCGTTTCGCTGCATCTCTCAGTGCATACAAATTGCCAGCACGAATGCGTGTCGCGGCAGCAACGTGCGTGTCTCTGTCTATGTCTGTGTGTGTGTGTGTGTGTGTGTGTTTGTGCTGCAGCTTTGTGTGTTGTTTTGACGCAACCTTCTGAGCGCGCATTACGCATACGCCACGTTTTGCGCGACGGCTACTGCGGCTTTGCGTGCGCAAATGAAGTTAGTGCTGCACTTAGGTGACTCCCGCTCCCGCTGCTGCTACTGCCGACTGGGACTTTGACTGAAGACCCACTTGGCTGGCAAGTGGCGCAGTTAAACGCATCCCAGCAGCAGCTCCGACAGAGCACAGCACAGCACAGCACAGCAGGATGTGCATGAAACATTCATTAAGGACATTGTGTATTTCCGCTTTTAGTTTTTATCATACGCGTGCGTTGTGCAACATTTCACAACACACAAAGCTGCCGCAAGGCGTTGCAACTACCGTTAGTTGAGAGCTGCAACTCCTCCCTCCCCCACCCTTTATTCGTTTAAAACATTCCCCCCTGTGAGTGCGAAGGTGAACTGAAATCTGCGGTCAGGATGCGCTGCAGGACAATAACAGCTGCCAACTGATACAGCTGTTTGTGTGGCCAAAAGTCGCGATGCCTTCGGTTTCGAAGCGCCAACTGCACGACAAATGGACCCTTGTGTCGGCCAGACCATCCCCCACCACCCCTCCCTTCCCATTGCCTTCCCCACGGGTCACTGCTCTACAAAGTAACGCAAGCTTGCAGCAGATGCAAATGCTGCTTTAAGTTCTTCACACTCAGCTGCACTTGCAGCACGTTTTATTCACGATATTGTGTTGGGAGGGGGAGGGAGAGGGCTGGTGAGGGGTGGCTCCTTAAGCAAGGGCGCTTTGCACAGATTCGCCGAACGTGAGATACTATTGTGGAGCAAACTCAAAATCAATATCTAAATTAGGAAAATCCCAGTATAAATAAAACTGAAAAATGACAGAAATGGAAGGCAATAGAATAATCATTCGTTATCGATAGTCGTTAATCGATATTTACGTTAAATCACTTTCTTTTCTTTTCAGCAAATTGCAATTTGTTCCAATAAGTAATCACACAAAAGAGGAATTGCAGAGGTAAATATGATATCGAATTTATCGTTATGTTTATACATATATAAATTAATTTTATGCTTATCGATATGTATTTATCGATTTTTATCGATATGTTATCGATATATACACTGATTTGTTTGATGTTTAACAATATATATTTACCGATATTTTCAATGTTTATCGAAATTTATTTATCGATTTGTTCAATGTTATCCGATATATATTTATCGCTATGATTTCAAGAACAGGAACCATCAATACTAAATGGAATATATTGTATTGTTCATCGATAACTATTTTATCGATATGTTTTCACATCTTGCTTGCAGACAATCGCAATCCTTGTTACTCCTAATGTGAAATCATAAACATTTATGTTTCACTCTAATGTTACCGACCACTCCCCTCCCGCCCCTTTCCTTCTCTCCAACACAAAGTATTTTAACTGTAATTGCCACAGTCCAACGCAACATTAAGATGTTGTCGAAGATGTGGCAAAACTTCTGTGATCTCTCCAAATGTCCCAATGCAGAACTTCTCGTGCTTGTTCTCTATCAGCAACTCCGTATTCCAATGAAGTGCATTCTGGCCAAAATGTGTGCGCTTGTTACGGCTTTCATTGCTAGTCTCTTGCTTGTTGTTGTTGTTGTTCTTGTTGTCCGGCAAACTTTGAACTAAACTTCTTATCGAGCCCAGGCAGTAACTGCAAGGAGGCATGCCGGGTTCATAATGAAGTCTGTCTGGCAGGCCAAGCAAATAATTAGGTCTCACATTTGGTCAACCTTCCTTACTTACCCCCGAGTTTAAGCTCTGTTTATTAATTAATTAATAATCAGTTCAATAAGCAAAAACGCCTAGTTGCAAGATTGCTGTGATTAAGACGCACAGTTACTCTGCAGTTATAATCAACCTTTACTGATTATTTGAGCATCATTCAATTCAACGAATCGAGTGTAACTCAAAAAAGTAATTCAAGTAATTCAGTAATTCAATTCAATTTTAAAGTTATTTAATATTACAAAAGTACCTCATAGATCCAGAAGTATCTTAATAATACTGTGGCATATTTAGCTTGCAAAGATTATAAAAGCGTACAATTTAATTTAATTATTTATTTAATTACGTACAGACTGATCGATGGCTTTTCCCTGCCTTCATCAACTTCGACATGATACTCTTACTGCAGGTCACTTGGTATCACCTTATCGTGTCAACTAAACTACATTCAGTTTTTAAGCTGCAGGTCTATATCTGTAGTCATGTATAGATACCCAACCATTTATTCCTTGCAAATTCTCGCTGTCGTTTCGCACTCAAAACAACTTTCTCTGCGCCACTTGCTCGTGGCACCTTATGAACGCAGTGTATGGCAAGGCGAAAGAGTTGCATAAAAATTCGAGAATCATGAACTAGTCACACATTCACACACTTCAAGGCACACACACACACATACACATGCATACACTTCTGCATGTGAGTGGAAAGTAAAGTTTGTCCTTTATGTGCGGGCAACAACAACAACAACAACAGCGACGACATTTGCGGTTTGCTCTCGTTGTTGTTGACAGAGCGAGAAGTTGCCAAGCATTAGGCAAACGTGTTGCAGCAACAAGAAGCAGCAGTGGCAGCAACAGCAGCACAAGCACATCTCAAGTAATTTCATTGTTGTTCGAATACTTTTTAGCCTCCTTTTGTCGTGCACTTATTTATTATTTGGCTAATTCGCGCGCTGCCAAAGTGGCTTTTCAAACAATAACAATATAAAAGTGCCGAAAAAAAGGAGTAGAGGATAAATAGCAGCAGAGAGTGGGCAAAAAATACCCGGCAAGGAAAGGAAAGAAAGGAGAAGAAAAGGCAAGGAAAGGAAAGGAAACTTTGCCGGCCAAGTAGCATCGCCTTTTGCTTGCCTGTCCAATTCTATTTCACATTTGCACAAACTTTAAACAATGCTCAACAATGCGATAGCCGACAGAGAGAGGAGAGCGGGAAGAGGGGAAAGGGGGGGAGGGGCGACACAAACTGTATAACTTTTGCAGCGCCTAGAAAACTTTGTGCAGCAGCTTCACCCACTTGCAGGCGACTTTGCTGCCGTCGCCGTCGCCGTCGCCAACTTGCAACTAATTTGTCTTTGCTTTTCATTTTGGGGCGTGGCTAAGGCCGGCTGCAACTTTGCGTGTACGACTGCTGCAACAACAGCGCAGTTTCAGTTTCGGCTTACTGCCGGTCTCTCTCTCTCTCTCCCTCCCCTATACTTGCACCTCCCCTGCTCGTCTCGTGTGTCAGTTTGGCTTTTGTTTACAGCTGAATGTATTTAGCTTTTGTTTGGCCATTGCGAAAGTTGTCACGTCGTTGTTGTGGCCTAATGAATTGAAAGTTAAGCCAGACCAGCAGCCAGTCACCCTATCCTGCTCTCTCCCTCTCTCTCCCACTCACTGTCTCCCTCTACGTTTGCTGCAGCTGCCCTTGTTATTGCATTAATGCGTGCACGACCCGCTCCCCCTGCGCCCACTCAACTGAAAATGAATAAAAATTGTATTTCAAAGTTTAGCAAATTAATTTTCCGTCTGAATTTTCAGCCAAATTAAATTTTAGTCGGCGTGTTAATCAAATTTCCCGCTGCTGCTGCTGCTGCTGCCTGCCTCCTTCAACGCTGTTGCAGCTTAAGGCTTGTGCAGCTGCCACTTGTTGCTGTCAATGTGAACTCGGGGCGAGCACATAATCAGAAAGAATTGACCTTAATTACTCGAGTAATTTCAGGTAATTAACGCTCCTAGAGCAAGATAGCTGCCAACAGTCTCGGCGGAATTTGTTTAAGTTTTCCTTTAGGTATTTGAAGAGCAGATCGTAGAGCAGAGATAAGTGGACTCTATTTATGTTATCGAAAGAAATTCATAATTAAAGATTTAAAATTGTATTCAATTAGAAGAAATAACAACTAAATATTTGCAAAATTTCCAAGTTATTTTTCACATTACCAACTCCATTCCTAAGTTCTGCAACCTTCAATATCTTTAAAGATTTGGTATTTGTGCACTTTAATGGCAGCACAAACAAAATACTTACCTTGTTGATGGCGTGAAGGCAGAGGGGGGGGAGGGGTGTTGTTGTGAATGCGCCGTCATGCGGGCATCCTTGACGGCCATGACGAGCGTGACAAGGACTCCTCCGGCAGCCTGTCTGGCAGCCTGAAGAAGCCTTCTTAAAACAGTAAACCCCCCCTCCCTCTCCCACCTCAGCCAGCTCATCAGCATTGCAGAGACAAGGGGCGTGAAGTGGTAGCTCTGCTGTAAAGCTCTTCTCTAGGCAGTGCTCAGTGCTTGAGCCCATTGGCAATTCCATCTTGCGGTTAAGCATACAATAAATTAGGCAATTTGTGGCACTGGCTCCAATCAGCATCCACATCCGTGAGCAGATGCATGAATCAATGCACCAAATGTGCTAATACCCGTACCAACCTCGGCTCACATGGCAAGGGGGCAGGGGCAGGGGCAGGGTGCAGAGCAGCAGCTGCCCAAGCGTGGAACGTATGCTCGCTTGTATTCCAACGGTAACGGTAACCCGCTTGCATGACTACACCCCGTCTCCTCCCTCCCTCTTCCCCCTGTCCAGCACTTAACATAAATTGAAACTGTGCCCAGCCACCGTCAACATCCAATAACAACAACAACAGCAGCAACAACAACAACAGCATCATCATCATCATCGTTGCCAGCACGAAGCTCATCGATAACTGGATTTGCAGCAAACAAATCGATGGCACACTTGAACGCCTACCCCACAGCCCCTCACCTCACCACATCCGCACACTCCCCCCATGGGCAGCAAGTGGATGTTGCACGGAGAGGTGTGGAGGGTACTCAGGGCTCTGGGGCTTCTGTCTGTCTAACTTATGACGCCGGCGCGTGTGTTTTTCGGCAACTTCATTATCGATTGCTGATCCATTGGATTAGTGTAGACAATGGCAACAAGGCGCTGGCCTCCGTCTCCCTCTCTGTGTCCGTGTCCGTCTCCGGCAGCGGCAACTTCCGTTGCGGCGCACAAATTTGTCCACAAATTAACACAAAGCGGCCCAATGTGAAGAGGCGAGAGTGAGAGAGAGAGACAGAGAGAGAGAGAGAGCACCTAAATTGTTCTAGTTAGCATTTGGGACTGGTCAGCTACACACCTCACCCCCTGCTGCTTATCCCCCCACCCCTCCCCCTTGGCCTCGTTTCAGTCTGCCATTTGGTAGGCACGCACATTTTGCTGGTAACATTTATCGCCGGATTTCCACTGTCATGCCGAATTGTGGACACACACAACGAGTGAGAGGGAGAGAAAGGGGGAGGGGGAATCTACTTGTTTTGTGGCTCGCTTGTCGTTTTGTCTCGTATGTTGAATAGAAATAAATTTGCGACTTAAGTCCTTGCGCGCATTAATTCGGCCTAATGTCGTGTAGTCGCATCCGCAACCAAACCCCCTTCCCCACTGCCACTGTGCCATGCCCACAACTCCCTTCCTAAACTGTTCTCGGACTAGCATTTTATTTATGACCGACTAACACAGATACACACACACACACGCACACACATACGCACACTCGCACATGCTGGATGGAGCCTTTGTCGTTTGGCGTTTGCTGCTGACCGCAGTCGGTTGCCATAAGCCAGCGATACACAAACATGTGTGTGTGTGTGCCAGTGTGTATGTGTGTGCTGGTCAACAAAGCCGATTTATGATTGCAAGTGTGTGCGTGTGTGTGTGTGTGCCGTGGGCCATTCGAATGCGTGGCTTGCGTCGTGCGTTGTGGCTATTAAATTATTTGTAAACAATTTTTGATATCTGATTTTATGCACACACACACTCACACACACACACACGTACACAAGCAAATATACACTCGCACACATACACGTGCCAGCAGAGGCAGGCGAGTGACAAAAGGGCAGATGACCGGAAACGGAAGCGGGCTGGCAGCGGGTTGAGTGGAACTGGAAAGGCAATGGCAACTCAAACTGCGCCTGGGCCGGGCCTGGGCCTGTTGTGCTGTCATAACTCGATTCAAACATTTTGCGAGTCGTTGCCCAAAAATTGTTACACACACACACATATTTTTATGGTAATTCAAAGTCGTTTGGCTTGGACAAAAGGCAACACGAGATGAAGAAAACTAGAAGCAAACAGATGAAAAAAAACAAGCGAGTTGGCATTTTTATTTTGGGCTTAGGCGAGGGAATGTGTGTGAGTGTGTGTGTGTGGGGGGTGGGGGGAGAACTGACTTCGTTTCCTGAAAATTGCTTGCCAAACGGCATAAGTAGATAATAGCTCATAGTTGGGCTCAGCGCAGCAGAGTGAGTGAGATATCAAGCACGTCAAGAGGGGAGGGGGGAGAAGGGCGGGGTCCAGCACAAATATACACTAGGATAATCAGGGATTAGAGAAATCAGGCATACACATCATTCGCCACAACTTCAGACGCGACTGTTGAATGGGCGACAGCAACTTTCATCTCACTTTGTCTCTTCCCCCCCCCTCTCTCTCTCTCTCTCTCTCTCTGTCTGTCATTCTCCCCTCGTCTTTAAGCCAAATATGCTACACAAGCTTATGACGGACATCGAACTAACTTATTCAGTCAGTTGTTGTCAGTCCATCGTCCAGCTGTCGTGGGAGCTGGCTATTTATGGATATAGATAGCTGCAGCAATCCGCCAGCTCGTCATACACAATTCATAAATCATCGCTTCCGTGGTGCTTTACATTAAAGCGTACCGTGTGACAACTTTCTAACATGCGAAGCGGACTTTGTTCAAAATCATTGCATACTTTTCAGCGCTCTTCAGAGGAACTCGTCAAATGCAGCTGGAATTAATTAATTATGCAGCTCACTTGCAAAGTCGCACTGTAAACTGACAAAGAATCTTTGCATTTTCAATTATTTTGTGGCTATTTGCAAAAATTTAACCTAATTTGCTGCATAAAAGCGGGCAAAGCAAAGCTTTATCGCGACTAGGCGTGGCGTGGCCATTAAAACTGCAATTGTTACACTAATTCCAACAAATTCCACACATAACTAATTCGGATGCATTGTTGACAAAGCTTTTAAGCCCCCCACACAGAGCAGCAACCAGCGCCAGTGACAACGAAATTGGCTGAAAGTAATATTGCGCATACGCAGCGTGCGACGCGCTGTTGGTAATGGAAAATGCACCAAAATTTATACTCGATATGCAAAATCTGCATATATTATGTGGCAGTGCTTGCCACGTGCCAGATGCCACGTAGACCATCTAACCCCTCCCCACCCCCCTCGATAAGCTCGCCAATCGCATGTGCAATCAAATTTCAAAGAGCCAAATGAGGCACACGGCCTGTCGGGCTTGTGGCTCTGTTAAGGAGGGTGCACGGGGTGTTGGCAAGAGGATGTATTGGTAGCTGGCAACCACTGAATGGCAGGCCCATCAGCAGATATAACATAGCAGCATCCCTTGCCCAACCCAACCTGCACTCTGTGCTCTGCTCTGCACAGCCGCAAATGGTGCCAGGCGCAGTCATGTGGCTGCAGCACGAAATAGCATAATATTGACTACGAAAACTATTAAACTGTCAATCGTCCAGTCTTGCACCGTCAACAACAACAACAACAACAGCAACCACAACAACAGCAAGAACAACAACAGATTGGAAGAGCTCTGGCGGCTTTCAGCTCAGCTCGCTTTAGCTTCCACTTAGCTTTAGCTGCACGCATTATGCCGGCACAGTGGAACCAGCACATGGTTTAGCAGATTATACTATAGTCAGCAGAGTATGCGATAGTCAGCAGAGTATACGATAGTAAGCTGAGTAAGCGATAGTTAGCAGAGTATGCGATGGCTAGCAGAGTATGCGATAGTCAGCAGAGTATGCGATAGTTAGCAGAGTATGCGATAGTTAGCAGAGTATGCGATATTCAGCAGAGTATGCGATAGTCAGCAGAGTATGCGATAGTTGGCAGAGTATGCGATAGTCAGCAGAGTAAGCGATAGTTAGCAGAGTATGCGATAGTAAGCAGAGTATGCGATAGTAAGCAGAGTATGCGATGGTTAGCAGAGTATGCGATAGTTAACAGAGAATGCGATAGTCAGCAGAGCATGCGATAGTTAGCAGAGTGTGCGATGGTTAGCAGAGTATGCGATAGTTAACAGAGAATGCGATAGTCAGCAGAGCATGCGATAGTTAGCAGTGTATACGATAGTTAGCAGTGTATACGATAGTTTAGTTACTGGTAACAAATCAATCAAAAGCACTGCAGGTACCACTGTAACCACATGGCGTAGACTCTGCCGCCCATGAGGCATGCCACATACGCTAAAAGCAAGACTAGCTAGACTTATCCGATGTGGAAAACAGCGCACCGCAGCACATCAACAGAACTACGAGTCGAGGCGTCGAAACCAAAACGAAACGAAACGAAAAGTGCGCCGGGGAAAAAAACAAGAAAGCAAAAACTGATTGCTCCACTTCGACTGAGCAGCCAGCGGCGGCGGCGGCGGCGACAGCAGCCCCGGCAAGGGAAAGAGGGCGGGCAGGAGGGCAGTCAGTCCCTTCGCCGATTCACATTTTTGCCAGCGTCACGTGCGCACTTAAACATCAGCATCATGATGGTATTCAGGGCACTGAAGCGCAGCGAGGCTCAAGCTTAGCAGGAGTAGCAGAGGAGTGAGAGAGAGAGAGAGAGAGAGGGGGGGATGGAGCGGTAGCCAAGCCAAAGCCATAGCTAAGGGCCTTCAATTGCAGTGCAAAGCAACATGGATTGCATGCAAGTGGGAGAGAGAGGGAGGGAGAGAGAGAGAAGGATGAGTTGTATGAGGTGGGCGAGGTTATATGGCAGACATATATCACAGTCAGTTTAGAATCAATAAAATATAACTTTGCGTGCTGATTTCTCGGCGCGCGCTGGAGGCCAATGTTGGCCATGGCGTTGGCGGCATCTCAAGGTGGCACGCCCTGCCCCGCCCCACCGCTCCCTCGCTTGATGCCGTTGCCAGCTGTGAAATGTATTCATAAACATCGCAGGCGACATGAGAGCTAAAATCCCGGAACCAACAACCGACTGACAGCAGCACGTGCATCCATCTCTCTCTTCCTCAACCCACCCCTCTATGTCTCGCTTATGTGCATGTGTGTGTGTGTGTATGGGTAAGCGAGGCGTTTTGTCTGCGCTTAGGGATTTCCGCTTGAATGCGAATTTGATATGCGCAATAAAATATTAAAAAATCGACAAAATTGTTTTTAAAGCGCGTAATTCAACAGACACGCAGCCAGACAGACAGACAGACACTCAGACAAGGCGCACACACACATGGGGAATGTGCGTGTGTGCGGTAAAAACAAAAACCAAAGCCGAACGCGTTTCCCGTCGAGCATTTCCAACGCGTTTCGCATGCAAAATGAACTCTTTAAATGTGATTCAATGCCGGCACACTGAGCAAGCGACTGAGTATATGTGTGTGTGTGAGTGTGCGCATATGTGTGCCAACAGTCATGGCTTGTCGCCCACTATGCCATTGGGTTTTCAAGGGGCTGGCAAGTGGTGGCAAGTGGTGAGTGCACTAAAATGAATTCGGGCCAGCAAAATCAAGGCACAAAAACAGTTTAAAACTTTCGAAAGTTAAAGCAAATATATTAGGAACACAAAGACGAATGCAAATTATACACAGAGGGGTGTGAAGAAGCAGAAGGGAGAGGAGGTGAAAGGCAAAGTGAAAGAGTAGCTGGCAATATGCATTGATAGTTAGTTGCTTTGCTCGTTCGACTTACGCTTTGTAAGCCAATCAAAATTGATTGCATACTTTAAATATTCTGCAAAGAATATACCAAATTACTAATACATATTCTATATATAATATAATATTATTATATTATAAAACATATATATATATATTCTGAGTAATACTTTACTATTTTCCTACTTTATTTAATCGCATTCATAATTCAAAAGCAGAATTGCCTAAAACAGCTTCAGCTTTTTCCCAATTTAAAGTATACAAAACCTTGAGCTAGAACACCCTGTCTTTAAGCAGCTCAAGCACAGGGTAGTTCATGAAATACGCTCGCTAACTTGGTCAAAATGACAACAACAACAAAAACTGCACTGACAGCAACAAAAGTTCATATGAAAGTTGAGTGCCAAAGTAGAGGAAAAAAGAATCGAAAAAAAAAAAACGAGACAAGGCGCAAATGCAAATGAGTGTCAAGTGGGCGGGGCTGGCTGGTGGTGGGCAGTGTGGGGGGCATGGCACATTGACGTTGATATAATTGTCATTCAAGTTAGTTTTAAATGCGCCACTTGGCAACACTTTCTGACTAGCGCAAATTGATTTCAGCAAATGCGACCACACTCCTCCTCCTCTCTCCATCCCCCTGCCGCTGTTATGCGCCCCATTTGCACATTGATTTTTGTGCTTCTTTTATGCAATAAATACTGCGAATGCAGGCTTAGCAAGTGGGGGGGGGGGAAGAGACACGGAGCGAGTTAGTGAATTGCAGCCGAGAGTCGCTCAAAAGTTTTGCACAAATTGTGGCACAAATTTGTAACTTTCGCATAAAGTTTGACTCAAATTACCTAAGTGTTGAAGACGCCAGCCGCGGCAGCAGGCAGGGCGGGGCATCAACGGGGGCAGAGGCGAGTCCAATAACCAAAGCTGTTGAAAAGTGAAAAGCACAAAGTACTTGGCCAAAGTTGCTGGATTGTGTGACAAATGCCGCACAAACACAAGCAAATCGGGCGAGAGCAGCTGCTGGCCGCGTGTGGCTCGAGTGGCAGCTGGCAGGTGGCAGGTGGCAGATGGCAAGAAGGTAGCTGGCAAATGGCAACTGGCAACTGGCAATGAAGGAACGAAAGAGTTCAGCACGAATCACGATCACAGCTTATTGTGCAATCTATGAGGATGGCAACCTGATGTTGATCTCCTTAAACACCCCATTAAAATCTATACATACCTCAGCATGTCCAGCATACTTCATCAGTTTCGCATCTAAAATTCATGCACAATTTCCAATTTGATTTATGGCGCATCCTTTTGCATATGAAAGTCCACACCTCAGGATAGTTAACAGCTTGGGCAAATCTCGAATTAAGTGCGACCTTATCCATATGCTAATTTGAGGCGCGCGTTGGCATATGAAATCATGCCGAGGCTCGAATTCGAATACAAAAAGTAGGCGAGACGAGATGAAAAAAGTGGCAAACCAAGACAGAAACACCCTAACACAATCCCCAGCTCTCGAGCCCAAAGCCAGAGCCAAAGCCAGAGCCAGAAACGGAGCCAAGACCAAAGCCAGCCAATGGCCATAACCCTGCTGCGATATGGCTAATGTCGTTGTTGTGGGCAAAATTCAATTTACTCCCTGAGTCCATAAATACACGCACGCACGCACACACACAGACACACACAGAGAGGCGCACACGCACTACAACTACAAGAAGAAGTCGAGGCAGAGGGCAAACAAAACGCGGCTGCTGCGCTGAGGCGTGTGTGGGCTGAGTGTGTTGGCAGCTCTGTGAAGCATATAATCGACAATACGCACACCAGCCAACACACACATGCCCACACACGGCGCACCACTGCGTATACGCAACGCAACGCAACGCAGCACAAAGAGCAAAGCCGGCAGAACGCGCAAACCGCTTAAAGCCAACGAAAATTGCCAGCGACAACATCATAAACTCAATATGTATTCAATCCATTTGACTTTTTGCCCACCATCTCGTCGACGAGCGGGCGTGGCCCGAGGGCGGGCGGGCAGTGCGGCACAGTCAACCGACAAACTTCCGAAAAATATATATGCGATTTTTTCCCCCCTTTCTCTCTCGTCGTTGCTTTTCTGCTTCGATGGCATTGATTTTCAGACACTGATTGTGTTGTGTCTAACCGATTGATTTGTGTGGCTTCTCTCTGTGTATGTGTGTGCCTGTGTGTGTGTGCGTGCAACGCTTCATGTAAAATCATTTGATATAGACATTGGCAGGGCTAAAAACCAGCGCGACTATCAATAGATCAACAAGCGCCACGCCAATCGATGCGTTGGCCAACACACTTGACCAACTGATTGACTGACTGAGTGACAGACAGACTGGCAGACTGGCAGACAGACTGGCAGACTGGCAGACAGACTGGCAGACAGACAGACTAACTGACCAGCTGATTAAGAATGCGATGGCTGCTGCTGCTGTTGCATCTGCTGTGGCTGTGGCAAGCAGATTCGGCGAGCTTTGCATTTTATGCAAATGCCGTAACAATCAACTTTTTAGTTCAGCATCAACTGCACTTTCAAAAGTGCTATGCATGTGTCTGTCTGTCTGTGTCTGTCTGTCTGTGTGTGTGTGTGGCAGTGCGGAGCGTTTGTGCGCTATGCGTGACTGTTTGCTGTTCAGTAAATGCAGCTCAGACAGCTGCAAATTGTGGCAGCTGCAAAGGCGAATAATGCACAATAAATCGAACACGTTGTGAAACTTTTGCCAAACTGATCTCATCATCAACACAATTTTTAGTACAACACCAACTTAGTGAACAGAATTAGTTTAAATCATATACAGTCTGTAAATCTCAACTCAACTTTTAAAATAACCGATAAAGTGTTGAGTGATGACATGAGAAATATTGTTTATATATTGTTTTCTCGGTACTTCATGTTAATCATAAATAGGTAAATACAATTACAGTCGCTTGCAGTTATACAAATGTTACTAACGATACTTGGTAACTGTACTTCGTGTCTCTTTACTCTTTGCCTTTTTTTCTCTTTTTCATTTTCTTTTCGATAATTCGACATGATGCCCTTCGAGGTCCTTTGCCACCTCGAACCTTTCTCAGCTCATTCTAGCACACGTTGAACTCTCAGAAAGAATCAGATCTTCCCATAAGGTATATACATATATTCTGAATCAGCAGCAACAGGGCAGCCTATCTAGCTATGTCTGCCTGCCCATCCGTGCTTCCGTCTGACTGTCTGTCCGTCTGTTAGTCGATCTGTCTGTTATAATGTAAATTAGTTTATTGATAGATTTTCTAAAGGAAGTTCTCCCTTGGAGAACGGGGAATGTACCAAAGATTGTTTTATTTATACTTACCATGACCATGACCTTTGCTTGCTTCAACTAACAATAAAAGGTGATAGAAACTACGCAGTTATATTTGTAGTAGGCTGGTAGAGGGTCACACTGTACATCGATACTTATATAACACGATGACTATGTTAAGCCTATGTTAAATCGATGTAAAACTAACTTTAAGACGAAGAGAAGCATTCTGTGTTAGCGTGTCAAATAAAAAGGAAAGTACTGCAACGTTGTGAGTGAACCAATTTGCCTTCCACACTTTATTTATTTGATATTTATTATTATTATCTTTTATTTTAATAAATTTTAATTTTTTTAAATTTAAATTTTAGTGCAATGTACGATACACATTTATAGGTTTTACCTCACTATGTTGACAATTCTCACTTGTAGTCGCAGTCAACTAAACATGCAAGAGACATGCAGCTACAGTGCCCTCACTGGTTAGCTGGCTCACACACACACACAAATACATATACACACACACACACACACACACATAGAAATAAGCACACGCATACACACACACACACATGAATACTAAGCCAACTGCTTCGTGAGCCATGAAAACATTTTAAAATTTATTGAAATGAAAAAAGTATATCAATACAGATATCTATACATATCTATACAGATATCTATACATGCACAGTTATCACATACATACTCAGTTAGCTAAATATATACATATATATCTGTATATAGCATACAAAATCAACAGAGCCGGCGTCGTTGCTTGGCCAACTGGCAGCTAAAGGTTGCCTGAGTGAAGCGCAAAGCTGTTGCCATTGTCTGCACATGTCGGCGTGCCCCGATCTGTATGTGTGCTGTAAGTGTGTGTGTGTGCGCTGTAAGTGTGTGTGTGTGTGTTGTAAGTGTGTGTCTGTGTGTGTGTTTGTGGCTGGCAAATGGCAGCCGTTTTGAAAATTTCATCATTGCATTTGGGTTTTTGGCTTCGATCGACGCGCCGCTTTGGCAGTTAAGCAGTTGCTCTCCCTTTTCCTCATTCTCTCTCCCTCTCTCTCCCTCTCTCTCTCTGTCCCTCTCTTTCTATCTCTCTGTCTAGTGCCAGCCGTTTTTGTTGAGCGATTTTACTTGCCCCCGTTTGTGGCACTTACAGTCGCGTCATTTTGACTGCTCTCGGCTGGTTTTTTTAACCCTACCCCTTCCCCTGCGCCACACCCCTTGCAACTTGCCCCCTTCCGTTGCACTGCGTCTGCCTGCCAGCTGTCATGGCTGAGTGCCTCTTTATCGTGCCTCAAGTGGCTTCGGCTGCTGCTGCTGCGCTGTGGAATGGAACACGGCCAGGACACACATGTGTCTGCCTGCCTCACCATCTCCCTCCCCCCCTCTCTCTCTCGTGCTCTCTCTCTCTATCTTTCGTTCTCCGCTTCGTGTTGAGTGACTGCTCAAATCTGACAGGCATCGTTGCCGCTGTCGATGTCATTTCCAATGCTCATTGCCGGCAGTTCTTTGCCATTGATTTGTGTCGCCTCTCGCCCCTTGCCCTTCGCCCCTTGCCACACTCTCGGCCCGCTTCGCTTGAGATGCCACTGCGCGCCCGTCTGCAGAGACAGAGTTAGTGCCCCAAACCGCTTGGCACATTTCGCTTGATTGCCCAATTCGGGCAGCTCCCTGCCCTGCCTCTTCTGCCTGGCCACGCCCACTTGCCAGCCTACCAGTAGCGCATTAAAAAACTCACACAAAATTACAACAGACAAGCGAACACACACACACACACACACATGGCCTGTATATGGTACGTATACGTATTTTTTAAGTCAATATCCGAGGGAGCGCGAGGCAATCAGGCAAACTGCTTAAGCTCTGGCCACGCCCCTTCCCTGCACACACACACACACACACATTATCAGCAAAGCAGTCATCATCATCGCGAGCAAGTGCCGTCAAAAGGGGGAGGGGAGGCAGGCGGGGCAAGGGGTAATGAACTCGCATAAAATGGCGCATAAAGTTCGCTTCCAGCTTCAGCTTCGACTTGGACTTCAACTTCAGTTTCAACTTTTGCAGCCCTCCACTCCCCTCCCCCCACCCCGCACGCTAATAAAAACATTAACGTTTCTCCCCCGCTCACATATGTTAAGCGATAACAGAGCAGCAGCATAGGGGGGGGAGGGCCGAGGGAAGGCACACAAGTTTACTCATAAATAAATATTTCCATGGCTAACATTTTAAGCCGAGACTTGAACAATGCGTCTGCCGGCACCTTAAAGTTGACTTAGGAGAAAGACTACCCCTCTCCCCCTCTGCCCTGTCTCTCTCACTGCCTGCTGCCCCCTCTTCCCATGCTCGGGCAACGCGTGCCAATTTGTTAATAGAAGCGAAGTTAGTTGTTGTAATTTGAAACTGTTTACATTCGCCCGAAGGAGTTTCTGAATCGGATCGCGGTTGAATGAAGCAAGTCAGAAGGAGAGTAAGGGATAAGGGACAGGGATAAGGGAGTAAGGGTTTAGGGACAGAGTAGCTGCTGCAGCTCTGACTGGCTTACTGGCCGGGACCAACGTTAGTCCAATTGTGCAAGTTTTGCCAGCCAAGCCGCAGTCAGATAACACAAACGGGGCAGCGAACGAGTTGCCAAAACTTTTGGCCCCAGCGCAAGTAACAATGGCATTTAAGTTTACCCCGAATCGGGCAGGTTGTAGACCGTTCCCCTGCCACACCCCCTGCCCCTTCGCTTGTCCGCTTGATTGGCTGATTGACTTGGCAATGGCCCGCGGCGCACTTAATTGTTTCAGTGCTGACAAAACTAAGCGCCACAGTTTGAGCAGCATTGCAGGCATGTGTGTTTGTTTTGTAATCGATTAATAGTTATGCTGCCTTCGATATCTTCGATAACTTGACTTTAAGCATCAAGCAAAAATTAATGCCGCCAACATAAATTGAATTTGGAAATTGGAAAGTGTTCTTCTCTCACTTTCTCCGTCCCTCTCTCTACCTCTTTGCCCCTTGCTGATAAATTGCCGGAGTCATCTCTCATCTGCCTGCCGTGCAACACACACACATGCTGCGCCTGGCATGTTGCATGCCTCAGTAAGCAATAAGTTCGACAAACTCATTTCATTAAGCTCAGAGCTGCATAAAAAACGAGCTAATGCGCTGCCGTTGCCACTGCCACTGCCTCCCACGCCCCAACTGCTCAATCGATTGCGCAGCCCCTGCCCCTTAACCTCCCCTCTCCCCTCAGCCATTAAATGCATGCAATGTTGCTGCCGTCGCTGTTGCCGTTGCCGATATCTCATCATTTATTGGCAAGCGCTTTTCAACGGATTGGCAGAAGCAGGAGCAGCATACGCGCCGATACACTCACACACACACACACACACATACATACTGAGGGAGACTGCTACACATGGCTTAAAGTGCTGCAGGCAGAAGCTGCTTAGACTGACGCCGAGACTTGCACTAAGACTTGCAGCCCGGACGGACTCGGGCTGAGGCTGAGCCTGAGACTGAGTCTGAGTCTGAGATAGAGCTGCGACAGTGCTTGAGACTAGTCCAGGGCAGGCCAGGGCAGGGCAGGGTATACAGGAGAGGAGGGCGAGCTAGCGCCTGTTGGTATTTATTGCCAGTCGACAGCCTCAAAGCACCGCACTCGGCAGCCATCAATTTTTTATTAGATTATATAAAATTTACCAACGATTTATCTATGCTCACGGCCGCGTCTGTCGCCAGCTTCTCCCTCCCATCTCCTTCTCCCGTTTAAACTCGCAAGAGCATGTTGTTCATTCGATTGGCACAATCGAGCAGGAACAACAACAGCCGCAGGATGTGCGGGCTGCATTTAATGCAACCATGTGATTTACTTAGCACTGAGTAAGCGAGGCGAGTCAACGAGACGAGACGAGACGAATGCAAAGCTGAAGACGAGAACAAGGTGAACAAGCTGGAAGAGCTGGTTGCATTGCCAGGCAATCCTGCTGGGACTACATTCCATCGTGGAAATAACAAATGAATAATCGCTGTTAGAGACTAAACAAGTTCCAGCAAATGTACTTAAGAGTTCAAATGACTTAGAGTACTCTAAATAAATACATAACTGCTTTGAATCATGAATGGCGAGAGAAATTAGACATAGAGCTATCATTCACTTGCAAAAACATGAACCAAATGATAGAGTTATGCATGAATACAATGAATACAAAGGGGTACTTGGTAGAACATTTCATTTATTTGACATGTAAGCATACTCTACTTGTCAAGAGTAACTTGCTGCTGCTGTTAATCATTTTTCTATTCAACGAGTAACTTAAGTTATCAAGTAATTCAAGTTACTTGTTAAATTATTAAGTAACTCAAGTTATTTGTTGAGCTTTTGAGTAATTCGTTCAGCTTTTAAGTAACTCAAGTTACTTGTTGAGTTACCAAGTTACTCGTTGAGCCTTCAAGTAATTCATATTACTTGTTAAGCTTTCGAGTAACTCGTTCAGATTTCAAGTAACATAAGTTACTCATTGAGTTATCAAGTAACTCAAGTTACTCGTTGAGCTTTCAAGTAATTCATATTGCTCGTTAAGTTATTAAATAACTCAAGTAACTCGTTCAGCTTACAAGTAACTCAAGTAACTCGTTGCAAAGACCATTGACTTAGAGCAGCTACAAGTTACTTGGTTACTCGGTGGCAGCATTTGACGAGCTGCCACTCGTGCACTCTTTCAATTGGCTACACAATTCGCTTTGTGCTTTCAATCGAATTACTTCAATTGAGTAGCGATATTTATAAATTCGTGCAAATCTCTTAGCTTGCATTTGCTATCGATTGATTTACTTTGCCCTCCTCTAAGCACCCGCTCTCTCCTCCCTCTCCTCCCTCCTCCTGCTTCCACTCTCCTGCTGCCTATCAACTATTATGTTTAATACTCTTTTACACAAGTTGCATGTAAATACAGTAAGCTGTGATATCGTTTGTTTAATCGAATACGAAACCCATTAATCGCATTTCCCAAGTGGAAGCAGCAGCAGCAGAACCAACTCTGCCTCACCCCCTCACCCTATACCTCCCCTTCACTTCCCTTCCATTGTCTGGGCTGAGCCATTGCTCCTGCTGCTCATTTGCAATTGCCATCGAACTCGATTCCAATTCACGTTTTCCTGTTTTTCTCATTCCCTCCCCAGATGCTGCCACTCCCTCCCCCTCCCCCTCTCCCTCCCCCTTTCCCTGTCCTTGCCCCAGCACACTCTACTCGATTCTCATTGCGCGTTGCTTCGCTGCTTGTTGCTGTTGTTGCTGTTGTTGTTGTGCCTCGACAGTCCATTGCCGAAATGGAATTCTTACGCTGTCGAAGCACGACGCTGCACTTCGCCCTGTTGTGCGCTTTCTTGCATGCCACACCCAACGGACGCACAGGACCTGCTGGGCGTCACTCAGCGCCGCCACCGAGCGGCAGCAGCAGCTGCAACTTGCCGTCTTACCTCAGCAGCTGCAATGAAAATACATTAAAATGCAGTTGCAATTTCAATCGCAATTGCTTTCGCCATTGCCACGCCCACAACGCCCACGTTGCCGTTGCCTGTCTCGTTATCCTGGTGCTGCAACATGCAACACGAGCAACGCAGGCAACGCAGGCAACGCAGGCAGAAGCCACTTAGTATTTTCCGTGTCTTCTCTCTCTCTCTCCCCCTCTCTCTCTCTCTCTCATGCATTATTGTTGCACACACACACACACACTAGCGCATTCATCTAAGCATAAACATGAAAATGAATTATATAATTGATGCCGTTGCATTTGTTTCTCTTTTGCAGGCAGCGTCCCTCAACTTATTTCCAGTCTCGCAGAGGTAAGTGGGTATTCAACTTAAAGCCATATATAATATACATATAAATATATATGTCCATATATACACATGTACATGTCTGCTGTAGCTGCCAGAGATCATACTTAAAGTGGGAGAATTTATGGAAATCGAGACGAGCATTTCCTTTTTATTCATTTATTTAATGCGCATCCTTTTTGCATTCGATTTCGGGCGAAGTGAATATGTGAGTGAGTGAGTGTGCGTGTGTTTTTGTGTGTAATCAAAAACCGTTGCTGCTGCCTGCGAGAGGAGATAGAGGAGGGGGAGCAGGGCGTGGCAGCTGGCGCTGTGCCCGCTTAATGGCAAGGACATTAGTCCTGGCGCTGTCTTAATGCGTTGAGCGAGCTGTCGTTAAAAGCGGTGGCCAAAAGAAATTGCCACTAAATGTTATTGAAATCGAATACGCAGCAGCCACGCCCATGTGTGAGAGAGATGGCAAGAGTGGGAGAGAGTGCTGCTGCTGCTGCTGCTGCTCAGCGATGCGTCGCCTCAGCAGGTTTATCTTTTATAATCGCAAATTGATTTGCGCTGACCGAGAGAGAAAGAAGCACAGCCAGGAGCAGGCACAGTGATCCGGGAACGGGACATAAGTAATGCAACAACAAAGCCAGGCAAGATTGTGTGTGTGTGCGTGTCAGTCCGCTGTCGTTGCTGTGCTTTTGACTTATTGCCCGCAACTAATTCCTAATTATAATTTCAATTAAATATTTATTTTAATTAAAAAGCAACTTCAAATACGCAACCCACATCCGTTTGGCAATGCCAACGCCAAACTGCGCGCCAGCAACCCCGGCAGATACGCGCTCTGATGGTAAACCAAATACAACCCAGTACAGTACAGTCCCCCCCACCCTCCTTTCCCAGGCCAACCCACCGCTGTTCCCTACCAAACTGCCCCGTCCCGCCTGCAGCCTTCAGTCAGACCATTCAGCTTGCCTGCTTCATTAAATTTCATGAATCGCCCGCAGCGTTACCCCATATCCTGTGCATGTTGTTGATAGCTTTACACACACACACACACACATACACACAGAGAGGAGGAAGAGGGGAGAGGGTAGCGGGAGCAGGGGAGAGTCTTTGTTGTCTGCCTGACTGGGACATGCGAATATAACTCAGCGAATCTCGCGGCCCTGCTCTGCTCACCCCTCTCCCACCACCCCCCCTGACACTCTATCTGTCCGCTGTGTCCACTCTCCACCCTTCCCCTGCCCTTCGCATTGGCCCGTATCTTGGGTCTGGGCATATCGCTCCACGTTTCTGTTGTTTCAGTGAAAGCCACAAAAACTGTTTGCGCTTTTATTTATTTGCTATTGATTTCCACAGTCCCAGGACGCAATTTGTTTGCAATAAACTTCATAACAATAATTCATGTCCACACAAATAAATAATTCATGGTTTCACTCGATACGCCGACCAGTTTCCCCCTTCCCCCTGCCCCGCTGTATTACCTACAGCTGAAGCAGAGCCCAGCGGGACGCGGATTCAATCCCTGCTCGAGACTTGAGGTCAGCTAATGCCTTTTACCCTACAGCAGATTCTTGCCGCTTAGATAATTTCATGCGCTACAGATAAGTTGCAAGAGAGTGGAGTGGGAGAGGCAGGGAGGGAGGTGCCCCGACTTAATAAATTCCGTGCACGCTGCGATAATAAAAACTAAACATTAAATTAAAAAGGTGTTTCATGCGATGTCAATGCCATTCATGCATGTAAAAGCACTCACGGAAATATGAATGAGTGCACAGTGTGGTCAGCAAGTTGCACAGTGGTATTGAAGTTAAAATTTGTCAAATTCAATTCAATTAATTTCTTTTTTCTTTCTTTTCTCACAGTTAGGATTTTACTTTTAAATTAAAATTATTAATTATAATTATTAATTGTTTTTTTTTTACTTTTAAACAGTCGACTGACCTTGGTCCGACTATAAACTAATTAAATAAAAATTAAAAAAAAAAAAAAAAAAAAAAAAAAATAATGCAAGTGAACTCAAGAGATAAATCGATAGAAATATATCGAAACAAGCGCAAAAGTTGATGACTTGTTTAATTTATTGTTTTTATTTAATTAGTTTATAGTCGGACTAAGGTCAGTCGACTGTTTAAAAGTAAAAAAAAAAAAAAAAAAATTAATAGTTATAATTAATAATTTTAAATTTTAAATCTTTAATATTTCTTGCTTTCCTACTGACGCTGCACGATTTCATTCACTAACTCGCACTCACATTCCAATCCCTGTCTATTTATTTTCCTAATTCTACGCTGATCCCTTTTATGGGATCCTCCCGATGGGGTCCAACTTAGCGAGCTGTCACAGCGAGCATTCAAACATTTCTCAAATGGTTTTATTGACTTTGGCTACACTGTGAATAAGTATACGAATAGTTGAGTGCTTTTCTGAGTGTTGAGTGTTGAGTGTGTGTGGGCAGGGCGGGGGCAAACTTGTGATATCGCTAAGTAATCGAAAACAAAAAAAACATCTACCGATAACCGAAGCAGACGCCACAATGCTCATGACATTCCCATTCACTGTGTGTGTGTGAGTGTGTGTGAGTGTGTGTGTGTGTGAGTGTATGTGTGAGTGCGTATTGCCATTAGCATTTCTCCAGCCATTGTCGTTGCCATTACCCCTTTTCGCCCGCCAGCAAACCAAAGACAGGGCAAGAGATAGAGAGAGAGAGGGGGAGGAGGAGTGGGAGAGGGACGTCGAATGTGTCGGACGCTATGCATGGGAAATTGAATTTCCCATTATCGTATAAATGAAAATTAATGAAATTTTTGCGAGCTTGAAGCTTCACGCTCGCATTTGTAATGCCGCCAGCGAGCGCAGCGTGTGCGGAGTAAAAGTTTCTGCGCTGTTAGCTGATTGAATGCATAAAGTGACATGGACAGGCGACAGTGGGGACAGTTGGGACAGTGTGTGCCAGAGGGGTGGGTACAGTGGGGCAGTGGTGCACAGTGACAGAGTGTGAGCACTGGAATTGACGGTGCGACGTTTGTGTTTTGAATTCGACAGCATTCGTCAGCGCATTACTCATACGCCACGTGCAACGCACTGATTTCTGTGCTCTGCTCTGCTCTGCTGTGCTGTCATAAAAGTACTTGGAGAGTCGGTCACTTGGCCAGTCGGACAGTGGGCGAGTGGGGTCGGAGTTGGTGTTGGTCGTTTGGCCCGAATTGATTTCGTATTTCGTGGCGCATAAGTCAAACGAATTTCGTATCAATAAGCAGCAGCGCTGTGCCCGGATTGGGGCACAGTCGGGTAAATATAATAAAAATGAAAAGAAAATAAAATATTTACACATGCGAGAGTACGAACACAAATAAATAAACACAAATAAAATATGGCAGAGCGCAGAGCGAGGAGCGAGGAGCGAGTCGTCGATGACAGCGATAAGGACAACGACGGATGGCGAAATGGACGAGGGCCAATTGAGAAAATGAATTTACTATGTACGAAATGGTTAACTACAAATATGTTGTGATAGTAGCAGTGGCTGCCATGCCACCATGCACAGTGGTACAAGGTCTTAGAATATGCGAGAGAACAAGAACTGAAAGTAACTGCAGTCAAAGCAACAAAGAAGGGGCAGCTGTGAGCTTATTTTTTAGCAGTGTTGAAGAGCTCTTATAATCTCTTGTTGAATGATCTCTTATATTTTATATATGATTATAATCATATTTGATTTTTAAGGCTTTAGTTCTTAGTCTTTAGAAAACTGACAGTCTTGTTCAATATATTCATATTTCATATTTCTAAGATAGTTCAACTTTCTCTCAATCTCAATTCACTCTCTCAATTCATTGGCAATTCCATGCACTTGCCCCACTGTGCATAGCACGACTGACGACTGTCAGTTCGTCGCTTGGCTTTACTTCGTCGTTGTCTCTTTACTAACTACTACTGACTGCGTTGGCCACTGCTACAACCCTCACTCCCCCCCTCTGCTGCCGCTCGACTGCTCATGCCACCACCTGACTGTCGCTGTCCGCGCGAGCGTGACGCTTGTTCAACTGTTTACAGTTGTTGGACGTTGCCAGAGCTGCAGAGCTGGAGCTGCTCCTTCTCGGTCAGCTGAAACTGAAGCTGATTGAGGAAATGCGCATCAAGCGCTCTGAGGCACTGCCAATAAACTATGCGCCTGTCTCCAGCTCCCTGTGCCGAACTTCGTCTGCAGCTTCGTCTCCTTCTGCGCCGCATTGATCTCCGGAGAGAAGGAGAGAGAGAGAGAGAGAGAGAGAGAGCCTGTGAAATCCTATAAATATGCCATTTGAAAGATAATGCAGCAATAACAAAGTGATGGCCAGGATGAAACCGGCCGAGCAGGAGGGGGAGGGGAGGACGTGCCACGACGTAGCACGACGAGGCTTGGCCAAAGATAAATAGGCAGCAGTAGGCAAACAAGATGAGCAAACAAACGAAGCTCGCTCGCACTCGCTGTATGTCTCCGACTGTCTGTCTTGCTCTCTCTCTCCCTCTCTCTCTCTCCCCCTCTCTCTCTCTCTGTGTCTCCCTCTCTTTCTGCTGCTTGCATCGTGGCGTGCAGGCAAACTGTGCGACAGGCGAGCAAACAGCGTGCGGCGATAGGACAACGCCAAAGGCGGCGAAACGCATTTGGAAACGCAATGAGAAACAGTCGCACACACACACACACATGCACAGAGCACACATACACATACACATCTGTGCTAGTCACATAAAAATGCCAACTGTCCGCTTGTGTGACTGAGCCTGTCAGCAGGACATGTGCATGAGACACACACAAGAAAATAGATAGATTTCGACGACGACGACGGAGAGCTGGGATTTTCTAAAGGAAAAATTAGAAATGCAACACAAGATAGAAAAGGAGGGGTGGGGACCCTGGAGAAGGAAGGCTGAGGGCAGCCAAGTCAGCAGCGGGCAAATAACAAAAATAGTAAATAGTTTGCCCCGTTTGAAAGTTGTAGCGTATTTTATATGAGCCTCAGCCTCAGCCGAAAACAGAGCAAGCCAAAGCTATAAAGGCTGAACACTAGATGCCGTGGCTTACACTCACACACACACACACAAAGATACACACAGATACTAATACACACACAGTTGTTTGCTAGATTAAATTTACTACATTTGAAATTGAATAACTAAAGCTCCCGAAGGATCATCTTCATTTTGTATTTATCCAGAATGAATGGTAAACGACAGTTGAAAAAACACACACACACGCAGGGAGGGAGGGGTGGTGTAGGGGGGGTGTGTTAGAGAAGGATGGATTGATGATAGAAGCAGCCGTAGCAATAGCAAACAAAATATTGCAGAAATACGACTGAAAGCCAACGACAGGACAAACGGGTAAGAAAGACAGACAGGCAGACAGACAGACAGACAGACAGACAGACAGATAGAGAGATAGATAGAGATACATATGAAGAGAGAGAGGGTGGGAGGGAGACACACTGACTGAAAGCGACAGACAACGGACAGACACACATACGAAAACAATCAGTAATGTAATAGAAATGCCGACGGAACTGAAAGCAGACGAGCAGACGGCGCAGGGCAACGTCAGGAGGAACCCAACACAGCATCGACTGCAAAAGAACAAGCAACATCAAGGCATTGAGGCAGGCGGGGGGGAGGCCAGCAAGACACTTGGAAGACAGTTGCCAATGGGGTTCGGCAGGAAACAGTTTGACAAGCCGTTGAAATTTATATTGAAAGATGTTTGTCAGGCTGCAGGGATTAGGTAAGTGTACCTGTAACCCCACAACGACCACAGCACTCGCATTGTGCTGAGCAAATTATCTGACCAGGTGGGGAGTGAGGAGATGGAGAGGAGAATGGCTTAAGGTACTCATTGCATGTGCCTGTCGAGCTTGAGACGAGGACAAAAGAGCAGCCTCATTACGGCTTAGCGATTTGACAAACAGCTGCCGCCTCAGCTGCCACGCACCTGTCACACACCTGCCACACATCTGACACAGACACATACACATACATATACACACAAAATCGCGTCCATTCAACGCTAACCAAATCGCTGCCGCACGAGCAAACGCGTTAGGAATATGCAAAAATGGCAGTCGAAATGCTCAAGTCAGGCGTGTTTACATTTGTGTGTGTGCGTGTGTGTGTGTAAAGCATTTTGCAACAATGACTAAAAGGGGTACTCACTCTGTGCCTGGGAATTGGGTATTAGAAGCAAATCGGGCGTATGTGGCACATGGGGCGTATGGGTTATATTGTGTTTGCGGATGCGAAGACGGAGGCGGATGCGGATGTTGAGTTTTCTTTTCTTTTCATTTTTCTGCCTGCTTTGCATTTGCTGGCCTGACTCTGTGTGTGTGTGTGCGTGTGTGTGTGAAGAAGGCCGTCTTCAGTGTTATGAATAAACATAAAAGCGTTTTGGCTTCTTATCGCGGAAAGCATCAAGAATTCAATTGTATTTAGTACACACATACACAGACTCACACACACGCACAATCGATTGACAAGCACAAAAGAAACTGCTTTATGTGGGGTGCCACATGGCGTATGAATGCATGCGCATATTACTCATACGCACAGCGTGCCAAAACCATTTGATTAGCCGCAGTCAAATTGAAGCGCACACACACACACACACACACATACGCACACGCACATGATATGAGCTTAGTTAAGACTTCGATTGATACAGTTTCATCCTCGTCCAAAGGGAAGGATCAAACTAGAGTAAATTTGCCTGCCTGCCTGCCCCTCCCTGCCCGCCTGCTTACCCGCCTGCCTGCCTGCAGCGTATAGTAAACACACGAGTTAAATGCATCATTTTGATTGTGCAATAAATTTCCATTTGTTGCCATTGCGCAATGTGACATGGATAAATCGAAAGCAAATTGAGAAAGCAAATTACAATTAATAAATAAACAAACCTGCTGCTGCTGCTGCTGCTGCTGCTGTTGCTGCTGTTGCTGCTACTGTTGCTGCCAGGCATATGCCAATGAGCCAGTCTGGCCAGGTTGACCTGACCTGCTGCACAGATTCTCCATTGATTTTCTGGTCCAATTCTGTTGCCTGTCAATCGCAATCAGAATTTACCCGCATAGGCTCGTCTCCAATCTGGGACAGAGAGAGAGAGAGAGTGGGAGAGAGAGGGAGAGTTGGAAAACTCAAAGGGAAATTGCCGCCAAGTCACTTTCTAACTTTGCAACTTTCTGAACTTCGCCCTCGTGTTGGCTTTATTGTTGTCCCAATTCGGTTTACTGGAACACGTGTTCCCCGAGTGCATCACCTGCTGCCCAAAAAGTTGGCGCACACAAAACGAACCACAAGAAGGAGTAGAGAGGAACTCGGTCAAGCGGATTTGGCTCGTTCTGTTCGTTCTGTTCGCCTGCTTGCTGATCCCCAGGCCGGTGCCGCTTTCAAGGCTGATCCCCATTCGCTCGACCGCTCACGGCGACCTACGTTAAGTGTCAAACACATTTTACTTGGCAATTTCTTGGGTCGCTCAACTTGGTAGCCACCTACCTCGCCAGCCGCCTCGTTGCCACTCTCTGCTCTGGCCCAGTGCCACGCCCACATTCCCAGAGGCGCGTAAAGTTCTCATGTCTCGTGCTCATGTCGTAGGCGTTGCCAACTCTAATGAAATGATTCATTTCCGTTATCCGTTCTATTTCAATGTGTGGGTGTCTCTCTGTGCCATGTGTGTGTCTGTGTGTTAGTGCATGTGTGTGTGTGTGTGTATTTGTGTGTGCCTCGCACACTTGACACTTTCTTTCCGCTTCGGCTTTGGCTCTCCGGTTCGTGGCTGCGGCTTTGCTTCGTTGGCTTTGACTTTGCCACGTTGATAAATTTGTGTAAATCCGTTTTAGCCAATTTCCACACTCACACAAAGGCACACACATTCACACTCACATGCACACACATTCACACACTCACTCACACGTGCTAATGTCCTTGGAGAGCGACATACACCTTTTTGCTGCCACAGCTTGTGGTTTTGCGCTCCTCCTTTTGGGCCTTTCCACTTGGGACCTCTCTCGCTCGCTCACTCAATGTTGTTACTCCTTCTCCCACTTCTCCTCCTCCCTTCCTATTTTTTCTGTGCCTTTGTATTAGCTCCCGTTTTACGTTTCGGCGCACCAAGATAAACGTTCGCTGATATGTTACACGATGATTTCGCCAGCCTCGACAGATCACGTTGGCAATAAATGATATTAATGCTTAGCAAAACTTAATAAATGGAATTTCAAATGAAAGTAAAATTTTGATCATTTTTATGTAATCTGAAAAAAAGGTTTCAGGCTAGCAAACACCTTAAAGAGTTAGTCTTCAATATCTTCTTCATATCTATCATACTATCTGTTGCTCATCTGTCTATAATTCGAGCTATTAATATTTGTTTTTCTCTGACTATCGAAAATCAAAACTGCCCAAAAAAGTATGCAACAAATTTTCATCAACTCATTCGGTGCATGAAACTTTGCTACACACATGACAACCTCCGCCTTCAATGCTCTCCCTTATCTAGGGCCTTGTGGCCGCAGCCAGGCAACTTCAGAAATTGCCTCGTGTTTAAATAATTTGTGCAATTTCTTTTTTCGACGCTTTGTTAAACGTTTTTCGCTTTGTTTGGCATTTTTGCGCTGTTTTTCTTAAATGTTTTTTTTTTTTGTTCTGTTGCTTTTTGTTTGTTTCATGTTGCTTGTTTTTGATTTTTTTGTCGTGCCTCTCGTTTTTGCTTGTAGCCACTGGTCTGTGGTTTCATCTGCAGCCGACAGGGGGCGGCAGTGTGCTGGCCTGGCCAAAGAGAAAGAGAGAGAGGGAGAGGGAGAGAGAGAGCCGTCGCGGCTTCGGCAAACGGCTTCGGTCACATGTTTCATGCCAGTTACAGCATGTGAAAGACGAGAGGCTCGTGCCCAACGGTGGGCAGTTGCCCCAGCCTTCCCTACTCCTTCTCCCGTCCCCCCTGGCTCTGGCAACTCGCCGCTGGCCTGCTACGAACGCTGTCCCCGGCTCATAACTTATGCCAGAGGCGGCAAAAATGTGCCGGGCCCAAAATGGCAAATGGCAAATGGCGAGCAGCAGGCAGCGCTGCGCATTTGTTACCACCAATGGCAGTGGCAATGTTGTCACACACACACACACTTACACATACTCATATGGTCAGTGCTCCTGTCTCTTAGCTCCGCACCTCACCCCGGGGCGTCACTTTTGAAACATTTACTTTATGTTGTTCACAGGAAATTAGATTTTTTTCTCGCCGCCGTTGCCGTTGCTGCCACGCCCACAATGTCAGCTGCCCCTTTGCAGCAGCATCAGCAGCAGCGTTGTGCAGCACATTTAGTTTTAGCTGAGTTGTCAATGGCAGCAGCAGCAGCAGCGGCAGAGCAGAGCTGCCATGTCCTTGCGGACAGGAAGCAAACTCATTGCGGAAACAGCTTTTTAGCCGTAACAAGCTGCACACACACACGCACACACCCGCTCAGATCAGCAGAGCTGCCAACTTGTTTGCCATGCTAATTTATTTATAGACAGCATTTTCAGGGGGTCAGCCGCCTTCAACCTGGTCAAAAGTTCGTGTTGTTGTTATTTTCTTTTTCCTTCTCGGCCTTTTGCTGTTGCTCTTTTTGTTTTGCGCCTGTTCCGTGCAAATTTCCGCCGCAGACGACAAATTACATACGTGCATTGGAGCAGGTGAGACCCTAGACTCGAACTCCGGACACGGGTCGAGCACTTTTTTCGGGTCGCTTCTTAATTCGATGTGCAGCTGCACAAACAAATCATTAAATGGCCGCCAAACTCATTTGAGAAAAACATATTTGGGTCACTAGTCCCGCCTCCCTGCCTCTCTCTCTTCCTCTCTCTCCCTTCTCTCTCTCTGTCATTCTCTCTGCTCCATTCTCTGGCCCTCTTTCCATTCTCTGCTTACACTATTTTTGCCACACTATTGCCTTGCGGTCAGCCTGCTCCCGAGCTTAATATAGCCAGCTTGCCTTCGTTCTCTCCCCTGCATCCCCCTATCTCTTACTGCCTTCCTCTCCCGCACTTTGGTTCATTTTTTGTGCCTCTCTGGAATGGACAGAAACCTCTTTAGCTACCTGTGGCAAACAAAAACTGCGCGTAAAAAAGCAAGCAAGCTTGGTGCATGTGGCGTATACTCGATACTGTCGTTTCATTTGTACTCAGTAAAGCTGATGCAAAAGGGTAGATCGGTAAGTAGCGTGAGAGAGAGAGAGAAATAGAAATGTTGTCGTAAACAGTAGCTAGGGAAAGGGAAAGAAAGTCTGTGAAAAAGAAAACGAAGGAGATAAATGAATATGAGTTGGAGAGAAAATGCAAGAGAGAAGTTGAACAAATAAAAGCGATAATGATGGAGAAGAAAAGTAAGACAACGAACGATGGAATAGAGAAGAATAGAAATAAACAGAGAACAGGGAAATAAAGGGAAATATAGTGAATGATAGCGAATGAAAATAAAAGGAAGGGAAAGAAAGATAAAGAGTGAAGGAGACTAGAGAAAGAGAATATAAGAAAGATAGCAAGAGAAGGATAGAAACAAACATAGAGATACAGACACAGAGACAGCGACTGCTGGTCAGTAATACGTTAAAGGGTATTTGCCAGTCGAGTCTGCAAGCGACTCTGCCCCTGCTGCCGTAGATTGTAGGCAGCTCACTGCGCTGCCCAACATGATAAGTAGCGTAGCCATTAAAATCAAAAGCTGCAAACGTCGCTCGCAAATGGAACGCGACCACTTTGGTTAATGTTCGGCAGCGCAGGTAGCAATGGCGGCGTCCGTAGTGGTAAAAGCATATCGCCAACGGCCCAACAGGCCAACAGGCAACAGGCCATAAGCAACAACAACAAACAAGCGACGAACAACGTGCAACAACATTCAACATTGAGCAGCCACGAGTCGCGACATGCAACATTCAGCAGCCACACGGACACGTCCCGTCGTCCACATGCCACAGGCCGTGGCATGCATTCATTTGGTGCCACACCTACATTCAGTTGGCCACTCTCCTACCCCCTCTTGCAAAGGATGTACAAAGTTGTGGTCCAGGCAGATGCCACAACACTCAAATAGCTGATAACAATTTCCATGAATCATTGCACATTCAGTCGCCGAGGGGGAGTGAGTGCCAGTGAGTGCAAATGAATGCGAGTGAATGATTACTAGATTGGTTAATTTGTAAATGAGCTGCATTAATCTGCGCAAGTATCTCTGTCCATCTCTCTCCCTTTTTCCTTCTCTCTCTCTCATCTCCTCTACAACTAAATTCTTTCTCTTTGCTTGCGACTCACTTCAAATTCAAACAGCTTAGCGCATCGATCCTCCTTTCTGCTATCGTATCTTTCTGCCTTATCACTTTCTTACAATACGCTGCACTTCAATTATTCATTCGATTCGTTCGCTGCACTCACTCACTCCATTCACTTCACTCGTTCGCGTTTGGCCAACCAAAACTCTCGTTATGATTTGTCTTCTTCGCTTGCGCCTGCAGCTTAAGTGCATTTTCGGCATCGCTTGCCCCACTGTGCGGTGCATGCAACACCTGCAGCTGGCAGGCAGGCAGCGCACACTGATCCCGGTCCATCCTGCTGCCATCCTGGCAGCCTTCTCTGCACCATCTGCTGAATCATATTCTTCATTCTGCGGCGCTCGACAGAAATTCGTTTCAATTTGTAAAACGTTTTCATTGTGCGCGCGACGTGGTAAATTTCATATTTTTTAAGGGGAGTCCACGAGGAGGGATAGATGGGGGGGAAATGAAACACTTGCCACGCCTCGACATGACAGCTGTTGACGTCATGCCCCGCCCCTGCCCGCTCTCGTTCTCACTGCAACTCGCGGCGCTAACAATAAATGAAAAGCAATTTATGCCGCAGAAGGCGCGCCGGACGTGGCCGGACAACGTTCGAGAGGGGCGGGGGGAAGGGCAGAGACAGAGGGTGGTAGAAGAAGGGAGCGCGGAGGCAAGGGTGAACTGAATCAAGGTACAGCAAGCATTCTCTCAAAAGCATTTGCCACATTTAGTGGTGCCAATTATGTTGCTGCCGCGCTCAAGCCCGGATTGCCCTCTATCAACCTGTTTTGCCTTCCCTTCCCCCCTCCCCTGCACCCGCTGCGAGCACCGTTGCTGCTTTCTATACAACATTCTAAGCTGCTTTAATGGTCCACAACATTTTTGAATATTAAAATGCTCGCCACAGCCACAGACGCAGACAGAGACAGACCGAGACAGACACTGTGCAGTCAGTCAGTTGTAGGCGTGGCACTGCCTGCCTTCACGTGGCATTGCTCAGCTGAGTGTTCGAGGCTGGTGGCCATAAATAAGACCATTTTCTTAAGCGACTTTCCTGCCCACAAAACTTTGCCGCCACCTTTAGAGGCGCCCAGCGTGGCGCAGGCAAATCGAAGTTCCCTGCTGCCTTGTCTTCTCTTCTTCATCAGCCTCTTGTTGTTCAACTCGAGTGGCAGCAGACAGCGGGACAGAGGGACAGAGGGACAGGCAGAGGGGCAGACGTGCGGACTGGCGGGTTAGTCTGCCCCGAGAGGGGTCGCACACACCTTTTGTTGGCCCCAGGAATTTCTATTTTATTTTATTCTATTTTACATTGCGTTTCTGTTCCTTTGAAAGTGGAATAAATATGGCCACAGCAGCAACAGCAACAACAACAACAACAACAACAATAAAGAGAACCCAGCAGCAGCAACACGTTTACAAATTTTCGCTATAAAAATTTATGCAAATTAAAAAATGCTCCATTCCATCTATAAAATGAACCGATGTTTCTACTCGCTGAGCTCCTTCTTCTTCTTCTTCCTCTCCCTCTTCTTCTTCTGCTTGAGCATCTTCGTATTCTTCTTGGCACAGCATGTGGAATTTACGGCTGGGAAAATGCAAATGCGAAATGCGGTCGAGAAACTGATTTTTGAAGAGCAAGCACCGAAGAACCGATGAACATCATCGTTTTATGGGCAGATGAAACACAATTTCAGCAGCTGCTGTATGGCTATTTGATTTGCCCGAGTTGGGCAGCATTCTATATAGACATAAGCTGGTTAAACTAACAAATAACTGCAAAACAATACAGTTTTCCAACACTGGAATTCTTTCAAGTCTGCAAAAGAGAGAAAGGAAGTAAGAGATAGTGATAGAGAGAGAGATAGTGAATAAACCATTTGTCATCATACAATAGTTCAATTACTAAGCTAATAAGCAACACTGTTTTCCAACACTGGAATTCTGTCAAGTCTTGAAACGAGAGAAAGAGAGTCAGGCAATAACCCGTTTGTCATCATAGTTCAATCACTAAGCTGTAAGGCAACACTGTTTTCCAACACTGGAATTCTTTCAAGTCTTCAAAAGAGAGAAACAGAGTGAGCAATAAGTCGTTTGTCAGCACACAATAGTTCAATCACTAAGCTGATAACACTAAGCTGACAACACTGTTTTCCAACACTAATAAACTTGCAAGTCCAAAGCTCATAAAAGTTGCAGTTGATAGTTGAAGGTTCCAAAGTATCAACTCTTCTGCAGAGAAAGAAATAAAGAGAGTAAGAGAAACTTCTTTTCTTGCACATGAAAATCACAAATCAAATACTTAGCAACATTGTTATCCAACACTGAAACGCTTTCATGTCTGAAGCTCAAAGAGATAAACAAAGGAAGATAGAAATAAGAGTAGAATTAGAAAGCGGGAAGGGGAGACAAAGAAAAAGGAGGAGAGTGAGAGAGTGAGAGATAAACCCTTTGCCTGGCACATGAAAATCATAATTCAATTAATTTTCCTATGCCCCTCGAGTACTTTCAACATTAGATCAGCATTTTCCGCCTGACTCCATTTCGCAGTTGCTCAGGCCCATTCAAGTTGCCCATTTCCGGGGTTTTTCCCCCTGTCCGGCCATAATTATCTCTCTCTCTCTTTCTCTCTCTCTTTCTCTCAGCCAAATCCTGCGAGAATCCTGTCATCTTTAACGTGTTCATTTGCGACGCCTTTTTCAGTTATGTCGCTGCTTGCTGCGTGCCTCAGCTTGCACAGTGGCATCAGAGCAAGCAAACACTCCACCAATTTGCTAGTACAAACAGTGTTTCCAGACTGTGGCACAGTGTGCAGCCGCAGGCAGCCGCAACTGGACATGGGCTGAGGCTCTTAAGGATGTGCGTACCCCGAAAATATGCGATGCCATACCCGCCTGACTGGCTCATCCCAAGCCATTCCATTTGGCAACCCATCCCCATCCCATCTCATTCCATTCCAGCTCGTACCGTTTCATTTCATTTCATTTTGTTTTAATAAATTAAAATGTCAAGTTGATAAATGAAGGTTGCGAGCTGCGAGTCTCGTGTGTCGGCGACGTTGGCGGCATTTTTGAAGCGGCATCAGGCACCAAAAAGTGTCGCATTGTTGTAGGCGCCACACACACACACACACACCCGCACATGCCCAGAGACTGAGCATCACATTAGCGTTTGCCGGCCAGTGTCCATTGTCCCTCGTGTCCTCGTTTGTGCCTCGTCTCCCTGGTGTCCCTTTTTTTGTGGCTCGGGCTCGGGCTTCTCTTCATGCTGCGCACATCCGTTTCAGTCGTTTGTGGTTCGCTCACTAAATTATGTTGTTGTTAGTTGCACTGGAGAGGAAAGAATGTGTGGTAGTGTGGGGGGGGGGGTCTGTGGCAGGGGCAACATCATTTTTGCTAGGGCTCTGGGAGTGCGCTGCGGTTGTCTAAGTGGTTATGAGTTAATTTTATTTATTTATTTATATTTTATTGTTATCATTTATTTCACTTCTTCTCTCCCCCTCCATCCATCTCTTTGCGGTGCTCTGTAAGTGCGCATTATATTATTCTTGCCAAGCTGAGCAAACATACGATATGTGTGAGTCTGTGAGTGTGAGTGTGACTATGAGTACTCGTATATTGCCTTTTCTATTCCAATTCCTTTCCCTATTCTCCATCGTATTCGCATTCCCATTTGTTGCTGCTGCCGGCTTGATTTCTATCCGAACCGTAATTTTTATGTTGCGTTATCGCCTTTGGCTTAAAAAAGGTCCCAGACCTAGATCCAGGCCCACTCCCTCTCCCCCTGCTGCTGCCTTTTCATCTTCGGAGGAGAAATGAGAAAACCGAATGAAAAGACATTTCCGTCGCTCATTAAATTTGTCTACGCATTTATTTGTCAGCAAGTCGTAAAACTCGGAACACGCAATTTTATTAGTCACTGTGTCTACCCAGTAACCCCGCCCTGCACACCTGCCCCCCGCCATCCCCCCTAACTAGTGTCTCTCGTCTGTGTCCAGTCGAGGCTAAAAAAGGTCGCTTTGATTACTTTGGGATAAGCGCCATATGCGACATGCGGGCGAGGCGAGGCGAGGTGCGGGGAAGGTGAAGGCGAGACGAAGGCGAAGGCATAAGCTTCGTCCAGGTGAGAAAACAAACAGATGGCAGCATATCGCATCAGCTGGAGAAGAGTAGCAAAGCCCAAGACAAGATTGGATCTTGGCCAAGTCAAATGCGTGGGCAACACGTGCATAAGTAATTATCGTAATTGAGATGTGTCGTCGAGGGGGGGGGGTGTGGAGATACACCTGTCTAGCAGCAGCAGCACACAACCCTTTCTTTTACCCCCTGCTGCCCCCACGGTGGCAACTTTTGTGCCGTATTAGCTGAGGCAATTTGAGTTTTCTTTTCGCTGCTTGTGTTTGGTTTCTTTGCCGGCACAAGGCGAGGCTCTCCCAGGAGAGGGACGAGAAGGCAAGAGGGTGCTTTAATTGCCTGGAGAGAGGGCGAGAGAGGGACAGAGGGACATAGCTGCACTGTCTCGCCGGAGCATTCGCTGTGCGACGAACTTGACTTTAACTAAATGCACTCAAGCAGAGCAGAGCAGCACAGCTGAGGAGGGGGCAGGGGCAGGTAGAGGGGTGCCAGGGGCGACAGCTCTGGGACTGGCTGCCGCTGCACTTGAACTCGGCCTAGATCGAGAGAGCAAAGCGACTGCTAAAGTTTTTGTATTAAATTAAAACGCTGCACACAGAACTTTGCCACGCGCATCCGCTAGGAAGGAGCAGGCCGACCTGGCGTATGCGCAATGTGGGCGAGCAGAGGCAAAGGAGAGAGAGAGAGAGAGAGAGAGGGGCCCATGGAAGTTTGCGCCATTGTTGCCAGCTTGAACGTAAATCGTTTTTGTTCCTTCTCCACGTCGACATCCTCGACGGCGTCTGGGCCTGCTGAGCATTTGGCCAACTCGGCTCGGCTCGTATTGCCACTATTATTAGCAAGGCGCTCGAGCAGGGAGAGGGGGAGGGGGAGTCGAGGCAGACTGAAGATCTGGCGCTTGCCTTGTGCTTGTGTGGCGTCTCCGAAGTGCAAGTGCAACAACAGCAGCAACAACAACGACTGCCAGCAAATCCCAAAGCAAAACTTTTTCTTGCCACGCGGTTAGTTACTGCTAAGACAGCTTGTTTTTATTATAGTTGCCTCCCCCTCCCTGCTTGCAACTGCTACTCGAAGATCTTGTTTGGGTCTGGCGCACAAAGGCGAATCGCTGCCTGCGGCTGCCACGGCGGCGGCGGAGGAGGCTGCGGCTTTGGCAGAAACTTTAAAGCCCAACCCCGAATACCGAATTGGCAAACTGTGCGAAGCGCTCCAAACGCGCCGCAAACTTGCTTAAATCATTCGAGAATGTTCGATGTGGCATGCAACCAGCTGAAGAGTGCAATGATGAGACGAGTTCGACACACTCAGCGTGCAGTGCAGTTCGGTTTAAAGCGCTGCTCGGGGATTAGAGAAAGACGCGCATGGAAATGAGTTGCTCAAATACGTATTAAATAATCATTTCACACACACGCACATGCACTCAAACATACGCAGCAGGCACACACATGCCTTGGCATAAATTGAAAAAAAAACACAACAACAAAAGGAAAAGGAAAATGTGGAATACTGAAAAAACACAATTTATTAAAATCAAACACACAAAAATAACGCAATTAGTGGCGGGTTGGAGCATTAATAAATTGTTGTGTACTCTCTCTCTCTCTCTCTCTCTCTCTCGCTCTCTCACTCTCTTTCGGTTGCTGTCTCTTTCGCGCTGTCTCTGTGTGTGTTTGTATGTGGCTTGTTTTATGAGTTTTTCGTTTTAATTTCCTTCTCTTAATGGAAAAAAGCGAGCGGAGAAAGCAGCATGAGAACGGAGAGCAAAAAGCAGTGAACGAGTGGGTGGGGGAGGAGAGAGAGAGGAAATGGGGGAGAGTCACACGAATGCTGCGTATAATAAATATGAGTTTGATACGAAAAATGCAATTAAAATGTATGAAAGGAGCTCGACGAAGACGCAACGCGCACACACACACACACACACTCGGCGACTGTGTGGAGGCCATTCATGCAAAACATCAAAGTGGCAGCGAGCGCAGGAGTGAGCGAGAGGGAAGGCCAATGCGTAGGCAGAGGCAGACGGCAATTTAGCGTAGCAGACTTTTAGGCTCGCCAAGAAAAAGTTAAAAATCTGCAATCGAGAAATACAAATGAAATTAAATGTGCCTGTGTGAGTGTGCCTGTATGAGTATGCGCCTTTGTGTGTGTATGTGTGTGTGTGTGTATGTATGTTTGTTGTGCTTGGAGTGAATTCTTGTTCATTAACAGGCGCCACTTGAGCAACAACAGCAACTGCGGCACTTAAGCGGAGCAGCTGTCGAACTGTGGCAATAGCATACATAACGCAGATAGAAGAAAACACAGCAGTGAGCTGGCCAGGGGGGAGCAGGGAAGGGAAGGGCGGTAGCAGGAGTAGCGAATGTATACGCGCTTGACTTTGACTTCAATTTCAACGCGCGCGTGAAGAGTCAAAAGTAACTGCTGCGTTTCAGTGTCTCATCTTGCTGCCATCTATACTCCTCCTCTGCTCCCTTCTTTGCTCTCTCTTACTCTCCCACTCACCCACTCTCTCTCTCTCTCCTCGTCCCGGCCACAACTACCGTTTAATCTTTTCCTTTTGCTGCCCTGCAGCATTGTGTGCGTTGCTGCTGCTGCTGCTCGCCTTACAGTTCATAAATAGTCAACAACCGCAGCCTGAGCCCTGCACAATGCCATGTTACACTCCCCCACTCCCCCACTCTCTCACTCCCTCTCTCGCCCCCTTTCCCTCTCCTTCTTTTCACTTCTTTCTTTCGCTCGGCCCCTGCGTGCTGCCTCGCTTGCGGCCTTTCACATGCGATTTCCTTATTGTTGCCGTTATGTGATTTGCAGTGAAAGTGCAGCAGCAACAGCAGCAGGGGCAGCCTCGCATAGTCTGCGCCCACATCTTTTCCCCCTGTTCCACCCCTGCACTGCCTACGGCTTCCGCCGGTTTGGCAGCTGCCTTCAATGAGCCACCGCCTTTATGCTTCACTTCCGTCAATCGTCTCTCGCTTATGGCCGATCTCAGTTGCTCGTCCGTTGCTAAGTGCCAACGGAAAGCGGAAGTCAACAGCAGGCGACGGCGGGCTACCGGAAGCAGAGGGTGGGCAAAACGTGGAGAAGAGGAGGGGGGGTGGAGTGCGATTCAACTCCTGCCCTCGCCGCATTGTTACGTTTTGTGTTGTACATTTTTATTAGCGGCAATCAATCGGCTTAAATGGCTGCCTGACAGCGCACAATGGAGCAGCGGGTGCAGGTACGTATATATATATATATATATATATGTGTGTGGGTGTCTAAGAAGGAGTGGGGATTCTTCTAAGGCTGTTAGAGTGAGTCTGTGATGAGTCTTGATTACGTTGTGGGGCGAGACAATACAAACCTTTGGTGCCTTTTGATGATTTTGAGATTTGCACAAAACTTGCCACAACATGACTAAGTGTATTTATGTGTGTGTGTAGTGTGTATGTGTTTAGGTATCTGCATCTCTATCAAAATGTAACTGTATCGCATGCATAACTAATACTGCTCATTAGAAATTATTACAACAGTCGCAGCTTGACAGTTATGCACCTTGACCTGAACTAAAGTAACTGATCTGTGACACACACACACATACATATACAAACCTGCAGTTATTGTGTGTGGTCAGGCATAAATGTGGATGCAGTTTAAATAAAGCTGGGTGGGTGGGGGTGGTGCAAAATAAGCAAGCAAAAGGAGAACCAAACAGACTGCACGAAATCATTTGCATGCCAAGCCAAATGTCAATGAGTTGTCATTCATTTGCACACACACACACACACCAATACATACATTTGCACGCAGGCATTGCTTTATTTGCGTGTTAAGCTGTGGCTGCCACATTGAACACCAAATGGCCATTTGGGGCAGAGTCGATGCCGAGTCGATGCCACCAATTGGCAGAGCAGGCAGGCAGCAGCCAAATCCGTTTGTGATTTACAAATGTAAGCCACTCGGCCATGCGCCTCCATGCCTGCCCATGTGTCCCTCCTCCTACCCGCCCTCCTGTCCATTCTCCTGCTGCTTCTGCTGCTGCCAGGGAAATCCCAAATGAAATACTTAAATGAAATCACAAACTGTTAACGCACAAACATCGAACATCAAACAAACATTCGAGTGCAGCTCCATGTGTGTGTGTATGTGTGTGTGTGTGTGTGTGTGCATTGTCAGCTCTGCGATGGGGCCAAGATTAATTGTCCGAGTTGGTCGAATCAAACCAAGTGCAAGGCTCGCAACTGCAGCCTCCCTCAACAGCGAATCGCAATTCGAAATATGCCCAAATGTGCAACATCTGTCTGCCCCCAGCTGTGGCAGTAACAACAGCAGCAGCAACAGCAACAGCACCAGAGCTGTACTTGTATTAGTGCAAGTATTCATTCCATTAGCTCGAGCAAACAGCTCCGCAACGGCTACGGTTACGGCTACGGCTAATTAATTGCGGCGTTTATTTTAACATTGCCAACTCACTTGTGTTAATTTATGCTAATTCGTTAGCCACACCCACCGCCCCCTGCGCCAAAGATATTAACCTGCCACTAGCAGCCAATTACACAGCACATCCATAATGAAGTGCCTGCGGCTCAAGAGGAAGGGGAGCAGCTACAAAGCTATTGCCTGTTTACAGAGTAACTCACAGTCGAGTCAAGTGTCGGCTGCATTTATTGTCTTCAATTGTTAACAGGGTAGTTTACAGTCGAGTTAAGTCCATAGTGTTGATCAGAAATTAGAATTGTACAGTCGAGTGTGCCCAAAACTGTCGCCAACTTAAGTTATCCTAGCTTTTGTAGAGTCTAAGATATAGATGTTCATACGAACAGAAATGGCATTATTCTCTCAACTGCTGCTGATCAAGAATATATACTTTTTGTGGCATCGAATATTAGCCCTTCTAGCAATTACAGACAAAGTTACAATCTCTACCGCTCTAAATTAAATATAAGTTCATAATATATTAATATGATACAATGAATAGGTACTTTGTTTATTCTTAATTCTTAAATATATTAATCGATTTTTATTGTACGGACAACTAATTGAAATAATTTGAACAATTTAACCTGCAATTATTCCATTATTTATTGCTTTACCTTCTCATCGTTTATTATACTTTTTAGACGAAATTAATGAACCTTCAGTTACTTTAAAGAGAATTGGACACCAATGATATTGAAGTTACGAATATTCAGATTTTAATAACTGTGAATTTGATTCTTACATAATTCCAACAAATGAACTTGCAAATGATGGATTTCGTTTATTAGATGTAGATAATCGAATTGTTTAACCTATAAATTCTCAAATTCTTAAATTCAATTTTGAACAGATTTAAACAACTTAATTCCAAGTAAATGTACTAACTTTTTATAGTTATAGTAAACTTGTTAAACTTAAAGGATTTATAGAGAATCATTTCACTATTTTACGCAAATTTGTCGATCTTTTAGCTACTAGCAGACTCCACATTCTCTTCTGCCTTTGAAGGCCCTGCATAGCTGTAATTAATTAGTATTATCTCGCCAGGTCTGGGTCTGGACGCAGTTGAAGAAGTTGAATGCTTTGAAAATTCTCAGTTTGCTGGAGCTGCTGCGTGTGCAATAAAAGCCGCACTCATGACACGATGATGGCATCGCTATAACCATAACTCTTTTTTGCGGGGCAGCTTTTCCCTTTTAAATGCGAGAGGGAAGGCAAATAGTGTGTGTGCGGTGCGAGGTGTGCGTATTAGAGTGTGTGTGTGTGTGTGTCTGCGAGACTGCTGCTGTGTGTGTGTGTGCGTTGTTTTTTCACTCCTCCAGCTGGTCTTTATTTTTTGTTGCACGTCGCACAGTCGATATATCAACAACTTTCATTTGCGTGTGCTAGACTAACCCCTTCCCTCTCCTGCCCTCTTCCCCTACTGCACCTCTTCACAGTCGCCATCCTCCCTTTAAATGCATTTATGTTTGCTGTTTGCATGCGTTTAGCTTCGTTAGTTGTCGTTAGTCTCTGAGCCGCTTGCCAGCTTCCCCTCCATGCCCCATGCCCCCTTCCCCCTCTGCCACCTTCTCTTGCTGCCCGTTGCCCGCGTTGCCAGCTGTCCCGTTTCCAGTTGGCAGCCCGCACCACAGGCGTACGCTAAAAGTGTTGACAGGGCAGTGAAGGAGGGGTAGGGGGATGGGAGAACGGAAGGCAGGAAGGAAGGTCTGCTGCTGTTGCTGCTGTGTGTGTTTAATTGTCGCAATGCGACCGGCAACAAAGCGCACCCGGCTGCAGCAGCAATCGCAGCGCAGCGCAGCGCAGCGACACCCCCAAAGAGCAGCCCCTCTTCCTCAATCCCCCTCTCTCTCTTCCTGCTCTTTCAGGCCACTGCCAGCCATTTTTCAATGCACATATGTGTGCGTGTGTCTGTGTGTGTGTGTGCGAGCTGCTGCTGCTTCTGCTGGCAACGTAAATCGCCAAAATTGTCCCG
The DNA here is from genome assembly GCA_018903675.1 of Zaprionus capensis. Taxonomy (NCBI): domain Eukaryota; kingdom Metazoa; phylum Arthropoda; class Insecta; order Diptera; family Drosophilidae; genus Zaprionus; species Zaprionus capensis. The sequence continues at coordinate 8,052,831 of JAEIFN010001073.1, read as the reverse complement.
ACAACGTCGTGTGTTTTCGGCTTTCGACGAAATTTGCCTACAATTTTTGCCAGTTGCCAGAAAACTTGGCACGGCAAAAAGGAAAGACAAATATTTTCGTTGCTTGTGTGATAAAAACTGCATGCGAGTGTGTGTGGTTAACTGTGTGTGTGTATGTGTGTGTGTGTGTGCATGGATGTTTGTGCGTGTGCCGCCCGAGAAAATATGGTGCAATAAACTTTGCGCTCGCGACATGCGCGCATTTTTGAAGGCTCCTGTTGAGCGCCACAGCCAAACAAACACACACACACACACACACACACACACACACACACACACACACACACAGACACACACACACACAACGTACGTATGCAATTTGAGTTTTTGGTGCTGCCAAAATTTTTAATTTCGTGTTACACTCGAGGCCTTTTCAAGTTACGAATAGTTTCGGCTGCGACTTCGCCAAACTGCTTCGGGGGCCATCAAGGTATGTAACATGCATGTGCAAGTACGTGGGCGTGGCACAAGGGATGCAATACTTCTACGACTTGAGTTGAAGACAATAGCGAAAAGTCGCAAAATCACTTACAACTGTGGGTGCTGTGAACATTTTTAAAGCACATGCAGTGACTACGAGTAACAGTTACTGCAAGAGTCACATACGTTAATTGGGAATGACTCATTAAAAGTGTAAGATATAATACAGTGAACAAAAGGAAGCGCAGTGACAGTAGCAGTTACAGTAAGCGAAACAGTTACAGGATAGCAACAGTGACAGTTACAGTGACGGTAGCAGTTACATTGACAGTAGCAGTTACTGTGACAGTAGCAGTTACAGTGACGGTAGCAGTTACCGTGATAAACAGATTTACTATGACAGCAGCAGTTACACGGAAAGTAGCAGTTACAGTGACCGAAGCAGTTACAGTGATCGACACAGTCACTATTACAGTAGCAGTTACAGTAACGGAAACAGTTACTGTGACAGTAGCAGAAACAGTAACACTGGAAGTAACAGTGACGGTAGCAGTTACAATGACAGTAGCAGTTACTGTGACAATATTTACTGTGACAGCAGCAGTTACACGGATAGACAGTTACATAAACCGAACAAGTTACTGTGACAGTAGCAGAGACAGTAACAGTGACGGGAGCAGTTACTGTGACAAAAACAATTAAAGTAACAGAAACAGTAACTATGACAGTAGCAGTTACATTGACCGAAACAGTTACACATCATAACTTGGGTAAACTAAAGAGTTTAAATAATTAATTTATTTTATTTTAATAATTACTGATACCCCACAAACCAACGCAATACAAATTGCACTGATAATGCAGGCAACTCAATTTGACACAAATAATAGCAGTCACTGCTCCCGTCACGAGTGAAAGATGAAGAGTAGCAGTTACCGCAAGCCGAGTTAATGAGGAGGGCAAAAAAACGCAGCAGGTGAATCGACCAGAAGCTTAGCCAATTTGACACTGCGACGAAGCTACAAAATTAGGTAGAGAAAAAGGAATACAGTGGAAGAAGTGTGAAGAGTAGAAGGGGGGAAGGAGGACAAAGAGGAAGGAAGGGGAGGGGGAGGGTGAGCAGTGAGCTAGGCAGATAACAACAGGTGTCTCCGGCTCAACGCTAATGCCGGGCCATAAGCTCAGTTGCAGACGGCAACCAATTGGGCGGATTTATGAAGTGTGGCACGAGCAGAGAGAATGCGGGCAGCAGAGGGGTTACAGAATGGGGAGGGGGGGAGGAGGCGCTTAGGCGAAACAAAGCCGGAGACATGCACACAAATTGCGCAAGCAAACAAACAAGCACAAGACGCGGGCCACGCCCCCAGCAAGGCAAACCAAGCGTGGGAGCAGCAACAGCAGTGCGGCAGTGGGAAGGGAGGAGGGAATGATGACGAGGGGGGAAGACAGAAATTTGGGCAACTCCCCAAGGCAGGCAGGCAGGGCGAACAGGTAACATTTTTATTAACAATAACTTATTTTGTGTAATAAACAATGTCGGCATTGTCTGTTTCCGTTTCGGCTCGAAGAGCGACTGCACGGACAAGAGGGCACGGAGTCAAAGCCAGCAATGGATAGGGAGACGAAGACGGAGACGGAGACGTCGCTGCTGTAGCCGCAGAGGAGCAACCGGAGCTGATGCTGAAGCCAAAGCCTGCGCCTGAGCTGGCACTTGAGGCGCCGCTTCAGCTGCTCGACATGGAAAGAGAATTCATGTTGTGTGAGTTGTGTGCCGAGGACTTTGTTAGCGGGATTACCTCAATTCCTGGCTCTTGGCTTCCGGTTGCCGTCAGAGTTCTCCGTGTGGCTGGCGTGTTGCGTGCAGCGTGTTGCCTCTCCTACTGTTGTGTTTGTTGTTTGTGCGACTGCTTAAGTTACCCGTTGCCGTTGCCAGTTGCCAGTTGCTGTTGCTCCTGGTTGCTGCTTCAGCTGTTGTGGCTGCTACTGCTGCTTTTTGCTGCTCAGCTCATGCTGTGGCTGCTGCCACTTGCCACTTGCCATTTGCCACTTACCTCATGCCCATTTCTGTGGCTGCCACCCGCTGGCGTTTTGTGCGCTCACCTAATAAAAGCTACAAATAATCACGCATTTATTATGCTCCTCAGCTGCATGCGTGTGCGAGTGTGCATGTGTGTGTTGTCGTTTATCATATAATGTCGGACAAAAAAATGTTACAAATTCGCCGCAACTTGTCTTTTGTTCTAAGCCGCAGCTGCCCTAGAGACTCCATTCCAGATTCTGATTCAGCTTCTGATTTCAATTCTGATTTCACTTTGCAGCTGTCTCTCTCTCTCTTACGTTCTCTCCCTTTCTCTCGCTGCCTTTGTCTTTCCCGTTCTGATTATCATCATAATGAAAGCTCTTGCTGTGCTTATGCCAGCATCTTGGCCTTATTCAACACTGATTCGCATCTGCACTCCCGTCTACCTGTTCCCCTTCTTAGTTCCCCTTTACCTTCCACCATGCACAAGCTCTGCCCCGCTTGAGCTCTTCATGAGGGTTGCGGTTAAGCAGATAATGGGTTAGTTAAAGATGTTGCCCTAAGTCGATAATTGGGGCTTGATTTGCATTATGACGGATTGTTCTCGAGATAAGCTCGCTCGATTTATGAGCTGGATAGCTCTGAGTTTGGTCTTATTTATGAGCACCTTGTACGCTCCTTCGTGAGTGATTTGCCTTTCTAAAATCCAAAACAAAATGGAGCAAGAAATAAAGAGAGTGATGGCCCTCTCCCTGAAGCTGACCATACCCAACTTATTCTCAAATCTAGCCTTAGTTTGCTTCGTCTTCTTCTACTTCTTTTCTTTCTCTTCATCTTCTTCTTCTTCATCTGCTTGTCGGCAATAATGATATCCCTGTACTTTGCAAAGATTAATCAAGCTCGACTAATGCCGTCGGGTCTGTCGCAGCTAATCGATAAATTTGAGTGTCGCCACTGAACTTTGTTGTCGCTTTTTATGGCTGACCAGGCCGGAATGAGTTGGGTACTGCGATTGCGATTTTAGAGCCCATCCTCGCGAGGTACTTTCGAGATACTTTCGTTGTACTTTGGCGTCAGTTTTGGGCCGAAAGACCGCGACGTGTCCGTTGCAAATCAGGTGGGTTGTCTCTGCCCGGCAATGCTCGGACTGCAATGCTCATCTGTGGCAGCTGTCGTGGCACATTGTTGGACTGCAGGACTGCCCGACAGATCCGACAGGGGACAGGGGACAGGGAACAGCCCCACCGATTGGGCCTTCGTCCAAGGCAATCGACCCAAAAACTTGGTCAATTGGCAATAAAATCAAAAGCGAAAAAACTTGAAGAGCAACAGTAGCCAAGATGACGACAAGCACGAGCAGGACAAGCAGGCAAAGAGCAGGCGAGGAAGGAAGGGGGGGAAAGTTATTCGACAAAGTCCAAGCAGCGTGTCTGGCATTCCAAATGCGACGCGGTCAGCTTGAGTGGGGTGCAGGGCAGGGCAGGGCAGGGTAACGGTATATCGGGGGCTTCGAAGTTGGTTCATAAAACGCTTTGTACGCTCAAACAGACACAGTAATTGGCGATACACCAACACACACACACACACACACACACACATGATCCTTGCCCAGTATTTTGTCTTACGGAAGAGGGCGACCCAAAAAAATGAGAAGGAAACTTTGGCGGCGACGCGCCTTTCATAAACTTTGAGTGTTTCTGGTTCTGGCATGCACTTATTTTCTTTATATTTATTTATATTTCGCTCAGCATCGAAAGTCCCTTTCCTTCCCCCTTCCCCCCTGCTCTGCCTGCCTATCCTTCATAGCGCACATATTTTCGTCTACACTTCGCATCGACTTGGCTCCGGCGGCGGCGTCTTTTTCTTATTGAGTGGTCATAAGTTTTGGCCAGTCTCTCCAGCTGCTTCCATCTGTCAGTCCTCGTGGCCCTTTCTGCAGTTCTGTAAAAAAACACACACACACAAGTACACACATGTAGAGGGCAGCATCATAATAATATTTATAATAAAATACACCAACGAAATTATGAAGGAAATTTCCGCTCTTTGGCTGCTGCTGATGGTGCTGTAGAAAATTTATTTCACATTCACTTGCTCCAAAATATGTGCTACAAATCGTTGAGCCTGCATTCCACAGTCAAGTCAAGTCCTTCCCCCCCTGCCCAACCCGTTCCCCTGCCCTTTGGAATCGCAATTGCATTTCAATGCAATAAGCAAAGTTATTCCTTTGCATTGCCAATTGCCAACAACTGCAGCAGAAGCTGGAGCAGCATCCTTGAAATTTCGACTTCCTTAGCAGCTGCCCCAACTCCTACTGCTGCTCCAGTTGCTTCAGCTGCCCCTCCATGTCTCCATGTCTCTGTCTCCGTGCCTGTGTCCGTGTCTGTGCGGGGGCGAAAATTGTTTCACATTTGCAGTCATAATCCAATGCAAGGCGCATAACTGCTGCCAGTTGTGGAGGCGAAACTGCTTCGCCTGTTATCCCTTAGCTGCATTAATGCCGCACTGCAGCATGCGGCATGCAGCACGCGGCATCTACTTAAATTGCTAAATTCTTCAGCACTTAATCAGAAAACAGAAAAAACTTCTTCTTTTTTCTTCCTCCATACCCCGCAAGCAGGACGACTCTGGCATGTCAGACAATGCAATTAAGTTGGGATCAGTTTCAGTCTTTGGCAATTTTCTTTAACAGCTGAAAGCTTTAAGCTTTGTTAAAACTAGAAAGCTTCGTTGGGGATTTATTTTTATCAAACAACTTAGTTAAATATTCCTTTTATCTACAAATATTTTGTTCAATGTACACAACGCTAACTAAATACGGATTTAAAGCTGCGAGACGTGAAAAGCAGCAAAGTAAATTGCTTAAAGCTTTGTTAAGGATTAACTTTAATCAAACAACTCTGCTAAATGTTTATCTTAAACAAAAGCAATACTGATTTGAAGATTTGAGACCTGAAAAGCAGCTGAAAGCTTCTGCCAAGCTAATAACTTACAATTTTAAAGCTTTCGTTGTGAATTAATTTTAACCAAAAACTTTTATAAGTTTTTACCATATTCAAACTCAAAACTAATTTGAAGTTGCGAGATGTGAAAAGTAGTTTAAAGCTTCGCTACAATCATACAGCTTAGTCCAGGAATTAATTAGAAACTTCGAACTTCGCTGTACCTTCCTCTTTTCAACACATTCCTTTATGCAAACAAATTAAATTCCATATTAAAGTAGTTGATTAGCATGTCACAGCTTGAAAATACCATGAAAGCTCTAGCGAAAGCTCTGCAGCGGCAAACGTAGCTCTCAATCAAACCGAAAGCCACTCGAAAAGGCAACAAAATGTTTTGGCCCGCCATATGAAATTAGTATTTTGTATAATTAATGCGCAAATCGATCAAACAAAGCGGCAAATTGAAATGTGCAGAGCAAGTCACAATCGAAATGGGTACCCAAAACCGAAACCAGAGACCAGCAAACCAGAAAACCAGAGCACCAGCAAAACCAACACAAACCCAAGCACAAAATCGAAATCGAAATCGAAAACGAAAACGATACGAGAAGCGAACGCAAATCAAAATTCGAATTGGAATCACATTATGACAATTGCAAAGCGAAGCGACAATGCGAAATGTGAAATCAAATTTGCATTTGGCCAACGCCCCCTTACCCCTTTGCCCGTCACCCGTCGCTGCCTCCCCTGGCTACACTCAATATTAGTACAAACAATGATCGCATTGGGGCGCCACAGATGCGTTGCAGCTGCAACAAAATACTGCACACTTGCAATGGCAATTTACCACTCATTAGTTTGTGCACGTATTTTGTGGCATCGAGGCGAGGCGAGGCGAGGCGAGCCTCCCCGCACTGCGGGGCGTATACGTGTTGAGAAGCCTAGCTATGCTGTGCTGCACTCGGCCGGACTGGGCCGGACACGGCCGCACCGAGTGTAGTGCATCATTTTAATGAATTTGCACTTTCGTCGGACGTCACAAAGGAGTAATTACTTAATGCACGCAGCACGCTGCACGCTGGACTGGAGATTGAGCCGAGTTCAGGCCGTGGAGAAAGCCGGACCACAAAATCAAAGTCCGTTGCATGAAGCCTGGAAGTGTCAGTGCCACAAATCAAAAGCCAGTCGGGCCCCGGCCGGATGAGAATGCTGGCTGCCTGGCGGATGGATAGAAGGATTCCTGGCTTGCTCACTGCCTGACTGACTGACTGACTGACTGACAGACTGAGGGACTGGCTGCGCTGTCTCACTGTCTGTCTGTCTGCGTGTCTGACTGTCCCTGAATGTCCTGCTGGCCGACTGGCCTGCACTTGTAGCACTTTTCAAGCACTGAGCAGACTAACACCAAAGCCAAATGAGTTCAGCGCCCTGTTGAGCAGGCAGAGAGAGACAGAGGGAGGCAGATGAGCGTGAAGCTGAACAAAGACGAGTCAGCAGCTGACAGGAGTGGCAGTGTGGAAGAGACAGAAAGAGAGGTAGAGGGGGGGTGCAAGAGAGGGTAGACAGGGTGCCACTCTAACTGCCACTGTGTTGTTACTATTGCCGCTTTCTGTCTCTGCTAACGAGTGGCGAGTCGAGCAATGATTGCGGTTACTTCTCGGTTTTCATTTCATTTTTCATGCCATTTTCTTTGACTCTGTTTGCAGCGCACCCTCACCCTGCCCCCTGCCCCTGCCCCTGCCCCACCAATGACTGGTGTGCGGTCTGCTCGCCTGCTCAGCATCTGCTCCGTTTGCTTGTTAAGCACTTTAAACAATGTGGCTGCAGTGCATCTCCCATTTCTGCTCCATCTCCCATTCCCCTCCCCCCCCCTCCTTCTGCTTGCTATCCCCCTCTAAGCGTCACATTGTTAAATTTAATTTTGCCACTTGTTTAACAACGACTGCGAACGAGCGAAACATTCGCATCCGCATCCGCAGTCGCACCCGCAGTCGTTACTCGTTCTCGTTCTCATTCTCATTCGCCTTCTTCTTGTCTCTGCTTTGACTTTGACTTTGAGTCGCCACGCTGCCGCACCAAGGCGCAATTTGTCAAATGAATTTCGAGTCATTTCGCAAAATTGCACTAGCTAAGTTAGCGGGAAAGCGTGGAGAGAGCGCAGCACTTGACACGTCAACTGCTCAAGTGGACAGCGGACAGCGGACAGCAGGACAGCGGACAGCAGACTGCAGGGGGTAGTGGGATCAATGTGAAGTCGGGGGGTGTAGCAAATATTTTAAATATATTATGCGCGAATATTACCTGCGAGAGTGACAGGTGCGCGTTGATTGCGCCGCAAATTGCTTCTGACTGTGCGCCCATCGCGTATACGCCCCTTGTGCTGCTGCTGCTGTTGGTGCTGCTGCATTGCAACAGCGTTAAATTTAATTTTCCAATTAAATGCCAAAAGTTTGTTGGTGCTGTTGTTGTTGTTGTTGTAGTTGTCTGTTTGGCTTGTTGTTGCGTAAAGTTTTTTGCGTCAAACTGACATCGGGGAATATTACAAAACTCGGGCACGCAGCCAGACGGAGGACGAGAGGCAGCAGCCGCGGCAGCGCTATAAAAAACTACCACACAAACACACACACACAGAGGCAGACACAAACTGGCACACGCACAGCAATTGGATTTGTTTTGGTATCGCTTGCAAACACATCCGAAAAAACGCGAGTAAATAAAACAAAATGCAAAACCGGCAAAAAAAAGGAAGAGAAACCCAAACAAAGAAACGACTAAAACAAAACGTAAATTGCGAAAATCGAACAGCGCGAAAAGTTAAGCGACGGAGAGGAGAGAGGTGGGAAGGGAGACAGACTGAGTTGCAGTCAAGTGCTGTGGGCAGTGCTGGCTGGTTTGGGGCGTGGCAGTTTGATGGCCACAATGAGATAAACATTTTCAATGGCAATTCCGATTAATTAACCATCGCGAATCCACTCACAAATTGTTTGACAATCAACCACAGCTTTTTTTAGCCGACAATTTAACGATATACTATATCCATTTATATCGGTTTATATGGAGTGTGTGCTCTGGCCAACGAGTTTATCGCCATAGCTAAAAATTTAAGGTTGCTGTTGCAATTTGTGCGTTAAATCAATTGTGTTTTTTAAAGATCGTTTAAGCAAACACAGCAGACTCTGATTTATATTTTATCGATAGACTCGGGGATTATGTGGAAAAACATGAGGATAAAAAGTGAAAAAAGCGCTTTGTTATTTCAATTTAGTTGCCGCCAGAGCAGCCGAAAGCAATATAATTATAATAAAAATATTGGTGGATAACAGAAAAAAACACATTGAGGTTAAAGGTGTCGGTTGATAGGCAAGTGGATTAAGCACAGGCAAATAAGAGAGAGAGTGAGAGAGTTATAAATATTTAGTTTATTATATCTAGAGAGTGAAGGGTAGTGGGCTAGCGAGTCTCTAAATGATTCAGAAATATATCAAAGATTCGCCAAACTGTCAAAGAGAGTTGCAATCATAACAAGCCTGCAACTCTGACCAAGCACAGCAGCAGTGGCAGTGGCAGCCCCAGCTAATCCCATGGACATGCTGCATTATCCAGCAACAACAACAACAACAACAACAGCAGCTTGGCGGCTTGTCGGGCAACTTTCCAAGTTGAACTCAGCTTTGCGCTCTTGTTATTTTTCTCTCAAGTTCTCTCGACACTTTTCCACATGAAATTTGTATAAATTTCATTTGACATTTTGCGCGCGCAACTTTTGCTATAAATTTGAGATATTTTTGGGCAATTTTCGAGGCCCCTCTAATAGGTGGTGGAGGTCTTGGGGGGAGAGGTGCGCCACATTAGCCAGCAACCAATTGAAATTAGAGTGCGTCCAGGCAGTTAGTTGGAAGGTTGCTTGCTTGGTTGGCTCGGCGCGTTGCGGCGCAGCGAAAGTTTCGCGAATAACTTTGCCTGCAATGTGGCGGCAAATTGCAAGAAGAAGTCGCGCCAGAAATTAAGCGGCCAACCGCAGCAGGCAACCAATCTACAATCCCCCAAGGCCCCTCCCCCCCTCTCCCCTCCCTGAGCACATGTCCAACTAAATAAAAGTCAAAGCAAACAATTTTCCATTTTATTTGCCTGCCAACTTGAGGCCACAAATTCGAAATTTTAGCTGGCAACCACAGTCCAATACCTTCCTGCCGCACCTCTCCCCCTCTTCTTACCCCCTTCTCACAGGCAACAACACATTTTCACCCATCGCATCTCATTTCATCTCATTTCGCTTTGCTTCGCTTCGTTTGGCTTTCGCAAGTGTCTCAGCTGGCCGTCGACGCCGCTGCGGCTGCTGGCAAATAATTAATTATGCAGCGCCCGAAACTATGCAACAGTTATCAGTGGCTATCCCCCTGTACTGCCTCAGCCCCAGTCCCAGTCCAGTTCCCCCCTTAACCACCTGCCAAAAACTTTTGTGTATTACACGCGGCGCGCTCATCAAGCCGAAGCATTTGACGTTTGCTGGCCAAAAAAGTTAAATGAGTTTTTATGCCAACAGCCTGACGCACCCTTACCACCCCCCCCCCCACTTGCCCACAGCAAGCCTCCTGCTGCCTGACCCTGCTTTTCTAATTGGAAAAAGACGCGCGTCCGCGTTCGCTGGCAATGACAATACAAAAGTTTGCAGCTCGGCGAAATTGAAATAAATTGCCGGCAATAACAACAAACACAATAAATAACAATGAACGAGTTGGCAGCACCTTTCACGGGGGGCCTCAAGACGGTGGCAGCAGGGCGGTGCAGGGGGGTGAGGATTGGATCTAATGGGGGAGCTGCGCTGCGGCCATTTAAAACTTGATTAAGGCGCCGACGATTGGAGGCCAGAGACCAAAGGCATTTGTTGTTGTTATTGCTTCCCCCCTTTACCCCCCCTCTTCCCTCTTGTAGATTGTTGACTTTGCGAGGCAAATGGAAATTCATCGAGCTCTCTCATGCATGTGGGCCGTTAAATCGCTTTAATTGCCAATTTCCGGTTAAGTAATTAAAAGCGTTTTGCCTGCTCGACACGGAAATTGGTAGAAGAGCAATTAAATGGCAAACATATTTCGTGTTCCTTCAACCACGCGTCACGAATCACGAGTCACGAATCACGCATAACGAATCCGTGTACGGGGGAAGCGTTGCTAGAAATGAATAAATTAATGTGCACATGAATGATTGTCTGATTGATTGATTGACGCACAGAGTCAGCTCCAAACCAGCGCCAGCACTCTTCCTCTCTCTCTCCCTCTCTCTCTCCCCCTCTCCTTCTGCCTCTCTCTATTGCTTCCTCTCTGCCTGTTGCCGGCAGCCTGCCAATCAGTTACTCTCTACTTGTTTTACAATAAACATTTCAATTTATTTCATTTCTCTTGTCAATATTTTCGCCCTCAATTATTTTTGAAAAAGTTGAAATTCACACATGTTTGAACATGATTGAACCTGACGCCGTTTGCATTATAGTGAGTGCAATCGTGCGCGCAACCCTGAATCCACTACAGAACACTAATTCCCTGGTACCTTGCAACCTTCCAATCTTGCAAACCTGCAAGCTTTTCAAATGCCAACAGCAACTAGAATTGTCTGAGTTATAACTTCAGTTTAAGTATATGATATGACACTCCATTGGGACTATCATTACTTCTGCAAATATCAGTCGTGCTGACCTCAATTTCATGTGACGTCCTCAGTGACTTTACAATTATTTTTGAAAACAAAAAAGCAACTGTAGATTACGTGATATCTTCGATTTTTTGGCAATTCATTGCAGAGCGGGAAGCATCATCTTGCTCGAGTAAAAGTTAGGGTAGGTAGGGTAGACCGGGTAGATAGGGTGGACAGGGACAGAGACGAGCTGTCTTAAAGCTCCTGCCTTAATTGCATTTGTCTCTCCTACTCCTCCTCCCACTTCCTCTCACAACTAATGGGCGAAAGAAGACTATAATGGACTCGAGCTTGAGCATTTAATTGCGAATATTTGCACGTTTGCCCACTTGCCCATTCACTCATTCGCTTATTCACTCATTCACTCATTCGCTCGTTCGCCCATTCGCATATTCGCGTATTCGGGTGTTGCAATAAATACAAAAAATAATTAACTCATTAAATAAGCATTTTGGCGTTTGCATTTGCAATTTGCTGCCCAGAGCAAGGCAAGGCAGGGGAGGGGGAAGGCTGGAGAAGGGGTGGAGTGTGTCATAAATATTGCTTAATGTTTGGCATCAGCCAAATGGCGGCTGGCCTCGTGGCAGGATGCCCAGAAGAGGCAGCAGTGGCAGTGGCACACCGAAGCACACCGGGTGCCATAATGTGTTTGTGTTTTGACTAATGCACGAGCTCTGGTCCAGTCAGCCCGAGGGGCATGGTCACACATACTCACACACACACATACAAACACATACATGCACACCAGGCACTGTACAGGGTTCGCAGGAGAAGGTGGCAGGTAATACTCGTTGTGCCTAGGCCGCAATTAATGCCAAATGCCAAGAGAGACAGGACAGCACAGACAAGCATGTGTAGGTGTGGCATGTGCACATGTGTGTGTGTGCAATATACCTATGAGTATGTGTGTGTGTGCGTGTGTTCTTTGCCCTGCCGGCACATGGCCGGACATCATCATTATTGTTCTTAACAACTTACAGCAAATAATAAAAGCATCATTTATAATATTCACTGTGTGTGTGTGTGTGGGAGTGTGCGTGCGTGTGTGTGTGTATACGTGTGCCATTTTGTTGCTCACTTAATAATTTAGTTAATTAATTTGCACACACACAAAAGCCAAAGTCGAAAACTTTTGCCACACTTAAATTTCTTACACTCAATTAACATGCAGAATTATTTAGCTAAATTGTCGCACACACACTCACACACACACACACGGACAAGGCGAAAGAAATCTCTTGCATCATATATATGCACACAGATAACAGAGAGGGGGAACGGGGGGGGGGGGACTGCAGGGGCAACAATGGCAACGACAAATGCTCCAATTGTTGGCATTTGCAATTATTCATACGCCACGTAGACAAATGTGCTGACAGGACACGTACACGGACATACACAAAAGACATGCAGGGCACGCCAGCAGAGGAGGACAGTGGACAGAGGACAGTGGACACAGGACATGGCAGGACATTCCAGTTAAGATTTGTTGCCGGCTTGTAATTGTCGCAGATAATTAAGTTGCAAGCACTCGCAAGTCGCCAGGTAAGTCTCCTCCAGGTGTGCCCAACTGTGCGCACGTGAACAGCAACCCGAATGGGAATGCCAATGGGAATGCGAATGGGCATAGGAATGGTGCGTATGCGTGTGTGGATAAAGCTTGCCGATCCATTAGTGCCTGCCAGCTGGCAAACAGCGCATTGCCCAACTAATTGTCCGTGTCCGTGTCCAGGTCAGCGCAGTGGGTCAACTAGCGGAAATGAGATCATTAGCAATGCGATCTGGTTGGCAGTAGAGAGACAGATAAGCTAACAGACAGACAGGTAGCAAGACAGAAAGAGGCAGAGAGACAGACAAACAGACAGATAGATTGACAGACTGACAGACAGAGAGATAAACAGATAGATAGACAAACAGACAATAAGATAGACATTCAGACATACAGACACACAGACATACAGACATACAGACATACAGACATACAGACATACAGACATACAGACATACAGACATACAGACATACAGACATACAGACATACAGACATACAGACATACAGACATACAGACATACAGACATACAGACATACAGACATACAGACATACAGACATACAGACATACAGACATACAGACATACAGACATACAGACATACAGACATACAGACATACAGACATACAGACATACAGACATACAGACATACAGACATACAGACATACAGACATACAGACATACAGACATACAGACATACAGACATACAGACATACAGACATACAGACATACAGACATACAGACATACAGACATACAGACATACAGACATACAGACATACAGACATACAGACATACAGACATACAGACATACAGACATACAGACATACAGACATACAGACATACAGACATACAGACATACAGACATACAGACATACAGACATACAGACATACAGACATACAGACATACAGACATACAGACATACAGACATACAGACATACAGACATACAGACATACAGACATACAGACAGACAGACAGAGAGACAAAGAGACAAACAGAAGAAGGAAAAATAGAAAGATAGGCCGACATTCAGATGGACAGACAAACAGACAGATAAATAGACAGACAAACATACAAACAGACAGATGAATAGACAGACAAACATACAAACAAATAGTGAAATAGACATACATTCAGACAAACAGAGAGCCAGACACTCAGACAGACCGACAGACATTCAGACAGAGAAACTGAGAGACAGACAGCGATACATTAGACAGACATATAGACAGAGGGACAGACTAGAACTTGTATTGCATAAAAGGGTTCAGTGCCAAGCTGCCGAGAAAGAATATTATTGGTTCAGTTAAAGTAGAACCAAGTCTGATATTGTGACAAATGTATCTAAACTTGACAATCTCATTTTATTTAATTTCATCAGCCTAACTTATAGACTGTAAGTGCCACAAAGAAAAGCTCTCCAGGCATAAGTTAACCTGTCATTTAACGTTATTTGTGGATTTGTGCATTTGAATGCGATGGCAAAACTTGTTTTCTTCCCCAATTAGACGAAATCTTTAGCCTTGGTCCGAGTGAATGGCGGAAGGAATCCTTTGACTGACGTCAGGCCAAGCGAACTGAACTTTCAGCTTGATAGTCTCTTTTGTGAAATGAAAAGTTACCGTTACTTAGGAGCCTTTCTTCGTGACTTTGCTCGTTATGTGCTGCTGCTTGTGAGAGAAACTGGCCAAGTGCTGCCTCCGACAACGTTGCCTGTTCCCCGTTCCCCGTTCCACGTTCCTGTTGCTGTTGCTATTTCTATTCCGGCTGCTGCTGCTGTTGCTGCTCATTATGGCTATCAAAAGTGAGAGAAACTGCAAAAAGATTATAAACAAAGTGCTCAGTTTTTGAGTCTTTGTAAAATATTAAAGCACATAATTTACAAGTGCGACCAGCAGCAGCAGCAGCAGCAGCAGCCAGTAGCCAGGACAATGCTGACAATGGCAGTGGCAGTGGCAGTGGCAGAGCCAGGACTGGCTCAGTTGTGGCCATGCAACAAGCCGGGCAACAATTTACAAAGCCAACACAATTTGTTGCTTCTTGCAAAAGAAGCTGAAGCTCAAGCTGAAGTTGGCAGCATACAAAAAATTGCCAAAGAGCGGAAGAAACAGTGACAGAGTAAGACAGAGGGGGTGTGAGGGGAGTAGTGGAAGGGCGAGTGGAAGAAATGAAGGAAGGAAGGAAGTGACAGCAGACTGTGGCATATTAAAGAACTTGCAGTTTATTGAATTATTTATTCAATCCATTTTCAACTGATTTATAGACAGCAGCATTGATAGCAAGTTGAGATAATTTTAAACGGGATTTCCTTTGTTTAAAGAATTGAAAAAGAAAAGAAATAATGCTGATATTGAAGGGGAAATTTCAAATTTCAGTTAGAGCACTCTTCACATATTTATGAAGTGATTAGGAGAACCTATGGAGTAGAATAATGAATTGTGAGAATAATCAGGAAATTCTTGGATTCAACATACGACAGTCTGGCAACTCTGTTGCAGTTAAGGTGCCAACAGCTGGCACAGTCTGCACTTCAACTTGGACAACGATTGCGATTCTCCACGAACTGAAACAGACACAAAACTTGCCTGCATTTTGCCCCATTTAATATGAAATATTTCGCATTTTTCCACATTTCTTTTTCTCACTTTTTGCTTGGCTGCAACTTTTCGTGCATCCCTCCCCCCCTTGCACGCCCCTGGCGGCAGTTGCCAGCTAAGACGAAGTGCCATAAAAACTTCAGCTCAACGCCGAGTGATAAATAAAACTATAAATAATTATGAAAAACAATTATGAGAAACGCAGGAGGCAAGAAAAAGCAAACTGAACAGTTGTGACAGGGAGAGAGAGAGAGAGAGAGAGAGAGATAAGAGAGAGAGAGAGGGCACGTCAGTCGAGTGCTTCATTAGCTGCTCGCATGCTGTCCTTCTCTGTCCTCATCTACTCGCACTCGCATAACTCCTGTGCTGCATCGTTAACGTGGCCATATAAACATGTTAGCACTTCAATGAGCAAGGGATTGTTTACACCGCTGACCCGTCCCCCTCCCACTCCTCCTCCTCCTCCTCCTGCTCCTGCTGTGTGTTCTCTCTCTCTCTGGGTCTCATTGACTCGCAAATTTTCACAGCTTTGTGCTCGTATCATAAAATTATATGGGCTCAGGGCACTTGAGGAATCCGTTGCTGATGTTGATGAAGATGATGATGATGATGATGATGATGGCGATGCCGTGTGAAGGACGCGTGTTGCAAGCGAACCACGCTAATTGTGGCAACCTGACAAATGTCGCACCTGCACACGGCGCAAATGGCCAACGGACTAACGGGCAAAATGGGATGCGGTGGACGTGGCAAGGACAACGGCGATGGCCAAACGGCAAATAAACATTACAGTAGGGATACAGCAACAACAACAACAACAACAACAGCAACAGCAACACATCAAAGGGTCGCCCACTGAAGCAGGTCTATTTTTTTGCTCGACCAATTGGGCTCGCAGGCAAGCGGACAGACGAGGGACTGCCCGCAATAAAAGCGCAACACGTAATTGTTGTTGTTACTGTTGTTGTTGCGGCCGTTTTTTTGCACTCTAATAGAGCTAACGGCGCCTCGTCGCAGCAATAATAAAAGAAAAGCAAAAGAAGAAGAAGAAGACAAAAAAAGCAAAGGGGAACCAAAAAAGCAATCAGAGTGTGAAAACAACGAAATCAAAAGAAAACGACAAGCAAAATGAAAATCTGCAAATGAATGAATGAAACAGAAAGAAAACACTTGTTAATGGCCACAGGAAAATTGGCGATGTGTGTGTGGGTGAGTGGGAAAGGAAGTGAGGCAGAGGAAGGGAGAGAGGAAGATTAAGGGAGGCAAGTTCACTGAAGACTGAGGATCGCAGGCCGCAGAAGACAGCACTGAAGATGGAGCTGAGCCACCACCAGGCAGTGCTCAGCTAGGTGGCAGATAGCCACGCGGCATGCGGCATGCGGCAAACTGAAAGTGGACAAATTGAAAGCCAACAAAGTGTTTGTTCATGCGCGCTGGCCAAGTCCAAGGGAGGACAACAAGCGCTCCAGGGGTAAAGCGGGGGGCTTGAGCCTGAAGGAGGCCTCGAAGTGCCAGTGCCTTGTCCAGTGTACACCCGGCAATCCTGTCCAGCGCCCGCCACTTCCCATGGCTGGAGTGCTGGGCAAACAAGGACATCGCGAAGTAATCAAAGCAAAACAGCAGCGAAATGAAAAGAGAGACAACTTGGTGGCTTCAATGTTTGCTTTGCTGTTCGCCGCGTTGTCTATTGGCCAAGTAAAGTGACAGCACCCACAGCGGGGCACAGCAAGAGGTGGACAGATACATACAGATATAGAGAGGTGGGAGGAGGGAGAAGGTACAGTTACACATTGAACTCGTGCTCATAGTCGCCATCGTCTTCGTCATCGTCAGCGTTCTTCACGCGACTGTGCAGCAGCTGCAGGCTGCGGTCCGGCGGCAGCGGCAGCAGCACATGCCCCGAGCTGCGTGGACACTGCTCCGGCTCCTCGCGCCAGTGCACGCAGCGTGGCAACTTTGTCCTCACCTTGCCATCCTCCTTTGCCTCCTTTGTGGCCAGGGACGTCGACTGCGCTGGCGGCGCCCGCAGATCCGGCAGGCTGCGATAGTTGGAAACCTCACAGGCCGCTGGCAGCGCTGCAGCTGGCGCCAGCGTCGCTGGCGGCGTAAAGACTTCTATGAATCTGGGCACGGCCACTGAGCCGCAGGCAGGCGGCAGCTCCGAGTTCAGCTTGTGCACCGTCAGGCAGAAGTCGCGGAAGCCGTGCACCGTGTGATAATTGCTATGCTCCTGCTCCGCCTCCTTGCGAGCCTTCTCCGTCGCCAGTGCCGCTGTTGCACTGCCCGGCGACCAGGTGTGCTGATACTGCGGCGCATCCAAATCCAAGCGCCGTCGCTCGTCCACATCCAGTCGATCGATGGCGCTGTGCAGATCCGGATCGTTCTGCGCCACCTCCCGCGCCAGACGCACATCGTGGCGCCAGAACTGCTGGTCCCTCTGCACCGCCGGCGCGACCTCCTTGATGCGCAGCACCACCACGCCCATGAGCCACACGCAGACCACATTGAGCAGCGTCAATCCCATGCTGACTGTGGCACACACGAACAGCTCCACGTGCAGCTGCTGCGAGTAGACGTGGTGCCTGCCCAGACTGGCCAGCAGACGCGGCTCCACGTGCATCAGCTGCGTGCACAGCGCGATGGCCCACAGCAGCCCCGCATTGACGGCCGGCGGCAGTAGTGATGCTGAAATGGCCACGCCCACCAGCGAACCCGTATTGCCGCCCAGCACGCCAATGGCTGCCGCTGCGCCCGAGGCCAGCGCCGTGCAGAGGCCGATGGCCAGCGAGTGGGTGTCGCAGCGCGAGATGATCTCCTCGGTGAAGCCATCGGAGAGCACAAAGAAGCGGCCCAGGCCACACAGGCAGATGGCCAGGCCGAAGATGAAGCCCGTCACAACGGAGATGGCGATGCCGATGAGCTCGTTGCGCACGCCCAGCCAGCGCAGGCCGTGGTCGCCGATCACAGAGCCAAAGATGGCCGCAATGATGGGTCCCATCAGGGGCGAGATGAGCATGCTGCTGGACAGGAAGAGGAAGCTGTTCTCGACGAGGCCAACGCACGAGAGCAGCGCTGCCGCCATGAGCAGCACAACGAAGTCGAAGTTGATTGTGGCATCGCGTCGCACCACACGCACCACTTGGTTCACATTGAGGCGGCACCGCACCGAGTCCACAAAGCTTTGCCAGCCCAAGCGTTGGCCCTCGCTCTGCAGCTGCGCCTGCTGCGACGGCTCCTCCTCGCTAGCCTGCAGCGCAGTATCCCCAGTACCCCGCGCAGCTGTCGTGGCATGCGGCGTGGCGGCGTGTGTCTCCAGGCACTTGAAGGCAGTCACATGACTGCCGGCACGCTCGCCTATGCCCCATTCCTGCAGAGTGGACAGCAGCCTCTCGTAGCGCTCGTCCTGCAGCAGATCGATGCGCGCCTGCAGCTGCCCCCCCGCCTCGTCGTTTGTCCAGAAAATGTGCTCCACGCGCAGCTGCGCGACAATGCGGCGCAGCACCTGCTCCATTGACGGACGCTGCTGCAGCGCCTGAGCGCGACTACGCGGCGTGAAGCGCAGCTCCTGCTGCTCCGTGGGCACTGTCACCATGACGCACACACAGGTGGCGCCACTCATAACGTTAAGAGGTTTTCTTTCAATTTTGCACTGAACTATTCCTCAAGGAATGTGGTCTTCTTTTTAATCCCAAAAGCCAGAGCGGGTTAAACGAGGAACAGAGTGTAACAGTATTCTAGACTTAAAAATTTCGAGTTTTGCCCCGTCCCCAAAACTGTCAGAGCTAAGCTACTTTGCTTGCCTACGATCCCAGCTAGCGAAGTATCCAAACTGGGATGAGTATTTCCAAGATATCCGAATGAACGAGAGATTTAATGTTAGATCTATAATATTTTATATATGAGATATGAGAGAACGAGTCTGTCTCGCTTTTTGTAGTGCAGCAAAACACCAAAAAGTGCTTTATCATTGAGGTTATGTGCTTTGACTTTGAGGTTATGTGCTTTACCTTTGAGGTTATGTGAGCTGCTAATATCCATTCTCAGCTACGATTCATAGATATAAGCAGCTATTAATAAATTTGTAATCACCAACTGTCGAACAAATTGATAAAATGCACACTAAGTAAATGATTTATTTTTTTGGGAAAACTTTACCCGATTCCTCTAAAGTTCCTTATGCTTATTTATTTACTATTTATTTCATTTAAAGTCGACTAAATACATTCGACTGAATTAGATACAAAGAATTATTTAAAAACTCAATTTAAAATAATTAAGCATTAAGTTTAAGTTTACAAAATTAGGGTAATTAAATTTGAAATTAATTTAATTTGTTCGAGTTTAAGTTAATTGAATTTAATTTAATTTGATTTTAATTTTAATTTATCCTATCATATTTTCCATGCTGCCGGTTGGCGTGTATTTGAAATATTGTGCATCATTATTCATCTGTTTCTTTCTGCTTTACATGAACTGATATTATTTATTACTTATAATTCTGCATAGGAGATGTTGAAATGTTTTTAAAGTTGGGTTAGGTTAAGTGGAAGCAGAAGATTGGTTAAAAGTATTACAACTTCAAATTGGCACCTAAGTTATGTGCAGAAGAAGCATACATGTCTTGTATATAATTGTACTTCAAACCTTTATATATCTGAGTATAATAGACAAGGAGAGGGAGAAGGGAAAGCAGATGTAGATAGAGGAATCATTTTAAAGTAACCCATAAAAGATTTTAAGCATTCAGCTCTCTCTGCCTGGTTAAGTCGCCTTTCATTTCGTTTTATATTTTGCTTGACTCGTCTCATAGTCGGAAGCGGGACAAAGGGGCAATGGGAAGTACGACTGGAGGACAGAAGAACACGCACTTAAATCCGCGTCGACGGCTAACTAAGTCCTGCAATTGATAAAGCGTCAATCAGGCAATTGTTGTTTCGTCGGCGAAGGATTCACTCGGACCCGGACCTGGTCCCTCTCCCAGTCCCAGTCGTATCCAGGATTACTGCAGAGACTGCCGGCTTGCAATGTGCTGCGTGCATCGTTGTCTCGTTGCAAGCCTTTCATGCGTTGCGTGAAATTGCGTATCGCTTGCAGGCTGCCACACGCGCACGCTGCATCCTGTTGCCGCATAAACGAGGCGTGGGCAGAAGAGGGGGAAGAGCGAGGGGCGCCGCGAAAGAAGGCAGCAAATAAAATGTCAACAAACTGCAAACAGCCATGAAATATTATGAGGCCGCTTGGCAGACGGCTGCGGTTTGGCAGTAATAACAAACAGCAGAAAGTCGGCGACGAGGCAGAGATAGAGAGGGAGAGGGGGAGAGAGGGAATAGAGAGGAATGGGAGCCTGAAAAGTGCGCAGAAAACGCGTGAAAATGCAAACAAAATCGCGCAAAAAACGCAGGCAAAAGGAGCAGTAACAGCAGCAGCTCGATGCAGCCATTGTTCTGTAAACATACACGCACACACACACACACACAGGCACCCACACAGACAGCCACACACGCACACACACACACTGCCACACATATGTGGCATTTTTTGCTGCTGCATTCCTCGGTGTCCATTATCCAGCGGCATTTTTTCTCCACCATCTGCCATTTGGCAGTGTGTGGCAGTGTGTGTGTGTGTGCCAGTATGTGTGTGTGCTCGACTCTGTGTGTGCTTTACCGAGATCAAGCGTCAAAATTACATTGTTGGCATACGCTGTGCAACTTTTTGCGCCATTCGCCGGCGTTGGCCAACATTTTATTTTGTGCCTTTGCTGCCTTTGCTGCCACCCATCGCTGGCACGTCTCGCTCGCTTCCTGTTGCCATTGCCACGCCCCCGTTTCCATCGTTCTCTTTCTCTCTTTCTCTCGGCCGAGCAACGCTTGTTATTGCGGCTCCTGTTGCTGCCGTTTGGTCACCTCAAAATCCTTGCCAGACCCAGTCCGACCCCGGCCTGGTTTGCCCATTGTCTGCTCTGCTGCTCTACTTGCTCGTTTTTCGGCTGTCCGCAAAATGTGGGCGGCAGCAAAGGAAAACAAAAAGAAACAAACAGCAAAAACGAAGCAGCAGCAGCAGAACAAACCGAAGCTGCAACCCGCTGCCCCAAAACGCTGATCGAAAGCAGCTGAAACAAGCTGAGTTGCCCCACGTGGCAGAGTGTGTATGGCAAAGCCACCGAAAAGGGAGCGGGCTAAATGGGATAAAGACGAACAGAGAGCGCGCACTGCGACGCACTGCAAGGAGGGGAGGGGCAAGTGAGGGGCCTGTGGCAGGATGCACTGTGGAGCGTTGATTGTTGCAATTTCTCGTTAAATTGAATTCAGTCGTTCAATGCGAGACCAGCGAGAGCTGCGAACTCTCTGAGCACTGAGCACTGAGCTGAGATCTGAGTGGGCCAACGACATGCTGCCCTGCTTATTTATGACAAGTGGATGGGCAACGAAGGGAAGGGATGGCAGAATGGACAACGGACCACAGAGAAGGGACAATGAACAACGGCGAATGGCCAATGACAAGGACAATGCCAATGACTGTGCCGTTGACAATGAAAACGACAATGGCAATGGCAATGGCAATGACAATGGCAATGAGAGTGCACAGCGCATTATGCGATGCCCGATTACGATGACGATTGCCAGCTGCGATTGCCGACTGCCGATTGCGGATTTGCGGGTTTTCAAATTGCACAAAACACATGGCCACAGCCGGAGGCAGAAGCCAATGTTAACACCTGTGCGACAGGGGATGAGTGAAAGACAGTGCGAGAAAAAGAGAGAGATAGAGAGCGAGAGAAAGATGCTGTTGAGCAAGTTGGAAAGTTTCTTTCTGCAGTTGCAGTTATTAAATATAAAGAACAGTTACTTACTAAGCACACTTTACTACAATAATGTGGCTTACTTCTTGTATATATATAGGGTCATATATTCATGTTGCACATGCCAGACTTGTGGCAGGTTCACAAAGGAAGCTACTCTTGTATATATAGTGTTATATATTCCTGTTGCACATGCCAGACTTGTGGCTGATTCATTAAAGTACCTTCTCTTGTATATATTGGGTTATATATTCCTGCTGCACATGCCAGACTTGTGGCAGGTTTATTAAAGTACCTTCTCTTGTATATATAAAGTTATATATTCCTGTTGCACATGCCAGACTTGTGGCAGGTTCATTAAGCAACCTTTTCTTGCTGCAAGCTGACATTCAATTTGCAAGAACTGACGGCAATTAAAGCACCATTTTGTGCCAGGCACCTTTCCCCCCTTTTGCCCCTTCTCCCCCTACCCCTTAGCAACACTCGCGCGCCTTTCTCGGCAATTCTCACAATTCAAAACTCATTGCGAGTTTGTTGCCTAATTGACTGACAGATGCAGCCGAAATCATGCAACATTCTGGGCAAGCCAGACAAGCACAGTTAACTGCACTAAGTGCCGCCTGCTGAAGTGTTTGTGTGTGTGCGTGCAGAGACGGGTGGCAAGCGAGGGGCTGGCAGAGGCAGGCGACGGCTCGTAAATAACTAAAATGCCAGCCACAGAGCCAGAGGAAAAGGCAGCCAAATGCAAAATTATGCGCCACATTTAAATGTAATTTGCATTTATTGCCATTAATTGAGTTGCGAGTGTGTCGTCATGTGTGTGTGCATGTGTGTGTGCGTGTGTGTGCAGGCAAGTGTGTAAATAGAGCCAAATAAATGGCATCAAATGAGCATTTAAGCCTTTTCATTGAGCCTCCTTCATTGGCTCTGCCTGCCCTGCGGCATGTGTCCAACTAATGAACCGTAAGCCAACTAAATCCACCAAATATGGCCTTTTTATGGCTAGAGATGCAAATACACAGATATAGCTTCAGCTTGAGCCGCTGTCATTAGGCAACAGGGCATCAGCAAAAAAAAAGGCTGCTTAAGCAGCGCAAATCGCCTTCTCCATTCCAATTACTTAGCACAAGTGTTTGACTAAGTGGCCCAGTTGGGGCAAGAGCGGGACAGCGAGGGGGGGCGAGCACGAGTGGGGAAGCCTGGCATGAAGTGCCAGTAATGAAAGTGCCAAATAAATAAGGTGTAAACACGCGTGTGAGCGTGTGTGTGAGCACCTACCTGCAGCTTCGTCGGCAGCTTAAATGCCAACAAAATCGCAATCGCCTGACGTTATCCTTATCATTGTTATACTTAAGTTAACAACAGCTTAAACAACAGCACACGCACACTCACACATAGGCATACTAATCAAGCATCCTACAGAGAGAGAGACACAAACATTCACACGCATCCCTCAGCTCTGGCGTGTGAGGACGGCACAGTGGGGCAGACAAAGTGAAAAGTGCGCGCAAAACAAATTGAAGCTTAACTTTTTGTTTGTATTTATTTGCTATTATTTTTGTGTTTTGTATTTATTCATTTACTTATTTATTAATTCATATATTTATTTTTTATATATTTTATTTATTTATTTTTATATGTTTTATTTATATCATTAAAGTCGACTTAATTGATAATGAATCCAGAATAATTAATTTGTATTAAATGTAATTACAAATTAAAAACGAATAAATTAAATGCAATTAAGAGTAATTTTATTTAATATATTGTGTTTAATATTAGGTACATTATGAAGTATTATTTACATTAAGTAATTATTAATACAATTAATAATAAATGATAATTTTATTTAAATTTGTTTCTGCTTATTACTTATTTATTTGTTCTAAGTATTTAATTTTAAATTCAATACAAATTAACAATCAAAATTGTTTTACATTTAAATAATTTTAGTTTTGAGCAATAAATAAAAATTAAATCAGCTCAAATTAGTAATTAAAAATATATTATCATGAAAATCGAATTAATTTGTGCTTAGTTTAAAGAAAGAATGATTGCCTTCGAATTGAATGCGTGTTTTATTAATTCTTGCTTTTATATACAATTATTTAAAAATTCTTATTACTTTCCATTCTTGTTCGTTTGGTGCCACTGTACAGGTGGCATTGGCTTGAGAAGGCTACGCAATTAAATTGAAGTTGATGGTTGACGCACTCGTGTTGCCTCTATTTGGGTTGGGAGCATCTTCGGGAAGACGCACTGCCAAGGAGGCGGGGCTGGGGCTGGGGCAGGGGCAGGGGCGGCGGTACAGAGACGAGGAAGCATTTGGCTTGGGCTTTTAGCCACGCTCATTTTGTGGCAGGCGCAAATCCCCATAATCAGAATGCTTTTGCACTTTATTTGTGTTAGTTTCAATTATATAAACAACGACAGTAGCGACGACGATGGCGACGTTGGCGACGGCGGCAAGAAGAACCAATTACCGCTTGATTTAGCACACGCACACAAATGCAAACAAAGCTTAAACACACACACACACACACACAGGCACACACACAAACACACTCAGCACGGCAGCCATGACAAACTTATTGAGATTCATTGAGCAGATTGTGAAGCTTCTCTTCAGTTCAGTTGAGTTCAGTTTAGCATTGGGCGTGGCCAGGGCGGGGCGGGGCAGAGAGTTCTTATGTGCAGCCACCCTTCCTCTTTCTCCCTTTCCCTCCGTCTGCCCCTTTCGCCCTGCAGGCTGCTGCTGGCGCTTTGGTTGGTAGGCAGACAATAGCTAATGCTTCAAACTGGCAAATACAAACAGAGGCACACACACACGCACACACACGCACTTAGCTGAATTATGTACGTATGTAAATGTGTCTCTGCCTCTCTGTGTGTGTTTCTCTCCCCCCTCTCCCTGTCTGCGTATTGTTTGCTTTGCATAAAAGCTCAACCATTGAAAACTAAAATACTGCACAACACATTGAGACTTTGTATTGCAAAGCATTAGGCGCCGTTTCATTTATATTTTATGCACACACACACACATACTCAGAGAGCGAGTGAGAGAGAGAGAGAGTCTCGCGCATACAATGTGAAAACGTTTAAGTGCGTCGTTTTATCGTCCTGTTTTCAGTGTGCATTTGAGCTTAATAGTTAAATAAACAGCAATTTCCTTCTGGCAGCAGCAGCACAAGCTGCCATTTGGCTTACAAACACACACACACACTGACACACACACACATACAGAGAGAGAGCCGGACGCAATGCGATTCCAAGTGCAGCCCCGGAACAAACTCACAAATGTTCTTGTGTAATTGAAATATTTTATTTATGTCTTCGTTCGATTTCTTAGTCTCGGCTCAGATGAGAGAAACCTCTGCGAAAAGTTTTCAATTTTTATTTGCCTCTTTTATTTTCATGTGTATTTTGGGAATTGTTTATTTAACTTTGCAATTTGCCAAACTAACTGAGAGAGACAGAGACAGAGAGAGAGGGAGAAAGAGCTGAAGAGAGTGAGTGACTGGCAGGCAGCAATCGATGCGGTTGATAATAAATTGATCAGCCTGCAGGTATGCAACAGTATTTAAGCTCTGGTGCTGCTGCCTGGTGCAGCAACTAGCCGTCGGATGGCGCCACAGTGCGCTCAACGAGCAAATGGCTGCAAAAACTGCCGCAAAACAGCAAATATTCACAGTCACATTTGCAGTCATTCACGGGCATTCGCACTCACATTCACACTTCCACGCACACACACACACACATACAGCTGCTTGCAATCAGCGCCTAATGCAGATCGTTAGGCAAACACGTATTTCAGAATTCCTGCCAATTTTTCTAGCTCTCTTGCTCACTCTCACTCTTGCTCGCTCTCTCTCTCTCTCTCGCTCTCTCTCTCCTTCTCGTTCTCTCTGTCGCTGTCTGTTTGGCTTTCTCCCTCGTTTTCGTTATGTATTTTATTCGCCATGTTAACATGCCGTCTGCATATGTTTACCAAAGAAATTTCTGGAAAAAAAAAGTTAAATTTTCCTAATGGCATTTGGTACACAAGGCAAACAGAGCAACGCACGCACACACACACACGCAGCGACACCTACGCCGGCTGCAGGCAAGTGTGACAGATATTTTAGCATATTATGGGCGTGAGTGTGTGTGTGTGTGTGTGTGTGTCTATGTTGTTTGTGTGCATCCTCATGAGCGCCAGTTTCCGCTGTCGCTGATTTTGTTTCCATCGCTTTGGCAATTCTAGCGTTCGTCCTCGTTGCCTGCCAGCTGTCGCTGACATCCGCACTGGCATCCGTATTCGCATCCGCATGCACACACACACCCACACACACACACACATGTTGTATTTGCCTTCAGTAAACCCAAAAATTGAGTCGAAACGTTGTCGCTTTATTTGGCCAACGGCTGCTCTCGGGCAATTCCCCGACTACTTTTCGACTCGGCTGCTCACTTTGGACCCGACGACGACGACGACGACGATGACACTGACTCAGGTGAGGTCAGTGAAGAGACACAGCTAGAGGCGTGGCAGGGGCTGAGACAGTGGCTGGCACTGTCCAATTTTGAGTGCAACTCGGTAATAAAAACTTAACTGACAAACCCACTTGGCCTCAAGTCGCAGTGGGTACACCCCAGTCCCCTTGCGGCTGTGCCCCCTTCATTAGAGTTGAATGAGTTCGCCAGTGTCCTTGGGAAGTCTCTGCGAGGGGGCGGGGCAGGGGGCTGGACTCAGCCAAGCGTGCAGCTTAATCCCGCATAATCGCACCAATTCATAGTTGGAAAACTTACCACAGAGCCCAAACATAAACGATAACTTCTCATTGCCCAAATGGGAAAGAGACAGAAGAGCGTAAAAAGGAAAGGGAGGGAGAGGCAGAGGCAGTGGGAGGACTGCAGCAACAAGCTGCGGCTGTCTATTAAATCATGAATATGAACTACGCTCGTTCGTGTCGAGAATCTACTTGCCTTCTCTCTGCATCTTCCTCTTTCTCTCCCCCTCCCTCTACCTCTCTCTGTCTCTGTCTCCCTTGAGTGTAAATGAAAACCGCATTTTCAATTTTTGTCATTCGATTCATGTCTGAACTTTGCTGCTCCCCAATCTTTTGGGGTTTAGTCTCCCATTGTGGTTTTAGTTCGCATCAACTTCAATTTGACAAGTGAGTAAGACCCCCCCCTTTTAAATGAAAACTCAGTGCCGATTTCGTTTTCGTTTTCTTTCATATTTTCGAATATTTTCTTATTTGTTTTTTTCTTCTTCGTTTCGACAGCAACAAAAAAAAAAAGATCTACAACTATTTACATGCATTACATTTAGTTTACAACGATGATATTTCTTTTGTGGTTCTCCTTCCTCGTTTCATTCTCTCGGATAGCATAAATATTACGCTTAAGTGCTAAAATTATGAATTATTATACTCGTATCCATATGTTATATAATATACTCGTATATCTTTGAAACTGTTCCTAAAAAGAGCAAGACGACTTTAGGCTACACTGCGCATAAAATTAACCATCGCACACAAATGGCTGCTCGCATATGATATGATATAAGTATAGGGTTTATATGGGCAGGTATATATAGTAAGTATGTATGTACACAGAGACAATTACGACAGCGATTTAAATTAATAATAATAAAAAAAATAAAGTAGAGTACAGTTATATAATATTACAAGGGACTGTGCGGAAAGTACGGATAGTAAACTCTCTTCTCTATGGTACAATTGATATCTGTGAGCAGTTTGGGAAGTGTATGTGTGTGTGTGTGTGCTAAAACTAGTTATAACTTTAGATAATCACAATTAAATATTGCTAAGATCTGCAACAGCAGCAGCAGCAGCAGCCGACAGCAGCAGCAACTGTTGTTGGCGCACGAATAAAACTATTGTAAAAAAAAAAATATAATTAAAATTAAATCAACAACTTAAAAGACGCAGCATTTGGAATAACACAAAAAAAATAATAACATTAATAAGAATTTTAATAATAATATTAATAATTATAATAATTACAGCAAGGACTACGAAAAGTTTAGAGAACAAGAAGTGAGACACGAAATTGTTTTGATATAATATAAATATTTACATAATTTGTGTGCGGGAGAATACAAAGAGAAATTAAATTACGTAAAATTACTAAATAGTTTCAAGACACAACTGAGAGCTTACAGGTGGGGTGGTTAGGGTGGTGCGGGGGGTTGGATTAGACAAAGTTAGACGCCAAAAAACGAACGCAACTGGACAATGGAAACTTCAACACTGAATTGAAAACGTTGTCGTTGTCGTTGTCGATAAGGCACAAACGGCAGCAACAATTGCCGCCAGCACAACAAACTCCCCCTACAATAAGGGGGAGGAGGGGGGTAGCTCCAGCAGACTCTCGACAGTTACACCGAGGGGCTGGGAGACAAGACATGCTAAAGTTCAAGAGGGGGAAAAATGCAGAGTGCAACAGTTGCTGCTGCTGCTGCTGCTGCTACTTCAGCGACGCGACGAGTATGTTGCTGTCGTTGATGTGTTGCTCTCGTTGCCGTTAAATGTTCTAAAGAAACGCAACAACAACGAGCGATCCTCCCCATTGTTGTCCACCTGACGATCGAGGCGCCACCCGATGCTGGGCAGCCACCAGAAGGGTGTGCTGCCACTGCCACTGCTGCTGCTGCTACTGTTGCTGCTGCTGCTGCTGCTGCTGCTACTGCTACTTGTTGCTGCTTCTGTTGTTGTTGTTGACACTGTTGTTTCTGTTGTTGTTGTTGTTGGGGTTGCTGTTGCTGGCATTTCAGCTAAGCTATTTACGCGAATTATTTTACTATTTCTATTGCTACGATCGGTATTAATACTTAATTGTGTTGCTGCTGTGGATGTTGCTGCTGTTGAGCTGTCGGCAATATTGCCTGTTGTTGCTGTTGCTGCTGTTGTTGCTGCTGTTGTCGTTGTTACTATTTCTGTGCTTTGCTCTGTGCTTGCCTCTGTTGAGCTCAAGCCCAGCATTGGTCCCAATTTCGACCAAAATGTTGTGCTCTCTGTTGCTGCTGCTGCTGTTTCTGCTGTTGCTGCTGCTGCTGCTGCTGCTGCTGCTGTTGCTGTTGCTGTTGCTGTTGCTGCTGTTGCTGTTGCTGTTGCTGCTGCTGTTGCTGCTGCTGCTGTTGTCTCGCTTGCTGTGCCAGTTGTTGCTGCTGTACTCGCTGACTGCAAATTGTTCTGCAAGATCGTTGCTGCTGTTGTTGTAATTGCAGTTGCTGCTGTTGATATTGTTGCTGTGCTGCTGTTGTTTTCGTTCTGCTGCTGCTGCTGCTGTTGCTGCTGCGATAATCGTCGCTTGCCCTTTACCAGCTCGTTTATAATGCGCAATTCCTGCTCAAAGTTAATTTCACTTGCCGCCTCCTTCTCCCCAATTGTGTTTGTCATTAAATTGTCACTGGCTGCCATATCGTTCAGCACATTCAGATCGGTGCTGCTGCTGCTGCTCTCAGTGCTGCTGCTGCTGCTGCTGCTGCTGCTGCTGCTGCTGGCAAAATGCTGATAATAAAACCGGTCATCATCGCGAGCTTTGCCATTGTCAGCTTGATGTATGGCAGCAACAGTTGCTGCTGTTGTTGCTGTTGCTGTTGCTGCTGTCACTGCTGCAGTTGTTGTTGATGGCGCTGCTGCTGCTGTTGTTGTGGGCATTGTTGGCGTGGCTCTTGTTGTGTAGCTGCTCAGCTGAACCGGTTGCACTTTCGATTTTTTCAAGACAAGTCGATCTAGCTCCGCTTCTGCTGCTGCTTCTTCTTTCTCTTGCTCTGCCTCTGCCTCTGCCTCCTCATCTGCCTGTGCACGAGACTGTGTTGTGGGCGTGGGCGTTGTTGCACTGCTTGAGCTGGCATCTGTGCCAATAGGTGCCACATCGGTGGCCGCCGTCTCATCCTCATCCTCATTCCCCACTGCAACTTCAGCCGCATCGTCAACTGCGCTGAGCAGCGGCGCAACACGTCGATGACTAAACGGCGGCAGCGGATCTTGGCTGCCATCGTACGCCGGCAGAAAGGAGTCGACCTTGAGCAATTGCGCCAGCTCTGCCTCCGCCTGCGCATCCGCATCAGCAGCAGCGACTGCATCCGTGTTTGTCTCGAGCTCATCGCTGGCCGAACTCGTCACCAGCTGCACAGAGGGCTGCACATCCAGCAAGCTGCCGCCAGCAGGCAGCACAATGGCATCAATGTAGCCAAGGCGGCCAAAGGCGCCAGTGCTGCTGCTGCTGCCAGTACTGCTGCTGCTGCTGCTGGTGGTGCTGCTTGGCAAGGCAATGCTGGCATCGGCCTGCAGATCTTGTGGCTCTGCTGCAATGCGATTGTTTGCCTGCTTTGCCTTGAGCGCATCTTCACGCATGCTGGCTATGGTGGGCGTGGGCGTGGTCGCTGCAGCAACAGTTGCAGCTGTAGTCGCCGTGACATATGAAGTTGCTGCTGTTGTGCTTGTCGTTGCTGCTGCTGCTGTCGTCTCATTTACCGCCTCCAGTGGCGCCAGAAATTTACTTTCGAATATGTTAAACTTCAGCGGCGCATCCTCGCTGGGCAGCGCCTGATCCTCCGAGCCTTGACCTGCGCCTGTGCCTGCGCCTGTGCCTGCGCTGTGCTGCGTTGCTGGCGCTGGCTGCAGACCCACCTGCATGGCGGGCAGCAGCGGCACATCGAAGAGCAGCTCGTCACTCTCATCGCCGGCATCCTCGCTGTAATCGTAGTCCGTGTTGACGGCTGGCCCGCCGTCGGTCTCGCCCAGCAGGCCGAGCAGCTCCTGCTTGACCAGATCGGTGGGATCGATATTGATCTGCGGTATGCAGCGTTCGTTGTACAACTTATGCCCGGGCGGGCAGTGGCGGAAGGGCAGCGTGAAGATCGACTTGGCCGTCACCTTCTTCTCCTTCTCCAGTGTCTTCTGCTCGTGCGGCAGGCGCAGCCACTCCTCCCAGGCCATCAGCTGTGCATTGCCCTCGATGGGGCGGGAGGTGATGGGCAACGTGGCCACTGCATGCGGATGCAGCACTTGCAGCGCGCTTAGCGCCAGCAGCGCCTGCAACAGCGAGCGCAGCCAGCTCGACGCTCTCCCCATCGATGATGCCATGTTGGCAGCCAGCCAAGAGAATTGCTGCTCCTCTTTGTGGTGCTCCTGCTGCTGCTCCTTGCTCCTTGCTCCTGCTGCTGTTCCTTGCTCAGTTGCTTAGTGCTGCCAATCGCTGCAATCAGAGATGGAGGACGCATTAGTATGACTGGCAGAATGTGGCCCCCGCAATGCTCTATGCTGGTACCTGGGTGGCACAGCCCCTCCCTACCTCCCTCCCCCTTTCCCTTCCTTCCTCTATCATACTTCCTTTCTCTTTTGTTCTCTCTCTCGCTCTTTGTCTCTCTGTCTTGCCCCTTGCAGCAGCTGTTTTGCTTACTGCCGCAGCCCTTGTGGCATGTGGCACAATACCGGTTTTCATTTGCCGCACACGCAGCGTGCCACAGTGGCACGATCATCAACAGACTCTGCCAGCGAATTTCAGTTACTAACAGGCGTAGCAAATCAGCTGAGCATCGTCGTAAATCACAGATGGGAACAGTTCAAGAACAGTTTCTACACATGAACAATGAAGGCAATCTATATAGAATTAACTACTGATATAACTGTAAATGTATCTGCATATATATCTGCATATATCTGCATATATATCTGCATATATATCTGCATATATATCTTGTAGATATCTTTACATTCTTAGGCTGCTCGTTCTCTGTCAACATTTCCTCCCCATTCTCAACTGTTCCCAGTTGAATATTTTTGTGTTGATATTTATCTCAAGACTTGCGACCTTTTTCAAATAAATATTTCAAATAATTACAAAATTTATTGTTGTTGCTTTAACCCCCATTGCATTGTGGCATGTTTTGCGACGCCTCTTGCCACTGTGCGGCACTCAGTGGCGTCGCACAAAGATTGTGAACTTGGGCAGCGTTTTAATGTTTTAATGGGTATATCGACGGTGCCACACACACGCATACACACGCATAGCTCACATCAGTCATCGGTGTTGTCATAATCAACGGCAACAACAGCAGCGACAGCAGCAGCAACAGCAGCAGCAACAGGCACAGCAACTGCATCAACTTGTTGCCGCAGCAGCTCTCATTGTTGATGTTGCACTTTGCTTAAGCAGCGACAGCGACACTCACACACACGCAAACACACACACAAGCAACGCGGCAGCAGCACGCACAATGTTTATTTATAAAGAGACAGCGACAGCAGTGAGAGAGGGAGGGAGAGGGAGAGGGAGGGAGGTATGGAAGGGAACAATATATAGACATATATGTAGGTTATCTGCGGGTTCTTAGAATTTATGAGTTCAAGTGTGTGGCACATTGCAACCGCGTCGCTTCCCAGTTCCCAGCTCGGTTCGTAACTGTTGCACTCAAGTTTATGGCTGCTGCTGTTGTTGTTGTTGTTGCTGTTGTTGTTGTTGTTGTTGCTGCTGTTGTCATTATTACTTGTTAATAGCTTTTTAGTGGGCCTGGGCCTCTGCCTGCGTATCGGTCATAAAACTGGCCGCTGCTTTTCGGGCAGTGCGTGTGGGATGCGCGTGTGAATGTCAAGTACCTCACACACACACACACACACACACATACACATGCATACACACGCGCGCTTGATAAGGTTAATGTCATAACGGTATTATATAAGACAATGACTTTGACACCCGCAGCATTTGAAGTGCCTTATAATTCAATTAACCTGGAAGCCATGCTAAGGGAAGGAGGGGGGGGCAGGTGGGGTGAACTGATAGCGGTTACTTCTCGCTGATGCAAAGTGCCTGCTTGCTGCATGTGGCAACTGCTGCACACGGCCAGAGCAAGCTAAGCTCTCCCTCTCTCTTGGCTAATGGGGCAGTAGTAGTAGGGGGGGGGGTGGCAGGCAACTGTGCCTGTCTTCAACTATAGCTGGAACTATTTAATCTATATTTATGAACTGTGGCATCATCCATATTGGCAGCGCAGACTGTGGCTGACATGTGATTGCCCCCCCCTCCTTGTGCCCACTTCCCCACTTTCAGTTCCTGTTCCTGTTCCACTTCCTTTGCCCACTTCCTGTTCCCTCCCTCCCTCTCTGTCTGTGTGTTCTGCCTGTCAGCAGGCATCAACTGTTATTTTAGCGACTCAGCCCCCCCTCGCCCCCTGCAGTACTGTCCAGTACTGTTCCCAATCCTGCTCCAGTCATGTGGTCAGTCACGAACACACTCCGGCCCACATATATAGAATATGCTTGTAATTTCTAACCGTAGCTGGCACATTTTTTGTTGTGTTGTGTTCGTGTATCGTGTATCTTGTATCTGTTCATCTGTCAGTTCAGCCAAATCCTTCTCCCCTCCCCTTTCCCGGCATTGAAATCAACTTCACACGTCGCAAATTTTTAATTAAAAATCAGCAACTGATGTCAATGTGGCAGCCACGGCACGGCTAAGGCAGCCCGCCGATGGACTACAGTTTCGTGCGACTCTCCCCCTTCCCTAACCTCCTCTCCCCCTCCTCCCCTCCCTCTGCTTCACACCTTTGTTTGTGTTTGCTTTCTGCTGTTTTTGGTTTATATTTTTTGTTGCTTCTTTTTGATGTGCTTTGCTTTTTCGGACAACATTTGATGCCTTTTACGCGTGTGATCCCAGCCGTGCAGAGGCAGGAGGAGGCAGAGGGAACCTGTGTGTACATACATACATAATTCCAGGCAACACACATTGACATGCTGCTAATACATAACAGCAGCAGCAACGGCAACAACAGCAGGCAAAGGACACGTAGCAATACTCTCTGTTTCGTGCTCGCACGTATTCAATTCAATTCAATGATTCAATCCAATCCGGCATCCTGCAAAACAACAACACGACTCGAGTGCGTGCTGCTCCAAGTGTAAACGTCCTTCTCTATGCATGTGTGTGTGTCTGTGTGTGTGTGTTGTCCTGCTATTCATTTGCCATTTTTTATGTGTGAGTGTCGCTCGCGAAATACCACAAGCTCTCAACTTGCCCCCCTCCCCCGCCTCGTGTGCAGCCTCCTGCTCCTCCGCTTGCTATTCCGTTCATGCTTATCAACATCAGTTATGCGTCTGCATGTCTGTCTGTCTCTTTCTTGCAGTGCGTGTGTGTGTGTGTGTGTGTTTGCCATAATCCCTGTCAGCACTCGGACATGCGAGTTCGAGCAAGTCGTTTAATGTTTTAAATTCACACAAAACGATACAACACACTACTTATAAACGATATATAAACGATATATAAACGATATATAAACGATATATAAACGATATATTTGCCATCTACCATTTACCTTAACTGATTCACACTTCTGTTTGCTTTGCAGCTCACTGCGATCCGGTCAAGAGGTGAGTGCACACAATTATCAAGTAATCCGCATTAATTGAAAGCCATCACTCCCCCGTCCCACCCCCTTAAGCCAAATAGAGAAATTAATTGTTGCCATAATTCGATGACTTTTTAATGGTAAATGTTGCACTTCATGCACAAATAAGATAAACTACTGTGGCACCTTTTTGTTGTTGATCAAGACTTAAGATCGATTAGAACTAAGGACGAACATAAATCAAATATTATCAAATATATATTAAATATATTAAATATTATCAAATATATATTAATGAATGAAGGCAGCTATGCAAACTGAATAATGTGCAGTATATATTATCAGTATATATTATCTATATATACTGTCATATCTTCCCTTTATTCTCAGTGAATCTTTATTATGATCTTGAATTAAAAGCAGAGTCAAAAGACTTGTCTATATTTCTTGATATGAAGAAATAAAATAAAGCTACACAACAATGTCTACTACATGTTAATTAGAATAGGATATATATATACAAACATATACATATATATATCTTGCCTTTCTTCTTTAAGCTTGCATAAACCCAACCTCCTTTATATGCACTATTTACTTTCTATATAGACCTGGGCAAATGTGTTGTAGAAATGAATATGCAATATTGCTCAAAAGTTGCCGCCGCAGCTCAATTATGATCTCATCGACAGCTGCTGCAGCAGAAGAGAAGGCAGAGGCAGAGGGGGGAGGCAGAGGGAGAGGGGACTCTGGACTATAGTCGCTATCTGTTATCGATACCCAGAGCCCCCCAAATGCGATTGCTGGGACAATCAATTAGTCAACGCACACATGGTCAACTGTTGCCGATGATCCAAGTAGTCCAATTAGCAACATGCCTGTCTGTCGTTGTTGCTGTTGCTGCTGTTGTTGTTGCAGCCATTAGAATTGTCTTATTATGCATTCAGCGAGCCATACAGAGATAATACCGCAGCGAGTATGTCAATGTCTGTCCAAGAATTATACAATCGAGAGCCGAATGAATTTATTTCGAATCTGGTTTCTGCTGTTGCTGTTGCTGCTGCTGCCGTTGCTATTGCCTACGCACGTGGATTGCTGCTGTGCTGCTGCTGCTGTTGCTGCTGTTGGTTTAGCTCCGCTTATAGGTACTACCTGTAAATAGTATCTCAACCAGTTTTTGGGCCTCAGCAGAGTCGTAAAATTGAAAATGCAAAACTGTCAGCTAAACAAATGAAATACAATACTAAAAAACTTGCTGAGAGAGAGAGACAGAGAGAGAGAGAGAATGGTGAAGAGGCAACTCGCTACAAGTTGCAGGTTCGGAGTAGTTCAGCAGGCAACTGGAACGCAATTTTACACCGCGCTTGTGGCTTATTTATTGTCAATGCGGGCGGAGGCGCAGGCGCAGGCGGCGGTGCCTGAAGTGGTGTCATTTAGTTTTCATAGTCGTTTAACTGCTTTGCCAGCCGCAGCAGCAGCAGCAGCAACCATTCTGGCAGCTTAACAATCAGTCAGCGTGGCTAAAACAACAACAGCAACAACAACAAGTTGGCCCAGCTGCCAAAAGGCAGCCCAAGCCAATGGCCAAGCGGACGCCAAGTCCAACAACAACTGTTGCTGCTGCTGCTGCTGCTGGCAACAGACTGGAGAACCGTTACAGTTCATGCGAACTGTTAAACTACCGGATTATTTAGTAGGCAGAGAAGCCAAGACGAAATTCCTGCGTACGTGCAACGGCAGAAAGTGAAGACGCCGCAGCTATTTTTAGCTACTTGTCTACCTGTTGACTGCATCCCCTCTACCCGCTCACCTCTCCCCAGCTAGCCAGCTACCCTGCGCTACCTGGCCCGTGTCGGCTGCAATTATAATCAAGCCGATTAGCTAAAACTCACTCTTAGTCCGAAGGTGATGGCACAATCAGCTTCAACATGAGATCAGCAACGACCAACGACGACGAGCTGAGGAAATCAATTTCGTATAAATTTGCACATAAATCAATTCTCGATACTATAAGTAATTAACAAAAATATATTGTATAAGTAATTATAGGAATTATAATCGAGGAAGATGCGATGCGATGGCAATGTTGATATTCACAGCTGAGAACAGTTGAATTGCTCAGTGCACTCAGACGCCTTCAATTGGGCCAACCCCCTTCCCCTCCCCGCTCACTCTGTGTCGTGCAACATGTGAGCAGTGACATCATCTGGCAATTCCATTAAATTCCACAAGGAAAATGCAACTATCTGCTTATCTAATAAATACAAAATACAAAATACAAAATGCCCCCGTCGCACAATCGACGGCGTCTGTTCGTTTGCGACGCCGAGATGCATCTGCCAATTGCCGCATCTAAATGAGGCATGAGCTAAGCCCAGCAGCGTGGCATATACTATATATGCTGTAGATATACATACGATATACATATATATATATATATATAGATGCCTACGTGCCCGATCGTAAGTCACTCGTATTGGGAATTGGGCAAATTGAAAAGCGCGTGTGAAAAGGCGTGAGAACGCAATTACAAATGGTTTTCTTCAATTCGAGATGCTTGAGTATAACAGAGAGAGAGAGCTGTAGAGGGGGGTAGAGGGGTCATTGGGTCAGTTGGCAGGTGGCATCGCTTCGATCGCGCAATTGCAAAACAAACAATCAAATGAGGCGCAGAGAATTATTGCGAGCTAAATTCACTTTTTTTGGGGCTTCAAAACATTGACGATTGCTTGCCCAGCTGAACAGTGTTTATGGCACTCTGCAGTGGCACAAAGGCACAAAGGGAAGGGGCAGGAGGAGGGGCAGTGGTAGGGATTGAGGGGTATGAGCACGAGTCTGGGTGTGCGTGGGTGTGTGGGTGTGCCTGCTGCGGCTACTTACAGCCAGTTGGCAATGTCTGTGGACACAAGCGCAGACATGGACACACAGACAGACACACACACACACACACACAACGACAATGAAGTGAGCTCTGAAATGCGCACGCAGACGCGTGCCGAATTCATAAAAGCGCATTCGAATCGATTTACATTTAGTCGCACTTAGGCCAGCCAAAAACCCGCCGAACACGAAGCGAGGCACGAAATTTGAGCTCAATCGAAATGAAAAGGCAACAAGCGTGGCAACAACATAAGCAGCAGCACCAGCAACAGCAGCAGCAACAGCAGCAGCAACAACAGAAAAGTCCAAAAACAAACAACTGCGCGAATTACAGGCAAAGTAACCAATTGAAGAACATTCTTCCAAGGCGACAGCAAGTCGAATTGTAAATGCTCTACGAATATTACTTGAAGATCAGTAATCAATTTCGCTGTGGCTGTCTCTTTCTTTGAAGGTATTACTAAGATGCAGAAGGGAAGAAATACTATTGGAATATTCTGAGAATATTATTACTCAATTTCTGAGTATCTTATTTGGTTTATGCCTTACAGTTGTTTATAAAATATTGAGTACTAAAAATATTATCTAGATTTGTGCTTTTCCTTATATATGTATAATTTATATATCATGGTAAGGGTTCATCTACTAAACATATAAATATTTCTTTAACAATATTCACCATATAGTGCCATATACGGTAAATTTTAACCTAATTTATGAGTGTTGAATAATCATGACAAAATTATGAGATATTTATTTGTATTTATTTTACTATCCCTGCTACTTCTGTTTATTACTTCTTCCTTTCCAACTATCTTATTATTATCTATATATTATTATATATTATATTATATATCATCATCAAATCATATCAATCTAATAATCAATCATAATCATATCAATCTTTATACTATTTTATTATGTTACTCTTTATACTTTATAGTATGTTCGTATAGCTAACTAACCCGCTCTTTAATTTAAGTGTATTTCGTGGGGGAACTCTTCTAACTCTTCTTCCCCTTTCCCCACCCCTTTCCCATTTGCATAAGATGCGATTAGAGGCAAGCAGAGATCGTGAGTCTAATTTGTTTGGCGCGGCTACTAAGTCCACATAATATATTGAGGGGAATATCGAATAGATCTTTGAGTAGATTAACATATTTTCTAGCTACTGTATGGGAGAGGGGGAAGGAGGGGCAGGGAGAGGGGCAGAGAGAGGATGAGAGACAACTTCAATGAGGAATCCCGCATGCCGGCAGGCAGTAAGGGGAACTTTTTGGCAGTTGCTGCTTCATATTGTAATTGTTACTGTGCACACACACGCACACACACACACACACAGATAGACACAAAGAAGTTTAAATATTTGTTGTTATTGTTGCGACGCTTGATTGTTTTGCATTTGCTTTTCATTTTCTTTTACCATTTTTTGCCTCACTTCATTCACATTCACGTTTACACTCGCACTCGCACTCTGGCATTCACATTCACATTCACATTCACAATGCTCAAATGTTGAGCAAGTGTGGCAGAACTTGAAGAGGTCATGGCTGGAGTTGACCCTCTTCCCTCACAGCCCTCTCTTCCTGTCTGCCCTCTCCGTCTCTCACTCTCTCTCTCTCTCTTTGCCAGGCATAGCATGGGAAATGTTGTTGCTGCTGCTTCCCCCTAAACACTGCGGCCCATGGCAGTTGGGGCAGCCCAACAGGTTGTCCGTGAGAACCTGAAGCTTCCTCAACCTGCAACAATTTATGCTGCCTCCCGCCCATCCCATCCATGCCCCATGCCCCATGCGGCATGCCTCAACCCACCTATTCAGCTATTGTGCTGGCCCTGTTCTGATCTTGCTGCTGCTGCTGCTGTTGCTGTTGCTGTTGTTGTTTACGAAACACTCGTAAGACAACGTTTGTTTACCTTTCGAACCGAATGTATCTCTCTCGTCAAGCAGCCCACGTAGCCCCCCAGTAACTGTAGCTGCTATACAGATATCTGCATATGTATATGTATCTGTATCTGTATCTGCATATGTATCTGTATCTGTATCTTGCTGTGTGTTTACCCAGCCTGTATCTTTTCATAATTGCCCCAAAGATCTTTCAATTTGCGCACTTTCAACGAACAAGTGCGCCATCAATTCATCGATCGATTCGCAACGCAAAAGATTTTCCACATTTTCCCACACACGCACACACACACACACACAAAGAGAGAATATACATATATGTATGGCCTGATCTCGCGTTCACTTACTCGACTTATATGCAGCGTTTCCAAGGCGTTTAAGTGTATCCAATTAGTGCAAGGTTTGCGGCTCGCTAAATGTATCTTTGTATCTCAAGCTCGACTCGCGCAAATGTATCTGCAGCTTGTCTTAGGCTACGAAACTGCCTCGGTCTGAGCCGAAAACATTTCACCGAAAACAAAAACAAAAACAAAACATACACAGCACAACACGAGACGAACCGTTAAGTAAATGTTTAATCGAAAACTCTCGTAGATCTTCGCATCGATCTTTGGAAAACTATTAAAGTATCTTAAGTATATTTTTCCTTTTGAGTATTTGTTTTTTTCTTTGAGTATTTCTTTTTGTTTTTTTTTGGGCGCGTTGAACGACTTGTTTAGCTGGAGATCTGAATGCAGACTGAGTAGAAAATACACGAAATTTTCGTATCAACTAATAGACGTACAAATCGCCGAGAAGACGTCGACGCTGCCGACTGACGTCGACTGAGACTGCGACGACGACGACGAACGAACCAAAACACTCGCCGAGAGTAGCAAGAACTACAGTGAGCGCTGTAGAAAGATAGAGAGAGCAAGAGGGAGAGAGAGAGTGAGGGAGAGAGTGGCAGAGTGAAAGAGAGGGAGAGGGATGGGGAGAGAAATATCTTCATAAGTAGGAAGCGCAGTCAGTGAAAGAAAAAACGGACTAACTGAGAAGAGACACAGACAGCCAGACAGACAGATGGACAGATGGACAGATGGACAGACGGACAATCGGACAGATGCACAGGCAGACAGACGGACAGTTGAGAAGCCACAGATAAACTTACGCAACAGCCCAACTAGAAGAAGACACGGCTCAGGGCAAGAGGAGCAAGGAGGAGAAGGTGCCCGCGGAGCTCTCCCAGCCGGGCTGGATGCGTTGATTTGGCGGCAAATTGTTGCCACTTGTTGTTCTTGTTGCTGTGACGAGTGAGATGCGACGATCCTGCCACACACCGAGCAGCAGCAGCGCATATAAACAAATACACACATACAAAGAGAGAGAGGGAGGGAGAGGAAGAGAGAGAGGGAGAGAGAGTGCGTCTTTGAGCTGCGCGTGGAGCGTGTGGAACGTGGCCTGCGGCCTGTGGCTTGGCACAGGTAGCGACACTTGTCACTTACCTGCGCCGTCATTGCAGCCTTGAGGCAGCAACATTGTGAGCCAAAAGTATCTGACAGATACGATTGTTACAGTTACGCATACACAGCAGGCCAGCAAGAGGCAACGAGGGGGAGAAGAGGGAGAAGGAGAGAGGGAGAGAAGGAGAGTGTGATAAGAGCGCGTTGCGTCCTTGCCTTGTTTGTAGAAGCCAACAACGCGACGTCTGTTATCGCAGCGACAAGGTGAAAAGTA
Organism: Zaprionus capensis; assembly: GCA_018903675.1. Classification (NCBI taxonomy): domain Eukaryota; kingdom Metazoa; phylum Arthropoda; class Insecta; order Diptera; family Drosophilidae; genus Zaprionus; species Zaprionus capensis. The sequence continues at coordinate 8,011,919 of JAEIFN010001073.1, read as the reverse complement.
TCTTGAAAGAGTATCTCTATCTCTGTGTGCCTGTGTATCTACGGCCCTGCTCTGTGTCTGGCCAAGGGTATTGGCTGATAAGCAGCTCACTCTCTCTCTCTCTCTCCCCCTCTCTCTCTGTCTCTCCCTTCTATTAACAGCTCGCAGTATCCTTCAAGTTGAACTGGATCTTTACTCGCATCGTGTAAACTTCTATATATGTATCTTGTATCTTCGTTTGATTCGCACCTGGCAGCTGATTGGCAACAACTAGCACAACATCAACATCAACTGCCTGTTCTTGCTCTTCCGGCTAATTATCGGGGTGCAAACACACGCTGATAAGGCGGCGTCTCTGTTATCGCTGTCAACAAGTGTATCTGTGAGATACATGTGCGATATGTGCGAATAACGAGCGAGCGAGCACATGGCATAGGTCAGTGCGGCGACAGCAATACAAACAGCAATACACACACTCACACACACACACACACTCACACACACACGCTGCGTGGCATAATCACAGCAATTGCGTTTGCCATTTTTTTGCCAGCCAAAAGAAGCTTTTGCTGTGCAGAGTTGTCGGCGGCTGCTGTTGTTGCTGCCGGCGCTGCTGCTGCTGTTGCTGTTTGCAATTCAATTAACGCTGTCACTGTCGAAGCAGACGCCGTGCGACAGTTGCCCGTTGCCGGTTGCAGATTGCCCGTTGCAAGATCAACAGGCAATAAGCGGGCGACCAACAAACCCAGCGAGCGTGTTTGATTTGGCTGCAACACGTCCATGTTGCCACTGCCACTGCCACTGCTGCTGCTGCTGCTACTAGAGTTGTATCTATGTCTGCAGTTGTTGCTGTCTTACTAGCAGCAGTTGTATCTGCGCCGCTGTAGCTGCAGCTTTATCAACGTCTGTATCTTTGTATCTTTTTTTTATCGGCATCTCAGTCTGTGTATTTGTAGCTGTCAGCTATGGCAACACACACACACACACAGACTACAAATCGGTGGGCTTTGAGATCGCCGTTGCTGCTGCTGGGTGTCTGTGGTTTATCAAAGTGTTAGACAGCCGCGACTGTGTTGCTGCTGCTGTCCATTGTCTGGCCAAATTCTAAAGATAGACAGACAGCACACAAAGCGCTGCACAAACAAGCAGCAACAGCAGCAGCGGGAGCAAGTGCAGCAAGTGCATGTGAAACAAACTTAATAAACAGACACAAACACACATAGACACACACACTCATATGTGTGTGTGTGTTTGTTATTGTTGCGACTACCTCACGGCGTCTAATTGCATGCAACGAGCGCAACTGTCTGACGGTCGACCGATAAGCATCGATAAGGTCGACTGGAGACACATCAATTTTCCTAAGGGACAGACTGAGAGACAGACTAAGAGACAGTGACAGAGAGAGAGAGAGAGAGACAGCGAGACAGACGGGCAGAGCAACAAGTCGACGCACACTTGAACTTGGCGATAAGTTTGGCGTCACAAATCGTTAATGCATTTCTAGCTTACCAACTCGCCTCCTCTCCTTCTCCCTCTCCCTCCCTTCCCCCTGCCGCTGCTGCACTCCAAGCCACATCCTGCAGCTAAATATAATAGTTTTATAAGCTTTTTCGGCATAAGTTAGACATAAAATTCTATTTTTGAGGCACTTTTACGATGCAAAAGAAATATCAAAGTAATCTTCGAATAAGATCGGAAATCAACGTGCTGCGCCTACTTTTGCAGCTGAAACTCTTAAAATCTAGTTAACCATTTGCTGAAGATGGCAAGAGGGAACGGGGGAGAAGGGGAAGAAAGCTAGTTGGGGTTAAGCGGAGCGAATGACAAGCGACGATAAAACGGTAGACCAATTAGTACATTCAGCAATCATAAAAGGCAAACACGCACACGACACGCAAGTCACACGCATACACACACACTACTACTACTATGCACACACACTCACACGCAAGTGTGAACCGTAAAGTTTTGGCAACATGCGAACCCCTCTGGCCTACCAACCCCACTGCCAGTTCCTCCTACTGCCTTTCTTGCAAAGCGGAACTGAAACAGTAGCAAGCAGTGGGAGAAGAGAAGAAGGGGAGCAAGAGGGAGGGGTAGCAGTGGCTAGAGCTGGGGGTAACCCTCTCAGCTTTCGGCCTTGGGGCCAAACCGAATGACGCCTCAAACCGCGACTCAACTCAAATGTGCAGCGCAGTAAAAACCCAAACTCGCTATCGCTCTGCCACGCTCCCTCTCTTTCTCCCTCTCCCTCTCTCTCTCTGTCCCTTCCTTCCCCTCCCCCTCTAGCACAACCCGTGTTATTAGCTAATTAAAATAAGCTGCGCCTGCATTGATGAAATGCATTTGCCAGCGAGCTATCGAAAATTAAATCAAATTCAAATTTCAATTTCGCATTTTATGAAATTCGAATACGTATTTCAATGCAATCGCAGCAGTTGTTGTTGCTGTTTGTTGTTGTTTGTTTGTTGAGTATCGTGTCGGTTTTTGTTGTTCGTTGTTGTTGTCAATTGAGTTTTATGTAATTTTCGCAATGCGAAAGGGCCACGCAAAGTGCGCAAACAGTTTCAGTTCAAACAGAGCTGCGTGACCAGACCAGCAGCAACAACAACAAAAACAGCAGCAACAACAAAAAATAACCAAAAAAAAGTACCAACAATAAAAAAGCATAAAATAAACACAGCAAACCAATAACAACAACAAAAGGCGTAGGGGAAAAGAGAAAACAATTGTTTATTATTTGCGTGTTGTTTTTTTTTTATTTTTTTTTGGTTTTTCTGCTTTTTTTTAACGTATTTTTCTTTTTTCTTCACGCATTTAGCGCAAAATTCAAGGCCAAACCTTTATTTGTGCCATATTTGATTTACGTGCGTGTATGTGCATGTGTGTGTGAGTGAGTGTGTGAGTATGTGTGCACGCACGCTTTGCGGTCGAGTTTGTGGGCGGCATGTAATAATAGAAAATTGCCAAATTAATCGACGTGGGCTCAGTGGGTGCGAATCGATATCGAGACACGAAATTCAAATTGAGTTGCTCCACTGCCCCCCCCTCCTTCTTCTGCTCCCCTCCTTCCACTGTCTCTAAGTGAAGAAGTATCTAAGAGATTTCTATTTGCTTTGCATGTGAAAGTTGCCATCGATCGCGCAGCTCAAGAGCGACTTGAAGTGAAGAACAGCTATCGATAAGTAGATTATAATGTGCTTATATTGATATTGTATACTATATATTAAAGTATGTTGATGTTTGTGAATCAAGCTGGCTGCTCTGATAAGATGTGCTATATGTATTGAATATGCATATCATAATAATGTAAATAATGTAAATAAATAAAACTAGACGTATATCATATTATTATTGATTGATTCATAACATGTGGTATATGAAACTTTGTTATGAATCAGAAGTTTAGAACTTGGCATTAAAGTTTAAACTCTTAAATACGATACTATCATAAAGTAATATTAACAAATACCATTAATTGTTATTGCCTAAAAAAAACAGAATACAGAACAATTTGAAAAGTGGCATTATATTATTTTGCATATTAAATTAATATTAATATTTATATTTAAAAATATAAATTATATATTTCATTATATTTAAATATAAATTATATTTATATATTATATATTTCACTTTACACAGCAACCTTCAACTGTGAATTCTGCAAACTAAATTCTTAACAGTTCCTAAAGATTTTGACTTTAATTCTTAAAGAGCTTATCAAAATATTGATGAACAATTGTAAGCTCTCGCTATATAGGTTTATATACACAAGTGTATATTAGTGTATCTGTATAACAGGCTGACAATTTGCAGCTAAAACTGTGGCCATTGCGGTTGCATTGCTATCTCCCCTCCCTCACTTCCCCTTTGCCCACTCTGTGTGGATTTTCATTGCGGCTTATGCAACACATTTTGCAAATGAATTGTTCGGCAAATCAATTTGCATATTGCGCGACGCATTTTGTGGCCACTCTGCGAGCTACCCAAAAGGCGTACACACACACAGATGCAAATACAGATGCACAGCCAGAATATACATAGCTGACGATTTACAAAATATTTTTGTGTTCACACTCAATTAATGCCAATTGACTGCAAAATTGCAAACACCTTTGACACGTTTCCATTTGCCATGCCGAGGCAGGAGAAGGGAAATTGGGAAAGGAGCGCGAGAAGAGAAATAGGAATGGAAATGAAAATGGTATCGGGAATGGGAATGAGAACAGGCATCTCTGTGAGTGTGTGTGTGTGTGTGTGGGCAGTGTCAATTTGCTATTGGCAGATGGCACTGGGCGAATTTGTGTTTAGTTTGTTTGCAGGCGAATGCGAAGTAAATCAATAAATAAATTGCCACATGCAAAATTCATGAGACAGTTCGCTGTACACCAGAGCAACATCAACAACAACAACAGCAACTACAGCAGCAACAACAACACGTATCAATAGCCACTGTGAATTGTTGACATTTTGAACGCAATTGAACTTTTGCGCATAAATTTTAGTTGGGGTAAAAAATGAAATGAAATTACATACGCAAATTTTGCAGGCATGTGCATGTCTGTGTGCATGTCTGTGCATGCTCAGCAACAGCAGCAACCAATTGAATTAAATGTAACTCCTTAATTGATAAATAATTGTTATTGTTATTACGTTAAACGACTTGACCCGCCACATTTGCCTGCGCACTTCTTCCTCGTCGTGCGAACTCTGGAAAAACTCTCTATGCTGATTTTCTGATTTTCCCCCATTAGGGCAACTGTCTATATATAGAGCCCGATTTGCAGTGGATTCCTTGAAAACACTGACTGCCGCAACTGAAGTGGCAAACTTCAATGGAATTCGCGGGATTGGGGAATGAAAACGAATATCTTCGGAGTTCCAATGGCAAGCGAAGGGAACTAAATAGAGTTACTAAAAATAAAGTGGTAAATTTTAAGTTAAATGAAGATGGGAAGTAAATCCAGAAAAAGCTGTAATTTAAACTGCAACTAAATCCGGAACTCAAATAGAAATGCTGCTAGCTGCTGCAAAGAACTTAAAGAGAACAGAAAAAGATATGAAACAAAACACTAGAGATGCAAGAGAAAATAGAGATGGAACTATATATAACTTCCTTCGGAACTAGAGATCAAACTGATACTAGAAACTTGAAGTGAAACTGGAACTAAAAAGGAATTGGCAATAAAATAATAAATAAGTTACATTAATTAAGTTTTTAGTTAAACCAAAAACACAAAATAAATAAACATGATATGATGACACTGTAAATATTTTTTAACAACAGCTACTGAAATTGAAATAAGCATGTTAGCGGGTACTTTTATAGGTTTGATTAGACTTTAACTTGGACTGTGACTGAGTCTGAGAGACTTACAAACATGAGACATTATGAGACTTTCCTATAGACAATTTAATCCTCACCCTTCTTCCGAAATCAGTTTCCTTTTCGCTTTTTACTCTACTTGTCTCCCTCTCTCTTTCTCTTACTCTCTTTGCTCTCTCCCTTTCTCGGGCACCGTCACAGTATCATAAGGAGGAACTGAGCTTTCCGGGAATCAATGCTAAACTGCTGTGGCAGATCTTCGCTGTCATCTGCATAAAGCAGACTGTCTGACGCACTCTGACGCTCTGTGCCCCACTGCTCCGTTACCCCGTTACTCATATGCATGAACATATATATTATATATACACATGTATAGGTGCTATCTGCACATATAGTTATGCAGATTGCGTGTGTCTGTGTGTGTACAACATTTCTGCTGATTTCGTGCGATTTGCAATGCAAGCACCGCAATCTGCTCAGGGGCAGCTCGACGGGGCAGCAAGAGAGAAAGACTGAGAGAGAGGGAGAAGGAACAACAGATGGGAGGGCAGTAGGCGCAGTACGGCAAGTGCGTCAACGATCTGTGACTTTTCTGCGAAGTCGCGGACACATGCCCAGCTACATATCTGACCGGGCTGAGCTGCGCCGCTATCACTTCCGGGTGTGCTTCGCGCGGGCAATGCTGAGACGAACCAGCAGCAATGGCAACGGAATCAGTTAGGGAAATCTGAAATCTAAATTGTAATCAGCAGCGAAATCTGAATCTGAATCAAAGTCGACGAAACTGCGAAGTCTGCAGACACAGCACACTCAATTTCAGGTGGAACTGAAACTGGAATAGGAACTAGAACTTTTACTGATCGTAGTCAGCTTCAAGGGAACTGGAACTGCAACTATGTAAAATGGAAACTGGAACTAATATTAGAAATGGAACGAGAACCGGAACTGGAACTATAGCTGTGGATTGTTAGGAACCGTGCAGACATAGCAAGGAAGCTGGTACTTCAAAAATTAATAGCAACTGGAACTAGAAGCGGAACTGGAACTAGAATCGGAACTGGAACTAGAATCGGAACTGGAACTAGAATCAGAACTGGAACTAGAATCGAAACTGGAACTAGAATCGGAACTGGAACTAGAATCGGAACTGGAACTAGAATCGGAACTAGAACTATAGGTGTCGCTGTGGATCGCTGGGAAGTCTACAGACTCAGCACAGTCAGCTTCAAGGGAACTTACTTAAAATTTGGAACAAGAACTAGAACCGGAACTGGTACTGTAACGGGAACTTAACCTGAAGCTGGAACTAGAACTTCTGCCGTAGCTTCACCTGGGGATCATTGTGCGTTGCGAGTTTTGCCTTGGGTAGCTTTGGGTGCGGGCATTAGGCATGCAGCCCTGGTAAATGCAATTAAATGCAAATTTCGACCCCCGTGCGAACCCGTAGACGGAGCCAGTGCTCGCTTTCCGATCGGCTTGTCCGGCCTGGGCCTGGGCCCGGGCCTGGGAATGGTTGGTTAACCCCGTTTGGGGGCAATTTCGACAGCTCAGCGAACTCGAAACTCGATGCGGCATTTAAAATTCATTGTGTGCTTTAGCGCTGCTTGTTGTTATGTTGTTGTTGTTGGTGTAATTGTTACACCCCCCTCTACCTGTCCTGCATTCGCCCCTCACTGTGATTTCATTTTATTCGCAGCGTTTTTGTAACCGATTTTATTTTAATTAAAATTATGTCAACGCAATTGAAATGTTATTGAACCAATTTAACAGCGCCGAGTTCATTAATTTGGATTTTGTAATTTTTATTCAACACGAGCCGCAGCAACAACAGCCACATCAGCAACAGCAACAACAGCAGCAACACGCAATGTCGATAGCAACAACGACAATATTGGCAATATTTATGCGCTGGCAACAACTTTTTCGGGGCCCGGTTGTAATTTATGGCAATTGTGATAAAGAAAAAGCCGCGTCGTGGAAAAACTCTCTGCCTCTGCCTCTACCTCTGCCTGGAAATGCATTTCCAGCAGAAACGAGCAACGCTGTCGACGCTGGCAGCGCAGCACGTAAACAGTTGTGTTTAATCAACTAAAACAGCAGCGCGACAAAAAATGAAGAAGAAATTATTAAATTCAATCAAATGGGAAGCGCGCGCCCATTCATAATCAACAAGCGTTGCAGCCGACACCCGGTTCACCTCCCTCCCCCCTTCCCCTCTGCCTCCTTGCCACGTAACGCGGCAATATTTATGCAATTTATGGGCTTGCAAATTATCAGCAGAAAATGCGCGAAAACAACAAATTAACAAAATTCAAAAATACACACACACACACTGCATACAAACACACAGACATGCACATGTACAGTGGGCACACGCTAAGCAGAACGGGCGAGCTCTGCTGAGAGTCTGAGAGTCTCTGTCTTTCTGCTGCCTCTCTCAGCATCTGTTTAAAGTGAAGTAATACTGTTCTCACTTGCTCGCAAATTGCACTTTACTGTGTACTGTGCACTGTACAGTGAACACTTGTTAAAGAAGACAAGCTCAGCTGTGCTTCATTTAATGAAGCATTTCCTTCACTTCTCTCTCTGTTTTCTGTAAATGAAGACATTAAAACAATGCAATACTGTTCCCACTTGCTTATACATTGCACAAAATTGTGTGTACAGTGGGCACACTTTAATGAAACCAAGCACAAGCAGGCTTGTTGCACTTCATCTCACTCTTCCCTCTCTCTTTACCCCCCTCTCTATCTCACTGTCTTTTCCCTCTTCTCCTACTTTCTCCTTCACGCTCTGAACCTCTTTAAATACACCAACATGCATTCTAGGCAAGTAATACTGTTCCCCCCTTTCCCACATTACGTATACGTATTATGGGTTGTAGTATCATTGTTGTTGTTGTTGTACTCACCCCTTGTCAGGCGACATAAATGTCAGAAAAGCAGGAATAACAAATGCAGCGCCAACAGTTTTTAATGCCTTTGAAGTTATCCGTGCACACGACTAACTGACTGTTCCCAGTGTTCCTCGCTCGTTGAGGGATTGCTGAAATGAACGATTCGAACGTTGTTAAATGAGACCAACAGAAACTAAAGACACGATAATCAAAAAATACAAAATGTTAGACTTGAAATGAACTTGAGGAGCCCCTCATTGCTTTGCTTCTTATATACACAGAGTGAGTACAGAGAGTGATTAAAGTGTTCCCAAACTAGGCTGTGGAATCTGCTCGGTGCGGAAGTGTGAGGGCGTCTGGCCGCCCTCCCTATCGCACCCTCGCCCACCCACGCCTGACCTTGAGTAGAATTCCGTCCAGCTGCGGTTTTTACATACGAAATTTGTTTTAAACAAAACACAACAACAACAACAGCAACAACAAAAACGAAAACATAAAAACGCGTTGCGATTAAAGTTGTTTTTAATACGAAAAGTATTCGCCAGTTATCAGCGGTTGATTTATATAATACTCGCATTATATGACATATAGTATACTATATATATAATATATATGTGATGTGTATTTTCGACAGTGTGTGTGTGTGTGTGCCAGTGTGTGTGTGTGCCTTAAATAACTTTCAAGTCCAGCACTGGCCTCGTCAGTTTGCCATTTTCCGGCTATATTTTCACCATCTCCCGCTCGTTTTAGCTCACCCCCTCTCTCCCCTTGCCTCTTCCTCTCGCATGGCATCGAATGTAACAAATCCAGTTATTTGTTGAATTTGACAGTTTAATTCTACGCCTCGATGAGCGTTTGCCCCGAATCGATGCCCGACCCAATTCGAACCCAATTCCAATCCCAATGCTCAGGACCCAGAGACCCTTAGTCCCTTGTCGCACATCCCCCCCCTCTCTCCTTCTCTTTCTCACTCTCTCCCCCTTGTCCGCTCATGTCACGCCGTGTTTTGTGTCTATTTCAATCTGTGATGTGCGCGTTTGCTTTATTCCTCCTCATCCTTCTCATTCTCCTTGCTGCTGCTGCTTCTGTTGATTTGGAAATCAAACAGGTTTTTCGCATTCAACTTGACATTCAATTTTCGGGGACCCTTTGCAGCTACCACTCCTGCCTCTGCCTCTGCCCCCTTTCCTAGGCCCTGTGCCCCATAATCCTCGACTTGCAATCGAATTTGTTGTTCGTTATTGCAGAAACATGAAACAATAAAAGTAAATTTTGCATGCGGGCCGAGAGATTTCTATGACGGACACCAGATTTTCAGGTTCCTCATTTGTAGTTATTGTTGTTGTTGTAGCTGTTGTTGTTGCTGCTGTTGTTGCTGCGCTACTGAGGGAAGGGTTGGTGAAAACTTGCGCGAGAGCTAAAAAGTAAACGGCAAATGGCAAACTGTGAACAGTTCGACAGCTGGATGGTTGGTTAGGAGGGGGGGGACAGTGCGAACGACGCTATAAAAACAGCAAAAGCGCAAATCAAGAAAGATAATAAAAATTGAGCAATAAAAGAGAAAAACAAAGGCGCAAAAAAGAAAGAAGCAGCAGCAACAACAACTCAAAAAAATGCCGTCAAGTGCCAAAAACACGTTTAAATGTCAAAATGTAACTCCCCAGACGGCAGCAGCAACAACAACAATAACAACCCTAACAGCAATCAACACAACAACAACAACCACAACAAAAACAACAACAACAACTGCAACAGCTGCAGTCGCCGAGGCGCCGCGATGGCAACAAAAATCAAATTAGCGCCAAGCAATGTCGCCGCTGCCATCGCTGACATCGACGCCAAAGTCAACGTCGACGTCGACGTCAGTAGCGCCGTCTCAGCCTGCTGGGGCAGTTGTTCTCTCCAGCGTCTTTTGCAATCATCTTTCAGTTTTGTCGACTTCTTATTAATTTTTTGGCATTTTTTGCGCGCCCCTTTGCTGTTTTCGTTACTTTTTACTGTTTTGCTGTTCATAATTTGCGCTTATGCAAAGTAAGAAGAAGATGCACAAGCAGAAGAAGAGGGAGAACAGAAATATTTGTAAATTAAACGCAAATTTGTAGTTGTTTTTTTGTTGTTGTTGTTTTCGTTCTTTCTTTCTTTCTTTGTGGCCATAAAACGGCGACAAGTCAACGCAATCTCCCGCCAAAGCAGACAACAACACAATAAGAAATGAAATGATTATTATATCATTATTATGGCAAAGTGCGTTAAAATTTATGAGCAATGAAAACTTTGCTGCGAAAGGGTAGCAGCAACTGCAGCAGCAGCGGCAGCAGGGGCAAGAAGTGGTGGGTAGGGGAGGGGAACATTAAACAGACGCGTATCCGACAACAATTCATCAGGCGACAAATTTAGAGCTAAGGCCAAAATAAGCCACAAAAGAATGATAAAATCGTGCTTAATATGTCAACATGTATGGCTTGGTTATCGATAATATTGCACAATTTTATGCTATTATCGATAACTATCAACAAGAACTCAAATAAAGTACTTTAAAGAACAAGTTATTGAACTTTTATATTTATCTAGTCTGAGCTAACACAGCGTCAACTGTTCCCACTAAAATTCCCTGAACTGTTCCCAAGTAATACTGTGCACAACTTCAATATTTGCTGTTTCCGCTACAGCTGCTAGCAGTGTCCTCATTACTATATTAACAACTGTTCCCACTAGTGTTTCCACTTCTGTAGCAATGTCAATTCCACAGTGAACCACATACCGTTTTCAACCGGCGTTAACCAACACTGTCAACTCGTAATGAAGCATTCACATGCATTTATTGCATTGCATAAACTGTTCACACTCTCGTAATTTGTTTGCTATTCACATGTGACTGGGGTCAGCTGCGACTTGTAAACCTGAATGCCAGTCAGGTGGGGGCAGGGGCAGGGAAGGGGGGGCAGGAGTGGTAAAGTGCAACAGATCGAGAAGTGACTGCAGATTGACGGGCGGCCAAGACATGATTAAAGCTCAATTAATCGCAAGCTGCGGCCGACAATGACAAGGAGACGTCGCCATGTCAGGGACAGCCCAAAAAAAGAAGAGGGGATTGCCAAGTGGGGAGGGGGAAGTGGGGGCAGCAGAGAGGTCACATTATCAAGCAGCTTTAGCCGGCGCTCTCGGATGCATCATCAGATGAGGCGATGCGATGTAGATGCGACTATAGCTAAGGCTTTGTTGTACTCTGCATGCATGACAGCAGCATCTCATGCATCCTCCTCCCCCCTTCCCCCTCCTCAGACGTTGCACGATCAGTTTTAATGGAGGTCAACGTTCCCCGCCGATGAGCGCGACGATTGTTTTGCTTTTCTTTTTGTTTTTGTATTTTTTGCGCGACTTTGCGGTTTGTTTTCGATTTCGATTAGACAAAGTTGGTACAAGATTGCTAGAGCGCATTCGTGCTCTCAGTCCCTCTCTGTCTCTGTCTCAGTCCCTCCCACCCTCTCTCTCTCTTCTCTCCTTCTTCTCTCTCTCTTTCTGTTGCTCGGCCTCTCGCTGTCGTTCTCTAGCTCTCTCTGGCTTTGTAGAGTCATTAAACTTTCTATGGCTCTGCTTATCACAATTGTTGTTGCTGCCGTGTGTCGCCTGCACAGCAGCAACATGTTGCAGTTGTTGCTGCGGCGACTCACTCATTAGTTCAATGATTTTGAATGTAGAGCAACAACAATGCCGCCTCTATTGCCGTGGCCGGCATTGATTTATCTGCCATCTCACGTTCCACTGCACGACGACAGCAGCAACAACAGCAGCAGCCACAACAGCAACAATGAAGGGCCGCCGCCGCCGCCTGCTGGTCGTGATCGGTGGCCCGCTTTGGAGCGATCCATGGCCCACCCATGACTCGCATTGTTTAGTCGGCAACAACGTCGTCATCCTCCACAGCAGCAACCTCATCATCATCATCATCATCGGCAGCAGCAGCAGCAGCAACATCATCATCGCCTAATGCCATTGCAGTTTCAATTGAATTGCCTGAACCACAAAATCATTGACAGCACACACAGTTAACAACGCGCAACAATGCGACGACTTCTTCTGCTGCTGCTGCTGCTGCTGCTGTTGCCGCCAGAGGCATCAGCAACATGTCAGCGTCGGTCACACGGCCAATCGCCCATTCAGCAAAGAGGGCGCCATCAGTTCATGGGAAACTGCTGCAGAAGATGCCACACAGCAAGTAGCAGCAGCAGCAACTGCAAGAAGCAGCAACAGCAACAACAACTTAAGACGCAGCTGCAGCTGCTGTTGCTGCGGCAACTTTGGCCCCGCTGCAATCGCTGGCATTGGTGGTGTGGGCGATTCTTGATGAGCAATGAAGAATCAAGCAGAGAGGGAGAGAGTGAGGAGCAGGGAGGGGGAATAATAGAAGAAAGAGGGAGTGTGGGGGAAAGGGGGAGTGTTGTTTGTGGCAATTTGCTTGCTTTGCATTTCGCTGTCGCAAGAAATTTTAATACATTTCTCACATAATTCGACTCTATGTTGGCCCCGTCGCGAGTACAATAACAAGTGTTGCTGTTGTTGCTGTTGCTGTTGTTGCAGTTGTAGTGGCAGTTGTAGTTTGCTGCTGTTCTTGCCGTGCTATTGTTGCAAGTGATTCGCGTGACTCCCTCGCCTCCCCCCCTCCTTCGCCATCTCGTCGCATATAACCCTGGACGGGGTGTCAAGTCAACATTGCGATGACAAGCGCGACTTGATCGAGCGTTCTATGTAAACAGATGCAGATATGCATGTGTGTGTGTATGTGTGTGTAGGTGATAGGTGTATGTATATGTGTGTGGTATGTATAGGTGTGTTGTATGTATGTGTGTATGTGTATTCTATATGAAATAGAGCACACTCAATGTTCAGCGCAACCTTTGATAAGCTGCAACCTCTTGCTCCTGTTCCCACCTGCACCAGCAGCAATGCCGCCCCTAGCTGGCACCTTCCTGGCTCCTCCCCCCTACTACTACTACTATTGCTGCCCACTATCCTGTAATGAGATCATGGAATTATGTTATTTGTTTGTTGTTGCTGACGGCGTTGTGTGGCTTTTTATGATTTCTGTTGTTGTTGTTGTTGTTGTTTTGGCAGCCATAAAATTAAAAAAAAAGGGCAAACCCCAAACGCAACATACTGCATAATAAACAAGGCAAAGCACAAAAAGCAACAGCAACAACAACAACAGGAGCAACAGCAACAAAAATGCAAAGCGCACAGCAACAAAATATGATAAAAAGGCCAAAAATCCAAACGAGAATTGTCAACCAAAACATCGCTGGCACCACCACAAACAGCTGTAACGGATGCCAGTGTCGTTGTCGGCTCTGTACACCACCCCCCCCCCTTACCCACCTACCCATAGCACCCCCCCCCGCTCCTTCTTTCCACCCACAATTCATAGAACCTTGCTAACCACCCACAAAGCTTCGCTTACTGCTGCCGCTGACTGTCCCCAGGGGCAACGAGGCGTCGGTGTTGCCGCTGACACCAGTAACACCAACAGCAGCAGCAGCAGCAACATCAATAGCAGCAACAGCAACACGGCAACAACAAGAACAACAACAACACGGCGACAAGTGTGGCGAACAAAAACACGCGTTTTCATTTTGCGCACACCAAAAACTGCAATGCACAATGTGAATAATCCACCCACAGCCCCCCCCCTCCCCCCCTCTCCCTGCCACCCTCCCACTGTGCTACTGCCCATGCCTGCTGCGCTGCTCGCTGACCTGACCCGACCCTGCATAGCCAACGAGCAGCACTCACAAGCCACAACACTCGCTCTGCTCTGCTTTGTTCCCCTGCCTCCTCTTCCCTGCCCCCTGCCAGCGCATCACGTTAGCATTGTAAAAACATATGCTTTCACACTTGACATACACATACGTGAAGCGTTTGAGTGGCGCGAGTGGCATGAGGCAAGTGTGGGGGCGGCTGGGAGTGGCAGGGCAGCAGGCAGGTGCATAGGATGCATAGCTGGAACAGCCAACAAATTTGTCGCGCTACAGCAAAATTCCACAAAGCAATGGGAAAGTGTGAGAACGGAATGCAGTGCGTGGGAACGGTTAGTGTTGAAGGAAGGGGGTACAGTTGAAAGTGGGGATAGAACTTGTTACTAATTTCATGCTCAAATATTTGAGCATATCTAGAATGTGCATGAGAGGAGATCAAGGGGAGCAAGGGGTGTACTGGCCACTGTGGGAACAGTTACTAACAATCCATTAACAGTTCTCTGATCTGTAAAGTGTTCAAAGAATATCTCTTAAACTGCTCCCATTTACATTTAGTTCAAGGGAAACATTTGGGGTCATTTTAGCTGTGGGAACAGTTTCAGTAACTAACAATCGATAATCGATGTTTTTAAACTGTTCCAATAATATTAATCATAACTGCAAATAAGGGAATACGTGAGATAATTTCGATTGTGGGAACAGTTTCAGCAACTAACAATCGATAATAGTTTTTTAAACTGTTTCAATAATATCAATCAAAGCTGCAGTTAGGGGAATATGTAAGATAGTTTTTATTGTGGGAACAGTTGCAGTTTTCAGCCAAGCATATCATATCTGTCAACTGTTCAAGCTAATTTAAAACTGTTCCCAGCGATGCTGATATACCTATGTGGTGCTCGCAGCTCTGGGAACAGTTGCAATTCAAACAAATGAGAACAGTGCAGCCAACATGCATGCATTAACAAACTGTTCCCAGCTGGGACTGCACCCCGCGCTGTGACGCCGCGAGTGTCGCCTGTACCAAGTGTGAGTGTGTGTGTCTGATTGTTTGCAGCTGACAGAGGGAGGTGGAGGAGGGGAAGGCATCCAGCATCCTGCTGGCCAATCGCAGCCCAGTTCCGGCTGCCTTCCTGCTGTTTTGGCCTCCTCCACTTGGCGCATTTTACATGCATGAAAATTAAGTGCTTGTCACATTTGCGGTTGACAACGTTTAATTTTCAGTTTATTTTTATGCGCGCTCCCAAATAACAAGCCAAGCAACATACACAGTGAGAGAGCGTGAGGGGGGAGAGAGGGTGAGGAGGGTGGAGATGCCACTTGGACATGCAAATTGTGCCCGACTCCAACTCCAACAAGAAACAAGTATTATAAAAAAAAGAGCAACAACAAGAAGAATTTAAAATAATTAAATCATTTACCAAAAACAGCAACAGCAGCGACAACAACAGCGTGAACAGCAGCAGCAGCAGCAACAAAAAGAAGAAGAAGCAGAAGCAGAAGTTGAAGAAGCAGCAGCAGCAACACGACGAGGCACGTTGACAACGCCAGCAGAAATAGAAATGAAAACGGAATATAAAATGTGTAATAAAGTGTAATAATAAAAAACAATTGTAAGCGGAAGTAGAAGCGACGCATTCAGCTGTGACGTCGACTGAGCTTTGGCTTATATCAGCAACAGCAACAGCAGCAGCAATGCCAGCAGCAGCAGCAGCGACAGCGACAGCGACAGCGGAAGAAGGAGGCCCCGCGACGTGGAGGCATCATAAAGAAAGACAAACGGCGACTGTCGGCCATGGAGTGTAATGTAAATTACGAGCAGACTCGGCGAGAACAATAAAAAGTCGCATTGTAATAGCAGCAGTTGCTGCTGTGTTGTTGTTGCCGTGTTGCTGCCGTGTTGCTGCTGCAGTTGCTGCGGCAAAAGACGCATCAAATGAGGCAGCCAAGCAGCGACTGAGGCAGCTTGAAGGCGCGAAGGGGGGGCAAGCAATCCCTGTGCACCTGTGTGTGCTGCGATCGGCTGTGATTAGACGCTGCCCCTGCCCCCAACTGTTTACTGCTTCCGCTTCAGCAACAGCAACAACAGCAACAACAGCAGCAAGAACAGCAACAACAATGACCACAAAAGCGTAACATGCGCTGCCGCAATCAAATCGCCACCAGGCATTATAACCTATTCCCTTTGCCTGCTCAATCTTCCCTCCCACTCCTCCCCCCTTTGCTCATCCAGTCACAGACCGTTTTGAGCGTGCTGCCTGTGTCCGAGTTGCTGCGACGTTCGTCGACACTTTGACGCTTCGCTGGGTTTAGGCGGCCACTTCTGATGACTCAGTGCGGCACAAGCCGCTCGTCGCTCGTTTGCTCGTTTGCTCGCCCGCGAGTTACCCTGTGGCGGCATTCAATGTTTAAATAACTGACCCACACGAGGGGCAGAAGGAGAGAAGCAAGGGAGGTGCCTCAGACGGGGCGTAACAGTTTGTGCAACGCTACAGTGCACATGGTCGCAGCAAGTAAGGGGGGGAGCTGTCGGGAGCTGTTCCAACTGCCCGCACTTTGCAGTACCCCCCAGTACCCCCTCCCTCGCACCACTCTCCATATCTACTGCTCGCGGGCTAACGGGGTATTCTAGCCAGCTGCCTTTTGGCATTTCAATTTAGTCAACACACACACACACACACAAACTGATGGTCTGCTGGTTTAGCTGGGTCAGGTGAGGAGCGGAGGTTGCCTTATTAAGTTTCCACCCGCAATCGAAAAACTCCATCTAAATGGAACAGGGTCGGAAATGTACAAATGATGCTACAGTTAACCTTAAATGAACTGAATATAATATGAATATCATAATGAGTTTCACTTGATTCCCGAATATTCAACAAGTAAACAAAGGTTGATAGAGATCTTAAGTATTCTAGAGGAACTAAGGAATGAATTAAAATAACAATAATTTGCAGGGAGCTAAGAAAGGAAAGAAACCTATGCAACTACAGTAGATAGATCTCACTACACTTTCATATAATCTTCTTCTTTTTCTTACTAAATGATTTCAAGTAAATCGTTCCATAAAAGTGGAATCAAATCTTTAGTTTATGGTAGTTAGATCAGATTAGTTATTGATATACTCCTTAAGCCTTAAGTCTTACTGAATGAACTCTCTACTAATCATATTTGCCAGTAAATCTTTCCATAAAAGTATATCACTTTAGATCTAGTGTAGATTATACACTTTTAAACCCTTAAGTCTTACTGTATAAATTCTCATGATTCCCATTAAATCTTTCCATAAATTGTCAACTAACCCATTCCACTATTTCCCTTTCTCTTTGTTGCAGTTACACTCGGAATCAGAATCTGAATACGTCTCCATTGGAATTTCAAGTATTGCACAATTCCCGCTCCGTTTGGGGTCGCAGCTTGGTGGTGAGTAGATCGAAGAAAGAAAGAAAAGAACAACACAAAACTAAAGTCAAAAAAAAAGAGAAAAATAAACCGAACCAAACCGAAACACTTTGCGATTGGCGGTAATACAAAACGGAAGCTGAGGTCACTTCTCGCGGGGCTCCCAGGCACGTACGGCGCATTCTTTGTGCCCCGAAGAATTCCGAATCCATTCAGGGGACGCTCCACTGCCGATGCAGGCCGTGCACAGATGCCCAGTGCTTGATTAGGGTTTAGCTTAAATTAAATTATTTAATAGGTGTGCGCTGGGGGAAAGGGGTCAAGGGAGAGAGGAAAACAAACAGTGTGGCAAGGGTGCAGAAGAACACTTCCACTGGCACTTGCACAGTGGGGAAAAATGGTATATTTCTGTCGATTTAGTAAAGTAGAGTTCTAGTCTAACTCTTTCCAGTCTCGAATCGAAACAAAATGTCACTAATTTCGTTGGGCAACTGTTGAACATGGGTTCGACTAGTGTTCCCCAATTGTTTTTGTTGTTCTCGACAAAATTTGATTAGCGGAAATCATCGGTTTACTTGGGGATAGTCGCCGCCTACCAATTAATAAGGAGACACTGACATCATCATCAACAATACCAACACCAACACCATCATCATCGTGGTGAGCATCAACATCATCATTATAATCATTCCAACCCATCGGGTGGTGGCACGCATCTCGTCGTAATATCAACATTAGCTCCGGCTGTTTGCTGTTTGCTGCTCGCCAAATGTTCAACAATTCTCTGACTGATAAGCCAATGTGAAGGTCAATTGGTTCATTGGGCCGTGAAAACCTTTCGCATAATGCGAATCTTTCGATTCGATTTGGGTGAAACACGCCCGTTCCAAGCCTCTTGTTGTGCGCAGCGTGAAGAATATAATACAATCACGAAGCAGCACACGAGCACATTTTACAGCTCTTTGGCGACTGTGATAAAAGTCAGTTACATAATAATATGTTACTAAGCACGCAGTTTTCGACTGATTCGGTTGCTATGGCGACCATGTGCCACAGCACTTTGATATTGACCCAGTTCGGGTAGAACGCAACTTCAAGAGTTGTTTACTAAAAAAGAAACTGCGTGTCTTGGAAATACTCTATGATATAGTAGAGTAATATCAATGAGATTTCTGCAGAGTGTGTGGATAGTATAAAGCTTTCAAGTGTGTGAGTTTTGTTCGATTAGCCTGAGAATTAATAAGGCTATGCACAATATTCCTGTTTCCTGCAGACTAAGACAAGTTCAAATTCATTCATTATAATAGTATTTCCAACTAATTGTAGGCAAACCTACATCAAGAGCTGTTAAGTACAGAAGAAACTAATGTTTCTCGAAATACTATATGATATAGTGGTGCGATATTAGAAAGATTTGTGCAGAGTGTGTTTATAATATAAAGCTTTCAAGTGTGCGAGTTTTGTTCGATTAGCCTGAGAATTGATAAGGCTGTGCACAATATACTTCAGTGAATGTTTCTGTTTCCTTGAGAGTCAAATTCATGCATTACAACAATACTCCCAACTAATTGTAGGCCGCCTTAGACGCCCACACTTCATGGCAAATAGCTCTCCTTACCCCCTGCTGAGACATTCGCCCCCGAGTGCCATGTGCTACGCACAACTCACTTAGCCCAGACATGCCAGGCCGGCCTAAGCGCATGCCATAAACAGTTTCCCATCATCATCGACTCATCTCGGCTTGGCGGCGATTTCGCTGCGATTGAAAGCGAAACCGGGCACAGCACATCCGCATCGCCATCCGCATCAGCAACAGCAACAACACCAGCACCAACAGCAGCAGCAGCATCCGCATCCGTTGCCGTTTGCAGAGGCGTCGTTCGCAACGCGCCCTCAATTAGTGGCAAAGTCAACTTGAAGGACCAACGGCAACGGCAACGGCTGCTGTAGCCGGGTAAAGCCCAAGCCGAAGGATAAGCCAGATATGCTGCTGCACAGTGGGTGCGGGTGTGAGCAAACAAGGCAAATAAACCGGGACTGACGAGCGGATAATCCGACTACTCAGTCGCAGTTTTAGCCTGCGCTGCCTAATAACGGCGAAATTCAATTGAATTTGCATTTAAAACATGTTTTAAATTTGCAAAAACAACAACGAAAACAACGAAAAAAAGTCACCAAAACTCGCAGTGAAATAAATTATAATAATAATAACAGAAACAACAACAGAAAACCAGAAAAATGTGAAAATATAAAAAAAGAGGAGAGAGAGATAAAAAAAACTTACATTTTGCTGGTTTATATCCCGGGCGAAAGAAGAAGAGACAACACTCGAGGAGGGAAAGAGATGGCAAAAGTCGTTGCGCATGCGACGTGGTATTGTTGTTGTTGTTGGTTGTTGCTGCTGCTTGTTGTTGTTGATGTTGGATTTTGGGTTAATACCAAATTATTGTAAAATAAATTAGCATACAAATAAATATTAAATACGAATTTCGTTCGCTCTTTTTTATATCTGAGAACAGCGCTCCAAATCGTTGTTGCTGTAGTTGTTGTTCTCGTTGCTGTTGTTGTTGTTGCTAGTTGAGGCAGACAGCCAGTTTGGGTTGCTTTTGATTTGTGTTTTATCTAAATTTTATTTAGTTGCTTAAAGTTTTCTTGTCGCTTGTTGCCTTTCATTTTTTCGTCGTTGTCGTTGTTGCTGTTGCTCTTGTTGTTGTTGTAGTTGTTGTTGTTGTTGTTACTGTTGCTATTGGCATTATGACAAACTGCTCGTTACTGTTGTCGTTGTTGTTGTTGTTGCACTGCAAGTGCCTTACATGGCACACACACTTGAGCACACTCGCATAGATAAATCCGTTCACAAAGGGCGATTTGCACACAAAAAAACATATATGTATCTGTATATGTATCGTCACAATTTACACGACAACAGAAAAAAATATGTATCAAATAGTAGTGTAATAAACGAAGCAGAAAACGCACGCACAGTGGTACAAAAACTATTGGAACCAAAAAAAAACCATTTAGAAATTAGCATAAATGTAAACACTTTTTGTCGTTGTTGTCGTTGTTGTTCTTCTCATGTTGTTGCAACAATAAAGAACAATATAACTAAAAAGATTATAATTTCAACATGCACACACACACACTGACACACGCACACATGCAGTATATTTTACATATACGAGATGTACGTTGCGAGTACAATGCGAAGATTATAAATTATCGGCGCCTGTTGCTGTTGCTGTTGCTGTTGTAACAATAGCAAAAACAACAACAACTTTGTGTTTCACAACGTCTGTCAGAGTGTGCATGTGTGTGTGGGTGTGTGTGTGTGTGTGTGTGTACTACACATGCATATTTAGTATTTTTGTGCATTTTATTTTATTCCATTTCACTTTATTTTATTCCACGCTCGCTTTGTGTTTCCTTTCACAGATACGCATGTGTTTTGTTTGGTATTTGTTGTTGTTTTTGCTTTTGTCACTCGGTTACACACACACACATACATAGAGAGACACAGACATAGTCCAAATTCAAATGGGAATCGGGTCAAGCTGAGACCCAAAGCGAATCACGCTGCCAAAGAGAAATGCACACGAAAAAGCGTTTTTAAAGTGCGAAACACACGTTAGAATATTTTGGCGCGACACGAAAATGATAAAAACAAAGTAAAAAAAAATAATAATAATTATTGTAAAGGGTGTGGGGGAAATTTACTCAAACTCAAATAGTGCAAATTAATTAAATGACGAATTTTGCACGTTTCTTTCGATTGTAAGTTGCTGTTTATGTTGTTGTTGTTACTGTCTGTTATTGTTATTTTGTTTCATTCTTTTATTTCAATTTCTGTCGCTTATCATACGTATTCCGATATATTTGAAATAGCTGAAGACTCAAGCAAGAAGACAACAACAAAAAGGAGAAACAAAAACGAAAACTAAACGGAACAACTACAGAAATAGCAACAGAAATCGAAATGAAAATAGAATTATCATCGATCGAATTGAATTGTCACCGAACACACTTGTTCGTCTCTCTCTCTCTCTCTCTCTATTTCTCTCTTGGCAGCTTCAGTTTCGGTTTCGATATCGTTTTTAGATGGGTTAGTTGGTTAGGCTCGAGCCCCGTTTAGCGATCCCGATCAGATCTGCAGACACGACTCGATCTGCTCTGCTCTGCTCTGCTCAGCACGCACCGTTACCGTTCACGTTCACAGTTGTTTAGGGAATGAGGCTTGGCACAGTGTGCGGGCGTCGTCTGGCCCCGGCCGAGCCACACAGAGAGCGCGACTGCGAGAGCAAGCAGCGCTCTCCCAACAGCCAGTGCCGCGAGATCGCAAGCAAACGGGAGAGCGCGCCCCCAGAGAGAGGCAGAGTGACTGAGAGAGAGAGAGAGAGAGCGCGCGCAGTCAACCAGCTGACAAAGAGAGCGCAACAACGTTGACTGTTTGACTGAGGGACGCCGAGTCGCAGTCGCAGTCACCTCTGTTGTTATATGTGTATTGTTGTTGTCGCAGTTCTTGCAGTTAGTTGTGGACAATGCAAGACAAAAGTTGTGCAAGAATGAACTAGTCGAGCATCCCGGCCAGGTAGACCGATCAAGCATGCAGAACATATGCACTTCATGCGGCTGTTTACAGGGTATCTGCTAGCTGTTGTGTGTGTGTTTCCTTTTAGCGCATTTACCGCTACACTTCGCTAGTCGCCAATCATAGTGCCGTTCTTTAACTTGATATCATACTTGATTTTATGAAAATGTTATAATAATAAAAAAAGTATTATCTTATGTTTAAGAAAAGCATTGACAGGATATTATATTATATTAATATAATTAAATATGATATATTACATTAATATAATATAATTAGAATTATATATAATATATTATATTAATATATTATATTAGTATAATAAATAATTAATATAATATAATTATAATCGGCACAGTTGTTCTACTATCATTAACTTTCTACATGTAGATTTCGTTAATGTTATTTTAACTATTTCTTCTGTTTAAGATTTCATACCTAGCGTAAAGGGTATTATAACTTTGTGCTATATTCAATAATTTGCAAGCGTTTTTCGTTTGTAAGACGATTCATGGTTAAATTATAGACCAAACTGAAGATGTTTGACAGTGATACAAAACACGAAACGTGCGTCAGCTGTTTAAACCAGTGTTACCAAAAAGATATTAGCTAAGAAATCACTATTTATATTTTATATGTATCATTGCACGCAGATCATGTTTGTTTTATTGAAATAGTACAACAAGTTCAATACTAATCTTATTTGATTTTTACCAAAATGTTGAAGCAGCCCCAGCTTGGGGAGAAAGTCACTTCACTTGCTGCACAAGGCTTGCCATGGTACACACTGAGATCGATCACGATATCAGCTTCTATATGGTGCTCTCGATGATAGGCAATGCGTGTGTTGGGACTGACTCTGACTCTGAACTCTGCTGCAACTGGACTCTTGCTGAGCTGTGCACTGTGTGTGCAGTGCGACGGATAGGTCCGTGATGGATAGACACTTAGTGGATAGTCTGGGCATGGCCGGGGCATGATTAATGACACCGAAAAATGCTTTGTTTGTGCAACTAATTGAGAAATTTACATAGGGCCGGAACAACGGAGAGAGGGACGTGAGTCGGGGCATGGATATACTATATATATGTACATATATCTCTCTGTCTGTGGGACCGACAATTCCCGCAGAGACGTGCAGTCTGGCCAGCATAGAGCATAGAGCTATAGAGCTATAGAAATTCTTTTGGTAAAATTCCAGTGACATTTTCCAAAGAAATCAATTTCCATTTTCACTCGCATTTTTCCCATTTTCAATTTGTCAAATTGCTGTTTTGCTGCATTCTTTGTGGGTGTTTTAGGGTGTGTGTGCGTGTGTGTGTGTGTGTGATTTGCCGTAGGTTAACTTGGCTGAGGTTAGGTTAGGTCAGGTCAACGCAGGTCATGTGCGGGCAGGTCAGTACAACAGTTTAGCCGGTGTCTGGGGGTCAGGGCGGGTTCAGGGTTCAGCGGCAAGAACTTGACACAATGCTCAAGCCAAACAGCTGAGCAAACTGAGCAAAACTGCCAGAAACCGAGACCTGACTAATCCCTCGACATTTACACTGTTCAGCAACGGAATCAATCAGTGTAAAGCCAACTGGAAATTCGAAATCTCACAGAAGAAACGACAAACGACGTCGCGTCGCGTCGCCCCGCAGCGCAACAGATCCCCAAACCAAGACGGAGATGGGGATGAAGACAAAGACGGAGACGGGACGGAGATGGAGATGGAGACGAAGAGGCAACTCCCCAGGCAGCTCTCGCTTGCAATCCCACGTTAAGCTCATCCGCTTACATTAACTTTTTGCGCAATCCCCACAAACAAATACGGAATACACATCGGGTGTGCCTGCTCCCTGCTACCCTTGCTCAGTCTCCAACTACGGGTCCATCTCCTTCTCCGGCGCTGGCTTTGGGATTTCATTTCATTTCTGTTTCCATTTCAGTGCAGCATCGGGGAACGGGAAAGTTTATTGAAATCCTTAACTTCAAGTTGAACATGCTCGAATCCATTATGGTTATTATGAATGGCAGCTCGTGTGCCTCCTCATGGTGCTTCCTCCTCCAGTTGCTGTTGTTGTTGCTGTTGCTGGCTTTGCTGCTCCATTGCCAAATTGTATTTCACGCTACTTTTAATTAGCCGCCTCTCGACTGCTTCCCAAGTGGGCAGTCGCTGCTCATCCCCAACTCCTTGCAATCTGTCGTTTTTTAGGCCCACATAATTGGCCATTATACCCACTTGGACTCGCACATAGCGCCCTCTCTCTCTTGGTGTCTGTGTGCCTGAGTTTACTTTTTAATGGTCAAGTGTATTTGGCTTTGGTTTGGGATCTGGCCGTTCTGGCCTTTCCCAAAAACCGACTCCAAGTTGAGAGACAACAACTTTTTTTTGCTGGTACTTTTCCTGCTGCTTCTTGTGCTTTGTCTTCCACATCTTCTGGGCATTTGTTGTTGTTGTTGTTGTTGTTGTTGGTACTTTAAGTGAAATCAATTAAAAAATTTCTTTGTCTTTCGAATGTTTGACTTGATGGTTGTTGCTCTTGTTGCTGTTGTTGTTGTTGCGAAGCATCTTCCAAGTGGCATTTGGAATTCAATGGAAATTAATTTCTTTTGTTTTGTTTTGCTTTGCTTTTATTTCTGTGTTTTTTGGCTTGGCTTTTTTTTTCAGTATGTTTTCCTGTTTTTTAGCTTGTTATTTTCTTCGACTTCTTCTTGTCGCTTCTTCATTTTCATTTTCACTTTTATTATTTTTGGTATTTTTCCTGTTTTATTTTTTTTCTGTTCTCGTTTTCACTTTCGACCAAAGTTTTCTGTTTTCGTGTAGTTTGGCTGGCAAGTTATGGCATTAACATTGACCAGCTGGAGAGGGAGGGGAGGGGGGTAGGGAGTTGGGTGATCACTCTGGGGGATACTAAGTGAAACTCAATTAGGGATAATAATAAAATTAGTCACGCTTAGCGAAAGTTTCAGGACAACAGCAATGGCCGAGTGGCAAAGATAGGGAGGAAGAGAGAGGGGAAAGGGGAGGGGGATGGGAAAGGAATGGAGGCACATCAAAAAGCGAAATCAATCGACACCAATCGAGTGGGCAACAGACCCAGTAGACTTGGCCAATCCGCAGGGTAAATCCTTTTTCATTTTAAATTTTGCGCCTCGTTGACGGCCTCCGGCTCGATTACAAGTGAAGGAGGGGGAAGGGGGAGGAGGAGGGCTTGGTGTGAGACGTGCGAGGCCTGAGCCGTTGCCAGTTGCCGCTTGCCACTTCGTGTCGTTCGTAAGTCAAAACGCAAATTGACAACTTAATGCCATCAAAGTTCAAAGTGCGCACAATAAACCCCGGCAACATGCGGCAGCAACAGCGCCCCCTCTTCTGCCTCCTCTTCCCCCACAATTGTCTGCTGTGCAGGCAGAAAAAAGAGCTGGGGAAACTCCACATCGAGTGTCGATGCCGATGTGGATGCGGAATCGACATTGACATTCAAATCTAAACATAAATAATAACAATGATAAACATATCAACACGTCGACAGCGTTGGGCCCGGCCTGGCAGCCACACACACACACACACACATACACACGAGAGTGAACGAAAGATACAGATACAACTACAGCTACAGATACAGATACATGTTACATGTACCAGATGCCAAATTCCGATACGCAGCAGGAGCTGTGGGGGAAACGAGCCAAACCAAAACTAAGTCGGGAAAGAAAGAAAGAAAGAAAGAGGAAAGAGGAAAGAAAAGGGCAACAGCATTTTTTGGATTCTGGCGCTTGGGGCCTACAAATCAAATGAGCGAAAAGAAAACCAAACGAAACGAGACCAAACCAAACGAGACAAGATGAGAGCAAAAATGGCTGAGTAGCAGACCTGTGTGTGTGTGTGTGTGTGTGTGGAAAAACGTCGAGTTGGAAAAAAGTTGCGACTCTGACAACGAAACGAATTGCAGCGATAAAAGGTCAGGGAGACTTTTCAGGGTTAGCAGCAACAGCAACATGAAAAGTGGACGGCAATTTGCCAGTCCTCGCTTTTTGCTCGTTGCCCCATTAAAAAATGCCCAACTTGATGAGGGGGGCTGGGGCTGTGAATGAAACGAAACTGATGCCCGAAACTGAACCGAGCAGGGAGGGGGCAGCAAGCAGATGAGCCAAATGTGATGCACATATTTTGACGTAATGCGGACACTGCTCATAGTCAAAGGGATTTCGTTGGAATTCCAGAATGCGATGATCAAAAGGCCCAGACACAGGCCCAGGCCGAGCATGGCACGGCACGGCAATTTCAATCTCAAACTAGGGATATTTAGTGTCGAGCATAATGAAATCATCTGCTTAAGAACTCTCGCTCTGGCTGGCCCAGTTCTGATAGTGTCCTAACGGCGCTTTTGGGCGTCCCATGTCAGTTTTTGGGTTGGGTCATCGAGTGGGTTTTTTTCTTCTAATTCTCAAGAGGGGAAGACGGGGGGATGTTTAATACCCTGTAGGGCAGTATGATGAGGCATATGATCTGGTGAGATTGACTGATATGTTGAATATTAATAGAATGGGTTATCGATAGAGACGAATGTACATACTATCGATAGAATTGACTATCGATGCCATCAATCGATTTAAGATTCTTTCTATATAATCAGCTATAGATACTTTTGATAGAGTCGATTAAAAATTAGTTATAGATGTTGTAAACAGAGTCGACAGCATCGACTTAATGCAGACGGTATCGCTATCGATAACGATAGTTTCTACAATATATAATATAACACAATATCTATCGACTACATTCTATACAAAATCGATTACAGACATTATCGACAACAATTATTAAACAATCTGCAGTTATTTTTGAACTTCTTTCCGTCATAATTGGAGCGTTAGGGTTCTCAGGGTAGCTCTGAGGCGTGCATGCTCCACTCGATTGGTACGACCTGCTCCCATTCGGTTTTCCATATGAAGTTACCAAAGTGACGACAATGTGAAATATTTTCACTGCGATATCTCTTTGGAGAGAGCCGACGGGTCGACGGGCAATGTTTTGGGCCCGATAACCGACAAGCGACAGGCGCGTGTACCAATACCAAGAAAATTGTGGAAACATGAATCCAAGTGGCGTCGCTTCTGCGTTGTCGACGCTGTCCGTTTGCCGTGACATTTGAACTTGGCAATGAGTCATCAGAAAAGAGAACAAGAACACGAATACGAACAAGAGATACGACTACTTTGGGCATTGCGAAGGGTTCTCAATGTTTTGTTGTGTTCATTCTTTTGACCAGCAGCATTGGTTGACCTTCCTGGAATTTTCTGGAAAACATACTCAACGAGAACAGCAACAACAACGTCGGCCCACGTCTCCCTGTTTTCCGTCCTGCCCTCAGGCCTGGCCCCCCGCCCCCTGGCTAACCCTGCCTGCATATCCGCTGCCAATTAATAAGTCACTTCACATATTTTTTTGTTATTCACCATTTGGTCCGAAGACACTCGAGTACTTGAGTAAGGAACGGAACACCGAATTCCGCCCCGCATTCGAGTCGAAAATCAGAGCATTATTTGCGTTTAGCTCTTCCCCCTCCCCCTCGCCACGGTTGCGTGCTGTAATCCCTTTCGAGTATTCGAAATCGCTTCGAGACAAAGCAGTTTATCGAATTAATCGTTGGAATGAAAAGCTTTGGATTACACGCAGTGAGGTCTTCACTTTGGAATGTCCGAAAGTAATTTCGGCCAGCTGCGGATATACAGTAAAATAGATATAGTAGCTAGATAATGCCAAGCATACCGTAATCAATTAGGGGAATCAGGCGGGGCGGGGGAAGAGGAAACTGTTTTGATTTTCTGTATGCAGTTGATAACAAGTAAAGAAGAAGAAAGCAAGAATCGCAAACAGTCGACAATTGAATACCCTGCAAGCCGTTTCTGATAGTTATCGATAAGTTCATAAATGTAACGCGATATATTACAATATAAGTTGCAGCACTGAAAAAGCTGAGTAAAAAAAAAAAAGTACCACAAGAATTAAAGAATGTGTGTACAATTTCTTCAGATATTATTTGATGTTATCTTACAATAAACGTAAACAAGTTTATATATAATACTGTTACTTGTAGCTTTAATATTAGTAAAAGAGGGTATATTTTCGTTATTTTAAACAATTTATATATATGTATATATCTGATCGCTTAAGTTTCACTTTGAATACTTTATGGTAGTAAAATTTAAAATATGTAAACTTAATTAAGATTAGGACTGCAGAAAGTCAATTCAATTTAAAGTCGAAACCAAGCTAAACTTTAGCAAAGTTATGAGTACCTGTAGACATTTGGATAGGGTATTTTCGGAACTAGCAAACCCGCTGAGTAAGCCGAGCTCAGTGGCAACAAAATGTTTTCGTTTCTTGTTTTCCTTTTAAGCCAATTTAGCTTGCTACACGATGTTTTACATACATACGATATGCGTGCAGACAAAGCCCCAACAATATCCATATATATTCGATATATTGACAAGACCCCGGACCGAGCCAGAGCCGGACCTGATGGCTCTGCGTGGCCTGGTCGAGTGACCTTTTAGCGCTCGCAATCGTAACAATAATAATAAAAATAAAAACGATGCTGGAATTTGGAGCGTATAAATGTCGCTCTAAGTAGAAATAACTTCATTTCATGTTAATATGCCCCCGGGATAATGGTCGATGGAGGGGGGGGGGGGCGTGGCTGGGCTGCTGCTGTAGCTGTGGCTTCCCTCTTGTTGTGGTCGACAACTAATTATAATCAATTCTAATCGCCTTTAAATTGCAGCTCTTACTACACGCAATCGCTGCCTTTTCTGGGCCGGGCTAAAAAAGGTGTTGTTGTTGCTGTTAATGTTGTTGTTCTTGCTGTTCTTGATGTTGTTGTGTCTACTGTTGTGTGTTGTGTGATGAGGCTTCCGCCTTGCAGGAGCCCAAGCTGGCGCGTCTGCCTTGCAGCATCGATTCCGCTTTAGACCATTTCCAGCTTGCCTGTTGTACATCTTGTTGTTGTTGCTTTAGTTCTCGCTGTTGTTGCTGGTGTTGCTGTGACTATTTAGTATGTGCACGTAACATTTTCAGTCGCGTTTTTTATGGTCTTTTGGCTTTTCCGCTTGATTCTATTTTGGTCTTAAAGCGTAGAAATGGAAATGAAAATATGGCAACGAAACCGAACTAAAACCGAACTAAACTAAAGGAAATGATGCGAATTGAAACGAACTCAGTTCTGTTAATTTCACTGGAAACGCAGCTTGCAGCCGTAGCAGCAAGGGGGTGGTGCAAGACTAGGAGGGGGGAGAAGCTGAAGTTGGCTTGGTTTGGGGCAACCGTTGGCAACCGCAATGTGTCAGTTTTACACGACAATCTACTTAAAGAGCGACCCGCATATGGACGTTGACAGTAACAGCAGGAGCAGGAGAGAGAGACAGAGAGAGAGAGAGAGAGAGAGAGAAAGAGGGAAAGAGTAAGAGAGAGAAAGGGTGCGAGATAGAGGAGAGGGAAAGGGGGCTGTAGCTGAGACTGACTCGGGGTATGTAAACTGGGTATAGGGAATGCGCTTGGCTGCTTAGCGATAGAGAGTGGGAGAGGCAGGGAGGGGGCTGGGGCTGGGGAAATGGGAAATGGGATTCATCCCTCGTTGTTGCTGTCAAATTGACATTTTTCATTTTCGCTTAAAAACCACAAAAACCGCCAGATTGTTTGTCTTAACAGCGGCTGGCATTCCGGCGCTGTCAATCACAGTCGATGTGACTCACTTCCCGTTGTGCCGGCCCCTCCCCCCGTAACACTCAACATGGCAGCAGCAGCAATGCAGGCTGTGTGATATCTTCTCGCCCAGCCCATTTGAACTTCATTTGACGTGGAATTTATACCGTCAGCCTCAGTGGCAGCCTCCTTCTGCTCCCTCCCCCCCCTGCCTGCCAGGAGGCAGACAGCAGGCGCTAATGTTTCCTGTCACAGGCCACAGCAGCGGCGGCGGCTGGCTGCGGTGGTGGCGGCTCTGTGCTGCACAGGAGGAGGGACCGGCCAATTACCCACACTCCTCACTGCACACTCTGCAGACTCCACACACTCCACAGCAGGCACACACCAAGTTCCAGCGCCATTCACACGTTCAACTTTTGCCGAAACGCGTCTCTGATCTGGGGCCCATTTGATGAATGAGCTGTCACTTTGATGCCGAGCAAAGATTGAGAGGCAACAAGAGAGAGGGAGAGAGAGAGAGGGGAAGAGGCAGCGCCAACTAGGCCCATCGAAATCCAAATGTCAAGCATCGCATGGGGCCACGCAGGGAGCTGCAGGAGATTTGGCAATTGCAGCACAAGATCAGCACAGTCAGACAAGCGCGAGCAGTGCTCGTGTGGTGGCACGTATGAATAACAAAGCAAGAGTTGCATGTGCAACGTGCAACGTGCAATGTGGAAATCTTTTGCTGTTATCACTTGGAAAACTGTTGATGACCGAATTGACTCGAGTGGGTGAGCAGCGGCATCTGCAGTTACAGCATCAACTGCCTGCCACATGCCACATACCTGCGCCCTACTACACTAGTGCAACCTACCACATCCCCCTGCCCTACGTCCCTCTGCCCTGTTTGGTAGCTCGTGTGTTGTTCAAATTAAGTAAAAACCCATATCAAGGCACTGGGAGTGTGCTGGGAAAGCGTCGAGGGGCGGACTGTGTAGGGCGTGGCCTGGTTCAAGTGTATGCCACAGTGTGTGTGTGTGTGTGTGTAGTCAGTGTCTGTTATGTAATAGCATGTTACGTGTATAACTTTTATTATTATGATTATACTTCTCCTGCTCCTTCTCCTTCTCCAGCTACTGCTGCTGCTGTTGCTGCTTCTGCTCCAACTACCATAACATTGTTGTTGTTGTTGTTGCTGTTGTTGTTGTTGTTATGACTGCTATGTGGAGCTAAGGCTGAAGCTGTGGCTAAGGCTGGCGCTGCCTGCAAGAGGAGATACGTGAAAGTCACGTGAGTCATTAAAATGAAATAGCAGCAAGCGGAGGCAGTCAGTCAGGGAGAACGGGCCAGAACACGGCCATAATACGAGGGCAGACAAGCCGGGAAAGCAGGGGGGCAGGCTGGGAACAGTGCCAGCTTAGAGTTGTGCACAGTGTGCAGAGCTAGAGAGAGAAAGAGAGAGAGGGAGAGAGAGAGAGGAAGGTCTCTTGCCAACCAACTGATGACGAGAGATGCTCACTTCTCTATTAACAAAGTTGTTTGTTGTTTTCGCTGGCTCTCCCTCACCCTCACCCTCACCCTTTTCCATATCCTCTCCCCCCCTTGCTGTGTTGTTTTGCTCTGTTTTGCTGTCAACGCTAATGTTATCTGAGCTGAAGCTGCAGCTGAAGCATTGAGCCTGCAACAAACACTGCACTCGCCAGTCAAAGTTGATGTCAGCTGAGAGGGGAAACAGGGAGAAGGGAGGGAAAGGAAGCACAAACGGGAAAGAACCTCAACTAATGCCTACGTCACTGAGCCGGCATTAGAGATCGTCCTCGTCATCGTCGCCATCATCATGATCATTCCGAATGAACATTTTATGAATCTCAATTGTGCCTCAGACTTTTAATTGCAATTAATTTCCCAACTCAGACTGGCAAAGGGAACAATGAAAACATTCATCTATCTATCTGTCCCACCTTGCTGTGTACTCGTACATAAAAACGCACTGACCCCACGCTGTGCGCTGCAATTGCCGACTCATCCTCGTTCTCAATTGACCAAAGCAATTGCGCATCTATCAATGGAGAGTAAAGACTTTCACTGCTTAGCTTAGATCGCACAGAGATAAAATATCCGATTCGGTTTCGATTTCACAGTCCTCAAAGCAGTCGATATTTATCGGCGATATTTATTGTTTGTTTGCAAATGAAACTTATATTTGATCAACTTTTTATTTATTTATGGAATTGCAAACTTAAAAAAAATTCTGTTTATCATTTGTTAAAACAACTCAGCAACTATCGATGATGTTGCCAAAAAGTGTCAGCTCAGCTTAGAAAGCACTATCGATATGACAGTTTATACTTTTGTAGTAGCCTTGCAAAAAACTGCAGACATACAGCGCACAGCTCCGCCCGCTGCCACGCCTCTACGGCTCAATCGAGGCATCACGAAGTCAGTGAGAGAAACTTTAATTAACACTGGCAGCCAGCAGCAGTGGGGGCGATCCTTTGAGCCAGTCAGCCAGGGGGGGAGGGAGCAAACTGTGCGCACTTGTAGCCTCAAGGGACTGAGGTACTCTATGGGAAGTGGGCTGGGCAGGGGGAAGGGGGAAGGAAGGAGCAACAGCTTGGGCTGTGGCTCATTTGCATATTTGGCATGCAAACGATATACAATGTACACAGATAGATACGATACGATACGATATACGGTGCACGGTGCATGGTATACGATATTCATATTCGCATTTAGGTTTATTCGGTGCAGCGACGCATTCAACTGCAGCAGCTGCATAAAAATTTGCAATTTCATTTTATCGCCGAGGCTTGTGACCTGCACCAGGGACCCACAGATCCCCCCGCACGACTGGGGACAGAGGTCGCCCTTCTATGCGGATGCAATAAACAACTTTTTGGCAAAAAAATGAACCAGAAAACATGCAAATTGTGCCAATATTATTGAGAACTTCACTCTGACAATTTGGGGATTCGTTGAACTGAATTTAATTATTACAGAGATTTGAAACTGGTGAATATTTTATATATAGCCAGATATACTCTGTAACTCTGTAACTGTGACTTGATCACAGTTACTCGTTGCACTGGTTAGCAAAAACTAATTTGTAAATCGTTACTTTGGCTCTGTTACCTGTGGCACTCTTTGCACTCCCAATCTTGATTACTAATCACAGTTACACAGTTAGCACTTTCCGTCACAGTTACAAGTTGCACACATCAACATAGTGATTTTTCCGCATCGTGATTTAATCACAACTAGCAATAAACAACAAATATTAATGCCAAGCAGTGACCCAGTCACAGTCACAGTTACATATCGCACTTAGTTAGGCCAAGCAATAACAAATGCAACTGATACGCCGTGTCCATTAACAACAACTGTGGATACATCGATGTCAGGCCATTCATTGATGCATATGCTCTATTTATTTACACACATATTTACGAGTGTTAAGTGAATAAACGATGAATATTTGATTTTACTCGTAATTCACATCGATTTCCATTCTGCTTTCGATTTCATTGCACATTTTCGTTACTCAATTAACTTTCAATTAATTACACACACACACAGAGAGAGAGAGATTAACACACACACACACAGAGATTAACACGCACACGCTTGCACGTACTAACAAACGATTTAACGGGACTCGCGCGACCAACTGACTTGGCAGCCAGTTGACCAATTGAACAACTGACCGACTACGCAGTCGGGGCCAGAGACCCCGAGACCCAGCCCTGGTACGGAGAACGGCTCCAGCTGCGGGCAACAGCAACGGCGACAAAATTGTGGTAACAACTTCAGTTGTCATGGCCACTAATTGAAAGTGCCAGCAGGGGATGATTAACATGCCATAAAACACACTTACCTGCAGAAACAAACACCACACACACACACACGCACACACACACACACTCGCACCATTCAGACCTACGTCCAATAGTTAAATCAGCTGGAAGCCGCCGCTAAAAGCGAAAGCCAATCGACCATTCCTCCCCTGGGGCATGTGTCGTGTCGCACGGCACAGGTGCTTCAACAACAACAAGCAGCAACTAATGAACAACTTGAATTGTTTACAAAGGCTCTCATCGTATCATCAATGTTGCTGGCCTCTTCCATCGGATTGAGAAACTGAGGAATGTCTGTAAAGAGACTCTCAGGGGAACTACAAAAAAGACTCTCAGGGGAGTTAAAGTGAAGAAGTATTCTCAGTTATAACTCAGGTAGCAATACTTTGCTTCAGTTAGTTATTAAATATAATCAAATTCAACCCTTTAGAGAGAATTGTATAAGCAAATGGAAGCGATAGTTTCCTCAACTAGAGATTGCAGTTAAATCCTGTCAATGCACACTCCACTTGTAATGAAATGTACTCATTGTACACTGTACACTGTATACTTTACTATACTATACTTTTGTATATTATACTATATACTTTAACTATATAGTAGCTCAGCTAGCTGCATTTCATACTACCAAAGACTATAAAATAACATCCATAATTATAGACTATAATTTTAGCTGTGTCTTGCACTTTGCCGTCGTCCTTGAGTCTTGTGAGTTGCCAATTTGCAACAGAATAAATCGCATTGTTTCACATCATCCGATTTCACTTTCCGTTGCTAAATGTGTAGCATTTTTCCGCTACAAAAGCTAAAGTATTCCCGCTAGTTTGACCTTCGTATGGCATTTTTGGCAAGCCTGAATCTAAATCAAATATTTCATGCAGTTTGCTTTGCGCTCATTCTCTCTCTCATTCTCTCTCTCTCTTTTCTCATTTTCCCCGTGTTCTATGTGCATTTTCTGACTGCCGGAAATATGGAATAATTAATAATATTCGCTTCGTTGTTGCAGTTTTCCCGCCTTTTGTATTTTTTGTTGCTGCTGAAAATTCCTTTTTATTCATTTTGTAAAAATGAAATTTCCGGCTAAGGCGACGACGACGATGACGACGGTGGCAATTGGCTGGCAGGCTGATTCACAGCTGGGTACAACGTGCC
Source organism: Zaprionus capensis (assembly GCA_018903675.1). Lineage (NCBI taxonomy): Eukaryota > Metazoa > Arthropoda > Insecta > Diptera > Drosophilidae > Zaprionus > Zaprionus capensis. The sequence goes on along the minus strand of JAEIFN010001073.1, from coordinate 7,977,306 downwards.
CTCCCTACCCCCTCCTCCTCCACCCCTCTGCCCATCCGCTTGCAAAGCTGTCGCCGGCATTAGCTGCCATAATTTTAATTGCGTTTAATGGCGCAGGAATTGAATGCGAATGTTGGGCAAGAGACGAGGCAGAAAAAACGCATTAATTAGAAAACGAGCGGCAGGAAAGCAACAAAAAAAAAGCGAGAGAAGAGTGGGAGAGATAGGCGGAGGGAGGGGGGGCAACCAATGTAATAATATAATAACAATATATGTGCATAGCATGCCAACGTGACCAACACGACACGCCTCCCCCCCGCATCACCCTTCGACCTCGTCATCGCAAGGTCCGGGCCTGGCCCTGGACGGACGCAATGAAAGGCAGTAAATTAGGCGCTCGAGACTAAATACCCGCAAAATTCACGCACTTGACACAAATTCCTTTGGGGGCGGATGGCATTAAAATTGAAAAAGAAGAAAACAAGTGAAAATAAAATAATAATAACAACAACAACAACAAGTGGGGTGCACACTGACCAATACCCTGTAGAAATGAGCATATGATTTGTATGTTTGCCTAGCAAAAGTAATGAAACTTCCAGAATATTCGGGTAGCATCGAAAAAAGCTCTTTACTGCAAATGAAATGAATATGTCAAATAGAACTCATGAGATTCCCATTTGATCAACATAGTTATACCTAACAAGCTACACCCTTTAGTTGTGCTACAGATCATACTTTAGCTGGCACATCATACCCTACAGGCTCTGATCTATACCAGTTCCTTTGGCGTGCCACATAAAATGAAGAGAATTGCATGGAAAAAGTGCCGCAAAGGCACGCAAGAAAATAATTCATAATAATGCTGAACTAGCTCTGGAATTGGGGAACGGGATTCGGGATTCGACTGTAGGAGGGAAGGTTCAGTGGGAGAGGAGGGGGGTTCTCGGATTCGGACTGGCCAGCGTAGAAATGCTGAGTGGCTGCAGCTGAGTGGCAGGACAAAATGGCGACCGCCAAAGCGGAAGTGCGCGCAAATGACAAAACGCTGTTAGTCCAAAATGCTGTCCACACCGACAGAAGGAGGCAACGAAGAAGCAGCAAAGCAGCAGCAGCAGCAGCAGCAGAAGAAGAAGAAGAAGAAGCTTTCTGAAATTGCCTAAGTGCATAAATTGAAAATATGCAGTGAAAGCAAGTGGAGGAAGAAGTAAAGTGCACAAGACAAAGGCAAATTCTGTGATAATTCGCAACGGGTTTTTTAATACATTCATATACATATATATATATGTATATATATAGTATGTATCTGAAGAGTAGAACTGACTGGGTTTCTGGTCTTGCATCCCATTTAAAATGTAGTTAAATCGATAATGTCTTTTTCATGTCATCTTTGTGCGCCTTTTGCCTTGAACAGCTGAAATTAATTGCAATTCGTTTCCTCATCTTTCACTTACAGATGGCGGGCGTTTAAAAACGCGTGGAAAACGCGCGCGCGTCACGCGACAAGGAAGGAGAGAAAAAACGTTAAAAAAACTGCGTTAAATACAGCAGCCACGTTGATTGAGACAAGCAAACAATACAGTGAGAAGCAGCGAGGGAGATAGAGTAAAAAGAGACAGACAGAGAGAGAGAGCGAGAGAAAAAAAGAGAGAAAATCGAATTCGAAAATGTGCAACGGCAGCAGAGCAAACACAGCGACAACTGCGACGCTCACAAACTTATTAGCGAAATGCACGAAGTCAACAAGCGGCAACAGCAACATCGGCAACGGCAGCAGTAGCAGCAGCAACATTGCCAGCATGGCCAGCAACGACAGCGACGATAACAATTGTCGGCGAGTGGCGAAAGGAGCCGACGACGAAGAGCCGCAAAAACAACGAGCAAAATGTCAAAACATGCAGAAGGAGAACCAGAAGCAGCAGCAGCTCTGGAAGGCGGAGGATGAGGAGGAGCATAATCAGCGGCAACATCAACAACGTCAGGAACAAGGACATCAAATAAAGCAAATGGCAACGGGGCCAAATGGCGGGGCAGCCCCCGTTGTGGCACCCAAAGAACATGAACACAAACACGAATTTCGACGAGACCAAGAACAACGTCGTCGTCGAAATTGCAATAATGTTACCAAAGTGCAGCCTCAGCAGCAGCAGCAGCAGCAACGGCAGCAGCAGCAGCACTACCAACAGCAACGGCAGCAACAGTTCAAGCTGCATCAACGTAGCTGTCTCTCGATTGTCCTGTGGTTGATGCTGGCTGCAACAACGACAGCAGCAGCAGCAGTGGCAGCAACGGCAACAGCAACAGCAACAACATCAGCTGCAGCTGCAGCGCAGGCAGCAACATTAACCAAACCAACAGAAACACCTTCTGATGCCACACCAACAACAACAACAACAATGTCGAGCCTGGTGCAGCGCTCCGCCCGCTCACTGAGCGGCGTCGGTAGCAGCATCATCGGCCACAGCAGCAGCAGTGGCAGCAGCAAGTCCGGCGGCCGAGACTACCATTACGAGCTGGGCACTGGCGCCAGCAGCGGCGCCGGCAGCATGACAGCAGCAGGAATCTCTGGCGGCGGTGGAGCAGCCGGCATCGAGTGCCCCAGCTTCGATGATAGCTCGGCCTGTCCCTGCTACAAGTTCGAGGATGGTAAGTGCAAATGGGCGAGCGGGCAACCAACCGAACTAATTAAACGCATCAAAGCCGAGCAGAGCCAAGTTTATTGCACCCAAAACGTGTGGACAAGCACAATAACAAATCACGACATACCCCAAGCGCCCAACCCACTAACAACTTGCCACTCTCTCTCCCAGCTCCCTCCTTCCTTCCCCAGCCCGGGGCGTTGTTCCTAAAGAGTCCCACGGCTAGTTCAGTATGCAGTCGTTGTATGTAAGTGTCTGTGTGCCTGTGTGCGCATATTGACCACCATTTAAACACCAACACATGCTTAGAATGTTTACTTTGACACCAGAGCGACAGCAGCAGAGCACAGCAGGACGCACAGTGGGCCGCAAATGCAGTAGCAGCAGCAGTCGAGTGGGGTCGAGACAAAGAGGATCAGCAGGGCAGACCACAAGATCATCCATCATGGCAGTTGCATCCCATAAGCATTAAGCTGCCGCTTGGATGAGCTTCAAGCTCGCTTACCTTTCAAAGTATATGAATTAGATTTTGATAAAGCTGCTCTACTTGATCTACACAAGTTACTTGAGCTTTCAATAAGCTTTCATTGCTTGGACATAAACTTTGACTTGGTATATTAATCGAAAAGTTTCTTAAAGCTGAACAGATCGGTATTCTTATCAGGTTATCAGTCTTCTTAGTATAAAGATAAAATTCAATTTATTTAGACATACGGTTCAATTTATTAGGACATACGGGGTAGCTGAGAACCCCTTTGTGGCCTTGGTCGCTATTAATTCAGCCTCATCATTTCCTGGCTCTCATCAAGGGGGACCGCAGGATGAGGTCCTTCTGCTGTCTCCTGCGGAGCCTCCTAGGTGGGCGAGCTGTGGTCAGTGCCTTGGCTAGACGAATTCTATGGCTCTCTTACCTGTCGTGGTACCGGATAGAGTGCATGTTTATTTCCTTGAAGACAGTGGCTAACTTGAGGTCTTTGTGCAGGGTTGTGTTTCTTATAAACCATTCGCAACCGGTAATCATCCTGGCGATTCTATTTTGGGCAGCCTGAATACGACGGATTTGGCTGTCGCAAGCCAAGCCCCAGATTTGACAGCCGTACCTCCATATTGGTGCTATGATTTGCTTGTAAATTGTCACCTTGTTGGAGAGTGACAATTCACTTCGCGAATATCGAAGAAATACCCTTAATTTAGGTGTTTATTTTGACCAAAGGGAATTATCCAAAACTCGTGGCACTCGTGCATATTCGCCTGATTATTCATGCGCCTGTTCGACTATTATTCCAGAATCAAGTCGAAATATACCATGGCATATTCAAAGTGTGCACACGAGCATCGAGCTAGACACACACACTTGCGCCACACCCACTTGATGTTGGCCACTTTTATGCCGGACTCGTACTCGCTCCCTCTCTTTCTCTTTCTCTCTCTCCTTCACTCGCTCACTTGCGTCTGGCTGGCGCACTGATTGCCCTCTGCGATGTTGATTTGAGGGCCATTTTGTTTGCCCAGTCAAGTAGGGGCGCTATTAACTAATAACAACTGCCTGCAAGGATAATAATATAGATTACAATGACCGATAGACGGACGGATGGCCAGGAGCAGCAGTAATTATTGTTATGCAATACCCTTATTGGCAGGGTACCGGGGAAGGTGGAACGGGAACTAGGCTGATTGAAATGCGAGTCACACAATTTGCTGTTGCTGATGATTTGTGATTGCATCTTCATCGTTTACCCTCTCACACTATCTCCCTCTCCCTCTCTCTCTCACTATCTCCGCAGGGCTTTTCCTCGAGTGTCCTGGGACAACGGCGCTGTCGCTGCGCTCGACGCTGGAGCGCATCTCGGCTCCCATTCATTCGCTGTCCATTTACGACTTCGATCGATCGGTTACTTCGCTCTCCCAGGACGTCATCCAGCCGGGCGTGCACATACGCCACCTGCAGTTCTCGCATTCGCACCTGGAGGCGCTCAAGGAGAATAGTTTGCGCAATGTGCGCGGCAGCCTTGAGTCCTTGAGCATTGTCAATGGCAAATTAACACAGGTAAGCAGCTAATAAATCACATTGCGTATACGCCAAGTGCAACGCTTTTCATTTGCAATGCACCCAAAACGGCAAACGGTCCCTCCCCTCTCTCCTTTCTCCTCATGTCGTGCCGCGCCGTCCACTGTGTCGTCCACAAAGTAAGTGAAAAATGAACTAAAGTGGGCGGCAGGTGGAGCAGGAAGTTCCCTGGCAAAGGCAGCACGCTCGCGTCAGACACCAAAATAATTGCATGCAAATATATTGCCCTGTACAACAATTTGTTGGCGTTGTCGTTGCTGTTGCCATTGCTGTTGCTGTTGCCGTTGCCGTTGATGCCTTCTCTCTACTTGGTTGGCTGCCTGTCACTAGTACTGCAATATGCTTAGTGTCATGCCAGAGGCAGACACGCCCACAACGCCCCCGAAAAAGCCGTAACTAACGGTGTGACGCTCATTTGTTGCCCGCTCGAGTTTCACACACACACACCAACAACAACAGCATCAGCAACACGAGCAAGGCAAACCCAAGCCACACAAGTCAAGTAAAAAGATAGTGTATATACGATATACAGCGTGTATTTATTAAAGATATGTACATATGTATGTATGCATGTCTATATGTACGCATATATAAGTATACATAAGTCTATATGTATGTATGTATATGTATTGCAGACTAGCGCACTTTGCGCAGTATTGCCATTACAGCTTTCTTCTTGTCAAATCTAGCGGGCACCGGGAATGTAAACTTGTTTGGAAAAGAGCAGCAGGCAGTCCAAATAGCTTCCTATTTACTTAACAGAACTCTGTTAACAAAAAACAAGCCTACTGCTTGAAATAATGAAATTATATTTAATTTTTCGACATGCGGCTTTTTTAATTTGTTCTTCCTTTAATAGTCTGCACTGTTTTCGCCCCAGAGAAGGCTCAAAACGTTTGCCCGCTTTTTTCAGTTTCATTCACTTCAGGAAAAATATTTGTTGCTTTTAACAGTGCTCTGTAAATAATAAATTAGGTGCGCGCAAAAGTAGGCAATGACAGTTTTGTTGCGATTTCTTTGAGTTTGCTCATCAACACCATGTTGCCTACTTTTGTGCTGTATAAAAGTATTTTTATTTTCTTTTTTTATAATTTAAATTTTTTCAATTTATTAAGACATACGGGGTAGCTGAGAACCCCTTTGTGGCCTTGGTCGCTATTAATTCAGCCTCATCATCTCCTGGCTCTCATCAAGGGGGACCGCAGGATGAGCTCCTTCAGCTGTCTCCTGCGGAGCCTCCTAGGTGGGCGAGCTGTGGTCAGTTCCTTGGCTAGACGATTTATATGACGCTTTTACCTGTCGTGGTACCGGATAGACTGCATGTTTATTTGCTTGTAAATTGTCACCTTGTTGGAGAGTGACAATTCACTTTGCGAATTTAGAAGCCAAAAGGATGTTATGCATTCGAAATTGAGTGCGAGGCGCCGGAAATTGAATTGATACCCGAGAATGATTTTACTGGCATGACCTGCATTTACCTAATTGCCTTGTTTCGTCGCCAGGAGTTCTTCCGATTAATTTACCATGTCAATGTCAAATATATGGTAAAAGTATTTAATCAAACTCGAGTTTTCTTAGAATTTAAAATTTAAAATAAAAAATTATTAGATGCCGACAATGCGTCGACTAAATCGAAAGTGTAGAAGTAGAAACATTTTTGTGTTTTAAGAAAAGCTAGATTTGGCGCTGCCTACTGTTTTCTTGTTATTTTAAACAAACTCGAATTTCTCAAAATTTAAAATTTAAAATAAAAAATTATTAGATGTCGACAATCCGTCGACTGAATCGAAAGTGTAGAAGTAGAAACATTTTTGTGTTTTAAGAAAAGCTAGATTTGGCGCTGCCTGCTGTGTTCCTGTTATTTTTTTATGGAACTTTGAAACACAACCAGATTTGAAAGGACGTAAGCTGAGTTGGCAACACTGGTTTGGCTAAACTCGTGCTTAGCTTCAATTGCGGCAGTATCTGCTTTTAAAGCTGCTACAACCGGGCAACACGTCGGGCGACTGACTAGGTGGGGTAACGGTGCTGCTGTTGCCGCTGCAGCCAGAGCTAATTAGCAGCACCAACATACGGCGCCAATAATGTTGAACAAAGTTGGGCAACCGAAAAAATGCAAATGGCTTTCTAAGCCATTAAATTTGGAAAACAGCCGCCACAGCAGCAGCAGCTACGGCAGCCACAGCCCCCGAGCCAGAGAGCAGACAAGAGCGCGAGTACGGGGACGAAGGGGGGTAGCCCTGCAAGCGGTGTTTCGGCAGCCATAAAAAGTAATTTGCCGCCGCGAAATAACAAACGATCCAAAGCCAAAAACAATTGCGTTCAATAAAATAATTTCGCAGAGTTCGCGCGCGGGTTCGCTGCCGTAGCCAGCCAAGCGGAAACATGTGTCGACGGGGGCAACGAGGGGGCGTGGCACGGCACAATTGCCGCGCGCCCAACTGTAGCATATGAAATGTGGGAGAGAATCTGTAACTTGGGCGCGCAATTAAAGAATCCAGATTCAGGAGTTGTCAATGTGTGCTGGGTTTATTATGCAAAAAAAAGAGAGAAGGGGAGGGGAAGGGAAGATACACAGATGCTTCCCTAGCCAGCCGACACGTTAATCACGACGGCGGGTCGTCGTGTGGTCGTGCGTTCATGGTCCTTGGGTGGCTCCGTGACCACACCAAGCGTAGCCGACGCAATGGAGATGGTGGCGCGGGTAACTGGTGGCAGCACCACCGTCGTGGGTCGTGTGGGCGTGGGCGTGGGTACAGTGGGCGTGGGTTTGGGTACAGTGGGCAGTGCTACACAGGCATGCGGTTTGTCACCCAGTTGCATTTGTGCACACCGACCTTTGTTCGTCTGTTGCCAACCTGAAGGAGAAGAGGAGAAACCGCAGATTAGAATCCTCTCCCGGGAGAAAGAAGGGACTTCATCACTTACTGTGGCGTGGCGTGGCGAAGCAGTTGTTGTTCAGCAGCTGGCAGCGATTGGCTACCACCTTGCAGATCTGATGATCGCGCGACCGCACACAGATCTCCTGTTCAGGCGGCGAGCGTGGACAGTTAAGCGGCTGGCTGGGACATTCCTCATGGCACCAATAAGCATGCGCAGCACCCACGCCGCGCACCCGACGACACTCGCGCGTCTGTGTGTGTGTCCAGGTGATTGGCGTACGTCTCGCCTGATCCCGGGTGCTCAACTCCAGCAACTCGCAGATGTTGTTGAACCTGCGGCACAAGCCCTGCTCCGTGCGGCCACAGACGCGCGGACTACGCACAGCACAAACAGCTGGCAGGCGGCAAAGTGGCCAATCAGGCGGCAGAATTGGCAGCACTTCGAAATTGCCAGGAGTAGTGGTCGTGGTGGAAGCCCATGACGACGACAGCACAGCAAGCAGCACTGCGACTGCAAATGGGAGAGAAGTGAAAAACCATTTTAATGAAGATGATGTGCAGAGCAAAGTGATTGCAGCAGTTCGCACCTGGCAACGTCGACTGGATCGACTGCATGTTGGCCGTATTGTTGTTGGCACTCACAAGAGATCGGCGTTTTTATAGCAAAATCACCTACAACTGTGGCAACAATAGCGCAGCAGGCACACAATGCAATACCCAAAAGGCAACAACAGTTTCTTCACGCGCCGCTATTGTTGCGCGGCACTTGGAGGAGGCGTTGACCTCCACAATGGATCCACAAGAATTACTTCATAATGTTGTTGTATATCATGACATTTAACTCCATGCTAAACCCCGTAAATCTCGTATAATATACATATATTTAAATAACAATTCAAATTGACAGAAACTTCAACTCGATAGGCGAATGCAAGCCGATAACTATGTTATCGAAAGAGCGCAAAAAAACAATCGACTTGCAAGGCACAACTTGTGCAGCGCAGCACGTTTCTCGATATCAAAAGCGCTATTAAAATAAATATTTATTACATGTTCGTGTAAAAATATAAAATGATCTACAGATTATCCCCAAATAAAGAAAATTATAAATTATTAATTTTTTCCTTGAATTTTTGAAAATAAATCGATTCAGTTAAGATCGATTTATTTCCACCTCTAGCGCATGCAAGCCGCCAATGTTGGCATCGAAAGAGCGCAGAAAACAATCGAGTAGCGATTGACGACTGGTGAAGTGACGCTAGCGTTTCGATTCTTGATATCGAAAACGAACTAAGGCCGCTATAAAAAGAAACTGCATAAACATAAATAACGCGCGCGTCCATTCCACGCCTCTGTCCTAGTCACGCGCCAAGCAATGAATACAAGCGATTGCATTGTGTGCTGCACGTGAATCAATCGAAATGGAGCAAAAAGAAAGCTGATTGGAGTGGCCCACATCCAAGCCGTATAAATAGCCCGGTGGAGAAGGTATGCAGTATCAGCTTGTGATAACAGCTTTAGCTGCAATCAACTACAGCGGAGAGAGAGAGAGAAAACCATGCTGAAGGCAACCACCCTTTGTCTACTGCTCGTCGTCCTTGTGGCCCTCGGCGAGGCGGACAAGCCAGTGCGACCCCGTTGCCCAGGCCGATGCGCGTCGAAGGGTGCTAGTCGCAGCCCCGTCTGCATCCGTAATGCCAAGACCAACGTCTGCACCCGCCTGCGCGCCTGTCAACTGCGCGAACGCAACTGTTCGCTGAGGTGGCGCGGTCTGCCAACACAAAAACCGACGAAGCCTGGGCGTTGTGCTCGGGTGAAGGGCAGCACTGGCAGTGCTCGTTGCGCCAAGACGCGAGAGTATCGTCGTCGTCCACGTCCGGAACGCGGCGTGCGCAAATCACGTCCATCTCGAAGTGCCCGCACCACGCGCAGATCTCGCAAGTCACGCCCCTCTCGCAGATCTCGCAAGCCACGCCCCTCTCGCCGTGTCCGCTCCACACGTAGATCTCGCAAGCCACGCAGACCCCGTGCAACCCGTAGATCTCGCAAGCCACGCCCCTCTCGCAAGTCACGCCCCTCTCGCAGACCACGCCCCAGCCGCAGCACCCGCCGCAGGCGTTGCCTCAGTCGCAAGTGCAACCGCCAGCGGCCCAACAGCTGCTGGAGGACCAAGGACGGACGCACGCTCTGGCTGGCCGCCTGCGATGCACGCCAGCGGAACTGCGTCAACCGCAAGAACCCGAAGAAGCAACTGACCCGCACCGGCAGCTGGAGGTGCCGTTCCCCCAAGCGACGACCCACTAAAAAGCCCTCGTACTAACTCTCCTGTAAGCAAGCTGAGAAGCTGCTCCCCCACCCTCTCTTCACGGAAACATGGAGAACACACACACGTGCGAAGAGTATGTGTTCCTTATAGTTGATTCCACATACTATTTTAAATTTTCCTTATTTTTTTTTCTTCCTCTCCCTCTCTATCCGTTTCTCCCTCTCTTTCTCCTTGCTTCGCTTGGATTCAAAGCGCTCGTAAATATTTCATAATGTTGCGACAATAAAAATAAATATCATTTTATGGCAGCCATTTCTTTGTTCTGGTTTTGTTCCCGCTGCTCCGCACTATGTCACTTCTGCACTCCTGCACACACCTCGTTCCACCTCTCTCTCTCTCTCTCTGTCTCTGTCTCTCCTTGGCCATAAATCTGCTGGGCGCGTTCAAGGCGCCAGCCAGCAGCGGCAGACGAGAGCGGTCCGCCAACTCCGCATGGAGCTGGGAACGGGCATTGGCGGCGGCGGTGCAAATGCTCAATAAATTAAAATCGACTGCCATAAATTTCCATGTCAGTACATTAATTAAAAGGCCGTAATTCGCTTGCCCGTGTCACACGGTCCACTCGTGGGTCGCCATTGGGCAGTGGCGGCTCAGCCAACTGCCGCTGTCCCTTGCCCCATTCCACTTCTCTTTCGTGCCCTTTCGCTCTTTCTCCTATTGCAATTCAATGCAATTAAAAAGGCAAAAGGTCGCAGCATTCCGATTGTCGATAACAATTCGATATCCTAGAGTTGGGCAGTAACGGAAGTCTTCAGCATTAAATGCTTAATATGGAAATATTTATATTTATTTATGGTGAAATTGCTTGAACTCTTGTTTCTTAGAGAGCTTGCACCTTCTATAACATAATATTTGATTCACTTAAATAGTCGGAAATATTTCCTATCCTAGGTAGCACTGGCGAATATGTAAGTTCAATTCCATCGTTAGGTAGAGCTGAATATACATATTTCATTTCGGAAGGAATTCTGGACTGGCAAGTTACAATTTTTTGATTTTAAGTAAGTTAAAATAAAATCAGTTGAGAAATAATATCGTTGAAATTAAGATTTTAACTTTTAGAAGAAAGAACTTTAAGAAAGAACGAAAAATGCCGCAGCCCCAGCAGAATGGCTCTGACGAACCGCCAGCAAAGAAAGAGAAACTGGAGGATAAAAGAGAAGCTCCAATGGGTGCGGTCAGTGATGAAACACCCAATGCGCCAGAGCTACCAGCTGTGGTCAGCAGTGACAGCGAATCTGACTGCGATTGCAGCGTCAGCGCTGACAGTTCATGCGACTCGACCTCGAGTGGATCTTCCTCTATTGTCGATGATTTTGAAAGCGATTCGGAGTCTGGATGTCCGGTTGAAGATCTAAATCCACACGAGAACCCTGAATAACAACAGCCAACACAAAACCTAACCATTCACTAAGAATCCAATCGTCCTAGTCGGATGGCTTTAGAGGCCTCGAAGTGCCGAAGAAACGAAGTACATATATAAATTAAACAGATGCTGTCATGGCTTCACTCAATGCTTCTACCCAGAGTCGGGGAAGCATGATAAGCAAAACGCTTCTAATACAAATAGAAACCGAGATATTCTTCAACAACAATCTATGTCAATCTATGTTCCTTTAGAACTATTGAAATAAAGGAATTTAGAATATATCAAGATGTTGTAATTTAAATGCTTTTTTTTCCTCGTTAATTCTCGTGTCTGGTAAATATTGTGATAATACCGTGAATGCGAACGTAAAGCTCTTCTTGAAGAGCTTTCTGATGAAATGTTGTTGATCAAAAATATCGCACATCTCTAATAAGCTTGTTTAGTTGAATTTAACATAATGTAGAGCTGCATTACGATTCCATTTAGTATATCGAAGTATTTTGTGGTCAGACCTACGGCTTACGAAAGCTCTTGAATGTCGGTCACACTGCGAGCAATCTTAAAATTTGCCGACATAAAGTGTGCGCTGCATATTTTGTAAGTCATAAATCTCAGAAAATCTCATCGAGTCATAAGCAGCACATTTCAGCTTACGTAGAATAAAAAAAAATTGAATTGCACGTGTCACACGGTCCACTCGCGGGTCGCCACTGTCCCTTGCCCCATTCCACTTCTCTTTCGTGCCATTTCTCTCTTCCTCCTATTGCAATTCAAAGCAATTAAAAAGAGAGCTTGCACCTTCTATAACATAATATTTGATTCACTTAAATAGTGAGAACTATTTCCTAACCAAGGTGGCACCGGCCAGTGTGTAAGTTCAATTCTATCGTTAGGTAGAGCTGAATATACCTATTTCATTTCAGAAGGAATTTTGGACTGGCAAGTTACAATTTTCTGATTTTATGTAAGTTAAAATAAAATCAGTTGAGAAACAATATCGTTGGAATTAAGATTTTACCTTTTAGAAGAAAGAACTTTAAGAAAGAACGAAAAATGCCGCAGCCCCAGCAGAATGGCTCTGGCGAACCGCCAGCGAAGAAGGAAAAACTGGAGGACAAAACAGAAGCTCCAATGTCTGCGGTCAGAGATGAAACACCCAAGGCGCCAGAGCTACCAGCTGTGGTCAGCAGTGACAGCGAATGTGACTGCGATTGCAGCGTCAGTGGCGACAGCTGTTCATGCGGTTCGACCTCGAGTGGATCTTCCTCTATTGTCGAGGATTTTGAATGCGATTCGGAGTGTGGATGTTCGGTTGATGATCCACAAGAGAACCCTGAATAGCAACAGCCAACACAAAACCTAACCATTCACTAAGAATCCAATCGTCCTAGTCGGATGGCTTTAGAGGCCTCGAAGTGCCGAAGAAACGAAGTACATACATAAATTAAACAGATGCTGTCATGGCTTCACTCAATGCTTCTACCCAGAGTCGGGGAAGCATGATAAGCAAAACGCTTCTAATACAAATAGAAACTAAGATATTCTTCAACAACATATGTAAATTCCTTTAGAACTATTGAAAAAAAGGAATTTAGAATATATCAAGATGTTGAAATTTAAATGTTTTTCCTCGTTAATTCTTGTGCCTGGTAAATATTGTCATAATACCGTGAATGCGAACATAAAGCTCTTCTTGAAGAGCATTCTTTTGAGATGTTGATCAAAAATATCGCACATCTCTAACAAGCTTATGTAGTTGAATTTAATTTAGTGTAGAGCTGCATTACGATTCGATTTAAATACGATTTGATCGATTATTTATACGGAGAACTGAATTTAAATCAACCTTCAAAAGTGATGCTGGGATATATTAAATAAAAGTAAAATACTTTCTGAATAAATTCATGGATTATTTATACTATGCAAAAACGAATAAGAGCGGTCAGTTGGGTATCTCTCGATAACATATAAAAACTTTAATCGATTAAGAGCTGCGCCTATTTTCCGTTTAGCCAGCTTTCGATAAAGGGTATACTGTTCATTCTTAGTATATCGAATTATTTTGTGGTCAGATCTACGGCTTACGAAAGTTCTTGAATGTCGGTCACACTGCGAGCAATCTTTCAAAATTTGCCGATATAAAGTGTGCGCTGCATATTTTGTAGGTCATAATTCTCACAAAATCTCATCGAGTCATAAGCAGCACATTTCAGCTTACGTAGAATAAAAAAAAATTGAATTCTAATTCCAAATTCTCTAAGCAGATTTTCGAGAAGAAACGAATCGGAAAAATAAATTGAGAATGCCAAGGGTGCCGGTTGTTAAAAAAAGAAACCATGGAGAACCACCTTCCAAAAGAGAGAAAGTGGACAAGGATAAGCGAAGCAAGTCGTCCAAGTCGCTTCTCCCGTCGTTGAATACCCAAAGGAAGAAGAAGAGGTCCAGGCGTCATAGCTCCTCGTCGTCGGAATCAAGCCTCGCCACGATCAGCAGCAGCGACAGCTGGACCAGCGACAGCAGCCGCACCGGTTCGTCGTCAAGCACTTCGTCTTCGTCCAGTGATTCGGAGAGTGACTCGATCAAAAAGAAGCGTCGTCATCGCAAGCACCGCAAGCGTAAAAAATGCAAATCGAGCCGCAGCCGTTCATCGAACAAGACGATTGCTGTCCCATCAGCTGTGACCCAGCCCGTGCCTGTTCCAGTGCCGGCCCCCGTGCCCGTGCCAGTTCCAGTACCGCCTCCAACCCCAGCTCCTATAATGTTTTCAATATGCAAGCCTGCAACGGAAGCGCTGGTAGCGCCCGTCCCACCAGTGGCCCCATTAGAGATCTGGTCTCCTGTTCCCATCCTGAAGCAGAGCGGCCGTGCTCCTGCCATTGATACAAAGCTCAAGGAGAAGCGGGGCAAGGACGTGAGCTCTCCGCAGGCTGATTCTGGGACAATCAAAAGCAAGGAGAAAAAAAAGCCATTGACCAACAAGGAGAATAGCCCATTATCACGGAAGAAGAACTCACCTGAGCGCTCTACCTTGAAATCTAAGGAACGACGCGAGAATATTGATGCTAAGACCATTGAAGATCGTCCGGCCGTTGCAGAGAAACGCCCAATACCCAAGAATGAGGAACAGGACAATCGTACAGGTCTGAAATCATCCAAAACCCTCGAAGAGCGTCTAAAAGACAAGACTAAGGACAAAACTAAAGACCATAACGCAAAATCGGCATCAAAGTATAAAGAGGAGGAAAAAAAACCCAGGACTATGGAACAACGTAAAACATCACGTTTTGGGAAGGAGCAGCCAAGGGTCTCGCCTTCAAAGTCGCGCAACAAAGACAAGGACAAGGGGCACCGTTCTCCGCCAACCCGTTCGTATGATGGTCGCCGGAACAAACGCTCCATGTCACGTGCCCACTTTAAGCGATCTGCATCGCAGTCGCCAACGAAATCACGTCGCTGGAACAGTTCCGATAGAACGCCAAGTCCATTGCGTCTAAGCGGAAATCGTCTGAAGATGGTACGTCTGCACATCAAGGGGCTAACCCGTCAGGTGACAAAGACGCATATTGTGGAAATCTTCAGCAGCTTCGGGCCGCTAACCAATGTGGACTTCCCCATCGACTACTTTTACCGGGGTGGCAACACCCGAGCGGGCCGTGGTTTCGCCTTTGTCGAATACGAAAATCCCAGAGACTGTCAGTGCGCCCTGAAAAACATGGACGGTGGCAAGATTGATGGCCGGCGCATTGTTGTCTCACCCTTTGAGAAGAGCATGCTGCGTTTGCCGATGCGTCGACGCTACACGTCCCCCATCTACAAACGCTATCGCAACAATTGAAGTAAACATTGAATGGGAAGCTAATGAAAAGACAAGTCCTTTGACTAAAACTGTAATCCAGGTATTATGTAAACAGGACAAAAATAAAAACCAAACGAATGAGGGTGAGATGATCAGCAAACCCAAATTCAAAAAAATATTCAAAGCAAGATTAGTTTTTTTGTCGTATCGATTGCGAAATGCTTGCAGAGTTGCGACATCGATAACTTTGATTTTTAGTCAGAATGGTCGCGTTGTATTGTGACTGGCAAATAATTGTGAATATTTAAAACTTGCGCGTGGCTCGTATTTAATTGCAATAAGATTGAAATTCAAGAATATTTAAATATGAAAATGGCAATAAGGCTTGTGTTATGTGTCATCAAGCTGCAGTGACTCTGCAGCATTTAAAGCAGTCACTGTTTAATTTGTGAAAAGTTAATTTTATCGCAAAGCGGCATCGTTTGCATTGTGTGACTATAAAATGCAACATTTACGTACAAGTTGGTATTTTTTTTTTTGGGATCGCATTACAGATAAACAATCGAGTGGCTTAATTTTCATTAAATTCGCAACAATCATTGCAAAGTTGGCACTTTTATTGAGTTTGTTGAGCTGTCAAAAAGGCAACTCAATGACAGCATATTTTTTATTATTATTATTATTATTTTTATTCTTATTCAATTCAGTGCGCGAGGTTTAATCGAAATCACTTTATGAACTCCATGCGAATATGTATGTAAACAACAGTGAGTTCTCGTAATACAATAACTTGTGCATATCGGGCACACAGAGTCGGCTCTCGTCTGGCGACTCGCATTATTTTTTCAACTCCCATTGTCGTCCGTCCAGTTGTCGCATTGTGTTCATTGTGCTACTACTACGGGTGGTGCGAGGCTCTCGTCACGTGTCCCACTGTGCCACTCGTGTTAAGCTTTAACAATTTTAGTCGCATGCATAAAAAATGGACGAACTTTTCAATTAATTGCTATCAAAAACAATTTAAATATTTCATAGCACGGCAAACAGGTGATTCAGGACGAAACAGATGTGAAAATAAAAGCACAAAATGAAAAACGAACTGCGGCGCTGCACGTGAAGTACACAGCACGACGGCGCAATACCCTGTTAACCTTCTACAATGGTTGAGTTTTAAGTTTTTTGTATAGTCGTTCTACGAATTGGTAGCTCTTCATTGAGCGAGTCACTCCTCAAGTGTTTCTTATCCGGCCACTACATTATACCCCATTCTAGGGTACCCCGTGTGCGCGGCACAAGAGCGAAACAACTTTTAAAATGCAATATTGTATGATAGCCCGACCGCAAATGACGCACATATGCACATATTTGTTTTTCAGCTTTTTTATTTGCAAACTTTACTGCGACTCGAGTATTGCGTAATTGTTGCCAGTATTAATTACACACAACAGTCGTATAAATAATAACAAAACGAGCATTTCTTGAGTGCCCGCCCAACTTTGAGATACCCTTTTCAGTCAGTCAGGGATATGAGATGAAAAGCAGATTAGATTTAAGTCTGTTGCCTTTAATATATTCCTATTGATATCGTCTTCCTGTTCTGTTCCTCTCTTCAGCTACCCTCGCGCGCATTGAGCTCCATGCAAAAGTTGACAGCTCTGGACTTTGATTACAACGAGATCGTGCGGATCGAGGACTATAGCTTCTACGGGCTGCGCGTGTCCAAGCTGAACATCAAGGGCAATCGCTTGCAGGGCATACCGGAGAATGGCTTTGCCGGCCTGGAGGACTGCATGCAGGAGATCGACGTGTCGGAGAACGGACTGCGCACCTTCCCGATGATGGCGCTGCGCAAATTGGATCATCTGCGCATCCTGCGGCTCTCGAACAACAAGATATCCACGTTCTATGGCGACATTCAGCTGGCCACGAACAATGCTTCGGCAGCGGCAGCAGCAGCAGCTGCACTGAGATTGCCGTCGTTGATCCTGCTGGATCTGAGCTCGAATCAGTTTAGCGAAATCGTCTACGACTGTTTCCACGCCTTTCCGCAGCTGGAGACGTTGTCGTTCTATGCCAATCAGATCGAGCTGGTGCAGCCGGAGGCATTTAAGAGCCTGAAGGAACTGATGTCCTTGGACATGTCGCACAATCGCATCATCACGCTGGATCCCAAGGTCTTCGACAAGAACAAGCGACTGCAGACCATCGATTTGAGCCACAATCACATTCACGCCATCAGTGGCGTCTTCTCGAATCTGCCACAGCTGCGCGAAGTCTTCTTGTCGGAGAACAACATACTGGAGCTGCCGGCCGATGCGTTCACCAACTCCACCCATGTGGATGTCATCTATCTGGAGTCGAATGGCATTGCGCACATTGATCCGAATGTCTTTAGCACTTTGGTCAACTTGGATCACTTGTACTTGCGCTCCAACTTCATTCCCCTTGTGCCCGTGACGCTGTTCGACAAGTGCACAAAGCTGTCGTCGCTGTCACTGGACAACAATGAGATTCAGGATCTGGAGATTGGCATGTTCCGCAAGTTGGAGCAGCTGCGTGAGGTGCGACTGCACAACAATCGCATTCGTCGTGTGCGCAAGGGCGTCTTCGAGCCACTGCCGGCGCTGCAGGAGCTGCACATTCAGAAGAACAACATCGAGGACATTGAGCCAGGTGCATTCCACACGCTGCTCAACATGCAACACATCAATCTGCAGGACAATCAGCTGACCATGCTGGAGGACATCTTCCCGGAGCAGAACTCGTCGCTGCTCTCGATTCAGCTGGAGGCAAACTATCTGCACAAGATCCATCAACGCACCTTCCGCCAGCAGCAGCGCATCCAGATAATGTGGCTGCGCGAGAATCAACTGGTGAAGATTGAGCGTTCGCTGTTCGTGGACACGCCGCAGCTGGGCCGGCTCTATCTGAGCAACAATCTCATACGGGAGATCGAGAAGGACACGTTCGGCAACCTGAGCCAGTTGAAGTTCCTCGACTTGAGTGGCAATCATCTGAGGCAGCTGCGACGCGACTACTTTGCCGCCCTGCAGAGTCTCGAGGAGTTGAATCTGGCCTACAATCAAATCGAGGCCATCGAGGGTTATGCCTTCAGCAGGATGAAGCAACTGAAGACCTTGGACTTGTCGCACAATCCATTGGTGCAGCTAACCCGAGACATATTTCTCGATGAGTTGCCATTGGGCACACTTTACTTGAGGAACACCTCGCTGCGCAAGCTGGAGCAGCACACGTTCAAGTCGCTGCAGAATCTGAATGAACTAAATCTGGAGAGGAATCAACTCAATCCGACGGACATACAGAAGCTGGACGTGCCCAGTCTGCGCCGTCTGCATCTGTCGCACAACAACTTCAGCCACGTGGGCATTGGCAGTGGCATGGGTGGCATCATGTCGGGCATGTTCGACAAGCTGCGCTCGTTGCAGCAACTCTCCATGGCCAACTGCAGCCTGAGCAGCATCCCGGATCAGTTGTTCGCCAAGAACACAAACCTGGTGCGCATCGATCTGTGTGACAATCAATTGACCGAGATGAATCGCAACATCTTCAGCGGCCTCAACGTGTTCAAGGAGTTGCGCCTGTGCCGCAACAATCTGGTCGAGTTTCCGCACATTGCGCTCTACAATCTCAGCACGCTGGAGACTCTGGATCTGGCCAGGAATCAGCTGAACTCCATTGACTTCTTCAAGCTCAGTGGCACACTCAATCTGCGCCAGCTGGTGCTGCGCGACAACAAGATCAGCTCGCTGAGTGGCTTCAATGCGGTCAATTTGACGCAACTGGACAATGTGGATCTCAGTGGGAATCTGTTGCTGTCGTTGCCGGCCAACTTCCTGCGTCATTCGATCAATCTGCAACGCGTCGACTTGTCCAGCAATCGCTTCCTGCAAATACCCAGCTCAGCCCTGTCGGATGTGTCCATACCGCGGCTCTCTTGGCTCAATCTCACAGGGAATCCCATCAACAAGATCTACACGGTCAAGGAGGAGCGTTATCTCTTCCTGAAGGAGTTGTATATCTGCCAGACAAACCTGTCCATACTCACCTCTAAGGACTTCGAGGCCTTCCAGGCACTGCAGCATCTGCATCTGATCAACAATCGCATCACACGCATCTCTCCGGGCGCCTTCAAGTCGCTGACCAATCTACTGACCCTCGACATTAGCATCAATGAACTGGAGATGCTGCCCAAGGAGCGTCTGCAGGGTCTGCGTCTGCTGCGCCTGCTGAACATATCGCACAACACGCTCAAGGATCTCGACGAGTTCAGCCCCGATCTCGCGCAGCTGCAGACACTCGACCTGAGTTTCAATCAACTGGACCGCATCTCGAAGAAGTCGTTCCGCAATCTGCACGGCCTGGTGGAGCTGCTGCTCATGGGTAACCGCATGACGGCGCTTTCCCACGACGGTTTCCGCTACCTACGCAAGCTGCAGTTGCTCGATCTGCGCAAGAATTACTTCGAGCTGGTGCCGCTGGAACCGCTTAGGCCGCTAGAGACAAATCTACGCACACTCAAGCTGGAGGGTGAGTATCCGGCGCAGTTAGCTGTCCACGCTAATTTGACGCCTCAATTGACATTGCACATTGCGACCATTTACGTTTGCCGTTTTGTTTTGCTTTGTTTCTCGCAGAGAATCCACTGCATTGCAGCTGTGACGCACAAAAGCTCTGGGAATGGCTGCGGGATCATCGCAAATGGTCGCTCTCGCCGACGGGCGGCGATAACATTAATTATCTGAGGTGCGAACACCCGACGGAGCTGCGCGGCAAGGTGTTCGGCCGCATGGAGCCGCAGCAATTTTGCGACGCCCCATTAATACCCAAAATGGCCATACAGGACATCCAGCCCTATTCGGTGGTCGTCTCCTGGCAGAGTCGCGACCATTTGGGCCTCACTGGCTTCGAAATTGTTTACCACGCCACCGGCGATGGCCTCATTCCCGGCCCCCCCACCGACCGCGATGAGGCTCGCGGCGGCAGTCAGGATAATCATCTCGAACGGGACAGGGAGAGGGACAGAGAGAGAGAACGCGAGCGCGACAGAGATAGAGACAGAGACTATGGCGAGCGTGACAGAGAGAGGGAGCGAGAGCGAGAGCAGGATAGAATGTCCCAGTTTGCTGCCACGGATGAGGTGAGTACCAGGCCGGGTCAGTGTAACTGACACTGGACGCCAAATTTGAAAGTAATTTGATGGTAAATACTCGATGCCGCGCTGTCGATGCCACACGGCTGGAGTCCAAGCCCAAGTCCCCCACCCTTCCCACACAGCCCACTTAGAGCAGCAGAGCAGGTCACAGTTTGGGCCGTAATTTTCTTTTAATAAACGCTTAATCAACGCTTAGGGGGAGACGTGGACAGGCAGCCAGCAAGACTAGGCAAGAAGTATGGAGGAGGAGGGGGGTGCAGCTGCGCAGGCATGTGGCCCCGTTCGATCGGCGATAAACTGCGCAACTTTGTGCATACAAAATTTAATTTAAGCATCACGTCGCCTCCGGTCCTGACGGACTGTGCAGAGACTCCTGCACACGCTGCACAGTGGGCAACAACCGTTTGAAAAATGTGTAAGAAAATGTTAAGATACAGTGATAAAGATATTCAAGTATATATCTTCAGTTCTGTAAACTGTAAACATTTAGATGCGCACACTTTTGCTTTTATAACTTTAAATCGATAAGTTATCGAAGCGAATTGCAGACACTGTCATCGTTAGTTCTGCTTTGGCCAACGTCAAAGCACGGCCGCAGGCTGCCAGAGAAAATTTTAATAAAACGACACGACGCCAATGATGAGAATGAGAGGCTGAAATGGCAAGGGGGGGAGGGGAACTGAAGCCGGCAGGCACTGCTGGATTGGGGCCTATGAATTGTATATAAGCTTGAGGTTAAGACTCAGAGCGTTTGGCCGGGTTTAAGGTTGTGACATGGCCCCACTCAAAACTGCTTTCTTTACTCCACAGATCCATGGGAAGCGACTAAACGGCACGGCCAGCTCGACAAAGCTAACGAAGCTCAACCCCAACACGCGCTATCACATCTGCGTCATCGGCACCGGTAATTGGCTCTCGGAGCCGCTGTTCAATGCGCTGCAGAGGCTGCACTACAACGAGTCACGCGAGGATGGCTATGGCGGCGGCATCGGCGATTTATCCCTGGCTGCGGCAATGCCGCCACTTCCGGATGGCTACTCGCCGTACCAGCACCTGAACGAGGCAGACATGGCAGAGCTGCAGCAGCAACAGCAGGAGCAGCAGGCGCTGATTGAGAACAGCATCGGTGTGGACAATGTGCTGCACGAGGTGCTCAAGAACTCGCACATCTCGGCCTGCACCGATGTCCAGACACTGGACTCGACGCCCAGCCTCATAACGGACGAGAACGGGCTGTCGAGCAACGGCTTCATACACTCGATACTGACGCGACGGCTGGGCCTCATTGTGGGCTGCTGCCTGGGCATCATCGTGTTCATCGTGATGATATCGGTGCTCAGCTATGTGAAGCTCAAGAAGCAGCGCATCGAGAACGCCAAGCGACAGGCTGCCATGCCGCCCGAGTATATCTCCTATCGCCACTTCTCCATACCCAACGAGGAGCTGACTCGCACTGCGGCCAATGCAAGCAGCGCTGCGGCAGTGGCTGCTGCCGCCGCTGCATCTGCTCAGGCTTCGGCAGCAGCAGCAGCAGCGGCGCAACAGGCGGCGGCACAGACCAGTGCCACCATGTCGAGTGTGCCGAGCGGCATCAGCGCCCACATTAGCGGAACCAGTCTCAGCACCAGTCTTGCCACCACGACGACGGCAACCACGCCCATTGGCGGAGTGGCGCTGCCCATGGCCAAGTCGGGCAGCCGCAGTCCGATTGTAGGCATTGGCGGGCTGGTTGTGGAGAACGGCAACGCACTCGATTTGAACTCTGGAGGAGGAAGTGCTGGCACTGTTGTGGCCGTCGCCGTCTCGGCGTCGCCCGTCAATGGGGCCATCA
Source organism: Zaprionus capensis (assembly GCA_018903675.1). Classification (NCBI taxonomy): domain Eukaryota; kingdom Metazoa; phylum Arthropoda; class Insecta; order Diptera; family Drosophilidae; genus Zaprionus; species Zaprionus capensis. The sequence continues at coordinate 7,955,243 of JAEIFN010001073.1, read as the reverse complement.
ATACACACGGCACGCTCGGCCACAGTCATGGCCACAATCACAGCCACAACCACCACAGTCACAACCATCGGCCCAACAACGGAGCCATCACAGGAGCAGGAGCAGGCGGCGGTGGCGGTGGCGGTGGAGGAGGCGGGTACATGGCAGCGGGTGTGGTGCTCAATACGAATCATTTGAGTGTCTGTTAGGTGCAGAGATGCGGCCCTTTGAGAAGCTGCTGCCGAATATATTTCCCCCATATGTGAATGTGAATGTGAACATGAATATGAATATGAATATATATGGAATGCATCCGAACAGCCGAAGGGAGTTTTGTTTGGTGTGTGCACACCGGAATGTGTATTCCAGGATGCACTTCACCTGGCACCTGCGACCTCACAATGCGACGCCCGAGGGGACACAACAGTTGCCCTTGCTGATCCGTGAACTCGCCTCAAATGCTTCCCTATACGAGTATATACATATATATTTCAATATTCATGTTTCTCGATTTTTTCATCTTTTCGCCTTGCGCATTTTTCGTATTTTTCATATTTGCAGTGCAGGAATTTCGTATCTCTCGCATGGCATTCAATTCATTTAGCATAACTTTTTCAATCAGAGAAAATGCCAAAGCATTTTTATGTTTTTCCAATGTGGCCCAAAAATGCATTTAATTTATGAGTAAAAATCCCAACTAAAAAGAGAAGGAAACAAAACAAACAACACACACACAGAAAAAATAGAGTAAACAGCGAGAGAAGGAATAAAGTAAAAACAAAATAAACTAGGTTAGTGATAATCATCATGATGCGTTCAACGTTCGTTTAGTTATTACAATTTCCAGCGCTGAAGGCGAAGGAGGAAGAGAGACAACAAAAAAAAAAAAAAAAATATATAAAAAAGGGGAAAAACCCGAAAGCGAAAATCAAATAAAACAAACATAAAATTATTTTCAATGTAAATAAAAAGTGGAAACGCAATGCAAAAAAGCGAACAAGCAGAGCAAGAAACAAAAACAAGAGAAAGCATAGACAGAGACAGGGAGAAAAACGAGAGCGAGAGGAAAAATCAGTTTTTAGATTAATGATAACTATATTGAATTAAAAACAAAAATATATAACTATGCAAAATGTCAGATACGGCAGATAAATCAAATCGAATGCCAAACACACTCACACACACATACACACACACTGCAGCCAAATATGTAGGGTATTTACACAACAAACCTGTAATCAAAGTAATCGACTTTTTTTTGCCAGAACAAAAAAAAGTAAATCTAGTATTAATGGAATTTTTTTTGAAGATACAGCGCGGTAAGTGAAAACACTAAGTAAAATAGCAGAAAGAGAACGACGCGAAAAGGGGGAGACGAAAGCGAAAGTAGCATTAAATTAATGACATATTAACTAAATAAATGAGTGCATAATAAATATATATGAAATATGAACTAAAACAGGCGCAAATTGTTAGCAAGAATGAACGAAAGAGAAAAAAAACTCAAAGAGTTTCATTTGTAAAATGCATAAATCAGTTTTTTCTCATAGCTAACTTTTAAACTGTATTTCATTTGGAGGATATTGAAAACGAATGGTTTTTTTTTGTCGAGATTAATTACGATTATTAACGATAAATAACTCTAGCTTTAGTCAATGATTTAGCTATAACACAAGAATTGAGGGCAAACTAGCTGTAAGAAGACACGCGAGAAGAAAGAGAAAGAAACACACATATTTGATATATGGCTAGGGCGAGCGAGAGAGACGGAGAGAGCTGCTCTAGAGATCTCGAGCCGAGTCGAGAATCTCTGAGGCCAATTTATGGCAAAAGTGCAACAATTTGCATAATGACAAAACCAAAAGAACAAGAAGAAGAAGAAGAACAAGAAGAGCTCGCAATGAATACGCAAATCTAGTGAAAAATAAGAGAAACAAATGCAAATAAATCTTAACTAAATTCCAGCAAAATACTCGCAAACAATGCAAGAGACAAACAAGAAATCAAATCATCATAAGAAATGTTGCCCCATCCCCCGTCCCATTTGGAACTAGTTCTCTGCACCGGATATCCCCCGCACACTACCGCTGCCAGAGCTTCCCGTGCCGTACACAGATTCCATTCAAAAGTTCTCCCTCCACAGAGCGGCAGAAAGATAGAGAGGGGGAGAGAAAGCCAGAGAGAGAGTGAGGGATGTGGAGGAGTCTCCCCTCTCGTAGGCCGAAGCCTAAATACCCTTGCAGATTGGGATTAATAGTTTGTCCGAGCCAGACAGGTCGGGGTAGGGTATAGGGTAGTCGAGAGTAAGCGTAGAGAGCCGACTTAGCTACTACACCGCATACACAGCATAATTAATCTCTATGTATAAGAAATGGAACAGAGAAGGCAGTAAACAAAAGTCAGAAAAACAAAGGAAAAAATCAAATAGCTGCGCAAATCGAAACCGAAATCAAAATCAAAAATCGAACTTAAGCAAACAAATAAGTCGAGCATTAATTACTTTGCCAACGCAAATAGAGATAGAGAGACAGAAAGACACGGAGAGAGAGAGAGAATAAAGGAGAAACTCAACCTTAACGAAGCTTCGGATGCTCTGCAATGTGTGTACGCCTCCCCCCAAAGATAGAGTACAGTAAACACAACCGCACTCAAAGACACCCATACACACACATACTCATTGTTCTCCAGAGGACACACACACACACAACCACAAACAAACACACTTCAACAAATACAATAATAAAATTATTACTAATAAATATTGTATTGAAAAAGCAACAACAACTAAATATAAATAAAAGAATAAAAATACAAAATGGAAGCAAACTTGTCTACTTTCTTGGGTTCTTGGGATTCGGTGAAGGCGTTAACCCTTGTCTGCCCCCTCCACTAACACATGATCGATGCGATATATAGAGAATGTTTGCAGTTTCCAGTTGCGGTTGCTTAATGCCCCACCTTGGTTGCTGTTTTTTTTTATGAACATTTTAATTAAATGGAAATTTCCGCTGTCTTGAGCACGTTTTCTCATCAACAGCATTAAATGCAATGCGGAATTTTAATTAGGCTTGCAAATACGCCCACCCACACACACACACGCGACCAAGGGCAAAGTTGTGGCAAGTGGACGAGGGAGGAGTGCAAGGCTCTCTCACACACACACAGACAGTTGTGACAATCTCATTGCAGGCAACGCTTGTTAGTTGTATGTGACTCGCTTCAACAGGATTTGCAGTACAATTGCAGGCGAGCAAAGCAACAAACAAGCGTGCAACTGCAACAACACACACACACACCCTGCCTCACACACGCTCTCATTCGCAGTCCGTTGATTTGGCGACGGTTTCGCAGCTAAATTTCCAACGACATCGGCTGATACTCGAGCGAGAGCGCATCATTATTCCAGTGTTGGGCAACGTCAACATTATAAATTCGCTTTGCAAAGCAATAACGGTGAGACAATTAATATTCAGTGTAATGTGTGGATTAAACGAGAGCTTGCAGAAGCTTTATGTGAACTTAATTGTTAGTTGAATGATGAGAAAATAAACAAAAGCTCAGTACTGAAACGTATAACCTCAACTTAGCTCTCTGGCTGTTGGCTACGATGAGATTCAGACTTGATTACTAGAAGTGATGAAAAGAAGAGCTTTTAGAAGCTTTCTGTGCTCTTAATTTACTAAGTCAAAGGTGAAAAGATAAACAAGAGCCAACGCAAAATGCAGTACTTAATCACCTTATCGCAATGTAACAACTTAAAGCTCTCTCGCAGTTGGCTGAGCAGTATAAGGTAGTGCTTCGATTAATCAAAAGCTCTTGTTATCAAACATTGCCGCTGTAGCCTCTTTCAGTTTGCAGTAACTTCGAATGTTCCGCTCCAAATAGAGTCGGGGCAAGTCGAGACAAGACGCAACGCGTCGCATCGCGTGTGCAAACAGACTGTGAGCCGGTCCCAATGTAAATTGGCTAGTAAACTGAGATGTTGGCACAAGGATGTTTGTTGTTTGTGCAGAGTGAATGACGACACGGCAAGGGGACGTGCGAGGGGGAGCCAGAAAGGAAACAGGAGCAGCTGAAGCTGGAGCTACAGCAGTAGCAGGAGCTGTGTCTGTGTCTGCTGCAGTCGCATTACTGGCAACAATAAGTAGGTAACTAAATAACTTGCTTAATTAAAACAAACTTTAATTGGCAAAATTTCCCTGTGTCGCTCGCTTTTCCTGTCTTTAGGTATGTGTCTGTGTGTGTGTGTGTATGCGGGTGTGTGTGCTCTGAGAAAAAGATACATGACAATATTGACGGCCCGATGAATTGACGCTCCACTTGGCTGCTAAAACACTTTGCCGGTTCGCAGTGCACATTGCAACGACAACGGCAACTGCCGCATCGAGTGACGACGACCACAAGTCAAGTCATGTCGAGTCAAGTTGAGTCGCGCCGCGTCCGTGTCCGTGTCGAGTCGCCTCGTCATCATCTTGACAACTGCGATGTGAGTGTCAGCGAACTGCCTGCGACTTAATTGCATGGCAAGGACAATGACAAGCATGATGGTAGAAGAGGGAGCAGCAGGGAGAAAAGGAGGAGCACAAAGGCGACTGCCGGCTGCTTTTTTAGCTCTCGTAGTGTGCCCGAGAAGTGCAACAATGTCAACCAATTGGAAGCCATCACACGGCTGGTTGCCTCGCTGTGCCGATCAAGGATTTCCATACTTAAAAGCATTGCATACTTTCAGGGGTTTTCTTCGAGTAAGAAACATTGTAGAAGGAAGATGTTTCCTTTACTCAATTAAACTAAGCCAATAGTATTATTCAGAAGTAGAAAATGCATAATAGATTTGAAAGCCAATCGCAGTAACCAGCGATTTATAATTTCCAATTTCTAATCCAAACCTGTCGCAGCAGACATTCTTATCCGTACTGCCATGACAAACGTAAACAACATAGCAAAAAGAAAAGCCAGGAAAATGATGACATAACAAAACAAAAGTCGACAACAAAATATGAGGAAAAATTTGAACATATTTTTCACATGAACACCGCAAAACTATCGAAAACTATTGAAAATTACTATAAACAGCTTCGGCGACCGTATGGGGAAGCGTATGAACTCGCAACCGACAACAACAACAGTAACAACAACAACAACAACAATAAAGATACATATTTTTTATGCCAACCATGAAACTGACCACCACCCATTCGATTTATGGGTGTCGATTTGTGGAAGGCAGCTCGAGGAAACAAAAAGAAGAAAGGAAAACGAAAAGAAAAGCAAAAGCAAAAAAAAAAAAAGAAAAAAGAATAGAAAAAACAGCAGGCAAACAAACAAACTGACCGAAAAGTTTTTCCATTAAATCAATGAAGCGCACAAAATATTCGCGCCAAACGACAGCATTAAGTCAGCAGCAAGGGTGCTCCAGGGGTATGGCTCGAGGGGACGAGGGGGATGTGGGGGGACGGGTGGTAACCTATCATGTATACTATAAGTCATTGAAACTGTTACTGCTACTGTTACTGTGCACGCCTAATCCGAAAGTAGTCAAAAGTTTTGATTTGCCATGGCACCTCGTGAATAATATACGAGTCTTTTTGGGACACATACTCGTACAATACAAAGGTGCTATAGGACGGGGATCGAAGTGCGTTCATAAAATATGGCATAATGATGATGAAACTGGCAAAAGCGATAGCGTGAAACAAATGAATTCCATGTCGAAAGTGTTAAGAGATACAAAATTCATTTACACGCCTGCACGGACATTCATCCGATTTACCTTACCTGCAAACGCTCGATTGGGAGTACCCGTTGCGGTCCAGCTGGGGTACCTTGCTGTGTGCTGCAGTGTGCCCTTCAAACAGTTTTACACACATGCATGTTTGAACACCCTGTAGTCGAAAAGTGATTTTCGATACTTTCTCGTACAATTATCAATATTTCTGATGTGAACATATCGATAAAATACTAATATAAACGAGAAAAATACCAACCAGTTAGACCCATCTATAGCAGTGCGATCAGTACGCAATTCCATGTATGTTGCGATAGTTTAGTCATTTGTAAGTTGCTCAAAAGTAGAGGATATATGTTAGCCTGTCAATGCACTGCAAGCATTCCTATGTGCATGTTATGTATGCTGACAGCTCGATTTTTTCTAGTTTTTACACTTTTTACTAGTATTAAAAAATAAAATGCACCAAAAGTTGCGGAAAACATTTGGAACAAAAACCGAATAAAAAGCCAATTGGACATAGGAATGGACAAGGGAAAGCCGAGTGAGAACGGACGATGAAAGCACACGGAATGGGGAAATGAATCGGGAAGGGGTGTGGAGAAAGGGGGAAGGTAGAAAGCTGTGTACAAAGACGGACAGTGGAGACAGACCTGACAGTGGCGACGCGCGGACAATGAATGGCCACATGACAAAACATACGTTTCGTGTAAAAATTTTTGTCATAAATTTCGTTTGGAGGCCCTTGGCAATTTTTTATATTTTTATAAATTTTTATATTTTTTTTTACGTCACGTTATGCACTCATGGACCAGTGTGTGTGTGTGTGCACTTGTCGGGCACTTTTGTGTGTGTTCACATGGTGTTAAAAGTGTTGTCGAGAAACGGAATTATTAATGGAAATTCGCATCAACTAATTGCGCAATTTGCTCAAGTCATGTCTGCTGGCACCGCATATTGAATTAAATGTGCGAATCGAGTGGAATATTCCGACGTGCAGCATAAATACGGTTATACAGAAAAAGTATACCGGAACGAATTAAAAGGATGAGCTTATTAAAGACTCTGGTAAAGGTTAAAATCGGAGATGTGTGCACATATTTAACCTTTTCCGAGACTCTTTTGTTTCTTGGATGTTTTGTTTGTATAATCCTAAACATTTGTTATATGCAATTAAAAACCCTTTTACTCTAGCAATACAATTCGATTACTGATTGACAGATTTATTCAGTATTGTTTCAACTTCTCCCGATGTATTTTGTACAATCTGTGACTCGTATATAAGTTCCAATGATACATCGTATAAACACAGTAGGCAGCTTCGATAGCTGTGCATACACTTTGCGACTTTCAGTTAATTAAAGACTAACAAAAGAGATCTAAACGATATATAACAAAATCTAAGTACATTAGCCGATTTTGCAGGGTATTACGCTGTCGACACTCAAAAGTAAGTTGTGCTTCCTTGTCTTTTGTTTTAAGTTTGCATTCATATAATACTCGTATAACCGCTTCTTGTCATTCTGTTGCGTGCGTGTGCGTGTGCGTGCATGTGTGTTCTTGCATGTGGCAATCAAAATAAAAATAACATTAGTGGATTATCAGAGGATACGCTGCGCTGCTGCTGCTGCTGCTGCTGATGCCCATCGAGGGAGTCGCCGCCATTGCGTTTGACAAGGAAATTCCATTAAAAATGAAAGTTTTAAATTTCAGCAACAGCAGCAGCAGCAACAGCAGCAGCAGCAACAGCGGCAGTAAATCAACAACAACTGCAAATAAACCACAAACAGCTAAAGACAACAGCAACAAATGAGCAACAACAACAACAACATGAGCAACAACGTGCCTGTTATTGTTATTGTAAGTGTTGTTGCTGTCGCTGTCGCTGGTGCTGCTGTTGTTGCTGTTTTTATAGCTGCTTACAGTTAAAACAGCGCACAGACTTACAGTACAGATAGCGAGCTTGCTAGGTAGCCCGCTTAACGCGAAAAAAGGAAAAGCACACACACACACACAGGCACACACATAAGAGAAGACACTACAACACAAACATGAAGCGAAGCTGCTCGTCTTGTGATAAATGACCACTCCATAAATTTTTATTTCTACTCAACTCAATCTCAAGCTCAATCTTATGTTGCTCTTGCTGCTGCTGTTGTTGTTGTTGCTGTTGCTGTTGTTGCAGATGCTGCTGCTGTTGGTCAGTTTTATGGCCGCTGCCGTGGAGAGCACTTTTCTTCTGTGCCATGATTGCACACAGTCAGGTCCATCTACGTCCCGCACTTCTTCTCCGTCTGCGTCTCCATCACCTTCTTAAGCCCAGCGAAATTGTTTGTCTGTCGAGCTGATAGAAAGTATCCGGCGCTATCTAAGCAGCTGACGACTCACAGCGCATGTAAATTGATTGCATTGCCAGGTGACAGCAGAAGAAGAGACAGAGAGATGGCGAAAAGGAGGGAGTGCTGAGGAAGGGAATTGTCTGAGGGGCGGGAAGGGGCAGCAAAGTAAAGTGAAGGCCAGTGACAACGCTGGGCAGCAGAGCAATTGGAAAAGCTGTCGCCGTCCCAGAAGTGCGTAAATAAATTAAAGTATTCGCATCGTTATCGCTTATCGATAAGTATCGGTAAACTTATTTCCACTGCGGCAATTCGCAATTTGACGCCGCAACGTCGTCAACTCCCATTTCAGTTGTGCAGCTAAATTGAGATAAATGTCCTCGGCATTTTGACAATCGAACGCGGTTGGCAGAAAGTTATCAAGCTGCAGACATTAACGAGAGTTTGCCTTGTTGCAAATAATCGAGAAATCTTTATGACAGTCTAAAGAAAAAAAAACAAACAGGAAAGCTACAGTCGTGTGCTATCGACTTTGCTATACCCGGTAACTACTCGATCAACCATTGCATACTTGCAGGCGGCCTCTTGGTAATCTGTACACCTACTTAAATTATTAAGTAGTAAATTGTGTATTCGATAATAAATCAGAAATTATTCTGCAGAGCAAAAATTAACGTATTGGCATTGAAATTACACTGGCAATTACATTTTTACAAGTTTACGAGGGCGAAAGTGGGCGTGGCATGATTCTAAAACAAACGTGCAGTTATAAGGCATATTGTGAGCAAATTTGGTAGGTCTAGCTCTTATAGTCTCTGAGAACTACGTGTTCATACAGACAAACATAGAAACCTGACTATATATATCAACTTGACTGTTAAAGCTGATGAAGAGTAAATACACTTTGTGGGATCAAAGATACCTTCTTCTTTCTGTCTTGGTGGGTACAAAGGTATATTACACTTTTACCTTATGGATAGCGGGTATAATCCGGGCGGCATAGTGACAAGTCACTTTATAGTAACTTCTACTAGACTCAAGCGATATTCATGCGGAGTATCTGTTAATTTACTTTGCTGATTTAAAAAAAGCTGCTGATTTTTTGCCACCCCCCCATTAAGGGTAGCGAAATTCAGTTCTGGCAACTTTGGCCAAGCTCATTATCGCAATTTTCGGGGGAGCTCATTAAATATTAATCTGTAAAGTTATAAAGCGTATTATTGTTTTGTTGACATTCGCTGTGTGGCAAAAGAGGAAACCCTTGGATCGCTTCCAAATGGACTTGGACGACTTCCAGGAGGCGCGAGAGGACACCTTCGTGTTGCGGTCATTGTCGCGTATTCTGTGTGTCCTTTTGTCATTATTCAGTGGGCAGTGGGCAGGGGGCGTGGCGTGGGCCGAGTGCAAACTGTAAGCAGGCGTTCTACGCACGTTTGCGCGCACATAAATCAATTACAGCGCTCAGAAGCAAGCAACAAAAAAAAAGTGAAGCCCGCGTGGGGCGTGGCTGCTGCCGATAGTCCCTCGAGGTGTGTGGTTTGTGTGTGTGTGTGTGTGTGCGTGAGCGAATCGTACATAGACCTTTGTGAAAGCGAACATTTTTAACGCAATAAAAAGCAACCTGCACTTTCTTGGGCTCACGAAAATTTGAAAAGTTTTTTAATACTTTGAGCCAAGCACAGAGCGAGAAAGAGAGGGGGAGAGGAAAAGAGAGAGAGATAGAGCAGAAGTGGCGAGTGCTAAGCGAACTTTACGATAGCAAGCCACAGGCCTGGGCCGTGATTGCCGTGCAGGATTGCCGGATTTAGGAACTCCCCGGCGCAAACTATGTGCATACGGCAAAACTTTAAGTGCTCCCAAACTTTAAATATACAACAAGAATGCCAGAGATTATGCACGGAACGAATAAAGGGGGAGGCTGGTGGGGGGTCGGGCTATGCGGAAGTTCCACGGGCCACGCCCCGGATAACAGCAGCATACGCCTTGTTGCCCTCACAGTCCGCCATTATTGATTGTTGCACGAGCTGACCAAAAATGCCTCACACAACTAACACACATGCACCTCCCCCCCACTTCCCCCCTTGTGTGGTGGTGTACCATGCGGTCGTTCATTATTGATTGATTGACTGGCGAACTGGTCGACTGACCGCCTGACGAATTGTCGCATTGATTGATCGTCATTGTCGCACATTAGTCCAGTGTCACTGGCTTCTTATTGTTGCACTGTGCGCTGACTGCCTGCCGGGGCTGACTAAAAACCCCAATGCATAAGTAAGCAGCAGCAGCAGCACTAGGAGCAGCAGGTTGCAGGGCGGGGGGCAAGCGGGGTGTGGAATAGGAAGTGACGGCGGAATCGCTGTATCGCCATGTCAATAATGAAATTTGCATATTGCTCCCTTCCCCCCGCCTGCCTGCTCGATGGCAACTAATCCCGCTGCTGGTGCTCATTATGTAGACCAGCCGTAAGCCTCTTCTCCAGCCATTGCCCCTGCCCCTCCCCCGCCAGCTGCCTGCCACATTGATTTGCACATTTTCAGCCTGACTTCAGATTGGTGTCGTGGCCCCGTTGCCGTTGCCCGCTTAAAGTTATGTGCGTCGCAATGTTGCAACATCAAACGGCAGCCCCCCCTCCATCTCACTTGCTCTTTCGCTGCTGCTGCTGTCACGCGGCGCGTCAATGTCAACCAAGTAGTCTGCGGCTTTGCCTGGCAGCTTCCCAGCCAGCGGGGCGCACAGCCAGTCAGGATGCAGCAGCCTTTCTAAGCTGACAGCAAAGTGAGAGAGAGAGAGACGAGCGAACTTTGCAGGGTATGCACTAGCCGTGCACCTGCTGTGTTTGCCCATTAGTTTATGATTGGACCCTCTCACTCTTGGCGTTAAGCTAGTTGCCGCTTCTTCATTAGCTCTTGAATTTTCTCTCAATTTCCCCAAGCGAATGCGAACTGAAGTCAGTCATCAATGCCTTGGCCAGCTGCCGCTGCTGCTGCTGCTGCTGTCGCCTTGACAGTCGCTTTGTAAATCCATTTTGTTTACCTACCTTCCACCCCCCTGCCTTGCCTCACCTGCACTTCCTTCTCTCTTGCTGTGGCTGTGGCGGCTTTATTATTGTGTTCTGTGCCAATTTCCGTTGGCGACAAATGCGTTTTGTAAATAAAATGTCAAAAGGATTTTCGTTTGCCTCGTTTGAACGACCAAAATGTATCCTATCAAAATGTCCTTGCGCCGCGAAGAGAATCAGCGAGCTGTCATGTTCGCATTTTGTCAATTTGCCGACATCCTGCTCCTCCTTTCTCCCCCTCTCTCTCTCTGTGTTTCCCTTCGCATTTACATACTCGTATATAGTAAATTCGAAGGAGGAAAAATGGGAAAGTCGCTGCTTCCCACTCTGCAAATGTCAAACAGATGTGGCCACCACCTTCTTAGCGCGCGAATGAGTTTCCAGTTTGAATTCCCTCCTCCCCCCCTCGCGAACACACGCTTCCAATTCCCCCCCCCTCGCTGTACAATATACTGCGCTGTTCTGTTCGTACATTTAAGTTCGATTTGGCCAAAACCTCCTCCGGCCCAAGTACCCGCCAACGTGGCCACGCCCACACATCTACGCCCACGCTGCTGACGTTGTCGAGCTGCGGCTGGCACATTTATAGCCGAACGCATTTGCATGTAAATTATTGCATTCGCCTCCTGCTCGTCCCCCCTCTCCACTCGCCATAATACTTCCCCTAAATAGCCAGCTCTCTCTCTCTCTCTCCCTCTCTCTTGAGTACGTCTCAAAGGGCTGCCAATGGAATTATTGCCCTGTCCACAGTCATCAATTCGGTTGGAGACGAGAGCTGAGCTTCTTTCAGCTCGCCTCCTCGAATAACTCAAGCGACGTCAACTTTGACGGGACTGTACACAAACACGGCGCGGTACATAAGCGCGTTTCACGATATGGATACAGGAGAGTCTACAAAAGAGAAGCCATTGCGGTACATGAGAGTCCAGAGGAGTACAGCTGAGGTAATGCGGGTTTTAGAAGAGTTCACATGGAGAGTCTACAGAGTGCACAAAAGTACAGTGAGTTCTACATTCATAGCGAATAATTTACAGGGGTGTAGAAGAGTTCAAAGAGGATGCAAAAGAATCCACAGAGGTATAGAAGAAGAACCCACGGAATAAAAATGAAGAATCTACAGTCAAGAAATACTTTATTTGCAAAAAATAGAATAATAAATATTTTTAAATACTCTGCCAAGAGACTCCACACGTAATATCCAATTGAGAGAAATTTAATTCAATTAATTTCTTTTTTCTTCACAGTTAAGATTTTACTTTAAATTTAAAATTATTAATTTTAACTATTAATTGTTTTTTTCTTACTTTTAAACAGTCGACTGACCTTAGTCCGACTATAAACTAATTAAATAAATAAATAAATAAGACTGTGAAGAAAGACTGTCAAAAGAGAGTACAGTGTAGCCTCGTAAGTTGACTTATAGAAGGGACTCGTTAAGCAGACTCTGCTCGAGGCTGAATAATGTTCCCTCATAACGAGTCATGGCTGTAGTTGCCCATTGTCATATCAGCAACAGAATACCTTTTCCTTACTCGTACTACCCCATTTGGCTGTCTGCTCCGATCGCATCGCATTGCCCTTATTTATGGCCCTCAACTGGCCACAAATGTAAATGAAAATGCATAAATTGGGTTAGACTAATCGAAGATTTGTTGGCCTGTGGCAGCCATCGAGTACCTTGGCCATTTTATGGCGTTGATAGTTTATAAGAAATATGCGGAAAATGCCAACACATAAAGTATACGGCAAATGATAAGGAATTGGCCACTACAAAACAGCTCGAACAACAAGGGGGGAATGAGTGAGGGAGCCTTGCTGGTTATGCTTGCTGTCCCTCTCAATTGTCCTGGCGAATTGTGTTGTGTCCTGTCTGGGTTCGGTCTGTTCTCTGTTAAGCCAGAAAACGCATAAACGATAAATGAAAAGAAACAATTTCAATAAAGTTTTGGCCACACTGCAGGCAAATCGAAAGCGCCAACCGGAAACGGAAACTGAAAAACGATGCAAAAAGCAAATTACATTTGACTACCAGTAACCTTCACCCCTCCTCCAGCATGTGTGGTTGTGTGTGTGTGCGAGGATATGAAAATATTGTAAATGAAGCACAGATCTATGTAAATTGCAAACATAAAAAACCACAGAAACATAACCAAAATGCGGTCAATGTAGAATAAAACGAAATAAAATTCTCGAAAAATGCAGCTAGCCAAAGCATTTCAAGGGACTTTAACAAAAGAAAATACCTATACGATTTGCCAATTGTACGATATAATCGGAATATCGTTTCGAGTTGATACAAATGCGGAAAATATTTAAAGCCGAAGAAAATGGCCAAGTGAAGCATCAATGCTCTATCCAAGTTGAAGTGTTTAATGTGTGAATTGCCTTAATTGAACCAAGCAGGTGCTACAATCTGTAGGCACTAGATTATAGTTGTAAATATATATATATAGCATATGTGCGATGTATTTATATATGTGCGAATAGTTGATATGCAAATTCGTCGCAAACTACACGCACTTTCTGCCAGAAGAAAGTTATCTTCGTCGATGTGAAACGCAATCTGTCGAATGTTATGTTAACACCTGGAAATGCCAACTGTGGGCGTGGCCATGGGCGTGTGATGCTGCCAGTTGAAAGTGCAAGAGAGAATTAAGTTTTCCTCGAAAGCAAATATAGATATAGATACATTTGCATGTGCATTTCACCTCTCTGGCATTGCTCATACGATGTGTGGAGCAGCATATATTACGTATACGCCATGCAGCCTTCGATTTACACGAGCACTTTGACTTGGGCCTGCACAAATGAATGCATAGCAGTTTGGCCAGCTGCTCGCTCAGCTAGAAACAGCATAGCACGAGCAACAGCAGCAGCAGCCACAACAGGCGGCAACGTGCTGCAGTTTCTTAAATGCAACAAATGAAGAGAATTGCAGTGTTCGCTGTGGCCAATATTCTTGGGCAAATGCATTCAATGCTTGAACAAGCAAAAAGCAACCGAATGCGTATGAGCCAAGCTCTGTTGGCCAACATAAACAGCTAAAAGCGATTTGCTGCTAAGCCAGAAACAAAAACAACCTTACCCGCAAACGGCCTTCAGCCGTAGCAAGCTAAGTCAGTCGCAGACACACACACACACAAATGGGCCACAAAGGCCCATTTTGGAGGCCGAATTCAGATTCAGAGTCAAAGATACTCAAGCTCACGGTGAGCGCAGTGCAATCACAGCCACAGTCGTCGCTGACCTCAGCTCCAACTCCAATTATAATCACTTTCTGAACAAGTCGAGAGCTGGTCAGCCAATAAGCTGGCCTGGCCAGCTAAGTTTCGATTAGACTGCTTGAATGCCTCATGAATAGAAGATCAACAATTGTTGACTAGTTGTTTGTGCATGGATTAGAATCGGTTTGGTATCACAGCAGATTTTCCTTTTCTTCTCCTTGTCGGCGACTCCAAATTGCATTGTGTGTGAACTCTTTCTTTAGTTGGTTCCTTATTCCTTATCATTGAGAAGTCTTTCTTCTATCTAAAAAGTAAAGAAAATGTTCAATTAAAGCGCTCTCTTTAAACGATACTTACCAGGAGAAGTCTTGGCCGTGTGATCCTCAGTTCCAATCGATATAACATTGTGTCCAGTTGCAGCTTTGACCCTCTTTGCTGTTTCTGTTTGTGGAAACATTATGGCGAATGACTGCAAAAGAAATCAGAGTCACTAACTGGTTAAACAGCAAGCAGCAAGAAGTACATGGTTAGCACACACACACACACACGAAGCAAATCCCTATTAGATTTAGTTGTGTGTAGTTGCTTTCCACTCGGCGCAACGCGGCTGCAACGGCAACAAACACTTTGCATAATCAAAGTCAGCCATACGAGCTACTCGGGCAAGGCCAACCTGACCTGCTCCTCCCCATCTTCCACACCGTCCCTCCGCAGCAATCCATGGCCAAGTCGAACTGGAGTCCGTTGCCGCCTTTGAAGGGATTGTTTGGCGTCCCTTGGACTCGGGGGAACATTTTGCAATGCCACGCTTCGGGATTCGAACAAAGCATAAAAAGCAGAGGAAGAAAGGCGCTCGAATAGGGACTGGGACAGGTTCAGGTTGAGAGGGGCGAAGCCCTTGGGCTGAAAGTGGATTACTTAACTGATTAGCGCACAATTATGTTGAATAATTGGTGGGGAGAAGTGCATTAGACGAGAATATGAATATTGGATGAGAGAAAGAGAATGAGAAAGAGCGATGAAGCTGGCAAATGGTAATGGAAAGGGGGACGGAGACGGAGACGGGCTTGAAAGAAGCCCCAAAAGCGAGTGTAGAGAGAACGACATGAGTCACTTGTCTTGCGATTGCTTGCAGCGCTGCCAGGGCAAATCTCTGCGTATCTCTAATGAAATTACTCGCAACGACTGTAGTCAGGGATTCCCAAATGAAATTGACGCGCGCCCGCGCTCTGGAGCTGCTCAGGAAGCTGCTGCAAGTGCTGGCAGTGTGCAACGAGCTCTGGCAAGGATTATGGCCGTAGTTGAAGACGAGGCGAAGATGAGAAGAAGACATTATGCCGTTGATTGTCACACAGGGCTAAGACGGGGTACAGAGGCAGCTCATCCTCATCCATGACTCTGCGTCAGGCTCTGCTGCATTCCCTTCCCTTCCCACATCTCCTCTTCACTCTCCCTCTGCCTGTCTGGCAATGACCATTGCGTTGCAATTGACGACAATGGCAGCCAGAGAAACGAGAGCGCCGGACGGAAATGCAGACCAGAAGCACAACCCGAAGCTGAGCTGAGCTTGAGCAGCAGCAAGAGGAGAAGGAGAACAGGAACTGGAGGAGACCAGGGCTAGTTGGGCAGTTTCTTTGCTTAGAAGCCGAAAGTTGATGCTGTAAATGGCAGGACGTACAAATACGTGAGTCTCTCTCTGTGTGTGTGTGTGTGTGGACTAACCCGACTAACACACACACAATCACACCCACACTCGCACGCATTCTTGTGCAATGGAATGGATAAGCATTTCAAGTCAAATTGCTTCAATATGCGTTGTGCATTAGCTGAAGCTCGTTTTGCGTAAATGCGCCACACCCACACACACACACTCGTACGCAAACTGCTGCTGTCACTAAGCCGCACTCATACAGACACGCATAATTGGCGCAAAAGTCCTGCAGCTGTCGCCAGCTGCGCCACGTCGGCCGCTGCATCAGCAGAAAATCGCCAAAGTCAAGCCAAAACGGAGGCCAAGTTGAGGAGGAAGAAGAACGCAGAAAAGGATGTTAAAGGAAGCAGCAGCAATAGCAACCTCCAAGACGCCATCGATGGGCATGTCGGTCCACATGACCATCACCAGCATCATCATCATCATCGTCATCGCCATCGCCATTGCCGGCATCATCATCACGTTGAGGATGTGGAAAACAGCGCCACAAACCTTTATTCAAATTCAGCATTTTCATGGCATTGGCGTAAAATCATTTTATTGCTTCCTGACTGAATGACTTTTACAACCTCGTCTCGGATTCAGATTAACCCAAATGCGGTGCTGCGGCGGCTGTTGCTGCTCCTGCTATTTTGGTGTTCAGCCTTTTCGTTTCCCACACACACACACACACTCACTCATACACAAGCATACAGAGACGACCACTGAGAAGCCTTTTCAATTCGAATAAAATTTCGCTGACTGCCCCATTTGCACAAGGTACCATGCGAGTACTTCACATCCTCATTCCATCTCGCATTAGACAAGTGCCGCAGCGCCTAATGTCTTTCTCCTGGTCGTTCCTATTGTTCCCCGCCCGGATCAGTCTTACAGCTGAGTGCAGGTGTTTACTGTGGCTCCAGGAGCTTCCGACTTAGGGATGTGTATCGCCATCGCTACCGGAAGATGGCAAACTTTTAATCTCGTGTCCAACAATTCGCAGTCGTTAAATTTAATTTTTATGGCACATTTACCTCAGATTTAATCGACCCGAAACAGGAAACCAGCAACGCTTAGTAGACCATTTGATGCTCTTGGGAATCTATTGAATTGTAGCCTCTTTGCTAAATATACCATATAGAAATAATAATCGAATCCGTTAAATTATTGTTTATTAAGTAAACAAACTCTGTGTGATATGGTGAGGTATCTCTGTGTTGTGTGGCAGCTTTTACAATAATGAACTGCGCTCGATAGAAGTTACATCTGTCATCCTATATAGTACAAATATCAATGTCAATGCCAGTGCCAGTCGCAACATCAATGTCCTGCCAGTATTACTATATCTCTGACATATATATGTACGATATATAAGATCAATCTAATATCAATTCAAACTCACGCACAGTTATTCAATATGCAAAACTCGATTACACCGCGATGTGTCGGTCAATGCACGTCCATTATTAGTTATGACAGTGGAAATCCTTAGGACTATCAATGACCAATGTGAGGTTATCATAGTGATGCTGGTGGTGGTGGTGGTGGCGGCAGCGGTGCGACACTTGTCAATCAGACTAAGCGAATCAAACACGACCGCACACAATCAATTCCAATTATCCGACGATGACTGCAGCTGTAACGGTAGCGGTAAATAAGATGAAAATTAGAAAATGTTTTAGAGCGGGCCTCGAACACACACAGAGAGAGAAAGAGAGAGGGAGCAATAATTTCAGTAGGCGCAAGGTCCATTAGCTAATTGTAAAAGCCGCCAAACTGCAAGCCAAACGGGCGCAATCAGTTAATCGACATTGGCCAGATGATATCTAGTATAAACAAATTTGGCAAAGCGCCTTTACCTGTTGTGTATGCGCGCGTGTGTGTGTGTGTTGGGTATTTCAACAGACTTCATTATGATGATAATTATTATCGAAGTGCAGTGCAATTGCATAAATTTGAGGTTTAGTTTTGCGGCCGTAATCACTTTTCAGCAAACGGAAATGCGGAAATAGGAAATTCTCTGAGTACATACGAAAAACCGCACTTATTATTACTGATTATGAGGTGATTACGCAATGCGTGCGTGTGTGTGTGGCGCGTGTGTGAGGTAGTATTTATGTGTGCGTGCGTGTTTGATAAGATTGGCAAAGCAGAGCACTCCGAGGTAGGCAACAAACAGCAGCCAGCAATGCCACAAATCGGCTTACTAACTCAATGTGATTAATATATGGAGCCTCTCTTGACGACGCCTGTCCACTTCCTGTGCCATGAACAGAGCACGTCCATACAAAGCATACAATCTGTAGTATATGTAAATATAATATGTATATATATGAAATATATGTAAGCGAATAAGATGATTAAAGTGTGCTTCTTACCAATAGTGGGCAGAGAGACGCATTAAATAATGGAGCAGAGCCTGGCCAGAGCTGGCGTCGGGCACTTAGTACGAATTAAAGCCGCTTCGCTGGCGACTGCAGCTCAGGTGGTGGCATGGTGGCATGGGCAGAGGCGGATGCTGCAGCCACTCAAACTGTGCCACACACTTAATTTCATTCGCAAAAATGTTGGGGCAAGTTTTAAGCAGCTGGCAGAGAGCTGTAAATGCAGCACGTGCCCAGCTTCAGCTTCAGCTACAGCTTTAGGTGCTGCTGGGGTCGCCAATGAATGTTGCCAGAGCGAGAGACAGAGCAAGCGAGAGAGAGAGCTACACGTGGAAGCAGCATTTGGCTGGCGCACTGGCTGGAGGTGGCCTCGTTTCCGGCTCAGATACGCTCTGCCTGCCATTATGCTCATCAGAATTTTTGGCGAGGCAAGCGACGCGTCCCTCTCCCCCTCTCTTATCCATTGGCCGTGCACCGAGCACGTGCACACTCTTGACCTTTATATCAATTTGAGCGAACCCTTAAAACCATTATAAATTATGGCTTTTGTTTTGTGCGACAGCACACATTGTTTCTCTGCGGGCACACGCGTGCGTGTGTGTGCGGGTCGAACTTGCCAGAGCTTCATCAACTGTGCACCACGGTACACCACACCAATACCGACGCCCAGTGCGGCTCATACGTGTGCACTGATTGCGTCGCTGCTTGAGCACAGTGCAGTCCCAGGATGGAAAACGAAAGTGACACACACAATTACACTCATTTGTCTCTTCACACTCGCTCAGGCAGACAGGCAGTCAGTCGGTCGGGCTGCCAGTTATGCAAGAAGAAAAAGAATGAATGAAAAGAAAAAAGGAGGCAAGAAAAAAAAAAGAAACAAAACTTTTCTAATTGTCGCACAAGTGCACTTGGGCTTTCTCCCTCCAGCCTCGCTGCTCGGCGTCTCTCCGTCTCACTCGCTTGCTCATTATGCATGCAACAACAATGGCAACCGACTGGGGCAGACATTTTTCTTAAACAGCCGCCAGGTTGCTGCGTCTGGCGCTCTGCTTCTTCTGCTCCTGCCTGGTTGCCTGCCACCTGGGATTCAGGGCCAAGGAGATTGCACGTCTGCAATTTGGACACACAACTTTGCCCGGTTACGTGTTTCATTTGCTGCTGCTTCTCATTTGTGTTACCTCTTCCACCTCCTCATTCTCCAACGAAACCGAAGAACTTTAATGAACAACAGCCTCGTCCTGGCTCTACATATCCATATCGCTGTGAGAGTCCTCTTAAGTTTCCCCCGAGTTCTGTTTGCACTTGTCATTTGCATTTTAATGGAAATGCCTTCTGATTGAATACTGATCGGCAGTTCCGGCTCCTTTTTATTTCCCATTTCACTTATCAAGTGCAGGCGATTAAAAAGTCAATCGGCCGATATTAAATTACAAGTTGTCAACTATTTAACGTATTTTGTATTGCCCTTATCTGTAAAGTGAAAAGATTTCGATATCAAACTGTTCGATTAACTTTAATTAGTTCAACTGCAAAATGTTGAAATTAACGCGTCATTTTGTGCTAGGAATGAGCAGAAGCGCATGGGGATGGGCGAATTTTGCATCGATTCTATCGATATTTATTTACATTCCGTTGCAAGGCCGGTATGCTGTTAAATAAATTGCGCGTAATTAATGCAAATGCATTTGAGCATTTCACTTAATTGAAAAATGTTAGAATGTAATTTTATCAGAATTCCTTTGGTTTCGATTCAAATTGAAAATTGCTTTAAGCAGTTTTTACAATCGATAACAGACGACGAACAAGAACTGCTTATGCTGCACATGCGAGAATACTTAACTGAAGTCTAAGCTCCGAAGCAATTAGGAGTTGTGTGTGTGTGGTGGGAGTAGGAGGGGTGCGGGAGGTATTTGCTGTGGAGTCGCAATCGGAATCTGCATCTGAATTGGCAGCACGTGGCATAATGCTGGGACTGCTGATAATTGCGTTAGTTGCAGTTGCAAATGTTGTGTAAACGAAATGAACTTGAATTTGGGTTTGCCTTTGCTTCGCATGCCACTGCAATTGATGAGCGCAGTTGGGGGAAATGCGGCAGCCCAGCTGCTTCTACCACAACCCGCTCCTCCTCCCTCCCTCCAACTCACTCTATCTCTTGGCCCCCGTCTCCGTCACCGTCTGTCGTCCTGTGTGCGCACCGCAGCGACACTCGTAAGTAATTCAAGTGAAACCACATTAAGCTTACTTTGCTAATTGCGAGCGACACGTCGCCAGCGTCGCCGCGCGCTGTGCAAGCGCATGTGAAAATTTAACACCCTCTCTCTACACACACACACACACACACTCCCTCTCTCTTGCTTATCTACATAACGGAGCAGTTGTGCGTGTGTGCTTGTTGAGGGAGTAAGAGAGAGAGGGAGGAAGGAGCGAAGCCAGGCAGCCTGTGTGAGCAGGCCAATCATTTTAATTAATTTGTCAGAGTGTTGGTAACACACAAAAATTTATTATACTCCAACGTCTCCTCATCGTTCTCGTTGTCCTTGTCGTCGTGTCCTCGTCCTCGCAAACTGCAGCAAATTAAGCAGCGAATGTTCATATACACGAATACATATACTACATGCACACACACACAAATAGGTATGTCTGTGTGTGTGCGAAGGAAATCAGTGTAAACGCGCCGTGGGAACAAAACTTTTGATTACGAAAACCAAGAAAATCAATGGGCACACACACACACACACATAGAGACAGGGAGACAGACTCACTAGCACGCGCACGCACACAAGGACAGCCCCCAATTTAAGCTAACGATGGCGCAGCTAATGTGCTACACCCTGTACCCAGCGACACCTTTGGGCGTTGTCCGATGTGATAAAACGCCGCGATTGCCACACAAATGACCTCGCCAGGAGTGCCACATCCACAATTAGTTGCTGCAGACAGCGCCGTCTGCCAGTTGAGAGAGAGTTGCAAGTTGCAAGTGCAGCCGGCAAGTATCGTAATGAGCTGGCATCAGTATTAATCACACACATTCGCAAACTGCTGCAGTATTCGAGTTAGTTGGCAACGCGACAGTGCTCTTTTTGCTGTCACTGATATCGATAACGCCGATCTAGTTAATGCCATATCGATATCAACTATGGATCTAGTTAATGCCATATCGATATCAAGTGTGGCTCTAGTAAATATTATATCGATATAAAGTGCGGTATTAATTGCACGGCACATGAATTTTCTGATGCTTCCTGATATTGCTGCATAAACACAGCATGTGCTGGGGAAGCACACGCACAAAACTTCAGTCGAGCGCCATTTTGTAACGCATCTCTGCAATCCGCTTGCAGACAGCTGAGAAGGTTCCCGCTTTGACTGTGCTTCTGTGTGTGTGTGCGGAGAGTGTCAGCTGCAGGAGCTGCTGCTGCAGCAGCAAGTGGAGTGAAGCTGTCACGATGTTGCAGTTCAAGATTTTGCCGTGTTGCACGGCCAAAACGAAATGAATTGCCCAAAGTGCTGCCGGGTGTTTAATTTAAGTGCGCGCGGTCCCACCACGTGCCCGTCTTGCTCTCTCCCTCCCCATCTCCATCTGCGTCTTGGTCTTCGCTCCTTGCTTGCACCACTTACCGTTTGCCGTCAAAAGCCAAACAAGGTGCCGCACCTGACCCCGCACACGTGAGTCGGGGCCAAGCTGAAATTGCACGCCATTAGGACAAGTAATAGGCGAGGCGACCCGGAGTGCACTCCAAGTAGTTTCTTATTGCAACTTTTAATGACTGCCGCCTGCTGCATGCCGCACGCCGCACGCTGCCTGCTGCTCGACCTGCCACGTAATCGCCGAGTAGCGGCAAGCTTAGCCCCAACGCGCACTCTCACTCTCAGTTGCAGTTGCATGCCACCGCCTCTGCCCCGCCACCCGCTTTAAACGCCTTACGTTTTGCTTAGCTATTTTTCAGTGTTGTGAAATATTACGCAGATTATTGTCTACTTAAATTAACCTTACAAATTTCCATCAATAATTGCACTGCTAGGCAATGCGCTTAAAATTAATCGATTAATCTGACTATCAATCTGATGGAACACTGTAAGTTATCGTTGGACTTTCAAAGGATTTGTTTGCACTAATTACAAATGAATTTACTTATTATAGACGAACATATGTTTGTTGTTTATCGCATTGCAGTTGATCCGGCTTAAGTCGTGGCCCAGTCCAATTTGGGCTTATGAATATTGTGCTGTTTGTCCAACTGTACTTACTGACTGTTAATTGGCATGCGTTACGGCCAGGGCGAGGGGAAGGAGCTTAACCCTTTTTAGCAGTAGCAAATGCATATGTGTATATGTGTCTGTGTGCAGTTAACTGCCAGCAACTAAATGGGATATTAAGCGGCTTATCTGTTATCGAAATAATTGAACAGCAATTGCAAGTATTCACCTTCTCCCTCCCTGCCCCCATTCCTAACTCCCCTCACGCGGTCTGACTTCAGGCATGTGTTAAACAGGCCTTTGGCAGTTGTAGAAAAAGCATAAACAGTGCGAATGAGCCAAACTCGGTTTTGCCGGCAAACAGATTCAGCAGCAACATGCCGACAACGTGTTGCACAACACAAGCAGCGCTGAGCAACATGTTGCACTGCAACAGGCTGCAGACTCAGCTGCAACATTTGCTCAGCTTGCCAGAGGGAAATTTTCATGGACGGCACAACGTTGTGAACGTTGCGGCAGCACGACCGACGACGCGCTTTAGCAAATGGGCGGACAGCTTGCTTGAGTGGGAGTCGGGAAGGGGATGAGGATGAGAAGGGGAAGAGGGAGGGAGACTGCTTGCTGTGAACAAACAAAATGCGCAAAGACAATTTGCTTGCGTATGAATTGCAAATGCAAATGAAAACTTCTGAAAATTGTATATCATTTTCACGAGTACACAACGCCAGTGTGTGCGTGTGTGTGTGTTTGGGGTGTGGGCAAGGGTAGGGGCAGTGGGAGGGGGGAGTGGGGGACATGCGTGCCTTGCAAATCACGTCGTGATATTTACAAATGGTTTCTTGTAATTAAATTAACACAAAACGTGACATTGTCACTGCCGCAGATTTTTAAGCAACACACACACGCAGGCAGGCACACCCCCATCGACTCTGGGAGACAGACAGCAAATCACGGCCAAGTACAAAAGGCACAATGCAAAGAAGTCCCCAAAGAGAAAGGCAGTTGGAGGGGAGGGGAAGGGGAAGGGGGCACGAAGACATCTCCACAACTTGGCAACCGAATTGTAACTTTCTTTACTTAACGTTACTTTGTTCTCCTTGTTGTTGTCTCAAATGAAATTTAAAACACAAATGAGCAAAAGTGCGTGACGCTCGCCTTGTCTGTCCGTCCGTCCCTTCGTCCTGCCATCTATCCATCCATCCGTCCGGGTGTCCCCTCTATCTGTCTGTGTGCGTCATTTGGGGATCCTGAATTGCGCCTGGACCGGCTGTAGCGGCCTTAAAGTGTAGTTAGTGCTGCTCACCCCAGCTCACACTGTGCGTGTCGCAGCCTGTGTGTGTGTTCCCTCTTGGTGTGTGTGTGTGTCAGTGTGTAGGTGTGAGTACGGCGCCTTGGAAAGATTAGGAATGTAATTTACAATTTACAGCATGCTCGCAAATAAATGTCGACTTCTTTTTATACAGGCACTTATGCCACACACCCGTTGAGTGGAGTGAGAGTGAGAGAGGTAGGGGACGAGCGAGAGAGAGAGAGACAGACGATGGCACACCTTGAGCCCCTCCCTGGAGCGCACGTACGACCCGACCCAACCCGACTCCAGCTCCGCTGGCTGCGGCACAAAACGATACAATATGTGTATCAAAACACATGAGCTGAATGCGAGTCGACGACGGACATGGACAGCTGTAGAGCGAGAGAAGAGCAGAGAGAGAAAGAGTAGGAGGGAGGGGAGACTAAGACGAAGACGGTGTCATTGGAGGAGGCTTCATCAGCCTTCACTGCACAGCGGCAAAAAAGATTGACAGTTGTTGGCGCAGAAATGTGCAAACAAAACACAAAAGTAGCAACAAAAGTTGCCCGAATAAAGGCACAAAAAATAAAAAAGTGAATCGCATTCACACTTACAGGGTGATTAGGGTGATGCAGCAAATGCTATCAGACAGGGACTGAGTGTAGTAATATTACTTGAAAGCCCTTCAATGAGTTACTGCTCAGGGCTGCCAGTTGCCCAGCACCTCATAAGAGAAACTCTTAGAAACCCTTCAATTAATTCCAACTAAAGATTCCCTCTATTCAGCAACTTGTAAAATAATTGTCAAATTGTATAACGATATATCGATGATCATATCAAACCAAACCAACCAACATTTGCAAAGCTGGTCACACTAATATAATGAGGACTCTAACGGAATATCGTGAAAATAAATGAAGTCTTTGAACTAAACTTTTTTATCGAAGTTTTCGATTGTTTCCGCTATTTAACAGTTTTAACTCCTTAGATCCTCAACAACCCTTTCCAAGTCTTTAACTATTGCCACTCACTAGACAGACGCACAGTCTGACCAGTCGCATTGCTCTTCATTAGGGCGCTTTGAGGTAGTGCCAGAGCACTTAATTCCCCTCGTTTCGCAGCACTTTCGGACACCATTGCTTGACTGCCCGGGGCACCCTGTACTTGACAGACTACTGAAACGTATGTATGTATGAATGGGTGTGTGTGTGTGTGTGAATATGTGGAGGCAAAAGAAATCTGGAAATTCCTTATCGCACCTCAGTGTGCTGCATTAAGTGGGCCTGTGGCACGTTCGCCTGGCACACCTGGCACCGCCCACACTGTGTGTGTGTGTGTGCTGCCTTAGTGGAGCGATAGCTAGTGGGCGGGACAGTAGCAGGACAAGGGGGGAGAGGTATGTAAGTCACCGTTGGCGTTGCAAGCGACCGATTAACTACCCGCCAGCGTCAACGTCAACACGAAAGTATTTTCACATACCGACAGCGATATAAATGCGGACGACGAAGCAGAGCAGCAGGGCAAGGGGTGGCAGAGGGGAAGTAGCATCCAGGAACGGAGGAGCCAACGTGTTGAGAGAGGCAAATGTATCTCGGACGTGCTGCGGCTTGCGAGGCACTCGTTATCCGCTCGGCAGCAAAAAAGTCCTTGACTGATGCCACAAGCAACTGTAACAAGACTTCTTCCTCGCCGTGGAATCCCCCAGCAACTGAATAGCAGCACGCGGTCGGGAATCGTAGGTCAGTTTAGAGTGATATATAAACCTTAAGTAAAACGTTTTAACTTGCGCCACCGTGCAAAGCACCCTGTGAAAATGGTAACCTTTTAAGATGTCTATTTGCGGTACTTTGCCCTAATTAGTCTCATTATTTGACGCGCTTTTTGTGCGAGATTTGCCCACTTTTTGTTGATTTGAAAAAGAGATTTTCAGTTTAGGTTTTCTTTCGCACCTTCTGGGAATCGATAAATATATGGAAAGCATATTCAATATGCGCAATATTCATTTCAATGTGCAACAGTCTCGCTCGGAGATTAACTCGATTAAGTTTGCCCTCGTTGGACTCCATTGACTTCTTCTTCGGCTGCAGGTCAGCAATGAAACCTGACAACAGTCACAACACCAGCAGCCTTCACCTCCCTCCCTCCCACCACCACTGCGGACCACAACAAGTTTAGCAGGACAAGGCAAGCAGAGGGAGAGAGGGGGAGAGCGAAAGAAAAAGCGGACAAAGCCTCGGCCGAAGCGAAAGTGAAGTGCATAAATTTTACACCTAATTAAAAAGTAAATGTTCTT
Organism: Zaprionus capensis; assembly: GCA_018903675.1. Lineage (NCBI taxonomy): Eukaryota > Metazoa > Arthropoda > Insecta > Diptera > Drosophilidae > Zaprionus > Zaprionus capensis. Next base: position 7,929,066 of record JAEIFN010001073.1, on the reverse strand, counting down.
TTATGCAAATCAAGTTGTAACCAAATAAATTAACCCACCGAGCAGGCCGGCGCAAAAACAGATCGAGCGACAGAAAGGGAAAGAGAGAGAGAGAGGGAGAGAGGGTGAAGCAGCAAATCCGCGAGAAAAAAAACAGAGAGATAAGGCGCGAGGCTGAAGCTGAATGCGCTGCGAAAGTGAAAATGACGCAAAGCGCTGGACAAAACAGACGCACACTGTGGCACCCTGTGACACACACACACACACTCTGTTCTGCTCCCCCAAACACACACACACACATATAAGGTGGCACACGGAGGCACGCACAAGTTATGGAAGATGGCGGCGTCTCAGCTCGACAGCGTGTTAATCACACTTAATCTCATTTTTATTTCTGGGTCAGCATCTTTATTTATTTTTTGTGCTGTTGTTGTTGTTCTTTCTCTTTCTCCCTGTCCATCCCTTGCTCGCACAATCATACTGCTGCCTGCTCACCTCGCAACCTCTCCGACTCCTGCTCCTGCTTCGCCTGCTGCTTCTGTTTTCTTGGCTGCGTCGTCTTTGCTTGTCGCCGTCGCATGCAAAGCGAAGAAGCAGCGCTGCCTAGGCGCAGTGTCTCGCCTGCCAGTCCCACCTCCCTCCCGTTGCCAAAACCCCGCGGCCCCCACATGGCCGCCATGCCGTAAATATCCTTGACAAATCTTTTTGCCCTTTCGGCGCGCGAAGCGCAAATAAAAAGACATTAATTCGTTGTCGTTGTGGGTGAGCTTCGGCCAGGGCGCTGTGACTGCCACTGCCACTGCCACTGACTTTGCCACCGTGCCCCCTCCCGCTGCTACCTCAAGTGGCGTTCCAGTCAGCGCCGATGCCGTCGGCGCCGCCGTCGCCTTTTTCTCTCGCTTTTTATGGCCAGGTAATTTACGTAACGAACCTGACACTTTCTAATTTATAGCATCAGGCAGCGGCAGCGGCAGAGCCAGAGCAGGAACAGCAACAGAACAGGCAGAGCAGCGACAGCAGCAGCAGCAGCTTCGGCGACAACGCAGAACTTCCACCGTCTGCGTTGTTCCAAGGGCTAACAAGGACTACGGATGAGGGCTATGGCTTGCTGCGCGCTGACAATAGAAACGACTTTGCGACGACGGCAACGACGACGACGGCGATGATGACGATGACGATGATAATGATGATTAAACGATGATGGCAATGCGAAATGGCGATAGTCTAGCCAGGCGGCCTGCCATTTCCATTTGTGCCGTTAACCGCGTGAACTTAACAGCTGGCGGGATGTGCTGGAGGAGGTGGGACGGGGCTGCTGGTGTCGGCTTTGAGGGTCAGCGTGTCAGTTGATGGGGGATTAGTGCGGAGGTCGAGTGCCGGTTGCACTGTCACAGTGATTACAACAATTTCAATAATTAAAAGCTCGTCGCAGATCGACTTTCGGTTATCGCCGCCTTGCTGCGCTACAAGTGTCGTAGCCCTTGATCGCACGCTGTCAGAGCAGTCAGCTTTGGTGCGGCAGGCATATCGATAGCAAATCGATAGCTTAAGCAAGCAACTGTTGAGGCACTGTTGAGAACGAAACTTTTAAGGAATTACAAAACTTTTAAATTACTCAATAAACAAAAGAATGTGCTTTGATTAATATTCTACATATCTGTTACTTTAATATTGCCTAAAACAAACACAAACACAATGAACGCACAGTCGGGCGCTTGTGCAAACTCATTTAATCTAAAAGTGAAAATAATAAAAAAAAACACTTTGCATCTAGGAAGCGCAGGTTCTACTTTTAATGCTGCTCATTAGCTCGACATTGGGGGCCACAGCCGGAGTTGGCGGCGGAGTCGCATCTATCAAAGTGCGTTTGCAGTGGAAAAGGCAGTTTTTCATTTAGTCGAGCCCCAGTCCCAGTCCACGGCCATTGCCAACGGCAGTTATCGGAGTGCTGGGGAAGGAGTCAAATAGAAGTGTGCCAGTGTGCGAGTTGGACGTGGAGGAGGGGCCGGCAAGGCCATCGTCTGGGTTGGCGCAGCTGAAAAAGTGCGGTGGCGGCAAACGGCAAACGGACAACCAAATCCTCACCTAATATGCAAATTTAATGAAGTAATTCAAAGGGTCAAACTGGGCGGGTGCTTCGAGTGCGGGTCGTAGTCGGAGTATGCCAGAGCGAGCATTTCATTTTAATTTAGAAGCCCCTGTTTGGTCGACACCTTCGCAAACACCCACCCACCCACACACACACACACGCACAGTGGGCTGTGCACAGCTGAAATAATTCACGCAATTTGCCGCACATTTTGGCCAACGCGTTGACCGGGACGAGTAAAAGCGACAGACAAACAGGCAAACGAATGACTGCGGGAAGGGGGCGTGGCGGGCCAGACACAACTTCAGCCTGTTGGTTAATTAATAAAATGACCTCTGTCGCAGTTCCGCACTTTTTTAGTGTCGCCTTTTTGGCTTTTGCACACCCTGTGAAAGCGTCGCCATCCCACCGCACAAGCGATTTCTACACATCGCGCACTTTTAGCCCGAAGACAATGGACCCAAGTGGGTCCATTTCTCTCTCTCTCTCTCCTTCACTTTCTCACTTTGTCTCTTTCTCTCAAAGAACGCAGGCAAAAACGATGGCCAAATAGAAATTAAGAGTTAATTGCGTTGCTATTAAATTTAATTGTCGCGCTGCGTTCGCCATTTTCTCTCTCTCTCACACACGCACACACACGCGCACACAGACAGACAGATAGAAGGAGACATGCAGACAGACGGAAAATGAAGGCAGCATTAAGATGAATGTGTGCTGAGTGTAAATGAAATGAATGGCATTCGCTGCATTCATTCACTGAATAAAGGTTCAATGGTATTTACAGCACGCTCGAGTGAAGATTAAAATATGTATGTATTTCTCTGTACGTGTGTGCGTGTGTGTGTCTGTGTGGGTTAATGTGTTTTAACTGGATTTTTCGGCAGACTTGTGTGTCAATATTGTAACAAACTTTTAGGATTGACTGAGAGAGTCAATAATAACGCTTGCTTTATAAATATTCACAATCAGTGGATGACATTCGCTGACACTGCGCACAATGTGCTGTAAATATGAAATAAAATGAGGACGAAAGAAGGTCAATGAGCAGCTCTGGCTGCTACAAAATGTCACTGCCTAGAGAGAGCTCGATATTGTTATCGATAGGCAGTCCTTTGTTAATGTGGCGCTCGAAAGTATGCTACAATTTATGCGAAACTCTGATAGTTTTAGAATTTTGAAGCTGAAATCGCGTTAAAACAAAATCTATTTGAGCCTCTTTGCCTGATTTATGAACCAGCATGTGGTTAAACTCTTTTATAACTCGCTTAACCGACTCAGCCCGTCGGCCTGACGTCGGGCAACATGCGGAGGCAGGCAATGTGCGGCAAGTGTTGCTATTTTGCGGCAACTCTTCGCGATGCGTGATTCGCATGGCAACAATTATGATAATGTGATGCGATGCACATGACAAACGATGAATTCATACGCCACGTTGGCCCCAACACACCCATCCCCAGTGTGGCAGTGTGTAAACATGTTCGAGCAAAGGCGACTGCCAGTTGCCAGTTACGAGTTGAGAGTCCGCAAGGACATGTTGCCGCACGGCAGATGGGGCAGCGCCAGCAGCAGCAGCAGCAACAGCAACAGCAGCGGCGGCAAAGGCCTCTCGTGCATGCAACATAATTGAAAGCTGCATGCGTCAACATAATTTTCTGACAACTTTAGTTAAGCATGTAAATTAAGTTAAAAATAACGATGACATTGGTTACATAAGCGCAAATGCAGGCAGCACACACACACACACACACACCCACACATAGTTGAAGCGAACCAAACCAAACTGAACTGAGCTGAGCGGAGATGAGCTGAGCTAAGCCCAGCCCAGCTGAGCCACGACGACGCAGCCTGCCAAGCGAGGAGGGCTGCCCGTAGCCACTATGCACAGAGCCACGCCCAACGCCTCCGCCTCCGCCTGCGCCTCTGCTCCCCAGCCGGCCGTCACGTTGCGCATTTTTCTGTTGCAGCTCTGCTGCACGGCTGCTCGTAATTGGAGCGTGGAATATCACTCTTCATGTTATGACATTTTTTCGCCAACAGCGAATTAATTGTGCACTGAGAGAAATCTGCGTGCTACAACAAGAGTGTAACTAAAATCGAGCAATATTAAAAAGGTAGAAAGCTGAAAGACAATCTCTTATTTCAGATATACTTTGTAAATTTTAGGGACAGCGTATACGTAATATTTATGATTAATGTGGTTTCTATGTTTCAAGATTGTACACAATGTTACTGAGCTGGGGAAGTTGCCTTATAATTATTTAAGAGCTGGACAACAAACTTGATGATAAGTTTGTTTAGGTTTGAATAGAAGAGAATCTAAATAACTATAACTATATTCTAAACGGCAGTCACAGATCCTTACGTCTGCTACCAGAAGATGCAACTGCAAGAAGTCTTCAGAGTTTTGGCGCAGTGCATTATCTCGCCTGCCTCACAAGTATTTACACGCAACACACACCAGGACGACTGCATGTGTGTGAGTGTGTTAGCTAGTGCTGCGCTGTTGCGGTTGCCACAGTGGCAGCCTGCACTGGCTGTGGCAGCACACACATCAACCTTTGCAACGCGCCTGCCGGAGCGCGCCTGGTGATATGCAAAGCAAACCATTAAGCGGCAGAAGAAACCGACGTCAAGGTTACCTGCGCTACACAGTCAGGTATGTGCATATATTCTATATGCCACAGCTGGGTATGTGCCTCTTCATGTAGCACACACACACACACACACACATAGCCACGTGCTGTGGTTCGTTGCAAGACTGAGACAAAGACTCTGCCGGCAATACTCGCATGTTCTTGGCTGCCTGCGCTGCCCTCTGCGAACTTATGACGTGTGCCCCTCTTTCCTCCCCCTGCTGCAGCTTGGCCCGTGGCAGACGCAGCTAAAAGACACGCGCATGCAAAAATATAAAGAAAAAACAAATGGAAAATGAAAATAATGTCTGCTCGTTAGGCCTCGCACGCCGAAGCAGAAGACATTTCCCAACTATTTTCCCCGGCATTTTCCGATTGCTTCTTGTTCTCCTGGTATGTTCATTAAATGGCAGAGATATGTCTAATATTCTCTGTTTGTTGCAATTCAGATTACGTTATTATTGCCAGATTGTTTTACTGTTGCCACTGCGAATCCAATTCTCATACTGCAACAATTTATATTAACTACTGCTACAGCTTATATTAACTACTACTACAGCTTATATTAACTACTACTACTACTAATAATTCTACTACTTCCACTACTTCTATTACTATCAATAAATTATACTACAAACTACATTTAATACTACTTACGACTACCTTCCCTTCGCTACCTTTCTGCCACGCATCACACATAATCAAGCACTAAACATCCGAGGACATTGACCAGCCCCTGCCCACTTCTATATGCACTCTCTCTCTCTCTCCTTTAACCCATTCCTCTTCTGGTCACTTATGCAGCCACAATTGTCGAGTCTCCCACAACCTCTTCTGCTTCCACTGCTGCGCAACTCCTGTTTAAAGTCATTAGAGACAAAACAACAAAGAACAAATCCGATCGGCTACAAGGCTATCGCTAACACATCAGCACCAGCACCAGCATCAGCACCAGCATCAGCATCGGCGTCATCAGCATCAACATCAGCATCAGCATCAGTATCAGCATCGCCATTGCCACGCCTCATCGCCGTTTACTCCATTGTCATTCGCTGGCTGGCCATGCCCAGGGGCAGAGGCGAGGGCAGCGCCAGCCTCATCCTTGGTTGCGAACAACTTTTCTGTTGTCCATTGAAGTGCTTTGTCCCCATCTACGCTTGGTGGTTTCGCAGAGGCAACAACAACAACAGAAGGAGAAGGAGCAGAAGCAGGAGTAGGAGGTTGAGGTTGAGGGAAAGCTACTACGGGGTCACAACTGTTATTAACGAGAGCGCCCACAATGCCCGTAAAGTGCTTCATATTACGCCACTAATTGCATAATTTCGTTGCCATTTTTATTAGTCTCTCCCAGTGCGATGCTCCCTTTAGCTTGCCTTCCTTTGATGTTGCCCGTTCCTCTGTGCCTCCATTCGTCTGTCTGTCTATCTGTCTGTGTAATACTAGAACAGCTTCTCTTCCTCGCTATCATCGTCATCATCATCATCGACTATTTGCCATGTTACATGCAATTCTCGTGTTTGGCCACTTAACTCCATTCGCCAAGTCGCCCACAACTGTCATTGGATTATTATAAACCGAGCATATTTATTGCGTAACTTTCGCATATATAGCTTGATATTGTCAGCGATTCGATGTTCTGTGCGGTTCGTTCCCTTTCGATTGGTTGTGGTACATCGCAATGTGCCATGAATGCACTCATCCCTTGTTGAGTTTGTAAGTCGGAATAAATCTGCTTAATTGTTCAGTTGTCAGGTTCGGTTTGTTATAGTTGTACTTAGTATATTCAGTTTCAGTTTCAGTTTCTCTTTACTGTACTTCAAAAGTTAGAAGTAGAAGGAGGCATCTTCAACCTTACATAGTATTAATACTCTTGATCAGCAGCAACAATCGATAGGATATAGTCATATAAATATGAACAGGGCTACCAAGTTTGATGACAATACATCCTTATATATAAGGCATATAGAGTAAGTTTTATATTTTAGCTACACTTTGATAGTGTATACATGAACATACATGAGTTTAATCTGTCTTGTCTACTTCGCATAAGAAGTACAACCTAAAATGTCCGTTGCGCTTCTTTAACGGAATGTAAATTGAATAGAAATCGAGTCGAATGCCCTTAGCTATGCGCATATAAATGTTCGAGGTCCGAGTCCTGCGTTGTCCTCTGCTGTCCAGCGTTTGCACTGCTCGATTAGGCAGCACTTTTCAATGAATCTGAGACAAAGCGTGGGCAGAGACGCAGGCAGAAGCAGAGACAGAAGCAGAGACAGAGACAGACACACAGAGAGACTGAGGCCATATTTCTGTCCTGCCTAATAACCATTTCAGTGACAAACGGAAACTTGCCTCGAGGCAAGTGAGCAAGTGGTCGCCTGGACACGTGGCCAGTTCTGGGGAAAGGGGACTTGCCACATGGCGTCGCACAGATTTTACCTGACAGATTTAATGGGTGCAAAACTGCTGGTTACCATAATCTGCTTATATTCTTATTGTTGCTGTTGCTGTTGTTGTGGCTGTTGCCGTTGACTGTTGCAACATTATGTTGCTATTGCGGGCATTCGCATCCGCAGCCATTGTGTAACGTTGCAAGTTTTGTGGCGCCGCGCCTCCACTTTCCTCTCCCCTATGGACAGTTCCAGTGCAGAAGCAACTGAGTTGGAAATAGATACACATTCACACACACACACACATACACGGCAAACACATGTACATATGCGTGCGTTGACTTTGAGTATTGCTATTCAGTCAGGCTAAGCAGCTGCCTGAAGGTATTCCCTGTGTGTATGGTGTGTTGTGTGTGTGTGTGTGTGTGTTTGTGTGTGTAAATGAAGTCGTTTCAATTTCGCCAGGCTTCATTAGGCAGCGAAAATACTACGTCGGGCGCTAATGCACGAATGCGCCTCGTATGCTCCGAAGCGAAGCTCGACTGATTCATCGACTTGACGAATTATAATCGTTATCGGCCATCAACAGCCATTCAAATGTTAGCATGTGTACTGTACTCAAAAGATCCTGCTAGAAGCTGTCACGGAGCAAACCGGTACCATCAAAGGAATGACAAAGCAGCAAGGCCATGGACAAATGGTGACCTCAAAGTTCCCGATAAACACCGTAGATGACCTTAATGCTATTAATGATGAAATAACCAGCACAAACCGAGAGCTATATGTAAGTAGGAGATAAATTTATAATTGGTCTTTAATTGGAATTTATCTGTATTTTCCATAGATTGATAGATGGCGCTGACGAACAGCCACACAGCTCATCTGTAAGCGCCATCTGTCGGCAGAACAATCTAGCTAACTTACATTTCTCAACTGAAATTGATTATTTTTTTTATCTGTAAGCGCCATCTGTGATTATTTTTTTTTAATCTTGTTCATTTCAGAGGCAATTGATACCGAAAAAGAAAATGGGTCAGCTGAGGACCAGCTCCGAAAAGCCTTGCAGCTGCAAAAAAACGTTACTTCAAAAACTCAAGCTGCACCAAAAAAAAATTATCTGAAACTATAATAGAGACTTAAAATATTGTAAATAAACAAAAAATCGAATACATAAATCATAATTTTATTCATTTTATTTTAATTATGGGTAGTCTTTTGGCCCACCTATTTATGAGTACATAAATAACTACTCTAGTCATGGGTAGTCTTTTCACCAACCCATTCATGGGTACTCTTTTAGCCAACCCATTCATGGGTACTCTTTGGCCCACCAATTAATGGGCACTCTTTTCACCCACCTATTTATGACTAGACAGATAACTACTCTAGTTATGGGTACTCTTCCCACCCACCTATTAATGGGTATATAGATAAGTACTCTAGTGATGGGTACTCTTTTGACCGACCTATTCACGGGTAACTTCTGTACTACTCCTATTGTAGGTACTTCTTTCTCTAGACCATTCATGGGTACTTACATAAGTACTCTAATCAGGGATAGTCAATCCTACTAGCTACATAAGTACTCCAATCATGGGTACCCAGTTCTCCACTTACGGGTAAACGATGTGGTGGCGATTGACCCTATTTGCGGACATTTCATACAAAACACGAAATGAAAAAATACATTGCTTAGGGTGTGTAAAGTAAGTAGGGGTACTCCCTTAGTAAGTACTTATTTCACCAGCTACGAACTACTCGCCAGAACGACAGGGGTGTTATTAAAATGTCAATTCTAGGTCAATCGATCTATTACAAATACAAATTCTATACAAATTGTATACAAATTCGATACAAATATATCGATTAAACTTCAAATAACAATTTTGGGATAAATTAAACAAATCCACAGCCAAAGTAATCCTCATTTTGTTAAATGAACTTAGCGACATATCGATTCTTCTGTAGCTGTATCGGTTATTTGCAAATCAAATGAATCGATTTAATCGATAGTTGAATCAATGCTACTGCAGTTGACTGTTTTTTGGAGAACATAGTCATGCATCAAAATACAGATTATTTTAATTTTCGAAACCTGGTCACACTGGTCATTTCAGCTGAGCTGATTTGTATGGGAAATCGGGACTTATCGGCGGCTATATCTCCGACACTAGTTAAGCTGAAAAGAACAAGTTTGTACTTAGTATTTTCGTCTTATCTCGTCAAGATCTATAACGATCAATTGTCGGATCTTAGCGTCTCGCTTTCTGCTGAACACGCTGGGCTGCTGTTTACGCGATAGTTATGTGCCAACTATCGCGCTGCTTGCTGACTATCGCCTACATAGCAATACTAACTTTACTGCTATTAAATACGACGTGCACTCATATTCACTTACAACACTTGGCACCGCCCCCTGCCCAACTCCTGTAGGCAACTAATTGAAAAGTGAACGATATGACCGACCGGATCGCTCGTTTTATGATCTCGTGCAGCAGCAGCAGCAGCAACGACTCGTGCGGCAGCAGCTCGTGTCGTGCTTGAGCGCGGCGATAAACGAAAACCCGCACTTTTCCGCTCAATTCAACAAAATGCCGCATTTCCTGCACCTACATACGTGCTTGTCTCCAAGAGAGCAACAGAGGCAGAGAGAGAGAGAGAGACGGGGGGGAGGAGAGACGCAGCATATGCGGAGATTACGTATTCAGCAATGCATGAAGTTTAAAAAGTTTCAAGCCCATAAGCCACAATGGCCACGTCTCTCCAGGCTTGACATTTATTATCTGCCGGTTTGGCCCGAAATGAAGTTGTGGCCTCTTTCGTCTTCCAAAAAGCTCCCACACGCACACAGCGAGAGAGAGAGATAGAGAGAGTGAGAGAGAGGGAGAGAGAGAGAGAGATGGAATAGCTGACATCCCGTCGCTGCTCGTTTGCGGTCGACGTCGCCGTCGACGGCATTTGCATGCCCGGCTGGCCATTTAACGTGTCCGTGTCCGTGTCGTCAGATGGAGACGATGCTAACGCTGGCGCTGAGCTGGCGGCGCTCTAGGTGGGGCGGGGGAAGGCGTGGCCCTTTGATGGCGTTAGCTAACGCCGGTGACGGAGACGGGGAGGGGAAGGGGAACAGGGACACTACTCGCTGTGTGTTGTTCCACCTCCTGCTGCCCTGCCCCGTCGCGTCGTCGCATTACGCAGTCCGCACACGTTTCTGGTAAATGTGCATTTTTCGCTAAATGTTTTGTAAATGTTTCCGTTGCCAACTTTATAATTAGTTGGCATGAGGGCGGCGCAAAAGAAAGCGCGCGCTGCAGCAGCGCAGCAAAGCGGAAAAACGAGAGAAAGCGCTGCGGAAATTGTGTAAGTTAAGCAGCGTCGTCGCCTGCAGTGCCGCAGCAGAGAGTGAGGCCAGTTGTGGCATGCGGCATGCGGTAGGCGGCAAGTGTCACCCCCATGCGTGGCAGCATTTCACTTGCATTTGCCTCAGATTGCAGCAGGATAACGCTATATGTTGCATGTTGCATGCTGCACTACGTGACCCAGATAATCCCATGCAGTCCAGCCTCCCTTCCGCGCAGTCTTGTGTGTCTTGTGAGCAGCACCCAAAACCAATCAACGCTTTGCCCAGCCAAATTCTCTAACCGTCTCCAGTTTGATTAACCGGATTCCCCAACGAATTCGCTCCGATGCAACAGGTGCCCCACGTGTTAATCAGAAAATTGCAATGCCGAAGTGCCTTGCAGCAGTGTGGAAAAGGGCAGGAGGGGGAAAAGGCAGTAGCTCGCCCTGCTGCGTGGCTGGCGCAGGCTGTTTAATTAGATTCTGCGTGGAGATGCGCGACGCGTGATTGAGGATTGCGGATTGCGGATTGAGACGCGGCTTTACTCACTCTGCCTGCTTCACTGTTTGCGTGCCTGGCTGCGTCACGCAGCAGCAACGACAGCAACAGCAGCAGCAGCAGGTGATGCCACCGCGCTTTGGCTTCGCCTTCAATTGAAGTTTTAATTAAAAGCAACTACGAAGAGCGGCAGCCAGCGAGTGCATTTGCAGCACCTGCTGTTCGCAGCGACTTATTAGGCACTGTCAGAGTTATGCTAATTAGGCAGCCTAACCGAAAAACGTCGCCGCAAATCAATCAGAGCAGCAACATGCGCTCCCAAAGCGCCTAAGATACCGCGCAGAGCAACATGTTTTTCGGCAGTCTCAAGCTAGTTTTGCCTTTGCTCGTGCATGTGGGGTATATACCCCACTGGTTATATTTTGAATTTACAGGGTAACCAAGGGCCAACCAATTAACGGCACGCTGCCGCTCAGCGTGCATGCTGATTAGCGCTAATCAGACCAAAAGCGACCAAAGGCGACAGCGTGCTCCCAATTTCAATGTAAATTTTACACGCGCCGCTTAAAAGTATGCAGCATATTTTTGTTTGCTAAATAAAATTCAAGTAGCTGCCTCTCTCACACTCTCTCTTGATCTCTTGGGCACTCTTTACTGCCTACATTTTTGGGTAGTATACTTTTGTGCTGCCAATTGAATTCAGTCGAACTTGTTGAGCCTTGATTAGGCAGAATTGCACATTCTGTGCAAAATAAATAATAATAATAATATAAAAAACGCTAAAAAATAGGCTGACATTAAGAATGTGAAGCGGGTTTTGCATTTGCAAGTAAAAAAAAAAACTAGATTTTAACTTGGAAATAAGCTAAATTTGAGAGGCAAAAAGCTTATTTGGCAACACTGTTGCTTAGGCCGAGTTGGGGGATTCGTTAAGCCTGGCAATGCCCTTACCCGTGGCATATTTAAAACCAATTTAAAACAAATTCACAACTGGCCAATAATAAAACCAGCGCGCCAATGTTGATGCCAGTTTGTTGTTTTCGAATTTCATATTGTGTTTTGTGCTTTCCGCAAGCAAAACTTCGAGTGTCGAGTACTAAATAAATTTCTCTAGTTGCCCGACAGCAAGAACAGCAGCGCAGCAGCAGCTTAGCAGCGTTTTGCGAATGCGCTGATGAGGAAACGGAAATGGAACATGGAACGGAAGTGCCGGCCAGCAGAGGAGTGGGGAGGGGGGTGTGAAAGAGTTCGCGAAGGTGTTTATTGAAACGGTTAGCGCTGCCGGCTCTGAAGGTCAGAGCGATATTCGCATGAACGCTTCACTGCGTCTTCAGCAGCAGCAGCAGCGAGTGGAAAGTTTGATGAAAGTTTATCTTAAAGTGCAGCTTAAAGAGCAGCCCCCCCTCTCTTCTGCCCTGCTCGCGACTAGCTAAACAGAATCTCTTGACTTGACAAGTGACAACGCAAGGCCCGCTGCCTGCTGCCTGCCTCATGCCACATGCCGCATGCCACTTGGTCCGCCTGTGTCGCCCGCAGGGCCAAAATGGTTCTGCGACATTATTAGCTATTTCAAGCTGCAAGCTGCCAGTGAAACAGACAAGTAAACGAGCTGCCGGCGCCAGGGTTGCATCGCCAGAGACACGAAACACGCACAGCAACAGCAACAGCAACATTGACAACGCCGTGTTTATATGCAACATTGACAACTTGGCGTGACGCGAGTGATGCCACAGCGCAGCCAGAGATGCTGCTGCCTGCCACGGCTGCTGCAGTTGCCCGTTACAGCGGCATTCCCATTACCAATATTGCTGCTGCTGTTGCTGCTTCCAGTCGAGTCATAAAAGTTTTCTGGCTTAGACTGTCGTTGCAACGGGGCGTGGCAGGCAGCCGCCTGTGCCACGTGTGCCAGTTAAAAATAGCAAAATGAAATGCAAAATGCAAACTACACTGCAACAAACTACGCGCTGCGTTCCCCACAAAATATGACGAAATATTCTTGCCGCAGCTACTGCTCGTCTCGCAGATCATGTGTGGCATATGCCACATACACATACGAGTACTTGGGATCCGCCTTGGAGCATGGCCGAGTTGTGCTGCGAGTGTGTTCTCGGCGTGTTGCAGGGGCAGGCTGCCACCTGCTTTGCATAAAGCTGCCAAAGCTGTTGCCGCATCTTGCAGCAGCTTTGTCAGTTCGTGTGTGTGTGTGTGTGACTATATTACATTTTATGTCAAATGCGCACGCTTTCAATATTGACAGACGCTGGCGCAGCAGCAGCAGCCAGAGACAGCGAGAGGAAACGGATGCGGATGCGGATGCCACCTGTTCCGTGTGGCGGGCCAAGGAGCAGGAGCAGGGGCAGGGGCAGGGTGCTGGCTGCTGCGTCGGCATGTCAAGCTAATGTTAACTTATTTTCGTATTTTGGCATTGCCCTGCAGGCTGCAGCAGCAGCAGCAGGAGCAGCCCGGAAGTGCCTCAGCCCAAGTAAGAAACACAATTTTGTTAGACAAGCCCTGAGGCGGATGCCACGCCCAGTTTAATAGATGCTCTATGCAAAGAGAGGAGCGCGCCTAGAAGGGCTCGCCAATGGGCTTGATGGTCAGCTGATGCACCTGCACATGGGGAGGCGTGCCCAGGGCGTACATGATGCCCGCCGAGATGTCCTCCGTCTGCAGCATGGGCAGTGAGTTGTAGCCGCCGGGCAGAATCTCCGTGTCAGTGACGCCGGGACTGATGCTCTGTAAATTCGGCATAAGATAAGGAAAGAAGAAGAGAGAGAGGCTGGGGCAGGGGCAGGGGCAGGGGCTGCAGTACTCACCGTCACCTTGATCTGCGTCTTGAGACCATTGAGCTCCTGTCGCATCACCTCGAGCAGCGCACTGATGCCGTGCTTGGACAGTGGATACATGTTCAGCTGTTGCAGATCCTCGCCAGGCGGATGAATGACATGGTGGCCAGTCAGGCTATTGATCAGCACCACATGCCCGGCCACCTCGCGCTGCTGCATGGAACGAAAGGCGCGCTGCGAGCAGTAGACGACACCCATGAGATTCACCTGCAGCACATGCTGCAGCTTGTCCAGCTGCATGGTCAGCAGCTGGCCGGGATAGAGCAGGCCGGCATTGTTGACCAGTATATCGATGCCGCCCAGCTGCTCCTCCACCCAGTCGAAGGCAGCCGCCACCGATGCCTCCTCGCTGACATCGCACTTGACCGCGTGCAGCCGTGACTGCAGCTCCTCGGGCAACTGCTCCTTGAGTGCCTCGATGCGTTCCACGCGACGTGCCATGCCCACCACAATGACGCCGGCGCGCACCAGATCCTTGGCCACAGCGGCACCGATGCCCGAACTGGCGCCCGTCACAACGGCCACACGATCTTGCCAGCGTTCCATGATGATGACTTCGATTTCGATTCCGATGGATAACAATTTATTTTTTATCTTCTTCTTCTTTTATTCCACTTCGTGTGCTGTCGTCCAGAGTGTATTCTCTACTGACCATTGACCAGGGCGATTTGTCCATTATATTGATATAGATACTGCCAGTGCCCACTCCCCACTCCTCCCCATTTGAATTTATAAATAGTTGGAGAATTTCAAACCCCGCACGCCTCTCTCGCCTGCACTTCAAGGTGAATAATTAAGCGAATTCGCCGTAGCCACTCCACCAGTTGTTCATCACGGGCGATTCTCCAAATATAATAAATATTCTGCAGGTCAAGAGGTGCCTCCCCCTCCCCCTCGCCCGTCATTGACCCTAAGCGAGCTTAGCCAGCACATTGTGGCATTTGCCGATTTCGCGCATTGATCAACAAGCACTGAGGTCATTGTCTGTGTCTACGAGCAGAAGAAAACATAAATTAAAAATAAATTAATGTATTCCCAACTAATAAAGTAAACAATTTGCTCATGAATTGAACAACATTTTCCATTTGTTTTGTATGCTTTCTTTGCTATCTCGCTCTCTCTAATTATGAAATGAAACAGCTGCACTGCATTATGCACTGCTTGCATCTTGTGCACTCTTTCTCTATGATTCCCTGTTGCTCTTTATGCACTTCTTGCATCTTGTGTACTCTTTCTCTTTTTACTACCTACTTGCCAAGATCAAAACACAACGTGCTTGAGTAAATTCAACTGTTAACAGGCCAACAGGAGGTGTTGCCAGAGTAAAGGTAACAAAAGATGTTTCCAGAGCGAAAGGAAATTAAGTTCTTGTGTGCGCGAGTTGTTACACAGCCGCCACCTTTGCCGATTGATATTGAGCTGTGCTTTTGTATCAATCAGCTTTTATTTGCCTGTATTGCTTGCCAGTGTTGCCATAGGTCAAGTTAAATGCAAATAAATGATGGTAATTTAATTACAAACAACTTTTAAATATGCAGGGAGAATACGTGTAAATGTGATTGCTAGAAAGGTTCCCCCATTGGCTTGATGGTGACTTCGTGCACCTGGACATGCGGCGGTGTTGCCAGAGCAAATATGATCGCATTGACAACATCCTCAGGCTGCAGCATTGGCAGGCGCTTGTAGTGTTGAGGCACCAGATCGGTATCCACCAGTCCCGGACTTATGCTCTATGTGGAGTCAAGGCGTAAGAAAGTAGAATGAAAAGATGAACTGACTGATTACTTACCGTCACCTTTACTTGAGTCCTGAAGTCGCGAAACTCCTGTCGGAATAGCTCCGTCATGGCGGTCAAGGCGTGCTTTGTTGCCGGATACATGTTGAGCTCCTGCAGGCAACCGGGCAGTGGATTGAAAATATAATGACCCACAATGCTGTTGATGAGCACCACATGTCCGGCTGAGTTGCGTTGCCGCATCGATTGGAAGGCGCGTTGCGTGCAGTAGACGACGCCCATGACGTTGGTTTGCAGCACCTGCTGCACTGTATCCAGCGGCATAGTCGACAGTTGGCCGCCAGACAGCTTGCCAGCATTGTTCACCAATATATCCGCACCACCCAGCTCCTCCTCGATCCGATCGAAAGCAGCGTTCACCGCCTCCAGACTCGTCACATCGCATTCCCTGATATGCAACAGCGGACGCTGCTCCTCGGGCAATTCCAGACGCAGCTGCTCCAAGCGGTCCAGGCGACGTGCCAGCGCTACCACAACAACGCCTGCGGCAATCAGCTGCCGGCTGAGCACAGCTCCGATGCCCGAACTGGCTCCAGTCACCACAGCAACGCGATTTTGCCAACGTTCCATGTCGATGCTTGCCGTCTGAGTGAGGCTTCAGCAGTGCGTGAATCCCCACGAAAGCTGCGATGTGTGAAGAGATCGCGGCTAACCACAATCTCAATCAATCCGTTGTCTGAGCAACGAAATCTATTTTATCTAAGTTCTCGGATTACCACAAGCTACATCAGCTTAAGATCAAGTGAAAGCTTTTAGCTGATGCTGCTTGCAAAGAATTGTAAAGCTACTTAAAAGCTTCAATGCATATACATACATTAGAAAGCTTTGTGAATTAATGAGCTTTAAGTTTGTAAGGCACAACTGCGCTTTCGACTTGTGTCATTGCAGCCAAGTCTTTAGCCAGTCAGCGTTGACTACGAGACATATATTATGCATATATACATATAATATTCAGACACCTGAACTCGTTATGCGACCATTCGACGGGCTTATACAAGTTTAATCACGACCACAACAGAACGACACAAAGTTAAAGCAAACTGCTGAACTCATATATCTTTTATGTGCAAATCGAGAGCACAGCTCGACGGGAGTGACATTAGGGGGAGGGGGGGAGCCGAAGGTGGCAAACAGATGGGCCACTTTTCAGGTCGATTTGTATTTAATGGCTTAATGGAAATTCTATGAAGAGAATACGTTTACGTTGAATGACGTGGCAGGTAGAGGGGTGCAGGGGTGTAGGGGTACAGTGGAGGGAGGTAGGAAGTTTGTCACAGCTGCTGAACAAAACAAGAACAAAAACAAAAGCTCAACAGCTGCAGAAAAAGTTTTCTTTTGAAATATAAATAAAAATCAATTTGAGGCGCATTTTACAGCACTGAAACTCAAATAAGAGAATCACAAAACTCTCTCTCTCTCTCACTCTCGCTCTGCGAAACGCCTTCAATCAAATGCCGGCAATAGTTAGCTAATGTTAAGCAGCCCCGCGATCCCCAGGCCACCCTGCATACGGCCTCCTCAGAGATAGATGTGCCTTTGCCTCTCCCTATGCCTGTGCCTGAGTCTCTGTCTCAGTCTCAGTCTTAGACTCAGTCTTGGAGCACACGTGCTATTTGCACACGTGTTTATGGAAATTGGGGAACGTATTTCAAGTTGAGCGTCAGCTCAAAGCGCCGTGTGTTTGCCCTTACAACAAGAAAAAAGCAGTAGAAGAAGAAGCAGAAGAAATTGTGTATAAAGCAAAGAAAAGAAAAATGTGCATGAAAATTTTACTGATTACGTATTTGCAGAGAGAGAGAGAGAGAGAGTGAGAGAGTGAGAGAATGCCTGTATGAAGAGGGGGGTGGGTGCTCGACAAGTGGCCCCGTGCAGGCTGGAAAAGTTTCTGGCAAATGGGCAAACACGGGTCTATTAGGCGCATTAGACGCACGGCTAGACGACTCCGCTCCAGCCTCAGATGGCATTAGTTATGCTGAGTTGACAGTGGTCACATCACAACTGCTCGATATGCGTGCTGCACATATGTACATATATGTATTCTGCAATATTATATATAAGTACGTTTTCAGCTTCTCCATGTATGCAATGCAAATCGGAGGAAGGGCGCATCTAGCTGAGGCGGGTATGCCTAGCAGGTGCATCTTGTTTGCGACGTAGCTTACAGCTCGAATTGAAAGAGTAGAATTATTGGAGTCTGATACGAAATACTAAATTAACTAAATGATCGGCACGTTCCGCATAGCTTGCCATGATCAATAAACTCTATTTTCATTGCATTCTTAACTCTCTCTCAGTGAAGTTTGCACTCCAAGGAAACAAAGAGTAAGCTAAGTATGCAAGTTTTATATGCAGATATTTGGACATTATCATAGCAAGAAATAGAGATTAGATTTTCCATAGTACTACGTAATTTCCAATTTGAAGATATGCTTAGAAAGAGCACATTACCTTCGTCCTTGCAGACTGGCAAGGCTGCGCTCGGCCATCCTTTGACTTGGACAACGCATATATTTACCACAGCAGCAGTAGGAGAAATCGCAGTCGCTGGTACCGAAGCTGGAGCTGGAGCAGCTGCTGCTGCTGGCCATAATTCAAATTTGCAGTTTTCTATGCTAATTCGCCTGATATTGCGGGCAAGATGCCGCTCAGACGACGCTCGACGGCGAAGACCCTTTTGGCGGTCTACGAAAGAATGCTACAAATTATGCAGCACTGCATGGGAGAGTGTGCAAGTGTGTGTGTGTGTACAAGGAACATGTGCTGGGGGCAAGCAGGAGCAGTGGCAGCTGTAAAAGACACCAGCGCGTGTGGTGCAGGGAACACGCGTCATTTGCATTTGGCATGACCCTCGAAGGCGTCAAACGCAGCTTTCTTTATGGGGCAAGTTGCTGCTCGCTTTGTTGCTGCTCGGCCAGCCATTTGGCAAATACATGCTCCTTTGGCCTTGCGTAATTATGCGCACATCTGGCCCAAGTCGAACGGGCTCCAATCGTCCGCCCCCCCCTCCCCTCTACACCCCCAGCTAAGGGTCGCATCCTTATGCGTGAAGACCGTTTGGCGGGTTTTATGGCCAGGCTGCAGGCAGTTTGGATGCTTTGGCTGGGGGTGCAACCACTTGGAATTGTTATGGTTGTCATAAAAATCGGTAAATCGCATCATGAGTACACACACTCACACACACACACACACACACATTGTTGCACATAAAGCGAGGCTTGCACGAAGCGACGACTTTGTTGCCAATCGCGTTAACTCGATTTACCTTTTGGCCCCGCACCCGTGACTGCGACTGCGGACTGCGCGTCAGATTTGCAAATGTTGACAACGTTCCGGCCAACGGAAGTTGCATGATTGATTCGAATTTAATGCGCAATGGAATTTATTTTACTACCTCCTTCTGCTCCCCTCTCAATCTCCCTCTCTCCCTCTCTCTCTATGTCGCTCTCGCCTGTAATTAGATTGAGTCCGTTGCCAACTGAGGAACAGGAACTCGCCTTTTCCTCAGCCTCAGTTTATGATAGGTGCTTCCGTTGCGGCAACTTTCGAAATTGCGAAATTGGCAACGTTTCAAGGCAATAAAGTTGGCGTTGCAGCTCGAAAAAAAGAATGCTGTAGAACACGCAAAGTTTCATGCAGTAAGTTGAATTTTATGAATACAATTAATCAGATTAATTTTTATCAATAGTTCCTTTATGAAATGCTTCAGTTATAACTGGTATTATTCATGTATCCGTGAACAATTGTATTTTGTCTTTTCCTTATGCGAATCTTTATTTTTGACGGATTATTCCTAAGAGAGCTATAGGGTATAGTTGTCCTTCTTGCATTCCCTCTGCAGCTGCATAAGTGAAAACACAACTTGAACCTAAAGTAGATCATTCCTTCACGGATTACAAGATTATAGACTAAAGGACACCACAAGCACTTTAATAATTAAATAAAGTCATTCAGTGGCCTTGACTAACCTCTCCTTGGAGCTCTTCATTAGTCAAGCGGTTTATTCCTTTGCAGATGATGCGATTCAATTGAAGTTTCCGCTTCTTGTAACAGGAAACTTCAAATGACAGCTGAATGTGTGTGTGTCTCTGTTTGCGTGTGTGTGCGGTTGTGCCTGCGGCATATGTCAGTCAATCTTTTGGGGATTATATTGAATATGGAACCGCTTGGTGTGGCCAGATGTCAAAATCTCATATTTGTAAACATCTTCATTTTGTCTGGCGGCAGCTTGTGTCATTTATTCAACTCATTTATTGATTCAATCGTGACTGGAGCCAGGCACGTCCCGGCAGACAGATTGCCAGCTGCCAGGGCCACCATGTGACCACCTCCCAACCTGCTACCCTCTGACAGCAATAAGCTAGTGCGCTGGGCACACACTCAAGCGACGAAATGAAAGACAAAACTACACGCCATGCTCCACGCCTGCCCCTGTCCGAGCCTGTCACATCCGACTCGGTGCTCATCAACAGTTTTCAGCCTTAGGCTGCGGGCTAACACAGTTAGGCACGACGCTTCGTGGGCGCAGCACACTGCCAACATTTGACGTCTGCTGCCAGTTGGCTGACAGTGAAATTTCATCACGTGCTGCTCCTGCTCTCGCTCTTCCAGGCGCCTATACTACCGGGCCACAGGGACCACAGCTCCCGGCTCCCAGCTTCGCAGCTCGCATTTCGCAACTCACATAAGCGAGTCATAATTCCATTGAAATGGTAGTGACAGCTTCGCTGGCAAAATGCTGCAGCGCTGGGTTCATTAATGGAGCAGCCTCGTATAGGACCCGACAGACAACTTCATTTCCCTAGCTTTCCTGGCACAACTGATACCTGAACTGACTGCAAAAAACAACACAAATTGAATAATATTTAGAGTGCCTATAAACACACTCTACATACTGCCACGCCTTCAAAAGTCAACCGATGTGAAATGAGAATGAGCCTTACTTAGGTCTTTAAATACCAGAGTCGCCTATCAACTGCATTAGGTTGGTTCAGGACAAATGTTTGGCATTAGTTCGATGCGTGCAGTAATGTCAATATTGTCGCAGATTTCGACTTAAAATATTACTACAATATTTTACAATATTTATTTAGATTCGAGTCGAAAAACTGTGCACATGTGCACTGAAAAGGCGCTACAGGGATAAACAGGCGATAAATAGTTCCAGTTTGCAATCGTGATTAAGATCTAAGAGGAAAAGCGAAGAAATAAAACCAGTTTAGTGTTATATTTTAGTTGTTCAATATTTATTTTCTCATTTGACTATTTAATTTCCATATGTTTTGCATCTGTTCGGTTCATAATATTCATTATATTGTATTTAGTTCATCGGATAATACCATAGATGTATGTATATGTATATTTAATATATAACATGTGAAAATTGTCTGTTTTGGGCATTCATTTTCTTGAGAAGAGCGGGGGGGGAGGGAGGTATGTAATATTTTATTTTTCATTTGTCCTTTATTGCACTTTATTGTACATACAATACATATCAGTATACTATATAGTTAACATATATATATTTGTATATATATATAATTTAAAACGTAGGTAAATAAAGTAACATACAATACATAAATCAGAAATTCACGTTCCTAGGGGCTTACAATATACAAATAGGGCGCATTGAGATGAATTCTTCATTTCATACGTAATACGTATGCGTTTTTTATGGATGAATGTATGTATGTATATAGCATGATTCCGTATGTTCATCGAGAGTGGTTCAAATCAGTATCATATATAGTATATGCTTGTTAATAATATTTGTCTAGAAATAGGTCTGGAAATATGTTCGTTAATATATCTATGTATGTATGCTGGTGTACAACAAAATCGAGGAACCGATTTGAGGGAGGGCGTAAGAAAGGAACAAGAGAAGAACAAGTAGAGACGAACTCGAGATCGGGGACGACCACTTGGGTCGGTAGAGACGAGTATGTTCGTTTTCGTTAAACACTAAATTAACAGATCTATTATGCAATTCTCGCTATTAAACTCAATTATTTATCAATATATTTGTATGTATATAGGCTTTTTTTTTTTGTATGTCTTTATGTATGTGTATGTGTATATCCATTTATTTGGTGTTCCTTTATATCATATGTATGTAATGTATATGCAGTATGTAGTTTTCATTATAACTTTATTTTGGTTTTCTCTTTTTTCTTGATTTTAACAAAGATGCGATTTTCTATATGCGCTTTTAGGTTAGGTTTTCTTTATCCCTTTTGTTTTGTTTGTATTTAATTTAAATTGAATGTATATATTCATATATATATAGATGTATGTATATATGTAATTTAGTTTGATTCACAACAATAACACTTGAATATGCATTTCCGTTTTGCTTGAAGTTAAAGTTCATTTGAATTTATTCGTAATTGTAAATCAATTTCTCGTAAAGCTTAAAGTTTAATTCGCAGAATATGCTATGGATAGTTGTTTGGTTTTTCATAGGTTCTTTTCAGTTATCAGTTGAGTCCTCCGTCCGCAGGGTTGCACACGGTTGCATCGGTGTTGCAAAGGAGGAATGTCTGCAGTGTTGGCAATGTCGGATTGTTCGAGTACTGCTTCCATTTTGCCTTCTCAGGAGATTTGATTGCTTTCTGCTTGCTGTTTCAGCTCAACTAACTGTTAGTTTAGGCGGTAACATATAAATTTGAACATAGTTTGTCTTCTAGTGTCACTGTATGAGTGTATGTATGTCTGTGTGTGTGTGTTAATTTGTGTGTGCGTTGGCCTGTTGTCTTCGGCTTAGGAGAAGGTCCCTCTTAACTGCCAGTTAACTGCGACCAGGCTCAAGTTTACGCATTCTAGATAAACATACATTCATGGGCTATGTATGCCTATGATATATATACTATATATGTATGTATGTATGTATATTGCCACAGGGGTACACTTTCAATCAACGTTATTCTTAATCGTAGCTGAACGATGTTTTGCGAAATTGCTTTTCATTTCTTTTGTCTTGTCACTTGCGCTTAATGTATACGTAACATCATTTGTATAGGTTATAACTATGAACTCTCGTATATATGTATGTATGTATGCATGTATTTATATATATATATATATAGTATGTAGGTGTCTATGTAAATACTCATGTGTGTATGTATAATTTCTCAGTTTAACCATTATTTCTATGCATATGTATGGGTTGACTTAACGTACGACACGTTGTCGGTTCGTTTCGCTCGTTTGGTCGCTCGGTTAACTTTGCTTAGAGTGGGGTGATGAGTTGTCAGAGCGGCAAAACTATCGGTACAATAGTGTTGTCACTCCACACGTAAGTAATACCGTATGTTGTATATGTATGTAATGCTTTTAGATGGAGGCGAACCGAAGACTCGAAGGGGAAAGAAGTGATTCGTTCGATTCGATCGTCTATAAAATACTTGATATTCCTCTTTTGGCTTTCACACTGTGTGTTCTTCATGTGCTGCTGCTGCTGCTGCTGCTGCTGTTCCTGTACTTATTGTCAACTCAATCAATACCAAATCATCGAACTACTCATGGGGAGGGGAACTGCGGGAGGGGCGGGAGTAAGTAATGCAATGCGAAAGTGGAAAGTATTGGATGAGGGGTAGCCCAAACACTTTCTAAATATTCAGGCTGTCGCTGCTCGCAGGATATCTACAAGAACAAACTGCTAACTGGCATACTGTCATACTGTCATACTGTTATACTGGCAGACGGGAAACTAGGTTTCCGTTCAGCAATGGCAGCTTAGTTGGAGTCCGAGTCTGAGTCGCTTGGCGGCACTGGCGAAGCCGTCGGTTTGTTGGCAGCTGCGGCGTTACCTGTCGACGGTTCCTCACGGATCGGACGCGTTGCCGCCAGATACGCATTCGTGGACTCGCCGTGCGTGGTCTCGATGCCAACCCTAAGATACAGAGAGAGAGAGAGAGGGGCAAAGAAGAGTTACACGTTAGTGGGATTACTTTTGCTGGCTGCGCATCAAACTCACTTGTACTCGTGCCGTGCCAGATAGCGGACGTACTTCTCGGGCGGCTCATCCGCATCGGAATCCTGCACACTCACGGAGCGCACGGTGGTATGCGAGACCTGCGTGGCGGGCATTGTGAACTCCACGAATGCGTACGGCGCCAGTTCGCTGGGGATTTGGTCGTACGAGGTGAGTGCCATGCGGCAGACAAGCTGATGTGTGGTGTAGGCGCCTGGCAAGGATGCAGAACGTTTAGCAGGCAGCACATGGAGCGATGGAGTCGCCAGCCAACTTACCCTGACCCTCCTTGGGCAGACGGGGACAACGCCAGACAATGGCGCGATGATGATGCTCATACTTAGCCTGGCCAGAGGTGACCTCAATCAGCGACTCCTGCAGCGTATCCACGGCGCCCAGAATGCGCTCAATGCCTTTGATCTTGCCCGTGCGTCGATGTGCCGACTTCACCGAGCCATATCTGCAAGCAGCAACTTGAGCTCATGATCAAGGAGGAGGGAAGAGGGTTTCGAGTCTCACCTGAAGTGCTTCTCCACGCGGAACAGGTAGATCCAGCACTCGGGTATGGGGAAACGCACTGAGACATCCTCGCAGGGTATCTGGCCCAGTTTGCGCGAGGTGAAGCCCGGCACAAGAATGTCGGCGCGCAGTTCCACCTTGTTGCCAGTGACGCACCAGGTGGCCTTCAACTGCAGCGGAAGTTCACGATTCTTGGGCGGACGCACACGGAAGCGCAACAGTTCAATGTAGTTGGCATCTGGTGGCTGGAACCTGGGAAAGAGAAGAGAAGAGAGAGAGTGTCAGTCATACTCAAAGAACGGGGTGTCGCAGAATCGATGGACCCACTTGATGGTGCGTGTACGCTCGTATTCCTGCTGATTGACCACGCTGTGGAACTCGACGGCCTCCAGGCGAATCCATTCCTCGGTGGCCACCGGAATGATGTCGTGGCGACCGACCACCTCCTTGCCCTGCCGCCACATATCGTTGACGCCCAGCTCGATGGTGGGCATGCCCGTGAGGAAGGCCAGAAAGAAGAGGCGCACGCGTGCGATCTGCTTCAGGATCTTACCCTCGTAGTCCTGCTCCACACTGATCTCGTCGACGGCCGTCACCTGCACCTCCTCCATTTTGTAGGTGAGCGCCCGTTCGCGCAGCGCTGGCAACTTGAACAGCGCCTTCTCGATGCACACGGAAAACTGTTTCATGTCCTCGTAGTTCATGGAGCCGATCTTGAACAGTTGCGACGATTGCGGCGCATGTTCCACCGGCAGGCCGAGCTTCTTCAGATCGCTGCCAAACTCCTTGACGCCCTCGTAATCGCCAGCGATGGCGTATTGTGCAAACTTGGTCAGCTTGTTGGTAATGCGTTCCGCCTTGGTCACTTGGCCGGGTCGCACGCCCGGACGTTCCTTGTAGAAAATGTACTGCAGCTTCATGGTGAAGATCTTGCCGAACTGATCGTACTGCTGGGCACCGATCTCGGACACGGAGTACGAGGGCTGCAGGGGCAGCTCCTGGAACGGCTGCTTGTCGCCGGCCTGGTTGAGCAGCTGCACCACTGGCACGTCGTTCTGCACCACCAGTCGCACAAAGATCTTCTTCCAGAACCGTTGACCGGTTATCTTCTTCTTGTTGGGCTGACGCAGTTGCATCTCCCAGCCGGGACCGACGTAGTGCAGACGAGGGAATTCCTCTAGCGGCTGCGACACATCCTCATCGTACAGTGGTGTCTGTGGTGTGTCCTGTGAGTCGGTGCGCTTCATGCTTGTCTCAGTGGCGGCAGGTGCCGGAAAACCGCTAACATCCTCGAAGGGATTGACAGCTGGCGGCGATGTGGTTGCCTGTGGCACAGCAGCGCGTGCGGGCGGCGGTGGTGGCGCCAGTTGTGGTGCCACGCCTGCTGCACCCTCCGCCTTGGGCCTGATGACCACACTGAACTCCTTATCCACCGACTCCACGGATTCGGCACGCGCTGGCGCCTGCATGGCATAGAAATCGTCGTCCTCATTGCCAAAGCCATCGTCCCCTGTGCTCACCTCGCCGAAGGCATTCACCGCAGTCGGCGCCGCCCCGAAGGCACTGTCGCCCCAAGCTGCGGAAGAGCGAAGCTGAATGAGAGGGAAATTCAAGAAGATCTACCACTTACCATCTCCTCCTGTGGGTGTGATGGCACCTGAGCCACCACCGAATCCGTCCAATATGCTGATGTTGTCCTTCTTCACCGAGTCGAACTTGGCCGAGAAGGCGTCGAACTCATCCGGCTCGGCTGCAAAGATGTTGCTAGCAAAGGCAGCCGCAGTTGCCGCTGGCGGAGCCGGCACCGGTGGTGGTGCCTGTCGTGGCAGCACTTCGGGCACTGGCTCCACTTCGGGCTCATCGACGGCGAAAATGTTGCTGACAATTGGCGCCGGGGCAAAGCTCGGTTCGTCCTCCCCCTCGGGACTGGCAAATGGATTCGCCGAGAGCTGACCACTCGCCAGCCCGGGAAAGTCCAAGCCGGTGTCCATTTGCTCGGGCTCATCGCTGCCCAGATCCAGGCCAGACTCTTGCGCCGCCTGTGTCGTTGCAGCCGACTCCGTAGGTGGACTCTGATCCGACTCCACTGCGATGGGCTGATCAGGCTCTGCCTGCAGTTCGAGCTCGGGTTCGGGTTCGGGCTGCTCAGCCAACACCAGCGGCTCCTCTATTGCTTCCGGTTCGGGCTCCTGTTGCTCTTGCTGCGGCTCTGGTTGTGGCGGTTCGGGCTCCTCCTCGTCGTCGGAGCGTGGCAGATCCTCCACCGTGGTAATCTCAATGTCTGGCGTCGGCGCTCGCTGCCGCTGCGCCGTCTCCGGCGGTGGCGCAATGTGGGCCAGTGTCGCTGCCTGTGGCTGTGAGGTAATGTCATGCGTGCTGTCGTCCGGCCGGATCAGCAGCGAACTGAAGATGGGATCCTCGCGCGACTGCGAGTCGGGCAGATCATCGTTGAGCAAATCCGGTTGGGCAGCCGCCGCTGCAGATGCCGGTGCTGCCACCGTTGACGGCTGCTCGAACAGGCTGAGTATGTCCTCCTTGGTCTTGGGCGGCGGTGGCTTCGCCGGCTTGCTGCTGGCGCCGTTGCCAGTGCCGAACATGTCCAGCAGATCTTCCGCATCGGCAGCGTCTGCAGCAGTTGTCGCTGCGGGTGCTGCCGGCGGTGGCGGACGTTGGGGCGGTGCCGGTTGCTGTTGTCCGTGTCCCTGCATCATGTGCGCAGCTGGCGGTGTTGGCCTTGGCGGCACCGGACGTGGCGGTGGCGGACGCGGCGGCTGTTGTTTGGCCGGCGAGGCAATTGGCGCTGCACCCTGCAGATTGGGCACCGCCGTTGGCACACCGAAAGGATTGTCAAGGGGCGATGGTGCCATGGGAGCCGCTGCAGCCGTAATGCTGCCGCCCATGAGATCGGCCTCAATCGCCTGCGTGTGGGCACTGGAGCCACTGTCCGAGATGTCCACGTCCAGCAGATCGGCCAGTCCGGAATCAGGTGTAGGACTGGGCGAGTGCAAGTCCCGCATCGAGACGGGACTGGGCGAACGGGTGGCGGGTATGCGGCCCAATAGTTCCGAACTGGTCTCGTCCAGCTGGCTGGAGACCGTGCTAATGAGATCCTGTGTGCTTTGCGGTGGCTGTGGCCTTGGCGGCGGTGCCGCCGTACCTTTCTTTCCGTCATCATCCTCTTCGGCAGCCGACTTGAGACTCAGTGCATCGTCCTCGGCCTCAATGGTGGTGCCAAAGAAGCTCATGGCTGCATCAATGTCAGCAACCGGTTCTGCTGTCTCCACCGGCTCTCCACCATCGTCGCCACCAAAGGCAAATGGATTCGACGCCGTCTCACCGAAAGGATTCTCGGACTCGCCCGGCTCCGGATCGGACTGCATGAGGAATGGATTGACAGCCACATCGCCGCCATCCAAATCGTCGTCCATCAGAAACGGATTGGCCATTGTGAACTGTGTGCTTGGTCTGTCCGAGTTTTGTGTGATCTGTCCAGGATTCGCTTAGCGCTCGATCAGCTCGCTCTCGAGCAGCTTGATCTCCGTCTCGCCGGGCGCTAGATTCTCCGCAATGGAAGTGTCGAATGGATCAATCTCCTGCTGCTGTTGCTCCAGTAGCTGCTCTGTTGTGCGATTGGGCAGCGACGGTGTCAGCACCTTGTCTCCCAGTCCCAGCTCCTGTGCGTCACTCTGCGCGTCCAAGACCCCAAGAGTTGGCTGGTTGGCGATCTCGGGCAGCAGCTCGTTCTCCAGCAGTTTCAGTTCCGTCTGTCCAGGCTGTAGGTTTGCTGCTATAGAAGTGTCGAACGGATCGATCTCCTGATCCTCCTCGTCGTCCTGCACGTTACTTGGCAGCTGACGACGCTCCTGGGCAGGTGTTAGTACCTTGATATTGATGTTCTCCTCGACGGCCAACAGCACCTCGGCCGGCACAGGCGTTGGCGGTGCTCGCGGATTGAAGTCCGGATCAGAGAGGCTGTGCTTCAGTGTGGGCTCTGTAATGAGATCTGCCTCGATGTGCTTGAGCTCGATGTCGCTCAGCTTCGCCTCGGGCACATACGATGTGTCGAAGGGGTCCTCCGATTCACGCTCGGCAATGGGCTGTGCTCTGGGCGCGTAGTACGGTGTCAATGGCTTCTTGTTGGCGCCCAGACAACCGTCATTCCCCGCAGCGAGCAAGTCCTGCCCCTTCGGCACCAGAAATCCTACGCTCTTTCCCTGCAGCGAGAGACTCAGCGAGGATTTGCGGCGTGCGCTGTCGAACTCTGAGATGGAACTCTGAGCTACAGGCGCGGGTGCTGCTTCGGGCTGCTCTTGCCCGGCACGTGGATCGAAGTCGGGATCACTGAGCGAATGCTTGAGGCTTGAGCCGGACTCGTTGAGCAGCTCACGTTCTAGAAATCGCAGCTCTGTTGCCTTCGGCTGAACGAGCGCGTTAATTGCTGATGTATCAAATGGATCAAAGTCCTCTGGGTCCTGCTGATCGACGCTAAGTGTGGGAGCTAGCGGTGCTGGGACAACCTTGCTGAGGTCGGTCGCACTGCCGGCCAAGAGATCACGACCTGGCGCGGTCAGGAGACCAGCTCCACCCGTCGACTCCTCTTCGGCTCGTGGATCGAAGTCGTCGTCCTCCTCTAGTACAGTTGTCTTCTTGATCACCTGATCCGCGTAGTTGGTGTTGAATGGATCGTCGTCTGGATTCTCCTCTTCGTCGTCGCTCACGTATATTGCGCCGGGCACAATGTGCGGCCCTGTGGCTGGGCGTGATGGAGGCGGTGGACGCTTTGGTTTGCCTGTAAACAACAAGAGCGGGGGAGGAGGGTTAGTGTCGATGGAAGAGCGAGCGACCGAACCGATGGGAACTATAAATGTGACCTAGCTACTCTTTCGTACTTAACCAGGGCTAGGATCCCTCGTTAGTTCGGGCTACCCTCCTAGCTACACTAGTCTAAAGACCTATGGGGAACTTACCTGACGCCTGCTCCTCAGGTTCGGGGGCAAACTCAGCCCAGCTGGTCTCAGCAGCGGCTTCGGCAAGTAGTTCGGCCGGGGGCAACACCACCTGATTGACAATGGTAACCTCCTCCTTTTTGGTTAGTGATTCGGCTGCTAGTTCCGCAAATTCGTCGTCCTCGTCGTCCTTGAGTGCGTCAAATTCGGCTAGATCGGGATTAAGTGAGCCGAACTGGTCTGCCTGCTCGTTCTCTTCGTCGTTCTCGTCAAGCTTCTGCGGTTTGATCAAATGCAAATGCAGTGAAACACTCAAGTCGATGGGCGCCACAGATTCGGGCACATCGTCGTCTAGATCGTCAAGTAGATTGTGCTGTGGCTCACTGGTTAGCAGATCCGCTTCGGTGTCGGCTACTTCGACGCTCTCGCTGAGCAGTAGATTCTGTATACCCTTGCGGAGTTTGCGCTTCGGATTGGCAAGGGCGACAGCGTGTTCGCGATCAACACGACCCGAGAGTACTTCGACTGCGGCCCCTAGACTCACTAGCTTCTTATTGCCTTTGGCCTTGTCGGCGCCAACGATGACCTTCTCCGCGTAGGCGGTGTCAAAGGGATCGGGACCGTCGTCAAAATCGAGCACTGGCGAATCGGGTACAACGCCTAATTGGACCTCTCCACTGGTAATTGCCTCAATGTAGTCGGTGGCAAAGATATCATCGACCTCGTCCTGCTGGTCGTCCTCAGAGTCGGATAGCTCGACAACTGCCTCGGCGAGCTTATCCCGATTGGCCTCACGCTCGGCGGCTAACTGACGTTCGCGTTCGAGTCGCTCTGCTTCGCGGCGTGCTGCCTCCTCTTCCTCTTGCTTCTTCTTTTCCGCTGCCGAGGGCAGACGCTGATAGAAGGACTCCTTCTTGATGCGATCAAGCTCGTCCTGTGTCTTGTGCAAGATATTATCGACTCCCGATGTCAATGCCTTAAACTTTGCCCATTCTTCGTCGCCCGCGTCAGCGTTCTGCGGCTGCTGCGAATGCTGCTCCGAATGCTGTTGTTCGTGTTGGTGTTGGTGCTGGTGGTGTGCGGATGTGGAGGCGTGTGTGGCCGACGACGAGTCGACAAATTGCCGGCTAGCGTGGCCTGACCCAGTGGCGCCCTCGACGTCTGATGCTGCTGCGTCCGATTCGCCAGCGTCTGATTTGTTTGCCGCCGCCTCCTGTTTAGCTTTAAGGTCGCGTTTATACTGTTCGAGCTCCTCTTCGGTGAAGAGTTCTTGGTCCTTTTTCGACTTCTTCTTTTTCTTTTTTAGACCTTTTGGTAGCTTAAGCATTATCTAATTGCGGAGACATCGAGATCGGTCTGCAAGTACACACACACACACACAGAGAGAAACACACGCAAAGGCACACACATACAATAGTTATATAGATGAAATTTCTTATAGCATTATGTAAGCTACGTATGCGTTCAAGGGGTATCCGAAAAAACTACTGACTTGCGCCTTCCGGTCAAGCTAATGGGAATGATTCAACATGAAGCTCTTTTCGATTTGGTTTACATTTTGAATGACTAATGGGAGATTTTCTAGGTAGCTCAGGCAATACTTCCTCTACGGTCTACGAACTACGCGCTCTACGGGTTTCAGCACTCACCGCCGCACCGTTGACCCCTCGCAATGTCCAGACTATTTGCCGAATAAATCGACTTGAAAAACCTTTCGTTGTTTTTTCCTCAAGTCTTGCTTAACTTGCTTAACAATTGCATTGAATGTGTGTGTGCCTGTGTCGGTCTGTCACTGAGAGTGTTGCATGGAAGAAGTAAAAAGTACATACTGACACACTCACGCACACACACACGCACACACACAGTCGCCGCTTGACACAATTGTGTACCTACACATGAACTTGCCACTTGGTGGAGCTTTTACACCACACCACCCCACACTCAACTCACCACGCTGGCAACAACAACAAGAGCAACAGCAACAACAACAACAACAGCGGGAGCTTTGCTTACACTTGGCAAAAAGAATGTAACACAACGTCACATTTGGCAATGAAAATCAAGATGGAAAAGAGAATGAAACGAAAGCTTCCACTACAGGCGCCGCATGCAGCATGCAACATCAATTTTTATTGAAGGTAAAATAATAAAAAGTGAGAGCAGAAAAGTCGTTAAAGACTCTTAAATATAATTCGTATTCAAGTTTCTATTCAATTTCCCTCTACAAAGTGAATAAAGTTACTGAATAGAGAAGTTTATATTTCGAATAAGGAAAACAATAAATTATTACTTTAATAAAGTGAAGGGAAAATCCCTCAAGTATTTTGATTGAAAAACTAATGAAAAGTCTTTACTTTACATACATACATTAAAGAGTATTTATTTCCTACAGATAAAGTGCAAACTTTACCCACACTGAATACTTAAAAAATCCTTGAGATGCTTTACACAGTTGGCAATTTAGGCATCTTTGACAGTTGATTTGATTGTTTCCCCCTGTTCCCCCTGTTTTGCTGTCATTCTATTATGCGCTTGCTTTTTTCTCTCTATCTATCTTGATCTTGAAATTGATAGGTCTCCCTACGTCAGCGGCACCACTTTCTGTGAGTGTACCCGCTCACCCTTGAGAAGAAAATACGAAAAAACAACAACTATTTCTGTACGATTTTTAGGGGAAGGTAGGGGACCCAAAAAGAACATTACGAAATACGCAAAAGGTGTCTCTGCCAGATGATGATTACATGTGTTCAAGTGGGCGAGAGATGGAAAATAAAAGTCGAAAACGCAAAAAAGGACAAACGTCAATGGAAATGGGGGGCACTAGGGCTGCCCTTTAGCAGTACTTGTTGTTGCTATTGCTGCTGCTGTTCTTGCTCTTGTTGTTGCTGTTGTTGTTGTCGTTTTTTGTTATAGCTTGGAAAAATCGATGATTTCGAGACGCACGCAGAGAGGCAGGCGAAAAGATATGTATGTAGTACGTGATTGTGGTTGGGGGGGGGTGTAGGGAAGGTGTAGAGAGGGGGCGTAATAGAGAGCGCCGTGTAGACTGCACGCTATTGCCCAGAGCAGAACGCCTACGCACATAGCACAGTACAACCGTCAGCCCCCTAGCCCCTCTACCCACACACATACATACACATATAACTGAGATTATGTGTGTGTGTGTGTATAAATGAACTACACGTTTATTTTGTTCACTTGTCGAAAACACATTGAGGTAAAAGTGCCCCTTGCAATTCGTTAGAATATTACTGTTCCCCAGGTTTTTCCGCACAATTCACAGAAAGAAAACTTCAACAACAACAAGAGCACGAGAAAAAAAACGATGAAAAGAAACGAACTGCATTTAAAACACACATTCGCAACGTGTTCGACTTTTCACTTTTTTCGCCTTTTACCGTTAGTTTTCGTTTCGTTTCGTTTCTCTTTCGTTTCAATTCAATTCGAGAATTATGCAACTTACGTCTCACTCTTGCGCACACCAAAGAAGAACTTGGTGGGGGAGGGGTGCAAAAAAAATATATAAAAACACACACACACACGCACAACTGTGGCAATCAGTTAACGGTACTTAACAGGCAAAGAATTTTTTCATTCCCTGCGTAATTGTTGCTTGTTGCTGCTGCGTTTTGTTTTAGCCGTTTTTTTTTAGCTTTTAGTTTATTCAATTTTATTTTATTTTTTTTTTTTTTTTTTTTTGGGATCTTGGTTCGGTTTTTGTTGGATTATTTCTATTGGTTGCTTGGGTTTTCTTTGTTACCTCTGATTCGAACTATCGGGAAATCTAGCACAGAATGAATGAAAATGTCACGAATTTTCGTAGGAAGTGCTTTTTGCCAAGCACTTTGCCAGAGTATCCTTCTAAAGCTCGCCGCAAAAGCTCGCTGTAGCTTTTTAGACACATACACACACACGCGCGGAGCACGTGCACACACACTCAGCTGATGTCGCTTTGGCAAAATATCCTGCGGCTCCTTTGGGGGCCGTCGAGTGTTTCCCGAAAGCTTTGGCACCCAATAAGCCCGCAGGCATAAAGCTCTCCTTGAAAGCAACAGAAAGCATGACAGGAGAGGGAGAGACAGAGAGAGAGTGGGAGAGAGAGAGAGCGGAAGCAAACGCGCATTGTTGGGGGTTGCAGCTGAGACAAAAACAAAACTCACTGTTCTGTCAATGCTGTCGCTTTTGACACTTGACATTTCTACCGCGTCTGCGCGTGAGTCGTGAGTGAGGCAACGTGAGTCGTGCGCTGCCCTGGCATCTTGCGTGCAGCCCTGAAGTAAAGGAGCAGTTAAAACGAATTTCAAACTCAATTTGATTTCAATTTATTGAAAAAAAGTAAAAATGATCATAAATAACTAAGTATACGATATTTAATTAATTTAATGAATGGAATGGAGATCCACTCTTGTTGTTGCTTTATATACTTATTTTCTTTGAATACTTATTTGTTCTATTCTATGCAATTGTTATATAATAATAATATAATACTAGTTTACTTAATTACTTGTATTCTATTCAACTATCGTAAGGCAATTGTACTGTGCATATTCACTTATAAGGACCTTGCAATAAATATGTAGATAGTGCAGCCAATTTACTCCTCCAGTTGTCTACACAATATTTGTTCATAAAGATTTAGCTAGATAAAACTGTCAGCTGAAGGCATTACAAATAGCGTACTAACTTTAATGAAAATCGATAAACAAACAAAGATCATAGAATATTTAAGTCATTGGCGCCTCTGGCGTGTCTTTTACTAACTACTCATAGATGGGAATGTCGGAAGATACCATACATACATAAATAAACGTATGTTTAGCCATACACTTACAGCCAAGATATGTGCATACTCAATTTTATGTATTATATGTATGTACTTGTGGTACTTATAGATAGTAAATAGCCCGTTATCGCTGCGACACACTTCCCAGATAAGACAGGGCCAGGCAACCGGTAGGTTAGTCAACAATTCATGGTGCAAGTTGGGCGGGGTAGAGACACACTGGGGATAGTTTGATTTATCACTGGTTTGCACCTTACACATGTACGTCAACTCGTAGAAATAGTCGAACATGGCAAATATTTGTTCCCAGCTCACATTAAGGTGCCCCAAAAGACAGAGAGAGAGAGAGAGAAAGAGAGAGAGAGCGAGGAGTACTTCGATTACGCCCAAAAGCTAATTAGAGCTACGTACTACTTATATAATGGGCACAGAAATGTCACCTATTCGCATTATGCGTAGTAATCAAACAAATTAACCAATTTGGCTAAGAGTTGCACTCGCACGCGTCCCCCTCGCACGCAGGCCACTGCGCATAGCTGCCTCTCGCTCAGGGTCATGCTGCTGCTATTGCCGCACCGTTCAAAATCGAATGTGCGACTCAAAGCGGCAACTGTTAAACCACCAGGCCTCAATATCCCCGTAGACCTGCGTCCGATACGCCGTGCGGGGGTTGTGCAGATGTGCGCAGAGCTCGCAGAATGGTGACTCCTGGCCGAGTCTGTAGTACTGTCGCCACCAGAAGTAGCTCATGTATTCATTCACATCACTGGCCACGTATCGCAAGTGCTCGGCCAGCTGCTCTGCGCTCTCGAAGCGCTCCGCATCGATGTACGAATGTGGCGGCAGGAAGCGTGTGTAGTTGGCCCCACCAAAGACCACGGGCACAATGCTACGTTCCAAGGCTCCGTAGAGCTTCTCTGTCACATAGTCCACGCACAGTGAGTTCTCGAAGGCCAAATAGAACTTGTAGTCCGTGTCCAGCATCTCGTCGCAGTGAGGATCGCCGCGTGCACAGCTGCAGAAGTGGGTAGAAGTGTTAGATAGTGTCTCTCTCTTTCGCTCACTCCCTCTTTCTGTCTTGCAACTCACCTGAGAGTGCCACAGCTGCCGTATATGTCCACCTCGATATGCTGCTGCAGTGCAGCGGCCAACTTCTCCCGCTGCGACAGCGTCTCACAGTGCGACACAAACCAGGCGGCCATTTTGGTCTTCGTTGGCCAGAGGTCTAGGATTTCGGTGTCATTCCAGCTGTCCGACGCGGGGGGTTGTCGCCAATGCGGCTGCAGACTGGGCGCCACACGAAGTCCCGTCTGGGCGTCCAGTAGGCGAGCATAGGGCCACACAATGTCCGAGTCTAGGCGATAGCTCATGGTGAGATTATAGAAATTCTGTTCGTCACTTAGGCGATGCTTCGTCTCGCCCGGCGGCTCCATGAGGGCGAACACGTAGGTCTGCTCGGGACGGCGTAGCGATGGCAGTGGCGTGAGCAAAGGAAACGGTTCAGCCACATGGAAAACAATGGCATCGTACATATCCAGACTGGGCAGGAAATCGTGCTGATTGCTCAGCTCACACTGGTAGACCGGACAGCGTAGGTCCTCGCGAAATTGATCCGGCCCCAGCTTGTCGTCCGGCAGCTTCCAGCGTGCATCCTCGAAGAAGCTGCTCCACAACAAAATGCTCCTGGTAGCTGGCCGCGATGCCGGCTTGTTCTCCTCCAGATAATCCCGCAGGATGCCATACTGATTGAGCAGCGGCGATTGGGTTAGCTGATAGACACCAACCAGGACCCCCAGCAGGGTCAGGCCGAGCAACAGCAGCGTAATAGTCCAACGCGATTGCATACGCATTCTACGGACCAACAGAATCGATCAACCGAACCGTACGAAGAGTCGCCAGCAATTGCCATGGTCGTCCGATAACATGGGCCGTGCAGCCGCTCGCACAAACACCGGAAAAAATACATGACCGAATAATAAATTCTCTTCAATATTGCGGTGGACGGGTCTGTGTGTGGGTGAGGATGTGTGTGTGTATGTGTGCACAATTCCATTATTTTGTAAGTTCATCAAGAGATATCGAGATGTTGATTGTATTCATATCTAACTCTTTAAAAACATTTCGAACTATTCTATCATTTGTAATCTCACCTTGCTGACCTTGGCCGATCGAGAGGTTGCACATTTACGAATGTACTATAAAATTTCTCTGCGTGTACGCGGGCATTTCTCGAATTGATTAGTGGCAACAACAGTTCCAGGCTAGCAGCGCCCTCAGCCCCTTATCATGGTCTCACGGCGTCCACCTGGTCTACCTGCGACAATGTGTGGACAATTAAGAGCTAAGTATTGATTGCGCTGCCAATGCGCGAAGGTGTTCTCATTGGCCTAACGCATTATTGGCCCAGTGTGCCGCATTTCTCCCTCTCTCTCGCTCATGTTCTCACTGATAAAGCCGATAAGAGCATTGAGCGATAGCAGATAAGCAGTTTTCGAATTTGATGTCTATGTGAAATTCAACAAATCCTATACAAACTAAATATCTACTTTCGTTGCAGTGACTCATTATATTTGGAGTGTGTATTTTGGGAATCACACCCCCTTTTACTTGCTATTCGTGTACTATGTGTAGCATTTATTTTTGTATCCTTAGACCCTTGAAAATGATCCTAACTTTGTACAATTGTATGTAACATGCAAAAGGAGTCGTGCTGACTCCATTAAGTATATATATTCTTGCTCAAAATAACTAACCGAGTCGATTTAGAATTTTGGATACCACGCTCACCGCCTACAGTAAGCGGTAATTTTCGATTATTAATAATCTGCGCAAGATATACAAGAACATTAATCACAAATTTGGTATTTCTTATGTTTACAATAGCCAAGATGTGTGTGCTTACACAGACTAGGAAATAGTTAGTACTACTGACTTGGAATATATATACTTAGTGTTACATACATTGTTAGTACACCCCTTCTTGAACATTTGTAATGGTCTAGAAGTACAAATAATATATAAATATATTATTAGAAATAATAATAATAATAAGGAACATTAATTGGTTTGAGATGAATGCGGCACTAGCATTATACGAAACTATCTATTATCATATCACCTGCAGAATCAATTATCAGTAGATTATGATAAGCTGAACTAAGCGACAAAGGAAGGTAAGTCTAACTACTGTCGGAGCTTCTTAAGCACTTGCAATCTAAACTGCAGTATTCAGTCTCAGTAATGTAATTTCCGAAAGCCCAAATAGAGTGGCAAGGCGAAGACAAAAGATCACATTATTTCTATAACGAATCTATCAGCTCAGTGCATTGAACTTGTGACTTTATCTTCCTAGAGGTGATTACGATGATTGCTGCAGTTACTCAGTGGAGAACATGATTATGTTTTCAAATTATTATTATATTATGTAGAAAAACGAATTATTCCTAAGCTGAAGACACACAATTTCATTGTTTTAACTAAATTTATAATTTTATTGTACATTATGTTTATGTTCAAGGCTTAAGTAGATATTTAATGACGCCATGCAGCCCGTATCACGTTTTGAAGTAACGAGAATCTTAGTACGTTTGGCTAGTTTGTTCACCCGCACTTATCGCTTCAAAACAGTTAGCCTGCCTGCCCGCCAGATAAGCCAATTGCGGCTGTGCGAAAGTTACAAGCTCACATTTGTTTATGACGCATATACAAAATTTAATTAGCGTTTTAAGGAAAATTACAAAACAAAGAACCGTGAAAGAAACAATGTGCAAGAGGAAAAGAGAGAACGAAAAAAAAAACAAAAAAATACTGCACCGTTATAAGAATTTCGTAAGCTACAACGGATAATTGATAACAAACTCGTATGAACTCATGCCTGCGATGCAAACACGGGAAAACGGGTACGGAACCCCGTGTGCATGGGGCATACGAATAGATACATAAATATACGTATTATATACAAATACACATCGGTTATAGCTCTACTAGTATATATATGTATTATCACAATGGACGGCTGCATCGCAGCCTAGATGCCGCAGCAGGACCGTTGTCCGGCATCGTCAGCAGCCTGATCGGTATCCATCTCAATATCGTCTGTAACGCTGATAACACTGGGCCCATAACCGGAACACTGTAACCGCAGTCCATTCGATTCGTTCTGCTGGCTGCATCCACGACGGGTCACCATCATTTGGGTGAGTAGCTCGAAGAGCTCAGTGACGCTCTCGTTCTCCTTGGCAGATGTCTCCACATACTGTGCACCTACCGTTTGGGCATATCGCATGGCGGTCTCATAGCTAACAGTGCGCTGGTCCTCCAAATCAGTCTTGTTGCCCACAATGACTAGCTCGATTTCGCTGCCACGCATCTGTTTCAGTTCCCGCACCCACGACTTGACCTTGAGAAAGGAGTCCTGATCAGTAATGTCATACACCAACAGTGCACCGTCTGACCCGCGATAGTAGATGGGCCCTAAGGCATGGAAGCGCTCTTGTCCGGCTGTGTCCCATATATTCAGTTGGGCGCGTTGTTCGTCCGGCAGCGTCACCTTTTTGGTCACAAATGACGCTTGCAATGTACTAAGATGCTCTGTGTTGAACTTGTCCTCCATATAACGTAGCACCAACGATGTTTTGCCCACGCAGCCTGCAGTTTTTGAAACGCATTACAAGTTGGAAAACAACAATCGTGACACACACACGCACACGCACACATAATCATGCATTTCTTGGGAAATTGCAATTGTCACTTACCTTCGCCCAGCAGCACCGCTTTGAAGTTGAGCGTCGGCCCGGACTTCGTGCGGCGTGAATTCATTTTAGATTCACTAAATTTATATTTATCAATCGACTTTCAAACATTGAGTGACGTTAGTACATTGACAATTTTGCAATTGATTTTGTTTTATCTAATTTTTGTTGAATTGCCCAGTTGAAGTGTAAACTTATCGTCGATAGAATGTGGCGGCATGTCGATAACAATTTGAATTTATCGTAGCCATGCCAAGACCTAGGGCGCATTAAGGTAGGTGTGAGAAAAAAAAACTGGGATGAAGATATCTTAAAATACATTACAAGCAAATATTGTTTTTTAAAGACATAAATTATTGTTTTCTCAATGTAAGAAGCTGCGTACATATTTTATGTTACTAATATCGATATATGGCAATTTCGATATATATCCCAATACTGAATTGTGTAATTTCCAACACTAGTTCGCATTGGCGCGTTTTTATAAATATTTGAAAAAAAATAATGTACAGAAATAGCGTTTTGTAATTTTATGTACTTTTCAAGTTTATTGTGACCATGAAAAACGAAATATATACTGCATTAAATATACAAATATAAAAAATAGTATTTACTTTGCCTTTCAACATTACTACGGTTTCATGCCCATACCAGAAATGTTTTCTCTCCAACCCCCAATTATGCGAAATTCCAGCACATATCGCACAGGTCCGGGAAGCGTGCGCATATCCCTTACGCCAGAGTACGCTCTCAATTGAGGCGTCACTACGCAGTGCCGTTTTTCACACACTCCCGGAACGAAGAAGGGAGAGCAACGAGGCACAGTGGGTCGCATGGGCGTATGCTGCAAGATAAATGTCACACTGGCGAATCTCTTGCTCACTGCCACAGTACCTCACGTGCTCTCTCGCACCCCTCTCTCCCACTCTCTCTATCTGTGTGCTCTCGTTACTTTTGCATGCTTTTTCTTTCTCTCTCTGACAGAGTCTCTCTGCCTTCGGCTATGGTTACGGCCCCGGCTCCGTTTCGGTTCGGTTTGGC
Source organism: Zaprionus capensis (assembly GCA_018903675.1). Taxonomy (NCBI): domain Eukaryota; kingdom Metazoa; phylum Arthropoda; class Insecta; order Diptera; family Drosophilidae; genus Zaprionus; species Zaprionus capensis. Next base: position 7,889,490 of record JAEIFN010001073.1, on the reverse strand, counting down.
TCGGGCTGAGAGGCTGTGCGACCGCTGTTTTCCATGACAACGACAGTGGCGCAGCTTTGTCTCGTGCTGCCGTTTCATTCTAGAATTAAGTGCCGCCGCAGCAGGAATCGCTAAAAATCCCAGCGTCAGGCGCGCGCTCCGTGTGCCCCCAAAAACATCCAAAACGGAACCGAAACGAATCACAAACCGAACCGAAACGTAGCGAATGCGAATGCGAATGCCAAACCGAGTGCTAACCCAACTGAACGTGTGTGTAACGAACGGTATTGAGCAAACTCTAATTGCAAATAAAAACAGTTAAAGTGCTCCGAAAAAAACAACTCGATTCTACAACAATAACGGTAAACCTGGCGAGGCAATTCCGAATTGCGCTTTGCATGTGTTGCGTTCTTTTTTTTTTGGCTTTTCTTTTGGTTTTAAATGTGCGAAAAAGGAAGTTGCTTTCCCTGCCCTACAAAACACACACACAAACACACATACGCAGTGGTTTTGGTGTACACACACACACACACGCACAGTGAAAGCAAAGTGTTCTCGCCAGCATCTTCGGCGGAGCCAAGGCGTAGGCGACGACGCAAGCTTCGCATTTGGCATACATAAAGTTGTTCCCGTTCGCATTGCCGCCTAACGGTAAAGCGGTGTTGGTGTGCCAGTGTGCGTTGTGCATTGGTGTGTGTGTGCATTTGGTCAGTAAGTCAACAACAACTGCGCAACAAACAAGCAAACAACAACAACAAAAACAAAAGTTGCGCTGTTTGCCTGCTTTGACGTTGCCTTTGGGGTTGTTGTTGCTGTTGCTGCTGTTGTTGTTGTTGTTGCTTTGCTATTACGCATTTTCGCACACACACACACATAGGGACACACATACACATATAAAAGGGACACACAGAGTCGTTGCGTAAAAAGCCAAATGCGCAGCAAATGCAATTGCCACGCCCCCGCCCCGTGCCGAGAGAGCGTTGAGGCTGTTGATAGCTTTGTGTGCGTGTGTATGTGTGTGTGTGTGTGTCTAGCCTTTGCTTGTGCCTCTGCCAGGGAGACTTGTCCAACAGGATACACAAAATGTGCGTAGCGCGGTGAAGAGCGCGAACAAAAACAAAAACCAAACAGGAAGCGGGACGAACAAGGAGCAGTCGAAACAGGAACAGCAGGAGTAGGAGCAGCAGCAGGAGGAGTGTATCTACTACATAGCAGAGCAGAGCAAACAGCAAACAGCAGAGAGGGGAGCCAGAGATGGACAGCTCGCCAGATCTGTCGCTGTCGCTGAAGCTGCGACGCGGCTCGAGCGATTCGCGTGACAATTTCTACATGGACTTCGCACAGGGCATCGACTCGGACATCGAGGAGGTGGACAACAGCCAGACCAATCTGGATGATGCCCTCGCCTCCACGTCGGGCGTGGCTCAGATGCCATTGCCGCCCCCATTGCCGACAGTTGCGCTCAGCGACGAGATGCTGCTGCTGGTGGCACCGCCGCCACCGTTGCCGCCACCCACGTGCACGCTGCTCGGGCAGCCTCTGCCCACGCTGACGGAGACGGACGACATGCCGCCAACACCCACACCGCCGCCACAGCAGGAGCAGGGCAGCATGGAGGGCGGCTCCCCTTCGGGGTCGGCCAGCAATTCAGTGCTCGAACTGGAGCTGATACCGCCGCCACCGCTGTCGCCCATGGAGGATGCCGGACTGCGAACCGATGACGATGACGGCGAGGAGACCGACGATGCCGAGGAGGCCAACGTGGAGCCACCCCCGGCCATGCAGCAGCCGCAGGAGGACAGTGCTGGCGCCGATGCTGACGACGATGACGATGGCGACGATGACGATGAGGATGACGAGGATGACAAATCAACGCCGCCGCCTCCGTTGCCGCCGCTGCCTTCGAATCTGTCGTATGTGCAGGGCAGCGTGACGCCACCGCTGACCAAATCGCCATCGACATCGCCATCGCCACCGGTGACGCCACCGCCGTGTCCCCAACTAAATATCTGCAAGATGGTGTCGCCACCGGCACAGCATGTCAGCCAGATACCGCCGCTGACGCCCTCGTCCGAGAGCGAGGAGGAGTCGCAGCCGAATTCGCCGCAGCCAATAGCCAGAAGTCAAGTGCAGCCAGAGCCAGAGCCAGAGCCAGAGCCGGAGGCGCAGCCCGAGCCAGAAAGGGAGGCCGAGCTGGAGGGAGAACTTGAGCTGGAGCTGGAGCAGCTGCACTTGAGTGGTGGCCAGCAGTTGGCCAACGAGGAGTACAGTCGCTCGCTGGACAACGAGGATGAGTCGACAACGATCACGACGCCACCCAGCAATGGCTACTCGGCATCCTCGATCATTGCACCGCCGCCGGAGCACTTTGGCGAACTGGACGAGGACAGTGTGGGACACGGCTTTGTGCCGCCGCCACCTGTGGGCCTCGAGGATGCGTATCCCAGCGGCGAACCCAGCGAGGAGCTGCAGCAGCAGCCAGATGCCGATGACGAGGAGCTCACCAAGGTGGAGACCGACGAGCTCTCCATGGACAAGGTGTCCCTGAATGTGGACGACGACGAGGACGAGGAGGAGAACGAGCCCGATGTCATCAGCTCGCCACGCGCCGCCAGCATTGCCAGCGGCGGCATTATGTCCACAAGTGGCGCCATTGCTGCCATGGCCGCCGCCCAGGCCTCGCCGAAGCCCGACAGCCGTGTGCCCAGTCGCAGTGGCAGCCAGCGATCACAGGGTGCAGCAGGTTCTCGCACAGCATCGCAGAGTGGATCCCGCGCTGGTTCTCGCACTGGTTCCATTGCCTCCGCTGCTGCTGCTGCTGCCGCCAGTCCCCCCCCAGCCGTACTCTCTCCGCAAGCGTCGCTCAAGTCGCAGACATCACTCAAGTCGCAGGCTTCGATCTCGGTGCGCAGTCCCGCACCCTCGCTGAAGTCATCGCAGCGCAGTGGCGAGCGGGTGCAGAGCCCGCCAGTCGGAGAGGGCGCCCCGGCCATGCCGTCGCCGCCGCTGATGCGCAGCTCCCCGCCCGAGCTGGCCAAGAGTCCGCCCCGGCAGATGCACAGTCCACCGCGCATCACCACGCCCCCGCGTGTCTGCAGTCCTCCCCTGGTCAGCAGTCCGCCCAAGCTGGCGGAGACAGCCGCTGCCGCCGCCGCCGCAGCCGCAGCAGCTGCTCAACCCAAGCAGGAGAAGATCAGGTATGTGTATAAATAAGGGATTATATATATGTCATATCTATATCACATATTATATCATAATAATATCATATACAATATATCAGAATTTCACAACTTAAGATATGTTTAGCCGATATATATCGCATTACTATCGACAGTTTATTGTTATGCGAGACGAAAGTTAACATAGTTTATTCTATCAATTACATATACGAGGTGTGTTCATAAAGTATCGCGAATTTTGAATTTTCGCGGGTTACGTATAATCGAATTTCGATTTCGAAAAAACAAAGTGCGCTGAAACACTTGACATTTTGACAGTGGCATACGGTGAAACTGTTCTGAGTAAAAAAAATGTTTATAAGTGGTACAAACTTTTCCAAGATGGCTTAGAAGATGCCAATGACGAGCCTCGCTCTGGACGCCCAAGCACGTCAACAACTGATGAAAACGTTCAAGCAGTGAAGAAAATTGTTTTGAAAAATCGTCGAATCACTATCAGAGAAGTTGCTGAGAATGTCGCTATATAGCTTGGGTCGTGCCATGAAACGTGTGAGACGTGTGTCAGCGAAGTTTGTGCCAATATTGCTAAATTTTGACCAAAAGAACCGTCGCATGAGCATCGCTCAAGAGCTGTTGAATGACCCAGATTTAATCGCGATACTTTTTGAACACACCTCGTATAATATAGTTTCTTGATCAATCATCATACATAGTTCCGTTTGTCTGTTTGTTTGTATGAACCCATATATCACAAAAACTATGTGAGCTGGAGATTTGCTGACAATATATCTTACTATACTATAGCAAAAAGATAGAGTTACAGTTAGAATTTTGCCAGGCCCCATTCTAACCTCTTACAATTATTAACCTTAATCAAAGAATACAACTTAGGTTGAACTTACAATTATTAACCTTAATCAAAGAATACAACTTAGGTTGAACTTAGAAGTTATTAACGAAATACGAGTAGATTAGTGGAGTAGCAGTCTAACCAGTTTTGGTTCTAGCTGTTCTTTAAGCTGACCCCAAAAAGAGAAGAGTCTCGCTTAGCTCATCTGCTTCTTCACCTGCTTGCCTTACTCCTTCGCATTTTCCACTGCAGCACTCGAGCTGGTGCTCACTGTTGTTGTTGTTGTTGTTGTGATTTATAGCACATATAGATATTGCAATATATGTATCTAGTATATCTAACTGTATCATCAGGTCCACTTGGTCTCGTTGGCACTCGACACTCGTCTGGTCGTGTTGCATTGTGATGAGCTTGCCAAGCACTTTTGCCTGGCAGAGGGAGAAGGGAAGGGACAAGGAGAGCAGAGTGCTGAAGAGGGGATGAAGGGGGTAGGGTAGGTAGGACTTGTCTTGCAGTTTATTAATTGCATAAGCGTTGCCTGGCTGCTCGTTCCCTAGCCCGGCCTGGCCTGGCCTGGTTGTCTGGTTGTCTGTCTCTGGCTCCATTAGATGTCGTTAATAGTCGAGCAAAACTGTTTAACTCGTTCACTCGAGGCTCGCTTGTTGCACGTTGCACGTTGCACGTTGCGCGTTGCTCGTTGCTGCAGGCACTTGTCTGACGCCTGCTAATGCCTCGCAACAGAGTCGAGTTGCTGTGTTGCTTTTACACTTTGCATTAATTAAACATCACGTTGCCAGAGCAACACCCTGACAAGTTGCTGGCTGCCACCCACACGGCGTATGCGGCATGCTGCAGTGCTGCAGTGCGTAGCCGCCATGTTGTCGCACCTACCACTCACTGCCACCCGCTGGCACTTTGTGCTGCCGCTGATGGCTCCGAGTTGATTGGCTCGCCACGAACAAATTGCGCAACAAAGAAGGAGCAGAAGACGCAGAGGGAGGAGAATGGGGAGAATGCTGCAGGTTGTTGTCCTCCTGCTGCAGCTGTCACCTGCTGCCTGCTGTCGCCCGCCTGCGTTTGTTTGTTGTCCATCTGCGGCCAATGTGACCGCATGCCTGGCCAGCACACGCCACACACACACACACACACACACACATGTGTGCAGCTCAGCTCCGTAAATGGGTCAGTTAAATGTTTCCCGTTTCCCGGAAACCAAAGCGATGCCATTCAACTTCGGCCTCAGCCTGGCCACGCTGCTACTCTGTGTGCCCAGCCGCTGTTTGCCTAATGGACGCATCCCTTCCAAGCCAGCACCTTCGTGTGCACAACTAAAAAAAAGGGGCGTGGCTGCAGCGCACAAAGCGGCGGCGGCTCAAATGGAAGAATGGAAAGAAGGAACTGCGCCTGCTCTGCTTGTTCTTTTGTGAGGTCAGCTAAAAAGGGAAGATCGCATGCTGCTTTTTTTTACTGTTATACAAGAGACAATATGACTGTGAAGTGTTATACAAGAAGAGTAAAGGCATTTTTAGCTTTTATATAACTATTATTTATGCTTAACACTGGTTACAAACTAAGATTGTGCAGTCTTTGCTAAACACTTCGGCTGTTATAACTGTTATATGTCTGTATAACAGCATGACTAAGCTATGTTGACTAAAAAGAAACTAATTCATCATCTAAAACTTTACTTAATGAAGAATCCAATGCACATGTTCTTTGTTATCTGTTATACTGTTATACGCTGGCATAATAGAGTTGAAAACTAAAAGTTTTCTTGCCCCAAACTCTGCTACTTCTTCGTATGGAGTTGCATGAGTAATTAATGTGAACTGTTATACTGTTATACAAAGTATTCTACGCATTTATGCGCATGTAGACTCAAAAATTTAAAGAAGAAAACGATAAAAACTGAAATGTATTAAAGTTCTCTGTAGATAGTTCTTCTACTCAAGGATCCACATAGCGCAAACTGTGCTAACTGTAATATGCATGTATAACACTGTTACCACACTGTTCTTCCTTACTCTTACAATCAAATGCAAACTGTGCTAACTGTTATACGCATATATCAACTAGATTTGTATTTCCTGATCCATTTGTCCCTTTCTCCTACAAAGAAATGCACCCAATGCAAACTGTGCTAACTGTTATACGCATATAATTGGTATTGGTCGAGAAGTTGCACTCCAAGTGTCAGGGGAACCGCTGAACTCATCCACTCTGGCCAACTATCGAACTGTTGCAAATATCGATAAGTTTTTCCTGCTCCACTGGCTCGCAATTTGTTTTGCTGCAACAAATTTTTGTGTGACTGCTGTCTAGGGGGGCGTGGGTAGAAGAGGGGTAGTGGGTTGAGGAGGAGTAAGAGTAGAAGGAGTAGTAGGTGGGTCTGCCCCCTGCGGGCTTCTGCTGTCATCGCATTGACTTCACGTTGACTTTGTCGTTTGCCTGGCCAGGCGCATCCATTTGTGCCGGAGTCGAGTTGAGTTGAGTTGAGTCGAGTCGAGTTGAGTCGTGTCGTGTCGAGGACGAGGGTTAACAACCCCTGGCACAAGCGCCATAAAGTATGCAGCACGCTTTTAGAAATCTGATTACGAGGGCGCCTGAGTGCATGACCCACAGTCCCAGTCCCAGTCCCAGTCCCCAGACCAGAACCAGTCCCAGGTTGACAGCCGCGAGGCAGCCGCAACTGCTTTGTATGTGTGTGTCTGTGTGTGTGTCCTGTCGCTGACTTCAATCGACTTGCAACGAGTACTCACTGCACGGAGTACTGAGTACTGAGCACTGAGCACTGAGTACTCACCCTGTGATGCACCCTGTGTCAAGGTTATTTATAAGCTCGCCCAACCCAGCCCCCACTTGTTGCAATGCGTCCCTAATCCCTCTCTGCCTCTGGTGCACAGCCCGTGCAGATGTGCAGCATAATGATGAGTACACTCACGGCTCACGGCAATGCTCTCGAGTGCCAGCGCCAACCTGCACTCAGTCACAATCCCCCTCAATCTCCACCTCAATCTCAATCGCAATCTCCCGATTCGCATCTCGACATGAATCTCAATCTGAAATCCGATTGTGAGTGTTGCCAGCTCAAGTGCCTGTGTGAATGCTGTTTATGAATATGAATGTGAATGCCAAGTGAATACATATGTGATGTGAATGCATTGTCTCTAGTTGTGAATATCTTCTTCAACTTTGCAAAAATAATTCAGAAATAAAGCACGATAACTTTTTCAAAAGTTGTCATGCCTCACTTTGCTTGTGAATATGAATGTGAATGTGAAATGAATGTATTCATATGCATGAATGAATGCATGTTCTCTAGTTAATGCAAAGTAAAACTGATTAATCGTTAAATGTAGCGCGATATCGATAAGTTTATCGCAAGTTGCCACGCTGTACTTTGCTCAGCATCTTTTGATTTATCCAGTGTTAAATTTAGATCCGAACTGCGCTCGTAATTCACCTGTCTGGCAACCCCATTTGGGGCTTAATTACACGACACGACTCTGCCCCGCAGGAGCTTCCAGCTGCGTGGGCAGCCGCAGGCCTTTTAATAAGCCCAGATATTTCTGTATATCTATATACATATCTGGCGATACACCCACACACACACACACACAAACACACACACACACGTGCAAATGCTTGCTGAGATTTGTGTGTGCAGATTGGGACAGTCCACGCCAGCGAACGATTAGTTTCAATTGCCAACGTGGGCAGCACCCGCGGCTAAACGGGGGAAGGTAGAGAGAGGGCAGCAGCGATGGGTAAGGAGGGGCAGGGCAGGGCAGGGCAGGGGAGGTGTGAGCGGTTGCGGTTTTTGCTCGACTGCTGTTGCGGTTATTAAGTGCAATTTAGCAGCCAGCGGAACAGGCAGACAGTGAGGGGCAGGATGGTCAGGGTGGAGGGGGTGGATGGGAATGTGCAGAGAGGAATGGGAGGAATGAAAACACACAGACAAATGAAAGAAGAGTGTTGTGAGTTGACAATGACAGTGTGCGGGGCAGCCTGGGGTGACCAAACTGTCACTTGAGCACTGAGAGAAAAAGTTGTGCACTGAGAGAAGAAGTTCTGCATTAAGAGAAAAACTTCTGCACTGAGAGAAGAAGTTCTGCACTGTGAGAAGAAGTTCTGTACTGAGAAAAGAAGTTGAGCAGTGAAAGAAGAGAAAGTTGTGCAGTGAGAGAAGAAGTTGAGCAGTGAGAGAAGAAAAGTTGAAGTTGAAGTTAAGAGAAAAAGTTGAACTACAAACTGAGTATCTGAGCTAAGCTGAAAACAGTTTAAAATTTAATAATGTCGAGTTCATTGCGCAGTTTCTGTCAGTTGTGCAGTGAGAGAAGAAGTTGAGCAATGATAGAAGAAGTTGTGCACTGGGAGAAGAAGTTCTGCACTGACAGAAGAAGAAGTTGTGCACTAAGAAAAGAAGTTGAGCTACAAACTGAGTAATTGAGCTAAACTGAAAATAGTTTGAAATTTAATAATGTCGAGTTCATTGCACAGTTTCTCGCAGTGTAGCTGCAGCTGGAGAAATGCGAAGTTTGGCTCTGGCTGGTGCTGGTGCTGCTGCACCTGATCCGCAGCTGATCTGCACAGCAAGTGGAACACGCGTTGCTCCCGTTGGTCCCGCGACGGAAGTGTCTGGCACCCAAAGCGACGCACCTACATATGACATACACTGTGTCTGTCTGTCTGTCTTTATGTGTCTGTGTATTGTGAGTGCCCCCTGGCAACAGTGCGTCCATTATCTAATTAAGCCTCCTCCCCCTTCGACTTCGGTTTGTCTGCTGCCCTCATCGCTGTCTGCAGAGATCTCTGCGCGAATTCAGCGGCCTGGCAAGTGGGGCCTCATGCAAATCAAGCAATCAGTGAATCGATGTCGCTCAGCGTTGCGACTGCAGCACATACCACACCACACCAACGACCAACGACCGTCGAGCGTGTCCAGCCAAGCAGCTCCATGCCTACTACATCCTCTTCCGCTTCCAATTGCAGCACCACCAGCAGCACGGAGCCACCGCTGGCCACGCTTAGCTATCAGGATGAACAGAAGCCACAGACGCAGCCACAGACGCAGCCGGAGCAGTCAGGCAGCGCAGAGCCCACTCCGGCACCAGCTGCCACTCCCACAACTGAGGCCATTGCCGTGACCACCACCGCCAGCGTGGTGACCAGTCAGCCACGTGCGCACTTCACAAGCAGCCACCATCACTACCACTTGCCGCACCAGTTCCAGCATCCACACCACCAGAATCATCACACGCACAGCGTGCGCGTGCCCACGCCGACGGTGCCCAGCAGCTATGCTCCGCCGGCACTGGATGCAGATGGTCGCTCGCCGGGTTATGGTCGTCGTGCGGCACCGCTGGCTGCTGCTGGCAGCTCCTTGCTGAGCAGTTCGCTGCTGGCCACGCCTGGCGAGAGTGCTCAGCTGGCATCGGTTGTGTCGCCGGGCCGGCTGTCGGCACGCTCTGGTTCGCAGCATCACGTGACCATCGACGAGTCCAGCTTGCCGCACAAGAGCAGCATGGAGACGGCCGGACCTAGTGGCCTCATAGTAGGCGCTGGCGGCGGCGGCGATGGCGGCGATGGGGATAACGATGGCGATCATGGGGGGGACAGCTCGGAGCCACCCTCCTCGCCGGGCAGCAGCTCGCAGCGTCAGCTGAGCCATGCGGAGCAGGGCAGCGAGCATCAGGCTGGCCAGTTGACGCTCATGTATCACTCGCACCAGCTGACCAACTACCCCGTGATGCCGGCCATCAAGCGCACGCATCGACCCTCCTTCGTCTACCCGCCCATGCCGCGTGTCAAGGCGTAAGTTCCAACTAAAATAAATATAGCAAAAAAAAAAAATAAAAAAAAAATTAAAAAGTTCATCTGCATTTCTATGTCACAGTCTAATCCCGCATTGTCTTCTCTTCTCCCCTCTGCAGTGGCGATGCTCTGGCCACACTCTTCTCGGCACTCTATGGCAAGCTGCTGGTAGTCATGGGCGTGGCCTTTCCCATGGCCGAAGTCATTTCCACCTATATACCGCCCTCCTTCTATGAGGTGAGTAATCCTCCTCCTCCTCGTTGCTAACTGCTGCTCATTGCTGCCCCCCCCCTCGACAGGTCTACTATCTCTACTTGTACATTGGCAGCATGATCTTTCTGCTCTTCATGTACGCCACGCTGCTCTGGGGTCGTCCCAAGCTGCCTGTGCCGTTGGGTAAGTGAAGCCTTTACTACAAGTTGTGCTCCTCGTGGTGTCACTTCCTCTCCTTCTTTGCCCGCAGCCACCTCGCCCAACAAGACCACGGCCAAGGTGAGTGCCTCGGACAGCATGGATGAGACGGACACGGACTCGACGTCAACGCATCGCCGCATACCGCCGCCCATCCAGGTGCGCCGTCCCTCGCTGCTCTCGCCGCTGGGCAGGCAGCATCACTACGGTAGTTTCTATCTGCGCATGGGTGCAGTGGGTGAGTAGTCAACTCAAATCCAAGTCCAACTGTGCAGCTGTTAATACATTTCCTACCTGGCAGCCTTCGGCATTGGCAGCATGATCTACTCGGGCCTGGAGTTTGGGCAGTACTTCGAGCTGAACCCGGACACCAAGTGCCACAACGTACTGCTCGCCCTGACGCCCGCCACGCGCATGGCCTTCATCTTCATCCAGATGTACTTCATCTTCCTGAACAACGAACAGATCAAGGTCTATCGCTACAAGATCATTGCCCGCTTCGGCCTGATGCACATGATCGGCACCAACCTCGCCGTCTGGCTGAACGTGCTGATCCAGGAGACAAAGCACGAGATACTCACGTTCTACAACCCGGAGAATCGCACGCTGCGCATCTCACATCGCATACCGGGACACTCGCGTGGTCATGCCGTGATCGCACACGATCCCACGGCGCATCTGCGTGTGCCACGCGGCCTCAAGGGTCCCTATCAGATCTTCGAGTGCCGGCGCACCAACATCATTGGCACCCTGGTGCAGGATGCCTCGCCGTTCCTCTTCCCCTGCACCATCGAGTACTCGCTGATCTGTGCGGCCATTTTGTATGTGATGTGGCGCAGCATTTCCCGTCCGCAGACACCCACCCCCCAGCGCCCGGACATGATTAGCTCGCCGATGAAGCGTTCACCTCATCACTACTCGGTGGACTGTGCCCGCGCCCATAAGGGACTCTTTGTGGGCATTCTCATTCTGGTGCTGACCATCATCTCGCTGATCATCTTCTTTGTGCTCATCTCACGTCCCGAATTCGTCGCCCTGGCCGTCACTGAGGTGACCATCTGTGAGCTGCTCATCTATGGCACAGCAACGATTGCCACACTGCTGGGCATGTTCCAGATCCGTCATCTGCAGTACGATGCCTATCGCAGCTTCTCCCTGGACGACATTCTGTTGGTGGGTGCCCAGACGGGTTCGTTCCTCTACAACATCTTCACCGTGATCGCCGGGCACTTTACACTGCGCAGCGACGACATGTTGGTGCCCATCAATGCGCTGGCCTCCATTGTGCAGACCGCCTGTCAGACCATGTTCATACTGGATGCCAGCAGGCGGCAGGCCGTCTCGCCCGAGCACATACGCAAGAAGCCGGGACGTGAGATTGTCACCTTCATGCTGGTGGTGAATCTGGCCATGTGGGCCATTAGCACCTTGGAGAAGTCGCGTGCCGAGTCGCATCCCATACAGCTGAACTTCTACGGGCTGTGGGCTTGGACCATCATCACGCATGTGTCGATGCCGCTGGCGATCTTCTATCGCTTCCACTCGACCGTCTGCCTGTGCGAGATCTGGAAGCGGGCATACAAGCTCAAGCCGACGTACATGTGAGAATTCGCCCGCTCGCGCATTCAAAGCATTGCGCAGCAGCAACAATTCTGCGAGGATCTCAAGACGAATCTCTCCTATTGCTATTGCTCAACCACGCTGGCTGGAGGCGAGCTGGAGACGGTCGAGGAGGTGGACAGCGGTGCCAGTGGCAGTGGCAGTGGCAGTGGCAGTGGTAATGGAACTGGAACTGGAACGGGAACTGAAACTGGGACTGAAACTGGAACTGGCAGTGGTAGTGCAAGTGGCAACGGCAATGACAATGGAAACAATGGCAATGGCAACGATAAGGCCGTGGAGACCGTAGCAAGCGGGCCTGAAGGGCAACAGGGCGGCGACAGCGCCAAGAACAGCAGCCAAGAACGGCTGGAGCGGCCACTTGGCCGTGCACTGTCGCCGCAGAGCCTCAACACGGAGAAGGCTTTCTGTCCCGTCTACGTCATCAATGGTGAATGAGTTTACGCGCACTTCGAGTTCATAGACGCGCTCAGCGGCCATGAGCTCACCTTCGTTTAGCAGTCGGATCAGTCGGAGCATCCGGCGCAGTCACCCACCAACGCAAGCGAACCACACTGAGAGAACCAATCACCCACCCACCACATCTAGAAACCACCTTCATGACGCGCCTGCCTAGCGGATGCCAAAGCAAAGCAAAGAGCTGAGAAGCAACTGCAAGAAACGAGGGAAGTAAAGCGAAACCGAAACCGAAACCGGAACCGAAACCAAATCACATATCCGCAAGTTGGAAACGTACACGAGGAGGAAAGAAAAGAAAAGCCGAAGGGAGAGTTGACAAACATTATAATACCTATACATATAGACACATATATACTTACGACCTCCTCCCCCCAACCCCCTTTTCCCACATATACATACATATATAGCATACTATATACATGTATGGCCTAAGAAGACTTTAGCGAACGCTAACGCAAACGATAACTCCAAAATGTCACTGGGAACCCAAAAGCAATGTCAAGTATTTCTATTTGTGCGTGTGAGAGAGAGAGTGAATGAACGAGAGAGAGAGAGTGAGTGTGTGCGAGCTAATTCTCGATCAATACAATATTTATAACTCTAGTTGATAGCAGAGATTTAACCTATAATCCGAATCCACAGTTAGTATTACGTCGATTCACAATTACGCCACTAAACCTGAAGTTGCAGTATATTGAGGCATCCATCACCAGCAAACCCCCCCCCCAGATATTCTCGAGATTCAGTCACTCAAAAGAGATTGAATATTCGTGCTCCTAACTCCAAACAATATAACTGAGAATCGCCGAGAAAGGCGCCACAGCAAAAACGAGTTGTGAATCGTAAAGCAAACAATATGCATATTTAACCAAAAAGAGTTCGATTTCAAGACAAAATATGATACTATATACAAGGCATAAGAAGAGTTCGTAAAGCAGAAAAGAAATGAAGAAGGAGAGAAGCAAAGTAAAAATTGAAGTTGAAGTTGATGTAAACCCGATCGACATAGAATATTATCTTTGACGTCATTAATGGAAATCGGGCTGATATATGATTATAAAAAACTCGTAAAGCGAGAACACACATAACCCCACCAAAAAAAACAAAAACGAGAGCGATAAAGTCAAACAACCACGAAAGTATTACATATAACGTAATACTTATACCGTATTATATACTCGTACTACATAGTAGGCATGACAAGAGGCCCCCAAGAGGCGTAAAGGTTTATAGGATGGTGTGCTATAAACAAGTTTATAAACATAAGAGTACGTGTTCGTTCGTTCGTTCGTTTAATGAAACTACATACTAGTATATATACATACATACCATAAATAACATACATACATACGCGTTTATAGACGTAAGTTACTTCCCCTTTGCCCCGACACAATCCCCATTATTGTTGAGATTCCTCGTATAGCATCGCGTTTGAGTTTGTTGAATTGCCAATTTGAATTTATTAGCTGTTCTATTTGAGGATTGTACTATTGTATTGTTACGAGCTTTCTGTTCCCCATCCTATCTATAGGTTCTTGTGATAATTTACTATTATTATTATACAGATATATCTTGTATATCTTGTGCTTGTTCCAGTTGATCGGCATGAGGCGCTCTCTCAATTTTTCACCAACCTAAGCAAATACTAAGCTAGAACATACCCGTAGCAACTAGAGTTATAATATGATATGAATACCTATTCAGAATTGAGTAAGCTCAACGTTCGAAGGACAAATCACGCGCGGAAACACGAACCGGAACTGAAACCGGAACCGGCATCGGAGTTAGAAACGCAATCAGATTAGAGACGCACAAGCAAAGACAGAGATGAAACTATTTAATGTAAAGGAAACCACTTTTAAGATATCTAAACATATTTTTTTTTGTCTACCATAACGGTATAGGATAAAGTATATACAATATATTATATATAAATATATATGTATATGTGTATGTATGTGTACAACTGAATGCTATACAAAGGTTTTTAGTACTTTCACATACGGAAGATAATCTCTTGTATATTTTTCAATGCCAAAGAGTTTTTACTAGCCTAAGTTGAAATTGCTTTCTATATATCGTATACCTAGAGATGCGCACACAAGTACACGAACATAACTCAATATGTGGTAGTGCGTGTGTGCAAGTCTTATGTGCTCGGAACCAATGATTTAAATTAGAACTTGATGACAGGTCTCTATAGACAAACTATATACCATATTCAAGTTGAGGAAAGCGGATGCGGAGTGGGTGATCCCACTGCGATTGAAACCTACACACACACAATCACACGCTAGTGTACGTGTACGTATAACTTAGTTATCTCAATTTTATAAATGTATTCAGACTAAATTTTTAACTAGTATTACTATAACTTTGTATGCATTTTCTTACATGTATTTATTGTACACCGACTTGGACACAGCTCGAGAAAAAAAACCAAAAAAAAAACAAAAAATTAAATCGAAACGAAAATCGAAATCGAATATTAAATATGGCAAATCAAAATTGAAAAATTGAAATATATTTACAAGACAAGTATATATATATATATATATATATACATATTAGAATTTATTAAACTAGTTACTAGTTGCGATGAAGGAATTCAAACTCATCAGCAATTATACGGAGAACTCCTAACCCAGTAGCCAAAACCGAATCAAAAACCACATAAGTATTACAAAAATAAATAAAAGTCAACATTACAGTTATACCCGAAGATAACCCGCATTTTATTAGAACTTCTTTGAATTAAAATATACATACATATATATATGAAATGGAAAAAAACTGAAGAAAAATCAAATAAATAAAAAACTTTGAAAACTAATGAAATTTCCATCAAAGCGAGTGTTTTATTTGGGAGAGGGAAATCCATTCATGGAAAACAGGTAAATAATATACATACGATATATAGTATGTATTTATGTGCGGAACTGAATGATTTACATGCAAATCGCATTGGTTAATTACATTATTTGGGTCAAGTTAGGCACAGACAATACTCTCGGCACTGCCTTAATAATTTTCTGAATAAGCCATAAAATTATGCCATGTAATGGGAGCAGTCAGGCAGTCCAGCGAATACACAAAGAGTCGACGAGAAATTAACCAAATGCTAAAAGGAAATACGAAAAAAACAACAACGCAAAATTGAAATAAATACATAAATAAGGAAGAAACGGATATACTCGCCATCGCATTGGTATCTCTCACTGGGCATGTATCTGTGGCGCAAGTGAGAGGGAGATGTAGAGAGAGAGAGAGCGCAAACGATGCCGGGTAAGGGTTGCGACTCGACAGATAGAGAGAGGGAGAGAGAGAGAGAGAGAGAGCGCCCAGAAAGGAACTTTTGACTCTTGCCTGGATGTAACGTAGTCCAAAAATCGTCAGGGAGATGCAACGCATCATTTCCCCAGCTATCACGCACTCTCTCTCTCTCGCTTCATGTTCTCCCTCCCACACGTTCTATCCTATTCACTCTGGTCGGCTCTCGGCTCGGATCTCTCCCTCACTGCTTTGTGGATGCTGTGTTGTGTACCCCTGATTCGTGCTGCAGTTTGTGGATGCTGTTCAGCTGGCGGCGCGGCCCTATGTACCCAGCGCACAATCATGTCTATATACCATGTATCATGTAGCGACTGCTTACCCGGGATTTGAACCACGCCCTGGCCAACTGAGCTGGCCGAAAACTAGGTTAGCGTTTCTTGGGTTCCTTCTCTTTCTCCTTTTCATTTCTTTCCTTTTTTTTTGTTCTGCCAACAAAAATTGCGAGCCCTTTTATGGGAGCCTCGAGTTGCCTCGAGTTGATTCTGTTGGCTCTTTAATTCAATTAGCATTTTATTTGTCGCCTTTGTCAACAGGCAAGGCGAGTAGGACAAACTATCCACACTGTCCACACCCTTCTCAACGCCCTCCACACCTATGCCCATCCCAGTGGGATAACAGCTAGCACCCACTTTCACCTCCACCTCCTGCTACTGCTCCTTGTCCTGCCCTTGTCCGCCCGATGGGGCCTCAGCAATGGGCAATAATTGTGGGCGCGCCACATTGCAATTAGATACAAAAACAAGTTTACACAAATGCACCCTGTTTGGCGGCAAACTAAAGCCAAAAGGTGAATGTCCTTTGCAAGCCTCTCCACGCATGCGCCACACAAATCCCAGCCAGACTCAGAGGTGGCCAGAGCAGGCTGTGGCCCCAGCAGCGCCCACTTCTATTGCTCGACTCTTCTGCGAATGGGCTCGACTGCATCCGCAGGCTGTGTCGCACCTCTTGAGTACTAGCAAGTCCTTATAGCCTTACCTATATGTGCGTGTGCGTATGTTTGTATGTACATATGTATGTATATGTGTGTGCCCCTACTGACCGCACAGGCACGCACGAAGCAGAGCTCTAGCTGAAGAACTCTTCAAGCCGATTCTTTCTAAGGTGGAAACATTTTCAAAAGAAGTTGCCTCGATTTTTCTAATGGAAATCTGTTGGATACTATTTATATTATATATATTATATTTATTTATAAATATAAATAAATATAATATATATAATATAAATAATAACCAATATTATATTTATATTATATTATTATTATATTATATTATGTTATTTATTAATTTTCCTTAAAAAGTCAATCTGGTTTTCTTTGCGCCAGTCACAAAACATTCTAAACAAAACTAAATTTGTTTTGGAAAACTATTTGAAACTAATTTGATTATAATTAGGTAATATAGGTCTTCATTCATCCAAGCTGTTTCTTGATTTAGAAGAACTATTCATTCAAAGCTAATAAATGCAGATCCTAACTGCCTTCTAGTGTATTCCCTGCCAAAGCCGCTAAATTTCTAGCCATTTGGCTGGCTAAATGAAGAAGAGCGACACCTTATATTTATAATTACAACTATGGTTCCAATTTATTTTTAACGGTAAAGGAATTCCAAATCACAAGCTAACTTACTTCAAATCAATAAACCAGTGATGAACTACTTTTAAAAGATGATCAGGTGATATCTACAACGATTAGAGCTGTATAAGCTATGTTAACATTATAGACTTATTAACAGTATATACAGTATTTACTGTATCTACTATATCTTATGTATCTTCTGCTACTACATCTGCTACTATATCTTTATATACTTAAGTGCAGTATGTACTACGTAATACTAAATCATTAATTAATACAATAGTATGCGCAGGCAATTCTAACATATTTCAATATTATTTAAACTGTACCCATATAGGAATGTATTCCTTTGCATGCACCTTCATACATCATCATATATTCGCCAATTCCAATTTCTCATCTCGATGCCATTTAATTATGCAATCTGCCGCATTTGGCGCAGTTAGCCGAAACTCACGTGCTGCCGTGTTTCAGCAGACGGACGACATTATCGCCAATAATCATCATCATCATCTCTCATTTATCATCATTGCACTTTGTCTGACAATTCGCGCAACGAATGCCGTGTGCAGTAGACTGCAAAAATGACAACAACTGCGGCAGCAAAGGCAGCGCCGCCAACAACAGCAACAACTAAAGCGTCAGCCTCTGCCGCTGCCACTGCCGCTGCTGTTGACGTCGCTGCTGCGACAGCAGAACTGAATATCGTAAATGCCTACGATAATACGATAAGTAAAAAAACGTCACGACGCAGTCAGCCGCTGCTGACGACGTATGCCGACAACGACTGTTGCTGCGACGCTGCCGTTGCCGGCGTTGGCGCTGACGTTGACGCTGGCGCTGGCAGAGCGCTTTTTCGTTGTTGGACTGTTTTGAGTTGTTAGTTGCGTTCGAACTCAGTCATAAGCGAACTGTTACGAGTGATGGAAGAGTCAATACGGTGGCTGCCAGCGATACCCAAACAACAGCAGCAGCAACTGCGACACGAGCAACATCAACATCAACACAAGCAACAGCAACAGCAACAATAAAAAAAGATATATAGTTAAACAAAAGTAATCGAAATTGCAATCGAAATCAGCATTAGATCGGCATCGGTTGCTGATTTTGTCGAGTCAAGTCGAGGTTTTTGTTTAAATCGCTTGACTAGTCATTGCAATTAAATCTAGTTGTGATTCCCGTCCATGTTGTTGTTGTTGTTGTTTTTGTTGCTAAACAAAGTTGTCATTGTTGTCTCGAGTTGTTGTTGCTGCTGCTGCTTCTACGCGCCGTTGTAATTGCTCGCTTACATTTTGTTTTATCTTTTTTCTCAAGTGCTAAACAAAACTATTTTTGTACAAGTTGTTAGCTTTTGATACCAACAACAATATTAACAAATAAACAACAACAACAATAAATAATAAGGTGAACAACAAGCCAAACAATCCAGTGAAAAAAGCAACAATTTTCTCAGATCTGCGCGTCGTCCATTTTGTCTGTGCTGTGCCCCTTTCCGTTTCCGGCAATCGCAACAAATTTTTGGCCAAGGCAGGCAAACAACAAGAGAACGCGCGCGCAACAATCAACGCTCCTCGTACTTCTCGTCTCGTGTCTCGTGCGCTGCTCGCCCCCTTGTCGCATTGTCAGCCACCCCCTCATTGGCCCCAACTACGCCACTGCCATAAGCCGAGCGAGGGCAGGACAGAATCCTAACTGCGACATGCGAAGCGCATAACAAAACAAAAGCACGACAACTGCCATTCCATGTGAGAGGAACCAGAGGAAACCCCAAAAAGTAAGTGCCACATATGTTAACTGTGTCTCTCTCTCTGTGTGTGTGTGTGTGTGTCCTCTGGAAGTGAGAAATGCGCCTGAATATCCCACTTGGATATGGAACTGAGGCTAATTACCTCAGCGAAGCTCTTTAATCCATTTCCCCAAACGCAATCAAAACTTCGGGTGCCCTTCTCGAGTTACAAACAGACATGCATATGCATGTCGCATGACACACACACACACACACACGTAAAACTATCGTACACACTTATCGGAAGCGCGTATTTGTTTTCACATTTCTTGGTCTTCCATTAGAAAGACATTGGAATGTCGTATGTGCTTTGAGCTTTGTCTTTCTTCGCTGCCTTCGCTGCTGGGCCAAAGCAAACCCATAGAAGTGCCGCAAAAGAGACGATGCAACGCAAAAGAAATTTGTGGCAAACGTTACGAGTAATTGCGAAAGAAATGGAAAATGGAAACGTAGTTGAAGAAGCAAACGGCGAACAGGGCCAACTACTAATGCGACACTATGAAACTGGGTCAGTAGAGTGGCTAGAAGGAGGAAGTGAATCTGTCTCCCAACCAAACCAGGCAGATCACTTCAATGCTAGAGAGACTCCATTGGGTTCCCAGTACAGTCGATTAGGATTCCTTTGCCCACCTCAGGGATTCGGTTAACTTAGTTATCTCTGACCCCAGCTGTACCTCAGTGAACCTATAGGCACCTCCTGGGTGTGCCAATAAGGCGATTAGGCTCTTATCCCATATCCCTACATCAAATAGATCAATCATGAAATCAGTATCTAAGCTCTACGCACTGCAATCAATACTTTCTGTTGTTGTTAATCTCTATGGAAGTATTCAAACCTTCGTCAAAGTTCCATTTCAATAATATCCACATTCATCGAGAGCCTTTTGAATGCTTGTCCGTCATGCGAGGGTTGAATCCGCCACCTTTCTAAGCTCCTTCCGTGGTGGCGGTGGTGTGTTTTGCGCTGACCCTTGTGGGTGGTTGCTTCAAGGCAAAAACAAAATACAAAAAAAAAAACAGAAAACAATTCAAAGAAATACAGGCCAGACATGAAATATATCTGCATATCGCGAGGCGTGCGCGAACATTGAGCTAATGAGGCGACGACCTCACCCACCTCAGGGGGTGGTTGCGACTTAGGATTGCGTTGGCATTGCCCAACCCTGGCTGACCAAAGGAACGCGTTCAAATCCACCCACCCGGAGACAGCGGGCGAGCACTCTTTAGATTTTCCTTCGATTTCTATTTATATCACATCAGTTCGGTTCAGTTGAGGTCACCCGTTGCTTGTCTAGGGTAACTGCAAGTCGTCCGCTGGCTAAATATGTGTCCATCTGCTCGTCAATCTCATGCCCATTCCCATTCCCAGTTCTGTTCCCATTCTCATTCCTAATTCGGTATTCGTATACAATTGCATATCCGGTTCTCAATGTGGGCGCCGTCTCTCAAATAGATGCAGATCTAACTGCGTCTGCATCTGCATAAAAAACAAGAGCGAAATTAATGAAACACACATTTTGTTGTTTCCCTTTGACTTTGGCGCCGATCGTCGTTGGGCTGTGGGTGCGTCCGTCTGTCGTTTGTTTATAATCTATCATCGGGCACTTTTGTGCAACTGTCATAAACAGCAGCAACAACAACAACTGCAACGGGAACAACAAAAACAATTATAGTCTGCGATCTGTAAACAAGCAAATGATATGGAAAATCGACCTGCGATGAACCCGTCCGCGACAGGTGGTCAATGTGGGTGCAGCAACTGAAGCACAGCCACGATCATTCCCGAACATGTTGCAACATTTGTTGCATCAAAGAAGAAGAAGCAGAAGAAGATGAAGGGAGAGAAATAAAGCTGCACAATTAACGCAAGTTTGTTAGTTTGCGTCAGCTGAAAGCTCCCAGCAACCTGAGCAATACCTTGCCTTATGCACTCTATGCACCTTATATATAGTAGACCAGAACTGGCCACAGCACGGGACGAGGCGGAGCGGGGTGCAGTCGTGTTAGCCATCAAATGTTAATGGCATTAAGCAAGCTTTCAATTTGCGCGACGGTGTTGGTGTTAATGTTGTTTCTGGTTGTTGTCGTTGTCGTTGTTGTTCTTGTTCAGCTTGTTGTTGCTGTTGTTGTTGCAGTGCGGTAGCAAGAACACATGCGACAATTCTCAGACGAAGGGCGAGGAGGGCGTCACTTGCAACTGGCCATGGAAAAGACAAAAAGCAACTGAGGAAAAGTCAGCACTAAAAGCGATGAGGTCCAACATCGGTGGAAATACAACAATGTTTTTTATGTTTGCCGCCTCACTGCATTTTTGCGGTTTAACTTGCGTTTGGGTCGTTAATGGTCAGCGCATGTACGGATTGGACGAGACGAGGCGGGGCGGGGGCAGAAGGGGGTTGGGAAGAGACGCCACGAGGATGCATAGGGGCACTTGAAGGGGCTGGCACCGTTAGTTTCTCCGACTAATATGCATTTCATGAACATCCGCTGCAAGGTCTGCAGGCTTAATCAACTGAAAAGCCTCGACAAACACACACAGACACACTATTAGAGTATCTTTTATACTATATATAAAGAACTAAAGATACACAAGTATCTGTGGCATACTAAGGCAATCGTATTTGCATCAATTATACACATCCCTAATAAATCAGCAAGTGTCAGCAAGAACAACATCAACTGCCACATATAGCGCTTTGCAACTTAGTACGAAGTGAGAAAATCCCACACTTCCACAATCTCTTCCCATATGAGGCACGACTCGGCCTCATGAGCCACGCAACGCGTAGCATTTGTTCTCACTTGCTCACTTGTTTGTTTTGATACGCATTCCCCGCCCGAAAGACAGCCGATATTTCCATATTTTCGATTTTCCGCTGCGTGCGTTTTTCATATTCCCAGACAGCTGGCGGCAGCGAAAACTTAAATGGCACACGACCTCGCCGCGAAAAGCCAAAGCAAACACTTGGCCAATGCGTTGTGGCACGCAGCTCGCAGGGGAAGGGGAATGGGAAGGGGAAGAGAGGCATGCTGCAGTCGCTGAAAGTGTGGCAACTTGCTACGCATCAGTTGTAGAGATACAAATTTATAGTATTACTAATCCATATAGAGTATTCTATGTAGGGTGAGCACGACCCTCATCAATCTGTCAAGATCGCTGAAAATCCATTGGATTTTTATTAGATTTTTAGTAGGTTTCGCTATAAACAATATCGGGGCACTATAAGCAGTCATCCGGATAGTCAGCCGTCCATCAAGCAGCGCGACGTTGCCAATCCATAATCCACTCCGATCCCCTGTTCCCGATCCCAGCCCCCCGCCATGCACCAGATGCTCACAATGGCAGCTATAAAAAAAAAAAAAAAAATAGTGCGTACTTTTTTCCTTATGAAATTTCCACTTGTTGTGCGATCGTCTCAACATTTCAAGGGCATCAAACGACGCACGTTCCAAATTTTTCATATCGAAAGCATTGCTAAAAATGCAAAATGATTTCAAGTTGCTGATGATGCAAATATAATACAAATAATGACATACTACTCAATGCTATTCCATTGTGATATAACCGGTTCTTTTTTTGTGTTCTCTGCTCTTTCCATTTCAGAACGACCAATTTGCTAACGAAAAGTCTTAAATATAACTGCTTCTGCAAACCGAATGACTGATTTTTCTGAACCAATAGCACTTACCTCTTAGCAAACTTTATACTTATCGATAGAAGATACCCTAGAGACCCCGAAGTGCCAAGCATGGCCGTTCGTCTACAATAATCACAGTGTGTTTATCATTAGTAACACTGAGCACCGTCTAAACGAAGGTGGCCCACGCTCAACACGAAATATACAGACAAAGAAACTAATACAGAGACAGACAAACGAAAAGAGTGAGTGAGAGAGAAAGAGAGAGAGAGGGTGGAATGCAGCGTTGTCCCTACCTACATGAGATGCGAGAACGTCTACTGGATCAGCCAAGGGAAACACTACAGCTGGAGAACATGGAGCGGGCCAATCTACTGGACAATCGCCAGTCGGCCTCGGAGTCGCATCAGGTCGGCACTGTGGTCAAGGTAGGGGCTGTTGGATGTACTCGTACCAAGGATTCCAGTCATATGCAATATCAAGCTCTCAGCTCTCACACTTCGATTCACATTCATTCACACCAAAATTCCCAATTCATTTGTACAATTCATTACACAAAGTCCTCGAATGCGAAAAACATTCGTAAGATATTCAACTGAAGAATCGCTTGTAAATGTTGCATATGAATTCAGATACTCTCTTATCAAAAACAAACACACAGACATGAAACTCGAATACCAAGTATATACTCTCTTTACATATACTTCTTTATATATACCAAATATATCTACGTATCGAATGTGCTCATTAATCTTTTATTGTTTGAGCTTTCCAATTATAGAAAAGTTCAGTTTACCAAGTGAAATTCATGTAAAAACCCATTGATTGACCGTTTGATGTGATCAAAACATCCCAAAAATGTGAAAAATCATAAGCCAAAATCCTTGCACGAGTAACGGAACGATTCGCCCTATACTTTGCCTTTTTTGCAAATAAGATTATCAACTGTAAAGCTTTTTGTTTTTAATTTGGCAATAAATTGGAATTGACAAAGTTTTATTTCATAATTTTCGCATGCCTTGACTTTATGTAATATCAAAAGATCTCATTGCGCGATTCACAATGAGTTCACAAAGGTACTAAAAAACATTGTGAATGGCAACCGAGACAGACAGACACTATACATATGTATATCTTTATCTATATTGTCTATTATATCGATGTAAATACAAATTCCAATTTATTGTTGTTGTTAAACTGAGTCGTTAGTATCCAAGATCGATCCCACCTAACTTGAATTCTCTTAAAACATTTTGCAACACTACAATAACAGCTACAAGGCGACGGCTATCACACGAGTCCCGCTCACCAGCGCACACCTCTAGTGCCGCACGATCTGGGCGAGGATTTCAATTTGGATTTCGATGATGACTTTCCGATCGACGCCCGAAGACCGAAAAATGCCAAGTAAGTGTGTTCCATTGCGATTGAACTATGTTTCTGCATTTCTATTGTAGTCCCGCCTATTCTACTCGTATATCAATGTGTTCCTTTTCATGTGTTGTCCATTGTTAACCAAATAACTGATATCAAACTATAGAACACACACACATCTAAATGTTTCATAAGCCAATAACAACTACTTGTGTTACAGTCTCTACTTGTCTACCTGTACTAGCTCTTGTATAACATACATATCGTATTTGTTATCGTTTATCGTTCCTCTTTACTCAGCTTGAAGTGCTTTTTAGTTCTCATCTCTGATCAGTCTCCTCTCTTACACAATACTTTATGCTCGTATCTATCCAGAAGTGGCCCAACTAGTTCCTAGTTCCTCCGGCCTAGTTCCTTCCTGCTGTGGGTCTTCGCAGCGGACCCACAGCTCTTCTTCTTAGCTCTAAGAACTCGTAGATCTTACTCCTGTAAAATCTCATTTAACTAATACGCAAGATACCATTGCAGCGGCAATCATCCTCCGGTTCTGACGCAACCACAGAAAAGGTCAGATTTGGTATTATCACTGGAGCAATCGTTTTGATCTGCCTACTACTATCCATATAAGTTAACTAATATCTAATCTATAAATTAACATACATAGTACATCTAAAGTAAATAACATAAGTCCCCAATAATTTATTCCCAACACTAAGGATAGTCCTCGAGCTCCGAACACTATTTGAATTTGCTTTGCCTACACACACAATCAACTAGTTGCCCCTAGAACTATTCTCGATCTCACTCACGCATAGTGTAGAAATCTCTAAAGCACCCAAACAGAACTAGCACTAAACCCAAAACCGACAAGCTAAAAATATATTTTATAAGCAGGCTAACGACCCAGGCGAGCTTACCCGAATATACTCGTATGTACTCGTATACCTATTCAACTCCTGGCCAAATTTTGCCCATTTTTCGCCTATTGTAGGCTTTGTTGGATTGTCATCGCATTGTCATCGGAATTGTCGGGATTGTTTGGCAACTGGGCGGATTATAATGTCAATGAACTAATGCCGCACAACAGGCACATTGCCTTACATTTCCGATTATGTCGGCTTTGTTCCATCTGCAACTCTCACTCGCTCTGTTTTTTTCTTTCCGCACTCTTTACGCTTCTTTTTGTAGAGCGATTCGGAAGAAAAGAGGCATAAACATCGCTTAAACAATGCAGCTTGCAACCATGTAAGTTGCAGAAGTTGCAAACAAATTACGCAACTTGACAACTCACAGCAGACAACACGCCAAAGCCAGCGACAACATTCCACTTGGCTGACTGCACAGTGGGGTGGACGGGTATCGTGCGTGACACGACAAGGTTGCATTAAAAATATTCTCACTATTTCAGTTTTTGAGCTGTGTGTGTCACGCACCCATCTCTATTTCGCTGGCAGCGAAGCATGCCAAGATTTCTGCCCCAACTGCGCCCCAAAACTGACTGAGACACTACCGCACGGCTTGATGATGCCACGCCCCATACGCGCCCTATTCAATCTCCTCTCTGCAAGTCACTGTACGAATGACTTACATTCGATAGAAGAAGAGCAGAAACAAAGTGGTGACAAGGCGCAACAAGAGCAACACAAGTATCGATGCTTGTGAACACTGGACAAGCTGGAAAAGGCGAACATTGAGTGGTGTCCTAGTTTGAATCCTTCTCCATTGTAATCCACTTATCGATCTAACCTTGTGTCGGCTCCCCTTCTGATGGATGCCTATTTCTGGGCCTCTGAAGAAGCGACGCATGATTAGATGAGTGCACACAAGGTTAATGATTGACACCATCAGTTCTAGCGATGAAGCAACCAGTTTTTTATAGCTCCAATCCACTGACACTGAGGGTAGACCAAAGACCATGTGCTATAAATAACCTCAAGCAAAAGCGCCAACTAAAAACAGACTGCCCTCAGACCACGGCCCAATCTCATGCCCACATCATACCCCTCTGCCCCTAAGTCTTCAATATGTTCTGTTGTTAATAACCCAGCCTGATGTTCAGTGTCATCGCAAAGGGAGTTGCCCCAGCTTGAGTAATTTTAGCCCGCCTATAGGGGGTTCCTAAACCATTACCAACAGTAGCTGAAAATTAGTTGCGAAGGTCCAAAGAGCTCTCCACTTGAACTTTAAGTTAATGTGTCGATTGAGGAGGTTGAATTGAAGCTTTTTCTACTTAATATTACTCAATGTGCAACCCTCAACTATTGCTGCGTTTATAAGATGATGTAACTAATCTATTCAGTCTATTGCTCAGTTTAAAGCGTCTCTAACAGCTAATTTAATCATATGTCTACTAAGGGGTAGCATACGTAGCTGATCTTATGTTCATGCTGATTAATTTAATGATTTACCTTTTTTACATTTTCCCTTCACTTTGCACGTTTCAATATCAATATTTTTTTTTAATTGAGTAGGTTTTAAATCGTCAGATAATATACAAATTAAAAAGGCGTGACTGACTTCTATTGTTGGAAATAATAAAAATATAGCACATGTTATTGAAGCTCCTACTACCCTTGCAATTGCTGTACAGGGTATGCAAATCATGTCGACTGTATTACACTACTCAGAATCCCCACTGGGCTCGCTCGTCAATTCAGTTGCAGCGTCGTGTCCATCTGGAAGTTATTGCAACTTAACCTCCTTTTGCTCAGGTTTTGCTGCCCGCCAACTGCGGCCCAACTTTGTCGGCTTACACTTACTTCCTTCTGGCTGACTCTGGGTGCGGTTGCTCGACTCTTTTTTGTGGCATTTTTCCCCCTGTTTGCGATTTGCCGTTTCCACATTCTTATTCCCGTTCTCATTCCCGTTTGCGTTCCTGTTCCCGCATCCCATTCCCGTTGCTTGGGCATGTCTTTCAGTGCACTGCGGCGCAGTTGTTGGCGACTCGCGACGCAAATCCTCCTCTGCCCTCGAGCAGTGCAACCCCTTCCCGGGCGACGCACCCTGCAGCCAAATTGGGCAGGCACATCGATACACGCAACGAACGTAGCAGGTCCTGTAGCGCACAGATGAGGTCGTTCGAGCCTTGCCGGCTGGCGAGTGGCGAATGGATGAGCAAAACAGAATGCGAAGTTGGTTGTTGTGAAAAGCGCACAAAACAAAACTACGCAAAACACACACACGATATAGGCAGCAAACGAACCCGAAACGAAACACTTTTACGATATTGGGATGGGTAGCGTCGCATCGCCAGAGCCTGCGAAAAGAAACTCGAAAGGGAACTGAATTCGGCAAACTGCTGCGTTGACGCTGGCGTCGCAGTTGGGTTTATCGTAAAAGTTGCTGGCAGCGCACAGTGGTTCAACTAAAGTAGTGAGTGTGCTCGAAAAACAGTAAATAGAAACGAGCGCAGAGCAATTCTCGAGCGTCATTATTCAAACTGCGAATTCCATAAATTACACGAATACAATTGAATTGTTGGAGACTGCTGTGCGTAGCAAGCAGCTTTTAGTTGATAGCTTTTGAGCTGAGAGGTTGCCAGCTGGCATAAAAGTGCGTTTAATTGTGATAAAACACATGAACTGTCTTTAGTCAAAATATCATGTATATATGTATGAGAATAATTTTAACAATCAATAAGAATCATAAATTTATTTAACTCGCATAGGTTTATAATTGTTATTAATTATTTTATACATAATCATATGTATATATATTTTATATATATATTTAAAATATTCTTCAAGGTGCAATTTAAAACATTCTTCAAGGTGCAATTCACTTTGTCATTCCGAACAGAGTTTCGTTTGTGATTTGTGCAGTCTCAACCACTGTGCTTACTTTGACACGCTCTGTGGGGTGGGCTCCGACTGGCCTGCTTGTGCATGCACACGCACACAAGCACACAAACACACACACCGTGTGCCCGTGGACAATGTGGGTAATTGAGTTTTGGGCTGTTGCTTTAGGTTAACTGACAGCTCGCCCTTCCTCATCCTTTTCTCTTACACCCCCTCTCTGCCTACCGCTGCCTCGCTCTCTTTTCATTTCTTCCTTTGATTTTCTGATACGACAGGCATCGACTTGTGCCGCTCCGAATATGTTGTGTGGGCTGCACTTTGAAATTGAAATTGCACAATCACCCTGTTGTCGCTGGCCGCACAGTGCGACCCACCCCTGCACCCTGCTCCCTGCTGCCTGCTTCCTGCTCTCCGGCTCGCCGTTGTTTGATGGGTTTCGCCGTGGGAATCAAAATACGTTTTGCTTTTTCCAGCTCGCTTTTTCATTCATGTTTTCCTAACAAGTGACCCATTTTCCTAATGCATTGTTAAAGGAAAGCCAAACTGAAAGCTGCACAGCTCCCAAACAAACTGCGAGTCCATTAATTCAACAAGAGCCCCACTGGGAATGCACATTTAAAGATACCCTATAAAGTAACAAGTACTTTTATTTGGGCTGAACACGATGCCTTTCTGCATATGGTATTTTGAATCTAATTTGCATATATAGTATATATAATGTCATGTAATTATCGAGTGTAGAGTGATCAATAGTTGAAAGATCATGCTGAATGCATTCACAATTGGACTGAATCAAGTCAACAAAAGCCACTGAGAGGGGCAATCAGCGCCAGAGTGATAAGCTACTGAGCCACTCAGCGAGGAGCCGCACACACAAGCCCCACACATATGTACATACATATATGTGCGCCCAGTGCTGTACACACATACATATATATATCTATTCATCCACTTACCCAGACGAACGCCCGTCCAAGTTGCAAATCTGAAATGTAAACGGAACTAAGACCATTTCGAGCTTTGTCAACAAGCTACATTTGCCAGCAAAGTGGGCTGCCGAGAGAGGTTCGGCAAGGGGGAGAGGGGCACACTGTAATCACGGGCGAACGAGTCATTAACATGTCAATCAAAATGGAAAAAAAGAATCAGAGGCAAAAACGAAAACTGAAAACAAAAATAAAATAAAATAAAAGAATTAAAAAGGAAAATTCAGCTCTTTATGCAAATAGCAAAAAAGCATACTATGAATGGCAATGCTAGAGTGAGAGAGCGATCAACAGAGGGAGAGAGAGAGAGGGAGAGGTACATACATATATACATACATATATGGGGACTCACAATGTGTCCTACTTTCTGGCATACGCGGTATGTTTCCCCTACGCGCCACTACAAGCGGCATCCACAATAGCATCCTCGTATTACAACAAACAGAGAGAGAGAGAGAGAAAGAGAGAGGGAGGGAAAGAGAGAGAGCAGGAGCGCAGTACTGAGCTGCTCCGCTTGCACACGAGGGACAAAGACAGCATTCGCACGAGCACGAGAGCAAAAAGGAGAAGCCAACGCAGATTCGGCGCACAGGGGCGGCTGCTGCAGAGGCACGGCTGGCTGGCACACACTGACGATGAAAGAGGACTCTGGCCGAGACGAGCCTTTTCAGTTGTAGTTGGATAGTAAAGGGTCTTGGACGTGTTACGTACACCGTTCGCAAGGTAGCCAAGACAGAGCAGTCAGTTTTGAGTTCAAGTGACAGGCACAATCAGAATTTATTCTGGCCAACAGACACAGACTAGATTCTCAATTCCATACACTCGTACAACATTTGAAATAATATTCAAAAACTTTTTTTTCGTCTTTTTGTTTCTCGATTGAGCTGTGCCAAAGCCAGTCAGAAATCAGTGAAGAAAATGTGATTAAGTGATTGAGAATCAATTATACAATTATACATACATATATGTGAATTACATGTATCTAGTGTAACTGAAGAATCGCAACAAACATTAATACATTATTATCGACGGCTTTGTGCAACTTTTTGCTAAAGTTTTCTCGCGAAAATTCTTTGAAACAATTTGCTGCTTGTCTTTTGGGCATTGCAAGAGATGCGTTGGGCGCGCTTAAGGTTTTGTCTCTCCTGGTCTCGATAGCACCGGGCAGCTATACACACACAAGTACATGTTCACACACACACCTAACACACACATACACACACAAGTACATGTTCACACACACACCCAACACACACATACACACATGTACAGTTGAAAACTCACTCCCACACAGCATAAACAGCGAGTGCGCGAAATTCACTCTCGAGCATCTTCAGCGCCCGCACTGAATTATAACTGTGTGCAGCAGTGTATACAATGTATTCGTGTGTGTATGCCTATGTACATGCAGCGCATACACACACACACACACAGAGGTTGCGAGTTAATCTCACGCAGACAGCTTCCCCTCTCGGGCAACTTTGGCGGAATTCGCGACTGAGGGTTGAAACTGTCGCTGCGAGCGAAGCGTGTGGCGACTGTCGCTGAGTTGTTTACTTGCTGTGTCCGATGCGGAGAAGAGAGGTCACTAGGTCGCTCCGGGACACTTTCCAAAGCAGCAACAACAACACCAACAGCAATAAGAACAAGAACAACAAGAGGAGCAGCAACAGCATGAGAGTAGAGCGGCTTAAGTTGCGCGCAAGGTTTGCGCTTCTGGCCACGCCTCATTTGCCCATTTGTCAAATGCATTTCAAATGCGTTCCACAAAAAGTCAGAGAGCAACACTCACACACACGCACACGGCAAACAGATACAGTGAGAGACATTTAGGTTCGAGAACAACAAAAGAGTTGTTGCATACTTTTGTGCGCTGCGTGTGCAACACAAGCTGCAAATTGTTTCATTAATATTTTACGCCACAGCCAAAGAACAACGACAAAGTGAAGCGCGTATTGTGAAAATAAAGAGAAGGCCTAACACATAAAACAGTTAACGTGATCGCCAGTGTTATCGCGTTATCGTTATCGATATCCAACAAGTGCCAGCGAACGCATCGAAAGATCATCAGCCAGCAAAACGGAGACCGACACGGAAACGGAGACAATGGGCGGCGGGGAAGTGAAGGTCGCTACCGTCGATGTTGAGGGCGGCGACAACATGGCAACTCTGCCGGTCTCGCGCTCCCACACCGCCGGCAGCACCGACAGTGCCGAGAAGAACAATGCAGCCAACAAGGAAATGGAGCTGAAGAATGTTATGCCACAACCGTTGCAAAGGTGCGCTTGGGGCACAATCGAAAGCTTAGAATGGGGCAAATCAGGGTGGAGCAGTAAAGGGGCGACGGGCTGAAGGGTTGCAGATTTTCCTAAGCGAGAGAGAGAGAGAGAGCGAGCAAGTGAGCAGCCGGCGACTGGGGCGGGGGGTACCCTGTAAAATGTGGGTGCTCTGTGGATGCTACTCAAGGCCGCCAAAGCCAACACAAAAAAAGAGTCAGGCCCTGATAGACATATCATGTATAACAGTTAGATACACACACACACCTTTCCCGCACACTCCATTGTATATACACACACACACATACACCCACACATACAAATACACTTGTGTTGTATATACAAATTGTAATGCTATCCACTTGACTGTGTACATATATACATATGCGCATCTAGTTACTACTACTAACTACGCACACACACACACTCACATACATACATAAATAATGACACATGTAGTGAGGTGCTGAACTCACGAATCCATTGACCCCTTGTCATCACACATAGACATGCATACATAGATAGATATATGTATATATATGTACGTATACCCGATTCCTGATTCCCGACTCCCGATTGTCGTAGTTGCACCCGAGTTGTAGCGCGTAAGCTACACTGATTGTTGCCTCTACTCGTTGAGCCACGTTTGTCAATTGTCAATTGTCGATTGTCGTCTTATAGGGTTTGCTACACGTTCAAGCCAAATCCAAATAAGCACAGTTTCATGCCAGCGAAAATAACGGTCCAGGGCACATATCAAACCAATCCGATAACGGGACCAATCGAACTATGGTAATATGCAAACACCATGAAACTATATTCCCGACTTCCGACATCCGATTTCCCCACCTTCAACTGAATATCAATTATAAAGATAGGCAAACACACACACAGACACAGAGATACACAGAAACATTCGCAATATATGAAAACGATTTACAATCTCTTAAAATCAGCAGTAATCAGATCTTGACTTTTTGCAGTTATCTCATTCTACTTTCAATACATATAGTATGTATTTATCAGTTGTAATTAAGATACTTTCGTTGCTATTGCTGTGTGCATTGCAAACACTCACACACACACACACAGAGATACTGCCACACTTTACAGCATCAGCTACACACATACATTTGCAAATGGGCGTTGAAGTGGGGGTGAGATACTTGTTTCTCGCTGATGTATCTAACTGGGTCAAATAATGCAAATGAGTTGCATGCAATGCGATGCCGCACAGTGGGGCAAAACACACAGCATGTGTGTCGGACAGAGTGAGAATTGTAAATCAGTTACCAATATATCATAAACTACAGAACTGCTTGAGCTGAGCTCGGATATACACAAAGTCTTTAGAGTCATCATCAGCAGCGAATGCTTAAGTTAGTTTGTGTTGTCACATTACTTCTGCCAGCCACTGTGCAAGGCTTGGTGTCAACAACGAGCCAAACTCGTAATAGACGTTGATTGGCATCGATTCCAACGCGGTGTCTGATGTCGTCGGCAATATCTGGGTCTATAGCTTTGCATGCGAGTAGGTTATGCACTCGAGCAGCCAAGCGATGCTCTCAAGATGCATGACACACACACACACACACATAGACACTTAGACCACGAAGCACAGTTAATGACATTCTCGAGTACACTAATTGTATAGAGGAGCAAACAAATTAGGTAATTGACACTAACTCAAAGCCAACTCACCAAGAATGTTACGTTTCTGGGACCAAGTCCTCAAAGCACACATGCACTCACACACTCGTAAATAAATGAATGATTCATTACCCTTGGGTTCCGCAGGACTTCGCTCTTCATTGTGACCAGCCTGGTTTATGCGATCCTCTTGATTGTCGTGTGCATCGCCTACGTGATCAGCGATGTGACCACACACCGACTGCCGGTGCTCTACTACGAGACGTTCTTCACGTATCTCTATGGCACCAGCATACTCTTCCTGTTGTACGTCTTCTGTTTCCTGCTGCAGGGTAAGTAGCTCTCAGAGATCAACACAGTCAAAGAGTAGCAACGATTCGAAATCTCAACCTCAACTCTGTCCATTTCTGGAACTACAGAGAGCTCTTGCTGCAATGGCGGCAACGGCGGCAGCAAACCGAAACCTCAACCCAAGGAAAAGAAATCGAAGAAAACGAAGAATGCAGATCCAGCCGATTCGAAGGACGCGAAGGGCTCTAAGGACTCTGGCAAAGCTGGAAAAGGCGCCGCATACCAGGTGAGATAAAATGCTTTGACTATATATAAAATATATCAAATGTAGTGATGAAGATAAATAAAAATGGGCTGGGTATATGTGAAAAGACAAAGACTCTACTCCAGTGAGAATAATTTTCCTTAGAATATCCTATTAATAATTTATTTATTTAATTAGTTTATAGTCGACTAAGGTCAGTCGACTGTTTAAAAGTAAGAAGAAACAATTAATTAATAATTTTAAATTTAAAGTAAAATCTTAACTGTGGAGAAAAATTTAAAATGAAGAAAATTTAATTGATTTAAATTTGAATCTGGGATAAAAATATGAAAGAGATATATAAGGACTCATCTACGATCATCCGGCAGTTTAACAACAATTGTTTAAGGCGCTAGCAATAAACCCCAAAACATTGTCGATTGTTATCCCAATTAAACGCATTGCCCTTGTGCGATCATCTCTGATTTGTGTCAGGGTTGCAGAGGGTGACTGACTGACTGAACTGAGAACAACACATTAGCTGCATACTCATTAATGGGGTAGATTAACAGACCCTCGATAATTATGTGACGGCGCTCGCCAAGTGATAAGGCCACATCAATTAAGGTGATCGTATGAGTTTTGCCGTACGCTGATTCAGTGGCGGGTGGCGAGATCCCAACAGGTCATCTCCATAAATAGCCGACAGACAATCAACAATCCACTTGCTTTGTACTTGTAATACTCACGCCAATCTGTTTTGTTATTCTCGTTGATGCTATTGTTCTCTCACCCCTTTTTTTGCTCGCGTACAGGAAGCACCCGTCGATGCCGAGGTGGCCGTCACCCCGAAGAACGTGCGCAAGAGGAAGACCACGCACAGCGATCTCACGCATGGAAGTTTCTTTCTGCGCGTCGGTGCCATCGGTAAACCATCAACAGAACTTTCAGTGTGCGATTCATACCCCAATTATTCTCATTGTTTCTCTCTCCCTCTCTCTATTCCCTGTTATTATTTTACCCGTTTTCCTGTGTTGTTGACGTCTTCGGTTCCTTAAGCTTTTGGATTGGGTGCCATGATTTACATTGGATTGGAGTTCGGTTCATTCTTT
This sequence comes from Zaprionus capensis, assembly GCA_018903675.1. Lineage (NCBI taxonomy): Eukaryota > Metazoa > Arthropoda > Insecta > Diptera > Drosophilidae > Zaprionus > Zaprionus capensis. Next base: position 7,855,115 of record JAEIFN010001073.1, on the reverse strand, counting down.
GAGATACCATTCGATTCACCTTGCCATCACATCCTGATCGGCGTCAATCCGCTGCTCCAGATGATCTTCACCTTCATGCAGATGTACTTTATATTCATGAACGCACGGGTAAGTCCATTTAGTCCGTATCTGGGGCGCATTTTACAGTTGATTAGTGTGACACCGTAATATCTCTCTGTCTTAAACTAAAACACTGTAAGCATAACTAACCAACTCTACCCACTACTAAATACAATGTACTCCCCCCACTATTGTCTACCATCCCCTACCAACTTCTACTACTACTACTACTACTACTCTACTACCACTCTACTACTATTGTATGTTAACACACTGAACACAACCCAACAACAGCCAAGAAAGTCCCAGTCCTTCATCGGTCCATCCACCGGTCAAACGATTTGTTTGAGGTTAGTTCTTAAGCTTAAGTTAACGCTAAGCACGTTGACCAGAGCTGGAGCAGAACGCGCTTTTGCCACTCGATAAATCGTACTATACCTATTCAACATGAGAATCATTTAAATCCCCTCTGAAGTTTGGGTCTCTTATGACAATCGTATTGGCAACTGTGTGCGATCTCCATGCTTTGGTCACAATCATATGGTCACATCTATATGTAGCTTAGGCTCGGTTCGGTCACACGCTCTCCCTTTCCCCAACTCTCGCTCGCTCTCTCTCTCTTGCTCTCTGTCTCTCTCTCTGTCTCTCCCACACACTCTGTTTATGTAGCGATCACTTTCACTCTCTATTCGCCTGTTTGGCTCGTTCGAATTGGCGTGTTAATTGGCAGTTAGTTCAGTTGAGTTCATTATCATTGATTCGCGCATTCGCATTCGCATTCAACATTATCATCAGTCATTTCACTTGTTTCTTTTCGCTTTGCTTCATTTGACAATGCCACATGGCGACATGGCAACACTGCAAGCAACTTCATCGTGTAAACGAACCACAGTCAGACAGTAGATAAAGTACTCGTAGTAGATGTTCGCAGTTCTTGAGTACCTTATCGACTTACTCAATCACTCACTCTCTCTCTCTCGCTCACTCACTCACTCATTCGCACATTCGGCCTTGTCGAATCGAATCGAAATCGCCTCAAAACAAATCAAGCAGAATCGCAGCCTCAGCTTGACACGCTTGCTCACGCTCTTCATTCACATTCACAACACGTACACATGCATTCATAAGACACCCCAAAGCATTCATCAATTCATTCAATCACTCATTCATTCATTCATTCCTTTTAAACAAATTTCGAAATTGTGCAAAGTATTTAGTTTTTTTAATGAACCATTTTTGTGTACATAATCCCAACAACTCCGCCCCATTCGCGATCGCAGACTAGGCCGCCATTTCAGGTACGATATACAAATCATTTTCTACTCTCTACCTTACTCTCTCTCTCTCTCTCTCTCTACCTACCTATCTACCTTACTCTACTCTCTACTCTACCCTACGCTCATTTCTCGCACTTGTATCTGTATGTGCCAAAATATACTAACTACTACTACTATATGTGCTAATCACACTAGCTTACTATAAACTAAAACACTCTTATGCCTAAGGGTTTCGGGAATGGGATTCCCCTGCTTATCGATTATACTCGTACTATACTTACTTGTATTGTGTGCCCTCGCAGATCCTCTGAGAGAATGCTGTGGGAGTTGCCAGAGCACACACAGGCTTCGCTGCAGATGCGAAGATATTTCTTTTTATACCCTTCGATCATTGAAAATGGTCAAAAAGGGTATATTGACTTTGTGCAAATGTATGTAACAGGCTTCTGCCTGGGAGACCCCATAAAGTATACATATTCTTGCTCAGGATCACAAGCCAACTCGATTGAGCCATGTCTGTCTGTCCGTCTGTCCGTCTGTCTGTGTGAACGCACAGATCTCAGCTATTATAAAAGCTAGAGTTACCAAATTTGGCAGGAAGACTCCTGTTTACTATAAGCTGATCAAGTTTATTTCAAATGTTAGGGGCCACGCCCACCGCCCCCGTAAATCAATAATTTAATTTTTGAACTCAATTTGTAAGCGCTGTATAAAAGCTACAACTTTCTGACTTTAACATATACTAAGCTGAATGAATTATCTACGTATTCTCTAAATTGCAATCCGATCGGACAATAAACACAAAAGTTATTCGAGAAAGTATGAGCATAAAACCAAATACTTCTGTCAGCTAACAAGAGAGGCGGGCGAGCGCCATCTGTTGGGAAATATTGTAAAGCATGTGCATATGCATATGTGTATGAATTTAACAAATTAAATTACACGGGAACATAGGTCGAAGGGTATCCCACTGTCGCGTGCTGCGCGACTGTTGCTTTTCTTACTGGTTCACTTTTATTATGTTACACACACACACACAGGCACACTTAAATTTATATATATGCCACTTATATACGATATCTGTAAATAAATGTATACTGCCAATGTATAGCGTTGCATCCGACGTTTCTCAGCGTACTCAAGCCCCCCTCTCCCGCTCTCTCTCTCTCTCTCTCGCACTCGTTCTATTTGCCACTTGCAGCTGAACATTCACCGGTTCAAGGTGATCGCCCGCTTCGGCCTGATGCACGTGGTGGCCACCAACATCTGTGTGTGGATACGCACGCTGGTGAAGGAGTCACTGCTGGAGATAACCATCTACCACCAGAAGCGCGAGGCTGATCCCGACGCCTCGTCGATTGCTCACTCGATACGGCAGCACGCACTGCGTCATGCTGGCACCGTACTGCGCACCCATGCCGGACCCAACAGCGAGTTCGAGGTACTTGATGGCGAGGATGTGCTGCCCAAGAACGTGTACAAGAGCGACAATGTGCTGTCGAAGCTGGTGCGCAACACTGTTGACGGCATTTCGAAGAGTCTGGGCATGGGCGGTGGCGATGTTGCCACCAGCAGCAGCAGCACCACCACCACGACCACAACTCGTGCTCCGTACACCACACCTGGCTATCAATGGCACAGCACTACTATGGCCCGCAAGCTGAAGAAGTTTATCACTAGCACCACCGCTGCCACCAGCACTGTGGGCAGCAGCAGCAGCCCCAGCACCGTCAGCACCAGCAGCACTGCGAGCAGCGGCAGCGGCATCGGCGGCTACCCCATCGGCAACAGCGTCGCAGGCACCACCGGCAGTTCGTTCTTCAACACCGCCGCAACGGCCGCCGACTTGAGCAGCAGCAGCACGACCAGTGAGACACCCTTCAATAGCTTCCAGCGCATCCTCTCGAGCGCCGCGCCGAGTCTAACGGCCGTCGATGTGGCCGCGCCAACGTTTCCCGCTGCTGCCGAGGGCAATCCGGCCCTTGCCACAGCCACATCGGGCGTCTCCTCGTTCCTCAACAGTCTGGCCTCCTCGACGCCGAGCACCGGCATCAGCCCCAGCACCCCGGTGAGCAGCACTGAGAGCGCCGTCAATGTGATGAACAATCTCTTCGGGCCCGGCATTGAGAACAGCTTCCAAACCTATTCGGATTTATCGCACGACGATGCCAACGGCGGCCTGGTGGCGTTCGAGAATCTGGAGAGCCTGGACAACATTTATCCGGCGGCGTTGTCTTCCAACATTGGCACACTCAATTCCACCGCCTGTGGACGCATCGACATAATGGGCACCATTGTCTATGACTCGGCGCCGTATCTGTATCCGTTTATCATTGAGTACTCGCTGATTGGCGCGGTGGTCTTGTATGTCATGTGGAAGCACATCGGTCGCTATCCGGGCAGGCTGAACGATGAGGATCTGGAGCACAGGCTCGAGGTGATGCTGTCCCGTCGGGCCGTTGCCATGGCGCAGCAGGCACGTTCCGGTCGCGTCGACTGCGTTGGCTCATCGAAGGGTCTCTTTTTTGGTCTGCTGCTGTTGGTCGGCGCCCTCATTTGCTTGATACTCTTCTTCGTCTTGGTGCGTCATCAGCAGTTCTCGCTGTTGGCCATTTACCTCGCCGATGCCAGTCACTGCGTCCTCATGGCCTTCGCTATCCTGGCCATCATTGTGGGCTTTATTAGGTGCGTCCGCCACACACTCTTCTGCCCCTTCCCTTGTCTAATCCATCTCTTCCTTCCATTCGCAGGGTAAAGAACCTGAAGTTCCGCTGCGAGGAGCAATCGAATCTGAACGACATTTTGCTACGCATCTCAGCCTTTGGACTGTTCACCTACTCCGTGTTCAGCATCATTGCCGGCAGCCTAAAGGTGCTCGAGAGCGAGCCGAGTCTACTGGTGACGACCACCGGCGGCGTTGCCGTCTTCCAGGTGATCCTGCAGCTGCTCTTCATTGCCGATGTATCGCGTCGTCGTGTCCACTTGCCGGAGCACGATCGCAGCAAGCCCGGACGCCAGATTGTCACCTTCCTTCTCATTTGCAACGTGGCCATGTTCGCCATCTACACATTCGAAGCTCAAAAAGTATTCGCCAATCCTGTAAGTAGATATGTACGTAAGCGAGACTGAGTTAAGTAAGACGATTAACGCTCTCGTTCGTTCTACTCGTTATTTGTTACTCGTTGTTCGTATCGTCGACAGTCGCAACCCGCCACAGCGAAACATTTTACGATATTCAAGCAAGATCGAGTTCGTTTTGGTGAGGTTCGACTGTATCTGAGTGCTGTGACACATTCTGTCTAAATTGCATCCCAAGATGTTGCCGAGTGCAGAAAACCACAGCTCAGATTTTGCATTTTGCATGTTTTACATTACTGTTAACCTAGTTGCCTTGTTGTTGTTGTGATTGCATTCTTGTTGCCTCTTGCTGTGCTTTAAGTAGCCCCCTTCCCCCCTGCCGTGCTGCTACTCCACCGATACTAATTACTGCTCATCCTGCGCGATTCCACTTTCCGATCCCACAGGTGCAGCTGGAGTTCTACGGCTTTGTACCCTGGTCCATCATCCAGCGCATCACACTGCCCTTGTGCATCTTCCATCGATTCCACAGCGCCGTGACACTTGCCGAGATCTGGAAGACCACCTACAAGGCGCGCTTGGAGTAAGCTGTGTCCTCCACACACTGATTGCGACGTCTTGCCCCGACGCCCCCCCTGCACCAGATGAGGATATAATGGAGAAATTTGATGGCGAGGCGAGACGCAAAAAATGAAAGTTAAAAGTTAGTTTCTAATTGCACATATACATATACACATATACGACACATATATACGTGTGTATATGTGCATGTGTGTGTATTGTCTATGCATCCACGCATATATAGTATATCGTATATAGAACATATATACATGTAACTTTTTGTTTTAGTTACGCGTACGTTTAGGTTAACTAAGTTCATAAATGCGAGAAACAAAAAACCGAAACAAGAGCAAAAGGAAGAGAGAGAGCACGTAGGAGAGTTGAATCAAGTAATGAAAGAGAGAGTGAAAGCTAACTCCCAAAGCGAACCATTGGACCATGGGCGTGGTTTACGAGAGCCTAAACCAAACTTTAGAGCCTACTACATTGCATATTATACGATATGCGTGTAATACGACGAACGATTGAACGATTGAACAGTTGAACGATTTTCGATGATGAATGCCAAAAATAAAATGAGAAAAGTAAGAGAAATGAGATACCCGAAGAGAGAGGGCAAACAATTTTTAGGAACATTTTGAATTGGAGTCTAGCGAGAGGTTCGTTAGGAGAGAGAGAACGGAAATGGGAACGCGAACAGAATCAGAATCGCTGATTGTTTTTTTATTTTTTCTTGTTTTTGTTTACCATTTGGGGTTTTTCTGGCGATATGTGGCAAAACCGAAGAACTTAAGAACTAAGTCATAGAGTTTACAGTCAGCAATGCGGGTTGCATTGTGTTTTCGATCGAATAATACTAACTTTACAATTTCAGCACATAGTATTTTAATTGATAATTTACGTATGTTTACTTTTATCTCGATCTATCTCTATATATACATATATACCACATATATTTATACAATATTAGTCGTCTGTTTTTTTTTCGTACCCTTATTTATGCATTATTATTGTTTGTGTCTTTGTAACCAAAAGTTTTACTTTTGTATTATTAACTGTTTTTGTTTTCATTAAAAATCATATAACAACTAAGCCAAGAGAACAAAAAAAAGAACAAAAAGAAAAAAGATACAAAAAAAGGTTGTTTACTTTTCGCGTTGCAGAACTCTCGCACACTTAGGTACAGTTGGACAAATAATTGTGGCCGCAGCGCCGCGAAGTATGCAGCGACTTTCGGGCCAAGCACACAGATACATCACACACACACATCAAACACACACACGCATGCATGGAATGCCATGAAAACCGAGAATCAGAAATTGACGAATTCATAATGAAAAAAAAACTCATTTCTTGCATCTTTTTCGACTTTCCCCCTTTCAAAAACTGAAACCTAAGACAAACAACAACAACAACAACAAACTGTGATGAATTATATTGTTTACCGACTTTTCGAACTGTTCGATTCTCTCTGTTGCATTGAAGTTTTATAGGTTGCGCATTCTCCACAAACGACAGACGTGAACAACCTTTTCTAATCGAGAAACTAAATTTGACCTTGACAGCGTTCAACCAACTTCATGGCCCACTGTAAAGACATGACAAACAGAAACAGAACAAGAATAAACAAAAAGGGAAACACACAAGAAGAAAATCAAGAACAAAACAAAGAAAAAGAAAGAAAATATAACAAAAACAAAAAGAAAAAGAAAACATTTTTAATATTTATATATATATATAAATAAAAGTTTATAAATGTCCATTTTTTGATTATTAGTAGTGATGTTAAATGAGAAACAACAACTTAATAGTAATTATAATAATTTAAATATGTATGTAATAGCTGCAGATACAAAAACAAAAACAAAAACAAAAGAAAAACAAACAAAATCTAAAGCAACACAAAAGTAAGAAGAGATTGTCATACGTGGTTCGGCAGAGAACACTTTTCAGATCCTCTAAACATTTTGGGGAACTGTCGAGATATCGCGCACGATTCACGAACCCAAACACGAAAACGTTTACAAGTTTTACAAGTTAAGAACCATTTTTAAAGATATGCAACGTATATCTATAAAATATATGTATACTAACCCACCAAATTCAAAGTATTTCAAAGTTTTATATGGACGAAGAAGGACGAGGCAGATGATGACGGGGCAACCGCGCAACAACATGCAGCGCTGCCCGAAAAACAATAACAAGCAAACAATGAAAACAAAATGAGAACAACAACAGCAAAAACACCAAATGAAAAATGGCTCAAAAGAAAATGACTACAAAATCGGGTTTTTCATGAGATTTATCAATTAACCAAAGGTGTTGCCAAAAAGATCAGACCAGATGATATCAAACGCACGCACACACACACACACTCGAATGTATGTATGTGTGTGGGTGTGCGAGGAACTTTTGTTGGCAATTCACATATGTTATATAGATACAATTTACACTGCCGTCTCTTGTACTGCTCATCTACTTGTATGCGCGCACACACACATATGCACACACACACACGGGAGAAAGAAAGATGCTGTGTGCATGTGCATGTAGAGTGTGTGCGGCACGTGATCAAAGCAATCCAATCTAAAATGCAAACTAAAAACTGAATACGGAAAACTCAAAAACAGACCACGCATAGAGGTATTCTATATACTGTATGTGCTATAAACTTACCATATATAGTGTGTGTGTACATGTATATCTATATCCATATGTTATATGTATGTACGTAGTAATTTCTCGTACTTATTATACTCGTAATTTAAATCAAACGCAACGTATATATAGAAAGAATAGCTACGTAGCTCGCACTCTCATTCTTTCGCAGACAGACAGAGGTAGAGAGATCACCTCTCTCTCTCACTCTCTGTCTTTCCATTTAGCGTCAATGGCGATACCGTAGCATACAGAGGGGGGCGCTAATTCTAGTGCTGGATAACGTCACACACACAGACATCATCTCACACATAACCAAATCACACTCACACTTACTTACATATTGTACTTACTTGTGTATTCAAATGGCGAATCAAATTCTGTTTAACATTGTGTAGCTTTTAGTCATAATCGCGTATCGAAAGATAATATGAACTTACAATATAAATAGATATACATATATATATCTGCAGGATCCATGATCTATGCATCTTCGAGTATTGAAGGAATATGAGATTGATTAATCGATGAAAAACAAAACAAAACCACAAAATACAAAAATTCATAAATACAACATGCATATATGCGTATATCTAATTGTTTTTTCTTTAATATTTAGTTAAGCATAAGATCATATTTTATGTATTTTTAATAACTACAACATAAACAAACATAAGTTATTGAATGTTTCAACTAAGTTGTATAATTATAAGTGACATTTACAAAGGTCGATGAAAACAAAAAAAATAACGTACCAGTCAACGCGGTCAAGACATAATGGAATTATGTAAGTGTATCCACATAAGTCGCAACCACAAGATGAGATATTGAGAACGCTTCTTCGGATATATCCGTAAAACAAACGTTTACAACAACAAGAACAACCAATCAAATCATTGATAACTTAACGCACAAGAACAAACACCAGAAAGTAAAGAAAAGCAAAGTAAAAAGAAAACGAAACCCTTATTAAACCATAACGCAATCCGTAAGCAAATACATAGATGAAAAAAAACCCAAAGAATTCATATAAATATATATAGATCTATACATATATATACTTGCATATACGTGTATACATAAGTACATATATAGGCGACTTCAAGGCAAAACGAAAACGAAAACCAAAACCAAAAACCAAAGCAAAACAAAGAAAACCAAAGCAAACCAATACATACATAACATATACATATACATATATAAAATCGAAAATCGAAAAATTGAAACCTTAAGCGAAATTTACATGCATTTAATATACATTTTCCCATAACCGTTAAAACGTAACTACATAAATACGAATACGAATTATAATAATGATAATGATAACAACAGTTATAATAACAAATGTAACGGAAAACCGATCAATCGATCGATTGATTAATCGACCGATTATAAGTCGGGATTGTTGACGACATGCGGCGTTCAAACACGACAAATCGTAAGCAATTTTTAAATCATTTTCGCATTTTTAGATACCCAATTACACACATAAACAAAACATTCCCAGTGCGAATCCATTCACAAATGCGAGTACACCCGTTGCTCTCCATGCGAGACTGTGCAGCACTCACACATACTCACCCACACACACACACACACACACACTTGCCCACATATGATTAAAATACATAACGAACGCAGATGTTGATGCTGAACACAGCAAGTTAAACAACAACAACAACAACAACCACAACAAGAAAAAGAACAACAAAAATGGCATACAAGTAATTTTAAATTGAATAAAATTAGTATTAAAAATATGTACAACAAATCGTAAAGTCTTTTAATGGGTATTCATAATTTATGTGGTTTATTTAGCAGGAATACTTAAAAAACAGATTCATTGGTTACTAGAAAGGCGAGTCAGTTACATTTAGATTAATTTGGAAACGAGCGAATCTATAGTCACGACTTTCGGCATCGCGCACCAGGCAGAGCGTTGACTGTGCCTTGGCACCTCCTTGACCATTGCCGGCTTCCTTGTCGAGCAACTGACGTAGTCCTCGCGCCGTTACGTAGCCCACACCACAGACAGTTGCCTCGACAAAGCTAAAGGCGGCGCTGCTCACATAGCCAACCACCTCGCGGCTGCACTGGCGACGCACACTGTCGCGTGTCTCCGCTGGATCAGTGGGCAGCCACAGGCAGCACATCTTGTCCAGCTGTTCGCGCACTAGCGTCGCAGTTCCAGCCGGACGAATGTGCACACGTCGTGTGCATGTCTCCTGGAGTTTTCGCTTTTCACGCACGCGACGGGCACGCAAACGCTTTAGTTGTCGCTTGTGGTTAAGCCGCAGCTCCTTGCGCAGCCGTTCGTTCAAGTCCGGCTGCGGCGGCTCACTGTGCACTGGTGCCTGGTCGTCGTGCTTCAGCTGCCGCCAGCGGCGTTTCCAATCGGCACGTGTGGGCAGACAAATCAGTGCATTGTCCTTGAGATGTCCTCGCGCCTGCATGCGCAACTGAATCTGGATAAGGCAGTTATCGGGCAGTTGCTCAGGCCACGGTTGTTGACGGCGCAAAGAATCGTCCAGGCGCTGTAGCAATGCACGATCGCGCAGAACAAAAATGCCGTCAGTGGTTGGGGAGGAGGAATCGTCGCGCCAATCGCGCACCAAATGCTTCCACGGCGCCAGGAAAGGACTGACCACCGCCAGCTTACGATAGTTACAGCGTTTGTTTGGCGGTAGACGAAAGTGGCGACTGCGTCGCTCCACAGCAGCGAGAGTTGCCTGTTGCAGTCCTGCAAAGATGGAGGTAATCAATAAGATGTAGAATGTATATACTCTATACTGCAACTTACCTGCCACCGTGTCCGGCAGATGCTGTTCGGCGCCAGCCTCTCTGGCTACCGAATCTAATTCCCGCAATCCTCCCGGCCGCGCGCCCCACATGATCAACGTTAGCCAGAGAGCCATGCCGTAGCGGGCAGGACAGATTACATCCCAGCCACAGCCATAGCCCACACGCTTGTAATGAGCCTGCTGCGAGCCAGGGCGCTGCACCAGCAACACCGGCACTGGCTGCAGCTGCTCCTCAAAGGCGCAAGGTTCGCCAGGCACAATGGCATGTTGCTGACGGAGCTGCTCGTATTCGTGCGTCGTTATCATCTGTTGGCCGAGGCGCTCACGCAATTCGGAATGCCACAACGGACTGTACGGCAGACAAGCAGGCTGTGAGAGTAGCAGCTGGTCAGATGAGCTGGCCGCCACGCCATTCGTCGTCGATCTTGAGGCCTTGGTGCGCTGCCTTGGCCTCTGCAGACGGGGATCAACTATATTCAGACCGGCTATCATATTGGAAAGTAGTTCGCTGGGTGAATTCAGATGAAGTGCTGACTCGCAGAAACTGGCCTGGGTTTCCAGCTGCTCCACGGACATGCCAGGCAATTTGTTGGGCTCGGCCAGCCAGTGTGTCGGTGTGGGATTCTCGCTGCTTGGACGATAGGCACGTATACTTGCGGACAGCACGCGCTGAGCACGAGGCCCGGTCAAGCGGAAGCGACTGAGTTCACCCTGCAGTAGTTGCATCTCGAGACTCTCGTCCGCATTTGTGTATCGCCTTATACGCTCAAAAGCCTTGGTGTGTGTCCAGAAACGCAGTGGTTTCCCATTGGATTCGTTTGGCAGTGGTAGACTTTGTTGTTTGGTGGACTTAAGTTCGAAGACGCGGATTAACTGGATAATGGTTGCTTCGGCGGCAGCGGGATGTAACCAGAGCCATAATGTGCGCCTGGAGCTCTCCTGCTGTGTTTCCTCGGGGCACCACATAAAACTGGCGCGTTGCAGAGCACCCAACGGGTATTGGCCATCACAGAACAGCTCAATACTACCCTCACGCCGTCCGCTCACAAATGTCTTGGCCGTGATGCTCAAGCCACACTCGCGACTGGTAAGACGTTCGAATCCAGCTCGCAACAGCTCCAGACTGCCCTGAAACTGTATGCAACTGTGAAAGGATATGTCCTGCAGCAGACAATGCTCGGCACTTGCACGATAACAAGCTCTGTAGGTTTTGTCGCAGCTGGCATAGGGCAGTCGATAGCCCCAGCGATTGATCATGTGGAAGCGCTTGGCGTGCCAGATGTGCGTCTCCAGCCAGATATGCTTGCGCTGCCGGCGCACGTATTCGCGCAACAGATTCTTTGGGCGTCGACGAAACTTGCGCGAGGGGCGCTTACTGTTCACCGGCTGGTTACCAGCCTTGCCCATTTGGGATTTGTGTGCAGCTCGGTATTTACGCGGCAGTCGTTTAGGATGGTGCGACATGGCTCGTCGGCGCATGTGCTTGGGCAGTGTTTGAAATATTAGTTTGCTGTTGGCCGGCAGGTGTGCCTCGGCGATCAGGGATTTGATCTCCTGCAACGCCCCGGCTGCATAGTGGTAGGTATTGACATGTGTGGGCAGTGTTATATTTCCGCCAAGGCTGGTATCGTACTCCAGCTTCTGCGATGTCATGGCTAAGTTGATTTGCTTAACTTTTCATTCATAAATAAATCACAAAATGAATTCAAACAAAAACAAATTTAAATTTAATGCACGTGTACCGGTACGCGATGAGCCACAAGTGCGCAACAACAATGTGACCAGATTGCGATATTAAAATTACCCTGTTCAATATGTGTAGTGAGAAATTTCCAAATATCGATACATTGAAAAACCCAAGTGTTGTCCAACACTTGACAATTATAATCGATAAGAGTTCAACAATCCAAGTCGAGATTTTGTGCTGGGCCAGCGCCTATTTTCGTCTGCAAAGCGCCTTGTTATAATGCAGAGATGGTGTCCAGTGCAGTGGTCACAGCTGTTGCTTATCCTGCTGCTGCTGGTCGCCTTGTCCGAGGCCACACCCGGCCTCCCACCGCATAACGCCACCACAACGCGAAGCAGCCACTCAATTAACAACAACAGCAGCTGTCTACGCCGGCTTTTCTGGCATACACAGCCAAAGGACACCTGTCCCACTGCCATCATTCCCTTGCGCGGCACCGTCTACATACTCTACGACGTAAACATTTCCGAGGGCTTCAATTTGCGTCGCGATGTGTACATTCGCATGGCGGTGTTTGTGCGACGCCTGCGGCGGCGCAAGCGCTTTCGAAATGTTCGACTGGTGCTGCCGCCCTGGCCACGCCTCTACCACTGGCACTCGCACGGCCTGGCCCAGAGTGATTTGCTGTGGCGCAACTTCTTCGACATGGCCAGCCTGCGCCGATATGCACCCGTACTTGATTACGACGAGTTTGTTGCCGAGTACAGAATGTTTGGAATGCCGGCGCCACCCTATGTTCATGTCTCACAGGTGTTCCGGCTGACCCACTACGAGATCATGATGGAGCAGGGCGTCTTTCGGGATAAGTTCGAACGTGTGACTTCCGATCCAGCCGCACAGCGCACAGATGTTTGCAACGAGAAGTCGATCAGCGGCGGACCATTGCTACAGCAGCCCCTGCTGCGCTACGGACGGTTCCATTGTGTTCGGTTCCAGGGCAGCGCTGGTTTCCTAGAACGCCTACTTCGCGAGGCCATAGACGAGGATACGGCCGGCGTGGAGGATGCAGACGACATGCGTGTCTATGCAGTGCTCAGCGCTGAGACGGTGCTCCATGACAACTGGGGCGATGAACACTTTTGGATGGCTCGTCGATCCATGCGTTTTGCTCAATACCTCAACCAGGTCGCCGCCGAATTCAGGCTCAATTCCCTCAGCACTACGGACAACACAGCCGGTGTGCAGCGCCCAGCGATGTGGGAACTGGAGCGACCCAAGCGTGATGCGAGGGGTGGAGATTATCTGTGTGCTCATTTGCGACGCGGTGACTTTGTTAGATCTCGTGAGGCAACCACGCCCACACTTAAGGCAGCTGCCCAGCAGATAAAACAACTTTTACGTGCATTCAACTTAACCACCGTGTTCGTGGCCAGCGATGCGACTCCGTACGAGCTGCTCGAGCTGAAGGAGTTATTCTATCGGTTCCGCTTTGTGCACTTTACGCCGGAGTCGAACGCGCAGCGGCATCAGCTGAAGGATGGCGGCGTCGCCATTGTCGACCAACTGGTCTGCGCCTATGCCCGGCACTTTGTGGGCACCTACGAGAGCACGTTCACTTATCGAATTTACGAGGAGCGCGAAGTCCTCGGCTTCAGCAAGTCAAGCACCTTCAATACATTCTGCAAGGCCTTGGGCGGCAATTGTGCTCGCAATGCCGTCTGGCCGATAGTCTGGAGCGACGACGACGATGAAAGGTTTTACTAAGTTTCATTTCTCAGTCTTGAATGTATTTCTTAATGTCATAAATATGGTTTACTCTAATGTAGGATTTTTTTTTAAACTACTCTGTAACTTCGAACAAACTGCGATGCTGTACCAAAAAACTGAAAGCTTTTTTAATAATACGAATCTATGTATGTGTGTATAGAAGTAGAAATCTTTTCATTTTATTGATTTTTAAAAACTCTAATATGAGTTTAGTTTTGAAAATTAAAGGGCGCGATACTTAACAGCTGGTAAATTATTAAACTCAAGCAGGGTTGTCAAAACACTAATGATAAATAAATAATCGATAAATTCGATTTTCGTTTGAACCAGTATTTAAGTATTATTGTGGTATTTTTTAGTCATTTTGGGTTAAAGAAGTGTTTTGTCCGGGGACAATAAATTTGGCCACATTGCTTGTCACATTTGCACGTGTAGTTTTTTAAATAAACTCCTCAAAAATCATTTAACAAAACATTGATTTATAAATTCTATTTGCCACAAAATGGGCAAAAAGACTAAAGGTGGTGGCAATCTCGGCCGGCAGCTAATTAAGGATCGATTTGGTCATACACCACGCCGCAAGGTGGACAATGACACAATGGTGCGTAATACGCAATTATATACATACATATGTTTATGTATTTCACAACTTAAATTTATATACACATCCATATTACAGTTACACACAACTGAGCTGCAGGACGGATACGACTGGGGTCGCTTGAACCTGTCGTCTGTCACGGAGGAGTCTTCGTTCAATGCCTTTCTGCGTACTGCGGAGCTGGCAGGCACAGAATTCCAGGCTGAAAAGTTAAACATTACGTTTGTGAATCCAAAGCAACGTGTGGGCTTGCTCAGCAAGACACAAGAGCAGATAATGCACCAGAAGCATGCCGAGCATGTTGATCAGCTTAAAATTCCGCGTCGTCCCAAGTGGGACAAGGAGACCAGCGCTGAAGATTTAGAGCGTGCCGAGAATGATGCCTTTCTCAATTGGCGTCGTGATCTCGCACTGCTGCAAGAGAATAATGAAATTCTGATGACCCCATACGAAAAGAACCTGGAGTTCTGGCGTCAGCTCTGGCGCGTTGTCGAACGCTCAGATGTAGTTGTCCAGATTGTGGACGCACGCAACCCGCTGCTCTTTCGCAGCGTCGACCTGGAGCGGTATGTAAAGGAGGTGGACAGCAACAAGCTAAATATGATCTTGGTAAACAAATCAGATTTGTTGACACTGGAACAGCGTCAGCATTGGGCCCAATACTTTGACTGTGAGAACATACGCACAGCCTTCTATTCGGCCACGCTCGTCGAGGAGGAACTTAAGCGTGAAGCTGAGGCGGCCAAGCAGGCCGAAGAGTCGCCTTCATCGGCGTTGGAACTGAAGCAACTACGGGAGGCAGCCGAAGAAATTCAACAATCGCTCGATGCGGTCGAACAGACTTTAGAAACCATCGAGAATAAGATAAAGCCAAAAGCTGATGATGAAGTTAAATTGCCAAGACTGCCGAGTGATAGGAACAGTGCCCACCTCTTGTCTCGCACAGAGTTGATTGATTTCCTTCGTCATATTTATACGGGTCCAAGGAACAACAAACAGCATGTAACCATCGGCATGGTGGGCTACCCGAATGTGGGCAAGAGCAGCACAATCAACTCCCTGATGACTGTGAAGAAGGTTTCGGTGTCGGCCACACCTGGCAAAACCAAACGTTTTCAGACTCTGTTCCTGGAAAATGATATTCTGCTGTGCGACTGTCCGGGTCTGGTGATGCCCAGTTTTGTGTTGACCAAAGCAGACATGTTGCTCAATGGTATTCTGCCCATTGATCAGATGAGGGATCATGTTCCCTCCGTAAACTTACTCTGCGAACGTATTCCTCGTCATGTGCTCGAGGATAAATATGGTATTGTGATAGCGAAACCTCTAGAGGGCGAGGATCTAGATCGTCCGCCCTACTCCGAGGAACTGCTACTTGCCTATGGCTGTAAGTAGATCAATTACAACAACTATTCCGCATCGACTAACATTTACATTCTAAAGACAATCGCGGTTTTATGACCTCCAATGGGCAACCGGATCAAGCACGCTCGGCCCGTTATGTGCTCAAGGATTACGTCAATGGCAAGCTACTTTACGCCATGGGACCACCCTCGGTTATCCAGACCGAATATCACACATTTCCTGAACGCCAACGTAAGGTCATAGAGGAATCCCAACTACCCGGGCAGCAGCAACGCGCCATGCGTGTAAGTAACCAAAGACATTAATTCATCTGAAGCTGTTTTATTAATGACATTTCTCCCAACTACAGATTGACAAGAGTACGTCCAAGGAACTCGACCAGCAGTTCTTCACCGCCAAACCGAGTACAGCTCACGTGAAGGGACGCACCAACTTTCCACACGTTCGTCTGGCCAACGATGGGACCCTGGTGGCCAACGAAGCTGGAGCTGCGGCTAAGCCCTGGCGTAATGTAAAGAAAGAGCGACGCGAGAAACTGCGCAAGAAATTCTCCCACCTAGATGAACATTAAGTAATGGTCAGGGGGTGGCAAAACTAGCACTTTGAAGATACGTATAAATGTATTTAAGGGCTGGTTGAAAACCGTTTTTTAAATTAAAGTAAGCCTTAGCATTTTATAATACGTGATTCTTTTGCGATTTCATTCTATTTCATCTGAAGCGGCGCGAAAAAGAAAGAGAAAGGGATATGCAATTCGATTGAAAATAGAATTTGTAATCCATTGTAGATTTGATGGATGGTTAAACTGGAGAAAATATCGAGTAATGTTAACGATACACTAAAAATATATATTTGTGATCTTTTAAGTATTATATTCTGTCGAACTTCTGTAGTCTGCGTTCTTGTGATTGAGAATAATACTATATATTCGGATCAGCTATGATTTCATTTAAGATAAGCACGTTCTCATAGTTACTTTATAAATTTTCTCACATAATGTGCAACGTGCAGGTCTTCGAGACCAGTTTCTTATTTTCAGTCGAGCTGCACGAATCGAACTTGTCTCTCTCTCTCTATCTCTTTCTCTCAGACCAGCCCGGCTTGCGGCGCTCTTTCTGCAACAAGTACAATCTAGTTTACATAGGCAGCCGACGCTCTTTATATGAAAGACACTGCCCATGAAGCTGATGTTATTATGCTGCCTGGGCAGCTTGCCAACGAGGTGATAGAGAAAGAGCAAGAGCGGAATAGAGTAGAGCAAAAAAGAGCGAGAGCGAGAGTGAGAGAAGACGCCTGACCGGCCTGCCTACTGCACTCTGATCATCCAGCAGCGATAGCAGCCCGACCCCCGTCGACGAGAGCTGATAATCGGCAACTATTTAACGAAGCCTGTTTGCTTTCTCTTATGTGGGTACACAGCAATAACAGCACCAATTGAATAAGTGTCAGTCTGCCAGGCAACGTCGCAATGAGTGGAGCTGCAGCTGCGATCAATTTCAAGACGTTCAAGGAGCTCTTGATCTCCCGCCGTGGCGGATTGCTAATCATCCAATTCAATCGACCAACAGTGCAAAATGCTCTACGTCGTCGTACCGTTTATGAGTTGATGCGTGCCCTGGATATGGCCAATGCGGATTCGGAGATCAGTGTGGTTGTGCTGACGGGAGATGCTGTCGCCTTTACATCGGGCAATGATTTCAGTGATCTGATAGCACTGCACAATAAGAGTGGAAACGAGGCGCTGGACGTGCACTTTCGAGCCTCCAACATGGTGATGAATGCGCTGGTCAAGAAGATGACACTCAACCGCAAGGTACTGATCGCTCTGGTGCAGGGCAATTGCGTAGGATTGGGTGTGACGATTTGTGCGATGTGTGACATTGTTTACGCGACAGAATCAGCCCAGTTCTGGCTGCCATTTACACAGTTGGGCCTGTGCGCCGAGGGCGGTTCCAGCTGGACACTGCCTCAGCTTCTGGGACGCCACAAAGCGGCTGAGATATTGCTCTTTGGAGAGCGTCTAAATGCTGAGGCAGCAGTACGTCATGGCCTGGTGGCAAGCTTGGTGACCAATCTGCAGGAGTTCTGGACACGAATGGAACAGCATTCTAAGTTGCCGACCACTTCATTGATGGCCACAAAGCGCCTGCTGTTGGAACCCTGGCGACAACAACTGCTGGACGCAGTAAAGGAAGAGGGCACATACCTGGATAGACTGCGTTCTGATCCGACCTACCGCACCCAGATTATGGCGTTTGCCAGGCGAAAGAATAACAGCAAACTGTAAAAATAATCAAGAAATATTTTTTTTTGCTGGATTCTTTCGAGGCATATAGTTTGTATATGTCCGATATAAATTGTAATTGTTTAAAAGCCGGTTTTATTTTGTTTATTTATGTAAATAAGGTCAAATATAAATAAATGCGTATCTGCCTATGTATGTACATGTGTACATACATTAATTGATATGCGTTTATTCTCTTTAACTGATAACACACCCTTATTTAATTTTATGGCAGTTTTCAGTAGGGGTCGGATAAGTTTATAAAGATCTTAACTTTCTGTAGTAATTGCGAATTGCTGATATGATAAGGACGCTAAAAACAACTTAATCGTGTTGATAGCTTGACTCAGGTTATCAGCTAAAAGAAGATGCTGCAATACGTACAAAAGAGAATCGAAAAATAGGAAAATAAGAAAGAGAGAGACAACAAATAAACTCGCGACAATAATTGAAAACATAAAAAGAATTCATCAAATTAGTATTATGCAATGTTAATAAATGAATAATAGAATAATTGCTTTTAACTAACAAACAAAGAGTGCAACGGCCTTTGTGAACTCGATAGCAAATAATTCAAACGATAGTTCCAATCGATATTAACTCGCATTGTCAGCTGTTTTCTGTAATCGGTAATTGGCAGCACTGGTCACAACAATGCTGCCCATCTCCATTTACTTGTTTTGCCGGCGCGCGTGTTGTGTCGAGTTACGTTGTTTATTTTAGGTAAAACGTTTTGGCGATTTCAGCGCCTTGGCAATGGCCATGTTACGCACCAACATGTTGCGCGTCTCGACGCGCATCGCAGGACAGGGAGCAACTGTTGTAACGCAAACAGAAAGACCTGCGACAGCCGGATGCCTACGTTATGCAATGGCAATGACCAGGACGACGATGCATCCAAGTCTGAGCAGCTATTCGACGGTAGCCGGTGCAAGAGTTGTGTCCTCGTTCAAGAAACGTGCGGACACAAGCAAAGCAGTCACCGGTGGCAGAATCGATGCTGCAGTAAATGTCAGCATTGAGAATCTGTGGGTCCAACTGGAAACGTACTATAAACAAAACAATATACTCCGCTATGAACACTGCGACCGCCTGCTGCTGCAGTTGGAGGCAAAACGAAACGATGTGGAGCAGTCACTTCATGCTGGACAGCTTCATTTTCTCTTAGGCGCCTGTGTGCCAGAACTTATGCCAGTGCAGAGAAAAGAAGAGCGGCTAAATCTATTCCGGCGGCTATGGGCACAGCTGCTGAAAGTGGAGCAGCCAACGTTGTCACATTATCACACACAATTGCAGATGCTTCGACAGAATCAGCTGCCGTTGCTGGACCATCGAGCATTGCTGGCCGAGATTGCTATTTACAATGGAGAACCGGATGCCAACCTCTATAGCGCCCTGCTGGACGTAGCCGGTGCTAGTGGAAACATGCGGCAAGCTACTGAGCTGCTGAGCGAGATGCGGGACAAACGCTTTTCCCTCACCGAACGCAATTTCCATGCACTGCTATTGGGGCATGCACGCAGTGGAGATCTAGCTGGCGTGGAGGCTGTTCTAAGCAACATGAGGGCAGCAAGCATATTGCCGAACGCAACTACTCAATCTTTGTGCTTTGTCGCCTACGTGGAGAACGCTCAACTGGCCAAAGCACGCGAGCTGCTCAAACAACACACGTTCAATGCGCCGCAGCTGCTGCAGATGCTCCGCGCGGTGTTGAGCAGCAAAGAGGTGGACAGACAACTTGTCGAGCAACTTGTGGCAGAGCTACCCTCAGAGTATATGAGTGGAGTGGATGTGCCACCCGCAATAAACAGTCTCTGCATCCAGTTGCTGCATTCAGGTCAAACGGAGGTAATGATGCAGCTAGTCGCCACGCTGCCAGTTCCCAAGTACAACGAGAAGCAGAACACCGATGGCTATGCAGTCGTTCTGTTGCAGGAACTCTTCCGCGCACGCCTCACCATCGACCAGATGCTGCAGTTCGCAGGTCAGCTGCGTCAGAGTGGACAAAACACACGAGCCCTACACGTTCTTACAGAGCTAGCACTGCGCCGCAAGCCAGCTTTGGCATTGAGCTGCCTGGATGCGCTGAGTGCTGCCGGTGAATCACTGCGTCCGCATTACTTCTGGCCCTTGGTGCTGTATCAGCACAATCAAGAAGGTGAAGCCGGCGTGCTCCGTCTGCTGGGCGAGATGCAGCGATTGCGTGTCGAGTGCGACGAGCCCACACTTGGACTCTATGTGCTTCCCAATCTTTGGCAGATGTTGCAACAGCCACTGCAGGCACTGCAGCAGCTCGACAATGTGGGAGTACGTCCCTCGCAGGTGCTAAGCCACGTGCTCACACAGTTGCTGCAGCAGCAGCAGGTATCCCCTGCACTGGATCTTCTACAGCGATATCCGACACGCTTGGACCTGTCCACCCTTATGCAACCCGTGGCAGCGCTGGCTGTGCAAATGCGCGCCACAAAGCGTTACGCGCTCTTCGCCCAACTAGTGCAAGCCCTGCAACTGCGCTCCCTGCAACGCCGTGATGATTTTGTGGGCGCACTTCTTCTGCAGATGTGTGCGCCGCAGACACGACTGCGGCAGGAGCCGTCTTCGTTATTGCGTTTCATCCACGAAATGCAAAGGTTGCAGCTGCAACTTTCTCCCGCAGCGGCCGAATCAATTCTCAACATGGCAAGCAATAGCAATGTAGACACCCGGGAGGCAATCGCCAAAGCACTGCAAAAGATGCGCAACAAAGAGCTCTCGCTAGCAGCAGATGCAGGCGCACACGATGGATTCATTAAACACCCGCGTGACATGTCTCTTGACGAACTGGAGCGTCATCTCATCGAGCTAGAGGCCAAACAGATGAACACTCGCGGTGTGCTGCGACGTCTGCTGCAGTTGAGTGTGCGCGATAATCGCCTCGAGCGTGCTCTCGAGCTGCAAACCAAATGTGAGAAACTGAAGGTGCAAATCAGTCCCGGCATGTTGGCCGCCATACTCGATCTGCACATCAAACTGAAGAATCTGCCACAGGCACAGCAGAGTCTCAAGCGTCTGCAGAATACGTATCCAGGTAAGTAGTCTCATTGGAAAGTATTTGCCAAGCTGATATCTACTCTATCACTGCAGGTTTCCAGATAGACGAACACAAGCTGATCGACTTTGCGGCACTACTGGTGCACAACAATCAGCTCGATGCGGCCAAGGAGCTACTGCAGCAACGTGCCCAAGAGCGAAAGATCCATGGTGGGGATTATGTGATCAAAAACGTATGGCAACTGCTTAACAATGTGGCTCAACTGGCTGTCAAGGAGACAGTTCCCGTGTCGGGTCGCAGTCTCACATTTGAGACTTTCGAATTCTTGCTCAAACTTGGTTATTGTCAGACGCATAATGCTCTGCTTGGTCCCGTGTTGCGCGAGTGGTTGCTTCGTGGAGATCTCGACGCAGCTGTGACAGAATTCCAGCGTCTTGCGACGCGCTACAAACACACGCCACTGCAGTTCGAGCTGCTATCGCTGCTCGTGCGCTTAGGCAATGGAGATGAAACGGAATTAGCTAAGTTTCCGGGAACAACAAAGGAATTGGCCCAACAGCATTTGGCCAATGTTACGGCGACTGTCAGTCGCGTCCATGGAGCTGTGAACATGAATAGCGCTCTGCTACTGGCACTAGCTGAGTCGGGCACTGAGACGCAGCTGCGACGTCTAATTATCAATCCAGAGTTTCGGCTCAATCATGATCAGTTGATCAAGAACTGCGAGCATCTGGGTCAGGAGGGAGCTGTGCGCACGTTGCTCCGACTAGCCAAGGGTGTACGTGGTCTGCAACGCACAATCGACGAGCAGCGCATCTACGACATGCTGCTGTCTCAGTTCGTCAAGGAGAACAACTATGAAGGTGCACTCGACCTGTACGATCGCCTGCAAGCCGATGATGAGTTAAAGGTCTCACAAGAATTCGTCCGTAATCTGGTCAGTCTGCTGCAGGTGAACAACGTAGACATACCCAGCGGCATTGCATTGCGTGCTCAGGTCAGATAGAAGTGCATTTCGAGTCAATAAGTTAACTGCTGTTATTGTTAATACAAACTATTTCTAAATATACAATTTTAATATTTATCAACAGTGTTTGCCTAGACAATCTTTGGAGAAAAGGGGAGAAGTCAGAAAAATGTCGGCAGATCGCCAACTACACAAAAAGATAAATGTATGAACTTAACTGTGTGCTGGGAAACATTTGCCTAACGTCAACTGCCATCTCGGCCAGTAACTATCAATGCCCGTTGACCATTTTCACAGTAAATCCAGTAAAAATACATCGACCAGGCCTTGCAGCCGTGTCAAATCTAAAATTATCAATGTCCAGCACATGTCACATTCCAGTCCGTAGACGGATAGTTAGTAAACATTATTTAATCAAACGTGCTTGTTAAGATACGTGTGAGACACGCGGTCGACATTAAATTACGGTGAAATTGTCAATTTTAGTGAGTCTTCGTTTTAAGCAACCATTTCCATGGACTATAAGGACAAGGAACCCGCTGAGGAGCAAACTGAAGATGGCGAGAACACACTTATAAGCTCTTCAATGTCTGCGGAAGCACCGACTATCGAGGAACTGTTTGAGTTTATAGGAGAGACCTCCGTTGGCGACAGACACCTAACCGAGGATAGCCCCAGTCAAGAGACGATTACCATTAGTGACAGCGAGGAGCCTACGACAAGCTCCTCTTTTAACCTTCCGCTGGTTGTCCTACCAAATACTGATAGCTCTAATAGCATGGTCGCTGTTGTACAACGTAGCGAGTTTTCTAAGCTTCTAATGCGTCTAGGAGAGGAAGGCGATGGCGATGCCAACCAGATCGTTATGGAACTGCTCAACTCTATGAAGCAGGATCGAGCTACCTCGGTTATAGAGCGCGTATCGGAGAACCTCATGCTGGTGCTGCGCACTCAAACCCTGGCCGAGGCTGGAATTATTACCGGAAACGAGCGCTACCACTCATTTAAGTCTGTCCTCCAGAACTACGCCAAGCTCTATGCTGCCAAGAGGTTCATTGAAAAGCTCCCTATGCTTGGTCTGTCCCCTCAGTCGGGACAGGAGAGTGATAACGAGAATACACTAGCTCGTATGGTGGCTGATGAGGTCCTCCAAATACCCGAACTCTTGCGTCAGCTCTGGGCCTCCCTCGAGAAGATGGAATTTTTCAATGAGGATACTGCTTACAAGGTCTATTTGGAAGCGAGACGTCATCCCCAAGCCAAGATTCTGCGCGAACTGATGCTGACCCGCATCTCCCGCGTCTATCTCTGCATTGTCAGCTCAGCATCCTTTCTCGACTTTAGTGAACATGAACTTATCCACGTTCTCAACAACTGTTACCTCAGCGTTAACTCCGAGATTGAGGTAAGTAGCTAATAAGTAATCTGGAGTACTAATGAAAAGTCCGATTTAGATATTTCTTTCAGTCATACTCTGGCTGGAACACAATTGGTACGAGCGCAAGAATTGCGCAGAAAGAGTCCTGGGTGGAGTTCGCTTTGGCCTAATGCCTACCTGGTACCTCTACACTCTGGACAGGACAAATCATTGCAATCACTTTGCCAGAGTCATCTACACTAAAGGTGTTCAAGCCCTATTAGAAAAGGGACTTGAGTAAGTAGAGCACATCAGAAACCTAGACAATTATCTACTGAATTTTCCTTTCCTTTCCAGGGACGCCTTAGCCTTGCGGTCCAAACATTTTCGCAGTCGTAGTTCTAAAGACGTAGAAAAACCTCTCCCTCGCGATTGGGTTGCCGATCCAAAGTGTAGCCACCACCATAAGTGTTACTGTGAGAGATTCGTTTACCCAACCTACGACGTATTCAAGGACTATCTTGCCAGGATCATACGATGTGCACCCAACTACTGGCGGACCCTTCGCCCTGCCCAAGAGGTCTATCGGAAGGAATTCAAGTGCTGTGCACTCCCCTATCAGACTCACCGACAAAACTAATTGAATCTTACTTTCAAACAATGCCAGTTGTTACATCTTGGTACAACCCATACAATATGTAGCTTCCAAATTTCATGTCTTATCTGTTCTGGCGTACATCATTGAAAATCGTTTTTAAGTGTTTCATTCAAGTTAAAAAAGTGTATATCGACTTTTTATATGCACGTTTGATAATTGAACAATAAATAATTTCACTACATAGAGTCTCCAATAAATTTGACTAATTGCGAATTACAGTCTTTCCGAAGTGTATTGTAACCAATTTAAATGCTTGAAGCCCTAACTCTGGATATTTTCCATAACTCTTATTTTGATCATTTGAAAGCGATACCACCAAGAAGATTTCTTATATAGATCAGTAAAGGAACCACTCTGTAACATGGAAGTTGGGTTTCGACTGAGTTCACAATTGTTTAAGATCTCGAATTCTCATTAAATGATCTTTTTTATTTAAACAATTTCCAACCTTTTAAAGAAACACTTTAAAATGATTTTCTTTGAATAGCGCCGGAACAGTTAAGACATGGAATTTGGTAGTTATGTTGTAAATACAAAGGTGGGACATCATTTGGGATTGGGGTACATTAGTTCCGTCGGTGAGTTTGATAGGGGAGTGCACAGCACTTGAATTCCTTCCGATAGACCTCCTGAGCAGGACGAAGGGTCCGCCAGTAGTTGGGTGCACATCGTATGATCCGGGCAAGATAGTCCTTGAATACGTCATAGGTTGGGTACACGAATCGTTCACAATGGCACTTATGGTGGTGGCTACACTCGGGATCGGCGACCCAATCACGGGGAAGGGGACTCTCTACATCTTTGGAACTTAGATTGCGAACATGTTTAGAGCGCAAGGCTAAGGCATCTCTGAATAGAAAAATAAGATTCGATTGTTAATTGGCCAGGGCTGTGATGTTGTCATCTTACTCGAGACCCTCTTCTAATAGGGCTTGCACACCCTTGCTGTAGACGACTCTGGCAAAGTGATTGCAATGATTTGTCCTATTCAGAGTGTAGAGGTACCAGGTAGGCATTAGGCCAAAGCGAACTCCACCCAGGACTCTTTCTGCGCAATTCTTGCGCTCGTACCAATTGTGTTCCAGCCAGAGTATGACTGAAAGAAATATCTAAATCGGACTTTTCGTTAGTATTCCAGATTCCTTATCAGCTACTTACCTCAATCTCGGAGTTAACACTGAGGTAACAGTTGTTGAGAACGTGGATAAGTTCATGCTCACTGAAGTCGAGAAAGGATGCTGAGCTAACAATGCAGAGATAGACGCGGGAGATGCGGGTCAGCATCAGTTCGCGCAGAATCTTGGCTTGGGGATGACGTCTCGCTTCCAAATAGACCTTGTAAGCGGCATCCTCATTGAAAAATTCCATCTTTTCAAGGGAGGCCCAGAGCTGACGTAGGAGCTCGGGTATTTGGAGGACCTCATCAGCCACCACACGGGCAAGTGTAGTCTCGTTGTCAGTCTCCTGTCCGGACTGGGAGGACAGGCCGAGCATAGGGAGCTTTTCGATGAATCTCTTGGCAGCATAGAGCTTGGCGTAGTTCTGGAGGACAGACTTAAATGAGTGGTAGCGCTCGTTTCCGGTAATAATTCCAGCCTCGGCCAGGGTTTGAGTGCGCAGTACCAGCATGAGGTTCTCCGATACGCGCTCTATCACTGATGTGGCGCGATCCTCCTGCTTCTTGGAGTTGAGAAGCTCCATTACGATCTGGTTGGCATCGCCATCGCCCTCCTCGCCCAGACGCATTAGAAGCTTAGCGAACTCGCTGCGTTGGACGACGGCAACCAGATTTTCATTGTTCGGCACGACGACCTCGGAGATGTTGAACGAGGAGCTGGCCCTGGGCTCCTCGCTGTCACTGATGGTTATGGTGTGCTGGCTGAGGCTTGCTGCCGCCTGATGCCTGTCGCCAATGGGGGCTTCTCGCATGAACTCGAACAGGTCATCATCGCTGCTCAGTTCGTCAATTGATGGCGTCGGCGCTGTCATGGGTGCATTAATAAGGGATTTTTCATCATCTGTAGTCGGTATCTTGTCGGGATCCTTGCAGTCCATACTTCGAGGAATTCGATTCTTGTCTGAAAGCGTGTCCACTGCGGATCGCGTTTGCGATCGTATAACTCTGACAGTTTTGGGAGTGCGAATTTCTGAATCGTCTCTACGTGAACACTTTTTTACGATATGGGTTTCAATTGACATACGCTTTATCAGAGTTCAAAGTCTACTGAGTTTATTTTTGAAAGCTCTAAGCTTTATTAAAGAGTTAATCAATCCTCTTTAGCCTCACTAGCATCTTTTATTCGCCGGCTGAAGCGCTGCGTAGGCTGATCTCACTCATGTGGAACTGTATTAGAATAATCAAATACGTAGTTGTCGCGCCCACAATCTGCATGAAAAGAGAAAAGTTTCTTTTATATGTATTTGCAGCATTCGCTCCTAGAGCAATGCCCACTTACCGTGTAGAGCAGCGTGCAGTCGACATTGAAGAAACCGGCAGCGCTGAAACAAAGTCGCTGATGCAGCAGTTGCAGTGAAAATTGCGTGATCTGGAGCATATAAAGAGAATAGGAAACTTATGGAAAAGTTTTGTTCTGATATTAAGCTTACCAGGGCATTATGCCCATCGTTCTGCAAATCCACACGAATGTGATGTAGGCTCAATGCCAAACGCGTCGTCTGCAAGTGGGAGGAGATGCTAACAGAGTTACAAGAGCTCTTCGTTCCCCTTTCCCCAACTACTTACGAAATAGGCGGCACGCTCGCACATCAGAGCCAGAGCGAGCACATTGCCCAGATGCGGCGTTGTCCACAATGTGCTGCCAAAGATCTGCAGGAAATCATACGGAGAGGCGGCAAATTGGCGAAAGTTAAGGAAAATCCAGTAACAATTCGAGGTAATAGCTAGAAAGTCATTACCCAGCTGCACCAGCATTGACAGACCATAGCAAGAATTGAGCAGGCTGACCAATTGCCACAGCCGCTGATAAAGTATTCGTGCGGCCATCAGACGCTGCATGGAGACAGCTGCGTCGGCATGCGACTGCATGCCCTCTTCCTTGAGGCAAGGCTGTGCTTCCACTGACTCGCTTAGCTGCAACGACTCGATCACAGCCAGCAACAGCTTAAGGCGAGAATGCACAATCAGCACCGCTGTAAAGATCTGGAAGTAGCGCAGGCCGCACACCATCAACGGGAGCAAATAGCATATCCAGTATATGGGGAAGTTGGTATCCGGCGACAGCATCTTGGTAACTATGATAAAACCCTGGCTGAAAAGATATCCAGCCAGCATCCACAGACCACGACGCATCATTTTGTGACGCAGTTGCTCATTGTCTACATGTACCTGCAGCATGCTGGCAAAATCCCGATCGATTTCTCGGATCAGCATAAAGAAACGTTGATTCGCCTGACGGCGGCACAGCGCCTCGAGCAGCGCCGTTGCATGCGCCACTCGAATGCCCACCAGCTGAATAGAGTCCACAGTGTGGCCGATGTGACCCGTATCACTGTCATCTTCATCGGCATTGCGACTCTCGTTGAACAGACCATAAAAGAGGTAAGCACTAGATGCAGCAAGAATAGTCCAGCCATAGAACTCCAAGATACGCGAGCGTTGCAGCTGCCGACTGGCTGTGTCCAGGCGCCACTGCCACAAGTTGCACAGTTGACCGAGACGCTGCACCGGCGCCAGTGCATCCAGTATATCCATGGTCAATGTGTGTCTATTTCGCGCCCTCGGTAGTCTTTATTAGTCACAATAATTAGTTAATCTAATCAGCTAATTGCAATAAACGGTTCATCGATGTTGGCAAACTTTTGCGTTCGGATAATGCAGTTATAGAATCGGATAACAGTGAATATTTCTATATATGATACCACAGCCGAACTTGACCTGTTGACGACTGAGTACCGTTGGGGCAGCTGGCCTGGCCCTGGCTAGATACAGCCATCCTTGGCTGTCCGAAGCTTTCATCAATCATTATCAATTTATGTGGGACTAATTCATTTCCATTGTCAACACTCTGAAATGCTGACTCTGCATAAACCATGTGCTTAATGGCTATTTGTCAGATAAAAAGGTGAGCCCCGTCGCGCCTTTAGCCGTAGTTGGCATCTATTTTTACACATTGTGGATATTCCTGACAAAGGGTATTTTGAAATAAGAACACGTTGCTAGTTTCACATAAATACCTTTATTATAATTCATAGATTTTTATTTTTCTTTGGAAATAGTTCTTGAGATAAGCTTGATTTGACTTGTTCATAAAATGTAATACATATGTGTGTTTTTTTTACGTTTTCTTTTTTAATAATTATTAAATTTTGCATTCTTTTGGATTTCCATTACTTTTCATTTCATTCTTTGTGAGTGTGTGTGTGTGTGTAGTTGTATTTTTATGTGTCCCTCCTTTCACTTCTAACACTCTTCTCTGTGTCTGCTTTCTGACTTAGTTCGCAGCACGCTTTGTAGCTTTGTGCATGCATTTGTATCTTGTATCTGCTACCTTATATCTCGTATCTTTCAAATCGTTCATTTGATTCCATATCTCTGTATTTCCGTACTACTTGAGTACGTCTCTTAGCGTTCATTTGTTATGTATGTGTTTGTGTGTTTTTGTATGTGTGTCGTGCTGCTTCTTCCGTTCAACAAGTTTTTGCATGCATTTATCTTTGCTTTCACTAATGGTTATATAGTAGTCATATACTCGCATATGTGTATGCATATATATAATTAAGTATATTTGATTTAAATCGAAGCTGCTAATAGGTAAAAGCAAATTCATATAGCAAATTCAACAAACAAAGACATCGTATTCGTTTTCCACTATGGGTACACTCATGCTTATTGAACGATAAGTACGCGTATTGGTATTATTTATGTAGGTAATATATATTTAGTACTTATACGTCGCGTATCATATTGATCTTTTCTTTGGATAAGGCAATGGGTACACAATATATATATATATATATACATATACATATACATTTGTATATATACATATATAGATATACATATGTATTAATTTGATTTGACAAGGAAACAAAACATAACCAACTTAACACTCAACATTGCATTGTTCGATTTGAATCGTTTTCTCTGGGGTTTCCACCACAATTGATCAGGGCTGAAAATACATATTGACTAAAAGCTTACAAGCAAACATTCATACATTCAAGTATATAGTGTATATAGGTTTTAATATGCATTTAAATATTTTGTGTGTATATATCTGTTGTTAAATTGTTTTTAAATACTTTGTTTTTAAATCTTACTTGTCATTTTTGT
The DNA here is from genome assembly GCA_018903675.1 of Zaprionus capensis. Classification (NCBI taxonomy): domain Eukaryota; kingdom Metazoa; phylum Arthropoda; class Insecta; order Diptera; family Drosophilidae; genus Zaprionus; species Zaprionus capensis. The sequence goes on along the minus strand of JAEIFN010001073.1, from coordinate 7,825,670 downwards.
TTTCTTTGTTAATCGCAAAAGTTTTAAGAAATCAATCAATAATGTTTCGACCACCAAGTAGATGGCTTTTGCTTAATATAAAGAGGATGCTCATGCTAGATTATCTGAAACCAACGTAACGTCATTTCAGAGATTCCAACTTCGAAAAATCCACAGTGCGCAATGATCACTTGGTATGCCTATCAGAAAACGAGAAGTTAACTTCCGATTCGAGTGAATTCGGAATTAAAACAAAATACATATGTATTTAGGTACATTAATTCTCTTAACGTTAGTTCATAAAATGGATTTATCGAATCGCTTTGCTCAAGTTGAACTGAAGTATTTAGTACTCGTTATACGTAGGTATAATTCAATAATAGTTATAAAATAAGTTGTTATGGTGCTTGTTCCATTTTGAGTTCGGTTTTAACCATTCAATGCAATTATGTAGTAGGTTTAGTTTTTAAAATTTTGTTTATAATTTGTAAATCCCTGTCTAAAGCTGTTTTGCTGGTAGCCATCAAATAATTTTTATCACTTTATATCATATACATACATACATAAACTTATGTAGAGAATCAGTTGATTCGCTCTACTCTTTCATTTTGTCAAGCACAATTCAATACGAAATACAAAACAAACCATAAACTCAATTCAAATGTAATAATAAAAAAAGGAAACTCCAAAACTATCACATACGCGCTTGAATCATTTGAAAAGTATTCGATCTTTATTCATAATTCCCTTAAATGGATTGTATACTTATATTTTTATCGTTTTCTTTTACGTTTTCATTTTTTGTTGCATATCAAACTTTTGTAGACTGGACGGTAGCCAGTTTTTGTCGACTGTTGCGCCTGGTTTCTCTTATGTTGTTTTTCATCATTTTAATGTTGTTGTATAAAAAGCAACAAAAAAATATATTATTCTTGTTTTCTTGTAGTTGTTGTTGTTTAAAATGCAAAGAATAATTTTTTAGACTGAACTTGCGGATATTTCATTTGCTCGCGCTCTATAAAAATCGGCTTTATATATGTATGTATATCCTAAAAAGTCTATATGTCAAATATCATTTTGTAATTCAATCAAAAATTTTTGTTTCAGTATATTTTTAAAATTTTATTTCCCCTTAGATTTGGGTTCTATCGTATATTCTTTATTCTGGACTGTATTTTGCTGTGGCATCAAATTTTATTTATCTGCTGATCAATTTATGTTAGTTTCATATGCAATTATGGTATGTATATATGTATGTATATTGTTGTATATATCATTTAAATAGTTAGGTGTGCCTTGTCGTTTATTATTTTGCGTTGTTATTGGGTTTCGGTTTCTTGTTTTTATTTTATATAGTATATATGTATATTTTATATATTTTGCAAATTTGTTATTCTATGACTATGAAAAAGTAAAAAAAATATAGAAAAATAACCCTCATTCACTTTGTGTTCTTCATTTAGTTTTATTTCGCAATATCTGGTTCCATGACGCCCTACCCCAATCCCATGATAACTCAATCAGACCCTCGTAAACCTTATATAGTAATATCAGCATTAACATCATTGCATCATTATCATCTCCGACTATATCACCATCAACAACAGCATCCAATTAGCATAAATCATGCGGGACTACCCTCATCTACTGCCTATCTTCTATCGAACCCAAGACTTCTAGTTCTCTTATCTTTCACTTTCAACAACTATCCTTCTTCTAATCCAACAACGCTTTCATTCTCCGTTCAAACTCCGTCACAATTTGGTATGATTCAACTTGTTCTATATAAAGTGTACGTATATCGTTTTGCATGTAGTAAGTATATATCTGTATGAGCTGTAATTAATCAACGGATTATTTATTACTTAAGTCTTTCAGCTGTCTGCATAAATAAATCATCAAATAGATAAAATAATACATATGTATTCAAAATAGGTTAATCGTTTAACTCTCGTTATTCGTTATGCGATAGTTTATATTTGATATTTTGATACTTCAATTATTTTATAGTTTTGTATTGTTCACTTGTTTGCATTTGGGGAGGCACATTTATATAAGGTTGCGTATTATTTTTACTGTTGGTTCATTACGTTTGCTTGACCTTTTGATTTGATTAGCATACATTTAGTGTGGTATTTCGTATTAAATTCATTTCATTTCATTTTATTTAGCTACTCAGTTTATAGTTTTATACGATAGTTTATCAATGCTTTAACAATTTCCGTGCATTTGCATATTTTATTATTACCAACATCGAAAGAAGCAAACGAGAAAAAAAGAACAACACATATACTAAGTACTTTCTTCGTCTGAGTGTGGTAAACGACTTAAGCATGTTTTCCGTTTATAGCTAAATAAATACTATTAAGGAGGAGTAAGTTCTTTATGAGTTGCCCGCCTTAGGCTTATACATATTTAGTTTGGATTTCGCATATGCTTTGTATATATATTTTATTTAAAATTCAAATATATTTGGGAGTTTTCAATAGTTTCTCATAAAAGTTTTACTAATACAATAAACATGAATAATATTTGTAATATACTCGTACTTCCAATTTTAATTTTTTTTTCCACATACATGTATATATATATGAATATATAATTATTTTATTTTTTTGTATTTTTTGTATATTTTTGCTATGCGGTTTTGAAAACAATTTTGATCTTTGGATTACTATGCAAGGTAGCTTGACGTTTAATGAAAGCAACAAATACGCGTATACATACTATATGAGTGTGTATCTTATTAAATTTTCTTTTTATTTTAGTTCTTGTTTAATTCTCATTTAATTCTCATTTTTGGTATTCGTTTTGTGGCACGTGGCGCATCTTTGGTTTGGGTTCTTTTCATTTTTTGCATGTTTCGGTAATTAATATGCGGAAAATAAATATCGATTAATTACCTTGCTTGGCTGCATTGTGAAATAAATTGGCAAAAGCGATAAATAGACGGCATTGGCTAACAATATGGCGTCATCTATGTGACCCGTTACTCCGCCATATTCTGCTTTTTTGGTTCTTTATTTCCGAAAGTGATTTCCTTTTTGCTACTCTCTTTCTTTCGTTTTGCGCACGGCATTTCGCGTATTGCATTTTGTTGTTTGTCGCTGTTGTTGTTTTCGATTTGATGTTGTTGTTGTTGTCGTCGTCGTTAAGCTCACTAAACTTGAAAGTCGTCCATGATGTCAGTTGGTTGCTGTTGTTGTTGGCCCTATAAGGTCTACAAGGGCGCTCTGTCAGTGTGGTTGTTGTTTGTGTTGTTGTTGTTGTTGTCGCTTTTAGTCGTCATCAAATGCAATAAACAAACCCGTGGCCTAGAACTCTAAGCGATATGCGGAGCACGAGGTCTCATGATCCTGCAAATTAATTGTGCAACGCGAAGCAGATGGCGACAGATCGATGCGATGCTTGGCGAGCAGCTCCTCGTTCTCGGCCACCCAATAGCCAAGCACATCGGTGTCATAGGTTGGAATAATGGTCACCTCTGCAATCAAGAGATAGAATGGTTATTAATACAAATTTATTATAATTGTGGACTTCATACGCACCTAGCTCCTTGTCCTCCCAGGTTTGCTTGGCCTCCAGCAGGGCATCGTAGACCTGACGGCTGGGCTCGGTGCCGGAGAAGACATAGTAGCGTGCACGGACGCGTTTGAAGAAGTCCACATGGGCGTAGTAGGAGTTGCCGTTGTGCGGCACATAAGTCAGATCCACATAGACAGGTGCAGGCTTCTTGGCCTTGTTGGGTGACTCGCTACGCTTGCGCAGATTCTTCTCATTGTTGAGACGCGTCTTGGTCGCCACTAGGCGACGCTCCTTCTTTGGTGTGGTGCGTATGTCGGCGCCCTCGACGGGCAGTGGTGCTGGCGAGGGCAGACCCAATGGCTTGCCCCATTCCTCTAGTCGATCTTTGGGTAGAGTGCCGGTTGTGCTAGTTGTAGTTGTTGTGGTGGTTCCTGCAGCAGCTGTTGTTGTAGCTGCCGCTGCTGTTGTTGCAGCTGCTGCTGCCAGCGTGGTCAGTGTGCTGCCAGCTGTTGTTGTCGCTGGTGCTGTTATAGCTGCGCTGCCTGCAGTCGCACTGGAGCTGCCTAAATTGGCCAGCAGGCTGTCACCGCTTCGCACTTTTTGGACATCGCTGAGGGGGAAGCGTTGTCGCTCGGCAGTGCTGCTGACAATCTGCTCGACCTCCTCGGCCTTTGACGGCGAGTAGGAATACTTGGCGGTCACGGAAGACATGACTTCGGCGCCGCGTGCCTGCACATGCTCCTCGAGAGCCTTCTGGAAGTCTTTGTCGGCTTCGTCCAGAAATTTGTGGCCGGCCCAGGTTTGGCTAGTGCTCTCCACACTCTCCGACGACTGGCTGGCAGGCGGCGAGTCTGTGTAGGTGACTAACATAGCACCCCGAATGGGTATCGGCTCGGTGCTGGGCTTCGTATCGAAACTGTCGGGCAACGCGCCATAGAACGAAGTTGCCATGGGGTCGGCTGTGCGAGCAGGCAGAATAGAACGAGCCGTCGAGTGCTCCTCGCTGCCATATTGCGGCGGTATATCGTCTTGGCTATCATCGGCATCCAGATCTGAGCGCTTGCTGATGCCGGAGCTGGAACGCTGAAGGTCGTAGCTGGTGCTGCGTGGTGAACCAGGCAAATCATCGTCACTCATGGCACCGGCCAGACGCTCATCATCACTGCCCGGTGTGCTGGAGCGGTAAGTTCCGCGCAGCATGGCCACCTCCTTGGGAAGCATTTGATCGCGCTCCCGTTCGCTCTTCTCACTCTCGCTGGTCGTGCGTGTGGTGGTCACCACCACCTTTTCACTGTCTGGCTCCGAGCTGTCGGTTGTGGTCACTGTCTTCTGTTCGGTCACAATCTCCTTGCCGTCGGCAGAGATGACCTTGGTCACTGTGGTTATGGTGGTCGTAATTATCTTCTCGGTGCTGCCACTAAGCGCTGTGGTACTTTCAAGACCACGCAACTCATGAAGCTCCGGCAGTGCCTCAGCACTCTCGGCACTAGCTTCGCTGGCATCGGGAATCGCAGTGACACCAAGAGATTTGAGTTCGTCCTTGCTTACACGCGGGAATGGTGATGTCGGTTTGGGTGATGACTCTGGCGTCTCGGTATGCGACTCACGCCCTAACGGTGTTGGTATGGATTGACTTTCAGATGTTAAAGCACCAGGACTTGACTTACCACTTATGTCTTTGGGCGACAAGGGGCCACCCGATGTGGATGCTATGCTAGCGGCGCTTGACTCGCTCTTGGTGCAAACAGAGGAGCCAGCAAGGGCTGCTGCGGTGCTGGTGCTGCTCGTTACCTGACCTGGCTTGACACTAGGACTTACCGGGGCCGTTGGTGGTGTCTTGCGATCTGTGGTGTCTGTCGCTTGTTCACCATCTGTTTGTATCTGTGTCAGTGTAATCGATTCGACTTTAGTCTTTGAGTCTGTAGAACTTGTCTTTGTTGTCGTGGTGCTGCTACTTTGCTCACTCGACTCCAGTAAAGTAGTGGTCTTAGTTGTTGTAGCTGTGGATGATGTAGTTGTTGCTGTCTTTGTGTCCTTACTTGATTCGTGCTGTTCATCCTGATCTTCATGATCATCCTCCTCTGTAAGTGCGGCAATAGGCTCTACTTCCTCAGAGGGCTTGTAGATGCTGGTCATCATAATTGTTGCAATAGATTTGGAGCGACCCTCCTTCAGGCTAACACGGCCATCATCATCGCTTTCCTCATCCTCGGGATCGCTGTGGGTCTGTCGACCATCGCTGGTGTGGCTGAGTACCGATTCACGTCGCGACTCGTCGGTGCCCACAAACAATGCCTTTTGAGAGGAGCTCACACTGGATACCTTCTTCAGGCTCTCCTCGGCTGCTTTGGTCGCCTCAACGCTAAACGTCTCCTTAGCGGAAATAATCTTTTCCGTTGCCAGGAACTCGGCCACAGTCTCTTTAAGACTGTCCTTTATTGACTCATGGACTGAGCTGCAGGTTGTTGATTCCTTGCTTGTACTTTGACCACTCGGCTTCTGCGAGCTGGTGGTTTGAATTTCGCTGACTATAGACTCAGAGGAGCACTCCTCGGATTGAACGAGCAATTCCTCCAACTGTGATGTCGTCGATTTCTCCGTAGTCTTTGTGATACTTTCGATCTCCTCCTTGATGCTAGTGCTAGACGATTTGGCAGCATCCTTATCGGTTAAGAGACTAGACAACGATTCGCGTCGAGAGCTGTCCTCGACTTTCATGCTGCTGCTAAGAGATTCGCTAATTGATTCCTCCTTGAGATGTGATTGACTTACGATAGACTTGGAAATTGTCGTTGATTCAGTTGATTTTTCCTCCTTCTTGCTTTCCATGGTCGATACAGTGATTGAACCGCGTTGCGACTCAGCGGTTTCTTCGTCTTTGACACTAGTCTGACTGGCACTTGATGCTGGACGAGCATCAGCATGTTTGCCATCAGTCGATTCCGGACGTGAGCTCTCCTTTGCTTCAGACTTTGCACTAGCCTGGCTAGCCACAGACTCGGCACGAGAGGCCTCCTTTATCGACGTTTCTATTTTTGAGCTCTCGACTGTGGACAGCACAGACTCTCTCCTGGAATCAACTTCAGCCGTAATGACATCCTTTTCGCTGGTGTGACTAATAATTGACTCGTGCCTAGAAATGTCTTTAAGTGGTGATGGTGACTTTACACTCTTACTATCTGCCTCATCCTTTAGACTGGCCACAGAAACGGGGCGCGATGGTTCCTTTGAGTCAAGAGTCAAGGGCTCCTTTGGTTCCTCATCTTTCTGACTAGCCGCAGATTCTGGGCGGGATGGTAATGATTCAAGAGTACCCAGTTGACTTGAGGCTGATTCTGGTCGGGACACTTCTTTTAATATATCCTCGATAGCTGCCTTCGCAGCTCCTTCGCGCAATTGAGCCTTTTCCGACTGCTCAATTTTGTCTTTCTCTTCAATAGAAACTGGACCGGACTTCTGGTCTGGTGAAGATTTCTCAGATTCAATGTCTACTTTCATCATCTTAATTTCCAATGCTTTTTCGTCAAGTGTAAGATCTTTTATGGGTGTTACGCTACCCGAAAGCGCTTCAGGTGTACCAGTTGGTGTATACGTAACCCCGATTTTCTGTGTAATATCTACGGCGTCAGTTTGAACTGTAGTCTTTAGTTTTTCCTCCAACTCCTTTTCATCAAAGTCGGGTATAATGTCAGTAATATCTTTGTCCGATTTCAAGACCTTGGCCACATCGGCGACTATCTTGGCGACTTCTTCTTCACGTGGTGAAAGTGGTCGCAGTGGTTGCTCTGGTATTATGGCTCCCTTCTCAGTTGGTGGAGAGAACCTGTGCTCTTCGTCTTCTTCTTTAATGTCATGTAGGACACTCTCATCACGTTCACAAATTGTCACTGTAAATTCAGGAGAGTCAACGGTGGTTATGTGTGTTTCGCGAAGTTCGGCGAAGCCAGTTAAATCTAGATTACCTTTGGTGCCAGCATCTTCAGTAGTCCCGCCAACAGTTTCTGTAGCAGAATCAATTTCGTCCAATTTCTGAGATAGCGCATCTGAAGTTGTAACAACTTTTTCAATAAGCTCAGAATGTTTCTCATTTAATTTTGTTTCGACAGTTTCGATAGCTGATGTTATTGATGTGGAAACCTCTGTTGTCTTTGATTCCTTCAATGATTCAAGTTGCGTTAGGCTTTCTTTGCTGATTTTTTCCAACGACTCTAGTACTACATGTTTTGTACTGTCCACTTTTTCGTCCACTATCTCAACGATTGATTCGGCTTGCTTACTCAGCGATTCAGTCATGGGTTGTAGTTTATCCTCAAAGATGGAACTGATTGCGTCCGATTTGGCTGCAATCGTCTCAACGAGAGTTTCGGACAAACCAGTCAGACCAGCGTTGTCGGATGAGCTTGTCTCCGGAATGATATGTTCTTCAACAGCTTCACTCAATTCTAAAATAAGAATCGCCTCGTCTACAGGACTAGAAGCCGTAATGGTTGCACTCACTTTACTATCCTCAGCGTGCTTATCTAGTTCAATTGCACCTAAAACTGGCAGCGAAAAGTCGCCCTCAGCAACATCGACCGGTGTAGACAGGGTGGGGAAGTTTCCAATTGGTTCGGTTGCTGATAGGTTTAAGAGTAAGCTTTCTTTCTTTTCAAGCTCGTAATCTGGAAGCTCCCTGGGTGCTTCATCAATTGGTGTAGAAGCTGTCTCAGCAACTGAAGTCGGACGGGAGGATTCCTTTGATTTTACAACATCAGCCACTGACGCTGGGCGTGAGGATTCTTTGGAAGCATCTGCAGACCTTAGATCCTTTGGACTTTCTTGCTTTTCGGACTCAACTTTGGTACTTCCTACCACGGACACTGGTCGTGAAACTTCCTTGGAGGCTGGTAGCGACTTATCATCTTGAAGACTATCTGGTTTTGTACTTTCAGCAACAGATTCACGTCGAGAAGGTTCCGTAGACTTTTCGTCTTTTACACTCTCTGGCTTTTCCGACTCGTCCTTAAGGCTTCCTGCCGCAGAAATAGGTCTTGAGGGTTCTTTCGATGCTGGAAGAGATTTGTCGTCCTTTACACTATCCACTTTTGTACTTTCAGCAACTGATTCACGGCGGGAGGGCTCTGTGGACTTGTCTGCTTTTACACTTTCGGGCTTTTCAGATTCATCTTTAACACTTCCCGCCACAGACGCAGGTCGGGAAACATCTTTTGAAGCTGGTTGAGACTTCTCATCCTTAAGACTTTCGGGTTTAGTACTTTCAGCAACAGATTCGGGGCGAGAAGATTCCTTAGACTTGCTATCCGTTGGAATTTCTGGCTTTTCAGATTCGTCTTTAGTGCTGCCTGCCACAGACACAGGTCGCGAGACATCTTTCGAAGCTGGTTGAGACTTTTCATCCTTAAGACTTTCCGGTTTAGTAATTTCCGCAACAGATTCGGGGCGAGATGATTCCTTAGACTTGCTATCAGTTGCGATTTCTGGTTTTTCTGACTCTTCCTTGACACTTTCTGCCACAGATACGGGTCGTGAAATATCCTTGGATGCTGGTGCAGACGTTTCATCCTTAAGACTCTCCTGTTTGATACTTTCAGCAACGGATTCTCGTCGGGAAGGGTCTGTAGACTTATCGTCCTTAACGCTCTCTGGTTTTTCCGACTCATCTTTAACGCTTCCTGCCGCAGAAATAGGTCTTGAGGGCTCTTTCGATGCTGGAAGAGATTTGTCGTCCTTTACGCTATCTACTTTTGTACTTTCTGCAACTGATTCACGGCGGGAGGGCTCTGTAGACTTGTCTTCTTTTACACTGTCAGGCTTTTCAGATTCATCTTTAACACTTCCCGCCACAGACACAGGTCGCGAGATGTCTTTGGAAGCTGACTCAGACTTCTCATCTTTTAGACTTTCCGGCTTAGTACCTTCAGCAACAGATTCGGGGCGAGAAGATTCCTTAGACTTGCTATCAGCTGGAATTTCTGGTTTTTCGGATTCGTCTTTAGTACTGCCTGCCACAGACACAGGTCGCGAGACATCTTTTGAAGCTGGTTGAGACTTCTCATCCTTAAGACTTTCCGGCTTAGTACTTTCAGCAACAGATTCGGGGCGAGAAGATTCCTTAGACTTGCTGTCAGTTGGAATTTCCGGTTTTTCGGATTCGTCTTTAGTACTGCCTGCCACAGACACAGGTCGCGAGACATCTTTCGAAGCTGGTTGAGACTTCTCATCTTTAAGACTTTCCGGTTTAGTACTTTCCGCAACCGATTCGGGGCGGGAAGATTCCTTAGACTTGCTATCAGTTGCGCTTTCTGGTTTTTCGGACGCTTCCTTGACACTTTCTGCCACAGACACGGGTCGTGAAATATCCTTGGATGCTGGTGCAGACGTTTCATCCTTAAGATCTTCTTCTTTGATGCTTTCTGCAATGGATTCTCGTCGGGAAGGCTTTGAAGACTTATCGTCTTTAACGCTCTCCGGTGTGTCTGACTCATCCTTTACACTTTCTGCTACAGACACGGGTCGAGAAACTTCTTTGGAAACTGATGGTGACTTCTCTTCCTTAAGAGTGTCCACCTTTATACTTTCTGCGATAGATTCTCGTCGAGAAGTTTCCAGATTCGTATCCTGTTTTTCAATATCTGTTGTTTTCGATTTATCTCCAGGTGATTGCTCCTTTGACGTTTCTGTCTTGTCAATTGCTTCTTCTGCTCCATCTTTTATTTCGAAAGGAGAGCTTGGTGCTTCATCTACTGGACTTGATGCGGTTTTGGATGTGCTTACCTCAGCAAGCTCCGCCGGCTTAGCTGGTACAGCTTTCTCAATGGAGGAACTTATTGTTTTTTGCTGAAAATCTCCTTCAGCAACTTCAATAGGACTAGATAGTGTTGGGAAGCTGCCCGTTGATTCTAGATTCAAAGCAAATGTTTCTTTTTTGATATGCTCTAATAGACTGAAATCTTTCGGTGCTTCGTCAATTGGTGATGATACAGTTTCAGCAACAGATTCCGGCCGTGATATTTCTTTAGATGCAACTGCTGACTTATCTTCTTTCAGGCTATCTGCCTTAAGACTTTCAGAGACAGACTCACGGCGTGAGGGCTCTTTAGATTTATCGTCCTTTAGACTCTCCGATTTTTCAGGCTCATCTTTACCGGCGTCAGCAACAGATTCTGGTCTGGATACTTCCTGGGATACCGATGCAGATTTTTCATCCTTCAAACTATCTGGCTTAGTGATTTCAGCGACAGACTCTGGTCTAGAGGGTTCCTTATCGGTCTTAGTAATTTCATCCTTCTTAGGTTCCTTTTCCATATCTTCCAAGATCTCAATTAGGGTACTTGCGGCCTCATCTATCGGACTAGATGCTGTTTGTGCTGCACTAACCTTGGTTAGTTCTGCCGGCTGTATAGGTGTAAATTCGTCCGAAACTGCCGTGGATACAATTTTAGAGAAATCTCCCTCAGCAACGTCAACGGGACTTGATAATGTTGGAAAGTCGGCCTTTGTTTCATCGGAACCAATTTGGAGCTTTAAATCGATTTCCGCAATGTCACTTGGTGCCTTGTCAATGGGAGAAGAAACAGTTTCGGCAACAAATTGAGAAATTTCAAGAAGTAAATCATCCTTGAAGCTTTCTGCCACACTTCCGGGACGAGAAGCCCCTTTTGATACCACTGGAGACTTATCCTCCTTGCTATCTACTTTTTCTGCCGTTTCTATGTTGTCAAGAATAGATTCCCGGCGGGAAGCTTCTTTGGAGCGAATATCCTTCTCAATTTCAGATTTTACAGTCTCATCTTTTAAGCTATCCGTGACTGATTCAGGTCTTGATACTTCTTTCGATCCAAGTGGAGATTTTTCGTCTTTAACACTCTCAGAAATCGATTTTCGCCGGGAAAGCTCATCTTCAGCTACGGATTCAGGGCGTGATACGTCCTTAGATGCAGGTAAGGACTTGTCATCTTTGGTACTTCCTGTTACAGAGCCAAGTTCTGCTTTAATACTATCTGCCACAGATTCGGGTCGCGAGACGTCTTTAGCACTTCCTTCTACAGAAATAGGTCGTGAGACGTCTCTTGATGCTGGTTGAGACTTGTCGTCTTTTAGACTTTCTGCCACAGAGTCGGGCCGTGAAGATTCCTTTTCTAGCTTTTCGGATCCGTCTTTTACACTTCCTGCCACAGAACCTGGTCGAGAGGAATCTTTGGATGCTGACAGAGACTTTGCGTCCTTAGGACTTTCTGGTTTTGTACTTTCGTCAACAGATTGACGACGAGAGTGTTCTGCAGACTTTTCGTCTTTTACGCTTCCAGCCGCAGACATGGGTCTTGATGTTTCTTGCGAAATTGGCTGAGACTTGTCGTCCTTAGGACTCACCGGTTTTGTACTTTCTGCAACAGATTCTGGTCGGGATGGCTCTTTGGATTTACTATCAGTTCCACTTTCTGGCTTTTCAGATTCATCTTTCACAATATCTGCCACAGATATGGGTCGTGAGGCTTCCTTAGATGCTGGAAGAGACTTTTCGTCCTTTACACTATCTGGCTTTGAGCTATCCGCAACAGATTCTCGTCGGGAAGGCTCTGTGGACTTGTCATCTTTTACACTTTCTGGTTTTTCAGATTCATCTTTAATACTTCCCGCCACAGACGCAGGTCGGGAAACATCTTTTGAAGCTGGTTGAGACTTCTCATCCTTAATACTTTCCGGTTTAGCACTCTCAGCAACAGATTCGGGCCGAGAAGATTCCTTAGACTTGCTATCAGCTGGAATTTCTGGTTTTTCGGATTCGTCTTTAGAGCTGCCTGCCACAGACACAGGTCGCGAGACATCAGCTGGTTGAGACTTCTCATCCTTAAGACTTTCTGGTTTAGTACTTTCAGCAACAGATTCGGGGCGTGAAGATTCCTTAGACTTGCTTTCTGGTTTTTCTGACTCTTCTTTGACACTTTCTGCCACAGACACGGGTCGTGAAATATCCTTGGATGCTGGTACAGACGTTTCATCCTTAAGACTCTCCTGCTTGACACTTTCAGCAACGGATTCTCGTCGGGAAGGCTCTGTCGACTTATCATCTTTAACGCTTTCTGGTTTTTCCGACTCATCCTTAACGCTTCCTGCTACAGAAGTTGGTCTTGAAGGCTCTTTAGATGCTGGAATAGACTTATCGTCCTTCACACTGTCGGGCTTTGTGCTATCCGCAACAGACTCTCGTCGGGAAGGCTCTGTGGACTTGTCATCTTTTACACTTTCTGGTTTTTCAGATTCATCTTTAATACTATCTGCCACAGACGCAGGTCGGGAAATATCTTTTGAAGCCGGTTGAGACTTCTCATCCTTAAGACTTTCCGGCTTAATACTTTCCGCAACAGATTCGGGGCGAGAAGATTCCTTAGACTTGCTATCAGCTGGAATTTCTGGTTTTTCGGATTCGTCTTTAGTACTGCCTGCTACAGACGCAGGTCGCGAGACATCTTTCGAAGCTGGTTTAGACTTCTCATCCTTATGACTTTCTGGTTTAGTACTTTCAGCAACCGATTCAGGGCGGGAAGATTCCTTAGACTTGCTATCGGTTGCGCTTTCTGGTTTTTCTGATTCTTCCTTGACACTTTCTGCAACAGATACGGGTCGTGAAATGTCCTTGGATGCTTGCGCAGACGTTTCATCCTTAAGACTCTCCTGTTTGATACTTTCAGCAACGGATTCTCGTCGGGAAGGCTCTGTAGACTTATCGTCCTTAACGCTCTCTGGTTTTTCCGACTCATCCTTAACGCTTCCTGCCGCAGAAATAGGTCTTGAGGGGTCTTTCGATGCTGGAAGAGATTTGTCGTCCTTTACACTATCTACTTTTGTACTTTCTGCAACTGATTCACGGCGGGAAGGCTCTGTTGACTTATCAACTTCTGGTTTTTCTGATTCATCTTTAACACTTCCTGCCACCGATACTGGTTGTGAAACTTCCTTAGAGGTCGGTATAGATTTGACATCCTGTAGACTTTCTGGTTGTATACTTTCTTCTACAGATTCACGTCGAGATGACTCCTTAGACTTATCGGCTTTTACACTCTCTGTTTTATCCGGCTCGTCCTTAATACTACCTGCCACTGAAACTGGTCGTGAAACGTCCTTGGAGGCAGGAAGAGATTTGTCATCCTGAAGACTCTCAGGCTTAACACTATCAGTAACCGATTCTGCTCTGGAAGGATCTTTGGATAATACATCTTTCAAGTCATCAGGTTTCTCAGTTTCGTCTTTAACACTTTCTGCAACAGATTCTGGCAGTGATGTTCCTTTGGAAGCTGGAAGAGACGTTTCATCCTGTAGACTTTCTGGTTGAATACTTTCTGTAGCAGATACACGTCGAGAAGCTTCCTGAGACTTATCATCTCGAACGCTTTCCAATTTTTGTAATTCATCTTTTACAATTGTCATTTCTGACACGAGCTTTGCAGGGGATAGAGACTGGTCATCCTTCGGACTTCCTTGCTTTTCGAGATCCCCAAGAGATTCTCGTCTTGAAGTCTCCTTAGATTTTTCGTCTTTAACGATTTCGGTCACTGATTCGGGGCGCGACACATCCTTTGCGGCTGGTTGGGACTTGTCCTCTTGTTTAATACTGTCAGCAACATCTTGTTCATCTTTTTTGTCATCATCAGATTTAACTTGTTCAGCAACTGATTCAGGTCGTGATCCTTCCTTTGAAGCTGGTAGGGACTTTTCATCTTTTACGATTTCGGGTGATTTACTCTCAACAACAGGTTTTGAAGGCTCTTTTGTTAGTTCCAAAACAATTTCTGGTTTTAAATCATCTAAAACGAGTTCTGCTGCAGATTCTGGTCTTGATACTTCTTTAGATGCAGGAAGAGACTTTTCTTCACTTTCTGGCTTTGCGATTTCTGAGACAGATTCACGCCGAGAGGGCTCTTTAGATTTTTCATCTTTAGCACTTACGGATTCTTCAGCTTCACCTGGCACACTCTCTACAGCTGATCCGGGTCGCGATGTTTCTTTTGAGGCGACAAGAGATTTTTCTTCTTTCACGCTCTCGGCCTTAACACTTTCAGCAACTGATCCACGATGAGAGATGTCCTTTACTGTATCAAGGATTTCCAATTCATCTTTTATGCTTCCAGCAACAGATACAGGTCGTGATGCTTCTTTTGCACTCTCTGGTTTTATACTTTCCGTTACAGACTCTGGTCGTGAAGTCTCTTTTTCCTCATCATGCTTACTGCCGTCAACTACAGATTCGGGTAGCGCTTCCTGAGAAGCTGGCAAAGGTTTATCATCTTTTGGGCTTTCTGGTTTTGTACTATCAGTGACAGACGCACGGCGGGAAGTTTCTTTGGATTCTTTGTCTACCTTACTAGTTGGCTTTTCCGTTTCATCTTCTTCTGTTTCAGTTACAGATTCTGGTTCTTTGGAGACATCTTTTATGCTTTCACGTCTTTCGGGCTTATCGGAGTCTTCCTTCACGCTTTCAGCTACAGATTCTGGTCGTGATACATCTTTGGACACTGGTAGAGATTGGTCAGCTTTAATACTTTCAGCAACAGATTCAGGTCGAGAAGGCTCCTTGGAGACATCTGCCTTTTCTATCTCCGTCACTGATTCAGGACGTGAAGGCTCTTCGGATACTGGAATAGACTTGTCAACCTTTGTGCTTTCTTTCTCATCAAGAGATTCACGCCGTGAAGTTTCTTTGGATTTATCATCCCTCTCGACTACAATTTTTTCCGCTTCATCTTTTGAACTACCCGCAACGGAAGGTGGTCGTGAAGCTTCCTTGGAAGCTGGTAAAGATTTACCATCCTTGATTGGTTCGTCTTTAACGCTATCGGCTACAGACGCTGGTCTTGACACTTCTTTGGAAGCTGGAAGCGACTTATCTTCCTTTAGACTTTCCGGTTTTATACTTTCTACAAGCGATTCTCGCCTTGAGGGTTCCCGAGATTGAATGCCCTTTATGCTGTCTGGCTTTTCGTCTTTTACACTTTCTGCCGCAGATCCAGGCCGTGATACATCCTTAGAGGCAGGTGAAGATTTTCCTTCAGCAACAGATTCGGGTCGAGAAGCTTCTTGAGACTTAACTCCCGTCACGCTCTCTGCTCTTTCAATTTCATCTTTTACACTTCCTGCAACAGATTCTGGTCGCGATGCTTCCTTTGAGGCTGACAGCGACTTTTCATCTTTTAAGCTCTCCGGTTGTGAAGGTTCTTTAGAGTGCGAATCTTTAACGCCCTCCTCCTTTAAGCTCTCTGGTTTTATACTTTCTGCTAGAGATTCACGCCTGGAAGGTTCTTTCGATATTTCATCAGGCTTAATACTTTCTGCAGCCGATTCGGGTCGTGATACTTCCTTAGAAACTGGCAGCGACTTTTCGTCTTTTAAGCTCTCCGGCTGCGAGGGTTCCTTAGAATGCGAATCTTTTACGCTTTCAGGTTTCTCTGTTTCTTCCTTCACACTTCCAGCTACAGATTCGGGTCTTGATATTTCTTTGTCATCTTTCAATGACTGCGCAACTTCTTTTAGAGATTCACGCCTGGATGCATCTTTGGATTTTGCATCCTTTACACTCTCTAGCATTTCAGCCTCATCTTTTGCACTACCTGCTGCGGACTCAGGTCGTGATGCTTCTTTAGAGACCGGTAAAGATTTTTCCTCCTGAGGTTTCGTACTTACTGGTTCTGCAACTGACTCGCGACGTGAAACTTCCTTTGACTTGTCAGACTCTTTGTCCTTTGTATCAATTTCTTTTTCACTTTCTGCTACAGACCCAGGCCTTGTTGGTTCCTTAGAGCTTGCTGAAGACTTTAAGGTTTCCGGCTGTGTAGTCAAAGCGTCAGTAGTAGACTCACGGCGGGACACATCAGTTCCCTCAGTTTCCTTGGCTTCAGCCTGGCTTACGATCGATTGCAGTTTACTTTCCAATTGTTGCTCTACAGGAATCGATGGTTTACGGGTTTCTTGTTGGGTTACTTGCATTTCAACCTCAATAGCTTCCTCGATAGTGGCTGGACTTTCCAGGGAGACGGTATCTTCGCGATCTTTAACCTTCGTCGGTGCAACTGCCGGTTGCACCAGATGTGCGGGCAGCTCATCTTCAGAAGTTATATCACTAGTTTCCTTCTCCTCTGGAGTACTGACCGATTTTTTCTCGATTACATCAGGTTGTTCACCGACATCTTTCTCTATATCGGCAACAGTTTTCTTCTCTTCTTTCTCCGTTGTTTCGATAGCTTGAACAGTTTCAGTTTCAACAATTGCCACATCCGATTTCGTCTCAGTAATTTTAAGTTGTGCGATAACCTCCGCTTCGGCAATCTTCTCTTGTTCTGGAATAGGTTGTTCTGTCTCAGATTTAACGTCCCCAGCTGGCAGCTCAGCTTCTTTGGTTTCCTTCTCGTCTTCGGTCTCTTTCTCTTCTTTAGCTGTCTCCTCCTTGTGTGAAATACTTTTGGCACCAGCATCATGAGTGTCCTTCTCGTACAGTCCCAAGTCGGCCTCCTCGTGCACAGGCAAGTCAGCAACCTCATCAGGTGTTTTGATGACGTCACGCATTAGATTTTGTTGGGCTTCGAATGTCATTTTTTTAGGTAAAACTCGATCGGCAGCGTCTGCGCCAGTGGCAAGTGGTTCGGCCGTGACTTCAATCTTAGTTGCAACCGGAGCAATAATAGCTGCAGCAACCGTTGCGGAGACAGGCGCTGCCACAGCAGCGGCAATGATGGCTTCCAACTCCTTGGTTTCCTCCTTGACATACTTTTCTTCTATAACCAAATCTTCTTTGATTTTGTCAAGTGGTATTCTCTCATCCTCTGGCAATGTTGGCGCTGTGGTTGCTCCCGACTCGATGGTGGCCGAGAATTTCTCCTCTGGAAGACTCTCTTGTAGGTTAATGGGAAGCGCCTCTGGGGCTTCGATTTGCTCGTCTTTGGTGTCCGAAGTTTTCTTTGCACTGCTCAGCTTATCCTCTGGCGTCGGAGATGAGAACTCCTCGTCAGCTGGCTTGGCCTGAGGGTCTTCGGTGCGGGACATGACAATGTCCTTGGCAGTCGCAATGATTTCTTGCACTTCGGCTTTGATCTCGACCTTTTCGGGCGTGGCAAGGTGCTCATGAAGTTCATGCCTTGCTGCCTCACTACCTTCGAGACGCGCCTTGCGCTCCTCTGCTTCGGCCTTAGCAATGGCAGCTTCAATTTCCTCCTCAGCGCTCTTCTTGCGCTTCTTTTCGGATTCCTGCGAGTCACGTTGATGCTTCTGAATCTCTTCCTCCTTTGTCATACTGCTTTCTTGCTCCTGTTCGATTATAGAATCTTCTGTGTACTGTTCCACCTCCTCTTTTTCAATGATCAGATACTCCTCCTCTTCTTCGGCTTCCGTGGTGCTGTCTTGCTTGGCCATTTCACGCAGCTCTGCCTTGATCAGATGCTGTCGCTTCATTTCGTCTCGACTGAAAACAGCCTCAATTTCGCGCACCACCTCCTGCTCTTCCTTAAGGTCATCCAATTCACGCTGCTTCTCAGCATCCAGTTCCTGTGAAGCAGTTAGCTCGAGCATTTTCTTGGCCGCTGTTGCCTCATCTGCCGACGGAGTGGACACCAGGCTGGAGTCAGTGGTGCCACCTTTGTCCAGACGGGACTTCTTCAAATCCGGTTTGGGCTTCGCTGACTTAATGGGACTGCCGGGTGCTGGAGCCCGCTTGGAGGGTGACACCCCACGTGGTCTCCTTGATATGGGCTTGCGCTGTGCTGCCTGCGAGGCTGACTGCGTCGTTGTTTTGGACTCTGCCTGCTGCGTCTTCTTCTCGACGGTGCTGACGGTGCGTCGTGTACTCGTTGCGCTCTGCCTGGCTGCAGTTGCTTGTTGCTTCGACTCGAGCACCTTGCGATTGTTGGCCTCCTTGGTGCTCTTGGCAGGTGTGCTGCTGGGACTCGACTTTGTGGTGCGTGTCATCACTTTGGGCTTAACGTCTCGTGTAGCGAGCGCACGAGTTGCAGCTGGAGTAGCCGTGGGAGAACTCTTCTTGTCGTCACGCTTGACCAGCTTGCGGTCCATCGATTTGGGTGGCTTGGTATCTATTCTGGATCGCACCACAGGCTTTACTTCTGCACGTGGCTTCTCTGGTTTGCCCTTGGCGGCCTTTACGGTCTTGCCGCTAACCTCTGTGGCAGGCGCATCAACGGAATCTTTAACGGGAGCACCAGATGGTTGTGGCTTGACAATCAACACCTCAACTTTCTTGTCTTCCTCGGCCTCCTTGTTATCTTCCTGATCGGCTGGCTCGGCCGAGGGGGCAGATGGCTCTGGAGCTCCCTCATCACCGGTGTCGGCAGTTGGTTCGACATCAGCTTCAGGCTCATCCGTATCAACAGAGTCCGCTTTGGCGCAAACAAGTGGACTAGACTCCTCTAGTTGCTCGCTTGGAGGCTCCACTAAAGCTGCAGCAGTAGCTGCCGCTGCTGTTGCTGCAGCTGCAGCCGCAGCCGCTGCTGCTGCTGCTGCTGCAGCTGCCTCCTTTGCCTCCTTGGCCTTGTTATCCTGCTGGATGGCCACACCGGACGGAGCGACAGGTCCAAACTTGCTGGACTTGTAGCTGGCACTGGGCGGAGTCGCTTCTATTGCAGACTTCAATGTCTTTCGAGTGCTGGTCACAGTTTGTATAGCTGGAGCTATTGACTTAGCGGTGCAGGTTGAGTGCTTCATGAACTCGAGATGCTTGAGCTTCTCTAGGCCCTCCTGAATCTTATAGTCTGGAGTACTTCCCGGAAATAGTATGCGGGTGATTGTGTCGTCCGGGTTAGCAGGCTGCCAGACCAGGAGTGCACAAATTGACACGAGATTCTGAAGCGGGAAGTTAAACTCCTTGGTGTCGCGTGCGGCGAAGAGACGCTGATCGCCCGAGTTCCATTTCTGCAAGAAGTCCTTGACTTCCTTTGAGTCACGGGAGGGGCTTATCACGTACATGTCCAGCGTACCGTGGCCAACCTTGTGGTACAAGTTAATGGGCTCCTGGTTGCGATAGCAGCATTGTGGCTTCAGGTCAAGCGACTTGAGATCGCTGACCAACCCATGGCCGCGCTCAAAGAGATCAATGAGCAGCGGGTTGCGATCCTTGTCTCCATCGGGACTGGGCAGACCGCCCTTACGGTCGGGTACATTGCCGAAGAAGTGACCGATCTGTGGATAGACGTGCGAGTCCCGCTTACGGGACACCACAGCCCCCAAGCCCTGGACGTTGCTGTTATTCAGACGGGTCATCAACACCGCGTCCAGGCGATCCAAGTGCCGAGCAAAGTCCCAGAAACAGGCCTTACGGTTGAAGCCGCCATCGACTGTCATAAATAAGAATAAGGAGCAGGCATGCAGGCAGTTAATGAAGGATTCCAAGCATAAAAAAAAAAAAAAAAAAAAAAAAAAAACATATTCAACTTAACATACCTAGCATATTAAATCCGTTAATGCCAAAGAGAGCAGCGTCGCCTTGACCGCCGGGAAACACGTAGAGCGTAGGATGCGTAAAGCGTATATTGCCGACCACATCCGACGTCTCCAGCAACTCTCGCAGCGAGGTGGGCACCAGCATGGGTGCCAGATAATCTGCGAATGCATAAAATTCCATTTTATAGTATGGCGAGTTCTCCCCTCCCCCCTCAGTCACTCACCTATAAATCCGTTGATGCACTCGCTGCTGGTGTCGAGCACATCCACCGGATTGATGCGTATTTTGCACTGACGTGCAAATACCTTATCCGGCAGGGTGTGCCACAAGCCCGCATCGGCGCAGTGTATGTTCATCGTGATGGTGTCCGCATAGGCACGAATCACCCTTTGTACGTCGTGCTCTTGAAATGCCTCCGCAAAGTCGGCTACCGAGAAGGTGCCGTCCTACAATTGATAGATAGATAGAGATACTCTCGCTGGCCGCCTTTGACCCGAACCCACCTGTAGTATCCAAGAACCGTTGCCGGTAAAGGTGTAGCCAGCGTGTATAATGTGGCGATGCCTCGTAAAGCTGCTGAGCAGATTACGCATACATTGTATGAGTGTATTGTACTGCGGATGTATCAGCACCTCCGTCACGAGATTCTCACTGGCGTATTGTATGAGTCGTTCACCTGCAAATGGAGCAGCGAAAACGGCTTAGCAAATGTTCGACTTAAGCTTCTCCTCCCCCATCAAATACAGCTCAAATTCACTTACAAAGTAGTGCAACTATAAAAGGAAAACTTTTCGTGTGCAGTTAAATTTAAATACTCCAATTGAACACAACTTAGTTCAGTTTATTGAAAGGCTAAAGTTGTGCAGTGCGCTCAATTCTTCTGATAGCTAAAAGGAGCGATAACTAGAAAGGCTCTTGCTGTTGCCCAGTAAGAGTTATAAAAGATGCATAAATATTTCTTAATTATATTTCACACACACCTTCCGACTTCAGCCTGAATCGCATAGAAAAGTGTATCATAAATATTCGAAATTGTGCTAAGCTCCTTTATTTGAATGTAATTGTTGAATATATGGAATAGATTTAGTGTGTCAGTTGCAGATTCAAGCAGCACGTTTGGCCTCTAAGCGTCTCTGTGCACCCCTTTTCCGGCGGCTGCTTCTCGCATTCTCTTTCACTTGCAGACCACGCAGAAATTTTATTATATGCGGTAAGCCCTATTCGGGCAGGCACACCGAGCTTGCCCAGGGAGGGGGGGGGCGTTCCACAGAGCGCAGCGGGGGGGGCGCACTAATGAATAGCTAAAACGTCGAGTGGCAAGCGCACAAGGGTCTTGGATTACCAAACGCTCGAGTCCCGGTTAGAGAATCCGAGCATTAAGCACGCACACCAAATCAAGTGGCTTTAAATTGTCAGGCTGTGGGCGAGTTAACTTGCCTTTATTGTACCCTCCCGCCCTGTCCCTTCTCGGCCCACTTCCGTTAATTCCCTTCGTCTGCGCTTTCGCTGTCAGTTGGCCAGCTGCACGATTGTTGCTGCACTCGGATGGAAATCATTTCATAAATCCTTAATTTTTATGGTTTAATTAAGGTTTGTGCTCAGACTCAAAGCACTTGTCCATGTGGTCAGCTTATGGCGCCCACCCACGGCAAGCTGATGCATGCGAGGACGACCTTGTCGATGACCTTGTCGTATGTCACTTGCCGTCGACCATCATAATCATCATCCAATAATGGCTAAGGCTAAATGATTTTATGACGAGGTGCTGCGTGAATAATTTACGCATTTTCTTTTCTAAATAGTGGGCGACTATAAAGCCTAAAGAAGAACAAGACAAGACAGAGAAAAAACCGAGCACACATGCCACATACATCACATCTCGCATTACGTATGCGCCGCGTTGGCTCAGCGGTCACACACTAACAATAACAACAACGATGAGAACGAGACGAACGAGAAACGGGCAAAGTGCGGCCGAGTGTGGAACTGCGTATGGCTTCGCTCAAGCTTGAGGCCTGTCCGGTCGCTCGGCTTTCCGGTGTTCCTCTCTCTCTCCCTCTCTCTCTCTTCCCCACTCTCTCTCTGTCTCATCGCCGGTCTGGTTTGTCTTGTATACACGTACTGTATGTACCATCTTGTCGAGTTGTTTGTGCAGCCCTTGTGCGTTTTTTATAAATGATAATCTTCAGGGCGACCTGCGTGCGGCTTATATTTGTCAAGCTAACGCAAACACACACACACACACATATACACATGCCTACGCCCAATACGTGCTAGTTAAGCGACATACGCACTGTGCGTATACGCAACGCGAACTGGTTAGCTGCAACAGGCACGTGACAATTTGTCAGCCATAAATAAAACTGCTACCGAACATTAGCAGCTCATTAAACCAATAAGAATTCCAATTCCGATGGGCACATCGCATTAAGTGCCCAAGTTGCTGAGGCACTTAAGTGCAGGCCAACGGCTAAGCTGAGTGTCTCAAGCCAGCCTGCAACCTTGCAAGCAAGCGAGGGAGACAGAGATAAAAAGATGAAGATATTTTCAATTTTCTATGTCCGACTACAACTGGCACTTAAAAACTTGCCCGACCATGCGAGGCAAAGTACCGCAAAGCCACAAAGACTATACAAAACAGATACAATCCAATAGGCTGACATCCAGATGGCAACTGATTGGTATAAGCAGGGTGGGGTAGTAAGTAGAGAGGAGGAAGAGGAGGAGGCGATTCGACTATAAGAGTCGCAAAGTTTGAAAGCCGCACACAATGAAAAGTTGCATCAAAGTGCGCCCACAAAAGTGCCACACCCACGCGCCCTACCAAAATAATGGCAAAATGGCGACATGAATACCAGCAGCACACATACATGTACGTATGAATGTGTATGTGTGTGTGTTTGCTGTAAAAAGGCTTGTAAAGTGCCAGCTCACCCCGTGGAAAGTGCTCACGGTTTGTGTCAAGTGCAGTTTTTCGCATTGCGACGTCCATTGAAAACTTTTCGCAGCCGCACCTAGTCCAAGCTGGCGAAGCCGCTGCAGATTAACCGTTAATAACTGTACTTTAATATGCTCAGCATGCAACGCAGCCAAGCCAAGCTGTTTGCCGTTTCGGTTTTTGTTTTTTCCATTTTTTTTTTGTTGTTGCCTTCTATGGAAACAAAACAAAATTTGCATAACAACTGGCGGAAAGTTTTTGTGTTTTATGATTCCATTTTGTTATTTTTTTCGTTTGTTCCTTTTTCGATTCTTTGGCATTATTCTGGTGATTCTTTTTCTCTTGTTTTCAGCCGGACTGCAAAGTAATTACAGTTGGCGCCGGTCAGCAGCCCGCCGCACCCACAAAATGGGGCGTAGAAAAAGTTTGCTGTCGAGCAGGCGCATAAAAAGGGCGCACGTGTAAAAAAAAGTTTGCAATAGCCACTTTTGGGCCACCCGCCGCAGCCCACGAGGCTGGCACTGGAACGGGAGGCTTCTCCGAAGGTTCTGCATTCAATTAAAGTTCTTAAAGTTTGGTCACAGTGGACTCATCTCTATGAGCACGATGAATATTTGGATAAGGCAGGCTGGCAAAGCTTTATACTCATGCAAATTATTTCTGCTTAACTTAGGTTGAACTGCTCTGGTGTATTTAAAAAGAGAGTGAAGAACTGAAAGAAACTATAAAGTTCTGTGATCATTTATGATCCATACTAATACTACTTATTTCTTTTTTAATTGTTATTAAAAGTGTGCAAATAAACTTTAGTCTGTTCATAAAGTTATTGAATATATTTTATTATTTGTACATTCTTTTATATAGCGCGTATTAATCTGACAGCAAGATATATACATATATCGTATGTCAAATGTGTATGGCTTATGTAATGCTTGTGTTTCAACAGCTCATTATTCAGTTACTTTATCCTTTTCATAATAATTTAAATATTATATACTATATACTGTGTGCTGCGAATTATTCACTGCCTGTGCCTGTCGCGCTGTGCGCTGCATTAACTGACCCCGTGTGTTGTGTGCCTTGGCGGCACTTGCTGCTAATTGGGAACGGCTTATGGGGCAGTTAACGTGTTGATGCCGCGACTGTTGGCCCGTTGTTGATAATGCTCCCAGCTTATGCGACTGTTCACGCATCGTCGGGGCTCGTGTTGATTTATGCAATTGAAATGCGCTTTATGCAAAAATCACTGGTTGATATTTTAATTAGTTTGTTGGGTGCGAGAGAATTGAATTAAATGACACCATAAACATGACACGACATGACGCAAGTCAAAGCATGCCATAGCAAAGGGGCATGAGGCATGGTGGGATGGGCATTTATCAATGCCGGGCACATCATTAATCAGAAGTGGGCCACATGTGAGGACGTGCGGCCTGGCGACTCGGTTACATAAATCTTGCTGATGATGCCGATCCAATCGAATGATGCAGAGCCAGGGGTTGGGAAGGGGGATGGCACCGTCTCACAGTCGCTGTTAAACAGACCCAATAACATGCAAGTAAGCGTCAAAGGGCTTTGGCAACTGGCCCAGTCTCGGTCCCCGTTCGGCACCAGACTCGGTCAGACTCGTCCGTCCGTGTCCTGGGGCATAATTAAAAGCAAAGCGCGACCAGAGAGCCCCGCAAATATTCCACGACAGCAGAGCGCACTCTGTCTGTGTGTGTGTGTGTGTGTGTGTGTACTGCGACCGCTCTGACGGGCACGTGTCAGGCAGCATTGATAAGCGTCGCTGATAGAAATTGACGTCTGTCAGCAGGTTTGTCGCAAGCACAAGAGCAGAGCAAGAGAGGTACAGCAGAGATAGGCAGAGAAAAAGAGAGGGAAAATGAGAGAGAGAGGAAGACAGAGCGAGGCTTGTAGCAGCGACTACTGTGCTGCCTCGCCAGTCATCACTTCCCACTTTTCACTGCAGCGCTTTATAGTTTTTTGTGCCGCAGCTTCTTCTTCTTGCTGTTGTTGTTATTGCTGCTGCTGTTGTTGTTGTTGGTGTTTTTATTCGCTTATCTCTGCTCGCAGCTCTGGCAGCTCTCCCAACTCTCCGTCCGGCTCTGGCAGGCATCTCGCTTGGCTGCCAACTCAACTGGAGCGTACTCAGCTCCAGCTTCACCAACGTAAATGCGAACGGGAATGCGAATGTGAATGTGAATGTGAATGGGAGTCTGAATATATGCAAATAGTGTGTGTCTGTCTGTCTGTTTGTCTGTCTGTTTGCCTGCTCGACTATCTGTGCTGGCAGTAAGAATGCATGTGGCTCTCTCACTCCGCCCCTCCATCTGTCCGTCAGTTATTTGCCTAACTTTTGTCTACGGGGGCGTCGCGACGCGTCCGCATGGCCATCTTATTGTATTTCTTCCCCACTTCCGTTTCCTCTTTCCTCCCTCTCTCTCTCACACTCTCCCCCTGCCACTTACTAGCGCTCTCTTCTTTCATTCGTTCTCTGTGCTTGAATTATGCATGAGAGCTGCACACTCATTGTCAATATGGCCTTGTTCGTTTAATGTCTGCGTGTGTGTGTGTGTGTGTGTGCAGCTCTATCTATCAATTTTGCAAAGGTTTTATCTCAAGAATTTGTATGGCTTTTTAGGGTTATATGTGCGTGTGTAAGCACGTTAGGGTTATGCGCTTAAACAAGCTACACAATGGGAATGTGTGCAAAGCTTGTAATAAACCGTTGTTAATGCCTGAAACTTAATACTGTTAAGGCTGTTTGGCATATGATGTGCCAGTGGAAGTGCAAGATCTGCCAGAGTAGTGCGAGTTAGAAGCAGCTGCATAAACATATTTCCAGCAATAGTGTTCAAGTTAAGTAAATATCCTAAGATCTTTAAAAGTTTCAGTTCCTATCATTAACGATCTTTGGCAACGTCAACTATCGCGATAACAGACAAGCAGCAGCGATTAGAGCCTCCATTTGAGTAAGCTTCCTTTGATGTCGCTCTTTCTTTTCTTTCACAGCGCTGGCACAAAGTTTGCAGCACTAAGTTTTACCCCCTGCCCCTCTTTGGCTGGCCAAGTCCCACAAGGCAGCTTAAGTAAACTGCATCAAATTCAATTTTTCAGCAACAAAACATCCCAGGCACAGCGGACGTCGTCGTCGTCTTTGCTGTCATTGAAGATAATGAAGGAGCTGCTGTTGAGGAGTACAAGGCATGAAATATGAATAATGCGCTTGTTAACAAACGCTTGTAATTGCTCGAAAGTTGCCCCCAAAAGCGTTGAACGATAGGCGAAGGACGTCATGCAAAGGCAGCCAACGGCAGCTGAATCTCAGTGAACCCACAACGTGCAGTTTGACAGGGCCAACAGCAACAGCAACAGCGGCAACTGGACACCGGATGGCAGCTCGGGGCGACGGACTGGCGATGGACAATGGGATTGCTTTGTCAGCGCTCAGGTGCCTGACTTTTATCGACTTGCCGCCGGCCAGCGACGCTTTAACCTTTGTCAAATTAGAATCGCGTCAAGTTGCCCAGCCACACAATGCATGCAGCCAGGCGACAGCACCGGAAGCAGCACAATTTCAATTGCATATCAAGTGGCGGCTAGCGACGATGTCGCGCATCCTGCGAGAAGAACCGCAAACATGGCTGGCCTCATTATTGAGTCCAAGCTGCCACTGTGCGTGGCTACTTGAGGATTTTGTTTGAATAGTTCTGCAGCAGCGTAAACAAAATTCGAATGCGCCACCTCTACCTCTCCCCTTCTTTCTCTTGCACTCTCTCTCTGTCCCTCTCTTTCTCTGGACAATGGCTGAGCAGGCATTGAGCGCAGGTGCCGGTACTCACACTTACCTGGCCGTGCTCAAGGACACGGCCACACTGCATATCATTGACAGCGTGCGCTGCAAAGTATGCTACACTTTTTCATTCCACTTTTAGTTGTGCCCGCCTAAAAGCAGCTCTTGAGCAGCGGCTCGTGTTGCAAATCCGCAGCAAGTTTGAAGTATCCAGCATTTTGTGCATTCTATTGTCCCTGGCATTTCATTTTGAGAACTAAGTTTCCCCTCCCTGGACACAGCACAACAATTTCAACTAACTTCCGAACAATACTACGCAGTAGTCACAAATATAAGAGCAAAAAGCAAAATTTCACCTTGACTAGTACATTAAACGTCTCGTGTGCACAGAGAGAAGGCACAGTGCTTAATCTGCAGATTATTCCCCAGAGTTGCACTTTGCAGATTATAATGCACATATCTCTCTCTACCTCTGTCTTCCCTCGCATGTTCTCTGTTTGATCTTCCCAATTTTTCTGCAGTCGAACCGCAGCAATCATAACGACTCTTTCGAGTGTGAAACAAATGAGTAACGAGTGCAATTCTTAAGCTCGAGCCCTGGTGATGCAGAAGATCAATGCTACCATCTGTCAAGTGTAATTCGCACAACCTCTGAGCCTTGCAACAGCAGCAACAACAACTACACGGCAATCAGCGTCATCATAAACAACGGCAAAGAAGAAGCGCAGAGCAAACGATGAGAATGCTTGCTCGACGCAGTGCAGCCACTTGAATGCATTCGAACAACATTTCCGACTAATCCGCAAAGACAACATGAACAATTCCCGACACTTGGCTGGCTTTTAACACCCTGTAAATCAACAGGGTGCCTAGCGCATATTGCAGGCCTATTGTTCATTCCATGCACGGTGTCTGCCAGTCGAGCCAGTCATGTCATGCCAGAGCAGAGCAGCGCATGCCTAATCCCTCTTGATTGTCTGTGTGCTTTTGCTGCTCTTCGCTGGCTGCACTCGGAGCAAAATAGAAATGAAAATGCATTGCTCTCCGATTTGGATTTATTACACAAAAGGCAAACAAGCCAAACACAGCAGCGGCAGAAGTACCAGCACCAGCAGCAGCTGAAACAAAGGCAATTCAAACGTTGAGTCGATTGTGAATGTGTTGTTGAAAGACAATTGTCATAATTTGTTAGGATAACTCTGCAATTTTCTATTTGCGGGCTACGTTGTCGTTGAATAGCTCATTGAATACTTCCAATTTGCCATTTTCCATTTTCCATTTGCAATTCTAAATTGAAAATTCAATTTCCACAAATTTTGCAATGTCTCTGTGTGGACACAACCCTGAACAG
Organism: Zaprionus capensis; assembly: GCA_018903675.1. Classification (NCBI taxonomy): domain Eukaryota; kingdom Metazoa; phylum Arthropoda; class Insecta; order Diptera; family Drosophilidae; genus Zaprionus; species Zaprionus capensis. The sequence goes on along the minus strand of JAEIFN010001073.1, from coordinate 7,797,646 downwards.
AACTTTTGTGACTTTTGTGTTTCGAAACAAATTCTCGCCAAGTTGGTCATTATTTTTTTTTGCTTTTTTGTTGCTGGCTGCGTTAATGAGTTTGCTGCCAGTTTGGTTGCTGATTGGGTCCAATTAGTTGACGTTCACCGTTTGATTGAATGACTCCCCCTCCCCATTTGACATTTGACTTACCGTGACGCGCCTCCTCGCCCTCGGGTGCATGTTGTGTAATTGTATTGAGCTCCTCTTCCAAGTCAACATGACAATCGGATACGTCCCAGGAGAGGAAACCTGTAAGTGACATAAATAGAGAGAGAAAGACCAAGTGAGTAAATGTGTTAAATGTAGGATATATATACGTGTATGTACGATATACGATGCGTAGTTGAGTGCGCGACAAGTCGAGCACAAAGTCATTACAAAGGGTCGCCTCATATAAAGCCATCTAATCGATTTGTGATATGAGCCGCATCGCAATGGCCCCGATTAGCTGAGCACTTATCGAACTTAATGTTGAATTGGTAAACTATTTTCCCGACTGGAGTTTAAAGAGTTTACAAACGATCCGCCGATTAAATTAAAATTAATTTAGCTCACAAAGCTAATTGCCGCTGGCAGCTTTAATTAGCTCGTTTGCTTGGCGGACATGTTTGTGCGTGTTGTATCATGTCCCAAAGTGCCAAGCTCGCATTACATGGCAGCAATGCATCCGTTATTTTAGCACAATGCACATACAGACACAAGTTCGCGCTGGCTCATTTATCACGCCTTCTATGTGTGTGTGTGTGTGTGTGAGTGTGCGCTTTTCATGCATCTCACAATTTATATTTTTCATTAATTTCATAATTACACAATGTGTCATGCGTGGCAGTTTGTGTTTTTCGCCATTTTGATAAATGGCCAACGAGAGGCAACAAAAACACAGCGCAGGCGAGCGCTGGCAACGCGTTACGCATACGCCCCATGGCACAAACACACAACAGCAACATTTGTTCTATGGTTGTGTGTGTGTGTATGCGTGTTAAGTGTGTTGTCTTTTGTGTTTTTAATACGCAGTTGTGTAGCCGTATGTGGCGCTATATATAGCTATACATGCATATATAACTGCTATTCCTGGTCTAGTTGGCCTTTTTCTAGCAGTATTATGTCATTTGGTAAACAAATTAAGTCAGCCCGAGTGTTGCGAGTGTGTGCGAGTCTTTCTCTCTGACCTAGTAGCAACTTCAACGTAAGTATTCGCAAATACAAATAGCATAATAGTTCACCCGCCCTGCCCTGCCCCCTTCCCCCTCCCTGCGTTCACCACGCAGACAAAGCGAGAGTGCAACATTAGCCCTTTTTGTTCTGCTCTTTCTAACCACAATTTATTTGCTTAAGCACGCTTTTCATTTTGTTTTTGTTTTTCTATTTGTAATTGAATTACTCAACTGTCACTTGGCCTCTGTGAGCGAGTGTGTGTGTGTTTGTCTGTGTGTGTAGTAACTGCATTTCATGACAGTGCCTGCGCTTAATTACCGAACTGTCTGCATTATATATTTATCGCTTCTTGAATAACGGCATCCCTGGGGGCAGAAGTGCAAATTATTTTGTGAAATCTAATGAGAAGCAGATATGATACGCCTGCACCTTCGCGACGCACATGCTGGGAGTCATTGCCATGAATAACTTATTATAATGATGCCTTAATGAGCGCTTAACTTTCATTTTTTATGCCCTCCCCCGATATCATTCCCCTCATGCCACAGCCTGCCTGGCTGACGTTAATGTGCATAAAGCTCATGCAAATGAAGCTGTCAACTCGAGCCGAGTGTTTGTCGGAGGTACAGATGAAGCTGAACACACACACACACAGATTGTGCCAGATGTATTTCGTTCCCCAGCTTAAATTTGAGGCACGAAGAAGGTTCAAAAAGTTGGAATACTTCTTGGAAGTGTTTCAAGTGCAGAACTGCAGATAAAGCTGTATATTTATATTGACTATCAGTGCTGCCTTCACAAACCACAAGTTATTCTACCACTCTCTGATTTCAAGGAATCCCAACTACGATATTAACTCAACAAAGTAAGTAGAAATTATTTGCAATTCCAATCTGAAGACTTCCTTCAAGAGTAACCCCGAGAACAATAGAAAACCCATTTGACAAATAATCCAAATTCGATTCACTGAGGTTAGTTCGTATTGTTCGGCATTCCCCTTTTAATTATCGTTGCTTTATCAGGCACTCTTCGTATTCGTATTCGCATTCGCAATTTGCATGCAGCTAACGGGCTAACGGCACTAATGGAATCTCTAAGCGAGGCTTGGCAAATAAAATGGTATTACCTTTCATTTGTTCTCGCTGCTCTTCTGCTTGATTCTCTTTGGCTTTCTCCACTGTTGAGCAATTTGCACAAATGGCTGGCAAGAGCAACAAAAGGCGCGGCTCGAGCGCAGGATGAAAAATGCCAGAGAATGCTCAGCAGCAACAACAACAACAACAGCAGCGAAATGAGGGAAAAATGCGAAAAAGCAGCGGCATAAAAATGTAAAATCTTAACACTTTTCAGACGCGCACACACACACACACACCCGCGTGTATTGTGAGTGGGATCAGAATATTGTGCTGGCAAACAAAAAGGCAAAGCAACAATAAGGATAAAAACGGAAGAGCGTCAGCATGGAAGGAAGACGGTGATGCCGGCAAGGGAACAAAGGCAGGAACGGGGGACGGTGCAGGGTTAGGAGCGTGCTAGGGTCGTGGGAAAGGCAGCGAGTCCAAAGCGCCTACAGCGATTGCACAAAAATAATGAGGAAACGCGCAGGATATGCGATGGCACACACACCCTGCACACACACACACACACTGTACCGCGTGTGTTGGACGCTCTCTTGAGCAATCATCGGGCGAATAAAGCCACTCAGACGCCAAGCAGCCCAGGCCACCTCGCTGTCTGTGCGACAGTCTGGGCCAGGTGGCGCCACATTGCCTTGTGTGCTCTGCCCGCGTGTGTGTGTGTGTGTGTGTGTGTAGGTGAGTGTGTGAGTTCGCACATTCATTTAGTATTTATGCGTTGATATCTGCGAGTGAGACTTCAATTTTTCATGCGCCTTTGTGTGTGAGTTTGTGTGAGTGTGTGTGAGTGTGTTAGCTTCAGTGTGTATGTGTGTGTTTGTCTGCATGTGTATGCGTGAAGCTGCCACTTATTTATTTATATAATTTCTTGCTCAGCTCAAGCTCGAGCCGCGCCTCATTGTCAAGTGTTTAATTTGCGACCTTTGCCGGCTTTGCCAAGGGAGCAAGGGAGAGAGAGAGAGAAACAGAGAGAGAGAGGGGTTGACAGGGAAGCTTGCTTGTTTATAGCTGAATTACGCAACGAATAAATGAAATGAGCAACAGTAACAGCAACAACAACAACTACGCAATTACAGTTAGTTTTAGTTAGTTGCAGCTTAGCCGAAGCATATTTGTTTTTTTCTATTTGTACAGTTATTTTGAGGGATTTCCAACTTAAGCGCAGTAGAGTCGAGATTAAGAGAAATAAACTCAGATAGAAAGTGAGTTAGAGAGAGAGGGAGGGAGAGAGAGAAGAAGAGCTTATCGAGTTTGTAATTTCCTTCAGAAATTGAACGCTCCTTGCCAAGTCAATAAAACTTGTTTGCTGCATGTAAAGCATAAAGTAAAGTCTATATAGATAACAGATAACTGTATATGCCTGTTCAGCTCTTTTTTGATTACAAACACTCTTATAATACACACACAAACAGAGCATACTTTAAATGTACCATTGAATAAATCTCTCTTTAAGTTCTGCAATAGTTTAAACTTAAACTTTAGTTTTATATTTCAATTGAGAATTATTAATGCTATCGCAGAGTACATAGCTAGCCTAAGCACTCAGATATGCGTATAATATAATACAATATGTACATATATTAATAAAATATAATCAGTGCTTTGTTTCGTTTTCATCAGCCGTGAATAGCTGCGACTATCGATTAAATATTAGCTATAAGTGCTTCGTTTATGGCATCACTGATGTTCAGCAATGTTAGGAAGCAATTTTGATTAAGTGTTTTGCCTGCAAAAGAAATTCAGGCTAAATAGCGCAGCAGATTGTGGCGCTCACCTTGCGCACGATGCCTTGCGGCATTTGGTGGCAGCGCACCCCACAGCCTGCTTCCGCTGTCAGGTGGCAGCCCGTCAGGCTTACGCGTTGTCAACTGTTGATTTGTGGCAGCATCCAGCAGCAGGTTCTAGGGCCGCGCCCACTATTCAGCCCACAGGCAGCGCAACTGATTGAGTTGCCTGTCAACGCTTGTTCTCGCTGTCGCTGTCTCTATCGCTGTCTCTGTCTCTGTCTCTCTATCGTTCTTACTCTTGTTCGCGCTGTGCTACTTGTTTGCACAAATAGTTGCATAATTTTGTGCACTCGCGCTAAAAGCCACTCAACGCTAGGCAGAGGAACTAGAGGAGGGAGGAAGGGGGGGGCGGGAGGTGCTGCTGCCGGGCTGGGGCGTTCGGCGTGTTGATTTTGATGTAGCTAAAAAGCCACTTGTCGTTGAAGTTGTGCGCGTTGAACAAGTTTGCACAGCCAAATGAATGTGCCTCCTCTAGCGCAATACCTCCATGCCCCTACGAGCGCATGCCACGCCCCCCTCTCTGCTGGCAAAAGAGCCAAATGTTTTGCAATGCATAAATAAATACATTAAAAGGGAATTAAACACTCAACCGGCCCTAATTGCGTATTAAGTGCAGTGCAAATTCGTTGCCCTCTCTATCTCTCTCTATCTCTCTCTCTATCTCTCTTGCCTACACTGCACTTTAGCAGTCCTTGCTGTGACTTAAAGTGCCTGCTTGGATCGTTATCCAAGTAGTCGAGCAACTATTCAGAGTGCAAAAGGAAATTCACTTCAAGACGGAACAAAGCTCCATCGAGAGGTAACCCATATACCATTTCGTAAGGAGGGGAAGGGAGGGGAGAAATCAAGCCTAAGCCATCAGTTGTAACTCTAATCGGGTCGGCTTCATTAAAATTGTATTTGGAGCAGGGCAGCATTTCGAGTTGGTACGGAACTTCGGACAGTTCTGACAGATAAAACAGCTGAAATAGCGAAAACAAAAAGCAGACAAAAACTCGCATGTGTGTGTGTGTGTGTGTGTTAGTACTCAAGTGAGTACGATTTGCAAGTTTGAGTAACTCTCGCCGGGTCGTAAATATATTTTGCTGTGGACAAGATAAAACAACACGACAGAGGGAAAAGCGAATTTAAAGAGTGGGAGAAAAAGTGTGCGAGAAAATGAAAATGTAAATGAAAATGAAAACAATGCTGCGCCTGATTGGACAGTCCTGATAAGCAGCATGATGACGATAAGGACGGATAGACGAACTGATTGTGCTGCTGTGCCTGCACAAGGCAAGGGCAGACAAACAGAGAGGGGCAGATAGAGAGAAAGAGAGAGGGAGAGAGTGAGAGGGGGGCAAGTATGGGTACTGGGGCTGCAGACAAGGCAATTAAAAGCGTAGGCCCAGGGCTAGTCGAGGAGCGAATGCGACAAACAAACAGGGGCAGAGAGGCAGAGGGAGAGGCGTGGGAGACACTCCAGCGATACATAATTGGCGATAAGGAATGTAATTAATTGGCACAGCGCCTGATTTATGCATTCAAAAAAGTGCAGAGCACAACAAAAAATGTTGCCAGCCTAAGTGAAATTTGAATGGAAATATGAAACCAAGAGGATCGTAATGTTCAAAATTCCCTGGTCTTTGATTACCTGAGCAAGTAATATGTTATTTTTATAGCTTTAAAAGAGTCCCATAGAAACAGTATCTTATTGTTGGAATACCCTGTAGATACGAGTTGAGTTTCTTTATAATTTACAACGCAAAGAAGTGAGATTTGTCACTAGTTTGCTGAAATAAAGCAAATTCAGTTAAAGGCAAAGCTGAGACAAGCTCTCCAACTATTTTTAAATCACTTTACGCTTGCTGCTCCTTTTGTTTGTGTCCTCCATTGTCAGTTGAACAGCACTCTCATTTCGAATTCACAGCACATTCAATTCGACTTGCTCGACATTTATAGCAGGCACATCATTAGCTCAGGCGTATCACTAGAGGGACAAGGGGCAGCAGGGGGTGCTGCAATCGACACCTATTGAAAGTTTGGTTCGCAGGCATAATTTGGAGATTGCGTCAGCGCTGTGCGAATGCGTCATTCGGCACATTGTCGAGTCATTTCGACATATTAATGTGCGCTCTTGCTCGCTCTCTCCCCTTCTCCCTCTCTCTCTCCCTTTCTCTATCTGTCTCGTTTACAGCTCTCTCCCACTCTTGCTTGCTGTGTGCGTTGTCCTTTGTCCAACATGACGTATACGCAATCTTTTGAAGTGTTGTTCCTTGCAATTGCTAATCAATGTTAATGGTGCAGCTCAAAATTTGGCCCAAGGCAAGCGTTGTAAAATGGAGCCAAGTTAAGTAGTGGGGGGGAAGTAAAAGAGTAGGGAGGGGAGCCAAATATTTTTCGGCAAATTTTGCGTAAAACTTTTTTGCTGTGCGCCGTAATGCGAGAGATATGAAACACGAATGCTAAATGCGCACATTTATTAGGATTAGACACGAGTGTGGACTGCCGGCGGGGGCGGGGCAGAGGTCGCTGTGTTGGAGGCTGAGGGCAAACGAAACGACAGCGGCAACAACAAAACAGCCCACAAAGTGTGTAACGCATGTGGCAGCAGAGAGAAGAAGTGGCAGCAAAACACGAAGCAGTGTGGAAAATACTATATAATAATAAACAAGAAGAGCTCACAAATTTTGCCTCGCACGCGCAGCCAACGTGGGCAGCAGCTGAGGGGCGGGGCCTGGTATAAAATATGCAGCAGCTGACAAAGGCAAATGAAAATTGTGCGGTCCAGTTACACAGAGTCAGACACATGCACACACACACACGCACACACACACGCACGCCCACACACGCACGCACACCCACAACGGCCGCACAAGTGGCTGAGGCTGAGGCTGATGCTGTTGCGAGTATCTGCCAATTGAAGGTTGAGCGTTGCGGTCAGGTAGAACGCAAGGCGGTACGACACCAGGGACAGAGGCAGATAGGAGTGGGGAGGAACGGAACGGGGACGTGGTTGGTAGTGCGAATGCGAATGCGAACGCATTCACATAATTTATGCCAGTCTATCGATTTGCACAAAATATGAGTAAAACACACGAATAAAATACTCGCAGTTTATGTGCCCGCATAAATTGTGCATAAATGCGCGCCATTTGCTTTATGTGCGCTGCATATTACGCATACGCCACATGGCGCCGGACTCAATATCAAAATATATGACTCTCCACAGAGATTCTTAACTCAAAAGATATCGCAATTTTACAAAACAGCCCACAGGCTCATTGATATTACGAAGTGTAATAAATATGTGGACTAAGCTGCTGATTTGGAAAAAGAATGAAGAATGAAAATAAAATATATAAACAATAGCAATACGAAGTATGTATAATTATTCTATATATATGTATATTTATTTATAAATTAAAATGTATAATTATACCATATATATGTGTATTTATTAATAAATTAAAATATTTCATATATGCGCTTTTTCAACTGCTTAAAATATATTCTCCAAATGAATGAATTATCGCTAATGTGGCGATGTAATAAAAATGTGGACTAAGCTGCAGCTTTGGAAAATGAATGAAGAATGAAAATAAAATATATAAACAATAACACTACTAAGTATATGAAATTATACTATATATATTTATTAATAAATTAAAATATTTCATATATGCGCTTTTTTAACTGCTTAAAATTGTTTCTTCAAATGAATGAATTATCACCAAGAATATAACTCTTTTCCTTTTTTTTTATTTCTTTATTCCCATAACTCATGACGTGCCTCTCAGCACATTAAATGTCACCGTTTTTAATGAAGTTGGCTTAACGCTTCGTTGGGATTAATTTGCGGATTGAAATTGCAATAATCGATTATTCATTCAAAGCATTTCGAGCTGTCAATCAGATGTAATAACACCTTTCAAACTGTTCGCACCTGAATTCCAACTGAAATTTCTCACGTTCTGTCCGTTTGTCAGTGTGTGCAACTGTGTTTGGTTAAGACTCTATTATCTTTTGCCATCAATTTATGCATTGCTGCACAACGTTTCCACTCGAAATACGATTCTAAAGTAAAAACTGCTGCATTAGTCGCATTTTGCACTTGGCCCCAGGGTCGCAGCTGCATACCGAAAAGGAAGGAAGGAAGGAAGCAAGAAAGGAGTATGAAGGGGTGGCGGGGGGAATGGTATTCGAAACATATATAGACGGTATCTGTATGTACAAAGTAGTGCACATTCGATTGCACGAGGAAACTGCTGGCAGCACATAAATCACAACACTTTGCTGAACAAACGGACAGTTTTCGTTGCCGTGGAGCCGAGGAGGGAAGCGAGGAAACTGCGTGGTGCACACACACAATCCCCTCAGCTACTATCTCGGCCACATGTCACGTGTTCGCCAAAAACTCCTCGTGCAGCCCTCGGCCCTCGGCCCTCGCCACTGTGGACACTTTGTTTATATTCGTTCGATTTTGCTGCCAACGAAACACGGCAACGGGCAAAACATTTTTCAGACATTTCTGACACAGACTTGCGCCTGTCTCTGTCACAGTAGCACCCCATAGGAGTGTGCATGTGTGTGTGTTAGTGTGTGCGGCTCATCAAATAAAGCAAAGCCAGCGCACTGCAGTGAGCTGCACTGCCACAAAAGAAACTAAAAATAAATTTGCACTGCGCGCAAACGAACTTTCGGCAGGGGGCAGGCAGAACCACAGAGCAGGAGCGAAGAGGGGGGGAGGCAACTTATCCAGCACCTGCAGCGAGGCTCTGTGTGTCACTTTCTTATGCATTCCCTGGCGAAACTCGTGTCTGCTCGTGAAACTGAATCTAAATTGGAATTTGAATACAAATTCGTGCACAAATTTCAAGTTGGTCGTGACATGAGTCGCTCTCAGTGCGCATATAACGGTATATGCTGTGTATCTATGTGCACTTTAAACTACCGTTATATGCAGCAAGACAAACCTCGGATTGTCAACTACTTAAGACAAACACACACACTCACACACACACTCCCCCAGGCAGAGCTATGCAAATAGCAAACACCTGAAAAGTTGCTAATGAAATGTTGCTGCAGTTTGAAATACCCAAGACCCGTTAGAGTTGCCTAGCCTCATTTCGAGTTGTGTTTATGTACTCGCAATTAAGTCCGAAGCTGCTGAAACTTTTCGCTCTCAGACAAGTTGAATATAAGGAAAACAAGACTAGGCTCAGACCCTAAGCCTATTTGCCAAGGTTTTTAATGAGCACATCATGCAACATGCGTTTCCAGCCGACTGAACCGACAAGAGAAAGGACGAAAAAGGTCGACAAAAAAGCTAGGAAACTTTTACGCAAATTCTAAAATAATTAAAGAGTTCACCAAATTTATACAGATTCATTCTATATATGATATTTAATCAGCTCTTTTTAGCCACATCTAAGGAAAAGTAGAATAATGAAAAATGAATTTGGGCTGCCGGTGGAACATAAGTAGAAAATTGTGTTTTGCCACTAATTGGGGCGTGTGCTGTGGTAAATGGCAAATGCAGCCTAACGGGAATTTCAATTAACCAGCTGCGCTGCTTGTCCAGAACTCCCGTTACTCAATTAGCACCAAACATAGTCGTAGAAATCGAACAAGTCCGCATCGAGTTGCAATGCCATAGGGCGCATTGATAATGCATTAATAATAATGACAGTGACAATTATTAACATAGCTGAAAAAGGCAAACTGATCTGTTTGTGTCAGTGTCTCTCTCTCTCTCTCTGTGTGTGTGTGTGTTGCAGCTCATGTTGTGTGCAGCCGCACCCACAGCCAGTCAGTCATATAATTAAATTTAATTTTCAAGTTTGTTGCACTCAGTGACACTGGCTGCTGTTGCTGCTGTTGCTGCTGATATGCAGCTGGTAATTAGTGCAACATGCACACACTTCCCCTCTCCCTCCCTGCCTCTCTCTTCCTCTCTTTCTCTCTCAAACACACATGTTGCTTGCAGAGATAATGCGAATTCTGCATGGCTGCAATTTGCTACTGTCAGGGCGCATTGCTCCTCTCTAGTTGATATTAATTGTTTGCCACTAATTAACAAATGACAGACACAAAGGCATTCAGACACACACACAGCTGTAGTACAAGTACAGTCTTAATTTAATTAAGATAACTCTAATTACAATGCATTTGCATGCTGCACCTTAACATGAGCGTCTTCGGAGCTGTGCGCCAAGGGAATAAGGGGTGCAACTCGACGTTCTTTGCAGACTGCACCTATTTATTGTTAATAATGTTACCATCAGTTGAACCACAAGCTTATCATACAAGCTCAACTCTACATTGAATTCAATAAATATATTGAGTAGGCAAACTAGAATCGTTCTTGTCTGTAACTTTTTGAGTTAAGTTTTCTACAGGACTATTTCGAATTTATTTAGCAACTATCTCATCGTACAATCTCTAAGGCTGCTTGACTGTTATGGGAATTTATTGCTCGTTATCTAATCGACAAAGCATCTGAAACTATTAGCCGGACAGCAGTGCAACCTTTTGCTGCACACACAACAAATCAAACTACGCAAGGCGAACACAGCTGAGCCAAAGCCCTACATGATTCTCAGCTGATTTCTCGAGAGATAAGGCTCAACTCTGCCGAGTCGCGATTGCAGTTTGCAGTTTGCAGTTTCGCCTCAGACTAAAGGGCAGCCCAAGTGCTGCAGCTGTGGTATTATAAATTTCAATTTCATGCCTGAATAACGTATGGAAAGGGAGAAGGAAAAAGCAGCCAGGGGCAAGGCGCAAGGGGGCGTGAGTAGTAAAGGAGGGTAAACGGTAAACGGCTGCTAAATGTCAAGGGTTCACCGTTGGTGGCCACAATACAAAATGCCTGAGGCTGCCTAAGGTTAGGTTGGGACCCTGCTAAGCCTGCTTATCTGCCACGCCCACACACAGTCACACTCAAACGCACACATATACACACACTGCAGGGGGTGTTGATGCGGCAGCGATGGCAATAAAAAGCAGTTACAACTTGCTCGGTCGCCTTTTGTGCCGATTTCGTTGAGTTTCTGTGAAATGAATTTGTATTGAATGGATGCCAACTGATTGAATGGCCAATAAGAAACTCACTCAACCACACTCAGACACACACACAGGCACACAGGTATGGTTATACATAGATAGTACTCAGCTAATGCGGGCTCTCAGCCACTTGAGCTGCAGCTAAAAAGTCAGCCAAGTTGGCAGACGCTGGCGCCGAGCTCAGAATGCAATTTGTCAAAGATTTTTGCAATTTTCATGCAGGGCGACAAAATTGAATCTGCACACATGCACACAGACACACTCACACACACACACAGCCTCACACCATGTCTGTCGATAGTTACGAGCAGCGTGCGCTGCATTTCATCATTCATTGAGCTGACAGGAAATTGCAAAATTCTCGTTCCAATTTGCTACACTTTGAAGCACACCTGACTACACACACAGTCAGGCATACACGAGCACACACACGCAAACACACTCACACACTCTCCGCCAAACTTTAATTACATATAATCGTTCTTATAATATGCAATTTCACACTGGCAAGCCCCAATTAATGCAGCTCTCCCTTCCACTCTGTCTCTCTCTCCATCTCGAGTGAAATTCAATTAGCCCAAATTGTTGATGGGTCAAAGTTGAGGCCAAAAATAGCTGAGCCAGCTAAATGTTATATAAGCACAATTTATTATACATTAAGCCCCAAATGCAAATCACTCTTAATGGCAACGAAGCTATCTTTGGATACTTAAAAGCGACGTAATACTTTAAAGTGCCTGCAAAGGCATTCCCAGGGCCAGAGGCAAATTAATTGTGGCAGCTCAAGTACCTGCCGAGATTTGTATAATATCTGTTGATCTAATAATATATACATTTTAATTTGATATTCCTTAACATCCAAGTAAAGATTGCATAACTTGCAACAGCTTTTAAAGTTTCGCTCTCTCTCTCTTTCTCTCTGTTTTAGATTATTTGACTCTGAACTTGATTATGCCAGACTGACGTAACGAACGTGGTAGAATGGCGAAAAAACGATGGCGATTTAAGCTTTTGCTGACAATTCGAGCAGCATCAACTGATTTGGGGGGCAACGTAATGCCCAGGCCAGAATACAGTTAGCAGCAGCAGCAGCAGCAGCTTTGCATTATTCAGTCCGCTACGAATGCATTCAATGTTGCCTGCTTTTAGGCGCTCCATTTTGGCCATGTGTCGCATTTGGCAGTCGACCAAAAAGCACAAGCTAGCAACAACAGCAGCACAAAGCAAAGCAAAAGGAAATCGCCTGGTGATTATGCTAGCTATAGTCGCTTTTAATTTCGCAAATGCGCTGCCAAACGAAAGCAGCAGAAGAAGCAAACGTTGAATCAAGGTTTCCCATTTAGCTGCTCTAATCAAATAAAATGCGCCCAGTCTGTTGGAGATCGCCACTCCCCTGTGCTGGGGCGGCAGGTGCCATAAAGGCGGCCATAAAATAACGAGAATGTGTCTGTGCCGAGATATGTAATAAAAATAAAAATTGCAATTCCAGTTGCGGTGGGCAAATGGCAAAATGTATCTGTCAGATACATATTATGCAAAAGCAAAAGCGAATTTATGGCCATTGAATTGAATTGAAATTGATTTGCTGCTCCGGCAAGCAGAGGTTGCACGTTGCCCGTTGCCCATTGCCCTACACCATTTTCTGTTGATGTTTCAGTGCAGCTGTCGCTGCCGGTGACGCAAAAAAGTATGCTACGCTTTTCGTGGCCTGACAAGCGAGTGACAGGCGACAAACCACGCGGCAAACTTGCCACAGCAATTTATGAGCTCGTCGTCAGCTGCCAATTAATTATGTTCATGTGCACGGCAAAACCACAGCAAGTAGTGTACGACAAAGAGAGACAGAGACAAAGAGAGGAAAGGGAGAGAGGAAGACAATGTGGAATAAAGCGAAGCAAACTGCAAACAGCGTGGAAAGAAACCAATCGAATGAGCCATGTTGACTTAAATAATTGAAGTTTGACATGAATTATTGCCACACCGAGAGCAGCGTGCCCGAGCCCGAGCCGGAGCCGGAGCATCGCAGCGGCACCGCTGTGGCATCTGGGGGCCCACGCAGTGTCGACGTGCGCGTCTCGTCTCAAGATGGAAAGCCCCCATAGGAGAATACACGTACATGGGAGAACACGTGGATTGTGACAGTCGGGATGTTGACATCGGTGCCGTGTTGCTTAAGCACGTTTCGCACGCTTAAATGTCGCCAAAATTCATTACAGGGTATGTCTAGTTGCGCATTTTAATATACATCTCAAATGAAATTAATTTCCCTTTTCTCTTTTCCGCGCTTATATAATCAATCGAGCTTACGGCAAATATATTTCAAGTTGATGCCACAAGGGAATAAGCAAAACCATAGAGGAGAGGAGAGGAGAGCACAAAAATGAGAGGGAGAGAGAGATAGGGGTACAGAGAGACACGTCGCAAATGTCGCTCTGCCTGTGATTGCAAATTGTTGAAAATTAATTTTAAATTGGCTCCGCGCTGCGCTTCAAGCCGAAATTGAGCAACTTGATTAATATTTATTTGCCATTGTTTCTCGAATATCCTTCACAAGAGGAGCGGGCGGGGAGGTGGCTGGAGACTGAGCAAAGAGAAGCTACAATTACTGCTGAAGCAAAATATATTGAATAGTTTGGAACAGAAGTTGAAGCAAACTCAAATTGCTTTTGCGAAAGACAAACCAAACGAATCCTTATGAATTCGCATCAGTTTGATTACACGGAATCTAATTACGTTGATATAGAAAAGTTACAAATTGCTTTCAAGTTATGCTTGTAAAAGTTGAAAAGCTCTTATGCTGCTGCATTTAATAATACATTTTCCAGAGATACTCACTCTCTGCTGGTAAAAACTTTTATTAGGGAGCAATATTTGTATGGATATTGAACAAAATCTAATTAAATGTCTGCTGTCTATATACGATATACTATTGTGACTATTGTGAACTATAGATTGACAACTAATTTATGTTCAACAAAGTACGCAATGTGTTCTATCTTTCAGTTCCCTTTCCGTTGCAAGCTAATCTTTTGAGCAAATAATCTAAGGCATTCCAAATATTCCTCAAAACAATCAATCAAAAAGTCAAATAAAACAAAACTCTACGGGGAGTTTGAATTGAAGAAATTAGGATAAACTTGAGGCAAATCCTGCTGCTGCTCCTGCTGCGAATTTCCATATTCAGATGAGCCATGCGAAAAGCCAGAGGAAAATTTCCGGATGCCAAGCGCGATGTGCGCTGACTGAGCAAACAGACGGGCACTAAGATTAGCAATTAATTTTCATGATTATGTTGTGGCGCTGGATGGGAAAAAAAATCCCAGCCCCTGCAGAACGTTAGGAAATTGTGTTTTTAGGATACACGTTAAACAGCTTTCACAAATTGAAGGCAGCCCATAAAAGCGCTTTCAGCGTGTGGGTTAATCAAAAACTGTGGCCAGACACACTTGCCTGCCTGGCCTGCTATTAGGGTTATGGGCCCTCTTCCTATATGGGCCTATATGGGCCTATATGGGCTATATGAACCTGTCTATAGCCTCGCTGGCACGTGGGCCAATTGCATTAGGCGAATTGTATTTCACTTTAAATGCTGCGGGATAAGCAACGTTTATGGCCAGCGAATTTCAAAGTTTCTCACAGTGTGTGTGTGTAGTGTATAGTATACAGTGTGTGTGTGTCTGAGGTTATGGGCGTGGCACGATTGAAACTTGCAGCACAAGTTGTACCGTTTTGCACGTATTTGCAGCTAAAATGGCTGCCAAGCGTGCAATAACTTGGCGATTTTCCTCTCTAACTTGGCATTTTCTTGCTGCTACTGCAGCGATCTCCCCGATTCCCATCCCTCTTCTGGCTACCTCAGACTTTCCCCTAGCTGCAAACATGCAACTGCAGCATGTAAACATGGAAAGGAAAATAAAACGACGATTCGTTGTTAAATAGATTTGAATTTGGCTCGAACATGAAGCCGAAATAATTTTTATGGCATTTCGAAAGTTGTTGCCGAAATTGAAGATGTTTTTTCCTTGAATTGGAGCCAGCTTGCTGTTGTTGTTGTTGCATATTCTATGACAACTTCAGCGCTAGCTGGTTGGATTGTGCCATAAAATGTTCGTTTTATAGCTAAACAAGGCAGCCAGTGCTCGCAAATACAACGTGCCTGTTTCGGACTGCAACGCAGGAGACTGAGAGAAAGATGGAGACAGAGAGGTTAACAGGGGGGAACTGAGAGAGGAGAAAGGGTACAGGAAGGGTAGCAGGTGTGCCTGGACAGCGAAGCAAGAATTATTGATACAACTTCAACTTCAACTTCAACTTCAACTAGAACAACTTCATTTCCCATTTTCCATTTGCCACAGCCAGGGCAATAATTTTCCATTTATATGCCGACGGAACAAACAGAAATCGAGGTAATCCAGTTGGGCAAGTTTTATAAGCCTGCAGCTACTTAAACTTCGATATAAACTTGCGTATTATATGAAATTTATGTAAGGTCATAACTCTAGCAAAATATGTATAACTAAATAAGTTGAACAAGCTACTTGAAACTCTGTGCTAAGTGAGATTGGAAGCTGCCAGACACTTTGAAAGAAAGATATATATATTCGAAGATGATGTTTGATTATAAGCTGATAGATCTTTGTATAAAGTCAGAGTTGTAGCTACCAGTAACATTGAAAGATATATGTATATATATATATATATATATTCTATGATAATATATACAACATGTCATATTTAAATTAAAAGAAATAGATCTTCGCAAAGTTAAGAGTAGAAGTTGCGACTAACATTGAAGAAAAGAAAATAAATAGATCGTATATTCGAAGATAGTATACATAAATAATTATATTAAATTATAAGCAGGTAGATCTTCAAGGTTCCACTTTCTAAGTTTGTTCGCACTTGTCGCCAGGTTTGGATATCAATTTTCCACTCTTATGCCCGACTTCCGTCGGCAATTAGGCAACCATCAGCGAAGAATTAACAACTAATTAAACATATCCACACAAAGAGCGAAAACTTTCTGTCAATTAAGGGCGAAATCAAAGTTGAGCCCCGAAGGCAATAAGAAATTGCCCGGAAGCTTTCACGTGTGAGTTCCAAAAGTTGCAATCCCATAAAGTTGTGTCCCTTTGGCGGGTGATAGGTGAGGGAAGTTGGGGAAATGGGTTGGGTAGGGTGGCTTTATGTTTACGCGCACTGGCATTGTATCAAAGGCCCTCATGTCCGGGCGTGCCGCTGACGGCTGCGGTTGCGGTTCGCTTGGTTAACGGGTCAACGGTTTTCAAAAACAATTTCAATACCCCGTTTTCCTTGCTTCATAACCCCTCCCCCCTCCTCACCTTTTGCACCTTCACTCTCTGTTCATCCTTTCAGAGATAACCCCACACTAATCGCACGCCAATTTCATTATAATCGCATTTGCATTCGCCATTCGCATTTGGTATTCACGCATTCCTGCTCGCCATTTTGTAATGTGATCCCGCCCGGAAGGCAGGGCGGGGGCGGGGCAGCATAATTTAAGTAATTGCAAATTAAATTGCAAGCTTAATGACACGCAAAACTAAAAATGTAACCGAGCCAGATGAGAAAACTAATTAAAGTGCTGACTTTTTATGCGTCCTCCGCGGTCCGCAGACACGTAACATGAGACTGGACTCGGGCCAAGTGACCACGGGCGCGTCACATGTTCCACACACACACCCATACTGACGCAGCTGTGGGCGTGGTCTCTAGCTGTGTATGTGTGTGTCTGCTAGTGTGACTTTATGGTCTAACTGGCCTCCAATGCACTTCAAAGCAATTAATTTGCAATAAAAGCGCTTTTAATGCGCCGCATACCCTATGTAGATATACATATATGTATGTGTGTGTGTGTGTGTGTAAGTGGCATGCGTCATCAATCAGCATACAAACACATAGGCTTAACCGCAAACGTAGTGGCAGCAACCGCAGCCGAACCCAGTGCAAATTCAAGCCACAACTTTTCCTAACTAGGCCAGAGCAATGGCGAATGACGGCGCGTGGTCGTTAACACGACGTTGAGTATACGCCACATTGCACGGCCGCAAGACACACAAGTACAAAATGGTCAACTCAGCACATTAAATGTTAACTAACTGTCACATGCAGTACGTGCCCATGCAAATCATGTGGGACCATGTCATAATGTAATAAACTAATATCAAGTTGAATGTTTCGAATGAAATCACAGTTTATACAATGAAATTTTAATACCTAAGAGGCAGATCAAGCAAGAGGGGAGAGAGAGAAGCAGCAGTTGTAAACAAGGAAAATTAACAGTGGAGGTATGCAAGAACTAGAAAGAGAAATACAAAGGGAAGTAAATGCAAGTTTTTTTCTTTCTTTACTTTCTTCAGGATCTTTTATAAGAAACCAAGCACTGGTGGAAGACGAAAAAGATCTCTTGTCTCCACAACACGGGGGGGGGATAATCTGTTAGCGGATTTTCCACTGAGGCCAAAACACTTGTCTGCACATGTCAGGCTGCCTGCTGCAGTCTCTTGGTGAGGCAGAGGCAGCTGCAGTGTCTCTGCTCGAGTGTCCAAAGACTGTCAAGGATTAGCTCTAGTTACACACTTAGTTTGCTTTATTTTTTTGCCAACATTGCCAGGAGGAGAGCTTTGTTTGAGTGTGGAATAAGTAAACAAGCCAACTGGCTCCCGCTGCTGATCCAGGCACGAGTCACGTAGTTGCTGTCGCCACTGCTGCTGACCCGTCAGCAAGAACAACATCAGCTAAAGTTGCCTTCCTCGCCAGGCACAGCGTGTGTTCGCATAGCTCTGTGGGTTCCTGTGTGTGTGTGTGTGTGCTGGGACAAGTGCAGCCAGCTGTCATAGCTAACACATATTGTCGCACAATTGACAGCCAGGCCGAAGCCTGTTGACGCTAAAAATAGTCGCAAAATCGAAGTGTGCCACGCAATTTTTGTCTCTTTCTATATCGCTATCTATCTCTCTTGCGTGCTGTCGTTGTCTTGTTCTCTCTCTCTCTCTTTTTTACCTCTCTCTCTTTGTTGCTTTAGCATTTCATTCGATCGATTTTTGCTTAAACACATTTTCGTGTTACTTAAAAAAGCGACACGCCCCAGAGAGAGAGCCTACATGGAGCGCCCGTAACCCTCCACCCAGTCCCAGAACCCAGTCTCAGACCGACTTGCAGACCCAACTCAGAACGGCACCAGTTGTCCCCGTTGACAGTTGTCATAATAACTCGCCCTGCTCCCGTCCATATACAGAAATATATATCTGTTTCTAGGCATACAACTGTATATCTATTCTATCATTATATTTCCTTCAGCGAGTTCCGTTCCGTTCTCTGTCGCTCTGTCTTTACATTGAGCGACCTTGAGCGTCGCTCTTAATATTGATTTATTTTTAAGTTAATTAAAAAAGCGCAGGTTGCGAAATGAAAGTCGGCTATTAAATGGCAAATGAGCCAAGCGAAATGGTAAGCTCGATAAGCGCTCTCTCTCTCTCTCTATCTATCTGCCCCCCTCTTGCAAGCGCTTGGCTCTTGTTGGCCCCTAGGCCGCGCTTAGAGTGCCCCAAATTAGGCTAATAAAAGCGGGGGACGACGCTGCAATTGAGCAGCATAATTGTCATAATTAACTGCGAGCGAAGGAGGCAGGGGTATGAAGAGAAAGCGTGCTCTCCACTAGAGATGGTCTCGAGTGGCAGAGGCTCTCATAAATGTAAGTGACACAGCGATTTACGGCTAAATAGTGAGAGGGAGGAAGAGAAAGTGAGAAGGAGATTTAGAGAGGTTGGCCTGTAAATCACAGAAACCGCATTCGCCATGGAGAAGTTAAGTAAATCAAGTGATAGAGAGAGAGAGAGAGAGAAAGACATAGAGAGATAGACAGAATGAAGCACCTGCTGCCCTCAAGGTAAGCTGGTAACTATTAAGCTTGCCGTACTTTGCCGTTGAGCTTTCTTATGCATTCTTACAACAGATTTACCTGCTGGCTGTCTTTTATCTCTCTCCTGCTCTTCTCTCTCCCTCTCTCTCTCTATCTTACTCTCCTTTTTGCCCTACCCCTCTGCCCTCTTTCTCTTCTCTCCACCCCTGCCATTGCCCGTGTCCCTAGGCCTTTCCCAATTCGTTTACAGTTCTGTTTGCTTAACCGTCGACCGGCGCAGCTTGTTCGACCGTGTCACAAAATCAATTAAAAACTGCCTTTCAGCATACACGCACACAGCACCCTGTACCGTGCTCCATGTACCCTGCTCTCCGTGCCTCCCCCCTGCCTTGCTGCCTGCACCGCGCCTGTTTGCACAGCGTAAACGTGCGCTGCGTGTAAACAGCCCCAATTTTTTTGCCAGTCCAAACTAGCGCAAAAACAAAACGACGTAGAGCGCTGCAGGTAAACAGAGCGCGAACCAAACGAACAGTATACCCACAACATGTCACCCACAGCACCCGCTACTACCTCCCCCCCCTCCTCCACACTGGAGTGCTTAACAAGCGGCGACTAATTTTTGCACGGTCAACTTTTGCAATTTCCGTTGTATTTTCGGCGCCGTCAGACTGATTTGGCTGTCCGGCAATTATGGCACTCACCACTTGCCACATGCCGCTTACCGGCGGCATCTGCTCTGGCAACTGCCGAACTGTGGATTGTGTCGCAAAACGTTGCCCTGCTACAGCCCCCTCCGGCAGTTGCAATGCCTGTTCATCTCATCTGTTCTCGTCTGTCACAGTCAGCCTCTGTCTCCTACTCCCTCTCTCTCTCTCTCTCTCTCTCTCTCTCTGTGGGCCCTGCATAAATCAAATATTTGCTAATAACCCAACACACACACAGAACACCCACACACACACACACATAGGCGTGCACACAGACAGTTAGTTAGTTAGTTGAACAGTTTTGGTTGTGTTGCCGGCGCCACTTCCGGCTGCAACTGTTGATCTACGCTTTGCTTCTTCTTGCTGCTGCTGTTGTTGTTGTTATTGTTGTTGTTGCTGCAGCAGCGTAATGCAATCAACATGAAAATAATTAATACAATTGCTTTTAAAAGCAAACATTGTGTGTGTCCCATGTGTGCAGGCGACGTCTGTGTGTATGCATTGCGTGGGCGTGTGTGCGTGTGTGCGTGTGTGGGTGTGACGTGTCTGTGTGTGTGTGTGTGTGTGTGTGTGTCGACTGTGTGTTTGCCCTTTGCCTGCGCCTGCCTTTTTTGCAATTTTAATTAAATGCCGACGATGTTGCATACTTTGAGGCGCAATTTGCTTAAATCGAATTACAAGCGCCATTTCAATTGAGTTGCGGCGGCCAACTGTGCACCACAATATTCCCTGCATTCCCCTACCCATTCCACGCCCCCATACACTTTACAGCTGAACACGCAAACGGGACAATGCGATTAACTTGCATCCAACTGCGAAGCAATCTCGTTCAACTGCCTCTCTAACTGCTGTGCCGCTAAACACACATACACACACTCACAAACACATATATATATATATGTATATATATGTATACACCTGCATATAGACAAGACTCGCTGTGTGTGCGCGCGGAATATTAATATTGCACTGGCCACACAATTCCAATTAGAGTTTTGTTTGGTTTTAATAGACGATTTATCCTTGACTATAATTAAGTTTAGCTTACGGTGAAATACGCGGGGAGAAGTGAGGGGCCCTGGTTCAATCAACTTGGGATTAGTTATAAACTCTATGCAGCGTGGGCAGGTTGATGTTTTTTTCGCAACTTAGTTTGATCGCAACATATTCACAGACAGAGAACTTACTGAATAATCGATACGATTGTGATGATACCATACTTATTTATAAAGCTTTTGGAATACTTGAAAATATATAACAATTATTCAAAGTATTACCTATTCAAACTTGCAAAGAAACTTACTCAAATTAAATATATATACTGAATATCATCATCATATATGTACATAGCTAGTTTACCGCTTTTAAGTTCTGTATCCTATTTAATGGAATCTCTGACTGGTGTAGATCTCTGCAACATTTTGTTGCACTTTGTAGCTAATGTTAAGATCAAAAAATTGCTTTCATATCAGTTTCATATAATACGTACTAAATTTCCTTAGATCTTAGTTTTTCTATTTATTTAACTTCTCGTTTCCTTTTATTGAAAGATACAAAAAAAAAACTCAACTCAACCCAAAAGTTTGCCCAAATTCGAATTAACCCAAAGAGCGAAATACATTTTATTGAATTTCCATCAAAAAAATTGCCTATTCATGCGAATTGCGTTTCAATTTAACGGCATAAATAATAAATCAAAACACTTTAAATCAATCGAGTTGATATACAATATATATAATAGATAACAGATAACTTCAATATCAGTGCACGCAGCTCTAACCTCAAAAGTGCGGTCGTTAACTGCTTTTAATTCACCATTCACAATGGTTAATCATTCGCAATTGCATTTGGCAACTCTGAGTCATGTTGCGCTGCCTTCTGGTGGCAATTGGTGCCACGCCCACAGCGTGCAGCACTTAAGATAATTATGCAGAAGGCCAAAAACTGTGCCAGCCGTCGGCAACGGCCGCAAGTGAAAATGAGCCAGAAAACGGCTAGTTAGAAGCGAACGTCAATGGGAAATGAAAAATGAAAAGCGCACAAAAAAAAGAAACAATACGATATGAATAAAATAGAAGCAGAAAACAGGTAAACCAAAACCAAAAGCCGCAGCTGGCCAGTGACTATGAAAACTGACCACTTGCCGAGGGGCATGTGGAAAGTGGGGCGTGGAGAGGCGGACACCCCTGCTAGCTAGACTAGCTAATTAGACGGCGTGTCGGCAGTCAGTAAAGTGTGAAAATGAACAGCTTGTGCTGTGGGTGGATTTGTTGCATTTGGATTCGATGTGGAATTGGTTTGAAATTGGAATTTGAATTTGAATTGGAATTGGATTAGATTGGCACGCGACGTCAATTGCTGAGGCGTAGCACTGCCAGTGGCGACTCCAACTCGATCGTGGCACCCCAAGACATGCCTATGCCCCTCTCCCCCTTCCTTTTTGCATTCCCCTTCAGCTGATTTGCATTTCAAACTTTCTAAGCGAGCTATGCGAATAATTTATGCTGATTAGCCAAAGTCTTTACAGAGTTTTTTCATCTCTTTTTCTTTGTACCACCCCCCTTCCGCTACCCCTCTGCTCATTGTACGTGCCCCTTTGATGTTGACGTGTTGCGTGCGTGTTGCACGTAGCACGTACGAGTAGCACTTACCCTTGAGTAGATGCTGCAAGATGTTGTCCTTGTGCTCCTCGGAGTGCGGCTCGCCCATCACAATCAGCAGATAGCAGCCCGTCAGTGGACTCGGTGGTCCCACAATGCCGCCGGCCAAACTGGAGGCACCACCGCCATCCGAACAGGCGGTATCCAGCGGCTGACGACCACCGATTTCGGATGGTGGCAGCGAGCTGGCCCCGGCATCAGTTGCCGCATCATCGCCGGCATCGCCGCCACTGGGCAACCCAGCGGCATCGGCAAGCTGCACAGGATCTCCAGCTGGTTGATCGACTTGCCCTGCCGCGCCAGGCTCCTGGGGCGAGCCAACATTGCCGTTGCCGTTGCCACCGTTACCGTTACCATTGCCGTTGCCAGCGTTCCCGTTGCCAGTAGCGGGACCGTTGCCGTTGCCGGCCCCATTGGCTTGGGCCGCCTCTTGCGGGACAGTGGCTGCCATTGCGGTCACTTCGGTGGCGATGGGTGCTCCTCCTGGTGATGCACTCGTAGTAGTAGAAGTAGTTGTTGTAGTTGTTGTTGCTTTTGGCCGATCTCCCATCACAGTTGTTGCTGTTGTTGTCACAGTCAAAAGGGGCACAGAAAAAAAATTCCTAGCGAATACACTTGAAAAAAAAAACTGATCGCTTTGCTGCGGAGTTTTTGAAACTCGGCACAAACACTAGCGCTCTCTCGCTCTCTCTCTCCCGCGCTCACTGTCACTGTCTCTCTATCTGGCACGCTCACTTGGTGTCACTCTCTCTCTCTCTCACTCTTTCGCTCTGTCTGTATATCACACTCGCTGTTTCCGTCTCTGTCTTGCGCGGCGTTTGGTACACGTAAAATTTCTTGGAAATTTTGCGGTAAAACGTCCGAAGCTCAGTCTTAACTGCTGTGGCAATTGGGCGGGCGGCTGGGAGCGGCGTGGCAGGCTTTGCTGCTTCACTTCACACGCTGCGCTTCTTTAGTTGTTGTTTTTTGTTGTTGTTGGAGTTATTTGTTGTACTTTTTGTTTGCTGGCCGTGACTTTGGCGCTTTTCACGAGTTCTTCAAGTCTTTTTTGTATTTAGTGTTTAGTTTTTTTGTTTAGTGTTTTTTCTTTCTCTCTTTGGGTCTGTCAAAGTTTAGTTAATTGGTTTCGCTGCTTTTTATTTTGGAAATTACATATATGTTTGTATATATTTTTGAGATTTTTTTCTGTTTTTGTTTTTGCTGATGTTTTTTTTTTTTTTTTTGGTTTCGTTATTTATTGTGCACACTTTGAAGCTGTGTTGGATATTTTCTTTTTAGCGTTTTTTGTCTTTTTGCTTTGTTAAAATTAATCTCTTTGGTTTTCTTCGAAAATGTTCGTACTTTGTTTTTCTTTTAGTGTAAATTTTGCGGCAATTGGCGTGTTTTTGTTTGTTTTTTTTTATTTTTGCTTTTCAATATAATGAATTAAATTTTTTCTTTATCTTTTTCTCGTTTTTTGGTTTTTTTCTTTTTCTCTGTAGATTTGGACTAGCTTTGACTTGTAGCAATGTTTTTCGTTTTTCGTATTTGATTTTTAGTTTTTTTTGTTGTTGTTTTTTTTTTTTTTGTTTTTCGATAATATATTTTATAATTGTCTTTCTTTTAGTGTACGTGTGTGTCTGTATGTGTGTTCGTGTGAGTGAGTAACATGCAAAATTTGTCTTTAGCTTTGTAACTTGCTTGTTTATGAGTTGCGTCTAGTTTATAAACTTCTTTATATATATTTATTTATATATATATTTATATATATTCTTGGGGGTTTTCTTGTAGCTTTCAACGTTTGCAAATTTTTCGATATATTTTGGTGTGTTTTTTGTTTTCAGATCTGCAAGAAAAGGAGCAAAGTTTTGGCAAAATTAGTTAATGTTGCACAAAGAACTTTTGGGGAAGGCGAAAGATGTGAAAATGAGCTATAAAATGATGAAATATTTAATATTTGCACGTTTCGTATGCGTTTCTGGGGGTGCTGCATTAATTGCTGTAATAATTGTGCGTGGTCATTAACACGGGAAAGAGCAGAACGTCTTCGATCGTTAAAGATTTTCATAGCTTTTCAAGGGAATCTTATGGGAAATTCGCACTTCAATGGAAGCTGAAGCACTTTTGTTTCTCTATTTTTTTCAGCTGCACTTATGACAACTCACGACTGAGAGTGAAGCTAGGTAGGCAGAGGAGGAGCATTTGCAGTACCTCCTTGTGCCTGCTGCTGCTGCGCTCAGCTCCCTGGTGCCCGGCCAGACGAGCTAACCAGCCGAGAAGGAGCTATAAAAAGCCATAGACAGGCTCCGCATATAAATGCATTGAACTTTGGCCGTGTTGCTGCTGCTGCAGCAAGCAACAACAACAACAACAAGAACAGCAAAAGGCACATGTGTATGTGGCACACACACACAGTCTCAAAGGCGCACACACACTTGCACACTCGCACTCATACACACCCCAAAAAGATGTCGTCATCGCTCCATGGCAACGACTAACGCAAACGACGACAACGTCGACGTCATCAGGCGCTGGCGCTGACGCTGACGTTGGCGTTGCCTGACTGAATGTGAAAACTATAAAAAGCAACAGCAACAAAGGCAGAGTAAAAGCGACAAAAAAAAACAAAAACAAAAACATCAACAGCAATGGGACGGCAGCAACTCCTTTTGATATTTTTGTCGCGACGTTGCTGTAATCCTGTCATGTGTTGTTGTGCTCTTGTTGTTGGCATTTTCGTTGCTTCCTTTCGACTTGGACTTGGTCGCGTGCCTAGTCTACGTGCCCAGTGCGCCGCGCCGCACCGCGTCGCCCCTGCAGCACCGTTGCGCACCGCTGGCGCTGCCTTCACTTGATGCTGCTGCTAGTGCTGCCAGTGCTGCGCCTGCTGCTGCTTGCGGCTGTCTCGTGTTGTTGGCGGCGTCGGCCGCATTGCATGATGATTCACCCAAGGCACTCGCCGGCAATGCATCCACACACACCGCACACTCGCATTCGCACACAGAAGAAGGCACCACATAAACTACACATGTAAGTGCTGTCTGGGCCTCAGCTCTCCCCCTACTCATCCCCCCCACCTCTCTCTCTCTCTTACCGCCCCCATCCTGCTCCCTATGACGGATGCCAAACGCAATGAAATTTGCATTACTTTAGCAGCACGTCTCTGGGGGTCTTGGTCTTGCTCTTGCTCTTGTTCTTCTTCTTGCGCTTGTTCTTGCTCTTGGCCACGCCTTCGCCTTCGCCTTTGCATGCGTTTTGATTGATGAGTTTTTGCTATTTTGGGCCGGTGTCTTTTGCATATGCAGCTGCTTGGGGCGTCATATGTAACCAGCTGAAGTTGGAAATCATTTCAGCAACTCGTAGAGCGCAGGCAGGAAGATTGTCTTCAAGTATTTAATTGCAGTGCCATCCATTAGATTACTGAAAACTCTGCTCATTATTTTATCTTGCTCCCTTTTACCTTGGTGTTTCCTTAGCCAAAAAGCCCTGAGTTGAGACCCAGCAATTTCTCAGATTACTAACTAAATTCTAGAGTTGTAATGACTTCTCAAGTAGCTGCTTTTTGTATATTTTGACATACAAGTATCTATTATATATTGTACTAATTAATGTTTAAAGAACATAAACTCTACTAGACCATCTACCAATCGTTTATCTTAATGAATGTTTATAGTCTAGTTTATAGTAAATCTTACTGAAAAAGATATAGAGAGGGTCCTTATATTTATATCTTGTTAGATTAGCAGAACTCTTTGAAGGTTTTGCTCTTTCCTCAACTGTTCTAAACGTTACTCACTCAGTTCCTAACTATTCTGACGAACTTTACCTCATAAGAGATCTTAATACACCATCAACTTCTATCATCGCTGACAGCTTCAATCACGAATAATTTCAGTGATTGGAATCGTGTTTACTCTCTCCAACCCCATTTTAAACTCAGTGCTCTATTCAATATGATCTATCGCCGTGAAGAGAGCGCACTATATAGATATAGTAGCAGATATCAGAAAACTACGTCACGCAAAGTTGCAGTTTCGTTGGCAATTAAGAACTGATTGCTTGGAAAAACTGGCAAAACTCTTCTGATCGCCGGACAAGCAGAAAGAAGAGAAAGGGGAAGAAGATGAAGTGGTAAGAAAATGTATGGCAGACCAGAAGAGCGGCCTGCAACGACGAGGCAAGAACTGCTGTGCAACTGTGACTGAGACGCGAAAGCCGCCGCAACACAACGGCAACGGCAACGGCGGAACTCAACTCCGACGCCAACTGCAGAGGAAGTTGTAGAATCAATAGGTCACACACACTCCCAAGCACACACACACACACAGAGACACACACACACACACACTTGAAGACAGCACGTGTTGTAGTTGCTAGTCGTGGAGGAGAACTGTAACAATTCGTTATATGATATCACCGCAGGAAGCCACAAAAACCACCGACCAAAAACAAAAACAACAAGAAATTGCAGGAACAAGAAGTGGAAGTACAAGAACGGCCAGAAGAATCAGCAGCACTTGCTACTTTGGAGCACAGCACCGACAAAAAAATTTGTCACTTTAATTGCAAGAACTCGAAAAAAAACTTCAAAAAAAACTTGAAAAAAAATTTTCTAGTTTTTGTTCTTCTTTGGGCTCTTTGGTTTGCCTCCTTTTTACTTTGTTTTTTTTTTTTTTTTTGATTTTTTTTTGTTTTTTTTATGTGTTAGCTGCTGCGGCTGCTGCTGATTTACTGGTGCTGCTGCTACTGCTGCTGCTGGGTTTGTAGCGACTTCTTCTTCTTAGACTTTTTGTGTGTTTTTCGTTTGCTGCAAACGTTTTGAAAGCTCGACGACGACTGAATCTTTGGCCGGAACAGCTCGCAGCACGAAGCGGCGTGGTGCCACCGACAGCGACAGCGACAGAAGCGGCGACGTCGACGCCAGCGATTGCGACTGCGGCGACAGCCTCAACAACGAAGCCGCGGCCGACTACTCGTCGCCGCTTTCGGCTGCGCACCAACTTCGCGCCTGCTGCTGTTGTTGTTATTGTTATTATTGCTGGCGTTGTTGGTGTTGCCACTGCCGTTGCTGTTGCTGTTGCCGTTGCCGCTGCTGTTGCTGTTGTTGCTAGTGTTGGCCATTTGCCGTTATTGGAATTTCCAGGCTGCGTCTGCGTGCGGCTCACGTGAAGCTTTCTGTAACCAGCCTGCTGTTTCAGCTGCCGAACAGCTGGCCCGAAATGGGCTCGTCCTCGCGTCCTTGCCGAACGGTCAGAGGGACGCCAGAATGGAGGGAAGGATGTACGGACTGCCGGCTCGAACCGCAACGAGCACTCGCCGCTTCCAGTTCAGTTTAGTTCAGTTCGCTTCGTCCCAACTCGCCTCGGCTCGTTTCATTTCGTTTTGATTCGCCACGTTTCGGTTCGTCTCGTCTCTCTCTCAATCTCGCCCGTTGCCTCTCGTTACTGGCGCCAGGGCCCGCCCGCCAGACGTTCCGTGCCGGCTGACATTTTGCCAGTCATTCTCGTCGTCGTTAACTTCTCAATGTGCCGCCTTGGCATTTCGGAGTTGGCGCAATGCAAGCCGACTCCTCGCCATAGGGGTAAGATTTACGGTACTACAGGCCCCTTCGCCTCTCCCTTTCTACCACTACACTACCATGCTGACATGAATTATCGCTCGAGTCTAGCAAACAACTGAATAGCCTACTTTTGGGCTCAAAGAGTTAAGCACTAGAGCGTTTCCCTGTGATACCTAATTTAATAATTCCAGAATATACATATCTTTATAAACTTTATTCACCGAGAGGAGTCTAAGACTACTAAAAGTATATCTCAGCAACATTTCTCATTTATATAAAAGATTTCTATTCTGAAAATATGTTTGTATTCTGATACAAATTAAAAAGCTTTAGAAGAATTTTAAAAGAGTTCACCTTATAACAATATATATTAAAGTAACGCATAGACTTTAATTTAATTGTTATAGGCTGATTTTTTTTAAAATTCTTCTAATTTTATTGCTATCTAGTTCCCATAGTTTTAAATATGATGGAATTCTTAAATTGTATTATATTAATCACTATTATTTAATATATACATTAAATTTGTATAAAAATCTCAACTCCTTTAACTGGCTAAGGTTTTTGGCAGCTAATATTATAATATTATTATTATTTAATATTTGTTTATACATACATATATAATATAATAATTATATATATGTATTTATTTGTATTATTAGCTCTTGGTTTGAGTTACATATTAGTTATAGCTTCAAGATAAATTCAAAAAGGAACTATTCGTATTTACTTACTGAAGAAGAAACGTTCTTTGAGACAGACGAGTTCAGTTGTTGTTCGTTTGCTCGAAAACTACTGAAGACGCCTGAAGACCAACTAACACTTTGGCTACCGGCAATGTCCAGACAGTGTGGCGGTATCGGCATAGCCATCGGCATCGCTATCGGCTAACGATGCGTCTACTTGACAGACTGGAAGGCCGCCGTCGATGCACACGCAGTGCGATTGGGCCACGCTAACGAAGTTACGCAATTTCCAGTCAAGAGAGACCAAAGAGAGGGAGAGTGAGAGAGAGAGACAGCGAGGATCGGCCAGAAGCCGAAGAAGAAACGGCAACCCTACAAATGAACCATGCAGGCAATCGCTTGGGTATTCAGTGGAGCAAAACATCGCCAGATTGAGCGCCGCAACGACCTCACTGGAAGGCAGACGACAACCATCTGATTTTATAACAGAGGACAGGCACGCAGAGCACACACACACACGTACAAACAGAGAGGGACACACATAATCGCAGCAACAAACAGCTGCACGAGCAAAGTAA
This sequence comes from Zaprionus capensis, assembly GCA_018903675.1. NCBI lineage: Eukaryota > Metazoa > Arthropoda > Insecta > Diptera > Drosophilidae > Zaprionus > Zaprionus capensis. The sequence goes on along the minus strand of JAEIFN010001073.1, from coordinate 7,768,442 downwards.
ATATTGATTTTGTCGCTGCGGCCTGCCAGTGCCGCTTTTCGCCGGCTGTTCTCACTTGATGCGAGAGAGCACGGACACGTTTGCTCAACGTTGTGGCGCCACAAACAGCTGGCGAATCTCTCGCTCTGTCTGTCTATGTGTGTATATGTGTGTGTGTGTGCCTCGCTCAGCTGTGCAACTAATCAAGCGTTGCATGACTTCGAATTGTAATACCCTAACTGAAATGCCAAAGAACAATCATTGCAAGTTTAATTGATCCTGACTTTCCACATAAATTGACTTTTATCTTTTTATAGACATATGAATTGTATTTATATATTAATACTGCTATTATAATATTACTTACATTTTTGCTTGCTTTTATTTATTTTTGAATAACTTTAACTTTATTTTGTTTGTGTTTATATTCACTTTGCACTATGGATGGAGCAACTTTTAGACGTTATATGTATTCAGCTTATTTCTTATCCCGATTAATATTTAAAGCTTTCTCTCAAAAATAAAACACAAACCGAAAACAAACAACAATCAACTGTTCTTTGGCTTCTCGTCGTGTAAATTTGTTGTTTTTGTTTTTTTATGTATTGTTGTTATTGTTTTAGCTTAGCACAAAATGGACTTTGGTTGCAATCAGACGTGTTTATTTTAGCAAACTTAATAGAATTTTATTTTGTTTGTTTATTTGTTATTACTTGTCTTTACTCTCAATTATTTTTGGATGGCAAAAGCGACTATATAATCTGGCAAAAGCACTAACAAAATGTTGGTTAATTTGTTGTATTATTTCATTAACAATTAATTTAAATTATAAAATTTTTTGTTGGCCAATATATTTTTCTGCAATTTAATTATATTTATTTATATATATTTTTTTTGTTTTTTTTTTGTTTTTTTCTAACGTTTTTTTAGGGCAATTATAATGTTTAAGTTGAGTGTTTGAAGTGAATACGAAATTTGTAGTGGACTTTCAGGCGCTGCTTAAGTTGTTTTTGCTTTGGTTATTTCTACTTTAAGTTACACCGAAATAAACTTTAGACGGATATTGATTTTTTCTTTATTTTTTTTAATGCTGTTGATGCTGTTATTGTTGCTGCTGCTGCTGATGTTGTTGCTGGTGCTATTGCTGCCGCTGTCATTGGCGTCGCAGTCTGGACAAGTTGGAACAAGTTCGGGTTGGCCCCCGTTGGCAGCTGCTGCTTGGGTTGGGTTAATTGATTGATTACCGCAAGTTTCAGAGTCTAAGGCGAACACGCGACGCACTTTGGAAATGTTTTAAACAATTTAACATTTAAACTTTGGCAGTTGCACAAATTTCTCTTGCCTTCGGCTGACTAACTGATTGACTGACTGACTTACTGACTGACTGACTGGTTGACTGGCTGGCTGACTGGCTGGCTGGTTGTCTCAGTTGGGGCTCTGCTCAGGTCGCTGCTCGGCCGCACGACTGCAGGGTCCGCTGCGATGTCGTTGCCGTTGCCTTTGCTGTTGCCCTCGTCGTCGTCGTCGTCGTCGTGCACAACTTTTCCAATCCGCTGAGCGCTGCTGTGTGAGTTGGTCCCCCTTTGTAGCACATTGGAAGCAACATGCGATGTTTTCTGCCTTGCCAAAACGAGAAACATGTGACAGTATTTTAGCCGCTTCCAATGACGCAGGCGCCGCAAGCAACAGCAACAGCAGCAGTAGCAGCAGCAGCACCAGCAGCAGCACCAGCACCAGCACCAGCAGGCAGCCCCAGAAGCAACAACAACAGCTGCTAACACCGCCTAGAAGTGCCCGCCGGAGAGCCGACTACGGTTGTCGGTTTAGCCGACAGCTGGCCGAGTGTAGCCGAGAGCATAGCTAAAGGCGAGCAAACAGCTGTTTGAGAAGCACAAGCGAAACTCATCCGCAGCATAAAGAGAATCATTATGCCGGTGTTTGAGTGAGAATGATGGCCGAATTACAATTAACGCACAAGTCGCCGGTTGCAAATTGAAAAGAAGAGAAACAGGAGTGCATTTAATACTAGAATTGAGAGGACTAAAATATGATTATGATATGATGAATATATATTAATCATATTTTAGTCCTATGTGGGATTAATATTATATATGTTTACTATATATTTACCTATTTATTTATATTTTATTAAGATGAAATCCGTTTAAGAAACTAAGGAGAGCAAAGGCTTTTAAAACATCTTTAGGTCAATCAGGACTTTGATTATATTAAATACATTAGTAATTACATCAAAAAAGCAACGGACACACGATTTACCTTTAAGCTTGTTTAGAACCAAGTATACTTTGATTCATCTCTTTGAATAAGATAGAAAGGATTGAATAGCTCAGATTGGTGAACATTAAATAGGTTTCTATCTTATAATTTCTTATATAAAAATGTACAATTAATATATACTCCGGTACTTAATAATTCGTCGACAAAAGGCGTGCTGTGAATTGGCTAGGGAAATGAACGGCCACGCCCAGGCTAATGCAATCAGAGCCTAAATAACTTCAAGTTCGACATGGGCAATGCATTGGGCATGCATAGTTACAGTATGAATTATCCATTGTTATTGTTTTCTGTATTTGTAATTGTTTTCGCAAATCTGTTTGCCTATGTCGAATGTGCCACGCCCCTCTTTGGTGGGAAGTCAACAACACTAGCGAAGGGCAGTCGAAATAGTGCTTACAAATGCAGCGACAGCACGCAGAGCCACCCATTAACCCAGCTCTGTGAAAGAGAAGCAAGAGATAGAGGGAGAGAGAGAGGACGAATTAGAGCATGAGACAGAAAGAGAGAGGAAGACAGAGAGGACGAGTGAAAAAAGTTGAATTTCATTTAATTATGACTTAACACGAAATGGCGTTGCATACTCAGCGGCGCCGGCTATGCAAGCCAAGAAGAAAATGCCTGCGGCCCCCTTTGCTTCGCGCCCACTTCAGGCTCAGTTCAAGCCCGCCTGGCTGCTGCTGCTACTGCTGCTGCCGCCTAATTTCAAAAGTTTGTGACACGAACCACGAGCAACATGCCAAATATTGAAATGTAATAAATACAGAGCGACCCCAAAAACAATACATACACACACAAACACACATACACAGCGCGTCAGTTTAGTAAGGACGTTCGCAGTGCCCAACTAGCGGATGCCTAGCATGGGTTCAACACACATATATTTGAATGTTTATTAAATACATGCATAAAGGAATAGTTATAGTACTTATATAGTTTTTAACTGTTGTCCCAACTATTTTTGGCCTAGTTCGATAATATTAATAAATAATAATTTAAGCAAGTCAAATCGATTGCTGCTGATATAGTTTTTGACTGTTGTCCCAACTATTTGTAGCCTAGTTCGATAATATTAATAAATAATTTATATATTAAATAAATAATAATTTAAGCAAGTCAAATCGATTGCTGATAAAAGTAATTCTGCAACGATCTCAATAGCGATAGTTTTTAATGTATCTAAAGTTGTCTCTGCGTTGTAATCGATAACATTAACTAAAAATAAAAGCTATACACAACCATAAACATGCACAACAATATCCTATATGTATATCCTGTCTGAGCCCAGTTAGGGTACAGACTGAAGTAAAGCCTTCCTTCTCCAGCCCCTGCATCGCGTGCGCAACACACTTACCTCAGCCACCCCCTCTACCCCTACCCATACCACCTGCAGCTCCTTCTGCCTGTCCAGCCCCTTGGCAACACCGCGAAGAGAGCAACCCTCTCTCAGACTAACCCGGCCAGGCCAGACGAGGCCTGAACCAGGGAGGTAACTTGCATTTTATTGTGGCCATAAAAATTGTACAAAAGAGCCAACTAAAATGCTATGGAAAATTTATTAACGACGCCAGCCAAAAAAGGAAGACAGCTGCCCCAGCGAGACAGCGACCGTTATAGTCTATAGGCCTCTCTCCCTCTTCGCACTGCGTTTGTGTCTTTGTGTGTGTGTGCTTGACTTATGCTATTGATTTTCTGTTCTGCGCTACCTGAACTGCCCCTTTTTGCTTGCATAATTACGCTCATTATAATTATATTAAATCTGTGAACATTTTTCTGTCGCAGTTTAATTATAACGCTCTTGCGTTGTCCCATTCAAGCCAAACTCTTTCTTTCTCTTTGTCTGTCTCGCTCGCTCGCTCAACAGCGCCACCTGTCGCCTGCTGGAAGGCGGGGCGAAACTAATTACGTGGTATTAATTACAAAGTCAGCCAAATGCTAATGATCCACAAAAGACCAAAAGGGGCGGAAGGAGGCGAGCAAGAAGAGGCAGAAAGAAATTGCAAACTGATATATGCGAATCGAGAGAGAAGTCGATTAATTTAGTGGATTACCCAGGCAGCTTTTGCTGCGCCTACAAATCTAGCTTGTGTGTGTGTGTGTGTGTGTGTGTGCCAGCCTGTCCTTGTTTTGGCAATAAATTTGAACAGCTCAGAGTGTGGCCGAAAATGTCAGGGGAGTCCTGCGAGCCAAACTGCGAACTGCAGTCATTTGCGGCAATTTCGAATCATTTTCCATATTGATTTTTCTTTTCGCTAACCCACGCGCGAAATTTCCTTTTGTTTTTTTATATTTATTTTGCAATTTGCACGTCGGCGGCGGCGTCGCTTGGCCGGAAACGGAAGTTGCAAGTGGCATGCGTCGCTGGTTGCTTGTCTAACCGCCAACCACCAACCACCACCGTCGCTGGCCGCATTTATGTATCTTTTTGTTGCTATTCTTGTACCACGGAAATCGCCAATGCAGCGCATTGCATGTACTGTTGTTGATGTTGTTGATGTTGTTGCTGCTGTTGCCAGCGAAACTTGAAAGCGATTTCAAGTGTTTTGCGGTTCGTTGGCAATTTTGGCACATTAATTAAGTGCTTGTCATTTAACAAGTCCGTGGCAGCAAGCAAGTCGCAGCCAAGCGGTCACAACTGTCTGCGCAAGTTGCCGGCCAGTTCTTCTTCTACAAATATTGCGCATACGCAGCGTGGCCTTCGCAGCGCGGCTTGGCTGCTAATTCTCAACAGTGCCAGCTTACACCAAGTGTGCCAGTCTGTATGTGTGTGCGTGTGTGTGTGTGAGTGTGCGTATCCTTTTTGCTGGCAGTGGCTCAAGCCAGTTCGTCTGGCATTTTGCTGCTGACTGGCGCCGCATAGGTTCTCCATATCCAATGGCAATAATAAGTGTATGTGTGTGTGTGTGAGCGAGTGTTTACTGACTGTGTCACAGTTGTGACGTCACAGCCGTCCTGGGGCGCGCTTGCTTCAGATATGGATCAACTCTTCTAACTTGCGGCGAAGGCATTTGTAAATTGCCAGCGAAAAAGTTGCCGCAAAGTTGTATTCGAAAAGTATTCATATTGTATTCAGAGTGTATTCAAAACTGCTCACAACGCATTGTCGTGCGTTAATCGGTTTTGCGGGATACAAAACTTTCATGGAGAAAGAATCTAATGAAAAGAAAAGCCATTTTCATACAAAACATAATCTTCTTTCACCCATTCGGTTTAATCCACAATCTGTTCTCGCCACATTTCCCACCTACAACAGCAACAACAACAACAACAGCAACAACAAGAGTAATTTCACTTGAGTGCTTTCCACCGTGCCCCTCATAAGCAAATGTGGTCCCTCTTAGCTAAATTTTTAAATTGATTTGTGTACTTTATGCGGCCACTTTCTGAGGTTTCTCCTCGAGTCTGCTCGGCGAGTTATATTACCCGCTCTGGCATGAAATTGAAACGAAGAAGAAGAAGAAGCAGCAAAAGCCTGCCCAAAACAAAAGGCACAACTGGAGTGTGAGGACGGCCAAGCGGCTGGGCGTGGTCGCTGTACCCAATTGATGTACATTTGTGGGTTATTTTGTTATGAGGAGGCGAGTTTGCCTCGCCCTTACCCCCCCTCAGCCTACCTATCTGCTGAAATACACTGCCTATTCATGCTATTTTCATCTATCGTGTCTTGATTTTTTTCTTGTTGTTTTTGTTGTTCCGTTGTTGTTGTTGTTTTTATTGTTATTAATATTTCACTTCCCTTGGCGGTGCGAGGCGGCCGCAATTGCGTTTTATTTTCGTATACGTGTGCGCCTCTGTGTGTGTGTGTATTTGAGTGAGTGCGTGTGTGTGCGTGTGTACGTATCTGTAGAGGAATCTTCGGGTATAGAAAATGGTTGCGTTGCGGCTGCCAGAAATGGCGTCGTTTACTTTAACATTGCATACTTTTGGGCATTTTATTATATTAAGCTATAAATTTCAAGGTCAGACGTCACATGCCAGCTGCCCGTCGCACGTTGCCCCCTGTCCCTCGCCAGTCTAAGCTGCTTGTTGTTGTTTCGCTTGCTGTCCCGTCCGCTTTGTTAGCAACTATTGCGGTCTTGCCGGCAACACGCAAAGGCAAAAAGGACACATTCATCTCTCTCTCTCTCTCTCTCTCTCTCTCTTACTCTCTTTTAGCTTGCCCGGCACTGCTGAACCTTGCGAGATTCCCGCTTGTCACAACAGTAATGCCAACTAATTGCCTTGTTAAATGACATTTGCCAACCCGCAGATGTGCCAGCTGTGTGTCGTTAACTATGCAAGAGTCCCTTTACCATCCTCCCCATCCATTCTATCCAACCTATCCTTCGACATCTTCGTCATGTACTCCATAATTGAATGTCATAAACTGTTCACAGTACATTTTTTATCAATTAAAGTAATAGGCTTTCGAGGCCAGTTTTGGGGACATGGCACCTTTCGATTGTGAGATGAGGAAGTTTGATACCAGTTCGCTTTAAGGTTTTTTGTTAATATTGTAGATATTATTATTGAAATCCCAAATCTGAAAGTCTTTCATTTTCATTCATTATGCTGCCTATTTTGAGATCGGCAATTCAATTCAATTCAATTAATCTCTTTTTTTTTTACATTTAAGGTCTTACTTTTAATTTAAAATTATTCTTAGTTTAATATTTCAATTTAAAATTTCAATTATAATTATTAATTGTTTTTTACTTTTAAACAGTCGACTGACCATAGTTCGACTATAAACTAAATAAATAATAAAAATGATACCTTTAAGTTAATTCATGTCATCCTTGTTGTGTGCTCTCAACTTTAACCTACTACACAGTATATTGTAGCCAAACACACTTGATTTTAAGTACTTGTAAGCCAGGATGATATCATGTTAATCTCAAGCGGAACTTAACACCACCTCGACTTAAAAAGAAATAGAAAAGGTCTTGGTGTAGTTGACCTTAAAGTTTTGTGTTGGTTTTATGGTTGTTGCTGTTGTTGCTGCTGTTGCTGTTGCTGTTGTTGCTGTTTATGCAATGTTTCAATGTCTGAAAGGCCTTTAATTAAGTTTTATATCAGCTGCACGTCGGCTGGCATTAGGGCCAAAAGGTGTTGTGCCACACCACCCACCCACCGCCTTGCTTAGTTCCAGTTTCAGTTCCTTCTGCTTGCCACGACATTGCTTCCTGCTGCCGCTGCTGCTGCTGTGGCGCCACCTGCTGGGCGTTGCTTGCGTTTTATTTGAATTGCTATATATGGCATGCGCTGCCGGGGCGCCTCAAAGCAGATCTCATTTTGTGTGGCAAGTTTGCCGTAAATCGATGCGGCAGCCAAGCCTAAGCAGCCATAAACTAAGAGGCAACAAAAGGGCCGCTTTAAGCCGTCCCAGCACGCTGGAGAGGGTATTGGGGAAAGGGATGGGGGGACTGCCAGATTCGAGCGTCTGCCTGCCAGTTTGGGCCTTTTTTATTTTCGGTCGCGTCGGTCGCTGCGTCGCTCTGTCGCTCTGTTGCTCCGTTGCTCGGCCGTGCTTCAAGTGTCACTTTGGATTGTGTGCGCCAGTGACACGTGGCAACTTAAATTGAAATGCCGCCGGCATCGCTGTACATATCTATTAGGCTCGGCACACGGTTTGGGGTTTGCTGGCAGACTCCCCTTTCCCCCTTCCTCCTGTATACCGCTGCCTACTTCCCGTTTTGCCGTTCCTCACTCAAAATGTAGCCAACTTTGCCCACACCTCGGGCGGCACTTAGCGCAGCGGCGGCACTCGGCACTGAGAAATGTCACCTGCTTCAACCCGGCGCCATCGTCGGACTGCAGTCGCAATCACAACGAATGCATTTCGGGAGACGACGCGACAAACGGGACGTAATAAATTTGGATAAACGCTGATTACGTTTTTGGCCAAATGCATGAGAATTGAATTTGCGCCGCAGTTGACATTTGACTTTGGCCCCCAGAACCCCCACAGCACATAAACAGACCATATTGAATGGGACTACAGCTGGAACAAGGGAGCAGAGTGAGTAGAAGAGAACAAAGAGCGAAAACATAAAGTAAGGTTTGAAATACATACAAGAATAGCATCAAAAGTGGAAGGAAGAAGAATTTGAAATCAAAAATATGATCAAGCTGTAAACTAAATGTATAGGGCTACTTTTGGGACAAGGTCTAAAAGAAAGGTCTAATATCTGTGATAGGAATAAGGCGAAAGAAATTCATACATACTAAAAAGAGACGAACAAGTGAGTGAAGTGAAACGAGCAGAAAGCAATAAGGGAAGTGGGTTGGAAACTATGTAGGCAGCTTCCCATTGCATGTCCATTCCCAAAGGTAGAGCTTGTTATGCGACAAATAAAGAGATTCTAATGCCAAGTCTCATGGGGATGCGCCTTACCATTTCGAACCTGATGTTGAGTGTGTCCCCCCCCCTTTCTATCTGCGTGTGTCGCTGCTTATTGATTTGCAATGCTTTCGTTTTCATGGCATGTCCTGCTATTCATATGCAAATGCCAATAGACATGGGCGTGGGTGTGGGCGTGGGTGAGGGTTAGGGCGTGGTCATAAAATGCCAAGCATATTGCCGAATAACCGAATAACCACTGGCTAAATTGCAATCGCAGCGAGGCCGAGCCAGAGCCATGTGCCAGCAGCAGAAACAAAGCCAAAGCCAGCGCCAAATTCAATATGATCCAAAGACGCAGCAAAGCTGCAGCGAGGCCTGTTGCCAAGACAGTTAGTCAGTCAGTCAGACAGTTAGTCACTCACTGCGACAGTTAGTCAGTTAGTGCGTCAGTCTATGAGTCATACGGTCAGCCAGCCAGTTGGCCAATTAGAGAGTACCCAAAGGGCTGACAGTGCCAAACGAGGACGCACATTAAAGCCAAGCCAGGCGATTTATGTGGTGCGCACACACGCACACACACTCGCACGCACGCACTGGGTCAACACTCGAGCAGCAAGTACGATGCATACCATATATGCATTATTTATGGCAAAAACCATAAATAAATGAACCATAAATGGAAACTAATGAAATGGAGCAAGCCACACGGAACTATTCAAATCGCATCGAAGGCGCACCTCACTATATGATATAGTATAGGTCCGGATCTAAGTGAATCAATAGAGAGCAGACTGAAGTTTGGTCCAACTTTGTGCCACAATTGGATCAGTGATGAGCAGCATATGCTTTGCCGTCAATCTCATGATTGAACACCTGTAAAATGCAGCAAAGGTCAAAGGGCCTGCTGCCAAATGGTCGCTGCAGTAAGTGTCTCTCTCCCTCTATCCCTCTCTGTCTCTCTCTGTCGTTGGCCACAAGATTGATGCAGTTGGTGGACAATGCAACGATTGAGGCAACGGCAGCAACTGATTGATTGCTCGATCGATCATTTAATTAGAGGGCAAGGCAAAACTCAGTCAACTGTCGGGTAATTGAATGTCAATTGCCCTGCGGCAAAACTCAAACACACATTTCGACTGTGACAACGATGGACAATGGAGATTGTCCAACGAATGCGGCTGCGGATGCGGACACTGCATCTTGGGCATCCTGGCCACACTGACCAAGGCGAGTGCTTAATCAATGACAAGCCTCATGACGATGCTTTGATGTTGATGCTTTGCACTGAGGTAAGTTTTCTAAGTTTATGCTAGATAGTATTCTAGGTATTTGTAACATACTATATAACACATGCCATATAACACATGCTATATATACTATCAGTAATAAATTGTTCGGTAGTGGGATGTATGCATTATATAGTTATAAATTAATTGTTTCCTGGCTTAACTGCTTTAGCAACCTTTATGCTTTTGCAGTCTCAAGATGATGATGATAATGCTATTTTGCAATGAAGTACGTTCTGTCAGTATGCTACATTATGGTACTATAATATAGAGTAGGCATTGATAATATGTACTTAAGTAAATCGTGTTGCAGGGCGTATATGTTTTATTTATGTGGCTTTATCAATCAATAAACTGTTCCTTTGCCACTCTACTTAACGCTTTCAAAACGTTTTTTATTTCTTTATTTCCCCCAAACTTTCTCTTACCTAGCTTAAAGAAAATGAGAAGCTGAAGAGGGCGCACAATTGTGTTAGCTGTCAGCTGGAAAAGTTTTCGACCAGCGGAAATATTAACAGTAAATAGATAAACTCGTACATAATGTGGACAAGTTGCTGGCATTGTTTGTTGTTGCAACAATCAGACGCATAAAACGCAGCTAATTTTCAACTTGGCACAAAAGCAAAAAGGAGTGCACAAAAGAGAGAGACAGAGAGAGAGAGAGAGATAGAGAGAGAAGAAAAGGAGACATTTTTGAAGCAATTGCAACTGTCTAACAAGTTGTGTGGCAGGCTTCTTGGAATTGGGTCTGCAGCGCAGGGACTTGAGCTCTTGCCAAGAAGGCCTAAATCACAATTACAACAGCTACAACAACAACAATAGTGGCGCAGGAGACAAGCAGAGCGGCGTCGAAAATGTGCTGCATACGCACAGGCGCCGCAGCAAGGCAAGTTCGCAATTGTTCACAAAAGTTTTGCGGGCCATTTATCATGCAGGCTACCAGTGCCTGTTATTCTACTGGCAGCGCCCTATCATAATGCATCTTCGAGTTGCCATTGCCATTGTCGTTGTTTTTTGTTACTGTTCTTTTTCTTGCCGATGTTGTTGTTGTTGTTATTGCTTAGAAGTTTGGTAATGAGCAGCGTCTCCTCCCTTGACAGCAGCTAACCCCACGGCACTTGCAACCCTTTTGTCAACTTCAGTTCAACATTTTTTCTCTCTTCATTTTATGCACGCATCCATTAAAAAACTGTGAAAAATGGTTATTAAAGTTACTGTAAATCTTGATCAGCTTCAGGACTTTCTAAGTCTTTAAATAACAAATTATTTATAAAACATTTTATGAATTCAATAAATGAATGATACTTTTTTTTTTGATTTTTTTGAACTGTCAGAAATCTTGAATTATACTAGATTTTTAAGATCTCTTGCAGGGTATTTTCCTGTCGAGCTCTCTCAACTCTTCATTTCATTTCCTTTTAGTTCTTCCTCTACTAGATTATTTAAGCTTTTCAAATACACGCACACACAGAGTGACACTGTGCGAAAAAGTGGGCAAGCAATGTTTAGTTTTATAGAGCAGGAACAGTAGCAGCAGCAGCACTAGCAGAGGGAATGTGATGGAGGGTGAGAGGTAGCGTGAGAGAGGTCTGCGGTTCTGGAGGGGTCCATGCATGGCAGAAGCCAACGCTTAACGGCTTGTTGGCCACTTTACGCCGTTCTTCTCACGGCGAATGCAAAAAGGCAGACGGTAAAAAACGTGCAACAACTACAACAGCAACACTAGACCCTCGCACACACACGTATGCACACCCACGCTTATATAAGTATATAAGCTGATGTGCTTATGTGCTGCTGCCTGCGTTTGGCAGGCGCTTCAAAGGCGTATTCAAAATACAGAAATATATGAAATTAAAGTTTTCGGTGCCGAAATTAAATACGCTCACATATCTTCTTTGAAGACCACTAAGATTATGCATTAACGTAAGATAGCTGTGATTTTTGAGTCACTGTCTTTTTTTTGTGTCATTTGCAACTCTATAGCCAACAGATGTTGCCTCACAATATCATCGCCAGAACTATCGCAACTCTCACGTTGTTCTCTCTAAGCTGGAAAGTTTCTGTTATGCGATTCAACGATGCGTTACAAATTGAGTGGCATGATTATAATGCCCTCGACAAGGTTATACAAACAGCAGTACTACAACGGCAACAACAACAACAACAACACTACTACAACAGCAAGCGGTAAATTCTGCACTGCATGACTATACGAGAAATCAAAGCACATTAATGTAAGGTAAATGTGTTGAGCTCCTTCTGTTCTTTTACATTTTCCTTCTCCTATTTTTTTTTCTTTTTGCTGCGCGCTCCAAGCAGCTTTTTAAATGCCATGCAAGGCGGGCCATTAAAAATATATTTATATATGATTGCAATGCGCCACCAACTCAACGAGTGCACTACAAAGCTATAAAGCAGCGGCAGCAACAGCAACAACTACAACAGGAACACAACAGCGGCAGTTGCAGCGCATAATAGGAAAAATCGTTGCAGCCTTTCAGGCGCCAGCGGGGTATACAAAAATGTCAGTTACCGCGCTGCAATTAGAAACGACCCAAAGCAGATGGAAAGAGTTGGGAAATAGGGTAAAATTTAAATGCCATGGGGCAGCTAATTAGTGTCTGCCACACCACCAAGGGGCTGCAGGCGACATTGTCAACACTTTAAACTGAATCGATTTGGGCAATCAATCAATGCAATCGCAATCGGAGTCATCAATCACGCACACGCCGCTACGTACGCGTCTAAACACATATGAACAATAAATGAATTAACTTTTGTTTTCCCAATGTCAGTTTTTCAATGGAATAATTTTATGAAATTTGACCACACGTTCATGTTAGGTGCGTCGATCAATCAATCAGTCAATTAGTACATATTATGTCATCAAAGGGTTTTTATTCAGCTGAATTACGTATTAATGTTTATGAATGAAAACGCAAATTCAATCAACTGTTTAACCAATTTCAATTCGTTGGTTAATGTTGACGGCATATTCAAAATCCATTTCCATAAGCTACTCAGTTGCATTAAGCCGTACCTGTAACTCACATGTCTGCTCAATCTGAACATGCATTCATGCATCAATCAATCAATCAATCAGTGAGTCAATCAATCAGCCATCATAAATATGTATGTATGTTTGTACATATGTATATTCATTTATTTCATCGTTTTTTTTGCGCATCTGTTAACGTTTTGCCGCCTGAAATCGTGCAACGATTGCACTGACAGACACTGCTGACACTGACAGACGATGCATCCAGACGCATCACATGTCAATCAATCATTTGCACAATCAGCCAGCAAGTTGCGTAAGCCACAGTCGCCTTCAGATTCAAACTTAATTCCGCATACGCATTCGAATCCGTTAACCAACTGCAATTGGAGGATCTATTGCATCTTCTGGCCGTCATCTTCTGATCTGCGACCTTATGGCATAAGACCATCAGAGCATGTCGTCATCTTGCTCATCATCATCATTATTCGACTTGGTCAACGTCATCAAGGCGATGGCAACCACCGTTGCCCCACACAGCTGTTTACCGTTTGCCGGGAAAAGCTTTCACCATATGTTTTGTTTTTGCTTTATGGCGCTAAAAGCTCTTCCAGCTGGGAATTTTGGCACGTGTCCAACTGATTTGTCCGTGTGAAAAGCTCTGGATGTGGAAGCGGCAGTGTTGCAGCAAAGCTCGCTAGCTGCACGACGCAGGGACAGCCCAACTTTCCCCCTCTTCTCCCCTCCCATACGCTACTCGAATGGGAGACTACAAAAATGGAAGCTAGAAGAAGCCATAGGCAGGTCAGGCCGTAAAAACAAAATGCCGGCTAGGTGCGACAGAGACAGACATACGCAAGCCGTGCTGAGTGAGACAGAGAGAGAGATAGAGAGAGTGTATGGGAAAGCGAGAGAGAGCAAGTGAAAGAGGGAAAGAGAGAAAGCGCACTTAATGCGTTGTCTGTGAGCGCACTAAGCAGAACCTTTGACTCAACTTTACCCCCTCGGCGCTCTCCTCTCTCGACGAGCCATTGTTCGCTCAGTCTGCAATACAATAATAACAACAACAATACAACAACAAAACTTGCAACAATGTGACATTATGTCATAACTGGCATTTTTCTCTTCCCTTTGATTGTTACTATTGTTGTTGTTGTCGCTGTTGTTGTTGTTGTTGTGTCTCAGGATTTGCGAGTGTCTGCAGAGAATGCCATCAAGTTATCTCATCAAATTACGAATACACTTCTCTCAGACGCCTGACAACCTGTCAAGCATCACATTCCATTGCCAATAGAAAGAATTTTCGTCACAGAAATCACAATCGAACCTTGACATTGCCACTTACAGAAGTTCATTGTTTTTTTGTTGGTATGTTCTACTAGAATGTATACAAATGCCAATTGATAAATGCAACTGGAGGAGAGAGTTCTGTATATTATAAATGAAATATCTTATTTATTTGAAAAGAGAACAATAGTAGACTAGATTATTGTAAATTAAGATGTATCGCTTAAGTTAAAAAATTGGTAATCGTTTATATTTGCAATGTTGTGCAGTGTTGTAAAATTTAAAATTTGATAAAGTTTATTGAATGAGAACCTTAAGCAACAGCTTATGTATACAAAGATTATACTAAGAAAGATATCTACTTTCCCTTTACTATTATTTTAAATTTCTTATAACTTTTCCACGCATACGAACATTTAAATTATTTCAGCTCGTACGCCATATAGATTAGGTTAGTATTGTATATACATATATAATAAATAATAGTAATAATAATAATAAATTATTTAAAATATTGTAGTACTCCAGGTTAATATTGTATATTCTGCCCAATAAATAATAATAATAATAATAAATTATTTTAAATATTGTAGTCCTCCATCAAGATTCCTGTCACACCTTATTGTTCTGGAACTTTCAATAAAATTCATGCAACAAACATAACATTGCTCTGACTTAGCTGGCTATTCAACGAATTAATAAACAGCGAAAGATATTTCTGAATTTTACACTGGCTCTGTTTGCAGCCTTTAATGCCATCACTTGTTCAAACTGACCGATGTTTGCTTGAGGCCTCGGCTTCCTGCAGCCTATTATGATGATGCGCCCCGCTGTCGCTGTCGCTGGCACTTGGCATCCTTGCTCGCCTCATGGACAGCAGCAGCAGCAGCAGGGACCAAAGACCAGAGAGCCCTGGCACCCCGAGGCGTTCGCCTGTCCGGGACCCGTTTTAGCAGCCAAAAACAGTTGACACTTTTGCACAACTGTGATCGCACTTGGCGAAATCCGCTTAAATGCCACTTCCGCCGGCAGAGTGATGGGGGGGCAGGGGGAGAGTTGCATAAACTAACAAGAGCAACAACAACAAAGCAGCTGCCTAAAATGACCGATAGAGGGTGAGGGTGAACCGTGCAAGTAGCCGCGAGGCAAGCGCAGGCAATGACATTAAAATGGGCGACACGGATGACAAACAAGCCTCACTCGACACACATACAGGAAGATACACACATAAGATTTCACACATGCATACTTTACACATGCACATACATACATACATATATGATTTCCTACTCGCAGGCGCTCGAAACTTATAGCTGACGTATCCCTTAGCCGACCTGCTGCAATGCAGTTGCAATATTTTCATTTCACAACACTGTTGACCAGATTTCAATTGGCCTGGTTGGGTCTCTTGCCTGTGTACGTTGGGTTCTCTGCGGTTGGGTGGGTGGTTGCCTCTTATCCCTTGAAGAGGGTATATTAATTTTGGACTGTAAATACTCTATTTCAATGACATATTTGTGTATGTTTCCTTTTGTATAATATTCAAATTAGAAATTAATCGGAATTTGTCCATACATATATTTATGTTTCATACTTCACTTTCATTCGAACAATCTGTTGAAAATAAAAGATTCTCAGTCGAAGAAGTTATAATTTCAATTTCTTTAGAAAACTTTTTTGAGTTTATTATTATTTATATTTGTTTTTATACAAAATAAGTTTCACTGAAATATAAAAGAGTGTCACAATCATCAATATTTAATTAAACTAAATAAAAAAGGTCTTATGGGTATAGCATAATATATATTTACTATACAATTAGGAAAATTGGGCTGTTTCAAATTGTTATCTTCCTTATTCTCCAACAAATGTGATAAATTTTTCTCAGCTGTGCAAGGCTCGAAAAAATGTTTTCAAAAATAAAAAATAAAATTGTTCAGGATTAGGAAATATTATAAAAAGACTTGGAAATAACCTATTTTGGGTGGTGACTAGTAAGTATGTCCTTATGTGCATATGGGGTGGGTCCTTCCTTGTTTTGTGTGAGGTGCATCGACGGCTATCAACGCCTGACAGTCGCCGATGTCCTTGTTGTCCTTGTGCGCAGCAATTTTCGGTGTTGTTGTGTCTTGGACATGTTAATTGGCTGCCTCACACTGTATACCCATACTCCTTGTATGTACATATACTCCCCCCCGCCTCACTTGTACTCCGTG
This sequence comes from Zaprionus capensis, assembly GCA_018903675.1. Lineage (NCBI taxonomy): Eukaryota > Metazoa > Arthropoda > Insecta > Diptera > Drosophilidae > Zaprionus > Zaprionus capensis. The sequence goes on along the minus strand of JAEIFN010001073.1, from coordinate 7,752,056 downwards.
TACCTTGTCAAACTCCTTGCGGTCGGTGCGGTTCGGGTGTAAATGTCGCCCCGCAGCAATGTCAACTAATACTCTTGTATCGCGCTATTATGCAAATGCCAGAGGTCCTCCAAGTGCGACTCGATGGCGACAACTGTCGTTCGTAAGTTGTTTTCCATAAGAAAGTAGAACCAATATCAGAAGGCCACATACCATGCGTTAATATATGTAACTGTGCATAATCATAAGAATCCTTGTGTATATTTATGTGTACTCAATAACTAGTATTCTGCATCGACAGCTTAAAGTTGATATAGGAATTTTAATTAACCCACACAGTTATGCGAATAATTATTGCAATCATAAAAGGGCAACCCCATGAATTCCTTTGGCATATTCCCGCTAATGTTGCCTTATGAAATATTTCTATTCATTACGAAATGCAGTCCAGAATATGCACAAGCGAAAGACGTCGAACTGAAAATTGATTAACAAAATTCCAGGCATCAGAGGTCAGGGGTGGGGAGTTGTTTTTCCTCTCTTCTCTCTCTCTCTCTCTTCTAGTTCCGCTCGTTGCACGCAAAAATTTCATTAGGTAATTAAGCCCGTTGCAGAACTCTTTTACATTCCACAAGAAAGAAGTGGAGTCAATTTCCTGTGACATGTTCCGGCTATGAATTTCAACGGATTTTACATGGGAGTTTTGGACTGAGAAGAACTCTATAACTGTAGTAACTGGCTGAAGGATTGATTTATTTTTGATATTTGTTCCTGAACAAGCAGGCGATGGATGGGTAAGGGAAACTGCAACTTAAATATTTTTCTTTGCCAAAATAGCAGCAAGTAAATACCAAATGCAATGGCACGTTGAACTGTCTTATCAATGTGGGACTATTCTAGCGATTCTGAAGATTGCTGACAGCCTGTGGAATTCATTGGAGCGCGTAACGCATTCACTTTCAAGTTTCGCCTGGCGCGATGAAAGCATTCTTTTTTTTTCATATTTTCCTTTGCATCGGTCGGTTATGCTCTTATTGTTCTTGGTTGCTCTGGCAACTTGCGGAACAAAGGCGAATGCAAAGTAATGCATAATAATAAAACAAATAACAGCAATAGCAATAACAACAACAACAGCAGCGGCAACAACAACAACAACATCAACACAACCGCAACAACAAACCAGAATTCGTTCAGTGGACCGCAAGTGCAAGTGCAAGTGTGTACCCATCATGCATGCTGTACTTGCGACCTGCATGTGAGTGTGTGTGTGTGTGTGCTCGCATTGGATCCCAGTCTGTGTTGGCAGCGTCGCTCTTTGTGCCCCATTATGTTCGCCTGGCCAAATTGGAGCATTTATTGTACCAACAAAAAACGCATAATATGCCAGACGGACTGCAAACAAGCGAGTTGTTTTTGCCTTTGCTTTTGTTTTTGTTGTTATTGTGATTGCGATTGCCATTGTTATTGCTATTGCTATGCTTGTTGCTGGCGTCAGATACACAACAATGTGTGTGCCCAATACACAACGCAGCGCAAGGGCTGCACGACCGGCAGTTACCCCTTGTCTAACTAAATGTGATTTCATTTGCAGATTTCAAATTTTCTGATTATGTATTTGAGAAAACGCACATAAGACCGATATGATGCAAACATACAGACGTAGCGCTCGGATCAAATTGGATTTTTGAAATGTGTATACCCAAAAATATTCCTATTTCTACTGGGTATACCCAGAACAGGAACCCAACCCGCGCTTGGGCTTGTCAATCATTACCGCTTTAGCGCTTTCACTTTCAGCGAGCTTTAAGCTTTTGTGTATTAAGCGAAGTCAACAACCCAGCGCCGATAGTCGAGAATTGAACCGGTTGACAGAACTGGTGTCGTGCTCTTCTGGCACACGGTACTTGCTGTACATGCTTGGCGCCGGCTCTAATGGGCGATGTTTAGCCTGCACTTGGTCGACTCTCTTTTCGCGCTTATATACTACAGCGTGATTACAACAGGGAGCGTCAGGGGGAGCAAACAGCGAGAGAGAGCGAGTGAGATAAGCGAGCGGGCAAGCACTATTTAGGTCGTCGCCGCACTGTTGCTTGCTGCTCGCCTGCTGATGCATCTAGGGCAAGTTCCTAGAATGTTCATTCCAATAAGCCACCATGGCCGTTGCAACATCGCGAAAATGATTAAACTGAACTGGCAGGCGAAATTCGTAGAATTCACCCGAACTCAATAGGCGCCCAGAGTCGTTCGCGTAGAGTTCTCCACTTACGCTGGTTCGCGGGCAACGAACCCGGCGATAGTGATGCGATACTGTCTGTGTGGAACTTGGAACTTGCTGCGCGGGCAGACCAACATGTTTGTGGCGTAGACAAAAATCGCGTCATGCGCGTCGCTAATTCAGCAGGCGGCCAGAGACGATTCGATAGACGCCAGATGCGCTGCGTCGTCATCGCCACCAAACACCAGCAGCCAACCAGACACCACCACACAGTGGGTCATGAGACCCATCTAACGGAATAATATTTATAAAATGCGCAGTATTGCCTTGTAAAAGAGATGTTTTTAGAAATTCCGATATCTTGCAAAAATAATAAGGGCGATTAAAATAAGATATCTATATCAGAAATATCCACAAAATTGGGATATCTAAGGACATATAGTTTCATGTGTTTTTAATATCAGTTAAACTATTAAACTTTAAACATATACATATAATTAGAATATCCACAAAATTGGGATAACTAAAGACATGTAGTTTCATTTGTTTTCAGTATCAGTTACAATTTTAAACTTAATACATATATAATAAGAATTATATCCGCAAATTCGAGCTACGGGCCCACTGTGCGCACATCCACCCGACTTCGAACGTCGCCAGCCCCTGTTTGCCGGAAAACGACAACATCGCCGATACGACGGCGATATCGAAAGGCAGCCCAGACGGGTACACGGGCCAGGATGCCCAATCACATATGGCCGCGTGCCGCAACGGACTCCACATACGGCCAATGCCAATGCGTCGCTGACATCGCCGGGCTCGCTCCACATGCTCCACACGCCGCGAGAGAGCTGGTTCGCTTTTAACACTTTCGTTTTCTTGTTCCAACCAAACGCTGGCCGCTAAATAGGCGCACAGCGTCCGGCAGCAGCGCGTTGCCAAGCAACAGCAACAGCTCCCACATGCATGTAAACATACAGAGAGAGAGAGAAAGAGAGACGCAACGAGAGCGCATGAACTGGGTGACTGAATGACTGTATGTCTGTCACTGTTGCTCTCGTACACGTGCAGTAGCATGCTCTTGCACTCACACTCATGTGAAAGCCCACAACATGTTCGCAAGTTAGTTTGCTTGCCAGAGCAACGTTACACACGTATTACACATGAATATATATATGTGTGTGTGTGCGTGAGTGAGTATGCATGCGCATACGTATGTGCACGTGTAAATGTCATGCGATGGCAATGTCCTTGTATAAAAAACAGTTTTTGTGCACAGGCGCACAGTGAGCGCCAGCAGAAGATGCGCCCGAAATCACAAGTGCTTTTCCATTGCCGTCGTCGCTGCTCTGCTATCGTTGTTGTTGCTGCTGCTGCTGCTTGTTGTTGTTTTAATTACGTACGCTTGCTCTCACGCGCTCTCGCGCTCTGTAGAAGCTCACACACACAAGTACATACATGTATATTTACATACGTACAAATAAACGTGCACACAAGCAACCATACATATGTGTATACATACATAAATTCAGACATGCATACAAACATACATACATACAGGCATCCAAACATACACATATAATACATACATACATACATGCATACAAATATACACAGCTTTTAGCTTTTTTGTTAGCCGCAAACCCGCTGAGCAGCCAGTAACAGCCGCCACACACACACAAACACTCACGCATACATAACAGAGTATGCTTGTGTGTGCACTGTGCGATGTTGAGGGAGTTTCTGTGAACTTTCGATGTTGCCGCTTCAATCGCTTTCTGTGCGCCTGTTCGAAAATCGACTGACTGAAGGCCCCTGAAATCGTGTGCACACGCGATGAGTGAACGAATCGCGCGATGACTGAACCGAACGACTTCGTTGACTCTCTTGCTGGGGCTCTGCTACGCTACGATACGCTAGACTTGGGCCTGGACTAGCGAGGGCTATACCGCACTCCGCCCCCTTTCTTCCCCTTACCCTACACCACCACTACCCCTGTGCCTCCCTCAATGGCATTGCACTTTTAAGCAAACTCATTAAATGTTATTCTTAATTAATACTAAAGCAGCAAGCAGACGAAGTCTACCTTGCACCCGCGCTCACTCCACTAACCTCCTCTCTTTCCCTCTTTTTAATTCTCTCTGCACCCCCGTCATTTTCCGCTGGCACGTGGCGCAGCAGTTGTTTCGCTTTGGCAGCCAATTAGTGAAAACTGCTGCCGCCCGCTACATCATGCTGCCCCTCTGCCCCTGCTGGTGTCCACCTTCAGCAGTGGCCAACCCTCTTCATTAGCTGCAAACGTTTCGACCTACGCTTTTCCCAGCGCATCTTCTTCTATCCTATTACGCCGGCATCGTCTTAATTAAAAAGCCGGCAAACAGATTCAGCTGTGCCGCCCGCCTCACCAACCCCTGCCTGGCGGGCATATTTTTAATTGCTTAATTGGAATTGCGGGGCAATTAAACAGAGTGCCGAGAGTGTCGAGAGCCGAGTGACGAGTCCCGGCCGAGTCGGGCCCGAGTGGAATTCTTGCGACCCGCCCACACAGTACTGCCACTTGGCCGGGCGACGCCCTTGCAAGGCCTTGTCGCTGTCGCTGTCGCCTCATGCTGTTTCTTTCACACGCCTGTTGCTGAGCAATTAAGCCACGACGGGACGTGGCCGTAGCCGATGCCGATGTTGAGCCGAAGTGTAAGCGACAAAAGGCGACCAAGCTGACCCGCCTACCAATTCAGCTGCGTCTGCTGCATCCGGTCTCTATCAAGGTCGCGCAATAAAGAAGACCCCTGACAAGCAAACACCACGCCTAGATACGCCTCAAACTCAGCCGGTGTAGCAGGCGCCCAGCATGGGGCAGCCAGGCGAACCCAACAAGGATACACATCACGTTGGGTCGCCGCTGGATGCTGCGTATCCTTGGCTGGCAATTCAACGTCAGTTTACGGTAGCTTAAAAGCACATTCAGCCAGCAAAAGATATGGAAATTATGAGAGAGAGAGAGCGTGGAAGTGGAAGCGTCTGCGATGTCTCTGCTTAGCTAGGACATCTGTGCGAAAAGCACCGGCAAGCTTTTACACTCTGAAAGTAGAAGCTTTTGAAATCCTCATACAAGGATGCAGTATGTCATAGAGATCAATATGAAAGCGAACAGCGAGTGGAACTATTATCTATTTTGTTTTTATTATCTATTTCGATATTTATACCCTTGCAGAGGGCATTAATATACATATCGATTTATCGTATATCTGCCATACAAACTATCGTCCGATTTTTGTTAATTGTTAAGATATTCAAATTAAATTTACCACAGCGGACGTTTCTAATAAATAATATGCATATATAATTTCATCAAAATCTGAGAAATGTATCGGTCGAGGAAATGTGGTGCTGCCAAATGTCAAAAAAAAAACCAATACTCTCATTTGACACCTTTCATGAAATAAGGCAACCCTTTTTAACTTTTTATGGTAAGGCTAAACACATGCCTTTTGTGTCTTATTAATTAGCCAACACTGTGTTTTAGATTGACAGAAACGTGTTCGTGCCCAGAAATTCTATTGAAATTGTATAAATTGTATAACTTTTACCGAATTTGAAAAAAAAGTAGTATCGAAATGAAATTTAGCGAATGGAAGAAGTACCTTTGCTCGTGGGTATGTGGCATTGTTTTATTTAAAGAAAACAGAAATAGAACGCTATACCGGGAATTGTCTTTTAGGTGAATCAGTGCCACTTTCACAAGGAGCCATTAACATCTTTAGAAGATGCCGACCCAGATAAGTTTTTTGCTGACTACTTGGAATTAACACGTGTTCATTCCTCCTCGTCGGTTGTTTTGTCGCCGACTGCAAACAATTCCCTATCAACATTTTTATCAAGTATAACATAATCTATTTTTTCACAGTGTTAGATTGCAACTAAAGTACGATCCTTTTGCAGAAATGTATCCAGAATTCAAATTCTTTCTAAATGAAAACTGTACCATCAAGTGCAAAGACTACGTTTTTGTTTATAGCATTCTTCTGCACAATGCATGTGTGCGCAAGCCGTGCGTTCAGCTGAACTTTAATTCGAGCGTTGAGCAACATTGTTTTTCGCAATTTCTAGAGAAAATGGAAAATACGAAAGTGTTGACACGCCAAGCTTTGCATATGATTATTTTAGACATTTCAGCAATTGAAGAAGAGGCCACCAACGATGGCATAATTTCGGTCATTGACGATAGCAAAACAGTTGCAGAAGACGCAACCAACGATGGCCTAATCATGGTCGTTGACGATATCAATATTGATGTATTGGAAATCATTGTTTCCGCGACTAACTCTCCAGACGACTCTGATGATAATTCAGGGAAGTTGAAGAAACAGACTGACCGCTTTCCGGTTGAATGGAAAAGTGAGCAATTTTCGGTCAATGACGTTAGTCAACTGTCGATCAATGCCGATAGTCAACATTCGATAAATGACGATGGTCAACTTTTGATCAATGACGACGGTCAACTTTCGATCAATGACGATGATCAAATTTTAAACAAAACCGCTAGTTTACTTTCGATCCATAACGATAGTTTACTTTCGATCAATTACGATAGTAAACTTTCAATCGATGACGATAGCAAACTTTGGGTCAGTGACTATAGTAACGTTTCGATCAATGACGATAGTAGAGTTTCGATTAATGATGATCATAAGCTTTTGATCAATGATGATAGTTTACTTTTGATCAATGAAGATAGTGTGTTTCCGGACAGTAGTAAAAGTAGTATGGCTACCAAGTCTTTCACGCCAGAAAGCCTTAATGATAATACAGAAGAGTGGGAGAATCTTGATGAACGCATTTTGGTTAAAGGGCAGAATGAGAATCTTGAGCTCCGCGTAAGTTGTCGTGATCGGTAATTCTCTTATCGTAATTATTTGAATTAATTATTTCTTCAACCAGTTTCATTTGACAAAAGAGCGTTTGAGTAAGGGCGTAAGGAATGCGAATCTCTTGAGAGAATCCCTGAAACGGGCCACGACGTTGTTCAGCTCCTGTAGCCATAATATGTCCCATTTACTGACGAAAATACAGGCTTCGCGGCCCTCCATTGATGGCCATACCGAGTCAGGCGGCTACGTTTTGTCGCGTCTAATAATTCTGATGCAGAAGCATCGCATGGTATTGCCAAAATTCAATCAAACGGAAAGTATATATATACAAATATTGACCGTTATCGATTACAATCTGGACCAGTCGCATACGGACAACACGCAGCTGCAGATGCGTTTGAAGAAACTGCAAAAAAAGAACGAACGCCTAAGCAACAATAATTTTCAGAAAGATGGTCAACAAACCACCAAACTAAGCACATTGACTAACCGCAATAAATCGCTGGAAAAACGTCTCGCTGAGATGACCAAAATGCGGAACATGCTCAAAATGCAATCAAAACTAAATGCCCAGTGCAGCAGGAGGGGGCTGGTGAGAAAGGTCGTGATCATTGGTTTTAATGCTCACATCATGTTTATTAAAACTCTGAGGAAGGAGCTCGGATTAAAATTGACCGTGAATAAAAAAATTCATATTGATGACATATTCATCTGTGAGCTGAAAGCTTTTATTAAGGGCAAAGACCTTGAAATTGAAGAACTGAGGGCTAAGCTTATTGAAAGAGTCCTTAACTGCGAGACAGAAATGAGAAATCAGCCCAATGCTGCAGGTCAAATTAAAGACAAGATTGAGGCCGAGCGCAATCGATTGTTACAAAAACTTAAGACTAATTTGAATTTAAAATTTAAGCAATCCGAAAAATCGGAAACCACCGAAAATAACATGATAAACGAGCTAAAGAGCCTAATATTTAAGAAAATGGATAAGAGACTTTTCCGAAATAGCCACTGTAAGTTTTAATATTCATCACGGATTATTTAAAATTTGAGTTTTGAGTTTATTCACAGTGAGGATTAATAAACAATTGGAAATTCTGAAAGGATCATTAAAAGAATTTTGCGAGAAATGGACAACGGCCAAATTTCGTTCATTCAAGAATGAGGATACCATGAAGGCAATGCAACAAGGACTCAATGCGATTATTTTAAGTCACCAGAAATTAGAGGAGGTGGTCAAATTAAGTGCTGAGGAAATTACAAACTTTTGTGAATCCGGCGATCAAAAAGATAAGGAGATCACAAAGCTGAATGCTCAAGTTAAAGAACAACGTAAAGCAGCAATCGATTTACTTAAAACTCTCAAAGGAACGTATAAGAAAAAAAGCGATGACGACGCTTCAATACTTGACTCCGAGTTTTGCTTTAAAAAGTTGAATTCCTACTTACAATCCTTCTGCTTAAGTTACAAACAGCTAGTGAGAAATCGTAACTATCTTGACAAAAGAGCAAAGCTCCTTGCCAAACAGCTGAGCGGTAAACCAGTGAGTCGCAGTGAACTGACTCCCACGTGTTGGAATCAAGTTGATGATATGCTCAATGATCTGGAGATCAGTTACGACAAAGTGGTGAGCAAAATTAGCGGGGCCAAACGAGAGTTAAACAAATATAGCCAAGCTTCCTGCGACTATTCCGAATGGACCGAGAAGTTGAGTGAAGAATTCACCATTCAAGTCGATTTATCTGCGGTGAAACAACTGCGAGAGCTGATGGTGGACTCCACCGCGCAGGAGCAGAACAATGATACGTTAAGTCAGCAGCTGATGATCAAGCAGCTGCAAATGGAGCTCTCAAAACAGCGGCGGGATCGTAAGTTTGCAATCAAGCGGCTGAAAAGCAAACTGATCACATGCCGTCGAAATTCGGGTCGATCAGCGGTCCAAGTGCAGCAATTGAAGCAAAAACTAAAAATTGCCAATGAAAAGATTCAGCCTCAGCCCAAAGTCGACGAGCCAAAGGTGACAAATCGGTTAAAAGAAACCCGAGGGCAGCTAAGCCATGCAAAGTTCGAATTAATGAGGATGGAACAGCAACTATCCCTGCGAGATGCATACATCAACAAACTCAACGATTCGCGGCAGGTGCTGCAAAAGAAGCTAGTGACCAAAGCGGCAAAAATCGAGAAGCTGCGACATCAGAATGCACTGATGCAGTCCGAATGCAATCAGCTGGAAACAGAGGCTAAGACTTATCCCGAAAATTCGTCAGAACAGAACGAAAAAGAGATCATCTTGGAATTCTTGCAACAGGATAATTTTGAGCTGCAAAACGAGTTTAAAAAAAGTCTGGACGAAATGGAAACTTCATATATTTTGGCTCTCGAATATGATCTTGAAGAATCTCAGAATTTGTTGGCTATAGCACGGCAAGAGGTCAATGAGCTGCAAGCAGATCTGGAGCATCTAAGACACAGCGGTTCCATAGAGCAATTGAATAGTTTGGATAATGACGAGCAGAAGCAATCCAAGAATGTAGCAACTGTATCGCCATCTGCTACTCGACGACGCAGTAAGATTCCGTTGCCAACGAGCAGCAGTTCAAAAGGCAGTTCAAAAGGCAGTTCAAAAGATGACAAGCAGCAACAGCCAAAGAGCGACAAGAGTGTGTCGCAACTATCAACCACATCAATAGCAGCACCATTACCACCAGCACCACCACCACCACCAGCAATAATGTTCAACACACCGCAACAATTGACAGAGTTTTATTTCCTGCATGACAGTACATATTCACGGATCGTGCAGAGGGAACAGCAGCTGTCTATCTCAAAGAAGAAATTTAAGCGCCTCAAAGCGCAATGCGCCGGTAGTAAGTTCCTTGCAAAGACCCAAGACAAGCTGAGTGGGGATCTGTTGCCTTTTCATAAATGGCAGAGCGTCAAGTGCCTGAAGATGCATCGCAAGAACAAGCGGCTGCAAGAGCAGGTTAGGAAATTGCAAATACAAGGCTATTTTGCGAAGCTCATACAATACCATTGGTCCATCGGGAACGGCGGTAGCAACCTATGCAAAGAGCTAGAAAGCGTACAGCTTATCAATCAGTCATTGTTCAGAGATTTACAGAAGAGGCAAAAAGACTTTTATAAATTTAGTGCAACATACCTTGAACTACATAACCTTAATTATTCACTGGAGAAACAGATCTCGGCTAAAGATAAACAAAACGACCAACTGAGCAATAATCTCAATGAGAGCCAGATACTTGCAAATAGCTTGATGACTAAGGTGGATACACTTCAAAGCCACGTCGCAACTCTGCAGAGTGACAGGGATCTACTACGCGCGCAAGTTGCACAGGAATCTAAAGACGCTAGTAACTACTTCAAGCTAGAGAAGGTAAACAACGAGTTACTGAATACCCTGAATTTACGGAAGAGCAGACTACTGTCGCTTAATGATGACTACCATAATCTGCAGGCTGATTTCAAAGAGAGCCAGAACAACCTACAAAATCTCGAGGTTAAGTGCAAGCAGTTGAAGATTTCTTTGGCATCATGTGAAAAAGAGCTCGAGCAACTCAAAATGAGTGACAAGCGGAAGTGCGACTGTCGCAAGGTGCAGGAGTCTAACGCAAAATTACTAAATGATTTGGAGGCTCAAAACCAGCGTCTCGATAAACTAGAGCGTGAGAAGAAAGCTCTGCAAGATGCGCTTAAAAAAGCTAAAGACAAAGAGCGGAATTATGTCAAATTAGAAGATGCCAACGGGGAACTGCAAAGAATTTCTGATATAAAAGATAAACAACTCGAGGAACTGAGGAACGACAAGAAAAAACTGCATGAGGATATGGAAGATGCGCTTAAAAAAGCTAAAGACAAAGAGCGGAATTATGTCAAATTAGAAGATGCCAACATGGAACTGCAAAGAATTTCTGATATAAAAGATAAACAACTCGAGGAACTGAGGAACGACAAGAAAAAACTGCATGAGGATATGGAAGATGCGCTTAAAAAAGCTAAAGACAAAGAGCGGAATTATGTCAAATTAGAAGATGCCAACGGGGAACTGCAAAGAATTTCTGATATAAAAGATAAACAACTCGAGGAACTGAGGAACGACAAGAAAAAACTGCATGAGGATATGGAAGATGCGCTTAAAAAAGCTAAAGACAAAGAGCGGAATTATGTCAAATTAGAAGATGCCAACATGGAACTGCAAAGAATTTCTGATATAAAAGATAAACAACTCGAGGAACTGAGGAACGACATGAAAAAACTGTATGAGGATATGCAAAATGCGCTTAAAAAAGCTAAAGACAAAGAGCGGAATTATGTCAAATTAGAAGATGCCAACGGTGAACTGCAAAGAATTTCTGATATAAAAGATAAACAACTCGAGGAACTGAGGAACGACAAGAAAAAACTGTATGAGGAGTTCAAAGAGTCTGAAAATTGGAAGCATGACTTTTTCCATTTAAAGGATGCCACCAACGCGCTTCAAGATAAACGAGTAGAAGAACTTGAGAGTGAGAGGAGAGATCTGCTTGAGAAGCTTAAACAGACTGAGAGTGAGAAGAAAGATCTGCTTGAGAAGCTTAAACAGACTGAGAGTGAAAAGAAAGATCTGCTTGAGAAGATCAAACAGAGTGAAGAGCGGATGCGCGACTATGTAAAGTTAAAGGATGTCAGCAGCGATCTCCAACAGGAGTTGAATGCACAAGAGAAGCTAATCGTGCAACTGGGAAAAGATAATAAACATCTGCAAGAAGAGCTCAAAGACGCTGAAGACTTGAATTACGAATGTATCAAATTAAAGGATGCGAACACCGAACTGCTAAATGCTTTGGATGCAAAAGAAGAACAACTCCACAAAATCGACAATGAGAAGACAACGCTGTACGAGGAGCTCCTACAGACTGCAAGCTGGAAGTCTGACTGTCTTCAGTTTAAAGAAGCCAACAACGAGCTCAAAACAGCTTTGGATTTAAAAGAAAAACGATTCAAGAAACTGGAGGCTAGGAATAGAGCTTTGCAATCGGAGCTGCAACAGTCTGAAGAGAAGAAGTGCGAGTATCTCAAGTTCAAAGATGCCAACAGCGAACTTCAAAAAGCATTTGATGATCTGGAGAAACTACTCGAGAATCTAGACAATGAGAAGAAATATCTGCAAGAGGAATTGAAAAAGGCAGAAGAATGGAAGGGCAACTATTTCAACTTGAAGAAAACCAATACCGAGTTGTTGAATACCTTAGATTCTCAACAGGAACGATTCGCTAAACTCGAAAGCGAAAAGAGAAGTCTGCATGAGGAGCTGAAACGGAATATAGAGTTGACAGCCGACTATCTTAAACTGAAAGAGGTCTACAAGGAACTGCAAATTAATTTCGATTCCGAGGTACAACTAAACGAGAAATTGGAAAATGAGAAAGAAAATTTGAAAGAAAAGCTCGAACAGGCTGCAGACTGGAACTGCAAGTATCTCAAATTAAAAGAAGAAAACAGTACACTGCAAAATGCGTGTAGTGAACAGGAGAAACTACTCGAAATATCTCAAAATAATACAGAAAGTTTATACGAGAAGCTCAAACTGGCTGAAAATCGGCAGTGTGACTGTCAGCAGCTTAAGGAGGCTAACAGCGAGTTGCAAATGGAGTTGGTCGATCAAGACAAATTAATCGATGAAATGCAGAATGAAAGAAAAGGACTGTACGAAAAGCTAAAACAGACAGAAGACTCGATGCGCGACTACATCAAGTTAAAGGATGCCAACAACAACCTACAAAATGCATTGGATGCAAAGCAGAGACTAATTAAGGAACTGAAGAATGAGAAGAAAGGTTGGTGTGAAGAGCTCGAAGATGCAGAAGCTTTGAAAGGCGACTATCTAAAGTTAAAGGAAACCAACAACGAAATGAAATATACGCTAGAAGCACAGGAGGGTCGATACGAGAGACTACAGAAGAAATTTGAATATTCTCAGTCCAAGCAGAAGCATTACAGGCAGAAGTGTCAAGACTATCATGTTATGGAGGTTGCCAAAACGGAATTGGAGAGTGCAAGGCGTTCTCAGGAGCAGCGAATGAAGATAATGCAAGAAGAACATGAAGAGAAAATCAATGAGAGTCAGAGCCAAAATTGGCAGCAGATCCGTCAGCGTGAGGAGAAAATTTATGAGCTGGAGAGCACGCTGGCTGAGAAAAAGAAACAGATCCAGATATTACAAAGCGAAAAACAAGAATTGCAAATCAATGAACCTTTGGGGGCACAAGGAAATCAGACCAATAACGAGGACTTTAGCAAATTCCAACTGCGAAATGTCATAGAAGAACAGCATGAACGCATCAAAATTCTTCAGAGTGAGAACAACGAACTGAATACCAAGGTTGGTCAGTGCGAGCAGAATGTGTTGGAGCTGAAAAAGGAAAATGCAGCTATCAATTATCGCATGCGTAAGCTTGACGATTCACAGAAAAAGACAGAGACAAGCGAGCTGCAGAACAAGCAGAAGGAATTGGAGAACGAGAACACGTGGCTGCATTTGGAAATCGGAAGGCTTAATGCGCTAGTTAACAATAGTGACCGACACGACTCATTGCCATTGGCATCTTCCTCTCAATACTCAATGCAAGACATCGAAGATAATACCAACAGATCGCGAAACCGTTCACTTTACCGGAGTCAAGTAAGCTAGTTAAATGTCTATACATACAGTTAAATGTCTTATACATACTAAGCAAATAACGTAATTATCTTTTACCTTCTATCTCAACAGCAAGCTGAACGTGGAGATCGTACGTAAATGATGTACAGCTCGGTATGTTTATGGTAAAGGGAGCCCCCTGTCTTGGGCAGCTTCCTGTCTCGCATACCACAATAAGATTTGCACTTGTTTGCATTCTCCCGACAGTCAAACAACCTACGCCTAGTTTTGAAAAACACTAACACACTAATAATTTTTACAACCATTATTCAGCCACCTTTTTGTACCCTTCGGCCATTGAAAACCGTCAAAAAAGGGTATACTAACTTTGTTTAAATGTATGTAACAGATAGAAGGAGGCGTGGCAGACCCCATGAAGTAAATACATCAGTAGCCGAGTCGATTGAGCTATATCCGTCTGGCTTTCTGGATGAGTGCGCCGATTTAACCTATTATAAAAACTAGATACACCAAATTTGACACGAAGGTTTCAGTGTGCCATACGCAGATCAATCTGCGATATAACTTTCTGCTTGTTTGATTTGTTCTTGTAGTACACTAGTACTGTTTTTTTTATTTAATGCTTATAGTTTCATAACATTTCATGTATTTGTTGAACAGCGTTGATGTCTTTGAGGATGTGGTTGTCTGATTGTAATGCGTTTCACCAGATAGATGGACAGTCGGACTTGGATATTTTGAATACATATACAAATATACCTTAAACGGGGATGCATTTGAAACACATCTGGGAAAAAACAATATGAGTATATAAATTATTATCATGGAAAAGAATTTGTAAAAAAATCTAAAACATTTTATTACCTTTTTCTTTGCCAGTACCGAACAAGACTCTAGACCCGAGTCAATCAGCAGAACAGAAGACGTCGACGGCAACAGGAAAGTGATGATCAACAAAAATATTCATTATAAATAATTTTGGAATAACGTAAAAAAATAAAACTTAAACACATGAATAAATGTTTACCTTTAATTTAACTATCGGGGGAATTCCAAATGTATTTTCATATACTTGCAAAGAGTAGATTTATTTTGGGTTAAAGTCAACGCGCCATAGAAGTCTACTCCGATGATACAAGGAATATATATACAAATGAATATATACTTAGAATCATTATCTACCATGTCCAAATGAATATATACTCAGAATCAGCATCTACCATGTCCGTCTATCTGTCGTCAGTTCATCAGTTTTAGAGCTATGATAGTTGGTACATGTGTCAGAAATTCCAACTAAACTAGCCACGTCAGTCGTTGTATACGTACATAATATGCTGTCAAGATTTTTTGACAATCGGACCTCTAACATATTTATGCCATGGAGACAATTGACAGAAGTATAGAAAAAGGAAATAACACATTCTATCTGTACTTACAGGTAAAGTAACCCGTCTTCGAAATATGTTAAAATGTAAATGTAAATGGAAATAGAAATATACATCTGACAATTAAAAATCAGTTCACAAAACAATCGAATAAGGTGAATGATGGAAAACCAGAATCCATTTGATAACATAGAAAACACAATTTGTTGTGTATGAATACACGTTGATTTTACATCAGTTTGACATTAACATTCTGCTCTCACACCTTCGTAGGTTGTAAATTTTTGTCATTGAATATAAATAAATTCGAAAAGTGGAAATAAACAAAAAAATTAAGGATATAAATATGGCAACGGACAACAACATGAAAAATCAAATAGAGGGAAGCCTGGAGGACGAGACTGAACACCAACAAAGTCACGACAATATTCAAAACTGCCGACAACCCGAGGTTGGCAACGGGCAAGTGCTGAGTGCACCAGATGGACGAGATAGGTTAATCGAACGCCTACAGAGGGAAAATAGTGAACTTGTCGCGAAGCACAAGCTGAATCTCCATTGGGAGCACAAATACTTTGATCTTGATGTTTTTAGCAGCGATCTTCAAAAAAAAAATGATGACCTTGAGGATGAACTGATGGAGTGCAAAGAAGAGATACTCAGATATCGTAAGCTTGACATTGCCAACAAAGAACTGCAAGGTTTGATACAGGCAAGGGAGCATCGAGTCAAGACATTAACTAACGATGTTATGAATCTGCAAGCGCAACTCGAGCAGTTCAGAAAGAACGATTCGAGTCAGGAATTAATTAACATGAATAGACAACTTGAGCTAGATAATCACAAGCTCAAACTTAGCACTATTGAAATGCGATGTGTTATTGATGCACAGGTGGCACGACTCCAGATTCTCGAGAAGGAGAAAGTGTCGCTCGAAGAGGAGTTCTTGCAGAGCCAGAAAAAAATTAAGGACTTTGACCATCTTGAGATTGTTCACAATGAACTGAAAAGTTCGTTTGATGCACGAGAGGTACAAGTTGTTAATCTAAAGAAAGAGAACAAAGATCTGCATATAGAAGTTGACTATTACTTGCAGCAACTAAGCTGTTCTGCTGACAAAATAATTGAATTGAATAAGCACAATCAGATCCGGGCCGAATATATCGAACTCGAGAAGGCACTAGATGCAGAGAAGGAACGCGCCGAGAATCTGAAAAATGATAAATACAATTTAATCGCTGAACTCGAGAAGACCCATAAGAAGCTTGAGGATTCTATGCAGCGTTTTGTGATTGAACAGGAGCGCCATGCTGCTATCAATTACCGCATGGGAAAGATCGAGGACGTCTTGGAGAAGGCCAAAATAATTGAAAACCAAGAAAAAGATAGACAGACAAAATTGAACGACGCGGAGATCGAGAATGAACGTCTGCGTCAGGAAATTGGTAGACTGAATGCATTAGTTAAGCGCTCGGAGCGCCTCGGCACATCGAAAGGTGATGATCATCCGGCAACTTCTTCTGTTTGCCCGATGCTGGATCACGAGGAGGATTCTAACACTTGGAGCTGGCATACTCTAATTAATGAACTGGTAAGTTAATGTGATATCGATATCCAATATCGTTTTTAATATGTCTGCATACCAACAGGCCGAAGGATGCGAATCCAAGCCTGCAGTTCAACGCCCGATTATGATTAGTCGCCATGCTCAAACAATTCTAACTGCGGCTTTTAATACAACTCCGTTAAGGAGACCAGATGAATTTGATGAAACCAAAAATACCATATAATGTTTTATACCTTTATAATATGTATTAATTATAAAATAATTAAATGTTACTTACAACGTTGACTCTTGATTCTATTCTTGGGACATAGGGTTGATAAAAATTGAATAAAATCAATTAGTTATTATTTGTCATAACTTTTATTTACCGCATCCATAAAATGCATAAGATGTGTGTGTGTGTGTGTGGTGTTGTGTGTGCGTGAGTAACTGCATGGTGTAAGTTTGTTACATTCGGTGCGATCCATAAGGCTTCACCATGCGGTCCACACTGCACTTCGCACAGTGCGTGTCTTGTATAATGTATGTATATATGTTCCTTCGATATTTGGTTAATTTTTGTATTTATCATTATGTATATAATATGTATATATGTATATAAATTTAGTTAACATCATATAATTCAATGCCGTTCGGTTCTCATACTCTCGTATGCTGCGCCGTGTCACAGAAATTGAAATTTTCAACATCGAAAACCGAATTCAAAAACTGAACACTGATAAAAAGCAGTAAAACAGATTGTTCAGTCATATCCACGCATATATGTTTGATGTTATGTGATCAACGTTAGATGTGGAAACATATCACTCTCTGTGACACAACGGATTAATTTCTATATATTTATTGTATGTGTATATATATTAATTAATAGCTTTAATACTTCATACAAATACTCTAATGTCTCGTTTCGTTTATTTTCAGCTGCAGTTTGCCCATGCATCGTTCATCGTTTATCATCATCGTCAGCTGCATCAGCATCTTCAGTTTGTTGTTCGTATAAAATTTCAGTTGTCATTTAATAATTATTTAAATGAAAGACCATGGGGAATGGAAGAGAGTATATGTGTGGGTTGTGGGATCAAATGGCAATCGATGATTTCCATTTAGTCTTTGGCACATTTCTCGTTGCTTGCGATTCGTTAAAGCGGCTTCCGAAGCTTCTTTCACAATCAAAACTGATATGTACTTAATGCTCGATCTGATGTGTGGAATGTTAGCGAAGTTAGAAGGAGGAGGATAGATATACCATAAATTGCGCTAATAGAGATGAGCAGCCGTAAGCAGGAGACGTGATTGGCGCCGCAAACCAAAAACAAAGCAACTTGTTCTTTTCTATGACATCATCATCATTATCATTATTATATAGTTAGTTGTTGGGATTAACTTCTAATGTTATACCTACGGCAAATGCAACAATTTTGTGCACGCGAAAAAACGGTTAAGCTAAATATTTGTTTTAAATTGGTTTTTTGTTTGTTTGTTTTGTCCAATATATTGGTAACAATAACTCTCATTCGTATGTATATTCGGTTAAAATTTGTGGCTAAAACATTTTAAGATTTCTTATTTTGATTTATATTCTCTAATATTTTGAGTTTGGTCATCTCCACATATGATTATTCGTTTTTTCAATTTCGGTATTTAACACATCACTTTAATTTGTCAACAAACAAACAGCTACAATTCAACGCTGGCTAATTATAGTGTAATTCATTTGTAATTTCATTAGATTTTTTGATCGTATTTATTCACTAATTATTTTGGCTGTGTTTTTTCGTATAAGGCCGCTTGGGGCAACTGCTATAAAAGGCTAGGGGAAAGAGACAGAGAGATGGATAGTGAAAGTAGAGACAGAAATAGACTAGGCTAGAGCGAGTGGTTACAGAGTATGAAAAAGACAGAGACAGAAAGATTGTTGATTCACTACAACTTCTGCTAATTGAAGGTAATTTCATTTCTAATTTTTGTTAACTGCAATTTTGTGGAATATTTTAATATGTATGTAAATAGAAATATACATATGTATGTATGTATATATCGTATATATATATATATGTTTGTATATTTTTCTCTGTAGACTTCTCTGCTTAGCATTGTCGCGGCAGCAACTTTGATTATTTATTAATTACAATTGTTAGTTAGTTGACGATGCATTTAGTAATTAATCTTTAGTCTCTGTGTTAAAAATCCGACAAATACACAATATTCGAAAACTGTCTACGAATTTGCATTTAAAAGCTCCCTACGTTTACTATTTATGTATGTATGTATGTAAGTAGTATTCGGTATATGCGAATATGATTTCTAAATTGGATAAATTCATTCAAACTCACTCATTACTTGACTTCGCAAACTTCGCACACGATTTGTTCTTTGGAACAGTGCATATGTATAGGGTATGTATGTGTGTGTGTGTGGGGGGGGGCTAGTAAACTATTACTATAAGGTTAGATAAGTGCTACTTATATGTATGCGTGTCTCTTCATAAATGAAGATGCATATATGTATATGTATTGGATGAGTGCATAAGTTCGTGCCCGATTCCGCTGGTACCGTTCGAATCGTTTCACAGTGGCGCTCGTGAAAGAAATATATACATATTATATATCGTTGGAAAGGTGACAGTCTGAACTGTAAATCAAGCATAAAATAACTTCATTTTGATTTGATTTGCTTAGTGTAAAGACGCATGGAAGGTGTCAGGGTGGTTTTTGACGTCTTCCACATTTTTAAATTTTTTTCCATTCAAATTGTTCTGCAGCGATCGAAACAAATGATAATCAGAAGGTGCAATGTCAGGTGAATATGGGGGATGCAGCATGATTTCCCAATTCATCTCCTTCAGTTTGGCCAGGGTCGTTTTTGCAACATGTGGCCTGGCGTTGTCATGATGGAAAACAACTCCTTTGCGATTGCCCAAAATCGGACGTTTTGCATCAATTGCTTTCTTCAATTCGACCAATTGCTGACAATACTTGTTGGGAGTGATCGTTTCTCCAGCTGGCAAGAGCTCAAAATAGATCACGCCTCGGATATCCCACCAAATGCACAGCAGTACCTTCATCGGATGCAATCCACCTTTCGACATCGGTTCCTCCCCTTCGTCTGCCTGTTTCCATGTTCTTTTGCGTTGAACATTGTTGTACAGGACCCATTTGTCATCACCAGTCACGAACCGATCCAAAAAAGGTTCGTTTTTGATCCGTCGAAGCAAAGAAATTGCTGTTGACATACGGTCCACTTTGTTTTTTTCACTCAACTGATGTGGCACCCATGTATCGAGCTTCAAAGTGTACCCAACCTTTTTTAAACGACGAAACGCAGTTGATTTGTTGACGTTCAATTCACTGGCAACCTCTTCCGTCGAAATACGTCAGTTATTCGCAACTAAAGTCCTTAGAACATCGTCATCAAGCTCAGAAGGCCGTCCACTGCGAGGTTGATTTTCGAGGTTAAAATCTCCAGAACGAAATTTCGCGAACCATTTCTTTACTGTGCGGAGTGCTGGAGCACGGTCCAAATAAACTTCGCGAATATCTTTAGTTGCAGCGCCCACTGTTTTTCCTTTGCTGAATTCGTATAACATAATATGACGCATATGATCTTTTTCGTTGTCCATCTTCCATGCCTTTTTTCACTAAGCTACTCAAATCAAAATGAAGTTATTTTATGCTTGATTTACAGTTCGGACTGTCACCTTTCCAACGATATATAATATGTATATATTTCTTTCACGAGCGCCACTCTCAAACGATTCGAACGGCATCCAGCGGAAACGGGCACGAACTTATGCACTCATCCAATATATGTATTTAGGCGATTCGGCTTTGAAAAGAAATCCGTCTCCCATTTTGTGCCTGCTAGTCAAGCCTAGAATAGTTCCTTGCATTTTGGTCATATAGATTAGTTAGTTTACATAACTGGTAGTTTAAGGATCAACATGAACAACATAAGTAAAAAAGCATATCGTTATATGTATATGAAATGGATCAAAGAAGTATTGGAAGTACAGTGATGTATGTATTAAGAACCAATTGGGTTACGTTACGTTACGTTAAAAAGAAATAACAACTTAAAACAAAATATAATGAGGGCACAGCAATCGAATATGTAAATTATGTACATTGTAAAAGAAAACGGTAAATACTTAGCGAGCATATAAAACATAGCAAGGGAGAGACAGGGACTAAAAATAAATAAAACAAAACGAAAAAAACAAAAAATATAACATGAAACATAATCAAACCATACGTTTTTTGGATTAAATAATATAGTAATAATGGAATGCACTTGGCTCTAAGGCTATAAAGGCATTTACTTCGGCTCGCTGCCGCTGCCAGGCGTGGCCGAGAGCGCCATTTTCGAAAGTGTGGCCAAGGAACGTTTCGGGAATGTGTTGCTGCCATCCGTGGGATCGGAGAAGAGTTTACGGAAGCTGCAAGAGAACAAAAAGAAGCAAACATTCAATATAAGCGACATATGTAGGGAAAATATAACTAGAGCATTCACTGCACTCACAACTTGCGTATACCCGACTCGGAGCTCTTCTTCCAGGGCGCATCATCCGGTTCGTAGGGCAACGGACCCTGCACTGGTGCATCGTGTCCAGGTGGCCTGGCAATGGCAAGATGGCGGGGGAAAATGTTATTAGCATAATTGAATGAACAGCCTGTCAAATAATCAGTCTATATAATCTACGCACGTTTCGCCCGCAATGTTGTCGTCATCGACATCAGCTTCTACACCATCGTCGGTCGCCTCGTTGTCATCATCATGCACAACATCATCATCGTCGTCGTCGCTGTCATCGGAACTGGAAACATGACGCGTACGTTTGGCACTTGGGGCCGGCTTTAGTTCGGCCAGCTTTTCGTTGAGGCTGTCAATTGTGGTGAGCAGCTCGTCGCGCTCACTGATCAGCTCCTTGAGCTCGCGTGTCGTATAGCGCGGCCTGTTCGGATCGTTCTGATCATCATCGTATGACTGCACCAGATCCTCGTTCTCCTTTTCGGCCAGTCCCAAACGCTTGCGCAGCTGATTGATTTCGCGACACTGATCCTGTAGCTGGGCCAGAAAATCGGCACGCTCTTCGCACAGTGTCTTCACCTGTGCCTGCATCAGCTTATGGCGACGTCGTGTGTCCCGCTCCGAGGCCTTTAGACGCTCCGCCTGAATGTTAACCTTAAAAAGATGATTGCTAGACGCTTGCAACTTCAACTTAGATTGCCACTTACATGCTCCAGCTCACTATACTTGTCCTGGAGCTCACGTTCGCGCTGCTTTAGCTCATCGCGTTGCTTGTAGATCTGTTCCTTGAGCCGTTGCAGCACCTGCGTGTCGGAGAGGGCGCTGTGCAGCTCATTGTTTGTCATGCTAATGATGCTCTCGGTCAGACTGGCACCCAGGCCGGAACTCTGGGCCGACGATGATTGCAGGTCTTGCGTCTGCTTCACCAGCCTCTTGTTCTCATCCTGCAGCGAGGATACCAAATCGACCAGTTCATTTGTCTCGCTTCGCCATTGCTCCTCAATAAGTTCCAATTCCTTTTCAAAACGTCGCCGAAACTCGGCCTTCTCCAGTTTCTCACTCTCCAGCTGTGCTATCTTCTCGCGCAGCTCCTGTATGGTTGTATTCTCACGTTCGTTTTTCGTTGCCAAAGCCTCGAGCAGCTCCAACGTATTGATAATCTTTGGCATCAGGCCACTCACTGCATCGGTACCATAGCGATCCATAATCCGCTCATATTCCTTGCCAATGTCCGATGCCAGATCGTAGACATCGACCACGCCGATGTCATCGATGGCGTCCAATACCATTTCGCCCATTTCATTGAGATGGAAGCCGGGCATCGGTTGTTTTCTCACGCTCTTCCCAAACAGCTGGTGTGTGTGTGTTTGTGTGTGGGCGAAGAAAAATATAAATCGAAATATGGACACAAACAATCTTTTGTCTAGAGTTGGAGTTAGGGCTTCACTTGCTGTGTGTGCAAACAACACGCATAAACATGTGTGTGTATGTATGCACAACACACGCACACACGCACCAATACCGAATACTCTACTGTGGTGTGAGTATTTAATTTGCAATCACTTTATTTCTCGTCCACAAGAAATTGCACAGACGCGGGTGTTCAATTGAATGTGAAAAATAAATGTGCATACATATATGCAACGAGCTCGAACTTAGACCTGCAACTGGACTTGCTTTTTACAAGTCTTTCGATGACTGCATACTCGCTGGATGAGTAATATAAATATACATATTTGCAAATCTCCCCCCACAGTAACGTTACCAGCTGTCTGTCACCTTCTCAGTCCCCGACGCCTCGACAGAGCGTTGCTCGCTCTTGCTCTACACATGCGCGCAGCGTTGCTTCCTATGCTGCGCACTATGTGACGATGTTGCCGTCGTTCTCTCCGTTTAATATTTCAATTATGTATTTCAATTGATAATTGTATGGACGCGGCATTAAATTGCATTCAATTATTGGCAACTTAATTGCTATTCTAGAGATGAGCCGCTTTCCGATAGCCATTACATGTCATAAATTCATCTATGCGCATTTGTGACGTCACAATTCCCCAGTGTTTCGACGATCTGGCAACGCTCTAACTTAGCTGCACTGCGCGCACATTTGTCGAAATTTAAAATATAAATTCAAAAATGAAACACAAAATTCACGTTTTTTTAATTTTATTAATTTGTTTTGTTTACAAAAATTGTATAAATGTGTTTTTATTTTGTTTGTATTCTTTTCTTTGTTGTTTTTCTTTCTTTGTAAATTGTGGTTACATTTAGGCATTACGTTTACACATATATGTATGTATTTCCTCATGTATATATATAGATTTGTTATTGATTTTATTACTAGCAGTATATGCAAATGCATAACTAAATAGCATATCTTGTTGAATTTTTTCACTTCTCGTTAATGCTAGACTAAAGAATACAGTTATGCAGCGGCGACTAGCAAATTGCTCTGTAACTTTTTCTCTTTCTCTTCTTCTTCCTCTTTGTACACACTAATAAACGGGGATTTTTTTTTTTTTGGTGCCTCAGTTGATTCTTTGTTTTGGTTTTTGTTTTTAAGTACATTAAAATTAGCTACAGTTCTTTGGAGGGTTCTGGGACTGGGGGCGATGCATTTAAAAATATATGTATATATGTATGTATATGCTTATTGTATATGTAAAAAAAAAATACACAAGTTGCGCTATATGCATAACAATTTCATTCATTTTTTCGTTTCTCTTTTCTTTTTCATGTTTGTTTTTTTTTTTTTTTTTGGTTTTTCTCACTTACTTTGTTAAACAGTTTTTTTTTTTTGTTTTCTTTCGTTTTATGGACTAGATTAGGAACCACATTTGTACAGTTTTCATAATTTGTTGTTGTTGTTTTGTTTTTGTGTGTGTTTCTCATCGTAACTAATTAAGTAATGTAAGTTAAGGTAAATATACAGTGACAAATGAAAATCTTTTTTTTTTTGGGCCTTTCGTTGCGCTTTCTTTCTTCGTTTCTCTTATTTTTTTGGTTTGTAGCTTAACAACTAAAAACGATCGAATCTCTATGTATAAATTGTGTGTATAAATCAAAAAAAAAATTGTGTGTATAAATCAAAAAAAAATAAAAAATTGGCTCAATAAAAACGGCCTAAATAATAAATAATAGTAGGGCTTCGGCTGGGGTAGGGTATGGTTGTTTTTGGGTGCTCATTGGGTAATAAATTATGCTTAAATTTAAATTTTGGCAAGTATTTCATAAAATGGCAATTAAGGTTTGGTTAGGTGCTGTCTAAAAACTAGGAAAAAAAACATACTGCATATAATTATTAACATTCAAAGCAATTCATATGCACATACATTCACACACACACACGCACACACATTCAGTCAGACATTTCGTTTTGGCACACAAAATTAGGCATAATAAATAGTAAAATTATCGATAAAAGTATATGGTCATAATAATAATTGTAGCAATAATAATAGTAATAATTGTAATAATAATAATAATAATAGAAATAATTGTTTTAGTTGGTAGTTTTGGTAGTTAACATAGGATGGCAAATCAAAGAAACGGCGGCGTGACGCATGGCATATTGAACTCGAAGGAAAAACCAATTCAAATTTCGACTAGCTAAAAAACTAACCACCTCACGTGGGTGGCGACGGTGACTGCTGTTGCTGCTGCTGCTGTTGTTGTTGCTGCTGCTGTGCCAACTGCAGCAACAGCGCGGAGGCAGCTTCAGCTGGCAACACCGCAATGCGACGTTGTCGCGGCTGCAGTTGTTGCTGCTGCTGCTTGGCGCGTTTCGCTGGCGGCGATTGCGACTGAGGCGTTGATGTCGACGCTGGCAGCAATGGGAACGTTAACGGCGACTGCGGCTGAGACGACGACGGCAGCGGAGGCGGAGACAATCCACCAACAACGCCCACATCCTTGACCAGAGCATCCTGTGAGTCAAAGTCAGTCAAAGTAAGATCTGTTATATTATCGACCTTCTGCGTTGGCAACTGCAACTCCAGACCGACTTCCACCAGCTCAGCTTGCTCCACATCCTCCTCCTCTTCCTCCTCCTGCTCGTCCATATCGTCAACATCATCGTCATCGATATCGACTATAGAAATTATGTCGCTGCTGCTACTGTGATCGAACTGGCCAAACTCTGCCACCGCAACGTCATCGTCATCGACGTCATCCTCTTCGCCATCGCCATCGCCGTCGTCGTCATCATCGTCGCCGCCATCGTTCGCTTCGGACTAGCTGCTGCTCGACTGCGTTTGCAGTGCACTCGATACGCTGGACTTGCCACCGGCAGCAGCAGCAGCAGCAGCGCCCACACCACCGCCGCCACCAGCAGCAGCAGCGCCCAGAACACTGTTGCCGGGAAAGTGGCAGAGGCACGCCGGATTCGGAAAGTGGCCGGACTGTGAGTCGAGTTTCTTGGTCAACGTTTGCCAGTACTCGATCTGCACGTTAAGCAGCTCGATCTTCCGCTTGCGCTCCTCCAGTGCCAACGTCATCATGTACTCGTTGTGCTGGCCACGTGAACCGCTGCCGCTGCTGCTGTTCCCACTGTGATTGGCATTGCCGGAGCCGGCACCGTTGCCGCTGCTGTTGTGATTGTTGCTATTGTTACTGCTGCCGATGTTGTTGTTGTTGTGATTACTGCTGTTGCCAGCGAGTGCGGCTGAACAATTGATGCTGCTAATGTTGCTGACGCCGAGGCCATTGTAGCCATTAAAACTGCCGGCGGCAACAGTTAGGCCGCTTGCCTGTTGCTGCTGCGTCAGCTGATGATGGTGATGGTGTTGCTGCTGTTGCTGTTGTTGGAGCTGCGCATGCGCCTTGTCGCCAGCTCGATGATGACCATTAAGCAGCACCTGAACGCCGCTGGCATTGTTGCCGCCGCCATTGGCAGCACCTGCTGCTGCAGCCGCCAGTGCGGAGGCAGCGACGGCAGCAGCTGTTGCCGCTGTGCTTGCGCTGCCATTGTTGTGTCCACCACGCTGTAGGCGTGGCAACTGCAACGTTTGTGTTTGCCTCGAGCTACCCACACCGCTGGTGGCAGCATTGATCGCCGCTTGCAGTGATTGCGACGGTGTGTGCTGCACGGCGGACAGTCCAAGACCGTTGAGCAGCAGATGCTGCTTCACTTGCTCCGCCGTTAGTTGCAGACCGTTTTCCAAGCTCCCATTGTTGTTGTTGTTATTGCTGCTGCTGTTGTTATTGCATTCACTGTTGTTGTTGTTGTTGTTGCAGAGGCTGTTGTTGTTGTTGTTATTGTTGCTGCTGCTGCTGCAACTGTTGCTGTTGCCATTCTGTAGCGTCTTATTGATGCTGGCAAAGGCACCGACGCGTATATTGCCCACACTGGAGAGTGTGATCTCGGCCTTGGGCACACTGGCGGACATATAACTGCCCGTGGATGAAATGGAGGTTTTTGTAGAGCACACTGGCGAACTGGTTGCACGTGGCAGTGGATCGCTGTTGTTGTTGTTGTTGTTGCTCCCATTGGGTAATAATGTGCTGCTGCCATTGATGCTGGGCAGGGAACCACCGCCGGCGCTCTGCTGTTGCAGCTGTCGCAAATCTGTGGGAAAGAGCACTTCGTCCTCCTCCTCGAGACACACCTCTGGCACCTTGGGACTGTTGCAGTCCTCATCATCATCATCGTCCATGCAATCCATGCCGTTCTCTGTCTGCTCGTTGTCGCTGATTGTCTCCGATTTGATCAGTATGACATCTGTGTCCATTCCCTCGTACAGTGGGGGCTGCAAGTGGGAGTGGCAAAAGGATTAGATAAATAGGTTGTTCATTGATAGATAAGCAGACCTTGAGTATTACGAAACTTCAGTGATCTGTCAATCGATTAAAAAGACAATGCTGTAAAAGCTTAGCTTGAGTATTAAGTAGAGCTTTACTATTGCAGAGCTTTGCCTAAGATTTCTCAAGAATGTACTGCAAAAGCTTTAGCTGAGTTTTATGTAGAGCTTTATGCGCAGAACGATGATTGAATTTAAACTATTGGAGAGCTCTGTTTAAGATTTATTTGATTTGTTTAAGATTTATTTGATTTGTTGACATTTTTGAGATATTTGTTAATATAGAATAAAATATCGTAGATGTCTTTCAACTCTATAAACCGCTTGAATTTCTTTCTCTTTGGTCTCTCTTTTTCTTTCTCTAATTTGTGGCTCTCACTTACCTTGGAGTCCTCATAGTCGTCGGCCATATGGCGACCATTTGCCGCCGCCTGACTACCGGCACCATCCGGTGACATTTGCTCGGCAATATATTGTGCCACCGAATCCTGCTGGGACAACGTATTTAGCAAATCCATAAACGAGCGATTCCCCTTGTCCTCGCCGCACAGATCCTTCTTAAGCAGCAGCTTCATGTTCTTGTAGAGCTGACGCAGCTGCTTGGCACTGCGCTGGTGATAGACCTTCGAGTTAAACTCCTTGGCTATCTGCAGCCAGACCTCGTCCTTCTTCCGATTGGACTCGGCATCTGTGCGCTTGTTCTCGATCACATCCTTGTACTGGGCCGCATAGCCGAGCACCATGTTACGCTCCCGTTGCGTATAACGGGGAGTCTTTTCCATTTTCAACCGTTTGCAAGACGTCTTGAAGCTGCACAAAGAATGAGAAAATAGAGCAGAATAGGAATGTGAGTATATTATAGAAGATAGAGCAGAATAGGAATATGAGTATATTATATTTAAAGTTTGGCAATAAATAAATAAAATACCCTTAACTAGTCTCCATTTAACGAAGATTGCGAATCAAAAAGTTGGGTATAAATAAATATTTATAAATAAATAAATATAAATATAAATGAATATTGTATCGACCGAAGTCACATAACGTCCGTCCTCTGCACACCTTAACTCTGTTCCTTATTAACATGATCTTATCAATGTAATAAACAACAACAATAAAATAGAGAAAGTTTAATTAAAAGTCTGATAAATCAATGAATAAATAGTTAAGAACTAGAAATAGCTCAGAAGATATAGAGATAGATAGTAAACAAATGAAGTTATTATTAGCTAGATAACAAGGAACTGCAGACAGTTTAGACAATGTTTATATAGATAGATCGATAGTAGCTTTAGAGAGGTAGTTAGTTAATGTTCAGCTGGCACACAAAGTGTTTCAATATGTGCTTCAATATGGTGCGCACTTAGTCCTTGCTATCTGCACTGGCCTTCAATGTTAATTATATCTAAACAAGCCTTGTAAAGAAACCCCCCTACTGGCTGGCCCTACCCAGTTGGCCACGCCCCTTTTGGGTGCTGGGTGCAATCAATTCCTACCTAGTCATCAGACGCGCCATTCTTTAATTAATAAAACAAAACCAAAACGAGAAAGAGACAGTGAATACAAATAAAGCAATAACAGCAACAACAATAACAGCAACAACAACAACAAGAACACTGACAACAACAACACTGTCAGCAACAACAACAAAAGCAGAATAAACGCTTAACTCTTTTTCTCACACAGGCGACTCCGCCGATTATTGATAACGCGATATTGTACTACGCCGCCTGCCTGTAGAGCCAAGAGACAGTCTCACAACACGCCCCGGTGTGTTGCCCCGTGTGTGTGCGAGTGTGTGTGTGTTTGTGAATGTGCGTGAGTGATAAGCTGGCGACGCAGCTAACAACCAGGCCCGAGACCGAGCTACGTTTTTACTTTTTTTGGTTACCCCAAAACAAACTGACAAAAATCCTCGATAAATTTGTTTTTTTGTTAGTGCAATCTCTCTCTACCTTTCTCTTTCTCTTTCTCTTCATACTCCAATATATATTATTGTTGTTGTTGTTGTTGAGTACAGTGCTGTGTTGTGGGTGTTATGGGGTTAAGTAGTTCTTCGCATTGCCTTTTCATTTCATTTCAGTTCTTTTTTTTTCCATTTCATTGAATTTTGTACGTATTTATTGATAAGCGCGGGAAGCTTTTATCGATTGAGGCAGTTTTGCAATGCGCTCGATTTATGGACCATTTATGTGTGCGTGTGTGTGAAGAGTAGGGGGTGCAATATGGCTGACTTTGAGCTTAAGTCGAAGCTTTGGGTGGCTCGATGACGCGCTTGAGCGCAGCTCTGAAAGCTCTCTACACAAACTGAGCTTGCGAGGGCAGCTTTGCATGTGTGTGTGTGTGAGTAAACATGCACGTGCGTATGTGTGTGTGTGTAACACCGAATGCAGGCCCAGACTAAAACAATAATGTAAGGCAACTTTATATCTAATCTCAAATTGGAGATTAGCATGCCCTCGCACACACACACACACATTCACAGAGAGAGAGTGGGAGAGCGAGAAGAGTGTGTGAGAGAGAGTGAGGGAGAGAGAGAGCGTGTGAGGAAGAGGGAGAGCGCAATGTACTCACGTTTTGAGGCCGCGCCAAAGCCGGCGAACGAAGAAGAAAAAAAAACAAATTGAATTTACGCGAGTAAAATAGCAACAACAAATACACAGGCACAAAAAACCGACTGAGTGAGTTCGTGTTGGGTGGTTGTGGGTGCAATAACGGGACTAAACTGACGACAACGACGACGACGACGACGACGGCAGTGGCAACGGCGACAGCGGCGGCGACGACGACGACGACAACGCGACAACTTCGCGAGCGGCGGCAACGAAGCACAAAGCTTGACTGAATTCGAGCAAATAATGGCTGGCGCTCAGAAGTACCGTTGGACAACAACAACAACAACAACCAGAGCAAGAAGAAGAACTAAAACAACAGCAACAACAACAAGAGCAACAGAAGCAGCAGCAGCAGCAGCAACAACAACAAGAGCAACAACGTCAGCGACGGGCAAACAAAAATAGGAATACCGCGCAGGGCAACACAAGCAACAACAGCAACAACAACAACTCAACTCAACAACTGCGCCGCCCCTCGGCGGCCTCATGGCCCCGCATAGAACGTTACACACACACACACAAGCACACACAGAGGCACAGCTGGGGCTGAGTCTGAATGAGTCCCGTCTGTTTGCACGCTTGGCGCTCTGCTCTGTGTGCGTGTGTGTGTGTGAGTATGAGACGTAATTAAAGCTTGAAACCGAGTTTACAACAACAACCCCGCTGCGACGACAGCGACGGCGATGACGACGACAAGCTGCGCGCATGTGTGAGCGGGAGAGCCCGCCTGTGTCTGTGTGTGTGTGTGTGTGTGTGAGTGTGCCTTGTAGGCTGTGCAAGTAGTGAGAGAGAGCGAGCAAGTGAGCGCGCAAGAGACCATGAGGAGGGTGGGGAAGGGGGAGTGGTAGAGTGAGAGGGGCAGCGTGCAAGAAAGGGAGTGCAGGCACAGGAGGCACACACACACAGACACACACACACACACGCGCGCATTGAGAACGACCCAAAGCCGCGTGTGGGGCAAACAATGAGCGCAGTTTATAAATAAATGCAAGCCCGCACACACACACACACAGAGAAAGAGAGAGGCGCGACTGCAACTCCAGCGTTAAGTTGGTGTTATAACATCCGCACTCGCCTCGTACAAACTCCCTCTCTAATCTCCCCACTCCCCACTCTATCTCTGCTCCCTCTCCCCCCCACTGCTCACACTTCTGCCCGATAAATCGTTTCAAGCGCAGCAGCAGCTACAAAGTAAGGGTTGACGACGACTGCGACGCCGACTGCAGCAGCAGCGCAAAACGAAGCTCAGAATGCCAAGCAGAGGCAGCAACTGAAGAAGACTGACGTGGGTTGCTCTCGCAGCAACAACAACAACAACAACAGCAACAACCAGAGATGCAAAATATTACACAAACACACACACACACATACACAGACGTTTGCTTGCACACATACACATGCAAATTGCGCTGCTGCTGTATGTGTAATTGATGCCTAAGAATCGAAAAATATCTGATCCCAAAAACTAAAATATACAAGAATGATAAAAGGTTTAATACCCTGACAACTTGTTATACCATTCGACCAGTAGGGTATACTAACTTTGTGCAAATGTATGTAACAGGCAGAGGGAGGCGTGGCAGTCCCCAGGATCACTAGCCGTTTCGATTGACCCATGTCTGTGTGTGTGTTGATAGGTTGTTATGTTCATGCAAAGTCCCTCATTTTGTCAGATTTTTTCTATGTTATAGTGATCTGATCTGTATGAAGTTTTACAATAATATTATTTATATAGAAAATGTTGCCACTAGCTAGTTTGGTTGCAACCTCTTTAAAAATAACAAAAATATAGGTTCTATACGACATATCGATCCGCTCTGCCTCGCTCCAAGTGTCGAAGTTTCATCATGGTAGCTCTAAAACTAAATTGCAAAAGACCAATGAACCTATACCTAACCTATACCAAGTACCTAGTTCGAAGCGACTGTTGATGCTGATCAAGAATATATACGCATTATAGGGTTGGAGGTAAAAACTTCGGAGGTAAAAACTTCGGGCTAAAATAAATATGCCCTCTGCAAGCGAAGTATAACAATATAAAAGAGAGCAATATATTTTTTTATTCCCTCGCCCCGGTTATGTGTGGATTTGTATGTAATGCAGCTGAGAGACATGAGTGAATTTAACAGTCTTTGAAGTATAGCCAGTTATGTTGTATAGTATGTATGACAAAGAAACCTTTTTGAGCTTGCAAATGAAGTTTCTGAATTAGTTTTGTAGAATGTTATGTCATTTGATTCGAATTTTCATCACAATCAGCTTGAATAAGTTACAAATCAAAATAAAAAGATTTCTAATTTAATGATGGAATAATTGTTTTCCCAGTGAATCATAATTTGGGAAATAAACCAATAAAGAAACTTATTTAAATTATAATTAAAAATAAATTTTAGTTGATGAGCAAAACTCTACAAAAAAAAAAAAGCATATATCATAAGCTTAAGCGAATTAATTATAAGGCAAATAAAATATAAAATAGTATATTATATTATTATCATTTAATTTAAAATCATTTTGGTATCAACATCTTATAGAAAATAATGATGCTTAAGCGCTTTAGAGAAAATTTCTCAATACTTTCTGTGAAGTCAGGAACAACGAGAAAAATAAATATGTTTCAAATTGTTCTGATATAACATATAAAAAACAAACGACTATTGGGCTAATTGGGTGTTGGTGTGTGTGTGTTTGCAGGGGTGTGTGTGCGTTGCAAAGCGTCAACGATTGCTATGGCGCACGATGTCGACTCAAGTTTTAAGATAAGATTAAAAAAGAAACCCAACTGAATCGCAGTCTGTCCGCGTTTGTGTATGGAGTACGGGAGTATGTGTGTGTGTTTGTTGGTGTGTGTGTGTGTGAGGTCTGTTATCTATGAAATCCAGTGACAATGAGCCACTGGTCGGAACAGGCCGCGGTTTTCTGCTGAGCAATGCAAACAGCAGCAGAATTTCTACATTGCGCGACACTCAAGTCTAGTTAGGTACAATGTGTGTAACAGCACGGCAGCGACGGCGACAGCGACAGAGAGCGGAGGAGGCTCACAAAAGATACAAATGTATCTTTAGAGTTCAGTGTGTATGTGTGTGTGTGTGCACAGCAAGCGCTGTTCGAGCTGCAGTCACAAGCTTTGCAGCGACACCTGACTGAAGTTATCTTTACTCTCACACACACACACACTTAAGCGTTGCTCCAACGTCAACCGACCCCTTGACGTTCCCTTCCCTCCCCCCCTTCCCACGTTGCTTCCCCCTCAACCTCATTCCACCACGCCTCAACTGCACAACAGGTGGAATTATTTACTGATAAGCCGCTGATAAAAAACGAGCCCGAGTGCTGGGGCGGGTTTTGGGGCAAATTTTGCCTTTACTGCGATGACTCGTCGCCCGCGCGGAACGGAACGGAACAGTCGCTTCACAGTCGGTTCGGTTCAATGCGACGATGACTGCCGATGACCGATATATATCGCAATTGGAACTGCTCCTGCAACTCAACGCTATCGATTCGTACATCTAAAGACTTTATGAACAACATTCAATCATGGTTTGATCAGATTTGAACTTTAAATCCAAATAAGTTCATAACATTATACTTGATTCTATTATGAACTACATTTCATTGTATTGTATTTATATTTGAACTTTTAACTCTTATAAATTCGCATCATTTCATTAGAAATCTTATTGAAATATTGTTTTGTTCACTTTCAATTGTTTTTAAGCAGTAAAGCATTGACGGATTTCGAATTTATATACAGTTCTTTTATTTTTGGCATATCGCTAACTTCTACAATATTTTCTGCTTTAGTTATGGCATTTTTTGATTAGATTTATCAAAATTGCCTTCAGAAGAACTTTTTAAAAACGTTTCCATATCAAATTATTGAAAAACTAGCCCAGTCGAGAGTGCTCGACTGGGATATACCCGTTACCCAACTGACTAAAACGATTTCTACATCCTTCATACATTGTATTGCATACTTTAGGGAATGGTATAGAAAACAATTACTCTTCAAATTGTTTCTTAAATAACTTCTATGTTAATAATCCGATTGCAACCAAATTTTCAGAAATTATTTAAGCGTTGAGAGTGATTGAGTTTACCAAAAATTAACTGTCCTACATTAAAATTACTTTTGAAAGTCGGTTTTTATCGTTTTTCGGTGGTGAGCTTTAGATTTTCTTATGGACAGACGGACGGACATGGCTATATCGACTCGACTGTTGTTAATGATTAAGAATATATATGGTTTGTGGTGTCTGCCACGCCTCCTTCTGCCTGTTACATACATTTTCGGTTGGCAAAAAGTCATAATACCCTTTTACACCCATGGATAGCGCGTATAATCAGAATTAATCATGTGTTTATCAAGGTTTTTAAGTTTTAACCATGAATAAATCAAGAGATTTTGTCTCTGCACAAATTTTGTCAAATCTCCTGCCGTACTTAACCTCAGTTTGCTCAGCTTAACTATTTCTCTTGCTCTTTTAAGTCAAAATATTTATTTTGTTTCAGCTTTTCTAACCTGAAGTTAAAGTATTTTTTTCACTGATAAGCGCACCACTAGCTCACGTAAGTAAATATAATATGTATGTGTGTGTGTATGTGTCTGTGTATGAGTCTGTCTGTGTGTGTGTATAGATTTGAAATTTTCAATTGTGTTCTCGGCCTGCGAGTTGAGCAAGTTTTAAGTTCTAGCTGACTGTTTGTTGGCTCTTTGATAAGACTGGCCGAAACTAGCTAGCTGACAGTGCCTTGGTCACGCGTCTGCTTGTCTGCGTGTCTGTGGGTGTGTGTGTGTTTGTGGTAAGGTGTATGCATGACTGTGTGGGCAAACTTTTCATTGGTGCCACTTGAGGCCCTCCCGTTTGACAGTTCTATGAATTGCTTTGATGTTCGAAAGAGTTTGGCAAAGGGTTTTCCTTCTACCTCTGGCCCCGCTTGATGGTTGTCCTTTGAACTCTACACATAGAAGGGCAACAGCTTAACGCAAGCTACTGCAAAGTCTACATAGAGTTCCATTCAGAACTCAGTGAAACTAAGATTTACATAACATAAAGCTCAGTCTAATTAATGTACGAGAATCTTCAGTGTTTACGATTGTTTAATGTCTTCCATATTTATGCTCTCTCTTTATGTTTATTAAGAGAGTCGCGATAACTTAAATTTTCGGCCTGCTCTTTATACCAAAAATGCCCTATCGAGTTCAAATGAAAACTACACAAATCTGCAATGAATTGAAAGCTTAACGCTCACCTGAGTTTCTAGCCGGCTACAGTTTGAAATTGGTTCCACCGTTGCCCCGTTTTTGCACGGTGGGTAATAATCAGAGGGGGCTGTGCTGGGCCTGGGCCTGGGCCTGGTCTGCTTGCTCCTGCACTTGGAGGAGAGTGTGTGTGTGTGTAGGTGAGGTTCGTTTGCTCTCACTCTCTCTCTCTCTAGGCCGCAACGAGTGTGGTGTATGAGAGCGTGTGTGTGGCGATGTTATTGATGTTGGCCAACAACATTGAGGGGCGGTGATTCAGTGGACGATCGCTTGGGTTTATTATTAATCTTAATATTTTTCGATTTTCTGTTTTGGTTGCTGTTGTTGTTGTTGCTTTTGTTATTGTTTGTTTTTGGTTTTGATGAAATTTTTGCGCTGTTTTTTTTTGTTGTTGTTTTTGGTTGCGATTGCGCTTCACACACGGCGTATGCGTAATTTTCGTATTGACCAAGCTACAATATATATTTATGTGTCTTTGCCACTCAATCTCGCGCTCTCCCTCTCACTCTCTCTCTCACACTCTCACTCCCTCTGTCTCTCGCTCTCTCTCTCTCTCTCTTTCTCTCGATCTCGCTCTCTCACGTTCTTCCGTTCTTCGTGGCCGACTTTGTTTCTGCGTTGTGCGCTTCTTTGTTGCTTTGATTACGTTTATAGTTCTGCTTCTGTTTCTCTTTCTCTGTTGTTCTCCTGCTTCTCCTCTCTTGCGCTCGTCTTCTATATGTTGTACTTGTTCTTCCTCTTCTCCTTGTTATTGTTGTTGTTTCAAACCTTGGACTAAAATTAAAAATACATAGAAGTGAAATTTGTCAGTACGGCTAGGAGAATCTCACGCCAATTTGTAAACATCAACAACAGTCAAACGTACACATATACAGATACAGACACACACACACACACACACATGCAGGCAGGCACAAATAAACATATGGCAAGCGATGAAAATATCTGTTGAAAAGTGAATGAAAAATCAGCAAAGGCTGCACATGAAATGCGTCTCGACTAAGCCTCGAAATGAGGAGTTCCTTCCTCCCCCCCCTTCTCCACTTCAGCAGAAGTATTACGGCGTCTACCTGACGACGGATAAAATAATTCCTACGTTTGCGACTGGGGCGGGCTTCGCGCTGTCAATGGTTTTGGTGCCGTGGTTAACTCATGCTTTGGGGCGTATTCGCTGCTTGCCTCTAATACTCGGTATCTAATCTGGCGAGAGCGTGCGCGCAGCTTTATCTTATCGCTTTAAAGGTGAGCTTGCGGCTCCGCGCGTTTAACTGTATTATAATACGCGCGTAACTGCAGCACATTCCCCCCACCCCCCTCCTTTTCTATACCCTATAAACTACTCTCCACTCTCCACTGTCTCTGGGGGTGTGTGAGTCAGCAGCAGCAGCAGCAGCAGGTGCTGGTGTTATCCCCCAAATAGAAAGGAGAAAGGGAAGTCGAAGTCATTGTCAGATAAGGGCAGTGCCTACCCTCCTCCCCCCTCACATAAGCCCAGCTTGCAGTGCTACATGTGTGTGTGTATATAGTATACACACATACACACATATGCCATGCAGCGCAGACAAAAAGAACTTACAAACGCTGGCAAAGCCTTCGCGCAGCCTCCGCTTCCGCCGCCGCCTCCTCCCCCCTGAGCAAATGATCTTGCGGTATGCGCTGTGTGAGTGTCTTTTTCAAAATAGACTCACGCACACACACAAGCACACAGGTATAGACTGACTGACAGACAGACGAACAGACAGACAGGAAAAGCGCAAAGCGCGAACACAAGCGTTTTACCATCTCTCTCTCTCTCTTCCCCTTCCTCTCTCGCTCTCTCTCTCTCTCTCTCTTGCTCGGTCTTGCTTTGTGTGGATCCGTTTGTCGGGATTTCGTTTCTCGGCACGAACGAAATAGTCGCAGTCGCAGTCCAATCGAATACTGAAAACTGAATTCAGGCAAACAACTCGAATTGGCCGCAGCCAGCCCCGAGCGCCACGAGCGGCCGAGCAGCCATCGCAGCCTGTTGGCCGCGCGAGCTGAGCAGCCGCCGTCGTTGCCGTCGCGATCGCAGTCGCATTCTCAGCGTCTGCTGCCCGCGCTGCGCTACGCTGCTGCTGCTGTTGCTGCTGCTCTGCGACTGTTGTTGCAGCACCTCCTCCGCCTCCTTTCGCCTGCCTCCCTGTCTGCCTTGTCTTCTGCTCTTCTATAAACCGTACCTACACCTGAAACAACCCTCACCCCACCCGCCCCCGCTTACCTGCCTGCCTGCCTCCTCTTCCCCCTTCACGGTGCCTGCCCTGCCTAGCAGCGCCTATTGAGGTCGAGCTGATCGGGCCCGAGAAAAAGCACCGTGAGGGGTTGGCAATGTTCCAACTAAAAGTTCAAAGTGTGCGTTGTGTGTGTGTACGTGTGTGTGTGTGTGGGCACAATCGAGAGCAACATTTAGAGAGAGAGTGAGAGAGAGATCGCATAGAGAAGGAGAGAGAGAGAGAGCGCAGCTTCATGCCCGAAATTTGAAATTCGGAAATTTCATTCTTGTGTGTGTGTCTTTATGTGTGTGGGTGTGTGTGTGTGTGTGCGGGCACAAACAACAACTTGGGAAAAATAACCTAAACATTTTGGCCAAGTTTCACATTTTGAGCACATTCCATTGGCATTATCCAACGGAAATTGCATTGAAGAATCGAAACGAACTGAACCGAACCGAACCGAACTGTATCAAGGCGA
This sequence comes from Zaprionus capensis, assembly GCA_018903675.1. Classification (NCBI taxonomy): domain Eukaryota; kingdom Metazoa; phylum Arthropoda; class Insecta; order Diptera; family Drosophilidae; genus Zaprionus; species Zaprionus capensis. The sequence goes on along the minus strand of JAEIFN010001073.1, from coordinate 7,714,474 downwards.
GAGATGGATTGAAGCACGGGGGTCACAACAAGGTAGCCAGGCACAGTTCCAACCCGAATTTTACAAGTTGTTCAAATCTTTTGAAACTGGAGAAGCTTCAGAGATCTTTAATGGCTTCTGTAGTTTGCATTTGCCTTGATTTCATTTCGAAAACCTTTTTCGAAACACTTTGGAAACTTCCAAAGAAACGAATTTCATATCTTCATATTGATTATCTTGTCTACGTATACAAAAACTATTCTTCCGAATCGAACAATAAGTATATTAAATCTTTAAGTGAACTGTAGAACACTTCTAATACTCAGTTATCTACTGGGAATCTTTATTGCAACCTTTCGTTTCTTTACTAACCTAAAAGAAACCAATTTGATTATCATATTGAAAATCTTACTTAGTTTACTAAAGTTTTCATCTCAAAATCTAGAATTCATTGCTTAATAAAAGCATTTAGCGACTTTGGCAAGCTAGCGAATGATTAAGTGTCAGATTGATCGTATAATACTTCCCGATTGCATATAAATAATTTTCTTGCAAAAACATACAATGGGAAATGAAGTAGATCATATAATACTCCCCGATGAATATCAATAATTCTTTCTCTAAGCTCGTTTTCAAACAACTTTCAACTTGTTTATTCATTTTTTTGCATTTCTTTATCATGATTAAGATACGGAATTAGATTGATCCAATAATACTCCCCAATGAATATCACTTATAATCTTTTCAAATTCGTTAATGTTCTTTAAGCTCCTTTTTTGAAAAATTTCAAGTTTTGTGGATATATTTTGGAAATATCTTCAAAGCTAAATCGAGAGCACAGAATAATAGTCCTAAAGACTTAAAGTCAAAGTTTAGTGGAGTTTTTCCCCCCAAGTTGAGGAGTAACAATTTTGTAAACTTGCCTTTAAGGATTTGAACGGGAACAGCTTTAACTAGGGACTTTCAATTTGATAGAGAGGTAACACCACCGTTAGTTATTTAGCGCGTTCACTTAGTCAGCTCAGTCGAGTCGTGAGCACGCGACTGTACTTGGGGTGCCTTGGGCCAACTTGGCAACTCTTGGCAGCTGAAATATATACCGAGAGCTGATGATACTGAGATTCTTTGACTTTATAAATAGACGCGGATGAGACAAGATGCGAGACCAGACGAGATGAGAGCAATGAAAATCGTTAGTGCGATCGTCTCTCAGTCTCTGTGTGTGTGTGTGTGTCTGTGATTCATATATAGATTTACACATCTGTAGTAGAATTGTAGTACATTATTAGGCAGAGTTTAAGCTTTCTGGATCTTCGGATGGAAATTATGAAAAAATTAATGGCCAGCCCCGTGTGTGAGTTTTTTTCATGTTGAGGTTTTTCCTTTGAGTTTTTCAGTGTTTTTTGAATTTTGTCTGCGCTTTTCTTTTTTTATTTTAGGCTTGCTGCTTTTCTGTTGCTTCTTTTTTTCGGGGGAAACTCGAAACTAATGAGGTCGTCACGTACGCTTATGGGCACGTAGGCGTTGCGTCATGGGGCACCCTGGACTTGGCTGTGAATAGATGGAGAGTTGGACGGGGATGGCTTCCTTCTCTGCTGCCTGCTTCCTCCGTTTTTCCCTCTCTGTCTCTCTATATATATCTCTCTCTCTCTCTCTCGCTCGCAGGCCTGCTCTCTTCGCGTATCTTCAGTGTAAACAAAAGCGGGTCCAATCAAGTTGCGAGAGCATTCGAATTGCATTTCTTTCTCTTGCGCACTTGAGCGCGCCTCGAAGCGAAGGAACAAGAGAAGGCAAGGGGGGCGGGGCGTCGGGGGGGATGTGCAAGGGGTTCCGGGTGTATATTGCAAGATATAACCATACAATACATATGCTCTCTCTGCCCTGCGGCTCTTTTCACTTGCTCGGCTCTTGAGGGAAAATTCATTGCGTTGGTTTTTCTTGGCACTCGAATTGGTTTTTCCTCGCCTAGTCGCCGCCTGTGCCGCGATTTGAGTTCAAATTTATTTTTGGCAGCATCTTATGTTGTTGTTGTTGTTATTGCTGCTGTCGCTGTCGGCGTCAGCATCAACGTCGACGTCGCTGCGCAGTCTCAGGCAAGGCGGAGCGGAGCGGAGCGAAGGCCTCTCAGGGGTAAGTCAAATGGCAACTAAGAACCTGGGATCAGGCCCAGCAACGGCAACGTCTGCTTGTCTGCGCGCCTGCGTCTGTATCTGTAGCTGTGTATCTTTGTATCTCTGTATCTGTAGCTGCCTGTTAGTGCATGCGCCGTTTGATATCAGTGCGTCTGTGTTTGTATAATCCATTTAAAGGTAATTGAACTTAACTGCAGGGCACCTAGGCATTAGACCCGAGACCAGAGCCGAGCTGAGCTAAGCGCAAAAGAGGGAGAGAGACAGAGAAAGAGAAGGAGACAAAGAGAGAGAGAGGAAGAGCGTTTGATAAAGTGCGCTGAAATGAGCGCTATAAATGGCCAAGCCAAAAATAAACGAAATGAAGCTTTGACTACACCGCATGGGGCTGCCCTGCCAAAAAGGGATAGACAATGAGAAGAGAGAGATAGAAAGACAGAGACAGAGACAGAGAGAGGGAGAGAGAGATCGTGAGCAATGTGTTAGATGAAATAGTTCTAAACTTAAAGATGACGAGTTCTGGCGCATTTCAAAAATAGCATCAAGTAGTTTAGATGGATTAGACATAGAACAGCTCCACAATTCTGGGAAAGTCTGTGTGTGTGTGTGTTTAGAATCTCTGGCTATCTTCAAGATACTGAAATACATAACAGATCAAATGAGTTGAAAATCGAAGCTAGATCAATAGAAATTCATTCCTAAATGATTCCAACATCTTCAACAGTTTTGTTTGCTGGTATTATTGAAATTAGTGAAGCACCTTCCTAGCTCTGTGAAAATTGCACTTCCTCAAGCCATTAAAGCTTTCTAAAGCTTATAAAGCTCTGCAAAGTGAGAGAACTTTGCCTTCTCTCTCTCTCTGAGAGGCGATCTTCGGATAAGTTTCACGTTTGTGTGGCACGGCAAACAACAGCTGCGAGTCCAACTCAAAATAATGTTCGCTCTGTCGATATTTTTAGGCAAATGCATCATTAAAATGGAAATGGAAAAACGAACACAAAAAGTTTTCCCTCTCGACGTTTTGGAAAATGATCAAATCTCGAGTTGCGCCATAAGGTGGCAAGGTGTTCGTGTGTGTGTGTTCAACAGACAGAGTGGAGAGGAAGGGAGGTGAGAGGAGAGCCCCTCAATAGTTTATTTGGGACAGTGCGTTCGTTATTTGACTTGCTCCCCAAAAGCCAAAGTTGAAAGCACCAAATGGGCCGCGTGCAGCGTATAAATAAATATAGAATTCAAATCGCAACGGGAAGATACACAAATAAACACACACATACACACACACACTTGCACGTATATGGAGTTGTCAGGCTAAGTGGGTTAACTGTAAGCTAGCCAAAAAAACAAATGAAATAAAAAATTCCATTGCAACAAATCGATAACAATTAATTTGAACGTCAACTGCAACTGATGATTGCGAAAACAAACAACGCAGGCACAACGTGTGTGTGTGTGAGTGTGCCAGCAGGCAGGAAAAAATCCGCGCTCGAACCAGTGTTGCCAAAAGAATAGCCAAATGATGTAAAACAGATAAAGCTGAATTGTATGCATTATTAAAAATAAAGCTAGTTTTCACTTTTGTATTTAAAAAAGTCAGACTTGACGGGAAACTGGCTAAATTGACAGCACTGGCTGGAACATCAGCAACAGAGCAACACACACTCGCAGGCACAAAGCCGCAAATACAACTACAACTACAGCGTCAGAGCCGCGACAAAGCGAGCACGTAGCATGGTTCGGCTCGGCTCGTCTCGGCTCAAGCACAGAGCCGAAGGCAGCGCAAGCTTTGTGCAAAGGACAAAGCTCGTCCCGTGTGTATGAGTGTGTGTGTGTTTGTGTGGCCCAGCGCCAAAGCGTGTGTTGATGTCATAACTAACGGCGAAAACTCGCACAAAGCGCAGCCAAGGATAATGCGGGACGACGGCGACAGAACGTCTCACACACACATAGGGTTGCCAGATGTGTCTCGTGTGAAATCAGTAGTATTCCTCTTTTCAAAACCAACTCACACTCTTATAAAAGACGTCTTATACTTTACATACGATCATTGCTTTCAGTAATTTCTAAACAAAATTAGTAAACCGTCTCAAAATAAAGGAGACTTACTGATAAATCAGTTGATATGGCAGCCCTGAACTCACAGAGACGAACACTCACACACACACGCAGACGTACACATACAGCTGAGCCACCCATTTTGAAACACGTTTTAAGACACAGTCGTCATCCATCCAGTCAGGGGGGTTGGTTGAAAGCAAGTAACAACAACAACAACAAAAACTGGCAATCCGAATCCGGCTCAAGGGAAGCTGCGCAGCCGAGCCGAGCTGTGGCCGCGGTTCGAAACGCTGCTTGGGGTGGAAATCATACACACACTAACACAGGCATATAGTCAGCGTGACAGAGCACTCCAATTGGATTTTTCCATGTTTTAAGACTGGAATAAACTCACGCTTAGCATCAAACAGAAAAAAAACCCAAGCAAAATGTATGACAACTCACACACACAAAAACACGCGCGCGCGGTTATTTTACACACACATAGGACAGACACACACATGGTCACGTAGATGTTTTTTATACGCACGCAAATTGTACGCTCAATTTATTTGCACAGCATATTGAAGAGATTTTGAGCTAGACTTTGCCACTGCCACTGCCTCTATGCCACCTTGCCACTTACCACATGCACACAGCACTCGTAGCACGCAGCACGTTGCACCCACGCCGTTGTCCCGTTTGTGGTTCGCTGCTGTTTTGTTTACACTTTACAAATATAATTCGCACACACGCACACATACAGACAACACGAATGATATCAATTTTGGTAACACTTTGTGTCAACTGTCAGCTCTTAACAAGCCCACAATAACAACATGAACAACAACTGCAACACAAATAACAATAATAATAATAATAATAAGAGAATCAAAAGTCACAAACAAATATTTCCAAAACTGAACAAAAAACATAAAAAATAAATAAATACAAGATTCAACACAACAACAACAGCAACGACAAAAAAAGGAATACGAAAATTGTACGTACGTTTAAAAGGGCGGCGAGCACGCAGCAGAAACAGAAAGAAACGAACGAACGCGTTTAACAGTTGTCGGCAAATGCCCAGAATATTTTTTGTTGTTGCGCGGTCGACGTCGCTGCTTTGCTGTGTTGCTGTCTCTCTGCTTTGCCCTGGCTTGCACACGATTCCGATTCCTTGCTTGCCACACAATACGCATACACACACACATGCACATACACACGCGCAGAACGTCAGTTTGATTTACTTGGCGCGAGTGAAAGATTTGAAAAGCGTCGTCTAAGAAAGACAAAAAGGATGGATAGGGTTGCCGTATCTACTGATTTATCAGTTATCTGCTGATTTCTACACTGTATACTGATTTTTTTTTAAATTTTGCAAGCTTTGCGTGCACTCGAATTTAAAAACTTATTTTTTAAGATATGTGCTAACCAAGGAACACCGAACGTATATAGGCAGTTAATAGTGTCCCTGATAATGCTCACAGTTACAGTATGTAATCGAATGTATGTACACATACATATATTAACGTCGAATTATTTATATACCAACCAATTAATATACATATGTATATATGTATAATTAGCACGCCATGCGCCCAACCCAAAGAAAAATGATCATTTGAAAGTACAAAAAAAGGAAGGAAGGTGGGGAGGGGTGTAGATAAACTACTGACTTCACAAGAAACGCATCTGGCAATCCCTTACGAAGAGAGAAAGCATAAATTTCTTATTGTACTTCTGTTTAATATTATTACGTTAAATATGCTGCGCCGCTCTTTAATTGCTATCGATAATTCGAGCAGCTCTTGTGGTGAGAGTTGCCAGTGCGATGCAATAATTCACCGCTGTGCCGTGTACGGCAGCTCTGCCCCCCCTTTTAACAGTGCCTATTCCACACCCCATGGAGTTTGCCCAAATAAAAACAAGTCGATTTTATCATGTAAAAATATCGTATGTATTTATTTAATACAAAATTATTACTCTTATTAAATTTGGTTGAATTTTCCTTAGGTTGTTAGAAGTAAAAAAAAAGGATAATCATATATTCTAGCTTTGTGTTTAATTGTTGTTTAAGCTTAGGATGAGACAAAAAAAATATACCTAAAACATATTATATATAAGGCGAAAAAAAACATTAATTTCAGTAAGATCTATTGTTGTTTATAGTTATTAGCATCTCTCGTCAATTTGCTTAGCGAAATAAATAAATACTTTTGACATCTTAGCAAAGTAATGAAAATGATCTTCTTGATAGCATGATGATGTTTTTTTGTTTACAACTAAGCTGTGTATCTTTTCGTTTTTGTAATTTATGCGAACGTAAATTATGATGACAATTATTTAATCCTTCCTTTGACTGCCTTAAAGCAAAATTACAAAAAATATTTATGTATGTATGTATTGTATGTCTATACGTTATGTATATGTTCATCTTTTAATTTATATGCTTATATATAAATATATATGTGTATATATATTTGTATATAGGTTAACGTAATTTTATAATTTTTATTTACATGTCGAATTCTGTTTTCTGTGTTGGTCTGTCTGTCTGTTTCTTTCTGTCTCACTATCTCTTACTGTGAGTGCATGTGTGTACACACTCCTACGGGTTTTGGGCCCGTTACAAAATCAAATTCTATTCACGTTCAACTTCATCTAACTAATTAATTAGGTTTCTTTTTAGCATTTGTACTTGAAATTTTGAAACGCGTTGGCAGCGCCGCTCCTTATAGTTTTGCTCTCTCCTATTTATGCTTGCTCTCTCTCCCTCTCTCGCTCATTTAACGTCGGCGCGACGTTGTCCCCGACGTCGAACTCGTTCGGCTGCGCGCACCGTAACAGCTGATGGCCGTCACCAGTGTTGCCATTGCATTGTTATTATTACCGTGGTTAATGTTGTTGTTGCTATTGTTGCTGCTGCGCAATGACCAACGCTTGCCCAAATCAGCTGCTGCCGCCAGCGCAGCCGTGTAGGCGCGCGTACCAATTGCCAATGTCGGCACAACCGCATTGAGTTTCTTTGGCGACGGCGGAGGACGCGCTGCAATGGCGCCGCTGCATGACTGCAGTCGCGTCGGTTTGCTAAACTGGCCGGCTACACTGCCAGTGTTGCCACTGCCGCTGCCGCCCAACTGTGATGCGATTAATGTGCTGCGCCGTAAGCTGCGTCGCTGCTCGCGTTCATCGTTGCTGCGCCGCAACCGGCGTGCGCTGCCCACTTGCACGGATGCTGTCGCTGTTGTTGGCGTTGCCGGCTTGTTAAATGTGTGATTAGACTTGTTGTGGTTGTTGTCGTTGTTGTTATTGCTGCTGCTGCCGGTGCTGGTGTTATTATTATTGCCAGTGCTTCCAGTATTTTTGTTGTTATTGCTGCCGACGCCGCTACCACTGTTGCTGCCATTGTTATTCTGCGTTACCTGCGCCTGCGTCACATTACGCGTGCGCAGCGTTCGCTTTGTCAAGTCCAAACTGCCCAGCTGACCCAGCTGACAGATGCTGCTGCGCAGTTGACGCTTGCTAACGCTGCCGCTGGTGGCCAAGCTGAGGCTGTGACTGCGACGCGTCATCATGACACTGCCGCCGCTACCGACGCTGTTGGCGACGCTGCGTCGACGACTGCCGTTGCCTGTATTGCTGTTGTTGTTGACTGCGGTGTTATTGTTGCTACTACTGCTGGGCACTGTGTCGCTGCTGTTGCTGCTGCCGCTGCCGCCACTGCTGTTGTTGTTGTTTTGGTTGTTGCTGCTGCTGCTGCCGTAGGCAACTATTGCAGTTGCGCTGGCGCTGATGTACGACTTTGGCTTGCCGTGCTTGAACAGCTGACGGCGTCGCGTCTGCATGTGTTGATGATTCTCATTGGGAACGTTGCGATACCGACGCATTTGCCGTCTCAGCTTAGGCTCTGTCTGCAACTGCTGCTGAGGGGCCTGTTGCTGCTGTGGCTGTTGGGTAGGTTGCTGCGGCTGCGGCTGCAACGGCTGAGGTAACTCACTATGCGGCTCTGTCTTTGACGTGCAGGTTTCCATTTTCTCCACATCAACTTCCATGTCCGCCTCCGTTGTGGGTGTAGGCGTGGCTGGCAACGTTGAGCTCACCTCATTATCCTGCAATGTTGCCACATTCTCACTCCATGTGTCAGCAGCAGCATAAACAAACTCTGTTTGGCCCAAACTGGTTGAGGAACTGCAACTGGAACTGGCCTCGACGAGCAACAGTTGCTGTTGCTGCTGTCGTTCCAATGCCACTTGCTGCTCCTCCTCGCGCTCCTGTTGCAGCAGCTCATTCAAGGCCAGAAGCTCCGTTGGCTGCTCCACATACGTTGTTGCCGGCTGCCACCTGTTGCTGCTGTGTTGCTGCTCCTGTTCGTGGTGTTGTTGTTGTTGTTGCTGCTGCTGCTGTTGCTGCTCGCGTCTCGTCTCCAGCTGAGTGAGAGAGTAACCTTCCTGCTGCTGATACTGTCGCTGCTCCTGCAGTATCTCATCCATTATGCTGCGCGTTTTATTCAGCAAATGATTCTGCTGCTGCTGCTGTTCCTCTTCCAGTTGCTGTTGCTGGTTGTGGTGCTGTTGCTGCTGCTGTGACTGTTGCTGCTCTTGTTGTTGTTGTTGTTCCTGCGTGCGCGCCGCCTGCTGTTCATTCAGCAAGGAATTGTACGACTCAGCGAAACTAAACTCGGTCGTAGCGCTCACTGCAGCCCCGTAACTATTAAAGCCATGTCCCATATCCTGTTCCAGTCCACACAGTTCGGTCCTGGTGTGGCAACTGGTGCTCCTGCTACCCGTGTACATCTCTAGTATGGGTTCCGTATGGGCATCTCCATCCGTAGCTATTTTCCTTTGGATTTCTCGCTGTCGCTGCTGGTCTTCCTGATCGATTTGGTAAAATTTCGCCCACAATGCTGCAGCCGATTGTCTCACAGGCTTGCGCCAATGGGCATCTCCATCCGTACCTATTTCCCTTTCGGTTCCTCGCTGTTCGCGCTGGTGAAATTTCGCCCACGATGCTGCAACCGATGAACACACAGGCTTGCGCCAATATTTGCTACGCTGCAGTACAGGGGCTGCCTCCTCACCATCCTGCTCATCGTGGTTCTGATCCTCGCCTTCCTCATCTGTCTCGTATTCCTCTTCACTGTAATAGTCAAAGTTGCGATACGGCTCCGGCGGCAAATGACGCTTGGCCAAGGCACTGTAGGGCGTGTCATGTAGATATTCCTTCTCCTCAATAACGTCACATAGCTCATCCACATCGAGATCCTCGTGCTCCAACTCCTCACCCAATTCAGCTGGATATTTATTTTCCGTATCCAATGGCTCCACCAGTTCCAGCATATCGACGTCTGTGCAATTGTTGCTCATAGCAGCAGCAACGTCAGCTGTTATAGTTTCTGCTGTTGCCACCGCCGTTGCAGTAGTTGCAGCTGCTGCTGCTGTTGCTGCTGGTGATGATGATGATGGTGTTACTCCAGCTTCAGATGCCGGTGACAGTATCACAGTTACTACGGACGTATTGTCCGCACGCATCTTTTTGGTTGCCCACGTCTTGAGGGCTTTGTCGACCAGCGCCTTGCTGGGATTCATCACATCCTGCTCGCGCAGGCATTCGCCGAGGAGATGCTTCTCACGCACCGAGTCTACTGCCTCCTGTGGTGTCACCACGTTCCATAGACCGTCGGTGCCGAAAATGAGACATCTGCAAATGAAGAATGGATTCAATATGCATTCAAAGTTGTGAAAAGAAAAGTGAAGAGAAAGAAAGAGTAGAAGTGAAATTTACCTGAACGTGCTGGGATCTATTTTGACCACCTTAACATCTGGATCAGGACTAACGACAAACTCCTTACAACGCGAATTATAACTCCACAAATCGCCCAGGGAACGTGCCACCGCCAGAAATGGTATATCATCGACCAGAGTGCGTCGCTTGATGGGACCACGATGCAACGGATTGCGTGGACGATTCCAGACAACACGCGGTACACCAGATTTAATGGCCACCTGACCGCCGGAACGCTGGATACGCGACTTCTCTGCAATCGATTCGGGCTTGTGATCTGTTGTCAGTTGTTTGGCCCGCCAGCGTCGCTCGTTGGGATTCTGATAGCCCAGCACGATGCCTGAATCGCCGACATGACCAATGTAGATCTTTTCCCGACGCATAAACGCCACTGTCGCTGTTGTTCCGGCCGTGCTGAGGTGCCCATTTGCAGTGCGGGGCCATTTTTCTGTAGATAATACAACAATAAAATAAATAAACAAACTGTTTAATGGTCGGAAAATTTTGTTCAAACTAAACTATTATTTCTAGTTCAATATACTATACTACTTCTTCTAATTATACTATACATAGGTATATTGTCATACTCTCATCAACAATTGTTGTTAAAAGTTTCTCTCTTTAATTAATTTACAACTGCAAATCAAAACAATCTTGGACTTGTGACGTCATGCGATAAGCTGGTGAAACAAAAACAACCTTCTTAGCAGTGCTGTGATGTTATCTGCTCTTGACACTAGTGTTGTCTTGCTCTAACCCATGGTTATTATATGTGAACACAGCGGGGTTGCCAGCATATATCATGGTGCAACCATATGGCAAGTCTATGGAATATTCCATTCGCAGGTAGCCAGCAATCGATAAACGATTACTCTGAGTGTTGTATTTATATACACAGCATACATATTGTTCGCCTCCCCATTACAAATACTATATAACTGACTTCTTCACTCACCTTGCTCCCGCCACATGGCAAAGTGTGTACCGATATAGCCCTCTCGAATGGCGCGTAACACATCCTCGTCGTTATCGGACCAGAACAGCTTTTGTTTAACAATTTCCAGCATAAGATGCTCCTTGGCAAACAGTGCCGCCTCGGTGCCGCCATGTCCGTCATAGATGCCAAAGAAGGCGTACTCCAGTTCGTGCGTCAATGGCGATTCCTGATAAGCAACGGAGAACTGATCCTCCATATACTTTCGTCCACCTTGACTGCACTGTCCTGTCACTCGCATATTGACACCCAATGTTGGTGTGGCAGCAGCGGTGCTTCCTTTACTGCGTTGCCTGCTGCTGGAGTTGCCTCCAGCTTTGGTGCGCATCGGGGCAGTCCCGTTGCTGCCATCGCTGGTGGTCGCTATGGGCGTGACTGTGGGATCACCCTGTTGACCAACTGTTCTTTGGTTGTCGCGCGCTGGTCTCGAGTGAACAACAACATCAAGCAATGTATTGCTGTTGTTGTTGACCCGGGAACAGCGCTGTTGTGGCAACGCAGATGTTGGTATTGTGTCTGGATTTGGATTGGGATTTGCATCTGTATAGTAATTTATGACATCGTATTCGACATGGGCCACATCCTGTTCTGTTTCCATTAGACAACTGTTGTTGTTTACTGTTGTCGTTGCTGTTCCTTGCATGCTTGATAGCATTTTTTCATTTATTGAAGAGAGGGCGGGGAGTTAAGGCTGTAGCCGGCGCCTGATTTGTACTTGTTTTGGTTTTGTTTATGTTGCTGCTTCTTCTTGCTTGTTGTTGTTGTGCTTCGTCTTTCAGAGCAGTGTTGTAATTTCTTGTGACATTTGGCACTCGCACTCCAATATTGGCTGCACTGTTGCACTATCTCGTTCCCACACAAATCGCACACGCTATGAGTGCAAGCGAGAACACTGCTGTCTCGCCCTTTGTTTGCCAACGCTGGGCGTGTGAGCATGTATGTGTGTCTCTGTAGTATTTTGGTTGGCCAGTGTGAGCTACTGCCTGCTTCTTACTTTTTGTTGTTGTTGTATTTTTTTCTTTTTCGTTGGTATTTTGATTTTTGTATTGAAAACCGCCGCCAATTTATATCGCCTGCTCGTGCTTTTTCTCCTTCGATTTACCCTGTGATTCCCTTTAATGCTTTATTAGAGTAAAACGATGGGAAAATATGCATTCAATGCCAGTTGCAATTTCACCTTGATGGAAACTTGGATTATGCGCGGGCTTTGCAAACACATACAAAACTCGTTTGCAGCCTCTTTTTTAAATTGTATAGTTGATGTTGTTGTTGAAGCCGTTGCAAAAGTGTTCCTTCTTTTTGGATTTGCAGTAGTTTTCGTCGTTGAGCATTTTCATAAGAATTATTTCAAAATGAGCACGTACACACACACACACCACAGCAAATTGTTAATAACACAAAAACGAAATCAAATAGAAAGCAAGCGAACGAACGAACGAACGGAGAGCAGCAGAGTTGTAGCAGTAGCGTAAGTTTGACGATAAAAAAACAACTGAACAGCGCGCTGCGACTCGTTTGTGCTGCCAACTCACAAAATAAGCGGGGCAGGCAGGCCACTCTGGCACACACTCACACACACACATATACGCGAGCTCTTGGTATATACACAATTGTATATACATACATACAAGCACACATCCGTTTGTTTGTATGTATGAGAACGGGCGAACAACTGTGCCTGGGTTGCCAGATAGCTTGCGACCAAAATTGTGAAATTGCATTATAGACGACACAGGGTTGCGGTGACGCGCAAGAGATCTTTGCTTATGACAGGTTTGCGTAACCCCCAACTAAGGTTGGCGCGGTTCTTCTAAGTTCGAAGTGCAATCTTGTCACATAGTAGGCAAAAGCGATGCATATAATAGAAAAGATATTTCAATCAGTTGTCTTAAAAGTAATTTAAAATAGCAAGAAACAGCAGATCTTCAATAACATTGGAATACACGTGAACATTAAACTCATTGTTCGGAATTCATATTTATATATTAAACATATTAAATAAAATATAAGGGAGCAATATTAGTGAGATTTTGCAATGAAGTTTATTTATTTAAGTTATTTTGGGTTTACTCTACAATTTTTTCGCATTGGAATATTTGAAATATCAACTATTGCTAGCTAACGACCACACCCTGCAAGGCACAATTTGTGTGCCTATCTGGCAGCCCTGAAATATTAGTCATCGACGGCGCGCGCTTCAATGCTCTTTCGTGTTGTTGCTACTTTGCGGGTTTTATCCCACACTCATGCACACACACACATACATAGCCTTTGTATGTTTATAGCTGACACTAATAGCTATCAACAGTCTATAGTGTACTCGCTCGCACCTCTGTATGTGGGTATTGTTAATGACTGTTGCTGGCTTCTACTACTAGTCATCGTCATGCTGCTTTCGTTTCAGCCATTGTAAGGCGAACAAACGAAAATTTCCAATTTTAATGTCAGCCCATGCACACATGGTAGGTATAACAATGTGTATATTGTACATATGTGAATGCAAATTGTATGCGATAGTACATATACATGAGTGGTTATGCACTTGTTTTAAAAATAATTATTTACGATTTTTACGTCGATCATGGGGTGTGCGGTTGGCGTCAAAAATAATTGAAAATGTAACATTTGAAAATGCGTTTTTTGAGGCTGTCAGGCGGTTTGATCGAAGCTGGAGGGCAACACTTAAAACCGATAGCAACCCTAAAATTGGTGTAGCCGTTTTTTTTTTATATGATGCCTTGATACTGAGCGGGTGTGTGTGTAAGAGTGCATGTGTGAATGCCTATGCCTGAGTTGAGTTCCCCTTCCCCAACGGCCACAATATATTTTGAGTCTGCCTTTCGTAGTATTATTACATAATTAAATTAAATACAACTTCTTTAAATACATATTAAATGGGCAGCCTATATTTAATTGATTAATATTGATTTTTAGTGACTTACTATTGATTCTATATGTAATGTTATTCATTTATTTAAATAATAACATCGCCTAACACTGTGTCGAATTGCAGTGTTACACAACACTGTAGCTGGTAACGATTTTAATGATTTTATTGTGTAGGCATAAACGTAAACATATTCTTACTGATTTGTAAATTTACGATTTGAATTTAGAAAAGCATAATTTCAAAATAAATATAAGGAATTCATTAACGAATTGATTTAATCAATTAGAATTTGAAGTCGTCAATTCGCGCCATTCAGCTGTTCCCGTTAAATGCAACTCTTCTTTTCTATCGCTGTCACCAGTGATGTCACTAATAAGTGCTATCTCAGTTACTTAACTGCCGGATAACGACTACTTTATGAAAAAATAGTGATTTTAGTGTAATTTTATCTCCAAGTAACATATTCATAATATCTGTTCAAGATGTTTAAGGCAGGGTTTTAATAATATTGTATCTTATTGATGTAATGCTCAACTTTATTCGAATATAAACTCAAAAAGTATTCGTTTGTAGATCAATATTCGTTACAAGCATTCGTTTCACTGCTGCCAGACGCAGCCTGCCAGAAGCGGCCTGTCAGACGCCGCCTCAATATAGCCAATCAGTGACGAGCTACATAATTCGTATGTCGCCTTCAACACTAACGGCATTTGGGGCCCTCTCGACTGCTACGAATTCGATCGAAACAGTTCATCACAGGCAGGCAAACAGTTCTCATCAGAGTGCGTTCCCTACTGAAGTGCTTTTTCAATTTAGTCACGACGAGTGCGCTTAGCGGTAAACACAACTATTGAGATTAACTAATAGTTCCCCTTGCTAACAGAATATAAGAATTGTGTGCCAACAAAATATTTTGTTAATTTTTGTTCATGTTTTTTTTCTAAAGTGCAAATTGCGGTGTCAAAATTAATTTGTATTGAGTGCAAAATTGCCAAAAAGGAGCTGACACACACTCACACTTACACACGCATTCTGACATACACACACACACACACTCCCACTTTTACATTTACCTTAATAGGTTAGGGCTGAAAGTATTTTGCGCATTTTTTAGCTGAGATTATTCAAAATTTGCATTAATTGGTTGACAGCTGTTGAATTAACAGCAAGGCCGCCAAAAATACTTGAGCATTAAATCTTTTTGTCTTGGCACGCGGCAAATGATCCCGCGAAACTCCCAGAATAAAGAACTAGCTAATACAACATTCGACTAGAAATACCCTTTACTACTTAGAGAAACTTTTCAATTAGATACATTTTAGGCGCATATATATAGATACGTGTAGGTAGACCTAATACAAGCTACAACAAGATAACCGCGCGCCACTTACACACAACTGTGATATACCCATTCACTTCACATTCATTAATGGGTATAGGAGATAACAATAACTAAGGTAAGTGCATTGTAAACGCTCGTGAGAAATGTTCTGAATGAAGTTGTGCAATAAATTCCCGTACACACTGCATCTGTGTGTGAGAGTGTGTGTGTGTGTGTGTGTGTGTGTGTGTGTGTGTGTGTGTGTGTGTGTGTGTGTGTGTGTGTGTGTGGTGCATGGACAAAACAATTGCCGAATGAATTCCCATAGAGCACTACCGAAAAACTGCAACTAGCTCTGCCTGCAGCAGCAGCAGTTAGCGTGGCGACCGCCAACTTCAACGGCGATGCCGATACCGAATCCGCAGCCTACGCCGCTGCTGGCCTACGCATTCAGCGATTTGTTGTCGGCCGAAACTATTGTCTGTCTGTCTGGCTTATAATCAAATAAAAGGTCCATGTTTCTATGTTGACGTCATTTGTTATTTCGGTGTGTTTTTTGTGTATTTTTGTTTTTGCCTAATCTGGCGCTTAATTTATGAGCATGCCTTGAGAGGTAATTATGGAGCTTGAAGCTTGTATCTTTCTAGCAACAGATTTGATAAGTTGATTGTCGTGGGAGTATGAATGCGCGCACACACATATGCACGCACAGATTTGAATTACCGAAGCCCGATTGGCGCGCGCTCCTTCTTTCATCTTAATTTCCCCTCTCTTTATTTTTGCACTTGTTTCTTTAATGGTTATTTGATCCGTGCATAAATATTATAGCTTATTTTTAGGCTTCGTCAGCAAGGAATATGCTGGATTTGCATTTTATTTCCTTTAAAATCGGAGTAAATATAAATATTTGCACTGATTTTGAAATAATATACAAAATTCTAAAATTACTTGCAATTTATTTTCTTATTTCTTGCTGTTTGAAGAATATAAACTCGTATTAAGGCATAACATATCGAGATATCATTTAAAAAGTTATTTTATTGAATAATTTAGACATTATATGATGGTAATAAAACGTAGAATGCTTTGCACGTGTTGCCTGCGCAGCTTCTTAAAAGCGCGCCTCACATGTTGTTCGGCTCACCAGATTTTTAATTGATAAATTTCAAAATAATCAATCATAATGGAGATATATAAAAATAAATTAATAAAATTGTCTCAGGTGATGCTTATTCTCGCCTTATGATGGGCAACAAAGCTGTCTCCGTTATATCAAATGCCAATCTACTTTTTAATTGACTTAATCAACGCATCCATCTCGCAGCCTCGCCTGTCTCCAGGATATTATCTGTGGGGCTCTGTCATATTCATGATGCGTCCTGTGTGGTCCTTCTACATTGTCACAGACTCATAATCATCTGCCTCCTGCCTGCCAATTGCTGCATCCTTTTGCACTTCAATGAATTTCCATAAATTTATTAAAGCAGATGAACAAAAGCGACAAAGCATGGATGAGAGAGATGCACGAACAAACGAGATAGCAATAAAGAGACAGAGAAGGGAAATGAAAAAGTTACAACTGTAGCCCTTCCTCTTGCCTGTCTCTCTGTGTGTGTGTGGTCACTTTTCATATATTTTACTGTTGACCTACTCCCCCTCTCTTCCTGTCTGCCTCTCTGTTACCTTCTCTGTTTCACTTTTAGCAACTGCCGCACCATCAATGAGTCAGTTATAGTTACAGTTACTTCACTTAGTCAGCAAACTATTACGAACATTTCCCGTTTTCATCCCCTCTTGCATTTAATTATTCATTGTTAAACGCGCCAAATTGGAACACGATTAATCGATGTTCCTTCTTTGTATCCTTCGTTTGCGGTTTCCCTCTGTGCTCGTTTTCTGTGGAAAAGAAATGCAATTACAAATTGCAAAACTCTTTGTAACTTTCAACATTTATTTCGACATTTCGACAGTGTTCTCAAATCTTTCTTACTGTTTGCCTTACAAACATTCAGTTTATACTTGCGGGTATACATATGTAACAGGTAGAAGGCATATTCAGCATGTGAGAACAGGATTTGCAAGCGTATTCAAGTTACAAATTCGAGCATATTCAAATTTGTGAATTACTCAAGCAAATTTGTTAATTACCATACCTTCTATTACTGCTGTTCTAATGCTTCCTTTGCATTCAATTCAATTAAATAGTTTTGCCAGTATTGTATATCATATAGTAAGTCTTCTGCCCACCTACCTCCCTCCCTCCCCATTTTGTGGCTAGAGTGTTGTATTTTCTCTGTAATTTTGTATTTTGCAAATTAACCCTCTAATGCCCAACCCCGCCTTTTGGCGGGTTGCAATAGAACTGCGTACAAAAACTGCGTAGTTAATTTTATTCAAAAAAAGGGAATCACATATATTTTAGGACATTTCATTTTGCATGTATGTGTACATCGCTGATCGTTTTTTTACTGAAACACTTCACAAGTTCAGTCCAAAGTGAAAAGTTGCAGGTGTCAGTCGTTTATAATTCATTTTGGAAAAACAGTGATTTTGAAGATTGAACAAAAAGTTTATTTTGTGTCGTACAAGAAAAAAAAAAATTATTGGTGAGTAGAACGCATTATTATTAATCGGTTAGTTTAAAAATCAAATAAAAAAAACAATATAAGTTAAGAAATATCGACTTGGAACAAATCCTGCCTTTTGGCGGGGTTGGGCATTTAGCTGTAAATTTATTGTTAACCATTGCGTTCGTTATCGCTTCTTTATTTAGTCATGTCGGGTCGAAAAATCATAAATTTCTTAAAGCTGTCTGACAATGAAACTCAGTTATATGTATTTTGGGACGCTGAATCCGAATCCGGGGTCAGAAATTCTCCATCACGTCTGGATTTCGACCTAGCCTCAAAAAAACTGAAAAACTTTTGGATATCCCCCAAAAGATATAGAATCGTGATCTGGGCATGCGATATATGTTTTAACATGTATTTTATCCTTATTAGTCCGAATCCGAAGTCAAAATTTACATAGCACGTCTGAGTTCCGACTTAACCTCAAAAAAAATGAAAAATGTTTAAGGTCCCAAAAAATAATGGGGGGTCATGATCGGGTCATGAGATATATGTTTCTATATGTTCTTGGACCTTCCGAATTCGAATCCAATGTCAAAACCAGCCAATGTGAATTTCAACCTAACCTAAAAAAATTTTGCATATAGTATGTGTAATAAAAGTTGTTTAAGTCTTCGTATGGGGTAAATACACGTTAATGCCCAACCCCGCCTTTTGGCGGGTTAGGTATTTTCACCTGTAACAGGTAAACCATTAGCGTAATCAAAAAACTAAATTCATATTCGTTCGTTTTGACCCAAAATTAGTCTAAAATAATTTTTTCCCTGCAATAGAAAAATTGGGCATTAGAGGGTTAAAGTGCAGCCATAGTTGGAGCCGTAAATGTGTTGGTGCTTGCTTGCTAACTTTGCGCTGAGTTCGGAATGCATTTGCGTCCAATTAGTGCGATCAAGTTAAAGTAACATAAATCAGAACGTGGAAGGTGGTGGAAGGGGTGGGGAAGAAGAGGGGAGAGGGGAAAAGGAAAATAAGTTAATCAGCTTTGTATGCATTGTGCATATTCTTTGATATCAAATAATCCATAAAGAAGTAAAAATACAAATTTGAAATTCATTTAGTATAAGGGGCACGCACACACACACACACAGGCACACGCACACTATCAAAGAGGGAGAGATAACTGCCATGAAGCTAAATAGGTTGGTAGGAGGGCCGAGGTAGGTGGGGGGAGAGTGATGGTTGGATGATGGCTGGGGGCAAAGATGATTTGTTTGGTTGCCATGCCCACATGCCTGGGCCCCTGTTCTTGTTGCTCTAGTGCCTTATGCGCTTTGCCCGGGTTGCCATGGCTCCGCTCAATCTGCGCTCTGCCATCGCTTCTCCCTCTCTATATCATGCTCTCTCGCTCTCTCGCTGTCCCTCTCTCTGCCTCTCCTCTCTTTCTGTGTGTCCTGTTATCGGTGTGTGTGTGTGTGGGTATAAATGCATTTTAAAATTGCATTTGATTCGTGTTATTTACTTTGTTTACTCCTTTGTACTGCTTGCACTTTGCTGGCACTCACTAATAAGCTTTGCTGCGCGTGAACACAATAACAGCAACAACAACGAAAACAACAACAAGCAGCAACAACATCGATATCGATAACAAAACAACAGCAACGACACAAGCAACAACAACAACTGCAAAGAGAGAAAAGAATGGAATATTCTGTTGCTGCGCTGCTGGTGCATTGAATTTGAATTAGCTGCAGTCGCTTTGCTTGCGCACTGTCCTTGCTAACAGCAGCAGCAGCAGCAATAACAACAACAACAAGAGCAGCAGTAGCAGCAGCAATAGTTACTTTCCTCCCGCTCTTTCCTACAGTTATTGTTGCTACCAAGGCCATGCCATATTCTCTCTCTCCCTCTCTCTCGTTCTCTCGCACACGGCACACAGCTCATCTGAGTTGCAACTGGAAATGCTGCTGCTGTGGCTGTTGGTGCTGCTGATGCCGATGCTTCTGTTGCTGCTCTTCACTCATTCATTGCTAATTGATGTTTGTGCTTGTCTCGGTGTGAGTGTCTCACGTCTACGTGACGCAGTAGTTTCTGTTTGCTGTTGTTGCTGCTGTTGTTCTTGTTGTTGTTGTTCCTCGGGACGCGCTGTCTCTTTTGATATTTGATTTGCCATGTTGAGAGTCAGTCGCATTTCTGTTGTCGTTTATAATTAAATTGCGCGAGTGGTTAGTATTGTAGACTGCCCACAGAAGTATGCAGCGATTTCTTTCGCTCCCAATTTTTTTTTTGTTTTTGGCAAAACTGCGCTTGCGTCATACTGTGTTCATGTGTGCGTGTGTGTGTGTGTGCGTGTTTTTGCGTGGTTGGAGCTAACTATATTAAGCTTTTGATTGCATTGTCTGCTACTGTTGCTGCATTGTTCATGTTCTAGGAAATTTGATACATGTGTGTGAGTGTGTGTTACACTGCGATGCATTGTTTGCATGACGATGATGCTGCCTGTCATGATGTGATATTTTCTGTGTGTGTTGGATGAAGCATAGTGAAGCGTACTCTCTTAATTAATGCCTCCCCAAAAATGTATGCAACAGCGAACTAATTTGCTTATCTGCTGCACTATGCGCGCAGAGTGCATATTTCTCTTTTCAGACTTGAAGAACCAACAAAAAGAAGAAGAAGTCTCTCTGTATCAAGGAAGAACTATAAATTAAAGAAAACTCAAAATGTCCGATCGCAAAGCTGTCATTAAGAATGCCGACATGAGCGAGGAGATGCAACAGGATGCTGTCGACTGTGCGACACAAGCCCTGGAGAAGTACAATATCGAGAAGGTGAGTTATGTGCAGAGGAAATGACAAATCAGAATTCAATAAGTTAGGAAGAAAAATTACATAGGATAGTTGGATTAAATTAAATGTTTTGTTAGCCATCCCAGTGTTATTCATAGTGAATTAGAAAGATAAATATAGATACAAATATCCAATTAAAAAAAGTGTACAATCTAGCACTAATATTTTGAAATATTTATTATGAAATTGAAAGAAAAAGAATATTAAGAAGATGTACAGAAAACTATCAGAAATATATGAAAAGAAGATTATAGTTGCACTTAATAATGAAGTTAAGCAGAAAACTATCAGAAATATATAATATGAGGGGTTGTACCTCGAAATGAGAATTGCAAACATTTTGAGCACCTTATAACAAATTGCAGATATTTATTTTCAATTGTTTATCAAATAATACATTCAATAGGCACTACACTCAGTGTGTGCGTCTCTCTCTCTCTCTCTGTATTACTCTATTGCCCTCTCTCAGTTTCCCTTCTCTTCCTCTTCTTCTCTCTCTGTAATCCTCTTTGTATATCAACAGGTGTTGCAATTGTAGGTTTTTTTTGCTCTTTGTTGTGCTAGTTGTGTGTTAATTGCTCAGCTTACAGCACTTAATTGAGGTGCTTTATGATTGAGTGGGCTGAGTGTGCGTTTGATGCGATGGTTTACGTGTATCGTGTGTGTGCATATCAAAAGGGGGATTATTATTGTGTGAAAACCAACAGAAGCTGTAAAAGAAATGAATACAAAATTGTATATATTAAAGAGGGAATTAAAAGTTGTTATTTTTTTTATTTTTACATTTGCATACGTACTCACTCGCATAATATGCTAGTTTCGACGGCTTGCGTTACTATGGTAATAACAAATTATGGCATCAGTGCATGATGTGACAGAAAAAAACGGGGGAAAATAGCAGGACGCCACATTTGGGTCAAAGTTGACGCACGAAGAAGATATTGACACAGTACACGAAGTTGCACTATTAGATTGATGTTGATGTGCCGATGTGTGTGTGTGTGTGCTTTTGCATCTGTGTGTCACCGTGTGCAATATTGCGGTTTTAACTAGGTTTGCCTATTGTAAAATTTTTGTGGTTTTTGCCCAGCAAACTCTGTCAATAGCATCGCTCTGATGAGCGTTCCCTTTTCGGAATTTGCGTCATAAGAAGAGAATTAAATTGTTGACGCTACCATAGTTTGGTTGCCATGGTTGGCAGTTTAATTAACTCCATCATTTCGAATTCCTGGAATTTTGTTATTGCATCTGCATTGCCTCTGACCTTTGGCTGGGCAGAAATAGAAATAGAAATACATATAGAAGCACAGCGTGGGAGGATGCCAAAAGCATTCGCTAGTATTTATACTTAGAGCAAGGCACAGGCACAAGGCCCTTCAATGAATCTGTGCTATATAATATTTAATACCGATGCCTGAGATATTTTTCTCAGAAATTTCATAATTGAAAAATGTGCAATGCTGCACAGATACAAAAAAGAAGGAGAAGGAGAATGAAGGAAAATGAAGGAGAACTTAGATGGTCAAGGTGGAAATACATACATAAAATAGGTTACAGTGCAGCAGCAGCAGTACCTGCGCACAACTCAACATCAAATTATCTCGCTGGCTACAATGTAGGCTTCATTATTTATAGCATACTTTTCTGCGGCACGGGCGCATATCTCTGGCAATCGAACAGCGATTTTCAATATTAATTACACTCCCACACAGACACAAGTTCACGCACACACACACACATTCACTTATCCTCACACATACACACGCTCTGATGCGCACACACACACACACACACATCATTTAATTCAGTGTCGAGGTCTATTTACCGCGGCTCTTGCCATTTCTCTTTGACGGCCATCAACTGTGTTGGACCTGGCCAAGGGCAGGGTTTAATATAAGCTGGCACAGCAGCGCAGCTATGACAACAAATGTCAACAACAAGAAGAGCAAGCAATAAGGCGAACTGAAGAAATAGAAATAATCAATAGACAAACCAAGTGCAAAGCAAAGTAAGCAAAGCACAACAAAGTAAAGCAAAGCACAGCACAGCAAAGCAAAGCAAAGCAAAGCAAAACAGAGCAAAGCGAAGGCTAGCAGAGTAAACGCGGCATCCATCGATGCCATTTTTTGCGTCTGGTCAGTGCTGGGGCTCTGTGAAATCGTGCCTTGCCGTTGAATCTGTGCTCCGGCTCTGCGTGCGTGGGCGTAGCTGTAGCTGCTCTGGCTGTGCCTTTGTCAATGCCAATGGCAGGTGCTTGCTGGGCCTTGAATGTGAGGGAGCGGCACAGGAAGATGGGGGGAGGGGGGGGACAGTGAGAGCAAATATGAAATCACAGCAACAGGGCGAGGGGGGCTGGGCTTGCCATCGTTTAGTATGTATGTGTATGTGTGCGTGTGCGAGTGAATGCTTGTGCTTGTGTGTGCGAGTGCGAGGATGCGTCTGCTAATTGAGTAGTTAAAAGGCAGAGCAGAAAAGTATGCTACAATTTTTTTTCAGCTGCCGTTCACAAAGTTGTCGCTGTCGTTATCTGTGTGCTTAAGTGTGTCTGTGGTGTTTTGCCTACACCAAGCTCTCTTCCACAAGCGCACGTCTCTGTGGGTGTGGTGTGGTATGATGTGGTGTGGTGGTGGTGAGTGTGAGGTGGGTGTACTCCTCCTGTCAGTAGGTACACGCACGTACGCAGACCTATCACGCTCCACGCTGCCACCCAATGCGCCTGCCCCTCTGTGCTATAAATAAAATATATGCCATATAGCTGGGCGGTAATTCGAATGCATGAAAAGACACACGCACAGTAGGCACACACCCACACACGCACACACTTACACACAATGAGATTGTGCGAGACAAATGCGCGATTGATTGCTGCCTGTTATTGTTGTTAGTTTTGTTGTTGTAGCTGTTGCTGTTGCTGTTGTTTGTTTGTTTGTTTGTGCTTATTGCATAATAATAATAGCGTCATTATTAATGCTCTCACTGCTCTTTGTGCTAGAGCGTGCGCGTGTGTGTTCGCGCGTGTGTGTATGTGTGTGGCTGTTTTGTACGCCAAGCTAATTAAATATGTATATTTGTCTTAATTTAATTGCATTCAACAAATGCCGAATAATATTTTGCGAAAATCCTGTTCGCATTTTAATGAAAGCCAAATAAAATATGTAAAATGAATTTGGAAACTTTACAACTAACGCTGGCTCAACAACAACCAAAACTCACCCTTCACTTTCCCGCCGTCTTCCGTCCTACCTCCCTCCCTCCCACCTTTTGAGTTTTCTGCTCACCTTAATTCAATTTAACAAATTATTCGTAACTTTTTGCGCAACAGCACCAAAAAGTATGCTATGGAAAATGTGCGCGGAACAGATTTCAGTCTCCAAAGACTCCAAAGACGAATTCCAAATTCGAAACACGAAATAGTTGCGCCAACAAAAGAGTTTGTTTTTCAAAAAATTCGCTCCAAATGCTTTGAATACTTTTTCAACTATGCACTGAAGAAGGAGAAATTGCACAAAAAGACGACCTAAAAGTTGAAATTGGAAGCCACAACATGAAACATGCTTTCTATTGCTTTGATGAAGAGCTGAAAATATTAAAATAATGTATATTAATTTTCATATTTTGAACAAATAAGCTTAAATAATTTCTGTTTTTGAAAGATGCCTTTGGCATTCTGAGAATCGAAATGCAATTTTCAATTGGAACTGCAATGCGTATTTGAGTTTCCATGGAAATTGTACTGTGTGCAATTTAACTGGAAATATAACTGTGCAATTTTATTGCGCTTTCAAAGCGGATTTCTGATAAAGAGCAAGAAGAGGAAGAGAAAAGCCACAATGAGGGGTAGAGACTCTCTGTCTGAGTGTTAATATGAGATTAAATCTGTGCAGAGAGTGATGAGACTTTTCATAGTGCTTATTGCATTTTACTTTACACAAAGCCGACAAAGTGCCAGGAGCAAAAACAATTTTGTATCCATTAGATACGCAACTAGCGCACCAATACACAAGGGTTAAGCCAGAGAGACAGAGAGAGACAGAGAAAGCTGCTAGAGAGAGAGAGAGAGAGAGAGAGTGAAGTGGGGCCGGAAAAGAGAAGCAAGCAAGGCGAGGTGCACACACGCACACACTCGAACTCGTACGCACAAATACACACAGCCGAGCAAATTATGTGTTGTATATTTTTAGGGGCGCTCAACCTTTCGAGAGGCTTAAATTGTATCTACGCATAAAGCAACAAGGCTTGCTGTGCTGTGTGCTACCTACCTCCGTACCTTCCTACCTCCCTACCTTCCTCTCCCTCTCTCCCTCGTCTGTTGCTGTGCGTTTGCCTTGGTTGCGGCAGCGATTTAAAGGCAAATCCCCAAATAAGCCTACAAGAGGCCAACAAACCAAATAAAACCAGTAAAAAAGCGAGGCAAACTGAGCGAAATGAAATCAATTTTCAGCGTCAGGTTCGCGTTTTGCGTTTTCAAAATAAATTTAATTAGTTTTTCTGTATGTTTATCCCCCCTCACTCTCCTCTTCCCCTCACTCTTACTATCTCTCTCTCTCTTAGTGTCTCTGCCTTTGTCTATCTGCTTTTTGCAGTTCATTTATTATTATTATTGCTGTTTTCCTGCTGTTGTTTGAGTTGTTTCGCTTGTTTGTTTGAGTTGCTGCTGTGCTGCTCCTTGATTCGCTTCGCTGTGTGTCGTCGTCGTCGCTGTCGCGTTGTGTATATTGAATTCCTCCTGTTGCGAGCATTTTGCGTTCCGAAATGTTTAATCAATATGCGGCCAAATATATCCGTATATCCCCGAATCCGTCAAACGTCGTGGCAGGCAGGCAGACAGACAGGCAGGCAGGCAGGCAATTGACATATAGAGAACATGATTTGGGCTGATTTTCCTCGCTCGCTTCTCTGGCCTCTTTAGCCTGTCACTGTGTGCAGCTGTGCAAGAATTGTTTTTTTTATATGCAACGTAAGAACGGAAGAGGAGGAGTATATAGCGCAGATTTTAAAGTGGTAAGGGGTGTGCAATGCATGCCCTGCCGCTAGAACAGGGTAAAATACACAGCGCATCTACTCGTACATAAATAAAAGTACGCGAAACTGATGGATATTAATGGAACTGGGATTGCAAATGGTCTGTGAATAAAGATATAAATCAGCGGGCGGCACAAAGAGAGACAGAGAGAGAGAGGGAGGCGAACAAATAAAGAGACCAAAAGATACATGTGTACGACACAACATATCGTACACATTTATGCATATATAATGTAAATATGCAATATGCAGTTTATTATAAACTTGCAATATTGTGTCATTGTGTTTAAACTTTTATCAATTGATATTTCTCCATGTGGGGGGAGGGGGCCTTGGTAACCAGTAAGTTTTGGCTTACACAGTTTTGGACAGCGGTTTTTTGGCTTGAAAGAACGGATTTCGACCGTTTTTGGGTTTCAGCAAATTTATACAGAAACCAAAACCAAAATGATTCATCGATTGAGCTATGAAAATAGATTCAAAGTGCCTAGCGCTCTATAGCCCACTCCCCCTGCCTCTTACGCTTCCCCTTTTGCCTGCCCCATTACCTTACCTGTCCTCCCTCCCTTCGCCTCTCGACCTGCCTGGCTACGGAAATGGATAACTATCTGCGGCGGCTCCAGCACGAAGCATGTGTCCAAATTACGTTGCCGTATATAGATTGAGTGTGTCTGCTGTTCTGGTGTCTGTTTGTATGTGTGTGTGTGTGTGCGTGTGTGAGCCAAGCACATGTTGTGTTGTACGCCATCTTCTTCTTTCTTCGGCTTGCAACCAAATTGTGTGTCAAAATGTTCAATTTTTTGGCGTTGCCAAAACAAATTCCTCAACCTTGTGCTGACTGCACCCTTTGGGCTGTTCACCTGCTCACCTGACAGCGCTTACCTGGTGTACCCTAGTCGTCGAAATTGAATATATAAAACAATCATGGCATTATTGTCGTCTGACACGACACAAAGCAGCAGCAACAGCAGCAACAACAACAACAATAAAATGCCTCAAGAGTTATTTAATAGCGATCACGTCGTCATTTCCCTTTCCCTTGTCCTCCCTCTCTCTCTGTCTTTGTTTTTAACTGCCATCTCCTTTTGCTGTAACAGTCGCCATTGTCGCGGGGCACTCAGCAAAATAAGCTTTAGACTATTGTTCTTGTTGTTCTTGCTGTTGCTATTGTTGTTGCTGTGCTCTAGGTAGGTATCGTTTCCTTTCGAGGTTACTGGGTTAAGTTTATGGCTTAGCACGCATTTTCTGTCAACTCTGTTGGCGAATAAGAATGGAAAGAGATGAAGAAGGGAATGACTATGAAAACTTTGGGTTTACTTTAAGTTTTATACGTACTCTCTCTTTCTTTTTGTCTGCATTTGAAAAGGTGAGACAGAGAGAGAATAGAGCGATTAGCTTGAAATGGTTTTTGCAAAACCTTTTCAAACTGCACAATGAAATAAAATTGCCAGCGACTGCATGGAAAAGTTCATTAGATAAAGCTGCATCTATATATCGTATGTATAAATAGAACGTTTATGGAAAACCTATTGAAATGCATTGAAACATTAACGAATTTTCAATGATGGGAAACAATTGTAACAATTGTTTTGATGTTGTTTTTATTTGTACGCTTTGCTTTTAGCGCCACTTTCTATTGTCGTTGTGACGCTTTGTTTGCTATACACTTGTGTGTATGTGTGTGTATGTCTGTATCGGTTTCCTCTGACTTCTGTCCCTACTGTGCTGCTGTCTGTGTTTGCGTAACCCTGGCTTTAACCACCAAAAACGGCTGGCAATGACCTTTGACATTTTGGCAATCATCGCGCGTTGCCTGCATTTGAAATTTCAATTTTGACAGGTTTGTTTAATATATGCGGGCAGCTTCTACGTGTGTGTGTGTGTGTGACCTAGTGCTGCCTTAAGCTATGCGCTGCAAAGTGTGCTAAGATTGACCAAGCAACAATCAACTAGGCAACCAACAATAACAATACACGAAACTACAACAAGAATCATAACTAACTCATTAGCACAGAAAACTTTTGGCAAGTTCTCTCTCTCTACCTCGTCTCCCCTCGCAATCGTACCCCCACCCTCCCTGCGGGTGTGTTCTTTGCCTCTGCCGCCCTCTCCCCAATCAGTTTTTGAGGTCACACACATTTTGGGTTACCCTAGTTACAGCCCAATTGCTTGTAAAAGAGGGGAGGAAGTTGTCGGGTTGGGTAGGAAAATGGGGGTTGGGTTTGCTAACAGCCAAACAACACCCCGACAAGGTGTTGGGGTTACTTAGGGGGGTCGTTCTGAGGTTTGGTATTTTATTGAATTTCCGCCGCCGCTAATTTCAAAAGCAGTTAACAGCCACTTAGACATTTTGCATCCTGTTGTTGTTGTTGTTCTTGATGTTGTCGTTTTGTGCCTTACTAATATTTTGCTGCCTCTTTCGTCTCGTTTCTTTCTTCGACAGGATATTGCCGCTTACATCAAGAAGGAGTTCGACAAAAAATACAATCCCACATGGCATTGCATTGTTGGACGCAACTTTGGGTCGTATGTGACACACGAGACGCGCCATTTCATTTATTTCTATTTGGGCCAGGTGGCCATTTTATTGTTTAAGAGCGGTTAAAGTATTGTCGAGTCGGATGAAGTGGTGGTCAGGAGGCTGGAGGAGCTACAACAGCAGCATCGTCAATTGCAACAACGATTGCAATCTGGCTTAACTGCGGCTGTTGCAGCTGCTACAGTGCAGTTAACGGAACAGCAGGAACAGCAGCAGGATGTCGTCGTCGATGAGGATGTGGAGATGGAAGTGGAGCAAACGGAGGATCAGCATGAAACAGCAGCATCAACAGTAGCAGTAGAAACAGCAACAGCATCAACATCAACATCAACATCAACAACATCAAAAACTACAATATCAACATCAACATCAACTGAAACATTACAACAATACGAAGCAGCAACATCATCAGCATTTTACAAAGAGAAGGTCTGGGCAAAGTACCAACAACAGAAACAGCAGAAACAATACAGGAAACAACAACAGCAGCAGCAGCAGCAATTGCAGATGCAGCAGTTGCAGATACAGCAGCAGCAGCAGCAACAGCAACAACAGCAGGAGCAGCAGCAGCAGCAGGAGCAGCAGCAGCAGCAGGTTGTACACGACATGGAACTGGATGAGGAGGAGGAGGAGGAGGACACTGCTGCTGAGCAGGATGAGCAGCTTATCGACGAAGATGATGATGGTAATGGTAATGGAGATGAAGATGGAGATGGAGATGAGGACGATGACGAGGACGATGACGATGAGGATGACGATGGGACAATAGTGGAGGACAGCGATGCAACCAGTTGCAGCAGCTGTCGTCGGGCCGAATTAGAGGAGCCCGAGTATATGCTGCCCAAATCGCGGTCCTCCAATGATGAACATCAGAATCCCTAGACATCGCCTGAAGCAGTTCCAGTTGCCGTTGCCGTTGCAGCTTCCGAAGAACAAGAATAACAACAGCTTTTCTTTTGAAGCCGCCCAAAGTCTTAGGAGCTAAACAACCTATTGCAATAGAGAGACACATAGTCACACACACACACACGCACGCGTACACACACACACACACACACTCTTCGTATACACGTACACACTCGTATAGTTATACCACTGCTAGGCATTACCATTGTAGGAATCGACTTGAGCAACAGTTGGACCAACACTGTTTAGTTTCTCGTTTTTTATCAGTTCACCTAAGGTCCCGCATTCCGGAATTCAATTCCTTTATCCACACTACCAACGTACGACCCTTTTCCTCTCCTACACCCCCTGGCCCCATCTATGATTTAAGTTACTTTTCGATTGTATATTTTTTTGTTGTATTTAAAATGTGAAATTGGTATTCCTTAGATCGGAACAAATTATCACTTTAAATTGCCTAATTGTAATTTGCATTTGTTTTTGGCATTGAAGAGCATGTAGAAAAAATGAGAAGAGGGAAATATATATGAAAAACAACAACTTGTAACATACATAAACACATATACATACATACGAATTTCATATGCATTTTTATTATTTTCTGCTTCTGTTATTATTGCGTCGTCTTATTATTATATTTATTATAATAATTCGCCCCGTACGCCGCCGCCGCCGCCGCCCAATGGTTTAGCACGCCGGCGCACACACAAACACACCGAGGTACACTGACACATAGCACAGGCAACAACCACCACTGCAACCGAACGAATGAAACGAACCAAAAACAAAACAAAAGAAAAAAAAGACCTTGAAAGACCAGAAAAATACAAGAGAATTCTTTTAAATCAGACTTTCTTGTCAAAGAATATATATATATACGATATATATATTTATGTTTTTTTGTAACCCAGCAAGATTTGAGAACAAAATCCGAAGCTAATTAGCAAATTTGTGCTAAAAGCAAGGACATTTTTTTTATATACATATACAATGTATTGTATGAAGCATGCACACACATAACCATAACATATGTATGTGTGTGTGTATGTGCAATTGGCTGAATGATGACGATCATCTGCATTTGCATTTGTGTTTGCTTGCGAATTGAATTGAGCAATTTTCGAAGATTTCTCTGGCTGTCTAAATGTGCACAGCGCTTGGGCATTGGGATTAAAGGATATCACGCAGTCGGCCATGTTTGAAGTTTGTTCGGTTATTTTGCATCTCAATGGGTAATAATTTTTTGAATTGAATTCTAATTGAATTTCATTGCAAATTTTGCGCAAAACAAATAGGGGAATGATAGAAAAAATTAATTGAAATAACAAGATTTCCATCCACAACTGAGAGATATTTGAATATCGAATTTGAATGCGATTAAATGAAAATATCGTTGTATCGAAAATAAAAAACAACCAAATGGGTAACCAAATGAAATATCAAATGAATATTATGCGAAAAACATAAGCGAAAGCGAAAAACGCAAAAATAAGAAAAGAAACCAAAACAAAACAAAGAAAACATTATAATTGTCATCTTGTCGTTATATAAATGTCTGCTATATATGTACTATGTATGTTCTTGATTAATTGATTTTGATCATCAGCAAATATGCAAAGTAAGAAACCAAAACGAAACAATGAAAAGTACATACATTACTATATTGATGCATATTTAATTGGTGTATATTATGCAAGCGATGCAAAGCGAAGCAAAACAAAAACAAAACAAAACAAAAAAGGAAATAAATAAAATAACCTTATAAACAGCTTAAGCAAAACACACTGAACAAAATGGAGACGATAAGAAACAGATACAAACACATACGTAATTTCCTATTCACAGCAACAGAAACAACAACAACAGCAACAAATGAATATGTACATGCCGGCATTTACACACACACACACACGCTCTCAAGCACACTACACTGGATAAATTTGCCGTTACTTTTTCGTACACCGCACCTCTGCTATACGATTACGTTCTAGATTTTTTCAGCACGTTTTCACACACAACAACTATTTAAGCTAACGGTAAGGCACACCAACACAAACACACACACACACACATACATATACCAACTGAGAGACCCACACACAGACACACTCAACGTACACTTGCGCACCACGTGGTAAAAAACAAAAATAACCGAAAACGAAAAAAATAACTAGCAAAAATGTATGTTTTCTTTAAATGACTATACATATACATACATATTAAACCTCCCCTCCAATGGACCCAAGAGGACTTCTATTAAGTGTTTATATATACAATACATACACATATAATGAAAGATAAAAGAGCATAATTTTTTTGTCATAATGCAAAATACATATTTGTGTGTGCTACCCAAGCATAAGATACCAATTTTTGATGTATAACTTCAATGGAAAACAGGAAAAATGGTAAAAGAGCAAACAAAGTGAACGGAAATGAAGTGAGGAAAACAACATACATATGTTTATATGGAATGATTTGTATCGTAATGCGACAAGACAAGGCGACTAAACTGTGCGTCAAGTGTAGAGAGTGCGTAGCAGGGACAGAGATACAAACGAGATAGGAAAAGGGAAAGTTGAGTTCGCATTTCGCTTAGTTTTTTTTTGTTTTCCTTTTATTATTTTTTTTTTATAACGACTTAGATTTGTTAATTAGTTTCATTGGACAACATAATACAATCGTTGTTCATTTGCTCTTTCGCCCGATCCCCAAGAACTCAAAGCTTGTAGCTGCCGTTTCTTTTTTGAAAATAAAAAAAAATGAAAAGACAAAACTAGCTTAAAACTTAGTTCGTAACATTAAGTTCGTATTTATGTATATGTATTTCTATTCAATTAACACACTTTACAAATTCTACTTCTACTGGCTCTTTTGATTCTATTTTTTGTGCATGGAATGAAAATTACATATGTTTTTGTAAGAATTAGTAAATTATATGAAGATGTGTGGAGAGATGGAAATTTAAAAAGTAAATACGAGTAAGAAGACAAGAGGAATGAAAAACAAAATGAGATCTTTAATGTGAAATAAAAGTACTTCTTGAAAACTTGTTTAATTTTCGGTGGGGGAGGATACAAGATATACTTGTGTACATACTATACATGTACATATGTACAGACAATAATGACATTATTACAGGACCACCATATTCTAAATGGACTCCTTCGGAAACTGAAACACAAGAGACAATATACCAGAGATAAGACTTCAGTGATTGCAACAACTGGAGAGGAATTACACTGCCCAACAACACTTATAAATACTAATAAGCAGACTAAGGGAAATTACAACTTTATATACTCATTATGCTATAGATAAAGCTCAACTCCTGATTCCAAATAAGATAAAATTAAATAGAAAAACAATAAATAGCGAGTTATTCTACTCATAAAAGTATGCCATACATTTAGTGGGAGTTCAAATATGCTGAAAAGCTGCCAACTTAACTGCACTGTGCGCATCACGAGTGGCAACGCTGGTCGAAATTTTTAAAGCAAGATCATTTTGCAATTTTTAAGAATATAAAATGTAATTAGCACCCTAGTTAAAAAATAAATTTATATTATAATCTTTGCCGGTCATTAAAGCCAAAATATACTGATAAATTGGGTTGCATTCGAATGTATCGATAACTTTTCTGCAAGGTGGTATTTTTGTTGGTATTTACTGATCAGCCGGGCATATTTAGTGCCAAATACAAGAGAAAATACGCACATTTTTGTGGTCATCGGCCCAGCAGCTGTTACGCGAACGAGAGAATAGTCCAAACCGAAAGCCCTCAAAATGTTGCGTACATTGTCACGCGTTAGCGAATTGCCAATTGTCGTAAGACAACTGCAAAAAGTACGTAACTGTAATGCAGCCGTTGCTGTCACTAACAACAAAACCATTGTCACTGTCACTAATACAAAGCAACAGCAACATGCGAAGCAATCGAACATCAGCAACATTAGGAACAACAGCAGCAACTGTCGCCGCAGCAGCAACAACACCAGCAGCAGCGAAAGCGGCAGCAGCCAATGGATAACACGACAGCAACAACTACAACAGCAACTAAGATATGCCAGCAGACGCAGTTATTCATCGTCATTTTTCGGTTTATTCCAGAATGCAGCACAAGCGGGTGTCGCTAAGACCAACAACTATGCCACGGAAGCGACCGTGCAGGTGAATCGGGTAAGTAGCAGCGGACAGCACCCCCCAAAATGCTGAGCGAAAAGAAAAACGCCGATTACATAATGTTGTCAATGTCTGCGTGAGTGTTTAACGTGCATGTCGCAGTATCTATGAGGGTGTGCGGGTGTGGGAGCGGGTGTGGGTGTGGGTGTGTGTGTTTGGGTGTGTGTGTGTATTTGCATTTGCAGTTGCGCATCATTTTTGTGACCTTATTACGCAGAGTTGCATTTCGTTCTGAGGGGATGGGGAAAATTAGTTGTTCATCTGTCGGTTAGTTCCAAATTGCCGGCGCCAAGGTCATACCCGGACGCTTGGCCTCACTGCCAGCGCGTGACCGACGTCGGCAGCGCAGACGGCAGACACGCACTTTCTTATCAGCGTCACAGCAGCAGCAGCTGCCCCTAGTCCCATTTGCGATCGACAGGTTATGCAAAAAGAGTGCAACTTGTTAGATTGTTCTCGCCTTCACGTGCTCTCTCTCTCTCTCCCGCTCTTTCAGCGCATGGCGTCACACTTGCAAACGATTTGTTTATGCGGTATTCAGTCAACATAACTCCGAAAGGAAACTTGAAACAATTCTTCAAATTTCCCCATAATGTACAAATTATTTATGTCTTCGACATTGTTTACAGCTCTTAGCCTTATCGGACTTCATTCATTTTGCTAATCTGATAACATTTTTTGTTGCTAAACAAATCTGGCAAGAAATTCAATGATTTATTTTCCGTTAGACATGCCTTATCTGCGATAACCTTGTAACGGTTCATGCTGTAACCAAGTGTCAGCCGTGTGTCAGACGCGATGTGATGTCGATATATCTTCGTGATGGTTTTCTGTGTTTGTCCGTCTGTGGCTGTATGAAATATTCAAATTTTGTTGAATGAATTGTCTATGAAACTATGATGTATACGTTTGAAATAGTTGTGTTATGATAACTGTAGGTAAATACTAAGAATATTCCCCGATAAGCTCGAGTTGCACACGTTCTTCCTTCTTATTCCCTTACTCACTCTCGCTCTTTCTCTGTCGTTTTCATGCGCAGCCCTTCAAGCTGCATAAACTCGATGAGGGTCCCGAAACGACGGTTAAGCTAACCAAGGAGGAGGCACTCAAATACTACACACAGATGCAAACGATACGTCGCATTGAGACAGCCGCCGGCAATCTTTACAAGGAGAAGATTATCCGCGGTTTCTGTCATCTGTATTCCGGTCAGGAGGCTTGCGCTGTCGGCATGAAGGCGGCCATGCGTGATGTGGACAACATAATATCGGCATACCGTGTCCATGGCTGGACCTATCTGATGGGTGTACCCCCAGTCGGTGTATTGTCCGAGCTGACTGGCGTTCAGACCGGTTGTGCGCGCGGCAAGGGCGGCTCCATGCACATGTATGCACCAAATTTCTTTGGCGGCAACGGTATTGTGGGTGCCCAGGTGCCACTGGGTACCGGTGTTGGACTTGCCTGCAAGTACAAGGGTAACGGTGGCATGTGCCTGGCACTGTACGGTGACGGTGCTGCCAATCAGGGTCAGGTCTTCGAGGCCTACAACATGGCCTATCTGTGGAAGTTGCCCGTCATCTTTGTCTGCGAAAACAACAACTACGGTGTGTGTCTGTCTGATGAGTCCATCTGTAACTAGAACTAATTGAACTTTATATACAGGTATGGGCACCAGCGCGGAGCGTGCCTCCTGCAACACGGACTACTACACACGTGGTGATGCTCTGCCTGGCATTTGGGTCGACGGTATGGACGTGTTGGCTGTGCGCAGTGCAACCGAGTTTGCCATCAAGTATGTGAATGAGCATGGACCTCTGGTAATGGAGACAAATACGTACAGATATTCGGGCCATTCCATGTCCGATCCCGGTACATCGTATCGTACGCGTGAGGAAATCCAAGAGGTGCGCCAGAAGCGCGATCCCATCACATCCTTCAAAGAGTTGTGCATTGAATTGGGACTCCTGGCCACCGACGAAGTGAAGGTACTGTAGATGGTAGCTCATTTTGCATAGAACATCTAATAGTTTATTTCTGTTTCTGTTTCTCTTTCGACTAGGCCATCGATCTGAAGGTACGAAAGGAGGTCGACGAAGCCACTGCAATTGCCAAGACCGATCAGGAGCTGGGAGTTAGCCACTTGTGGACCGATGTTGCCTCCAATAACCTGGAACCCAAGATTCGCGGCACTATTGCATACGATATTGATCACATTCAGGAGCGAAAGGGTGTCAATCATTAGAGAAATGACTAAACAACAAGACGATAATACACACCGACACTCTCACCCACACACACACACCCAAACAAATAACATGAGAAATCTCTAGATCGTAAGCCCAAAGTTGATGTTAGATAATTTTCGTGTTCTCTCAATTAGACAAATTTACTGCGTTCATACGATGTTGTAACGTTGTTTTGAAAGTTTATACGAATGATTTGTAAACGATTTTAGAAATGCAGGGCCTATGATTAAGTTCGATTGAAAGACGTTTCTACACCTCCTGCCCCCATGTCAGCCAGATGAAAGTAATCTTTTTTTAATAAATTAATTAACTAAAATCGAAAAACAATCAAAAATTGTAGTTCGTATAAACATGAAAGACGTAAAAGATCGTATCTTGTACGTATAAACGCAGTAATGCATATAGACAGACAGACACACACACACACACAAACACATGCACTCAGACACCGATTCAGGCACTTGCGAAAAGACACAAAACGTAGCTAACCACGAATATGCATACTCTTCCTACCCCATAACAAGGAAAACAAACACTCACTCAACATGGGCCAGTGGCAAACGCAACGGATATTATACGAACGTGTTCAAAATATGGTTAAAGCGAGGTGTAAATTGTTCAAATATATAAACTACATACAAAAGTAAAACAGTTTGTTCAACTTTTCTGCAATATTCGACATAGGAAAGTTGTCTTGAATTCTACATACAATATGAAAATATTCTGCTCGTACCGAAAAAGAAAGAGATAGAAATATAAGCCCGACTCACTCGACACAGTGAACCAAACACATCATGAATATACAATATATGTATATATTTTATGTTTCTTCACTATAAGCTTAATTCGATGGCATTGTAGACTCTTTAAAAGTGTCATGATAAGTCATGCAGAGTAGACTTTGACAGGGCAATCGTTATTAATCTAGAACGCACTGAGACAAAAATCTATATATAAAAAGGTTAGTCCTTTTTTAGTTCCATTTTCGGCATACCTTTATTTCCCTTTTCATAAATAGCGTTTTTGATAAAAATTTAAGTAAATTCGATTGAACTATACAACATTTTAGCAAACACAAGTCGCGGCAGCTTTAGGTTATATAATGTGCGTATTAAGTGTGTGTGTGTGTAAGAATTACTGTAATTGTTTTTTGGATTCCATTAGGATTTTGAGGACATGGCGCACACGGTTGAGCCGTCTATCTTTGTATCAACTGTGTTATCTACAAAATCAGTGTTGCTTTACAAAGCTACGACCCTTACCAGGCCTGGCGAGACATTATAGCGAATGTTCATCACTTACGCTAGAGAACGTAAGTTGAGTGTGTCTTTGTACAAGAACCAGATCAATGTCAAATGAAAATGAATGCATTTGTTTAAACTTATTTTATATATACATAAATATTTATCATTTGTTGTGAGTACATCGCATAAACCAAATCACTTTCAAACCTTTGAAGTCAATCGAATGCATTCATGTTTAAGCTTTGTGTGAATGCATTTGTGGCATACAGAGTGATACAAATATGTATGTAATATAATTAGGAGTATTTTAAGGGAAACTAAAACCCACTTGAGTTATGGGTTAAGCGAATGCATTCGTAGGCGATTCATTAGAGAAAACCAACCGTACATAAATGATATTTCTTTAGACTTTCAAGTGTTATGAACTGGATGTAGGCCCGCCCATGGACGTTGAGCTGTCGCGTGAAGATGCGCTTAAACTGTACAGAAAAATGGTTACGTGTCGTCGCATGGAGACCGTGTGTGGCAACATGTACAAGGCCAAGAAAATACGAGGCTTCTGTCATCTATATATTGGCCAGGAGGCGGTTGCCGTCGGCATGTGCGCTGCTTTGCGAAAAAAAGATAGCGTGATAACAGCATATCGCTGCCATGCCTGGACTCATCTGATGGGCGTTTCAGTTCATGGCTTGATGGCTGAGCTGGTTGGCGTTCGAAGCGGCTGCAGTCGCGGCAAAGGCGGCTCCATGCACACCTATACGGATAATTTTTATGGCGGCAATGGCATTGTTGGCGCTCAAGTGCCATTGGGTGTTGGCGTCGCACTTGCCCATCAATATCGCGGTGATGGTGGCATTTGTCTAGCCCTGTACGGTGACGGTGCCTGCAATCAGGGTCAGATCTTTGAGGTATATAACATTGCGAAATTATTGTGCCTGCCATGCATATTTGTTTGCGAGAACAATCACTATGGCATGGGCACTCATGTGTCCAGGCATTCGGCGTTCACGGATCTGTATATGCGCGGTCAATATATACCAGGTCTATGGGTCGATGGCAATCAGGTGCTGGCGGTGCGAAGTGCCACCCATTTCGCTGTCGATTATGCTGTTAACAGAGGTCCCATTGTGCTGGAAATGTCGACATACCGTTACGAGGGTCATTCCATGTCTGATCCGGGTATTTCGTATCGTTCGCGCGAAGAGGTCAAGAAGTCGCGTAAGGAACGCGATCCGATCACAAGTTTCCGGGCACAGATCCTAGAACTGTGCCTGGCCAAAGAGGAGGAACTTAAGGAGATCGACACCGAGATACGCAAGGAAGTCGATGCGGCTGGCAAGCAGGTGCTGAAAGATAAGGAAGTGGGCCTGGAGGAGTTGACCGCGGATGTCTATATGAAGAACTTTGAGCCCCGAATACGAGGCATAAGCGGTTACAATTTGAATCACATACGAATATCGGAGGTCTGTCTGGGTAAGCCCAAGGCGACGCCAAAGTGTGAGATGAAGGATGTGCCCGTGGGCGATGCGGCGCTTCTGGCCGAACAGAAAAAAGCCGCTGAAGTGCAAGCCGCGAAAAAGGCAAAAGCAGCAGCAGAAGCGCCAAAGAAGGAAAAAGGTGATGACAAAGCAGCGGCAAAACCAGGTGCTCCACCTGCGGCGGCAGCACCACCAGCTGCACCACCTGCAGCTGCACCACCTGCATCTGCTCCACCGAAAAAACCCTAAAGCAGCTTGGGAGACTATTAATGAGACTTAAGGTTCAATTTATGTTTGTGAAA
This sequence comes from Zaprionus capensis, assembly GCA_018903675.1. Lineage (NCBI taxonomy): Eukaryota > Metazoa > Arthropoda > Insecta > Diptera > Drosophilidae > Zaprionus > Zaprionus capensis. The sequence continues at coordinate 7,676,008 of JAEIFN010001073.1, read as the reverse complement.
ACACAGCAAAGACACACGTACAAGGAGAAAAAACAATACCAAAAAAGAAAAAAAATAGGTCTGAATTCATCGTGGCAATACCATTTTGTTTAGCACATATTCTGTTTTCCTACCGATCTGACTTAAAAAGGACTTAAAAGGACCATATTGCTTGAGAAAAAACAAATTATAAAATCAGCTCTCATATTGACAATGTTTGTTTTAATAAAAAATATACATTTTATATAATACTCGGGTATTTCATCATAATTCAAAATCACCTTAGCAAGGCACTCGGCAAAGCTCAATAAAGTTCTTGCGAGCTTTTGCATTAAAAAGCTCACTGCGCTTTTTTGCAACTGCGCCTTTTTTTGTGTTGCACAGCCACCTGTGTGATGCATGAGCTTGTCGTACGCAGCCTTGCTGCAAAGCTCTACACTGCCACCTGTGCTCAAAAGCTTGTAGTCAGTACTATCTCGCTCGCACACTCCTCCCAGGTTCTTGCTATCTCACTTGCGCTCTACAATTACTACATAAATTGTGAGCGACGCGTTCCATTCATTTATCAAGCCGTTAAATGGCCGCAGCACACACGCGCCACGTCTGTCTTATCCCTGCCTCTAATCCCCTTCCCCCTACAACGCAGCCGCACCTGTAAGTCAGAGGCCCGAACCTCCGCCGCCGCCGTCCGTCGGTTCGCTATGGATCTGTCGGAAGGCGGTCGAGTCCGATCTGCTGGTGTTAATTCAGTCTCTTCGCGATGCTCTGGCGTTGATCTTCACGTGCGCTGCGAACCGATATCGTGGTGAATTTCGCATTAGATCTCACCGTTTCTTCTTCACCTTTCTGCACTGGCCGCGTGCGTGTTGAATATGCTTAATATTATCGAAAGATCATTATCGTTTTTGAATACTGAGTTTTGCGGCAGCCTTTTGCTGCGTGTCGTTTATTCATTTATATTCATACCAACTAATTATGAATACCATTTGAGTTAGTGCAGAGACATTTATTATTTTTCTTTTGGGAATCTCTTCATTTCATTTTGATTGTGTGTGTGTTATTGTTTGCGCCTCTTTTTTTCGCCTGTCGGAAGTGAAAAGTCAGCGCCAGTACGACGATTGCCAAATATTTTCAACATTTTCATTTCGGTTTGCTCTCTGTGTGTTTTTTTGTTTCTGTTTTGTCATTTATTTTCCTTAATTTGATGCTGGCACAAGCTTAGTACACACACACACACACACACACACAACCAAATATATATAAACGACTCGTGTGAAACATTAATTTATTAATTTCATATTTTTTCGAATATTTTTTTTATTTTAATTATACGAAAATAGTGCAAAATTCCTGGGAAAAACACGCGCTTGTTATTTTCTAATGTGAAAAGTTATGTTTCCATACTGTTCAGTGAATACTTTAATGACAACAACAAAATACTCGTACAAAACTGGAAAAATAGTCTTGTGCTCTTATGAACTTACTATATAAACATACCAACATATACATATATTTACAAAGATACTGTGCCTCGAGACTGTGGGAGAATCTTTCAAGGTAATAATATTTGACATGCATAATTTAGTTGTATTTATTTATAATTCTCAATGCTCAACTTATTGGCCGATTGAAGTTGAAGTCAAGTGTGTTGACAAACACCGAAGTGAAGAGCGACTGCAGAAGCGACCCAAGAGATACCCTACATATAACCAATCTGAGTTTAATGTTACTAATGTTAATTTAAAGTAAAATTTAAAATTTAACAGATGTTTTTATAGTTTTCAAAAACAAAGTATCAACTGATTCGGAATATGAAACTATATATTGTCGGAAGAAGTAAAATTCTTAAGGTCTTTTGCTTCAACTGCTGTGTAGAAATTTGCAATGTTTCATTTTGCCTTAGTCATTCTGTTTGCTTGTAGGGTATTGCTCTGCTTGAGTGTACAAAAATGTATAAAAATACAGAAACTATATATATAGAAATATATTCTTATATTATGCAGATGTGCCAGTGTGTATCTGTGTGCCTCTGTCAGTGTATTTATGTGTATTTGTTTTCGAGTGACACACTTGAGTGGCATCTAAGAGCAGAAACGCGACGACCATCAAGCATGATGGAAGTTTGTATGCCCTGCCAAAGGCAGTACGTATGTAGCCCAACCTGATAGAGTATATACTATAGAATGCCATATATCGTATACATACATATGTACATTGTACATTTGCGAGTACTTCAGAATCAGCTTGCGAGCCATTGAGCCGCATCTTTTTAGTATTTCCGCTACATTTGCATAGGCAAAGAGGAGAAAAGCAACAGATCGAACATACTCGTATATGTATGTGTACATATGTATACACAACGCACTCGTTCGCCCGTCCGTCTGTCCAGTCGGTAAGGGTGTGTGCTCTGTAGTATCTATTAAAATAATGCCAAGACACACACCACAATTTGTTGGGTTCTTTGTTATTTCAATTGAAATTGTAATTTACACGCGGCGGGAACATTGACAACTTTGTGGAGTCCCTAGGGTCTGTATATTATAAGTGGGTAGTGTATTAGCATTTCACACGCACGAGCAAAGGGTGCTCTCAGGTTGTTCCAGTTTGTCGACAGCTTCTGCTGATTGGGAAAAACTTAACGGTCAAGGTCAAGATTTTATTGAGAACTTCACTTGCTCTTTTCGCATATTATAATTCTCGGACTATTCCCATGAAAGCTTATTCCCTGTCTAATTATGCACTTAATGTTTGTACTCTTTAAAAATTAACTCAGTTAATATGTATTCTCAGCTGCACTCTGTTAAACTTAAAGTACCCTTTTATACCCTATCGATTTGTTTAACTTGACACCACGGTGTGTGCTCCCTGCTGAGTTATACCCTTTCTCTCCATAATTTTGTACTCTTTATATGCTGTAAGCCTCGCTATATACGCCAAAGTTATGCGTAAGCTGGCTGAAGCAGCCCGGAAAGTTCTTTACATTCTGGTTTACTTACGACTTGCAACATAACAATGAAAGCAAACTAAGTAAATTATAGATAAAAAAGAGCGAAATGAATGAGGCAAAGGGAAAAGCAAAAGCGATGCGAACTGCTCCTCTGCGTAATTGTTCAATGTAAGCACAGTGCGTATACGCAACGTGTAATAGATACGTAATTGAATGCATACACACACACACACCCGCACACAACTTGTAGATAAGTTCACCCAAGTATACATACATACTTGTATATACGTATCTCAATTACCGCAATGCCTGCCATTATACTCGCACTTATAACCGAAGACACTTTAATGTTGCACTCAAATTACACAAATGCTTTCAATTCCTCCGACCGCATTCATCAGTTGGTGCCCCGCTGTGAGGCCGGCGGCTAAGCCAAGCCATGGCAACGCCGGCTAATCCCGCATCTAATAAATACTCATACATTCGTTCTACATACATACACACATACATAAGTATGTATTCATATATGAGTACATTGTGCAATTGAATAATTGAACAATAATGTGGCCTGTTTCGTCTTTTGTCATTCCATTTGATCAAGAAACTCAGTTCTGTTTTCTTCTTTTAGTTTCGGTTTCGACTTCGTTTTCGGGTGCTGCCTGCGCCCGTCAGCGCTCGCTTAACTATATATCAAGTTCAAATGTCTTAACAGTATTGTTCTCACATTTGTCGCGATTTCGGTGATTTTCCTGATTTCAACAACTACAACTAGTATATCACAAAAAAAAAAACACTGATGACGCGACCTTGAATCAAAATAGATTTTTATGTGCGACGCTCGCCGATCTCCGCACGTCACCAAGCGCTGAATATTTCGCTGGTCCGTTCAATTCAGTTTCGTATTTGTGCTGTTGCTTTTACTTTTGGTTTTCTTTTTTCCACATTTTTTTTTAAATTCTTTTCCTAAAACACTCGTTGGGCAAAAATGCAATTGCCATTAAATCGAAATGCCTTTTTGTACTACTCGTAGATAAGGCAGATCTCCCAACTCAAGTGGCCAGCACACAAAAGGCAAATAGCTTTGTGTAGAAAGTACGCCACAAATGGAAATCAAATGAACCACGAAATTGAATAGTATGCTATGTAAATTTCAAATGTTACAGATCAGAAAGCTAACTTGCACTAACGATAGCTGCTCGATTGAAAAATACCCAGTATGCTTAAGAACTACACACTTGAGTAACATCAAATTTGCTTAAAAAGTAATCCTAGTTTAACTTTTCAATTGAGAATCATCAGTTAAGTCTTTCTAATTTGTATCATTCTAAGTTAATTTCAAAGATTTCTAAGAAATATCCCACACCTTGTCTGCTTACATTTCGAAGAATCTGCAATAATTGGCAATAATTAACAATTTGCAGCCAGACAGAGACATGAAAACATCTCTATAAAATATTGATCAAAAGTTTAGTATTAATGCCAAATGGACTTTTGTTTGAAACTCAAACGTTTTTATTGTTGTTTTCAACTGAGATAAATTATTGTTGCCTCGTCTTGTAAATTCATGCAGACATCGCGTGAATATAATCAATTTTATATTGAATTTAATTGAAACGGCCGAACCGGTTAACAGTGAAGTTTGCGCACAGTCCATTAATTGCTTGGCAAAAATTAAAAAAGGAAACTGTGAAAGGCAAATTCTGGATGAAAATACGTAACAATTGTGTACGTGTGCATGCAGGTCTAAGCAATTTGCCCAAAATATTGAAAAAGCGAATCGAGTTAGATAGCGAACATGGGCTAAAAGTCAAATTTGCGAATAGTTTTCGTTTTTTTTTGGTTAAAATGGAAATTGATTTTGTCTGCACGGGAAAGTTATACAGAATGGGTGAAAACAAATTGCAATCTTTGGTGGGGAAATATTGCATGAGGTCGAGAACTGAAAGCCATAACAAACTTGCTCAGTTCATGCTATAAAGATAGAGAGAACATTATGAAGAATCTAATCTTTTCTGATGAAATTCAGCAAACATGAAGTTCTAACAATCAATTATTCATCAGAATTATGTATATTTATTTGATTTTCGAATTGAATATAAAACCAAAGACAGACTAACGACGTATTCCTTTTTGTTTCATTAGTCGTCTTGTTTGGATGCAATTAAATTTAAAATCGAACGTCAGAAACGACAAACTCAGAGCGATTTCTCGAAACAATAACAATAACAATAATAATAATAATAATATCGGGCGAATGCAGACTGGACCGCAGGCAGGACAGCGAACAGATGCCAAAAGCGACAAAAACTGGTAAAATGTGGTCAATGCAATATGCGGACAACGTAATGTCCCACGTATTATTTATTTTATGTTATAAATAGAAACCAAACGAAACAACGAAAACAAAGAACAAAGCCAGCAAATGAAATGGTTTAGCGAGGGAGGGGCAGGGGAGAGGCAATTGAAAATGCAAACAGCAAGAGAGGAAGAGAAGGAGACGATAATGGAATGAACAGAAAGTGTAGCAAAGCAAACATAAACTTTTAGATAAGCCTAATGCAAATGGAGTGCTCGTGTAGCACCGCAAAGAGTATAAAGAAATCTTGAATGCATTGTGTAACATTAGAAATACCTGGAAATCTATGAATGAATTAATGAATGAATACATGTATTCTCAAGTTAATTGTTTTCTTTTTTCACTGCAATTAATAATTAATAATAATCGGTACAGCATTATGAGAATATTCCAAGTGAAGAGTATTCAAATTTCGACGTGCCATTTTTCTGTAAACTTTTTCGTACATTTTTTTGTTTTTTAATGCTTTCTTCTATTTCTGGCTCTGAGAAACGCAGCAAAAACAGAATTCACAAAGAGACAAAAACAAAGAAAAAAATATCAAATCAAATGCAGATGATTTGAAGGCAGGTGAAAAATACTGAGAATGACAGCAGACAACGTGTGTTCTGTGCAGATCCATTAGGCACTCTTGCTATGCTGATGGCCTGAATCAACCCAGCCGCTTGCCACGCCCACAGATACGGCCTAATGATGAGTCTCTTGGACAAGTGTGAAAACGCAAATGGGAGATGTGTCCAGTCGAAGGCATTGACAGCTCAATGCCGCTCAATGGAATTTGATGGATGGCTAAACGGGAAAGGATTCTTGCATAGTTGTGTTGTTCGGGCAGAATGCAAAGAGCTTTTACTAGTAGTAACAAGTGAGAGCTAAGTGCAAATACCCTGTACTACTCAGCAGTAGCTCTGAGTGTATTCATGAATGAAATAGATTTACGCATATTATACGATTTGAAATATATATTTTTATTTTTATGTGGCAGGCCCCTTTGCAAATCAATATAAATTTCATTTGTATAAACTCCACAGGAATCTATATAAAAAAATTTCGTGCGTCTAGTTCTTTCAATACCCCCTTATATACAAGCTGCGGGGTATAAAGTGAAAACAGATGCGAATTGAAAATAAATAAATAGAAATTTTATGCTTTTGTATACAAGATCAGGCAAAGTTGAATTTTTAGCAATATAAACTGAGCAGAAACGAACTTCAACAGTTTTTATTTTGTTTTCAACGCTGAATTGAATTCAATGTTGAAAGAATTTAATTGCAATGCATCATCAATTTCTAATTTCACTGCAAGTCCATTATACCGTATACCGTTAGCATTTCCTGTTATAATTTCTACGCGGGTCCCGTTTGTTCTATATAGTACATATGGCAAATGCAGATAAAGTAGTATATTGTAGCAGTAGCATCGCAAATGCTGGGCACGTTGCATGTGCCAAAATAGAAATAGTGCACAGGAAAAGTATTAAATCTGAATTGAAATGCAATAAAGCAATAAAGTGGTAAATAATTGACATGTCGCTCGTTTGGCAAACAAAACGCATTTTAAATTTAATTTGCCAATATTGTCAGGCCAAATATACGCGTACAAAAGGTACACATACGCACACACACACACATACAGACAAATACACACAATTACAAAGAGAATGAGATATAATAACGACCAGGCGCGAGTGTTGCTCTATGAGTTCGGTTCAATTAATAATGAGTGAGCTGAGGAACATTTGGAACTATCATTTATCGCCAAAGAGAGAGAGATAGATAGAGCATAAAGATATTGTAGATCATGGCAGACAATGAATGAGACGTTATTAGAGTGACCATGCATCAGAAGCTGATCTCTCACTCTTTGGCCAACTTCTTTGCCACAGAAACTTCTCTCGCATATATCATTTATCGCATATAGACTTTATTACGTTATATCTGTCCGTGTGTGTGTATGTTGGTTGATGTTTGTTTAAAACGCATATCGTGCATAGGCACGTCGGGGCACGTGCGCGGCTTAAAAATTGACAAAATGAAAACTGAACTGAAACTGAAATCGTAAATCATTTGCGCAAAATTTATGCACGTGACGAATTTGATTGCCCTCAGCTAAACGGCGAGGATGGGGGGGTACGGACGCAAGTTTCAACCAGATGGGACTGATGCACCGAAACGTAGCATTAATTGATTAATTATGCAAATTTAAATGCCATGTTGGCTAAAGCAAACAGAGGCAAAAAATAAAAAATAAAACAAAAAATAAACAAGCCGAATATGCACTGAAGAGGGGCGTGTGTGAATGAATGTATATTCAAGTTCCAAATACGCTATAATTTTTGACTTAAAACTATCGAAAAAGATAGAGAAGGAGACAGAGACATTGAGGGGATTACCAAATAGCTTTTAATATACTTCGTTCAGTTTGAACTCAAGGGTCAGAAGCTTTACTTAAAGGACTCTAACAAAGACCTTTGCAACTAAATTCCTCAGAAGGAACTTCTCCACAAAACATAACCTCAAAAATTCACTAGCAAGTCTTCGTTTGCCACATTTAGAGCTAGTTAAGTTTTATGTGCAACGTAAAAGATAAGCCTTAAACAATGTTACGTAAAAAGGCTTTTTATGCATTTGTTAATGAGGCTTCAGATGTTTAACGTTGCGCTAATTTCTGATATAAATCAGTAAAGTGCCACAATGCATGACAGGTGTCGTGACAAAGGCTTTATGCCCGCTGCAAGGGTATTAAAACTGTGAGAGAGAGAGAGAATCAGTCCAAAGCCGCCAGACAATTAAACATAAACAAACAGCAGCTCAGGCGGCTCAGTCACGCCCCTACGCCAGTTTGTCCACTCATAAATTCGCACACGAGCGCACACACACACTTACTAAGACAGAAATACTTTTACACAGTGGCACACAATCGTACACACACACACCAACTAATTAAGTGGCTTTGGAGCGCGTGGCGAGCCTTCATTGCGCCAGTTTCGAATGTCCAGTGTCCACCTGTGCGTATACGTAATTAATTCCATTATAATCTCTTACGCATAATAAAACAACAGAGCAAACAACGTAGAGCAACACAGCAACAGCAGCAGGCATCATAATACATTTCACCTCCCCCCCTCCTCCTCTTTTCACCTTGCACCTTCCACCTGGGACTCTCGGGTGCTCAGTCGAGGGCTGTGAAAATCCCCAATAGGCGCCTGCAATTAATTGACACTGAATTCATTTTCATTTTCATTAAATTTAATTACAAACACACACATATACACGTACATATAAATATGCATATATTGTATATGTATTTGGTGTATTTTTATACATTTCTGTTTTGTTTTGTGTACGCAATTTGGTTTTGCTGCTGCGCCAATTTAACTGCTTCGTTCTAAAAATACACAAGGTAAATGTTGATTACAGGCGCCTGGGTAGCCCTGTCTCCCACTTTTACCCCCCCGTCCCCTGTCCTCTTGCTCCATGACCCTTGCAATGCCACTCCCTCTCTCTCTCTCTCTCTATCTCTCATTCTCTAACGCGCTCTCTAAATATTTGTTGTTTAGCTTTTAGCGCCATTTTTATGAGGTTCTGCGAATTTTGTTTATAAACAAGATTTTGAAATAAACCAATTGACGAAGACTGCCAGCAAATGATGGATAAATAATAATAACAAAAGCAGCGAAAAAAAAACAACAACAACAGCAGCTTCATGCAAATGGATTTGTGTGTAGAAACGAACGAATCGAAAAGTCAATCGCACTCGACTGTGCGGATGCCCTACAGACAGCTGGCAATATTATTATTGTATTCTATACTAATTTTGATATTTGAAAGGATATTTAAGCTTTACAATACTGAGAATAGTATGAAATTAAAAACTATATATAGTCCAACTTAAGATAAGATCAGAATATTGTGTGATATTGTGAATATAGTGGTTAAAACTTAAAAAACATTGAACGAATTTGAAGCGATTTTTGCAATGTGAAAGCGGTGCAAATTTTGTAAGCTCTCTCACGTATTTGGAGGGCAAGTGCACAGTTAGTTGGCAGACAGTGTTGCCGCACACAGTTGGTGTGCACAGGGTGCACGAAACAAGGGCGGCAACAATGTCTCGCTGGCACGCTGTGGCGCGATATGAGAATAAGAATGAGTAGCAGCAGCAGCAGCAGCAACGGCGGCGGGTCAGAGAACATGTGCAACAATGTTTTTATTTGCGAGTGCTTATTTTTAGTTACTTTTTTATACAATTCACTTGTTTTTTTTTTCTAAGCTGTTTTTGCTTTTGCACTTGTTCGTTATTTTTTGCGTGGCTGTTGTTCGTGTCTTTGCCTCCGCGGCGTCTGGCGTGGAAATAAGTTTCTAAATAAACGCATCGCGCAGTTAGCAACAATGGGGGCTAACCCTACCACTTCACACACATACACACATAGCAGCACACACACACACACATACACGTGCATGCATAGTTCGCTGTCTGCGCATTTTCGTGACGCTTTTTGTGATGGCGTCGAGTTTTCTTGTATCGTTTTCATTTTATTGCTGAGCAGATTAGAGTTGCGAAATTGTTAAATTTTCATTCCTTTCTCTGTTGTTTTTTTTTTTGTTTTCTTTTTTTCTGTGCTGTGTTGTTTTGGCATTTTGTTTTTAATTTGTTTTTGCCACTGCTGCTGTTGCTGCTGCTTCAACTTCTTTGTCCAATTTGCGTCTCATTTTGCATTCCGGCTATGTCCTGCACCCTTTATGCCAATCTGGTTCCTTCCCCGACCTCTGCAATCTCGCTCTCTCTCTCTCTCAGGCAGCCATCTGCCCGAAGTAATGATAAATATTCTTTGGTTGGTTAACACGATCTTTCAAAGATAGCCATAAAAACGAATCTCATAATTAATTGCATTTGCAACAAGCACAAAAACTGAAAAGTGAAGGAAAAGAAGCAAACGAAAATTGCAGAGCGGAACTGAAAGTTTCAAAAGTTGCAATATTATAATGTTATGTCTCGATGTTATTAAGGGATCAGATTAAACCTTTTATGAAAGTAAAATAATAACATTAACTAAAAACAGTCTCTTCTCTCACTCAATTCGTTGCAATGATTCGCTTGGTATTTCAAATACACTTGAATACCTTCGGGTACTTAAATTTTGTTAAATATTTTGAAGCTTCTGCTTCTTCTAAGTTAGTTTCATTGCACAGCTGTGCTGTGCGAATGCAGCAACAAACTCAGCAGTTACTTTGTTCGAGCAAGTTACTCGCACTCACTTACAAATGTAAATGACTTGCTTGGCATTTCAAATGCATTTGCACGCAGAGCTGCAAAAGAATGTTAATCCTAATTAAGTTTAAATTGTTGGAATCAAACAATTTACGCGCTGCACGGCAATTACTCAGTGGCAACAACAAGGAGTTTTAAGTACTCAAGGCGTGGCTAGCATGAGGGGGTGAGGGCGGCGGTACATACAGTGGGCGTGCCAGACAGCAGGTAGTCGACGCATTTAACGGCAACTTCTAAATGCTGTCGTCGCCGACGGCGGCTCGCTGCAAATTATGCGATGCGCTTGCAATTTGCCGCTTGCTGTGTCACGTGTTAATATTTCACACACATACAAACAGACACTCACACACACACACGTACATACATGCGTATGACGACAGGCAGCGTTATAAAATTTAATTAATGTGCATGTAGAGGCAGTTGGAGGAGCAATCGCGAGCAACTAGCAACTTGCAAGCGGCCAGCGGCAACAGGCAGCAGGAGCATAAGAAGCAGCGACTGCGGCAGCAGACCTGCTTAAGCTGCACGACGCGGCTATTCCCGGCGGGTTTAGTGCGGATCGTGGCATGCAGCATTGGCGTTTTCGTTTGGCTGCTGAGCTTCTGCTGCCGTTCCTGGTGTTGGGCGCGCCTGTAAAGTGCTTTGTTAATTAGCCAACACTGGCGACGTTGCTTTGCAGCAATAATTTGCGCCCGCAAGTATGCAACACATTTGGTGCCTGCATGCGTGCGTGTGTTTGCGTGTGTGCAAATGTGTGTTTATGTGCCAGTGCCTGCATTGTATTTCGCACACTATTTGTCAATGTCAGTTGAGAGACACTGTACACACACACACACACACACGCAACTACTTTGCACTGGCCGCAGCTGCATCGCGTTTCGCTAAATGTTAATGCAGCCCCAGTTCCTCCCCCCGGACTCCCTGACTCTTTTCCCCTTTCCCCTTTGCACACTTCATTACTCAATGCCCACGCTTCGACCGGCCGCAACGTGTTAATCAAAAGCAACGCTCAAAGTGTTGCTCATTTGGTTTTTCATGGCAGCGCGTCGCATGTGGCTGAATTTGAGCTCATGCTCGGCACTGGCATAAAGGCTAACGGCAGCGGCTTTTGGCCTATGCTTAGGCCTCAGCCCCGCCTCTGCCTCTGCCCCTGCTCGGTTGCGTTGCCTTTGGCAGCCATCAATGATGCATCAATCAGCGCCAGAACAACAAATACCAAGCGGGGCGACTGTGCCAACTGGCCAATAGGCCAACTGGTCAACTGGCCGACAGCCTGTTCCGCAGGCTGGGCATGTTAGCCATGATTAGCCGGTTCAGGCTATGCTAAACATCAGCTTGAAAACTGATGCACGCTGAAAATGTTGCGCATTCTTTCGGTCAGCGAATTAGGCTGCGATTACACTGAGAAAAATCAGTAACTTATTGCTGAACAGATTTTGAAAATGAAGAGGTTTTTATAGGTACACAGTTATACTAAAAAAACCACAACTTGCATAAAAAATACTCGAAAAATTTATAGTATTAAATCAATAAAAATGTATATTTTTAATATTTTTATACAGTTGAAGAGGGTATATTCATTTTGGACAGAAGTTTGCATCGCACCTTAGGAGACATATCCGACCCCATAAACTATATATATTGTAAATCAGCATCACCAGGGAATTCGATCTAGCCATAGAAACAATCGGTTATTCTAAAAATTTAATTTGAATTTTATTATTTAAATTTTAGAACTTAACTTATCTGTGGAAATCAAAGTTGGACATTATATTCTTGACCATTTTATACCACTAGTATGGGAACGATCAGAGGATATTAGTAGGGTAAAGAAACTGCAAGGGTAAAGAGACCTTTCATTCAGGTTTTTAGGTATTTTCAAGCAATCTCCGTTACTCCGTTTATTCACTCTTTTATAACACCTTTTTACGTAACTTTTACTTCAAGTTTTACAACTTTCCCCAACTAAAGAGCAAAGTACACTTGCATATCACACAATCTAGCATTTTATTTTAGAGTTTTTTCATCGTTGACCACATCAGTTTGTCACTTTATGAGGCCGGGACACAAGACAAGGCCAACTCGTAGCTCAAATAAAATAAATCTGCGGATTTTATTCGCTCACTGGACTTTCATTTAGTTGCCATTAAAGTTCGAGTGTTTATTATTGGGTACATATACTATATGTACCCAGTGTAAGTACAGTCTCTGTGGTTTCTCTGCTTTCTTCTTTTTTTTTTTGGCTATTAAACATTTAACTGAGCAATAAAGGGAGCCGTAAGCGTTGTTGGTCAGATGCTTGCTGGGATATTGTTGAGCTATTTTACGATACTTGAGTCGGTTGTAAAATAAATCCTAGCGAGATGTTCTCCCCGAAAAATAACTCGAAATGCATTCCAAGTGCTGCCGCTGCTGCGAGTCTCTGTCGCAAGCATTTTTTAATATATATTGCTAAGTACTTATATATCAAGTTAATATGCTACACACACACACACACTCGCACACAGAGGGAAACACGTACGCACCGAAATGGGAAATGTGTTTTGATTGGGTGGCGCGAGCGCTCTAAACTATGCAACACATTTCGTTTGCATGTTTGTGCGACGAGTTTTTCCCCATTTTTCTCTTCACTCAGCCGCCTGACGGCGTGACTGTCTGCACCTTGGAAAAAGGGGCAAGAGAGAGAGCGAGGGGAGGGGTAGAAGTGCAGGGGGGGAGTGGCTGAAATGTATGCGAATTTGCATAGAAAATAGACAGTTTGGAAAATTGCATTCCATGTTGATAACTTAAGGCAAAAGCAGGCGTTGTCGACGACTCTGACGTTGAGCTACCCCCTTTCCCCGTTAGACCCACACCTTCCCCATCCCAGTAGTAGCATGTCCGAGTAGCCCCTTTCGGCAGCTGCAGGTGAAGCGACTTGAGGCACGAAACGCATGTGCATAAATAACTTGTTTAAGTTTTATGGCAATGGCAATGGCCATGGACGTGAACGTGCACGTTCACGCTTGGCCAGCGTCCAGTTGCCCGTTACCAGTTACCTCCTTCTGCGGCACCTTCTGTGCCTGTCACCTAATTTATAAACGTTGCACAAAGCTCACAACTCTCACTTATAAACGGAACTCGGTTGCACCTTTGAACGAAATGCAATTTTGGCCTGGACGCGCGCTCAACTTGATATGCTGTCACAAGGGCCAAAAAGCAGAAGGAAAGGAAGGGAGAGACGAGAGAGAGAGAGGGAGAGAGAGAGCTAGATTCAAGTACCGCAGCATGCTGACTTTGACTGCGGCCTGGCACTGTGTGACTGTGACTGAAACTGGAACTGGGACCGCACTTTGAAATCAAATTCGCAAATACCTCAGCTTGTTTTATGCTTTTGCCAAGGGTATTTTCATTTTGTCATCAAATATGCATGGCAGGGTATATATATAACAGAGTCCATTCGTTTGCCGTAAGAGATGACAACTTCTCTCCTACATAATGTGATCTTATTGTAAGTTCAACCTGCTCAGCTCGCATATCTTGCAGATTATTATCGCATCGCAGTGGACTTATCTAGCTGAATGTCCCACACAATGCAAAGTATTCCTGCTCTAAGCTACAGAGCATGCAGCAAGACTGTGCGGCAGACTTTGACTGTTTGTTTGAAAACGGCTGGTTGAATGCAATGGATGCCTGACTGACTCCAGCCAGCTGCTCTCTCTGCCTCTCTCTCTGTATGTTACATCCCTCTGTCTGTCTGTCTGCCTGTCTATCTAGAGGACTAGTCAGGTTGCTCGACATGATACGCCTGTAACTATTTGACTTTATCTTGCTGCTGCTGCTGCTGCTTCTACTCTCTTCCTGTTTATACAAAAAAAAAGAAAAAAAAAAAGAGAAGGGGGGGGGGGCGCGCCAACCAAAAAAAAAAACCAAACCCCACAAAAAAAGAAGGCAAAGAAAACAAAGCAACTTTCCCCACCAAGCAGCGACCAAGAGATGCCCTGTAATGTACTAAATTTGTGTCATGATATTGTCAGAATTGTTCTTATTTTGATAACATAAATTACATTACTGACACATAAATACCCTGTTATATAATCAATTACTCTCAGTCTGAGAATATTTTGTAAATGGAAAATCAACTCTTTTCAACTATATTTCCATAAGTTAGAGTCATTAATTGATAAACCTACGATACCCTGTAATTTTAATATTTATTTATTTTTATTTATTTATTTAATTTAATTTAAAGTCAACTAATGGCAGTCGACTGGGTAAAGAATTAACAATAAAATTTAAGAATTAAAATTGTAATGAAATGTAAAATTATTAATATTTTATTTTATTTAAATTAAAATTAAATTTAAAAATTAAAATTTAAAATTTAAAATTTAAACTGGGATAATAAAAAAAAACCGATCCAACATTTGTTGCAAAGGGATTGGGGAAAACCCAGTAAAACCCAATCAGATCGGTGGATTAGTGTTAATTGTTATTAAGTGTTAAGTAGTTAAGAATGGATAGTTTGATCAAATTAAGGGAGGACTCTGAATTGAAAACTCTAAACAGTCTATTGTAATCAGCACAGAGAACTCGAAAGGGATCATGCAAGCTATAATTATTATGACAAAAGTCCAAGGAAAGTGGCAAATAATTACGAGTTACTCTAGAAGGAATACAGAATTTAATTTGGTTAAGCAGAATAGGAGAATCAATGTCGTACTTGATTAGTTTGAAAAGAAACGTAACACCTAACATAATACGACGATTAGTAAGAGAAGGTAGGTTAATAAGAAGCAGTCTACTAGAATAAGATGGCAAGTCTACACCTGGTACCCAGTTGAAACTACGCAAAGCGAAAAGTAAAAATTGCTTTTGAACAGACTCAATTCTATCTTGGTGAATCTGATATTGCGGCGACCACACGCAAGAACCATATTCAAGAATTGGACGGACAAGAGAAGTGTAAAGTAATTTTGTCGTATAAGGATCTCTAAATTCTTTGGCCCATCTTTTTATGAAACCAAGTACTCGAAATGCCTTATTGACAATTTGCGCAATGTGACGATCAAATTTCAATCTATGATCAAAGAGAATACCTAGATCGTTTACCTCGGTTATTCTTGAAAGGGAGTTTAAATCAAATGCATAGTTGAAGACGTGATAGCTACCTCTGTAAAATGACATAACTTTGCACTTCAAACAGTTAAGATGCAGCAGATTATGCCTGCACCAAGCAAAGAGCAAATCAAGATCTGTTTGGAGGAAGTTAAGTGTAGGATCACTATACGTCAAACAGAGTTTCACGTCATCAGCATACATAAGGATATTAGAGTGAAGAAGTATTGAAGGAAGATCGTTGATAAAAAGGTTAAAAAGCAAAGGTCCAAGATGGCTGCCCTGAGGAACACCAGAAGTTACTATGATTGGCTTTGATAGACAGTATTTAAAAAGAACTCGTTGAGACCTGTTAGCTAAATAATCGGATATCCACAAAATAAGCTTTTGTGGAAAACCGATTAAATTTAACTTATGAATCAAGAGATTATGATTTACGGAATCAAATGCTTTACTGAAGTCAGTATAGACGACATCAGTTTGCATTTTCTTCCGAAATCCTAAAGTAATGCAGGAAGAAAATTCTAGAAGATTAGAAGCTGTTGATCTTGCCTTTACAAACCCATGTTGATGGGGCGAAATTATCGATTTACTCATAAAGGTTAATTGAGCCGTAAGATTTTTTTCGAAAATCTTAGGTATTGCAGACAATTTGGATATACACCTATAGTTCTTCACATCATGGTTAGAACCACTTTTGTGAAGAGGAATGGAAAAAGAGTTTTTCCAAATAGGTGGAAAATAACTGTTAGACAGTGACAAGTCAAGCAGCTTAAAAATTGGGTTAAGAAGTGAGTCAGCACAAAATCTTAGAACACATCCTGGAACTCCATCAGGGCCAGGAGAGAAAACAGGTTTAAAAGATTTCAGATCACTAAGTAAAGAAGTTTTGTTAATAGTAGGACAAAAAAGAGTGTTAAAATTATTAATAGGGTAAGGGTAAGGATGTATGGAAGAACTATACGGATTAGTTGAGTAGGTAGATTGAAAAAAGTCTGCAAACAAATCGGCTGCGGCCTGATCAGTGGTTGCTTCATTTTCTCCGAAAAATAACGAGGATGGGAATCTACTGGATCTACGTTTCAGGTTGACAAAGTTGTAAAACTGCTTAGGGTCCTTAGCGAACTGCAAACGACAACGACTCAAATACTCGTTGTAACAATTTGCGTTTAGAGCAATAAAGTTTGCTCTAACAGCAATATATCTTGAGAAGTCAAAAGGTTTACGAGTAAGTTTAAATTTTTTAAAATACCGAGATTTCAAATTTTTTAAACTCATAAGTTCACGAGAGAACCAAGGTGGCCTGTTTGACTTTACCGGGAAAGCAAGAGGAACACATTGGTCGAAAAATGAATTCATGGAGGAATAAAAAAATGAGATGCAAGTATTTAGGTCAGAACATGAATACAAAAATGACCAATCATGTTCTAAAATTAAATGATTAAGTTTGTCAAAATCGGTCTTACGGAAACAACGTGATTTTACTTTACGAGGAACAGATGCAGTTTGCATTGGAGTAGGCAGAGCTAGAACAAGGTCAAACGTAGGATGGTAGGGATCTTCAGGATGTACTAAGGGATCAATTCTGGAGGTAGTGTTAAGAAGTATATCAGAAGAGAAAACTAAATCAAGCATTCTACCGCTACAATTAGGAATATTATTAATTTGAAATAAAGATAGTTCTGATAGGCCATTTAAAAAAGAATTATAGATAGAGGGCGCCAGAATACCGGATTGAGGTGACCAACAAACTTCTGGTAAGTTAAAATCACCAAAAGCTAGTAGATAATCTCTATCAGATAGTTTGGATGCAACAGTTTGAATAGCTGAAAGATGGTCCAAGTAGACGGAAATATCAGATGAGGGGGGAATGTAAGAACAGGTAATATAGATTGAAATTTGATACACTGTTACTTTTGCACATACGAATTCTAAAAAGTTCACTATGGTCAATTGAAACTAATTCAGAAGAAAGGTCTGACTTTACAGCTATTAGAACACCACCTCCTGTTCGTGATAAACGATCACATCTAAAACAGGTGTACGTGTCTGGGAAAATCGAGCAACTTTCAACTTCTGGTTTCAACCAAGTTTCAGTAAATATTAGTAAGTGGTAATCAAAGGATACAGAATCAGCATACAGCTTAGAAAGCTTAGTGTTAAGGCCTCTAACGTTTTGGTAGGCAAGAAAAAGAGAAGTTATATTTTGATAAGAGAAAGAAAGACACGAACTTAGTTTTTTGTCGTCGTCTTATTAGGCGCAGTGGTCTGGTTTGGCAAAGTAAGTCTAATCGGCTGCCGATTCTTTTTCTTCTTTGTCTCGAATTCCTTAACCATGATATGAGCTGGCCAAAAATCAGCCGTGCATATGAGGTTAAAGCATTCATTAGGGACACAAAGTTTAAAAGATGATACGTCCCGTTCATAGGAGAACTTAAATTTTTCCACCTTTATCTCAGTGGCTTGTATTTTAGCTTGAATAAAAGCCATGACATCATCAGATGTGAGATCAGGGGCAAGCCTGGAAACAAAGATTTGCTTCCTCGGGGGAATCCCTACAAGAGGCTTGGGCACCACTGATAAAGAATCAGTGGTTGAAGCCCTGGGTAAATCAGACACAGGTATCGAGACAATGGTAGGTGATGACGTAGAGGGCATGTTTGGCGTCATAGGCTGCAGAGACTCGTTGTTGACAGATTCGGGAACCGAATTCTTCTGGGCCGCCGATCTCGTTACCACAGATGTGGTGATCGGTTTCAACGGCTGTGTCAACGGAGTACTATCCTGAGCGGAGGCGGTCGAAGGCAGAATAACAGCAGACTGGGTTTCTTCTTTGCGCGTAGATTTTTTTTTGCGCTTCGGGGACTCACTCAACAGCTGAAGGCCATTAAATTCCGAGTCCAGCTTAGAGAACTGTTGAGATAGCGTACGAAAACCACTAAACAGTTCCCTAAAGCCTTTCCGTGTCTGCCGCATAAAAGATCTCATATCATTCTGCACCTCACGACACTCCACACAGCAATAGTGCAGCCCAATGCGCTTAGCTAAAGCGTCAGCAGTTGTACCATTGACGTTGGCACATTTGGCATGTACGACATTATCACACAGCCAACATGAAATGCTAGGTTGAGCGCATGTAATCTCGCTTTGACAGGTTTTAAGAGCACAGATAAGTTTTCCTTCCATTATATTCACACACCACTGTAAAAGAGTAGCCAAATAAAACGTTCAAAAAAAACTAAGAGCAAACTACGTAAGAAAAGAGAGCAAATGCTAAGTAGGCGAGAGCACTAGCTGTCGTTACAGTAACTGCAACAACAAATGCACAGCGCAAACGAAAGTAGGAGAGAGAGAGCGAACTGAAAAGAGTAAGCGCGCTCGCGACAGAATCTAAAAATAGACCAAGCAATACAACAACAATGCTACAAAGAGTTGATGTAAACAAAGAAACCAATAGCAAACCAAAGTCCAAATTACCAAACACAAAAGGGATGGACTAATTTAATAGAAAGCACTCATGAGTGAACAGATTTAAATAGCAAAAGAATATGAGAAAATACTATAAGAAAGTATTAGTAAGCTTTTGTTACATGGAACACCGGTTATTCAAAGAATTCTAATGAAATTCGGGGAGCAAAAGAAAAACACGTCTGTTCACTTGAAGAGAGTTAGTTAGAATCTGTATGTTTGCTGAACTTTTCGCAAGTGCTAAGATTTTTTTTAAGTAGAATATATACTCTGTACATTTGTAATATATCATGTCTTTATGCCATAAATACCCTGTAATTTGTATATTTTTAAAAAACTGTTCACTAATCTTACAGCTTTCAATGGCAGCTTGCACATGCAGCACACTGGCAGCTAGTTGTCATTTACAGGGTATACAGCAATGTTAACTTAAGCAGTCAGCTACGTGGATTTCTGTGTGACCAGCTGCCGACTGCGTACTTAAATCAACTCGCCTTCGCCCTCGGCTCGACTTGTCTAAGCTCTGCCTCAGCTCGTCTCAGTTGGCCACATCCCCCTTCCCCCTCTCTCTCTCTCTCCCACTCTTGGCCCTGCCCCAGTTGGTTTTCAATTTAAAGTCCAATCTAAATGATGTTTAAATGTTGCCACAATCAAGCTGCAGCAACAAGGCAAAGGCCACGTTTAAAGCAACGCAATCTTTAATGCGACTTAAAGTCGCCACGCGTGGCCAAGTTGTTGCCCCATTAGCTGCTGCGAGCGTGCCTCGGTTTTGGCTTGAGAATGTGGCACAGCCACTTGACTTGTTCTTGCTGCTGTTCCCCAGTTGTTGTTGCTTTTGTTGTAACCACTGAGCCACTCACTAATTATGCAAAAATTAGTTGCCAGCCAGAAGAGAAGAAGAAGGAGCTACAAAAAAGCAAAAGCAAAAGCACAGGCATCAACAGCAGCAGAGAAAAAAAAATAGCTAAACTGGAACGCGGCCTGCGATACGACACATAAAAAGCTAAAGCTGACAATTCAGCCTCATTCGCCGTAGTTGAATTCGCTGTCGCAGCTGCTGTTGCTTCTTCTTCTTTTTTCGCACGTAGCTGCAAACTGCGTGAGTGTGTGTGTGTGTGCTAATTTAGGCGTCTTTTGTCGTCTGCTGCACAGAGTTGCACAGGGAGAGCGTGCCCGAGAGCGAAAGAGAGAGTGTGAGCAATGGAAAGGGGTTTGGGGAGGGTGGCAGCCCACAAAAAATGGCCGCCTGCCATTTGTTGTTGCTGTCTCGCAATGGCAGCTCCAAAAAGAAGCAACAACAACAGCTGGCATGATAATAATAAACAACAATGGGACTTTGTCTGTGAGTGGGCCATGCGGTTGCAGCGCGACAGCAGCAGCAGCAGCAACAGCAGCAGCTGCAACAGTTACAGCAACAGAATAGCAAATAGCGCAGCGTGTAGCATGCAGCATGCACCATTGCACTGGCTACCTTCTCCCCTTCCCACTCCCTTTCCCCTTCTACATTCCACCCACTTCCTGCTGCTTTGCTTTCCTTCTTCAGTTGCCCATTGCCCCAAGGTATTTGCGGTGCCGTTCATGCACTCATTCATATTCAGTCACACACTCGCACACTCACACACACACTCACAGCGAGACTGACTGGCTCATTCATTGATAAGCAGGTTCTCGCGAGCTTAATCCTGGGCTTAAGAAACGCCAACAGCAGCAGGAACAAATGCAGGCAGCGCTTTGCCTAATGAGCTGTGATGTGTTGTTGCTGCCATGCCAGGCTATGCCAGAGCAGTCTATACAAATCGACCAACGATGCGTATGAGTAATACGCAAGTTAAATGACAAATTTTTAAAGATATATGCATATAAATAAATCTAAGGCAGCTTAATCGGTTAAATGAATGCCAAAACAATTTATCGATAGTCGATATACATCACAATTTATTGAGAATATTGAGCGAAGCCAACCATATGGAGCTAAAACTATCAGCGACTTTAGATAATAATGATTTTCATGGGATTACAATTGAAAAAGAGTCTTTTATTTGAGAGACTTTCATTATCTTCTTGTTGTATTTTTATTTTATAATATATTACATTATAATGATTACTATATTTGATATATATTCTATATACGTATAATGTTTTAAATGTATATATTAGTGCGTTCAAACTCTGTATTCCTTTTATTTCAATTATAATTATCGATTACAATTAGTGTTGCCACATCGTTATGTTTGATCTAAATCTAACAAGGTTGATTATAATATTTTAGAATAAAATGTGTGTACGTGCTACTTATATTGTGGTTACCCTTTCTACTACTGTTACTACAATATATACTATATAATATTTATTTTTATCTATTCGACGAAGATTACCAAATCTAGCACTGATCTCTTTGGCTGATCCCTTTTTCGATTGTCATTGACTCCACAACGGAATCCTTTTTTATCGGCAAATGCTTCGGGGATGTCATTAGTGTCGTCGCTGGCAATGCCATTTCTGTCATATATCTTTGTCTTCCATTAAGTTGCATAATGCTGCTCAATGCTGTGTCCCGTTTTCATTCGTTTTATTTTTGTTGTTTTCGATTTTAGTCAGCATCGTATCGGTTTACAGTTTGTTGAGGTGAGGTTCCTCCCCCTCCCTGCTGTAAAAAACAATGTCTATGGCTTTATTGCTCGCTAATCATCGGGCTCTATCGGAAGCTTCCATCTTGGCTCCAAATGATTTATGGCCCCCGCATGGATTGGCATTGATACAATGCAGCAGACGCCAAAGAAATACAAGTTGTTGTCGTTCATAGAGATGAAGGGGAAAAGAGGGGAGGGGAATTCGGTTGTGTGTGTGTGTGTGTGCTGGGATTGGTTTTCTTCGCTTCGAGAGACTTGCCCGGAGACTGTTGCAGATTTTGCCATTGCCACTCGGCTATTTGTCTTGAATTACTTTTGCACTTGCACTTTACACTTCACACAAGCACACATACACACATACCCTCTTTCTCTCTCTCTCTCTCTCTCTCTGTCTCGGACAGACAATTGCACTTATTTATTTGCTTTTCAATTTTGGTTTTCGGCTTTTGCTTTTGTGCATTGCCAGGCAAAATGTTATTCGAGAAACCCGAAACGACCGACTCCCTCTCTCCGCCTCCCAGCACCTTACACCCGGCAGCGGACAAATTGCGCGTAAAATAAAACTTCAATTGCAGCAATAACAACAACAGCAGCACCGAATGAGAGAGAGCGGGAGAAAGGGAGAGTGGGAGAAGGAGAACGAGGGCTCGGCAAGTAAACAGACGAAGAAAAAGAAGAAATTGAAAAGCGTTTTAAAAACAATAAAAGTGGCAAATTCACAGCCAGGCCATGCACCCCCGTCAACTCTGCTCCCTTCATGCGTCCCTTACTCCCTGCATTCTCAGCATTTTCCGCCCACGCGGCGACTTTGGCCACGCAGCAAAAATTCGCAAATATTGCCAATACGTGTCGCTGTGTGCGTGTGCGTGCCTCCACTCTCTCTCTCTCTCCCTCTGTGTGTGTGTGTTTATAATGCATCTGTAGCGTAACAACAACAATAACAACAACTACAAGCGCGACGCGTGTTAATGTTGTACGTGGCAAACCCAAAGCGATACACGATACTCGCGTTACCCGCGCGCTGCACGCGCCGAAAGGGAAAAAACTACAGGAAAAGTCAAATTTGGCGCTTTCCACCTGTCGCCGCATGCACCGCGCTGCACTCGACGCCGTTTTAAGGGTCAATTGCACCCCAGAGTACAAAGTGTGCAAGCGGGCACAGACGGTGGAAGGGGTGGGAGGGAGGTGGTAGACAGGAGGTGTAGAGTGGACTTCGTGACAGCTAAACGTTGCGATTGCATTAGAACAATCGCTGGAACGAGAAAGGAAATGTGAGAAGGGATGAGTGTTTTAAGGGAGGAGGGGGGTAGAACAAGCAGAGAAAGTCATAAAATGTGTTGCGGATTACATGTAAACATACAAATTGCTGCGCAGCTCAGGTGTGTGTGTGTGTGTGCGTGCGTGCGTGTGTACTTTGTTGTGGGAATTGGCATCGTCTTGCCCCATGAACTTTGCGGAATTTCAATTGGGAATTCTGTCTGCTTATTGCTTAATAATTATTCTATTAGCTATTTATTGCTTGCAAACTCTATGAACTTGTGCATGAACTTTGAACTTTGCCAAACATTTTGATGGGTTGAAATTGAGTTTATTACGTGAGTAATTAAATTATTTTATAGGTTTATTTATGTCTTTCTTTGCCTTGATGAAAATTAGTAAATAAATTAAAATTCTGCAACTGTATAAAGCAACGATCAGTGTGGCAGCACCTGCAAGGAGCAATAAATCATCTGGCTACTCTTAACTGGCAAGCACGGCCAACTTAACGTGCAAGTGTTGCCAACTGATCAGCGCAAAAATCAAGGGCTTTAACTTGAAGTAGAATTACTGTATACTTATAAATTATAAACATATGTATATGTTCATATAATAAACAGCCAGCCACCATGATGATATAATAAACATATATATTCTGTATCATGGCTATCTTTGGTAAAACTAAATTAAACATTAAACTACAACTTGAGGGTTGTCCTTTTGTTCGTCTCGGTCTTGGTCTCGGTCGCATTGCCAAATAAATTTGACTTAATCTTTATTCGTTACTCTGTTCTGTTCTCTTTTATCTGACGCCCAATGAATTAACTTGAATTTGATTTTTAATTATATCTACCTTGCTTTTGTCTGTTTTCGTCTCTTGCAGCGGGATTTGCGGCCTTCATGTGGGGGGCGTGGCACTAGCGAACAATAGTGCAATAGGAATCGACATTGAAAACGCAATTGGAAACGGAATCGAGAGCAGCAGTTCAAGTGCAACGGCCCAGCATCCTCCTATACCCCACCACACTTCCACTTGCAACACAGGAGAGGCAGCTACTGCTGGGAAGGAGTAGGAGTAGGAGAAGTAGCACGAAGGCGTCGACTTGGATGCGGTTGTGAATGTGAATGCCATTGCGAATGTGAATGCAACTCTGAATGTGAATGCGGAGCTGGATGAGAAGGATGACGACAACATTGCCACTGCCATTGGCACTGCCGACGCTTGCGTTGGCAGCGACATCAGCGTCAACGTCAACGCCGGCGTCGACAGCGCTGCCAGTCGATGCCAGCATTGCCGCTGCGAAAATGTTTTCGGATGCGGATGTGGCGGAAGTGCGGCACGTTGTGCAACGCATTTTGGTGCCGTGCGTTTTTGTTATTGGACTATTGGGAAATTCAGTGAGCATTTATGTTTTGACGCGGTAAGTGCACTTGTATGCCATGTTGTTGTTGCTGCCTGTTATTGTTGCCGGATTACGGCCGTGCGGCCAACTTGATTCAAATGGAGCTGTTGCGGATATCAGTTGCTGTGGCTATGTATCTGTGTGTGTGCCCGCATGCGTGTCTGTGTCCAATGCGAGCATTACTATTTTATGCATTTTATGTTTATGTTGCGTGTGGCATAGCCAAATACTGAAAGCAGGTACGCAGCACATTACACAAAGCATTTAATTGTTGCCATCTAAAATCATTTCATCGCCGAAAATGCCCGCAACAACAATCGTAATAACAGTCAGCAGCAACAACAACAACAGCAACAATAGTTGTACGTGCCAAGTGCAAATGGCACACAGATAAGAGTCCAATTGGGTATGGAAAAAAAGAGTTGGCAAAACTGTGCAAAATATGCAACGGTGATAGCGCTTTAAGGTTCAACATTCAGCAGCAGAAAATAAATTTGCGCAAACTGCACTTTAAGAGTAAGTCGAGCTGTAACTCGATTACTTATCGATCTATCGACGACGAAGCGCCGCTGCAGTGGCTGGTGTTCCTTTAAAGTTTGCTGCTATGATATATAGCAAAAGCTGATTGCTACCAATGATTGTCAGCGCAGCTCTCACACGCGATCACTAACTGAAAGCTCTGTAAACCTTGCCAATGCTTTGTTGTCAAGTTAAAGTTTGCCAGTGTTGGCAAATTAACAGTAAGCTCGTTGCCAAAATAAAAAGAAAACAACAAACAAATTGCATAAACAGTTTCGTTTTATGGCGCTGCATTTGCTGTTTTTACAACACCGCCAACATTTGCGTCTATTTCGGTGTTCCGCTATCTCTTGCCCGTACTCTCACCTGCCAACAATTGTGACTATTCAATTATTGCAGCATTTGGCCAGCATGGACCGGCATGGTCCTCTTAACGGTTGTCGGCCAGATTTTTGCATACACAAACAAGCTACATACGTACACGTATTTACTTTTATTCTTATCTTTTCATGGTGTTTTTCTCTCTGTTCCTGTCTCTTCCCTTGCTGGGGCATTTAGGAAGCGCATGAGGTGCACCACAAACATTTATCTAACGGCTCTGGCAATTACGGACATTGCGTACCTGACCTTTGTATTAATTTTATCGCTCAAACACTACGAATATATCAAATATCATTGCGAACTCTACTGGAGTCTGTACGGTTTCATAGTGTGGCTGTGCGATGCATGTGGTAAGTAGAGAACCAAAAGAGAAAAAGAAATGCAAGAAACAGGAATTTTCGGGATACTTCAGTCGAATATTCTTTTTTCACTCGATGGGCAAAAGAAAAGTACAAACAATTAGACAGGATTAAACAGTTAACAAGCAGAAAAAGAGTTGATGATAGGATATATACATGCATACATACATATATGTATGTGTGTGGAGATTTAGAAAGGACTTCGGCGTCGAGAGGGATTATTTTGCATTTTAATTAATGAATGAGCTCACCTGATAATACAGATTTGAATTCGCACTGACAGAGATGGACAATGCATGGGATATAATACAGTTGTGTGAGAAGGTGTTGTCCGCTTGTGGTTGCAGCTGCTGTAGGGCATGTGGCAGGGGCTGGGGTGGTGATTGTTGTAGTATGGGGCATCATTATTAATAGCTCGATAGCAGGCGCTCATGTTCGACGACGATGTCTGCTTGTTCAAACTACTCCCGTTCCATTCAAAAGCACAAACAGGCACACACACACACAACCACATAACACACACCACAATCTCCCTTCTTTCTCTCTCACTCTCTCTCTGTCTCCATTGTCTCTCTATGCATCTCCTTCCACAGCGTACATCTCAATTTACATAGCCGTGTGCTTCACCATCGAGCGATTTATAGCGATACGCTATCCACTGAAAAGACAAACATTCTGCACAGAGTCGCTGGCCAAGAAGGTAATAGCAGGTGAGTGAACAACGCCCCATCGTCCCAATGCCCCGACCCCCCGCGCCGCCCCTCTTAGCCCATTGTTGACTCTGGACAAGCACTGAGGTCCCTTTGTATTGTTTTGACAGCCGTCGCGCTCTTCTGCCTGCTGACCACGCTCTCGACGGCGTTCGAGCACACATATGACATCAATTGGAAATTGATTGATGGCGCCTACAGGCCCTGCAATCAGACCCTGGCAAATGTGTCGCCCACTCCTCATCCCACGCCCGGTACCACGCCCCTCATACCGACGAAAGCGACGACCGCATGGCTGGCAGATGAGCAGACGACGACCAGTGCAACCAGTGCAACGGTGCCCAGCTATTTGGAGCACAGTGATTTGGGCAGTGGCGCCGGCAGTGGGAATGACAGCGGCAGCGGTTATGGTGAGTCAGGTAAGTAAAGTAGCTTAAATGCAGGTTTTCCCATTTAAATACTTGAGCAGCGCAGAGAGAGAGAGAGAGAGTGAGAGAGTGAGCGAGAGCGAGAGAGATTTACTGTGCTGCAATTCCCGGTTATTGTTTCTTCTTTTTCTTTTTTCTTTGTCGCACAGTGCACATTCCAAGTAGACAGCGCCGTTTACCAGCCACGTCCACGTCCGCTTCGGTGGGCGTGACTGCGCCAGCCACTGAGCCGGTGACGAGGACGTCGACGGCGGTCACACCGAGTTTGTTGCAGTTGTCACGTGCCAGACGCAGCGAGAGCTTCGACGGAGACGGAGAAGGCGATGGCAACGTCAACTTGGCCAACAACAACTATAATTACAACGACAATAACAACAGCTACATATACAGCAACAACAACAACAACAACGGCAGCGCATACGCATTTAACGTAACGGAATTTTGTGAAAACGTAAGGGAATAAATACTTTGCAAAGGGGACAACGAGCAGCGTCTTCTTAGTTCGTGTTTCTGGAGAAGTTCGCTTATAATTTAACTGACAGTTAACTGAAGCTTGCTTGCAATGCTCGCATGCGCTCGAGGGATTCCTGTCCTGGAATTTTAAAACTTAAGCTCCTCTCAACGAAATACACAAGTAGTTAGAAGAAGGAATAAATAATTAGATCAGCAGAGTGTATATCAAATGAATTATGGAATGTATATGAGAGAGCAACAAGAGGGACAGGCATAGATCAGTGTATTATGTTTTTATTGCTGTACTAATGGCATATGTCTGCAATGAGTTGGTTACATATTTGACTCACGCACTACAGTCAAATATGTCATATAGTAAATATGTTGTCATCAGTGGCAGAATTTGAGGAATCGTCTATCGATTTAAAGAGTTCAAAACCTGAGCTCTCCTATTCAATTGTATATTTCCCGCTTTTTTATACATAATTTCAATTCTAATACTTATGCCTATTTACATCCACATACACGTCCCTAACTCAGATGACTTTATATACCAATAAATACTCGGAACTGGGCAACAATGCGCTGTACATCAACATCTGGAGCATGTACACGCTGGTGGTATTCGTTGTGCTGCCACTTTTCGTGTTGGCCACCTTCAACTGCTTTCTCATTCTGCTCGTGCATCGTTCGAAGAGCGTACGCGGCGATCTGACCAATGCGAACAGCATACGCCGCACCAAGGTGAGTATTCTCGCTGCTCCTTGAAAATACGTATTTTAAATGCCTTTCTTTCTAACGCAGCGCAAGTCGAACACTGGTATAACGGGAAGTGTTTCGCAGGAGAATAGAGTGACCATTACACTGATTGCTGTCGTCTTGCTGTTCATCGTCTGCCAGCTGCCGTGGGCCATTTATCTGATCCTGGTGCAGTACATGGATATCGAGCAGAATATGCAGACAATCGCTGGCAATGTGTGCAATCTGCTTGTCTCGATAAATGCGGCTGCCAATTTTTTCTTATATTGCGTGCTGTCGGACAAGTATCGCAAGACGGTGCGTGAGCTCGTCACGGGATATCGCTATCGTCATCGGCACGCACGCAACAATATCAGTCTCTATGTGCCGCACACAACGACAACGCTAAACGGGGACGGTGCAAACACACACGGTGGCCCAGGTGGTGCTGGGGGCTATGTGGGGTATCGTGGGGCTAACAGTCGGCGATGTCGCAATAAAGCATTAATTACGTGAGTTATGACACACGCACACCATGGCACGAGTTGGCCAAGGCGAAGGATATGTTAAATACTATTTTACTATTATGTTTGTATTGTAGTCGATAGGCAAAACTAACTGTACTTTTTAATTTGTGTAGTAGACTAGGCCGAGGCATAAAGCGAGTATAACAACCTATGTATGCCCTACTCTACATACATATGTACGACGTATGTATATTATATATCTATATACCATATACATTTGTGCCATAATGTGATGACTATAGTTCTATATGCTAGTTATCCTAATCGTAATTGTTGTCGTCGTAGCGTATAAGCGTCATTTATCGTATGTAACTCTAACTGAGAACACTTTGGTGCTGTCCAGTTATCGGTAGTAGTCTCTATATAGTAGTCATCGATATCCTAGCTATAGATTAATTGTCATAATCATATATATACACACACACGTATGTATAATTAAATGTTCTTACTCAAAATAAAATGAATTATTTCTTTTAAATTTGTGCAACGAGCTTAAATGGCAAAAAGTATCAAGCAATTAAGGCTAATTTGTTGGTCGCACGTTAAATCAACTGTTTATTTTAATGCTTTTCATTGCGCATCTTTGTTGGTTAAAATGTAAGTGAAATCGAATTGCAACGCGCAACAAAAGCTGATAAATACTTTTACATTAATGCGAACAATGTGCGCGCGTCCGCCTCGCTACGCAGCGAGTACCTGTAAGCGCATTAGGGAATTTTTCAACAGGCACCGAAAAGTATGCAATAGGAAATTTGCAGCAAGTGGGGAGATTGGTGATTTCGATTTCGATTGCAAATGCAGGCATGTGAGAAGAGCAGAGCGCAGACAAAACCTTTGCCCAGCGGGTTTGGCCTAATAGGGCCAGTCATGGCGCACACACAGACGTACACACACACACACACACGCTGAAACTGTAACAAACGTAATAGAGTAACAAACATTTGCGGTTTACTGCACTTGCTGCTGTGTGTGTGAGTGAGTGTGTGTGTGTGAGCGTGAGCACACAAAAAATTGGTCACACATACAGGCACACAATAGACACACACACTCACGCATACATAAGTACTCGGTAAATACACTTGCAGTGATGAGCCAAAAAAAGGCAACTACAACAATTGCTCTCACTGTGCCCATACGTGTGTGAGTGTGTGCCTGTGTGTACGTTGCCGTGTGTGTGCATTGAGAGTGCCAGTTGCCAAACTCCCCCGCTGCTTTGGCACCCTTTTCCCCCTGCAGTAAACGTTCTCTTGCCCAGTGTGCACTCTCTCTTACTCTGTTTCTCTTACTATCTCCCTCACTGTTCGTGTTCATGAAAAATTACAAGTCAGCGTCACAATTGAAATATTTCCGCCTCAGCGAGCAGCAATGCGCAATCGAAAATAGTTATCTTGCCATTGGAATTTGCCCAGAAATATGCAATGGCAACTGGGCAATTGGGCAACGAGGCAACCCGACGACTGGCAACTGGTGACCAACTGAATGTGGCATCAACCGAAGGCCGAATGCCACAGGCAGAATAGACGACACCCATGCGGGGCATATGTGGATTTTGTGTGTGCCCGCCACGAGCTACATACGTTGTCTACTCCAACTGCCAACTGCTTTGGCTCCTACGAACATTTCCATATTTGATTGTTTTCGAGAGTCTGCAACAGCAACAACAATAACAACAATAACAAAAAAAGAAACGCAGATAGGAAGGCAACGGCGTCAGTTTATTGAAAATGATGCATAAAAATCGCTGGACAGTCGATTGCCTGTATCCAATGTGGTATATATTTTGTTCACGTGTAAAGCCGACAAGTAACCGACAGGTAAATACTCTGCAATCTTTTGCTGTAAACATATTCCTTTCCAGCTTTTAGTTCTATGTTGCTGTTTAAGTATCTTTAGCTGCTTTACAACACTAACAACTTGTTCCAACTGATCAATTAATCAGTCAAATGATCCCTTTGAATTCCAAACCGTGTAGAGCGCCTTCTTTTGATTTTATAAATTGAATACGCTTTGTATACATATGTATGTACAATACACTCTCATTCACACACATACACATAACAACAGCAAAACAATGGCAGTGACCGAGGAGAAAAAAATGTTAAGTATGCATGAAAAAGTGAAATGCGGATAATGCCATAAAATAATAATAGCAAAAACAAGAGCGTAAAAAACAACAATATGCACAAAAAACAGCAACAACGGCAACCAGAGCAACAACAATTGCATAAAGTATCAACGATATTTTCGTGTAGCTGTCAAAAAGTTGCTGCAACAATAACTTTTTTATATGCAAAGCCGACGCTGATATGTCTAATGGGAAGACAGAGGAACAGCAACAGAAACGCAACGAGATTCGAAAGAAAGAAGACATAAATACAGAAAAAAAATGTGTGAGCGTATGTGTGGCAAAAAGTAAGCGTCGTTTATCAGTTGCTAAAGAGACAAATCCTTGAGAAAGTCGCAGAGTTATTTATGCAACTGCAACAAAGAAATGGTTGAAAGTTTTTATCAATAGTAAATAAAGGTAAACGATTTATACACCGCTACTCACAAGAGATATTTTAGCAGATTTTAAGCAAAAATTTCAAATTCATATTGAGTTATAAAACCGTTTAATAGCTTCAGTCTCGGCATCGTAATAAAGTCATCTGCTTTAGGTTGCTTTACGATTTGTTTACTGTGCCACATATAACATGAATAATGACGCATTCTGTAAATAGCCCCCATCCTAAGCGCTGGCAAACATTGATCGAATACATATTTAATTATTGGTTAGTTGCGTTTTTTCGAATGTGAACATTTTTTTCAATTGGCTTTTCCTTTCATTTTATTATCGGCCCTTGGCAAATAAATATCGCATTAATCTATTTTATTTGTTGGTTCGCTTGGAACAGTTTCAATATTTCATGGCAATTTTATGCATATTAAAATGCGACTAACATTTTATTGCCGCTGTTGTTTCTGTTCTCCTCACTCCCTACCCTACCCTACCTTCCGTCTCCCCCTTTAAGTCCGATTTATTTATTTATTTAAAGCGATTTGGCGTTGTAACGTTTTATTTGAATGCTGCAGGTTGAAATGTTTTGACCAACCAAGCCATAAAATGTGCATGGCAAATTTTACAATTGAGCCTCGTAAAATTTTACGTAAATTGCCAAAGCGTCAAATGCGTTACCAAAAAAAAGGCCAAATACATGAATAGTTGTGGGCTGGGGGAGACGGAAACGGAAGATGGGATGGGGGAGGGCAGGGGGCGTGCTGCCTGGTGAAACATTTTGCGGTTAAAGGCAGTTAGCCAAATAAATGTACAACTAGATAAACAAGCCGTTGAAACGGCTTCTAGCCGGAGCTGTATGTAGTTGTAGCTGTTGGCACTTCACACACACACAGACACACACGCAAACACAGCCTCTCTCTAACACACACACACATAGGGCAAATAATGTGCGGCGCTGCCGAAAAGTAGGCAACAAAAACGCACGCAGCACCGGCGTCGTCATTGTCCCCTTTTAGGCCCCTTTTATCATCGGTCGCTTTGCGTGTTTACTTTTCATTTTATAGTATTAGCCAGCTTGTGGTTGTGCGTGCGAGTGTGTGTGTGTGTGTGCGTGCTGTTGTTGTTGTTGTTGTTTTATTGCTGTGCTGGGGCAAGTTTCTTTGGCTGCTCTTGTGCATTTTCATTGAATGGGACCATTTTGTTTCATTAGTTGTGCATTGAAGCCCCACGCCCTCCTTAACCACAGCCCATAAATAAGTTACAAATGTGTTTGTTCTACACACACACACACTTACATACATACAAGAAGCTGTTGTCCAGCTTGAGTTTTGGCTGACATAAAATATTTTTAATTAACAATCTGTGCCCGAACATGGCCCCAAACCGTATTTGATCTACCACGCACAAACACACACACACACACGCATACTCATTCAATTAGTTTATCTAGGTGTATGTGTGTGTGTGTGGTATTTATTTTTGAGTGAGTGTGCTTGTTGTTTTCTTATGTTTGTGCCGAAAATTTGCTTAATTAAAAATAACAAGCGGCGTCGGCGTCGGCGGCAGCGGCAACACAACAACAATGCAAAACAATACAAAAACCAAACAAAAACCCAAAAACAATAACAACTACAACAACAATAACAACAACAGCAACGAGTAAAAGAAGTAAAGCATGCCGAAGAAGAAGAAGAAAAACGACAACCGCAGAGCTACAAGCAAAACTTTGTTTAATGGTTAGTTAAGCGTTTAATTTGCACTGAGCCCTCTCCTACTCTGGCAGAGGAGTGCCAAAAGGGGGCAATGATGGAAGGGGGGGGGGTGGAGTCCAGGGGCTCTAGAGGGAACGCCAGGCCAAAGAACCTTTGCCAGTATCTGTTCGGCTTGTGTCGACGACTTTTTAAAAGCAGACATAAGCTTCACATGAGCGGGGAGAGTTGCGCATTGGTAGTGGTAAGGAAAAGGGGAGGGAAGAGAAGGAACTAGGAAGGAACCGTCAGTGGTTGTGGGTGTGTGAAGGGGGAGGGGGGGGCATGGCAGGAAACTGATGTCTGTTTTGTGTGGCCGATCCCTTTTGCCTTTTTGACAGCGGCTCAAGTTTTTCTTTTAATGTATTTCTATTTCTGTTGCTTTCTCCCTCCTCCTCTCTCTCTCTATACATTTTATGGCCGCTTTGTAGCTGTATTTTTTTGCCTATTAGCAGTTGCCGTATTGCCAGTATATAAATATAAAAGACTGTGTAGACTTATAAATAATTCGCTAAATTTGCTTTGGCTTATTCAACTTTTCTTTTTAAATTCCAATTGTATCTTAGCTGAACTTGCTTTATTCCATTTTATACAAAAATCATAATAGATTCTAATACCCAAGGCATATACGAATGTGAAGAGCCTGTCGCTTGAAAATCACAACATTTGTTGAATGGATTTTGACAGTAGATTAAGGAGAGCAAGGTGAAAAGACTGTGGCAGATCCCGAGGCTGAGGGAGGTCGCAGAAAGGTCTTAGTATAATCCATGTTAAATGTCAAGTTTTGATTAGTTAACTCTTGTTGATCACTCAACAATCGATGGTCCAAAAGTTTTGGGCCAAATCACATGGCCATGGCCGAAAACTTTTTGCTGCCGCTGTTGTAGTTGCTCGAATGCAGCCAAAGCTAAATTGAAATGATGTATGTGGGTGGAAAGGGGGGGAGGAGGGTGTGGATTGAGTATAAGCGGCTTAAAGTGGCCACACACTAAAATAATTTCTGTGTTAATTTTATTTAAAACACCGAAAGCTGCCGCCGTCGCTGCAAAACTTTTGCCAGCGGCTACAATCAACGAAGTCAGGCTAATGCCAATTAGACGGGAATGTTCATTGGCCAAAAGAGTGGAAGAGATAGAGAGAGAGAGAGATTGAAACACAGAAGAGAGACAATGCGACCGCAAAACATTTGCCGATTAGCCACGCTGATTATGCAATTCCCTTTAATCTTTTCGAGCACTCGAAATTCCCCAGAAACAGAGTGAGACAGAGAGAGGAAGAGAGAGAGAGAGAGAATACAAGCAAGAAAGAATACAAAAAAAAGAAACTGAAATGATTGACAGGCCGCGGGCAATGAGTGAATATTCAAGAGAAAATTATGCACTTTAAATAAGTTTTTGCGTTTAGTCATTATTCAATTAAAATTCACAAGCAGCGACGCCACGCAGCGGACTCGTTGTTCTTCTTCTCTTCGCCGTTTTTACTCATAATATTATTTTCTTGGCCGCAGGTCCTGAAAATGTTATTGCCTGACAAAAGAGAGCCACAATGTGCCGATGCTAATGGGGGTTGGGGGCGACGCAAGGGGATAAGCCACAAGGAAGCGACTAGGGAGGGGAACTGACAGAGGATAGGAAAGATCCTTAGAAGCTTACTGGGGATGCTGTCGCCGGTTGACAGCTAACAACGTTGGCAACAAGTCCGCCAAGTGGGCAAGCTGGCAAAGATTCACGCCAAAATGCGACTTAAAGTCATCAACCTCGCACCCCCTCCCTCCTCTCCCTTCAAGTTTGATAGGCCCACAGTGGGCGGAATTTAACTTTTTAATTAAAGCAGCGCAATTGTTTTTTGGCCGCTTGCTGCTGTCCCAGATATGCACTAGACAAAAGATGCCACACAATGCGGCACAATAAAGAGATAGCAACAACAGCAGCAGCAGCAAGAGAAAGGAGCAATGACAGCGGCAGCAGCAGCAGCAACAACAACACCATCAGCAATAATTTTGAGACAAAGTGCAACAGGCAAACTTGACACACGAAAAACGAAAGGAAACTATGTAAACAAAGCTGAAGTCAAGCGAGTGGGGCAATAGTGAAATACCCTACAAGAAATTTCTAGACTCATTTATTGATCTTATGAACTCTTTTTTTGTTGTCAGCAACTGTATATACCGCTTTTATCGCCTACAGGGTAGGGCAGACGACAATCGTGTCTGTGGCGTGCTGTCTCTGGGCTGCCGGTTGCTTGACCGATAACAGAAGTTCAAGTTTTCCTTTTTGTCTCATTTTTCTTTTTTAGTCAAAGTAACAATATTTCTTTCTATCACAACAAAACTGTAAATGTTTTCTACACTTTATGTACATTTACTTATCAGAAGTTCCAAGAATATGACTGTTTTTAAATATGGCGGATAAAGGAGATCAACCTGAGTCAAATACTCCCATAAACCTTATACTCGATGACGACGAACCAGAATCTAATACTTCCAGAAACTTTTTATTCGACGATGACGACGATTCGCATAACAATATGGCGGATAAACAAGATCAACCAGAGGCAAATACTCCCATAAACCTTATACTCGACGACGACGAACCTGAATCAAATACTCCCAGAAACTTTATATTCGACGACGACGATTGGCATAACAATATGGCGGATAAACAAGATCAACCAGAGGCAAATACTCCCATAAACCTTATACTCGACGACGACGAACCTGAATCAAATACTCCCAGAAACTTTATATTCGACGACGACGATTGGCATAACAATATGGCGGATAAACAAGATCAACCAGAGGCAAATACTCCCATAAACCTTATACTCGACGACGACGAACCAGAATCAAATACTCCCAGAAACTTTATACTTGACGACGACGAACCAGAATCAAATACTCCCAGAAACTTTATACTCGACGACGACGAACCAGAATCAAATACTCCCAGAAACTTTATACTCAACGATGACGATTGGCACAACAATATGGCGAATAAACAAGATCAACCAGAGTCAAATGCTCCCATAAAATGTATACTCGACGACGACGAACCAGAATCAAATACTCCTAGAAACTTTATACTCGACGACGACGAACCAATATCAAATTCTCCCAGAAACTTTATACTCGACGATGACGAACCAATATCAAATTCTTCCAGAAACTTTATACTGGACGACGACGAACCAGAATCAAATTCTCCCAGAAACTTTATACTCGACGAGAACGAACCAGAATCAAATACTCCCAGAAACTTTATACTCGACGATGACGAACCAATATCAAATTCTTCCAGAAACTTTATACTGGACGACGACGAACCAATATCAAATTCTCCCAGAAACTTTATACTCGACGACGACGAACCAGAATCAAATTCTCCCAGAAACTTTATACTCGACGAGAACGAACCAGAATCAAATACTCCCAGAAACTTTATACTCGACGATGACGAACCAATATCAAATTCTTCCAGAAACTTTATACTGGACGACGACGAACCAATATCAAATTCTCCCAGAAACTTTATACTCGACGATGACGAACCAGGATCAAATTCTCCCAGAAACTTTATACTCGACGACGACGAATCAGAATCAAATTCTCCCAGATACTTTATATTCGACGACGACGAACCAGAATCAGATACTGCCAGAAACTTTATGTTCGACGACGACGAAGATTGGCATAACATAATGCCGGATACACGAGTTCAATCAGAGTCAAGTAGTCCCAGAAACTTTATACTCGACCCCGACGACGAAGATTGGCATAACATAATGGCGGATACACGAGTTCAATCAGAGTCAAGTATTCCCAGAAACTTTATACTCGACCCTGACGACGAAGATTGGCATAACATAATGCCGGATACACGAGTTCAATCAGAGTCAAGTAGTCCCAGAAACTTTATACTCGACCCCGACGACGAAGATTGGCATAACATAATGCCGGATACACGAGTTCAATCAGAGTCAAGTAGTCCCAGAAACTTTATACTCGACCCCGACGACGAAGAATGGCATAACATAATGCCGGATACACGAGTTCAATCAGAGTCAAATAGTCCCAGAAACTTTATAATCGACCCCGACGACGAAGATTGGCATAACATAATGCCGGATACACGAGTTCAATCAGAGTCAAATAGTCCCAGAAACTTTATACTCGACCCCGACGACGAAGATTGGCATAACATAATGCCGGATACACGAGTTCAATCAGAGTCAAATAGTCCCAGAAGCATTTTATTCGATGACGAAGACGATTGGCTTAGCATGGATACGTCATCCGATTCGTTGTTCAATGAAATCGATTCGTTGTTCAATGAAACCGATTCGTTGTTCAATGTAACCGACAGGTACACATCATCGTGTGAGTTATTGCAATCGTGGTCAACCCCAGAATCAGCTAGGGAAACTGAAAATGAAATGAAATTATATGAAGCAAGTGAAGAAGATGAAAGTTCCGATTCAATATTGATATTTCCAACAGAAGACAGTTCAAATTCGCCAGTAGAAGGTTGTTCATCGTCAGGCAATTTTTTAAGTAGTTCACATAAACTGTGGTATCAGCAAGATATGCTAGAGGACCCATTCGACGAAATAGGCAATCCGTGGAAAGGGTTTAGTGATTATGAATATCGCAGGCGACGTGTTTATCCGCCAGTGCGGGTTAAATCGGTAGCATCGTATTTCAAATGTAACCTAAACGTCCTAAACGTAACAGGCATTCCACAGAAGTCAATTGAAAATCTCTTGGAGAAAATGATGATTGAGAATAGAGAGGGTACGGCAATCATCAAAATTGGCAATCGAGTCTTTCGTTATAACACGGTACTGCTGAGGCTTCATTCCCGGCATTTCTCGGACACCGATTCTGTTCAGGATTGTTTTGAGTTCGATGAGGAATACGTGCCCGTCGAGGGTTTTGTGGGCGCCTACAGATGGTTGCGGCTGGATGCGCCCGTCGAACTCACAGAGTTAATGCCAGTCTTTCAGGTGGCCAACTTCTTGGAGTTTGATCTGTTGACCGAATACTGTTGGAATCGACTCTGTGAAAATAGCTTGAGTGAGAAAATGTCATTTGATCTGTTCAGGTCGGCCGGGGATTTCTCCATGCTCGACGATGTGCGTTATTATTTGTCGAAACGTATAAATCGCTCCTTTCTGGCCCTGGCTGGCTCCGAGGAATTTATGGAGCTCAGCCCCGACCAAGTGATATTAATTCTGAAAAACGATTCGATTGGCGTCAACTGTGAGGCCGAGGTGTTCTATGCAGCCGTGCGCTGGATCAGTCGGGATCCTACCGAACGCTTGGTTCATATGCACGCCATAATGAAGTCTGTGCGGTTTGCCTATATGCCGATGAGCATGCTGTTCACCCTGCGTGAGAGTGCCAGCTGGCCCACCGGTTCGAGCCTTTGCAATGCTGATTATGTTATCGTGCAGTTCCGTCAGGATCCCGAAATGATGAAGAACCTCTGCGAAACAATGTCCTCGTTTAGTGTGCATCTGAAGACCGACGTGGAGACAAACAAAGTTCCCAATGTCGAGCCCGACATTATTCTGCCGCGCAAGTGGGTATACCACAAGAACTGTCCCTACCATTTGCAGGAATTACTCTATCCCTATAGACACGTCATTACGCACAAACAATTTCTAGAGTACATAGAGACATTGCAACCCGTCTGGGATGGGGAAAAGCTTAGTATGGATGATGTGCATATGGTACAGTTTGACGGCGTTATACAGGTGACTCCGCTGCTGAAAAACCATTTCGACTTACTCAAAGGAATAATGGAAGATGATAGTGCAAAGGAACTGGAAGAGAAATCAAAACAAGAGATCGATTGGCAAGATTATAACCAGGAGAGAAAGGAAAATAATAGAAAAGTTATTGAGAAGCTACTGAAGCAAAAGCAAGAAAATAAAGAAGTTATTGAGAATCAACAAAATAAACATAGATCAAAAGGAAGGAAAACCGACAGACAAAAATTAAAAAAGAGAAAACAAGAAAAACATAACAAAGAAATAACAACCAAAGAAGAAAAAAAAACTAAGAGAAGAAGACGACACAACAAGCACAGAGAAAAGAAAGACAATGTTCAAGCAAATGTTCTTGAGGAAGAACTCTAGTTCTTTCTTGCCCTAGCCTATAGAGACCTTCTGGGAGGTACAAATATAGATCTCAAGTGCAAAAGTCATGAGGAGAAATCTTTGTTTTTCTTTAATTGTTTTTAAATTTGTAACCTCTTTAAATTGTGTATTAATAATGATAAAAGTAAAAGCTTTAAATTTATGCCCAACACCACGAGGTTCTTCTGCCTCGTAAGAAATTTAAGTGGATTAAGTTGCCGGCTTAATTTGTTTATCATTCTGAAATGATGCTAGAGTTTATTATTGATCAACTCCCACAAACAGTTAAACAGTTAAACACACGGTAATCAAAGTGAGAGCAGTCATAGCGATAGAGTTATTACGCATACGCAACGTTGTTAAGCGTAATTGCCTTGTGCAACTCGAATTACCAATTTATTTTATGGCTACAAATTGAAACAAAAAGCAACAACTGCCGATAAGTCAACAATTTGTAGCAACAAAAATTGCAGCACACTGCAGCAACGAACAGAACGCAAGGCATGCAAGAGAAGAAGCGAGAGGGAAAGAATGAGAGGGAGACAGGCAGAGAAGATATTGCGAGTGAGAGAGGGCAAAGTGCCATGGCGAGTACAAGAGGTAGAGCGAAACTGTTGGCAGGCAACGTAGTTGCAAGTTCAGCACCAGTATGTGTGTCTGTGTGTGTGTGTAAGTTTGCTGCCCTATTGACAGTTGATTTGCACTCTAATTGCACAAAAGGAAATCCAAAATCCGAACATTAATTAAACACTTCAATGGGATTATGCGAGTGCCTTTTGCACTGCATCTGTTGGGGAAGCTGTCCACCAGTTGTTATACATATGCCATGCCCTATGGCCGACTCTTTAAGCTATTGCTGCGAGAAAGCTTCTATTTAAAAAAATAGTTTAACTTTGCAGACATAAATAACAATTAGGAGAAATAATGGCGCAGTGTGAAACGGTTTTTTAAATGCAATTCTAATTGGAATATCGAGAGTTAAGTTGAGGGAAAGATTCTCTATAAGTGAAAAATAACTGAAGAACAATTCAATTCAATTAATTTTAACTTAAAATTATTAATTATAACTATTAATTGTTTTTTACTCTTAAACAGTCGACTGACCTTAGTCCGACTATAAACTAATTAAATACAAAAAAATAAAATAAAACAAAGCCAACTTTATTTAAGTGAATTCACAATAGATAAAAGGCTCACACAAAAATAGTTCAAATAAAAGAATTCCAAAACTTATCAAACATAGCTCCATTCATTCAATTAAATTCTTAACTTTCTTGTATGAGAGCAAGAACACAGTGCTTGTCATTAAATTCAATTCATTTTTAGCATGGGGTAGATCTTTTGTAAGCTCTCTATTGGAAATGAAGTTTCTTGAAAATTTAACTCTCTTCAAATCAGAATTTAAATGCGTTCACCAGCGATGCAATTGTTGAAGGTAAAACTGTTTGTAGCCTTGGGCCCATCAGGATTGCCTGAGGCTTGAGCGAGTGTCGTTAATTATGTACTATACACATGTATGTGTGTGTGTATTTATCTGAATGTGTGTGTTGTGTGTAAATATATAAATTAATGGCCGCAAATGCATGCGTGAAGGGGAGGAGGCTGGGGGGGGGGAGAAACGAAAGGAGGAGGTGTGGCATGTTTATTATTATAATTTATTGCCTGCATTATAATTCATTTAGACAGTCGGTCTTCGTTCGTTATGTCGGTCGGCCGGTCGGACAGCAACTTGTTTATCCTTTAGTTTTAGCCATTAATTAAGCGCCGCTCGTTGGCTGCTAATTAAAATTAAAAGTGCTGCCTAATTGGCAAGCAACAGCTGCCATTGCTGTGGCCACAGGCGCTTAGAGGTCGCCAGTTCGCCACGCCCACAGCCCACAGCCGCCCGACCTCACTCTCCACCTCAGCTTCCGCCCCGTAGGCGAACCGAAACGGACTTGTGGCACGCACTCGTCACGTCCTAATTTCCTTGATTGCCTATTAAATGCCCCACTTGCTGGGGCAATTCAAAAGCGTTTTATGTGCCACAAATTAAGCGCCCAGATCGCAAAGCAGTGCAGCACCGACTTTGTAGCTGCCATACGTATGTGCTATCTGGTATCTGTTAACGGGTGATCGACAAGGTCCTGGCCCGTCCTGACCTGGTCTGGCCTGGACCTCGGCCCTCTCGATTGCATTCTGCGAGTGCAACCAATCAAAATTCCTGTAATAAAATCAAATTTTCATCGCTTTTGTGAGCATTTCCTTTGCATTTCAACCATTCCATCAGGATGGTGGGGAGGGGGGGATGCAGAGCCTGTTTGGTCAGTCAGCTGTTTGTCAGTGCTTTAGCTCGTCCTGTGTGTATGTCCGCATTTTGATGGCACTAACTGTAACTAGGCACAAAGGCTGGCAATTTTTGCCCAGCTGCAGTATCATCTTTCGTTTGTTTTGCCACACACACACACACAGAGCTGTAGCTGCATAGCAGCGTTGCATTTTTTACGCCATACCTCAAAGAGCTTTGGCCTTGTGTGTAGATTTTCATCATTTTTTTCTGTCAGCCAATTCTCTAACGTTAAACGAAAATGTTTCGCAGGCAATCTATAAAGTTTTGATGACCCTTTCGTTTATCGATAGTGATATCGATTAATTAAAGATGCTTTCAAATTGCTGCATTTCTTATGAATTGCATTTTTTACTAGTGTTATGCACAACTGCAGTTGATTGGTTAGGGCAATGCGCTAGTCTGATATGCCTCGAGGGGCTGCACTTGTTTTTTATGCCTCTCTGCGATTGAAATCTATGTTTTCTAGTAGCTTTAACATAGATGTACTACATACCCATATGCACGGAGCACGCACGGCGCATCGTTCGACGTTTTGGGGCAGCTGGCCTGCAGACTAGACCTAACTCCAAAAGAAAGTGCAAAATTTGAAACAATAACTTTTACGCATGCCAGTGTAAACTCGCATGGAAAATTTGCATGCGGCACACACCACATAGCACACAGCACAAAAAGAATACACACACGCACACATGCACACTTAAAATTCGTTGGGCAGGGGAAAAAAAGTGAGTTAAGTTTTTCAAAGCGAAAATTTGTTTGAGTTTGTTGTAACTGAGCTTTGGCGAAATGTGCACATAAAAAATCCATACACATAGATATAAAGTTGTTTTTCTCTCCTTCTTTCTTTTTGTCTGCCTGCATGTACGTGTGCGTATGTGCGTGTGTGTGTGCGTGTTTTTTTTTGCAATTTTTTCAACGTTTCGTTTAAAGCAAATGACTTTGATGGCTTTGTGTAATTTGCACTTCATTAGAGTGCGAACTCGCAATTATTTGAATGGCGCTAATGAAATTAAATCTATCAATAATAATGAAAGATACTGGCCGTTCCAAATTGGCACAACAAATGCAATTATACCCTGTAATTGACAGGCAAAAACAAGACAAAATGGACATGAGTCAAAGAGAGAGCTTTAAACGAAATGAAAATTTACGCAGGGATAGGAAAAATGATAGAGAAATATGAAGAAAATAAATATAAATATGTTATTTGCAAATTATTGTTAAATTCGATAAGCTTATGCAAACTGAAACTTCATTTAACTAAACGCAACTGTTGCATACGCGTGCCATTAATGTTGCACTCTCATCAAATATTTGGCAATCTTGGTCAATATTCATGGGTTTCCGCTTGCAGTTAATGGGCATGTGGTGAAAACTGTCAAACATGCAGGGACAGGAACGCGCA
The DNA here is from genome assembly GCA_018903675.1 of Zaprionus capensis. Lineage (NCBI taxonomy): Eukaryota > Metazoa > Arthropoda > Insecta > Diptera > Drosophilidae > Zaprionus > Zaprionus capensis. Next base: position 7,633,374 of record JAEIFN010001073.1, on the reverse strand, counting down.
TAATTCAATTAGAGAGCGCGTTGGGGAAATTAAATAGTAGTACGATAGAAAGGGAGTATTGTATGGATGCGCTGTATATGGTTGCATGCGGCGTATGCTTGATATGTATATATTTGGGAGTATGTGTTGCACATCAAAAGGGTAGCATATTTTGCTCATTAAACGGCAGTGGCATGTGGCCTGTGGCACGCACTTAAAGTGACTTTTGTGGTCTCATTTATGAGCTGCCATTGCGGTTCATTCGCATAGATGCACACACGCAGCAGCCATGCACACACACCCTTACGCGCACACACAGCACACATGCCCGCTGGCAGGTGGAGTGGAAAGGGAGGGTGAGGGAGGGGCTGGGCAATGTTTATGGGCGCACAAAAACCACATGCAGTGACCATACAAAGTCAGTTGGCCGCTGCTGATAATTTATAAAGCTCAGCCAAGTGAACTGCAGTCTATTAGAAGCGCGTTAGCCAAACCAGGTAAAAGGGACTGACAGTCAGCGGGGCAGGCTGGGAGGGTGGAGGTGAGAGTGCGTGAGAGAAGCAACCTCAGTCAATAAAAGTCTGTGAAAGTCGGCGGTGCAAACAAGTTGATGATTAATGCAACTTGAATTGCAGACTTATTCGCTGCGGCGAATATAGTAAAACTTTCTGCACAGAGCGGAAAGAGGAACGAGGGGGGGGGGAGGTAAAGGCAGTGTCACTACTCAGCACTCGGTTGCACTTGTCTTTGGCCCGTGGCTGAGCGAGTATAATCAAATCCGTTTGCCGGTGCAGCCTGGCGGGAGAGTGGCAAAGTTGTCTCCAAGTGTCTTTGGACTTGCAGTCGCACACACACACACACATACACTGTGAGCGTGTGTGGCAGTGGGAGTGGGGGGAGGGTAGCTGGCACCCTTTTCACAGCTTGCGAAAAATGATTAATGTGATTTGAACTTTAAATTTACATTGTGTTCATGATATTCACTTGAATTTATGAGCGCTGTTTGAGTTTGTAAATGAGTTGCTCATTTAATGTGCCCTTTGCAGGCGTCTGTCTCTCCGGGCCGCACACAACTACACAAGTTGGGTTCGCTCGTTGGCAGGGGAAACTTGTTCACTTCAAGTTGGCGTCGGTTGCTTTCCTTTTTGGGTCTTGCCCAGCGGCAAAGGCGGAATTAATGATTGTATTTCATTTCACTTTGGCCCGCTCTTTCTCTGTATATCATAGATTAAATGAGTTATCTGTTATGTTTCCACACAGTTGTGGCTATTATGCCCTGTATGCTCTGTAGAGGAGTCTGCATGGTATATGCGACTTGCAGATGTGCAGCGCAGATAAGCTGAGCTGAGTGGAGCAACTTTTTTAATGTTGATTGTTTCATTTTGATTTGCAGCACACTTTAAGCAGCTTAAATAGACGCAAGGTGAGCTTGCTCATGTCTGCTCGTTTCTCTGTGCCTGATGCCGATGCCAGGACATCGATAATTATTGCACGGCGTCCTGCGTGTTGCATCCTGTCGACGGCCTGTGGCATCTGTTTGTCACACTCTCCGTCGCTGCTGCGCCAGCTCTTTGTGCGAAAACAAGAAAATTTACAACAAGCTCGCTTCACACGTACACACAAATATGCACACACACACACGTACACCACAGTGTCGCCTGTGCATAAATTCATTTTCACGCCGTTGACGACGGCAAAGGTGGCGTCGACATCAAATGAATGAATGTGCCGTCTGTGTGCCGGCTCAGTGTCCTTTGTCCTTTGTCCGTTGTCCCGTGTCTTGTGTCCTGTGCTCTCTGTGTGCCCTGCTTAATGTGTGAGTGCCGCGTGAATAGCCTTTGCCTGCCTTTTAGCCACACACACACACACACGCAGCGACTCGCATAAATCTTTCGAATTTTGTTTGATCGAACGCAAAAATAATGGCGCTTTGTTACACTCCCCTGCAGTCTGCACCGTAGGCGGGTGTGCCTGTGTATGCGTGTGTGTACGTGTGTGTGTGCATGTGCGTGAGTGCATGTGTGTTGGTGCCTACATGGGGTGTCCACTGCTGCTGCCTTCATAAATTTTCCCGTACACTGCTAGAGAAATCAGCAAGAAAATTGACATTTTAGCTGAACTTCTTGCAGCAGGCACAGGGCAGGAAGAGGGGGAGAGGGGGCAGGGAAGGGATTAGAGGGGTACGGGACTAGGCACATGGCATATGGCCTGGCAGGGAGTGGTGAGGACTCGTGACTTTTCAGTGCTCTCAGTCTTTTGAGGCAGCTGCTAATGATACAAAGCAAGTTCGTTTTTTTTTTGTAGTTTGGGTGTCTTTCTGTGTATGTGTGTGTGTGTGGTTGTGTTGCCTGTGCAAATTCATCAGCTGCACAAATAAGTGCACGAAATGTGTCAAATGTGTAAATGACTTGACCAATCGCTCGAGTCAACTGCTGCAGGTGAGCGAGTTCGCTGCCTGCCTGCCTCCATTGAGCAATCAGGCATCAATGGAGTACTAGCTAAGTGCCGCTGGGTGGTGCCACAAGGTGGCGGTGGTGCCAGCCTTAATTTTAATTGCCAAACTTTTGCAGGTAGCAGGCGGCAGCTGTCGCAGCATTTGCAGCGTTTGCGATTTAAGTTTTTGATGGCCCACACAGAAGCGACGCGGCTTTTTATGGCACGCCCATTACGCATACGACATGTGGGATCGCTCGCTCGGCATTATGCAAAACAATTAGGCTGAAATATGTATAACATATTTAAGCATATTTACGAGCTGTCTGCGACTCCATTTTGCAGCTACTGCTCCCCCTTGCTGCTCGCCCTTTCCCCTACTGCTGAGCTCTGCTGCAGCTCAGCTCAGCTCAGCTTGGCTAAAGTGCAAAAATCAAAGAATTTTATGCATGGCTGGACTTCGTCAGAAAGAGAGAGAGGGAGACAGAGAGAGTGGGTGTGTGTGTGTGTGTGTGTGTGTGACTGTGGATTATGTGTGAAAGCTTGCGTGTGCGTGTGTGCGTATCTAACTGACTGATGAAGCGTGCGACAACGTGCTGCTCCTCGCCTCCTCGTTTATCCTGCACTTCTTCTGCTCTGCTCTCTTCTTTTCGCCTCCCTCCTTCTCTAGATTTTGTGTGTGCGTGTGCACTTTGTGCAAATTAAAATTGCAAAATCCTCTTTTTGCACTTATGAAATACAATTTGGTTGGCAGCAAACCGTAGAGCAAAGATCTGGCACGTAAGGCATAAGCCATTTCTCATAACCGTAAACAATTGAAAGCTCCAACTCTGCCTCTCTCTATCTCTCTCTCTCTATCTCTCTCTCTATCTCTCTCTCTGCTCTTCTGGCCTGTGAGCCGCTGCATGCCAGTGCATACGAGGAGCTTGAATGTTGCAGTTCCATGTTTGTGTCATAGCTTAATTGCTGCAACTCTGCCAATTGTGTTGAGAGAGAGAGAGAGATGGATAAAGAGAGGTAGTGGGCTAGGGAGAGGTGTGTGCATACAGTGTTAAATGCAAAAAATAAAATGCATTTTTGCTTGATTTTGAATTGCATTTTTCTTATAACTTATGCCATGAGTTTTTGTTGCTTCTGTTGCTTTTGTTGTTGTTGTTGTTGTCTGTCCAATCAATTAAACGACAGACAAAGTGCCGAATCAATTGTGCTGCAGAAATATTCCAGTGTTGCAAACTGCTGCGTTTAAAGTCAATTTCACTTGCTGCCTGCTTTCGCTTGTTCTCATCGTTCTGGCCATTTTTGGGGACACTTTCATGTTGCTTTTGTTGTGCTGAGTCGAAAGAAATAAACAAATCACAAGGCTGAACCAATGGATTGCAAAATTCACATACATATAATACATAAATAAGAGCAGGCGAATGTTTGCGCCTCGATAGATATCTATGTGTGTGTGTGTGTGTATATTTGATATATGAAACTGATAAATCAAATAGATATGCCTTAACACCAATTACCTTGCAGGCTTATCGAACAAGAAAGAGAGAGAGAGAGAGAAAGAGAGAGAAAGAGAGAGAGAGAGAAATAGAGAGAGAGGAAGAGAGAGAGAGAGAGAGAGAGAGAGAGAGAGAGCAGACAGAGAGCTTACACTGGTTTTATCTTTTGCGCGACTTTTGGTATAATATGACAATTTGAATATAAAGAACAAGTCAAATAAGTGGAAACTATTCCAAAATTCAAATATACACTGTAGTCCTGAAATAAATGATGATGATGATGATGATATGACAGTTCTCTCTGCTGTTTCCACTGAGGCTTAGGGAGCTGTCAAGGCCAGTGGCAGACAGAGCCGACAAAATGACAAATTTAAATGGCCAACCAATTGACTGACATTTAGCGGTTGGTCTTCTTTTCCAGCCCTAGCCCTGCCCAGCCCTCCCTCCTTCAGCACACTTCTACACCACCCATCTACCCCCCTCTGTGGCACTTCCATGCCACCATCTAGCTCCCCTCTATGGCATTGCCTGGTACTCCATTGCTGTCCCTGCCTATTTCGTGTTCATTTCGTGCGTTGTCCAATGTTCTGCCTGTTTGTTTGTTTGTTTGTTCCTTGCTTGTTGCTCATTGTTATTGCTGCTGTTGTTGTTGTTGTTGGCATTGCTGCTTTTGCGGCTTGCTTAACACAATTAATTAGTTAATGCCATGCTTTGGCGTGAAATTTATTGCTATTTGCGCTTTTGTGTTTGATGAGCATTGCCAGAGCGATGGCTGCTGTTGTTGTTATTGTTGTTGTTGTTGTTGTAATTGCTACTAATTACTGGCACTGCGATTGCGGGTGCCGTCGAGCTCCTGAGTTGCTGCTGCCGCATTGTTCGCCTCGTCTCTCTGGCAACTTATGCAAATGGGGCCCAGGACTCATCATCTGTCTCTTGCCGGAATCGCTCTGATTTTGTCTGATTCGCACTCCTTTCCCCCAGGCTGCCCCCTGGCCTGCTTGTGTATATAATTTACATAAACATCTAATTGTTGGTTGCCATTGTTGTTGTTGCTGTTGCTGCTGCTGCTGTTACACTTGCTGTAATCATGGTTAATTGTTTTCGTTGGCATTCCATGTTCCGATGCTCATGATTGACAGTTTGTGCTTTGGTGGTTTTATGCCAGCAACAACAATAACAGCAGCAGCAACAACAACAATTGGGCAAACCAGCAATACCACTAACCAAGCAAGCAGGCAGGCAGGCAGGCAGGCAGGCAACCAGACAACCATCTAACCGACAACCGCGCTGCCTTTACACAATCCGCGGCAACCATCTCTGTCACATTTTAAGTGCCTTTAAGTGTTTAATGGCACGTTCGCATTACTCAATTTCCCCAGCATTTTCATTCATTTGCGCACCAAGTGCGCACCCCCTTGCTCTCCTTCTAACTGCCTTACCTCCACTACTCCTACTCTTGCCGCCCCCTTTGGCAACAACTTTTCACGACTCGCCCGCTTGAATTTGGCGTATTTGTTGTGCGAGTGCGAGTATATTTCATAAATTCAATTAAGCAAATTGTTCTCAGTTATGGCCCAAAGTGCTTGGCCATGGCACAAAAGACAAAGGCCAATATGTCATGATTGCCAGTTACCAGTTGCCAGTTAGCTGAAAGTTGCCTGAGCAGGATAATTTGCCAATTGGCAGCTAAACAGGCGCAGCCCATTCGAGGCGATAATGTAAATAATTGATTCTTGAATGACTGCCGAACGGCAATGAATGGAGAGAAGACATAGAGAAAACAAATAGAGTAAAAGGGTTAGATGAGACAGCAAATGGATAAAAGTACGAAGAGGGAGAAAGTTGAAAGTGCTCAATTGCTGCCTCTATCTTAAGTTAGTAGGAAATCATTTGTGACTTTCATAGTCAGTTGGCATAGGATTGAATTGAGTTGTAACTGTAAAGTAACATAGAAATAAAGCATATTGCTATGTGTTTAATTTTTGTAAAGAATGCTTTTTATAAACATTTTAAATTTTATTTGAATCAGGAGAATGGCAGCATGTGTAATGAATATATACCTACATAGGAGAGACCTGCATGTGTTGGCAATTAAAGTGTATTTATAGTGTAGTGTGGTAAATATAATAAGTAAGTGGGTAAGTATACACTATCTTTATTATAAGGCATTAAACTGCAGTGGATCTTGTACCGATGAGACTACATTATTCATTGAAATCTGCATGCGTTGTTTGCGATACTTGACATCACCATTAAATAAATGAAGTACTATGAACATGTATGTAAGATTTATTTTATTTATTTATTTTATTTATTTATTTTAAATCATATAAGTTTTATTTCAATAGTTTTAAGAATAAGATAATTATATTTAGATATTGGTGTTTTAGTGTTTGATTAGATAATTTAACAACTGAATATTTGTGCGGCTTCAACTTTCGACTTTATTCACAACTTTTTGCACTACTTGACGACTTTGTGTCTTGAATATGACTATTGATTAATATGTTAGTTTTAGAAAGGGCTGTCCACTCGATCAGTACCGATAGGCTTGCCAGATTATATGTATAACATACATATATGTATGTATCATACTTAGATCTTTTTAATAAGCCGCTACCCCTTTTGTACAGCTTTAAATTGCCTTAAGCTGTTGTTTTCCTCTCCTGATGCTGTCGCTCTCCAATTAGCTGCATTTTTGACATGCTCAGCTAAGCGCCTTGAGTGCTCACTGGGACTCACTTCAAGCATCAATTTCGCGTATTAAAAAGAGACGCACTGACAATGCGTACTATGCAAGGGTTGCAATTGAGAGTCCTCCTGCTGCAATTTGTCATGCATTGCGTTTGCATTTGCGTTTGCATAAATTCAGTTGGAAAAGTGCTGCAAGGGAAGTCGTGTAATCAAATTATAACATATCTATAGGTTACCCCAATGCATGCATATCATTTGCAACGGTTTTATAATGAAAATCTGTGGAAAGTTTCTGTGATGCTGCTGCAACGAGATGCCAACTCTTTGTCCCTCTCTCTCTCTCTCGCTCTCTCGCTCTCTGGAAAGGCATACAAGAAGTATTTGCTCGCATACCTTTGTTTTTCACAGGGCTCATATCATTGCCATGGCAACCCAATGACAGCTGCTACTGGGCTGTGTGTGTGCGGGCGTGCGTGTGTGTATGTGGTAGATGGCGTTGCCATAGATCAATGCCAGCTGCAGTGACACTTGATATTTACCTTTTAATATTATTAATATTATTAAAATCAGCAGCAGGAGCAGAAGCAGGCTCATATGCATGCACGCATCCATTCGAAATAAGCTGCCATCTTTCTCTCTCTCTCTCAGTCTCAATCTTTCCCTCTCGCTCTGTGCCACCTTCTGTGGGATATTTATACTGTAGATCTGGTTGCAAGTAGCTGGCAAAATGAACTTCGTGTGGCTGGCAAAATGAAGTCCGTGCTTGTAGCTGCCTGTCTGTGCTTGTCTCCCTGCCTGCTGTTTTGCCTTTGACAGTGCTGCACCACAGGTAGCTCATGTTGCAAGTTGTCGTTGGTGGCTGGACACCCACACAATACAGTCAACAAATATGCGCAAAGAAAAACATGTGAAATTATGCAAAATTAACTGCAGCAATCTCAGCTGCGCGTGTTGTTGGTATTGCACTTGCCAGTTCTCATTGCTGCTGCTGCTACTGCTGCTGTTGCTGTTCACACTTGCCACGTGCCGTAATGTGTAACGTACGTATTAAGCCTCGCGCCCTGAGCTATGTAATATAATTATCAAGCATACATAACGTATACGACGCGTGCGCCCGTGTGATTGCCTCTGCCCACGCCAGGCCACGCGCAGCGCACAATACGGCAACCAGTTGCTGTTGTTGCTGCTGCTGTAGTTGCTGCTGCTTTTGCTGCTGTTGTTAAGGCCCCAGGGCTGGCGTGTGCATGGCTGCCAAAGGGCTGGCAATGACAGGAAACGCTATGCTGCGGCTTGGCTTGGCCCAGGCGCGGCTTCTTAGTGCTGTGTGCACTTTATTACAACTAACAGCAACAGCAACAACAAGTCTCAGCACACGTGTCGTATGAGTAATTTGATGTTGTTCTCTTCTAATTTTTCCACCTCAGTTGCCTGTATGCGCCTTGTCAGTTCGCTTATGAAATTTGCTGCAAGAAATGCCGCAGCAATCGTTGGCGGTGTGCAGTGTTGCCGTTGTACTGCAGATCTTCTGAGGGGCAATTGCATCCGTCTGCCCGGCTTTGGATTACTAGCCATGGCCATGGGGCACAGTGTACGCACAGTGCTGCAGTGCTGGAGCAGGTTGTTATACTAAGGACATACGCACACACACACACACTCAAACAACTCGCGGCTGACAAATGGCATTATTTTTGTTTGACAAGTCAAAGCGACCACTGGCAGCTGCAGCAGCCACAGCAACAGCAATGGCAACAGCAATGGCAACAACAACGCAGCAGGCACTGCAAGTGCACTTCAAAGTTGTCAGAGCATGCTTCAAGGCGCGCTCAAGTGGTTGCGTGTGTGGGCCTGAGAGTGTGTGTATGGCAGGCAGTCTGCTCGTTTGCATGGCAACCTCTCTGTCTGTCTGTTTGTCAGTCATTTAGTTTACTGGACTGTCGGCTGTCTTTTGGTTAACGAGAGCCGCGCTCAGAGTTATGCGAAGCGTTTAAAAACATTTAACGCTTTTAGACAGTTTGTTTTTGTTTTTGATTCCCAACGTGTTGTTGTTGTTGTTGTTACCACTTGTCGCCCAGCAGCAGCATTTGCATAAGAAAGTTCTCTTTGCTAGCTCTCTTAAGTGTCGAACTCACCACAGCAACGTGTGCGCATACTCACCACACACAGCGAAGCCGAGCCGACTCTTTCAACCTGTCGCAAATTTGTCGCTAGTCGCAAATGCACTTTCGACCATAGCTTGACCAAGTGCCCATCTCAGCGAATCAACGAGATGCAGATACCTACCCCCGGCACCTTCCGCTTAACTCCCCCCCTGCCACGGCAACATCAATGGCAGCAATCAAAGCAGTCAAATGGACCATCCACTGGTTTGTGGAGACCGCGTGGGAGCTACAAATTATGCGATATTTGAAAATCGTTTCCTGTTTTGAAAACTTATGTGGTTTTTCTTTTGACAATTCTCCACAATTTGCATGAGGCAAACGTATTGGTTAAGATCTTCTTCAACCTGTTGGGTCGTTTGGTTTTAGGGGTTTGGCGATAGTATTGCTTGGCTTGCATTGCCAGCATTGCAGCTTAAAAGCAGCTTGATGACCCGCCATAAAAGCTAACTGGCTGATATCACAGAGGTTTCTTGGATTTGCTAGCTCGCTTTGGCTGCTGCTTGTTGCGTGGGGCAACGGGATGTATGCGTAATGTGCATATGTGTTTATAACAACGGCGACGTCGCCGGAACGTGCCAATGAGCTGTGTGACCATTTGCTTTTATACATCTGCTAATGACTCAATTTGGCGACAAACAGCAGCAGCAGCATCAGGGGCATTATCAGGGGCGGAGCGGAAGCGAGAGCGACAGCCAGAGCTAAAGGTGTGGCGTGAGTGGAGAGTGTGTGCTGGGAGAATATTATGAGACATGCGAGTGCGAGCTTAACAATTAACCGCTCACTCACGCACACACTCACACAACAACAAACGGCACATAGATGAGCGCATACACTTGCTTTTTATTTGCCCCCATTCGCGTTTATTTTGCAACTGCTGCATGCTTCTTTAAGAGATCTGACACATCTGCTAAGTCGCAGTTACCGAGAGAGCTTATAAAGTACCTTGATACATGCTGTACAAGTCTGGAAAGCGCGAGTTGCTTCTCTGTTGATATTGAGGTAATGCAATTTATGCGATTAACTGTGACTCTGTTATCACTGCTACGGAAGTAACAGCTAGTAACTGTTAATACGTAACTGTTACTTAGTCATGCAATTTATGCGATTAACTGTGACTCTGTTATCACTGCTACGGAAGTAACAGCTAGTAACTGTTAATACGTAACTGTTACTTAGTCACAGTTACAGACTGTTAGTCAGTCACAGTTACAGACTGTTACTCAGTCACAGTTACAGACTGTTACTCAGTCACAGTTACAGACTGTTACTCAGTCACAGTTACAGACTGTTACTCAGTCACAGTTACAGACTGTTACTCAGTCACAGTTACAGACTGTTACTCAGTCACAGTTACAGACTGTTACTCAGTCACAGTTACAGACTGTTACTCAGTCACTGTTACAGACTGTTACTCAGTCACAGTTACAGACTGTTACTCAGTCAAAGTTACAGACTGTTACTCAGTCACAGTTACAGACTGTTACTCAGTCACAGTTACAGACTGTTACTCAGTCACAGTTACAGACTGTTACTCAGTCACAGTTACAGACTGTTACTCAGTCACAGTTACAGACTGTTACTCAGTCACAGTTACAGACTGTTACTCAGTCACAGTTACAGATTGTTACTCAGTCACAGTTACAGACTGTTACTCAGCCACAGTTACATACTGTTACTCAGTCACAGTTACAGACTGTTCGTTAGCAACAGATATTTGTAAGTTGCTAGTTTGTAGTTGCTACTCTGAAATTGTTACTCTCGTCACTGCTAATACGTAACTGTGACTCTGTTAGTCACAGTTACAGACTGTAAGATAGCAACAGCTATTTGTAAGATGTTAGATTACAGTTGCTACTCTGAAACTGTTACTCTAGTCACTGTTAATACGTAACTGTTACTCAGTCACAGTTACATAATGTTTGATAGCAACATATATTAGTAAGCTGTTAGTTTGTAGTTGCTAGTCACTGCTAATACGTAACTGTGATTCTGTTAGTCACAGTTACAGACTGTTAGATAGCAACAGCTATTTGTAAGCTTTTATTTTGTAGTGGCTTATCTGAAACTGTGACTCTATCACTACTATTGTTGTAACTGCTACTCAGTAACTGTTATTCTTTTTTGCAAGTAGCAGCTACAGACTGTGAAATAGAAATATTATAGATATTTAGAAGTAACAGCTTCTCTAAACTAGTGATTTTGTAACTGATACTTTAGTTTTGTATTTCTGTCTAAAATGCACCGTTCATGAAATGTTGATATTGAAACCCCAATACCAACACAAGTATTTTATAGTAACTGCTCTTTAGCTATAAGTTCAGTGACTACAATAATTTATGCATCGATTATTTTGCGCTGCTTCTCACAATCGATAACGGAGCTACTGGCATTCAGGTATTCCACAAGTATTAGCAAAGTGTTCTGCCATCTCTGGTACTGCAACATTCCTGCGGTCATCGCATTCCATATTCTGGTATTGGCAGCGCGGCTTCCTTAGCCGGATACTCAAAAGTGTCACAGGCAACGAAACAATTGCGCTGACCGCGCATACTTAGCGCAAATTGCTCTTTTGCACTACAAACAACTGACTGACCCCCAATTGCAGCCTCACCTCTTCCCCCACCTCACTCTCTTCACCTTCCGCTTCCTCTCACTGGCAACTTCTAGAGCCTCAAACCAAGCGACGCGGCGTCTAAGTATGTCGCTTCCGTTTCCGTCGCCGTCGCCATTATCGCTGCCCTCTACACCCCCCCCCTCCTTCTCAAGCGCATTGTTGTCGCAAAGTGCTGACACAGAGCGGTAGATAGCGAGGGAGCGCAGCACTGATACAGTCGCACTCTCGCACACACATCGGACGCGGTGAGGGATACAGAGAGAGAGAGAGAAAGAGAGAGAGGGAGACGGGGGGAGACCGCACGCTCACATGCATCATTGGCCATTATCGTGTGCGCCTTAAAAGCATACGGCGCATAGAGCAGGCCACTGAAAAAGTTGTCTAAAAGCAATGCCAAGTGAACGGCAGGACAATGAAACACCCGCCCCAATAAATAGTCAAAAGCACTGCCAACAGAGAGAGGAGGGAGCGAGAAAGAGAGAGAGAGAGAGAGAGAGGAGGAGGCACAGAAGGAAACTGCTTTGCCTGGCTGCGGCTTCACTTTGACTTTGTTGCTGCTGCTTTATCGCAACCAATTCGCAATTCGATTTGCTTTTGTGCGCCGCATGCGGCGTATGCGTAATGTATCTGTATCTTAGCGTGTGCGTTTGTTTGAGTCTGTGTGTGTGTGTGTGTATACGTGCGTGCGTATTCGTATCGGTGTCCTTCTGTCGCGACAATCGCAATTTAGCGCCGCTTTTATAGCCCCTAGGTGCGAGTGCCAGTGCCGGCAACTTCTCCGGCATAATGGAAATTACTTGATTATCGTTTACACGTCGCCAATCGCTCAGCCCAAGGCCCGATGAGAGGGCAACAGGAAACAAGCCCAAGCCGGAGCAGGCGCTAGTTAATAGACTCCCACTGACCACATTGTCCATTCCGAGACACTCTCCCCCCTTTCTGTCTCTCTCTCTCTCTCTCTCTATCTAGTGCGCATTTAGCGTGAATCTTATTAAAATTATTGTATTCGATTGGGGCACAGCAGATACAGATACGTACATACAGACACACATACTAGTAGCATGTCAGTCTGTCCGCCTCCGTTACGCCCACAATGGCTGTGGAATTTTATTTGCTTTGGGGGCATCACCGGACAGGGTCATTAACGGCCGCTCGTTAATTTCAATCTCGTTCTGCCGGCTGACCAATTTGGGCGCCAGCAACTACTGCAAGTAATTAAATAAACTGACAATCGCTTAGCTGCTCTCTCGCTCTCTCTCTCTCCCTCACTACCTTTCTCGCTCTGACCGACTCTGTCCACACTGTGCGATTAGTTGATACGGTAACGGGTAAACAGGATAACGAGTAAAGCGTAAACGGGTTAACGGTTTAACTTTCTCTTTGCATGAGTTCTGTGCGAGATATTTTCATTGCTCTCTCTCTCTCTCTCTCTCCCATTCTCTCTCAGTCTCTCTCTTTCTGTCTTTCTCTCTCTGAGATTAATCACCATTATCGGAAATAATCTGGCAGATCTATGCCGGAAACCAGCTGGCAAATGAACCAACTTCCCGTTTCCTGTTTATTCACATCTTTAAATGGTTTGTGGCTATGAATATAAAACGATTTAAAAACAACTGAAGCCAACTCTACAGCGCATTTAACTAGTAAATATTCTGCAATCAATGTGGATGGGTTATATAAAGATATCTATAATCATACTATAATTTAAATGAAAATATAATAATATATAATAAAAAAAAAAATTTATTAATGTAATCAATTTTTATTCTTAATTTTTATTGTAACTCTTTCCCCAGTCGACTGCCATTAGTCGACATTAAATAAATATATGCCAACCTAAAGCAGGCGTTTCCTCCAATATATACTTATATATAGTATATAGTATATTTTATATTTACATTCTTGATCCGCATTAGCAACCAAGTCGATATAGCTATGTCTGTCCATCCATACGATAACCTATATCTCTCTAGTTAGTTTACAAGGATTAAATTGGTTTAAGAACTTGGCCACGCCTTCTCCCAAGATAATCATCGAATCGGAGAATAGTTTTAATGCTAGAACCTTACATTTTGGTGCACATAATAACTATTGCTGTGCATATGATAACTTAAGATTTGCTAAAGAACAGATGGTTAGCATAGAAGATATTTAAGAACAAATTGGCTTTGCAAAACTACGACACGAAATGCTTTAAAAAGCCAAAGGCAACTTGCGCTTTTTGCCAACTTTTTGGCATATTGAAAAAGAGTGAAATGTAGTTTCGTATTAGGATAATTGATTGCTTGTTGTTGCAATATTTGACAGGGAAGTGTAAAGTGCTCAAGAGGTGGAGGGAAAAAGTGGATGAGTACAGGAGCTGCTGGTGTCGGTAGATGCTGAGCAGCGTTTTTTGAGCGTTTCTGCCTTTTGTAAAAAAAAAAAAAAATTTGCGTAAACTTCTTCAAAATGCTGAAGAGGGCGTGTCGGCTTTGAGCATACGAGAGTATATATGTGTGTGTGAGAGTTGTTGTTGTTGTCATGTTGTTGTAGGGCTCCTTAAATTTTCCGGCTTTTGACGTGCCAATTTCACGCAGTTTTCAGCAAGTTGGAAAACTTTCAACGCGCTAACAAAACTAAATAAATAAATGCACCCTCACGCACACACACACGTGGACAGACACACATGCGCACACACATGGCAGTGCAGAAAGTAAAGTAATATAAGTAAAGATATACATACGCCCACACACACAAACACACAGACACACACATGAATATGGAAGCGGCATAAAAAAGCGCTGCAAATAAATACAATCTGGGTGTGTGTGTGTGGGTGCGCATGTGTGTTAGTGTGCTTCGCCTCGCTGTTATGCATGGAAATAAAACTTTTCCATAATTTTGTATAAGAAAAGTTTTGCGTTGTGCCACATAGTTGCAAGTGCTTCCTGCTGATTTTTCTTGAGCCGACGAATTCTTTTTCTCTTCCTCTTTTGAGCTGTTAGCGTTGCTCGTGTTGTTGCTGTTGCTGTTGCCGTTGCTGTCTCTGTTGCTGTTCCTGTTACTGTTGCCTGCCTGCCTTTGGGTTTTTTGTTGTTCTTGTTTTTTTTGTTCACTTCTTGTCGGCATTTTCATTTGTGTGGGACTAGGCCCAAGTGGTTGCCGCCTGCAGTTGCGGCGCACAAAACTTTGCACAGCCTGTGAATTAATTAAAAGATGAACTGGGCAAAAGGAAACAGAGTAAACGAGTCAACTCGGGCTAGTTTCAGTTACGGCGCCCAGTTCACCATTTCACCATTCACCACTTGCCACGCCTCCCCCTGCCGGCACCAAACCCTTCCTTCTAGTACAACTGCAGGTCCAAGTTTGAGCCGTCAGGCAACTCCTTTAGTTTCATTGAACGCAAACTTTTAATCTGCACGATAAGAGCCAAGGAGTGAGTGCGAGTGGGAGTGTGGGTGTGAGTGTGAGTGCACTCACTACGGATTGGCCATTTACCATAATGTTGCCGGACAATCTGACGCAGGCATCGCAGTCGAGCCGAAAGGGATATGTGTCAGTTGGTTCAATGTCATGATGTCACCATCAGTTAAGAGCTGAGTAAATACATAGCTGCGATGGGGTGACAAGAACTCTGACCGGCATAGCTGTCCACGAAAAAAATCTACAGAGAGAAAAAGAATGAGAGAGAAAGAGAGAGAGAGTGAAACAAAAGAGAACTGAAACTGCAACAGCTTGAAGTGTAGACGAATACAATATTGTGATGATCTCAGTAACGGAAAGAATCAAAAAGTGGAGATGCGTTGCCGACATCCCAAAACTCAGAGACTATACAAGCTAGAAGTACCAAATTTTCGGGAAATATGCATATAGATCTGATTTATTTAATATTAAATAACGAATGGGATTAACGTACTACTTAACTAACTAACTTAATGTCATTAGAACTAATTTTAAGTGATTATAATAATTATTAATATCTATATTATTTCCAAATTTAGAAAAAGTATAAAGTAAAAGTAATGATAACCTACTTATATATTATTATATTTTTCAAGGTCTGTTCAAACAGTTCTTGAGGATGGTTGCATTGTAGTCTTCTTCTCCAGTTCTTTGGGCTGCGTTGCTTAGTTGCCTAGTTTAGGCTATTAGGCTGATATTCCAGTCTCTCGTTCAACTTCTGCCATCTATCTGCTATATTCCATCTTCAATGTTTGGCATCTTAAGATAGCTATAAAAATACACAGTACATAGAAGTGACATATTTGGGAAAGTGTATCGAGCATAGTCGACTATAGCTTTCGTACTTGTTAGAGTTGATAGAACTGCGCATTTCAGCCAGGCACAAGTTTGACTGACTGATCAGCTGGCTATATGTTTCGAGTATATGCAAACATAGTTTCATTTACTCAATATAGGATAATCAATCATCCACGTAGCGGACATGGGCAGCTGCTGTTCTGCACTGCAATGGATTTCTGTGGTTGTTGTAAAGCTTTAGCAAAGGCTACGCATTACACTTTGACCTTTTGCTGCAGCGTAACTTTCTCCACCCTTACAGAGAGTGCCTGCATGTGGGCGTGGGCGTGTATTGCGCTCAGCCCAGGTCTGTAATCCTATAAATAACAATGCGCATTCAACTTTAACCTTTTGCATGCAATGCTGCCACACTGCCACACGTTGCAACACTGCCAAAGTTGGCTAAAAGTCAACGTTGGCTTTCAATTAAGATGCAGCGTTTAGATGTGTTTCAATCATCGTTTGCGAGTAAAACAAATTTTCGCACATGTCACGCACACTCGCACACACCAACACACACACACACATACACTGGCAAAAATGCAGATTTGTGTGCACTCGGCCAGAGTTGGTCCACGCTCGACCGGAAATGGCGGCCAACATGTTGCCAAATGCCAATACAAAGTGTGCTCCCTAGCCTTGCTCCTTCTCCCTTCCCTATCTTACTCTCCCTCTCTCCCTCTCTCTCTCTCTCTCTCTGGTGGCACACAAATGCAATTTGTATAATTGACTGTGACTGTCACCTACTACGCCTGGCAATGCAGCACGTCGCCTCGGCTCGGCTCGGTTCGGCTCGACTCGACTCGTCGCTGCTCGGGAAGCTCTTTCGATTTGTATATATGTCGGGATATGTTTAAACAATTTGTACAGCGCGGGCGGGTTGTCTTGCTGCTGCTGCTGCCACAGTTGCCGTAGCCGTTGCCGTTGCCCTTGTTGTTGTTGTTGCATTTGCAGTTTTGGTGCGGTTTTTGGTGGCAGACTCTTTTGGGCCTGGGTCCTCGTTGTCGTTGTCGAGTTTCGGAATTTGTTTGTGGTTAAATGCAATTAAAAAGAGATTTACAAGCTTAGAAACAAGTGAGCTGACAGTGTATGCAAAGGAGAGAGAGAGAGAGAGAGAGGGCATTAGTGAGGGCATTTATGTATAAATGGGAATATAAATATTTGCAAAAATGGCAAAGTTCTAAAAATATATACGAGTTTGCTTTTGTCTCTGCGACGTAAGCAACTTTGCTTATTCAATTCCAAGCGAATTATTCACGACGCCCCAATGAAGCCGCAGCTCGACGAGTACTTGTGGCATTGGAAATGAATTGCGTATTTGCCAGGCATTGTAGGGGAGAGAGAGAGGGGGGCGAATCAGAATAAAAAGCCATTTAAATAACCAGCCAAATAACCATCCCAATTGACTCATTTTGTAAGCGAAGCTGGGCTTCCTGCTCTGAATTCTAATTCGCATTAAAAGCGACTCTGAGATATTTACATAGCAATTAATAAATGCCATTATGGTCGGCAGTGCTTACAACAACTACAACAGCAACAGTAGCAACAACAGCAGCAACAACAATGACAGCCAGCCGCGGGATCAGGCAGTAGCAGCAACGGGACAATGCCGCAATGGGAAAAGGCAAGAGGGGGGCTGGAGGCAGAAGGCGAAGCAGTGAAGAAGCTGAGAAAAAAAAGGTACATGTAAATATTTGACAAAAGCATAAAAGCAAAGAGGACAACAATGAAATGTAATGAAACGAAATGACAAGCGCCGCAGGAAGATGAAAATTGTGAAGCAGTCTAAGGAATCGGGCATACATAAATGTGTAGCTATACTTTACATAGGTATACTCATGTATGTATGTATATAAATTATGAATGCACGCAATAAAGCCAAAAATGTCAAATTAAAATAATAATAATTCAGGAAAATCAAAAAGCCATCTCAAGCAAAAGAGAAAAGATTAAAAAGAAGAAGAAAACGACAAGAAAGATGCTGCGTGCTGCGGTTGCCAATAATCAAATATAGGGGGTAGGCTGGGGGTAAAGAAGTACATAGAGCACAAGGTATGATGAGGGACTGCTAAAAGATAAAATGTATATATAATTAATGATATTTAAAAAGGTACAACATGAGAAGCTGGTGCTTTAAGGCGATTCGCTGGCAGAGAAGTGATTGGGATTGATGCTGGGCGTGGACGTGGCATTGTCTCTGTGGCAGCTTTAATTAATGCCACATTCTGTAGATAGGCAATCGAACACAGAGTGTAGTTGCATCTTGCAGATACAAAGTACGTATCTTTGGCTAAGCCAAATTGCATTTGTTTGCGGCTGCCATACAATAAGCCACTGCAAGAGTGCTGTCAATTAATGTGCCAGTTTGTGTGTGTGTGTGTGCAAGTGTGTATGCCGAACGTGATTTGCTTCCTCGACAGGCAGAACAGACCAAGGGCCATCGATGGCTTAGTTCTGTTCTCATCTAGCACTGTCTCACTCTCTCTCTCTCTCTCTGTCTATTTCTCTCTTTGCTTCACTAGCAATTCTCAATTTTCTAAATTACATTTGGAATTTTGCATTTCTGCTGCCCTTTGCTTTATACACACTCACACACACTCACACACACATAGACAGACACAATCTTATCCTCCACTGCACTTTTACCCTTTTCTCGGGTATTCGAACCCCTGCGGGCGCGTCGACATTTCTGCTAAGGGGATTTGCCTAAATCCTTTGTTATTTTAAGTTCTCCCTGAGTTTCAGAGAAATGGCATAGGTATTACTATGCTCTACAGGGCACAGAAAGGTAAAGTCTCTTATGCAGAACAATTCAATTTAAAAATTTCATTTTTTAAATTCAACAATTTTCAAAAGTATTTTTAATTGTACTAACCTTGTTTTATTAATATGATATCAAACTAAGTGAATAAGAAGTTCGCTGCTTGACAAAAGGAAAATCTTCTTATATATTTCGAATTTGGTTTTATGTTTTTTGTTGATTTTTTGTTGCACAAACTATTTGTGTATAAATATTTACCATGCTTTGTTCAACGTTCTTTCAACGATTTCAAGCAACTTGAGTTATTTGTTGTTGCTTTTGTTGCTGCTGCTGCTGCTGCTACTGCTTTTGCAACAGTTGCTGTTGTTGTTTCTGTCTCTGGTTGGTGCTTCTTAAATATATTTCCATGTTTGCCTTGGCTGATTGTAATGCAATTTGTATGCATTGTGCATGACAAACAAAAAGGCGAACCCATGCAACGACACCAGGTCGAGCCAGTCAGTCCCCAGCAGCAGCGACAGCGGAGGCAATCGTTGAGCTGCGGAGTGCTCTGTGGAAGATGCTGCGACAGCTGCAGCAACAAGCAAAAGGCAGCAACAACAACAATGACTACAATGACAACAGCAACAACTGCCCTGAAATTATGTGAAGTAAAACTGAAAACTCGAAAGTCATTGCAGGTTGCACACACACACACACTGCACTGGCACACACACGTACAAACAAATAAACAACAAATTATTTCCAGAATGAAAATTAGTTTTGACATTGTTTTTTGTGCCTCCGTGCGGCATTCGCTGTTGCATCTTAATGATGGCAATCAATCGAGAAAAATTAAAGAGATCAAGAGATTCAGTCTCGCCTTGATGCCATAACAATTGTTATCAGCTTCAGCATCAATTTGCTTTATGGCCAACACATTGCAGGCTTTCAACATGCAATTCGTGTGCGTGTGTGGCAAGTGTGTGGCAGGTCAACGTGTTGCAAAGCCTGCGGCTTTCACTTTCCATAAAAGCTAGCAAAAAAACGCAATACCTGCCTCGGCTCGGTTTGGGGCCCACAAACTTCACATGTCACACGGCTTACAGCCACTGCTTGCCACTGCTGTTGCTGCTGCCGCTGCCGCTTTTTGCCAACACTCACAACTCACATGGGGCACAGCAATCGCTGGGATCAACACTCACAGCGAGTGGTCGCCCTTGTCTTGCCTTGCAATGCCGTGGCTGTCATGGCCATTACCATTACCGTTAGCTCAGCTAGTATTGCCATTGCCCACTCTGCTTGCTGTGCTGCTTCTGGCTGATGGCGTAAGCTGCTAACTTTTGTGCCAGGCGCCACAAAGAAAAACTTTACACAAAGATTATTTAGTTGGTCTTCGTGCTAGCGAGCGCAGGCTGAGCTGCAGAGTTGCCCGAGCTGGCAGAGTTGGCTGAGCTGGCTGAGCGAACAGCTCTCACGCGCCGCGTGCAACACAATAATGGTCAATGGGGCACTAAGTAACTGCAGCTAGAGTCGGAGCAGAGGCTCCTTTCAGCTACGCAAAGATGGTGCCCGGCAAATGGATCTCAATTATAGGTCGACCTGTAGAGCAAGTTTTTCTTACCAACTGACTGAAGTGTCCTTAAGCTGAGTAGCAGCACTGTGGCAGAGCTTCTGCCAGGTTTAAGTGGTTTGAAAGCTCCACATAAAACTGAAAGCGCTCTAGAAGAGCATACTGGGTAAGGATTATATATATATTTAAATAAACACAAGCTGATAAAACAAAAAAAATTATATGCTTACTAAGATTGAGATTAAGCTTCAAAGCTTTGCAAGTTTATTAAAGTTCAAATTACACAATTACAGTTCATATTTAGTTTTCTAATTGGAATAGGGCTTCGTTAACTTAGTTAAATATCAAAATAAGTTTCCAAACCTCTCTTAGCGCACTGCAAGTTAATGTTACAATTAATTAAACACAAAAAAAAAGTTTTGAGAGTATATGAATGCTTGGTTTTAACTATATTTATTCTCATAGAAAATTTAAGACAATGATAATAATAAAATTTCTTGGCAAAGTTAAACATAAAAAAGAGCTTTGTAAGCTCAGTGAAATATAAATAAATATTTGCTAAGCTTTCCAAATGTAAGTTGCTCTTTCAGTGCTACTCCACTCACTATTTCATATCGATTAGCTTGGGGATCCACACTTAATTCAGTCTAAATCCAGGCTGATTAGCCTGTGGAATGTAGAGCATATTCGATAGTCGAGCAGGCAGCCTTCGTTCTCCCACTTGTTATTTATGTCCACTTTTGGCGCTCCCTTTGCTGCTCATGTATATATACAATACATACATATAGTACACATTATGCCCCGGCAAGGCCGATACAAAAGAGGGCAGCAGGATAAGGCAAGAAGGGGGCCACAGACTGCAATTTGTATGACATTCACAATGACATTCTTCGAACGAATGCGCCGGACGGGGCAGCCGGTTGAGCAGGGAAGCGGGCAAGTCGAAGGTATTTATAAAGAATGGTACGCCAGGGCGGAGCCCAACTCAGTTTAGTTCAGTTCAGTTCAGTGCAGTTCAGTCCAGTGGAGCAGCTCACGAAGACGATATGAGAGATAGCGATGAGAGAAGGCGATAGTCTCCCAAAGCCTTGGCAAGCAGGTCACATGGCACATGGCACATGGTGAACTACTTGCAGCGGTCTAATAGTCGTTGGCTTGCAATTTAGATGAATTTCTGTTTGGCTTTCGGGCAGGGAAGTTGTGGGATACGCAGAGCCAAAGCGGTGGGCGGGGGAACGAATTGGCTTCAGCAGCCGCAACAGGGAACTGAGGTAGTGCAAGCATTGTGCTGACGTCTTCTCTATATTAAATGGATGTTTTTATGTACAAGTCCGTGTGTGCGTCTCTCTGTAAGTAAAAGAAATCCAGCATGCAGGTATGTGTGTGCCCTTAAAACAACAGCAAAGCAGCAGGGCAGGGCAGGGCAGGGCAGGGCTGGGCGACTGCAGCGCGTTCACTTTCAACAAGCTGCAGTCGCCAAGCGAATCCGAGATGAGGACGAGACGTTGCCTTAAACTATTTGCTAGCCGGCGCTGCTTAAGGCAATTCGAGCTTTTGTTAACGCAGACGTTAGCACAAGTCCATCCAATCCCTCGATCCCACTATCCCCCCATCCCCCCTCCCGTTTTGCTGGCTTGCTAACTGACAAAAGCACCGCAGGCCAAGCAAGTGATGTCATTGTTAAGGCCAGCTACGGCAGCAGCAGCAATTGGAGCAACTGGCGCAGCTGAGCCAACTGGACACTGAATGCTGCACCTACTACAGCTGCACTAGCCTGGCTCACATGCCGTGCAAATGTGGACGGAACCAGGGACTGCATTAAGGCGATTCCTGTACGCCCCCCGCCGCCTGCACTGCTCTGCTCTGCTAGCTAAAGCGGATCTTTGTGTAATGTTTGCGCAACTGGGTGAGGTATGCAGGACGAAGGAATGTGGACTTAGAATGGCGGACTGTGGACTATGGACTATGCACAGTGGACGGTGGACAGTGGACAGTGGACAGTGGACTGTGAGCGGGCAGCATTGCGTTATGCAACTGGAATGATTGGAGATGTTGGTAATGACATCGCAAAGGACATTTGCCTTTGCCAGTCAGTCGCTGTGTTTGTGCTCATTCCTTCTGCCTCTGTTTCTTCCTTTAACTTTCTCTCTCCCTCTTTCTCTGTCTGCCTTTTGTTCTTTAGTATATGCTGTGCCGCTCTTTAGCTTTTGATACTTTCGCACGATTTGTTTTGTGCTGCTTCTTGACGCCGTCGCTTTGTGCGCTCAATTGAGTGCAAGTGCAATATTTTGATTTGCAATTGTTTGGCGAGTTGCTTCCTGCCCGACAGCATCGTCCTCGTTCTCGCTCTCGTTCTGGCCATGGCTGACCCAACTGAAGCAGAGACCCAGCTCCGGCCCCTGCTTTGTTGTGCAGTTTTAATTGCCGGCAGCGCTGCCCTGCTCCGCCCTTCGTTCAGCACTGTTCAGCTCTGTTCTTGTCGTTCTTTATGGCTGCGGGCTGACCCAGCGAGTGAATGAATGACCCACTGAATAGTTGAATGAATAAATGAACTTGCAGTTGTTGTTTTAGTTGTGCACGACTGCAGACAGCCCCTCAGAGTGACACAAATATCGTAGGCAATTGTTGTAATACAAAATACAATAATATGTAGTTCAAGTAGTTTGGCTGCAAGTTATCGATAGTCACGATAGTTTGATAACAGCATATAAGTTTGCACTTCAAAAGTATATTATAGATTGAAAATCACATGTTTGTTTGCAATATTTTATGTTTTGTTATAATAATTCAGCTTTATATCTTATTAATAATTCAGTATCTTATAGATACAAAACTCTGTATAAGTATCTAATTACAGCATAAGTATTTTATGTACAATATATAAAGGTCTCCCACAGATTTAAAAAGTATTTCAAGGGTTGAGTGCTACAGAAGTTGTACAGATAACATTTACTACCACCCAGTGCAGAGTAAATGTTCAAAATATTCTGAAAGTTTTAATATACAAATAGTTAATGTGTGAAATATGGCCAGCAATTAGCAGGCGTGTTTAGGACTAATCGCCTGGCATGGCCTGCGACTTAATGTCGAATTGGAATGCGATTGAAACTCGTTAAGCGAACAAAATCAAATAAAGTCCAATTAGTAAATAATTTACGCTATGATAATAGTTAACATATATTTAGATAATTGTTTACATATTTGTCAACGCGTAAATTAATTAAAATACTTACAAAGCTCGAATTGTTTTCTAATTAATTATTTTGCGAATATTTCCAGTAAATACTTTCCCGCTAGCACGAAACTTGCGAATGGCGCAGCAACACGCCATATATTATATATGCCATATTTATATGCCGTATGTATGTCTCTGTATCTGTAGTACATATGACTAGATACATATAGTTCGTGCTGTTGCATTGTAGAATAATACTATGAAAATGAAAAGAGCCACAGCAGGCATAAATTAAGATGCAGCTTCTTCATCTTATCGTACGTGGCATGGAGAGGGAGAGAGAGAGAGGAAGAGACAGGGAGAGAGAGAGAGGTGCCTCGCCAAAAAATGATTTGTTGCACACAAAGTTGCACGCCACCTTGCATGTTTTGTTCTATGTAGGTGCAGCTACTTGGGCTAATGTTGTTGCATTTGCAGCGCACTTTCATAATATCAGGCAACATATGTTGGCCATAATGTACGCCACGGGCGGCCATTGCATTGGCCTGGCCAACGCTGTGCGGGTTCGGGCTTGGGTTCAAGTTCTCGCTCCAACTCCGCCTTTGGTGCTGGCGCTGCCCTGGACTATTATTGCATAAAGTTTTACTTTTATCAGGGCCAGAGAGAAATGAGAGAGAGAGAGAGAGAGAGAGAGAGAGAGCAGAGCCCAAACGCTTCTGTTACCAAACTTCTTAACCGTAAGCAGTAAAAATTGCCGAGCGAACCAAACGGAAGAGCAAAACTTACGCCACTTGCGCAGCTTGTGGCATGTTTCGCCGCTGACCAACGTTGCTAAGTTTTCTCGTTTTTCCCTCCCTTCTGCTCCCATTTCTGTCTGGTTTGTTTGCAGTTTTCAAGCATCCACATAGATCGCACTTTAATTCATTTACTGCAAATAATTTCACAGCTGATGCGCCGTAAAGCAAGTCGAAGCTTTGACTAGACTAGACTAGATAGTCTGAACATTGCATATGAACTTGAGACAGTTGATGCAACTTTATGGATGCATTAACGATATCTGGCTATTAATGTATATTGAGAGAGAGAGATAGAGATAGAGAGCAAGGGATAGAGATAGAGATATGACGAGAAAAGAGCAAGAGAGTAATTGCATGATGTCGTTTAAATTGCATAACATAAAAAGCTCAGGAGATCTATTTAAATAATGTTTGGTAAATATTCTGCACTTAAATAAAAGATAGAAATTTATATGTATAGATTCATTACTGTCTAAATCAAAAAGATTACTGGCTAAACCTATAAAATGCAAGCCAAGGAATGCTTCACTTAATTTGAAATAGATGCAGGAATACCTTTAACTAGTGGAATTCTTTACTTAGTTAGGGTACAAGTATATATATCTCTTATACAACAGATATATACTCATATAATATGTTGCTGTATCTTTAATACACAATACATACTTAGGTATAATATAATACATACTCAAGTTTAGCTTTTATTGTATAAATTGTATCTCGCTGAAAAGGTTCGCCTCGCTTTCCCTAATTCGATTAGTCGAATAATAGATAAATCCTGATCGATTTTATTTGTCTCAGTTTTGGGGCGAAATTAAAAAACGCCTGTCAATTTGCGAGACAAGCGTCGACAGTGAGTGCCAGCTCTGCTGTGCATCTTAAGAGGATCCGCAACGACTTCAGGGGGGGTATCTCTACTCCACTCCTCAGTCTCCCTCACTTGCTGCTTCAATGTACTTCGCAACAGTCGCTGTCATCACATGTTGCGCCCACGAATTTGTCCTGTCATCTATTTACTTGTTGTTGCTGCCATTGCTGTTGCTGTAGTTGTTGGCAATTGGCGGTGGCATGTCTCCTTGGAGAGTGCTGGAATTGTGCTTTTCTTATGTTTTTTACAACTTCTAATAACACAAAAGTGCTGCTGATTTGGTTCATCACTTCAGCGTCATTTCCGCATTGCCATTGTCTGTCCGCATTCGCTCCTTAGCTCCTTAGCCTATCCTCGGCTCCTTGGGCTCCTGCTGCGCAACTGCCTGTCGCGTCGCCTGTCTGCCAGTCCGTCTGTCCCTCCGCCTGCCTGCTTGCCTGCCGTTTGTCGTTTGTCGTTTGCATTTGCGTTTCATTTTATTAAATGAAATGCCGTCAAATACGCCGCAGAACAGACGCCAGAACGCCGACAGAACACGACCCAAACGAGCTGTATGTAAATAGGCGAGGGCTGCCACCACAGTTGTCAGCTGTCAGAGTCATGGAGTGCTGCTGTTAGTGCTTGAAAGCATTACAACTTGCCAAGCAAGAACTCTATTGATACGGCGATAGCTACGGAATGTAAACTTTGGTTTGGTAAACTTTGCTATGCATTTATTCATAATTTTCCTGTTCTACCTTGAAGTGTTTTCTTGAGTTTATCTGTATCTCGTTTATACTTTTATTGTCCTTCCTTGATATGTTTTAATCAGTTCATCTGTAATCATTTATTATTTCCACTTCTTTTTCTATCTCTTCGTCCATTTCCCTGCGCTTCTTATAACCTGCTTAGCATGCGATACTATCGGTTAAGTTGCGATACGATAGATTTGTGCTAACTCTCGCAATAAAAGCAGCGCAATAAAAAACAAATCTCACATAAAAATGCTCAACATAATTTAACCAAATAGCAATAACAAAATGCAAAGGCAGCGGCAGCGGCAGCGGGAAAAAGCCAAAGCCAAAGCCAAAAGCAAAGCCAGCTGCAACGGCAACAATAGCAACGACAGCGACGAGACGAGCTCATAAAATAACTGAAGACGAGGCCAATAAACGCAAACTAAGTGCTCTGGCAACGCCACGCCCCCACTTGAGCAGACACGCCCACAATGCGGGCGCTTAATAAATGCAAATGTGTCCAAGTATGAACAATTATAGAAAGGAAATTTCCATTAAAAATTTATGTACTCACTGAAGACTGTCTCGCTATCTCTCTCTCTCTTTCACTTCTTGTCTTCTTCTCTCTCTCTTTGTCTTTCACTTGCTGTTAAGAGCACAAGATAACGCGTCTCAAGTGCGACATAGATTTTTTGTTAGTTTCTGCTTGTTTTTTAGGCTCTGCCCAAAGGAAACATTTGTTCGCACAGCTGCCTTATTGTTGTTGTTGTTTCCAGAGAGGGTAGCAATCAGAGAGTGGCTCTTTGTGTGTGTGTGTGTGTGGGAACAGGAAGTCATTAAGTTGTTTAGCGTCTTTAATGGCTTCTACATCTTGCACAATGGACTCGTCTCTCTGAATGCGAGTGAGTGCGGCCAAAGCTGAATGTGTTGTGTGTCCATCTACACGTAGTTGGCCAGGCCAATGATCCAATTAGAGTTGAACAAGTTGTCACTACACAGAGTGGGTACCCTGGGGGTAGTGCTGGATACAACGAGGTATCTATTTGACTTCTTCAACATTCAACATTGCCAAACTGAATCTGGCAAATATTGAAGGTCAATTCACTTCGCCTTGTTTGCTGCGTCCATTCTTTCCAATTAATGTTATTAATTTTCCTTTGTCTGTTAATAATTAAAAACTTTCCAAAATAACGAAATCAAATTTGTGTGTCTAGCATAAGTTGTTTGACATTATTCTCATTATTGCAAAATTCCCACAGCAAATTTGCTGTCTTTTTGTCCTGTGACCTTCGAAAGTTGAGCTTGATTGGCTTTTGATCTTTCCGCTTGTGCTTCAACAACTGTCCTGTGACCTTCCTCCCCTCCGTTCTCTACTCCTTGGCAGGCCAATTAACAGCTCATTTTTGTTCTTTTCGACGTTGTCAACACTGGAAACTGTCTTAGGGCGTGGGGGTTACTTCATTGTCTATCTAGCGGATTTGTTGTATTAAATGCTTGTGAATATGAATACGAATAAGATAATGAATACACTTATGAATGTGAATGTGAGTGTGAATGTGAATGAGAATGTAAATATAGTAAATATTTGCTGATTTGTTTTAGTTAAGGCCGGAAAAAAAGCTGCTCGCAAAAGTTTTTATTGCTCAGCCGCAGCATTACTTTGGCAACTTCTCCTCCTCCTCCCTTAACCCCTTCGACCTCAACGTAGCCACTTAACTTGCTTATCAATATTAAGCAGGGGCAAGCAGAAGGCAGCTGACTAGGGGAGTGGGCAAGGGTCGAAGCATGGAAGGCTCAACTTCATCATTTTTTTGCCAGTTTTCTTTTATTTTTATTGCCAGTATTGCTCGATATTTGTCAGTCAGTGAAACTTTCGAGCGTTATTTAGCCATAAGAAATCAAACTTTCTTAATTAACTTTCTTTAGCATCGCCATCGATGGAGACCAGGGAGCAGGGCACAGGCGACAGGCAGCAGATAGACAAAGTAAAGTGGGTTATGGCAGCAGATACAATAAAAAAGTGAGATAGATGGATGCCGAGATGTATGTAAGTATCCACACAGATACAGTCAAATACATATATATACATATATATATATCTGTGTGTATATTAAATCAAGGGGTGGCCCTGCAATTTCAACTGCCACGCCTCACTGTGCGCCCTCTTCTGCTTCTTCTTGTTCTGCGCCAGCTTGTTGAGCAACAGTGAAGAAAATGTCATAAGGAAATAATATCACGTGTGTCGCACTGTTTTTGGAGGGGGGTTGGAGAGTGGTGTATGGGGTATGGGGGGTCTCGTTGCCAAAGTTGTCAAAGCATCGGGTTGATGCTCTCTTCTTCTTTTTTTATTCCTCGAGCCTGTTGTTGTAGCCAAAAGTTTTATTGATTTTCAACTTTGAATGATAACTTTGCAAGAATTTCGCTTTTATGTGTCTGTGTACAAAATTGTTAAATTGCTTGTTATTGACAAATACACGCGCAAGTCTTACAGCTGCCTGTGTGCGGGAAGTGTGAGTGTGCTCGGGGTACTTGTTACAGTTGCCACTGCTGTGTGTGTGTGTGTGTGTGTGTTCGTGCCGGAGTCACTCTCGTGCTGCGCTGCGCCCAAAGTTATCAATTCCAATTATATAACCAAAAATAATTTGAAAACTTTGCAGCACTTTTGCAAAAGACCAACACACGCATGCACACACATACAGGGGCTGGGGTCACACACACATGGAGACACACTTATGACTTTATAAGTTCATACTTGTTACCTGTGACTTGTCAAGTATTTGACTTTATCTCTGCACACTCGGCTCGCTGCTGCATTTAAGTTTTCACTCAACTTTCCAGCTGCAGTGCTCAGCCCGCGAAGCCAGCAGGACACAGAGAGGGAGAGAGAAAGAGGGAGACGGGCTGTAAGCGAGAGAGCGTGTGTGTGCGAGTAAGACGTGCCTAATGTTTGTACAAAGTGTCAATCAATAGTTTACAGTCGACACGCTGAGATTCCTTTGCTCTCTTACCTTCTTCCTCTTACTCACTTCCCCTCTCTCTCCCACTCGCCCTGCTTCTCCCACTCGCTCTCCTTCTCCCTTCTTCCATCTTCAGCCTTGTTTTCATAGCTGCCAGCTACATCACTTTAACTTTGATCGTTATGTACTTGTTTGCCTGATCCGAACTTGCCCACGTCATTTCTATAAGTGCTGCGCTTTCATAGCTTCCAGCTACGAAACTCTGCCAGTGCTAAGACTGACACTGAATCACTTTCATTGCAAATTGAGCATTGGCAATCGACAGCAGCAGCAAGTAACTGTGCAGCAGCAGTTTCCCTTTCTCTTCCCATCTCTCTCTATCTCTCTCGCTCACATGCTTGCTCTCTTGCTCTATGCCCATCTCTCTCACTTCGCTTTACAGTAACGCAGGAAAAACTTTAATGAAACTTTGTAGGTAACTAAAGCAGCGACACGGGTACCCGGACACATACACAGGCACACACACATACACACATATACACACACACACACATGCAGGCATTGAAGCGGGCAAAGTTTGACTGCAACTTTTGTTGCGTGCAGCTGCCATTAAATAGCTATCTATCCATTAGGTTAAGCAGGTTCGTGTGTGTGTGTGTGCCAGTGTGTGTGTGTGTGCTGCAGGTGGAGCCAGCGATGACATCACGTTTTTCTCCTTTACTTCAACTTAGCATTTTTTTCTTATGCTCGTGGCAGAAGCAAATAAGCAGAGGAAATTGAATTTGCACAGAGTTAAATATTAATAAACAGAAAAAGCAGGTGAAGTGGGCGTAAGGGGAGGGAGAGAAGAGGGCACGGGGCACGAAGGAAAAGTAAACAGTCAGAGAGTTGAAAAAACTATGGCAAACCGATCGAGTGGTGCGAAAACCACTCGACAGCTTGTTGACAATGAAAATAATGCGGCCGAAGAAGGTGATGGGTGGTGCTGTTGGTGGACAGTGTGAAGTGGATGCAGGTGGCAGGTGGGCGGTGGGCGGTGCAGATTGGGAGTGCGAAGATGGGGGCGGGAGCGAGGGCAAGGGCGGTTTCAGTGGTTAGTGTGCGGCGTGTTTGCCCTGACGTTGATAAGCCGCAAAAGTGTCATAAAAAATGTGCAGCTACAACAACAAGAGCAACAACAACGAGAGCAACAACAATAACACCAACAGTAGCAACATGAATGACGACAAAAACCTCTGTCGCTGTCGAAGTAGCAGTTGCCGTTGTCCCGTTGCCGTTGCCCCGTTGCCGTTGCCCTGTTGCAGTCGCTGTCGCTGCCACGCGCTGGCGTCAGCGTTTTGTTTTGGCCATGCTAAGCAAGTTTTTGGGGGCTTGCAACATGGCGGGCGTAAAAGTTACGAGAATTTATAAAATTCACATTGACGCTGCAAATGTCATTTATCAACGTGTCACTGGCACACAGCAATGCATAAAGCGACAAAGCGGGCACAAAGAAGTCGTCGCAAAGCGCGAGGGTTGCTGCACCAGTTACTGCCACGCATAATGAGTGTGCAAGTTTGTTTGGGGTTAACATTTAATTGATCATTATAACATACTCTTGCAGAGGGTATATTAATTCTAACCAGGAGTTTGCAACGCAGCTTGGGAGACATATTCGTCCCATAGAGTATATATATTCTCAATCAGTATTACCAGGGCAGTAGATCTAGCCATATCTGTCCGTTCGTCTGTCCGTTGCAACGTGAACTAGTCTCTCAGTTGTAGAGCTATCTTGATTAAATTTAGTAGACATGTTTATTGTTGGTACAAGCTGTACAGGCCGATTTTTGTTATTTGTTAAAATATATCAACCAACTTTTAGACTTTCTCTATATTTATATATAGTATGCATGTACAATTTCATCACAATCGTTTAACTATAACCTATAGCTGTCATAGGAACTATCGGCCGAAATTATAGTTTTTGTATGAAAACCAGTTTTGAGTTTGGAAATAACTTAACTTATCAATGCCAATCAAAGTGAGCCATAATATTGAATATATATACATTCATTCCATTCATTTCTGCACTACTATGTATAACTAGTACTGAAACGATCGGAGGAGATAAGGTCCTGCAAATGTATTTAACATTCGGCATGTAGAATGAAGCTTTTCTTACTCGTTTTATTCATATAAGTTGACTTATTATTAAGTATACTTAAATGAAAGGCACATGTTAATTACTTATTGCTACGCTGCTATCTACAACTACTCGAACTGCCCTCGATTGGCGTTGCGGGCAAGCTAAATGTCCGCCCACGTGAAACTTTTCGCACTTGGCACTAAATTTTTAGCTGCTTTTGTGTTATGACAATTATAATTGTGCTTCTGCATACGTGCGTGTGTGTGTCTGTGAGAGTGTAAATGTGTGTGTATGTGCTTTTCTTGGCAGGAAGTATTTACGTGTGGAAATTGTAACAAATGTTTTCGGCAGGCGTGTGGGCGTTTCTCAATGTGTGAGTGTGTGTGTATGCTTTATATACATACACACATGTGTATGTGCATGTGTGCTGCATGTACGTGTGTGTGTGTATTTGGGTAGCCTTGTTGCACTTTTCCGCCAACGACAAAGTAACTGGAAACTGGAGGCAGCCGCAGCGCCAACTAAAATAGTTAAATTAAATTATGTGTGTGTGTGTGCGAGTGTGTGCGAAAGTATTAGTATGTGTGTGTGTGTGTGTGTGCGAGGTTGTCTTAAATAGTCATAGACTGTTAGACAACAAACAATGCGCCGCAGTTGCCGTTCCTCAAGAGCTCGACAAAGTTTTTTGGCCCAAAGCGAACTGCGACACGGGCGGGGGTGGGGGTGTTGCACAGTGGGCGGCAGCCCGACGTGGGCGTTGGGCGGGACTGTGCGTTGTGGGCGTGAGCCAAAGTTGCAGTCGAAATGAAATATGTTCTGTGGCACGATGAAAATCGCAAGCAAAATGGGGGGCGTCAGGCAAAGAGTAAGGGAGAGATGGAGTGGGGGGGATGGGAGAGGAAGAGGGAAACTGAGTCAGAGGTAGAGCGAGACAGGATGTGAAACAAAAAGCCTTGGCAGGAAGTTTTGGCTACGGAAATTTATAAGATTTATGTTTAATTGTTGTTTTTGGCTTTTGCGGCAGCTGGCGCGCGTCGTCTGCCTTTCTCGCTCTCTTTCTATCCCCCTCTCTCTCTCTCTCTCTCTCCCACTCACTGCACTGTGCGTGGATTTGCAAACAAATTAATTAATGAAATTAAATGGCAGTTGGCAAATGACAAGCGCGTTCCTTGCCCCTCCCTCTCCGACCCCACCCCAGCTGAAGAAGGCAGTGCAAAAAGGCAACTGCCTCCCCACGTTCACCTGCCACCTGGTCTGCTTGCAACCCAGCGAACTGTGCAACCCTAACAAAATGAAATCAAAATTGCCAGCGCAATCGTCAATCAAATGTTGATTAAAATAATTGCCATCAATTTGTTCAGCTGGCGGAATTATGCATAATTCTTTAGAGCGCATAACCCCAAATTGTGCAGAGACAACAGCAACAACACTCGGCAATTACAAGCTGCACTTTGTGGCCACCCACGCAGCAGTAGCCGATAATGACCATCACCTCCATTATCATCGTCATCATCATCATCATCCTCGTGCAAAATGACTTTATTTGCAGCTCGCAATTATAAATGCATTAGTCAACTATTCCAAAACCAGCAAGAAATGCAAGCATACATATGTGAATGTGTGTATATGTACATGTGCGTGTGAGTGCGTGTGTGCGTGCGTGTGTTTGCGTCTCAAGCAAATTGCCAAATTATTCGCTTGAATGTTTAATGCGAATAATGCAATAAATACTTTGAATTATTGATAAAATGCATGCCGACTGCACTGAGAGAATGGCATGCCCAGCAAGTAGGCACTACACTGCACCGATTTAGGGCAGACTCACCTACAGCTTAAGGGCAGCCAGCCTCGGCATCGGTAGCAGCAGTAGCAGCAGCAGCTTTGCGGTCGAGACTCACATTGACGTCCAGTAATAGAGTTGGTCAAGAAGAGCAAAGCGTAGGCCACAAAAGCCATGCAAACCGCACTTTTAATTAAAGTGAAAACTATGAAAATTTATAAAATAATTCTCCGAAAAACCCTGGCCGAACCAGCCACCTGCCCCTGCCCCCGTTCCACAGCCCGAAAACAGATAGAGGGGAAGAAAAACAAAATCACAGTGTGAGGCCGAAAAACGAATATAAGAGATGATGGTGCAGGGGGGGGGGGCAACTGTGCGGCATATTTGTGCTTGTATTCCTATTTGTACTGATGTTCCTGGTCGGTGTCTGTGTGTGTGTGTGTAGGTATTTGCATGATATATGCAGTTATAATAAACCACAAGAGCTGCTAAAGCAACAGAGGCAGCAACAGGGCAGCCGCACAAGCAGAGCCAGGGCTGAACGTGTGTGCACACACACACACACACACAGATCGAGACAGCGCAAACAAATGCCAATGTGCAACGGTGCGTATGAAGGCAAATGGCAAACTTGCAACCACAAAAGGCAATGGGCAAAGCCGTCGCTCTGTTCTGTTCTGTTCTGTGTTGCACATATTGTGCAATCTGAACCCCAAGCTGGCCAAGGAGAATGCCCGAAATAGTCAAGAAAACGATTTAATAAATTACATTAATGAATAAAGTAGCCTGAGCATCGATGACGCCCACGCTCGGAGAAATCAAGACAAACCAAGTAATTAGTTGCAGCGCATTATCGTCATGGAAACCATCTGCAAATGCAGCTTGTAAACACAATGCAGGACGGGGACAGGGGCAGGGCATATGCCTGGCACATCGATGGAATGAAACACACACAATAACTTTGATGATGCTGCTCACATTTCCATTGTAAGTTGCGAATCTATTGTTGCTTCTATTTTGGTGCCTGCTCAGCTGCACAGAAATCAGTGAAGGAAAGTTTCTGCAAATGACAAAAGAAAGCATCCTTCGTTTCGATTATTAACATGTTCTCTGAAAACCGAAACGATGCTCATGTGTTAACCAGAAATAATTGCTAATTATGCGTGCAGATTAAGCATTTGCTAGTTTCATTCTTCAGCATAATATAATAATGATTTGTGTGAAGTTCAGACTGCACTGGGTACATAAAAGTTACCAATTTTAACGAACTTAATTAATTTTTCATTGCAAATTTATTCATTATACTATAGGGTAAAAGAGTATGGTAACTTTGTGACAAATCGTAAGGATATGTAACAGGCAGAAGAAAGCGTGGCAGACCCCACAAAATATATACGAGCATATTCAGAATTAGCATCAACAGTCGAGTCAATGTAGCCATGTCCGTCCGTCACTCTGTCTGTCTATCCATCTGTCAGTCTGTCTGTCTTTCCGTATGGGTATAGATCTCAGAGACTATAACAACTAGGGCAACAAAATTTGGTTTCAATATGTGTCATTATTGCGCGCAGATCAAGTTTGTTTTAGAATCTGACCACGCCCTCTTTTTATCCTCGTAAATCTATAAAAGTCGAATTCCAAGCGCAATTTCAATGCAGAACAGTTCAGTTTTGGTAAATACAATAACTATCAATGCTCAAGTGGTTTCTTAAAATTTGATTGCGATCAGATCACTTACATAGAAGTTATATAAGAACAAATTTTAAGTGTTACTAATTTCCAAACCGCTCCTCGAAGTATGCAACACAAATTACGCAAAACAATGGTTATTAGCGGGTATATCACAGTCGAGCACAGTCGACTGTAGCTTTCGTGCTTGTTTTATATTTGCTGAGTAAGCGAGAAAAAGAATTGCACGAGCATTGTTCGCAAATCTATAATAGATTTTTCATTTGGCGGTATTTTTCTATTTAGTTTTATTAATTTGCTGCTCTGTTTGCAATTTGACATGCTGTGTGAAAAAGAGAGAATCACTGAGAGAGGGATGGAGAGAAAGGGAGGGGTGTATGGAAATTTTGTGTGGCGTTGTGTTTTGGGTATTTACTTTATGGCTTTCATCAATTGCATTGCTCACAGACTTTTTTCGAGTGTGCAGCAGAAACAACAATTGTTGTAGTTCTTTGTTGTTGCTGTTGTTCGTGTTGCTGCTGCAGCGCTGCTGGATGTGTTGCTATGCGCTATGGCAATTAATTGCTTTCAAATCCTTTTATCCAGCAGATTTGGTCAATTTATTTTGCACAGTTTTTTGCCGCCCTTCAACAAATCCACGACTCTAATACGACTAGCTACGACTGTGTGTGTGTGGGTGAGTATATAGATACATACATCGATCTATATATAGACCTCGGTATATGTCCGTGTATTTATGTATTTTTATTTGTCTTGCCTGAGCCGTACACTGTTTTTGGACTGAATTTATTACATACATGTTTAGTTTATTGTTTTTTAATGGCGTCTCGATTCAATTTGATCAGCGCAATAAATTACCCATTACGACTGCCAGAGTTGAACCTTTTCTTACACACACACACACAGACACACACAGGCACACATCCATTCGTTTAACGAAGGAGCGTCGAGTGGACTTAGGGCTATAAAAATAGTGAAAAGAAAGCGCTTCGACTCGCTCGTCTATCGCATTAGAAGCATCGATTTGTGCGTTAAGCACAAATTATTATCGTAACAAGGTTTAAACTGCGTAAATATCATTGCAGGGCCTCAAGCAGTTCGTTCTCTTTTGGGATATTGGCTTTAAATCGCTACTTCTTCTCTCTTTATCTGCTAAGTGCTTGCAGCAGAATTAATTCAATGTTTTAATTGTAATTTACATAATCGCTTTGTAATTTAATTTGCACTGAAACTATAAGCAGATACTACCAGAAAATATATACTCGTAGATATATATATATGTTTAAACAATACGAAAGTTTTATTCAAATTAAAATGGGAGGGCAGCGAAAAGCTTCAGCAAATTAAACGTAAAGCGCAAGAGAGAAAAATACTAAAGGAATTAAAAGGCGAAAAAACACAGCACAAAACGCAGACAATGTGAAACAAATATTGCATAATATTATTGCGTTATCTGGGTGGGGAGAGTGGTTGAGGGGGCTCTGCTAAGTGCTAGGTTAGGATCCAGTGCGGCCACTTGAAGTGGCGCTTAAAGAGCCCTAAACGCGAAAGCATTTCGCTTTTTGGCTTTCGCTGCCTGCTCATTTCTGTTGTTGTTTTTGTATTTTCTTTTTTCCTATGTATATTCTCTTTTTTCTATGTTTTTCGATATTTATTCGTGTAGTTTGTTTTGTTTAGTCTGCAGTATTGTTTTGTTGGTTAATTTGACGTTGCAACTTGAACTTTGAAATCTTCTCGATTAGTCAATAAATTTCTATATTTGCTTAGACCTTATCGAAGTATTTTACTATATCATTAACTTGATCGTATCTTCTTGCAGACTGTCTGCTAGGGTATTCGATGTGTGGCTACCCAATGCCAACTTGACTGCTGTTAATATTTATATCATCGTCAGTCTGTTGCTCCTTCTGTCCCCAATGTGCTTGTTGTTGTTGTTGCTGTCAACGTCATTATTACTATTATGATCATTATCAGCAGGAGCTGCAGCAGGATAAGAATAGAGGCGGCAGCAGGCGCAAGCTGCAGCGGGCCAAGCGGTCTGTGCATGTCGCGTCTCGGCTCGTTTGGTTTTCTGTGGCGCTTTGCTTTCGCGTGCTAATTACCATAATTAAGCAAAGGTCAGGCCTTAGTCGCCTTTTGTGGTGCCTGCTGCCTGCTGCCAGACCAGGCCAGCGAAATAATAATGAGCGCAGCGCAGCCACTGAACCCTGAGTGGGAGGCGGACCAGGAGAGAGTGAGTGGGGGGGAAGCGCACGCAAAAATGGCTGACCATTGTACAATTATGTGATGTGTTTTTTGTTGTTGTTTTTGTTCGTGCTGCTTGGTTTCGGTTTTTGGCTTTTGGTTTTTGCCATTCTCTCAGTCTCTCTCTCTCTCTCTCTTTCTCTATGTTCTTCATTTTTCTTCCTTACTGTGCATTGTCCTTATGATTATGTTGATTATGACGTTTTAATGGGTTTAGTGAGGCGACGACTACAACGTAAAAAGGCGACAGACAAAAGCCAGCAGCTTAAGCTGACAACAAAAGCGCAAAAAATAGAAATGAACAAAAAAGAATCGCTTAAAAATTATTAAAAAAAATGAGAAATTCGCTTGCTTGCATAAAAAACTGGACAAGCTGTTAGGGCAAATTATCAAAGTAATGCGTTCTGGTTGTTTTATTTACATGGCATGCCCTACGCCAATAAATAACCAAACTGGCAGAGCAGCTTTGGCGGAAAAAGTGTTGGCTAGAAAAGGAAATCTCTCGTTGGGTCTGTTCCACACCGATTACAGGGAAGCTTCTAATCGATAATAACATATTAATTACTTAGCTGCAGCTTGACAGTCTGTATTTTTTATAAGTATCTTACATTTTTCGCTTGCTTCTTATAGAATGTTGCGCATACGCAGCGTATGACAGCGTGCGCGAAAAAAACAAATGAAAATTCCGCTGGGGCAACACACACAAATTGTGTCAACTCATTGGGACAAAGTCATGACAAAATACCGGAAGCAGCTTCACTGTCAGCACGTGGAGTGGAAGAGGGGAAAGGCGGAGGGAGAGGAAGAGAACGAGAAGAAAATCCACCGGCAAGTTCAGTTGCAGCAATGTTGATTAACGATCGTTGTGGCACGCAGCCCAGTTTGTATGGGGACACTGGGGAGAGGGGGGAGGGTGGAAATTGTTGCGACTACTTACCCGTATATACTTATTATTATAACGGGGAGTTGTCGTATTTGTTGGCAGCACACGCATTAAGTGGCGCAAATTCTTTGGCCCAAGAAAAACATTTTCATTCCAATGCGTGTGTATGTCTGCCAAAGGGGTGGTGAGGGGAAATTGGAAGGAGGGACGTTAACGGCAGTTGTTTGAACTTATCTATATTGTTTTGCCATATTGTTTTCTTATGCCATGTGTGTCGCCGCCTCCGCCTTCGCTGCTCTCTTGCACTGTGTAGTGACTTGAAAGTCCCATTGTCTTTAGCAAATTTGCTTTACTTGCGCTGGCATTCATTGACTTTTTGCGTTGCCCCCTCCCCCTTTGCTATGTTGTTGTTCCTGTTGTGGTATTTTCAAATGCTTCCTCTCTCTGCTTTACGATGCTCTTGGCCTCTGCCTTCTCTCTCCTGCCGTACGTGTCTATTATTGGTATTTGCTGAATGAATGGATTGTACGTGCCCCAAGGCATTCGCATATCTTTGCCCATGCGTTGCATGAAGCAGCCGCTGCCTCTACCGCTGCCGCTGCCACTGCCACTGCCGCTGCCTTTGCTGCTCCTGTTACGACTCCGCCTTTCCCTTGTAGTATGCGTGACTGTCTTGGGTGCCTCGATCTCACTCTGTCTCTCTCGCTGTCTCCCGCTTCTATGCCTCCGTCGTTCCCTCCTCGTGCGGTTACATTCTGCGGTTGAAATCTAAGCGATTTTACATTGTTATTGTTATGACTGCCAGGCGGCGCACACTTGCACGGCTATAGAGACATATTTGTACGTAGCAGTGCATACAAAGATACCCGCACACCAACACACTAACAAATAAACCCATACATGCGTACATATTCGCAGGCGAGTTTTATTTACACATGCATTTATTTGTTGATGGCGTATTTTTGTTTATTTATCTATTCATATGTATTGTCGCAATAATCATTAATTTGCCCATAAAACACGCCCTCATGTTGTGCTTGCTTGCATGTGTGCCTGTGTGTGTGTTTGTTCCATTTTAGCTGCTGTATCATCGCTTTGGCTTCATATTTCATTGCATTTGTGCAAATTGTTAAATTTGCAGGACTATTGAACAAATGCGCATAAAAGTAGGCAACCCCTTTGCGTAACTGGCGAGGTAAATAAGCAAGTGCCCACATAAATAGGCAAAACTTTTCAACTTTAACTGCAGCTGCAACGCGTCAATGGCGGTGCATTAAATCAAATGAAATGCAGATTGAATTTGAGGGAAACTAGTCGATACTAACGCTGGATTAGTCGCAGTGCAAGTGAGAGGGAGACACAATAAGCGAAG
The DNA here is from genome assembly GCA_018903675.1 of Zaprionus capensis. NCBI lineage: Eukaryota > Metazoa > Arthropoda > Insecta > Diptera > Drosophilidae > Zaprionus > Zaprionus capensis. The sequence continues at coordinate 7,594,805 of JAEIFN010001073.1, read as the reverse complement.
TAATGCGCAAAATAAGTGGAGGAAGCTCGTCTAGCCGGGCACAGGCACAGGCGCAGGCAAACGCGCAAGTCAGTCCAGAAACACAGCACAATCCTTGGCTCAGCTCTGCATGGCATCTGCATGTGCCGCATATATAAAGATATATACATATATATACATGTATTTTTATATGTATAGGGGATATGCAGCATGCTGATGCGCATAAGTGCGATGTGTAGTTTGACGTTATCCAACATTGGCAACAACGCCATAACGCAGCACACAAGTGCGTTGGTGTTCGGGTTGGGTTGGCTCTGGTGTTGCTTTGACGTTTCCTTTTCAGCAGACGATGATGGCCGGGGAGGGAATGGGGGACAGCGTAAAGGGTTGACGCGACGTGATCATCGCATGCGAATGCGTTTGTGCGGCTGCATTATGTAGTATATATTCGGTGCATTTTAAATCGGATTACTTAAAGCAGCAAGCAGCATCAACAAAGTGCGGCTTCGTCGGCTACAGGACCAGAGCAGGAGCAGTAGCAGCAGCAGTGTCAGTTTGTATGGCAGGCAACTTGCTGCCGGAAAACGGTGCTCAACTCGTGCGTGCCGCAGTAGGCGTCATTTAGTTCGCTCACTCGCTCGTTCCACTTTGCCTACAAATCGTTTATTATTATTATTTACAGTTTGCTGGGGCAAACACTTGCCTCCCCCTCTCTCTTGCTTCACCCTTGCCTGCCTCGTCAGATTGATAGACACGTGCCACACGGCCATCAATGTCGCAGTGCAGTGTAAATGTGTTGCCAACGTGTTGGCATGCAACTGGCACCATCTACAGAGCAGCTTGCTCCTGCGAGATTATTTAAAGTATGAAAATGTGTATAATATATAATAAGATATAAGATACGAGTCACATTTTTATACGATAGTTATGTGTAAATATGTGCCCCTTGGAACGTCTTATCGCAATTACAATAACATTGTTTCACTTTGCAATAGAAACAATTAAACGCAATCACAATCAATTGAAAAATACCCATTAGAAGGATATCAGTAAATCAGCAAATCAATCTTTATCACACTTGGCACGTCCGACAAATATCCGTTGGAATGAAAGGACAAGCCGTGCGTGCTGTTACTTTTATCAATTTGATTTGAGCCTTCCGGCAATTAGTCAATCAATCAATATGAACTGTCACAACTGTCGGCATGTAGCAATCTATACATCTATACGTGAATTCTTGGCATACAAGCAATAAGTATAACGGCAGCTTAGCTTCCATCATACACAATGGCATTCAAGGGATATTTTCATTCACATTCCCATTCGGATCGCAGTGCGATTCCTGCTTAGCTGCAACGACGACGACAAAGATGGCATTTTTCGCATAGTTTGCATGACAACGAGCAACAGCAGCAGCAAGTAAGTCTGCTTGAGGTATATGCGATTTATGGAACGGGTCGATCGACTACGGTTGATGGCATCAACGAATATACGAGTAATTAGAGACAAGGACAGAGAGAGAGAGAAAGGAAAAAAGCGAATGAAAGAGCGCTGCAGAGTTTGGCCTGCCATCAATCTCAATCTGCTTACAACGTTGCAACCACAACGGCAAACAGTAAACAGTTAACTGTAAACTGCAGCGGAAATAGAAGTGCGGCATAAGTGCACTTCCGGTGCCGGTTGCAGTCGCCGCATGCAATGCATAAATTTTACACAACATATTTATGTCTGGCTCCAGCTGCGCCAGTGTGTGTGTGCGTGGGTGGGGAAGGAAGAATCATTTTACTAACGAGATTTGCACATTGTTGTGCCAGCAGGGGGAAGAAAGGAGGGACGGGGGCGGCGACAGGGTGTGGCGTATACTAAATTCCAAAATCCGCTAGCGCACGCAAAGCATTCGCCATTTCTCACTCTCGTGTATCTCATGTATCTCATGTATCTCGTGTAGCTTGTATCTGTGGCTCGCGTATCTATTGCCATTTGTAATAATATTTGAGCAGCCACTGTGCAACAGTTGCAACCCTCTGTACATGCATGCTGCATACGTGTGTGTCCCTATGCGTGTGTATGTGAGTCTGTGTATGTCGCCAGCACCTGAGGTCCACTCGCACACACACACATGCACATAGAGAGACACTGACCCGCTGTGCACACATGGCCACGCGCTGCAGTCGCTTCCGCTCAGCCTGCTGCCTGCGGTTACCAGCTAAACCAACCAAGACCTGCCTTCCCCCACCGCCATCGTTGCCCCTGATCATTAAGCGAATTGATGGGTGGTTTAGTTATTTCAACTGCAAACTGTTTGACTTCGTTCGCAGCACACAAAAAGTCGCAAGCAGCTACTGTGCTGTGGTAGCTTCAACTTGCTTGTGGTCGGAGCTAAACGCATCAGCAACCATGATAAGGGGGGAGGGGAAAATGGGTATAGATCTAGGATTTGGGTATTACACACCCGGCCGAGCAATGCGGTCACTTCAAGGACACAATGCAGGCCGCTGCAGCAGTGTTGCTTCAACTAGTGTTGTCTCATCTCCAGTGTTGTAAAGTGAACTCTTGATTTCTCTTCAACTCTCTCAAACACCAGTTAAGATATCTGTTACCTATCGTAAATCCTATTTCAAATCATAGTTTGCACTGCTGAATTCCACAAAGGGTCGTTCTGTATGCGTGTTCTTACAGTTTTAACGGTATTTACCGGTCTTGCAAGACGTGTTCACAATGCATCTTCGGGCTTTGCAAAGCGAATTCTTTTCACTGGCACATTATGTGACATTTTCCCTGGCACTTTGGCACACACAATGTACATAAAAGTGCCAGCAAGCAAGCAAGGAATTCCACAACTCCCCCTCCCCCCCACTGACATCATCCCCTACTGTAGTTGTGTATCGAAATGCGAACTGCAACGGTTTGCTGCACGTTTGCAACTGTGATTAATTTCCGGCTGGTTGGCGATAAAACTGCTTTGGCTCATCAATATCTGGTTACGACTGGTTCCCCACCAAGCCATGGCTAACGCTTCAGTTGTTCGATTCGGCATCCCGCAACCGCTGGCCCTACCCCTCAAGTCCTCCTATTGCACCCCTGTCGTGCGCTCTGCGTGTGCGCATCCAAATAAAACCAATCATTTTCTGCAAAATGTCAAATACTGCGAATTCTACAACCTTTTTCCCAGACATTTCGTTGTCCCATCGGAATGTTGCATTCGGGCTCGGTGATGTTCTGCTTGTGTGTTTTAATTCTGCTTGCCCCCATTCCCTTTCCCGTTCCCTTTCCTGTTCCCTTTCCTCTGCCTTTTATTTTCCCCTTCCCAATCTCTCTATCGCTTTTTACTGCTCTTTCGGCTTTGGCTTTTATGTTGCACACAAAAAATATTGCATATTGCATACATTTCTACATAAATAAATAAACAGAATGAGTCACAGTGTTCTGGCGGGAGGGGAACGATAAAGGAAGGGCGTCTCGACCCGACCCCATTGCCAAACTGAGAAATATCAATTGAACTATGCCAACTTCGGTGCGATAGGATCAGTTTCAATAGGTAGTCGGCTCTGGCTAATGCACTTTTCACTGCGCAGGCAGGGGAAGTCAACTTGTGCGCCCGCCCTTGACGAGTAACTGGCCCTTTTAGCCTCAGGCATATTATCATAACAATCAATACTCTCGAGCAGCTCTGCCTAATATTGAGAGAATGTCAAGTGCTGCTGATAGTGGGCGAAATCAGCCCAGTTCGGTGTCTGTTCTTGATTTGCCTCTTGTGTTGTCCAAGTGAATTTATTTACTAAACGAGTATGTGTGCGTGTGTGTTTGTGTGTGTGTATGTGTGTGTGTACATACATAGTTCTCCATTGCGTTTTCGATGCATAAATATAAATTTCCAGCAGCGAAAGCCATAAGATTCCTTTTGTTCGACATTTGAAGAGCACATTAGAAATATTTGGGGGGAGTCCAAAGCAGAGCTAAGTCGTTGCAGAGCATCGCCTGAGCACTGCTTCAATTGACCAGAGCTGCGTGCACACGAGATTTTAATAGAATTGCTGGTCATCAATCTCTGTCCGGGACAGAGCGAGAAATACATATAAAAATTTCATATTTGCCGAGTAAACTGATAAACTTCTACTGTCTGTATTCAGACTTGACAACTTTGGGGCAAAAGAAGGAGGATGATGGTTCAAGCCGAAACGAAGAGAATTTCTTCTTCCTGAGAATACTTCTAGTATTTTTTCCAATTGATATCTAATTGACTTCGCAACACGTTCATATTAAGCAAAATGAATTACAGTTGTACAGTGTACAGTTGCTATGCAGACTATTAATTTTTGTTACTGAAAACTCCTCAATAAACTATCGATAACTTGTAGAGTTAGCAAATCGATTAAGTGCCAACATGAAGATGGCAATCAGAAAGCAAAATTCACATAAAATGTTGCATGCAACACTGGTCGACCAAACTTGCGGCACACTTTGACATGTTGGCGCATGTTGAATCAAGTGAAAACCCAATTACATGTGCTCGCTATCTAGACGCTTCGCTGGCGACAAAGCGCGACGTGCAGACAGGTTAACATGCTGGCCAACTGTGCCACCAACAGCAGCAGTCGCAGCGACGACGGCGATAGCTAAGTTTGCCTTCAGCTTCAGCCACATCTGCTGCTGCTCTGCCGCTTTTCCGATTATTACAACGCCAGCAAGCAGTTTGTGGCCAGCTGCAGGTGTGTGTGTGGTTGTGTATGTGTATGTGGGTGTTTGGCAGTATTTGCATCTGTAGCCAAGCGAGTGTATCTAACGACTGTCAGGCATCGCTGGCGGAGAGAAGAGTGGGCAGGAGTGTGTGGAGGGAGGGAGGCTTGGTGTGGCTACCCCCAGTGCTGGCGTTGTTTGATGTGCACGCAAATTATTACTGCAATGAAACTTAAGCGGCTTAAACTTGTTGAAATGCCGCCGCTTTTGGTTATACGCTGCGTGGGCGGAAATTAGGTTTGGGGGTTTTACAACTCGACTCGAATCAACTCGACTCGACTCGGGTAGAGTCAAGTTTGTTTGTGAAGTACTAAACGATTGAGACTTCACACTAGCGCGCTGTCTAATGCGATTAGTCTGCATCAAGTTGCCTGTGGCATTGATGCTGACTTAAAGCCTGGCCAGAATTACAATTATTCCGAATTATACTCTCGACTTTTTACTAGCTAACTTGAAGTTGTATTGTTCGATTTAATATTGCAGCAAATCACATAAATATGCATTCATGGCATTGCTCAAATCCTTTAATATTGAATTATTATTTCGTTGTAATTACAGCAAATACGTTATATATAAAACTGCAAGAAATTCTAAGCGGATTTATAATTATTTTCAACATGCTAAATAATCATTGATGAGCAAACTTGATTCCATTTCGCATGTTGCTGTAGTGAAAAAACTGATGCTATTAGAAAACAGTGCGCTTTTCATTAAAGCCATATTAACTAACATATAAATAGAATAGAACAATTATTAACGAGTCGAGCAAACTCGACAGTAGGATACCCTTCGACATATGTTCCGGTGTAGTTTAATTTGTTAATTTCATATAAATTAGTTTGATGTTATAACTTCTATGCTAACTTTAGTGTATCTAGCTTTAATTCACACAGACAGACACATAGGCAAAGACACAGACAGACAAACATGACCCAATTAAATCGACGAGAGATCTTGATCAAGAATATATACACGTATAGTATGCTTTTTGGAGTCTGTCAGGCCTCCTTTTGGCTGTTACATACGTTTGCACAAAGTTAGTATACCCTACCATTTTCATGGGTCGAGGGGTAAACATAAAATTCAATGAAATGCAGAATATGAAATCCACAATGCAAAATGCAGAAAATGTTGGTGAAATTTGATTGATGTGCTTGAATTGAGAGCAATGCGCATGTCTGGCTTGTCTATATGCGAGCTTCGTGTTTCATGTTAGCATTGATAGTAGCAAAGTCGATGGAGGCATGTCTGCCCCTCTTTCCATCAGAAATCATTGATCTCAGAGACTATAAGCGCTAGGGCCATTCAATATGTCTACTTATTATCGATAAAAATCGAATTGCAATGCTAGAATTTTAGTTTTTAGTGTGCATAAGAACATAACACTCGACTGTAGTAAATTTAGACTATCAACCATACTTTATTAGATATTTCTTCATAGTACACGACAAAACTCTGTATTGTCCACTATCTTATTATTCACCACTGTCGCTGGCCACTGCTGAATATAAGATAGAAGGTGGCGAAAAGGGCATACACCAGCGCAGCAATTAGAAATACAAAACGCCAGTTGCTGATATCGGGATTATTATTGATTAAATGGCCGGCCACTATGGGTGCCAACAAGCCAACACAATTAGCTGAACAGTTAGTTATGGAAATGAGAAGGCCAGCATATTCTGGAGATATATCAAGATGATTGATCTTGAAGCCCGAATAGATGGCGGCGTTTAAGCCCATACCGATTGTAAACAATGCCATAGTCATCACCAGGCTATCATGCATGTACCCTACAGTCAACAGCATTAGAGCTGCCCCATATTGGCCCACACTGTTCATGAGCTTTCTGGTAAAGGTTATGCTGAAATTGTGGGTTATCAGTGTGTCAGCAAAGATCGCGAACAGCATTGCCATCAGCCACATGGCTAGATATGGCAGGGCGGAGAGCAAACCGTTTGTCTTGATATCCAGATGCATCGTTGTGGCCAAATAGGTGGGCAGCTCTGTCATTAATGTTTCATAGCCATAGTTCTGGGCAATGTGTGCCAATAAAATTGCCAAAAAAGGCAGTGATGTGGCAATTTTTAATACTGGCGTCTTATCTAGTGTTGCATGCGGTTCACTTCCCCAGATACTTTCTTGTATATATTTGCGTTCTACTTCGGTTATCTTTTTGGCCACCTGTGGGTCCTCGGGTACTATCCAAAGAAACATTATGCTCCACAACGTACTGAAGAAACCGAAGACATAGAAAATCGATGGCCAGCCACCACCGTGAGCGGCCAAAAAGCCGCTAATTGGCATCGATACGATTGTGCCGAACTGGGCACCCGCATAGACAGTGGCTCCGCTTCGTGACCGCTCGTGTACTGGCGTCCAGCTAGCCAACATGCTGTGCGTACACGGCACAATTGGACCCTCGCCCAAGCCTTGAATAAACCGCACCACGCAGAGTCCAATGTAGCCGCCTTTGCGTGCTGCCGTTGGCACCAGAAAGGCCGCCAGCGAGTTGATCAACATGCCGCAGCCCAGAAAGAGCTTGGCTCCGTAGCTCTTGATGAGCACCCCGAAAGGTATTTGCGTTATGACGTAGCCATAGAAGAAGCTGGCGAGAATGTAGCCCTGCAGTTTGTAGCTCCAGTCGAACTCGCCTTCCGGGAGAGCCTTTTTCGTCCCGTTCTTTGAAATAACTACCGTATGGTTAACCATCACCACAATTGCGACCGACATGTTAGTCCGGAAGACGTAGGCATTGGCCATGCCGAGAAAAAGCATCATTACCACAAATACGCGAGTCTTACGTATAAAGAGAATATCGCTGTCTTTAGCAGGTTCCATCGTATAAAAGTAGTAATTTTTTTTATTTAAATTTGAAAAATTGAGTATAAAAGTAAAACTTTTTATTTTTTAAATTTGTAAAATAAGTGTTTGAGTAGTTGTAAATGGGTAAATCGAGTTTTTCGATCAAAAGATAGCACTGCCGCACAGTGTAGTTCATAATAAATTCTCATATCGTGTCTTCATTATTTCATTTTCCCGCATCGCACATGGTTGCGCCTCAGCCAGGCAGAAATCGCTTTGTATGGCTCGTAATAATGTAATAGTGACTTCGGCGTAATCGGCATTCGCGTGAAATGCCTTCACACTAGATTACCCCTATCGCGACCTTCGAAAAGTGTAGAGCATCTTGCTGCTCACAGATATTTCACTCTTTTGTTCCACCCTTTTATCTATTGCTTTTGTGACAACTCACGCTTAAAATTTAAATTGATAGGTTTTAAAGAAAATTCGACAAAAGGGACTACAATCAAATTACGTTCTATTGTATATTTTATATTATATTATATTTTCTATGTTCTATGTTCTATGTTCTATGTTCTATGTTCTATGTTCTATGTTCTATGTTCTATGTTCTATGTTCTATGTTCTATGTTCTATGTTCTATGTTCTATGTTCTATGTTCTATGTTCTATGTTCTATGTTCTATGTTCTATGTTCTATGTTCTATGTTCTATGTTCTATGTTCTATGTTCTATGTTCTATGTTCTATGTTCTATGTTCTATGTTCTATGTTCTATGTTCTATGTTCTTTGTTCTATGTTCTATGTTCTATGTTCTATGTTCTATGTTCTATGTTCTATGTTCTATGTTCTATGTTCTATGTTCTATGTTCTATGTTCTATGTTCTATGTTCTATGTTCTATGTTCTATGTTCTATGTTCTATGTTCTATGTTCTATGTTCTATGTTCTATGTTCTATGTTCTATGTTCTATGTTCTATGTTCTATGTTCTATGTTCTATGTTCTATGTTCTATGTTCTATGTTCTATGTTCTATGTTCTATGTTCTATGTTCTATGTTCTATGTTCTATGTTCTATGTTTATGTTCTTGTACAACCAACACACAACAATCAGTGAAGCGTGCAACAGCAGCAGAACCAGCTCATTCGTCAGTTGATTACGCATACGCATCGGAAAATCATAAACGATGCTCTGAAGTATGTGATTATAATGAGGCATACGTCGAGTTGGCCATTCCCTTATAGAATTTCGTTATATTATTATTTAAGTGTTAAATGTTTCGGTTGAAAAAATTTGTGTCGTTTTGCCGCTATCGATCATAATGGCGAGTACTGAGAAAGGCGCTGGTGGCACGGATTGTCTTGGTCCTTTGGGCGACAACACATCAACGTGGCAGCGTCATACGGTTTCCACTACAGATACCATGGCCCACTTGGCACTCGCACATGGAACAACGATTGGCAACATCTGCCGTGCTAATCGCATGCATCCGCAGGATGTTCTCCAGATGCATCGCCACATTTGGTTGCCACTGGACAGCTTGTTGAGGATACAGACGCCGCTCGAACCTCCCGCTGGCAAGCGTCGTACCTCACGTATTGGAGTCGCATCTATAATTGAATATGCCTCCGACTCAAGACTTCCGCCCCATTTCTATCGCCAGAGTGCACCCAATCTGGATGACTATGCGAGGGAGTGCGATCCTCTGTTGATCACCACAAGAGACTATGGTCCGAAAGTGTGAGCGCAATTTAATTAGAGATCGAAGCTACTGTCAGTTGCATATTCTGAGAGGGCTCCCCCAACATGCAGCTACTTCACGGTGCCCCTCCGTCACCAGCGACCGTCTTTAACATTCCCTGAAATATTTCAGTTTGCTGCTCTCCGGGATGCGACCTTTGCTGCGTCACATCCTGTTTGGGTCGCCGCTGCCGGCAGAGAAGTTTTATCAGTTGGGCGAATTGTGGGGCGGCATTTCAATTATCGCTGCAGGATACCCTACACCCGAGAGTGAAGGTGCTGCCCGCCAGTTCTGGGCGCAAGAGAATAGCAAAAGATTTCCCAAATTGCACTGTAAAAATGCAAGCTAAATTCAAGTAAAGTTGGAGTTTGTAAACGTGAACCTGCTTTCGTAGAATGCCGTAGGGTATGTCTGGTTGCACAGAGCGAGCTCCCCCTCGTTCTTTCGCCTTCCCCGCTTTAATTTCTGCACCCCACATTAGCAAAATGTCTAGCAATTTTTGTCGCAAAGCGGAAATAAAGAAGAAACGCGAGAGCAGCTCCATGCGCAGTGCTCCTTGGTGCTTGCTGCTTGCTCCTCGCTGCCACGTCCTGTGAATGTCACCGCCCGCCGCGTTGATTAGAAACCCCAAAGCGCTGCCAGCTGTCGTTGCAGTAGAGCAAGGGGGGAGGGGGGGTGGTGCGCTGCGAAATTGGCTTTTAATTGTTGCAGAAGTGAATTTGCCACAAACAGGATGCAATTAAGACATTCAAATTCACAATTCGAGTGCGCTGCGAGCTGTGGAGCTGCTGCGCACTGACATCCCGTGGCGCATCGCGTGGCGCAGTCGTTGTAAGGCGACACACACACACACAGACAGTGTCGGCCACTCGTTCACACACGCGCGACACGTGCAACAGCGCAGATAAGCAGGTCGACCAGTGGCGAACCGTTGGCGACCCCGACACACATTCAAAGTGGAATATTAACTAATCTGTGTGCGGCACTTGAGCATAACGACGTTTGCAATGAAGCAATCGTGCCACTTTTCGGCAAGGACGCGCAGCACATTCCTTTGTGCCCCACCTCGCATTTCTCCTTCATCGCCATCCACCTGGCACCCGAAAAAAAGGTCATCGCCGAGGCCGAGGCGCATAGAAAATATGCGTACGTGCTCGTGTGATAAATTCACATTTTCCGGCTGGCAGCAGCGTGCGGCGTGGCCGGGGGTGCCAGAGGACAATCGCAAGCATCGAACGGGGCAGGTGGACAGGTGAGGCCGTGAAACGTAGCGGAACGCCGGTGTCAAAAAGGAAGTGCCTACAAAAAAGCAAAGAGAGAGAGAGAGAGACAGAGAGAGAGAGAGACGGGAAGAGGAAGCAAAAAAAGGAGAATTTGCCAGAGATGCAGACAGCGCTGAGCACGACGTCGACGCCGTCAACGATGACGATGACGATGACGACCATGGATGGCCACATTTTGTGCCTTTTTGACAGACACAACTTTGGAATTGCTCTGATTATGCCCGAGCAAGGCGACATGCCAGGCCAGGCCAGACACAGCCCGAGTTAGAGGACAGCGAGGATAGGGAGGAGGCGGACACGGAAAGCGGATGCGGGCCACAGCGGACTCGACTCAATGGCATGTTGACAGTGATAACGAAGTTGGCCCTGGCTCGGTTTAGCATTCGCATTCGTATTCGGATTCGCACTCCACATTTCGCACGGGCACTCGCACTGCGGGCGGGCGGGAGGTAAGGAGAACGGGTAGGGGCAGACCGAAAAAACAAAGCGCACTGAGAAAAATATCAAATGTCGCATGCCGACATTAATATTTCATGAGAAATCATAGTTTGGTGATGCGTATAATTCAAAGGAATTGCAATCTGAATTAATTTCAAATGCCTCGACCATGAAGCCAGGTATTCCATTCATTTCTATCGATTTGGCAGATAGACAGACCTAAGGATAGCACGATAGAGAGAGGGGGAGAGAAAAGAGAAGAGAACAGACAGACAAAGTTGTGTGTGTCGGAGGAGGAAGCAGCGATTTTGTTTGATTCTGGATCAGAGCATTGTTGATTTTAATTGTCAAGCAGACACACTCTCTCTCTTTCTCTCTCTGTGTCTCTGTCTCTCTCCTACTGTATCTCTCTCTCTGTCTTTCCTGGCATCAATATGGAACCATATGCTGTGCGGCAACAAAGTTTGCCAACATTTCTGCATCATAAAACTTTAGCTGACCCTCCCGAAAAAGCACATTCACAACGAATGCGCATCGAATTTTGATGCATGTGCAACGATCGATGGCCGCAGCGAGAATGCATTTGCTCGAGTTGGAGATAGAGGGGGGCGGGGGGTGGGAGCTATTGTGAGCTGAGCGTGGCAGCCGTTGGCAAAGTTTGAGTTCTCTGAACGAAACTCATTTATTTGTTTTCCGTCGTGACAGTTGAACCATGTAATTATACACAGACAGGCTCCAACACGCCTGCCCCGCTTGCCCCCTCCATCATCACCCACCACTCAACAAGCTAGAAGTCACATTTCCCCCGCAGACCGCCCTCGGCTCTTGTTCGTCACACGCTGCCCCAGCGCCTTATGAAATATGACAGTTTTGCACAGCACGCACAACTTTCGGTTCGCCTTTCAAATAGAAATTATTAGAAAGTTTTGAGCGAAAGCGAAAAGCGTTGAGCAACACTGGTTGCAACTCTCTACGCTTGAGATTAGTGCAGCCTGGGTGCAAGGGCGGGTGGGCGTGGGCGTGCCAAAAAGGGGGAGCACAAGCGAGTGGGAGGCATTGCTGAATTCATATTGAACATTTCAAGGTTTTGTCGAGTTTTTGATTTATGCTCGTTGGCTCGATGCCAGCAAATAAGTTTTCAAAGAAACCATATAGGAGCCAGATACTGCTAGACAGCCCGCTAGGGGAGCGGTAAGCAGGGTAAGTAGCTGCAAAATTAGGCCAAATGTGGTTTGCATAGCTGACAATTAACGACAGTCTGACAGTTGGCGGCATAAATCATGACCTGACTATGCTATTTACGATGCTTAAGTTGAATCATAAATCGAATTCTCATTGATTTTCAAATTCTATGTTTGCCAAGTTTTTTCTTATTTATCTAACTGAAATTTTAGGTATTTTTTATGCTTTAACTACTTTATGATAAGTAAAGAACGCTACAGTCAAGTGTGGCCGACTCTGCTGCTAATTTCAATAGACCATGTCACACATTGATGCATTTTCATATTAATAAAACACATTTCCTTGAAGCAGTAGGCATGGCACTCAAGATTTGGAATTGACTTTATCTATGTATGATATCCACAAACCTCTATGCCAAATTTTATGTTGATTGCTTTAAGAATAACTGTGATCTGTGTGTTCACACAGACACACCAAGAATATATACACATATAAGGAGTCTGTCACGCCTTATGATGCCTGTTAAATATGCTTAAAAGAAAGACCATATATCGGTTATCGATGAGAGTAACTCAGGGCAATAACCTACGTGCAACAGGCAGGTAGGTACTTGCGCAGTGCGGCATATGCGACCATGCGGAAGCCGCTACGTCTGAAGTGATTGAGTTACGGCGAAGGTTGCGAGGGGAAGGAGGCGTCGATGACGACAACGACGACGGTTAATGGTTGCCTACGTCGACGCGACGCGTCGCAGGTTGCATTTACAGCAACAACAATAAGTTGATCGGTTGCTCGTTCATTGGCGCATTCATATATGCATTCATTCGTTATTCGCTACCGTTTCGTTTCGTTTCGAGTCGTTTCGGCCGTATTTGCAATTTACATGGCCAACAATATTCGCAAATGTCTTTTAATTGATTCGCCAGTTTTCCTTCCACCTGTGACCGAGCGCACACACACACACACACAGAGGCCACCACCTCCAACTGCAGCTGCACCTTCAGTTCTACCTCTCTCCCTGCTCCTTTACCCTGTGTGCATGTGCCCATCTGCACTTACGCCGCAATTGCGGGCAGGGAAATGGATTGTGAAACATCGTTGGGCATGCGACATACGATAGTACTCGTTCGTTGCACAGTGGGGATGCAGAGCGTAATTATAAATTGAATTAAAAGGCGCGCATTGCGTTCTGTTTCTTCTGCTTGCTTGCTACTTGGGCTTAATTAAAATTTCATTATTTGCCCCATATATATGTGTATACTCGTAGTGGCAGAGTTGATGCATGCCAAGGGGAAAGAAGAAGTGGGGGGAGAGGGTAAGTGACAGACAGCGCGCGAGTGGGACAGAGCAATATGTTTAAAATGCTGCAAAAATATTTGACAAGCAGCTTTACGAGCGAGCCGTAAAAATATTTTGCCAATGCGACTACTGTGCGCACTACTATGCGCTTCCTACCGCCCTGCTCACTAGACTCTCTACTCCCCCTTCCCAATGGCACTCCCTTGACTCTCAAACCTTTTCCACTCTCCTCCCTCCCGCTGCCTGCTCGTCTATTAACTGCTCGAGCAGCTAAAACTAATGCATGCATGGAGTATGCATACTTACAGTGAACGATGCATAGACCGGACTACTCCCCCCTCCTCCTACACACACACACTGGGTGTATGTGCGTGTGTGGACGGACATTATGTGTGTTTGCATGCAAATGCATTTGCTGAGTCACAAACAAAACAAAGAACTAGAAAATACTTACTAAATGCAACAAATAAAAAACAACAAATGAGCGGATTGCCTGTTGCAATACGACTACAAAATACCCTGTAACGTATGTACACGTATGCAATTGATTGAATTCGCTGCTGATCTGCTGCTGCCCTCTGCGATTTGTTACCAACTAATATACCCCTTGGGGAGGATTCATAAAAATGCAAACGCAACTTGTCGACATGAATTGTTGTTGTCATTTCACATGGATATTGCTGTTGTTGCTGGCGCTGCTATTATTACTGCTGCTGTTACTGTTACTCTTGCTGTAGCTGTAGCTGTAGCTGTACTTTATCGCTACACATGAGTTAGTGTGTGTGTATGTGAGTGGGTCTCTTGGTTTTTTGCTGTGAGCATAGCTGGTTTTTAGCGCAAATCAAAATGATTGATGATGATGGTCGCCATGCAGCAAAGCTCTAGTACAACTAGCTCACCCGCACACACACACACACACACACACACAAGTGCAGCTGTAGTGCTTGTGTCCTGCCAGCAACAGTAACAAAAACAACAACTAACACTTGACAGTTATGGCTGCTGATATACAGCAAATAAACTAAATAAATCCCTTTCTGTGTAATGTCATTTTTGTGCCACTTTGTTTTAAAGAGGGCCAGGACGAGGGGTGGGGGGGAGAGCGGGGAGAGCACCCTTTGCATATACAAATATATCTTATATATGTTTGCATATATTATGTGCGTATGTGTGTGTGTGTGCGTATGACACGATATGAGCTGTGTTGCCCATTGTCGTGCTCTCTCTCTCTTCAATTGCATATTGGCGCCGCGCAAAAGTATGCAACACTTTTTGTGAAACGGACGCTAGAGACTGAGAGGGAGTGAGCAGCAGTAGCTGACCGCACCGTTGTCATTGGCACTTCATTAATGCAGCCCATAGTACACACGCACACCCGCACACACGCACACACAGATTAGCCAATCGTTTGCGCTTATGCCCCTTGGCAGTGGTTAAAGCATATTTGCCATTTACCCTTTAGCTGTGTCCATTGTTGCTGGCATTGTTGTTACTTCTGCCGCAACGTTGCCTGCGTTGTCTGCGTTGCTGCTGTCGCTGTTGCTTTTGTGGCTGTGTTTATTGTTGCCCCGCTGCCTCATTAGGCGGCCAAAGTCTGTGGACCGTGCTGCGGCTGCGGCTGCGTTTGTGGCCATTCAATACACAAGCCCAGCTGCTAAGCACTTGGCCACGCACACAACAACAACAACAACAGCAACAATAGCAGACAGGCAGGCAGTTGCAGGCGACGGGTTGGCTGTCGTATTGTCCCCATTGCTGCTGTTCTTCCTGTTTTTGTTGCACTCGCCAGTCTGACCCCAAATGGATTTCCTTAGAGCTCTCAATTCCTAGCCACCGTCTTGTTGTTGTGTGGCTTCACAACTCCATTGACAGCCGATGTCGGCTCGCCAAGAGGCAATCAAATTATATAGTATCCTCAGCCGAACGTTGTTCGCTGTACGCCTCAGCTCGGCAGAGTTCAAACAATGGAAAGAAAGCATATAATAAGTTCGTACTCTTTTTGAGTTGCACAATTGTTAAGAATGATTTCAGATGATTTCAGAATACTTTAAAGTGTTTATTACTGAGGAATCAGTTTATTCTATTCGAAATACTAAGGTAAAGTCAAGCAATTAAGTTGAGGAGTCTTAACCTTAGTTGAGAGAGCCTATCACTATTCAAACTATTACATTAACAAAGTGAATTTGCATTTAGCTGTAATTACCTTAATGAATTCTGAGCATTTTCAAAATAATTTAAATTTGATGTCAGAGCAAATATTGAATAAGGTTGCGTTGAGTTGAGGTAAGTAAAGAAGCCACAGACTGCACGCCATACTGGAGAAAGGTTCTGGAGTTAAGCAGTTAAACTGTCATATTAACTGTCATATGCAGTGTAATACGCTGTGGCTCGTTTTTCAATTTTGCACTGAGGCGATAAATTTTATTGCATTTAACTGTGCACAACACACGCACAGATGCATATAGCAAAATTCAAATTACATGCCCGGGCAGTTGTGGCAACACCCACACGGCGCACGGCAGACACGGCACACATTACACAAGCAAACACACACACACTCACACACCGAGAGAGAGAAAGAGAGAAAGGGGGAGAGAGGGAGAGAGATACGCACACTGTGCATGTACATCGTTTTTGGTGTGTATACGACAAGCCCTCAAATTCCTTTGGGGCTTTGCCCGAGTGCAATGTCTGTCAACACTAATTGTTGGCTGCTGTCGCTGCTGTCTTTGCTACAATAATGCTCACTGTACGTGCATGTATATGGGTGTCTTGGCTGTACCCGTGTGTGTGTGTGTGTGTCTAAATCCTGCTTACGGGCAGACACACAGGCACACACTGAGAATGGCTGAGGCTCAGGCACACATAGGCGTTATCAGGAGCATCGCATCAGCAGGCAATGCCAACGGTTCTGCTCGTGCCCCAAACTCTGCTCCTCCCCCCTCTGCTTCCCCACCCCTGCTGCTGCTGCTGCTGCTTATGCTTGGCTTGCCTGTTATTGTCATTAGCCTGGGCACCCCAAGAAGCTGCCTGAGCTGACTGAGACTTTGGCCCGTGGCCGTTTTCGGGTGCGAACATAACACAAATGCTTGCTAACCAGGCCATGACACAAACAACTACATCTACACACACACGCATACACACATAGAGACAAGCGCTCACATACAGGGACACCCGCACACACATACATATGTTTAATTAAATTGGGTCAGAGCAGTTAACTCACTTGTCTTTGGATTATGTTTGCATTCCACCTAATCTGAGTCTTAGCCCCCAGTTCAGTTCTGTTCAGTATAATATACGTACTTAAACTACGCGTTACACTTTATACGTTACGTTACTTTACGTTATTCTCCTTATCTGCTGTCCATCCAGACCGCTCCAACTCCAACTCAAACTCCAACTGCAACTCCTTGCCTGACTTTCGCAGATACATATAATAAATTGCCCTCGTGACTCGCGCACGCCGCATAAAATCAAATTATTGTCTCTGCATTTCGGGGCGTCCGCAAAATATTGTCTTTTGCGAGTTTATTAAAAGTTTTCACAGCCCGCACAACGGACACGGACAGCGGCAACGGCAACAGCAACGGCAACGGCAGCTATCCAACTACCCAACTAGCTAACTAAGTGCTCTATGGGTCTCGGCCAGGACTTGTTAGTTGACTGAAAACTTTTGACCTGTTGCCACACACTCACACACATAGACTCATACACACGCAGGCGAGCATACTTGCACACACGATGAGAAAGAGGGGGGAGCGAGAGAGAGGGAGTGAGAGGCAGAGCAACTTTGCACAATTCTCAACTTTGCCGACTTCTTAGCTAAATTGCTTAATTAATTGGAGTGTGTCGTCTCAAGGGAGAAAAGGAGCGTGTGAAAGTATGTTCATACATTGCACTGTTATATTGCCAATTCAATGCCATAAATATTTTAATATTAAACATTTTGAGTATTATACTAAGCATTAAATCATTTAAAAGTTTTGAAACTGATATACAAAACTGAAAACTGTTATACTATTAACAAATTATCGTTTACCTTAACTGCTTGTTGCATATTTGCAGGGCATAACATTGCTTAACAAACTATTATAATTGTAATGTACTTTTTATATATGCTATGTTGGTTTTAGATACAAAATATTATGACACAGACTAATCAGAAAGTATCAACTGTCATACTATCTATCTGTCTGTCTGTCTGTATGTCTGTATGTCAGTCTGTCTGTATGCCTGTATGTCTGTATGTCTGTATGTCTGTATGTCTGTATGTCTGTATGTCTGTATGTCTGTATGTCTGTATGTCTGTATGTCTGTATGTCTGTATGTCTGTATGTCTGTATGTCTGTATGTCTGTATGTCTGTATGTCTGTATGTCTGTATGTCTGTATGTCTGTATGTCTGTATGTCTGGATGTCTGGATGTCTGGATGTCTGTATGTCTGTATGTCTGTATGTCTGTATGTCTGTATGTCTGTATGTCTGTATGTCTGTATGTCTGTATGTCTGTATGTCTGTATGTCTGTATGTCTGTATGCCTGTATGTCTATATGCCTGTATGTCTGTATGTCTGTATGTCTGTATGTCTGTTTGTCTGTATGTCTGTCTGTCTGTCTGTCTATCTGTCTGTTAGTTTGTCTGTCTATCTGTTTGTCTCTTTTTCTGTCTGTCTGTCTGTCAGTCTGTCTCTCTGTCTGTCTGCATTTCTATCTGACTGTCTGCCTAACTGTATCTCTGTTTGCCATTCTGTATTTCAGTATGTCCGCCTGTCTCTCTATCTGCCACTGTTATAACCTGCCTTGTGCTTAAGCCTCTTCAGGCAAAGGAGGTTTGAACTGTTTTGCTCTACACTTTGCGTTGGCACTGTTGTCTTGTCTTCATCTCTCGTTCTTCCTCACTATCTGTTTCTCTCATTCTCTCTCTGCTGCATGTCCTTTAATTTTGCCACAAACTAAGCCCATTTCGCATTCGTCCGCTGGCATCCGTTGCCTGCCATCGGGTCTCATCGGCTTGGGGAAACTTGCCTAATCCAATGAAAACAAGCAGCTCAGCTGCCATTGATAAGGGCCGCCCAGTGCCCTGGCAACTGATCCGAGACAGTGCGAGATAACCGAGTTGAGTTGAGAAGAATGTGCCGATAGATACCACTTGCATACCATATTACCCATTCATTGCTTTATCAGCACTATAAATAAAATCATTTATATTATCTATTATCTTCGCACTTTCAGTTTAGCATTTTTCCTTTTCATTTTAATTCTAAACTTACTCAAACTTTTGGGCAGCTGACATGCTTACAGCTCATTTGTAGCTGACACTGGATGAGGTAAGCTAAAGGGAGTAGTTGGGCTTGTGTGTGTTTGTGTGTGTGTCCAAATATCTCAGACATTTAAATTTGCGGTCGTCTTTGGCTTTGCTTTGGCCTGTGTAACTTGGCAACATTTTGCACTGAAATTTTATGCATAATTCCCGTTATGACACTTGCGGTACAAGCAGAAAGAGAGAGAGAGAGAGCGAGAGGGCGAAATAGAAAATACATGCAGCTACATGCGGTTGCAACCACAGATACGGCAAAACATCTGAAGATACAGCTGCAGTTGCAGTTGCAGCAGGAGACGACACATAACTCGCATTCCTCCTACGAGCAGCATACTAATTTATGTTATCCGAATACTCAAATAAACCACGAAATGCCAAAGTTCCTGCCACTATTGCACTCATTTCACATGCCACATGCCACAAGCTGCATGCTGTTTGCCGCTGCTGTTGCTGCTGCTGCTGAGGGCGCCAAATAATTTAGATTGATGCGAAGCTGGCGCTGCGATGTTGTTTCGTTGTTTTGATGTCGTGTTAGGCTTTGTTCCAATCAAACACAGACGACACTTGCACACCGCAAACATGCAACGTAACTGCATGCATACATATAATATATATCTGGTTATAGATAATACTATATATAGTACAGACAAATACACATAACTTCAGAGTCAGCCAGTTGGGCAACTGTGGCTGCAGCTGCGACGTGCAAAAATCAAAACAACGAGCGCAAATTGAATGTAATTAATATGAAAGTACACACTCGTAATTACAAATTGCCACTTCCCCCCCCCCCCTCTCCACCTCACTCCAGGAGTGGCCAACCCGAGTGGCGTTGCCTGTCAGGCGTTGTTATCCTTTAAGTCGGCGACTTAATGCGACGGCTGCCTTTGATTTTTACAATTTCAATTAGCGCTAAGCGCGGCTAGAGCAGTGCCAGAGAGGGAGAGGGTGTGGGTGGAAGTGGGAGGGGGCATGTTGCGGCAAGGGCTGAGCTGCTTGTGGCTGCTGCAAGGATTTACAGCCGCTGATTATTACATAACAAGCGAAAGTAAATTTCAACGTTTTGCCGCACCAGAATTTATGTTAATTTCAATGGGAAGCTGCCACTGACATCGCGAATTGAAAGGATGCCAGTGGCAGCGTGGGGGCGTGGCTCTGCTAGGTTAATAAGCAGTAGATGGAGGTGGGGGTGGCACGCGCCTGTCGCTGTCAGAACGCTGTGTGTGCGCGTGTGTGAGTGTGGCAGGCAACTAATCGCTGTACACGCTGCCTAAACGCTTCGCTTTGTTTGCCAATTTAAGCCGAGAGCTCTAGACATGCCGGAAACAAATGGAAAAGCGCCGTATAAGCTCAGTGTATACACATAAACTATATACATAGTGCGGGGAGTAGTGGAAGGGAAAGAGAAGGCCACAGTATCAAGTTTGCTGACTGCCTTGCGGTCTATTTTTCTAAACACTTGAAAGAGAGCCTGGACTGAGGAATGTAAAAGGAAGAATTCATAAGGACGAAGGTAAGTTGAAGTTCAAGGTAAAAGCACTTTAAAATAACCATACCAACCTCAGGGCATTTGCTGGGAACTGAAACAGGCAAAAGATATTGTAGTTCTTAGCATTTTATCTTAATTAAACTTCCAGTTGCATTGCTAACCAATTTCATCCTTATGTATACGAAATATTTATAATTTTTATGATTTATTTAGATTAAATATTATAAAATGAGTGCACGTTACCATCACTTACAATATAATGATATTCAATTTATGCTCCCAAAATAATAAAATTTCTTCAATATCATCGATACATACTTTATATTCGCTTTAAGTTTTCGCCTGTCATATAATAAATAATTAAGGCTCTTGAAAATGCCTTCCAACTTTCTCTCACTTCCTTTTCCTTTTGCGCTGCTCTTCAGTTCGGCTTAAGATTCACGCACTCGGGGAATGCTTCGCTATCTCAGTGCGAGTTTGGGGCAGATTCTTTAGGGACAGTGAATTAGTTGAACTTTGTTTTTGTGCTCATTAGTTAAAAACGTTAATAATTGCTGATAGCTGCGACCAAAACAAAAATACCAAAAACAAATTGTTGCACATTAAAAAAAATGATCGGAAATGCCGTGAAAGAGCGAGAGAGATGCAGATAGAATATGTTTGATGTGCAGAGAGAGAGAGGGAGAGAGATGCAGATAAAATATCGTCAATGTGCGGCAGATGGCGCTTGATGGAGATGGCGCAGGGGCAGGCGGCGACATTCGCCTTATCCGGCGTAAACAGGTGCCGGCAGTCGATGGTCGCCACACCCGCCTGACACCGCTTGGCACAATCGCTCAGATGCAGATACAAATGTATCTCACGAGTGTGTATGTGTGTATGTGTGTGTGCCGCGTATCTGACTAGTCTGTCTGTCCCGCTGTCCGCGTGTGCAGCACATGTGCCACGCTTTACACATATGTCGCTGCTACTTGTGTTGTTGTTGTTGCGGTTGCTCTTACTACTGTTGTTGTTGTTGCTGTTGCTGTTGTTAATGACGCCGGCAAGAGTTCGATAAGCAGAGACTGATGTTCAATCGAAACGACTGCAAAATGATCCGTTGCTTCGATCAATTTGGATGCGCGACCGACTAATTATTCCCACAGGGACTTTGCTCGATTTCGTTTGCCCATCGCTGTCGCCGTTGCCATATTCCAAGTAATTCGTGGTACGCACCGAGCGGTTATCAGTCGCCACTTGCTCGTCACTCGAGCGTGTCCAGAGAACTCGCCACGTCCGAAAGGGTCCATAAATATTTGGACAGGCGCTGCGATCGAGTCATTTGTTTCCATGGACTTCTTTGCAACGGGCGCATTCCAACAGCTATTCAGCGATCTCGAGGAGTCGACTATGGTTGGCTTCGAAGGCGATCTCTATGCCGGCTTTAGCCAACAGCAGCAACAGCAGCAGCAACAGTTGCAGTCGGAACTGCCAACGCCGACAGCAGCGCTCGATTGCTGCTACGCGGATGTGAACTTTGGCAACGGCTACGAGCCCGGCGGCGTTGACTACTACGGCATAATAACACTTGACAGCAACAACAATATCCACAACAACAACAGCAGCTGCAATGACTACAGCAATAGCAACAACAACAACAACAACAACGAGCTGTTCTTCGACTTTAGCGATCCAGAGTCATCGCTAATCTCAGTCTCGCCAGCATCGCCACCTGAGCTTAGTGACTGGGAGCAGCGTCTGCTGGATCACTTCGTGGAAATCCCAGAGCTCATCGACATCCTGCCCGAGCGGACGCCACTCTGCACGGACATGTGCGACAGTTTTCTACGCGAAAGCAACAACAATTTGCGCTTGGCAGCGCCACCGTCGCCACCCGTCGCCGTCGCCGTCGCCTGTGAAACAACCGCCGATACAGTTGCAATGCAGCTTGGCCAGAATGCTGCCGGCGAGAAGGGCTACCTGTGCACCTTCGGCAGCTGCGAGAAGCTCTATGCCAAGCCCGCCCACCTCAAGGCGCATCTGCGTCGGCATTTGGGAGAGAAGCCCTACGCCTGCAACTGGGATGACTGCAGCTGGCGCTTCTCACGCTCCGACGAGCTCGCCCGCCATCGACGCTCCCATTCCGGCGTCAAGCCCTACAAGTGTGACTACTGTGCCAAGTGTTTTGCCCGCTCCGATCACCTCACCAAGCATCGCAAGGTCCACGAGCGGCGTCTGCTTGCCGCGAAACGATCCGGCAACCTGCTGCCCAACGGATCCCTGCCTCAGAGTGTCTACTCGGTGCGTCCCGGTCGCAAGCGCAAGAATCAATTGTGACCCGAGGCCATTAAGTATTTCTTTGTTTCTGTTTTCGAGTGCGTAATACTGATGGAGGATTTCATCAGGCTGTGTAAAAGAGACAAACCAGAGGCTGCATTTACGTGTTACATAGGCGAGAAAAAGACCAAAGCGGGGAAGAGCTGAAAGAGTAGAAAGTGAAGCAAATAAAAAAGTCTATTTAAAGTTTAATAATAATTTTTTTTAAATTAGCAATGTAATCTGGAATATTTTAACTTTTTTTTTTGAGTACATAGATGTTTAGTATTAAATAAATACCACATACAAAAAGTGCATGTTTTTCACATTTTTGTACATTGAAAATTGTCTGTTTGTCTGTGTAAGCGCGCTGATCTCCAGAACTATAAGAGCTAGAGACAACAAATTGCATACGAAGATGTATCTATATCTCACGCAGGTAACGCTTTTTTACAATTTCAGATGCCACGACCACTACCTACTCAAAACGATTTTCATAGTCTTAACTTTCTGCATGGGCAAACAGAAAAGATGAACACTTTATAAACCTATGCTGATTGGATTATCAACACAGAAGTTGTTGCTGTATTTAAAATTCAATTGAAACAATCGTCAGAAGCATTGACAGTTTGACAGCTTCCACTGACGTGGCGGCGGATAAGCGAATGTTATCAGCTGCAATTGTGTCATACTGATGCTGTATTTGAACCAAATTTATTTCAGCTCTGGCCTGGTCATTTATCTCCAATGATGACTGTAGCCTGTCCCTGCTGCCCTGCGTTCTGCATGGTAATTAAGTTTGTTTTTCACACCCACGCAATGGGATGCAGAAACGGACAGGGAGATGGACTCACCAGAGTGGGAGTTGGAGTGGGAGAGGAAGTTGACGATTGGGCGGGATTGCAGCGCTGGCTGTGAGTTGTATCCCTTATGCGCTGTCATATTGCATACTTTACGGCTTTCAGCGCGAGTGCTTTTGTGCATTTCAAGGAAATTTACAGCGCAACTTTGCTTATTGTATAATGGCATTTACTTTGCCAGAGTCGACGACGGCAACGCCAGAGACGACGCTGACGCCGCAACGATGTGGACGCGTCGCAGCCATCGCCATTGTCCCCATGTTGGGCGCACAGTTGCCCTCGCTGCTGCCACTGTAGCTTACCCGGCTGCTGCTGCTTCCCCCCCTCCCTCTGCTGTTGCTGCTTTTCATGCAAAACTCCACAACAATTATTGCTCAACCATCGCCCATTGGCATTCACTTCCCCCCTCTCCCTCTCTCTCATTCTCTCCCCTCCTGTCTGGGGCTCATTAAGGCGAACTTTGTAGCTGCCGTCGCTGCATCTTGCAGCAGCCACAACAACAACAAACAACTTATTCGAAAGTAATTAGCATAAAAATAAATACCACTCATTAAGTCATGTTGTTTTTATCTATTTGCCATTTGATATTGCGTGCTGTCGACAACGACAGCGATAGCGACAGCGACAGCGACAGCGAGAGAGTGACAGAGATGGCAAGCTGGTGCCAGGCAGCTGCTGGAATTGAGAGTGAGTCCCTTAATGTGTGTTGTGTTTGTGTTGGTTAAGTAACTGGAGCTAAGGCACAAGTTAAATTTAATTAAAGCTAAAGTATCTGCATATCTTTTATTACATATCTCTCTTTATATATCTTTTACTATATTTATATCTCTCTATATCTTTCTTGAAGTGCAGCTGCTTCTTATATATCGTATCTCTATCAGTAATTGCATCCGTCGCATTTATGCGCATCCAAAAGCACGCAGCTGTAACTGCAAGTATATCTCTATCTGTATCTCTATCTGTAGCTGTATCTGAAAATGTATCTTTTTGGAAGCTGCTTAAGCTGTTTAAAGATACATTCGAAGCTTTTGCGCTGCTTTAAGCACACGCGCTGTGCATATTTCAATTGTAATTTTAATTAGATGCCGCGCTATGAGAGCGCAGCATAACTTTTGGCCAACGCTAAGCCAGCAGATACTTTTACACACACACACACCCGCATGCAGGGAGAGAGACAAAGCGCGACGTAGAAAGGGAATTCAATTAAATGTTCATCAAAAACTACAACAAAAATGGCGCACACAGATACAGATACATCTAGAAGTATCCACGAATTCGAACTGAGCGAGAGAGAGAGACGGAGAGAGAGGGAGAGCAGAGGAATGGGCACGATGATGATGACAACGACAAAAGCCATGATGATCATGAAGAGAACGATTATGATGACGATGACGCTGACGATGATAGCTACACAGCTACGGCTACAGCTACAGCTGTAGATACAGATACACTCGCACACAGACTCAGCTTCAGCTTCAGCTTTGGCTGTAACTGTGACGCCGTAATCAGCGAGAGGTGCGTGGGGGCAGAGGGGGAGTGCGAGCTGGCAGGGACGACGTTGAGCACAAAAGTTATAAAATACCAGATAGATAGTAATTGCAGCAGTTCCCGCTCGCTAGCGCTGTCAATGTGTGTGTGTGTGGGTGTGCGACTGCTGGGTGAAAATAAGCAGGAAACTGGAAATTACAAATGATACGGAAATAATGCGATATCATGAATCATTTTTACGAGAATCGAGACTTTGATTCTCATGGGTAAATGATGCTGCGCCGCTTAGCCCGTTCCGGGCTGGGCTGTTGCTTCCTGTCCCGCTGCCCGCTCTCCGTTTCCTTTCTCCTCTTCATCATAGGGCCTTTCTGTTAAATGGGAATGCATGTGCAACACTTTGGAGTCAACGAATTTGCATTGGAGGCGCCCAACTGGCGACGACCGCACAAATAATGTCAACAACATTGCCAGCCATCAATAAAGGCAGTCGACAGCTGGCATCGAATTCCCATTGGCCATTTTCAGTCGAACGGGGAGGAGGGGACATTCTTCACCATACCCCCTTTCCCATTTCCATTCCCACTTCCATTCCTATTCCCATTGCATATACCGTTTCCCACTTCGATTCCTTGGGAAGCCAAAGCGTGGTCAGGAAGTTAGCCCTGGCGAATGCAGGCAAGTTTATGCTGCTTCTCTCTCTCTCTCTCGCTTTTCTGGCTCTGTCTGTCCTTCTCTCTCTCTCCCTTTCTTTTTCTTATTGTTCCTCTCGATTATTAATGCGCAAGCTGAAAATGCTTTAAAGTTGGCTTAAACTGCATTGCCAAGGTGCCGATGAACGCCGATTAGTTAGTGAGCAAAAACGAGTTCAATGAGAGAAATGAAATGCACAGCATATTGGAAATAATATATATTATGTATACACATATCATTTATATAATGTATAATATAATATAATAATATGGTCATGGAATACACTGTGCAAAATCGATATTCTGGCTTGGAAAAGTTTGAGATGTACTTACAGCTAGAGAATGATAACAGTTTATGGAGCCATTGATGCGACCGATGGATTTAAAATATTAAATATCAATTGAGAACATAATGATGGATCTATGGGATGCTGAGCATCTATTAATCTACTCGTTGGACGCAACTATCGATAGTTATCACTCACCCTCTAGTTATCCTACTCACTTTAAAGTTGTTCGTTTGCAACATGGCAACATAATCGGGGAAGATGAAAGAGACGGATATGGTAGGCGCATTTGTGTCTGCTTTCACACCTGGCAAGTGACAATTGTAAGCAAACACCTCTCATTCCTCCCTCTCTCTCGCTTCCTACCTCCTTTCCCCCCTGTCTCTCTCTCTCAATCTTTCTTCCTCCGGTTCGACATTAAACTCAATTTTCGGACAGCAAATGCTGCTCGAGAGATGCTAATGAACTTAAGTAATAGCGCAGGTTGCCCCTGAATAAGAAGAATGAGCAGGAGAAGAAGGAGAAGAGGGAGAAGCGACACGGCCAGGTTACTCACGTTGCAGGCTGCCAGGCTGGACCGACTCCGTTTGGGAGCCACGTTTAACAATTTGCAGCCTTAATGTGGCACCAAAGTGTTAAAGTCCTGGGCCCCATAAGTTGTTGGCCAAATGGGCGGCCCGCTTTATGTATGGCTCATGTACGTGGCAAGCCGCCCTTTCAACAGTGTCTTCCAAGGGGCAGGGGCAGGGGCAGGGGCTACAGCAGCACGCTTAATTATGAGGGCAACCCTTGCTATTAAAACAACTGAGGCAATATCTAATGTGGAATCGCCCCAAAGAGGCAAAGAGAGAGAGAGAGAGGGAGGGAGGGAGGGCAGGGGGAGCAAGCAGATACGTTCGGCATTTCGATATCGACGAAAAATTGCAGCTGCGTTTAGTGAGCAGGCCGAGGGGAGCGGGGGAGCGAGGTCGACAAGGGTCGCAGGGTCGCAGGGCGCCGACTTTAAAGTGTAATTTCTGTGGTTACATTTGCTAAACATAAATCTAATGGATATTAATACAAGTTAAGGTGCAGCCCCCTGCCCGTTTACCCCTTACCCTTTGCTTGCACCCTCTTCAATCCTCTTAGAGCGACGTTCGTACGTGTGCTCGTATATTTTACGTGCCAGAGCCGACGGCGCGCGGGGTTGGACGAGGCTGCTTTCAGGCAGGTTCCAGTCTCGGTCTCAGTCTCAGTTTCAGTCGCACTGGCGATTTCCGGCATTTGTGCAGCCCATTGCTGGTTTATTATAATTCAACACGAATGTTTGCTCGTGTGTGTCTCTCTGTGTGTGTGTGTGTGTGTGTGTTTGGGACGGAGTCCTAGTCTACATTAAGTTGCTGCCAACATCAAAATATTTCAATTTTGCAGTTCGCTTTGCGGCCGTTTTGGCATTTCAATGTTTTTTACCGGGTCAGTTTCTGGCCCCGAAGCCTCTTGCCTGTTTGTGTATGTCTGTGTGTGTGTGTGCGCCGAGGGGGGATGCCTTGGCTCTAGTTTAATGCCATAAAAAGGCCATATCCGGTTTGTGTACGAGATTTTATGCGCTTTATGCATAGCATAGCGGGCAGGCGCTCATTTAAATTAGATCAGCGGGAAAGGTTTTTCGGTCAGAATCGACCAAGGGCTTTGGCCAATGCGCAGCTGAAAAATCTATCTAAGCATGTGTGTGTCTGTGTGTGTGAGTTACGAGTGAACATATGTATGTATGTAGAGTGTGTAGGTGGTTGGCTGAAAATTGATGACTTGTGTGGCTGCATTTGCCCGGCAAAGCGCCTATTAGCAGGCGAAAGTCAAGCGCAGAGAGTGAATGAGCAAAGCAACTTAAGAGAACCCTGTATAAAGTGCTTACTTTAAATGAGAGAGCTTCAGATATCATTCATTTAGGTTTCTTTATAGAGAAATTGTTAAAATATGAATAAAAATTCAATCAATTTAGTTTAATTAATAAAACAACTGGAAGAAAAGGAGATATTCATATTCATAACAGAAGTTTGTTCAGTTCTAATGAAGATGCAGGTGTTACAATTACCCGATCAGGTAGAAGATATATCTTTCTATCTAATAATTAATGTGTATTAAGATTGATTGAGGAGAAGAGAGAGAGGGGTAACGAAGTGGTGGGAGACATGAGTTGAGAATTGGCGCTTAATTGCGATGCTGCCTCGCTGTGATTCGATCTCTCTCTCTCTCTCTGTCTCTCTCACTCACTCTCTCCATTTCTCTTTTTTCTTTTCGCTGGCAACTAACCGCTTCTCACTCCCTTTCTCTCTCTCTCTCTCTCACTCACTATCTTCTTTTGTATCTCTGCATCGAGGGAACTTTGATTAAAAAGTTCGCACGTCACCCAATGGCGCTAATCAAGCCCATGAGCAAAGGCAGGCAGAGCAAGATATGCCACACAATAAGGCTGAGGGAGACAGAACGAAAGAGAAAGAGAGAGAGAGAGAGAGAGGAGGGAGGGAGTTGGCAAGGGATGGGGAGCGTGGCGGAGAGATATGGCAACGACACTTAGCCCCAAAATAATACAAAGCGAAAGTTTGTTTCAATCAATGTGGCTTGCTGGCTTGCGCAACAGCAACAACAAAAGCAACAACAAAGGCAACAACAACAACAACAACAGATACAAATACAATGGCAGTGGCAACAACAACAAAGTTGTAAACGAGCACATAAATAACTTGAGTTGGCTCTGGGCGCCAGGGAGAAGGTCGCCAAACGTCAATGGAATATCAATTTTAAAGCACCAGCAACGGCAGCAGCAGTTGCGGATGCGGATACAGATACAGATAATAGACATAGATACGGATGCGTTCTCTGCATGTGTGTGTGTGTGTGTGGACACGATTTTTAGGTCTATGACAATAAGTTGATGCAGAGTCGAAACTCAAATTGAAATGCAAGAGGCAAGATGGAGAAGGAGGTTGCAGTGCGGTCGGCTGCAAAGTGCCACAGGCAGGAGAGGGGGATGGAGTAGAGAAAGAGTAAGAGAGGAGAAAATATGGTAAAGAAAGAGAGGGAGAGATAGAGAGGTGCAGAGAGGGGAAACAGTGGGAGAGTTAAGCAAAATATGATTTGCCTGTCACTCATAGAGTTGACAGCACTTCGGTGAACCTCCAATAAATATAACCAACACTGTCTAAACTTTGCATGCTGGCTACTTTACGGCTAACAGAGTGCCCTGCACTGTCAATTTTCTAGCCAGTAAGTGGCGAGACAGGCAACTCTGTGGTGTCTGTTGTTGTCGGGGTGAATGCAATGAATGGACACATCTTATTCGACTTGCCCCACAAGTCGACAGCCTCAACACTCACCCAATCTCTGCTTCCCTCCCCTTTCCCCTTGAACTGCCCCTTTCGTTAGCCTTCTCACTGGCATTCGAATGCGAATCAAAACCAAAGCACAACAACAAATCTTTTTGTTGCATCAGTCGAGCGCAAAAGTTTGTACGATACCACACAGAAAAAAAAGAGGAAAAGAGGAACAGAAAACCAAAATAAAAATCAAACTGAAAAGACAGTGAGAAGGCCACGCCGACGCAGCAATGCGCTTTCTTTTCTCTAGGCAATTCTGCATAACAAGCGATCTGATCTAAGAAAGTCGCTTCGACTAACCTATGACCATTTTCAGCTGCGAGTGTGTGCTGGGCAAGGGTATTGCGAGCAACGAGAAATAAATAACCGACAAAAGGAATAAGAAGGAGAAAGGGAGAAAAAGGAGGGGGAGCAACAAACAATGGGGAAAAAATGCCGATAAACGGAAATACAAAACAAGAAACGTGCACAAATCTAATTTCCAAACAACACGCGCGCGCACAGCTAAACAACAACAGTAAAGAAAGAAATTCAGAAAAAAGAGTAGAGAAATGGAGAAGGCTGAGAGCCAGACTAGCAACAACAACAGCAACAGTAGGAGCAACAACAAGCAGGACAACGACAACGACAACGAAGCGAGGCGAGGCGAGTCGAAAGATGACGACGACGTCAACGGCGTAAAAATTGAAATGAAGATAGACGCGCCGGCAGCAACACCAGCTACAGCAGCAGCAGCAGCAACAGCAGAAGCAACAATAGCAGCAGTAGCAACAGCAACAACAGCAACAACACTGGCAATGGCAACAACAGAATGAAACTTTTCAATATCCGCATTCGCTCATGAATAATAATTTATAATGGCTGCCGCTGCTGGCAGCCTGCGGCATGTGAGGCAATTGAGCCGGCAGCGAGCCACAGCTGAGCATTGCCAAATGTCTCCAGCCCGTAGCAGCAGGCATATTACTTAAGCGAGGCAAATAAAGAGATGAAAGACGCAGTCGACAGAGACAACAACAACAGCAGGCTGGCGAGACCAAGAGCCGACCAGGTGGCACAGCTACTGCCCCAGGTACAGCCTCGAGTTGTATATGAGTTTTGGGCTGAGGCCGTTGATGGGTTTGTCACCTGAGCCAACTGTACTGCGCCATCTCATCTAGATATTGATGTGGATCCCCTGCTCTCTCCTCTTGCCCCCTGCTGGTGAATAGATTATAATAAGCGCGAGTACTCGTACTTGGCATCGACTGAATACCTTTTTGTAATCCTGAGTGGCTTCTTGCCGGCTCATTGCCGATGTTTGCTGACGTTGTCAGTTTCGCTGGCGAACGATAATGATAAAACTTTGCGACTCAAAAATCTGGTTACTAACATAGCCCCGCAATCTACCAATGAACCCTCTCGCCCCCTCTCCGCCGTTCGCCTTGCCTTTGTGCCGCCATTAACCGCACATCAAATTCTTATTAGCGCCATTGGTGGCGCTCAATTTCAATTGATTCGTTTGCCAAATGCCGACAAAACTTTTCCAATCAGTCCCTGCCCCAGCCCCGTCCCCGTCCCCACCGCGCTATGCAATCCTTCTCGGGCCGCCCTTTTTCTCAGGGCTGTCTCTCTCGTTGCGTCTTGCCGGAGACTTTTTGATATGTTTTCATTTTTCTCGTTGCGTCGTTGCGTGCACGCTAAAAACCCAATTAAACGCGCCATTAAATTATTTCGCAATTTGCATATATTTCGTATTTCGACTCAATAAAATTTCACACCTGAGTGCACGCTAACACACACCCACACACACACCCACACACTCGCACGCACACCTGATACACGCGCAGGCAGGGCGCCTGGATACGATTTTTCTTGACTTCTTACCCTCTGTCTCTCCCCCTCGGCACTTCTGTTTTGTTTCTATGTATTTCATTTTAGCTGGCTTCGTTTTTTATTTTATTTGTATTTTCCAATTTGTTGTCGATTTAGTCCTCCTTCAAACTTGGGTTAAGTTTTAGGTAAGTCCCCTTCCGCATTCGTTTATTGTAAAGAAATCAATAATCAGTGCAAATTTGCAATAATGTGAGTGTGAGTTCTTTAACTTTCGATCGACAGCCTCATGAAATGCTGTCCATAATTGTCTGTTGATATTTCAAATGATTCCAGTGCATTTTTCTATAACGGACAGCACTTCGTACTGTCCCTATTTGAATATTTTCGCTTCTGTTGTGCGGACACTTCCGTTGCGGAATGAAAGATGATCAGTGTCCGACCAAGAGAGTTTTTACTGCCTCAAAGTACTTTATTCTTTAACCTTTCGATCGCTCTAAAAATTTCTTTTGATATTTTGCATGAATACTGTAAACTCTTCAATAACGGATACCCCTTTGAAGACACTTTTCGTGTACTATTTTAAATAATGTAACCTCTCCTGTGCGGACACTTCCTGAGCCAAGGAAAAGTTGGTTATTAACAAAAGTTATTGTAGTAAACTAGAACTTTCCTCACCAATAAGTCAATCAGTGGCTTTTTGTGTGGCTCTTAGAACCAGTTCCCGTTTCACGAGCACGCTACAGAGTATCTTAAAGTTCACATCACCCTTATTGCTTATTGCTTCCCATTGCGTATTGTTTATTATTGCTGCTCATTGTGATTCGTGATTCCTCCAGGATTGTTGGCAGTTCAACCGAGAGGGAGTTGCCTTCTAAGTGAAATTGATAAGCTGCTTCAAGTCGTGCTATATCTCATTCACTTCCCCTCACCCCCCCCCCCGCATCAACCTCCTGTTGATTTGACAGTCTTGTGACATGACCCAGAAATGTGTGCACATCGCATATAATTCTGCAATTTGTTACCTCTTTCTGTGTGTGTGTGTATGTGTGTGTGTGTGGTTATTGTATTTTTTTCTCTTCTTAATTTCTTTAACTGCTTTGTGCACGCCCGCCACACCCACTGACTCCTCCTGCCCCCTTCTTCTGGCCACGGCGTAGTGCAGTGCACGCACAGCCGCGCACATAAAATAAATAAATAAAGAAAAAAAACGAACCATCTACATGAGGCGCATATTTAATTTGCCCAGCTCGACGGTCCACCCCCCTGCAGCACAACCCTGCTCCCCCTTCACCATACCCTACACAGATCCTGTCACAAAAGGATTTCCACGGCCTGCGCTCGCCTCGGCTCGGCTTGGCTGCGCCAAGGCCTGGTTTGGGTTCTTCAGTTATTTTAATTTTTTTCGCTCATTTTTTTGTTTTTTATTTTTTGTTGCGTGCGTATTTGTATTTGTGTTTGTTTTTGCGTTCTTTTTTACTCTACACCCACCTCCTCCCCCCACCACATCCTCTTCCATCGGTTCGTTTTGAGCCTTTTTTCATGCGCTTTGTTGCTGTTTTTAAATTTCATTTTATGCATACTTTATTTTTATTTCTTTCATTATTAATCGCATGTTTACACACCAAGAACGCATGGACGCATGTGTGCGTGTGCAGGCGTGTGTGTGTGTGTGTGGGGGAGTGCGGGAGCGTTGCAGGGTCGCGCGCGATTTCTTTAAATTTCAAAACACGCAACTTGCGATGTTCTGCAAGTTTCCCCTGGCGGCGCCGGCATAATGAAGTGCGATCATAAATCACATTAATTGCTCGCTAGATGGCGCTGTCAACATTCAATATGGCGGCGCCTAAGCCAAAATGGCCGACTCAAGCAACAGCAGAGAAAGATAGAGAGAGTGAGAGAGAAAACGGGTAAACAAACATTAAAAAAGATTTAGGGTTGAGCAAAGTAAAAAATCGTTCTCTCCCTCTCTCTCTATCTCTCTCTTTCTGTCGCGAAAAATAGCTGAGAGCTGAACGCACATCAAAGTTTAATTAAAATTTTGCTTTCCCAAAGTTGTTAAAATGTAATTTAAAATTGACAAAAAGCAACAACAATAGCAACAACAACATCACAAAAACCAACAACGACAACTTCACAAACACAAACTAAATTGAACGCCAAAACCAAACGAATCGTGTAAAGTGAGCGCGCAACAAAAGTGGAAGCGAATGCGAGAAAGACACACAGAGGAGGGAAAGAGAGGCATAGACAGGCAAAGAGAGATAGAGTGGAGGAGGAGAGAAACAAAGGCGTGCTGCAATGACAACTGCCACAAGCAAAAGCAACCACAAAATCTGCTGGCAACAAGCTATCTACACATATGCACACTCACACACATGGGCAGAGCAACATGCAGTGCATTATTAGTGTATTGTCATATGCCACGCCCATGCGCCCACTGCGCCTGATAAAGTTCAAAAGTGAATGCTTTTTAGTTACACAAATTGCCAAACAAACAAATTCACCAAAACGCAACAAAAAATGCCTGACTCCCTCCCCCTCTTGCCAGTCGACCAGTCGACCCCTTCTTCCTTCCTGTCTCCCATGGCAAATAGTGGAAACCACACAGTGCCCGCCAGTGCGATTTTCACACACGCCCACGCAAAGGTTTATAGCGAAAAGATGACCAGCGCAGCCATTGTCAGCATCGAATTCTCGCAGTCGGGAGTTTTTAGTTACAGTCAACCAACACTCCCCTCCTCCTCCCCCTCCCCCACATGACCTCATCACCCCCTGCCCCAAACACTGTTCAGCGAGTTGGCGAAGAAAAACTGCAAACATTTTAACCCACACAAGCACACACAGAAAATTCGTGTAAGTGCGCCCAAAAAATATAACTGCTTTTAGTTTTTACTTCCGTTTTAATGCACCGCTCGACGCGCGGTTGCCATGCCCTGAAAATTGCTTCGCTCGAATTGAGCACTAAGCTGAAGAGTTGTCGGGCCAGTCGGGCGTATCAGCTGGAGAAAGAAGAGAGAAAACAAGGAAGTAGAGAAGAAAGAAAAGAGAGAGGAAGAGAAAGAAGAAGAAAAGAAAGAAGAGCATAAAGAAGAAAAGAAAGAAGAGCATAAAGAAGAAAAGAAAGAAGAGCATAAAGAAGAAAAGAAAGAAGAGCATAATGAAAGGAAGAAAGAAGAGAAGAAAGTAGAAAAGACAGTCAAGGAGAAAAAAAAAAGAAGGAAGTAGGGAAGAAAGTAGAAAATAAAGAACATAAAAAAGGAATAAAAATAAGAGAAGAAAGAAGAGAAGAAAGAAAAGAAGAAACAAAAGAAGAGAAGGAAGAAGAAAGGAAAGAAGTGAAGAGAAGAGAGAAGTGTCTAGAAGAAAGAAGAGAAGAGAATAAAAAAAGAAGTAAAGAAAGAAGAGAAGAAAATAAAGAAAAGATAGAAGAAGAGCAGCAAGTAGAGAAAAGCAACAGTCGCGCGGCACGCGACAGACAAATACCCTTCGACCAATGTTAATATGTATGTATACATATACATATGCACATGCTTTGATATTAGGAGGTAGAAAAAAAGGACGTAGAGAAACAAATAAATAGAGACCATATGAAGAGAGTAGAAAGCAGAGATACATGAAGAAGTAAGACAGTAATTGCAAATGTAATTAATACCCATAAAGAAGGAGATAAAACTATTTAGATCTGTGGACAATTTGAAATATGTATGACGAAAGATTAAAGATTAAAGAAAGATCAATATACGAGTATAACTGTTATATAGACATACTCATAAATACTTACATATATATTGTATAGAGACCAATCGCAACTTAAATGACCTTGGATTGCACTGAAAGGGTATACAGCACTGTCCCAGCAATGGCGACTGCTGCGTCCGCAATGTGTGCGGTGGTCGCCGGAGTTGGTTGAGCTGGTTGCATTGGTTGAATTGTTTTGTTGACTGGTTAGTTGACCCAGCTCGCTGGCTAGGGGGCTGCTTTGGGGGCGCTGCTACCTAACTACGATCCCAAAATAGTAGCTGTGCATCTTTTATGTAAGTTATTTTTAATTTTATCCGTTTGACGTTTGAAATTTAGTTTCCGTGTCGCGAGAATTGCAAATTGCGGTGACATTAGCTTAATTGCCCCATCCAAGCGAGAAGGAGAAAGCACGAGTGAGTGAGAGAGAGGGAGAGAGGAGAGGCAGAGCTACACCGCAATTGCAGACGAAGGCAAGCGAGAGAGAGAGCGGGATGGCAAGAGAGCTGCACACGTTGATGGTCAAGCGGAAATGCTGTTCAAAGCGGATGTACATTTCCAAATCTCTCGTGTGTGACGTAATATGAGCGACTTCCGTTTGCACTTTGAACTTCCTGCGAGTAACGTAGCGCTCTGCTTTTGTCCAGTAGGAGCCGAAACAGCAGCGCCAGTTAGCGAGCTCATCAAACTGTCAGCAGAAGACGTGCACACTGCAACAAATGAAAAACGCTCTACACAGACACACACAGCCACACACACAGACACATACACAGTTACACCCACACACCTACACAGAGAGTTGCCTAGTGCCTGCGCTGAGTGATGGCCCTAAGGTCGAAATAGCAATGCCCGAAACTTTGAACAATTTAAATGAAGAGCACAGCAAGAGAGGCTACACTGGCAGAAAAATAATAGTTAAAAGTGAAGACATTCCTTTTAGTGCTCTCAGAACATAAACATATATATAATATAAATATTGTATGTATAAATAAATTAATAAGTATTAATATATTATTAATTATTTATATATAACCAAATTACGATCAGTTTCAAGTCGTTCATTTCTGTCAGTGCAGTTGCCATCCCGCTGGCAGCCTTTTAACAAGTTATTTATGTTTCAGCGCATATTAAGTTCTCGAGCAGAAATACCTAATAATTAAAATAACGTGGCAACCGACCCACTTGAGTCCAGCGAGCAGTCAAAGTCCCTAAGATCCACAGCATGAGCAGCAGAGAAGCGGCAACTTTTCGGTCGAGGACATCGTCTCCGACTCGTCGGGGCTCTATGCTGAGAGGCTCGTAAATTATTCATGTGCATTCGGCAGTGGGCGGTGGCCACTGGCCAAGTGCCATTTTACATGTGTTTTCCACGTGTTTTAATTAGTTTTGCAAAGTTCATCAACTGAGCTGCTCCCCTGCTTCTGTCTCTCTCTCTCTCTCTCTCGCTCTCTCTCTCTTAGTAGGTTGTGAGTGATGTGGCGCGCCTTAGGCAACGCCGCCTCGAATAATGAACATCACAAATCAACAGCTCGTCATTAGCACACAATACACACTCGCCAGGTCAAAGGGGAGCGTCGCAAGGGGTGTCCTTTTTGGTGTGGCGCTCATAATTTTTCAGCTCAGTGGAGCAAAGTGTCAGTGGCGGTGGCGACAGCATACAGGTAATTACAACAGCTGTTGTCCACATTAATTGTGCAATGTGCAAGCAGGATGAGAGTGACAAACACACACACACACACACGCATGCACATACATTCAAAGAGACGCACAGTCAGGCACAGACACGTATACAGATGCAATAACAATAGCCTGGGGCGCAGTGCAAAGAACTTTTCTGTTCCCACTGACAGCCCTAAAATATGACACTTGCTTCTTGGGGGAAAGTGCTCATTAGGGATTGCAAATTATCGAATTACCTGATAAAGCTTGAAGCAACAGTTAACTGAAAGGAGAAGTGAACAAGCTGCGCCATCTACATACGATATTCAGTATTACGAAGTGTACGCAACTAAAAAACTTGCAGCAACCGCAGCATTCACTCAAATTACATGCACGCTGTGCCTTCAGCTCTTTTTAATGATGAAATGAAATAGTGGCTGTGCCAATCTTTCACTACGCTAATAGGTAACTCCATTGACAGCACTGCGAGGCTTAGACAGAATCCAGTGAGAACAGGGAACACAGAACAGCGAACAGCGAGTAACCATTCGCGCGGGCAAGCTCAGTGAAGCAACCCAACGGAGGCAGGCGGCAAGAACTTGGTTTATTTGATTTAATAAAGCACAAGGTAAACAACAACCTACAACAACAACAACAATCAGCTGGCAACCGTGTCGAACGGAGCAAAAAACAAATAAAATGGAAAACCTGGAAAAATGAGGAAAACCAGCAGTACCGTACAGTGAAGTGCGCGCAGTGAAAGCAGTTTGAGCTTCTGTTCAGTTTCCAAATACATATTTAACCCTTTTAGCTGCCCCTCCTTGGGGGAATCAATTATTGAAAAATATAAAAAGAAACCAAAGGACAAACCAATTGCAAGCAGACTTTCGTCTGAGAATGAGAACAAATTATGAAATATTTATAATACAAATATGTACAAATATATAATAATATTATATCACTTTAATTTCATGTTTTATCAGCAATTTTTGATTGCGGTTCCACTTCAAAGGTAATTCAACAATCAGTCAAGGCAAAAAAAAAAAAGAAATGCCAAACAAATACCATAGATCATGTTGAATCCATCGTTATTTATCTTTTGGTTGGCTTTTAATTTACAGTTTAACCAACTTATTCATAACTCTATTAGTTTGCTTGTGTTATTAACTTCTGTATACGTCTTTTTTCTTCACGTAATACGAACACGTTTTTTTCCCGGAATTCGCGAAACAAAGCAATTGCGAGCGATACCCGCGGGATACATCCAATCACAGTCAATCAATTTGCCGCTGTGCGTAATGTGTAATTAAAAACTTAAAAAAACGTGACTGCACGAGGCGCAAGTATGCTGCACCAGCAAATACCCTGTAGCCTTAGGGTACATGACGCAGATTTGTAATGGAAACAAGATTTCTTTCTTTATCGCAAACTTGTGAAGGTACTGCAGCAAGCCTACGCAACTGCAGCATACCCCTTGCGCGCACTTAATGAGTACAGGGTATACAAATATTTATGAGTGTAGTACGTAGTACAAGCATCTATTATACATTTTATTTGCAGTGCATTTACCTGCGAGCAAATTGCAAAAAACCTGCAAACGGAAAACTGAAAACAACAGCAACTGCAGCAACAACAGCAACACCAACAGCAACAACAACAGCAGCAGCTTTGCAAAAATGAAAATTTGATTTGGCTTTCCACGGAGCGGGCTGCATTTTAATGAGACGCGAGACTCGCGAATACCTTGCGGCAAACCCGATAATAATGCAAAAAGTGCGCACGACTCAAGCGTAGCCAACACTTTTTGGTTTCATTAATTGTCAGTGTAATTGCCAGCGTGCACGCGTGTGTGTGTGTGTGTATTTGTGTACGAGTGTGTGTGTAAGTGAGCCCCGGGTAATGCGGTTGCTTTCTCGTTAAAAAATTAATTTAATTTGTAATATGAACTACGTTCTTTGTTAAAACTTGAAACTCATTTTGTTGACACAGAACAAAGCAATTAAACTGGATGTATTATAACAGACTTATGGCATGACACTTATAATATTTATTATTATTTCTAAGATTTGTATCGTAGTTTAATGTATTAAATTAATTAATTTTGTTATATTAACTTCCCTCATTGTTAAAATTTAAATCATTGTGTTGACAATAAACAGAGTAATTATAATGGAAATTATAGCAAGTTTATGCAATAAAAGTAACGCTTGCTCTTGCTTCCCTCATCTTCCAATACTACCCCCATTAGAAGAGTTGCCTATAGTCTATCTAACTATCTAAATTATTATAGTGTATTGACTAATGTCACACTTATATATCATAACATGTACGATATTTTGCATTATTCCATAGATTTCTATTAAAATTCCTGCGGCAGTAGGTGTAACGTTTTATATACTGTGACGTTTTGCAACACTGTTGCCTGCTGGCGCTGATTTAAATTCGACGTTTCACACTTCCACGTTGATAATTTCAATTTAAAGCGACGCTAGGATAGTTATTATTTAATTGGCACATTAATTTAACCACAATGGCCCAATAAAAACACATAGCCCCATAAAATTTTAATTTATTTTTGTACCCTACGCTCATAAAGCCCGGCAAGAGAGTATAACAATGTTGGAGTCGTCACAGACACACAGTGGAAAGATGGGAAATGGTGGGAAATATGTCTTCCAGTTGCAGTTCTTGGGTAGTTTGCTTCCTACTGTGAATATGAATATCATTTATTTGAAGTTCGTCTATACTCGGGTCTACTACCAGTCTCATCTGTCTTAGCTTATTCCCACTCCTAGCCGGGTATACCCCGCACAGTGTGCTGCCTCTTTTCAGGGTTGCCTTGCAACTATGCAACGGTAAAGTCGGCAACGTGCAGCGTCAACAATATTTGCGAATGCTGCAAATTAGCTCTTGTTCAATGACTAATTTAATGCACATTTCGTGCGGATATCAAATGGAATTCCTGCCACCGCATGCTGAGCATATTTCTGCGCTAAACAACTGCCCAAAATATACATATATTAGTTGCCCCCGAGTCTGTGTGTGTGTGTGTGTGTGTATTGCAAGTAAATCATAGCGACAACAACAACAGCCACAGTGAGTTGGTTACGCAACTCTCTGTGCAAAATCTGTGCCAACTGCCGCAGCAATGAAGTTTATGTTTTTTAATTAAAATTTGCTGCCCAAAGAATTTGAATGCCCGTGTGTGTGTGTGTGGAAGGGGGAGGGGGCTGTTGCTATTTGGCTTGTTGTTATTTCTTGCTGCGCATTTATCATGAATGAAATTTTATATGGAACGACCACATTATGCGCAGGTGTGCCCAGGTGCGCGTGCGGCTATTTAAAAATGGTCAGCGCTCATAAATTTTCCGCGAGTAGCGCGTACAGCATCACGCCCCCACACACTTCAAAGTGTGTGTGTGTGTGCGTCGATTGGTGTGAATGAAATGGAGCGTGCCATGCGGCAACAATTCGGAAACAGGCTCGCTGTGCTGTCCACACAGAATCGCATTTTATGCGTTTTTGAAGTGAGCGAATGGGCACAGCCCTTGCCCACCTTACGCCCCATTCCTCCTGCTGTATCACTCTCTCTCTCTCTCATGCGCTCTGTGTTCTCTTTTTATTACAATTAAGTTTAATTTGTTACTCACGTTTTCTTATTTAAATCTTATAAAGCTTATTGCAATTTAGTTTACTTCCAATCGATTAGTAAACCTACTTCATCCTGCACCATTTACAGGGTATTAGTGTAACTGAAGTACTCGTCTTTTTGCCAGCCCACATCATAGCACGATAAAGACCCTTTCGGGCAATGTCTTTAACGCTCGATTAATTGACTGCCAATCGCAGTTTGTTCTGCAATCGATCGCTTGGCAGCCAATCGATTGTCAGCCACAGTCGATTGCACGACAACACCAATTGACTGATAGAGAGAGAGAGAGAGAGAGAGAGAGTGAAGGCACTCTCTCAGTCTCTCTCTCCCTCTCTCTCCTTACGTCTGGCAGCAAATTGAAGCTTGGCTGGACCACTTCACGCTTCATTTGGGCCAAAGCGCCGGCGGCGACGCGACTGCGACGCAACAGCAGCGCCAGTCGATTAATTATGTGGGCAGAGGACGCTCAACTCGCAGCGCACCCCACACACATGAGTTCCCTATGTCTGTGTGTGTGTGTGTGTGTGTGGGTGTTGACATAATATATGCGTTCTTATTAACAATTTCGTCGCCATCGTCGAGCGAGTCTGATTGCGCGGGAAGTGCGCGGGTTAGTTAGCTCTGCTGCCAAGGAAGGGTGAGAGTGAGCAGCAGCGACAGAGACAGCAACAGAGGGGGGAAAGGTGCAGCAGAGGGGCCATTGTAACTCCCTACAACTGAAGCTTCATTTGGATGTGTAACCGTGTTATTTATTTCCAAAACTGAATGTTGCCTTTTAAGTGGCAATAAATCAAATTGAGAGTCTCCCCCTCCACTGCTCACTGCTGCCTGCAGGGCAAAAGCCAAAAGGGCGTCGCATGTGGCATGCGAGGGCGTGGCATGGCGTTAGTCAGTCAAGCAGTTAGTCGGGGTAGCAGTGGGGAAGGTCGGCAAGTTCCTTTCATATTTGACTTAGTCATAAAAGCAGGGCATACCATCAAGCGACGACCCCTCCTCCCTTGCCCTGCCTCGCCTCGCCTCGCCGATTGTTGCCCAAAAGTAACAAAAGTTGGCATAGAAAAAGCGAGCGACAGCGAACAAGATTCGCAACTGCGTCGAGCTCTGCCAACGGGATCGGAGCCGGCAACAAGACCACACGACGAGCAGCAGCAGCGGCGGCGGCAGCCTGCGACCCCCAAGTTAGTCAGCTGTAAGCCATTTGAAGGCGCTGTCGCCACAGTCTCCGAGCCTTCCTTACACTCGGCAGAGATGCGGCGTCGGCGTCGGCGTCGCGGCTTTGTGTGCTGCGTTGTTTGTTTAGCGCTCCATAAGCTCTTAAGCTCATTTCGGTTGCGTTTTATTTGTAACTTGAGGCACACACAAATACTCACACACTCACT
This sequence comes from Zaprionus capensis, assembly GCA_018903675.1. NCBI lineage: Eukaryota > Metazoa > Arthropoda > Insecta > Diptera > Drosophilidae > Zaprionus > Zaprionus capensis. Next base: position 7,553,322 of record JAEIFN010001073.1, on the reverse strand, counting down.
CGCGCACACACACCCGCACACACACATAGAGACACACACAACACACACCCGCACACTCACACACAGAGAGAGAGACACAGCGCACTGGCCTTATTTATTTAAAATAAAGCTGCCAAGCTGCTGAAAACATTGAGTTAAACAATTGCCATGCTGCCACAGCTGCCACAGTTGCTGCTGCCGCGGGCAATGAAGTTGCCCAAGGACTCGCCCAATGAACTCGAATGCAAACTCAACTCGAAACTCGCGCAGGTAAAAGCAGCCAACTGCCCAAAAAAGGCCAACAGCAGTTGGCATTCTCTTCCTTAATTAATTTGCCAGTAGGAAGAAGAAGCAGAGGGAAATGCTAGAGAAAGGTCTTTTAAAAGTTCGCAGTACAAATATCGTTCCATACGTGCTTCATATGGATAAGCTATTAACGCACCTGACAACATGCTCTGTTCATAGTTAGCAGCCCCTGCAGAACTAACATTTATGAGACAACGGAATAAGACAAGGTTCATTCGCTATTCCTTTACTTTCCCTGCTCGCTCTCTCACAACTCTGTCCCTTGCTCCCTTTTCTTTGTTTCTTCTCGTTTTCACCTTATCTGCTTCTCTGTCTGTCTCTGCTTCGGCAGTCGAATTTAACGCTCTGTTGTTGTGCGTTTGACCGAAACACTGACAGAATCCTTTGCTCGCCTTGTATCCGATATCTTCAATCTACCATTTTGCGTCTTCTATCCAGCAACTAGCATCTGCTGGTTTCCATTGTTTTCTGCATTGAGTGAGAAGAGATACAACTCTCCTCATTCCTCTCCTCCTCCGGCTCTGCTGACTTGCATATCAAGTTGCTGGTGCGCTTTGGCTGCTTCCTAATCGTCTGTCTAAGTGTCAGTCCGTTTTGTTTGATTGATTTTTGCGTGGCACACACACCCAACCAGTTGCTACTTGCTACACACACATACAGGCAGCGACTTGGACTTGTTCTTGTGTGCATTTATTGGCGTAGGAAATTCAATTTTCAATTCGAGACGAGAATGAAAGCCGATTGGCAGCAGGCAACAGACAGGCAGAGAAGGTGGCAATGAAAGGTAGACGGAGGGATGGAGGTGCCTAGGGAGATCATGAATATTTGCATAGTCCTTCTATCAGCAATTGTGTTGAGATTTTGTAGAAACGCTCGGGCAGCTCATCAAGTCAAGTTCAAAATCGAGCAAGCAGGCTAAATTTAATTGTTTGAAATGCAATAAATTATGCAATTAAATTCAGTTAGACAAGAAACAAAAAACAGCTGCAAATCGCATTAACAGCAGCCGTTTTATAGCTGCTTAAAATTCAGGCCTCTTCCTAGAAGGGGGCAGGGAGGGAGGGAGGGTGGCAGGCAGCCTGGAGTTATCTCTTAGCCGATTATCGATTAGTGTGCTCAAGTCGAGCGTTTTCGTGTGCCAGTTTTAACGAGGGGCACTTGATGCGTTCAGCGAATGCACTCACAGATCCAAGAGAACGTTTTTCAACACTGGCTAATGAACATATGACCATGTCTCCCTCTCTCTCTCTCTCTCTCTCTGTGTCGTAACGGTATTTGAATGTTTTGCCATCATTAGCATTTCATCTTATTTCACTCAGGCGCCCAGCCGTGCGTGCAACATTTCAACAGCAGCAGGAGCAGGGGGAGCAGGGGGAGGGGGAGAAGCATAAAGGGAAGAAGGTACAGCAGCAGCAGCAGCAATGGCAAAGCCAACTGCATTCCAATTGTCCGTCCGTGCGTATCCGGCTGACAACAAACAGGGCGCCCAGCAAGCTAACCTGACGTGCCCATGCACCATGCCCCATGCCTCCTCCTCCCTCCTACAGTGCTGCCTCCATTGAGCAACGCCTCGCGCATTGCCAGCTGCCCGGTTGATGATGGCGTATTAATGACCTGAATGCGGAATGTAACTGAAATTTTTTAGTTGCACTGCCAAGCGTAAGCACTGCGAGGGGGGGGGTGGGCAGTGTGAAGGGGCTGGCTGGAAGATGGGTTTGTGGATTGGTCGGGTTATGCCCGACACGCTGCCGGAATGCATAATTGAACTGCGAATGGAGCGAATGAAGCGAATGCCGAATGCCAAATGCCGAATGATGCGAATTCTGTTGCCTCAGGATATCACCTAGAGCAAGGCGACCAAGGGGGGGCACGCAAGGGGAAAGGGGATCGGTCAATTGGGTTAGCAGTTTAGCTGCTGTTTCGCTTTCAAGATGCCTGCAGTGGCAGCGTGTAATCGCCGCAGGCATCAATTGAAACTGAAACTGAAACAGCAACGGCAACAGCAAGTGGCAGTGGAGGTTGAACTGGAAATTGAACATGAACATGAACTGGAACTGGAATAGAGACTGGAACTGGAACTGAATCTGACTTAAGTAACGAGAATAGGAACCGGAACTCAACTGAACTGAAACTGGAACTGGAGCTGAAGTCGACTTAAGTGAACTGGAATTGGAAATCGCAAACTCAGCTGAATCAGACTGAAATTGAAACTAGAACGGAAATTATTTTCAGCTTTTAGTTTGGTGTTACTCAACACCTAGAAGACTCTTAATCGTCCAACACACAATCTGACTGATCTTCTTATAGGATTCTACAGGCGTAAGCTGAAGCATTTTCCATCAAAACCTCTGCAAATCATTTGCTTTCTTCTTGTATTCAACACTCAAACTTCTTCAACACACTCAGCTCTTTCTCTCAGTGTACGTACGCATGTATAGCTAACCCTTCCCCTCCAGCCTCACGCCCCCCCCCCCCCACACACACACACTTGCACATATGTTGTCCATCCGTGTACTTGGTTTGCTTTCGGCATTTCATCGTTTTTGTTTTCTACACTTATTGCTCATACGCCGCGTGGCACGGTGCATGTAGCACGTTGTCGATCTAAGCGCTGATAAGACGCAACAGCAACAGCAACAGCTGCCAGCGTAAGCTGCTCCTGTAACTGTATGTGTATGTGCGAGTGTGAGTGCGAGTGTGAGTATGTTGTTTACTGATGTATATGTTTATATAATTCCCACTTACCACCGTAACTCGAGTACAAGTTTATTGGTGTTCTTGCTGCCGCTGCTGCTGCTTCTCTGGCTACCTCAATGTTTGGCTTTTATTTGTTGTATGTACTTTAGTGGGCCACACATGCATGCATTTGTTTGCGAGCCAAGGCTGGCAAAGGGAAAGTAAACCATTCGAAACGGGGCAAAATGAAAATTATGCTCTCTTTGGCATTAAGTTTATGAATAACGAGCTGCCGAGCTCGAGTATGTGTGCCCTGGCTGCCGCTACTGCGCTGCTGTTCTGCGCTCTCCAGCAAGCTTACAGGAATTTATTCTGTGTCATAACTACACTCGCACACTCCACACACACACTCGCACACACCTTTGTGCTGTGTGCGCGGGCATCGCCGCCTTGCGCCGCTGCCTGCCGATCAAAAGGTGTTAAGTTCTGTTGTTATAGTTAAGCGCCAGGGAAACCACAAAGACATGCACAGCAAGCAGCCCCTTCGTGTTGACAACAGAGCAGCTGCAGGTCAGGGGGCCACTGTTTTGCCCCAAAAGATTTGCCATCACTGTGTGAGTCCGCAAACAAGTTGCGCAACTGTTGCAACACACATGAAATTCCCCCGGGGGAGCTTATAAAATATAAACTATAAAATAAACTCAATAGTTGAGCGAACAATATTGATGGCAGCACATAGAGAACTCTGTATATAAATTGATTGCAAGCTCAACGTTCTATGCTGCTTGAGATCAGCCAACGCCTCACAAGTATTTCATCTTCAAGATGATTCAAATTCTGTTTTTCAAGCGTGACGCTTAACTTTATTCTCACTTCCTCAGGATCACTACACGGCTAGCTGACTTATGTCTCACGCATCAGCATATCACCATCTGGTGGTATGTGGTGCTCGGCATGAGGTCGGTCAGGTTTCGCCTAGCCCAACTACAGATGCCCGGAAACAACATCTCTGTCAAGATTGTGGCAAATGTTCAAACAGACGTCCCTGGACGTCACAGCGTTTGATTGTCTCTTAACAACGAGAACAACAAGCACACGAACAACGTCAACAAGAGCACAGGAAACGGGATGCAGGAGTTGATTTGAAGCTAGCCGACTCTGTCATACTCTAACTGGTAAAAGCAAGCCCAGGCAAACTGCAGAAGTTCAACAGTCTTTCATAGATCGACAAATAGTCGTGTGAGTCAGCTATGCCTGCCATTGTAGCCGTCAGTTAACTGTCTTGTCTGCCTGCTAAAGGGACAGTCAGACAGACATCAGGGCCGGGCTACCTAGACGTGCCTGCTTGTTAACACGTTCGGGGCGGAGCCATGCGAGGCGCAATAGCTTCTCTTAAGATTCTAATACGAAGTCGCATTTTTGTATGCAGAGGGAGAGTGCTATACACACGCACACGCATACGCACGCACAGCAATACCCTCAGGTTGTAGTCGAGCGTAATTATACACTGGCCGATTCAATTGAATCCCATTGAGTTTTCCAATTGAATAGGCCGTCTGTGGCGTGGCTGGCGAATATTTTTACGAGCGCTAAATGACTTGAGTGTTTTGTCCATTGGCCGCTGTTGTCAGTTGTATCCATCTGCAGGGCTATTAGAGAGTACCACCCGCCTCCCTCTCCTTGCCTGGCTTCACCTGCCCCAGCTGCTGCCACTCGGCGCACATTCAAGTTCAATTTAGCCTTTATGTGTCGGTGTCGGCTTTGGCCCCAGCTAAGGGATGTTGTCGTTTTGGAGCACGCACCAGCACACACACACACACACACAGACAGACAAGCACATGACAGACATGAAGACAAGCACACACACACACACAGATACACACACGAGCTGGGGGCTCAGGGAATACACTTAAATGGATAGCGAGACGGGGTTTTTCTGATTTCTGCTCAATGAAAATGCCAACAGGCGCATAAAAGTATGCAGTAAAAACTATGTGCACACACACAGCAATGCATCGTAAACATGTCGCCGTGCTATATTAGGATTTGGAGTAGCAAATATGAGAAACACTGTCGTCGCTGTCAACGCAGATGCGACAACTTCTCGGTCCCCCTCCCTTCTCTCACTAACGAGTGATGAAATTGTATAGAGCGCAGCGACTAGTTCCGCTTACGGTGAATTGAACCAGAACTGTAGTTCAATTCAATATCAAGTGGCTGCGTAGTTCTTCTTTTAGTTCCCAGTTTACTTCCTATCTTGAGCTGCTAGCTTCGGAAGTAGTTGAGTAAACTCTTCACTAGGTTATATTATCCTGTTACTCTTCTGTTCTTTATATGAACCAGTTCAAATCGAAGCTACGGTTCACCAGCTCATATACGCTTCTAGTTCCAGATGGAAAGTTACTGCTGCGAAACTCTCACTTCCATTTATGGCAATCTCTCAAATCTGCAACACTGTAGTCACCGATTCATCCCACACACAAGTGTCAGTGTTGAAAAATCACTTATTTTCTGTTTAGGAATCTGATCTGATTTGATCTGTTCGTGTGTCTGACTGGCTGCTAAGACATAAAACACAGTAATTTATGGCACATTTCCAGCTGAAGGCCGGGTCGTCGTCGTCGTCGTCTGTTGCGCTCATAAAAAATCCAACAAACCCAAACCAACGCCAGAAAAAGAGGGGAAACGAACAAACGCTGAAAGGGACAACGGGTCAAAATGAGGCTACGAGCCGAATGGCAATAAAGTGCCAACCAAAATCAATAATGCGCGAGCCTCACAAATGTGGCAATAAACTTGCAAAATTTGTGTCTGAAAAAGAAAACCAAAAATGGAAAACAAACAAACACAGGAAAAACCATAAGGCAAACTAAATAAGAAGCGACCTGAACTCAACTGAACTCGACTTGAGTCAAATTGATTTCTGCTTATTAACAGAGCACAGAGTGGCGAAAAGTCCACTAAACGGAAAAGTTTCGCTCATTATGTGAGCCCAGCTGACGAGTGAGGCAACTTCCCCGCCGCCGCTCACCCCCGCGACATACAAACCAAACCCCAAATAAAACTTGCTGATTACATTTTGGCTTTGTTTTGTTGTAGTTAGTTGTCTTTGGTTTCTTTTTTTTTTACTTTTATAATCAAATTTAATTTGCATAAATTTACAAATATTCAAATATTCAAAACTTTGTCACAGCGTGTGCAATTTACAGTTTCCAGTTTTGTGGCGACCACAATAACTACCTGGAACTGTCAACGACGGGGGGGAAGTCGCAGTAATTGACCAACACTGGCAAACGCTTGAATAAGGATTGACGAAGCGGAATCAGTTCGTGGCTGAGGTAATGTTGTTTGCTTTGTTTCACAGTAAACTGTTCTCAGTCGTCTACATGATTAACCAACACTGAACAGTGCCTTAAGCGAAAAGAGATTACTGACAAACACAGGAAAATGATTGAAAAAGGATTGACGCAAGCGCAAGATTGTGGCTGAGGAAAGGGTCATGGTTTTGTTTCCCAGTAAACTGTGCTCATGTGCATTTACCAACACTAAACAGTGCCTGAAGTAAATAGAGGTTACTGAGCACTAGAATATACGAAATATTCTTATTATTTTCGGTAATTTAACTCAGAAACTAATCAAAAACTGGAAGGCTTTAAAAATGTTGGCAAAGTAAAAGAAGAATTGATAATTTGGATATCCTGCACGAATTTCCTATTGGGACTTTTAAATGTTCATATGCACATGCCCATTAAATGTAGGTCAGTATCAGGTGTTGCCATGTGTCCTCAAATGTAACTAGGCAAAAACGCGACCGCGCAGAGATGATCTTGACGGCCCTGACCGTTTATCGATATACATGTGTTGGTTTGAGCCGTGCACCAGAGGAGCAGCTGGCGAGCAGTGTTGCAAATGCAGTTTGTAATTGCATTACTACGCTGCGCACACATCATTATGGTCAAGTGCTTGAGCAGCGTTATGGACCTTAAAATGCGATGCTCTGCTCTGCTCCGCGGAAGCAGCCGTGGCAGAAGGAGGTGGTCGCTCATTAAATGTGCAAATTGTGTGCGCTTCCCCAAAGAATTTAAAAGATGACAACGCAGCGGAAGCAGGGACGGAAGGACGGGCAGGCTTGGGTGGTACCGGAAGGGGAACAGGTGGGGTCAGGTGGCTCCCGGGGGTCAGTTTTGTGGCTCCCTCTTGTAATAGACAGCAGACTTGGATGCGAACGCGAAATGCGAATGTGACGTTTAAAGCGCCGCATACTTCCAGCTTAATGCATATTTCGCAAACGAGGGGAAGGGCGTAAGTAGGGGAGGGGTGAATGCATCTCTGGCTTGGGGTGGGGGATGGTGCACGCTTACGTCACAGTCTGTTTGCGTAACTTTCTGCTGACTTTTTAGACTAAAAGTCAAATATTTCATTTGGAAATTCCTAGCGCAAGGGCGAGAATGAAATGTGAAAATTTGCAAATACAAACGTACACGTATGTGTGTGTGTGTGTGTGAGGGGTGTGCAAGTGTGGGTGTGTGGGTGCTCAAGAGCGAGTGTGACACGCCTACAGCACCACCCAAGCGATAGCAGCAAAACACATTTTTCTAACCGGGCTAAAGGCACTCTCTCCCTCCCCCTTCCCCCTCCTGGGCGCCTAACTCTGCCACGCCTCACGCCCACCAACTGGCATAGAACTTCAGCCGGCGGCTGCTTAAAAACTATAAATTAAGTTTACAACTTTTCCGCAGAAACTTTTTCTACAGCCGTCCGCTTGTGTTGTTGTTGTTGGTGTTGCTCGTGTCGCTGATGTTGCTGTTGCTGCTGCCTTTGCTATTATTTCAGTGTTTTATCACTGGGTGACAAAATGGCATTGTACGAAAGCAAAAGCACAATAAAAATGTGTGTCAAGCTGGCCAACAAGCGAGCGAGCAACTTTGACATCCATCATTGCTGGGCTCGACACTTGTTGACCTCGAACGGGGCAGACGGCATTGCAGCAGCACCAGCAGCACAAACCACGTACCTGCCAGCCCCAGAGAGAGAGAGAGAAAGATAGACAGAGAGAGAGGGGGAAGGCGGCAAGAACAACAATGGAGCAGCAAGAACTGACAGCTAATCAAAATGTCGCACAAAGTTCATTAACAACATTTTCCAGTCAATTGTCTTGTCAAGGTGGCCAGCATATTTCTGCCTCTGCCTCAAGACAGAGAGAGAGAGAGAGAGTCGCAGGCTCTGTTTGCGTTTTGCATAGACAACTTGTCGTAGTCGCAGTTGAAGCTGAACTGAAGCTGAAGACAGTGCTGGCTCCTTGTCGGGAGAGGTCGTTTAGGTCGTGGAAGCACTTTGTTAACAACTTGGCATAAAGTTGTTTGTCTTTCACCTCAGCGTGTCGATGACACGACTCCGACTACGACAACGACGACGCATAGCAGCTTGGGCAGGACCAGAGGGAATGGCAGCTGCTTTAAGTGCCAGTGCGAGCGGGGGGCACGGTGGGCGTGGGCAATTTTATTGCCAGGCAAATCAACAAAACTTAACGAACTGTTCCCACATTGCTGATACTTAAACAGAAGCAGCAGCAGCAGCAACGCAACGCATCCTTGATCTTAACATTCGGTTAGCCAATGAACTTGAATGAGCCTCTGCCAAACAGAAGGCAGAATAGGCAAACATCACGAAATAGTCCACGGTTTATATGGCCATAATAAAGACTTCGATCACATTTATCGAATACAAATTTAAACAGCTACATAAAATGCAAAAGCTTTAACTGCCCTGCAACTGAATTGAGATTTGCATTTATTTTTGTTGTTCTTTTTAAGCTACTTTCTTGGGTTGAACATATTTTACCATAGCTGAGATTTATCTTTGTCTAATTTGTTTATATAAATATCATCACGAATCATCATCGCAGCCAATTAGTTGATTCTCTTTAGGAAATCGTAATTTAATTATTCAAATGCTGCGTGCCTGTTAAATTGCGCATACTTGAGTTTATAACGTGGCTTTGGCCTCATCTATTCAAGTTTAAATACCCTGCATGGGGAATTTTGAAGGGTATGCACAGTGTGTGTAAATAAAAAGCAAAGTAAAGGAATTAAAATAAAGTTCTGACAGACTCAATAAAGTGCTAAGGGAACAGAGAGTTTTGTTTTCATTGTGCTACACTTACAGGGTATCCCACGGTCGAGTTTGTCTCGGTTCTACTGCAGCTCTCTTTACTTTATTCCTCATTTTTTTACTATTTTTGCTTTAATTACTTTGGCTTTGCTTTGAAGGCGAGTAATCCCCTAGACAGCAGCTCTCATTCTTCTCAGTGTCTCCCTCCCCCTCTCTATCTCTCTCTCTCTCCCTCTCTCTTTCTCTTCCTATGACTTTGCTTGCCTCTTCTTCTCTACTGCCATTCTAAGTCCTTCTCCTCAGCTATACAATGTTGTTTTCTGTTGTGCTTAGCTGCTCGGCAAGGGAAGGAGAGAGAGTGGGAGAGAGAGAGAGAGAGAGGGTGATGGGCTTTGCTTCGATTCAGGCGAGTTAAGGTGCCTCTATTCTATTCTCTATTCAATATTTATATGCACGTCGTTAACTGCATAGATTATTTGCATATCAAATGGCGTATGTGTGTGGGTGAGTGTGTCTGTTGAGTGTGTGCGTGTGTAAGTGTGCGTGTTTTATGCAAAATACGAGTATGAGTACTCAGCCAAGTTGCAGGCACGCACAACCGGCCAGGCTCAGAGTTTGATACCCTACCCACACTCCTGCAATCTCTTTCCCCTTGTCCCCTTCTCCTTCCCCTTGCCATTTCCATTCCCGTCACCGGCTCCGGCCACAGTCTTTGCTCGTCTGGCTTCCTGGCACGCACAAAAGCGCAAGACACGCAAACGGGTCAAGGATACAAGTATTATGCATATGAATACACAAAATGAAGCCACAACAGAACGAAAGCAAACCAAACCAAACAAAATCTAACCAAACCTAACCGAGCCCAAGCCCAAGCCCAAGCCCAAGCCGAACCCAAACTAAACCGAGTCAAACTCAGCCAGACGAAACCAAACAAGGCAAAGAAGTTCGCTGAAAACGCAGTCGAACGTGCATCAACATCAAAGCAGCCAAAGACGCCATTGTTACTGCATGTGTGTGTGTGTTCCGCGTAAGAGTCGCACAAATAAACGCGTAATTGTTTGCACATGAATACATTGGATAAATATTTGCCAACACATTAAGACGGCACTCATCGCCAGTCTTCGTCTCCGTCTCCGCCTCAGTCGCCTTCTCAGCCGCTACCCGCTGTTGCTGTCGCTGTCGCTGTCGTCGTCGCCGTCGCTGCCTGCCTGCTGCAGCGTTCATTTGCATGCCGCAGACTGGATTGCAGCGCATTGCCAAGTCAAAGGCGTTTTAATCTGCTTACCTTGGCGACATTTCTTTTTCCTATTTCTCTCTCCAAGCTCAATGCAAAATTCATTTGCATAATGTGACCGGCAGGGGGTGGTGGGGGACGATAGAGACGATAGAGATGCAGCGCGAGGTTGCCTTGCGCGAAGAAGAAGACATCTTCACCTAGCATAGACGCAGCAGCTTTGCTTTAATTACGGGCCTGGCTTCACTTTGAGCACATAAACAAATTGAAAATTGTTTATGGCATGCAAATTAATCAAATCTCTTTCTCAATTAAGTCAGGCAGCTGCTTGAGCTCTGCTGGGAGAAAGAGAGGAAGAGAGAGAGGATGAGGTAAGGAAATGCAAGACCGGAAATTTCATCTTGAAGCAGCAGCAGCCGCACGGCTTGCATACTCAGGCATTATTCTGATTCCCAGGACAATAATTAAACGCAGAGTGCACACAATTCTAAGCGTACTTGGTCTTTTTTAACCTGCCCCAGAGAGAGAGAGGGGGAAGAGGGGGGAGAGGGAGAAAGAGCGACATCAAGTGGTAATGAAATTTGTTAAATGCATAATCAAGTGATGTATTACACATGTGTGCAACATGAGCTCTACTGGCCACTTAGAATAGCTTCCGTTCCAGCTTCAACTTCTGCTGCTCCCACAACTACTTCCGGTTAGTGTCGAACATCAGCCCCCAGCATGAGTTAGCATAAGTTGGCTCATTAAAAACTAAACTCTAATTATGGCCAAGTGAAACCATTAATCATTTTGTCCTGCAATTAATATAATAAACAACCTATCCGATTGGAACGTGGAACGTGCTCGACAAACAGGACAGGCTGCCCTTTTACATACATATATCATCTAATGGTCATGGCTGTCTCATTAGCTGTAGAATATTGAAAAGATCGCACACAAATTCAGCTGGCTGACAGCGTGTTCCGCTTGCTGCTTCACCTATGCTGCCAACTCCAGCTGTTCCAGCAGCGCAGCAACATCGCAGCTGCCTGTGACGCGACAATCTGTGACCGGGCCGCAACATCGAGAACCCATTTCCGGTGGCACGCTGCAACTTCAGCGAGCAGCGAGCTTCAAAGGCAAACGCAGCACAGGAGCTGTGCCTGAAAGCACGCCGCCAAAGGCAGCCAGCGTGACAAGGTGTAAGGCCACACCACATGCATGTGTGCTCGCCACTCTCCCTCCTCCGCGCCGCCCACTGACTTTGGCACTCCCCACCCCACACCCCCGTATTCGCACATCCTGTTCGCGTATCAATTATGAAGCACGTTCGATGTTGCTGCTGCTGCTGACGCTGGCTTTGAGCATAAGCGATTAACGCAAAGCGCCAAAAAGAAAGCGAAGAGAAAGAGAGCAAACTGACTCTAACTGTAAATCAACAGCTGGCGAAGAGAGCGAGCACACACACTTGGCAAGCATGGCCAAGGTCGTGCTCGTGCGCTTATGCCGCATTTTCACCACACCACCGACAAACTCACCACAGTTCGAGTCGTGCCTGCTCGTTTGCCAGTGCCGCCTTTCAGTCTTACGTCGAACTCTGCAGCTGTTTGTTGCCCCAGCGGCTTCCAAACCAACTTGGCCAACAATCGTACGTGCTACGTGTGTCTCTCTCACGAAGACCCAACGCAACGCAACGCGACGCGTGTTACGACCGCCTCCGCAGCATACGCCTACTTGCGGCTTGCAACGGACACCAGTCGCCAGTCGCCAGTGGCATATTTCATATATATATTTATATTGTTGTCTCGGACGCCCGATATGTTTTTGTGATATATTTTTTTGTGGTTCTCACTCAAGAAACAACAACAACAACAACATCAAATCTCGAGAAGAAAGTAATCATAAATAATCATTGCCTGCCACAGTTTGTTTATCTATGGGCGGGCGGCGTCACATGACCTACAAATGCACAAAAAATAAATAAATAAATTCAGATGCCGGTGATTAATATGCCAATGTGGGCCCAAAAGCAACAGCAAATACAACAAACAACAACAACAACAGCCAATCGAGTAATCAAGTGTGAAAATTTACATTAACGCTTTGCAGTTTCCGCCGCCGGAAGTAGCCAAGCAACGAGAGAAATCAAACGGTTAGTATCAACATTGAACAGAACGTTTAACTACAAACTGTAAAAAATAAATGTTGTTTCAATTGATTCAATTCACTTTGATAAGATTTAATGTCAGTGCAGTGTGTAAACAATTGGCTGCCACTGTGCATCGTCTTTCATTCCTTTCAGTGAATCTGTGAAAATAATACCGCAAGTGTGATCTAGGTTTACTTTCTGTTTTTCTGGTTAAAGTTTATAATTGTAACTGAATATGTGATAATGGTGGTGTACATATAGATACATAGGTATCTGGTGATAGGGATAGGATATAGGTACCTAGGTATATAGTTATAGTGGCATAGGTACCTACATAGGTTAATGGTGATATTGACATAGGTGCCTATGTATATGATAGTGGCATAGGTGCCTATGTTATGTGCCTATTATGTTAGTGGCATAGATACCTAGGTTGATGGTGATAGTGATATATGATAGAGATATGTTAGTGGCATAGGTACCTTGGTTCATGGTGATAGCTCCTAGCTCCTGCTGTGGGTCAACATCTTTTTATAAAACTGTGTAAATAGTTGATTGATTGAAGAGATAAGACAGAGTCTCTTATTTAACTGCGAGTCAACTTAGTTTCTGTGTCAAGCAATGATCGTGACCTTAGGGATTTTCAGAGAGAGTGGGCAGTGTTGGACGCTCGTGCCATAAAAAAAGATCTTCATATAAAACTGTGTTAAAACTTGATTATTTGAAAAGATAAAGCATAAGAGTCTTCTTCTTAACTTTGAGTCCACTAGATGCTCTGCCAAGCATTGATCGTGACTTAAGGGCTTTTCAGAGAGAGATAGAGAGAGAGAGCGGTCAGTGTTGGTAAGTGCATCGTTATTTCTGACAGCTCCTGACTAGACTGGACTTAACCCTTCGTACAGCTAATCAATCTTTGGTCTGAAACCGATAAGCAGTTATAAATATGTGTGAGCATAAAAGAAAACCCCAAAGCGAATGGAAAATAAGTAGCCCATCAACGGGTGACGCTAAGAGAAAACTACTCGCATTCGAAAGTGGCTTAAAGCAGGAAAAACAGCAGAAAAAACTGTGACAACAGGAAGAGCGGAAAACAACAGAAAAAAAAAAAAAAAAGAAGGAAAACAAAACACGAACACAAAATGGGATTGCAAATGGGCTGGACGAGAAAAGGCGGAGGGGGGGGAAGGATTTGGGGACAGGGTCCGCAACACGGTCTCGAACAGGCGTTAAGCAGTTCATGGCAGTATGGGAGTGGGGGGGCAGAGTAGGAGAAAAGGGATCTACATGATTTATAAGGTACATTAAATTGAATATTCAACATAATGTAGCATTTAAATGGCCCACGCACACAATAATACAGGAACTATCTGCATGTATGTGCACATATACATATACATATGTATTGCTGTGTATACGTGTGTATACTTATAGCTGAAGCCAGCGAATGCGCTGCCATCTCAAGGTCATTTCACTCGAATGGAATTTAATGGCCTGGAGTTGGGCTTGGGCACTTGCCTTGCCATAGTCCGGCTTTGGCTTCGGCCTCGGACACGGCATGGCCGCCTGGCTAATGTCTAAGTGACTTTTGGCCGACTACGAGTGCGAGCTGAGGCCACAAAATCAAAATACTAGGCCAGCACCTAATGGCGTGCCTTGTTGCTGCCTCCCAACTCTACCTCTCCCTGTGGACTCTTATTAAAGTTGGACTTTTCAAGCTCGGCCAGCGATTATGTTTGGCCAGAAAAAAAGAGCACAAAATGTAATAAAATAAAGCGAAACTTAATGAAATAAAATAAAATAGAAGCACACAACTTTCGACGTCCAAAAATTATTTAACTTCAACGTGTGCGAAAGTAATTTACCAAACCAGAACGCAGTGAGCATCATAAATCACACGTCCTGCCCTACAGCAAAGTGCCAACTATAACTGTAAATACACACACACACACACACGCACACACACACAGAGTGCCATATGTATATGTAGGAGGGCGTGTGTGTGTGTGTGTGTGTGGCACCAATGTGGGCACGTGTTACGTGTGCAGGTCAAATGTGAAAAGTCAGCCAATTTGGGCCACATTTGACAGACAAGACGGCGTCGTGACCAGCTGTCTGCCAGCTAAGCGCAGCATACACCCTTTCAATGGAAAGAGGGGGCAAGGGGGCACTCTGCTTTGCCTACCAACCCCTGCTCTAATATCTCGCAGTCAATGCCATTAGAGGGCACTTAGCAACACTGCACGTGGCTTACAAACACACACACACACGGAACTCCATTTGGCCACTTTTTATGCGTTTCACTCAACATTGTCAAACACTATTGCCGTGCACTGGCTGACATTGTTTCAATGACTTTTCCACTACTCTAGTGTGATCAGGCATGTGAGGCTTTGAATTTCATTAAGTAAATATAAATTCCTAAGGTTAAACAAAAAAATCATCAAAGTTATCGACAGAAACGCAGAGTAATAATCAGTTAAAAGTAAAAAAAATAGAAGTGAGCAACGACAACAAATAAAACAGAGAGCGAATGAACGGGAGCAAGAGAGAGAATATTATGGATTTCATTAGTTTCCTGATCCATTCACAGCGACTTACACAATGGGTAAGTAGTAACAGCTGAGGCTCTTCGACACAACTGAGCTGCCTGAGCCGCCACTTACAGCGACCCACTGACGGTCCCGAATTGATCTACATCGTCCTATCGCACGAGAGCTGCGATCTTGACTCGGTGGTCAGCACACTGGCTCTAGCATATCTACGCTACCGCAATCCCAATTCACTGCAGCACATCTACATGCCCGTCTTGAACATGCTGCGACGTGACTATCCCAGCAAATCGGAGGTACGATTCCTACTAAGCAAACAGAGCATATTGGCCGAAACACATCTGATCTTCCGTGATGATTTGTCCGAGGATCTTTTGCTACGCAGTCGCTTCATTCTCGTCAATCACCATGTGAGCCCATTTCATTATCGCACCGAGGAGGTGTACGACTATCGGCCCTTTCAGTGTGAGGCTGCCCGCCTGCCGCAGTACTGCCAGCGCATTATGTTCCCCATGCACTCGTGTGCCGCCCTCATTGCTGAATGTTATGAGAATCCCATGTTTAACTATGCCAATGTGCTCAGCACTCGCGTGTTCGAGCTGCTGCATGCCGGCATCCTGTTACAGAACTGTAACTTTGCGCAATACCCGCCGGACAAGTTGCCACTAGTGCGTGACTATCAGTTGCTGATGTTCCTGGAGAAGCATCTGGGCGAGCTGAACACACTGCAGCGCAACATACTCTACGACACGCTGATCAATGCCATGTTCGACTTGAATGATCTAACCCTGCCGGAGATACTCCGACGAGAGTTCAAGCTGCTGCGCGCGAACAATGGCAGCCGGCTGGTGCGCATTGCCCAGTGCTGTTTCCCCATGGCAGTCACCAGGTTCATTTCATTTGAGTTCTCCCAGCTGGCACTGCAGCAGTTTGCGATCGAGCATAGCTGCGACTTTATCATACTGCTGGGCACAAGCACGCAGCCCGAGAACGGGCTGGTCATTAAGGAACTTGGCCTCATACCGCTGGATGCATTGCGGCATGTGGAAGACAGGCGTCTCTTCGATCACATGATCATCAATATGAATGCCTCTTCAGATCCGCTGCTGGCCTTGGAACCGTATCGCGGTCTTGACTTCATGCAGGGCGCCTTCTTCTTTCTCAATGTGTGGAACATTCAGTTCTACGAAATGCTGCAACTGCTGCAGCGAATTATCTTTAACTGGGTCTCCGAGAAGATATATCAACCATAGCGTCTGTCTGTCAAAATCATTGTCATTGTAATTGTCGTTTTTGTACTCCTCTTTTTCTAACAAATAAAGTTCTTCTCAAAATCTTCTCTCTCTCTTTCTGCCACTCGCACTTTCTCTCTCTCTAATCGGTCTGTCTGTTTGTTACGCTCATATTACAAACTTAATCCATCAAGAGGGTCAGAGCAGGCTGACAGCATCTCTGGGATTGGCAGTTAAGCCCAAGTTGGATGCGCTCCCCAAAGCCAACATTTGACTTCTCAAGTGACGCTTCGCATTTCGTGATATCAAACATAACCCCGCATCGGATCGAGGGGGAGAATACTTATATATGAACTCAAAGCTGAGGTTTCACATGACAGCATGAACGACAGCTTGTTTGACAAAGCAAATGAATCGGTTGCTTTGGAATTTCGGGAAGGAAAGTTAACTTAAACATTCACAATGCTTTTTTCAGTTGTGGCTTATCGTCGAATCCAATCCGAACTATATTGCATTATATCTTTATCTTTACCCAAGTGAGTTTGATATAAGACTTTCCATTTGATTCCATTAAAATTCCGGCGCCTACTTTTAATGAAAAAGATTATCACACAATTATCTCCGCCTACAATCTTATTCAGTCCCAAGTTTATAATGAAGGTATAAAATATACCGTCGCTCTGGCAGATTTACAGCTTCATTCAATTATTTTGATCGAAGCTTGGGCTCGACTCCTGACTCAGCGCTCGAGTATAATTTATGAAAGTGTTTAAAAAGAACGCATTTAAATTATGATTTACTCATACACGGCACACACACGCACCCACACACGGCACACACACATGCAGAGCTGAAGGGAAAAAGGCTGCTTAAGCCATTACACAATGCATTAATCTAATCATATGAGAATATGTGCGAGTTGCCAAATTCATGAACTCAAAAAAGGAGTTTTATATGCGTCTCCGACCCTGTTGTTGTTCAGCCTCGCACACACACAAACACACATACACGCACGCACAGCGAGGCAAGCGTGGGCAGGCAAAAGTATTTGCAACTTGATTTATAAGCGCGCTGATGTCAGTTACGTGCACGCACTCAATAATGGCAGCAGGAGCTGCGCAACGGGAGGTGAGTGTAGCTGAGAAGGTGGCAGGTGAAAGATGAAGCAAAAGCAGGCGGGGGGGAAGAGTCGGTAGGGGACAGTCTCTGTTGTTGTCTTTGTGCTTTGGCAACAAGGATTTTCGAAAGACTCGCCGCCATTGCGCAAATTGCTTGCAACACTTTTTTGTCGCCGTCGCCATTTGCCGTTTGGCTTTTATAAATCGCTTACCCCTCCCCCCTGCCCGTGCCCCTGCATACCAGCACCTTTACTCTGCTTACCATCCTCCACCCGCCACAGCAATGTTGATAACAGCGACAAGTCAAAGTCGCCGAAAACAGGAAACTCTCTGCGCCGTCAGTCGTCAGTCGCGAGTCGAGAGTTGTGAGTTGCGAGTTGCGAGTCGTGAGTCGAGAGTCGACATTATTCTCTGGCGCCACTCGAAACACATCCATCAGCGGCGCATTTATATGAAGAGCTTAATGCGCGGGCGGCGGCGCTGCTGCCAAGACGCGACAGGTGAGACAACTAAGAGTGAAAGAGGCGCGGCTGTTGGGTAGCGGGAAGTAGCTTCCATTCCCCTACCTCCCTCCACCTCCCCTGCTCAGCTTCCTAATTGTTAGACTGCTCGACTTTTATTTTCGTTTTGTTTTGCTGCCTTTCTGCTGCTCTGTCTCTGTGTGTGTGTGTGTGTGTGTGCGTGTCTTTTTTTGTGTGTTGTGTTTCGTCGCGTTTTTGTTCGGCGTTTCTTGTTTGCCATTGCATACTTTTGTGCGCTGGGCGCGTAATGAAGATAATTGCTGTTAAGCGCATCTCTAAGCGGATTTTCGAGCCACGCTTCACAGCTGCCGCCCCAACTACCACCCCCTCCCCTTGGCACTACTCAGCTTGCTACACTTGCTTGCTATTTACCTGGCTGCGTTGTCAACGAAAGTTGTTCATGTGACTTAAATTCATATACCCTACGGCCAAAGGGTAGCAAAGCAGCACGGCTGCTTTCAGGCATGCCACGCCCATTCAGTTGTCTTGACAAATTCAATTCATTCACTGTAGCGCAGCCGAGCGTCGCCTATGCCAGTCGTGGCGACGGCTGCTCTTATTTATTATTATTTTTTAGTTGCGCTGCTTTTACATTTCCCTTTTTAATTTACACTTAAGAGTGGGCCAGCAAGACAGCGCTGGGCAGGGCGAGGGCAGGAGCGAGAAGTGAGCTCGGTCTGTGGGCGTGGCAGGCGCCGGCTTTTATTTCAAAGAGCGAGCACGAGACTTGCATTAATTAAATTCCTCAGACGGTTAAAAAGGTGTTTCAATTTCGTTTCTTCTTGTTGGCGTTTACGCGACTATTATTGTTGTTGTTCTTGTTGCTGTTGTTATTGCAGGCAGCAGGTGTAGTGCCGCAGCTAATTGGCAAATGGCTTAAAATGTGCTCGGCGTATGCGTAATTTGGCCAAATGAAGCAATCAGCGTCGTCCCTCAGGCAGCCCCGAGACAAAAGCAGCACAAAAGAAAACTTGAATTGCAATTAAATATGGTGGCGAAATTGTAGGATTTGTCGTTGATCCACAAGTCAAACACTTGGCCCAGAAAGCGCCAAGGCTCAATGGTATTGTCCGACATGCCTTCACTAACCCACCTCCCCCGCTCCTCCTCACCATTCAGCAGCTTTGCCAAACAACTTTCCATTGCTCAACTCTCGCTTACTTTGCATATTTCCGGCTTCCGTTTTTTGGCTGCGACATTGTTACGAATTTCTATGCAACACAATTTTTGTGGCAAACTTTTCCTATTTTTATTTGCATACCACATAACTAGGCAGCAGCGGGTATGCTGCAGACACAAATTGGCTTGTCTTACTTTCTTGTTTGTATGTGCATTTACATTTTTTGGGTATCTGCAAGTCGTGCATGCACAGCAGCTCTCTCATCTTATTCGCTTTTCTCTATTTTGTTTTCTTTTTTTATTATTATTTTTTCTTTTCTGTCAAAACTTGTTTACAGGCGCAAAATTATTGTGACAGACGCTAACATTTACGACAAATATAAGAATAGCCGAGGGGCCAGAGAAAGTGCGAGAGGTGGGGAGGGAAGGAGGGGGTTGGGATGGGGAACTAGGCATTGGCTTTCCATGTAACAGGTAATTGTTTTTGTGCCTGTCGTTTTGCTTCATTTGGTTTTGCTGGTTTCGTCGTTATTATTATTATATTTTTTGTCTCC
Organism: Zaprionus capensis; assembly: GCA_018903675.1. Classification (NCBI taxonomy): domain Eukaryota; kingdom Metazoa; phylum Arthropoda; class Insecta; order Diptera; family Drosophilidae; genus Zaprionus; species Zaprionus capensis. The sequence goes on along the minus strand of JAEIFN010001073.1, from coordinate 7,533,792 downwards.
TTCTCTCTCTCTCTCTCTCTCTCTCTCTCTTCTCCTACTTTGGCATAATTTATTGTGTTCCTTGCCTCGCACATTTGCATAAATATTTTAATTTGCATTTTAACAAAATGCGAATTTCGGTGCCGCCTTCGTAGCAGATATACAAATATATATATATATATGTATATATATATATAAAGTATATACATGCATATATTTATATAGGTATTATATTGAAGGATATATACGGCTTCATTGTTTTGCTATTTCTCGTCGCTTTGCTGTCGTTGTTGTTGTTGTTTATTACCGCCTATTGTTTACACGGGTCTGGCTGAAAATGGAAAAATAATAAGAATAAAATAAGCAAACGCACGAGAATTGAAACCCAAATGTATTACGCATTGTATAGCAGCGGGTCGGCTTAAAGAGTTATGAATATGCTGCAAGCGAATCACAAAAGAAAATGCAAATCTCAAGGAAAAGCGAACAAAAAAAACAAACCGCAAACAGAAAGCAGACAATCAGCAGCAGTTCGTGGCGCATTTGAATGCAAATTTGATGGTTGTAATAAATAATAAATCGAGTAGTCAATGCGTGTAATGCGTGTTTGTATGCAGTTTTAATTAAACGTAATTTGATGAATTAATTAAATAATTGTGTTGCCACAACATGCGCTCGCAAGCAGCTAGTCAACTGCATTTCAATTGCGCTTTTATTGCAATTCGATTCGTTTCATTTCGAATGTATTGCACACTTTCATTGCGTATACGTCACGTTGGTCCAGTGAACAGATTTCATTATCAAACTAAACAAAACGAAAGCTCGAGTGTGCCTCCTGTGTGTGCATATATATTTGTGTGTGTGTGTGTGTGTGTGTTTGTGCTCACATGTGTTTTTCTGTTGTAAGCAACTTTCTATTTGAAACTCACATATTTGCTTAACAAGCTGACTTCTTTTTCCACCTCCTTCTGCCATCTTCACAGCTCTGCTCGCTTTTTTCTTTTTAAGCTCTTGCTTGCTAGAAACCCGCATTTTTTCTCTTCCATTTTGCTCCTTGCTTGCTTCCTTCTTTTGTGTTTTCTTTCCGCTCGGCTATTTTGTTGCATAAAGTGAAATTAGCTTTAATTAATTGCCCTAAGACTCAAAGGTTTTAGCAACTCTTGAAACTCGTTTAATGATTTTTACCGACTTTGGGCTTGAGCTTTAAAATCACATAACTTTTCGCTGAAGTTCCGCACATATAAAGCGCTCTCGTATAAGCTATAGATGCCTCATCGTGGCCGTCCTTAAAGGCACACAGACACTTGCGAATGCATTGCAGATAAGTATTGCGCTTGAGTTACGATACCCTAGGCAAGTGTATATGTATAATATGAATGCGAAATACGAGTTAAATAAAACCAAATTTGTGTGGCATCAAACGCGCATAATTTAATAAAGTCGAGGCGCGCGCGCTCTCGGGTCGTGGCTGTTGTAGCCCCGTCGGCGGTTGTGCCCCAAAGTAGGCAATCACTTTATTATTAAGCCAGCTACACACACACAAGCACACGCACACATGTAACATGCACAGGCAGAGTTCATAAAAAGCAAACAAAGTAATGGCATCAAATTTGAAGATTTGATGCGGGAAAATGCTTTTCACGTTTTCAGCATTTCGCTGGCTTTTGTGTGCGTCTAGGCAGCTTATCGATAGATAATATATTTATATTTAAATAACACTTCATCATGCTGTTGTCGACGAGAGCGACGGTCTCGTTTACGGTGCTCTTGCCACAGAGCGACTGGCTTGAGTGAGCAACGCTGCGTATGCGTAATATTGTTTGCTTTCATGTTTCGAAGAGCTGCTGCCGCTGCCGCTGCCGCTGCTGCTGTAGCAGACTTATAAATAAACTTGATCCATTACACACATACAATTTGACTTGGTCTTGCTGTCTTGAGTGCGATAAATTTGGGCTTATGATTTTATCCCTTTTATTATTGGCCACGCCCCCAAAACACACACCGCCTCACTTCATGCGACGGCGGCTCGCCAAGGAGACGCATTGCCTTTGGCCTGGCGCTTTTCATCTCATTTTCATTCTCATTCGACGGCACATTCTCGTTTTCATTCTTATTCTCATTTTCATTTCCATTTTGTTTTTGGCTTTTGCCTGCCCGCTCGAGCGTGAAACAACGCACACACACGCTCGTACACACACACACACATGCGAGTTGGGCGCAGCGTTGTCAGCTTTTCGTGAAGGCAACTCTGAAATACCAAAAGGCTCTTGAAAATAAATAAACTATACAACAATAAGCAAGCAAGCAAATTAAACACGCACACACACACACAGTCACACAATGCGCAGAACTTTGCCTTTGTTGGCGGTTTTCTCTTTTTTAGCCACAAAACGGACAGACTTTTCATCCATGTTAGTAGAAGCCTCCAATCAGCCGGCGGCAAATCAAATAAAATTAACACAATGTAACAATAGGATACTCGAAACGAATGTCCTTGGCAATGCTACGCACTGCCACAATCGTGAGCACACACGCATGGGGTGAGCACACACATACACATACATGCACACACACACATACAAACACACGCACACAAGTCAAGTGAACTGCGAATCGTAAAACAAATCAAAGTGCTCGCATTGAATGTGCTGGCAGCCACGTTTAGAAGTCACAAACAAAGTCAGACTGATTAACATAGCATACCCTATATATATATATATGTATCGTGGAATAGTTTTGAGTTACTCACTTTATTGAGTCTCTTTGCGTTTTTAAGAATGTTCGAGAATTGCGCATTATGCATAATATTCGCATAAACGCGACAATATATTGACGCAATCTGGCCAAACTGATTTGTATCGAAGCAGCGTTTTTATTGATGCCTTGTCTTGTCTTGTCTTGTCTCAGCAAATACTTGTGTGTGCCAGTGCCTGTGTGTGTGTGTGTGTGAGGTTGTGTGCGCGCGCGATTGTGCGTGCCCGTAATTATGTGCTACATCATCTTTTATGGCCATAACAGGCGTTCGTACATCTTATGCTTTTATTTTCAAGTGTATCAAACAGGAAATGCTCGCGTTGCTTCCTCTCTCTCCCCCCACCCCTTGCTCTCTTCAACGCCCCACTCCGCTGCCGGGCTGTCGTTTGTTTGTGTTTAATCTCGTTTTAATGCCGTCGAGCATCATCGTAAAAATTATTACATTAAATGTCAACGCAGAAAGCGAGTCCAAGCAACAGCCAAGCAAGGCGAGGCAACACAATACGCCGGGAACGGGAAAAATGTAAGACAGCAACGAGCAAGCAGAGTCGACTGAGGCAAGGGAAGAGTGTGGGAGTGACAGTGGGAGAAGACAAGAGCAGCGCAGCAGGAAAATGGAAAGTATGTAAGCAGCGGGTATAAAGAAAAGTGGGTGCCTGGGTCGGGCCGTTGGTTTAAGAGGGTCGTTATTATTAAATTTTACACATACACACACAGCCACACACACACAAACACTTGCACACTCGTACGCAACTACACACACACGCACACACGTACCGAGAACAACAATAAAATGTGCGAATATATGCCCAAAAGACATGTTCTTATCCCGCTCACTCGCACACACATGCACAGGCAGACGGACAAATACACACAAACACACACACACATACAGTGTAACTGCAAGAACTTTATGCCCGGGCCACTAAAATTCAATTTTTACAAGCATAATATGTTGCAATGGCAACTCTGATGACACACACACACACACGAGACATGCATGCACACACACAGACAGACACACAGTCGCATAAACAAACAAACAGGCGCATATACGTGGCATACCTCAGTGTATGTGTGTGCGTGTGTTCTGCTCTCTCTGCCTTTCGTCTTTCGCATTTGCCATTGTCTTTGTTAGCATCTTTCTTTGTCTGCTTTTGCTTCTTGCTCTGCTTCTGCTTCTGCTCGCCCGCAATGATTTTGCCAACTGCCAACTGCTTTTTATGTGTCGCACGTTATTAAATGAATTCAAGCGCGGAAAATTGCCAGCCAACCAACCAAGCGGGCTCCCCACAACCAACCCGATGCCCGCAGCCCGACCGACACCCAACAACACCTTGGCAAACACACACAAACACACACAGACACACACACACAAACGTTCACTCACTGTGGCACAGTGCCCGCAGCCATTGAGCCTTCAAATTGTTTGGCCCTTTTGTCAATACTCGCCAAGCCCATAAAAGGCCCATCAGATGGCATTTTTCTGCTTGGCTAAAAATTGAAAATTTCATAAATTCTCACTTCTGTTTCCTTCCCTCGCATACATTTGGTATATATATATAAATATATATATACAAATATATCTCATCTGCTGTTTGGTGACTGCCTAACGGCTCATTAGTTTAATAAATATGACACAGCGAGCAATAGATTTGTGTTATTTCCCTTGAGGCAGCACTTACAATTAAATTGAATATTAATTGCAATCCCTTCGAAAAATAATCACAATTTCCAGTCATAAACAAGAGAAATTTCTTTGAGCTGAATACCGACTCAATACTTAAGAAGAAATCTCTTTGAGCTAAGCAAAATATTTCACAAATGGCAAACACAGCATAAAACGAGCAAATTGAATGGTGAGTAAGCGAAATATTGCGAATAAATATCAAATAAGTCCAAAACACTTGTGAGTAATTTTCTCAATTCTGACAAAGTACATTTTCATTGTCCAACATAAATTTATTCAAGCAAATCAAAGCAGTTTGCTATTTACCTCGAGCAATAACAGTGCATATCTAATAGTGCAGATAATTCATCTGATACCTCTCAGCTGCAAGTGCAGTTCTTTAGCTTTGGGCTGATGTTATATGGAACAAACACTTGCGATATATGTCAAAAGTTAGAGACATCAAACCACACTTGACCGGTCGGGCAGCTTTGTTATTACTAGCCAGTGTGAACTGCTTGACTGCTTGAAATGCCAGTGCACTGCTTGTCAAGTGGTTCCGGTTGGGGCAATGCAGTGCACGATCAAAAAGTGTAGCACACTTTCAAGCGCCTGCCCAATTGGCACGTTCAGCTGCAGTTCTTCAGCTGCTTATTAGCCTAGGAAGGCAGCAGCATACAGACAATCACACACACACACACGCACACTCACAAACACACTCACACTCACTTAGACACATTCACACATATTCATGCATGCACATATAAGAAATGTAACTAATGAGGCGTATAATCATTGTTATGTCAACAGTTTTGCTGCCTTTTGACAAACGACTCATACACACAAACACGCACACACACTGTCTCGCTCTCCCTCTTCCCCTTCCTCCGCTTCTCTCTCTGTTTGTTGCTCTCTGTTTCTGTCTACTGCCTGCTTAGAGCTGCCTGTGTATAGCAGACATTTTGGGGCATAAGAAATCTACTTGCACATGTCAATATAAATAAGCGACGTAGCTCCACGCCTGAGTACCTACCTCACTGATTCCACCTCCCGCATACACCCCGCTCCCCACCACACACAGGCATGTGTCGAAACTTTAGAGCATGAGCTGCAAAAACCGAATCCACCCCATCTCCCAGAAGAAAAAAACCCTCACCAACGCTGAAGAACTTCATTATTATCATCGTTATTTCCGTCACTGTTCTGTGTGTCAAGTGACACCCACACATTCACACACATGCACACATACACACATGCACACACAAAGAAAATGACAGAGACAGGGATGTAATTGCTGGCAGCCAGCATCATGTAGGAAATAAGCAATTTGAGAGATCATTAAAAAGTTGAAGCGCCAAAAAAAACCCAGGAAAAAAAAACAACTCGAAATGAAAAACGAAAATAAGAGCCAAGATGAAGAAATAAAAACGACATCAACGCTAAAGGACATTAAACGCCTGACACTCAGTACACGCACACACACACACACACACGTGCACACGCACATCTTTGCTCCCAAAGCATTTTGAAATACGTCAGTGGCAATTGATTAGTTGATGAAACTTGCACACACAACTGACGGCAAATGTGCACGATGATGTTCAGGAAATTGACTCAATTTGGCATAAAAATGCCAGAGAGACAGATGCACACAAACAAACACAAACAGGCAGACAGACAGGCAGACAGATAGGGAGACAGACAGACGAACAGAGAGACAGACTGAGAAAGTAGGTAACAACCTCAAGATGACGAAGGAAGTCACAATCTTCGCATGCAGTTGAATGCACGCATTTTGTGCCTCGCAGGCTTTTGTCAGTAAGTTCCACCCACATTACCTCCCCCCCCTCCCCCAACTATCCTCCGACCTGCTGTTTGGCTGAAGTTTGCCAGGCCAAAAGACTTTGCGTCAACAGCAGCCAAAAACACTCGACAAGCGACAGCAACAATGCAAAATTTTGTTAGTGGCTTTTGCTGGCCAACAAACGGTTTCGGCAGCGACAGAGAAAACAAGCAGCGAACAAGGAGAAGGGGAAGGGGAGGGGGAGGGAGGGAATTTACAGACGAAGTCGTCTCCGCCGTCTGCCTGCTGCATTGTTCTGCACTTATTCTGCTTTTCTGCAAATGGTATTTGCATTTCATTTCGGCCGCTGACGTTTTCGGCCAGTTTGCTGTGCTATGTTGCACAGTGTTGTAGTTCGCTGCTGCGCTAGTTAGCGACTTTTCGCTGCACTTTAAATGTCATTTGCTGAGTTTGTCCGCGGCTGCCTTTAAGCAAATTAGTGTAACGTGCCGACCAGCCAAGCAACCAAGCAGCCAAGCAGTCCGACAGGCCAGCGAGCAGCCAGGCAGCAGCATCTAAGGGCCTGGCATTGTGTTTACCCATGCGCATTTCTTTTTGTGCACTCGCCCCTGCCCCGTCTTAAGATCCCCTGCCCTGCCCTGCGCCTGCACCCTTTGCAAATAATGCTGGAGTCGCCCTCGTTTACGTCTCGCCGAAAGCCTTTGTTCTACTTGGTCGCACAGTAGCTGAAATTTGTCGTAACAAGATTTGTTTTTGATTTGGATTTCTGCTGTTGCTGCCGCTGCCACTGCCACTGTTGTTGCTATTGTTGCTGTTTTGCCCCGTCAACGTCATCGTCATCACCATCGTCATTTCCTTTCTTGCAACTTGAAAAGTGTGTGGCATTGGCGGACGCGGCGCGCAACATTTTTGCGTAAACAACTTTCTTTGTGCAACGAAATGCGAACAACAACAGCGAGAACAGCAGCAGCAACAACAATAACAACAACAACAACAACAACGGGGCACTGCAGGGTGGCCAAGTTGCAATTGCGGACTGGGCAGGCACTTGAGCCAATTAGGATTCATGCCACAGCGAGCGACGCCGTGGGGACGCGAACTGTGTTGCAACTTGTCGTTCTGGTCTGGTCGCCGCTTACTTTGTGGCTTTTGCGAGTCGACGATGTCATTAGCCACTTGAAATGTTATGGCCAACAGCGCGCACACCAATCAATGCAGCCAGCACGAATGATTGAATACCTGAGCAAGTTTCGGTTGCCAGCGAAGTATCTTTCTGCCATGAGAATGATGTCAACATGATTATTAAGTTTGGCAAAATATTTCATATTTTGCGCTCACTGCGAGAAGTTACTTGCGAATATTTAGGTGATGGAAATACAATACAATATACAAATATAATATAATACATACAATAAATAATTACAAAGAATACATTTATTATTTTTTATTTGAAATCAATTTTTTTCGTTTTTTTATCCATGAACATAACAAAATAAATATCTTTCAATATATTTCTCATACCTATACCAAGCAAAACGAATTATTTTTAAGGCTTTCATTGAGATAATTTTACAAGTATTTTGATATATTTTTGCTATGCACAATATTCAAACATTTGCTGAGGGGTATTTAGTAAGCCAAGCCCACTCGACTGCCGCTTTTTATGGCTGCTTTTTTAATTGATTATATTGAATACCCCTAATGAATGCGCGTCAAATGCTTGCACAGCACATCAATTGAACGTGAAGCGTTTTCACTTAGCGCATTTGAAAATCAATTAAAAATTCGTCTCACAAATGAATAGCGAATAAATGAATGGCATTCAGCGTGTTTCATTCACCAGCAGCCACATGAATACACTCGCACAACTAGACGCATTTGATCTCCAGCTGAAATCAATTACCCGAACTGCTTTGCACTCGGGCATCCGTTTCCGCTGAAGGACCACTGGAGCACCTCTGCTGAAGTGCGGCGTGTGCTGTGCCATGATAAATCATGTTAGCTCTCGCCTCTCTATGTGGATACTCGCTGGATATGTGAATCATATATTCAGCATAAGTAGATGCAGCTCTTTTATTTTTTTATATATATATATGAAGAAATCCGACGAAACATTTCCGCAGCTTGTTGGCTGCCTTTCGCCCTGACTGACTTACTGCCTGGCTGCCTGCTTGTTGTTGTTGTTTGCTTATCTACGATGATGCATGCGCCTAAACCGTGAAACACTCACCCCGCCCGCTCCGCTCTACTCAGTTGTCCTCTGCCCTCTCGGCAGCCCTTTTTAGAGTGAGCTACTTTATTATGCTAAAAACTCGGGGCCAAAGTGTGTTATATGGCATAATCCACTAACAAAAATTGAGCAGGAATTTATTATGTTTTATATGCCTAAACAGGCGTCAGTATCAGGAAACATGCGCACGAAGGCGTGGCATCCAGTTGGGGGGTTGCGTGGGCGCAAAAATACATAATGAATTATGCAGGGCACTCGCAACTGGAATCCTCACAGTCCACTAAGCACACACAAACACACAGATAGACACTCCAGCACACAGACAAACACATACACAAACACACAATGAGACGCACACACTTACATACACACACTCGTATACCTACAGCAGACATATCAATAATTCAACAGCCTCAACGAGAAAGCCAAAACAACATATACAAATCAAGCAAAGGGACTAAAACGGGTTCAATGCGACCCAGAGATATACCCTGCATGTATTGCATGTACCAGACTACCTGATCCACTGCAGGGTGTAATCATAGAGTGAATCAGCTGAAGAAAAATGGTAAAAATAAGGCGACTATGGCGACATGATGAATTATAGAAGTAAATCTGAATTGAAATATAACGCAACCTTATATGTATTTAGATATGAAGGTGTGTGTCTGAGTGTGTGTGTGTGGGTGTATGGCTGGGCGTGTGTGCATGTATAAATAAAAGCAATATGGACGGACAGATACGTGAAATTGGTTTGAGGTTAGGCAATTGGGAAAGCTCTGGCAGCACTCGGAAGTTGCGAGTTCTGTTTGAGTTTTGGGCGTTACCTTCCGCCCGAGTAGATTTATCGCAATTTTTCGGTTATTATGGCCAAATGAAATGCACGCCATATGAAGTGTAATATTTCATCACAGTTAGCCGGACAGACAGACAGCTGAAGAGGAGAAAGGGAGCGGCAGGGGGCAGGTAACTGTGTATAAATAAAAAGATTTATCGCTGCACTCATTCCATGCCGATTTCGTGCACGAAGTGTAATTTATGCGACCAAATATTGAATTAATTCGCCCAGCTTTATCAATATAATCGTGTATACTATATACAGCATTCTAACAGTACTGCTAATGAGCTGCAACAGCGAGCAACAGGCACAAGGCAAAAAGTCAGGCAAGTAAATGAAGATGGAATATAAAGCAGGCTAATCGGATAATTATAACTAAATATTCCATGATATTCTTGGCCTGGCAGCAACTTGGCAGATAACTCGTTTCGTATTCGACACTCGATTGACATTGCAATCATATGAAGAGAAATTCATTCATTAAGGCATCGTTCGACTTTGGTGCGAGATCACGCGGACATGGTTACATAATTTATGGCCAGCATTTTTGACATTCCCACCATCGGCACGTGACCCCGCTGTCAGTATTTGACAAACTAATACATCGCCAGCCAGCTGTGGGGCAAAAACTTTTGACGAGACTCGACTGCACGTGGCTGCAGGGTCAGAGCAGGGCAGGAACCAGGGCTGGGGCTAAGGCTGGTACTAAGCCTGCGGCTGAGGCTGAGGCTGGTACTGAGCAGGGGAGGGGGGGCACAGTCTGATGGCTAAGTGGCTGCAGTTTTTCGTTGCCTTGAATTGCTTTTAGTTCGTAAAAAGCTGACATAAGTTGGCCTTAGATCACAAGCCGCTTTGAGGCGCACTCGTGAGTGTTAAAAGTACTCGTTCTGCTCGCTCTCGCTCTGCTGCTGCTACTCGTACTCGTACTCGTAGTTAAAGTGCATTTGTTTCTTGAGAGTGCCATGCATTTTTGAAGTGAACCTGGCGAGATTCGCCCAGAGACTTTGTGGACAAACAAAGGCTAACAAGAAAAACAAAAAACACCGAGAAAAAAAGAACGAAAAAAAAACAAAAACAACTCGTAAGAAAACAATAAAAAACTTAAAAACTTTGCAATACTTTAAGTTTGTTCGTGCCGCGCAGCGAGACAGCGAACAGTACGAGTACGAAAGCAGCAAAGCCTACAAACTTGCAACCTTAGAAATGCATTTGCTGAAGCTGCAACTAACTCCAAAGATGGTCGCTTTTCAAGTAAATCCACCAACTTGAGTTCATTTCACAGAAAAATACTCGCAAGTACCTTCCAAACAAATATATAACAAGTAAGAAAAGCAACTATAGATGAGCCGAATGTTTGATACTCTTGGTCTTTGCTAACTGGTCAATCAGTTTCAATGTTCTTTCATCGGATTGACAATTAATAAGACATTGTTAGCATGAAATGGGTTGAATTTGTTATCAATATCATGTCATATTATGTACAAAGATAGGCCACTAGTTCGGGTTTTGTTTAGTGCAGCTCTCATTTTCTAAGAGAGACACAGAAGATCATGTGTTGATCGATAAATTAACATATTATGTAGATCAACATTCCCATGTCAACAAAAAGTAATAACCATCACACATACCCTCAGCAAGGGTATCAAAAAGCAATAAGGCAACTGCTTTCGAGTGTTCCAAACGACTTTGTTTACTTTGTGCAATACATTCGAATTGATATTGCTTAAAACTAAAAGAAACGTTATCATCAAAGCACTTCACTTTAGGCACGAATGCAAATGGTTTTAGTTTCGTGAAAGTCTTTTCGACTTCGCTGGTGTATTTAAGCTGACAATAGCAGCGACCTCAATTGGGATCCCATTACTAATTTCTTGGGGCGCTTATTCAATTAGGGATACCCGGCAGTCGTGCGCCAACTGAATTAAGCTACTTACACAATAATTGACTTCAACAAACTGCATTTGTTGCGCATTTATCTTTGGGCCGCGTCGCGCTTCAGCTTCGTGCTTCAGCTACAACGCCCTATCGACCCAGCCAGCTCCGGCTGCAGCTCAAGTCCTGCCACTGAGCTCAAGTGCCGCAAAAGATAAAAAGTAAACTTTACCCAAAGTGGGAAGAATGGTGAGGATGGCAGGCAAGAGAGGGATGGGGGGGAGGGAAAGTTGGAAACGAAAGATGAAGAGAGAATGCAAGCTGATGGAGATGAAGATGAAGATGGCGCTGAAGTGCGTTGGGCTTTGTTTACTCACCAGTCGGCATTTCCGTTTCCTCTCTCCGCACATTTCCAGCTGCGGTTGCAGCAGCAGCAGCTCCATCAAATTGCAATATCCGCGACAGCGACAGCGACATCGACATCAGCAGCGCCTGCCATCGATATCTAAGGCGGGTTGACTGCATTTTTCTCTCTGGCTGTGTACATTACGTGTCTGTGTGTGTGTGTGTGCAAGATTAATGCATTTTAGCCAGCTCTGCGGGTGTGAGTATCTTAATACTTTGGTTTCACTTAAAATGAGCAGCCGGTGCTGCCCTGCCCTGCCCTGCCCAGACCCTCATTGTAAGCTCTTTGCATATCGATGGCTCTTGAGCCAGTGACTTGTTACTGCTGCTGTTTAAAGAGCAGTTAGCTATGTGGGAAGGGGCGGGATAACGGAGTGTGCTGCATTTTGATTGATGAGTGCACATTCATCAGCTCTAAATAGTTGCCATTTGTTGTTGTCTAATAAACACGCTATTCAAACATAATTGAACAGCCCGATGAGTACCCTAATTACGCGTTGGCTAATTGAGCAAATTTTCTAATGGAGCCGCTGTCACTTAAGCGGCAAATTAAGTCAAGCACACACACAAAAAGGGTTTATGGCCTCCAGAACAAAGCAGCATTTTGCACGCTTGCACGCTAGTTGCAACAATTGTTGCCCCAGAACAGTGGCGACAATTGATTAGCAATTGTAAATTCAGCAACTGTTCATTTCACTTATGGCTAAACTAAAAGGGACAGGAAAAGCAACTGAAATTATATTGAGTTAATTGGATCAATTTCATTAATCAAAACGTATTTACCACAGGCTGCAAATTGGCATTGTAAATTAGCGCTATGAGTAACCAAATTGAATAGTGAAAATAATTAATTAAAGAGTCATTGATATGGCCGTTGCACATACGCATACACACGCACACGAACGTACGTACACACACGACAGCCAACAAACAAAACAACAAAGTGTCAGCGACACAAAGTTGCAATTAAATTAACAACCACGAATGTTGCCATAAATACCAAATAAGCTGGTAAAACAAAGAAAAATGTGTAACAAGCTGTGGGCGGAAAAAAACTTTATAAAGTGTTTCATGAATTGCAGCAAGAACAGTGTTGATTGAACAGTAGAAATCGAAGAGATTGTTTTCGATTGAAATCGATTTCTTATAACATTGCGATTAAAATAGATCCCTGGCAAACAAAATTCAATTACTGTTATCGAAGAAAGTTCCTTCTTCTGCTCATTAGTAAAAGAAAGGTTGATTAATCAGTAGAAATCAAATTTTAAACAAAAATCGATTACTCATCGTAGAAAACTCCTTCTCTATTAGTTTAAAAACGCATTGAGCGACTCTCGGTGCCACTCGTAAAAATAGGAAATTCTTTAATGTACATTTAATTAAAGTGACAAAGAAAATTACAGTGGTGAGCGCACAGGTTCGCTACCTTCCGCCACCAGATAGCGCCACCCAACTTCTTGGTTGACTTTAGACTTGAAAAAGATTTCGCTCTATCTGGCTTCAGTTTTGCGGTTTCTTCGTGACGCTGTTTTTCTGGTTTTTTCATTTATTTTTGAAGCTCTGGTTCTGCTGATGCTTCTGTTGTTTTCATTTGGTTCTATGATACTAGCAGAACTAACAAAAGCACGTGGATAATTTTAATTTTATGTACTTTCTGTAGCAGACACACGAGCCAAACTTTTCAAAATTGTTTTGCCAACAACAACAACAACAGCAGCAACGAGGCGAAGAGAAATAATAACAACAAGAAGAGGAATGAAGGAAAAGTAGGAAGAGAAGGAAGAGACTGCAGCAGTCGCTGCTATAAATCTTAGCATACCGCAGGGCGCACAGCAACTTTTGCGGCGCTTACGCTCTGCCCAACCCGAGACTCGCGAATGCCACATTGTGGCTTGAGCAATTTGTGCAACGACAACAGCAGTAGTAGCAGCAACAACAACAACTGAAGCAACTGTAACAACTGCAGCGAGTGCAACTGTAACAACAGTGAGCGCACAAAGTATACATACGTACCACGTAGTTCGTCTGCACACTCACACACAGATATACACAATTGCGAACTCGTCGTCGTCGTCGTCGTGCCGCTTTAGTTTTAGTTTCCACATCATATGATGCTGGGGGTGTCATATTGAAAAAAATTGCTCTCAAATTGGGCCAAGCTACAATGAAACTGAAAAAAGCGCAAAACAAAATGGAGAAAAAAAATATATTTAAAGGAAAATGTCCAGCGGCAGCTACAAAATTTTTGTTTCGCAATTAATTGCAGTGGCTACAATGGCAGGAAAAGAGCGAAAAGCAAGAGAAACAATATTAACAGCCGCTTGTCGAAGAGCGAATACCCTAGATGATCACTTGAAGTGGGGAGGAATGATGTAGACGAGGAGGAAAGATGATCGCGAAGAAGAAGTTAGCTAAAGAACCGAATTAAAAGTACTTGATAAGTGCGTCAACGCAAATCAATAAAAATGAGAAGAAATAGTTAATAAAAGCAATGGGAGAAATACAAGATAAGTGAGGTAGGAAGAAATAGAGGGAGAGCAATAGAAATAGTAAGAAAGTAGCAATTGAAAAAATAACAAAGTAAAAAAGGAGAAAAAAACTGAAATTGCTAAAGAAAAAAAATGAAATTGCTAAAGGTTATAGATACTTTTAATAGGTACCAAAGCATGGGTACCTTAGCATATGGTGCCTAACCATAGCATAGGCAACATAACATAGGCCTCATAGCATAGACACCATAACATAGGCAAAATAGCATAGGTACCATAGAAAATCATCCTCTTAAAGGGTATATGAATTACGATAATTGTGGAGCGAGACCAGCCCACAAATCGGGGTTAAGTAGATATGCAGCATTTGGTATTCGTTCATGTTTTGTACTTTTTGTGGTCAGAGAACTCAGCTGAGAGCGCGACAAATGAGGAGGCGGGCCAGGGCCCGGGGCCGCCTGTTGACAAGTTGATGACAGTTGGCATTTGACCGGACAGGTATTTGGGCAGTCACGAAATGAGTATGTGTGTGTGTGAGTGTGTGCGTGTAAGCATATGTGAATATGTGCGAATACATATGCGAGAATTGTTGATGGCAAGGATTACGATACTTAAGAGCTATGCCATGTCAAAAGTTTATTCACTCCACTCCACACACACACACACTCTAAATGAGAACATTTCGTTTTATGATGGTTGAACTGTCCACTTTACAGTCCATTGGCAGCGTTGCTTTGTTTATGGGCTGTCCCGAAAGTCTTTGGGCAAATGCATTTAAAATGCATTTCAAATGTTATGTTTATCGATGCCAGCGAACATATTATGAATTGCAAATGGCAGAGGAACGGCAGAGAGGATTCCCAATTGAAACATTATCTTCACATGACAACTGCAAATACTGCAAAACTGCGATAACACAACTGTGCAACATATCAACGTGTTATTCGGAAATGTTTTTGAATATTTTTGTATTGTTTATTTGCATGATACGGGGCAGCAGAAACAGCAAATGTCTCTGAGCTCCGAGCTTGTTGCAATCTCTTCACACGGCACTCGCATGGGCCTGTTTATTTATCTTGTTAGCCGCATGCCCAAACACGACAAGTAGACACACCCCCCCCCCCCCATCCCCCTCTCTCGATTTCCGCCCTTTGCAGCATATAAATTAATCAATTGCAGGACACAGATACACACACACACACACACACAGTACACTGGCTGGCCCGCAGGCAAATATTTGCCACATCTGTATAAACTTTGGACAAAATGCCGAATGTGAGTCCGCTGCCCGTAACGAGTCAGTTGGCCATCAAAGCTGCAGCTCAGCTGTCAATTGAAGTCGTCGCTGTCACCGCCATGACAGACAACATCACAAATACACACACAGACACAGTACATACGTACACACACACACGGTCGCACACATGCTGAGTGGGCTGCTTGGGCGAGTGACGTGCCGCTGTAGGCTGTTTGTTGTGTGCTCGTCTATAAATCATGTTAATTACGTTATAGCAAATAATTTGCCTGCACTTCCACACACAGACAGACATACACTCACAAACACACATACATATGTGCATGTAGCCCTGATGCTTTGGTAGCTCAGTTCCAGTTCCCAGCTCCATCTGTAATGCATCACTTATTTGTCTGTTGTCGTCGTTGTGCGGCTCAGCAATATTTGCGGTTGCTCTGAATCAGCAATCAGCTGAACGCGTTGGCCCAGCACAACGTGCCTTTACCGTTACGTAGACCACAACTAGAGCGTAGGCGTTTTCAAACACTGGACAAGTTGTGCTGAACTTCACCCAAACGAACCTGTAAATCATGTTGAACTTCTTTCATGAAATAATGTTCCATTAGTTGGCAACTTTCTGGCAACTTACTCAACACTTTTGCAAGTGTGACAGCAATTGCTGTGACCGTTCTACAACACTGGCGTCGCGCACGGAATTCTATTTGCGTTCATTCAACTCAGCCCCGGCACGACAATAGCCCATGGCAGCCCCTGGGAGTGTCTGCTGAGTGTGTGTGCTGGGACAGGGCTTTAGTGGCGTAGAGGGAATCGGTCGGAAACTGGGACCGTGCCAGGGCCTGGGCCTGGCAGTGTGGGTAAACTGTAAGGAGTAAGTATTGGGTAACGTTGCCCTGGTTTAATTGAGTTTGCCACAGGCAAATAGCTCGACTGACAGTTGAAGTTGCAACTTTAAGCACTTGCCCACGCCCACTGAAGAGTCGTACCGCACTGGGGCACTTCAAGCAGGTCCTTGCGGGTTTGATACCCTGTAATCAGGCAAAGTGACTGGGCATTCAAGTTAGAAAGGTGAATTATCAAAATTTTATGATGAAACTTTAATTTGATGGCAAGCAACGGAACTGTTGCCTTTCTTGGCAGCTTATTCAATACTTCTAGGGTATGCACAGCGCCGAAAGCTGACTAGTTTGCGCCTTTTTTTATTTGTTTGAGCAGACAAGTGGCCATCATAAAGTGGGGCACACAGAATGGACGCACGTCGAGATTTGCACACTCGAAAAAGTGCCTCGCAAGACAATGGGGCGATAGGCCATCATCATTTGGGACAACGCCAGTGCCGGTGCTGGCTATCCACTTATTTGTTGTCCTACATATTTAACCATGTGTTCCATACACACTTATACACACACACTCACATTGTCTGTTGTTTGTCGCTGGCCGTCGTTTAATGCACTGGAAAAATGATTTGACTGCGCCAGTTCCGCTGCCCAATTTGCGGTCGAGTTTCTTTACAAACTTGGGCTCCCACTTATGGGATCCTCTACCGCTGCTCCCCTACCTCACTGACTGACCCCGGCTTTGTTGTGTCAAAGAGAGAGAGAGAGAGAGTGCTTTGTGTGTGCTTCAAATTTATGATTTGAAATGTGACTTTGAAAAGCGAATCTGGCGAAATATCTTTTGCCTTTGCCTTCGTCTTCGTCTTGGTCGTCGTCTTTTGGTTTCATCTTTTCGCTTGCCTTCGTTTCGCTTGACATTTCACTTTTGCCGCTCTCAGAATATTTTTTTTCTTGTGTACGGCATTTCGTTGCCCTTTTGCTGACAAACATATTCGTGTTCTTCTTTTTTTTTTTGGATTTTGTTGTGCTCTTTACTTATTTCATTTTTATTTGTTCGCTCTTCGGGGCTGGTGGTTTGTGGGATATGTTGATGATGCCGTGTTGTTTGTCAAGCATGCGAAAAGATGCTTCGATAGTCGCACTCGTCTCTGGGAAGGACAACCCCAGAGCGGAGCTCGCTTAAAACTTTAACGCAATCAAAAGTTGAATAATTTGAAAAATGCCCCGACCTAATAGAGTTTCCGTCGGCGCTCTCTATGCAAACATTGTTGGAAAGTTTGCTGTGTGTTGTTTATTTTTTTTATCTTTCACTTGGGCTTCGATATTTAGCAAAGGGGGGTAATGTAATTTCAACGGACAATTTGCAGTGCACTAAAAGCTTTGTTGGTAACTGTTTCAAAAAATTGCATTTGTTTTGCATAAAATAAAATTAAATAAAATATATTTCCATGTAGAACTTTTCCTGATTGATTTCTTAAAGTTCAATTAAAGCTATACATATACATATATATATATCGTTCTATATTTTGACATCTTCTTCTGCTTTACTTCGCTCTCTCTTTGTCATCGTCAAGTGGACTCGCCTCGCTTTGCTTTGCAGAGCATGCTTGAGTTCGGTTTGACTTGTGCTATCAGTTGCTTTCATGTTTTTAATTATTTTCTTATGCCTCACTTAAGTACCCCGTTCCAGTCTACACTCTTTACCCCTACTTCTCAGCCCTCCTCCGTCAAGTGCTTTGTAATTTTTGCGGTTTTTAAGCCTTTGTGGTGGAGCCGCCCTGCTTTGGGGCTCTGTATCAATAATGCGGATTTTGGGACTGTCAGTTGCCTGCCGGCTGCTGTTGTCCTTTTGTTATTGTTGTTGCTGTTGCTGTTGCATTGCACTATTGTTGTTGCTGCTGCTGCTGCTGTTGTAGAGATTTAATCTTTAGCTGCTGTGGATAATTGCGGGCTTAAGCATGCGCATAAAAGTCATTACGTTGACTGCCGCAAAACGAGCAATTTAGATTTATTCTAATTAGTGGCCCAGCAGCAGCAGCAGCAGCAGCAGCGGCATCAGCAGCAGCAACAACAACAATTCAAATGCTAATCAAAGCTTCGGGTACAACGAAAGCGTGTCGTGAAAAATGTCGCGTCTTAAAGAGCAAGTTGTCTGGAAAATCTCATTGAATTTGGCAGCAGCTGTTTGCGTTTTGCTTTCTTCTTTTCTGCATTGTTCTACTGCTGCTCCCGCTGTTGGCAGTGGCATATTGCGTATACGCCGCGTGAACGTAGCTGATAATTTAAAATAATTTGAAACGCTTGGACATGTTTATTAAAACCTTAAGCTAAGCGATTTATTTAAATTTTCAGGGCAGGAGCAGCTTGAAGACAGAGGAAACAAGACCTTCTGCTAACAGTTCTGCTTCTTATAAGGTGTCTACCTGTGACTGTCTCTTTCAGTTTCAATTGCTTCGCTTGTTCTCCACACTTCGTTCCGCTTTCCAACTTGACATGCATTGCCAAAGGCAGCACCGTCAGCTGCTATATCATGCGTTATCCCTTCCGAAATCACTTCACAATGTGTGCATGTGTGTGCGTTTGCTTTCTGGATCGTTTCCTTAAATGGGCACTGAAACAATCAGTTATGTGTGCCTTATCTGAGCTCAAGCGACTGCTCAAGCCCACCTTGACATTCATTTTCATTTCTCCGGCCTGCTTTCTTTTATATTGACTTGCTGTTTTAGCTAATGACGCGCCGCCTCCACCAGCAGCAGCAGCAACAGCAGCACCACAAGCACCAGGCAACCACACCCACGCCCCGTTTTCATTTCTCACCCGCCACTCACGCGTGTCCTGTACGCCACGCTGCGTATACGCAATGGCAGTCACTTTGTTTCAATATGCATGCCACGCCCTTACACGCCCACGAATGGCCCTGCTCCTCATGTGGGGTGAGCCCCAAAGTCACTTAACCAAATAAATTTTCAAAAAGAGAAAACAAAAACACGCCGAAAAAAAGCAGATAAGAGAAAACATCGCAGGTTGTTGTTGCTGTTGCTGCTCATGATGCTGTTGCTGCTGTTGTTCTTGTTGTTGTTGCTGTTGCTGTTACTTTTGTTGCTCAAGTATTTATTTTGCCTGAGTGCGCTACAGTTTTTAAGTTTGTTTGCGCTGTGTTTGCAGCGCAACTCAAGGCACAACTTGCAAATATTCATTACAAACACACACACATACAAGCACACACATGCAGCTGATGCTGTGTGTTGCTCACTCGCTCCCTCGCGCAGCCCGCAGCCTGAGCCACATCCACAGCGTAAACTTAATGTGATTAAAATTGTATGGCTGTTGGTGGCTCCTCGCCGGAGGTTGCTTCGCCACCTTATCGCCCTGCACTTTCACCTATGCCACCACCTCACCCCCCCTTCCCATCCACTCTCTTTGGCTGGCATGTCTTAAGAACAAGGGCAACAGCAAAGGCAGCAGCATCGCCAGCTTGCAATAAAAGCAAAGTGTGGCAACGCCGGCAAAACTAGCGTGGCGTCGCCGTCTCGAGACGTGGCAGCCACATCTTAAAGTAGCAAATTTATTTGGCATTTCTTGATTTTATGTTGCGTTTATTTTGCGATTGCGCATACGCCGCATTGGCCGCCCCCAAACGGCAAACAGCAACGTCAAAGGCAGCCGGCACAAGGCAGCCGGCAAGGGGCATTGTTAAAGCGCCGCTTAATGGATGCTTAAATAAAATTTTAAAGCATTTCAAATTTAGTGTCGAGTTTTAGTGTTTGTCATTAGTGTTTTGGCAGGCGTTAAATATTTAATGCTCGCTGCGCCGCCTGTCGAGCGAGGCAATGCTCGCAGCGTCTCTCTTTGCGATGAAAATTTTCGCAACAGTGTTTGTTTTGTGGATAATTAATACCACGTCCAACGGCACCAACGGAGGGAGGGCAGCTACCAGTTTGGCCAGACAGCTCTTGGCAAGTTGACAGAGAGTTTACAACAAGATTCAGTTCAGTTCCCACAGTCCGTTTGCCATTGCTATGCAACGTAGACTTACTCACTTACACATACAAACAGTTGGCCTGGCAATGAGACAAATATGACAGCTAATTGCCAGAGTTTAGTTCGTAATTACAGTTATATTATTAAGCGGTTTCCAAATGAAATTTAATCGCTGAAAATCTTGGCATCATCTGCAACATAAGCAAAAGGGAGCCTTGCTTGTGAATTATTAGTAGAGTGCGTTCAATTTTAATTACATTTGAAGAGAAGATTAGGAAAACGTATGTGAACGGCTTCAATATCTACAGGACTAACAAAAATATAACTATATTGCACTACCCCTTGCAAACTATTAAATATGCAGACATCTTTGCTCTGCCGTCCAAATCTAAAAGAGATTTATGCAAATCCCGCTAAACCACAACTTGAAAAGCAACTCGGCTGCTTCAATTGCACTAATGCCATAACAATATATTTGTGATAAAAGATTCAGCTAATCTATAACTCTTAAGCGGCTCTACGCCCTGGGCTTGGCACACATGCCGAACGGAGACGGAGGCATATGCATAATGAAAGCAGGACTCAATTGGCACAACAATGGCGGAGGGAAGGAAGCACCAAATACAACGTAAAAGTAACCAGAGAATGAGAGCTAAGCCCAATACCCAAAACTTGAACCCAGGCCCAGATGCAGATACAAATGCAGATGCAGAGCCAAAGCCAGATGCAGATGCAGATGCTGAAGCAGAAAAAGAGCACGAGAACGAACAGCAGCAGGCAATGACGATAGCAGAAGGCTATTAAATACACGAGGGAAGCTACTTTTAACCCAAATCTGCGGGCATAAAAGCCATGGCCAACCAGGCTGCCTGGCTGCCTGGCAGCCAAAAGGAGCAGGCCACACATGAGCACAAATAATGCAGCGATGGCCACGTGGAGCACTGCCAAAGCCGGCAAAGAAGTGGCAAGTGGAGAGCAGGCACAGGCACAGACACAGACAAAACGAAACCAGGAGAGAGAGAGAGAGAGCGACACTTGTCTGACAGTGGCAGCAGCAGCCTAGCCTAGCAGGCGTCATCCGGCTGCAGATGCTCTCTAAGCGCGCACGCATACACAATGCCAGGCGAGGCAGTTGCAACCAGGCAGGCACTTTGGCAGCGCCTCGTGCCACAACATTCAGATTCACATGCTCTGGCGTGATTAAGCTGCAATTTTTATACAATATTTACACACAGTGGGTAGTGGTCGCAGTTGGGGGATACCCCCGGCAGGGGGCAAGTGTGGCAAATCGAGCTGTCCGTGGCACATAATGACATTCAGGCACAGTTGCAAATGCCGCCAACAAGCGTCGCCTTGGCGGCTGCCATATAATACAGATATTACAATATGCGGATTATTAGGCATTATGCATGTGTGTGGAAGTCCCCCCCCCTTCACCCTCCCCACACTCATATGTGTGTGTATGTGTGGGCATGCATGTTATTGTGCTAACAATTTCTATTCATAAAAGTGTGTGTGGCATGCAAATTTATTGTATACTTTGCCGCCAAGCTGCGGCATTTTCATTCTGACGATGCCGATGCTGCTGCTGCTACTGCTGCTGCTCCGCTTCGGTTTGGTCTGTTCTGCTCTGCTTTGGTTTTCGTTATCGTTTTTGCGTTTTTCGTTATTCGTTTCGTTCTGCTTTGGTTTGGTTTGGTTCTCGTTTTGCTTGCAGCTAAAGCGAGTTTTTGATTGGGATTTGCATTTGCCATTGGCATGTGTGTGTGGGCGGTAAGCTTGAAAATGTTTGTAGGTATTGGGATTTGGGTGCCAAGGTTTCCCCACTGGCAGTCCTAGCTGTCCAAGCGTATATTGTGTGGGTGCTTCGGTATTACTGGGTGCGAGTGAGTGCCTGCTTGTCATTAGCATCGCATTTGTTGTGCCTGCACAATGAAGTTGCCGGGGATTACATATATATAGCTGTTAAATCCGTCCGAGATTCGGAAATTATGCAATGTTTGACTGAGCGAGAGAAATGGGGAAAATATTTCAAGAATAAATATCAAGCTCTATATATATTGTAGATGGAATGTTCTGTGCATCGTATAGAATGTTCTTTCGTGCTATAAATAGTCCAAAATCAAATCAATTATTAGTTTTTCATTTTCCTTAATGGCTTTTCCACACTGCGAACACACAGCTAACCGATTCAATTTCAATTTGATTGAAAGCAGATCAGTTATATAAGCAGTTTATGCATATTTTGTGGCGTATATTTTCACAGTTTTCAGAGTAGATTCCCCTGCGACAGGGTAAAATAAGCTCGATGGCTTTTCGCTTGAGCCGGAAAGTAGGCAACATTTTTTGATGCTTTGCACTAAGCTCCTCGGCGGCTCGTTAACGTTCATAATGTGAGTGAGCCACACACACTTATACACACACACACACACACACACGTAGATTGGCACTCTCACATACGTATACACGCACCGAAATTGCGTTGGTCTACTTATTTATTTATTTCGCCACTTAAGACTTTAAGTGCCAACAAATGCGACTATGGCAAATAAATTACAATTACACAAAAGTAAATAAATAAAACACAACCAACAACCGGCAATAATACTAGAGAGATGCCCTTAAAAATGATATCATTAAACAAATGAAAAGTGGCAGATAAATAAAAGAGCCAAAGTGTTGTTATTAATTAAGTGGCATTAACTACGGACCGCTTGGAATGCGACGAGCAGGCCAGAGAGAGAGAGAGATCCCACAACTCAACCCAAAGCCCGTAACCGACAGCGAAACCAATTGCAAATGGCAGAGCAAATGAAAAATGAAAAACAACAAAGGCGACACTGAACAAACAACAATCGCAGTTTGCAATGCAAATGACATTTTATTAGATTTAATTGACCATTTTTTGCACTACACTCGCAGTGGGTACGCGGGCTTAGAGCGGAAGAATGTAACACATGAAATATGAACAAAAGCAAGAGCAAGGGATAAAGATAAATTAAAACCCAATCCACTACTGCAATCATCTCTGAATATAGAAGTTAGGGTATTCAACTCTCGCTTAGTCTTTATCTTTGTAGTTCAATTCAATTCTTTTATATTTTACCCTCCAATCACAGCAGCAACAGGCAATGCCTTTCCAGTTTCTGTTAATAAACTATATGCATATATATTTTTTTGTCGTATCTCTTTCTATTGTTTTTTTACTGTATATTCTTTTTCTGTCTTCGTTTCATTCTGTGCTCCCTGTCGCTGATGCGACACAACACAAACGATATAAAAATATTGTCATACCACAAAATGTAATTTTAATTTGAAATTTCCATGGGAACCCGCGTTTGAAATTGAACACTTGACAACATTCGATGTAATTTGAAACGAGGGAGAAAACCCATCGGTTGCCATTTACCGCACACGTGACAGGCTTTTCAGGCCTTAAACTGAGCACAGTCTGCGCACTGCTGTGTGCGTTCAAAATTGAAAATGAAACAAGCTTTGGTTAATAACATTTAAGCCTGACATTATTGACTGTCAACGGTTAACAGTCTCATTGAAAACAGAACGTTAAATTTGCTATAAAATTATATAGAAATAATTCAAATCAGAATAATCTTATGCCACGCAAACAGTCCAATTTAAAATAAACAAAAATAAATAATTAGATAGTCAATGTGGAATTTGAGAGCTCTAGCCAAATCAAAAGTTCAATTAACATTTGACAAAAATTATCGAAATCAAAAAGCATAAACATTTGGCAAACAGATATTCGCATTGACTCTTTGTCAAAGGGAAATTTGATATCCATATCTACAACATGTAAGACCTACCCCAATCCATTTATCATTTATTTCATTACTGTGCGCCCCTTTGATATACCCGACCAGTTGCCAAAGCACACACAAATTGTGCAAATTTGTCAGTGAGACGAGAGTGAAATTGTACCAACTATCGTTTTGCAACCATCAATCTATTTACGCAATTAGCACATGCCAGCTGCCAGTGCGTGCACGTGTGTGTGTGTCTGTTTGTATTAGGCATGATATTCATAAAGCAGTTCTATGGCAAGTAATAGTCTCTGAGACTTCAACGATGGGACGAACAATGGGACAAACATTTGCAATGCCAGACGAAGTCGTAAATAAAACAATGCGAATGCATTGGCAGCAAATTAGCAAACTGCACCACGACAACAACAATACCGACTGACAACTGTAGTTTCAGATTGGACCCCTAACTGATTTGTCACCCGTCCAGAGTCAGGGAAAAACCCCACACACAGATGACCCTGCCTAATAATTTGAAATTCACAGATATATCGATACGTTCATCTAACTAAGTGTGAGCTAGTTTAAGTGTAATTATCTACTGGTGTGTGAGTGCCTGTGTGCGTGTGGGTGTATGTGTGTGAGAGAGTGTATGTGTCATATTCATTATACAAAATGCATGCCATGCCAGCTGGCAGGCTATTGTCGAGAACTGCCTGCCGGCGAGTTGGCAACCCGCAACTGTTATTAAACATTAATTTATGCATTACTAGAGCGCTTAAATTAATCAGTAAATTGCATGCAGCATATACTCACACACACGTGTACACTGTACATAATCAGACACACACACGCACACACATGTTCATACTCTCACACCCACACAGACAGGTGAGGCAGACAATACACGTCGCTGGTGGCTTAAAACAAATTAAATGGCCACAAAAGCTGTTTGCTATTTGACAGTCCCTTCGTTGTTTTCGCATTTTGTTTAAACATTTATGAGCGGTATTTAAATAAGGCTGCAATTCTCCTTTCCCTCCAAATCAAATTGAATTCCACATGTGAAAAGTAAAGTCGTTGAATTGAATATCAACTTTAAATAAAGAATTTCTGAAAGGAAATTACAAAGTAAAATTTTTATTTATTTTACGAGAGTTCCAATACGTAGAAACTTGAAATTTCCAGATTCAGAAGTAGTATACTATATATTGAATTGAATCTTGTCAATAAAGAAATTGACACATCAATAAAGAAAATAACACATTTTGTTCGTTACTCCAGCTTTAACTTTATTCAATATTTACTTCCATCTCATATCACATTTCTTACTATTACTTTTCCAAAGAAGAACCAGATATTAACTAATTGCATTTACTTATCTCATTTCTTACACCATTTCCGACTCTTTGCAGGCAACAATCGTCGAACTCACCTTGTGAAGACAGCGTGCAAATTGTATTCTCGCTTTAGGTAAGTGCTACTTCAACAGCAAGTTGAAGGGATTGAGGGAGGGGCTAAATCTGTTCAGTTGCTGAGCAATTTGATTTACCTGCTCAGCTCATGGATCATGGGTAATCGTATTTCTCGCAGTCCTGCTCCAGCTTCGCTCAGTTCATAAGGGCAACTTTGATTTGGAGCGGTCAGGCAGCTGCAATGCCTGCAGAGGAAGCTTACCACTACCCACACCCCCTCCACCACACCCGCATACTATTTTATTGTATGAATGCCGTCTGTCCGTCTATCTGTCTGTCTGTCTGTCTTTCTGTCAGTCCATCAGTCAGTCAGTCTGCCCGTCTGTCGCTGTCTGCCTCAGCCCTCGCCTCTTTTCGGCTCGACTGAATGATAAATGGCTGACATTGCGGTTGTAGGCAACATTAAGCGTTGTTGAAACGCCACAGATTGCAATTGTTGGCCCCATCTACAGCAGCATGCACGCCCCCTTCCCTTATCTACCCCCATTGTGTATCCTCACCATGCCACAGACTTGATTTTTTATGCGCTTCTCTTGCACTCGTCAAAGTTTTGCGGGCTGCTTTTTGTGCTGCATATTTCCAGCAAGAGTTGCGAGATTCTCTGACAGACAGTAACTTGTAATTTGTAATGTTCAGAGTGCCCGTTGTTGCTGCTGTTGTTGTTATTGTTGTTAACTGTTACCAGCCAGCAGGCAGTGCTAGTGCAGGTCATGATTTTGAAATGAAATGCATTTGTGAGCTGATTTTTTGCCCCGATTTAATGATGTTTTATTGAAGCGCCTCGCTGCACTTTGAATGAAGCCGCTCTTCAAGTGCCAGCTCCAGAAGCTCTATTCTACTTTCCTCTCTCTCTCTCATTCTCTCCTCTACACTCCTTCTCAGCCCCTATCAATCCAATGGTGTCCGAGTCTAGCGCATTACAATATGACTTTAAGTTGTTGCAGTACATTACTGAAAATTGCTTCAAGCCAAACCAATATTTTACTCTCTATAAATTATAAACTAGTACTCGTAGTATATTTATAGCGGATATGTCAGTTTATATAATTGCAGATAAGTACTTGCAATATTGCATCACTTTAAGCACTTTAACAAACACTGCTATCTGTCTATTTCTCTCTGTCCTTCTCCTTCTCCACATTCAATGAAAAACTAATTGCATTTTTGTGCCATCAACTCTTGTTTTTGTCCTCACGCTCTGATCAAATCTCTATTGACGTCTAATATTTGCCAGTTATATTAATTTGTAACTGTTTTTCACGCTTTTCTTTTTGCCATCCTTGTTGTTGTAACACAATTTGCTGGCATTCATTTAATTTGTGCATCTAATTAGGGCCAATTATGTGATTAAAAATAATCAAAAACGGGTTGGCAAAAAAATACAGATATTACATATTTACGGAAAAATGAAATTTGTTGCCGTCGCCGCGGCCCTTTAGATGGAGCCATAATTCATGCACACACAAATCGGGACACGGGACACATTATGAGCCGCATAATAAATGCCAATTAATTATGACATCGGTTACAAAAACAAAATCAAAAGGAAAGCTATAAAAATGATGCAATGCTCGACTGGCAGATGATCTGTAGAGCGAAAGAAGATAGATCCAATGTAAGAAAGATAAAAGTAAAGTGAGAAAATATCTTTATAATGGGAAATACTGGAAAAGTGTCATACAAAATAGTCTATTGCATGAGCTACTGTGTGTGATTTTCTTACAGGGTATGCGAGTGCTAGAGTCTGTCAATTGCCACACGCCCGCAGACATGCACAAAAATAATATGTTAAATGTATGACATACATGCTGTATACATATGTACATATATTACACACACAAATAGCTATTGAAATAATGACAGCAAAAATATTGTGATGACTTTTTAATTAAAAGCAACAAAAATTACCAAAGCGCTGAAAGCGATTGTAGTCGAATTGCAATTCGATTGTTAATGGATTTTCATTAGATTGGATCTTATCGAAATTGCGGTTGAATTGTGGTCACACTCAGGCAAGCACACACAAACACACACACCTCTGCATGGATAGACATGTGTGTATGTGTGTGTGTGTTGGTATTAGCACCACGAATAGAATACACGAACATGTGTTAACTTTTCACTCCACACGTGCTGCCCGCTGGCCATGGCGACACCCATTGAATTTAATCTAGTTTAATAGATCACTTACCCAACGGGGGTGGACTGGCAATCGGCCTAGTTGCCACGAATTTGCATTTGCACTTGAGCTGACATATTACCCATAAGTAACGTTGACAACAACCAGAGCGACTCATCTTCAGTTGAGATTGGCAAACATGTTGACAATATGCGGCGCTGTCAGGGACCGATGCCCCGTTATTAGCCAACGCCAACGTCGACTACGACTGTGGCTGCGGCTATGACTTCGTCTTGAGTTCGTCTTGCCCTTTTGCTGCTGTTGCTTTTGGCCAAAAAACAAATGGCTGTTTTATGGCTAAGCCATCAACCACAAACTATGCTGGCCCAAGCACAACACACACACACACGAAAACATATTCGTCTGTTTTCGTGTGTGTTACTTTTGGGCGCTTGCCATGTGCTCACGCCATCGTTCTGCCGTTTGCTGTTGGCAAAAGTTCTAATTTTTCAAAGCCACAAAATAAAAAACACATTTCTTATTACAAATCGAGCGACCCGCGTGCCAAAAAAATATGCTACAATCCTCTCGCTTGCCACCAGACGCCGCCCGCCCGCATACTCCCTGCCTATCCAT
Organism: Zaprionus capensis; assembly: GCA_018903675.1. Lineage (NCBI taxonomy): Eukaryota > Metazoa > Arthropoda > Insecta > Diptera > Drosophilidae > Zaprionus > Zaprionus capensis. The sequence continues at coordinate 7,505,689 of JAEIFN010001073.1, read as the reverse complement.
ATCCCTGCAGTTTACTTTCCTTGCGTATACTTGATATGCATATGTATGTGTGAGTGTATGAGCTTCTGCCTTATACTCTTACTTTGAGCATGCAACGAATTTGTTAGCAGGCTTAACAACGAAATGTTCAGAGCAACATAACCTTACTTTCTTGTTAGGTTATTTAGTGCAATATAACCTTACTTGCTAGTTAGGTTATTTTTTCAGTGTCGGAATACGCTCACTTCAACGGCACACTGCACACTTTATTATTGTTATGTTTGTAATGAAACATGTTTACCTTGTTAACCCACTTAAATTTAAATTGAAAATGTACCTATGCTACTTTTTTCAACCCCTTCGAAATAAGTGCCTATCTTATTTACTAGAGCATTTAGTCAGCGTGCTTTTCAAAGATTGATTTTCTTTGCTTGTTATTTTTATTCCCATCCTCTGGTTGTTTTCGTGCTTCTCTCCTTTTTCATTTCATAAGTGAAATGGGCGACCGAGCAACCAACTGACGCACTTATTTTGCGCTTTGAATCCAATCACGTACCAATTTTCCAAATTTAACCTTTTTGAGCCGGTTCGGCTCGGCGGTTGGGCAGCAATTGGCGGCAATTGAACTCGCAACGAGCTGCCGCTATGTGACTGAGCCGATGCTGCGCTACGAGTCTCTGCTCTGCTCTGCTCAGCACTGGTGTGTGTGTGTGTGTGTGTGTATGTGGTCTGGCCGGGTCTGAACTGGCCTGGTGGTGTGGTCTGTTGCCAATAAAAACCATTTGCCAGAGTGAAATTTATATGACCGCGTCAATAAAAAACAAAAACGAAGCTGCAGAGCGAGCAAAAAAAAAACAAGAGAGAAAGACAAGAGAACTGCTGCCAAATGATATTCGTGGCTGGGGTAACTGCTCTCGCTCTTTGAACCGTTTCAATTGACCAGCGGCTTGCAACGAGGCCTGAGTCTCCACTTCCCACTACCCTTTTCTTTGCCTCTTCTCTTTGCTGCGCCCAACCCTTTCGGGTACCTGCGCCTTGCCTGCCTGCCTGCCTGATTGGGTGCTCCCTTGAAGCCATTGCCGAATTCAGGCCAATTTCTACGGGCTGCACTTTGTTGCCCTTTGCCTCTTTTTGCCATATTAATTTCGAAAGCTGCGTTATTTGAGCGGCCGCACGATTTTGCCCTCAACTTGCCAGCTTTCCTAGCTTCAACCCACACTCCGCACCACACTTCTTGATCAGCCCCTTCTGGCTTGCTCTTGTTTCCGCAAGTTCTTTGGTGTCTGTTTGGCCCGTCGATGCCTGTAAGCGACACCATAAAATATTGAATGTGTTAAGCACAAGCACACGCACATGCAAACGCACACACACTTACACACTCAAAGGCCTGTACAGTGCACTCACTCACTGACTCACTGACCTCGCCAAACTTTGACCCCATCGATGGGCTCTCCTCTTGCTTCCCTTCCTCTCTCTCTCTCTCTATCCCTCCCTTTCTTTTCGTTTCACGCTGTCTGCACAAATGTTTTCTCTCACTTTTGGCTTTTGTTGCTTTAGTACTTTCCTTACCCCTCCCCACTCCACTGCCTTGGACAGGCTGATGCTTCATTTTCTTTATTTTTGCTGGCAGCACGCGCATTACATTACATTACATGAGCGTAGCAGGTCGCTCGAGGTCTGCGGGTCTCGGCTCCAGATCCATGTCCGTGTCTGCCTTGAAGGGCTCTGCCACGGCATGGCCCCGGCTCGGGGCTCGACATTTTCTTATAACACTTTATGCCATTTCGCTCTTGTTTCGGCACACTCAACACACACACACACACACCTCCTCCCGTCCCTGGGAGTGTGGCTCGTTGTTGAACAACTCATTGGTCTGATTGATGGAACTACTTATGTGAGTGTAAGTGAATGCAAGTGTTAATGTTACAACTTTTCCTTTGTCTTTGCAATGGTAATAAATATACATGTTTTTATGGCATATAGATTCGTGAGTAGTGTCGGCCAGAGAGGGAGAGAGAGAGAGAGAGAGAGAAGTTATGTGAGCTCTTACTTCACCATATAGTTTCCCTTTCTTGCTGCTTCTCTCTTTTTCTCGCTCTCGCTCTGTCTCTGTCTTCTTTGATTTCTATTCAAAGATGCCTTGAAACGTTTTCTGCATTGATTATTTTTTTGCATCAGAAATTCTTTCACAGTTTCTTTAGATTATACATACATTTCTTCTATCCCTTTTCCATTCACCTTACCAGTTACCTTTTCAAACTATTCTCCCATTCTTCTTGTTGGTCTCTATTAATTCTCTTATCCCGCACACACTACACTCATCTAGTATTCATGAATAGTACTCACGACTGTTTAGCACAACACAAAGTCGATTTAGCTGGCACTTTGGCATTAGGCAAAGGGATTTTCGTTAGAGCTTCTATAACGCCCGCCCCCCCCATCAGAGCCCTACGACTTTACCCATTCACGTGTTCTTTATGGTTGCTCATTGCGATTTCTATCCGCCGGCTTGAGCCACATTTCGGGTACAAATTGATGCCATATGTTCGACATTTAATGCCCCTCTTTGGCCAGTGCCATTACGCAGTGGATGGTGGATCGCGCTGCGGAAAGGCGCCATTCTGCAGATACGCTTTTATGTTCGCCCTCTCTCTTTCTGTTACTCTCCTCTGTTCTCTCTCTTTTTAATGCAGTTGCTGCATAATTTGTGCACGCGTAAGTCGCCTGCATTATCCGGGCTATAAATCGGACACGGGCTTTCCACGGCACGCGGTCAAGCAGTTAATTTTCCCACAGGCTCAGCTCGAATTGCAGAGACTGGCAACGTAACTGGCCATGGTCAGTGCCAGAGCCACTTGAGTGGCATTCAAATTACGTTTCATTACGTTTATTGATACGTAATTCACCTCTAGTATACGAGAATCCTTCCTTCCTCCTACGCCCTCCCCTACCCCCTTCATTCCCATCCCAAATCTTTCTCTGCACCTACTTTATCTTTTTTTCTCGCTTTGCCAGGCTTGTTGATGCCCAAACTTTTGAATTCAATTTGTTTGCCAACAGGCAGGCTGCCAAACCCGATGCAAGTCGTGGATTGAGGGGCAACTGGGGAAAGTGGGCAGTGGCGTGTGGCCCGCTTAGCATTTGCCCGGGCTGTCGCTGTTCCGAAAGTTATTGATTTAATTCGTATCTGGGGAATGCTTAATCAAAAAATATACCCGCCCGCCAATTTGTTAGCCCCGATATGCGAGTGTGCTTCTCTTCTCCTTTCTCCCTCTCTCTCTCTCTGTGTCTGGCCAAGCTCGTTACACTGTTTCCAGATAGTTTTTCGCCGACTTCTTTGCTGCTTCTCATCCTTCTGGCACCCTTTCTCCTGCCATCCGTATTTTTTGTTTGGCTTCGTATCGATTGGCTCATAATTTCCCCACGGCTAGTTGGCCACGCCTGAGCTGTCAATTGGACGTCACTCAATCGGGTAACACGGCCAGTCAGTCAGTCAGTCGATTGGAATTTGTTCTCTCATTGTTAAGCACAACTCAAAACGTAATAAAGTTAAGAGATTTAATACAGATCCATAGAAATACAAATAAGTTGAGCGCAGAAGTGCTGTCAGTATTATATTTTGTCTTAAATTAATTTAGATTACACAAGAATTAAGATTTGTCAAGTATTCTAGTATTATTATAACATATTAACATTACTAAAAACTAATCTAAATAGAGCGCAACTTGAACTTCCCTAAACACCGATTGCACTGCAGAATAATTTGCAAGTGACCACATTAAGTGGCCCTAAAGACTTGCCCATATGAAATGCGTATACATATAAAACCAAGTTGCGTTGCCCTCATATGAAAAGAGTGTGAAAAGAGTGTGAAACGAGCAGCAGTAATAGCCCAGACAACATGGACGGGAGGAGCAAGACGAAAGAGATCAAGTGCCAGTGTACTGGATGCTGGTCAGACTGTGGGCAAGGGGTCAGTTTGAGGGTCTGGTGACAAGAGTCGTTGCGGTTGCTGCTCAGCACTGCAAGAGATTTTACCACATGCAAGTAATTTAAAATTTATAGATTCAAATTTGAAATGTTTCATAAAGTGGTCAGAAAAAAAAACAAAAAATAAAGAAGGAGAAAACAACAACAGCAAAAAACTGAGAACAGTGTACTGTGTGGCCAACAATGTTGGCAAAGTTGGTGGCTTTAAGGCCAGCTTAAGCCATGGGGGAAGCACTTTAGGCAGCCAGTTAAGCTCGGTACGTGGTACGTTTAATGGAGTGTTCTAATGGCTGCAAAATGCTCGAGCAGAATGGGCCAAATTCATCCAGCTCCCAAACAGCCTGATGAATACAAATTGCAATAGTCGTAGCATGGACTGCTAGATGCAGTTTCTGAAAGAACATACGGCTAACAAACGATAAACGATTCTATTTTATTTCACATATTATATATTGATATATTTAAACATAAACAATGGAATAGAGATTATAAAGAAATTGATGAATAAAGAGAGTTAGATGAAGAGTCTTCCATAAGTGGGATTGAGCCCTTGCTAGAAATCTTTTTGAGACTGCATATCAACTGGCGGCAGACTAGTCGAAGCCAGTTTCGATTCTACTAGGGGGAAATCTCATCAGATCTAGTTGTGCTACTTGGCTCTGTTTTGCAGCACTTGAATGCCTCAAATTGTTACGTTTGCGTCCAGTACTTTGTAGCCTCACCTGGCAACCACTCCAAACTGCCAACGAACTGAGCAAGCAGAAACAGCAACAGCAATAACAACAGCAACAACACTTTCAAGCTGCATTGCCAACAATAGTGAGCGCAACTAGGATGAGCAAAACAAGACGAGAGCGAGAGACGGGAACGGGGCAGCAGATGAAGATGGCTCTTCAGCGCTCACTGCGCTGAGCTAGCAAAGCAAGCAGTTTCAGTGCAAAAGGTGCAAAATAAGAATGGCCAACAACAAATAAAACTGGGAAAAATTCTGCCACACGACGACAACAGCAACAACAACGACAATAACAACAGCAGCAGCGAGAGAAGAGAGAGAAATAACCGGGCAACAAAAATAACAACTACAAAAGGCAACCAGAGCTGCTGCGGCAGTTGGCAATGTGGCAGTGTGGCAGCGTGGCACAAACTTTTGAATAATTTATCTGGCGCTGAAAGGACGTTTTCATTAAAATTCGCCAACGTATTTAAAGTGCGAGATAACTCCCAAAGAGACGATTATTCAAGTGAGTTCATTTGCCTGCTAGGAATGCAAAATGCCACGATGCTACAGCGACTCTATCACCGTCTCTCTCTCCCCCCCCCCTCTATCTCTCTCTCTTTTATTCTCTGTCTCTTTCTTTCTGATGTGTGTGCAAATGACAACAGCAATGTGTAAAGTACACAAAAATATTTCGTGGCTTGCAATTTTCGAAACGTTTCATCGTATACCCAAAAGGGTAAAGCGCGCATCGAATCAGGATTGGGGGAAGGTGGGTTGATGGAAATAAACCCCGAAAACAGGCAACGCTGACTCGTACAAGAGCTTAAGTTATTAAATTTAATATCCGAAACGATAAGTTTTTTTATTGACTGTGACATTTTGTGAGGCGAAAAAGAAACACTGAAGAGAAGAGTGCATGCTGTATTTGGTTTAACCCCTCCCCCCACAAGCCTCCTCCTTTTTTTGGCAGTTATAATATTAATTAAAAACTTGTATTCCCTTTGGCAAGCTATCATTACAGGGTATTGTGCAGTCAATCAGTTTGCAGTTGTGCAAACATTTTTCACAGTTTATGTTTTCAATATTCAATGCTGGTCACAAAACACTGGGGTAAGCAAGGGTAGTGCACTGTTGCAGAGGGTGAGGAGAGCAAGGGAGGGAAGGGGGTGAGGTGGCAGAGGAGCATGTTTACCCTGGCATGTCGTTGGCAAGAAAATAGTTTACTTTTTGAAGGTACCAAATGCGATGCTGAAATTGTTTTACATTTTAATTTAATTCGATTTTTTTTCTCCCTCTCTCTTGCTCCCTCTCCCTCTCTCTCTCTCTCTTTCTCTCTCACTCTTTCAATGCTTCCCCATCAGCTGGAAAAGCAGCATTTGCCTTGTTTGTAAATTTAGTCCAGGGTGCTGAGGGAAAACTGAAAAATGAATACGAAAACGAAAACGAATATGAGTGCGACGAGGAGTGTTTTTTGAATGTTGCCCATGTTTGTTATTGTAACGCGCCTTTATACTTTGTGTACCATGTCCGACTATATATATTTTCGTACAATTGTAATGCGCTTTTTGTGTTCTGCTACCATTTGTTATTATTAACATGAACAAAATTCGCATAAGCGTTGCCCTCCCCCTCCCTGCTCTTGCTTAATTAAAAAACAAAAAAAGCATAATCCCCTCTGGGTAATTCTCAATTTGGTGTATTCACATTTTTTGCAATGTTGATTTTCGTGTTGATTAAATGACAGAAATATATATGCAGATAAAGCTGTGACAAGCGTTGTGAAAATAATAAAAAGTTGCAGTACAATTCGAACTGTTTGAACTGATTAATAAAGTGAAGAAGGTTAAGCCAAAAAGGCAAGGTGAAGATAATTCAAAATGTTATATGTGCTGCCATTCACTGTTATCCCCATCGCCAAATGCACTTCGTATCATCCGGGGAGCATCTGGCAAACATATACTTAGTAGAAGTCCACTCGATGGCGCTGCAGTTTGGCATTTGCATAGTAATTGCATTTTATGGCTAACATGCTAGAGGTTTATGGCTCTCATTACTTATGTACAGGCTTAATTCTCTGTGCAATCATCATTGCATATCTCTCAGCTCAGCTCAGCTCTCGGGCTCTCTTCTTTGGGCTCTCCTTTGGGCCCGTTTGTCAACGGAGCCTGGCACCGGAGCACATAAAATAAATTTAAATTCACGAACAGATCGAGCGGACACTTAAAGCGCCAAGATGCATAATTTAGTTAATTCTATTTTTTGCACGCTTCTCTCCTGGTTTTTGTTTTGTTTTGTTTTTGTTTTCGCTTCTTTTGTTGCTTGTTTCAACGCTGAAATATGGCGCATTCGCACAGCGCTGCCATTTGCTGCGTATCTCTCGTAAATATCGCGTATACGCCGTGTTGTAGCCGACTGTTTACGCTGCCATCGCCATCGCTGCCGGATGCTCAGTGTCCGTGCTCATGCTTGTGCCCATGCCAGCAATTGAACATGGCATGGGGCAGGCATGGTGAGGTGGGGCGCGTGTTCTGTTACCGTTTGGCTACATAAATGCAGATCCATACAGGCAGCCCGCTCTGCAGCCAGCTCTGAACAATTTCTTTCGCCGTTGCTGCATCGTTTCATCGCGCAATTTCCGCACAAGTGTTGGCAATATAAAAATAGCGACAAAATATAAAAGTAATTTATGGGCGCTTTTTCCATATCATTTCTGTGCATACATATGCATGCACCGGTGTGTCTGTGTGTATGCGTGTGTGTGTTTGCAGTTTGTGTATCTGCTGCTTGGGTAGCTTATAAAAATGCATTCAAAATTGCTGTTGAAAGTATGAAAAATGCATGCTGATGCGCTCGTTTATATGCACAAACTGCATTTAATTTATTAATACAAATATTTTGAAGCGCACACAGCCACCCACAAAAACCACCCCACCACGCCCTCCCCCCTCCCATGCTGACACCTGCCCACTTCTCGGGTTGCTGCCCACTCCAGTTTCTAGTTGACTCTACAATTTTCGGGGCAAACTGTCATTAATTATGCATGTTTTTAAAATGCCTGTTGCCACCTGAGCGTTTAATATGCCGTTAGCTCAATCATGTGTGCGTGTTTTGCCATCCATGTGTGTTTGTGTGTGCGTGTGTTTATTTGTGTGTGGCTTCCTGTATGTTGTGTTTGTGGTCAAGATTGACAGCTTTTTGGCAAAACGGCAAATTTCCGCTATGGCCGCTTAAATATTTCATTGACTCAATCCGCACACACACTCGCACATTTGCAGTGCAACAATTTCAAATTTGATTAATCAATTTTCAAATTAGCTGGCCATGGAAATTACACGACGAGTGTCGCGGCCAAAATAACCCAAAAACAGTCAAATTAATTTTTGTGGTCCCATTCATTTCGTTAATGTGCCCCAAATCAGATCTGATAACATAACCATGTGGCTTACCGCACACCCGCATGCACATGATAAACAATCACACACACGCACACGAGTGTATAGAAAAAGTCAGGCCTGTGACAAGTTCTACAACGTTACGTTTATTATTACTCGTGTTTATTTTGAACACAGTTTTTTTTTCGCTTATCGATTTATCGTGCAAAAAATCGTTGTAGATTTTTAATTTAATATATGCAAACATGGGAGCCCTGATTTAACTTTGCCAAAACGTACTACGTGCGGGCGGGATCCATTTATATTTACATAGTTTATAGACCAAGTTTTTTTGCTCACAAAATCAAGTTGATGCGAGAGTAGGTTACACGCAGTCATACCCTATATGCTAAGCATACTCAAAGAGCTAGTGACTAGTGAGGCAGTGCCACTTTCATTTCAATACCCTGCATAATATGCAAATATAGTTGTGATTTTTATATATAGTATGCATTCTTCTTATTATTATTATTGTTATTCATGTCAGTCAAAGGAGCTAAAGCTATTTGTGCAATGCAGTGAGGCATATTTTCATGACTTATTAAGTATGCAGAGTAGACAGAGACGGCAACAACAATTTAAAAGTTAACAAATAAAATTATGCAAACGTAAAAGGTGCAGAACAAATTTACACGACAACTACAAAGTGGTAAGGGGAAAAAAAGAAAAAAACAACAACAACAGAACGAAGAACAAATGGCAGCAAAAAATGGAATAACGTCGACTTTATAATGTGGTACGAAAACTGTTGTCGGAGTGTAAAAATGTCTATTTACATAGTCATGCATCATGCACACAGGACAGAGAGACAGAGAGAGGGAGAGAGAGAAAGCAGAGGAAACAAGAAACGTTTAGATTTGCGCACACGTGTAGAAAAATTAAAATATCTACCTATATATAGTATATATACATATAAAAGTTCATAAATTTGCGACGCGACACTCGTAGCCAGAACGAGGCACAGATTGCGGCAAACTATTTGGAAAATAAAGTGCACCACAGCAGCAGTTGCAGCCACAACAACAACTTACGAACTGGGGGCCAGTGTAAATGCAAATAAATCCCCAAATGTAAACTCCCCAAAAAGTATGCTACACTAAATAACTGCAGCAGAGGCAGCAGCAGCAGCAGCAGCAACTGCCTCAGTTTGAAGCACGTTCGCAGACGTCGCCGCCTGCTGCGGCGCTGCATGGCTCGTTTGCTTGTTAAAAGATAACTGTAACTGCACACATCGCCCCACAATGCAAAATATGCCCACAAGTGGACAGGTGCGTCCACAACAAAATATACATAAATATAAATATGTAGCTGAAACTGAAGCTGTCGCTCCACAAAAGACTGGCGAAAAATATGCTAAAATCTATACAAATATTGCCATAAAATAGGAATAACTCAGCCTATAGCACACAACGAGCTTAGATAACGCGCCTGATCAAACTGTGACGCGCACAAGCTCTTCAAAGTGCGACCTGCTGAATTCCCAGTGGCGGAAGGGTCACAAAGAGCACAACATTAAAAAGAGAGAACAAAACAAAAAAAAGTGGAAGGCAAAGGAGACAAAGATACAAAGGGACAGAGGCTGGTAGCCAGGGGAAACTGAAAACTAAGTGAAACATAGCCGCACACGTGCTGAGTGCGCATTTACGGACCGGAAGTCGCATAATTCCGAAGCGGAAACAACTGATTTGATTGTATTTCACAGCAACAGCCATGGCGGCTGCTTAATGAGCAACTTTTAACTTGCAATTAGCAGTGAAGGCTTTAGGCCGGGCCCCACTTTCAGCTCGGCGCAGTCGACCGACCGACCGAGCGACCCAGCTGGCTAGCTGCCCAGCAGCTATCCGACTGACCAGCTTGCGGTTTTTCCCCATTTCACTTTCATTATTCATATAAACTAACCAACAACAAGAACAGCGCTCACTTTTTAATGCGCAGCAACTGTTTTTAGAGCCTTTTTCCAGTCCCTTTCGGTGCTATTCCGCCACTCTGGCAGCGCTCTGGCGACACGCGAGTTTCACCCAAGCTATGTCGACTTACGAGTGCCCTATAGGGAAAAGGATTCACAAGTAAGTCATGCAATTAAAGACACTGTTGCCAGAGCTGTTTGCTATGAGACTGAGAAAAGTTTTTTTATTAAATCAACATTGAAGAATTGTTAATGTGTGGAGCATTTATTGCAATCCAATATATATACAATATTTAAAAAGTAAATATATATGCTAGTTATTGTGTTAGTTAAAGTTTTAATAAATTTATTTCCATGTAATATTATAATTGGAAATATATTTAAATTACAAACTAAAGTCAAAAGGTGTACCTTACTATATTATACAATTGATTACATGTTGTTGGGTTTCTATAATTATTATATTTTAAATAGAAACTACAAGTTAAGACTGCTTTTGAAAGTCGTATTTACATATGTGAGATGCGCTCAGTATTCGTTGTGATCCATTTAAATAGCGTCAACTGTGTCTTTAAAAGGCTTTTAGTACCCTTTCTTTTAATGAGACAAATTAACAAAGTAATCCGGCTTTTATATACCCCACGTAGCACGAATACATACACACATACTGTACATATACATATATAGTCTGACTGTCTGTTCTATATCTGTTTATTTCTCTGGTCTGGCTTGACTCGCAGCATGTGTTTATGTTTGTTTGTGCAACACACATTTGCCACCGTTCCGTTCTGCATTCGCCATGCATTATCAACACAGATTTTCACTTTATGTTTGTGCTGCCTCTTCTGCTTCTGCCTCTGCTTCTGCTTTTGCTATGTTACGGCAAAGTTAATGTAAAATCGCAAACTTTTCGAGCATTTTATGGACAGAGGATACAAACCTTTGACAAGCTTGGCAGTCATAACTTTTAATGCTCTTGTTGGCTGTCATGTGGCACGCCCATATCTAAAAACGCCCAGACGCCCAGCGACAGCAGCAGCGACATTTGCAGCTTTACAGCTTGCCACAATGAAACTTTGTTGCCACCGCTCGTCGATTGCTGTTTTCTGTTTGCTGCTTGCTGTTTGCCGTGTTGTTTGTTTGATGCTTTTCAATGGCAGATTTCCTGCTTCCTGTTCGTGTCGGGGGCCTGAAAAGTTTCGTCTTCTTCTGTTTTCTGTGCGCTATGCAGATATTAAAATGGTATAAAACTGGACCGACAACAACAATAGCCACTCTGAGGGGGGCAACAACAATGGCGAGCTAATTAAAATCATTTCATAAATTTGCCATTCCTTTGGGTACACAGCAGCAAAGTGGCCCAAAGTGGCTGACAAACAACACCAAGTCGCTGCCAGCCTGGACGCTTGAACCCAAGGACACCAAGGAACACCGTTGGAGGGAGGGGAACGGGGGCAAGATGAGGCTTGGGTCACCGGATGGACGCTTGAGCCTGCGGCGAGGCCGCGCCACGTGCAACGAGCGCGTCAAATAGGAATTCATTAACAAAACGTTACACAAAATTTTAATTAAATATTAAAACATAAAACATAAAACTTGTGCGCAATATTATATAATATTTTTGCCCCATTGTTTTTGACATTTTAAGCTCCAATTGATGAGGCATATATATCTATAATATATATACTCTATACAAGTATTTTGAGTTAGAGAAACTTTCATTTAAGTTTGTTGCCAACATTTCTATTTAGTACGTTCCGTGTGTGTCGTTTCTTTCATTTCTATGCTACCAATTGTCCATTTAATTAGTCGCATTCACAGCCAGTTGGCCAGCACAGACGTCATAGTTTGGGGTGCTTAGTGCAGTGCTAGAGAAATTACGCATACGCCCCGACTGCTTCTCAGTAGTCGATGACACAAAAAAAACTTGAAAGCGACTGCATGTCTTTAGGGTCTACCGGAAATACTGAGTGTACCACAAGCACACGCACACTCACACTCGCACACACAGACAAATACATAAGCATATATACGCTCCGTTTGCCTAAGGCATTTAATGTATCTTTAATTTCCCCAGAGGTTTATGTCGCACACAATCAGAGAGGTGGCAACCTCGTGTGAGCATATCACAAGTTGCTACAGCACGGGGTAGACCAATAGCAACACCTGACCAAAAGAAACATATAAAAAGCCCATGTTAAGCAAGCATTAAAGAGAGTTAAACAAATAATAAATTTGAATTTCTATGCATATTTTTGTATTTATAGTTTTCTAGCAGTTTAAATAATATGAAACAAATTCAAATTGCAAGTCCATATATACAAAAACCTCGCACAAGCGAAGCTATGCAATTGAGCAGCACTGTAATCCACACACATGTGGTTAGCCCTGTGTGTGTGTGTGTGTGTGTCTGTCATGCACACTCCCACTTACTCAGAAACAATCACACATGAGTGCACCCGTCGACGGCGTCGTTGTCTTCTGTGCGTATTCCGTATTAACCCTCAACCGAAATACAAATTGGAATTTGGAATTGGAATTGGAATAGGAGCCGAGAAGCCTTTGAGTATCGCAGACTGGCTGAGAGAGGGAGACCTGAATGCCCCAGACAATAATAATGACTAGTAGTTAATGCCGCTAAGCGTCGAAGTTGCCCATTAGAGAGCGAATCGAGTATTGTAGCTCGGTATGGGGTACTGTAGTAAATGGCCATGATCGATGCTTGGCCAAGGAACCCTTTCAAGCCCTCTCCCTCTAGCTCACTGGCAGTGCCTTGGCTAATGACGCCGCTGGGACCGAAACAGCGATGCAATGCATCTAATTAACTTGGGCAAAGTTTTGCAGAGAATTCGGTGCCCAAGCTTGGCTTACTTTCAGTACCCTCTGCTACCTTCCCTCTGCCCTTCCTCAATCAACATTGAAAAATGTTTGCGATTTTCATTTGACTATGCTGCAGATTTTGCTTTGCCTTTCTTTTGCCTTCTTTTCGTTCGTTGTTAGTTTTGCTCCGCTGTAGTTTAATAAACCCAACACAGAATGCAAATGAACTGGCAGTAGCAAGAGCTGAACCTGAACATTAACATGAACCAAAGCTCCCAAAAGCCGAACCCGAAACCAAAGCCGAACCTTGGGCCAGCTTCGATGGCCAATGTGAGTGCTAAGGATTTTGCAATGGGTATTCATGGGGAGCTGCGCTTGGTATGCCAATAATTTATTACGCAACCGGTGTGTGCCAGTAGGTGTGTGTGTGTGTGTGTGCAGCTGTGTATTTTGGTCGACAGGCGTCGCCATAATTGCCAGAGCAACTTGTTAATGGCCCGACAGGCTCCTTCACAGCCAGCGCAGTGTTGTTGTTGCTGCTCTGCTGCTGCTGCTGTTGTTGTTGTTACTGCAGCGTGTGTTGTTGTTAATGTGCTGGCCTTGTTTATTGCCAAAGTGCCGTGTGGCAAACAAATTGGCCCTTGCTCTTTAAAATTTGATTGAACTGGGAAACGCCAAGCGGAGTTGCAGCAGACAAAGCCGAATCAGAAATGGGTAGAGAAGAGTGAGAGAGAAAAAGAGAGAGTTGGCAGAAGGAAGCGCAGCTTAATTAAGCTTCGAAAAGAATCAATTTGAGATAAGGCAGGCAACTTTTATTCAAATTTGTTCAGTTTCTAATTACAAATTTACGAAAATTTCCTTTAAGTTTTGACAAAGATATTCACTAAGAAGAAGTTGCAAAAACTATCTACAGATTTGGACTGGAGACGCGACTTTCTATCAAAGCTTAGTGCAACAAGGGCTGTGGGAAGAGAAAATTGTAGCAGATAATTGTATTTCTTCTTGCTGTTCCATTTCAGTGTTCAAAAACTTGGTTTGCCAGTCCAATTGAAAGTTACATTCGTCTGGAAAAAAGATTATTGTGTTTGCATTTTTTCCTTGCAGTCCAGTGTAAAAATCACAACACTTCAATAGAAAACAGTGACTGACAATAATGTACTTTTTTCTGTTTCATTTCAGTGTTGTAGAACTTAGTTTGCATTCTTATTGTGTGAATATTGAAGATTTGGTCAGAACTCTTCTTTCTTTGTAGTCTAGTGTAGAAAATCACCACACACTGCTCAAATGTTTTCCTGCCAGCCACGCCCTAATCGAATACAACACCTATACACACACACTCACACATTCGAACACTCAGCCATCTGCTCATGTAAGCACACAACTCACGTCAAATGCAACAAGCGTGTCTATCAATTCTGCACCCGGCACGCTGCACCCGCCGTTCACTTTCGTCTACGTTTGCACTCTCTCGCCACTGCTGTGGGCATGCCAATGTCCTGCCAAACAGCAGCAGCAGCAACAACAGCAACAGCACCAACTGTGTGAAAAAAATGTGCAATCGCCAGGCAGTTGGCCGGCAAGGACCCGCAAAAGTGGAGCACATCAATGGGGATTTATAAAAAATGCAAATTCATTAGAGCAGCCGTTGTGCAAGGCGTTGAGTTTTGACTCAAATGTTGGATAAAAAAGGTAGATAAAGAGAATGAGAAAGTGCGAGAGAGATAGAGTGTAAGGCAACTTGCACTAATTTCGACTGAAGCCGAGCGCGGCCTTCGTCAACGTGTCAGGAAAGCCAAGCAAAGTGCAGCGTCATTGCATTTTTTCCTCCTTCAGCTTCTGCTTCTTCTTCTTCTTCTTCTTCTCCTTTTTCTTTTTCTGCCTGCTTGCTTGCTCTCTGCCTTGACTTGAATTTTCAGCAACATCATTAGGAAATTACAAAAAGAGAAGCAGAAAACAAGAAAACGAATATCTCCCATACAGCAGCAGGCACGAGTTGCAACCAAAGCAGTGCGCAGAGGGTAAGAGAGAGAGAGCAAGACAGATACGTGTAGAATGTGAAAGAGAGAGCTAGACAGATACGTGTAGAAAGCGAAAGCTAACCAGCAAAAGCTCTTAGATTTTCGAGAACTGCAATATGGACTTAACTGGAACGTTAGCCAAAAAAAAAAAAAAAATCAGGAAAACCTTCAAATCTTTAATTAACTTTGTGCTTATCATAAAGATTATGGCACATAAGAAGAGAATATGATAAGACCTTGGCCGGTGGAACATGCTTAAATAGTCTTCTGTTTTCAATGGAATCCTAATATGCTTATTAATGTTTTTTATGTACATTATATATTATAATACATTATATATAATCTATATCATATTTCTTAAGTCACATTATCATCATCTTTGATTCATTTTACTGAGAAAGGAAATCAACTAACGAAACTTGGTGCTATTTCTTGTCAATCAGTTGCAAATATCGATAGTTTCTTAAGTTCCACTATTACTATCAATAACTGGTTGTTTCTATTTATCGTCAATCAGTTGTAAATATCGATGGTTTATTAAGTTTCACAATAACTATCGATAACAGGTCGGTTATATTTCTTGTCTTGTAGTTTCTTAAGTTCCATTATTAAATACTATCGACAACTGGTTGTTTCTTTTTTTTGTTTATCAATTATTATTACTATCGATAATTGAGTTTGTTACGGAGGAACATATTAAAATATGCACAATTTTAATCGAAGCATTCCTAGTTAATCAGTTGCACTCAACATCGATAGTTCATTAAGTTTAATTATTACTATCGATGATTGAGTTTACTGAGGAGGAATATACAACATACAAATTTGCACAGTTCTAATCGCAGCATAATCATCCCCATGTGCCTATATTCACAGGGTATAGCTTAGTCGCACGTGCTTTTTTTACTCGACATTCTCACACGTATTTGCCGCTAGGGCGCATTGCTTGTTGTTGTCGTTTTTACGAGCTGACTACTTTATGCGGCTTTTTGCCGTGCTGTGCTCTGCTGTGTTGTGTTGCGCAGTGTTGTCCTCTGCTGTGTCGTGCTGTGTTGCCTCGTGTCGTGTTGTCTTTGCACACGTCGACAGTTCTGTGCCAGAGCAGCCGTAGCAGCCGGCAGCCATCGACAGCGACTGCTCCGGGGGATCCGGCACTGCACACTTTGCACTCTGCACTCTGCACATCCCATAAATCTCAGTCAGCACTTGAGGCGGCAGCAACAACAACTGCAGCAGCACCAGCAGCAGGCAGAGTAAGGGGAGCAGAAGGAGGGACAAAAAAAAAAACAAAGCTGCATTGTTGTTGGTGCTGAGGAAAATGAAATTCAAATCGCTTGCCAAGTTTTTGTTGCTGATTAAGTGGGATGCAGACACGGTGGACAGAACAGAAGGGAGAGTGGGAAAGGCTGGCAAGAGCGCTAATATGGCTATGGCGGTTTTGTGGAGCAGACGATTTAGCAGTCATAAGTTCAATCAACATCAAATTTAATTAAAACGCTAAAAGCATCCGACACGCCCCCCTAATGCAAAGCAGAAACGAAACAAACCCAAAGCCAGGAGCGGAAAAGCGCCAGCAAATGAAAATGGCCAAGGGTTGCCCAGTTGCCGACACTGTTTCTGCTGCTGCTGCTGCCGTGCACATTAAAACGGAAATAATTGTAGTCCAAGAGGACGGACACAGCTGTCTGCAGCAATAGGAACCACAGCAGCTGTGGGCGGGTCAACATTGGCCAACACTTTTGCCTCGGCTCTCGTAATTAAGTGCACGTAGACTTAGTCGCAAGCCAAAGCGGACGCACCGATAGGAAAAAGATGCAATGAAAGGCAAATGCAGCAAAGAATCTGACAGGAAGCTATCCAGAGATAGAGGTAGAGGAGCACCTTCTAAAAGGAATTGATGAATCGATAAGCATCTGTATGGAGAAATGCAAAGCAGCTTATTGGTTAGTTTACTGGATTTATTCGTGCTAATTGACCTCGCATTTCGATAAGTCGACGTGAAGTTGATAAGTCGATGATAAGATGACCGCTGTAAAATCATGTATAGGATGAAACATAATTGAACATTGAATACAAACAATACCATGCAATTCTGCACCATTTTATAGATATTGCAATGATCGGAAGTTATAAGAACCTGCCAGGGCATGCGCAAGGTAGCTTTTGGTTCTTTTTTAACTATTTCAACTACAAGTTGTGCGTGTAATTGAAAACCTCTTTGTAATTAATACTATGATACATGCTATTTACATATCAATACTTAATATACAATCAATATCTTATTAAGTTAACTTCAAAGTGATTATTGTAATTTAGCTGAAAATTAAAGAGAGAAAATTTCGACTGCAACTATAAAAACATTGCAACATTTTGAAGTTCTGTATGCAAACTTTAAGCCATCGATTATCAATAGAGATAAGAAACACTCGTGTAAATACAGTTGTTCTCGCACTTGAGCTCACACATTTATTTTCTCGCTAGCAAAAAGCAAAGTTTATGTGCTAAGAAAACATTTAGGGTAGTCATCATTAAGCGGGCCCTGACAAAAAGCAAGTTGAACAACTTTACTGAAATACAATTATAAACACATTTCTCTCCACGTAGCTCCCTTCCTTTCTCACACTCCCGCTGTCTCGCTGTCTCTATCAGTCTTTTGCTTTTTGCCTTGTTGCTGAAAATAAAACTGAATGGCAACTTTTTGTGCGATGTTCACTTTCAATTTGGCTTTCATGTGAGCTGCAACAATAGAAATGTGTAATTGTTTTTATTTTTACAGTTAGCTTGGTACTCAGTGCCAGAAGGGAGTGGAAAGCAGAACGGCCGAGAAGAGTAGAGAGGGAGGGAGAGAGATGGAGAGAGAGAAGTAGATTGTGGCAACTTTTGCCGCTTTGCAACACTTGCACATGTGCTGGCTAAATTAAACACCTTGCAGCGAGAGCTTACCACCTTTAGTGAGTGTGTGTGTGCTGTTGTGTGTGCTGTTATTGTGTGTGTGTGTATGCGTGTGTGCGTGTGCATGTGTGCAACTAATTTAAAAAGTAATTTTTACTTCCGGCATTTACACAGCTGCATTTAGTCTGAAGCTCTGAGTAGTTGCAACGCCATGGCTCACGCCCATACACCCACAACAGCCACGCCCAGGCCCTGCGTTCACACGTGAAGTGAGCTGCTTTAGCAAGAGTCCTCTCAGCTACAGTTTTATGCAATCTGGCTGCAAATTTGTGCTGCGAACACTTAAAGCAAACACAATAGCGCAAGTTTGTTTGCGCAACCAGCCAAATCAGAGTAAATAATAATAAAGGCGCAACCTCCGCTATCCTCCAGCCCCGCCCCGCCCCGCTCTCGGTACTCTTTACTCACTCTCTCTTCTCACCAACAACAACAGCTGAGGTAATAGCAAACAACAACAAGAACAGCAGCAGGAGCAGCATGAAGCACGTCACAAGGATGCTTATTTAATGCCAGCGTTTCGCTGAGGTGTTTGATTATCCTGTGATGTCGACTCAGCCGCAGGCAGCACTCGACGAGTGCTTTGTGTGTCTGTGCACATCTCCCTCGCCCCTCTGCCACCCCCTCTTCGACTGATGTCTGGGCTTAATTTGGGTAACATTCACAGCGCATTTCATTAAATTTATTGCCAACTTGCCAATTGAATTATGGTAAATCCAATTAATCGCCATTTCGCGACCCATAAATTGTAATCAATTTCAATTGTGCGATGTCGTCGTCCCCGTTGTCAGGCGTGTGTACCGCGCACCGCGTAAAAAACCTCAACACAAGCTCCCGCAAAATCGTTGCCTACTTTTAGACGCCCGCATTAATCTAGCATTTCCGGCACGGCTTTTTGCGCTAATATCATGTTGTTACGTGCATAACATTTTCGCGGGCTTTAAATTTTAAATCGATTGATTGTTTTATAGCTCAGGCTTAGCTACGAATCAATCTAAATCAGCTTGTGAACCACAAATCGATTTTCATTAGAAGAAAATGTTGAGATTCGGTATGCAATTTCATTCGACTGAAGCTTGCTTGGATATTGCGAGTCTGAAATGCTTTCATTTCACACCTTGCAACCTTCAAGTTTCATTTGAGACAACTCAGCATCAACTTAAACATCAAAATCATCCAAAAACATTTGAATAAGCGAATCGTCTATCGCATCATTTACTTATTCATAAGACAGAGAACGAGCTTAAGCCAGAGAAACAGAAGGAGAGAGAGAGAGGGATGCAAGAAGGCAGACAAAAATGAAGTAGACTTTGAGGCATTTAAATATGCAGCTAATCATAAAAATAAAACCAAACAAACACTCCAGAAATAGGCACATAAACGGCATATAATACATATAAACAAAAATGTTTAATAAAAGCCAACTGAGAACACACAGCCAAAAGTGGAGCTGCAAAACAAATAAACGAAAAAGAAAAAAGAAACAACGATAAGAAGAGCAGAAGGCACTTGGAGGCGAGCAGCATTTCAGCACTCATAAGCTCGGCATCTTAATCTTGAGGAAATAAACTCGTTGCCAACACCCGCCCGCGGCGACACTACCCGATCCCACACACACTTTACCCCCTTCTGCCCACACGTACCCCCATCGTTTCTCCCGCCCCTTGACGCATCTGCTGTGGGCGTTGCGCCATGTTTGAAATTAATTTCATTCACACAGAAATTCTCGCGCGCATACAATTTCATTAAGCAAATATTTTCGTCGGCTGTCAGCCTGTTCGTACCCCCGAAAAAGCGCCGTACCTCCCACCTCAACCCACCCACAGCCAGCACTTTCTCTTCTGCACCTTATCTATTCTTATACCCTGTAACGCTGAAAGAGTGCGCAACAAGCAAATGGGTATGAGTTACCAATGTTTTATTCACAACCCTAAACGAATGTATTGCATTTCAGGGAATCTTTAGTAATATAAAGGAGATAATAATAAAGAATACAAAATTGGCAGTCAAATTGTCTATATGCTTGCAAAACTTTACAAGCTCATTCTAGTTTCTGCTACAGCCTATCTAGTAGTCAGTCAGCTCGACCTACTTTCATTGTTTTCTTTTTTTTTTGGGGAAACAAACGACGTGCAGCATTTATGTGATTTTAATGCCGCGAACGTCGCTCAAATGAGCCGCTCATAAAACGTCGCATTGGCCACTGTACCGTACTGAGCAATGATAAATACTGCCACACCCACGCGGGGTACGCAACAGCAGAAGATGAACAACAATTAATGCATTAAAAACGCAATGCAAAACATTTGCATGGCCAATAAAAATGACATTTAATGACATCTGCAAATTTGCAGCCTCAAATAATCAGCATAAAAATAAAAACCCAAATAAAAACCAAAATGAAAAGCAACAGCAGCAGCAGCAGCAGACAATAAAACTGCATAATTGGTGATGCTGATGGTGATGGCAAAGACAGTGAGAAACCACGAGAACAACGTTAATGAAACAGAATGGAATTGCAACTTTGAAAAGCTACAAGAAAGTTAATTTCGAAAAGATCTCTAATCATTTGCACCACAAGAAATAAAAGTGGGAAACGGAATATAAAGCTAGCATTTTTTTACAGAACAAAATGGAATTGAACAATAAAAAGCAACAGCTTGAAAATGAAACACAAATTTAGGAAACTCAAAAAAAAGGCAAAGCAAACGAACTCAGTCTGCGTTAAATATATAAAAATTAAAGCTTGAAAACTAAATTAAGAATCCAACAACATCACAGAACTGAGAAACGAAGTGGAACATGAAAAACAAACAAGCAAGACACACTCTTTAGCTATTTATATATGTAAATACTTAGTGAAATTGAAAAAATGCCCCCTATAGTAGTAGTATAAACAATGCGGATGGGAAATGAAACGTCAAGGGTAGCTTAGCAGACCGGAAACAGAACGGCACAAAGCGAACTCTTAAAAGGGTCAAGGTGAAAATGGAAAGCGAACACAAACAGAATCATCAACAACAAAAAAAATGAAATCGTCAAGCTGATGAACATAAATCGGTTTATATCAGAGGAATTCTCTGAAACTGCATATGCTAACCGAATAATTTAAAGTTGTTTTTTCGCACTGTTGGAGAATCTGTCTCGCTCTCGCTCTCCCACTCCCTTGCTCTCCCCCACTCGGTGAACGGAAGTTTAACCCCGAAACTGGATGTCAAATGCATAAATCAAGCCAGGAGTGCTACATAGTATATAAAACCGGAGTTTTATCGCTGCAGGACATTCGTTGCGAATCGAACTGAATCAAACCGAAACTCAAAATGAAACGAACGAGAGTTTGCTGTGCCACAGCAACAACAAGAGTTGCACTTTTAATTGCCGTTTGCAGCAAAGTGTAATGCAACAGTTTCTGCTGCAGTGTGGCCAACCAGTGGGCGGTGTTTCTGTCTCTGTGTGTGTGTGTGTGTGTGCAGCTCTCGCTTAAATGAGCCGAAACACAAGTCTGCCCAGCTGGACTTGGGCGTGGGCATGGCAATTGGCGCTGAAATGATTACGCACTCAAGAGCCGCTTGTAGTGGCAGTAAGAACCACGCCCACCATCAACTCCCTGGCAACTCTCTCGCGCACTGCGGTGGGCGGGCAGCGACCGCAGCGGCCGCACAGTCGCAGAGCCGCAGAGACTTTGGCCAATATTTCAAACACGCGTCGAACGCATTTCCGTGCGGAAAACGCTTGAAACGGAAATGCAACTTTGGCCGTTGTTCGAGCATAACTGTTGTTTATGTTTGCCCGCATGCACACGCGCACACACACAGACACACATATGGATATTCACGGACGAACCTCGCTAGGTCTCGTCTGTGCGATGTATCAACAAAGGCGTGGCAACTCATCCTGCGACTGGGGCACAGCTGCGCCGCCACCCGCATGAAATCCTTCCTTTCTTCTATTATTCTCTCTCTCTCTTTCTCTCTCGTCTTTTTTCGGGTCAAAGGCAGTTACAGTTACAGTTACAAGCCCGCTTATAGAACCAGTTACCTATTACATCGCTGCCTGCCTCCCTCTCCCTCCATTTCCACTGGCAGTGCAATTTTTGACAGCTATTTTCTTGGCGTTGACAAAAGCCTCACGCAGTAAATTGAGATGGATGAAAGCCAACAGACAGCGGCATAGGCGGACAGACCGAGGGGGGACAGCAGTCAGCAGGGACAGTCGGGCTGACTGGATAGACAACCCTATGGAAGTGAGCTGGCTCGTCGCTGACTTTCACTGAGCCAATAAGCTGCTCAGTTGGAGCAGGGAAAAAAAGAGGAGTGTGCCTGACTGGCAGATACAGCTCAACAAAATCTGACTAAAATATACTCTGAACGAACCGTACATGCAACCCCTTTGACTGAACAGGGTATACACAGGGTATATTCCGAGAAAAAAACCTCATCCAAATGAAAACCACAGCGCTCCTGCACTGTTGGCACTGTGCGGTGCGTTGCTTAATTGGTTTGTTCTAGAGGAGAAGACGAAAAACGGCATGCGAAATACAAAATCGCGTATACGCCTAGTATGCTGCCAGCTGGGCTGGCTGGGTCAAGGCGACTTAAAACTGTCGGATAAATGCGCATAAGCAAACAGACATGGGTGCTGAAAGCCAAACAACAAGACAATACCAATCTACTGGTCAGCAATTTCACAATTTCAAATTCCTCTACAAAGAGGGAGATAAAGAGAGGAAGATAGAGAGAGAGAGAGACTACCAGCTCTGTAAGCAGGTAGATCCTATCAAATGCTACTATAATTGACCCTATTCACACACACACGTAGACCATCAAGCGTGCGAAGCGGTCTCCCTTTGAGTTTCAATTAAGCTTACTGCAAGTAATTAGAAGGTACTTAACGGGTAGCACGCCCTATGCACAACGTCGACTCCGATGCTGGCCACTTTATGGTTTTGCTGGTTCAAACGGCGTAGACATTTTCATTAATTTGCACAATTGAATGATTTTCATTAAACTGCAATTACCCGAAATTAATCGCTTTGCCAATTGCCAAACCCTGACGAGCGAAGAACGTTGCCCCATCGCCCGCTGCCTGTCTGCTTCCTGTTGCCCTGTGCCATGCCTAAGCGGCTTATTGCGAATGGCCCTCACTGACTCCTTCTCTCCATCTCGTCTGTCTGTCTGCCTACTAATCATCATAAGCATGAGCTGTCAGTGTTCGTTGCGGAATCGATTGGATTGCAATATTTGTGTTTGTCGACTGATTGAAATGCATTACGAGCGTGGAAATTGTTTAGTTTTCATTAGAGACACACACACATTAACCTCCCCTCTCTGGTCATACCAAATATCTATTGACAGGCAATTAGCGTAGCGATAAATATGTCAAAAATAGTTGGTGAAATCGCGCTGTTGATGAGTGTAAACAAAGACCACAAAAAAACTTTGTACGTGCTGTACATGCGCAATTTTAATTTGTATACCCCATGGCCATAGGGTATAAGGGTATTACAACTTTATGCCAACATAATATGTATGCAATAGGCAGAAGGAGGCGATAAAGACGACATAGTCTATCTGTCTCTCTGCCGGACTCTATGTCCGTCTCTATATCTCCCTGTCTGTCTTTCTGTATGTCTCTCTGTATGCCTCTCTGTCTGTATGTCTCTCTGTATGTCTCTCTCTGTCTATCTCCCTGTCTATCTCCATGTCTGTCTCCCTGTCTGTCTCCCTGTCTGTCTGCCTGTCTGTCTCTCTGTCTGTCTCTCTGTCTGTCTACCCGTCTGCCAGTATGTCTCTCCATCTGTGTCTTTGTCTGTCTATCTTCCTGTCTGTCTCTCCATGCCTATTTATCTCCCTGTCTGTCTCTCTGTCTGTCTCTCTGTCAGTCTCCCTGTCTGTCTGTCTGTCTGCTACGCCCCTCCAATCGATAAGACTCGAATTGCAAGCTGAATATGATACCCAGAGAGTTTATTTGAGGTGTGATTGATTGATTCTCATTCTGTTGCAAACGGATAATAAGCATAGAAGTTATTTCGCAAATAAGTATGCAATACAATATACGCTTTATTTTCTCTTTTTTTATTGTTCCATTAAAGGTCAGATACACAGTTTTATCTATAACCTAACGAGTATCTATGCTCCAAGAATATTACAAAGTAGTTATAGTGGTGCTTAAAACAAAAGTTACAAATTCAGAAAATAATTTTAGTTCACGATTACCGACTCTATTACTTACGTACATATATCTTCTATTGAGAGCATCGATAGACTTTCTACAAACGATATTCAAATTAAAATATTTATTGATACATAAATTGTTAGATATTTCTTAACTCACGACGTTGCATCGTTTCGTACTTTCTTTTATATCACGCCAGGCCTGCGTATCTAACGTCGAGGCCTTGGCAATTAAGCACGCCTTGAGGCGGCAGCTGCCACTGAGTTGCTCAAGTGTGTGCTGCATATTTTAAGTTGCACTTCCCACCCTCCCCCCTCTCTACCCCAACAATGGCTTAGTTGACGCTGTTGCCGCCGTTGCACTTGTTGTTGGCGCGTCGACAAAGGCGGTCAAAAGGCCGTCAAGTGTCGTGCCAAGTAACAGTAGGTGCAACAACAGCAGCAGCAACAACAACTGTCCCAAGTGCACAAATGTGTTGCACATTTCGCATGCAGCGCAAGGTGAACGAACAACGCCACCGCCCCAATGGGCGTGGTCAGGTGCGAATGCCAGTCGCCCCAGGCTGACAGCTCGGACAGCTGCGATTGCCTGAGAAGGTCTTTTCATTTCAAAGGCATTTGCCAGCAACGCATCCAACGCACGTAAATGGAATAAGAATGAGAAGAAGAACAGGCACGAGAGTGAGAAAATAAGTTGAAAGAGGAATGCGCCAAATACGACTTTAACTTGAAGCGAGAAGAAAGAGATTAACACACACAGAGACTTAAAGAAGTGCAAAACAATTGGAATCGCTCCAATTGAAGGTGCTCAATTGAATGGGATTGAAAGAATAGAAAATAAGGAAGTGAGAGCAAAATTAAGAAAACTGGAACAAAATAAAAGATTATAAAGGAGGTATTGAAGACATTATTAAACTGTTTTATTTCTTAACAGAGATATTCTTTATTTCTTTGTTATTGCTCTAATCCAAGATCGATATACATATTTCGATAGATATGTTCTGATTTCTTATACCATAATATGCAAAGTTTGGCTTTTTTTTTCATTCCAGTTTTCAACATGTTTCATAAATTTGTTGTTCCATTTCCAGCATTTCGTTTATTTTGCCTTCAATTTTTAATCGTTTCATTCCACTCTTTTTTATATTTGACAGCTATCCGAACGCCAGGAGCAAACACCAGAACCACCAATGCAAGATGAATTCGGACCACACAGTACAGATGCCATCTGGGCAGCCGCCCGCGTCGCAGAGGCCTACGTGCAGCGACTACAGCGGGGAGAGGGAGAGTTACGGGGCCAGCGTGAGCATGGCATATGGCGGAATCAAGCCTTCGTCGACCAGCAGTTACTCATCTTTTGGCGTACTCTCCAATATCTCCAGCGGCCCGACAGGGACCGCCAACTTGCCGCTCATATTGCCCACCACGCCCTCCACTACCAGTACCTTCAAGACGACGACGATTCCGATGCCATCATCGACAACCCCTATGCCTATAACCCTCCCCCTGCCCATGCCCCTGCCCCTGCCCCTCGCACAGCCCCTGTCCGTCGGCCCGCTGCACATGCCGCCGATGACGACACCGATGACGACTCCCTTGACAATCTCTCCGATGACGACGACAACTTCGCTGCAAACCTCCCAGCAGCATCAGCAGCAGCAGCAGCCATCGATTCAGACTCTTACTCACTCCCAGACTCCGACCTCGACCTCGAATATGAACCCGAATCTGACACAGAATCCGAATCCGTCTACTATGATGCCGATCCCTATGTCGATGACACTGACATCGACTCCAACATCGCTGCCGACGCAGCTGTTGCCGATGCCGACGCTGGAGGACATTGAAGTGGCAGCACAGCAGCCAGCGCCGCCTCCAGCCGGCATACTTAAGTATCCAACATCATCGACAGTGGGTGGCTATGCTACTGATCTGCTGCCACCGCAGCAGGTGGTGGCACCATCATCACTCGATTGTGGCACGCTCAAGAGCAATGCCAAATTGTTGCCACTGCAGCTGGTGGCCAACTCGGCACCCACTCGCAAGGAGCCACCCATGCCGCCCACCTCAGCGAGCACATCATCACAGTCACAGCAGCAGCAACGGCGCCAGGGCGGTTGGTGTGCCTGCTTCGGTTCCGGCGGCTCATCCGGCGCATCGGAAGCCAAGACGCCGCCCAGCTATGGCGGCGGCAAGTCAAAGAAACGCAAGCAGACGGCGCAGACTGTCTGGTCGGCTCTGCTCACCAATCTGGGCATCTGCATGCTCCTGCTGGCCTACACGTTGCTCGGTGAGTGTCCCCCACACATATAGTGCACTATATAGTGCACCGATTCTTAAGAAACTGTATCAGAGTGTGTGGAAGATATAAAAGTGGTTATCGATAGAATTTTATAAAGATATCTGCAACATTGAAAAACTTAACTGACTCCTGAGGGAATATAAAATATATATGACTATATATAAAGATATCTGCAATATTGAAAAACTTGCCTGATTACTGCTATGATAATCAAAAAGATACACTAGGTGTGTTCAAAAGTATAGCGAATTTTGAATTTTCGCGGGTATAATCGAATTTCGATTTTTTTTGTTTTGTTATGTTGGTACACACGAAAAATATGCATCAAAGGATTTGCATAAAAAAAAAAATAAAATGAAGTGCTTCGAAACACTTAAAATTTTGACAATGGCATACAGTGAAACTGTTCTTAGTAAAAAAAATGTTTACAAGTGGTACAAACTCTTCCAAGATGGCCGAAATTCGATTATACGTAACCCGCGAAAATTCAAAATTCGCGATACTTTTTGAACACACCTCGTAATGCTATTGCAGCCTGAATTGTATTAGAAGTTGGCATATAAGGAATTAACAGTTTAATTCTATATTTTTCCGATCTGACTGATTTAGCTCTGCCTATGGGAACAGTTATCTGCTGTGTTCCATTACCATAAAGGTTTATTCCGCTTAAACATCTCCTTCGGTACGCTCAGCCAGCCAGACTCAAAACTGACAAACTTAATTACAATTATCTTAAAGAGTTCAGGAAACTTTTGCCGGTACTTGGCAGTGATGGAACCGATGGGAAAGTAAAATATTTCAAGTATTTCAGACTGACAGACTGCGATAAACTCTTGCAGATATTTAATTTAGCTTTAATTGAATTGAAAATCCATGGATTCCCTTCTGGATGATGGGGGGGAATCATTTTTAATGAGTTTAGCTCATTTGTAATGTGTCTCGGGCATCGCGAGTCGATGTGCTCATTAAAATTGGACATCTGTAGAGCTTAGCTTGATTAATTGTTGGCATATAGACGGCATCAGCAGTTGTACTAACATTTGTTCTCCTTGTCCTTGTTCTGCTTGTTCTGTGTTGTTTTTGTTGAGGATGCTTCCTTTGCGACTCTGTTGACTAATTAACGCAACATTTCCAGGCATTTTCGCTGTCAAAACATTGAAGCATTTCATTTGGTTAGCCAGCTGCTTCTTCTTTCGTTTGTTTGTGGCTCTTCTGTGTGTCAGATACAGTCAGAGATACAGATACATGCTATAGATACAGTTATACATAGATACGGCATGTAACTAGTATATACAGCTATTTATGCCCGTTACTCGTGCTCGTATTTACAGATACCTAATGTATCTTGTCACAGTTTCGACGTTTAAATTAACAACAACAGACAATGCGGACTACAACAATGCGACGCCGACGCCGACGCCACAACGTGACAAATTTAATTAATCATTTCGCCGGGTAAAGAAACAAAACGCCAAAAATGGCAGCTCGGTCGCGAGAGTCGGCAAACTTATGCGGCATACTTTTTGTGCCTGTCATGTTTTTGGGGCATGTACCTCCGGCTTCAACTCTTGCTCCTACTCCTGCTCCTACTCCTGCCCCTGCTCCGTTCTCTGCTGCTGCTTCAGCGTTACCTTCCGCTCTGTCTATGACTGCGGCGCATTAGAAACCAAGACGGCTGCGCTGACATGACGGCCACGGAAGTGACAGGCTGCGAGACAAAGTGACAAAATAGGCAGCACACACACACACACACACACAAGCACACATACATATATGCAAAAGACAACACATGTGGCACACACGCACATGAAATACTTTAAACAAATCGAAACGTCGTCGTAGGTACTTGAGATGCAACGTGTGCAGTGACTGAGTAACAAGTCACAGATAACGATATCGTTGAGCAATAATGGAAATGAAACAAGTACAGGCATTCACGAGTAACGAGTTGTAACGAGTCACTAGAAGCAAGTCGCTAATAACGAGCTAATAATAATAAGTCTCTGACTTTTCAACACCTAACAAGCACTCATAAGTAACGAGTTGTAACGAGTCACTACAAGCAAGTCGCTAATAACGAGTTATGGTACATTAATACTAAATCTCTCGTACAAAAAGTATAAATAGCATAGGTAAAAAGTCACTAGCAGCGAGTCACTCTTAGCGAATATGTAGCACTTATATCATATAAACTAGATCCTTATTCACCAGTAATAAATACCGTCAACCTAGTAACGATTCACTTGCAATGCGCCTGTCGCCTGAGTATAGAAAGTACAAATAGCATAAATATAAAGTCACTACACATATTAACCAGTAACATATACAGAGTAACTACAATAGTAACGATTCACTTGCAATGAAGATGCAATGCAATGCAATGCAATGCAGATACCGAGTCACGAGTGATAACGCTTCACTTACAATGACTCTGCCAACCTTTTCTCAAATAACGAGTTACAAGTAACGATTATAAGTTAGCAAATCAACAGTTCCTAGTCACAGGTATCGAGTCACTCGTGCATAACAATAAGTAATGAATAAAGCTCAACAAATAAGCAATTCCTAGGAACAGGTATCGAGTCACACGTGCATAACGAAAGGCTACATAACTGCTCACATTCCACGACCTTCGGTGCGAATCTCGCTTATCACTTTAGCTTGAAATATGAAATATCATGCTGTACTGGGACAATGCGACTATTGTCACCGCTTAGCCCATCTCTGCCAGAGAGTTACGTGCCTATACTTTTGCATGTGTGAGTTTGTGTGTGCGTGCGTGTGTGTCTCTGTGTGTGTGTGTGTGACAGCTGCGCAAAAAGTTGGCCGTGTTGCCTTGTTAGAGGAAATCATCAAATGACACAAACAATTATTTAACTTTCGCTAGGCATCGTGCGTGAGTCTGTGACGTCAGAGCACACGCCCATGACAGCTGCCTAGTGTGGTGTGTGCGTGTGTGTGTGCATGTCTGCATGTGTGAGTATTCCATTTTGCGTACATTTTAACGCTTCAACAAAAGTTTCAAGTTGGCCAAACACAACAACAGCAGCAACAATTGCTCCTTTTGTGTTGCTGTTTCCCGCGTTACCTCCCTTCTCCCCCCTCCCTCTCCCTCTCCACCTCCTTTTCTGCAGTAACTGGACAGCCGCCCTTGCGTTTCTCCCCTCCCCATGTATTATTTTTAACTTTGACATGTGTTGGCTTTTGCCGACGACATCGACTCATCATTCTCCATAACATCATTCGCAGGTTTCTCCTCCCTCCTCCGTCGATACTCCCCTACCAGAACCCTCCAAAAAAAGTTTAAGTTACAGAAAAACTTTTCAAAAACTTGACAAACTGTCGCATCTGCCTGTGTGTGTGTATGTGTGCGACGTGTGTGTATTGGTTGATCAGCACTCGCATTAAATGACTGACAGGAGACATCAACATAGAAATTCACAATGACAACCTGAACCGACTCTGGCTGCTGGGGCCAAGCAGGCATTGAGTATTCATCAAGCCAAGACGAACTTGATTTGACCCAGCCTTAGCTGGGCACGCCCCTGTCTTTCACATGGCAGTCAAAATTGATGTTGTTGTTGAGGCAAAATTCTAGGAAAATTCCATGTGATTCTCAGAAGTCTTAAAGTTAAGATTCGACGCTGTGCCAAGTGTTGGTTAATGCGCTTAGAGAAGTGTTGGAAAATGTATAGATTTAAATTGAATGAAGGGAGTAGAAAGACTTGTTAAAATAAGTTTGAAATGAAGAGAACTGCAGAGATTTGCTAATAAAAATAGCTAAAAGAATATATAAAAGAGTAGCTAGAAGATTTGCGAATAGACTAGTCAAAAGAATAGCCCAAAGAGTATTCCGAAGAATAGTCCGAAGAGTAACTCGAAGAGTAGCCTAATGAAAAAACAGAAGAGCAGCTGCATGAATATCCAAAAGAGTAGCCAGAAGAGTAGCTTAATGCTTAAAGAATAGTCAAAAGAATAACTAAAAGAATAGCTAAAAGAATAGCTAAAAGAAAAGTTTCTGACTGATTAGTCAAAAGTGTAGCCAAAAGAGAAGCTATAAGAATAGCTTAAAATGCAGCCCATAAAGTACTTGAAAGACTAGCCACAACTCAAGTAAATTAAGTAGTTTAATGAGTAGTAAAAAAACTAACAAGAAGAATAGCTAAAAGTCTAGCCAAAAGAGTAGTCAAACTAGAAGTTAAGAGCTAGCAAAAGGATTAGCTAACAGTCTAGTTAAAACGATAGTCCCAAGAGAGCATAAAAAACTAATAAAACAATAAATTATCATATCATTTCTTCCATCTATGACATCTAGACTTCCCTATGAAGTTGCAAATTTAGCTGATTTACTTGTTGTAAACCTCATAAGACAATTGTCAGGTTCTTCGACAACTTAAAAGAGACGAGATGGAAGCTGAACTGTCTTATTTTGCAACGCAATGTGCTGCATGCAATTAGCAAGGAAAGTCGATTTAAATTTTGATGCCTTTTTGGGCCATTTTAGCGGCAAATGGACGCAATGGCTGCTGCTGCACATCATTAGGAATGGAACTGCAGTGCGCAGATAGCTGCAATCAGATCCGAGCTGCCAGCTGGGATGAGAGTCGAGAGTGGAGTGCAGTGGAGTGCAGCAGAGTGGCGTGTGGCCCAGTTAAGAAGTGATGATTGCGGTGCATACAAAGCGACTTCAACAGTTTGGGGCCGAGTTTGGTCGGGCGCTTCAAAGCCCCAACTGACCCCAAGACTGACTGACAAAACAAATGAGTTCCCATTGCCACTGTCTGTGTGTGCAAGTGTGTGTGTGTGTGTCCCATGAGTCTAATGCTGCTTGTTACTAATGCTGTTGTTGTTGTTGCTGTTTGGTGTTTTGCTTTATTCGCAGGCTCCTTCATATTCCTAACCATCGAGAACGAGGACTCAGCGCTGCTGCATCAACAGCACACGCTGGCATCCACCAAGCGCAACATGGCCATGGCCAATGGGAACGGCAATGGCATCTATCAACAGCAAAGGTCGTCGTCGTCGCAACAGCAACAGCAGCAGCCACAACATCATCAACAAGGAAAGCACACGGACAATGACACGGTGGCCGCCGCAGTGGCCCAGGGCCAGGATTTGGCTCATGAGAGGAATAACGGCGGTATCTATGGCCCGGCATCGAATGACTTTGTTTATGGCATGGACGAGCTGGGCATGGAGATGTCCGGACAGGCGGGGCAACAGTTTGCCCTATCGCCGGATACTTATGATGTACGGCAGCGCACCATTGAGAATATCTGGGACATAACTGTGTCCCTCAATATACTCTACAAGGAGAACTGGACAAAGTAAGCGATAGCTCAAGCATTCTCACGTACTCAACTAATGTCCTTATTCCGCACACACACACATACAGATTAGCCGCACTTGAAATAGCCAAGTTTCAAGACCAATTAATCAAGAGACTGAACGAGGATGTTATGCTGCAATTATCACACGACGATGTGGCTGGCGGCCATACAGCACCGGGCCCGTCTGGACCATCGTCCTCATCCTCGTCCTCGTCCTCGGCTGGCGGAGGCAACAATCCGGCCACAGAGGCTGTGCTGCTGCATGGCAACTTTCATCATCATCGTCTCGCCGGAGGCGGCGGACACGGTGTGGGCGTGGGAGGGCCACCACACGAGTGGAATTTCGCTAAAGCGTTTTTGTATTCGCTGACCGTTTTGACCACAATTGGTAAGTGCCACCCAGGGTCCCTTTCCCTCTGCCCCTCTGCCAGATAGAGACAGCAACCCAGGGAGAGAGAGAGACAATGCGAGCATTGTGCGCCTTTGGCCATAAATTTTATGTTCCCACGAAACGGAAATTTGTTTTACTTCAATGGCGGCGCACTCTTGTTAGCCTGGTCAGCAGGCACCGCACTGGCACTTTGACCCATTCACCTTTTGACATCGTGGCACGTAAGCACAAAGCCAGCCAAGGAATGATCGATGAACTGCAACGAGTCCATCGATATTTGCGTTTAATTAACCAATGAATGAATTCATTAATGCTGTCATGTGAATAGTGAATACTCTGCACGTTGAGTGCGTGCCCAAAGGGAGCTGGCAACAAACCATCGAAGTCGTTTGCCTTGCCTCGCTTTGCCTCTTTGACAGCTAAGGAGAGCGCATAATTAATCCCAAATGCAACTTATTATAAATATAGAAACTATCAAAATCAATATCGATGCTTTAGGAATATATTCAAAGTATAGAGATAAATATCGTACAAGTTTATCTCAATGACAAACAAGTTTTGCATGCAAGAAACCTTAATTGGCTTGGCATGGATATAGTAAACTGATCTATAAAATGTAACTTCAAAACAACTCTGAGCAAGGATCTTCCCTAGAGTAGCTACTTAAATTCAATATTTAGCAATTTGGTTACATTAGCTGAACCTCAACTACACTCTAAGCTAGCTACCTATTATGTAACATACGAGGTGTGTTCAAAAAGTATCGCGAATTTTTGAATTTTCGCGGGTTACGTATAATCGAATTTCGATTTTTTTGTCTTCGCGAACATCTGTACCAAGTTTCAAAATTCGCGATACTTTTTGAACACACCTCGTATGATACAGTCAGGCCCGTAGCAGGATACAGATTTGTTAAAATTAATTCCTTTAGTTAACACAAATATATTATTCAAGAAAAGTTAATAAACTCGCAGAAATATTGCACAAGGGCCGTTAGACTGTAAAGTAATCAGTTCACAAGCCAATTTGATTAGACTGAAGTTCAATTCTAATGCAGAATATTAAATATTTCGAAAATCAATTAAGAGTGCTGGCAATATGATAAATTAATTACATAAATATATGTTAAAGTATTCAACTCTCTGGCCGTAAAGTAATCAGTTCTCAAGCCAATTTGATTAGCCTGAAGTTCAATTCTAATGCAGAATATTAAATATTTCGATAATCAATAAAGGGTGCTGGCAATATGATAATTTAAATATATAAATATATGTTAAAGTACTCAGATCTTAACATGAAATAGAATGTTAATACAATATATTTAACACACATATGTTATTTCGATAATCAATCGATATTTGAAAGTGCTGGTATTTCATATGATAAATTAAATATATAAATATACGATAAACTATTCAGAACTTAATCTGAAATAGAGTGTTAATACAATATATTTAAAAGACATATGTTATATCGATAATCAATATCGATAGATGAGAGTGCTGGTATTGCATATTGTATATATGCAATTCAGAGTCAATTGCTCTGTTAGGTTATGGTTGAACGATAACCACAGCATTAGGTCGTTAGTTCCATCTAATCATTCGGTTGTTCGTAATGGCCAATTGAGCACACATATGCGTAAGTGTGTGTGTGTGTGCGGATGCCCATTGACAGTGCAGGCGAATGGCAATCAGTGCACGCATTCGATAACAGTAAAACTTTTATATCTAGACAATTTGGAGGAATCTTGTTATGGCAGTCAATATGCGCAGATGTATATGTGCGATATATCTATATATATATGTATATATGTGAGTGTGTGTGTGTACTCGGCTTATCGATGATGCTCATCTGTCATTTGTGAGCTCATGTGAGAGGAATCTCTTTCAATTGGCATTGCCGGGGCACTTGCTCCGAGACGCACCTCAATTTAAAATATGTGTGTATGTGTGTGTGCGTGTGTGTTTGTGTGGGGGGTGGGGGGAAGTGGGAGATTGGCACATTTAAGCTGCCGGAGCTCTGCAGTTGTCTCTGTTCCCAGGGGCTGTCAAGTGCTGCTGTCGTCTGCGCTTTTTCCCTCTGCTTGAAGTTGTTGCTGTTGTTGTTGTTGCTGCTCCCTTGTTGCTGTTGCTGTTGTTGCTCGGTAATTTCATAGGTTCACCCACAAAAAACAAGCCGAAAGTCAAATATTGATAGAGCAAAACAACAAACGAAGCTATTTGCTTAGCCCGAATGGCCAAGCCAAACACACAGAACGACAGCGAGAAAGAGAGAGATAGAGAGAGTGCGAGCGAGTGAGAGTAAGCCAGGCATAGACAAGACTTTCCACTTGTGAAAATGCTATAAAATAAAATTTGCAAAAATTTTCTGCTGATCTTGGCAGTTCATGACGGGGCCCGAGACCGAGACCGAGGCAAGCAAATACGCCCCCGACCCAGACCCAAACCCGGACCCAGACCCAGACCCGGACACGGCCCGCACTCAGTCCCCAAAGTCAACGTACCCAAAAAAAAAGAAAGCATCCGCCTACTGCATAAAATGCTCAACAAGATGTGGACCTAGGCTAGGCGGGGGGAGGCGTGGCATTGTCAGTTTGCAATTGCGTTAGTCAGCAGAGGCTGCTCGGGACATTTGTATTAACATGACTTCCTGCTCGCCAGCACTCGGCTTATTATTATTATTATTGTTTTGTGGCTTTCAGTGGCTGAGGGGGAGCAGAGGGGAAGGGCAGAGGGGCTAGTCAGTGTGCTGCTCTCATTGTTCTTGGACGAACGCCTACAAAAACCGTGCGAGCACCCAAACAATATGATTATTATTATTGGCCTGCCCACGACTAAGCCACTTGCCAGAGAAGAACACACAGAGAGAGAGGGAGAGAGAGAGGGGAGAGGAGAAAGAGAGAGAGAGGAAGAGCGTGTGTGCGTATCTGTATCTCTTCTATGATTGTCTTGGGCATAAATGGGAATTTATAGGCGGTTAGCTCGCCTCACTGCAAGTCTCCAAGCTTCTCCGGCACTCCCGTTCCGGCTCCCGTTCCGGCTCCAGTTCCCAGTTCCATCTCCAGCTCCGGCTTGGGCACAATAAATAGCCAAGTCGGGCTAAATCCCTGGACAGCAATAAGACAAGTAATTTAGTTGCAAAATAATTTTAAATTTCATTTTCCATTTTCACACACAGCACTGACTATCATCAATTGCGCATCTAGTCTGGCCAGGGGGGGTGGGTACTGGTAACTGGGAACTGGTAACCGGGAACTGGGGCGAACTGTGTAACTGGCATCCGGGCGATTCCGTTTTATGCTTTGCCATTTGGTGCTTTATGAGCGTCATGTGGACTCCTGCGATGCATAACCGAGAGCAGAAGAAGAAGAAGAAGAAGAGCACGAGGACACGCTCTCATTGGCGCAGCCCATCGATATCAGCAGATTATGTTTGTAGCAGGCAGCAGACTTAAAGTCGACCGAATATGCATATTTATTTATATACCCGATTGAGTGTAAACATGCGCTTAAAAGGTTCTTAATGCCAACATACGATGTTGCCCACGATAGTTGCTTTTTTATGTGCTCAGCTTCTTTGGTTTAATTGGGTCGAAGGATTGGCAAGTTTTCAGTTTTGTTAGAGTCAAACGAATAGTTTTTTTTAAGTAAACGATAGTAGGTTGCGATAGTAAGTATGCGAAACGATAGTTGTGAAGATTGTTGTGTTTTAAAAAAGAAACAGAAGACGTATAAACAGGTCAACGATATTAGTTAAATAATTAATCAATAGTACTTAAAGTTATACGATAATACTTAAAGTTATACGATAATACTTTAAGTTATACGATAGTAAGTCAATATTCCAATATAACCCACGATGAACAGCTACATTGGCACAACTATGTAGTAAATAAAGTCGATAATAAGGCCAATTTAGTCATCAATAGTAAACTATCGATAAGCCATGAAGTACTATCGATAAGCCCTAGCTTACTATCGTTGTTTGATGAGCAACAAAAAGTATAATTCACATGTTTCAACTCAAGCAGAGTTTCAGCACGACAGAAATTATGAAATTAAGTCGATAAAGTTATCGATAATATGCACATAAACTATCAAAGCCTAAAGGCTTATTCATAGCAGCCCTTTATTACTGTTCTCCACTCGAATCGAGCTGGCTAAACATCGATGTTTCGATACATCGTCGATGTTCTTTCCAGTTAACATTTATAAACTCTAGAGAAAGCTAGAAAATATGTCTGAGCTTAACGATAACCTCTGGCTAGAATACCCATCGTTCTGTAATTGAATTATACAATATATCGAGCCCAACATTCGGTTGCTACGTGTAAAGTTTATTTCGATCCAATTGAGGTTCAGACACCCCACGACATCGTTGTCGAGCTTGGGGTAACCCGCTGTCTCAGCGCCTTGGCAAACATGAACAAATCACAATATGCTGTGCGGGTAGCGAGGGGTGTGTGTGTGTGTTGTGGGTGTATTTGCTTCGGTCTAAGTATTGAAATCTTTCAATATCTTTCAATAAAATATGTAGATGCTTCAATCCCTGCCCCGCCGGCAAATTGACAGCGCGCCAGCTGAGTTTTACAGCTCGAGCCGAGGCTGAAGCTCGCTCTCGGTCTTTAGATTTGGTTTCGGGTCAATGCCAACGTTATTAGCTCCAGCAAGTGAATACACATGCCTCGCCCCAAACACACACACACACACACAACCGCACACACAATGATCCAGGGCTGCTGTCGTCTGCTTTGTGACACATTGACGTTTTCGCTTTGGCTTCAAATTTTTGGGTGGGCTCGTATGTAGTATGGAGGAGGGGGGTGGGGGAGTGGCAGCAGGAGGATTTCATTTAAATTTGCTGTCAACGCAATTACATGCTTGCCAATTGTGTGTGTGTGTGGGGGTGTGTGTTCGTCCTTTTGGCCCAAAGCCATGTCAGGTCTTTGGCCAAAGTGTTTGCCAGTCTGCGATTTCTATGCGCCCCCGTCGCCAATCGTCAATCGTCAGCGTCAATCGATGCGTCAATCAGTCCGTCAACTAGTCACTTACTCCATGAGATGCTGCTGTATTGATTCACTTGATTTGTGAGCGGACTTTTATGCGTTGCTGCTTAATGCGCTGCGCCCGCAACGTAGGCAACGCTTTCTTTTGCTTGCCTCAATAAAAATCCAAATACAACACGCCTGCCAGGGCAATAAACCCACCATCTACACACAGGCGCCACGCCCACCTCAGTGGGAGGGGGGAGAGAGGTAGCGGGGAAACCTCCTTGCCTGCCTGCAGGCAGAAAAACACATCAAGCGATGCCAACAATAAAATTAAGAAATTTTTCAATTTATGCATGAGACACCTGACGGCGATGATGACTTGTGTGTGTGTGTGGCACGCCCACCTGCCCAGCTGGCACAGGCACACGCACAGGCCGAGCCCATAAAGCAAGTTAACTACGCTCATATGTGGCCTACCCTGAAGAGCTTGTTAGGCATTTTTATTACCTCGGCCGCTTAATTATTTTCGCCAATATGTGAAAGGGAAAGGCGCAGAAAGTTATGGAGCGACAAGAAGCTCTTGGGGGGAGGGGGGTGCTGCAGTAAAAGGTATGCCAAGGCAGCTGCGTATGTGATCTGTTTGTGGCAGACGCAACGAGGTCATTTTATTGCTTACCCCATGGAGAGATGTTTGAACCCTGTTGAGCTCCATGACCCATGACACCCTCCAAGTGTTCTTTGCATTTTCTTTGCTCTTCTTCGCGCTTTAAGTTTGCTGTAATTGAAGGAAATGATCCTGGCTGGCTATCTATCGTTCTCTCCGTGTACCTCTCTTTCTTGCCTTGTCTCTCTGCTCTTTTGCCTCTTGGCTTAGGTCTCTATTTGGCTTGCTTACTTCCTTCCTTACTTCCACTCTATC
This sequence comes from Zaprionus capensis, assembly GCA_018903675.1. Taxonomy (NCBI): domain Eukaryota; kingdom Metazoa; phylum Arthropoda; class Insecta; order Diptera; family Drosophilidae; genus Zaprionus; species Zaprionus capensis. The sequence continues at coordinate 7,467,771 of JAEIFN010001073.1, read as the reverse complement.
TAACATTTGCTATCTTAATTTTACACTGGCATAATCAAGCCATCACTCTCTCTCTCTCTCTCTTCCTTCCCATCTTTTCCCTTCGTTTCTTCTACTTCCTATTGTTAACACTTCTTCTCTCTACTGCTCTACAGGTTATGGCAACATCGCACCCCGCACGGCTCTCGGCCGCATCGTGACCGTCGCCTACGCCCTGTTCGGCATCCCACTGACCCTGGTCTATCTGAGCAGCACCGGCAGCATTCTGGCACGCGTCGCCCGCGAGGTATTCTCCAAGGCGCTGTGCTGCTGCCTGTGCTCCAACTGCGGCTACTGCTGCTACGACGAGAAGCGCATGGCCGAGAAGGAGCGCCGCATGAAGCGCAAGCGACAGCAGGAGGAGCTGCGCAAGCAGCAGTCGGGCATGCAGGAACCTTACTACGTACGCGATGTCTACCACGCTACGCCAGAGAAACAGCCGCCAGGTGGCGCAACTGGAGTCGCAGGCCCTGCTGGCGGCAACGGTGCTGGCACCCCCACTGGTATCGCAGGCCTGGGAATGCCCTCAGCCACGACAGGTGGCTCGACTGGCGGCGGCGGCGGTGGCGGCGGTACCGGCATGGACATTGATTCGCTCAGTGCCAGCGAATCGCGTGGCTCGATGCACGGCCTGAGCATTCTGGCCCCCATATTGCTCTGCTTCTCCATGATGATCATCTACATTGTATTCGGCGCTGCAGTGCTCTATCGCCTGGAGAATTGGCCCCTCATCGACGGCGTCTACTTCTGCTTCATGAGCCTGTCGACCATCGGATTCGGCGATATGTTGCCGGGACTGCGACGAGAATCGAATGCCACCACCTGGTTCTGCTCCGTCTACATTATGTCCGGCATGACGCTGACGGCCATGTGCTTCAATGTCATCCACGAGGAGATCGTTCATCGCATTCGCATTGTCGTCGAATTCAAGAAGTCGAGCGGACCGAATGGCACGCCCGGCGGCAACGGCAGCGGATCCATGCTGGACATGTCACACGAGGAGGGCAATCAGTATTATATGCCCGGCTCCTGACACTATGAGAAGCGTGGACATCTCTATCAGCGCAATCCCACCGAGGAGACACTGGTGACAGGTATAGTGCCAGCACGAATACAAATCTGGTCATGTAAATATGTCAAGTTCAATGGGAGACGATTTTCCTTTTGGCTGAAGCTCGTTTGTTAAGATCAGTTAGCGTGCTCCGATTTTAACAAAAGTCGAGCGTAGTCTAGCAAATATATCGAACTACATATATTCAAGATTTCATTATCATAACACAAGAAAGGGAAGCTGAAAAAGTAAAGATACTTTCTGTTTTAACTTTAATAAGCTTTGTTTTTTTTTAGTACACTATGTAACCGAAGTTCTATATATCAAACAGATTCTTTAGACTTCCTTATAGCAAGCAGCTGATTTGTTACCTAGCTGTGATCAAATGTAGTGTTCCAATTTAGATAAAACTCTAACTGACATGTTTCATTATAATATATCAAGAAACAAAACAGAAAAAGTTAAAAGAATTTAATTTGTAACCATTAAGATATTTTGATTGTTCAGATTGATCAGAGATTATGTTAAATATCCACTGAGCATTGTTAAGATCAGAAATATATAATATATAAATATATATTATGCTTGATATAGTCCAACAGTTCCCATTAAATCTTTGATAGAAACATGAGCACATCTGTATGCAGAGAATATCTTTACACTGAACCTCTAAACTAACTCTCTGCTCTCTCTCTCTCTTCGTCCAACAGACACGCCCACATCGCTGGTGCTGAAGGACTTTGTCAACCACGAACTGGTGCCCATTCTCACCATGGACCCCAATGCACGCCTCGCCCCCGTCTACAGCTCAGCCACGGCGTCCTCGTCATCGTCATCTTCGGCGAATGCCGGCGATGGTGGCATGGACTTTAGTTCGCTAGGCGGATCGCTGCTCGAGGGATCGCTGGGCGCAACGGGCACAGCACAGTCACCGGGACAGGCACAGGCCAAGGGTGTCTACACGCTGGCCGAGGAGACGGAGCTGGAGCTGCAGGCGGTGCACACGGAGACGCAGGTGGAGCGCGTCTAAGTGCGACCGACACAGTATTAGATAGTAGAGTTACGATTAGTCCTAGTCGAAGCGAGGTGTAAACATTTTTTTTTCCCGAACAATATTCGGTTAGCAAAGCAAAACCAAAGAGATAAAGAAGAAGAAGACATAAGGAAGTAGAAGAAGAAGAAGGTAGAAAAAAGAAAACCCAATTTAGCATAAGTTTGACTATCAATGTACATACAAATTATAGCAGAGATACATATAGAAAAGGATAGAGAAGAGAGAGAGAGAGAGAGCAGTATAGAAAGATATGAAGATGATGAATGAGAAGAGCAGAGAGAGAGATGGAAGAGCAGAACAGATACATTTCCATAGGACTTAAGCACAGTAACTAAATACCAAATACTTGTATTAAGCAGCCCCCGAGGTGTGCTCTAAAAGTTAGTCAATGTAGTGAAAATGAAACATACAAACATACATACGAATATATGCAAAACTCACAGAAAAGCCAAGAAAAAAAAATACAGTCATCTTCACTGTTATAAGGATAAGAGAAAACAAATGCTACGTTTCATGAATTCCCAGCAAAAGGATTATACGGATTATTCGAGTTGAAATCGAACAGCCCGAATTGCGTCTACTGCAGCTGTAGATTTCTGCTTTTTTCACACGCATAACGAGTCATCTTTCCTTTTTCTGACGAAATTTCACTTATTTCTCGCTACTTTTTAGCAACAATTTTCCTGTAAGCTCAACAACAAAGTTAATGAGATAAAAAGGAGAAATGAAAACATATATAGATTATTAAGTATACCGTATAACAATATGCATTCCGTTAGCGCCACAATACACAACTCGAACTCAATACTTACATGATATACAAATACATATATACACCATATGTATGTTTATGTGCGTATATGCCCCTAAGCATCAGAGCATTTTATACGTAACTCCAGCTTACATACATAGTTAAATGTAATATTATTATAAATGAGAAACCGAAAAATAACAAACAAAACAAAAAAAAAATACTAAAGGAAAACAGAAAAATCTGAAAACAGGAAAACAAAACGAAAGACAAAAGAAATATGCTACTTACGTATTTACTATAATAATAGATAATTGTTGTATTTTTTTTTTTTTGTATTGTAATTGTACAACTTAACGATAAAATACGCATATTATCAATGAATTTAAATTCATACAAATTAAATAACGTTTAAAACTCGAAAACCCCAAAAAAGAAAAACCGGAAAAATCAAGAAAATCGATACAAAAAAAATACAAAAATAAAACCAACCCGATGCAAACTTTGTAAATTGAATGCATGTTTAAATGTACCCGATTGTAAGTGTATTTTCGACCGCAGCGCGAGAAATGCATGAATAAAACCTAAATAAGTAATAACAATGCTGCATGGTTTAGTTTCTGATGGCATTGTACAACACTGTGCTGCACTCCTTACACAGCATACAGTTGAAGTAGACTGAAGAGAAGATCCAGCTTTATGTTATATGTATACATATACATATACACATAAGTAATATATATTCGAAATCTGTTTCGCATTGAAATATGTAATGCGAAACATCATTTCCCTGCGCTGCGCCATCTGCCGCATATTCCAACGAAGGCACAGCGCCATCTGGCGCATGTTGTCGCAAGCAAGCGCACACAATCAACACAGTTGGCAGCCCCCGTCTACGCGCGCAATTTGAATTTAGTTCAGCTTGCACTGCCCCGCGGGCCAGAGGCAAAGTGATGAACGAAGTGTGCATTTGTTGTTAACGCCATTTAGCAACAATTATGCGTTGCGAGGTGGCTAAAAGCTTTTGCACTCCAGTTAACAGCCGCTTGGGGAGAGCGCAGAGCAGGAACAGCAACGAACGACAACGACGCCAAAGCGTTTTGTTATTAACAATTTAACCTTCAGCAAATTATCATAAGTATGCGAGTGCTCGCGATTTGTTTATTTGATTTCGTATGGTTCGTTCGGTTTCGTTTTCCATTTCAAAGATCTATGATAAGCAAACCTTTTCGTTTATCACGAGCACACACACACACACATGTACATAATATGTACATACATGTGTATGTAAATCCAACTTCTTTATGCGCGAGCAAAGGTTTCCATTGCAACTAACGTTATTTACATTAACCTAACCCCAAAATTAAGAGTCGACGCAAGAAAGAAAATTGTGTGTTTTTTTATGGGGTAAATCAAGCTGTAGATAAGATTTGGATACGGAAGAAGTCAAAGAAAAGCGATAAATGCACGTGTGCACACACACATACATATGTATAGTGATACATTCACACATTCATCATCGTGACTATGTCGTGACTTGCGACATTCATTTCACATCGTTTGGCAACGTGAACCGTGGAACGAACTGTGGCACCAGCGGTCAAAAAGAAGCTTTGACGTAACAGCGCTTACGTTTCGCTCATTACAGCGAACAGCGCCCAAAACTTGATAGCCTTAAAAATACAAATCTACAATACAATCTACACACATGCATACATGTACACCTATAGTACATTTACATATGTACGATCACTTGATTATGTACGCATTTTAAACTTGTCTGTAAAAGAACAAAAACAAAGACAAGCAGATCGCACGGCGAATTTGTTGTCTCTGCGTATTACACACACACGTTTGTAACGTATGTATGTATGTATGTATTGCGCTGCTGCTTGTTCTTATACAACGCACCTCTCTCGCTCTCTCTCTCTCTCCACCAACCTTTAAGAATTTGTGTTGTTGTTGCTCTCTGTGCTCTCTACGCATGCGAAATGCGCATTTATTGAGGCAACACGTCGCCAAAAACAGCAACAACAACAAGAGCAGGCGAATAGTTTTGATTTGCTTTAATTTGTTGTTTTTATTATGTATCATATGTTCGCTCTGCCAGCGGACGCGTTCAGCAGTCAACTGCGCTCCCCCCATGAGAGAGCGACGCTGCTGAACGCAGCCGCATTGGACCGAGATCGGTTTGCGTTGTGTGTTGACATTGCGACGTCGTGAGCAGTGATGCCAATATTTTTCTGAAAAAACAGGACAGATTGAAAAAAAAAAAGGATAAAAAAAGGCTGAAAATTTGGAAAAAAGGATGAAAAAATAGGACAGATTTCTTTTTTGCTAATTATTTATTTATATTACTTTTAATTCAATAGTTTTAAAGTTTCGTCAATCAGGCATTCGTCCTCAACGTTTGTTTCATACGTTGCCATACGTTTTTGGCGCCAAAATAAGTTTGGCATAATTCGCCGAGGTGTGCCACCGGCTCAATAGCGCAATGCTATGTTTATAGCACAGCAATTGCAGCTTCCTGGCGACATACATCATCGGCCTTAACAGGCAAAAAGTTTATTTTATTAAGTTGAACACACACTTAGTGTTTTGCACGTGCTTTTTGGTCTCCATGTGCGCACGAATTTTGTCAATTTTTGCATTTATATTGCACTTGCAGTATTTGCAAAAACCTTTGTTTTTATCATTTTTGTCGCACTATAACCAATTTTTAAATTCTGGCTGGTCAAGCCAGATATCGCGAAACTTTTGTTTGTAACTTAATTCTTTTGGCATATTCTTCAGGCATTTGGGCAAAGTGGCAAAAATTGCCGATATTCATACGATTATGCTCATACGATTTGCTTAAAAGAGATGCCACATAGTTTGCAAACAAACAAAATTGTAAAATTTAGTAAAAAGGACAGATTTCAGGACAAAAAACTAAAAAAAGGACAGATTTCCCGGTTGGGGATGTTTGACATTTTTTCCGGATGAAGCAGTAAAAAACAGGACAGATCTGTCCCGAAAAGGGATGATTTGGCATCACTGGTCGTGAGAGCGCAGCAGAGAGTGGAAGACAAACAGTGCGAGAGCGAGCGCACGTAAGTGTGAGAGTGCAAACAATCAAGCACCGCGTTGTTTGTTTTTTTTGCGTGTGAGTATGCGTGCGTCTCCCCGCCTGTGTGTGTGTGTTTGCCTGCATTGCCAACGCTTTGTGCATTCTTTCTTTATTTCTTTTTATTAATTACTTGTGCATTTGTTATTCAACTATTTGGCTGACCAATCATCAATACAGACACTGAAGATATACATATGTACATATGTATGTATGTACACATCTCTCTCACACACACACACAAACGTACACATGCTATGGAAGAGCGAAATTTATCAAGCTCAATAACAACTCAAGCGAAAGAGAAGAGAGAACGTTGAAAAAGTAAACAACAATAACAATGGCAAAAGGAATAAAAGCAAACACAACAAATACTCATGCATACACGGCATTTGTGTGCGTGTGTGTGTGTGCCAAGGAAAAGCGTGCAGGAAATAAAAAACACAAATTCTATACAATTTTCTGCCTATTTTTAAGAGATTTTTCTTTTGCACATCTACACACACTGCCACACACAAATACAGAATCACTCTCACATTTGTTCAATTCAAACTAAAATCGCCAACAAATTTGCCCACCGCCCACAACTAGAAAAGAAAATCACTTCCAACTGCGCTGCCTCAACACTGCGACCTCACCTAGCCGAAAATACTGTTCACAGCGGAACGACGAATACGAAAAATATAATATTTTCTGTATTACTACATGACAAGAAGTACTTCTTATATTAAAAAGAGAAAGCAAAACAAAGTTACAAAGGAGAAGAGTTTCTTTGACAATGTCAAAAATGTATAAACCGAGTTTCTCTTGTTTTTTCATCGAAACTGAATAGATAATATAAATAATGCAAACGGCATTCGGCACACTGTGCATCGTTCGGCCCACACACACACACACATGTCTATTATACGTTTGTTTGATGACGTATACCCCGCAGAATACTTTTTCGAAAAACTTTTATGAAAATCAACATAAATTATTTTATTTTTATCGCCGCAAATTCCGAGGGTCGCTAAGAATTCTCAATTTCAACTGTAGTTTTTACTCACTACTTTTCATTATTTGAATTGTGCAATTAATTTTTCTAGTGAAGCGATGTGTCGTCGTTTACGCCACGCCCCTACTAGGCTGCCCCATTCGGAACTGTGTTCATGTTTGTTGTTTTTTACTGTTGTTGTTGTTGTTGCTTGTCAACAACTTCGAGGCGCTCTCGCTTTCTCACTCGCACTCGCTGCTCTAACGAGTGCTAAAAATGTTTTCAGAATTTTTAGTTTTTCTTGCCTAATTTCTTTGTGTGTTTTTATTTCTCGTTTGATATTTATACATACACACACATACATATGTATGTAGGTAGAGACGAGCTGGTAGCATATACATATGAACATAGGATATGTTGGGCATAGGGTAGCTCTACTGTTATCAACGTTTACATATAAGTGGTGGTATAACTAGACACTTATGTACGAGTAGTTATTATAAATACATATGTATGTGTATATATAGTATATTTGTACACATTAATAAGGCATTACATCTTCTAGAAAGCTACGAAAATGCACAATAATTAGATGGTTTATGATTATTTTCTTGAATAGTTATCTAGTTTTGGCTAACATCACAAATAAGAATTACATTTAATTTCTTTGACTGTTTTTACTTAGTATATACAAATTTGTATGATATTTTTGTTATTTGACTAAAAAATAAAACTAGCAACCTGACTCAAATACATACATATATCATAAGATAGAGTATATTCATTAATATTAATACACAAATACTGAAGTGAACTTCACTCCCATCAAAGTCGAGGGTATCTGAGCTTCGTTGCTGCAATTTTGCATACGCATCCTCTTGAGCGTATTTATACAAATAAATACACACACTTCGTATGCCTCTGTGTGTGTTTGTGTGTGTGTATACACACACGTGTATATACCCTAGCTTTTCTTCTTTTGTTTTCATTTTCATTGAAATTTAATACAACGCCGTGCGGACAATTTCGCGCGTATCTTGCGTCTCTCTCTCACTCCACACACCTCTTGAAAAGTTTGTTTTGTGCCTTCGCCTTCGCCTGTCACCCCATTTGCATCGATTTGGGATGACGCCTTGCGGCGAATTGCAAATGCGAACAATTCAAATGGGCGACAAGCTGTTGCTCGCCGGGCAAACTATCTATACATGTGTCTGTGTGTGTGTTGCACACAAGAACAACAACTACGTTGTTTTTGTTTTTTTTTTTTGACTGTTTCTGTTTCGACTGTTTGCTTTATTGCTCCACTTTTGCTTTTGACTTTTTAGTGCCTTGTCGCAGTTGCTTCGCAGTCGCCGTCGTCGTTGCTGTCGTTGTTATTTGATTTTCACATTTTTCTTTATTTTCGGTATCACATGATTATACAAACACACTGACACACGTATGTACATACATAGATATGTGTGTGTGTTGAAGAAAATGCCATCTGAACAGCATTTCGTGGCTATGTTCGGCGCTGCCCCGTTGAAAAATGAAGGGGGTTGGGGGTGGGGCAAGTGATCTCTCTGTTGATCTCCACATTTGTCGCCTTCGTCAACGTTGAACGCACGCAACGAGCGCGCGATGACGTAAAAGATTTCCTTCACTATCGCGACACACACAACAACACGCATTTTCGTAGAAGTTTTTTGTTAATGTTGTTGTTGGTTTTTATTTTGTGTTCATCACGTGTTGGCATCGTCGCTGTATTGCTTTGCTAGGGGTTCGAGGCATTATCGCCGTAGCTGGGCACACTGTGCAGCGCAGCACGCGCTTTGTGTACGCATACACGATCATACGTCAATACGGAGTATGTACGTAATAACGTAACGCATACTTGCATGTGTGTGTGCAAGCTCTCTCTTTGTTTTTCCCCCTTGGCTCTTAGTCGCTTCATTGTTATGCTTTTTTGCACCTGTTTAACTGTTTTTGTTTTCGCTCTGTCTCTCTGTTCTAACTGGTTTATCTGCACTCTCTCTTGCTCTCTTTCTCCATGGCAACGCTCTTGCAATTTGCAATCAAGCGATTTCAATTGCTTATTAGACTTCATCGGGTTGTATAACTCTGTAGAACGAGAGAGAGAGAGAGGGAGAGAGAGACAGATCCCCAAGCAGCGCTGGGGCAGCGGCAGAGACGCGACACGCGGAGTAACCGCATGTCGACAACGTCGCGTCTTTGTTTCTAACTGTGTGTGTGTACAAACATTTTTGGGCGCCGAGCTCTCTCTCTCTCTCTCTTATCACGCCAATACATGTGTGTGGCTCTCTTTTGCGCTCTCTTTATCTCTTTCGCTCTTCCACACTTGTATTGCGCTCCGCTTGTCCCACATAATTTTTGTTTGTTAGTTTTTTCTGCTTCTTTCTGCAGTCGCTGCCGCTGCCGCTGTCGACGGACTACTTCTGCCTGCTTCGTTTGTTCTATTTCGTGTGTTTTACACACACACGCGCACACACACATGCACTCCTGCGTATTTTTGGCCAAAACCGGCCGGAAAACGGTCAGACAACAGAAAACACAATTCCAATTAGAGTAAAAGCCGACGCGACGCGACGTTTCAATTACGTGACCCCGCCAAATGTTTTGCTTTCTGTCGACGTCGGCAGCGCTGTCGACAGACATCGACTGCAATACGAAATGGGCAATGGCAAAATCATACAAAATTTGTATAATTGAGTGACAAACGATAAGAACTTGTTGTTACTGCTGCTGCTGTTGCCGTCTATCTATCGTCTGACTTTCTTTTCATTTTGTTGTCATCAGCTTTGTTGTTGTTGTCTCTCTCTCTGTATATTTTGCCCACATTTTGTGTTCTACGCTTTGTGCTTTGTTTGTTTTCACTGTAAACAGAAACCCAAACACAAATAAAAGTGACGCTCTCTCTCTCTCTCGTTTTCTATGTCTCTATTTTGCTCTCTTCATCTCTCTAATTAGCACTTTCGTATTACAGTTTATTTTCATTAATAGTGCGACGTGGAACAAGTGCGTCGTGTGTGTGTGTGAGTGCGCTTGCTCGTGGTGATCAAAACTAGAGCGCAACACACATACAACTATCGACGCAGAAAACAGTAACGGCACTTCTGCTGCTGTCGTCGACGTCGTCGTCACTGTCGCCGTCCTTGTCTTTGCTACTTTGTTTTCAGTGCGTTGATCACGCAGAGAATGCAACAGTCAGAGCAGGGAGGGAGACAAACAATGAAATTAAGTCAAATTTAATGTAAATTGCTTTTCCATTACTAATTTATTTCTAAATCATTTACTGCACTTGTCTGTTTTTTGTTTCACCTTTGCGCATTCTGCCTTAGGTAACGGCGTACTGGCCTGGCAAATCAACTTAATACCGATACATTGTAAGCTATCGGTACAGTGGATTCCAGCTTATTTCGTAAGAGGGCACACATGAACTTTAAAGTCAAATATCTGCAGCAGAGCCCTCACAAAAAAGGATAGACTAAGATAAAGAAACGGATAGACGAGACGAAAAAAAGAAAAAAACAGGACGATAGTTTTTTAATTTATACTAACAATCTATTAATATTTCTTAGAGTATTTTAGTATATATTTATTATTTGTTTTTATTTTCATTAAAATATATAAACAACATTTTTTATTTTCAAGATCATTTGTCAATTTATTTATATTATATATTATACATACATATATTTTATATATTTTCAGTATATCTAATTAGTTTATTATTACTTTATTATATAATATTTTAATATTTCTAAGTAATAAATACGCTTTTCAAATTTGTACCTTGATCAAAACCCCCTGCACAAAATGCACTGAAATCCACTGTACATACTCGTACATGAATGTATATACATACATACGTATGCAGAACATGGCTAGCGGGTGAGAGGGGGCGAGAGAATGAGAACAAGCTCGTTCGTACGCTCGCTCGTTCGGTCGATGATTGTTGGCCGACGCGGTGTTTTGTTATTTGCGGGCGGGTGTCGGGTGGGCCAATTTCGGCGTCAGACGCGAACGCCAGCGTCGCCGTCATCGTCGTCGTCGACGTTGTCTGCTGTTGTTGCGGTTGTGTTTGTGTGCGATTGACTTTTTTGCCTCTCCGCGTGTGACAAATGTGCTATGTTGAGAATGTGTGTGTGTGTGTGTATGTGGTACATATTCTATATGGGTACACATGCACATGCATACATATGTATATATGTACATAGGTACATAGTACATTTGTATGTATGTACTTACGTATCCAAAACACACACGCACACAGCCATAAATATTTGCCGTCCGGCAGGTATCGACGCATATCGAAATTACACTGAAACTATAACCATTTTCTTTTGCGCCTTTCGCCTTATTATCAATTATGCCGGTCTAATGTATAGAGATAAATAAGAAAATCGCAGGGCAAATTTAGTTTCAATTGGCAATTACATAAGCCACAGCTAATTGCATCGATTAGCTTTTGCTGCACCTGGCACCACTGTGCACAAGGCAAAGCGACGTTGCCGGAGGCAGCGGCAGCACACGCAAACTAACTGTAAGTGATCCATGTTGCTCTTGCTGCTGCTTCTTCTTACTCCCAGTGTGTTTTGCCAAAAACAAAAACCATGTGTTTGCCACGCGCTCGACGCTCTCTTGCATTCGCTCTCTCTCTCGGTCTCTTTCGATTGAGCGCCAAAAGAGCACTCTCTGTGTGTGTGTGTGTGACACTGTGTTTGTCTGACTGTGTGTGTGTTTGTGTGAGCAGGAATATAAACAAAACGTTGTTGATTTTGCATTTGGATTGTAAATAATGCTGAAAAACAATGAAAATGCATTTTAGCAAAACGCGGCAAAGCTAAATTCCAATCTTAGTTTAGTTGCCAACACTGACTGTGTGTGTTGACAAGTTGCAACAGCGCAGCGTCATCAAGAGCGAAAACGACAACAAACAGAAAGTTCGACAGCGGGAGCAACAACAACATAGCACACACACAAACACTCACACACACACAGTCAGGCAGCCACAGAGAGTAGCAGAGGCGTCTACTACGGTAGTTCGACGTCGCACAGTGGAGGCCTTCAAAAAATATGAACAATATTCACACTTTCATACCTAATACGTTTTTTATAACGGTCTCGATCAGATATTTGAAAACACTATTCCCCATGTGTACACACTGTTAATACCCAGTGTTGCTTTTGTATCGGTACTATGGAACAACAAAAATATGTAAAAACTTCCCAAAAATGTTGCAGCACAACAATGCGAATGGGGCCCATTGTGAATTGTAGGCGAATTGACTGCGCTGCTGCGTTGCCATGCCTTGCCCTGGGTTGGCTTGTCATGCTGCCACTGCCAGCGCCGCTTGGGCTTCTCGTTTTGTTTCGTTTCGTTTGTCTCTCATTCGCTCGTTATCGCCGCGCTGCCGTCGCAGTCGCAGTCGCTGGTCTCAGCCTCAGTCTCCGTCGCAGTGTCGGTTGCCGCGTCAGTTTATTCAGTTACATTCATTTTGCATTGTGCCTTTCAGCGCAACGGACGTACGACGTGTCGGAGAGACAGACAGAACAACAAAAACAAATACTAATATTAATAACAATAACAAAGCGAATCCAAATGCGCAGAGACATAATAGAAAACGGAGCATTATTTGCATAACAGAAGTTCATTAATTGCTCTTTAGTTGCCTTCCTCCTTCCTTCCTTGCTTCTTGTTCTTTTTTTTTGGTGCGCGTTCGCGTGCTGTGTTAATTAATTAGTCGATACAACATAGAAGAAGTAGAACAACAACAAAAATAAACAAAGATACGTAAAGCCGAAAAGGTTTGCAAGTGCCGCCCACAAGGAGAGCCACACTAGAGAGAAAAGGAAGAGAGCAAGAGCACGCGTCTCTCACACACACAGTGAAAGAAAGAGAGAGAGCGCAAAGTGCGTGCTAACAACAACAGCGACGGATACGACGACGCCGCAGCGAGGCGAACAGCGAAACTGGCACTGACAACAACACGAACAGCAATAACAAAATGTGAGTGCAAAATACAACAAAAACAAACACAAAAAACAAAAAAATAACAAAATATAAACGTAGATAAATAAAATTTCATGAGCAATAACTACGTGGTGTGCACATTTTCAGTGAGTAGAGTATAATTAAGTGTGTGTGTGCCGGAGTGTCTGTGTGTGAGAGTGCGAGTGTAAATATAAAATTTGGTCACACCAACAACCAAAAAAAAACGCAGCAGCAGCGACGTCGACCCCCGCGTCTGTCTTGCTCTCTCTCTGCCTTGCGGTTTGTTGTTGTTTTGATGCCCCCCTGCTGCAGTTGCCCGCAGCAAACGCACACGTTGCCGGCAGCAGCAGCGGCAGCGTCGCACAGTGAGCAACAATTGAAATTAAAATGCAACTGCAAACGATCGTTGTGGTGGATGAGAGAGACAGCGGGGCTGGGGTGCAGCAAAGATTGTCGCCCGCATTTGTTTACGCACACACGGGCACACACACACATACGCGCACAAGAGCGCTATAGTAGCGCTGCCTCTGCCTCTGCCTGCGCTGCTGCTTGCGTCTTTGTTATAAATTTATTTGCTGCGCATTCACAATCGACATACACAAATTTATTGAATTTTGCCAATAGTTATTCATTTACTCACTATAATCACAACATGCACATGTATTTCTGTGTGTGTGTGGGTGTGCGTGTGTGTGTATTTGTGACGTCACGTGCTTGTGCATTTTGTGGGTCAATTGTAAAAGTAAACGAACGCTGCTACTGCCGGCAAAGATTTCCTTGCAGATTCCAATGCAAATCGATTAGAAATCGAATTTCGATATTCAATTGATTTGCATTACCTCTCTCCCGCTCTCCCGCTCTCCCATTCTCTTACGCTCTTCACAATTCACAGTAGTTGTCGATAGTAGTTTGCGCGCTCTCTCTCTCTCTCTCTCTCTCTCTCTCTCTCTCTCTCTCTCTTAACAATAAAGCGCCAAAGTCTGCGTCAGCAAGAAAATAGAAACTAAGAGAGCGAGAGCGGCGCGTCGGTTACAGACGTCTGCGTCAGCGTTGGCGTTGGCGTCGAAGCTGAGCCGATGTCATTGCAAATTTGTTTGGATTTTGTTGTTGTTGTTGGTTTGTTCTGATGATCAGCTTTGCATTATGAATTTGCATTGTTATTGTTCTATGTGTGTGTGTGTCAGTCGTAATTTTATTGTTGTTTTTGATAAAGCGACCTCGTCATTGTCTGGCTTTGATCATCATCACCAGAGCTAAGCAACAACAACAACAACAACAAGTGGAATTAGCTTAGGCGACAACAACAACAGTAGCAGCAGCAGCAGCGATTATGCAACGTCGACGGCCCTAAGCTCTTGGCCCGTGGCTGCGTGTCGCTGTCATCAGACTTAAAAACCAATTGGAAATTCCTTGACATATGCCGCCCAATAAGAAACGCCCCCATTAAAAACTAATTGAAAATACAAGCACATCAGTTATAGAAGGGGAAGGGACGGAGGGGGTAGAAGGAGGTGGGCAGCATATTTGACAAAGCGCAAGAGAGCGCAGAGAATCGCACGCATAAGCAGGCAGAGGCAGAGCAGGCAGTGGCAGCAGAGGCAGCAGGCAGGCAGAGGAAGCAGGCAGGCAGAGCAGGTAGGTAGAGGTATTAGGCAGAGGCAGGCAGGCGTCGCTGTCCGCCCACCCAAGCAGCGGCGCCCAAGCGGGCAGCGGCAGCAGCTACTCGTGCTCTCTTTTTGTTGACGCTTTGACTTTGCACCTCGCCACGACATGCGTGCGTAAGTGTGTGTGTGTGCGTGCTTTTTTTGAGAACCTTGTCTAAAGAGGAGTGAAGCAGTAGCAACAGCAGCAACAGAAGGAGACGCAGACGGAGACAGCGACTGAGGCTGACGCCGCCAACGCCGCATGTAGCCGCGCCGCTGTTTGTTGATTACATAAAAAATGAAAATAATTATGTATGTATGTATGCATTCAGCTCACACACACACACACAAAACAAGACGCGCGATAAGATATTGTATGTTTTCATATATAAAATACTTATGTGTATGTGTGTGTGTGCGAGAACAACAACAACAACAAGAACAACGATGTGCAAAATGCAGACAAGAAACTATAAAAAAAAGGCCGGCGACAATTTTGTATGCGCTGTGTTATACAACAACAGCAACAACTGTTAGGCAGCGACAGCGGCAGAGGCAGCAGCAGCAGCCAAAGGCAAAGACAGCAACAACAACAACGCGCTCTCGAGTTGCATTCCCTTTTTGGTGTAGGCGACAAAGTTGTCGCTGACGAAATGAGAACAAAAGTGAAGAAAGAACTCTAAATATTAAAGAAAATAAGCGAAAGAGAATTTCATATGATTTGAAAACAATTAAATAGGAAGAAAATAATGATAATAATAAATATTAATAATAAATAATAATAATAATAATAATAATAAATAATAATAATAAATAAAAAACAATAATTAAAAAACTAAAGAAAAAGATAATTTGTAAATAAAATAAATATATTAACTGTATTAATTAGCTTCAATTTATAAGGAATTATTTATATTTGTCTGATTACTTAATCGATATAAAAATGCAAGTAAAATCGAATTTATTTAATTTTTCACTCTTTAATTTTTAACAAGCCTCTTTTAAATTGTTATAAAATTGTCAAAAAGGCAACTGTAGGTATGGAAATGTAAAATAGGTGTGTGTGTGTGTCTGTTTAACAAATGTTATCACAACTATTGTGTGACTGATCGCGTTTATCTCTGTACAAATAGTTGCGTAGAGCATGTAGAAATATGTAGATCGGCTTGAGGAAGAAAGGGGTGGGGGCTGCACTACAAACAAATGTCTATCTATCCAATCTACCATATACCCGCGATCCCGGGTATGCAAAGTAGCTGAGTGAGTGACTTCTCTTTTTTTCTCTGTTTAACGCATGTGAAATTATGCACATACATAACTACAACGACAAACATGCGCGCACACACAGCACACACACACACAAATACATAAATACGTATGTATCTATTTAATTTGGAAGGCAGTTCTACTGGTCAGCGCCGACTACACGAGCTATACGAGCTGCGAGCTTGTGTCATAACTAGTGCGATGTGCACGATATTTTCATGCATATTAAGTCAAAGGCTGAAAAAAGCGTAGATACACAAGCTAATACACACACACACACAGACACACACATACAGAGAGAGAGACACACACACATTAAGAAGTGTTAGTGTGAGCTCCCTGTGCATTAAATAATTGCGGACATTCGAAATGTGCTAATTAGTTGAAAACGTTTATCGCGCCGCATCTTGCTCTCTCGCGCTCGTGTCTCGCTTGTGTTTTCATGTGTGTGTGTGTTCGTTTGTGTGTAAATTGGTATTGTTTAGTCAATCGAAGGGCAGCAACAAACAAACAAAACAGAGCTCAATGTGAACTAACATAATACGAGAAAAGCTGCAGCTGCTAGCGTCATTACGAGTTCAAATATTGTTAACATTTAACAACTAACTTTGCCAGCAACAAAGTTAGTAGTCATAAGAAACAGTGCTGCCAATTTTAATTGTTTTTTACTGATTTTTACGAAAAGAAATGCCAAAAAAAAAAATATAAATATTTTTCGAAATATGCGTAAAATAGCAAATATATTTATTGAATTAAATTAAAAACCAAAAAGCTAAAATAATAATAAAAACAATAAAAATAGCAAAAAAAATCCTTAAGTTCTTAATTTACACATTTGAGTTTAAGTTTGCTTTGGCTGCATTTAGTGAATATCGTTAAAACAATGTAAATTTCATAGAAATATGTTCGTTATACTAAAAAAGGGAGTAAAAAGGGAGTATTAAATAGCGAAATTGACAACTTAGACATTTCACACTTCATGTAATTTATATAGAACACAAAATACGAAGCTAAATCTATGGATATAATATGTATTTTAAAAAGATATAGAGAGCAATATTTTAGATTTGTTTACATTAGTAAACTTTGTAGTCATTTATGATGGGAATAAGATTGGCAACACTGAGTAAAACTTAAAAATAGAAAAACGAGGATGGAAGGTTATAATTCAGTATGCCGAAAGTTGTATACCCTTGCTCAGGTTCTTAACTCTCTTCTGATCGTTGCAATTAAAATATACCGATAGTTTGTATGACAGCAATACGATATATCGGTATAACTGCTGGCCACAATTAATAAACAAACAGAATTTACCAGAAATAAGCGACATTTGCAGCAATGTTTATATGAAAAATATGATAAATTTGCCAGATTCAATTGCGAAATGACAAATGACAATTTTGTGGGGTGCGCATGTGAGCTTAGCTTTCACAGAGTCTGCTGCGCTGCTGCTGCTGCAGGACTGAGCAGGATGACGTTGCCTGATCGCATGCTCACTCTCGCTTCCTCTTCCCCTCTTTCTCTCCCTCTCTCTTTCTCGCTTTGTTGTTGCTTCTTATCAAGCAAATGTCTTTAATGCTATATTTAGTAATATTAATTGTGGCTGACCCAATTTGTGTGTTAGAAATTGCTTAGCCAAAAAGCAAATACACGCACACACACACAGGCAGTCATACACACACACACACAGAGAGAGAGACACGCATACATGGCACGAGTTTATTTTGAACGTAGAAATCAATTGAAATTGAAATTGAAATTGCCCAAGAACTGTCACTCAACTTGAGTCGCAAAGGTGCGAGAGGGAAGAGTGACAGAGAGGAGGCGGTGGCCGAGCAGGCATTGCTGCTGCACTCTCTTTTTGCGCCTGGCAACAGCAGCGAACGCGCGCTCTCTTACCAAAACATTATAGGCGACGCAGCAACAGCAGCGCAGTAGGCAGCGGGGCAGCAGCAGCAGAACGTTAGCGACAATAACAGCAAGAACAACAGCAGCAGCAGCAGAGTTGTTGTGTTTATTTTTAGTTGACGCTTTGTTTGATGCGCTTTATTTAGTTGCGTCGCTGTCGCTGTCATCGTCGGCTGCTGCAATCCGTACCCCCTCCCCTGCCCCACCTGCGTGCGTTGCACAAAAAGCCGGCAAAAGTTCGCTCGCAACTGACACTCTCTTGCACTTCCTCCCTCCTCTCTCTTGCTCACCCGCTTTTTCGCTCTCGCTCTCTCTTTGTTGTTGTGCGTGAAACATTCAAAATAAATGTACAATTTATTTTTAACAAAGCGAAGAAGCAGAAGAAGAAGCAGAAGCAGCAGAAGAAGAGCAAGAAAAGACAATGTCGTTTTTCAATTTTCCTTTCCGCCTTTTCGGCTAAAATTAAAATCCGCTAAATGCTTGCGCTGCATTTGGACGAAGCTTTCGCTGTTGCTGCGCTGCTGCTGTTGTTGTCTTCTTTTCTTTCCTGCTCTGCGCACGTGTCGACGCTGACGTCGCTGCTGTTGCGTTAATTCATTTAATTATGCCTTAATTAATTAGTTAATTAATCGCGCGCACCTTGCCTGCAATCAACAACAACAACAACAGGAACAACAACAATGTCCTCCTTCCTCTCACTCTCTCTCTCTCTGTCTCTGTCTCTCTGTTGCTCAGCTGAGTCACAAGTTTAGGGCCTAACCCAAACAGCTGTTCGTTGCGCTGACGCTGACGTTTGTTTCTATTCCTGTTGCTGTTGTTGTTGTTGTTGCGATCCTTTGAGCGCAGCGCACACAAATAAGGTCGACGCCAACGTCGCAGCTTTCAATAAATGGCAATGTCATGCGTTAACTCGCGTGCTCTCTCTCTTTCAAGCAGCACACCGGCAGAGGCGTCGCGTTGTGCTCTCCCAACACACACACACACACAAGCAGCGACCCGACAGTGGCGTCGCGCTCTCTCACAAGCTTTCATTCGTGTTGTTGTTTACTACGCGCGTCGTCTTTGCCTTTGCCGGCTCTCTCACTTACGTGTCTCTTTGTTAGGCAAGAGAGTGTGCTGACCCCCTTCCCTCCCTCACTCACTCACTCACTCACACTTCCTCTCTCGTATGTTTGTATGTGTGTGCGGCTCGTTTCGGCATTTCATTTGCTGGTGCTGCCGCCGTTTCGCTTCATTCGTTTGTCTGCTCGCGTGCTTTACAGTTCGAACAAGAATTTCAGTGTGTTGAAAAGCCTTTAAAACAATTCAATCAAACAACAACAACAATAGCAACAACAAGATAATTAATAACATTTTCCACAAAATATATAAAAATAAATATTTATATTTTTTTTCTGTGTGCGCCTTGCAAGAAATGTTTGGAGAGAGCTCGTGAGTTACTCGTGAGTCGTGTTCGTGTTATCGTCTGCGAAGGTATGTGGATCATTCATAACAACAACAACAAAAACAACAACGTTAAGTGTGTGCGTGTAAGGGAGAGAGGGAGAGAAAGAGCGTGCAAAACAAATGCGTGAGAAGAGAAAACAAAATGTTGTAAAGGATTCTTCTTCATTGTTGTTCTTTCTTTCTTGTTGTTTGTTGTTGTTGTTGCACTTGTGCTATTCCGCTTTGTCCTGCTCAATCGCAAACGTTTTTTGTCTGTGTGTGTGTGTTGCGATACAATTTCATAATCTAAACGATGAATTGCGGCAAAGAAGGCGCCGCAAAGTCAAAGTATAAAAATACATGGGAGGGGGGAAATATAAAGTAGAAACCACGTTGAGCACATGAGACTAGTGTGTGTGTGTGTGTGTAAGTGTTGAAGAGAGTTGAATGCTTGAAGAGACAGACAGAGAGAGGGAGGGGGAGAGAGACAGAGGCAGAGGTAAAGAGCGCGCGAGAGAGTGAAAGCTTTGCGAGAGTCGCAGCAAGTTTATGTTCAAATTTAAACAAATACGTGACAGTGTGTTAGTCTGTCTGTGTGTGTGTCCCTTGTGTGTGTGTGTCTTATATATGTGTGTGTGTGTCTGTGTGGGTGTAAAGTATTAACTTTGTGTTGTTTCCAATGTTTTTTGTTTATAGATTGATTAAATTAAGTTTATGCTTAATCACAGGCATTTAAAAGCACAACAACAACACCAACAGGCCAGGCAGGCACACACACTTACTTTCGTACACACACACACTACAAGCGAGAACAACAACAAAATGTGCGCGGCCTTGTCGCATTTTTAGTTTTTGCTGTTGTTGTTTTTTTGTTGTTTTCTTGTCATCGTCTCCACATTTTTTTAATTTTTCTTCTTTTTCTCTTTCCTACTGCCATAAATATATATCTACATATATACATGTGTGTGTGTGTGTGTCAGTTTGTTTGTTTGTTTTTTCTTCTCTTTACTTTTATTTTGCGCATTTTCTGAAATATTTTTGCAATTAATTTTTGCGCGCTTGCTTATCAGTTGTAAGGCAGCGCGCCTGCATGAACACACACACATGCACATGCTTTGCACTCCGCCCCCCCCCCCCACCCCCTTGCTCGGGCTTGCCAGGCGTATACGTAATGCAAAATATGTGTCTGCCCCAGGGTAAAAGCATCACTGAGAGCGAGAGAGAGAGGGTGGAGAGGGAGAGGGATAGAGAGAGAGAGAGAGACTCACACACACACACAGCGATACACGTAGCGTATTGCACGGCTACGTTACGTATACGCCGCGTGGTCGCCTTCAATTTTTTTCGCTTTTGTTGTTTATTGCTGCCTCCTCTGCTTCTTTCTTATTCTCCTCTTCTTATTTGCTTTGCCATATAGCTCGAGAAAATTCTGCCTAACAATTTTAATTTGCAACTTAAAAAAAGGCTAACAATACTTTAAAAAAGGCTATAAAGGCTAAACAGTGCGAAAAATTGCTGAAAATGCTATTAAAAATGGCTAAAAAAGGCTAAAAATAATTTTACAAAAAACATTGGAAATTAAAAAAAAAATGTATTTTGAAAAATTCTCTGACAATTTCGAACAATGAAACAAAAACAAAGACAAAGGAAAAAACAACTTACATTTTCATTGTAATTAAATAAAATTTCAAGAATTTTTGTTTATATTTCCGTGAGTGTGTGCGAGAGAGAGAGATAGAGAGAGAGAGAGTGTGATCAACAAGAGCAAGAGCTGACGAGGGAGTGGTAGGAGAGGGGGGGCAGGGGCAGAGGCAGTGCGCGTCATTGGACGCCATTGAAAAGCTCTCAAAAAATGCTTGGCTCAGCTGTTGTTGTTGTTGTTGCTGCCGGAAATATGCAAAGCTCTCTCTCTCTCTCTGCCTTGCCTTGTGTAGTTACGTGAAATGTTTTGTTATTTGTTATTATTTATTTAGTGTGCGATAGAGATGGCAATAGGTAAACAAGGCACAACACAAACAAATCTCTGTTGCTCTCCCTGTCTCTCCATCTCTCTCTCTGTCTGTCTCCCCCCTTTTATGCTCTTTGTTATTATTATGTTTATTATAAAGTGTCACTTCTTCCTTCCCCCCTCTCCCCTCTACCCCTTCCCCCCTTTGTTTGTATTTATTATTTTATATTAAAAATAAAGAGGAAGCAGCTCATTTAACACTAACAACAACAACAACAATTTCGATTAGCACGCTGCATGTGTGTGCCCTCTCTCTCTCTCTCTGTGTGTGTGTGTCTTTGCCCATGATTCATCTACACAACCACAAAAGAATTGTGCGCGTTTTATTAGCGTTTTTAACAGCGTCGCAGCAGCAGCAGCAGCAGGTACAGTTTAACCAACTGTCTTTCACTGTTGTTGTTGTTGCCTCTGCTTTGTTCTATTTTGTTTTGTTAATTGGCCGCAACTGCAGCAAGTACGCGCCTGCTGCGGGTTGACATTTTACTACGCCCACATTAACAAACAACAACAAGAAGAGATGAGGAAGCACATGAAGAAGAAGAAGAGGAACGACAACAACAGTTACAGAACAGCGCAGCAGCTGCATAGAAAGCAGCGTCGCTGTCGACGCCATTCAAAAGGCTCCATAGGTCACAATGAACAAACGCAAAAGAGTAGGGCAGCAGGCAGAGGCAGCGACAGCGGGCAGCGAAGCACAGTTGACGTTTCTAGAACGAAAAACTGACAACTGACGCGACCGACGCGCGGCTTCTGCTGCTAATCTCAGTTGTGGCGAACGCAAAAAAGAGAGTGAGCACAGGAGATGAGGAGAAGGGTGGTGGGGAGGGGTAAGTGTAGTAAGCAGAAGAAGCATAATAACAAAAACGACGGCTCTGAGCCTGAGGCAACCGCGCGCTGTCACTCTCTTTGCAAAGCACGCGCGCTCTCCTCTTACTCTCGCTCTCTTTGTGGTTCAGTTCTGCCCGCGCGCTCTCTTGTTGTTGAGCCTGTTAACTACGCCGTTTGTTTGTGCACCGCAGATAAACAACAAGAGAGCCGAGTCGAGTCGAACCAAAGCCGAGTTAAGCTGTGCTGAGAGCGTAAGTTGAGTTGTGCGAGAGTGGGAGAGGCATGTATGGGTATTTGTGTGTTTTTGTTTTTGGCACACGTCACAACAGAGCGCGACTTAAGCGGCGTTTAGTGTGTAAGAGAGTAGGTGTTTGCTGGTGTGTGTGTGTGCATGCATGCACATATAAGCATGTGTGTGTGCACATAACATGCGTCTATTTTAGCTAATTAATTATGCCAGAAGCAAAGGCAGAGGCATAAGCACACTGCACACACACATGCATAAACGCACACAGACATGCACTTCACTCTTTCTCACACACACACTTACACAACAAACTCTCTCACGCACATAAACTCTCTTTCATTCTTCGTCTCTCAATTACAATAGCAAAAGCACGTTGTCGCCTTGCGCTGACGTGATTGTCTTGTGTGTACTCTCTCTCGCGCGACGCCACTGTGCGCTGTATGCTTGCGAATTGTTGTTGTGCTTGCTGCCTGTTGTTGTTGTTCTTACAGTTGTTTATATAAAGTAACCAAGACAACGACGCAAACTTTCAAAATTGCGTCGCAAGCTTTTCGTTTGCTGGCAGAAGTAAAGAAGCAGAAAGAAGAAGAACAACGACGACAACAACAGTGCCTACAGTCGCACGCCCAAATAGTGTGCACACCTCAGCAAAACAGCTGTTGTTGTTGCTGTTGCTGCTGTTTATTGTTTGTGATTTTGTTTTGTTGTTATTCGTTTCGTTTGTTGTGACTCGTTTGTTATTGTTATTCTTGTCTCTGTCTCTGCTGCTGTCTCTTTCTCTATCTCTGCTTCTTCTTCTTCTTCTGTCTCAGTTTTGTTGTGGCGCGCTTCGTTTTCAGTCGTTTGTTTTTGCGCTGTTGTCAAAGTAATTAGTTGTTGTTGTTGTTGAGTTGAAAATCAATAAATAATAATACACTTTGTTGGCTGCGCTCCTTCCTCCGCCACCTCCTCCTCTTCACTCCGTCCCCCCGACACAATTAACTCAACAAGGCACAACTGAGAATGTGTTGAGTGTGCACTCTCTCATTAGGCACGACTCGCTGACTCCTCTCTCTCCCTTGTTTCTCCCCTCTCTTTACCCTCTCTTCCTCTTCCTCTTCCTCTCCCTCCTCTCTTTGAAAACTATCACAGTTAAAAGGCCAAAGCAAAAGTAGCGTGTAGAATGCAAAACATTGATAAGATAATCCAAACACAGTAAACATGCACTAAACAGAGACAAAGAGAGGGAGAGAGAGAGAGAGAGAGAGAGGGAGACAGAGGGAGAGATCGACAGCCGAAAAGAGCGTTCTTCGTCTTGCAGGTGAACGAAGCAAGCTGCGCTGCCGGCAGCGACGACGTCGTCAAGTCATAAAAGCAGCAAAAAAACTACACGCGTAAATTAGAAGCAATAAAAAAAACAACAACTAAACAACAACAAATGAGTAGAACAAAAAGAAGAAGAGGGAAAATGGCTGCCAGGGCGGGCGTTGATTGCGTAAAGCGCGTTAAACATTCAACAGGGGGCGGGGGGAGGTAGCACAGACGGGGAGAGTGGGGCGTGGGCGTGGCAGGGGCTGATGCTAAAGGAAGGTGATAGTTTTATTATTATTTTTATTATTATTATTTTTACTATGCGAAGCAGTTGAAGCGCAGCGAAGTATGCAATGAAAAGTGTTAAGTGTTGGACAACAACAAAAACAATGCAAAGTTTAAGAGAGTGTTGAACAACAAAAACAACAACAAGAACAGTATGAGGAATTTAAGTTGATTTGATTAGTAAACGCTGATAACGAAAGAAAAACAAGAAACAGTAGCACAAGAGCGAGGGACGGATGGGGGTGGGTAGGGTAATAAAGTAAACTCTTCTTCTCTATCTTCTTCTTTTTCTTTTATTTTGCAATTAAAAAAAAGCAAACAAAACTAAATTTGATAGAAATCAAATGAATTTAATTACGAAAAGTGCATGAGAAAATCAAATTAATTTCAAGTATTACAAATATGAAGGAGAAAGATATGAAGAAGCATTAAAAAAATTGAATGCAAACAAGCGAAAGAACAAAAAAAAAGGATTAGAAAGATAAGTAAGGAAAGAAAAGGAAAAGATAACTCATTAGAATGGCAAAAAGACGAAGAAGGAAATATTGTAATTAAAAAAAAACATGGAAAAAAAGTAAAAGAAAAATAAAAAGAATATAATATAAAAGAAGAAAAAAGGGAAAAAAGGCAAAAAAAATAGAAAAAAAGGGAAAGTGGAAAAAAGCGTTTTAAAAGAAATAAAGAGACAAATATGCACAAAGATACGAGGGAAATAAACATAAGGGAAAATTAACAAAAAAAAGAGGATAATAAGAAGAAAACAAAAAGCAGAAATGGCAAATTAGAATATATTTAAAATACAGGGTATTTACAACCAATTTCCAACAGCAAATTGATAGAAATGTCAAATATATCAATGAATTTATTATAATTTGTATCATTTATAAATTAACTGCGTTTTTTGTCTCAGTGTAGTACAGCATACTTTTGTATTTGCTTATTGAATTTATGTTATTTATACCCATGAATCCAGTTGCCCCTGCCACACCCCTTTTCCCTCTTTACTCACCACACGTTAAAGATCTATTGCAATTTAAACTTAAGTTTTATTTGATATATTCACCAGTATTAATTGTGTTTTTCTCCTCTCTCTCTCTCTCTTTCTTTCTCTTCACAACTCTCTCTCTTTTTCTCTCTCTGTCTCTTCCTTTCTCCCTGCACGCTGTGTTCCTTTGCAGCATGTCAACAGATAATCCCACACAGCTGCTAACGACACACGATCTAAGCCAATTTCGGGGTCAACTTCAAACGGCGGCAACGGCAACAACGGCAACGGCAGCAGTTGTGGCAGCTGCGGCAGCAGCCGCAAATGGTTATCATCGCAGCAGCAACAGCAACAGCAGCAGCAACGTGGCAACAGCAACAGCAACGGCAGCAGCAGTGCCCACCATCAGCAGCAGCAGCCTGAACGGTCTCAATCTCAGTCACAGTCACAGTCACTTACACAGTCACAGTCAGAGTCACGGCCACATGAACTCCGCCTCGAAGTACGTGTTCGTGCAGCACAACGGCAGCAGCTTCACAGCCTACGAAAGCAGAGCAGCAGCAGCGGCAGCAGCAGCAACGCAGTCTGCAGCAGCAACAGGCGCAGCAACGGGCCCAGCTGCCGGCAATGTTGCTGCTGGTGGCGGCGGTGGCAACATTGTGCTGCTTGCCACAGAGCCACTCGAATTGACGGCAGCAGACGCACTGGCAACGGCAGCAGCAGCAGCCGCTGCAGACGATGGGGAACTGCGTCCGTTGTCGTGGCTCAATGACAGCAATCTGATCAAAGGCATTGTGACGACAACAACAACAACATCTGCAGCAGCAGCAGCAACAACAACAGCGTCAGCACATGTTAAACGCAATGCGACTGTAACGCTCAAAGCAGTAACCAGCAGCAGCAGCAGCAGCAACAACAACAACAACAGCAACAGCAACATTTGCATAGTCAGCGACATCATTGAAGAGTTGCCGCCAAGCAGCAGCAGCAGCAGCAACAGCAGCAGCGAAACCAACGAGCAGCAGCAGCAACAGGCAAGCGAGCAACAGCAACAGCAGCAGCAGCAACCCGCCGTCTACAGCACAACGACTGTGCACAAAGGACCCAGTGGCACTACAACTGTTGTTGAGTACAAAGCAGCAACAGCAGCAGCTGGAGGGGGCAGCAAAGGTAGCACAGTTACTGCTGCTGCTGCTGGCGGTGGCAACTACTTGCCAAATGTTGCTGCAGGCAAAACATTTGTCACTGCACTGACGGCAACAGTCAAGCAACAGTTGCAACAGCAGCAACAGCAACAACAGTTGCAGCCGCAGCAGATTTTTGTGAGCAGCAATGGTACGACAACAGCAGCAACAGCTGCTTACAAATCCACGGGCAACACGACAACGCATCATCCGCATAAGAAATATCTGCGCGAGAAGATGCAAGTGGAGAACAACAACAACAACAACAGCAATAACAACAACAACAGCAGCAACCACGTGGTGGCCTCAACAGTGACTGTTGTCAGTTCACCCGCCTCGTCCAACAACTCGTCGTGCTCAGTAAATGGTTCCGTTGCTGGTTCCATATCCGGTTCCGGTTCCGCTTCGTCCACGGCAGCTGTAAATGGTGGCAACAGTCCAGTCCTGCCCAAGGCTAGCACTGCCAGCACCTTCAATGCAGTCTTCGATGCCGTCAACTACAGCAACAGCACCACCACCAACAACAACAACACCCCCAGCAGCAACAGCAACAGCAACAACAGCAACAGCGATCAACAACAGGCGATGTCAACGGCAACAGCGACGCCGACAGTGATCAGCACAACGTCGCTGCCGCCGGGCTACACATTTGTTAGCCATGTGAGCAGTGCGCCGCATGTCATGTAAGTCTGCCACACTCCCCGCACTCCCGCACTACCTCTATTTATCCTCCCTTCACTCTCTTCCACTTTCCCGTCACTCTTGATTACTTCAATCTCTGCTGCAAGTTAGTTTTGTTAGTTTACCTAAAGTTTTTCTATGTTATAATCAAAAAGAAGGCGTGGCAGTTACCACAAAAGTATATACTATATATATTCTTGAATAGAATAGAACAGTCTAGTCAATAGAGATATATTTGGTCTAGATCTCAGAGGGGGTTTAAGAACTATAAAATTGATCAATTTACGGGTTTAAAATAACTTAATCTGCGTGTAATAATATCACATTTATTGTATTGATACCAACTATTAACTATTATAGTCTACGATATCTAGGTAGTCATAAGAACGGACAGGCAGTTGGCACAGGGGGATACACCCTTCTACCATCGATAGAAATCGAAAACTAAGAAACATTTGAATGCTAGATCTTTCATTTTTGGTATGCAAATGAGATTTGGTTAAGTGTGAAAGGTAGCGGATATATAAGAGTTAAGCTTGCTCACTTGTATTACAGTATTATAGTAGTACAGTGTGTTTTCTATTATTTTATTGATTCTACTTTGGCATTTCATTCGTTGGGGGCATTAGTAACAAAAAAAATACAAGCTAAGCAGTTGAAATTTATTTATTTCACGCCACTTTCAATTTGTCGGCAAAGTTGAATTGAATTTTTATTTATTCTCAATTGAATTTGCTGTGCATCCTCCTCAAACGGAAGAGGGAAACACACAGGGCTTACAAGGCTTAACCAATCAAGTGTCGTCTAACTCAGTTGCTCATTCTTCTTCCTCTCTGCAGCTCACAACAGCCCGCCGCCAATATTGCCTCACCTGAAACGCCGTCTGGAGCGGCTGTACTGTTGCCACCGGGTGCATACTATAGCGCTGTGACGATAACACCCCCGCCGCCCCCAATCACGCCCACAGCAATGCATAGCAATGGCAATGGGGCAATGGGCAACTTGCGCAGCCCCAACAGCTACACGAGCTATGAGAATGAGGATTCGCTGAAGGAGTTCGAATTGGTTGTGGGCACTGGAAGAATGCACACGAGCACGCCGCAGTATCAAGCGATGGGCAAAAGCAATAACAACAACAGCAGCAGCAACAACAACAATAATAGTGCAACTGCTGCTGGCAATAACTACAGCAGCAGCAGCAGCAACAATAACAACAACAACAACAGCAACAGCAATGGGAATGGCAACAGCAACAGCAACACGCCGCAGAAACAGAAGCATCCCAACAACGTGCCATACGATCCCTTTGTGCATACGAACAACAAGCCGCCATATAGCTTTAGGTATGCTCAAAAGATCAAGAATATATATATATATATAACTAATGCCGACTCTCGCTCTCTCTCTCTCTCTGTAGCTCGCTGATCTTCATGGCCATTGAGGACTCGAATGAGAAGGCACTGCCCGTCAAGGAGATTTATGCATGGATTGTGCAACATTTTCCCTACTTCAAGTCTGCCCCAAATGGCTGGAAGAACAGCGTGCGTCACAATCTGTCGCTGAACAAGAGTTTTGTCAAGGTGGAGAAGGCACCCAACATGGGCAAAGGTTCGCTGTGGCGTGTGGAGCCGCAGCAGCGTCAAAATCTCATGCAGGCCTTGAATCGTTCACCATATTTCCCCAACTCGGCTGTCGATAAGATTAGTCCCATGCTCAAGAGTCCCAGTGGTGGCGGCAGTGTGAGTACTGCAGGCTACGATAGTCTCGATGGAAGTGCGGCAAGTGCATCAGCTGGAGCTGGCAATAGCTTTGGCATCGGCAGCAGCGGTGGCACGCCCATCAAGAGCAACGGTAGCTTGGTCAATGGTCAATCTAGTGTCAACAGCACGCCCACGTCGAATGGCGGTGGCAACAGTGCAGCTGTCAGTCGTTTCGATCCCAAACTGTATCCCAATCTCTGCAAGAAATTCCGCAATATTAGCGAGGAGCCAATCCAGTCACAGGCGCAGCTGCTGGATGACGAGCATCATCTGTCCGGGGAGTATAACAATAATACCAACAACAGCAGCAACTACAACTATGCGGGTAGTTTGAATGGAACGGAAAATGGAGCTTCATTGGTGCCTTCAGCCTCGGCAGGTGGCTTCACCTTTGAGCGTTTGCAACGCGACTGCGGCGCCGACAGTCTGGACGCAGTGCATGCTGCAGCGGCGGCGATGCTCTTCCTCAAACACGGCTCAAAGGCCATAAGTGAATCCTATCAGAATGGGTAAGCAGCGGGAATCTGTTTATATATTTGTATATGTTAACATATTTCATGGACCACAGCAGCGCACCGGTGATAACCAGCTCGCCCAGCGAGGATCACACCTACTCGGCAGGCGGTAATAGCAATGCGGACAGCGGGGCCTCAACGCCGCTGACCAATGGCAACGGACAGAATCCACAGCAACTGCAACTGCAGCCCAGTGTTGGCCACGGCGCCGACAGCAACTGCGCCAGCTCCGACGGCGCCTACGACAGCAGCGAAGAGAAGTGAGTTCCGTTGAAAATATATATATATAGAATATGTAAATCATATAAGTATATTTATATAATCTGTCTGTTTCGTCTATTTTGTAGCCACAATATAACGGCAGAGGAGCTTGCCGATCAGCAGCGGCATCGTGATGGCGTCGATGCGCTGCTCTCGCTCTCACGTTCCTCGATCGTCGAGTGTGGCTCCTCATCGACGACGACGACAACCACGCACTACTACAGCAATGGCAGCAGCGGCAGCAGTCATGGTTCGCCACACAAACGTGCCTCAAGTCGCAGTCTGGAGGACGAGTATCATCAGCAGCAACTGCAGCTGCAGCAACAGCATCAGCAACAACTGCAACAGCATCAGCATCAGCAACAGTTGCAGCAGCAACATCATCATCACCATTCAGGCACCGGCATCTATACCAACGGCAGCGGCAGCAAGATGGCGCTGCTTAGCAGCGCTGCTGCCAATGTGGCTGCTGCCGCAGCACTCGCCCAGCAGCAGCAGCAGCAGCAACCCCACTACGAGGAGCTGTACAGCAACAGCGGCGGCGGCGGCGGCGGTGGCAGTGGCGGTGGCGGCAACTCTGGCTCCACTCTATATATGCCCGGACTGAGTTGTTTATCCAGCTCAGGAACTGGCGGTCAGCCTATGCTGCAGCAGCAACTGACTGCGGCAATGGCCAATGCGGTTGGGGTGAAGATCAAATTGAAGCCACTGCGTGGACTCCGCACCAAGATTAAACGTAAGGCTGCCTGGCTGCGGTGAATGTGGCGTAGGGCTGGCGGCAGGCCGTAGGCTTGTTTAACTGGCGCGCACACACACTCAAATATACACACATACAAACCCACACACATGCACACCAGCAATGGTTACGCTCGCATCAGAAATTTAGTCGATAAGTTTTGGTTTTTCTTCATATTCTTCAAATTCTTTTGTGTTTTGTTATCAAGTTGCGGTTTTTTCTTTATACGCTGATCCCCGCATATCCGTAATACAAATACGGATACGGAGCACGTACTTTACTTTTCTATTCTAAGCTCTTTTTTTTATAGTTTAATTTGTAGTTGTTAGTGTATTTTAATTGTTGGCCATTATATTTTTTTAATTAGTTGCAATTTTCTTTGTTAAATTTTAATTCTTTATTCTGTTTGTACATTTTATAAAGTAATTTTTAACCCAATTTGAGATCCAATTTGATAAACAATTTTAAAAACAATTTAATTTAAAGAAACCTAACAATAATTATAAACAATAATTATGAACAATTTACATATAAACAGAAACAAAACAAAACAAAATCAAAAATCTAGAAAACTTGGGCACTATTTGTTGTTGTCAATCATCATTACTGAAATTGTGACATAGAGAGAGAGAGAGTGAGAGAGAGAGATAGAGATAAATATATAGTTAGAGTGTGAAAGAGAAAGAAAGAGATAGAGAGAGAGAGAGGGATAGCAAATCGTGTATATCAAACAAGAAGAAAAGAAACAATTCTTGTGCTAAGTTAATTTAATGAAAGATACAAAAAAGAACCAACAACAAAATATATTGTAAACAACAAGAAGAAGAACAACAACAAAAAAATAGCAAAAGAGCAACACGGAAAACTTTTGATTCGTTTGTTTTCGCTGTAAGCAAACGTTTTATATATGATACACGCACACACACACACTTATATACATTGATGTGTGTGTGTATATATATATATATACATATATATTTATAAAGTACTAAAACAAACAAACATTTAGCGCCTTACTATTGAGTCCTTAGCAAAGAAAAAACACAAACACACACACACACACACGAATGAAACGCATCAGAGCAAAAATATGAAATGTGAAAATGCTGTTGAAATTGAATTGTTTAAATCGCTACGTGTTATTTACTACTTACTATATTATTATACTATATATTATATTATATTATTATTATATTATATTATATTATGAATACGGTTATATGATTATCATATTTTATATGATTAACATTAAGTGCTAAAACCAACTAAATCAACCAAATCACAGGCCAATCAATCGTAGCATAGCAATCCGAATCCCTAAATTAAAACTATAACTAAAACTACAACTAAAGCTATAACTAAACTTAACTAATCAAAACAATGCGACACCCTAGTAATTGTTAAATCAAAGATACTTTTACAACAACAAACAAAAACAACAACTAGTTATTTAGGCATTAACCCTATTGTAGTCCAAAATGAGAGAAAACTTGTTCGCAAACATGTTAAACGATTTGTTTGTCTCCTGGCTGGAAAGCACAACAACAACACAAACACAAACAACAACATGCAACACAAAACACAAAAGAACACAATTATATTTCTACTTGATGTCATAAGACTACTTTTTTTTGTGGACTCAAATTTGAAACGGAAACCTTAGTTAAAATTTAACTCAATTTTGTACATAGAGCAAGCTACATACACACACCCCTACATATGTACACTAAGATTAGTTACATTAAAGCGATCCGTATATACACTTCAAGTACCTTTTTAGAGCAAAGAGCATTAAAGTAAATCTAAAGAAGAAACAAACAAATAACAATGTAATTAACATAATGTAAACAGCGCATAATGAAACAAGAAGAATTGAAGGAAGTCAGGTTTATAAGGATGGTGGATGTGAAACCAATTGCCAGTTGTTAAACATAAATAACGCATTAATTCAAGTGTTAAACGTTTGCTTTTGATTGTTTAATTATTGATACATATTTGAATATGATAACATATATACGATATATGTATGTATATAGGGATAGAGATGAGAGAAAGAGTTTTAGTAGCTTTACATTGCGAACGCCTTTTAAAGAGAGAAAAACCCGAAACAACAAACAAATCTAGCTAAGCGACGTAGATTTAAGTCTATATACACATACACACACACATGCAACCATACATACAAAGATTTAGATATATATATATATACATATGAACATAAGTGAAATTGCAATTGTAATCGAAAGAAGTCCCGATACTGTAAAACGGGGACGACACAGACAATCGCCGCCCGAGTTGTCATTGAAGCAAATCTATATATACTATATGCACACAAACACACACACACACACATTATATACACCAATGTATATCTATATATTTAATAGCTAAAACATAACTGATAAATTGTTATAGTCTAACAGGAAGTTAAAACTGAGCAAAGCTGCAAGCTGAACGCGAGACTTTTGTAGTAACCTATATAAAGATGAAGAGCGAGCGCATCTGCCTGAAAATAATGTGAACCAAGAGCCCTTAATCCTAATCCTAATCCCGATCACCCGACTCTTCCTATTATCTAATACATACACTTACTATAAACAATACCATATACATATATAAATATATATACTATAATGACGTACGATTCGATATGCAATGATATATGATCGATTATCGATTGTCGATTATGATCAGCAACCAGTTTGTTAATGTTTTTTTTTTGCTATTAAATTTATTATCATACTATCATTATTATTAAATATATATGATTATGATTTCTTTGCGTACCAAATACACACAAATTGTGATTTCATTTCACTTGAGTTGTTTACTTTTTCTTGTTTTTCTCTGTTGGGAAAGATTATTGAAGGAATCTATCGATAGTTTCGATAGATATCATATTATTTTGCAAAGTTTTTTACAAATCTGATATGCTAGCTAGAATAATGGAATGTTAATGCGATGTTAGGAGCCCAACAAACTATGGAATATCTCGGAACACCAAATGCAATGCTTAGAAATAATTACAACATATATGATAATGTTTATAGGATAAGCTAGATGATATTTATCGATAACTATAATTTTTGTTGATCTCCCTCTAACACACACATATACACAAAGAGAATTTAAGGTTTGCGTTAAACATTGAAAGTGCCTCGAGAATATTTTGTGTTTCATTTCTTCAAAGGCTGCTGAAACGTTAGTCGATAGATTAAAGACATGCACACATACACACACACACACACACACACATATACATGGGCTTGTGCGTATGTGGGTGTTGGTGTATTTTGTTATAGAGTTAGCTTAAAGCCCCCGTTTGTTACGCTATTTATGTAGCCTGTTTCGCCTCTGTCCCGCCTCTGTACCCTCTCACATCACATTCACGTCGGTCCATACGCAAAGTTACAGGGTATCTGAAACATGTCCACAACAATAAGCAGTAAGAGAGACGTCTGAAGTCTGATTCAAGTGTCGCATAGACGAGCAGGGAACCACTTTAGAAAAATATTTCCTTTTATGACTTTGAAGACGGAAGCGAGAGCATTATATTTCTATCTATCTATCTATCTATCTATAACAAATATAGTGTATATATATTCGCATGTGAAAGCCATAATATCTATATATACATCAGTGCATCGGGTATTAACCTATTTATACTTGCATATTCACGTACGATATATGCCTAATGTGTCCTGAGAAGTGTATATCTGTTTGCCCTCCAAGGTTTCAACTTGCGCCTGTTTTTTATCTCTAAACCTGTACCAAACAACAACAGCAACAACAAACACACGAACAAGTAAAAGATTTAAGTAAAACAATATATATAAACATCTATATATAGAGTTATATATGATAATGAAAATTGATCGAGACAAGTTGCCCTGTATTTTTTAGAGCAATATTTTTCTACTTTTTCGAAGAGCAACAAAAAAAAAAGATAAAAAAAACGATGCAAACATTATGATGATAACTTTTCAAATTTTGTTTGTGTATGGTACAAAGAATGCAAAAAGAAAAACATAAATAAATGTTAAAGAAACAAGAAAACACAAATCAAAAATCACAAATCTAAATATGTATGTCATCTACTATATAGTAATGGAAATTGTGTGAGCGTATTGCCGATTGTTTTGACTGATTTCGGGCTTAAAAAGATAAAGAAATGTGTACGCGGGATTTCGTTACGGAATATGCCTCTCGAATAGCTGACTTACAAGTCTATATATAGTCTACACACACACATAATGTATATACATTATTAATACATTTCCATACACCTATACAATATACATATGCATATGTATATAATACATACATACATACAAACTTACATATATTTAACGTTAATCTGACACCCAAACCGGATTACAAACAGAACAATTCTAAAACATGTTACGAGTAGAGTGCAAAATAAAAGCGGAGAATGTACATTTATGCATTTTATCCAAGTCTATTCTTATTATTATTGTGTGAATATGGGTGGCAGGCTGTCAATGTACCCTGTAAGGGAGTACCCCTACTTACTTTACAAAACCTTTCGTGACGTGAACCGTCTATGATTGTCAACACCCAGGACACAATTGGGATCGTGTCTTGGGTAACAAGCTCTGCAGTCTTTCATTTGGAATGATGGCAGTTATTTCCATTTACAATCCAAAATTGCGGCCAAACCAGAGCAGATGGCGCCATGTGGTTTTTTCTAATATGTCTGTTTTATTTTCGCACTGCAAAAAAGAAAAGGCTCCAAAGTTTTGTTCTTTTTTCCAGTTTCTATCACGTTTTTAAGTTGACCGCCTTTTGAAAAACACCCTAAAGAAGAGTCCGGGGTGACTTGAAACGTACCTTTTACCACTCTCCATTAGATGGCGCATGCAACCCTTACAAGCACGAACTGTAGATGGCGCTAGTCAGGAAAAGCGCCTGTAAGTCGGCAATCTTTTCTGAAGCTTTGAACCACAACTTTATATAAAAGTCTCGTTAAAGTTTGAGAATGTATTGAAATCGAAAAACTGAAATAAAATAAACTTTGAGAGGAGTTTTGGTTTGAATACAGTATATTCTTCTTTATTGAATTTGATTTCTCTGTTCAGTTTTACATGCTATATAAACTATTTATAATTATTAATATTATTCATATATTTTATTTATATATATTTTTATTTTCTGAAGTATTTGCATGTTATTTCGTTTGCGTTCACTTGCTTCGCATACATCCTTCTCATACATTTTTCGGTGCAAACCTTTTAAAAATTTTCGCACTTTCGAATTCTCTTCGCTTGGCATTCGCCTTCTTTCGGTTCGTCGAATGGAAATGTTAATTTACAAATTAACACAATGTCGATACTTGTATATGTATGTATATATATATATTTATATTTAAGTATGTATATATTTATATATAAAAAAACAGGTTCTTAAGTTAACAAAAAAAAGAACGATGTACTTTTTTCGTTAGAATATGTGTGTATATGTTGTAATTGCTGTAATCGCTTGCAACAATAAGAAATGCTACAAAAAAATTCTTGTTTTTTTGTATTTATTTTGGTTTTTTGTTTAATTAATTACGTAATGGATTTTCATATTTTTGTTGCTTAATTTTAAAAAATTGTATCGAGTCGAAATTTTTGCCAAATGTGTCTGTCGAATGCTTAGCTTAGGCCACTAAGTCCTTCAGTTATATACGTATGTTATATATATATATGTATATATATGTATGTATATATAATTTTTTGATATTTTTGCTGCTTATATTTGTTTATTAATCGTTTAATTGGGCACATTTGCTTAATCAGATTTCCATTTTCTTTTCTTTTTCTGTTTTACATTCTTCTGGGCGGATTTGAAACTGAAAACGGTGTTGGTTTCTTTGCGTCTGTTTAAGTATCTGAAAGATGTGAAAACTGAGGAGATTTTCGCTAGATTGTACGTATTTGTGTGTGTGTGTGTGTGTTCTGTTAATCTATTACAATCTTAATGTATTCGTTTGTCTGTGTATCTGTTTCTGTATGTGTAAGTGTTTTTAGCTAAAATAACTGCATATAACATATGTATGTATGTATCGTATGCTTGTATGTAACTACGCAATACCATTATAATATAATGTTGATATGGTCTGTTTTAAGATGTGAACTTCTATATATATAATTTTGCTTGTCGTCTGCCTCTTCAACCTTCTTTTTTTACTTTATTCTTCTCTCGACTGTCTTTTCCACTACTATATCATATGTACACATAATTTTCTTGCAAAATCGAAAAATTCTCTTATTTTCGTTTCGGTTTATTGTTTGTAGAACTGTCTGTGAGTGTGTTAGAGTGAGTGTTTGTGTGTATAAGTCTGTATATCACCTTGGGCTTAAATTCATTTCTATTCATACAGATATACAGATATATAGTTGTATATCTCTATAATATATATATGCACTTTAATGACTGTAATCAGCTAAAAAGTTGAGCTTTCGAAAAAAAATACCATTTCGGTTTTGTTATTCTTTAATATTTTAATATTTTCGTTTTTTGGTTGTTTGCAAGTTTTCTTTTTGTTTTCTATCGTTTTTGGTTTCCTCTTTTGCTCTCGTCTCTTGCGGCTGTGTAGAATTGGAAGGATAATTTCATATGCAGTTTGTATTTGATTTCGTTTACGTTTTGCTTTCGTTAAATCAAAATACTCGCACAATATATGTTATATGTTTCGTATTTACAAATAGATGCGGATATATGTTATGTATGTGGTATGTGTAGATAGATATACTAATATGTGTGTATAAAGATTTTGATTTTTCTTTTCGCTACTATTACTATTAATATTATTAATATAATTATTCATTCATTATTATTATTATTGTTATTGTTATGATACTTATGCGCTCGCCTCTAAGTTACAATTAATTACGTATAATTTTCTTTCGTTTTATGGAATTATATTTGCTATCGATAAATC
The DNA here is from genome assembly GCA_018903675.1 of Zaprionus capensis. Classification (NCBI taxonomy): domain Eukaryota; kingdom Metazoa; phylum Arthropoda; class Insecta; order Diptera; family Drosophilidae; genus Zaprionus; species Zaprionus capensis. Next base: position 7,430,852 of record JAEIFN010001073.1, on the reverse strand, counting down.
GATAATGATAACGATTTCGATATCTTTTCAATCTACGTTTGCTACTCAATCTATGCAAAAAATTTCACTGCCTACTTGCCTATGTTTACGGGGTACTGGTACTGCAATCTGTATCTGTATCTGTATTTGTAGCTATAGCTGTAAATGTATCTTCGATTTATTTATATTACTTATTGTAATTATGTATTAACTTGGCTAGCACCGCATATTGTTAATTAAATCCTCTCATACGTATGTGTATGGGTGTGTGCGTGTGTGGGACAAAGGAAAATGATAGTTCATGCATAGAGAAACGTACGTAAGCCTTACGGCTATAAGGCGGCTAATGGAGCTTATAAATTGGATCTCTTGTCACGAGCTTCGCTCCCCTGGCCCGTTTGTCTGTCTCTGTGTGTGTGTGTGTGTATTTGGGGAGTGGGGATTATTAAAAAAGATTGCGAGTACTGTAGTTCCTCTGGGCCTCGCCTGCCTCGGCTGCTAATTGCTGCTGCCTCCGGGAGTGTGTGGCGCAAAATACAGGGTATATTCAAAATAATAAAGCCCTTCACAAAATATAATCTCGTACAGATCTTTCGTGTGGCTCTTGGGTTGCTGGATTGGTTTGGTTTGAAATCAAAAAGGGTTTTCGATGGGTTTTTTTTTTCGTTTAAGAAAACATTTTTATTTGATAAAGTTTCATTTATGTTCATGTATTATTGGTATGTTTTTTGTTTTTGTTTTTTTTGTTTTGTTTTTCTCTCATTTATCGTAATTACAATAATAATCATAATAATAATAATAAAAAAATTGATCATAATTATTACAGTACGAAAAAAAAAATTAGTTGCTTTAATAATAAAATTATAACTAAGTGTTGCCTTCATTTCGTCACGTGCTTCTGTGCTCCGCCTTCTATTCTCTGTTGCTTCAACTTTAAACATATCTCTCATTATTTCATATTTCTGGTACATACACATACAATGTGTGCATGCATCATATATATCGATGTGTTTGTGTGTGTGTTATGCATAAATATTTATTTAATTATACTCGTAATTATTATTTAGCTAAAGCGTATGAAAATGCAAAGTATTTAACACGTTTTAATTAACGAACTAAACAAAAATCAGTATTTTGAAATCATTCATCATCCATCAAAATTGGCTGACAGCGGCAAAAATTTGTTTGCATATTTGTTTCGAATAATATTTGTAGTTTCGCTTTTGTTTTTGCTTCTTGTTTGTTTTAAATATTTGTAATAATTTTGTTTTCGTTTCGTTTTGAAGACGCAAATTGTATTTTTTAGGTATTGAAATGTGTTTGGTATATGTTTTTTATTTGTCAAGCTTTTTAATCTAAATTTTTTATGCATTTTTTGATTTTTCGATTTTTTTTTCTTGTATTATATTATATTTAATAATAATGCGGCAAAGTTTGGGCCTATACGAAAATGTTTGACGTATTCCTTTCTATTCTTTTCGTCTTTATGAGTTTGTTTGTTTTTTATTTGATTTTTTTTTTTTTTTTTGGTTTTCTGCCATTTCGAAAGATTTTTGTAATTTAGCTTAAAGTTTTTAGCCTAGCGAAAAGATGCATTCGTGTAGTTAAATGTTAAAAATGTTGCTTGGTTTCTTCTCATAGATAGGAAAACTGTGGTTTTTCATTACGTTTACGATTCAAACTTAGGTGCTAGGCAAAAAAATTGGCTCACTTACGCATACATTTATATATTTAATATATTTGTTTTTCATATTTCAATATTTTTCTTGTTTTAAATAATCATAATAATAATAATTATTTGTTATGCTTTTCATTCATTTTTGTGAAGTTTCTTTAGTACGATATGCGGTTGTGTGTGTGTGTTTTTGCTTTTCTCTCATTCTCGTTTCTATCTTTAAGTTATTTGCAATAGATTTTAGTTCACAATAAAAAAAAATTATGCTATTTGTAATGTGAATTTAAAGTACTGTTACTTTCAATTGATAAACGGCATAATGCTTAATATGTATATACTATATATCTATGCATATATATAAATCTATATATATACGGTATATATATATGGTATATATATATATATATATAGTAATATTATAAATAATAATTTAGTGCATTTTGCTATATTGTTTATAATGTTTACATTGTGTTTTACATAATAATTAATTTGCAATATTTTTTGTTTTTCTTTTCTTTTTGTTTGTTTTTTTTTCGTTTATTTTACGTAAATTCAAAATTTACAAAATTTATTGTATTTAGATTTTAATTTTTAATTTAGCTTATTCGAATCGAAATCAAAAAAAAATATAGAAGACAAAATCGGGAAGGAAAATTGAAAAACGTAGCCTACGTTTCGCTTTGTTCTTTTCAAAAGTTCTTGGGGTAGTTTTCTTTTAACTATCTTTTACTTTGGGTTCGCCTGTTGTTCGGGAGTTTCTTAAAAGATTTCCTTGTGTTCGTGTGTGAGTTGGTGCTGCTTGAGATCAAAAGATAGTTAAAACTTTTGTGTGCAACAGTCAAAAAAAAACAAAAAAAAAACAGTAGTAAAAGATAAAAATTAAATCAGTAACTTTTTTTTTTGGAAAAAGAAAAGAATTTTTGCTTAGCTTGCCTACGTCACGCCTAGAATTTGTATATTTACAGAACGGCATCGGTGTTGGTTGATTTCAGATCGTATCATATCATATATATATATGTATATTTATATATTTCATATTGGTATCGTTTATCTATTTACACTTAACAATGCAGGAAAAGAAGGTTGTAATAATTATAAAGATATTTAATGTTATAATTAAAGTTGTAATAATAATGATAATGATATAATAATAATAATAATTAATAATGATAATAATAATAGTAATGATAATAGTAATAATTGTAAAAATCTACCGCCATTTGCTTACAGTCTTCAAGTCGTAAAGAAATCAAATAAATCTTTTGCGAAATCTGCGCCTCACAACAGATTTGGCTTTTGGTAGAGTTTTCGCTTAGGTTGAGGTGTGCCGCGTCGCAGGCGGAGGAGGTTTTTTTTTGGGAAGGGGGGTAGAGGGTAAAGTGAGGGGAAAGTGGCAAGTTTAAAGCCAACAATTTAATACTTTTGCGCTTCGCATAGCGTCTCTAAACTTTTCTGTTTGTTTTAGCTACAACTACAATCGTCATTCCAAAAAAAAAAAAAAAAAATATTTATTATTATTATCATTTTTTCATATATGTATGTATGTATGTATGCTCTACAAACTAGCGGTGTATGTGTGTATATGTATATTATGTATGTGTGTGTGTGTGTTTGTATGTATGTGCTATGTGCAGCCGAAGAAGGCCGCATCCCAAACTTAATCACAAGTAAACGTCTTCAACATTGCACTCTCCTGCTCTCCTGCTCTCTCGCTCGCACTTTCTTAAAAGTTCCACGCTGCTGCCGCTGGCGTCGCTGCAGTCGCTGCCTGCTGCGCGGCGGCACAATGCTCCTCAGCATCGCCGTTGCTGCTCAGACGCCGCACGCGCACCAGACGCAGCTTCTCCTCGTTGATCACCTTCAGCTGCTTCTCGGCAGCGCTGGCATCGCTGTCACTGCGTGCGCTCTCCTCCAACTGCTGCTGTTGCTGCTGCTGCTGCTGCTCATCCTCATCGTCCTCCTCCTGTTTGATGTGCACCTCGGGCTCCATGAAACTCTGTTCGATCTCCAGATGCGAATGATCCGCATGCTCAGCATCGCCGCCCGCATCCCCCTTGACACTGTCGCCATCGTCGCGACTGTAGTCCGATCCCTGCATGACACAGACGCCATTGATGATGCGCTCACTGCTGCTGCTGTTCTCCCCACTGCCGGCAACTGTACCTGCTCCAGCAGCAACAGCAGCAGCGGCAGCAGCAGCGGCAGCGGCGGCAGCTGCTGCAATGGGTGTGCTGGCGGCAGCCGGATTGACCCACTGTGGTGCAGCGGGCTTGCGCCTGGAGCTGCGTGCCGCATTGCTCATGTACGCGGCGGCAGCGGCAGCCGAGGCCAGCGCTGACTTCTGCAACACCTTCTCGTACTCGGAGACGGCAGAGCTGTCCAGCTGCGACTCGTGGCCAGCGCCCTCGAGTGATTCATTGTCGCTCATATTGTGCGCACTGGCATCCAGCTCCAGTTCATCCTGATAGTCATCGCTGCGCTCGCGCTTCAGCGTCGGCATGGACAGATCCAGGCCGCTCATTTGCTCCTTGAATGCCTGATTTAGAGCCTGCAGTTCATCGCCGCCCGCGGCGCCCACTGCTGCCGCTGCGGCAGCTGCTGCGCCCGCCGCTGCTGCTGCGCCCGGTATGCCGGCCAAGCTGCGACCAAGCAGAGCAGCCGCAGCAAAGTACGGTGGGTATGGGATGGGCGCACCGCTTAGGCCCATGCGCTCCTTGTGCAGCTCGACCAGACGCTGCTGGAGGAGTATGCGAAACTGGACGGGATCAAAGGGCGTGGCATTGGTGTTCTCGCGACTGGGTATGGGATTATCCTGGCCGGGCTGGCCATGTGGCACCTGCTGCTTGAGGCGCATGCGATGATTGTGGAACCAGTTGGTGATGGTGCGCGTGGCCAGACTCAGCTCGTTGGCCAGAAACTCAATGGTGCCGACATTCGGATACGGATCGAGGGCAAAGGCCAAGCGCAGTGCCTCCTTCTGCTCCTCGGAGAAGAGCACACGCTGCTTCTTGCTCGGCGGGGCACCGCTAACGGAGGAGCCCACCGAACCGGGTCCCGGACTGCTTGTGTAGAAATCATTTGTATCATTGCTGGACGTATCGCTGCTGTTGTCCTGCTGATTGGGTCCGGTGCTGCGGCGTCGCTTGCTCGCCTCCCGCCGCTCGTTCTTCAGCAGCTGCAGTCGCTCCACATTGTTGGCATCGCTCAGCCAGAGCTGCATGCGTATGAAGGGTTCGCGTCCCTTGATCGACAGCATGTGCCACGGCTTGGGTTTGCTCAGCAGCTCCGACACGGAGCCCTGCGACAGACCCAGCACCGCCTCGCCAAAGATCTTCTGGCCAATGTTGTTGGCCAGCAGTGCCTCCTTGATCTTGGTGGTGATGTCGTGCGTGTCCAGATCCTGTGTGAGGGCAGCCATCTCGTACACTGTGGGCGACATGTGCTGGTGCAGGCTGCGCATGGCATTGGGCCCGTGTGCGCCGCCATGCACCGGCATCAGCATCGGTTTCTTGTCCGAGCTGGAGCCGCCTCCGACTGTGTTGCCCACCCCGGGGACACCGCTGACGGGCGTGTTGGCCGCGGGCAAACTGATTGCATGCTGTGGCGGCAGGCCGGGCGAGGTGAGCAGCATATTCTGATGATGGAGCAATTGTGCCTGCTGTGCCTGTGCGGCAGCCACTTGTTGCTGCTGCACTGCCTGTTGCTGCTGTGCCGCTGCCACCTGCTGTTGCTGCTGTTGTGCCGCTGCGACCGCATGTTGCTGCTGGCTCTGCTGCTGTTGCTGCTGCTGCTGTGCAGCTTGTACAGCCGCCTGTGCCTGCGCCTGTTGCACTGCAGCCGCTTGTGCTGCTGCCGCTTGCTGTTGCTGTTGCATGGCCGCCGACATTGCTGCCGCCGCCTGCATCTGCTGCATTATGTGCTGCGCCTGCGCCGGCTCCTGCAGCTTCAGTTCGTTCATCATCTTCTGCATGGGCAGCGTGGCCTGCATCTTGTTGGCCAAGCCCTGCGGCATCTGTGGACTGCCGCTGTAGCTGCCCGTGCGCATGAGCTTCTCGGGCGCAATCTTGTACTGGCTGGCGACCAGTTTGTGCACCGCATTCTCATCCTCGAGGAACATCTTCATGCGTATGAAGGGTTCGCGACCCTTCTGTGTGAGCATGTGCCATGGCTTGGGCCGGGCCAGCAAATCAGAGACGGAGCCCTGCGACAAGCCCAGCACTGACTCCCCAAAGAGGCGCTGTGAGATGCTGTACTGGGAGAGGGCCTCCTTGACGCGACGCACAATGTCCTCCGTGTTGAGGTTGTTGAACATGTCGAACTGTTGCTGCGTAATGGGCGGCAGTACCGCCTTGGTGGGTCGCTGCGGCTGCGAGTGGTGCGGCGTCACGGGGGGCTGTGTGATCAACGAGTTGGTGATCGAGGCCATGCGCTGCAACGGACTCGCTGTGGCCGCAAACTCTTCGCCTTGGCTGCTCAGAGCTGGCGGCAATATGGAATTGCTTAGGGGACTTGGCGCTGCTGAGTTGCTGCCAGCAGCAGCTGCTGCAGCAGCGGCGGCAGCAGCGACAGCTACGGGATTGCTGCCTGCGGGAGCTGGCGGTGCTGGTGGTGCTGGGGGTGCGGGTGTGTTGCCGCCGCCGCCACCTTCGGATTTCATGGCATGCTGTGGCCGAGATGAGCCGAAGCTGCTGCGCTCCACAACATCGTCGCCACGTTCGCCGCCATCCTTGGAGCTGCTGCTGCCGCTGAGGGCGTCGAGGGAGGAGCGCTGACCGTTCAACTTGATATCCTTGCCGGCCAGCGACAGATCCTGTGCGCCGTTCAGCACCTGCTGCTGCAGTGCCATCAAACTGGAGAAATTGGGGAAACTGGCGGCTTGTGCCTGCGCCGCCTGCTGCTGGTGCTGCTGTTGCAGCTTGGCAATCTCGCGCTCTACGGCGTGTCGCATGTTCTCGTCGGCGGCCATGGTGGGAAAGTGATTGGCCGCTGCGCCGGGCATGCCGGCAGCGCCTCCAAAGAAGGGCGACAGCAGGAAGCTGCAAAGAAGGTGGGGAGAAAGAGAGGGGGGAGAAAATTAATAAAGTTCGAAATTGAGCTGGAAATGTATGGCAAGCATAACCGTTTCAACTTCAACGGTGAACCGGTTAACCGGTTCACGTAAGCATCGAACCGGTTATGCGTAATTTTGAGTTTAAATAGTTTAACAAGTCTAACCGTTTCAACTGCGAAACGGTTAACCGTTACACATGCGAACCGGTTATGCTACAATTTTAGTTTAATAATTATAACCGTTTTAACTGTAAGCAGGTTAAGTGTTACACGTACTAACCGGTTAACCGTTAGTTGTTAATTCGTTTCTTAACCGTTTCGAGCACTTACCTTGGAAATGCAGCTTCGCGTGGCGTGCGCGCCATCAGCTCCTGATACAGACGCGCCATCTTATCCTGCGCCAGATCCTCGTGTCGCAGTCGCTGCTGCTGTTCGCGCTGCGCTGCCTCGCGCTGTTCCCGCTGCTCGCGCTGCTGCTGATGCACAGCAACTGCGGCCGCTGCAGCTGCTGCCTCACGTTGCTCGCGTTGTGCGTGCTCCGCCACATGCAGCTGTTGCTGTTGCTGCTGCTGTTGTTGCTGCTGCTGTTGCTGCTGCTGCTGTTGCTGCTGCTGTTGCTTCAGCTGATGCTCGACCTTGAAGAAGGGCGAACTGCAGCTCTGTGGCGGCGACTTGCTGTCCTCATTGCTGTGCGTATCGTCGGCGGCAGCATGACGACGCTGATGCTCCTGTTGCTGCTGTGCAGCAACGACAGCGTTGCTCTTCATCAGCGACGATGCTTCGCTGAGTATGTGTGCAATGCGATCCTCTGACATGGAATCATCGCCGCCAGCGCCGCGTCCAGTGTATTGTGGCAAGCCGGAGTCTGCAAGAGAGAGAGAGAGGGGAAGGGGGTTACAAATGAGCTTAGCTGGGGCACTAAATATGCAATATATATATGTGTGTGTGTGGCTATATATACTATCGATCGTAAAGTGGCATCGTCCATTAAACGTTGTAAACTTTATGCGGCCTTCGGTTCTGCGGTTCCTGCGCATTTATTGAAGTCCAATTGATCAAAAACCCAATGAGGGAAGACGGGGCGGGGGAACTGGTCGAGGGGGGAGGGTCGTGATACGGTCCTGGCCAATTAAGCCATAAAGCGTTCAAAAAGCCAGCGCAATTTTGTGGCCATAAAGCGGCGAGCAGCGCATTTGAAAAGCGACTCGGCTGCACTTTTGATTTCAGCGCAAAAGCGCAGACTACACTGCGAGAAAGGCGGGGTGAGCAAGTGAATGCAGAGCATCTCATACACTCGCGCCACTCACTCTCGCACTCACTCGCATTTATTCATGCAATAATTTGTGATTTTATGCAATTTCAATTTGTTTTATTTTTTATTTTTTTGTATTTTTTTTCGATTTCATTACGCGTGCCACGCCCATCTAGCCCCCAGTGGGGTCACTTATAACACCATTTGATTTTAGCCAACAACAAAGCGAAGCGTAAACAACATCAAGAGCTTTGCAAAGAGGGCAGGGGGGCATGCCAGGGGGTGTGGCAGCTGCAGGTTCAGCTGCGCTTGGGGCGAAATAGTTCAATGCAAACGCGACGCGACGCGCTAATTTGGCACGCGCCACAGCGCCGAAAAGGTGGTCAAGGGGGGGGGGGTGAGGCTGGGTTAGTAGAAGAGGCAACCAACACTCGATGAAGCTGCGCCACACACACACACACCCACATACACATTGCTCATCGAAGCGACCAACGCAGGCCAAACGAGTCGAAATGAATAAATGAATGTGAATACGAATGTGAATGCGAATTCAATTGCAATTGCAGAGCGAAAAAAAACAAAACTCTGCACAAAATTCAATTGAAATGGAGCGACTTGTTGTTGTTGTTGTTGCTCTGGTTCCACTCGTTAAATGTCAAAAGCAACAAAATGAAAGCAATCGAAAAACGATGCCAAAAAATCGACTGCTAAATTGTAAAATAATCGCACAAGTGGACGATGAACGACCACGCCCCATCCCAAAACCGCCGCCCACTAGTCTTTTGTATGCTGCGGCATGTTTGCGGCAAGCATCAATCAGTGGGCTGGGCGGGAGTGTGGGCGTGGCAGCGCAACGAAATAACTGAAAATCGCTTTACAATTGCCCCCAAACATAATCGATGCCCCCAAGGAGCCAACACTTGTACGGGGCGAGAGCAAGGGTGGGGAGGGGGAGGAAGAGGGATACACAGGAAACGGAAATCAACACATGAATGACAAATGTTTGGTCGCCGCCCCAATGCCAATTGAAGCGACAGTCAGATTTGCCATCGAAATACAATAAAAAGAGACGACGACGATGACGACGACGACGGAGGCGATTCAGAGATGGACAAGAGGCGATAAAAGGCAGCACAACTACAATAGATATCGTTGTGACGACACGTTTGCTGCTGCCTCAGCTCTCCTGCTGCTGCTGCCACGTGCCACATCCTGTGTGTGGCCCAAGCTATTTGGATTTTACAGTTTTTTTCTCTTCGATTTTGTAGCCAAATTTTTTCCAGTTTTTTCTGCTATTTCTTTCCATTTTTTTTTGTGGTGTAGTTTAGCTCGTCGTCGTCGCTTCATTTGGGGATTACAAAGTGTTTTTGTGTTATAAAGTCGAAGATGACATTGATGACACCTGGCTGACCCCACGCCAGGCGGCCACACGGAGACAGACACAGACAGCTTAAGCGCTCTTTAGCCGGAGACGATGGCGAAAGTGGAACTGCGAAATGGCAACGCCAGCGAGTAGAGCTGGGAAGGGTAGGCACAGAGCAGGACAGGGCAGGACAATGTACTGGCCAGGACTGTCACACAAACATAACCTCAAAGCGATCAATAAGCTGGCAGCGTCGCCAGATTTAAAGCTGGCAAGAGCCTTAGCCAAATGTTGCAATGAAAAAAGGTTTAAATAGAAAATCAGTTTGGAACTTATCGATTAAAGAGGCTCTAGTTTGATAACTGGGCCAATTGATTAGTGTTTATCGATCGATTAATCGCACTATACTAGGTGCAAAGGGGGAAATGTACGATTGGCCATTGTTGTTAGTGTATCGACAGTTAAATTGTGTAGCAGCATTAATCGATTGGTATTTATCGATAGATATATCGCACTTTAATGACTCGCCAAGCAGTCAAAGAGTTTACAGAGCAAATATTGAAATGGGAATAAGATTTTTATCACTTATCGTGACTATATCGTCAATCGATTACCAATTATCGATAGACATATCGCACTTTAATGGCTCTTTAAGTAGCCATGGAGTTTACGGAGCAAATATTGCAATGGGAATGCAGTTTTTTAAACCTTATCGTTAGTGTATCATCAATCGATTACTAATTATCGATAGATATATCGCACTTTAAGCAGCCAAGCAGTTTAAAGAGCACGTGACAGTCTTTTACACATGCTCAGCGAGGCGAGAGATTTGCAGACGCGACTTTTAAATAACGCAATACCCCTTTACTGCCATCTATTGTACCTCATCCCCCCCCACTCCGGACATATGCATATATAAATATGGATATATATATCTTTTTGTTGTTTCTTTTTTTTGGTGTAACCATTGGACGAAAAAAAAGAGAAACTGTTGGCCACTTTTTTGTCTGCGCTTTTCATTTATTGTCAGCTGAGTGTGTGTGTGGGACTGTTGTGTGTGTGAGTGTGTGTGCGTTGTTTGTAATTTATTAGAGAGGAACATGTTGACCAAATTGTCATTCAAAAGGATTTGGATTTCGGGCTTCCGCTGCTTGTTATAAAAATATAGATATCATATCATATACATGTCTAGCTACACACAGACACACACACACACACACACACACACCACCTGTGCCACACAATTTGCTTGATGAATATTTGCCTTTTTCCTAACAAATCAGACGAAAATGCTCGCCAGACACGCTGAGTGCCACGCCCCCTACCCTCCCACTGTAAATCCTCTTTGTCTTTATGCTTTTTGTTGGGTTTTTCCTGTGGCATTTTTCCTAATACAATAAATATTTGCCAGCACACAAATATGTAATCATACTTCATGTTCTGCACAAAAAAAAGGGTTTACTCTGGGCTGAGGTCAAAGGGAGAGCAGAGCAGAGCAGAGCAGTTGCCACAGAGTGTGGGGCATGGGGCATGGGGCACAATTGAACGGCGCATTGAAATTGGCACACGCACGCAATTTGCATTAATTGCAAGAAAAATTTTCTAATTAAAATGCCAGTCAGTTGTCGAGAAGAAGGAGGCAGCGCAGGGAAGTGGAGTGTGTGTCGGAGGGGGGAGTACAGGGTATTTATGCAAGAAGGTTTTGTGTGTATTAGCAGCAAGTGTCAATTAAAAACGCAGGCTAAGCGCGCAGAGACACCCGCGTGGAGGCGTGCCTGACGTTTTCTTCTCAGTTGAGCTGAGGGCAAACGTAGCGTGGCAAATGAAGTGCAAAGGGGGGAGGGGGGTAGACTTAAGTATCATAGGCAACATCAAACGGGCAATTTGCAATTGCAGTTAAAAATTGGGCAGAGCTGGGGCGGGCTTAAAAGAGGGCACGGCTCACCCTCACTCCGGGCCTGGAATATTTTTTTTTTAGCCAATTTTTGTTTGTCTTGCAATTATGACAAGAAAAACTGCAGTTAATTTGCGTCGGTTTCTGTTTTTTTTTTTGCGCTGATGTCAAAGTTCATTACAAAGTAATTAGCACGGCCATGGGCGTGGCAAGGGAGAGCGGGGTGAAGAACTGAGGTCATGTCATGATATTTTATAAAAGTTGCAACACGAGCGGGCAAGACATGTGCAAACATTTTGCGCTTAAATTGAAAGACAAAGTTTTCATACACCTGCGGGAAGGGGGGGGGAGGTGACGTGAGGCCGAAGAGGCGTGGCATGTCAGCTAAGCCAGACAGTGAGACAGACAGGCATCGATTTATATAGAATATTATGAAGGCAAAGTCGAGCTTGAATATGTAAATGAATTTCGCTGCTATGCTGAGTGAGTCAGCTCCGATACACACACATGCACACACACACATGCACATCTAGCTGTATTTGAATATTCAAATATATTTTCGAATTTAATCGCATTTATAAAAATTGTTGAATGTGCTTTAGCCTGATTTATGTTTATTATGCCGCCGCCTTGGCCCACGCAACTGCCACGCCCATGCCGTAAACCCTACCCGCCTCCCCCCTCTACCTGGCATGGCCTTAATGAATAGAGCAATTTTCATGAAATCAAATAAAATGAAATACAATCAAAGGAAAATTAGAGTGAGAGAGAAAAACAAACGAAATGTTCTTCAATATGAGGCCAAAAAACGCAGGAATTGATACGCCCCGTTGGCCACTTAGTCAGCCACCGTGTGCGTGTGTGCCAGTGTGGCAGTGTGCGTGTGTGTGTGTGTGTGGGGCACATATTTCGCTTTATGGCCGCTGACAAATAATTTGTGAAACGGCAGCGGCGGCAAATAAAAGTGCCAAGCAGCGTTTGTCGTCTGTCTTCGGGTCCGTTTCGCCTCCTCTGCCTCTGCCTCTGCCTCTGCCTCCTTTGTTGCTTGGCATTTGGAATGCTTTTGTCTTGTACCCCCCTCCCAGCACACTCTTCCTCTCCTTCTCTCACTCCTGCTCAATCTATTACACCTCTCTGTCTCTGTCTCTGTCTCTCAAGTGAACTGCTTTTCTTTTGTTTTCTTTGCCGCGTGCTTTTCTATTTCGGGCCACGCACTTTTCGCCCGACGCTGACGCTGACGTCGACTGCGCTGCGACAGCGACTGTGACTAAAACAAATAGACAAGCATCGCTGCTAGAATTATGTGTTAATATGCTAGTATTATTAGCTGCCACAACGAGTTGGCAGCGCAAATATTTGCCAGCATTACGTATACGACGCGTCGCCGTCTGACGGGGCTACAATGACGTCGTCGTCGTCGTCGCCTTCGTTGTCGTCTCTCTTGGTTTGTTTTTCATTTCGTTACGTTTTCGTTGTTTTGTTTCTCTGCTCTGGTAATTTTGTTCCCTGCTGCTGCTTTGCCATGCTAAACACAGTTTGAATTGAGCTCTCGAAACGGACTCGCACAACTTGCGACTGGACACTCCTACCCCCCACACCCCTTTCACCCGCTCCTCCTCCTACTCCCCCTCCCCTACTTAGACTTAGCAAAGTATTGTCAACATGCAGTGTGGCTGGCACAGTGGTTGCAGTGCATTGAACAATACAATAAAATGCAGCAGAGTAAAAAATAAAATCAAAATATTTATCGCTTCTAATTATCGATTTTGTTTTAATTTATCGCACATATCACTTTAGTTTCTGCTTATCATTTCTTGTTATTCGACATTTATAGTTCTTTAACCAATGCAAAATTTCATCAGAAAATTTGCAACTTTTCTCAAAAAAACAAAACAAAATATAAAAAAAGAAAACTACTTCAAAAATTTTCCACTCGCTTTGCCCGTGCGCCGTTTAATATGCAACAATTGTCGTTAAATGTTCAACAAAACAGCGCAAAAAATGAAAAAACAACAACAACAAGGGAAGCAAATAAAACGTGGAAAATTAACAGCAAAACAAACGAAAAAACGCGAAAAGTTTTGCCAGCGCACCTAAACCGCGCTGTACAGTGTACACTGTGTTTGTGTGTGTGGCAGCCCTTCGGCGCAACTCCGCCACAATGCTGCACCACTTCCACTGCCACTCCCACAAGCCTCCCCCTCCCCTCCCACCCGTCTCTCTACCCCTCTGCTGCGCTGCCACCGCACTTTGTCCACCACAAAGACGCGACTTCAAACGGCGCGGCACGTCAACGTTTTGCATGCCTCGTTGAAGGCAGCAGTTGCATTGCATTGTTGCTGTTGCTGTTCTAGCTGTTGTTGCTGTTGCACGTGTTGTTGCTGTTGCCTGTGTTCGCGTTGTTGTTTACATTTAATTCTACTTCACATTGCGTTGTTGTATTTTTTTTTACATTTTGTTTCAAGCCTTTCACAGACCAATTGTCACGGCAGTCGTCGCGTCAGCTCCCCCCCCACCATTGCCAACTCCTTTTTTGCCTCTGCTGACAGCTTGTTGCCTGTACTCCCTTCCCTCCTTCTGCCCCTCAACAATTACAATTCAAAAATCATCGATGCGCTGCACAAACGAGCTGCAAACTCTTTCCTGCGATAGTCACGCAATAGTCTTGCGATAGTTCTGCATTTGCTATTAATGTGGCATACTTACAGGCGCCTATTTGCTTATAATTAGCTGCAGTTGTAGGCAGAGACGGCAGGGGGCAACCAGGGGAAATCTGATCGAATAAAAATTGCAGTGCCTGCGTTGCCCACACACACACACACGCACACAGACGCACATGCAAACAGTTAGTTTAGCTGCCATGAGTAATCGTCATAAATTAATTGTCAACATTTGCATGCACTTAGACACACTCGCACACACACACACACATGTACCATGGGCACACAGCGCAGCAAACTTTGATTAACTTTGAAGGGGCTGCACAACGTGGAGGTGTGGGGTGCAGGGGCAGAAGGGGTGCGTGCGTGTCTGTGCTTGTACTTTAAAAATACTTTCGCATTGACATATTTGTCTGCCCCGCATAGTTGTAAATACCTTCTACCCGCTGCCCCCTCTCTACCCACTGTACCCCGCGTTGAATTGATGACTAATCAATAAAATTTAACCAAGACAACAATAAAACAAACAAGCCAAGCAGGGAGGGAGAGAGAGAGAGAGAGGGAGAGAGAGAGAGAAGCATTGCAAGCGGAAATCGCAGTTTCTAAGTTATCGCTCGATCTGCAACTCGATTTCGATTGCGATTTCGATCTCGACGCGCATTCCATTCCATTTTGTTGTCTCCTCTACACCTCCCCCTCCCCTCTTCCGCTAAGTTTGTACAACAATTTTGCGCCTCATGTGCAAATTTGCCAAAATTTATGGTGACAGGCGAAATGGACGCACGAAATGCATCCAGTTGTCGCCGCAGCAATGTTGTTGTTGCTGTTGTTGTTGTTGTTATTATTGTCGCTTGTCGCTTGTTGACTGTTGGCACGTTGATTATACGCAAAAATCAAAAATAATTAAAATTTCACATTTGAATGTTTTGGCTGCACGCCAAAGCGAATGAAATGAATAACGTGGCACATCGACAACAACAACAACAGCAACAACAAAATGAACAGCAACAAAACAACGCGACAACAAAATGGGAGGAAAAGAACAAGCGAAACGGTAAACGGGAACGCGACAAACAGAAGTACAAACAGAAACAGAAAGCAGAAGAATAAAGAATCCGTTTGAGACACAGAAAAAAAACTGTTTCAATTCTGAGTTAATTCTGATAAGTGCAGCGACAGAGACACTACGGAATGGAACACTGATCTTAAATACTCTACTGCATTCTTATGCACTTAAAGTGAGTGGGAATGAAACGAAATACAATGGAAATGGAATAATTAGAACTTTGTTCTTTCTATGGAATATAATACTAAATATAAATTCCAATTGTATGCGAATTAATCTATAAAACAGAATGGGAATGAAATGTAATGCACGATTTTGGCATAATGAAAATGGAACATGAATTGGGTATTTCAAGTTGTTCACTACTGGATATGGAACACTTTATTAAATACTTAGTTTTGCTTACACTATGGAATACAACTTATAATTTGAATTCATATTGTAGCATTGTCTATTGTCTTTTTGTTGTGCTCTAAAACAGAATGGGAATGAAATGAAATACACGCTTTTGCCATAATGGAACTGGAACACTAATAAAGTGTATCAAGTTGTGGATGACTGAAAATAAAATGCTTAGCACTGTTTGAACTATGGAAAACAATTCAAAATGTTATCCCTGCCATTTCCAATATTCTATAGATTTTTTAGTGCTCTAAAATTGAATAAAAACGAAACGTAATGGAACTGAAACACGTATAAAGTGCCGCAAGTTATTCACTACTGCAAATATAATACAAATTCAGTATTCAGCTCGCACAAAAGGCGACAAGGCTAATCCCCTCAACTTACAAACTAATCCCGTCCAGTTTTTGCCTGCCATATGACAGATAAACCCAAAGGGGGGGCGTGTGGGCGTGGCTGAGTTAACTAAAACTAATTAGAGCGTAAACTATGCACTCACCTTTCTTGGGTATGAGCGATTTGAGCAGCATGACCGCATTATCATCACAGGCCCAGGCGTGCATCTTGCGGTAGCTGTCGCGTCCCTTCTCCGTCAGCTTGTCCCAGGGCTTCGGTTTGCTGAGCAGCTCCGAGACGGTGCCCTGCGACAGGCCGAGTATGTATTTGGCAAACAGCCGCTGGCCAATGTTGTGCACCGACAGCAGTTCCCGCACACGACGCGAGATGTGCAGCGTGTCCAGAGCCTGATTGGCATATTTATCCATATTGTAGCGCAGCATCTCCTGCAGTTTGGCCTCCATGGGATCCCCCTTGGGTATCAGCGACTCACCCAAGCGACCGGCCATCGATACGCCGGGCTGCAGTTGCAGCTCTGCATCGGCGAAACGGAAATGCGCACGCGGATCCTGTCCAGCGGCAGCGGCTGCTGCGAATTGGAATGCTGGCAAACTGGGCAGATTGGGTAAGTTGGGCAAGAAACTGGGCGCACCCAGGGCAGCGGCGGCAGCATGCTGTGCATGTGCGGCCATCACGGCGGCGGCATTTGCATTCGGTGTCAGACTGTTGTTGTTGTCCTCGGCAACGGCAACAGCAGCGGCAGCCACATTGGCCGCCACTGCCGCCTGCTGCAGCAGCGACTTGTTGCCGTTGAGTGTGCTGGCAATGCTTGCTGCCAGCTGGGCGGTGCTGTTGGGTGTGCTGGTGGCGCTGGACGAGTTGGAGTCGCCGCCGCCATGGTGCAGATGGTGTGCGGCATGCAGCAGCTGTGTGTGGCCAGCATGGGCAGCATGTGCAGCATGATGATGATGATTCAGTGCATCTGCAGCGGAGCCACCAACACTGCTGCTGCTGCTGCTGCTGTTGCTGCTGTTGTGGTGGTGCGACGAATGTTGCTGCTGCTGCTGCAGTGGGTGCTGCTGTTGCTGCTGCTGCTGGTGATGGTGTTGCAGGTGTTGCAGATGTTGCCCTGGTCCGGCATCTAGGCGAGTCGATTTGGAATTGGAACAAGAGGAGTGATTTGTATGTGAGAAAGTTGAGTTAACCAATTGACTGAGCAGCACAGTGGACGAGGGTCCATGCTGCTGCTGCTGCTGTTGCTGTTGCTGATAGTGTTGCTGTTGTTGTTGTTGTTGTTGCGTGGCAAAGTGCTGCTGTTGTTGCGGCTGTGCTGCTGGGGGCGGCGGTGGCGGCGGCGGCAACAGTTGCTGCTGCTGCTGCTGCACCGCGTTGGCATTTTGATAAATTGTTGGCGTTTTGTTGCTGCTACCAGTTGCTGATGTTGCAGTTGTTGCTGTTGCTGCTGCTGCTGTGCTCGTTTCGAAGCCACGCCTCCAGTAGCTGTTGACTAGCTGCTCTTCTAGCGTCTGCTGCTCAACGGCAACATCGTCGTCGGCATCGACAATTTCAACTTTTGGCTCGATCAATGTTTCATTTTCACACGTTTCTGTTGCGTTTCTACTTGTGGCTGTTTTCAATTCTTCTGCTTCTTCTTCTTCTTCATCTTCTTCATCATCATCTTTTGTTGCTGACTTTGCTGCGGTGGCTGTTGTTGCTGCTGCGATGTCTGCTGCCTGTTGTTGTTGTTGCGGCATTTCTGCGAGAAACAACAAAAAAGTTGTGCCTTTTGTTGTTGCTATTTGTCATAAGATAACTGGTATTTTTTTGGTATTTTTTTTTTGGTGTTTTTTATATTTTATATTTGGTATTGGTATTTAGTATTTTTGTATTTCAACAACATCCATGGAACAAAACGCCAAAAATTAATCAAAATTTGTTCATTTTTTCGAACTTTTTCAATTTGTTGCCAACTTTTTCGCTTTTTTTTTTTTGCCAATTCGAACAACAAAACAACAAAGAAACTGTAAGAGTATGCGTGTGTGTGTGTGTGTGTGTTTGTAAAACACTCATATAGAGACAGAGAGTGAGATAGATATACATACACAGATAGAGAGAGAGAGAGATAGAGCGCATTAACGTGTAATAATGAAATAATTCATGTTGATGATTGTCGACTGTCGTGTGTTTGGCTTTGTTTGTTGATCGATAAACATGCAGAGCAAATCAAAAGAAGAAGAGAAACAACAACAACAACAACGAGAAGGAGAATGAGAATGACAACAAGAACAGCAACGCCAGGGAAACAGCAAGAAGAGGCAGAAGAAGGAAGAAGAAGTGGAATAACATCGATAACAAAGACAAGCTACGCAGAATTATTGATGCAAATATCGTAAAAGAAAACGAGAAGGTGACGACGCAGCGGAACGGAATGGAATGCAGGAGCAGAAGGGGAACGGAGGTGAGTAGAGCGCAGAGAAACAGACACGCGCTTGTTGACAGGCCATAAAAATTGGCGCCGCACTCAACTCGGACGGACTGCAATGGACGGACGTACACGGACAAACAGAGCACAGACGGACGGACAGAGAAAGAAGTAGAAGAAGAAGAAGAAGAGGCCATAAATGTGGCGCAGCCGGTGGCGGAATAAATCAAAGCATGCGTCCGAAGAATTGATAAGCCGTTAACATTATCAGAAGTGCAACAAAACGAAATGAAACGAAACGAAACGAAACGTTGTGAACCGGAAGTGATTGCCACTAACTGACAACAACAACAACAACAGAAAAATAATGACAGAGAGAGTGAGAGAGAGAGAGAGGGAACTCACCTTCGCTGGCTGCATCGCTGGCGCCATTCTTGAGCGCCTCCGCGGCCAGAGCCTTGGTCCGCTCCAGGAGCAGAGCTTGGAATTTGTTGGGATCGTTGGCGCAGGCAGCTGCTGCCGCGGCTGCGGCGGCGGCAGCGATGGCCGACTGTGGACTGAGCACATTCAGGTCCAGTGGACTGCTGTGGAACGAAACGAAATGGAATGGAACGTGATGAGAATGTGGCACATGTGAAATTAAGTGGACACTTACTGTTGCTCCTTTTTGATTTTTAGCTCGTTGCTGCTCTCTGCTGTCGCGCCGACACTGGACATCTCGGCATCATCACCATCGGCCTCCAACTCCTCATCCTCCTGCTCCTCATCGTTGTTCAGCACATGCCGATTGTTGTGCTGAGCTGACGCCTCCATATCCTCATCATCATCCACGCCACGCAGCTCACTACGATCGAGCTCGTTGTCCTCATCGTCTTCATCCACCTCCTGCTGCTGCTGCTGTTGCTGTTGCTGCTGCTGCAGATTGCTGTCGTTTGCACTGCTGCTGCTGCTGTTGTTATTGTTGCTGTTGCTGCTCGCACTGCTGCTGCTGTTGTTGTTTGCGCTGCTGTTGTTGTTATTGTTTGCGGCAGCCAGCGCTGTGGCCTCAGCGAGCGCCTCATTGATCTGCTGCTTATCAAGACGCGCCTCCAGTCGCATAATGTGCTGACGCTTCACCTCCAGATGCTCCTCGAGCTGATGGATTTGTACCAGGTGAGTCTGCTCCAAGGCGCGCAGGCGTTGCAGCTCATCCAGCAGTGCTTTAATCTGTAATAGAACAAGAATTGTGTGTGATTAGTTAAAGTTGCTCAAGATCAAAAATATTTTAAGTGATTGGGAAAGGGAAAATACAAGGTGTAGAAGAGCTTCAACTAACTATATAATATAAGAGTATTTCTCTGCTATTTTTCTATATTTGAAACATGTCAAGGGAATCTTAAATTCCCTTTGTACTTTTCCATATTTGCTGCAGTTGATGAACTTCAATTTCTGCGCCAGCAACTTCTGCAAACTTTCTGATTATTGTCTGGTATTTTTTTGTAATTGCGCACATCAATATTTAAACAACAACAACAAGGCACAAGTGATGACAACACAAGAGAGGGGCAGCATGTAGGAAGGGAGGCGGGCGCACACAAAGAGGTAAGTCGCGCTGCGTTGCGTTGCGCGTCGCGTGTGTGCAAAAGTTCGAGAGTTATAAAATAATTTTTAATAAAATTAACAACGGCGGGCGAGGAAGTGGCAGCGGAAGGAGGAACAGAGGGGGGCAGAGGTAGGAGAAACACGTCAAGCGACGACGCGTCGTCGACGCTGATTGCTGGAGACGACGCAAGTGAAGCTGCCACAGGTGAACAGGTTGGTAACGGGTGGCACAGGTAGAGCAGCAGAGCAAAGGGATGCAGATTGAAATTGGCAGCAGCAGGCAGACGGGGGAAACCAAAGGGGGAGGAGGCAAAGCGCCGGCAGCGAACGTTTGAGTTTCGGGAACTTTGTTTGTTTGATGAAAATATGATAATTGGCAAATTTGACAAGGGAATTTTTCTTAAGTGCGTCAACGACAGCAGCGCAGCAGACGTGTGTGTGTGTGTGTGTGTGTGTGCGAGTGTGTGGCAGCGCAACAAAGTTGACAAGATAAAGTTTTGCGCCGTGCGGTATGCAACGAAATTTTTTAATGACTGCCAGGTGGCTCTCGTGTGTGTGCGTGTGTGTGTGTGTGTGCATTTCTTATTATGTGATTAAAATTAATTTAATGGCGCGGTTTTTAATTGACGCATTTGCCCGAAAGGCAGCAACAACAACAACAACAAGGCAAAGCAACTTTTGGATTCAACTGTACCCGCAAACTGTAGTGGAACAAAACGGCAATGGAACACAAAATCCTAATCAGCATAATGCCAATTGGTAATTTGCGTGTCATTGCGTTATTTGTGCGGCACGTTTAATATGTTTGTGGCAGGGGAAGGGAGGGGGGGTAGGAGTATGTGTAAACACACGCGCAGTTGATTGGCAAAAGTTGTTTGGTATTTTATCAATATGCGTAAATAGGCAACTAGGCAGATTATGATTATTGGCCATAAACAATGGGGCACACACACACACAGGCACACACACCTGCACACATAATTGGCATTAAAAAGGCATAAACATAAATATAAAAACATGTGTCTACTTCTGCAACTTCTTGAACGGGCACATGTCATGCCAAGAAATGCTAAGCAGACTCAGCGAACTCGCTTAATTTCATTATCAATCAAAAGGCAGGGGCCCAACCCAGAGAAGAGTAGGAAGGGGTTGGGGGGTGCTGGGGTTGCGTGTTCGATTTTTCATTAGCATACGAGACATGTGAGAGAGGACGCACAACTTCTGGAGTAACCATCAACCCTCAATGACAAACGGGAACAACGACAACGACGACGACGATGAGGACGAGGACATGACAAGACGCCAGCGACGACGACTCAAATTAATTGCATAAAAATGTTGTATACCCTCCAAAAATCCCTTCTGGCAGCCCTCTAATTGCCAACTCAATTGAGTCAGTGTACCCCTTCCCCCACCCCCCCCTCCTCCTTCTCTTGTGTAAAATGTAAAAAATTTGTTTTGTTAAATAAACGCAATTAGCATGCGGCGCAAGTGTATGGCTATGCCAAGGGTTGTGCGAGTGTGCGTGTGTGTGTGTCTCTGTCTTAGTCACTCACGCACGACACACACCCACACACACCCACACACACACGCACGACTTCATTAATAATCTACTGTCAGTATCGTAAGAAAAAAACCAATGCGCGCTTCTTCAATTTGAAATTTGGCAACATCGCGAGACTGAAGTGCGGCAACGTTGCGCATTATTTAGGTAAATATTATTGGTTTGAAGTGCATTTTTGGTACGCACACACACATTTTTGTCATTTCGATTTCATTAAGTCACAGTCGCTGGACCCCCTTCCCTTCCCCACCTCTCCTGCCCTGCCTAGGGCTGCTGCTCCGTTTGAAGAATTATTAAAACGATAAATCAACTTTTTGGGATTTTCGACACAACTCAAAAATCATTTGCAACCCTTTTTCAAGCAAAAACTTTTGCCGGCTGTCCGATTCGTTGGCTGCCTTGTGGTTCTGCCTCCCCCCTGCCCTCTTTCTAACTGACAATCAGACAGAAACTATGCGAGGGGTGGCAGAAGATTTCATGCACAAAGTATTGACTAGAAAATTATGAAAATTTACATTTTTCCAACAATGCGGATAGTTGAGAATGTTTTAGAGTGTGGGGGAGTGTGGGGAATATTTTGGACATTGACTGACAGTCCAAACTACAGATGTGGGTGGGTGTGTGTGTGTGTGGCCAGCTGTTAATTGGCGTCGGTTTGTTGGGAGCACAAGAAGAAGAAGAAGAAGCAGCTAAAGTGCGTGCAGTATGCAAAGCAGTCGGCAATATTTGGTTGATAGTCTATAAATCGTAAGGCACACATACGTGCATACACATACATATAAGCTATATATGTGTGTGTACAATATGAAACATAATAGAACAACAACCCTTGTGTTTCTAGCGGGACAGTGGGCCGGGGGCGTAGCATAGCTGTCAGAATTGTAAAAAGTTGCGTAAGTTATGCAAAAATAGACACACACAGAGAGAGAGAAAGAGAGAGAGAGAGAGAGACACACACACATGGTAGTCATGCGGGACATTGGCAGGAGAATTGCTGAGAAGTTGGGGTTGTCCCAGGCAGAGACATTAGCATAGAGCCAAAAGCAAACGATTTGTAATTAACAAAATTGCCAAGCAGCCAGCGAGGATAAGGCAACGGGGGAAGGGGTGAAAGGGAGTGGGAGATTGTTGGGAGGGTTGACAGGCAGGCAGAAGCCCCCAAACAATTGACAAAGCAGTCAATACACACACAGACACACACACACAAGACAGCAACAGCAGCAACAACAAGAATAATAATAAACACTCGAAGGCAAAAGACGTTGACGTTGGCAGCAGGTGGGCGAATTGCTTGGGTCGATGCATAAAACGCCAAAAGGAATTAAGATGCCTCAATGTGTATGTGTGTGTGTGTGTGAGTGTGTGATTGCCACATTCATTCATATGGGCCAGGGTAAAAAAGGGTTTAATCAGCGGCAGCAACAGCAGCAAAAACATCTCAGACTTCACACACACACACACACATGAGACCAATACACAAATACAAATTAACAATAAGCAATCAAAGACAGAGAAGAAGAGACAGCACTCACACACACACACACGCACACACTTGCATAGATTAAGTATATATTTTTTGTAGCAGCCTTTTAGGCACGCCAGCTGCCAATGCCAAAAGCAACCGTCAAAGGAATTAAAACTCATTCGGGCATAAAAATTTTAAAATATACACACATACATACACACACACATATATATATATATATCTGTATATCTATATATACAAAGGGAGACAGCAGGCTGTGCTGCAGAAGGAGAGCTGGAGAAGCTGCTGCGAGTTGGAGATGAAGTTAGATAGCAAAAAAAGGGGTTACTTTTCAAGCAGTCAAGCTAAAGGGGCTCTCGATTGGAAGCGGGAGGGAGGGAGGAGGAGCAAGGTGTGGGGCGTAAAGAGTGAGGGGGGAGGTGCGGCGTGTGTTGTTAATTTCCAAAAAGCCAAAAGACAAATGAGTAAAGAGCAGCGAGCAGCGACAGCAGCGACAGCCATCTCAATGTCCTCCTCTTACTCTTCCTCCTCCACCTCTTCCTCGTCTTCCTCTTCTTCTGCTGCCTCTTCACCTTCTTCTTGGTGTATTTTCGCCCCCATCAGCATTCGCTCTTGTTCGTTTGTCATTGATTTTTGATTGTTTCAAGTGTCGCATCACAGTCGAATGGGGGCTGCAAGTTGCTGCGGCTTAAAGTCTGCCAAGTGCACCCCAGAGCTTTGACGCCGCTGCCTTTGTTGCTGCTGTTGCTGTTGCTGCTGTTGCTGTTGCTGTTGATGCTGTTGTTGCTGCTGTTGCTGTTGTTGTTCGCAGCTGGCAATGCCCAAGTTGGCAATTTGCAACAATGCGACAACGTGAATGAGTTGAGTTTAGTTTGAATGAATGAATGAATTAGTGCGTGAGTGTGTGTGCCAATCAGTTGAATGATTGAATGTATTCGTGAGAGTATTCACGAGTGCTTATTGTGAGTGCATAGGCAAATTATTCATGAGTGTATTCATGAGTGTATTCATATATTCATGAGTGTATTCATGAGTGTATTCATGAGTGTATTCATATATTCATGAGTGTATTAATGAGTGTATTCACGAGTGTATTGCTATTATCGGACAGGTAATGCTTGCTGCTTGTCTACTCCTCATTCATGAGTGCACTCACTCTGTTTGTTTGTATTCACAGCGCGACTTAAAGCGACTAAGCGGCAGGTAATTTTGCATTTTTCATCATTTGTCAATTGCCCAAGGCTGCACAAGGAGAGCAAAGGGCTGAGACATGGAAAGGGAAGGACGTCGAAGGGGAGGGGGAAGGTGGCAGGGGGCACACCTTGGCAATTTACAAGCATTCAAAGGCATAAATCAAACACAATTTCGAACTGAACTTGGGCACGAAACGACTCCAACTTCGACTTGGTCCCATCAATGGAGGCCCCCCTGCCCTCCCTGCCCACAGTGGGGCAATTCAGACAGTTTGTCAGTCATTCACCCATTCATCCATTCACTCAGTCAGTCAGTCACTCAGTCTGTCATTCATTTAGTGGCTCAGTCAGTCAGTCAAACAGTCATTCGTTTACGCACACACGCACATAACGGTACAGTTATTGAATTGATTTGGAAGGCAGGCACAGCACAGGCAGGATCGATAGGGAGGGAGGAGGCAGCAGGCAAGACGTGGCGCCCCCTTGAGGCACAGCGCGTTTGTCTTCTTGTCTTGTTGCGCGTTGTTGTTGCTGCTGCTGCTGTTGTTGTATTTTTTGGATTATAAAGTTTTGTAATTAAAATTTGACAGCTTTACAATTCCCAGGCTCAGGACAAGAACGAGACGGCACTCAGTCGCAGTCGCCGTCGCCGTCGCAGTCACCGTCGCCGTCGGTGTCGAAACCCTTTTCGCGCCGCAATTTCTTATTCGAATTTTACAATTTTCGATTTATGTTTCGATTTTATTGTTTAGAATATTGTGCGTGCTGCGTGGGTGGCTTCAAAAGGGTTATGGCGGGGTAGAGTAGTAGGGGTAGTAGAGGGGGAGTAGGGGAGGGAGGTAGTGGGTGTCTAATGTTTGGTTGGGTGTTTTGAGCAGCGGTTTCATTGAAGTGTTGCCGGGTTGGTTTAATATTTATGTCTGTGGCGGAGACAGTCGCTCAGTCACACAGTCACACACACTCACTGGCACTCACACACACTCAGATACACTCACAATCAGTCACACCCACACTCACTTGTACTCACACTCCCCCTCGCAAGTTGTACATTTTAATCAAAGCTCTTCCCTCAGCCTCACTCAGTGTCCACTCAGTCGCCCATTTTGTTTCTAATTCGTTAAACTTTTGCTTAATAATTGTCTGGCCATGCCGAACCCAATTCGTGAACCCCATCGCGAGCTTGACTTTTATTCATATTTCTGCCTCAATATCATACAAATAATAACAGCAACAAAAACAAAACAAAAAAAAAGATCGAAAACAAAATGTGATTCTTTTTTATTTTTTGTCGACTACCCTCGATAAGCACAAGGACGGAGATGACGACGATGATGCTGCCGACTACAAAGTCGACCCAAAATGTACCCCTTGAGTGGGCGCACTGTGCCAGGGGTGCAGGAGGGGGAGCACTGGTCCAGGGGCAGTCACATGTCTAATCCTTTTGCTTATTGATATGATATCTACACGCAGCATACAACAACGAAAAACAAAAGCCAACAGCAGCAGAAAGAGACAGAGAAAGAGAGAGAGGGAGAGAAGGGGAATTGGCAAAACCTAAAAAGGTTATGCCAGCGATTTTTATTTTATATATTGCTCTATACAATAACCGAATTGAAGTCCGTGCCTGCACTGGACTGGGAGACTTCTTCATGTTTTTTGGCTTTCATAATCAAAAAACGTTAAAATCATAGTCTAGACAATAATTTATGAGCACAGCAGAGCAGAGAGGGCAGAGCAGAGAGGAGAGAGAGAAAAGAGGGGGAAGCGCGCGCTTTGCTCTCATGTTTGTTGTCTTTTTTGTCGGTTTGCCCGCATCGCCATCGCCATCGCCGTCAATATGCGGCAGGCAGACAACCACCCTGCCCCCTCCCTCCCCCTCCTGCACCTATCTAGCTACTCTCTCTCTCTGAGAGGGGAGAGGCTGGGGCAATGCCAATCAACATCTCTAGCAAACATTCGTAAGGCATCACATACCACGTGATGCCTCAACTCTTGTGCTGTTTCTCTCTCTTTTTGCTTTGGGTAGATATAAAAATATGAATATGCCGGTTGGCCAACAAAGCGGCAAGGAGTGGGAGTGGCAAGGGGGGGAACCATAGAAAAAAGAGCAAAATGCGACAACACCTTAACATTGCCCAGGATTGCCCAACGTTGTTGCCGTCGCCGTCGCTGGTTATCCGCATCCGTGCTGACTCGGATCCGGGCATTTTCTAATGGTTTCAACTTCCTTCCTCTTCGGACAACACTGGCAAAAATGCTACGGCAAAGAGGGGGAGAGAGGGCAGGGGCAGCTGACTACACACAAAGCTACTTAGACGCGTCACACGTGACGTATGCGCAATGACAATACGAGATTACGACAATGGACAGCACGACTCGAGGCACATGCAGACACTGGGCATGCACTTCCGCTATCTACCTACCTGTTGACCCCCCCCCCCCTGTGCTGCAAAGCATTGGCAAACATGCACGAATCTTGAGCAAATACGATTCGATACTGATACACAATCGGAACTTTTTCTGCGTTTGCTTTTTATTGATTTGTGCAGCGGCCTCTGTGAAGATTTGCCGACAAAGGGAAGGGAGGGAGGGAAGGAGAGAGAGAGCGAGGCAGATACAGTGCTTCTAATTTGATTTGAGCGTCAAGTTCTAATTGGATTTGCTGCAGGCCTCTGCCTCGTCTGCGGCTAAGCTCAATCTTCATTTGATGACAATTTCATTTTCTATTAACGGCAAATTGTAATGCCAATTGCTGGGCAGAGGCAGCGGCAGCGGGGCAGGGGTAAAATGCATAAAAAACAGCGCTGTCATGAAATGCCAAAAGGACTTGGGGAAAAAATATGTGTCTCTGTATATAGGAAAAGGCGAGCTTATTTTAATTGCCCCCGTCTCAGCACAGTGGAAGGCATTGGCAAATTATTGAGTTGCCTTAGACGAAATTGATTCACGAATTGAGTCTGGGCTATGCTTGCCACTGTGGCACAAGCAGCAAGAGGGGGAAGGGGGACTACGGACTGTGGCTGACTGGCTGCTCGACCCACGGCAATTATTTTGACGACGCGTAATTTGCGTTGACGATGCGGATGATGAAGAAGATGACG
Source organism: Zaprionus capensis (assembly GCA_018903675.1). Classification (NCBI taxonomy): domain Eukaryota; kingdom Metazoa; phylum Arthropoda; class Insecta; order Diptera; family Drosophilidae; genus Zaprionus; species Zaprionus capensis. The sequence goes on along the minus strand of JAEIFN010001073.1, from coordinate 7,403,829 downwards.
ACGACGACGCGACGTGGACGTGAACGAAGATGTTCTTGTGCTCTACCTACTGCTGCTGCTCCTTCTACTTCTTCTTTTTATTTTCTTGCGTCAAAATTGAAGCGACAGCGTAGCAAACTAATTAAAGCCAAGCAGCCGCCCCCCTTGCCCCTTGCCTGGGCAAATCGCAGACGCCCCAATTGCAGTTTGGCTGTGGCCGAAAATGAACGATTTTAACGCTTAGCCTTTTTTAATTGTACCCCGGCAGGGAGGGGGAGGGAGGTTACGGCCTGAACTTGATGACTGCGCCGCAGCTTAAATGCATAAGGCGTCAATAATTATTCCCCATTTCTATTTCCATTTCCATTTCAGTTTATTGTCGTTTTTCTTTTGTCGGCTTTTAATTAGAAATCAATTGTCTATGTAATTGCTGGAGGTGTTCTCCCCTCCCCCTGCCCCTCCCTCTCTCTCACTCCCTTTCTCACTTGTGTTGTGGGTCATTTCCTTGTTGTGGCGCCCCCTATCGACTGTCTTTAATCATATATGACGCCACTTTGTGCCTTATCATTGTCGCATTGAACGTGTCGCCAAACAAAAAGCTAAAGAGTTAAGCTAATCGGACAAGCTAATCAAGCAGCTGCAGCTGCAGCAGCAACAGACAGAGATAAATCATAATGCAACACTAATTAATTGTTTAATCTACCCCACACCCCTTGCCTTCCCTTTCTTTCTGTTTGCTGCTTTGCCATTTGATGATTTGCCACATTCAGAGTCAGAGACAGTGCGAGGTATTTGTCAATTTAATGCTTAATTAATAAATGCAATTTGATTTATTGACCATGCACCATGTCTCTAGCTTCATCATCTTCCTTTTACTACTCTTCCCCTCTCTCTCGCTCCCTCTATCTTTCCCCCTCTCTCTACCTAAACTTGTTGCCTTCTTCTAATTGAAATGTTGAATTTCCGTTCGTGCTTGTAATTGACTTGACTTGACCAACTGCTGACACGACTGTAGCATACCCTGCCCCTGTGTGGGGGGGAGGGGGGTCAGGTACAGTCTCGCCGTGTTAATCTTTGGTATATAGCTAGCAAATCTTGAGCAACTCTTGCGCTCTAATCAAATTTTTGCACAGGATGCACAAATTGATAAATGTACAAGGCAAGTAAAATGTGTGTGCGAGTGTGTGTGTGCAGGAGTGTGTGTGTTCGACTGACAGTTGTCGTCAAAATTGATGCTCACAAGCTTTGCCACAGTGCTGTGCAATTATTTAAGACCAGCACCCGCACAAGCAGCGCAGCGCAAAAAAATTGTTTGACAAGTTGACGGCAAAGTTGCCAACTTATTTGTTAGCCATAAATCAGGCGTCTCCATTTGGTCGACAGCAGCAGCAACATGGCCTGGCTGAGGGCGGGGGTGGTGGCGAGGGCACTCTCGCATGGCTTGCCACAAATTTAATGGCCAGCAATTAGACAAAACGCAACTGCAGCAGGCAGCGGGCAATTTATGAAGTGCCAAATGGATTTTTAAGCAGCAGCATAAGCTGCGCAGTTGCAGCGCAGTTGCTGCACATTGCACAGGGTTGCCAACTTGTTTGTCATCATGCAGGGGAAGGGCAGGTTAAGGGGGGTTATAAGGAATCTGATGCATCAGTATGACTAGGATAGTTAGTAAGTACTTACGCTAGTCAGCGCGTGGCAGGAGGAGTTGCTTACCTGCAAGAGAGACAGAGATAGAAAAAAAGAGACAGAAGAAGAGATAGAAGAAAAGACAGAAGAAGAGAGAGAGAAAGACAGAGAGAAAGAAGAGAATTAGTGATTGTTTGCAAACTAAAGGGTTAAGAAGTTCTATATTGTGTTGAGCTTTCTCCAAAGTGAAAGCCAAATTGTTCAACGAGCCACTGCACTCCCCTCGCTGCTTAGCAAAGACAGCAACCAATTTCGAATGACACAAATCGGCACTGAAATTGCATGTAAATCACACACAGAGCAAACAATCAAATCGAAACAAAACAAAATAAAACCGAAGCAAACTAGCGCACATACAGCGACAAGAATAGCAGCAACAACAACTGTAACTACAACAACTATGACAGCAATAACACAACAGCAACAACACAACAGCAACAGCAGCAACTGGTACACGAAAATAAGGAAATAATCAATTTAAAAAAATCAAAATCGTCATTTACCATATATACGCGAACAGCGAACAGCAGCCACTAAACACACACACACACACCCGCACACACACCCGCACACACACACATACACACAGATAAAAGTGCTGTCAGCACAATCAACAATCAGTCAATGCGAACAATAGACACGAGTGCGTGCAAGCGAGATGGCAATATGCAACTGCTGCCTGCACTCATGCACAACGAGCCAAGAGAAGGGGGTAGAGAGGGGGCGTAGGCGGGGTAGCTAGGCTGATCAGAATCCATATGCGATAAATAAATTGAATTTATCCGCAATTGGTCGACGAAGCAACAACTCAGTGGACAATCAGTGTCTGTGTGTGCGTGTGTGTGTGTGCAAGAGTGTGTACTTGTGCATGATAATGACTGTTTTTCACTTTAATCAGCAGCAGCGACGTCGACAGCAGCAGCGACGGCGACAGCAGCAACGATAACGACAGCAACTTAAATCGTTGCAGGCAGTTCTAACTAAGCTCAATGTCTCTTTGCTCTGTGTGTGTGTGTGTGAGTGGGTGTGTGTGTGTGCGATTTGTTGCTGATTGATTTGAATTGAATAATTGCAATTGTTGCTGCGCGACAACAACAGTAGCAGCAGCAGCAGCAGCAACTCAACAGCAACAACAGCAACGAAACCACAAAATTGTATTCGAATTCATAATGAATAAAGTTCGAATATGTTGAGCAAGAGTGACTGAGTTCTATGCATCTTCTCCATGTTGATCTTCTTACCCGTTTGGGCTGCATTCAAATCGACTCACTGGACTTGTTCGTATGAATACATTCACTTGCCGCAACACACACAGACGAAATATGCTCGATCTTTGCTTCGATTTAAAAAAAATCATACTAAATTTGAATAATCGTCAATAATTCAAAAGAGCCCAACCAAAAAATATAATTTCAAATCATTCCAAATTGTTTGTACATTAATTGATATGTCGTCTATGCGTGTGTGTGTGCGTGTGTGAGGTGATTATGAATTACGATTATTTCAATACAAATCTAATAGAAAATCAGTACAAAAGAGAGCGAGAGTTCGAATTGATCTGCCTTGACACTGCCTAATCAAATTTCATTTTTCATATTATTCTGCTGTAGTATAATTAATAAAATTATTATTATTGATGACGATTAGCCGAGCTAGACAGATTAGTAGCAGCATACCCAAATAGACACTATACTATCTGGCCAGAGATCAGTGACGTTGGCAACTCTTGCCTCGCTTCGCCTCACAGCTTTATCGATCATGTTTGCACAGTTGCTGTCGATTTGGGTCTAATTTGGTTTAATTTTAGCCAACTCGTGTTGGCTCGACCTCGCAGACGGCTTTTCCGCTTGATTTTGAATTTCAATTTCAATTTGAATTTGAATTTGAATTTATAAAAATAACCCTCCGCAATTGTCTCGACACGGCGCAAAAAAAGCAAACAATGTAGACGCGTGTTAAACAACTGTTAATCTAGTGAATAATACAGTTTGCTTTGCCAGCGATCATAATAATGATCTATGTATGTACTGCTCTCAATAACCATGACGTTCTTAAGGGGCAGGGGAGCGGGAGGTGGGTTCTTTGCCCAAGTGCGTCAGAGTTGGAAAAGGAAATTGCAAAACTATTTAAGTTTTCGAGCTGCGGGTCTAGACAGGCCTCTCTATAGGTCTGTCTGTCTCTCTCTCTATCTCTCTCTCTGTGTGTTTGTATGCGTGTGCTTAATTTGTAATTAGTTAAAAACGCATCCGTCAACTCGAGCCATACAAATTTTGATAGCTCATCGTACTGAGTTCTCGCCCCCAACAAGCTTCGTTTCCATTTCCATCTCGATTTCAATTTCGATTTCGATTCCTTTTGCAACGCGTCACGCGATGATAAGCACAAATCGAATTTGTGCATGAAAATTATTATGATTATGTTTGCTCAGACACAGACACAGACAGATCTATCTATCTATCTATTTAAGCATGTGCCCAGCACACACCAATTATGCTGGTCAACTAGGGGGAGATGCCAAATCCAAGTCCATCTCAAAGTCACTGAGCACACTAAATGCGGGACGATTTGCGTGTGTGTGTGAGTGATTGACAGTGCAACGAACTTGCCATATGCTAAAGCATATCATATCTGTCAGTTATTGACTTGCTGAAGAACTAACCATGGGAATTTATTTCCCATTTATTTGCAGCGAATTCTTTAAACAGGAAATTAGAATTGTATTTATAAGGAATGTTGGCCATGCTTCCATATATATCCATATCAATCGGAAATGACAAACTTGTGTATATTCTCAACGATTCCCACAATTAAACCCCATAAAATTCCCATGAGCTGATAGTCTATCTATTCCAAATAAAATACTATATATGGCATATGGCACGACCTGTTGTTGTTGTTGTTGCTGCTGCAGGCACTGTCGAGCGACAAGTGTTAGGATAAATATTAACAACAATAATAACTAACCGCAGAGTCATAAAAAACGGAGGGAAAAAAAATAAAATAATAATTTTTTCAATTCGGTTAGACGGCGACAAAACAAACAAAATATTCAGTTTTTTTTGTGGTTGTTCTTGTAATGTTGTTGCCGTGCTGGTTTTCAGTTGAGACTCTTTTTGTTTCTTATTATAACACACACACACACACACAAAATAAATATGCTGTGTTCGATAAACAATTTTTCTTTTGTTATTCTATTTTTTTTATATAAAAACATTTTTTTTTATATAATTTTTGTTGTTTTTTTTTTGACAACCCACGATAAAAATGCTCGGCAACAAACCACACACACACACACACATCAATGCATATCTGCGGTATTTGCTGCTGCCCTTGCAGAGTTCGAGTTACTGATTGCTGGCACTGTAGGAAGTCCATTTCGAATAACTTCCGATTCGCAGACTTTCAAACTCTTATCATCCTTGGAATTCCTTAGAAATTAATTTGCAATAACCTCAAGCTGAGCTGAGCTGTTAATGTTGTTACGATAGTTTGCCACTAGACACGAACTATCGCAAGTCAGTCTCCATCTCTTTATCAGTGTGCACTTTAAACAATATCTAGCATGTTCCATATATGCTTTATTGTTTCTTTTCTTTTCTTTTCTTTTTTTTTTGGTTTGTTCTTATTTCTTTTTTTTGTTTTTTGTTTGGTTGCGTGATAAAAACAACAACAAACTGAGATAATCTACAAAGCTGAACGTGTCACGGTGGTTTTTTGTTTTGCTTTCGATTTATAAGGCATTATATAGTAAGGCAGATATACTTCTTATAGAAATGCTATTAAATCGAAACGGAAGTGGTTTTCGGGTACATTCTCTTTGCTGCTAATTTGTTAGCAATTCGCGGCATGTTCGTTGTTTAAATAATGATTGTTGCTGCTGTGCTGTTGCTGGTTGGCATGTTTAACCCATGGTTGGTCCGCTTCTATTTTTACAGAGTTGCACACACTCACACACACACACGCTTCCCACTTTGTCTAGAAGAACTGCACTTCTGCGAAAAAATAAACACGCGTTGCGCCAAGACAAACAAAGCTGCAGAGGGGCAGAGTGAGGAGGGAGTGGAGTGTGAGGGGAAATGGAAGCGAGAGGCAGCACGCCCGAAGACAGTCTCTAACAACAAACAACTGTTGCAATTCCATTTAACATTTCATATTATTTTTTGCACAACTGTCGATCATATAATATTTGCATTTCTTATGCTGCTCTTGCTTATCCTGGCGCTGCACAAGACAGTGGAATAAAATGCGTAACACACTGCATAAAATTGGAAATAGTTATTGCACTTGAGTGCAGTATGAACTGAAGGAGTTGTTCTAATTTCAGCAAGTTTGCATGTGTGGTTCATAGTTAACATGAAAAACTTTGGGGAGTAACTTACAGTACCTGATAGAGTTAGTAAGGTCTGGTTTGAATGTATTGTAGAGCTTTCTCTATCTAGTAATGACAGATAACTCAAGCAACTCTAGGGAATACCCAACATAACTGATATAGTTAGTAAGTTCTAGCATGGGACTGACTTTACTTAGGGTATTCAAAATCGAACAGCATCTCGAGCACATTTGGCTATGTATTTCCTACCGTATATAGCTTGTACTGCAGTTCAGTTCAGTCTGTCTATCTCTCTCTCTCTGTCTCTCGCTCTCTCGCACTGTTTTTTCGAAGCGGCGTCGGCGGCGTCACACAAAATATTGTCGCATATTTATGAACATGTGTAACAGATAAATCTGAATCTTGGGCGCACACGTAAGTGATTTAGTTGTCAGGCGAGTGCATTTATCACAGCTGTGCATGGGTTGTCCGACTTGGGTTGGCGACGTTGTCTGGAGCACACACAGTGGACACTTTTTGTGCGAGTGTGCCAACGCTGCTGTCGCCAGGGGGCGCCAGTAATCAAACTAATGAGCTATGCTGCGAGGTACTTGGTATTTTTGTCGTGCTTAGGAGGGGTGGGGATATCGTTAAGGCGCCGCAAAAATAGCATTTAATGGATTTCGAATAATGGCTAGAAGCAGAAGAGACAAACTGAAAGATAGGAGGAGGAGAAGCAGCAACAAAAAACAGGCAGGTAAGGCGGAAGGCGGAAGGATTTCTCTCTGCTGCCAAGTGAAGTGATAAAACATTAAAAGAAATGCAACCGGGCGGGAATTACGATTGTTCTGCTGCTGCTGCAGCGACACCTAGGGGTTGCTAATGGCAGCAAGATGCTGTGTGGCGACGCAAGACGCTGCACGATGCTGCACTTAATGGCAAATGATAATGATTGATGCTCGGCTGCAACCACCCAAATGCAACACAATTTGCCACAGCCAAGTTGCATGCAATGGGAACAAGATACCTGACTTCTAACGGGGCAGGGATTGTGTGAAGAAGAGGAGGAGCGGAGCAGGGAAGCGGGGGGGGAGATTTGATGCTGGCAATAAGCAATCATTCAATGTGGGCACAATGGAGACGCGGTTGAGTTCGCTTTGCATTAGAGAAATTGCGTAGGGGAGAGAGGAGCTGCAGCATGAAGCGAAATGGAGTGGAAGCGAAGCAGCGAGAAAGACAAGAAGAGAGAGAAGAAGAGATAAAGAGGATTGAGAGTAAGGTGAGAAAGAGAAGAAAGCACAATCAGGCGCTCATTGAGTGGAGGCAGCTGAGAGAATTTATGAGGCTTTGCTTGCTTATTCTTCTTTGTTGCCTGCTTCTTAAACGTTCTGCTGTGTAGCTCATTACTCAAAGAGACAGAGAGAAAGAAAGGGAGAGAGGGAGAGAAAGCAGGCAGGGAAGTAATGCGCACAGCGAAGAGGCTTGCAGAGGTAGCTGGCAAAAGTAATCAAACGTTTTCTCTATTCCCCTTTACAGTCTGTTTCTTAAACGTTCCGCAGTTCAGCTTTTTACTTTGATAGGCTATATATATCTATATATAGAGATAACCAAGTGTATTCCTAATGATTCCCCCTTCAGCAACTGTTCAAACACAGCCAGAAAATAACTCTGTCATGTAACTTTCGTAAACGTTTCACTGGCTGCCTTAACCACAATGGCGCAGCGAGACGAAAGTCAACAAATTTGTAGGCGTTAAAATTGTCATGTCAATATTTTAATGATATCACTTTACACTTCATCCTCCTCTCCTCCCCCCTCCCGTCTATCACTGACCCAATCAAACTGTACAAAGTTTCATTTTAACTTTTCTATACAGTTTTTTTTTCCCCTTCATTCTTTCTAGCTAGGGGGAATATTTTTGCTGCCTTGCCAGCCGAAATCCCTTTGCATATTTTGTTGTTGTTGTTGCCTTTTCTCATTTTCTTCTTCTTCTATTTTTTTTTGGGACTTGCGTTGTCCTTTCTTGTGGCGTCGTGTAAAGAAGAAGTCAAAAGTCCTTTTTATGTTTGTGTTGTCTCTCTGTTGCTGGGACGCTCATTTGTTTGCCTTGTATTTCCTTTGGCATTTTTTTTGGCTAGCTGCACTTGTGTTTAGCTAGAAAATTACAAGAAAAGTGCGCTAAACTGCGGGGGGCAGGGGGCAGGGGGCGTGGCTAGCTGTGGGTGTTGTTTGTTTACTTATGCAAGTGTTTTCTCAATTGTGCGTAGGGTGGACGCACAGACAGAGGGCGAAAGGGTGTACAGGGGAGGGAGGTTAAGGGGCGGGGGCGCGGTCAGTCGCTGTCTGCGGTTTACTCCTTTTCTCCCCTTTTTTTTCAGCTACTTTTTGGTATTTTTTTTGGGCGGCAACGTTTGTCTAATCTTAACGGTTTTACATTTCATTGCGCTGGGTAATTGTCTGGCGAGGAGGGACACAGAGGGGGGGAAGGATTGGTTCTATGATAGTTCATTGAATTACAGACTATGGAGAAGGAAGCGAAAGGGGGGGGGGTACTCACCTCTTTGTCTTTGGCAGCTAATAGAACAGCGGGTTGATTGTTGTTATTGTTGTTGTTATTGTTGTTGTTGTTGCTGCGCTTCTTGCGCTTCTCGTTGTTATTATTGTTGTTGTTGTTGTTGTTGTTATTATTGTTGGTATTGTTGTTGTTGTTGGCACAGTCGTCGTCATCATCCTCGGCGCCGTGTGCCACATGTTGCTCATTTACATTATTATCACGCAGTGCAACATGTTGCGTTTCACTGTTGTTGTTGTTGTTGTTGCTGTTGTTTGTGCTCTTTCGACTACAGCTATCGGTATTGTTGTTGTTATGATTATTGCTAACATTTAAACTAGCTTCCCCATCATCGTCATCCTCACGCACCGCAGCAACATCGATGCCAGCAACTGTTGCCGCCTCCTCCACATCGTCCTCATCCTCATCTTCATCTGCTGCTGCTGCTGCTTTCGCATGTGCATCGGCAACACTTTCAGTTCTTGCTGATTGCTCAACGGCAGCAACATTAGTGCTGCTGCTGCCGGCATCAGCAACATGCTCCGGCTCCGGCTCCAGCTCCATGTCATCATCATCCAGATCACCATCGGCATGTGCCACATTCGATTGCATCGATGCATCCTCCTCGTCATCGTCCTCATCATCGTCATTGCAATTGCTGCTGCTCGCGTGCGCATCGGCAACATCGCGCACTGTTTGTTGCTGATGTGTCGATGTTGCTGCTGTTGCTGCCGATGTGACACCAGTTGCTGCTGCTGTTGTGGCATTTGCTGCTGCTGCTGGTGAATGCATGGGCGATTGTTGCTGTTGTTGTTGTTGCGCTGCCGCTGCAGCTGCAGCCGCGGCAGCAGCAGCAGCAGCTGCCGCCTCCATCATCATTTGCTGTGCGTGATTAAAGAATAACTTGGGATTCAAACAGGCCCCGCCGACGCCGTTCTGCAGGCTGCTCTGCAACTGTTGCTGCTGCTCGGCGCTCAGCAGCGGCGGCGATGGCGACGGTGTATTGGTATTGGCCAGCAGATTGCCGCCGTTCTGTTGTTGCTGCAGCGTCGTAATGGCTGCTGCAACAATCGAGCTATTTAACAGCTTGTCGCTGTTATCGTTATCGCTGTTGAAGCTGTTGTTGTTGTTGCTGTTGCCGTTGCTGTTGCCGTTGGCTTCCTCTTCGCAGTCGGCTGTGGCTGCTGCTGCTGCTGCCGCGGCGGCTGCTGCTGCTGCTGCTTGTGCGTGCGCTTGTACCGCTTGTGCTGCTGCTGCTGCTGTCGCTGCTGTTGTTGCTGTTGTTGTATTGTTGTCGTCGCTGTTGCTGCCCGTCGATAGTTGCTCCTTGAGTGTGTTCACTTCCTTCTCGGCTAGTGTAGCGCGCTGTAATTAGAGAGAGACAAACAGAGAGAGAATATGAGTAAGAGTGCGAGGGAGAGAGCAAGACAGAGAGAGTCAGCTTGCTGCTGCTGCTGCTGCTGCTGTCAGTCGCATATGTTCTGGCCGCAAACTTTGGCCAGGCAGAGGCACAAAGGCAACTATCGACCCTCATTAATTTTACTTTTAAAGTCATTACGGGTTAAATTTAGCCAAATTAATACGTTGCAAAACTTTTCTGCCCCCACCCCCTTAGACAGGCAGACAGACACCAAAAAAGGCTTAAAAAACATTAGAACCAGCCCTTGCCTAAGGCCAGAGGGGAGTGGGGGTGGGATTGCTGTAACGTCTGCAATGCCCAGTCGCATTAGCAACCGAAACGGGAAACAGCAACAACCAAAACAGCCGACAAATTTATAGTTTATCGTTGGTATCGATAAGCCAACTTGAAATTTTAGTGCTATTAGCGTTGACCTTCGACCCACCTCCCCCCTCCACAGAGCAGGCTAGCATTGAAATCAAATGCCAAATGAGAAATTAAAACGACAACAGCAACAACAACTACGACGACGACGACGACGAGGGCAGCGACAAAAAAGGTTACAAAAATATGCGGTGCAAACTTTTTTGGCAAATTAGTCTGGGACCCAACGGAGCCCAGTTCCAACACCCTGCCCCCCACTACCCGCTGTCCCTCAAAGCCAAGTCAGCCTCGGCTCAGCTTTGGCTCAGCTCCGTCGTCCTTAGACCGTTGTAAGCGACTCCTCGACTCCGCATGGCAATGACTTTTGAGTGTGGAGGAGGCAGTGGCAGTGGCGGGAGCGGGTGCGGGGCGACATTTGTAGGGTAGCTCTTTGGCTTCGATTTTCTGTTGATTTGTGCTTGTTTTGTTTTTGGATTCGTTTTGGTTTTTGAGTTTTGTGCAATTTTATTTGTATAAATACCGGAAGCCAAGTCGCACAAGACGAAGAAGGGAAGCGGGGGCAGGGGGCGGGCTGAGACAGGGCGTTGCAGGCAATAAAGAACTTTGGAAATTAGTCGATGAGGCCAGCGCAAGAGAGAGAGAGGGAGAGCCTGACGGGTTGCAGGTTCTTACAGAAGTTTTTGCTCATATCGATGAGACGACGACGAAAAGTTAAGCAGGAAGTCGTTATAAGGGTCGCCTTGCAATGCAATTGCAATGGAACGATTAGAGCAGGCCAAAGCAAACTAAATTATGCCAGTGAGTGAGGTACGTTCGTTTCTAACCTCACTCTCGCTCGGCCCGATACCGATAGCGATACCCTTAGAAACATCAGCGACTTCAGCTGTGTTTATCTTTTTTCCTTGTAGCTGAATGACCCTCGAGGCATATTTGTCAACATCATCAACAAACCCAGTCGAAAAAAGGGGGCACTCCCACTGCGAGTCAGTCAGGTCTCAGGTCTCTCCATCTCCATCTCCATCTCCATCTCCTGCTTCGTCTCGGTTTCGAGTCTCGTCGCATAGATATATATTTATGATATTTAAAAGCTCTTAAGTACAAACAACAGACACAAGCGCCTGTTGGGCGCAATTCGCGCCAAGGGCAGGCGAGGGGGGAACGGGCAGGGGAAGGGGCAGCAGGAAGCTGCAGTTTTGTCCTTGTCTCGTTCGCCAGGACTTAAAATGCCAGACAGCCTTCAAAAGCGGCTGCCCCAGCAGCGTGAGAGTGAGAGGAGGCAAGTGATTTTCATGCTGACTGTTTTGTGGCAATGTCTGTGGCACGTTGCTGCCGTTATTGTTGTTGTTGTTATTGCTTGTGGCATGAGCTGCTTAAGCTTGAAAATTGTTTTCATAATGCCAGCGCAGCACAGTCGATAGCCAGCTCTCTCTGACTTTTTGCTGCAAAATCGATCAGCAGTTTGTCCGCCAAAAACTGTGATGTGGCCGTTTTTCGGCCAAAGAAATGCAATCCCCGTGAGAAGCGACGCACTTGCTGGCCAAAAACTAGTCGACAGCGAAGTTTGGCAACGTCGCAGCAGCATCAAATCAATTAATGCGAGCGGGCAACGTGTGGGCCCACCCCCTTTACCCTCCTCCCCACTGTGCAGGACGAACGCCTTTTGTGGCCCAGTTCGAGCAGCTTAGCAGGAGTTGCCAACCAAATGAGTTAATTAACTAAAATGCGGGTGGCTTTGCTCATGTTTTACTCTTCTTTTTTTCTGGGTTTTTTTTCTCTCTGTGTATTTGCTGAAGAGTGTGCCGGCTCTGTGTGTGTGTGTGTGTGTGTGTCCAGTCTGTGTGTGTGGTCAGCTTACGGCAAAAAGGCTTTTGGTATTGAGCACCCTTTTAGTATTTTCTCCTTTTTTTTTTTTGGCTTTTTTTTTAGCTTGTACGAGAGCGAGTTTCATTTAATATTTTTCTGCATGTGCCGGCACTGGACGCCACTTCAAAGGAGCTGCCAAATATAGCCAAAAAAACGGCCAAAAAGGAGTCGGGGGAAGTGGTAAAATATACAAAAAAAAAAAAAAATACGCAACGCGCGCGCCAAAAATGTTAAGTGAAATGTTAACAGCGCGGGGCCAATGTGCGAGATGCTGTTAACATTTCTATTAGCCAAAAACGAGCTGGCCAGCAGGGGGCGGGGGCAGTGTGTGTGGAGGGGGTACAATTACTTCAATTGCGCATAATTGAGCGAAGCGAGCAGACAGTCAAAGCGAAAGATTGCAGCTGAAAAAAAGGTAAAACACGCACAAAGAAGCAGCTTCAAGTGAGCTTTAAACACCTTAAAGCTGCTGCAGCTGAACTGCTTTAATGCTTAACTTTAGCAGCTGACAATGCTGGCTACTTTAAAGCCAGATTAGACAGCTATGGCTGGCGTATATACAATATATAAATTGCTTGTATATTGTATAAATATATTTAACTCGAACTTGCAGCTTTCAAAGCAGCTTTCAAGCTCGACAAACCACGTTTGACTGTTAGCTGTTTCTCAATTTCCAGCTAGCTATGTTTAGCTTAAATATCTTCACTAACTTAAGCAGCCTTGCAAGCACATGTTATAGAATTCTGCTGCTAACTTTCTTTGAGATTCTATTATTATTTATTATTGTTATAGTCACTGGGAATCGTTCAGTAAGTTCTCCCGTTCTCCCTCTTTCCCCTTCTCCTACTTATCACTTAGTTTACTTTAATGTTTCTTCAATTCCTCGATTGATTTTTTAGGTTATCATTATAATTATATATGCAATTATTTGCAGTGGCAACCGCTTGAAAGCTCCTTGTTGCCAGCGGCTGCCGCTGGGCCAATTTGAGGCCTTGCGTCGTCCTGCTGTTGCAGCAATTGTTGCAACATTCTGCTTGGCATAGGGGCACTTCAATCGCTCAGCTCAGCTCAGTTCAGCTCAGCTCAGCCCTCTCACAATGCAAGGCAAGTCAACTGTTCTCTTCTAAAGTACTCTGTGGCAACCCCCCCTCCTCTAACCCCTCTGCCCCTGCCCCTCTGCTACCCCCTTTGCTGTGTGTGCAAGTCGTGCGCGCGGCACATGTCAAAAAGCGCGCACTTTCGAACAGAAACAGATTCTAGCCCTGGGGCGAGTGTGCGACAGTGTGTGTGCGACAGTGTGTGTGTCATTGTGTGTGTGTATTATAATGCATAAATACTCGTACTCATATTCGTTTTCGTATTCGTATTCGCACTCATATTCATACTCATTCGCTGCTGCTGCTGCTGTTGCTTCTTCTTGGCAGTCATGAAGAATTTGTTGCATGCAGCATTGTCTCAAGCTGTTTCTGAAGTGAGTCGAACGTTGGACGCGTTTCTTTTTTATATTTTGTCGCATGGCAGCTGTCAGCCCCTGGACAGAGGGCAGGGCAGCCCAAGTGTGGGGGGGGGGGAGGAGGCTGGGCAAGGCAAAGAGGGGCAGCACTTTTTGTAATTAGTACGAAAGCAAAGTTATGAATTGCGCTTGAAGCGCAGCTCGAGTGTGCGAGCTGCTGCTGTTGTTGTAGGCGGCCGCAACCCCTCAACAGCAACAACAACAACAGCAGCAGCAACAACGAGAGCAGCAACAAGAGCAGGCCACCGTCAGCGGGTCTGGGAAACGTGGCCGCATTGTGTGGCGGCACAATAAATCAAAGCAAATCAATGCGACGACCGCTGGCTGCTAAGTGGAGCAGGCAGATCAGGGGCAGGCAGAGGTAGAGGGGGGCAGGAGGTAGCAGATAAAGGGAGAGACTGCGAGGGGTTGGTACCCTTTGCTTGGGTACTTTGATTTAGAGGCGGCTGTCAGTTGTTGTCTTGACATTTTGAGACGAGCGGCAAATGCAAAAACACGCAGCGCAGTCGCTGCCAGCGTCGCTGGCTGCCACTTAAACGCCTACATGACATGACATGGCATTGCGTGTGGGGGTGGCTGGCAGTAGCAGAGCTGGAGTAGAAGTGGGGAGCAGGGGTAGGGGAAGCAGGAGCAGCACACTCGATTCGAAAGAAAATGAAGCCAAAGCGTTTTTCACAATTACACACACATTAAACAGCGACGGCAGCAGCTCAGAAGAAAGACTTGTAAAAAGTTAAAAGTTGTATGCGCAGGTGGGCAATAAGGGGTTAAGCATGGGCAGGGGGTGGGAGAGAAAACAAACTGTAGCATGACATTAGGCGCAGACAAAGATGCTGCGCTGTGCTGTGTCCTGACAGCCAAAGGAAATGCCAAAGACAGTGGAAGAGGGAGAGAAAAGGGGAAAAGAGGGAAAGCAAGGGAGAGTGAGAGAGGAAGAGAAGATGCTGCATGTGTGTGTGTGTGGTATATAAGACTGTCAATGTGCCAAGCAGCAAAGAAAGCAATCAAATGAGCCAAGCCAGCAATGAGAGGAGACAGAGAAGAAGGCAGAGAAAGGAAGCTGTATAGAAGAGAAACCAATAAGAGAAAGCAAGAAGAATTGCACGAATCTTAAACTCACATAAGTATGTGTGTATACTATATGTATATGTACTATATGTATCTATATCTTTCTGTCATAAAATGTATTTAAACTAGTTAGAAGATCATCGAACATCACTTCAATAATCAGTCCATCAAATTGTCATCTATAGCAAAGCTTAGCTAACTTAATAAGACAATATGAAATTAAATCAATGTTAGCTGCAAATAACTGCAAACATATTTAGCCATTTCAGCTGTTTTTTAGCTACTTTTCAACTAGTTTATTGTCAGCTTCAACTTGTGCGCTGCCTTCCATTAGCTTTGTGTTGCTGCTGCTGCTTCTTTGGCCTGCTACGTGCTACACTCATTTTACAGTTATTTGAGCACATCACACTCCCTGCCCCTCCCCCTTAGCCCTTTTCTCAACTGTTCCCGTCCCCTTCCACGACTTCTTCCCGTATTTGCTGCGTTTTTATTTTCGGGACATGCCTTTGCATTTGCTTTACAATTTCAAACATCATTAGCAACACACACACACACACACAGCAGCAGAAGGGGGTAGTACAAACAGAAAGAGCTTACACACACACTTGCACACAACCCACACACACACACACACACAGCCACGCACATATCCCTTTTTGCTAATTATTTATTTAAATATTAAACAAAAAATACCCAAACAGAAAGCGAAGCGGGGCGGGGGCAAAGAGAGTGGCAGCGAGATGGGGCGCCCTGAGAACTGCAACAAAAAACCGAAAAAATAAACACAAACACACACAGAGAGAGAAGGAGAGAGAGAGAGGGAGAGAGAGGGAGAGAGGGAGAGGGAGAGACGCAGTGCAAAGCGTAGCATAAAATCAACATACACAGCGAGAGAAGACGAAAATGATGTATTGATGCTGCTGTTGGGTTGCGGGGGGGAGACTATGGAAAGGGGCAGCTAGTAGGTGGGCGTGTGTGTGTGTTGTCTGTGCAGCCAAAGACGCACGCAAAAAACAAAACAACAACAAAAACAAAGCAAAAGAAAAAGTACCAAGTGAAAGAGAGAGGGAGAGAGGAAGAGAACGAGTGTGAGTGCTGCTGTGGCTGCGGTGTGCGAGCGAGATGACCTGCTGCATATGCAAATACATGTACACATAACTGTACACACAAGGCTGCTGCTGCTGGCAGGCCTGCCCTCCCCTCTGCCTCCCCCTGTGTCTGTCTGTCTGTCTGTCTCTCTGTCTGTCTGCCTCGTTTATGTTCCGTCTGCGCAGCTAACTAATATTTTCTAATTTAAAATTCTGTTTCTTTTTTATTGCCCAACACACACCCCCCCCTCCCCTCACTCTTTAACCCCTTTCCCCCACACGCACACACACATATGTAAATTTATAAAATTTCTATTTACTTATCAAAAATCAGGCTGACTCGGAGCCATTGAAAAAACAAAGAGTTGTATTTATTATAGCAGCAACCCCCCTCCCCTCCCCCGCTATGCCTGAAGAAGCAGCAGCAAAAGATGATGAAGCTGGCAAAGAGCCGCCCGCTCAGCCCACCCGCCCCCACTGCGCCTGTGTGTATGCTATACAAAATATATAAATTAGCTTTGATATGCGAAGCCGCTTGCAAGGCGCTGCTGCCAGAGGGCGGGCAGTGGGGGCGGACTGTAAAAAAAGGATTATATACATACACAGTGTCATCGTATGTGTGTGTGTGTGTGTGTGAAAAGATGCTGAAAAAAGGATTAATGCGCGCCAAGCAGGCAGAAGAAGAAGAAGACAACGTGGGCATGTGTGTGCGAGAGAGACGCAGATACGTGAGAGGGAGAGAGTGAGCGAGTGAGAGAGAGTGAGAGAGAGAAGAAGCTGTCACTGTAGTTGTAGCTGGAAGGCAGCTTCGATTTTTAATGCGTCACATGACAAGGCACTGTGCGTGTGTGTGTGTGCGAGTGTGAGTAATTGTCTGTCCCAGTCTAACAAGCAGGCGCTGCGGGGCGAGGCAAGGCGTGGCGTTTTTTGGGGGCTGTAAAAGTGTCAAAGAAAAATATGTGCGGCAACTTTCTTTTCACATGTTACACACACACAGAACCACAGATGGGTGTGTGTGTGTGAGCAAATTAGAGGATTGCTAATTGCTGACAGAGCGCAGAGAAGCAAAGGAAAAAAGGCATGAAATATGATTGAAAGGGCAGCAAGCGCGAAGAATGATCAGTGAGAGAGGAAGAGGCAGAGAAAGGCAATAAGAAAGAGAAGAAAGAAAGAAAGAAAGAAAGAAAGCAAGAGCAAGAATGCAGTGAGAGTGTGTGAGAGACAGCGCTGCAGCTAGAAAGAGACAGCAGATGCACAAGTGCGGCTCACTTCACGTTGATCTTTGCTGTTCAACCTTTTGCTCGTTAACAATCGCAATAAGCCTATCGACTGTGCGTGCACACAACCCTTTGACACACACACACACAGACACACACACACACAGACACACACACACACAGTCTACTCCACCCTGTGGAGTGTACCCCTTCCCCTGCCCCATTGCCTGCCCAAAATAATAATAATTTTTTGGCTTATCCTTATTATTACATAACGTATGCATACCTTTTTATACTTCTGCCCCTCCCCCAGTCCCCTCGCCTGCCCCACCCCGCCTTGTCCGCTGCCACTGACCAATCGTACATCAAAAATTAACGCACACACACACGGCCACGAGCACGGACACATGTGTGACCCTTTTTCTGCAGGCATTGTTGTAATCCTCGCCCCCTCTACCACTCTCCCCCTTCCCCCAGCACAGCCATTTGGTGCGCTCTTTTGGTCACTTTGTTCCGTAGGCCTTTTTGCAGGAGGCAAGGGAAGGGGGGGCAGCAAAAAAGTAAATAATTAAGCATTACACTGACCAAATAGCAGGGGCGGAGGTAAGTGAGGGAGGGGGGGTTGTAGTCCAGACAAATACAAATAAATATATAACTCATATATGTGGGCAGTGCGGGGCCGTACAAATAATGATTAGAAGTCCCTTCCCACACCAACAGCGCATGTGTGTGTGTGTGTATTTGGCTTTTACTTTGTTTTTTGTGTCTGTGTGTGTGTGTAATTTTTGACATTTTTATGCGGGCCTCAAAAATAAAAAGCTTCTCAAAGTTAATGTGCCAAAAAAGGTTGGACACGGGTTCCGGGCCGTGCCACAGAGGCAGAGGGGGAAGGGGCAGGTTGCACACAAGGGTTGTGTGTGCGTGTGTGTGTGTGCCACACATAAATTTGACACTGTTAAATTTGTAAAATCTAAACGAAATTAATGATTTCTATTTAGCTGGCAGTACAGTTGTGCACAAAACATGCTCAAAAGGCAGTGTTAATAATAACACTCATGCATATTTGTACAGCACATGCTTGCCTCGCCGCCTGCTTGGTCATAGTCAACAAATGTCAAACATTTTGTAGCCTAACCCAAGGCGCACAGACTCGCTCTACCTCTCTCCCTCTCTCTTTCGCTTCTTCTAATGGCACCCAATTAAATGGGAAAACATATAGATCTGCATAGAATACACAAATCATATGATTAATGAGAGAGAGAGAGGGATAGAGAGAGATAGAGAGAGGGAACTGAGGCAGGTGGAAGGCTTGCAGGGAAAGGGAGAGGCACAGAAGTGGGCTGGGACTGCTGTCTGTACTATCTATCAAATCTTTAATTAAGCCGAAAATTAAGCAATTTATTTTGAAGGAGAGAACAAGAAGAAGACATTGGCGAAAGCCTTTCGGCGTTGCCATCCTTCAGCATTTTACAATTTCAATCAAAATTTCCAATCAATGTCAATTCATTATGGAGGCAGCCAAGGCAAGGCAAGCCAAGCAGGCAGGCCGCAAAAGGTAGCCCCATCAAGCGGCAAATGCCAAGGCAACGCAAAAGCAACCCTGTCTTGAGGAGCAGAACAGCAACAGAAAGAGAGAGAGAGTGAGGGAGTGAGGGAAGTAGAGAGGAAGACGACGCTGGCATTTTTAATGAAAGCCACGCACAAAGTTGCCTGTCAAGTTTGCCTAATCAAAATCGACAACATTTTATAGTTTGGCAGACAGAGAGAGAGGAGAGAGGGAGAGAAAGCAAGACAGACAGACAGATAGCTGGATAGATAGATGGAAGTTCTGCAGGAGTGTGGGGGGGGCGTAGGTAGGGGGAGTGTGTGACAAACAAATATTTGAAAACGTAAATCAGAAATCTTTCACTTTCATTTGGCAATCCTTTTGTGCGCGCTGCTTTCAATGTGGCTCAAGGGGTGGCAGCTGCAGAGAAGAGAGGAAGCAAGGGGGAGGGGGGGGAGTGGAGTAGTGGGTGTATCCTTGTGCCTGACAAAATCGAAAAACATTTCGTGTATTAAAACCGAAACGAATTAATTTAATTAATTACAATCATGTCTTATTAGAGACGTATGAAGACGATGACGACGGAGGAGAAGGACGGGCACATTGACGGGAGAGTAGAGGAGAGGAGAGGTTAGGGGGGGACTAACCAAGACGAGCTGCCTGCCTTGTAGGGTGAAAGACACTTTTGTTGTTGCTGTAGCTCTCGCTGCTCGTCCTGGCAAAGAGTTGTGTGCGCCAACTCAGCTTTTGTTTCAAGTGTTGTCTTGGGGTTGCCAGCTCACTGATTGTGGCATGAGGTGTGGCAGGGGGCGAGGGAGCAGGGGAGCTGAGCCGATGCGTAATGGCGTCTATTTTATGCTCACATCATTTATAAATGCCTGATTTGTTATTTACAAAACGAGACAAGTTGCGGCATTTTGGATTGCTTGGGATTTTGGGTACTCCAGCAAGCGGCACGCTCTTGCCTCTGTCTGCGTGAGTATATGTATGTGTGTGGGTGTGTGTGTGTGTCGCCACTTAATTTGAATTTGAGTAATTGCCAAGATGCTGGCGTGTCTTGCGGCTGCACAACGCCAGCCTTGTCTAACACACAGCACAGCCCCACAACAGCACGTTAACATAGTTCAGTTGAGTGTTAGTTAACATATGCTAGTTAACATACTGTTGTATAGCCACTGTCTGCACTGCATAACTTGGCATCACTGGCTCATAAATCATGTGTCGATTTGGATACAAAACTGAAACGATTTCTATAGCTTTTGATGCCTCTCGTGAGTCTCCATATTGAGAAGCCACTATTATTATCTGGAGCAGCACTCTCCAACAAGGTATCTAGATTTGCTCTACGTTTATTGGTTAGCAAACGGCGCAGTCTATTAGTAATACTTGAATTAATGCTAGGATCTCCTTTCGCAATAAATAAAAAATAATAATCTAAATTTCTTTAGCTTTAAATACATTCTTAGCACTTTGATTGTGGGCTTGTTGTACCACAGCAGACTCTATCAGGAGACTAAGCAGTGTTGAGTTGAGTGTTAGTTAACATATGCTAGTTAACATACTGTTGTATAGCCACTATCTGCACTGCATAACTTGGCATAACTTGCTCATAAATCAATATACAAAATTGAAGCAATTTCTATAGCTTTAAATGCATTGATTGTAGCCTTGTTGTAGCACAGCACACTCTATCAAGAGACTAAGCAGTGTTGGCTAATTTACTTTGTTTGCACTTGCCTTAACAGCGCCTTAACAGCAGAGCTCTAGCAGCGACGCCCACGTGACGCATACGCAATGTTTATAAGCAACTTCGCAACTTGCCTTGGACCTGCACTTCTTTTGACACTATGTGGCCATTGTTGCCACTGTTGTTGCTGTTGTTGTTGCTGCTACTGTTGCTGTTGTTGTTGCTGCTGCTGTTGTTGTAGTTGTTGTTAATTAATTTCTGTACAAATATTTATTATTATTAGCGAAAAGTGCCGCAATGCACTCATCACAGGCCAGCCCAGACAGACAGAGATAGAGCGAGACATACAGAGATATATATACATATAGAGAGAGAGAGAGCGCAGCAGAGTGAGATAGTGTGCATGCCAGCGATTCATACTCCCCCCATACTCTCTTCCCTCTTCCCCCTCACCTGTTCAACGACTTGACTGTCACTAAACGGCTCATCTAACTGCAATGCTTCATAGAAATTTCGTTTGTACAGTGCAGGCATTGGTGGCGGAGGGGGGGGCAAGACTGCCTGCCTGCCTGCCCCGGCTGACTTATTTTTACAACAACAATGAACGCTCAGACGGACGCAAATCACAAAATGAAAATCGAAAAGTGCCGCGATTCGAGCTGCAAAGGCGCGTACAGTGTGTGCACGATATATATCTATATAAGTGTCTATATATGCACATGATCTGTATGAATATGCGCTGCAGATATCTATGTGAGTCTGTGTGTGTGTGTGTGTATTTAGATTTGTATCTGTGGCTGGCGGCAACAACAAATTTACACTCCAACGGACGATGATGTCGTCGTTGACGTTGTTGTCGCACTTGTTGTTGTTGCTGCTGCTGCTGCTGCTGTTGTTGTTGTCGTGCTAGTCAGTCAGTCAGCCGCGTCGGCCGCTGCCCCATGGCACAGCATGCCATGCCCCGCCCAGTGCCGCCCCCCTTTGCGTTGTGACTATAAAAATAGGCAAATAATTATTTAAGAATTTCTTGATTAATTGGCAGCGTTGTTGTTGCTGTTGTTGCTGCTGCTGCTGTTGGTGCATGCAAATTTTTGCATTGCCGTCGTCGTCGTCGTCGTCGGTTGGCAGCGGCAACAGGGCCATTTTGGCCAACACTTGATTGCATTTTCAATTGTTTGCCGTTATGCATTTTTGCCAATAATTTACATAAACGGCATGCGAGGATGCCGCGTTATATCTCCCTCTCTCCCTCCCCCCTTTCTCTATCTCTGTCTCTCCCGCTCTCCTTCTCTTGCTGCCATAGACAGCAGAACTGCAACATTGTTGCAAATTGAGTTGGAGGCTAAGTAAACATGGCCAAAAGTTGTTGTTGCTTGCACTAATTAAAAAAAGGAATTACAAAAAAGCAAAAAGCAGCTTAAAGCTCTGTGTGCTAAAGCTTTAAAGCTGATTTTTACTTAACTGCTGTCTTAACTAGTTAACTGACTAGCTTGTTTAAGGCAGCCAAGCTGCAAGAGCTGCATAAAGCTGCTTTAAGCTCGACTGAGAAGCTTTAATGAGCTTTTGTTTGTGGAATTAACTAATGAGTCTAACTAATTAACTGAGAGCTGCATTAGGCTCTGCTCTGAAGCTTTAATGCGCTTTTGTCTATGCACTCGTTAGCTAAGGAGTTAAACTAACTAACTAACTAACCATAGAAAGCTGCTTAAAGCTTTATCTAGTAACTTTAACTGGCTGAGTTGAGTTGACTAACCTGTCGCCAGCATTGGCACTCAGCGCATCGCACTCAACACTCACCAGTCAGGGGAAGGGGGGACACTCCACACTCCACACACACAAGTTCCACACACTCAGGCTCCACACACACTCTCGCTCCACAGTCTATGCAGCAATTAGCATATTTTATATCAATTCCTGTCATACATTCCACACCTTGCCAGGCCTTGTTGTTCCTGTTGTTGCCGCCCAAACAATTCGCAACAGCACAAAAGGCTTCCCCTCTTCCTGCTGCCTCCTCTCTCATGCTTACTCTTCTTTCTCTATATTCTCTCTTTCTCCCTCTCTCTCTGTCTCTCTCTCTGTCTCTGTGTGTGTCTCGTTTATTTTTATCAACTTTAGTTTGGGCTTTTTGCACACTCGCACACACACAATCAGCGCTCTTCAGATTCGTCTTGTCGTTCCGCATAAATAACTGTCGCAGTGTCGCAGTCTATCCTCCCCTCCCCCCTTCCCTTGCCCCGCCCACTTTGCGCTGTCTGGCAGTTTGTCTATATGTCTGCATGCATTCATTATTTCATTAAAGTATTACAATATTAATTCGATTTTCACTAATTGACAAGAAGAAGCAGCAGCAGCAGCAGTCGCTCTCCCTCTCTTTTTCCCTCTGTCTCCCTCTCTCTCTCTCTCCTTCTTCGTTGTTTCTGCAGCGCTTTGTCTGCCTCGTCTGTCTCTATCTCTGTCTCCGCGTTGATCATCATCATCATCATCATCATTTGTCGCTGGCTTTTGTTCTTGTTCCTGTTTAATCTTTATTTCTGCCTCGCTCTTTCTTGCTGCCTGTCTCTTTCTTTCTTGCTTTTGCTCTCTTTCGCTCTTTCTTTCTTCCCCCCCCTCTCATTCTCTTTCTCTGTCTTTTTTAACCTCTGATATTTGTCTTGCAAATTTGCCATCATCAAGACAAATTTGTTGACCTGCTTGCGCTCCTGTTTTTTTTGGGCCCAGCTTGCAGTGTAGTCTGTCTCCCCCCTTCGCCCCCCATGCTTCACCACTTTCCACAAAATAATAATAAGTTAAACAAGCGCGCGCTCAAACAACAACAAATGAAAAGCAGCAGCAACAACAACAAGAAAAAAAAAACAGCGCAATTTTCGCGCCTGCTGCATGAAGAGTGTGTGCAAGGGGGGGTAAGGGGTGTAGTAGGCGAATTTGCCGTGTATGTTTGCGTGTGTGTGTGTGTGTGCGTGTGTGTGTCTGTTGCGGTTTTCATGTTGTGCGTTTGCCGCCACGACAAACTGTTGCTGCTGCTGTTGCCCAGCGGGAACGGCAGCAACAGCAACACAATGTTGCTCTAACTGTCCATAACTAAACCATACTCTATATAGCTATAGCTGTGCATAACTGAACCATACTCTATATACATATATAGCCGACTATAGTTCATCATATTGTGCGCACTTTTGGCCACATCAAATTTCAGCAGCTCAGTCCTACTGGGGTTGCAGGTTGCTCTGTTATTGCTGCTGCTGTTGCTGCTGCTGTTCATTTTGTTGCTGCTGCTCATTTTGTTGTTGCTGCTGTTGTTGTTCTTGTTGTTGCTGCCGCGGCATTTGC
This sequence comes from Zaprionus capensis, assembly GCA_018903675.1. Classification (NCBI taxonomy): domain Eukaryota; kingdom Metazoa; phylum Arthropoda; class Insecta; order Diptera; family Drosophilidae; genus Zaprionus; species Zaprionus capensis. The sequence goes on along the minus strand of JAEIFN010001073.1, from coordinate 7,380,209 downwards.
GTTGCTGGCATATTTGGCATTCTCCTGCTGCCGCCAATGTTGGTGCTGCTGCTGCCGCTGCTGCTGCTGCCTGACCCCAAAGTACAAATCAATTGCAAGTGTGTGTGTGTGTGCGTGTGGCCAGCGAGTGTATCATCTGCACATCACACACAGCAGCAGCAGCTATTAGCCACGTATGGCTTGGTCAATGCCAGTCAACCAACCCCTCCCTTCCCCAGCCTCCATCCCTGCCCAGTCTCTGCTGCCCGGCCTTGTCGTGTCTGTGTGAAAATTGTGTCAATTGCATTGCCCGCTGGTCTGTCTGTCTGTCTGCCTGCCACGCCCCTTGCCCTTACTCCCCTTCCCCACATTCGCTGTGTCAACAACATGCGCAGGTCGCGCGCACAAATGTGGCACGCAAATTTGCTGCGGGAGGGGTGGAGCACTAACAAACAAAGCCTCTCACTGCCACGCCCCCCACCCCCCCAATTGGCCACAGTCTGTTTTGGCTTTTCAATGTCACAGGACATTCACACGGCGCGAGTGCGAGGGCAGCTCGAGAGGTTCGACTTGAAGTTGACTTTGAGTTGAGCAACAAAGCAAAAGGGAACAGTGTTCAATATCAGTAAATGTATGCATATATATACTATACATATGTATGTGTGTATGTGCATATCATTGCTGCAGCTACCCCAGCACTGCCTGCAACATGTTGCAGCTTCGCTTGGCTGTCACTTGCAGCTACTCTGCTGCTGCTGCTGCTGCATTGTTCATTGCCAGCGCCCGCTGCATGTGGCAAGTGCTGCCTCTAACGGTTTGCTGCTTCCGGCATTGCCAGCCAGCCAGCCAGCCAGTTAGCAACAACTGTCGGCAGCAGCAGCAGTGGCAGCAGTCGACGTCGGCGTCGTCGTCTGACCCGACATCGCTTTGCCGCTTTGACCTTCAGCTCAAATCAAAACCAAATCGATGCTCCCACGCAAACTGCGGCTCGATCGGCGCAAAACAATGCAAGACGAAGAGAGGCAGATAGAGAGAGAGAGCAGAGGAGGGAGAGAGAGAGAGCTGGAGCTGAAACAATAAGCGAGACAAGCGCGCTTAATTTAATTTCCTCTCGAATCGGGGCCAGAAATTGTTGTGGGTTTCGGTGAAATTCGATCGAAGGAACGGCAACAACTACAAGAGAGGCACAACAACAACAATAAGAGAGGCACAACAACAACAACAAGAGAGGCAGAACAACAATCAGTCAGTCAGTCAGTCAGTCGCATTCGTCGCTTGCTTTTTTTGCATATCGACAACAGGAAATTCGATGTTTATGTTGAAATTAATAAGAAAAGAGCAAAGGGGAAGCCTGTCTACACACACATATATATATAATTATATGCGATATATGTAGATATATATAATATATATATGCCACATGTGTGCGTGTGTGTGTGTGTGTGGCATTCGAGTTGGTTTTCGGCTATTGGCATATCAATGAAATGAGGAATTGCTGTCGTGCTGCTGTTGCTGTTGATGCTGGCGCAAATATTATGCGGGGCAGCGCGTGGAAGGGGGAGGAGGGGCAGCAAAGGCAGCGCGACGCATTAATACAATAAATTATATTATGGCTCTTCCTGTTTGCCGATAAACGAGGCACACACAGAGCAACGAGAAGCGAACGAGGCACAGAAATTGAATTGAACGTTTGTCGTTCTGCGACTGATCGACGAAGGCAGGAGCGGCCTGCGGGGGAGCGTGAGGGCGCGAGCAGCGATCCCGACTTGCCATAATGAAGTCGATGATGATAATAATGCGATGTTGAGCAGCAGGAGGAGGAGGTTGTTGTTGGCAGATCTTGTGCGTCTGATTTGTGCAAATAATTGAAATTTGCATATAATGAATGCAGGCAGGCAGGCAGGCAAGCGGCGGCGTTGCGGGGGCGTGCTATAAAATACACACACACACACATGCATATATATATATTAACAGCAGTGTGTGTGTGTGTGTGTGGCGCACAGTAGCTGCAATCAGCGCGCAAAGGTAGCTGCTGCGTCTATTGTGAACTGGCACATAAATTACACTTAAGGCGACGCCAAAAAAAAACGAAAAGAAAAGTGTTAAGTTCATTCACAAAAAGTAACAAGAAGAAGAAGAAGGTGAAGAAGAAGAAGGTGAAGAAGAAGAAGATGAGGAAGAAGAGGCTGCAGAAATCTCTCTCTCTTGCAGCAGCCTTGAAAACGCAAAACCCTTTCGCAAGTCTGATGATCTTGATGATAATCATCGTCAGCTTCATTGCATTATCATAAACATCATCATGTGGTTTTGCACGCCCACTTCGCTGGCGTGTGTGGGCGTGGGCGTGCGCCGTTCCAGGCTGGCTCCGCTCCTGCCTTGCCTGGCCTGGCCTGCCTGTTACCAAGGGCTGGCCCCGGCTTTGTTGCTGTTGTTGTTGTTGCTGTTGCTGCTAATGGCAGGCAGACGAGACAAGTTTTGACATATTTTTTGTTGTCTGTGTGTGTGCCAGTGTGTGTATGCGTGTGTGTGTGTCGCATTGATGAGGACATGAATGAAACGCAAATGAATGAATACACAGCCAGAGGAGATGTACCTCCTGCTCCCCCCTGTGCCCCCTTTGCCACTGTGCCTGCACTAAGCAGACGCCAAAATCAACGGCAAATGCGACAAACAACTTTAGTATTTTTCCCTTGCATTCAAAAAAACAAGAAAAATACCAAAAAAAAGTAGAGATGCAGCAACTTACGACCGTGTGTATGTGTGTGTGTGTGCGGCTAACCCAGTTGCCTAAATAATGTGTGGTATTTTTTTGTTGGTTATTCAGTATTTTGTTGTAATTACCTGCAATGAGTGCAAAAAGAGGGAAAAGAGTTGCGTTAATTAAGTTGGTAGGTGACAGCGTACAAAAATACTAACAAAATACTGCTAAAAAATACTACAAAAATACCATAAATATAACAGTCAAGTTTGAAGTCTTCTCAAAAATATATATATATGAATATAAATTGCCGCTTGAAATACTTAAATTAAAAATACTATTATCAAGCCAAGTTGTTATTGGTATTTTTGCAGTATTTCGCAATAGATGAGCTCATCAATTAAATACTAAACTTATGACAAACATACGCAGAACTTACGCTAACTAAACACAACGCTGATTTCCCATTACTGATTTTGAGTTTTCGCTATTTAAGGTATTTTTCTATGGAAGAGCTTTGCCCAGTGCGGTATTTTCGGTAGCTAGAGCTGTGAGCTGGATCTGTATACGAGCACGGGACACGTCGGTAGCCGATTAAAGCGCGTCAAATAACAATTAACAACTGATGCAGATAATCAGTGTACAAAAAAATCTGAACGCGAAAACTTCTACACACACACATAGAAAGAGAGAGAGAACAAGAGGGACAGAAAGAGAGAGAGAGATGGAGGGGAAGAGGGACACACACACACACAGACATACGGAATATGTATGTTTGTACGCATGTCAGCAGCATTTGTGATAAACGACAAAATGGAATCAAATCTAAAGCTCCAAAAAAAAGAAGAAAAAAAATTATATACATCTCTCTCTGTGTGTATGTGTATATATAATGTGTACATATAATAGCAGCAGCTACTGTCTGCCCGTGTGTGTGTGTGTGTTAGTTAACACCATAGTGCGCGCTCTGGAGACCATTTTGAGCAAATACATCATCATCATCATAATTATAAAAATTAAATGCTTCTTGCTCGCATTTCGTGTTTCTTCTCTTCCCCCTCCTCCCATCCCCTGTTCTCCTCCATCGCTTTTATCAATTGTATTTGTGGCAGAAGTAGCAGTAAAAAATAAAGAGGGGGTTGGGGGTGTACCGGTCATGTCAGGTGTTATAAGCGCCATAAATTGTTTTGTAGCCGCGTCGTCAGCTGCATTTCGTGTGGCAATCCGCTCAAATATTGCTAAAGATACCGAATATATATACTAAACCGAGGATAAAATACTAAATACACAGAGCCGAATATTTGTTGAAGATATCTGACAGAAAATAGCTGCCATATTTATATAGAGACGTAATCAAGTCCATGTCGCATCAGCCAACCCAAGTGAAGCTCGCTGATTACTGTCTATTGGTCGCCCCAAAGACGAAGACGACAGCGACGACGACATTTCATGAAAGATACAGTTACAGTTATAGATACTGCTAAGCTATATGCTATATAAAGATAAGATTCGTTATCTGGCCCTCATACTATACTATATATGCATGTACGTTCGTATGTATGTGGCACAGAGTGTGCTTAGTGTTCAAACAAATAGGTGTATAAATAAACGGACGCACGCAGATAACACAATCCCCGCTATAGATACTGTATATATACAGATATATATGTATCTGTCTAGGGGTATAGATAGCATATAGTATATCTGTGCGATAGCTGTGCCTATATCAGTTAATCGCGCACACACACAATTGTCATAAATTGTTTAGTTGTTGACTAAACATGTTGAAAGATTTATGTGCCATATAAAAGGCGTTGTATATATGATCATATAATGATTTAGAAGAAATCGGCCAGCCATATTAGACTCGCTAGATCAGCGTGTGTACACAGATACTATATAGAGCAAGGGAGAGAGAGGGAGATAGAGAGAGATGGATACAGTTGGGCAATGGCGTCAGTTAGTTAGTTAGTTATTAAGTGCTGATGGGTGTGACAAACCTTGAGCTACTTAGCGGATATACCCAAAGTCTTTGTTAATTAGTGCGTAGTTTCTCTCTCTCCCTCTCTCTCTCTTTCGCTCTTTGTGTGTAGAGATTGCCAGAGATTGTTTTTATATTGGCTTAAGCTGCGCGATGATAGATTATTGTCCATAAAAAATGAACACGTTCACGTGCTGTTGAGTGGAGACCAGTGAAGAGCAGTGGAGAGTTTAAGTAATTGTAGTGTAGACTTTTTGAGAGTTATTTAGAGTTGTGTAATGTTGTTTAGAGTAGTTTACAGTAGTGGAGACTTGTGGAGAGTTGTGTAGAGTAGTGGAGACTTTTGAAAAGTAGCGTGGAGTAATGTAGAGAAGTGGAGACTTGTGGAGAGTGTTGGAGACTTGTGGAGACTTATGGAGACTTGCTAGAAATTACTTGAAATAAACTTCTCAATTGTAAATCAGCTAGTGTAGACTTGTGAACAAGTGAGTGGAGAGTTACAACTTATACAAACTACACTCATTGCACAGAGACAAGAAGAGAGAGAGAAAGAGAGTAAATTGCAAATGAAGTCAGCAATTGCAAACTTGTGTGAGTGGAGAGTTCAAGCACATCTTCTCATACAGTGTGTGTATGTGTGTGTGTGTGTGTGTGTGCTGAATGCACCCAATTTAGCAAAAGTTTAAACCAATACGAAGTGACAGCACTCGATAGCACACACACACACAAGTTCCTGGCACGAATACGTTGCCCTGTTTGCAAGAGGAGTGCAGGGGCAGGCACAGCGGAGGGGTGGGAGGTTCGTACAGAGTGGCCAGCGCCCAATACCAAAAACCGAAGTGCAAAAAGAAAAATAAAAGGAAGAGCACAAAATCCATGTACGTGTGTGTGTGTGTGCAGGCTCTATATATGAAGGTATAGCATATCTATACACACAATACGATATATATTGAGCGCACGTTTATATGTATGTATAGCATGTGTATAGGATACCTACGTGTGTGTGTCTGTGTGTGTGTGTGCGAGCGTACATAATACAGACACACACACACACACATATATAAAGCAAAATCCCTACAATAAAACGGGGCGGAGCACAAGTGGCAGCATAAAAATAAAAAAGAAGAAGAAAACGAAGAAGAAGCAGCAGCAGCAGCAGCAGAATATATCAGTGAAATAAGCAGAAAGCAAAAAAAAAAAAAAGAAGCACAAATGGGAAGCAAAAAAAAGCGAGAAATGAAAAGCAAAAGAAAAATCTGCCAAGTGAAAAGAAATCGGAGTCAGAGTCGCAGTCAGCAGCAGCAGCAGCAGCGCACACAGCGCCCTCTGTGGGCGGGGGGGGTAGGGGGGTAGGCAGCCAACTGAATGGAAGAAAGCAGCAGCAAATCCTGATGCTCCAAGCGAGCTGTGCTGTCTGTGTGTGTGTGTGAGCACTCGAATAAAATCGAATAAGCATAAAAACGCATGCCATAAGATATGCTCGTGTGTGTGTGTGCGTGTGTGAATGTGTGCTCTGCTCTCTGTACATAAGCTCAAGCTGAAGCTGCTGCACGACTGTCTGTCTGTGTGTGTGTTTCTGTATGTGTGTGTGTGTGTGATACACATGTCTAAGCTGGCTGGCTTTGGCTCTGCTTGGCATCTCTCTGGATTTGGGTTGGCTGCGCCTCGAACGCATATTCAATAATGACATAAATAACATGAGACACACACACACACACACACGCATACAAGCACACGTACACACACAGAAGTCGCTGCGCTGCCAGCGTTAACAGCGACAGCGACAGCGTCTTCTTGGCGTGTTGAGCACGCTGCTTAGCACCTAAAAGCAGGCAACTGTCTTCGCATACACACACACACACACTGTCTGTCTGTCTGTCTATCTGTCTGTGTGTGTGTGTGTGTGCGTGCACTTGATTACGTTTCTTTATTGCGCTGCTTCTTTGCGTATTTTTCTCATCTTTTACTTCGCTCCCTCTGGTATGTACCTATATTGACGCCTCCCCTCCTCTTCCTCTCTGCACCCCCCTCACCCCCCTCTGCTTGCTGCTGCTGCTGCTGCTACTCAACGCTGGTTGGGCGCAAAACTTGTCAACCTTTTGCCTCCTCACGCCGCTGCCGCCTTCGATTCGATGCCCCCCAAAAAATGCGAAAAAAAAGAAGGAAAACCAACAACACAAGCCAGACGAAGGGCGCAGAGAGACAGAGAAAGAGAGTGGGAGAGAGAGAGAGAGCATGGCACGACAACGCACGAAGCGGCACCGCGGCCCTTGGCTGCTGCCGACGCTGACGTCGACGCTGCTGCTGCCGTTGATGGCTTCCCAATCGAAATCGATGTTGGTATGTATTGCTGCTCTCCCACTCTGCCACTGCTGCCTCCTCCTCTCCCCCACTCCCCACTCTTCCACTGCTCCTCTCCTCTCTCTCACTCTCCCATTGCTTCTTTTTCTTGGCTTTTTTTTGGCAACCACCCGTGGCTGAAAAGAAAAAAAAAACCTCACTCAGTTGCGCGCGCTCTCACTCACTCACTCACTCGCTCTCTCTCTCTCTCCTTCTCTCTTTCCACTCACTAAGGGACACAAAAAAAAAGCTCCTTGAAAGCGCTTTAAGACGCAGAACGCTTTAAGGCGCTGCTGACGTCGCAACGTCAACGCTGTCGACGCTCAGTGGCTGCGCTGCTGCCGCTGCTGCTGCTGCATTGAACCGAGTGAAAGTGGCGCTGGCTGTGGCAGTGGCAGCGTTTTTATGGCTGTCTGGCTGCTGATTTTGTTCCCCACTCGTTTTTATAAAAATTCAATAAGGGAGCAACAAGGACGACAACTGCGCGCCCCACACACAGCCACAGTGCGAGAGCGAGAGAGAGAGGAAGAGAGAAATGGGAAAAAGTAAAAAGAAATGCTCACACACACACACACAGACACAGACACACACTGGCTCACACACATACATCAAATTGGATTGGATTGGTTCGGTTTTGGGGTTTGGTGGGGGGCAAGTGGCGTCGATGATTATTGGGTGCCTCTGCTGCTGCTGTCGCTGCCTGGGCTGACTGCGCTGCTGCTGCCTCGCGGGGTGGCTGCCTCATTTAACATATTGGCAGCCCCCATTGGGCGCCGATTTTCAGGTGACGCTTTTCTTTTTTTCTCCCCATTTTTCTCTCCCTTTTTTCCGCTCTTTCTGCTTCGCACATAAAAATTGAGCGTCAATTGAATTCGATTGGGCGAAAGCGACGCACGAGTGAGCGAACTGCGCGCTATGTGTGTGTGTGTGTGTGTGTAGGGAGTCAATGCGAAAAAAAATGCCAGCAAAGGGCAGCGCAGCAGAGGCAAAGGCAGAGGCAGAGGCAGCAGCGTCAGCGAGGAGCAAATGCTGTTAACCTTTCGTACATAACCTCACACTCCCTGCCTGCTTATGTGTGTTTGTGTGTATGTGTGTGTGTGTGTATGGATTGCTTTCAATATTATTGGCAACGCCTTTTGGGCGCCCGCTTTATATACAGCACACGACACGCACTTGTATTGGTTTTATTGGAAAGACCTGCGATTGGTTTTCGCCCCACTGCGTGTGTGTGAGTGTGTTTGCGTGTGTGAGTGTGCCTGCTCATGTGTCTATTGACACGCACCTAACCAACTGTCTCGCTGTGTACAAACCAAGATCTAACAGACATTTGTAGCTAAATTTAGCTACTTCTAGCCGTTAATGAGCTAAATCACATATATCAAGCTATATAATTGTACTACATTTTATTGCTCTTCAATCTTCATTGAACCGCAACTGGAATCTCTACAAGGGGTGACTCAATGTGGCGCTACATACATATACAGATAGTATACTATATATAGTACATTATGATATTCAGCTTATCTTCTGTATATATGCAAAATGATTCAGTTTGTGATTTATGCGTGATTCATTGAACTCGTCTCGTAATTATTGAATAACTTCAACAAATGTAGATAACAAAACAAAGTGATGCCAATTAATCTGCAGTTATTTAATGGAATTTTTATGAGATTTTCAGCTCACTTAACCTATAGCATCTTTAATATGTTCCATAATGGGTTCATTTTCAAGAGAAAACTCAAAATTTAGCTGTAAAAACCATAATTACAGTCTAATTTCAGCTTTATATTTTAAAAATAACCTTTAAGCTTTAGTTACAGCTAAAAAAACAAAACTAAAAACTTAATTACAGTTGAAATTTAAATTTTATTTATGAAAAAGAAGCTGCACAATTTTAAATCACAGCTAAATCTAGAGTTTTTTAAGGTTCAGTCAAAAATAAAATTCTGTTTATAGAAAAAAAGCTATAAAATCTTTATTAAAGTCTAAATTTTGAGTTTTTTCAAAAACAAACAAAAAAAAAACCAACAAAATAGATTACAATTGTAAAAAAAGTATGTTTATAAAAAAGGCTATACGAATTTAACTCAAAGCTAATTTTAGAGGTTTTTCACTGAACATAGCATATAAAGAAACATTTTAAAGGATTTCTGCTATTAGTCAGCTTTATTTTGCAAACGATAAATACAAATAATAAATAAAGCTGAATAATGGTAATGAATAAATTATAATAATAAATCAATAATATAAATAATAATACTGATAATATAAATATGAAAATATTAAAAATAATAATAATCAAAAGAAGAATATCAATAATTTGAAGACTCCCTTAAGTTGTTCATTGCTACAATATTCCCCAGATCGGAAACGGTATATCTCTAGTATATGCGCAATTTAGCTATAAAACTGCTATAGAAAACTCATTAGAAAACAGGAAAACACATATGAAATACGAGAAACTTTCTACACATTTCCCGCTAGTATGTACAGTACACTACACATGCATGCATGACTGTGCCTGTCTGTGTTGTGTGCCTGTGTGTGTGTGTATACATAGCACGTGCTTAAGTCCATTGGCAATCCTGTCCACATATTGTGCCCGTTCCCGTTCCACCACCCGTTCTCGATCGACCATTTTCCCATACGGTCGGGGGCTGCAGCAATGTCAATATTCAACGGGCCCCGAACCTGCCAATGTGTGGTGCATACACACACACACAGCACACACACACGAGGCGAGAACGAATCAGCCAGCACAAGTGGCCGTGTGTGTGTGCGCCAGTCAATAACATCCAATCAGGTTTGTTAAAAATCTATCTATATATGATGTTCATGATGACGGCGACGCAGTCGATGTCCGCACACACACACACGCAGTCAGGCAGAGCACACAGACACACACACACATGCACACGCCACATGAAAAAGAGAGCGTCGTTGAGCGACGTCAACGACGACGACCCCTCGCCAAAGAACGGACTCAGCGTAGCTCACACACAGCTCAGCTCAACTCAGCTCAGGCCGACGACGCAGCGTCGCAGCGAGTGCAGGGGACTGTCGAACCTGCAGCGCTGCCTGCCGCTGCCTCTGCCTCTGCCTCTGCCACCCTGCTGCCGCACACACACACACACACGCCCGCTTCATTCATTTGCTCTGGTTCTACGTATCGAACATACATTGAACGTACACTCACACACACAGAGAGAGAGAGGCACGCGAGGAGAGACAAACATACATGTGTGTGTCTTATCAGCTGCAGCAGCAACGTGCTCTCACTCTCTCTCACTCACTCACTCACTCTCCCGACTCACACTTACACTCACACTCTGGCAGACTGGTTCGAGAGCGACGCTCTTTCTCTCTCTCTCGCTCACTCGCCTGCTCAGCAGCTGCTCGGGCTCGAGGCGAAGGCGAAGCTGTCTCGCGCTCTCCCACTCACTCCCTGTCTCTCTCTCTGTCGCTCTCTCTGGCATATTCCACTCAATGCCTCGTTTGGTATTGAGCTTTATTCTCGAGTGCTTTTGCTCGGCCACTAAAATTGTATTTTATTTTATTTGCCATTGTTGTTGTTGTTGTTGTTGCTGTTGCTGTTGTTGTTGTTGTTGGCTGCAGTTTCTTGGCCACAACTTGGCAAGCGAGAGCAGCGCAGCCAGTTGCAGCAGCAGCAGCGCCGTCGCGTCGCGGCATCAGTTCGTCTATTTCTTTTTTTTTTCTTTTCTTTTCTTTTTTCCTGATTGATTTTCCATAAAAAGAGCGCGAGCGAGCGCTGACTGCGCTCTCTGTGGCTTCTCACTCTATGCGTGTGTATGTGTGTGTGCCCGCCTGGCTGTCTGTCTGTGTGTGTGTGTGAGTGTATCGAACGCACAGCCAATAGCAAAAATTTCCAATTGCGTGCGATTTTCCAATCAAAATGGCACAGCAAAAAAAATACGAAACGACAACTGCGACGTCGCTGTCGACGCTGACGCCGACGCTGGCAGCAGCGTTGGCTCAAAGGGGCGTATGAGAGCTGACAACGACGTGTATGCGCGTCTCTGTGTGAGTTAGCATCCCTCGCACACACACACACACACACACACACGTGCATACACATATGCGAATATAAAAAAAACTCACACACACACAGACATATAGAGGCAACTCCAACTTGCGTCCCAACACTCAAAAACGAATCGATGCGCAGCGACCGTCGAACGAAGCGAGCGACCAAACGACCAACCCCCCTAACCCCCTCATCCCCTCACTCCCTACACTCCCCTACTACTATTCATGCCCTCATCGCTCCCTTGCAGAGCCGAACCAGAAGCTATGGCTAGGGCTAGCTGGGGAGCCAGTAAGGTGATGAGATGCGGGGGGAGGGAGGCAGTGTAAGGTAGGGATGGAGGAGAGGCAGGCAGGGAGGGGTTGCTTGTGGGCTGCGGGTCCGAGCGCAGCGAGTGCTGGCGCCTTGTGCGCATCTCTGACATATTTCCAATATCATTGGTCGATAAATACCGAAGCAAACGAATCGAAACGAAACGAAATGTACGAAATGGCAGCCACACACACACACACACATTAAGGCACATATATATAGAGCCCTACACACACACAGAGAGAGAGGAAGAGGGAGACACGCATACAAGGACATTTTGGGGCGCGTCAGTGGGGGGAAAAAAAAGCAAAAGCCAAAACACGAGGTCTGCTCTGTGTGGTAGAGTGTGTGTGTGTGTGTGTGCCAGTGTGTGCGTGTGTGTGTAATAGTTGTAGTAGCCTGCCTCCTCCAAGCTACTTGCCAAGCTCCCCCATTGGAGCCATAGCTGCACATATATCAGTGAGTTTCTATATATCTACAGCTATATAGCAATGTAAGTGTGTGTGTGCGGAGTGTGTGTGTGTTTGCATATGTTGTGGGTAAGTTAACAGTGCGAAGGGGGAAGCGTGGGAATACAACTATTTTTATGCGGAAATTGGCTTTATAGGAGTAGAAAAGAGAGTAAGAAGGGGATAGAGTGGAGAGAGAGAGCGCAAAGGTATTCAGCGGGATCTTTTTGAGGGATTTAGCAGCAGAGCGGATTAAGCAAAACTGATGAGGTAAAAAGGAAAAGCAGCTAAAGAGAACTGAACTGCAGTTGCCATGGAAATCAGCGAAAATTAATGCAGTGCACATAATTCCCTATGAAAGTCAAGAGATTCTTTGAGTGGAGACTAAAGACTGAAGCTTGAAAAAGGCTAAAAGGAGAATCATAAATATTAAGTAAACTTAGCCGAAATTAAGGCAGAGTGAAGATCAAAGCTAAACTGCAGTATATGCAACCTATATACAATATAAACACAATATATATGCGATATATTTGCAATACTATCGACGATATATGTATACATTATATTGGAGTAGAAATTGCAGTTCAAGTTGAGCTAAAACTAAGGAAACTTTATACAAAGTAAAACTTATTGAAAGTAAACTCAGCTGAAGTTGAAGATCAGAGCACATACTATATATTTACAATATATATACGATATATTCACAATATATCTGCAATATATACAATATGTACGATATTTATTTAATATAAGACTACAAATTGCAGTTCAAGTTGAGCTGAAACTAAGTACACATCATTTGGGCAAAGTAAACTCAGCTGAAGCTAAAAATCAAAGATATATGCTGCATATATACGATATATCTGCAATATCTACAATACATTTACAATACAAATGCAATATATAAACTATATATAAAGCCATCTATCGAGTGTGGCATGTAAAAAACGCAGCCTGCTATGCTGCAACTGCCAATACAAGGCGTCGTTGACAGGAGGCAGCATGGCAGGGCGGGAGGGCGGCAGGGGGGGCTATGAAGTTGGTGTCGACGCACTCGGAGCACAGCGTGGGACGCTGGGAATGCCAGGGGGATGCCAGGAGGATGCCGATGCCGATGCCAATGCCTCGGCATGATTGTAACTTCGTCGTCGTCATAACGAGCACAAGTTTGTGGCGGGACGAAGGATGACGACGACGACGACGACGACGACGTCGAGGACGACAATGTCCTTTCACATTTGTCGTTTCAGCCGAGACTGTCTATAGAGCGTGGCTCCCTCTGGCTCCCTACCTAACTACCTGCTGCAGTACCTTCCCCCTCTCCTTCCCTTCCTCATCCCTTGGCAGCTGCCTGCTCCCTGCAGTGTCTGTCGGATGCGCCTTGTGGTGGAGCAGAAGCAGAGAAGTAGGAGTAGGAGGCAAGCCAACGCTAATTGTGCGAGTGTGTGTGCGAGTGTGTCTGTCTGTGTGTGTGTGTGTGTGTGTCTCGTAGAGGGACTGGGGCTTCGCTTGTCTGCGACGCTGTCTGCCCAGGCTACCCAAACTGCTGCCAATTTTTATGCGCTCCCTATTTTTATCCGAGTTTCGTTTCGTTCGGGTTTCTTTCTTTCTTTCGCGCTCGCTCTCTCTCTCTCACACTTGCTCTCTGTTTTTGTATTTTATTTCTTTGCCTCAGCCCCCCAATACTCTCCCTCCCAACGCCCCTGGCCTCTGTTGGCGCTTTCCCTATCTGCGATTCCCATTCAGCTGCTGCTTTATTTTATTTCATCTTCACTTTCGGGTTTCGTCTCCTGTTTTCCTTTTTTTCTCTCTTTTCTCTTTTCTGTTTTTGCTTCTCTGTTTTCTTTTTTTCTTCTTCTTTCCTTCTTTTTTATGACCGGCTGCTGGGCAGGAGGCGGAGGTAGGAGCAGAGCTGGAGTAGTGTGAGTGTTGGTGGGAGGAGTCGTACATTTCGATTCAAGGATATTTCTCGATATGTGAACGCTAAAAACGCCAGATATATGTACAGGCTATATACAGATATATAGACAGATATATCTATATGTGTGTGCGTGTGTGCAGTGTGTGTGTGTGTGCAGTGTGGAAGCAAAAGAAAAGACAGGAAAAATGGCGAAAAGCTCTCAAGAGCTGTTGGGCGTGCAATTGAGGGGGGGCTGGCGTCGTTAGGGAGCTTTGAGTTGCTCTTCGACTTGCTGTGTGTGTGTGTGAGGCAGGGAGAGGGAGGTGGGGTTACTGCTGCCTGCCTGCTCTTGATTGCGCGCGTTAGCAGCAATGAAAATCGAGCAGCAGCAGCAGCGCAAATTTCGCGGAATATAAGAAGAATTTATTTCGTTTCTTTTTTTTGCATTGCAGGATTTGCTAGCATTTGTATATAAAAAGAAGGCTCACACACATATACACACACACACACTAGAATATATAACATACATTGCCTGCTGCCTTTCTGTACTGCTCTCTTTCCCTCCAAGTCGATGATTAGTCAAGTATATTTCAGATGAACTTGAGCAGTTGATAAAACTGATCAATATGAGTGAGATGGCAAGAGAGAGAGAGAGGGAGAGAGACAGCACTAGACAGGGAAGTACACGCTTAATTTGAGTTTATTTGATTCGGTTTTCTGTTGTTGTTTGTGTGTTTGTTCATCTCTGATCTTTGGGCTAAACATCCGGTAACAGACAATGCGAGTTACCCGACTAAGTTGACTTAAATCATCAGCTTGCCTCGTCTCTGCCTCTCTCTCTCTCTCCCTCTCTGCCTCTCTCTTGCTTAGTTCGTTAGCTTGAACGACGCTCAGATAATAATCATTAGTATGATCAATTGCGCCACGCCGTAAAGCAGAGGCGGGGCAAGGAGAAGAGGGACGGGGGGAGGTCTCTGAAAAAGTGTTGCGTTTAACTAGCAAATCAGTCGGATAGTTAGGCCCGAGAGCGGACGTGGCAGGCGGAAAGAGACTTAATTGAATTCGATTTGTAGCGACGACGACGGCGACGGCGACTTGGCATGTCAATGTAGAACAAACGGAAGTCCAAAATAAATTGAAAGCAATCCAAAGCCGGAGACGCTGAGCTCAACTGAAGCCGCAGTCGAAGTCGAAGCTGAAGCTGAATCTGAAGCCAAATCAAAGCAATCAACGCGACGAAAACAAAAGCGAACAGCAGCCACAGCTACAACTTGAGGCAGGCAGATACATCTACATCTACAGCTATAGATACAGATACAGATACATTTTATAGTCGTGTGTGTTTTGTGTGGGTCGACGACGTCGCTGCGTCGTCTGCGCTTCCTGTCTTCATCATAAAAAATCAAAGTAATAATGCGTGTACTTGCGTTTGCCACTTTATAGATTTATTAGGCGCACACACACACACACACATGCACAATTGCGATGCTGCCACATGAGATTTTTATGCTCAACGGAAATTCAAATTAAAAACGATCCGTAGGGGGATCCAACTAGGCAGCACAGGGAGGAAGGCAGTTGTCAGGCAATGCAGAGGTTGACGAGGGGGGGAAAACGGAGTCGGAGTAGGGGGCAACTCTGGCGGGACAATGCGAGCAGTGTGTGAGCAGTGCAAATGATGCGTTCGTCTCAGTTTTTAATTTGATTTCTCGACTCAACGCGGCTCGGCTCGGTTCATTTCGGTTCGGTTCGGTTCAGTTCGGAAATTTGCATATCGAAGACTCCAAAAACAGCAAAAGAAGAAGTAGAAGAAGATGCGCGGGCGTGCATATAAATCAAAATGTGGACTTAATGCACTCACACACACACACACACACACATAACAATATGAATTATGTGACCTTCCCTCTGCGATCCCCACTCGATCGTCAACTCCAGCCTCGACTTCCTTTACTCAGGGGTTGCCACAGCCTAATTAACAGCATTGTGCTGTTGCTGTTGTTGTTGCTGTTGTTGTTGCTGTTGCTGTTGTTGCTGTTGTTGTGACACGTCAGTCGCAACAAGATGCAACTTCACACGCCGTGTCTATTTTTGGATGCATTAAGAGGCAATTCGGCGTACGGAAGTGTCTTTTTTCTCATGTGTAAAAGGTGTGTGTACTTAAAAAAGTGCCGAGGGGGTGGGGGGTTATCGATAGATTGTATGAGCTGCCCAAGGTATTGATAACGAAATAAATGTATAATATGCATCAAAGTTGACTTGACTGTAAGAACAAGTTTCTAATTACTTACTATCGACTATTGATAGTTCCATAAGTTATCGATAACAGTAAGTATGTGAGTAGAACACCACATATATAGCCCTTAGCTTTACTATACGTATTTAATTGCTCCCTATTGACTATCGATAATTAGTTATCGATAACAGTTAAAATATATTATGCAGAACACTACCTATATAGTCTACATTAATAGTATTCGGGCATATTTGCTAACTATCGACTATCGATAGTGCTATAACTTATCGATAACAAATATAATGTGTGTCGAAAAACCTTTAAATAGTCTGTATCCATACCATACGTGTTTAATTGCTAACTATTGACTATCGATAGCACGCTGAGATATCGATAACAGAGTTTTTGAAACAAGTTAACTTATCAAATCTGTTGGCTTACGTGCGTAACTAGTACTACTTCGTCCACATAAAGAGACACTTGACGTACCTGAAAGAGAGAGAGAGAAAGAGAGAAAGTTATAATGAGTAATCGATAAATCATTTGATAGTTATTCTTAGCTTTAGCAAACAATCGACCAAGCGCGAAAACCCTTCGAGTTCCAACACTTTTTCGCATATTTTGTGGCACATTTTTTGTGGCTCGTGGCAGCGGCGCGTGTCGCTGGGTGTGTGTGTGTGTGTGTGTGCGTTGGCATTTTTTGGGTTTGGCACACAACAGCAAGAAATTAACCCTCTCAAGCCCCCATGCAGTGAGCAGTGTGAGCCGCTCAAGGGTTACCAGATGCCGCTAGACTTTGCAACAATTTCAATGCGATTAGAGGCAGCAAAAGGGGGAGCTGCCTTTGCTACTGTTGTTGTTGTTCTCGTTGTTGTTGTTGTTGTATTTTGACTTAAAGCTGGCCAACTGTTGCCGCAAAACAAACAGACAGACAGGCAGGCAGACAGAGAGACTGTGAGACAGACAGGCACACAGACTGTCGGCAGGCAGTGTGCAGAGAAATGTTCTAATTAAAGTCGGCAGTAAAAAGGCGACGGCGGCGCAAGCTGAATTGTGCCAAAAGGCGACGCTGACGTCGACGTCGGCAGTGAAAAACTAACCTCAGACAACAAACAATAATGAAAACTCTTAGAAAGCAGGAGCGGAGAGCAGAATGGTGCGGGAGGGGGAAGGGTGGAGAGTGGGGCTGGTGGCAAAAAGGAAAACTAGCAAAGATATTAAATTTAAAGAAAGGCGGCAAAAGCGACGTCAAGTTTTGTTGCACACACACACACACAAGGCTAGAAGTAAATTAAGCACACAGAAACCTTTACAGCACCCACAGTTTCCCCCCCCCCCCTCTCACACGCCACGTCTCCCTCGTCTTGGCTGCCTGGCAAAAGTAGCAAAATTAGCAGCAAAAACTGCCTGCCAAAAAGCAAAAGGACAACGCTAGAAATATATATACAAATACAAATACACACACAACTCTGTTGCTGTGCTTGACTGCCTGTGTGTGTGTGTGTGTGTTTGGCTTGTTTGTATTGGTGTGTGCCACATTTGCACACATATTTTTAAGGCATATTCGAGTTGGCTTGGCTTGGCTTGGCTTGGCGTCTTTAACTTAGCCAATGGCAGGCGGCTAAAAGGCCCACGTCCTTGAGCTTCAAACATGGCTGAGGCGCAGCTATACAGCTGTTTCTTTCAGTGTGTGTGTGTGTGTGTCGTCTGTGTCTGTGTGTGTGTGAGTTAAGCAACAGTTTAAAACGCGCTAAACACTTTTCGTAGCATACATTTTGGCTGCACAACACGCTCGCTTTCTCTCTCTGCGTGTGTGTGTGTGCATAGTTTAAAGCGCACAGCTGTTGTGTGCGAGCGAGACAGCACACACACACACTTTTAATTACGCACGTTTTGCGGCGGCGAAACAAAAATCACAGCAACAACAGTGGCGCCTCTTCGCCCTCCTTCTCCCTCCCCCCCCCACACACAGTCTTGCGCTGTCTCTGTCTCTCTCAAAAAAGCCGCAAAACGCATGTGTTGCTGCTGCTGCTGCTGTTGCGTGTATGCTGCACATGTCCTTGAAAGTTTTTGGCATAGTTTTTGGCAACAACAACAACAGCAGCAGCAGCAGCGCAGCCAAAATGTTAATGTGCCTATAACTGTGTCTGTCTCTCTGTCTGTCTAGCACTCTCTCCCTCCCTCTCTTTCTCTCTGTCTGTGTTGCAAACGGTTAATGACATGTTCACAGCTGCCACTGCCACTGCTGCTGCTACTGCTTCAGCTGACAGTCTGGCAACGCTGCATCAAATTAAACACTTGAACCATGCGCCTCTTTGCCTCTTCTTCAAGTGCCTTCGCCCCACCCTCCTCTCCTCCCACCTCTCTCTCTCTCTCTGTTTGTTTTTGCTACTTGTTGTTGTTGTTGTTGTCTGGTAGCAATTCCTGGTAACGTTGCCCGGCCAGGCTTATCAACGGCAACCGATCGCAGCGCGTCCGCATGATATGACAGAAATTATGACTTCATAATGGGAAACGGGGCCCATAAACTCGTTAAACGTTGCTCGACCCTCTGAAAATTCAATAGAAATTTTCGCTAGCGATAACTAGCCCAAAAACTAACACACACACTCGTACACACACACACACACACTCGCAGTTAAACAAGCCAAAAATTGTAGGCAATTAAAAGTGCGCAAAGTTTCGCTTGAAGATGAGATGAGATTGAACGACAGGCCAGGGGAAGGACAGGAGGGGGAGAGGCAGCAAGGGGAGTATAACGTTTTTGACATTATTTCATAATTAAAGAGGGTGTGAGGCGGGGAGGGAGTGGGGTTGCCTTGTGCTTGGGGTTGCATTATCAGTGCTTGCCAAATATGATTGGGGCACATTAAGCAGAGTAGGGAGAAGGAGGGGTTTGTGTGTGTGAACACTGATAAATGCGTTTGATGGTCAATTAAACGTTTAATGAAACTACTAGCACAGGATAGTAAGGCACACACACACACACACAGGCGCCTCATTGGGGGTATTCCCTGTCAGTGGCGATTTAGAACTCTAGGGAATACAATGTGACACAGAATATGCCATCAGTCAGTCGGCATTCCTAGCATAGTCCCCCTCCCCTCCTCTGTCAGCTGCGTGTGATCTCTGTGCCTTACAACAGCAGTGGCCACAAATATATGTGCACATCACTATATATATACACAGTCTATATGTATTTCTAATGGGGAATATAAATTAGCATGAAATTAGCAATAGAACAAGCCGAGACACCACACGACATATTCTTCTACTTCTTCTGCTTCTTCTTGTTCATCGCCTTCTTATTGTTCTTGTTTCTTTTCTTGTGGGGGGGATTAAAGAGCGACAAAGACAATGAACGCCCACGCGGGTTTCCGCATGAGATGTGGCGGCATTAGCTGCACATTTACCCAATCGAGGCAATCGAAAGGCCGCTGATAGCCAGTATCGTGTATAGATATGTATATAGTATATTGTGTCTATAGGTATAGAGATACTGTATCTACTGTATATATATCGTATGTAGGTAGATCCCTAGCGATCTTTGCTTTTACGACTACTTTGCGTTCTTTTGTTTCTTCACTGTCTCATGGCAGATTTTCAATACGTTTTTATTTTCGGCAGAGCTACAACAACAACAACAAAATAAATAAATAAATATGTAGAAGGCAGGCACAAATTTATGTGGTAAAATTTATTTTCTTGGTCGATCGAAATATTGTGAAATCAAAAAAACAAATAAATTAAAAGCCACACAATATAAGTATACACATAAATATATATTTATATTATGCACAGTACGCCGACTGTATGCGTGTGTGTGTGTGTGTGTGAGAAAAGGCCACAAGACACACACACAGTGACAGGCACACACTCACACGCACACACAATGGCAGCAGCAGCAGCAGCAATGCGCTCTAGTTCCCAGCGCGACCGATTCGAACACAATGGGGTCCCATCAAGCACCTCCCTCCCCCCTCTTCCACTGCCCACCCCCTGGGCACTTCTACCTCACCCCCCATCCACTCAGCTGCTAACCGAAACTATGCCAAATTGATAGTGCCACTGCCACAGAAGGCCAAGCGAACTGAGAACTTGGTTTCAAATTCAAATTTCAAATTCTATCGATGTGTGTTTGGGATATTTTTATCGAACTGTGGGATTGCCCCTCCGTGACTGTGACTGTGACTCTGGCTGTCTCGCACAAGTTCACTTTTTGTCAAATCTCCCTCCCTCGCACCTCTTGCCCCTCTCTCTCCCTCTGCGTATATTTAGTACTATATAATACCTTTTAATTTAATATGCAGCTGACGTGCGCTCTATGAAGTGGCACTCGGAGCGATCGGTCGATCGGACGATCGAGCGCGCAATCGAGCGATCCCCCAACACAAATACACACATACAGAGATTTCCCTACCTTCCCCCCGCTCTCTTGTGTGCCTCCTCTTCTGTGTTCTTTTGTCTCGGCCTGTGTTCGAAAATAAAATAAAATAAATCGAAATGACAGATCATTAAAATTTACAACAACAACAAAAGCAAAGCAAAAGTCTGAAACAGCAACAGACAGCAGCAAAGTTGTGGACATTATTTTGTACCCCACACCACACCACTCCACCCTCCAACCCCTTCCTCGCTACCCTTACCACAGTCGACAGCCCCCCTCCCCCTCTTGCCCGAGTTATATTTGTCGTTGTCGATCAGTTTTTATGTCGTTCGATATGGCAGAGAAGCGAACATTTTTATTAGCCTGCCGTTTCCACAATGCCCCCAGTCGTCGCTGTTGCACAGTCCCTCCCATCCGTTCCCGGTCCCCCATGGACGATGATGGCTGCCAAGCAAGTGCAATTCGTTGTTATTATGTCTACAGTGTGCAAACTGAGCGAGTGAGTCTGACGATCGCGCACACTGACTGCAATTGCAGTCTGCATATGCGTTTTTTGGCTAGTGTAGAGTTGATCATCCCATGTAAAGTTGCCAGTTTTTTCATTATCCTAGCGCAACTGATATGTTCAAGTGTATTACAATGCTTTTGTAGACTTTGGAGAGTTTGTAGACTTTGTAGAGTTTCCAGAAATTGTGGAATTCAACCTGCTAAACATGTAGAAATGATTTGTAACCAATGGTAAACACTTTAATAACTTTGTAGAGTTTGTAGACTTTGGAGAGTATTCAGAAAATGCAAAATTCGACTTGCTGAGCATGTCACAATGCTTTGTAAATAAAATTCCTGTAATTCTGTTCTATTTGTAGATTTTGTAGATTTTGTAGACTTTGTAGAGTTTTCAGAAAACGTGGAGGTCAACTTGCAGTGCAAGTGCGAATGCTCTCTAAGTGAACTGCCAACAATTTCAATGACTATGTAGAGTTTGTAGACTTTTAAGAGTTTGTAGACTTTCTTAGAGTTTGTAGACTTCATGCAGCATTGTTGTCTAGGCCTCAAAAATTGAGCTCGCTGCAATGTGTCAAACGTTTTGTAGAGTTTGTAGACTCCAATCGCAGCATATGCAAAGCGTGTGTGTGTGTGTGTGTGCACGTATTTCTACACTTATGCATATGCGCATTTGCCGGCTCTGCGGGAATTGCTCCCCCTCCCCCTCCATCTCCCTTGGCGAGCTCATAAATTAATAATGAAGGCGTTTTGAGAGCCGCAATACCAAAAACAAAAACACATTAAAGTTGTTCGAGTGTGTGTGACAGACAGGCACACACACACACACACGCACAGTCGACAAAAAAATGCATAATATTTACGCCTATAATTTTTCTAATATTTTCAACAGCTGACATCGAATTTAACACCGAAAACTCACTAAACGTCGCCGCGGATGTGTGTGTGTGTGTGTCAGTGTGTGTGAATGTGTGTGTATAATTGACACTCAATTATTTCAGTAGGGGGACTTCTGTGGCATTACGCGCTGCCATTATCTGAGCTACTTAGCGGCGTTCAACTGCCACTTGTTGGAGACTGCAGAGGCACAGGGAGAGATGAGGGGGAGAAAACGGGGGCGAACGCCCGCACACACCCGCAACCGACAAAAATTGAACTAGCTAATAATACAACAACACCAACAACAAGAGCAACAAGAGCAACAACAAGCGGCACCACTTGAGCTACACACAAAAGATTTCCGCTGACAAAAAAACAAGACGAAACAACGACAAACAGAAATATACCAAAATGAAAGAGAAAGAAACCAAAGCAACAACAACAGCAACAGCAACACAACAACAACAACACTGAGAAGAAGAAATCTTTCAGAAGCAGCAAGAAAAATTGAAGCGCGATTGATCACATTGATCGCTCTGGCAGTTGTTGTCTACCCCGAGCAGAGTCTTTAGTAAATGACAAGCACGCAGGGGCGGGGGCGCAGCAGAGGGATGGGGGGGGACATTTTGGAGGAGCACAAGCGGTTTTCAAGTTGCCTCAAGTAGTCGCTGTCGCTGGCGATCTGTCGCTCGTTCATCGCATGCAGCTGATCTATATAATAACTCATACAGCGCCGATCTCTACAGAGCAGAGGAGACAACAACAATGCGATGTTGATCATCATTTTCGGGCTACAAAATGCCATTGAGGAAAACAAGAGCTTCGAGCGTCAAAGAACTTGTCGTCCATACTTCAAAAAGCAGCGTCAGCAGATCGTCATCATCAGGATGATCATGATGATCATGATGATGATCGTCGTGTCGTTGCTTGTGAATGATCTGTGAAGGCAATAGGAAAATTGTGTGGAAAGCAAAGCGATCCGTTTGTTAGATTTGAATTTGATTTTGATTTTGTTTTTCAGTTTTGTTTGTGAGAATTCTCTCTGGTTTCGCGTAGGCGTCGCTTTAGCGTATTAAACTATGGTAAACTATGTATCTATCAGTCGAACCGATCTGATCGAGATGAGGACAAGACGAGAGATGAAATGAGATTCCAGGGAACTTGTAAATCGAACACTTGAGAGAAGCTGAAGAAGCTTTTCGCTGATGACTGGCAGAAATTCACGATCGTGCTGGGAAAGGAAAAGGATCATTAGATCAATAGCAAACTCTGGCTGCCCTTCTCTCTCTCTCTCTGTCTCTCTCTCTCTCTCTCTCTTTTTGCTCTGTCTTTGTCATGTATTGCATGCAAAAGATCGAAAATGACATCGAGACTGAACGACAGCAGACGAGAGAGTTGATCTCAATATGCTAAACTCTCCAGCTACATGTGTGTGTGCCTGTGTGTATGTGTGTGTGTGTGTGAGAGTGTTTTAGTCAAGCTGCCGCCAAATGCCGTACGGTAATAATTAAAAACATAAAAGGGGGAAAAATGCCACAACAACGGGAACGGGATCGGTAGTGGGAATGGGATACGGAATCGGAATGGCTCTGGTTATGGCTCTGGGAATGGGCACAGGGAGTCGCTAAACGAGAAAAAGAGAGAGAGAGAGAGACGGAGAGCGGGATAGGGAGAGCAAGAGAGCGCACAACGAGTGTAGGCAGCGCATTTTGCCTACTTAATCATTGTCTGAGCGTCGAATGTGCGTGCAACATGCAGCACAAGCGGCAACTGTTGCTGCTGCAGCAGTTGCTCTGGCTGCTGTTGTTGTTGTTGCACTGCTACTTGATTTGATTTACGCCTGCCAATGCTTTATGATTGAGTGGGGCGCACTCACACACACACACAGACACAGACAGACACACACAGAGAGAGAGGCAGCCCGAGTGAGCCCAGACGCAGGAACAAACAGCACACATAAATATGTTTATATTTTACATGCCCCTCTGCCCCTGCCCCGCTGCCACTGCCGGCGGCACAGCCCCTGTCAATGATCGCGCATATGCCGCAGATATATTTTAGATTTATTCAGTTTTCCTTATATTTCTTTTTAGTATTTTTTTGTATTTCAATTTCATATTTTTTTTTCCCTTTTTTACGTCTGTTGCCTTGCAATGGGCCGCAGCGATGATTTGCTTTGTAGCATGCAACGTCGCGGACAGCGTGCGACATATCCCGAATCCCTAGACGCGCAAAACTATCGAACCAGCTGTGCAGAGAGAGAGAGAGAGAGCGATAGCGCGCAAAAAGGGTCGCAGCGACAAAAAATCGACGAAAAAACAACAGAAAAAATATAAAATGAAAAAAAAAATGAAAACTGGGAATGGGAATGGGAATGAGATATAGACGCGCCTAATGGGCATAAAATAAAATTGTGCGCAGCTCATTGAATAAATCAAACTCATTTGCATACGGACTGATAAATTATACTGCCATATAGCCAGACCGGGCTCGGGCCCGACTGACAATTGACAGACCTGAGACCGGAGACCGGAGGGAAACTGGCCAAAGTAATGCAACCCCAAGGGCGGAACGGGGGAAGGGGAAACGGGAATCGGAAATCGGGAATTGTGAACCCTTTTGCCGACAAAGATCAACCCCCCTGAGCAGGCGCTGGTCAATGATGAGTCTTAATTTCGGAACTCGAAGAAACAGATACATACTTTATGCTGTCTCCCTCTCTCCCTCTCTCTCTCTACCTGTCTCTCTCTTTCTCTCTCTGTGTGTCGCGCTGTGGAAACAAGTTTCGCTGACAGCCACACGAGATATGCATCAAAAAACGAGCGCAGTGTGGAAAACTTGACACCTCGCCGCAGCTGAGAGCTGTGATAAGAGCTTCGTTCCGCCCCGCCCAGTTCCGCCTCCCTTTTCCAGGTGTCCGCATAGAGATTGCACAAGTCTCGAGCATGCCCCAAATGTGTGATATATATAACGAATAACATTTATATATATATATATATATGAATATCTTCAGCTGCAATTCATTTTTGGCTTAGTTGGCGCAAAATGCGCTCAATGCCAGCCCCGAGCGATCTATGACAGCTATAGCTATAGAAGAACCGTTAAACGTCATTGAAATTTAATGAAAATTGATCCAGTTCCAGTTCCAGTTCACAGCAAACGAAATCAACGCATTTCCCAAGCCGAAAGAAATTGACAAACATTAAATGACGATGAAATTTGCTGAAAATTTGTATGCACCCCCCTCCCCTCAACGGCTGTATATGTCTGCCAAGAGTTCTGTCGGTTTGATTTATGTTTACTCACTGTAGCAGCGGATAAATATCCATGTTATGGCTGAATCAAATGTTCCAATAACAAGAATATCGAACATTAAAATGCTTGTAGCGTTTGCCCGCAATGGCAACAAATTCAAGAAAACAAACAATAAAAAACAACAACGCAACAAAAAACAGAAAACCAAAGGAACTGTAGAGAAGAAGAGGGAGACAGAGAGACAGAGAGAGATGGAGAGGGAGGGGGGAGAAGAGAAACCATTGCAAATCGCAACAAGCACTCAAAGTCAAAGCAAATTATTTTCTAAACTAATTTTCATGTCGTGCCAAAAATAATAAAAACAACAAATACAAAAGGGGGAAAGAGCAAGAGCAGGTACAGTGGGGAGAAGGGGGGTTGAGTGAGGGGAGATTGTGGAGGTTTTGCATATAAAAATCAACACATTTTTGGTGCAAGAACAATTTCCAAGCAAGAGAGGCGCTCAACGTGGGCGTCTCTCTATGCAATTGCGGGCAAGAGTGCACAGGGGAGAGGGGAGGGGGGTGCACCGGGGGAGGGGGGTGGCACCGGCAAGTGGAGAAGAAAAGCCAACAACTTAATTAAAACATCAATAAAAAATTGTAAAAACACGACAACGCAGGCGGCTGTAAAAATGTTCATGCAAAATTGAAAACGAGAAAAACTGAAAATAGCAAAAATTGCAATAACAACAACAACGAGGGGAGAGGAGCAGGAGAAGTTGGGGCAGCGAAAATAAATAAACGCAATGGAATGCAGCAACAGACAGAGAGACGGCGAGACAGACAGACAGACAGACAGAGAGAGAGAGAGAGAGAGAGGGGGAAAGAGGGAGAGAGGAAGAGAGATACTTGTGCAGTGTGTTGTCTTAATGGCCGCAGATAATCCTTGATCCCCCCACCGAACGAACTGCCAATAATGATGATTCCTTTTTAATGTGCGCTCCTCGGGCGTAGGTCATTACTCAACATGCTGCCCCAGGGGTGGAGCACAGGGGGGGGATGAGCAAAAGACTCTTGCAAGACTGAAACTTTTGCATCGCGTATCGATCACAAAAGTTGCCAATACGCAGCAAGGTTTGAAGCGGAGGCAACTCGACTCCGAAAAAACTCATCATCATCAACTTGGCAGAGTGTTCTGTCTGTCCCAACTCATCTCAGTTGTTTCTCTCTCTCTCTCTCTCAGTCTGTCTGTGCTTCTCTTTTATCATGTTGCTCTTTAGAAAGGGGCGTGGACAAAATGATATTTTATTCAATATCCTCTTGCCGGTGCCGCAACTCGAACGATTTGTCCTTTTCAGCTCCGGCTGGAAAAACTGTAGGAAATCAAATTGATGACGAAACAGAGACAGACAGAGAGAGAGAGGAGAGGGAGAGAGAAGGAGAGGGAGGAAGAGCTGCGCAGCGGGCCCTGAAATTAAAAACTCATAAGATATCGACTGATATATTGAGCTGCACAAATTACTGACTGCACTGAAGATGAAAGACGGCAGCTAAAGAGATTTTCAAGACAGGTTTGCAGACAGTACTCACACACACACACACACCTGGTACACATACACATGTACAGCCTGCATATAAAAAGACAATTAGTTGTTATTAAGTTGTACGCACACAAAAGGCAGCTGAGGCTCCTTTTCTCCTCTTTGATAATGACAGTTTAAGTTGCGCTTTGACATCGATCGATGTGGAGGAGGCAGCAGCAACGGAGGGGGGGGAGGGGGTGTAGTGGGAGAAGCAGGGAGTAGCTGTGAGCTAGTGTGGCATTTCACATTTCACATTTCGTCCGGCTCAATTAGCTCGGGGCAGGCTATTAATAATTAATGCCCGAGAGAGCTGCGTCTAGCTCGACCGGAAAACCAACAACAATACTGAATAATGCTAATAATCATAATAATAAAAATTGATCAAGAGTCACACACACACACACCCGCACACACACACAGCCATCACTTCAGCAGTTCATGAACTCAATTTTTAATAATAATAATTCTTTTTTTTTTCGTTCGTTCGTTCGGTTTTTCAAATGATTTTTTATTTCACATTATTAGTAGCATGCCAAAGCTGCAGCCAGTCAATTCTACACCCCCCCTTCTCCGCCCACGCCACTGACTTCCCCCTTGCCCCCTCTTTCCCAGCTAGTTTAATTGTTCGATTTTCAGTTTTTGTGTCGCATTTTGGGGGCCGCCTCGACTGTTATATATACAATTTCTGTCGTTGTTGTTGCTGTTGTTGTTGCTAGAGGAGGCTGCGTGGTGGTTTTAATTTCCGTGCTGACAAATTAATTTAATTATATTAACATATCTCTCTCGGGCGATCGAGCGATTGACTCGCACATTGGAGCATTTCACAGCGTTTCAGTTTTCGGTTTTTCGTTTCGGTTTCGCGTCGTTTCTGTTTCTGTTTCGATTTCGTTTCGTTACGATGTTCTCAATGTGTGTGTGTGTGTGTCTATGTAACTGGTGTGTGTGTGTGTGTGTGCACAGTGGGTGGCTGGTTGTTCTCTCCCTGATTTTTAACCCTTGGGCTGACTCATTAGCCTGCCCCGTAAATTGCACTTAAAACGCTAAAAATTATATGACACACGCCGCTGATCTCTATCAATGTATCTATAGCTCTGCCTGTGTGTGTATATACGTATGTGTGTGTGTGCTGTTGAGCTTAGCCTGCAGACAACCCTCTCTATCGTCCTGCCCCGGTCCAAGGGCTGCTGCTGCTGCTCATTTCGGCATATGCAAATGGCTCTGTATCTGTATCTGTAGCCGTATCTGGTTCTGTTTCTGTTTCTGCTTGTTTCTGGTCCTGCGACCGCCATATTTGAATTAAAAACTTTTAAAACTATCAAATGCTGTCGATGTCGCCGCTGCTCTTGATGGTGGTGCAGCGCAGTTGTTGGTGGTGGTGGCTGCCACACGGCGCCGCAACCGGTTTCGATTTGATTAATGCCAAAAACAAAAAAAAACCGAAATAAAAAGAAGTAAAGTAAAGCAGCAGCAAAGTGAGCTTGTTTCTAGTATTTTATCTCTGTTTTTTTCTCTCTCTCTCTGATTTTTTGTGCATGCACTTGGGGCAATTAAAACCTTTTGTTATTGTGGTTGCTCTGCCAGAGATACCCTCGGAAAAAGACGGCGCACATAATCGCAAGAGATCAAGCTCAGATCGAGCTAATTCATAGCGCATTAGCAGACAGAGAGAGACAGGGAGAGGGAGAGAGAGAGGGAGATGCACAACTAAAATTGCAGTTAATATTGTTAGGGTATCTTCATTTATAAATATTGCTCGCAATTCAGCGAAAAATCAATGACAATTTCTGCTTAGTTTGCTGCTGCTGCTTCTACCTCTTCTTCGACTTTGTCTTCTTCTTCTTCTTTGTCTTCTTCTTCTTCAGCATGTTAATGGGTCAAGTTTATAGATTGCATTGCGACCGGGTTTTCAGTTTGTTGTTGTCCGTTGTAGGTTCTTAAGTTGCTTTGCAATCGAAAATACGGAAATGGACTAGTTCTATGCAGTTCTCTCTATAAGCACCGAGAGCTCTACATGTATCTGTATCTGTATCTGGAGTATATCGCATATGCTATGCTTGAATTCTGTTAATCTGGCACTCTGGCGGCGAATTGGTGCCAATTTTAATGGCGCATGTACTTGACAGACCCCACAAAAAAAACACAAAACAAAAAAAAAACCAAACCGAAGAAAAAAGACGAAACGAAATCAAGAAGTCGAAAAGTCGAACAATTTGGACAGCTGTCGTGGGGTTTTGTTTGCCCTCTCTCCCCCCCCTCTCTCTCTTTCTCTCTCTGTCTCTGTCTTGTCTGTCTCGTCTGGTCTGTTAATTATTTAATCAACTTCTATATTTGGCCTTACAAATTAATATGTTTAACTCGATTATTGTTATTTATGATTACACAATTCGAATTTATTGGCCAGATTTGCGACCTATTTTTGGGCATACATATCGCTGATAAGAATGGATCTTCAACTGGTGATGAGATCACTTCACTGCTGCTACACTTCACGGCACGTCACTTCACTTCAGATCAGATCACATCACATCAACTTCACATCTCTCTATCGTATCGAACTGTGTCTAATTGCCGAACTGCGAGTGATCTTTCTATCTCTCTCTCTTTCTATCTCTGTCTTTCTTTACCCAACTTACTAAGTTGCTTGTTTCTTGTTTTTTTTTTGTTTTAGTTTTGCTTCTTCCTCTTCTTTGCTTAGCTTGCCTGCCATTAATAACAAATCAAATGCTCGTTAAGCGTGCAAGCTTCGCTCCAAAATTCTGCGAATCGATGAGCAACAAGAGGAAGACGACCAAGCTCAAAGAGACGCTTCAAAATCATTTTGTATACTCTACTAGAATTGGCATTGTTAACAAATTGGCAGAAGACAGTGGGAGACAGAGAGAGAGGGGGAGAGAGAGACAGAGATAAGCTTGTTGTACAATAGTTTTGCCGGCTTTCAGTAAGCTCATTTTAATTGAAGAAACTCTTCTTCTTTTGTATAAGGTTATTTTTGGTTTGGCATAGGGTAACTCATAGTCTGCATGAACTAGGCAACCTCTGCCTCTCTCTCTGCCACGGAGGGGGGCGTGGCTGTAAATCGGTTTTGCTTATTTCTGTTTTATTGATTGCCTCAACGATGCCTGCACTTTGCACTAATTGCGATCTTCCATAGATGCTTAATCTGCCAACTGCAGACGAACGGACAGAGAGACGGAGAGGCAGACGGACAGACAGACATACAGTCATACAGTCATACAGACAGACGGACAGACATACAAAAATATTTGCATTTGTATTGAATTTCATGCAAGCATGCAAAAAATTGCCGACGGCAAAACGAAACAAACAGCGCCAAGTGAATAGTTTGAGTAGTGTGAGTGGTCTGAGTACGAGTGCGAGTGAGTGTGAGTTGACTGAATGATATGCTTATGACTTGTATATACACTACTCCATCTATCTCTATACACACATCGCATTTGTATCTACGTCAATGTGAAAATCAATTGCAATTTTCATTTTCCGCGAATTTTTCCCGCTTCACTTTTTCTGCGAAACCAGTTGGCAGGGCGTAGACCTAGAGGGGGGCGTGGCTAAAGGAGTACGAGGGGGGAGAGAGGGTTTTGCCAAGTTTCGGGGCTTTGTTCGATGCGTTTGCAGACACAGACTCCAATTAATTTGCCATCCCTCTACATAGTTATAGATAGATGAATCTGCATATAGCATGCACCATATCTACGATATATAGATATATATTCTATATATCTGTCTAGTCTGGAGCGAGTTTTGGATTTGGAGTTGGCAGTTTGGCATGCGGCCAGAATTGTCGTCGTCTGAGAGAGAGAACTCTTCTAGAGGGAACACTCTGCACTTTCCACTGAAGTTGACTGAATGCGTCTGCCAAGCTGTCTGTCTGTCTGTCTGTCTCTCCCTCTCTCTTTCTACTACAGATCCGACTAAAGATCGTCTAAAAATCCGCAGCGACTTGTTGCCCCCTTCGGCTTTTTCTCAAAAACAATTTGCGCGCAATTCAAGCCGAAAATCGCTCGACTATTATTGTTGTTCCTTTTGTTGTTGTTGTTACATTTTGTAAACAAATTTTCAGAAATCAATAAAAACAATTGGCACAGACACGCAAACACAATTAGTTGCAATTGCATTTGCAAAACAACAACAACAATAACAATAGCAACAACAACTCGAAAAACTTCATATGCATCGCATATCATTTTCATATTTTCACATTTCTTGTTTGTTTTTCCACTAAGTGTGGGAGTTTTTTCATTCATTTCTATTTTGTTTCTTTTGCTGGGAAACTTCAAAGTATTTATGTCACTTGTATTTAGGGGGTTTTTCTCGAGATTATATTTGGAAATTCTATCGAAATATTCGAATTATTTACTTTTTTCGTTATACAATTACTTTCATTCTAATTAATTTTATAAATTTTCAATAAAAACTGCAAATGTTCTATAATTTTTTAATTTATTTGTTCTATTTTGTGATATTTGATTTGGAAATATTTGAAAATCTTCTAGAACTGCTAATATTTAAAGACATTTCAAGTTCTGTTTTAATTTTAATACATATTTTGAAAATATATGAAAAACAACTTAAGTTCTGAATGAAGATTTAAATACTTTTAGTATTTTGTATGCAGAAAATACTAGAAATTTATTACATTTGCAATAAACTTCAAAACTGCTTAAATTTCAAAGCATATTTGATAATATACGGAAAACTATTTTGATTTCGCATAAAGTTTCTTATATTTTTAATTTTTTCTTGTTTTTTTAAACCGAAATAAGGCGAAAAATTCTAGAAACTTATCACAATTGAATTGTTTAAACAGTCGAGCTTAATTATCTATACATTTTATGACTATTGTAAAGCAATAGCAATGTACAATGATAAATTTAATGATTGTATTGTTTCCGGTTCTATCTATAATGAATTTTGCACTTTGAGAACTCTTCTAACTCAAGAAATTTCATTTCCATTGCAATTCTTTTAATTTCTTTGAAAACAAACTCAAAACTACACACAATTTCAGGCACACAATTTTCACTACAACTCAAAAAAAACAAGGGACCGGCAAAGTTTTTTAGCTCGTTTCGCTTGGGTTCTTTTTTTTCGCGACTCTCTCGCTGATTGGTCGATTGGTCGAACGCGCGATTGGTCGTTCGATTGTTCTCGATTGATTGCTGGGCAATTGATGTATGGGAATGGGGGAATGAGGAAGTGGGTAAAGGGGGCCGTCACTTACCTGTTGCCAAAATTGTGCCAATAAATAAATTTGCTCCTTTTTGAAAAACCAATCGTTGATTGATTGAACAGCCGTCAGATCCATATCGGCTGTCCCAGCGGCTTGTGGCAATGTTGGCTGCATTCGTGGGCTGTCTTTGGAGTTGGCTTTAGATTCACCTCTCTCTCTCTCTTCCTCTCTCTCTCCTCTGTTGATCTTCGCTTCCGCTGTTGTTGTTGTTGCTTCCTTCCTCTGTTGTTGCTATCGCTGCGGCTGCTGCTGCTGCGGCGTCTGCTGCGCCGTTGCGGGCGGAGGCATTGAGAAAGCCGAAAACAATTTGGTGGCGCCTCCTCTTCGTCTCTTCTGGTTCTTTTGCTTTGCTTTGCTTTGCACACACGCACACACGCACTGAGACACTGATACAGTGGGACACAGAGACACACGCACGTGCAAATTTTGAGAAACACGCACTTTCTTCCTTCTCTCTCTCTTCCTCTTCTTATTTAGCTGCTTCTATGTTTTGCTTTGCTTTGCATTTGTTGTTTGTTATTGTTGTTGTTGTTTAATTTGTTTATGTTTTGGCTTTTTTTACGTGCTCAAAAAAATTCATTCGCTTTTGATTTGTTGTGCCAATTTGTTGTTGCTGTTGCAGTTGCAGAATTGATAGCGATTTGTTGTTGTTATATTTTGGCTTGGCTTATCAACACACACACTGTCACACACGCACACACTGCTGTTGCTGTTGCAATTGCAACAATTGCGACGGCATTGAAAATTTGTTGTTTGGAAAATGGAAAATGCGTGCGGAAAAGTTGTCAGCGCCACACACACAATTTTCTAATTGGACTCCTCCTGTGGCTGAGCTTATTGCAATTGTTGCAATTGTTGTTGTTGTTGTAGCTGTTGTTGCATTAGTTGCTGCCGCAGCTGCTGTTGGTGCTGCTGCTGTTGTTTGTTTTGTTATTGTTGTTTTTGTTTACACTTGACACACGCGACACAATTTTCATTTGATTTCGACAATTATCAATATTTTTTGTGATTTTTGATTTGATTGGAAAAAAATAGAGCAAAAAAATGTGTAAACAACTGAGAAAGAACAGTTAGATTTGTGCTGATTGCATTTCTTGTGCTTCTTGTTGTCGTTGTTGCTTGTGTTGTTGTTGTTTATTAATAATTAATTGAAGTTACGTTTTGTTTGTAATTTGTGCTGCTGCTTAATTCGTTCGCGACTCCACTGTGCAGAGACAGATCTGAGTTACAACTGTTAACTGTAAACTGTAAACAGAGAGTCAACAGTCAGTCGCAGTCACAGTCGCAGTCACACAACACACAACACACACTCGGCTCGAACACTGGCGGCGGCACACACAGGCGACGTTGCCAGTCACGACTTCTGTTGATGACTAAACAACATTGAACAAGTCGCAGCGTCGACAACCCCAAAAAACACACATGCACGAGGCGAAGCGATGCGATGCGATGCGACGCGACGCGTTCGGGAGGTTCGTGAGTTCGTTCCTTCGTTCGTTCGTTTGTTCGCTTGTTCGTTTGACTTGGCTTGGCTTGGCTTGTTCGCTTCGTTCGTTCGGTACGACGGTACGCAACACGAACACGAGCACGACACGAACAAACGAGCGAACGCCAATGCACTCGAGAGAGAGACAGTTGAGAAGAGACAGAGCGATTGAGCGGTATATAGAGAGCGACAGAGAGAGAGCGCGTGCCTGCCTGTGTGTGTGTGTGTGTAAGCACATTGAGAGAGCCAGTGCGAGTGAGCGAGAGAGAGTGTGGAGAGAGAGAGTCACTCAATTGGTGACTGCCCTGCAACGACGCTTTTGATTCTTCAATAGGTTTTTGATATTCGTTTGTTTTGCTTTTGGGGCTGAGCATTTTTGTGCGCCGTCGCTGTCGCAGTCGCTGCCAACGATGACGACGCGCAACGACGACACTCTCACACACACACCTACGTCGTGTATTACAACTTGTGTTCTGTTTACTTTTTGCGCTCGTTTTTTTGTTCGTTTCGTTTTTGTGATTTTTCTGCTTACGCTCTTCTTGCCTTCCTCCTCTTCTTCTTCTTCTTCTTCTTGTGCTGATAACCGTCAGTTGCATGTATTGAAATTCATTCATTCAAAGCAACGTTCCGTTTGTGCTGCTCTCTCTCTCTCTCTCTCACTCTTTCACTCTACATATGTGCGAGGCTGGTGCTGCTGCTGCGCTGCCACTGTGGCTTGGCATTCAATTTGCAGCTGCGACGCCGACTGCGCTGCTCGTGTGGCTCTGTCGCCTTTTTTCTGATTGGGAAAAACTTATAGGAAAATGTTGCGCTCACTTTCTGCTCATGTAGTTTTTTGTTGATTGAGCTGCAGATTGAGTGGGACCAACACAAGAGCGAGAGAGAGCAGGAGAGAGAGAGAGAGAGAGCGTGAAAGGGGAAGCGTTCTTTGCCGGCTTTGAGATTTTATTCTTCTTGTTCTTGTTTATGAATTAAATTGCAGTTGCTTCTCTCATTTTTCCTTCTTTGTTGTTATTATTTATTTGTTTTTGTTGCAAACATATGGTAGCAAGGGGGGAGGGAGGGAGACTCCAGGAATGTAGCGGGGGAAGGGGGGAACGAGGACTTCCTTGCGGATTTCGTTGGGTAGCTCAAATTATTATTGTGTCTGGCTCAGTTCTGCTCTCTTGAAGAGTGTGTGTGCGTGTGTGTGTGCCTCAAGTAGCTTTGCCAAAGGTCAAGCTGCAGTGTGTCGTGGAGGCTAACGAGGGGGCGGGGCCAGGCCCAAAGCCGAAGGGGGGCTAACCCTCTTCAGGGGCGTAGCTAGGAGGAAGGGGGGATGGGACATAACTGCGACAATGGCAGCGATAGAGAGAGGGGAACGAAACTGGCAAAGGGGGCAAAGGTCAGTAACGAACTTAAGATTACATTTAAGGAATTTGCCAAAGAGGCACAAGAAGAAGAAGAAGAACGAGGAATAAGCGAGGTAAGTAGGATAAGAAGAATTGGGAGAAAGAGGGAGAATAGGGAGAACAAGGAATAGGCTGCACTTTAATAAAGATAAGTGAATGACAACTTGGAGAACATCAATTTAATAATACAAAGCATAGAAATATTAATCAAAAAGTATTTCAAATATTATTATTTATCCTTATTATTCAAATATTATATATACGATACAATGTTATAATGTTGAATTCTATATCATTTTATATGTAATTAAAGGAACAATCGGAGAAGATTAAAGCCAAGCGGACGTAGGCTTTCTTTCTGCCCAAGGTAGCCTTTCTTCCGGGTTCTATATATGACATTATTTATCAAACTTTATACGTTATATATTTTATTTTTAATAACAATTTCTTTTTAAACCTCAAATATTAATATTAAATTATTATTATTATTACATTATAATATATAATTTGTAGTTCATGAGGAGTTCCTTTATTTTATATAACATATGTACATGCAACAATAATTTCGTATATTGTTCTTAAATACTAATGGATTTCATCAAAATTTGCTGTTATTTTATTTATTTACTATTTGAATATTGTTATATTATTAAATATATTATGTTGTATTATTAAATTTTATTTATTTACTATATTAATATTGTTATATTATAATTTATATTATATTATAATATTAATGCCACATTATAAGTTAATTATAGTGCTGGATTTTGATATATTATTATTAAATTGTTATTATAATCATTAAATTGTTGTATTTTTTGCAGTAATTTATGTTGAGCTGCCTTGGCCAAAGTTTTCCCTTGGAATAATTTAATTTCCAATGATTTCCCCGGTCTTTTTCCAAGCTGCAGCGAATGCAAATTTACTTTCAAGTTGTAATTTTTTGATTTAAAACTCATATTCCTTTTTTTTGTTGTTGTGCAGATTTAAAGTGTGCAAGCTGCGCCCCAGCGCAACCCTTCGGCCCCGAGCTACACCCGAGTGCGCCCCCTTTGCCCCACCACCCCCGCTCCGCCCCTGTCCCTGTCGCTGTCCCTTGCAGTTTGCTTAAGTCTTTGCAGCACATAAAGAAAAAGTTCAAATTGTATCGAAGCTCCAAGTGCAATGCAGCAGCAGCGCAGCGGCAGAGCAGCAGCCGAGCAGCGACGACGACGATGGCAACCTTAACCCAGCGTTCAATGGGCGTGCGATGCTGCTGTGGGCGGCAGTGGGATGGTCTGCTGGTCGGGGGAAGGGGATGGGGAGAGCGCGCACCTAATGCAAAGCAGAGAGTCGACGGCGACAGCAGCAGCAGCAGCATCAGCAGCGTGCACTGGCTGAGCCGAGAATGAGTGAGAGAGAGGAAAGCGGGGCCACCTACACGATGACTTCGGAGTCGCTGTTCGGGCTGGCGTCAGCTGCGCTGCCACTGCTACTGCTGCTGCTGCCGAAACTCATTTCATTTCATTTCATTGCAGTTAGATTTTTTTCTCATTGCTTTGGTTTTTCTTGCTTTCAGCCAACCATTTCTTTTGCAGTTGGCCATGTGTGCACACAGACATGCACGTGCATGAGTATGTGTGTGTCTCTGTGTGTGTGTGTGGTGGAGAGCAGGCGCGTTCGTTCCTTCTCATTTGTGCACATGCGAGTCAAACTCTGATTGACAATCGATGGATGAATGGTCGCTCTCGGTCTCGGCTCGGTCAGGTTCGGTTTGCCTCGGCTCGGGTTGAGCGCTCAGTCGAGTTTGAGCCAAGCCAAGCCGAGCTGAGATGAGCTGAGCCGAGCTGCGTTGGTCTGCTCTGGGCCAGAGCTCGCCTTGCGCTGCAGCCGGACTGACGTCGCGACGGGGAAATGTGAACGTGCTGCTGCCGCTGCAGCAAGCGGCAAACAAAACAAACAAGTGTTTGCTACAGCGGCAGCGAAATCACTCAAGAGCCAACGACACTCAATGAGTTTGAGTCGTTTCTCACTCGTGCGCGTTCAAGTTTGAGTTGCAGTTGCAATCGAGCGCAGGGGTCTGCATGATGTTCGAAATGGGTTCTCTTTCGAACTCGCCACAATTGAGTGCGAATTTCAAGCGGAATATGTTGACAGCGAATTGAATCCCATGTTTTCAGGAAAACAAAAATATATTCTTATTGTTTTGAGTACTTCAACAGATATTTCGGACATTATTCAATACTATTAGAGGTTAGGTCGAAAGTCGAAATATCGCATATCCAGTTGACAACTCCTATATTTTGTTGTATTGTGTAATTATTAATGTTATATCTATTTGGAAAATAAAATAAATATTTAAGGTTATATAATAGGGATTTTTAATTCGATTTCATTTATTTTAATTGAACAGTTCAACAGTTTAGAAGAGTTTAATTGCGTTCAAATATGTAATATTATATAAATATGGTATGAGTAAATTTCCTTTTCTTGTCGCCAAAGCTATGATAATTAAATTGGTATAGCACTTCCTGAAGGTCTATTTAATAATATATGATATTATATAACCATATTTTATATATTAATATAATTAATATAATAATCTTTATAATAATGCTATAAAGTATGAATTAAATCATATGTATCGCCTTTTTTTGTTTGTTTTTTTGCATTAAGGTGACAAATATTGAAGTTCCTTTAATGATTAAACGAAATATCGATTGAATGGTTCATCTTTTTCGTATATATTTGTTCCTAAGCCTCGATCGGGTTGCGATACGCTCAATAAAAGAGTTAAGATCATATTTAAACCATATAATATACAAATATATAAACAACTTGGCAGTTCGTTAAGTTTTCCCCAAGAAATCAAACTGCACAGAAAAAAACTCACTCAATCTGAGGGTGGTGACGATTATGGTGGTGGTGGGTGGGGGGTAGTAGCTGACATAGCGATGGCGACAGCGACAGTGACTCGAAAAAAAGTTGCGCGCTCACACACGTTTGACACGAACGTCGCTCAATTTTCGATAATTCACATAATAAAAACTGAAACCAAAGCACACACACACACAGCAATACACATGCAAGTGTCACACGGCAGCGACGTTGACAGCGACAGCGGCAGAGGCAGCATCAGGAAAAAAGCAGTAAAACACAGAAAAAAAAGTCGTATACGATTTAAGCCCCGCCCCATTTTATTGGTGAGCTAAAGCAGACGACGGCGACGTCAATGGACACACACGTGAAACAAGTGTGTGTGTGCGTGTGTGTCTCTCCGTCTGTGTGTGTGTGCGCAGCGCAGGTAGCTGCGGGCAGCGGCAGCGACAGCGCCAACATCATTCATCGAACGAAGACAACGACGACGCAGCATCGCAGCGCCAACAACTGCTGCTGCTGTTGTTGTTGTAATAAGTTAAGAAAGGAAAAAAGCAGCGCAGCAGCAGAGCTGGGCAGCAGTCGCCGCATTTTATTTGATGGAAGCTCTCGCTCGCTCGCACCAAACGCCATTGAATTGAGCTTAAGTTGGCGCTCTGTCGCTTTGTCTCTGCATGCGTGTGCGTGTGTGTGTGTGCGCTGTCTCTCTGACTGCATATGTGTCTGTGTGTATGTGCACGTTGTTGTTGGCTTTTTTTTCAACAGCTTTTGGCTTTGATTTCTTTCGCTTTGTTGTTGCTGTTGTTTTTTTTTGTCTTCTTTTCTTGACGCTGCTCTCCGCTCTCCGCTGCGCACGCGCTCAGCCGCGCAGCAGCAACTGAGACTCAGACTGCGACTGAGACTGAGACCGAGGCTGAGACGGAGACTGAAGCTGAAGCTGCTCTGCGGCTGAGGCTGAGCTCTCGTGTGCGTTGAGCTCGTTTGTTGCCATTGAGTGCGGCGCTTGATTTCTGCTCAGTGTGTTGAATGTTGTTGTTGTTGCCGTTTGTTTTTATTTTTTCGCCTGCTTTTTTTCGCCTGTTCGCCTGCTGCATAGGTGTAAAAGAGCGCGCGCTATGCAGGTGCCGATGCGTAGTCGTCGTCGTCGTCGTTGTTGTCGTCGGGGCTCTGCCTCTGCCTCCGCCTCTGCCTCTGCTTGGCTGCCTATTGCTTTGCTTATTGTTGTTGTTCTTGTTGGCTTTGATTGAAATTATGATTTTTTATTATTAGTTGTGCGTGTGTTTGTGTGCCTGTGTGTGTGTGAGAGACTGAGTGAGTGAGGGAGACTTGAGTGTGTTATGTACTTGCTACGTGTGTGTGTGTGTGTT
Source organism: Zaprionus capensis (assembly GCA_018903675.1). NCBI lineage: Eukaryota > Metazoa > Arthropoda > Insecta > Diptera > Drosophilidae > Zaprionus > Zaprionus capensis. Next base: position 7,341,323 of record JAEIFN010001073.1, on the reverse strand, counting down.
GGCCTAACTGTTAAAGTGTCATATTAGTGTTGTTTTTTGGTTGGTTGATTCGACGATGGCTCTGTTTATGTGTATGTGTGTGTGTGTGTCTCTGCGTGTGTGTGCGTGTGCGTGTGCATGCCGCAAATTGATTTGATTTGTGTGGCATTTTTGCGCTGCTTGATGAGGCGGCAACAACAACAACAACAGCAACAACAATAACAATAACAACGACAATTAACAATTACCATCAACGGGTTGGTAATTAAGTTATAACTATGCAACTTTTGAGTTATTTCAATGTCCACACACACACACAGAGCACACACACACACTCTGGCAATACTCTATCGATTAATTCGCATCTCAATTCAAAGCAATTTCTATTTGTTTATTATTTAAGAAAATTAAATACTAATTATGGTATTATTTATATACATATATGCATGTAAATTTACATACATATATCTTAATATAATATATTATTATTATCAATATATATTTTCAGTATTTTTATTTTAATTAAAACTTAATTATTAACTAGCATTTACTTTAGTTATTGACTTTTTATTTGTTTATTTATCAATTTATAATATATATATATTGATTTTGCATTTGTTTATTTTTTGAGTAATTTAAATAATCCAATTTTTATTTGCAATCATTTTTTAATCATTTTAATTTATATTTATTTACTATTTACCAAATATTTAACTGGTATAATTTGCAAAAGAAAAAGTACATCAATATATTAATTATCGATAAATTACTTTAAATAAGTGTATGAAATAATTTTCTTAGTGCAAAGAACAGTCTTTTATATAATGTTTTAATATATGTATATTCAATTATAATAAACATTATTTACTTTAATAATCAACATAATATATTTGTTATTGTGCAGTTGTTAATTCTTTTGTATTTGCTTTTCTCATTCTCATTTCCTTCAAGTGACATTAGTAAAGTCCCATAGGGTTTTCCCCGACAATTTCTCATGTATATAAAGAAACGCTAAACACGACAAGTTAAAAGTCGAATAAGCACTTAAAAAACATATAAAAATTAAAAAAAAAAACACTTGAAGCTTAAAAACAATATGAAAACTCTGCAAATATTTGTTTACTTATGATCATAAAGTATTCAATTCAATTATACAATATACTATTTAGTTTAATATTATTATAGTTTGCTTACATAGTATTATTTTAATGAAACAGTGCAGGGTATTTCCCCATCGATTGTTCAGTAACTTCAAATTAATTCCTCTCCTTCTTTATTCCCCATTCCTTTTATAGTTTCTTGATCTATTAGAAAAACGTCCTGGGTCATACGACGACCGACAACAAACGCCGGCGACTTTCACTTGTCATTTGCCACATTTGCACACACACACACATAAACACATTTACACACGCCCATTTAATGCGTTAATTACCGTTAATTAGACATAAACATGAGAGCAAAGCAACAACAACAACAACTGATACATTTTTCACTTGTCTTTCCAAAAAAAATTAAAAAAAAAATCGCTTTCCCTTTCGCCAAACAGAAACCTGCGGAAAAGTACACAACAACAACAGCAACAACAAGAACAACAACAAGAACAACAACAAGAACAATGGCAACAAAATTGACAGCAATTACAAGCGCAGTCGCCGCAGGACATCAACGGGCCTGGCTGCCCTTTGACCTTTTGCCGAAAAACGATGCGAGCAGCAGCAGCAACAATGGCAAATTGCATAACAACAACAGCAGCAGTAGCAGCCGCAGCAACAGCAACAACAACAAAGAGAGCAACAGTTGCCAAACTCACACGCAGTTGTTGTTGTTGCTGTTGTTGTTGTTGCTGCAGCTACCGTTACAATATTTGCATTGTTTTGCAATAAACGCGTGATAATTGCAAACTCACACAGACACACACACACACAGAGAGACACAGACACTGCTGAGGTGTTGGCCGTGCCAAGTGCACGCAGGGTTGCAGGCCGCGCCGAAGGGTTAAGGGTTGCTGCACGCCGTGCCGCGTGTAACTTCTGTGTGGGGTGGGGGGTGGTTTCTTTTTTTTTTTTTGTATTTTTTTATTTTTGCTCTTGCTGCGGTGCGTGCGCTGCCAATTGTTGCCGCTGTTGTTGTTGTTCATTTTTGCACTGGCGAAAAATGTTGGAAAAATTCGCAGGAGCAGCGCAACAGGCGACTCTGTGTGTGTGTGAGTGTGTGTGTGTCGGTAATTGCGTAATAGATAAATGATTCGAGTTTAGAGTTGTTTACATGGCCACAGGGCCAAATGCAACATGGAAAAGGGTTCGAACAATGCCAGCAAAAGGAAAAGGGAAAGGGAGAAAGCAAGAGAGAGTAAGGGAGCGAGAGAGAGAGTAAGGGAGGGAGGGAGAGGTAGACGAGTAGGTGTTAAATTGGCGGTGTTGCCACTTGACAAGGGTCGGGGCAGGGGCTGAACTGAGCTGAGGTTGGCTTCCTAAAGCTAAACTGAGTTATCAGTTAATAGAAAAGTGTGTTTATGGAGTAAGTGTGGGATGAGCTGTGTGATAATGCTTCATATGAAACAGATAAGAATGTAATATACAGCTCTATAGAGGTAAAGACACGTAAAGACAGAGATGTATAGGTATAAATGAAGTTTTATTCAGATAAACACAGATTTAGTCTTTGTTTTCAGCATATATCTCGATATTCAGGCAGTAAATCATATAGAAACTTACTAAAGTTGAAGAAAACTGTCATGTTTATCATTTATAAGGAACATATCTTAATTTCCTAAGACTAAACTAGAAATTACTTATGTAAAAGTTAAAAAAAAAAATAATAAACATTAAGTAATCATAAAACATAGAAATGATAGCTATAGCATAGATATACATCTACAAAATATAATAATATTAAATGTATAATGAAGAAATTGAAGAATCTATGCAAGATTATTAACTTTAATCATTATTTCTCATTATATCAACTCTACATTCAAACAGAACTAAACAGACACCCCTTTTACTGTGCCTTCTTCAAGCACAGCTCCTCAGTTTGCCAACTATATTCATCTGTCTACACTCTACTTAACATATTGTAACTTGAAAAGTTGCCTTAGTTCTAGAGATCATCGATCACAAGAACGTATCGATGATCGCGTCAAATATTTACAAATAATTTTCATAAAGTTTTTTCCTTCTTACGTTGAGCAGCTGCCACTGAACCTGAAACTGAAACGGAACCAGGAACAGAACCTGAGCAGGACCCTCAACCCAGAACGGACAATTAAACACCTTTGCTCATTACGGCGCCTTGGCAGAAAGGAAGAGCGAGAGGGAGGTAGAGAGTGAGAGTGAGAGGGAGACGGAGAGAGTGTGTAGGGTTGCTTGAGGCTGGTGCTAATTTGCATATTGCAGCGCTGAGGATCGTGCAAGGAAACCGAAAGGAAACCGAGCTCTGGGTGACGTCCCACTTCCCTGATGCCAAGACGAAATTATTATAATCAGCTCTAGCTATGGTAAGGAGGGGGAGGGGCAGGGGCAGGGCGCAATAGAGCAGCTGTCGCATTTGAAGAGACTGTAGTGAAACTTGGCAACGTTGCACACGAGCGCGACAGAGTCTCGCATAGATAGATATGGCAGATATATATAAATATATAAAATATATAGTGAGAGAGAGAGAGAGAGGCACGAGTTACGCTATATAGATCGGCCAATATCGGATTTCGTAGCTGGTGACGGTTCGCTAAGTTTGTGTCGCTTTAATCGGAATCGGAATTCAGCAGATGCATTTCAGTTCAGTTCGCGTTCTAATTACATTGTCTACGAATCTGTTGGCCGAGTTATTGGATACAGATACAGATATGGATACAGCTACAGCTACAGAGCTACAGATACTGAGATGCATAGATACTCAGATACTTCGTGGAGATCGGGCGTCAGCTTGAACGTTTTTCGGTTTTCATTTTTCGAGTTTCGGTTTGTCGAGTTTCGGTTTTGGATTACCGCTTTGGCATTCGTTTCGATCGTGTTCAGGAACTGTGAGATGCAACATGCGCGTGATCCAATTGGACAATGGCGAAGCGTGAAGTGGCAACGTGCCTGGTGGAGAGGGGGGACAAGGAGAAGGGGAAGGGGGTGTGTGCCTTGGACATGTCTTGGCATTGCAGTTCGCATTTGCATTTGCATTTCAATTAAAGTGAGAGAGAGAGAGAGGGAGGCAGAAAGAGAACAGCGACAACAGCAACAATAAAACCAACAACAACAACAATAATAACAGCAGCAACAACTCAACGATTTGCATAGAAAACTCATAGCTCATCATCTGTGCGAGTGTCGAATCTCGACGCCTGCTGAGGTAGCGTTAGTCGAGAGTGCTTCGTCAGGGGGGCATGCAGATTTATGGCCCTTGCATATGCCACAGCAAGTAGGCAAAAAGGCGATACAATTACCAATAACAGATACAGATACAGCAACAACAGCGAGTCAAAGATACATTTCGGATTACGCGTTCGACTGCGTCGCATGCGGCGTCCTGCGGGAAATGCCAAATGCCAACTGCTTACTTTCCTGACCTTTTATAATGAGGACGCACCACCAACAGCAACAGCAGCAGCAGCACTACCAGCAATAGGCACACCTTTCATGCCGCATTTGCATACCCTGTAATGAGAGTGAGAGAGTGAGAGAAAGTCCAGGGAGATGAGGTATCAATGATGTCTGCACCTTGTTGGGCATAACTTGTTAAAGGGCATTGCATAACCCTAAATACAATAGGAAAGTTTCCTTAATATGCACCCCTCTTGGGCGGACACCTGACATAGGCAGACAACACTGCTAAGCGGACACCTCTCTTAGGCGGACTTAAGCGTAGACTCATTCAACGAAAAATCTTTTGTCAAGCACTTTAGTTTTCTTGACCGCACATTCTCTTAAGCGGACGGTAACACCTTGTTTCGAACAATTTCAGCATTTAAGTTCCTCTTGAGTGGACATAAATATCTTAAACGGACGTCGACTTGCACAAACCCAATCTTAACCTCTCTTAAACGGACGCGAACTTTTTATTGGTTGGCTTGCACCTTGTTGGGCATGACTTGTAAAAGGGCACAACATAACAGACACCTGCCTTAGGCAGACAACTCTGCTAGGCGGACACCTCTCTTAGGCGGACTACCCTTTTGGGCGTAGACTTATGCTTATTAGATGTTTCTTTTGATGTTTTGTCAAGCTTTTTACTTCTCTTAACCGCACATTCTCTTAAGCGGACGGGGACACCTTGTTTCGAACAAAGTTGGTGTTTAAGTTCCTCTTGAACGGACCTTTACGTCCATAAACCCAATCTCAACCTCTCTTAAACGGACGTGAACCTCTTCTTGGTTACAGTTACAGATTAAAGTAAAATGACGTGATGGTTACTGTCCGCCCAAAGGAGTTATTCAGCTTTTTTATTTGAAAATTTTATTTGTTTAACGAATCTTCAACAATTTTTGCACTCTACTTTGTAGGGTATGCAGCTAGTCTTTGTAGAAGTTCATCTCGTGTCATATGCCAAGCTAAGGCGATCGCACGTCCCTTGGCCCTTGCCCTTTGCCCTGAACAAGGTATTGGCGCTTTGCTTAAGATACTTTTGCTGCTGCTGCTTCTTTCTTTGCAGGGGACGGACGGAGAAGGAGGGAAGGGGAGGGGGGCGAGTTATGCCCTGAGATGTTCCCACAGCTTTCTAAGGCGCAGTTGGAATTGTTATGGCTGAACTATAATTTCTGGGGCAGCGCTTGACTGCCCGAGCAGACAAGAAAGAGGCATTGAAGGGAGGGGGAGGGGGGGGCTTGGGGTATCAAAAGGGGCGTGGGCGTATTCGTTGAAGGGGGCGTGTTCGTTTTGCAGGCAAAAAAAAACTGTAAACTGTGTCGTTTGCTACGCATTGACACGCTGCCGCTGCCGCTGCCGCTGCCGTCGAAAGATACAAACGTATCTAATAGATACATGTGAAAATCACGCATCTGACGTTGACGTTGACTCTGGGAAAGTCAATGAATTGTGCTATTGGCTCGCATGTGCAGCCATGAGATACGTGCTTGTGACAATGCAGCGAAGACCCCCCTCTCCATCTCACTCACCTGCGCTCTCTCTCCCTCCCTCTCTCTCTCCTTCTCTGCTGCGGCATTCTTTGTGTTCTGGTCTATTAAGCAATGTATCTTAAAGATACAAGTTAACTAATAATTAGCTGCCTGGCAAAATTGCAGCCTCTTTTTCGGTCGTTACGAAATGCGTGTGTGTGTGTGCCAGTCTGTGCGTGTGTTTGTGTGTGTGTAATTGTTGTTGTTGCCTGGGAAACTGAGCTCGCATTGAATTCGATTGTTCGACTTGTCTTGGCCAGATACACATGTACTATCTGCATCTATATCTCTGGCTATATAGTCACGAATGTGGGCACGCCCCCTCTGCCTCCGCCTCCGCCACCGCCTGCCGCCTGCCGCTCTGCAGCGACAAACTTTCAAAGTTATTGTTTTCATCATTTTTTTTCCTTTTCCTTCTCGTTTTCGTTTTCGTTTATGGTTGCTTTGTACTTTGAGTTTTTTCGAGTTTTGTATTCGACATTTATTGCCGGCCTGTGATTTTTTTCTCTCGCTGTTGTTGTTGTTGCTATTTTTGTTGTTGTTGTTGTCTTTCGTGTTGCTGTTGTTGTTGTACTTATTACGAGTATCTCAACTTTTGGCCCCACTCGCAGGTCTATTAAATTCCACGTTTGGCAATCGCTCGTTGTATGTGCGAGTGTGTGTGAGAGTGTGTGTGTGTGCTGTGTATATATATACTGCGTGTGTATGTGTGTGTTGGTGTCGTTGTGTGTCTTAGCTGCAATTTTCGGTAGCGTATAATGGACCACAATTTTATTGACATTATTTTAATTAGCAGTTTGTCAGTTTCCAGAGAGAGACAAAAACAGAGAGAGAGGGAGAGAGACAGAAACATAGAGAGAGAGAGAGAGAGGTGGATGGCAGTTCGCATTGTTCATACGCAAGTCACTAATTGAGGTTAATGGGGTTTCTTGAAATCATTTGAGCCACGTTTGTTATGTGGCCAACAACTGCCACAAGGCTTCGCGTCAGATCATAATTTGTTGCTTCGACTTTGATATGCGACACCAACAAAATGCAGCAGCAGCAGCAGCAACACCAACAACACCAATTACAATAACACCAATAACGATCATCATTACAATTACAAGTGAAGATTTGAAATCGTCACTTTGAATTTGCAATCGTTTTGTATTTATGCTGATTAACATACATATAAATACATATGTATATATACCCGCTAGTCATAGGAATGAAGGGTATTATACGCAACTCCAATTCCACAAACTACAAATATTTGTTGTCTGTATGAACACTTTAAACTCAGAGACTATAAGAGCTAGAACTAACAAACTTGCCTACAATATGTGTAAGTATGGTACGCAGCTAAAGGTTGTTTTAGAGTAGGGCCACGCCCCTTTCTACCTTCTCAGATCGAAAAAAAACCAAACTTAAAAGCTACATGAATTTGTAAATATGTTTAATCAATTATCAGGATATTATTTAACTCAACATGGACTGTTCAGTTCATAAACTGCAGGGTATTTGTTAGTCGAACTTCTGACAACTTTTATCTAAAGTTTTTAAAGCTAAATTTACTTAAAAGAATCTGGAGAATGAATGAAGAGTTGATTAGTTTACTTTAATAGGGATCGATTGAAGAACTCTCTTTTATGCTGGCAAGCAAGTGACAGAGAGAGAGAGAGACAGACATAGAGAGGGACAGACAGAGAAAGAGAGTGAGAGCACTTCCTTTCCTTTCGATTTCATACTCGTATATGACTAATGTGATTTATCAGAGCGCAAAAGCCTCAAAGGGAAAGTGGGGAAAAGTGTAGGGAAAACATTTCTAACGACGCACAAATGAGCATCCTGTTTTCCTTTCTTTTCCATTTTTTTTTGTTGTTGTTATTTGTTGGTTTGCTGGGAAAATGCGAGTGAGTGTGGCATGCAACATTTCGCAGATGAAATGGATTACAGGGCGAGACAAGTCGCTTTTGCAGCTCGCAACATTTCGATGGAATGGAAAACGAAAACCCGACAAAGCATTAAAAAACTATTTGCCAGTGTGGAGAGACTTTTTTGTGTGTGTGCGAGTGTGTGTGTGTGCGAGTGTGTGTGTGTAGTCGCTTAGCCTGCCTAGTTCAGGCTGCATCATTAATTTGCATTAATTCCAAATCAAGAAATGTGCGCAACGCTTTCTTCGAATCGAATTACAACAATCGAGCATATGTGTGACAGACAGCGGAAGTGGAAGAGAGCGAGAGAAAGAGAGGGAGGGAGGGAGGAAGAGAGAGAGAGAGAGGGAGAGCTCGCTCGAAGCACGTCTTGCTCGGGCGTTGCCTAATGACATTTTTGAGGTTGACAGCAGCAAAAAAGGGTTTCGTCGTTGAGACGCATATGACATTTGTTTATTTGCATCATTTACCTTATTTGTGCTCCTTCTTCTTCTTCTGCTGCTTCCACTGCTTCTTCTTCTGCTTCCTGCGCTGCTGCTGCTTCAAAACTGGAGCGCTGCAAAGTATGCTACGGCCACGAAAAGCAAAAGGATTATTAATGATGCCGCTGACAAGTGAAGTGGCAAAGTCGCAGCCTGCCGAAGTCCGCAAAAAACCCACAGAGAGACAGCCAAAGAGAGAAAGGGAAAGAGAGAGGGAGAGAGAGAGAGAGTGCGAGCGAGCACAGCCACAGAGACAGCGTTCGTCTTTACCCTTTTGCGCCTGCCTTGTCTGCTCGTCCTGCTGGCAACGTATGTGATTTATTGGCATTTCGAGCATTTACCGTGCGTTGTCGCTGCCCCTGCTCCCCTGCTTCCTTTCCCCCCTCCACCTTTCAGTGAGCCTGGCCAAGATTAGCATAAACCAAAGTCATTTCATTTGGCTACACAATTTGTAATATTGATTAATGCGTCGACGGCGCCCTGGGAAAATTCCCGCTGCCAACAACAAGTGCGTAGGTGCCGCTGCCGCTGCCGCTGCCACTCTCCATGCAACAGATACGCAACTAATGCGCACTCAATGCAGTCCATTATGTGTGTGTGTGTGTGCTGCCTTTTGCGGACCACATTTGCATATGTATTGCTCGCATGTTCTCATTCGCCTCCGCCGTGAGAAGTGCCGTGTCCTTGAAGCGCTCGATAATATCGCATTATGCACAGCCCCTGGCACCCTATGCCGTCCCCCTCCCTCCCTATCACAGTTCATCCCTCTATGCGTCCGTTCCGTTGTAGGGGCTGCTTATGCGCAGCTACGCATCGCCATCGCCAGCGCCATCGATAGGGGCAACAAGTGCCAAACGCAGCGGCGCAGCTCGACCCAAATATGCCACGTAAAATGTTGCATAACTGGGGATTAACCATATATGTACATATAGTCTTAGGTCTGGCAAACAGCAAACATTTCCTGATCGTAGTGAAGATCGGTGAACGGTGGGAACAGTATAAAATGCATGCAGGCAATTTCTTTTTTTTGTTTAATCATTTTTGTTATTTTATAGTTTAGAATGCATCAAATTTAATTTTTATTTGTATTCATTTCTGGTATTATTTCACTCATTTATTTTAATATTTATCCATATATCTAGATACTCTGTTTTGAGACTACTTAGCAGTAAGTATAAGTAGTTAAGATAGTTAGGCTTGCATGCAATTTCAGCAGTGACAATTGACATTTGTTTTTCGCAATAAGAGAAATATAATTTTACAATAACATAGTATATATTATTAAAATACCAATTGTTCGTCAAACTGACAACACTATATTATATTTATTTCTCAAATATTTACACATATTTTTATATTTACATTAAAATTCAAATGAAATTCATTGTGCATTTTGGTTTATTGCTTCTACAGGATATTTTAACTTTACTTGTTGATTTGACAGTTAAACTATTGTATATTATACATACATACGTATATATTTTATATATTACATTACATTATGTATATAGTATATATACTGATAAATACTATATCTTTTTACATTTATAGAGCACTGACAAGCTGCAACTGAAAGTTGAAGCTGCTTCAGTTTTATTACTTCTCTGAACACTACATTAGTTTTCTTTTACTTATTTGTAAATATAATACTGGTAGATATAGTACTAGATATAATGGATATACTACTTGATATTATACTGACCCCAGTACTATAATGCTGATGCCACCCGCTCGGCAGTCATTGCGCTTTGCGGGGTATAGGCAAAAACAAACAACGACAGGCTCAACATGCTCATTATTAACTACTAAATAACTGCAGCAAACAGAGTCGGAACCGGAGCTGGAGCTGGAGCGGGAGCGGGAGCGGCAACGGGAGTTGGTGTTGGTGTTGGAGTCGGAACGCAGTGGCAGCCAAAGTTGGAGACTGGCAACTGTTGCAAGCGGGCAGCATATGCACACGCCGCGGCATTTGTATCTTGCAGATACGCAGCGACGGCACACGTAGGCCAGCTGTAAAGCAAGGGGGGTGTAGAGAGGGGGACGGGGTCGAGGTGGAATTGCTAGCTCGACTAACGGTGCATTTTGCTATGCAGCGCGCAAAACTTTTGCCCAACAACAACAACAACAACAAACAAGAACAACGTCGACGACGACGACCTTTTCAAGCCCGCAGCGCGCTCGTTTTATCAGCGCTTGGCAAATCTGCAGCAAGCCCCAGCGTAGCCACCTCACCTACCCCCTACACCCGTGCAGCCCTTGCAACGGTTGCACTTTGCATTTTGCCATTGCACTTGCCGTTGCAAATTAATTTTCGTGCAACAGCCGCAGCTCTAGAACAATGGGGCAAACAACGGCGGCAGCGACTACAACTTGTAGATAAATCCGCCGCCTTCTCCTCCCTTTCCTCCCCACATTGCAAGTGGCAGTCCCAGAGCAAAGCAATGCATAGTTTTTGGGGCGTACACACACACACACACACACACTCGCACAGTAGTCAATAAAACTCGATGCGAAATTCACACACGTTTTAAAGTGCGCGTGCTCGTCGCTTGTGGTTTTTGTTGCTGCCTTTATTGTTGCAATTGTTGCTGTTGCTTTTGTTGTTGCTGTTGTTGTTGCTTGACTAGTTAGCCAAATAAAAACGCCAACTACTTGCAAGAGCTTGCCGCAGCTCTTGACTGTAATCGCAAGTCGATCTTGATCGCAGTCTCGATCTCAAACTCCAAACCTAACTGTAGTCGAGCTGTCTCTGTCCCTCTCTCTCTCGATCTGTCTCTGACTCTCTCTCTCTTTCTCTTTCCTTCACTTTTGATCTGTCTCCCACTCTTGCTCTGTCTCTGCAATAAACTCAGTTATATCTTATGGGTGGAGCACAATATATGATTTTTCAACTACAAATTTTGATAAACCAGAAAGAAAGGTCAGCTTCGGCTTGACAAAGGTTTTATACGCTTGCAGATTGCTATATCCCTCCGATTGTTCCTATACAAGTCATATATTATGATATTGCAGCTTCTGACATTATTCAGGCATTCGTTAACATCTATAATAACTGGAGAAATTAATTAAAAAGGACTATGCAGTAAATTTGTTTGCGATGTGTTGGAAAATAACACAAATTGGTCGATAGGTTCTATGGCAGCTATACGATATATCAGTCCGTTCTGGCTCGTTCTGACTTTTTTACAGTGTGCAACTATAATAAGCATGTGTGCCAAGTTTTATTAAGATAGCTTTAAAACTGAGAGACTAGGTAACGTTGCAACACACGGACAGACAGATAGACAGACGGACAGACAGACAGACGGACAGATAGACAGACAATCAGGCATACAGGCAGACATACATACAGACAGAGAGACATACAGGTAGACAGACAGACAGACATAGCTAGTTCCACTCCTCTGTTAATTCAGAATAACATATATGTATAAGCTTTGTAGGATCGAAGATCTCTGTAAATTGAAGAAAACAGCTGAAAACTTTATAGACATAACTTTTCAATCAACAACCTTAGCAAGTTGCATCAATCTACATAACAGTTAAGACCTGGAAACTGTTCTTTCTTTATACTTATAGTCCTTGTTCCCTCAGCACCAACAATGAAGCTACTCGCCCTGTTCTCATGACGTTCTCATGTCTCGATATCGACATCCTTTGGCATTACTTAGTATCGCACTTTGTTCTTCAGACTATGATAATATGTTCACAGTTTTGGTTTGACAGTTGTTCTTGCCTGAATCGATTCCATTTCGATCTTTGTTTTCGCCAACGAATCGACAGAATCAGCTGCCCGTGTTGAGATTAGCATATGAAAACAAGTTGATGAAACAGCTCCAAACAAGGCTCGCCCATTTCCCATCTGTGTCTGAAGATCAATCAATACAGTAGGTTGCAGTTGGGTTCAGTTTCCTATGCAAATGATGTGAGCCAGACTCGAGAGAGAGAGAGAGAGGGAGATCAGCGATCTCAGCCTGTCGTTGCGTTATTGAGACTTTTGAGTTATGAAAAGTAACTCTCTCGGTGCGTTGGTTCACCTCGCCTCGTCTCGTTTTCGCCTGCATTTATAATTATGAGAAAAACGCTGGCCAAGGTGAACGACAGGCTGAGGGAGGGAGGGAGGTTGGTAGGCAAAGAGGGACGGAAGACATCTGCACCCATTAGGAGGACGTTGCAGCTTTGCATGAAATTTTCGATTCATTCGGAATGAACGAAAATAATGAAAATAAATAATATCCGTTGCATTGATATGCAAATTTATCGGTCGCGGCAAGGTGAAGACGCACACACACACACACACACACGCAGACGCACAAATACGGAAATCTATTGAAAGCAAAAGGCAATAGGCGAATGCGATAGGCAAGAAAGCAAGAAAGAGGCAAGAAAGGAGGAAATCAACCCTCTGACAATTTCGAGATTATGATTATGCAAATGTCGAACTCTTGTCGGCTTGGGCGGCTGCAAGATCCTCGCCACGATCTCATTCTATTTTTCTCTCCCTCTCTCTGTCTCGCTCTCTCTTGTTCGAGGGTTGCGAGCTGAAAGGAGCTGGCCAAATTTGCCAAAATTTGAATTGATTGTGCACATTGTGCGATTCGCGACATTTGAAGTGGCATTTGCGGTAATTGATAGGAGTTCCCAGATCACAGACCCGATCCCGAGAAAGGGTTTCCTCATCATCATCATCTTCTTCTTCTCCTTCTTTGTGTTGTCTCTGCATTGTCTTCGCTAGCGATTTGTGCGAAAATTTGCCGAGCCAGAGAATGCAAAGTTGGCTAAACAACGAGATTGTAATGCACTTTTCGCTTTTCACAATTTTCACAATTCACTTTTCATTTCCGCTGTCGGGAAAGTGTTGTGTTGTGCCCCGTTTTCCACAGGGGGTCAAAGACAAGGCAAGGCAGGCGCGTGCGTGTGTAATGGAGAAAGGATCATTGCGGAATTTTTGGGTATTGTCTTTCTTGTATATTTGCATTGTTTGCCGATTAGAAAGTGCATTGGATTGCCGAATGACATTGGAAAAGATAATGCGATTGGCAGTTGAAATCAAACCTAACCTATGAAATGAGAAGGTTTTGTAGGTTATGTGTCTGTTTTGAAATGGGAAAACACCTAGAATGAATAAAATAGAATATATTGTTAAGATATTCCTGTACCTACGTAGATGTTCTGTTAGTTTCAGGGATATCCCATTTATAGATAGATAGATATGCAGATGTTCATACATATAGTATATATAATATATATTTATATGTATTTTATTCAAAAAAAGCTTGCACAATCTACACAATCTTTCTTTGTGTTATTTGAATCATAAGGTTTTAGCTGAAAACGAAACTTTAGATGGTTTTCTATCTTTTCATTCTTCTACAATATATTTATAACTCCTTCTCTACCTAATTAATTATATTTTTCAGTATTACATGCGCCATGGAGAGTACTTTCCCACAACATACTCACACGAGTTGCATGAGTTATTTCTGCTAATGAATAATATAGATTATTTACTTCCCTCGAAGTTGAATTTCACTAATATTATGGCTTATGAAATGCATATGAAAACCATGTGCAGACTGCCTATGACATATCAACTTTATTTACAGGCTGGCATTACGATATCAGTCACCCCGAAAGGGCAAGTCAAAAGTCGAGTCCAGTGTGGAGTAGGGAATAAAGGCAGCCACCACTTGACCACGCCAAGTCGAAGTCGAAGTAGGGCTAATACAAATACACAAATACACACTCGACTGGAGTCATATAAAATGCTAATTTATAACTAAAACCGATCTATTAACTTGAATGTCAAAATAAACGCGACCAACCCTCGACGAGGGCTCGTGAACGTGAATTTCAGGGCCAGTTGTGGCCCCGTAGTCCCCGTTGAGAGCTGTAGCCAGGCCATAAGCCAAGTCCGATGAGAGTTTCGGGGCAATTGGCGGGTTGGTTGGGCCTCGGCTCGGACTACGAACACTCGGGACTCGGGCCAGTCGTATATGCCACCATTGGGTGTCGTTTGATTAGCATAATGCAACTATAAACGTGCCATAGCTTATTTTTACCAATAGTCAGCCTATCGCCGGCCAAGAGGGACGGGGGCTGACCAGGAGGGGGGACTCGGTTCAGTTGGCCCGTGGCCGTTGGCAGTTGACATTGCCTGATATACACATTAAGCGTATTTTATTAGTGTAAATGTTGACGTTCGGTTATTTGTTAGTGCCATGAACTCGACTAGTGTTGTATAAGAGTGGGACGGGGGAGGAGGGTGAAAGCCAGGTGGAAAATGCCAATAGAAATTGGAAACGTTACTGCAAATGGCTGCCGCTGTAGCTGGTGCGGCGCACAAAGAGAGAGAGAGAACTGTAATTTGAATATTTATTACATTATTAGCGCACGTTCTTTTGTTCTTTTCCACTTCGGGGTTTTTACATATGCCGTGCGGGGCGGATTTACATTATACTATGTGCCTATCTACACCTTACCCCTCCCCTCCCCACGACCACTACTGTACCGCAGCACACGATACCCAATCCCAGGTCGACATGGCCATGCCCATTGGCTTTATTGGGAGCGTATTAGGCGCTTGGTCATTAGGGCCGAGCAAAGGCAAACAGCTTGGCCGCTAATTGCCCCACCAGGGTTGGGCCCCTACCCTGCTGCCTTTTGCCTACTCCCTGCTCCTGCTCTACCCCCGATGGGACTTATCACTCGCTCTGCATCTTTGTCATCTTCTCAGCTGCCTTTTTGCCTTCTCTCTCTCATATCTTCTCTCTCCTTTTTTTTGTCATCAGATCATTTGTTGTGTGCGTCTTCTAGTGAAATTTATTGGCCGCTCTCGTCGCGACTCGAGTCGAGTCTGTCGCTTGTTCGCCAGCTACGTGATCACCCATAAAGGTGTAATAATTTTTATTAAGTTCACTTCGGTACCCCAAACCATTTTCAGTCCCCTCCGTGTTCGCCTTATGACTTATGCGTGCGCTGCATTTTCTACAGATGACGATGGGAATCTTTACGCAGAATTTCTGACTTTGTCTTCAACCTCAACTTCAGTCCCAGCCTCAACTTCAACTTCAATTTCAGTTTCAGCCCGAAGCCTCGTGATGCTGTTGAAGTGCTACACGAGCTTTGGCGACAACTCACTGGACAGAGCTGTATACAGGTACAGATACATATATATAAATATATATATATATATATATGTTATGTTATATGTTTCTGTATCTGTCTGTGGGCACGTGTCGGCATTTCGTTGTGTCGTCTCGATCCGCACAATTGTTCGGCTATCGATTGGACCGATGTGCCGTGTGCCCAGGCAAAGTAGCGATCGACGTGCCGCCGATAACGTCAGCTTGCTCAACTTTTGCCCCACAAGCAACACGATAATTCTTTTTAAGATGCTACGCGATTCGAAACGAGTTCGTAGCGAATCCAAGCAAGGTCTCTGTACATTGTCAACGCGGGCTAATTAAATTTGAATCAATTTCAGGGCAATTCTCGAAGAGGTTTTTTAATTTCCGGGTTGATTAATGCAAAAATACTAACAAAACTATTCTCAGATTGTCATTCTATAACACTTGATCAAACTTTTAAACATTATACCCTTCGAGCATTGAGGAAGGGTAAAAGAAAGACTCTATAGATGTATATATTCTAGATCAGGATCACTAGCTGGGTTGACTGAGTCATATTCGTCTCTCTGTCTGTCTGTTTGTCTGTCTGTCTCTCCTCTATCTGTCTGTATGAACGCATATATCTCTGTTATTATAGAAGCTACAGACACCAAATTTGCCTAAAAGATTCCAGTAAATCGTACATTGATTAACTTTACTTTTAATTTTAGCCAAGACCATCGATAGTTCCTAAATATTGAGAGTTCTGTTTTTGAAGAGATTCCATGAGGGTTTCTTTGTTTAAAATAAGGAATTTCCTGTCAGGCAACTACTGTTAATGAAAACACTTATTTGACAGCAGAAATTCTTCCCCAAATTGAAAGTTTGAACATCACATAACCTCACCAAATTCCAGTTGAACCCTTTTTTTATCCAGATCGAATTCTTTTTCGGGTATTCGTTGAATGCAACACTCAAAATAGCTAAATAGCCAAAGTTAATTCGAATTATCGCTACGAATTCTTGACATGAGCACAACAGCAACAGCAGCAACAACAACAACTGACAACGCTCGGGCGAACTTAACCCCATTTAACACTTGCGAGCAACGCCCCCGCCGCAGTTGACAGCGACGTCGACGGAGACGGAGTGGACGACGACGCCGTGGAGGGTTGCCTTGTTATCACCTTTCAATAATAAAATGCACATGACCAATTGGTGGTAACAACTGACGCTGTTGTTGTTGTTGTTGTTGTCGTTGTTGTTGTTGCTTTTGGCCCCGTTGCCTTTGTTGGCCAAGTCAAGTAGTAACTGGGCAAACGAGCGCTAGAAAAATGACTTCAATTAACTCTTCGGCTGACCAGTGACTAACCAAAATGGTTGGCAGTTCGGACAGGACACGCACAGCACACACACACACACGGCACACACACACACTGACACACACAGCGCTTATGTCGAGGGGTTGAAGGTTTTGGAAGGGTTGACACGCGGGTCAAATTGAAGCGAAGGCGCCATCTAGCGGCCTAGGGGACACTGTAACTGTTCGAGTGTGTGTGCCAGATGTGTGTGTGTGTGTGCTCCCTGAACTGTAAGCTGAATGCGAAGGGGCTTATCGATTCGCATAAATTAATTTTCATTTAAAACGAATACGAACGCGAATACAACGAATAAAGTCAACGACGGCTGAGCCGCATTTTTATACTAACAACAACAACAAATACTAACGATAATGGCCAGGTACATAACTACACACACACACACACAGTGGCACAAAAATCGTGTTTGCATATAGCGCCAATATATGACGAAAGCGTCGCTGCCGCTGCTGCCTCAGTTGCTGCCGTCGCACATTGCATGTGAAAACTCATTCGTTACCTTTGTTAAAAAGGCCAAATTTAGCGGAGACGGGTAGCGACAACGGCATCGCGGCTGCTCTTACAGTGGGGCAAAATGTGGAATTTGAACTCTGAAAAGACTAAACTTTCGATAGTTATCGACAGTGTGTTGAATGAATTGCGATAATATCGCAGCACATATGTTTTATTGCAGAGATAATGTATCGATAACTTAACGATAACATAACCATTGGTTGCTCAGGCTAACATAGGCTTTGGATAACATATTTATCTGACTTTAGAAGGTTCACACACATTTTATTGTAGCAATAATTTATGAACAACTTAGCGAGAACTCATCGATAACCTATCCACAGGTTACTAAGGTTAATAGAGGCATTCGATAACATTGTTTAATGGCTGTACTATGTTCAACAGACAAAGTTATCGATATAAATAATCGATAAGTTAATTAGACTAGTCTGGATGTTGCATATATCGGCGTGTTATCGATAAATAGGCAGCTAACTAATCGATAATATGTTATCGATAAAATTACGATAACCGATAACAGCTCTGATAGTGTTATTTTTATTTCTGTGGCCCACAGTGCGACACATTGGCCACGGCATACAATTCATATGCAAAGCTACACAGACACTCAAGGGACACGTGTGTGTGTGTGTCTGTGCATATTATATACACACATACATGCTATATAACTTTGTATATGGTATCAACTTGACTAAAAGGACTCGAGGGAGATATTAATCTAGTTCCTTGTTTTATTTTTTTCTACTTCTTCTTTTTGTTTCTTTCCAAAGCCGAAGCCAAAAACGTTTCATTCGCTCCGTTCATTATTATTACCAACTATTCGCGGTTGTTCTTGTTACTGTGTTGCTGTTGTTGCTTTTGCTTTAACCTGATACCGAAACCGAAAACTGAACGGAACCCAAACTCACACACACACACACGCACACCGTCGTCATTTTCACGAGTTTCCAGCTGCTTTTCATTTGCATGGCGCGGCTTTTCTCAGTTTTGCCTTTTGTTTTGCGCGCCTTTCAGCCGGCGCTCTTAACTTTTATTGTTAACATGCAATTCATTTATTAATAATATTCATATGTCAGTGGTGCATGTGTTACACCACCTAACCGCCAAACCGCCAAGCCACCACCCGACCCCGAATAGCCCCTCGTTCCCTCCCACTTCGCCTCCTCTTGATGGCCACATCTGTAGTAGTTCGTGCATTACGTGAATTGTTTAGGGGCTGCCGAGCAGAGTCGGGTTTGTCGGTCAGTTTTGGACCCTCCTCATAGTATGAAGTGCGAACTGTTGACTATATGTAACATACTATATACTATATGGCTTAATCTGACCGAATCGCAATTGATTTTTCCATGCAAAGAAGAAGTCACGGCTGGCAATTTAAACATAATACGAAAATCTTCTTCATATAAATAATTTGTGCAGTAGAATTGTTTTGTAAAGATAAAATATAAATGTAAAAGATTATTTCCTAGAGATACTTTTCAAAGGAAATTTCCCAAACAGTTCGATGGATATCTTGGCAAAGAAAAGCCATAAACGAAATGAATTTGATATATGAATGAGTTTCTTTAGACTCTTGAGAAAACTCTTTTCAATAAGAGTCGTTTTTAATGACAAAGTTGAAGGGTTTTTTAGTTTTTCGGTTTCTAGTTTATGCTTTTGATGGTCTTTCCACCTCAGTCTGTGTGTGTGTGAGTGTGTGCGAGCAAATATAATATTTTGTAATAAACTTGTACACAGGTTTAATTAACTTCACACGTTATATATGCAATGGCCCCAAAAATAAAGGCAGAGCCCCCCTGCAGGGGGAAGAGGTGTGGGGAAGGGCCACATTGTAGTCCCCGCCGGCCATTGCTGCGAACGGTGCTTGGGCTATTGCCGTCCCGCTTCAACACACAGCCATTAATAATTTAACGAGTTTAATTTGAAAAACCTTTAAAGGTAATTAACGTATATTTTTGGCAGTTTTATTGCATGTTTTGCTGCTGCCTTTTTTCGTTATTCGTTTTTTGTTTTTATTTTTAATTTTTAATTTTTGTTTTCTTGCCTTGCATTGGTTGAGTAATAAGACAACTAAGTACAGACTCTCTCACACACACACAGGTGGGCAGGTACATAAACGGGTACATAAGCTTCATATTTAGCCGCTGTATTTGTTTTATTCCATGTTGCCAAGCGTTAGTCGCGCAGGCAGGCAGTATGGAGAGGGGAGGGGCGGACTGAGCTGGCGGAGAGTATTTAAAAAATTACTTAATTGTTGTCATAAACTGTCGACGACGTCGTCGACGACGAAGTTGAAGTTTAAGTGGATAAGCGCACTTACTACAGTCACAGCGATAAGTTAGCCGCCAGCAGTGCAAACAGCAATGGACAGTTTGATATACAATTTTTTTGGTCCGATAACAATACAATTTCAACAGACTTTATAACACATTTCTGGCAACTAGAAGGAGGAAAATGCAAAATCGTGGGCAGAGAATCTACTTCTAATCTTTCAAAGTACTCTTTCAATTTGGTGACCACAGACTTATGTGCCGGACTGTACTTTTCAGGCGCAGAGAGAAAGAGAAAAAACCAAAAAACAACAACCGAAAAAGGAACAACAACAGCAACAGAAAACATTCAAGTTGACAGCTAACAAAACAGTAATCATAATAATAACTGAAAACTGGTTGTTAATAATAATATTTTATTATTATTGCATTACTTGGTAATGATTAATCCCAAAGCTTGCTTTAGTTTCACACACACTGACAAAGAAGAGTATACTAATTTGGTTTTTGAACTGTTACAATACCCTTTCTATAACTATCGTTTATAATTATGAAAGTTGTATGCGCAGTTCAATGAAGCTTAGATCGCTGGAATTGTAGAGTATTTAAGGGTAAGCTGCTGTACATATATTGTCAGTCAATTCCTTTAAGATGCCGGAAATGTTATTTCTAGCTTCATAAATATTGTAATTTAATCAAGTTCTTTTATTCATTATTATTTTTCATCAGCTCTCTGGATCTTTAAAGGATATAACAGAAAACTTGTATATATTGCCAGTGTTTTTCTTTAAAATTCGGAAAATATTGTATCCAGCTTATAATATGTGCTCATTCATATCTAATATCATAGTTAAGAGCTCTAAAGTGCATTTTGCGTGCAGCTCTTTAGTTGCGCTTCATCAGATGACAAGAAGTAAATTATGGAATTATGTAGCTTGTATAGATTGTATACAAGCATCAGATAGAGAACCCTGTACAGTTCATTAGTTCTGGCGCACAAATTTTCGTGTAATTTCAATTAGTTGTTGCCCAAGGAAGAATGCGGGACTTAGGCTGCGGTTCATCTCAGTTTTGTGTCTTTTATTTATGTATTTATTTGGGGAGGTATCTTCAAGTGGGCAAAGAGAGCAGGGGGAGGGGCTGCACTTTGAATTGCATCATAAATTCAATTCAAATAAAGTTAAATTCACATTCACTTACTCATCATGCAGTGCGAGAGTCCGAGTCCGAGTCCGAACTGATCTTAATTGAAATTTTGTGATCTTGCCTTTCCAAAATCATTGTACGAATTCGACACAATTCAGCTTCAGCTTGAGCTTCAGCTTCGTTCGTTCTGTTTGTTTTGCGTTTTAATCAGGAAGTTTTTAATTGCGTCGTATATTTCAACTGGCAGCTAACCATATCATCAAGAATATATTTCTCATACCCCCTGCGACCATCGCATCAGCAGTTTATCCCCCTGGCAAGCCCGAAACCCGAAGCCAACCCGGTCCGCTTCACTCCGCCCTCTGCGTGTGGCGTCATTTAATTGAATTATTTCGAACGACTATAATAATAACAGCGACAGCAACAACAACAACAGCAACGTCGCAAGCAATGGAAAAAAGTCGTCAAGAAATCAAAAGATTTTTTGCTCAGTGTTTGTTTGGTTTTTTCTCCGTTTTTTTTCGCTGGTCGTGTATATAATTAATTTTTAATTTGACTCGCAGAAATTGGGTAATAAAAATTGTAAATTGTAGCAGCAGCCCACGCCCCCCGTACTCCCATCAGTGCAAGTCGATCCCAAGAAGAGCTGCTGAGTGTATTAAGCGACGGAGTATCCTGTAATGGGAAAATTCCTTAAAGAACATGACATCATTTTCAAGATCACTAAATCATAATCAGTGTCGTATATAAACCTTACAAAATGTAACCTATCGATAACTGTTTCGATTTGTTTTTAACTGTTTTGATTGTGTTTCTATTGCTTTCAACTTTAGCTTGCATACACCCATTCTTCATTTCATAATTACAGAGTATGCTGCAAAGAAAAGAGCTAAAACAGTTGCCATTTTTGTTTGATTTGCCTTTTGCACCCGTTGCCTTTGCTGCCCTTGCTTATTGTTGCCATCTCTCTCTCTCTCTCTGTCTCTGTCTTTAGGTATCGTTCAATGTTTAATTTTAATTTGTATTTTGGTTTTTATATTTTTTACCGTTGCTTCGCTTCGATTTCTTTGCCTTGGCCGTTTTCTTTTGTTGTCGCTGCGGCATTATTCGCAACAACAGAAGCAGGCAAACAGAAACGTTTTTCTTTTCTACTCTCCTCTTTTTCTGTGCCTTCCCCAAGGGTTATCTTAACTATGATTTCGAATGTGCAATGCATAAAGTATATCGTTAGCTTTATTATATATATTTATCGTTATCGTATCGAAAGTGCTGTAAAACATTTGTTATCGATTGATTGTCAGTATCTTCTGACTGTACTATAAGTTCAATGAAGTTTGTATATCGGATCAAATATATAGTTCTATATGAATATATATACAAACTCCAGATCAAAAGCAATCTCAAGCCAATCATAGAAGAGTATACAAACTTCGGTCTAAATAAAATATTCAATCGTTCTTTTTTTTCTGTTACTTTTTTTGTAAATTTTTAAACAACGCCCCCTCACACACTTTGCTCTCCCCCTCCTGCCGTGGCCACAGCCGGCCAACCCCCTTCGGGCAGCTGCTGCTGTTGTCCAGCACGCAAAAATTATTATAATTTCCTTCTGGCTGTTACCCCGTTTGGGGTTTAATTCTTTTCGCCTCGTACCCCCTCCCACCATTTGACTTTGCCGGGTAATCGCCTTCGATATGCCTCGACTTGGACTTGGACTTGGCTTCAACATCGACGGAAACGGAAACGTAGCCAAAATGCGACGCCCTGCAGCCGTCGTCGTCGTCGTCTACGTCGCGCTCCTCTTTCCCCCTCGCCGCGAACCCTTTCACGGGCTGTTGTTATTTTTCTGGTGTAACAATAAAATTTCGGAATCCTTTTTTTTGCTGCCTTTGCCCAAGACATACGAAAATCAAAGGCTGCAACAATGTCCTTGCCCCCTTGGCAGCCCCCTTTGCAGGGTCTGCTGTTGCTGTTGTTACAAACTGCGGCCGCAGCCGAACACCGGCAACCATTTGTTGTACTTAATTTTCCTTCGTTTTTTCTGTGGATTTTCATAAACTTTCAATAATTTTTTACTTTTGCCCATTGGCTGTTGCGCTACACCGTAGTGCATGGGGCATATGGGTTGCACAAACAAAGGGGAAAAGCTATGGCAATCAGTTGGGTTTTCTTACTATAAAAGAACACAATATCGTACATTGTATTGTACGTATATATCGTATATTACTGTTGTTCTGTGTATTTTGTATATATATGATATTTTGTATTATATTATTTATTTATTATTTTTATATATATTATTATATTATTTTATTTTATATTATTGTCTTCTTGTTTGCAACAGTTTCGCTGCAATATAATATAATATTCCAATAAGATCCCTAATATATATCAACATGCTCAAGTAACATTGAAGTTTACTGTCTCCCCTCCTTTCTTGATCTCTCTGTAGCTCACTTGCTGTTCGTCTATGCCGGCCTGATTGCCTGTAAACTTGTCTAAGATTTTGTTACTCACGCCTCGCATTCTTTTCCTTATTAATTTTGGTGCAATTTTTCGCCCCTTTCACTGGCTTCCTTGTCGCTTTTCCTGCCCTCCTCCCACCCGCACTTCGACCTCTTTCCACAACGATAACCACGTGACGCCATTGTGGAGCCTTTGTTGCCGTAGTTGTTGCTGTTGTTGTTGCTGTTGTTGTTTATAGCTGTAGCTGCCTGCAGCTTATCGTAATTCATTTGACGTTGTTGTTGTTTTCTTTTCGCTTTTCGCTTTTCTTCGCTTCGCCTTTGCCTACTTTTTGCATATCTTTTGTAGGGCGGTCGGCATTAATTTCTATATTGAATCCTTTTATAGACTGCCCGACCGGCACAGCCTGCTCTGCTCTGTTATTTCTCCCCGTTGCGACGTCGTCAGCTGCTCGACTTGACTTTTAACTGTATTTTTCTTTTTCTTGCTCAGACTGTCTGCCCCGCCCCCCCTTTGCCTCTCCAAACCTCGCTCTACCTTTCTGTGGAGCCTCGACTGACGTTGGCTGCATTGCGTGTTGGTTCGCCTTGCGTTTTTTATTTCCACTGCCTTCTCCTTTCCTTTTCTTAAATTGTCAGTTAGGCGATGATACGAAATACAACAATACAACTAACTTTTAGTTCCCAGCAACAGCCACAACAACAACAATAACAATAGCAACAACTGCAACAACTGAGAAAATGGTCAAAAGTAATTACATGATGCAATACTTAACTAAAATAGCTGGTCATATCGAATCTGCCCCTCCGCCTCTCTCTCTCTCTCTTTCTTTCTTATCTCCACACTTCCCTACTATTTTGCTGCCTCTTTCTTTTATCTCTCTCTCTCTCTCTATTGAACAGTTCACAGATTCGTCTGCGGAAGTGGACATTAAGCAAGTTGAAAAACGAAAGACCCACAAAGAAAACAATACTCGAAAAACAAACGACGACAAGCGGACAAAGTGGCGAGAAAAACTAAAAAAAAACTAATGCAACAAATACGCAGAGAAAAAACAAAAACAAAAACAGAAACGAAAAACTAAATAAAATTAAATAAAGTGAGAGAAAAATGAAGGTAGCATGAGGAAAGGAATAACAACGAAAGATGTGGCAAGACCGAACAGTGGATACCCCTTAAATGAAAGAGCATGAGAGAAGATACAACTACGACTTAATTTATCTATAAGTTATAGATCGAACATATCTTAGGGCAATCTCAAGAACACAATTGAAAATATCTATAACTGACAACGCAAGATCGAAGAACAAAAAGAAAATACAGATTATAAGTAAAGGTCTGACTTGAACTGATGTAGAATGATAACACAGGCCCACAAAAAAAAAAAAGTTTCATGATCTGGGTAAGCGGCATATGCAGTTATATGTATTTTGGGTCGCTGAATCCGAATCCGAGGTCAGAATTTCGCCATCACGTCTGGACTTCGACATAACCTCACAAAACTGAAAAACCTTAAAATATCCCCCTAAAGATATAGAATCGTGATATGGGCATGCGATATATGTTTTAACATGTATTTTGTCCTTCTAAGTCCGAATCCGAAGTCAAAATTAACATAGCACGTCTGAATTTCGACTTAACCTCAAAAAACTCGAAAAATTTTTGAAGCCCCAAAAAATAATGGGGGATCATGATCGGGTCATGCGATATATGTTTCTATATGTTTTTGGACCTTCCGAATCCGAATCCGAGAAAAAAACCAACCTATCACCTCAGAATTTTAACCTAACCTTAAAATTTTTTTAAAAACTTCCAAAATTTTCGACTTTTTTTAATATTGTATTAGGGTGTATTCAAATTTAATATAAAACTAGCTTTCTTTTTGAATATACCCCCTTTTGAGCATTATTTTATCAGTATTCGGAATAGGTTCATATGACTAATGATTTATTACTTCAAAACTGTATTTTAACTTATAAAAAACATAAACTAAATACGTAATTCCACATATTAGCACAAATGCAGTAATACATTATCAAAAAAATTTAAAATTTTCGAATTTTTCAAAAATTTGTTAGGTTAGGTTGAATTTCAGACGTGATTGACTGATTTTGACATTGGATTCGGATTTGGAAGGTCTAAAAACATATAGAAACATATATCGCATGACCTGATCATGACCCCCCATTATTTTTTGGGGCTTCAAAAATTTTTTGAGTTTTTTGAGGTTAAGTCGAAACTCAGACGTGCTATGTTAATTTTGACTTCGGATTTGGACTTAAAAGGACAAAATACATGTTAAAACATATATCGCATGCCCAGATCACGATTCTATATCTTTTGGGGGATATTTTAAGGTTTTTCAGTTTTGTGAGGTTATGTCGAAGTCCAGACGTGATGGCGAAATTCTGACCTCGGATTCGGATTTAGCGACCCAAAATACATATAACTGCATATGCTGCTTACCCAGATCATGAAACTTTTTTTTTTTTGTGGGCCTGTGTAATATATAGAATGAATAGAATGCATATGTATGTTATTATATCATATAAAGAATAATAACCAAGCACGTACTGCTCGATTACAATATGATATTAAGTTGTTCATACAGCAGTAGATCTACTTATGATCGAGATCTAGATCTAGTTAGATCTACTAAGTTGTTGCGTAGGGCATACGAGATATAAAGAAAAGACATTCACCAGACAATCTAGCAACGCAGTGAGAGCATGATATCCCTCTTCATGCTGCACACGATACCATGTCAGGGCAACCACTGACGGAGAGGCACAGTAACAGAGAGAGGGGGCCGACGAAGACCTCACGCTTTTTTAATTGTGGTAAAAATGGAGTAATGATGGGCAACATTGGACGTGGCTCTACAATGCTCCACTCCACTCCATGCCACGCCACACTGCCACTCCACACTCCACATCGAATTCGACTTGCACTTCGGCTTCGTCTGCGGTCTTCGGTCGTCGGCGTCGGCTTTCGGAAGTTGGCATTTTTACTTAGTATTATGTACTATTATTGTTATTATTATTTTAGTTGCTGTCGCTGCGGCGGCTTAAAGCAAACAGAAAGTTGCACGCTTGGACAGTAATGGGGCAACATGGGGGGCGACCGATGCGATGCGGCGGTGCTGCAAGGTAGCAAGGTAGCAAGGTAGCACTGTATTAAGGTAGCTTCGAGCCACCTTTCTACGCAACCACATCCGGCATTTGTACAAGTGTTGGACTAGCGCTCCCACACGTGAAAACTACTCCGACGCCGACTCTGACCGAGACTGAGACTGACTCTGAGGGAGCGCGAGAAAGTTCACTGGGTCAACCTGTGTGTGCGTGCCTACGAGTGTGTGTGTGTGTGTGCTGTGGCTGTGCCTGTCCTGTGATTGCGTTGATGTTCAACTGTCTAAAATTGGAAGGCTTCCGAGTCAAGTAGCTAAAAGTATAACGAAACTGGGTACGTTCACTTGTTCATTTACTCCAACGCATCCAAGAGAATTCATTATAATAATGCTAGAGTTGCTGGCTTTCGGAAGTTGAAAAAACAAACTCAAATAGCTCTGCTATTTGATTTCACAACAACATTTAACAGTGCCCTTCTAAGCACCATCTCTGTAGACTATCTTCGTGTACTTCTAAATACGAGAGACTGTAGTATTTGATAAGTGCAAGCAACCAATGATAAGCTGCTTCTATCTAAGATGAGTGCATCATTGCAATAGCCCCATTTGTGTTGGTATCTCTCTCTATCTCTTTCGAGATTGCTTTTGATTTTCTGTCACCTTTTTTCGAGAAATATATTTATCAAAAATCTGTTTATATTCCCAACTTGATTGATCCTCCACGGTCACTTGACTCTACTAACGAATCTGACCATATTTCTTTTCATTCTAGCCAAGGTCTTGGCATGTATGGGAGGAGGACGGTGAGGGGGGAATTGTTTCTTGGTGAAGCAACTGTTGTTTATTAAAATTCGCATGTCGTCGAATTTGACATACGCCTGTCAGACGCTGGAAATTACTTTTTTCGTTCTCTCCCTCTCTCTCCCACTCTCCAGACTTAGTTGTATTAGTCGCTGCTAATAATAATACGGCACATTTTTTTATTTTGCCCCGCTTGCATAACATTTTTTACGTTTTTTTGTATTGTGTTTTCGTCAGCACCTTGGCTAGAGAGTTGGAGAGTTCGAGGGTCGCGCTGGCTGCCCACCGGAACAACGTTGGCAGGGTATATCGAACAGGGTGCTGGGGTCGCCAGGGGACAGGGGGACAGGGCTGTGTGACTCGGCCTTAAGTCCATCAATCATCAGTCACATTCAGAGCAGCGCTGCCAGCGTCGCTGCTGGCGTCGCGCACTCAACGTAACATTCAAATCAATCAAAATACACGACGACGCTGACGACGACTTCTAACTGTTAAAACGAATTGGCAGCCCAAGCAAGCCAACTGCCGCCCCATACCATATATGCAAAACCGAAGGAAAAAGCGAGAAAGATAGGAGGAGAGAATGAGAGAGAGAGAGAAGAACAAAAACAAAACGTATAAATAATAATATTTCATCGAATATGTGGAAATAGGAAATGGAAATGGCGAAAATGTGCTGCATGCTGATGAAGTTATTCGGTCTCAATCTTCGCCCTCTGCTGGCACGAGAGCACACACCCCACACTCCCACCCCACATCCTGCTGCTGTTGTATGATGTGATGAATAATGTGCAGGGTCGCTCTACGGGGCTGGGGCAATGTGTGTGTACCGTGTACCGTGTACCTTGTACTGCCACCTCGCAGGGGGGTAATGTTCATATGGCGTGCGCTGGCCTGCAGGCACGAAGAGGCATATGCCAGCAAGCCCGTTTAATGATCGATAATATATTATTTTAGATGCTCGCATTGTACTCCCAATTGTGTTCTAGCCATCCAGCGGTTTTTTTTAGCTCGGCTCTCCAGATGAAACTGCAGTTAGTTGTCATAGAAGTTGCCAAGCCCCAAGGTACATTTTGAATGTTCCTGCTGTAGATCGTGAGTTAATCAACTCTGCTAAGGTATCTTTTAAATGTTCCTGCTGTAGATCGTGAGTTAAGCAAATCTGCTCATCTCTGTTCAGGTCTCTGAGAATGCCGGATTAAAATTCAGTAAGAAGTCACAGATATTGTAAAGATCTGGAGCTAATCAACTCTGTTTACCGTTCCATAAGTAAGATGCCCTAAAAAATACTCTATAATATAATATATATAATATAATATATATATAATATATATGTATATATATATATGTATGTATATACATATATATGTATATCTCAAAACCATCATGCTTGGAACTGTTTAATCCAATCTCAGTAGGCATTGAAATTTCAGAAAGTTAATCCCTAAAAAACTTTAGTATGGAGCTTCAGTATTCTTTGAACACTTGACAAGCAAATAAACAAATTGTTTATTTCCGAAAAATTGTATTTATCTATGTTTTTTTGTTCATTTTTTGTTTTTAAGAGACTTGCGTATCATTGTATTAAGATCGTGAGCCACATAAATTAAAAGTATTAGTAAGAATCGGAATTGCACTGCAACGCGAAACGAAACGAATCGAATCGAATCGATCCTAATGAAGATCATGATGTCGACGAAGTTTCTACGAAATTCCTTTAAAATGCATCGCTGGTTTGTCGCTGTAGCACGTTTGTCCCAGCAAGTGGGTCAGTTGGAGGGGCCACAAATTGAGCCGGATGAGCAGAAGGAGCCACAAGTACAGGCGTTGCCAATCAAAGTAAAGGCAATACCGCCTAAGATCTCTGCCTCAGAGAAATTTGCAGCTCAGCTGGTTGAATGCGATACAAAGCTGGAGGCCCCGGAGCCCATTCTACGTGTGGTGGAACTGGAACATGTACGCTCCAAAATGAATGAACTAGATCAACGCAAACTGCGCCACCAGGAATATGCTCAGATGCTGGAACAGCTCATTGTCAAGCCGACCAGCTTGGCACCCGAACACAAGCTGCCGTTCAAGCAGATAGAATCGATGATGGTCGACCTACGTCAATCGTTGCGAGGTTGTTCGAGTGTCGAGGAGATTCTCGACGTCACCAAAGATCCCCAGCAGCTGGCCAAAGAGATGATCATACTCTTACGCGAGCTGACCGTTGAGAGGCGTAAAGCTGATGTGATTCTCGAGAGATTCCATGAGCTCAAGCGGGAGCAGTCCTTGGAGAATGCAATTGAAGGCTGATCGCGGTACTGATCGCGACCTAAGCGGATGCCTTTCCGATTCAATATTAGAGTACAGTTAACCATTCAAATCAAATTTAAAAATAAATTCAGGCTTAATACTGCGTTTTAAAACTGTTAGAGATTGAAGTATATCTACATAACATATTATCGCTCCAGGCGAGATGTTGCATTTGTCTAAAAATACGAAGATGATCGCATATGCATTACAATTGAAATACCCCATAAACACATTCATACGTGTGCATGCAATCTGTCCCAACAACAGCAACGACAGCAACAATAGACTGATAAAAAAGCTCTGCAAACTCGTGCAAAGAATCTCTACGTAGTGTTGACAGTCGAATACTCTTCTAATCCCTATAGAACTTGTACAGAAAAAGTATATTCTAAATAAGATAGGATTCTGTTGAGAAAGATATGTATATCTGACAATAATTGCATAATTATTCGGAGTACTTTTCATAGTATTTTGACTATAAACTCAAACTCAAACTAGAAATGAAAAATATGCAACTAAATTTGCATAACATATGTATCGATAGAATTCTTCTTTCCAGCTAATGCTAAATATATTGCACATGCCGATATATCGGCATACTATCGCATAATACCTGAATCAAATTGAGAACATACGAACAAACATAGTATTTTGAGAGAAAACTGTCATCACAAATTGTGAACGAAGAAGAGGAACAATTGTAAATACAATACTACATAAATATATATATATATTATACCTACTATGCATATAACAAACCGATATTGGGACAGCTATCTGTGGCAAGTATTACTCACACTCATTAAAGAGCGCAGACAGCTTGTCAAAGCTCGTTCAACGAGCTCGAGCTGTCTTGACAAGCCCCTTTCAATGCACGACATACTGCGAGACATAATCTTAATACCCTCTAACCAGGGTATCGCATACAGAATCCAATGCAGTTCTTGTTGTTGTCGTCAGCCCCCATCAGCGCGGCAGAATGTGGCCCCAACTCTGATGTCTTAGGCTGGAACTGTTGCTGCTGCCTGATGACTTGATTTGAAATTTGAAATGATATTTTAAGAAACTAATGCCGCTATAGCTCGACGAGAGACTCACTGCACTAGCATGCAAGCGCCTCTCTCTCCCCCTCTCTCTCTATCCCTGCCTCTCCATCTCTCTCTCTCGCTGTGCCCCTCGTCGCCTGCGCTGCCTTCCTTTCAGATCCCTCGTAGGCATGTTAAATGTCATTTAATAGTTGACAGTTGCACTTGCTGTTTGTTGTTGCTGTTGTGATTATTGCAGTTTATTATTTGGTCTGGTTTTTTTGCTGTATCTAGAAAAATTTATGTGTAGGTGGTTTTAAATTTATGTCGTCGTTGTCGCCGACGCCGAAACAAGTCGCGAAAAATTCTTTTGAATTTGTTTCGTTTTTCTTTAATAAAACTAAATTTTATTGCTTACACTAAAAATGCGCCGCACACACGTCGCTGATCATGATAATAATAATACAGCTGCTGCTAACGATGATCATGATGATGATGCTGATGATGACACTGATCATGATCTGCCTCGAGATGAGGATGATGCAGTCAGTGCAGTGTGCTCAAGTGCTGATCGCAATGCTTATTGATGACATCCTGTGAGAGGTTCGAGAGATCTACTAATAAAGAACAATGGAACAGAGCTAGATAAAGGTAGATACAAATATTATACGAGTATATCATATGCACCACATTGATATCAAGGAAATGGTAAAACAACAATAATATCAATAAGGTACAGCCATAAGAAGAAAGTTGCAGATGGAACTGCCAGACAAATATGACAAATCATTTATGCATAATAAGTAAGGGCAAAGTTAATGTACAATAGATCGTAAAGTGGCCCTACTTGCTTGGCTGAAGATATTCGTTTTAGCTGGTTTAGCCACAAATACTACGAGTCATTTTGGGGCATTAAAGAGTTCCAAAAGCCACGACTAATATCATAAAAAATAAAACCCATTGGGCAAACTGTTGCTTAATTGCCCAACTCAAGCGTCTCACAAGGGGAGAAAGAAGGAAGGGGATGCGGTGTATTTTCGCTGATCTGGCAGCGCCCGCGCATGCAAATGACTTGGCAAAAAATGGGTAAAATGGTATTTCGAACGGAGCTCTTGAACCTGATCTTTGACTTTCGGTTGGGCCGCTTATGTTGTGTCTTTAGAAAGTTTTTGGCAAATCATAAACGCGACTATCAAAAATGGCGCCACCAACCAACAGTGGCTCACAGCGGTCATGGATCACAGCGCACAGAGAGTTCGGCTCAGTTGAGTCAGTCGACTCAAGACGAGTCGAATTTGGTTTGGTTCCGTTCGGTTCGGCTAGGTTCGGTTCGGTTTGGCTTAATATTCAAATATGCCTCGTACAGTTGCCTCGAAGACTCGGATAAGCTGAGTCAGTCCCTCTGTCTGTCAGTCAGTCTATCAGTCAGTTTGTCGGGCAGCCAAGCGCGTAGGGTTCCGTCGTAGACCCTCCCCCTGGGTACGCATTAAATGCGCACAAGACTTGGGTTTTTTTTCTTTTGGTTTTCGGTTTTTGGGTCTTATCTAGGCGATGTTGGTGGTGCGGAGGCGCTTCGGCGATTCTCAAGTGCCACATTCCACCTGCTTTTGGGCGCAGCGAGGGCGCCATTTTGGAATTTCGTTTTCTGGACGAATGCCCCTAATATGAATTAACAAACACAAACACAATATAAACGTAAAAATTTCAAATTCGAAAAAAACAATTCCAAATGTTATGTTCATTGCCAGGCTTGGATAGTATGAATTGTTGTTTTAGTTTTATACATTTATTATTTTTTTTTTTGTATTTGGCTAATTAGCGTGGCCCATGGGAAATGCTCATGGGGAAATGCTCTTGGCCCGTAGCTCGTTTCCACCCGCGGCCCATAACCTAAATTTCTTTTGAAGCATTTATAATGCGACGCTGCTGCTTATTCATATCGTATCATGTTATTGTTGTTGTAGTGTTTCTATTATTATTTGGTTTATTTTTGCATAAATTAAATTTGACTGTAGATCAAGCGAGATGCGTTTAGTTGGCTATCAGATGTGGCAGAAAGCTATGCTTGGGCACAGTTAGAAGAGCGGGCAAAGAACTAAGAACGGTAGGGAAAGATATGGGACATATATCGTATACAGAACGGGATAGAAGATAATGAGAAAACAATGATTGTGTTTATATACTGAAAAATAATAGAGAATGAAGAAATAAAAGTGTAGATATAAGATATGAATAGTACGTAAAGATAGAACTTGTTCTTCTCTTTAGGTAGGCATAATTCATATACTAAATATTAATTAAAAACAAAAAAGTTTGATATAAATACAAGTATGAGTATAGATAAAATATATGTACAGAGGATGAGAGGATAGGGAATACTCTTAAGAGACTTTTCACTAGTCATGAGAATCATGAATCATCCATTTTATATAAAATACAGAAAGGAATCTTTGAAATAGTTTGCTATATTATAACAGACAAACTGTTCAGCTGTTGCGATATGCTCGCTCGTTATGCGCGTAGCGCATGTGCAAAGTTATTAAAGCGTAAATTCGAGACTATTATGATTATGTAGATATTTCTATATATAATATATATGTGTCTGTGTGTGTGTATTGTTTTAAGCTTTAGCGCTAGGTTCACACTATAACAAAAAATTAGTAATGTTTGTCTTTTGTTGCTGCTGCTGCTGCTGGTGTTGCTCGTATTTAGCGGGGCTGGCTGGGTTCAATGACTAATTTATGAAAGTTAGCCTGACTTGGCTTTTATTGGGCTACTGCCGGAAATTCATGTTGCCCCCAAGCGACATGCCTCTTTCCCCTTCCCCTGCCACGCTCGATGTAACACTCGCAGGCAAATAGTTAGATGAATTCAATTGAAAGTTATCAGAATCGTATCGCAAGAGAAGGTTTTCAATTGAAAATCTCAAGCGGCAATGCCGACAAGGACTTTTCCGGGAAGTGCCGAGACGATTTTCCTTATCTGCGGTCGCCAGTTTCGTGTTGACATGTGAAATTTCGCGCTCACTTGTTGTGCGAGGTTCCTTCTGCTGTTGTTGTTTGTTACCTGTTTGTTTGTTTGCTGTTTGCTTGTGGCTAACCTGCAACAGGTAATCAGGGCGTGTGCCGACAAAGTCCAGGATATCCTATTCTTGCATCACCCCTACTCCTTCCTCTCCCCTCCCTCCTTGCCTTCACACACACTTCGCCTTTGTCTGTGTGGCAATTTAATGCGGCTAATTGAGCCATAATGCCCCAAAAAATATCAGCGGCTCCATTTGCCACATTACACTCTGATGCGAAGGGGACTAAATCAATTTTTATGTCGCACTTTGCAGTTAATGTGGAGCGCCATAGATAGGGCGGGGGGAAGGGGCACCGATACCGATGGCGATGGCGATGCCGATACCGACAGTGGAGCTGTGTGTCCAGTGCGATGCGCCACTTACATTAAATATGCATCAAAAATTGATGATGATGCATTTTTAACGATTCGAGGAGCATTTTATGTCGTGCATTGACAAGATTCGACAGCGACGCGACTGCGACTGCCACAGGGACGGGAGTGATACAGTGATCCATCCATTCAAGCCACCATCCATCCATCAGTTGCCAGAGCAACTTGTCTTGATGCTGTTGCTGTTGCAGTTTGTGGCTCAATTTGATTTTGATGGCCTTTTGTGCTTTATTTCTTTTCTTACTGATTCGATTGTGTCAGGTTTTTATGTGAGTTTGTCAATGCGAACGCCCACAACACACACGCACACACACACACTCACGCACACACACGCACGTCTGTCTGCAGTTAGTACATGTCAACGTCGCTGGGTGGCGCTGCTAACGTTGCTCACACGCTGCGCGTCAGCCTGGACAGGTCGTAATTATTTTGTGGCCAAATTGAATTGAATTAAATTGTGTAGATGTTCAAGGGAAGCACCAGCAGCAGAAGCAGAAGCAGAGGAACAGGTAGTGAGAGAGAGAGAGAAGGAGAGAGAAGAAGGTGAACAGAAGTAGCAGCGAAAGAGAGAAGCCAAAGCAGCGCAAATGAACAACGAACTTTTTGGCCACAGTTGAGCGATTCTTTGGTGTCGTTGTCGTTGTCGCGACGATGTCTTATTCTTCTTCTTCTCGTCTTCAGTTGCTGCTGCTGCTGTTGTTGTTATTATTGCTCCTATTGTTGTTGCCGTGCTCATCGTCACTAGCCAGTGACGCCGCGGCTCACTTGCACCTGCACAATGACGACGCCGATGACGAGACGTAGTCGGAGTTGGAGTCAACGACGACGACGACGACGACGCCTAAGTATCTTTGCCAGTTGTTGTTGTTGTTGCTACTGTTGCCATGCCCAACTTCACTTCCAGCCAACTTGCAACAGCAAAGCGGAGGCAGCAGCAGCGCCTCAGAGCCAGAGCCAGAGCCATCAGCATTCGTGGCCACTGTCACTGTCAAGCGTAATCATAATTTATTGTAATTATTTTGTATTATTTTTTAAAATTGTTTTAATGAGTCGTCGCCAGCGTCGCCTCCTCCGTCGTCGTCGTCGTCGTCGTCGCTGCGATCGTTTTGGATTTCTACCTGATTTTCCAGCGACGCCACTGACGACAGCGATGTTCAGTTAATTTTACCGCAGTCACCTCGATCTGCCAGTAATTACATTATAGATACGACTACGTATTTCCATGTTATGATTACCGTTGCTTGCCACCACCAACAACAGCAGCAACAACAATAACAACAACAACAGCAGCAATTGCACTAACGACACTTTTCTGGCATTTTGTCAAACGAAATTTCATAATCGGAAGTGTTACTTCGTTTTCGCCGTGACTTCCAGAGTATGTGTGTGTGCGTGTGTGTCTCTTCACATTATTCGGCTACCATTACCGAGCACTTTTAATGAGCCTCAATTATTGAAATTTCCCGAATGCAGCGAAGCCATGCGAAGTGAAGAACTTCCTTACAAGCCTCATTCGACTGTGCACAGCGACATGTGATTGGAGTGTGCAGATAAAGAATGGAATAGTTTTAATTGCGATCGGATTGATGACTGACTTCCCACACTCACTACTTTGGCGGAAATCAAACGACTTCAATAAGGAATTTCATTTGAAATGGTTTCCATATTTATGAACAGATTTTCGACATTTGTTTTAGCTAAACTAGTTAAGTTTCTGATAACAATTGACTTGGATTACAGATTTTATATAGTTTGTATCTTTTTACCAAACTTGCTATGCATTTTGCATTTATAACTTCATACAAAGGAAACAAATGATATCTTAAATTTTTAATATAATATAAATTATAATAATAATACACAATTTGACATTTAAAACTAAAGTTTTTTGCTTTTTATTAGATTAGTAATTCCAAAATGTATCAAAAATCAGTTGCAAAGCAAATTCTGAGTCAAATTTCAGCCAATAAACAATGGGAATATAAGTTGTGTGTCATGCAGAACTATAAAGTGATATGTGAGGTTATACTACACATACATGTACTCATCTATGATATATGTGTGTATGTAGATATGTACATATGTAGAATTGCTCTGAGCATTGCGCAACTGCTGACAATTTTAGATGCTGATGCTGATGTTGATGCTGAGCTGTCGCTCTGTTTGACATCGCTGCATGTTGGGCACCTGTTGATCTTGTGCAAATATCAAATAGTTCTACGCTGAACAATAAGATCCCTTACAAAATCCACACACACACACACAGATACAGAGAGAGAGAGAGAGAGGGAGAGAGGGAGTCATTTGACTAAGCAAGTACACATGTTCAGTTTGATAAGCGCGTGTATTTTGTTTCCAGTTGTTTTTTTGTTTCTCGAATCGTTTGTTTGAACTTTATCAGGCAGGGCTTGCGTGCAAGGCGGGGGTGTTGTCAGTGTGTGTGTGCGAGCGTGTGTGTTGAGTAGTGTTGTTTAAGATTTCTGGCTTTGATGTGGGCTAGCATGTGTATCGGTGTGAGTGACGATAAGATAGTATGAAGGAAGCAAGGGAGAGAGGGCGACAATTGGTTGGCTCAGCCTCAGACCGGGAGTCAGCGGCAGCAGCAGCAGCAGCAGCAACAGCAACAGCGTCGGCGGCAGCGACTGCGACAGAGCTGCACTGCATGCCGAAGTAATGAGGCTGATTCCAGGAATAAGTTGTGATTTCGTTCAAATACTTGGTTAGTTGCCAGCCCGCCCGACCCAAGAATAAATAACAGATATCTAAACCAACGCGCCACAGCCACAGCTACGGCAACCGCAATCGCAGTTAAACAAGATCTGAAACCGACTGTTTACATCCTGATAATACCCCACGATCCGTCAAATGCCCGAAAGATGCTTGAGAGATACGCAAAGTCAATAAGATTGCAGCATCAGCAGGAAACTGTATCTGTATCTGTATCTGTATCTGTATCTGTATCTGTATCTGTATCTGTATCTGTATCTGTATCTGTATCTGTATCTGTATCTGTATCTGTATCTGTATCTGTATCTGTATCTGTATCTGTATCTGTATCTGTATCTGTATCTGTATCTGTATCTGTATCTGTATCTGTATCTGTATCTGTATCTGTATCTGTATCTGTATCTGTATCTGTATCTGTATCTGTATCTGTATCTGTATCTGTATCTGTATCTGTATCTGTATCTGTATCTGTATCTGTATCTGTATCTGTATCTGTATCTGTATCTGTATCTGTATCTGTATCTGTATCTGTATCTGTATCTGTATCTGTATCTGTATCTGTATCTGTATCTGTATCTGTATCTGTATCTGTATCTGTATCTGTATCTGTATCTGTATCTGTATCTGTATCTGTATCTGTATCTGTATCTGTATCTGTATCTGTATCTGTATCTGTATCTGTATCTGTATCTGTATCTGTATCTGTATCTGTATATGTATCTGTATCTGTATCTGTATCTGTATCTGTATCTGTATCTGTATCTGTATCTGTATCTGTATCTGTATCTTGTATCTGTATCTGTATCTGTATCTGTATCTGTATCTGTATCTTGTAAGCTTCACTTCATTCGAAACATCTCTGTCTCTCCTCTTTCTCTCTCTCTCTCTGCCTCTATCTCAGCCTTATTTACTCATGATTGTCGCCATCGTCGTGCTGGGCTCATTATTTTTATGGCTCTTTGTGCCCAGAGCTTCTACCAAAAGTGATCTAAATCTATTGACTGAGCTCCCAGAGAACCTCCTCCCTCCCCCGTGAGTTGAGGCCCCGCAGCCGAAGTCGGAATTGGAGTTTGAGCCACTGCTGGCCGCGCCACCTGAGAACCTGGCAACAAGCGAATGGCTTGTTATAATTTTTATGACGCTTTTTGCTGCCGCATTTCTGGCTAACTATTTATGCCGGCAGCAACAAGAGCAGCAGCAGCATTCACTTATATTTTTATTGTTATTCATGCATAATGCCAAAAAGATAAATAACAAATAAATTTCTTACTGCGCGAGTATAGAGTACTCAGAGCTAAGCCCACAGCTACACCAGGTTCCCGCCTGCCTCGACTCGGCTCGGCTCGACTTGGCTCTGTGTGGTAATTATTAATAAATGCTGCTGCTGCTGCTGCTTTTGGCTTTCCCCTCCGCGCCTCCGCTCTCTAATAATATTCACGCTTCGCTAAACATTGAAGAAAACTTAAAGACTCTTGCGACTGGGACTGCGACTCGAACTGAAACTAGAACTAAGACGACGATGGTGATGGCGATGGCGATGGCGATGGCGACGGTGAATAGGCCTGGGCCATGCCCTTAACGCGGCAACCGACAACCTACAACCGACAACAGACAACAGACAAGCAACAACCGACAACCAATTGTCTTTTGGCATATTTTCAAGTTGAACGCTCGGCAATTTTTTTCTCTTCTCTTCTCTTCTCTTCCCCTCCCTTCTCTCCGCTGTGTTGTTTCTGCTGCTTCCTTCTACCATTTCTAGAGATTTTCTAGTGCGATTAAGCGAAAAACGAAACAGTCTCATAAAAAATATCGCTGTGGCTCAGCGCCTGTCTCTACTATGGCTTCTGTGTGTGTGTGTGAGTATGGATAACAATCAAAGCTCAGCACATATATACAAACATACACATAGTCAAAGTAAGAGAGCTATCGAGAGAGGGGGGCTAGAGGGGGGTTAAATTAAAAATGGTGGCTGTTATTGCGTTGTCGTTAGGCTTGGGCCCAGATCTTGCAGCAAATTGGAGCTGCCTGATGAGTTCAATGGCAAATTACGCTGTGGATTGCATGTGGATGGTATGTTGCGTGATCGGACTGTGGGATGTGCCAGGCAAGTGACGATCGAGTTAAAGATTACATTCGTTTTTGGGATTACACAAATAGCAGAACATGCAATAGAGAGATGGCAGAAACTGCAGCATAACTCTTGTGGATGCTATGTGGATTGCATCCGTATTTTAGCAGGACTGATTGCGTTACGTATTTCAAGTTTTATATACATTTCCTGTGTGGTTTCCAAGTGCATTGCATTGTTACTGCACTCTGTAAGTTAACTCAGTTGTATGAATTTGTCATCATCAATATACTACATTTCCTGTGTGGATTCCAAGTGGAACGTAGGCCACCTCTCTTCTTTACTCACTCGTATACGAATCATGTTCGCATAGCATTGACACATGTCAAAATTTGCCTGTCAACTGACAAGAGTGAGCAACGCTTCAATAACTCAACTGAAAGGCTGAAAAGCGGAATAAAACTGAACAATTGAAGTGAACTGAAAGGCCGTGCAACCCTGTTGAATGCGTTCCACATGCTGCCAAAATGCAAATCCAACGGCCACGCTCTCTGGGCCACTGGCTGCCTGCTTTACATATTGACATCATCATTTTGCCAAGAGACGACAAACTGTCAAACAAAACAATTGCTGTCAAATTTACTACAAAAAGCGGGCGCTGAAAGCACAAGCGGGTGAAGAAACAGAAGAGAAAGAGAAGGAGAAAGAGAGAAAAAGGGAATACTTACTCGATGGCAAAAAATTGAGCTGTCAGTATTTTTATGGGGCAGGCGAGAAGCAATTTCAACATATCAATAAATTTTTGACAATTTTTCTGTAAGTTGGCAGCGACAGTGAGACAGACAGAGAGTGTGAGTGAGGGAGACAGAACAGGGAAGCGAGAAAAAAAAAACCGAAAACGTAGGAACACCTTTTCAATAAATTTGCTACAACTGTCAGGCGAAACAATGTCATTGTCACGCTGGCGCTGGAGAACGAGCGACCTATAAACCTGTCACTGGGACCATGGGTCGACCTCGGCGCAGGACGAAGACGATGACGATGACAACGACGACAACAACAACAACAGGGACGACGACAAGGAAGACATTATTGTCGCTAAACAAACGATCAAATGGCAATTTAAAAGTTTTTATTTAACACTAAATCACCCACACCCCGCACAAATGAGACGCCATCAACAGGGTCTCATCCCAGCCCACAAACCCCCTTACCCCTTCCCTCCCCCTGTACTGCCTTGCACCCACTTCACCCTTTGGCGGCCACCTGACGCGCGCGTTCGCTTTCTTTTTCAATTTCGAACCGTTTCGACGGGCGGGCTGGCAACCCTTGCGCGATTTTCAATAACTTGTAGTGAAAGCAGCCGAACAAAAGGCGCAAAAGTTTAGCGAGTTAAATTATGAGGTTGTTTCTGTTTCTGTTTCAGTTGCTGCCACTGTTTCGCTACTCCTTCAATGTGTTTCTTTTTCATTCGCTCCTCCTCTCGTCTCGTCTCGTTCGGTTTGCTTTTCTTTACTTTCCATTGACTGCCTGACTTCTGACTCCCTGTGGAATTTAAGCGCTGTTGTTTCCTTGCATGCATGAAAAATTCTTTAAAAAATAAAAAAAAGGACGAACACGAGGTCGGTAACAAGGACGGGAACAGCAACGAAGAGGGGGACGAGGTTGACGCTGATGACGACAAGTGTAAATAAGAAGTAAGCGACGGGGTGGGGTCGGTGCGCATACTGCTATTGATAACTGTGCAGCACTTTAAGCTTGGGAATACGACATGTTTACAGCGATTTGTCGAACTTAAGAGATTGTGTACGTAGAAATTGATTTAACTTGTTGAGATCACCATCGAATTGAATATGGAGACAACTAGAGACTTCGATTTAAAACAAATTAGTCTATTATGTTTATCGAAATGTGCTTAAAAGGCAGAAGAAAACATTTGCTATCCCATAAGGTATACCTACGATATGTACTGAATATATGAATAACACAGGCCCACAAAAAAAAAAAAGTGTCATGATCTGGGTAAGCGGCATATGCAGTTATATGTATTTTGCGTCGCTGAATCCGAATTAGAGGTCAGAATTTCGCCATCACGTCTGGACTTCGACATAACCTCACAAAACTGAAAAACCTTAAAATATCCCCCAAAAGATATAGATTCCTGATCTGAGCATGCGATATATGTTTTATCATGTATTTTGTCCTTCTAAGTCCGAATCCGATGTCAAAATTTACGTAGCACGTCTGAGTTTCGACTTAACCTCAAAAAACTCTACAAATTTTTGAAACCCAAAAAAATAATGGGGGGTCGTGATCGGGTCATGCGATATATGTTTCTATATGTATTTAGACCTTCCGAATCCGAATCCAATGTCAATATCAGCCAATCAGGTCTGAATTTCAACATAACCTAAAAAATTTTTGAAAAACTTCCAAAATTTTTGACTTTTTTTATTATTGGAGTAGGGTGTATTCAAATTTAATATAAAAGAAGCTTTCTTTTTGAATATACCCCCTTTTGAGCATTATTTTATCAGTATTCAAAATTGGTTCATATGAGTAATGATTTATTACTTCAAAACTGTATTTTAACTAACAAAAAACATAAATTATATACGTAATTCAACATATTAGCACAAATGCAGTAATAAATTATCAAAAAATTCAAAATTTTGGAAGTTTTTCAAAAATTTTTTAGGTTAGGTTGAAATTCAGACCTGATTGGCTGATATTGACATTGGATTCGGATTTGGAAGGTCTAAAAACATATAGAAACATATATCGCATGACCCGATCACGACCCCTCATTATTTTTTTGGGTTTCAAAAATTTTTCGAGTTTTTTGAGGTTAAGTCGAAACTTAGAAGTGCTATGTAAATTTTGACATCGGATTCGGACTTAGAACGACAAAACACATGATAAAACATATATCGCATGCTCAGATCAGGAATCTATATCTTTTGGGGGATATTTTAGGGTTTTTCAGTTTTGTGAGGTTATGTCAAAGTCCAGACGTGATGGCGAAATTCTGACCTCGGATTCGGATTCAGCGACCCAAAATACATATAACTGCATATGCCGCTTACCCAGATCATAAAACTTTTTTTTTTTTGTGGGCCTGTGTAATCAACAGGCGAGTCCATATAGCCTTGTCTTTCGGTCTGTATGAACACCTATATCTCAGAGACTATATGATATAGAGACTCTAAACTTTG
Organism: Zaprionus capensis; assembly: GCA_018903675.1. NCBI lineage: Eukaryota > Metazoa > Arthropoda > Insecta > Diptera > Drosophilidae > Zaprionus > Zaprionus capensis. The sequence goes on along the minus strand of JAEIFN010001073.1, from coordinate 7,299,249 downwards.
TTACAACAACTGTAGTGATTGATGTTTCAGTTTTAATTTTTATTTATGCTTGTAGGAGTATCTTAGCATGCGTTGAAGGAATATTCTTCTTTTACGTTATATTCATTTCTCGAATATTTATTTCAGACTAAAAACATTATTATTTCAGAATAACAAAAAGAAACGTAAAAATTTTCACTGGAGATGAAAAATCATAGAAAATAGCAGCTAATATATATGGTATGTGTGTGAAGGTGTATGTGTGTGTGTGAGTACCTAAATCAAATTTAGATGTGCTTGTTTCATTTACAGAGTTTGCACGAAATTGAAAACCTCCGGGTTCGAGTTGACAACATTTTTAAACTTGTCGGGGAAACTTTCGCGTATCTCCTTGACAAAGGCACTGGAGCTGCGTTTGATGTCCTCCTCGGGCAGTTTCTTGTACAGCGCGTCCAAGGTGATAGCAAGAATCTGCTCGAGGTATTCGATCACAATCGGGCGATTCTGCTGGGATACGATCAAAGTAGTTCCTTATTTTCCTAGAAAGAGTTATGCATAAAATATATCATAATATTATACTATTACAATACATATACTATACATATACTATTATATTATACAACAAAGTAACAATGTTTAAAAAAGAGCATTAATAATAAATTAAATTATAATAGTGAATAATTATACCTGATATTAAATATATGATATTTTATTAAAGGCAAATACATATAAATATATATTATTTATACATATACATATACATATACATATATGTACATATATGTAATATATGTTTTCTTGGTTCAATTTCCCGCTGATGAAATCTAAATGTTTTCTAGAATATTTAGATTCTAGAATATCTTTAGCTAGCGTGTTTAAATACTTTGTGAGTAACTTTCTAATTGGAATCTGCTACCATTTGCTGGGAAACCTGACCGCGGCCAATTGACCAGTCAAAGGTTCTATTGTTCTGTTCTGCATTACAAGCATTATGTAGTATGTGTGCATGTGTATGTGTTTGTGTGTGTGTGTGTATGTAGGTGGTATATATTGCCACTCATCCTGGCAGGGCTGGCGTTGCCGTTGCCGCCGCCGCCGTCGCTGCTGCAGTTGCTGCAGCAACAATTGCCGTCACGCTTCGTTGACTGACAACAACAAGAACTGGGAGTAGGATGATGATGACGATGTTGTTGTATAGGGCTGATTGAAAGATTATTTTGCACTGATAACGCTAAAAATGTATGGTTGGATGGTTGACCACAAACCACCACCATCACCAGCAGCAGCAGCAGCAACAGTAGCAACAGAGGCAGCACCACCACCACAGCAACAGCAACAGCAACAACAAAAGTCAAATAGAGCGAAGCAGGCGCAGCGCTGCACAAAAATTGCAGTTCGAAAATTGTTGCGCTTTCGGTTTGCGTGTTTTCTCATTTTGCATTTTGCATTAAGCATTTTATATTCATTGCGTTCTTGTCTGTTGTCCGCTGTGTCCGCTCTGTCTGCCGTCATCAATTCGCAATGCATTTCCCACATTTTCGAGCGGCGCGGCGACCATCATCATTAATAATATTGAAAAGCCCTAATTACGCTTAAGTGGCCCAAACGAGGCAGCTCCTCTCTCGCTCTCTCTCTCGCTCTGTCCCTCTCCCTTGCTGTGTGTGTTCATCATCGAACTTGGCCAAAGGGTGCTCGAGAAGACTTGCCACTTGAAGTTGCCACAGCTGAGTTGCTATTCGGTTCTGTCTCGCTCGTTGCGTAAATCATTTTTCCCACCCCTAAAAGGTGAGCAGAGCGCGGCCTACTACACCTGCCCGAAGGTGCCACAGGTTGTGCAGGCTGTGGCAGGCTCTGCAGGTTGCGCAGGTGCATACAACGGCAGCGGCAGCGGCAGCGGCACCTTGACCCGATGATGATGATGATGATGATGGCATAATGAAATCATTTATAACTTTTCTTCCTTCTAGACACAGTCGCACAGTGCGTGTTGCTGTTGTTGTTGTTCTGCTCTTTGTTATGTGGTCTGTTTGTAAGTAGTTTTTCCTCCTCTCCGTCCTTTCATTGATAAGCCAGAGCTGCAGTCGCACGTGGCAACTGCGCAGCTGCGCCAGCTGATGAGCTGTTTGGGGGTGCAGCAGGACAAGTGCAACGCAGTGAGCATTCCCTTTCCAATCAGGCTATGCCGATAGATTATGATAGAAATACCAACACATACGCACACATAGTTACCCCATAGTTCAATCAAATTGTGAAGTAAATATCGAGGGGATGACGATGTTATACCCCCTTGAGTCAGCCTGGTCTGGCTGAGCTCAGTGGGACTCATTTTCCTTTCCGTTGTGGAATCGAAGCAGGCCACATTAGTTAGTTGTACAAAAACACAGAGGCTTTTAAAATTCCTGATATTATTTAAGTGTTTTGGGACAAAAACAAAATAGTAAATTAAAAAATAAAAATATTATTAAGTGCTTTCGGAATAAAATCAAACAAATTCTCAATATTTCGAAATTCTGCGCATATCGCCTAAAAACACACACAGTGCCAAATGGCAAAAATAACATCGCCGAAAAACATGAATACCGAAATATGGAACTCATCGAAAATGGCCGGAACGGGGGTGCACTTAAGGCGCTCACCAAGAACTTGGCCAATCAATTGACGCTCAATCGTTCGGAAATGAAACGGGTTGTGGCCCGCGTCATCTCCGAGCGACACGGACAGGGCGATGTGGGCGACTACAATGGTCACATGTTCTTCGTGAAGCCGGAACGCATCGACCTAACCGAACAGATCACACACTCCAAGGAGGCATTCGATGACATGATCCAGCAGAAGCGCATGCGCCTCTGCTCCTCCCGCAACAATCTGTACAGATCACCGTCCCACACACGTTCGCGCTCGCTTAAAATGACAATGCGCAGCCCCGCGGCAAACAAGAGCCTCACGGGCGTGATCATCGATCAGCGGCACCTGCCCAAGCGGGGCAATCCACCCGAGATTGTTGTGCAAATAGCCAAGGGCAAGTCCCGTGGCCAGTCCAAACGCATTCCGGTCACCCTGTCGCCGCCTCCCGTCCGTGGGAAATCAACGATACGACGACTACCGTCGCGCAGTAAGTCCCTGATAATTGGCAGCAAGGCCAAGCTAAAGGTTAGTTCCAAGAAGAAGCCGCTCAAGGCGAAGTTTGTCAGGGTTGTTCAGCATGCAAAGAAGCCTGTGGCCGCCAGCAATCATCGGCTGCAGGAGCAGCACAAGCAGCAGCAACAGCTGCAGCAATTGCAGCAACTGCAGGAGCAGCAGCAGGTGAAACTGGAGCAGCAGCTGGCGAAGCTGCAGCCACCTGAATCCACTCCCAACAATGGGCAGAGATTGGAGGCAGGAGCCAAGGCTACGCTTGCTGTGGAGAAGGCACAATCGCTGGTGGAGGAGTTGGCAAACAGTTCGGTGACACTGTGCCACGAGAAGTCAATGGCGGCTGTGCAGCCTGTTGTCATCAAGAAGAAGTCCAACAATCTGCTCAAGAAGAAATACAGCAGCAAAATGCTGCCCAAGTCGAAGAGCAAGATCATCAACAGGAAGAAGAAGCTCTACCACAGCAACAACAGCAACAGCAACCACCACCACCTCCACCACAACAACAACAACAACGTCAACAACAATTATAACAGCAACAACAGCCATATCAGAAACAACAACAACTCCAACAAGAACAAAAACAAAAGCTATGGTAACAAGAGCTATAGGAACAACAGCTTTGGCTTCAAGAATGCTGGCAACCGTCTGCAGGCTGGTGGCCTCATGGCCGAAGCTTCGAAACTGGGCATCCGTACACCTGCAATTGATCGCTACACCAAATACTGGCGACATCCGTATCAGTTTCCCGGCGGTGCCGGCGCCACACAGATGTACGACACTGCACGGGAAAAATACGCTGTGGCCAGTGCCAAAGCCAAGTTGCTGGTGAGGCGCAAACAGGTTGCGGCAGCGCTCTACACGAACTTCCAGCGGCAGCAGCAGTCGAACATGAACCTCAGACGGATACGGAAGAAGCAATCGCGGGCACGTCTAATCAGGCAAATGAAACGCGATGAAGCTATCGATGATCCCGATAATCTAGATGTGAACAGCTCCAAGCGCTGCTTAAAGCGTCGCAAACGCTCCTACAAGATCAGCGCACGCCTGGAGGCGCTGGCCAAGCCGGTACATCGAACCAAACTGAAGTCATCATCAGTGCATCATCACAATCTTCGAGCAGATGTCTCCATCCCAAGCAGCTTGGGCAGCATGGCCAACCTAAAGCGGGGCACCTCGCGCTCTGGCCTCACTCCGGCCAAGCGGAATCTGACTCTAGCCTTCTTCAACAAGGAGGAGTCTGGGCACAGTCCGCGCAGTCGTCGCAGTGCCATCTGGAGGTAAACGGGATCGCATTCGCAATCGCAATGCCTTCCAGTGCCTCGGTACCTCTTAGCCCCTACGGCTTAAACCTGAACCTGCCACGGATCACACATGGTTTGATGCATGAGATCCCCCTCCCACTCCGCCTTGTATTCGATTTTAACAAGTATTCAAATAAATAATACAGTTAAAGTGACTCCACAAACTTTTAGATTTTACCAAATGATCCAAAATAAACCAAACCGATCTATTTAATCATCTTTTGTAATCTGCAATAAACTAACTTTGTGCAAATGCATTCAACAGGCAGAAGAAACTGGCGAGAAAGGCTCTACGAAGTCTTTATCAATGGCTGAATTGATTGATTCGTGTTTGTCTGTCTGTATGAACATCGAGATTCCAGCGAATATGAAAACTAGAGATACAAAACTTCTCAGACGGTTTCTATATACAATTCGAAGATAAAGTATATTTTAATCTAAGTAAATCGATAATTTAGGATTTCTAAAAACAGTGTTTAATTCTCATTTTTGTCTTTTGCATACGCATAGATTACTATCATATAAATCTATCCCTGAAATGCTTTTTATACACTTGATAGGAGTTTGCAACGTGCCTTAGAAGACATCTCCAACCCAATAAAGTTGGGATCACCATCGAATCGAATATGGAGACAACTAGAGACTTCGATTTAAAACAAATTAGTCTATTAAGTTTATCGAAATGTGCTTAAGGCAGAAGAAAACATATGCTATCCCATAAGGTATACATACGATATGTACTGAATATATGAATAATTAACAGGCGAGTCCATATAGCCTTGCCTATATCTCAGAGACTATATGATATAGAGACTCTAAACTTTGTTACAACAACTGTACTGATTGACGTTTTAATTTTAATTTTTATTTATGCTTGTAGGAGTATCTTAGCATGCGTTGAAGGAATATTCTTCTTTTACGTTATACTCATTTCTCGAATATTTATTTCAGACTAACAATATTATTATTTCAGAATAACAATAAGAAACGTAAACATTTTCACTGGAGATGAAAAATCATAGAAAATAGCAGCTAATATATGTATATGGTATGTGTGTGAAGGTGTATGTGTGTGTGTGAGTACCTAAATCAAATTTAGACGTGCTTGTTTCATTTACAAAGTTTGCACGAAATTGAAAACCTCCGGGTTCGAGTTGACAACATTTTTGAACTTGTCGGGGAAACCTTCGCGTATCTCCTTGACAAAGGCAATGGAGCCTTTGGTGTCCTCCTCGGGCAGTTTCTTGTACAGCGCGTCCAAGGTGATAGCAAGAATCTGCTCGAGGTATTCGATCACAATCGGGCGATTCTGCTGGGATACGGTCAAAGTAGATCCTTATTTTCCTAGAAAGAGTTATGCATAAAATATATCATAATATTATTATTATATTATACATATACTATTATATTATACAACAAGGTAACAATGTTTAACAAAGAGCATTAATAATAAATTAAATTATAATAGTGAAGAATACCTGATATTAAATATATGATATTTTAATAAAGGCAAATACATATAAATATATATTATTTATACATATACATATACATATGTAACTATCAAGAACTTTGCGAATGATCTCTTCAGGCCCTTCTCTTGTGGTACTCTTCAGTAAAACTTTCGCAATGCCAGTTGCCGTTCGCGAGCCAAAAACGCGTTGGCTTGAAGGGAGTTCGGAATCATTTAAGCATTGCGGTGTGAAATTTCACACCGATTGCAATAAAAATTCAAGCGCCCAGCAGCAGCAACAACAACAACAGCAGCAGCAACAATAAAATGAACTGTGGCAAGAGAAAGGCGCTACATTGAAACCGAATCAATCAAACCGAGGAGCGATCGTGGCCAGTCGCCCTAACAGGGACCCAAAACATTGTCGACATCTGCGCGCATGCGCTCACGCCGGATGTGAATGTGCCTCCGATCCGGGCGTGAGACAGAGTGAGAGATACAGTTGCAGCACAAGAGGGAGTAGAGGGGGAGGGGTAGAGCACTGCTAATGGTGTCACTAAGTACGCCGCAAAGCAGACCGAACCGCACCGGACGCAGTGGTCGCCCTCAAACGAATGATCATCGAATGGAACCAATAAAAGTCGCCTTCATTGTCTTTATTTGCGCGGGTCGAGCACAGCCTGCACCAAGTGTGAGTACCCATACTGGCACTCACACTCACTGGCACTCACACTCACACTCATTTCCATTAGCATTTCATTCAATTTGCATTTCGTTGGCCCACAGTGTGCAGCGTCTACGCTTCAATGAGCTTGCGGGTAAATGGCTGGGGAGTGGGGGGTGGCACAGAGAAGGTACGCGGAAGGGGGGAGTGTGGGGAAGGGGGTACGGTGTGCGGGTGTGAGTACAGACAGGCGAAACAATTCAATTGTCCGGCTGGTTGAGTTTTTGGTGTTGACTTTCGTGTTTCGCTTTGCTTTGTTTTTATTTTGTCTTTTGTTATTGTTTTTGTTTTTGTTTTCATTTGCCTTGTCCGCTATTCGTCGCGCTACATTGCAGATGACACATTAGCGATGTGACAAGTTCGATAATTAATTCGATGACGTTGCCGGAATTGGATCAGCCTGGTCACTGATGTTGCAGCACAAAGTCAATTCAAATTGGAACTGCTCCCCCGTTTGATGTGCACTTCGCACTTCTTCCCACTCTCTTCCCTCCTCCAGCTCCCCCGCTTGCCCGCATATCGCAACCGGTCAGCGCACACGCTGTAATGGAAATGTTAATTGTGTCTGCAATATTTTTTCCAATGAAACATTTTTATGTTAATTCGAAAAATTGTTTTACAACCAATTAACTTGGCCAATGCACCAAAAAGATCAACGGACAAGATCGACCAGGCCAAGCGAGGGTGCGAGCGCAACAGTGCGAGGGTCATCAGGGGTATGTGAACTGTGCTGAAGGGGCAGAGGAAGATGGAGAAGGAAGGGGGGCAAGGCGATCGCATTGCATGCCGCACGCCGTTGGGAATTTCATTATGCGACTGTCAGTTAGTTCCGACCAGGAGTCAGCCAGCGGGCAGGCAGGTGTAGCAGCCACTGCTGCTGCTGGTGGTGGTTCGCCAAGGGTCGCATTTACTGCGGGTCTTCTGCGGCGACTCGCTCTAAATCAATCAAGCGCAGCAAACGCCAAAAACACAAACAATTTCAATTAAAATGCCAACGTAGTCCGCTCTTCGATCTGCCTCCCCTCCCTTCCCTTCGAGACAACGTTGTAAATGGCGCGCGCGCGCACACGCTACAGGTGCGATTCCACGCAGCCGCGACCTGACCTGGCCACTGCTGCGGTCGTGTCATGTAATTAGGAAGTTACGACGAGCTGCCGCGAGGGTCAAATCCAACGAACGATCGATCGATCGATCCATCCCTGGGCGAATAGAGTCGTAGCACAGACACAGCTGCCAGGCTAAGGATAAGTAAGGAGAAGTGGGCAGCGGCAGGGGTGCTTCAAGTGGTCATTCATGATGTGCATCTTTTGGGGGCAGGAGGAGGGGAGCAAGTTGGAAACTTTCCCAGGCCAAAGATCTTCATTAGTGGTGCGTTGCCAGTGCGACTATCGGGGCTGCTAGATCAGCTCTGCACTGCTCGACATCCTTAGAGAATTATGATTTTCGCGAAAGTCTCCTGACGGTGCCCCCCATTTCCCCCTGTTGCCACTGCCCCTGCCCTGACCTACAGATGATATACGATGCTCTCTATGCGAGTGACTCCAATGCTCGAGCTAATCTTGCGACGAGCATCGCAGTCACGTTGTCGCGTTGTTCGCTTCGTTGCTTCTTCTTCGGACTGCTTTGGTGTCTCTCTTTCTATGCTTATGTCTGTGTGTGTGTCTCTCTATGTGTGCGATTTTCGAGGCGGCGTCCACGACGACCACGCACTGAACTGGGCTCTCTTCTATGAATCTATGGAAACTAGGCAAGCTAATTGCCGCGCGTCAACGTATAGGTGAATTATTATATAGAAGCCATAAAAAAATTATAGCCAGCTGACGGCTCAGCCCCACTCGCTGATCGCTAGCTGGCGATAAACCTGGCAGCAGCAGCAGCGACAGCAGCGCAAAATCAGAGCTCGTTAAAAAAGAAAACAAAACAAAAACAATCTCAAGTTGAACCAATCAAAAGACGCGCCGTCGACGTCGTCGCCATAAAAGCAGCGCCAACAACAAGAAATTATTAAAAACACATACAGACATGTGCTATAAAAGTATATACAATACACAGAGAGCCAGCGATATGTAAAGTTGGGGAATCATTTGAGATTCTTTGACGTACATCAAAATTGGGTAACGCTCGACAAAATTGTGAAAATGAGCTGCGACAGTCTCCTATACATATGTATATCTCTTGTAGTATTGTATATAGTATATACTTCTTGGTCTTCGCATGCGAAGTTAGCGGAGTTAGGAACTTGTATTGAAAGTTCATTGTACGGTACAACGCGGTTGGAGTCAACCGTCATTAAAACTTGATCTATGACCCATTGTTCTGGCCGCCTTTCGGAAGTTGCTTTCCATTGGTTGTCGCTTGCTCGAATTTCTTTTTGTGTTCGCATGGATTTGGCTCTAAAAGGGGCAACAAGTAAGACAGCCAGAGAGAGGAAGAGAGAGTGAGTGAGAGAGGGAGCAAGATTTGTGGGCTGTGCCAGTTTGAACTGCTGATTTTAATGTGAGTCTAAAGTTTCTCGATATTTCCGCTAATGATCGTCAAGTCAGTCGACTGTTCTTAGTTGACTTTAAATAAATAAATAAATAAATAAAAAACTTAAGTTTATATACGACTGATCTTTGTGTATTCTCTCACTAGAATTTGTATTATTTTCATAGTTTTTTTACTGGTATCCTAAGTACGCGAGTTTATAGCAAGTTTCTTGACAATATCGTCTCAGTTCTTCGACCCGGAAACAGCAGCTCAGCTTGTACTTGTACATTTATGCAGAAATACTCGCAATTTGCTTTGCTTTTTGCACTCTTCCGTCTTCTCCTCCTCCTTCTCACTGTTCTATTTGTTCGCGAATTTTCTCCATTCTCCATTCTCATGAACATCAGCATGACTCCTCCACTTTTGGGACATCGCTTGGCCGCTCTACCGATGTTTTCTGCGAGACCTCCAGTTGGCGTCTTAAATGCCCATTAAAACGAACCACTCAAGCGAGAGAGAGAGACTCAAGAACCGGGCCGGGAAGCAGGCTTATACCGCTTATTAAGCCAAATCATAACTTAATCTATACTCGGCTAATGGTAAAGTGAATTGGCTGCTGCTGCTGCTCAGCACAGCTGTGGCTCCTCCTCGACGGGTCGATGCCTCGCTTCGCTTTATCAATTATTTCTTATACACATAGATTTTACAATATATGTATTACCTGATCTCCCTCCCCCCTCTCCGCCCGCACATGCATATTTATAGGTGGCAGCAAAATTTTTGCCCATATTTTACACGTTCATAATTTTTACATTGTTCTATCACGCGAATCGCGTCGTTCGCGTTCACGTTCACGTTCACGGCTTCCTTGATGTATGGTCTCTGCTAGCCAGTCTCATTCTCCACTCTCCACTCACTCTGTGTGTGTGTGTGTGTGCCTGTGTGTGTGTGTGTGTGTGTGTGTGCCTGTATGTGTAATGCATACTCCATTGCTTCCAGTCATTATGCCTTCGGGCATAAATCAGTAGCGAAAAAATGATGACGGCGCCGCTTGTTGAGGTCTAAGAAGTGCTCCGGCCCCTTCCCCCTCCCCCACTCTCCATCTCTATCCTTCTGCTCTGCTTCTTATCACTATCTCTTTTGCACTGCCTTGGAGAGCGGGACCAACTGAGACGTCGCATGTGTTACAATTTGAATTATTAGTTGTTGTTACTGTTGTTGTTGTTGTTGCTGTCGGTTCTTTAGCTCTCCGATTGCCCTGGCACCTGCACCTGCACCTCGTGCAGCCCCATAGCGCCATATATCGTCCACATTGTCGTCGTCGTCTTTGGTCTTATAGATTGGCGTTGTTTGGCTTGCTCGCATCGTGTAATGTGTGCGGTAAATAGCAGCAATTGGCTCGGCCCTGCCCGTCTGGCCCCCCCTTCTCTACCCGTCAGTGGGTTGGCCCAAGTGCTGCCACTTCAATTGGAGCATTGACTGATTGCTCTAGCTGTAGGAATACATTTTTCTAGGGCGCAGAGATGGAGCCTTTTATTTTGGCAGTTCTATAAAATATAAAGATTGATTTAATGATCTGGTTTGACAAGTTGGTAAGTATCAATGCAGAAACCCTTAGAGAGATCTTATGCTGTGGAGAACAGCTTGAATTTTATTTTTATTTATTTAATTTTATTTAATTTAATTTATTTTAATTTAATTTAATTTAATGTCGACTAATGGCAGTCGACTGGAAAAAGGGTTACAATAAAAATTAAGAATAAAAATTAGTTACTTTAATAATAATTTTTTAAAAGGATGAATGTAATGAAATGTAAATGTAAATGAATTAAAAAATTATTAATATTTTATTTTATTTAAATTAAAATTAAATTTAAAAAATTAAAATTTAAAATTTAAATTTTGCTTTATTCTAGTTTAAATCTAAAACGAAAGTGTTGAAATGATTGTGCACATATTCAATAAGAAGGCAGAAGGCATGCCTCGGTATAGAGTAGGTACTTCATTAAGGTACCTCTGCATGTTACATACGCATGTTATGCCTCATTAGAGAATAGGCACTTCATTTAGGTATCTATTCATTGCATTAGTTTCTTTTCATAACTCTATATCTCTCTCTTAATCTTCTCTAGAGTGGCATAAGAAAGCCTTTCTCTCTTTCCGAACTTCCGCTTCATATCCTGAGTTATTTGCTGCAACTCTTACACCCGTAAACACTCAATACAATGATCAGTTTGTTTCTCAAGCCTCAGCTGAAAATGAAGCTTAATGCAAATCAGTTCATTGCCTAACTCACACACACACATACACACACACATACAGACGAGACCAGCAAGTGGACCATTAATTAATGCTGCTAATATTACCAACTAACTAAGCTAAGCAACCACTAAACCAGCGAATGGTGAAGCCAAAGCGCAGCAAAGTTCAAACAAAGCAGACGCCGTAACTTGCCAGTGGGGCGGGTGGTGGCGGGGTACCACGACATGCCCGTATAGAGGGGGGGGGGATGGAAGAAGGTTAGTGCGGGGCTGGTTACGCTGAGGTCTCGAAGCGCAATCAGCGCATTGCCCACAGCATATTCGGGGTATATTCGGAATTAGTTGTTATTGTTGTTTTGTTATTTTGTTGCCAACGAATGATTTTTGCATAATAAAACACTTAATTTTCATGCGCATTTCCCAAAACTGCTAAAACTCAACTGAACTGAAGCCGTCTGCGAGCGGTTTGCTCAGTTTCTCAGTCTCGTCTCGCATGTAGGTAATTTCCAAATGGAAAATTTATACAGCGAGTTGTAGAAAATCATTAAACAAATCGCACTTTAATAGGCAAGCAGCAAGAGAGGCCTAAAGAAATTTACGACCCGGTCTCCCCTCCAAAAACACACACACACACACACACATAGATATTGCTCGTATATCTGGTGAAAAAGCCCAAAGCAAACCAACTTGAACTGAAGCGAGCCTGAGCTGAGCTGAGCCGAGCCTGAGCTGAGCCTGAGCATCCAAGCGATGCAAAAATTCAAGTGAAGTGAAGTGCAAAAGACAAACAACAACAACAGCAGCAGCAGCAACAACAACAACAACATGGGGCACAACAATGACTTGACTTTGAGTTCAAAAACGAGACGAGCGCTTCCAAACACCTGCCCGACGCAGCCCGACGACGCTGAGGTTAAGCACAGCGCCGAAAAGCATTCAAGGCGCGTGTGTGGGCGTTAGAAAGAGATGGCAGCACTCAAGACAAGTCGCGACTGCGCAGTCCCTCTGCGCTCGGTCTACGCAACGCAAATCGGGCGACGTTACATAGAAAACGCAGCCCCGCAATCGCAGTCAGAAGCGTCGTTCATTACGTTTGAGCGCGTCAGCCGACCAAGCACAGCGCGCACTAACCCCTGCCCCTCCCTTGCTCCCTCCACTCTCCCTTAGTGTCTCCTACTTCATCTCTCTCTCACTGTCTCTCTACCTCTCTCTCTCTCTCTGTGTATGCGATTTTTATGTGTGAACGTAGTCAAGTTTTGGTAGTTAAATAGATGCATACTAACACATTGAAAACTGCACGGACAGACAGACAGACAAGCAGGCAGACGAACAAACAGTCGGATAGACAGACGGACAGACGGACAGACAATGAAAACATGGCAAAGAAAAACCCCAAAGTTAACCAACATTAACATTTAATCGAACCTCATGTTCAGTAGAGCATGTCTCCTGTTACATACGAGCTATCTACAGCAGAGCGAGAGAGAAAGAGACAGAAAGAGAGAGGGAGAGAGATAGAGGTAGAGAGGGAGGGCAACGCATAGGGGAAGGCAGCGGGTCCCACACACAATAGACACACAACATCAAATGAGGGAACTACTGAAGCTCTGCAAAAAGACCTTACCACACTTGACTCCACATGCCACAAAACGCGTCGCGAAGAGGTAGCGAGGGAGCCGGCAAAGAGAGCACTACGTAGAGCGCCTCTGCCTAAATTCCCTACTACAACTGTTGTTGTTGTTGCTGCTGGTGTTGCTGCTGCTGCTGTTGTTGTTTTAGTAGTTACCGCTGCTGGTGGTGATGATGATCGCTCGTCGCGACGTCTTTTGTTTTCGCATGCGACTTGTTTCCTTTGGCTCGTCATCGTCAGCGACGGCGACGGCGACGGCGTCACCTGCCTGTTACCATTTAAATTTCCATTTCCATTTTCCATTTGCAGCGTTTCCAAAGCATTTTAATTTAATTTCCATTCGAGTTTATTTATTTTGTTGCGCCATTGTTACTGGGGTGCGATCAGCGAACGCAGCAACCCAAAGAGACCCAAACAGGCAGACAGACAGACACCGACCGAACAAACCCCATGAACCAACCCACTATCGCCGATCGCCATCACAGTCGCAATCGCAACAAGTTTTGTGTAAAAAATCACATAAAACTTGCCTTCAATGGCGCCTTTTGTACACAGATAGTGCTGCCAGATCGCTGATAGAGTCCACTTGATATATGCATAGTGTATATCGTGGCCAGCGTCGCAACAGGGAAGCCTTCAATTGAGCCGTAAATCTGTACAAATACTGCAGAAACTCTATGGCAGCCAGTCTATTTTTTTTATCATAATTATGCTAATAAAATTAAAGAAATTCTTAAGAAATATTCACTCTTTTAATTGTTAGCAGAATTCTCATTCAAGCTGAGAGATCTTTAAAGATCTCATGCAATTTTCATGGCTATTCTTGAATCTTCAAATTATAATTTGACCCATCTTTATGTTTTTAATTTGCTCTCTATAAATTTTCGGCTAATTGGCCATTCTAGTCGTAGGCCAGAGAAACTGCGGCTCAAAGTTGAAGATTATAATGTTGGAAGCTTTCGCTGGGGCAATTAATATGGCCAACAGCTTTTCACCTTTTCACCTTTCTAGCCATAAAGGGAGAAGGTCTTCGCGACTAACTAGTGCAAAATATCTGGACCAACTGGCCAAAATTAGTTGGCCGGCAAAAGTGTGACGATCTTTGAACTGGCCGCAACACCCGATCTAAAGCTAAGACCTAAGCCCGGTAGCGATCATTATGCCAATGGAGGCGTGGCCAATGAAGGCGGTGTGGTCGGGAGGGGAGGGGGATAATTTATAAAGACAATTGCAAAAGGCAAAGCAAGACATAAGTAAAATATAATCGGCCTGCCGCTTTGGCGTAATCACGATGTTCTGCGGTTTTCCCAGTGGCTTCCGAAATGAGGCTGAAAGAGAAGAGGGGTTAAGGTGGTATAGAGAGAAAAGAAGAGGGGAGAAGAGCGAGAGAGAGAAAGAGAGAGAAGAGAGGGGGGATGTATGCCCCACCTTAGAGGCAACATTAAAAGCGAACGTGGCACAATTATGCGTCGTCTCTCTGGCAAATTGCTCAATTCTGTGTGGAGAAGACTTGGAGTTGTTGCTGTTGGGGGTCCGAGACCACCGTAAATATTTGCATTCGCGAGTTTTGATGACGTTTATACAATTTATTTGCAATTTTCAATCAAAAACGCGAGCAAAACGCCGCAAAATGCCGCAAAAGTCGTGGCCATAGCAAAAAATTGATTACCTTTGTTTTTCTGCATTCTGCGGTTAAAGGATCTTTCCCCTCTCTCTCTTTCTTCCTCCCTCTCTACTTCTCTGTGCCTCTCCTGCTCTGGGGCTGTCTGTGCAACTCTGGGGTGGGCCAGTTGCAGCAGCAGCAACTGCTACGGCAACAATTCGAACACGTTTCAATATTTTGAGGTTTTTGCATTTTGCAGCCCGTAATTTATAGCGGCATGATCTGCTCAATTTGCATTGACCTCCTGGGTGGGCCCAGCTCCAATTCAATTACAAGTATTTTCTTTTACCTTTCGTTGGCCCCAGTTTTGACCCCCCTCCCCTTTTGTTACGTTTTCACGCATCAACAAAATTAGCTCGTAGACGCAGGAAGCGTAGCGCATTTCAAAGATCTTTGTGCCGGCTTTTAACAAATCTTTACGATATGTCATTAAAAAAACAAAAAAATACCGAACAACACACACACACAAACATACACACACATACACCAAACTGAAGAACACACGCACAACCCGAAGAAGAACGCCGACGGCAGCGTTTATCGCTGTCGGCAAATCGGAAGTTTAATGGGTTAATGATGACTTCTCTCCCGCTCGCACACCCGTTCGCTCTCCCTCTCACTCCCAATATATTTATATGTAGCGCACACACACACATAGAGCGAAGGCGCTACAAATAAACATATAAAAATGAACGAAATCATAAAAATTGCAGGCAACCCGACCACAATGCACCCGGCACCAGCTTGGACCACCTTGCTAGCTGCGGCATTTGCCCTGACCCGATCTCCATTACGAGGCCCCGTTTTCGGATGCAATTACCGGCTGGCATTCGGGTACTTGGGCAAGTCCATGGTATAGACTAAATACGGTAAGATGTAATAGATGCAGAGATCTAAAGAGTTCAACAAAAAGTTTGAATGATTTGTGTCGACATATATTACAGTAATCTATATCGATAATTATCGATAGGTGGAGGACATGTTGAAAGATCATAATGTGCAATGATTATCAGTATTATTATTACCAGTATTAGTATTAGTATGAGTATCGGTATAAGTATCATCATCTTAAGAATTTCATATAATAATAATGAGTTTGATACTCAATAAATTCTGGATATATTCAAATAAAAGTAATCCTAGTATAATTAAAGAAATCTCACACAAGAATTCGAAATTAACAAGCTAAGACAGTTGACTATCTACTGTACTGATCAGTTATGCGAACTACTAAGTAAATCGATCATAAATATATCGAATATATTCATTATCACGTCCATTCGAGTTTATTAATTAAAGTTTAGAGTTTGATGTTCTCAGAACGTCGCCTCATCGCCCCCATAATTGAGCTGATCTGTGTGATCTATGCTTGGCTTCTGATCGACGGATCGTTCAGTTTGTTTTACATGCATCGCCACTTGACTTGGCAGCGGAAATTGAAATGATGGAAAATTAAAGAGCCCAGCCAGCACTCTCTCAATTAACTCGACTGCTCTGTTGTTGTCTCTGCAATTGAGACTCACACTGGGCACTTACACTGCCACTCACACTCTCGATTACAATCACAATCGTGTTCATATTCCATATTCATATTCATATTCACACGCTCTTTTGGCATACGATCGGCGACGATCAGCGCCATTCATTGACAGCGACTGAAACAAAAACGAAGCGCAGAAAGCAAACGAGATGCGAGAAGAAAGAGAGAAAGAAAGACAAAAACGATAATTGAAAACGAAGCGAAGCAAAGTTGAGATGCTGATGAGCTGCCGTTGATCATATTAACACCCAAAGCGGATGGATCGCATATGGACGGAGATGGGAGATGGTAGATGGAAGTTGGAGTGCGGCACGAGATGCCATTGGCATTAATGATCAACGGGCCGAGAGATCAGACAGCGGAGCTTATCAATTTATTGAAATGTCACATTTAATTAAAACTAACTGCAGAGCAAACACAACACACACACACACACACATACTCTGAGACAGTCGTAATTCATGCGTCGATCGGGCGACCCCTTCGTACGATCTTTTGCATTAATTGATGATATCAAAACGAAGTGTTCGCATTGGCACATTATCCATGCATCGAGCTGCAGCTGCGCCAGTCGAACCGATCGAGTTGACCCTCGTGAGGGTGGATGCTGCCTAAGGGGAACTGTTGCAACTTCAACTTGCAGCGTTGCTCATTAAGCAAGTGTCGCGAGCCAGACACAACGGAGGAGGGAGAGAGAGAGAAGGTCACCAGGGAGGGAACAACGGGAACACTTTCCTGATATTGACTTATGGCATTTTTATTATGCGACACACAATGGTGTCCACGAGGCGCGAGTGCCACGAAGCTTTTGTGTCGCGTGTTGCATTCCGGGAATTTTTCATGCTTACACGCGAGGCGAGTATGAAGCCAGAAGCTGGCCACAAGGACATCATTATCATCATCAATAAGACATAATTCTTGGCAAACAATTCTATTGAACAACAACAACGACGCTGGCCAAGTCGTGGCACGCCGTCGGCCCACCAGAAGAGTGCCATTATGCCGCAGCTCCGCGAGAGCTTCGCCTGGCTCGTGTTACACAACCCAAGTGGCAGTGGAGCCCAGCTCCAACTTCAGGCTGCCTCTCAGCTCAATGGGCAGCACTATGATCGCTGATCGGCGACAGTGGCAGGCCCCACAGCCGGAGCCGGGCACACAATAGGGGTCACAATGAATCGCAATTTTTTCAAACTGTCAAAAATTTATAGTGCGAGGCGCAACGTCTGGTAGCAAAAAAGCAGGAGCGGTTCAGCGCGGCCCGAGGTAGCAGAAAATTCCCCCCTCAATAGAGACAAAGAGATAGGGGGGAAAAGAGTGAATAACAAAAGAAGAAGACAACACAAAGTATTTTAAATATTTAATATTTATTGCGCCCCATGTTGGGCGCCAGCACAGCCGTGCCCGCAATGCTGTGGTTGTCCATCATGTTGCGATCGTAGTGCGGCCATCGGTAGTCCGCGTTGCTGTTGCCATCGCCCACCTACTGAGGGCGTTTCTCGGCAATGGCATAGAGCACCATCCAGCACCTCCCCTCGTCTCTCCTCATGCTGCCCGCAGGCCGCCCGCGTTGTCTGCAATAGACAAATAGTCGCATAGTCGCGGCGTAAAAAGAGCCATCGAGCTCGCTCGTCGTAGTGTTTTTTCTGTGGTCATTCCCTGGTCGATTTATAAAGGTGGCTTATTATTGCAATTTAGCCACTGGTTTTGATTTTGCCAGGCATAAAAACACAGCAAGTGGTCGCCGGGTGTCTCCCTCTATATATGTGTGTCTGACTGTGTGTGTGTGTGTGTCGAGACAAATGTCATTTGGCAGCATTCGAGCGACTATATAGACTGTCATGATCATTATCACAATCCACTATACGCGCGCTTCTCTACTGGGAAACGGCACGCACGGGTAATCCAAGTGCCTGGCACCGCTGTGGTTGGTCCACAGCTACCTGTCGACCCCGAGAGTGAGTGAGGGAGATGGACAGATCGAGCGGTCAATTCCCAAAAGCTGCAAGCACAAGAGTTATGCGTGTCGTAGTGGGCCAATGTCCTGCGGTGTTGGTGTCGATCCAGTCGCAGTCGCAGTCGCAGTCGCAGCTCCAACTTCAACTCCGCTCCCTGCCATATCTCACTCACTGGCAGCACTGGCACGATCGTCGCTGCGATCGTCCACTCATTCGTAATTTATACTTTCGAGCAATGCAGTCAATAAATGTCATGTTTGGTTGTTGATTGTCCACACCACAAGCCACACACACACACACACACATACAATAACAACCGATCTACACTTGAATCGGGCAAGAACAGCGCGATCGCTTCGTGTTGCTCTTGCTCTCTGCTCCAGTATTCGAAATCGCAGGCATTCCTCTTAAAGCGCATTATGCACGACGCGATCTCGTCTCACCTCCCTCCCCCATCCCTCCCTCACTGGCTGCCCTTGCTTGCGATTTGCGTACCATGCATAAGATCAATTGCAGGTGATTTGTTTAGCTGTCGAAATCGTCGTCTTATCGTAACTCATTACGAGATTTATTTTGTTCAACAAATGCAGAAGGTGTGATTTGTCTTTGTACCGATCGCATCGCACTCTCTCTCCCTCTCTCTCTCTCTCTCTCTCTCTCTCTGCCAGTTGGCATTTATATTTTATTGAGTGAATCAGCATTGTATCCGTGGCCGGCGGCTTTGGGTGTCGACTGTGTATGGACTTTTAGGCAATGGTTCAATAAATTCTACCCGAGCTACCCGGCGCAGCATCATTAACTTGGCACACTGGCACCGGCTGCAGTCGAGGTGCGGGATTGCGGCTCGCGGCCGCCCACAAAGGCCGCCTCATCCTCGGCCTCCAGTCGAGGACAGGACAGGACAGAACAGGACAGGACAGGAGGAGGCCTTCTAAATGCGGTCTGCGTGTGTTTTGGGGCCACAAGCCGAAGCGATAATGTGATTTATGCTGTCCATTAATCTGGTAATTCATTTAGGCGCACGAAACTGAACCAGGCTCTGCTTGTGCTAACCCTCTCTATCTCTCTCTCTCTCTCTCTCTCTCTCTCTGAAACTGGCCACATATTTTATGGGCTTTGCGCATATGAATCTTACTTGAAGTTGATGCTGCCGCATCGGAGTCCGTTCTGGCTGCCGCTGCATCGATTGCAATTCGACTGCTGTTCATCTTGGTTACCTGAGCTTCACTGTAGACGGGCGGCCTGCTGTGCCGCCTGAACCCGGCTGCGATCGCTTGTCGCTTGTATTAATAAAACATTAATTACACACTTGATACCCGACTAGACCCGGAGAAGAGCTGCAGCTGTATATTCTGCTGGAGTTGAGGCTCAAGCTGCCTCTGTCTCTGTGCTAGCTTCAGTCCCAGTCCCAGTCCTAGTCCCAGTCCCAGTCCTTGTCCCAGTCCATCTCCCAGTGCTTGTCTATGAGGTGTCGTTGTAGGTGTTGCTGCGGCTTGGCTGGTGGTCCACACGTTAGATGACGATGCGCAAAATTGATGTGCGAGCTGCCGCCGAATGTTGCAAGTTGCAGAGGGGGCAGACTATAGTATTAAAGAGCCATGCATTGGGAGGGTTAGGGGAGGGGAGGGTGTTGTGTTTGGAGAGTCGATGAATGGATGACGAGACTGGCGGAAAGTGACAGCAGTTGGAAGTGTGCGAATAGCAGCAAATTCTATGCAGGTGTGAGTTGTCAGTGGAGTTTTGACTGAATGGAGTTTATCGATAGTTTGTCGATAGTTTGATTATGAGATATTGAGTGATATTAAGTATATAGTATTAATGGTATATAGATGGTTATTTCTCTCGAGTTTTGATGTGTCTTCTGTGTGTTTTCTATTGGCTTAATGTTGATTGCAGTATATCGATAGTTTGGCGATAGTTTGATCATTGAAGTGAAGTATATATATTCAGGTATTATAAAGATAGTTTCGAAAGGGAATTTAATACGTATTTAATTCCCAACAACTGTTTTGTCTTGTTCTTCTCTTGTCTGTTTGTGAATTGAATCTTATATTTATCGATAGTTCGTGTGTAGTTTGTCGATAGTTTGATGAGTGATTTAATTAAGATATTAAGTATAAAGCCTCTTCAGGTTCTAGTTTCCTAGTGGTTTCTATACGTCTACTGTGTGTTTTCTATTGGCTAAATGTAGCTTTCAGTATATCGATAGTTTGTCGATAGTTTGACCATAGAAGTGATGTGCGTATATTCAGGTATTATAAAGCTAATTTCTAAAAGGAATTAAGTTCCCCACAACTGTCTTGTCTTGTTCTTCGCTTGTCTCTTTGTGCACTGAATGTGAATATTAGTTTATCGATAGTTTGTGTGTAGCTTATCGTGAGTTTTATCAACGAAATGGGGTTAGTATATTGATATATATTGAATAGAAGTAGCGGTTTTATGCGTAATATACATTTGAGATATTAGAATATATTTACCACATTGGAATATGAAGTTTATTTCTTTCCCTTCTCATTCCTTTATAATATATTGTACTATCCCTTATCTCTTCTATATCTTTCTTAAATATACATAATTCCCACTGCATGTTTTATTCATTCCCACATTAGTTCTTTCCCTCTGCTTCCCCTGCCGATATTCCAGCAGACAAAGGTCAATCTGCTTCCCGTCTTCAATCTCAGCGTGTTTTCCACATTCCAATGTCGTCTATTTGGCTACTCATTACCTACCTCCCTTCCCCCCTCCCGATGCCCTTTTTCCACTCTGCAGACACGTTTGTGCCTGCGCAGGCGGCCAAACAAATTGATGAGCTTGTCGTCATGCTAATTGTACGTGTGATTATTTTGACAGCACCAGCAGCAGCGAGTCCCAATCGCCTTGGTCCACACGCCGGGAGGTATCACGGCAGTAAGGTAGCCCCCGAGCAGGAGGAGGGGGGCATGGGGCATGGGGCAGCGTGCGTGTGCTGTGCTGTGTAGTTGTCAAATTGAAAATGCAATCATGCGTTCAAACGTCAAATTAAACAGCTCGGAACTGATTTTACATAAGTAGCAAAAAGAGTGAGAAGGACAGAGACAGAGAGAGAGAGAGAGAGAGAGAGTGTGAGGGGGTGGGGAAAGCGGCAGCGAACACCCACTTAACTAATCGCATGATTAATGATGTCAAACTGACACTTGAGGCAGCTCGACTGAGGCAGACGCCTCGATGGCTGCCCGACTGGTTGCCCCGTCCGGTTGGCTGCCTCAGCTCGATATGAGACGTACGAGAAACGCAAAACGTGCCCCAGTGGCATAACCAGCTCGCAGCATCTACAGTTGCATGTGTGTGTGTGTGTGTCTGCTGCCAATCGCAACTGCGACGCTTGAATGACAGGTGCTGACAGGTGATAGATTATTGCTGCCTCTGCCTCTGCCGCTTCCTGCTGCCACTGTTGCTTGTGCTGCTGCTCTTTTGCCTTTGCGTGATTTATCCGAAAACGAAATTATATAGCGGCTGTTGCTGCCTTTCCCGTCGCCTTTTCGATTATGCGCCCCAATGGCAACGGCAACTTGGAGCAGGGACAGAAACTGCCACAGACGGAGGCAGAGCATCCAGTCAGTCAGTTTGTCTGTCTGTCTGTCTGTCTGTCTGGCTGCCAGACTGCCAGATAATTGATCTGTTCGATGCGCCGATCGCCACGCCAGACTGGGACTCCCCCAGCGAGCGTGCAACGTGCTGCGTGTTGCCGGCTATTTTTGGGGTGGCAAAAACGCGTCTGAGCGTTATTAATGATGGCAACTCTGGCAGCTCTTTGGGCCCGCTGGCTTATTAGCCGATAACTCAATTAATTTCGACAAATTGTGCGATGCGATGCGGACACACCGAAAAAGGCTTAAGAGACAGTTCTATAACTGCACACACATGTGTGTGTGTGTGTGTGGGTGTGTTCTGATCGGGTTAGGGGTTTACTGATCTGCCGTGCAGTTAAAACCGGAACCAGTTTAAGATCGGTATGTATTGATACTGCGCGTCATTTATGTATGCACAGCATCAAGTTTGATAATTGTGTGAAAAGTAAAGGATATAAAGATGCAAAGAATATAAAATTATTTATATATTGCACATATGTGTTAGAGCTTTGCATGAATACATCTATTCTAAAGACATGCAACCCATTTTACTAAGTGGTAAATGAAAATGAATTTAGTTTAACATTTATTTATGATATTGTCATTGATCTATGCTATGATTACAATAAAATTTGTAATTAGAGCTTATTGTTTGTATCAGGTTTGGTACCTTTCAGATACCTATGCCTATGCCTATACTTTTACAATAGGTACCGCAAATGGGTACCTTTGTACCTAGTACCTATCATAATCAAATCATAAATGAATAAATACTACATTTAATTCGGTAAATAAATAAATAATATATGTACTGCATTTCTTTAAATCTATACAGTTCAAGCATATTTATACAGTTCAATATATTTATAGTATAATACTATGTAGGACTTGAAATAATTACATGCATGAACAGGAACATCTCTTGTGTTGTCTACTTGATGTATTGTATTTAGCCATCAACATCATTTTTTATACTGTTCCGTTAAGGTTTTTTCGCACTATGCTTACCTGCACTTGCTTCAGTCTTCCAACTAACTATTTCTTTAGCTTATTTGGCATATTAGAGCAGTTAGCTGTGTCCCTCTCCCTGCTGGGAATCTGAGGCGCGTAGCCTTAAACTGCACAGCGAATGCGCATTGTGTCACTCTCGCGTGATTGAATGGTGGCCCAAAAGCGGCGCGGACTGCAGACTGACCACAGCTAATTTTATTTGGAAATGACTCGTCGCTCGTCGGCGGGTCCAAGGGAATTACTTGTGCATATTTTTCGGGGCTATGGGGGCCTACAATAAACAATTTGTAGCGCCTGAATGCACAAATTTTGCGTCGTTAAAAATTAACTGCAGTCCAAGCAGACGCGACAAGCCGCAATGTCCAAGGCAGTCGTGGGACAAGAGACCAGAGGGGGGCGAGTGGAGAGTGGAAAGTGGCGACTCGAGACTGACGACTGGAGACAAGAGCAAAGACCGAAACGGTCTCAGAGGTGCCCCTGCTGCCTATGGAGAACCACAAGAGAACGTTGCGGCGTTGCATAATTTGCATTTCGATTCGATTGGAACGTTCGTTGGCTTTTTAGAGGCGCGTGTCCGCCGACACTTTTTCGTGATTTACCTGGTCTCAGTGCAAGCACTTTCTGCTAGTGTTGTTGTTGTGGTTGCTCTTGTCTTTGGTTCTAGGAAATCACAATAAAAATTAACCGAATTCGTTCTAGTAAACGTTCGTCATCGCTGAGCTGTCGAAATGTCGATGCTGATGTCGATGACGATGCCCGATGCCGATGACGGAGCTTGGTGCCCCGAAACAAAGATCTTCAGCCTTTTGCAACGGCACCTTGCCCGCAGCCAACCCAATTCCACGTACGTGACATGATCGCACAGATCTGTTTGCTTTGCATTTGCCTTTGACTCCGACTCCGACTTCACTCCAAGTGCGACTCGAGCCGGCGATTTGAT
This sequence comes from Zaprionus capensis, assembly GCA_018903675.1. Classification (NCBI taxonomy): domain Eukaryota; kingdom Metazoa; phylum Arthropoda; class Insecta; order Diptera; family Drosophilidae; genus Zaprionus; species Zaprionus capensis. The sequence goes on along the minus strand of JAEIFN010001073.1, from coordinate 7,275,580 downwards.
TTGCCTTGGGCTTAACGCGCTGGGCAAGACCGTTGCAATGTGGCTAAAATAAAACCATCATCAGCATCAGCGCACTGGCGGACTGGCTTGATTGATTTGACTATGGCAAATCTTTGGGCCAGTTCAATGGGCCACTTCAAATCCAAATTCATGTAACAAATCGATTCTTAACGCCATCGTAGCCAAGACGCGTCTACGAACACAATTGTCTTTGCACCATTTCGTGAGCCGAGTAGAGCGTCTTTTATTGCATCAAATTAAGGAATTATAATGCTTTGCACAGTCAATTCAATTCGCAAGCAAAACTTGGTTCTATATAAATTAGAAAAGGAATTCCATGAAGTTTAGACTGTTTCGTAAATATGTAATTGAAATCATGAAAAATTAATCGATATATCTTAGAAAAGGCAATTTAATTATCTCTGTTTAGATAAAGTTGATTATTAACTAGATTCGAATTATTTGAAAGAGTCCAAACTGTTGCTTAACAAATATTATTGCATTATATATCTTATGTATGTAAATATGTAATTGAAATCAAAAAATTATATTATATGTTTCGCAATCAGGACTCTTTAAGAGTTTAAATTGTTAATAATTTAAAGAACTTAAGAAACTGTATGATTGAAGTAAGCTTCAAGTTGTTTTAGCAGTCAATGCATGTTTAACAGTCCTCGATAAGTCCAATTCAGTATTCAAAGGCTCTGGAAAGCAGCATAATGTGAATCTATTGTATATCTTTGTAACCTTAGCAGTTCCTGCTTTGCTTTCGCCTTGAGTCGCCTCTTTCCAGTTGCAGTTGCAGTTTCAGATATCTTCGCGGCACTCTGACAACCAATTAAGCGACATAGACATAAATATACTTATAAATAAGTATATTCCCAGCAAGGCCAAGCAAATCTGTCAACTCAATCAGCCAAGCACCTCAGCTGCCCCAGGCCCCTCCTCCTCCTGCACTGTGTCCCTGCGTTCCTGCGCAGTCTGCAGTAACAAGTTAAGCTCGGCTCTGCCTGAGCCTCTCTCTCTTGGCTTCTCCTTTTTCCTCTCCCTCTCACCCTCTTCCCTTCTCTCTCCCTCTCTCATCACTGCTGCTGCTGCTTCTTCTTCATCTCGAGCTATTTATGCATGCAAAACACGCTCGGCTACAGTCGGCATCGTCTTCGTCTTCGCCGTCGTCTCTTCTGCGCTGCTGCTGTTCTTGTTGTTGTTGTTGTTGTCGGCGGTTTGTTGTGCTCGGCTCGTGTTGAGCAACGCGCGTCAGCATCATAAAAATGTCATTCAATGCAAGGGCTGCTCCTGGGCCAGGTAAGGAGCAGAGCAGACGAGCAGAGCAGCTGAAGAAGGTGGAGAGGAGGAAGAGCTCTGCAAGCCATGTTGGAGCTGCTTTGCTGCGAGGTGGGCGGCGGCATAAGCACATACGCTTTGCTCCACTGTGCGCAGTCGCAGTCGCAGTCGACGTCGAAGCTGCTCGTCAGGCATCAGGCAGCGGCGGAATGAACGATTTGTGTGTTTTAGATTGAAATCAAAATAAAGCTCAAAGCGACCGACAACGAGCCCTGGCAGGTACCCATTCCCACCTCCCCCCTGCCCTTCCCCGGCACTCTATAGACTGGCGAATCACCTCTACCCATAGCGGCATCTCTTTCACTCGCCCCTGCGTGTGTGTGTGATTTGTCAAAACTGTTACGATCGCCAAATTGCAGATAAGCGACTTCAGAGTTCCAGGCGGCTTTTACATGTGCCATACCCCGCACATGCTCAGTATCAATAAAGGGGTGTCTACAGAGGCTTAGCCTGGCAGTTGAATATGCAAAATAATTCTCTTGTCTTTGCTGTTGTAGAGTATCTGCCAGTCGGGCCAGCTCTCGCTCTTCTTCTTGTTGTCATAAACTTATTGAATATCTTGATATCGTTGCGAGTTTCGTGTGAAAAATTATGAAAATTGTGCGATTCATGGTTAATTGGCTGGCGCTGGCGCACAAAAGCTGCTTGCTATGGCACACTAGAGAAAGAGAGAGGGAGAGAGGGGGAGAGAGGGGGAGAGGGAGTGTGAGCCTATCTGTGAGCCGGCATCGCGCGCGCCTTGAAGAGTTGATTGCCTTGCAGCACGTTGCACGCTTCGCGTTGCTGCCTCGTTGACTCGTGTGTCAATAATGTCAAACAGAATGTCAACAGGCGCGTCGCCACGCGTCAGCCAGAGTGCTCTATCGTCGCTCCTCCCCCCTGCCCCCACCACCAGAGCAACACCCGCAGCAATGATCAGACCAGACCCAGACCCAGATCCAGTCGCTCGTTTGGTCCGTCGGGCCTCTCATTAACATAACAAGTAAAGTCAACAATGAAAATTGTTGTCTAAACAAGACGCGCGCGCAACGTTTCAATGAACGCCGAACGCCGCTGCAGCGCTGCAGAATTTATTGAGGCTGTGGTAAATATTCGGGGCCCGTTCAAAAGAAATCAAACAGAACGCGGCAAGTAATTTGTTTATTTGGCCCAAGGCAATAAAATGAGTAAGCAGCGGAGAAAGCCCCCAAAAGGGGCCGTCAAAAGAGTCCCCAAAACTGCCGATCAAGAGTATAAGAAGACAATGAACATAACGAAACAGAACAAAACACTAAGACAGGCGCCAACTCAGCTGCAGAGGTGCGTATGCAAAGTGAAAGATCATACACGATCAGTCAGTATCTAAGAAGATCGTCAACCAGCTTAATCGTTGCCAATATCTTAATAGTTAGAAGTCTGAATCCCTTTTCTTTCAATTGTAATTATCGATTACAATTAGTGTTGCCACATCGTTATGTTTGATCTGAAACTAACAAGGTTACCAGTAAATTATAATATATAAGAAAACCTTCTACTTATAGTTAGCCTTACTACTACTGTTCATTAATGCACAACAGTAGATCAATAGATCACTTGATCATTGCAGACTTAAGCTCTATAAACTGTAGATATGTTAGCTGGAACATGGCATAATATTATCGGAGAATATGCATAGGTTGTGGAGAGAGAACCCAGTAGAAAATTACATATATTTCCCCAGTTGTGTTTTCTAGTTGCACTTTATCAAATGCCACACAGATAATGCAGGATTCTGTCATGAGTTTAATGACGTATCTTTTCTTCAATTTTATTATAGATGGCAATCGATTAATTTTACATGTGCCTGCCCCAAATGAGTTGGAGTAGCACGGAGATGCCCAGAGATGGAGGTAGAGAGTTGAAGAGCAGCTAGATCACGTTCACAACTCACAGTTATTATAAGAACTCTGCAGTGATTCTTCCACTCTCCCACTCACTGTCTCTTTCTCCCTCTCTCTCTTCACAGAACTCTTCTAGATATAGCCAGATAGGCTAGTGCCAGCGCAGTCCATGTCCAATGTTGACAAATCGCTGGCAATAAGTCAAAACAGGGACTGCGCGGGACTTGCCTTATTGATAGGTCGCCCTTCTTTGCCTGTACCTTTCTCTCTGCCTCTTTCTTTCTTGCCCTCCTTCCCTCTTTCCACTTTCACTTTCGCTCTCTAATGAGGATCCTTTACCTGTTCAACGGTTAGCTAAGCACAGCGTTTACAATGCAAGCCCAACAAATTAGTTGGAAATCTGAGCCCAAATCGATTTGATATCGATGAGAGACGTTCCCGAAAACAATGCCACATTATGTGGCATGTTGTGGAGTAGCCGCCGCATGAGAAACGAGCTCAGGGCCTCATCAAATTACGCCAGTTCTTCCCTGCCTTCCTCCTTCATTCTCTTCCTCTCCCTCTCCCTCTGTCTCTCTGTCTAGTAGTCAAGGCGTTTAGCAGAGCAGTCAAAATGCGCAGCAGGTTGCATGCCTCGTCGCATCCTTGCCACAAATCAGACGCTTTCTGCTCTCGCCTCTCTTGCGCGATCGCTTGTCTTCTTTGTGTTGCTGTTGTTGTGGTTGCTGTCGCTGCTGCTTGTGTTGTTGTTCATCTGACGCTGGTGGTCCCATCCACATTGCATCGAAATTTTGATTTATTTCAGCGCATGCACCTTTTGCCCGTGTGTCTCTATCTCCCTCTCTTTCTCTCTCTCTCTCTCTCTCTTTCATTCACTGTCTCCCTCCTCGCATCCGTCTAAATTTAGTGTCCGCCGTTGTTCGCACCTCGCCGAGCCGCAGCTAAACGGCGACAGACAGCGACAAATTCGTTACATGCCCCCTGGCTGTGCAAAGGGCGCATCCCTCCTCCCTCCCCCCACCAACATGCAACATGGCAACATTGCAACACCTTTGCATTGTTTAACAGCAAAACGCAATAATTGTACGTAATCCCCCCGCGTCCCCCTTCCTTACACGCTGGACATGCGCGGACATGTCTGGCAATCGCGTCGTGCTCAAGCGCCGTCTTCCCCCTTCCCGCTTCCCGCATCCTCATCTGCGCCACTGCCTGCCTGGCACTGGGGATCGCTTGTTGTGTATTGACAACAATCAAGTGCTTAGATTCTACATTTCCATGTTCGAGGTCCGAGCTTCCCATCCTCCTCGACATCCTCGTTCGCAGTCTCTCGCGCTGCGGGCATTTATTCTTGAAAATGATCCTCAATGTTGGCAGTTCTTCCTGCACTGCGTGGGCTTGTCGCAAGTTTGTTTAAGTGAAACTACGAAATACAGAAGGCAGACAGAACTGAAATATATATAAATATAAGACACAGTTAAATTAAATTGATACAAGATTTCTGTTTTAGTTTATGAAATGATTATCAAATTTAAACAAAGAACTTGACTCCATGATTATAAACCATATATGTATTATATATTAATATGTATTATATAGCTTAATATATAATTACTTATTCTTCTTACTAATATTATAATCATAATTTTTATGCAAATAGACTTATGCATTTTGAGAATATTCGAATAGTTTAAATGCAACGTTATTAACGGGACCCTTTGGTCAAAATGAACACCTAAATTAAGGGAATTTCTTCGATATTTTCCACAATTTTCATCGCAAACACTTTTGACGGGACTTTTTTTACTACTTATGACTAGCTTTATAAATATAAGTCAAAATATCACAATTTTCATCGCAAACACTTTTGGCGGGACTTTTTATACTACTTATGACTAGCTTTATAAATATAAGTCAAAATATCACAATTCTAAATTTTGAAAAATTCGAAAAATGTTGTAAGGGGGGACCCTTTGGTCAAAATAAACACCTAAGTTAAGGGTATTTCTTTGATATTTTCCACAATTCTCATCGCAAACACTTTTGGCGGGACTTTTTATACTACTTATGACTAGCTTTATCAATTAAAGCCAAAATATCACAATTCTAAATTTTGAAAAATTCTAAAAATGTTGTAAGGGGGGACCCTTTGGTCAAAATAAACACCTAAATAAAGGGTGTTTCTTCGATATTTTCCACAATTTTCATCTTCATAGATGATTTGCTTCAGTTTGTTTGGAATACTTTGAGATCATAAATAAACAATACTCAAAAGATCCAAATACCATATACATAAATGAATTGCTTTTGCCTAGAATAATAGATTTAACTCTTTTAGACATATCTTATCTTATCAATCAGTGTCAAGAACTCAAAAGTTAAGATTCTGTCAAGCTTTGCCAAGTTATCTTAGTTCATACAGATGATCTGCTATAGGTTGCTTACACTATCAAAACTGGGTGCATTATAGAGTACAAATATGATGTCAAAAGTAAATATTCTTTGTTTTCAATTAAGTTCCCTCTTTGTTTGACCTAAATCTGAGATTGTTCTATTAATCAGTTTTAAGAGCTCTATAGCTAAGATCTTCAGGAGATCATTCATTGGGCAAATGATTCGGTTGGGGTTACTCAAAATATGCACATAACCTAAGTAAGCAGCATTTAAAGACCTCAATACGATGCACGAGATAATCTTTGCCTGCTTTCAATTGAGTTCTTACTTTGTCAGATGATTAGCCAGAAACAATGAAGTGCCCTGCGACACTTTGCGGCGTTAATTAAAAAATGCCTCAAGGAAGTTTAATTTCCTTATTGACGGCAGTTTCAGACAAGCAAAATAACCGCAGCACGCAGGCAGTGCGAGGGAGGGGAAGGGGGCAAGCAGAGGCGTCTGTAGTACAAATTGCAACATGCATTGAGAGGCCAAAAAACAGCGCTGAATCCAATTGAAATCCACTGGGCAAACCTCCCTCCCCTTCCCCCCCTCACCATACAGAGCCTGTCGAGTGACCTGTTTGGTTTACATTTCGATACGGCCTGCCTGGGCTGCGGTGGTTGCTCAGCCGACAGCGACAGACGGAGCAAGGACGCGGACAGGGGCAGAGGATGAATACGGCGAGTGCGGCAAATGGTTCAATCTCGAATGCGAATGCGAATGCTTTACGCTCCATATGCCACGTGCGTAGACGAAAGTCATTTAAAAATTGAAGACATTGCCAGGCAAGAAAGACGACGACGGCGGGCGAATTGTAAAACCAAGTCAAATTCCTGGTATAAAATTCATTGAAAAATTTTATGCAACATAAATTTTGCGTGCAGGATTTGCTACCCGCCGCATGCCGCATGCCGCACGCCGCCTCTCGTTGCCCGCTGCCCCTTGCTGGCCGAGAACTCAATCACACACAGCTGTCCTCTTCAATGGGATCTCTGTGTGTGTGTAAGGAGGGGGGCGTGTGTCTTTTCAATTTTAAAGCCAACGAGTGGCCCTTTGAGCAGGACAACAACAACAACGAAAAAACCAAAAAGAAATCAACCAAAAAACAAGGAAAACCCGCCCCCAAACCGCTTAAGAAGTGTCCTGGCAGACGGCCGAAACATTTGGGTTGCTCCTTGTCCGGGACGGTGGGGGGGTGGGCTGGCCATTGTCGTTGTTGGTTTTTATAGCTTTTTGATTTGCCATTTCTGGTAGCAAATGATCAAAAATTGAATGAAATTGTTATTTTTCAAGTGGAACATGTCCTTTTTTAGTACGTGGAGGGTGCCGCAACTTGTTTGTCCTGTTGCGGGTTGTTATCCTTAATAAGGGGCATCATTGCGCACTGCCCCCACACTCCACACTCCACAATGTATTCAACGTGGAATGCAACACTGCAGTACCACCTCTCTCTCTCTCTGTCATCGTTGTCCTCATCATCATCATCATCGGCGGAGATCCATGCGTGAGAGCAAGAGTCGTAAGACTCTCTGACGCGCTGGCTCCTTTGGAAAATTGAAAAATTTCCAAGCGATAAAATTTTATCATACAAAGGATTTGCCAACTGCCTGCCACAGTCAGGCAGGTGTGTGGGTGTATATGGGGGCAGGTGGGCGTGGCATTCAAATGACAATGACATTTTTCCGACAACTGCGCTGCAAAAACAATTAAAATATTTGCCTAAATTACATATATGATGCGCATGTGTTACATGTATGTATGCGTGTGTCTGCGTGTGTGTGTGTGTTGGAGTGTGTCTTTGTAATGCGCAACTTGGCGAGCACAAGACAACTGCGAAGCAGGAAGCCTTTGCTTGAGTGCGAACAGCCGCAGCACAAATATTAATTATGAATTTATGATCCGATATTTATTAGCAATAAAAACAAGCTGGCGGCAACTGACCACCCCCACCCCTCCCTGTCCACCCTTCAACTCTCCCCCGCGTGCAGAAGCTGACGCACTGAAGCGTCGCTAATGAACTTTTATCATCAGCTTGATGAGCCAGACGCAGCAGCAGCAGCAAGTGAGCAAGTGGAGGATGGTTAACATTGGGGGAGGGTAAGGGTAGAGCAAGGGCAAGAAGAGCTTCTTGTGAGAATTGACTGGGCCACATGTGGTCAAATACTTGGGCACGTCTCAGTGCTGGGCTCTGCTCCCCACTCCCTTCCTTTCTATAACTGTCTCTTTCCCCCTTACCACCCCCTATTGATTTGCAAATTATTAAACTCTTCGGGGTTCTCTGAAGTTGGCACAATAACTGATAAGTGTAGCAGCAGTATTAGGGTTTGTTTATTAAGGTACCATGGTAAGAGTTTATATGAAACTGTTAGACAATCTTAGACCTCTTTAAAACTGAAGTGGTTTTTATGCGGAACCTTTTCTGGTTTAAAAGAAAGAATTTTTAAATTTCTGTAGAGTTTTATGGAGGTTAATTCCTTCTTATTAATAGATTTACTATACAAGGATCCTTTAACTGCCAACATTAGCACTTTTTACCCTTTGATAATTAAAAGTAGTCAAAATATGAAGAACGAAGCATGGAAGAAGGCGTAACAGACCCCACCGAGCATATATTATATATAGCTCTGTCTGTCTGTCTGTAGGCCTGTTCGATCCCTATTATAGAAGCTAGAGACACTAAACTTAGCATGAAGGTTTCTACATCCTAAGCAGATCGACTTTGAAACGAGCAATTGGAACATTTCATGAATGTTTTCAAGTTTCGAAATGATTCCATATTTAAAGAAACTTTACACAATGATGAGTGGCCTCAGGAAAGGTTCCCTCGTGCATAGCCAGCTTCTACTTGTAAGAGGAAATGAATTGGGAGCAAGGGTAACTGCATCGAGTAGGTAAGTGTTGTCAAATGACCAAAGACTACAACGAGGAGAGACAAACGTAGCAATTTTTAATTGCTCCCGTTTGAAGTTGCCTGTTCCATTTGCTGGTGTGGGGAGGCATCGGTTTTCGGGGCCTGGCCAACTTATAGCCCATGCTTGAGTGTGTGTGTGTGTGTGTGTGTTTGGATTTTTATTGTTGGCCGGCTTGTTGGCCATGTTTTATGTGTTTCGTTTCCATTGAAAACCCCAAAGAGCCGAAAGAAACAAAAATTATTTGTAAACGGCGGCTGTGACAATTTTTGTTCGTCTCTGCTTTTTGTTGCTGTTGTTGTTGTTGCTGTTTTGTGTGACTCTTGTTGGCGTTCCATGGAAGTTTGTAGCTGTCGCCACTAAAACCGAAAACCAAAAACAAAAATTAATTGGAAATTTTTATGTCTCAAACATGTTGTAAGCACTGAGCAACAGCGGCAGCAACAAGGCGCAAGTTCGAGGTTAATTGTTTGATTTTCTAACAAAAAAAAAAACCGAAAGAAAAAAAGTAAAACACAATAATAATAAAATAAAAATAAATAATTTTTAAGGCCAATCTCAGGTGGGGCTACCTGAAACGACCCACAGGAAATGTTTTGTTTTGTTGTTGTTACAAATCACTCGAGTCGCGTTTCCGGGCCGCTCTTCACTGTAACCGACTGTCGCGACGGGGCAACAGTTCTCCAAGTCTCCAATTCTCAGCCAGCAAGTGGAATTTTTGGACTACATGGGGCTGAATTAATGGCACACAAATTGTTTGTCTCTGAAGATACAAAAGAGTTGACAAATAGTGTCTCTAAACTGATGCTCAGCTTTTGTCGAGCTCATCGGATATATGTGGAGTGAATCAGGATTGGAGAACAGACACATTCAGTCCGGTTTTAGAAAGAAATAGGCCTGGCTTCAGAGCATTAAGTCTGCATTAACTACTGTACATTCTTCATCTTTCTTCGATCCTCTTCAAATCTCACATTTTCCCAGTCACAAATTCAGTCTGAATTTTTTTTTAAATAGGCATATCAGTTGTATATCTTTGAAATCGGAAATTGTCCATGGATGATAAACATAAATCAAGTGAAAATTAAATTATATATATTATATATTCGTGGCCATAGCTTGAAATTGAACCGATTGAGAAGTTTTAGCTCTAACTTTCTTCTTTTTATTTTTGTTCTGTCATCTATTCTGTACTTGCTTCGAATTGCTTACTGTTCTGAATCAATATAGTTTGTCTCACGTTTATATATATAATAATACTGGTACAGTACTGGTATAATACTGGTATAATACTGGTTACACATTCGAAAATTGTATTTGCACTTCCTGCACAGGTTTTCGCTACGTTCTCTGACTGTCTTTGGCATAGGTCTACAACCTGGTGATACCTTCTTAACATCGAACTGAACGCCCACTGAATGGCGCCAGAAATGACAAAGTCTTCGTGTGTGTCGCAGTGTGCGTCGTCCGTGTCTATTAGTACATCATGAAGCTGCTGCTGTTGTTGCCAGAGTCCAGTGCAGTCCAGTGTAGGCCAAGCCATGCCTCGTCTTGTGGTGCCTTGTCCCCTGTCAGTGGAAGCATCCACGTGCTCTGCCGCAATCCTGCGACTTGCAGGTGAGTGCAGGAGTGTGCAGGCGGTGTCAGTGTGGCTTGCTGTCGCCAATGGCTAAACGGTCGCTTGGGGCGCCCAAAAAGGCGACGAATACTCGATAGTTGGACAAGCTGATCAAACGGAACTACAGCAAATGAGATGAGGCACATGGATTGCTTATGGTGAATAAGGTAAAAGGAAACTGTAGGACAATCCTTAGAGTTGTGAAGAGGAAGTTACTCTTGAGTAGTCAGTAGAATATCATGCAAATAAGAGTCCAATTCGACACCATGAAACAACTATTTAATGCATTATAATAACAAATCTAAGTATCATAGGAATATTAAATGTATTTCTTATATTTATTTATTTATTTATTTATTTATTATTTATTATTTATATTTTAAAAATCAATATGCTCTGCACAGTTCGCAAGACTCGCTCGCTTTCGTGTAGGGTATCGGCTTGTTGCCTCGTTTGTGAATGACTTTTCAGTTTGCTTCGCCTGTGCTGCAACTTCGGGTTGTCTGCCCCGCTCGAACACTGTGTGCTGTAGTCTGCGGCAGCAAGTTGTTGCTGCTGTTGCTGCTGTTGTTGTTGGATTGTTTATTTAAGCAGCGCTCTTCCGTCGTCTGCAGCCTGGCTTTATGGTTATGGATACAGATACAGATACACAGTAGCCCAAACAGAGTCACAGTCGCAGCAGCAGCTGCAGGGTGCAACGGGTGGGGGGTCGGGGGAGAGGCTCTGCCACTGGGCAGAGAGCAACAGTAGCAATGAATTTGCATGTAGTACATGAAAACCGTGATCTCCAATTTGTTGTTGCTGCTGCAAGTCGAATGAAGTGCAGCCTCAGAGCGCAGTTAAGTCGCATCGAGTTGCTGCTGCTGCAGGCGAATTGAAACGCTTACAGGGCCCGATCTCGGATACCCGTACTTGGGCTACATGCCAAAAAGTTTGTAACATTATTTTAAGGTGCCGGCTTGTGGCTGCCTGCCTCCGTCTGCATCTGCGTCTCTGTCTGCGTCTCCTGCTCGTTGCAAGTTGTCAAGCTTGCCATGGCAAATTTGCGATCAAGCGACAACAACAGTGACAACATGAGCCGGTGACGACCGCTGTCCCCCTCGTTTCTCTGTTCACCCCCCCTCCCCCTTCTGGCAACACATGCAGCAAGCTGTGAACTGTGAGTTGAGGCTACTTGGGTTTCAACTGTGTACATCACGTGGCCATGTATCGAACCAAGTGCAGCGCAGCGCAGAGACCCTGTTCACGCAGGCATCCTCCACCGAAATCCGCGTCCACATCCGATGTGGCAACTGCAACTGTGACTCCCCCAGCGAGAGTCAGTCGACAGTCGACGGTCGACAGTCGAGTCAGGCCAAGTCAGGCAAGTCGGAGCGCAGTCGGAGACCTGGACGAACTTTATTGACCATATTGATTGCTGCTGTATTGATCGCTTGTAGCTGATAGCGAACAAATGGCCGAGGCATGCAACACGCTCAGTTGGATGCTTCACACACACTCCTCGAACAGGGTAATACGTTTTTCGGGGTGTTTGCTTTATGATGATGAGCAGCCCGTGCAGACCGTTGACACGGGTTTACACGTTGCGAGAGCGAGACTCTGTCAGTCAGTGCAATATTTAAAGTGCTTACTCAGTTTGGAAAGCTTTTGCAGTTCTTTAAATATATTAACATATTGGCATCTAAAGAAATGCGAATGTATGGAATGTATGTGTATGAACATACAGAGGACCTATCGGCCGATTTTTGTTAATATTCATGATATAAACCACTAAATACTTCAGCTTTGTTTCGAGTACATAAAATATTGGCAACATATTTACCAAATTATGCCACTATAAGATATATCTGCCATAGAAACTGTTAATAAATTGGATTTGTTTATTTTAATATATAATATTTTATTTTATTGTACTTAACTTGTGCTTCGTACACTTCCTTTCTTCTTTACATTTTATGAGCAAGTGGACAATTGACTTCATTATGTTAATCAACACTACATTATGCTTTTTCAGAACAGCTAATTTACTCTTATGCTAATTAGCATATCAGATCAAGACATACACATTTATTCCAACAGAAACAAACAGCTTAAACGAGTTATTTGTGTGAAGTGCAGTATTATTCTTCGAAAAACCTTAACCCATCAGTTCTCATCTAAGGTATACAGTAACATATACATATGTATGTATATGCATAGGTATTATATAATATTGAACAACTATATTCTATGATATAGATATAGAATATATATCTTTAACAACACTCATACAGAAATGAAGCATATAATGTACTTTTCTAGTGATTGAAGTTGGTATAGCTGTTCAGAAATATATGAACAATATTTTTTATTTTTTGTATTCTATTTTATTTATAGTCGAACTATGGTCAGTCGACTGTTTAAAAGTAAAAAATCAATTAATAATTATAATTTAAGTTTTAAATTGAAATATTAAACTAAGAATAATTTTAAATTAAAAGTAAGATCTTAACTGTGGAAAAAAAAGAAATTAATTGAATTGAATTGAAACTGGGATAAAAAAACAAAAGAGATAATACTTATTCTGTTATATATAACTTGCACAGGAACTATCAGTTCTTCCTTGTTATAATTGTTAATTTAAATGATTTATTTTTACCATCATTTCTGTAGCATTTTCCATATTGTTTTAAATCTCTTCTCTTGAGGTAAATCTCGTAAAGCAGACACGTGTAAACGCTTGCCCACAGGCCCGACGGCTACTGACCAGTCTCGAAAGCAGCGGGTGGTGCCTGCTGGCTGCTGTTGGCTCTGCGCTGCCTGCACGTCTGTCTGCCTCCCTGTCTGTCTGTCCGTCTGTCCGCTGGTTTGTTGGTTCGCTGGCACGTTTGCATATTCATAATTTCGAGTTGGATTTATCAATTGCTCATCTCGGTCATGAAAACGCATAAACATTTCAAAGTGCCTGGCGCGGGTCAATAATTTGACATGAACGAAACAATACGTAGATCTTGGCACACACGAGAAGCCTCTGCTGGCCCTTAGTGGAGGCCCCTGTCTGCCCCCTGTGCCCTGCCCCCGCTCCCTGGGCAGCTGTGCGATTCGATGATGTGTGAATAATTGAAAGCTGCAGCCTGGGGGCGTTCAGTCTGTGCCTGAGTAGGAGTGGCAGGCTGGAGCTGCAGCTGGAGCAGGAACTGCAGCTTGAGGTTGAGGTTGAGGTTGAGCAACTGCCTCGGAGTTGTCGACAAACAACAGGCAAGCAAACACTAGACTTGGGGCCTCGTCTAGCGATGAAGAGGCGCGCGCGAAGATCAAGAGCAGCCACAGTTGGAGCAGGTAGAAGCCCGTTGAGGTCGCTCGGAAGAGGGAGAGCGAGAGAGAGAGAGAGGGAGAGAGCTGGGAGAAAGGCGACTGCCGAGTGCGGACTACCGAGTTGCAGCTATTACCAAGTGCCCTTTCGCAAGGAATTCAATTTCGTTGTTGTTGTCAACGAGACGCCCACACACACGCACACACACACAAACACACACATGTATACACACACAGACACAGGCAGTAGAGTCGCAGTTGCAGCGAGTGGGCGGGAGTTCGCGAGGCATTTGATTTTTAGCCATGGCCATAAAATTTTGCGTATCCTCCTCGCCCCTCTTCGCCTACCCACTGCCCGCTAGTGCAGCCTGCTCCTGCACCCGCCTCTGCTGCTCCACCCCCACCACCGCCTGCCACGTTGGCAATTTTGTAATTAATTTATTGCCCCAGGCGGCATCAAGAAATTGTCGCAGCTCGCGACGTGTCAAAACTATTTTTAATTGGAATGCCCGCGACGTTGTCTACCCCCTCACTCCCTCTGTGTCTTGCTATCTCCCTCTTCTCTGCAGTGTGTGCGTGTGCGCCTGTCTGTTGTCTGCGGCCTGACCTGAGCCAAGTGCGCAGCAGCAAAGCAGCAAAGAAAGTGAAAGATCTTCAGCGATCGTAAAGTTGGCAAGATCAAAGTGCTTTTTGAGTGCTTTCGTTTCTATTTCTGCGCTTTAATTGATACTTTTTTCGCTCTCTTTTTGCCCCCTCTCTCTCTCTCTTTGCCTGTCTGCCCGTCTCTCTCTCTCTCTTTCTTTCTCTCCGTTCTCTCCCACTTGTTCTTGTTCCACTTCTGCTTCGGTTGTTAGTTTCGCACCGTTTCGCTGTTGTTGTGTCTGCCTGCGAACATGTCGCATATATGACTAATGCACCACTCGATAGACACTAAAGATGCTTTGCGATCCTCCAACTCCCCACACTCCCCTCTGCACCCCCTGCCCCTGCGACAATCCAGCGGCAACTGAGTGAATTGCATTTTAATGCAAATTTGGTGTCAACACAATATCGACCATGACAGGCAGCGCCAGGCGACGATCAACGTTTCCAGTTTCCCCAACGCTCACGCACTCGACGGCGGCAGCAGCAACACCAACAACACCAACAACAGCAACAACAACAAGAACAACTGCTGCGCTGTAAGTGGCAACTTTGCCAAGTTTGCCTGGTGTTAAAGTGACTGATTAAGTTCTGCGTTGTTGTTGTTGTTGTTGCAGTTGCTGCTGCTGCTGCCAAGGCTGACGCTAAACGAATTATACGCTTACGTAGGTGGCAGACACTCAGGCACAGGCACAGGCACAGTCACAGGCAGCGACTGCAACTGCAACGGCGACTGCGGCACGGATCGAGGCACGCGGCACAAGTCCGGGCGCAGCATTGCCGGCACCCGGGGCACAATCACACGGAGCCAAATGAATTGAGACGCGCCACAGAGTTATAAATATTGTCGCCCGGTTGGGGCGTTAGTTGCAGTCGCTTCGCGGTCCTTGCACGTGCCTCTGCCTCCCTCCCCACCTCTGCTTGCCCCTCCCCATCGTGCTGCCTGCTCATGCGCCTGTCTGTCTGCTGCCTGCCTGCCTGCCTTGCTGTCTGTGTGGGCGGCACGGCCCACTTGCATGCCACAGATCGAAGTCGCAAGAGACAAAAAAGAAATTCAAATTAAAATCGAAAATGGCAAACCGGTTGCCAAACTGCAATACAGCGCGAAAGAAAGTCAGATATGTAATATATCATCGCTGTGTATTTATCACAAACTAACATACATTCACATATGTATATAAATTACTGTTTGGGAAGTAGAAGAACAAAAAGTTTCATTTCATCTAAGTTTCATTTCCTAGTGATCTTCAAGAAAGATCATCAACATCTCAAACTAACAACTTCATCTTATTAATCTAACTTAAACTTACTTCTACAAAGATATAATATAAGGAACAATTTAAAGATATAACATAGAAACAATTCGAAAAGAAATCAATTGATATACCTGACAATATCATTCAAGATCAACAGATCTATCTATTAAATCTCACTTTTAAGTATTCAACCTAAAGATTTAAGGAAAAAGTTAAAGATAAATTAAATCAAATATATTTAACGCAATTTTACAAGAGATTATAGCAAACAGTTGAATATATATCGGCAATATTATTTATGAACAACTCTATTTCAACTCAAGTCTATCTATTAAATCTCACTTTTACTCAAGTACTTTTTCCAAAGATCTAAACTAACAATATAATGTAGATATATCGATAATATCATTTCGGATCAACAATTCATGTCATCAAAAAGTACTTTTCCCAGAGATCATTGCAACAAATTAAGTCTAAACCAAGAATATCACTAAAGATCATTGACTTCTTGTAGGAAATGTCAATTAAACGCATTTTTTCCAGACTTATTGCGCTCTCTCGTCTCACATACGCCTCCCGGGTTGCCGATGCCGATGAGCGATTGCAGTTACCTTTCATATTCAGTTGGACAACTAATAAAGTCATAAAGGTTTTCAAAAATCCGCACATAAAACAAGCAACCCATCGATTTATGGTCAAGATCGCTGCAGTTTTTATGGACTCTGCAACGGAGGTTTGTCGGCTACCGTCACTAGCAAGCCGCATAGATGCTATCGACAGTCTCTCAAGACTCTCTCGAGTAATTGAAACCTTTGGCTCAGTTTATGGCTATCATAAAACTATGCGTACTGGGCTACTGTGTACTTGACGTAGGATCGAGGATTGCGGATCGAGGAGTGAACGTTACCTGGGCCCTGATGTTAATTGCCATTTGTCGAACTTCGATTTGGTCCATTGAGTGAAATGCAGCTCGAGCTCGAGCAACCATTGATGTTAATCGGTTTATCGGTGAAAGTTTTACGACTTGTTACGCTCGTAACCCGCTGGAACCGATAACCAGCAGCTGGCTCTATGGGTTTTACGGCCTTACACTCACTTATCGAGTACCGGAATCAGTGAAGGGCTCAGAGTGCGTGAGAGTCCAAAAGAAAAGGGTGCACGGTAAGTAGCTAAAGATGGATATACCTAAGATATATTCCAAGTACTTTGATGTTGAGGTTATGTCTAGATATATATTACAATAAGGTATACTTGATTTATATATATTGTATATGTATGTGAAGAAGAAGTCTGCTGTAACAATTATTCAAGTATGTGAACTGTGCGCAAGACAAAACCTAAGCCGGTGTTGGTGCTTATTCCTGCCTGCTTTCATGGCGCAGCTACTTTCACCTCTGCCCTCCTCACTGCCCCCCCCTTTTGCAGACAGCTTAAGTTGCTAATCTATTGTCATGGGCCGCCCGCCGTCTGGCAGTTCAAAAGGAATCGGCTGGCAAACGATTTTCAATAGTTGGCATCCAATTTGGATTTTTATTGCTTCCTGTCGCTCGCCAGCTTCCTGTGCGACAAACCTCGTTGCCAGACACAGCGCCCCCGCAAATCTTCTTCATTTTTTTGTTTGCCCTGGACAGGGTCTGTCTCTCTCTCTCTCTCTCTCTCTTGGTTTTTTGCACTCGCGTTACACAAAGCGGGCGACTTAATCGAGCAAAATAAACCGTTTTCATATGCTCGAATTGAGGCAAACACGTCGCATTACACGCTGCCTGAAACGAAGCTGCAGCAGAGACTATCCCTGTCTCGCTCTCTCTCTCTCTCTATCTGGGATTGTTGTCATGGGCTGCGACTCCTGCGGGAATTACGTGCGGCATTTAACCAGGGGCCGCTTCAGGCTCGGGCTCAGGCTCAAACTCAAATGCAGCCGCAGCTCACCTCGAAATTATTCCCAGTTGTTGTTGTTGTTGTTGCCGTTTGGCATTGTTATTGTTGCTTTCTTCGCCTTTATTGCGTGTGCCGAAATGCGCGAAATCTCGCAGCGAGCGAGCCAAGCCGCGTCGCTGCCTTTGTCAAAGGATTATCACTTCCCTTTGCCACGGAGGTGCAGGATGAAGGAAGGGGGAGGGGGGGCCCAAAGGGTCTGGGTCTGCTAATGAGCTGTGCATTGTGAAGTGACTGGGTGGCAGCCAGTGCTGCCAATGCGATCGCAACAGATGTGGGAGGCAGCTGCAGGGAGAGGGGGTCAGGAGTAAGGAAGGCAGCCCAAATTCTGGAACTCTGTTGATGAGTTTGACAGTGTGCAATATGCGTTGATTTTTTATGGCCTTCAATTCGAAGCTGAAGCTGAAGCTGGAGCTGAAGTTGATGCTGGGCCGCTGTCGCCGTCGATGATGGCGGAGCAGAAGTCAGCGCAGGCCCCTTCGGCGGGTTCGGCTCCGTTTGGCGTGTTGATCTCGAAATGCAGATAATAATTATTTCAATATGTGTGACTGACTTGGCTGACTGACTGCGAACGGACTCGCCTTGCCCGGAGGGGGTACACAGACAGAGAGAGAGAGAGAGAGAGGGAGATGGAGAAAGGAAGGGGAAGGGGGGAGAGTGTGTGGGGCAATGCCAATGCCATCGTTGTGTCGCTTCATGATCGTCATGATCATCATTATTATGCGAATGGATCAAAACCGTAAAGCCGCCAAGCATGTGTGTGTGTGTGTGTGTGTTGGTGTGTGTGTAGTCTCTCCACTTTTTGTTTTTGCATGTGCTTTGGCTCTGGGGTTGCTGTTGTTGTTTTCACTTAATCACTTGTGGAGCGGCACGCCGAGTGGGGCAGGCAGCGGCGGTTTTAAGTTGAAAATTGAATTTCTAAGAATTACAAAACAAAAACCAACAACAACTACAACTACAACAGCAACTATAGCAACAACTACAAGAACAGCAGCAGCAGCAGCGCTGCGCCTTCGTCTTCAGTTTCACTTTTGGCTCAGCTGCACAAGCAGCCAGCCCCCTGTCTCCCCCTCTCCCACTCTTCCCTCCTCCTGCTCCTGCTTCTGCTCCTGCTCCATGCATCCATCCATTCATCGACCTCGACGGGCTTCATTTCATTGCATTGCATTAATTTTGCCAATTAAAAAGTAAATAGAGCCTGCATCCTTTACCAAACACACACTCACACGCACACAGCTCTACCCCCTCTACCCTCTACCATCTACCCCCGTTCCACTGTCACTCTCCCTTTCTGTTTCTTTCTGTCATTGGACTCCGCTTTTTGGGCATGCAAAACTTTTCAATACAATTTAATACAAACTACACACGCACACACATGCACACATACACACACATGCACAGTTGGTTGCTTGGGCGCCACGGCTATGTCAATCAGTTGGCAAAGTGAAGCCTCGCCATGCGCACAGTGGAACCGTCAGTAGGTTAGTAAAATAATAAAAACCAAAGCTTCTCAGTCTTTTCTAGTGCAATAAAACTCTTCGATCATTCAAAGTTCGATTGAACTAATCTGAAAACTAAACGAACAAACTATGTTAAGTGTCTGATAATTGCAACTTTAGTTTGTTCATTCTCCTCTTTAGTTCATCCGTTCTTCGTCTTTATTTTGTTCGTTAGTTCAAATCTTTCCTTCAAGAGAACTTTTATATCAATCGAAATGGAACTGGAACTTTAGTTCCTCATAAACTGAACTGAACTGAATCCTTGAAGTGCATGAAAACGTCTCTAGCATATGAACTCAATCCCGGAATTGAAGGATAAGATTATCATTAATTAATTTTTCCTTATCCTTATATAATTTATTTACCTCTTTATATAAAATTATTAACTTTATTTGTTTGTATTAGAGGAGGTTTATTTGGATATTTAATTTCACTTATTAATTTTATTTTCCTTCCTTCATTGTAAACTAAGCCAATTGTCTGTGCAGCTTATTTGCCCCACTGTGCGAGCACAATTAAAACCGCAAGGCAATAAGAAGATGCGTTGCGTTGCCAACGCTGACGTTTGCGCTGCTGTTGCTGTTGTTGTTGTAGTCGTTATTGGCGGTGTCAATACCTTCACAACGCCCCCAAATTGCTTGCGGCACACACACGCACACCCTGACACACACGCAGACACCTAAACACCCTCACACACATGCCCCGTGCCCAGCAGGCCAAAGTGTTTTTGGGGCGTTCTCTGCTTCGCGTTCTCCCTCTCTGCCTCCCTCCGACTCTCTCCCTGTTTAGCTACCTCTGCTGTTGTTCTTTCTGCCTCTTCTTCTTGTTGCTGCTACTTACTTTTTTTTGATCCACAGAACTAAACCACTGACAATCTTCTTGGGCGCCCAGTCGCAACGTGTGGCGCAATTGTCTCAGCCGCCGCCCGACTGCGTATCGCATATCGCACCTGATGGGATGGCCAATGCTCCGGCTACGGCTACGGCAACAGCTCGAGTCGGGCCATTGTTGGGGCGGCCAACCATTCGTATAATTGTCGATGCGTTAAGGTAATTGTACACCCAGCAAGCAGCAAGCAAAGCCCGCGCAAGGCCGACCCATTTACAAGTGTGTGTGTGTGTCTGCTCTGCATCTGTAGCTGTATCTGTGTCTCTATTTGTAGCTGTAGTTGCGGCTGTAACTGTGGCCTGGTCTCTGCCAGCGGCTTCGACTGCGGCTTCTGTTCAATGCCGTCGCGTCGAGTCACTCAGTCGTTTCTAAGTTAACGTTTGTCGTCGTTTGCCATATTGATGGCACGCTCCGGCGCTTGTGCGTCCCAGCCCTATTCTAAGACCCCATCGAACCCCCCTCTCTCTCTCCCTCTTCCGGCTACACTCATGCCCTAGTTGAGCATTTAAAACGATTCCATTTAGTTTTTGCTGACATATTGCCACAACCTGTAGACAGTCATCTGTTTAGGCATCGGTTAAGTCGAGTTTTTGGTCTGATTTGCTAGATTTGATTTCAGGAAATCTCTGCACACACTCACATACACACTCATACTCAGCCGCAGACACGCACTCACTCACCTGGCTGAATGGCTCGTTGCATTCGCATGCACATTCACAATCACATTCGCTTTCCCATTTGCATTCGCATTTGCATTCGCATTTGCCTTTTGTGTGATTTGTTGCATTGTCTGAGCCTTGTTTGTTGATGTGTCTTTTGTTACAATTGAAAAATTATAGCAATTAAATGCATTCTACAACGGGTTACCCCTCACCACCCTTTCCACACTGACCCCCCACGTTAACTTGCCAATTGGCAGGCCAGTTGACAAGGCCCAGTTCAGTTTAGTTGTTGACCATGTATTAAATACATTGACAGCACTGTGCCCTGCTAATGGCTTCGTATCTATAAAAACTATTCGCAACTTGACTGAATGTACTTTTCTATAAATATTTAACATTGATGGGGTAGTTACACTTAGATAGTTAGTAACATTTGTTTTAAAGAAATTTGCATGTTAATGTGCATATTTAAAAAACCAATCGGGGACATTTTTTCTCGTGGTAAAGTATTAATACTCATGATCAGTGAGGGAATATAACATTGTACATTTGTTCTACACACCTTTATCTTATTGTTGCAGGAAAATAAATTGAAGAAAAACCAATTGCAAATGTAGTTTATAAGCAAAAATAAATATTTTAGAACTGTAATAAGTTTATTTTATCATCTTTATGTTTGATGATAGTTTGCTTGCGATTAAAAAACATACGAGTTATTAAGCTAACCTTTTTAGATGAAGCTATTGTTAGAGGGTATAGGACATTCGAGCACACTCTATTGTAGCTTGGTTACTTGTTTGTTTTAGAAAGAGTAGCAAACAATGTTTTCAGCATCTCTTTGTAATAAGTGGCAAAACATAACTTCATGTTATATACAATATAGTAGTGGAATAGTATAAAAGTATATATATTAATATAGTTTTTATAGTCATATATATAATATATATATATTATTAAAGTTATAGTTATATATTATAGTTAGTAAAATTTGTTAGTATTCAATGCTAGGCATCAGTTAGTCAATCATATTTATTGATCTCTAATCATTCAAACAATCTATCATATAATGTAAAGAGCAATAACTGTTGTGCAACTGTTAATGTAACTGTGACTGTTAACGTGACTGTCACTGTGACTCCTTGGCGCTTGGCAGGATCTGTCACTGCCGTTGATGTTGATGTTGTTGCAGGGTCTCACGTTGCAGATGCGGCCGGTGCTGTCAATGGCTCGACACACATATATCACAACACTCGAGGGTTTCTTTATTATCCCGTTCCCGTTCCTGTTCCCGTTCTTCTTCTTGTTCTCATCTTGTTGTTGTTGTTGTTGTTATGCTGCCTGCTTTGTACTTTGCTGTTGGTTGTTTCGAATAATTTTTATATGCAGTCATCAACAGCTCATATATATTTTTATTGCCAACGCGCTCTGAAGATATGCATCTGAAACAGAAACTGAACGAGAGCGAGACGAGCAGAGAAGAAAAAGAAAGAGAGTAGGAGAGAGAGAGCGCGAAGCATAAGAAACAAAACGAAAAATAATCAAAAACCGAAAGGCAAAAACAAAAACAAAAAGAATTCAAGGAGCTGCGGCTGGTGTTCGAGATGATCATCATCATTGGCTCATCGTCGTGATCGCGCGATGAGCATGACAACGACGGTGATCACGATGATCGCGATGGCGATGGCGATGAGCATGATGATCATGATGTTCACGATCATGATGACTACTTCTACGTACAGATTTCCAATAAAAATTCTGGCAAGTTGAGCTCGGCTCGGTTCAGTTAAGTTGAGTTGAGTTGAGCTCGGTATTTCATCTGCTGGGGCTGTCTGCGTCGTGTGTGTGAGCGAGATTTACAAGCTGATACAAGAAATACACAAAAATAACAATAAAGCCCGGCAAAAGGCACAGCGGCAGTAACAACAACTGCAACAACAGCAGCAGCAGCAGCGACAGCAACAACATCATCGATGGACGCAGCAGTTAGTCATTCGCTGTAATATCTTCTATATTAACACCATACCCCGACCCCCTGCTCTGCCCTTTTGGGTGTAAAGATTTATTTCTTTATTTGGCAGCCTGCCCCCCTCCCCCAAATCCCCTTTTTCCCCTGCCTCTCTCTTATATGTTCGTGTCTCTGTTTTATTACCAGGAAATTTGTATTTAATACGTTTTTTCCGCGTTTTTTGTTGCGTTTCGGGTGCGACACTGTGCACAGTGGTACCAAGTGCCCCGCTCATTGCTTGCCTGCTTCACTGTGCGCGCGGGGGGCTGCCGTTTATCTGTGCGCCCATCGACACGTGAGACAAGTGGGTCAACTAACCAAAAGTGGCAACTTTGGTAGCCAAACTTCGTAGAATCGAAATCAATCAGTTCGCAGAACGGACCACAGTCGACCCTCCCATTGACTAAGTGGCTGTAAAAAGTTAGGAAGTCGAGAACTATTTAACCAAGATTAATACACTTACATAGTTTCTACTGAAGTGTAGCCTTGGCCCCGACTCCTTCTCAGGTAGCAGAGTTCTTGGAGTTTTCTCTGCTCTCATTTTGTTGAAGAAGCTTTATCGGAAACGTGCTTTAAATATTATTGATGTTTCAGGTTACTGTAAGCGAAGGTATTTCAGATAAACAAGATACCAATTAGGTTTTATACATAGAAAAAGAGTATCTGACAGTCGATCATTGCCATATTTTGGCTGGCATCAGTGATGCTTGTAGACCGCCCACAATAATCGAAAGCAATCGATGGGCAGCAGGTCTGCGCTTAATGCTCCAGTAGCGCCGGCAATACACGAGTGGGGGAGAGCAGAGGAGGGAGGGGCAGGGTCAGTCGGCATTTTCCCATCGATCAGTTGAAATTAATAAAATACTCAATAAATGCGCTCAAGAAGAAAGCTCATAAAAACGTGTGCAAACAATCGATCAATCAGCAGTTTGACAGGCGCGCAAATCTCGGGGTTACTTGACTGAAGCAGGAGCAGGAGGGGGGGACTGGCTGACAGGCAGTTTGCCTGCTGTTGCTACCAATCTTTGAGTCAAACTTCAAAACAATTACACAGCAACATTTCTTGGGTGCTGCAGGAGCAGCAACATGCGAAAGATACAGATACAGATGCAGATACAAATGTGATTGTGAATCTGTAAGATACACTTCAAGCAGCGCAACGAAAGGGATAGAGGAGAAAGGGGGGAACAGGACTGACAACTGCCACTGTACAACTGACTGCTGGCTGTTGATTCAAGCGATTAATCGATAACAAATAAAAACATTTCGACAACTACTTCCAGCGAACAAACCCCAGCCACAGTCGCAGCTGCAGAAGAACATGCTGCCCGTCCTGCTCTCTGCCCCTCTCTCCCTCTCTCTGTCTCACTGTTGCGCTTCTCTCGGGGCTGTCAACAAGTCGACATTGTGTGTATGAGTGGCGTGGTACGCATAAATGCCATGGAAATTTTCTTTTTAATCAATTATGAGTATTAAGCAAAGGGGCAAGCGAACACTAACATCGGCAACGGGTACTCATACTCATACTCATACTCGTATTCATGCTCGTATTCGTATTTGTATTTGTATTCGTATTCGGGTGACGCGGCAAGGCCCGCGCAAGATAAAAATCGCAAAAATTCTTTATTGAATGCTGTGGATGCCAACGCCAGGCGGCCATACATGAGTACAAACACACACACACACACACACAGCCATACACACACTCACACATGGCCGAGTATCGCGTGTGTATACAAGTGTAATCTGCGTGGCTCTAAGCATGTGAAGTAGCACTTTGTCTGCGCCTCAAGTTGAAGTAGCTCTGGCAGCCACTGGCCGAGGTACCCCAAGGCAGCCTCCAGGCAGCAAGGCAGCAAGGCAGCCAGGCAGCCAGGCAGGCTGCAGTCTTCGCTCTACAGTCTACAGTCTTCTACAGCCTCCAGCTACCAGTTGGCATATGAGTTTACCACATGTCTTCAGCTGACTGGCGTTGGTTAAGCGGCAATAACTGCTGGCGGCGCTACCCGAAGTGGCTTAAGGAAGCTTTAATGTGCTTTAAGCTCATGTTAGACCATAGCGGAAGTTTACTAAGGAATATTTATATAAAGGTATATATTATATATTTATATAAAGGTATAATATTTAAATACAGGTATGTGAAATGTATTTTGTAGACTTTCTATTTCATTTTAATTCATATTTTATGCCAGCAAAGCTTTCATTAAATTTGAGGTCTGTAAAATAAGTGAAGTAGTTATAGATTAATGTACTTTAAAGGTGTTCGGCGCAAGGGGAGCTTTAAATTAAATAAACCATCAGCTGAGTTGTATTTCTCCAATTAATAGCGATTTATTTATCCGTATTAGTAATAGATTAATGTGCTTTAAATATAAATAAGGCATTAACTTAGTTGTATTTCTTCAATAATTATCGATCTAACGATCCGTAAATGGAATAGATTAATGTGCTTTAAAGGCGTTAAGCTCAAGTAGAGCTTAAATAGAATTGGGCATCAACTGAGTTGTATTCTCGAATATATTATGTATATCAAACACAATAAATGTGCTTTACATGTTTTAAGTTCAATAATAACCCAAAAAGCTTATTAAGCATTTACTTCGTTGCCTTCTTGAGGTCTTAACTGGCTTGAAATGCTGTCAGCTGTTTAATGTAGTGCTGGGCACAGCTGATATGCTCCGCCGACTCGCTGGTAGCGCAGCACAATCAAACAAATCATAATCGGTGGATGGGCAACAGTAGACAGTAGCTGAATATGCTTCAAACGGTCGACAGTTTGTCTGTCAAATTGACATTACACGTTGCGACGCAGCAGAGGCTGCTGTGGCACTAGCAGAGCCAGCACCAGCACCAGTAACAGTGGCAGTGGCAATGGCAGTGGCAGTGGCAGCGGCAGCGTGGTAGCGGCGGCGGCGGCGGCGGCAGTGGCAATGTCAAGTGCAGCCAGCGACGTCGACGGTGGCGATGGCAGCGCCCAACAAGTTGCATTTACATGACACTTCTGGCAGGCGCAGGCTCACAAGGAAGCGGCCGGGCTGGCAGGCGTAGGTTGGTCTGGCCCTGGACAACCTCAACCTGGACACGGCCACGGCAGGACGGGCGGACGGGCGGGCGGACTGGCTGGCTGACTGACTGATGCGCCGACTGCGACTGTTGGCTTCTGTTTGCGGCGCTGACTCAGCAGTTTACAGCTGAAACTGAAGCAGGACGGGACTCGGCTGCGGCTGCTGCTGCCAACGCTGCTGCCAGAGCTGCTGCTGCTGCTGCTGATTTTCTGCTTGGCTTGGCCTGGTCCCGGACCTACTCCTGCCTTGGGGCCTTGGCAACCTGTTGGCAACTCATTAAATAATGCCGATGACTGGACAAATTTCAGATATGTATATGTGCAGTGTATTCTTTTGCAGCCACTGCTGCTGCTGCTGCTGCCACTGCTGCTGCTTAAATGAAAAGTGATTAAACATGGCCCAGCCAGGGCCGATGGCGAGGCCGAGTCGAGGCAGAGTCTCGAATTTATAATCCTCGTTGTGCAGTGAAATTGCATTTGGCTGCGGCTGGTCAACGTTGGCGTTATAATTCTACTCGACTACCGACTCCAAATACCCGACTACCAGCCTACCATGCCCCGCCCCGCCCCCCATGGACGCTGCCTGTGTCTCGCTGCTGTGCCCTGCCAAAGTGACACTTGTACAGATTTTCTTAATGCGCCAAAGTGCCACTTGTCGTCTGTTGACGCACCTCGTCCTCAGCACAGCAACCCCGTACCCCGTGCCACATGCTCCTCCCTCTGCCGTTGCCCCTCCCCACGGCCAGGTTGTGGGCCTTTCCTCGCCGCCAGATCGAAGCTTTTGTACCAGTCTTGCAGAAAATTTTGTTAAATCAGCGCTAAGTGTCGGAGTCGCAGTCGGCCTTAGCTTCTGGCCAAGACAAAGACGCAGCGAGAAGGACAGAAAGAGGGGGAGAGGGGGATAGTAGAAGCCGCACAGTTGTCTGTTGATTTTGGCTCTAATTGCTGGCCAAGGCATAATTTGTCATATGCCAAATTAATAAACGACTCCGAGCTGAGCGGCCGCAGCAATTGAAGCCCTGCGACACCAGCAGCAGCAGCGGCTTCACTGACCAATCTCTGCTCTTCTCTCCCTTTCTCATTCTCTCTCTTCCTCTCTTTTCCACTCTTCTTCTTTCCTGTCTCCCTGACTGTTTTGCTGGCTGCGCACAGTAGCAGCTGATTTGGCTTGAAGTTGGCAGAGCGAGCGAGCGCTGCTGATTGAGTGGCCGCTGTCTGGCCGAGAGTGTGGGCAGCATCTGGCAGAGCGTACGGCATATGGCACTCAGATGGATGCGACCTCGCTGCCGGCAGTGCATTGGGCCCCAACAAACTGAAGGGTTTATAGTATTTGCTTCGCTAGGACACAGTGTAGAATAGCAGGGAGTATTTTGCATATTTATTTTGTATATACTCGATATTATTGCTGTCATATGACATGGTATGGTATAGTGTGGTAAGATATGGTATATTAGTATGACATGGTTTGGTATGGTATGATGTGGTATGGTATGGCAGTGTATGGTACGGTATGGTGTGGTATGGTATGGTATGGTATGGTATGGTATGGTATGGTTTGGTATTGCATGGTATGGTATGGTATGGTTTGGTATTGCATGGTATAGTATGGTATGGCATGATATGGTATGGAATGGTATGGCAAGGAATGGCTTGGTATTGCATGATATGGTATGGTATGGTATAGTATGACATGATATGGTAAGGTATGGTAGTTATGATATGCCATGGCGTGGTATGATAATGTATGATATGGTATGGTAAGGTGTCGTATGGTATAGTATGGTATGGTATGGTATGGTATTGCATGGTATGGTATGGTATGGTATGATATGGTATGGTATGGTATTGTATAGTATGACATGGTATGGCAAGGAATGGTTTGGTATGGCATGGTTTCGTATGGCATGGTATGGTATGCTATGCTATGGTATGATATAGTATGATATAGTATGGTAGTTATGATATGCCATGGGGGTGTATGATAATGTATGATATGGTATGGTATGGTGTCGTATGGTATAATATGGTATAGTATGGCATAGTATGGTATAGTATGGTATAGTATGGTATGGTATGGTATGGCATGGTATGGAGTGGTGTGTTATGGTATGGTATGTTATGGGATTGCGTACAAATTATTTATGTTATTGTCATTTCATCTATTTCTTACAAGGTTATACATAATGATATGCTATGAAATAACGTACTATAGTATGACACAATATGGCATAGAACATAATAATAGTTTGATCATGTTACATTATCATACATATGTATATAATATGACAATACATAAATATATATTTTATATTCTTTTTAATTATCATCTTCTCCTGCTGTTCTAGGATCTCTACCCGCACACAGGCATTGCCAGATCGATGATGCTGCATGATGCTGCGGCTCTTCATGGGCCGATCCCTGGCCGCCATTATGAGTGATTGGCGATTGCGGTGCTTGGTGGGAGGAGGGGCTGAAGCTCAGTTGGCGCTGACTGCTTCCAATCACCGAACATTTAATAAATCTTCAAGGGGCGTTTTTACTTGCACACAATGACAAACCGACGCGACGACAACAACTCTGCTTAATTGCAGCTAGTTGTTATAGTTGTTGTTGCTGCTGCTGCTGTTGTTTTTGTAATGATGGCCAAAGCGGCCAGGCAGCTTTTTGCTCGGCTACTTTACTTATTTGTCACCGAACCGAAGCGCAAATGAAGTTCGAAGAGGCAACATGCAGAGACAACAACAGCAACAATGACAACAAGAAAGACAACAATAACTATGGGCAATCGTTTGAAATTATACAAGATGATAATGAACACACTGAGTAGGAAGAAGAAGAAGAAGCAGGAGACGAAGTCGCAGACGAAGACGAGCAAAAACGCTCGAGAAATAATTACAAATTAAAATGAAACGCAAATGCTTATAGGGGGCGTGGCGTGGTGCGGAGTCGGAGTCGGGCTGGCGCAGAAGAAGGGCAAACAGCACTTTTGCAAAAGTTTATAAAAATAGCTGCGCGACGCTGCCGACGACGCTGGCCACGCATGCGCAAAGATTTGTCATAATTGATAAACGACAACAGCTGCCGCAGCAACAACAACAACTTACATATGCCACATATGACAAGTCAGTCAGTCAGTCGAACGACTTCGACTTCGACTTCGACTCGTCTTCGACTTCGATGCAGACCCGTCAGACCCCACAGATCCCACAGCAGCAGGCAGTGGCAATGACAGTGAACAGTGGAACATTGAAACGCCTCGCCGACCAGACAAATCGAAGCGTCGCGACGCAACAACAACACCAGCAGAGGCAGCAGCAGCGGGTGTAGCCACACATCAGATGTGGCTGAAGTGAGCCAGAGGAGAGGCACATGCAGCAGCGCTGGCAACAACAATTTAGATTATCACAACTTGTGGAATCAATTACGGCGATTATATATAATTATATAATGATTTTCACCAGCTCTAACTGGCCTCATAAGGTTCTCAAAACGCGTCTCATTAATTAAGCCTAAAGTAGCATAAAATATATGAGTTCAAATTGATCAACTAATTTAAAGCAAATAGTATTCTTTATTATCAGTTTCAGGCAGTGATTGCTCAACATTAATTGAGTTTGGAGCTAAAGAAAGAAGACTTAAAATTATACAGATGTATTTAATCTTAACAAGTGGCTACACTTTGCAAAAAATAAAAGACTTATTTTGACTTTTATGACTTTTGATTATATCAACTCATTTAAGAATTATCGTAACTTGTTCAAGTTACAACGAATAATGAGATTATCTTATGTAAATTAAGCATAATCAAAAGTCTTCTATATATCTCCATATATCCTCTATATAACGGCTTATATCTTCTACATATCGTATATAACTAGTAACTACCATCGTATATCTTTTATATACCGTCATATATCTTTTATAAATCGTCATATATAATAATGAATACAGTGCCATGATTAGTAGAATATTTTCAGAAAATAATGAACAAGTTTTGTGGGTTAACTTGCTTTCACTATTCCCTATATGATATGATAAAATGATCAACTCAACTTGCGCGTGGTTTTGCGCAGTGTACTCCATTCGTAGCACAGGTGACAATCCCAATCCCAATCCCAATGACAATGACAATGTCAGCCACAGCGAGAACTCTTATCTGGCTGAGATTCCCGAATGAGAGAGAGTCCCCATCCCCGTCCAGGCACAACTGCAAGTCGGCCAACTGTGACAACGATGACGCCAAATTGGCAGCGCTTCTTGAGCTGAACGTGAGAACCAATTGCTATGTATGGTCATTACAAGCCGTCCAGTTGTCGAGGTTGTTGCTGCTACTGCTGTTGCTGTTGTTGTTGTTGTTGTTGCTGGTTAGAGCGAGAGATAGCCCATAAATATTTTAATGATGATTACATTTTAAAAACGGAGAGAACGAACGGCGAAACGCGGCGAACGAGCGGCGAAACACGACGAAATCGAATGAAAATCACAGTGTGCCGATCAAAGAAACTGGACTCCTTAGTCCGATGGAGCTGGTGCTGGATCTGTGTGCTGCCTCTGATGAGCTACTACAGCAGTGCAACGCGACACTGACGACATATTTGGAATTACATTGACAGGCCAAGATGAAACTAAAAGCGATAATTATTGCCGGATCTTTAATTCGCCCTGTTGCACCAAAGTGTTGGCGATCGTGTCGCGTAAGCTCAAAGAAATCGTTCGCAGTCACAGTCGGAGCTGGAGAGTTGCACAGTTGGAGTCGCAGGAGAAGAAGATCGCAGCTGTTGCAGCTGATCGACGTTGCGGCGTCTTGCGCCAATGTAATTTCAATAATTTTATCTGGTGCTGCGCGCGCCTGCCGTGATTCGATTGGCAAGCGGTATACGGCGGTATCCAGCGGTGACAGATCAAAGCCTTCTTCGCCACAATTCACAGCGCTGGGCGCGTCGGCAAAGATCACTGATCACCTGCCTGGGCAGAGCAGTGCAGTGCGGAGACTGGACGTTGGGCGGTGTTGCCACTGCTGCTCCAGATGTTTAGCTGCACTTTGGCGGCAACTGAGACGCGATGACAATCACACACACACACACACTCGCAGACACTCAAAGCGCAATCATCAACATCAGCGCGAGCAACTGCGGCTTCAGCTTTAACTCCGATTGTCTCCACTCTCTCTCTCTCTCTCTCTCTCTCTGCCAATTACTCGCCAGCATTGTTGACATGCCTTTTGCCATTTGCATCGTTTTCGTATTGATTTGTTTAAGTTCGGAGCCACAGTGCACCAATCAGCGCAAATTTTGGCTCAAAAAGTCGCAAAACATTCAACAACAAGAAGTTGAGAAAAGGGGCAGGGAACAGAGAGGAATCGAAGGGGGGAAGGCAGAGCAACGCACGCATTTTTCTCCCACGGACAGCAGCGTGTGAATGAGAAAATCCGTCCGATTCGCGGCAGTGTCCCAGCGTTGAGTATGTCAAAAATCTATCGAATCCCGCGACCGATCATTGAACTGGACCAACTGATCGAAGTGCCTTCCTGGCTGAGTGACAGACAGGCGGGGGAACAAACGGACTGACGGACAAGGTGGATGACGACTGCATTTGCCGTAGGTCAGTTTCGCGACCCAGTTAACGTGAGGATATTCGACAACTTGGGGTTTGAGTATTGTGGAGTTCCATTGGGTTTCGGAAGGTAGAATATATACCTGAAAATTCTTGTAATAACCAAAGGGTTATTAACGTAAAGCACCATTAGTTCTTTTCAGTTCCACTTGATCTTAGAAGGTAGATTAATAACTAGAGCTTATTCTACAATATTTAAAAATTGATTAACCTATCTAAAAGTTCCAATCCATCCGTACTAAGCACAGGGTACTCTAATTCGGTAATTTATGAGCTACAAAGAGGAACCTATTGGCAATTTAGAGCTAAAGGCTTACCCAAAATAGGTGCATATAAGAATCGATTTGAGATCGCAAAGATTCGCAGTCAAAGTCGCAGTCAAAGTCGGGAACATGTTAATGAAAATTTGCCACGCCTGTTTTAATTTACCATTGAACCAATTCATAGTGCGAGAGTACAAAACTTTTTCCCACACCATTTGGCAATGTAAGCAGGAGGAGGAGGGGGAGGGGGAAGGAAGATGTTGGCATACGAATAACTGGGCTATATCAGTGCTACACACATTTATCGGCGGGAGCCCCCTATTAGTCGAGGCGCAGTCAGTTTCATTTGGAATTCCATCAACGTTTCGGTTCAAACATAAAATAAATAAAAATCAGTACAATTCGAAGAGTTGTCGTTGCCTTTGAGCTTTTGCGACAATCACTCACGTTGCCTGCTTGCCTGCCCAGCCGACCAGTTGTCCCGTCTCTCTGCCTCTGTCTCTCTCTCTCTCCCTCTCTCTTTCTGTCTTTGTTTCACTCCAATCGGCAATGTCTTTGACGCTGTCGCCAGTTCGTTAAACGTTCTGCGTATTGAAATTAAATTTGTGTCGCTCGACACGATGACTTATTCAATTATTCGATAACACGTGATTGAATTATTGAAATAACTCGACGAGTCCGCTGCGGCCCCAGTGGGACTCAACTCTTTTGTTGTCTCGGCGAATATGATGGGCTCTGTCACTCTTTGGCAACTCTGCGCGGAGTTGTAGCTGCAAATTGAGTTGCCTCAATTAGAAAGGCCGATGGCATGTGGTACTATCGATAACGAATCGATAACTATCGATACCAAATCGATAAATAGATGTTGAATATGTTTTAAAGCCCTCGAGGTCAGGAAGCGAGAGAGGACAAGGAGTTGAACGGAGCCTTAAGCAGACTAAATAGCAAATAGACCTAAACGATCTACAAAGTATAGAACTAGTATATGATAGTATCGCAACTAATCAAAATAGTCAAACAATGTCTCAATGGTTCTTCTACAAAAGAGCTCAGCCCATCCATCTGATGATTTCCATATTTCTAACTTTGTTGCAACCACCTAACTCCCTGTTACTCCCTCCCCCCCCTTCGACGCCCTTGAGGAAAACTTGCGAGTTGAAGTTGAAACTGGCAATTGGCAACTTTGAGCTGTCAATTGCCAAGTTTGACAGCTCATTTTGCATAATTGTGTGTCGCACGACGAGAGCATACAAATTTATTATCGAACTGAATTTTTATGCTTTGATTTATGATTACCATTTACCCCCCGCCCGTCCCTCATCACACAGCCATTTCCCTCGTCTCAGTTGCGCTGACGAATGCCGAAAGGGAAAAGCCACAAGAGGCAGACGGAAGGCGGAAGGGTGATGGCACGGCGGGCGGAGAGGGTCGCTCACTTTGGGTTGGGCGGCGCGCAGCACTTGGAACATTTTATGTTAAGATCAAAAATGCTAATTGAGCTGTTTATCGATTTGTCAACAACAACAATAACAACAACAACAGCAATAACAAAAGCAACAGCGACAGGCCACAAAAACTCGAACAATGGCCACATTAACAGTTGTTGTTGTTGTTGTTGCTGTCGCTCTTGTTGGGGCACTTTGACGGCGCTCCTGTTTTCATTTTAACGCTCCCCCTCAAGTTTTATTGACTATTAAAATTGTGTCAAAATGTGTTTGAAATTTTTTATTGTTAATTATTCTCGAGCAGCGCGCGTTATGTGGAACCAATCAATAAAGCTCGCAACGCCAATGGCCCAGAATTTATAATCGAAATAAGTAAAGCGAAATAAATAAAAGCAAAGCGTGTACCGATCAACCGAACTGCTGCGATAGGGAAATGTCATTGAGTGTTGTCAAGTGTTCGGCACAGGTAATCAGCTTGCGTGTCGAGAAGGTATTCCAGGTGAGGTGTACATGGAAGTGAGTTCTACTCTATGAAGATCTCTATACAGATTTGTTAAGATGTGTCTCTTTGAACATCTCTTAAGAGCTGTCGCTATGAACATGGCTAAAGATCTGTTTATGTAATGAACTCTATAGATTTATCTCTATAAAGATCTGTATTGATCTATCTGTAATTAAAGATCGATCTTTATAATGATTTCTATAAATAAATCTGTATAAAAGTCTTTATAAATATGTCTCCATAAAGATATTTATAGATCTGTACCTATAAAGAAAAGTGTTTTCAATCATCATTCAAAAGTCTTTATAAATATGTCTCCATAAAGATATTTATAGATCTGTACCTATAAAGAAAAGTGTTTTCAATCATCATTTACTTCTTAATCGATACACGTTTATAGCAAAGTGAGCAGTATTTCCCAGGGACTCAGTCTAAAGTCAGCCTATTAATTTAGTGTGAACTTTTAAACATTCCCCCAGATCCTACAATACAATCATAAGATTTGGCAGAGTCCTAATTAGTCAACTATAACTCATAGATGAATCATCCAAGATATTCGCTTGGAGTTGCCATGGGAATTAGCCGCAAGTTGTTTGGCTTAGAGTTCTCAAGGCACTGATAATTATTTCGATACTAAGAAATCGCAGGCGATCGACATCGGGCGCAATTAAGAGCAGAGCTGCTCCCCCTCTGGCAAATGAGCTGCCCTCGAGCAAGCGCTTCTCTCTCCCCTCTTCCCATCGAGAAGCAGCAAAGCGTGAAGGCAAAATGCCAAATGCCAAAATGAAATGAAATCAAAATCGAAAACTTTTAAATGAATAGACATGCAGATCGGACACGCCGCCAGAATTCAGTAAAGAGAAACGAGAGGAGAAGGAGAGCAGCTGGAGGAGGAAGTGGAGAGTGCAGAGCGGGGTGAGGCGGGGACAGAGGCGCAGCCAAGCCAAGTTTGGAATAATGAGGTAGCGGGGGGGTAAGACTGATACTTGCTGATCTGGCTGACTGACAGACGGACAGCTGGACAGATGGAGAAACAGTGAGACAGAGAGACGGACAGA
This sequence comes from Zaprionus capensis, assembly GCA_018903675.1. NCBI lineage: Eukaryota > Metazoa > Arthropoda > Insecta > Diptera > Drosophilidae > Zaprionus > Zaprionus capensis. Next base: position 7,241,297 of record JAEIFN010001073.1, on the reverse strand, counting down.
GAGACAGAAAGAGAGACGGATAGAAGGACGGACAGAGAAAAGAACTCTGACTGACATTTGATTATTGGCTTCCAATTTGTTGCAGATGTGTCTGCTCTCTTTGCAAATTGCGTGGCAGGCCAAGTCGAAGCAGAAGGCGAGGAAGAGAGGGAGAAGAGAAGAAGAAGATGGGGAGACTGAGGCCGCAATCACGGCGCGCAAATTTGCAAAATGTGGCAACAACAACGCAGCGAACAGAAGTCAAATTGTGGCCAACATGGAAATTAGCCGCTGCCCGATCGAAGCAGCAGCAACAGCAGCAGCAGCAGCCGGAGCTGCCGTGATCTCGATTTGGCTGCAAATCGGAGGCAGGAAAGGAGTTATTAAAGTCTTGGCGCTTGTGCCAGACGAGGACAGCCAATGCAGGCAATGAGAGAGTGAGCAGGCAAGTGCGAGAGAGCGAGAGAGAGGGAGCTAGTGCGCTGTTTAATGAAGGCAGTTCGATCGATTTGGCTGGCTCGCTGGGCTGCAAGTCGTGGCCGTGCCATGCCACCGCCTGTCAAGTCAAGTCTCGACCAGTCCTCGGCACAATTTCAGTTGCTCTTGTTGTTGCTGCTGTTGTGGCTGCTGCTGTGGCAGCATTTTCGATCTGTCTGTCAGTCAGCTGCCATTTTTGCTCGGGCCACAGCTTCGCTTGGGCCAAAAGCAGCAGCCAACCAGCCAGCAGAGGGACAGACGGCAAGCGAGCAGCAGCGGGAGCGGGTAGGTAGGCAGGCAGGGCGGTCAGGTGGTCGGTCAGGCAGGCAGGCAGGCAGGCAGCCAACCAACCAATTGATTGACATTGCCCACAACGCCCTTTTTCATACAAACCTGGCTCCGACACACGCACAAACACACAGCGTCGCTTGTTTTTCTTCTTCTTTTTCTTTTGCTTTTTGCTTGAGCTTCTTCGTTATTATTAAGTCGAACTGGGCGGGCCATGGCCCATTGGCGGCGAGCAGCAGCAACGGCAGCAATGGCTTTTGCACTCAACTGTACCGGAAATGTGTAAAGCGAGCCATTCATGAGCTTCTTGTGAATTATGCGCGAACAACTACAAATTATACAACAATACGCGTAATTAATTAAGCCGAGCGCTAAAAACCAAAACCAGTTGCCAGTTTTCCCCGCTCTCTGTTCCCCTCTCCCGCTGTCCGTCTGCCCAGTTGTCACTTCATTCACGAAAAGAAACCGAGAATGGCGACAAAAACAGTTAGCAGACAATTGGCCAGCGGGGGGAGCGCAGGCAAGAGGTTAAGGGGAGGGCGGGGCAGGTGGCTTGGGGAGAAATATTTACCTGTACTCTGTACTCATATGCTCATAACTGAAGATGGCCCCAAAAAGCCACACACACACACACACAGACACAGAGAGACTTACAGGCTGCGTCGTTGAGCGGTCAAAGCCGTGTAATTATGAAATTCAAAGAATTAAAGAATACTAAAAGTGTTATAGATACGACAGGCAGACAAATAGACAAAGTGTTTATACTATATAAAAATACATATATGGTATATAAAATACTTGCCAGAGTTTGCTTGGAGCACTACAAATTATTATACATGCTTATCGATAGTACGCAAATTGATTAAAATTCATTTTCATTTTTTTCCAATTATCTCTTTAAACTCTGAGATACTCATGTTATTAATAAGCATCAATATACTCTGCATAAAAGTTTCTATAGAATCAATCAATCAATCTCACTGTCTCTACTTCTAGCCATATAGCAAACTTGTCCGTCAGTGCAACATTCATTAATATTTGATTTACATTTTTATTCTCTCTTTTTTTCCCGCATATATTTTGTTTTTGCATTGTCAAATCGGTTGACAAATTAATACACAAAACTGCGCTCTTTTGGAATTTGTGGCGCTGTCAATCGGTTCGTTTGATGTTGGCCGAAGCCAGAGATGGCCTGGACTTGAATTTCTAATTTGGAAGCGCTTGCAGTTCCACCAAATTGGAAGTGCTATAAAAGCAGAAAACAGAAACAATTAACAACAACAAGCGCGAACAGCAACAGCAGCGTGCAGCAACAACGACAACAACAGCAACAATAAAAGGAACAACTACAAATACAACAGCAACAACAACTACGTCCATAATTTGATGGCTCGAGCATTTTCTCACCGTTTCCGAGCACATTTTGGTGTTCGGCTGTTGCTGTGTTTTACACTTTCCAGCGAAGCGAGCTCTAAAACTTTAATAACACACACGCCAGTATATTTACAATCATTATGATTTGAGTAATGTCTTTATAAAGTGTTACTGCTACCTCTTCCCTGCGCCCCCACCGCCCCCCTTTAGCAACCACTGTGCTGAGACTGACTGACCCTGTTTCCCAAAGCGATTCATACTGTATCTGGGAAATTTCCAGACATTGTGGAATCTGAATTTCTCAGTTTTCATCATGTTTTATATGTACATTTATACTATATAAAGTATGTACATTGTTGACATGTTGTAAGACTTACGTTTCCTTTGACCATTCCCCGTGTATCACATATTATCCATGAGGCATTCAATTTTAAAGTTGCCTCTGCATCATTTCTATTCGAAACTTAACAAGTGCAAAAGCTACAATCGAGTGTACTTTACTGTGATATCTAATTTAATAAATAAATAAAATAAATAAATAAATAATAATACACATTGATACCAAATTTGGCAGCTCTAGCTATTACAGTCTCTAAGATCGATTTGATTCGATTATCTTATTGATTTTTTGGTGTTTAGATTTATATAGCAGCCCTAAATTTTTGTAAATAGAATATTGAACTTACTACATTTGTTTTGATGGTAGTGTTATTCAGATTAAATTATATTAATATAATTCCAATTCTGCACAAGAGAAAAGTATATTGACTAAGGCAAAAATAATCGATTTAATCGTTCCTTAATCGAATGCTAGTTCAGCTCTAGTAGATATAAATGAAATGCATATATAATATTTCCATTCTTGCAGCTTTTCGCCAAGTTCTCATGGCTTCGATTGACTAATCACTGTGGAGCTTCAGCCAAATATTTTGCATTTTCCCAGGCTAGCTCGGCGTAGATGCGCGGCCACAATCGCATTTCTAATTAAATTCTCAACTTGTTTTCCATTTATTTGTGCAATTTTTGATTGACATTTTACATTAAATGCACTGGCCGCGCTGTACGAGAGGCGGCCCTGGCCAGAAACCAGAAAGAGAACCAGAACCAGAACCCCAAACCCAACGACTGAGATAGAATCCATGTCCGAGTTGAAGTCGGGATTGCAGAGCGTTGAAATTGATCAATTTCACATAATTTCAAGGCGAGTCGACGCGGTAATGCAAATCCGACAGCTGCGCCAGTGCGTTAGAAGCGCTTAGAGAGATGAAGATGATGCAGAAGAAGATGAAGAAGAAGCAGCTGAAAAAGAAGAAGAAGAATAGTTAGACGTAGCACTAGAAAGACACTCAGCTGGGACTCGCACTCCGAGTCGGACTTGGACTTGCAGTTGAAGTTGGGCTTATGATTGACAACAGCTGAATTGAGCTGCTGCACTGTGCAACGTGTGCAGCGTGTGCAGGCTGTGCACCGTGGTACCACACAGCACACGCATCTCGTCCGGCATTTGCCCTGCTTGCTGGCATTCGCCGGTTTTGCCAGCCCCCAGTGCGTCCACATCCATCCAGCACTGACAACTTGACGTGCTTTGGGCGCTTTAAACGTTTCGGTTTTGGCCACACTCCTCTTCCTCCCTTCCTCTCTCTCTCTCTTTCTCTCTCTGTCTCTGTGTTCCCCTCTGCGGGATCTTTTAATTGCTCGCCGTCTGCTGTATTTCTTCAGCTTCTTTCACAATTCTCATTGATCTTTTTCGAATGTGCGCAACTGTCGGATTTCTGTTGCGCTGTCAGTGGCCGTGGCCACAGATCCACAGCTCCACAGCTCCAGCAACCCCGGCATCAGCCCCAGCTATGGCCCCAAGATCGGGTCCGACTGTGGCGTGGCGTGCCGTGGCATATCTTTGATTTGCTAATTAACGGTTTGTCGGTTCAGTTTGACAGTTGAACATGAGTTCTTGACATTCGCTGCGCGGGAATTGGCTCTGGATTCGGATTCGGATACAGATTTGGATTTTAGATTGCTCTGCGATCGGTTCGGATTTGGTTTTGCATTTGTTTGGCTTTGATTTCCAATTTCGTTTAGAGGTCTTGCATTTTTTGATTTTCAATGCTCTATAATTGATCTGTGCTTTGTTGTGATCGTTGATCTCTATGATGGAATATATAGAATATGGAAATAGGATAACATCAAGGAAGAAAGGCAACCTTGCAGGTTGTAATCTCCTCCTATTGTTTTTAATTTAATTATAGCTATACATAATGGTGCAGAATTAAATGGTTTTGTGAGTATTCAATATTATTTCTTACGTCTTCATGCAATAACCTGCACTTTGGTAGATTGTTCCTATTGCAGATATATGTTATGGTGGTCAGATTATGATGAAATTTTATATGTATATTATAGAATATTATACTGGTCACAATAAATATACCCCCTGCAAGTGTATAAATATAAAAGGTACTCGATAGCTTCAGCTACTTATCTTCATACTGATCACATTTGTAAAGTCTTATTAAAAATATTTCAACATAAATTCAAACTCATTTTCCCACTGAATTAATTTCCAATTGATTGTTGGAATTTTGTGGAAACTGTTGTCAGGCGCGCGCGTTATTAATGGTTGCCTGGAAAGCGCCTGTCAAAGGCTTCTAGGGAAATTCCTCAACGCAACGCGTAAGCACCTCGTGCAACATTTGGCGGCCGTGTCCATGTTTCCATATTCCATGTGTCCGACTCTCCCTCTCCTTCTCTCTCTCTCTCTCTCTCTCTCACACGTCCCTCTTCACGGCTGGCAAAATTAATGATGATGTGGTGTTGATGTTAAGTGCAGTTTAATAAATGAATTGTCTCTCACTCGCTGCATGCGAAAAATGAGCTATGCAGCTCTGCCCGCTCTCCCCCTGCCCGTCACACCTTACCCCCAGCCACCCCTCACCCCGTTGGCTTACCGTCACTTCACTGTCCGCTGTCCATGCTGTGCCCACGAGGCAGCGTCTAATTCATCAACGGGTTGGCTCAGTGGGCCGGTCTCCCGTGCAACGGCAACTTCCTGCATTTGCATGTAGAAGAAGAAGAAGCAAACGAAGAAGAAGCAAGAGGGGAGAGGGAAGTGTGGTGAGGGCAGGCAGCAGAAGTGGCCACAGTCAATGCGTTTGCAGTAATAGATGCTACGACTTTTTAGCGCATTTTTAACTACTTCATTTTGGTGCCCCTGCCACCGTGTGGCACAGCCAGTCTGCACTGCTGCTTGCTCAATTGTGCACAGTTTGTGCTGCTTTGCACCACTGTGCGACGACTCAGTGCGGTGGCTGCTCATTTGTCTGGCGGTTGGCGGTTCCTCCTCGGCCACAATCTTCTGTCTGCGTCGCAGTCGCCAGCGCAGTCGCCTCAGTCTCAGTCTCAGTCAGCGACTCAGTCTTCACTTCATCTACATTGGCCTCGTCGTCGCTGGCAAGCCTATTTCTTACAACTTCTTCAAACAACTGCAACAACTGACGTATCATAAACAACAACTACAACTACAACAATGTTGTTGTTGCTGTTGTTGCTGTCTGCCTGCTCTTGCACTTGGCTGCTCGGCAGCAGTCGCTGTTGCTCTGCGAACCTTTTGCCAAAGTGTTTCGAATCTTGAGAGCAGCCGCATCTAACAAGCCCAAGAAAAATGGGCCCAACGCCAACTTTTGGCTAAAGCGCAAACACATTAAAAATGCTTCTCTACTGTTCCATGTCTTTGTTATTGTTGCCAGTGTTGTTGCTGTTGTTACTGCACTCTACTCTATTTTAGTTTGGGCAAGTTAGACAACGTTATATCACTGATCTATGAATACTGTTTGAGCTGCATTCAAGTTGCTCTCATTGAAGGTGGATACATTTAAGTTTCCTTGTAGTTCTTTCTTTCATTAGGCCGTGAATTTCATTATGATCGGACAGAATATAACGAGGATATGCAAGACTATAAGGAGCATCCTTATCATTAACTGGAACACATTCAAATCTAGTAACACACAATGCAGTTTAGTTAGGCAGGCATTGGCTGAGTGCTTAACATGGCGAATCATTGAACCAGTAGTCCTATATTCAAATCATCCTGCGAGGGACATGCGTTGATTGAGAATGTTTTATTATAAATTCTATATGACACACATACAGTAGAATTCCATGGCCATATACAGACTGTAACATTGCACTAGTTTTGCACTAAGTTTGGAAGCGTATTCAAGCTGCAGCTTTACACGAACCCAACTCGCGGCTGCCACTTGCTGTTGTTGTTGTGCCTTGAGGCCTCAAATGCACTTTGCAAAAAAGCATTTCCTCCAAACTTGTCTCGATTTTGGTGTGTGTTGTGCTGCAGGCTTTAGTGCGAAATAGCTGCAACAACAGCAGCAACAACAGCAACAGCAACAACATCGACACAAGAAACGACAACAAAATTCGCAGCTAGCTGCGCGATTTATCTTTGGGGGCTGGCAAGTTAATGTGGCAATTGTATGCTAAGCAGCAGCAGATAGAGGCGAGATGTGATGGGTGGTGAGGAGGGGGGGGATGCATCAAGCAACGGGGGGGAGGAGTGAGTTCAACGGTTTTCATGAATGAATTAGGCGGCGGCCAAAGTTTAGCCAGCCTCGGCTGCTTCGGCGAAAGGGCAACAACTCAATTTACAGTTGGAGCAGACGCGGAATTCCATTGCCCACGGGGTGACCATTTTGAAAATAAAAAGAAACCAAATAAAATATGAAGGCAACCAAAAAAAAAACAACTAAATAGAAATACATACATATACCAGATACATGCCAGATATATACCAGATATATGCCAGTTATATATACAAGTATTTGTATATTCATCAGCTGCCAAGTGCAGGTCCCAGGTTCAAGTCGCGCCTCTCCACCGCCACCCAATGCATCTCATGGGTGTGATTTTAATTTCATACACAAATGAACGCAAATCATTGCGCTGGGGCGACTGCTAGAGGGGGGAGAGGTACTTCTGTGTGTGTGTGTGTGTGTGGGTGTGTGCAGCTTCAGTTGTTGTGGCTTCCTGCTGACAACAAAAAAATTACAAATAATTCCAAGAGCAACGGGAAAATAGCAATAACTCCCACGAAGATTAATAACGCACACACAGACACACTCACAGACACACACACACACACGGTCGTAAATAAATAAGCAAAGAGATGAAGACGAAGAGAATACGAAACACAAAATACAATATGCAAAAGAAGTGAACAATAAGCGTAGAGAAGAAAATGAAATTTATGCATAAAGTGGCAAACAGCAAGAGAAAGAGAAAGAGAACGGGAAACAGGCGAATGGTCCATCAAAAGTGGCAAATAAAAGCGGCGATAAAGCAACAACAAAGTCAAATACAAAATTGCCCAAAACTAGGCACAACAAATGGGGGCGAATTGTTTGGGGAATGGTGCCGCCACAGGCGAAAGGCGAAGCGAATTCGAATTACATATTTACGCAGTGAAGCGAAATGGCTGGCAAAGCTTACTTTTTGTTGGTGCTGCATTACTATTGTCAACTGCAAGAGAGAAAACGAGAGAGACTGATTGCATGCGAGAGAGTGCACTCCCGTTCTCTCGCTCAGGTGCATCGATCGCAGTTGTTGTTATTGCTGCTCTCTTCGGCATCCATACATACAGCGTCTGTCTCTGTTGCGCACATCAGCAGCTGGCAATGAAATTCCAAAAACAAATTGCCCAACTAACGGGATGAGCAACAGTAACTGCAAAAGCAACAACAACTAACAACAGAAAGCAGTGCCGCGCACAAGCAGTGCACTGCACTGCACTGCAGCAAGGCAAAGGCTCTCTCAATTAGGAATCAGAGTCAGAGTGAGAGAGCAGCAAGAGCGAGAGCGCTTTGCTGCTGTCTCACTAAATTCCTAATTGAGAGAGCGCATTAGATTGAGAGAGCACTGACTGCATTGTTGTTGTCGTCAATAGTGTGTCAATGCCAGCCAATAATTGGGCAGAGTGGGAGTGAGAGTGCAGGCGCAAAAGAGACAGCAGAGTTAGTTGCTTGTTGTACTGCATTAAAGGCGCAGGAGTAAAGGCAATAGAACGATTTCAACTCAATTGCAGCAGAGCAAACAAGTGCTAATCAAAATGACAGTTGATCTGTTCAGCTCACACGATTTAAAAAAGCAAATAACGTTGTTGTAATTCATAAAAATTGACTTGGTACACTTATCAAATTGATTATTTTCTGTCTGAATCTTTCCCAAGTTCATATTTCATATCACAAGGGGTTGGACACCAAAGAATCCTTTGTCGCATGCGGCAAGCGACACACTCTCGTCCCACCTATGCATATGAAAGCACACACACACAGACACACATGCACATCAAGGATCAATGGCACGTACCAGCACTAAAGTTATTAAAGCCATAAGATACTGTCGAGCGGTTGCTTCGGTGGCTGTTCGGCAATCCACAGCCCGCCCAGGCGTGCGTCCATATGCAAAATATACGAGCATCGCGAGCGGGGGCACCCAGGCAGGCGATACATTGACGCACCCTCCGCACGACTTTAAACCCATCAAACCATTAACAACAACAACAGCAACAACAACAACAGTGTGAGTCGTGGCCAGAACAGGAACAGGCATATGAGTAAAAATTTGCGTATGAGTCAACGCTACTGACGGTTATCTTTCAACCACCTCCTGGTATCTACACCTCTACCCCTGCCCCATCTACCACAGGTACCCTCGTGCACCCCAGCGTCAGATTCAAACCCTCCTCCCACCGTGGCACAAAGCCATCAGCCTGATATATGTATGTATGCATGTGTCTATATAGCATGCTCGTATCGCAGTCAACTTCTCCTTCTCATCCTTGTCCTCGTCTAAAGTTATAAAATATATATGAGACGGGCGAACGACAAACGTTTTGCTTAAGAAAAATCGACATGGCAAACGTGTCGGAAACGTGTCACAAATTTGTCGCCGGGATGAAGAAGAAGAAGAAGTGAATGCAAAATAAAATAAAATATTGTTGCCTACTTTCCGGGATTACCCTGGTAAGCCCAAGCAGGCCCAAAACCCAAATGGACGCTACATACTGTGTGTGTGCTTGGATTATCTTTGATTCGAAGTTATTCCATGGAAGCATCGGATATAAAGACGTGATTTCTTACCTGCACAAAATATGGCAACACTGCCATGAAGGATGTCTGCAGTGCATGATTACAAGGCATGATAATAATCATTATCAGTTTCAGTTTATTAAACATTTGCCACACTGCGAGTCATCTAACTGCGCAGATATCAGTTCGATGCTGGTTTCTCTTTAACTAGATCATATTATTTATACAAATCAACCCCTTACGGATGCCACCCCCGGGCGAAACTACTAAAAACATATATTGAAAATTCCCCGAAAATGTTTTTTCAAAATTTGTTTGCTTTTGTTTGTGCTGCTGTTGAATATAAATATAAAATGAAATTAATGCGACCTGGTTGAGCTCGGGGAGAACGGAGAGCAGGGCAGGGCAGGGCAGGCACTGCCGCCGTAGCTGGTGCTGCTCTCCGCACATTAACGCCCGTAACGTAATTAAACAAAAATAATGGTCTCAATAATCACACAAAACCGTAAAGTGCAGCAGAGACAACCTCCTGACCCCCTCCCCCCAGTAGAATACCAGATCCATTTGCTGCTCACCCTCCTCCGCCACCAGTTCGCACCTTTGAGTGGCATCCACCCGGAACCCAAGCCAGACCATGGCTAGGCAGCTAACCCTTTTGGATCTAGCTATTTTTTCAGAGTCACTAATTATTTTTGTAACTGTTTTCTGGCACTTAACACAACTGTTCGAAAAGATGCTGCGGCACCACCTACCACTCCTCGAGCTAACTGTAAATTTACACACACACACACAGATGCACGCAGGCAGATTTATGGCGACTTGACTCTCCACTTTGGACTTTGCTTGGGCTATATCAAAAATCAATTAATGACAATAATTTTAAAATTAAAAGCATTCAGCTTTTGCCTCCAACATGTGTGAAATTTAATGACTTTGAAGATATTTATGGAAGAGCTGAGCTAGGCGAGGGGGGAAGGAAAAGAGAAGGGGCACGGGTGGCAGAGTCCTGCCCCATTTCAAGTTATTGTCGCTGCCTGTCGCCTGTGCCATTTCGTTTGCAATTATCGAGTATATTGCTCCCCCTTCCGGGCTTTGCTTCGAGTGGAACTCGAGAAATGGAACTGGAAACTGGCATCTTGCTTTGGTCCCGGTCGGGCAAGGATGCCTTTTTGTTGTAATTAGATGAGCAGCAACAGCATCAGCAGCGAAAGGGTTTAATTACATTTTGAATAGAAAATTTATGAAACAAGTTTTTCGGTTTCTGTTCTGTTCTGTTTGGTTCGGTTTGGTTCGGTTTGTTGCGATGCGCCCCATTGTGGCCATGTGTGTTATATCGTCCAACTGTCTACCTCTTTGCGTGTGTGTATGTGTGTGTGTTTTTGTGTGCTGTGTCTGTATCTGGTTTGGGCATAATGGCAGGGACGAACATTGACTTTATGCGAATCCGACCGCATTAAATATGCGAGCTGCAAACTGAATAATTGACAGGCAACGAAAACAGTTTTTGGTTACTGCTTCTGCATGTGCTACAAAACCAATATAATGCCTTTATATGGTATATGAATAGTATGTTGTACGTAGTCAATGATAGCCTCAATCGTAGAAGATTTAGCGCAGTGTCAACTCAACAAAATACTCTGACTTGAAGGCTTTAATTATCACACAAGAGACACAGTCACACACACATGCACACACACACGCACGTACTGTGTGTTAGTTTTCGATTGAGCACACTCAAATTTGATCAGCAAAGTTGCTCGCACTCACACTGCGCCAGCAGCTGAGCCTGGCATTTGTGGGGAGCACCTAAAAGTAGGCAATGCGCAATTTCGTCCGCAGCAGCTGTCGCAAATTGTCGATTTCGAGTCGCTGCTGCTGCTGCTGCAAGTGCCGCAGGCGACAGGCCAAAAAGTGTGCAGGGCCAGCGTCACTCGCTGCTCGTCGAAATTGTTAATTGATTTATGTTTATATTTGTGCAACATGTTGATGCCACGTCGAGGTAGACGCCGCGCAGGGCCAACTGCAGTCAAAGTATTGAGTCGAGCACGAAACGCTCGCGGTGCCATTTTGCTGTGCTGTGTGTATGTGTGTGTGCTGTGTGCGCTGTGTGTGTGTCTCTGTTGTGCGCGCCGAAGGGAGGGAGAGTGATGAGATTCGCGAACAGATAACAAAAACAAAAACACAGAGCCACGTTAATTGAACAACATTCGACAGAAAACATGCAGACGAATACACACACACACACCACACACCACGCACACACAAACACACACACGCACACCTTGCCTGCCTAACTGAATTCAAGCTCAACTCAACTCAATTTGGCGAATATGTTAACGTTAGCGGCATATTTGCGTGTAATTATATCAAAAATGTATACACGCACACGTGTATGTGTGTATATGAGTGTGAGACTATGTGTGTGTGTGTGTGTGTCTGTCATAAACTTTTGTCTTGCCACGCCCGCGGGCGTCAATTTGCAATGCGTTTGCGGCTTCGATGCGAGGGTTGCAGCTGCAGAGCGAGCAGAGGGGAATGTGGTAGTAGGAGGAAGGGAGGGGGAGCGGCAACTGCGATCGCCTTGCGGCACTTTCGATACACACAATATTTGTTTGTTTTGTGTGCAAAAATATGAAACATATTCTCGTGGCAAACAAACAGAAAGACACGCGCCGTCATAATTGACATGCTCAGCTCGAGGGAAATCGCTTTCGCATCAATTTCGCCAATTTCTTAGAGGGCAACCCGTACCGCAGTCGAGACTTGGTAATTAATGAAGTTGTAATTGCTCGAGTGCATGGCAATCTCTTGGATCTGTCTTGGATTTGCATCCATCAAACGGAATCAATGCTCAGGCACAAAGCGGCGTCGAAGCAGTCGCAGTCAAAGTCAATTTAACTGGCAATTAATGCATGTTGGCCACACCAAACTGAGGCCAACCTGTCGACGACTTGCACATGAGAGGGCAACACGAGCTGGAGCAGCAAAGGGGCGGAGGGGGTCAGGCAAGCCTGCAGCAGACTGTGGCACATTCGATCCGTGGTCAAAAGTGGCAATCAGCAAGAACAACACCAATAAAGCCGCAACAACAACAAACAGACACACACAAACACACATAGAGACACATGCGGGGGCATGAGGTGAGCAGGCTGAGAATGGCCGCCACGCCCTAACGCCCTAACGCCATGTCGACACCTATTACCATTCATTGACTTTGGCCATGTCCCTGGGGTGTCATCTATGCAGGTCGCTTTGGTTTGTCGTTACTCTCGTTGTTGTTCCACCTTCCCGTTGTTGTTGTTGCTGCTGCTGTGTGTGTGTGCTGTGTGTGTGTGTTGTCTGTTTGGCTATGTTGGCCCACACTTTTGATTGCATTTTCACCGAATCCAACGACCGTTTGCTAATGTCCTTCGATAAAGCCGGCAAAATCAACACCAGCAGCCACCGCTGGCCGCACGGCCTTGTCGAATCTGCCTAACGGGGTGTGTGGTTGTCTCTTTCTCTTTATGTGTGTGTGTGTGTGTGTGTTATGGGATATGGATATGGCAATGGCAACAGCTATAGCTATGGCCACGGCAACGGCAATGTTGTGCGCCTCCGTTTTCATTTGGTGTTTGATTGGATTTTCAATTATTCATTATTATTGGTTGCAATTTACCTGCCTGACACGGCGCACCTTCTGCCTCTCTCCCCCCCACTGCTCCACATGTATGGATATCAGGAATCAGTACTGCGGACTCGTGCACCCATGTTCGAACTGCGTCTGCTGTCCAGAAAGTGGCAACGCATTGATTGCGTTCCATCAACAGCAGCTGCCTCCGTTTTTGCGACTCATCAAATTCCAATTGCATCATTAAACGGAATTTTTAATGGACAAACCTCAAACCTCAATGCCCTTTTTTCGCTCAGTGTACCTGTGGTTGTGTAGGTCATTTGCATTCGTGTTTGAAGCGACAGAATATTTGCAAATTGTCGGATTGGATGGCTGTGTTCATGCAAATCGAGTGGCAGTTGATTTGTATGACTTTAATCACAATCTACAATGATGTTGGTACTGATAAAAGAGAATATTGACTTTGGGATTGTTTAAAATCTGTTAGGTACTGGAATTGATAGAGAACAGACTGTGATTAATCTCCCATGCAATCTTCGCATGGGAGATTAATCACAGTCTGTGATGTACTCAAACTGATATGAAGGAATATTCAATTTAGTATTAACTGAAGAGAAAGAACATTAAGTTTGGCATTATACGAGTATTTCTTAAATCAATCTTCAGCACTCTCACTCTCCTGAAATGGCATATGATCTATGATATGGTAACACACAAGTGCAGTTGAGTATTTAATGGCGAATTGCAAAGATATTGCCGGAGATTAATGCTGTGTGAACTCACAGACGGATCAGACTTTTAAATGCTTTATTATTTTATTTAATTTTGTGATTCTGTGCTGCTGCTTGAGCAACACACACACACACACACCCATACGTATACGTATGGTCCCCCGCTGGCCAAAGTACTCAAATTATCTTTGGTCGTCGTCGGTCAGAGAACGAGAGATCGAGCTATAAAGATAAATACCAACAAGCGAGCAAAGCGGACCGACAAAGTGTTTGTGTGTGCTAAGATTTGCTGGTGTATTTTTATTGGTATTCGACTGAACGATTGCTGGCCTGAGAGGGTTGGGAGGGGGCAACGGTACGGCGAGGGGCAGAGGCCAATTTGATTTTACGAGCATTTTCGGTTCATATGATATCATTTTGCATCGGATTTTTGTGTATTCGGTTAGCCGAACTTGTGCACAAATACTCGAATGCCGACAAAACCAAAATACAGATATAGATAAAGCGACTAAGATGCCTTGGGCTGGCAATGAACGACTTATAGATACTACGTAAGATTTAAAAACCGTTCGATATATAAAAAAACTATCTGCAATGGAAGTATCTGACAAGAGTCTTTCAAAGTCATTGAGATTCAGTCAAACTTGAAGAGATTCTTTATTTTTTATTTTGTATTTCTTTGACCTGTAATCCGGCACATACCCCACTCATGTCTACAGGGTATTTAAGCAGTCACTACTCAAGGCAGACTTCAAGTTAGTCTCTTTATTTCCTTAACCTGTAATCTTGCACACCCCACACACGACTTGCCTCACTCTACAGGGCATTTGGGCAGTCGACTGGCGGCTACTTGTCTTTTGCGCATACCGAACGCGACAATAAATTAAGTCAAGTGTAGCGTTTAATTGATTCCACTGGCCAAAAACGATTCTAATCATAGATTAAATATCGTTAAAACAACACAAACAGCAGCTCAGGCAGTCGACCAAGACAAGCCCAAGAACAACGGCAGCAGCAGCAGCAACAACAAACACCAAAGGACCGCTTGACCAATAAAGTCAACAATCAAATCAAACAGCCCCAACAGCCCCTGGCAGCTTTTCCTTGCTTCCCCCCTCCCTGCCGCCCTTCTTACCGACAACTTTTCCTCGTCGGGCAAACAAATTTGTAGCACAATAAGTTGTCGTTGTTGTTGCTGTTGTTGTTGCTGTTATTGCTTGTCCTTCTCGTGCCCCTTGTTGTTGTTCCTGTTGTTGTAATCGTTGTTTACCAATATGTAATCCTTAGAAACAACAAGCCCAGTCTCCCGCACCCCGCAGCTCCCGTTAGTCCCCCATTGAGGAGGCATCGTTTGCCTTGAATTTCAATTGGCCAAGCCAAGGGAGACGTGCTTCGGTTCAACCGGCACTTTAAGCTTGTATAAATACTATTTTATTTAAGTGGTCAGTAGGGGGCATACGAAAAAAACAACATGCAAATAAATAAATAAAAGTCTTAGCGGTTAAAAACGCCGCGTCGCTAACGAATCAAATAAATTTGTTGGTCAATTAAAAAACTGCAAAACGCGCACAATTTCCACATGTGTGGCAACAACTGAAACTGCAGCAACAACAACAACAACAGCAACAGCAGCTGAAACTAACCTTTATTCAGCACTGCATTTCCCTAACCAACACT
This sequence comes from Zaprionus capensis, assembly GCA_018903675.1. Taxonomy (NCBI): domain Eukaryota; kingdom Metazoa; phylum Arthropoda; class Insecta; order Diptera; family Drosophilidae; genus Zaprionus; species Zaprionus capensis. Next base: position 7,226,064 of record JAEIFN010001073.1, on the reverse strand, counting down.
AACCCCCCCCTCTCCCACCCTTTCTCTGCACACTCCTCTAACGCTTTTCCCGCTGATGCTGCTGATTTTTGCTCTAATGGCTGCCAACGCCAAATGAAAAGCCAAGCACGAGAAAAAAAACTGCGTTACAAACCAATTTTTTTTCGTCTGCATTTTGCTTGCTCTTTTTTCTATTTTTCGTATTTTTTTTTTGCCGTACAACATTTTCACGTATCTCACACGTTGTGACTTTTTTGTGACTAGCATTTGGCCAATTTTTTACTCGCTTTTTTTCGAAAATTTTTTATGAGTTCTATGTAGTATTTTTTCAAGCTGAACTTTGGCCATAAACTAACTTTGTAGGGTTTGATAGAGCCGGGAGGAAGTCACAGAGAGAGAGAGAGAGAACGAATGAGAGAGAGAGAGAAAGAGAAAGAGAGAAAAGAAGAGAGGGCAGACTGAGCGTTAGTTATTAGTCGTGTCTGGTAGGGGTGACTGAGCATAGGAAGGAAGAAAAGAACTAAAAAGCTGCAACTGAATTCACTTGAAACTACAAATTAGAAGCTGTCGGCAGAGTTGAATGTTATCGATAGTTATGGTACTCGATATGCCGTAGGTTCTTTCAATAGAAGAAAGGTTCTCAAGAAGAAGAAAGTTACTTTGATTAGGGTAGAGAAGGAAAAGAATTAAAGTTTGTAAAGGTATAGAACGCTCAAAGTTCTGCTTAGAGATGGAAGTAAGATTGATAGTTTCACTAAGTATCGATATGAATATAAATATAAGAGATTAGTGCAGAGAAGAACTTCATGCAAATTATGCCATTTATAAAACCATCATAAAGGAGTTCTTTACTTATTTTCTATAACTTAGAGATGCAAGTAAAATCGATAATTCGCTAAGTACCGATAGAATACATATATGCAAGTTTACTGTAAAGAAGTAATTCAAGGTATGCCAGGCTTATGAGTAACTTATGCCATTTATAAAGCCATCACAAGGGTGTTCTGTAATGGGTCTTACCTAGATTTCGCCACAGCCCAGACAATTTGGCATCCAGGCGCCTGAATTCGGTTCAGTGCGGTGCGATGCGGTTCTATAAGCCAAACCTAGAAATAAATACAGTTTTTTGCATTTTATTTCGTGCTGGTCAACTGTAACCCTTTCGCCGACGAATCCCATGTACTCCTTCCTTCCCCCGTGCCTTACGAATGCGATTGCAGCCCGAAATTGACACCGGCTCGCTGCCCCCGGGGGGGAAACTATATAAAAATGGAGCGCAATTTACGGTTAACGTTCTGCCTTTCGGCTGGTCCCAGCCGGAAGTGGCTGCCCATGCTGAATGGAGGCCCTGCTCCTGGTTTCGCTCTTCCTCCAGCTCTCACACTTCTCCTTGCTGTCCCTCTCTCCCTCCCCCGCTCGACAGGCAAACGACTGCCAATTTCATGCTACGCTTTACATTCTCTCTTACTCTGTCTCTCTTTCTCTCTCTCTCTTTCTTTTTTTTTTTGCTATTCACCTTTTCTATTCGTTTTTTTTTTCGCAAATCGCTGCAAGCTTACTCGGTTCAGTCTGTGCAGCCTGCTCCCTCTCCAGAGGCGTCTACTGCGCCTGCTCGGCGCACGTATCGATGTCCAATAGCCAAGAGCAGAAAACCAATAACCAATAGGTAACCAATAATCGAATGGGCGTGTCCAAGTGCTGCTGTAGGGGTAGCTTCAGCTGCCATTTGAGGAGCCTTGAATGGCAAAACAATGTAAACTCGAGGGATCTAAAGAGTATTATCTTTATAGTTCTATATCTTTCCTTCAGCAGAAGGAATCTCTTGGCGCACATTCCAATTATCTCCACCTGATGGAGAGATATTTCGTTCTGCGTTCTGTATCTCCCTCGCTGGGGTCATTCGACGCATCGCTAGTCAAATCAATTTGCGCTGCACGCGTTCGCGTTCGCCTGCTCCTGCCACAAGCACGGACGATTCTTCGCCATTCCAAAGTGGCAGATAAAAACAACAATAACGAGCGACGCCAAAGCGAAGCATCAAATCAAAAAACAATTACGCGGCAAATGACATTATCAAATGTCAAATGTCATGTTTAGGAAAATGCTGCCCCCTCCTCCTCCTCACTGGGCCCATCTCCGATGGCAAGACATGCGCCCAACCTTGGAGAGACACAGCGAAATGCAAAGCAGCCGCGCGCAATGTCAACGGTGCCGCTTCAAATTTGTTCAAGGCAATTTTTCAATTCATTGAAGTGGAATCCATAAGGAAAAAAAAACAAGAAACAAAAAAAAAACAGAACGCCAAGTGAAACGGCGAAACCAACAAAACAAAACAAGACAAAACCCGTGCTCGGTGCGAGCGGTTTTAGTCGCGAGTGAAACGCGCGCGTGTTACGCACTAAGCGCCACTTGACTTGCGGCCCTCGACTTGACTCGACGGCGACTGGCGAAACAGATACAGATCCGCAGACCCACCACTAAGTCCTCAGTCTGACCCGGTCCCGGATCCGGGCTGGGTGCCTGCCCCAACCTCCCCCACCCTCCCCCGCCTCTATTGCTTCCAATTCAAACTAAACAAGCTGCCAGTCTGTCTCCATAGTCCGAAGTATCTCAAATCAAAATCTAGATTTTTGATTCTTTTATATACGCGTATTACTTGGACCCACCACCCCCTCGAGAGCAGACCGACCTCCGCCTCCGCCTCCCTCTCACCACAGCGACCAGGGCTTTGAGGGTAAGGATGGGAAGGAGGCAGGGCAGGTTCGGTTTGCCGTTGCTCGGCTCGTTGTTTGTTTGGTTTCTTTCATTGCTTTGAATACGCTTTCACTTTAAGCTTGTTGTTGGTAAATAATCCTGTGCAGCTTTTCTATAGCTTTTCATTATTGAAGGCGGCTTCTGTGCAGCGCAAATAATAAATAAATAAATAAATAAATTGGCTGCTCCAATTCGATTGTACCTGGTGACATATGGCTGGCCTCGCATTGATGGAGGCCTATTAATCAGGCCCTGTGGGGGGAGTACGACGAAAAATAGAGTGGCTCGAGCTGAGATAGACGTCGATAGGGCAGACGATGAAGTCAGAAGAATATTTAAGGAGGACATCTATGTCTGTCTTTGTATGTTTAACTAAGTTGGACAATTAAACATTCCACATTGAAAGTAGAACTTAAAAAGCAAAGAATATCGTAAGTAATAAAAGATATATATCAATACATATCAAAATATATCAATGTTAATGAATATATAAAAATGTATATCAACATATATCAATACCTATCATGTATATGTCAATATATTTAAATATATATTTATATATCTTAAAATATATCAAAACATATCGATATGAATCAATGCACATCAAAGCATATCAATATATATCAATATATATCATTGTATATCTGTACATATCATTACATTTTAATGCATATCAAAATATATCAATACATATTTATACATTTATACCAATATATCGTTTATAATTATGTATCAATATATATCATTATATATCAATGTATATAAACATTTATCATTATATAACTATAATTATATTAACAAATATCAATATATACCAATATATATAAATACATAATTATGATAATCAATATATTTTAATATATATATCAACATATTCCAACATATTTCAATATATATCAACATATATAAATACAGTTATCAATACTAACTCACTATGAAGCAAGCTGAAAACGCATTAGGCTGATCAGAATTCCCCGAGGTGTTTGCTTACCATATTTATCACTCACAGCACCGTTAGATGCGCCTTCAGCTGCCTCAGGCTGAAATATTGAGCAATAAATGATTATTGTAATTCATTTCAGTCTGATGTCGTTCGGTCATTAGCGCTGAAAAACTATTAGGGATACTTTACTCCTGTGTGTGTGTGTGTGTGTAAGTGCGTGGGTGTGTGTGCTGTATGGTGTGGCGTGCATGCATAAACTTGACTGCCATTAGAGCTGAGCGCACATATGTCACAAGCTGAACCCGAAAGAAGAAAACAAACAAGGAGAAGGCAACAAGAAAACAAAAATACGAAATGAAATGAAAATGAAAAATGATCTCATGGCTGAGGCGAAATTGCACGATGTTGACCCATGCAAAGGGAGGGTTGGAGTGGAAGGTGGTACAAGGGGGATGGGGTAGCTGCAGGTCTGAAGAGGTGCGGCGGCATTCATCCAATTGCCATAATTTATCTGTCACATGTCGAATGTGTGTCAACGTCGACCCAGAGACCGCCCAACCACCACCGCCTCCCTCAACCTCTCCCTCTTCAACTCCATCTCCCGTGACCACCCACTGGGCAGGGATCTATGGCAATGCTGTCGGTCAGTTGTCATTAATATTTATTATGTCACATGCATGCACCGTTTCGAGTTAAGGTCCTGCTTCCTGCCCATCCAGACCCGACTCCATCTGCGTCTCCATCTGCGCCTCCTGTTCCAGCTTCAGCTTCAGCTCCGTCAGCGTCCCAGAGTGCGGGTCCGACTACGGTTTCGATTACGTGCCGGGTCAGCAGGAGTTTGGTATTTTAATATGCTACATGAATATGAAAGTAGCAAAGGATAAATATCTTAATCTTACCAGCTCTCATTTAAAACAACAACAACAAACAATGCGGGCAACGTGCGATAGTAAGAGCAATAAATAAATGGAGTTTATCGAAAGGTATCTACGATATATCGCAATAGTATCGCAGCTGGCAATTTACTTTGCATCATGGTACATATGTATATCGATAGTTTCCATTAGCTGACAGTTGCCTTTGTTTCCATCTGTTACTATCGTTAAACTATCGCATTCATCCTCAGCTTGTGCACGCATCGTGCTAACAAGCTTTTTCCCATATTTCTTTGCCGTCTTATCTATAATTTTGATCTATTATTCGCCATTAATAAGAGCCTAACCATATGCCGATTGTGGGCGTGGGCGTGGCATATGCACGCGCCGCTGCCTTTGATCACTGAGTACCTGGCATCGGTTGGCCCCTGATGACACCAGAGCAAGCACAATGGGCTCATTAGGCATTTAATGGAATACGTAATGCTAGTCCAGTTGATAAAGTGCCCAAGTGGCCAGTTCCCAGTTGCAGAGTCGGGTGGGTCAGTGGGTGGCGTCGGGGCGCCCCTCAACGGTGGTTGATATGCTCCAGCGCGGCCAAAACTAACAAACTAATCCAATATTTTTATTACGAAATGCCATTAAGGGTCATTGAATATTGTGGCATAATAAATAAATGGCCAGGCTGCACACACACACACACACACACACACTCGCACAGCCCTCAGTCTGTGTCTGTGTCTGTGCCTGGGTTATAATCCCGGCTATCAACGGCATCATTATTCAAAGACGGATTTACGCGACGATACACCAAAACTCTCTGCGTATCTATCTGAGTTCTTTCGCTTGTATAGTAAGTGTGTCTTATGTCTGCATCATGTGTGTTGTGTGTGTGTGTGTGTCTGTGGGGTGTGTGGCTTGGGCAACTGACTCGCATACATCAAAGCGCCTTAGCTCCCCGACCCACGTGACAGACTACTCAAAAAGCGATTTTTCGTGGCTATGGCTGCAATATCTGACAATGGGTATACAGATCTATCGTATAGGTATCTGTTTAGGCACGAAAACTGACAAAGGGTATATAAGTGGAAATATAGATACCCGAATAGGTACCCCTATATATATTTTATCTTGGTTGTTTCGAATTCGACTCATAAGTGCTTTACTCTTTAGCTTATCTACTCCAAAACTGCATTCGTAAGCGAGACTGATTTGGTTTTCTCTGTCGCCGGCAGCCTGGGAGCAAAGAGGGAGGAGCGGCACTCTACCCTGGCCAGTGGAGGAGGGTGGCAAAAGGAACGACATGCGCTTAATTAGTCCGTTTTGTTTAAAATGATTTTGATGACGATGAAGCTGATTCTCTTGCACCATGTCCGACTCGAACTCCAAGCTGCGACTCTGGCTACGACTCTGGGTTCTGTTTCGGGTGCGACTCCTGCTCCTGCTACTGCTCCTGCTCCTGCTCCTGCTCCTACTCCAATGCTGTCGTTTTTTGCCTTTAGCCTTCTGTGCAGGTCGCTGCGCTGTTTGCGAGCAATTCAATTTGCTGTCCCTGCACGTTTTGCCTTTTTTCCCACTGTGTTTGCGCACGTTAATCGAAACGTTTGGCGGCTGACGATGCTGCAGAGTGGGTGTGCCACACACAAGCACACACACACACACAGGCAAACCATGTGTGCACACTACACACAATTTTACACATTTTTTTTGCGCCTCGCCTGCACATGTAACGCGGCTTTGTTTAACATTAAATGGAGGTTAATACCTGGCAGCACGTCCTCACAATCCACACACAGAACCCCTTCCCCCGTTCCCCTCCCCATCCACCAGTCGAGGCGGTCAAGTGCAGCAGCACTGGGGGCTGCCATTGGGGCTGTTTGTACGTCTGCAGGCTGCAGAGATGAGCAGAAGAGGAGGCTGAGAGAGGGGGGGCAGGGGCTGCATATGAATGGTTGGGCAGCTAATGTTATTGCCACCACATTTGATTGTTTGGCCGCCACTGCCGCATCGATGTCCATGGGGCATGCCTCATGGCTGTAAGCGACTCGATTGTTGTTGCAAATAGGCGAGTGATTTTACGGTTAATTGATTTTAAAGCGATTTCGCTTAAATGTTATCTCGGCTTGTTACGCTGCTGCGAGTGTGTGGGGGCGTGGCATGGTCCACATGTTGCCCCCATTGTGCGGCGGTTGCTGTACATGCCACAAGTGACGAACGGAACTGTGGATTGCCTGGCAATATGTATGTAAATGAAACACTATGAGATCGTTTATCTCTGTAGAAAGAAATGTAAAACATTTTATTCATTACTATAAAAAGACTCCCTCTCCCACTTCACTTCTTTTTCTTTTTGCGCATCTCCGACCGGTACAACTGATTGTCCTGATTGATGTAGTTCTGCAGCGGCAGTGGCAATTCCTGTATTGTCAGCGGACCTGTAGTGCGGTATTGTGCAGGCTCCATGTTCCATGCGGGATCATCGCTGATGAGATCGTGCGATATGCCGCACATCCTGTAGAAGAGAATGTACGGCGTGTTTGGCGACTTCAGTTTGTGAATCGCTGAGGACTGCGAAAGAGTGACGTAGCTGTCATCGAACTTGTACCAGTTGTCCAAGTGATCACAGGCCAGCGTGAAGTAGTGGCCCGAATCCAGGGTTAATCCGCTATGCACCACAGCCGCGTAGAGACTGTACTGCACCAGACACATCTCATCGAGCGTGTCCTGCGAGTAGAGCCTCATCACGATCTGCGGGCAGGGGTCGGCACTGAAGTCGGAGTAGAAGAAGTCTGAGTATAACTCACTCTCTCGTTATGGAAGACCTTGTGCATTAGCTTGGTGCGAATCTGCTTTAGCTTCTCGAAGTTGAACTGCTTCAGGGTCAGGATCAGGTTCCTCGGTGCCTCAACCATTTGCATGCAGCGCTCACCATCGCGCAGGCACTGGCAGTGGCAGCATTGGTATTGATTCTCGCCATCGAGCATCTCGGGCGAGCAGTACATGTCGACCAGACCCTGCACCGAGTACTGACAGTCGCTGGCAGTGCCCTCGGGGAAGGAGAGCTGCAGTTCGTGGAAGCCGTCGTCGTTGCGGCTCCTCGAGCCACAGTTGAGGCACTTGTAGATGGTACACACTTTGCCGGCAAAGGTTTTGTTAGTGACCGTGATGAGATAATCGATGGGTGCCGAGTAGTCCGGCTCGATGACCACTGGTGGTGCGTTGGTTGCTGTTGGATAAGTCGGCGATGGCGGGGCTTCCATGCTATAGTCACCCACCCCGACAAACTGATCCTCCAGTTGCTGGTAGTAATCGTTGATCTCCTGATCGTGTAGTTGATTCAACAAGTGGCCAAGAAACTCAGAGCTATCCTGCTGCTCGCCCGGCAAAAAGTCAGCCGGGTGAGTGGCATGAATCATCGCCGTGGGTTGCACATCTTCACGCTTCGAGTGGTGCAACAAAACAATAAGCTTCTGCATTTCCTGCAGCATCACCGACTGCGTCTGGAGTAACAGGAAGTCACGGCCGAATCTGTAAAGAATGTCAAAAGAAGATCGAAGAAAGGTCAAAAGAAGATCGAAGAAAGGTCAAAAGAAGATCGAAGAAAGGTCAAAAGAAGATCGAAGAAAGGTCAAAAGAAGATCGAAGAAAGGTCAAAAGAAGATCGACGAAAGATCGACGAAAGATCGACGAAAGATCGACGAAAGATCGACGAAAGATCGACGAAAGATCGACGAAAGATCGACGAAAGATCGACGAAAGATCGACGAAAGATCGACGAAAGATCGACGAAAGATCGACGAAAGATCGACGAAAGATCGACGAAAGATCGACGAAAGATCGACGAAAGATCGACGAAAGATCGACGAAAGATCGACGAAAGATCGACGAAAGATCGACGAAAGATCGACGAAAGATCGACGAAAGATCGACGAAAGATCGACGAAAGATCGACGAAAGATCGACGAAAGATCGACGAAAGATCGACGAAAGATCGACGAAAGATCAAAGAAAGATCAAAGAAAGATCAAAGAAAGATCAAAGAAAGATCAAAGAAAGATCAAAGAAAGATCAAAGAAAGATCAAAGAAAGAATCGAAAAAAAAATCGAAAAAAAATCGAAGAAAGATCGAAGAAGATCTATAGAAGATCTATAGAAGAAAATCTAGAACAGATCCAGAGAAGATCCAAAAAACATCCAGGGAATATCAAAGGAGATCGAGAGAAGATCAAAATAAAATCACGAAACATGAAGAGAAGAGGGGAAAGTGGGGAATACTTACTCCTTGGTCATGGTCAGCACCTGGACCACACTATTCATATAGCAATTGTTACCCACGTTGACCAGTCCGCAGCGACTCACGCGCTGATCATGCTGGGTGGATTGTTGTTGAGCCCGCTGCTGAGGATCCTGCTGGATTGTTGCACAGCCAACATTATTGAAGCTTATCGATGATTCCAGCAGCTCCAACGCAACCTTCACAGGATCGTAGATGTCGTCCAGCTCTGAGAATCGCTTCATCAGCGTATAAGTGAGTAGCACCAAGTCTTTGACATGGATAAATGAGTCGCGACCGAGTTTATCAACTCCCATAGGATTGCTCTTTAGATGGTTTACCGCAACCGGCACTTGTGGCAAGATCTGCAAGGAAAAGGAGTTCAGATTGTCAATTGTAAGCGATAGTTGTAGTATCTCGATGAATTTCCTTACTACACACCTTGTGAAATATCTGTGGCATACTGTGAATGTTGCCCAGCATGTTAAAGACAACGGATGCGACTCGAGGTCGCAGTTCAGGTGAGAAAAATAGCATGAATGCCTTCTCGATGTTCGCAAAGAATATCTTGTCTAACACAGTTAATCGCTGCTGCATTCGCAATCTCTGGAAGAAGGCCATAATCCAGTAGCTGAGATCCTCACAGAAGTTGAACACGCGAATCCATTCGAAGAGGCAGTGCGAGGTGCGAATTATGTTCTCCCCCTGGTGGTACAACTGCATCAACATGCGCACCTCGTTGATCATCTGCATGGGACTGTAGATGGTAAGCAGTATGGTCAGTGCATTCGTGGGCGTCTCGTTGGTGTGCGTCGCTATCTCGCCATAGAGAATGCGCAAATACAATCTGAGAAAGCGCTTCTCCTCGCGACGCGCCATAAAGATGCCTGTGCGAATGATCACATTCAGCTCGTGCATGGACTCACACAGTCGCATGCAGGTCAGCGTCTTCATTATCTTATCGTACACATGCGGATTCAGCGACTCCAATGGCTGCGACATAGAGTTCTTCAGACACACCAGGTGATCCTTGTATGCACCTGTTGTGCTCAGCGGCATGGTGCAATGCCTAGTTACAATAAAGTGGCCACCGATATATTGTTCCCTCTAGAGATGTCTTGCTCTAGTGTTTTACTATTTTTATTAACAAATTTCCCCCCGTGGAGATCATTGGGTAGTTTTAGTACTTATTTGGTTAGAATCTTCCTCGATATATTTATACAACGATAATTAAATAAAATTTCTGTGAAAAATTTCGATTTGTTTGTCTGCAATTTGTGTTTCTTTTTTATACAATTTTCTTAAAATTTCCTGATAAAATACGATTTTTTTTCTAACTTATTTTTTTTTTTTTTTGGAAGATGTTGACTTGACGAGCTTAGCTGTTAGAATGCTTTCCTCAGAGCTGTTCTCCAGTGCTCGAAAAATTCAGAAAGCATGGGTAAACTTGATTTGCAAATAGAAACAAATAACTGTTTGTTATCGAGCACAAAACGATAACTCCGCACCGATAACATGTTTGACAGCACTGACAGCAGCAGCTGACAGGCCATTACTGGGCTTCTTGTCTCTCCCCTTTCTCTCTATCTATCTAAAATTACACTCGTGTGTTCATTAAAACAATAAAAAGCACACACGCACACTCACACAGAGGCAGAGTTGGTGTGAGAGGGAAAACCGAAGCCTAATTATGATTTTTCCGACCGACAGTGGTCAAGACTTAGTTGGGACGATTTTCGCCTTTGGGGTTGCCCCGTATCGCATCACCCATCACCCCCGCCCACTGGCACTCCCGCCCACCGTGTGCCGTCGTCAGTTCTAATTCCGAGCGACCATTTCCATGTGTATCTCTATCTGTGCGTAACGCAACGTAATTACACAACATTTTTACTTAGGCATTTCTCGTTTGGCTATTTGGCCATTGGTTTTACGAGCCTATTGCACTTTTGCGGCCATCCAGCATCGGCTACGACGCCAGCAGCAACCCCCAAAAGAACCGGAGACCGATGCAGACCAGAAACCGAACCCGAAATCCCGTAACCGAAACGCTGACCGGCACCTGTGCTTCGCCCGCTGTCCGCCTCTGCCTCAGTCTCTGGCTCGGCATTATTAGCAGCTTGCGTGTGGAAGCATTTATGTTGCCCCCTTTCCCAACCCTGGTCCAGTCTCAGCATTCGTCCGTGTGTCAACTGTCAGTGGCTCGCTCCCGCTCTCGCTTGCCATCTCTCTCTAGCTTAACATTTATGAGGCGACGCAAAATGATACGAAAACGTTTCGTCATAAACTTCAATAATCGTAAATATAGATTTCTCCCTGGTCCAAGGGCTGGCCGACTTCTCGTTACGCTCTTGCACAGTGTTGCCTGCCCCCCCCCCAGTTCTTGCCTCCTTCCTGCTGCCTCTCGCCCTGCACAATTTAGTTGCGTTACCATTTTTCTACTCATTTCATGTGGTTCGTCTACGTTGAAATTAATAGTTTTAGGCTTTTGCTTTCCCTGTATCGGTAGCCTTCTTTCCTATTCTCCCCCCACCCTACCCCCGCTTCTCTCACTTTCTCTGAGCGTCGCATTTCATTTTCCTGCTGCTGGTCAGTTATATTGCTGCTTACCTCGTGTGTCTGCCTCATTCTCAGAGCAGCCCCCCGGCCACGTAATGCACATTTATGTGCTCATGTGCGCGACTATTGTGTGTGTGTGTGTGTGTGCCTTGGCTAGTGGCAACATTTTTATCGTTTCGTCAATGTCATAAATTCTGATCTAGTGGCTTAAATTGAACTTAATGCGTAGCCCGCAACTGGCCAGGCAACTCACAGTATCAGACTGCGCCACTTTCCGCTACTTTCTTTATTATTTGTTGATTTGATTTATATTTTTTTATTTTTCGCACTATTTGCCTTGAGATTCCCTTCAGAGACAGGCACGTTATTAACAGCCTGCTGAACGTATCGATATATTGTACAGACATGAACAGAAAATGTTGAGGATAGATAATGCAAAGTAAGCTTTACATCAAGCAAATAAAAGTAACAAGTGAAGAAAGCTATGGTCCAAAAGAAATGCGGTTCATGTTCAACAAACCTATGATGGTCTTGCTCGTATAATATCTCTGGCTATAATCTGATGTTACTGGAGTCTATGTGCAACTTCATGTAACCTCTTCTAACTTGCAGTTTCTCGTACAAATGTTTTGTCTCTAGTCCAATGTTCATGGAGTCTAAGTTCTCTCACCAACTGTTCTATCAATCTATAGATATATCAAATATGAAATCATTAGTCACTAACATTTGCCCATAATCTTATCCGACTTATAAATACTTTTGCGCCAATGGAATTATGCATTGCTAGATCCATTCGATGATAAATTAAAATGCGCTTTATTTTTGTTGGTAGCGGAAGCGCCAAGAGTGGGAGGGTTGGGTTGGGGTGTATTACATCTAATGGGGAAAAGTTGGGAAGTTTGTTGGGCTGGTTATTTATGCGGCAATTAGCAGTGCATGCTTTCAGGCGCTGCCAGCGCAATTTTAATGACCATTCGAAGCGCATTTCGTTGTTGGCACTTTATTTTTATTTATTTATACACAAGTCGGCCGCATACCGATTGTTTGCATTGCCATGGGGCTGGTCAGAGAGCTGGAGAGAAAGAGAGTGAGAGAGAGAGAGCGCGCACACGCTTATCAAGATGTTCGGTCGCCAGTTCTAATTGATAGGGCGGGCACGCCCCATCAAGCGCAGCAGGCAGCAGGGTTCGATATTCGCGTGCTCATAATTTGCCGCGCTTCGAGCGGAGCAACATAAACCAAAGTACAAAGCCCAAAAACCAAAGCCCAAAGCTGTCAACTACGAAGGCAGTGCGTTACAATGCTCGACTCAAGTATACCCTGTGTGCAGAGCATAATGAAACTGTGCTACAAAATAAGACACAAATAATTTCATGCCTTTTACCCTGTAAAATGCTGTTGGCATCCAGCAAAATCGAAGTCGAGTTTGTAGTATATTTTTTATTTCTTTCCCAAGTCGCACATACCCTGCTCAAGCAGCTGCGTGGCATTTAAAAACCCACAAACACATTGTGTGCTAAACTATTAAATCAGCCTGCCCCAAGACGGGTTTGGGCGCTTGAACCACCAACCCAAACCCAACCCGATTCTGATTTCGAACACGACCCCAACTCCAGCTCGGACTCGATTTGCACAATTTCTTGGTAGTTGTTGGCGTGTCGATCGCTCATAATTCGCGGCCCGACATGCAAGCAAACAAAATCGAAAATTCAGCACGAACATTATCGATAAAATTGCCATTAAGTTGAGTTTGTGAAGTTCGCCCCGAACACAGGCACAAGGCTTATCGATAGTTCGCATCGCATCGCGCGTCGCGCCGCCGAACGCAACCCGATTTGGATGATGAATGACGCGCGATTAAACGACCCAGATAGCCACGCCAGCAGCGCCTAGTGGGCGGGTAGGCAGGGCAGGGCAGGCAGACAGGTAGGCAGGTAGGGTATACGCTAGGGTATAGCCTAACTGGCTGGCAAATTAAGGGTTAAAGGGGTTGACTGCAGACGAACTGAGAACTGCGAACTGTGCACTGCATATGCCGATCCGATAGACAGCAATATTTGCATAAATATGACGGAAATGTGTAGTTAGTGGAGAACAGCGACTAATTCTGGGAATTCTATATTAATCATGGAAAGTTTAAGACCTAAGTACTCTAATAGAAAAGGTTAACTTAAGGGTAAAGCTACTTACATGAAATGTTTATGCTGTGTTATGGTAGGTTTAATAATGTTTGTTGGAGAATGTTAGAGAATATTGATAGTGAACATTCTATCGATAGATCTATCAATGTTTATTTAAAATTATATTGATTGTAGACATACTATCGATAGATCTACCGATGTTTATTTGAAATATAAAAAGCATTTCACATGCAAAACTATAATAGAGATTCAAGTTTTGTTATTCATCAAACATCAAATTCATCGATATTGTATTATTATTTTACAATTAAAATTCATCAATTCTATCGATAGTTTGATCGCTTGTTGTTACTTATTCTCTAAAGTATGTATACATGTATACATTTAAAAAATGAATGAATACATCTTTACATCCTGCAGATTGCCAAATGACATTCATCTGAAACTTACAACATATAGACTTCAATTTCTTGATCTCTTGAAATACCTCGCAATCTATGACAGCAGTAAGATGCCTCACACATGCCTCACATTGGAACATGAGTCACACTCATTGAGTATGCCAGATTGCTCTGGCAATCTTTTGTGGCTTTCTTCTTTTGCCTTTCGCATTGTTTTATAGTTTTGGTAAACGGGTCAATTGCACTTTAAGTTATTGACTGCTCAGTTCGTGCCAGTATTTGTGTGTGTGTGTGTGAGTGTGTGTGTATGTGCGTCCGAGTGCGAGTGCTGTGTATTGCCATGACATTTTCCATTGCGAATAACACTATTAAATGGATTTACGTGCGCCACGCAATCTGCATACATAAAATCCTTGATACACCCGATACGGAACCCGCTCCAGCCGCAGCCGCAGCGCCTGAAACTATGCAATGTGGGGCATAGCTGAAAAGAAGCACACACAAAAATTCATAAAGCATCTGAAACCGCAGTCGGGCAGGCGAAAGGGGGTAGTCGAAGGAGGGAAGGGGCAAATCAACGGAAGTGGGCAAAGCGCGTTCTAAGTTTGGTGGCTTGCTTGGTGCGCCAATAATTCAATTCAATCATGCAAAGTGCCCCTTCACTTGAGGCGGGGTGGTCCCCCTTCCCCCTTCCCGCAAGCCCCTATAGCTATGACGAAATTTCTTAGCTGAGCGGAGGCAAATGAAGTAATTTGCATGCATGACAATTGTTATTGCATATTTTTTGGCGCACGCGCTAATATTAAAATTGACAAAATGCCGTCGAACGGCAACGAGACTACTCTGCCTCCTCCTCCCCGCGCCCCTTGCTCTCTGAGCTTACTCACAAATCGAACTACCCTTTTACAAGAGAAAGTTGTGGCAGCAAATTTATGCGTCGAGGCAACATAAAAAACTATAAACGTCTATAAAAAAGGGCAATAAAAAGGAATTGGCGACAAAAGCCGGATATATGAAAATATGTTATCCATATGCGGGCAGGGGAAGTTGGGAAAGGGTGTCGAAAATATGCAAAATGAGATTTGACATCGTTTTATCGACAATGTCTGCTGGATTTTCGCAGTTCTCGAGTGACTTGAACGATGTACTTAGATTGTCGAGGAGATTGGCGAACACATATCGAAATGTTTAGCGAGTTGATAAATAATACTTTACAGTGAGGAGAGGGTGAGGGGATTTCCCATAACAGAAGTTCTTTCCTGTGATTTTACATTGATTTTTAAGCGACTTACAAGAATATGCTATAGTATCGTATTGAGATTAATGAAGATACTTTAGCAAGAAGAGATTGGTTAAATTTTATGAAATGTTTAGCGAAATTAGAGAGAGTGTTTTACAGTGGGATTATGTTGAGGATATATGTCTTACAAGTTGTTCTACTTTGTGAATTTTGACATAACTGTAATCTACTCTGATCTTAAGACTAATAAAGATTCATTAGCTGTGATTTGCCTGCTCTATACTCGCTGTATAGGAAACTAAACTACTTTATTACAGGGTATGTTGGGCACAACAATAATCGAAATCCTTTAATAATTTTTCTGCGCTGACAGGCCTATGGGGGAGTGGGAGGCAACACGCCCAAAAGGTGCAGTCAATGTCGACGTTGCCTTTGACATTTGATGAATTACGCGCAACAACAACAATAGCAGCAGCAGCAACAACAACGGGGCAGCAGGGGCAACAATTGTCAACTATCTAATTAGACTGGGGACACTTTTTTATTGCACTGACACACACAGCAAAGTCGCACCGAAGTCGCCTTTTTTAAGGTGTGTCGCGGCGCCTTTTTCACACCAACTGAAAAAGCAAATGTTGCTGCTGTTGCCGTAACTGCTGCTGTTGCCGTAACTGCTGCTGTTGCTGCTACTGCTGCTGTTGTTGTGGCTGCTTTTGTTTCTAATTAATTAATTAGCTTGATGACAAAATAAACGCGCTGCGCGTCGTTGATGAGCGCACTGACGAAACCAAAAAAGGAACAGAACAAAGTGCGATGAAAATGTGAAAAAAATGAAAAATGAAAATGGAAAAATTACAAAAATAATAACGTGAATAAAAATCAATAGTTGTTGCCCCCATTTCCTCCCTTTCTCCCGCTTACTCCACGGGAAACCTCGCTAGCGTGTACACCTCCGTCTACGTCTCGACGCCTGTCGCCGTTTATCATTTGCGGCTCATAACTTTGTGCAATATGCAGAAGCAACATTGGCTACACTTCTCGACCCTTCCCCTACCCCGCCTCAGCAGCCTCTCCCACTCTGACTCTGCCCCACTGGGAAGCAGCATGTGAAAATGCAAAGCTGTCAATGAGTTATGTTTGGCGCTATCGTAAAATTTGACAGTTGCGAGGGAAGTTTCTCCCATATGCAAATGTTGCGTAGCAAGAAGACTGAGACGAAAGTGCAGGAGGGGGGGTTAGAGAGGGAGGGAGTTTGGTTACATGGCGATAATTCAGGCAGACGATGCTGCTGTTGCGCTGTGTTGGGGATGGAAAGTGGAAGTGGAAGTGGAAGCGGATGCGAACGTTTAAGAAAGTCGTGGCAAATGCGAAATCGAAAGGATTGTCTGACAGTCTGGCAGTCTGTTTGTCTGCCTGTGTTTGTGTGCGTGTGAAGTGAAAGTGAAAGTGCCGGCAGCTGAGCCGCTTTACAGTTATAAATCAGAGTGACGTCATTAAAATGAAAAGCGTAATCAAACTTGACGCATGAGAAACTGTTTGACTGAGAGTTGCGCGCGTGGATTGCGAGTGGAATGTATGCTGTGGAACGCATGTGCGAAATATCTATGAATAACTACAGATACTACCATATATATATATATATATATATATATTAATGGAATCTCATACTGCAACAAACCTCTCTGTCTTTCTCCCTATCTGTCTATCTCTTTGACAGACAACTTGAAATGCAATGAGAGTGCAATAAACAGCAACAAGCGGCACTCTTGTACACAAATACATACAGGTGTTCACCTACCTACACTCACACACACTCACACCGACCTACACCTTCACACACACACCCACTTACACTCATACACGCACACACAGCAGGCTACTCGTATAGTAACTGAAAGTTGCAACAATGCTATAACTATGAATGCAATTGTCTATACGTGGTTTTGTGCGTGTGTGTGTGCGTGTGTGTGTGCCTTCTGTTGCTGTCCGTTTGCATATTTAGCAATTTTCGCAATTATTTTTGAGTATTATCGAAAAAGTTTTCCCATCATCGAAGCACAAACGGCAATTGGCGAAGCAACTCACGTTTCCTGGCTACGTGCGCTGCCTGAGTGTGAATGCACACACACACATAAACACACACACACACGAAGCATGCCACATAGTGTGCAGTTAGTATGATCATTTAACCTTCATTTTGTTTTATTGACAAGTTTTTGATAATCTTTGCGCAATTTTCACGTACGATTTTTGTTGTTCTCGTCAATTTAATTGACTTTGCATCATTTTCATTGCAATTTGAACAGAAAATATGAAAGTTTTCTAGTTGTTTTAAGAGCTCGAAGTAAAGGTTATGTTTGTGTTTATGTTAAGTTAAATGTAGCATATTAAAATACCGTTGAATATGAATGAAATAACGATCGAATGCAATGCAATGAACAATCTAAATAAGTACATTGACTATGATTTCATATTCCAGTTCTTTACAGCAATTTTCTTCTGGCACTATTTCCATTTTCATTTCCAATCTCTCTCAGAACTTTGCCGCTAATATTCATGGAACTGTGTTGCAAATGATTTGTAAACGAGCCCCACCACCTGCCCTCAACAATCACCACCAGCCAATCTCAATAGATTGGCCAACTGTTCATTTTACAGTTCGCTTTGGTATTGTCAGTCGAGTCTGTCGTTTTAACGCCTTAATTAGCCCAGCAGCAACCACTGGGACCGGGAGCAGGAGCAGCATCAGCAGCACCACCACCACCACCTGCAGCAGCACCATCTATGCAAACAGCCAGTCAAAGCAACCCAACGAATTACCTATGAACGTTTTCGAAAAAAACACATTTTTTATGCATATATTTTTCGAGAAAAAATATGATAAATATATGTGTGCAGTCAACGACGACGGGTATACACTTTCCTCATGCAGTGGAAGCCTTTTCAGAAACTGTGAAATAACGTTGAATGAAGTCATCAGTGCCAGGCCTCATTGTTAAGTTAAAGGTTAGTTTATCTTAAATATTATTGTTAGAATAATTTAGGTTTCATATAATTTTGATAAAACGTGAACTCTCTGAGAAATATAATTTGATTCTTTAATTAACGCGTGAATCTATTCAAATTTGCAATATATTTAAATATTTATTATTTATTTTTGCTAAATATAACAACTCTTTTTCAGACTGGGAGAATACCCAGCAATAAAAAAAAAATTGATATTGGAGTAACCTTATATACAGTGTTGGAAAAAATAATAGAAACAACACTTGCACCTGGACGAAAAACTAATAAATTGCTCATTATGTACAAACACTATATGCATGAAATCGGCATCACATAGAAGGCTTATAACTGTACTTTAATATGCGACCTGTTTTGGGTCGATGTGACCTTTGATACTTTAGAAATCTTGCTCTGAAGGGAATTATCCCATGTTTGAGCTGGAAAAAATTATTCTACTACTAATTGCTGCATTTACATATAAGCTACTCGTATAAGTAACCTTTATATTTGAATATGAATGAACGAATATTATAATAGACATTAATGTACATAAAAGTGTAAGAAAGGTAACCTTATATATATAGTAAGTAGAAGTAGAATATATATGAAAATATATACATATATTGTATATAAAAAAAAATAGTCTATTATAATAGAGGAACATTATATATGCATTTATAAAAGTTTTGGAACAGTAACCTTATATATAAAGTAAATAGTAGTAGCGTAACCTTATAAGTAGATGCTAATATTGGAAAAGTAAACTTATTTTAACTATCTGTTGTTGTTGTTCTTTCCTTCGCAACTGTTTAAAGGTCAATATAATAAAGAAGGTTCTACAGTTTGTCTCTACCTTCCGTTCGTCTTTCGTAGGGTATTCACTGTGTGTGTGCTGAATATCCGAACAACTGAAAATTACCAAAAAAAATATTCATTTGGTTTTTCTGATAATTTTTGTGCTTAGCTCTCGTTCTTGTCATGCTTGTTGTTGTTGTTGTTAATTTATAAAAAACGCTTAAGGCCGCCCAACGTGCCTGAAGGGGGGCGTGGCGTGGGCAAAGGTGAGGCCAAGTGTCGAAAGAGTGGGGGCGGGACGCGGTAGGCGGGAGGCGCGATGCTGTCGGTGGTGTCGCTGATGGCCCTGGTGGTCACGGTGGTGGAGTGGGTGGGTGAGGCGTGGGTAGGGGGAATTTACAATGGTGGTGGTGGTGGATTTCATGAGTCTCCGGCCGAAAACTTCAAACGAGATAAATACAATTTCCATTAGGCCTCGTGGAAAATCCCTCGAACCACATTCATACTTTTCTCATGTTTTGTCAGGTTTTTTTAACGGAGTTTTTTCCATTTTTTGTTCGTATTGATTTTAGGGCTTTTTCACAGTTTTCTGCTCATGGGCTGGTCGAGGGGGTGGTGGGTGGATGGGAGGAGGTAGGTGAGGGGGGGTAAGCCCACGCTCTGCCGCAAGCATCAGCGTCTTTCTCGTCTGTTTTACGTTAATTTTTTAATTGTAAATATTGCCTAGGGTCGCATTTTTCATCTGCCGTTGCCGTCCTCCCCCCACATCCCCCACAAAAGGTTCATAATTTCTTGCACTCCCCCTTACCATACCCAGCCCCCTCCCCCACCGCTTGAGCACTTTGTTTACATAATTTGTACGTTACAACGCGCACACGAAATATTTTTTGGGCCACTTTCGCTCGAATTTTTTAATAGATTTTCTCTCTTTCGCTTTCCTTTTGCGGTGGGAAATGTGCACAGTTGCTGTGGACAGGCACGGCCAGGGGCAACATTGGCAACGCTAGTGACAGCAGTGCTGAAGTGGGAGTGGGCAGGGGGGTGCTGGGATGAGGGGGCAGGGGTGTTCAGCTTGATTAGCTCTACAGTTGTGCGAGTTCAATTAAATTTTACACTTAGCACTGCATGCGTTGCCCCGCGGCTGAGAGAGAAAAGTGGAAAGAAAGAGCGAGAGAGAGAGAGAGAGAGACGGCGACATGAGACAAGCGACAAGTTAAGGAGGCGGACTAATTATTTACATGGGTATTGTGTAATGGAAATCTCAGCGAAAATCAGTTGAGATGCCACGGAAAAATGTGGAAGCATTTACGAGAATTTTCCTCGATTATTTTTATGTTGATTGGCATTTTTATGGCCCTCTCCGCTAATTGCAAACTATTGGGCCCCAAATGCCACACACACGCACACACTAGACCAGACATACACTTGCTCACGCACACACTCAGCTCCGACATTATTATACAATAAACTAGGGTTATGGCAAGCGACGCCTATCTGCAGTTGCGTTAAGTATTAGAACTTATGACAGCCCCGGCAATTTGCCCCTCTCTGCCCCTGTCCCACAAGTGAGAGAAAGAGAACGATTGCAAACAAATAAAAGCACGAGTGTGGGGGGAGGGGAAATGAACTGGGCGAGAGAACTTAACTGGGGAGCATCAATGTTGTAAATCGTTAAATTTATAGATTCCCGCAAGGAGTATGAGACAGGGGGAGGGCGGAGAGAGAGGGGAGAGAGAGCAGCTCTTTGCGGCCTGTGCATCGATGCCGGGCATATTGGAGCGCTTGTCTTCCACATAAACAATAATAAAAATAAAAAGACTGAGCAGGGCAAGTCATATGTGAATGGCAGTGTGCGTGAGTGTGTGCGTGAGTGTGTGTGTGAGTTTGTGTGTGGGTAGAAGAAGGAATCACACAGGAGAATGGGATTTGTGTGCTACACTTAAATGTGTTCACTGTTCACGGTGCGATGTTGAGAAAAATAACAAGCACGAAAGCTACAGTCTAGTGTGCTCGTCTGTGATATACCCGCTATTCAATTTGCCTTAATAAAGCGTATTTTCTGTTGCATACTTTAGGAAATCAGTAACTCTTCGTATTATTAAATAAATAACTTCTATTTCGATAATCCGATCGCAACCAAATTTTCAGAAATTTATTTTATTATTATTATTATTATGTTTGCCAAAAATAAACTGTTCTCGATTAAAATAACACTTAAAATACGGTTTTTATATATTTACGGGGGGGGCAGAAACGGGTGTTGGCATATTCTAAAACAAACTTGATATGCCTGCAATAATAAAACATATTGATACCAAATTTGGTAGCCCTAGCTTTAATGGTCTCTGAGATCTAGATTATCATACGGACGGACAGACAGACAGACAGATGAAGAGACAGACGGGTATAATTAATTAATTTCTTTAGTGTTATTATAAGTACCTTTCAATAAATCTATGGTACAAAAGGTTTAGTCAGAGTAAGTATGGTCTTCAGCATCAAGTTTAGCTTGCCTTGATATAGGAATAGCTTTTCCAGTTTTTTATATAGTCCGGCATTGACTTCTATAAATATTATATCCTTTATTCAGTGACATTGATCTTCTATATTCAAGTTCCCCACACATCATTAGCTTTGCTTGTGTTTCTTATACACGATACTATCGAATCTTACTATCGTAAACGTACAATTGCGATAGTTATTCAATTTCGCATCTCGTGTATATTTTTGGAGATCACATTCAGTTTGCACTTCCTGTGTCGATTCTGTCTCCCCACTGTTTGCTCTCTTCTCCTTCTCTGTGCCTTTCCCTTCCCCTTTCCTCTTCGCGTTGTCAAGAAAAAGAAACAGCAGCAGCTTCGCATATGAGTCCATGTGAAGGTCACGTTGTAAGCGAAAAAGGACGGGGGGAGAGGAGGGGAGTGGCGTGGAGGCGTTGGGCGGTGGTTGAACACATATTCAGCTTGTTGTCGTCGTCGTTGTCGCTTTTTGGCTAATGAAAAAGAAATAAAAGTGTCGAGTGCATTATTGCCCGTTGCCCACACACAGCACACACAGCACACACACACACACACAGCACACATACACACACAGAGCACACTCACGCATTTGATACTCCGTGGTAATTGTTGAAACATTTCTAGTACTAAAAACAACCGCCTGTCGTCCAGCGCGTGTTACGTGCCTCAGTTCCGCCTTCGCCATCAGCCTGCCTTCTTTTCTCTCTTCCTCTATCTCTCTTCCTCTCCCAGTACCTCCCTCTCCCCCCCTTTCAGCTCCTGCACCGTCCCAGGCGGCTATTATTTTGCACTTACTATAACATGCACATAAATATTTTTGCCTGGTCCAGTGTCTGCGGCTATTTTATTGATACTAACACACACATGATACGTACACACACCCACGCACACACACACACATACAAGTTTGGCTATAAAAGGAGCTCAGTGCCGGCATCGTGCTCGGCCTCCTTCTGCTTTCTTGGCTGCTGCTTGTTGTTTTTATTGTCGCCTCGCTGGCGAATCTCTGTCAAGAAGCAATAATCATCAATTCTGATTTTTGGCAAGACCTCATCGCCGTTTCGACAGCCCAGCCACCCTCTAACCCCCTTCCCCCTTACCCTACACGCCTGTCCATTTCGCACACGACAATTTGATTTCAAATTGATTATTATTTATGCCATCTTATGCTGCCCATTTGCCATTCCAACTGCGCTCGGCTAATTGTGCCCCCCTTTACCCCTCCCAACCCCTACTCATGCCCTTTGGCAGTGAATGTCCTCCAGCTATTGGAAAACTTGATTGATCTCTGGCATAGTCTGCTTTCTCTTTGAGCTAATCCTTTTAACTTCTCGTCTCAATCGCGAAATCAAAGCCCAACTTTGTGCCTTGTTCCTTGGCTGTTTTGCTGCCGTTGCTCCTCCTCAGAACTGGTTCGGGCTGGGCTCAGTTCCAGTTCGTTCCAGCCCACGCAGTGTCGCCGTCGTTGTCGGCGGGGCAAATTACTTAATTTTAATTTCTCGTAGGCGCTTAATCAGCAACTATTAATGCTGCACTTTGCTTATTTACGAGCTCCAAATGACGCCCATTGAGCGCCTCCAACTGGACTGGACGTGGGCATTCAGCTGGAGCAATGCCACTGTGCCCCTGCTTCTGCTTTTGCCTCTTCTTATGCTTGTGCCCCTGATTCTGCCTGTGCCCCTGCCCCTGACCACTGCCTTTGCCTGCCTCTGGCTGCGACTCAACTGAGTCATCGCACTGAGGTGCAGTTGCAAGAGAGAGCGAGAATGTAAAACAAATTCGTCACTTACATGAATGTTATATAGTTGAATAGATCAGTATATAGTACAGTATATAACAAAGTACGTTCGGGTATAGGCACTTTTGTATAGGTACCGAGTATAGTGTATAGTATATATAATAGATACCTGTATAATATATAGATACCTTGTATAGGTGTAGAGTATAGGTACCTTAAAGGTATAGTTACCGTGTTTAGGTTCCTTTCCAGAGTAGTAAGTCCTTAAGCTGTGACTATCGTTTCATACATCTATTTCATTCAATTCAAAATACTCACAGGTGTGTGTGACTTACATAATAATAAACAATAGAGAGCATTGATCTTGTGTCCCCTTAACATATAAATATACAAGGCAACATAATATAGCGACAGTTCTGCATTTATTAATCGTTATGCTTCAAGTTTATGTCTAAACATTAAAACTTAATATATGATCTGCAGCAGAATGTCTCTTAATCTGAAGATAAACAAATATAGTGAAGAATCCATATCAAAATATTAGCATAATATAAAGGAAATTCTTATAATATTGTAATATGCACCATAAACTCTTTAAGAACTTTGCCATAAATTGTTAAGCCAAATACCTCGACAAATGGCATTCCTGTTTGTACTTCGACTAGTTAGTCAAACTATGAATTGAATTAAAAC
Source organism: Zaprionus capensis (assembly GCA_018903675.1). NCBI lineage: Eukaryota > Metazoa > Arthropoda > Insecta > Diptera > Drosophilidae > Zaprionus > Zaprionus capensis. Next base: position 7,202,151 of record JAEIFN010001073.1, on the reverse strand, counting down.
TGCTATAACTACTACACCATATATGAATCCATTGAATACTTTGCTTGGTCTACTTTCAACTGAAGACTCTCTTCTTAGTCAGACTCTCTTCTCGTTCAGACTCTCTTCTCGGTTAGACTCTCTTCTCAGGCAGATCTCGTCCAATTTTAGTCCCGTTAAGCACTTCGCTATTCATCACGTGATATGTCCTTGAGGGATGTCTGCACTCACCCACTCCCCCCCCCCTCCTGCCCTGGCCTGTTGTGCCCACAGTTTGTCACACTTAATTAAAGAAAATTTTAAGCACTTTAGATGTCAATTTGTGCCCACTTTTCGGCGCGACCGATGCGATGACAGTCGCCCGTTGCCAGTTGCCGCTGCCGTCAGAAGGCAGCCGAAAAGTGAAGAGAGGCAAATGGACAAAAAATAAAGTAAAAAATTACTGAAATGAAGGAATACAAAAAAATGAGGAGAGAGAGAGAGAGGGAGAGAGAGAGGGAGGGAGAGACGCACACAGCTAAAGAAACGGTTTAATTAAGTTGAAACCCTTTCGTGCGTACCAGGGACAGTTCCTCCTCCCCCCCCCTTGCTACTACCCATGGCAAGTCCCCCAAGTGGCTCAAGTGGCCGAGCAAGAGCCGACGGCGAGTCACTTGGGTCGCACCCGTCCCCCACCTCCCCCTGTCCATGTCATCAGAGTCTCTGCATCTTTGCATCTCTTCTACAGCTGCGGGCAATAGCAAAGGGGCGCACTGGGCCGATGGGCGTGGCGCGTGTATTAATTTCCAAGGTGTTTGCTATGCCAAGCTGTTTCGCTTCTAATACTTAACATGAAAAAAATAAGAGAGAACGGGAGAAAAATCAGCGTAATTAAAAATCAAATGATTTTCCCTTTGCACTACCCCAGCCCCCCGTCTGGCAACCCCTTTCCCGCATCCGGCGGCCCTCAACGACGACGACAGAAAATATCTTCATTAATTTTGGTCAGCCTTTTGCTGCAACTGCACGGGGAGGGGGAGCCGGGGGGGGGAGGTAGTGGGTGGTTCATTCACAATTGAATGAATGCAGCACAATTTTTAACTCATTAATTGGTGTGGGCAACCCTTTTTTTTGCCTTATTTCTTGCTCGTTTCCCCTTCCCTTTCTCCCCCTTCCTCTTCCTCTCACTTTGTCGGAGTATCCTGCCAAAGCATGGGCCAAAAATGTCCTGAAAAACAGAGCCAAGTGATTTATTTGTTTAATCCTTTTCATTTCGAGGCGATTTCTTCGCTCTTTTTGCAGCTACTTCAAATGTTGCTGATTAGAGCGAAAGTCGTCGAGGAGGTTGCCAGAGGGGGGTGGAAAAGGCACTTGGCCACTTGAGAAACCTTGCAGGGGCAGCGGCAGCTCAATTAGATGTTAGAGGAAGCAGAAGAAGAAGAAGTCTCAACTGGCAGCTTAATTGATTCGTTATTCGCAATCCACTGGGCGATTTGCACTTCGACAAGGCACCTTGATGACGGCCAAGATCACCTCGTCTTCTTCATCTCGATCTCCACTTACCCCTTTCCCGAACTCGAGCCCCACTGAGCCTCACCGATCCGTTGTCAGGCAACTTGTTTAGCTGATTTTAATCCGCATTCGATACGGTAACAATTTTTACCTCATCACCCCGAGCAGCACAATCAAGGGTCAGCCAAGGCAACTGGAGGGAGAGGGGAAGGGCAGAGAGAGAGAGAGAGACAGAGAGGGGGGAACAAGCTTTTGACACTCGCATAACTTCCGATTTAATCCCAGCGCGTGAATGTAGTCGATCCATCCGCAGCTTCTCAGCGCTGTGTGTGCCTCATGCCCAATCCCAATCGGATTCTGCTGCCCACTGCCGATCGCCAGTCTCTGGTTCCCCTCTGCCCACTTAACTGCTCCCTACCCCCTCTCTCTCTCTCTCTTTTCATCTCTCACTCGGGTATCGTCTGAGTTATGCGCTTCTGTGCGTTGTCGTATTTTGTAAGCTTTTACGCGCCGGCTACCACAGATCACCATCAGCATCATCGCTTCCCCCTTCCCCCACTCCCTTCTCTTTTCTCATACCACTCTTCGCTCGTCAGCGTCGTTGAAGCGATAAAAGATCAATTTAGTTGCGCTACAGTCGCTGATTTAAATCCGATCATTGCACGACGATTTGATGCAAACTGAAACATGCACATGGAATTTGCAATTATCGAACATCAAAGGCGACTCCCTTTCCCTCTTCCTCCCCCCCTCTTCCTTCCTGCCTGTTGCCCTTACTCAACTCCACTGGTGAGTGATCAGGTAAGAGCGCTGAAAACGATCGCCAGCTGCTGTGCGAACGTGTTTCTGCTCGACTTGCAGGCAGCTCTCTCTCTCTTTCTCTCTCTCCCCTCTCTTTTAGAGATCAGTGAGAGAGTCTGCGCGTAAGAGAAGAAGACTGCAGACTCGATAATCGCAGTTAGAAGCTTTGTACAACAGTGAAATGAAGCTAGAAAGAACTATTTATATGCTAAAGAAGAGCAAACCAGTAGAAGAAGGCAGCACAAAGTAGATATATCACATGATCAACTGAGAACTCTTTACTGCTCAGAGATTATTAGAGCTAACACTTCGGCTTAGGCATCACTGATCCCACAAAGTATATAAGTGTGTCATCAACTGAGAAGATAATGACATGTCTACCAAACTTATACATATATGATATATAATTATCTAAACAGGTAAAAGGAATGAGGCTTTCTACTATAGCGCGTATGTTCAGTGTAGCTTTCTTACTTGTTTATTGCTTTCTATAGCTGATCTACACAGATGATATATGTATAATATTTATATATATATAAATACACATATATGACATACATTCTATTTATGCTTGTTGCTTTTCTTGTGCCACTTAACGAGTTTGGACTGTAGCTAAAGCGCAGCCACTGCTAATTAGCCGTAATGAAGCAATTGCAGTGACTTTTGTATTCACACCTGACTTGCACGATCGCTTATGTTATGTCTGGCAAGGCAAAGAAGGGCAGCAGGAGGGTGGCAGGGGAAGGGTAAGCAGCAGCAGGTAATCAGTGCAGCGCACAAGTTCGTTAAACGATTTTAAATCAGACTCGAGACATCTGAGAGTGATAAAACAGGCTTAGGCAGGCCTGGCAAAGGAACGAGAGAGAGGGAGAGGGACTGCACAGTCTGCTGTGGCATGCAAGGCAAGCAAGGGGGGAGGGGGGGTTAAGGCATTGCTGGGGTTTGAGGTTAAGCGCTGTGCTCAAAAATCAAATAGCAAAGAACTACAAATTACATGCCAAAATGCACTTCAATACAAAGCACTTGGGTAAACAGAGAACGGAAAACAGACAACAGAAAGACGGCGCAACAGACAAACGGCAAGGCGGCACACACTCACACATACACTCATACACACACAGACAGCAGGACTCTCCAGGCATGTGTGCTGGCAAGGACTATGGCACACCTGTGGCCCAGCTAGTCCGTCTGGCCCAACTCCTTCACTCCCTCCCGCTGCTCACCCATTGACGATGTAAACCTTAAGGTATTTGCGATAATTGCACTTTGCTGTTGCTGCTGCTGTTGCTCGCGCAGTGGGCGCTGTGGGGGCGTGGCAATGTGGCACTGAGGCAGAAGGACGACGCTGCCGAAAAGAGTTGCGCCGCTGCCAGTTGCTGTTCGAGTGGCTCCACGGCAGCCACGTCGCATTGTCGACGCAAGATAAACAAAAGACAACACAGCGCCAACTCCGTGTGTGTGCATGTGTGTGTATGTGTGTGTGTTTGCGAGTGTGTGTAGTCTAGCACACGTCTTTGCCAGGCGCAGCTAGTCGTGTGCCCTGCCCTTGCCCCCCTTTCCCAACTCGAACCCACGAGCACTTGGCGAACTTTTTGCTACCTTTGCCTGCGTGAAGTACAGTGGAAATTGACTAAATGCGCCCTTCAATTTGTTTGCCCAGCTCGCCAAGCAATTTGTCAGCTTCATTTTATCTTCCTTAGCAAGGGCACACTGTGCGCGGCACTTAAGTAATTCAAATCATGCTAATTGCATTTTATTTGTTTTGCAGCACAGATTTTAAGTTTTTAATTGCAAACCTTCTCTGCACCCCCCGAAACAAGCTACCCCCCTCCCCACCACCCTCTCTACTACTCCTGATAAGTAACTCAACGCATTGACAGATATTGTAACTTATGGATACGGCTGGAAAATGTCATATGGGAAAGTTGGCAAGGGCAGCGGTAGTCAATAAGTACGGAAGGTAGTCGCAGAACTTGGCGAAGTGTCTGATAAAAAACTACGTATCTATCGATAAGTCAATCGATTTTATATACTCGTACTCGTACTGCAAAGTTGTTTAATTTATTCATTCATCATATTGGCATCAGACCGAATGCTATCGATAATATTTAATACTTTAAATCTATCGATTCTATCGATAATTCCAACGAATACTATTGTTCGCTAGTAACTGCTTTTCATGCAAGTTTGGCTTATTTATGGCTAAGATATTTGATGGAAAGTTCGGGAATGTTGGCGATATTTACGCAATACGTTCACGTGCGGCTCAATTGACTTCGCTCTGGTCGTGGCCAGTGGCGCCATCTGACGTTTGCGGCTAGCCGTTTAATGGCCAATGGGCCCCGTTGCCAACGCCTACAGCGTCACATGCCACTTGGGCCACACACGCAACTATGTGAGCCCAAATCGCACAAGGAGTTGGTAGAGGGGGAGAAGCGGGAACAGGAGCAGCAGGAGGAGCAAGAGCAGGGCCAGCAGCAGCAGCAGGAGCAAGAGCTGGAGCTGGAGCTGGTGCTGGTGCTGGTGCTGGAGTCGCAGTTTGCCTTTGGCTTTCATTAAACGCAAATTTATGCCTTTACTTAAATGTCAAATATTGCAAATGTCAAACGCCGAGGCTGATCCCGGGCAAGCGAGATGGGTTCCGCCAGACAATCCTCGTGCTCCCGTTCCCTTCTTTGTAGTTGTTGTTGTTGTTGTGGTAACACTGTCAATGCGGCATGTCTGTGCCCCGCTCAGTCTTCATCTCCATCTCTAACTATCTCAGTCTCAGTTCAGTTTCAGTTCCAGTTCAGATTCAGTTCGGTTTCAACATGTGCCATTTGCCATTGCCATTGCCATGTGCCATGTGTGCTGGGACTGTTGCTGTGCCCGTCATGAGTTCCTCCATCGTGCTTCGTCCTTCGGTTTTGGGCCCATCTCTTCCCCCCCGCTTCCCCCTCTGCTCACTCTCGTCGGTTTTTATGCGTTGTTCGTTTTGTAATTAAACGACGCACTTGGCTGCTTTGCCTGGTTGTTGTCCAGGGTAAACAGATGAGCGGCATGACAACATACACTGCACAAAACGGGAAGGTGCCAACTGTGAAACACAAGTTGAGAAACAAACGATAATATTATTCAATATTTTGGTATTTTATTAAGTTTAGAGCGACTTCAGTATTACGTGTATTCAGTATCGAACAGTATTTAAGTATTTTCTTTAGTATATTTCTGGTATTTTTGATAGATTAGATTGTTTTACCCTTTTGCGAACAGTATTTTGGTATTTTATTTGGTATATTTTTGGTATTTTCGATAGAATTGATTAGTCTACCATATTGTGAGCAACGTTAGTATCAAGTGATAATATTGTACAAAATAGTGGTACTTTATTTGGTATATTTTTGGTATTTTCAAAAGTTTTTTTTGAGACGTCCCTTTTACTATTGACTTCAGTATTAAGTGATGATATCGTACAGTATTTTGGTATTTTATCTAGTATATATTTGGTATTTTCAACAGTTTAGTTTGGGCCACTCCTTTTGCTATTTAATTGTGAAATAAAGCAAGGGCAGGCGTTAAGTGAGCAGTTGCCAGCCGGCGTCGTCTGCCCCTCTCCCCCTTCTTAGCTCTCCCCCTTCAACCCGTCTCTGCATCATTTTGCTTACCCCTCTCCTGGACTCAATTGAAATCAGTCAGGCTATGAATATATTTGCTTTGCTGGTAAGCCCCTCCCCACCCCATCCCTTGCACCCTTCCCCACTCCCGGCCATGGCATTCTGTCAATGCATTGACCCAACATGTATCCTGTGGTCAAAGTTGGCGTTTGACATTTATGCCGGATGTCAAGCGGACGGACAGCGTCTGAAGATTTTGCCTTTGTTGAGCCTGAGCCTGAGCTGGAGCCCAGCAACGGCATTGGACCATTGTCATCAGCGGGAGCAGGGAAAGGGAGAGGGAAAGGGAGCCTCGTCCATTTGTGCTTGTTATTGTCACTTGTGTGTTCTGTTTTTGTTTTCCTTTGCGTTTCTCACTCAGCCTTTTTTCCAGCAAAGTTTGCTTGCAAAACTATCGATACCCAGGGTCGCTCTCGGGGTTTGGGGCAGCGGTCTCAACCTTTTTGGCCATTTCAGTTGCCACTGAAACTATTCAGTCGAGTCCGGCAAATGCACCCCGGAGGGCGTTTTCATTTTGTTATTTGTGTATTTGACATTTTGCTCAAGTGTTGCTGACTTTTGGTCAGTTTTTTCAATGGTTCTCCTTCTCCACTAACCAAAACTGACCCAAGGCCATTGTTCTTGAGCTGTGTGTGTGTGTGTGAGGAGTCTCTTAATTAAAGTTTACTCAAGTCTTTTTGCAGCCGCTTCTGTTTGCGCATAATGAAGCGTTTGTTGCCGATGCGATGATGCGATGGGAATCCTCTGGCTTGGGTTGATACTTCGATTGGACAGAGCTTTAATGGGAAATACTTGAGTAAGAAGCATCAGAACTTATTGTTAAGTGTATAATATTAATTTATTTAATTTTGAATATATAGAATAGAATATAGTTAGAAACAATCGGCTTAAATTAAGGCATTTGTTTAAAGACCAGCTATGATTTGAGAAACAACTAAGGTTCTCAGTGCTAATCAAAGTGAGACATAATATTGAATATACACATTCATTTTATTCAATTCTGCACTATTATATATAACAAGTATTGGAAAAATCTGAGTAGATAAGAACATGCAAGAACATTTAATTAATCTGAAAATGTACAATTAAAATTTATAGTCAAAATCAATATCAATATATTATTAGATGCCAGAAAACTACAGTTATATGTTCGAGCTGATGATGAATTCGTGTCCATCTGCCAAGCAGCCGCTTGACAAGCCAAATTTTCTCGTTCATTATTTTCCATACTAACAATTTGGTGCGTTTTTTAGGACCCAAAAGAGACGCACGTAGCGAATCACTTAACTTAATTCCGCAGCGGGAGAGGGAGAAGCAGAGAGAGAGATAGAGAGAGAGAGAGGGTGATGAATAGAGATGGAAGGGGCAGCTCGTTCGATGTCCGTGGAGTTCACAGCCTGCGATTGCTCGGATGATGCCACAATGGGCAGCAGACTTGAGTGGGCAGGGGGCGGGGCTGCTTACAAAGGGACACGAAGCGAAAATAATTTGCAGTTATTTGAGGCAAACACGCAAATGCGTTCGAATCAATTGTCCAATTGGCCCCCGTCCGATTGTTCAGATTGTGAAGCGAGAAGAAAAAATAACAGAGAAGACTCGAAAAAAATCGAGTTCAAATTGAAATGAAAGGCGCAGCGTGCAGGGCATCGCAAATGAGAGTCGGGAATACTCACTGTGCGTGTGGGGTGTGCGTGTGTGTGTGTGTTTGTGTGTGTGTGGGTGGGTGCGTGCCGCCGTGCGGTTGAAACGTTTCACTTTCACTTCTACACTGCAACTTTCACCCCCCATTCCAATTATGCTTGTCTTCTATTTTGGGGGAATGTTGTGGAAGATGTTGATGGCAGCAGGAGGGAAGGGAAGAGGGGCGCGGGGTACGCTGCATTGTTTGGCTGTTGTGTCGGTCAACTGGCGGCACGTGTCCTAATTTTGATTTTCTTTCCTTCGCATTTTTTGTGTGTGCCTCCTTCTTTGCTCTTTTGCTGCCCATAAATAATTTGTTGCATACTGCTAGGCGAGTTTTTTAGCCCGCTCTCCCGCAGCTCCCCCTGCCTGCCTGCTGGCCAGCCCATTTTCGATGTCATTTGTAAATGGCATGTTATCAATTTTCGAGATGATTGAATCAAGTGATTTGTGTGCGTGTCAGAGAAGAGAGTGGGGGGGAGGGAGGATTGTTAGCAGTGCTGGAGTGAGAGTCCATTTGAGAAGAGCTGCGTCTGCATCTGTATGTGGTATGTCTGGTCAGCGGCTCACGTGTCCAGCACTTTGAAGTTCTTGTTGGCTTTTGGGCTTCCTTGCGATTATTAATACCGAAGCATCCTTGCGACTCCTTGGCTCGTTTGTTTGCTCGACCGTCTTGGAGGCTGCTTATTAAGAGATTATCAATTTCTTTGATGCGCTAATACACCATACAAACATGTCCCCCTCAGAGATGCGATTGTAAGGATAAGAAATGCGTCCAGCTTGTATGAGAAATATGTTTAATAAGCAGCCGTGGCGAGAGGGCCAGAGAAAAGCAAGCGGCAAGCGACAAGGGCAGACTTGGCAAAAATCAAAGTTAAATCGAGTTCAGTATTCTTTCTTCTCATATAAAGTATATTTCATTATATTTCAGCGCCAATTAGCTGCCAAACCTTGATTGACGAAGCCTCTAAGCGATCTTTCGTTGTGATTCGCTTGCAATGCGTTGCCTACTTTCAGGCGGGGCATGCAAATGCGAGACGTCTGCAAGGGAACGTGGGAATGGAACTGCCGTTGCCACGCAAAATGAGAAAACTTTTCGACCACAACATCGACGCAAGAAACACTGCGAACAGCCTCATAAAGGGGCGTGGAGGGGAGCAAGAGGAGCGCAACAGAAGGAGGAGGAGGCCAAGCCGAGCTGAGTTCGCGGTGCTTAAAACTACAATGCAAAAACAAATATAAACTGGCATGCCCCGTGTGATGTTCTCCCCTCTCAGTTTGCTCACTTCCTCACTTCTTCTCTGCAACTCCCTCCCTTCCCCTTTCCGCTCCCCTTGGCGCCTGGGCTTGTCTGGCCGCAAAAGATTGCTGCTAGAAATTTATAGTTTCAATAATGTGAAGCAGAACGCGCTACATGTTGCAGCTATTTGTCTGCCATGTGTGTGTGAGTTACACACCAGCAGACCTCTGCATGTGTTTGTCTCTCTCTCTGTGCTGTGTGTGTGCGAGTGTGCATGGCTTGTTTGTGCTCATGTGTATTTTCAATTTACGCGTCCATAACTTCAAGTTTTGTAAGTTTGCATGCCACGTGCCCCTGTCTCTCGTCCCTGCACCCCCTGCCCCCGCCAGTGTCCCGCATATCGAACACTTGAGCAACCGACTCCGCGACGGTGGCATCGTCCTGCCGCCACTGCAGCCGCCACCAGCTGAAGCAGTTGCCGTTTCCGCAATTACAAAACTTCTACAAAAATAACAAAACACTCGCTGGATGAAGGCGTCGAGAGCGCGCACGCCACATGTGCAGCCTCCTCTGTTGTTGCTTCCGCTCTGGCTCCTCTCCTCTCATCTCTCTTCTTCTCTCTCTCTCTCTCTCTCTCACTGTTTCGCTGGCATTTTCTCACTGACTTTTCCTCGCTTTTCCGTGCATTTTTGCAGCGCAGATTTTAATTTCTTAATGCAAAAAGGGCAGCTCAACAACAGGCGCACAGTTGTGCCAAGGGTGTTTGGTGAGCAAAGGGAGGCAGGCAGGGGCAGCGGAGAACAAGCAGCAGGGAAATACTCTTGTTGTTGTTGCTGTTGTTTTTGGGCACCTCGCCGAGCTCCTTGCTCGGCCTTTGAGTGTTGCATTTGTCCATCTTTGGGGTCTTCTACTCATCGAGATTCGTGGCAGATTTGCAAGATGAATATGATAGCTCTGTGAGTACCTGACAACCCTATATTAATGTATGTATATTAATTATATAGTATACTCGTATAATGTATTATTGTTAGCTATAGTATAAGCATATGTAATGTATCTTTACAGCAAACTGATGAAACAAAATAGGAACGTTCATTTAGAGTTGATTAACTGCTCGACTTCATCGAGTCGATTAGGAATATGTGACTTTGTGTGAATCTACTATATAACTGCATCAACCTGGCTTAACTTTCCATGCTGATCAGGAAAATGTGTTAAGAAAAATATTCTATATTTATTTATCTACACAGCTAACAAGCGCCGCCATCAGATATGATAATTATGCTGTTAGCTGATGTCACAACAAATTCCTTAGTTATGGCATCAAGAATACAGTCATGCGCCTGCTTCCACTCCTTCTCTCTCTCTCTCTGTCTCGTTCTGTCATCTTTTTGCGTTTTTTCTGCTGTGATTTGCATATCAATTGCCGCGAAATAGATTAAAAATTCGACACTAATAGAGAAAATTAAGTTAAGCGCTGGAACGAGCGCAACTTATCAGCCACGGTCGGCAATCTCTCTCTGCCCCCCTCCCCTTGCTCTGTTATCCATCCCACTTTCCGTTCCGTTTTGGTCCTGATTCGGTGATTTGCATGCTTCATTAGCGGCGCCCGAAAGTGGGCAGCTCTGGAATTAAAAATAATGTTAATTGCGCCACGTTGCGAAGCGACACGATGCGACACGACGCGCTGCGTTCATCCATAATCAATTTGGCCGCTGGCCACGCACACGCCCACTTTCTCAAGTGGGGGAAGTGGCACACAAAAAAAAGAGAAAAAAATTAAATAAAAAATATGACATAAAATTTTTCATTTCCTTGAGAAAAGTGCGTTGAAAATCGACAAAGAGAGAGAGAGAGAGGGGAGAGAAAGGCGAAGTGAGGCTGACAATTCCCAGTGGACGCGTCCCTCGCGTCGAATTTTGGCAATGAAGTAGAAAATGAAGTGACGCCCCAGAAGATGCCACGCCCCCGCGGCGGAGGACCGGTGCCCAGTGAATGTATTCATCAATGCAACATTTGCATATTTTGAGCGTAAAAATTAATCACTAATTTTAATACGCTGCGCAGGGGAAGGCAAAGGGAAGAGCAGAGATGAGGTGAGCGAAGAGAGGGGAGAGGGGTAGGGAAGATAGCGAGTGAATGGAATGGGTGTCCCAAGTCGAGGGCCCCCTTAAACTTGTTAAGTGGGCAACACTAATGTAGCAATTTCAAAATTGATGTTGTTCCTCTTGCTGTAGTTGTTGTTCGGTGTGGCCCGAAAAAAAAAGAAAAAGCCGAAGAAGAAGAAGCAGCAGCAGCAGCAGCAGTAGAAAAAGAAGAAGAGCAAGAAGAAGAATAGAACAAGAGCCACCCCCAGTAAGAAAGTAAGGTAAACAAATTGCGCGATGAGGCGTTGTCATTTATAAGGACGAAGACGACAACGGGGGAAGGGGACAGAGGAGAGACGAGAGTGCGCGGCCAGCCAGAGATATTTCCTGTTTCCTTTTGCGGCGGCAGCGCAGCAGGAAGAAGCGGGCAGGGAGGGGAGGCGGGCATTGGAACAGCACAACAACAACAGCAGAGAAATAATAATAAAAAATAAATAAATGGAAAATGAGAAAAAACAGCGCAGAAGCTACATAAAAATGGCCACTAGTGATACAACGCAAGTAATAGAGAGCAAGCAAGCAAGAGAGCGAGAAAGAGAGAGAGGGGGAAGGGAACTGCGATGGATAGCGAGATTGAAAAGAAAATGGGAAAACGCAGAAATTGTCTATCGAAATGCTCCACATTTCACCTGCAGCAATTTGATAGCGTTGCGGAGCATCTCCATTAAAACTAATGGGAATTTTGCTATAATTTGATTTTGACAGCTGCCCAGGGGCGTAGCGGGCAGCAGGGGGCTGAGATGAGTTCAGTCTCGCTGTTGATTGAGATATCGGCGATGCAAATATTGCACTTTGAGTTTAGGTTTGCTTGGATAACGCAGCTGACTGATTATGTGAGATTGAACTAGGAGAGAAAGCTAAAGTTGAGCACAGACGACTGTTAAACACGCTGTCGCGGTATTTTATAAGTCTTTATGAATTCACACAAGTGAAACAAGCAAATATATATGTATAAACACACATAAATATGGTATTGTTTTAATTTTAAGTGATTAACATGAGCAATGTCAAAGTTCTAAGAGTTCCTTTAATTAGAAGCTCAGTTAGAATCGTATGTGGAACGAGCCCAATTCCTTAAATGATATATAGTATATTGCAAAAGATTTCTTTATCTAAATCTATGAATTCCTTCACAGCATATACACACTTGCTATAAGGTAGGTATGTGACATATATGCACTCTTTAATGCCATCGACAACTGACCCCAGCAGACAAGAAGCGAGCAGGAACCCAGCCCAGCTTCGTGTACAGCATATCCATGCAGAAGTAAGCTAAGTGAGCTGCGAATAACACTCACAGACACATAAGCACATGCACACATGCCTCCGCTATTTACTCTCACACACACACACACACGTGAAGGCACGTAGACGAGGATGATATTTATTATGTTATCGAAATAAATCACAAATAAACATAAATAAACAAAGCAAAACCAAAGAAATGCCTAAGTAGATTTGTCAAAATGTAGTAGGCAAAAGAGCATGCAGACGCACACGCATACGCACGCACACACATACGTGCGTCAAATGCGCCGTAAAGTATGCAAAAATGTTACACAAATGAAAATAGCTTGAGCAAAAGCTGACATCGTCTTCGAGCTTGAGCGTCCTTGTCGCCGGCCGCATGACAAGAATTTATGAGCCCCGACGCAGTGCTTTCCTCTGCACAATGTCAATGCCTGCCTGCGTGTGTGTGTGCGGGTGTGTGTGTGAGTTTTTTTCATATTTGGCCACATATCAAAATAAGTCTGATGATCCAATAAAGTGCTTATAGCTCAACGGCAGCGGCTTAAAGGGCTGTCGACTGTCACATTAGTGACGCGCACACACAAACACACACACATAGGCCTCTCTCAGTGCGCTGCGCCTTTTGCATAGCATACTTTTGCGGGCAGGCTGTAATGGAAATAAATGCGTTACATTTCAATACTTTCTCGAGTTGATCCCCCACTTGCCCACCATCTGTGAGTGTCTCTCTGTCTCTCTGTGTGTGTCTGTCTGTGCAAATGCAATTTTTGATTTATGTGTTGCCTCTGCCTGCTCACTCCCTTCCCCTGCTTCCCCTTCTACTGCGCTGTGCGTGTGTTTGACATTTGTTCGAGACACGTGAAAATATTTCGAGTGCCTGAGAAACCAAAACTACTTCAGACAGCCGACGAGCACGACGAGCTCAAGACCTTCTCTGCTGCTATCTATGCGACCCACACACACACACACGCACACTCGCACACACAGCTGGGAAAAAAGGCACGCAAAAGAAATGATTTATTTGCGCATTTCTCGCATTTCTACATCTTCGACTGTTGGGCGGTTGCTTTTAATACATTTTTCTCCTTTCGGCATATTTGGCGTTCCATGCATGACAAATTGTTAAGAAAACTCAAGCAGCATCTACTCTTCTCTCTCTCACACACATGTGTATGTGTGTGTGTGGCGGCTGCTGCTTATCATCGAAATGTACTCAAGAAATTCCACAAATAACGCGACGCCAACTCCACATGCACTGCAAGGAATCGTGCCAAGGGGAGGGGGGAAGTAAGGGTAAGAGGGATACCGCACTCACATCACGTGGTGGGGTTTAGTTCCAGCCTCGACTGCGGCACTTGCAGTTCATTGGGCTGACATTGAGTACTTGTGACTTATGGCTTCGTTTCTCGCAGGATCGTGAAATGAAGTGTGCCAGCTCGACGGGGAGGAAAGCGTGCTGCGAAAGGTGTAAGGCAAGGGTAGATTAGAGAGACTGCAGCAGGCTACTTAACAGCAGCACGAATGCCAGGCAGCCTTTGATTGATCAGGAATGGGGGAAGGAATTTCAAGTTTTAATGTTGAAACGAAAAATAACTAGACTTTATTTGTGCTTTTTATCTTTAATTAAATTGTCCGTAGCTCCAGTTTCTGGCATTTATTTGTGTAAATATCTTAACTATCTTTAAATCAATCAATATAAGTGTATATCGTATATCTATCTATATCTATCTTTATATGATATCATCTAGTGATACTATCTTGTTAGTTATCCTCCTGTTTATCTATCTCTTTGTCTTTCCTTCAATCTATCATATATTTATCTGTATATCCGTCTATCTACCTTTATATATATAAATATCTTGTTATCTTTTTATGTGTCTATCTTAAGGTATATCTGTTTACCCTTTACTAAGATTTTCATCTATACATCTATTAATCATTTCACTTTTCATTCTATTTACTTCACTTTACTTTGTTATATTCTTTATCAACATTTCTGTATCGCTGCTCTTTCTACATATTTATTTATTTTTCTTATCAACTATTCATAGTTTCTTGTCTTTCTTTCTTTTTCAATTCGAAAATTCATAGCCAGTGTTGGTTAATGTTTAATGCTTAAGCATTTCTCATTCAAATTACGTTTGTCGTCTAAGTCACAGCCTTTTCCACTTTCTCGTTAGTAGCCCAACCCGAATCTGACATCTCTCGTACTCTCCCCTCCCCCCCTCTTCACCCCTATCAAGCTCCTTCCACTTAACGAGCCAATGCGCGCCTGACTGACGACTGACGAGCGACGACGACTGTCGTCATATATTCAAACTAAATGTGTCACGTCCAAACAACAAAAATTTCATTTATATTCGCGTATATACAAAAAAGAGGAATAGCTAGAAAGAAATAAGAAGAAGAGGAGAAGAAGATGTGGAATGACGATGAAGCGTTATAAACTTAAAGGGACCTGCTCGGGGTGGGAGTTGAGCCCTCTCTGAGTGGGGTTTATTTTAAATTCGAGCGATTTGGGGCAAATGCATGCGGCGATTGTGCACGCTTCACTTGTCGCCTGCCTCACCACTCTACCACCTAGGGGGTGCAGGGAATGTGTGTGTGGGTGCAAACTTGTTACAAATTATGTGCAGCACAAACTGAGGCGTTGGCTCTGGCTTTGGCTCTGGCCCGGCCAAGGGTTTCCTTCTTTCTACTCCTTTCGCTGCGTGCGTCGTTTTAAGCAGCCACATCCTGCCACGCCCACCGTGACGTGCCCGTTTTGGGCGACGGCGGCGGCGGCAGCAGCAACAAATCAACGGAAACGGAAGTGGCAATGGAAATGGAAATGCTCAACAACGGAGCAAATGATGCGAAACCGTCGCCAGCTCAGCAAAAGGTGTGAAAATCTCTCTCAAAAAATGATGAAAAATCGCAAAATGTTAACGTTACTCGCACACACATACAGACACATCCTTACACACACACACACACAGACATCCGACACACACATTACTTTTGGTGCGGACTTTTGCATATGGAGCGTCGAGCAGCTTCCGCCAAAGTCGAGATCTGCGATTCTGTTTTTTAGTTCTTTTGCCGGAATAAAAACGTTGCGAATGATAAAGCAAAAAGAGTGGATGGATTAAAAGAAGCCTGAAGGACTTAACATTTGCCGTGCTGATGTTGGAATACTCTAGACAGAAACATAATGAATATGTTAAGGGAACTATGCAATGTTTATGTGTGGCATATATGTATATGATATATTTCATGATATATCACTGAATGATTCTTCATATCTCAAATCAGTTTTGATGCTTGGTTTATATATTTCAATTTATATAACTGAATGATTCCTCATATCTCAGCTCAGATTGTAAACTTGGCATATATAGGATATATATCATGATATGTAACTGAATGATTCTTCATATCTTAGCTCAGTTATATACAATTTTATAAGGTTCTACTTTATATTCCACTGACAGTCACCTATGCCACGTTCGTTTGACTTCGCTGTGGTCTCAAAACGGCAACTCTTTTGCACTCGCCTTTTCTTTACCTGTCTTCCCTTTCCCTTGTCTGGTCCTTCACCTGTGTTCTCCCTCTCTCTCTCTCTCTCTCTCTATCTCCTTCTTCCTTCTCCGTCTAGCTCATATTTCATGCGCTGCAAATTCTTTTGATTTATGTTAATTTGAATAAGTGCGCACCATCTATTTTTTGTCACCAACTCATTGCTGACTCCCTACACTCCTACCCCCTTCCCCTTCCCCTCCCATCCTTCCCCCTCTCCACCCACACCCTTAGACCCCTATGGCCCACAGGCGCATACGCTCAGCAAAGCATGTTTCCGTCATGCGTTCTGCAGTTGATGACGCCGCCGCCTCTTGCCTTTTACCTCTTGCCTACTACCCCCTCCCACCACGTCCCGCTCCACACTTGTCTTCAGCGCCAGCTTCAGCTCTAGTTCCAGTCTCAGTCTCTGCTACAGTTCTGCTTCCTTTTGCTCTTCATCATCGTCATCATCATGCCTTGGCTTGCTTCCTTTGCTGGCTTTGGCAACCTGTAAGCCCCTCCCCCCCCTTCCTCTTCCAACCACACCCACTACACCCCCCCTTCCCCCTCTTCCCTGCCGACTCCTGTTCCATTTCGTTTTTGCCACGTTTCATTTTGTCAACGACGCGTGAAAAAATCTTTTGATAAAACGCAAATAGTTTGTTTTATGCACCTGACTTGCGACTCCGGCTATGCCTAGAAGATCGTTGAGTTTGCTACGCTCACTGAACTGAAAACTCCATAACATTATATGGCCACACATTGAGATATGTATGTATATATTCCCTGAGGAATTTCAAATTTTCAGTATCCTGTCTTTACTTACAAATGTCTTTTATAAGCTTAAGGAATATTGTATTCATACATTTCCTTTCCTTATTACTGTTTGTAGTATATTGATAACTCATTATACTACAAATAATAATAAAGAAAGGATATATTTGAATACAATAGTCTTTATGCAATAATATATTTAATACTTTATATCAATACATATACATTTTCCATGTGTAGAGAGTTACTTGACAGACTGTATCTGTCTTCTATTCGTCTCTTTGTGTACTTTTCTTTTTCTCTGCTTGTCTATCGATCTATCTATCTTTATATATACACAACATATATCTATCTGGCTTGCAACTCAAGCTAATTGATCATTGAATTAGATATATAATTCAATATGTCGGGGTGTGTTGGGTTGAATTCTCCAAGTCTTACTTAGGTTACTCGCAGCGATTCGCAATAAATTCACGTTCTGAGATCATTTAGACAGAGAAGAGAATAATTTAGCCGGCAAGCAGCCACTGCCTATCTTCTGTCTATTTTTCTCCTACAGTTCTTTTTTGAACCTTTCATTTCTTCCTTGCGCCATAATTACTACATCGCTTACTAGGCATTAAGTAATCAATCAGTACGATAAGCTCAATGTTGTCTAAATATCGTGCTTTATACTCTAAGAACTAACTTAAATAATATCTATAATCCGACATATATTTACTTATATATTAGAAATTTAAAGACATTCCTGATATAATAAGTGGAGTTATCTTTCACTAACAATGTATTTTGGTACAACCATGTGCATTATCTAATTTTTCCTTCAGCACTGATAAACTATATCTAGTGCTTACATCACCATTGATCCACTCTATCGCTTCTATCAAACATACCATAGTACTCTTACATAATTCTTTCCCTGCCTTCTTCAAAAAAGAATACACAAGTTGTGTTGAGGGGAGGGAATAAGCAGCGCAGATTTGCCTGTAAGCCCTTAAGTCAGCCACTTTGCCAGGTCCGCTGTCAGGCGGATATCAGATTTGTGCCTTGGCTTGTTCTCGCCCGATTTGCGGCCAAAGGATTCGCATTGGCAGGACATGCGTGGCAGTCTATCAAAACTAATGTCGAACAGGCGCACGTCTAATGTCGCCGCCACTACCCCGCAGGGTACCCCCTTAGCGTACCCCTCCTGCTGGGCAAACTGCCGTTTTCTTGGTAGACCGAATCCTTCTGCAGCTCCCCCGCGTCTTCGTTTCGTTTTAAAGTGTGTCAATTTTTTTTCTCGCAGTCAAGTTTTTTATTTTTGTTTGGTTTGCTTCCTTCTGCTTCCTCTGCTTCGATTGTGCAACCCGTTCTCGACGTGCTGCTGTTGAATTTTTATTGTTCGTGTTTCCCTTTTATTGCCAGCGGGCGGTCGACGGCGCATCTTCGACTCCTTCTGCCCCAGCCTGGCTGTGCCCTTTGCCCTTTCAGCAGCGGCAACTGCCCAACTCCGTGACACTCCAACTCCAACTTCGACTTTGACTTCGACTCCGTCTCCAACTGCGACTCGGAGTCGACTCGTGCTGACTCTCTTCCGACGTCGCTTTTCCCTCTGACTTTTACGCTTTTCGACTTTTCCCACATGTCGTATCAGCGGCTTTTCCCGCGTGGCCTTCGTCCGTTTGCCGGTTAACTCGCGCGCACTCTCTCTCTCTCCTTCTCTCTCTCTCTGTCTGTCTCTTGTTCGCTCTATCTCTCTCAATCCTACGCTGCTTTTTTCAACCTTTCGTTTATTTTTTGCGGCATTTTTTGCCCTTTTTCTACAGCGCGCGACTTGCAACGCATTGCCGCGGGGGTTATCTTACTCCACCCCCTGGTCGAACAATCTCTATCTTCCTTTCGGGTGGATTCGTATTATTTCGCATTTAAAAATAGATTTGCATTCGTATATAAGTAGAAACTTCTCTCTCTCTCTGTGTGAGTGTGTGTGTGTGTGTGTGGCGTGTCCAATTGATTTATGGCTTTTGTAAATAACACAAAAAAAAACACACACAAAAATTGCTCGAAAAGGTTTACGCCGCGGGGCAATTGGCGGGGGCAGCAAACGGCCAGGGAGCAGGGGGGAAAGGGGTGCCCGCCGTCGACAGGGTTGGGAACGTCCTGTGTGGTCGCCCGTTGTGCTCTCCTGTGCATTGTTGTTGCTGCTGTTGTTGCTGTTTGCTTTTTGCGGTTACTTTGCGGTTGCTTTTTGGCGCGTTTCTGTAGCGTCCGTTTCAACAGCAGCAACAGCAACAACAACAGCAACAACAGCAACTCCGCCGCATCGCATTCCATACCAATCCATTTCGTATCGTTTCGTTCCGTTTCGGTGCGGTTCGGTTCGGTTCAGCTCTGGCCCAGCTCATTGTCCGCCCGCCACGCTGGAGTTTATTGACTTTTCAACTGATCCGTTGGGTGTAATTGTTGTTATTGTTTGCATTTTTAACTTTAGCCGCCTCTGCCCCCTTCTCTGCCTTCTTCTTCTCGCTGGTGTTCGAGCAACGAGTTGATGCTGATGGAGGCCGATAGGAGACGCCGAGACGAGTCACTTGAGGACGAGCGTAACTTTGTGCAGCGTATAAAGAAGGGGAAGATGTAAAGGAGAATGCATAGATAAAGGGGGAAGGGGAAGAGAGAGGAAAAAGAGGGAGATAGAGAGGGAGTGCCTGCATATGCATTGTCTCGTTTCTTTTATGGTATATTATTTGCATATTCGCTCTAAGTTCAACTGTATTTGCAGTTAATGCGAACCACATATGACATAGAAATAGAAAGAGTGAACTAACACCTGCCTCTATCCCTTTTCGGCCAAACGAGTTACTTGTACTCACAAGTTGTTCTAATTAACTAACAATATTCAAATCATGGCAAGTAAATGCGAATAAGTTCATTAATAATTATAGAAAGCTATGATTTACTTACTCAAGTATTAACTTGGCTCTGTTCCCATCAATTATATATTATATATATATAAGTTTATTTTCCTGTACCATCTGCTTACGAGTAACTCGCACTCACATGTTGTTCTCAGCTGAATTGTATACTCTGATCATCAAACATAAATAGTCTTTCTATATATATGACTTACTCAAGCATTATCCTTCTCTATCTCCCTCGATGAGTCCCTATTCCACATGCTTTATTCAAACGAGTTACTTACATTCATTAGTCTGGCTTGTGTCAATTCGAATGCATTTGAATCACTCGTCTTGTGTTTGCCTAACCGAGTGAACTGCTTTAAACTGTTTGCAATGGAAACAGGAAATCCAATTCAACACACACACACTCTCCCCCCCCTTCCACCACTCCTTGGCACTCGACAGACTCGTATTGTCACCCGAAAGAAAGGAAGAAATAATAAAAAAAGGAACAACAAGAAAATACACAAATAAATTGATGTCATTTTCGTTTTCGTTACGTCTCAAATGGAATTAGTGGCGCGCGCGCGGGCAAATGGCAAAAAACGCGCGACGCCGACAAATCCAAACAAACCCCGCGACCATCGACCAAAAGCTCCATATCAACAGCAGCAGCAGCAGCAGCAGAACAACAACAAGGAGTTTGCCAAAGAAAAGAACGAGAACGATAGAAAGAGGGCAGGACAGTGGGAAGGTGCCGCGAAGTGAAGCAGACGGCGAAAGACGGCAATGAAAACGCAGATAAACATATTCGCGAATTTGTTATTATCAGAAAAATATTGCGCAAATAAAGGCACAGCAGTGGCTGGGGGGGAGGACTTAAGCGACGCAAACGTATGCAAAATATGTGAGTGTAGAATGAGCAGGGGGTACAGCAGCGCAGGGCAGGGGGATGCTGTGTGTGTGTGTGTGGCTTGTGGGCTGTTAATTCCCCAGCGACTGCATGTGACGCGTTTTGCATGCGGTTTTCGCGCGTTTTGATGCTGGGGCGGGCGTGTGTGTGGGGGTGGCTGTGCCTGCCGAGAGGGGAGAGTGTGTGCGAGGCTGCTGTGTGTGTGTGTGTGTATCAGGTGTAGACGGCCGAGGGGAGGTGTTGCAAATTAGTTAAAAAGCCGCCTCACACAATCAAAGATCAAAACTTTCTGATAGGCAAATGGCTTGAAGTATGTAAGTGTGAGTGTGTGTGTGTGTGCGCGTGTGTGTGTGACATGCGTGTGCATGCTTTTATTGCGCTGCTTGTCATTGTAACTTGACTTTAAGACGTCAGTTCTGGCAGAGTTTAATGGGCCAGTCCGCTTGTCTGACTGTTGATTGTGCCAGAGTCTGATAACGGCTTCTTAAATCGGCTGAAACTTAAAAAAAAAACAAAAAATTGATAGGCTTATGTAGACAGGCGTCTGTGGAATGAATGTAATAACGGGTTAAGGGGTGTATTTTGATACTCATTTAGTGCGCTAAGCGGTGTAAAGTGAATGGGAACCAAAGCGATGCGAGGGTTGAGAGCTGGGACAAAGGGGTAGGTGGAGACTGAAGAGACACAAAGGGAGTGAATTACATCAGGCAAATCACAAATACTTCTAATAGATAGTAAGAGATAGTTTGACGATAGTATTGAGTTGAGAACAGAGTGTGTGAGGTTGCTAAGTCAGTTTAAGGTATGCTTTCCATTAGAACATACTTAGTGATACTCTAAATAAATGACGAGTGAAGAGTTACATAAAGAAATCAATTAAAATAGAACATTAAATTTCTATCGATAGTTAGCCGATAGTTTAACCATTGCATTGAGTTGGTTATAGGAGAGAAAAGCAGCTAGAGCATACAGAGTGCACAGAATAATAATTGTAGGCACAGTTGAATTCAAAAATCAAATGCCTATCGATAGTTAGACGATAGTTAAACGATAGTATATCAGTTCTAGACCAGCTTTCCAATAACAATAACTTGCCAACAGCCTTGTCTTGTCTTCATCCAACTACCTTACAAGCTTCTTCGTCCTCCTAATTGTGCCTCCATTGTGCGCTTATCGGCTGCAGCTGCTCCGATCAGCTTGTCCCCCCCCGGCCCTAACCACAACAACAGCAATTACAATATGGCGCGACCGGACTCTCCTGCCCCAGCGCTGCCTGCAGGGCTGCCCCGCCCACGGAGATGCCAAAAAACTTTGATATATTGTCAACTATATTTGCCCGGCTTTTAAGCACCACTGCGGTCTGATCCACCTTCCGGCCGGGGGAGTGGCGGCACGGTCACGAGTCCACCTTGCAGAGGGACGCGCCCAGACAGCGGCAGCAACAACTTTGTCTTGCGCATGCCAACAATAATTTTTGATTAAAGATGAATTTTTAATTTAATGTATCTCACAGATACGCAGATAGAAGCGCAGCCAGCGAAACGTAAAAAAAGAAGCAGCAGCAGCAGCGGCCGCTGTCGCAGTGAAAACATCAGGGAAACGAGGGAAAAAGTGCACGAAAAATGTTTTTTAATCTCAACGGCAAGCGGAAACGGAAATCAAACGACCAGAACAGCGACTGCGACGGCAACAGCGGCAGCGACAGCGACGTCGGCAGCGGCGGCCAAAGTATCAAACAAAATTTTTAATGTCTTCGCCTGAGCCTGCTGCCTTCTGGCTTCTGCCTGGGCGCCTTGTTAAAAAGTCCGCGAAATTTACCAACCTACCCGGAGCCCATTCAGCTGCCCTCCTCCCCCCCCTGCTCCCCCCTAACCTATCTGTGTCCTGCCCCTGCCCCTGCCAACGGTCAGAAGCGGCCTTTGATTTTTTCCGAAGTTTCTCAACATTTTTTTCTGCCATTTATTTCGTTTTTTCTCCTTGGCTCATTAGGAATTTTTCTTCAGCAGTTTTGTTGGGAAAGCGATAAAAATTTAAAGGCAGCAGCAGCGACCACGACGCACCACCCACCACTCACTGCCCCACCCCCCCCTTGCCCTTCGTGTGCATCCCCCTTCGCATTGCCAAATGGTGTTTAATGATTTATGAATAATCGCCATTTTGCATTTGAGTGATGAGTGGGGTGGGGTAAACAAGAGAGGAGGCGGGGTAAGTCAGTCAGTCAACGGCGCCCAAAGTCCATTTACACGTTTCGTTTGCGCGTAGGAGAGCAAGGCAGGCAGGGGGAGGGAGGCTGCGGATTCAGATTGGGTTCGCTTTGGTTTGCTTGTGCTCTTTTTTTCCGGTCTCGGGATGACTGTCTTATCAATGTGCTGGTCGTTCGGGTGGCTTCTACAAATTTTCTTTGATAATTTTTACAACATTTTTTGTTCGCTGTTTTCCACATCGAATTTTCCTCGTTGTTGTTTTTATGCTTTTCCACTTACGCGTTAAATTTCTTGACAAACAACACGCGCCGTGGGAAGGCGTTTGCCATTTGACAGCTTTGACTGGCCATGGGGAGAGTGGGGAAGGGGCAGATAAGCTACCCGACATGGTTGGACGATGAATCCCACGCAGAGAAATCAACAATTTTTAATTGCAATGGATTTGGAATCACAAGATTGTCATAAGTATTGAAGTATATAAAATGTTTGGCAACTTACTTTGAAGACTGTTCCAATCTCCCTCTCTCCCTCTACTTAACTCTCCCTCTCTCCCTTTCGACTCACACCTCAATCCACAGTGTAGCAGAAAAGGCAACTCTCATATGATTAACTTGAAAATCTTAGAAAATAACTTGCCTCCAGCTGCGTCTTCCTTCAGCCTTAGACCTTAGCAGCATCTTCAGTTCCAGCTTCAGCTCTGGCTCCGACATGCGACTTGTGACTTGCTCCTTGGCCACATTACCCCCTCCCATCCCCTGCCACCTCAGCCCAGTCACTTTGCCAACAATTTCAACTTAATTAAATGCGTCTTTAATACTTTTCGGCGTGCATAGGCAAACAGGCAGCGGGACCGGAAGACAGACAGATTGACAGAGGGACAGAGAGACAGACAGAAAGTGCCTGGCATTGTGGAAGGGAGGGAGAAGGGGGGGAGTTGTCACACATTTACATACACATTTTCATATTTGTTTGGCTATGAAAAAACAGAAGACTGCAAAGTTTACACGCACACAAGACGCTCCACGCAGCCAAGACAGACATGAGGAAGGGAATGGAGTGGGCAAGCGAGGGGAGGGGAGGAGAGACTCAATGTATGCCAGAGCAAATAGCAAAGCTAAAAATAAAGTTGATTAAAATTTGAAAGATTTTTGACAGTTATTATGCCAGAGGCCCGAAAAGTTGCGCGATTTCCACGCAACGAGTCAATATTGACAGGGAAGCTTTATGTTATGTGAGGGAAGGGATGGCAGAGAGGGGAAGTGGGCAGGGGAATGTTGAAAGTGGTTGGCATACGGATTGAACAGGGCTGTAGCCAAGCAATAATGCAGATACCTCAATTGCTTTTCACCTGCAGGAGTAACTATGCAAGTGAGAGGAGGCACGACTGCGACTGTGCAGTTTGACATACCTGGACTTGCAATGGGATTGGCAGTGTTTCGACTACGAATCAGTTGAAACTCTGTTAATGTTGAGATACTATACTGACATACTTCATCTGCCAATTTCATTGAGAAAACTGGAGAAAGTGATGGTGTATGAAGCACATTATCATGTATGATATAACTCCAAATCCAAATGAAACTCAAATAATATTAATGGGACATATTGATATTATTAATTAATCAATACTTTATTAATAAATCATTATATTATATTAATAATCAGTAAATATCTCTATGAAGAAACTGAAGACTAACTTTTGTAAGAGACATTTATGATATAAAGTACTCTGTATCAGATAAAGCTCTATTAAAGCTGTTGGAATAAATATATATTCATAACAAACAACTTTTTATTGAAAAGAGGAATCCGTACTGCGGTCTATAAGATCTATTGTACCCCTGCTTAGCTTATATCTCTATTAACAGTGCAGTCATTCTTAAGAATTCTAAGATTTGTTCTGTACTGCTTTAGCTTATCTCCTTAATTCCAAGAAGGTGCTTAGCTGAAGACGCACTATCATCAACTTTATTAAGCCAAATCAGCTGACAGAAATACTCATTATATATATCTATTGTAAATGTAATTAGGACAACTCAAAAACTAAACTGCATAAAGCACTTTATGGAATTGCTGGCATAGCAAGCGAAACAATACTAAAGAGTTTGGTTGAGCTCTGTTCAGTTTCTCATTTGAAAATACAGACTTGGCCACACTAAAGATAATGCAGCGCCGTATTAAAGTGCCATGAGGTAATTCAAGGAGCTGCTGGCCCGCCTTGATCGGACATTTACAGCTCGTAAAGAGCGTGCAGGACAGCAGCAGCAGCGGCAGCAGCTCGATATAAAATGGCATTTTATAGGGCAGCAGCCGGAAACGGAAGTGGGGCAGAGTGCGGGTGGGTGCGGGCTTTGCGGCAGCCCAGCGGGGACACATTGCAACTAATAAGCCAAAGGGCGGCGCGGTTCGATTTAATGAGCAGCCGTCGCAACTTTCCGCAACGTTGGGCGCGTTAAACTAATCAACGCACGGGCTCCAATTGCAGCCAAGACAGGCGGGCAGGGGGCAGGGGTACCCCCTTGTCTCCACCAGAACTTAGCACTTTGTGCTTTGGCAATCGACAGCTGCCTGGCCTCGGCCACCTTGGCTGCCCCGCCCCAGCGTCGTCCCTGGCCTCAACAGTTGTTTGTTTGTCTGCTCAATTGCTTGTTAACATTTTGCGCAATTTGGCGAACGACGGCAACAAGGCAGAGACAGCAGTGGCAGGGGAGGGGAGCTGAAACTACCTGAAAACATGGAAAAAAGCAGAAACCAATTGAGCGTGTGTGCGAGTGTGTGTGTGTAGCTTGTAGAAACTCATAAAATTTTATAGTTTAGTTTGGTCTCCAGCCGGAGGGGATGACTGTACACAAAGGGGAAGCAGGCAGCAGGGGAGAGGGGGGAGGAGGTGGTAGCGCAGCCGTGTGTTATGACTGTGAACTAATCGCCGCAACGTTTTCGTTTGGGCTGCGCCAGTTAATGAAATGGTCAGTCCAGGATGTTGCTGAAGTAATTTGGGAATGGGGAACGGGGAATGGGGAATGGGGGAGGGCAATTAAAAGCAAACGCGTCTCGTGCCAGGCCTCGTCACGGGGTGGCAGACAACAATTGAAATGAAGACGTCTACTCTGCTTGCCCTGCACATTCCCCCAACTGATCAATAAGGCGCAAGTCGTTGTTACTATTTCCAAGTGGCAACATGGCACAGTTTCACTTACAGCTTAAGGATCTCTGATCCATTTGACAATGGAAGGCAGCACAGGAACCTCTGAATACAACTCATAATTGGACCTCCTTCGTCAAGTGCTCCTTCCCCGCCTCGTGCCCTTTTTGCATGGCACACAATCAAATCAAATCAAATGAAATCACACAAATCAGGCCAAATCGCTGACGCAATTTGCCTTTGGCAATCCAGCCACGCCCCTCTCCACCCACAATTCCATGCTTATCTACGTCCATATTCCACATATGAAAGCAACCCTCTCGACTCACATAACTCACGCTTATGATTTTTAAGGGCACATCAAAAAGCAGGCCGAACCCTTCGGATCCCCAATCCCAGTTCCCAGTTCGCAGATCCCGAATCCCAGTTGCCAACACTAACCAATAAACATTGTAACAAAATTGCTTGTTTTTGCAGCTAATAAAATCATAAAAAACGTACGTAAATAGCCGGGCATAAGTGGCCAGCTCGTTGGGGGCAAGGGAGGGTTAAGAAAAGAAATGACAAGTGACTTTTTTATCACAGGCCCAGGGAGCACACGACCATGGATGGATGTATGGATGAATAGCTGTAGTGCAAGATGATACTGTATACTGAAGATGGAGTTGGAGATTGAAGTCAAAGGAAGCGGGGAGGGGGAGAGGGTGGGTTAGTAACTGGATAAATGGACCCCACCACAATGCATGCAAATTGTAGCCAGGATAATGGCAAACTCTCAAAAGACCACCGCAAACAAGACGACTACAAGCATCACGCTTCAACCCCGAGAAAGTCCGGCAGGGGATGGACTAGAGAATCTCAACTTGGTGCGGGCAACGGGGGGGTGGGGGGCCGGAGGTCGGGACTAAGGCAGACGCACACGCTTAAGTGCCACTTGACAAATTGGTCAAGTGATTTGGCAAAAAAGCAAAGCACGTGGATGTGGGCAGCAATAGAAAAGCCATCGAGAACTGGAAGATAAAGGGAAAGCGATTTCGCGAACTAGATGGAAATATTGAGAATGAAGGAGGGCAAATTTAATATATATAATATTTGAATAGATTAATCACAGAACATGGCAACGCGGCGTGCAATCGATAAATCGATATACCAATTGATAAACAAAGCAGAGAAGAAGAGATCAAACTTAGAAGGAATTTTATTTGTGGAGAGAAGTAGGAAAATATTTGGAAATTTATTATGCTATTTCAATATTCAAAACCATCATATTGATTTCATTAAAAGAATCAAACATATTCAAAGAAGTAATTGAAAAAGAGAAACAACAATAATAAAAACAAAAAAAAAAAAAAAAAAGTTTAATGCTTGCTTTGAAGTGCTTATTAATCCTTGACACTTAATAAGCACTTCCAAGCAAGCACTTAACTTTTTTGTTTTTATTATATTTATTAAGTGAAGAATCCGTACATTATAATATTGTATCTTGACATCACAGGGTGGACTAAACTTATTGATTTCAATTAATGATTCACAGAACTATTGAAAAACTTATCTATAGAGGATCATTAAGATTTGTGAAGGATGCACTAAGCATGTGAAAGAAAGACAAATATAATCGGCTCATTTGGAAATCTTCTTAGCTTGACTATCGAAACCGATGGCACACCCCTTTCTGGCAACTCTTTCGCCAAGTAAGTCAAATTCCTAATCCATTGGGCAATGTGCGCAGCTCATCAAATCGAGCGATTGACAAATTGCTTGTCTACGTGTGTGTTCCTCGCTTCGATATGGTCGATATGGTCGATATGGAGTCATGCCAGGCATATGGTCATATCATGGTTGGCTTGGGGGGTGAATGATTTGACTGACAACTTTATGAAATGCTTGGCAAATAGCTGAGGGGTTGTTCGCTACTTTCTTTGCCTTTTTTGCGCTTGTTTGTTACTCTTTGTTGCTGTTGCCTTCTTGTTACTATTTGGCATTGTTGGGTTATCCCTTTTCTGGCTGGGATATTGGCAGAATGTATTGCTTGTAATTGTCTGTTTGATGGACCAAACAATTTTGATTGAATTCAATTACATCGCCCCCCTTCTATGTCGCGGTGGTTGTTCGCGGGTTGTTGCTTGTTGTTGGTTTTAGTGATTTGCAATAATTTTGAACTCCTCCCCCTTCATTCCTGCCCCTGCCCCTGCCACTGGCTCACATGTGAAATATGCCGTTGTCATGGTTTGTTGATTTGTGCGGATGTCCTAGCCAAGCCGAGTATCGCTCCCCCAACCACGCCCCCCGCCCTAAACAAGTGTGCGTGCCGCTGTGTGTCTTTTGGGGTTAACCGGACGCGCCCTTAAGTATGCAAAGAGTGGGAAGAAGAAGGCAGCCGAAAGGGTTTCTCCGTCTCCGTCTCAGTTTCGGTTTCGCTTTCAGTTTCGATTTCACTTCGTTTGCACTCGTCGCTTTTCTTCGTCGTCGTCGTCGTCGTCGCCTTTGCCTTGGCCCTGTTTGTTGGTTTTTCCTGCTGCTTTTTTCACAGCCCAAGTAGATTAAGTGATTTTCAAGTCATGTCCTTTTTTTTGCTGCCCTCCCCCCTCAGATGGACTGTCCTCCTGATGGACTGCTGCCAAGTGAAAGTCATGTCATATGTGGGTGTGTGCGAGTGTGTGTGAGTGTGAGTGTGTGTTTGTGTTGGGATTCGGGTCTGGGACGGACTCTGTTTATATTACAAGGGTTATTGAGCAAATCACCACGACTCCGGCCGGCGCATAAAGCCAGCCATGAAATCCAGTTTGTTAGCATAATTTGTTTGATTTTTATTAGATAGACAATAGTAGTGCCTGATGGGTTGATGGGCAGATGGGTTGATGGGCTGATGGGCAGACAAGCCAGGCTGATGGGTTGCGAGGGCGATGGACTGGCCTCCTGGGTCCATAGGTCCACTAAAAGGACCTAAGCACAACCATTACAGCTCGACATTCCTATGAGTATTTTTCAGCTTTATTTCATTTTTCGCTTGGCTCATATTTTTTTGTGCCTCGTCATATTAGTGGCTCAACCGGCCCGACACGTTTTCGTTATTAATTTTTATTACGAGTCCAAATAAATTGCATTACCTTCGCACACATTTTGTAAATTGAATTTACTTCCCCCACGGACGGGGGCGAGGCAGCAAAAAACTAAACAAAACAGACATAACTGACCACGAAACCCTTTCTCGACCGGAAGTGTTCCCCAAAGCAACTCCACAGATTCACATAGTTGAGCTGTGAATATAAATTCAGTTTTAAAAACCAGCTACACCTTTAATTGCAACTTATTAACTTATTTAAGTTAAGCTTTCTTAATCGAATCTAGAAATCGTTTTCAGATCCTTAAGAAATACCTCATCTATTATCTCATATGCAAATATCTAAGGGCACCTCTGCCCGCACTCTTTATAATTGCTTGCAGCCACGGCATCATCTAATGGCATCCGATATCATCCCCAGCCTTGAAGACACACTCGAGAATCACAAGGCCCATAAATTTTGGGCTCTGCCATTAATTTCTCGACATTTTCGGATGCCAAAAAGAAATACATAACCACCAGTTCTATACATTGCCATTGTTCTGCCCCATCCCCATCCCCCTCTCCCTTACCCACTCCACTGCCTGCGTGCTCCATCTCGCTATGATTTACTTGAGCAAAGTTTTTGCTAGGTGGTCCACAGCTCTCTCACATCCCACATAGAGTCGCACTTACAATGTACTCGTACATTTTTAATACCAAACAATTTGTAATAAATAAAAGCATTTCTTATGAATGCCATAGACATAAATGTCAGCCAGAACACGCACATAAAACGAGATATGTCAGCTGGAGATAAATAACATGCTAAGAACTTTCGATGAGGATTATCGTAGACGGACTTTGTGCTAACTTTAAGAGGAAGAATTATGAATAAGGAAAAGGAGAAGAAAGTACAAGTTTTAAGATCAACATTAGGTATATAAATATACATAACAACATTAGGTATAGTAAATAAAATATTATAGATCAGATTATAACAGATGATTCGGACTGAGAAAAAAGTACGAATTATAATGTACTTTATTTGCCATGAGATTCTCAAGATTGAAGAAGTAAGAAATAATCAAGAAATATTTACAATAGTTTTTGATTGATTTATGCTAAAAATATGTAGCATCAATAACATTCTGCGATTTATATAAGCTATAAACCTATCATTTAATATTTAATGATGATATTTTATATATTTGACAAAGAAAGGATTTGAATATGGTCACGATAAAGATGTTTAATCAAAAAATTGCGGAAATATTCTCGAATAATAATTAAGGTAGATGTTCTTGGATGTTTCCTTACTCTTGGCCAAGTACAGTTGTGCTGGACTGGAGAGCAGAGCTGCTCGCGTTGTCGTCCATATTGTTATTTTAATTTCGAAAATTGCAACAACAATGAAGACGCAAGCTAACAATAATAAATATACTGGAACACACACAGACATAGAACAACAAAGCGTGTGTGATGTGTGAGTGCAAGAGAGAAGAAGAGCAAGAGAGAGAGAGAGAGAGCGCGTTGTATTTGTCTACATGACAAGTAGGCAATATTTGCATACTCAATTGCATTGTAAATTTTTCTATGCCAGGCAGCAGCAGCAGTGGCAGTGTCAGTGGGGGGAGGAGGGGGAAGAAGCAGAGGAAAACAACGACTCGGCACGCATACAAGCACAAGTGAAAAAGTCGCGCCTAAGTGTATGCAATGCAAAAGATGCAGCGACAGAAAAATTGTTAGAAAAATGCTGAACAAAGCAATCAGAGCAGGTGTAGCTACGTCGCTGTGTGTGCGAGTGTGTGTTGTCGAGCTGTTGATGACTGCCATGCGAGAAAGTCTGTGTGTGTAAGCATGAAACGTGGATGACGATGACGACGTACAGTTTTCATTTGAATGACAAAAAGTCAGGTGGGCACTCGAGTCCTTTCGCCTGCGCCAACATGCAGCGACGGGCACATTGTGTGGGCGTGGCTTTTGTGTGCGCCCAACTTGACTGACTGACTGACTGTATATAAATATACAATATGCGGGCACACTAACGCACGCACACACACACACACACACCTGCTCACACACTGCTGCCCGTGTCGAGTGTGCGCCAGCCCCCAAAACACTTAACATATTCTAATTATTCATGCTTATTTTATATTGTTTTGTCAGCGCAGCAGCCAACGGGCTTGCCTTACCCCCTCACCCCCTCTCGCCACTCTCTCCCAGCCCCTTTGGGAGATACTGTGGGCATGGCTAGGGTGGCGGAAGGGTACAGATATTGTTGCTTTGTGTCGCTGTCTTATTAAAAATTACAAATAGTCAACGCTTAATTATATGCATGTGTGTGTGGGAGGGATGTGTGTGAGTGCAGAAGCGAGTGGCTGCACTCGCTTAACTATAGCCTACTTTCGGGCGCTACCAATAAATTTGTAGGTGAGCTGCGCTGACAGAAGGCAGCAGCGCAGGCAGCGAAGGCTACACGAACGATGCGTTTTCCTTGCAGCTGCACACACACACACATGAGCTACATGAGATATTTATCTTAAGCACACATGGTGCATGTGGGCGAGGAGGACATGCAAAAAAAGAAGCAACAACAACAAGAACAACAAGAACAAACTGAAGCATTTTGCACCAATTTCTGTGACGATGTCAACAGCAACAACAACGGCAAGAAGAAACGAGCAAAGCAAAGCAAAACGCAGCACAGCAACGCCACCTAGCGGCTGCGCTCACCCTCCACTGCCAGCCCCTTTGCCATCCTCCTCCTCCTCCTGCACATTGCAAAACTAATGTTGATGACAATGTTATGGGCGTCATGACAGCCATAAGCGCACTTGACAGCGCACTGTCTAAGGAGGCGGGTGGGGGCGGGGGTCGAGGCATGAGGCTAGAGGAGCAGGAGCTGGAGCGTTGGCGTTGCAAGGGGGCGCCAAATGTACAGTAGCTTGCCCGTGCTGTGCTAAATAGGAAGTGCACGACAAGTGTGGGCTGTTGGCTGGGGGCAGGTGCAGGTGCATGGGAAAGGCAAGGAGAGGCAAGTGACACCTGCACAACACCGTTGTTGGTTAGTTACTGCTGCACCTCCTCCTGTTGTGCCCTCCCTGCCTGCCTGCCTGGGCTGACTGGTCTCCTAAATCTGCCTCTCGTAGCCAGCGCAGAAGCGAACTAAAAGAATCTCAAATTCCAGAAACGCAATAGCCAATAAAATAGAAGAAGAGCTCGACAAACATTACGAGCGTTGTCCAATGTGGCATGTGCTGAGGTCCAAGCGGATGATCTTTAGATAAAGGTTAAATGCCAGCCTGGTTTTGCTTACAGGCTGCGTCAATTTGGTATTTATGGACATAAAGTAAAGAAAGAAGGTATTGAGTGTAGGCTGTCTATAATGTCCTTGTAATTTTGAGCTATTATACTTTATTGTGCGGATTCGTTACTTATAAAAAGTGTGAGAAAACAAATAGTATGTGCCTTAAGTCTGCCTGTGCCTAACTTATATATACTCATTAAGTTTTCTATTAGCATTATTATGTTTATAATATGTACAGCATTTTTAGTAACTCAACATCACAAGGAACAACATGACATATTTAAAAAATAATAATTGGTATAAATAAAGTAGAAATTCTATGTTTACTATTGAATTTGATGTTTTCTGAGTACTGAACAATTTTCTATTTACAATTCAATTGTAGCCAACATGCATTGATCGATGTTTATGTTCTATTTACCTTAACTATAGTGAAAATGCATGACCTCATACAGTCAAAGCTTGTTTAACATTTCAAAAATGGCAATTTGAGAATTCAGAATTCAGAATTCAGATTTCAGTATTCAGATTGATGCCCCATGAGGGTGTGCAGTGCAAACAAAGCGACAGCAGTGCACTGCAGTGCTCGTGATTCTGATTTTGCCTGCCGGCCGAAAGTATGCAACGATTTTAGAGCTCACCTCAGTTTCGGCTTGGGACTGCAGCTTAGACTGCGAATGGGGCTGGGACTGGGGCTGTGCCTAGCCATGGCTGCGCAGCTATCAAGCGTTGAGGCATGGCTGGCATCGAAGTCAGCAGCTCAGCTGCAGTCGCCGTCGCCGTCGCTGTCGACTTCGCAGTTGCAGTCAACGCAGACGCTGCCGTCGCTCGTTGACGTTTGTTTATGTGTTGTTCTTCTCGTATGCTCTGTGTGAGCGGGGGCCACATCTTTTGTTGTTGTGTGTGCAAGAGATTTGCAAACTAAAGCCTCATCACAATGTCCTCAAAATTCGAATAGCAACTGCAGCAGCAGCAGCAACACACAAGCAACAACAACAACACACAGCGAGACGTTGACTCAGAACTAGAGAAGACTCGTGGATCGCATCGGGTCCGGGTTGCCGTCGGGTCGGGCTGTGCGCAGGGCGAGGAACGGGGCTCGGCAATTGTCACACGACGCTACTTTTGCAAATTATTATTTTTTTCTGTGCCATGTGTGTGTGTGTGTGTGCGTGACGTCTGTCGTATATGAATTGCAAATATGACCAGCTTTCCCTCCTAGCAGCGGCCCCTCTGTGCCTGCTTCTTAACAAGCGGCACCTGTGAGCCGGCACCTAACCCCGCCACCCATACACACCCCAACCCTACCTCCCTCCTCCCCGCTTACCCGCTCAGACTGAGACTCACTGGCAGCCCCAGCCTGTGCTCTAAGTGGAATATGTTTTATTTAGCATTTTTAAGTGTTTGCTAGCAGAACCAGCCCCAGTTCTCCACCTCCCCTCCCTTTCCCCCCTTGCGCAGTGCCCCGAACAGCAGCCTTCAGACCGGGCCGAGATGCTCTGATTGTTGTGCTGGCTCTGCTGCTTGAAAAAAGAAATAATAATTATTGTTATAGAAAGGACAAAGTATAATTTCAGATATGTAGCAGCGCTCAAGAGGCCCCGAAAGGGGTCTTGGCTGGGCAGGCTGGTGCAGGGAGAGGGGAGAGGGGCAGCAGTGATGCTCGTTGCTGCACTCACGCCCAAGACAAACAGAAATAGAAATTAATGAGTTGATATAAGGCGCGGGCAACAGCAGCAGCAGCACAAGAAGCTGAAGGTGACAATGTGTCTAGTTAAGGCAGCAAGAAGAAGAACAGACAGAGAGAGAGAAAGAAGAGAGAGACGCATTGCTAGTTCAAGCTGACAGAGCTGTCAATTAGTTGTTGCTTGTGCAGTGACTCAGCAGAGTCAAGGGAAAGATACTTTTGCATAGTGATAAGAAAGCAAGTGAGCTGCTTGTCTTATCAATACTTCTCAATCAATTTACTCACTCTACTTCTGTACTTTCCCCTCTCTTCCTCTTTCTTCCTCTCTCTCCCTCTCTTTTCCCCTTTCTCCCACTCTCTTCCCTCTCTCACTCGCAATTAAAACGTGTGTGGCGCGCAAACCTTGAGTAAAAACGGCAAATGATAAATGGTTGAGCTGTCAAATGTGACGTTTAGCTGTCAAAATAGCCGTGACGTCAGCAGCGGCGACAGCAAATTGGGCACAGTCAGCAGCAGCAGCAGCCAGGCAGCAGAGACCGCAGAGAACCGCGTCAGCCAATCGAGCTCAACTGGAATTTCAGCTCAGAAAAACTGTGCCAACTGCCAAGGTTCTGTCTGCGCCTAGGCATGCCTTGTGGGGGGGGACAGGAATGGAGGGTTGGGTTAACATTTTTATTATACTAATATACAAACAAACACACATACACACACACACACACACACACACACACACACGCATGATTATTATTGGGCCAAAGAAACGTTTAAATTAAAATATTCTCCAAACTGGCAGCGTGTGTGGGCTGCATCAGGGGTTGGGCTGGCAATCAGCGAGGGGGCAGGGCAGGAGCTGATGTGGTTGGCAACGCTGAAGTGTCAAGCTGTCAAAGTTGCCATTTTTCACACACACCCACACACACACACACACACACAGTCGCAGTCTTAGTCTGTTGTCAAATATTGAAAAATGCTTTGGCTGGCGACTTCCCACTGTCTCGTCGGGCTTAGGGCCAGCCATGTGTGTGTGTGTGTGCGTGTGTGTCGCCACATGTGTGCCGCCCATGCCCGAAAAGGACGCTGCCTCTCGCTCTCTGTGGCTGCCTGTGTGTGCCACTTAAGCCTTCACGGGCTTTCATTTCATCATTTCGGCTAAATAATAAAAATGATGACGAGGACAACGAGCAAAACGGCAGTGGGAAGCAGAGCAGCCGAATCAGAGCGTAGGAAGAGAGTGCGGGGGGGGAAGGGATGGGACGCTGATGAGTTTTAGTTATCAAATAGTGCGACAGCAGCCCAGCCCCGTCAACCCTTGGCCAGGGCTCAGGGCTAAGAACTAATAAACGTGTACCTGCCCCTGCGGCCCAAGCAGACACAAACAAACAATCACACACACTGACACACACACACTGGAACACACACACAGCTGGAGCTACTTTAAATTCCATGTGTGACACTTGATCATTTGTCATTGGCCCTGAGCCTGAGCCTGCCGTCGACTCTTGGGCTTTTTGCGGTTACCGTTGCGAACTGGCACTCAAGATGGGAGAAAGCAGAGAAGTGGGGCAGAGGGAGAGAGAGGGGGAACTGTGTAAAGGGGTGGCAGTTCGGTCACTGCTAATGATGATGATGACCATCAGCAGTGCGCGCAGCTGTGACACCAAATTGCCTATCTATCGCTAGGCTTCCTCACTCCCAATGCCAATTGAAGACGCAGTTGGAGCTGTCAGAGTTGTCTGACATTGAATTGAAATATATAAATGTATAAGAGTTGCCAACTTTCTATGCATATAGGAAGATTCGCACTGTTAGTTAAGCACACTGAGTAGAGATAGTTGCAATTATACAATGACATACACAGTAATCTCATACCTTCTTCCAATGCCAGTCTAATGCCACCTCAAATACAGCATCTTGAGAAGAGTCTTCTTCCTCTCTCTCTCTCTCTCTCTCTTACTCTCTCACCCACTCTCTCTTTCTCTATCTATTTCTCTTCTTGCCTTTCTTTGCTGCATTACTTTCTTCCACCATTTACAGTTATAAATTAAATTTCCAACTCAAACAAATCAGCCAAAATACCTTTCAATATCAAATGCCCCCGGCAGAGTTCGTTCTCCGTCTACTTCTTCTTCATCTCCTTCTTCTGCTGCTGCTGCTGCCTCTTGCACTCTCATCCTCCCGTAAGGTGCGCACCTTGCCCCGCGGGCGAATTGAGCGACGCGCGACTGGGGTAACATTTTTTAAGCTCGGTAATAAATTTTTAATAAGCTTGCTTGTTGTTTTGCCTCGATGCCGTGCCAAAGATATTTTTAATAAATCGTTTTCGAGTACATTGAGAAATGCAAAGACGCGACAGTCGCACACACACACACACACACAGAGAGAGAGAGTCGCATGAGGGCATATGAAATATACATACGACAGATAGACGACTGACTGACTGGGATGGATGGATGGATGGATGTCGGTAATGGTAACCCCCGGTGACTTGCCAGCTTACCGTATCGGAGGGTGTCTTGCGATTGTCCTCGCGATGTCCTTGCACCCCAACCCACCTCTCTCTCTCTCTCCTTCATTACGGGCTGCGACCCTGTGCCAAGTTGTTTGTTACAACGCGTTTGCAATGTGAAATTATTAGTGAATAACTCGAATCTCAGAGCAGTTATGCTTGCCATGATGTCGTGTAGGGTATACGCACTTCGGTGCGTACATGTCGCTGCTACTCTATTTATATTTCTGGTTTTCATTGACTCGCGCTTTTTGTTCTTCTTTACTTCAAATGATATTGAAACGATGTAAAATACACGTAACTGAGGGAAGTCTAGAGGGGGAAGGGGCAGGGATAGAGTGTACACGGGCGTATTTTTCAATTTTAAATATTGACAAGCACATGGGTGGGGCAGGAGCACGGGGGCAGGGGCTGCTATGCCCGGCGGCTTGCTTAAGGTAATTTGACAAGTTGTCGAAGCTTTAGCAATGTCACGTCGCGCTTGCTGGGGATGTAGTGGGGGGGAAGTAAACAGGGCATGAGTTGCCCCCCTTCTTCTCCTGCGCTGGTGCCCCGTGATCCGTGATGTCTCACTTAGGCAACGATTTTGTGTCGGGGCTGGTTTACCTGACAGAGGCCGGAGGCGTCGTGTTGTTGGGCGTTAGGATGTGGCTAATAGATGCACTTGGATTGTGGATTTGCACTGTCCCCACGCAGCGCAACTAGCACAAATGACAGGCGAAATGAAAGCGGGCGACAGTGGGCGTGCCCACCTGCCGCCCACCTGCCTGCCCACCTAGCCGACAAGTGAGCGAAAAATACGAATGTCAACATTGCAATTACGCAAACATTTTCCGCACACCAATAATATGCCCTGACAGCAGCAGCAGTAGCACAGCCAGAGCGGGGAGGGGTGTGGGGAGGGGTGAGTGGTACAAGAGACACAACAATGGGCTAACTGGCAAAGGTGAGCTGATGATGCCAAGCCCAACAATGGCAGCTGTGGACGAGCCCGACCCGGAGCCGGACAGAAGATGCCAACGACGACGATGACGTTGATAATGGCGTAAAATGGTTGAAGCGCACGCGAGGCGGCAGTATCCGACTACTGAAATACCTGCAGTAAAGATATGGAAATGAGAAAGGGGCAAAGGACTTGGCTGCTGCTCTACAGGGTATAGAGAAAACTAGTTGAAATCTGGGCAAACTCTTGGTAGGGCCAACTAGGACTTGGACTCAGCTGGCGGTGACTAGGCAGGAGGAGGCGGCAGATGCTGCTGCTGCTTTTGTTGTAGCTGCTGCAGCAACAGAGAGGCAGAGAAAGAGAGAGAGAGAGAGAGAGCGAGGGGAAGCGAAAGAGAATGGCATAAAAAATGCCTGGGCAGCAGTGGAAGCAGGTTCAGGGCACAGGCGAACAAACAAATTGGATGCGAATGCAAATAAACGAAAATTATAAATAACAGCAAAGCGAGCAAGTCAGGCGAACGAGTCGAGAGAACGCAGCAGGGGAATGAGAACAAAAACGAATGCGAATGCGAATGCGAATTGGGAATGGTAATGGCTGTAAGAAGGAGGAGCGGGAGCAGCAGGAAGAAGGGGAATGGGTATGGGGAGATAGTCTGCGACTGCTGCTATATGAGGGGGACAGTTGTCGGCCGAAAGATGATGAGCCGCAATAACAACAAGAGCAACAACAACAAGAGTAACTGCAACCCGAAACGAGAGGAAAGGTTACCTGCAAAAAGATGACTTTGCCTTCTCCCTCTCCCTCCCTCTCTCTCTCTCTGTTGCTCACTATGTGTGATTGCTACATAAAAAAAAGAAAGTGCAATATGAAGAAGCAGATGCAGAAGCAGAAATTGAAGAAGATGAAGTAGCGGCGACAGAACTGATGAGTTGCAATGAATAGAAATAGAAATTGCCAAAGCAAATGGCAAGCACAATGCAACATGGCGACTCAGGTGAATGTGAGTGCGAATGCGCATGTGAATGTGAATGTGGCCGAAGAGGAGCAACAAATGAATGAGGAATACCCAATCTGCCCATCTCTCAATCTGACAGCTCAAAGCAGGCGAGTGGATGATTGGACAGAAGAAGAAGAAGAAGAAACAAGCACAGCGGGAGCAGCTGGTGGCGCTGACAGCGTCTGACAGTCCCATCAGCAGCGCATTTGCCGACACTGAGGCGCCTACGCAGACAGGTGGGCTAAGAAAACATATCATAGATATAGCTGAGAGTGACGTCAGTTCAATTATAGAAGATTTGAATGTTCTGTGAATTCAGTTGACGCCGCTAAGTAGGCAATTATAAACGCATGGGTTCACAGAAGGTCAATCAATGCTATCAAACACTCAAGATCATTTCAATTATCAGTTCGCGCTGAAAAGTATGCAACAATAATTGTGTTTTGCTTCATTCAAGTGGCCGCTGCAAAGTATGCAGTGGAAATTTGATTGCTCGCAGGACTCGAAGGCTGTGCGGGTCAGCGCGTTAAATAATCAACCTGGTCAGGGGCATCTAAATCTGAAACTGGAAGTAGAAGTGGAAGTGGAACTAAAGCTGCAAACTTCCGGTGCAGGAGGAGATCTGGTTGAGCTGCCGCTTCGCTGCCTAGAGACAAAAGGTCGAGCAAACTTGAGGCCAATGTAAGCGGGAATGGGGAAGGGAATGGGAATTGGGAGACTGGCTGAGACTGAATGCAAATGCAAATGAAACTGGCGAAGCGTTTGGCGGTGGTTTGGCGCGAATTGATTAAAATTCGATTGTTTCTTTTATTTCCTTGACTCGCGGGGTGGTTGTGGCAAAGGCGAAAGGTCGCAAAGGGTTGCTAATGTTATGCTTGCGCTTCCCCTCCACCTGCCCTCTTTCCCTTCAAGTTCCCGCTTCAGCTGCTTCGACTTTTTCTCCTTCTTATTGCTGTTTCTGTTGTTGTTGTTGTTGCTATTTATTGGCCGTGCCTGCCTTGGCATTTATTACACGGCATTGGGAGTTTTAATTATGCCGCCGCCGTCGTCGACGTCGTTGACGTTGTTGTCTTTGTCCCCCAACCAGCACTGAGCACTGAGCCCCGCATCCGCTAACCCCGGGGCGCTGCCTAATCAGCGGCAGCACATCAGCCAGTTCTCTCTCCCACCTCGAGCGACCTCCAGCCAGCGCTTGCTAACCATCCACACGCCTAATCATGTTTCACCCCTTTCGCATTTTTACCTTTTGTCGTCGCGCTCGTCGTTGTCCTTGTCCTGAGCACAGCGAGCTCATCCTCATCCTCGCCGTCGTCGTCGTCGTCGTTGGTTTTCGATTTTTAATTTTTTAATTCGTTATCCTTTCGCCTGCTTTCTGCTTTCAGGTCTCGGCTTTTTTTCCGTTCGCCTGCTTAATGGCAACGCGTGTGTCGACAGCGCAGAGGCGGAGATGGAGGCGGGTATGCGGTGTGGGGTAAGGGGTTGTGGGGGTTGGGGGACGGCACTGCCAAGGGTTAAGTATTAAACGCTAAATCAGATAATGTTAGACAATTGAGCAGCGTCGCCGCCCGCGCCGAGCTGACATTAAAACAAAAGCCACGACGCGGGCAGCGAAGGGTCTCTGTCTGTCTCGCTCTGTCGCATGCCTCGTCATGCAAATGCAAATCCACCCGAAGTAGAGAAAAAAAGCCAAAAAGGGTTAGCTTTTCATAAAATACTACATATATTGACTCAAGTCATGTACACCCGCAGCCAGGACAGCCAGGACAACTACAAGGACTCGGCAAACTTCGATTACGAAGCTCGTATTATCCGATTAAGCCCCAGCCAAGGGAACTACCCAACCAACCAGGCAACCGACAACAACAACAGCAACGAGAGAAGAGAAAAATAAAATTAAAATTGTAAATTATTGCCTCGTCTTGGGGCGTGGCACAACGCCCACACTATTTGAATAGAGTCGAGCATCATAAAAATAACAGAAGAAGACGCGAAGACGAGGTATGGCTTGGGTCAGCCCCTAAATGGTATACCCTTTGAAAAGGTCTACAGGGTATACTGTGCACTTGAAGCGCGTGAGTAAAGTGTGGGACTTCAAGTAAATAAAAAGTAAAAACGCGTGAGACACGACCGGAAACCGCACTGGCAGACCCGCGACCCTTTTGCCGTCTCCGCGTCCAGTTCCAGGTTCAGGGCTCCTGATTCCCGCGCTTTTCTTTCGTCTTGCTTGCCTCGTTGTGCGTTAGAAATTAACGCAAGTAACTGCGCGGAAAATATGCCATGTCCGTGTCCGTGTTCGTCTGGGTCTCTCTCTCACTCCCAGGTCCCCCTTTGCCCCCCCCTCCTCGCGGTATCCATGTCCGCAAGTTGCGCGACTGTCGCCGGTTTGCTTGGACCGTCGATGGATACGTTTGATTAGACGGCAGTTCAAAGGATTACAGAGCGGATAAATGGTTTCCAGTGAGTAGATAACAGTTTGCCATACCCCATTATACCCTGCGCAGTGTGCAAATGTGTATATCGAATTGCTATAGAAAAAGTATCATTCTTTTTTAAACAATTCAAATAACATTTTTCATTTAAGTTTGCAGAGATTACTGATTACTTATAAAGAGAGAGAGTGAGAGAGAGAGATGGTGCTCATTGAAATTAGTTCTTAGTAATTTATTTATTTATTTATTTAATGTCGACTAATGGCAGTCGACTTGGAAAAGAGTTACAATAAAAATTAAGAATAAAAATTGATTACATTAATAATAATTTTTTTTTTTAATGGATGAATGTAAATGAATTAAAAGATTATTAATATTTTATTTTATTTAAATTAAAATTAAATTTAAAAAATTAAAATTTAAACTTTAAACTTTAATAAGAGAACAGTGTTGGTAAACGTTGGTTAGACATTCTGACCTGCAGAGCTGCTTTGATGATCAACGTGTGGGCCTCGTTTCTCTTGTTGCCTAAAACTGACTTAGCTATTCTTCTTCTTCACCTTCTTACAGAGTATGGTATGTTAATGTTAACATTTACAGAGCATGTTAATATGCATATTTATAGAGTAAGCTGGCTTATATGTAGATATCTACAGAGTGTGTTGATGTTATTTACATGTTTGATATATAATGTTATCGAGCTGAGCTGCTGCAAACGTATTTTGATTCCTGAAAGAATTCTACATACATTTTGTAGAACTTTTTGAACGGTTGCCTTAGTTTTGATCTCACTTGAAATAGTTTCGCCCTTGTTTTTAAGCTGAAATGGGAGTTGTTTCCATGGTTTTCCATTATCCTCTTAGCCCGACAGCTTTAATAATTAAGAGCGATAGAAAAGTAGGAAAATAGTTGATAGCCTTCCCTTTGCCCGATGCTTTGTAATCATGCGGCGGGCCACTTGCCAGAGTTGCCGTCCCTCCCACACACACACACACATGAGCCAAAGTGGTGGGTAAGTCCACAAAGTGTAGAAAGGGGGGAGTGGGGGGGGGACGCTGGGTCGGGGTTTGGTGTTCACTTTTGGTTTGTGCATTTTTAATTATTGGCTTTTTTCTTA
The DNA here is from genome assembly GCA_018903675.1 of Zaprionus capensis. NCBI lineage: Eukaryota > Metazoa > Arthropoda > Insecta > Diptera > Drosophilidae > Zaprionus > Zaprionus capensis. The sequence continues at coordinate 7,160,425 of JAEIFN010001073.1, read as the reverse complement.
GACGCTTTAATTATATTTGCTCAGCATTTGGACAAAGTGCACGAGAGAGAGAGAGGGATGGGGGAAGAGGGAAGAGGGCAGTGGGCAGAGAGTGAGTGCCGGATTGGGATAGATCCCTGGGCCTTCGCTGCTCAAACACGCCCTTGCCATTGGCCATGGCCAGTGCTCGCATTTAAATTGCATGGAATTTGCAAACTGAAATTAAAATAGTTAATGATTTTTTGGTCAGGCGACTTAAGTGTGGCTCCATGGGGGTGTGTGCCGGCACTACTGCAGCATAGAGTGTAGGGCCGGGGAGGAGTGGAGTGAGGGGAGGGGTGCATGGGGACAAGTGCTGGGTAATTGAAAAAGCAGCCACTGCTGTTGCTTCAAAGACAAATAGAGAGCACACAACTGTGGCACAAACTTTTGTGGCGACAACCCTGACGCCTGGCGCTGAGCAACCCTGCGGAACTAACGTTACGTTGCTCTGCTTCGTCTTCTGCTGCTGCTGCTGCTTCAGCTTCTTCTCCTGCGTTCCATGTAAATGCTGTAAAAGTTTTTACGATTTGCCAAAACTATAAAAAGGGGCAGCCAAGGCAGGCAACGAGGAAGGGGTAGGGTGGAGGGGGGCGTGGCCACCACTCACTGGTGCGTGTCGGGAGAAAGTAGGCGGAGTGCAGTCGAAAGGGAGTGGGGGATGTGGAGGGGAGGGGGGTCCAACTCGGACCGTTGATACTCGCACTTACAATATAATAAACTAAGTAATTACATAAGTGTGTGCGGCTGTGTGTGTGCGTGCGTGTGTGTGTGTGTGTGTGTATGCCACTACTGTAGGCGGCTGGGCGTGGCGCACACACTATTTTAATTCACTCATAAAACGAGGCGGGCACAAAAAGTGCGTCCAAATTACCTTGACATGTGAAGTCGCTGCTGATGGTGTTGGAACCGGTGCCGTTGCTGTTGCTGGCGCTGTATCCGAAGCCGGAGCATTCCGTTGCCATTCCCCAGTTGCCTTTCACTTTTTATGGCAATTTCACTTTCACCAAAGGCAATGATTGTGGGTGGGGAGCCAGGGCAGGGGAGGGGGATGCGTGAGTTGCGTGTGTGACCATTTTGCAGGGCATTTGTCATTAGGCCGCCCCCAAAGCACTGTCGGGCAACATCGACACTACGCACTATGCAGCCCCCTTCCCCTCCTTCTCTACTGCTGCTGCTGTCCCCGGCTGACTTCGTCAAACAGTCGTCAAACCGTCGCGTTTACAGCCGAGCGCTGAATGACACTTAAATGTCGAAGGCGCATCATAAACTTCCATAATCGTAAATATAGATTTGTGCGGCACGTAGCTCTCAGCTCTACCCCTCCCCCCCCCTCCTGCTTTTGACGTCTCTCTTAGGCAGTCCAACAAGTGCGTAGGCTTTAATCACCCTGTGGATATGGTCGACAAGTTGCCGACTATCTTTCAGCCTAATGTGGCCAACTGTGTGCGGACAGCGCAGGCAGCGACTCCTCTGAACCCTATAAAAAGCCACAGCAACAACAAGTGGGCGCTGCACAGCTGTTAGATACTCTGTAATCAGTTTTAGTAAGGCTTTTCTTATCGAGCATGACAGTTGCATATGTCACTTAAAGTTATTCATTATTCTTTATCTGTTATTCATTATCTATTGTAACTTAGTTCCACTAAGTCTACTTACATTACTCATCATTCATGATCCTATATTCCCCAACCCTTCATCTGATTAGCATAATTCGTTATTATATTTACATAATAAATCCTCAATGCATCCATCAAAATTAAAAAAAGTTGTTTAAAATAGTAAAGAACTTTGTTATAAATATACAAATTATTTAAGAACTGTACTGTTAATTGTATACGATAACTATTCAGTGTTATTTACAATACTACCTTATGATATCCAAACTAAATATCTGCGTGCTTGGACTCGCCAACTAGGAATGCAGGCAATTGGCAATTCTTAATCTCTTGCAGCGGACACAGAGCTGAGGCCCAAAGAGCTTAATAGTTCAGGTGGGAGCTGCCACATGGGTACAGTATGTGCAGCATTAGCTATTGACATGTACGTACAGACAATGTGTGGCAACATAGTCGAGCACTCTGTGGCGCCTCCGCTTGTCGTTGCCATCGACGACGCTGCTAATGGGAATCTGTTCCCTGGCACAGATACCCAGCATATTTCCTCTAATGACACTTTCAACAGCTGTTGTATTTCTCTGGAGCGTCCTTTGGCCTTTGTTGTTTCCAGTGCCGCCCTGAAGACACGCACACACACACACACACGCACGCTTGTACTGAGGGAAATGAGAGTGTCTCACATATTTGAAGACATAAATAAATGTCAAAAAATGCAGATTACTTATTAACCCCTGTGGTGTACCCCACCCCCAGCCTTATTCTCATCCAATTCCATCCCATTCAGCGCAGCACAAACCCGCCCCCTTAACCTCCCCTCCCCCCCGCCTACTCACAGATTATCCTCTTCCTTAGCCAGCTCCGACTGCGTTGCCGATGCCGATGCCGATGCCTTAGCCGCGATATTATTCATTAATAGAAGCCTGGCACGGGCTCAGGGCTCAGTCGCGGCAGTTAACGTTACACCCCTCACCCCTCCCCCCTTTCCGTGCTTGTCTCACGCGGCGCTTTTGCCACCTTGAAAGACGACGCAAGGATGGAGAAAATTATTAGCTCTTTGGTAATATTTTCTTGCATAAATTTTTGAATAATTTTGTTTTTTTTTCTCTTCTTTTTTGTTTTTATCTCTTATTCGCCATCTCTCTCTCGCTCGCACACTCTTTGGCTCTGTGTGGCGTCTTTATAATTTCATATTTGGCTGAGCGCGGGCAACGTCCTCGCTTTATTTTCAATTTAACCCTCATTGTTGTTGTTGTTGCTGGGCTGCGTTTTTTCCACAGCTTTCGCGTGTGGCATAAAAATTGAATCCTAATCCATGAATATAGATGATTATTATATGCCAACTTCCCCACCCCCCTCCCCCCTACCCCCCTGCAACAGAGCCACCCGCAGCGGGATGGCGGGCATTAGAATATTTTCTCTGTCTCTGTCTGTGTGTGTGTGTGTTCGCCCGCTTGGCCTGGTAATTTTCCTTTGTTTTGCATTTTGCAGCTCACCTAACCGACAATGGGCAACCAGCGTAGCAGCCCCTCCCCCCCTTACTCCCTCCCCACCCTCCTGCACCAACTATGTACACCGGCTCCAAATGAAAACGCCGCCAAAGTTGTCGTAAAATTTTGTTATGACTTTTTCTTATTGCCATTCGCCATTCGCCATTCGACGTTCGTCGCGTTCTCGAACACATTTCGAATGTGTTTGTCTGTTGCAGGCAGAGAGAGTGGGCCGGGGAGGGGAGGGAAGCTGAGCACCAGGAGGATTCGCATGCAGATGAGCATGACTGGCATGGCGGGGTTGGGTTGGGGTTCGTTTTTAAGTTACTTCCTGCTGGTATTTAAAGTTGTAAAAATTGATGGGCCCTCGGCTGCTGTGCCACCCCCCCCTGCTATGGCCGTCTTTTCATTCTGCTGTCCTGCGGGCTTTGCTTACTTAAAGGAATCTTTTGGATTAAGCTAGAAAGATATAGATATGATGAGTAAAGACAGCTACTGTCTTGCGCAATCGAACACTTCGTCCTATATTGCGAAAACTCCTCTAAACAATCTGTAAATACAATAACTGCAACTTTTGTTTACTGACTTTTAAACAAACACATTATAAAACATCATGGGAATATACACTTTAATTACTAAAGGACATACAACGAGATACTCATTAGATTATGGATTAAATTGTATATCTGATCCCTCATTGATCCTTCAGCAAGTTCCCTCTTTGACTATTGGTCAAAGGTAGACAGAACTGTTGTAGACTTTGTTCCTATTCCTAATAAACGAATTCAAAATGTATGGGGAATCATTTGGCTTATTCGGTTCCATTGTTTCAATACCTACTTTCAAAATTGATATATTTTTACTGTAATAGCATGTCTGATGACATTTTGATATACCTGAAATTCAGCATGCATTGCTTTAAATTTATTTACATGTACTTTGTGTGTGTGAATTTATTGGAGCAGCTCATCCAGTCGCGCGAAGGCAGCAGTTCCAATTGAGATACACCGCATTGTAGACCTGCACCGAAGCGCTCTCTTGCTGCAATGAAGATCGGAGAGATTCAGCCCAAGCTCGATCCTTGTCATCCATTGAGGCAATAAATTGTAATAAGTGCAAGCAGAAATCGAGTGTGTGTGTGTTTTCTTTGTAGCTCTTTAAATGACTATGATTTCAGCTTCACTGGTTTCACTCGCAATTTGTTGCCGGCATTGTTGAATGTGCGAATAGACGATTATCCACGCGTACAAACTAGTCACTGTGGGAAGAGAAGACAAAAGGAGGCATGAGCACAAAGCAAGGGCCAGAAACAGAGGGAAGTTGGGATGGGGATACTCGCCTATATTAAAAATAGCCACGCCACGATCCACGGTGGTGTTGAAGGGATTATGAAACCAGGCGAACGAGGTGCCCATAAAGTATATGAGCTGAATAATGTCCGATATGAGATATGGCATCATTAATATCGACGATCTCTTCACCAAGCACATAGAAAATGTATAACATATACAATGTGAACTGATGGAACTGATTGATCTGAGCCTTACCACAATGCTGCCCATCACCAGGAGCACGCAACTCACGTGGTGGATCATCTGGACCAGCGGTGTCAATCGCCAGAGGAAGCCATCTGAGGAGCTTAATGCGATCGATTGAAATGCTCTGCTACTACTCAAGACGAGGCTGCTTACAGTTACCAAAGTGCAGGAACGACATTTGGGTGCAGAAATCCAGAATGACAATGATGAAGCAGCCGCGTCGAAGACTAAAGAAACAGCAAAATTTTTTCAAGTGGGGTAACATTTTCTAGCCCCCAAACTCAATTGAAATGTGAAACTTAACGCGCAGCACGCTGAGGTAGCTACACAGACTTTTAGTTCTTTAATGGACAATTCTCCTTAATTGCTGCTCAACTCTTTTGCATACTCGATCTCACTCTGCCAGCCTCTACCTCTTCTACTACCTCCTTCAAGCTCCAACTTCTTGCAGTAAAAAGAGTAAAATTTACTCTTCGTTAGCCACTTGATTCTACAAAACGTAATTGATTGATAAGCGCATTGAAATACCCCGCAAAATACAAATGTGAAGCAATATGAGTCGAGTAAATATAATAAATAAATGTTTAAATAAATAAGTAAATAAATACGAATAAAAAACCGATGCAGAACGAGCCAAATGTAATAATTAAATTGCATTTGTGTCTGCGGCCGTTGTCCTCCAAACAAAATGGCGGCGCTGTGTGTGTGTGTGTGCGTTGTAAAAATATTTATGTGACCGCTGCGCAATCATTGGTTTTCCCATTTTTTTGTGCTCCTCCTCCGACTGCGAGCAAACCAAACGCGCCTCCAGTGCCGCCGAACCGCACAATTTACAATATTATTGCTTTCCGCCTCGTGCTCTCTCTCTCTCTCTCTTTCTCTCTCTCTTTGTTTCTCTCCGTCTCACGCTCCTTTTCGCGCTCATTGTCTTTATCTTTGGCGCTGTCTGTCTCTGTTGCACTTTGTGAAATTTATTTATCATTCAATTAAATATTTAAAATCCAAAAAATGCTTTCACCACCATCCAACTTATTTAAAGCAATGCCTGAACACACACACACACGCACAACACAGGCACACACTCGCACACCTTTAATATTGAAATTGAAATCATAAATAAATGAGCAAATTTGCGCTGCCTTTTTTCTCGCTGTGCACGCTGTGAATGTGAACGGGTTTATTTGCTTTGGCCGCGCACCACGCCGCGTATGCGTAACGTGGTCAGCCCCCCTTGCACAGTGTGTGCTGTAAATTTTATTGTTATTTTTTCTGTTTTGTTGTTTTCACGCAGTGTTTGTAAAATTAATTGACATTTTATTTGTTAATTAATTGTTATAGCCGTTGGCCGAGCCGCCAGAATGGCAGAATGGCCAAATGACCAAATAGCTTTTCATTATTGTTATTACAAATGCCGCGGCCATTATTATTTGCTCGTTATGCCTGCGTGTGTGTGTGCATGTGTGTGTGGCCAAATTTAATGCATTTGTAATTTAGTTGTAGTTTTAATTGCAAAAATTGTTAATTTTCTAATAATTTATTTATTTAGCTCTGCGATTTGTTTAGCCAGTGGGCAGAGAGGGAGAGGAAAGTAGGTGAGTGTAATTAAAGGGCAACTGAATGTGAAATGGGAGTGGAGCTATAATGAAAGAGAGATGGAGAGAGTGCAGTTAGAGATCAGTGTCAGCTGCAGCATGTAAGAGTAAAGATCAAGGAGATGATGTAATATCTTCAAATGCAACTACTTCTCTGTGCTCTCACTTAACTGATTAATACAAATCAAATCTACTGGAACTACTTCTGTGTTTCCTCACTTCCCTCATTAATACAAATCAAACATAATAATTATTCTGCAACGTACATATATTTTTTTACAAACGAACAACAGATATTGTTGAGGTAGAAAAGTGATTGGGATACCATAAAAAAAAAATACATTATAGCCAAATGAAACCTTGAATCAGGTGCGCTAGTCTAGTCCAGTGGGAGTCTGCTGGGTCTACTGCTGCTTGGTCTAGCCAGATGAGGTTGAGTTCGAGGGCGGTGGGCAGCGTCCGCCATTTGGTGGTGGTCCCGACGGTGGAGGGCCGCTAGGTGGTGGTCCCGAGGGTGGTGGGCCGCATGGACCTTGCGGTCTGGCACTCTGCAAGTAGACAAAGGATTAGACAGCAGACGAGGATGGGAAGCGAACGTAGACGTACCACAAGCGCATAGCCGCCCAGCAGCAGAACGAGTAGATGAAGTAGAAAGCTCAGGTTGAAACGCATCTTCGCAGCTGTGTTCCCGGTCGATGAGTGTGTGGCCTCTGCCCTGGTTCCCTCTCATTTTATACTGTCGAGAGACTCGCGAATGGCGTTGGCTGTTTGGCCTGGCGTGTCAAATTGTTATCGTCAAATTTGCCGCTGCAAATTAAAATGGCAAAATTGAGTTTTTATTTCAAGTGTGAAAATCAGCGAAATGAACTTTCAGTGAAATAGACTATACACGGAACTAGTCTGGTGTTATTGCTCATTATGTCATTACTTGTTATCCACGACACGTTGATTAATTCGTGGCCAGTTATCGGGCCCCAGCACGTCAAGCTCGAGCAAGCGTGCCGTGAGGCGCGAGCACGTGAACCACATTTGCGACCCAATTGAATAACAAGTTTTTATTGCGATTTAGCTGCGATCTAAATACCTTTTATATCATCCAGAGTTCATTATTTTTTCGCTAATTGAAGTAATGATTGAATTTCGACGCTTTTTTATAGCTAAAACTCTTAATTGCAGCTTTTTCTGCGGCACTCAAAGTGGAATGAAAAGCTTTACGTATTTGCTCTGATTGTTGTGCCCCCAATCAATCGGATTTGCTCCCCTTCCTCTCTCTCTCTCTCTCCCTACTGCCACAGAGAGCAACAGCTGCTTGGGCTCCAATCGACGCCCACAAGCTGCCGCAGCCCCCTGTCTGGGTCTGGGTCGGCACTGGCAACAGCCTCATGCAGTTCATTAAACAATTATAATTATATGGCAACAGAAGTCGCCGCCAGCAGAGCAGGGCAAGCAGGGGGAAGCAGGGGGAAGCCGGGGATGGCAGTGGCAGGCAACTTGCCCTTGTGGTGGGCGGCTATGCGGCGTATGAGTAATAATATTAATAAGCCGCCTTATTTGGCCGCCGCACGTAGACAATGTAAAACAACACGGCGTATGCGTAATTTTCTTGTCGTTATTATTTTACAGCCCAGCGAGCGAACTTTTTAGCCTTATCAACTGGCTCAAGGCATCGCAAGCAGTTCCCTTGCAAGGCAGCAGCCAGACGCACAACTTGCCCAGCACGAGTAACCCCAAATAGGGAACGGAAGAAGGGTTTGGTGGTGGGGGGAGGAACTCAACAACTGGCGAAAGTTTTCGGGCGTCGACTTGGATTTATGCGCTTGAATTTCACACCTTATTGCATTGCCGGCGTTCCTGTTGGCGGCCTTAAAACAATTAGCGATGTGTTTTCTTATTCTGCTCCTGTTCCCACTCCCTCACTCCCTCACTCTCTCCCTCTCTCTCTCTGCTGCTTCCGGGTAACCCAATGCCGCAGCCAATCCGGAGTCAAGTCGCGTCGGCTTAGTGCATTTTTGTTGACTTAATTGGTTGCGCTTGCTCGATGGCTTCTCTCAGTGCGTGTAACTGCAGCTTGGCTCGGGTTCGCTAGCCCTGCGGGCTGTATTCAAGTTCAGCATCCGTCGCCATGTTGGCGCTGGCCGTTAACTTGGCTTGGCTCCGGCTTAAGCCCACCTGGCTGTTGCCTTGTTGCCCTGTTGGCTTCATGCTTCGCCATAAAACTAAAATAATAGCCGCATTGCATTTTATCTACCGCAGTAATAAATATCCAGTTAATTATAGCAAAACGGCAACAACAACGCCCACAGAGAGCGGAAGAGAGAGAGAGAGAGAGAGAGAGAGAGAGAGGGAGGGAAGGAGAAGAGTAGTATGCAAAGTTAAAAGCCAAACAATATCGTGGAATATAAAGCAGAGAGGAAAGCATCAAGAAGCATTCAATCAGATTGCCTCAATGAAGAGAGAGCGGGACAGGGCAAGCAGAGAGAACGAGAGAGAGTGCAATACACTGACTGAGGATTACACTGACTGAGGATCAAGCTGAAAATACAAATAACAAAGCTGCCTCTGCTCCAAATTGCAGACAGAGTTAAAGATCTAACTACAGAAGAAACGAGATAGATATTTAGAAAGTTAGATAGATGCGATAAAAGAACTAAAGGATAAAGGATAAATAAAAAATGATAAACTGATATCAAGTACAGACTAAGATGATCTTTATTAAGACAGTAGAGAGTTAAGAGAGATAGATAGAGAAAGAGAGAGTGGTCCATTTTACATACAGTGTCAAAGATCTAGCTGTACTACACATATACAAATTACAATTACTATAGAGACAACACCAAAGAAGAAGTTCTTCCAGAAGAGACAAGACAGCTGCAGCTATAAACAATAAATTTTAAAGACTGTTACGTTTATGCCAGTTTCGATTCCCTTCAGCTTCAATCTCCTGCAGTTTCGATCTTCTTCCATTCTTCCTCGATCCATTGTAGTAGAGATTAATCAGACTTTATGCAAACACATTGTACACCACATCAACATTAAGCCTAAATTGTTCGCCTTAGGGTGGCATTCTGTGTGTTTTGCAACATCGCCTCTCTATTAACCTACGGAGAGGCAGATCGCGGACTGAGAGAGAGTCAGTCGCATGCTAATGTTGGTAACAGAAAATGTTATTAAATCGATAACTGACATTTTATTCCTACAAGTTCTTCCTCTTACTTACTCGACTGCACAGTACAGAGAATCTTCCTTCCTTACTTCTTGAAGGCGCTCATGGTTACCAAGACAATGATGACCACAAAGGTGAGTACAATAAATATATAGAAAAGGGCGCACATTGCCAGATCTAGCAATGCTAGCTTCGTTTTGGACTTGAAATGAATTTGAAGCTAGTGCAGGATTTGCCACGTTTGTCAAGGCACTTTCAGTCGATTGAGGCAACAATGGACACACAGCAGCGAACACTACTCGAACAATGCCTTCGCATTGATGGACCCATTTGCTTACCTCCCTCTCCTGCCTTCACTCTCCCCTCTGCACCCCTCTTCACACTCTTTTCCCTAGTGAAAGCCATTTGCTGTCGCTGCCCGCTGAACGAGCCGCTGTCGCGCATAACCGTTAAAATTTGTGTGTTTTGCGGCCCTTTCAACACCTTCCCCTCTCCTCCGCTCCCTCTCTGCCCCTCTCCCTTTCTGTACTTCAATTATGTGTGTGGGGCATTGTTGTTGCCGCCTGTACTTAGCGGTTATAATAATTAAAATGAGCAAAATAATTTCAGCCGAAAGCATCGATGAAAGGCTAAAATGCTCAATAAATGCCAGAAACGCGCTCAATGACAGCGCCAGCAGGGAAAGGAGGGGTGGGGGCAGGGGGAGGAGGTGCTGTAAGGCAGTTGGGGGCAGCAGTAACTCAATGCTCGTTGGTTGTTGGCGGTGCCAACCTCGAGGGGGCAATTAAAGCGCAAAGAGAAAAACGCAAACCAAGAAAAAGTTGGCCAAAACTTTTGCCATCGATGACTTGCCTGACTTGCTACGCCGGGCAGGAGGTAGGTGGGTGGGGGGCAGGGGGCAGAGGAACTTGAACTGTAACGGGGACATTGCTGAGTGCGTTGTGCTGCCATGTGATATCGATGTCATCCACATCCCGCACGGCACACGCCGCCGCCAGCACGTTCCGCAGCGAGTGGGCGCGCCCAGAGCCAGTTGGCAATGCGTAAAAGTGTTAACCAAAAGCAGTTAAAATTACAAAAGGCAGTCGACGCCATGGCAATGTAGGGGCAGGGGCTGCAAGGGGTGGGGGGGCAAGGGGTGTGCTTTGAAAAATTAACACCTAATATCCGCAAAATCGCATCAAAGTATTGTTGTTGTTGCTGAGTGGCGTTGCCCCAGTGGCTTCCCCTCCCCTCCCTCCCTTCTCGCATTGCTTCTTTTGTTAGCGGGAAAACTTTGCAATTTCTTAAAAGTGTCGACTCGCCTCCAACTCCTCCCCCCTGCCATCAAGCCCGCTGGCTTCAATGGCAAAAACCCCCAGCAGCTGTTTTACTTAGTTGTAGGCGTTATTAGCAACACTTAAGACGATGCTGCGCAGAGGCAGGGGGGAGGTGAATGGCAGGGGAAGGCAGGAGAAGGCAGGGGCAGAGCAGGGGGAAGGGAAGGCAAATGGAAGTAGCTTTTTTCAACACCTACGCAACGCTAAGAATGAAGACAATGGAGTAGGCAGTTGTTGCTTGATTAGGTGGATGGTGGAGAGGGGTAGCAGAAGTCGCGCAAGGCACTTGGGGTGGTATAGAGAGGGGGGGGAGTCGAATTTAGCTATTGTTTCACTTGAGTTGCTGTTGTCGTTTTGGCATTGTTGTAAGTTGACACCGCAGCAATGAGTTAATAAGGCGATAAAAACGAAGCAAAGCAGGCGAGTGGGGTAAGGGTAAAGGGAGAGGGGATGGGGGACAGGGCACTTAGCGGGGGCATATCAGTGGCGTATCGGGAAGGAAGGAAGGCGCCTGCCTGCTTGTGCTTGTTTTGCTTGCCAACCCCTTGAGGCAGCTGCAAATCAAAGTGAATATTAATAAAACTCGCGACGCCACCTGACCCCCCTCCCCCCACTGTTCCCCTTATCGCATATGCGAGCATCAAGTGTGATACGTTACCCTCACACAGCGTTGCCTACCACCCCCTTCCCCCTGCCCGTTGCCTTTGCGCCTGCGGGCTGAGTGAAAAACAAGCTGATCTGAAAAGCGAAACCGAAACAGGTCCCCGAGAGCAATAAAGCCTGCTTAACGCCATTTCGGTCGGGGAATATCAGTGTGTGTGTGTGGCACATGCAGGAATATGTGTGCGTGTGTGTGCGTATATATATTTTTATATATATTTTTAATTATTTTCATTTCATGTCTTTTAATTAACATGCCTAATAAAACACATGCCAATGGGCTGTGCGGCTCGCTTCAGGTGTGGGGGGTGGTTTGCCTTATATGCACACACACTCATACATGTACATACACACACACACGCAGTTAGAATCTTAAAAAAGCCTGTGCGAGAGAGAGGCGAATAAAAAGATATTGTTGGCAGACGACAAGCGGCATCAGCGTCTGATGTATGCAAATAACACCCTCAGCACACACACACACACACACATGCACACACACTGAGGCACACACATAAAGTAACAGTGGAGAAACTTGCAAAGCCTTTGAATCGTGCGCTGCCTGCTAAAAATCCCAAAATATAAATAATTAAAAAGAAAATGTTGCTGGCAAATCAAGCGAGCACCAGCAGCAGCACCCCTCTCCCCCTCCACACCAACTTACACCCCCTTCCTACACTCCACAACAAGCCAAAACCTGCCCCGCTACTCTGGCAAAGGGTGAGGCATCAGCAACGAGACGAGACGCGACGCATCTTGTAATTATGAAGCCTGCCACCAGACACCCCCCTTGTCCCTTGCCACAGACCCTGCCCCTACCCCCTCTGCCTGTGCCGAGCAGGGGAGCCGCTCCTCTCTCTTTGTGGTTCTCACAAATGCATAATGCTGATTACGGGCAATAATTTTATGAATTTATGTAAACGTTGCCGGGCGAGGCGAAGGTGTGCCTCCTCCTGATAAGCGGGATAACTCGACAGCCATTTTGATGTGTGTGCACCCCTGTGTGGTTGTGTTGGTCTCTCTGTGTGTATGTGTGTGTGTGCCATAAACTCTTTAACTGTTCTCCTATCTGCAGCACAGCTCGACATGAGCGTCTATGCCTCACACAAGTCTCATAAATTTCTCAAGAAATTGTCATTGCTGTTTCTTTTTTCCCTCTTCCTCTTTTTCTGCTGCTGTTGTTTCTTTTCTGCTAATAAACTGTAAATATTTCTCTGCATCTTTTTGAAGTTGAATTCGTGTTAAGGTTGTCGATGGAGCATGATAGCTATCGATAGCAAAAAAAGCTGCAATCAATTGATTTATTGATTGTTATCATTCTTCTTTGTTTCCACTTCTCAAACAACATTCTTAAGCATAAACCTAACCAGATATTTTAGCTCAGACTCTTAACTCACCTCATATGCTCTATTTCTTTTCTCTTTTCATTTCCCACCCCTTTCCCTATCTCTCTCTTCCCTCTCTCTTTTATGCCCTGCCTTCATATATTGCAATTATTTCTGGCTTGAAATTGATTTTGATTAGAGTTCTTCAGAGTTTCCTCGATTAGTTCCACACTTTGCATAGTGGGGGGGAGGGGAACCTTTCCATATCTTAGCACGGTCTGCATCTGCATCTAACTATAATTGGGACTCGCAATTATGAATGCAAAGTCCAATATTGAAGTTCGTTAAACGAAAATGTTACCCCGCGCCGGGGAAGGGGACAGCAGTTCCGGCCGTGCCCAGCCCAGTTGAGTGCTCATTTAATTTGCCGTTCAATTCCACATTCGTTTCGGGTGTTGAATTTTTAATCACGCACACGCCTGACCCCAACCAGGAGGCGGGGCAGGGCTTGGAGGCGGGAGCTGAAGTCGTTGTTGGAGCTGGAAGTGGGACTAGGCAGCCTTCAGTTTCAATTGAATATGCAAGCCAAGCGAGACTCAGACTCGAAAACTATGCAGCACACACACACAGAGGGAGAGAGAAATTCTCCCCCCCCCCCCACACACACACAGGGAAACAGGTCAACTCAATTTGGTTGGTCTACCCAACCCACAAACTGATCCAGTGGAGCGCGCCCAACGCTTTAAGTTTAGCTCATTAAATAATATCCTTTTTTGGCGACCAACGGGTCTGACCAGAGGGTGGCCAGGAGGTGGGAGAAGGGATCAGAGAAGGGCTGCGAGCAGGCACACAACTATGTCCAGTGGACGCTTATCAAAATGTTGCTGCTGCCCTGTCGAACGGGTTGGCCTGGTCCTGGTCATGGTCCTGGTCTCGGTCTGGTCTGGTCTGGTCTGGGCTGCTGCAATTGGTGGTTGAGTGTGCTGAGCTGGGGGGGGAGAACGTTGTCCGGGTCTGGGAGGCTGGTGCCGGGGCTTCTTTGGGACATGGTTCATGGCGTAGTCGATGCGTTTGGCCTCTGAACTGCGGCACTTTCTGGTCAGCCCACGTTCTGGTCAAAAGTCTCTCCGGTTCATTCGCTCTCGCTCACTCCCTCAATCCCACCCCTCTCCCTCTCTCTCTCTCTGGCTTGCTGGGACAGTTTTTGAAAACGCTTTTAAATATTAAAATCCATGACGATTTCCAACGGAACATTTTCGCCATATAATTTTGTAGTAGTTGCCGGGCTCGGGTTGCGCGAGGAATGAAGGAGGAGGCGTGCTGCTGTTGGGGTTGGGGTAGCCGCCCGTTGCGCATATTGAATTTATTTAATTAAGGGTTCCATGTGCCACACACACACACACACACACACATACACAGAGACTAGTTGTGTGTGTCTCTCAGCGCCTCGATGACTTCATTTTGCAAAGTATGCAACGCTTCTCTGCCCCCGTTCGTAGTGCCAGTGTGTGTGTGTGTAGAGTGTGTGTGTGTGTATGTGTGTGTGTATTCTGCTTTTGTTGTTGTGCTTTTTGCTGTATATTTCACAATAATTTGCACAAGTGGACAGCCCCAAGCTCCCCCAGTGGGAGCGGGTACGTGTCCAGAACTGCGCATAGTTTCGCTGTTTCTCGTCCCGTCTCGCCTCCCCTTGCCCACTTTCTGCAAAGTGTACGAACTCGACGCTGTTTGCAGCTTCCGTCGAACTCTCAAGTGGGCGTTGGGTTGCCTCTCTGCCTCCCCTCCCCACTCTTCTTGTCATATTTCGAGTGGGTTTTTTGTTGTAATTATGAAATGAAATGGCATAAAATAAAAGTGTTTGTCAAAGCACACAGAAAGTTGCCAAGCATTGCTCTCCTTTCTCCTGCTTCCTCGCCCTCTGGTAATTAATAGACATCCAGCCAGGCCAGGCTGGCCAGCGCGCACCCAAATCAAATGGGCTTCCAAATAATCGGCCACCAAAACCGCTAATATGCCAACATTGGCGCTGGCCGCAAAAAACGCGACCAAAAATCAACATACAAAACATACACAACACTCACACACACATACACACACAGCAGCAACAACAGCAGTCGCGACAGCAGCAGCGACAGCTACTGGCCAACTGTGGCATGAGGCATGTCCGTGTGGCATGCGACAGTCAGCGGCCAGTTGGCAAATGGGTGTGAGAGGCAGCTGGGGCCGAAGTTGATCAACTCATTCCCAGTTTATGCAACTTATCTACGCATGTGTGTGTGCATGTATATATGTGTGCATGTATGTATGTGTATATAGTAATAAGATACACTTGATGAAGAACATCATGTTTGTATATATCATGTATGACAAACTGGGAAAGAAGAAGGCTCTCAAGGTATTCGCCATAGATAACAGACAACTTTCTTGACAGAATAAGAGGAAGGAATATGCCTTCAATATTATATCTATGTTATCAAGGATAAAGTTAAATATAATACCTTATGGTTGTGAATGAAAGGACCGATATCTGTTATGGAAATTGTTATACAATAAATAGATCGAATATATTGAATGTTATATTAAATTATAGTGATGTTTCTTATACATAAAGCATTAATACAGTTAAGATTAAAGATTAAACTAATTAATACCATTCAATTTCAAACATTTAAGTATATTTAGTATATTTATTTAGTATATATATTTAGTATATATATTTAGTATATTTATTTAGTATATTTATTTAGTATAATTATTTAGTATAATTATTAAGTATATTTATTTAGTATATTTATTTAGTATATATATTTAGTATATATATTTAGTATATTTATTTAGTATATTTATTTGGTATATTTATTTAGTATATTTATTTAGTATATTTATTTAGTATATTTATTTAGTATATTTATTTAGTATGTATATATATTTAGTATATATATTTAGTATATTAATTTAGTATATTTATTTAGTATATTTATTTAGTATATTTATTGGTATAATATACTAAACTTACAGCATACTTGTCAAAATTTAAAGTTCAATTCGCGCTCGATAAGAAGCAAAGATCTGAAGGTGAACTGCGATTGCAGGCGGTGGCGTTGCAACAAGTTGATTAACTTGGTGGCAAGTGTGTGACGCAGAAAATGACCAAGTGGGCGGCGGGAGGCAGTTAGGCGGTGGAAAGGGGGCGTGGCTAGGTGCACACAGAGCTGACGAGGCCGCGAACGAGGAGGATTTTGGCAGAGCGCTGGACGCGAGTCGCGATAATAATGATAAACATTGCGCTGGGCAGGCGTGAGGCAAGTGAGGCAAGTAAGGCAAGTGGCAAGTGGCATGTGGCCAAGGGGCAGGCGGCATAAGGCGGTCATGCATGAGGCAGCAGTTTGTTGTTGTTTGGAGGCAGACACAACAAAAGAGCGAGACAGGGAGCGAGGAAGGGAGCAAGGGAGTAGAGAGGGAGGAGGGATAGACAAAACTGGAGCTGAGCTGGACACACCACGAAGGGAGTCATCAAGCACGCTGGGTCCGGGGAAAGGGGGAACAAGGGGCGACGGTGCACGCACTTTCGCTGCGACGCGACTACGTCAAAAAGTTTGTTTTGACAAATGATGTCGCTGACATTTTGTGTCGCGTCCACTGTCCATCCACCCTCCCCCCCCTCTCACGCTTCTCTGCTGTATCCTGCAGTGTCCAGCCGCGTCCTCACTTGCAGTTTGAGTACTCCTCCCTCCTGCCTCCGTCCCTTTGCTGCTGCTGTAATGCGCGTGTCCTTGGCTCCCGTTTGCCTGCATATGTGTGCCACGGACGCGCGCCACTTTGGCCGCTGCCTAATGAACTTTTGTTTGCCTCGGCGACAATTGACAACGGAATTATGACCTGCGAAGCCGTGCCGCCCCTTCCCCCCACCCCGCTGCCAAGCAAACTGCAGCGTAATCATTTTGCAATCATTTGCCAAGTGGACGCGGCTCAACAAGTCATCAGACCGAGGGCAGCTCTATGATAAATCGAATTGCCAAAGCAAATAATTGAAACTGGCGCTGGTTGGAGCTGTTCTGTGATCTATATACAGCTATAACTATGTATATAACTTTCTATATAATTGTGTATAACTATATATGTATGTAAAAATAAATAATTAATGATTCAACGCCTCATTAATCTTTGTGCCTGCATTAAATGTAGAAAACATTAATAATTAATATAAATTTAATTAGTTTACATTTTAAAACTAGTTAAACATAAGAAAATATAATACAATACAATAAATAAAACTTAATATATAAATATAATAATATAATAAATATAATAAAATGCAATAAAGTAAAGATACAACACAATACACCGTCAATCACAAAGCAAACACAATAAGCGCTGCTGCAACTGAGTACATTACAGCAGGGGAGGGCACTGAATGAGTGTCGAATGAGTGGCCTGTGAGTGCCGTGTGAGTGTAGTGTGAGTGCGCCGAGTAAAACCAGTCGTTGCTCGCGCCGACTCACTCAACTTCTCCGCCAGCAACGCGCTCATTTTCGAAAAGGGGAAACGTTTCGAACTGCCGCTGTTCGAAACACGCACAAAGCCGCACTCAAAACGCACTCAAATCGCGCACGAAACGCGCTCAATGAGGGGCGCACAGAGAGCGCAACTGAGCGCAAAGGAGAGTGAGTGAGAGGGCAGCAACTACTGCTGTATAGGGAGGGGTGCGAGAGTGCAAAAGAAAAATAGAAAGAGAGAGAGATAGAGAGGGAGGGAGATAGATAGAGAGAGAGAGAGGGGGCAGGGCAAGCGGCGACAGCAGCAATTGCAACTGCGATTGATCGAAATGGCGGCGACAAGTTCCTCATTCGATCTGTGAATGAATGAATGAATGAACGAATAATTGGATGGCTGAGTGAGTGAGTGCATTCGATTCACATTGCATTTGGTTTGCTGCTTAGTTGCTTAGCTGCTCTCAGCTGACTGCAGTGCTGCTTATCTCGCCGATCAAGGTTCTGCGACAAGTGCGTGGTTGCATTGTATGCAAATGCGGCGTGGCCAGCCTCCTCTTGGTGCGTGCCCCAGACATGCGGCATGCCACTGGCCACGAGTAACTCGCTACTGGCCACTGGCTACTTGCAACTGCAACTGCAACTGCAACTGGCAACTTGTAAACGATTATCAATTTGTCATAAATGGACGGGCTGATAGATGTTGGCCCCGACCCAAAATGTGCATCTGCGATAGGCATAATAAGTCAGTCGAGAGCGGGAGGATGGCAACGGGGGAGTGGCCCAGAGAAAGAGAGGGAGGGGGAGAGGGAAGTTGGCCAAAAATGGGTCAAAATGCTGGCATTGCCGTAGGCCACTTGTAGATGCTAATCGCGTTTGATTTAAATACAACTTTGGTTAATTTATGTTGTCGACTGTCAAACGGCGCGTTTACTTCCTGCCACGCTGCGTGGCAAGCGCTCATTGTGCGCCTTCTACTTGCCGCATTTGGCAACTCTGGCACACGACTAACGTGTCTGTATGTACCCGAGTATATGTACCGTATGCATCGCAGCAGAGAAAGGTCAGCTGCCTCATGATCTGCAATGCGGAACGGCAGATTGGCAGTGCCAGAATGGATTAAGTAGTATCAGAAAGAAAGCAGCACATGCTGCTTTAGCACGTCTGTCAATATCAAGAAGAAACTGTCATAAGTTAAAATTGAGAATATAGGAAATTACTTTACTTTCAGAGTCTTTAAAACGAAACTTATAAGAAGAACAAACACAAATTTCAATTATTAGCGAATTTATGCTGAACTGATTTGACATTAGTTCGGTTATGTAGAATAATATTACAATATAATAAATATATAATAAACAATACATATATATGAAAATATAGTTAACAGTAAATTAACATTCAGTAATCAAATTTAACAGACTAAAGAAGGAAATATTACAATGTAAGTCAAGAAATTTGTGTTCAACTAATTTGGAATTATTTCCAAAATCGGCTTACGAAATATTATTTTGATTTCATATTCTATCATTTATATATTCATTAAGTATTGGTCCATAATAATAGAGGGGAATGAAAAACCAAACCAAACCAAAATATATTATGACATAAATAGATTTAAAAGTTGAAAAATAAATTGAAAATAAATGAACTGCCAAAAAATTTCAAATAGAACAGAACAATAACAAGATAAAGAGTAATTGAAGAAGTTTTAAATTGTATATTAAGTAATTTGCAATAACTTCTAAATACCCTAAATTGAATATCATATTAATTTATCATTCAAGTTTTAACGAGTATGAGGAATCACGTGAATACTTAATAGTTTAATATACATATATTCATTAATTTATAGTACAATAAATATCAAACTACTTTCAGCTAAACCTAATCAAATTTCAGCGCAAGTTTCTTTACATTTATCCAATTTGATCTAATGAATTTAAAGCGAAAGTGAGGTTAGTTAGCGACACAATGAGGTTATGTTGAGTGAGCGCCAAATAAACAGGCGCAAATATGTCGAAAACAATAAATTGCAAAGGACTCCAAACACACACACACATACACACCAACACGCAGACAAGGAGAAGACATGAAATTCGAAGGGTCCCCGTCATGCTCTGGGCAAGTCGACATTCAAATATTTGCCGCGACGCGCACTTTATTATTATCCTTTTATTATCAATGAAAATACTCGCACACACACACACACTCACAGACACACACACATGGAAGAGAAGGAGCAGACAGACCGCTTTAAAACAATCAAAAAACTAGTCGAATGCGTTGGAGCGCGCTGATTATTATTATCCAGCGAAATGCCGCCCAGAAAAGGGACTTACATCTACACATGCACACACACACCCACACACACACACGCGCATACACACACATACAAGCCGGGCTATTGAATTAACGCGCTGCACAAGTGGTTTGCCGGAGTCGCAGTCGAAGTTGGGTTCAGGGTCGCAGTCGGCGACGTCGGCAGCTCTTCAATTAATCGCACCTTTTCAGCGCATACACACACACCCACACGCACACATACACTTACATATACATCGCGCAATTCAAATCAAAACTGGCAAAACTACTCGTAAAATCAACTTTTGTTTTTCAAAGCCAATGCGTCCCTTTCCCATTGCCCCTTCTCCCTCTGCCTACTGCTCGACTTCCACCAGACATAGGTAAATTAATTTATTGAAGCATAATTTTCTATTTGTTGTTTGAGTCGAGTGTAGGGGGAGGGCAAGTGGAAGTTGTGTGTGGGGGTGTGGCTTCTGCTAGAGGCTTAGGTAAATGGCGAATGCATTTGACAGTTGATTCTGAATTTGGCGCCCATTCATTGTTTTAGTTGTAGTTGTTGCTTTAGTAATATTGTTGTTGTTGCAGTTCCATTATACGCTGCTAGAAAGAGACAGCAATAGCGTGAATTGAAGCTGCGAAAGTGAAGCAGACAATCATCATAAAGTCATTAAATGGAATACTAATATAATAAATGTAAACTGGCTAGCAGCAAAGGAAACTTTAGTAATTTTATAGTAATTTCATGACATATACTTGACATACATGTATGGGAAATATAGTAAAATAGTTTGTTAAATTGTTAGTGGTTAATAAGTTATACAACTTTCAATAAATAAAAAATATAAAAGATACGGAGTTATAGCAGAATTACTAAAAAGGTTTCAAGTACATATGATAATGTCAAATGTGAAATAGATGATCTCTCAATGAGTTCAATGTAGAATAAAGTTGACTGCGACAAACAGAACAACTGTATTGATCAAAAATTAGCATATTGCATATTTATATAGTATTTTAATATTATAATATATATATGTATAGGTACTTTTTACAATTACTCCCATGACATGAACGCGTGCAGCACTTGGTGTTAGTTGTGGCAGGGGGAGGGAGCCACTAAGCCAGTGTAAGTCCGTGCGAGTCTATGCAAGACATACATTATATTTTATATGTACTACATACATTACTGAGTTTGAGGTTAGGTTTTCAACTTTGCTGTTTCTATTACGGTTTCGGTTTTGGCTTTGCCGTATAATGCAGCTGTGAAAAAAAATGGCTGAAGCAGTGCGCCTAAAAGTATGCAGCGCACGTTTGACAGCCGACAGACAAACGGAAACGTTTGACAAAAAAGCGCAGTGGCAGCAGCAGAAGGGAAGCAAGAGGGGAGGGGGAGGGATGTGTGTGCCAGGTGAGACTGAGTGGGACAACGCAAGGATGCACACGTAAAACGCAGCTCATTGTCAGCTCGTCGTGCGGGCCAGGCCCAAAAAGCACTCCAAATACACAGAGACATAGAGGAAGGGACAGGGGAAAGGGAGGGGAACAGACAGGCAAACGGACAGCAAGAGGATACTGGAAAGGTGTCCTGTGCAAGGACATGCTAATGTTATTTTTATATTACGCGCAGCTACTTAAAAAGGGGCCTCCCTTTGTTTTTGGCCATGCATGTGTTTAATTTTAATGAAATTAACGCGTGTAATGGCAGCCACGCCCCCCTCCGCCTGCCCTGTTGGCCCTTTTGCAGTTGTTGCTGCTCCTCTTGTTACTTTGCTGCTGCTAATCTGCTGCTGTCCGTCCATCTGTCCAGGCCGCTTTTGATGTATGTCATGCATGGGTCGTCATCGGAGCCGGAGCCGGAGCCGGAGCTGCAACTGGAGCCGG
The DNA here is from genome assembly GCA_018903675.1 of Zaprionus capensis. Classification (NCBI taxonomy): domain Eukaryota; kingdom Metazoa; phylum Arthropoda; class Insecta; order Diptera; family Drosophilidae; genus Zaprionus; species Zaprionus capensis. Next base: position 7,139,032 of record JAEIFN010001073.1, on the reverse strand, counting down.
AGCCGGAGCCGGAGACGGGCGCCAAACGTGTTAAATGTTAATTAAAAAGCAGCCGCTGCAAATGTAACTGTAACTGCGGCTACAAGTGACTGCGTATGTGTGTGCCAGCTGTGTGTGTGTGTGTGTGCGTCGCCCGGCAAAAGAATCAACGCCAAGATGCGGCTTAGTGCAGCCTGCTTTCGCAGCTTGCGCAGCTTTTGCTGCGTTCCACAAAAAGCTGCACATAAACAGTCCTAATTAAGCAGGCCTCCTTCCCGCTACTTCCCTATCCCCCCTCTCTCCTTCTCCCCTCTCCACAGTTCCCTCTGGCTGTCCGCCTTTAAGTTCGCCTCGGGCCGCGGGGCTAATTGGCCGGCGTTCTTTTTGCCCGGCCGCGAGGAGACAATGGCAAACAGACAGACAGACAGACAAAAGTGGTAAACAAACGGAACGAACAGGTTAACAAGACACGCACACACACTCGCACACACACACACTCTCAGACAGGCTGGCAACCACAGGCCAAATCGGCTGCCAAGCCAAATAAAATGTCATCTTAAATATAATTTTCGCGTATTTTTCTTTGCTACGTGTTGTTTGTTTGCCACTTTGCTGCACCAAGGGGTGGGGGAGGGGTAAGCAGTAGCTGGGGAGGTGAAGGAAGCCCCGCCTTTCAGAGGCAGAAGAAAAGATTTGCAAGCGGTTTGCACATGTGAGCTGAGCCGGCGCTGCAGAGCTCGGCTATCTGCAGGCGCAGCTGCTGCCGACTCCCCTTCCCCCCACCGCACACTTACAGTTGCATAATTTTAGGCGTGCTGCATGTGGCGCAGCCTACGCAGAGTCTGCCTGACTGCAGACAACGTTGGGCGTCCATTTTGATCGTGAAAATGCGCAGATAAACGAATCAATTGAATGAGTACTCAATGAGTGCAGAAGTACTCACATTTTTTTAAGTCATCTACTGTTATTCCTCTGCTCTAAGCTCAACTATTTCTTATTTCCTTTCGAGTTGGCAGCACTTTCAATTTGGTGGCTCACTTAGTCAATCAATTTGTTGCAAGCAGCGACTCAATCTGCTCAAATGCCGCAGCTCATGCACGCCACACACACTCGCAGTGCCAGCAAAATACCACAAAAAATGCAAAGCTTGCCGCAGGGGGCAGCTGTCCTGGTAAAGGGGTGGGGCAACAACTTGCCACAGCGTTGTTGCTGTGCGCGCAGATAAACGCATAAATGACGAGCTAAAATCTTTTTGCTGTAGCATTTCTTGAACCCCAAACTGGCTGCCCTCCCTCCTGCCCTTCCCCGCGTCACCCAGCGATGTTAAAAAGCATTTTTTGTTAAGCCTTTCAACAGAAAAAAAAAACGTCGCTTACCTCGGCAAGGGACAGTAATAGGATAGGGTAGCCTATAGTAAGGTGCCCCAGCAGGAGGGGATAGGGAAGGGGAGGCGAGTGGGCTGGCGATGATGTTCCACGGTGTGAGGCATGTGTAAAAATTATAAGAATTTCGCTCTCAAGTTCTTTACTCGCTCTGTGTGGTTTTCCTCGGCTTTCTTTTTGCGCTCTTCTTGTTCTTGTTGTTGTTGTTGTTGCAGCTTTCTTTTTGCTTTTTGTAGCATTCGCGAAATATGCATGATGTTTTTTTACTCATTGCTGCTGCTGCTGCTGTATTTATTTTACTAAGAATGTGTAAATTTCTACTTTATGCAAAAGCTGCGGCTCTGCTCGGCCGCTGCGCCGACTTCTTAGCATATTTGTACGTTTGAAAAAAAACATTGCCTGCTTTTCGGCGCAGCGAAGAAATTTCTTTTGATGCCTGCCAAGCTTGCACAGCCTTAAAGTAAGTCTGCTTAAAGCCAGCGACAAGTTACACATACACTTCCAGATACACACACTCACTCACACACACTCACACACACAGTGTGGGAGAGATTCGTGTGCAAGTTGAGCCATTAATCGCATTGGTGTTTATTTAGCTTGTAATTACATTCATCTATTTACTTATTGACTGTGTCGACACAGCCTTGGCAGACTCCCCAGCATAACTAACAATATTCAAGACGAACTCGGACCCACTCTCGGCTGACCTAGCGTAAGCCGCAACCCCCATTAAAGGCCAATATCTTTGAGCGAAATAAGAAAAAATGTCTTTGAATGACTGACAATCAATTTGGACCAGCTAAGCAGTGGCAGGGGCAAGCAAGCAGGCTGGCAGGGGGATGCACAGGGCACGGCACGGCAGGGCAGGGCAGGACGAGCCGTGTCCTGTGGCCGTGGCTCGTGGCTCGTGTCGCCTTAACGAACGTTGAAAATTACTTTGACATAAGTTAATTAATCTTTGGCGCGCAAAGTTCGTGTTTGAAATATTGCAGAAGAAAACAAAACAACACAGAGTGCGACAGGGACAAAAATAGTGGCAGCACAGCAGTGATGAAAGAGAGAAAAGTACGAAAATGTTTGCGCACCGCAGCCGCCAGGAAGTGACTCGAGCCACCGGCGGAATGAATGACTGACTGTCTCTCTGCCTGCCTGCCCGTCCATCTGTCTGTCTGTCCATCTGTCTGTCTGTCTGCTCGAATGAAATATTTGTCAATGAGTATTGCTAATTTACAAGTTTGATTTGTGCGCTTGCTGCCATCGCTCCGCTTCCTGCCGTGGCAGCAGCAGGGGCAGGGGCAGCTTCTTGAGAAATTGCCAGGACATTCTTTTGGCTAGCCGAACATAAATAAAACTCATCTCGACTCAACTCGACTAACGTGTTGTGGGTAGATCCGTTTTCGGTCAAAACTTTTGTGAGCAACTCCCTCACTGTCTGCCTCGCTATCTCTGCCTCTGTCTGTATCTATGGCTGTGCCCGTGTCTGTGTCTGTCTGTGTGGGCAACTACTTTAAGATGCACGACAGCAGCTCGCCAGGTAAGTGAAGCTGAAGCTGGCACAAGAATTCATTAGGGCCAGTCACAAGTCGCTGCTTTGTCTGGGAAACTTCTCGCTTTGATTAGCCTGAAGAGACTGAAGAGACTAAAGAGATTCGAATAGAGATTCTATTATATCATAAGTAGTTGATTACTTGTTAAAACTCTGAAGTAGTCGGGGAATATGATCTAAAATCGAATATTACTTTTGCTGTTGACTTTTTCTTCTACACAGTTCTCTGTCAGGGGATATGATCACTCACGAAATGTTCTTTACTCTTTTAAAGGTTTTTCTCGCAAGCTTCTCTCAATACCCACAAAATCAATGAGCCTTGCCGTATGGGTTGCTGCTTCCCTAAGCCGAAGCACTTTCCCCCCTGCCTTAACCCATCTTCAGTGGCAGCCGCAACAGTCCTTCACAGATAGTTCAGACAAAGCGGGGCCTGGGCGAGTCCTTGGCAGTCATTTCTCATACAATTGCCACTGTCATTTGGATGTCACCAGAGAAAGAGGGAAGGGAGACAGGAATGCGGGGAGAAAGCAACTTGTAATGGACTTTAATCAATTAATTTGAAAACGCTTTTCATTGGCGCTGAGGAGGAGGCTGAACGGGCAGCATGGCAGCTGGAGAGGAGTCGCAGGAGTCGCAGGAGTCGCAGGAGGTTGGCTGGCCACTTTCTTGCAGACCCAAAAAGCAGAGAGACTGCGAGACAATACGACAAACGGAAATACATGGCAAACCAATGCCAAAAATGTAGACGGACTGAGCAGGGACAAGAAAAAGAATAAATAAACAACCCGCCTGGCCAAAGCTGTGAACAGAGAAGGAGAGAGAGAGAGAGAGGGGAGCAGGAGGAAGGGCGAGGCAAGAACAGGACACAACAAACGCACTTAAAACACAATGATGCTCATTGTGTCTGACAGGCAGCAGGCAAAGGGGGCGGACCAAGGGACCAGTCTGAACTGAACTGAACTGAAATGCAGACGGTCTGCGCCCGAGCCTTAGTCTGGGCCAGGACACGGGCTGTTGCTGATCCGCTGGAGCCACACACACCTAAGATGACGACGACAATGTCGAGAGGATGCTGGCGTCGTCTGGCCGTGGCTCCCAGGTCCGCGCTGGCACTTTGATTACGCATCGGCTTTGCCTGCCTGCCTTATGCTCCTGGTTAAGTCCCGCTGCAGCTTCTGCTCCCGCCCCTAGCTCCAACTCTGGCTGAGCCTGGCGGCGTCTTTCTTTTCTGCCAACGTTGTTTGGCATTTTCATTTGTTGTCGTTTTGGCACTTCAGTTTGATTTCGTTTGTTGCGCTGCCTTTTTGCGTTGTTCGTCTTGTCGCTCTCTGCCCATTGTCCCACTGTCTCCGTTATCCCACTGCCCTCCCCCCTCTGCCACGGCAGCTCCCTTATCCCCTTGTTGGTCACGCACTTCTCACCCAATTAAGAGGAGGGCCGCCACTTGAGGCTGTTGCTCGTCATTTCGTACTTCATTGACAACAAATTAGTGTCAATAGAGTCGCTAAGTTCGACTGGCCGAGTGCCCACTGTAGCTGCGCTACAGCTGAAAAGATTGTGACCAAAGCAGCTCATTAGATTTGCAGCATAGTTGTTGTTTTTTGATCAGGTAGATAAGTGTACAAATCAATATGAATATTATAAATGGAAACTGTAATCAATTGGGCAAAGCAATTGGGGAGGGGAATCAGTAATGCAACGCAGGCATATTCTATATCAAGCACTAAACACTTATAACTCAAGCATCAATTGGTATAATCGCAAGTATCGAATTAATAGAAATATTTTCTATTCATCATAGTTTCTTTAAATGGATTTGGACTTACCTAAAGTGTTTTACTACTTAATCAGCAGTTATCTTTTTGTTTATACAAAATTGATGTAGCAACTTAAAATTAATAAAATACATTTGAAAACAATTCCCGATTTCAATTATGTCAGAATAAAGAAAGTAAAATCGCAGCTCACTATGAATCTCTTTCAATATTATGTGTAAATTGTAGAACATTGAAGTGCCTCAGATTGAATCTTCCAATGCATCTTCCTGATGAAGACTTCCCAAATTTGTGCTAACTCCCTTCAGTATATAATCGAGCAGTTCCCCATTTGGCAAGCCCTTCTCTCTGAGCTATCTAGCCACCTCTAGCACTGCATCACTGCCTCCTTTCCCTCTCTGTATCTGCAGCACTGCCAACTGCGAGTCTCGAAGAGAAACGTCAACCAATTTCCAGTCACAATGACAGCGAGAGGCGACATTGGCGCTGGACCCTGCAAATGGCAAGAAATCAACGTCAGCTCAGCAGCGCAGGCAGCAACAACAAGAGGAGAGAGAGAGACAGAGAGAGAGGGAGAGACAGAAAGAGGGAGAGAGCGAGAAAACGTAAAAGAAATAAAGCAGGCAAAAGGAAAAGAGAAATAGAATGAAGCCAAACGAAACGCAGCTGGAAAAAGAATTAAATCAAGAACTCATTAAGGCGCCGGATGCAATCACACTTTGCGCTATTCACCGAGCCACTCTCCCTCCATCCCGCTCCCTCGCTGCCTCAGTTACCCTCCCGCTCTAACAGGCTCAGTCAAGCTCTCTCTCGCAGGCTCCCTCCTCTCTAACAGTGCCCCTCCCCCCCCCCCTCTGTCAGCAGTTCCAACTCTACCAGTCCCCCTCTAACAGTCTCTCTCTTCCCCTTCTCCCTACCCACATTCACTGTAGTGCTCTGTCATACGAGAGCGCGAGGCTCTATAAAAATGGCGTCAACACACAGTGGGAATGTCGCCTTTGCCTTCTCAGTCGCCGTCGCCGTTGCCGTCGCCGTCGTCGCCATCGCTGTCGCCATTGCCGTCTGCGTCGCAATCTGCGTCGCTGCTGCCTTCGCCATCACCGTCGCCGTCGCCGTCGTCGTCGCCGTCGCCTTCGCCGTTTGCCGCAAAAGTGCGCACAATTATTCATTAACTTTGCACCGGAAAAGCAGAGAAATTAAAAACTGCCAACGCCAGGATAAATAGGGACAAAGTGCAGAAATTAAAAATATGAGAAATAGTACAGAGAGAACACAAAAAAAATGGTAAAAGAAAGCAAAAAAAAGCACACACAACACGAACATGAGAAGCAGGCGCAGCAGCAGCAGGAGAAGGAGGTGGAAGGAGGAGGAAGATGAACGCAGAGTTGCACTGCGAGTAGCCATGGCAAATGCTTAAATAACTGCGCCCGCAGCGGCACAACGTGGCTGCATGCGAGGGGGAGGGCAAGAGCAGAAGGCGAGAGGGGGAGGGTTGACAGAGCGTGGGGTCACCTAGTAGGTGTGTGGCTGGAGGGGCTCAGGGTTCGCGGGTTCACAACTAATAAAACAAAAGTCAAAAGTCCTTAAGCGCAATGAAGAAGCTAAAAATGCAACGCTGCAGCAGCAGCAGCAGCAACAACAACGGAGCAGCAACAGCAACAACAACAGCAGCTTAAACTACAAAAAGAGCGCGTTAAGAAGGCAAGCTGAGGCGGCGACAGTGGGTGCTGGGACGGGGACTGGGGCCGGGGCCGAGTCGGGCCAAAAGGCGGAAAAGGGTTAAGGCTGATGAGCTGATGCTGATGCTGACGCTGTCGACCCGCAGTCGGCGTAATGAGCGCGCCCAGCGCTGCGGGCAACCATAAAAATCTTATGCCGCCACCCACACACACACAGATACAGGCGCACACCTAGCAGCGCAGCGTCATTTGGCTGCCCGGCGAGCAGCATTTGGCGCAGTGCAACGCGCGACGCCTGAAAGCATGCAGCACTTATTGTTTTATTCGCCAGCAACGACGACGACGACGACGACGATGGCAGCATATCCGCTCCACGTCACTTGTGATAATTGCGTGCAGCCACAGTACTACCCCCCCCTCTCTTCACCCCACTCACTGTACATTTCTAAGAAACAAAATCTGGCAACGCACAGGCAGGCAGTAGGAGGTGGGAAGGGGGCGACTGGCAGGCAAGGCAGCAAGTGACACATGCAAAAGGCAGCACAGGCACAACCCGAAGCCCTTAGACTGCCGCCTCAACGAACCGAGAAGCCTTTGTGCATATCGCGAACCGGATCAGCGCCAGCGACAACTACAAAAACGGCCACCAAACGATGCCAAACAAAAAAGGCCAAAAGCGTCCCAAGCCCAGCCCAGTCCAGTCCAGGGGAAGGGGTGTAAGGCTGGCAAAAAAAAGCGAAAAATTACAGCAGAATGCGAAAGCGAATGCGAAATAAAAATTCATAATTACGTTTACGCCGGTAATTAAAAATTATTGTAATACACGCAATGGGCAACTGGCCACGCCCAGGCTAACGCCCACGCCCATGCTGCTCCTCCTTTACGCCTCCTATACGACTCATGTGCGGGTCCATGTCCGGGGCAGCTGCCACAGCGGTCGGTTGCACAAATCACGGAAGCCGCCGCCGCAGCAGCAGCAAAGGCAGAAAAAGTTGAGCGTCAAAGGAAGCTGCCCGTTGGTGAAGAGGGGAGGGGTGAGGCAAAGGGGTAAGAGGGGGTGGGGGGAGAGAGAAGAGCGTAGAGCAGGCGCGATGAGGATGCGAGAATACGACGATGCGTCTGGTAGACGACAGCGGCGGTAATTACATGATAAAAACTATTTAAGTGGTTGCTAGATATGCCATGTAGTGCTGGGTGAGGTGGGTGCAGGAGGGGAGTAGAGCAGAGAGGGGGAGAGAGGAATGGAAAGCTGCAAATGGTGGCAACGGCGGAAGCGGAAACGGGCGTGCCGCGTTGACTTTGCTAAAGGCTTGAGGAAGACAGGGAGGGAGAAGTGTGTGTGAGAGAAAGAGGGACAGAAAGAAAGAGAGAGAGAGAGAGGGAGAGAGAGAGAGATAATCAGAGAGGAGAATGAAGACACTGCTGCCGGTAATTGATAAGCCATCAACACAGTTGCAGCTCAATCGTTCATCGATTGCAGTTTCTGACTTTGTCAATATTTGTATATCCTTTGAGCAAAAAGGACACACTAACTTTGTGCAAATGTGCATAACAGACAGAAAGAGGCTTGGCAGACCCCAAAGAGTATATATATATTCTTGATCAGGATCATTAGCCGAATCGATTGAGCCATGTTCATCTGTCTGTCTGTTTGAACGCACACATCTCAGCTATTATAAAAGCCAGAGACATCAAATTTGGCAAAAAGGTTTCTGTATTTCCGGTACAGATTTAGTTTATTTCGATTGTTGTGTGCCACGCCCACCGCCCACGCAAATCAACAATATATTCTTGCAAGTCTATTTTTAAGTGGCGTATTTAAGATATAACTTTTTGACTTTGACATGTAATAAGCTGATTAAAAAGCCAATTTTCTAAACTTTAATCTGATCGAACAATAAACACAGAAGCTATTCAAGAAAGTATGAGCATAACAAGTCGGTTAACAAGGTAGGCAGGCGAGTGCGAACCACAAGCTTCAGCTGTCGAAAATAATTCTAAAGTATGTACATAACAAATGTGAATGTGTATAAATTTACCAAATTAAACTACACCGGTACATAAATCGAAGGGTTCCCTATTGCCATGTGTCGCTGAACTGTTACTCACCTTTAAAATTGAACTTTATACCTGCGTGCCACAAAATTGCTATATAATTGCTGAAAGTTTGTAGAAATGTGTTTAAATTATTGTTAAACATTTACACATTTTATAAAAGTATATATATTTGTTTAATGCCTTTATATGAGTACCTTTAGTATAGATATCTATGTAATTTTTTTTAATATTTCCAACTTTCGTTAACATTTTCATTGCCAGCTGCCGCCTGCTTCCACTTGTCCGCTTCCCTGCATTGCTTGATGCCCTCTGCCACGACTGTCACAAGTACTTTGCCTTCCCCACCCCCTCCCTGCACACTCCTCTCTCTCTCGCTCTGTTGCTTATCCGATTGCACTTTGTCGTTTTCGTTTCATGTTCGCACAAAAAAGTGAGCGCATTTTATCAATACAATTAAAATGTTTAATCAAAATAATTAAATCATATTTTCAATTGATGGCACAGGCGATTGCACAACAAACACGACAACGACGGCGACGGCGACGACGTCGGAGCATCAAAGTGAAAATTCAAAGGCCACGCCCCCTGGCCACGCCTCCATTGCGATCTGACTGCATTGACGGGCACTTAAATTACGCACACATCGTTAAACGCGCGTTTGCAAATTGAGCAATATTTGAAAAATTATGCAAAAAAAAACGAGAAGAAAGAAAGCGTATTGAAGCTGCGGCAGCCTACGGGCCACCCCTCCTCTTTCCCCCACCGTTCTCTCATCCTACAGAGTTGGAAAAAAATTGCGAAATTTTTTATTAATGTTGCGGCATAAGCAACGCCGGCGGCCAAAAGCCGCGCAGCTCGTTAGCAACTTAAGTTGAGCTGTTGACGACGTCGCGACGGTGGCAGCGAAGCGACGCCAAACAAAAGGCAAACGTCAATGCGCCGTCGAATTGGCAACATATTTGCGAACAGCACGACGCGCAAATCCCACCCCGCTGACTGCCTTAGCACCCCTCTCCCACCCCTCAACCCCCAACCCTCCACACACACAGGCGCCAGCCTGCGGCATATGCGCGGGGCGAATGTGAAATATATAAAAAAAGGCAGCACGACGACGGCATGTGAAACTCCCCTCGGCGGGCAGCGACTGCCAAACTTCCCCCTACTCCTTCTTCTCTTCCCTCTCATCCTCCTTTGCTCGCGTCCTTGCCGCGTGTTTGATTACCACGCGCGGTTACACGCAAAACAACGCAATTTTCGGCATGCATGCCGCCAGTCGAAGCCGCCTGCGACCCTCTTCATCTTCGTGCAGGCTATCAGGCGCGGGGTCAAAGGGCGGCGCGGTGACGCGGGCGGAGACGGGCCACAGTTCGATGGGGCCGAGTCGTGCGAGCGCGCGAGCAGCAAGAAAAATCGCACAAAATCCCACTTGACAGGCGTAGTTAGCGGCCATCAGCATCATGCAAATATCAGTCATGTTGCCAACTGCCGAGCGAGGGTTGCCACAGAAGTTTGCCTGTAGGCGAGCTCTGGCGGCACTTTAGTTTGTGCAATGCATTTACGAGTGGAAATGACGTAACTACTGCTATATAAATGTAGAAGGGCAGAGAAAATAAAAGAACAAAAGGAGAAGGTCTTCAATTTGATTAAATTAAAAACTTAAATCCCATCTTACTATTTTATAACTGATATGAGAGACGTTCTTTAATATTCATTATTATTATTTCCCTCTAAATCGGATTCATTTTTATATACAAAATAATTACTAATGTGACGTTTAATAATGAACTTGTAAACCCATTAACTATTTTCTATTTTTATTTATAGTTTGTTAACATTTTTCTTCATCGAATACTTTATTATTAATAATAAAATTGTATTTAATTTAAATTAATTATTATCTTTTTATCATAATTACCTTTTATGTATTTTATTTAACGATACAAATTGCAGCAAATCTTTTTACTGATCTCGCGCAAACTTGACGAACGCACCTCGCCAAAGCTAGTCTAAACATCTTTGATATATTGAACACTGGCGACTGACGGCGGCGGCCCGTCGACTGCGGTTAATGGCTTATTTAAAATTGCGGAGCGACGGCGCAGGCGGGGGAGGCATCGCATTTTGAGAAATTGGCAAAACTGGCGGCTGGAAATTGATACGCGGCAATCAGTGCGACAATCCCCGAGTACCCGGATAACCAAATACCCGAATACCCCGGCCAGGGATGCGGGCTTTAAATCATAATCAGTAAAATGGAAAAAATATAAATAATGAAAATTACGCAGGAGTCGCAGTCGGAGCAGAAATTGAAAGCGGAGCGAGGGGAGGGTTGGCAAAAATGAAAAAAAAAATAATGTTGAAAAAATTTGCATAACATTGGGTGGCTCGAGTGATTTCGATGCGGGATGGGGCGATGTTTTGAATCAACAGGATGATTACGCCACAACAGAAAGAGAGAAGGAGAGAGAGAGGGGGAGAGAGAAAGGGAAGCGAGAGAGAGAGAGAGGCCGAGCTAGCGAGAGTCGAACAAAAAACCGAAATGAAATTAATCTAATAAGGCAACATTGTCGTCTTCGTCGTCGGGCCTCGAAGTTTGAACTTTGTTAGCTCCTCCCTTGCTGTAGTTCTTGTTGTTGTTCTTCTCATTCTCGTACTCGTTCTTGTTGTTGTTGTTGCTGTCTCTTTGCCGGGGCCCAAGTCAATTTTACAAACCATTGATGCAGAAGATCAAACTTCCGCAAATGTTGTTAATGAAATATTAATGCGAAAAGGATATGCAATTGACAATTGTCTCGCCCGCCCCTCCTCCCTTCTCTCTCTCTCTCTCTTTCGGCCTTGGGTAGGCTTAGGGCACAAAGCCGCTCATTTGCATAGGGCCAAGAGGAATCAGAAATGGCAGCGGCTACTCAAGAGAATCGCTCTAAATTAAATTACAATTTCAACTCCACAGATAATATGGAAAGGGAGACGAGCAAAAAAAAGGCCAAAGTGGAAAACGAAACGGAAATACAAAATCACGACTATTAATCATTGTGCGCCACTTTCGGCCCGTGCAGCAGCTTCAATTGACATTTTCCATTTGCCAGCTTCCAGCGTCTTATGCAAATTTACCACGCCCCACCCCCCCACAGCAACACCCTCTCTATAGTCTGACACGTATTGGCTGCAGTTAAAAGCATTGATAAATCATAACCACAATGCCCCACACAGATTTATTGTAGCGAATAGAACAACAGACCGCGTTGCCACAACAACCCACAACCAGTGCCCACTCCTCCCCCCTCCCCCCAGCCCCGACTGGCTCAGCGAATAGGCGTCTGATTTGCATTTGAATTGATTGAAAAATCGCAGAAACAGATACTGATTGTGGAACATATGCACGAATATATGAGCTGAGAAGAAGGAAAAAAAGAAGAGCTACAGGATAAGTGGTGTATGGTTGCTTGATTGACACCTGTACTGTAACATTGTGTTCTTTATTTAATGATATAGGTATATAAAAACATATGTGTATATATATATGCATACATAGGTATATTTTAGTATATATCTCTTCAGATATCGCTGCTCTAAAGCGTTCAACGAGTTTGCTCATTTTACTTGCTGCTCAAAAGTAGGCACCACACTTCTTCAATTTGCGTTCAGCAGCATAAATTGCATCCGCACAAAAGTATGTAACCTTACTGCAAGTTTAAGATTACTTTTATACCAACAAATGTAATTGCACTAAATCAAATCATTTTATAATCATTTCAATAATGCAAAAAAACAACAAATAAAAAGTCAACAATAAAATAATGCTTTAAAAATGTCATGCGTGAACCTGCGCAGCAGTGCTGCACTTTCCTTCAATGTAAATTTACTTGGCTCGACCACAAAGAATTTGACCTTCAGCTTTGGGGGCTGCCGTTGACGTTGCAGTGCGTGAAGAAGCGACCTGGAGACAGCCTCGAGAGTGGCTCGATTGCAAGTGTCGTTTGCCATCGCCCATCTTCCAGCTCCGACTGCGACTCCGTCTCCGTCTCCGACTCATGCTGCGTCTGCGTTTACGCTGTGCGGGTGTGTTAAGTAAACTGTCAATATTTGATGTATGTTAACACCCAGTGCCTACACACACACACTCTCAGACAACAGGCGACCTGGAAGCCAGACCAGAGCCTGCGTGTCAACAAACATTCTCGTTGATGACGTCGATGTCGATGTCGATGTCGTCTGGAGTGCTGCCGCCTGTTAGCTGGCTTGTTAAACCGATTTGCCATATTTTTGCATGTGTATCTAGCCATATGCACCATTTGGCAGCCAAATGCCAAAAGGCAGCCGCAAACACGCGCGCATCAGGCTGCCGCACAAGGATACAACTTGACAGTTGCCCTTGGGGTAAAGGCTAAGGGGTAAGGGGTTAGCCACAGCCTGCCAGACATGTAGTTAGTCTGCCGCTTGGCAACGTTTTACTGTTATTCAATATGTCAAAATCGTGTCGATAAGGTTCAAACAAGCCCAACCAGAAAGCCGCAACCAAAGCGAGTGTGAGATTGAGTGATTGAAGGATTCTGTATGCTGTGCCAGGCCACCATTTGCGGTTGAGCCACCTTGGCATCCATCAGCTGCAGCTGAGCAACAGAGAGGGGGCATGGCAGGGGAGTGAGGTAGGCGAGGAGGCAGCAAACAGTGCAAGGCTGTCTGCTGTGCGGCAAACTTAATTAATCAATTTCAAATCAATTACCACAAATTTGTTACCAATATGCAAAGACATGAATCAGCAGCAGCCACTCCCTACCCCTCCTCCTCTTCCTCTGCCTGCCCTTCGCTCGAGCTATGCAACTCGCTGCAGACTGCAGCCAAGATAAGACTCTGGAGCCGGCGGCGCATAAACAAATCTTGGCTGTCAAAAGTGCTCAAAGCCATTGTGCTAATCTCGACAAGGCGTCGCAGAGGGGAGTGGTGAGAGAGGGGGGGGGGGTTAAGAGGACGATGAGGCTGAGACTGAGGCTGGTTGAGTGGGCAGGCAGCTCTAACGGCATTCAATAAATCACTAAACACTTGAATGACGCTGCCAATGCAACTTGCAACACATTGCACGAACGCAAGGCAGCAGAAAGGGCGGGCGCGGGGGCAGGAAGGGCAGGGGCAGTGGACAATGGACAGGCGCTGAGACTGGGGCTTAACATGCAAACGACATAAGCACACACCCGCACACACACACACACACAGACGAAGGGAGTCACAGCCAGGCGGAAGCGGGCAGCGGCCGGATGCAATGCCAAAGGATGCAGTTGCCGTCGCCGTTGCCGTTGCCAGGCTCCTCGCCTTGGACCGGGCCAGGCTCATAATTCAAAATTGAAATTGCAACAATCAATTGCAACAACATGCAACAAATCGTTTGCTGCCTCGAAGCCTAATCACTGCACGTTAGTTCACCCGGCCAACGGATGCCGGCAAAAGGATGTGAATGCGTATGTGAATGCGAATGTGAATGTGAATGCGAGTGCGACTAAGAATGGGCTGCACATATATAGAGAATTGGCCATTGAGGGTTGACATATAAATCTCAGTCAGCATTAGAGACGCCGTCGAAGACAGCAGATAGAGCGGGAGAGAGAGAGAGAGCAAAAGAGCTGTTGGAGACAGTCAGTTTGAGTGGAGGGAAGTGCGGAGGAAAGCACTGCAATTGCTTGGTTAATTTCAGTTAATTTCTCAGCTGAATAAGCTGCTTAATGTGCAATCGATATTGATTGAAAGCAGACGATTGAATGTGTGTTTCATTCATGTTTAAAGATTCATTGACAGATGGAGAAAGGATTGAAATTCCTCTTATAGATTATGTTATATTATATGAGCAGTAGTAGTGGAAGTGCTCAATATTATAACCAGCAGGTAACCCTGAAATAAAAGTAAACCTGGCAAATATGTAATGTAAATAATGAAATCGATAGTGCAGAAGAAGATAATGAATAATTACATTTGATTTATAGAATAGTAAATAAGGTAGTCAGAATAGTGAGTGAGTTAATACAGTAACTAGCAGATAATGCCTGAGCAAATAACAATGTGGCAACTCTGTTATTGATTGTAAGAATGTAATCGATAGTGCGAAGTAGAGATAAAAAATAAATAAACATTTGTTGCGCAGCAGTTACAAATTGATAAAGAGCGATCGAAGTATCGATAGAAGCGATAGAGCTCTGAAAAACTATCAGAACAATCGATGAATCGATAGTGGCTATCGATTGATATCATTCTTTAGCAAAAGTAGCACAATATTATCCAGTTTACGACCATAAATATTTAAAATTATATCATTGCAAGTGGGAAACATGAAACAGTCTAAAGCAGAAAGCTTTTCTTATAACTTTTGCCTTCTTCTGCCATTCTTTTCATATGTTTTCTGTCTTTACTGTTGCTGAAGCGTGAAGAGAATGTGCCCAGAGCTGTTCAGAGTTATTTAACATAGTTAAATACTTAATTGAGATGTGCCCTCTATTTAGGGTCAACTTTTTACTTGTGACGCCCAAAACAGATTTGTAATTTAATTGCCCCCCTCTCCCTGCCCCTCTTCCAGGGGAACTGCTGTTGCTGCTGCTGCCCAATGCGATTTACATGACAAAGTTCGTGTTGCTCAGCTAAGGGGTACAGGTGTCGAGCACAGGGTGTGCCTGCGAGTGTGTGTGCGTGTGTGTGTGTGTGTGCTGTGTGGGCCAATGAAGCGTTGGGTGTAATTAGTTGAGTTCACGAACCCAACTGCCGCCCGAGCAAGCTAATCTGTGATTTTCCAAATTGTTTCACAAGTGTCATAAATCAATGAAATACCAATAAGTCGTTGTTGTTGCCGGGCTGCTGTTGTTGCTCTTATTGCTGCTGCTGCAACTGCTGGAAAATGCAAATTTCGCAAAAGGATATGCCCATGCATAAATGCCAAGTGGGCGCAGGAGGAGAAGCAGCAGCAGCAGGTCGACTGGCACCGACGTACGACTGCACAGAGCAAGGCAAGGTGGAAAAGGGAAGGGCAGAGGGAGGGGGAGGGGAGATAGAGGCAGAGGCAGCTAGCAAGTCGGAAGGCAGTTGGAGACAAGAGACAAACATATTTCATGCAGTCTCAATTGGAATTCTAAATCAATCAGATTGAGACGATGACTGGGAAGCAACTGCCTGCATGCCTTGCCAGGCAACTCCCCCCTGCCTCCCTTACTTGGTGTCTCACTGTCTGCGAGCCCATCTTGACCCCATCTGTCTGTGCATTAAGTAAGACACAAATCATAATCGTGTGCGTGTGCAAATGGGAACTTGCAACTGGCAACTGGCAGCACAGAAGGAGCAGAAGGACGAGCAGAGGGAGGTGCAGTGGAAGGTGCAGAGGGACGAGCAGAGGGAGGTGCAGCAGGACTCGCCTGCTCGACGCCGTGTTTGGATATGCAAAATTTCAAATATGAATTGAACTGATATATTAATGGCCACTTGGGCAGCCCAACTGCACTGGCCAAGGGGCTGCGACTGGGACAGCAGCTGGGGGAGTGGCCTGGTCAGCAAAAGTAGCTGCAGTTTCCTGTATTGCAGACAAGGACGAACTCAGTCGCAGTCGTAGTCCGAATTGGAGTCGCAGTCGCAGTCGGAGTCAGGCTGTGTGAGTCGGCGTTGGCATTTATAAATCAAAATGTTGGGCCAACAAACCTTGGCAGACGAGAGACACAAATGCAGCAGAGTGCGTGTGTGTGTGTGTGTGTGTATCTCTGTATGCGTGTGTGTGTGTGTAATTGCCAGGAGCTGTACAACATCCTTGCAGCAACTTATCTCTTGCCCGGCCATATAAATAATGACAAGCACGACGACAAATAATAATGCACACACACGCACACACACAGACTCACACACTGGACAATAGGCCTGTGGGAAAAAAAGCTACATGCCAGAGCGAGATAGCAGCTTGGTCTGTGTGTGTGTGTTTGTGCATAATATGAAAATTTATGTGCGGAAAGGATTGAAAATAAATTTATGAATTATATTGGTTAGAAAATTGCATCTACTCAAGGATATCCTTAATGTTTATAGGATATGCATGCGTTTTACTGCCGGTGTGCAGCATTGTTCGGCAGAGGGGCAGAGCCAGAGAGGGGGGAAGGGCAATCGGACTGTCCCTGCAGCTGTAACATGCAACAATGTCTTCGTCGCTGAATTTATTGTTTGTTTGATTTGCATTGTGTGCCCCCAAAGCAGTTGACAGTTGAGCTGCCGTTGAGGAGCCGGACGGGGACGGGGACAGGGGAAGGATGAAGACACAGGACACAGTACACAGTAGATGAGAACGAGAACGAGGACACTTTAAGCCACTTTTCGCACACGTTTCCTGTGGGGGCTGTTTGTCATCTTATCGGCGATAAGAGCAACAATTTGCCCTCTAAGTGCTTTCCCACAACAACAAAAGGAAAATCAAGGAAAACGAAAACGGAAACGAACGAGAAATGAAATTTCCTCGCACAAATAAAAATCAAAATCTTCAAAATAAACAGAAGCAACAGCAGCAACAACAACAACAACAACAATAAGTTTGAGTAACTGTCGTCGACCTGTCGTTGCTTATCATAAAAAGCCAATAAATGCTACTGCACACACACACACTCGCACACACACGTGCAAGTTTTGCCTTTTACGATTCGGTTTTCGACTTCACCCTCCATCATCGTCATCCCATGTAGTTTACGACTTTGCTTTCAATGTGTGTGTGTGTGTGAGTGTGTGTGTCATCCTCCGGTAAATCTGTCAAAGTTCAGTTACATGACACTTGCCCACATCTTTCCCATATCGCACCACAATCAAAGTTCATGCACTGCAAGAAATGTTTGTGTGCTTCACAAGTTCAACTAAATTTCAACTAATTTTATTCCCGTTTCAATTGATTCAGCCTATTATTAACCTTTATTGCCTACACTTTCATTAATTTCTTATTTACTTTCTTGATTTAAACAGCCCATGAAATTATTTGCAGTGCAACGCACACCTTCTGTCATAGAGAAATCGCAATAAAAGTTGCCCAACACGTTTATGTTTATCTGTACCGCGCCCGGGCATCATCATCAGTCGTCGCAGTAGATCAAATGGCTGACAAACACAACAAGAAGGATGAGTAGCTCAGTGTGATAGAGCAGTGGATACATTTCATTAGTTTGGCATTATGATATCATTACTGATGAGCACACATTGCCATAAAGTCGGTAAAAGTTTTTATGCCACAATATGCGGCACCTGCTGGGGTGCAGTCTCACCGAATTTCAGGCCTCTATCATCAAGGTTAGCTTATTGTATAGAGTATCAATTTATCAGATAGTTTAGCTATTTGATGCCACAAAAACGCAGATAGTTAAACAGTTAGAAGAACAAGAAAAATCTATAGGGAATGCAAATAAAATTCAGTTATATCATCTAAAATAAATATCCAAAAGAAAAATATGCTTAATCGGTTTCAATTAACATATATTATGTATAATTTTCATGCTTCGACCCTGCTCTAGACCCTGGTCTAGTTCGCAGTGACAGCTACAAATGAAATCAGATTAAAGAGGGCTCCACTGCACATGCTAATTGCTAAAGGAAGGTTGGCAGCGTGGAGTGGGGGAAGGTGTGGGAGTCATAACTGAAATAGGTCTATTTGGCGACGACTCAATTAGGTTTTAATGTGACACTTTGATTGCGTCGTGCGATGCAATTACCATAGCCCACGGCTTGGAGCCAGTGGCATAAAAGCGCCAGCCTCGACACAGATTGCATCAAGTGGAACAGCTCAGCACACCGCGATCGAAATGCGTTTCTCTCTGTTCTTCGTCCTGGCTCTGGCCGTGCTGCTGGTAAGTGCCGACGACTGAATCCAATTGATCATCAAACCAATCCCGACTTTTCTGCACAGCAATTGGTGGCAGGTAAAGTGACTTTGCTCAATGGCGCCCAGGGCCATCATGCGGGCAGCACTGTTGACAGCGTGTCTGTTGCCGGATCACCGCCATCGGGCGCACCACCACGTGGTGGACCCCCTCCACCACCACGCACCACCACAGCATCTTCTGGCTGAGCAGAGTGTGTGATTTATTTCTCAGTGAACCCTGGAACGAAACTGGACAACGACTACGATTTACCCTATTCAAATCCCGCACTGTATCATATGAAACACACCTCAATAAAGCAAACTAACTGAAGGAGCAATCCCGTCTTTCATCCATAAGGGATCCTTACTCGAAACAGAAGTCCTACACACAGTTTCATATTGATTGATTTGAGTGATAGAGAGATCTTCAGCTGTGAATCAGTGAATCATGCTCTATGCCAGCAAAAAGCAGTTTATGCCAGATGAGATGGGGATCTTGTAAAGCCCCCAAAAAGTACTGAATGCATTGAAGGCTCTCGAATCAAGAGCTCAATTAAGGCAATCGTAATCACAGTTCAGCTATTATTCCAACTCGCATGTAAAGGGGAATTTTGCCCGGTATGACATCATCGATAGCATCTGTGTTCTACAAAAAGCTTTAGCAATTTTCGTATTAGGAAATCAGATCACAGCTTAATGATAATTGTGGGAAATGTGACAGACTGTTTTCTTCTTTTTGTTTAATATATTTTATTTATTACTTTTGTTATAAACTCTTGCTTTGTTAACATATACATAGCAGACTAAATGCAGATATCATTGCATATAATGGATTTGTAAGAATACTTCCGGTGAGTTTCGAATATTACTAGTAATTTGCGTCATTGATTGCGGTCAAAACTCTTTGCGTTGAATGCAGTTCACAATCCCGAAATGCCCCCGAGCTGTCAGAACAATTAAAAAACATTAAGCGACTGTTTATCTGTGCCGATCACGTGAATGAAGCCAACTGAATGAAACTGCAGCAACAACAACAAAAATAAGTAAACAATAGTTGGGAGTAAAAAATCAGTGTGCAATTTATAAGTGCAATTATAGAGAGACCAAAGAAACTTGCTATAAATCGTGTGACAGCAACGACGGCTCACATTAGTTTTTGTTGACCCACCAACTGACCAAGTGGTGCCAATTGTGGGTGGTGCTTTTCTGTTTTCCAACATGTCTCTTAGGCAAATCATCATTGTGCTGCTCATCTGCTCTGCACTGTTATTGGACCAACTGCAGGGCGCACCAATTGGCGAGCATGAGGATCATGCGGGCTGCATACGCGTCACAATCATAAAACGACCACTGGCCACTTCGACAACTACCACTACAACAACAACAACAACCACAACAGCTGCAACGACAACGACCGTGGCCACACCGGCGCCGGGATAAATGATTTGTTTATAAATCGAATGTTTAAATAAAGAAACAGAAGCTCTTGCAGCGCGTCAATAAAACGTTGCCGACTTTTGAGCGTGTGGCTTAAATGCAAGCTCAGGCTTAGATGGGGCGTGGTGGGTTTTAAATAAATTGCAGGCAATAAATCTATAGCATACTTGTGAGCGGTGACAAGAAATTTGCTGCTGATCGCGGCCTTAAATTATATATAAATATTTATTATTATTATTATTATTATAATTATTCCTTTGTTGCAGTGTCAACATTATCTTCTTTTATATAGTATGCTTCATTTTATCAGCTTTCACCCAATCTTTTAATATATTTAGCACAATTGCTAGAAATTCAGTAAAATTAATACCAATGCTGATTATGGTGCAAACGGAAATAACGTTGGAAAGATCACAGCATATTTTCGGGCTGCCACTTGAAATGCACTGATGGCGCTGCTTTCTCTCTCTCTCGCTCTTGCCCTGCTGCCCTGCCTCTCTCTCGCCCCAACCTCCAGCCCAGGGACAATGTAAATTGGGCGAGGGCAAAGGCAAAGGCGAACCGCACAATGCACAAACAAGCTGCCAAATATAATTAAATATTTTATCGCATAAAAGTGTAGGAAAAGTGCCAAAATGAAACGACAACAAGAAAATGAGCAGCCGGCATGCGTTTGCCTGACCATTCTACTTTGCTCTTCACCGGCACGGCACGAGACGAGACGGAAGGGAGCCGGGCAAAGGGAGCCAGTGTCGAGCTGAGGGCGTGCGGTTGGCTCAGGTAGAGGCCGTTCTCCTAATGCTGTTAGACCTGACATTGTTGTCGTTTCATGTATGTGCTCTTTGTGCGTCCTATGTGTGTGTGTGTGTGTGTTTAACACATGTTCCACAAACAATACGCCCGCAGTAGCTAAGCCGGTTCCCCACAGCCCACAGCCCATGCCCCTCCACCTGCCCCATACATTACCATCGCCCCCAGTTGCATTTCTTTGGTCTTTAGGTTTTTCAGATGAAATCTTTTTTGGCCTGCAGTGGCGCCAACAAGAGCAAGAACAACAACAATGCCAGTAACAACAGCAACAGCAACAATAACAGGGACAACAACAACAACAGCAACAAGGCCAGCGTTCCATTGTTCGGACATTCTGCTCTGCTTTTTTCGACAATTTCCATATGAATTTTAATTATAATTTTTCTATGTTCATTTTCATGAAAACAATCAAAAATGACTTTTGTGCCGCAGCAGCAGCAACCCACTCGGGTTAGGATTCCGGTGCAGGGACCGGGAACGGGTACGGGACCGGCACCGGGTTAGTTGTGGACCCGCTGCAAATTGTCACTGGCATTTATAGCCGCCAGGGCAGCCAGTCAACAGCTGCGTTTGTATGAGAGAGAGAGAGAGAGAGAGAGTTCTGTTTGAAGTTAAAAATTCTCAGTTGTCCCCTCCGCCTAAATTCCCTGCCAGCAACGAGTCGTTTGGCTGCCTCATTGAGCTTGCAGCAGTGACAGAGCTGCAATCAATGATGGCAGTTCCCTTGCAAATGATGATCAATTAAGCTTAGTCTTTGCCAGACGTGTCACACGGCAACTGAAGCAGCCGATGTGCCTCAGAAGGTAGGGGAGCATGCTGCAAAAACAAATTATATGCCGACACAAAAAGTAACACAAAAGCAAACAGCGACATAAACAAGTTAACTGAGCAGCGCTTGTTGTACCTGTTGTCGTTGTTGTTGCTGCTGTTGTTGTTGTTGTTGCTATTGGAGCTGGCATCGTATGCACGTTAGCGGGCAGCTTCCGTTTCCGCCGTGGCCGAAAAACAATCCACCCATATGACAACTGTCGCTGTCGCTGTCAGTAGATCTGGCTCGGGCCTGGCTTTGGATGCGGCTCTGTCATGCATGCGACTAGTTTTGAATGCGCCGCAAGGTGGCGCACATGTGCCGTCTGTTTTTGAGATTTGCACCTGGGCTACTCTTTCCCTCCTTCTCTTTCTCTTTCTCTAGCTCTGCCCGGTGTCAGGTTCTGTTCCTTTTTACAACCTACTCACTCAGTCATGTGCTCGCTCTCCCTCTGCCTCTCTTGCACTCTGTCTGTCTCTCTTCCTCTCGCCTCCATGTCCATAACGAACCGTTGTCATTATGCATTCTGATGACATTTCGCCGCTGTCTTTTGTGCGAGCTTATTTTTGTAGCGGCTAATTAAGAGTCAGGCAACTAGCTATGGAAATTCTATACAGCATATTAGTACCGTTATACAGGGTGCTGGCAGGTGGGCAGAGGAGCAGAGGGGTAGGGGGTAGGTAGTCTTTGCCCTGACAAGTGGAACTCACGTGTTAGTCGAGTGAGTGTTGAAATTTCACCAGATTTGCAAAGTGCAAAGTGAAGATGAAACGTTGAGTAACTATAGTAGATCTGGGCGATCTCTATCTATAAGGCTGGCCTTGCTGTTAGCCGGTCAAGTTGGAAACTAAGTTGGCCAACACTTTGCCAGCTCATTAACAATTCAATTTGCTGCATAAACGACCTAAGCATACAAAGTCGGGGCTAGTGCGAAGGAGACAGGAAAGTAGACAGCAGGAGAGAGTAGAAAGAAGTGGAGAGAGAGAGAGAGAGGGTGAGAGAGTCAGTCAGACTGACCACACAGGAAAAACAGTAAATATTCAATTAACAGCACAAGTAGAACTAATGCCCAACTCGATCCCCTGCCCCCAACCCGAATCCGAACCCTTTTGAGTACTTGCCGAGTGGAGTTGGGGCCATTCTAGTTTATGTGCTGCGTCTCCTTTTTTATTTTAGTTTTTTTGTTTATAATTTACTGAGTAGTTTGCTTTGATTCGGCTGGGCTCGGGTTGACCCGAGCCAGTCTTCAGCACTGCGGGCATTTTTCTAATTACACACAGCAGGGAAATGCTTTGAACCCAAACTAAATAATTTTCGGAATTGTATTTTATTTAATTTTAAATATTTGCCAAGCTACCAAAGGAACACTTTGGCCGGCAGAAGATGCTGCCCCACGTGCCCCACGTGCCTTCAACTAACCTACGTTGTCGTCTCGTGCATTGCCTTCTGCTTGTGCTGTTTCCCCGCCGGCAACTGCGTGCGGCGACAGCGACGTCGCTCGAGCCATCGTCGCACAAAGGGCGTCAGCAGACGCGGGTCGACGGCATCCACGTCGGACTCACGCAGCAGCAGACTGGTCAGCAGAGCCACCACGATGGTCATCAAGGCGCCGAACAATGTGAAGTACAGAAACGAGATGCGATACAGCTGAAAGGGAGCAGCCGAGGCGGGGCTGCAAGGCGACAGTAGAATGGATTGTTATCGATTGAAAGACACCCTCTCCGGTCGTTTGTATCTTCTAACTTACCTCATGGCGCCATCTAGCGGCAGCGGACTGAAGTTACGTTGCTCACCATCGAACGTGTAGTTGCAGCCGAGCGTGGAGTACGGCTTGCGCTGATAGACTATGTCGCCCGTCATCAGATCCCGCTGTGCGCTGATGCACATCCAAGCCATGACCAGCAGCGAACTGAGGCCGCCCAGCAGCGCGCCCCGCGAGCTGACCCAGGGCAGCATGACGCCGGCCGTGAAGATGCCCAGCAGCGGCCCGTTGGCCACCGAAGTCAGTGTGATGGTCAGCTGCAGCACGGCGCCCAGTTTCTCGACCACAAAGACCAGGCCGACAAACAGGATGCCAAAGAGCACAACGACGCTGCGCATGACGAACGCCGTCTGTGCCTCGCTAAGCGGTCGCCGTCGGAAGGTCTTCACAAAGTCCTCCAGCACGACGGCCGACAGGGAGTTGAGGCCTGTCGAGAGCGAGGAGAGGGCTGCACTGAAAACGCCAGCCACAAAGACTCCCGGCAGACCGGGATAAGAGCCCAGAGTCTCCATGACCAGCAGTGGCAGCAATTGATCGTTGCGCTGTGCCAGCTTCGTCTCCAGCGGATCGCAGTCCGCGTAGGTGGCATAGATGAGGAGTCCGGTGTAGCCACAGATGATTAGGAACATCAGCACTCCAGCGATGAATGTCCAGATGGCAATGCGCGCATGACGCAACGTGGGCAACGACAAATAGCGCTGTATCATGTTCTGACTGATGGCATTCGACT
Organism: Zaprionus capensis; assembly: GCA_018903675.1. Taxonomy (NCBI): domain Eukaryota; kingdom Metazoa; phylum Arthropoda; class Insecta; order Diptera; family Drosophilidae; genus Zaprionus; species Zaprionus capensis. The sequence goes on along the minus strand of JAEIFN010001073.1, from coordinate 7,115,219 downwards.
TGAGCCAGTGGGCCACGCCCCCCAACACCAGGGAGTAGAAGGTGTACCGCTCCGAGAGATCCGTACTGAAATTGGGCAACTCTACGCGCTCTGTCAGCTTGGCCCGCTGCCAGACCACACTAGGTCCACCAACGTCCATGGTGCCCTTGATCAGCACCAAGGCCATGGCGCCGAACATGATCAACGTCTGGATAACGTCGGTCCAGACGACCGCCTTGAGGCCCCCAATGCAGGTGTAGAAGATGCACACGACGCACACACACGGCGTCACGATGTGGATGTTCACGCCGGTTGCCTGGTTGAAGGCAATCGCAGGCACGTAGATGACAATGGGCAGCCAGAGGAGCTAGAGGGGTAAGGAGACAGTTAGCCAAAGGTTTCACTAAGGAAAGGCTCTTCTACTGTGGGAATGAGTTCACGAAACGAAAGAGATCTGTGCAGAATACTGTAAAAGCATAATCTAAAGCACAACTCTGCCTTCAGCTCAATTCTCTTCTACATCAGATCTTCCCAACATTAGAAAACCTTAACCTTACCGATGCCATAATGAACATAACAGAGCCAAAGAGACGTAGACTGCGGTTGTATCGCTGCTCCAGGTACTGTAAAGGGAAACAGTTTAAAATAAGCTAACAAGTTATAATATTGCAGTCGGTTTGACTAACCTTGTAGGTGGATATCAAGTTGAGGTCGTGGAATACGGGCAGAAAGATATAGAACATGCAAAAGCCCATCAGAATCAGTGATCCCATAATGTACATATACTGCGCTCCATAGAGATACACCTCGGTTGGGGTGCCCAGCAGCGTGATGCCCGATATGAAGCTGGGGATATAATAAGGAAATTAAAGAACTACGAATATTGCACTGGCAAGTATAACTGACAACCCTTGAGCCCAAGCCAAATAGGCACTTGACCTTCACACTACGCTGTCGTGAGGCTCTGTGGAGATCAAAGTGCGGTTCATGCAATTCAATTAGCTTTTGTCGCTGGCGTTGGAATCAGTTCCTCAGTTCGTCAGTACGTCGCACTGTCCTCTATTGCTGCATCGCTCGCACGTATGCGGGTTACTCGCACTGTTTGTAATGTTTTCCTGGTCGCGCCACTCTTACGATCCATTTAGGAATTATGAAACAATTTGATTTGGTGCGTTGATCAGCCCAGCACGCAACTGCATACTAAAAATACACTAGACGACCGGCGATAACTGGCTGAAAGTGGAGCAAGCTCCCGGTTCGAATGGCACGCTGTGGTTCCGGATGCAGTTGAACTGAGTCTCTACAAAGTGCTTGAACAAATAGTAACCTCGTTGAAGAGGTCACATTGCCAATGGAAATGTTACTGCTGTTACTCCTGAGTTAACAAAGAATCTTTTATTATTCTGAATATCTAACAAGACTAGTAAGAACACGCTAGATTGGCTTGGGTAAATCGTGCATTTAATTGTTAATGTAATCTACAAGCAATGGAGTTTCTTTTTTCTGATTTCCACATTGATTAGGTAAATTTATATCAATATCCATAGACTCACCTCGATATCAGCGACATTGTTATGGGAAAGATTTTCATTTTACGCCCGCCGACCAAATAGGAGGCAGCACTTCTGGCCGCCTCCTCGGGATCTCCGGCCTTAAGCTGCTTTGACTCTCGGCGAAGCTGCAGACAGAAGTAAATGCCGATCACGGCACAGATGGCCAGCATGAGGCAGAAGACGACATAGTCCGGCAGGCCAAAGCTCTGCAGATTGGTGCGTAGCTCGTCCACGTGCATTGCTTGGCGTTAGATCACAGGAGAAGGACACAACACAGAAAAAAAAGACACCAAAAGCGATCGAGATCACGGGCGAATCAGTCGGGTACGTGTCACGCGTTGCACTGCAACCAACAACCTACACCAAGCGGCACCGCACAGCTGCACGCATCAGAAGTAACTGACAGATACACATAGGCATCCGCGAGGTACACACTCATCTGCCCATGCTGTCTTCGGCTTCGGCTCTGCCTCGAGAACTGAACGAGCTCACAGTCCAAGCTGACCGCCAGCCGGTTACATTTTTTCGAGTCTGATTTAGATTTAGATTTGTTTTAACATACCCGGACAGCGGACGACAGAGACGAGTGAGTTGTGCGAGCTTTATTATTATTATTAATGATTCCCTGAGCACTTGATTGCAGATACCCTGTACAAGTGGTGAGCAAAATTGCCTTGCATAGAACGTCTGCTGATTGAGAGATAAGAGTGTGACTCGTTAGATAAGATTCCCAAATAATCTTCTGATATTGAGCCATATTCATAGATCGGACAGCAAAGGAAGTAAGTCCATTCATTGTCACTTCTAAACACGGTAACTGTCAATCGAGCAGGCAGCTTCTTATTGTTTTCCAAGTTCGGTACGGAATTCACGGAATTCACCTGCCCCAAAGATGTTGGTCTTGAACGCCCAATTGAGGAACTTAGCGTCAATTGGACGCCACGTCCGCCCGCCACTCGACTCTCGACACTCCACAGCCGCCACTTGATCGTAGATCATTGCAATCATCGCGGCAGTTCTTTGTCTTTGTCGTAGTCGAAGTACGAAGAGCCTAATCAGCGGCAGGCCCTCGGCGCGTTCTCTCAGCTTACTGTTCTATCGTAATTTCGGGGTGCCAAGCGAGTTGTGTAGGATTCGGTTGGGTAAATTAACTTGATTAGATTTACTGCGCAAATTGAGCTCAGTGTCTGCCTTGATTTCTGCATATGTGTCTCTCTATGTAGGGCTTTGTGTGAGGGAGAGAGAGAGAGAGCGACATGAGACAGAAACCGAAATACAGACGACAACTAATTTGGATTGGGTAATTTGTTAGTTATCAGATAGGATTAGAGTCAATTTGATGAAATGTCGAGTACTTTTTTTGGATCAACTGCGACTTATAAAAAGAACGTTCCCATTTTAGATCTAAATGCGGCGAATAACTAAAATAGCATCACTGAACACATGAAATAACTGTAGAGTTGCCGTCTAGAATTCGCATCATTAATTTTATTAAAAAAAAAAAGAGGAAAGATAAAGTGGACAAAATGCGAGACGAAAAAATTATTACAGATAGAATTCAACTTGTGCACTACGAAGCTGCTAAACTGGGTTTAGTAGACCCGAGCTGTGTTCACGAGGCTTCGCTCATATGCGAAGCTCGTGCAAGTCCACCAATGCAGCCGCCGCCTCGCTGCTCAGAACATCCATGTTCCCGTCTCCAAAGCTATTTCCAGCGGCATCTGCAGAGGACATAAGAAACATAGAGAACATTCACAGCTGGTGATAGCTAACCTGTACCGTAACTAGGTGCCCCTGCAGCTCCACTCATGGCCAGCACTGTGGTGGCCAGATCTTTGAGAGTCCTTTCCAGCTCGCTAAACTTGCTGGAGTCTTCGCCCACCGGCACTGCCCAGGCACAGGTGGCCAAGCAAAGCAGCAGCGTGAAGGTAACACAAATCCAATTGAAAGCCATCTGACCAACGAGACGGACCCCTGACTGAGTGAATTGACAGTTGCTCGCGCTTATATAGTCCACGCATTGATCGACTCTCGCTGATAGCTCGTAGCTTGCGTGTTCTGCACAATTTGCGGTTCTAAACGATGTCACAACGCATCAATAGACATTAAATGACTTGTGACTGAACTGAACAATGACCGAAAACATTTCGGAGCCGATGTGGAGTTGTTCCCGTTTATGGTTTCCCCAGAAAACGATCATAATATGGCGTAGATCGACGGTAACTTATTCATTATCATATTTTTCTATTAGATTTCATTAACCATCACTGTTTTTAGCGTATGTGTATGGTCACCCTAAATGTGATTCAAGCTGGCTAGCCTGTAAGTATGCTGCACATGCAACTTGAGTTTTCACACTACTCGCTTTGAGCAATTCGCTTGGAATTGTCGCAATACATTTCACAACACTGTCTGTTTATTTTCTGTATCCTTAACGTTGCGTCGCGCTTTATAATACCTTCTCGCCAGTCCCTGCATCCGGCCCTGCAGCTGCCGTTGCTGCTGCTGCTGCTGCTGCAGTTGTGCACCTGCAACAGTGGTTGCAAAAAGCGTCTGCACTTTGCTGTCAATCGAGGCATAAAATGAGCAGCAAGTGCCACTACATCCACATCTAAATACACAAACGAACACGCACACACATAGAAGCAAGCGAATGAGTACAGCAGCGCAATGCAGACACACACACACACACACACATACAACTGGCTGTACATACGGTGCGGTATCAGAATCAAAAATTCTGTACGACGCACGCTGAACAGGAATCCTGCAAATGAATACTACAAATACGTACTCACAGTACTCGCTCTGTTCTACCTTTACAGACAGTGCTGAGCATATGAGTTGGCAAGTGCATAATACCCGTTACTTTATTTCTAGAAGGAGAAGGGGAAGTAAATAATACCCTTTATTTTATTTCTTAAGTGAGTAAAGAGATAATCAGCACTGCTTGACCTGAGAAATTAAAAGCTAAAAGAAATAAAATTGTAGTAAACTTCGACATATCAGTCATTTACTTTATTGGCCAGTGTTGGGTAATCCCTAATTATGAAAAAATATAACTGTAGACTCTCTCTCTTTAAGTGTTAGTAGTATCTACTCTACAAACATCAGAAGAAGGCTACTTCAGAATATTATAATAATAATAATATTCGAGTTCATTCACTTCGAACACCCTACGTAGCGCCCTGTACGGGTCGCCTAGTACCCGCTGCAACTCGATTCGCATATCTTTTTGATTTCTCAGGCTGATTTTCCTCTTTTATTTTCTACGCAGTTACCAAGCGGTGCATTAATTAATTCCAGTGCAGCGATTTTTCAAGGAAAAGCCCTTTTTACACATTTAACACACAGCTGAGTGTGAGAATGTGTGTATGTGTGTGTGTGTGTGTGTGTGTGCTGAAACGTACTTGAAACGTTTCTGCAGGTGTTGTAATATTATTTGGAATTATGTTGGAATTTTTTTAGCGCTGCCTCGCCGTCATTACCGCCGTCTCTGTCGCTGGAATGCCATAAATATTATTTGCTTTTTAATTTTGTTTCAAGTTGCATATGTCTCTCTCTCGGCGCACACACACACTCGCACACACCTGCCCCATCCATATGTGTGTGTGCGTCGTTGTTTATAGCTAACTTTACAGTTGAGAAAGCATTTCTAAAGTGGTTTTAATTAGTTGCCCTAACTGTTTTGGTCTGGTTTGCTGCGGTTCCACGAATGATTCCGGGCCAGTTCTCAGTTAAAAGTCTTCTTGTATGCTGCAGGAAAGGGTTAAGTTTATTGCGTGAATAAGAACTGAGACAGTTTATAAGGCTTATAATAGACATATAACAGGGATTTTCGGGTTGACCAAGGTGCTAGAAAAAACGTCGTCGTCTCAATTGTCATCTTCGGTTTCAAATCAAGCTGCTGCTGTTGTCGTCGTAATGTTGCTGTTGTTGTTGTCACCTTTAATGCAGTGACTGCACGTAAGTCTGACACCGGCGAGTAAAGCCTTGCAAAGATTCGTAAGACCTACTTGATCACAGAAGTCATTAGACAGCTCCTCTAACTCGGAGAGTTTGCAGTCCTGCCAAGAAAAACAGTTAATAAACGATGTGAATATTTCAGAGGCATATTCGATTTACCTGTGAGCCAGATGCCACCTGCAGCATGCAGATCACGGCCAACACGAAGCCAAGACATGTCAGAGTTTTCACTTGCATATTGTTAGTTTGAAGTTGAAAGTTGTCTTTCTATAACTCAAACTCGAGCCTCGGCTGCTTTTATACTTCTTCAGGCAATATTCAGTGCCCTTCCAAATGGAATCGTGCTGCAGTTAATAGAAATCTCACGTTTTTTGTATGTCGATACCACAGTCGAGAAAGTCACGACGTTCTTTCGTGCCAGACTATCAAGTCGCGGTGGGCTGTTATCTGTTATCTCGTAAAAAACTTTCATAAGTATTTATTCTAAGCTAGACAAATACTATATATTGAGGATATTATATTATTATATATATATATTATATTATTATATGCTCTATCCAGAATATTCTTTTTTTTTGCACACAATAATTATCGCCGTCAAAATTATTACTGCAAACAGATCATTAGAACATAGAAGTTTTTTAGGAATTAATTTTACAGGCCGTACTGATTTTCAAGGCACCGCCGAGAAGTATACTATACAATATTGGCTTAACATTGTAGCTTCTTATTTAAGATGTCATCTTGATGGAGGGTTAGATGGTAGCGGGTGTATAACAATCGATTACACTCGACTGTATTTTAATAACTATATTTAAACAGATCTTCAGAGCTGCTAACTGTACATTGTGTTGCTCGCCACTGACACTAATCCTGCATGTAGCTTCGTGTATGATAGCTATGTGTGTGTGTGAGTGTATGTATTACTCATCGGTGACTTTCCATATGCAAATGCGCCGGCACACACACACACACACACACGCACAGACAGTCGTTGCCACACCATGTGGCAGTGTCGCTGGCATTTGTTGTCAGTTGACTTTCGAGGCGCACTGTGTGTACACTCATCTCGAGCCCATTTACAATAATATTTATCAAGTGCGGTACACACCCAGCTAGGAGCAGCAGCGTCATATATTAGAGGCTTTGGCCGCATGGACAGCAGTGCCATCGGCAACACTATCGCACTATCATCATCGTCATCGTCATCATCATCATCATCAGAGGCGAGCCTATGCGTGGCCTCTAATTACGTCGCATTGTCATAACAGAATTGAGCGCATTTGACACGCAATTGGACCGCACGATGACATGTGAGAAATGCCAGCAGAGTCGGGAGTTACGAGTTGACTTCCCATTTTCCTATTTCCCCATTTCATTATTTTCCACGTCGCTTGCGCTTGCAAGGCGGCGCAACTTGTACTTGTACTCGAACTAGAAAATGGAAAACATACAGTGGAAATGGAAAGTGAAAAGTGACAGAGTGGACTGTTGCATCAGTCGAGCCATTAGCTCTTCCTTCAAACTAACCATCTCCCCTGCTCACTCCAGTCCTTCACCCCTCTGACTAAGTAGATAAGAATTAATTGTTCAATGGCACGCATTGCACTTCATATTTGAATGTGTCCACGAGAAGGATGGTCGGATCGAGGGGGGAGGAGCGTGGAACGAAGCGTTACACCACCGTTTTGACTTATGTCTCGCCATTTGGCCCACGCACCTTCATGGAACTGAGGTTAATCGGATAAAATTCATAATTATCGTTATTACTGTCATTCCTTCTAATGACCCGCAGCACACAAATTGCGTGTACTTTTCTATTAAGATGAGCTATCAAACGCACTTTGACTGCGTTCCATTTTTGGCCGTTGATTTTTTCACTCTCTTTGCGCCTGTCTGTTTGTTTTACTCTATGCGTGGGGTATGCACACTATCCTGGATGTTTAAAAATGTATGTGCAGTCACTATAGAATGTGCATTGATTGAATTTCGTGTCTATCCAAATGAGAAAGTAACCTACACCTAAAGTCTTTATTTTATAAACATAAAGTATACCACAAATGATGTTCTTAAACATATGTCAAATGCATTATGATAGTTCAACATTTTGTGGTTAATCTTATATTAACGTTTCCTTAAACAATTCATTATCTTTGAGCCTGAAGAACATTGGAAAATAAAACAAACTGCAGAATGAAATCAACTTCTATTTAGTGTATTCAGAGTGCGACGTTCCTCATATCTTTCTGTTCTATCTATTCTGTTTTCGAGCATTATTAACTCAAATTTCCTGGCCTCTAACACACACTCTAATACTTGCCGAGGTGCCCCCCTTAACCGTCCTGTTTGATGAGTTTAACGGGCCACACGCGTAAATTATGTAATTAAAATTCCGCACCTTAATTCGGGCAATTTATTACATGAGCTTTTGACTAATTGGATAACGATCTTTAACTATGTTTACTAAATACATGAAGTGTAACTCGCTGACCAACGAGGTTCACCTGCGCTAGTTTTGGACCCTGTGTGCTTACAATATGAGTTGTGATTGCATATCTTGATAAGCTTCAAATTAATTGAATTTTTAGGCGTGAGGCTTGATTGCAAGACGAGCAGAGGAGGATTACTCATATTCTTTGTTAATCAGTAAAAATCTAAAGTGAAATGAGGAAAAATCTTGTTGTATGCTGCAGGAAAAGGGTTAAGTTTATTGCGTGAATAAGAACTGAAACAGTTTAGAAAACTTAAAATAGACATTCAAGAATTTTCGGGTTGACCAAAAGGGCTACAAAAGTCGTCATCGTATCACTCGTCATCTACGTAATCCCCTTAGGCCGAGGGCGTTGTTGTGCTCGTTGTTGTCGATTTTGAGTTTCCGGGTGGCGGAATAGACAAGCATTGAGAACAAACCTCTCTGACTAACTCGAAATATTGAGGCGCCAGCTTACATTGCTTTGCAAAAGGCTGCCATGGGAACCATGTCGCAATCTTGCAATTGTTTTCAATAATTCTTTCAATCGGGTTGATAAGAATAGGTACACAGGACTACAAGAGAGAGAGGAGTAAGATGTTATAAGCGACGGTAGCATTGCAGTTCTGTCCACAACTTACCTCTGTGCCAGGTGCCATCTGCAGCAGGCAGATCACGGCCAAAACGAAGCCAAGGCATGTCAGGGTTCTCAATTGCATCTTGTTAGTTTGAAGTTGAAAGGTTTCTTTCTATAACTTTAACTCGAAACTTAGGTGCTTATATACCACTTCAGCCATAGTATCGAATGCTTTTCCTAAAGAAATTGTCGTGTTGGGGCAGTCACGACTTGAAGTCATGCAAATTGTTGACCAGATAAAGAAGGGTTCTTAAAAACCTATGCCCTTATCTGGAATGAGCCTTGATCGTGAACTCAACAAGCACAAGCAAATATTGTACAAATTTAGACTAAGTATGTATTCTGCATTTTAATTTTCACCTACATTGCCCCACCTGGCCGTATTGTAACTCAAACACACTCATTATCTACTGCGGCTTTGTAAAAAACCTCTGCACTAGCCTCAGGATTCCTAATCCATACCAACTCCTTTCCCAAACCTACTTAAAAAGTATAAAACAATTCATGACACTCGTCAATAAGTTGATCATAAGTAAACAGCCTAACCAAACACAGGCTGAAGGCCACAGTTTCTCTGGCTTCAACTGTATGTCATAGCATTTAATGAAAAGAAACAAATTCATAAAGAAATAAGTAAATAATTTTCATCTGCATCAATGGAAATTAATGCAAAATTAATACGACAAAACGAAAATGTACAATGAAATCATTTGGGGAGAGTTGACGCAGTCACAAACCGAACCGAACCGAACCGAGTCGAACCGAGGGCAATTTCGATTTACTTGGTGATTTTTGCAATAAAAACAACAATGGCATTATAAACGCAATAACAAACACAATTTTCATCAACTTGGCAGCGAGGAGGAGTGAGAGAGAGGGATATGAGGGGCAAGCAGCCCATTAAAATTGCCCGCATTGGCAAAAGCTCAGCTCGCTGAAGGTAGCAGGTGGGGATGGAAGGGGCCTGCAGGGGTGTCGCAAATGACGCGGTGCGCTAAAAATAGACCAAAAAGTTAGGGTCAGCTCTGACTTTTCGGTATGCGGCACACGTGTAGCCGAATGCCAGGAGAGTTCGCCATCGTTTTGGTGAGGAGGGGGGGTAAGGGTGCGACAAGTGGGAGGGGAGGTGGCCGTCAATTGGAGAGACCGACGAGTTGCGGCCACCGCCAGTCGCGTTTCGTTGGTCAACGTAAAATGTTGTAAGCGCTTTTTAGCTGATTTTCTGTCGTTGTCGTCACTCTCATTGTGGTTGTTTTTGTTGTTGTTGCTGTGCTGCTTTTGTTGTGTTGTTATTGTTACGCTGATGGCCTTCCCGTACCCATTGCTGCGCCCGCAGCTGCTGTTTCCCTTGCTCCTCCTGCTGCTGATCGGCAGCCAACAGGTAAGTCAGCTGATGACTCTACCAAAAATGCTGTCACCTGATAATTCAAAGCATTTCCTATATATTATTTTATAGACTCTTGCATTGGAGTTCATGGACGCAGATGATTCAGCTGCAGATCACGATGATGACGGCGACTCGGCTGAGCTACCGACGCCACTGCATAGCTACACAAAGGACACCATTGCCAACTTCAATCCGCACAAACAGGACGCACACTTTCGCACCCTGTGGGAGCAGGTGCCGCTACAGAAGCAGGAGGTGATCAAGCGCAGATAGACCCGATTCTAGTGCTATAACATAAGTTTGTGATTGACTCCAATTCGAACAACAACTCTGCTTGGACATTAGCTTAATGTTCCATAAACCTTATTAGCTTTATAATAGACATATGCAATCTATAGTATATTGGAAAAGGCCACATGAAATTAAGAATGCAATGCTGCATGGAGTGTAGGATATATAATAATGCATTCTTCAAATACTGACTACAGTATTTCATGTACAAATCGATAAGTCTTGCTGTACAATACTCAACAATGTTATTCTCAATAGTATCGGATAGCTCTAATTTTATACGAGTATATTAAACATACATAAATATATTAAACATACATAAAAACATATTATATAGTATATACATCTACATAGTAAGAAGACAGCAAGAGCAAAATCTTTACAATACTGGAATTCATCATCATTTCGAGACAGTTCTATATGCCGTAGATCAAACATAAAAACAACAATTGCTTCACTCGAAATAGCCCACAGATTGTTCAGATTTCATAGGATCGACACCATGTGCAACCCCCGCAAACGTGATCCGTATCCAAGTTGTAGTTCTTGGACTGTAAGAAACTGTTAAGGAAGAATGTGGGGGTTGGGCAAGTAGAGGGTTTCTACTGCCCCGCGCCCTTGCCACTCCCGCCGAAAAGAACGCCCCAAACACTGGTGAAAACTTTTTTATTTGCATTTTGTTTTAAGCAGTAGCAGAGGCAGCAAGCAGCAAGAGAACTTAGAAAAAGTGCGACCAATGCTGTTTATTCTCGTTCCTATTTCGCTCATGCTTTTTTCTGGTTTCTCGAGGTTTCTCGAGGTTTCTTTATTCTTCGTGTCGTTTTTTTTTTATTTTTTGTCTTTCTGTTTTGTACTTTTTGGGTTGTTTCTTCTTTGTTTTGTAGAAAAATGCACAAGTTTTATGCTTCTATAAAAGTTTTTGTGGCAAAAACTTTGCACTTGTCTTGTAGACGCCGAAAGGGTTTTACAATGATGCGCTTCAAGCGGCATAGCCTCTCGCCTTCCACCACCCGCTGCCACCCACAACTTCACTCTGCAGCCATTCACCCCTCGTCACCCAGTTGGAGCCTCGCTTAAGTGGGCGTGTCAGGCACTTAATATTTGAGACGCATATCAGAGAGTAGCGGCTAGTTATTGGTCCATTTTGTGGGTTAGCCAAAGTTTTCGGTTAACCTTAACTCGCTATTGCCCCACCCCTTGGCACCCTCACGAATGTGACATGGCGAGTGAGTCACTTAGTTAGCTACCATCCCCCCCTTCCCCCCGTCAAGAAGATGGTCATTATGGGGCACTCGTATAGCAGCTATGCATTATCATTAAAATAAATTATTAGAGTCCGGCGTAGCTGGCCAACTACGTAACAACTAAACGCATTTTGCACGTTTTTCCTGCGCAAATTTTTTACACGATTTTTACAACTTTTTTCGCCGCTTCAGCTAAGTAGACAAAAGCTTTTGCCGGACAGTGGGTGCTGGCAGCGGGAAGGGGGTGGTGAAGGGGGACGTCAGTGTAGATAAAAAGTCAACTGGGGGGAGCGGGGTGGACTGCGTTGCGCTGTGTGGCGAGTTAGAGGCTGCAGCATTTAGTTAGGGGCTGGCAAAAAGGTTGGCAAGAAATAACTTTGCATACTTTTAGGCAGCGCATGTTAAATACTAAAATACTAAATACAGACCGCAACAACAACGACAAAAGACAATAGGAGGCGTGGAAGCGGATGTGTAGTACGGGTAGGGGCAGGGGCAGAGGGAGGTTGCACGAGTGTGTGTGGTGGTGCTTGCATGCGGAGCACCACGTAATTTCTCAAGCTGCCGTTGCCTAACCACGTAAAGCATAAAATATTTGCTAGCAGTGCAGCCTCCCCCGCCTGTCCCTGCCCGTGCAGCTGATGTCCAGCTAAGGAAGGGGGTGCAGCACAAGAAAAGTATGTCTAAGAAGTTGCCAAACAAGTTGCAGCCACAGCAGTCCGCACGCTGCGACGCTGCTCATTTGAATACATGGGGCAACAACTTTAACCACGCATTAGTTACACAACAACATAAAAGCACGACACGGCACTAGCACTAGGAGCAACAGCCGGGCAAGAGGTGTACGGCAGTCGGCCAGTTGAGTCCAAGTCAAGTCAAGCCCATGCTCAGTTCCAGTTACAGTTCCAAGTCCAGGCGCAAGTCAAGTCCTTGTCGCTGACTTGCCACATTCTTCGTGCGGCCTCGGCACATGTAATTTGTAAACCAAAGCGCATAATTTACAACGAACATTTTGTTTGGTCAGACGATGCTTACAGCTGACCACGACAGACTCAGGACTCGCACTCGGACTCGGTCTCAGTCTTAGGACTCACGACGTGGCCAAGACATTGATAAGCGTGCCATGCACCCTGAGCATAGATCAAGCACTGCAGCTTGAGGTTTCCCAATGCCAGTTGAGCCAAGCATCGATCATGGATTCCCCTTCAGTAAAGGTCTAGACTGGGACTTGGAACTATTTTGATCTATCCAGTTCTTTATACCCTTTCTAACTCAATGAGTGAATCCAATGCGATCACCTCGCTCTCAATTGTAAGTATCTGGAGTGCTTAGTTGTTTCCCTCGCTTGTCTGCAAACTGAGCAGCAGCAAGACCATTTGAGGCAGTCGGCTTTGCCACGTGGCTCTCGTTGGCCCATGGAGTTGTCAAAGAGTTGTTTCGGTGGGGAGGTAAGCGAAAATACCTTGAAGCAAATTAAGTTTGTTAGTAATTAGAACACCACTAAGGACACCTGAGCGCTCTCCTGTTGCCCGACCAAGCCCCCACACCACCCCACCCCGGTCAGGCAAATTTATATGGCAGCCAAGTTGGGCGACCATCGCACTGCACAATACAACAATTAAACCCACAGCTTGGCTCCAGCTCCAGGTTCTGCTACTGCTTCAGCCTTTTGCTGTGTGCTTTTTGTTTTTGCCCCTCTTTCTATCGTCTCTTTTCTCTAGTTGTTGCTGCTGCTGATGCTGTTGTTGTCGTTGTTGTTGCTGTTCAGGTATCTTCTGTGCGAACTGTAAAGTAACAAAAGTTCCAAGTCGCCTTGTCGAAAATTCCTCAAGCTGAAAGTTGCCAACTTTGATGTCCAAGCTGCTTCCAGTCTTCAGTTACTCCTCTACCCTCAATTCCTCTACACCTTCCCTACTCACCTTCCTGCAGTCCACAAAGTATGCAACGAGGATGGCGGCATGCGTCGAGAAATGGGAAGACGATGAGTACCTGCCGCCAAGTGCATGCCTGGACAGGGGCCAGTTGCCAGTTGCCACTTGAGCAATGTGGCCAAGTGGCAAAAGTTTCTTGCCCAACCAGTTGACCTGAGCACACGCAGCCACACACACACACACGCACTGCATCAGCTTAAGAGTTAAGTACAACTCGAGCATGGTCACCCTGCCTGCCGTCTGCCTGTCATCCATTTATTTTCCTCTAATGTCCTTTGAAATCAGCATGAGATACATAAGTTTAAATACAGTTCTTATGACTATCGACGAGATTGAAAAGGTTAAGTAAAATTTATCAAGACCTTGTCAATAACCGCATCTATTAAATTTCCTTTCCCTTAATAATCTTCAGTTCATAAATTCCAGGCCTTCATCTTCAAATAGTGCACGAAAATGCTAATTAGAACTGCCAAAACAAAACTCAAACTTCAATGTAAATTAAAGTTGTGTCTTTAAGTTGTCGAAAACAGGAAATTGCCCCTCGACTTGACAACACTTTCAATGTATTAACACCAAATTAATTTCGTCTTGAGAGACAGGGAGGGAGAGACAGGGAGTGAGAGAGACAAAAACTCAGACATGTGCGGGTGTACGTGTGTGTGTGTGTGGGTGTGTGTGCGAGCAGAGGGCGATTGAATTTTAAACAAGACGGACAAATGCCGGCAATCAAGTGAAGTCATGTTAAAAGAGCAGCAAAATGAACTCGCTTGAAGAAGGCAAGTGCCGGAGGAGGGAGGCGAGGCAAGATGGAAGGACGAACCGAAAGGACGCAAGGCATTGTAACAATAATCAATATGCAGCAGTCAATAAAGGAGCGCACAGTCCTCGCCAAGGAGCAACAATTACAAGCCCACAGAAAGGACCTTGTCGAGCGTTGCGTCGGTCAGGTCAGGGAGGGAGGGAGGGGTAACTGGGGTCGGTAGTTTTGCAGTGCGTCGGTTAAATGATGTGTAATCGTCTTATGTGCACTTGAATGCCTTTTGGCTTCTAATATGGGCAGCGAGGCGACAGACAACACTGGCGACAAGGACCTGCAGGAATCGACATGAACAAGGCGAAGGGGAGGAAGAGGGGGCGAGTGGGAAAGGTGCCAGGGTCGTAGGCCAGGCACGACAAGTGGCAACGGACAAAAGGCCCTGCCGAAGCCCAGGCTGAAGCTGGAGCTAGAGCTGGAGCTGAGGCAAGGCAAGTAACCAATTCGCACACAAAAGAAAACTTTGCCATAGGCTGACCTCAAAATGCACAACGAGCGGGATTGCGGCGATGCGGAGAGAGGGGTGGGACAGAAGATGGCCAAAGGGAGAGGGCGGGGGGCACATCAGCTCGACCAGGTCCAGGCAAACTTTAATTTACAATCAATTCAGGCGTGAATAATAAACCACAAGAAACCAAACAGACTCGAGCAGAGGCCAAAGACAACGCACAAGTGAAAGTGTTGCCAACTAGCTTCAGTTTGCACCAGTCTGTGTCGCTGTGTGCGTATGTGTGTGTGTAGATGTTTTAAAATTTAGTTACAACACAACACCAAAAGTTTAGCAAGTTTCCAAACAAACAAAGCACACAAAATGCCTGCACTTTCAGCTCGAACCCAACCCCGAACTCAACCCCAACCCCAACCCCAGCCTTGGGCCTTGGGCAAACCCAACGTATCCAAACCGAACCACAATACTTCCGCTGCCAACTTCAACTTCAAGTGTCCTGTCCGGTCCCTGGTGATGTCTACGTCTGCGTCGGCATCGACTGCGTCCTTGGGCTTGGGCTATCAATATTGTTTTCCTATTAAATTGATCATTGGTCAGCAACAATTGTGGCCAAGGCGCACACAAGTGGACACTCGAGTGGCCGTTGTGCGTTGCCCGTTCCCCCACTCCCCACCCACCTTCAGTCTCCTGCTGAATACTTCCTTTGTCTGGCCGTTGAGTGGCAGCCCAAGGGAGCAGCCTGCCACGTCTGACTGGCCACTTTTGTGCATTAATTGTTCGAATCTAATGAAATTAATTGAAATGCTTGGCCGAATGCTCTGAATGTGAGTATGTGAAACTGTCTGAGTGTGTGTGTGTGTGAATACGAGTGCAAATCTGTGTGTGAATGCGAGTGTGAATACGAATGTCGATGCGACTCTGTGTGCAATGTGTGGCATGCCTCCAGCTATGCCAAGCTAGCACTTGCATTGACTGCAACCATGTTGCACCATGTGGCATGCACCCAGCTGCCTGCAGGCCACAGTTGTCAATCAATTTCTCTCACACCAGCTGCAGACTGTAGCTTTAATGCTAGAGACTCTAATCGATCGCATGCTCTTTAAAGTTATTGTTAGTTATTGCACTTTTGCCATCTCTATAACTTATGACAACTCTAACTCTTGTTTACTTAAAGTAACCCGAAAATTTCATTATCAATGGACAATAAACACAAAAGTCAATCATTAAATTTTGTCCGATAATTCCAAAGCATCAACGCGCTGTGGAACATTTCTTTATTCATTTGCTATTCAAATTTCACCGTGTAAGATCATTTAATTTGCAATGTTTTTTATAGGAATCCTTTTAAAACGTATCGATAAGGTAGCCAGGTAAGGTTAGGTTAGGTTAGGTTAGCTTAGTTAAGGTTAGCTTAGGTTAGTTTAGGTTATGTAAAGTAAGGTTTGGTAACGTAACGTTAGCTTAGGTAATGGTAGGGAAGGTTAAGTTGGGTTAGGTTAGGTTAGGTTAAGTTAGGTTAGGTTGGTTAAGGTTAGCTTAGGTCAGTTAAAGTTAGTTTGGGTTACGTAAGGTTAGGTTAGGTAAGGTAAGGTTAGGATAGGTTGCGATAGGTTAAGATAGGTTAAGTAAGGTTAGGTTAGGTTAGATTATGTTAGGTGCGATTATGTTAGGTTAGATTTAATTTGGTTAGATTAAGTTAGGTTATATTCGATTAGATAAGGTTAGGCTACGTTAGGTTGGGTTAAGTAAAGTGAGGTTAGGTAATGTTACGATAGGTTAAGTGAGGTTAAGTTAGGTAATGTAAGGTTATGTTCGTTTAGGTTAGAAGTCGTTTAATAATCGTTTAGTGTTGATTAGGCTAAATAAGGTTTAATTTCATTAAGTCACACTAGGGAAGGCAAGATTAGGAGTCTATTAACAATCGTTTATCGACTAACTCAATGTATGAAGTAGATATTGGCCGAAAAACCTTTGATCTTTTAGTTCTGAACTGAAAATCGCAATCGTTTATTGAAGAATATCTGCAATGCCCAAGGCACTTGGGCAGGAGTTTCCCTGCTCAGTCTGGGGAGAAGAGCCTCTCCACATCTGCACATGCAGCGCAGCATGAAGTGGCAGCCAAACTCAACTCAATTATGCACAATTACAGACACAAACAGAGCAAGTGCCAAGCGGAGGCACGAGGTGTGTGGGACATGCATGCTCTGCCTGCTGCTATTCCGCCGGCTCCTGCTCCTGCTCCTGTTCCTGCTCGTGTTCCTGCGCTGCCTGCGCCTATTTAATAGCCAACGACCTTAATAGGAGCCACCAGGCAACTTAACTGTGCATCCCAATGATGATGCTGCTGCTGCTGCAGCTGGCAGTGGCGTCTCCTTTTTTTTCTTGTTGTTGTTGGGCATTTTGCTGTCTTTTTTCGGGTGCCTCGCCGCCAGTTGGAGGCAGCGAGGGGTGCTTAAATTGCATGCATAGCTCATTGCTTGCCACTCGACGTGCGGCTGAAGTGCGCGCTACTGCGGGCTGGCAGAGTGTGGCAGTGAGGCACTGTGGGAGCAGGGGGAGCAAGGCGTGGCACACTCGTGGCGACTGCTGTCAAAATGCCATTGAATTGCTTAAATACTTTGGATATGTGTGGCGTCGTCGTCGTCGTCGTCGTTGTCCTTGTCCGCTTAATGGCTGGCTGCCACGTTTTTTGGTTGCCATGTGGAAGCTGCCGCCGGCAACGATGATGCAACACATGCCAATGGCAGGGCATGAATAAACGGCCTGCCGAATGAATGCAGGCCTCGTATGAATGAATGAACGAACGAATGAATGAGCCGGCGATATGAAGTGCAATCAATGCAAAAATGTCTGCTTCAAGTGTTCAACGAGCTGAGGGGCCGACAGACAGACAGACAGACAGACAGACATGCAGCAGATGCAGCCAGAGATATATTTCTGCTTCTCTCTCTCTCTCTCTCTCTCTGCCTCACTTACCTACTCACTCTCTGGCTCATCATGTCTCCGTGTGTGTGTGTTTAGGTGCGTCGGTGTGAAAGGATTATTCACACACTATTGATTTCAAATTGAGTTGACTTCAAATCCGTCTGAATTGACAGGCAGCCAGCCAGCTGAGGCAGCCATCCACAGCACATGGCAACGCCACATGCCTGCATGTGTGTGTGTGTGTGTGCGTGTGCGTGAGTGCTTGCGAAACCGGAAGTTGACTAATGAATTTAATTTGCAGTGGGTGTTGAAGCAAATAGAGCGACAAACAGATACGCAGCACGAGCTGGCTTGGCACCAAGGCAGGCAAGCGAGCACTCGGAGGGAAGGAGCTGGTGGCTATTAGCTGATGCTGTTGCTGTTGCTGGAGCAGCTGCGGCTGTTGCCGGAGTTGAGGGCGCCATTGACTGACTGCTGATTGACTGCGCCTGTAAGTAGGCAGTAGACTTTTTGTTTGCCAGCTATGAGAGAAAGAGGCAGTCAAAGAAAATGAGAGAGAGAGACAGAGAGAGAGAGTTGCAAAGCCTTAGCCCCAAATGCATTTTGAATGCCAGCAGTTACACAACAATGCAAAGCAGGTTTTGCAGAGCAGATAATAACTATATGTTGATAGTTGGCAACTTGGAACAGAGCAGGCAGTTGCAATATGGCAAGTTTCTTTCTTTACAAATAGAGAGAAAAGGGCAGGCAGATAAAGTTTAAATTTTAATTTTTATATTTAATTTTAATTTAAATAAAATAAAATATTATTTATTTAATTCATTTACATTTCATTACATTCATTCAGTTAAAAAAATTATTGATGTAACAATTTTAATTCTTAATTTTTATTATAAACTCTTTTCCCAGTCGACTGCCATTAGTTGCATTAAATAAATAAATAATTAAATTATTAACAAATCTGAAACAGAAAGCACTAAATTTGTCTTACCTTCACCTATCTTCACTTTACTTGTTTAAATAAGAAACAAAATTGAATTAATATGAAAGCAACAAAATTAACTTCATATCATGGTATAATTTAATATTTAAGAGCTATACTCGCAGTCTATTTGAAAAGTGTTAGACAGAATTTAAATCTCAAGTCTCTCTAGTAAGAAAATTATAGTAATATAATGTGATACACGATTGTTGTTTACAATGTTCTCTGAATTCGTCGGTTGTGATTTATCATCGAGTAGGCTCTGCCTTGACTGCCCCATGTGAACATGTTTCTCAGTTTCAGTTAGCCAGTTTTACTTCGGTTTTTGTTCGCTAAACATACACACACAACAATTATTGTAAAAACCCTTTTTAGTTATATTAATTAATCGTGCGTCTAGTTTCGTGTTTATGTGTCTGTTCCGCTACCCGTAATATCTGCTTGCACATGAGTATTTATGTCAATATTAGTACATGTGTGTAGATGTATAGCTGTAAAGTGTGCAAGATCCACCGTCCCATCCCGCCAACCCCGCACGATGAATAGTTATATGGACACCGTCAGGCGCAGCCTGAAAGGCATCTTCTGGTCGCTGGGCATGGCATCCACAATGACCGGCAGCCTGGCCCTGAACATTGGCAATCAACTGTACGGCACGCTGATGCTGCTGAAGGCGCAGATGCTGAGTCACGCTGTCGATTGGACAACAATCAAGGCAACTCAGGTGGTCCGGGAGTCGGCAAGCCCAAGGCAATCGACGCAATCAATGCAGGACTCAAGGTATCTGTCGAACCAGCTGCGTTTGCTGAGCGTTGTGTGCGGCTTTGCCAAGGACACGCACCTGTATCCCAACTACTGCCGCGGCCAGTTCGGCGAGGATGCCTGGTTCAAGACCTCCACGGCGAGCGCCGACACGCTGGGCGTGGCCGATGGCGTGGGTGGCTGGCGTATGTACGACATCGATCCGGGAAAATTCAGTTGGTTCCTGATGCGTTCGTGTGAGCGTATCACACACAGCGTGGAGTACGATGCCACACAGCCGGCACAGCTGCTGGCCCGTGCCTACTGCAATCTGCTGGAGCAGAAGCAACCCATACTGGGCAGCTCCACGGCCTGCGTGCTGGCACTGCATCGCAACAGCCACACGCTGTATGCGGCCAACATCGGGGACAGCGGTCTGCTGGTGATCCGCGACGGTTTCATTGTCTGTCGATCGATGGAGCAGCAGCATCAGTTCAATACGCCATATCAGCTAGCTGTGCCGCCGCCGGGACACGCCCTGAATGTGCTCACCGACGGGCCGGAGTCTGCTGCCCTCCTGCAATTCGATGTGGAATGCGGCGACATTGTGGTGCTGGCCACCGACGGAGTGTACGACAATGTGCCCGATGAGATGTTGCTGCACATGCTCAGCCCGGCGAGTGGCATTGCCGATCCCGTCAAGCTGCAGATGTACGCGAATTCGGTGGCCCTCATGGCGCGCTCGCTCAGCTTCAGTCCCACCTACAACTCGCCCTTCAGTCAGCATGCGAAGCGGCATAACATCGATGCACCCGGTGGCAAACCCGACGACATTACCATTATACTGGCGAGTGTCATCTAGCTGCATATGTGTGTGCGTGTGTGGTGTATATGCTGTGTATATATGTATATATATATATCTATGTATATGTGATGTATGGCCAATCGAAGAAATAGTAATGGGCGGCTGCCACCCGCCCCTCGCTGGATCACCACAACTCCGCATCGCACTTTGCCAACCTTCCGGACCTGCGCAATCACTGGCAGCTGAGCACAGCCTACTTTCTACTGATCCGGAAGTCAAGCGTTGTGGACAATTGCCAGTGAGTACTGCCGGTCAGCACCACCAGGCCTCCTTATGGACTCCATATGAATCTTGCCACTATTGTACAATGAATGATTGTCAGCACACACACACATATGCGAACCCCTACATACAGACATGCACAACACACACACAACACACCCATGTACCGTGAGCTACCCCATCCCATCCCAGTCCATTTACAATACGAACCACAACACAATAACAATCACACTCACAACAATCAATTGATCACATTTTCTACTAAATTAATGTTTGCATATCCTTGCTGGATTAAAGTGTTCCATTGTCTTGGAAAACAAAGCGTAGTATGCAGTTTTGCTTAGATGGGAAGAAATGATCTGCAATGGGCAGCAACCTTAATCCTCGACTACAGAGAAGAGAGGCTCATGTATCGTTGAGCTTGTTATAATTCTCTATGCTTTAAGTGGGTGTCAAATTGATTAGTTTTTCTCCTGAGAGTATCAATTGAGATTCTTGCAATATCTCGTCAGAAAGTAAAGAATATATTGTAGTAGGCAATGTATAGTAATCTTTATTTATTACAGTAGGCAATACATATTAATGTTAATTTTTTTATTCTTTTCTCGTACTGACGCTTAGAGATCAAAATTCTTACTTGACAGCTTTTATTTATCGTACATCGCATTGGATATATCGATATTATACATCGTTACTTTAATTTACAATAGATCGATATCAAACAGCTGCTATTCTGTACGATAGTTATGTTAATACAATATATGTTAACCTTGCTATGTTATTTACACCTATTACAATATGAAGGTAGGAAGTTAGCTTTCTTATAAGTAAAAGCAGATAACCTTAGCCTTAAATGCGAACTACCCGTTGAGAGCTTAAGTTACCTCCTTAAAATAAGGATACTATAAACCCAAGCAAATATGACTTGTGTGTGTGCTCCCTTTAAGTGGCACCTTTATATATTTGCTCTTCAAACTTCTGCCCCATCTTCGTTCCTTCTCCTGCCTCAATACCAAATGACATTCCACAACTAGACTAGAATTCAGCTTGTTGCCGTTGTTTCTGTTGTTGTTGTTGTTGTTGATGTCGGCTTAATTGAAAAATGTTGCCTGCTTCATGTCAACATTTTGATTTCCAATATGTTGTCCGCCACATGAATCCGCGGCCCTCGCACTGCCTCTCCCAGGGGCGGGCGCATTATAAATGGGGCGCGCCCAGCACAAAATTTTTGGCTTAAAATTTCACACGTTTGGCGGCGACATATGTCGCCTCCACTGCGCGTCTGGGGGAAAGGGAGTAGTAGAGAGGGGAAGGAGAAATGGAAAGGGAGCAGGACGTAGAGTGGCCCACAGTGGCCCGGCCCGGTTTAACCACTTCCGCACAGAGCACAGCACAGCACAGCCGTCAAATGCAGAGACTGCTGGCGTCTGTTCCCCCTCCCCAACGCTCTTCCTCTCGTCTGCCCCCCTGTGCCGCCAATGACATTTACCGTTAGCATATCAATAACACACGCTGCGCCGCAGACCGGACTCATAAAATATGGCAACGGCAAGGGCAGTGGCAGCCTCTGCCCGTCAACCTGCAGGGCCCACGGAACGTGACGCGTGATGCCGCACAGTCCAACCCAGGCACAACCCTCCTCCCCCTCCTACTGCTTGCCTAGGTGTGCCGTAGGACTGTGGCAATGTTGCCGAATGGCCGCGACCAGTTTGATTTTGCATTTCATGCAAATTTTTGGCGGCAGACCTCGACGATGACAGCGAAGGACACTGCGCACACAGGCGACAAAGGATGAGCGGGGGAGGGGGGATGGGAAGAAGTGGAGCACGGCATGGACGGATGAAACGTGGAACACTGTCGCATCATCGGAAATGAATCATTTGCTTCGTTTGTCGGCATCCGCTTGGCGCTTATTTCCGTTGCGTCGCTCGTTTTTGGCCTAAACCAGCGCACGGACGAGGGCAGGGAGAGAGAAGAAGAGAGGGAGAGTGAGAGAGAGAGAGAAAGAGAGAGAGAAACTGGACTGGAGGCCTGACATGTGTGCGCGGCACGCTTCCGTGACGGAACACGCAGTCAAAAAATACAGCAAATTGTGTGCGGGCGGGAGGGGGTGGTGTGCTTGGAGTGGGGCAGGGGCTATTACAGGTAGTAGCATTTTTACAGCGTTGCCATTGACACCTGCCGTAGTGCGAAACACCCGAACCGGTAGCGGGCACCGGGAGAGCACACTGGAGCGACAAATACTGACAACATGATGAATGTTCGCGACTGTTTTAGAGGAAGTCGCTGAATATTTAGATACGATATATATGAATGTACGAGTAACATATATGAACATATAATATTCTTAGCTATGACTATGTTTGATCAAGATAATATAATAATAATAGTTTATGTATTTCTGTATAATAAACATAAGTTGCTTACACAAAAACCACAAGCCGAAATGGAGCAAGATAGAAAACTTTGTAGACACTACTGTTAAACCTGCCCAAGCAGAGCCTTAGCCCTTGTTGTAAATGTTTGTCTTTAAATTAAGTATATAATATATTCTCAAAAAATGTCATTTAATGAAGAAACCTTATACTTATTACATCTTTATTATTTAACGTTTTATATTGGACCCTTTCGATTGATAATACTGTTAACTACTTCGCAATTAATACACTCATTACCCATAGGAAAGAACGATATTATAACTCGCTCGACGTTAAGAGGCCTCTGTCAGGCGAGGCCCTTATGCACCGCACACTCTGAACATGCCTAGCTAAGGTCCCGCTGCCCCTTTTCACTTCTGATTACGATAAAAATATCGACGAGAATAAAAAATACAATCAAAACTTAAGAGAACATAACATTTTAATAATATTTCTTTCATTCTGCTAAAAATGAATATTAAATTTTATTTGTAAAGTATACTTCAGTTCGTATCATAAGTATTAACTGTGAAAGACTTACTAAATATATATTTCGATAAGAAATGAAATACATTGTTAAGGGGATAAATAATGCTTTATATTTTATATAAATGAACTAACCCTTCATGGATCTACTTTGATCAGTGACTGAAACTATTTCCAAGCTTATTTCAGTATTATATTCATCTATCTGAAATTAAATCGCAAACAAATATTACAGAAATCGAAAATCCACATCGTTATAGGCATATATTTCATTGCGTTGTACCAATTTCAATTAGATATTTACCCATATTGTTCTTCACAAGGCTCTTTGCTTAGGTAGGCACTCGCAGCCTCCACTTGCTTTATCCCTTCTGCTCTGACCAGCTGTCCATCCGCCTGACTATCCGTCTGTCCGTCTATCCGTCTGTCTGTCTGTCTGTCTGTTTGTCCCTTCTGCTGCTCGTCGAGCCATCCATGCGTTTGTCCACACTCATTTGAGTCCCGCATAAATCAATTGCACTTGTCATCAACTCAATTAATTTTTGGCAAACAAAGTGCAGTAAATCAATTGCTTTGGCAGCTCGCCCCGTTGACCAGGCCAGGCCAGGGCAGTCCGCTCTGCTCCTACCCCTGCCTCGCCCCTGTCTGCCCGTAGAGGACTCTGCTGGCTTCGTTGTTTGTTATTCTTTTTTCTTCTGCTTTCGGCTTTTTGTTCCCTTTCGACGTTTGTCATTGGCATTTTTTGTCACCCGACGAAGTTTTGTCTGTTTTTTTTTCTTGTATTTGCCGCTGCACTCGCTGGCCACGGCATACCAGACAGAGGGAAGAAGGGGGACTGCCGCCTGTCGACTGTCCATTTTATGAGCCGCCTCCGCCCCCCCTTGTGCATGTTGACACTGTATCAAATGGGGTTAAAAAGTGATTAAAGTAGGTTTGGCAAATGTCAACAATGTTTACGCCGTGGCCATTGCATGGCCTGCTGCGGGTGCTGCACGGTGCTGCAGGGGGCAAGGGGGAGGGGAGGAAGCAAGGGTCAATGGGTGAAGGTGGCGTGGTTATCTGCTTGCCAGAGGCTTAGGCGTGTAACTGTCGTCGTGCGAGTGCGCTTGACGTTTCGGTATGCAGACCGCCAGAATGGAACTGCCCTGTTACCCCTCTCCCCTCCCTTACCCTCTCTCATCTCCTCACCGCTCTGCCTACCCCTCTACTGAGCAGTGGCATTCAATGGGCGCGACATTCGTTTGGCTGCTCGATTCGATTTGCAATTTTTTACGTCACAGCAGCAAACACTCCCACACGGCCACTTCCCCCTCCCCGCCACTCCCTCACTGCCTGCACCATGTCGCACATCGATACAGTCCATGCAGCGACCCGTTGCCCATAGACAGCCTTAAATTATGCAACTTTTTCTATTTTACTCGCGCAAATTGAATTTATGCATTCGCATTCCAGGCGGAAAAAGAGCAGAAGGAGGACAGAACGAGAGGGAAGAGGATAAGGAGGAATACGGAAAACCATCTGCAAGTGACATGCTCAAGCATTGATATGGCTATCATGATGATGATGATGGTACTGCGCTCAATATTATAGGATAAGTTGCAAACTGTTTTATGAATCCTGCCAAAGGGAAAAGGGGATCGTCCACTTGTAGTCAAGTTGTGTCAAAGCCTTTGCGTAATCCGACATGAACATCATGTTCCAGCCAGCCACGAAACTGCAACTCAAACTCGTCTTGCAGTTGGAATCGGAGTGGGAATCGCAGTTGGAGTTGGAGTTGCCAGGCTGGTCCGGCATTTTGGTCATACGTCATGCTTGGGCAGGCGATTTATTCTCTTAAAAGTGTTGCGTAACTTGCAAATGCAACTGCAAACAGTAATGGCAGGGAGAGAGGGAGAGGGAGGCACGCTGTGTCACCCTGTGCATATATCTATATACAGTAAATAAGACACACCCACATATATAAATTACCTTTTGATAAATCTCAGTCGTCTGCTTGGCAAAATGCAAAACATATAGAAAAATGAAAGAGAAAGAGGTGGCAACCCTGGCTGCAGCAACGGCTTGTGCAACGACACACAGTGTCGCACTCGAGAAATCTTTTCGAACGTAAATCAATCCGTGCAGCTACATCATCGTCCGACTGCGTTTGCAGTCGCAGTCGACGCTGGCGCTGACGCTGACGCTGAAGCTGACTCTGTTCCGGCACAGCATGAGCCAGGGTTGCCACACACAAACACACAGACACACACACAGAGAAGGACGTCAGCAATTGCTTTTCTTGATTGTTTTGTGTGAGCCAGTTGTGCTTGGGGCCCGACCCTATCGAAATGTAAATTCAACTTGTAGTTGCACAGGAAGAGAATAGAGAGACAGAGAGAGAGAGAGAGGGGGGGAGAGCGGGTGGCAGCTCTGACAAAACGAAACTCCACAAAAGCGATAACGACACTCATCATCAACCAAAGTCGGATTTGCCAGCGCCTTTACCCTTTCATCTTGCATGCAACCAACTCTCTCTCTCTCTCTTTCTCTCTCTGTCCATGTCTCCCTCTCGCTCTTGCGCAGAGTTGCCATCTCTGTCTCTGCTTGCATTTCAAAAACGCAATTTTTGGTCGTGCAGTTGCTTCTTGCCAGAACTTCCATTGCGATGTGTTCAGCAATTTCGTTTACTTTGACCCCGGCATCCAAAGTAGAAAGATGACCAGCTAGTGCAGCTACTGCCCTGACTGCCTTCCATCTCTCTCTTTGCCTCCCTCTCTGCCCCCTCTCTCTGCTGCTGTTGCTGTGCATTTTCCGTTTTCGTTTACGCATCGTTTGAAATTTCTATGAATTGTAGATGCAATCGGGCCAGTCCGTGGCCCGGCTAAGACTCATGTGTTACAGTCACAGTTGCACAGATACTCCAGTTAGCCCTGCTGCTGCCCCTCCCCTCAACCCTTCCCTCCAGACTGGCTGTTCCGTTCCGTTTGGAGTGCATTTCACTTGCAGCGTAGCCAGTGCATTTGGTAAGCTCCAGACGAAGGCAAAGTTGACGATTCTGTGCTGCTGCGGCCTGCGGCACCAAATTGAAAACGCACCCCGCCGCCGCCTCTTGGCAAGAAACAACAGTGCAACAAATCCGTAACAAGGAACAGAGGAGCAACAGCAACGGGACAACAGAAAAACAGAGAAGAAAAAAAAGAAAACAGGAGCAATGCCTGCAGTTGCCCGTCGAGCAAGGATTACACAATGCGAGAGAACGTCGAGTTGAATGCCGGACTAGGAACGGGACTGTAACGGTGACTGGAACAGGGACTGGGACTGTGAGTGGGACTGTGAGTGGGACTGTGAGTGGGACTGAGACTGGGACTGGTACCGGGCCGGGGCCAATCTTTCATGACGAAACAAATATCCTCATAATTCAACAGGAAAATTGCCTCGCCTGGTTGCATGGCTGGAGGAGATTCGTAGGCCTCTCCTAAAGGCCTAGAGGCCTATGGGCCCCCGTACGTACATCGTTTGTTACCACTCCCCCTTCTACCTCCTGCCTCTAGCCGTCTCGCTCTTTTGCCTTTGTTGGTTTTCGGTGATTTGCTTTGTCAGTGACAAAAATAATAACAGCCCAGTCCGCCTCGAGCCATGGCCCAAGCAGTGGCTCTTATTCATGTCCAGGACCCCGGCTCCATATGTCAAGTGCCTGCCTGGGCCATGCACTAGGTAGAGCCCCGCTTGCCGTGTACCCGTGTGTCCCTGTGTGTGTCTCTGTGTGGGGAGGGGGAGTGGCAACTGGGCGGCTACGGCCTGCTGGCCATTTTTAATTACCACAATTTGAATTGCTTAAATAACTATTTGGATAACAATCAGTTGCCGTATGCGTCGTGCAACATCAAAGCCAAAACTGCCTGGGCGTGCCACACCCACACTCAGACACACACACACACACACGTTGCACACCCCTGACAAAAGAGACAAAGCCCTGTTCCTTCTCTCGAGCTTAGCTCAGGCACTTTACAGATGCCATCGAGGTCAGACCACCAACACACACACATTCACTCACACACGCACACACACACTAGAATCGCTTCTATTTAACTAATTTATTTGCTAGCCATATAACGCATTCATATCGGGCATTATTCATATTTTTTAAAGTTTATCAAAGTCTTCTTTTCATAATCAGTGCAATAATTACAGCACAAAGTTTTTAATAATTCTATGTGTGATTATTTATTTATTTAATTTATTTATAGTCGAACTATGGTCAGTTTAAAAGTAAACCAGTAAGAAAAGCAACAGTCGCGCAAAACGCGACAGTGGGATACCCTTCGACCTATGTTCCCGTGTAGTTTAATTTGTTAAATTCATACACATATGCATATGCACATGCTTTGAAATTAATCCCGACAGATGGCGCTCGCGCTTCGCGCTCGCCCGCCTCTCTTGTTAGCTGACAGAAGCACTTGGTGTTATGCTCATACTTTCTTAAATAACTTTTGTGATTATTGTCCGATCGGATTGTAATTTGGTGAATACGTAGATATTTTAATCAGCTTACTTTATGCCAAATTACAAAATTGTATCTTTCATATGCCGCTTACAAATTGAGTTCAAAAATTAAATTATTGATTTACGGGGACGGTGGGCGTGGCACCTAACATTTGAAATAAACTTGATCTGCTTATAGTACACAGGAGTCTTCCTGCCAAATTTGGTAACTCTAGCTTTTATAATAGCTGAGATCTGTGCGTTCACACAGACAGACGGACAGACAGACAGACAGACAGACATGGCTCAATCGACTCGGCTTGTGATCCTGAGCAAGAATATATATACTTTATGGGGTCTCCGACGCCTCCTTCTGCCTGTTACATACATTTGCACAAAGTTAGTATACCCTTTTTGACCATTTTCAATGGTCGAAGGGTATAAAAAAACTATTAATAGTTATTATTTTTTATTTTATAGTCGACTAAGGTTAGTCGACTGTTTAAAAGTAAGAAAAAACAATTAATTAATAATTTTAAATTTAAAGTAAAATCTTAACTGTGAAGAAAAATTTAAAATGAAGAAAATTTAATTGAATTAAATTTAAGTTTTAAATTGAAATATTTAACTTAGAATAATTTAAAGTTGAAAGTAACATCTTAAGTGTGAAAAGAAGGAAATTAATTGAATTGAATTGATTAATTAAGTAGGCGAGCTTTCTACTTTCTTTGCTTAAAAGTTCTACATCTTCATAGGTTAATAGAGAAAGATTGAAATTCATCTTGTTAATCTCTGCAGTTCCAATGAGGCTGGCAGTAAAACCTTTTAAGAATGATCTTAATACTTAATGTAGTAGGGCAGGGTTCACACTGTTAATAGAGTTACACTTAAGTTAACTGATATACACATATATAAATGTAGACTTTAATATAGTTTATTGAATATTATTAGACGTTTAACATATAGTTTTATATGTTTGAATAATACATAAATGAATGGATTTAATTAATTTTAACAACGTGTGTCTTTCAACATAAACTTTTCTGTCTTTTCACGGCGACAACTTGCAGACAACGACTGCTTCCTTCTTCTTCTCCTTCTTCCTCCTCTCTTTTGTTAAGAGCCAAAGCTGCCCACTCTTGTTAATTGCCAGGGCTGCCAACTCTTCTGACATCTTGCATGTTACTTTAGCTATTGCTAGTATGTATCGATATGTAGCTTTAGATACATGATTCCATGCATATGGAATACGGAATACGCAACGTAGTAAAATAGTTTAGTAAATCAAAAAGACATTGACTTTAACTTTACATAATTTGTTATTAGGTATTATGTGTACTTTATTTACAATATATACATTTATTATTTTACTTTAGTTTATTTACTTTATTTACACTTCAAAACTTAAGATCCAAATGCGTTGCCCAGCTGCAAATCAATCTTTGTCTACAGCAGATCACACTTAGTAAACCTTCTGCTAACTTTAAAGTGCAGCACATTGTCTGATCATGCTGCCTGCTTGCCTTACTACCCAGTCAATATATCAATTCATCTATAAGAAACGCATATCCTATCATCCCCATACCCGCACCAACATTAGCTGCAATAATCTGGCAAGAAAGCAATGCAGGCATCGCGTCTTGAGCTGGGGAAGAATAAACATTTCTTTGGCATTGATTTAAATGCGGCCTAAACAAACTTTGGCCATCGCGTATTTCCATTCCTCATTTCCCCTGCCTCGTTCCGCGTCCCTCGTCCCTTGTCCGTCTGTCTGTCCGTTGGTCGTCTCGCTCGTTTGTCTCATAAATAATCAACCAATTATTTTGCTGTCAATTTCAACACGGCCGGCGAAAACGCAATGCCAACGCCTACCCGAGTGCAGGACGAGGCCCAGCACGGCACGGCACGGCTCAGCACGGCGAAGACGGTGTGGGGGGGACATGCAACCCATGCTGGGCAGAGGCAATGTCTTCGTCTGTGCGGACACGCAACACGGCATCGCGGCGCAATAAATTTTGGCTGCAGCGCCAAGAAATCCAAGTCAATGCACACACAAAGGACGACGGCAGCGAAGTCTGTTGAATTTGTCCAAGTACCAAAAGGGACGAAGACGGCAGTCGGCACTTAAAGCCTTCTATGTGTCTGTCTCTCTCTCTCTCTTTCCCTGTCTCTCACTTTGTCTTTCTCTGTCTCTCCCTCTTTCTCTCTGTGTGTATGTCGTCGCTTGCCTCATGCCGCGATTCGATTTCACGGCCGTATATCATTGCGTTTTCAGTTACACTGCTCAACAACGTCGCACTGCCAAACCCCCCTCCCCCTTCCTGCTACTCCCTTCCCCCTTGCCTGTACTTATAGCTGCCTTTCTTTTCATTTCTTTGGCTTTGCTTTGCCTGAGCTCCATTCAGGCACATTCTTCTATGGACACTTTTTTTGCACGCAGCGCACGCACCGGGCGGAAGTCCTTTAGCAGATTATCTGCACAGGCTAGAGCAGAGTGCAGAGAGTGAGAGGGGAAAGGGGGGAGGCAGGCCTGCGCGCCGCATAGATTTGTAATTGAAGGGCGTGTTCGCTGCTCTGCCCCAGTGCTGGAACCACTTGACGGCGACTGTCTACTTCATTGCATTCTTTTTTACCCCCCCCCCATCCCCCTCTCTCTCTCTCTCTTGCCCTCTCTCTGTGTTTGTCTAGCTGTCGGCAAACGGAAGGGGCCATTAAGTGATGCCAATGATTAAGAACGGAAGTATAGATTTAGAGCTTCTGCAGCAGCCTCGCCAACTGTGGCTAATCGATGGGCAATGGCCAAGCCTAATGGCATTTGCTCATAAATCACTGTGTTCTCGCTCTCGATGCTACAACTAAATACAGGAAGACACACACTCTCACACACACACACAACACACACTGCTTTACACACACGCTGCCACACGCGGAAGTTTTCACGTCGCTGATCTGAGCTTGGTTATTCAAAAGCAACGCAATACCAGCGCGACTTTTGACTTTCAGTGTGTAAGCTAGAGTGTGTAAGCTAGAGTGTGTGTGTGTGTGTACTAGTGTGTGTGCGTGTGTGTGCAGTGGAGTGAGGGTCGCTGCAAATGTTTGCCAACTGGCAATGAAATGAAACAATAAACGTAAATAACTTTCAATTGAATAGTTTTGTGGTGGCAAATTTACGTACGCCATGACGCCAAAAAGCCCCGGCAAAGGCATCCAGTCAGCCGGGCAGCCAAGCCCGGGCTATAAAATGGACGAGGCAGACGCTGGGCAGGGTGAGGGGAAGCGGGCACGACATTGCGGGCTGCGCCATTAGCAGTGCCCCATGCATGTGACATTTTTGCAAATGTCCCTCTTTGTGTGTGTGTGTGCCAGTGTGTGTGTGTGTGTATGTTGATTGTAATTTTGTAATTTTCCGAGTTTATTATCTGTCAACATTATCACACACACAGACACACACACACACAGAGAGAGGGGGATAGAGAGAGAGGACCATTTGGTACGCGTAACTGTGCAGCAGTTAAACACGCAGCCCCAACCCTTTTGTCTTTTCGGCGAGGGGCGGACCGAGCCCTGCTCAAGTGTGTCCGCTGCCCAAATGGTGCTCGGCACCGGGGTGGGGGTCGGGGCCGGAGAATAAAATGTTTGCCGCCGCCATCGCTCTTATCTTGTCTCGCATAAAACGCAACAACACCAAATAAACTCATCGAATTTCTGTTGTTAATTGAAATAAAACTATTTTAAGTGTGCGAATGTGTGTGTGTGTGTGACTATATGGAACCCAAACAGTCCTGTTTCCAGCTTCAACTGCCCCTTCAGCATGCGATGCCAACAGTGTGACTCCATTTGTATCCGAGCCTTGTGCCCGAAATGCGAATGAAAACGATTTGTACGCGCTGAGTTTATTAAATAATTCGCTCCACAAGAAGCTTTAAAGTTCATTCATTTCAGCTCTCTGATGAATCTGGCAAACAGCTTTACTCTTCTATATGATTTCTTCTTATATCTATTGTATAACTTCCCTGAAAACACAAGGTACATAAGTTTTATCAACATAAGAATCTTTATGTTCATGTTTCTGCTTTTAAGTTTTCCCAATTAAGGAACTTGTAAAACATTTATATAACGAAAACATTATATATTATATTAAACATTGCAGATTGAGTAGTTAATCGATAAGGAGTTGGAAAATTGATATCAAAATTGATAGAACTATAAGCTTTCGAGTAAAATCATACGAATATTTTATTCTTTTCTATTCTCATTTCCAGTCTTCTTCGTCAACTTAAACTATCCGCAGCCTAAAAACTTTCCAACTACTTCCTTACATAACTGATCTCTTCAAACAGCTTTTAACTTCGTTAACCTGAAAGCTTTCCAACAATTTCCTTAATAGGCTGATCTCTTCGGGCAGCTTTTTACTTTGGTTTCTTAAGTTTTCCCCAGCGTGAAAGCTTTCCAACTACTTTCGATCATAGCTAATCACTTCGGGCAGCTTTTAACTTTGGTTACTTAAGCTTTTTCCAAGCCTGAAAGCTTTCCAACTGCTTCCTACGTTGCTTGATCTCTTGGGGCAATTTTTCAACTTGATTGATAGCTTGATCTGATAGCTTTTGACATTTGCAGAGCTTTCGCTTATTCAATTCGCAGCGGTTCTTATTCTTCTGCACTTTCTTTCCCACTGCTCTCGTTCTCTTCTCACACTTCTTATTCTGCTGTAGAAAACCGAAATCCGAAGCTTACCAACTGAGCTGCGACTCGCATAACAGAAACGTGGAAAAAACTTTTGGCATACTAAGTAAAAGCCACTTAAACAACAACAGAAGAGCACAAAAACCAAAGCCAGAGAGGGGGAGGGAGAGAGAGAGAGAGGGGGGGGGGAGTGGCGAAGAAAAGAGCAACAGACACATACACGAAACTCATAAAAATGCTTTGTGGTTGGCATTTTTTATTGTGCAGCTCGACGAGCTTTTTGTGGCAAGCTCATCGTGAGGTCCTGCCTGCCCCAGGACCCACTCTCCCCCCCCTCTGAAGTCGCACTCATACGTTGTGCTTTAACTTTTTGCACCGCTTTGCCTTTCCTGCTGTTGTTGTTGCTGTGTAAACTTTACAAAGCATTAACACCTCATACAAGATGAAACGACGACGCTGAGAACGAAGTGGAGACAAAGCGGAGCACAAACCTACCCAGCAGAGATGGGAGGGGGGAGTGTGGGGCAGCTTCAATGGGAGCTACAAAGGGCAAAAGCAAAGCACAAAATCTAGTTAAAAGCTGCAGAGAAACTGACAAAAGTCGAAGCTGAAAAACTCAAGAACTCAAATATCGTATGTCACGTCACAGCGCAGGCAGCCAGCCAATGGCCGGCAGGTGGCGCACAAGTGCACGTACCGAACGTAAACGAAACGGCAGGAAGAAGGGAGAGGAGGGGATGAAGAGGGGAAGGGGGAGCATTACGACAATTCGTATGACATTCGAGTAACTTCTTTAACAACTCGCACACTTAACTTAACTTGACGCGACTCCAGGCGCCTCGACTCAATTTGACGGGACTCATTTAGCTGTCAATGCTCAACCCTCACTTATTTACAATCCACCTCCCTTCCTCCCCCCGTCTCTCGCTCCTATACAATGTCTGCCCAAGTCAAACTTCATTCGATTCAATTAAACATGCGCGAAATTTTGGAGCAACTTTTGTTGTTGTTGGCCGACAAATTTCATGGCCCCATTGCTTAATTGTTGCAAATTATCAATTCAAATCACGTTAAGATCTTCCCCTGGGGAGAGGGGGGAGGGTGGGCAGAGAGAGAGAGAGAAGGAAAAAGAATTATCATGCAGCACGCTTAAATGGCTTTTCAATTAGATTATGTCATTCAAGGCAATGACAAGCGACGTCCAGCCACACCCCCTACCCTCCCACCCCCTCCCCCACCCACACCACATGAAGCGTATCAATTTCCGTTAAGGAATTTGTCGGAGAACAAGCTGGGACCGCCCTAAGCTGCCTGAAAATAAAAACAACACAAACAAGTCGAGTTCATTAATTTTGTGTGAGGCGCAACAATTAACACGAAGCCGAAGCGAGCCACGTAACGAACAACAGCAAAACGATGAAATAAAATGAAAAAAGAAAAACAATATTCAACAACAATATGCCTGCCAGTCCTTCTCCCTCTCCTCCTCTCTCTCTCTCCCCTCTGGGCTACAGCTTCCTCATCCTCTCTATAAACGTGACGCTGCTAATTAAGTTGACGCATTTGCTGCCTGGCTGACTGGGCCGTTATTTTACTTTGTAGCAGCCTCTGCCCCGCCCCCTGACCCTCTGCGTATGCCTCGCGGGAAGCCAGAACAGAATGTGGCAGAACCAGGAGGGAGGGGGGGGGGAGGACTGGCAACAGGAGGGGGGAACGTCTTGTGGTAAGCTTAGGAAATTTGCATGGTTGATTTGGTGTTAACTTCGAGACGAAGCAGAAAGCAGCAGAAGCAGAAGAGGGGCGCACAGATAGCTGTGGTGCGGAGGTTTGGGGGGGCACAGGTAAACAACAGGTGGCAAAATGCGTGAGGATTGCGGCATGGCTTATCATCGCCCAGAGTCCACAGATGAAAATTACGTAAAGCCGAAGAAGAAAACAAGCCAAACTTAAACATAATCAATAAAAGTGCTTAATATCTAATGAGAGTGCAACAACATTGAGTAAAACGATAACAATCTAAGCTGAAAACAGTTTAGAAATAGTGAGGAACTAAAAGGATTCTTTGAATAATAATGAATTATATGAATTACGAGTATATAAAGAGTTTTATTATATGAACAATATAAGAAAATAAGAACAAGTAAGAAATGTTTACGCACATCATACAAAATAGAATACAGTGTAGATGGAAGTTATGTAAGCTATAAAGAATTATAACAACAACCTAATCAACATTATTCAACAATTATTCTAGCTGCCAGTTGAAACGTTTACAAATGGGAAGTAGGGCAGAGCAAGAAATGCAACAATAAGTTATGTTCATTATGAGTTTTATTAATACATGCTGAAATTAGCAAGACATTTCTATATTTCAACAGCCAGTAAAACCTTTACGAATATGACAAAAGTGTATAATACATTTCTACATTTCAGCAGCCAGCGAAACGTTTACGAATATGCGAAAGAGAGTAATTCAAAATTAACGCAAACTGAGAAGCGTTTCGAAGGACAAGCAAAGCAAATTGAAGTTACCCACACTCTGCAACTCATTAAGCAGCTCTCGAAACGTTTAAGAAAGCAGCGCAAAGCAGAAAGAGTAAAATGCAAACAGAGCGCGACCCTCACAGGCTGCGAACAATTGCCTATCGAGTACTCGAAGTTGCACAATTGTTTCGATAATTCCCAAACGAATCGCGCTCATTACAATAACCGATGCCAGTCTGACAAGCTCAACACAACCCCACCAAAATCAAAAGGCACAAACAACAATAACACAATAACGAACAAAGCGAAAGGCGAACAAAAAATGAGAGAATGCTAAAAAAAACGAAGAATTTATTGAAAATGCGTGCGAAAAACACTTGAGAATTTTCACAGCCGCCGCCAGTGTGAAGTGGCGAGCGAAGGACTCTGGCCGCAGACTGTAGGCAGAGCAAGGGAAAGAGCGAAAGGAGGATGGAGAGAGAAGGGTGTGGAGAGTGGGGAAGTGGAATGGGGGAAGAGAAAGCATGAAGTCGCCTTTGATTTTAGCTTTGTTTTGACTGTTGCTGGCGATCGCCTTTTGACAGCTGCACATCAAAAGCAAAAGCACTGTGGTGGGGGGAGGAAGATGAAGAGGGGAGTGTGGAGTGTGGGGTGTGGGGTACGTGCTGCACTTGTGTGCGTGTGTGTGCATGAATTCTCAAGTGCTCGGGCCGAAGTGGAGCTTTGATTTCTTTGCGCATATAATTAGTTTAGTCAAAACTTGACTTGTGGCAAGTGGCAGGGGGCAAGGGGCAAAGACGGGCGGCAGTGGCAGCTTCAACAGGAGTTGGCAAAACTTGCAGCCGGCTGCTGCTGCTGCTGCTGCATCTTGTGCTTGCTAGCGGCACATGCGTCCAAAGAAAAAAGCAGTACAGCATGCAGGCAGGCACCCGGACAAGAGGCAGCCAAGTGCAAGGTGTGTGTGTGTGTGCGAGTGTGTGTGTGTGAAAAGTTTATCAAATGCTGCGTAGCATGCGCTCTGACACCCATCGCCGCCGCCCTCTCAAAGGCACCTGCCGACGCCTCGTTGTTTTTTCAACTGTCATTTTGACAGCTGCTACTGCTGCCGTTGCTGCTACTGCTGCCGTTGCTGCTGCTGCTGCTGTTGCTGTTGCTGTTGCATGCTGCAAGCACAGACATGTTACACCTTGCGCTTGGCCCCAAGTTTTTTCTGCCAACTTGACTGACTTGGCATGTAAAAGAAGCAGCCGAAACTGCAGGCCGAGAGAAAGAAGATGACATCAGCTGCTGTCTTGAATTCAACTAAGTTCCGACTCCGACCCCGACCCCGAACCCGACCCTGCACCCTGCTTTACTCCTACTGCCTCTCTACCCCTCAGGCAGGGCAAGCAGGAGGCAAGTTGAGCCTGAATCGGGCCTGTATATGCAGCTGTCAAAGCGCAGCCACCAACTTGCACTGCAGTTTAAAAGTTGCAAAATTACAGATGAAAATACAGAGCAAGATGCTGAGGGGGAGAGGGAGAGAGAGAGAGAGAGAGAGAGAGATGAAGAGAGAGAGAATGAGACAGTGCTAGAGCAGCTTGCAAGAGGAAAAGGAGACAGGAAGCGCAAAAAAACTTGTTAGCAAGGTAAGGCCACAGTGCCATGTGCTGCATGTATAATAATAAAATACACAAGACGACAACTATAAGAATCTATATAAATAAAGCATAATGTATGTGCATCATATATATATTTTGTAGTTAAACTACAGATAAAACCCACAAGAATTAAGACAGAGAGTCAATATGACACTGCCAGTCACAGACATATAACATATATTCCAACTGTAGCTCAGTCAGTTTCACTTTTCAGACAAGTCTAGACTCCTCTCAATGGGCTTTCACAGCCCCATTGGTACCGTAGCAATCCCCATATATCATCCATATATCAACCCCAACGAATGAACTAAAACGAACTCGGGCGAACTCATAAATATTCAATAAATAACAATAAAAGCGCATTAAAAACTTTGACGAAAGCCACTGAGAAATGGCTTAAAAATATATATTTTATCGTGTCAATAAATAAACAAGAAGCCAACCAGAATTTAAGAGAGGACCGCAACTTCAAAGCCGCTACGGAAACAGCACAGCAAAGACAGGAGAGTGGAGAGAGAGAGAGAGAGAGGAAGAGGGAGACGAGGGTGAGCGGAAGTAGCTAAACAATTTTCAACACGTTTGTCGGTTGGCTTGGACTTTTTTATCACACACACACATGCACGCACGCACACACCCGAGTATGCACACACACACACGTACACACGAAACGACAGGGAAAATCATAAAATTTTAACGAACCTATTGAAAGTTTACACATTGCCGCTTGATTTCGCCGGGCGCCAGAAACTTGTGCCGTGACTGGAGCCGGAGTTGAAGGCTGAGAGAGGGCGAAGGCCGAGCTGGGAAAGTGTGAAAAGCACCATCGAACGGCAAAGATTTTCACACTTGAACATTAAGGAAATTTATGAACACACACACACCCACACAAACACACACAGGGCAGGGCAGAGCGAGGCGCACGACGACGACGACGACGCACATGTTTCATGCATGCGCCCCGAAAAGTGCGCTACAGGAAAATTAAACTTACCTATGTAAACAAGACAAGCCCAAGAAATGGTCTGTGTGTGTGTGTGTGTGTGTGGGCGGAAGAGCAGTGCGGAAGTTATGTTCAAACTTAATTTAAGGTTCAATAGCGTAACCAAAGAAAACCGCAAAAACTTTGGCTGCTTCACGAGCACGACGAAGACAGAGAGAGAACTACGAAAGGAGCGAGAGAGAGAGAGAGAAAGAGGGAGACGAACGAGTTTTGTGTAACATAAAATCTTGTGGTTTATTAGATTTTAATAATTCACACGGCTCACACGTGTGTGTGTGTGTGTGTGTGTGTGTGTGTTTGCGGATACCTGAAGAAGACGCATGACAGGCAAGCAAAGTCGAGCGAAGTTCGAGTCGGAGACGCAGCCGGCGACGGAGCCAGAGACGGAGTCAAACGACGAGCAAGACGCGTGCATTTGAAGTCAACAAAAAACTAAGTTTTATCTACCGGCTTGGCCTGCACCACCCCCCTCCCCACCCCTCTCTCCCAACCTCTCTCACACTGTTTGTCATATGAGCAACACTTTGCCTTTGCTCTGCTTTCTTCCCCCCGCGCCTTGAAAGAGCACCCGAAGGTATGTTTGTTTTTACAACAACAACGACAAATTTGTGGCATATCAGCGGCATGTTGCGTGGCTTGTTGCAAGACGCACGCTGTAGTGCGACCAGGTGGCAGCAAGCTGCAAGCTTCTGGCTGTGCCACAGCCGGATGGGTTGGATTAAGTGAGCATACGCTGAGAAATGCCACTAAAGGGAATTGATTTGCGCAGAAGAAGCGTTTGGCTGCTCAGTTGCTCTGTTGCTCGTTGCATGCAGCATGCGGCATGTTGCTACAACAGATTTAAGCTGACGGGCTTGAGCTGCGTCATGAGCTTCATCGGCAGCAAGCAACTTATGGTTAATTGGCTTAGTTGTGTAGAAGAAGCTTGGAGGGGAAGAAGCTTTTGCACAGTGTGTGGGGTCTGCAAGGAGAAGCTTTAATGCGCTTTGAGAAAAGCTCAATCGTTAAGCTGTTCTGTTTAGCTTACAATTTACGCTAAAAGTAAAACAGTTTGAATTGAAATAAAACCAATAAACCAACAAATACAAATAAATAACCTTGTCTTGATTGAAGAGACTTTCAAAGCTCTAAATACAGTTAAATGTCATAAAGCAGACTTTACTTTATTGCACATTACCCAAACTTATAGTTAACTGGCAGATAAGGTTGCTTCAAATCTAACGAATTGATTAACTCAATATTTATTTGCCCTCTGAGCATACTTAACCTCAATAGCTGCCGCTGCAGCCCTGAGTCCCTGAGCAGCACAGAGCAAACTATGCGACGCAGTTGCCCAAGAACTTGCCAAGACTGAATAAATCAGGGAAAAATGTGCAACTTATGATCAAGTGTTCCCACAAGAATTGCAAACTTTCGACCCGGGCTGCAGTTTTTTATGCTCCCTTCTTTTTTTTGTAGCCTGCTGAGCTAAACGAGCTGAGCAGAGCTGCCTTTGTTGTCTCGCCAGGGCGCCCTGTCGAAGGCGCTTCATCGAAGTTATGTGACCGACACAACCCGCTTCGCTTCGCCTCGGCAAAAAGTTCGCATAGCTGCGGCCCCGACAGTTGGTTGACAACATTGACCTTAGACCCGGCGCAGCAACCTGGCAGCAGGCAGCAGGCAGCACCGGACTTCAAGCTGCACGCTTCGGGCATGAAGTGCATGAATAGTTCATAAACTATTCGGGCTGAGCATAAAGTGGTGGGCGGGGCAAAGCTTTGCCAGGAATGGGGCTGGGGCTGCGGCTGTGGCAGGGGAGGCAGCACTCACTGATGGCCTGCCGGCGGCTTGTGCTGGGGATCTTTAAGCCGTGGCTAATTGCATTTTACACCAATTAATTTGCTGTGCAAACAGCAACAACAAACAGTCGAGCAATGAGAAAAGAAATTTCAATGCGCTTAACGAAAAGCAAACAAACATTGGCGAATGAGGGCGTACAGCCACGCCCTGCCAGCAAATCAATTTGAATTTCAAATTAACATAAAGCGCTCAGTGTGGGGCAGGCCTGAGCTGGGTTGGAAGACTAGCAATGCCACCGCAACTAGAAGAGGCCAAACAATTTGGGATAACTCGCAATATTTGCGACTTTATTTTGCCATGAAGGATGCGAAGAGGGGCAGGGGCACGGGGCAGGTCAACATCAGTCGTCTTTTGTATTATACAAATGCAATGGTCGCCGTTGGGGCATCAAATGTCGTAGCCGACTCAATGAGAAATTCCCCCTGCCCGTTGCTGCTGATCCAAGGCAAATGCGAAATGTGAGCAAACAAAAAGCATTGCATACTTTTCGGCAGCAGGCGAAATATAAATTGAATTTTCTACTTAAAGACAAAGGCAAATTTTGCAGAGCAGCGAGAGAGAGAGTGGGAGAGAGCTGGTGAGAGAAGGAGAGAGGGAGAATGAGAATGCGAAAGGAGCAGGAGAGAACGGGAGAGTGAGAGCGAGCCATTGTCGACGTTTGTTATTTTGTCGAAAAATGAAAATATTAATTCCCAGCGGGTTATCAGCGCAGCGACCAATGCGGCCCGTCGATGCCAACGTCGTCGTCGCCATCGTCGTCGAAGCTGGCAGCGAGGTAACGGTAAACCGAACGAATCCAGGGGGCCGTTAGTGTAAGTCACAAAAGACAATGAAAATGAACTGCATAGACACAGCGCAGCGTAGAAATTTGCCGGAAGTGACAGACGGACGGACAGACAGAGGATAAAGAAAGAAGTATGGCATAAATGTTGTGGACTAGTAGATGCTCTACTAAAAGAAAACTAAG
Source organism: Zaprionus capensis (assembly GCA_018903675.1). Taxonomy (NCBI): domain Eukaryota; kingdom Metazoa; phylum Arthropoda; class Insecta; order Diptera; family Drosophilidae; genus Zaprionus; species Zaprionus capensis. Next base: position 7,074,787 of record JAEIFN010001073.1, on the reverse strand, counting down.
GATTGAAAGTGCGTCTATAATGAATTAAAATCAGCAAAGGCAGCAGTTAAGAAGAAGAGGAAGTAAATGGCAAATACAAAATTGAAACAGGCATCAATAGAAGAAAATGGAAAGACAGTTGGAAGACATACAGAAATCATATATAAATTGATATAATTATAAAACTATATAAATTACTTAATGCAGAGGAGAACATGAAAGATAGTAATGCCAAATATTAACTTAGATATTATATAAATATAAAAATATAAAGCTCTATATATTTCTTTAATTCTAAGAACCTTTTTCGCTCCTTGTAAGCTTAAGTTCAGTTTGTTTTAGTTAAGAATCGAATTTCGAGCACCTGAATATTATCAACCACCTACCTACAGCTGCCCCCCCTTTTGCTGCTCACCTTCAGTGGCACGTTCGACTTGCGCTCAATCTTTCAATTTAGCAAATATTAATTTATTACATCAATATTTATGTTTCACTTAAATTATAATGCGTGAATGCAGCCAGCCCCTGTCTAAACATTTTTTATTCCATTTCGCCGAGCAGCAGCAGAGCAAACAAAGGGACGAATACGAACGGACGGGGGAAGGTTAATGGAGAAATGAGAAGGGAATGAGAAATGGAAAATGGAAAATGCGACCGCAATCAGTCATAATAAATATTAAAAATAGCGCATAAACTCAAACATTGGGGAGACTCGTAGTGCTCTCTCTCTCCCACTCTCTCTTTCTCTTCATTTCTACTTCTGCTGTTGCCAGTTCACAATTTACAGTTCACAGTTTACAGTTAACTGTTTTCAGATGCATTTCCCTGCGATAAAAAGAAGAAGCAGCAGCAGAAGCAGCAGCTGAAGAAGAAGCACGAGCAGGAAACTTTTCTAATAAAATAGTGGAAGCCCGTGTTGTTTTTCGGCTGTTTCTAGCGGGTTTCTAGCGGGCAATTGCAATTGCACAACTTTTGGCATATTCAAAAACCATTTGCCTATCAAAAAGTGTTTCAACAAATATTGACAGACTGCCGCCACGGGGCGATAGCGAGAGAGAGAGAGAGAGAGGGAGAGGGAGACTGAGCGAAGTGGGTCGGCTGTTGCACTGAGCGAGGTAGGGACGAGGGGGGTGAAGGGGAGATTCACGGGCTTCGCTCCCATAATTAGCAGTTAATATTGCAAAGCATAGCGGCAAAAGTTTTTCCGACTGTGTTGCGCCTCAGTTTATTTCTATTTGTGCTATTTGTCTAGAAATGAAGAGAGAGCGGAGGAAGAGAGAAAGAGTGAGTGAGAGAGCGAAATCTGCCGTTTAATAAGCTCACAGTTTTTGTTTGTGTTTTCCAACACTGCAAACAGGCAGGCAGCAGGCGGCAGCAGCTCCTCATATGAACGCTAACGTCGGCTCTGTTCGCCGTTTTTCACCCACACACACTCGCAAGCGAAACTCAAACACACACTCGCACACACACACACACACATGTACAGGGGCTGCCACATCGAGCTGACACTTGAGCTTTGCTTGGCCTTTTTTCCAGGCACTCGACTGCCTTCCGCTTGCCCTAGCCTCCCCCCCCCCTGCCATCACCATGTCTCCTTTTCTCCCTCCCTCTCGCCCCTTAGCTGAATTTTTGCTCATTTTTTGGTGTCAATGAACAGTTTTAACATATTAGCAAAGTTTCTTAAAGTACACAGAAAATATGTTTGATGTGTGTTTGCAGCAGAGCAGGCAACACACACACACACACGTGTCTGTATTGGCTGTGTGTGTGTGTGTGTGTTAAGTCAACGCAAATTATGTAAGATGCCTTAATGAAAGCCTGCCAAGTGGCATTCAAGTGATCCCTTGAAGCAAACCAGGCAGTAAAGCCAAGCAACAGTTCTGGATAGCAAACTCAGAGTTATATAGATCGTACAGAGTTAAAGATGTGTGCAGAGTACGCAGATATAAGGTCAGTTTAGTATGGTAAGATTAACAACATAGACGCATTCTCTGTAACGAAGGCTCAAAGCAAATGAAAGAAGAACGAAATGTTACTAAATTAAAAGATATATGTACATATAAAATATGTCAAAGGATATATATTTATTATATGATATATTATGTTGTCATATATTATTATATATTGTATTTATGATATGATATATTCTGCTGTTATATGATATATTAAATTATCAGCAGATTGTTCTTGTGTACACCAATGTGACATTGATGTAGTTTAGTTGCAGTTTGTTGCAAAGATACAGTTTTTATAAATGAACCCCTCATACCAGCCGATTGTTACTGTACTAAAAACTATTTTACATATACTATGCAATGAAGAACAGAAATCAGCTGATAGGTTATATGACAGCCATTTGAAATATATGTAGGTCTAATCTAACTTGACGACTAATTTGCGTTAGGACAGACGGACATGGCTTCTTCGATTCTACTGATGAGGCTAATCTGCAATAAATATAGTACGAATACTTTAAGGCACACAAATGTCTACTAAGGTGCAATACAAATTTATATAATTTATGTATATAACTTTACATATATATTTGTCGCAGAGAACATAATATAAAGACAATATACCATTATGTTGATACTTGCTATTACTATCGTCTTGAACTGATAAAGTCAGCTTTATTATTCTGAAGTTGGTGCCACGATCAAGGCCGAGCTTGCAAGCGCTTTTGCTCCCTCATTTCAAGCCTCTATCTCTCTCTCTTCCTGTTTCTCTCTCTCTCACTCTCTCCCACGCTCTCTATTGCTTACTTACAAATCAACTCAATAAAAGCAATTTTGATATTAAATTAACATTTTTCTCCCCCCCAACAGGCGCAACTTTCCCCGACTATCACCAGGTTGGTACTAAAGGCAAGTGAGAGAAAGAGCGAGAGAGACAGCACAGACGCCAGAGTTGCCCTCTGCCAGCCCCATTCCCTGGCGCAACTATAACGGAGAACAACAACTATGGCAACTACAACAACAAGAAGAAGAAGAAGCAAGTGAAGCTACAACAAAAGCTTGTCGTGTCGTGCCGTCGCTTAATCATGTCAATGATTTATAACGCTTTCAAGGAGCGCGCCAAGACTCGAAGTTGTCGACGGCACCGAGTCGCGCTGAGGTGAGTTGCAGAGAGAATGGGCTATGGTGTGGTGGTGGGGATGGGGAATGAGAGAACGGGATGCTCCACTGATGACTTGGCAGACAAAGCGAAGCCAGCAGTGGCTGCGCGGTGGGTCGCAACATAAGTTTCGCAGCTACTTATATGGCAAAGAGTCGGAAATTTATCTCACGAAAAATGATTTGGCTCATTATCAACAGCAGCCAAAGTGCAAGTAGAGAGAGCAATAGAGAGAGAGAGAGATAGCATGGGGGCTGGGGAGGTAGGCAGACAGAGAACACATCGAATAAACGCATAAATCAACAACAAAAACAGAAAAATGATTTATTTTTACTCACACAAACGAGGCGTAGAAGGGGCAAGTGCTGCAAGAGAGCGAGAGCGAGAGAGAGAGAGAGAGAGGGAGGGAGTGGAGGGTAGTCAAGTTTAGCCGACTCGAATATGATTGCTTCTAATAAGAAAAGTGGCAAAAGCAGGATAATACTTTGGAGGGGGGTGGAGGCTTCACAATCATTGTGAGTGCCAGCAAGAAGGTGGCCAGGCGGCATGCGGCATGGGGCACGAGGCAGCAGCCAAGGTGAAAACGGGGGGAGCATGTTTCTGCTTCCAATAATAAAGTAATCAAAGTGATATGGTGTTGATAAGGGCGGGCAGCGGGGGGCAGGCTGTGCCCATTGTTGTTGCCATGCCACATATGTCCAATTGTTAGTCGATGAGTGTGTGTGTGAGTGTGAGTGTGTGTGCATCTGTGTTGTGTCTTCAGCCATGTGATTATGCCATTAAGATGTTCTCCCCCAATCGAATTAAGGACGCGCGTTGTAGCCAAGCTCAGGCTGTGTGTGATAGAGAAATATTGCCTAAGAAACAGATAATGCAGACTGACTATGCCAGCAGCAGACAATGCAGCATATCAATACGAATTATAGCCTAAGAAAGTGTTCCCCCCCATGCAGAATAATAATCTTAAGCTGCTCAACCTGCAACATATTCATTTTGCTTATAAATTTACTCTAAAATAAACTGTTAGATCTCTGTTGTGATTACTGATATAATGCTGAAGTTGGGCACTAAGGTTGCTGCTATTATAAACTATACATCTTTAAAAACTTACTGCTAGATCGATTGCTGCTATTATAAAGTATACACCTACAATAACTAACCGTCAATTCAATTCAATTAATTTTATTTTCTTTCTTTTCTCACAGTTAAGATTTTACTTTTAACTTAAAATTATTAATTATAACTATTAATTGTTTTTTTTTTTTACTTTTAAACAGTCGACTGGCCTTAGTCCGACTATAAACTAATTAAATAAAATAAGATCTCTGTCCCGATCATTGCTATACTGCTGAAATTAGGCACTAAAGTTGCTGCCATAATTAACTATACACCCGTAATAACTAACTGCTGATTACCCGATTCAAATTGAACTTTATGCTAACTAAAGCAAGTGGAGGTGGCGCAATTTACGCGCTTCATTTAATCGAAAAGTCCGTGGAACATGTGTTTGGTGTCTTGTCTGGCTGGGGCTGCCTCACTGCCTGCCTGCCTGACTGGGGTGTGGTTACTCCCTCTATGCCATAAATAGTTGCTTAATTACCTTCTCAAGTGCCAAGTGCACCCAACAATTTCCCCTGCTGTGGAACAAAAAACTTGCCGAAACAATGCAGCAAAAGAAACTGCAAGATGGCAAGAGGGAGGGGGAGTGCGGAAAGCGGGGGAAGAGAGGAAGGGAAGACAGCGAAAAACATATGCCAAAACACCGATTGCAATTAATCTTGTGCATGTCCTGCCCCGCACTGCAACTACTTCAGTGTCGAGCCACTGTACCTACTCTACGTATAAGCTTCCCTCCCTTCTCAACCTTACCCCTCCTCTGCTCTTGCTGCCTGCACATTGCAGGTGGCAGCTTCAGTTTATTGGTAAACAACAAAAGTTTGCGCCGCATTTGTGTTAGCAACGAACGAAGGCGGAGAGAGAGAGAGGGAGAGGGGGGGGTGTGGGGCAGTGGGAAGAGGATAGAATAGTGGACAGCTTAAGCTGTGTGTGTGTGTGTATGTGTGTGTGCTCTGATCTATTGTCTCCTCTTGGCAGCGCAAACTTTGGCTGCATACTTCAAGGCGCAGCAACTAAGCGAACTCCCTCTCTCTCTCTCTCTCACTCTCTCTCTCTCTCTCTCTGTGTGTGTGTGTGTGTGTGTTATAGACATTTGTGAGGTATCCCTTAAATACCAATTTATGGCACAAGCAGATAAAGTCCCAAATCTGCACTTAATCTTTAGCATTGTTTAATTTCGACTCATTGAGTTGGCGCCGCCAAAAATACCTCACACACACACACACACGCGGGCTTGCCTAAACAAACAGGCAAACCACAAGCGTGCCTTTGTGTGTGTGTGTGTGTGTGCGAGGAGTTGGAGCAGTTGCCGTGCTAGGGGCGTGTCTGCCCATTGTTCAAGGCGCGCGCTTTGGGCCGCACTTGAGTTGCTTGGGAAATAAATCGTCGTCGACATTTCCAGTGTGTGTGCGTGTGTGTGTGTGTGTGTGTGTGTGCGTGGGTGGGTGCTGCTCTAGTTGGCCATATGTGTGTGTGTGCAATATTCGATGCTTCATTGCAACCGCAGCAACAACAACAGCTCGTTCAACAGGCGCACAGGCACCACACTCCACTCCTCCCTCCTCAGCGCTCCGAGCTAACTTGTTTGCTGCTAGTTAAAACTTACAACTTGCGCGTTATTTCCTGCCACACGAAGAGAACTTGCAACCCTCCTCACCACTTACTGTTTGCTCACAGTACCTCCGCTACTCCCCCTTCCCCTTACCCTCGACCGCAATGCCCTGCGTACTTAAGGTGTTAACGCAAAAGCTTGACTCATAAAATATTGAAAAAGCCGCAAAAACTTTGCACCAAAAAACGTGGCTACCAAACGACGCTCTAGCAATGCTCCAGCATAAGCAGCAGCAGCACACACACACACACATGATGGGAGGGGGGCCAAAGCCAACTAAGATGGCAAAAAACTCAGTCCAAGCCGGAACCCCAAATTGAACGGTTAAGTGGCGACTGGCGAAAGTTTTCCCACCTGCCTCGACTTGCGTTTCGCAATTGCGGAATATGTTTTTATACCCCTGCCCCCCCCCCCCGCCACCTCTCTTTACCCCTGCTTGCATCCTCTTTCGTTCTAAATGGATTTATTGACTTATTAGCGCAATACACTATGTCTGAGCTTACCTTGGGGAGAACTCAACAGGTTAATTGATTGTTTCAAGAGGTCTACTAAGGGAATGACTGAGAGAGAGAGAGAAATAGAGAAAGATATAGTATAGAATAATATAGTAAATGTAGATATATACATACTATATAATGGTAGGTAATATTAACAACTATACACATTAAATTGCATTAGATAAAAGTCAGAAATACTACTAAGTAGGTTTGCCTCAGAAGACAGAGTTTATTCCTTATAACAACTCATTCCTTATACCAACTCTAATATATATTAAAGTCTCTTATTTTCTATCTGCTCTTCAGTTCCTATAACTGTGCATATCAAATTGAAAATACCTCTACATAAATCGAAGACCACATCAAGTTTTTTTCTATCAACTTCCAAAGACTTTTCCTTATACGAACTCAAATATATATTCAAATCTCTCTTAAGTTCCATGAACTATGTGCACTGATAATCCCTCTACTTGAGAGTCGAAAATCAAACTGACCCTAGTATGTTCTTTACATTTCCACGTGTCCCTTTAAAGGCCTTTTATAAATCTATCAAATTATGCAAATTTACAAATTGAATTGAAATTATGTAATGCAATTGCGCACAGAGAAGGCAGACTCAAAGAGGAAACCAAGAGTGATTCGCACAAAGCCAAAACGAATGCGAAGCGGAAAAATGGCAAGAAACGAGGGAAATTTAAATTACCTGAGCCGTAATTACACAAAAGAATATGCCAATAAAAATGACTTATGTATCAATTTCCTTTACGACGACTCTGCAGGACGCGAACAGCGACAGCAACAGCGATGATAATAATAAAAGGCAACAGCAACAAGGAGAGCGACAACAACAACAACAACAGGAACACGGTGCACGTTGAGCACAAAGCGAAAATTTCAATTTTATTTTTATTGCCTTATTGTGTATCAAATATTTACAATTATTTGCCATGAGCCATGAAAATGAGCCATTCCAGCCAGACCGAAGGGGAAGAGGGGTGGAGGGGGGGAGGTGAGAGGATAACAGAGGATGCTGCGTGAGCGTAGTAGGCGTGTGCATGCTGATAAATTCAAATAAATTGTGCAGTGTAACCAAGGTGAAAATGATAGCCAGCTTTCCTTCCCCTCGCCCCTCCCCATCGCACCTTCGCTAAGCAAGCAAGGTAAAAGTTTTCGATCAAAAAGCAAAGGAAAATTGCATGGAAAATGGTAAATGGAAAATGGAAAACGGCTTCGCAGCCGAGCGCAGCGCCGCGCCGCGACGCGCCACTTATTCATGGCATTAAAATTTTATTTTAATGTCATCGAGACGTTGATTTACAGCCGCCACTGTGCCACAGTGGCAACAGCCACAGCCACAGCTACGGCACTGGCTACGGCAAATTCGCCTGCACGATTCATCCGAATATCATTTTAATAATATTTTATTGCTTCCAAAAAGTGGTAATAGCGCGTAAAATGCCAAGTCGCAATCGCCTTGGTAACGGCTAAGGTGCTGACACACCTTATAAAACTGCAGATCTGTAACGAATTAATGATACTTTTTGAGCTCAACTGGGCAACATTTTAAGGGCTGATAGATCTAGGTCAGGAAGCAAGGAAAAAAGCAATTTCGGCTGATTGTTCCTATGCCATCTATATGTTATAGTCGTTCGATTTTGATAAAATTTTATATGCATATTATATATATAGAAAACGACTGATGTAGTGAATTTGGTTGCAATATCTTGACAAATAACAAAAATCGGCCGATAGTTTGTATGGCAGCTATACGATATATGGGACCGATCTGGCTTGTTCCGACTTATACACAGCGTGCAGCAATAAAAAACATGTGTAACAAGTTTTCTCTGGATACCTTTAAAACTGAGAGACTAGTTTGCGTTTCAACAGACGGACGGACAGACAGACAGGCGGGCAGTCAGACAGACGGACGGACAGACGGAAGGACAGACGGACAGGTAGACTAGATCGACTTCCCTGATGATGCTGATGCAGAAAATATACACTTTATGGGGTTGGATATGTCTGCTAAGGTGCCTTGCAAACTGCTGGCCAAAATTGATATACCCTCTGCAAGGGTATAATACATTCAATTCCTTTTCCTTTCTATTGTCTAGTACAGCATTAAGAGACTTGTGCAGCTTAATGATGATAATTGAAGAGCCAACGTAGCTTAATTGCATCATCATTATTGAGTATCTCTTGGTCGAGTAAGCTCACAACTACTGCTTATCTATAGATTACTATGGATAACACATTCGACACATCTACAAACGATAATTCGATGCTTAGCATTATCATCCACTTACATAGACTGTTAGAAATGCCACTCTGCCACTCTGCTTGAGGCTGTTCATAGTTTTGCTGTAGATACTTTGCAATACTTATAGATACTTATGTCCTGCGCTGCCGCCATCAATTGGCATCTCATTTCCAGTACTGCCAGCCAGCTGCTCTTCTTCTTCTTCTTCTTCTTCCTGCTGTCCGGCAGCTCATGCTTATTGTTATGACGTCTGGCTTCACATAGCGAGTGTTGGCCAGGGTAGACTCAATTAACAACTGTAAATGTAAGTATTTTCGCAGTGAATCCATTACAGTTCTTCAGCTACTCCACTCCCCGCCTGCACCCCCGTTTACCTCTCCCTGCTGCCCACTTGCGATGCAATTGTTGCGAGAGGCGAATCGAAAAGCTAATAAAATTTAATGAAATGAAACCGCAAAAATGCTGCAAGTTTTTGCCCAAACTTGAGCAAGTTAGAGAAGCCGGAAGGCAGAGAGAGAGAGAGAGAGGGAATGAGTGAGAGCAGGAGGAAGAGCAGTTGAAGAACTAAACTTAAGCAGCGGCCAGTTTCTTCATTTCATTTGCGTCACTTTTGCTTTTCAAATATATTTTAAATAATATTTATGTGGCCTTTTTTCCGTCCTGCTTTTTTTGTTTTTTTCTGGTCACCAATTAATTTTTATTTATGTGCTTCGCGTTTTTTTTTTCTTTAAATATTTTTTTTTGCTGCGTTTTTCCCCTTATCAAACAAACAGTTGGAAAAATGATAAATGCCGCTGCCTTTGTACACGTCCAGGCAGCCCCTAACCCTCGCCTGGCCCAGAGCCCAGCCCCTTCCTGCCTGCCTGGCTGCCCCACTCCCACTTTATGCACACCCATTTGGTAATTTAATATATTTTTTTTTCTCTTTGCGTCCGCGGCCAAAGAAAGGCGACGAAACGCAGCCAAAAAGCAGCCAAAAATATATGAGAAAAATGATATTTCAGCTGCGCGAGCGCTGTTAAAAAATGACAATTTTTAATTATCAAATGCGTTTAATGATAAAAATTCTGCGGGTATTGAGGCAGTCGAAGAGCACAGGGTATGGTGGGGAAGGGGGGTGTATGGGATGGGCGAGTTTCTACTTGGCCGGCGCTTCGTCTTGGCTTTTAATTTATGATTTATTTGTGTGGGTGGCTCGCCTATAGTAATTAATATTGCACGCAGGGCGAGAGACACCTAACCGACATCGCCCGCGCCCCACTTGCCGCCTGCAAACTCTACAACTTCGCTAAGACGGCAACACAATCCCCGAGGAGAGCAGCCTCAACTGCAGAGAGGGGGTAAGTCGAGAGGGGAGAGAGGAATGGGGACGGTGACGGTGACGGGAACGGGGGCAAACGCAATTTTTTCATAAATCTCTTGCCATGCCACACGACGCGACGTGGCAGTAAGTGCAATGTCATTGAGGCAGAAGTGGCAGCAAGCAGCGCGGGGAATATAACCAACATAGGCAGCACTCACACACACACAGCACACACACACCCATCCAGTTATCCCTTCCACAAGACAAAACCCAACTGCGTCTTGAGCCCTGCGCGAGCGGAGGAAAAAATTAAAAGTATTTCTCGAATTATTGTTAATGATGATTAAAAATCTGTGTACCCACATAACACACAGCACACCTCAAGACGCACAAACGCACACACACACACCACTCGCACAACGGCAACGTGTGTGGGCGTAATTACAAACAGATTTTGCGGCTTGCCAGCGCGTCCTCGCATCGTTTCCCCAAACGTCGCGACGTCGTCGTCTTTAGTGTCGCTTTCGTCTGCTTTGACCCGAACCGAGTTGGGAGTCGACATAATATTAATATGTTAACCGAAAAGGGGGAACGAAGCGCCGACAGCAGTTGATGTACGTATACATACCCTAGAAACTGAAGAAATAATCGCAATATAAGGAAAGTCTTACTGTGAACGATATATACGCATTAAAATTGTATTCTTCTAACTGAAACGATAGTTAAGGGGTGTTTATACCATTCAAGAGAAAAACCTTTGTATAAAATGTAGAATCATTCAAATCGGTCCAGCCGTTTTCAAGCTATAAGTGGTGTAACTGACTCGTCCTCTGAGATTTATATTATTGACAGCCTTTTTGAGAAAATTCTACAAATTTTGTTTATAAGCATGTTGAATAAAGTAATTTTAATAAAAATATTACAAAAAAAAGTTTAAGTATGTTATTATAATGCATATAAACTCGTACAGCGGTTAAGTTCTATAATAAAAAAAGAGGTTAAAGTTGTGACTTCAGTAAATTGATAAAAACATTTTACTTACATTCACTTTGAACTTCACTTCATTATACAAATTGCACCCATTTGGGTCGCACCAGCATTTGCACCGATTTGAAGGAGTAGCTATGTGCACCCAGCCAAAGGATTCCCTGATCTTCCACCGGACCAGACATATATGGCCCGTTGAGATTGCTTTGGAAGATAGAGAAATCATCAGTTAAGAGTTAGATCTAAATTATTTCACTGCTCTACCTCAATCCACATTTGTCATACCACCAGGCACCGCGCTTCTGCACTGCACAGTGACCGGCAGAGCGATCGTTGTCGGCATCGTAGGTGGAGAACTTGCGATTTTTGGCATAGAACAGTCCGTCGCCGGCTGTGCCTGTGTATTTGCCTTGCAGCAAGAGGGCATAGGCGTCGCTCTCGCTGGCAATACTGAAGTCCGAGTAGCGAGCATAGAGGGTGCTAGCATTAAAGGTTTCCAGCTGTACGTATAGCTCGTAGGACTGGGTCAATGTCATGCGATAGAGCTTCTCCAGGCCGATGAAGAATTCGCCGTTCAAATCACCGAAACCATCGCGATATTCGGTCCAGTTGCGATAGAAACTCTCAGTGCCATTAATGCGACGCTGTATAACAGTCCAACCGGGTCCAATGATTCTCGATTCGCAGAGCACGTCGAAGGAAGCGATACCCGGTGCGCGAATCTGATGAATGGCCGAGGAGTTGCCGTACCCATAGCAGCTTGCCGATTGATAGTCCCATAACTGTTCGTTGGCCACCTTCAGTTGAGCTTGTAGCTGATCGACTTCGTGCTGTTTGCGCTTAATCGTTAGCAAGCTATCGGCTTGCTGTGTATCGGCAACTTGCTGCTGCTTCTTGTATATCGATAATTGATCCGATATATTCTGGTTATCATTTCGCAAGTTTTCCAACTGAATTTCCTTTTCTTGCAGACTGTTCTCTAGCCGAGTAATCTTGGAGCTCTCCTCCTGCACTAAGTCCAATTGTTTATTCGATTTCATCTGGCACTGGCTAAGCTTTTCTTCGCCTTCCGTTTTCTTGGTCTGCAGTTGGTCTACTTCAATTTGTTTGTTCACCAGTAGAGCATCGTTTACTTGCTGCGTCTGCTCGCATTTGGATATTTGAGCTGATGCGTTTTGCATCTGCATATTCTGCTCTTGAAGATTCTGGTCAAGCTGCCTAATCTTGAGGTTATTTGTCACTGTCTCTTCCCGCACTGTGGACAATTCTTTATTCAATTCTACATGTGTTATCTGGCACTGGCTTAGCTTATCTTCACCCTCTTTAGTCTTGGTCTGCAGTTGTTCGATTTCGATTTGTTTTTCCTTTAGTTGAGCATCGGTTACTTGTTGTTGCTGCTCGCATATCAATAGTTGATCAGACACAACCTGCATCTGAGTATCCTTCTCTATGAGACTCTGATCATGCTGGCGAATCTTAAGACCGTTCAATTTCTGTTGCACTTGCAATTCATCATTTATTTGATCAACTCTTGTCTTGAACTGTTTGATCTGTTCTTGGGCTTCAGTGGCTTCTCGCTGCAATCTCTCAATCTGTTCGACGTGTTCGTTGATCTTAGTCGCCTGAGTTGCAACCTGGGCCCGCAATGCTGTTAGCAATTCATCCTTGACGAGGCTGTTGCTCTTGTGCGAAGTATATAAATCCTGCTGATGCGCCATGTGTCGCTCCTTCTCCTTGACGACGGCATCTGACACGGCCAGCTTGAGCTGCAGCTGATCGTTCAAGACCTGAAGATCGCTCAGTTTCTGCTCTTTGCCGCGTATCACCTCATCGCATTGATCAATCTGATTCTTCTTGGCAGTGATATCCTGTATCAGGGGTTGCATGACTGCGAAACATTTCACACTGAACTCTGTAGTTAGGTTTGCCGGAGTTACGCCCTGTAAGCAAGAAAGGAACCTTTCAGTTTGATACCTTTAGTTACTTATAGCAAGTCTGGGGCTTACCACTGCGAAGTTCGGCAACGCTGCAAACAATAACAAAATGATTGCCTTGACAGTCGTCATATTACGTACTCGAATTCTATTTGACTGTCGCGCACTTCAAGTTAATCAGTACTAAATTTCGCGATCGCGTTCAGCAGTTTCCAAAAACATAGAAGCTCTGCTCTTGTATACCCAGAAAAAGCTTCCGGTAGGGCATAGTAGACTTATGGAATGAAATGTTTGCACTTCAGATTATAAATGTATGTAGAATTCATCAATATTATCAATTAATAGTTAAATAATATTCTCGATTATCGATAACATGAATAGTTTTACTTCAAATTGTTTATTTCATTGCTTCCATTTGAAGTTCTGGCTTTGCTTATAGGGTAGCTGCTAGTCGGACTGCTTATTGTATTTGAATAATTATTTAAAATTTTGTTTACATCTATTGACATACATATACAGATTGTCCATATACATACAATACATATATACAATGTGTCACAACTGATAAGAGAGTGTCGTCTCGTCATTCTTTGGTATTGTCGCGTAAGACAAATTGTATAGACATATAATGAACACATTTGAAAAGAATGTTGCTTGTATAATAGATATGATCTAAACATAGTTACATAGTTATGAGAGTAACATATTTATGTTGTTAAAAGACTGCCTCAAGAATAAGCTGAGATTAAAGTTTTAGAATTTGTGTAATCTGAACTTGAACTCATGATTGAGTGCTTCTCTGATAAGAAGAATGTGAATTGAATTTTGTATGTGAATCATTCGGGCATTACAAAGATTGTTATTGGAATGTCAATGTTGTTGAATGAGTATAATAAATTCTAGCAACTAAGATAAGGTTGCTGAGCCTAAATATGTTATATGTATTTATATTACATATATGTATTATATTATATTACATTATATTTCCATATGGAATAAAAATAAATACTTAGAGTATAAAGGATACCTTTGGTAAGCAATCGATAGTTCACTTTATTGAGTATCTGCTATTCCCTCTCTATCTCTCTTTCGATCTATCTATTTCTTTCTTAATCTGTCTGTATATCTCTCATTCACTCAATGGCTCTTGCCGTATGTCGTTCTCTCTCTCTCTCTCCGTGTGGTTGATTCTATGTTCTACACAAGATGCGCATCGCAGTGGCAACCAGGTTGGCCCGCCATAGGTGTTGCAAAGGGGTTAGACATGGGCAAAGGGCCAGCGGGCGGACTGACAAGGGGGTCGCGTGTGGCAGCACTCGATAACATAATTATCTGTCATAATCAGTAGGCGTTGAAATGTGCAATTTCAAGTGCAATTTAATGTGCACCAACAGCCAAAAACAACAATAACTGCAAGCAGATTGAGCTGTGTGTGGTGGGAATGGGGAAACATATCAGGGTTGCCAGGTTGCTGTCGTTGGCGGGCTGTGGGCAGGAGCAGGGGCTGGAGGCAGGCAACTGGGGCGTCGCCGACGTCTAAAGCATTCAGTTTGAGTTCGGCGAATTTGCATCAGATTATTGCAATAAACATAATTATGCGCGTTGCATATGATTTTTCAATTAAACACATGCAACATGCAACTCCCCAAATGCTGCTGGCGAGGCAGCCACCATTGCCGCTGTTGCTGTTGCTGCCACGCGGGTGGTTGACGCTAACGAGCCATACGCACGGCCTATGCGAATGTGCCACAGCTGCAGCAGGAAGGGCAGCATGCAAGCGCAGAGTGGGAGGGGAGAGAGGGGAGAGAGGGGAGAGAGGGGAGAGAGGGGGAGCCGGGGCAGCTGGGGCAGATCTGATGACATGACCAACCAATTGCCGCTCGTTGCGGGTGTTTGTAATGCATATTTGTTAATTAAGTGTCGTGTGTGGCTGTCGCGCTGTCTCTCTGTCTACTTATATGTATGTGTGTGTGTGCCTGCCTGTGTGTATTTGTGTGTGTGAGTGTGCCGTGTGTGCAATTGTAACGGTGCTTAAGTGGAATCAATGGATTGTAATGCACAGATAATCATTTTTAGCAAAAACACAGCCCATGCACCCCTTTGGCAAACCCCCTACCCCCATCACCCTTTGTCGCCACCTACGCCCCTGCATTATGCGCGTATTTGACAGTTGGCAAGCTGTGGCATATGCTGCGCGTTTGGGCGTTGCCACTCTGCTTGTCAATGACAAATGGCACAGCGTGAAGTGACGCAACGCGGAATCTCCGCCGCATAACGGAAGAATGGCATAGGGGCAAAGCGCGAGAGATAACGCGGAATAACGGCAAAACGAGCAGCAGCAATTGCGAATTGCAATTGAAATTGTGAATTTCAATTAGACGAGGTGTTGATGCATAAACTTGAATTGGGATGTGTGTATCGCCAAAATACACTTAGAGACACCCTTAACTTCCCCATCACCAAACCTTAGCAATGGTTTTGAATGCCAACAATTCTGGGGAAAGAGATAAATGAGAAAAGAAGGAAGAAATTACTGTATTGAAAAAGTGTTTCTCAAAATTGAAGGCTTCTTCTTATGACACGGAGTTAACTTAATATCAGAACTACTTTATGTATATACTACGAGTATGTATGAAGAAAGTTGATGAACATCCAAGTTCCAAGTTCCCATAGAGACGAATTGGTTTATATCGGCTTAATTGAGGGCCTTGAACAAGAATATATACACCAAGTAACTATAGTTACAATCAAGCGCGTGACTGTAACATGACCTTTGCCCAATTTCGAAAAACTTTTTAATTCCCTACAGCAAATTCTGCAAAAAAAAAGTTCACTATCTTTTTGTGACCCTTTTCCAAGAGTTAATGTAAGCAATATCTATCACTTCTTGGTCTTTGAAAGCGTAAGCAATTTTATTGTTAATCAACAAATTAACACATTATGAAGATAACGAAAATAGAAAAAAAAACAACAAAACACATAAACTACATATGTAAAACGCTTGCAGTGCCAAAGGGATCCACCCAAAAGAAAGAAAGAAAGAAAGAACTAACAACTACGAATAAGATAAAGATAAAAGATTATAGGTAATATGATATCGGTTATATGTCAGCTTGGTTGGGTTAGGTGAGAGTGACGGACGCAACTAGACCAGTTACCGGAATCTCCTTGTCCAGTATATTTAACTCCAGCAGGTAATCCCCCTTGGGTGCGTCGTCGGGTAGGAAAGTTGTCTCCAGTTCGTATTTATCGATAGTGTACGGGCCCTTGGGAAACGGACAAGTGCTTTGTTCGGGTAAATCGGAGACCTTAAGTAGGTACGGATATGTATCCTCATCCTCGCTGACGAACTGACAGAACGGTTTGTTCACGTTCATTACCAGGGGACCCTTCTCTTTGCTCCGATCATCGTAAGCAAACACTTGCATCGATAACTATCGATAAACAAATAAGGTGTTATGTATAGTTCGCATTGGATTTGTCTAGCTTACCTTCTGCTCATTGCCCATATTCCTTTTGAATTCGAAGCTGCCCGTCACAACGAACTTATTCTTCGACACCTTCTTCATGCGCAAATCACCCCAATCGATCCAATTCGAGTCATCTTCGATGTCCGTGTTCATCTCGAAGGAGTTCAGCTCGACGTTATAGCTCTTCTCGTTGGCTCGGGCAAATGCCAGCAGCACTAGCCAAGCACCTAACAGACTAACGAGTTTAGTCATACTTGTTCCAGCTCGACTGTCCAATCCCGCTTGATGTGTCTGCTTTATATATCGTGCATTATTCATGTCCTAATCTAGCATGCAATATCATTGTTTTCGGAAGCTGAAAAATATAATTATTTGCAACCTTGTTAGAATTGAAACATTGTAAACACTTGTCGACCACATTGTTTGCTAATGAACATATATTGCTTTCAATCAGGCAAACAACAGCAAATTTATGTACTATATATCTCATGCTCAGGTCGAGCGATTATGTTTCTACACAGTACTTATTCAAGAAGAAAATAAAAGCAGAAAAGATAAGTAAAGTTTTGTTTAAAGAACTTTTTATTTTAATATCAAAATAACACCTCTTATTGGAAAACCCTTTACAAGTAAATTCAAATCTAGAAAGAGTTAAGAATATTTCAATTTTCTATGTTCAAAACCAAACCATATCAAAGTATTTACGTGTGAATTTTACAATATAACTCTTCAGGTTTGATAACTTGTATGGAATACCAATCATAAAGTTTTATTTCTTTAATTTATTGTTCTCTGTTCAGTTTACATATTTCGATATAACAAACGAGAATCATAAAATTGCCATCGTTTATCGCCCGTTCCCATTCGCGTCTCTGTAGCACAGTTGACTTAACTTTTCAACAAGGCCGCTCGCTTTCTGCCGGAATTCCCGAAATATTTTATGCCAACTAATCTCTTAACACTCTATTGAGACATGTAAACTTTTAATAGCATTTGCTGTGCCAAACTCGGCTGAGCCGCCTTTGAATTTGCCTGCTTAGAGGGTGGGGCTTGGCTTGGGTTTCGGTTTGGGGTTTGGGTTTTGAGTTGGAGTTTTGGCTAGTTGGCTAGCCCAGCCCATACCTTGCCGACTGGGATCCTTGTCGAAAGTTTGGCGCTCTCGGCTTGTTTTATGGCCTGCAGCAGTTTTCCGTGTTTGAACATCAAAAGTAATAAATTCATCGAACCAAAATTTTGCACGCCAACAAAGACGACGGCAGGTGGCAATTCTTCGCGTTGTTGTTGTTATTGTCATTTGTGCTTGTGTTGTTGTTTTAGGTCGCGCCTTCGCCGTACTCAATAACTTCCGCCGGAAGCCCCCTCGAGCCATACAGCGTTGCCTGCCTGTCGTTTATTTCTTGCTCCTCCCCTTTCCGACTGCTGCAAAGTTATTTAAGCAACTGTCTTGACTTGTTTTCGCCTTTGCATTGATTGTGCTGCAACAGTGGCGTAGGCAGAGGGGGAAGAGTGGTGAATATGTTGTGGACTAGGCAACATAGCCTCCATAAATATTCATGTATCAGGAAGAGAGCAAAATGTGTGGGCTGCTTGCAAGTTTGCCAAAGGAATTTTTGGATCGTTCGAGTGTTTTGTATTGCGGCTAGTTTTACTTTTATGTATATTGGGGCGAAACACTGTAACATACATAAACTAAATGGAAATACAGACAGAATAATTGTAATGGCTGAAATGTATTTATGCAATTTAAATAAATCATATAAAATATCATACTTAACTAAGATAAATGTTAACTTATACATTTATTATTAATAAGTCAGCGGTTAATTAAGTAAAATAAATCATTTAAAATAGAGAAAAATATTTGTATAACCTTACTGCATTTCATGGTACGCTTTTAAAATCTCCTATTAAAGTGTTTTTCTCAGTGTAGTACACTCTAAAGAGAGCGTGTTTGTGTATTTAACCAACATTTGCAGCTGAATTGCGCTCTCTGGCCCACTGTACAGTGTGTGCAATAATTACAAGTACATACTGAGTACATACTTAAAAGCAGAACGCACAAAAAAAGGCGAATAGCGAAAAGGCATCGGTTAAATAGGAGTCACGTAAGCAAATGCACGGCGTGTCATTTCGATAAAAGCCGCTTGCGCTGTTGACGTCGATGCCGTCGCTGCTGCTGATGCTGCTGCTAAGTTTCCACTGGGGTTCATAAAAATGGCGAAATGAAGAGACACGAGAGGCGGACGGGTGTATGTGTGTGTGTGCGTGTATGAGTATTAAAAGAATTGCAGCGAAATTAAAATAAAATAAAATTTACGTTGAATTAAAAACACGCAGGCAGTAGAAGGCAACAAGGCGAAGGAGAAGAGCGGACGAAGCAGCAAAAGAAACAACACAAACAACGAAGCGAAACAAATAACTGAAACGACGAGTCGTGACTTCATTTGCCTGACACTTGCAGAGCAAAAAAAAAAACTGACAACGGCCGACGACGACGACGTCGCACAGTGGCGCCTATGCCGTTTAAAGGTGCGCAAAATTAATTTGTTGATGATCTAATTGAAAAAGAAAGGGGTTTTTACATGTCCCACCGACAACTGTCTAGGAACTCCAAATATGTTAGTCGTATTGATCTTCTCGGAAATTATAAGATAAATAATATGTTTACTAATCGTAATTATAAAAAATTTATAAGTATTTTAAACTGTGTTGTGGAAGAACAGATCTAATGATCAGCGTTGGGTCGGAAGGTCGTTGCGGCGAAGACGGGATCGATTGCAAGCCTGCGTTAATCTTCTCACAAGGTGTTTAGGATGTGAAGTTACTTGACTTTTCCTTTTGTTGAGTTATATCTTTCGGATTTTTTCTAAGTTCACTGATTTGTATACGTATGTCAAATAAAAGGTAGAATGTTAAGTAAAGTAAGTAGGTAACAGATTGTTATTTTAGTTTCTATTAATCACTTTATCGAATAACACCTTTCATTAATCATTTGATTTTGTCATCTTGTTCAAAAGTTAAGATTTTTGCAAGCTCAACTGACAGTAGGCGCCACTGTGCGCCGCCAGCGAAGGGCATCCGCATTGGCAGTGCTGCTGCTGTGGCGTCAAGTGTGTGCCATAAAAAGGTGATGGGGTGAGGGTGGGGGAAGGAGAGAGCGCGCTAAGAAAAGGCTGCAAACGATTCCTAATTGAAAACTATTAAATTCTGCCTTTTTCGCTTGTGTTATTTTTTTTCTTCGTCTCTGCTCTCGCTGCTACTTAATTTCTTCTTTGCACTCGCCTTCGCCCACACTCTCTTCCCTCCCGCTCCCTCGCCACCCCTTCTCAGTAAGCTGTTGTCTTTCTCTCAGTCGCGCTCTCCCTCTCTCTCTCTCGTGCTCTCTTGCTCTCCCTAAGTGCCTGTCGTTCGTTCGTTTGGTCCAAATTGGAACTTGAATTTCATTTCGAATGACATTCGCTCCATCACGCGTCAACTGCAGCCAACGTCGGCAGAGCACGTAGTAGTCGGCGACGGCAGCAGCAGCGGCAGCGGCGAAGGCGAAAAAAAAGCGGACATTTTCATTTGAGCATATTTAATTAGATGCAATTATTTATGGTATTAAATAGATGAGGCAGTAAATGTGCTGTACCCTGGCGTTGTCTTCACTCTCCCACTCTTTGTCTCTCTCTCTCTCCCCTCTCTTCCCCTGTCCGCTCGTCAAGCAATGTGAAATGCAAAGTGAGATGAAAAAAAAAATTGAAATAAAATGCTAAAGAATTGCGTCGTCTTTGGCATCGTTCGTCTGTTGTTGTTGTTGTTGCTGGAAAAAAATTTCAATTCGTGGCACAATTTGTGCAGCGTTGCCACGCCCAGCATCAGCCCTGTCCACCTCCCACCATCTCCTTCCACACAATAAGCTCGTCCCGCAGTCAGTGGGCGGAGGCAGTGCCAGGAGCTAGGCTACTCCCACGCCACGTTGGCCACTTGGCCGAACGAGTGCATTTAAATGGCAGGAAATTTGAAAAAAATTGAAATTTAAGTCTTTGATATATGAAAGTCGATTTATATCACGCTTCCCCACCCCAGCCTCCTCTTTGCTACCATCTTCCAAAGCCCAAGAGTGCGTCATTTCTTTACCGACTTGACCAATTCCCCCAACCCGAGGCTCATTGTCTGCTACTACTGCAGCCAATGGAAGCCATTGTTCTGCCCTTCTTCTTCGTCAATCTGCTCTTCTTCTTTGCATCTTTATCTTCTTGGGACTGAATAACGTCAGACAGGGACTACAGTTTCGTTTCGTTATTCAAATTAGTTCAGTTCCCCTGGCATGAGTTGATCTAATGTCAGTCAAATGGGGTTAAGTACTCGATCTAAGCAGATCATACAATATAACTATATGATAGTTAGAAGTTTTCCTGTGACATCTTAGGCAAGACACAAACTAAGCCAACTTCATTTATATTTTTATAAGTATTTATAAGAATGATAACATTAAGTTTCTTTTAGTATATTCATAAAATGAGTAACCCCACTTGCCCAACTCTAACTCTCTAAGTTCGAATTGACATCACTTGATAATCATAGAACTTTCCCCCAGGACAGATAAAAGCAGAGCAGGAGAAGTGGGTCCTATTCGATTTGCGTGTCCATACGAAGTACTTACAAGGATTAAGATTGACACTGATTGCCGATGTCAATGTTTCGGTCAGCTAGTGATGAGGATACGCCGAAGGAGCAATGATAAATGTACCTAACCTAGAAGCAGCTGTAAGGGCAAGGGGTGTTAAGGGGAGGGCAGAAGTTAATAGCGCGTGACCATGGCATGCCAGTCAACCCTTTCGCACCTTGTGCCACGACCGACAACGACAAGACAAATCACACACAAATTGACAAACGTTTAACATAATTTACACGGCAAAGCCGAAATGGCTTGGACTTGACCACATGCCACCTCCTCCTCGTCCTCCCCCTGCTCGAAGCCCCAACGGAATTTGTCGCTCACGTCGTAACCCAATATTGACCCTTTGGCCCGGTCAAACCCTTGTCAACGTTGCGTAACCGAAACTATTAAAAATATCAACAGATACTCAGTAAAAATGGCCCAAAGGAAGTGAAAAGGAGAAGTAGTTGCAGCTTGAACTGGAGCTGTCCAAGCTGGGAATGTCATTTTTCACACGCTGAACGGTCCTTACATATGTTCATGGTCAAATCGATTAAATAAATCATTAGCATCTTTTGTAGCCAATTTTCTTGCCTTTTTTCCATTTTCTTTTTCCCAGTTTTTTGCTTTCTCTTTTATTGGTGTTGGAATCCCCTTTTTTTTGTGTGGCGCGTGTCGCAAGTTTTACGAGCATTTGCTGTGCGTGTGTGTGGAAATTGTTTTTTAATACGGAGACGCGTAGGACGGGAGGTGTTACGGGGCTGGGGTAAGCTGTGGGAAACTGAGAACGCTTTTTGTGTGCACAAGAGCACTCGATGTTGGACCGCCCCGGCCTGCCCCCAAAGTTGACATTTAATTTGTTGCGCTTTTGTGTTGTGGAACGCAAGTTTGCGGTTCGACTCCGACGGACTGGAAGCTAATTTATTAGCCTAGCCACCCAATAAGAAAGTGCCCCACCGACTAAGCAGCGTATTCGATTGCTATTTAGAAGAGCAATTACTTGAATAAAGGTCATACAATCATACAATGGGGTAGAGTATGTACAAGAGTTGTACGACTTTTGGTAGAAACTTTCTAACTTTCTAGAAAGAAACTCTTATATATTTTTCTGAAATCTATTTAGAGGTTTGCTGTAACAGAAATCATGTAACTAATATATAAAATATTAATGCCTTTAATGTAATATCTCCACCCAAATAGTTAGAGTATACCCGACTCGTGCAAGCCACTCTCGTCTTCTCAATATTGGGTGTATTTATTTATTCTTGCTTTTTTTCATTCCGTCTCATTTCTTTGTGCGTCTCGGGGCAAATCAGTCCAGTGTTTGCTTTCTATAAATATAAATTAAATGGGTGGCGTGCAACTGTCCAATAAATTTTGCCATTTTTATGCTGTGAGACACCTTTTTATGCGGAATTGTGGCAGCGGCTTTTGTGTCGCATCCCTGTCGCAGCCACGTCGAACCCTTTTCATTGTGGCCGCACTACAAAAACGAAAGAATGCCTCAGGAGAGTCCTGCCAGAGTTGTCGCAGCTAGGGCGGAATCATGTGACAATAGTTGCTTTATTTGCCTCATTTTTTCACGATTCTTTTTTTTTTTTGTTTCTTCTTCCCTTTTGGTATTTCGTTTTTCTTTATTGTTTGCTAATAAAACGCAATTTGTTTTATGGTTAGAATCGCCATCCCCCAATTAACTCCTCCCCCTTCTGATTTGCGTATAATGCGCAACAGGCTGCAGGCGTGAGGGGGTCACACTGGAAAGTGACACAGCTGGGCAGCACTAATCGCCGTAGAGAAGGAGAGAGAGCTTTAACAAAGCTTGTAAGCGATAAAGCTCTTCTAGCAGATATATTATATATTCTTGATCAAGCAGCCGAACTTAGACGATTTTACGAAGCAAACAGTGCTCTTTAAATGTATGTCTTCAATTTGGTTTTGAATTTTTTATTGCAAACTCTATGTGTAGCTGCTATAAAGAGGTCTTTTGTTTTAGTCTCGCATACACAAGAAAAAAATGAAATAGAAGATAAATAAAAAATAAAGCAAACAATTGCTTGTAATTAAAATCCATGGCCTTTTCAGTCAACGCGAGACTCAGTCAGGTGCTCAGCTGCGCCAATCAGTCACAGTCGGAGTCAACCACCGAGACAACAACCGAAGCATCCCCTCCCGAATACCCCAACCCACGTGACAACCCAACTACCGATGCCGGGCAGCGGTGCACTTGTCACTGCAGCAAAGACCCCAAAGGCGAACCTTTTCAGCTCTTCTCCATGCTGTTCTCCCCACGTACCCTCAGTATCATGGGTAGGCTCGTTGCGAAATATTCATTGAAACATTGAAAACGGAAAATTATATATAAAATAAATACCTTAAGTTTTACGAAGTATTCTTCGTATAGATAAATAAAGTTTCTTTGATGATAATAATATAATGTAATGATATACTGTAACTGTATACAACTGAATAATATATAAAACTGAAGTTAGGGTGTAGGGTATTTCCGAATCCGTAGTCACGCATTGTTGCAACGATTTTTTCGTTAGCATTTTTTCAGCATTTCCAGTTCACATTTTTTCTGCAGTTCTCTCTGTTCTGTTCTGTTCTGTTAAGAATTACTGATTATTAATTCATTTTGAACCGGTGAGGCGTTCATATTTCTGCGGAGCACTGGGTCGCTCGACAGTGTCCTTCGACAGGGCCCGTTGTCAGTCAATGTTTTGCTTTCGTTATGTTTCGCTTTTTCCCTTCGCACACACACACACAGAGACCGAGTGGCATCGACAATGTTTGTATAGCCCGGTGAAAGGGGGCGACGCTGCATTCATTGTTAAATCATTCGGTTTTTGCTGCAGTTTGGCAACGGGATTCGACGAGCCTCGTATCCATCCAACCTCAATTTGCCATGCTGCCGTGTGAGAAGACGAACACGAATACAGTTACGAATACGAGTACGAATACAAGTACGAATACATTTCCTTTGCAACGCTGTCCGTGTAAACAAAGTCAGTCGGCAAGTAAGAAAACAAAATATGGAAAACTCTCTCCACCACCCCCAACCAGTCAGCTGCTTTTAAATGCAAGCCAGATCCCAAGCCCGCGCCTGAGACTGAGTCTGAGCCAGCAACTGGCAGGAGGAGTAGGAGTAGGAGG
This sequence comes from Zaprionus capensis, assembly GCA_018903675.1. Classification (NCBI taxonomy): domain Eukaryota; kingdom Metazoa; phylum Arthropoda; class Insecta; order Diptera; family Drosophilidae; genus Zaprionus; species Zaprionus capensis. The sequence continues at coordinate 7,050,717 of JAEIFN010001073.1, read as the reverse complement.
AGGCTGCAGCTTGTTAGTCTGATTTGGTGGCTGATTGGTTGGACTGCCCGACTGTCTGACTGTTTAAATCTCAGCTCCTCAGCTCGACTCTTCGGCTATTCGGCTGCTCAGCTGAGCTGGCGGCGTGGCATCATCGTCATCAAGGCGTCATCGTCCTCGTCATTGTCGGCCCATCGCAATGCAGAGTGACAGTTGCTGGCGGTGTTGGCCCAGCAGGCGCACCAGTTCCTAACAATGAAGCGGAAACAATGTTTACAATTTCCACTACAAATATACCTAGAGATATAGCTACAATATACACGCACATACATACATATGTATCTACATACACCCCTGCTCCCCCTCCTGCCCCTTCTGCCCATCGTGACAGTCTCTTGCAGTCTTATTTTTTCAGTTCTTTTGCTCGGCATTCTGTGTTTGCCTTGTTATGCTTTGTGTATTGTATACACATTGTACCCGGTACCCGGTAGCCAGTAGCCAGTACCGAGCAACTGCTAACTGTTAACTGCAGGTAGCCAGCGAGTCGTACTGGCAGGTGGCTGTACCTATGTCATGTTTGACTATATTTAGCCAGCGGTCATAAAGTTAATTTGTACAAAACTTGCAAATAATTCAAGCATCTCTCTTCGCCTCGTCAAACCTCGCCTTCCTCTTTCTTTTCCTCTTTCTCTTCCGACTGCACCTCGGACAGTGCCACATACCGTTTATGACCTTATCGACTGACTGTCCAAGTGTTGTAAAAAGACTTTTCTCCAGTAAGTTGCAAGTGAAACTGGGTTGATGATTACAGAGAAGCGCCATAGATTAGTTCCTAGTAGATTCAAATAAAGTCAGTTTGTGCTCTTCTAAATTTGAAGCTTAGCAAGTTATTCTAACTGAAAATTACAGCTTGAAATAGTTAGTTTATATGTTATATAGCATCTTGTCTTAGGTTAGTTTGAAGCTGAGGTTGGCAAACTTATAACGACAACTCTGAAGCAACATCATCATCTTATTAATGTATTTTACGAATCTTGTTGGTATCTTATATTACACAGACACTTTGCGTATTCATAATGATTCGATTGGCTCGTTTTTCTCATTCATTCTTACGACTAGCTTGTATCTTATGCAAACATATACCTATCTATAGTATATTTCACTCAGCCAATGTCATGTAGCTGACGCTACTTACACACGCATAAAATGTCCAATTAGGCAAAAAGCCTATTACCGCAGGACTATTATGACGACAAAGGTGCCCAACAGCGGAATTATATGGTGGGCTACTCTCTACCCTCTCTTGCTCGCGCCCTGCACAGTGCAACACTATTTTATGATTAGCCCAACCTGAGGCTAACATTCAACAGCTTTTAGCGTGCGCCTCCTCTACCCCCTCTCGTTACTCTCCACTCGTTACTGGCGACACGCAACTCGTTAAGCGCGTTACTCGTTCAATCCGCAGGTTGCGCATCATTTTACTTATTACGATTTTATATATTCCATAAATGACGGGGGCAGAGAGGGGGGGAGGCTGGAGGGTCTGCCTTCGCTGTGGGCCAAGGTGCAAAACATATTCCGAAAATTACCAATTTTGTTGCTTACGATTATTACCGTGACAATATGTGGCTTGCACTCGCTGTTCCTTCTCCTTCTGTGTGTTGTTGTTGTTGTTGTTGTTGTTATTAGGCTTGGCTTTTTGCTACACTCTGGAGATGACTTAACACGTAGCACATCATTAAAAATTTTGTGCCATTAATGCATAACACACACACACACTCGCACACACACACACGCGCACAACATGATCAAATTGCCAATATGTCACACAGACACATCCGCAGGGGTTGACTGAATGAACAATGCGAAGGGGGGACAGCCAGAAGAGAAGGCGGTAGCAGGGAGGGTTGGGTTGGTTTGAAGCCGAGGTTGGTAAACTAATAACGACAACTCTGACGAAACATCATCATCTTATTTACGTCTTTTTAACACCTTACCTGCCGTATCCCTGCCTTAGTCAAGGCATATGCCCGCCCACACACACACAAACACACACATACACAAATGCCGGCATCGTGTGCCGTTGAACAATTAACAAAAGGTAATGTAAAATTATAATTATCACACAAAGCACATTTGTTAATTTAAGCTAAAACAAACACGAAGCCAAACAACGACTCGAAAATGTATAAGCCGAAGATGGAGAGAGAGAGAGAGGTGGGTGTTGCTGGTGGTAGGAGGGTCTTCGGTGGCTCTAATGGGTGGTGCATGCTGGGTTGTCAGAACCCGCCTTCCTGGCATGATTGTGTGTGTGTGTGGGTGCGGATGTGTGTGTGTAAGACAAATTTTGTCGCCTAGTTTTCTTGGCGCTGGGCAAAACGACCGATGCGTAGCAATGAAAACTCCCCAATGTAATAAATATAAAAACAGCCGAAAAATATGCTATAAAATTATTTTGAGCCGCAGCAGCCATGAAACTTGTTGCTAGAGATGACACTGGGCCCAAACACGCAATATTTTCTATAATCAAATGAAATATATAGAGATAGCATTGAGGGTATAATACACTTGATTCAAACTTGAAATTAAATAAATGAGATAGGTACGAAACAATTTAAAACAATTCTTAAACAAATCATATCAAAACTCGAAGATATTTTCCCAATATGTCTGTCCTTAGTTAAGCTTTTGAAACAGAAGAAGACTGAGAACAATAATACTATGATTTATTTGTTGTTTTGCATACAATCACATAGATTCACTTATATAAACACTTGAAACTAGGCGTGTTTCAAGAAAACATGAGCACCCTTTCTGTAAATATACACAGTACTTAATGTTTGGCGAAAGTAAAAATTAGGTCACAATAGCCTATAGTTTTTAAAACAACTTCTAAGTAAATTACAGTTTAAAGACAGCGCGAGAGGTAAATCTCCAATAAATGTATAGTCTCAAGAGCAACACTCGCTGTCACTTGACTCTTAATTGTTACAAACAAAGCAACCTGTATTAATATTTACACAAACTGCGTGAGTCACGAGAACAAAGAGCACGATTCGTCGACCATCTCTAGCTACATCGCTGCTTAATGGCCACGCAGCGAATGTGGAAAGAGTTGAAGGCAGGCGGTTAGAGTAGATTTAGTGAGTTTAAAGCGGAAGGGATGGAGCGGGCAGTAGAGGGGAGCAAGGGGGAGCCAGTGTAAGAGGTTACACTTCATTGCATTGATAGTCAGTTGCTCAGCTGTCGGTTGATTTTTGGTTCGTTTGTCCTTTTTGCGGCACATAAATTTTATGTGCCAAGACCTCTATACCCTATACATACCCTACACCCTGTACCCAGCCCCAGCAACACATACATTAAACCCTTTGGCACGCACACACACACACATAGTAACACATCCAGCTCATTTATGGCTCGGTCTGATAATGTATTATCATCTGGCGAGGAGCCGCTCATAGTTTTTGTTGTCGCGCCGTTCGCACAGGCGACTCGCAAATATTCTCCCCAAGCACACACACACGCCTTTGAGGCGTTAATAATTTTTTTGTTTTTGCGTTTGGCATTGTTGTTATTGTTGTTTTTAGTATTTTTCTTACTCCTTCCACGTTATTTATGGCTGCTACATTGTGGCGCTTTCTCACCCGGCGCACACTTTGGCATTTTAATGGGCATTAATGGCATCGTGCGAAGAGCCTGACTATATGCCAGGGTACAGTGTACGATATTCATGTCGGCATCGGGCCTCCAACACACATTAAAATTATTGAAGCCGACAACAAAGGCATTAATTCGTTGCGCTTAGCGCGCAATAATGCCGCACATAATTGTTTATTAATGAACTATGAGTATTTTTATTGGCAGCGCCCTTAGCTGCCATTTGACTGGCCAGCCTCACTTCATATAGTCCCAAGATATGAACTGAAAACTACGAGACAGTGCTAGAGCAATCTTGTGACAGAGAGGTAACAAAACTATTGCTTTTGTTATCATCAAAGGAAGAACACACATCAAGAACTAAGAACTATTCCCTTGACTAACTAAAAAGATATTCATAGATTGGGCAACATTTTTTCTTAGCTCTGAATACTTAGATGTCTGTACAGAATCTAGATCAATATGCAAGAGAGTCTAAATCTAATTACAAGCGTAATTTTATTGCTATCATTATTTTGTAGAGCACAATTACTAACAGCGTCCAAAGGATATCGGAAAAAAGGTAATTAACCATGAAGTTTTTGCTTCGATTTTATTTATTATTGAATTAGGAATCAGATTTACAATTTTATCTATAATCTTATCTTATGATTTCCAAGTCTCCGCCTGCAAGTATACAATAATGTTAATAATTTATATTATTAATAATTTACAATTTCAGAAATCATGTAGCTTTCCTTCTTGTTTTAATTTTAAATGATATCGATATATTATTACTGTTGTTGTACTCTAAGTTAATCGATCAACTTATGATTAAACACTTGCCAATCGTTAGCCGATGACTGAATCGACTCCACGCACTGACTCATTTGGCATGGCGACCACAAAAGGGACTCAGTACTCGCATTGCACTCAAATGCAGCCGCACTCACACTCACTTTCTCATGTAGACGCACACGCACTCAATCGCCTGCACGACGCACGCACTTTTGTCGTGCACTCACATGTGTGTGTGTGTGTGTGTGCGGGTGTGTGAGTGTGTGAAAGGGTTGCTGCGACGCTTTCCATCCCCTGTGCGGGTGCGCGCGTCGAAACGTATTGAATACGCATCAGATATCAATACTCTCGGCCATGAACACACACTAGCACATGCATGGTATGCATACATAGAGTGTGCGAGCGAGTGAGGGAGATGCGTGGGGAACGTGTCCAGGCGAGAGACTACCCTATGTGCGGCAAGATTCGATTTCGGTGCCGCAGTACAGCCAATCGCAAAGCTGCAGCCAGCTGATTGGACAAATTCGAGTGGCCCAAATGGCCCAAATGGACAGCGGCTGCCCGCGAACGTGAAAGCAAAAGATACCGTTGGACTAAAAAGAACAACAACAACAAGAAAACCAAAGGCATGTCCCGAAGTCAGTCGAATGGATCGTTGTAAGCTGTTGGAAAATGTGAAAAATTACATAATATGCGCTGAAAAATGTGCGTACATTTTTTCTTTTCTCTTCCTCTCTGGTCCTTCTCCTTCTCCTAGTTTCGCACTGACCATTTGCTGAGTAGCTTCGAGACGAGTCGAGTTGGGGTCTTTTTTATGCAAAACTTTTGCGTTTTACAATTCATTGCATATTCAATTTGCTTGGGTCGACAAGGGCACCCAACAACAACAACAACAACAGCAGCAACAATGCAAACAAACAGCAAAGGTCCAGAGCATATTAATAAGGATTTCATTAGTTTTATACGTTTCGTTTCGTTTCGGTTTATTCTTTGTTTTACAACACACACACACATATACACACACTAATGGGTCGATACTTTTTATTTTTTTACACACACACACCCACTTATTGTGTGTGTATCTGCTCCATTCCTGGCTCAAATAAATGGCTAAACGTTTAGATAAATGTCCGTTATTTTGTATTATCGTAGTTTGTTTGATATGAAAAGTTGAGTGAGACTGAGGGAGAGCAGTCGCAGTTCAGTTGAAGTAATTCGCATATTTATCTAAGGTTTCATTCAAAGCAGAGGGCAGTAGTGGCCATGGAGGGGGGCGGGGGGACTTGTCTCTAAAGTCAACATGCATTCAGCTGGGATCAATCAACAAAACGCTTGGCCAACCATCATAACTGACTGCCTCGAGCTGCCATATACCCTGTACACATTTTGTTTGCCTAACTAATATATATTTTTGTTAATTTCATTAACGATTTACTCTGGCAAGTGCTTAATGGTCGCGGCTTTAGTTAGACAAGTTAAAAAAAATCATGACTCGTACTTAGTTAGTAAAAATAGTAGGTTCTAATACAACGCAGTGACTTTATTAATACAGGGTACAGAAAGCCGAAAAACAAATACAAACGAACGTGAATAAGAATATATATGTTAAAGTATGCTTTGTGAGGTTAGAGCTGCGTTTCTTGAATCTTCTACATATGTTTTTGATTAGCGCAAAGTTCTCAGCCCTCTTGTTCATTATATATTTCTGAAGATTCACTTTACACATGTGATCGTGTAAAGTATCTTTGAGGTTAAGTTTGTCGTGTAGTCTCATTAGGTTTGGTTTATCATATGAAGGTATCTTTTTAAATAAGGTTTAGCTTAAACATGAAACATAAAGTACATACATTATTCAAATGTATAAATAACGTTTATAAAATATTGTCATATGTTCAAAATTGTCTGAAAATAGCATCGATTTGAAAACGCAAGTACAGTTACAGAACTTGTTGCTGCAGCTTCTCACTGGGACAGTTACACTGAGGACAACTCGCTCGAATCGTCATCCCGTGCTGAAGAACGCATCCCATTCGAAGTCGGGCGCGTATTTCCATATCCATTTCAGACTTTCTACTCGACTTTGTCACTGTGTGTTGGTGTGTGTGTGTGCGAAGGCTTTTTGTCTCTATTAAATTAATCGACGCTCATTTTTCCAACTTAACAAAACGCAGTGAAAAAAGTATAAGCGATAAAACATTTGCTGACTGCCTTTGCCTTTGCCGCTGCACACACCGACAGCACCCCCCCCTCGAAGTCCCTTCCCTTCTACCCTCCCCCACCCCAATGCCAGCATTCATTTTACATTTTTTCGCATTTTTTTCGTTGGTTCTTTTCGTTTTTTTTTGTTGCTTTTGTTGCTTTTAAGTAGCACTATTTTTTAAGGATTCTGTTTTGGGCGCCCCCTTCCCCTCGCTTACCCCTCCCCGTGCATCCCAGACTGACATCTAAAACAATTTTATTTTCTGTGCGTTTTTCATGCTTATCAAATACAAAACAAACGCACACGAGGGTTGACTTGGCCCATGGACCGACTCGGGTCGGGGACTGCGGTTTGCTAGCGGGGGGAGCTGCTTGTGGCATTTATGTTTCATTTGGCATTTTTGATGCGTTTTATTTTTTAATTTTTTGTCGGTCTCCTTGCGAGCGTCGCACTCAACGTGACATTTCAATCAATCAGCCCGACTGGGCCGGGGTAATACTTACGAAGGGACGCGCTTAAATGCACGATTTATTACTGCCCATAGATCGTCCGATTAGGCAGAGGAAATTTAAAAAAAAAAACCCTGGGAGACAGAAAACAAATATTGTCAGCAGCAAGCTCAGCTAATCAGATCACAAGGCAAGTTCCTTGAACTACTGCGAGTAGATTAAACTAAAAGTATTTCACTAAAAAATTTACTTAGCATTTCTTTCCAAGTTTCTTCAATCAATTTTAATTTGTAATGCTCTGCAAAACTATTTTATATACAGATATATCATGCATGTATTACATAAAGGTGTAGCGTATATAATATAGTTCGTCAAAGGTGTCACACATTGACATCTGACTGCCTTGCTGTGCTCTTCTATTTCACATACTCTACCTCCATCTGTCACTGTGCTTCAGGGCCGCGTATCATAAAAATATATGAACAAAGGAAAAGAAAGGCTCGGGATTTGGACACGAGAAATGCTCGGCGAATCAGTGAAATTCATAAGAAAGGCAGCATAAATAAACACATCAACACAAAGGCAAAAGTTTTCTTGCCCCACGGCAGACTCTCACTCCATCACCGTCTCCAGCTCCGACTTCACCTCCAACTTGGACCCACTCCCTGTGCTGGTCCGTGACATTGCCGTGCTACTGGAGCCACCCAATCCTAATGATAATCCCCTTCATATGTGCGTAGTATGCGCTCTGCTCGGTTGGCTTTGTCTGAAGACGAGGACGCATCGTCAGCGTCGACGACGACGTCGACGTCGCTGCGGAAGTCGAAAACAAAAAACATTTTTTAATTGCTTCAGATAAGACACAGCACACATAACTTGCAAGGCAACCCCCATGCCCACACTCCCACACAGGCAAAGGGGTAAGGCATAAAAAATATATACACACCATATATGAATATGTAGTATATGCCAAGAAAGGCAAGCGGCAATTTTACAATTCAGCGCACATTTTGATGAGCTTCATAATTTTTGCTGCTCATTGACGTTCCCACTCATATCACTTTGAAAGTAAGTTCTCACCCTCCTCAAAGAAGGTTGAGCCCTTCCTACCCACTCCCCCTAACCGACGCTATCCAGCGCCTACACGCGCTATTTACTGCTCTGCCTAGATGACAGAACTCAACTAATTTGCACAATTTCGAGCCGTAGAGCAGATAACACACAGCCCAGGACACACAGAGAGAGAGTGAGAGAGCGAGGAGAAGTAATGTAAGCTAATAATCGATTGCTGAAAAAGAAGACAACATGTAGTACAAGAAAAGGAGTCTTCCGAAGACCGAAATAGGAGACTCTTTATAAGAAAGAAAATACCATAAGAGCAAACTCAAATTCAAAGAGAATGAGAGAAGAGAATCTCTATATGAACAAGAAAAGAAGTGAAGTAAGCGATAGATAACTATAAAGAAAGAAACCCACCAGAAAAGACTATTAAGAATGTTACTTTATTTGTCACATTTCTTGGTGTATTCACTGCAAGTTCTTCTTCACCACCTGCAAATCTTCAGAGTTAATTTTACGGCATTTGACTTGGCTGGCGACGAATTGTGGGCTCGGTGTATGTATGTCACACAATTATCAAACGCTCTATCTGTGCATCAGTGTTGCCTTGGCCCACGTTGGGCGCCCCATACCCCTTGGCATGTTTACACAATTACATGCATTTCACGCTACATAAACGAGATTAGTGCGTCGCTTACTTTTGCCTAACTTCTTTTGACACAATGCCACACGATGCGCGCAGCATCAGCCCCATTAACAGCGCTGCCCCCAAACATGCGCCCTCTCCAGACGGGCACACTGGCTTGGCCTAGACGAAACTTGGAGAGTAGATGGAGGAGAGCAGATAGATACGAGTCGCGTCAAGAACTCTTTGAGACTTGCAGGCAGCGTCAATTGCTTTTGTTTTTTACTTGCCTTGAACTTTTTTTCCGCTTTATCCTCCTCTCTCTCTCTCTTCCTCTATTGTTGGGTGTTTATCGGACGTGTGTGTGTGCGTGTGTGTGTATGAGTGTGTGACTTGTGCCTTTGCATTGTTAACAAGCGCAAATTTTGCACATCTTTTGTTATACAAGAGAATTTATAGAGAGACTGAGCGGCGACTCAAGTGCTTATACGAGCACACGCACGCACACTCACACAACATATCTATATTTTTTATGACTTTCTGTTGATCTTGGCTGTTGCGAGGCAGAGCAACGGAAGGAGGGGCCACATCTTAACGAGGCTGGCAAGTTGCTTGTTTATGTTTTACAGCTTTATCATCGTATCGTATTATTTCCTTATTTTAACAGCCTTTCGACAGGCGTGGAAGGGGCTATCATAACTCGGGCTAATTTTGCGCTTTTTGGGAAATAATACTGTCTTACTTTAACCAACCATATCACAGTTCGAATGAGAGCCTTGTAGACAAGGGTTAGTAAATTAACTCGATTGAAGGTTGAGGTTAAGTATAATATCTGATACTGTTAACTCAGCTTATGATAGGAATAAGTTGACTTAAATTTCTTATGATTGTTAACTATTGTTAACTTGAACTGCATTTTGGAGAATTGCTTTTCAGAGAAACTAACTAATGTTATGCTAAGACATACGACTTTATAAATATATAACATCTATGCTTTGCGTTTTATGTGTTGCATACTTTGGGGAGTTAACTCGGGAACCACTTCGAAATAAAGATTTCTTAAATAACTTATATGTTAATAATCCGATCGCAACCAAATTTTCAGAAATCATTTGGGGATTGATAGTTATTGTGTTTACCAAAAATTACTCGGCTGTTGATGCTGATTTAGAATTTACATAGTTTGTGCGGTCTGTAACGTCTCCTTCTGCCTATGAAATACCCAAAGAAACCAGATCAAATATATAATTCCCTTTTTTGAAGGATGCTAAGCGTGCGTATGGTACACAGAAATCTTTTCTACAAATTTGAGTTTTTTAGCTTTCATAACAGCTAAGATATACGAGTTCATACTGACAGACAGACAGTTATTAGAACAACAGTTCAGACAGAATAGCTTTACTTAGTTCGCTGATCTAGGGCTGCTGGTCTACCCTGGTTTATTAATCTTTCAATGATTACCCCACTACCTTCTTTATTGGTTATTGCAACATTACAGTACAGAAAAAGAGAGAGAAAGAAAGAGAGAGAGAGAGAGTGCGGTGCGTGGCGTGGAGAAAGCGCGGGTGCAGGGGCAACTAATGATAATCCAAATGATGTACAAAGCATTAGCCTCTCTATGTAGCTGAAGGTAAACTGTCGGCAGCTGTTCGACGCGGTCACAATGAACGACAACAAAAAGTAACTACCAAAGGCAACAACAACAACAAGAACGGGAACGAGAAAAGTGGCAGAAGAAAAGCTCAAATCAAAATGCCATTAAAGCGTGTGACGTTGTCGCTTAAGTGGAAGTAAATATTGTCATTACTCAAGCTTAAAATTAAAATTACCCACCTGGATGGAGCGAAATGATAAACTGCATAAGCCAAAGGCAGCGACAGAGCCAGCAACAGCAGCAGCAGCAGTGACAGCGACAGCGACTGAGGCAGCGCAACAGACCAAAAATTTCGAATGCAAAACTTTTTTGCACAAGTGTGTGAGTTGCTGTTTGTATGTGTGTGTGTGTCGCTCCTATCCCCTGCCCTTGCCGCCGACGCTGCCTGTTCTCCTTCCCCTTTGCCAGCAAAGAGCAAAGTCATTTTCATAACGACAACGACGCCAACTTCTTGACTAAGGTGCGCGGGTGCCACCCCTCCACCTACCCCTCTTCGTCGCCCTACTCGCCTCCCCCACCAACTGATGAGCCGCACCACAAGCTCAGCCCCATGCCCTACACTACTTTCCACCTTCACTTGCATTGATGGTGGTAGCAGCAAGAGGCAGAGAGTGAGAGAGAGGTGTGAGCCAGTGGGAGTGAGGTGAGGGAGGGGGGTGGCGAGGTGAGCCGCGCAAAATGTGCTGCGTTAAGCACATCTGTTTTTTATTGCTTTTAATTTGCCATTAATAACGCATTCCAAAGGCGAACGGACGCAGTCCGCCCGAAATGCTAATTTATAAGCATATAGATAGATATAGTAATAATAATAATAAGTATACGCCGCGTAGACGTGCACAGTACACAAACATATAATGTACATGTATATATATGTATGTATATACTTACATATTTAGAAATCCAATTTTAATATGCCCCGGCCAAGGGACATTAACTCCGCCAGTTGCCCCAGCAAGTTGCAATTAGAGACGCCGCCAACGATGCCGTCGCTGCTTACAAGTGGCGGCCCATAAGTCAATGAGTTTTTGGCATTTTTATGGCCCAACATTGCGCGGGGGTGCTGAAGCTTAGCTACTTTTCCCTACCTTTCTTTGTATACGCAGCAAACACATAATGAGTGTCAGAGCAAACTGACGATCCAAATGGATTGGAAAAGATTCAAAATGTATCACAATTTGTAAGGTTATCTATGCGTAAGACCTTTAAAACTATATAGAATCCATCAATACCATTACTTTTCACTAGCCTAAGCTCTTTTACCTGCCAAACTCTCTTTCTCCCTCTCTCCAAATCCATTTTTCCATTCTGAATATCATTTCAGCCGAATATTCTTTACTTTCAAGAGACTGACGTGCACCACCTTCCCTCTCTTTCCCTCTCTCCATAAATGTATACTACATTATATACATATTTACCTATAGTTCTTGTGCCCAGTGAATGCAGGAACTTTCCGAGCAACACATTCTGGCAACATCAAAGCAATTCGCACTCGCAGTCGCAGTCGAAATGTCCAAATAAGTCGTCGCCTGAAAGGTTTCTCAAGTTCCCCAACAGACCTGGCCAAAGGCAATTGTTGTGCCGTACCATCCAGCCTGCTAGCTAACTCTGTTAACCTCCTCCCCGCCCTTGTATGCCACTGTTGGCCAGCAATCTTGCCGCGTTCTGTTGCAAAATTAGCCAAAAGTAATCCTTTAAGTTTAGTGCGCAAAAATTGCACACAATTGTGAGGCGAGGCATAGGCAGACAGACAACGTCAGCAGGGTAGGGGAGGGGAGCAGGGCGTTGTAGAGGTAATGGGGTACGCCATAGTGAAGCAAGCGTCCAAGAGTAGCAGCAGCAGTAGCGGCAGCCGCGGCAGCAACCAACCCAACATTGTCAGCCACGTTGATGACATTGTATAAAATTTTGTAGCTGTCGTCGTTGTTGTTGCCGTTCTCGTTGTTGTTGTTGGCATTGCTGTTGCTGTTGTTGTAGCTGGTCGCGGCATCTTCAGCCTGGCTGGCTATAAAACTTTTATAGTAAAAAGTAAATGCCACAAATGAGCAATCGAAAATTTCGCATTATAATGCAAACTGTGTGCATTTTTCGGGTTATTGTAGTCTACTTTCGGGCGCAAGAGAAACGCATACCACGACGACAGCTACCCCAGCCCCCCTTGGCGACCCTGCTTTACCACCTCGTGCTGGTGTCAGTCGTCATGGTCGCTCGAGCCGAGCCTAGACCAGCCCCATTCATTTGCCTTTCTCTCCTTCCCCTCCAACCTCCCCTTGGCCACTATTAATAATAATAGAATTTTTGGAAATTTTCACAGTGAAAGGAAAAGGAAACTCGCCTCGCGATTTTTGCATTCGGCGACAACGAACGGGTTGTCTCATGCTGCCAGAGCTACCCCCTCATCATCCAGTGCCCTCCTTCGTCTGACTCTGTGTTCTATTGCATAATTCACACAGAGACCTGTCCTGAGCCCTGACAATAATGCTAATAATGCTGTTCATAGTGTTCCGACTTACTGCTCGAAAACTGCACAGCATTTTGGCATTCTTCAAACGACAGTCCCCGCTCCCCCAAATCAGACTGCTCTATGGCTAATGAACTTGTTCTTTATGTTCCGTTATGTTCGACAATAGTCTAGATAACGGAACATTAAGCTAAAGTTAGACGAAAAAGAGAGAGAGAGAGAGAGCTGATTGTTCGCATCTATGAGATTAAACTTGGGAGTGTCATTAGAATCTCTTAGGATAGTTGAGCTACATCAGAAATAGTTCTCATGCTGAGAAATAACTGTATCTCACAGATAATTTTGTATCACAAATATAGTTAGAATTGTATCTCAAAGATACCCTCTAATATCTCTCAAAAACTATTCAATTTGTATTTGAAAGATGTTTTTCTTATAGCATAGAAACTTTTCTTCATGGAGAGATAGAACTGTGTCACACTGATACCTTTATAAACTTGTATAGTATCTCTAAGACTACTTCATGCAGAGTTAGAACTGTACTAAATTCTTTTGGATAGCAAAGATATTCTTGTATTTTAAAAAAACTGTGCTTCACACAGAGATTTCTATCTTTGTTTCTATATCACACAAATAATTTCAATAATAATAATTTGTCTCTTAGATACTATTCAGTTCATGCATATTCAAATGTGTATTTCAAAGATTCTTTTAATGAAATGGCAATCCCTTAACTAAGACAAGACCTCCTAAATAAAAGTTACAAATATCCAGCTAAAATACTTCATAGTTCAACGTATTCCCTTTCTTGCTGTATTCCCTATCAAGTCACTTGAACTGCTCCAAGTATTCCTATGCTACGACTCTGTCGCTCTTGCACTCCGTCATCAGCGAGCAGGTAGATTAGGCACGACAACGACGCAGTCAGCCACATCGTTGCCATCGTCCTCGCCATTTGGTTATATTAAAACCATTTTTCGCTTATTACCAAAAAATTTAAATATTTTGAAAATAATAAACTGCGGGTGAGTTACTAAGTGCCTGCCAGCCTCCCGTTGGGCTGCTCGGGTGGTTGACTGGGCGATGGGGCACTAGGATGGTTGGGGTCTATTCTATGTGGGATCAGCCGCATCGTAAGCATCGGCATCGCCAACACAAATCGACAACACTCGCAACAGCCGCAGCGACGCCCACAAAGAGCAAACAATGTTGCCGGTTTGAGGGGAGGCATGAGGGAAAGCAGGGCCTTAAAATGATGCTAAGCATCCGCTGGCCCACCTTTTGGGTACAACACGGCCAGCATGGCATGGCGTGGCGACATTACTAATCCTCCAGCCCGAAAACCAAACCAAACTGAACCGAACCGAGGCAAGGCAACACGAGGCGACAGTGCGCTATCAGCACGCCGTGCCTCGTGTTGATTGTCGCGCATTGCCATCAATGTAGTCAGAGTCGCCCCTCCGCAGAGCCGCCCCCCACCCACTCGCCCCTTTCTGGCAGCTGAATATCCACTTAGCCGGGTGTTGCGGGTCGTCTTTGTGCTCGCGTAATGAGCATCATGCGTTCGCTCCTCCAACGTCTGAGGCTGTTCCGCGCTGTTATGATGAGCTTTGTGGGGATGATGATCATAATGCTCATTGCGCTGATGATTACGAAGTCGCATAGTGTCATATTTTTATGATTTTTATGTTAATTCGGAACCAGCCCAGCCCAGCCCAGCTCAGACCACGTCGCGGTTGCCGCCACACTCAGTTCAGTTCGGTTTGCCAAATGCTTTTTAATCCTTTTAATGAAAATTAGTTCCTCTCAATATCATTTAATATATTTTCTTTCGCTTGGGTTTCATTACCCCAGCTACCCCTTTACCTTCCCCACTACCCGACTCTCCCCTCACTCTCTCTCTTGTTCTTGTTTTCACAGGCATTATCATAATTTCTGTTTGCAACCCTAAATCAACACTTGCCCCATGCTGCGCGTCTCGATAAAGGGTTACTGACTGTGTCCCCTTCTTCTCTACTACTCCCCCCCCTTCCTCTGTCCTTCTTCAGCTTGTCTGCTCCACTGGTTTTTGGCATATATCACAAGTCGCTTCTGCCACAGCATCAGCTCCTGCTTCAGCTCCAGCTCCTGTTGCCTTTGTCTTTGTCTCTGACCTTTTGCGTTTGATTTTCTATGCGGCGTTAAATGGCGTCGTCGTCGCAGTCCGCGTTGCCGTCGCCGTTCACGTGGCTTCTTAGGCAAATTGAAAACCCAAAAGTAGTAAAAATTAATGTCCGTAGCGAAGGTGTTGCCATATTTCATCCACCGACTACCCCGCAGACTGGCGATGCGCTTTTTTCACGGCCAACTGAAATGTATCCAGAAGAGTTATGAAAAGCGTATAGTGGCTACAAGTCAGTGATGTGTATACAATGTGCATATACTATAATACTGTCTTAATCGGAAAAATACTAAAGTTTCTGCTCTACATACTGCAAAACTTCAAAACTATCGGTCGATTCTTGTTTTTTGCCAAAATATCGCAAAATTTAATGATATCGCACCAAATTTACTACATCGGACTTTTTAGGCCATGGATTTTAAAAAAATTCATGGACTATTGTGTTTGTCGGAACGGAAATGTGCGTAACAGGCAGAAGGAGGCATCTCCGACCCCATAAACTATATATATTCTTGCTCAGGATCACAAGCCGAGTCGATTGAGCCATGTCTGTCTGTCCGTCTGTCCGTCTGTCCGTCTGTCCGTCTGTCTGTCTGTCCGTCTGTCCGTCCGAATGAACACCTGGATCTCGGAA
The DNA here is from genome assembly GCA_018903675.1 of Zaprionus capensis. NCBI lineage: Eukaryota > Metazoa > Arthropoda > Insecta > Diptera > Drosophilidae > Zaprionus > Zaprionus capensis. The sequence goes on along the minus strand of JAEIFN010001073.1, from coordinate 7,035,064 downwards.
ACTATAAGAGCTAGAGTCATGAAATTTTGTGACAAGATACGTATATATTGCAGTGTCTCAAAGTTTTTTTGAAATTTGGACACGCCCCTTCCCGCCTTAGAAAATCAGTAATAACTATTTAAAAACTACAATATTAGCTCAACAACCAAAGTTGTATATCTTACATGACAAATACCCTGCCACGGACGTTATGTGAAAATTTCATTTAAATCGGACTATAAATAAGTGAGATATGATACGAATTAAACTCACTTACAAATCAAGCGTCAGACACAGCATTTTATTAAACTTTTTGTTTGCATTGTATGGTAACAGAATTGGTTCACAATGCAACTTTGCCGACGGGCCAAGGAGTGAGGCAATAGCCGAGTGGTTAGAGTGGCGGACGGCTGCGAGAGAGTGCGTGAGTTCAACTCCCGGTTGAGGCGGGTGGGAATTTTTTTTTTTTATTAATTGTTTTGTTTATTTTATTTTAATTTGTTTTTTTTTTTATTTTATTCTAATAAACTAAAAGAAAAGTTACTGTCAAACAAATTAAATTATTTAATTATTTAATTACATTTCATTTGTAATGGCCTCCCCGTGGTGTTCCCTGGGTACTGATTATATTTGATAATCGGTAGCGAATTCGAGCGGCGATTCCATACCGTTAAAATTTTTATTACGGTATAATATGATAATCCATGGCCTTGTACAGTCAGCACCTGACCGTAGCGTTAGTATTTTTCTTTAATGAAATAAAGGTTTTTGTATATAACATATGTTAGACCAAAGTGGGACATATTGAATATACACATTCATTCCATTCTATTCTGCACCATTATATACCATATATTACTAATATAGGAGCAAACGAAGGAGCTAAGAACCTGCAAGGGTAAAAAACGTTCTATCTTCATCTAATTCCTAGCAGTCTGAAGTTTATAAATTCTAAACTAAAATACGATTAGTTTAGCTTTAATACATGCACGTCTTTATATATGCTATAAAGATGTAGATGCATCGCGTTATTTGTATGTGCTAACAATTGATTTATTCCATTCTAACCAAAGGTAACAAGGATATTCTATGACTACTTTTTAATTTAATCATACAAACGTACAAAAAAAAAAAAAAAAAATTTTTATAAAAATATTAAAGCTAAATACCCTCATCCTAGTTCCTAGAATTTCATAGCTCCATTTCCTTTATTTGTATACTCTCAGAACCGATTATATGAAATATGATGTAAAATATGTATCTGTTCAAAATTCTTGTAGTTGCAGCAGTAGCTGCTCGAAGGGATAGTGGGATGCAGTGCCGTTGGGGGGATTTATGGAATAGTTATTGCTAAACTACTCAATCCTTGGTCTCCCGATCCTCGGGGTCGCCACGCTTCTTCGATTTCTTCTCCGGCTTTGGATCTTCCCCTTCACCGCCAATTGGCAGCTTTCCCTGTTTGTTCTGGCGGGCCCGCAACTCGAACTGATGACGCATGTTCTTTGCCATACGCAGTGCCTTCTCCCAATCGTGATTCTGGGCATCGCGGGTGCGTTCGTCGGGACTGCGCGTGAACTGATTGCGCAGCGACGTTGGCTCCGTCTGGGCAAAGTCGGGACGGTAGCGATGCGGATCGCGTGGATGCAACCATTTGGTGTCCGAATGATTGGACACCTGCCACATGTTCTCCTCGCGCATTATGGGCCTTGGCGCATTGCTTGGATTCCTGAACGTCGTGCCAATTTGTGGTGTGAACTTCTGCTTAAATGTTGGCCTCGAAGATGGCGGCTGTGATGTTGTTACTTGCATGGGCTGCGTAGTCCTTGGCGCCGTTGTCGTTGTGGATCCCGCGACAGTTGCCGTGGCTGTAGCAGATGCCGCTGGAGCAGTTGCCACAGTAGACGTTGCAGTCGACGTTGTAGTCGACGTCGGCGTCGACATGGGCGTCTTTTTCGATCCACGCGTGGCAAGATTCCGATAGCATGTGGGGCAAGTGGCATTTGGCACATGCTGTCGAAACGTTAACAACAACTGCACAAAGGGCTGCCTATAGACACACCTAACGAATTGGCTCGACGTGCGTTGCATCTTCACTAGCTTTATCTTCGTACCCGGATCCCTAATTATGTAATTTTTAAGTTGCTACAATAACGAGCACATCAATTTTGATTTTACTTGTCCAAAAACTTCTTTAAATTGCAAAATATGTTTTTTCTTTTAACTCCAAAAATTTAGAAATTCATTCACTTTATTAATTTTAAGAAATTTTTAGTTACATGTGCTCTGTGCTTTTTATGGAAACCGAATGAACTATGAACGTACGGAACAAACGAAACAGTCAGATCCCCAGCATAGAGCAGTCAACGCTTGCTGTGATGAAGAAAAACTAAACATCGAATAATATACTTTATGGGGTGACTCACGCCTCCTTCTGCCTGTTACATTTATTGACCATTTTTAATAAGTATAAAAAGGCAACCGAAAAGGTAAAAGGCATCTGCGACCCACCAAGTATGATATATATATATTCTTGATCAGCACCAACAGCCGAGTCGACATGTCCATGTGCGTCTGCCCTATATCTTTCCGTCTGTTCATCCCTTAAGAAACCTTAATTTTTCATTTAATTTATTTGCACTGCCAATTTATAGTTATATATTCCTTAAAGTAAGAATAGAGTTCTTTAAGACTTTAAATATTTTCAAATATTAATTAATTTTAAATTTATATAATATTAAAATTGTTATACATGTTAAATATTCTTTAACAGCACAAATGTGCCCTAAATAGAAAAAGTATTCACAGCAAATAGTTTGCCATTCTTCAGCCATGATCCGCAAGCTCTTGAAGCATCCACTTGCCTTCTCAAGCAATGCAGAATAAATTTTCACCTACTACGTACTATACTGTAATTATAAGTTTGGGTCGAGTGTTGTATGGGGGGAGGGGGGTGGGAAGCCAAGGGGGAAGGCTGGCTTAGGTTGAGGCAACTGCACATCCGCCGCAAGCAGAACCATTAACTACCTCAGCGAAGGCAGCACTTGCAGTGAGACTTAAATTGTTGATGCTTGAACTCTTTTTGATTTCACACACACACACACACACATTTAGGCTGCACTTGTGTCTGTGTGTGTGCCACACAATTGCACAATTATGTTAAATATCGACAAGTGGTCACAAGGCGCTTTTGTTGTGCCGCTGCAGCTGCGACTCACACAAATATTAATGACGACAGGTATTAAATACTCGAAGTTACAACAACAACAACAACAGCAACAAGCGCACTTGCAACAATCGAAACGTTTCAGGGGGGCAACAACGTAATACAGGTTGAGTTTTTTATAATTTTGCCAGCCTTTGTTGCAACGTCAGGCTAACTGGGTGAAGTGCTCAGCTGCCCCCTTTCACACCACCTGCTCCCTTTCTGCCAACCACCCACACTCGAGCTGCTCAACCTGCTTGCCAGCTTGACGCTGTAATCACAGCAAAGCAGAGACCTCTATGAGAGCTGAGAATTCTGAGGTAGTTGAGCGGTAGTTCTAGGAGTATATGTGTGTAGTATTTGTATATAACATATTATAATAATATATTAAAAATTTGTTGGTATATTATTATTAATGGACATATCTATACAATGTACTACTGCCATATTTTTATTGTTTTGTGGCTGCGAAAGGGGTGTACCCAAATTCTAAAACAAAGTTTATCTGCGGGCAATACTAAGACATATTGTCACCAAATTTGATAGTGCTAGCTTTTATAGTTTCTGAGATATAGGTGTTCATACAGACAGACAGGGCTATATCAGCTAAGCTGTTGCCGCTGATGATACTTACAAACACATACCTAAATCCAGTTTAGTGGAAGTATATTCTAATACATTGTTTGAGAAAACGTAGTCAATGCATTTCAATAAGTTGAAATAAGGAAATAGATATGAATTCTCTCTCAATCTTCGTTGATTAATTTTAGTGCCGACAGTGCTGAGTCTTAAAAATATGAGATCTAGGCCCAATCCGTGTCCATGTTCGGCTGCGAGATGAAATCCGACTTAGGAATTTCCATAAAATACGCGCGTTACTTAATTATGCAATCTAAATGCATTGAATCACCTCAACCAAATGACAATAATCATAATGACAGCACCCGGAGGCGAAGGAGTTGTCGAGATGCTGCCGGGAGATGGGGAAATTGAGCCTGTGCCTTCTCCACTGGGCATGTCATCAGTGGGCACAACGATTGCCAAAGCTCTCGCGGAGCGACGCCAAAAATGTTAACTCATTTGTTGTCCTTTTTGGGCCGAGCGAGACGAAGACGAAGAGGGCGAAGGAGGTCAGAGAGGCGAATGGAAACCGCACTACGCTCTCAAGGTGGGGCAGGTGCTATGGCTGAGCTCCATTCCCGTTATTGTTGTTGCTGTTGTTGTTGTTGTTGTTATTGCCAGGTCCGCATCCTCAACAGACGACAAATCTTTGCAATTTATTTACGTGCCATTTCGTAGCAAAATTTTCGTTAGATTTCTTTGGCTTGGCGGAATTCCAAGACAGCCAGAGTTGTCGACGTTCCTTCGGTTCCCATTCTTGTTGTTGTTGCTGTTGTTGTTGCTGGTGGCAGCTCACAAAAGTCATGATGCGCTGATGACGTTGCCAGTGGAAGGATTTAATGGCACATTAAGAATTTTATTACCGCACAACGACAACAACAACAATACGAAATATGCAGAGTGAGCGAGTGAGAGATGGGAGGTTAAGGTGAGCTTAATAGTCAGTTGCCAGGCAGCAGCATCGCAACACACCATCATCATCATCATCATCATCTTTGTCGTTGAAGTTGTCCTCATCACAATCCCTGCTCACCCATTGCACACCTTGGCAGAAAAATTTTTCGCGCGCGTACACACAAAATTTTGACAGCGCCATCGTTGGGCGCCATCAAAATGAAAATCTTTCAGAGTCAACAAAATTTTTCGCAGCAACTCTTAGCGGCATTTCACGATTTCTTAACTGCCCTTACCCTACCCCCTCCACCATCCCCCATTCTCCTGCCCCACAAGAGAATTGTCATTATTACAAGTTTTGCATAAATGAATGAATGAATGACATTTATTTGTTCTATTTAGCCAGCACAGCCAAAAAAGAGTCACCCACTGTCTGTCTGCTTGTCTGTCTGTATGTCTGTTTGTCTGTTTGTCTGTCTGTCTGTCTGTCTCTCTGTCTGTCTGTCTGTCTACCGTGCTCCACTGTCTCTTGCCATTTGTAGCCCGCGAGTTTTTCGAATCATTTTGTTCATTGTTTGATAAACTTCGCAGAGGACTTGAACTCAAATCGTTAGCTGAATTTAGGCTTAAGGTGAGTAGTGAGCGAGAGAGGGAGAGACAGAGGGAGGGGGAGACAGAGACGGTAAGTTGTTGCTCTTGTTAGGTGTCAGCACATTTCGATCCGACCACATTTCCAGCCTTAATTGAATTAATTTGCCAAAAACGTTGCTGAAGTTTTCATTTGAAGAAGATGATAAGCTCATCGGGTTATACATTACTTAAGCACTTGGAATTTTAACGATTTATTTAAATATTTTACTTTTATTTATAACATAAATCAATTTACTAAATCTATAAACCTCTCACCTTTATAGATTTAGTTCAGTTCTACATATGCAACGAATATAAACAGATTTTGTATAAAAATTCGACGAATTTTCAAATATTTTCAATTGCATTCCGTACAGTAATATTCGTATTTAATATTTTAAAATTGCTATATAGAAATCTTGGGTCTCTTCTTAGTCGGACAGTTCTTTCATGCTCAAAGGGTATCTTGTGGCTGTGCCACTTTCTCAATTGACACGCCTAATTTGCGCTCTTTGCCAATTATAGGCGCATAAAGTCGCTACGTGCAGCTGGCCTTTTCTTTTAATCGTCGAATGGAATGGTAATTAACGATACCCCCTTCAGGACCACCCTGCTGCTTGCAAAAGAAACAGCACAACATTTTTGAAGGCAATAGACTTTTTTATTTATATGCAATTTAGTTTGTGTGTGTTTTGTGTGTTTCTTCATTCCTATTCTCCGCTTTGTATTGTCGTGCAACCCTTTGAGTGCCATTACCGTTACCTGTGCACATAACCCCACTTTCAGTGGCAGCGCATCCAGCCCCCGCCACCTCTCGGCTTAGCCATCGCGTGCTACTTAATTTGAATGCATTTAAAAATGTTAAAATATGAGAATTACTGTGAATAAAAAAACAAAACATTTAGAAAAAAATTGTCTACAAAGACACGCACTGCGAGCGGCAAGCTGAAGAACCGTGTGTGCGAGCGAGACAGCAACAGCAGCAGCTGCCCAAGCCAGACAAGGCACACAAAAGATTTGTACGTGTTGTTACTTGATGAGGTCTCCGGCTGCTGGCTGCAACACCCTCTCCCCCGCTTCCCATCCAGCTTAACCAAAAATTCCTACGACACACGATGCCCAAAGAAAGAGAGAGAGAGAGAGAGCGAGAGAGAGAGCGGGTGACCGCGTGCGAAAGAGAGGGCGCAAATAGGCATTACAATTAAAAGGAAAGAAAAGAAGGAAAACAAAAAAAACAACAACAGCGCACAACATACAAAAAACAGAAGGCTGCCGCATTACACGACCATCCCTCCCCCTGCCCCCTGCCACTTCCGCGACCACGCCCCACTCTTCGACCCGCCTCTGCATGCCAACATCCAATGCGAGTGGCTCTCGCGTTACGCCGAAAAAGAGATAATTTTATTTCATTAATCCTTTTTTGGGACAAATTCGCCGTCGCTTTTTTCTCGCTTTTCCAACCCCCCCCCCTTACTTCCCTTCGCCCTTGCTGTCTTTGGGCGTGGCTCAAACGTAATATTAGCTTAAAATTGTGTAAATAAAAATTACATTCGTAAGAAGGTTTGGCCAACTGAACAGCAGCTGCTATCGCCCGTCGTCGTCGTCGTCCCCCCCTCCCCCCCTACCGAGTAAACCAGGCGACATGAATCAGTGCGGCGACCAAGGCCTAACCCAGCCGACCAACAGCTACCCCCGTCCAGTTGCTGCCCCCACTTCCGTGAGTGACCGCAAGTGATGATGGTGTTTGTCTGCTGCTGCAAAGCACGCTCATGAATTCCTAACTAGGCTTAAGCACAACTGTACCTACATGTACTAAGGTACGGCCAAAGCTGGTCCTTAAAGAACTGTGCGAGTTCTGATTAGATTTCTTTTCGATTATAGCTAAAATATAGCCCAATAAATATAATATTTAAGCACAACTGTACCAACATGTACTAAGGTACGGCCAAAGCGGGTCCTTAAAGAATTGTGCAATATATGTGCGAGTTCTGATTAGATTCCTTTTCGATTATAGCTAAAATATAGCCTAATAAATATAAGAATGTGATAATGTAAATAATGAACTTACTACTCGCCAAATTTCACAGAATTAAAGCAATTACTGAGGCTGCTAACCATCTAAGAAGTGCGTATCCTAACTGAAAATATCCGTAACAATATTAATACCATAACTGGGCACATAAACTAAGACTGTTATGATGTTAATATGAATTGATGCTAACTTAAGTTCATGGAATGTAATCAATAACTAACTAACAATTGGGGATCCTAACTGAAATCAACCATATACCTTGACACTATCTAAAGACTTAGTTTCATAACTACACATAATATTATAGCATATGAATTGGAACAATTTTTCGATTCGGTGTTGGCTTACCAAAGGATTTATAGGGTAACTACATATGTTGAGAGTAATCGACAACCCAAGAAAGACAAAGAAGGTACAAGTTTAGTACAGACATTTATGATCCTGTCTCTGAAGTTCAGTGTACGAAACACTAAGTTAGGATCCTAACTGAAATTACCCATATACATTGGAACTAGCTAAGATCATCAAGACTGTTGCAGTTAACAAGAGAGTTCCCTGAATGCAATGCTACATATGTACAATACAATACAATAACTAAAGCAGCTATCCCGCTAATGGAAGAGGATCCTTAGTGGAATTCTGCAACACCTTTGCCACATCGATATTAACACCTTGACATCGTCCGACCTGACTCACTCCTTCTCGCCCAATTTATGTATATTTTCCGGCTTAATGGTTCAGTCCACAACGGGCCCGGTGCGGTAATATTCGCGCTACTGCTACTGCTCTACTCTCTCCGGGTCTGTAGCGGCCCAAACTGCTGGCAAACCCTTTGGCACGCATAATTCAAATGCGAAACTTTCGAAAAGGGAGCGACCCGTTCGCAAATGAATGTAACATTTTATTTGGAAAAAATATTTCGCTGCGCTGCTGTCGTCGAGTTATAAATAAATTCGCAGTGTCGCCGAGGCCCACACCTCAGGATACCCAGCAGCTCTATGCAGCAGCTATATAAATGTATATATTATAAAATTTATTTCTCTTTCCCCCGACAACCCCCCCCTGCCATATCTCTCTTTCTCTCTCGCTTTCGAAAATTATAAACAGCCGCACGTTGTCGCTACGCTCTTGCTTCGGCTTCGGCTTTGGCTCCTGCTTCCGCTCTGTACTTCCCCGTAACGTCCCCGTCCCGCTACCGCTGCCGCTCCCACTCCAACTGCTACTCCGGTATATAACTCCGCTCATTAGTTGCCCTACACGCAATTAAGCACAAATGGCTTTTGAGGCGGCGACGTCGGCGCACGCACACGTTGCCAGAGTGCACAGTATCCACTCTGAGCTCAGAGCACCCCAGTTGCAGGACCCTGGCTCGGTGCTAGCGTCGGCACATTCACATCCTCATCTACATCCACATCCATATCCATATCCAGCTTCCAAGTGAATGCTATGTCTATGATGCGCGTCCCCATGACAACTCTCGGCTTAGTCGCAACCGTAACCGGAGCTACCCACACCCCCCCCCCGTGCTCGTGCCCTACTCTCTTTCCTTGCCTTGCGCTCCTCCTGTACATCCAGAGCCAACTATAAATCCTTGAGCAAAAGTTATACGCAGAGGAAACGTTGTCATTGCCGTTGCCAGCTCGGCAAAACTTTGCGTTTTATAACTCTTCTTTTTTTTCCATCTCACTCTTTTCTCTCATGGAGGAACGAGGGCCTAACTGTGGCCTACGGCAAGACAAAATGTACTAACGAAAGGGCAAATAGATTCGTATTGAAGTGAGTGAAGAATCCAAAGCAGCCAACAATATGTTCAAATACTTTGCGGATACTGCCAAGAAATGTCGATTGCTACCTTAAGAAGAAAAGTAAAGAGAAACAAAGGTTCCACACTGATTATAACAAAGATTTTCATAGATCTACGAATAACAGATATTTGATGATATCTCAGTCACATCGCGTATTGCATTTGCTACCTTTGCGCTCCTGTCGACATATTTGTCGTTGTAGTTGGCAACTTTGGCGGTGGGAGCATCCGTTGTAGTCTCTGGAGCCCCTGGCGCTCTGTTGGATACCCTGTTGGCAACGCAAAGTCACATAAATTTATTTCACGTGAAATTTCCACGCTATTTTAGCGCTACCTAGGCCAAATAGTGCATAACGAGAAAGGCTGACAGAGAAGAGAGTAAGAGAAGAATGGAGAGAGATGCATGTTACGAATAATCCTAAGCCTAATTTTTACTTTGTTATTATACTCAATTTGATAGATAAACTACTATAACCTAAAAAAGAAAAACATACGAGTACTATATACAATAGTTGGAGACAACATCGCTTTCGATTCAGTTTTTAGTCGAATCATAACAGCAAAAAGAGGTTAGGATTTTTTTTATATTTAAGATTTTTTGGCCTTTATTGTATCCTTTTATTCTTTATGCTCTTACACTATATTATTGTCATAGACTTTAAAAACATATTTTAGTTAGTTCATTATCAGGACTGTAGCAACGGTTTCGGGGCCCCCGATTTTAAACGCCTTGCCTTTAAATATAGAATGCACTCAGTTCATAATTCATTGCACAAAATAAAGGAACCTAATACTAAATTGGGATTTAAGTAAGATTTTAAATCTACATTTTATATTGGCAAAATCATCAATAGTTTTTGATAAATCTATTCTTGTTTTATACTCTTATTCTTGATTGATTCATTTCCATTATATATCGTAATTATTATACCAATTAACCAGGAGGCAGCCCTTGCATTGAATATATACACTTGTTTTAGCTACTTGTTTTCTTTCTTTGATGGTAGGGCAAAGCACAACCTGCACACTCCTAACTACGCACCTGCTCATAATTACTTATAAAGATGCTTAAATTGTATCGATAAGCTACCAAACTACTCTTGCTTACAGCTTTTGTGGAGAGTATCAGCTGCCAGTGGGGCGGTAATCTAGAATCTCAATCTTGTTGATCAACGAAGCATTTGGCCGAGTTAGCAGACGCTTTGGCCGTCACCGTCGCCCGCAAATGGCTTAATGACTATTTGCAACTGTTGCGCGCAAGCCTCGCAGGCAGGCAAAAAATTGCAAGAAGCATAAGCTAGCTGGGTGTACCTAGCTGTACCTGGCTGTACCTGGTTGTACCTGGTTGTACCTAACTCTGCGTGGGTGTATGCAAAATGCAACCATGTGAATGATTCGTTTATGCTTTTGTCAGTTCGTCAGTGCGAAACCCGAAAACACGACGAAATATTCGCTATGCGATTCACCTGTCGACGAGCGGACCGTCGCTCTCTCTCTCACTCACTCTCTCTCTGTCTGTCTGTTCGTCTGCCTGACAGTCAGTCTGTCAGTTCGTCTGTCTGGCTGCCTGCCAGTTAACTGGGCGAGTCGTTGAGTAGTCAGTTGTTTGATTTTACAGTTGTAGTCCAATTACGATTTTGAGCGCTTACCAACCGCACAGATTTCTGCCGTTAGCTATATATGCGAGTGCGTCCCACGCCCCTCCTTCCCCCATCTCGCCTATACCCCCCACATTGCTATATCCTCGGACTGTCCTGACGCTGTCAGTGCATCACCAGCAGCAGCAGCAGCAGCATCATCATTGTGCCACAACCAAGCCCGACTCAATCCCCTGCTGCCTTCGTCTACCCTACCCCACCCCCCTTGCCTTGGCAGCGCGGTTTTCGGGGCAGCTTGTCGAGCTGGCAGTGCAGGCGCTACGTCTCGCTCTCGCACTGCGCTCTAAATTACATTTTAGCAAGTTAATTGAAATGGAAATTAGTTGAAATTGTAAAACGAATTGAATTCTATGTGATTAGCCGGAACATTCTCCAATTGGCTAACTGGAACAGGCAACAGCAACGGCCGCCGCAGCGCTGCCTTGCTTTGAGTTAACCGTTCGGCATTTTGGTATCTGACTGGGTTCGGCCCGGATTCGGATATGGCAGCAAGGTTTGGGTGCTGAGTGCGTCTCCCATTTGCCTGCTACGAAAGGTCTGCAGTGCGTAGTTAGAAGAAGAAGGGGATTACCTTTTGGAATTATATTCAATCATATAAAATAGAAAAGAGGTGGGAGAAGGAAGAGAGAGAACAATAGAATATGATTTTCAATGTGGGATGTGGTGTACAAGTAGAATATAACGGAACATAGGAAAGCTGGAAGAGTAGGAAGAGTTGTGGAAGAAAATGAGAGAGGAACAGAAGAAAATAAGCTAAATGAAGCAGTAAGCATTAAAGGTAGAATAATTCAACATAAGAAAAGAAACGATAGAAGGAACTGAAGATCCATTAAAAGTGCCAATTGTTTTTTATTGAATATTATGTTGGTAAATTCCGTGTAAAACAAATTGAATTCTGTTTATAAGGTATTAACATGTTTAATAAATGTGAAGACATATCGATAGTATCAACTGTGTTATCGATAGTTTTAAGAGCAAATTGTGTTGGTAAATTTCGTGTAAAACAAATTGAATTATATTTAAATTTTATACAGATTTAATAAATGTGAAAACATATCGATAGTATCAACTGTTTTATCGATATTTATAAAAAGCAAATTGATTTTAAATTTTAAAAACCTTTCTAAGATTTGTAAATATTCATTGACAGTGAAAATCTATCGATAGTATTAATTTTGTATGCAACTCTTTAGACTAATCGATAGTATGATTTGTTTTTAGCGATAGTTTGAGAAAGACTTTGGCATTTTGAACAGTAATAACGAGAGAGATACAAAAAATAGGTAAATATGAAGAAAATAAAGAGAATAATATAGAAATAGAGTAAGATGACGAAAGGGCAGTAAGATGGAGAGAAAGGAGGCAGAATTAGATGAGCAAAAGAATGGCAAAGTAACGAAGAACAGGAGAGCGCAGTAAAAAGAGAAGGTAAGAGGCATGAAAGCGCATCAGATGAACAATTTTCTCATCTCTACCAATTTGGCCAACCTCAACGTCACCTGTGCGTGTGTGTAGGGCGTGTGCGCGAGTGTGCGTAACTGTGTCGTAGATGAGTCTGTGTCACTGCACAAGGGCTGCCTCTGTTTGATGATAGCGTCGAGGCAGCTGACAGCATCCTGTGAAGCTGTTGGCCACAACCGCCAACTATTTCGCTGCAGCTGCATTTCAACTTCAGCTTCTAGGCAGCAGCTAGCGCCACACCCACCTCCTGTTGCCACTCCCCTCTGCTCCTCCCCTGTGCACATGCCCCATCTCCGGCAGCATGTCAGACAGAAGTCGCGCTTTTATTTTTAACCGTAAGTAATATTAATACCCATTTTGTCGAAAAAAAAGAGCACTATGAAAAAATTATGCTTTATAAATGTCGCATACACGTACGTACGAGTGTGTGTGTGTGTGTGTATGGGTGTGTGTGTGTGTGGCAAAATTATTATCCTTCACGCTTAATATGCACAAGCGGAAGCCGTCATTTGTACGCCGCTGCTGACCAGCGGCCATTTAGCATGAGCAGCCCCTTTCCCCCCTTCCCTCTTGCTTCCTCCCTGCACCACTTCTTCCGTATCTCCTAGCAACTCTTCCCTTCTCTCTATACGCATGTGTATGTGTGTGTGACAAGCGTTTTTTATGTCAACGTCGCCGTCGTCTACTTATGCGCCACATGCTCCTCCTGTTCCTGTTCCTGTGTGTGTGCCTGTGTGTGTGTGTGCGTCCGTCCTTCGCGCGTGTGTCCTTACAAAATTAGTGCTCCTTTACATTTGTATGTACGAGTATAAAAATATATAGCAATTTTTTTGCAATACATTTTATTTTTTCTACAGCACTTTTTTGCATCGTTTCTTTTGGGTATCCCTGCCATGCCCCCTAAATGCAATGCTGAGCGCTTTTTTAAATCCCCCCTTCTCCCCCCGCCTAGCCACGCATACACTTGCTTAAAGTACTCGAGATTTGTAATCCCTTGTGGAATAGAGTTAAACATTGTTGAACATACTCAATCGATCATATTTATTAGATATATTTCATTGACTAAACTTGGCACAGTTACTACAAAAAGTAATTGAATATAAGCAGGTAAAGATTCACGATGTTTTCTGAAGTCCAACAACCCGTAAATGCAATAAATCGTATCATAATTGCGACATTCCCAATACTATCGGCAAGGAATATTTTTAAATTAATTCGATAGCAACGATATTTAGATCGATAGATCTCTGCAACATGCTCATATTTAATAGCAGCGATATTAATCGATATTCTGAAGTCCAACAACCCGTAAAAGCAATAAATCGTATCATAATTGCGACATTCCCAATACTATCGGCACGTAATATTTTAAAATTAATTCGATAGCAACGATATTTAGATCGATAGATCTCTGCAACATGCTCATATTTAATAGCAGCGATATTAATCGATAGTATCGATAGTATTTGGCCATGAAGGGTATTGCAATTGCGACTTGGCCCGCTCCCTTTGGCAATGTTTGTGCCACATTGGCGGAAGTATCGCAGCGACATCAGCAAATCTCTGGACTGCGGCTGCCATGTGGAGCATGTGAAGGCTGTGGCCAGCTCCGGCCAGGCCCGCCAAAGATGCTCACCACCCAGTAGCGGTACATTTTTTTAACGTTGCTACTGTTGCTGCTGTTGTTGTTGTAACTGTTGTAGTTGCCTCTGTCTTTCGAGCGCATAAAAAATTGAAAATGCTTTCTCATATTAAATGTGTGCCGAGTGCAGCGTACGGTGGGCGTACTAGAGGCGTGGCACAAGCAGCAGTTAATAATGAAGGGAACGAGGTAGAGAGAAAGAGAGGAGCATAAAATAAGTAGAGAAGAGGAAGAGCAACAGAGAGAGAGAGAGAGAAACGACAATGAGAGATGATCAGCTTGGGTTCAGGCTTGAAAATATTTGGAAAATAAGAAATCAAATGTAAATCAAAAAACTAACTTGCTAAGCTATTTGAAACGACAAAAATAAAGAAAGCGAAGATCTTTAATTATTTTATTATTATTTATTGTTAATTTAAGATCTTAAAAAGATCAGAAAATTGCATTAAACCTAATAATAAATTATGTTATTTATTTTTTGAATACGCCCAAAGAAAGTTGAACTCAGTCAGAGTCCTTGGTACTTGGACTGTGATATGTTTACACGATGAAACTATCTAGTGAAGTCAAATAGAAAATACAGAGTAAGAGTGGAGACACTCAATGATTAAGTTAACTATGTATATAACTATAACTATATAAAGAGATTATTATGGCAGATTCTTTGTCTTCATGAAGAGGAAAGTTCATCGTGCAACTGCGAACTTCCTTTGCCCCTCGCCATGTCCTTTTGTGTTTGTGTGCGAGCACATATCCGTTTCCTGTTGCAGACAACGAAATGCTGATCTCTCTGTCTTTCTCTCTCTCCCCCTTCACCTCTCTCTCTGCCTCTCTTTTTTTTTTGCTTGCTGCGCGCGGTACGTGTCGCCTTGTCAGCGAGACAGCGGCTGGCGGCGCTGCAGCTGATTATTATTCCGCTGACCATTTCGTATTTATTTGAAAGGCATTTGCCACACGCTCGCTTAGTGGCAGCAGCAGCACACACACACACGGACAGCCAGGCACACACACACACACACTCACACATGGTCGCGCGTGCTGCTTGCTTGGCATCCTTCGTTGCCGCCACTTGGATTGGGGTAAGCAGGAAAAGAAGTGTATGCAGGGTGGGGTTAGGTTAGGGGGGTCTGCGGATAGCCAGGGCCAACAAAACGACATATTCGTCCTGCATAAATGATGTAATTACAGCGCAAGATTTTTGCTATAAGCAATTTTTATTTTAATTCATTTTTTTCTCCGCTTTCCACTCTCCACTTTCCTGACCGCCACTCATCTCCCTCCTTTCCATGTTGTCCCGTTTTTTTTTTCTATATATGACCCACACACACACACACTGCGTACTTACATACCCTATACATATGTGCAGCTGGGCGTATACACACACACACTCAGTGTAAGTCGCGTTCGCATGTGCTTGTGAAATATTTTGCATGCTTTTATCATAATTTTAATTAAATGCGCAAATGACTATAAAATTTATGTGTGTTCTGCATTTTTTCTCGCCGCTCTTTCTTTCTCTTTGTGCTGCCCCCATTCCTAGTGCCTAAGTCTGCGCCTTTGCCTCCTTTGCATTGGATTGGTAGTAAGACCTCTACTATTTGCAGGTTAGAAAAGACAAGAGCAAAGAAACGAGAGAAGAAGAAGGAGTAAAGAAGAGCGAGTAACAAATGGAACCTGAACAAAACGTTTGCTTAAATGTAGAACTTCTATTTGTACCGTGTTGCATACTTTAGGGAGTGGCTTGAAAATCAGTAACTCTTAAAATGACTTCTTAGATAACTTCTATATTAATAATCCGATTGCAACCAAATATACAGAAAGCATTTGGGCATTGGAAGTTATCGTGTTTACCAAAAATTATCTGTTTTGAATCAAAATTACGTCTGCCATTGGGTTTTAATCGAATTAGAGGAGCGTAAGGGGGCGTGGCCAAAATCTGAAATAAACTTGATCTGCGTGCAATAATTACACATACTGACACCAAATTTGGTAGCCCTAACCAGATTGACAGAACACAAAAGTACAAAAACAAGAAAATGCTACAGCAAAAGAATTAGAATCAATGAAAAACAAACTCAACAAGAGAAGGAAAGAATCACAAATGAAACATGACAAAATAAGAAGAAAGAAGGTGTAAAATAACAATGAAAGAATAAGAAGAAATAAATATTGTAAAAGAAAGAGAAAAAGAGAAAAGGTATTTTCGTATTTTAACTTGTCATTTGATTTGAGCTCGTCCCCCTCCCGCCGCACGTTGGCCAGTGTCGCGCCTAATTAAGACTAATAACCCCAGAGCGAGTCGGAGCAATGGCATTTTTGAATTTACCTTGATTTTATACTGTGAACCCCTTTTGCCGGATTCCCGCCTCGAATTCTCCACAATATCTTACAATACTCGTAATGCTTATTCAATGTTCAGATGTCGCTTTGTTGGCAACGGAAAGGGGGTGGGACGGAGGAGTGGGGCAGAGCAACGATCTCAGGTAACCCCCGTTTGGCGGGACACATTATTCAGTTCGCTTTGCGTTTTGCTTTTAATTAATTAATTTATGAATTTATGAATTTATATGAAAGGTATTCTGCGTGCCTAATGAAAAAAGGCAGCTCTGAACCTGGACAACGACAAAGTCTTTGTTTCACTTTATTGTCACTCCGTTTTTACATTTTCGTTGCATGCGGCATATTAATTTCGTCCAGTAGTTGGCAACACAAAGAGTACACATATATAAAGAACAAATATATACTCAAATATAGATTCTTGATCAGCATCAGCAGAGGAGTCGAACTAAATTAAAGTTCCACAGTTAATCAAGTAAACATTTTCTTTTTTATCAAAATTGGACATAGAAAAAATCAATCGGAATTTAAGATTTTTATAAAATAATTGTAGATTTGGAATGAAGTGTCTACAGCATTAATATTAGCCGAGATTCCGCTCAAGAATATATATATTTTGAAGGATCTGCTACACCTCCTTATGTCCTGTTACTTGCACAAACTTAATAAACTTATTTTTTGACCATTTTTCATTACTGAAAGGTATTTTAAAGATTCGCGAACCGCAACAGTAGAGAAAAAGTAGTCATAGGTAACCATAGGTAGTGGGGATGCTAGGGAGGAGAAGTGCGGGGCTTAGAAGTTCGGGTGTTCACAGTAAACTCGCCGTTGTGGACCCTAAATTTAGTCCCGGATGCTGCTTGCGCTGCCTACGTCCGCTTGCTGTGCCAGTTGTTGGGTCATTTGTTAATCGCTGGCACATTTGGGGTGCCGTCATATACACCACTACAGTGTGAGCCTCTACTCCTCCTCTACTCTCCCTCTCTACCTATCTCTACCTCTGTATCTTTTCTCATAACTATCTGAACATATTAGCTGTCAGTGCCTTAAAATGTTGCAGCTTGTTTGCCCTATCGTAGTTCACACTTGAGTGTGAGACTGATTTACCATAATAATATTTAAAACTATACTATATGCTATATACTTATATATTTTTATATATACATATGTGTCTATATATTTGTGTATATTTTTAGATAAATCTCAATCTGCCAATTTCATTGCCACCATGAAGCTTTTACTATATTTGTTATGTAAGATGATTACAGATCATTTCCCAGAGTTTCTATCGTAGCTCTTTATAAATAATTTAGATCTGGTCTAATCTGTCTGTCTGCTACTACTGCAGCTCATACATATATACAAGCATACATTGATCTGCAAGATCCTTTATGCACATACTTCCATCTCATTTCGTTTTTCATGCAGAACTTTAGGTACAAACTTCATCGCTTAAATGCAGACTTAGCTAACCACAGCAACTGGCTGTTCCACTTGTTCTTGCTCCAGTTCTTGTTGTTGCTTTGTTGTGTTGTTGTGTTGACGGTGCGTGTGTTTTTGATTTTTCTATTGCAGGTGGGCAGCAGCAGCAGCAGCAACAACAACAGCAGCAGCAACATCAACAACAACGCAGCCTTTGAGTAAAATAAATGATAATGGCCTCAATGATTATGCATCGGCACGTTTCTCATCGCGCTTGCACACACACACACACACACACCAGCAAGTATTGCCTGCGCTTGTGTTGGTGTGGAAAAGGATTCAGCGGCTGTTGCTGTTTTGAGCTCTGTGGCAGCGTTTAGCTTGCTTTGTTGCTGTTGCTGTTGCTGTTGCTGTTGCTATTGCTGTTGTTGTTGTTGCTGTTGTTGTTGCTGTTGTTGCTGTTGTTGTTGCTATTGTTGTCTTTTATCGCCACTCGCGCGATTTGGCCAAACAAATTACAAATTGGGTTTAACTACTATTTTTTATGCTGCCACGGCGTTTTGGACCCGGCTGCGGTTGCCTTTTCTGCGTTCCTGCGGTCGCCACTGCACATTACACAGCCCCTCCCCCACCACGGTTGACCTGCCCCGCTACGCCCCTTTTGTGTACAGCACCCACAAGCAGCAGCAGCAGCATTCACCTGTCGTCCCTTTCGGTCTCGACTCTACTCTTTATTTTTTATTGTTGTTTGATTTTCGCGGTCGCGCGTTTGGCTTTTCGTTTCATTTAACGCGGCCGCCAATGTTTTTGCGGCAACGCTGTGTCAACAAATCGCCCGGATACGGCACAGTACCCACAGTATCCCCTGTCCTCCCACTCCCCCTCCTCCTGCCTCTGGCCGAACCGAACTGTAACCAACATCGTCGTATCCATTCGCAGCGAACGCACTTTTTGCCGTGTTAGAAATGCATTAGCCGAACCCTTCTGCCGCCCTCGACCCTGACCACGCCCCTCTGTTTGTGCCCATCAAAAAATCAGCATCTAAATGTGTATTTGCCACAAAAAAACACAGAGTACAAAAAAACTAGAGAGTAAGAGAAGGGGAGAGGAAGGAAGGAGGAGCATTCCGTTTGAGTGTCTTGTTGATTCAGAGAGAGAGAGAGAGAGTGCGGCCTGTTTCATGTTGATGATATGATCCATGGCCAGTCCGAAGGGGAATCCATATAAAAAGAACTCAAGAATAACACTTGAAGTGAAAGTTATGTTTGTGCTTTCTTTCTGCTTTCTATTCGCAAATGCTGAAAGTAAATACACGAAATATGTTTGAAGCCAGTGAAACCTTTAAGAATAATAAACACTCTTGGCACACTAGTACTCTCTCTTTCTCTCTTTCTATATTTATCTGCATTTATCTATCTCTCTGCTATTCCTCCTTTTCTGCTTCTCTTACATCGTTAGTCAGTGAAACGTTTAAGAATAACGCATTAAAGGATATGAAAGAGTCTCTAAAGACCAGATAATAAAGTCAACCTGGGAATGTCGCTTAGCTTTGATTGGCACCCTCTTTCTCTCCCTATATATATATATATCTATCTTTATTTAGCTATTTCTCTTTTACCTCCCTTGTTCTCCTTCTCTTTTTATCGTTAGCCAGTGAAACGTTTAAGAATAACGCATTAAGCGGTAAGCTAAAAACTCTCAAAAGACCAATGAATAAAGTCTCTTTTCCTCTTTCATTCTCTTCCTTTCTTACTCTTTTTCCATTCACTCTCTTCCTTCCATCGATATAGCACATAAGACAGTAGAGTGCAAGTCCGCGCTTTTAGTAAACTTTAATTAGCAAGGTGCTCTTTAAAATTCTTTCTACCTTCATCTCTTGTTCTATCAGAGCAAGTCCTCATCTATTCTATTTCTATATGAAATACATTCCCCACTTTCAGATCGAGTAGTCGTGGCAAAAGCTTTCTCTCTCTTTTCTACCTGAATTCCAATCGTCTCCAGTAGCTCTCATATATCTTTCGATACTGCAGCCTAAAATACTGCCGAGCTCCAGAAAAACAAATTCTTATATTTCGTATATTTTTTAGAATCCAAAAGTATTTTCAAAACAAAAAAAGTAAAGGTAGCGTAGAGAATTTCGGAAATAAATTAATTCCATTTCATGAACAATTTGCAATCTTCAGATGAACAAGTTCAAGGAAACTGGACAGCCACGGATGGGACCCTTGGGCTCGAGTAGCGCAGTTCGCTCGCCAGCTTCGCGCGATCGTCGTGCGGTTGTCGAGCAATACCAAGGACCTCAAATGATGCCCGACGAGGCCATGCTGCCGATGCCTCCGCATTACATTCCGCAGTCCACCTCCGAACTGTTATTGCGAACTGGCAAGCTCATGGGTCGCTGGCAGACCTTGTTCGGCCTGTTAAAGCGTCGTTTATGAGCGCAGGTACTCGGGGAGTACCCTTTACATTTCTCGTTCCTTGTACGTTTTGTGTTTCGTTTCGTTTCAATGTTAAATTAATACAAGAATTACACACAGTTGCCAAATCGCGAGCAGAAGATCAAAAAATATACTTTAAATCGCAACATTTTCACTGCCTCCTTTTATTAAAGGTTTGATGTGAAGAAAAGAATTGAAAGTCCAAATTGCTGTTCGAGAAATTAAAAGGTATTTGCACTGCTTGTAATTAGAGCGTTTCTTTTCTACGCCTACAGCAATGGTGTAGAAGGGCGCTTCCATTGTCAAAGCACTTCGACACCAGCAGAACACACAGTGAGCAATTTAAATGTATTAAGGATATTCCAGCCAGCTGACCCCCAGCATACATTGGGTTCTTGCATTGGGTTAGCAAAAAACAACAACAGGCACAACGATTCGTTTTAAAAACTAAGCAGCGAGGCTTATGCCATGTCTCTTGCAACAACAGAGGCAACACGCGAGCTGCCGCAACATTTAGAACATGCATTTGGCAAACCAAATCTCAGACGCGACTTCTCCAGGGAACCAAACGTGGGGAGGATCGAGTTAACCAAGGCTGGCAGGGCTGGCGGGGCTGGCAAGACAAACCAGGGCTGCCAACAGCAATTGCAGGGTACATGCAGCGCAAATTCATTTCATTTCATTCGAATAAGAGACGATTTCAATAAATCTAGAGAAGAACAAAGTTATCGATAGAGCTTTTACATCTATTATACTGTTTATAAGATGTTTTGTTAGTATGGTAACACTTTGACAGATTCCATGTATGTTGAGGTATATCCAGGCTTTGTGTATAAAGTTTTTACCATATCGATTGATCTAGAGCAGAGCAGAGCTATCGATAGAAATGTTGTACATTTAATATAAAGTGAATGAGATGTTTTGTTAGTATTGTCACACTTCGACAACTGCTAAGTCTGTTGAGGTATATTTAGGCTTTATGAATAAAGGTTTATACTACACCGATAAATCTAGAGAAGAGTAGAGTTATCGATAGAACATTTACATTTACTATGAAGTCCATAAGATGTTTTGTTAGTATGGTCATACTTCGACAGATTCCACGTTTGTTGAGGTTTATTTAGGCTTTGTGAATAAAGAGTTATACTACACCGATAAATCTAGAGAGGAGCAGATTTATCGATAGAACAATTACGTTTAATATAAAGTTCATTAGATGTTTTGTTAGTATGGTCACACTGTGACAATTGCCAAGTTTATTGAGGTTTATTTTGTCTTTATGTATAAAGGTTTCCACCACATCGAAAGTCTCTTTAAACTCTTAACAACCTCGATAATCGAGTTCGATAGAACCGACGAGTTCCGTGTAGCGCAATCAGTTGACCGCACTCCAGGCCCCCGAAGTGCATTCGGCCAGTTTAGGCGACGTGGTTCGTTTATCTTCTGCCTAGCTATTGTTAGTTTTTTTCTCGCAGTGCACATGCACCTCCCACCTTTCTTCACCTCCACCTCTAACACCCAGTCCTTAACCCCTCGTTGCCCCCTGTACCTCAGCCCCTGACAAATGTCAAAATATAATTTTTGCGTGGATTTGCGGCAACAACAACAACAACAACAGCAACGTAAACAACAACAAAAAATAGCAAATGGAAAATGGAAAATAGAAAACTGCTGCCTGCTGCTTATCGCAGCGCAGCCAGCGTCGCTGAGCAGAGCAGCACATTAATGTGGCCTATGTGACCGGAGTTGGAACGCAAAAGGGGTAAAGAGAGAGAGAGAGAGAGAGAGAGGCAGCAACTGTTGGCAGTTGCCGGCGTTGCATGTCCTACTGTGAGACATAATTTTTAATAATCTACAACACGACCGGGCTGAGCAGCGCCAGCAGCACTGGGGGCGCCTCTGGAGTTGAGGGCCTGTGGCCCGAAAATACGCGCATGCAAATGGCTTAATTTAATATATAATTATACCCTGTACATTCTGTCAGAGTTGGCCAATTGCTGCAAAGAAGAAAGTAAGTAAGTTTATCTTTAGTTGATTCAATCGAAAGCTCAATCCAATTCTACACTTACCAGTGAACAAAGCTTTTATAAGCTCGTTAAAAGCGCTCAAAGCTGTAGTTCGTAGTAGTTTAATTCTGACAGTTGAAAGCTTTGAGTCATTTAAGCTTGCTAAGTTCATTAGTTTAGTTGCAAGGGGTATAGAATAGGCCGCGCATACCCACAGCTCTAGCACTTGGCCTGGCCAAGGTGCTGAGGATAATGTCTGTGTGTGTGTATTGGTGTAACTCCATAGGTGTGTATGTGTGTATGTATGCATGTAAATGCGTAAATGCGCGCAGATTGTCTTGTCTAAGCCAGAGATTGATGCTGCGACATAGCACGCCAACAAACCGCCTAACAGCACTGCCCCAGCCCCCTTGCCTGTCGCCTCCTTGCAGCGCAATCCCAGTGCCGTAATTAAATTATCATGCGAGCTACGTAAAGTTGCCTACTTTTAGGCTGAGACATTGTAGCCAACACTGCTGTGCATGTAAAGATGCCGCATCAGTTGCACACAGAGAGGGATGGGGGGAGGCAAGCAGATAGCACACACACCCACACACCAACACACACACACCTACACACATGTGGTCTGGACTACTGAATGTTGTAATTCAAACGGCAGCAACGGGTTAACATTAGCGCACTTTTTATGACCCGCGTTGGATAAGTGCGAGTTGTTGTACAACTTGAAGTTGTTGTTCATATTGTTGTTGTTGTTGCTTTTGTTGTTGATGTTGCTGTTGTTGTTGTTGCTGTGCTCATGCTGTTGTCGCATCTCTATGATTAGCGTTAAAATTTATGCCAGCCGCAAAGACATTTGTGGCATCAGAGCAACAGCGACTGAAACGACAACGACAACAAGAACAACACCGACAACTGCAGTACACACTATAACAATGTACGTTATTCAGTTTTTAATTACCTTTATCTTAGCTATCCGAGTATACTTTGCTTTTTCTGAAACAAATATTTATGGATAAAACGATTAAATGGTACAATCGACCTGAAACCACACGAATAATACAGTCGAGTGTGGCTGACAGTAAGATATCCTTCTCTCAGTAATAAAAACTTGTTACATACACACTTTCAATCTCAGAGACAAAGTCTTCTACTTGTCTATTGCTTTCTCACATATGCACTAAGTTTACTTGAATAACTTCTGTGTTTATTGTCAGATCGAATTGAAGTTTAGCGAAGAAGTATCGTACTATATATACTTTAGTCAGCTAAGCATATGTTAAAGTCAGACATTTGTTATTAAATACGTTACTGACAAATCCAATCAAAAATTTGAATTGGCACCCAATATTTTAAATTAACTTGATACATGAACCTTCATGTCAAATTTGATGTGGCTCTTATAATCTGGCTCTTATAATAGCTAAGAACTTGTCGTTCAAATGGACAAACAGGCAGACAGACAGACAGACAGATGAACACGCAGACAGACGGACATGGCTCAATCAACTCAACTAGTAATTATGAAAATGAATATATGGTATATGAATATATACTTTGTACATACATACATTTGCAGTCACCCCTTTTTGACCACTGTCAATGGTCGAAAGGTTTAACAAGTGCTAATCGAATATTGTAGTTATCAAATGAACGAACTAATCGATCACGATTATCGATAACAAGGCGCTGCTATTCAATTTGTTAATTAATTATGAATTTCGTTATTATTATTTAAATTGAAACAGACAAACAAATATGGGAAATGCAACACACTTTGTACAACTTTATTGCGATCGAACTTAAGCCAGTCCAATGATTAAACTCGGCTCGAGCGCGTCATAATATACATAACATATGTATGTATGTGTGTTTCCAGGGTTGCAAACCACCTCACACCCCAGGCAAGGGTTGCAGTACTTTGGGTAGCAGCTGTGTTGACCAAATGTGGACTTAGGACGTGCTTTTAATTTTTAAAAACTGCTTTTAAAAACGTGATAAAACACGTTGAAACTGCAAATAGTTGCAAAAGACAAAAAACTTACACACACGTGCATAGTTGAGTGTGTGTGTGTGCGTGTGTTTGTGTGTGTGTATAATGTATGCTAGTATATTTATATATGGAGCAATATTTTTTATATAACGCGCGCAAATCCCAAGCCACTGATGAGAGCAAGCGTGGCATGCAAGAAGAAGAACAGTGGGAAAAAATGAACAAATAGAGGAGAGGAAGAAGGGGAAGGAGAGGAAGAGGAGAGCGGCGAGTGCTGGACACCAAGAGGCAACAACAACAACTAAAGCAACGGCGAAAAAAAATGGTGTAAAGCGTGCATTTACATAATGAAAGATGTAGCAATATGTGACTGTATGTGTGCTCTCCCTCTCTCTCTCACTCTCACTCATTGGTCTCTGTGTGTGTGTGTGTGTCCGGTTTCAGCTCTTGGCAAAGGGATAAGCAGCAATGGGACATCATGTGCGTGGCTTGCTAAAAAAAAAAAACAAAAAAAAACGCATGGGGAAAAAAATGAAATTATAAAATATTGAGGCGAGTAAGAAATGCGCAAAGGACACACACATGCACACATGCACATGCCCGCAAGCAGTGCAATTGGTAGAGTGGGACTGCGTTCACACTGCTTGGCCGGGTGTGGGTCCGCACTGAACCACACTTACCGGGCACACACAGAATTAATGTCCTTTTAGATACAAATGCAATTTATAAAGCGCAGACCAAACGCGTCTCCCAGTCCCTCTATGTGTGTGTGTCCCTGTGTGTGTCTGTATGTGTGCGAGACGCCCCAAAAAATGCTTTTACACAGCAGCATCAGCTCAGCATCTTTTTCTCTTTCTTCCCGTTCGCTTTTTTGTCCAACATAATTTTGAATAACATTAAAATTATTAGCTACAAATGCAATAGAAAAAAACGAGAAAAAAAGCCAACTACGGCATGCCGAAGGTTCTATACCCTTGCATGTGCTTATTCCCTTGGATCGTTCCTATACTAGTTATATATAATACTGCAGAATTAAATGGTATTGCGTATATTCAATATTATGTCTAACTTTGATTGGCACTGATCAGTTATTTATAAAATCAGAATAGGTCTTCATACAAATACCTTCATTTCGGTCGATTTTTCCTATGGCAGCTATATGTCATAGTGGTCCGATCGTGATGAAATTTTATATGCGTATTATATTTTATATGTATATAGAAAAAGTCCGATGTTGGTAATTTGGTTGTAATATCTTGGCAAACAACAAAAATCGGCCGATAGTTTGTATGGCAGCTATACGATATATCGTGCCTATCCGGCTCATTCCGACTTATTTACAGCGTGCAGCAATAAAAAGCATGTGTAACAAGTTTAATCAAGATAACTCTAAAACTAAGAGACTAGTTTACGTTTCAACAGACGGACAGACGAACAGACAGACAGACGGACGGACAGGCAGACGGACAGTCAAACAGTCTGACGGAAAGACATTTCTAGTTCGATTCCTCTGTTGATGCTCATAAAGAGCACATATATCATACTTTATAGAGTCCAAAATGAATATACCCTCTCGCAAGGGTATAAAAAAAAGAACATGGGCGTAGCCCTGCAACAAATGTGTATAATGAGCTCTGGTCAAATTCACAGACATCGCGCAGGGAGGGAAGGGGGCGCGGCTCAGCTAGGCGAGTCCTTTCCGAGATTTACGCGCGACAGTTTGGTTTTTTTTTTTTTTTTTTTTTACTTTTTTAGCTCTAGTTCAGTTTGCCGTCGTCGTCGTCGTCGTCACACAGTACTAAACGCTTTTCAGTTGATATCGCAAATCCTTTTTCGCAGCTGCTGCGGTCGCTCAGCCTGTAAGCCCTGTGTAGATGGGGGATGTGAGGGGAGAGGGGGTTTACCTGTGCATTTGCATGCAATTTGCCTTGTTGCTTCTCGTGGCGATAAGAAGCCGCAAAATGTCAGCGCAGCTCACTGTGCACTCAAACAGAACTGGTTCCATTAAAGCGGATGATCAATGATGCACACAACATCAGAAAGCTCTCTCAAGGATCTTACGAGTATATATCCTAAATATATAACAGTTATATCTTAAATATATAACAGTTCAAGTGAAGAAGGATCCAACATGAAGTTTGCAAATGTCGTAAATTAATTAATGATTATACATAATCAATTTTGATCGTATAATCACACAAATTATTGCAGATCTGTCTATATATCTATATATATATTATTGTATACGGCTGGATATATATCTTACATATCTCTTATTATATCTGTCAACTCATCGCGATCCTCACATGTTACCTATGATCCTTTCTTCAACCCCATATTCGACAAACACTCATGATTATAATAATAATATATACACCTGGAATATGTTAACTTAGAGTCTTTGTTGACCTTCCATAGTTTGTCAGCTCTTCCAAACCTCTCAAAATGTGTGTGTAAAAACAAGTTTAAATTTTACATACTCTACATGTACGAGGGCTGTCTGATAAGTTTCTACCCTGACTATGTTAAAGCCATTTGAAAAATTGTTCAATATTTTATTTATCATCAAAGTCTTTTTCTAAGTCGATACACTTTTTTCAATGATACTCTCTGGCGCAGAACTCTTCAAAATGGCTATTAATCAAGGTTCAATCTTCTTATTTGATCTCAGCTATTTTTCTACATTTGATTCGGTGATAGTCTAAAACATTTAATGTATTTTATGATGTTTTGTCATTTAAGCTCTTACGCGTATAAAAAGGTTCAATACACATGTACATTCAATTTTAATATTATTGTTTGTTTATTTTGTTATATCATATCATTTGTTGTGTATATATCAGTTGTAGTATATCAGTATATCAGCTAAGACATTAATTCGAACGACGCGACGACTACAAATGCAACTGTGTCTGTGTGGCAGTTGTTGCTGTTGCAGCCGTTGCAGCTGTTGCAGCTACTGCTGTTGCTACTGCTGTTGTTGCTGCTGTTGCTGGCATCTTAGTCTTGCGCTTGCGTCGCTTGCGTGCCTTGCGGCGCATTCGATCGAATTCTCTTATATGATTAACAATGAAATGCTTGAAGTCGTCGCCCTCGTACTGACGACATGACATGCTGAATAAAATTAGCGAATTAACATAGAAAAAAAATCTTATATCATAATTATCCATAGTAGAATCGTTGCCATGCGGTCCTCCGCTTCCGCCAGCGCCGCCCTGCCCCCACTGCTCCTTGCCCTGCCGCCACTGTTGCTGCTGCTGTCGCTGCTGCTGCTGCTGCTGTTGTCGCTGCTGCTGCTGTTGCTGTTGCTGCTGCTTCTGGTAGTAGGAGAAGTTGTGTTTGCGTATCTTGGCCGAGGGCAACTGTTGCTCGTCATCGCTGTCCGAGTAGCGGCGATTGCGTTTGCTGGCCATGTTGAAATGTTGACGTAAATAACCGTAAATGCTCATATTTCTAATGGTGATCAAATTGATGCAGTTGATGGTGTTGTTGTTGTTGGTGTTCATTGTGTTGCTGTTGCTCATGATGATGTTGTTGTTGTTGTTAGTACCGTCGATTGTCGTCTGCCTGTTGTTGAGTAGTCCCAATTTATGCGGCGCCACATGCTGTAGATTCGGCCAACTGCCGCACGCCTCCTGCGCGCTCGTTGGAATCGTTTTGTTAGTAATATTCATACTAGATGTTGTTGTAGTTCTTGTTGTTGTTGTTAGCATTGGCTTCTTCTGTCTTCTGTCTTCATCGTGAACACATTGATCTACAGCTGTGACTGCAACCCGTCAATGATCAGTGGTTAGAGGTCCCCAGAACATTTTCGATATTTTCGTATCGTCCTCGGTTAAGAAGAATTGACGTCCCAAATGTACAAACTCCTTGAGCGACAATTGGCCATCGCCATTCTTGTCTATCACAGCGAATGAAACGGCAGCATCATCTTCGGAGAGTCCCAGACAGCGGAAGAAGAGCTTGTATTGTTCGAGATCCAGGTGGCCAGTGTGATCAAAGTCAACAGCCTGCAAAAGAGAAAAACCACAACAAGAAGATTAATAACAATTCACAAAAATAATATATTCCTCCTTCGCCTCGTTTTACCTTAAACAAATAGGGCAGCCAGCGTCCAATGCGTTTGGCCATTTTCTTGTCGTTGAGGCGATGATGCAAATCGGTTAAGAACTGCTCAGCATTAACCAGATTGTAGGGTGTTATTTCGCCGAATTGCTCCTCCCATGTCTGTCGGATGACATCTTCGAATTCGGCTGCCACCTCGGGCGACAAGTGGCCCAAGTCGCTGAAACGTTTGGCCAGCAATGTAAAGTCATCGTACGAGATGACGCCATCGTGATTCACGTCCATAATGCGATGCAATGTGCGCATCTTGCGGCGCCAGAACTCAGAGTCGCCCTAGAATGAAGAGAAAAGAAAAATAAATTTAAATATCTATTTAAATTTAGCGCCAAATTCGAAGTGTGTAACTGCTTGAATTGCACTGCTTGTCAAACGACACTGCTTGCTAAGTAACTCAACTCAACGAGTATTACTTGCTAAGTAACTCAACTTAACGACTGTTGTTAATCGAGACACAAACACATTCACCTACGCTTGCAGTCAAGTCACAAACCACAAACAGAGCGCAGGCGCGCATGCGTCACCCGGTCTGTAAGCTGCTCTGTTACAATAATAACAACAACAACAAGCAGCTACAACAATCAATCGCGAGTTCAAGAAACGGCATTGAGCGAAAAGAAATTGGAATTCGATTTCGATTCACATAAAACACGTTTCAAGCCGTACGTACACAACATATCGAGTTTTCAGCCACGTGGCAGAGAGACAGAGGCACGGGCCCGGCTTGGCATGAACCCGGCCCGGTTCTGCCTGGTTCGGTTCGTTAACTTACCCGTTCGCTGCGCTTGACATTAGCATTGCGGCGACGTCGCTCGAACTCATCATCGGAGTCCGAATCGCTGTCGCTTTCCTCGCGGCGCAGTGTAGCCGCACTGGCATTTTTCTTTGAATATTGACGCACGGCTTGCACCACGGCTGTGCGGCCGGACATTAAATGCCACGGCGCATGTGTTGCACCATTTGAGTGTATCACAAGGCGCTGCAAGTAAAGAGAAAGACATTTAGTAACAGTTTTAAAGGCGCAAGCATTAAGTTTGATTAAGTTACAGTTTGCAATGAACTGGCATTTCTAAACTGCTTGCCGCAGTCACCCACACACTGCTTACACACGCCATTTTGAATTTTATGCCGCAAAACAACAACACGCGCACATAAATCAACTCCCTAATGTTGTTTTCGTCCGTTGTTGTTGTGTTTGTTTTTGTTTACTGTTGCATTAACAGTGCGCTGTTACACAATTTATGCTGCCCATGCTGTGCTGCGCCCTTCAGCTTACATGATGTGTACAAATGTACATTTGTATATGTATGTCTGTGTGTGCGTATAAATAAATAATAACAACATGCTCTTAATTACAGCCGTGCGCGATGTGCACATGTTGTTGTTGTTGTTGTTATTGCTAAGGTCAGTTCTGGATTCTTGTTTGGGACCGGTTTTCTCCACAAAGACTTAACAGCGGCCCTGAGCCAGCACTAGCAGTCTGTCTGTAACAGTCGATAAAGTTTGAGAATCACCCATCGTTCTTTCGTCGAATTTATTCACCACGTGGCAATCTGCAGTACATTTCCAACCAAGAAGTTGGAGTTAAGTTCTTCTTTTCTTTGTCTCTCCTTCCTGACCTTGTGCTTGCGAATGAGAGAAATGATCGCAGATCAACAACACACATTCACACACACACATACAACTGGTACATGTGTAATGGAAGTAAAGCTCATTAGCCGCATTTCTTTGATATTATGTGTGCATGTGTGTGTGTTTGTACATTTTTAATGAGTTTTCGATTTGTGATTGTTGTTGACAGTTTCTGTTTGAGATAACTGCATTTTAGGGTTTCTATTGTTTTCGTTTTTCTTTCCACTTTTTAATTACAACACAAAACTTGTCAACAACTTCAGGGAGCTCAAAGATAATGGAATTTTGGCCCAGACAGTGAATGCTGCCTGGCTCCAATATGATAATGATGATGATATCATTATCATCAACAACCTTTGAAACCGAAACAAGTTCCAAAAACCCATACATATAATATGCAAATGACCATCACAAGCCTCTTCTTTCCACCACACACAAACACACGCACACAGACAGCAATATGCACAACAAATTCACTAATTGAGAGTCTGAAACTGAAAAACAAGTTCACAAATAACATTTGATTTATGTTTACTGCCTGCAGGCAGACAAACACAAAACAAAAGCGCAAAGGAAGTCGAGCAACAGGTCAACAAAAAGAAACAAGAGGTGAAAACATAAGTGTCATGGAAAATGCGAAATCGCAAGAGTTAAAAAGAGGAAGAAGGTGCTGGCATTTGCTAGAACACACTTTACAATGGTTTGTGGCGCGACTAATCGAGCACAAGGAGAGAGAGAGAGAAAGGCACGTGTGACCGCAAAACTGTACAAGGCTCTCAGCTGTCGTCGGCAACTTCCGCTGACCATCGCGAACAGGTAAACACAACAACAGCAGAGAACGCAGCAGCGCTTTTTTGTTAGTTTCTTGTTGTTATTGTTTTTCGGCGCTTTGCGCATGGTTTAACATAGTTTGGCAGAATTTGCGCAGTTGCTCTTTGTTTTGGGGATGGTTTGAAAGTAGTCTTCACTCAGCTGCAAAACATTGTTGTTGTTGTTTGTGTTGTTGCTGCACTGAAAGATGTGCGTCTTTGGCAGTATTGATTGGTGGTGTGCGGGGACTGTGAAGGGGCAGCAGGGTTGTGAGTACTGAGTGATATTAGCAGACATATGAGAATGTGGTGTGGGAAAATGCCAAAACTGATCGGTCCAGATACATACATATATATGTATATGTATGTATGTTTAATCTTTGCATGTATGCGTGTATAGTATGTGTATACACACTGTCCCAATTTCCCTGTCCCTGTTTCCCACCCCGCACTACTCTTGCAAAGTGCTTCTCAAACCCAAGTCTATCTCGCTCTTACTCCTCTCTCTCCTGCACACACACACACTGTGGCCTCATTTCTTACAACTATAACTGATGCCCCCGCCCCCTCTCATCAGCCTTGCATTTGTTAAACGCTCTTTTTGGAGCTCAATGTAAATAAATTAACAGAAAACACACACAGACGCTTACATTATTGTAATCGCCCGTCGAAAGCGGCAAGGTGGAGAGGGGCTGCTGCTGTTGATGTTGCAGTGCGCCCATTGTTGCGGCCATATTGCGTTCCAGGATTTCTCTCGAAGTGCGCAAAAGACCGCGGCTCACAATGTTGAATGCCATTTTGTTATTATTTATTTGTTGTTGTTATTGTTGTTATTAACGGTAAAGTTTCGAGATTTGCACTCTCTTTCTCTTTTCTCAGTTGGAGTTTTGTTTTTGTTGTTTATTCTTTCGCTCTATCAGGCAAGCGAATTAGAGTGTGCTGCAAATGTTATTGTTGTTGTTGTCTTTGACTTTATTGTTGTTGCAGTTGCAGCGCGCATTTAACAACCGGTTTGAAGACACTGCAGGCACACACACACTTCCACTCTCTTCTTTTCTTCGAGAAAACAAAAAAAGTTGCAGTTGCAGTTTGCTTTTGCGTATTACACTTTGCTGCTCCTCTTTAATTTCTTCTTCTTCTTTGTATTATTCTTCTGTTTGTTGCTTGGCTTCTTTTAGCTTCTTTTTGATTGCTTTCCGTTCAACACAACCGTTCACTGGCGCGTTCGAATTCGTTTTGACAGCGGCCGTTGCGGCGAAAAGAAATGAAAACAACGGCTGCGCCAACGGCGACGACGACGACGCTGTAACAGAGCCAGCAGCAGCTCTGTGTGTGTGTATGTGTGCGTGCGTGCTGTTGTGCGCATTGGTATATGTATGTGGTGAGTGCAGAGCGGGGAGTTTGAGCATAGAAGGGCTGTGCGGCGACGTTGCCAGAAAAATACAATACAAATAAACACGCACACACACACAAACATACAACTAAGGCAGCCATCAGCAACAACCACAACAGATGTTACAGGCCGGCCCAGTGGCTGCCAAACCATATTACATCTTATGCTATGCAATTGAATGAAGAGAAATTCACCATGCAATATGTATGTATGTGTTGCATGTGTGTGCATATTCATGTAAATTTACGGTAGTTTGTATGTTTATTGATAAAGTAAACGAAAACCTTATTTAGGTCGGTGTGACAAACTGTATGATGAACGAACGAACGCACGGTCGCTTCAATGTGCCAGACGAATTCACACACACACACACACACACAAATGTACATGTATGTGTGTGTGTGTGTTGTATTTACAAACATGAACACACACAATTACAGAGAAATGTAACAAGCGGCCGAACGAGCGAACGGTCGAGCGAGTTTTCTGTTTTCTCTGTTTTTGTTCTACTTCTACAACATTGCCTCACGCACAGGCACACGCACACTAACCACACACAGTAGCACAGACACATGTGCATGTATGTATGTGAACGTAAATATATATCGTGCAAGAGTGTTTATGTTGTATAATTCGTCTAGTTCAAATAACACAGAGCCCCCTTCTCCCATCTATGTTCCTAATCGGCCTCATTAACAGCGATCCTGCAGCAGGTGCAGCAGTTAACAGCAACAGCATGTGGGAAATGTGCATGAAACTGTTATACTGCACATTTGGGATGCAATTGGATTGGCCAATGTTAACAGATGTAATGCATCAGCTGTTATGCACAAATGCACAACATGTGTGTTAACATAGAGATGTATTTACATACATATAAACTCGTGCGTGTGTGTGTGTGCACTTGATACACATTTATTCTATTTTCTAGGGAGATGCAACTTGGCTCACACGCCAAATGGCCCCCAGCAGCGAAACTTCGCCTCCAATTGTTGTTGTTGTTGTCGGAGTGCATTGCACTCGAGCTTAATTTGAATGTGTTGGTGAGTCTCTCTCTGGCCGGGTGTGTATGTGTGTGTGCGTGTGGTTGTTTGTCTGTCTGTGCTTGCATGTGGACGTGTACAAGAACAACGCGCGCATCGAGAGCGGGCGACTGCCAAAGTGTCACGTAACATCCAAGCGCCATCGCATGCAAACAATTTAAATTGAACAATAACAACAACAACAGGTTCCACAAAATGCATTTGCTGTTACCTTGCAAACTGTAAACATGGGTTGCAATCTCTAGGGTCATGTGCATGCGGGCATAAGTACATACATACATACAATCAAGTTAACTTAAGTACAATGCACATTTCTTATGCTCAGATACGTACATATGCGTGTGTGTGTGTGTGTGCCTATCAATTGTCCAATGTTGTCCACTCATGTGGTTACAGCAGTCACGCTTATCCAATACACACACCAAGCCGGGCACACGATCAAATTTCAAGTCTGAGCTTAGTACGCAGTGCCCGGCGTGCTTGCAAAATTCTATTCTCTTCTACAGTTAAAGGGGGAAAAATTGCTGTAATTTAAGATATTTTCCCACACAAATCTGAGGGTTAATGGAAACTTGAGTGTTGCATGAATAAATACATACATTTGTATGTATGTATGTACTTATTTTGTATGTGTTTTGGCACCCTTTTATTTTATTATCATACATTAATGTACTTTTATTTTTTAATCCAAACAGTACAATATTATAGACAATAAGTTAAGCTCTGATTTATATAAAATACGTACATACACAAATTTATAAACTTCACTGCATATCACAAGTTAATCATTTTGCTCGCTTGTTACGTGATCAGCGTACTACGCACTACGTCACAGGCGAGAGCCGGGAGTTGCCAAAATACACGAGAAAAGAACTGCGTAATTTTAAAAAATTAACATTTACATGTGAATCGTACATAAATGGGTTGGGTGAATGTAGATGTGGATGAAAAAAAAAACAACTGTGGTCTGGTTTTGGTGTAGAATTTAAAGTGTGTGCGTAAGTGTGCGAGAGCGTCTGTATGTATGGACGTACATATGTATGTATGTAACTTTGAACGTGTGCTTATTAATCGTACCCGGCTTATTTAAATGCGTTACATACATACATATGTAAGTACACACACATGTCTATATGCATGTATGTATGTATGTACGCACACGCGACCAGTGTTACTGTTGTTGTTGTTTGCTTGAGCAGAACCTAAGCTCAATCTCCGTTTTCGTCTTTATTTTCGCGTCTCTTTTGATTCGACATCTGTTGTGTTATTGTGTTTTTGCGCCGCTTACTCGTTTGGCGCTCTTTCCAAGGTTTTCCTTTTCGTATAATCGAGATTTCCGCAACGCCATTTTTTGGTGTACGTGTTGCGCCTCATTGTCGTCTGCCGACGCCGGCTCCAATCGACAACAACAACAACAGCTGATAGTTTCTCATACTGGTATACTGGCATACTGCATTGCCTGCCTGCCTGTGTGTGTGTGTGTGTGTATCAATTTCATTGATGCTGCGCTCCGGCGAGCAAATAGAAGAGCTGAGAGAGAGCACGAGCCGAACTCTCTCTCTTTCCCTCCGATGCAACACGCCATGGCGATGAGGGCGTGCGCGCCGCCCCGGTCATTGTCGCCGTCGTTTTTGTATGCGGATTTTGGCACGTCGACACCGGCGTGCGCCGGCAGCGTCAAACGGAGTCAGTAGCCTCAGTTGGCGCAGCGCCCGCTTTTTACCGTTGCTTTCAATTTGCCTCTTGCATAAAGTGACATGAAATTGTGTCGTTGCTGTCTGTGTATGTGTGTGTCTCTGTATATAAGTGCGTGTGTGTGTGTGTGCTTGGTGGCATTGCCAGGCATCTGCAACGTCTACGTGCGGCATGCAACGTGTCCTTTTGCGTTGTGGTAGGTTCTAGACGACGTTGAAGCACTTCTAGTTGCGTTTCTAACGACGACACAAGTTCAACATGGCGAAGTGTGTGAGTGTGTACACACTTTTGCATTGTATGCGTGTGTGTCTTACAGTTATTCATGGACACATGAAAATGAAAATGAAACTATCGCCTTATCAGCGACCTGTTTATGCTATTTTTCATTTTTCATTTATTGTTGCTGTTGTTGCAATTGATAAAAAGAAACAACAACAATAACGGATTTTTGTCCATCATAATTTTGTAAGTGCGGCCCGGTCGCTTTGTGTAAAGAGATTAGACCAGAAAAATAAACAGATAGGCGAGGGTAGCTTAAGCACTAATTACGCACTATATATCATGTTATATAGTCTACAAAATGGAATGAAACTTCAGATTTATAATATAATCAACCTATTTATATAATAAAGTAAATTTTCAACAGAGTACAACTAATTATATAATAAAATGACTTATCTAAGCCTCTTCTAAAACAAAATAAACCTAATTATGTGATAAAATTACTTATCTTTGTCTCCTTTATTTTTGGGGCTTTCTCTTGCTTGACATATCATTCTTTATTGTAACATGTTACATATTATAAACATATTACAAGCATAAATTTAAGAACATATGCAGCGCGTTATCTCCTTGTTCAACAAAACTGTCTTGGAAATAAATAAATAAATTTAGGAACAAAGTCCTATTTACAACGTGGTTAGATTTATTACTGGCGTTACGAAGGTGGCAGCCCTCGCATTAAATTGATTACCACAAACTGATTTGGAAATCATTCTTCAAGAATTGGGTAAATAAGGAGCAAAACTGGTAAACAATATTTTAATTTGTGTGTGCGTGTGTGTGCTGCATGTGGTTGTGTGTGTGTTGTGTGTCGTTTGCATTGAGCTGCCAAAGTTCAACTTTGTTTACCCGCGACACTTTGCCCGAGAATGGGGCAAAAATTATGCTAAATCGGCTGCTAACGAATGATTAAAAGAAGCAACGAAAGACGAGTCTACAAAGCATAGGAACAAAAGTGGTTGGCAAGTGTATTTGTGTGTGTTTCGAGCAATTGACCTTGCTCAACAAACAACAACATTCTAAAAAGGCAAAAAGCAAAACAAAACCACCAAAAATCAAAATAACATGTGAAAAGTCTAAACAAACATTGCACACTGAGCACACGACACGCACACTCACGCACGCACGCATCTGTAGATTGTGTACGAAGCTGCGGGAGTGTGTGTGTGTGTTGTATATTGATGGCATTACTTTTGCTGTAATCCACACCGAAAGTGCGCACTGTGGTAACCCTGAAAGTCTGCGGCGATTGAAAGGCTTCCTCGCACAGTGGACAATTGATAAGGTCGTCTGATAATGAGAGAGTTCCGAACAGCTAAACATAACCTCTAATTAAAGAAACCCAGTTTACAGGGTATTATAATTCATTTTATACCTATGCTAAGTAACTTATCTCAAGAAAATCAAATGATTATTTGTGTTATTGATTTGTCTTCGTTATGAAACACTGTGTGACCGAGCGATCTCTGTAGGCAGTGTGGACTGTGGCAAATCATAATAGCCCCTCCCACGAACCGGACAAGTGCTAAGTGGTAAATGCCAACTCCACGATTCCGATGGCCCTTTGGCAGCAACACTGTAAATTTATAGCTATTTTTAGCTGTCGAATTGTGTTGTGCTTTATCTCGGAAAAATGAAAAATAAGGGTAATGTGTAGAGTCGGCGACGTTGGAGCCGGCACGTTAGCCAAAACACAAATTGTGCGTAAACAACATTGTAAAAAATAAAACAATAACAAAGGCAAAAAAGTAAACAATAAGTCTCCCGAACTTTCAAGCATGTACTTATCTGCTTACAATTTTGGGGCCACTTACAAAATGATGGATGTTTGTTTGTGTATGAGAAAAGCACGCGGGCAGGGGTTTTTGGCATTTGCATGCGATACAGGTGACATAATGGAATATATTACATTATTACATGGTTATCTAACACATTCGGTTTTTATATTTAAAATTGGCGCGTCTTGCAGAGTTGCTTATCAGCAAGTGTGACCACACCCGAAAAAAAGAGAACTCCCAGTGTTGCTTGTTAGTCAAATTTATATAATAAAAATATCGATAGTATTTAAATAGAAACTGTGAAAAATGAATTATTAATT
Source organism: Zaprionus capensis (assembly GCA_018903675.1). Taxonomy (NCBI): domain Eukaryota; kingdom Metazoa; phylum Arthropoda; class Insecta; order Diptera; family Drosophilidae; genus Zaprionus; species Zaprionus capensis. The sequence continues at coordinate 6,997,874 of JAEIFN010001073.1, read as the reverse complement.
TATTCTGAATTAATGCAGATCAATAAATATATTATGTAATAATGTGCTTCACTGCCTATACTATTAATTGAATTTCATCTTATTTTTAGCATATATGCGCATTTTATATCGATATATTGATATCTGCTAGTAATAATCGGAAAGACTGATTTATCGACAGGCTGTCTATTAAGAAAAAAAAGAAGAAAAGTTGCAGAAGAACAGGCATAGATTTATTGATTTTAATATCGAACTATTTGTCAAAACTACGCATTGAAATTAATTGAGATCTCGAAACTATGGAGGCGCTGGTCAATTATAGCAGCGAGGATGAGCACGACGACGACGAAGGCTACGAAATAAGGGTAAATAGTCCATATGCAAAAGATAGGAAGAAAAATCAGAATGCCGAATGTCAGCGCATTATTTTTTGTGTATACATTTTGCCAAGGCATGGCGTGCTCGTCTGTATATAAGTATGTATGTGTGTGCGTGTGGGGGTGAACATACGCATATACATATGCATACAGATCTGTATATATACATATATATAAGATGTATGTGTATGTAATGTGTATGGCGGGTCATTTTACAATCAAAACAAGTGCACACACACACACACACATTAACGATTAACCTACCTCCCCCTGCCACCCCTGAAACACGCACACCCATGTCCTACCATGTCTTATATGCATATACGTATGTAGTTTGTACCTAGTGCTTTAGTAAAATAATGCGAATTTGCTGTTTCTGAATAGTTGCAAAATTCCCCTAGGCACCACCACCACCAATACCACCACCTTCATCATCAACAACATCGACGTCGACAGCAGCATCAGCCGCCACCGCAGCAGCAACAGCAACACATTCACGCTCCAGCACGCCGCCCGTTGCAGCCTCTGCGGATACAACCACATCGATTGTAAAGCAACAGAAAACCAAAAAAAAGAACAGCGATCAGCGACACAAGCACAGCCAGCGTCGGCGCTCGAGCAGCGCGAGTGCTAGCGACGACAGCGACAGCAGCGCTGACAGCGACAGCAAAGAGAGGGCAAAGAAACGCCTATCGTCGCCACAACCATCGTCATCGACATCGTCCAAGGCGGCGGCCATAGATCATCATCACACATCGCCGCCATCGACGACTGGGGGCGGCGGACGACATGGCCATCATCATCGTCATCGGCATCACAGGAACAAGAGCAGTCGTCGTACCAGCAGCAACAACAACAATGATGAGGTAAACTTTTGTTGTATTTCTCTCAAACTAGTCACCTAGCTCATATAAATATTTATGATGTGCCCCCATGTCTTGAGGACAACTGTATGAATTCGATCATTTCCAATCATAAACTTGACAACTGGGAATACTCTGGTGTTTATAGGACCCCATTAAAACCCATAAGCCAGATCTACATTTAATAATTCATCAGTTAATGTTTAGAACTTGCATAAAAACTATGCTGAACTGTGCCATACATTATGTACCTATCATATAACGGGCAGATCTTAAATAGTTCATTAGTTATTGTTTATAAAGACACTCAAGAGTCCAAGCTAACCACTCTATAAAGTTGCATAGCCACATATAGTTTGTATATTTATAGAATTTCAATTAAAAATGCATAGGCTTTTGAAAGAATGAAATAAGTTTGTCCTTACACACAGTGCACGCACATTTGAAATATTTATATGGGATATACTAGACCTAGATTTCGATTTCGTTGCTCATGTGTGTATGTACCCTATATATAGACAACTAAGGTACATATGTACACTATATATTGCTATTGCCTCGTGTCCATTTCAATATGATTTTGCCTTTATCATGTCGTCCGTGTCTGGGTGGGAACTATCTATCATGTCTGGATGTATGTCTCTCTCTATCTCTTTCTCTCTCTCGGTCTCTGTGCGTGTGTGTACGTGTCTTGGAGGAGAAGGAGTTGAGGAGGCGCGGTGGCGGAGTCAAGGTTGTTGTAATTAATCCTTAGCTGGCTATTTTTCAATCTTACTCTTAATCGTAATTCGCTATTTTTATATACATATAACTAAGCTTTAACCTTAATGCAAACTTTATGATTACAAATAACTAAAATATACCATTTTATTATTGTTATTATTATGTAAACAAACCAAAACAAAAACAAAACCAAAAACTAAAAACAAAATACAAAAAAAAAGCAAAAGAAAAATGAAAATGAAAAGAGTCTCGACCTCGACCTGAACGACGTCGTCGACTGCGATCGCGACCGCGACCGCGACCGCGAACTCGTGACCTCGATCTCTACCTCGACCTCGAACTCGACACAGAACACGGACGCACTTGAACCTAGATGGACATGGACCGTTAAAAGATATACCAAACGACGACGCTTAACGGGACTGAGAGTTTAGAGAGTTATTTGAGTTGTTCCAAACGCCTGCCCACCAAGGGTATCTGTGCGTGTGCGATTGCGAGTGCGAGTGTGTGTGTGTGTGTGTCCCACTCCTTTAACTCCTTGAAACACACACACTTAGACCGCATGGTTGCGACACACAGAGAGAGAGAGAGAAAACGATGAGATCGAGACGCATCAATGTGAGTATTGCCACAAATAATAACAATAAAAACCAAACTTAGCATTTAATCTACCACACACACACACACACACCTATCCAACTAATTGACAACTCGAGTCGCGTCGATCACCAAGGAAGGCCCCTCAGTTTGATGGAGCACCACATCCAGTCCTCGTCGTCGTCGTCTACAGCAACACAGCAGCAACGACATCAACGACATGTGTATCCCCAATCTAGACAAGCATTACGTATACGCATCTGCATCTGTGCATCTGCCATCACATCCCACATTCGCATTGGAAGCAGTAGAAAAACGGGACTGAATCTTTCGTTGGGTTCTTTCAGCAGCGACTTAACGCATTTGTCTTTGGTTCAGTTATTACAATTTTGATTTTCAACTTGTCTTAGAGACATATTTGTCTTGGTTTGCAAGTGCATTCATTAATATACAATCCTGCTGCTTGGCTCTTTTCGTTACAGGATACACAGGGACGCGGAAGGCACCGCGACACGGAACGCAACAGGGAAAAGGAACGTGACAAAGACCACAACGTGAGTAGTGCATAACATTTGGAGTGCCAATGACGCTAGTTAAGAAGTATCAATAGGATAAGATATTAAGAATTCAGTAGGAAGAGAGGGAACACGTACTTCTTTCTGCTTTTCCCTCCCTTTCTCTAGGCAGGATCAATGGGATAAAGCAGATTTCACTACTAAGAGATGGAACATTCGCTGGCAACTCTCTTTAGTAAGGAAGAAATCTTTCAGATATTTATCTCTAGTATTGCTCACTAAAAAAAAAGAGAGAACACGCTTTGCTATCCCTGTCTAACTGGTGTTTACCTCTCACTCGTATCCAAGATTCTAACTAGACTAGCGTCATTGGCATTTAAAGCAACTTGGGGATAACTTTATAATGCATTTTATTCTCAACTTGCAGAACGATCATCGCCATCATCGCACCAAAGAGAGCAACAAGGAGAGCGACCACAAGCGCGAACGTGAACGTGATCGGGAGCGGGATCGTGAACGCGATGAGCGTCGACACGGCAGCGGCAGGGACCGTGAGCGGGAGAGAGAGAGGGAAAGTAATAGAGAGCGAACTGGTTCGCGACATCACAACAAGGAGAGCCGCTACAGCGACACAACAACCTCACGCTCCCACAACTCATCCAACTCAGCATCATCCTCGACGTACAAATCTCAGTCGCAGCAGCAACAGCAGCAGCAGCAGCAGCCACACTCGTCGTCGCAACGTCGTTCCTATGACGAGCGCAATCGTCGTCGACGGGAGTCTCGCTCGCACTCTCGCTCACGCACGCCCAATGAGAAGACGCCGCCACAACATCGTCGGCGTGCAGCGCCAGCAGCGTCGTCGTCGTCGTCAGCCTCGTTTCAGGCAACCACAACATCGCGCAAATATCGCAGACGTGGGTCACGCGATTCCAGCAGCCCCACACGTTCTCCGCAGGAGCATGTCAAGCGTTCGAGCGATGTTGACCGTGGCATGTCCGCGAGTGGACAACAACAACATTTACATGGTAGATCTGCTCTGGGCAGCTCTGCTCTGGCTTCAGCTGCAGCTGCGATTCCTGTTGGAGCTGCTGGTGGTGGTGGCGGAGGTGGATTGCTGCCTACGCCGAGCTATGCGCCCAAAATACCATCGCTCATGTCGCTGGAGCTGAATCCTGCGCCAATGGCGTTGTCCGATGCCCAGCCTCCGCCTCTACAGCTGCCCAAATACTACAATCCGGGAATTATCAATGCCAATCGCTATGCGGAGCAGCAGCAGAAGCGCAAGTTGATCTGGGGCTCCAAGAAGAACGAGGACTCGGCAAACAAGTGGGGCAATGCACACTTCTCCCAGGACTCTGATGGCAAGGTGGCCTCCAAGTTTATGCGGCTCATGGGTATTAAGAATAACGGCGGCAGTAACAGCAGCAGCAACAACAACAACAACAGCAGCAGCAGTAGCGCAGTTGTAGGAGTTGGCGGCAGCAACAGCAACAACAACAACAACAGTCATGGCAGTAGCAACAACAAACCCGATGGCACCTCAGAGTCAACACACGGCGATGGCAGCGGTGGCAGCAATGGCAGTACCTCCGGGCCACCAGTGCCCGCCGACGTGCAGCTGCGGCAGCGCATGTTCTCCACCATGGAGCAACAGTACGAGGTGGCCCGTGCCGCCACGCACACCATGCGTGGCGTTGGACTCGGCTTTGGCTCGCAGCCGCGAAGCTATTGAAGCATTTTGGAATATGGAACTCGACTCGGGGATGCAAGCTGTAAATAGAACGACGATTGCCGCAGCCGACGCTGCCGTCACCACCACATTGACTCTTAGAAGAACGCATCAATCGGAGAGCTCTTCTGGTTTAGAAACATTTATTTGTTTTAATGAAATACTAATCCATTCTATTTTTTTTTATTATTTCAAATAAATTATCAGCAAATGTTCCAATGTTTCCAAGTTTTAAACTGATTATCTTTCAACTTTTTTGGCAAATTGGTTGGGGGTGGTTTTATAAGCTTTGAGTAGACTCCCATAGTCTTTATCTAGTATTTTTTGTAAGTCATAATTGACGAGGCAAAATATAGAACAAAGTGTTCATTAACAACATATAAGATATACATATATGTATGAATGTATATAATGTGGAATACTATATAAGAGGCTTGCTTCCTTAACTTCTGTATGGAGTGTATGCATCCGATAATGGCAATATACATATATACATATATATATGCGCATAAGTATAATGCCTGCTAATCTGAATAAAGTTGAGAGTCCTTGTACAGCACGTACAGTTGTTTATAAAGATTATATAGAACTTTGACTACATACTCGTATGTGTATATCATATATGTATGTATTATACATATTTATGGTTTATATTTCTTCATTTATTTAGCTTAGACTGATAAGCAAGCTTAAATTACACACATTTCGAGCAAGTCTGCTTTATCCTCAAGCTTTTTGCAACTAGGTTGATGAATTGGCTATGTAATAAGCTAGGACCAGAACCAAAACAATTCCCCTGAGCAATTAGGAACATTAAACGGAAAAAAACGGATAGACAAGAGGAAAAACAAGAAAAAAATGCAGGACAATAGGTTATTGTTGTAAATCAAAGGCTAAAATTTCAAAATGTATAAATTTATGTAATAGATCATTCTCTATCGATAGTTTTCTAATGGTTCATTATATGTTGAAAATTCGTCAAATGGCAATAAACCACTGTTCGTCATTTGAACATGTTTCTTTTTATGATTATAGAAAATCAGGGAAAACGATTTTACTTCGTACGAATAAATAGAATGCGATTTGTTGTTTTTACTTAATTTTGATACAGCAGCTGCGAATCGAATTGAATCAAATCGAATCGGGCACCGGGAAATAAAGAGAACGGAAAAAAGATTAATAAGCCACACGAGAAACCTGTTTATCGAGATAACTGTAATCATGACTTGTCTATATTACAAATCGTAATCGACTTGTAATCGAATTTAAGTGTCGTCTCTCTCCCGCGTCTCTCTACTTCTAATTTCTAGTTCCGATTATTCTGCGAACGTTATCTTTCTCTCTCCCTCTGACTCACACTCAAGCCAATTGTCGCGTTGTGCGCAACTTGTCAACTAGTCGCCATATAAATCCATTGGCTGTTAACTGCAAATTACCAACATGTAAAAAACTGACTAACTCCCTCCCCGCCAATTGCCTTGGATCTTTTGTCAATTTATTTTATTTGATTCGCGCACAAAGTTCGCTTTTCAATTCGAATTCGAGCTCACGTGTTCCCGCACAAAAGCTGTGTGCTGTTACACTATGCAGGATATCGATTTTGCGTATTTATGCAGGATATCGTTAAGGGCTGCAAATGCAGATGAACAAAAATTGAATGCTATGTAAAATGGCCGCACATTGAAAGAGTTTGAAATTTCAATAACAAATCATCAAAATCGCCATTTAATAAACAATTGATTTTTTCATGGCATTGTTTTGACAAAAATGACATCAACTTGGGGGGTAATTATCGTAACGTCAAATCCGCAACGATGCGAAGCCCTTAAATCCACTCGCAAGCTCGAATTTGTATATGGCATTTATTTGCCATACTCAAATTACGAGAATTTATTGTCTGAGATTGTAATTAAAACGCGTGGGGCAAACCCGGTGCTAGATTCTAAACAATACGATCCTTAATAATATAACATTTCTATTGAACTTTAAACAAACAGTAATCAAACACCGAATCTTTTAGCTCGTATACCTTTCTGATGAAACTATGGAAGGTAACAATTTGATTATAATAGATGAAATTGCGTCAACTCCAAAATCATAATCCAAGTTATATTTTAGTACGTATACATATAACATACATACTATATGTATATGTTTTTTCTTATAATGGTATATTAACTAAGCTAGTCATAACATAATGGATGTATAAACGTTCTTTGCTTTGTTCTGGGCCTGGCTTAAATTGCAGATTGGCGTCGTTTACTGCGTTTTGTTTGTTTAATTAAACAACTTTATAGATAGCTATTCTCGATACCCTATATTTTAGTGAATAAAGTACCACCATTGGGGTATATTTTTTTGCAAATGATTCTTAGTAATTAGAAAACCTTAAGGATTTTTAATTTATGTGCCGTGAAGTTAACTAATGTAATCACCACATCAAGTGATTAATGGGATAAATACATAGATAATGATAGATAGATACATATAGTATACTGTATCATAAATCTGTTTGATGGGTATCTGCTCGACTGTTATTTCCACTGCCCGCTTCGGGGTTTCGGCTTGGTTCTGGCTATGGCTGCGCTCTTTTTTCGCCACTTACTCGCAGTATTTGGCTTTTTTTTAATGACTTTGGCAATTATGCGCAACTGATATGCAGCGAAGCGAAACTTTTGGCCATTTTCAGTGGGATATTCTTGTTGTTGTCGGTTAGAATGGTTCTGGTTTTCTGATTTTTCAGTACGAAGGGCAAACAGATTTTTATCTCCACTGGAGTCCAAATACTGCTTCGTCATATCATGTCAATTGATCCTAAGTGGAAACTAAGAAAAATTCTACTGGTATTTTATCTGCAGAAAGCAATTTGATCAAAAGTATTTATATGTATATTTATATTTTAACCAAAGAAGAAAGACATATGAGTGCGGGTACTCTTGTTTCTATTTTAAACAAGGCCGGTACAATTGTACCTATTGCAAATGTTTACTTCTGCTTAAAGCCGGACTGGATATCGATATGCAGCTGGTTGTACATCTGTTTCTAACAGTTTCATGAATCATTGAAAGTGTATCGATAATTCGAATTATAGAAAGCATTTTGCGATTCTCTACCTGCTGGTTTTTATAATTTTGTTAGACAATTTTTTTAGTCTTAAATTTTGTTTCAAAATTGCCAAAAAGTTGTTTATTTTTTCGTTGCTAAACGGGATTCCCTTGTTTTGTTCAAGTATTTCTGGAAATGACATTTGATTCATTGTCTGTCGAATTCTCTGCTTAAATTGTTTTTAACATTGATTTTTGAAATTAAATTAATAATTTTACTTAATATACATATATACCAAATAAAAACAAATTTCTTAATATATACCACAGCATATTATTTAAATGAAAATGAGTAAAAATAAAAAACATGCCAATTAATGCAAAAATGGTTTCCTGTACAATAAGTCTAGAATTATTGAGGATCATTGGTTTTAAATTGCTGATCGATAAGGATCATGTTGGTTTGTTCCGTGTCATTAAACTGTGCAAGGTACAAAAATAGCATATGTACGAAGAACATACATGTACATATGGACACATTTTTTGTCTCCTGTATACAGAAGTATGTACAATACATATAAGCTTGCAGTGCTCTTATTAATGTACCACTAGGTGCATGTGAGAAGTGAAAAGAGTAAGTACCAAAAGTACCTAAGTGTGTACCCACGTCTGTACTCATGTAACTACATCGTTTACAGAACTCCTATCCATGTACCCACCGGTGCACCTCAGTAAGTACCAAGTGTACCTAAGTAGTTATGTACTAACTTCTGTACCCATGTAACTACATCGTTTGTCGGGCACCTATCGATGTATCCATCGGTGGACCTCAGTAAGTACCATGTGTACCTACGCGTGTACCCACATCTGTACCCATGCTTGTGTTACCACGAGCCTACACGCCTGACTTGTTGCCTCCCCCTTGCCGGATTGACGATGACTTTTAGTTTTTATCACTACAAATGCATGTGAGAAGTGAAAAGAGAAGAACTTTAATGGCAGGCTGCAGATCGGTAGATCGGCTCTAATATAGGGTATTAAGTACTAAGTACATAATAGGAAATGATGTTGCAATTAAAGCCAGACGACATGTTAATTAAGTTGCGTGCCGCACCACAGTTTTTACCTGTCTGTGTGTGCGTGTGTGTGTGTTTTGTGGCCCAAAGTTCAGGCCCTGCGGCAGAGCCAAAGCGACGCACGCAAGCTCTGCTGCCTGTTCACGAAATAAACAGTTAGAACCGATCACGGAAGAGTTCGCAGCGAGTGCGAGTAGGCGTGATGGCAAAGTGGGCGGCGGGGAGGAGCAGAGAGACCTCTAAGCAACGGCAACGGCGGCAGCGACAGCGAAGGTGGCGTTAGCCGATCAATGGAGTCGTTGAATCGTCGAATTGCCGACGTCGCTGCCGTCGCCGGCGTCGCTACCGGTGCTGCTGCGGAATTGAATAATTTTCCGTAAGCGCGCGTTGCTAAGCTCAGTTCAATTGCGGCCAGCGCTGACAACGGACGTCTCTCTCTCTCGAAAGCTTTGCGACGCAACTTTTAATTGCCTTAAGCTTAACAACACAAGCGCAGCAGCAGCGGCAGCAGCAGAAGACGAAACAAGGGGAAAGAAGTAGAGAAACAGCGAGCAGCGGCACTACTCGATCGGATGCAAATGCAGCAAATGGAAAAGTAAACAAAGAACCCGAAAGCGAAGAAGGAAGACGAAGACGAAGAAGAAAAAGAAGACGAAAAAACCTGTGTGCGTTGCTGCGACTGCGACTGCGTGCGAGACGTGTTCATGCGTGTGCGTGTAACTGAAAAAACTACGGCAACAACAACAACAGGAACAGCAACGGTTTCTCGCGATCACAACAAAAACGCGCAAAAAGTAAAAACTTGAAATAGCTAAAGCCAAAAATACCGCAGCAGAATACCAAAGAAAGTAAAAGCAAAGCGCACCAGCGACAGCAAGAAGTAATAACTGCAACAACAACGATAACAATATAACGGGCTCGCATCGTGGTTTAGTTTCGGTTTTGTTTGTGTGCCACGCGTGTGTGTGTGTGTGTAGTGTGCGCTCTTTTCTTTTTTGAATTTGTTTCGTGTGTTTCTTTTTTTTGTTTTTGATGCGTGTGCAATAACAAAACGAGGCGAGAAACCAATAACAAAAGGCAGCGGCGTCTTGGCGGCAAGTGCAGCGGGGGTTCGTACCAAAGCAAGTTAATCAAATACTGTTTAAGGCTAGTTTAAGTCACTAACAAGCAAACACAAAAACAAACACACACATCCACAACTGCTATTGCATCAAACAAAAAGCCGAAAAACGAAAAAAGAAACTGCAACAGTGTTGCCAACTTTTTGGCTAGTTTCTGGCTAAACTTTGCACGCTTTTACCTTATCGCTTGCAGCTTGAATAAGGCTACAATTGATGCATATGCATGCGTATGTACATGATGTATTAAAGTATGTCTGTGTATGTGTTGTAGCAGTTTTTTGTAGTACATAAACGCATATGGAAGCTAGCAAAGAATTGCAACTATTTTCAAGCTTTGATTGGGTCTCTCCGTCCGTGCGTCCTCAAACCAACATCTGTTTTTAATCGCCATCGTTAGCCCCTCCTACACGCTACCCATTTGTTCCCTCTTCCCCTCGTTAACAACTCTTCCTCACTGTGCAGTTGTTGCTGTTGTGGGGCAACTGCAAAGTTGGCCCATTGTTCGAACTGTCCCAATGGCCGTAGGGCCGTTTGACAGCAAGTTGGCAATACTGAATCCGTCAGTTGGCATCGCCCAACAACAGTAACAATAAACAAGACTGGAATGTAAACGTAGAGTGAAAAGGGAAAACAAATCGGATATGGTTCAATAACGAATCCCTTCATCAAGTCGTAGTTATCGCCCGCCATTCGATATGCCAAGAAGTAGCCAACAAAATCATAAGTATCCTATATCCAGCTTACATCTGTATATTGCATGACTTACTGCCCGACTGCCTGCCCGATCATTGCATCCAGTTAGCCAGAAGCTGCTTCGCCGGTTTCGATTTTCATTGGTATCACATTATGAAGTTAATGAGAAACAGTTTTCCTTGTAATTTCATTTATAATTTATAATCGTGCCGAGTAAAAAATTCTACAAAATAATTGCACATTCTTATTTATAGTGTTGTTCTATTTAACATTTCAATTAAGTGAAACTGCTCCTGTTCGATGAATTGTTAAGAGTATGTATTCATTTCTTAAATCTGCATTATTGTGTAGAAATCATATATGGTATATAAGGTGCTTGCATCTTCTCTGTAGAGACAGACTTAGTCAGTGAGCTTCTATAGCCTCTTATTATTTAATATCTATATAAATTATTTATGACTTACGATAAGCATGAAATGCATGAGATCTTAAGATTAAAACTCAACCGACGGAGATCTGTGCTGTCAGTTAGCTAACGCTTTGCATATATCCATAGATATAGCCATATAGCATTCTTTAACCCACACGCGCAATTTCCGCATCAGTCTGAACCACTTTGAATACAAATTCGATTTGAATCATTCGTTATATCTAGGCTATGCAAAAGCTGCGTCATTGATTCAGAAACTAATAAATGTTGACTAAAGTTCGTATAGTTAGTTTACTACGAATATGTTCTATGATGACCTTATGGCCTGATCTGTGCAATCACTCGCACAGATAACGATCGCATGCAGCGAATGCGCTTAATCTGCCGCCAGTTGACCCCTTCCTACTGCGTCTACATATCAACATGTTTATATTCATACATAGGCACATGCTACATATGTATATTTGTAGTGCCTATGTGGGATATATACGTACTACGTTGGCGGCCTTGCAACTTGCTGAGCAGGTGCGAAATGAAGTAGTAAAAGAGAAGACAAGAGAAAGAGAGAGAGAGAAAGAAGTGGAGAGCAAACAACGATCGAGCATTTCCGTTGCATTCAGCTTAAAATGTAAATACGCGTTCGTATCTGCAGAATGTACATACTAAGTAAGCGTCGAAAGGTGCTTATAGAAACGGGCGATAAAAATAGCCAACGGTCGCGATCGGTTCTGCAAGATCATCATTATAAGCGGTATTTGGTATCCAGTTTTCTGTGTTGTTTCTTTGCCACAATCCACAATCCGATTGCTTCGACTAATTGTGCACATACTAAGTAGCATTTTATTGCCGTGTATACATACATACCCGTATAGTAAGTCGGTGAAGTCGCAGTCGGAGAGTTCAGACAGTAGTAGCTATATATACAACTTCTATATATAGTCGTTTGTTACTGCACTTGCTCGTATTAGCGCTTTTATCGAGAGCGACAGCCATGTAAATTTAAGTGGGGATAATAATCAAAATAAAAACGCATTATATGACGTTCGTAATATTATTAAAAACGAGAATCTTTCGGTCCGAAGGGGGAAGGGGAAGTGAGACAGTTGAGGGGAAACGAGTTTACCGGATGGCTTGCAAATTGACAATGACTAAACGAGTTTTCTATTCATTTACTTTTATAAGCCCTCGCCTTACCTCCCGATCTCTCCCGCTGATCTGTCGGCTAACCAACTCTCCTCTGTCTACTATTTATCATTCGCGTTTCTTCTATCTCGATTGCGAATGTGTGACTTTTTCGTTTGTTTTCCATTAGTTTTTACTTAGTAGCTGCTTTATGAAGACTCATGGCCAAGGTCGCTCGACGCGTCGAGCTAACACACTGATCAGATATTGATATTCATATTGATAAATTCTCGGCCTGAAGTGCCCCACTCAGACATTTATCACGTTCGCTTGTCACCCGCGAGTTCTTGTTCGACTTCGACTTGAGGTTTTGTTTGTTAGTTGCTTTTTTATGGCTCGCCTGTCAGTCGAAGATTCATGTTTACGACTTGTGTTCAGTGTACTTAAACATATACAGATGCATATTTTAGAATACATACATGTACATGTAGCATATGTAAGTGTATGTAGTTATGCTAGCTGCACTTTGGGGGCGTCGCGGAGCCAAGGTGCTCGGCCTGTTCTTATCTCAATTAGTGCAACTGTTATTCGGCATCTTTTTAGGGTCGTCTGGCTCATTCCAGTTTACTGATAATATAAACTTCGCTAAGCTTGAACTGGCACGTAATGCCAACTCGGTTTTGAACTCAGAGATGATACAATTTCAGCGATGCTCTCTATATATGAAAATAAAAGCAGATAAATGTTTGTATGATATCATATCATATGCAACATCTTATGAAAGCAAGTTTCGAAAGTGTTTGTCGACTGTGGGATACCCCGTAGTTTGTCATAATCAATTATGTAAACTTTTATTTTTTGTCTTGCAAATCCAGTGCCAATTTTCGGCATAAATGGTTCTGTGTTGGTACAAACAAACGTGTTATATGTAATCACAAAATAGTGAATATTCCTGACATTGCTTGAAAACAACTTAGCTCGATATCGGCTCATGAAATTGGCTTGTAATTGCACCTGCACGAGCTTGAATGGAAATACTTGAACTAAAAATAATGAGAAAACTAACAAATAAGCTGGAGATTCTACAGAGAATGGGAGGGGCTGACGCTATTGGCAAGTGCCAGCTATTATAGAAGAGAGAGAAGAGCCGCTTTGCCAACGACCGCTCAAGCATGTTACCGGATAAATAAAAAGAGATTACGACGCTTTTTTAATGAGATCTAACACTTTCGATTCAAGGTTCCCAGGTAGAGCAAGCGGGAGAGCGGTAGAGCTGTCATTGCGGCTTTGAAGACCGTCTACGATTTGCTTGTCTTGAAGCTAATTTGAATTAATTAAAGTCTCAGTTCGCTGAAAAGCGTGAAGAACCTCCTAAATGCCTAAGTGCCAACAGGTTTAACAGACAGACACATTACCATTTCGCCGTTCTCCACTGGACTGGTGTAGAATCTACCGCAAGATCTGTATGAGTCTGTGCAGTTAATGAACAAAAAGAAACTACAAATCAATAACATCAAACATAAAATTCAATTCTCCATAGAGTTGTTGTCGATAGTTCTCATTAACGCAACGTGTTTTTTTTTGCTTTTCGATTTGAACAATGACTTGCTCTTTGTGTAGTAAGTTTCCTAATGCGTTTTGTTTGGCTTTGTGATTGTAAGAATGGGATTTATAATTAGTCTTAAGCATGACTAACTCAAGCTGACCAAAGAAGTTTTAAGCAGGTAGTTCCCACAACTCACAACGATAGTTTCTTCGCATCTTTTGTTACATTAGAGTTTACAAGAAGAAGATTGTTAAGTTTGAATTTCGTAACGCAACTTGAACTCGAATTTAAATTCGAGTTCGAATTCGAATTCTGACGTGCTACGTGCCGTGCCTGGCTAATTGCAAGTGTGAGATCTATCGCTCCGATTTTGAGTTGCGCTTCTTCCGCATACAAAGTTGGCTTGCTTGGCTTAGAGATTAAGAGAGAGAGAGAAAGAGAGAGAGAGGGATATAAAGAGATTGGAAGTGGGGGGAAGAGGCAGTGTAGCTGGGAAATAAACAACAGCCTAACTAATGTGTTAATTATAACGAGCTTGTTTGGTTTGCCTGTAATTCATTAGCATGACTTTATTATATATTTAGTGCTCTTTACATATTGTTTGGGGAATGCCCTGAATGTTGTTATCGATAGTCTTGCCGATAGTTAATGTTTTCTTGCATTCTTTGTTATTGCTTTAAGAGAATTAGCATCAAAATCAACTGTTCATATTGTTATGAGTTATTTTTTTGTTATTACATATTACAAAGTGATTTTATGTTACATTTGGTGCTCTTTATATAGTGTTTGGGGAATGCCCTGAATGTTGTTATCGATAGTCTTGCCGATAGTTATTGTTTACTTGCATTCTTTGTTATTGCTTTAATAGAATTGGCATCGAAATCAAGCTGTTAATAATATTATTATTTATTATTTACATTACAGAGTGCGTTAGCTTCCAGCTAAATCGTCTTAATGCTGGAAAGTCAATTGATTAAGCAAGTTAAGCTAAGCATACAGTTAATAATTGCTGTTTCTGCTAGAGAATCGCCTGCAATTATATTTACACTCTTAGTTATTTGAAGATACTACCAGCTAATTGCGTTGTAATTATCAGCGATAGAGCTTCTCTCTCTCTCTCTCTCTCACTCCTCTCTTTCTCTCTCCATCCATCAAGCTGTCAACTGATAAGGCCACAAAGTTACAGTCGAGGATCATTTACAGACCATTGACATAGTTTAGTGTAGGAAGGGGGGAGGGCGGTAGAACTTGCTATGCTACTTGTGGATCGAATAATTATGCATCATTCATTCGATTCTTGGTGTTCGTTATTTGATTGCAAGTGGAACGATCGCTCGAGCGATCGCGCCAATTGATCAATGAAATGCACGATTATGTCATATGTAATGTCATTAGCTGCTTGTGTCATTTGAATGAGAGGAAAATCGAGTTGCACAAACACACACACTTACATACACACAAGTGTGTGCTAATAACTGGTTCGACGATGGCGGAGAAGTGAGAAGGAAAGCTGCAGGTGCAACAAGCTGATCGCAGTTGCTAATAAAGCAAACGCAGCTGTCTGAGGGATTCAAATCAATTATCAATTACATTCTGGGTGTTATTGAAAATGCTCTCTGGGCTCAATGCTTAACCCTGGCAATGGTATGGTAATAGATCGACTGTACAGAACTCCTCTTAGACAAGATAAGACTTAGACAGAGAGAGAGAGGGAAGAGAATTGATCTTAAGTTCAATAAGCTGCAACCTTCAATTGAACGGCGGCTAATCGGAATCTAAAGATTCGCACAGCACAGCTGTTTGTCGGTAATGAGTTTCGTTACAGCCTTGTGGAGGTGTCAGTGACACAGAAAAGCGCTTGATGGC
Source organism: Zaprionus capensis (assembly GCA_018903675.1). Lineage (NCBI taxonomy): Eukaryota > Metazoa > Arthropoda > Insecta > Diptera > Drosophilidae > Zaprionus > Zaprionus capensis. The sequence continues at coordinate 6,982,190 of JAEIFN010001073.1, read as the reverse complement.
GTTTGGGGTATATCAGCATAAGCAAAGACACTATAACTATTCTTTTGTTTGGGTAGACAAGTTACAACACGACTCGTCTAGTCGATGCACAAAATACGCTTGATTGAACTTCGGATTGGACAAGCTTGTCAAACCCCTTTTGACTGGAGGGTTACAAAGAGGAGAAGTCGGGAGGAACGGGGGCTGGGGCTGGGTCGATGGCAAAACCCAACCAGTATCCAGTTGGTATCAAAAGTCACAAGTCAAGATTTGCATACAAATAAATAAACGGAAGGCCCTAACTGGTTTTCTGTTCTCTCTCTGACATTCTCAGACCCCTCGAGAGTCTCCACAAAAGTATCGTAGTTGCTGCGTTCCCGACTAGGGTCTCGCATTGTTCTGGTAATAAATCGGATAAACAGTTGCTCGGCTAATGAGCCCATCATTTGATTAACCTGTCGCAAGTCGCATGTGCTGAGGGTGTTTGAGCGATCACTGCATACCCTGTAATCGTGAGGGAATCTCTTACAGTTACAGTGTGATCGGGGCCGACCCTGACGTTTATCTGTAATTATATTAACCCCTCATTGAGCAAGCGTTGGACCGATTAATGCGGAAAACTGCAACGTCAACAATAATTTAGCGATATATTAGAAAAACTTGCGGCAACTCGTTGTCATTACAGTGCGGAGAGTGTCAAGTGGGGAGGGGAGTTAATTAACTCTTTAGTACGCTGGCCGATGCGACGCAACGCGACTCAAGGTCGCCGGTCGTTCGGAACTAACAAACTAACGATTCCCACAAGTCGTGACTAAGCGTGTCAAAGCATCAGTTGCAAGCACATCTCATGGTTCTCTCACACTTTTCGTGAGCGCCTATTAACGCCTTCTTTAGGCCCGACCCAGTTGCCGGCTAAGTAAAGTTCTTGTTTAGCTGCATCGCTGAAAAATCATTGCCCAAAACGATTGAAAATTCAGCTCAACCTCCAAACAGACACGAAATGAAACACAATTGTTTCAAAACCCGTTTGACTAGCTTCACTGGGGGCTTCTCTGTCTGGGCTTTGTCTTGATCCGTGAAAATGTCAAGTGTAGAGATGTGCGCCGCTTGTACGACTAACCGATACTCTAAGAAAGGTCAATGCAACGCGAATTCGACCTATGTCTATCTATGTATGTACCTATGTCATATTTTAACTTTGTATTTTCTTTTTAGGACATTAAAAGCCACAAAATGTCTCACTGATTTTTGTGGTTCGGCAAATCAAGTTAAGTGAAGTGTCTGCAATCAACGGTTACCTCAGCAGTCTGCACGATAAAAACGACATCGCCATGTCATTTCGAAGAAGTGAGGTTAGATCTCTGCTGCGCAAGGACCTGCTTGTGCGATGGCGGCAAAAGGGTCTAACCCTAACGCTTCTTGCCTGGCCTGTGATGATTTTCATGCTCTTGTATATCATTCGCCTGAAATATGGATCAGAGCAGATGGAAGCTTGCCAGTTTCCCACCCGTTTGATGCCCACCAAAAATCAGGTAGTGCCCAGCGCGTTCTCATATATCTGCAGCATAGAGAACAAATGTCTGAGCACCGAACCCTACGAGGAATACTCCAAGTGGCTGGATGCACCGTAAGTTACCAATTGACAATAAATCACTTTGAATGCTAATTGCTTAAGTGATTTTCCCGTTTCGATTCTTTCGTTCTCAGCTTGCATTCAGTTATCGATATCATTAACATATTTGTAACTGACGATCGTTTGTACAATGCAGTGATTGAGCTGCCTGAGAAGGCGAGCTTTGTGAGCACGGTGACAACTCTGGTCACGAGCAAACATTTCGATCTCATACGCAGTAAGCTACTTCTTTATCAGTTACAGCCAATCATTATAATACCTACACTTAATGAGTTCATTCCGATATCTACTTGGGACAGGCAACATAAGCGAAGTTATTTCACTGGTGCCAGAAATCGAACGCCTAATGAATTACAGTTTTGACATCACGAAGCTATTTTCGAGTAAGTTAGCCAGTTATTTTGCAGTTACTTCAAGTGCAAACTTACCCTCTCTCTGTCTCTGGTGCAGATCGCGAGACCTTCGTCAAGTTTGGGGTATTACTCTGCGGACATCCCTTCCCCAGCACGGAGAGCATACCGCTGGTCAATGACATACTCTACTCTGAGGACTTTAGCGAGGTGAACGACGTTGAGCTGCAAGCTATGCCAAGTAAGTGATCTTCAAGTGATCAATTACATTAAATTACATTCCATCTCGATTTGTAGCCAAGTACTGCAAGCGCTTGTACTTAGATGTCACCTCAACGAATCAAGGCAAACTAACCTGGAACACCATCAAGCCGATTATACAGGGAAAAATTCTATATACGCCACCTAACGCGGACACCGACAGTATTGTCAAGTTTGTAAGATCATCTTGTAACTCACTATAAATTGTACGTGTATAACTCGTCTCCCTCGTCTCTCCTTAGACCAATGCAACCTTCGAGGAATTGGATCGGCTGAAAAAGCTGTCTAAAGCCACTGCAGCTGTGCTGACCAAGCTGCGCACCAATACCACATTCCAGGATGCCTTCGAGAGTCTGCTTAAATTGGCACGATCACCGCTCGTCAAGAGTCTGGTGGGCGATGATTTTGATGTGGAGGAAATCGAACGAATGCTTAACTATGTGCGGAACAATGCGCTTATCTACGACATACTGACCACTGTCAGTGATCTGCTCGAGTGTCTGTCGGTAGATCGCTTCGAGGCAGTCGAGAGTGTGGAGCAACTGCGTCGTCGTGCATACGAATTAAACCAGCAACGTCTGTTTCTGGGCGCTCTTAACTTTGAGGATGTGGCAGGCAAAGAGATCACCTACAAGATCCACATGGACACGGACAATACGCAGCCGACGTTCGAGAATAAGAATCGTTTCTGGTTTCCGGGTCCGGCGGCTAGCATGCTGGTGGACTTGAAGTACCATCGAGGCTTTGTGCAACTCATGCAGATGGTTGATTTGGGCATCATCAAGCACAAACGCCTGCAGGAGGGACCTCTTGATGAGCCAGAGCCGGAAACGTCCAAGCGGCCGAACATACAATTCGAACAGGTGGATGGAAGTCTCTTCGATGATGATGATGATTTTGATGTGAATCTAGATGACACTGTGGAGCAGAGTGAGACAACAACTGTTGAGCCTGTGGGCAGCACAACAATTGTGCAGGAGTTGAATGATGAGGACTTAACAACAGAGTCTTCAGGCTCTACCGATGCACCAGACGTTGCCTTCTTGTCCGATGGGGCCGATGTGCCTGAGCGTGCCGAGCGTGTGCGGCGCAGCGATTTGCAGAGCTTACTTAGTTCCTTTGGCGATCAGGCCGAGTCCGGCGTGCGCAGTCATCGTGTCAGGCGACAGGGCTTACTGGACCTGCTCACTAGCTTTACCGGCGGCGGCAGCGATTCAAAGGAACCCAAATTCGATGTGGATGATATGCAATTCTACACCAAACAGTTCCCCTATCCCGCTTACGTTAGCGATGAGTAAGTTGTGTCTGAGTGTGCGTTGCTATTCAATTTATCGTTTTACTTGATTTCTTTCCTTGATTTCTGTCTAGCTTCAAGCGTGGACTCTATCTGGCACAAGCCGTGCAGGTGGCCTACTGCCTGGGTCTGGTCGTGGCCGTTGCCATCTGCGTGCGAGAACGTATTTGGATGCGGGAAAGCCGCAATAGCATGGTAAGTGTTCTCTCTGCTGCACAGACAGAGCTTCGAGCTCAGAACCGTCATTCTGCCTTGACTCCTCGGTACTTACCCTTGATCTTGATCTTCTTTCATGTGTGATCTGCTTGATCTTCTTTCATGTGTGATCTGCTTTCATGTGTGATCTGTTGAATATTCAATAGACTAAAACCCTTACGTCAAGTCTTTTCAGCGAGATCATTCCTATGTTTACTATCCTCTTTGATCTTTTCTAATCTAAAGCTTCTCTAATTAAACAAGAAAGGGCAGAAGGCCTTTGAATATCATTTCAGTTACACTTGGATTATCATCTTTTTCTCTCTCTCTCCATATGTCAAGTCTTTTCAGCGAGATCATTTTCGCATGTTTACTATCCTCTTTGATCTTTTTCTTTTCTAATCTAAAGCTCCTCTAATTATACAAGATTATCATCTTTTTCTCTCTCTCTCTCTGTGTTCTGTGTTTGCAGCTGATGCGCTCAATGGGCATGCACGCTCATTCGGAGCTAGTTGCCTGGATTCTGGTGAGCTTCCTCGAACTTTGTGCCGTCTTTGTGCTGGTCAGCATTGTGCTCTATTCCGGTGGAATTCTGGCCTACACAAACTGGTTCTTCATGATGTTCTACTGCCTCGTCTTTGGCGCATGTCTCATTTCATTTTGGTAAGTACTTCCTCTCTGTGCTCTTGCTTTAACTTACCCCATTCCACTTGCAGTTACATGTGCTCCAACTTCTTTATATCGGCCAACATTGGAGCAGTTGCTGCCGCGTTGCTGTTCTTCATCACCCTTTGCCCCTATATCATTGTGCTGCTGTTCGATGCCAAGCTGAATCTGCTGGAGAGTTTCCTGGTTGATCTGTCCTTCACCACAGCCTTTGCCAAGGGCTGGAGCGAGCTGATGCGCATGGAGCTGCAGGAGCAGGGTCTCAGTCTGGCCCATCTCTGCCAGCAGGGCCCGGCGGGCAGCGAATGTGCGCTTGCGCTGTGCATGTTTGTGCTGGATACGCTGCTCTATGCGGCCATCGGCTATGGCTATCAGCGCTATAAGCAGAGTGAGTACTGTCCCTCATTTTGAGATGCTCAACTGATTGATCTCTGCTTTAGATAACTACAAGTTTGTGCGTGTGACACGCGCCTCGCTGGACGCCAAACTGGGCGCCTCGATGAGCAGCGTGACCAAGATGTATGGCAGCAAGTTTGCCATATCGAATCTGAGCTTGGACTTTGCACGCAACCAGGTCAGTTGTCTGCTGGGTCGCAACGGGGCTGGCAAGAGCACGCTGATCAAGCTGCTCACTGGCCAGACGGTGCAGACAACGGGGCAGGTGCTGCTGGCGGGTGAGCACAATGTGGGCGTCTGCTGGCAGGACAACATACTGATACCCAAGCTGACGGCACGCGAGCATCTGGAGTTGTATGCCCAGCTCAAGCTGGATGCCAAGGCAGCGACTGGACAGGATGGCAGCATGGAGCATGTGACGGCCGAGCAGGAGGTGCGACGCACCCTGAAGAGTCTCAACTTTGGCAAGCACGAAGATTACTTTGCCTATCAACTGTCCGGCGGGTATCGACGGCGTCTGTGCGTGGCCATCGCATTCATTGGCTCACCCAGTGTGGTCATTTTGGATGAGCCGTGCAACGGAGTCGATGCCAAGGCTAGGAAGGATATTTGGCAGCTAATCGAGCAGCTGCGTCAGGGACGCGCCGTCATCTTTGCCACACACTTTCTGGACGAAGCGAAGTATCTGAGTGATGCGCTCTTTGTCATGCGGCAGGTGAGAAGATCTACCTGCAACCAACTCCATGCTATTCTCCAACTCTCTTCTCTGCTCACAGGGCCGCATTGTGGCGCAACACAGTCGCGACTCGCTGCAACGTCTCAGCACCTCGGACTACAGCGTCGAGATGCGCTGCATCGATCCGAGCATCTCGGCAGAGGTGGTGCAACTCTCGCAGAAGCTGCTCATCGACAGCCACGTGCTGCCTGGACGCCAAGCTCAGCAGTTGATCATCAGCGCCAGCTACGCGGACAACCTCACTGCCAACGCTGTGCAGTTCCTGGAGCAGCTGCAGGCCAAGGAGGCAGCCGGGCAGCTCATCGATCTGGCACTCAACAGCAGCGGCAGCCTGGATCAGGAGTTCGAGCAACTGAATCGCAGTCATGGCGAGACGCTTCCCTTAGCTGGCCAAGTGCCGACAACAGTGTCGAGCATCGTCACCGGCCCCTCAGATGTGACAGAGCAACCGCCAAGCTGGTGCACCCAAGCCCGTCTGCTGCTTGGCAAGCGTGCACGGCATCTGGTGCGCAACTATCGCCTGCTGCTCTACGTGCTGCTGCTGCCCGCCATCTTCGAGCTGTGCGCCATGTGGTTTGTCAGCTATCGCCTCGAGGATGACTTCGACACAGTGCTGCCCATAAGTCGCTCCGCCCTCTATCCGCACTCCGTGGAGCTGCTGAGTCGCGAACGTCTGCAGCAGAACTTTGGTGAACCGCTCTACGAGCAGCTGCAAACCGAGTGCCAGGCGGAGTTCGAGGAGTGTCAGGTGTTCAATAGCTCCAAGGCCAGTTTCGACTGGGTGCTCAACACGTTGGACAGTTACCGTGGACGACGCTACGGTGGCTACACGCTAAATGGCAGCGGGGCCACGGTGTGGTACAACAACAAGGGTTACCATGCCATGGTCGCCTGGCTGAACGGACTCGATACGCAACTGTTGCGCACCACACTGAACAGCAGCGACTACGAGCTGCGTGCCTTCAATGAGCCATGGAAACTTGGATTCGCTGAGCTGAGCACCAGCTCGGTGCTGCGCCAGGCTGGCGACTCTTGCATGGTCTTCATTCTCTTGATTGCCTTCGGTCTGGTTGTCGCCGCCGGCTCAGTGTATCTGGTCAATGAGCGTGTGCATGGCGAGAAGCTGCAGCAGCGCCTGAGTGGCGTCAGTGCTGTCACCTATTGGCTGGTGGCCTTCGTCTGGGACTACCTCATCATGGTGCTGGCACTGGTTGTCTGTCTGGTCATTGTGCTCATCTTCAATATGCCCGTCTTTGTGGATCGTCAGCAGTTGTCCGGCATTGTGGCACTCTCGCTGATGTTCAGGTGAGCATGGAGTGCAAGATCAATCAATAAGATCACTTCTAATCCTCCCCTTCCTCCCCTTTAGCTTTGCCTGCGTGCCACTTGTGCATGTGGCTGAGAAGATCTTCAGCGATTCGAGCATTGCCATCGTTTCCATTTTCTGTGGCAACATCATCATTCCACTGGTCACCATGGGCATTGTGCTAATCCTCGGCGTAGTCGGCGAGGGCAGCACTTGGGATAGCTGGCGCCATGGACTGAACACGGCGTTCCTCATCTTCCCACAGCATGCACTGGGTGACGGCTTGCTGGAGCTGTGCAAGAACTACATGGTCGCTGTGGTCTTCAAGCGCTACGACATCGACTCGTACAAGCCGCCGCTCTCGAGTGATCTGCTGCAGCGCCACTACACCGCCCTGGCGCTGATAGGCGTGGCCTGTTTGCTGCTCAATGTGCTGATCGAGTGTCATCTGCTTAGTCGGATGTGGCGTCATGTTATCACACTGCTGGACTGTCAGTATCGACGCGAGCTGCGCAAGCTGGGGCAGCTGAAGCTGGTGAACATTCAGAGCATCTTCAAGAGCTGCGTGGCCGGCGCTGGCGAAGCGCTGCGTGTCGAGAATCTCTGGTTGGCCTATCGCCGTGGACGCTATGCGGTGCGTCAGGTGCACTTTGGCGTGCAGCGTGGCGAATGCTTTGGGCTGCTGGGCAAGAACGGGGCAGGCAAGTCGACCATCTTCAAGCTGCTCACGCGCCAGTTGCTGCCGGATGTGGGACACATCTACTTCGAGCATGTGAGTGTAGACACTCCACACACACCCTGCAATCGCTAACGTCCTCTCTCTCTCCCTCTCTTGCAGCCTGGCATCTCTTATTGCCCGCAAACCAATCCACTGGATCCGCTGTTGACTGTCAGTGAATGCATCCGTCTCTATGCTCAACTGCGCGGCATCAGGCAGCCGGAGCAGCTGTTGGAACGTCTGCTGAGCACGTATGAGCTGGCCAGCTATCGTGACATTCAAGTGAAGCAGTTGAGCGGTGGCAATCGTCGCAAGCTAACTGTCGCCATCAGCTGTTGCGGCTACACGCCCACCGTGCTCATGGACGAGCCCACCAGCGACATGGATCCGGTGACACGTTCCTTTGTCTATCGCACCATCGAGCAGCTGCTGGCCGCACGACGCGCCGTGCTGCTCACCTCGCACTCCATCTCGGAGATCGAGCACTTGTGCCAGCGCGTGGCAGTGCTCAAGGATGGCCAGATCGTGGCCAGCAACAGTCCGGCGCAGCTGAAGGCCCAACATGGCGGCTACTATGCCATCAGTTGCTTCTGTGCACCCATACAGCAGGCGGCGTTGGCCAAGTTGCTGCCACAGCGATTGCCCGGCGCCATCGATCTGCAGCATTATGCGCACAGCTTGCGTTTTCTGGTCAAGCTGCGCCAGTCGGAGCTCACCAATGGCGCCGGTCCAGCTGGCGGCAAACAGCAGCAGCAGCCAACGCTGGCCGAGCTGCTGCAGGCGGTGCGCGACATGTCCGCCAGCCTGGAGCTGCCGGCACACTTTGCCATCAGTCGCTGCCGCTTCGAGGCGGTCTTCGAGCGTATCCTGGACAACTGCGAGGCAAACAATGGCAGCAGCAGCAGCAATGGCGACCTGCCGAGCAAGTCGGCCGCGGTCAGCGGCAGCCTGCAGACGGGCTACGTGCACTGCGGCTACGAGGAGACCAGCACCTGAATCTGAATTCCGCTAAATCGATAGCGATCGATCGAATCCCTCTTTATCTCTATCTCTTTCTGTCTCTCTCTGTTTTCCTTTCCTTCTCTGTGTGTTTATATGTTTGTCCCACTTTCGGTGCGGACAAGTTTTATTTGTGATAAGTTGACAGTTCGTTCAGTTTCCAGTGATAGGTTAGCGGTTAGTTTTTAGCGGTTTTCTATACTATGTTTATTTTTTGTTTTTTTTTTATTTTATTTTTGTGCGGGGTCTTTTATTTTTTAAATCTCTCGTTTCAGGTTTGTTCGGGCATCTTTTTACAATGGTTAGACGAATTTAGAGCTTTAATTGCACCACTTAGGCTAAGCACATCGTGTCTTATCTTGTCTTATTTTGTCTGTTCTTGTCTTCTTATCTCTTAGCTTCCGTATGTGTGTGTGTGCGTGTGTGTTAGAATTGTGCCTTAGAATGCTACAAGTACTTATCCGTAGAACATCTAGTTGAATACCCATACCTCTCTACACCACACAACCAACATACAGTTACCGACATATTTTACTATAATATAATATAAACATACATACATACATATTTTATATGCTTCGACAAACTACGACAAATATGAATACAAGTTTGAGTACACCAATTGAATGTGAATACAAATAAATTGATCAATTTTGATGTAAATAAAATCTGTTTGAGTTTTTATTATAACCCAAGGGATATGGAATTAGTCGTTCGATAGTATATAGTACATGAGAGAATATTGAGAAGAAAGGGTTGCCTAAAGCTTTATGCAAGATTGCAACTATGAGGCTGTAAACTCAAGCTCAAATATGTTGGCTCTGACTTCGTTATATGTGTGTATACAGGGTTGCTTAAGCTTACAAACGTCAAAGCTCAGCTTAGAAATTCCACTCGTAGCTCACATAAGCTCCACTACAATTTAAAGTGAAAGCGTTTGTCTTAAAGCTCATTTTATGTGCAGTTTTTACTTTTGTAAAGGGTCTTACATTATTTCTTGATCACACAAAGCTCGCGGGCTGAAAGGGTTGCCTAGAGCTTTTAGTTAAGTTGCAACTCTTAAGCTTTAATCTCAAGCTAATAGTCGATGTCATGACGCTGCACATAGAGTTCGCTAAAGTTTAACTGATTCTGCAGTGAAATTTATACTTTATTTCTAAATCATTCTATTATACCAATCACGGAGAAAATATAATAAAATTTATTAATTTGTATAAGATTAAGTTTTTAAATTTTAATTATTATAATTTTTTTAGCCCATTTAAGCTACCAACCTGTTTTATTTAAGAACTGTTCAAAGACAAATAAACTACAGACGGATAGTTACCCTATACATGTTCAGAATAATTCCTAAGCTAAAGTTCGGAGTTTGTGACAGGATCCACCTCATTTTATTGCCTCTCTCTTTTGTTCAATGACAGCCTGCATATAAACTTTGCCTGCCTCCTACTTCATACAAATGATAGTCGTCCCGCTCTCCCAATGCATTCGCCTTGATTTCATTGCTTTCCCTTTGATGCCCCGAAGGATAATTGAAATAGGATTCATCGAATAAAACTTAATCCGATTGCGCAAAGTAGACGGGATAAGATAAAAAAGTAAACGGCAGAAGGCAAACTCCTAGATGTGGTGAAGCTAAAAACAAACCGAAGTTCATTCATAATGAAGCAGCAAAAATCGCAAAACAATCCAAGGCAGCAATTTCTGAGCAATTTTCTGCACTATGCAAAAATGTAATTATGGCAAATTATAGCAAATGGTGTAACATTAACTAAAACGTGCCTTGAAACCCGAACTAGACCCTTGCTCCCTTACATCCAGCGTAGACTGTACATGTGTTTGTGTGTGTGTGTGTATGGTAATTGTGCGAGAGCTTTTGAAGTTTTTGCTATTCTATTGTACGGGACGAACGAGTGGACCCAACAGCGACGGACCAGGAGGAGTTGAGAGCCGGACAAATCCTTTGGGAAAAGTGCCTTTGTATTTTCTATATGTATTCTCAGCATTTCTTTTTTCTCTTTTCATTTCTGGTTGCGGAAATACCTAAATTATTTTTTCAAAGGATTAAATTAAATTCCATTTGGCTTGGCTTGGAAAAAGCTTCAACGAGCGAATTAAATCAGCGAAAAATCAACATAATTAAAACAGTTCGGGACACTTTTTTGCACAAACTCGACAGACTCATAACCGAATTAACATGCGCACCGCGTGTGTAACGGACTGTGTCCTGCTGGGTCCGGCCAGGTGTGCGTCTGTCAGGACCGTAGCTGGGGGCCCCTGTGATAAACTTCTTGGGGGCCCCTATTACAATTGCCTTGCTTTAAAATATAGTATGTACATTAGTTCAGGAAATATTTTATAAAATTGAGAAACTTAACACTAATCACGTCGACTTTTTTCTAGATTTTGTATTGTCAAAAGATCATCAGTAGGTTTTAAAAAAGACTATGTCTCATTGCATCATTGTGGTTGGCAATTATAATATATATAATATAACGATATACCCATTTCCCATAGGGTAGTATGTAACAGGCATCAGGAGGCGTGCGGACCCCACATGATGTAAATTATATACGGTGGTCTTGTCGGCACTCCAGCTCCTTATTGTTCGTACACAGTTCATACAATTGACGTTTAGGTCGCAACTTATACTAAATATTGATATTTCCAGCATACAATAAGGGCCTTGCTTTTGACGACTAGATACCTTATAAATTTTAATCATGGTGTGTAAATAAATACATATGTACATACATATATTCTTTGGCTAATGGTTCCAATTTTGCCGGGGGCCCCTGGCAGGCGGAGGCCCTTCTGCACCGTCCACCCTGCACACGCTTCACTACGGACCTGGTGTCTCTGTGTGTTCGCATGCAAATGAAACTGGTTGGGGAGGAAGCTAGTAGGGAAAAGGCGTGTCTGGGCAAAGGGACTCGCTGTGCGATTGAAAAGAAATGCAAGAAAAAAAGCAAACAATTATGTTTTAATACAATAATAAATGCGAGTACATCAATTTCCCGGCGGATTTAACAGTACTATTTGTTCAAGGAGACAACAGCAGGTAGTGCAGGCACGCACAACTACTGCGTACCCTGTAAACATTTATGCATACCTTCGTAGAACTCCTGCTCTTTTTCGTAGGGTATCTATCAAGTCGTAGCCACACGCACAACACACACTAATTAAATTTGCAGCTTTTTTTATTAGTCGTCAAATAATCCAACCGGAAGCACAAACAAATAATTGCAGAATAATTAAAATAATTTATTAGGATATTTTGCATTGCGCTGCAACACACGCGAGGGGCGTGGTCGTGTGTGTGCCCCATAGTTAACGGTAGACTAATTTAATAACTGATTCGCAAAGTTTTTATTTCGCCTTTTATTTAAACAAATTGCCAATTGCTGTCAACGTCACAGTCACTGTGGGAACTGAACTCGCAGCTATCCTAATTTTTGCAGTCACTGTTTACAGACACGTGCTTTAGTTTTGTCGCTGCGATTACTCGATAACTCGATAGTTCCGCTGTCAGTTACAGCTTGAAATGGAATCACAGTCGCAGTCTCTGTTGTGGTCACGTGTTTTACTGCCTGTAATTCTTTTGAGCTTGCACTGCTTAATTTATCGATAGCTCGATTAAAGTAAAATCAATTGCTGGATAAATCGATAATTGTGTATTCAATAATAATTGGGATGGAGTCACAGTGTCTTTTGTAGTCAAGGGTTGCCAGTGATTCTTCAGAGCTTTAGGGCTGCATTTTTCGATTGTTAGACAAACTCGATAGTTGCGCAACCCTGCATAGAGTGACAACGTCGAAGTGAATTTACTGCTTAGCAATTTGCTTTCATTCTGCCCGGAGACTTCTCCATAATTGTTTGACTGCCAAACGAGGAAAAATTTTCTGATTTTTTTTTTGGAGATAGTAAGTTAAAGTTCGAAAAACCAAATCAATACTTATATTGTTACCACAGCTTACCTCTAGTTAAAGCTGCACCTAACCACCATGGACGGTCCGAATACTGCGGTGCATCTCGATAAGGATGGCAACGTCATCTACGGCTTCGAACGTGGCCTCAATTTGCGCCACATTCAGAAGGCCTTCAAGTTTAAGGATGAGATCTGGTTCCTGGTGTACTGGGAGGGCTACGAAATGCTCGAGGCTGTGCCATCCGAGAAAATCAATGACAAGTTCCCCTTGATGGCCATCGAGTACTATGAGAGGATAACCGTACCCTGCACGGAGCCTCAGCATATTGATATCGAGAAATTGATGAATTGAAATATATCTCTACAGTTGTAGAGTTATTCTTTCTCATTATTTCGGCTTGTCATCTTTGTAGTTTAGAAGTCTAGCAGTAGGCTAGTCTACAGTCTCGGACTTGTCTGGCAGCCGTTTGGAATAGTTTGATTAGATCTAAATAAACTGTTCGGAGAATCGTTTCGGCTACACACTATGCGATATCCCTATCGCAACCCACAGACTGTATTGAGACACTGAAAGTGAGTTAAAGAGTAAGTAAGGGAGAGAGCCAGAAAAGAGAGAGAGAGAAAGTTAAAGAGTTATGCCGAAGAACAAGAAGAACGGCGCCAAGTCTTGCCTGCATCATCGTCTGCTTGTGGCGCGTGCCAATTGCTCCGCGGCCGTCGATGAGGGTGCTGGCGATTGTCATGAAAATGGAGCCCGGACGAGTGTCTCGCTGCGCTTTGCAGAGCTCTCGTTGCGTCACTCGGACGTGGAACTGTTGCAGGGTCCGTTCGAGCTGAACGATCGCCTCATCAGTTTCTACTACGCGTATTTGCAGAGTCGACGCTACGTGAAGAACCGTGCGGAGCTGCACTTCCTGGAGCCGGCACTGATGCATAGCTTCCGCTATGCAGAGCCGCGCGAATGTCGCTGCCTTGCCCGTGATCTCCAGCTGGCGACTAAGCAGTTCATCTTTGTGCCGCTCTACGAGGGCGCCCACTGGTCGCTGCTGCTGATTGCGCGGCCCGATCGCAAGTTCTTCTACTTCGATCCGCAGGACAATCGCCACCTCAAGCTGGTCCAGGTGCTGTTCGATCATCTGCGTGGTCCACTGGCTGCCGAGGATTATGCGTTCACTGTCGGCCGCTGTCTGCAGCAGGCCAAGGATCAGGGTCACGAGTCCGGAGTCCATCTCATGTGCATGACCGACAATCTGGCCGACTATGTGCTGCGCTGCGGATACGCCACCAGCACGTTGCTCATTTCGGTGCAAGAGGTCAGCGGCATGCGGGCTGCCCAGCTTCAGCTCATTCGGCAGCTTGGTGGTACTCTCCCTACGTCCAGTTCCAAGTCGCTGAGTTCGGTCTGAGACCAGGCGAAGTAAGAAAGAGTATGTAGTTCACAACAAGTTCGAAATCGACCTGCAGTTTCTTCTGTGTCTCATGTTCTGATTAAGCACACAATAAAGCTTTTCATATCTAAGATTTGTATAAGTACGAAAGGGATTAGGCTTTGTGGATTAGGCTGTCTATCTGCCTGTGAGCTTTTAGCACAAGTAATCCTTATGCAATGTGCTTTATTGATGAAAAGTGACACGAATTAAAGCTGTTCATTGCCTTGAATTTCTCATTATCAAGTAAGTTTCTTTTTCTTCAAGCTTTCAAAGGCTTGACTAACTTCAGATTGTGGCGATAAGTGAGCTTTACACACTTCAGCATTCATTACTTAAGAACACTCTGTAACTGGACAATGAAAACGATGCTTAGCTCAAAGTTCCTCAGCTCTTTGTGGAAGGGAAGACGATGTTACGAGTAGTTGAGCATAAATTTAAGAGACTCGATTTGTTTAACAGTTAATTCTTAGTGCACAGGCAGCTGCACAAGGGTTTGAGGGTTGGGGAGGAAGGGAAGCAGGCGTCGCCTTAATTTGAAGCTAAGCTCCGCAAATAACTCAATTAGTCTTTACACTGTCCTGCCACGCCCCACCTGCCTGAGGTAGGTCCATGTCTAGGGCGCGCTTATCAACTTGCAACTGGCAACTGAGGCGTGTCCGTGGAATGGTGAGAGGTGTGTGTTTGTGTGGGGGGGGGGGGAGGTTATTCCATTTGGCGTTAACTTCGTTTCTTCTTGTGCTGTGAAAGTTTCGGAGTAAAGCGCGCGCGTTGATGAAGAAGTCCGTAAAGGTGCGAAGCCTAACGGCTGCTCTAGCCCCAATCCCTGCCCTCCCCCCTCCTTCACGCGCTCTCGCTCTGCGTCTTTCTCTCTTTCTGTAGCTGTTTCTTTATGCTGCTGTTTTCTTCTTCTTGTAGTTCATGGCGAAAGCAACAGCTACAAACAACAAAACGCCACTCGACGCTAGAGGGCGCCTTGGCAAATGGCAAATAAATAAAAGCGGGCAACAGCAACAACAACAAGGACCACACTCGACGCTCGCTGCAACGGTAAAGTAAATTTCAAAATGGCGTGAAAATGTAAGCGAAAAACAAAGTTAATTGTTGCCCGCTCACTGCCAGCTGCAGCGTCGCTGTCGACGTCGGCATCGCCATCAGTTCGAGCAATTCATAGCACTACCACACACACACACAAGTGCATTAATAATGCAATCTGTCTGAAGCGCAGCGACTGCTCGAATTAGCCAAGCCAGCTGAAGGCAACGGCAACAGCAACTAACGGTAATCGCCGCCGTCAAGCCGTCCAGTGTGCTTAGCTTGCGTCTTGCTGCTTAATGGCGCAACAGGGTGCTCCACGCCACAATCCAGACGCCTCACACGCACATAGAGTTGTCAGAGCAGCCAGCGCTGTCTGGTTTATATGCCCACATATGTTCTCTTAGGGTAATGACCAGGTCTACCAAGTCAGCCTTTTTTCCGGACAGATCTGCCCTTTTATTTTTTCGTCTAGCCTGAAAAAAATCTGTAAATTCTACTGTAAATTTATACTTTTTTTTAGATCAAATAAAACGTATTTTTAATATAATTTACTTAAAATCGTTCTTAAATAATAACGACATTTTTTTAAATGAAATTCTTATTCCCGTTTAACATTTCAACATGTCCAAGGAATAAATTGTTTCAGAAATATTGATTAATATTGCCATATATCGATTAGGAACATTTTCAACATCTATATAAACTTAAGAACATTTTCAATAGGGCATGAGGAACTACATAAATATACAAAATTATGAAATTTTAAATCAAAACCGTTTTCTGGCTTTTTTAGATAGTTTACTCAACACTGAATACATGCAGGAATAAGTTCTCAACACTACATGAGGTTTGTTTTAACTGTCACATTACTACTGATGTTGCAAGTTCAACATAATACACATGTCTTAGATAAGTTAGGTTAGGTTGGGCAGTTGGTGTCTTGCATTACTTTTATGTTTATTAATCGATTGTCCTTAAATTGTTGGAATGTGCTTTAAGCTTGATTAGGAAGTAGTGTGTTAAATTTAATTGCCTTAGCTTTCGTTATAGTTGAGATAATGGCTAAATCCACTTGGGTTTATATTCTTCAGTTATTTTGATATGATCTTTTAACTTGGTTCGCAACAAATTGCCAAACTATTAGTGCATGAATTGTCGTGCACAATTGGAACCCCAAATCGTTGTTAACCTTGTCTAGTCGAGCAGGAATCGATATCAAGGCCAAAACTTTCGCTCGTCCCATTGGGCGAATACTTAATTTGTGGTCCTCATAAGCTTGGCTCATTACCAATTAGCGCAAGACGTGGATGGTGCCAAGGTCAACGGCCTGGCCTGGCCTGGCACGGACGGGACATTTGGCGGTCTACGGCAGCGAAGGCGTGCGCTTCGGGCTTAATTAATCATTGCTAAGTGAGCTGGGTTCCCTTACCCTACTTCTCCGCCATCTTCCTGCTGGTTAGGCCAACATAACGAGCGGGATGGGGGAAAAAGGAAGACGCGTTAGACATAAATGTGATTTCCCTTCGTGCGCTTTGTGCTCTCATTTCGCGCTGTGCACAATGTACGTTTCCGGCCTTGCCCAACCCGGCGCAGCGCACACAAATTACTTAAAGATAGAGGAGACGAGAGGATAAAGAGCTCGTACCGGAGCCGGAGCCGGAGCTGGATCGGGAGCAGGCAACGATGCGTTATATCCGTTTCCGTTCAACTTCAACTTGCAACTTTCGCCCGCCGTCGCATTCAACACTTTTTTTCCCATTGACTGATGAAGTTTCACCCGGTTGTCCCGGTAGTCCCGGTTGCCCGGCTTGTCTCGGTTTGTCCCGACTTGTCCCGGCTTGTCCCGGCTTGTCCCGGCTTGTCCGGCCAGGTCGTGCCTTACGCTAACCCTCAGCGCTGACGCCTGGCCCGCTCGTGTCGCCGGCTTCTGACATAAGGCATAATCATTTTTTCCCTTTCTCCCTCAGCTCCCTGCCTTCTTTTTGTCTGCTGTCTTGCTGGTCCCGCTGGGGAATTGTTCGAAGCGGCGCTTTGGCAAGTGATAAAATGTTTTATGTGCTCGAGTGTCTGATAACAATAAATAACGCCATCAGCGGAACCAGGCGGACAAGCGAGTCGAGGTCCAGGCACGAGTGGGACACAGTACGGCAGCGGGACACAGTCCGGCAGAGGGTATGAGGGGGGTTGGCATGTAAACAAATTGGCAGTGAAAGCCCCTGTTGACGGGGCGGGTCGGGATCGGGTCGAAGTCGGGGGACATTGTCGGGAGGCCAAAAGGAGGCGCATTGATTCTGCGTCGAATATCCAATGGAATTTGCGGCCTCTTGTTTGTTTAGGTTTTACTGCTATCCCCCCTTCTCACCCTTGTTGATAATCCTCTCCGTAGTGTCAAAGTCCTTCCTTCACCCCTCGCTGTTGTGGCCTATTTGCATTTTAATGATGAATTGTAATCAACATCAATTTGAGGCATTCTCTGCTCCCTTCTCGTTCAGATCCTTGGCCTATTAATCATCACAGCCTGTGTTTGCCTGCCCCCTTCCCCCCCATTCCCCTTTAACCGAGTTATGTGTGAAATATTTGATTAGTTTGCGAAACACATAAGATGCCTCGGATGTTTTTATGAATCGAGATGATTTTATACTGATTACAATAGATCAGCACGAAAGGAAGAAGAAAACTGTTGTGGGGCAAGAATAATTGCAATCTATTGCTAACGAGAATTATTATTGTTGATTATTTAAGGAGCATATTAGTCACTTTTTATTTCAGATCTTATATAATGATTTATTAGTAAATTTGTTTATTTTGTTTATTTATTATGCTTTATTTTTCCCTTTAAATTAATTGATTTGATATTTTCTCAAGACGAATTTGAAACTAATTTGAATATAAATTGAAATATTGTTGTACAGTTAAAACTTAAGCCATACTGTGTGGATATAAAGAACCTGTATAATGTGGCAATTTCAATAGTTATTTTAATAATTTGTTTAGTCATATTTGAACTCTTTCAATATGTAACGTTGCAGATGGAACTTTCACACATAAGAGTCGGCAATTCCATTAATAGATTAGCAATACTCATATGATATATATATGTTACCTTTTCTTTCTATCATGTCTATGATATTTTTGTCATCTACTTGTGAATTTTTATTCGTTTGATTTTAAGTTAAATTTGGTATTTGATTTCTCGTTGCCATTTGGATACTGTTAAAGGATACTGTTGGCTGCCTTTGATGGCCGTTGTCAGTGGCGACGTTAGCTTAATTAGCGTTGAGCTCGGCTGGAGCCAAACATCCATCAGAGCTACATGAGACATCCTTCAGGCATCCATTAGGCATCATCTCTCAGGCGACTGAGCAGAAGGCGTTCAGGCACCCCCTCCTGCCCATGCCCCTCCTCGGAGATGGGTTACCTGACTTTGATGGGTAGATGAGGTTGAAGTGAAGTGGCGGGAGGAAGGGGGGGGGGGAGTGGTTGCGTGGCAGATGGCGACGACATTGTCGAGTCGAGTTGCATTTGCTGCAATTGATATCGAAGTTGCAGCTTCTGTCATTTGCTTTGTCTTCTCCGTTTCCGCTGCTTCCTCTCCTCCTCCTCATCCTCCTCCTCTTCTTCTTCTTTTTGTTCCGCTTCATCTTGGCAGCTGCCACGCGCTCAGAAATTGCAGCATGTTGCAGCTTGGTAAATGCCAAAAAGGCGTTGATACTTCCTCAACGAGTGGCGAGTTGAGAGTGGGACATGCGGGCAGGGGGTGTGGCAAGCAAATATGGCGCGCATAACAGGCACATTTGACGGAGACATCGCACGGATTACTGGCATCAATGCGCAGGCAGAGGCAGCAGCTGCAGCAGCTGAACAGCAAGGGAGAGGGGCAGGGACAGAGCCTGAAGTCGTGAAAAGCACATAGTGGGAAGAAGGGGGGCCTCTTTATTTAAAAGTCGAGACGCGTTCGCGGGGACTAAATTGACAGAGAATCACATGAAAGTGGCTAAGGCGCATTGTGCGACGCGACACAGCAAAGTGGCTAAGGTGGTGGGTGGCCGCAGCAGGGTAGGGGGGAGAGGGTTGAGAGTCTATAGATGGGTGAAGTGCGTGAGTGGCAGCCGGAAGTGAAGTAGCAACAACAGGCTTAAATTCAACTGGATGCTTTATTTTTTGTCAAGCGATAACAGCAAAAACGGATGCTGGCAAAGCAAGCAGTAAGCTTGTACTTACACACACACGCACGCACACACACACACATATATATATATATATATATACACATACAGCCACATGATTTGTATACAAATATTTATGCCGATTTTTCGATTCGATTTGTAATCATAAAATGGAACATGTACAAGGACCAAATATTTTAGAGATATTGGTTTATATTAACATATTTCGATTAAACAGATTTTTAACATATAAAGAAACAAGAAATTACATAAATCTAGAAATGTATTAAGTAAATTAAAATATTGTCCTGTTTTTTGTCTATTTTTCTTTGTTTCTATTCGTATTTTCAGTTTAATCTATCACTATTTTTAAAGGGGTAAAATAAAGGACAGAAGCTCTCACCGATTCCCATGCAGTTTATGCTATATAATCTGTTTCTATTTCTAGGATATAGGACACTATAGTACACGTCTTAACTGTATTTATATCTATTTGTATTGTACAGTATATATCCATGGGATAGCTCGTGCTTGCTTGGTTACAGGGTGATTCTATGCAAACGATTTTCACATCATTTGCACAGCTAACACTACGAGTTGACCTGAATTTTAGCTAAATTAAACAAATCAAATCAAATCGGGTGAAGCCGGATGCAGGAGGAGAAGGGGAGTGGTTGACAAAAAGGGGATTGTCTAGTTTATGGGGTGGTGGCTCGACATCCGTTTCCGGGTCATAGAAAGGCCATGAAATGGACACGTCTGGCGTCGAAATGGGACAGCAGAGTAGAAAGATATACAAAGAGGAAAGGATAAAAACTTGATGCAGCATAAAAAAAGCGCGTGACGAAAGCAAAACAAAGCAAAGCACACGTAACTTTTAAACGCACTTACCTGTTGTCATTGCCATTGTTGTTGTTGCTGCTTTCATTTGCCCAAAAGGCAATGGCGACGCGACTCTTTACCTGCCCCGGAAACTGTGCTTTAAAATTAACTCGAGACAGCCAAACGGCGTGCGGCACCGACTCAGACCTGCCCCTATACTTGCCCTCTGCCGCTCTCTACCCCTGTCTACCTCTACCCCTGCTATGCCCTGTGGCACTTGCCATTCAGTTACTGCTGCTGCTGCCCTTTGCACACGGCGAATGCGCACTTAATGAGCGTTTAATTGGCTCAGTGTTTACAAGGTGCCAAGGGAGGTGGGGGAAAGGTACGGGGTTGATGGGTAGCAGGTGGCAGGTGGCTGGTGTTGTTGCTGGGGATGTGGTGGCTCGCACTTGGACACTCGGCTTCGATGCCACGGGCCATGAGTGCATTGTTGCGATGCGGTCGCATCGTGCAACTTGATTGAATTTCTTGTGGCAACTTTTTAATTGCATTCAATTGTTGTTGCTGCTACTGTTGTTGTTGATCGGTTTAATAAACGTTGTTTTGCTATTTGTTTATCTCTTTTGCAGAGTGTGTGCGTGTTAAAATGTAGAAATTGCTGCTTGCATTCTTGCGCCACGCTAGCGCTGTAAACAAACGCGCACGAAACGCGCACAAAACGCGCCAAATATTTGCGACGCGTTTTCATTTGGCAAATTGTTTTTCGCCGTCGCCGTCGGACCGAACATAAAGCAGGCACAACACACAGACACACACACACACACATCGCACGCACACGAAGCGAACACAGCGTGCCGGACTACAAAGCAAACCGAAACACGTTTCTGATTTGTACGCCCCCCCACTCTGCCACGCCCTCTTCTATGCTGCTCTACACCTCCTGCACCCTCTAGCCCTGGGCACCCCCCCTTGCTCCACTGTAAGTCCTGTGTTCATGATTTTATTTTCAAATGCTGCAGCATTTTATGTGGCCATTAAAATATTTTATTGCTCTTGGCGTAAATTTAAGCAATAATAAAATAAAAAAGGCGCAAGCAGCAACAGTAACAATAACAACAACAACAACAAGAAAAAGAGCAAGGAAAAAAACAACCAAATCAGAATAAGAAACTGTATCCAAAGATGATGATGAGGCAGAAGCAGAAACAGAGCCAGTGGCAGAGGAACGTGCGCCAACCTCAAAAATACCGAAAACATGAGTAAAAACAACAAGCAGCAGCAGCAACCGGGGGCAATAGCCGCAGTTGGAATACTCTCTCCAAGTTGCCAAAGAATAAAAGAAGTTAATATCAAATAATAATACAATAATTGTATAATAGTAAAATATATTATAAATATATTGCTTTATTCTATGATTACCCAACTATTATTGTATATATTTATCTATTCGGAAGCGAAGTATTATCCCTAGATAGTTACTTGTGTTATTCACATATTATTAATTGAATTCCTTACTTACTTTAAGATGATTGGAAATTATCATTGATTTAATTTATTTTAACTTATTTTAAGTATTTAATTTAACATTTTAGAATCATGCATATTATAAATTATATCAGAATTTTTAGATATTAAGCAAAATATTAAATACAATCAATTCTATACTATCTGAAGATGTTTCCCATCTATTATATGTATGTGTCTTTTATTATTATTTATATTACTTTATTGTTTACTATTGTTTAAAAGTGCTAAATACTTTGTGCGTCTTAAAAATACTTTCCATCTTATTTGTTTTAATTTTTGTACAGAACTGATGTGAAGTTATCCATAAAATAGAACAGCTTTTGCCTTCCATAAGGGTATCAACTCGAAATCAACTCAAGCTGCGTTTGTTTTTTCCCCCAGACTTCCCAATTTTCCATTGACTTGAGTTGCGTTTCGTTTCGTTTGGTTTTCCTTCGTTGTGTTTTCCTTTAGTAAAAATTTAATTTGCATTTACGCATAAAGTGATGCTACATAACTTGTGGGCATACCAGACTCATAGCCAGACCCATAGCCAGAGCCAGAGCCACCACTGGAGCCAGTGCCTGAGCCAGCGACAGAGCCAGAGCCGGAGCCAGAGCCAGAGCATCGAAATCGAAATCAGGTTACAGGTAGCAGGCAGGACCACCTACGGTTCGGCAGCTTTTTGGCATGCCACGCCCCGCAAATTTCGCTTACACCTTGCTGGGCAGTCTATACACACACGTACATATGCAAGTAGGTGAGGTGGCTGCCATGCGGAGGTGAGGCAACATATTCTGCGCGTGCTATTTATGGCAGCAGCTGTTCGGCCTTACCCAACTCCCAATCCTCCTATTGCAGGCAACGGTCTTTCATTGCCGATTCGACGGTTCTCTGCAGCTTGTGTGTCCCTCCATTCCTTCATCTCTCTGTCGCCTGACCCTCCTGGCTTCCCACTCTGTCGCTCCAGCTTTTTCCCGAATGCCACGCATATTAATGGCATCCAATTGATTTACTTGTGCCAACAGTTTTTTTCGACCAGCTCTCAAAACGGAACTATGGAAATTTGCTTTAAAGTAAGGTGTTGGATATATTTCCTGTAAAACTTTAAAAATCGATGTGGGAAAACTTAATTGATGCACCAAATACTCACGTAGTCGATAGAAAGTGACTCATGGCTGCAGGTTTGATTGTATATTGCATCGATTATAGTTTGGGAGAATCGGTTATCGGTTAATCGATTAATTGACAGTTGAATTAGCGATTATATATGATACATAGATACATATATTAGTTCGCATCGGTATTATACACAGTTTAACTTGACTAGGTTTGGGCGATTACCTTTGCTGGGAAACATTCGATAAATAATCGAGTAGTCAATAAAGCAGTTTCTACAATGTTGTCAATATATCTATAAATTCGCGTCCACAGCTAATTTAATAGGCTGCGTTGCTTTTCGGCAGATTCGATAAGCAATCGATATCGATTAAGTTGGAGCATTTTCCTACACTTTAATGGAATGTGAACTTAATGTTGTCGTCTGTAGTCAGATATTTTCTCTCACCCCGTCGTGGTAGCTTTTAGTTTAATAGTCTCTCTCTCGATACTCCCCACTGTCTCTCCCTCTTTCTCTTTCTCTCTGTACGATAATTTTTTATCGTTTCCATTGTTTTGTTTTGTGTGGTAAGTGGATTGCTGTTTTCGACGGGCAGCTGCTCTGCTTATCGCTCGGTTTCATGTTCCGATTCCAATTATTGTAAAATTCCGAGTAGTTTTCGAGGACATTTTCGAATTTTATAAACATTTCGAAAAATTGTAACGCTCTGTTTGGCTTTAATATGCAAAAACAACAACAACCAAAAGCCGCACACACAATTTTGGTTGGGCTTTTGGCATTTTAATTTATGCAGGATGAAAAGCCACAAATTCTTATGGCTTATCACGGAACAGGGGCAGGGCAGCGTAGGGCGGTACCGAGGGTGGTGCGAGTAATTTGTTAAATATTTGCATCATTTGGAAAATCCAAACAAATGACAAGCACTTGGGACGCCCAGTAAATTTGTTATAAATAAATAAAATGCTATTAGGATTGCCGAGAGGTGTTCGTGTTGGAGTTGACAATGCGGGCAGAGGGCAATGGATAGAGGGGAGTGGAGGACGTGGGTCAA
Source organism: Zaprionus capensis (assembly GCA_018903675.1). Lineage (NCBI taxonomy): Eukaryota > Metazoa > Arthropoda > Insecta > Diptera > Drosophilidae > Zaprionus > Zaprionus capensis. Next base: position 6,958,596 of record JAEIFN010001073.1, on the reverse strand, counting down.
GCTGAAACGTTAAATTGCTGTCAACATGGCGTGTCACATTGTTTGCTTTGCCCTGCCCTCGACTCTGCTTTGGTTTGGTCTGGTCTGGTCTGGTTAGGTTAGGTCTGATTTCAGTTATCGGTTAGGTTTACTGTTGAACCTTTGCGATTGGCAAAAGGTTACAAAAGAAATAGTCGACGAATTTCATTGAAACGAACGCGAAACCGTCGAAATCGCGTCGCACTCGCAAATTTGCAAATGAAGTGCGACGAATTGTAAAATGGAATTGGATTTTCTGACCCTCGTACAGTCCCTCGCGCTTAACCCCCCAGAAAAGGAGAGAGTCTTTCCCGTTTCCATTCGCATGCCCTCTGTCGACTGCTAATGAAATGCGATAAAATGTCATTCAGCCGTAATAATGCCGCTGCTGTTGCTGGCTGGCCCGTTGTGAAAACGGCGTAACTCGTCGATTCGAAAAGGGGGGGACCCGTGCAGGGGGCGTGGCAGGTTGCTGGTTCCATTGATCGATCTAATTTCGCAGTGTGCTGTGTTTGGTCGTTTCGATTTGATGTTCGCTCGGATTTGGCGGCGATTGTACGGAAATTAGTTGAAAGTTTACCAAACTGAAATCAAACTGTGATTCCAATTGGATTTCGCCAGCACATGCAGCTGCTGATGAAACACTGATTTCAGATGGCGGCAGCAGCATTATTTTCCCGTAACTTGTTTCTCTGTTTTCGGTTTTATTCCATTATGACAGTCTACTTGTTGTCCTGTTAGATATTATTTACTGGGATTACGACTGAGCCCGCAATTTGCTGTAAATGTTGACGGTTTAGTTTGGTCTGCGGAAGTAAATGTAGTTAACTACCTTATCGTGTATATGTACAATTAAATAGTGTTTAAAGTTCACCCTTCGCAAGAGTAAAGAGAGTGGAAGTAAAAGGTTTACATTACCAGCTCATTTGCTTTGTTTTAAGTACAGTTAAATATTTAACTGCCAGTTAACTTTGAACTGAACCAACAAGAAATGTTGACTGATAGCTAAATGGGAGAGATAACTTTAATGAAGATTCGATTGGTGTAGTTAACTCTTTAACTGATGGTTAACTTTTCAACTTCAACGCTTCAACGCTTTACTTATGATTTATATCCATGTCGGACTGGCAGTTAAGATTAACACAAACAATACTTATCCATTTTACTCTTCGACATGATTTTGCCTTGATTTAATTGCCTTAAAAGTAGAGTTAACTTTCAGTCTGAGTGTTAACTTTAGCAGAAATTTGCTCGAGGATATTGTCATCAGTTAATTGAACGAAGTTTCCAATGAGTCAACACTTTAAGGTCGACTCTGGCAGAGAGAGGGAGAGAGAGAGAGAGGGAGGCAAGCTATAGAGGTCAACATGGCAAGAACTAGCAACGTCCCCTCCTGAAGTCCTGCCAAATAAGTCAACTGGCACTGACAACAACTACAACAGCAACAAGGACTAATTTGCACAACAATCTCGCTGCAATCGAGCCGAGGAATGTAAATCAAAACTTGGCCGAGTAGCTTGCTAATTAGATTAAGACCCGAGCGAGGACCAAAAACTAACTGCTGGATGAGGATAAGCAGCAGCAAAAAGGCAACAACAGTTGCAGCAACTGTGCCACCAGATCGCATTGCTGTTGACAATGTTGGCTGCTGCTGCTGTTGCTTTTTGTTGCCACATGCAAATTTTGACTGGGCGCCAAGTGGCAACATCGCCGCTCTCTCTCTTTTTCACTCCCTTTCGGTCTCCCTCTCACTCGGCGCACTCGACTTGGTTGCTGATGCTGCGCTTAATTATTTCCTTGGCCGGCAATCAACAATCAACATAATTTTGACACGCCTACTTGGGGGCGTTTGGGGTAATGAAAAATGAGCAAAGTTTTTCATGCAGCGCTATTTGCGTTGCGTTGCGTTGCGTCTCGTTGCAACTGGCAACTTGCAACAGGAAAATGAGCAAGAGAAAAAACAAGTTCAACGAGGCCCTCCGCACTCCGCACTCGGCACTCGGATGACACTCTTGGCAATGCGCCCGTGCCAGTGTCCGATGCCGTCGACAACGAGTTTCCTTTTCCCCGACATTTGTGGGCGGTTTTATGGGACAGTCTATGGCGTCAGCACGGTCATGGGCGTGTCGCCCTGATCTCTGATGCATGAACTGACATAGGTTATTAAGTCTGTCTGGCAGATGCACGCGTCAGATATCTGGCAATTGCTTTTGAGTGGGAATTGTAACATTTCAAATATCTGATGAAGTTTAGATGCTAAGTGAGTTAAATATGACAATGTGCCAGATATCTGTATAAGATCTGACGCAGAGCGAGTAGCCAAATATAAATATCCTATAAAAATGTCTAAAATTTATATTACGTGTCATACGTCAGGCAAAAAATTTGTTTACCAAATTTCATAATAAGAACCCAATAAGAGAATAAAAAAAAGATGACGTAACAAATATCTGGCACACTGTCCGACACAGCAGAGCTTGTTATTGAAGGCACTTAAATGCTGAACCATCTGTTTGCATTGAATACGAGCTTTTGAATACACCAATATAGTAAGTCTGGCATAAATAGATGACGTATTTCAATAAGTTTAAACTTGTGGTAAGCTGTAAGTGACATATATCCGGCAAAAGATTGGTCAGTCAGTTGTAGGTCAAGTACAGCTGTAAATCAATGTAAACATAAACATATCGGATTAGCTTGAACCTTAACTCTCTCTCTCTGAATCGAATAAACATTGACCGTAAACAGAGACAAAGCGAGAGTGTGAGAGAGTGAGATATCTGGCACGTGCGAACTTAGCATAATCAATGTCTCTCTTACGCTGCCTCGTGCTGTTCCAGCTGCAGTCAGTGGCAAATGACACCATAAACGATATAGGGGAACATGAGCATAAATAAATAACACACACAGCTGTGCTCTACCTGCACAACACTTTCTCCAGCTGCCCCTCAGTGTGTGTGTGCGTGTATGTGTGTTTACGCTTCAGTTTCGATTTCGATGGGCAAAAACTGCATAATTTATGAGGCTGGCCAGCGTTTTGGCTCAGCTGCTGCGATGGTCGTCTTTATATGCGTCCCCTTCTGCCTCCTGTGTGTATGTGTGCATGTCTGCATGTGTGTGGGTGTATTGCATAGCCTTTTAAACAGACCTACAACTATCGATCTCACTTAAGCCTGGGCCAGCACATGGGCTCTTGCCCGGGCCCGGGCTCGGTCCATATGCAAACTGGCAATAAAATTTAAATATTTTGCATATAAATCAAATCGATGGGAAATTTCGGTACAAAGCCAAAGCCCAAAGCCGACACGAATGTACCGAAGCGTCCCAGTGGTAACATACACTGCACGTTGTCCCTCTCTACCCCTTTCCATGCTGCTTTCCCCTTGCCTGCTGCTGTTGCTCTGGCTTGTCTGCTCAGTTGAGCTATGTATGCCTCTGTGTCTCTGTCTCTCCCTCTGTACCTCTCCCTTTTCTCTTGTGTGTGTGCAGTGTCCTACTATATACGTGCGCTTGTCACTTGCCACTTGCCACTTGGCAGGCGAGTTGGGGGCGCAGTCAAAGCGTCGGTGCTCAAAGGACCTGTTTCCGTTTTGTCAACCTGAGAATCTAGCATACAGTTAGACACAAGTATCACAAGTTTCTGGGGGAAAGGCTCCTGCCCCTGGCTAAGTGTTTTCTTGGCTACTTCTTCCCTCTCCTTCTCATTCTGCTCCTGGGCTGTGTCCGTGAGTGCACGAGTCCGTGTCACTCCGTGTCGGACACAAATTGTGACGACTTAAGCACTCCGACTGCTCCAACTGCTTCGATCAGCTGCGGGATTAGGCTGCTGCTTGGCCCATAACGAGCCATCGAGAATCGATTCAGAACGTTTGTCTGTTAGGCTCTGGTAATTGAAATGCCATATATATGACATATGGCATGAGGGGAGAGTAACTCATGTGTGGCATGAGGTACCACCCAACGGGTCCTTGTTGACAGCGCGTAGAGATGGCTATGATGTCTAGTACAAGTTCAAAATATGTATTTGATCAGTTTATTTTTTATGCCATATATTATACGACACATATGTCACATGTTGTGAGTGATATATGGCAAAATTATATGACGAAAAATGGACAGATGGTACACTATTCGACATTTCTATTTTAACTGTGAGAAGGCTTGAAAGAATTTTAACAGAATATAATGTCGTCTGCACTGAACTTGAACTTTTTATGTTATTTTTTGATTTTCAACACTGCAAATACTTATATTATATACTTTGTATATACTGAAATTAAAGCATAAACTGAAAAGCTATAGCCGATTATTCTGTTCGAACATGGAAGGCATTTGAGGGCTGTGTGTTGATTTTCCACATTTAAGTTTGGTCAATTTCGAGAATTACAAACAGACCAAACGGAAGGATGTTCGGTCGAGTGCTGGAACACATTGGGCAGAAGGAAGGGTATCGGGACGGGACGGGACAGGCTGAAGGGTACTTCTGAATACTGCTGCCTGCTGGCTGGTGCTTGCTGCATTTCGTGCATGTCTTGTGCACTTCTTGGTCACATTTATTACACAATTCCAATAAATAACATTTCGTAGAGCTTCCTGTCAGTAGTCACCCGTAGGCCGTAGGCATTGCTAGGGCTGCCTCTGTGCTCGAAGAGCAGCACGACGTAGGAAGCAGACGACGGCGATTGCCGACTCCCACTGCTACTCTCGGACTGACACTGCCTCTGTTCTGTTCTGTTCAGTTCTGCACATCGTCGAACGGGCTGCGACTGGGAATGGGACAACAATTTCTTTATGGTATTTACAAGGACATCGTCAGCTCGTCATCGTTTGCGCTTGACAGAGGCAAATTTTATTTACGAGTATTTTGTCAGGATTCGCATGCAATGAACTTACATATGTAAATGCCGGAGGGATGTACAAGCACACACACACACACACACACACACAAACACACATATACACACTCACTTACTTGCTTGCTTTAATGTCCGCAATAAATTCGAGCTTTATTGACATTTTGTAACATTTCATTTGGAATTTCTATTTCGATTTGCGAGTTGACAGCTCAAGTGTGACGAGTTTCAATTAGTTTTACAGCCTTCTCCTCTCCCTGCCTCCTTTACCCATTCCCGCCTTCTCCAATTAACAACCCCTAATGATTTGAAGTGCTTTGTGTTAATGTTTTGGCCCTTGGCTATGATTGCGGTCCTGCGGTCTTGCTGTTTCGGCTCGAGTTGCTGGCAAACATTTCGCTTTGTCAAGTTGTGAATTCACATCAAATTTAAATTGTTCATTCTCCCTTATAAATTCTTCTTTGAGAACGTGACAATGACATATCGTTTTAAAACGAAAAGAATTAACTAACTAAAGTATTTATATATTTTTAATTTTCTTTCGTACTTCAGGAACTATTTTAACTTATTTTAACTTATTTTTTGACTATTATATCATTGATATTTCTTTGAAATCATTATTTAAATAAAATTTGATGATCAAATATATTTCTTTTGTCACATTATATTGCCAATGCATATTTTGTTCACTTTGGAATGAGAAAAACTTACTCTTTGGATGCGATATCTGTTTTCTTGTGCGGCTTCTCCTTACCACAACTCATTGAATATGATGAGGTGCAAGGCATTTTATTGATTTATCAGTTCAGAGCTGCTAACGGCTTAGGTATGACTTGCTGCTCGCCTCAGTACCTTTCCCATCCCATTGGGATGTTTGCACTCAATGTAACGGCATAACTATTGGTAGAAGACTCTCCGCACAGTTTGCCCGAGCGGGAAGTGCACGTTGTTTGCCATGCAAAGTTTGCTTCTCCTGCCGCTGCTGCCTTTAATCAAATATCAATAAAGTTGCCTAACCAGGACGAAGTACTCTCATATTTATGTGGCCATGATTATGTTTAATGTGCTTTCGCCCATGCTCCCACTACACCTGCTGCTACTTCCAGCTCCTTCTGCTGCCTGCCGTTCTGCCTTAACTCCTCCCTTTCCTCAACTTCCTCTCCTAAACTTGTGTGTTTGGCTTTAACTTTTGCCGTTGTGTTTAGCACGCAAAATGCAAAGTGCAATTGTGCCCGAACCTGGCCCCGGGCATGGCTCCCGCACCTTGCACGACTCCGTTACGGTTCCCACTCCCTTTCTCCCTCTTCCTCTGCTCCATCCAGTGTGCAGCACTGTGCCTCGAGCGGAATATAATGGAATATAATACTGCATTTATTTGATTTACATGCGAAACTGCAGTTATGCATGCGATGTGTTTGGCTCTGCCCCAGTCCTCCCCCCTCTACTGCATTTATATGCCTGAATTTCTGCTTAATATGCACCAGCTTAATATTCTCAGGCATTCAAGTTATCATTCTGAATCGAAATGGATTGTAAACCTTCAAATGTACATCACGTTGCGTATGTGTAATATAAAACTATAAGGAAAGTTGTAGATCATCGGTAATGAAATTTCTAGCGAATTCGATAGCGAAAGTCTTAATTAAAAATGCATTTAAATTTGCAATACACACGTTACGTATACGTTACGTTGTATATATCGCAATACGTATACGTAGCGTGTACATAACAGACATGTACCATATGTTGTATACATTTATCGATAGTCACATTGATATATGTAACTGGCATACAGTGATGGTGTGCTCGTCGATCAATATTATCGAACAATTTGCGACACATTGTTATTCGAGGTCATTTATCGGTATCGAAATCGATGCGTAAGCGAACAGTAATATTATCATGTCAATGTCTCGACACATTGTCACCCACTCGATGTCATTCATCGGAGTATCGAAATCGTTATTGGGTATTCGTTATCGAATTGCCTTTCATTGGCGTTGATTGAAATTGCAAGCCAATTCTGTGCCCGAAATGTGTCACCGTTAACCGTTATCGTCATCGTTATGTAGTTGTACACAGCAAAGTTGCCCGACATCAATCCCCCATTTGGTATTGTCCGCTTTTCCATTTCCCATTTCCCATTTTCCGCTGACCAATTCCCATTTCCCATCGCAGGCAGCAACAATTGCTTTGCAAGCGGCCAATGTCACAAATTAAAATTTATTTTCTGCCAATTTTTATTTAAAGTTTAAGGCAAAAAAGCTGCAGCAGCTGTGGTCGCGACAAACATTCAGCCAACCATGGACAGCAGTTGTTGTTATCGGTATTGTTGTTGTTGTTGTTGTCGCATTTATGCACACTTAATGGCAGCGACAATCGACCAACGAATGTTCTTAGCCTTGGCCAACAGAGCAAGCGGACGTGGCGGACAGACAGCAGGCACAATGCGCAATAATAAAAACAATAACGAGCATAACAGCAACAACAACAGCAGAAGCAGCAGCAGAGCACACTCCCCCCTCCCTCTCACTTTGCCCATGTCTGTCTCCCTCCTGGGCGGGCAACTCTTTTGGTCATTTTGTTTGAGCATATTGAAAAATTGTTGTTGTAGGAAAAACCCATTTGGCTATTGTTTGTCATACTTGGGCGGCAGTCGGCTGGCCGCATGGTCGCCTGCCCGGCCTGGCCGGCTTTAACCCGTGTCCCTCATATCTACAACAGATCCAGTCGCACTCTGACCGCCCTCATGCATCACCACCCCCCCTCACATTGCCTGCCTGGGCCACTGCAGTGGATTTTCAATAAATGACTTACATCGCGTGGGGGCAACTGCCGCGACGTGTGGCATGTGTCGGCAGCGATGGGAGAGAAATGGGTGTAGGTGAATCTGCATCTCCCGCTCCCACTCCCTCTCCCTTTTTAGTGGGGGAACACCATGGGGGATCTGTTTGGAGTTCGATTTCGGGTTTGGGCTGCTGCTGCTCCTGTGTTCGTGGCATTGTTGTTAGTGCTCTTAACGAGCGCAGCTGCTTTGGGCACACGAAAATCGCTTTTAAAAATAATAACAATGTTCAGTTGAGCAATCTCCTCTCTCCCCTTTCCCCCATTTACCTACACTAACAACTGCAGCACCCTCTTCCTTTGCTGCACTTGAAGGGATTCGCAGTTAATTCTTAATGGAGAAAGGAGAGGCTTAGGAGGAAGTGAAATGGGAGCGAGAGGGTGTAAAAGACACAAAGTGAGAGAGAGAGGGAGAGAGAGAGAGGAAATGAGAGAGAGGAATAGAGAGATAGTGAGTCAAATATAGAGAAAGAGATAAAATAAAATGATAGTGATAGAGATAACCAGTAAGAAAAGCAACAGTCGCGCAGCACGCGACAGTGGGATACCCTTCGACCTATGTTCCCGTGCAGTCTCATTTGTTAAATTCATACACATATGCATATGCACATGCTTTACAATTATTCCCAACAGATGGCGCTCGCGTTTCGTGCCCGCCCGCCTCTCTTGTTAGCTGACAGAAGCATTTGGGTTTATGCTCATACTTTCTTAAATAACTTCTGTGTTTATTGTTCGATCGGAGACTACGTAGATATTTCATTCAGCTTAGTATATGTTAAAGTCAGAAAGTTGTAGCTTTTATACAGCGCTTACAAATTGAGTTTAAAAATTAAATTTATGAATTACGGGGGCGGTGGGCGTGGCACCTAACATTTTAAATAAACTTGATCAGCTTATAGTACACAGGAGTCTTCCTGCCAAATTTGGTAACTCTAGCTTTTATAATAGCTGAGATCTGTGCGTTCACACAGACAGACGGACAGACGGACAGACAGACAATCGACTCGGCTTGTGATCCTGAGCAAGAATATATATACTTTATGGGGTCTCCCACGCCTCCTTCTGCCTGTTACATACATTTGCACAAAGTTAGTATACCCTTTTTTGACCATTTTCAATGGTCGAAGGGTATAAAAAGGGAACTTCTTGATATAAGAACAAAGATTTGTTGGCAACTTTCGGATAGTTATGTTAGTAGGAAAAGTTCCACGTGAGTTAGATCGTTGATGATATCGAATACAAGTTCCTTTAGTTCCTATTGAATTCTGTATTGTAATAATCGAACTATAGTTAGGGCTAATTTTTATAGGAACTAATTTATTGGAAAATTGCAACTTGTCAAGCGCAATTTTATTGTTCCGTGTACGCTCTATAAGTATTGGAATTATATAGTACATAGATGTAGATGGAACTATGCGATGGGATCGGTGTATCCAGATTTATGATACAGAATGAAATGATACAGATTAAACATTGTAAGTAACACGAGAGATCAATAATGATGTGCATCAGAAACATTACGAGTACTTAAATTATCAGATATAGATTGAATAAAAGAAATTCTAGAATGCGGCATTTACAGTTTTGAGTGTTGACTATAATATACGCGTATACTAATATATTTCATATGCATGCATCCCATCGATCAACCAGTGGTAATTATCCCACAAACTCAGCCTGGCCAATGACTTTCTTTTTGCGATATCGTACACTAAACTTGAACCAAGTTCGGGATTGCAACTGCAGAATCTTTTCTCCCTCTCGCAAATTTTCCCATTGAGCGATAAGGTCTAAGAATCAAAAAAGATGAATCAATTGATAACATCACTCCTAGCGATTACAGTTTGAGTGGTGAATATTTGGATATTTATAATACTCAGCGTACTTTATTAAACATAGGAATACAGTCAAAGAGTCTGAAACATTGCAAAGCCCAAAGATTCTTACATGGATTATAAGAATAAGCACCTTTTTATTTATTTAATTAGTTTAGTTTATTGTCGGACTAAGGTCAGTCGACTGTTTAAAAGTAAAAAAAAAAAACAATTAATAGTTATAATTAATAATTTTAAATTTAAAGTAAAATCTTAACTGTGAAGAAAAAAAGAAATTAATTGAATTAAATTTGACTTACCTTAGGTAAGTGTTAAAAATAGAAAGAACCAAGTATACTTTGACTTTTAGACTTTTACTTTATACAAAAGTACGTAGAATTTATTCATTTAGGCTTGTAGCCCCCTTTCGATCATATCACATTTTTTTTTTAATTTTACATAATTCAAGGTGAATTTTCCAAATGCACTGTGAAATGCGTGACTGCACCTTAGATCAGTTTTCTGTATCACAGACAATTAATCGTAATGTCTTGCAAGCACTTGAAATTTTACAATCAGAACATCAGGGTTTCTACGGAGCGGATGATGTTACCACACAGGTGAAAAGGCAAATGGGAGAATCCGGTAATGGCCCTGCGGTGGGTGACTATGTTCGAGAGTCTTTGGCCAATCTGAAAAATATGGGCATACTGGCTTGCGCTGATAGCACTCAATATTGCTTACGTTATACGCTGAGCATGAATGAGGACCTCATGCAAAGAGAACCACTGGAAGATGAGGAGGAGAGTTCTAGCGACGATCTGGAAGATGAATGCTAAGAACTCATTCATCTGCATCATATTTAGTTTTATAAAGAAGTTACAACGCACGTTCCCATATCACTAAATTATATCTATAAAATTGAAATCGACACCAATGAAAGCCTAAATTCTGAAAATAATAATTAAGTTCGGCAAGGAAGAAGAAGAAGAACATAAATATATATAATACCTCTAGACCTAGAAGACTAAACAAAGAGACGATGCTTATGAAGGGATCATTAACAAGTTCAATAACCAAATGATATGGACTATAATGTTATTCATTAACCCTTTGGATCTATAATCGATTGTTATTAAAACTAGGTCCTTAAAGAAAATATACTATGTTACATTTTAAAAAGAACCAGTAAGAAAAGCAACAGTCGCGCAAAACGTGACAGTGGGATACCCTTCGACCTATGTTCCCGTGTAGTTTAATTTGTTAAATGCATACACATATGCATATGCACATGCTTTGAAATTAATCCCGACAGATGGCGCTCGCGCTTCGCGCTCGCCCGCCTCTCTTGTTAGCTGACAGAAGCACTTGGCGTTATGCTCATACTTTCTTAAATAACTTCTGTGATTATTGTCCGATCGGATTGTAATTTGGAGACTACGTATATATTTCATTCAGCTTAGTATATGTTAAAGTTAGAAAGTTGTATCTTTTATACAGCGCTTACAAATTGAGTTCAAAAATTAAATTATTGATTTGTGGGGGTGGTGGGCGTGGCACCTAACATTTGAAATAAACTTGATCTGCGCCGAGTACATAGGAACCTTCATTCCAAATTTGGTGTCTCTAGCATTTATAATAGCTGAGATCTGTGTGTTCATCTGGTCAGACGGACATCCGGACATCCGGACAGACAGACAGACATGGCTCAATCAACTCGGCTAGTGATCCTGAGCAAGAATATATATACTTTGTGGGGTCTGCCACGCCTCCTTCTGCCTGTTACATACATTTGCACAAAGTTAGTTTACCCTTTTTTGACCATTTTCAATGGTCGAAGGGTATAAAAATAGAGATGACTAGGGAGATAGAGATTAAAACCGAGCAGATAAAGATAGAGAGAAAGATAGGGGAATATAGAGAAACAGCAAGAGTGAGGAGTGCAGTGTAGGGACAGCCTGTCAACCCGCTGCCCGCTGCTTTGTGGGCTAATGAAAACATTTGGTCAACCAAAATGGAGTACGACAAGTTATTAAAATATTTTTGTATGTGCGCCTGTTCGTGACATTTGCAGACAGGCAACACACACACACTCGCTAACACCCTTGCACACTATTATCTCTGCCACACACACACACAGATAGAGAGAGAGAGCGGACGTGCTGAGCAATTCGCCATTTTGGTAGGCTTCATGGCAAATCGTGGCCTATCGCCCGATGAGATTGGACACGTTTCGAGTTTGGGTAGTGGTTCGCCACGCTGCGCTGCACCTTGGTTCGGGTTCGGGCTCGGCTTCGGGCTCGCTTTGAGTTCGTTTAGGTTCGGGCTCGAAACGTTTCGATGCGATGCGGCTCTTTGCAGTTTTCCGTTTGTTTGCTTTAAAGTGCAGCTTATTTACCTGAGCTTATACGCATCGCTATATAGATATATGCACCTGCCTCTCTCCCCCTCTCTCTCTCACTATCTGTCTATCTCTTTTTCTCTCCCTCCCTGTCTGTCCGACGTTGTCTGAGTGTCGGCCCGCATAAATGACGCACTGCATGCGTCCGAGAGCACTGTCTGTTCAAAAACAGCAACAGCAACAGCAACAGTACTCGCTGCTCCCCTCTTTCCTCTCTCCTGTTCCTCCAACTGGTTGAGCTGAGGGTGTCGCTGTTTGCTTTTGGTCCGTGAAGGGCCAGCAGACTGCCCTGGGGCCGCTGTTTCTTCGCAGTGTTTTTGCTCAGATTTTAATCAACGCCTTTAATGTGTTATTTGTTTGTCATTTACAGCTACCATGTGTACACGTATGTGCACAGAGATACCCTGTAGTTGAAGTGGGAAAGATAGGGTATTTGTTGATATTGTTCACAGAGATACCCTGTAGTCGAATTTGGAGAGACAGTGTATTTGTGAATGATGTTCACAGGGCAACCCTGTATTCGAATTGTCTTTGTTAGTCATTTTAACCAAGATACCCTGTAGTTGCAGCTTAAGAGTGTTTTGGTGAGTGTTTTGATTCTGTTTCAATAAAGAAGTTCCGTAAATTACAGGGTGTCTTGTAATCACAGTTTTAAACTTAGTTTCCTTTGCAAATTTAGTCCATTTACAGGGTGTTTGCTTGTCGTGGATATGTGGCTTTTTTCACTTGCATTTATACTTATTGTGAACATAAAAGTAGAGTACGTTAAACATAATATTTTATATTAACCGGGAAATTTAACCAAATTGCAGGGTACACTACATGAATTCATTAACTTATAAATAGATAAACCTCTAAATTTATAAAATAAATAAGAAATTCTAAATAATTTAATATAAAACACAATCGTTACGCAATCACAGGGTATTTGTAATTCGAGTATGAGCTATAAAAAGAAAATCTGTTTATTAAATAAATATAAAATAATAATATGAAATGAAATAAAATGTCGCAACACTTTTGCAACAGGGTATTGACTGGTCGAGCATAGCTGTATTTACTTTATCAGCCTGTTTGTCAAACAATAATAAAACGTTTCTCCGTTTAGTTTTTTATGTTTTCATTGCAACTGCAACTGCAGCGTCAATTTCTCCATTTCTCAATTTGGCAATCTCTCAATTTGTGTTTATTTTGAGCTCTTTGTCCCTTTCGATTTTCGATATGCCAGAAATATGCAAATATAATCGAAATGATGTCGCCCGCCTTAACGAATTGCGCAATTTGCTCGTTCGACAGCACAGACAGACACCTTGAGTGTGGGTAGAGCGGGAGTAGGAGTGGAAGGGGAAGAGCATAATTCATGCTGTCAGGTGCACAAATATCGTAGACCTGCCGTATATCGTATGTCAGTGCGGCAAGTGTTTGTCACTTTGTAAATTCCAATTAAAACATCTGAGGCCACAGGACAGCAAAGGGCTTTGTTGGCTCTGAAGTGCAATTTAGTTATTACGACGTCCAGCGATGCCAGTATACCCAGTGCAGGCGGCGGTGGCGGGTATGCTAGACGCAGACACAGCAGAGGAATAAAATCAATGGAGAGGGATTACATAGTGGCATTGTCTTTAACTGCTCTACCTCCCTCTCTCTCCCCCTTTCTCTCTTTAGCTCTCTGAGCTGTGCATACCCCTTTTGTACAGGGTATGCCCGCCTAGATTATCTCTGACTTGCAGACGACTGCAATAAATGGACAAATTCGTTTCATTAAAATCTATTCAAGGCGTCTGCCAACTTTGAGGGAATTTCAATTTGAAAATCATTTAAGCTGATTAATTACATTCATGCTACACATACGCACATACGTCTACACATGCCTATGTGTATGTAAGTGTGTGTAGAAAGACCAATTTTAATTGGCAGAAATATACGGAGTCTCTGATCTGCTAAAATGCTGCTCCATTTGGTGTTTTAAAGACATGTGAATACGTATGTGCACACACACACACACACACACACACATACACACACGTGAACACTCTTGCTTGTCGTTGCTCTGGCAACGCCTTCTTTTGTGTGCAGAACAGGATTTAAATTGAAAAGCAGCTGCGGCACGTGGGCCACGAATTAAAGTTGCCTTTCAAGCGTTTTGCGCGCGATTAAAATCGCGCCCGAACGTGACAATCGACACGACGCTGCCGTTACCGTTGCGAGCAAACAAAGGCGGCACAGCGGGCGTCATGCCACACCAGCAAGCAGAGCCAGGCATTTAACTGAAGTCTGTCCGTTGTGCGTATGGGCAGGGGGTGTGGCTCGAGGGGGGGTCGGTGCGTGACGACCCACTTGTTTACCTTGCGAGAGTAACAAAGTCGACGTTGACGCGGAAGCCAAGGGCTGCCAGCCTTCTTATCTGCCTTAAAGCAAGCTCCATCTCCCCCCTCTCCTTGCCCAGCTGTCAGTCCTGCCATCTTAAAGCCACCAGTTACAGGAATATCCGTGCAGCCAGTCTCAGGCACGCAAATCTCGACCAGATTTATTCGCTGCAGCCTATGAAATATTTAGAAATCATTGAGTTGAGGCCAAACAAAGGTTCTATCACTGACCCACTGAAGTTGTAAACTTCTTTGCAATACACCTGCACTGCTTTAGTCTCTCCCTCTCCCTCTCTCTCTCTCTCCCCGCACGCCCTGCTGGCCAGCAATTTGCACTCAATTGCAATTTCCGTGCCGTGTTGCTGGCTTCGCTGGTTGCCAATGCCATTTCCATTGCTACGTGGCCGCCTGCATCCGTTTTCCGATGGGCTAGAAGCTCTAGCTGCTGTTGCCGCTGCTGCTGGGCAGGCGGTTCCCAGCAGAGTTGCTTTGCAGGCAGCGTTGCCCTGGTGCACCCTATCATGAGCACAGTGGAGTACAATTGCAGAAAAGGTTGTAGAGATCTAGAGCAGTTTGTAGAGTTAGAGAGGGAAGGTAAGTGTGAAAGAGAGTGCAGAGAGAAAGCAAGAGAGAGAGAGAGACAAAGAGAGAGGTCACGAAGTCCTAAGTCACTGGCAGGCATGTTTTAGATAGATACTTTTCCATATGATATCTCATACCTCATTTGTATGGCATCCACAAGACACTGTCTGTATCTACAAGATGTTCCTTTTTGTGTTAACAGAACAATTTAAAGATCAAAGCTACTTCTTCTTCTGTTTCTGCTGCAACATACTTTCTGGTATTTTAAAGATACTATTGAGCTTCGAAGAGAGATAATTGATAGCTCTACAAAAAATAAGAGTAAGAGATATACACTCATGTTTGTTCTCCCTCATCCATTCCCGCACTTCAGCATTCTTCACTCACTCAGATTAACTCCGATTTCGCCCACTGTGACGCATTTCGTGGCACGTACAGCGCGAGTGGCAAATGGGAAATGCGCAGAAATTTGTTCAGCCATTTGTTGTTAGTAGTTGCCCCTTGCCCTTCCCCCTTCTCCCTTCCCCTTTCCATTCACTGTTGCATCTCACACAATTATTGTTGTTGTTGCTTTTTTAAATATCAATATAAAACGTGACAGAACGAGCCTTTTAGCATGCCCAGCAGTCCGCCCGAATCTGTAGGCACCTGTAGAAGGACTTAAATCCTGCAGCAGGCAAATCTCGGTTGGAACTCAGTCTGCCGAGGCTGCCGACTCGTCTCGCCTTTGCGTAAGCGTAAGCGGTTTAACTGTCAGAGGAAGGACAGACAGATAGAAAGAAAGACAGACAGACAGACTGACTGACTGATGTAAGCAGCAGTCGACCAACCAGAAGGAGCCGGATAATGGCCCACATAGCACGCATTAGTACCAGGCCAGGCCAGGCCAGGCCACACCAGGCTGCCCTGTCAACAGTTGGTGAGCTCAGCTCGAGGTGTGTGCGAGTGTGAGTGCGTGCCAGAGTGGGTAAAGTGAGTGCCAACGTGAGTACCACGCCAGGGAGACAGGTTAACTACTACCGGCCTCAATCTGAGCACTAATTGAAGCCAGACCTGCTCGCTTAGGTGCGCACCGGGCATGGGGGATTATTCTTTTAAAGATGGCCGAAAATGTGGTCTCATTTATGGCCACAATGGAGCAAATGCGACGATAGTTTCAAAGGCAGCAATGCCTTCCGCACAGAGGAAGAACAATTCTGTCAGAAACAAGAAGGTATATCGTACAGCATCGAGTTGAGAAACTATCGATAGTAAATCAGTCGAGGGTGCTATCGATAACAACTGGATAATATATAGAAACACAAACGTATAGAAAGTAGCATCGAGTTGAGACACTTTCGATAGTATCGAAGGTAACAGACAAAAGCACCAAGGTATATCGGGCAACGTCGAGTTGAGACACCATCGATAGTAAAGCCTAGAATCTAGCAGGGTTGAAGGTTGATAATTAACTGTACTATGCTGTCGATCACAAGTGTATAAAGTCACAACTCTGTCTACAAGGCTTCCTTCACTTTTAACTCATGCCACGCTCACTCATCGCGTGCCCCTCACCTAGTTGGCCGTGCTTTGTTGGGCTGTGAAAAGTGGTTGACGCAGCTGTCAGTTGAAAAGCAAACAAATTCAAAGTTCAATTTCCTATAATTTACACTATTTCCTAACGGTTTTTTATCGCACTCTCAACGCGCAATGGTCGAACTGGCGGAAAGTGTCGCCGGCAGCAAGAAGCCGCTGAGCACGAACGAGATCAAGCGCAAGGTTAGGCAGGCTGCCGACGAGGTCGATATGCAGCACATGCTCAGCAGGCTCTCGTGCCACTGTTTCAGGAAGTGTGTGGAACGCCCCCACGAGGCACTCAACGAGAGTGAGGAGAACTGCATTCTGCTCTGCGCAGATCGCTATGCGGACTCGTACGATCTGGTGGCGCGAGCCTTCGTCAAGCGGATACAGCGCGAGGTCAAGCGCGGCCTTGAGCTGAAGAAAGCGAAGGAGAAAACGCAGGATAAGTTGGAAGAGAAGACGCAAGACGCAACTCAGGAGAAAACGCAGAAGAATCCACAGGCGGTGTCAGCGGCAAAGGCGAAGCCCGTTGAAAAGACGCCGAATACGGCGCGGGGGCACGCAATGCCGGGCTAGGGCTTTGTAATTGAGTATAATAAATATGAAACTTATCTCGTCGCCATAGTAGTTGCCTTTGCACACACTCACACTCACACTTACACACACACTCACACACACACCTGGCTACACTCTCCGCAGACAGAAAACAACAGACATTTGGCAGTAAATATTGAAATTTAAAATTTGTAATCAGAATCAAAAAAACACATTGAAGTTTTGAACAAATCCCCAACATACACGTAGTTGAACAACAGAAACAGAAACAGAACATTAATGGACCGCGACCACTACGGGGCGGGGGAGACGGCGCTGATAATGCGCCAACTGAAGCATCAGATAGCGCTGGCCAATGCGCAGGAGCTGCTGGCCAACATAACCTGCAAGTGCTACGAGAAGTGCGTGACGAAGCCGAGCGATCATCTCAGCGGCAACGAGCGGAGCTGCATCGGCCTGTGCATGGATCGCTTCCTCGACTCGTATCGCCTCTGTGCCTACACCTACGGCCTGCGGCTGCAGCGCGAGCAGGGTACCCAGCATGGCTGACAGCTTGAGGGGGAAGAGGTGAGGGGAAGAGTGGAGCACGGGACATGACATGAAGTAGTAGTTGGAGTCGCTGATGGAGTTGCAACTTGGAGTTGCGGCATGGACTCGTTTGCCGAGCTGCACATACACACACGCACACACTCATGCAAACACACGGAAATAGACTCTCAGGCGGATCCATGCGAGCTGCATGCGCCCAGTGAATTCGTCTTCGCCTTCTTCTTCTTGTTCTTCTTGTGCTCTTGTTTGTTTCTATGTAGTCCGCGCTGCCTTTTGAATGGCAGTCCTGTCCTTTGAGTCGAGTTCATTCGCATTAGTGCCACAACTTTGCGTTCTCAGTCGACTTAGTCGGCCCAGGAAGCGGCCTCGTCCTCGTTGTGGTCGTCGCCGTGCAAAGGGAGACAGCAGGGAGTGGGGAGGGGGGAGGATGACCCGCTTCCGCTGGGTTTCATCGCTTTGTCTGCCAACGTTGAATGACCAGCGAGTTGTTTTTTCCCCTTCTACTCACGAAACACATCCTCATTCCGCACATCCCCCTCTGCTGTCACTACCAAATTGCAGTCGTGGCTTGTTGCACGCAACGCGAGGCTGAATGAGTTATGTGATTATGCATAATTTCTATTTACATGGCAACACGTAATGAACATTTTATCATTGCCACCGCCACAACGAGGGCAGCTCCAACAAGTGAGAAAGCTACAGTTGGATGTGCTCGACTGTGAAACACCTGCTGCCCACCCCGTCGCCTAAAATACCCCGTATGCCAAATATCCCTTTACTCTAATAATCAAATACTTTAATACCCTGGAACCATAAAACTTCAATACCCCAATACTCTAGTAATTAAGTACCCTAGTACCCGAGAACCTTAGAACTTTAGTACCCTAGTACCCTTATTTCTTTATGCCCTTATACCCTTTTACTCTTATCCCCTTATACCCAAATACCCTTATACTATTATACCCTTATACTCTTATACTCTTATCCCCTTATATCCTAATTCCCCTATACTTTTATACTCTTCTACTCTTATCCCCTTATACCCTTATACTCTTATCCCCTTATATCCCAATTCCCCTATACTCGTATACCCTTATACCCTTCTACTCTTATCCCCTTATACCCTTATACCCTTATATCGTTATACCCTTTTACTCTTATCCCCTTATACCCTAATACCCTTATACTTATCTACTCGTATCCCCTTATATCCTTATAAACTTGTACCCTTATACTTATATTTACTCTTATCCCCTTATACCCTAATACCCTTATACCCTTTTACTCTTATCCCCTTATACCTTTATAAACTTGTACCCTTATACTCTTATACCGTTACATTCTTATACACTTAATCGGTTATTCCATTATACCCTAATACCCTACTTCCTTAGTACCCTACTACCTTAGTACCCTACTACCTTAGTACCCTACTACCTTAGTACCCTACTACCTTAGTACCCTACTACCTAAATACCCTACTACCTTAGTATCCTAGTACCGTACCCAAATACCCTAATACAAAAATACCCCTACACCCTTTTACCCTAATATATATATCAGGCAGATCTTGATCTTGTCTGATCTTAATCAGTCTCAATAGCCGAGACATTGCCTCACTCCTTTCCGTTTTTCCTCCTGTCTGTGTGGACACGCAGATCTCAGCTAGTATACGAGCTAGTGACACTAAATTGGACATGAAGGTTCCTCTTCACCATACGCAGATTATGATAACTTTAAACTCTGGCACCCAAGCCCGTCGTCTATGCAAATCGATTCTATATGATTGTTAAGTGAAGTATTAAAGTTGCTACTGACAATTTCAGCATACATATAGATGAATACTTAATTCACCTAAATGAATAATGCATTTTTAAAATAAAGCAGCTTATTCTTATAACATTGTTTAAGGGTCTAATGTGCTTTATGCAATACACCTCGTCGTTGCATACAGTTTTGATACTCACTGAACTGCCCGCGGATTGGGATTTAGTTGATTCGAACTTGGAATGCAGTTCGACGCATGTTTGCAAATGAATTGAAGCCAATTGGCGTTCAATCATTTAAGCTCGTAATGGACTCAGACAGGACACGACAAGTCAATCAGCAGACAGAAGGAAGGGAAGCAGCTGACTAGGGTGAGGGTGAGGCTGAGGGAGAGTGAGAGACACAAGACTGTCATAATTCTGTAGGGTGTTTGCTTAAAGGGCAGGGACAATAAAAAAAAACAGAAAGTGTTCTTCTCTCCTTTCTCAGTCAGCCTTGCGCCGGCCGGGAATCGAACCCGGATCTGCTGTTTGGGACACAACCATGCTGGCCACTACACCACCGGCGCTGCCGGCTTCGTGTAAGCCAAATGCCAGTAAAGTGCAGCCGAATGCTGCTTTGTGTGTCGGGTTGGGGGCGGGGCAGGCGAAGTGCAGCACAGGATTCGAGCCGAGTCGAAGTGAATCGAATTGAGTCGCATTGCATTGCACGAACAGCTGCTTGTTGCACATCAACAGCTTTGATGAGGCCCGGAACTGGTTGTGTCTCTATAAATCAGCAGCTGCATATTTTCGACATGCTTCCCAAAGAGAGAGTGGGCGTGGTCATGGGAGGTGGCATGTGGCACTGTGGCAGCGTGGCAGTTGGACGAACGTTGGTTGCCTTGCGGTTGAATTAAGTCAAACAAAGGCAAGCGGCTTTGCTTAGATTACGCATACGCCGTGCTGTGCACGTCCAAGTTACATTCTGACTGAGTCCTCTTCCCCTCAATCTCCCTCTCTCTCTCTCATAATCTCCCTCTCACGCTCCTTCTCGGTCACATGCCCATTCAGCTGCTCTCGACGAGAAACAAAAAACCGTTGAAGCACACGCAAAGGTGCCACAAAAGCGCAAATGTAAATGGGCTTTTTCAAAATGAATATTAAATTGCAGCCAAAGGAGGCGGGGGCGGAGAGGAAGGGTGAGGGAGTAGAGTACAATGACGTTGCCAGGGGCAGAGACCGCGGCAGCGTCTGAGTCGTCGGGGGTGCTGAGCCCGCATTTACATATGCATGTGCCATATTTATAAGGGCTTCCAGAAAGAAAGAGAGAGGGAGCGAGAAGGGCGACGGCTGAGGGGAACCGGAACATGAAAGCTTAAATGAAAGGATTAAAATGTGAAAGAGAAGTGAAAAGAGAAGTGCAAAGGCAGGTGCAAAAATGGGTGGAGGAGGGTGTCTGATATCGATATGTGATTAACATAAACTAAATGTCAAAATTTTAATTAATGCAGTGCAACAGATAACTATAGAGAAACGGAGAAAGTGGGGGAGAGAACGGGGGGAACGGTTCAAAGAGGGAGAATTTGTAAGCTGAACAAAAATGGGGAAGATGTAGCAAGTTTGGAAATGAAGGAAAAGAAACACTAAATAAAATGTAAACATTGAAAGTGAGGTATAGTAAACCGTAATTAAATTGATAAAATAAGCAAAGAAGGAATACCTTAATAAACCTTAATAGTTTATCTTGGTTAACTTCGCTTTTATTGCACATAAATAGCATTTTTAGACAAAAATATAATGTGAGTTTTACTACTGGAACTGACTTCAGCCACACCTCTAGGCGAGCCAAGTCACTTTAAATTGCAGTTTCAGATACTTTTGGGCAACATTGTCAAAAGCCGCCGCATGTTCCTGCTCTGTCTAAGACATTGTATGGGGAATGCAGAAGGAGTGGGGAACGGCAGATAGGCAGCAGGGGACAAGGGGCTGTGGTGGCAAGTCCTTATCCATTTGCCTGCCTCGTATATGACATGGCATATGCATTGTTTTCAGAATGATTTGCGGTTCTAATTTTTCGCACAGACGCACACACTCACATGCAGACACATGCAAACTCACACACACACACACACATGCCGAGCTGCAAAAAGTTATGCATTGTTGCCATACTTCGTCTTCGTCGTCGTCGTCGTCGTCGGCGTCTTTTCCAGCCTTACTTTATTTTTGTGGGTTTTGTAGCGCAAGTTGAGCGGCCGCCCAGCCCCGTAGGTCCCCTATCCCTTCTCCTCCCCCCCTGCCCACTGCCCCCTCTTTGAATCACAAGCAAACCCAAGGCAAGTTGTCCGTTTGCAGGCGAAACTATGCAGCAAGTAAAATGCCACCGCAAACCGCATGCTGCTCCGACTATTGCAACTGCTCCGGCTCTGCTTCAGCTCTGCCTCCCTCCCTCTCTCTCTCTACACACATAGTGCTGCCTTCCCCTGTGGCCCATCAGCTGCCACAGCTGCTGCTCCTTTTTGGCCTGCCTGTGTCCTGATCATTTTATGTGTGCTGCGCCAAAACAAAGCAAAGCTCGCTCGGTTCAACATTTTCAACTGCTTGGAAATTTATTCATACCAAGCAGGTTGCTCTGCCCCCCTTTCCCCCTCCCCGTTTCCCTCTTCATATTTGTCTGTCTGGGCGTCTGTCTGACATTTGTCTTTTCATCTATTTGAGTTGCAGGCACAACACGAGTGCAGCCTGCTGCGCTGTTGCTGCGGCTGCTTTGGCAACAGTGACAGCCAAAAGTTCTGCAACCAGCCGTCAAATCAAGTGCATTTTTAATTGAAGCACACACACATGTGAAGAACATCATCATCATCGTCAGCTGGCTGCGTATTGCATATTTAATGCCAGTTCATTGTACCTCAGACCACTCTATGCCTTGTCAACCCCCGCCCTACCTCACTCCCTTTCTTCTTCTACGCTGTCTTCTGCTCGAAATCAATTAAAATACCTTGAGGAAATTTATCACCTGCGAAACGTGCCGCGCAGAGTGGACACGAAGAAAGTTTCGCTCGCTTTAAGCCTTTTGCATGCCGCCTTTGAGTGCATCAATTACGGCACGAACTTTGTTGCGACTGCCACTGAAAGTTGCACCATGTAACTGAACTAGCACAGGGCAGTGGGATGGGGGGAGGGGAATGGGGGCACATACTAGCGACGAGCCCAAAGTTGACAAATTTTTACAACAGCAAAAGTTGAGGTAAGTTGTGTACTAAAGTTAAAAGTTTTCTCGCTCAAGATGTACACGCACACGCACACACACATATATACAGGGAGTATAGAGTTATTTACTCACACTTGGAGGCAGTCTTACGCATGTCGTGGCAGGCGACAAGGTGCCAGAAATTGAGTTTGTTCTAGCAGTTCAGCTAGTTACCTGCGACAATTCTGTCGCCTGGATGGAAAAATAATATTCCCCCAAGAAGTTCTCAATGGGCTGCAGCTCCGGCTGAGAAGCAAGTCGAGTTGCCCCGCGGCTGCTGCTGCGTGTCGCTGGCATTCAACTTAATTTACGTGCAGCTGCAGCAGCAGCAGAGACTGCAGCAGTGGCAGCAGCAGAGGAATCACGACGGAAACTGCAGTTTGTTTTGCAAATTTTGCAAATGTTTTGCAGCAGCTTTTGCTTTTGCTTTGCGCTGACTAAATCACAGCGCCAGTTGCAGTTGCAGTTGCAGTTCCACTTGCAGTGGCAGTTGTTGTTGTTGTTGCTGCAGTTGTAACTCATGTTGTAGCTGTAACTGCCGCTTTGCGGTGCTTACTGTGGGTACTGTATGTGTATGTTTGTGTGTGTATGGGGCCCATTTGGCCTTGATTTATTTGGCCCACGCGCCAAACGCATGTTAACAAGCGACAAGCGACAATGTGTCCGTCTCTCTGTCTGTCCGTTTGGCCATTCGTCCCAATTTCGGGCCATTTTCGGCCAGTTTTGGTCACTCAGCCTGTCTGGCCACATAAGTAGGCAATAGTTTTGCGCACGCAGCCAGTTGGCCCGCAAAAGTAGGCAACACTTTTTCACTCGCCAGCTCGCTTAATGGCCGCAAATTAAAGACTTTTCGGCGCTGCTAGCGTTCATTAATCGCCGCAAATGTCAGCGCACAGATTTGCCACCCACACACACATACACCCACACACGCACTGAGCAACTACAACAACAACAACATGAACAACTGAAGTTGCGGAATAAATAACAAAATGTTGGCGTGGCACGTAAAGCGCCGCATTCACCACAAAACAGCACGGCGGCAAAGGGCAAGCAAAGTGAGGAGCGGAAGGGGAAAGGGGCAGGCGGTTGAGGCAAGCGGCGAGCGGCGGCAAAACTTTTCAGCCACGAAAATTGCACATAAAACTTAATTAGTTTTTTCTTTTGTTTGTTGCAGTTGACGCTTAACTGTTGTTGTTGTTGTTGCTGTTGTCGCTGTTGCTGTCGTTGCTTTTGTTGTTGTTGTTAGTGTTGTAACTGTAGTTGTTATTGTTGCTGTCTTTGTTGGTCCGAGTAGTTCGTGCCGTTTGGTCATTTTTATCATTTGCACTTAATTAATTAAGTTGTAAGGCTTTTATTGCCCAACAACAACAAGCGAGCGAGCACACGCTTGCAACATAGTGTTCTTTGTGTTGCCGTTGCTGTTGTTATTGCTGTTGTTGCTGTTGCCTTTGCCGTTGCTGTCCATGCAAAGTTGAGTTCCATTTGTCCAGTGTGGCAACAAATATTTGTTGTTCAAGCGCAACTAACTCGCCAAAATTAAAACCAACCAACAAAGCACAACAAAATAGTATGTAGCTTATGTATGTGTGTGTGTGTGCTTTGTGAAAGAGAAAGAGGGGGAGGAGGGAGTGGGTGGGTAGTAGAGACGCAGCTCCGATTGCTGCTCGAAGTGAACATGTATTTAAAGCGCGTGAACAGTCGAGTGGGAAAAAGTATCTGAGAAAAGAGGGACAGAGAGAGATAGAGAGAAAGAGAAAAAGAGAGAGAGAGAGAGAGAGAGAGAGAGAGAGAGAGAGAGAGAGCGAGATACAAAGTACCATGAAGCCAACTGCAATTTGTTTACTTCAGAGACTAAGTGCACATTGTATCTGCTAGATACTTTGTCGTTTTAATTAGTTCTTAATAAATAAGCCAGCATCGCTTTATGGCTGCAAATTCATTAGAGAGTTGTAAGTATTTCTCAGATACAAGATATTATTACAGTGCAGTAAGCACATAAAAGATACTAGTGCACATTCAACTAAATACAACATTATTAAAGTGCAGTGAGCGCAGCTCACAGCTACAAGTGCGTGTTTCACTTGACATATTTCCGTTGAGTATCTATTAGAACAAACTAGATAAAAATTCAATCAAATGGAAAATAGTTTGAGCAGAATTTCTTCCAGCGATGATTGCGTTTAATGACTGTGGATTTGTCAATGTGCTGCAAGTATTTCTGAGATACTTGTGCTATATTCAGTAAGGATTGCCTCTGTCTGTCTAGTTCTTTTAAGTATGTATTATATTTATAGCAATAGTGTATCTGTATCATTGATGGATTTTGAGACATCACTGTCTTCACTTCATCTTTTTTCACTTACATTCATCTTCTCTTTTTTTCACTTCTTGTTTTCCTGTTCGCTATTAATCGTCTCATTCTAATCTTACGTTTTTTCGGTCTCTATCTCTGTAGTTCTGTCTTTCTTCTGTTTGTCCATCTAGTACACACATCTATTTATATATCCATATTAAGATTTTCATTGCCAACTCTTGTATATCTTATCATCCCATCACACATACATATATAATTCTTTAATGAAACCTACATTTAACCTCTATAATGCACATTTTATTGCAAAAAGACTTTGATTCGCAAAACTAATTCAAAGCAAATTGCACAAATCCAGCACCTTCTTCAAATGTCACTCGCCACATGCTGCAAGCCACTTGCCACTTGCCGCTTGTCCTGCCGGACTCGTAAAAGCGAAGCACGTGTTAGCTCTGGTTGATTATGACTCGTAATTGGATTAAGGCAGTCGCGAGTGTAGTCGGGAAACGCGGAGGGAAAGGAACTGTACATAAAAGTTGATCAACTTGGGCAACGCTGTTTGGCTGTTTATAAAAATTGTCGTTCGTTCATAAAAATTAATAGCGTGCCACACAGGTAGACGCAGCGAGGGGGAGGGGGTAGATTGCTGTAAAGTCGTAGGGGGGACAGAGCAGGGCATGGCGTTGCCTGTTTGTGAGCTGCGCGAGTGACAAGTACGCGTTATATCAATAAAATTAAGCCGATGGCCCATCGCCCTGCAAAGGAAGAGGGGGAGGCAGTGTGGGGCAGGTGGGGCAGGAACTGAGGCGGTGCTTGAAGCAATCATAAAACGCTACAGCGACAGTGGCAAACAATAAGCTGAAAGCCTCTTACATGTATTTTTATGTGCACCTCGTTCCAATCATGCGGGAAGGTGCCTCAAGTTGCCTCCTCACCTCACCTGCCTCACCTGGAATGTTTTGCTTCACTGCTGCCGACGCGGTGTCGCCTAATGCGACTTGAAAAGTCAACGACATCCGACGCAACTGAAGGCAGCTGATGACGATGGTGGGACAGGTTGCAGGGGAACAGTGGGATGGTGGGGAGACAAGTGGAACCGGCGGCGGGTGCTGCTCCAGCTTCAGTTTCAGCGTCAGCGTCAGCTTTGGCTTTCGCTTGAGCTTTGCCTTCTAAATGCGGCGCGTCATTGTTTTGCCGTTGTGCAGGCCACACACGCACACACCTCCTCCCAACCCCCCCTCGCACACCCACTTGACAGGAACGACAACAACAAGGCGGGTAATGTGGCTGCGCTTGTGGATTGCGGAAGGTGCAAGCGGAGCCGGCGTCGCTGTTGGCATCGACATCGACTTCGATGTTGTTGTTGCCGCTGTTGCTGCTGTTGTTGTTGTTGCCACTGAAGTGCTGCTTAAATATGAAAAACTAACTCGTTGCCGCTTTTCACATTTTCCTGCACTTGACACTAAATTCACTTTGGCCAAGTAGGTGCTCCGTGCTGCACTTCAAGCGCACTTTCGCTGGCAATAACAACAACAGCCGCAACAGCAACAACAACAGTGGGAACGAGAACAGCAGCAGCAGCAACAATACAAGCGGCATAGTCAGCTACAACAACAACAACAGCAACAACAGCAGCAGGCTTAACCAAGCTACACTTGAAAAACTTAAAACGCTTTGATCATGATCGATTGACCATTATAATATTCGATGTAAGATATATAGAGATATATAGAGATATATGTATATAAGATATTGTTGCAAATGATCATTATAAATTCATTGAGTTGTTGTTATTGTTGTAGTCTTGCAGGATTTACTACAATGAAGTTGTGTCTACTATATTTTAGTATATGAATTCTGAATCTTCATCGATTGGCTGTTAGTTTCTTTTAGTGTCATCTGTATAGATAATAGTTGCATTGGATATATATTCTATTCTATTCCATACATGCTACACATATAGTATATTTGTTTTAATATATATCCATATATATACAATTATAAATTAATGCTTTGTACTCAATCATTAAACTTACCAAACTTACCACATCGTGATGTTTCGGTCTTCAAATTTCATTCAAAACCAATACGTAAATTATTAATTAACCAGATGATGGGTATTTTATTATATCTTTTATAAAATCTACTGCTGTTCTAACACTGTATTGTTTAATATAACAGTATAAGGTCATAACATTACAAATAAAATAATTATAAGGAATTATACATATTATAATGGAATATATAGTGGAATATAATAATTATAATAAGCACCTTAGTCATGTATGCATCTCTATATAAGTCAGCATTATCATACTCACTGTTGTCGGTTTCCTTTTTATGGTAGTTGCATTTAAAAGTTTCGTTCATTCATTAAGTCAAACCACACTTGTGTGGCACATTCTTTTCGCTGAGTGCATTCACTCGCACTCAGTGCCACAGCCATCGCCACAGCCACAGCGCATATGTGTGCTACGACCCCACTAGGCCCCCACTTTACCCCAAAGCCGCCGCACTCCTCGAGGACCCGCTGAGTGCGCCCACATTGCAGGTGCTCCACGAGCTGCCTGGCTGCCCTGCTCTGCTCTGGCCTGTTCTGTTCTGTGCTGGCCTGGCCTGGCCCGGTCTGGGCTGAGCTGGGACAATGTACACACTCGTCGTATATTTATTTTATTACTTAAATAAATTACAAAATGGTTGTCGGTTAACCAAAGCCAAATGGCCATCTCGTTGCCAACTCTCGTTTCAGCCAGCTCCGTCTCTCCTGCCACCCCGGGCTGTAGTCCTTGCTAAGGATCTTAGCGCATAATATATTGTTGCTAGCGCATAGTCAAGTGGGTCGCACGCATAGTTATGCCAGCTCTTGCCGTTGCCGTTGCCATTGCAGAATGAAAGCTCGACAAGTGGCGCAGCTAGTGTTGGGCAACACAGACAGACAGCTTCCCCTGGATTCACTCTCTCGAGTGAATCTCCCCGGGCTACACCTGGTAATGGCAAGCAGCTCAATTCAGCTCAGCGAATGTCTGCCGTTTTATTCAATTGGCAACTTAAGCGTTATTTATTTTGAGGTTATGTATTGATATAGTACGAGCGAACCATTTTATTATGTGATTGCTATCATTAAAGTTCTGCAGACGGGACTGGAGCGATTTAAGGCAAGGAAACATTTAGGATTCTTGGAACTTATCACTGCAGTATACAGTATATTGAAGTATAATACAATACTACTTTCCTGTAGATACCTTTGATCATTTGTTGCTTGAGAAGAAAAGAAAACTCATTAGATTTAAAAGACATAGATAAATATTTAAGAGCCAAAACTTTACTTCACATATGAAACTGGAACTCAAAGTGCCTAAGCCTAAGTACCTAAGCTATCAGTACAACTTTTACTTGATTTCTATTTACGATATCTTATGTTATATTTAAAGTCAGCTCAATTCCATCTACTCATCTTTTTTACCTACTTCACGCATTCGTTTACTCAGCTCACATTTAAATCAAGTTCTCCCAGTAGCGATTCATATATCGAAGTTTGTTTACTTACCCGTTTGTACACTGAAAAAATAGAATTCCCTCCTCCCTCCCGCTGTCTATGAAGAATGCAAACAAAATGAACATTTTTGGCTTTCAATTCTTACGTATTTCTATTTACAAATTGAAATTGAATTCACATTTTGTTTATCATTTTCAGTTTATCGGTTTTTCACAATTTTCCAGAATTTCGACTTCGATTAAAGTTAAGTATTATCTGAACTGTATTTCAAATCGTATTGTAGTTGTATGTATATGTATTTGTAACTGTATTTGTATTTGTATTTGTAGTTGTTGTTGTAGTTGTATTTGTATTTGTTGTTGTTGTATTATTGAAAACCCTCGAGTTGATTAGTTATGCGATTAGTTTAGTGTTGGATAAAGATGGGAAATATCTGTAGAACATTTTGTAAATATTTCTCTACTTCGATGCTCGCCAAGAATGAAGCGGCTGTGCACGGTGTGCTCCGTGGTGCTTTGTGGTGCTCACTTGCCGTATGGCGCTTGGGTGGGGTAGCTCTTGGCACCGCCCGAGGAGTAGCCGCCGCTGCCACTTCCGCCGCCGCCGCCACCACGCGAGGATGGATTCTCGCTAAAGAGTCCACCAAGGTTCTTTGAGCTGAAGATCTCGCTCAGAGCACTGCCACCGCCTTGGGAAGCACCGCCACCACCACCGCCTCCAGCACCGCTGAGCAGGCTGCCTAGGAAGCTGCTGGCACCACCGCCGCCGCCAGCACTGTTACCGTTGGCACCACCGCCAGAGAGCACCGAACCCAGCAGGCCGCCAAGAATGTTGCTGCCCGTGGAGGAGCCCGATGAACCACCGCCGCCGCCACCACCGTAACCTCCGCTTGGCTGATAGGGAGCATTGTTGCCAGCACCGCCGTTGTTGTTGGCGCCACCTCCGCCCTGCAGCTGCTTGGTCAGTTGGCCTGCAATGATACCGGAAACCGCTTGAGTCACCGCCGGATTGGAGAAGAAGTTGGAGAAGAAGCCGCCGCCCTGTTTGTCCTTGGGCTTCTGGCCACCGTTGCCGCCATTCTCATAGCCAGGGGCGGGTGGGGTGTAGCCGGGCGAGGGCTGATAGCCACCGGAGGGTGGCTGATAACCGCCCTGTGGATTGTATCCGCCCTGTGGATTGTAGCCGCCCTGTGGGTTGTAGCCACCCTGTGGATTGTAGCCGCCTTGTGGATTGTAGCCGTTGTAGGGATTGTAGCCTGCACCGCCACCACCGCCATTGTTGTTGTTGTTGGGGAGTGAGGGATAGAGACTGTGACCGCCAGCCGAGAAGCCACCACCATATCCACCCCCACCGGCGCCGCCGCCACCGTAACCACCAGCTGGCGCAACTCCTCCGGCACCGCCCTGATTGGCATCGGGAGTCGGCAGCGGTGCGCTGGGCTCGGCGGGTGCGTACGAGTTGTGCGTCTCGCCGTGGCTCACTTTGGATCAGAGCAGAGCAGAGCAGAGCAGCGCAGTAGCAGCGTAGCAGCAGCGCGGCAAGCAGAGAATGTTAGCCACAAAAAGCGTTTGATAAACAAAAAAGAACAAAGAACATAAAAAGCATTTAGAAAATGGGAATGAAATCAAAGCGGAATAACAAGATGATTGTAGGGGGGGTAGGGAGTGGGGAGTTGGGAGCTTTTATGATTGGGTTTCGTTGGTTGGGCTTGGTTTTCATTATCGTTATCGTTATCGTAATCGATTAAATTAGCTTAGTTTCAATACGGTTGCTCGTCGTTACGTTTTAATTAGCATTTATGCAATTGCCTACTTTCGATAGATCTATCGTTATCGTTATCGTCATCGCTATCGAGTAATCAATCAATATAGCCATCAATATAAGTATTTGCTGACATCGATCATACATTTATATTATTGTTATCGACACCAATGATTATTCAATTCATAGTTATCGCTTTCGATATAATTATTGTAGTTGCTATCGTTATCGATATCGCTATCGCCAACTTGAATGCAACATTTAAGTTCTACACAACTTTGAGTTTGATTTTGTTTTGCTTTCTTTTCTTTTTTTTTAGTATTTTCTTAGTATTATATTAGTATTTTTT
Source organism: Zaprionus capensis (assembly GCA_018903675.1). Taxonomy (NCBI): domain Eukaryota; kingdom Metazoa; phylum Arthropoda; class Insecta; order Diptera; family Drosophilidae; genus Zaprionus; species Zaprionus capensis. The sequence goes on along the minus strand of JAEIFN010001073.1, from coordinate 6,928,142 downwards.
TTGGTATTTTTTTTAAATTTTGTTTATATTTTATTCGCTTAGTTCTTATAAGTCTTCTCTGCCGTTTGGATTAGTAAATGTTCATTGAATGCCATCGAAATGTTTATAGCTATATGTAAGTATATCAGTTATAGTAGGTATTATAAGTATGCGTATGCATGCGCATATGTATATAGGGTATATATATATGTATATATAGTGTATATAAGTACGTATTATATACCTATAAATGCGAATGCTATGTACAACGCCGGGCTAAGTTTGTCTTTGTTTCATTTCATTTCTCAGAGTTAAGAGGGGTCGGGTATACGGGGGGTTACGGGGGCCTGAACACCACTGAATGCCACTAAGACTATTATATATGTATTATGCATATTCATATTCATATCGGGTATCGAGTATCGAGTAAACATTTATTAGTAGCATGCACATTTTGGTTTTCGTTTCGTTTTCCTTTTCGCCAGGATTAGTTTCGATTATATAGATAAATGTAGCTCATACAAATGCTTCAGTTAGTTCTGTTTAGTTTTAATACTGTTCACATGGCAGTTCTAGTTGGGCTCTATTTAAATTAATGTGTGTGTGTTTGTGTGTGTGTGAGAGAGAGAGAGAGACAGAGACAGAAACAGAGATAAACATTCGATTCAAGCTAATAAACAAGGAATAATTGCAATGTGAATGTGAATCTATACGGACGGAGTAAGTGTATGCTTCTTCTTCTTGTCTTGCTTATCTGCTGTTGCTCTTTTTTTTCCTTTCGCTTCCTTTCTTTTCCTTTTCTTTATTCTGTTTCGTGTTTGCTCTGTTCAAAGTTCATTTATTTATTCACAAATGCATTCGTGACACAAAGAAACTCGTATCGAATAAAACCAATAGAATAAATCAATTACACAATATTTGCAGTACAATAAATATAGCGGAAAACGTTTCAGCCGAGAGTGCTCGACTAGCCTGATACCCTGTACAGGCACAAAAGTAAAACAGATATTCATTTTTTATTCCCATGAATTCTATGCCTGACTGGGGAATGAGACTCGAACAATGTTCGAATACTTTCAGAATATCATATCATATCGTACCCTGTAGTGTGTATAGGGTATATTACATAGAGTACATGAATGGCTTGTGATTAGATTTCTCTTCAATAAAGCACATAAAAATAAATTCGAATATGTTTTCTGTTTAGCTCCCGTTGCCAATTTAAACATGTTTTCAACTGTTTTTTGATGCACATGTGATTTGATTCGTTTCGATTTGATTTCATTTGATTTGATTTTGGGTTTACATTGACATTTTTTGGCTTTTTTTATGGTTTTCCATTATTTTGCTTCTCTTACGTACATAACTTTGATTTCATTTAGTAAACTGTTTTTTTTGTTTTTGTTTTTACATTTGAATTTTCCATCGATTTTACGAATTCTTTCAGCTGCGTTTTGATTTGAAGTTGATTTTCGCTGTTGATTATTCAAGTTTGCTTTCATTTGCGTTAAAAACTCTCTTAACTCTTGTTAGTATGATCAAAAAACAAAGATATACGTACTATTATTATTACATTTCTTTGTGCACTTTGTGCATATTTTCCGATTTTAATTTAACTCAAATTTCTAAAGTTTTTTTTTTTGTTTGTTGTTTTTTTGATTTTTTTTCGTATTTCTCTTTTGCAGTCTAAAAAGCAGCTCGTTATGCATTTTGATTGACATGCGTATGCGTGTGTGTGTGTGTGAGTCTATAGCAACTCTGCTCGAGCAGAGCAACAACAACGAGAACAGCAGGGGCAGCAAATGATAGTCCCCAGTTTACCACAAAATTCGTAGCATCAACATGAACACAAATGAAATTAACATCAACATCAAAGTTTCTATCTAACCATGTGTGTGTGTGAGTATGTGTGTGTGAGCCTGGGCTGGACCAAAGTCTGCGGCTGGCACAGGCAACACACAGAAGCGAACGAGCGGACTAAGCTCGAAATTAAATTCCAATTTAATTGAGCTGCAAAAAAGGCTGAGCGAAGCAGCAGCCCCACGGGGAGGCCAAGCTGGACTGGGGCCGAGAGGGACTACTGAACTGACAGATAGTTGGACCACACAAATGAACTAACACACACACAGAGAGAGAGAGATAGAGGAAGTGAGGGGAGGAGGCGCACAAAGCGAGCACAATATTAAACTGAAATTACGTAAAGAATGTGCACAAGAAATTCACTAATAAAAAAAGAAACACTGAGAAAAAACTGCGTAGAGTTCTAACTAAATCGTTGTGTGTGTGTATACAGTCTCTATGTGTGTGTGTGTGTGTGTAGAGTGGGAGTGTAATCTATGGTCTTTGCTGTAATTGCGCTTGTTATTCAAATTTGACTTTGCGAAACCATTACGAAATTTCATTTCATTTGCTGCCAGTGAGTGCGAGTGAGACGGCTAGCGAGCAATTGCATGCACACGTGTGGTCTCGCTTTGCTATTCCCGCTGCTGTTGTTGTTGTTGTTGCTGGTGTTGCTTTATAAACTAGGCACACAGAAAACCATTTATAATATTAAAGGGGGGAAAGGAGAGCAATACAGAAATAGAGTGAGAGAGAGACAGGAGATAGGATGGATAGAGATAGGAGAGTAAGAACTGAAATCAAAAGCAACGCAAAAGTTCTGCACATCGTTGATCGTCATCGTCGTCTTGGGGGTCGTCCTGGTTGATCCTGTGATCCTTTTGATAAGCTGCCGCTGCTTATTACGTGCTGCCTCTGCCGCTGCCCACTCCTCTGTTGGCCACAAGCAGCACAAGCAGAGCAAGCACACCCACCAGGGGCACATGGTGGGTGCCGCCGCATCGGGCTGACGCTGCCGACGGATGCGCCTGGGTCTGGCGATTGTAGGGATTCTGTTGATTCTGGTTCTGATATTGTGGCGGTGGCTTGTTGTACATGTTCGCATTCGAATGATGGGTATTGTAGCCCTGGTAGTTGCTGCCGTAGGGCGCCAGGCCGCCGCCTCCGCCGCCAAGAATGCCAATGCTCGAGCTGGGCAGACCGACGCCGGCGCCAATGCCGCCAGCACCGCCACCAGGTGGTCCGCCAGTGCCGGCGGGGCCCGAGTAGAAGGGCAGCTGGCCAAAAACGTACGGTGGATTGTAGGGGTTCACCGGCTGCAGGCCATGCATGGGATAGCCGGGATTGAGCACGCTACCTGGATGATTGGGTTGGGGAAACTGTTGAAACGATGGCGCTTGCGTGGGTGAGTTATAGGGAAAGATGGGCATGTTGGGTATGATGGGCATGTGCAGCTTCGCCCCGAACACGTAGTGCGGGTCGATGCCAGCGGCCGAGGCGCCCGCGGCCCCATTGGCCGCTGCAAGGCTGCCCATGCTGCTCTCCGAGTTGCCCTTTTGGCCCGCGCTGCCCGAGTGGCCGCCATTTTGTAGGCCCCCACCAGCACCACCTCCACCCATGCCACCGCCAGAGACGCCATTTTGTTTCTGCTGGCCACCCGATTGCGACAATTGCTGCTGATTGTTGTTGTTATTGTTGTTGTTGTGATTGAAATATGTGAAGGTGTTAAGTGTGGGATTCGATGAGGCGGGCGCGAAGATGTTATTCTCGGGGCCAGTGTTCAAGCTGGATCCTGTTAGTAAACCATGACGGAGAGAGAGAGAGAGCCATGAGCCGCGTGGTAGTGAGAGAGAGTTAGACAATGAGAGAGAGAAAGAGAGAGCGAGTTAAGTGAGAGAGAGATTTGATTAGTTTGGTTAATTTAACCGCGATGCTGTGCGACTGTGCGACTGTGGATGCCTTGTGGATTCCAAGTGAATTACATGTGTATTCCATTTGGATTTCATGCGAATTCCATGTGGATTCCATGTGAATTCCATGTGGATTACATGTGGATCCTATGTGGATTCCATGTGGATTACATGTGGATCCCATGTGGATTCCATGTGGATTTCATGTGGTGCACATGTGGATTCCATGTGGTGCACATGTGTATTAAATGTGGATACCATATGCATTCCATTTAGATACCGTGTGGACTTCAAGTGGACACCATGTGGATTCCATTTGGAGTTCATTTTGGTTCCATTGTGTGCACATGTGGTTTCCAAGTGGATAACATGTGAGTTATACTAGTACGTGTATCACATGTGGATTATGTGCAAATGCCATGTAGATACCATGTGGAGCACATGTGGATTTCAAGTGGAGTTCATGTGGTGCACATGTGTTTTATATAAATGTTAATCACATGTGGATCACATATGGACTCCAAGTGCACACCATGTGGATTCCATGTGGAGTCCAGTTGGGTTCAATGTGGAGCACATGTAATTTATATATCATGTGGATTCCATTTCAACTACAGCCGCAGCAAGTGCGCGTGTGAGTGTGTGCGACAGAGATAACGAGTGTGAGAGCGAGCAAAAGCGAATGCACGAGTATGGAAGAGAGTAAGAGAGAGTGAGAGAGAGGGAGAGCAGCTGCTCGATGAGACAATGAGTGAGCGAGCGGGTCGAGTGAGTGTGCGAGCGCAGGTGCAAGTGCAGTGAGTGATTCAGTGTAAAGAGAGTGTGTGTGTGTGTTATAGAGAGAGAGAGAGAGCAAGAAAGACTGAGACGGGTATGTAAAGCAGAGCGTTTCAGTGTGTGTGTATAGGTTTCTTGCTTGAGAGCTGTGTGAGTGTGTGTGTGTGTGTTGCTTTGTTATTCTTCTTCACCTTGCTCGCTTGAGAGTTGAAGAACGATATTAAGATATTGCGATTTTACGATATTGCGATCTTACGATATTAGATACGTACATAGAATAACACATAAGATAATACCAATTATAGAACTTAAAGCAAATGATAAAGAGACGGCAAATTGTATTCCCTTTTTGGTTGTTTTCTTTCCCTCGATCTGTCTGTATTGAGTCCGTCTATATGTCGCAGAGAATTCGATATAAAAGCTCAACCGCGCACCCAGGACGAGACTGAATGTCTTTGAATGGAAACCAAAGAAATGATAAATGATAAGTAAATACCTGAGGGATTAACCGACGAGGAGGGATTCGCCTGGTTGTTGCTGGAGGCGCTCTTGCGCTTGCAGGTCGGATAGTTGCCGCAGTCCTTGCCGTCGCGCTGATTGTAACTGCACGAGTCGCTGGTGATGACGCACTCCTCGCTGGGCAGGCAACCGATGTCGGCGCAGCCTCGTCCGTACTCTGTACGCATCCCAAACCGGAGATGGAGCAGGAGCACAAACGGGAGACGGAGACGGAGACAAAGACGGAGACGGAGTCGTGTTTCGGTTGGTTTTCAGGTGTATTTCGTGTTGGGATCAGTTGGTTCAGTGTAGTTGTTGTTGTTGTTGTAGGTTGATCGGGGATAAAGTTGAAATAATAAATCAAATTATAATCGAATGGAACAAGGATTTGTGGATCGTATAGATGCGAAGTTGATGATGATGATCGACGATGTTGTTGATGATGATGATGTAGATTGATCGAGCGTGACATTTTACACAGAACATTTATTTAGAATACACACAAAGATGAATAGAAAGAGAAAGAGAGAAAAAAGAGAGAGATAGAGGGAGAGAGAGAGAGAGAGCGATCGAGCGAACACTCTGGAAATTGCAGAGGGGACACAACAAGGACAACACAAAAGACACGAATACGATTGAGAGCGTGCAACATGGCGTATACGTACTGGAATAAGCATCCGCTTGGTTCAGCTGCAGCAGCAGCGCTGCCAGCGCCAGCATTCGAGCTAGGCGTGCCACGCCCATTGTCCTTGCCGCGTATGTCTTTGTGGGTGTAGTGAGGAGTGAAGTGGAGTGAGATTCTCTCTACGATTTTGGGTACTTCCTTCTGCTGTTTGCTGTCAACTTGTCGCTGCTAGAAGAGAGAGAGAGAAAGAAAGAGTGAGTAAGAGAGACTGGTCGCAGATTTATAAACATGTCTTCATATTATTTATTTAGCCAGCGGCACCTGAGCACCAGCAGCAGCATGGAACAGGAGGAGGAGCTGCCCAAACTGAGCCAAGTTTATTTATCACATTGACAGCTCGACTCAAGTTCATTGCGGTTGCTTGCGCTCAGACAAGGAGCCAGACCGAATGGCGTCGCATTTGTTTGCCGCAGTTTTCTACCCAATCAGGCAGCCCCGCCCCCTTCTCCGCCTCCTCCGGCTAGACTGCCTGCCTGTCGCATGTGGCCGCCTACTCCGTGTGTGCCGCAGCAGCTGCGCCAGTCGCATTTGTTGTTCCAATGTGTCAAAGTATCGAGGCGACTTTGGCATGGAGCATGAGGCATGGGGCATGTGGCATGAGGCTGCTGGCTACGCCCAACTTGCCGCAAGCCAACAATACATAGACACATCGATGGGGGCTAATGATAAACAACAGTCCCCAGTCATGCCAAGCTATAAGGATAGTATGATACAAGTATATAGAGCTGGTTGCTTCAGTTGCAGTCACGATATATGTAGTTAGAAGTAACTACAGCACTATAGATGACCACGACTGTAGGTCACGCCCCTTGCGCCTACGTAAATAAAAAGTAAATAATTGCAATCAAGATTTTAAGTCTAAAATAAAATCAAAATGATTTCTGTGATTGCTTCCAAGCTTCTGCTAAAAACTCCAGGCAACCCGAAGGTTATACAGTTGTATATATATAAAGAACATATATTTTTACAAATCCTTAAATTCGTTGAGTTGTTGTTTTTTTGCTTTGTAACTTCCAGCGATTCTTTTAAGATTTAAATCAAATGTCGGATGTGTGTTTTGAGTCGTGAAACAGGAACAGAAGCCGCAATACAAAAGAAATACACAACTCATCGCTGTAAGGGGAGGGGGAATGTAAGTATAGTGGCAAGGGGAGGGGAAGGGAGAGGGAGCTGCGTAGGGTGGTTGGCATTCGCCGTTCAACATGTGGCACATACTACATTGGATGCCAGTCGGAAAATGCGCCGCATTCGCAAGGCAAACAATTTAAAGAACTTTTCATAATTTCGGGCACGCAGCGTGGAAGGGGAGGAAAAACAGGAGGGGACAGCATTTCCATATTCAAATTGCCGCACAGCAAATGACGAAGCACATTTTGCCTTGCCCCATCCCCCGCTTTGCTCAGCAGGAAGGAAAAATGTTGCTTAGCCCTCGAAGGAAATTAATTGAAGAGAATTTTTTTCGATTTCGGGGCGATTTTACTTTTTTATTAATTTTGCATAACGGTGGAAGGAGATGGCTGAGGCAGGGGTAAGGCACAGGGAAGAGGAAGGGAAGTGAGATGTAGATGAAATGAAAATGAAAATGTCTGGGCAAATGAAAACGCATAAATTGAGGAGCGTCTGTCGTTGATTTGCGCCCACAGCAGATGCAGATTGAAGCCTCAAAGGGGCTGGACTCGAATGCAATCGGACTTGCTGGAAATGCACACGAATTGGTTGGCCGCAGGCAGTGATGCAACGCAATGCTCGATGAGGCAGCTACAGATGGCAGCGTGTGGCAAGCAGGTATAACAGGCAGCAAAGTGAGGCATATTGATCTTAAAGCTGCACAGAGTTTTGATCGTGTCGAGAAGAGTCAGTGGAAGAGAAAGACAAAGACAGAGGAGAGAAGAAAGGGCAGGGAGAGGGGAGAATGAGACAGAAGAGAGAGAGAGAGAGAACAAGTGGTTGAAATTGTAGTTGCACTTGGAGGCATATCCAACAAAATGAAAATAAAGAAACAACTGAAAACTGCGAACTGCAAACTGACACTGAAATGTGTTTCGTCTGTCATCTTTTTTCTTTAGCCTTGCGGCAAAGGCAGCGCACACATCATTTCAGCTGTTCCCACTCCCGATCCGGGCTCTGCTGCTCCCCACTTGCCACTCGACTCGCAATTGTCCATCGCTTCGTCTGTGTCCGTTTCGTGCATTCATCTGTGTGTGTGTGTGTGTGTCTGTGTGTTTGGGGCATGTCCCGGCCGACGGAAGCCAAAAGTGGAAATGCATGATAAATGACACGAAATTTTGCTTTCTTTTTGCAACACACTTCCTCTCCCCGCTGTCTCCTTTCTACCCCCTTCATTCCCCCCGCTGACTTCTTCTATTTCTCGCTATGTTTTGCTTGCTTTTTTCCGCCTTTTACTGTTGTCCTGCTGCTCTTTCATTTACCCCGCTGGGGCTGTGCAACAATAGCAACAGCAGCAACAACAACAGCAGCAACAGCAACAATTTTTATTTTAAGATACAACAGAACTGGACGAAAATTGTGAAACGATGACGTCGTAAATGTTTTGTTGCAACATTTTTTCAATGTATGTGTGCGTGTGTGTGTGTGTAGTCAAAGAATCACACAAGAAAAAAACAAAAACAGCAAAGCAAACTGTCCGCGAAACGGAAGCAGCAACTAAAACAACTGCAAGGGGCGCCGCGCGCCAGCGAGTCAAAACAGGACACAGAACAAGGAACACAGCAGCAGCAGCAGAGGCAGCAGCAGCAAAGGCAGCAGCAGCAGAGGCAGTGGCAACAGAGGCAGCAACAACGAATAGGCTTACAGCAACTGCACAATACGCTACAGTGCGACAGGTGAGAAGAAAGGTGTAGAATACTTCTTATAATATTGCAAAACTGAAATGTTGCACTAAGTAAAAGTTTTATCAACAGGTTTCATCATCTTAGGCTTCATCTTAAGCTAAAATGAGCTATAAAACTTTAAAATATTTCACGATCTATAATAAACTGATGCTTCAACACTAAGTAAGAACTCCTTAAGTTGAGCTTTAAACTGAGAGGCAGAGAGAGAGAGATAGAGAGAAGATTGAATGAATTTCATTAATATTGAAGATGTTCTTATTAATATTTAAAGCTCACTGGGTTTTCACTTTAATTACAAAATAGAAATTGAAAAAACTTGTTTGTTTCCTTGCAACTTAGTAACAATCTGAAAGATCTTTGCAACCTGCTGTGTAGGGTGCACGTCAAGCCGACTGTGACGTCAGCAGCGACGCTGGCAGCGCTCTGGTTCGCGAGGCATAAACCGAAAATTCACACTTGGTTACTTCCTTCATGACTTTGGATATTATTGTGGTTTATGTTAGTGCTGTCACTTGCCTCTTGTTGCCTCTTGCCTCCTGCCTCTTGCTGCTTACTGCTTGCCCCGTGGCCTGGAGCTGGCCACGCCCCAACGCCCGCAGCGGCAGCCGCATGTTGCCCGCTACAGTGCCACAGTGGCACAGCTCGCTGTGTGATGTATGACTCCATGAAATGCGATATATTCATGTTAAATTATTTTCACAAGAAAAAGAACCAGCAGCAAAACGAATACGAAGCCGAATACGAATACGAATACGAAGCTGAAACCGAAGCTGAACCCGAAAAGGAAAACCAAAACGAATGAGGAAAGGAAACGATATAAGCGGCGAGTGCGAATGTGAATGCGAGTGGGAATGTGAATACGAGTGGGAGTGTGAATAAGTATGTATGTGAATGTGAATGCGAGTTGGAATGTGAATGTGAATACAATTGTAAGTTTGAATGCAGATGTGAACGTCTGTTCGAATACGAATATGAGTGCAGAAACTATTGTGAATGCGAGTGTGAATGTGAATTTGATTGTGAATGTGAGTGTGGGTATAGAATACGAATAAGAATGTAAACCTGAAAAAAATGTGAATGCGGATGAATATATATATGAATGCGGACATGAATAGGAATATGAATACTCACATTATTGTGAATATGAATTGTGAATGTGGAAATGAATAAAAGTATAAGTACAAGTAGAACAATGAATATGCATGTGAATGTGAATGTGACTGTGAATGTGAATGTGAATGTGAATGTGAATGTGAATGTGAATGTGAATATGAATGTGAATATGAATGTGAATGTGAATGTGAATGTTAATGTGAATGTGAATGTGAATGTAAATGTGAATGTGAATGTGAATGTGAATGTGAATGTGAATGTGAATGTAAATGTGAATGTAAATGTGAATATGAATGTGAATGTGAATGACAGGACGAGTGCAACTACGAATGAGAATGCGAATGTGAATGCGAGTCTCGATGCGGATGTGCGGATGTGAATACAGATGGCAGCGAAGCCAAGCAGAGGAAAAGCAGGAGCTGAACTTGAGTTGGGAACGAAGTTGACCCTTTAAGCTGCCAAGTGGCGCCACAATGTTGCAATTGCTCTTGTTGTTGTTGCAATTGTTCTTCTTCTTGCAATTGTTGTTGTTGTTGTTGTTGTTGCTGCCTGCTGCCCTCTGCCAGCTGCATTTGCAATTGCGCAAACAATTAAAAGTTTGAAATATTGTGACAGCATTTTTACAGTTAATTGCACAGCAAGAACTTGCCCAACACTCGCTCCCAGTCGATTCTCCATTCCCCATTCACCTCTTCCTCTTGCTATCTCTTCTTCTCCTTCCTGCCTTCCCTCTGCTTGCCTCTTTCCTTCTGCTGTTGCTCGCTGCACCACGATGCGTTTTCCAACTTTCAACTTCATTCATTACGTTCAATTCATTTGGAAAACTCACAGCAGTCCCTCTCCCCCCCTCACTCACCTTTTGGCCAGGTGTAAAAAAATGAGTAAAAGAGTTTGGCTAGCTCTACTTGCCTCCCTACCCCCCCTCTTACCACTCCATCACTTGATTTTTTACTCAATTCGATTTTTGTTTTCTCCTGAAGCTTTTTGTTCGCCATATTCCCTTGCAGGCATTCGTCCGATTGTTAAGTGGCAATTGGCGTGGCAGCAGCTGCAACGCCAGCGGCAGCTGACAAACTGACAGCCATTTGTCATTAACGTGAGGGGGAGGGGGTGCTGCATCCCAGGGGGAGGGGAGGTGTGCTCGTTTGCAGGGTATATGCATTGGCATGCGGCATATGTTTTAAGCGCTTAACAAAAAGTTTAATTAGCAAATGTCGCTGGGGGTCGTTCTTTTTATGCTGCAGAGGGAGTAAGCACGGGGAGGGGAAGAGGGGGGTTTGCACTGTTATGGCGGGTCGCCAACAAATTCGGGCTTATTAAATTCCAAGCGAGGCACAAACAGAAGAGAGAGAGAGAGAGGGGGAGGGAGGCAGAGAATGTCAATTCGTGGCAATGTGCCCCGAGCACACAATTTTGTCTATTCTATCCCCCCTACCCTCTCTTTGCCACGCTGCACGCCGGAAAAAAACGCGACAAGCAAAAGCGAAATCTTTGTCAGGCAGTTAATTAAAAACTTCACTGTGCCACGGGTGTGTGTGTGTGTGTGTGTGCGAGAGTGTGTGACAAGTGGCGGCCCCTAAGGCCGTGCACAAAGCACTGTCGAGCGTTGTCGGCGAGTGGCGTCATAATTGAAACTTTAGTAGCTCTCACTAACTAATTTCATGGAACGTGGCAACAGCAACAGCAGCAACAAGCAGCAGTATTTACCTGGTATATACTAAACGTTGCTCTGGTATATTCCTTATAAAGCTTTTTAACTCGGGTGCGTAAATTAAAACGACATAATGAAAGAATATCAATCTCTTTTCTCTTGCTTAATAGACATAATGCTTATATATCAAAAAGGAACTATATATAAAGTTTATATTCCTATTCATTTATATATTGTACCTATCGTGTCTAGTGCACTTTATGTATTCTTCATCTTTTCATTACTTCGCATTCTTCACTTTCAAAAAGACTTCTTGCCTCTGCATCAACATTTTCATAGAGAAGACATCAAGTTGGCACCGGGATGAACCCAATTGAATTGTCGCATATGTCACGCATTCGATGCAAAGTGTTTTTAATTGATTGCCAACCCCTCCCACACACACACACAAACACACACACATGCAACCTGCATGTGGATGTGGCCCTAAATCATCTTGAATGGGATTTATGCAGCTCTGAGACTGATCCGACGCTTAAATCCGCAACGGAAAGCTTCTAAGTCTCCAGCGGAAATGACAGCATACGCAAGGGAAGGACTACAAAGAGTAGAGAAAGGAGTGCAGCGGGTGGGGGGTGAGAGAGAGAGAGAGAGAGAGTGAGAGGCGGGAGGAAAAGAGACAGCAGCTAACAATTGAATGATGAATTGGCGCCCACTTGGCAGATGAAGCGGCAACAATGGCCTCCAGCAGCTTTGTGCGTGGGAGCATCAACATGTGCGTCCAGAATGTGTCCAGACATGGCACCTGTCCTCCCTCTACCACCCTCTCTCTCTCTGTGTCTGTCTCTCTCTCGCTCTATAAGCGCTTGTCTTTTTTGTCGAGCGCAATGATGGATCTGCTTAATTTAATTGTAGTCGTAGTCGCAGTTGGAGTCGATGTCAGAGTCGCAGTTGGAGTGGAAGTGGAAGTTGAGTTTGAGCTGCAGTTAAAGTGAAAGCACATGAAAAATGTATGACAGACATTGCCAGGAATGTTGATGTTGATGATGATGATGATGAGTTCGAAACTGCAGCTGCCATTCTCAACGAACGTTCCAATCGAACTCAATTCAAAGGGATCCACGCTCAGAAGTACAAATGAATGAAAGAATGCTTGAATGGTTTCTATCTTTTGTAGGTATTTGTATTACAATTCTCTCTCTCTTTCTTCTCTGCTGTTGTCAATGTTGCTTTGTGTTCAGAAACTGTTAGCCAACACTGTCTGCTATTTGCATATTTGACTCAAGTTCAATTTACTTCTATCAAAGGTGAAGGCTTAATGATTCTCTCTCTTTCTTTCTCTTACTTCCTCTCTCTCTCTCTGTCTCTCTCTCTCTCTTCCTCACTCTCACTATTGCAGCCAGTATTGCTATATGTGTTTAGAAACTGTTAGCCAACACTGTCTGCAATTTGCATATTCAACTCAATTTGTCAGTTTGCTTTCACTCTACTCTAAACTGTAATCACACTCACACACACACTCACATTCACCTCCTGCCCCTGCCCCTGCCTCTTCTGCTTACCCCTTGAATATTTTCCGCTATTTTATGCAAGTCTTTACCAACACTGAAACCATTAAAACGCACCGCAGTGACGGCAATTGATAAACGCAAAATAAATTTTCTATTAAATATTTTGTTGCCCTCGACAAATTTCCCTTTTTATGTGTGTGTGTGCGTGTGTGTGTGCACTTTTTGACGCGGCAACCGCAAAATGTTTGTTGTTGCATGCGCAACCAAAATATGAGCAATGAGCAAGGTAAAACAGCAAGCACGACTAGCAGATACCCTGTAGTGGTTTCAAAAATGGTCCAATATACCCGCTGTACATTTTGTCTAGGGTATCGTCGACGGGCCGTAAAGTGTCGCAGCATATTGACACGCGTAGCTGTTGTTTTCGCCCCCCCCCCCACCTCTCCTGCGTGGGCGTGGCAGAGGAAGTGAATTTGAATTTTTGTGCACTGTCGTTGCGGTAAATGTGGCCAGTTTGCCTGCTACCCCTCCCCCCTTCCTGGCGTCATTCCCCCTGCCATCGAATTGTGTTACACTTTTCAAACACTGCTGCTGTTGTTGTTCTTGTAGTTTTTGTTGTGCATTTGAATAATATTTATGAATTTATTGCAGCGAACACTTTAATTGAGGCTGCAGCAGCAAAAGCAGAAGCTGCCTCAGCAAATTGTGTATGATTTATGCAACGGCTCAGACAATAGATAAATAACACAATGACTGGCCAGGAGGGAGTGCAGGCAGAGAGGGAGGGGGTGGGTGTGTGGTGGTCAAAGTGGCGAACACATTGGAACTCATGTCGAAGTCTCGCTCAACTTCAAAAAGACTTTATTAGTAAATAAAATGCCATAGAATATATAAGACAAGCAAGGCAGGGGAGGGCGGAAGGGGTGCAGGAAGAGAGAAAGAAGACAAAGAAGAAGCAGAGCAGCAAGAAAAGAGTGGGAGAGTGGGTGGGGGGAAATAAAGATACCCTGGTCCACATTGTCCGCAGTTCACACAGCTCAGCTGAGCTAAACTTCAGCTGAACTATGCAGCCATCTCTCTCTATCTCTGCCTGTCTCTTACCTTTCTCTCTGGCTCACTCTCTCGCACTGCCCTTCTCCCCCCTGACTTCACTTTCTATATGACATTATGCAAATCGCTTGGCAGCTGTGGCTATGGCCACAGGATACAAAGCAGCCGAGAATGCCGATGCAGGCTGGCAAAGACTTTAAGTGGATTACAACGGCGATGGCGATGCTGCTGGTAACAACAACAACAGCAACAGCAACAGCAACAACAGTAAGAACAACAACTGCAACAGCAACAGCAACAACTTCAACTGCAACTTGTTAGCTGCCAGCGGACTGAGGCACTTTCTTGCCTGCCTCACTGCAAAGTTCAATAGTTGCTTGATTTTCTCCACGACGCTAAACAGCAACACAGCGAGGGGAGGAGTAGGCAAAGGGAGAGGGGCAAGGCGAAGGGGAAGATGTACTGCATAGTTCGCTGCGGCGACGGCTATGGTGGTTTCGCTGTCTGCTCGATAACGTTGCTGGTGGCAATTTTATGGATTTTCAATTTGCCGCACGCGGCTGCCTTAAGAATTTTTAGCCGATTGGCATAACGCATACGCCCCATTGTGCAGCCCAGAAGATGAACTGAAGGCAAAGCAGCCAGGAATGCAGCAAATCGATCCAATCTGATAGCTAAACAAGGGAATATTTCAACTATTCAGAAGAGATTGTACAAAAATGTAGATAAATAATAGAGAAATAAGAAATAAATAAGAAATAAATAATATTTAAAAGATTGCATGAATTTAAAAACAATTCATAACTTGATATGCCACATGCAAGTGACAGCATCCACCACGAACAGACATTCAAATGCTCAGTTTGCCTTTAAGATTTATAACATTGTTCAATTATTATCCAAGTTAATCCTTTGCAAAACAAGCGGAAGCTGAATAAATTGCACAATTTTGATGTTTGGCTTGTCATAAGAATTTGCTTTGCTTTGCTAATATATTTGTGTGTTTAACTGTACATATACATACATAAATATGTATGTGTGTATATAATCTTATTATACATATGCATATATGTATGTTATTGTGTATATAATATATACCCTATATAATTGTGTCTAAGCTTTCGAGTTTTTTGACCTCAATAGTTTATCGTTTTCGTAAACATTTCTTAACTACGGCCCGCCGCCTCTGCACAGCTCATCAATTAGTTTGCAGCATGGCAAATTTAGGTGGACACTGCCCTCACTCTGGGGTCACATTCTCAGAGAATTCGAAATTCGAAAAACTCTCGACGCAACTGCAATTTAAACTTTGCTCATTGTCCGGCATTGAAATTGCTTCCGTTTTTTTTGTGACTCTATCTGCCTCTTTTCCCACTCTTTCTCTCTCTCATTCCCTCTCTTTCAGTCTGCCTGCTCTGCTTGGCTTATCCCCCCAACTAATTTCGCCTCGTTGCACTTTGTGAATTCTGCTTTTTAGTTAGTTGCTTGGCAAATAATAACTTCCGCTCTTTGCCTGCCGCTTTGCCTAAGAAATGAGATGATTACTACAACAACAACAACAACAACTGCAACACACAGTGGCAACCTTAGCCCTGACAGCCTACACTATCCAGCCTGCCTTCTACACTCGCCAAGCCGAATTTGATTGCTTAAAGCGCTCAAACGAAATTTTGCGCGCAACTTTATTATATATTTTACTTATAGGAAGAAGCGCCTGAAGAAAATTGAACTTTCTGGCTGCAGTTGGCGGATACTACGAGGAGAAGAAGGGGTAAGCCAGCGCGTCTATGGCCGCCAGGCAGCACACACAGAAGAAAAGAGAGAGAGAGGGAGAGAGAGAAAGAGAGTTACTCGAGCACTTGACTGTATTGTCATACATCACTTGGACAACTGCAGCAGCAACCCTCGCAGTGAACAAAACAACAACAGGAACTTGCAGTCACTGCCTTCTCCCCCTCCCCCTTTGCATGCGTGTAAAATAAGCAAATGGATAGGCTAGCATCCTACTGCCCCTCTTCCCATTCTTGCCACGCCCCTTCACCCGCCCCAAACTCGGCAGCCATTGATGATGGTTTATCCACTCATTCCGAGCCGCTGAAGCGCAACCGGCGAAGTGCGGCTTCAACTTTTGTTCAAGTTGATCGAAAAAACGCGAATAAATCAACTCAACGCAGCAACAACAACAACAAGATCAACAACGACAAGGACAAGAACAACAACAACAACAATGGCAGCAACAAGCGCAGCTAAACGGTCTACTATATATACGATACATATATGCAGCTATTACTGAATGTGGTATGTGAGTAGATCTAAAGGGTTCCCTTTCGAGTTGTTCACAAATATACAAATGATTTAATTAGCTAAGGCAATTTGAAAACCATTACAGATGAATAATTATATATATTATTGTATGTAAAAGTATATGTGTATATATTATATATACATATTATATTTATACCTGTTAAGTATGTATGTATATATTATATATATACCTGTTACTCAGTGGAACAGTTCAAAAGTCAAGCAGGCTGCATATGCACAAAATAAACTCCCACTTAGCAACTTATTCCACTTCACTAAACATTTTCATTGAAAATTCGATTCAGACTATTCTGTATTTCCAAGGGAATTAGAGCTGCGTATTAGAACTACGTATGCAAATATACATAACATATAGAAATAGTATTCACCGATATATTATAGCGTCAGCAGGCATGTTGATATAGCTAGATCGGTCTCTCTGTCCGTATGAACAGCTTTATCACAATCACTTTACGAACTACGGCTAACAAATTTATTGACAATATTTCTAGTTATCATATGCAGCTAAAATTTGTTTTAGAATTTCGCTACGCCCACTTTCGCTTTTGCTTACTGCAAAGAATGAACTTCAAGAGTTATAATTATAATGGAAATTGTTTGCAGCTTTCTTATTTGTATTGTAGATATAAACTGATATGTACATATGTGCATGTTATACTCGTATATATAGTATGTGTTTATTAATTTATTATTTATTTTTATTTTATAAATACACAAATATTAACAACAGTCTTACTTTGTGTTCTATTCGCAACTTTAACTTTAAATATCGCGGTTCCCTATTTCCTTCTTGACTTGCCTCTGTCTCACTCTCTTCCCGCCTCGCATTCATTTTCATTTTCACGTTTGTACTTCATTAAAAATAATTATCGGAATGTATGTGGCATATTCGCTTACCACGCCCCCTCCACCTGCCCTGCCTCACCTCACCCTCCCCTGCCTTGTCAAAACACAAATGCAAAATGTTCCCTTTGCTCGGCGAATTTGGCTGCTTGTGTCTGTTTTGTTCTTATTTCCACGAGTGAGTGAGTGGGTGTGCTGCAGTGAAGTGTATTGTAGTGTAGTGTAGTGTATGTTAGTGTGCTGTAGCACGGTGTAGTGTAGTGTGCTGTAGCCTGGTGTAGAGTGCCAGGCAAACACTCGACAGCAAAAAGGCGTTTCGAAATTTTAATTTTAATTGAAATTGAAATATTTATGCTGCCACTTTTCACTTGCCACGAGGCAACGAGTCGCGATGCCACGCTGACGGCGACAGCGACGACGACGACAGCGAAGGCAACGATGGCGACGTTGTCGTTGCTGCCTTCCGAATTTAATCAAGCGCCAAGTGTAAAGCAAAATCTAAACAAAATGCCGCCAGTGTGACGCTCGAGTGTGTGTGTGTGTTTGGGAGGGAGGATGTGGCTGTGTGTGTGTGTGTGTGTAAGTGTGCGAGCGAGGGAGTTCTACTTATATTAGTTGGGGTAGCTGAAAATTAATTAAGTTGAGAAAATGTCAACGAAGCTGCTTTTCGCTCTCCCCCAACTTTGCTGCTTCCTTCCTCCCCCCCCTGCTCACTATTCTTTCTGCTCTCCTCCTTCCTTGGCTCCCTCCTGTCCTTGCCTTGCTTGACTTTGTTACCTGCTGCCATTCGTTTCATTTCATTTCATTTCGTTTCATCCCGTTCCGTTTCGTTACGTTAAGTGTGTGTGCAGGCGACTGCAGCCTGCCAGTGTTGGTTACTGTTATGCCCTGTGTGTGTCCGTGTGTGAGTGTGTGCGCGTGTTCACATATGCGCCGCTCCACTGGCTATACCCTACTGCATGACCCTGCAGGGTATATTTATTGCTCAACCAAGTCTTTGGCTCCAATAACAGAGTTGCCTGAAACCACTAAAGACAACACTAGGAAACCTGTATAAAACCCCTATATTAACCCGATATATTGATATAAAATATTAACCCCCATGTGTACCTTTTTTAAAACCCCTATTGAATGCACCTCAAATCGTATAAACATTGTAGACTTTTTGTAGGATATGCGCCAAGGCAGCAGTTGCAAAGGCATTGCTGCCAGCCTGCTGCTTGTTAAGTTTACACCTACGACACACACACACAGCACACATGAAATGCACACACACACACAGAGAGAAATAGTGAGTGAGAGGGAGAGAGAACGAGACTCACCTGCCGCGCGGCGCGTTGCCTCGTGATTTAATAACGCGACGCTGCAAATTTTGCGGTTTGAATAGCAGCTAACTTTATTTTATGATAAGTTTATAATGCCACTCGCACACACTCTAACACACACACAGGCACACACACACACCTGCTCACACACACCTGCACACACACATTCGCACTCAATGCATTTGTGGGAATTGCAAAAAGCGAAAAATGAAACAAAAGCGAAATCATATAAAATGAAGCCCATGTGGTGCCAGCTTCTTTCCCCTGGCCCTTTCCCCTCGTCTTCTGCTGCTTTTGCTCTTCATTCACATCTGCTGCTTGCTCTCCCACCTCCTCCACTTTATGTTTGCTCTCTGCTCTCTCTCTCTCTCTCTCTCTCGTCATACCCTGTAATCATTGCTAGACATCTGTGCAACCCTGTGAGGCAAGTCAGCTTCTTGCTTTATCTAGCATATATCTCTAGATCTGCAACTGTTGCATCTTCCTGCATTTCGCAGCATATTTTAAAGCTGAAGTTATTGGTAAAATGGTTAAAGAAAACACAAGACAAATTGGATATTGAAACAAGAATACTTCTAGAGAAGGTTTCTTTTACTGTTTGTCTGCTTTATGCACCTTCTCACCTTAGCCAGAGTATCTGTTAGCCTTGTTAACCCTTCACTCTAGCCAGCGCGTTTTCCCATTTGTTTTTCGTGAGTGTTTGTTAACTTTGAAGGCTCTAAAATTTGTTAAAATTACACTAAACTGCAGCAGTGGCAGAGGCAGCCGAGGCAGCTGCGCAGCGGGGCGTGTCCCCATGGGAAATGTCGCTGAATGCGACGTGTGAACGGAAATTATATTAGAAATTGTTGTTGCAGCTGCTGCTGCTGTTGCTGCTGCTGTTGTTGTTGCCACGTCTCACGGGGCGGATGAACGTTGAGTGAGTGCATAAAAGCGTTAAAGTGGCACAGATGGATGCAGTTACTCCTGCCCCTGGCCCCAGTCTCTCCGCCTTTCTCTTGCTGCTGCCAGGCAAACTGAACAGCTTGAAAACAGCTAGAAACTAAAGTCAGCTGGCTTTTTCGAGTGTGATGGAGTGCAGTAAGATAGAAAGAAGTAAAAGAGAGAAAGACCCAAAAAGAAAGCCTGACAAATTTTGCCAAAAGTGTGTAGCACGATGGGAATGCAGGAGGAGAGGGGAGAGGGCCGAGGAGTAGGGGAAAAGAAGAGGGAAAGAAGGGGGGAAGAGCTGTCCATGGCTAGACAAACAATAAGTGAAAATTTTCAATTTTGTATGCAAAACTGCGACATAGCTCGATAGTCACGCACCACAGTGAATGGCAAGGAGATGCTCGAGTGAGGGACGAGAGGCAGAGGGAGATGACGATGATGATGATGGAGGCATTCTGGATGATGATGATGATGTTCGCTGACAGATCCTTTGCCAGCAGCGCCTTTGTCCTGCTGCCTTTGGCTTGATTTTGTGTGCTGATAGGCGCAAAGAGTCAAATTGTGGCAGCCAATTAACGAGAAGCCAAGCCCGAGAGTGCTGCCACGCCCCAAAGGGGTGTGGGGGTGGGGGCTGTTAAGAAAAGCACAAGTCAAACAAAACGGGGCAAAGTGCACACACACAGACACGGGCAAGGGTTAAAGTCTGTGTGCGGACGTGCCACGTGCTGCAGGCGGAGTGCGGGGGCGAGGTGGGGTCAGGGTGCTGCAAGCTCGTTTATAAAGTTGACAAAAAACGTTGGGGCCGGCGATAATCATCTGGCAGTTTTGCGCTATCAGCGACACACACGCACACACACACACACACACGCACGCACAATGGGCCCGTAGCCAAAAGGAGCCACTGAAGCGTGCCAAAGATGAGCCGCACAATGGGCTCGAGCGATGGTGGGGGGGCGAGGAGAAGGAGAGTGGAAATGGACATGGCAATAGCAAGTGAGAGGGAGGAGAAGAGGCAGAGGGGGGAGGGAGTGAGGTAGACAGATTCACCAGCTCGACACTTTTGCTTTTCTCACCGCGGGGCAGATTAGAAAGAGGGGAAGCTGCAACAAATTTACCCCAAAAGATGACAGGCAAATTTTAAAGCGATAGAGCAGCGCGAATGACGTGGAAGAAGTAACAGCGAAGCAGGCAAAGTAGAAAGAGGGAAGAGAGACTTAGAAAGAGGGCTGCAGAGAGGGGGTAAGGCGAGGCAGGGCCAACGCCTCCGGGGGCTTGACCTGATAATGAGCGAGTGCAGTGCAGCCAGGCACAGCAAAAGCGCAGCAGGGCACACTGGTATAAGATAGGCACAAAAGCGAAGAGAAGAAGAAGACAAAGGCAAGAGAAGAGGAGAGAGAAAGAAACAAGAAATTGTCAAAAATTATTTATGATATTTTATTTAATTATTTGTATATTTAAATTGAAATGTTATGGACCCACTGTGCGCGAAGAGGGGCTCGCAATAGGCACAAGGCCAAGCCAAGCAATAAACAATGGCAAGAAAAAACGAAGAAGAAATACACAGACAGGGGCGGAAAAAGGCGCAGCAAGTGCAGCAGACGCAGAGCGCGTTGCAAAATGCAACATGCAACAAGAGCAGCAACATCAACAACAACAAAGCTGAGTAAGTAGGCTACGTAAGCAGCGAAAGTGAAGCAAATTGGCATTTGCATTGCTTAACGAGGACGAGGAGGGCAACACTGACTAATGAACTGTGTCCTGATTAAGGCAGAAAGAGAGACAGAGAAAAGAGAGAGAAAGAAAGAGAGGGAGAGATAGAGCGAGAGAGAGAGGGAGAGAAAGGGTGGGCGCAACACTTGTCATTAATAGAATTCTGAGACAATTCCGCTTTGGCGTAATTTAACTACGTCTACATCAGGTGCAGCCTGTATGTGTGTGTAAGTATTGTGTGTGTGTCAGCCAGAAGCACAAATGCAACCACATACATACTAGCACACACACACAAAGCCACACACAGTGGGGCGAGTATGCAAATGCTCTTCTAATTGCCTGATCCCATTTGGCCAGGCCAAGCCGCAGCCTGCAGCCAAAGCACTTGCGGTTTTTATAGGCCAGTCGCAGTTCTCTCTCTCTCTCCCTCTCTCTCGGTGTTCCTCACTCTCTCTATCTTTCTCTTTCCCTCTGCTGACAGCTTGTCGCCTGATTAAGAACTTATTTACAGCGACGAGTTGTGCAAATCAAAAGCGAAATTAAATTTGTGTTTGCAAAAAGTGAAAATGCTGATAAGTAGACAGAGACAGAGAGAGACACAGAGAGAGAGAGAAAGAGAAAGACTGACATATTTTGAATGCCTGTGCAGAGACACACAAAGCGGACAAGCAAAAGCACAGCAGAGAGAGAAACACAAATCTATAGAAAGTCAGCAACAAATTGTTGTGCTAGAATTTCGTTGCATATGTCTTACACCAGTCAAAGGGAAGGGGGAAGGGGGGAGGCGAGAGAGAGAGAGAGGGGAAAAGGGTCACAAGTTCTAAGCTGTCTGTTGCCTCACTTTTAACGCATTTTGGCATCGGTTTTGTGTGTGTTTGCAACTTTGTTGTAGTCACTGCAATTAAACGAGCGCACAAAAGTATGCAACGCCAAATGGCAAACGGCAACTGGCAGCAACTGCCAAGGCAGCTGAACGCACAAAAGTATGCAATGTAAATGGCAAAAGCTGTAAACAAAACGCCGCACAGCACCGAGAGGGAGGGAAAGAGTGACACAAGGGGAGAGAGAGAGAGAGGGAAAGAGAGAAAAAGACAGAAATCAGCAGCCGGGAGAGGTGGAGAAAACAAAGAAATGAGAGCGGGGAGGAAGAGAAGAAAATAGAGGGAGCAAGAGAGAGAGGTAGGCAGACATAGATAGAGAGAGAGACAGAGAGAGAAGGATTGAAAGAGACGGAGAAAGAGTGCAAGGAATAGAAAGAAGATCTGCTCGTGTGCAGTCGAAAAGTTTCTGAGGCACGTGGCTCGAGTCGCAGTTGCAGCATGTAAAACCTGGCTACGTGTGCTCAACACCTGCAAGTGCAAGTGCAAGTGTGTGTGTGTGTGCGAGTATGTATGTGAGCGTATGCACGTGTCTAACTGTCTTGTCGCTGCCAATTGCCACCTGCAATTGCAATTGCAATTGAAAGTGATAATTTCATTTCGTGCACGAGGCAACTATACATGCACTTTATGTGTGTGTGTTTGTGTGTGTGCATGCCAGAAAGAGCTAGAAAAGCGCACACATTTGCCAGCTGGCCATAAGTTGGGTCAGTTCGGTGCATAAAGACAAACAGAACCATACACTGAGAGAACAGGGAGAATGAAGAGCAGCAACAAAGCACACACACACACAGACGCACACACATAACTGCATTGATTCGTTTCTCGCTGTGCACATTGTACATATGCACATATGACTCTATATAAGCCGACAAAATCAGGTTAAACACACAATCAACGAGCTGCGATAAGCATTGCGAATGAGTCGACTCCCTCCCTGTTTCTGTGTGTGTATGTGTGAGTGTGTGTGAGTGTGTCTACTGGGGGCTGCTGCTGCTGTTCTCGTAATGCTTTCAACGTCAAACCAAAGCCAAACCAATTGGGTCATAATTGCTTTACGCCAAACGGCAAACGCAAATGAGACGCTAACGTAAGCAGAGCAGAGCAGAGCGGAAGCTGAGCAGAGCTGAGCACGTACCGTTACACCTGGCCGCCTTGGTCCACTTAAGAGGATAACCGGTAACGGGTAGCGGGAAACCGGTAACCGTTTACCGCTAAAAGGTCACTTTCCACCACATCCTGTCAAGCGATTAAACTTGACAAGACCAGGCTTCTACTGCCCCTTTCAATGTTATCGATTAATTGAGCTTATTCGTTTATCCATTTAATAATATCATCACTTAATCTTTGTCTTAACTTTAATTCTTCCATTGAAATGTTTAAATTTTATTTGTATTGTAGTTAACGACTGTATCTACAATATATATTTATTGTACGATCGACATTTCAGATTCAGCAATAACACTATTATTATTATCGATATCTTAGCCAGTACTGCTTGCAACATCGTAATTTCAACAGATATCACGACTTAGTTAGTCAACTAAATAATCAAGCTACGTAATCGAGCTTATCGAATCGAATTGATCAAGTTTTTCGCTCGACTTGCGCTGCAACTTAAAGCTTTCTGATAATTCAGTCAAATAGAAATTAGCAAACTTTTCACATTCTCGCAAATTTGCAAATTAATGCGCAGGGCACGAGGCACAAGGCAAATATTTGGCCCGGCAAATGTTGCGGCTTCAATGATTTGCGCGATGCCTTTGCCGTTTGATGTGCACACACACACACACACACACACACTCGAACACACACACACAGTCACTGGGGTGCAGATGCAGTCAGTTGTTAAATTGAGTATATAAGGGAGCAGCGAGGGGGGCATGGGATCGCGGGGCTGTGTTAATGCATTTAATGAGCCCCGCGCGGCGCTAACATGTTAATCCCAGGCTTGGCAGGCCACGTCGCAACGGGAGACTTTCGAGTGTATTTGCATTTGATTCGCAAAGCTCCGCGCGAGATTTTTGTATTTTAATTGCCCCCAACCCCCAGCCGCCTCTCTGCCACACCCCCAGGGGTATACATAATGCCTGTGGCAGTGCCACTGCCAGTGCATTCATGCTTGCTCCTCCTACCTCTCCGTCTCCTCTTGTGGCTTTCTAATTTCTGCTTTTCTTTCCACTATTTTGCGCACATTCATCGAGTGCGGCCACATAAATCAAGACGCTGACGAGGCGTCAAAGGCAGCGACAGACAGACAGACAGACAGACGGGCAGACAGACAGAGAGTCGCCGAAATGTGCCCAAGAAGGAATGAAGGCAGGAATGAAGAGCAGCTGAAGCACTTCATAACTGGACTTTGGCTAAATCGCATACATTTTAAATGGCCAGACAAAGTTCTGCCACATGCGAGTGGCAAGTTGTGGACGGGGCAGACGAGTTAGGGTCCTGCGACTGGCGATAACAACAATGACGCCGTTGGCCATTGGACATCGGTTGTCGTCTTGCTGGATCGCTCTTTGGGGCAAAATAAATTACCATAATTTAGGGGTAATTCAGTGCCAGCAGCAGCAGCAGCAGCAAAAACTGTAAAGCACGGCCACACAACGTTGACAAAGGCCAGTAGGGGGTGGCGGACGGTGGAAGGGGGGTTGGGAGGGGAGTAACAGCGAACAGTAGCGGGCAATGGGATTTTCGTCGTCGTCTTTCAAGTCTTAAGTGGACATGAAACATGCACGACCAGCCAGAATGATGTGTGTGTTTTGTAACTAGGTCTATACCCTGTAATGCCTGCCAGTTGCAGGGTGAATCAATTGGCAGCTTACTCATACCATAGTATACTCATGAGGTTGCCATTCTGACTGCATTCGCTTGTAATTCACAACTAGTATGGAACGTTGTGGTAGTAATTCACAAGTGGTAAAGGAGAGAAGATCTTGTAATTCACAACTAGTTTATGTTAGAAATGCCTTTAATAAGCAGACTACCATACAGTATTCAAAAGAATTAATATTGAGTTAATGAATGAATAAATAAATTTTAATTAAAGATGTATGAAAGAATCACACTTTGTATAAAAATACAATGACGAATTTTCGTACGTTTCCAAATCAAAAATAAAATAAGAAGGCGCTGAGTCAAAGTTCATTTTCTATGTATCATCATAAAAATAATCTGTTTCTATTAAATGATAGCATTACTTCTCCCTGATATCAATGCCAAAGTTCTGCCCCATACTAACCACTGCAGTAACCTCGCCACAAAGCTGAGTACAGGGTATCTGGGTATTCATCTGTTCATTTGATATGCTCCTTCCTGTTGTTGTTGTGTGGGCTGCGTGATTCGTTAAGCTTTTGATAAACTGCAGCTTGCTCAACTTGAGACTTGCTCGGCTAACGAAAAATTAGGAATAGCAACGGTAGAAGGGGAAGGAGTAAGCATAGGTGTAGAGGTAGGGGTAACTGGTAACTGGTAACTAGCACGGGTGGTAACTGGTAACGAGTAACGAGTCACTCGGTTAGTCAGCCACAACTGGCCACAAAGTGAGCCCCGCTTCGAGCTCAGTTGAGTCGAGTCGATTCGTTGCCACTTGCTGGTCTTGTACACAAGGCTAATAAAGTTCAATAGCCAATGCGACGCCAGCGAAATGTGCGCACAGCTCATTTGATGCACATTATCGTGTTTTTCCGCAGTTTTTCTCTTGATTTTTCTGCCATATTTTCGATCCATTCTTTTTTTGCAGCTAGTTAGTTTTGAATGTCTGCCAACAAAATGCCAGTGCAGAAGGAGGACAAGCAAGTGAAGAAGGGGAGGCAGAAGGGAACGAAAATGAAAACATTTACAAGGCCCAGACAAGGAGCGACCTATGACCTAGCCAAAAGCCTCCTCAAACCTTTGGCAAGAGCAGCAGCCTACGAGACTCGAGGAGACTCTGCTCTGGCCGGGGGGCAGTGGGAGGGTAGGGGACGGAGAGAGAAGGGGAGTGGCGTCCTCGTCGTCGTGTTGTTTTGGCGCCTGCAAATTGTTAGCCATGAATCGTTTGAATCGTATGAATCGAATGAATTCAATTCAATTGAATTGAGCGCCAAACGGAGTTTGAGTTTGAGTTTCAGATTGAGTCCGAATTCGAACGAGGGTCGTTGCCAGCCTGATGAGGAAGTTCATGATGATGATAATGACGACGGCGATGATGATGATGATGACGACGATGCCAACGAAATTTTATTGTGAATGAAATTGAATTCAATTGTGGAAAATCGAATGCGACGGCGATGTCGACTGAGGCAGCGTTGCCAGCGAAGCGCAATAATTGCGCAACTTATCAACGTCATTTGCTTTGACTCTTGTACTTTGCTCCCGGCATCGCCCACGCCCCCGCCTCAGGCAGAGCGGGCCATAAATGTAATGAGATTTTCGTCCAAATGGCATTTTAACATAAATATATATTTATAAAGCTGATAAATATTCGGCCCAACAACAGATTGCCCTCGGGCAAACAATAAGCCATAAAGACGACAATGAGATATCAAAGCAAAGGAATAGAATTAAAAAAAGAACGAATATAATAAAAAAAAAAAAAAAGAGAGAATAATAAAAAAATTATTTCAAGTTGGCCCATGAGGGGATCGAACCCGCGACCTTCGCGTTATTAGCACGACGCTCTAACCAACTGAGCTAATGGGCCGATGTGAATGGCGTCATCCAGGCGGCACTTACAGTTTGAGAGTGTGTTCGATCTAAAAATAGAACAGTTTGAGGCGCACTGAGAACGAAAGCGGACCCCAAACACGCACGATCGTGCTTTAAATAAAAAGTTCTGATGCGAGCTAAGTTTTTTTTTTTTTGCTAATTAGCGACACGGCCGGAAGCCGCTGGTTACAATAAAAACAACAAGCTGGCTCTGTCTGTCTGTATGTTTGTCTCTTTCTTTCTTGCTGTTTGTTGTCTCTTGTTAGTGGTTGTTGTTGTTGCATGGAAATAACAAAGGGGAGCACAATGCATGCTTAAGGTAGCTGCTGATGGGATGCGACGACGACGACGAAGACTTTACAAGTCATTTTGCACATTTCCTTGACATTCTCATTTATCCTGCCAGCTGCATATGCGACGTGCCTTCTCTATTGTTGTTCCCGTATGTGTGTGTGTGTGCACACTACTGCCTACCTGCTTGGTGTGTGTGTGTGTCTGTTCATTAGAGCGTCGCTTAATTAGCGCAACGCTTTGTTTTGCACACACACTTCCACTTCCTATTTCCCCAATCCCCTTGCTCTATCTCTCTCTATCTCACCTTCCAGTCACATTGCTATTTATAGACGGTGCCATTAGCCTCGGTCGGCCCCAGCCACGTCAGCGTGATTGCGTCATTCAGCGTGTCTCATTTAGAGCTTCTGGCGCGCTGCCCTACATGTGACCGTGTGGCCTAATGGATAAGGCGTCGGACTTCGGATCCGAAGATTGCAGGTTCGAGTCCTGTCACGGTCGAAACTGAAGTAACTTTTTTTTTTTTTTACTTTTTTTCTCGTATTTTGTATAATTGTCTTTGTCGCAGACAACATCATTACTCAATTTGTCAGTCGTTTAACGTTTTGCACATTTCCCAACACAGGCAGACAGACCAAACGGGTGCACAGAGGGTGGTAGGGAGGCAGGCAGGGAGGAAGAGTGACAGAGAGACGGAACAGACAGCAATTAATTTCCATGCGGATGACTCGATTTGTTTGCGTCGCCCTCAGTCGCTTTTTTTGCCACCTGCTTTGTGAGAGGAGGCTGACATCCGCTCTGCTGGCTGCCTAATTAATTCCTTAAGTTGACTGTCCATCAGGCAGTCCGTCTGTCCGTCCCTCTGTCTCTACGTCCCTCTGTCTGTGTGCAGTTATGCCGCATATGCAGGTGCTGCTGGCAGGGATTTTGTGTCTGGCCGTTGTCACATTATTTCAACTTTTTGCCTTACAAAACTTTTCCTACGCAACTTGGTCAAAAGCTGCGTAGGCGGGGAAAACAGAGAGAGAGAGTAGGGTGAGGGGGGGAGGCTAAGGGAGTGCGGTCGCTGCACATAACCCCAATTATATGCAGCAGTTGCAGTAGCAGCAGCAGCTCATTGTGTCGCCTCTATTGTCGTTCGTCTCGTTTCTTTGCCTTACTCTGTCTCTTTCTTCGACTCTCCCCTTCTCCTCTTTCCTCTCCACCTCACTCTTTGTCGTTCTCTTTCTCTCTGTTTGCCTGTGTCCAGAACTTTCGATAAGCGTTTAATTGCAGGTTGAGAACTTCGACTTCGCGTCTCCTTCCCCGACCTCCTCGCGGGAAATGCGTTGAGCAATTTCAACCGGATGTTAAATGTCAGACCTGATATTATTCCCTTCCCTTTCTTTCCGTCTTGCTCTTCCTCCCTCTCTTTTTGGCGCACTCCGTCGCTCCCACTCGAGTGCGTCGGCAATTTATGAGCGACGGTGGCAGAAAGCAAAGGAATAAAGCGAAAATTACGCACCAATTGCTACGATTCCATTTTCGACTACGTTTAAATAGTGCCAAGAAAGAGAGAGGGAGAATGAGAGGAAGAAAGTCTCGTTATGGCTCGAATTACATTACACTTTGTATTGAAGATCGAGTCAGTTGAGCTGCAGAGATATGCAATGATCTAGGCAAGGAGATTGGTGGATACAACTGCATGATAAATAGTTGTTCAACGGAACCAAATTATATCATTGAAAAGAAGTGAATTATAAAACTATTTATAATGCTTTTAAATTATTGTACTATATATCTGTATAATACATAACCCTATATACCATAAAGAAAAGACTTAATCTTCTGTGCTACTACAGCATCTTTTGCATATCATAATTTTAAACTTATATACATTATTTAGTATATTTATCGTTTGTCGATATATATATATA
Source organism: Zaprionus capensis (assembly GCA_018903675.1). Taxonomy (NCBI): domain Eukaryota; kingdom Metazoa; phylum Arthropoda; class Insecta; order Diptera; family Drosophilidae; genus Zaprionus; species Zaprionus capensis. The sequence goes on along the minus strand of JAEIFN010001073.1, from coordinate 6,899,370 downwards.
TATATATATATATATATATATATATATATATACACTATAATCACTATATTCGATATTTTTTTCAGTATATTAAATTCTAAATATCCATCTACCATAATGTATATAGTATATATTGTAATTTTTCTAAGCATTCGCGCATTTTCTCTGAGTTCTTTTCAAATTGTTGTGCACAGTGCAAATTCATTGAAGTAATGCGAATCAGCGACAATTAAAGAGCTCAACTGTAGCGGAAAACTTAGTCCGGAAGCAACTTTTCATCCTTTTGCATCCGACACCCTTACAGAACAGATCCCCCCCTCCACATTGCCCCCTTTGCCAGTTTGTCCCCTTGCAAGTCAAAACTTTATGACGACTGAGTTTAAATTAACCCGAGAAGCGTCTATTAAACACGTCTCGTGCGGGCTTAGAACGCAGCTGGAAACAGGGCAGTGGGAGGGGAAGAGGGAAGGGGAGAGGGTGGGGGATCTGCCTGCTGTGCTCACTCTTTCTTTCTCCCTCTCACTCTGTTGACGTCTCTTTTGTTGGCATTATGATTACGCATTTTTGGTTCCGAATGAAATGTTTTGTCAACTTGATGCCAAAACAGCGCACAGCTTAATGGCAGGCGTGGCGTACACACGCACACGCACACACACCACATAAGCCACACACTTGCGCTGCAAACAAACAAACATTGTCGCAATTTTGCTGCAATATCAAAAAAGTTTTTTTTTTTCTCAAATTTTTTATTTTTTCTTTTTTTGCAGAGTTCTCAAGCTTTTGCCGCTGTCGAGGCTGACGCAGACGGAGACGTTGTAATTTGCATTTGTAATCAAAAAGTTGCACATAAACTTTGTTTTATGCTCATTTTCGTGAACACACACACACACACGCACACACAAGGAATTAGATGACAGACACTTTAATGTGCCACGCCTCGCCCCCCGCCTTTGCACACATGAAATCGCAAAAATGAACATCGCATGCAGCGCACACTGCGCGCAAGTTGCCTCAATATTTCAATATTAGAGGAGGGTGATGGAGAGGGGTTGGAAGGGGGGAAGGGAGCAAAGGTGAGTAGGAAAAAGTCGAAAGGATTCTTTGTGAGCCGAGACGAACACACACACTTCAATACATATACATATCATACATATGCCTATCTGTGTGTGTGTGTCTGTGTATGTGTGTATGGCTGGGTGTGGCCCTGCCTTGTATTGCCTTTGTGAATTGCTGAAATTGCTAATTGTGCAGCAAGTTCAAGTGAACTTCATTTAAGACTGAGACATGCACAAGGAATATTAAGTCATCAACATCAACATTCATTCAAACAATTGAAATTTTAATAATTTTAATTAAAATGCGATCTCCAATGAGAGATCACAATAGCGCACATGACACTGTTAAGTTAACAGTGTAAATGTTAACAGTTTGCTCTTGCAATCCTCAGACAATCAAATGTTATAAAGCTTGATTCAAGAGTTTTATTTGATTACAACTTGAATATATATAGAATATATTATATATACCTACAATATATTATATTAACATAGAATATATTATATATACATAGCATATATTACATATATTAAGAATGCAGATCTCAATAGTAAATTCACAAGAAATTTCGAACATATTCCACTAACACTTTCCCCCTTTTAAATGGAAGTCTCTTTCATTTCTTTATCATTCTCCTTCTGTGAAGCTCTTAAGAACTGCTCTCCCTTCAGCTTTACATAGTTCTTGCACAGGAAATGCCGTTGAAGAGATGGAAAGAGGTTTCCATTCAAACGATTCGCAAATAATCAACACGCAATTGGGAAAAATGCATCGCATTTAAATCGCCATTTAATCAACTGTTGATGCCCCAGGGGGAGTTTACGGAGACCGACGGACGTCTGTCTGGCAGGACAGACGAACAGATGGTGGGGGCAGGGGGGTGGCGGGTAAGTTTAAATCAAATGAAATGAAATCAAATCAAATATTTAGTTGCTGTTAAATTTATGACAAGCGAATCGCAAACAAATTCCATAAAAAATCGCGAATTTTCCGGCAACGTTTTTCTTTTTCCCTCTCTCTTTTCGGAGCACATAAAAAATGTGGCAAATATTTGCACATGCAGCTGGGTATTTGCAGGCAAGGTGCGGCGACGGCAGGGGGGAGGGGGAACTGCGCGCTTTTGGTTTTTATGAGCGATTGAAGAGAAGCCCCATCAAAATGCGATCAAAATTGAGACTGCTGTGTATTTCTGCAATTTAAAAAATTGTACGTAGGTTTAGGGTATAACGAAGGGTATCTAGTAGTCTGGCAGTGGGATGAGTTAATATTCAATTTGTACGAATGTCAGCGAACTTCAGAGGGAAGCCTAAGTTTCTTGTTGCAGTCAAGTTGGCTTTAACAATTTGCTGATAAATTAACTGCTCGCTGGACGAGTAAACAGACAATTTCTCTTTCTCTCTCTCTCTCTATTGGTCTCTCTCTTACTCAGTCCGACTTCCATTCTCGGGCAAGTGAAACAAGTGGCAACTGACAGGGCCCTCTCAGCATGGCTAACAACTTTTTAGCCCTGGCCTTAGCCATGACATTTAATTTTTCAACACTGAACACAGAGAGAGAACTCCTCCTCTGCCGATGAGCACGACTTTGCTGTGACCAGCAGTCACCTGCCCCCCTCCCGTCCTCTCTTCTCTTTCCTTTCCTATCTGCACTGCTGCCCCCTCACTCCCTTCCTCAGCTCCCGCCTTCCCGCCCAGCGACAGTCGGCAAATATGCAAATTGAGTTTTAATGCAGATTTATAGCCTTAGACAATGACAACAATTTGGCCGTAACAACAACAGCAGAAGCAACAACAACAACAATTGCCAAAACAAAAAGCCAACAAAATATTTTGGTCACCAAAGCGGACAACGGGAGAGGGGGCGTGGTTGGATAATCCCGATTCTAAATGAAAATTGACATTGAAACTATTTCAATTTTCATTCATTTGATTGCAACTTTTTGCAGTTGCTGCTGTTGAAGTTGTTGTTGTTGCTGTTACAATTAAGCGCACGTAGAGTTATTAAAGCGTGAATTATTTAATAACAATTAGCGCTAATTACATTACAAAAATTATTTAATTGCATTTAACGCACATTTTCACTGCGACTAAATGACGTTTTATCCGCTGTAGCTGTGGCTGCTTTTCTTCTTGTTGTTGTTGTTGGTTCTTTTTTTCTGAACTGATTTTTATCAGCACAATTTATTTTGAATAATTACAAACAACATTTGTTCAATTAAAAGTGCAATCAAAATATGTGTGCAAGGCTTTAGATACCACTTAAACTGGGGTGTGGCAAAGGGAGGCTAACTTTTGCCTGAGGACAAAGTGATAATTCGTTGGGATCTGTGCGATGGCTTTAAGCGTCTATATGCTCTAACTACAGATGGTATGTTAAGCTTATTAGTTGTGCAGGTATTTGTACACACGCCTGCCCTAGGTGCACACTGCTGATACCCTTTAAATTGAAGTTATTTTGAAGTATTGCTGCGACTTAAACGATCTATGTGCCACACTTAAGAGCCTCCCTCCTCTTCGCCAAGAGTTCTTGAGTGCACCAAACGCCACTGTCGGCCACTATTCACAGTTTACGGTAAAGTGGCTAAGTCCTGCACAGAGAGATTCGGGAGAGATTTTGGCAGCCACGCAGCCACAGCATATCGACCACAAACTCAATTGGGCAACACTTGCCGCACAGCTGCGACATACAAAGACTCCCTCCAATCCCCCTCCCCCCACGGACCTTTCTCAAATCGGGTCTATAATCGAAGTAAGGCAGGGAGGGAAGGGGAGGGAACCAATATGCGTGGCCTGGTTGGCCGCAAGCACAGCCACCAGTGCGGAGTGAAAGTCTCCACTCCTTCCCGTCGCCTTCTCCCTTCTGCGTCACGACTCTGCTGGAGCCAAACGGAATCAATGTAGAATTTTAGTTAATTAAAACACAATAAAATATGCAAATGCTACGAGTGCTTTGAGCCAACCGCAGCCAGACAGGAGGGAGGGGGTAAGGATGGCAGAAACAGGGGCAGGGACAGGGGCAGGCAACCACAAACAGGACGCCAGCTCTGGCTGCAGATTGCCAAATGGGTTTTGATGTGCCAAAGTCAAAGTCAAGTGCGCCAAAAGTGATGCAACTAGAGCAGACAGTTGCCACAGGAGGAAGGCAGAGAGAGCGAGAGAGAAAGAGAGAGGGGAAGAGCGACAGTAGTTGGGCAGACGAGCCTGCACATGCGAGAACCACATGACGTATGCGTGATATTCCGCATTCAGTGCAAGCCATGCAATATGCAATATGCAACACTCTGCTCGCACACGTCTGTGCGTGTCCATTGGGCCACATCCACATCCGCATACGCATCCACAGGCCGCAGCCTGCAACCCGCAAGCAACCCCCTTGCACTCTGTCCAATCTCATGAAAACCAAAATAAACTTGCGACAACACACACTCCTACACTGCAAGAAAAAACCGAGCAGCAGCAACAATAACAAAATTGCGTATAAATAAATGAAATATTCCATTCGATGTTGTTGCTGCTGCCCCAATTACAGTGTTGTCTAACGAAAGAGGGAAGGCAGGACAAGGAAGGAGAAGGCGACAGTACGGCGAAGTTGTCTCGAGTCAACGATAAACATAGCAGCCATCATATATATGTATTACAGTTGTGTATGTCAGTGTGGTACACATGTGTGCTCAAGTCTGATTTGACTTGAGATTAGCTACGTTCTGGGAAAGAACTATTAAGGTGGATATGGAGCAGGAGTTTAGAATTGGATGCACTCCTGACTGATGTCATATCATTGTGCATGAATTATTAATATTATGTTGGATTATTATTGATATTATTTAATATTGTTTTAATTTTTTATGCTGTTTTTTATAATTTATATTACATTATTATGGCTTGTTTTTCAGCTATAATTATTATAGATGATATTATTGATTAGTTTAGTGTTGATATTCCTATTTGTTTGATATAAATTATAAAATGATTGTTATTGATTTATTATTGTTGATTTTATTATTATTATCATTATTGTTATTTTTATATCTTTGTTATTAATTTATATTATTAGTATTATATATAGTTATTTTTTATCATTTTGTAATTGTTGTTAATTATTTAAGTGTTGATATTATTGATATTTTAATTATTGTTGATTTTATTACTTTTATCGTAACTATTATTCTGAGTATTTTTATAATATTTATTTGAACTATTCCGGTTATTTCATTATTCTTCTGATGCATATTTATGCTCTTACATTAATGTTATTAATTTAATAGTTTTTGCTCAAATTTACATATTATAATTAACACTTTTCGTTTGTTTCTCCTTTAATTATTGTGAAATGTTTCTCTGTAAATTTTGCTTACTGCAGCCACCGCTTGCAACTCAATTAACGGCATTTTCGCCGAACAGCGACCACTTTAACGCAATTATTCATTAAAAACAAAGGCAACAACAATTGAGCAACGGCAGCTGCAGAAGGTGGCAATGAATTGGGGCAGGGGCAGGGACAGGGAGGAGGGGCAGCTGCACTTAAAGTGCAATCATTTTATGCGCTACTTAACACGCCCCTTTCAATTTTATTACAATCTGCAAACTGCAGCCTCATCTTGTCTCGCCGCATGCCAATCTACTCATTGCCCACACACCATGTTCCCTCTCTCCCCCCTTGCCCCTCCCGTTCCCCTTGCCTTCTCCAGCGAAACCGCCGACCTACCCGAATCCATCGTTCAATCCTCCCATGTGGCTCGCTCGACGGTTTTCAAGTGCCAGCCTTGCGGTCTGGCGGTCGCTTTAAGCGCTGCACTCGGGGCAAGCGAGAGCCAGATGGTGTGGCAAACAGAGCGAGAGAGGGGAACAGATAGAGAGTGAGAGAGAGAGAGAGAGAGAGGCGGGAGATGGGATGTTGCGCTGCGCGGTTGGGGTAAAAGGTTTCGATGCCCTGAGATAGAGACAGATAGAGGCGACGTTTGCCAATTATGCGGCGACCGCTTAATAAATATGAAATGACATAAATGACCAAAAGTTTGTTATACCCTGCAGACAGTGAGGGGTATGCATGACGCAGAGACAAAAGTGTGTGGAAGTTGAATCAAAATTGAGGGCGAAAGATGTTCAAGCAATGGAATGCTGGGTATCTGCTAGTTGCGCATATGCAGAAACTATTCTTTTTTTCGACTGCCTTCACATTTTTTGTTGTCTTTTTTTAGGCTTTCTTTTTGTGGCACGAAAAATGATGGCATAATAAAATGAATGTTGAATGCGTAGCAGCAACAGCAACAGCAGGAGTCGAGGCGAGCCGACCCTCGTCTAGGCACAACAACAACAATAACAGTAACAACTGTGACACAGAACAACAATGACAACAATAATTACAACAACAACAACAACAAGCAACAGAACACAAACAAGAAGCACAACAACAACTGTGACAGGCGCACAAAGCAAAAGGCATAAATATTGTGTCCATGATTGTGTCCCGTTGCCAGAACCCGCTCCCAAACTGACCAGAGACAGTCGCCATTGAGGGGCAACAGAGGGTGGAAGGGTGGAGGTGGCAGGAGGCATCACATGAATAACTTTTATGAGTGCCTTAAAATACTTACATAAATTAAATTATTTATTAATGTTTTAGTTAAGCTGGCAGCGAAGCGAAACCGAAGCGAATTAATCAAAACGAAGGTTGCAAAATTGTGGAAAAATTGTGGAAGGAAAGAAGTTTTTGTTTACGATCGAAAAACTCTGAACTAAATCGAATAAGAAGTAAAAGCCATACAAGAGAAATTGAAAAAAAACTGAAGCGAGTTGGAGCCCGCAGAGAAATGGGAACTGAATTAGTTTATGAATAGTTAAAGCATCAGGAATTCCCAATGAAGCAAATGAAATGGTAGACCAAAGGTAACATGGAGAAGATCAACCCTACAGAAAAGTAAAGATGCCTAACTCCTTAACAAATATTCCATCCAACTCTTATTGCAATAATTTCTCTGTAGACAGATTAACTTCCACTCTCTGTCTGGTCATATGCACTAACTTATGCACAGAGACATAAAGAAGATTATCTACATTGCTACCTTAAGTGCTTTCTCTCCTTCAAATGTTGCGACTTAATTTAATCTCCCACTATCTCTCTGCCAAGTCTCTCTCTCCCCCTCTAAGAATCTGGCTCTGTTTCTCAGTCAGCTAATTTGCTGCTGAAAGCTGAATTAACGTTTTACTTCGGGCCAATTATGTCCGCTAATGAAGGCGATTGAATCAGTGCACAGTTCCCTAATGAATACTTTCAATTTGCATGCAAAGCGCGGCTTCGGCTTACAGCCACAACCTACTTAGTTATGATTGGGATTACGTGAACGTCGTGAACGGAGCACGTTCACTTTGCACCGTTTGCGCCCGGAAATCGACACAAAACGTTGCGTTTTCAATGAATTAACCAAAATGGAAAAGAGGAGGAGTGGCGAAAGAAAAAGAAACAGCAAGAGTGGGAGTGGGAGTGGGAGAGAGAGGAAGAGAATGAGGGGGGTGGGGCAGTAAAGAGGGATTCCCGCAGCCAGAGGCGGAGGATAGTAGGATGCGATGTCCGACAACGCGGGGCAATTATTGTAAGCGGCTTTCATCGTGCGATGATTACACTTACAGCTGAAATGGCGCACAACAAGCGGACTTTGGCTACACCAAAGTGAGCTGAGAGAAGGAGCAGGAGCAAGACGAGGCGGCCGGGGGACAAGAAGAAAAAAAAACCGAAAACCGAAACGGAAACAGAACCAAAAAAAATACAAAGTTATCTGCAATTTCCGCAGCTTAAATACCCTACAGTCTCTAAGGCAACGGGAGTACCTTGACCGAGCTGGGCACATCTATCTCAAATACTTTTCCCAATACAAAATACCTATGAAAGCTGATCGGAAATTACAATGAATACAATTATATTTGCAATTTATACCAGCAACATTTAGAAGGGCGCTGAAAAGTATGCTACACTTTTAGCTGCTCGAAAGTTTCAGCGCTTTCAGAGCGCATATGCCCGCTGCGAGTGCAATTGGAAGAGGCCAAAAAAAATGTGCGGCCGTTAAGAAGCCCATTGAAGGTCCAGGAACGGGGAATACAACTACAACAGCAGTAGCAGCAGCAGTAGCAGCAGCAGACTGAGAGACTGCGAGACAGACAACGAAACATTTCTAAAAACGCATTTCGCTTGTCCGTTAGTTGGTTGCTTGGCTGACTAGCTGGTCGGTTGGGCTAGTTGGTAGCGCTTGTTGGCCATGTTTGTTGGCCTAATTAGTGCTGTGCATTTTTATGGCATAATTTTGGGCGTTGTAAGCGTTTTGGCGCCATCAAAATGTACAACATGAAAATATTACATTAAAATTTATGAAGCCGCCGCACGAAAAGCAGTAGAGTAAAAGAGCGAGGGAGATGAAGAGATAGAGAGATAGAGGGACGGAGGGAGAGAGTGAAATCCACAGGAAGAAAACTTTGAGAAAATATAAAACTGGCAACATTGATGTCGGCTTGGTTGGCAAGCTGGTCAGCTAGTTGGTTAGCTGTTTAGTGGGTGGGGGACTCTCTCAGTTGGTTACCAGCTTAGGCTTTGGACAGCCAGAATGGGGCAATTAGCGTCCGGCTGTGGAGACTGAGATTCCCTTTGTGCTGTGCGCTGTTAACTTACCTGCAAAGAGAGGAGAGAAAATAAAAGGTATATAAGTAAGTTGCAATTGGGAAAGGTTTCATCAAAGATTCATTTAAATCTGCACTTAGTTAAGAATAAGCATAAAGCTTAATTTATATAAACGAGTTTCAGATTGCACAACGAGAACCCATTGAGAGGGTAGAAAGAAATACTAAGTAATACTTAGTTATGTTATTATTATAATTTGTTGTGTGGGAGATGTAGTGCGTTCCTTAGATATGTTTCAAGTACGTATTTATATCCCCTGCTGAGTTTAGAGCTCCCTCTCTATTACAAGGGTACAAAGGGTTTAATGGATTTAACAGTATGACTTAATAAATATCTATAAATAAAAGTTATTCTTAGTACTAGTAATACTGCCTGGACTGGTTGCCCTTATCTCGTTAATGCCTTATGTCGTTTTTCTGGGTTTTACCTTTTTATTCCTAGTTTGCTAAGGTGTGATCTTAGTCTGGTAATCGTTCCCAGTGTAATGTGCGTATCTTTGTCTCTTCTGTAGCAATGTTATAGTAGAACGATAGTTGACAGACTGTTTAAGTTCTGTGCTGTGTTCAACAATACCTAGTTTCCACATAGTATCAATAGAATTATGTCACAACTGAATGATAATTCAAGCTGGAAAGTGTAAACTTATAGTTGCGATAGTCTAACGATAGTTCAAGCTCGTTTATTGAAGTTAGTATTTGCAATAGTACGATATAACAATAGTTGAACGAGAGTCCTCTCCTCTACGTGCGATAGTTTCTCTCTTAGCAATCGATTGTTACCTTGATGCTTATTTATGGCCAATTGAAGTCGATATATGTGTATATACTATCGAACTGCACACACACACAGGCAACTTGCTAAGCTAACGACGCATTAACTATCGATAGAAGTTCGTGCACTCGTTGTGCGATAAGTTTGTGCAACAAATTTCCAATTGTTTGGTTTATGTGCCGCATGGGGAGTTGCCAGTCGAGTGGCAAGTGGCAAGTGGCAGTGGCAGTGGCAGTGGCAACTGGCAGTCGATAGTGTTTCTGGCATGCGGTGGCATGTTCGCTGCATGTTGCATGTTGCATGCGGCAAGCGGCAAGCGCAATAAAAATGCATTTCATGCTCGGAACATGACTTGGCTCAATTTATTTTACTTTGGCGCATTTAACGACTTCGCACAGACCACGATGTCGACGACGACGACGAAGACGACGATGCCGCAGCCGCAACCGGAGACGCCGCTGCAATTGGCAGGCGCTGACTCCGCATACTCACACACACACACATGTACACGCACACAGACTGAGGCCTCTGTAATAGTGTTAGGCCACAATGAGCTCAATTTACGCCAATGATTGGCGGTGCCGCTCGGCGGGGGAGCTGCCAAGCCAGTCGCCCTTGCCACCCCCCTCGCGCCAGCAGCGAGGGCAGCTTGTAAGGTATGCCAAGCCTCAGGGTTTTCCGCTGTAGCCGAAAAACTTTCGTGCTTGCATTTGCCTATCGCCTCGTCCCCCTCCACCCCCTGCCTCGTCTGCCTGTCTGGGCGCCTCCTCTGGGTCCTAAGTAGCAAGCCGCGCCAGACGCTAAACATCGCGTGCAGACAGACGTCGACGTGGACGCTTGCCACGCCCCGTGCGCCCAAGTGCCAGCGTCGTGTCGAACAGCAGAGAATGCAGAAGAAGAGGAAGGAAAGGAGAAAGAGACAGGGAAAGAGAAAGAGAGAAAAAGAAGTCGCAGACATGAAAATTGCACTGCACACGGCACAATCGGCGCACAGACGACTTCTTGCCACATATCTTGCCTGCAGCTCCGCCTAGACTTGACACACCTCCCCCCCCCACTTCCTTCCTTGCCTCGCCTCAGCTAGAGCCAAACAAGAAACTACAAGCAAGCCATATATAAAAATCAACTGACATGTCTATGGGCTGTGGAGAGCGTTAGCGACGTGTCTGGCGGGTAATGGGAGGGAGGGAGGCAGGGGGGAGTGTGTGTGTGTATACGTGTGTGTGTTTGTGGAGAAGAGGTAGAGGGATCGGCATCGGGTGTGTTGCAGTGGTTGTTAAGGTTTGCGGAAGTCGCCCCTTGGGCTCGCTGGCCAAGCAAGTTTACTTGTTACACGTAACAAGCGCAGCATTCTATTCTTAAGCGAGCACCCTCAACAACAACTCCCTGCTCCCCCTTCCCCCGTTCTCTTTCCTTGCTGTCTGCTACCTGCTCCGCTCTCCTCCTGCTGTGAACGTTGAATATACTATTAAAGGCAATCAGAAGTTGCGATTGCAACTTTATGGCCAACGCCAGCGGACATTTTAATTGTGATTTGTGTTAGAGAGAGAAAGAGAGTGAAGGAGAGAGAGATAGGGAGAGAGAGAGAAAGAGGGCGAATGAATCTGGTAATAGTTCAAAGTTTCCCCGACAGCTTCGCCACAGTGTTGTCCGTTCTGCTATTGTTGAATCTTCTCCAATTGCCGTTGAATACTAATTGAGGCAGCTGTCGGACAAGGCTTGTTCAAGACAATGGCACAAGCAAATAACAACAATAACAAGCATAAGAAGAAGGAGTGCGAGATGGAGACAGCAATAACAATGAAGACTGAATGCCTGCAGTCGACAAGCAGCGACTGCGATTGCCGTTCATTATGAAATGATTTGTTATTCAACGCCAGTTGCAGCCTGCAAGAACTGCTAAGGGAGTTGCCACCCAATGTTGACCCCAGCAAGGGAGATGGGTAGAGAGCAAGGGAGAGAGGGGAAGGAAGGGGAAATAATGTTGTGTTTAATACTAATATGTTACTCTATTTATGCATTGATTTCTTTTTGGTTTAAAAGGAATCTATGCTCTTGAATTTATATTGTTTAAAGAAGTGTTTCCTCTTTTAATAGGAGCCCAACAAACTTTGATCTGTGGTGTCCTTAATGTGATCACAAGTTCTCTCTCTCTCTCTCTCTCACTTTATATACAACTCCGTAACCCTTAATGAATGTTATCAGATCATCTTCTTCTGCTTCACCTTCTCCTTTGGTTCTTCACTCAGCCTGCTTAGCATATAAATTAGCAATTAGCTGATTATCTCTTAATCACAATAATTGCCAACATTCAGGACCAACAACAGCACAGACTTGTCATGTAAATTGATAAACAATGCCGCATCCTCGACTCGAGTTGAGGCGCCTCGTCTTGGCGCAAGAAACAAACCCAAACAATCCCCAACAATTCTGAACAATCCGAGCAATCCAATTGCTGTTGCTGTTGCTGCCGCCTCCCATTGTTGTGGCCTGAGAGAACATGAATGTGTGGCCAACAAGTTGGCTAACAAACAGAGAGCGAGAGAGTGAGAGAGAGAGAGAGAGAAAGAAAGAGAGAGAGAAGTGTTGGCGTCTTAGCAGAAAACTTGAGTAGCAAGCGAGAGCCGCGTGCCGAATGGGGAATTACCCTGTAATTGAACTAACGCGTTGATCGAACGTGCTGAAATTAAGAAGACATACAGAAGAAGGAATATACTAAAGATCCAACTGGATATATATGTTATATATATAGGTATTATAGTATATTATAGTATTATTGATAGATATGTTTTTATTAGCAAGCTACTACAAGATAACGACAGAACTTGCCTATCACAACTGTCAACTCTAGCCGTCTCTCTCCCTCTCCTTCTCCTTCCCTCTCACTCGCACGCTGTCACACGCTGATAGGGTATGCTGTGCAGTCAACAACAACAACAACAGCAAGCAGAAGAAAAGCCATTTGCTATTATGATAATTATTTTGAAAGGCTTTGCACGAGTTTTTGAACACAAAAGGGATTTAAATTACGCCGCTAAGCGGTTTATGCAGCAGAAGCAGCAACAACAACAACAACAACAGCACAAAGTTAAGAGCCAACGAATTGCCGTCATCTTAGCAAAGGCAGAGGCGTGGCTAAGGCAGTGAGAGTGAGGGGGAAGGGAGGCAGGAGAGGGTGATGAGCTTCAGAGAACTCATCAGCAGCCGAGCATCGCATTTTGAGATAAACATGAAGCGCACCTAATGCCAGTGTGTGTGTGTGTACCCGCAGCCAAGTCAGGCTGCTCATATGTATGTCTGCATGTGTGTGCGTGCTGTGTGTGTGTGCATGTGCTGTTGACTTTGGATAATGTCGTTTGTAGCCTGCCGCCTCTGCCGCTGCCTGCGTTTGTTGTTTGTTTGTTTGTTTATTTGACTGATTGTCTGCCATTTTGTCTGATTGTGCGCCTATTAGTATACAAATGAATGAATAAGTGCGCACACACGCACGCACACGCACACACACACGCATAGAGAGAGAGAGAGAGGGAGAGAGGGAGAGAGAAGGCGTCACAATCTTTCTCGTTTTCATTTTCGTTGATTGAATGTGCCGAGCCAAAGCCACAGCCAGGGGAGCAAGAGAAAGGCAGCTTAGATTAGGTGGGCAAGAAGGGGAAGAAGAGGTAGAGAGGAGAAGCGTTGCAAGGCGCCGCGTGCCGCATGCCGCACACAATTGACAAACGGGATTATTGTGCTTTAAGCCTTTAAGTCTTTGTTAGACAATTTGGCGTGCAGAGCAAAAAAGAAGCCAGTAGACAGAGAGAGAGAGAGAGAGAGAGAAAGAGAGAGAGAGAGAGACAGAGAGAGGGAGTGAAAGTTTGTGTAAGCAATGCACAACATGCAGATACCCTGGAAAACAAGCAGAAGAGTACAGGCAGTGGCAGCTTGTGCCTCTGTCTGCCTGCCTACAGGGTATCTCTAGTGTGGCATGCCTTGATGTCTGCCAGTGCTTTTAATTGTTGTAATGCGATTTCATTCAGCTCAGTCCGCTGCCAGCTGTCTGCAATCTGCTGCCTGCTGCCTCGTCAGTCCAACAGTTTACATTATCCGTCCGTTTGTCCGCCTTACTGTCCGTGCCTTGTCCGTCCGTCAGTCCATCAATCCCTTGCTATACATCAGTGCTGGCAATTTCATGGTCGCCTCCATTGTTCGGCCTGCTTCGCTCTGAACAGCTTGTTGCAACTGCTTGCCCCACGGCTTGCCCACTTGCCTCCCCTTGTGGCATTAGCGGATTTGCTCAGCTAATGCAATTGTTACTGCGCTTAAATCGAACCTACACAGTCTTTCTTTTCCCCTCTCTCAATTCCCTTACCTGCCCCTTCTACTCCTCCTCCCCCACTGACACAAGTCGAGCAATTAATTCGCAACTGACAAATCGACTCAGCACTCAGCGAGGCGGCAAATTTGACAGCTTTGTGCATGCCCAATGAGGGCATATTTAATTCTGATTGATTCGAACGTGACTACTTAACGACCTTTGACCTCGACAAGTGAATGAGTCAATCAAGAGTTGCGACAAGCTTATCCCTTAGCCGACTGACTGACTGTGTTACTTATGTGATTTGCAGCAGTGGATGATGGGAGAAGTGTTTAAAGAAGAATTCTCTTGCAGTTATTGTGAGTTAATTCAGATAAAGCAAGTTTTGAAGTACACTTTGTGGGGTCTGCCACGCCTCCTTATGCTCGTTACATATATTTAATGTTTGTCTCTTCTTTTCTAACCTCAACTCTTACAGACTTTCTAATCTATTATATAAAATTCATTTCTATAATAGCTCACGCTTTCCATCTCTGTAATTGAGCTTCCTCTCTCTCTGGATAAGCAAATCAATTTAGCTTGAATATTTCGCAGGCCTGTAATACGTTCAATTTGGGGCAATAAAATGGCACAATGCGAGTGCTTACACGGGTACTTACACGAGTACTCACACGAGCACTCACACCAGTATTCACACTCATTCACTCAACGTTTGCCTCGTCAATTGCAGCTCGACTTCAATGAGCTCTTATCGCCTCCACTTGACTGAAATCAACGTGTAAACAAACCAATTGACCAAGTCAACTGCTGACCATTGTATCTCTACTCAACTGTTGTTGTTGTCATTGTTGTTGTCAGACATAAAGAGCAATCTACAGTTGCATATGTCCAGCTGTAATCGCATGGATCTATTTTGAATTCAAATTGCGGCTTGATGAAATGTCAAATTGATGTTTGAAACGCAGTTTGGAAAGCTCCCAAAGAACTCGTAAACAGTGCGCACAAATTGTTAATTGACACTCGACTATAACGACAACTTGCCTGACCGAAGCAGCAAGCAACTCAGCTCCGTCTTCAGCTGATTTTCCAATTAGCCCAAGTCGAGTCGACTTTGATGGGGGGTTGCCGCAGTAAACGTGTTTCATCTTGTCCGTAATTGAGGGATGGATCATTAGTGCCGAGCAGCTTAACTGCTCAACTGCTCAACGTTTTAATGGGCCAGCCAGCCCGGCAACTAGCAGACGGAATGGTCATATTACTTACCATTATGTTATGGCCACAGTTGGCACACAGATTTCATTTTACGCCCTTTCAATCAGCTTACTAGTTCTATCAACTATTCTGCCTCCCTCTCCCTGTCTTTGTGTGCTCTTCTCTGTTGCTTAGTCTTGTTTAAGTCCCAGCAAATCAATCTCAATTAGGATTTGAGTAAATGCTACACACACACACAGAGAGAGAGAGAGTCACACTCGCATGTGGCACATTCAATTCATTATTCATTATGAGTTCTCTGTCCCTGTGTGAGAGAGACTGGGAAACCTTTTGCTAATGAATTGCGTATAATTTACCAATTTCACTTTGACTACAGCACAATGCGAATTTGGCAGAACACGAACATTTAAATCAGCTTAGTTTTGGCTATTTAAAGTTGCCTTTATTTAAAGTTCTTAATTCTGTTCAGATATTGTACAAATTCTATTGAAAGCATCTTGAAAATGGAATTGGAATGGGAGAAATTAAGTTTGTGCAGGCAAATAATAATAATAATAAATAAAATAAACTTATGCACTCTTAACCAACTCTAATTTTGAAACAGAAAACAATCAAAGAATTTTTATATTGTTTTCTAGTGCAACTTTGTCTTTTTGCAGTATATTAATCTGTTAATTAAAGTGCTGTACTTGTTCAATTCCACAGCTTGTTGACTTGACTCAGCTCTCTTAAGGTGCTCATGCCTTACACTGTTTTACAATGTCTAGCACTGCCTTACACTGTCTTACACTGTCTTACACTGTCTTTCAGCTGAGCTGCCTTGGAGTTGTCTCTACCTGCGTAGCTTTATCTGCTTCAGCTTCTTCTGCTTCTTCGCGGCGGCACTTGGCACACATCATTTAATTGTCTGCCCAATTGTGCAGTTATTCAATTGATCAATTCAATTGTGCAATTGCTCAATGGCGCAATTCGCTTAATTCGCTTATTCGCAACGCATTCAATTTGCGGCAATTTTATTTGGCACTTGTCAGACACGACTCGCTTCGCCTTTGACATAAATTGCATTTCCCTTTCTCCATTTCCCCCATTTCCACTTCCATTTCCATGTGCAGCAGTTGCAGCTGCATTTGAATTTGCATTTGAATTTGAATTTGCATTTGCATTTAAATGCATTTACAGCCAGAACACAGGCGCGGAAACGGGCAGGGGGAAGCAGGGGGAGAGGGGGAAATAGGTTGAACTGTGTAAAGTCATTTATCAGGCGAATATATCAAATAAATTAGTTAAATATTATGTTATCAAATTAAGTGCGCACGCCCAACAGCAGTCAGACACGCACGCACGCACACACAGCCAGCGGAGAGTGGTGAGCTGGGGGCGGGGGGCGTGGCTGGCCTGGACTGGCATATGCTTCGCAATGTCAGCATAAATTTCACTCAACATTTGATATGACAACAATAAAGTCAAGCGGCCAGCCGAAGCGCATACGCTTTCATTCCCATTCACATGCACATTCACTTACACATTCACATCATACTCACATCACATTCACTCCTTCTCTCTTTCTCTCTCTCTATCTCGCTGCCACTGACAATCTCAAGTCTTGCCCCATTCAAATCCAAATTACGAGAGCAAACCAAAACCGGCAAATTGTCAGCGCCAAACTCGACGAGTTTAGCAGCACCCCGCTCCAGTCCTGCCCCTGCCACAGCCCCCTTTTCCTGCTGGTGGGTTCGTTGCAAGTGCAGTTCAAAATGCTAATCACCACACATGACGTTTATTGTCTGTGAAACAATTGGAATCAGACAACACGCTCAAATTCCTATGAATTGTATTACGTGCTTACGCGGTCGAGACGGACGGACAGACAGGCCACCCCCTGCTCCTGCCTGTCCCCTCTGTGCCACTGACTGGCAGTTGATAAGTGAGAAGCAGCTTAACTAATGTTTTTGTTCATCTGCATTTGCAAACCCAACATAAGCCGCAACTTAGCAACGGAGGCAACAGAGTCAGCATGGCAAGCGAGAGCACACACACATGCATACAACTTATGTACATATTTATGTGTGTGTGTGCCAGCTTGAATGTATTTCAAGCAATTTGTAAACATTTTTGAAATTACTTTTTTTTGGGAAACATTTTTGAAATATATTGTTAGCACTTGACTTTGTTGATATTTTATGGTATTATGTGCATATAAAGTCAATATGTATGCTGCACAAATAATAAATATATAGTTAATATTTTATATAGCATTTCCTCTAATTTATTTTATTTATTATATTTTTTAAGTCTACTATTTTATATAGCATTATAATGCTGTTTATTTAGTGTTGCAAAAAATATTGCATACTTTTTTGGGCTGCTTGAAAAAACAAACTTCTGCTTGTTTCCAACTGAATTAGTGAACATCTAAATGTTTTCTTGGCATGTCTCCCTGGAACTCTACTACTGCTTCACTGTGTGACTCTCTCTCACTATCTCCCTCTCTCTCTGGGCCATTTGCTGGCCAGCTAAACATTTGGCTTGGCGGCAGGCGGACATAACTCAGTTGTAACAGGAACAGGACACATACACACAGGAAATGAGTATAGCTATGTTAAACAGAAATACACAAACACGCTTGCACTGCTTGTGGCTTTGCGTGGAGTCAGCCTGATAGATTGCCTGACCAGTGCAAACACGCACACACACACACACATGCACAGTTATTTGTTTTAATAAACACATAGAACAGCTTTATATATATGTGCGTATATCATGGTGAGTTAGCAGATATGAAGCAATCAATGTCAGCTGCAAATGAGAAACAAATATACAAAAGCAAAGGAAATTAAAAAGTGCCAGTGAGTTGAGTTGAGCTGCAACTAACAATATTAACGTGTATTTTGAGTGAATGTTGTGGGAGAGTGGGAAAGAGAGAAAGAGGGAGAAATGAAGAAGAGAACTTGGCTACAGTTTAAGAGCTTTAAACGTAGAGTCTCCCTAGTAAGAAAAACTTGTATAACTTTCAGAAGAACTTAACAAAAAAACTACTAAGCATATATTCGTAAAGACCTTACAACTTTAACATGCAGTCTATGAGGTGCCTTTGCTTTGGCATTTGCTCAGCAGACACACACACACACATTTTAAGAATCCCTGCAGAGCCCACTTTGCGCTTTCAAGGAACCTACTTTAGCTGAGCCAAGACTCCCCATCAACATCATCAACACAGTGCATAGATCAAAGACCTAATCAACCTTTGACTTCTGCTTACCCTCCTCCCACCTCCCTCCCTCCCTCTTTGTGCTGACAATCAGATTGCGTGCATTCTGCCGAGTTGCTGAGCGCAGCAAATTAGCATGAGGCAGGCACAGGCAAAGAGCGAGCGAGGGAGAAGGCAGCAAGACAGCAAGACAACAGAGCAAGTAACTAAACAAGCAACAACAGCAACAGCAACAATAACAACAACATGTGTTGCCTGTCACTCGAGCGTCGCGTTGCCGTTGTGGAGTGTGTCACATTAAACGATACGCAACACTTGACACCAAAATGCAGCAAAGCAAAACAGTAACCTAACCGAAAGTTGTGCTACAACCACTCACACACACACACACATACATATACACGCACTTGCACACGTGCTCGTAAAAAAGGAAAAATAATGTTGTTGTAGAGCGCAAAGAAGAGAATTGCCCTGGGGGAAGTCTACTTTATGTGCCTTATTAATGAGTCGTTAGCTGTAGTTGCTGTTGTTCTTGCTGTAGTTGTTGTTGTTGTTATGCTGGCAGTTGCATTTGTTAGCAGAGAGTAGAGGAAAGAATGAAAGGGGAGGGGGGTGTTGAAAATCAATAGAATGCTGCCGCAGCTGCGCCCGCAAAGTATGCAATGAAATTGGGCAAATGAATTTAAATGATGCCGCCACGCGTTGCGTATACGCAATGTTGGCCAAGCAGCGCGCAGTCAACTGTGAACAGGCAAGAGGCAGGACAGGGGAGACATATGTGCATGTGTACGTGTGTGTGTGTGTGTGTGTGAGCATATGCAATACTTCTTGCTGAGCGAAGTGAAAGAAATCTAAGAAAGCAAACGAAAGTTTATTTCAAGTTGCCCCTCCCTTGCCAGCACATCAAAGGGTGGTAAAGAGGGGGGGGGGGTATAAAGTGACAGGCAAGTGCAGGCAGTAAGCAGCAGTCGCTGGCACAGCCAAAAGAAAAACAAACAAGCGCATAAAGCAAAGGCCAAGACAAACAACAGGAAGACAAAATCAAGTAGCAGGCAGAGAGGAAGAGAGAAGGAGATACAGCGAAGGAAGGAGGGAAAAGGAGAAAGAAGTAGAAGGCAAATGGGAACTCTAAAAAATGAAAGATATGTACCGAGTGTGTGTGCGAGGATTTGAATTGCCTGAGCTGCTGCATTTGAACTTGTAACCTCGGCGAGTCAAAAGGTGAAAGGAAGCGGATGTACTGGAAAAGAGACAGAGAGAGGAGGTGAAAGGGGAGAGGGGAGCCAGCATGCCGAATGCCAAAACGTGCTCAAGTTCATATGCCGAGAGAGCCAGACAGCGCCGTCAGTCAGTCAAAGTGCCGACAGCTGCAGGCAGTGAGAACAACAAAAACTGAGTTCCCATTTCCTTGCAGATCATGTGGATGAGAATGTGGATCCGCTGTCAACGCAGCAGGCCATCATGATGATGTGCTCGCACCCGACTCAACTCTCCTCATTTCATTCATTCAAATTCAATGTAATCAGTTGGAATAGTATAGAACATTTTTGGGATACACAGAAAAATAGTGGAAAACATTTATTTGAGGAACAGCAAAAACAAAAACAACAGAAACTAAATTAACAATGGCAAACGTGAAGCCACGAGTAACCACCACCAAGTTCAAGTCGGGCATACAGCACCCCACTGCACGTAGCGTACAGAGTAAGGCTAAGCCGCAGACTCCCCACGCTGTGGGCCAGTCCCTCAGTAGGTCGCCCAAGCAGAAGAAGTCCATGCAATCAAAGAAGCCAACACAGGCGCCCAGACGATCGACGCTGATGAGCACCGCCCTGATGCCGATAATGCGGTCCAGAACACGCACAGTACGAGCAGCAAAGAGCAAAGGTAAAATCAGGACAGACAAAACCAAATCCAAGTCCAAGAATCTGACCACCAAAGGTCCCACAAAGAAGACCAAGAGCACAGCGATCTCCAAATCCAACAAGGCTAAGGCCAAGTCCAAGACAAGAGGCGACGATGTGCTCAAGTCGCGGGCATTTGGCGGCGGAGATGTTGCTGTCAGGCAAATGAAATCACCGAAGAAGCTGAGCAAAGTGAAGCGAAGTTCCTTGGTGGGCAAGGAAGTGTACCTCGACAGGAAGGTGGTGGATTTGCGCAGGAAGCGCAATCGCTTAGCTGCTGGCATTGAACAGATCACAACCATCAATACAGCAAACAACCCGTACAACATCAATGCCAGCAAAAATATCCTGGCCAATGGCAACTACAATTACGACTACAACAATTACAGTAACTATAACAATTACAACAACTACAACTACAATGGCAACAACATACGCAGCGCCCCAGCCCCCAATGGCGTCGCTGCTGCTGCTGCTACAGGCGTTGCTGCTGGCATCAATGCTGCTGATCCGAAATCGACAATGGATCTGGAGGTGCCACTGACCACACGCTTGCCCATCATCGACTTCATCTCCACCGACGAGTTCGCTCGCATGGCCGAATGCAGGAACTTGCGCTCCAAGTACTAAGCTTCTCCTCCACCACCACTGTGATCGGTGACAGCTGACGTGTCTTGCCTGGCTTTGTCTCAACCCACCACCCGCCCACCCCCTCGCTTGACCACTACGCAGATGCACTTATAACTTATATTCATTGTAGTTTCGTAGATTCTCGAGCTCTTTGTATTGTAACTTCGTAGTTAAGGAAATAAAACAGTAATGTGTGTAAGCACAGAACGAGTTGGGACTCGCCAGCAAGAAGAATCGAGTAACTGTGTCTTTTTTCCAAATGAGTAGTGGGAAGCAGAGGTGGAAGGGTGAGTGACGAGAGAAACTATTCAAGAGCAGTAGCAAGTAACGAGTAGAACTCATCAAACTAGAAATTGAAGATTAGCGAGTAACGAGTGGAGAATAATTTAAAAATAGAGTAATTGGCATTAAGTGGGACAGACTAAACTTGGGTAGAGCAATTTAAATAAAAGGTTATAGGGAAGTAACGAGTAAATAAAAGTAACGAGTAGATACAAGTAGCGAGTAGGGCAATGAAAGTAAGATACAGAAAGCTAGGGTACAGCAATTTCAAGTAAAGGAAATAGAGAAGTAACGAGTAGTTAAAAGTAACGAGTAGATACAACTAGCGAGTAGAGCAATGAAAACAAACGTATTTCAGATTTATGGGTATAACGATGGACAGTAAATAAGGAGTATAATTTCTGCTCTAAAATAAAACGAGCAATAGAAAAGTAACGAGAAAGCCACATAAGGAAATTAATGGGAAGAAATTAAAAAGGGAAAGAAGTTAAAAAGACACGAATGGGAACACCTCAGTAAACTTGCTTTAAATAAAGTAATAAAACAAGTAAGTGAATAGTAACGAGAAGGTCATCAGTTAGAATATGTAAAGAAGGAAAATTGACAAAACTAAAGAATAGTAGAGCAAACAAAAGCTGTAGTGAGAGAAGTATTGCAATAACAATCAACGAAATCTAACTAGTACCAATAACTAACGAGATCAAAAGTAGAACCTTACCAACTGTAGCTTGAATTCAAGCCAAGCCAAAATTCGATTAAGAAGAATCCATTAAATGGAATCACAGCAAATGTAAATTAAGAAATAACGAGTAAATCACAGCGAGTAACAAACTATTACCCCTCCCTTCCCCTCAGAGGGAAAATATATCTCATACTCAGCGATCTGTTCAAATTACCAACGCGAAAGGGAAATGGGGTAGACGAAGGGGACTGAAGGGGAAAGGGATGTGGGCAGAGCATTTCGAATTAAGTTGAAGAAAATGTGGTAATAGGAAGGCAAAGCCAAAGAAGAAGCAGGAGACGAAGACGGAGACGAAGACTGCGACTAACAGAACTTTTGCGCAAATTATCTGCGTCGCGTTTATTTCGCGCAAACAAATCGCAAAAGTTTTGCAGACCGACTGCGCGACCCTGCGTCGACCCCAAACGCGACTTGACTTTGGCCAACTCGCCTGCCCCCTTAACGCTTTACCCCCTCCTTGCTCATTCCTCAGAACAGAGCGGAACGGAACAAAATGAAACGCTGTGTGTTTCTGGCCTGATCCGCTGCTGCTGCTGGCCTCGACAACTGGCATGACATGCTGCTCCTCGCTGTGGTGGATAAGGGGGTGTGTGGTGGGCTTCGACGTAGGGTGTGTGGTGGGTTGGGGTATTTAAAAGTTTTGCCGCTTTGCCGGCACAAAAGTTTGACTGTAAAATCGCAGCTCGCAACTCGCAGCGCGGGCATCTTGCAGCAATTTACGGCCTGTTCCTTCTGGCCTTTGCCAACAGAATCAGAACAACTTCAAATGGAGTCGGAGTCGGAGTCGGCAAGTCGGGGAGTGGCAGAGGCAAACGTAGACGCTGGCAATTGAAGCAGCGCGACGTGGAATGCGGCACGAACTTGTTGTTGTTGTTGTGCTTCTTCTTCTTCTTGCAACGAGACTTTTTCGGCTTGTTTTCATTTTGCGCTGGAGGATTTGCATTTGCTGCAAAGGAGCCAAAATGAAGAAGGCGCCGAGGGGACAAGCCAGCAGGCACAAGGAATGAGAAACGGTGAGGGAGCCAGGGGTAACGGGGGGGAATGGGGTACAAGGCATGAGGACGGCTGCGGCTTTTAACCGCAAACCAAACGGAAATTGAGATTCATTTAATTCATTGTGCGCTAGACGTCTGCCAAGGGAAGCAAGGGAGCGCAATGGGGGCGTGGCTGTAGGGTTAAGCGGTGTGTGCGATGCTTCGTTGACAGCTTTGGGGGCCATGGCATAATCAGCAACAACAACAACAACAACAGCAGCAGCAGCAACAGCAAGAACATTTGAACGTCAGCAACCTTTAAATGACTGCGATGTCGTCGCAAGGCAACGCCTTGCTAATATTTATGCTGCCCCTAAAATCGAGTGGCGAGGCCGAAGGGAATCAGCCAAGTCGCAGTGGGCAGGCCCGAGATTGGGGCAGAGGCTGGGCGGGGCTAGGCAAGAGCACTTCTACTTGGCCGCTGGAAATACTTTGATTGCCCTCAAGTTGGTCGAGCGAGACAGACAGAAGAGCAGAGCACAAGAGAGAGAGGGAGAGAAGAAAGTTGGAGAGTGGTAGACGGAAAGAGACGTAGAGAGTGGAAGTGGGGAAGAGACTTGAAGAGTGGGAATGGCATATCTTGCATCGCTTTTCGATTGCAAAAGCCTCAGCAACAAAGTCGAGTGCCCACGACAAGCACTGCTCGAGTTGCTGCTTCCCCTCTTCCCCTCTTTCGCAACCTCTTCTTTCTTTTCCTTTCCTTTTTTCTTCTTCTTGACTAATGATCCAGCTGCTATATTAGCTCTCTGAACTTAGCTCAGACTCACTTATCAAATTCCTCAAATTTGTTCAACTTTCTCGATTGGGGATTATCTTTCTTCATCTTTCTTTCTTCTACACATGCATGTGTCTCTCTCTCTCTCTGTGTGCATGTGTGTGTGTCATTATTATCGTTCGCATCGAGCAATTATTTTCTACACTTTTCAAGCATTTCTCGAGAGCAATTGAAGATAATTTTATAACGTTTCGACAAAGGGAAACAACATCGAGTAGAGCGCATTGCCTTTCTCTCTATCCCTCTCTCTCCTCCTCTATCCCTCTCCCTCCCTCTCCCTCCTTCTCCCCCTCTCTCCATCCCTCTTCCAATCTACTCCTAATGAGCTCATTAACACTGTGCTCTCAATGCAGCTCAATGTTTTTCTCTCAAAAACTCTCGAGAGCACTTGCAATGCTCGCATTACGTATACGCCGCATGGCACACACACAAACACACAAACACACATGCAGTGCACATAAAAGTTCGTTGACTGCAGCCGGCAACTTAATAAATTTATTTTCTTTAGCCATTTCGGCAGAAGCAGAGGCGGGCGGGGGTACAGGGGGCAGAGGGCAATGGGCAATGGGTGGCATCCGCTTCCGGCTGGCTGCGCGCTTTGCCTTTGGCTGACCATGCCGACTGCAGCGTGCGAAGGGACAGAATAAGTGGGGAGGGGGGTAAAGAAGGGAACGAATTTGGTTGGTTTTCGCACGATTTCATTTCGAGTGCCGCATAAATTACGCATTGGCCAAGCTCAAAATTTGCCAATGGCTTTGGTTAAGTGTGCAAAAAAGGGAGACAGAAAGAGATGCAGAGAGAGAGAGACAGAGAGAGAGAGACAGAAAGAGAGAGGGAGACAGTGCAACAACAGACAGAAGGCAGCGACCGAAAGTTAATTATGCATGCAATGGCGGCAAAGGCGACGGCAACTGAGACATGCTTAGAGGGAGTTAAGGAAGGCAGTGGGAGAGAGAAAGAGAACGAGAGAGAGAGGAAGGGAAAGACAGTGGCGGGTAATTCAGTAGGAAGCCAGCGAATCCCCCAAGCAATTGATATGCCAATTATGCAGCACAAGTGACACTTGCAGTGCGTGTGTGTTTGTGTGTGTGTGTGTGTGTGTGTTGTCTGACCTGCTTATTGAACGTATTTCGCAATTACCTGACATAGTTACACACACTCACACACACACGCAGAGAGAGTGAGAGTGAGAGAGGGATAGACAGGGAGAGGGTGAGTGAGTGAGAGAGAGAAGCAAACTGAAACGAGGGCAACGTAACTCTGCCACCGCAACCGTGTCAAAGTTCACGGGAACAAACTTTCCATTCAATTTCTCCCTTTGCGTTCGCAGGACTTTTGTTAATTAGGCATCACACAGCTGGTAATCCTTACAAGCAGAAGGCCCTGCCTTACCCCCTTTGCCCTCCCCCCACCACTCACACAAGCAATTGACCCAGTAAAAAGTCTCTGGCAACTTTTGCTCATCGCGCACAGCTGATGATATTAAAAAACTAATGGAGCTGCCACAGTCTGCCACAAGTGCAAAATCGAAAGGCAACAAACGGAATTGGAACCCAAAAAAACACAGAAACGGAAATGAGAAACAATATGGCTACAAATGCCAAGGGGGGAGTGGTAAAGAGGGGGAGGAGGGTACAGCATGGAAGGGTAGGTGAGGGCAGGCAGAAGCAGGCGGTGCTGTCCGACTGACCTCGACCCAGTGTAACTTTATTTTTTGGCTCAGTTTTTGTATTTCTTTTCTCGCCATGTGGGTGTAGCTGCATGTGTGTGTGTGCAAGTGTGTGTGGTGTGTGTGTGTGCTGGCTGATGGCTCGGTTATCGCAATCGCAATTGGTATCCATTTCATTTACCGCAGGACAAATTTTTATTGCCGCCTGCGCAGCTGACCCAAAGCAGCGGCAGCAACAACAACAACAACAGCAACAACAATAATATGGCATTGTTTCAATACACACAGCCACAGATACAGCTACAAATACAAATACAAATACAGTTGCAGTTACATATAAATGCTAGATATAAAATTGCCGGAAAGTTGTTGCAATTGTCCTCATTTTCTTTCATTTAAGGACAATTTTTATTGTTGTTTTCACATTGCCCTCGTTGGCCGCTCTCTCTCTCCCTCTCTCTCTCTCTTTTGTTGTTATTGTTCAACCACTCATACACACACACACTCATAGATAGTCATGCACGCCGCACATGCATGTAAAACAAGCGCACAACAAGCGGCTCAAGTACATGCCCATTCATGTCCATCTGTCCGTCGCCCCCTTTCTTCGTGCACCTCCTCTCCCTCTGTCGTGACAGTCGTCAAGTGCATTGTGCACTTTGCCAAAAACAATTTCCATACTGTCCTCAGTCAAGGACACTTCCACGAGTGCCATCTGAATGGGCACTTCACAGTGTATAAGTGTGTGTGCAAGTCTGTGTGTGTGTGTCTGCTACACAACTCAAAAGCTTGTTTAATTATGTTGACAATTCACGACTATCAAATAATTGCATTCCTCTTGCGGTCTAATGAGGCATTCGTGCCTCGTGCCTAGTGCCACTGTACCCTCTCTTTTGGACTGCACTGTAATTAAACCCGATTGCAAGGAGAGTCCTTTATAGTTAGATGCGTGTTTTCATTGTTAATTTGCTGTTCAATTAATTAATTGCATTCTATTTGCGCTTTTTTCGCATGTGCTCTACATAATTAAATGCCATCAAACAAGCCATAAAAAGGCTAGTTTTTTGCTTGCCATTTTATTGAATTGAATTTCAACAGCAGTGAAGTTGATTTTCAATGACTCTGTTCGACCAGTGCTGCCATTTAAGCTAATTTCCCCTTGAAATATTGCAATTGCCAAAAAAAACATCGATAACTTGAATTACTGCTCATTCTTGCTATAGCATTCAGCTTCTGCTATGTTGCAAAAGAGATCGCCCGTTATACAACTTTTTGTCGCAGCAATTAGCTTCAATAGAAGAACAAAGCAATCAGCTTTTTTATTGCAGGCAACCCCAGTGATTATTATTGACAATCGATTATTGACAACAATTAGCTTAGTTTCAATGAATTGAAATTGAAATGAATTATTCTTGTAGTGTATTTTCAAGCAGCAACTAGACAGAGGGGGGGTGGCAGACAGACAAACAGACAAACATACAGACGGACAGAAGCTTGGCAGTAGAAGATATCAGCACAGGGAGAACACACTGAATTCATTAGTTTCGCTTCCATTTGTGCCATGTGTGCCTGAGTGTGTGTGTGCAGCCCCCCAAGGCACATAAATATACACATCAAGTATACGCTGCGTTGGCTCAACATAAATCTGCAGCACCAGCAGAAGCACCGAGTGGGCAACTGGACTATGAGCAAGAAATGTGTGTGTGGCTGAAATGTTTGGCTTAACACCTCAATAAGTCGAAAGCCCTCGGGCTTGTCAGGGCTGCAGCAGCGGAAGTAGACGCTCGAGTTGGTAAGGGGAAGAGGAAGAACAGAAGAACGGCCGATGGGGAATAGGAATCGGAGTTAGCCAAGCATATGCAATTGGCGCCTGCCAAGACATTGGGTAAACCACGTCCAGGTCAATGGGAAACCCCCACAGGCACGTGAAATGTGAAGAAGAAGAGACGAAAACTAAGAACAAAGCGCAGCCGAGTTGTCTGCCAGTTTGCTGCGAGTTGAGCGTTCGCCACGCGTGCCACCGCTGCAATAACTGTGAAAATATTTTTCGAAAATCGCCAAACAATGCCAATGCAACAACATCAACAACAACAGCAGCAGCAGCAACATCAACAACAGCAACAACAAAACGTTGTTTTCCGCTTAAGCACATCGTTAAGTTTGCGTCGACTTGCGCGACTCCTTGGGCTCCTTTTTATGTTGTTGCTGCTGCTGCTGCTGTTGTTTCCATCTTGTTTGTTTTGTTCTTTTACCCCGCACAGTAGCAACGCAGCAACGCGGTTGTGAGGAAACAGCATAAGTGAGTATGTTGCAAGTGCCAGAGAGCTCTAGCGAGGGAGGGGCATGCACGACCTGCGTATGCCCTTTAACTTGCACACCTTTCACCCTTAAAGACTTCTTCATTATGTGAGATTAGCAATTGCAAGTGCATTTCATCTTCAATTTCAATCTGCCTTTGCTTTGCCAATCTCTTTGCACTGTTTGTGCAGCTTTCGCTTGAGCTTATCTCCAGTCACTAAGCTTAATTAATTAACAGCGGCATTTGCATGTCATTTGCATAAATGTACAGGGTATGCAGCGGGCATGATAAGCCTCAGTTAAGGTGGCCTTGTTGAGGAACGAAACAGAAATCTAGCCATGCGTCAAAGCAAGAGGAAGCGGTCCGCGGCACACAATGCCAACAAAAACAACAATAAGGGGGGTGAGAGGGGTATGCAACACAAGCAAAACAGAAATGTGCACATGCTTGGCTGGGTGAAGTGCGCTATTTTGCACCTTTGGGGATTTTGTGTCTCTCGCAAATGCAAAACATGAAAATCCATTCGAAATCAGTCAACGCGCCAAGGCTCTCATTCAGTTAGAAGGCTGCAGACAACGCAACAAGCAACATGCCATGTGGCAGAGTGAAAAGGGGGGAGGGAGAGAGGAACACAATGGCTACTGGGCTGGGGCTGCGGCTTCATTTATGCGCCAAAAAGCAGGCAATACAAAATATTGCAGCAGCAGTTGCACTCTCTGTGTGCCTCTGTATGCGACTGTGTGTGCGTGTGTGTATCTCTGTGTGTGCCTCCATATATGCCTCTCTGTGTGTGTGCGTGTTTGCCTCTCTCTGTGTGTGTGTGTGTATTCAAGTGAAGCTTGAAGCGGAAGTGCGCCTTGATTTACTCAACTCGTTTGCTCGCTCGTTTGTTACCGCCTGCACATATTTTTACTGCTGCTGCTGTTGCTCTTCCTATCTGCCCCTCTCCCAGCCTCTTCCCCAGCCACCCTTAAATATTTATTAGCCCCCAAAAGCGTAATACTTTTTCACAGACTGCAAGTTAAAGACTTAAGCGGCGAGATCGGATCTATTTCGGGCTGGCCAAAAACAAATGGTCCGGAAATGGCAATGGCAACGAAAGCAACAAAGCATATGCAACTGAGTGCAAGCAGCACAACGAGTAGATACCCAGTGAAATACAAAGAAAAGCTAGCAAACAGGTAGATACCCTATAATCAATATAGAAAGCAGGCAAACACGCTACTGCTGTTAACAGACGAGCAGGTAACCTGCTGCAGTCGAGCACACCCACTGGCCGTGTGCTGTGCCAGGGTATGTGGAATAAAAAGTATGCAAAGGACGAAATTTGTCCATGTTTATTAAAGCATTTCTTACGCACCATTTGTTGCTCTCTGTCTCTCATCGCAATCTCCAATGGCAGACAAAAACGAGCTGGGAAATGCTTCGCTCTGCTCTGGTCTGCTTGGCTCACTCCTTGGGGTAACTGGTGACAGGACACACACAGCACACGCAGCACACACAGCACACACAGCTCATGCAGGGCAGGGCATGGGATACGAATGCAAATCAAGCTGGCTCTGTTGACTCTTGAATCCGCTTTGAAGCAGACTTAATGAAAACGCAACACACAACTTTGATACAAATGAAACTTGCCATTTTGCCTGCCAGTTGACTGTTTGCCCTCTGCCATCTGACTGCCCTTCCCCTCCTCCATCCCCTTGCTCGCCTTCTGCCTTTAGTACGAGTAGTTGCAATGGAATTTCAAATTTCATCAAAAGAAGCGACAAAAAGTTGCTGAGACAAATTCTCAAGCAGGCAACAATCTTGTGACCCCAAACGAGTCAAGTGGCCAATAATGCTTTAGCTTCAGCAGCAGCCGAGCAGCAATTAGACAGAGAATGACTGAGAGAGAGAGAGAGGGAGGAGTGGGGACAGTTTGAGTGAGAGACAGAGAGAGAGAGACAGAAAGAGAGTTATAGAGAAGGATTATAAATAACAAAATAGAGGATATGGAATAGAAAGAGACAGATAGAAGAGAGTGTACTCCATGCGAGAGAGATAAGTAGAGAGAAAAGGGGAAGGGAGAAGGAGAGAGAGAGAGAGAGGGAGTAATAGTCGTTGCTGCAATTCCAAATTGGTTGCTGTGCTGTCCACATGGCGTATACGTATACGTAATATCTACAAGTCTCTATGCATGAATGATTAGGCACATGTGTGTGTATGTGTGTGTGTGCGTGTCTCAGATAATCTGTGTAAGAAGCATAAAGTTTTCATCACTTCCTAACTCGATTTTCGTTTGAGAAACTTTCGAGCAAAGCCAAGCCCAAAACAAGTTTGTTAACCTCAACAGAACCCTCAAATAGGGTTACAAAATTGGTGTAATAATAAGCTGAAAAGCCGCGGAAATTATTTAGCAATTAGTTACAAAGTGTTGCATACTCAAAGTGCACTCAAATTTCATTCAAAGTTGTATTCACTTTGCATTCAAAGCCAAGCGGGGGAACCCAAGTCAAATTGAGGTTGCGCCTGACGTGAGTCGCGTGGGGCACGTAATGGACCCGAACGGGCAACAGCAACATTGAAGCAACTGAAACAGTCCGCGCACGTATCCTATTTAGAAGGAGGGGAGGGGAGGGCAGGGAAGGGGTCACCGGGGGGATGCTAAGTTTGGGGAAACAATCAGACATCGATCATGGCAACTGGGCGAAACAAATGGCAGCCAAGCACTTTCCCTTTCTCTCCCTCTCCATCTCAGTTTCCCTCTCTCTTTCTTCTCACATCCTTTCTCCCCTCTCTTTTGTCTGTCCTTTTCTCCACCCCTCGCTTAATTGGCAGCATAAATGTGCGGTCTGAGGGTGTGATAGCAAAGCAGGAAAGGCAAAAAGGGATTTAGGTTTTCTCTCCCTTGCAAAATCTTTGCAAAAGAAAAGAAATTAAGTAAATCGGCAAATTAATTGTTTCAGCAAACAGCAGCAGGAGCTCTGCAGAGTGTGCAGCAAGCACACACACACACACACACACAGTCGCACACTCAGGTCAATGCACGAGCGAACGTGGCGAACAAATAAGGAATCCAAAGGGAAGGAAAAAAGAAAACTCAATAAGTACTGCCACAAAACAGTCACACTAGTGCACTAATACCACACACACACACACACACACACACACACAAAGAGAGAGACAGTGAGACTACAGTGGCACACACAGATAACGACAGTGGGCGAAAATGAAGGCACAAAAGGGCTTCGCCTACGTTTTCATTTCCAATTCGTTTTCTTGATAAGCAAAACCTTCCACCCCCTTCTCTTTTCCCTCCTCCTGCCGCCTATTCTCCCTTTCTCTACTCCCTCTCTCCCTTCGAGAGTGTCTCTCATTCAATCAAACATTTGCCCAGCTCAACGAAAACAAAGTCATAGAAATTCTCCCTTCAGATATGTTTCGCCTGCTTGTCCAGCAATGTCTTCTTCTGCTTCTTTTTTTTTTGGGAGAATTAGGACAAGCACATTCACTCTGTATGGGCCACGCCCACTGCTATACACAGAACGCCTTTATTTACCCATAAATTGTTGTTTTTATGTGCTTAAGTGGCGTCGTTTACCACGCACTTTGCCCGCAAATGCCTTTGACCTCATCAGCAGCGGGCGCGTTAGTTGTGGGTGACATAGCGCAGAGCTCTTAAAGGGTATATAGGGTATGTTAATTAGTTGATAACATACTAGATATTTAGAAGAGACCCTAAGCTATGGCCCTACATATGTATTTATAGCGAATAATCTTCTTTTCAAACTAAACGAAAGTTACAAATAGAATTGCAATTGATTTTTCCTAATATATACCAAATAAACTTGATTTTGTTGCTGTATATTTTACATATATAGTATATATTTTGTATATATAGTATTGTATATATGTATATTCAAAAAGGGGTATCTGTGTGTGCAGCAGGTGGCGCTGATTCCCACTTTCCTTAGTACGTGTTTTGCGAATTGGCAAATGCTTCAATTAAATTTGATTTGTTTCCTCGCCACACCACATAGCGGCACACACACACACACCCGCACGACTGTGACATGCATGGTCAATTTGATAAGCTCAATCGTTGTGACCCTGCCTCCGCTTCGCCCCCTCAGCTCGCCTTTACCCATCATTAGTTTCGTACTTTGTGCGCTTTTTGCTCGCTGCTTGCCACAAATTTACTGCACGGCAATGCTGTCAATTGCTGTATATGTGTGTGTGTGTGTGTGCCGTCTGGGTGTCTGCATATGTATGGGAGTGATTTGATAGCCAAAAGCAGCCGCCCATCGACAGCTCAGCTGGTCTCCAATTTCGGGCTCCAATTGCGGCTCTACCTTCTGCCTTCTGTGTCGCCGTTCGTTGCCTGCAAATGACATTTTCACATCATTTGCTGATGTGGCAAATGTGTGTGCCAGTCCGAGTCCCTTTCTCTGTATGTGTGTGTGTGTGTATGTCACTTTGCGTGTGTATGTGTATGTGCCAGTATGTGTCTCGTAATAGAACTCAAATTCACTTCAGTTCGTGCTGCTGCACTGCAAAGCCGGACAAAAAATGATGTGAATATCGTCGTAGTCGCAGCGTAGCGATGCGGTCAACGGCATTCGGCAGTGAGCCCTTCGTTTGCAGCTGCCCACAGCCACTCCCCCCTACCCCCTTCCCTCTGTTGATTCATGCCTTGCCAATCGTTCCCTATGTTCGCAGAGTAGCAGCACTGTGACGTGTAGTTGGCTGCAGATTTAGATGTTTAGTCATGCTTACTTTAGTGAAATAGCAGGAGGATAGGAAACTATCGATAATATTGATAACTTGATAGTTTCAATCGAGTAATGCCAAATTCGTTAAATTACAGATTAGATATTGATCGATACTAGCGGTATTACTATCTGAGTCATACTAAAACTATCGCCCGCATTGATAACTTGATACTTTTAATCGATATATCACTAATCATCTTTTACAGATTCAATTTTGATCGTTACTAGCGATATTACTATCGGACTTTGACAACAATTATCGATAGCACTGATAACTTGACTGTGCCAATCGACTAAACGCAAACTCTCTTAATTACAGTTTGGACATTAATCGTAACTAACGATATTACTATCGGAGTGTGACTACAACTATCAATAGAATTGGTATAATAATGTGTAAAACATTATACGAGTACACAATAGCAATCGATAATCTTGTCCATCTATAGCAGCAAATGTAACTGAAACGAGTTTTGATTGAGTTAGAGTATTCAGCTATGCTTTACTCTTCATCTTCATCTAAAGTTCGCCTCCCTCATTCACTCTCCTTCTTCCTCTTCCTCCTCTCATTCGCAGCCGGTGCTGTTGGTCATTTCCGTTGTGAAATTTGGGATATCCCCACACGAGGGCTGTGCCTGGCACCTTTTGAATACACTTGTCGACGCCGAGCTGAGCCGAGGCGAGCCGGGTCCATCATAATGCCAATGAAATGAACTCCCCGACGACTGTGATTGTGCCTCGCTTGCATTGAAATGCGCTTCCTTTGAGCCTCTGTCCAGGCACTAAACGACAGCTATGTATGTGTGTGTTTGAGTGTGTGTGTGTGTGTATGTCCAGTTCCGCTCAGCTGAACACTGCATTGGGTGTGTGATGTTTGAATGCTCAGCAAGTGCAATTGCAAATTACAGCGGGGTATATAGTTTAGGAGAACTAAACAAAATAATCGATACTTTTCGATAGTTGCAGTATTGATTTTAAGTCTGTTTTATTTAAAATGCTAGAAAATACACTCACCTTGAGCCAATAGCTATCGATAGAGACCGCAAGATATGTTATCGATAGTTATCGATAGCTGTTTTTCTGTTTTCTAGTCAAATTGACATCGGTTAAGTGCCTGCTTACATTTTTTAATATTTTAGGACACCTTATAAAAAGTTATCGATAGTTATCGATAACTGTATTTCTGTTTTCTAGTCAAATTGACACCGAGTGTTTGCTCACATTTTTTACTATTTTAGGCTACGTTATGAAAAGTTATCGATAGTTATCGATAACTGAAATATCACAAAATAGTTCATTTAACATTGCCTGACTCTCTTTGTATAATGCAACTTAGTGTTTAAGTAAGAAACATCTATCGTCATCCAGTTGTATTGCTTTTTTACGGTATCTCTCAGTCGCACACCTCAATGCAACTAATCTTCGTGTCTGTAGTTTGTTTGTTCACGTTCTTTGGCTGCACTTTTCATTTTAACTGTGGCTATGGTCATGCCCCAAAGCGCACACACACACTTACAGTTACACAGACACACACACATGCACACACACACACACACACTGGGCATATGCATGAGACTGTTAAATCTGCTGCAAATCATTTAATATTTGCTCTTCGGCTGATTCGGCACTTTTCCGTTGGCATTGCGAGTGATTTTCAAAATCATTTCCCGTCTTTGCCCACACACAGAAACACACACGCACACAAAGTTTCTATGCGCGTCTCGTTTTTCGGCTTTGACATCCGTTTTCCCGTCCCTTTCCCCCTAAGGGCTCCTTCCGTCTTTGGCTTTCCCGTTCGTCTTTATCGCCTGCGTCATCGTCTTGTTGCATTTCGAGCGTAAGTTTTCGCTTCTTTTGCTTCTGCTTTGCCGTTTTTTGTTTTGTTTCACATTTTTCTTTTATTTCCCTGTTTTTCTTTTCTTTTCTGTTTTTGGCTAATGCATTTTTCGTTGCTGTCGTCAGCGACCACGCCTCCCTTTGGGGCTGCTCCTGCTGCCCTTCTGAGATGAGAGGCGTGTGCGAGGTGTGACAGGGCGTGCATGGGAATGAGGTCTCAGGCAGAAGGGTGAAGGGTTGGGCAGGGGATGGGGTAGGTAGGGGGTAGCTAGGGGGGGAAGTGCGCTCTTGCTGTCGCTGTCGCTGCTGCTGATGGATATTTGGTCGTTATTGTGACCCCTTTGGCTGCTGCTGCCTTTGCCCTCTTGCCATTCCTTAACCCCTTCTAGCTGCTGTTGCTGTTGTTCATCTTCTTCTTCTCCTGATGCTGTACTTAAAATATCGTTTCTTTTGCTGACGCAGCGCTTAAATGGTTCCTTCTCTTGTTGCTGTTGTTGTTGTTGCTGCTGTTGTTGTTGTGCGCTCCTCTTGTTGCTCGTTAACATTTTGAGGCATTGCGTATCGTTTTCGGGAGTTTTTTTTAGCAACTTTCATCTGTTTTATTCATCAACTTCATCCGCTAAACATTCTTTCGTCTCTCTCTCTTACACACTCTGTCGCCTCACTTTGTTTTTCTCCTTCTATCGCTGCCCTTCTCTTTTGTTTTGGCTTTCGTTGCTGTCCTTGCAATCTGTTCGCTTATTATAATTCCTTATGCTTTGTTCTAATTCAGCGATTGTTATGCAATCTACGAGATTAGCCTTGTTTAGCCTGACAACGATACGTGCTATCTCTTTCCTTCTTTATGCTGCTCACTCTTTCCTTTCCTTTCCCTTTCCTTTTTCCTCTCCTCCTCTCCCTTTAGCCATTACTTGCTTTCGCCTTCAGTGCATTATTTTTGCTAAGCCAATTTGAATTGTCGTGCGATTTCTACTTCAGTTCTTCTTTCTCTTTGTCAGTCTTTGTCTCGTACAGTCTCTTCACTTTCGCTGGTTCTTCATATCTTCAACCTTCTTTAAATTTTCTCCAATCTCTCTCTCTTCTTTACACTTTGTAATGTCTGTTTAACTCTCTTCTGCCTTCTGTTTCTTTTCTTGATCTCTTTCTAGCCTTTCTTGCCTCTCTAATTTTCTCTTTTATTCATTATCCTTTTCCTTATTCTTCAACTTGCTTACCCTATTCTTTCACGGTCTCTCTCACTCTTTTTCTTTCTTCTCCTTCTCTATTCTTCCGATTTATTTTCCAACTTTTGCACAAAACTTTACACAAATTGATTTTTTTTTTCGCTTTAACAAAAAAATTTCAATTTTAATTTGAAGACAAGTTTTGCTCACCCCCTCTCCCTCTCTCTGTCTTTCTTCTTCAGTTGTCGCTGTCTTTCTCTGTTTCTTGCATCTCTTGGTTCACATACTCGTGTATTCCACTTCAATTGTCCTCGGGCAATGCAAGAAACTTTAAGCCATAACTTTTGGCCACGCCTACCGCCAGCTGCTTACATTATGCCAAGTCGCAGTGCCTGCACCCCCTACTCTTCCCATCCCTCTCTCTCTATATCTTTCTGTCTCTGTCTTGCTTGCTGACCAGTGTCCCTGTCGACATATTAATCTTGGCCAAGTTGAAAGCAAAACACTTGCGCCCACTTCTTCTGTTCTTTCGCTGACGCCCCCTCTTGCCACTCCCCCACCCCCTCTCGCCACTCTCTTTCCTCTTTGTTGTTGTTGTTGTTATTGTTGTTGTTGGCCACAGCTGCCAAGAGTGCGACAAAAGTCCAACTGGCCTCGTCTTGCCTCAAGTGCCCAATGGCGCCTGTCAACGGCCACCAAATGCCAGCCAACTTTGGCTAGCAACAGCAACAACAACAACAACAACAACAATTGGAGCATCATTTGTTGTTTCTGTTGTTGTTGTTGCTGTTGTCGCCGTCGGTCGCTGCTGTCTTAGCGCTTAAGTGGACCGGCATTAAGCTATTAGCATAATTTTTCTGCATTATCATTACGACGAGAGGAAACACACAATTTCTATAGTATGAAACCCTAAAAGGGCAAGCCAAGCCCGACCAGCTGCATACCCTGTAGACAGCGTGCATGCCTACCAGTACCTATATACCTTCTTCAAGGGTATTTGCAAGTAGAGCAATCGAAATGTTTCTTTCTTACCCGAGAAGATGAAAAAACCAAACTGATTTTTTGGCTACTTTTCCCTGTTGGGTCAAGCAGCGGGAAACTGCACTCACCTGCAATGGAAAAAGAATTGAAGAAAAACATGTTAAAAAGAAACAGACATAGCATGGTAAGAGAGGTACAAGGAGAGTGTGGGGGAGGAGGGGGGGGGGGGCAGATAAGAAGAGATTTCTTTTACTTATTTAGGTTTTGCTCAGTTTTAATGTACTTTAGTTTGGGCAACAGCAACAACAGCAACAAAAGCCACCCGCAGGCAGGGGATTTGAGTCAGTTAGTACTTAGTTTTGCCAAAAGTAGCTGAGAAAGAGATGGAAACAGAGAGAGAGAGAGAAGGAGAGGGAGACAGTGGCAGCTACATGTGCATGTTCGGCTAATGTTCAGGCAGGCCGCAAAAACTAAATGATTCAAGTAAGAGATTAACGCGCAGCTGGAGCATGTGTGAGAGCGAGACAGGCAGAGTGACGTAGAGCATGAGAGAGTGCGACAGCAGGCTAGATAAGGGCAGAGCTTTAAAAAGTATGCTGCGATTATTTTTACTGAAAGCGAAGTTCTCAAAGTGTTTTACAATACGATAAGAGCAAAGAAAATCAGAAAGAAAGGTTTGCTTTGGCATGCCGAAAGTTCTATACCCTGCAGGTTCTATATCCTCGGATTCTTACTATATATATAATGGTGCAGAATTAAAGAATTTTGTGTAAAGCTTTGATTGACACTGATATGCTTAGGTTTTTCCAAATTCAAAACTGATATACAAACAAAAAACCCATTTTGGGGGATTATTTCCATGACAGCTATATGATATAGTGGTCGGATTCTAATGAAATTTCACAAGCACATTATATATTTAGAAAACAATCTATGTCTTAAATTTCGTAGCAATATCTTGAAAAATAACAAAAATCGGCCTATAGTTTGTATGGCAGCTATACGATATATCCATCCTACCCGGCTCATTCTGACTTATTAACAGCGTGCAGCAGTAAGAAGCCTGTGTGTCAAGTTTCATCTATATAGCTCTAAAACTGAGAGACTAGTATGCATTGCAACAGACGGACAGACAAACAAACGAGCAGACATACATGGACATACAGACAGACGGACACACGGATAGACGGACAGTGCTAGTTCGACTACTCTGTTTATATTGACTCAGAGAATATACATATATACGTATACTTGTATTATAGGTTCGCAGATGTCTCCTAAGGTGCCTTGCGCACTTCTGACCACAAATAAATATACCCTCAGCGATAAAAAGCGTATAAAAACAGTTAACGAACCATCTGAAATTATTTGGAAAGCAGTTAAAAGGCCTCTGCCATCCCTTTATAATACAAAGCCGCGCTTTAAAACACGCTTTCACTCTCCACTCAATGTTATGCTCGCTCTTAAATCGCATTTAAATTCGAGTCGATTTAAGTTTTTCAAGTGGAATTTTACTTTTAGCGTGATTTATTTTCTTCTTTTGCACGTTGAATAAAAATATTTGTATTCATGCGACTGTCGATCGTTGAGTTTCCATTTCATTTTGATTTTCCCCAAATCCATTCGCCAAATGTCATTTAATTTTTAATTTATCAAATGGATGCAAAAACCTTTCCGCATTCGCATTCTCATTCTCCCATTTTCGTTCTCATTTTGTTCGCTTTTCACTTTTGCATTTGTTGGGTGTTTTGTTTTCAAGGGGTGGCTTGCCTGCTGTCTGACTGTCTGCGGCTTTGCGCTGTGCCTGTCTATGTGTTGTGTGTGTGGCAGATTGAGGTGGCGCCACATTTTAATTGCCCAACTGCAACTCCGACTCGAACTTTGGAAACGTGTGCGAATTTCTTGGTCTCGTATTTAAGTCGGGAAGTGAAGGGGGGGGGGGAGTTGCAGCCACTAAGCCGGTCACGCCCACAGAGAGCAGACAGCACGGTCGGGGCCAGTGTTGCCAGATAGCTTTGCTAAGCCACAACGTTCTCTTCTCTTCCCTCTTTGCCTCGCAGTTGCCTTCAAACTAATCCGCCTCGCAAATTTATTTGCTTAATTTCATTTGTTGCCGGACTAGGCTAGTGGAGAGAAAGAGACAGAGAGAGAGACGAGACGTTGTAGGAGTCTTGTGGGCGTGCGATAATGTTGCATTAAGCTCTCGACATTTGCCACATCCTGCTGCCTGCCACCGGACACAATCGGCAATCATAAATCGCCAGCAAAGCGCATTAATTACAATTTTCATGAGTGCCTCAGCTCCTGCTCTCCCCTTCCGCCTCTCTCTATCTCTCTCCCTCTCTTGCTCTGGCAAGACATCTTCATTATATTGTGCCCTCTGCTTTTTGTGTGCATCCTTTGCCAAGCCCCGCCTCAAGTCTGACAAAATTCCTGCCTTCATTTCAATTAATTTCCGCGACATTGATGCGCCCTGTCGACGTCCTCGTCGTCGTCGTCTCCTTTAGCTAGACAAGCAGTTGCTGTACATGTCCTGGTGTTTGCTTTACACTCCCACCTCTACCCTCTTTCTTCCCCCCCTTCTCTCTCTCCCCCTCTTGTGTTTGTTGTCAACGCGCGCGAGCGCGCATTTAAAAACATTTTTGCA
The DNA here is from genome assembly GCA_018903675.1 of Zaprionus capensis. Classification (NCBI taxonomy): domain Eukaryota; kingdom Metazoa; phylum Arthropoda; class Insecta; order Diptera; family Drosophilidae; genus Zaprionus; species Zaprionus capensis. Next base: position 6,860,469 of record JAEIFN010001073.1, on the reverse strand, counting down.
TGCGCTTTTTAATTAATTTAAAGTTATTTTGCTTGTCGTCGCCCGGGCGCAGTCACCGCCCTTGCCACGCCCTCGCCATACAGGCTGGCTGGCTGGCTTGGTGCGTCTGCTGCGCATTATTAAACCTGGAAATGAAATGCAGCTTCTGCTGCTGCTGCCACTGCTGCTCAAGTAATCTGCATAAATCCACAGCAATCTCGCGTATTCGTAATGAGAAGTGCATTTCTAGAGGCTCAATTGACTCGACGCGGCTGCATCGCTGTGTGGACGAGCAAGGAAAGGAGGAGGGAGAGGGGGGTAGTTACCCTACTGCATACTCTCTCGATGCTGGCAAGGCTTGTGCAATGGTTGAAACATCAACTAGTTAGTGCAATAAATTATATTTATTATGTTCTGTTCTTTCTTTTTCTGATCCATTCTATACGAAATATAGTTGGCATCAAAAGAGTATTCACACTGCAGCATATTGTATGTGTTGTGTGCTTTCCATTCTCAAATGATTGCCAATTAAACGTGGCGTATACTTGATGTTCTTGACGTATACTTAATATGCCAAAGCGCTGCCTCTTCTGCAGCTCAGCAAGTGCAGCGCGCTAGACATGTTAAGTAGCTGCAGTTGATTGTGTCCTTCTAGATATTCGATATCACTGATATCAACAAGGGTGGAAGATGGCAATGGAGATTGAAAGGGACAGACAGAAGAAGAGAGAGAAAAAAAGAGAAAAAGAGAGAGAGAGAAGGAGAGAGAAACATGTTTACTTGTTAGTTGTATGACTGGCTGTGACTTTAGCTCTTTTTTTAACTTAATTTTTCTATTCGATCAGTCTATTGTTTCTCTCTCTCTCTCTCTATATGTCATATCTTTATTTCTCTCTTTTCTCTCACATATTCGCTTCTTTCTTTCATATTCTTTCTTTCAATATAAACAATATAAGCATTGAGAGCGAGCCTCCACCACTTTTATGCCATTCACAGCCTTCTCTCTAACTCTCTCCTTATTCCTTTATACTCTCTCTAAATTTATGTAAGTTAAGAGCAAGTGCCATTACCAACCTCTATCTCCCTCTTTCTCTCTCTCCCTCTCTTGTTTACGACGCTTTTGAAAACTTTTGAGGCAAAATTTAAAGTGAAATGGGCTCAACTTTTGCCTGTTTATACAATTTACAGTTTTTCTCGCAGTTGTTGTTGTGGCTGTAGTTGCAGTTGTTGTTGCTATTTTGTTGCTGTTGCTGCTGTTGTTGCACTGTGCACTTTTGCCGGCTGTTTTTGTGCATTTGTTTTGTTAGTCTGTTTGTTAGTTGTCAACAAGCTAGGCATATGAGCAGCTGACTGAAGTGCAACCCCGTCCCGACTACGACTACGACTACGAGTACAGGGCACCGAGTCCTCAGATCCTGAGTCCTGAGTCCTAGACCTCATCTCGCTGTCGCTGGCGCTGTCGGTGCCGTTGCTCAGGCTCGCCTTTTGCCGTGCCCTGCCCTGCCTTGCCTTGCTTTGGTTTGCCTTCATTAGCCTTTGGCAGTGTGTCAGAGTCACTCGGCATACAAATGCGCGCACGTGTGCATGTATGTGTGATGTGCATGTGTGTGTGTGCGTGTGTGAATGCTAAACAAAGAGCCCTTTGTATGTGCTCTACGTACTTAAATAGTACAAAGTAGAAGAAGAGGCTGCAGTTGCATTGGCAGCAGGCAGCAAAGACAGGCCATGTGGCATTGACTTTAGACCATGTCCTAGGCATAATGTCCTCTTTACTTCTTCCTGGTAGTAACTCTTTTCCTTCGCCTACCCTTTCCCCTTCCCCTTCCACTTCTACTGGCCTACGCTGCTGAACTTCTCTTGCATTGATTGACCTCCGAGTGCAGACTGAATGAAGCCAGCAATTGCAGCTTGTTTTAATAAATGTCACTTGTCACATACGCACACATACACTTACACACACAGTGACACACACACTCACACTGACACACCCCCTCAACTCTGGCTCTCAATTATTTACAGACTATTTCTAATAGTCCAATATAAAGTCGAAGACCCTAAACTTGTCTAAACAGAGAGCTATTTGAAGTAACTTATTATACCCTGCTGCCATTCATGAAACAGGGTATATTCAGTGTATGCAAAAGGAGGTGACCAGCAGAGCCCACATATTGTACAGTCATAAGCATTATACACATTTGTCTATATATATTCCTAATCAGAACACAGTTTGTGTCTCGGTCTGTCTGTCAGTGTGAGCACACAAACCTCTGCTATTATAAGAGTTAACAACTCAAAATTCGGCATGAAGATATCTCTATTATATCTATTATAAGTCTTCATATATATATATAGATTATATAGTATATAGCTTCTTGTTATTTGTTATTTTTTGCTTACTCAAATTTAAATTTAGTTACGTTGCACGCGATCAATGAAGTTAGTTGTCTGTTTACTCACTCAAAGCTTTAAATGCCAGTGTTTATTTGCATGTGTGTGTATGTGTATGTGCACATGTTTGTGTGTGTGACACTGTTAAAACTGGCTTTAAGGCCGCAACGAGCAGACAATCTAATTTGAGGGAGCTGCAACTGCAGCTGGCAGGCATCATCAGGATTCAGCGAAAAATTGCTCGTTGCTTGTTGCAGCCGTTGTTGTTGTTGCTGCTGCTGTTGCTGCTGTTGTTGCTGTTGCTGCTGTTGCTGCTCGCTGGCACATGTCACTCACATGGCGGGATAGCAAAGAGCGATATAAGAAGCCAACAAAAAGCCGTTGACGGCACACGTTTAAACATAATAATTCTCAATTTCGTCAGCGATATCAATGCAGCCCGCGCAGCAGCCGCAGTCGCCGTCGCAGTCGACGCTGAAGCTGACGTTGAAGGAAGGCCGCGTAGTCGCAGTCGCCGTCGCCACAGGAAAACCATGCAGAGACATCAAAATAAACTGACATTTTCTTCTTCAACTTTGGTTCTTGGCTTCTATTTTTTGCTTTTTGTCATCTCACTTTGGTTTATTTTTTTTTATCCGTTTTTTTTTCGTATGAAATTGAGCACACGAAAGGCAAAAATAAGCCAAAAGCTAGCAAAAACAAGCCCAGCAGCGGCAGTGGCAGCACGAGCAGAAGAAAATAGGGAAAAGGAGAAAAAGTAAAGCTCAAACGACATGCGGAAATCATGTCAGATGAGGCAGCAGTAGCAGCGGCAAGCAAAAAAAAGGCCAAGCAACGCAACTGAGTGCGACGGGCAGATACCCTGGACAAGGCAATCTGAAGCAGACAAACTTCTGTTCTCTATTCAAAACGATTGTTGTGACCTCATTGCAGGGTATACTATAGTTACCAAATCATAGGGTATTACTGCCCTGCAGCCCCCTTTCTATTGGCATAATTACAGGGTATATTTGAGGAAAAAAGAATGCTCCAACTGTAACATCAACACGACTGCGAGAGACCGCGAATAAATGGCTGAGCTCACACACACACACAGCAACACACACACACACACGTCGTGCATGCAGATGGGCTGATGAAAGAAGAAACCATCGCAGAGAGGGGAGGGGGGGCAGATGAAAGAGTCGCGGGTCGCTTGCAACAAGCAATGTGCAACTGCAACGCGTACAATCGCATGTGGAGAGGAAACGAAAAGAGTTGTATGGCATTGCCGACATCCGCACAGTGGGCCCCAAAGCACGCGCAATCAACAAAATATTGACTTGAGTTTTGCTATAATCTAGGTATATAATAATATGTTAAATAATATTCTAGTGTTTTGGCGACCTTTGTTGTTTATCATCCTAACTGGTTAGGAACTCCGCGCCCGCAAGAGCAGACGTGCAAAATTAATCTCTGAAGACGGTTACCGAAGAGTAACCGAAATATATCGGAAGAAAAATATCAACAAACTGTTTTTATTTTATTTTATTTTGACCTCGAGTCAGCCACCAAGATGTTAAATAATATTCTACATATTCTTGATCAACAAGACAAATTTCAATTTCTTTTTCAATTCAAATAAATAAATAAAAACAAAATATTAACTGTTCCTATATGCCCAAGATATATAATAGTTTATAGTTTTACATATAAATTTGACAGGAAAGCTTTAGTTATTGTGAGATTGTTCCTATGAAGACTATAAGATACACACATTAGATTTAATTGGCATGTATACAACATACATATATATAATAAACGTAACAATTAATAAACTAAAGTTGTCCTAATTTGCAGCACAAATTGCAGAAATTGCAGTTGCAGCTCAAGTTCAAGAAAACCTTTTCAATATATTTTTCAAATTGTCTATAAATCTGCTAGAATATAGACTGCTTTAGACCACTGTGCAAAAGCAGGCTGGCAGCTGGCATTGTCATTATTATTTGCGCCCGTTTAGGGCTTCGGCTTCGGCATGGGCTTCGACTAGGGCTGGGGCTGTAAGTGCATGGTAATGTTTTAGAAAAACGCGACACAGACACCCAATGCGATAAGGGCCAGGGCAACAAAGAGGCCAAAGCGGCGTCGGCGTTGCCATATCAATTTTCAATTTCCAACACTCCGACACTGTCAAGTGTCAGTTACAATGGCGGCAGGGCATAACAGAGGGATAAGGCAGGCGGGCAGCAGAAAGAAAAGATGAAAAAGGACGAGGCAATGCAATGCGACGCGACACAAGGCGGCCTGATGCGATTACAAAATATCCGAAATCAACATGTCGGAGACAATGAAATGTGACTTTTTCGACACTAAAAGGACATATACTTAGTGACTATGAAAATGCGGAGAGGAGTGTGAGAGAGAGAGAAGAAAGAGAGAGAGGGATGTCAAATGTTTGGCCCAGTTGCTAGTTTGATTTATGTGCCAAAGTACTTTGGCTATTTTCATTTTATTGGCAATTGCAATTGAAGGTCCTGCTCCGATCGCAGCCAGGTGCCATGGCCGTATAGAACTTGGCCTTAACAACAACAACAACAACAACAAAAGCAACAGCAACAACAGCAACAGCAACATCAACGGCAGCAAACCCCAAACAAATATTTGCTGCCACTCCAAAAACACGACAACCTTTGCCAGTCTGCCCAGCTGCCTATCCATCCGTATGCGTATGTGTGTGAGTGTGTGTGGTTGTGTGGGAAAAATCTGTAGCTGAATTTTTGGAAAATTTCCACCTGGCATGCTGAAAATGTTGCGTATTAACAAACATCGTGCACGCTGACATTTTCAGCAAATATTTGCAACATTCTCGTAATTTGCGTGTGTAACTGCCACGCGCCCCATTCGCCCCACGTAGAAGGGCAGCTATCAATATGCATATAGATATGTATATAGATGTCTGTAAAGGTATTTTAGTTTTGCCTTTGGCTAACTGAGTCAGCCCTTTCTCGCATTCTGCTCGATTTCCAGCTGCAATTCGCATTGCAATTAGTTCAATCAAAACGAGCAGGAAATTCTACTGTAAGAAATATCCGATTTCACTGTGTCTATAAATGTCTCTATGTCTGTGTGTGTGTGTGTGTCTGTTGGTGTGTTACTACGCTTGAACTCGTAATTGAACTTTATAAGAATATCTATCGAATTACATGAATTGTTGGTTATTCTTTGCGCATTTGTTGCCAGCAAAAGAATAAAACAGAGGGTACGATGGGGTATGCCAGACCTGCATTCCCTGTTCATCATAACCAATATAAAGTGCAGCATGCATATCTAGGGTATTACTAGGTCAGCTTGCAATCAGCTAGGGTATCACTGAGTCAGCTTCTGCCCAGGTAATTACCCGTTTTCAAAAGCAATGCAACGCATTGCATCGCATGCGCTGCAAAGTATGCAACGATTTGTTGGCATCTTCTTTTTGTTGCTGCCCCTCAACTGGCACATGCCACATGCCACATACCACGTGCCAGCAGCTGTCAGCTGTCAACGTGTGTGAGAGCCGGCTTCAGTCAATTGCCGCACTCGCACAGATCATATCACTCGAGGTGGGATCAAATTAATTGGGGCGTGGCAGGATGAGCCGCACGCTGGGCTCATTAGCGCTTGACACACATTGATAACGTGTTGTCAGAGTGTTTCTCTGTGCATGGGTGTGTGCACGGGTGTGTGCATGGGTGTGTGCAATGCAAGTCTAATTAACCCGCTAATGTCATTTGCAGCGAAGGGCGCTAATTAAGCTCAAAAATGGAAAAAGTGCTGCCTGCGGAAAAGGTCAAAGCATAAATCAAGCGCGCGAGCGTTGGCAAAGCCACAGACGGAGGCAGCATGGGAAAGGGGTGAGCTAGAGGGAGTAGGGGGGTAGGGGGTGTCAAGCCATTACCGTTACCGTTGCAATTGCAATGGCCCACTTTTTTGGTGGGACGCGCGCTCTCTGCAAATGCCACAATAAATTTGTTTTCTTTTTTCTTTTCTTTCTCTTTTTTTTTTGGTTTTTGTATTATTCCGCAAGAAGCGTGAGTAGCGAGGAGAGAGAGAGAGCAGGGGGTAGGAGAATGGCAGATCTGTGCGGCCCGAAACTAAATCTAAGTGCATATTAGTCAACACTGGCGCACGCTGTCTTTGACTGGCCCTGGCCCGAGTGCTGGCCCGGGAGCTGCCATGTGACACAATTTCCCGGCTCGACACGCGGCCCTGCCCTGCCCTGTCCCACCCTGCCCGGCCTTGCATTGGCTTTCGGCTGCAGCAGAGTGGCAGCAGGAAGGGGAATGGGGAATGTGGCTTGACAGCGGCGGCTGCACAATGTATTTCAAGTGGAGCGAGCGCAAATAAAATTAAAAACAAGACGCGCAGAAAACAGAAAAATATGGCAACGCTGCGGCGCCGACCTCGTTTCGGGTCTGGCCACAATGGCCAAAAGAGCCCAAAAATGGCAGGGAAATGGGCTTACTGTGGTGGCACTGCTGCTGCTGCTGCTGTTGACTGGATGCTGCACGAGGGGCAACTGGGGTTGCCAGTACAGAGAGGGAGAGGGGGAACGAGGTGGCGCGACTTGTTTTTCAACTTTTCAACGTTGTCTGTCGTTGGCCAATGCTGCCAACACTTGGCGACCTCTGCTGCTGCTGCTGCTTCTGCTGCTGCTGGCGTTGCCGTTTTGTCATTGTTCGCATTTGGCGCACGCCTTTGTTTTATGCCCCCAAACTGCAACAACAACAACAACAGCAATAAGTCTGACCAGCTGGATGAACTACAAGATGCCCAGCAGTCCAACGAACATGCCCACGTTGGGCGCCCAATGCATATAACAATGAGAAAACATACTTTTCTTACCTCAAACTCTCACTGACTGTGACTGGCATTTAGGTAACATGGCCCTAAAGCAAATTCAACGCACTTGGCGCCCAACGTGAGCTACAAAATAGTTCATCAAACATGCAAATGAATCAATCATTCAGTAAATCTATTGCCCGTGGAAGGTCTGTACTTGACTGCACCCCCAACCAGGCTTTACGTATACGTAATATGAACAAGAATGATTAGTTTCCTTTACCTAAGTTGCCAACTGCTGCTAATGATTCAATTATATAAAACAACTAAGAAATTCTAAGCTGATTCATCATCCATTTATCCCGATCTTGACAGAAACTTGCCATAAACTGCTGTTGTCTGCAGTTTTATAGCAAAACTTTGACAAAATTTCAATTACTTAGAACAGCATTTTAATTACACAATGAGCATAACGAGAGAATTAACCAAGTGCGCTCTTAAATTGCAGCAACAACAAAGTGTGCTTAAGCAATTTTCGCAAAATGTTGCTTTTAAAATGGACGAATGGTGGGAAGGAAGGAAGAAGGACGTAGAGGGAGGGGGAGAGAGAAAACAAAAACATCATCACTTTGCACACTGTTCGGCCATAAACGTAGCTCAGTTTACATAAAAATATTTGCATAAACTTTATACGATGGCTTCAGTTTTTATGGTCGCTCGCTCATAATAAACTCTACCTCGGTCTCAGTTTTGGTGCCCCTCCCCTTCCTCTCTTCCTTCCCCATCATTCCTTCACTCCCTCTGCCTGCATTTCACTCTCTGTCTCTTTCTCTTTTGCCCGCCGTCACATATGAGTACTCAAATGTAATATACCCCATTCAGCTAATTGGCCCACGGGGCATAAACTTGGCAGTTGTTTGGCTTTAGTCTACGCCCACATACCCTGTAATTAGCTACTGAGTTTACTGGGTATTACTTGTGCTAACTTTACACTACATTTAAATATTCTTAACTGAAATATTGAGTTCAAGTTGAAATGAAATTATTCTGTAAAAACTATTCAGCAACTTGCTATATAGATATATCCACTAGCTGATATTTTTTTTGCCAGAATCTAGCGAAGCTCAGAACAATACGAATACAATATTCTCTTTATTTTACAATGAAAAAACGATGGAAAGACGATGGAATTTATGAAGTTATGAAAAGTGGCTTAGCTTTCTCTTGCTTTATTCCTCGCTCACTATCTCTGTCTGCCTGTAGTTAAGCATGCCTCATTTGCCCACTTTATGGCTACAGGGTATGCAGAATGAAAACAACAGGCAACAACAACAACAAAAAACTTTGCGCCGCGCACATTTTTATAATTCCAAGACACAAGTCTCGCCGTGCCGCGCCGCGTCGAGCTGTTTGTTTATTAGGGTTTTTGGCTCTTGCATTGTTTTGCTCGCCATGCGAGAAAGAGAGAGAGAGGAGAAGGAAGAGAGAGGAAGAGGAGTGTGCCGTGGCATAGCATGCCGTTGCCTGCTCATTGAGTTGCATGCCGAGCGCGCGCGCGCGTGAACTTTTTGTCATATCTTCTGGCCCTCGGCACCTTTGTCAAGGACGCAAAGTCATTTTGTGTTGCCTTCTTGCCTCTTTCTGCTGCTGTTTTTCGCCTATTTTGCTGCTGCTGTTTTGCGGTCAACATGAAATCACAAATGCAGCCGATGCTGATGCCGCCAATGCCGCCGCTGCTGATGACGTTTGACGCGACCGGAAGTTGTGCAAAATTTAAAACGGAAGTCAATTGTCAGAGAGCAAGCGCAATGGCCGCCAGAGCCAGAGCCAGAGCCGGAAGCAGCAGCTGCAGCGCTGCCATTGGACGCCATTTTTGGTCATAACGACATCACACGCAGTCACACACATATGCGCACACACACACGAACAGACACGCGGCACACTCGTTATGCGTTTTTTGTTGTTTTTTATTGAGTTATTGGCGCATTCATTTGCCATACGCCACATGCAAGATTTATGCCCGCCATGTGTCATGTGGCTAAAACAAACAGTCGCTTGTCTGTCCCTCTGTCCATCTGTCCGTTTGTCCTTCCGGCCAGACAGCCAGACAGCCAGTAAGCCAGTCCACAAGCGGCCCCAAATTGTTTAAAAGCGCAGACAACTTTGCGGCCCAAATATGTTCCGCATATCTCCCCCCCTCTCTCTCTCTCACTTTCCCTATTTTCTACTCACTCTCTCTCCCTTTTCCTACCTCTCGACATTTTTATATGCAACTCGCAGCATTCGATATCACAATTTCCATTTTGCAATGATTTAATCGGCGAAACGCGTGTGAATAGAATTATGGAGGAAACATTCCGTAATTGCCCCACTGGCTATGTTTGCACTACTTACAGTTAGTTACTAACTACCCCCCTCCCCAGCGCCCCCTGCCACACAAAGTTGCTTGCATAAAATTTGGTAAGAAGACGCCCTTAAGTTGATTCTTGCATAACTGCTGAGCTGTTGCAGTTACTGCCATGAAATTTGGCATATATGCTGCATAATAGATCGACTTCAAGTTGTGCAAATTTCAGAGCAATCGACAAAGCAACAAAAAAGGTTATGCAACTTGAAGTGCAGAACTTCTTCTGCTTGACTTGTGCGGCATATGATTGCAAAGTGGTGCCAAGTTGTGGCAGCCCTCATGACGCATGCAACCAACGAGTGTGCTAAATACATTAGAATATAATATATGTTGATATATTTATGGATGGAGTGAATTGAAGTCCATTAAATATGCATTATTCGTGGGGTAATTAAATTCAAATTACGAGTCAAATGTGCACTAGCCTACAAAACTCGTATGTACATGTTGTCATAAATACATATCATATATGTACGTATGTATGTCTATATACACATACATATATGGATGTATGTATGTATAGAGCACTTGGATATATTCATTGTGGAAATTGTGCAAAAATGTTTGGGCTAATGATCATGACGTTGATTAAGTGAATTGTGTAAAGTGCTAAAAGTGTGTGTGAGAGAGCGGAAGAGGGGGAGGGGGAAGAGAGTGAGATGGAGAGAGATGGGAAATAGTAGTGAGAGTGTCAGTTGACAAATGATTTTTGCTGCGCCAGCAAGAAACTGCGCCAAAGCACAGCTGTGTGTGTGTGTGTGTAAGTGTATGTGTGTGTGTATATGTGTGGCAGGAGCTGTACGTGTGTTGCACTGTGTTAAACCACAACTGAGCATAAATTTATATTTAATTATGAATAAATTTTGCAAGCGCATTAAATTTCATATTTTCAACTCATCAGCAGCAGCAGCAGCAACAACAGCAGTAGCAACAACAGCAACAACAACTGCAGCAGCAGCAGCAACAAAAACAAGAACAATAACAATAATAATGGTTACCGCCTCACGCGTGCTGTAAATCAACAGATAAACGCAACATACACGCACTCATTCCCCCTCTCTCCCCCTGCTGCGCATTGTTTGCCTGCACAGTTAATATGCTGGTGAGGGGGCGGGGGAGCACTCTGGACCTGGCTGGAACATTTGCTGGCTTTTGGCCCGGGACAATTCACAATTCGTTAAATGCACTGCGAAATTTATTTATGGAGCCAACAACAAACAATAAACAATCGACTAAGGGGGCGTGGTCCTGTGGGAGGAGGTTTATTTTCGTTTTTAATTCCATCTCTCTCTCTCTCTTTTGTTTGGCACTTTCGGCGCAGGCAGGAAACATTTAATTGCACATCAAAATGAACTTTAATTTGGTTTTAATTGCCAAACAGGTTTTTAATTCATTTCTGCCTCGATGAGCTAAACAGCCAAAAAAACAAAACAATTGCGGCAAAGCATGCATGCACTAACATGCGCAGACATGCACACACACGCTGAAGAACTTCAATTACATTTCAGTCCAAATTACAAACAATACCAGAAGATTGATCGACCCAATGAGGCTTGAACTGAACTAATAATGATGTCGAACGATCGATCTTTATTAATATTGAAATAAGATATCAATTACCATAAGACACCCTTTGCAAATGGAAAGCAGACTCCACTTATTATGTTTATGCATAATCTTTATAATTACAGGGTATTAGCATACATATGCTGGGCTCTTGGCTACACCGTTTACATGCATAATTTGTACATTATAATCCAAATGCCATATCAATTCCTCGCTTAAAGCGAATCAAGTTTATTGAACAACAACAAAGCGAAGGAGCAGCAAGGAGAAAGAAGGAGGAAGGAACAAGCGAAGTGCAAGAGAAAGTGCTGCGCGGGCGAGTCTTTAGCGCTAGAGATGGGTGCGTGAGACACGAACACGAAGAATATTACGCACAGAACGATTTCTTAAATATTTAACAATATTTGTAATAAGATTTGTGTTGCATATTTTGCAGCGCAGAGACAGACAGAGAGATAGAAAGAGAGACAGAAAGAGAGACAATCATAGAAACAGACAAACAGACATAGAGACAGACAGAGAGATAGATAAACAGAGAGGCAGATAGACAGAGAGACAGACAGACAGGAGACAGAGAGACAGAGTGGCAGATAGACAGACAAGCAGAGAGACAGAAAGAGACAGACAGACGGAAAACAGACAGATATGCAGACAGACAAAGAGAAAGATAGACAGACAGAAATGCAGACAGATAGACAGACATTGCCTGATCGTTCAGCTGTTGATGCTGTTCAAGAATATATACATATACTTTTTGCAATCTGACACGCCTCCTTCTATCTGTTACATACATTTATGTTTGGCACAAATCTCTAATACCCCTCTACCCTATGTGTATATTCGTATCTATCGTGTCACGCACACTGACTACCATCTCTAATGCACTAAGGCACTTAGCCAGGCTTAAATGCTGCGCGATGTTTAATGCTTGATAAAACGTCGTCAACGTCGTCGCGAGCGGAACAAAATGCCGAACGGCAATAAAGTTTAATAACCTCAAGCAAAATTGGGGGGACGGACAGAGAGAGGAGAACGCGTCTATAATCAGCATCATCAACGCGCCGCAGCATGTACATAATTTGCCTCCTGCCTGTGTTACTTAACCCCAACTCTCCTACCCCCCACACTGCCCCATTCACCCATTCCCTTGTACCCTACATAGGCGCTAAGCTGTTTAAGTGTAAATGACGTGAGAATGGGCCCAAAGACGATGTCGAACCGAGAAGCGAAACTGAAAGCAAACGACACAATACAGTTCACGAAAGTATATTTGTGTGTGTGTTGGTGTGTGTTTGTGTAAATATAATTTATATATCGCTCGAAATGAAAAGCCTGCTCGAAAATAGATGGAGCTGGAGGGTTTATGTCGGGTAACATGCCCGACAAATTGTGCATGAAAAATATTTTGTATAGATTTATTTATGATGACGATTAACAATGAGGCGAGTGGAGGGGACTGACAGCCGTGTGAGGGGGTCCACTTAAAAACTTCTATACAACAGACTGAAAAGACCCAAAAAAAAAGAAAATTATGAAAGAAAATAAACGAAAACGAAAAGCAGAAAGCGACAAAAAGTGGAAAGGAATTTCCAAGTGAAGGCGCGAAAGGTGTGAGCCACCCCTTCCTCCCACCTTGCACTCCCCTCGCTGCCGACTCCTTGCCCGATTTGGGTTGCGAGTCGGGTAAACTTAGCTCGTAATTTTCATAAATCAACATGGACTTTTCAATTGAATTCTTTGTGCCGCATGGCGCCCAACGTGAGACGCGACGCGGCACGCCGCGTTTTCATTTTTATAATTAAATCATAAATTATGGGCGCACATGGAAAGCGGCTCAATAGAATTTTCTCAAGATCCCCCATCAAAAGGAAAAAAAGAGCAAAAGAGAAGAAGAAGAAGAAGAAGAGAACCAGCAGCGAGAAAAGTTGAAACTGAATCGAAGCAAAGTGAAAAGGGAGAGGGAAAGGGGAAGCGACAGGGAATTATCGCCTAGCTTTGGGTCCTGCTTTATGAGTACACTTTTATTCAATTAATTCATTCACAAATGTATTCAATCGCCGACGAAATTAACGCTTTAATGACTACGAAGGCGGCACAAGTAGCGTGAATCTTCAAAAGTTCCCATGAAAAGTTGGGGAACAAATGAGGTAGTATATCATTTTCGTAATTGCTGCGCTTACTCAACATACATTGTACATTATATAGAATATATATAGAGTCAGTCATTCATGAAAAGATAATAATTAAAATTAGCTCAGCAAGTGTAGTTACTGGTGAGAGAGACACCCTACAAAGAGCCTAAACAGACTTTGGACAGTTCCAATTGCTGACAAGAGACTAAAGGTTATATTGGCACAGTCACGGGACTGACAGATACCCTACAACATACACCAATATACCCGCTACTGTGCCAGATTACAGAGTACACGTTGTTTATTGTTTGTTGCAGCAAAACAGTTTCAGCTTATGAATAAACCCGTATTTACTTGTATTATCGCCAGATGAGCGGGGACTTTTCTCATTTGCGCTTTGTGCTCTTAGGTCTGCTGCCTTTTTGTGCCATTTTGGCATTGAGTGCAAGTACAGTCATCTATCTATTGACCGCACTGAGAGGGCAGTTCATAAAGTTGCTGTGATGCTTCGCTTTTCATTTTCCACTTGACTTGGTCGACCTTGGTTTCGTTTTGGATTCGCTTTGGATTCACTTCGATTACTTTGATTCTTGCTATGCTACTTTTTCTTTTGCCAGTTTCCCCTCACCATGCTCCACTCTACCAGTCTTTCCTCCTTTGCTCTTTCTGCCTTGCTGCATTTACAATATCAAATTGAAATCAAATCGCAAACGCAAAACGAAATTGTCGCCGAGCAAGCGAGCTGCCAAATTAAAAAGGGGACGATGGTAGAGCAAAAAAGTGACCAATCCCCTTCCCCCTCCCCCACTGCTGCATGATGTAAGCGCGTCTGTTAGAGACATGCCACATGCCACATGAAATTGAAGTTGCCTGCGAGGCGAGGGGGGGAACACGAATCTAGGATAACCTTGAAATGCAGCCATGTCTGCCAACTTTATAAACGGATGTGACAATTGAATTGTCGAGCTTGTTGTAACTGTGACGGTGAATGTAACTGTGACTGAGATGGCAAGGGCGACTGCCAGTTGCCAGTTGGAAGCGGGCAAATTTGTCATGTCATGGCACGATGTGCTGCTGGCTGTGCTGTGGCTGTGGTAGTTGCAGATCGAGTTTGGATTACGGCTTAAAGAGCAGCTAGAACCAACAGAGCGAGTCCTTCCCCCCCATGATCCCTTTTGCCTGCTACACCAATCGACCTGCCACGCCTCCGCCTGCGACCAAAGGCGACTCTCAGAGTTGCATCGCTTTTCAATTTGATGCAAGCGCTGCGATACGTGAATCGCAGCGAATCCGAATGTGAACAGTCGAAAATGCATTCGCTTCAGGCGACTAGTTAGCGCTGAGTGAGTGTGAATGTCAGTGTGAGTGTGTGTCAGTGTGTGTGTACGGTGAGTGAGTGTGCGGGTGTGTAAGCCCCGGGATAACATGCGATTTGTGGCATGAGCTGGAGAAGGAGCCTCGCACTGCTGCGATTTCGCCTGCCACGCAATTTGTGTTGCATATGCGCGAGGCATAAATTGCTGCATACTTCAGATTAAAGATATACCCCTGCACATAACATAAATACATAGAATATCTTGGCAGCACATTTTCCTTTAAAATGCCAACGGCATTTCTTGGATAATAAATTGTTTGCCTGCAGTTTCAATTTTCTAATTGCTGCTGTCTGCTCTCCTCTCTTTCTCTCCGTCTCTCTCTCTCTTTATCGCTTGCTGCTTCTGCCTTTTGGTATCCCTCTCTGCCCCTCGTCTGTGTCGGTGGCTTTCGCTGGCGCCCTTGAGACAGGCGACAACGACGCCGACGTGTGCAACGCAGCGTGGCAAGAGCAAAAACAAGTGAGAATGAGAATGTCACG
Organism: Zaprionus capensis; assembly: GCA_018903675.1. Classification (NCBI taxonomy): domain Eukaryota; kingdom Metazoa; phylum Arthropoda; class Insecta; order Diptera; family Drosophilidae; genus Zaprionus; species Zaprionus capensis. Next base: position 6,845,345 of record JAEIFN010001073.1, on the reverse strand, counting down.
TTGCAAGTGCTCGACAGCGCAATACCCTGTCACTACATCTGTGCTCTAAAGCACATGTTAGATAAAGAGATTGCTTAAAGCTAACCTCCCTGGCAAGTTGGCTACACCTGCAGGGTATTTTGGCAGTTTGAGGAGTAAAGGGAGACAGGGACAGGCACATAAAAAGTGTCAACTGAATTAAGCATAAAGAAAGCTATCTACACACAGTAGCATTATACTCAAACATACCCTCACACACACGCATACACACACACTCAAAGTGGGGTATAAAATAAGCCAAAGGCAAATTGAGTTCAACAACGATTGAATTGAATGGCAATGTGAGTAGTAGACCCATTCGGCGTATGCGTAATAAATATGCCCACTGCCGCGACCATAAAAAGCGGGTAATAAGAGGTATCATCAGGCTGTCGTTGTTATTGTTGTTGCTATTGTTCTTGTTGTTGTTGTTGCCAGTCAATTTTTATCACACAAAATCGTAAAATGTACTTTGATTGACGAGATTTCATTTGGGACCGAACTTCAGCAATTGTTCTGCTGTCTGTGTGCTTATCTCTGTCTCTCTCACATCGAGGTGGCCATCGCAAAGAGAGAGAGAGAGAGAGACAGAGCAGCACATAAAAGGAATCAGCGCATAATCAAGTTGAATGCTACTTGAAGGGTATTTTCCAGCTAGTCAAGAGCATTTCCGAACTGAAAATCTGTTGGCAATTTTGATGGCATTCGCAGAGAAACTCAAGCTGTCCTTAAAGTAACAGAAAGTCCAAGGAAGTGTAGCTCTAGTCAAGTATCCCTTCAAGTTGTATATCAAATTTAAAGAGAAGATATAGAATCGATGGCAACCAGAACAAGTTACATTAGTGTCTATCGAGTGTCATTGTATTCATCTTCTAGTGAAATTCTCGACAAATAATTGACAATTCAATAAATGAAGAACTATCAGAACGAAATACAAAATAAATGTACTATATAGTATAGTAGAAATTCTGAAGAACGGCATACAAAATAAAGTAGAAATTCTGAATCAAATTGTAGGTTTTTTGCGTTTCTAAATGCGACACACGAAGCGATTAGTCCGGCGACTGTTGATAACCTTTCACTGGGTCAAGTCAACGGCAACGGTCCGTAAAGGAACAACAGAGTGGTGCTATCTGATGCGTGTTTATAGAATATATATGCATACATATACATATATATAATGTACTGTATTCTGTATATACAGTATGTATGTGAGCAGTTGGAGCTGCTAGTGATGTGCTTAGGCAATCCACACGTAATCCAATTTGCTTTCATCATCAGCTTTGTCATCAGATCTTACTCTCTCTGTCCCTGTCTCTCACTATCTCTCCCTGTCTCTTTTATACTGTATAAGACTCTCTCGCTCTGTGGCATCCTTTGGCTAGCCTTAACAACAGCCAAGTGGCTTCATTTTGGCGAGTTAACAATTGTTTTTGATTATTTAATTTGCCAGACTTTTGCTTTGATTTAGTTTTTCGGCTTAGCTCGAAATTTACTTGGACAGCTCCGAGGCAGAAAGCCAAACAGACCGCAAGATTTTCCTCCTCACTTCACTCCACCTATTTACCCCCACTCTCACTCTATTACTCTCTCTATGTGTGTGTGTGTGTGTGCTTATGATTTAGTTTTGCCGCAGTTTGGGGACCTTGAAAATATTGCAGCGCATTGTTTGCTTCTGTTTTTTGGATTTTGTTTCTGTTGTTTTCATGGTGTTTGTTGTGTTTTTTTTTTGTGTTTGTGTTGGCCTCAACCGCAACGCAAATGCGCCACAGAGGCGACTTTCTAGAGATGTGCCAAGCATGCTGTATACCCTGTATAATGCTGGTAAGCAAATAAGGTGGCATTGTTTGCCATTGAAATAAATGCAGATGAGAAGTTTGATATACATTTGCAAGTTGATATGCAATTGGTGATCAATTAAAATTTAATGTTTATCTTTTAGGGTGACCATAATTGCTTTTTAGGGTGACCATGCTACTGAATTTTATAAATTGAATACAATAGTCTAAAGATTTGCAATTGGTGATCAATTAAAATTGAATGTTTATCTTTGAGGGTGACCATAATTGTTTTTTAGGGTGACCATGCTACTGAATTTTATAAATTGAATACAATAGTCTAAAGTTATATCTTTTTATATATTGATCTTGATTAATTTCTGTAAATCAATTACAACTTTGGGGTGACCATGCTAATTGTAATGGTTCAAGTGCCTGTAAATTTATACAATTTCATTCATTTTCATAGGGTAATCCCCAAGTCTTCTCTCATACTGTTATCTTAGCAGCTTGTGGCGGCTCTTCGCCTTCGACTTGCAACTGTGGACAACAAATGTGCAACACAGCAATGGCAACATTTGTGCTTTCTCTCTCTCACACTCTCTCCACGTCCTGTGTGTCCTTGCTGCCGCCTGACTGCCCTTTTGTCTGTGTGCAGTCGACAGTCGCAGTAACCAAAAGTTTGCTTTGTACCTTTGTTTTTTGTTGCGCTCTGCTGATTTCTAACTGCGTCTCGCTCGCACTCTCTCTCTCTCCTTCACTCTGCATGTGTCTCTCGGTCAGTCTGTGATTGTGCTCGGGGAGGGCATTTCAAGGCATTTCTATTCGAGATGCATTATTAAAATACGCCGCTGCCTTCTGTGGCAGCAATCTCGTCGAGCCATTTAGACGCCTTCCTCTAGTTTAGGCCACCTAACTCCCCCACCTCCTCGCCCTTGTAACGTCCACTCAGTGTGGAGCTTAATGTCTGGAGACGTCGTTGAAACCACAATAAATTTTCGGCCACAATTATCTTGTTGCGCATAACTTTCAATCGGAGTTAATTGTTTGAGTCACAAACTTTGCGAATAGTTTCTTTCTGCTAAGGCCTTAACCTCTCACTCCCCTTTCAGACCCTCAACCTCTCTCTGTCTCTCTCCATCTCTCTCCCTCTCTTTTCCCTTCTAGTTGCGTCTCAGCCATCGAAAAGCCATAAACAAAATCAACTTTTAGCCGAAAAAGCAACTTGCAAATTATTTGCGTGCGCGGGTTTTGCGAGGTGCTTGCTCATACGCAAAGTGGGCGTGGCATTTCTGAATACACCCCTCCCCTTCCCACTCTACACCCCTACGAAAATTCATTGCTAACGATGGGGTGTTATCTGGCAATATACTGATTGCTGTGGGTGGAGGAGGTTAGAAGGGGCCTAGGATAATGGCATATAAATTAGCTCCATACAAGAATGTGTGTGTGTGTGTGCGTGTGTGGGTGTGTGTGAGTGTGTCGATAGTTTGAGAAGGATTATTGATCGCTTAACTTAAACTGATTTGCATTTGCATAACAGAACATGGGAACAAAGTCAATAACATATGCGTGTATCAAGTGGGCTCAATTACGATAATTATTTATCGATAACTAGGGCAATAAAACAAATTGGATTCCGAGTAATTCCTGCGAAAATCAACAGTTGAACGCTTTAGAAAAATAGAACAAATCACTTATATAGATGTGAGAATAATAAAGAAACACTAAACGAGTAATAATTGCAGGTTAGTTAGGTGAGGCCAAACCAAAGTAACCTAACCTTACTAAAGCTTAGCTAACAAATGCTTGGCTTATGAACAACTCGATATAATCTAATCTCTCAACAGAAACTTATTAATGCTGACATAACCTTACTTAACATAACCCTAAATCTTTATTCTTTACTAACTCAGCGAAAACAAGGTTAATGTTCCAAATCCTAACCTAATTGTGTCTATTGCAGCAACCCTATGCGCCTTTTTCCAGCTGATCTCCCAATAAATAGCAATTTGTTCATGTATAATTTCAATTTCAATATAACAACAATAAATATCGATAAGTATGCTAAATTAATCCGGCAATATCTGTATGCATAATATTGCCATAACTTAATAAGGTGCCCGCCCAACCCCCGATCTGGTCAGGCAGAGCAAAGGACGCGGCTTCAAAGGGTCGAGAAACAAAGGCTGGTTAAATTATCGGGGGCTAATGCGAGTGGGATAACGAGTAAGGGGTTGAGTGCAGCTACTAAATAGTTAGTTAGTTGGTAGGTTGCTAAAGTAATACACACTGACCTGACCTACTCTCCGGTTGGTGGGCAGAACAGCACGTCCGATGGGTAACGGTGATGGTGACGGTGACGGTGACGGGAACGGGAACAAGAACGAGAACGGGGCGCACAGCGGTGGCGGTAAATAAAAAATATATATACATATACAATATTCTATATGTTTATAACAGAAAGCAAAGGAAAACAATAAAAAAACGAACTAGCAAAATAACAAGTACATATTTTGTTATAGAAATATAACTATGTAAGTGCTATACTCGTGTACTATATATATTATATATATATATATGTATGATATAGTAAGTTTATAGGGAAGCAAAGTCGACCGCACGGCGCGCACTGTTTGAAGTCGGTTTTGAGTCCTGCTGGGAGCGCAAAAGGGAACGGGAACGCGAAACTCGAACGGCAACGGGAACGAGAACGTGCAACTGGAACTAGAAGCGGCCGGAACTTGGCGCTACAAAATATGGGCGGGGCAAGAAGGCGGAGGTGGGAGCGGGAGAGGGTGCGGGTGCGGGTGCGGAGGCCACACGCGATGAAGGCGCAGCGCGACGGACTGTTGCGTGTTTTGTTGGAGCCAACAACTTTGTTGTTGTTGCTGTTATTGTTGCTTCGAGTTGTTGCTTGTTGTTTTTGTTGTAGATGTTGCTCATGTTGTTATTATTGTTGTTGTTGTTGTTGCTGTTATGGCTTCTATAGGTGCATGTTATATTTTCTATTGTATTAAATTTGATGTGGCTTGACAAAGCGAAGCCACTTAGAGAGCTGCTTCAACTTGTTGTTGCTATTTATATTGTTGTTGCTATTGTTGTTGTTGTTGTTATTGTTTTTATTTAATATTTACTATACAGTACCTCGTAACGGAAGCTTCTCCACACGAGGCGTCGCCGAAGGCGATAATAACTACTGCGGCCTACTCGAATTACCGTACGGCGTACGACAACAACGAGCAGCAACAACAACAACAAACGACAGCAGCAGCTCACGTTGATCGCAGCTTCGCTCTCTCACCTTCTCTACGCTCTAGCTCTCTATCCACTTGCGCTCAATTGCCAGAGAAACAAAGTGAAGGCGAGCAATGAAACTGAAGAAGAAGAATTTATTTAAAACAATCAGACAGTCAGAGCAATTTACAATTGAGAAACTTGTGCATTGTAGCCCCGCCCATAAATAGACATATAGTATCAACTATACCTATATATAATTCCATATTATATTAGCTATACACTAGACCCTAGTCGACATTCAAATCTATACGTGCCTAATGCGTCTCTCATTGCTTATTGGGTGTGATCCGGCTTTGGCCGGCTAAAAAACTTATTTCAGATTTAAACCTCTATATAATACGATTTTGTACATTTTCTGGACAAATTCATGATTTGTAACTTTTCAAATTTAATTATTTAATTAAGGTTTACAAATACTCTCGAAGAATTCCAAAGTTGTATATTTTCAATTAAATTTCAAAACACTAAAGATCACTTAATGAAACGGAAGTAAAGCACACGCAAGTTTTCAAACTCAAATCTCAAATCCCTTCATTAACATCTTGTCAATCTGTGCGTTCAGCTAATCAGTATATTTTATACGTATATTTCACAAATGCTATTTTAATCTCAAATAATGATGTCACAAGGTCAGTCAGAGTTCTCAGAAAATCAAGAGCAATGAATAAAACTTTCACGTGCGTCAGCAAAAGGTCACAGTCTGAGAGATGATGTGTTTATTATATTATATATTCTATTTTACACATGTATGTACTTTTATATTATTTAATTTATTCATATTTATTTTATATTATTATATTTGTAACACATTGGAAATTCGCATATTTGTCAATGTATTTTCCATGTGTTTTCTCTTCTTTATCAGCGACGAGAATAGCAATAAAAACAACAACAACAACAGAGAGGCGAGAGTATTAATCAGCTAGATCAATGTTGACACGATCAGATGCTGCTGCGCGTGTCGCTCTGCTTTGCTTCGCCTATTTCCATCTCGTTCCCATCTCTAGCTACTTCTCTCACTCGCGCGAAGGTGCAAAAGAATCAGAAATGATAAATTGATTGCGAAATGTTGTAGAAATATGTAAAATACTTTGGCGTATTTAATTGCGGGACTTGGGAAATTCCCGCAAAACAATCGCGATTTCTTTGTATATATATTAAATATATGCAACGATTTATAGTAGACGCGGCACTCTATCAGCTCTGAAAGATGATTTAATAGCTTGCACAAAAACAAATTTTATATATTAGATTGGAAAAAAAATTTCAAAAAAAATCTAATTAACTTGAAAACAAAACGACATTCACGGGAAAAAAACGTCGTTGTTATTAGCACTTTTAATTGTTAAATGTTTGTAGTTTTTTTCTTTCGTTTATTTGTTGTTTTTTGTATTATATATGTGTTGCTTTTTGCATTGTTATTGTTTTTTTACAGTTCGATTTGAATGAAAGCCGCCTGAGCCGCAGTTCACAACGTACGTCAAAATATGCGCCAAATATGCGAGAGCCAAAAACGAACGAAAAACTTCCGCAAATCCACCTGACACCTTTGAAGCTTCGTTTCGCACTGAAGCGCCAGACAGTGCCGCAGACAGAGCCAGCAGATCCCCAAAACCGGTCGGCGTCGTCGTTCATCGTTCATCGTTCGTTGTTCCTCGTTCGTTGTTTATCGTCGCCTCGTGTCGGTCGTGTTGTGCTCGTTAGTTGGCCTCGTCGTGTGCTTGGCGCACAACACGATTGCCGCAATGTCCCCTCCTCTCTTTCGTTGGCTGCGTCTATGCTGCTCCTCCCTCGCCTCTCTGGCGTCTCCCTTGCTCCACTCTCTGCTGCCTCGGTGACGTTTTCAATGCCAAGCAAGCAGCTGTTAAGCGTATGTTTGTTGCTGTTGTTGCTCTTGTTTTTCTGTTGTTTTTTGGCGGCTGCAGCAGCTAACGGCATCTTGGCGACTGCAGCGCTGCCCTACGCTATGACGCCGCTGCAAACAACGGCGCTTACCTAAGCGCTCTCTTCTAATGACTGTCGAAATGGCAAACAGATAAGCAGCAATGATTATGAACGGCAATTCTCCGCTTCGATTTCGAAAGATTCCCACAAGTATTTGTGCAGATTTTATAAAAACAATATGTACACTCATAGTCAAATAAATATGTTAGGTGTTAACAATATCATTATCAGTATAAAATTGTTACAACAAAGTTGTGCCTAAATTTAGAATCTGGACATCGTATTCAGCTGATCACAATAATAGGTGTAACCAGTTAATTTGTATTAATGCTCAATCCAAAAATTCTAAAGATTAAATCTTCAAAGAGATCGATCATTCGATATTACTGTTACTGTTAAAGTAATTTGTAAAAGTCTAGGAAAGAGTAAACTTTAAAAAATGAAGTATTTGTTTCATTATAGTTAATAAATTATATTCGTATTATAAATTCTGTAATTTATTTATTTATTTATTTAGTGTATAACTAATATAAAATATAATAATAAAATTAGAGATTATATTAAATTTTAATATTTCAATTATCTATGTTATCATGGTGCTGGTATTGTCTTGCACAGATTGAATTGTCAAGTAAATAAAAAAAAATCAGATTAAGAGTATGTGCAGCTTATTAGTCATATTATATTTCCGTGCAAAACAAGTGAAGTCTAAAAAAATACCCTAAAAACTGAAATTTTATTATCAGAATCGTTCGTAAAGCGTTATCTCTTTGACTTAGAGTGTCCCTTAACTGTACTTCTGCGATTGACTTAGATGCTGAACGTATCACCGCACTGTATGATTACTATAAATAAGTCAATATGTACTATGTATGTATGTGGTACGTATGTGTATAGAAAATGTGAGCGAATCACTTAAGCACAGTTCAAATATTTGAGACGCACAGTTCGCATGATCTGCTTATCAGTCTCGTGGCGAGTTAGCTGAGTGAGATTAGCCTTTCAAGCGGACTTAAGTACAGTGTATTTATTTAATATAGTTTTCTTTTATTTAGAAAGAGTTTTCGTGAGAGAACAAAGAAATCAACATATTCCATATTGTATTTCGATAACAAAGCCACGTGTCGCACTAATATGCCCCTTGTTGTCGGGGGGCACTCGCACAATCCCCTACACATAACTGGTTCGGCGCTCTTCATTCAAGCAGTCCCAATGAAGTGAACCAGCCTCCCGCTGCAGCACTTGCATTAACGAGTCCTGCCCCATGCTCCTCCTGCCCCATGTTGCACGCCGCACGCTGCATACTCATAAGGACCCCTCCGACAGTTTTAGGACGGTGTATGTGGTTGCGCTCAGTTTGTTCAGTTAAGTTCGAGGTCTGGTCTGGTCGGGTCTGCTTTTGGGCCCAGTTGTCCCCCCTCCCCACTCTTTTACTTTCTGTGAATTAATCGACCATTTCGCTGAAAAATTCATTGTGAACTTTTGTGCTTCACTTCGGCTGGCGCCGGGTAAAAAGGGAATTCGGTTCGTCATCTCCTTATCCAGTGGATATGGCCTGAAGTCGTATTAGAATACAATCAAACAATATAGAAAGTCTGAACGCGGATATTAACGATTTAAATTTACCCTGTATGCATTGTAAAATTTTAGAAAAGAGTCAAAAACATTTTGGTTAAATTAACTTTAGTTGTATTTCTCGCAAGCCCTTTAAATGTTTTTAAAATTTTGAAGCCAAAATGAAAGCATAAACCAACTTTAAAAAGCTTACCTCTAAAAAATCAAAAGATCAACGTGATCAGAGGCAGAACCATCTACTTTAAAGGAACTTAGTTTACTTATTCTTTAAGTATTATTATGTTAATTTCAGTACAGTTTACGTATAAATTATTATAATTCTTTAAAGGATATTATCCATTCGGCGTCATGATGTAAATACGTTCTTCCATTTCATTTCGAATGCGAATCAGATACACCAAATATGTACACACAACACCATATTCCATATGGTATTTTTTGGTGCCAAGTGCTGAAGCGAGAGTCCTGTGCGTGTGTGTGTGAGTGTGTGTGCCTGTCCGACTGCCTCTGGAGCGTGTCCAGTCAAGTCTTCCTTGTACTCTCTGTAGATTTGCTTGTAGAGCTTCTTGTTCCCCTCAACACAATTTTTTCAAGTTCAGCATAAGACGCGTGTATTTCGTTTCAATCATCGACTCAGAGTATATGTTGCATGCTTGTGTTGTTGTTGTGCTTTTTGATATGCTCTTTTAGCCACATACCCTATAGACAGTAAGTGTTAAGTGGAAGAGCTGGAAAGACATCGATCATACATTGATAAACATCGATGTTTCATATGAAAAACATCAGCCAACATTGATGTTTGTCCAGCTCCAGTTAGAGGTTTGCAATGTAAATCAATTCTTTAATATTCATTTTTTAGTATTATTAAACTTCAGTTTTGGAACACAAAGCTATGCTCACATTCGGGAAACCTTGTCAGATTTTTAACAAACTGAAGCAACAAAATGATATACTGTTCGTATCTCAAACATCTCAGCATCGTTTTTCGATTCCAGGGTATGCAGTATGTCGACTAACGCTGCTCTTCAGCTGAGCCGGCTTTGTCGAATGTTTTGCACGTTACACATTGTATTTTTATGGGTATTTTCATTAAGCCTAGAGCATAATGCCGTCATATATACGCCTTATGAATGTATGCATATAACATCTCATATATTACACATCTATATACTTGCCAGCACACACACTAACACACATATATCAAGAGATAACTGTCGCCGTAATGTAATGTAGTCCATTTGCGACAAATATGCGCAGGCCAAAAATGCTCGGACATTGTACGGTATACAATAGGAGAAATTGTTCGCATATTCATGACCGAATTACCCACATTCAGAGCACACACACACACACACATAGCGACGACTTCAGTCACCATTTGCGGACAGCAGAACAAACAAAACCATTGGATGGCACGCAAATCTCAGCTATGACCAAAATATTTGCCCAGAGAGTTCGTGGCAAGAACACCAAAAAAAAAAAATAAAAAGCAAACAAGGCAGAACGAGGAGAAGGGTGGGGAGTGGATGCGGGGGAGCTGGAGAGAGTGTGAGTGCGCCAAGAAATCAAAGTGGACCGGATATATTAGCTCGACCGGCGGCAGACAGACAGATCGGGGCAGTCGCTGCATCTTTCTCTCTTTATCTTTCTTCTTCTCCTACTCCCACTTCGATTCTCCATTCTCAATTCGCTGTGTCAATGACAAAAACGCTGTTACCACAAGCCCCGCAGCAGTACACAACCACGCCTCCGCCTCCTTCTGCATAGCACACACGCCCCCGCACACACACACACAAACACATTTGAACCAATTTCGGGCTACTCATGCGGCATTTGAACCATGTTTGCCTATATGTTGGCCATCTCTCATTTCGGCCAGTGGCCCAATAAGCACAAAGACAAGCATCCATAAAATCCTCACACACACACACACACACATACAGATGTCCATGTCGATATCGTTTTGGACACTAATATTTGCCAAGCGTAAAGTAATAAAATATTTCTTCGGTCAATAAATGCAATTGAATGTGAAAAGAGGCGTCTAGTCAAAATACTAAAAGAGATATACCCAGCAATGATGCAAGCCACAGCAGCGAGCTCACACCACTGCTAAATACCCTGCATACAAAATTACCAACAGTGAATATTCAGATGAGCATTGAAGGTGAAGAATAAAGTCAATTTCTTGTGCGATTCATAAGTATTTTAAGTGTACAATTTTTAAAAGAAAGTGTTTAAAATTCAAAAGGAATTAGTATAATTCCAAGACAAATTTGACAAATGTATAAATTATGGCACATATAAAAATAGTAAAGCTAATACATAGATATTATAAAATATATCATAAAACATCTTGTACGAGTAGTTATTTGTATGCTGCATAACAGAAAAACATTTAAAACAACAGTCTTAGTTTTATTATATGAAATCCGATTTGAAAAAAGGTTTTGAGTAAGCTCAATATCAAATTTATATTATATATTTTATATAGTATACACTGATAATACAAAAAGCTCGTCTGGTTAACCTATTTACCCTAAATGCAGGGCTTAAAACTTGAAGTTCGACTGCATAATTTTAAGATATCTTTTTTATAAAACGTATAAAATAATTTAAGTAAAATTTAAGTATTCTTGTTATATTAATCTTAAGAAGAGATAGAAAATGTTTTTTACAGCGTGTAAACCATCTTACACATACAAATCTAAAAGTTTGGTGATCCTACGATAAATACATATATATAACATATTCTTTTATATGTACAATGATAATCCAATCATTACAAAACTTCTAAGAGCAGTAAAAGTTTAGAAAAATTTGCTAAGGAAGAAACATTAACCAATTTGAAGGGCACTTTTAAAAGAATACTGTTCCACATACTTAGTATTTTTATAATACTTGGTATAATGCATGCACTGCTGGATATACAGACATACTCTATGTATGTTTAGTTATATATAGTTCACACTGTTGGTATATAAAGAAAGAAGCTTTTAGAAAAAGTTTTCAAGTGAGCTTTAAGTTTTGTTGCTCTGGCAGCTGCTTAAACCTGTTGAGAATTGCTGCAAATTGAGGCGAGAAAGAATCAGAGAAGACTTAAACAAATGTTACTTTTATTTTTCATAAAACACAACTTGAAAATGTACACAGCATTAATGGTAAAAAGTTAAGAGTTAAGAGTTACAAAGTATGATGTTTTTCTGCTTACATGGTATGTGTGTGTGTCGGTGTGTGTTGTAGTCTGTATGTGTATTCGTATGTATCTAATGTATCTGAGTTTGTCTGTGCTTAAACCTGAGTACGAGTCCCAGCCAGGCCGGCGGGACTCGGAGTTGCGTACAAGAGTGGACGATAATAAGGTAGGTTACAAAAAATTATGAAGAAAAAATATGTTCTATATAGAAACAATGTTCAGTTTTCTAGAATGAAAAAAACAACTGTCGGCAGCGGCATCGACGTCCTTCTGGCTCCGCTTCCGCCTTCGAACTCTCATCTTGATCTATCGATAGCGTCGTTCTCGCTCTCGCTCTCTCTCGCGGTCCCGTTCGCGTTCCCGATCTCTCTCCCGTTCCCTCTCGCGCTCCCGCTCTCGTTCCCTGTCTCGATCGTCATACTGATCGTTGTGTCGATGCCTGCTGCTTCTCTCGTCCCGCTTCCGTTCGTGTCGATGCCGTCCGCGACTGTCGCTGCGGCTGCTGCGACTCTTGCTGCGGCTGCGACTGCGTGAGTATTGTCGATGCTTGTGCTTCTTCTTGTGCTTGCTGCTGCGTCGCCGCTCGCTGCGCTCCCCATGATCCTTGTCACGATCGGAGCTGCTGCCGTATGGCAGCATCGAGGAGACGGGCGGCGGTGGCGGTGGGTAATCATCGTAGCCACGACTGCGTCCGTACGACGAGCCCGAGGCCTGCGGTGCATAATATTCACGATCGTCATGATCATTGCGATAGTTTGACGGCGGATAACCTCCACCTCCACCTCCTCCTCTGCCACCACCACCACCACGTGACGCAGCATGATCGCCTACGCCACCACGACCACTCCCGCTGCCTTCGTAGTCATCGCAGCCGGTGGCCAAAGCGGTTGTCGTGCCGGGCGCACCAACACCACCACCAGCTCCAGCGGTACCGGCACGACCGCTGCCCAGCTGAGTAACCGTAATACCCTGTTCGCGGCAATATTGTTCGATCTTCTTCTCGATCTGCTTCTGTATGGGCACAGGTATGCGCGGGAAGAGGGTGGAGAACCAGTCCAGTTTGGTCATAAACTGATAGACCATTTGTCCCATGGTCAGCACCTGGAGAAGCGGGAAAAGGAAACGAATGAGTGAATAAAGCCAATCTCAAGTTGGGATATATCATTGTTTGTTTGTTTGTTAGATGTATATTGATTGGTGGCTCATACAGTTGACTCACCTGGCCGCCGCCCGCCTTCACATCAATCTCCTCCTCGTCCTGCAGATAGTCCTCGTACCAGTCATATAAATCGCCCGGCGGCTGTGTATAACGTAAGTACATGAAGCCTGTGCGAATCAACAAGTGGGCGAACAAAAAACAAAAGCGACAATAAATAAACAAATTAGCAGGCACAAACGACAATCGAATGGGGGAGGGGGGAATGGGGTAGGGGGACTAGATTGGCTAGGAAACAGCTTGGCGACGGACGAGACAAGCGATCAAATGTCGCTTAACTGTAACGAGCTCAATTAAAAAGGAGAATGAGCGCTACTATTCTAAATAATGTACACATATAGCTAGACAGACATATCACTATACGATATGATATGGTACTCGTATATCTATATATCAGTTACATACATCGTTACATATCAATTGTTTAGCAGTTTGCGGGCAGTACACAATTTACTCAATTCGTTTTCTAAGGAAATGTAATGTTTTAAGATTTATTAATGAAGTATCTCTCCAATTCTTAAGTCTTTGGTATAAAAGTGCAGTTAGTTATATGTATATAGTAAGTTCTATATAGTAGATCTTCCTGATTAACTCTTTCCTCTATCTTTAAAACATTTAAGCTTTATTCCATTAGATACAGAATTAAAACTTAAGAACAGTGAAGGGATATATGAAATATCATCAGATACGTTTCAGGTTTGTCTACTTTTAAACTCACATATCTCTTCTCTTTCAGCTATGAACGTTACTACAGCTATACTTATACGCAAAACCCTTAATAAAATATATAAAAGACATTTAATTAGTTGCTGAGCTAAACAGAGTTCATAATCTATAGGAAATATCGATCCATAACTTAAATTTGCAAAACTTAAGTACTCATATATCTTCTGTATAAGCTAATAAAGTTAACATTTGTACTTCAATATTCTTTGGATCGATTGTATCAATACAAATATAATAAAACAAATATTATTTTGAACAACATTATCCTGTCGCCTATGCCAAGCTGTCTACCAGCCTCGAGACAGACAGAGACAGGGAGAGGGAGATAGAAAGAGAGGTAGACAGACTAAGGAAGTGTGTGATAAAGATGAATGGCTTGAGTCGAGTTCGCGTTCGAGACGTGGGAGGAGCAGGAGCAAGCAACGAGATTTACACGGCTGGACTCATGCGACTTACCAACACCTACCTAGTGCCCGTATGTAGGCCGAATCTGTGTGATTGAGCAGCCCGTTCACCTGCTTGCGCGTCAGTCGCAGCGTGTAGAGCTTGTAGAGCAGACAGTAAGCAGTGGACACAATACCGCCGGCTCCAACGCCACGCACCTGGAAGACCAAAGCGAGACAGAGATAGAAAGAGAGAGAGAAGAAACACAAAATGGATTAGCCCAATTCATAATCGCAAACACACATTGAGATATATTTCTATATCTGTGTATGGGATTTATAGCCAACGATAAGCGCTACATTTCATAAACTCACACCGCCGCACATGCCCGTCTGGCCGGAGGTTTTGCGCGATCCCCGCTCCCATGGCTCCATGTGCTTCACCTGGTAGTAGATCTCGTCGACAACCTCATGATAGGTTTTCAGCTTGAATAGGTGTACTGCAAGAAAGCAAGCGTCAAAATTGGCGGGCAATTTTTGTTTCTATTTTTCTGTTTCCTTTTTTTTTTGTTTTGTGCAAATTTATAATTTCTTTTTTTTTTAGCGCGCTTTACCTTTGAAGTAGCTGGAACTCTGTATGTTGGCCAATATCAGGGGATTCAGATTCATCGACGTCTCGTTGCCCCAGAAAGGTAGCGTGTTGTGCTGTTTGCCAACGCCGGCCTTTTTACCGCCACCACCACCGGCCGAAGACGCTGCCGAATACTCTGCAAATGGGGAACAAACGCCAAAGGGTGGCAAGGCGTGGGTTGGGTGGGGAGAGTAGAAGCGGAACAAGCAGCAAATTCTCAGTTAGCACACACACATTTTTGGCACATCAAGCTTGCCCGTTGACGGGGCGCACACTACCTTACCTTCGTCCATGGCTCCGCTTCAGTTGCCTCCGTTTGCGTTGTGCATTAATTTAACAATTCTAATTTAGTTTTCTGGTTCGGCAGCAAACACAATATGCAAACGTTTACGTACAGTAGAGTTGTGACTAGGGATGTTCAAT
The DNA here is from genome assembly GCA_018903675.1 of Zaprionus capensis. Classification (NCBI taxonomy): domain Eukaryota; kingdom Metazoa; phylum Arthropoda; class Insecta; order Diptera; family Drosophilidae; genus Zaprionus; species Zaprionus capensis. The sequence goes on along the minus strand of JAEIFN010001073.1, from coordinate 6,830,155 downwards.
TCTGGCACTATGAAATACAACAAGATATCGATAGAAGCAGCGGAAATCGATATGAAACACAATAAGTACAACTATTCGATATATCGAACATTCGAATAAACAGATTCCTGCATCCCTGCAATACGGAAAATGCCTGCAGTGTCACAGCAATCAGCTTTCAGTTAGTCACTAGCTTAAAAATTCGTTGCTAGCTGCTACGCAATTTGCCTGATGTTGCCAACTGACTTACAGCAGGGAGAATTGATAGAGGGACAAATAAGGGATTCAAAATATTATTTAAATTGTGACTTACCCAGACTAACGTAACTAAGTTTTTTTGAAAAAAATAATTGAGAGAGCGTTGTTGCTTCTGCTTTTATTTAATTTGTTAATTTGTTTTATCAATAACATCGATGAAAATATTGACTGCGAATATCGATTATTTTCCAGCTCTGAATGAAGCTGCAAAAATACCAAATTTTACCGCTTAAATCGATTATTCGAAATTTCGATTTCCATCTGGCAGCACTGCAAACCTATCGCGGCATCGATATTCTTTGGCATTTGTCTTGAACTCTGTTTCGTGTTTCGGTCCAAAGCCAAACATTTTCATTTTCATTTTACTCATTATTATAAAGAAATAGCCACTAGACACCGCCGAACCATCAGTGTCGTTCGCTGCTCACATAGAACTAAACAAAGCTATTGAAAAATAGTCAACCGAACAAAAGTGTATTGAAAAAGTGCACCCACAAAAAGTTGCAAGCATCTCCAAGCGCCAACGAATCATCGCTCCAGATCCCACAATGTGTAAGTGTGAAAAGTGTAAAGAAAAGTGAAAATAGTAGATATGATATGATTGCACATCAGTGCAAGCAAACTTATCTCGTCTGCATAGATAGAGTTGGTGCGGGGCAGAGGCGCAGACTGCTGCTGCCGCCACCCGCATCTGCTTCTGCTCAACAGTTCCGTTTCATTGCCTGTGCATGTGTGCGAGCGAGAGGCAGCTAGCTGACGCCCCAATACGGCAGCAAAACGACAACGAAAGTAAAATTTCACCCAAATTTGTTTGTTTTTACTAGTTTGCCGTTGCCTTTTGCCCACTATTTGATGCAAAGCTGGACAAACAAGTTTTTGTCTGCTTCTCCCTCCCTCTCTCTCCTTCTCTTTGTCTCTCTCGCTCTCTTTCCCCACACTGGGCCCTTTGTGTTGTTGGGTTGTTTAGATTAGTGCCAGCAACACAACGGGACGACGCCGGCTTGCGCGAAAGTTTAAAACGGCAAATTGCTTGCCCCCCCCTGTTCTCCTCCCCACAAGAAATACAGTTGAACAGATGTGTGCATGTATGTATGTGTGTGTGTGTGCCGTTAAACTGGTTTAATTGCACTCGGCATCAGCGTTTCATTTGTTTCTGCGGTTTAAGCTGCGCGATTGCTCAACTCTTTACTGTGCACACTTGAGCACTCAAGATATAAACAATCTAGTAAATATTTTCTCGATTTAGTCGCTTTTACGACGACATACAACCATCGTCTGTCTGTATGTTCGCTGGGTTGATAACTGTTGTTGATACCTGACGGTGCTTATCAGTAGTCACCTGTCCAGTGTGATAAGTTTTCTCGATTCTTTCTTTTTCTGGTACCTTTTCTTCGCTGCTGTTATACTGTTTTCTATCACACGCACACACACAAGTGCAGAGTCACTCACACACACACACTCACAAGATGTGCTGCCTTGTTGCGGGGGCGACATTTCTCTACGCCATTGTTGTTGTTGTTGTGGTTGCTGCTGCTGCTGATGGTGCTTGTGGAACAGTATTGTGTTCCAAAGTGCAGTAAGCAAGCGGAGACAAAGTAAATAGGCTGCAGCTGCAGCTGTTGTTGCTGTCTGGCAATTCAAATTCAGTTTGTGCGCAATTGTTCACTTGCCTTTGTGCACTGAGTCGACCACGCCCCCACCGCGATGGCGTGTTGGCTGATCATACAACGAATATATTGTATATTTATAACTGCGCCTTCAGTGTTTACAATATGAATCTATATCCAATATCCATCTATGTTTATGTTATATCTCTGAATTCTCATTGGATATGATACGAATGACACGTAGAATGAAACATTAGCTACTATTATCGATTTTTGAAAGTTGAGAATAATTCTATTGCAACTACCGATAGCGATCTCTTCGATATGTAAATATCAGTACTGAAGTATTTTTCAATTTCCCCCCCCACTGGCAGTATCAAAGTTATTTTGAATTTCCCCCCAAATGGCAGTATCAAAGTAATTTTAAATTTCCCCCATATGTTCCTTTAGTATTTTATCAGTATTTAACAAGTATCGACTATCGCATATGTAAATATCCGATTCAAGCGAGTAATTCTTGTTCAGTGTTTTGCTCGCTTTGTTCTGTGTGTCTTGCAGTCTTCTTTGGCGAGAATAAACACTTTCTTTTGTAAGAATTATAGGTAAAAACATGGCATGGGATGGAGCGGAACTACGAAGTAAGCAAGAAAAGAAGAATGCAAGATAAGAGTACACACAAGTGAGGGGGTATCCTGCAAGCTCTCTCTGCCTCTCTTCGAAGCAATCTCAGGGCCAGGAATAAATGGGGAAGGGAGATGGGCAACAAGTTGTATGGAATGCGAATTTGTTATTGAAATTACAAATAAACTGAATTTGCATTAAATAGAGAAATTTCTCGTATTTTCCTCTAGGATTAGATTCGACCAACCAGTAGTCAGTATAGTTAGTGAGTTGTGCGCGAGTCGATTATCAAGATGCGGGAGTACCCCTACTAGAATATACTACGTTATCGTATCGTTTATCGAACCCAAACACTTTTGTAACAGATCAAAATTTCAATTGTGTAAAATAATATTTTGAGAGCGCCTCATTATGTACATGCGTACGTATTATCGATGTCCATGTATAGTCTGTTCAATAATTGTCAAATCGTATCGTATTAGTCTTTCACAAATTCACCGTGCTTCGGTTCCTACCTCGCCCAATGAAGCTTCAACAGGTGGCAAAAACAACATCAGCTGCAGTTGCAAACCAACAAGGACTGTATCACAATTCCAATGCCTGTCCTGATATACTTCCAGCCGACAACAACAGCAGCGTCATCTCCCCTGGAGCCGGAAACAGCAGCAACAACAACACTGCCGCCGGAGCGTCAATCAAGTCAGCGGTGAATGATAACGGGAGCAGCAACAGCATTCCCATTACTCAGGAGCAGCTCAAAAAGTGGCGCGATAACTTCTACAGCGAACCGAAGAATCTGTTGGCCCAGAACGTCTGCTCCCGCGTGGATCCATTCGATGTGTGCCTGTCGCGTAAGGCACTGGAGACAACCAATCATGTGTTCAACTACAAGGTGGAAACAGAGGGCAAGCCGGTGACCAACCAGCGCAGCTCCGGACGTTGCTGGCTATTCGCTGCTCTCAATTGCATACGCCTGCCCTTCATGAAGAACTACAACCTGGATGAGTTTGAGTTCTCGCAGGCGTTCCTCTTCTACTGGGACAAGATCGAGCGATGCAATTACTTTCTCAACAACATCGTGAAGACCGCACAGCGCGGCGAGAAGGTTGACGGGCGACTGGTCTCGTTCCTGCTGCTCGATCCCACCTCTGATGGCGGACAGTGGGACATGCTGGTCAATCTGATAGTCAAACACGGTCTGATGCCAAAGAAATGCTTTCCGGAGAGCTTTAGCTGCGAGTCCAGCATACGTCTGAATGCCATCCTCAAGAGCAAGGTAAGTAGGAGAGTGATAGAGAGGGGGTAGCCCAATTCGGTATCTAATCTAATAACTCCTTCTCATTCTTGTTGCAGCTGCGCGAATACGCTCGCCATCTGCGTGTGCTGCTGGAACGGCAGCCCAGCGAGCAAGAGATCGCCAACAAGATACAGGAACAAATGTCAGAGATTTACAAGGTGGTTGGCATCTGCCTGGGGATACCCGCCGACACCTTCACATGGGAATACTACGACAAGTCGAAGAACTATCAGTCCATTGGTCCCATTAGCTCGCTGGAGTTCTACGAGCGCTATGTGAAGCCGCATTTCAATGTCGAGGACAAGGTGTGCCTGGTCACCGATCCGCGTCCCACCAGCAGCTACGATCAGGCATACACGGTCGACTGTCTGGGCAACGTTGTCGGCGGTCGCCCAGTGCTCTACAACAATCAGAGCGTCGAGCTGCTGCTGGCCATGGTCACAAAGTCACTCAAGGCCGGCGAAGCTGTCTGGTTCGGCTGTGAGGTCAGCAAACGATTCGCTTCCAAGCAGGGCATTGAGGATGTGGATGTGTAAGTTGTCCCCCAACAGTCCCACGAGTGGCTCCTTTCAATTTGTATAATGTTCTTTCTCTCTCTCTATCGCTCTCTCCTTCACTTTGCCGACTCGTCTGTCTCTTTCACATTGGTGGAGCAGCCATGATTTCAAGCTGGTCTTCGACATCGACATACAGACAACATTTTCGAAGGCTGATCGCCTCATCTACGGCGAATCGGCCATGACCCACGCCATGGTCTTTACCGCCGTCTCGGTGGATGTGAGTATCATATCGCATATTGCCTTCATCTATATGTATGTATTATATCTATATCTATATCTCTGTCCTATGTATATCAGAAAAACGGTGTGGCGCACAAGCTGCGTGTGGAGAACTCGTGGGGCGAGGATCGCGGCGAGAAGGGCTACCTGGTGATGTGCGCTGACTGGTTCAGGGAGTTTGGGTTCGAGGTCGTTGTGGACAAGAAGTATGTGCCCGAGGATGTGCTGCGCGTGTTCGACATGGATCCCATTGTGCTGCCCGCCTGGGATCCCATGGGCACGTTGGCGCAATAGATGCGTCTTTAGCCAAACGGGAAAAGCTTTACAAATAACGATTAACGATAACAACCACAACCAGTTAGCACTCTACTACACAAGCAATAATCCAATCCAGAGCAAATTCAAGATGAAAATCCCTCTTCCTATTTTGGCCATTATCTGATCTGATGTCAAATCTTATGTCAGTGCTTTATAACCCCTTATATTTTATTGTATTTTACTATTATTATTCTCATTTTTTTTTCTCTTGCTGTCTATATATACATTATATGTTATGTATGTAAATATATATATACATATGTGTGTGCATATATACGTATGTATACATATATACTATGCCTATAATATATAAGTGTGTATATGCATATATATCAGCTGAATTTACTCGTCATATACCACACATACATAAATAGAGAGCGACATCTATACATACATGTATACATCTATATAGGTATATATGTTCTTTGGATTACATATATATTTATGTAGTATATATAGAGGAGGGACAAGCACACACACACACACACACACATACATACGCACGCGCATAGGAGCGACGTATTATCGATTATTCTTCTTCATATATATAGACACACGACTAACTTGCATAGAGAAAACTGCGTAGCTTAAGTAAAAAATTGAATGTTTTAAAAAATTGCGAAAGGGATGGAAGGATGTAAAAGAATGAGGAAGAGAGAGAGACAGTTGCGTATTTGGTGCCGGCCAAGCGCAGTTAAGATGTTATATTAAATCGCATTTGATACGTACATATACATACAACAATATACAACACACAACAAACACACACACACATATAAATAAATACATACATATATTGAATGCAAGCATTTTGAGTATCTCTTGTATCTTGTTTCTCTTTTCTCGGATGTATTTTGAACTTAATGACTAAAGGTAAACCCAGCATCAGATTTGCATTCCATATGCACAAATAGACCAAATATGGACGACTAACATCGGCCATCCAGACGGCGCTTGCGTCTCTCATCGTACTCGAAGCTCAGTCGCAGCCAAATGCCGAGGCACATGCGCACCAGGCGCTGGTCGTGCTCCTTGTGCTTGATGGCGAATTGATATTGTTGTCGTATCATATGCTTGGCATGGCGCAATTGGCCCCGCTGGATCAGCGAGATGCTGTAGTAGAGTTTGCAGCGTGCCTGCAGGAAGGGATCGCCCAGTCGCAGGCCGATCGTCAGCTGTTGCAGCGAGATCTTTCCCGCTGTTGTGGCCTGTTGTATGAACAGATTAGGAAAGGTTATGCTTGCCTCTTAGAGATGGTGTGAATAGCGAGGGACACTTACGCATCGCTCGAACTGCTCGCCTAGTGCCGAGAAGCCACCACCCAGCGTAGAGAGCCAGGACATCAGGTGCTCTACTTCAATGTGCTCCCAAATTGTGTGCGCCAGCATATGTGCCCACTTGTAGTCTATGGTGTCGCGATCCGGTGGCCGCAGCACCAGCCACAGCAGTTGGATACCGTGCTCATGCTGAAGCCTTCGACTCAGCTCCTGTTGCTGCAACAGTTCGCGCAACCAGTAGTTGCCACTGATGGCGTCCACCTGCAGCGCCAGCCGGCGCACTGGCTTGCCCTGCTCCCGGTGGAGCCCAAGGGCGGCAGTATCTCCGACACACGCCTGGATTGACTTTCGATTATAGTAGTGTCGGCGTTGCCAGTAGTCACAGACGCAGACGATTAGTGTCATATTGTGTGAGGAGCCTCCACGCAGCACGCAGCACGCAGCTTGCAGTTTGTACTAAACGCCGTCTGATCACATGCGCAGCAAGCAGGGGAGGAGAGACCGCGTTAATATTACCTTGTTGCTCTTTATTTACTACGCATGTTAGTTTTGCCACCCCGTCGAAAATAACCCTTGGAGCGGTCCGGTAACGCTAACCGATAACCGCGCCAACGCAATTCGATGTTTTAGTACGATATATCGATATATTTCGTTGTGCGATAACTTAGCGCGCCAAGCGCCGTTACACAATTCACAAGCAAACTGGTGTTTCTTTTCAATATGGAAAATCTTGGCTTATTTCTCAGAGATTCTTTGATTTCAAATAAATATGTTTGATAACATCTTGGTGGCTGGCTCGAGGTCAAAATAAAATAAAATAAAATCAATTTGTTTATTTTTCTTCCGATATACATACGTATGTATTTCGGTTACTCTTCGGTAACCATCTTCAGGGATTAATTTTGCACGTCTGCTCTTGCGGGCGCGGAGTTCCTAACTGTTTTGACCTCGAGCCAGCCACCAAGATGTTAAAAAATAAAGGTCGCCAAAACAATATAATATGTTTGATAACTTGATTTTAAAATGAAAATAAGATGATTAAATCTCAACTTGCATATCAGTAGTAATCGACTAGGGTTCAGTTAATGGGTTGAAGGTTATTTTTGGTATTTATTGAAAAAAAAGTAATCATCAATTATTGATTCATTTTGCATGGGCAATTCAGTTTTCTATTGAATTAACAGTGGTCTGACAAAGCCAGTTGGTTTGCCATGTTTGCTATAAGGATTACAGGGAATTATGAGGTTGGGTGCATGCAAATACATAGAAATAGAAACATATGAACATATGCACAAACAGTTAGAGTCTTTGAATTTCATAATATTGCATTCGGTTTCATGTAAGTACATTCATTTATTGCACTGATTCTGACTTCAACTATTGTAGATAGGTTTATGCTTTAAAATAATGGAATTAACGCTTTCAGTTCCTTATACTGGTTCATTTCAAAGGCTTCCTGATAAGAGAAGATAACGCCTATCTATGGCTAACTACTGCGCCAACCCTAATATTCTGGAACACTTCTGGTATACGTCATGCTCTCTCTCACTTGTGCTTATCTCTGACACACTCGGCAACAATCGATCGTATAGTAGTAGCGCGATACCGAAAAGCTCGTTACTCGTCCAACTCCATCAACATCACTTCAGTTTCAATTCAACCTTCAATCCGTGCGGTTGTTAAATTTCGCTGCGACATCCACAGTCACATATCGTACCCAGAACTTATTATCAGAGACAGTGTTCATAAATTTTGTAATACTCTACAACATGAAGTTCCTCTTGTCGGTGCTGGCCGTATTCGCTTTCGTGGCCTACGCTAATTGTGGTAAGGCGCGGCCTTCAAATCGATTTCAGTTTGCTTTTCCCGGTGGTTTTATTTTTGTTTTTCTTTATTTTTTTTCTGTGCTTATGTAAGCAAGGATTGCCTCAGTTTGGGCCATTTTGGCCAAATGTACTATATGTACATACATATATGCTTCGATTTATCTTATCATTATGTACACATTATGCGGGCAAGCCAAAGCCCCTGGCTTATCTATCGATAGGCGCGGTACCTTTCTGTGCTTTGCGCTAATTTACTGTACTATATACATTAACCGGCAAACAGACTTTGACAAGTGTACACACACACACACACACATGCTGAGAGAGACATGTATCTCGTCAAGTGCATTGAAACTACATTTCACACGAGTCATGCACGCATACAGTGGCTCTCGGCTTATTTCGTGCAAGAGCTTCAAAGTCAAATATCTGCTAAGCCCAAAATTAAATTATTTGCTATATATAATGCGTGACTAATCTGTTGATTCATATGCCAATTCCGAGTGTAAATTTCTCAGATATGAGCATACACCTGCACAGACCTATCTTTATAAACATATAGACACACATATCTGTGGCTTCCAAGGCCATACTCTGTATTTGTAGATGCCAGTTTCTATTTGCAGACACATAGTAATAGCGTGTAATATTCTCTTGATTTGTTTTCTTTGTCAGCTGCACTTGTCAATTACTGATAAGATGGTCGTCAGCTTGCACTTTGTACTAAATGACGTCTGATCACATGCAGCGCAGCAAGCAGGGGAGGAGAGACCGGGTTAATATTATCTTGTTGCTCTTTATTTACTCTATTATATTATTTGTTATGTACTATATATGTATAATGCGTGACTAATCTGTTGATTCATATGCCAATTCTGTGTGTAAATTTCTTAGATATTAGCATACACATGAGCACAGACCTATCTTTAAAAACATATAGACACACATGCTATATCTGTGGCTTCCAAGGCTACAGTTTCATAAAAGATGAGAGAACTTTTGTGAAACACTGCGGGGCATTGAATTTCATTTAATTCGATATTAAATGAAATTCAATGCCCGGCAGTGTTTCACAAAAGTTCTAACATCTTTTATATGCATACACATACATATGTTATCATACTTCATGTGTATATGTATGTATGTGCATCTGTTGATAAAGTGTGCTAAGTGTAAACGTCTGAGAACAGCTGCAGATCTGGACATGGGGTACTTCTTGGCAATTTGAGTTTACTTCCTTATCATTTTAAGCGCATAGGAATAACGAAATAAGTCGGAGATATTTGATTAAAACATAATTGATAAGGAAGAAAACAATTGCTGGTATACTTCGATACGATTTCGGGAACTACATGAACTATAGTCATGAAATTATGTATACACTCTCTAGTGGTCGATTCAACACTGCAGAGACGGCTTAAACATAATGAACATGTCGGGAAATTAGGAACAAGACTAGCAAAGTCTTTCGCTCTTAATTCATTCTCTCCTCTCTCTCTCTCTTTTAGCGAGCTGTGTGCAGTGCAATTCGCAAAACAATGAACGCTGTGCCACTGATCCCGTAAATATCATGGCCAGCGACTGCGTCAACACCACCTCGCTGTGCTATACCCGCGTGCTAAGTGAGTACCTATTGATCGGATATATACATATATACCCATGTATCTTGGTGACTATCTTTGGCTTATGATCCTTGTAGATGGACACACGATTCGTGGCTGCGCCAGCAATCTGGACACCACTACTTACAATGCATGCAACAACGAGTTGGAGTGCCAGATCTGCGGCTTCATGGCCGGCTGCAATCGCCAGATCTTCCCACTGCATCGCACACAGTGCCTGCAGTGCTCAAGCAACTCGACCAACTCCACTTGCGCGACAGACATCCATGCCAAGGTCAAGGTGTGCCCACTGTATCGTCTGGGCGACAAGTGCTACATCCGCAACAGTCAACGCTTGGCCGATGGATCCTTCCAGCGTGGCTGCCTCAGCTCCGCCCTGTTGAACAAGCAGTGCGTCAAGGCGGGCAACTGCTACACCTGCGAGGGACATGGCTGCAATCATCTGGAGTTCAATAGCACTGATATTCCATTGGCTCGCGACAGTGCCGTCGTCTCGGTCATCTGTTCCCTGTCCCTGCTGCTGCTCTCTGTGCTGGCCAGCGTGATGCTGTAAGGCAACCACAGGCACGAAGGAAGGAAGGAAGTTCCTGTTGCTGGAACCTTTAACCGGAAACAGGGAACCGGAAGCGACATTGCCAACTTACCAACACATCTAAAGGGGCAATTCTTACATCACGTGTGTGTGTGCGTGTTTCTGTTTTTTTTTGCCAGTGTCATTTTTTTGCTCTCTTTTCGTATAGAACAAAAATAAAATTAAAATTTATGAAAACAGAAAACAAACCGATGAAATTATCGTGCCTTTGATGTGCAACAACAAAGATTTCCCTCTTCCTTTTCCTCTTGCCCCACACTGGGTTTTCCTTTTGCCTTTCGAGTCGCAGCGCCGTTTATGAGGTGTGAGTGAGGCGCGGCCACTTGCCTGCCTAACAGTTGACATTTGCTGCACACAGACACACACTAACACACATGCCATCTCTCACTCGCACACACACAGACTCCCATCCACTCAGTGGAGGCAGAGAGGAGCGCATGGAACCGGAAGCTCCGCCAATGGGGTGCATAAATTTATCAACGCTTCACCCAATTGAGTCGGTAAGAGACAAATACGGAAACAGTTTTTCAGCGCATGTGTGTGTGTGTGTGAGAGTATTTTAGCTATACAGTTCATATATGTATGTATGTATTTGTTGCAAACATGCATGTGTTAACATAAATACAATGATCTTAATGGCGATCTTAAGATTGAGAACGAGCTACATACATGCATGCCATGCAAGCTAAGTACACACACAGACACACATATGTACGTATGTACATTGGAGAGCATACATATGTATCTGACTCATCAGGCAAGTTCACAAGATTCAACTCTATGGCAATCCCTAAAGAACTTGATCACAGAATGTTATCTTAATGTTTAGAAACATATAAATTCTGGATCAGCATATACTGGCAAGTAAAGCTAATGTATGCCTGCATATATATTCTTGATCAGCAACAACACCCATGTAGAAATGGCGGCCGTTACAGCTACGCTCAGTAGTCTTCAGTTATAACGAGCCAGATGCGAGCGGAGATATAGTAAAGTACACATAAATACATATAGTATATATATACATTTTGAAGTTGATCTCGCATTAATCATATTTGAATTAACATTAAAAAGGATAGGCTTAAAACGTTTTAAAAAATATTTGGAGTTCATTTAGTTATATCATATATAATAGTCCAAGGCATAAAGTTGTATCTTTAAATATTGTACTTCTGACATGGCACCTCAACGCTAACCTAAAGATTCCTTGCCGTAACTTACTGTTAAATTTATGGACCTTAACTTTGCTAATAGCTTTTTTCTGTGGATTAATCCAGACAAATGAAGGGGAAACCAAAATAAAGAAATGGAAGAGAGCGGATAATCAGTTGATAGTTGATGCTGATTCAGAATATATTTATACTTTGTGGGTTCGGTAATGTATCCTAAGGTGCATTGCAAACCTAAAACCCTCCGGAAGGGTATAAAGAAAGAAGGCGAGAGGAATTTTGGGAGGGGAAGTACTGAAATATGTTTTCCATTTCATCGAGCATCGGGTTTTTCCATGCGTTTCCCTTCTGTGGGATAATTATTAAGGTTGCCTGGAGTAAAAATTCATTTAACATTCAACCAGCCACAGAAACAAGGAACAACAAATTGACATATCACTTTAGAGAAGACCCTACAAGCAACCACACCCATTTAATACAATCTGCAACAGGCAACAGGCATAGGCGCCTTGGCTGTGACTGAGGACCACAACAACGACCACGACGTGGTGTAAAGAGATGCGCAAACTACAGATTCAGGTGCTGACCCGCGATGGGCGCAAGAACATCTACGAGACAGATCGGTTTCGGAACGTGGCCGATCTAAAGAAGCACATTGGTCGCAACATGAATGTGCCGATGGCGTTCAGCCGTTTGACATACAAGGGACGGCTGCTGACCAACGACAGCATACTGGAGGACGAGGGGATCAAGCGGATGTCTACGCTGGAGCTGTATTGGCAGCCATTGGTGCTGACGCCCAAGCAGTACCGCGAGAAGGAGCTGGAGCTGGACAAACAGGATCAGAAGCAGCGACATGTCTCCCGCATTGCCGACAACTTTGAGCAGTCCGTGAAGAAGGGCGGAACCGAGCGCACGCCCAGCGGCATGCGACGGACCCGTGACCAGGTGCGTGCGAAGCGTTCGCCCAGTGCCGACGATACGAAGCCGCATCCAACAGCACGACAGCATGGCCTGCTGCCCACCGAGGAGGCCAGCTCGACATCGTCTGATGAGCAGGACTTTCTGGCCAACTACTGGTGCTGTCCTGAAAGTGGCATGAAGATAAGTCGCCCAGGCACTTCCGCTTCTGTAGCCAAGCTGGAGATCTACCCTATTGCAGGAGCTGAGGCTGGAGTTGGCAATGATGACATCGATTGCTCAGGTGATATGGACATCGATGTGGACGACGAGCTGAGGTCAAACACAAAGCTGAAACTGGCGGCCAAATCCTCTTGCCAGGTGCAAAGCAACTTCGATGATATTCTTCAGGACGAGGCACTCGTTAAGCGCTGCCTCGGCTGCAAGCAACAGCAGCCGCAGCCGCATCAGTTTCGCACGGGACTACGCCTGACTGCCGGTCGCATGTCCCGCAGCATCATCTCCAACATAAGGAAGAACAAAAAGAATTACAAGAAATAAACACACAGAGACCGTTACAGATACCGATACCGATAACGACACCTACAACGACACCAGTTCAGTTGTAGTTATCCTTTTTTTCCGTTCATGCTTTGGTTTTTATTTACTCCCCAGAAAATTCGATCCTATAAGCTTTGAGAAATGCAGCAAATTCAAAAAATTGTCACAATGGTTATTCAAAATTATCGATAAAGATCCGCTTTAAGCCTCCTTTGGGCATTATATATATTATTTCGCCATAGGTATTCACTATCTCCATCTCTCTAGAATGTTCTCATTAAACTCCTCATAATGAACACGAATATACATCATAGAAAGCATATATAGAAAACAATTATTGGATAAGTCGGTTGGTTCTCTTTCCACCTAGTTTTGCATATTGAACTGGACTTTGTACTCTACATATAGTTTCGTGATAATGCTAGTCACGCCCACGCCCACGCCCACTCGCTCACGCCATGGCCTTCGCTCACGCCCCAGTTGAAACTCCCTTCTAGTCAATTGCGTATCAATCAGATCGCCAAGCCCGATATCATTTATGCATACTTTGATATCATTTGCATGGAACTAAACTAGATCTATGTAGGTATATAGATTACACAACAGGGAAGGTTATCTGGCTTACTTCGACCATGAAACTCATTAAAGATATTTAGCAAGTTATAAAACTTCAATTTGCACAACATATGTAGACATAATGTTACTAAGATGGAAGTTTTTTGGCAAGGCCCAATCTAGGAGCGGAATATATTTACATATGTTAGATATACATAGTTAAGCCAGTGAAAGGCGTTTTGAAGCATTATCTGTAGCGATATATTGAAAAATATTAAATTTGAGTGAATGGAATAATTGAATAATGAATTGTACGAATTTCTTTAGTTTGATTCTGAGAACTGCAATAAAAGGCTATATTCAAGAATATATAATAAATATTCACGCCACTATATAGTATATATCATCATATATCATAAATATATAGTATCTATCATCATATATCATATATCGTTGCAACTTTGAAGAATAAAAACAAGTTTATTTTACTTGTTTGATCAAGATATCAACAGACAAAGCTAGTTTGATGCAATAGCTGACGCAGATCAAGAATATATATGTAATATACATATATATAGATGTGATATATAGGAAGCTCCGCTGAAGGGGCATAATGAAGGCAATTATAAAGCAAGTGCACTGTGAATTTCTCGGGGAATATCTTGATTATTTATGAACTCTCAGGCTGATTACAATGGCCAGTTCGGGATATGGCCGAGAGGGCGCTGGAAGAGGTGGTGAGGAAGGCAAACAAAGCGCACAGCACAAACTGCGAGTACTTAACTCAAAATAATTGTAAACAGCGCGAGGAGAAACAACAGAGCAACCTCCAACCCCAAATGGGGGCAATCTGAATCCTGGGCGTAACTGGATGTTAAGATTTATAATGGAATTCTTAGCTGGCACCCACACACACGCACACCACACACACCCACGCACACACACACACGCACACACATAACAAAAAGTTGAAGGTAAACAATTCAGTGCAGATCAGTTTGGATCGGATGGGATCGGATCGGGGGTGCCCAGGTAAGATGTGGGGAAGCAGGAACCGCTTTGCTTGGGTTCGTCCAGCAATGGCGGCTGCGGCGGGATCGACTGCATTTACCGTTAATTGAGCGAGTGTGCGTGATGAAAAGCAGACACCAAACGAAGCGGCCCGATAAAAACAACAAACGGCAAAGGCAGCAGAAGGAAGGCAGAGGCAGAGGCAGCAGGAGGAAGCGGACAGAGGCAGAATATGCCGGAGGAATGCAGAGGGGAAGGGAGAGGGAGAGCAGCTCCCACTTGCAGACAATGTGCCGCAGCCTCTGGAGATGCCATCGCAGTTGCTGCTTTGATCGGTCTCGGGCCTCGGGCCTCGGGCCTGGGCTAATGGCCAAGAGACGCCATTTTTGTTGTTTTTTGTATTGGATGCCGATGCCGATGCCGATGCACCCCGCTGCCGGCCACTTTTTACGGTTTGTTTAGTGTCGAGGTTATGGCGCAATTTGTATTTATGATCCGGCCAAGCACAGCACCCCACTCCCCCACCCGATTCTGCTCCAGAAGGCAGGGCAGCACTGAGCAGAGCAGCATGTGGAAGCAGTCCAATTAAAAGCATTTTCCACTTTCCAAATTAGGGCCATGTGAGCCATGAGTCAGCACGCCCACTCGCAGCACAGATCGATCGGGAGAGATAGAGAGGAACAGCAAGAGAGAGGGAGTGCAAGCGGGACAGACAAACAGATAGAAGGAAAGAGAGCGCTGTCGGAGGCGTGGCTCGTTTAACGATCTCAACTGGGAGAGTACAGTGGGCACTTCTCCCTCTTGAATTGATCGCACAAAGAAATGAACAATAGAAATAATTGTTATATTTACTATAGACTTAAAGAACTTCAATAAAGATAAATCTAATGGTACAAACATTAAGTAGAATCAGTGACATTGCCACATAACTTATAGGATGACCGGATTTAAATGACTTTTTGGGGAATACTAACATGAAATAAAAATTAATATGTATAAATAAACTTAATATATTGTATTTTATATTTACAATTTGAGAGACTTGCAAATAGCAAGCTGATTGATTAGATTATATAACATTCATAATCAATCGCACAACTCGTGTCATCTTTCTGCAGTACTTACTGTAGTAGAAACTCAGCACATGTGCCCTACAGCAAATATGTTGGGACTATCATTTCCACAAATGTAAAGGGAGAACATGTTGTTTTAATGTTTATTAAATGTTTATTATTAGTAATGTTTAACTATATGCGTATATATTCTATATAATTTGCTATTGATATTTTAAATTTGATTAGGCTGGGAAGCAACTTTACAAACCTCTCAGTACATGTTTGTATCATACATATATCATTTCACACATGTTAATCATACTCTGATACTACCATATCGTATTTCATCCAAGAACTTGGGAACCTTCTAACATATTAAGATTCTCTTATTATTAAGTATTTTATTTTTATTTATTTAAGTCGACCAAGACAATCGAATCAATTATTATACTGATTAAAGAAATACAATTTTAGAATAAAATTAAATTATAACAGATTTTGTCTAATCTGTTTCCAGTTCATTTGTATTTTTCAATTATGTATCTAATATAAATAATTATAATATATAATTTTATTAAAGATTGTCCGGGTTTTCTTTTAGTTAAATATACTCTGCAATTTCTGCAGTATCTTAACCCATTTCCGGGGTATATCATGGCCGAGGCATTTAGCAGTGGCTTAACTATTCGATATTGCCAACACCTTCGGAACGGGCTAACCCACTCTCGCTCATGAGCGGATGCGCTGCGCTGCCATTGGCCAACGAGCTGCGCACAGACACTCACACACACTCGTACACACAAACTGACACGCACACACACACACGTAGTCAGAGACGCACACATGTAGCGTTGCTATATTTGGATACTAATGCGAGTGCCGCCTGGTCGCGAGATCTTCTCAAGTGGCGCAGCGATTGGTGCACAGCATCCTCATGCCGCATGCCTCATGCCACATGCCGCATCCATTGGACGCGCGATCCGGCCGCGGCAAGGCGCCCTTCTCATTTCGCAGTCACACGCTCGACGAGACGGATGGATGCTAGCGCAGTGCAATTCTCAAATTGAAAACTCACAAAAAAAAAACAGTTTGAAAATTTTCAATTTTTCGAAAATTTTCTTCAATTGAAATTTGAATTTGAATTCGAATTCAAGTGAAGTCGAGTCGAGTGTCGCCAGTTTGGCAGTCGCGTGCTGCGCTATTCACGGATCGACGTCGTCAGTTCGCACTTGGGCAGGCAAAGGTGGCAACTGAGACACCTCAACGCCTCAGCAACATTTGCAACAGCAACAACAATAGCAACAACTGTGCGGCGAGTCGAGTGTATCATTCAATCAATCGTTCAATTCGTTTCGGCTAAATTGGCAGTCAACGCGATCGGACCATAAACGCCAAACTCGACCCCAAATCGGGAAACGGGAAATCGGGGAATGAAAAATCGAGTCGAGCCAAGTGAAATAAATAGAAAATCGAAGAATCGGTTAACAAAAAAAAACTAGAAGCCAACAAAATATTCGAAAATTGCTGCGAGGTGTTGAAGCGATTGCAATTTTCTAATTTGTTCTTCTCCTTCTCTTTTTTGTTGTGCTTTCGGATCTCTCTCTCTTTTTTTATTGTTGTTGTTGTTCCGTTTTGTGATTGACACACTGACAACTTGAACGGCAGCCTGAGCTTTTCAACACTTGGCCATTTTTTGTTTATAGACCCAAATTGGCCTCAATTTTTTTTGCAGTGCACACTGCGTGTGTGTGTGTGTGTAATAATCGAATTTGACAACTGCGCGAAAAACTTTTCAAATCAAAACAAAACAGCAAACTGTGAAAAGTATTCGAATCGCAATAAATGATTGAGTGATCTTTCCATTTTCGCGCGAGTGTTTTTTCGAGTGTGTGTGTGTGTGTGCTTTTTGTGCCCACTGTGTCCAGAGAGATGACACACCTGATGGGCCCCACGGAATGTGCCAGCGCCATGGTGGCATGCACCATGCCCTTTCTGGACAATGGACTGGGCGCGAATCTGGCTGCCGATTACGGCTGCTATGGCAACGAATACTGGACATCGCCCTACACAGCCGGCGGACTGAGTCCCATGAAACAGATCGAAGGTGAGTACCAGCAAACAAGGAGTACCTATTATACAAAAGATTTCACGAAAGATTTCTGAGATTTACAGATTCTGTATAAAAGATATTTCATATGTTGAAAGATATTTATTTGCAAGCCTATATAGAAGTTTTTTAGTTTGAGGTTTTACAATTAGTATTTCTAGTTTGCCATGCAGAACTTTTCAATTAGGATGAATTTATTGTTGTTAATCTAGTTTCTTTGTTGTAATATTTACATTTATGTTGGCAAATCAACAAGTTAAAATATGCTTGGCTTCTAATAGTTGTAATTAGCTTTCAAGAATCAGGTTTAACAGAAAAAGCGGGTTTTAATTAAAAGTTTGCTATGAACTGATTCTATTTCTTTCGTCAAGATTTCATACTTTCTATGTAAACAGGGCGAGTGTGTCGAGTATTTATGTTGGTTATATAGATTCTCTTCTCTGAGTACATATATAAAGTTAGCATTGAATTCGCTTCAAGTAAAGTTAAGCTTCCATGATCCTTATTTGAAATCAAATACATATACCTGTGTAGTATGTGTATATGAAATAGAGTATATCTTTCTAGTCCTGATTATTCATATAATATATTTAGGGATTGCTGTAATTGATCATTTCCATTAAGAGACATTCCCACATATCAGTCTAGTATGTTCGATAGCTCATTCTGTAATCATTAATTCATATAAAAAGTATATAAATGAATGTCTGATCCACCCAAATATCACTAAGCTGTTCCTTCTTTTGCTTTGCTATTCTTCATCTTCAGCTGTCATTGTTATACTGTATAAACCTTGTGCTCATAATACTGTAAGAAGTATTGTATTTATCAGTTATCAGCTGCATTATGTAGCCCAAGTTTGTGTACAATCTAAGGTCTCTTTTTGGAGTAGCTGCGCAGTGTTCTTTCAGCTCGATCCGTTTCAGAATTAGAAGTGAAACGAGGCGTAAAACAAGAAGAATATAAACAAAGCGGGCAATTAGCGCAAGACTTCTTAAGATTCTCGCGTGGCATGCGATAAAATTTCGCTTGACATTCCGTTTTCCATTTTATTTGTATACATCCCAGATGTATATACATACATATACACATATACATACATGTGTATATATGTGTGTTGCTGACTTTTTTGATGGTTGGGTTGGCGTGACAGAAAAACGATTAATTGTGCCAAACGCTAATTGATTTTAGAATTCACTCGTGACTGCCGAGTGCCGTCGGAATTGGAATTGGAATCGAAATCCGTATCCGAATCCGAATCAGAATCAGAAGAACAAAAATTGTCTCATTAAGCGACAATTGATGAGGCGGAGGCAGCAGCAGCAGCAGCGACCTGTCATGGGTCATTGGTGAATGTCTCCGGAATGCAACAGCAAGTGCAACTGCAACTGTAGCTGCTGGCACTTGATTGCGAAATTTGTATAGGCGCCTGTTGCCCCCTCCGGCTGTCTCTCCTGCTGCTGCTCCCTTCCTCCTTCGCTGGTTACCCTAAAGGGGCACTAAATTTAGCCAGCATCTCAATCAGCACTCGCTGCTCCGACGACTTTTATAATTGGATTGCCGTTGTTGCTGTTGCCGTTGCAGTTGTTGTTGCTGTTGCCGTTGTTGTCGCCAGCTTTATATGCCACTCATTATAGCCGGCTAATCCAATTTGTCCTCCCGTCGTGCGCGTGCGCAACCTGCTCGCTGTTTGATGTCTTCCTGCTCGCTCGCACTTCGAATCGAATAAATCAAAAAACGCCTTGCGAAAATCTCATGTAGAACACGAAAACTGTTGTCTAACACTCTCTATTTCTCACATTGGTGGGGAGGGGCGGTAGGGGAAGATCAGCAGAAGATCAGAAGAAGATCAGAGATCGCCGGGTTGATTTATGTGCGACGCTTTTCCGCTCATTTGCTTGGCACAATTATGCGGCATCTCATGGCTGAAATAGCGCAATATATATTTTACTATATGTTAGATATATACAATACGATACGATGTCATTCAAGATGTGCATACGATGGGCATGTGAAGTGTCGCGACAGTTATGCGTATTCAAACGAGATTTTCGCTGATCGTGCAGTTCATAATGCGTGATCTCAAGTGGAATTCTTCTAGGATTATAACTCTAACAGTGTTTGATAATTACAAAAGATATACATGTATAAACATATATAGCACTGTATTGTATTGATATTATTGAGGGAAATAACGGTAGAGTTACAGATAGATAACAGACATGTTTTAGACATGTTACAGACATTTTACAGAGTTTTAGTTTTTAGTTGTTTTTGAATTATATGATCTAATGGCTTGCGATCTTTATGACGTATATCTGTAAATATTAATTAGCTTCCTAAGTTGTTTTTCCATTTAAAATTTACAATTTCCCCGTCGGTTGTTTTATTTCTCTCATATTCCATATTATGCTGATTATGTTGTGATCATATTTATTTACATAATATACAATTATCTCGAGCAGACTGTGAGCCTAATTATTATATAGCTATAGTTATTAAAAGCCGCAAATATACCATCGTATTTAAGAAACAAGTTTGGTTAGCAGTTTTTGATATGAAATTCAATTCGTACTTTCAATTAACTATTGATTCCTGATCAAATTACTATAGAGCTCTTCCATCACTCCTCCTCTCTTTAACCCTTTAGAACTTCCTCGTTTCTACGTGAACTCTAAAGGCAAAGCATACTCTGAAAGTAGTCTCAATAGAAGGAGTACATGCCACGTGAGATTTTGTTTGTTTCCGATGTACATATTCCATGCTCGATTTGTTACTTGAGAAATGCTTTACACTTCGCTCATGTTTATCGAGCCTTATGCTAGCTGAATTCCATTAGATAAACAAATCATTCAACCCTATTCCATTCGGAACCTTCTTCTCATTCACAGCTTGCATACAAACAGCGGGAAAGGATCGCACCTCGTACAAGCCACTTGAGCAGATCGATGCCAAGCTGGCGGACATCGACTCCCAGAGCACGGGCAGCAACAGCAGCAGCACCGGCAGCAGCAGCAGCAACAGTCAGGCGAGCAGCGGAGGCAATTGTCGCGGTGCAGAGCATGCTGCTGTTGTCACCGACTATGCATCGAGTGGCAACAACAACAGCAGCAACAACGATGCATCGGCTGCAACAGCAACAGAAGCTGCGACGGCAACAACTGCAAAGAAATACAAGAACAGCAAAAAAGACAACAACAACAGCAACAGCAGCACAATACACAGCAACAAGAACAGCAGCAGCAACAGCAATAACAACCACAACAGCAACAACAAAGGTGTAAGTGTTGGCAATACTTAAGTTAAATCTACAAACGAGGCTTTATGAATATTAGCAAGAAAAATTTACTTTCTCGACATGCCCTGAATAGGAAGAATTACATATATATTAAATTAGAGAGAAGAGTTAGGTGCCGTATATTTACCTATAATATACAGCACCTAACTCTTGATAGATTTTGTACGCATATTTCCAATATTAATCATTAACTATAATAACAATATACAGTTATTTCGTCAAAGAAATGTCTTCAATTTGGAAACGTTGCTATAATAATAATAATATCATAGCTGGTATATTTATATGGTGTTCGGTTTGATAATTGAAAAAAACAATATATACAGTTTTACATTCATCAACACATTATAGTAGTCAAATTTTGAAGAAATTTCAAAAGTATATTAATGACATCAACTACATAAGTTGGATGTAAACAAAAATATTAATGGTATATAGTGAGTTTATACTATTTAAAAATTGGTTGATAGTAAAAAAAGGTATAACATATTATGTTATTATGTTCTTAGTTTAATCAATACAACTTGAGTTCTAATTGGCATAAAAAAGTTTAAATTTGTTCGAATTATAAGCTACATAGAGAAAGCATATGGGAAGTCACATACATTGTATACTTTCTATTATATTTAGTATATATGGTATATGAATATTTCAATTCCTTCTATCACATCATTTGCCTATTGGTTACTTTATAATTTATTACCTCAAGCTAAGTTAAGTGTTAGTTAAGTGAATCAAATTAAAACAGGAACTTAACTCAGTGAAGATCAGCTACACCTGATTCGTAGATCAAAAGGCTTAAAAACTTACAGCTTTATTTATTTTACTAAGTATATTTAGCTTATATATATATTCGTAATTATCATCATATTTATCAATAATCTATATAATTTTGTATTTCTCACGCATTTGCCATGCCTTGAACAGGAACCGGAGTCAGTGCATCCATCGCTGGCGCAGGCGATTGTGGTGCTGGAGACGAAGGCGCTGTGGGATCAGTTCCATGCGCAGGGCACCGAAATGATCATCACGAAGACGGGTCGACGCATGTTCCCCACCTTTCAGGTGCGCATTGGAGGCCTTGATCCACATGCCACGTACATCTGCATGATGGACTTTGTGCCCATGGATGACAAGCGATATCGCTATGCGTTTCACAAGTAAGACCCGTCTATCCCTCTCTCTCTCTGCCTCTCTCTGATGTTAACCTTGCCTTGTGCTGCAGCTCCTGCTGGGTGGTGGCGGGCAAGGCGGACGCCATATCGCCGCCAAGGATCCATGTGCATCCCGATTCTCCGGCCGCCGGTGCCAATTGGATGAAGCAAATAGTGTCCTTCGACAAGCTGAAGCTGACCAACAACCAGCTCGACGAGAATGGCCATGTGAGTAGAGTCTCGAGTGGGTAATAAATTCCATTTAGCGGTGGCTTTTTGTTTATGCTCTGCCAAAAGGCGTTTTCGGTTTTTGTTTGTTGTTGTTGGACGCTTCGAAAAGCGCCAAACAGCAGCCGTCATCGGAAGGCATTCGTCTCACTAATGTATGTACCCACATGTATCCACCCAACCTCCCTTGCTCCCTTGCTCCCTACACCAACTACTCTTTCCCCCTTCTCTTGTCACACTCCCCACACCTCCACCTACTCTTTTCCATTCCACAGATCATACTGAACTCCATGCATCGCTACCAGCCGCGCTTTCACTTGGTCTATCTGCCGCCGAAGAATGCCTCGCTGGATGAGAACGAGCATTCGAGCCACTTTCGCACGTTCATCTTCCCGGAGACCAGCTTCACGGCCGTAACAGCATACCAGAACCAGCGAGTGAGTACTGGGGGAAAGGGGGAAACGGGGAAAGAGGGGCAAAGGGGGGTGGTTAGTACGTCCACTTGACCCACTCTTGTCATCGCAGCCACTTGTAAACGACAAGCGCCAATGGTAATCAAATCAGCTTTCTGAATTCCGTATCACAATCAGAATTTAGAATTTAGAATTTCTTTCTCTCAATTTCTTCAACATTCTTCACTTTTCCAAAACATTTGTCGACATGTGTGCCATATGAATATGTAATTGTCTTACAATGCGTGCCAATTCGTGGCCGCATTGTTTATTTCTTCTTCTGTTTTTTATTGTTGTTCATATTTACCAAGGCGAGGCAGAAGGAGAATGCTCTCGCGACTGGCCAAGTGCAGCCCAAGAAGAAATGATGATGAAGCGAGAATACCCTAACAAATAAATATTGATCTTCAACTTGTTTAAGATTTGAAAAGGAACCGAGTGGACAAACAATCGTGCCAAGCACAATAAACATTACTTGAAACATGTTGCGCTAGGATAAAAGATAAATAATAATGTAATAATACAAAATTATTAGCAAATCTTGATTCGGATGTACCTAGAATACTTAACTATTAACTTTAGATAAGCCTAACCAATTTAGATGGTACATCTCTTATTTAAAAATTGAAGACCTTTTTTGTTGAGTTCTTGTCGAGTCGGTGCACAAAAAGATGTACCCCACTATTGTCTCGGGTTTCCAGAGTATAACTCATAATTTTCCAAGTGGAAAAGCAGCCGCAACAACAACAAGAACAACAGAGATACGAAAGAAACAAGAAGAAATATCTCTGGCATGTTATTTTTAGCGGCATTTTGTCGAAAGTATTTAAATTATTTATGTGCTTAACGTGGGTGTTAACACTTTTCGTTCCACAATTTATTGAACAACATTTTATTCCACATTTGCATTTGTGTGTGTTTGTGGGGTGTGTTCTTTAAGGCATATTTACGTTTCAAAGTTTCTCTTGTTTTCTTTGTAAATATTTTCAAATTTGTTGCGTTTTTTCGAAAAAAAGAAGAAAACAATTAACAGAATTAAAACAGAAACTTAAAGCAGCATTTCGTTTGTTTTTGGGGTCAGCGAAATCAATTATAATTTTGTGATAATTAAATGTGTCTTGTTTTGCAGGTGACACAACTGAAAATATCCAGCAATCCGTTCGCCAAAGGGTTTCGGGACGATGGCACTAATGATGTGTGAGTATTTTAAATTTATAAAACTATAAAAGACAAAATACTGGAACTGAAACTCTGAAATTGTTCACAAGAAATCCTTGAATATCAGGAATATTGATTTAAATTTAAGCTCGAGCATACAAATTCGTATTACAGGGTATCTGCAAGCCCAACACAATACAAATCGAATTCAAAGTCCTCATACTATTTAGGAAATCATTCTAGAGCTTAATAACTGAGGCAATAAACTGATTTAACAACAAATCTTTTGTGGGCTTAAAATGCAAAATATGACACAAAACTTTTAAGAATTAGTGCAAGGTATTTTCAAGTGGAACATTCTTGGAACTGTTTTAAGCATCATTTTTATTGAAAATATTTGTTTGAACATTTTGTTTCGTTACCAGAAAAACTTAATTAAATTTTAAGACTGAGAATGGAAAGATCTTGTAAATTGAAATTGAAGTCGAAAGAAATATAATAAATAAATGTGATCGTGAAAAAATTAAGTAATTTGTAGTTACGACTAAGGTCAGGAAATCGGAATTTAAAACCTAATTTGGTTTGTAAATTTTAAGGCACAGTCACTGAGTTAGATCTAAGATTCTATACAATAGAAAAATCCACAACAATTTGCTAAAGTAATACGGAAAAGAAAGTTTGCTTACAATCAGATAAAGGCATTTTCCAAAATATACTATGTTTACTGTATATATTATGGTATCGTAGGGAGTTGAAGATTGATATGATTGATTGTCGTGTGATCAGGCCGAAAGAAAGGAAGAGGCAAGTTTTCAATTTTGATTTGTTGCTCGTTAGACAATTTGTTTTGAAATTGGCCCACTTGCACTCTAGGCAGCTCCCGGTCCAGAGTGGGCCGCGAGTGGCTGCCAGACAAGCAGGCATCGAGGCGGCATTCCGGGAATTGCCGGCGCGGGTCGCAGCTACAAAAATAAAACACATGAAACAATAACTCAAAACGGTCGAGATCGAGATGGAGATGGAGATCGGGAGAGAGAAGTTCAACTCTCGCATAAGCATCTCCGGCTGGCTGTGATGGGGCAGCTGACAGATGTGCCAGGCCGCGAGGGCATAAACAAAATTCGGGGTCTTTCATATTTCGTTATTGCGCGATTGCCGCGAGGGTCGATTGTAAACAAATGAGCAGAGAGCAGCCGACCCAACTGCAATGTTTATCGCATCGAACTTTTATTTTAAGTTTTCAAAATTCAAATCAATTGAATTGAATATTTCAAATTTCGAATTTTAATTGCAGCACCACTGGCGGATTGGGCATGTCCAGCATGAGCCACGAGAGCCAAGCGCGCATGAAACAGCAGCAGCAACAGCAACAACAACAGCAACAACAGCAGCAGCAACATCAGCAACAACTGCAACAGCAGCAGCAGCAGCAGCTGAAAGCCAGTAAGGAGCGTACGCCGCCCAACAGCTTCAGCCTGACCTGCACGGAGCATGTAGAGCAGCAGCAGACGCCAACAGCAGCAGCAGTAACAGCAGTAACAGCAGTAACAACAGCAGCATCTCAATTGGCCATGCAACTGCCGGCCACGCCCTCCAGCTCCACTTCGGGCAATTCGCCCGACCTGTTGGGCTTCCAATTGGAGGCGCCGCCGCTGCAGTCGCATCAACAGCTGCACCAGCAACAATTG
The DNA here is from genome assembly GCA_018903675.1 of Zaprionus capensis. Classification (NCBI taxonomy): domain Eukaryota; kingdom Metazoa; phylum Arthropoda; class Insecta; order Diptera; family Drosophilidae; genus Zaprionus; species Zaprionus capensis. The sequence continues at coordinate 6,804,643 of JAEIFN010001073.1, read as the reverse complement.
CAGCAGCAGCAGCAGCAATCAACACCGCAGCAACTGCATCAGCAACAGCAGCAGCTTCAGCACCAGCAGCAGCAACTGCATCAACAGCAGCAGCAACAGCAACACCAGAGCAACCTGCATCACATGTCCAGCAGCAGCTACGGCAGCGGCACCACCACCACCAGCTATCACCATCCCTACCAGCATCACCAGCATCAGCATGCAACGACAACGCCGCTGACGCCGCTCTCGGCCAGCTCCGCTTCGCCGCCAGTGACAGCGCCGGCTGCTGCTGCCGCCGCTGCTGCCACACAGGTAATGGCCGCGGCCAACATCTACTCCAGCATTGGTCAGCCCTATGGCAGTGAGCAGAGCAACTTCGGGGCGATCTATCATCACAATGCGGCGCATTATCACGGCCATGCCGGACCCTATGGCAGTCCCTACGATAAGCTGAAGGTGACCACGGGACACATGAGGCAGGCGGCAGCGGCCGCTGCCTACAATAGCTATCAGAGCTTCTATGGATCTGCAGCGGCAGCGCACCATCAGATGATGCGGCCCAATAGCTACATCGATTTGGGGCCGCGCTGAGAAGGCGCCACGTGCCACATAACACGTGTGTGGCTCTTTGTAACTCAAGTATTACAAGTATTTTTAATTTTTAACCAATTCTGTCTCTCTCTCTATCTCTCTCTTTCAATATCTGTCTCATTCAACTAAATATCCCTTAACTTGTATTCTTTTTTTTGCTAGTTCTAAGTGACCGTTTTGTGTCTAGTTCAAAAAGTGTGCCAAAAATGTATCTTAATCGTACGATTAATTGTAGTACATAACTATATATATAATTAATTTTTTTGTAACTTTTTTTATTTATGCCAACTTGTAATTGCGTCGTCTTTAAATCGTTATTAAACTGAAATAATCCTATAATTCTGACGTCTCTCTCTCTCTCTCAATCTCAATCTCTCTGCAAGCAGCGTTGCCAACCATGCAATTAATCGTCACTTTAGTTGGCGACGATAGTGCGTATTTAAATACTGCAAAACCGATAAAAACATAATTGAGTTGCCACTTGGAGGGGAAATTAATGGCAAAATGGCAGCCTGGCTGCGCAATGAAAGTGCGTGACAATAAAACACACACAGGCACACAGAGAGAAGAACAAACACACGTACACACATTAACACAACATTAGCTAAGAATCAAGCATTATTTCGATTGATGCTCGCATCGCTTTACAAAATGGCCGCCGGCAGTCTGCAATTGGTTATTTCTTCTCGCTTTCACGTTGTTTATGCTACACACAGCACGCTCTCGCGCTGGTGTAAACAAAAAGTGCCGTTGCTTTAATTGAGATAAACCAACGAAAGAGTGTGCACACACTCACACACCAACACACATTATTCTTTTCAGTGTGTGCGCACCTCAAATCTGCGCAGCTCGAAAATTAATTGGTATTTAATGCTGTTTGTAGTGCTGCGCATCCCATAACCCACGCCCTATCCAAACCTAAAACAAATCGTTAAGTTTACTGAATACTGAAAACCCGTAGAAAATGAATTATAATTGTCTTGCTCTGGCATCGAACAGATTTATCCTCTGAAGTTTCTGTAATTTATGAATTCTTGCAATTCTTAAATGAATGCAGTAAAGTCGTACGAAGATTATCTCAATGTATACTTTTCTTTTTTATCTGCATGGAATAATTAATTTCATTAGCACCTTTCGAATATGTTGTGTCTTTTAAACTTTCCAATTAGATCTGTTTGCTGTCCCACATGTAATCAATGTGATCAAACTTAAAGATATCGTTAGCTGCAAGTTTGATAATGTCGAATATATAAAAATAACAAACTCGATCCGGCACCCACATATCACTCATATATCATATATGTATGTATGTATATACATATGTACATATGTAGGTGATACGTGTTTGCTGTTGTGCTCCATTATAATCAATAAATAATCGTCATTTCCCAATAAGTTACTTACTATGAAAGCCTTCTCAGTTTGCTTATCGCATTGTAGGGTTTCGTTTTGGACTTGGGTTTCTTATCAACCACAGCTACGACAACTAGCTCGTTGTACTCCTTGTTGTTGATGATGCGTAATGCAATCGGTATATAGAACATGCCTAAAGTATATATAAATACCATATACTACGAGTATATGGCATACATATACCATATGTTTATATGGTATTTTCGGGGGAGCAGAGACCTGAGCGCCCAAGCGTGTGACATGTGGTGCCGTTATCATTAGTTACGGCAACTTTATGACGTGTTTTTAATATGCCCATCGAGTAGTTTGTATGTACCTGGTAGTCGGGGGGGCCTATATGTCGGGGATCTTTGCGATTTCACACGTTGTCATACAAAAATAACAAAAAACTGACAAGCCGTCAAAAAAGGCGACAATCATTAGTCACAATAAGCTGTCGCTCAATCTCGAAAAGCCGAAAAAACACGAAAAGATTTTCGAAAAACACCAACAGATATTTACGGCGTGAACTGGGATTAAAGATTGATTATTCGTCTATTGAACTTTGTGCTTGTCATATCACAAATATGCATTCCTGGTGCCGATTCCAAAGATACCAGAGATGATGATCATCATCAACTCACGCTGTCACAGGCAACATGTGTCTGTATCTGTGTCTGACTATATATGATAGTGTCTGTGCGCAGGGGGACCCATTTATCCGAGTTTTTCGCGGCGTCTAAATCTTAATAACGCCATTTACTGGGGAAATTCTGAATTTGTTCTTGCTGTTGTTTTTAGTTCCATAAATAACAACAAATTGGCATGCATTCTCTGGCTTCCAGTTGAGACACCGCCTGCGGGAGCACATAAATTTCTCAGCACTTGCATAAAATTCATAAAAACAATAACACAAAATGAATGAAGCAACAACAACAGCAACAAGAACAACAAAAGAAACAGATGTGTCGTCGATCGGATCAGATCGGACGCTGCAGAGAGGGTGAAAGGCATAGAAAAGTATTGAATGAGCCACATGAAACACGGAAGAAAGGGGACGGAACGAAGAGTGCGGAACACATGTACACTTGCACACCATGCACGTGTGTGTGTATGTACAGGAGAGAGAGAGAGGGAGAGAAAGACAGAGAGAGAGAGCGAGTATGATACTAGACAAGCTTGAGCGCATATCATTTTCTATAGCTTCATTGATGTGGAAGAGTGAATATATTGTAGTAAATCTGTAGATACTAAATGAAAGCAAGAATGGGCCTAATATCTATATACTATAATTCAAGATCCGAAAGCTATAGCAGTGATATACTCTTGAAATCTTCTTCATGATGTGCAAAATATATGAAATCGAAAAGTTTCTTATGACCTTTAAAGTTTAGAATATTACCAGTACTAAAAGGGATAGTACCGCATGATCACCAACTTATCTCTATCTTTCTAACTCTCTCTCACTTCCCCTTTCTCTCTCACGATGAACAATTGATCAACTTTGGCAATATTATTACATGACACATGTCTTGAACGCGACACAAATCGCTTAGTAAATTTGTCACATTGGCCTGACTTGAGTCACCTCAAGCGGGTTGGAAGTATTGGAATGCTAGATAAGCTACAATGAGGCGCATTGATTGGGGGCACCACCTGTCACACCTGTTGTGGGGCAGCAGTTTCTCTCTGTTGACTCTCCCACCGGACATGGATGACGACTAAGGCCGTGAGTCATATGACGCAAGCGGAAGTTAGAGGGTTATCTTGCAATAGTTCAATGTGCAACAAACACCTGTAAGTAGGTATGTCAAGAGTAGATACAGACCGCCAGAGAAAGAGGGTGAATCAATACAAGCCGAGGAGATGCAAGCCCGAAGTTCAACTAGAATGGGTTGGCAAACTTCTCTCTGGTCCCTCTCTCTCTCTCTCTTTCAGCAGCTCTCGCCTATCGCCCCGATAAGAACTATCAGCACAATAGTAAAATCGCTGTCCGATTACGATTGCTGGCCTTGGTGATAATCGGCTGGACGAGGCAGACGCCAGGGGCACTTAAAGAAGGGCCAATGCAAGACCGTTGGACCCTTTGAAAGATGATTTCGGGGTGCCACTGTAAAATGAATATCGGCATTGAAAATTTGAATATTTATTGCCGGCCTCGCTGCGGTAGGTCCTGCTCGACCTCGGCTCTATGTCTGTGTGTGTGCGTGTTGCTGTTATAGGTGTGCGGTATGTCGCCTGTTCGATCGATATATCCATGACTTCGCGTCGGTTTCCTTCAGCTCGACTCGTCCTCGCCTTGTCTGACGGTGTCAAATGACTGGAAGTTTTCAAGTGGCCATGGAACATCTTCCACGACGACGACGACTGCTATTCTTATCATTGTTATGCTACAGTTGTTGCTGTTCCTGTTGTTGTTGTTGTTTTTGATAGATTTTCCGCACAAGTTGAAGGCGCGCCCATAGCTAATCGCTTTGAAAGTGAAACCGTGTTTATATTTTGACTTAGTTTTTCCGCTCTTCCCACTGACACTTGAACCTTTGTTTATGTGAGGCCCTGCCTCGTGTGTGTTTGGTATTCTTTGACTAAATACCCTGCTGCCTGTGCTGTCTGTGGCATATCCACTTAATAAGGGTGTCCAGATGCCTGACAATAATATATTGTAATTATAAGTGATAAAATAATACAAATATTACTATATTGGAATACATTCTTGATCAGTTCTCCGGTTTACCTATATGTATGTTGCCTAAATTAAGCGTACAATAAGATAAGCAATAAATAAACATATCCTACAAGTTTCATTTCGATCGCATTGCAAACACTAAAGTTATTGAAGACACTCAAAAGAGAAAGATCTTAGCAGACCTGAGAGCAAGAGAACAATAGACAGTTCTGTGCTAGCTGAGTTATGCACAGTGTTAAGTGTAGGGTATGTCAGAGTCGAGCCTGTTTGCTGTTTCCCTTTCTATTAGAAATGTTGAAATCTTCGATACATTTTCAGGTAACATACAAAGAAGGTCGCGTGGAATTCGCTCTGAGTTGCAACGGGACCGACGATGTCAAGTGCTGGCAACCCTTTGTGGCTACGCCTCAGGCATGAACTCACTCGGGCGGTCGGTCGTGGGGGGAGCACGCATGCGCGACTGTGGAGTGGATATTGACATATTGCTGACACGCCCACAAACAAATCTCTGCCCCAGTCGAGGCACACATGTGGATGGCAGTGCGAGTGCGAGACGCACGTGCCCGCAGCCTGGCGACGATTGAGAACTGCAAAGGAGCAAAGGCAGCAAAGGGTGTAGTGGGGGAAGGGGGTAGGGTAGGGTAGGGTCGAGTACAAAGCTAACGGGGCAACAAAGTAGTTGCGTGTTTACGAGCCGTGAAAATGAAGAGCTAAAACAAAAAGGAGAGTGCAAAATATCTGGGCAAATATCTTATATATGTATATGTACATATATATACCCTGTATTGGTACAGCACATACACATACAAATGACATTTTGATGACTGTCGCGTCGCACTAATTAATATTACACAATATTGCAACAGGCCATCAATTAACATTTCCGCACTGCCGCCTGCCGTTGCCGTTGCAGTTGCAGAGGCAGAGTTGCAGTTGCAGTTGCAAGCGGAGCGGGAGTGAGAATCGCTTGTTGATTCAACGGAAATTGAGCGGGTAATTTATGAAAACGTTGCTCGAAAATGTCGTGCCATAAAAATCGTTTGCCGCACGCGTGTTGAAAGGCATCTCTCCAAGTTCTTAGGCCCCTCCTCTTGCCCCTGGCTTTCCCCCCTCTCGCTGCGGCCCCTGCCGGTGCGCACTTACCGAAATTAATGCGATCGATGACAACGCGCTGCCTGCAACAATAAAAGGCTCGTCCCAAAAATAGACGCAATGCAACATTATGCTGCAAGCAGCGTCCCAAGGCAACCAAGTTAAGGAAGGGACAACGACAAAGCAGCCACTGTAGCCACTGAAATTATGACGACGACGATGCTGCCTCTGCTTCCACTGCTGCACAATTATTGCCAACTGTTAACAGATTTGTTGGCAATGCGGCAGCAGCAACAGCAGCAGCAGCGGCAGCGGCAGCAGATGCTAGACAACATTTGCTTGATAATGATAATGGCGCGTTCTCGCTTCGATTGCTCCGTTCTGCACCGGAATTGAGCCATTTTCCAGCGGAATTACTGCCAGATCGATTCAGCATGGAATATCAGAATAGCGTGTACTAAGTTTAACTGCTGATCTTGCAACGGACAGAGTGAAGAGAGAAGAGTGACCTCCTCGTGCGATTTACCTCATAAGGTTTCTTGCTTAAGCTCTTATCGTATATCAAATTGGGATTAAATCAGTCGCAAGTCAAATCAGAATATTAATTTAACAGCAATCTGAAAGAAACTTACAGTACAATTGAAATGGATTGTATTCTGATTGATCTCAAGAACTATACTTTGATAAAAGAATAAGATTATCGGAGAGTTACAGTCAATAAACGTTTTATTTTAGTACCTCTATAGAATATCCGTTGGCCGTGACCCAAATTAAAAAAAAAACGAGACTATACAACAGGTACATATATTCTATTGCAGCCATTAAATGTGCACAAAGCATTAAACAAATATGTATATTGTGTGCAACTTGATATACTAACTCTGAGTCTTAAGTTTACTTAACATATAATTTAACTTTTAATATATAAAAAATAAAACAAACAAAAACAAAGATAATAAAATATATTAACCATATTCATAATAAATATTCAAATTAGCAAACAAAATCGATAATCAATCGAACTGTTCGCATTCGTATCGATATGTTGCCTTCGTTGCAATCGATAGTGCGTCAACTTAAACGATGGTTATTTATCAGTACGGCAACCCTTCAGTCAGCTGACTTCTCAGCTGTTTGTTAATGTCGCTTTCTTTCAAATAAATTATGTGATTCATCATTTTAAGGGTTAACCAGTAAAATTACCGCTACACCTATCTTGCCTAGTTACACCAGGGAGCTAGATGCCATAGAAATGGCCCGGCTATAATCCTCAACAGTTGTTCAAATAATTCAAATGACTTTTGACTTGTAGCGCGCGCTGCAAAACAGAATCTTAAACATGGAGGGATGAGCATGTTCTGAACAGCGCGACAATATCGCGAATATGTATGGCCTTTAGCCTGGGATGTGTCGCTGGGGCTGCAGCGGAGAGAGAGTGCCTATGCTGGAAGCAATAGTAAGTTGTGGTGCAAGTTTCATACGGACGACTTAATTTCTTCAACTCTTTTTGCCTTGCAGCATGAAACACACACCGATAAGGACCTCAGCGTGTCTGGAAATATATGAGTTAGGCAAATCCAATGGCATATATCTGACCTCGCTGATACTGCAACATTGCCTTTTATGTGAGCCGCTGACCGGGGCTATCGTTTAGAGCTGACCAAGAAGGGGTCGCTTATCACTGAAAGCAGTCGATGCTATGCGGGATGTTGCTGCGATTCCTACAATCTATCGATGACAACTGAGCCCTGGATTTGGCCCAATGTCTTTATACGAGTATGTATCTACATATATCAATCTCGCACCTGCTGCCCTCACCCAGCGAAAAAGGAACAACGTTATGTTAGCTAATGTGACGGCACAGCTTCAGCAGAACTTTGCATAACAAGGTAGACCTTGGACCCATTTGCAACTAGGCAGCAGCACTCCCTTAACCTGATTGTCCTCAGCTAGTTCCACACATGAAGGAGGGTCTATTCATGCTTATTTTTAGCAGCCTAGTAGCCCCTGCAACGGATAAATCAATTACACCGCAACAAATTGGCAAATTGTACAAAGCGGAAACGGCCTTGATGGCAAGGCAACTTTTAGGGGGCTACTGTTAAAAATCTAATTTGTAGAATTTATTGAAACATGAACGTACAGTGGTTTGCCGTATAAAATATACAGCAATACAAAATGTTATAATGTAAGTGCAAATATATTGGCCCGATCTCTGAGAAATGGATCGGACAGTGGCTGTTAATATATCAATGTCTTTATATATCGTATTTATATTTATATTCTTGTAGTTAGTTGATCTATGGCAATCCAAGCAAATTGACGTCACTGTCTCATTAAGCGAGTTCCTTTCAGGTCCGCAGGCCCAGCTCTTTGGCCAGTGCCAGTGCTCAAAGGACAATTGCCCTTGGCTTCAACGATGCTGTCTGGCGTCGCACTTGTCGTTCCGTTTATGATGCCCACTGTCGTCAACTGAGCTGAGCTGAATGCCTAATTCAGTCAACAAGGCAACAACAACGACAACAACAATGGGACAACTACCGCTAACAAGGCAGCAGCAGCAGTGAGCGACATGGAGCGCAGTGTCAACATGTAGACACGAAACGAGCAAAAGGTGTAAGAACGGGACAAGGAGGAGAGGGGAATGGGGCACAGTAGATGGACAGGACATGCGAAATGTCAGTGTGTTCAAATATGTCCAAAACTTGGGCACGTACATTAAATATTTTCATTTAACTGTCAGCAGTTATTTAAAATGAACACACGCACACAGTTGCACACATGTACATGCATACATACATATATAGTATGTCAGAGTATCATGTGAGCCTGATAGGGGCGTCAGTCAAGTTCTATTCAAATGATTGCGACAGGTTTTCTGCCTGCCGCACTGCAAAAATGCCTGAAGCCGGCAACTGTAAGACTGTGTGTCTGTGTGTGTGTCCGAGTGTGTGTAGTTGTAGGCGTCGCGCATAAATTCCAGTTGAATGCACAGGAGGCGCGCACTGGACACACCCCAATGCGGCAGACCGAGGCCGGCCAAGGACTACGGCCTGCCACCGAGCTACGTGTTCGGCAAGGCAATCGTCCACTACACAAACTAATACACCAGCTCCTACCTCCCTCTCCCCACCCCATACACACACACACTACGGCAGCCTCCACTGCCGGACACACGCTAAATAAAAAGTTGGCATTTTAGTCCGCGCGCACAAAAGCATGCAATGAAATTATGTGTGGCTTGTCCGAGCCGGAAACGGAACGGTGGAGTGGGAGTGCGGAGCAATGCACTATGGGGCCAACAAACACTTTTGCTGGTAAAATCTCCTTATACGAAAGTCGCCAAATTGAAGTTTTTGGCACGTTCATTAAGAAAACAACAATCCATAAAAAATAATAACATCTGAACTTTAATATAAATATAAAGTGAATTCAATCTTATTCTAAGCAATTTAAACTGTGATGTAGATTATACCGTTTTTTATATTACTATTATTCAGTTTTCCGCACTTACTGAGAAATTAAATATTTTGTTTCAGAAACCTTTTGTATAGTAAATTTGCTGTTAATGAGTATAGTAAATTTGCTGTTTCTTCGAAACTGTATCAGATTAAAGGATTGAAAAAGGATTTCCGAAATTACTACCATTTATTGCATAGTCAATAAGGAGAGTGTGCCGTTCGATTTTTGAGTAAAACTGGTCGTTGGCCCCACAGTGCTCAAGTGTGTTGCCCGAGAGAGAGCAAGAGAGTGACTTGTAGGTGGTAAGGGGTAGAGGGATGAGGGGGAAAGATAGAGAGCGTGTTGTTATGCGTGTGCCATCTTGCTCGTGCTCAAGTGCGGCTATTCCCCTCAAAAGGAGCTTTGCTTTGGCTCAGCGCGTGCAAATATGCCAAACTGGAGACTGAAACTGAAGCTGTTTGATGAATGCGGGTGGCCCCCACGGTCCCCGCCCTTCTTCCTCCCTTCCTCACTCAAACATACTCACACAAATCCCACCCAAGCCGCATTGGGCACAGCCCTTCCTCACCCACCACCCACACACACACACTCCTTTTTCGAGTCGGCACAATCGAGTCCAATTTGTTATCGCATATTGCATGCGATATTTCATCGTTATCGATCGCGCAGGATGCATAAATTCAATTCTTGTGTAGCAATTTAAAATGTACAATAAATAAAAGAAACGTTTATTTATCTTTAAATATATTATGCATTGCCTGCATATTTATATAATGTTATCAATTTAATAATAAAACAATAACAAATACATGCCTGTTTGGGATTATTATGAATTGATTTTATTATTGGTGTTAATTGCAATTGGTGAAATTAGTTTAAAATGCCAGCCATATGGCAACATTCAACACGTGACGATTGTCTGCTGCTATCGATGATTGTCGTGCCTGCGATACTTTTGCCGGCATGCAGCACATCGCTAGCGTCCGTTGCGGCGGTGCCTGTGAATGGGGCGAATGGCAACTGGCAACTGTCGCTCTGACTGTGGCTGTGGCTGTTGCTGCAGCAGCAGAAGTTACCTAGCAATAGACGCGCACCAGCTGCGTGCGCATTTAGACGTGTTTGCACACGCCAGTTCCCTCGTTGTTGCCGTGTGTGTTGTCGCGTGTGTGTTGTTGTTGCATGCCGCAAACAACAGTTGGAATAAACAACAAACAAGAGCAGCGTTTCAACAAAGTGCGCCTGCTGGCAGGCAACGTTTTTTTTAAATACTATTTTTTAACAGTTCTCAATTTTTTTTTGTTGTTTGTGAACATATTCTGCGAACTGCATTTGTGTGTGTGAGAGTGTACGGTATCAAATAATGTGAACAGGATGGATTTCGCAAATCGCAATAATACGGCCAACAAGTTTGTCTGTCCCAGCGACAGGCAGCTGGCCTTGCGTGCCAAGTAAGTACGTGAAGAGCAAGGACGAGCGGTGGCTGCGAGGGGGGCGTGGCAAGGGGCTGGGTGTGGAGAGAGGCTGGACAGGGGCAGGAAAGGGGGATGGTCAGGGGCAGGGGCAGAGAGAGAGAGAGTGGGTAGACAATTGGCAATGTGCAACAATTGGGCGCTACTCCAAAGTCTCTTGTATATTTCTGCTCACTGTGTATGTGTGTGTGTGTGTACAAGTTAAACAAAAGCGTTAACGCTGAATAAACTTAAACAACGTGCTATGTGAATGTAAATGTGCTCACTGCGCGCGTCATAAACAAAAGCTGCGCGTTTACAGTTGCTGTTGTTGTTGTTATTGTTGCCTCCGCTGATAAGGCGAGCAGTGGCGCGCAACAGTTAGCGCTAGGCGCAACAATAATAATAATAACAACAACAACAACAAGCAGAGCAGCAACAATGGCAACTGTCGCGTATGCTCGACGCAAAAAAGCTTTAGTTATAATTTAATTAACTTTGACTGCGTCAGTCGCCGCTGCCCGCTGCTCACATATGCATGTATGAGTGTGTGTGATTAGCTAAAAACGCGCAACATTGAAGCTTAATCAAACATGCACACTCACACACACAGAACTGTCCACTGTCTGTATGTGTGTGTGTGTGTGTCTGGCCATGAATTGGCCGTGTGGCTGTCAAGGACCCAAGTTAGCCAGTGAGGAGGCATCACCCAAGCCAAATCCAACGCCACATGCCGTCGCTGCTGCTGTCGCTGCTGGCGTCGCTGCTGCCTTTGCTATCCTTGGTCCTCATTTGGTGCCTTCATAATTGCTCGCTGCATGCCGCAAGTGCCGCGCGCCATGCGAAACGCCGCTGACAGATTAATTAAATTTTAATAATGCTCGAATTTTTTTTCCTGGCTGCTTTGTTATTCTTCTCTTTTTATGACTCTCCGACGCGCCACGCCATGCCATATTTATAGCACAGTCGGAATCCAAAACGCGATAATTTATTGCAATTTGACGGCAATGGCGACGGCGACGACGGGGGCGACGATGGGCTAGCGTATGCTCATTTATATTTACAATTATATTAACGCACTCACACTCGCACACACTAACGCAGTCACACACAGGCACAGACACAGGCACAGAGGCAGACACGCAGCATATGTTAAAACGTGTAGCATACAATGCGGCGCAATCCCAGATGACTTTATGCTGAATTAAATAGGAGCACACGCAGACACAGACAGTGGCAGTGGCAGGGGCAGGCACTGGCAGAGGCAAACTGGGATTACATTTATGCATAATGCCAAGCCGCAAAACACACGCACAGCAGGCGCGCCGCAGCGGCAGTCGGCTTCAAGTGCCTCAGCTCAATTTACACTTCCGTTGGCTCATTTTTCGCAGCTACTCGCACATAACGAGTACTTGCGCGGGGCCTGGCTGGAGAGGGGGAGGGAGCGGGCACAAGCAATGTACACGTACATAAAAATGAAGGCAAGCATAGAAACAATGCCAACGACAGCCGCCGCCGCAACAGGAACAGCCGCAGCCGCAGCCGCAGCCGCAACGCGACGTTGGCTGTGCGTGACGCATGCACGCTGGACATGGATACTGCGGCTGCGGGGGCGTGGCGTGACATGGGTTGGTTGAAAATAATACATATATATGCACGTACACAGTTAAACGTGTTCATGATATTCAAATTACAACAGTCTCAGCACAGCTGCAGCAGCAGCAGCAGCAGTGGCGCCATCTTGCAAATCTGATCAGTAGCCTGCACGAAAGATTTCAATTGTTATCGATAGTGATGCAATTAATCGCGTGATTTGCAGGCGTAGCGCCATCTGGCAAGCCCGAGCAGCAATTCAATAGTTGGCAAGTCTGATCAGCAGCTAAGTTGGCAATTAATTGCATGATTTGAAAACAGTGTTGCCAAACTATTTAAAAATTAACAAATAGGAGGAAAATTAACTTTATTGTTATTTACTTAACAATTGTTTACTTAATATTATTGTTATTAAAATATGACAAAGAAATGTATCTGTCTGATTTATATCTGTTTGACAATAAAATCAGTATGACCAGCTATTCAAAATAATGCTATGTCACAGCATGTTTCTGTTGCATCAAAGGAGGCATTGAAATTATGAAGACTATAAAATGAAAAATCCCTTCTACATTTGCTCAGTCGAATGACAGTCAGCATAAAGTCTAGACGATTTTCTCTTTTCGACATTTTTGGAATAAAAAAAAAATAAAAAAACCGCAATGCAAAGCGAAACAAATTTATCCAATTCACTAAAAAGCGAACGTTTCTTAGACACTCAAAATGAAGACATATTCACTTTGGGATATTTGCAGATTAATGAAAACATGAGAGGTGAACTTTGGGACAAGTTGAGCGCCTTCATCGACACTCAAGTGAAGTTTCGCAAACCAAAGAAGCAGCTTCCTGAGGAACTGAAGGACGTAAAGCCGTTCATTAGCTGTGTAAAACTCTTGCCCGGTGCAGACCATTATTTGTGGGATAATGCATCGCCACGACAGAGACGTGTGGAGAGGCGTGTTTTGAACAAAAGACGTCGTGTTAGATCCGAATTGTGTGATGGACAACGCGCTCTATTGTCCATAATAAGGAGGGGAAGATTTGGCCCTATGGAGAATTCTCTTCGCCAGCTAATGAGGGAATATGCCGTTAGCAGCGACAGATGCAACATGCTTGAAAGACTTCTGTTGTCCAGAAATCAAGCACGTCGTTAAAACGTCAAGACTTCAAGATGTTCCGTGCATGGCATAATTAGACGAATAAACTTGAATTGTTGCCATGATTGAAACTATTATAAATTTCGAGAGCCACGGAAATACTCAGTTATCCTTTGTACTATAGGTACAACCCACAATTATTGTCAACATGATCCAGTTACAAATACAAGTTCCCCACTCAACACAGTCGCGTGTCGAACTGTCGTTATGGGATGTGGAATATTTGTAACGTATTTTTTGTTGCTGTACATTATCTTTTATATGTATATGTTATATGCTTGAAAAATGAGTGCGCACACTTGTTAAGTGCATTTTACGATTGCACTTTAAGTGCTCCAAATGAGGCTGACAAATTATAAAGCGCACGCAAGGGCGAACCCAACACCGTCAGCCAGATACTGGTCAGGTGCAGCAGGCTTTGGCTCTTGCCATGAAACTGAAACTGAAAATGAAGCTGAAACTGAAGCAGAAGCTGAACATATGAAGCCGAAGGTCCTCAAGGCAATTGGCGTGGTTCAAGCACACACGCCCATACACACACACACAGACACACAGAAACAGACACGGATATAGAGATACTCATGCATTTTAAAGCGTTTACAGTGTTTATTCAATACGGCGTACGGTGTCGCTAAACACACGCACACCTGGCTTATGCACATCGAAAGTTGTGCACTACTATCGATAGTTAAATACTACTACTACTTACTAACGATAGTAGCAGTTATATAACGATAGCAGCTCTGCCATTTGCAGTGCAATTAGCGACTCGAGTTGCAGTTCAACTTAGCGAAAGAGTCTTGTACACTCGAGCTCTACAAAAGACACGTGCAAGTCAACAAACCCGAGCCCGAGGCAAGGCAAACGAATACACGCACACACACTGACATACATACATACATACACACACAACAGCCACACAAACACAAGAGCGGCAGGTGAAAAGAGTAACAACATAACACGCCGAGGTGAACACGAACACAGAGATTTGCATGCCGAGCTTGTGTAGTTGTGTGTGTGTGTGCTGGGTGAACCCGCTTCGTTTTGCATACTGTTTGTGGGTGTAGTTGTGAGTGTCTTGCGTGTGTATTTAGAGTACTTTAGAGCTTAGTCAGGCTCATTTCCTGCCTTAGTTTTTGATTCTTTGTCTTCAAGTGTTTTTTAAATCGATTTACACTATTAACATAATCTCTATATCTATCTCTCTCTCACTCTCTCTCTTCTCTCTCTCTGACTTTTTCTTTCTCCTATTTCTTTTCTCATGCTCCCTTTTTTTTAACTTTCTCTTTCTCCATCTCATTTGCATATCAATTTGAAGAAAAAAACATAGCATACTTTTCAGCGCTTGCTCTTAGTACTTGTTTGACATTAAAACAGAGGTAGAAAAACAACGATAGTTGGCATATTCGATAGTATCGTTAGTGCTGGACGTTTATATATTGACAGATCTACAAATAACTTGTATAAATTGCTAGATAAAATTATTTCATTGTTGATGTTTCTCCCTTTTCTTTTGCCTCTTGCAAAAAGGCCTCGCTAAAAATTGTTTGTGTACTCGTAAATAAAGTATGCACGTATATGTATGTATTTGCATAAATGTATATACATTTGTATACGATATATGCAAATGTATGTTCCTTTGTGCTTCACTTCCTGCTGTCCGCAGATGAACGCACTTTTATAATAATTGACAGGGATTAGCGCTAATTGAATATGGGACCACCCTAATTTACATGCCAGCGCATGTATGTGTGCGTGTGCGTGTGCGTGTGCCCCTATAGCTGGGTACGTGGAGTGTGTTTTTTAATGCGCTGCTGAGTAAGTGATGCCAAAGTGGGCGATAAACGTGGCCGGACCCCAAACCTGAACCCGAACCCGGACCCGTTTGCGCAGTCGACCCTGAGAGAGCCTCCAGCAAGGCGACGTTGCCATTGCCGTTGCCTTCCTAATTAACTTGGAACTTGACATTTTGGCCATGGGACTCTCAGGCTGAAGCTGCTGCCGGCTGAGGCAGACACAGAGGCAGAGGCTGAAGCAGTGCCAACAACACGAAAACCGCATTAGGCGACTCACTAATGAGGCTAATTTTGCGAGCACTGACCCCCATTGACGACCCCTGCCCCTGCCCCTCCTGCTGCTGCTACCCCTTTTAATATTCACACGCTAACAAGTTTCCCACCTCCTCCTCCTTCTCTTCTTCTCTTCCGCTTGCAGATTGAAAGCAGGCTGGAGCAGCTCAAAGACCAATGAACCTTTGAGGCCAGAGGAGCAGGAGGCCATCATATCCGTGATACGTCGCAATGAGGAGATCGAGATTGCCGAACGGCAGCGTGTCGGCCGCCTTGTCGAGCGTGTCGAGAAGATCAAGCTGCATGCGATCGAACGTGGCCCGAACTGTTGCCGCCTCTGCGGCGATGCCTTTGGGCTGCTGCGGCCGCAGCGCATCATCTGCGAGGATTGCCGCAAGGCCGTCTGCACCAAGTGCAGTGTGGACATCAACATACGCTACATAAACAGCGAACGGATGCGCGAGATTTGGCTGTGTCGCATCTGCTCCGAGACGCGTGAGATGTGGAAGAAGTCGGGGGCGTGGTTCTTCAAGGGGCTGCCCAACTACGATGTGCCGCACAGTGCCAGTGGCACGCCCACAACGAGTGGACCCAGTGGCGCTGGCGCTGTTGGCGCTGGCGCTGGAGGACGAGCCGTGCATAGCTGCCACGGCACACCGACAGCACGCGGGCCACGCATCAAGAAGCTGACGATACGCGTCAACGACAGCAGCAGCAGCAGCAGCAACAGCGGCAGCGCCAGCGGCGAGGATGAACTGGATGATGGCAAGGCGACGTCGACGACAGCAGGAGCAGCAGCTGGCCAGGGCTCGGGGGGGCCAGGGACGGGAGCATCGCGTCTGCAGCGTGACGAAAGCTTTCGGCTACGCGCCTACGGCTCTATACGCAGCTTCATCGATGGCGGCGAACGGAAGCTCTCCAACTCGTTCTTCTTCGGCCGTCAGGGGCAGCAGCAGCAGCAAGGGCAGCAGTCAGCTGGGGGGGCGGGGGCACGCAACTCTGAGAGCGCCGACTATGACAACATGAGCATCTCGAATGCATCCACAGCGGCAGCGGCACAACTGCGACGCGAGAGCAGCTTCATGCGCCGCAGCTCGGTCAGCTCATCGTGGTCCTTTAGCGACAGCTCCGGCTCGGGTCAATCCGGCACGCAGTCCCAGTCAGCAGTCCAACAACAGCAGCAGCAGCAGCAGCAACATTGCCGCGATCCTCTGCTTGGCTGGCTGGAGATTGCGATTAGCTACCGCGAGAGCTTCCACAGCCTGGACTGCACCATGGTGCGTGCGCGAGATTTGCCCGCCATGGATGCTGCCGGCTTGGCGGATCCCTACTGCAAGCTGAACATTGTCACGCCCGAGGGGCATACGAAATACACGCGCTGGCAGCGCACCAAGACGGTGCACAAGACCCGCAATCCGGACTTCAATGAGACCCTTCAGTTCGTCGGCGTTGAGCCCGAGGAGCTGGGCAACTCGCTGCTCTATGTGGCACTCTTCGATGACGACAAGTACGGACATGATTTCCTTGGCGCCGCCAAGGTCTGCCTCTCCACGGTGAGTGCCAGTTTGCCCACTTTGCCAGCTCAATACCAGTTCCAGTTCCAGCTCTAGCTCCAATTGCATTCTGGGCATTTTGAGCTCAAGGACATCGTTCGTCCTAACTGACCTTCAGAGCGCTGTGAAGGACGAGTCGAGATATTTCGCAAATTGCTTTCATATTCAATTCCAGTTTCCATTTACACAGTAGACAGCTGTATACCCTGTAGAGATTGAGTGTATAGAGATATCAAATGTATTTTCTAATAGATAAATACCCCAAATATAGGTTAGGTGCATACCTAGATACCTTAGATACCCTATAACGAACATTTGCATTTAATAATGAAATGAATATTCTGCAGATGAAGCTGTAGCCACATTTAATATTTGCCACATTTAATAACTCTAAACTTTTGTACAAATTTATAAAATCAAAATGAAATTCAGCTAACATATATTTTATTATATAACAGGTAAATTGATAAGGTCAATTGATTCTCGGCTTACTACGAGTATAGTAAAACACATTTGTTTGTCAAAGTTCCTTTTGTTTATTCAACATAGTTACCTTCAAGGCTGATACACTGATTAAAGCGACTCTCTAACATTTCGATACCATTTTTTGTATTACGATTTGTCCTTTGCCTCAAAATAGGCCTCCGTTTCGGTGATGACCTCTTCATTCTTCCCATCGAGCATTCTTTTGAAATCCGAGAACAGGAAATAGTCCAGATTTATAGAATACGGCGGATGCGACGGCAATTCGAAGCCCAATTCATAAATTCTTGCCATCGTATCCACCGACTTGTGACACTGTGCATTATCTTGGTGCAACAACACTTTCTTTTTCCTAATATACATGAATGATATGATGTACACGTTCCGTCGATATCTTTAGAATGTCTGCTATATCATTTAATTTCAATTTACGGTCATTCAAAGTCATTAAGTTTAAATAAATATAAAGTACATCTGATATATTTGGCACTTGCATGTCAAATTTCCCAAGATCTGTGTGAATATATAGAATGTATATAAATAAACTCTGTATATGTGAAATATGAGGCATATACAGAAATTCTACTGGGTATAGAACGGGCGTATCAATAAATCAATGTGATCCACCTTGAAGGCTTACAGGGTATATAAGAATATGTCTTTATAATGTTAGCCCTCGTTGAGGATATGTTTTTATAATGTTACCCCTCGTCGTGGATATGTCTTGATAATGTTACACCTCGTTGAGGATATGTCTTTATAAAGTTACCCCTCGTCTCGTCTGCAGGTGCACAGCACATCCCAGTACCGCATCTCGGTGCCGCTGGGCGTGGAGGATCAGTACAGCAATGAGGCGGAGCTGGCCCAGAGTTGGCCCAATGGAAAGATGCTGATCTCACTGTGCTACAATACCAAGCGACGTGCGCTGGTGGTGAACGTGAAGCAGTGCATCAATCTGCTGCCCATGGACAACAATGGCAGTTCCGATCCGTTTGTCAAGCTGTAAGCAGCACACATGGGAACGCATCTCTTCATCTCTGTCTATATCTCTCCTTCTCTCTCTGTCTCTCTCGCTCTCTCTCTGCAGGCAGCTGAAGCCGGACGCGCACAAGAACAAGAAGCACAAGACGTCGGTCAAGTGGCGCACACTGAATCCCATTTACAACGAGGAGTTCTCCTTCGAGGCCAGTCCGCATGACCTCAACAAGGAGATGCTCATACTGACCGTATGGGACAAGGATCTGGGCAAGAGCAACGACTTCCTCGGCAGCCTGCAGCTTGGGGCCCAGAGCAAGGGTGAGCGGCTGCAGCAGTGGCTCGACTGCATCCGGCTGCCAGATCACTTCCATGAGAAGTGGCACTCTCTGGCTCCCGACAATCCAACGCATTAGTCCAACTCGAACAACAACAACAACAAGACGAGACCACGCCTCCCCCCTCCAACCAGGCCCCGCCCCTAGTTTAGCTTATATCCAATACATACAATATATTTATATACATATATATATATTTTTGATATGCCTGCATGCATGTGCGCCGTGTGTGTGTGTGCGAGTGTGTACACAACATATTGCTCAACATAACCTCAACCTCGGCTAGCACACGCACACACACACAGCAATGCACATGCTGTATATAGCTTTGTTTAAGTGTCCTTACCGATATATAGTTCTTTTCGTTCAGCACAAATCGAGAAATCAAATTTTTTTGGTCAACTTTTCATTCAATCGATAATCGAAACGATAACGATAACGGTAACAAAATCAAATCTTGATATAATATTTTTGATTCGTATTTTTATTATAATGATTCGTATATATATATTATCATAACGGTAAACAACTATTCCAACTATATTCTCTATCTCTCTCTGTCTCTCTCTCAGAGCACTATTTACTATATATAATACTACAAACTTGAACGATTGCAGAACAAACGAATTGGGAAAACAAAATGAAATGAAACCAAGAAAAAATAATAATTACAAATTAAAAACAAAAACAAATCAAATCAAATTTAATTAGTCAAGCATTTTATCGAATGCAATTTATTTATATATATTTATGTATGTATATGTACAAATAAATCAAATTCAAAATCATAAACATTATTATCAACGGCAACGGAATAATAATAATACATTTATAATGATGTAGATTTCTTTGTTTTTTTTCTTTTCTTTCTTTATCTTTTTTCTTAAGGGGGAATGATCGCCGCGAATAATTTCAAGAGTGTTCAAGAATATAATTGTATACATTTAGTAAGTTTGGCATATAGAGTTCATAACTGATTGATATACCCAACACATATTTGGAGAGTAGAGCATATATATATCGTATATATATAGAGATATATTATGTCTGCCCAGTAGTAAGTACAGGCTTTGTTGTTGCTGTTGTTTGGACTCCTTCTTAAGCATGCGATGGATCCAAATTCCAATTCGATTCAAAGTGAGTAACTTAGGTGCTACACAAGGGGGGTGGGAAGGTGGTGGCGGGGCAGGGGTTTTGCTTAACAACTAAAACAGTAAGTGGAAAATTTGATGGATTAGGATGGGGCCGGGGCCAGGGCAGGGCAGGGCAGGTCGCGGCGGAGAGGTGCTAGTTTTCATGCACATTAAATGTGTCGCCTCAGCGAAGCGTTCGGCAGATGCCCCTGATATTGTCGACCCGCCGCAGCTCCGTAGACAAGTCGATGCTGCTGCTGATGATGATGCTGCCTTTGCTGGCGCTGCTCATGGCAACTCGCGGCGGTGGTTGACAGTCGCTGCCGCAGCTGCTGCTGCTGTTGATGAGTCGCCAACGTGGATGACGCTGCAGCACTTGTTGTATGTTAGAAGAGACGCTTCTCGTAGCTGAACAGGCCGTGCACGTTGCCCTCCAGCTGGGCCGAGTGGGTGCGCTTCATGAAGCGCAGTTGCCCATTGTAGATCATCTCCCTGAACAAGCAAATATATATATTAGATATAGAAATCACGACTGATTGCTGATAACTATTTTGCACACTTAATAAAAACATTCTAGCCTTTAAATTACGCTTGCAATTCGATATTTTGCAGGCAGAAGGGGGCGTGGTCCAATTCTTAGACCCACTTATGCTGGCAGACATAATAATACAACTTGTCAGCAGATTTGATAGCACTAGCTCATATAGTCACTTAGATCTAGATGTTCATACGGACAAACATCGCTGATGAAGAATATATACACGTTGGAAGAGCAGAGATGCGCCTTTTTTAGTCTGCGCGTAATGATCAGACAACTTGTTAGCAGATTTGATAGCCCTAGCTCATATAGTCAGTGAGATATAGATGTTCATACGGACAGACATGTCTATATCGTTTCGCTGATGGAGAATATATAACTTTGTGGCATAGGTAATGTCAACTTTAGCTGCGTGTCTTATAATACCCTCTTCAACCATTGATAGTAAGTAATACATCTATATCTATCTAAACTTATAGGGACATACCTCAGCTTGTTGATCGAGTTGGCGCCAATGTCCTGGCAGCTGTGCTGCAGTCCGCACTCCAGATACGGCAGATAACGCAACACGGATCCCTTGTCCACAATGCTGCCGCTGACACCCTGTGCGACCTTCATCTTGTCCATCTCGTTGTGATAATAACGCGACATAGCGGCACCCTTGGCATCGCCACGTTCCATGGCCTCCAGGGAGCCCATGCCGCGATATTTCTTCAAGCGCACACCGTCCGAGAAGAAGTACTCGCCGGGTGCCTCCGAGGTGCCGGCCAGCAGGGAGCCCATCATGACAGCGCTAGCGCCCAGCGCCAATGCCTTGACAATGTGTCCAATCGATTGGATGCCACCATCGGCAATGACCGGCACACCAAATTGGCGTGCAAAGGTCGAGACCTGATAGACGGCCGTGGCCTGGGGGCAGCCGCAGGCCATCACCTCCTGTGTGATGCATATTGAACCGGAACCCATGCCCACACGCAGACCATCTACGCCGGCATCGATGAGGTTCTTTGCCTGGGCACGTGTCACCACTGTGTGTGCGTGTGTTTGATTGAGAGCGAGAGAGGGAGAGACAGATGCGTGTGGCAAGCAATGAAAGTGAGTTAGTCAAAGGAGAACGAGAGCATGCGGGGAGATTAGTTACCATTGCCACCGATGACCTGCAGTTCGGGATACTTCTCCTTGATGTACTTGATCATCTCAACTTGGTAAATGGAATTGCCCTGGGACGAGTCCAGTATGATGACATCGACACCGTTGGCGACCAGCAGATGCAGACGTGCCTTATCCTCGATGCGTGTGCCAATGGCAGCGCCAACCAGCAACTGCTTATTGGAATCCTTGGAGGCATTCGGATAGGATCGTGCCTTCTTCAAATCGGTACGTGCTATCATCGCAACCAGCTCTCCATCCTGATTCACAATGGGCAACTTGCCCTTTTTGCTCTTCTCCAGTATGGCATTCGCCATGGGCAATGTGATGCCATTGGGGGCCGTTGTCAGCTGTGTTGTCATTATGTCCGCCAGCAGCACTTCGGGTTGATTCTCACGGAAATCAATGTCACGCGACGTGACCATGCCCAGCAGTTTGCCACCCAGCTTACCATTCTCGGTGATCGGATAACCGGTGAAGCCGTTCTTGCGACGAGCCTCGAGCACATCGCCAACGGTATTGCTCGGCGACATAACCGACGGATCCCGCATAAAGCCATGTTTGTATTTCTTAACCTTGTGCACCTCCAACGCTTGATACTCCGGCGTGCAGTTGTGATGGATGATCCCAATGCCACCACACAGCTGCGCGTGGGGCGCCGATTGGAGCGCAGATCATTTATTTTTGTTTTTGGAAAATGGGAAAACATTTTTTGTATATTGAGCGATTATAGAGGCGCATAAGAGTGTTCAATTACAACCACAACTGGAGCGCGCAACCTTCCCCCGTCCACAATACCATTTGGCAATGTGCATCGGGTCGATCGTCGATTGTCATGGGTTATCGGCTATCGATACTATCAAGGCTGCTTGGCAGCTGTACCAAGGCTGCAAATCGACAAGTCTTTAACATGTCTGAACAATCCCCTACTACTATATGCTGATCAATTGCAAGATCAGTTCAAAACGAACTTGAAATTTGATAAAGCCTTTTCACTCATCTCTGCTGAGATAGAGAACATCTCGGAGACACTTTTCCCCTTGAGAATTGAATTATTGAACTGATCATGAAAGTCTAAAGCAACTGAAACTCAGAGCTGATCTTGATCAGCAATAGATGAAGTGAGATACTTAGAGATTTTAGGTACAGACAAACTCTAGATTAGATATATACATAAGTATGGTATATCTAGCTATAACATGGAGCCCCTCAGAGATTCAAAGATTTCAACAGACTAAATTAAGACTAGACTTTCGTCTCGGCTCTTGGGTTTGTACAGACAAACATCAGACTAGACATATAAGAAGACTTCACATAGAGTCTATCAACTCTTTGGCCAACGACAGCGATTTGCAGCCCTTCATAGCCGATCTATCTATATATTAAGACTTGAGACTTACCGCCATGGCTATGGCCATCTCCGATTCGGTTACAGTGTCCATGGGGGAGCTGACGAGCGGGGCGCGCAGTGAGATGCTCTTGGTTAGTGGTGAGCTGAGGTCAACCTCCTCGGCGGCAAAGTTTATGTAGCCGGGTAATATGAGAAAATCACTAGATGGCGGCCCAGCCAATACACACACACACACATAAACCACATGTCAGACAGACAGAGGAGGAGGTGGAGGCGGAGACGGAGGCGGGTATGCGAAGAGAGATACGAAGCGATGCGATACGATGCGAAGTGATGTATGTATGGGACGAAATGATGTACATATGTAATGGGTTATTATCGAGCTCATATGTGTGAGGCAGCTGGGGATGTACTCACTTGTATGTCAGACCCTCGCCGTTCTTGAAGAGCTCCGTGCAGCTGAGACCATCCTGCAGCAGCAATTCGTCCTTGCTTAGCGGGCTCAGCGGGCTGGGCAAGTTGGCGGCAAATATTGAATCATTGCCGTCTCCAATTGAGCCATTCACTTTTGACTTCAGGTTGGTGGCGTCGGCCACATCGGCGTCGGCGGCGGCGACGGCGGCTGCGGTGCTCTGTGCCATGCCAAACGGAACGTTCACCTTAAGGCAATTGATGTCAACGACAACGACAACAAAAGTAAACAAATAGATACGAGAGCAGCAGCGCAACAACAACAGCAACAACAACAACGATAAAGGGAACAATTCGATTCGATTGTCAATGTGCTCCTTGTTGCTGTTATTAATTATTATTGTTATTACTGCGCTTTATTAGTTGCTGTTCTCGTCTCGCCTCGTTCTTGTTTGCACGTCGCCCTGTTGCCGAGTTGAGTAAAACAATTCAAATTGCAATTAGGCTATTTAATTACGTTGCCTGCAACAGATAGAGAGAGGGGAAAAGAGATGGGGAGGCAGGAAGGGAAGAAGATTAGAAGATGCGTCGCAGCAAGTTGCCTGCGGTTGCCAGCGTAGGCCTGCCAGGCTGCCTGTTTTTTGAAACACGTGGTTTTTATATTTACCCGTCCAGCAGCCTTTCAACCGAAAGCGTCGAAGTATTGCTATTGACTGTTCCACCGTTTCGCACGAGCCATGGAGAAAAGCTTATGTCGCCTATCGATATGTTGCGTGCGTGTTTGCGTACCATGCGATATCATCGGAACCGGCCATCGATGTTTTGCGGCACGCGATGTTAGCGCCAATATCGATTGGCTACGCACTAAAATATCGAAGCACTTGATTAAAATCATAAGTTAAATATAATTAATATTTATTTATTTGCTATCAAATGAATACAACAAAAACAAATTTATTAAATAAAAAATTAAAATAATTACACATATATAATCAAATAGGTTTCAATGCAAACAATTTCATTTTCAATTAAAATTTTAAATTCGATAACACTCAAAAAGAAGAAGCGGTAAATTTATCAACACGAGATGACAATAAGAAAGGTGTATCTTATCTAGATGTTCACTGCATGTAATGTCAAATTAACAATATTATTATTGCAAAGATAATATAATTTTCCATATGGCGTTGTTGCAAACTGTTTTCACATTCGCACTGCGCAGTTTGTTCGGCAATGTGATCAGCTAGTACTTACATATGTATGTATCCAGCATATGTGCATGTGTTTTTGTAGAATGTGCACATTACAGCTGTGGTTCGTGCCTTGGCTTAACACAAACAAAGTTCTTTGAAATTTTAAGCGACTCATCCAAAGTTCTCACTTAACGAAAGGTTCTTACACTTGGTACACACAGGTACAATGCTACATATACAAAGGGCTTAACGAAGATGTAACAAGTACAGACAGCAACATTTAAGCACACTCGACATTAAGATACCCTTTGCAGAGTTTTATACCTTTTGCAGCTTACATAGGTTCAAGCCTGACATTAGTTTACCTTGTACGCATACTGTATAAGGGTTAATTTGACAAATTGTATTTGTACCTATTTCGATATTGTACTGTCGAGTGCACTGGCTGTCCACCTACCATTTACGTGTACCATAATGTGTACGAGCTGAGTTGTACCAATGTACCACTTCTAACAGTGCCATTCTGACATAACATAATGTTATGGCAACTATTTATTGCATACTGCTTGCACATAACATGAATGTGCTCTCTCGCTCTCAATCTCTTCTGTTGAAAGAGAGCGAACATGTTAAGAGAGCGCGAATGTGTGTGAAGCATTAACAGAGCGATGTAATGTGTGTGCGCTCGCTCTCTGTTATTGCGATTTAATGTTGCATGCTTTCAAGCGCGCCGCCTCAGTGCTGCGTAGAAAAAAAGCCAAATATATTTAAAAAATAAAACATAAACCATATCGAAAAATGGTATTATATTCAAATTTAAATAGACAGTAAAGAGCAATCTTAAGGTATACAAAAAAAAGCTAGATTTCCCGCTGTTTTTGCTTTCGTCACGCCATGGAACTACGGAGTTTTTACGGGAAACAAGCCAAGTGGGCAACACTGCGGCCGCGCTGCGACTCTTCGGGCTGGAAAACGAACTACCGAACCACAAAGATGAAACGAAGCGCACGCGAAACGAAACAAGAAAACGAAAAAATTTCTCTCTCATTCTTAAAATTTCACTCGCCGCGAGCTGTTGTCGTTCGCGCCCGGAACGGATAACGAATAACGACGACGATATTTTACAGTTGGGTTTTCTTGTTTTTGTTGTATTTTTTTTGACGACTTCGAGAATTGGAAATGTTGTAAATGATTTTCTTGATATGATTAAAACAAATGCCAGCCCTGAATGAGAAGCCCTGGGCCCACTGCCTGTCTCCGTGTGTGTGTGTGTGTTTGTATCTGTGTGTGTGTGAGAGTGTGTCGGTGTTGGTGTTAGTGTGTTGACAAGTGCCCCAAGTAGTGCTCGGATTGGGCGCCAAGACGCCGCAGCAGCTAAGGATGCGCTGCAGTTTTACGTGCATTTGTTGTTGCTGCTCTTAGTAGCTTCCCTTGCTGCCCCCACCCCTGCTCCGCCCCCTGCTGCCGCAGCAGCAACAACAAATCGAACGCAAATCAATCTCGTAATATTTTTTGTTCTTGTGTTGCAGATTAAATTGCAAAAATAAGTGAGGTGAGACAGAGAAAGAGATAGTGAAAGAGAGAGAAAGAAAATGTGACGAGACCAAGAAAAACCAAAAGCAAAACCAAAAAAAAAGCAAAATATAAAAAGCATTTTAAGAATGTTCAACTGAGGATTAATCAAATCACAAGTGGAAGTCGTTGAGGATGAAGATGAAGATAAAGTAGTAATGGTGATGATGATGTAATGATGATGATGGTGATGATGATTATGCATCATTGTATGTAAAACGGAATGGGATACCCCGCAATGTGTTCAAGCCCCACTCGTAATAAGTGCTATAACAACCACAACGATAACGATAACGATAAATTGATATATTGTTATTGTACATGTAAATTAAGTGCAACAATTAACCGATAAGTGTGTAAAAAGTATCTTAAATTAAGCGTACATGTGTACGTGTGTGTGTGTGTAAATAGCAAGAAGAAGAAGAAATAGAAGAAAAGCAAGAAAACAAAATAAATCATCTGCCTGCGAGTGCAAGACAAAACGTACAGAGAGATTAACAACAACAACAACAACTTAAGAGACAACTTCATAAACAGCAACAGCAACAACAACAACAGCAGCAGCAACTGCAATAAGAACAGCAACAAAAACAATCACAACAGCAGCAACAACAACAACGACAGCAGGAGCAACTGTAACGGTTAATAAGCTCGCTGGCAGAAGCTGCCTAGCATGGATTACGCCCACTGCAGCGCCGCCTCCTTCGCCGTCGCCGTTGCCTCCTCCTGCTCGCACAAGGATCACAGGATTAAATGAGCCGCAGCCGGCCATAAAAATGCCGCCGCTGCAAGGACGCCGCCAGTTAATGTAAGTAAGAAAGAGACAAATAGATAACAATGCAAATGAAAAATTTAATACACGTTCAAATATAAATCAAATTCAAATTAAAATTGTTTGAACTATTTATTTATTTATTTAATGTCAACTCAAAAATGATGATATAATAATGAAATTCTTATTAAAAGTACAATAAAATTAATTTAAATATATTTAAAATTAATAAATATAATGAAATTAATTTGACAACTTTGTATTTTCTTACTTTGTAATGCTTTAAACATTGCTAAAATGAAAACTATTTAATTGTACTTTTTATATCATTTAATTATTGGCAATTAAATTATATTTTTGAAGTAGACATTAATAATACAATATAAATAAATAAAATAATATAAAAAATATAGAAATGCTGGATCAGTTTATTCTTTAATACCCCAGTCTGAATTCTAAATTAAATAATATATATTTCACTTTTGATTTTCTATCCTAAACATATCTATTCTTAATATTGTAAATTAAATGAGTTTAACGATTTTCAAATTACTCTTATTATTACTTTGTTTATTAATACTAAATTTAATTTTAAATCGACTGTTCTTAGTTGACATTACATGAATAAATAAACATTTTAGACATTATAAAAAAATAGCCTAACTTGCTTTATATTTATTTATATTTAGTGTGGGATAATAAAGAACTAGCACATCCAACATTTGTTGCCAGAGAATTGGGAAGCAATTAGGAAAATAAAACTCAAATTCAAAGACAAATTCAAAGTCAAATTCAAATTTAAAGTCAAACTCAAATTCAAATGCAAATTCACATGCAAAAACCAATTTTAAAACACAATGAAATAAATTTAATATACATATGTATGTTTATACATATTTTATATATGTATGTATGTATTATGTATAATTAATCAATAAAACATAAATGCAATTTAAAATGCACCAACAAAATCAAATACAAATGCAAATGCAATTTCAAGCACAAAAACAAATTGAAATCCCTTTTAAAGTAACGGTTAAAGCTACAACGATAAATTGCATGCTGCTGTACGTGTGTATGTGTGTGTGTGTGGGGTATGGGGGGTCAAAGCACATGTTAACCGCGTACGGCCCTTGGTGTCGTTGGCCTGGCCGATATCTGCTGCGCTCTCTGTTTATGAATGAAACGCAACGAGGAAGCAAAATGCGAAACTCAAAGTAAGAGAGAGAGAGAGCGGCAGCGTGAGAGAGCGCTAAGCAGTTGTTTAAGAGAGCGCGCAATGCGGAACGCAATACAACGAGGCAAACACACACACAGCCAGTCATGCTTGCGAAGAGTGACTCTGAGAGAGAGAGAGAAGGCAGGCACTGGCACGGCGCGAGTTCATTGACCTTTGCTATTGAAATTTTTGGGCAACGCTATAAGCGCAAACACACACACGCACACACACAGAGAGAGACACACACACACACATACATACAAGTACGCTGGTTTTATTTACACATTGATAAACAATCGACTGTTGACTTGCAAGCGCTGTTGTTGTTGTGGTTGCTCGCTTTGGCTGTAGCTGCTGCTCGCATGCTCTTCCTGCTCTCTCTGTCCCTCTCTCTTTCTATCTCTCTGTGTGTGTGTGTGTGCCATGTGATGCAATTTGACACAGATTGAGATTGTGATCTAACCTTTTTGCCTGCAGAAGACACTCTGCTGCCAGGAAAGGGCATCACGTATTCGTTCTAGCTCAAGCAATGCCTGGCTGCGTGTGCGTGTGTGTGTGTGTGTTGCGGGTGGAGGTTGGCGACCGCGCTAAATTGACGATAGCGACAGGGAAAAACCTATGGAAAATATGCTTGATTTTTATTTGGCAAATTGTGATAGATAGAGGGGGAGAGAGCGGGAGAGAGAGAGAGCATGACTGGGACTTGTGTAGAGTTCGCTGCCTGTTACCAAGTCCAGTTGGCATTGCTGAATATAGTGACAAGGGCAAGGCGTGCATGTGTGTGTGTGTGTGTGCCTGCTCAGGTACTGCGCGAGCTGCCTTCGCTGTCTTTGGTGTCTTCATTTTTTACCAAAAAAAGGTTTGCCAAATTAAAGACTTACAAGCATAAGTAAATACACACGTACATATGTATATATGTATGTATGTGTAAGTATGTACATATGTATATGTGTATGGTGTGTCTGTGTGTGTGCGCGACAATAGGCCTGAACCTTCAAAATCGGTTTCAATGTCATGTAACCCCCATTTTACATGCATTGTTTTGTGTATGTTTTGCTTTGCCCGAATAAAGAGGGAGGAAGAGAGAGCAATACACACACGCACACATACATAAAAGCACGCGCATGCACACGCACGCACTGACACGCACACATACACACAGCGTTGTCAGTGGCAGCCCAAAAAATGCCCATGCACGATAAAGATTCAATATATGCGCTGAATATTATTGAACCCCCTCCCCCTCGCTCTCCTCTCTCCTGGACAAGGCAATCCTGCCAGTTACAGTTACATTCAAACGGGGGATGAGACACGCACACACACGCACACACGCAGACGGACAAGGGCAAGGGCAAGGGCAGCTGTAAGCTGTAAGCTGTAACTGTTGTAAGCACCGCTGGATGTGTCGATGAATGCGTTTGCCATCCCCCGTCGAGCAACACACACACACACAGTGAAAGCTCGCCAGGATGCACAGCCAGCGGGGAACAGCAGAGATACCAAGGTGATGAAAGATGCAAGCTGAAACAAGATACAAAGAAGAATACCCTCAATTATTCCCCTGTCAATCATATGAAGGTAGCACTCTAAGAACTCCAATTGGTGGGAAAGAGAAGGGAACGATGTTATGCAATGTCTAGTTCTTTCTATATAAGCACTAGAGTATACTTATCCGATTTAAAGAGGTTGAAAGACACATCAACCTCGCATAGTTAAGAAAAGAATCTTATTATAAAGAAGCATCTTCTCTTTCCTTTCTTTCTCCCTTTTAAGCAAATCAATTTGACTTTTTTTTTAAGTTTGCAGTATCCTGAAGAACAATGTGACAATTATAAACAACTGTATTTAGTTTTGATCAACTTTTGAAGAAGATTTTAAGAATTAGAGCTTGGAAACTGGCAATAGTTGGTGTATGTTTAGTATTCAATACTATCGATAGTTTTACTTTTACCAGAAAATAGTGGAGGATCCCTTTATTAGCCAACGTCATTAAACATTTGTGATATGGGTCTATAACATGAATATATGTATGATATACATATGTCTATATTATAAATAGATGTAGATAGATGTATATTGAACCTATCATGACTGATACATATGCCAACAAGGCCTTATATAAAACTATAATATATACAAATATATCTGTATAATTGTTATAGCAGTCCAGTTCTTATGAAGTTTGTACATAACCACTATAAATATTGCATTAATATCATGATAACTATCGCAAATCGGGCGATAGCTTCTATGCTTCTAGCTGAAGTTGATTGAGAAGGTAGTGTAATGATGAGGTCAAAGGTGTCTTCATCTGGGATATATATGCATATATAAATATATACAAATGTACATACTTTATGTACTCACAGTAAATACTATAAAATAATATAAACTTACTTTATATCGACACTTTTATTATTTCCAATTGAATTTTCAAATATCGATGAAGGTAGAATACTAATCGGAGTTAACAATCTAACTGAGGGAGGGGATGGGATGCATCACTTCTATTATTTTCATAACAGCTGTAGAAATGCTGCTCTGGTTATACGTTATATACTATGATCTAAATGATATATACACATGTATAATGTGCATGTCTGTTATTTAGGGAAGTTGTCAACTGTTTCCTATTTCGATCTGTGGCGAAAGCATTATCTCTCGCTCTCTCCTTCTCTCTCTCTTTGAGCTGAGCTGTTGCTGTATTACGTATACGTCGACGGCGTCTGTTGTGGTTTCAGTTGCTCTTGTTATTGTTGTTGTTGCTGTTTCATTCCATTTCGTTTTGCATTTTAATCAATGCCAATGAACTTGACGTTTATCAAATGCAATGTCCGCGTTTGCTCTCTCTCTCTCTCTCTCGCTCGCTCGCACACTTGCTCGGCGCTGATTACCGTTCACTGATTACCGCTCGCTACGTACATATACACCTGCCCACCCACCCGGACCACAATCTCTGCATCTCCCCCCTTGCTTCCCGTCTCCCTTCCTCTCTCCCTTCCACAGTTACTCTTACAGCAACGGCAGCTTATCGGGCAGGAGGCACATACAGCCACATATTGTATATCATATATAAGCAACACACTCACACTAACACACACATACAGACATACTCGCCTGATCCCAATCACTCGACTCCACTGGCTTATCGCCATTGTTGTTGTTGTTGTCATTGCCATTTGATAGCTGACTGTGACAATAGTGTGGCAAGTGAGAATGTGGAGGGCACACACACACACACACATGTAAATCAAGAGGTCAGCGCCTCGATAAAGTACGTAAGTACGCACTTAGTTCACCATCGTTAGTTCTAGCAACCTCTTCATCCCTCCCCCCTCCACCAGCTGCCTGCCTCAATTGTTTTCGTTATTCGCATAAGAAGGGGAAAGGAAATGCCCAACTATGTTCTATATAGTATATATATTCATATTCTTGAATTCCAACTACACCAAATTGATATTTATTTATAAAAAACCTTTTATAAAGTAAGATTTTTTGAGAAAAAAAATAAAATATATTCCGTGAAAACCATAAAATTTGGTAAAGATTTTGTCCGAACCCTAGAAAACATATTCAATAGAAAACATATTCTTATAACATACATACAACATAATAACTTTCCCAAAGAGTTCTTCATTTCAATGTTGAAAAACGAAAATAATTGTATATGTATTTTGTAGATATATTATTGGCATTATAATAAATGTAGTTTTAAGCTGAATAACTTAAAGATTTATTTAAAAAACAGATTCTCAAGTGAAACTAAACCAATACAATAATTTTTTCCAGTTACAAAGATAATGAATAAATATTCGAAAGGTTATAAACTGTTGATCTTCGATACTTTAATTGTTGAAAAGAATAAGGCCAAATCAAATTAAAGTTTACAATATAATACAATGTATAGACAGATATCAATTTAAAATCTTTTCTAAATGTATTCTGCAAGTATTCGCATATAGAACATTATAATGATTCAGGTTCAGTCATGGATATCATTAAAATATAAGTGAAGATCGTTTTGTTCTCTCTCACTCTCTCTCTGCGTTTATATATACATATGTATATGATTCAATTCCTCTCCGATTTGTGGCTTCCTCCTCATGTGACTCGGCAGCGTGTCGGGTTCAGTTACTCCCCTCTCCCCCCTTTTCCCACTTTCCCCCCTGGGACTTCGTCTTTCTGAGTCATAGGCCAAATTGGATACGTTTGTTTTCGGTGTCGTGTTCGCATATTTTGCCCCAAAGCTTTTTTTATTGTTGAGTTGGCTATATTTGATGCAATTTTCGCTGCTTTCTTTCCAACCAGTAGAAGAAGAAGAAGAGAAGAAGAAGAGAAGAAGAAGCAGCAGCTGAAGAGGAAGGCAGACATTATGAAGTGTAAAAGACCGAGCGATCGTTCGGGTTCGGCTCAGTTCGTTTGGCTTCGTTTTGAGTGTTCGCTCAGCGCAATGGAATGTGCTTACAATAGTTCCCCTCTCGAATACGAAGAGGAGGGGGCAGCATTCATGGCATATTCAGAAGGAATCTCTGACTGATCCTCAGCTCACATGTGTCTGTGTCTCTGTCTGTGTCTGTGTGTTTGTGCTTTGTGCTTCTCTTCTTGTGAGGCGCTCTCACTTGTCACTTGTCTAGTTTCTTCTTGTACGATACGCCGCGTCGCTTTCCAACTTGCCCTTGCCTGCTGCTCATTATTCCATTTCGTTTGGAGTCAGCATTTCACCAGCATTTCCATTTCCATTTCTCCAATTTCTCCATTTTCGCTTAGTGCGGCGAATGTGGCAAAGTATGAAGTACTTTACTCGAGACTTGCCTGGCTTGGTTTCGACTGCGACTGCGACTTGGCTTGACTTGGCTTGATTCATTGTGTTGTTGTTTTAGTTTTGCACACACACACACACTCAGATACACAGCAATAACAATCGCCTACAATGTGGCCATGTGTGTGTGTTAATAGCAGAAATAGGTACAATGTTCGTTCAATGACCTTTTACTTTTACAACGCTCTGCCCAGCAGCAGCAGCGCCTTTTGCATGCTTATGTGTGTGTGTGTTTGTGTTCGTTAAATTAGTCACTCGTTGCTGCTGCCGTTGCGTAATTTGGCACGTTATGACGTCAATCGTCAATGCGGAAGGCAAATTCCTTAAGCATCGTACCAGGTGAGGCTAATTTGGCAATTGCAACTGCATATTATCATAGACACACACACACACATACATACACATGCATGCATGCATACATATGTTTGTGTGTGTAGTGCATTTAGAATTCAACCCAGCACTCAACGTACTAATTAAAAAAGAGACAAAAATACACAGAGAAAATAATGTAAATTTCCTCGCAGCAAGTTGAAGTTGCGTTTTGCGGTTGCTGCGCGCCATTGTTGTAATATGTACGCACACACACACGCACACATACACAGAGAGAGCAACTACGCACTCGTTCTCTTACGCGCGCAAAGAGAGCGAGCAAGTGAGAGAGGGAGAGGGAGAGAGCGCGCACTACTCTCGAAAGGGCACGTTCGGTGTGAATGACCGCCGCTAACACACATTTGTGCGAGCTGCTAAAACAAAAACAAAAACCAAAAGAAATAAACGAACAGAAAGAAGAAGAAGCAGAGAAGCAAAAGCAAAGCTTCGGCAGCGACGTCGACATCGGCATCGGCATCGACACCGCGTCGGCTTTTTGTATATGTACGAGGAAGCGAAACGAACGACGCGACGGCAGAAGCAGTAACAACAACAAAAGCTAAAAAGTAAAACAAGCAAAAGAAGCGTCAGCTGTTTATCGGGGCAGCGCAGTCGACAGAATGCCCTGTAGTAGAGTGTACACTGTACACGGTACACGTAAGCGATTAAGCAAGTGTGCTAATGAGATATAAAACAGTAGATTGTTTATTGCACAACAATGCGAATTAGGTATCGATGAATGTTAACTTCAATTCACATTGATAAGCGAGAGCAAACTATCTATAGTTATCTAATTGAAATTCAAATAATTTATGCATTCAAATAATTGATAAATGTTTTGAAGCAATTGTAAATATCGATAGTGCTTTCTGCTAAGTACTTTGATTGGGCATACCCTAATAGCGCTGCGTACATACAGGGTATGGAATTATTGAAAATGCAGCACTGGAAAGTTGCAGCGTCGTTGTAAGTTGGCGGCGTCACCAACGCTGCTGTTGCGCACCCCACAAATTTGTCACTGTCGCCTTGCTCCTCACACATGATTCAATGAGGTGTTTACAATGTATTCAGATATATGTCGCTATATGTGTGTATTTATATATGTAAATATACATATGATATATGCGTTGATGCTGTTTATGTTTTAGATATTATTTACATATCTAATAGATAAAGTATCTATCTATGTATCTGTCTCGGGCTGGCAAATTTTCTGATTTATCGGATAATTTACTGATTTGAAGCCTGTTTACTGATTTTGTGAAGAGATGAAGGGAATGTAATCATATTTATTTATTATTTAGACCCATTTGGCAACCCTATTATAAATAAAGCATCTTTCTGCTTATCTTGTTCATTCAATCAGCTGCTTTAATATCGCACATGCAAATATCGCACATTTCTATTTAAAGCTAATGTTTGTATCAGTTCTCTAGCTCATCATTTTTTTTTTGGGGGGGGGGGCTTTCGTTTCATATTTAATTTGTCTTTATTTCTTTTTATTTTTGAAAGTACGAGATCTGGGCACGCTTGGACGAGCTTTTACCGTACAGTCGAACTGGGACTGGCCCTAGTAGTGTCGGCGGGCTCCAGCAAACTACATATCTGCACACACACGCACACACATGTACTACATATGTACCTACACACATGCCTATGTGTGTGTGTTTATATGTAATCTGGTGCTGCCTCCATTGCCGCCTGCGCTGCCGCTGCTCTGCTATTTGCCTTGCAAGAATAAATAAACAAGCGGAGGCAAACGAACGAACGAACAGGCGCAAAAAAAGAGACGGAAAAAAACACAGAAAACCGGCAATGTCATTAAACCCTAAACAAGAGCGAAAGCAACAACACAAAATGCGATAGAACATTGACACGAATACAACAACAAGAAAAACCAGAAGCGTTATGAAATACTCCAACGTAAGAGAGCGACGACACACAGTCGAGAGAGGGAGAGAGAAAGAGTCGAGAGCAATGAACGGCCGGCCGGCCCGACACACACACAAACAGGCACTCACAAGCAGGCACACACATACATACCAGCACAATCATCTGTGGGGGCGCGCGCCAGACTCTCTTAGAGAGTAACTGCGACTCTCTTAAGCGCCAAAGCCAAAGCGAACGCAGGTGAACGACCGACCTAGCCATTTGTTTTCCTTTTGTGCGACTTGTGTGTGTGTGAGTGTGTATGCGAGAGAGCATCTGTAGCTGCAAGTGTGAGTGAGTGAGTAACATAAGTTCGCCGCTGTGTGAGTGTGTGCTGTGGCTGCTGGGAAGTGAGCAAGTGAGTCATTTCTCACGACACACAGAGACAGCGGCAGAGGCAGAAGCAGCATCGGCAGCGGCAGCAGCGCGTTGTGAAATGAAATTACTTTGATTTCATTTATTACTGATGTTTTGTTTCTTCTTTTTCTTCTCTTCTTCTGTTTCTGTCTTCCCGATGACGACAACGACAAAGTTAATGCCAAAATGAGTCTCCCTCTCCTTTCCCACTCCCACTCCCTTCTCCCTTGCGCACCCACACTCTATACTCGATCACATGCTCGCTCTCCCCTACTCTCTCTCTCTTTCCTTCTATCTCACTTGCGCGAATTCTTTGGAGCTTAATCCATCGTAGGCCAGTGCCGAGTGCGTGAAAGCAAACGTGAAGAGGAAGAGCAATGAGAATACACACACACACACATAGAGAGTGACTGAACAGTTCTCGATCGCACTCTCGCACCCACTCACACACACACACACGCACAGTGGCAATCGCATACACATGCATGCATTTATCGCGCTCCCTCTCTCTCTCTCTCCTTCTATCTCCCACTTGCGCTCGCTCTGCGCTTGTTCTTTGTGTGCGTGTCTTTGCACGCATGTTGACCTTGACTGTGACTTTCATAAAATTCGTTGTTGTTCTTGCAGTCGACGTCGCTCCTGTTGTTGTTGCCCGCATTATTGTTAGTGTAGTCTTTGTCGTCATTTATGAAATTCATTTTGACAATTCACCCACACACACACACATTCGCTTTGATATTGTGAATTATTTAAGGAATGCAATACGCATTAAGCAGATTCAAAATAACCTTAAAGTTTGCAAAAATGATTAAGACCAAATTAACAGGTAAACCTTTTGTTGGCAGTATTTTGATCGGTTTCTTTCGTGTGTGAAAAATCTTCAATCGAAATGAAAGATAACAATAACATCTGTTAGATCTATTAACTATAACTTTTTTGTTAAAAAGATAAGTTAATGATCTTAAAATCTGAAAGCTAACTAGACTTGCAATACTCTAAACTATCATACACTGATTATAGAGTCATCTAGACTCGACTCTGGTTAGATCATGTCATCGACAACAATAACATCTGTTGGATGGTTAACTATAACTTATGTATATGATTTTCATGCTATTTTCTATATTCTCTTTAATGTTACATGCCTCAACCTTATAAAAAAATTTTATTATATGTATATGAAATCTGCCAACAACTGAAGTTTTAATAAAAGAAATTCGGAATTTGTGTATTACTAACTATTAAGTAATATTTGTGAAAGACTGTAGAAGTTTCAAAATATTTGTTTTCAGTAATTTTAAAATATTTTCTTAATCAATTATTTTCTAAAAATGTTAAAACAAACTTTGATTTTATATAGAACTCACATTCTCCCACAAATTCTTCCCATTTGTTCTTTTCTATAGAATTATACTAACTATCAAACTAACTATAGTCAATATAGTTAAGATCTAAAGCTAATACCATATCTGGCTATATATAACATATAATATACAGATGCATAAATCATAAACTGCCTACTTTAATTTGGTTTTCTTATTGGAAAGTAAGAGCGAATTTCAGTTCCCCCCCTCGTTTGCTCTGTACAGCGCTGGCCGTGTTGCTAGGCCCAGTTAAGGCCTCAATGTCAATGTCAGTAGAATGTATTCTACCTGAACTTGGGGAACATCAAAGTTAAACCCAAAAGGAAGCGCCATGAGACTCAAGCTTAGCGTGACGACTTCGGGTTCGTCTTGGGGGTCACAAAAACAAAACATACATAAAACACTTGGTAAATCAGTTAGGCAAACATAAACTATGGCATAAAACAGGCGGATTAAGAAAGAGAAGAGAAGAAGAGCAAGCAGAAGAGAGAGGTAAGGAGGCAAAGAGTTTGTCATCTTTGGGGATTAGCGAGTGAAAGACAGAGAGGCGAAAAGAGAGGGGGGCATCTTGAAGATGCTACACTGGCAAATTATAATGAATAGGTATTTCCTCATGCACACACACGCACAGCTTGACGCGCCTAGAAATCGCGGCAGTAAAAG
Organism: Zaprionus capensis; assembly: GCA_018903675.1. NCBI lineage: Eukaryota > Metazoa > Arthropoda > Insecta > Diptera > Drosophilidae > Zaprionus > Zaprionus capensis. The sequence continues at coordinate 6,766,983 of JAEIFN010001073.1, read as the reverse complement.
CCAAAAAGCCCCAAAAACCAAAAACAAAAACCCGAAAAATACCGAAAAAGGTTTTTAGCGCTTTCTACCCGCTAAAGTTCACTGAACTTGCAGCGCTCGCAGCTGTGTGTGGAGGAAGCGAATGGGCAATAATCATAACAACAACAACATCTACAGAAGAAAGAGAAGCAGCAACAACAACAACAACAATGAAAGGTGGCCGCATAGTCAAAACGAAATTGCTAATCAGCAAGAGAGCGAGGAAGAGAGAGAGAGAGAGATAGAGAGAGAGCGCCCGCATGGCAGTGCGAGTGTGCGTGCGTGCGTGCGTGAGTCGAGTTGGGGGAGGGCAAAGGAGGAAGAGAGTGGGGAAGAGAGAGAGCGAGACGGGGGCATGGGCAGCAGTTTTGCCCAGCGGCGCGCGTCAATTTCGAGTTCAATGTCAAACCACAAAAACGACGACGAAGGCGACGACGAAGGCGAAGGCGATGCAGGGCGGCAAAGGAAGTTGTCGACGTTGTCGTGTTGTTGTTGCTACGCTGTCGCCCTTTGTGCGAGCACACACACACACTCATAGAACTAGTGGGCGGCACAACAACAAGAAGAGCGATACGCGGTAATGCTGCCTAGCTCTGCTCTGCTCTCTGGGGTCTGTGGCATCGCCCCCGGAGGGCGTTAAACTTCACGGTCATGGCTTTTTCTTTTTGTTTGTAGGCGTCGCAGTCAACGTCGCTGCCAGCGTCGTCGTCATGTGTGATTGATAGCGAAGAGTGCGCAGCGCATTGTGACGCATTGATGGTCACCATGGGCAGCTGATCCCCTCTATCCCGCTCTCTCTCCCACTCTTTCTTGCTCTGCCCTAGCCCAGTCCCTTCTCTGGCCAAGGCGAATGACCGATAAAAGAAGCACGCGCCAACATCAGCACTGCTGATAATGAAAACGACGCTGGTAATCTAAGTCACAGAAACAGTTACACACTCACATAGACACATACACACACATGCACGCACTCACGCACATTTGCCTAGGCCTAGATAGGCCTAGACAGTCAGACGTTGCTGTCACGCTGTTGCCGAGCCATCTACCCTCAATCTGATTTAAAACCAAACTAAAATTACGCGAACTACCGCAAAAAATACTCAAGAAAAAATACTAAAAATACATGTAATAATAATCACATCATCAAGTTTTCGAGAAATTGATCTGACAGTGAGTCATGTCTGTTATCGGCCCAGACGACGACGACGATGCCTGATCGCAGTGTGTGGTGAGCTCTGAAATCGCTAAGAATACCTTATCCCTTTTCTATATACCATATAGAAACTAACTGTATATATATCATATGTACAATATATTGTGCGTAACGTTTGCCCTGCAGTTTATTTCACATTGATTAGATAGCGTCGAACGATCTTATCGCATTCTTTCTTTCCCTCTTTCTTTCTTTCTTTTTCTACGCGCTGCTTGGGCAAACAATCAATCAGATTCCATAAGAGGTGCCTAGTTTAGTTTTGCTTCAGTTTTATATCATCTAAGTGAACCTTATAACTGTTGCAAAGTCAGTATAGTAGATATTTCTCTTTATAACACCATCTTCAAAGAAGTATGAAAGCTATATTCGAGTGCTCTCAACTGTAAATACATGAATCCAAGTGATTTCTTAGATATGGAACTGCTAGTTTCAGCTTAAGTTCTTTCCTAAATAACTTTAATGTTACCTTCCCCTTTTCAGTAATCAATTGGATGGTTATATTTGTTGAGACCACTAGAAATATACGTTATAGCATTAAAACAAAGCTTGCAATTCGATTTTTATCGATTTACGGTTGCGAAATTCTTTCGATTCAGATTTTAAAACAAACTGTACCTGCAGGCAATACTTAGACACATTGTCAACAAATTTGGTAGACCTAGCCAATATAGTCTCTGAGATCTAAGTGCTCATACGAACAGTAAGTTCTTAATGGTATTGCTGCATAAGAATATACCCTGTCGTTCTAGGGGTGTCGATAAGCCATACTTAAACTACTTATTCGACTACTCCCTACATGGGTAGTTACCCTATTCACCCTTTAGTAAGCGAACACCGAACCACTAAGCGTCAAACGAAATAAAACGCCTACTTGTCGTAATTTTTTTGTGTATACTTTCTTACTCTTATTTTCGTTAAGCAATATAAGAACATAGTGAAGTAAAGAGTGATTTTTTAAGCGCTATAGGAAAGTTTTTCAAAAAAAAACTACATGAAATTCAGAGAAATGCATGAAATCTTTATTTGAATCGTTAGTATGGTCCATATAATTTAATGTTTGAAGATTATTTCATCCAAATGTTGACCGTGACTGAGCCTCAGTTCAATTTTGGCATACTCTTTCCAACCTTCAAATGTTGTCCTAAAGGGTATAAAAAGGGAAAGGTTTTATAAGGTCTGTCGTAGAGTTCTTGTTTCAGATTGATTCTTCTACTATAAAGTAGGTAGGTTTGTTAAAAATAGGAGATTGCAAAACTTTGATTTGGACATTAATATGTTGATATTATTCTGTATATTATAGATACAGTATATAAAGTATACATCAAGTAGATATGTAGTTTGTACATAAAAACAAAGCAATTATTTGCAAATTGCAAACAAAAGAAGAACGAAACAAGAATACGACAACATAAAGAAGACGTTGATGAGGTTGAGTACTAGCAGTGCTTTGTATTCAGACACCCTACAACTGCAATATTAATTGGATTTCGATTTGCGTGATGCAAATGCAAAGGGGGGAGAAGAATGTGCCATAAGTAGTTAGAGAAATTATGAGACAGCAATAAATGTAGCTGAGTTGGAAATTTAATAACAGATCCCATTATACAATAACTCCAGAGATGGTTGAGTTTTTACGGTTAGATGTACATCTAAAAATAACTGAATATACGATGATGATTGAGAAGCTCTCTATTTATAGGATGATTTATATGAGAACTTGAACAGCTAAACAAAAAAAAGAAAGCGAATAAATTTGAAACTTAGAAAAGGCAAACAAGGAAATCTGAGATATCGTCTTGAGATGAATTCGATGGGATCTGTTGAAGTTGTACATTAATTTCCGCATATAAAATCTTTGCTTTTCATAAAGAGAAATCACGTATAAAAAATAAGTGCGAATAGTTAGAGAGGAAGAAGGAAGGAAAGAGGGGAATGGAGTTGAAAGGATCAGGGAACTGGTAACAAAAGCAGGAACAACTGTTTCGGAACAGGGCCAAGCTAAGCCAAAGACGAGTCGAGTCGCAGCTCGCGGTCGCGCATTCAACCCTAACCTCAGACAATATATAGAACTATGCACCGCACACAGACTGTGTGCAACAGTCGCAGGGGCAGCAACGGCAGCGGCAGCATCAGCCCTTGTCGTGCAACTTGCTGCACCCCAAACTGTTGTCAAATGCAGAGAGCAGGGAGAGACGGAGGGAGAGAGGGAGGGAGAGGCAAGGAGTTCAACGGGAAATGCCCTGTTGCGACATTACGTCACGGCAGAGCGTAGGAGCGCTGTAGGGAAGCAGGCAGGAAAACAGAGAGGGAGGGAGGGAGGTAGGAAGAGAGGCAGCAACTGACTGAGGGCAACGACCAGCACACATTTGGCGCCCAACAAGCGTCAACAACAACAACAACGAGAACAACAGCGAATGCGCTTGTGGGCCAACTCGGCTACGGCTACCGACTCCGACTCCCGATTCCCGACTCCGAGTTCAATTCCGACTCCGATTCCGGGCGACAGGCCCTTCGGCTGCTGCCTCCTGTTCCCCTCTCCCCCCTCTCGGCCCGTTTAGTCCCTTGTGCTGTGTGGCAAACGCGGCATACATTGAGCGCTGCTTCCTTTCGGGTTGAACAACCTTTGGCGACCCTGAGAAGAGGTCAGCAACCCCTACAACAACAACAGCAGCAGCAGCAACAGCAACAGCAACAACAAGACTCGCTCAGCGCTCCCTCTCTCACTCGCTCTCGCAGTGCGTGCGTGCGTGTGTGTGTGTATGTAGTGCGGTAGGACCCAAAGAGGGGCACACGCACACACAACGACGACGTCGGCGAGGCAGAGGGCGCAAGGGAGAGAGATGATTGAGCGAGTGAGCGAGCGACGCACTCTCTTCGTCTCTGCGTCTCTTCGCCTCCTCCTCGTCGCGCTCTTCGGGGTAAGGCAAATTGGACGCGACGCTAAACGTTGCGTTGCGTTGCCTTGCTATGCCCCGCTTCCCCTTCCCCTTCCCCACTTCCCTTTCGCCTTTGCTCCACACTGTGTTCGCCCTTTCTGTTTTTGTTGTTCTCTTCTTTTCTCTTTTTTGCTTTGCTTTGCTTCGGTTTCTGTGTGTTCTTCTGTGTGTGTCTATGGCTGTGTGTGTGTGTTGCGTCTGTTTTTGCCGGTCGTTGCCCGTGTGGCAGCTTTGGGGTCGTTCCTGGTCGTTATCCTATATACCGAGAAAAATCTATTTTTATTTTGCATGCCTTTTGCGCCCGCTTCGGCTTCTGCTTCTGCTTCTGCCCGTGTCCGTGTCCCGTGTGGCTGCCACTGCCAACTCTCCTACTCCTTCTCCTCCTTTCCCCACTCCCTGTTGTGTGCGGCTCAGCCTCGCTGAGGATGATTGTAGGGACTCCAACTACCTACGGCCACCTTTCTTTGTTTGTTTGTCTGTTTGTTGTTTGTCTTGTTGTTGTTGTTGTTGTTGTGTTGTTCTGTTGTTATGCACACAATGCGGAACAGCAACAACAACAACAACAAATGAAAGAAGAAGCAGACGAAGAGGAGTGCAAAGGCAAACGACTTTTGGCCAACTGTTGACAAACAAATTGATGCCAAACGAAGAAGACGAGCAATAAGATGAATATGTTTCAATAATATGCATTGCAATTAAATAAATATCTACATTAATAGAACATAAGGATTAACAATTTATAAAGATTTATCTTTTATAATGATACAGTATATTTATGCACATATACATATAGTAATTTGTATTATGTGTATATACTATATATATCTATATAATATGAATATATATATCTAATAACTTAGGCACTTGTGAAATTATCATTATCATTGAACAACGTTCAATTATGCAAAATCACTTTAGAACTTTGGATTGAAAAATGTCAGCTTGAAACTTAAAATTGACATCGACCTTCTGGGCTTAAGACACAGTTGTTATAAGCAGTTCATACTTGTCTTGGCCTTTTTATCATAAGATACATAGTAACGTAGTTAAAGATTATGCCTGCGACAACTTGACAATTATGTTAAAATTTAGCTAACGTTGCAGAGATTGCTAAGGTTATGGATTTGACACCAATATAATCTTTGATATTTTCATCAGTTGTATAACAGTTAATGAACATTCAAAATGTGAAATTGCAGATCTCCTTAAAGTGTTTATTCCTTATTTGTAAGGAATATCCACAATCAAATATGCTCAATAAACTATTTCATTATGAGTTCAACATGTGTTCATAATATGAAAAGTCTTTATATAGTTAGCATATATTTTATTAAATCCGTAAAGGATTTTGAATATATTATATTTGATGGCTTAATCTGTTTTATTTGTTTACTGAATATTGATTGAATTTCATATCAAGAAATCTTTGGAATTTTATTATTCAATCTCCTGGAAACGTAGAGGGACAGAAGAGTCTACAATGACTTTGCCCTTTTCGCAGACTAACAAATTGTTTTCTGCGTTAGCATTTACTGAATGCAGTTAGTATCTTTCGATATAGGCTGTAATTGTAGCTAATTCTAGTTAGAAAACTGCAGAAATGGCTAAAGAAGAGAGTGAGCTGACAAACAGTTTGTACAAAAGGGATGTGGAAGTGTAGTTATTAATTGTGTAGATGTTATACATCTATTATAGATAGACATATTATATATACATGCAAATATACATATGTACATGTAGCTTTTATTTGATATACATGTACCTCTTTCTGGCAATGTCCCTAGTTAGCAATTGCTGCAGGGACTAATTACAAATTAAAACAGAGTAAACTCAATTTCAGTAATTTTGTTGGCTTAGGTTTACTGACACACACATACACACTACTACCTTTTCTCTCTCTCTCTCTGTCTGTCTCTCTTTCTCTCTATCCATCTCACTCTCTCCTAGATTGATGCTGTCATCTTTGAACCTAATTAAATTTTAGCGGGAAATCCGCCGTGTTCTCAGCAGGCTTTTCGCTCAGTTCTTTGTTATTGTTTATGCGCTTTGATGTTTTGTTTCTTGTTGTTCCCCTTCCATTTCTTCTTCTTCTTCTTCTGCTTGTTGTTGTGCTTTCTGCTTTCGTTTTGATTTGTTGCGATTTTCTTCCGCATTTTTGTTGCAGCGGTCGAAGGGTCACGCGCTGCAGCAGGTGCCAAGCAAGGGCAGGACGGGGAGAGGGAGCCAAGGGGTGAAGGGTCATTTGCTAGTTAGCAGCAAATACGCTGTGACATTTTGGAGTTCAAGTTGCGACAGGTGACACACAAGTGCATGCACATGCATGCATAAACATGCACTCGCACACACACACAGATGCATTTGGCCGCAACGTACTTTGTTGACCTTTCTCGCCGGCGCGCTGTTGACGTCGCTGTCGACGTCGGGTTCGCCGGGTTAATGAAACCGATTGACACACAAACACAACAACAACAACAAGAGAAGCAATTTCAAAACAGACAACTTCGTGCAAAGAGAGAGAGAGAGTGGGGAAGTGAAACATTAATCGAAGAGAGAGTAAGGCAAAAGAGAACGAGGCATGGCAAGAAGAGAGCGCACAGCATAACAGTGAAGAGAGCGCGCGCAGGCGTGCGTGAGAGCGACAGAGACAGCAGCGACAGCAGCTGTTAATTGAAGACAGACAGAGAGGGGGATAGAGCAACTGCAATGCAGGAAGAAGACTTATTTATAACATAAATAATACACAGCTGTTCAATTATTACGTATACGTATAATACTAAATTTAATTAAAATTTAACAATATTAAAACGGGTGCCCCCTTGTGCGCCCAGCCGTGGCTCCCTCTGTTGTTGTGACACATGGGGATCGTGTCCGCTTCCTTGCAAGCAGTTCCAGCAGTTAACTGCTTGCTTAACAGAGCTCTGTTAGCACAAAACAAGCAGTTTTTCATTTGGAATAACGGCAATTTTTGGCCATTTTCAATTCGAAATTGCGCCAAAACTAGCAGAGCTAGCGTCTTGCACTTTTTTAATTTGCTCTGATTTTTTTCTTTTCATAGTATGTAAAATTTCCTAGTTTGTACATACAGTATATAGCTGGCCCTGTATACGCCAAAAAAAATTTAGTCAGTTTTTTCAGTTTCTCCCGATTTTTAAAGAAAAAAACTATTTAAAAAACGCCCCTAAAGTGCCAAGGGGGCGTGTAAGGGCGCCAAAACTCGTTTAACATGGGTACAAATGTTAGCACCATCGACTTGTGGTTGTTGCATTCACTAAACTAGTTGTTGTTGTCGCTGATAATGCTTTCGCATTGGCGCCATCTGTGCAGTAGTTCATGCAGTGGCGCCCTCTGCGGCAAACTAACGACAGCTGTTTGCTTGGGTGGCTGCGCACGCTAAGCATAGCCAAGACACACACTCAACGAATATCGCCTTGTACTCATGTCACCACTCTCTCTCACTCTCTCTCTCTTTCTTTCTCTTGCAGCACCCGTCTTGCCCGCGTCCACCGTGTCAATGTGAATGTTGGCAGTTACGTTAATCGAACGGATACAGCAGAAGCAAAAGCAACACCAACAACAAGAACAATAAGAAAAACAACAACAAGAACAAAAACAACAACAAGTATAACAATAACAAGACGAACTAGAGACAAATTCAGATTCGCAGCGAGCAGCAAGAACCGCACTCAGCCGAGGCTCGAACCACGAGGCGAAGGGTGAGTACAAGTACAAAGATCGCATTATAAATAATAAATAATAATAATAAAAGTAATTGGAATAGCCGAAAATTGCTTGAAATGTGCGCAAAATGCATTTGCCAAGGTTGCAGACCAATGGAATTGCTGTGTGCATGTGTGTGTGCAAGCCTGTGTGTGTGTGTGCGCGCATCCTTCGACGGGTACAATGCGCCCAGCCCAGCCAGGGCGAATATCTGTGCCAACAACCTTCGTCAGGCCGAGGCGAGGCCTCAGTGTGTGTGTGTGTGTCTCTACTGTGCTTGTACCATGTGTACCCAATGTATGTGTTTGCTTGTGTGTGTGCCGCGTGCTCATAAATATGCAGTTGTTGTTGTGGTTGTTGTTGGCTTGTCACTGCACTGGGCCTGCACGTCTGGAGCTGCCACCTGCCACCCACTGCTCCCCCCCCTGCTGCTGCTGCTCCTGTGCGCCGTGTCGCCGCCTTTTCGAGCACACTCCATAGTACGTGACTGCGACTTTGTGTCGTCGACGCTAGCGTCAGCGTCAAGGATTCTCGCATGTGTTGACTGCAGATTGGCATGGCCTGCTCCCCCCTCCCCCTTTTCCCCTGGGACTGGCTTGCATTGGTGGCTGCTGGTCTCTGCCTCGACTATTTGCTCGGGCTTTTATGTAAGGCCAACTCACGCCGCCGTCAGTTGCCGCGGAGTTGTCTTCCCGCCCGTCCCCCCTCACTGCCTGCTTCACGTCAACTGCGACTGTCCTTCAGTCTGTAAGTGCAACGAACGCTGCCCTTTAACCTACATACACGTAGCAGGCGTAGCACACTCAACTTGCCACCACCCTCACCCTCACTCCCATTTCCTTTCTTCCCCCCTCCCCCCCTCTCTCCTTGTAGGTTCTGCTTTTGGCAGGCGCGCTCAGCGTGATATCATGAATATTTTGAATACGCTACAAGAGTCTACCTAGTTACACACACACAAACAGACACACACATACATATGAACAGTTAGCTCCCTGTTCCGCCTGATTAAGTCAACAACAAAGTTGTTGTTGCTGTTGTGAAAAGCTTGGCAACTCTTTTTATTTTCAGTGTTTTTCAGCTTTGCAGCAAAAGTTTTTTTGCATTTTTCCATTTCCCGCTTTCGATCGCAATGCAATTTTCACAGATCTCGTTGCGAGAAAATTCCAATTACAATTCGAAAACTTGTCACGCCTCATGTGCGGAAAATGCTGTGGAAAAACAGTGTTATTTGGAATAGAAAATGGTACAGAAATATTGTAGATAGTTAGAGGGGTATCAAACTGAAGTTTCTTCTATAAGTAAACGAAAGACAGCTGATATATGAGGGTATAAAGTGGAAGACATAAGAAATCTATATGCAAATCTGTTAAATTTAAAAAGGAATTGAAAACAATCGAATAGATATAATCTATTATAATATATATTATAATTCTATTTACGTACATAATCGAGATACTTAAAAGATCCTTAAAGATTTGTGTAACTTTCTTAGTGCACTCTTCTTCGATAGGTGTTATGAGCTATTACTGCAGGTTATCTTCACCAATCAATGTTGTGTAGTAGCCTCGTATACTGCCTAGACTTCATAGGAATTGAATTACTATATCATCTCTAGAACTACTTAAGCGATAAGGATGTTTGTAATTGCATTCTAAAAGGAACCTTTGCACCAATTATTGCTCTTTAAATCCATACGAATGACTCTTACGACATTGACGAAGTGCTCATACATATATCATATAAATGTAAAAGAAATTTAATGTATAGAAATGTATTCGTATAATGAATATTCAGAGTTTGTTTACTTTGTTTTCCAAATACATACATACATATGTAGAATACTTGGTTATATTGGTATAGTTCAAGTTTATGGAAATCCCAATTAGTTTCAACTTGGGCAAGTAAAGAATTCCGAACTGTTTGAACTGTAAATAGATCACAGATCTCTTCTCTCTTTAATCTGTTCTCTCTCTCTCTCTCTCTATCTAAGTTGGAGATGGAACTTCTTTGGGCCCGTCTCGAGTCGAGTTCAAGTTAAAGACGTTTAATGAAGCATCCTAACGAGATCTGGGATTACCGGTTAGCAGAGGGGAAGAGGGAGGGATGGAGAGTGAAAGAGAAGGAGGAGGCGGATGGAAAGGTGCTGCACGCCACATGGTGCACATGGGGCACATGGCACATGGTTTAGTAAGCTTCCAGCTGGCAATCAATAGCAGCCGCAGTCGCCGTCGCAGTCGCCGTCGCAGTCGGCGTCGCTGTCGCGGGCATAGATAAAGACGCAGACGCGGCCACAGCGGGAGGTGGACATGTCTATTACGCCATCGTAGAGGCAACTGCAGCGACGACGACGACAGTGGCTGAAGAAATATGTTTGTATCTTCATAGGGTTGCCACATCTAATGATTTTGAGGCTGTCAACTGATATGATTACTATATAGTATATATAATCTACAATAATATACATATGTATATATTATATATAAACAAGGATATTCGTACATACGCTTCTTGTTGATCTAGTGTCCCAGACAATTTACACAAGATTCATCTGGCAACTCTATTCTATCTTCATGTTCATCGGCTGCATGAAAACATGCACAGGCGTGCGCCTCTGCCTGTGTATTTCTCTCAGTGCCTGTGTGTGTGTGTGTGTGTTGGTCTCTCGCCTTCGCCTCGCCTCGCATCTATTTACATTTCCACGCTCGTTCGCTGCTGGCGCCGCTGCCAGCGTTGCTTCTAGTTGCAGTTGCAGCGACGCCGCAACGACAACGACGCAGACGTTCAGACGAAAGCGAAAGGCCATTGTCCGGAATTTTGTTGACCTACTAAGGAGGCAGAATGTAAAGTACGAGGCACGGCTACACTGTCATTGCCGTTGCCGAACGATGCGACGACGAACGAACGAAGGCAGCGAAAGCTCTACTCGCGGTAAAAGCTTTGCCTCTGCCTGTGACTCTGCCTCTGTTTCTTCCTCTGTCTCTGCTTTTTCTGTGCCATTTGAAAGTTCGCCCGCTGTCGCTTCAAATTTAGCCTAAGCAACAACAACAACAACGGCAAGAGCAGAAGAGAGCACAAGAGTGGAGAAGAGAGCAGACCGAAGCCAGCAGAGCTAATGCTCTGCAGCAGAGGCAGCACCAGCAGCAAAGTCATTCACCTTTTGGCCGCGCTGCTCTTTGGCGCGCGCTCTCTTTGCTTTGCTGCTCCGGCTGCTCTGCCAAAGTTCTGCTCTCTCTGGTGCGCGCTCTCTCTCCCCCTCGTGCTCTCGCAAATTGCGCTAGCAGGGCTAACTGTTTCTGTTGCTGTTGTTGTTGCTGGCCCTTGTTATGGCTTGTTATGCTCGTTATTGAAATTGCTCTTGTTATTGTTGTTGTTGTTGGAGTTTGCTCTCTGGCTGCGCAGCTGGCTTAACGCCTACGCGACTGCGACGACGACAGCGACAGAGACAGCGAGAGTGGGCAGCGATATAAGCAGAAGGGTCACAATAGAAAACGCGCCTGGCTTTGCCGTCAAATTTGATGAGCAATGAATGATGATGGGTGTGTGTGTGTGTTGGTGTGTGGTGAGTTGTTTTGTGTTTTGTTTTTACTTTCTATTGGCAAATAGAAAATAATTACGCGCAGACAGCTGTGTGTGTGTGTGGGCAATTAGAAGAGCTTTCAACTGTTTTTTTTGTTGTTTTCTGCAATTTGCCAGATCGTTTGCTGCATATGGCAACCCCCTGTTCCAACTCCTCTGCCCCCTTGCTCTCTCCTTCTCTCCCTCTCGCCTTCCCTCTGTCTTTACGCTCAACTGCACAGAAAGTTCAACTCTACAGTGCAAGCACAGGGAAGGGGCAACCCTGCACCGTTCTACCCCCCTTCTTCTTCTTCTTCTTATGCTTTGTTTGTGCGTTGGCTTTGGCAAGCTTTAACCTAGTTTAAGGTCATTTCCAAGTCAAAGACAATCAACAATTTGCTTGCCCCTCTCTCTCTCTCTCTTCCGCGGAGGGTTGATTGTGTTGTTGTTGTATTGCATTTGTCGCCGGCAAACAAGTCAGGCTGACCACGTCACGTCACCCCCACTTATCCCCCTCGATGCACCCCTCCCTTCGCTGGCCACCCCTGCGTAAGCTTATCCAAATGTTGGCGCAATTTTTGAAAGTCTTTCGAAATTAAGGTCACAATAATCTTGACATTGTGCGAGAACGAATGATGACGACCAAGCTCACCTTAATTTTGTTTCCCTCCCTCTCCCACCCTCCCTCTCTATCTCTCTCTTGCTCCCTGTCGCTTATCATTCGCATTAAAAACAAAATTAAATGAAAACAATTTGTTCAGTTTTCATTGCTGGAAGCTTTGCCGGCCGACGTCGCCGTCGCTGTCGACGCTGACGCTGCCGCTGCCGTTGGTGATAATGAAATTGAAATTTCATTGCTAATTGCGTTTAATATTTATAATTGACCTAAAAAAAATTGTGATTGGCTTGCAGAAACAACAATTGGCGAAACACGAGCGAACAACGGCGAACAAGAAGAAGAGAAGGAGGTGGGAGAGAGGGAGGGGGAAAGAAGAAAACAAAGGGAAAGGGAGCCAGAGAAATTACCTAGAATAATCCCACAGGGGCAAAGCGGAATCGGGTCAGGCAGAAAGAGAAGGGCATAGAGAGGGGGGCATGTGGGGAGGGAAGCGAGCAAAGGGAGCTAACGAAGTTGGCGAAATTAGCGATGAGTTGCTCAGCTGTAATGGGATATCGAATTGCTCCCAAGTTTGCTTCTAATTATAAACAGATCGAGAGCTTTCAATGTGCAACGGCAGCGAGGCAACAACAACAACAACAGCAACAACAACAATAAGAACAACAACCTCAGAAGAACTTGCAAATCGAACAAGCTAAATGTGCTAAATATACGGGCAGACTAGCAAGACAAACACACTCACACACACACACAGACACACTCATAGCCATGCCTCTAACTGAGTTCACTCTTACCTCTCTGTCCCCTCCCCCACTGCATAGTCGTCTGCTGCATCTGTTTCTATTTTACATACCCTACGCCAAAGAGGGCATATTGACTTTTTAAAGCACTTTGTAATGTCGCTGGATTAAGCTAGATTAACTCCATATATACACTTGATATTTAATTGTTACGTGCCTAATTGATTTGAGGTTATGTTAGTAATGATATAAGTATAAAGAGTGAGGTTATGTTCTTAGATTCATGTAATAACAAAGAAATAAGTGAGAAGCTTAATTTGTATCATTTTTGTTGGTGTTTTTGCTTTTATTGACACTCCTTATTAGATAAAAGTGACTTTTCTAAACTTTACTTAGATCTCGAATCTTAATTTATAAATTCTTTGCTTTGCTAGAAAAATTAACTAAATGATAAAATAATTGCAAATGTTAATAATTGTAAATTTCTCTTACTTCTTGCTTACTCTTTCTGTCTTTTTGCTCTCTTTCTCCGTGTGCACATACATACATATGTACATATACTCGTATTCATTCTCCAGTGCCCATTGAAAAGGGTATTCAATAGTCGCGCAGCTTAAAGCTTTGTCGTGTTTGTTATGTTTTGCTTTGGCTCCGCTCGCCTTGGCTACGCTCTCTTGTCTGCTCTCTCTCTCTTTCTCTCCCTCTCTCTGTTTCTGTTGCTGCTACCTCGCTCTCGCTCTCTTGCTCTCTTCGCTCGTTTGGTTCGCTTCGGTACGCGACAAAAGTAGGTGAAAGGTCTTCAACCTTTTTGCATGAAAACAAAATTATGCAGTGCATGGCAAAAGGGGCGGGGTTGCGGCAAGCTGGGGCGGCTGTCTGTGTGTGTGTGTGCGAGTGTGTGTGTGCTGCTGCTGTAGGCAGAACATAATCAAAATACGCAAACAAAAAGGCAAACAAAATGCAAATTGCAAAGTGCACGGCCAGGTGGGCAAGCAGCAGTAGAAGGAGGGGGGCAGCAGCCAGGGGAGTGAGGGCGGGGAGTGGTGGTTAGGTGCTGACTAACCGACAGAGCACGCGCAGAGCAAGTGAGCAAAAATTGCAAGTGCAATCATAACTTTTGTGACGCTATTTTTAGCGCGACAACGACGAACGCCAGCAGCAAAGTACAGCACGCCTAACACACACACACATACGCAGACAGACAGAGCACACACAGACACAGCCTGGACTTGGACCTATCCCAATAGCTCAAAGCTGGCGGCAGGTTGCGTACGGCTGTTTTCCTTTTTGCACAGCGAGAGAATGAGAGAGAGAGCAAGAGAGGAAGCGAGCTTTTGCTGCAAAATAGCAATGCGAAAGCTTTTGCATGCACTGCAAATACACACACACACACATACACATACAGAAGGCAGACGTCCCTCACCGCGACCCTCAAAAGCTCGCGACAGTGCGGGCAGACAGAGACATTGATTTTCAACTGTGACGATGCCAGTAGCAAGAGGAGCAGGAGGGGGGTGAACAGGGAAGGGGGGGAGTAGGTCTGCCAGCGTCCAGTGCAGCTAGTCCCGGGCGTACATACTGGGCGCCCAATGCAGTGTACCTAGCAGGAACCCAAAAATAAATCCAGGGTCGCTCATCTCCGCAACCTCGACGCGGCCACTGACTTCCTTTGCCTCCGCCTCCGCCCCTGCCCCTGTCAAGGCTTGTAGCACCTTCCTCAGCTTCTGTCTGCCTGGCAAGGCAAGGGTTGTCACCTTATCAGCACACCCCATACCCTTCAACCCGTGACCCTCTGCTGCATCTGTAGCCTAATCCGATTGCAAAGCTTCCAATTATCACGCTAATCCTTGTTTCGTTCTATTTGCAGCCATTCCCATTTGCATCCGGGCGAATTGGGACTCGCACTCCTTGACGTCATCCCCAAAGCAGCTGCTGCCATTTATGTCGGATCGGTAAGTGCTATAGACATGCATATGGTAGACTAATCAGGCGTGTATATTGGCCAGCAAGTAAACGAATCTAAGCAATTGATGAGATTAAATCTTTGATTGGCAATGAAGAAGTTACTCGACTGTTAGTTGCACTTTAAACAGCTCACAGAACTCTCTCCTTAGTAACGTGAGTCATCGATAGTTGATAATATATCGATGATTTCAGTGGGGATATAAAAGAGAAGTCTGGCAACTTATTATAACTTTGGAGAATACAATCCATTGTTGAATCGTTAGTAACACATCGATTCTCTGAACTATAGCTAACTATATTCTGTTTGTAAGCTATCGATAATTGAAAATATATTGATTATTTTATTATTTATATCAATTCGAAGCTAAGGAACTTGTTTAGCTTTGAAGAAAACTTGTATATCAAACATAATTTTGAATCTCTTTGCATCCATATCAATTGAGCAAGCGATTGTTAACTATTTTGTGTATTTGAGTTATCGACAGTTGATAACACATCGATAAAATGAACTCAGATATCAATCAAATGCTTGGGAACTTGTTAAGCGTTTAAAGCCTATATTATCAATAGGTTTTGTTTTTTCTTTGAATCGTTTGTCTTAACAATAGTCTAATTGTTTGTGTATATTTGTCATCGATATTTGAAAGCAAATCGATAATTAAAGTATATCTTATACTTCTCAAGGTTTGGTGAATACTATCGATTGATTTTGTTGTTTAGAAACTGATAATTGAAGTCAGTTGAAGAAGTCATATCGATAATTGACTTAATCGAGTGTCGTATAGACAGATAGATAGATATATAACAACTGATTTAATCGTGTAGATATCAGAAGAAGAAGAACAACACAAATTCTTTCTAAATTGCATGCTAAATGTTCCTCAACTTATTATAGATGAGTCTTTCCAGGGAGCTTCGTTCAAATTGATATTAAATTATTTGTTAAGCGACAGTTCTAAATGATTTCCAAGAACTATCGATGGCGTAAATGGCGCATTGCATGGTTGAGAGAGCGGGGGGTACAGGGGGACAGGGGCTAAGGGTTGCAGCTGTTGGTCGCACAAGCGTCAATATGTCGTATACTTAATAATTAATACCCTTTTGACAAGTTGGGCACAACAACAGAGCGAAAAGCAACTGCAACTGCGAAAACAAGAAAATCAAAAGGCAAAATAGAAGCACACAAAATAAAAGAAAAAACGAACACAAAGCACACACACACACACACAGACAGACACACGCACAGGCTAGACAGACGAATGTATACATATATAATGTATGTGTGTTTGTGTGTGTTTGTGTGTGTGTGGAAGAAGCGAAACTGTGCCAATGCCCTGACAACGGCACAAGGTGATGATGCAAACTGCAATTGCAACGGCAACGGCAACGGCAGCGCAGTCAGCAGCGACAGCGACAGCGATGCCTGTGACGCCAATTGCAGTGTTATGCGGGGATTAATGGAGGGAGGGGGAGGGGGTACAAGTGAAGGAGGTAGATGGATTGCTGTGTAAGCGCAAGTGGGAGTGGCTGGCTAAGTGTTATGGGCGGGAGGGAGATGGAGACAGAGAGAGGACAAGAGACAGAGAGAGAGGGGAAGAGAGAGAGGAAGAGAGAGGAAGAGAGAGGAAGAGAGAGAGGAAGAGTGGGAGCGAGAGTGGGTGGCAGAGATGAAAGAGAAAGATGATGACGGTGACGAGTTGCGGCTTGTTGTTGTTGTTGTTATGTTTAGCTGCATATGCAACATGACATGCGAAACAAACACACACACACACTTACACACACAGCTGCCTAGTTGGTGGTAAGTGGCAGACACAGCGCTGCTGCCCCCTGCCCCATCTGCTGCGCCTTGTCAGCCTGCTGCCTGATTTACCTCTCTGGCTAAAGTCAACGTAGCAAGCAACTGTTGTGGGTGTTGTTGCTGTTGTTGTTGCTGCTGCTGCTGTTGCACGCCACGAAGGCCGGGCCGCTGTCGAGGCCATTGGGTGCTGAGTTAGGCCGTGCTGCAGGGGGTGAGTGGGGGGGAGAGCTGGTTGCAAGTTGGCGGCAGACGACGTTGGCATTTTGCAAACAAGGATGTAAATGTACGAAAAGAGGGGAAGGAGTGCAGCAGGGAGAGCAGCAGCTCAAGTGTCCATTTGGGCATCTCTCAAGTGTTTGCACAGTGTACACTTACCTACTCCCCTTCCTCTTTGTCCCAACTCTCTTCTTCCTCGCTCTCTCTCCCTCTCTCTCTCTCTCTTCACCCACTTTCAACTTCTCATCAACTTTTGCTTATGCAATGGAAAGTGGCAAAGCAAATCAAAAAGCAACAGCAACAAAATTGCATAGAAAGAAGGCACACACACACGCACACACACACACATACGTACACCTATGTATGTACACATGGTACATATGTACACATGTTTATGTTGTTGTACTTACATTGAACATATGCAGCATGTTGAGTTGAGGAACCAGAGGCCAAGGAGCTTAGCTTGCTTCCCCTTTATTATATACATATATATTATATATATGGTATATATGCCATAGTTGCTAACCTTAAATTGAGTTTGAATTCAAGAAATTTGAATAAGAAAATAACTATTTCATATTTTCATGTTGATAAGTTAGCAAACGCAAGGAACTTGGAGATCAAAGTAGTTACAGACGATAGATTTGATTTCTTGATAGAAATTACACTCTATTTCATGTTATTATAAAGAAAACTTAAGGAACTCAAGCATTACAGTAGTAGGAAAGGGGAACTGTAGGTGAAAATAAAGAAGGAACTCTGGAATTAAAGCAGCTAAAAATAGAAAACTTTAACATAAAAAAATAGAAAATAAAAGTAAAGCTTTTTCATGTTAATGAAAGGTTTTTATTAATAAAGTAAAAGACCTTTGGGATTCAAAAAAGTAAAGAAAAGTAAACATTGAAATGAAGCACTTAAATAAATAAACTGCAAAATAATCTGTAAACTAAAAAAACTAGTAAACATATAAAAATATAAATATATTGTAATAGAGAATAAAATACATGTAAATATAGAAAACAAAAGAAAAATAATGAAGCAAACGAAAGTATATTTATTTATTGTAAAAATAAATGTAAAAGCGACATTAATCAAATAAAATGAATTAAAAAGTATATGAATTAAATAATACACTTTCAGGAAACAAATATAATTTAAAAATAATATAAATTAAAAATATGTATATTAAATATTATATTAAATTTACAGAGGTTTCAGTTACATATAGAAATGCAAATACACAGAAAGAAGTATGAGAAAAGTTTTATAATCGAAATGAAGTCAGTTTTACTATGGGGCAGTAAGTAATTGCAGGGTATTAAGCAGTTGTGCTGCAAGGCACATGCTGTGGCGTGTATAAATAAATATGTATGGGTGTGTGTGAGTGTGTGTGTGTGCTCGATTGCATTTGATTCGCTTGTCGAGGCAGTCGCGGCAGCTCTAAGCAGCCAAGCAGCTGCCAACAGCCGCCATTGACTCGTTGACCGAGCGACTCACTGAGCAAACTATGCACGCACACGCAGCACACAAACACACACACGTATGTATGTATTTGTATACAAATAGTTGTGTGTGTGTGTGGGGCGTGCAATTGTGCGCCACCTTTTTGAATTGAAATTTTTTAGCGAAATCGAAAGTTCAATAAACTTTCACGTAATCGACAAATTGCGAGTGAGCGAGAAGGCAAAAGGGGCTGAGAAGGTAGAGGGGGTAAGGTAGGAGCAGCAGCAGAAAGAGAGAGACAGGGGGGGACAAAGGGAATTGTTTGTCTATTGGGCAGATGCTAATGTCGCTGCAATATTGTTGTTGCTGTTGTTGATGTTGATGTTTATTGTTATTTGGCCGCGCTCAATGCTGCAAAATACCCAACAATGTGCGTGTGTGTTGGTGTGTGTGTGTGTGGGGAGGCGTATGCGTAATGCACACAGATCGCAAATTACGTATACGCGCTGTGTGCTCGGCCAGTTGACGGTCAAGCAATCGAACACATATCGAACACAAACAGCGCGCTGCAGCAGTTGCATCAACAAACTGTGTGTCCGACTGTTTGTGTGTGTGTATAACATTGAGAAATGATTGCATTGCCAATTGTCATTGCTATCTCACTCGCACACGGCACAAAGAAAGTGAACAAGTAACGAAGTACGAAGTAACAAGGCAGACACGGCACAGAGAGACAGACGCGGAAAGAGTGAAAACAAATGAAATTACATAAAAGTAACAACGAACCCCAGCAAGCAAAGCACAAGCAACACACACACACACAGACACACACACACACACTTGCAGCAAGCAACAAGAAACAATCGCGTTGAATGCCAATCGAGCGCGAAAAAAAAGCGCAAGCAACAACAACAAACTGTAACAGCAGCGCCAGCTTAGAAGCAAGACAGAGAGAGAGAGTGAGGGAGAGGGAGAGGACAGTGAGAGGTAGAGTGAGGAGGGGGGCAAGCCAGTTGGCAGCATCTGTTGCCACAGCAGCAGCAGCCGCGATCAGCGTCATCGTTTCGTCATTGCATTCTTCCGCAGCTCATGTTCTGCTGCGCTCTTCCTCTCTCTCTCTCTCTCTACCTCCGCTACACTGCGCTCTCTGTGCTCTCTCATGTGCTGCGCTCTCTCTCTCTCTCTCTCTCTCTCTCATGCACGCTCTCTATCTCTCTCTACGCTGCGTCATTGCTTTGGCTTTCACAACTATTCCCAGCTCACAGCAAACTTGGCTCAACTTCACCTCACCCCACCACACCTCACCACAGCTCAGCTCACTGAGTTCACCACAGCCCACCACGCTTCAGTTTACTTCGCTTTTGGCTGTGCGTGCTTTGGCGGCGTCGCTCTTGTCTGCTGCTTCTTTCCACCCGAAATTGGGTCAGCCATTGAACCCGTTGAGTCGACGGCGCGTCGACGTCAACGTTGACGTTGCCGTTGCTGCTGCCTCTGCTGCTGCTGCTGCTGGCGTCGCTGCTAGCGCTGCCTGCTCTGCGCTGCTGCTGTTGCTGCTGTTTGGGCGCACTCAGCACGTGTTCTTTGGGTCAGAAGATGCTTGCAGGCCAACTGTGACTTGCTGTGACGTTGACTGCGACGCTGACGTCGACGTCGACATCGACAGCGAGTGCAAGAGTGGCTTAAAACGACGATCGTTGTGCGCGCTGCGCAATTGCAGCGACTTTGGCTTGGCTTGACTTGGCCAAGTTAAGGTTATGGTCACTCGCTGTGACTGCGCCACTTCCCCTTCCCCCCTACGCTCCCCTGCCCCCGCGCAGCAACGCATAAAGCAGATAAGAAACCCGAAAAAAAAACAAACCGAAACAAAATTTCACTTTCACATCAATTACGACGGCGTCGCAGCGCTTCATGTTGAAGTACTGTACTTGAAAAAGGTTCAACTACACATGTCGGTGTGTATGTGTGTGCCTGTGTGTGTGTGAGTTGTGTCTGCCTGTGTGCGTTTTTGTGCGCTGTCAAGCTCAGCCATCAAAGTTTTTGACGCTGATCGACAGCCAAAAAAATAAACTTGACACCCCCAACTCACCACCAACCCCCAACACATGCCCCACCCCAGCACACTGCTCTCACATTGGGCGCTTTCTTTTTGCGACTCTCCAGCGAAGAGCTCCTTAGCTCTCAACTCACCTATTAGCACCCACAATGCCCGAGCGCAGCTCTCCCTCTCCGCATCCGTATCCGTATCAGTATCTGTATCTGTATTATATATGTGTATTTTACACCGTTCCACTCTGCGCTCTCTCTCTCTCTCTCTCTTTGGCCACTTTGGCCCAATGTCAACGAACGGTTAATGTTCAACTTGACGCCCTTTTTTGCGTTGCCTTTTTCGTTGTGGATGTCAACCGAAAAAAAACAACAACCCAAACTGGAAGTTCAAGTGGCCAAAAACGCAGCAGCGGCAACACTTGCAAATACCCTACACAGGCAGAGAAAGAGAGAGGGGGAGAGAGAGAGAGAGTGAGATGAAGAGGGGAGAGAGGGGCAACGAGGCACAGCCTTATAGAGAGAGCTTAAACAACTTTTGACGGTCGACCCTCAAGTAGAAAGTGTAAAGGGCATGCTAAGGCGGCAGGCAGCATGCTAGAGTCGCACTCGACATACCCTGTAGAGAGAGCTGCAGGAAATTCTGTATTTTATATTAGATTAGATATGATAATGGATAGATAATGCGTTACGTTATTTACTTTTATGTAAAACAAAGAATTATTTTGTTTAAAAACTAAATTTCATTGTTTTCGAACTTGCACAGCTTTATTATGGTACTTCCTATAAATTAAATGTAATTTATTTGAATGAAATATATGAAGATGTTATATTTATATTGTGTTCTTCTTCGTTGTTCAAGTCTTTTACATTATTGACTGTCAAATCCTCAATCCTCAAATCAAATCCTTGGGCAAATGCTGCCAGAAAGAGTATTGCAACACAGATCGCTATAAGAGTTTGTTTCCTACGAGAATATCCATGAATATATATATATACATATATGTATATTTGTATGGAATATACACATTATTCCATTTAATGTATCCCACAATTATTTTGTGTTTTGAACAAATTAAGGAAAATTCACATTTTTACAGAAAATGCACATTTTTCAAAGAAAAATAATGATATAATTAACTTAATAATTATATAAAATAAAAATATATGTATAATAAAAATAAAAATTATGATATAATAAACTTAATGATTATATCATTATTTTATATTATATTATAAAATATAATTGCAATATTCTATACGAGTATATTGTATATATTGAGTGAATATGCCTGATCAATGTTCCTTCTTGTTGAATTCAAAGTTTTCTATTGCAGTGTGGGGAATCTCTTCATGATGAGCCCTTTTTGAAAGGGCAACTGCTTATTTAGTGGCTTAACTGTTTTGTTAGTTTTGCTTTGTTTTGTTTTGTTTGCTTTATTATATTTTTAGTGTTTAATGCTCCGCTTGGGGAGGGTAGCGACCCAGCGTAGTTATAGTTGAAGTCAAAATCGAAACCGGTTACAGTTACACAGTTTTGACTGTTGTTTTTTGGGGGTCAACAGACATGTGACTGTGCCAGTGTGTGTGTCTGTCTGTGTGTGTGTCTATGAGAGATGCAGCTGCCAGTCGTTTCTCACCCGCCCCCCCTGTGCTGGTGTCGCTCCGCCCACTCTCGGGTCGCAAGTTAAATATGAATTCGGCTCCCCTCCATGCTCCGTTGCAGTCTTCACTCTTCTCTTCTCTCTCGTTGTTGTTGTTGTTTCTTCTTGGTGTCTCGCGTTATTCTGTCGCCCTTTTTCGGGTGTCTTTGTTGCTTTTTTTTTGTTGTAGCTTAATTCGTGCGTGCCATGCGTTGTTGTTGTTGTTGTTTCTTTCTTTCTTTTCGTATGTGTGTGAGTTTTTTTTCTTCTCTTTCTTCAGAAAATAAACTTGAACTTGCCCGTTCACTTTTACTCCATATCATTCCCTTTGCCCCTCTCTCAGCTGCCCCTTCTCTCCCTTCTCGGATTGTTTCTCTTTCGGAGTTAAGTGTTGCCCCTTTTTGTTGTCGTTGTTGTGTTGTCTCAGATGCTTTTTGGGAAAGATTACATCGGCATCGTTGGCCGTTGATCATGAAAATTTTCAATTCAAGTTTAGTGAAATTTAACGCTCTACACAATGAACGAAAGGAAGAGCAAGCGAGAGAGACAGAGAGAGAGAGAGAGAGAGTGACTTACCAAGTTCAAAGTGCAAGTACACGCAATGTAATTTCTGAAATCTGAAACTTTACACGAAATCGAAAACTGACACACGAAACCAGGAAGCAAGAGAGTCAACAGCAGCTATCTCTAGCTATAAGAAGAAACCCTATCCGACAAGCCTATGCAAAAAACCTGAGGAAATTCACTCTGCAAAGAGTGGGAGAGACAAGGGGAAGAGCAGAGCTCAGTTGGAAGCAGTAAAATAATGTTCCTAAGTATTCCGAAAAAGTATTCATAACCTCTTCCTTCTTGTAAAGTCTGTAACATAGCATAAATATCATGGCCACTTTAAAGTTCTTTTTGTTATGTGATAAACCAGGAAATCATTTCTAAATATTCGTAATACACGACACACTACGATACAACTATTAATTGATATAAACTCTCTCTATCTCCAACAAATCGGTTCTTATTCAATATGCAAAAGTTTTTCTAAAGAATGTGGAGCAACAAGGGTTTTTCATAGCCAATTAAGGAGCTTTTGTTGGCGAATAAAGACGATAAAGCTGTTAACATTAGGTCAATCATTGCAAACCTTTTCATATGGAATAGTATGGTATATTGTGGTATGGTATATTATAGTATAGAAAAGGAAAGCAGAGTATGGTATAATATGATATGGTATGGTATGGTATAGTATAGTATAGGATAATATGGTATAGTATAGTGTATTATAGTATGGAAAAGTATGCAATAGTATGGTATAGTATGGTATAGTAGTATGATACTGAAGTATATTATGGTATAATATGGTATAGGTTGAAAAGTATATAAACTATAGAATAGGGAAGAATAGTTTGGTACCATAATAAAGAATAGTTTGGTTAAGTATAGAATAATATAGTATGGTATGGTATAGTTTAAGTAATACAGCTACTATAGTATGGATAATATATTATAGTATAGTGTAGTATGGTATAGTAAATGCAGTAGAGTGTCTGTCTAACTAGTTGAATTCAATCGATAGAGATGCAGGGTATCTACAAATCGAGCACTGCACTGCATATGCTCTATCTGAGATGTATTTTAAATACTTTAGTATAATATGTATAACATTCTTATGCTAGTATCAGACAGAGTATGATAGAGTCGAGTTACTCTTGCTCTCCTATCTCTATATCTGTCTCATCTCCTTCACTCTCCCGCACACTAAGGAACTGAATGATCAACTGAGCTGAGTAATTGCTCTGCAGCAGCGTGTGTGGTGCAGGGCAGGTGGGGGGGATGAGTAGGGGTCGCACTTGGTAGGGTGGGTGGCTGACCGGGTGGCTTGGGCTGAGCTGTCCGTCCAAAATGAAACGCCTACGACAGCCGCCAAATGCGACAGGCGAAAGTTTACTGGGACTATGACCGCTTAGAATGTCTACACACAGAGTGCACACACACACACACACACACATACAAATGCACACCTAAACACACACTCACACACACGTACGCTCACTGGCAGCACATACGGAACAGACTGTGAAACTTGAAGCAGAATTTTTTGTTGCGCTGCTGCTGCCAGGGGCGGGCGGGCGAGCGCCGTGAGGGAGGCGGCATCGCTGGGGGGCCGCATAGAAGTGTCTGCTGGCAGTGGCAGCACGCCTCTCTCACTCACTCTTTCTCTCTCCCGCTCTGCCTCTGTGTGTGTGTGTGTGGCTGCGCTTATCTCAGAGTCGTTGCCTTGAATGTAGGGCAGTAGTTGGCACTCGAGTTGTTGTTGTTGCTGTTGTTGCTGACGTTGTTTGTGGTGCACTGTGCGCTGCATGTGGATCTCATGTCCCAGTCCACATATAGATGCACTTACAGTGCACACACACACACACAGACACACACATAGAGAGAGACACTCGCATAATATTTATGCAGCTTTTTGTTGCTTGTGGCAAAGTCATTGACTTTTCCTCGCTTGTTGTGCCTGCCACACACATATTGGGCATGGAAATTGTTGCAGTTGCAATTGCCGCCGCCGCCGTCGTCGTCGTCGTTGTCGTCGTTTTGCCGCGTTGATTAAATGTTGCGCCAAGACGCAAAGGTCGAGGATTTTTCGGCTGCTTTCGCGTTCGTTGAGCGAGAACTATTTGCGAAATTCGCTTACACATCGCGTTGCACTCACTGCAGTTGCCAGTTGCAACTTGTTGTTGTGGCCATTGCCATTAATCATCAATCATCATTGGTTTGCCGGCGAGATGTGTATCTTCTTTTTAGCTTGAATTCAGCTATATTTGAATGGTTTTTTCGTTTTTTCTATTTTGCCCTTTGGTTCTTTGCTGTCACTGTCACATAATTTCTTCTATTTTAAACTTAAATATATGTTTAGTAATACCAGATATCGTATGATATAGCATAGTTGATTAATATCATGTCATATGCGTGTATAGGTTGCTCATGTCTTCGGCTTAGCCTGCTACGGGGCATTTCTTTGTCTTGGTTTCTTCTAAGAATCCTTATTCATAGAGTAGAATTACGCAGTTGTGGTATAACAGACAAAAGAATGAATCTTCGATCACATTTAGTGCAAACATATAACTGTATATATAATATAAAATTGGCTTAGCTGCCTCGACACCTAACCTAAAAATGCAGCTAACATTAATTCGATATTCCATTGAAAATGTATTTCATATACAGAATAATGCAGTTAACTTACCAATGCTAAGTTAAATATCGAGGCAGTTAAACGAATTATACTGTCGTATATATGTATATTCTTGTTCAATGCCAACAGTCGAGACGATACAATTCTGTTCGTATGAACTCCTATATCTCAGACACCATAAGGGCTAGGACTACTAAATTTGGTTTAATTATGTAATGACATAACACGCAGATAAAGCTTACTCCAGAATTTGGCCACGCCCCCTAGCAAGCATAATTTAAAAGCTGGAATGTTGTATTGTCTTTGGAGTATATAATATCGTTATTCAATTGAATATTTACCAGTCGATCGCACTTGACTGTACTGACTATAAACACTTTGTGCCTTACATCCTGAGGTATTTTTTCCAGGCAGTCTTAGGCCTTCAGTAAACATGCATGTTTACAATGTAGATCTTTAGAAACTATTTATATATTTCATCCTATAATATTCTTTAGCGATTTTCCCTTAGGAATTCCGCCTACAACATTGTTTATCTATATTTCTTCGAAACCCATTTTTAATTCAGCCATTGAAACTCTTATTATTCAGTTATCTGCTCCAATATAAGGTATATGAAAGTTATTTATCGGATACCAATTTAGAATGATTAATACTATGTACGTATGGTACATTCCTTTGTACATTATATTGATATAATAATACATTTATTATTGCATATACATATATTGTATACTATATATTCATATTGTACATATTCTATATATATTATACTATATATATTGTATACTATATATATTCATGTACAATCCTTAGTACTTCAACGATCTACCTGATTTTCTACTCTCTCCTTTCTGTGTATGTGTCCAACAGTAACCGTAATTCACATGTGGTGACATTAACTATTTATTGTTGCCCCCGTCCCTACTGCACCCCGCCCCCCCTCTGCTCAGCTACATAAGCTTTGTCTATTTGTTTACTTGCTGTCGTGTTTTATGGTCTGACCACCCTCAGCCACATAGCGCAACCCATGCCTTGATCCCCTCACTCCGCCCCTGGCTTCTGATAAAAATACTCTCTCCCTCACTCCCACCCTCTCTCTCTCTCTCTCTTGCTTAAATGAATAGCACATAAATAACGGAAAAGCAAACGGATGACTCCCTCATACAAGTGTGTCTATGTGTGCATGTGTGTGTGTGCGTGTGTGTGTGTAAGTGGTATACAATAAAACTCTGCTGTCTCTGTAAATAAGGCATAAGAATTGGGTTAAAAGTTTATAGAGCAATGCAGAGATTTCAAATGCATGCATGTGCGTGTGTGTGTGTGTTCGTGTGTGTGTGTGTGTTGATATCAGCCGCCTCAAGTGGTTACATGGTCGCCGCTTGGTCGAAGGCTGCGCCAGTTTCAATTCCACATGGCAAAGACGTTTGGCGACCGACAACAACAACAACAATGTCGATGAAATGTCAAGCTGGCGACCAAGCGAGCGACACACTCCAACTTGCCACACACTGCCAGGGGTGTAGTCAGCGGGGGTAGAGTGGATGGAGGGGGGGGTTTGTGTTGCATTCAAAGACCGACAAAAAGAAACGCCAGACACCAAATAAAAGTAACCCAGTTAACAACGGCGCATGATGATGATAGAGCAGCCGAAACGACCACCCTGACTGACCCCCTCACCCTGCCCAGCGCCCCCACCGAATCTCAGTGAACCTCTCTTCTACCTCCTACACTCTGCAGCTGCACCTCCCTGCCTCCCCTGCCCTGCCTGGCTAACTTGATAGGCGCATCGATTAGGCGCGTTGCCTTATCAGCGGGTGGCAGTGAGTGTACAGGGGAGGGGGGGTGTTAGGGGGAGAGGGTGCAGTGCACATCAATAGAAAATGCAAGTGGAACAACTGGAGGAAGGGGCAGGGGGGGATAGGGTAAAGAGGAACGGGGTAAGGAGTAAACATTTGAAAGAAAAGCAAATACGAGCAGCAGCAGGCGGGGGAAATGCCTGCCTATACACACATACATAGACACACACACACATAGACAGGCACACACACACTTTCACACACACTAACAGACCCCTAGACACACATGTAGCGAAGCCCAAAGCCCGCACAGAGTAAGAAGCAAAGCGCAGTGACGACTCGAGCCGAAGCGCCGCGAACTATGCCGAGTGGCAGCGCACTGCAAGTGCGAGGGAGACAAGAACAGGCGAGCCGAGCAGGCACGAACAAAATCACAATAATAAAGTGCAAATGAAAGGCTAAGCGAAGGCAGGAACGAACGAACGAACGAGGCAGAGAAGCAGAGTCAGAGCAGCAGAGTCAGAGAAGTAGAGGCAGAGGCAGAGAGGCAGCGGCAGCGGCAGCGACAGAGGCAGAGGTGAAGAGCTCGTCATCGTCGCACTGGGTCAAAGACCTGTAGGAGGTCGTTTCAGCCGTTGCAGTGGCAATAGGCAACGTACAATACCACGGCGATGACGGCGACGACGGCGGCAGATAGCAAAGCACAAACACACACATAGACAGAGACAGAGAGAGGGAGAGAGACTGACTGCGCTGCACTATTGAATAACAGAAGCTAGCGACGACAACGTCAGCAGCGCTGCATGTGCAGCAACTGCACAAAGAGAGGGAGAGAGAGCAAGAGCGAACGCCATGTTGAGAGAGCTGAGAGAGCGACGAATGCACGTGAGTGAGCTTAGAAAAGCTTCGCAGTTGCTGCTGTTGCTGTTGCTGCGCTGCAAGCGCCGACTGCGCTGCCAACTGCGACGACTGCTCCAACGACCCAGCGACCGAGCGAATGAAAATGAAATCGAAAACAAGAGTGAAATGCAGTCTGTGCGCCAACTTGCTGTTCTAGTGTGAGTGACACTCTGTGTGTGTGTGTCGAGAGTGAAAGAGAGAGAGGGAGAGTGAGTGCAAGAGAGGGAGCTGTTAGCGGGAGTTGCGACGATGATTATAACAATGTGCGGCAGAGCTATGCCAGCATGCATATTCATAAGCATATATCTATCATATCATACACACACACACACATATATATGTACATATGTATACATTCCACACACTCATCTGAATTTGCTCTCTTGGTCTCTGCTCGTTCCAGACATGCCAGCCTGATGAACTGCTAATTGCAAACAATCGTTGGGCAGGATCACACACAACAGGTAAGCAAGCAAAGAGAGGCCAAAGAGTGGCCCGGGGGAGGAGAAGGGAGAAGAGAAGGGCAGAGGGGGGTGGTAACTAAGCGAGCTGCTCATTGTGCAATCTCCATGCGCACACAGCACATGAGCTTATGCAACTGCTTGCTGCAACTGCAGCCACCCACAACATCATGTGCCATGCCACCAAGTGGTCCTCAAGGTGTCTGCTACCCCTTGAAAATGGCAGCTCCTCCTCCCACGTAGCTAGCTATGTATGCACATACATATGTACATATGTGTAATCATGTATGTGGCTCTGCCTGGCAGCACTTCCCCGGCCAACAAGTGGGGTCAGCTCGGATTACCTGCCAGCATAAGTGAATACATGAACACGTGTGCATGTATGTGTGTGTGTATTTGTAGAGGATCAAGTCACAGGGAGAAGTACATAACACTGACTACTGACTACTGCTGGCATATCTTGTTTAATTAACTTTGCACTCAGTCGAGGCAGCTCCCCTATTATTAGCTCCTATTATAATAAGTTCCTTGCTGCAGTGTCTCCTTATACAAAAGTACAACACAGCATGTTTATTATAGATTAAAAGTTAATATTTCAAGTGATGGAATGAGATAAAGACTTATCTATTAATTTACAAATATATTTAAATGCATATCGAGGGGTTTATTTATAAATCTATTCACATATTTTGTATATCCATTCACCTTTATATTTTCTATATTTTAAAGTTCTTCTTATCCGTTGTTTCATTATATTTGCATATGTATGTTTAACCATCTAACTATTCATCTGTCCATATATCTGTCTATCTATCTACTTAACTATTTATCAAATCAAACTACTACCTATCAAATCATCAATCTAACAATCCATATACTTATTCATCTTTATATCTCTTCATATATTCATTAATCCAATGATATATTTATTTATATTTACATTTATTTAAATTTACATTTATATTTATATTTTTCGACAAATCTATATATACATCTATCTATCCATCTATCTACCCATCTATCCATGCATCTTCCTATCTCTCCTTCCGTTCATTTTAATTATCCATTTAACTAGCCATTTATCTTTACATTTATCTAGCTCTCTCTATTCATGTATCTATTCATCTTTCTATTCATTTATCCTTGTATTTATCTATCCATTTAACTATTATGATGTGCATATTCCACACAGTATCTATTCTTAATTCACTCACCCCATACTTATTAAATTTATAAGAAGTCATCTCTTGTAATACGTTCTCACATATTCAGCTCTCACTATTCACTTGTCAGTTGCTCTGATATTACTGTAATTATGTTTGGTTTACAGGGTATTATAACAATAACGTATTCACACATCAGACAGACCCTATTTTTGCCTCTTTCCTGGCCCAGGGTATGCGCCAGTTGCCAGTCGCCAGTGTGTGCACGCTGCTTCACCCAGACAACCTCGTAACCCCTTCGCTGCCCCCCCCACCCCCCGCTTGTGATGTACATCATCAACATTTTTTATGTGCCAAAGCTGCAAAAGTTTTCCGCTTTTCACGTTCAACGACGACGATCGCCGTTGTGTCTTTGATTTTGTCGTTATTGTTTTCCTTGTTGCCTTCATTTACGCAACATTTTGTGTGCCGTGCTAGAGGGAGAGAGAGACGAACATGTAGGGGAAGGGAGAGGGGAAGGTGGCCAGTTCAGTGGGGGAAGTCGGTCGGTCGGCACAGGGTGCCGTTTGTCGGTGTCGTTGCCGGTCTCGGTGTCGGTCTCGGTGTCGGTGTCGGCCATCATATGATTTACAATTTCCATTTGGTGCTGCATTGCATCGCGCTGGAGGTTGCATAAGCTAAAGTTAATGCCACATAATCATGGCTGAAGTTGCAATAAGCAATGCGACGCCGACCGCGGCCGCCTGCGCTGCAATCGCAATGGGAAATGGGGAAATGTTGCACTAGCAAAGCTGCAACAGCAAGCGACGGTGACGGCGGCGTGAGGAGACCATGACACGCCATCTTGCTGCAACTGCAACGCTGCAACAATAACTGACAACTCTGTTCCCTCGCTGCCACCTCTGCCTGCCACACTGCAGCATGCAGTTTTTCCTGGCACTTTCTCTCACTGATGCAGCCGATGAAGTAATCGCCCCAGCCCCAGTCCCAGCTCCCATCCCAGCCCCGCAATTCCTCCACTTCCCAGCTGGTCTCCCTCTCTCTCTCTCTCGGAGACGGCAACACGCAACGGTGCAACGGTGCAACGGGCTGACGCGATCGTCGCGTCATTTGCGGCTGCAGTTTTAACGGTGACTTAATTTCAATACCCTCGATTAACTCAAAATTGGTTAATGCGGGGTATGCTGGCATTCTCTGTACAGGACTCTAGAAACAATAACGATAGCAAATCCAAATTACTTTGTTAATAAATTAATTAATGAATGAACAGATTACCATAAATCGTAAGAGATGTGGCACATTAGCAAAGTTAAATTGATAAGCCCAATGCAGAAGAAATCTTAGAGTTGATAGTGAAAACTTTGACTGATAATGCAGCACCAAGCTCAGCAAGGGTACTATAGATATTAAAGAATAGATAATATAGAATATAATAAATAATAGACATATAAACATTCTACTCGCTATTTTGATTAGTCTTTGCTTACTAACACTGACACTAACACTGATCTGTTTGGTTTTTGTTGGTTTTCCCCAATCCTCTGCAACAACTGTTGGATCGGCTCTTTCTTTTTTTTATCCCAGTTTCAATTCAATTAATTTCTTTGTTTTTTTCAAAGTTAAGATCTTTCAACTTAAAATTATTCTTAGTTTAATATTTCAATTTAAAACTTAAATTATAATTATTAATTGTTTTTTAACTTTTAAACAGTCGACTATAAATAAATAAATAATTTCTGCACTAGATCTGTATAAGTTTTTCAAAAAGGCATAACTCGGCCATTTTTGACACATCTAAGTATAAATCGATTGTATGTACATGATGATCATATCAAAAACATAGAAGTTAAATGCAAATGGGTCTTCAAACTGCCTACTGGGTATCACAGAGTCGCTCTGCCACAAGTTTTTCTTGCGCTTTTTTGCACGTTGCCATTTTGCTTTCGTGGAAAACTGGTTTTGGTTTTTCTTCCACAATAAATAGTAATGGGCATTTGTTGTTGTTGTTGTTGTTGTCGTTGCTCCTGTTGCTTTTCCCCAGTTACACCCTGCAAGCCCTGTAAAATAGGAAGAGTATCTAAAGAACAGTCGGACAGTATTTTTCTTAGATTAGAATTAGCTTGTCATGAAATGTTATCAATCAGAAAACTTTGCAAGATCGGAAAGATTCTATAAAAAATATGCAAATATTATAGAAATTTCTTCAATTATGCCTTTAATTTCTATTGTAAACTTAACGAAATCATTGCCAGATCTTCTGTCAACGATCAATACTATATAGGGTAGCTGCCAGTCGAGCAAACTTTGCTCTGACTTTCCCAACATGTTTTCCGAATTTTATTACCCATTTTATTACCCACAATTTGCAGTAAGTTGCATTTCGTTTAAGGCCTAACGATCGCGCTAAGTTTTTAATACCCTTGCAGAGGGTATATTAATTTTGGCCTGGAGTTGGAGACATTTCCGACTCCATGAAGTATATATATTCTGAATCAGCATCACAAGGGAAGTCGGAAGTCTGACCATGTCTGTCTGTCTGTCTGTCTGTCTGTCCGTCCGTCTGTCCGTCTGTTGCAACGCAAACTAGTCTCTCAGTTTTAAAGGCATCCTGATAAAACTTGGCACACATGCTTTTTATTGCTGCACGCTGTAAATAAGTCGGAACGAGTCGGATCGGACCGATATATCGTATAGCTGCCATACAAACTATCGGCCGATTTTTGTTGTTAATAAAGATATTGCAACCAAATTCACTAAATCGCACTTACTCTATATATACAATATGCATATAAAATTTCATTGAAGTCGGACCACTATAACATATAGCTGTCATAGGAACAATTGGCCGAAATGCAGGTTTTTTTACTATATGAAGACCAGTTTTAATTATAGAAATATCTAAACTTATCAGTGACAATCAAAAAAGTGAGACATAATATTGAGTAAACACGTTAGCATTGAATTCTGCATCATTATGTACGAGTATATGTAACTAGTATTGGAACAAGGGTATAACAATTTCGACCTTTTTTCCACGTTTTTTATATATTTCGATGATGGAAATGCTAAAGCATTAGACCTCGCTGGTACTTATGTTGTGGCAGGGGCACATCCGAGGCACAATTGATGGCCAAATGCAAAGACAATGCATAAGCCAAGCCCGAAACGTGAAAGTCGTCAAAGTTCACCTCCCTCAGTTGATCCTCAAATGAAGAAAACATGATATTGCTTCTAATCTACTTGATCTTTAAATTGTTCGAGATTTGAAAGGAAGAGAAAATAAATATGTAAATAAAAAGTTATTTCTTTCTGCCAAAGGTGTTGGCAATGCAAACATATATATACATATATAACATTCTTTTTTTATAATATATATAGTATATATATTCCTGATCAAAATTGTAG
The DNA here is from genome assembly GCA_018903675.1 of Zaprionus capensis. Classification (NCBI taxonomy): domain Eukaryota; kingdom Metazoa; phylum Arthropoda; class Insecta; order Diptera; family Drosophilidae; genus Zaprionus; species Zaprionus capensis. The sequence goes on along the minus strand of JAEIFN010001073.1, from coordinate 6,734,165 downwards.
AGTAGTATGACTTTATTTACTGCTCGCCGCGCTGGTGCTTTTTCTAATTGATATGTTTAAAAGTTTGCACTGCACTTTAGTATTCCAATAATATATGTATATATATGAATAATATATATATATGTATACCCTTAACCTATATCCAATATATATACATAAGTCAAGATCGCAAGAGATCCCTACATTACATCATAATAGATCATATACATATAGTTAGTCAGATCAGTGTCGTCAACCTTTGTCAGTGGCCACACACAAATGGTACCTTTGAACTTCCTTCTCTGCACTGGTAACCGGTTGGCGCAGCCCTCTTCTGCAACTGGTGGACTATATAGGACATATGTACTTACACAAATCGGTTATATAATCATCAAAGCAAGCTCGCGTATTAGCCAAGTTTCATTGCATTGCATTGGCCAGCAAAGTCTTCTGGTTTCAGACCCAAAAAAACGGGTTGCTTTCTGCGCGCAACTGTTTGTGTGTTTGTGTGTTGCACTTACATGGGCAATATGCAACGTGCAACATGCAACATGCAATAGGCAACGTGCAAGTTTAATGCATTTGTCAAGCTGCGACGCCGACTGCGGCGGCTGCTGCTGCTGTTGCTGCTGCCTGCCTGCAACATTTGCCGTGTTGCACTTCCTGCTTATCGTGCAACCGCTTCAAAAAGATCGCCATGTAATGGTTGCACCCCCTCCCCCCTTGCCACTGCTCCCTGCTCCCCACCCCTTGCTAACACACTCCACATAGCGGTAACATTGCCTGCTAACACCATTTTCCTTTTGCTGTTGTCGTCGTCATAGTTGCAGTTGTTGCTGCTGTTGTTGTTGCAGTTGTTACGTGAAAAACGAAAGTAAAACTCGCAACTGGTAAATGACAACGACGACGACGGCGACGGCGACGACTTTGGTGCAACGTTGCAACGTCGTTGTTGCTGTTGTTGCTGTTGTACGAGTTGCAGTTGGCATTGTTAGTTAGTTTGCCATTTTTCTCATTTTCATTACGCCGACTACGATCGAATCGGTGAATGGGAAAACAAAAGCAACAACAAAACCGAGCAAAAAGAAAAACAAGATAAACAAAAACAACAACAACAGCAACAACAGCAGCAACAAACTGGAATGTGGCACACGGTCTGTGGTGGAGGTAAAGATCGACGTTGTCATCGTTGTTGCTGTTGTTGCTGTTGCTGTTGCTGGTGTTGCTGCCCACTGCTTTGGCTGCTTGTTATGTCATACAAGGAAGCGAATTTGCAGCGCACAACGCGACGACGACGGCCAACAATAACAACAACTGCAACAGCAACACGCAGCAGCTCTAACATTGTTGCAATCATTTGGACTTGGATGTGGCTGTCGAAGCAGGAGTTGCTGCTGTTGTTGCTGCTGCTGTTGTTGCTGCTGCTGCCGTTACCAACTTCTAACGTGGGCTAAAACTGGCTGCGCCGCCTTGGACAAGTTTTCCTTTCCAACAACTGCAACAAATTGAAGCCTGCAACAAACAAAAAGTTGCAACTGCAAGTTGCTCCAAGTTGCTGCAGCCCAAGTTGCTTACTACAGTTCGTGATGCAGTTTCGCCTGCACTTTGTTGTTGCAGTTGTTGTTGTTATTGTTTCTGTTGCTGTTGCTTTTTCACTTTTCATTGAACGGTTTTTCTAGGTTTCCTGCTGCTTTTGGCGTTACTGGGTAAATGTTACATAATTTGCTAACGATTTTTGCCGTCAATTTTTTCGCTGTTGCTGCTGTTGTTGTTGCTGTTTGTTCGAGAGTGATCCACACGGCGACGAAGACTTATGCAGTGGAGACGCCGCAGCGTGCACAAGCTTGTATACCCTGTAAAAAGGCAGGACAGTAAGTTGGGCTTGGGAGAGAACTGAGTAAGGGAAGTAGAGAGAAAGGAGTCTGAGAAAGTGAGGGAGAAAGTGAGAGAAATAAAGTGGGAGTGAGAAAGATATAGAGACAAAGAGAGTGAGAGAGAGAGTAAGAGTAATAAAGGATGAGATCGAAATAAATTAAGAGAGAGACTTACACAGAGAAAAAGGGTGAGAAATATAGGGATAGAGAAAGGGAGAGTAATAAAGAGAGGAATAGAAATTGCAAGAAACATTTACACAGATATAAAGTTAGAGATAGAAATAGAGAGAGAGAGAATGAGAGAGCGATAAAGTTACAGCGAGAAATTGAGAGAGATTTGCATAGAGACAACGAAAGAGTTGGAGAGAGAGAGAGAGATAAAGGAAGAGTAATAACACTTTATTAAGGTTAATAATAGAAATATAAAGAGTTACACAGAAAATAAAGACGAGAGTTAGAGAGAGAAAGGGAGAGAGAGAGGACATCCTTTGCTTTGATACTTAAAACTTCAGCTTTGTAAGTTTGTTGGTCAAACTAAAATTGCAATTTCAATTCAAAATGTTCAATGTCTCCTTAGCCAATTAATTTTATTGTTTTTTAATTCTTAGTTGCAGTTTCCAATTCTTAGTTAACTTAGTTGATTATGCTGTCAGTTTTAATTTAATGCATAAGATAGTTAAATTGTAGTTCTTTCTTTATGTTTTAAATACTCTTAAATATTCTATACATATTTATATAATAAACAGTTTGAATTTTGTACTCCAAACATCTTCAGTGAACACACAAAACACAGAAAAGTAGCTTGCTGCATCTACAGGGTATCCTCAAGTGCAGCTTTAGTGCGCTTGTCGCACAACAAAGCTTGGCTTGCCCCCGCACAGTCAGTCGCCTTGCCACGCCCACTTCGTTGTAGGCGCATTGTGTGGGGCAAAGTCAACGAACTTTGCCAACGAATTCAGATCAGAATTGAGGAGCGAGCGTAGATCGCAAGTACGTGCAGGCAAATGTGTGTGCCGATGTGTGTGTGCCTGTGCCAATGTGTGTTCCTGTGTGTGACTGTATGTCACTGTGTGTGTGTGTGTCTCTGTGTGTGTGTGTGCGTACTGACCATGGCCCTGCCCAGTTATGGGCTCACAAAACTGCGACTTTGACTTCAGCTTGGGCTCACGCTTCTTCCCCTCCTTTGCTTCCTCGCTCCCTCTCTCCCTCTCTTTCTCTCTCTCTCTGGCGCTCTCCCTTCGCTTCGCTCGCTTTTCTCGCTTTGCATTTAATGGGCAAATAGCAATTAAAATGTCAAAAGCGTGCACAAAAGGAGAAAGTGAAAAAGTGCAAATTTTGTGCGGCGCAAAGCTTTTTTCGTCAATTTTTGTTCGTTCGTTTTTATTTGAAGTTTTTATTTCATTTTGGCGCTTTTGTTTGTGTCTTTGCACTTCAACAATTACAATTCGAACACATTTTAAAATGCACAACACGAGGCAACACTGAGGCAACTGAGGGTGCCCCCCGCGGGGTGTTGGCTTTGAGCCGGCGAAGCTGCCAACAGCTGCGCACGGGGGCGTATGCGTAATATTCTGTCGAACACAAATATTGTCGAACTGACGCAGCCAGTGAGGCAGCTACAACAACAACAACAAGCGTTGTTAACAACAATAGTATAAGTAATAGCAACAATTGTAATAGCAACAATAATCATAATAAACAATTGAACAACTTTCACTTGGCGCTTGAATTCAACGCACGACGCAATTCAAACGAACGATCTAAGTGTGTGAGTGTGCTGTGTGTGTGTGCGAGATTGCTGTGTGTATGTATGAGTCTATTTCTATGCATGTCTGTGTGTGGGTGGTTGAGTATGCACGCCCCTGCACAATGACAAACCTGGCTACGGAGGGCACTGGCAAAAAGTACATCTAAAATTTGCCTATGCGCAAAATAAGCGATTAAAATGCGAAGCACATGAATGAGTGATAAAGATGAGAAAGAGAGATAAACAAAAACAAGAGAGAGAGAGAGAGAGAGAGCGGGCAACTAATCGAGTTGAGACGAGTAAGGCAGCGATTCTTTTCAGTCTCGTTTACTTTCGATATGATTCGCTTCAATTGGAAGTGACTCGAATTAATTGCAATTACTGCAGACATACGATGGAGGCTGAGGCTTGAAATTGAGTTAATACAATGTGAGTGCAATACTCATGTATATTCGCAAATACATAACTCCTCATTCGAATCATTCGAGTGCTTCAAATAACTTTAGAGTTATCCCGAATTCAATTTGATTTTAGTATATTCGGGAATCGACAATATTATCTGTGTTCACTCATCATGAAGTCTGCAATTGAAATGATTTGAATAACATTAAAGTTTGTTTACGAATTATGCGACTGCTTCGAATTATTTAGAATGAATATTTAGAATGATTATTCAATTTAAACTGGCATAAGTGTATGTGCTCTGAGTTGCTTTAAAGTGTTCATGCAAATCATTCAACTTGTTCACAGTACTTATGTCTATTCACAAATACATTAGTTTTCATTCGAATCATTCGAGTGTTTCCTTTAATTTTAAAGTTAAGCTGAATTTAATTAGATTTCAGTTAATGATTTACTTGGGAATTGTCAGTTAGCACGTCAAGGAATCAAATGATTTGAATAACTTTAAAGTACTTGTTCGTTTATGAATTATGCGATTGTTTCACATAAAATAGTTAGAATGAATGATTAGAATGATTATGCAATTTAAGCTGGCTTAAATGTATGTCCTCTCATTTGCTTTAAAGTTCATTCATTCAAATCATTCAAATTGTGCAAATAACTTTAAAGTTATCTCAAGCATGACCTACTCAATTTGTTGCAATCTCTCTGATAAGATAAAAGAATGAAATTAGCCAAAGCTCTGACTAGGTTGCCTTGAGCGGACTTGAAGATATTCACTTTGTGAGTGCAAATGTCCAGTGATTTGCAAATGAATTAAGACATTCGAAGCTGATAAGCTCAAAATTGCAATTGGAAAAGTGAAAACTTCTTTGATTTGTCAAGCGTCATGACGGGTAAGGATCTGCGTATTTGCCTGTTGAGCATTGCACAAAGCAAACACAAACTTGCCACGCTGTCAACGTTGAAGCTGCGCTGCTGCTGCGCTGCCACGCCACTGCTGCTGCTGATGCTGTCAATGCCATTCGGTGCTGAACATAGTCATAACAATGGCGCTTTAGCTGTGTGTCGCTGCGGTTGCCTCCTGCTGCTGCAAATCCAAATGAAATGTCGAGCTGTCTCTCCTTACCCCCTGCCCCCTTGCTGCGTCTTGCCACGCTGCTGCTGCTGCTACTGGGACACGGTGCCGACCTGCCCTAACGCACATCTTATTGCCTCGCATCGATGTCCTTGGACTCGTCGTGGCAGCGAGGCAGCGGTACGTTGAACTTTCGATTCGTGTTGCCTTGGAAATGGCTGCACAACAGGCACACACACACACACACACATGCCGAGCGTTTATGCCATGAAGTGTGGCGATGTTAGGGAGATAAGAAACGGATTCGTGAAACTGTTTTTGGCAAAGCATTTTGTTCCACGGCCACAGAAGGGAGAGCTGCGGTGCCACTGTCAAGCAGCGTGCGGCTCCTGCGCAGAACCTACCACACACACACACACACACAGAGAGAGAGAGACTGCGACACAGGGACAATGCTTGGCAGCGTAAGGCAGGTCAGTGCTGGGACTGGAAAAGCTCTCAGGCAGCAGCAGCAGCAGCAGCTGCTCCTGACCTACCGCCAGCTTGTTTAGCTTTGTCCTCCTGCAGCTCTGCTGCAAAGTGACTACGCTGCCTTCCCCCTCCCTTCCCACCTTTCCTGACCAGCGCAATTCGACTGTCTGTGCGTGCATGTGTATGTGTGTGTGAATTTGTTTTGTGCCCAAGTGCAAGTTCAATCTATGAATTTGAACGGATTCTGTGCGCGGCCCCGACCCCAGTCCCAGCTCGCAGTAAACGCGCTCTCTTTCTCTATCTCTCTCTCTCTCTCTCACTGCCTCTCTATCTCGCTCTAGCCGAGTCATTGTAGTGGTTGCAAATGTCCTTGCCGAAACACAAAGTTCACAACGGAAAGGGCCCTCAGCAGCTGAGCAATTTTCTCAGTTTCAATTTCAGTTTCAGTTTTCTGATTCAGCAGCAAACTTGAAACTGAAAGGATTCTATCTGTCAATCAAAAGCTGTAATTATATATATGTATATATGTACATAGCTAGCCATGTATGTCATAGTCATGGTAACTACATATGTAAAGACAACTTGAATGTTTCCCCTGCCACATATCATGCACCTTATCTAGCGGCATCATAAAACAAATATTTATTTACTTTGGAAATTTCCAAAAACACATTAAAGCTACACACACACACATGCATAATATATGTAGATAGTGTGCGTGAAAAATGGGAGAACTGTTGGGATTGATTTAATCGACAATTTCCCTGAAAAGCTTTATAGACAAATGTGGCAGTTAATTAAGAGGAATATTGCGGAAAATTAAATACTCGTTTGGCTTATTTATACAAGAATTGTATTATATTTTCATTAAGTGGAAAGAAAGAGTAAAGGAAAATAATGTGATATATTGGAAATTATAAATTCCTATTTTGTTGCTTAACTGAACGGAACTTGTATGGAGAGATAAGTTCAGTTAGTCTAGAAAAATCCTTAGAATTCATAGGCAACACTGAACAGATTATATTTTTTTTATTTTTATTTAATTAATTTAAAGTCGACTTAATACAGTCGACTGAATTAGATACAAATAATTATTGAAAAAGTCTATTTAAAATAATTAAGCATTAAGTTGAAGTTTACAAAATTTTAAGGTAATTATTTTAAAATTAATTTAATTTTTTTGAGTTTAATTTAATTTAATAATATGCAGGGGGCAATTTATCTTTAAGGTCGCAGAGCAGATGCCCTTTTCAAATAATAATAATAATTATCTGTAAATATAATAATAATATTTATGATATAGAAATAAATTGAATACATACATATATATTAATATAAGTATAAACATATATTATTTTAATTAAATTATTCAACTTCCATTAAACCCATTCTTACTTAACCTATTTTACGATATACCATATCTCTCTCTCTGAGGGTTTCCCTATCCAGCGCATTCTTTCCATATAAATATCAATTTCCCACTGACTGTAAACGATCGACAACAACTCGTTCTAAACTCACCGTCTGTAGAGTCTCTAGAACGTCCGGCGTTAGCGTTTTACGATTCGATGTTAAGTTCAATGTTGAAATTAGCATAAAATACCGTTAATTGCATTAGCATTAGTCTGGCCCCGCCATCGTTGCGTCGCTCAGTCAACGTCTCCGTCTCAGTCTCAGTCTATGTCTCCGTCTCAGTCTACGTCTGCATCTCAGTTTCAGTCGTCTCTCTCCCACGATCAGCGCCAGCGATCGTCGACATATTCAATTGCACTTTTGTTTTTATAGCGCATTCTTCGCGCATATATCATAGCCGACAGCAGCAGCAGCACCTACGATCAGTGGCGGCGACTGCGATCGCAGCAGCAGAGATCGGTAGCAGTTATCCTTGAGTGTGCCGCATTGCGCATACGTTCTGTTGTCGCCGAGACAATTCCGTAACGCAGTGTAGTCAGTGCAGGCATTGCTAATGCCGGATCGACAACGATGACGATGATCGTATTATTGATCATGATCGTAAATTATCAACGATTGCCGATGACTGCAGCAGCAGCAGCAACAACAGCTCGCAGTGCCGACACCGGACATGTCTGTTTTAGCCGGAATCACTGCTCTGTTCTCTGTCTTAACTGAACTATATATGCTGTATATCACATATATCGTAGATCGTACATATTATATAGTATATATATTTTCTTCTTCTTCTGTTTATATGTTCTTCTATTCCTCATATTCCTTTCATGTTTGCAGCTTGAGCAAATCTTGTTCAAACTGCAGCCCAAATATCGCACTCTTATATCGCTATATATAGTATATATATCTATATGAAAGTCATCTATAGATGACGCGTAACCTTTCTGGGTTCGGTCCCTCATTATCGTGTCAACATTTTCTAGTTTTGTGGGCCAATTCTGACACTTGATAGATACTTTGCAGCACACATACAGCCATATATTATGCGTACATACATAAAATATATATATTAATATATTTTCGTGATGAACAATAAGTCTGCACTTAGTTAAATATTGACTGAGAGCGTTGGCAGTGCAAAACAAAAGGATCTTCGTCGCTTGGCTCAGTTTGTGTTTGTTTGCTTCTTTCTTGGGAATAAGGCAAGATAAATAAAGCGAGTGAGGGAGATATATCTAGCTAGATAGATACAGGCATATGTATGACTGTGTCTGTGTGTGTGTGTGTGTGTGTACTACGTAAAATAGTTTGACCCAGATTTCAAATGGTTTCTTCTTATATATATTTTTTTATCTTCGAACGAAATTATGTATTTCATTCCGTTTCAATGCCCTACGCACTACGTTTGCTGCTGGGCATATGCGCACTCTGCCAGCATTGGCGACAGCTGATCGTGACGGGGCGGGGCCACGTAGGGCATGGGGTGAACGCAGTTGCCGGCAGTGTTTGGTTTGTTTGCTGTTGCTGTTGTTGTTCTTGTTGCCGCTGCCGCTGCCGGGTGCGAAGAATATGAACAAACACACAAGCAAGAGAGAGAGAGAGAGAGAGAAAGGGAGAGCAAGAGAGAGTGTAAGCGAGACAGCAGCAAAGGCAAACAAATTTGTTACGTTTTGAGAACGCACCGAAGAAAGAATGAAAATAAAGAAAGAAGGAAGGAGGCAACAACAACAAAGTGAGAGAAATATGTAGACTTGATGACTGCCGATAAGATAAAAAACGCACCAAATAAAAAATAGAAAGAAGACAGCAACAACAGCAACAACAACAACAACACAGTGTTTTCTTCTTTCTTTTCTTCTTTCTCTATGTCGAAACATTTGCGATGACGATGGCGACCTACTTGTTGGATCTGTGTGGGGGCGGTGTAGCATAGGAAGAGCAGCGTGCAAGGGGAATGGGGGAAAGAGGGGCTGGAGGAGGAGCAGTAGTAGGAGGAAGGGAAGGGGGCACAAGAGTGTTTGGCCGCGTGTAGATTAAGACGGCGGACGAAGGGGGATGGGGGGAGGAAAGGGGAGTAGAGGAGAGAGAAGAGGGGCTGCGTATGTTGGGGTAGTGGCTGCCGAAACGCTTGTCGCGCTGCTGCTGCTGTTCGTTGTTGTTGTTGTTGCCCAACATTGTTCGAAAATGATTGTAAACAAAAATAAACCTTCAACTTGATATGCGTCCAGGGATGTGTTGAAGGTGCCCCACACATACACACGCACAACCAGATAACACACACACACACGCACACACACACTCAGCGTGTGCTGCCATATTTCTTTTAAATTGTTCATACCTTTGGTAATTAGTGCTAGGCAGCTATATCGCTGTCTCCCTCTCTCTCTCTGTCTCCCTCTCTTCCTCCCTCTCTCTCTCTCTGTTTTGTTTTGTCTGCCTTTGTAGGATATAGGTCATCAGCAAACATAAATAACGCCCTGTACATGTGCCCATGAGGCCCAAATACACTCAGCAAAATCGCGATCGCTATATCGAATATTAAGAGGGGAAGCTTTGGCATCCAGTGGGGGGGGGTAACTTTATAGATATATGTATATATATATATGTTTTCTAAGCTTATTGATTGATTGCACCCTTTTAACTCTCTCCATCTCTCACTGACTGTAAAATGATCGTGAGTTCATAAACAACTTCTTAAAGTTGCTTGGCAACTGTTTCGAAATTCTGTAAAATTTATCAGTATTTTCTTCCTTTCTGCCTGCCTTGTCATTTCATTCCTTTTCTCACTGTTGCTTTTCGCTCAGTGTATTTGATGCTGTACGTTTTGAAAGTGCTTCGTTATGCGCTGAGATAAGTCGCAGCAGCCTCAACGCTGCCTTATACACCTTGCTGCCAGTTGCACACCCACACACACGCAAACACACACACGCACAATTTCAAGTTCTTGGCCCAGCGCCCGTCGCCTGTCAATGTTGATGAGGCGACTTCGTTGTTGCTGTTGCTGCTGCTGCTGCTGTTGTTGTTGCCTGTAGAGGTGGAATCGATCTTAGTCTTTATGGATTTCATATGCCTCTGCCGCTGCCGCTACTAGCCGCTGTCATTTAGTGTCCAACTGTCGACGCAACTGTCAAAATTGACCTAAAAATGAACGAAAATCCAAATGAGAATTCGAATATTCGACAAAGCGCAGCAGAGCAACAAAAACAAGAACAAGAGCACACGTCGAAACTTGATAGCTCCTACCTGCACTACACTGCCCCCCCCCCACACACACCCCCTCTCTCAATCACCCCACTAAAGAAATAGGAGATAAGCTGTATATGAAGTAAGTAGTACAAAATGGTCACCCTAAATTCGTAGCTAACAAAGTATTTGAAGAACCCAGATAGAATAACCAATAGGTTGCTCGGCTCTTATGCAATGCGAACCCAGCAAGACACAGTTCTCAAGCAGAGACCCCCCACCCCTTCCCCCTTCCTCTGTTCACTCTCATTTTAAGCCATTAGCAAGTTTTGATGTAACAATTTCCAATTAATGTGTGTCTCGATATTGATTTGATTTTGATTTCCAATTTCCATTTGTCATTTCCATTGCAGTTCTTCGAGGGAATGACGCAGGCATTTCTTTTGCAGCGTTGGACTTTCGTTTTATAAGGTAAGTGAAGATTGCACTTTGTACTTAATATAATAATAATAATAGTATAACGAGTAGAAGAAGAAGAGATAAGATAGATGACGATAAGAACAAGATGATGATAGACAAAGTTAAAGTTTAGTCTTAGATTCGCATAACATTTCTAATTTTACAGGATATGTCTAAGTATCAGTGGCTATAACTGGGTATCTCTGGGTAATACTAGATATCTCTGGGAATTAATAGGTATCACTGGGTATTACTAGGTATCTCTGGCTGTCACTGAGTGAGACCAGGTATTTTCTGGGTATTTCTGCTATCACAAATTGAAGTTACACTGTTTCCAATGTACTCACTCGACTATTCTTATTCATGCCACAACAATAGCAATGTCTGTCTGTATATGTATGTGTGTGTGTGTGTCTGTGAGTGAGCAAGTGTGTAAGTCGTATGTACAAATATTTTTGACCCAGAAACATTACGCGAGTGGCTCACAAAACAATAATAACAACAACAACAACAATAAAGTGTCAGCATTTTGCACTTTACTACAAATAAAACAAGCGAAAAACAAGCTAGTTTTGGCTTGAACTCGCTCCCACAGATACCCTATAGAGAAAGAAAGCAAGGCATACAATATTATTAAATATAACAAAAGGTGCTAAAAGTTGACGATGATTGTCAATAATGAAATGCGTTTTAGATATCATAATGTACACATAATATATTTATATATATATATTTCTATATCTTATCATATATAGCGTATATAGTTGGACAACATCAAATATATATATATATATATATTTCTATATCTTAAATCGAAATACGTATCATATAAATACAGTAACATACTGTAAGTATCTTCACAAATGAATTGCTCTATATTTATCATCCTACTGAACAGGAAGTTATATCATGTATATTACTTTATCAATATATAGTAGTGGGATAAACCATAATATATATATATATTCATATCTTAGATCAAGCTACGTTTTATAAAAATACTGTAACAGAGTGTATATAGGTTCACTTTATTTATCATCCCACTGAACAGGAAGTTATATCAGTTATAGCACTTATATCACTTGATCAATCATACCCTATGTTTATGGTACCCCCAACTTCAAATTCGCATACTCCCTACAGTCTTGGCATTACATATCTCTCTCTCTTGCGCTCTCTCTCTCTCTTTCTCTCTGAACTCGATTTTGGTTTCGAATTCGACTGCGACTTCGACTTCGGCTCTGGGTTAACTCGTAGGCTTTCTGCTCAATCCTCCTCCCACTCTCCCCCCCCCCTTCCTTCCCCTCCACTGCCCCTTGGCACTGCCTTTGCTTTTCCACTTGACATTTGGTTCGGGGAGCCACAAAAACCAAACGGCAACTTGATCGAATTTTCGACAACAGCAACAACAACAACAACAACAAGCAAAAGTGCCGCCAGTTTCGTTTTGTTTTTCCTTCTACCACATTCTACCGCAAGGCGGCATCCACCACACCCAACGTATCCCTCCCCCCCACGCTTTACCCCTGGCACGTTCCCCTCACTGTCTGCAGTGGCCCAACTACCCCGACAGCGTCTGTCGCAATGGTGGCGTATACGTAATATTGTAGCTGCTGCCGCTGTTGTTGTTGCTGTTCTACTAGTGTATTGTTGTTGCTGCAGTTGTTGTTGTACAGCTGGCTGTTGGGGGGGCTTTTATGCAAATGGCGTTCAAGGATTTTTGTGTGAAAGTTGTTGAACCTCATGACTGGCAATTAGAGTGCAACTGCAACTTGTGTGCATTTTATAGAGTATGCAAATATTTATGATGTCTCCCTCTCTCTACCCCTCTTTCGCTCTCTCCATTCCACTATCTCTCTCTCTCTCTCTAGAAGTCTATTGAGTATTATAATTATGATATATCATAAAGTTCCCTCGAATTGATAACAAAACTAAATTCATTGGGTTTTTAAAGGCATATAAAAAACATTAGCATTCTATATACAAAGTATATCTATATTTCGAGATCACTAGCAACTGTTTTGATAGATTGGAAGGTGGTCAAAGAGAAGCATAGATAATGTTCCCTTAAAGAGGAATAAAATGTAATTAATGTAAATATGGAATGACACTTGTTAATCAATTTTTATCAATTTACAAAGCCAGAGGGGGGGCGTGGTGCAATTATAAGGAAACATTTATCTGTGTGCAGTAATAAGACACTTTGTCAACAAATTTGAGAGTCGCAGCTTGTATAGTTTCCAAGATATAGTTGTTCATACAGACAGACAGGGCAATATTGACTTAGTTGTTAATGATATTTATACTTCGAAGAATCGAATATGCCTCCAACTGTCTGTCGACTAATATATCGTATGCCAGACTTATATAATACTCTTCTTCATATTTAACTTATATAATATTCTACTTCGATATGAAATGCTCTACAGAAAGTGGTAGAAAGTAGATAAAGAAATGTTGTGCATATAATTAAAAAATGCAGAACTTTTAGTGTGCGAATATATTAACTGAAATTTGATGAACATATTGAAAGATTCCAAACTTATTTGCATCTTCGTGCGGGCAAAGTGGACGAGGCAATTAATGCCGAGCTTGGTAGAAGTTTTCCGCTAAGTGAGCGATTTGCACTTATGTATGCGCATATATGCATGCATGTGTATGTGTATGTGTGTGTGTATGTGTGTGTGTGTGTGTGTGTGTATCTATGACAACAATAAGGTGGCAAACAACAAAAGCAACGTTGAAATTGGCTTTGGCTCCAAGGCGACTTCTAGTTGAGCATAGAAACAGACACACACACACACACATGCACTAGCTGGTCTGTGTATGTGTGTATGTGTGTCTGTGCATTTCCAATATCATCCAAGGATATTTTGGCTGCACTGAATCCACATGACCTTCCAAAGTTGGTTGACTCGCGCTGCCTTGCAACTGGGGAAGAGTGTGAGATGAGGGGGAGGCAGGCAATGCTTTACAGGACAATGAGGGGGAGGTGGATTGGATTAGGGGAAGAGGAGCAGTTACAAAGCTGCGTCTATGTTGCAAGCAGCGAGAGAAAAAGAGAGAGAGAGAGAGAGAGAGGGAGAAAGAGAACGAGCACCTTTAGCAGAGACGCACTGCAAGGCATAGAGAGTGAGAGAGAGCATAAGAGTGAGAGAGCATGAGAGTGAGAGAACACAGAAAGGCGAGTGAGATTGAGAGAGAGAGAGAACGAGAGAGAGAGAGAGAACGAGAGTGCAAGTGCACTTGACGCTGTTGCAGCCGTTAGAAGCGCACAGACAAGCGCCAAGAGCAAATGGCAAATAACAGTTAGCTAAATTGCAACAGAAACAGCAGCAGCAGCAGCACCAACAGCAGCAGCTTTTGGGGCTAAGGAAAACCCCACGCGCGTCGTCGTCGTCGTTGCTGCTCGGGTTCTGTCTCTGTGCAGCGCCCGAGACTCTCGCGCTGCTGCTGCTGTCTCTGTCTCCGTGTCTCGGTCTCAGTTTCGGTTTCTGTTTCGGTTTCTGTTTCTGTTGTCGGTTGCTGCTGTTGCTGCTGTTGTTGTTGCCGTCGCTGCAACCGTTTGACAATTTCGCTGCCTTCGTCGTCGCTGCTGCCAGTTGCACATTTCCGTTATATCCGTCAGACGGCCAAACAGACTGTGCCACAGCAGGCAGCGCGCTCGTTCGCTCGCTCGCATCGCTCGCCTCGTTCGTTGTCAGTTTGGCACAAATCGTACAGTGCGTGCCACGCTGCGTATGAGTAACGTTCAACAAGAAAATCAAAAAAAAAAAGAATAAAACAAAGAGAACAAATCTGTTAAAAGAACTTGAGCAAAAATCAAAAAATAAAGCCAGAAAAATAGCCAGAACAAACAAACAAATAAACACGCTGAACAGTAAGCAGCAGCAGCAGCAGAGGCACTTGTAGCACAGCAGTGAGAACAACAACAACATCAGCAACAGCAACAGCAACAACAACAGCTGCAACTACAGCATGAGCAACAGCAACAGCAACAACAACAGCAACAGCAACTTGCACTGCAACTGCAACTGCAGCTTGAAGTGATTTTCGCATACGCTCAACTGTGCTGCGCTGCTGACTTCGCAGCTGACGCCAGCGCTGACGCAGCCGTTGGCTTTGTTTTGGCTTCAGCAGCAGCAGCCGCCTCAGCGTGCAGATTGCAGACCGCAGGCAGGCAGCGACAGCGACAGCGACGACGACGACGGCGACTTCAGTTCGCTTCTGGCTCGAACGCAGTCGAACGCGCGCGCGACGCGTTAACCCCAAAATAAGTAATAACAAGAACAATAACAACAACAAAAACAACGACAGCAACAACAGAAAGAGCAACGCTGATTTTTTTCAAGTGACTTTTGGTGCATGTGATGACAAATTGAGGCAGCTAAGCTTGCAAAGTGCGCGAAAGGATTCACAGCAACAGCAGCAGCAACATCAACAACAGCAACAACAACAGCAACAGCAACAGCAGCAGCAGCAACAACTGAGCAAAGCAACGCCTACAACTATGCCAGGCCCGGCGCTGTGGTCCGGTGAGTAGAAGAGACAGCGACGATCAAGTCTGCTCTCCCTCTTGCACTCTCACACTGTGCCTCTCTCTCTCTGCCACTCTCTCCCCTCTCCCTCTCTCTCTCTCTCTTACATACAACACTGAGCGCAGCAGTTGCATATTTCCGCATGCTGTCTCGTTTTAAACGAGCAACGCCGCGCATGCCTGCCTGCTCTCTTGCTCTCTCTCTCTCTCGCTCACTCTCTCGCTCTCACTCTCTTTGGCCTGCTGCGATCCGTGTCATGGACAAGGAAAGAACCCAACAAACTTTCACTTGCGCAGCCTGTCAGCTGTGGCCCTGAGAGAGGCCTCTCTCTCACGTCTCTCTCTCTCTCTCTCTGTCACGTCTCTCTCACGTGTCTGCGTGTGTGTGTGTGCGCGCCAAAGACAAGCTTAGGCGGCTTTAAGCTTCCTGCGTTACAAGTTACAATCAGAGCAACAACAACAACAACAACAAGAGCGCATGCAATGCAGACAAGACGCGACACGTTTGCTTTGCTCGCATTTTACTATTGCTGCTGCTGTTGTTGTTATTGTTATTGTTGTTTTTGCCGGTTACTCATTATAAAGTCGTAAGTGTGCCCTGTCTGCCTATGTGTATGTGTGTGTGTGTGTGCGCAGCAAAATGTCAGTGAGCAATAAGGAAATGAAATGTGCGCCAAACAATTACATATTGAATTTAATGTTGCTGTTGTTGTTGTTGTTGTTGTTGCTGTTGCGGTTTTGCTGATTTGCCATTGTTGTTGTTGTTATTGCTGTTGCTGTTGTTGTTGCAATTGTATTTGAAATCGAAAGTGCTCACAGACAATGGTCAACGAACGAACGAATGAACGAGGGAGCAAGCCAAGAAGCTATACAGGGAGGTGGGGGAGTTAGAGAGGTAGGGGGAAAGGGGCAGTGCAAGTGGGCGGGGGTGTGTATGCGCGGGTGTGTGTGCCAAAGTGAGCCAATGTAATGTTAACAAAATGGAAACCAAGTAAAACAAGTAACGACAGCAACATTCAAGTGTGTGTGTTCGACTTTTTAATACCCTATATATAAATACTATCTCTAGTATGCTGCAGAGAGAGAGAGTCTTGTCTACATACTACCTTCTAGAATATGTAACTTCATATTCAAACATCCGTTTGTAACCAAACTTACAGATATCATTTGAATATTGCTTATTATTTCGCACACATAAAATGATTATTATAGGCAGGGGGCGTGGCACTATTCTATATATACATCATATGCTGCATGCTATAATCAGATATATTGTCAGCTAATTTGATAGTCCTAGCTCTTATAGTCTCCGAGATCTGACTGTTCATACAGACATAATATTTATTTGATATTACATATATTATATTATATATTGTATTATATTATATTATTATATTTATGTTGTGAGATGACAGATACCTCCTTCTGGGTGTTATTATAAATCTTATATTCCCTATGAATTCTCAACTGAATCTCCCTCTCCCTCCCTCCCTTCCTTCCTTCTTCTTGTTTTATTACTTCTGCCTCCCGCACACTTCGCAATGCATGACATTGCTCAGCTCCTTCATCTTCTTCTTCTCGCCTTTCCCGTTGCGCTCCACTTGCGCAGACGCCGTTGCCGTTGCGCAATCGTCGATGTATTTTTCTTCTTCTGTTGTTGTTTTTGATTTTGTTGTTGTTGTTGTTTTGTGCTCTTTTTCAAATTAACTTTTACCTTTTACTCACTGTCACTGTGCGCGAGTGAATTACGCGCTGCCTCTGTGTGCGTGTGTGTCTGTGTGTGTGTCACCCACTGATCACAAGCAAAGAGTGGCAAAGAGAGGAGGAAGGGGCTGCCATCTGCATTGCATTGCCCAGGAAGCATTTGCTGCATACTCCGCACGCCAAGAGAGCAACGACTCTCCCTCTCTCTCTCTCTGTCTTTCTGCCTAGCACTCTCAAAGCTTTTTACAGCAATGAATTTGACTTTGACGTCGCCGCCAACGTCGCTGTCAGCGTCAGCAGCGCAACGCTGGCGTCGCTGCACTGCTGCTGGTGGCACAGTTTTATGTTTCATTTCATTGAACCTTTGCATAAGCGCGCGCGCCTGCAATCTTCCGCGGCCGCTCTCTTTCTAGCCTGTTGACGTTGACGTAAGTCGTCGTCGTCGTCGTGGTCGTGGTCGTTACTCGGCCCGAACACGAGGGATGCCCGAAGTCGAAGTTGGAGTTGGAGTTGAAGTCAACGGCGAAGTTGGCTGCGAAGTTAGGGAGTCGCAGCAAAGCTTTTCCTGCCTGCCGACCCACTGGCAAGCCGGTCAACGTCCACACACACAAACACACACACACACAAACACACACAGACAAACACACACATACAAACAGCAGAGCAGCAGAGTTGTTCGTGTTTCTATTTTCTATTTTCATGCAGTCAAAACTGTCCCCAGACGGAGTTATTGCAGTGTTAGAAGGAGGGGGGAGTGGGAGAGAGAGAGAGAGGGGCGTGCGCCCAACTGCAACTGCATGTATGCAAGTCAAAAGAGCTTCTGCTCTCCCACCACTCACTCGGCAGCACTCTCTTGCCTTCGCTCTACCTCTCCCACTCCCTCTCTCTATTTATCTATCTAGCGCTGGTCGTTGCCGAACACTGCACGAACATTGCCGAACGTCGGAGGTGGCGGCGGCGGCAAAGCATAACTATGACGTCGACGTCGCTCGTCTGTGTCTCTCTGTGTGTGTGTGTGTGTGCGTGAGTTGTGCTGTGCTTTTTTACTTTTTGTCTATTGGTTTTCATTTTCGTTTGCAGTCACTGTCGCTGCCAGCGCTGACGTTGCCGTTGGCGTCGGCGTAAGCTTCAATACAAAATCTAATGGCGACGCGCGCTGCTCGCTATGCGACGACGTCGCGTCGATCGTTGGCTTTGGCTTTGGCCAGCAGCGACGCGACGTCGACAGAGCGAAATAGTTGTGCTCGCTCTGTGTCTGTGTGTCTCTGTGTGTGTGTGTGTGTTTGTTACTCTGCGCGCTAGTTTCGCCGCCGCTGTCTGGCTGACTCTACTGTCGAGTGTGTGTGCAACGTACGTTGGCGTTGGCAGCGCTGCTGGCGCAGACGTCGCTGGCTGACTGGGCTGAGACTGAACTGTTTGTGGCTGCTGCTGCTGCTGCTGCTTGCTTTCTTTCGCTCGCTTACTCCTTTCATTTCACTTTATTTCGTTCGAATGTACGCACGTTGGCCGCGGAGCAGCATCAAACAAAACAAAACCAGCGACAACCACAGCAACAGCAACAGCAACAACAACAACAGCAGCAGCAACGACTAAAGCGACAACAGCAGCAGCCACAACACAAGGAACAACAACAACTGGCAACAACAACAACAACAGGGCGCGAAAGCGACTCTTGTCGTCGTCGTCGTCGTCGTCTGCTGCTGTTTCTCTGTTTGTTGTGTGTGCGTTGTCGTCATACGGAAGAGACTCTGTTTTGTTGTTTTTATTTTTTTTTCTGTTTCTCAAACTGTTGTTTTCTTCCAATTTTGTTGCTCGTGTTTGAAATTCTGTTTTGTTTTTATTTTTTTAAAATTTTTTTGTGACTTAAATTGAACTGCATTTTTGTTTGTTACAACAACAACAACAACAAATTGCAGCGGCGGCGTGTGCACTGCGCGGAGTTATAGTCGGTAAATCGTATTAACGGTCAACAACAACAATAACAACAACAATAATAAGAATAAGAATAAGAATAAACAAGTTAAACATTATCAAGCTCATCTCGATAAACAAAACATAAAACACACATAAACCAGTTGCATATCGATCTATTTATCGATCAACATATCGATCTTTATACACAACACATGCCAAATCGAATGCACCTCATAGTGTCAGTGTCAGTGTGTGTCTCAGTGTGTGTGTGTGTGTGTTTGTCTTTCTGTGTGTGCAAGTGTGTCTTGCTTCTAGAACGTCTATCGAAATCGATAGTCGATTCGAGAGGAGACAACAGCGAAAGCAAGCAATCGATACATTAAAGAATGAAATGGAACAAAGTGGAAAGAAATGGAAAGAATTGGAATGAAGTGGAATGAAGCCTAAAACAGAACTCGATCAAGTGATCCTGGCAGAATTAGTCCATATATCGATATATAGACGAGAGTTGCATGAGTTCTACATGGATCTGTTGTATACAGATCGATGTTCTTTTTTTTGAAGTACGTCCCACAAACAAACACAGCTACACATACAAGCACACAGACACAGACAGACATACACACAGACAGACAAGTGCAGTACACACACACACACACACAGATTAGCAAGGATGTGTGTGTGTGTGCGTAAGTGTTGCTCACATACTTTTGTTGCTTTGTCTCGCTCTGCATTCTCTCACTTGCTCATCAGTCAATAACGGTAGACACTCTCCATCTCTCTCTCTCTCTCTCTCTCTCTCTCTCTATCTCTCTCGCGCGCGCCTTTTGTGTTTGCGTGTGTGTGTGTGTGTGTGTATGTGTGTGTGTGCCCAGCTGGATTAAAGGAATACAAGAGTAGTAAATACGATATACGATATACGATATACGATATACGATATCAAGGACTAAAGCCAAGCAAGTGCTCATGTCTTGGCGGAGGAATGCCTCCTGATTGGCGCACGTCGTCAGCCTCAGCCTCAGCCATTGCCATGGCCAATGCCAGCGATCATCTGCTCTGGCTGCCCACCTAAGAGCAGCAGCAGCAACCTCAGCAACAGCAGCAGCAATTGAAGCAGCAGCAACATTAGCAACAGCAGCAGCCCCAAATGAATGCGAATCAGCCGCTGAGCCTGGAGCCGAAGGTGGCCGCTGTCAATGTTGCTGCCGTCGTTGCAGAAGCAGCGAATGTTGCAGCAGCAGCAGCGGCAGCAGCAGCTGCAGCAGCAGCAAATGCAACCAAATCGCAGCCAGCTGAAGCCGCCAAACAGAATGGGCAACACTTGCTGCACGATGAGCAGCAGCAGCAGCAGCAACGAGTTATCAATGGCCACAACAGCAGCAGCAACAACAACAACGCTAGCAACATTGGTGGCAGCAGCAGCAGCAATCGAGGCAAGTCGAGTCGCAGTCGCAGCCACAGCAGCAGCAGCAGCGGAGGCGGCAGTGACGACAACAACGAGCATGTTGCTGGCAAGGACGCTGACAGCAGCAGCAGCGGCAGCAGCAAGCTGACCATCATTAAGACGCCGCTAAACAAGACGTTGCTCAAGAAGTGCAACAGCAACACGAGCAGCAGCAGCAGCAGCAACGGCAACCTGCAGCATGTTGCTCTGCACAGCAACAACAGCAACATGCGCAATAGCAACAACAACAACAACAACAACAGCAGCAGCAGTGGCGGCGGAGGCAACGGCGATGGCGACGACGCGTTGAGTTTCGGCTGCGATTCCGGTTTCCAAAGCGGAAATAACAATGAACAAGAACAATTTATGAATGATAATCATCATCACCATCATCATTACCATCATCATCATTATCATCATCATGGCGAGCGCGATGGCGATAACAATAACGAGCACGAGCACGATAACGATAACGATAATAATAATGATGTTGCTACTGCTGCCAGTGCTGTTGCAGGCACCTCAGCGGCAGCAGCAGCAGCAACAGCAACCACAACAACAACAGCAGCGACAACGACAACAGTAGCAGCAGCAGCAACAGTCGCAACTAGCTGCTGCTCAGCTGCCGATCAACAAACGGAGCAACTGCAATTGCAGCAAGCAGCAGCAACATCGGCTAACTGCACGGCAGCAATATTGCCGCCAGCAAGAGCAGCAGCAGCAGCAGCAGCACAAAATGCTTGCAGTCAAAAGTGTAACAAGTGCAATTCCAACAACAACAACAACAACAACGATAGCAGCAGCAACAACAACAATAATAATAATAATAATAGTAACAACAACAACAACAACATTCATTACAACAACTACAATAATTATTATAAGAAAAAATCTCGTATGCCGCCCATTTGCCGTTAGTATTTTGATAATTTTGTTCTGTTCTCTCATAACTCAACCCCATCCCCAGCTATCGTATCATAATATCCATAGATCATAGATCCCCCGTTGCACACACACACACACACAGGCACACAGATAATCCCCCCCTCCCCAATCCGCAACTTACCTGAGAAAAAAGTGACAAATGAAACGCGAAACAAAAATTGGCAAAGAAAAAAAAAAGAAAACAAAAC
Source organism: Zaprionus capensis (assembly GCA_018903675.1). Taxonomy (NCBI): domain Eukaryota; kingdom Metazoa; phylum Arthropoda; class Insecta; order Diptera; family Drosophilidae; genus Zaprionus; species Zaprionus capensis. The sequence continues at coordinate 6,712,830 of JAEIFN010001073.1, read as the reverse complement.
AAAACAGAAACAAATGAAAACAACAACAACAAGAACTGAAACAAAACAAAATTTCTATAGATCGTGTTTTTCTTATTATTTTTTTCTTATCGATTGCTGCAGTGCTGCATCGATTAATCGATAGCCAGAGAATCGATAAGAAAAAAAAAAGAAATTAAGAAAAAGACGAAACTCATTTTGCATTTGCCATTTTGTGTGTTCAGGCTTAGGCCACAACAACATGTGGCAAGTGGCGCGTTGCACACATATTGCAGATCCTAAATGCTTGCCACGCCCAGTGGCAACATCACCCGCACCACAACCACAACCACAACCTCAATACCAATACCAAAAACAACAACTAAATAACCTACAACAAGTACAAAGTATACAAATGCAACAACAAGAACAACTACAACAAGTATAAGCAACCCTGTAATATTCCCATTACAACAAACAAAAAAACAAAAACAAGAAGAAGAAGTTACAACGAAACAAACTGAAAAGCATAAGAAACAATTTGACAATCGGCATACAACAACATTTTGCTTTAACCCCACAAAATCAAATTCAATAATAATAAATCCCGAATCGGCAACAAACATCAAAATTATGACATCCATAGGTAAATTACGAATCCAAACCAAAAACATTCTACAACTAACACCCCTTATGAGCAATAATAAGTACTAACCACGTACCATCTAACAGTCTCTTCAGCCCCCCCAACCCTAGCCCAGTTAGAACACCCCCTTTCGTTGGCTAACTTGCTGCCCTAAAGTATCTGTTATTCATCACTGATATACCTATAATATGTATCTATATCTTTATATAACTGCACATTACATTATCTGCTATTATTATCGATAAGTCTTGGCATCAGCTGAGCTCTTTAAAACGATCTTTTAAATGAGTTACTGATCTACCACTTGAAGTAAAAGAAATATAGAAATTTATATACACGGAATTATATCTCTGGCAAGGTTTGAAGTTAGGTTGTTTTTTTGAGATTGTCTTTGAACTTTATATAAAAACACTTCTTATAAGGTATAGATCATTTTGAACACATCTTGATCTGAATTTATATACAAAGATTGTTTACAGGCTGTTTTTACAATTTAATCCTTTAGCATATTAACTGAAAAATCTAGGAATGAGTTTAAAAGAGAAATAGTGCGCTGTACTTGAGATCCTGTTTAGACCTACATATGTATATATATAGGCGTTATATATGATATATAAGAGGTGTGTTCAAAAAGTATTGGGAATTTTGAATTTATCGCGGGTTACGTATATATATATATATATATATATATACATAAATTATCATAGTTGTACACGCGTCTATAGGCTAGATATGATAGATGTCACTGACAGTTTTGGGTCATCTCTGATATATACAGCACATAGTTGTTGGGTTATATTGATGTCTTCAAGCATATCATATTGTATGATGATCTTTCTATGCCACATAGAACATCTTGCAAAGGGAAACTGTTGGTGGAAATTGCCTTAGCAATCAATTTCAATGCATTTTTCATGCAGTAGGAAAAGTGCAGAAAAACTGAAGAACTTCTTCAACTTCAATTCGATTTCATTTTGCTCAGTTTCGTCAGTTTCTCTTGCTCTTCTTCTCTTTATGTGCAAGTTCTCCGATGTCGCACAACAGATTGTGGAATCAGAATTAACAGCAACTGCTGCTCCTGCTGTTGCTGTTGTCGCTGTTGCAGCTGCAGCAGTTGCTGCAAGTTTTCTCGTTTTGTTCTTTCTGTAATTCTGACAAACTTGAACGAATCGAAGCGTTTTATTTGTATTCTCGCTTAGCTCTGCTCGCGCAGGTGCGTGTGCAAGCGACATGAGCAACAGCTGCTGTCACTGTATGCGTGTGTGTGTGTGTGTGTGTGTGGGTGTTGTTGATGTTACGCGGTACTGGTTGCTGTTGCTACCACGCGCCAACAACACACAGCAACAGTAACAGCAACAGCTATGGCTACAGATACACACACACAGACACACACAGAGACAGAGACACGCACACAGAGACAGCGAGAGGCACGCAGCAGGCATTGGGCTTTTATTGTTTAGAATAATCTTGCGCTTGATAATGAAAATAGGTCAAATTTTAAAAATACACACACAAACACAGAAACAATGCGACATTGCCGACGACGCGCTGCCCGCTGCCCGCTGCCCGCTGCCCGCTGCCGGCGGCGTGTCTCTCTCTTCGTGCGACGCTGCAGTGCGCTCGGCTCGACTCGGCTGTGCTCGGCTGGTGATCGTGGCATGCGTAGCTAGCTGCGACATTAGATAGATATACAAGCACACACACACACGCACACACAGAGGCAGCACTGGGCCAACGCACCACGAACGCAGCGCGTCACTAATTGAGGCAGGCAGAGGGGCAGAGAGGGAGAGAGAGGGGCAGATAAGAGAGAGAGCTATAGAATTTCAGTGTGGCGATCGAAAGTTCAGTTCCCCCAACACTTGCTGTCTCTCTCACACACTCACACTCTCACTCCCTCTCTCACAATCTCTCTCTCTCTCTCTCCCTCTCGCGCCTATTGAACTTCTAGCGTGCAACAGATTGCAACACCATCGCTTATCTCTCGTTGGGGTATGGGGCGTGGGAGTGCGGGTCTGGGGGGAGGTACTACGCACTGATAGTGTTCTATGCCATTCCATTCCGTTTCGTTTCGCTCCCCCATCTTCCCACTTCATGCTTCATTTTGACCCATTTTAAGTTTATTTCTTTTTCGAAGCGAACGATCAGCGACGAGATAATTAGCCGGCGAGCTGACGCCCCCCTGCCCCGTCCACCCCGTCTCCCTGCTCCTCTCTCTCTCTCTCTCTCTCTCCCTCTCTCTCTCTTAACCAGTTTTATTATATCTTCTGCTTCTTGTACTTCTTCGTCGCGCTGTGGGGAAGTAAATGCAAATTTTGTTTTGAGAAAAAGAAACCGCAAAACACAAAGGAAAAACATTGAAAACTTCCGCAAATTTGAGCGTAGATCGTGGCCAATAAATATTAACATATAATGCGATTGTGATACCCCCTTACCCCCTAGCTGCCCCTATATATTATTCACAATGAGTAGGCCATAAAGAGCGCACTTACTTATGACGACTGAACTGATAACGAAAACAACTTCAGTCGATACTCCCTCTCTCCCTCCCTCCCTCTCTCCCTCTCTCTCTCTTGTCTTGTTGATCATTTATCATTAAGTGATCATTGTAAACGATGCATGTAAACAATGCCCCCCCCACCCGTTGCAGAGCATTCAAAACAGTTATTCGAGCATCGAAATCGAAATCGAAATTGAAAATTCTAAACGGCAAATCAAGTTTGACAAGTCCGACACCCATGCGAAGTGATTAAGATTCGACAACGACAAAGTCACGGCCATGGGAATCTACAGCTACTATCAGCATATTTTAGTTTCACTACTACAACGACAACAACAACAGCAACAACAACAACGATACGACAATATTTTGGCCAAGAAAAAAGCGTGACTCGCTTGAGAAAGCGCAAATTTGTTGCCATATTTTCTAATGGGCTTTTCTTATGGGCTTATCTTGATCTAAAGAAAGACAGTTGATCTTCCAAGCTTATTAGAATTTTGCTTTTTAGATTAAATGATCGCAGATCATCTCAGTGTATTTTAAACTTAGTCTCTTTCTCTCATTATGAATGGCCATCGATATTTTGTTTATTCGATTTCCGTATTTATTAACATACAGGGTATCTGCAAGTCTATGATACATTCTTACAGCGCAAATTTGTTGCCATATTTTCTTATGGGCTTTTCTAGCATAAATTTTGATCTATATGATGATCATCCAAGCTTGTAAGAATTCTGAGTTTAGATTGAATGATCGCAGATTATCTCTGGATATTGCACACTTTAGAGTTTGCTTCTCTCTCTTTCTCTCATTATGAATGGCCATCGATGTTTTGTTTATTCAATTTCCGTATGCAGAAGAATTCGAATGGGTATCTGATAGTCTATGCCAGCAAGTCTAACAGCACAAATTGGTTGTTTAATATTCCCTTATGGACAATTTAACATATTTGTTGATGTAAAGAAAGGAAGTTGATCTAATCTAGTTTTGATTATAGATTGAATGATCGCAGATTATCTTAATGTATTTTACACTTCAGCAAAATTATACATATATTATATTATATAATATTATACACTTCAGCAAATTAAGTTGTTCTTAGTCCTCTTAGTCCTCTACTCCCTCATTTATTATGAATGATCTTTGTCTATATAGTTTTCTACGTTTGTTTATTTCGATTTCCGTTTATTATAAGTAAATTTTTGTCATGGAAGAATTGTGTATCAGGTTACAGGGTATCTGCAAGTAGCATACTTAGTTATGTAGAAAATCTCTTCTCAAATTTTTGTAATTATGGACAATGAGATACCCAGTATACCTAGTCTAAAAAGACGTAGAATCTTACGCTTATTTATTCCAAAAACATCTGGCAAACGTGATTCACATGGCAAGGTTTACTACGGCGGTTATATACCCTGTATTTTTATGTAGCAGCCAAGTACATTTCAATTTTATACGATTTTGCAAGTGAATTAAAAGTATATCGTCAGTACAACAAGATTTAAATACATCAAATTCGTTATATATATATGTTTTCGGCTGTTTTATATATTGACAATACATATATACGAGGTGTGAGTTCAAAATTCGCGATACTTTTTGAACACACCTCGTATTCCTGGGACTGCAATTAATGCAGGAGAAAGAGTCTGTGAGATTATGGAATTTCTAACCTTTTCTTGAATAGGGCTGAGCTTAAGGCAGAATACTCATTGAAATCTGGGAATCTGGGAATCTGAAGTCTGGGAATCTATTGGGAATCTGCTTAGTAGGCCAGGTAGAGTTTCCTTCTCTTAATAAAATTGCAAGACAGTCGGGAAGCACGAGAACTGTTCAGTCTCTCTCTAGAAATCAATCAGAATAAACTGAGACATTTTAAGGAATTTTAAATGCAATTTGAGAAACATTTTGGGGTATCTTCAAGCGTATTTCGAGAGTAACATGTACGTTTCTTTGTTTGTTATCTGTTTGCTTCGCAGGAATTATGACACTGAGCCGTGGCCCGTACAGCGAGCTCGATAAAATGAGCCTTTTTCAAGACCTCAAACTCAAGCGGCGCAAAATAGATTCAAGATGCAGCAGTGACGGCGAATCCATAGCAGACACCTCCACCTCGTCGCCGGATCTATTGGCGCCGATGTCGCCCAAGCTGTGCGACAGCGGGACGGCGACGTCGCTGCCGATGCCGTTGCCGTTGCCATTGACGGCGCTGCCAACGTTGCCGTCGCTGCCATCGGTGACGGTGACGGTGACAACAGCAGCATCCACATCGGCAGCAGCAGCAGCTGCTGTATCCACATCAACGTCAGCAACATCATCATCAGCAGCAGCAGCAGCGGCAGCAACATCGTCATCACCAGCAGCAGCAGCAGCGGCGGCAGCATCGATACCGTCGTCATCCTGCTCAAGCAGCACCATCACCATCACGGCAACAGCAACAGCGAAGGCAACAACAACAAGTGGCACAGCCAAGCATCAGCAGCAGCAACAGCAGCAGCAGCAACATCATCAGCATCATCAACAACATCATCAACAGACTGAAATTCACTCATCGAGCAGCGCAGTGACTGCGGCTGCCGCCTCGTCGGTCATGTCGCCGCCGCCCTCCGATCTGACGCGCGCCTCCTGCACTCCCCCCATGGCCCTGGACACGGGTGTTGCTGGTGGCAGCGGCACTGCTGCCGGCGCAGTTGCAGGCGGAGGAGGCGAGGCGTTGTCCCTGACGCTCAACTCGCGTGGCACACCAACGCCGCCGCACAACAATGGCGGCGCCTCCAGCTCGAGCAATGGCAGCAGTCGCGCCTCGCCCGACTCGCTCGAGGAGAAGCCCTCGACGACAACGGGCAGGAGCAGCGGCACGCCCACCAATGGCCTCCTGCTGGCCACCAGCAGCAGCAGCAGCACCACCAGCAGCAGCAGCAGCAGCAATGCCAGCAACAGCAGTGCCAAGATCAACAGCAGCAGCAGCAGCAGTGGCAACAACAACAACAGCAGCAGTGTTGGTGGTGGTGGCACTGGCAGCAATTTGAGCGTAATACGCTCCGTCAAGGAGGAGCGCATATTGGCCTCGCCCACCAAAATGCTCGCCTACCATCAGCAACAGCAGCAGCAGCAACAGCAGCAGCAACGCGAGCGCGAGCAACGCGAGAGGGAAAGGGAAAGGGAACGCGAGAGGGAGCGGGAGCGGGAACGGGAGCAGTCACTGAAGGCGGCAGCCAGCCAGGGACATGTCACAGTGCTGGTGACGCCGTCGCGTATCAAGGCTGAGCCACCGCCGCCCGCCTCGCCCACATCCTCAACCACGCAGCGCGAGCGGGAAAGGGAACGAGAGCGAGAGCGGGACAGAGACAGGGAAAGAGAGCGGGAGCGGGAGCGAGAGAGGGAACGTGAACGTGAACGTGAACGAGAGCGGGAACGTGAGCAGTCTCTGGGCTCCAGTTCCAGTTCGATCAGCTCCTCCCAGCAGCACATCAGTCGCGCCAGTCCGCCCTCCCCCATGGCTCAGCATCATGGCCACGCCTACGGCCATCCGCACGCCCATCTGTCGGGGCACGGCCATGCACATGGGCACGGCCACAGCCTGACGCCGTCGGCCATCGTGCAGACGCATCACCTGCACCAGCAGCTGACGCAGCCGCTGACGCTGCGCAAGAACAGTCCGCCGCAGGATCTGCAACTGCCGCCGCTGTCGATGCAGTCGATGCAGCAGCTTACCCAGCAGCAGCTGCATCTGCATCATCTGCTTGGCCAGCAGCAGCAGCAGCAACAGCAGCAACAGTCGCCGCAGCACTTGCAGCAACATTCGCCGCATTCGTTGATCCGCATTAAGAAGGAGCCAACTTCAAGTGGAGGCGGCGGCGGCGGCGTTGCTGGACAAGCCCAGCGGCATCTCTCGCCGCATCATCATCAGCACCAGCAACATCAACAGCAGCAGCAACAACAACAGCAGCAACACCAGCAGCAGCAACAGCAACAACAACAGCAGCAGCAACACCAGCAGCAGCAGCAACAGTCGCTGATGCACTCGGCCTCGCTGCAATCGCTGCGTCATCCCAGCCGTGATGCTGCCATATTGTTTCGCGTGAAGAGCGAAGTGCAGCAGCAGGTGGCGGTGGCTGCAGCTGCTGCCCCCTCGGGGCTGCCGCATCTGATGCAGCCAACGGCGGCGGCGGCAGCAGCTGCTGCTGCGGCTGCACAGCGCATGGTCTGCTTCAGCAATGCCCGCATCAATGGCGTCAAGCCGGAGGTGATCGGGGGCCCGCTCTGCCCCTCGCCGCATCCCTCCTCCTCCTCGTCGTCGTCGCAGCTGTCGCCGCAGACGCCCTCGCAGACGCCGCCGCGTGGCACGCCCACTGTCATCATGGGCGAGAGCTGTGGCGTCCGCACCATGGTCTGGGGCTATGAGCCACCACCACCTTCGGCGGGTCAACAGCAGCAACAGCAGCAGCAGCAGCAGCAGCAACAGCAGCAGCAACAGCAGCAACACCAGCAGCAACAGCAACACCAGCAACAACAACAACAGCAGCAGCAGCAGCAGCAACATTGCCTGCAAACTGCCTCATCCCCCTCGACAGGATCCATCACGCCCACCCACACGCCAGGACCACCAGTGGGAGCCGGCGGCGGTGGGCCGCAGAACAACGAGGAGGCCGCTCAGCTGCTGCTCTCCCTGGGCCAGACACGCATCCAGGACATGCGACCGCGTCCACATCAGTTCCGCACACCGCACGCCCTCAACATGGAGCGTCTCTGGGCGGGCGACTACTCGCAGCTGCCGCCGGGACAGTTGCAGGCACTCAATCTCAGTGCCCAGCAGCAGTGGGGCAGCTCCAATTCCAACTCCAGCGGCAGCGGCAGATCCCTTGAGGCGCCGCACGAGCCAACGGACGAGGACGATCAGCCGCTCGTCTGCATGATCTGCGAGGACAAAGCCACCGGGCTGCACTACGGCATCATCACCTGCGAGGGGTAAGTGCAGTCGAGATTGCTCCAAGCTCAATCTACAATTCTCCCTCTCTCTCTCTCCCTCCCTCTCTCTATCTGTCTCCTTTAGCTGCAAGGGCTTCTTCAAGCGGACCGTGCAGAACCGACGCGTCTACACGTGCGTGGCCGACGGCACCTGCGAGATAACCAAAGCACAGCGCAACCGTTGTCAGTATTGTCGATTTAAGAAATGCATTGAGCAGGGCATGGTGCTGCAAGGTCAGTATATGAAGCTAAAGACACTACTACGAGTATATATTGTAGATCATACAATACAACGCACGAGGTGTGTTCAAAAAGTATCGCGAATTTTCGCGGGTTACGTATAGAAGTTGCTGAGGATGTCGGTATATCGCTTGGCTCGTGCCATGCAATTTTTTATATCGTTTTGGGCATGAGACGTGTGTCAGCGAAGTAAGTTCCAAAATTGCTAAATTTAAATTGCTAAAAAATCGAAATTCAATTATACGTAACCCGCGAAAATTCTAAATTCGCGATACTTTTTGAACACACCTCGTATGCATCAGTTATGCATTCATCATTATATCTAAAGCACAGTTACAAAGTGCAACGTTTAAGAGCGATAGTTCATGTGATAGCTATAATACGTAGATATAATTCAGAGCAGATCATATAAACTATCCAAAGTATCTAAACTACATCTAAAGCAAAGATACAAAGGTTTCCAAGTTGTAGACTCAGTTTAAGAGCGATAGCTTCGATAAATAGGAATAATTCAGTTCAGATCAAGTAAACTAACCAAAGTAAAGACATTTATGAAGTTGCTCAAAGACATACACTAGTATCTATCGATACTTCCTACGATAATTGGTAGTTATGATTCAAATGAGGTTCATGCAAGGTTTCCTGTCATCGTAGGTGACACTTATATATACTCCAGATCTGATTATACTCCAGATCTGATTATTTATATATAATCCAGATCAGATTATCGAAACTATTCAAAATAAAGCAAATAGACATTTTTAATCGATATGAATCGATAAATTAGATAATTCTTACGATATTTTCTACAATTACGATATAAAGTAATAATCCAGTTTAGTACAAACTTTTATGAGATTCCTGCAAGGTTTGAATATTATCCATTTGCTGCGAAATCTTTTTTGACATGCCTACAGATCTAACTGTGAAATATTATAATCTGATTTGAATGAAACTCAAACAATATATAGATATAAAGGTATACTCTTACTAGGTATACTCCTACAAGGCCATATTTCTATTATACTTGAAGTAGCTATCAAGTATAATAGAAATATGGCCTTGGCTTAGCTGCAATATCTAGAAAAATATGAAGTTTTTAAATAAGAGTTAGTTACATTTATATTGTTACATTCTAAAAAGAAAATAGATCGAGTTCAGTTGAAATATCTAGATTATTCTTCAGTTTCTTTTGAAAAACTCAAATACCTTTTATAAAAAATAGGAGTTCAGCTGTTTATGCGAATCAAGAAGATATATAATGTATAGCTAGCAAATATCGATAGTATAGATAGCAATCGATAGCTTGGGAAACATGAATGAACTTCAGTGGCAGAGTACAATCATTCGCATGTTTTGCTACAGGCTACAGACTATAGGTTGCATGGTGTTACATTAATTCAGAGACTCAGTGTGTTGCTTGGTGTTACATTAATTCAGAGACTCAGTGTGCATGGCTAATCTCTATATTATATATTTCTCTGATCCCTGCCAGCCGTGCGGGAGGATCGCATGCCGGGCGGACGTAACAGCGGCGCCGTCTACAATCTATACAAGGTCAAGTACAAAAAGCACAAGAAGACCAACCAGAAGCAGCAACAGCAACAGCAGCAGCAGCAGCAACAGCAGCAACAACAGCAGCAGCAGCAGCAACAGTTGCTGTCGCCCATTCACCATCATCATGGTGGCCATCCGGCTCAGCTGTCGCCTCATCATCTGCTCTCGCCGCAGCAGCAACAGTTGGCGGCAGCCGTTGCAGCCGCAGCACAGCACCAACATCAGCAATCCAAGTTGCTGGCGGGTCATGCTGGCGCTGGCGATATGAAGCCAATGTTCTTGGGGCCGGTGCTGAAGGCGGAGCATTTACAGCCGCCGCCCATGCACAGTCCGGCCCAGCAGCAGCAGCATCAGCAGCAGCAGCAACAGCAACAACAGCAGCAGCAGCAACAGCAGCAGCAACAACAATCGTCACCGCATCTGTCGCTCTCCTCCCCGCATCAGGTGTCGCAGCCGCAGCAGAGTGCCAGCCAGCAACAGCAGCAGCAGCAACAGCACCACAATCATCATCAGCAACAGCAGCAACAGCAGCAGCAGCAGCAGGCATCGTTGCCGGCGCATTTGATGAACGGCACCATACTGAAGACTGCCCTGACCAATCCCAGCGAGATCGTGCATCTGCGGCATCGTCTCGACTCGGCGGTCAGCTCATCGAAGGATCGCCAGATCTCGTACGAGCACGCGCTCTCCATGATCCAGACGCTGATCGACTGCGATGCCATGGAGGACATTGCGACGTTGCCGCACTTCAGCGAGTTCCTCGAGGACAAGTCCGAGATCAGCGAGAAGCTCTGCAACATTGGCGACTCCATTGTGCACAAGCTGGTCTCGTGGACCAAGAAGTTGCCCTTCTATCTGGAGATACCCGTCGAGATACACACCAAGCTGCTCACCGACAAGTGGCACGAGATACTGATCCTCACCACGGCCGCCTACCAGGCGCTGCACGGCAAGCGATCCTCGGCCTCGACAGCAACGAGTCCTGGTGCCACCGGTGGCAATGCATCGAATAATCATGGCAGCAATCGTCACGGCTCCCCAGCACCAACATCGACGCCCACAGCAACACAGCTGCCACAATTGCCGCTGCACAAGGATGATCCCGAGTTCGTCAGCGAGGTCAACTCGCATCTGAGCACGCTGCAGACCTGCCTCACCACACTGATGGGCCAGCCCATTGCCATGGAGCAGCTGAAGCTGGACGTGGGCCACATGGTCGACAAGATGACGCAGATCACCATCATGTTCCGGCGCATCAAGCTCAAGATGGAGGAATATGTCTGCCTCAAGGTCTACATATTGCTGAACAAAGGTACGTCCCGAGGAGTTCTCTCCACGCTCTGCCACGTTGCCCATTCATGCCAATTCATGTTCCGTTTACCCTCCAGCAGAAGTGGAACTGGAGAGCATACAGGAGCGTTACATTCAAGTGCTGCGCTCCTATCTGCAGAGCTCCTCGCCCCAGAATCCCCAGGCGCGGCTCAGTGAGCTGCTCTCCCACATACCCGAGGTAAGTAAAGGCAACTTCGACTCCTGTCCTGCACTCCTGCATCTCTCTCTCTCTCTCCCTCTCTCTGTGGCAGATCCAAGCTGCAGCCAGTTTGCTGCTCGAGAGCAAAATGTTCTACGTGCCCTTCGTGCTCAACTCGGCGAGCATAAGGTAGCAAATGCTTGAGCACGGCCTGCTGCCTACCACCAATCATCAGCCGGCGCAGGAGCAACACTCCCTCACGACGACGACGACGACGACGAAGACGATGGCAGCATCAGCAACAGCTACAGCAACAGCAACAGCTACAGCAACAACAACAGCAACGCAGCGACGCAGACTGAGGCCGCAGCAGTTGCAGCTGCAGACGCGCACGCGAACGCAGGCGCAGGCGCAGGTTGCGCTGCTGCTGGATTTGCCCAAAATCAAAATCGAAATCGGCGCAACTGAGCAACTGAAACAGCAACAACATCAGCAGCAGCAACAGCAACAGTCGCTGCTTATGGCATTGCCCACGTCGACGCCCTCCTCGTCCATACTGAAGACTTCGCTGCTGAGCGGCGCGGCAGCAACTCTGGCCACACTCACCGCGGCAGCAGATCAAATAGCGCGCAACTCTGCAGCAATCGAGGCGACAGCGACAGCGACACACAGCAGCAGCAGCAGCAGCAACAGCTTAGAAGAGAGCAAAAGACTTGAACATCAACAGCAGCAACAACAGCAGCAACAGCAGCAGCAGCAACAAAAATATACATCAATTCTACAAACGGCCTTAATGTCACAACGTCCAATGGTTGCTGCCACCACACCAACATCAGCAACATCATCTAGCACCAGCACACCATCAGCAACAACAACATCATCATCTACTACAGCAGCAGCAGCAGCAACAACGAGAACAACAACGACAATGACAACAGCAGCAACAACAACACCGCCGCCAGCACATGTGCTCAAAACGGCGGTGACATTGGCCAGCCTAAGTGAGATTGCAACTGCAAGACAGCAGCAGCAACAGCAGCTGCTGGCATTGCAACAACAGCAGCAACATAAACTGCCCAGAAGGATTATTAATTTGATCAGCAACACTGCCACAGGCCAAGGAGGAGCAATAACAATCACTGCCAAACCAATGATAAAGCGCAACAGCAGCAACAGCAACAGCAACTGCCACAGCAGCAACAGCAACAGTAGCAACAGTCAAAGTCAGAGCCAGAATCAAAGCCACACGGCAAATGGTAAGCAGAAATATTTGTGACAGCTGCAACTGCAACTGCAACTAATTTAGCATACCAATTGGCAGCAACAGCAACAGCAACATCAGCAGCGGGAGCAGCACGAATTATAACGACTGCAACGGCAGCAACATCAACAGAAACAACACTGCCCAACGGCAATGGAGTCGGAGCAGCAGCAGCAACAGCAACAACAGCCAGCACTGCCACAATACACACACAGACAGATGAACTGTTGCTGGCAACGTCAGGGCGTGCGCAGAGCAACATGTCGCTAACAATGCGCCCAGCAATGCAACAATGGACTGCCGTGTCGACAACAACGACACAAACACAAACACAGCCACAACAACAACAACATAAGCAAAAGAAACTGCCCCAACAACAACAACAAGGCACACCAACAACAACATCCACAGTACCACACAACAACACCAGCAACAACACCCATACCAACACCAGCAACAACAACAACAACAACAACAATAATATTAATAATAATAATAATAGTAATTATAATAATAATATAAACAATTATATTACCGCCGCCGCCGCCGCCGCTGCTACGCCCATGCGCCCGCCCACGCGCACGCCCGTGACCTCAGCTTCTGTTACTGTAGTTGTGTTCAAAACAATGTTACCTGATGACTGAATTATTTTAGAATCGTACACCTAATGCATGTTTTATTATCATTATTATCGATTACCGATTACCGATTACCATGTACCGACTACCAACTATCAGCTATCATTTATCAATTATCGATTATTACTACATGCATAATATATAGAGCCCACATCTATATGCAATGTCTGTCTATTGTACTATGTATTTGTGTATTCTACCTAGTTTCGCCTACTTGTTGCAGATCGATCGTATAAGCCTAACCTAACCTAGCCTAACCTAACCTAACCTAACTTAAAGTAATCGAGAGCATCGCTCCCTGTACTATACAAATATACTTTCGTACCCTCGCCCGTGCACTGCCCTCACCGGACCTGAGCCTGAACCCGAGCCAATCCCCACAGAAGTGACCCCCTCCCGTGCCACGCCCTACTCCCCACAACACGTACACAAGACTGCAGAGAAAGAGAATGGAATGGAATGGAATGGAATGAAGTGAAATGGAACGGATTGGTTCGGTTCGGTTCGGTTCGGTTTTAGAACTGGTTTCTATGGTTTAATGGCATTACGAAAGTGTGTTTATCTTTTAACTAAATAAATTATGCTTTTAAAATATTATTTAAATATATACACACACACATACACAACTCACACACAACACACACACACACGATTACATTTTATTATAAATAACAAATTCTTTTTTTTTCTTGTAATTGTTGTGTGTGCAAATTTTAAAAAGAACAAAGATAAAGAAAAAGAACCTAAGTTAAGTGTTAAAATGTATCCATGCAAGATCGGAAATCGGATGAGTTAGGATCATGTATTGGAGAATGAGAAAGAGAGAAAGTAGAGCCACACACAGACACACACTCACACATACATACATATACACACACTCTCACACAGCTATAGAAATGCATTGTTGCAAAGTGTTTTTTTTTATATATTTACAAATAAAAAATGATATATATATATACATATATAAAAACTATATACTATATTGTATATAAATATGATATACACACAAACACAGATCTGAATAGAATACACATACATGCTTGTATGCATATACTGTCTATAGCGAAGCAAAGAAAATCAACCACATCAAGTATATATGGCCCCCGTATATTTCTCTACATATATACTATATATATATACACATACATATATATACTGCATATGCATATACATGTGTATATAGTACATGCATTATATACATTATATAGCGAGTGTAGTCGTATTTAGCTAGTTTTTACTGTATTCGTTTTAAGTACTCTTTGTAGAGAAATTCGCGAGGCATTTGCTTCAAGCACACACACACACTCACACACACACACTGATGAACACGAACATGGGCTGCAGGCTGCGTAGTGCAGTGGCGTAACGGGTGAAAAAGAAAGAACGAGGGGAGACTGGTTAAGGGGTTGGGGTGGTGCATTTATCGATAGCCGATAAAGCAAAGCAAATCGATGGAAATTCTACTTTAAATTATTACAATGGCATATTATGTAATATTAGTTTAATGAACTATTTACACACACTCTCACACACATACACTGCCACACACACACACCACCACTGCCACACACACACATGTTATATCGATAAGTGCATATATGAATGAATGTATCTGTATATGTGCATAGATGTTTTGCATATACTCGTACTCTATAGAAACTGTAACACTATATTTAATACCCGTTGGCTCATAATGAAACCGATCACTCACACACACACAGAATCACACACTCGCGACACCTACACAGCCCCATATCCACACACACACACACTCACAGACACACCCCTAAGCATAAGAATAAATACGCATAATATGAAATATGCATACAAGGTCTACATCTGTTTGTATGTATGTGTATACACCTAAACCTAACTAGAGTTATTCATTTATATAAATATGTTTTTTTTTTCTATTATTATGATTATTCTACGATATAGGTACATATATTTATGTACATATATATGCCTATTTACATATACATACTAAATATAATTACGCATAGAACATACAAATTATTATATATATACGATATACGATATATATACAACAACACGTGTATATGTATGTATATATACACGCATATATGTATATGTATACATTTTTTTTACCACGATAGCGTTGTCGTCGTTACCCTAACGCCTAATTGGGCCAAAAATCGATGCCGATTGTTATCGATATCGATGTCGCACTACCATTTATTGTAAATGTATTAATTTTGTTGATTTTTTTGCTGTCTGTATACATTTTTTTTAACAACATTTTTAATAAATGTAATTCTTAAATATTTTTATTTTATTTACCAATCCCCAACGTTTTTACCTTCGAAACTTCACCGTACCGACCTTTTTCCCAACAGCAACAGCTAAAATTGCAGACGATCGCGTCGATCGTCACGATCCTGGAGAAGTTTCAAAGATTAGTACGAAATTGTTGCATGCTTTTGAGGGCCATCACAACGAAAATAATTATCGATTCAGTTTCGATACATTTCTGAACATAATCAAGCTGAATTCCCAAGCAATCTGATCGATATCGACAAATTCTGTAGAAGCTGAATTGAAAAAGATCACCCGATATGCTGACTAAACAGGAGAAAATAAGTTATCGAAGATTACATCATAATTATATTTCTACAAACTATTTAGTTCGGAAATCCTCAACAAATTATTGAAGCCATAAGATCATCCTATTTTGCCTCGCTTGGCTAAGCGAATGCTGTACAAAGTTGATAATTCTTCAATTAGCCTGTTCTTAGGAGATTCACCGAGAAGACTAAGCCACAATGGAAATTATGTTATCGAAATTCGACTTCTTTGTTATTCATTAGCATAAATATTCTTTAACAAGTTTGTTTCTAGAGTTATATGAGTCGTCAAGGGAGAGGAAGAGAAAGATGTTAGAGATATGTACTGTACATACGTATAATGTATAGGAAACTTAAGCAGAGAACCCTTCATTAGAGCCCAATCCAGTTCAGAACACGAGTGCCCGATTCGAAACATTTGCGCTCCCCCTTATACACATACACACACCCAGACACGCATACACACACACGTATACATAACGAAACGAAAGAAAGAAGGAAGGAAATGAAATGAAGTTAAGAGATATGCGTAATCTATGTAGCAAAGTATATGCGAAAGTTTAAAGCAAAGTCTGACATGAAATTGCCTTCAATTATTTTCAAGATTTTCAATAGTGTGTTTTTTTTGACAGCATTATAACTAATATTTAACGTACGTATAGAGAACGCAACATAAATTACACATACACATAAGTGCATAAGAATACATACAGATTTACATGCGTATGTATCTATTTATGAATGTATGAATGTATCGATGTAAATGCCAGAGTGCATTACGATTAAAACGAGAACAAAAAATACATAAAAAAGAAAAAAAAACAAACAAAAAATAAGAAAAGAAAAGAAAAAGAAAAACGAATTACGAAATGATATAATACTAGTCTAGCATCTTTTGTAAGGCATAACGGAAACATGCATCTGAATACGAAATATGTATGAAAAAGAAAGGAAAAAGTAAAACCAAAGTAGAGAAAAGAAATGAGAAGAACACTGTGGAGAGAAGATGATAAAAAACGATACGGATACCATATTTTTGCACTGCGTGTTATCAAATAAGTGTTAGGCATTAAAATTGTAACTGTATCGCATTGCATTCGAGCTAGAAATGCCTGCCCCAGATAAGGACAAACCCTCTCTCTGATTATAGCTTAGCGACCCAGTTATCCACACTCACACAGACACACACGCACACGTACACCATACACGCCATAGACAAGATACGAGATATGGCAAAGAGGAAGTTGCACCAACCAGATCCAATCTCGAACTCACAAAGATTCACTTCCCCAGAAGAGCAAAGATCATATTGCATTATCAACGATATCTCGTCGGTTCGTTCGCATCTTTATATTTGTAAATAACGAATAGCGAGTGACGAGTGGTGAGTGGGGCAAGAGAAACGAGTGAAGCAAGACACTACTTTGGCACCGCATCTATCGGTTAGTTAGCTAATTTCACAAACACTTAAGAGTCCTCTCCATGACCCTCTCACAAACCAAAGTAGTACACACTCATACACACAAACACGGAGCCTTATAAGGCACTCGCAATCATTGATATAGGATATTCCATATATACAGAACTCTGTTCGAATGCTCAACCCAAATACTTGCTTGCATTATATTGCATATACCATATAGAGAAGTCGGGCTCGATCGCCCGGAAATAGTAATCGCCCTTTAATATCGTGTAATGTGAATGCCAGTTGCGAGGGGAGTAACAACTTTTTATGGTGCTTAACTCGATCTTGAGAACAAATCCCTTAATCAAGTAATGTATGAACTTACATAATCGATAATCGATAAACCTAAAACTCAAACAATGGGACTGATGCAATAAAAGCTAATGAAACATACAATGTATATTCGTATATTCGAGATAATATCTGGCATTATTTCAACCACAACAACAACATCACAAGAACACTCAGCTAAATCAACGGTAAAAATTAAGAAGAATGAAAGCTAATTAAAAACAAAATACAATATAAAAAAACAAAATGAAAATGAAAACGATAAGATAGATCCTTCCATACGTTAAAGAGTAAACGTCGTCCTGTGCTACTCGAGGCGGAGACAGACGTTCAGGGAGCTAACAGCGGGAATGAAATGCCATTGTTACTCTTGATAAATTTTTTGTGTATACCCAATTAGTGAAAAGGAACAACCATATATAGTATATAAATACTGTTTTTTGTCGTGGACTCATGTCGTGGATTCTACCTATGCTATACGAGCCTTTTATAAGTATACAACACACACACACACACGCATGTATGGCTTTTGTTTATGCATTTTTTGTAACTTCAAGTTTTTTCTTTTTTTTTTGAATTTGATATAAATGTTACTTGATGGATTAGTGAGCGTTTGATAGTGAAAAAGAAAACCAAATATAATTTAACATTGATGTAATTACCATGAACGAAACGATAACCAAATAAAAAATGTTAGCAAATAAAGGATAAATTGAGAAAATAAATGAAAAGAAATTAAGATAATTGAAGGACAGATGATAAATGAAAAGCGATGATGAAACGAACTATGCCCATAACTGAGCATTTTAAAGCACGATTCGAGATCAGATCACACACATAAATCAAATAAATTACACATGTATTAAAATAATAATATAAATTAATGAAATGAAATGTATTTACGAATAAAGTTAATATTATCACATGAAATGTGTACAACATTTGAGCTCATTTCTAGATGGTCTACTAAAAATATGGGAATGTCTTTATTTTATTTCAACGATTCAACTATAAACTGCGGTTCCATTACGATATTAAACTCTTTCTTCTTCCCCACATTGGCGCTAGCATCGATAACGAAGTCCCTGCAAAAGGTTAGATTATACATATAAGTAAAGAGTGTCCTCCGTCGGAACTACTATCAATACATACTCTTCATTGGCCAGTGTCACGTTGATGCGATCCGTGGAGACTCGAGTGGGACGGATGGCACCAAAGAAGTCTGTTATGGGCACCTTGTGTGGGTCACGGCGATAGAGATCCTTGCGCACACCCACAGTGGATATGCAGACACGCTTCGGGCAAACTTGCAGCTGTTGAAGAATAGATATAATATGAGTAACTGGGAAGTGAAAGCTAATTTCGTTATGCTTACAAATTCGCCAATTGTACGCTTGCTGAACGGTTGCACCTTCTCAAGAAACTCCAGCGCGTAGTAGGTATAACGATCGATCATGTAGACGCCAATCGAGGGATCAACATGATGCTGAAGCATAGAAGAAGTCCATTCAAGTATATATGTTTATACCATACATGTAGGGCTGCACTTACGGATAAGGAATCCTCACCAACCAGACTGCTGGCGACGGCCAACACATTGGGTGAGGTGAACTTTTCATAGAGGGACGCCGCCTGACAAGTGTCCACCATAAAGAAGAGCTCGTTGTACCTAAAACAAAACGCAAATTTTTACAGGATCAATCGAAAATGTTTTCATTTTCCCCTTGCTTACCGTTTCTTTTCCCACATCTGCTGTATGCCATCAGCCAATTCCTGACTCGTTATCTCTTCGGAATCCTGAAATTTCAAGAAGCCATCACCACCATGACCGGTTAAATAGATGAGCACGTTGCTGCCGGCGTCTGAGAGCAGTTTCTTAGAACGCGCCGTGCCGTTTTGGGTGCGACCCGTCAGCAAGCGAACAAAGTTCTCCACTGTCACCTCATAGCCACGATAATCGACCTCCACATCATCGCCGTAGACATTGATATGCTGATTGGCGTTGTTATAGACCTGTCCTGGCCGCGGATTTCGAGCATTGCACGCCATGTCGTCGGCAATCATTAATATGATCTGAGAGTCGGGGATTCCCAGACGCTTCACAGACCGATAGATCGACAATACATTGGCCACATGACGATAATTGAACCAGAAACGAGATGCATCCACCAGCACCGCCCAATTGTTGGTATGTGTTGAGCGTTGAGTGGCGTCCACATAGCCCTGTGGCAACATTGACGTCTCCTACAACAAGAAGCGCATAAGCATTTACCCTTTATATTGTTCTTTATCACTTACATGTTGAGCCGCGCATTTAAAAATAAATGCAAACAGCAAAAGCAGCCCCTTAAGCAGCATTTCAATTTTTGTTCTGATTCTAAATAAATATTTTCGTTTGTGCTTGTGCCGGTGTTGTCCCAGCCCTGTTCCTGCACACAGAGCTGCCAGCTGTTTGCCGATAAACAGCTGTGAGGGCTGCCAGCCGGCAGGGTGGCAACGCTCTATGTGCAAACTAATCTTGTTAATTATGCGTAATTTTGAACAGCTATTTCAACATAAAAACTGCCCTTTATGTATAATTTCTGCCTTGAAACATAAAGGTCGATTTGGGAACTATTAGAAAGTATGGAGAAATCTGATCATAATCGTTTCGAATGTATCTAAAAATGCAATTGAAAAAGTGATAATGGCGCTCTGAAACAATCCAATATGGCGTATAAATGACGCTGGCATGACGGACGAACGAACAGGCGAAAAGAGAAGCAAAGAAAAAGAGAAGAACAAAAGCATACGTCAGCCGACAGAGGTTTGCACACAAACATAAATAGTTAGGCACATGCATATTACATAGAGCCCCATGTAAACGTATGAATATTAATTGTAATTGTGTGCACACTCACACACACATATGAATAGATGTATGTATATACATATATAGATTTGTTCGTATGCATGTGTGTGCAAGTGTACGAAATACAAAGATATTCGACTTTTCCCGTCTCGAAGCTAAAGAAAATGAGCCAACAACAAACCCAAAGAAAACTCTTCGAATTCGCCGCAAACATCTCGCAATCGCGATCACTGGCTCTCTCTCTCTCTCTCTCTCTCTCTTTCGCTCTCTCTCCCTATCGCTCTCTTGTGTTCTTAACGATTCTCCCTCTTTGATTCACGTGGGTTTTCACACACATGCATGTGAGCACGCACGTACATACATATGTATATATGCATGTGTGTGTGGATGTATTGGATGCATGCCCATGGGTTTGGTCTCTCTTAGTCTGTTGGGGCGAATGTTGTATGTTTTTCACCATTTCGCATGAGCTTAAGCTTTGCCGGAAGTTTTCTTTTCATTTTTCATCCGTTTATTGTTGTACATTATGCCTGTCCACTGATATTCGCTTTGCACATACATACGTATGTATGTATGTATGTATATTGTATATCGCCGCTTCTACTTTACCTTGAGATTCATGGCTGATAGCTGCGTGGTGTTTGTCGGCCATTGCGTTTTCCCATTCGTATTGCCTTTGGCGCTTTCGTACGTCTGTATGTATGTACGCATGTACGTATGTATGTACATTGTGTATTTCTGTGTAGTTACACGCATACAATGCTTGCGTACATAAATATGGCTGCCACAGACCGCACAGTTTCTAAATGGCATTGCATACTGTATGCATCCATGCATGTATGTATGTATGTACATATGTTTGTAGATATGTGTGTCTACATAGGCATGTTTTTACATAAAGGTGAAATTAATCGAGTGGGCGTCAGGCTAAAAAGCCTGCAGAAATAAATTTAATGACTACTTTTTCCACCTCAATGTACTAGTATTGTGTGTGTGAGTGTGTGTGTGTGTGTGTGTGCGTCTAGATGACGTTGCTGCATTTTGCTGGCTGACTTTGAGTTCAGATCGCAATTTACATAACAGCAACAGGAGGAGGAAGAAGAGAAAGCGTAGAAGAAAGTGGAGGACAAGGAGCAGTGTTCATTCACGATTGTTCATTCTTGATTTGTCAATCCTTGCAGAACATTGTTTGACCTTGTCTTATATGAACTTTACTTTTGTTTAAAATATTTAGTATAAGTAGAGTGTGCATCTAAAAAGTAGGCAGCAGGAAGGGAAGAATCATCACAGTGTCCTAGATTCGACAATCCTTTTGACCTTGACCCACTTGAAAGCATACGGAAAGTCACGTTCCCTTACACTACGTATGCATGTGCATACATTTGTGTATGTGTGTGAGTGTACAGTGGGTTCTTTAGAATATACAAGAAAACTTTAACTACGTTTTGGAACAGTATTTGAGATGTTGTTCGATATTAATAACTTTATGAATAAAGATACTTTATATGAGCTTCGATATTTAAGAATCGGTGGCATTTGCACCATCCCAGGCAGCCAGTTGCATTTAATAACCATTGTCGAGCAGGCGCCATTGCAGACCAGTCGGTGCCTGATATGGTGGTAGCCTATTGATTTTCCCTCTGCCCTTTTAGGGTCGGGTCCAACTAGCGCAGACTGCGGCACATTTCAGGGCAATTAAGTTTGCCTTTAACCCACAAACACGTGTGCAGGTGTTTGTATGTGCATGTGAGTGTGTGTGTGTGTGTGTGTGTGGCAGGACTTCGCCAGCCACTTGCAGGATTGACACATCCTCTCAGCGTTGCTCACTTAAGAAATTCGCAGCAACAAGGCGAGAGAGTGCAAGAGGAAGAACGAGAGCGGAAGAGAGCGACAGCGAGAGTATCATCGTGCTTTCGCCTCAAAAAGTACATGAACACCTGAACTCGGAAAATAATAAAAAAAGAAGAAGTAGAAGAAAAGAAAACATCAGTTTGATCCGAGGTACGCAAAAAGTATTTATTTCTTAGACTTGGGTTCTCTCTGGGCACTTTCGCCATATTTGAAAACAATTGGATTTTCTCTTTTATTTCCGATAAACTCAAAGAAGAACTGGCGAGAGAGGAGAACTAGTGACAGACGCAGCAGCAACAGCAGCAACTGTTGAAGAAAATCAGCGACAAAGCGATATGAATAAATGAATTTGCATACGATAAAGCAAAGCGAAAATCAGCAGCCACATCAGGCGAATCGGAGTACATACAGACGACAGAGTGCCGAAGAGACTGACAGGCAGACATACAGAGAGACAGACATACATGGCATAATGTTCCATAAGCAGCTTGCAAGATTTTAGTTTAGTTTTATTGCTACCCCCAACCGAAGAGCTATAGAGCTCTATAGTCCTTGCAGGCCAAAACCAGCAACGCGGCAGAGTACAAAACAAGAAAGCGCAGAGTAATCGACTGCCCCGGCACAATCGGTCGACTTGCTGGTACCCTACACTCACTGACAGCGAACCTGTGCCTAAAATCTTTTATTCCGATAGGTTTCGACCTAAGTTATGCGATATATTTCAATAAAACTCGCTGCTATATTTGTTTGTTATCAATTCAACAAATAATTAGCATAATTAGCATTACTTTATCCTTTATAGCTAACCACTGTGCGGCGCTTTTAGGGCGACAAGGCGAAGGAGAGTAGGGCATAAAAGTATCTCGCAGATAGGCACTTGCTAGCGAGTGAGTGCCGAGTCAGTCCGGCGAGACTGCGACTGAGACTGGCGGCGAATACATATTTCGCCGCTGTGACGCGCGCTCTCTCGGGTTCTCTTGGTCTCTCTCGCTCTCTTTGGCATGTTGTCCGCTGCCATTTTGCCTTGTTATTTCACTTTGTACCGTGTTTGCGTTCACAACTCTGTCGGTTCGGGTTCTGCATTTTATTTTATTATTATTATTTTTTTTTGTTTTTCTCTGCTTTGGCTTGTGCAGTTTATTTGTACATTTGTATATATAAAACTGACCGCGTTTCCACCGACTTTGAATACTAATTTCAATTCGCATTGATTTCGGTACAATTGAATAACAATAAATGCGGAAAATTCGCAAATGATGCGAAGGCGACTCTGAAAAAAAGAGAATTAAGTAAGTATCGTCGTTGTGGCTGTCTGCTCGACGTGTGTGTTTGTGTGTGTTGGACAGAGTGTGTGTATGTTTGTGCTGCGCGCGTGTGTGTGTTTGTGGTGTGGGTACGAGAGCTGTTTATATACAGACACACACACACTCATAGTTGTGTCTCTGCCTGTATGAATATATGGCAAATCATTCGCAAACAAAAATGCTCTGCTCCATACATAATTAAAGAAAACTTTAAAATGTAAACTTGGAAAAACTCGCACAAGCAAGAAGTAAGAGTTAACGAAAGAGAAAAGAAAGAGAGCGAGAGAGAGACGGACAGAGTAAAAACAGAAACATAAATAACACAATGAACGGGAATACAAGCGATAATTAAGCCCGAACCAATTTAAGGAATTAAGCTATCGACTGGGAATTAAAAATTATTTGCTGCGCTTCTGGCACCACCAACTGTGGCAGGTGAATCTTCTGTGGTATCACTGTGGCGGAGTTCCAATTTGGGTTGAAAGCCTTGCCGGCCTGGCCACCTGCTAGCGTGTCTCTTCCTGTCCCAACTTCATAACAACATGTCCTTGGACCTGGATGCTCATATTTCTATATGTATAAAAGAGTGTTGACAGTTATTTGTTGCGAACCTGAATTGGAAAATATCTAATTTGTAGGCCATGTTGCGGTTGCATTTATCCACTTACCAACATTGGCAATATTTTTTGCATACCACAAATGTTTCCGAGTCACTTCAAGATTCAAAAGAATAAACATGGCGCTAAATTGGTTTTTTTTTTAAGTGTGACCAAATCTGGCGGATTCTGCAAATCACATACAAATTGTGGCAAATTTAGTTTTAAATTTAAAATATGTTTTTGTTGTTGTTTCGCGATCCTCAAGGACTTATCTGATTTATCCAGATATTTTTGTATGCTACTAAATATTTAAACGACAACAACAATTATGCAGAATAATTAATATTTGAATGTGGCAACCATGGATAATATAAAGTGAAGTTAAGACGCTGCTTAAGAACTTGGCGCATACTCCGCACCTGTAGTAGTTAATTAAATCCGATCGAGATTCAGCTTATCTGCAACCATCGCACGTGCAATGCTTATCAACATTAAAACGGTGTCACTACTATAAAGTCTTCTAGTGCATATTGCTGTTTACCTTTCGCCTTTTGTTTATTACAGTTTGGCGAACAATTCAAATTCAAATAAATATATTTGCAAATTGTTGCAATTGCCGCATACGTGAAACATCGATACTATTGTATTAAATATATCGGTGTCGTTTGTACGATACTCTCTCGCTCTCTTAGCGCTATCGATATTTTTTACCCCGACATCCCTGCGTGCGGCAACGCTGTGCAGCAGACTTGTGAGTCCAAGTAGAAGCCAGATTTGATCAAACGGAGCAACATTTAAAACGAGAGTAAAGTGTTGTTTTAATTTAGCATAATAGAAAGTATTTGTCGTAAATTCGGTATGCGAGTGCGAGCAATAATTATCGCGAGAGAAGCAACAAAACAAAGTATGCTCCGGGATTGCTAATGCTACGTGCGCGTGTATTTGTAAGTGTTTACAACTGCATTTTGGTTCAATTCTTTTATATTTTCTGTTATTTTATTTTGCATACTCACCGTGAAGACTTGATTGCATTTGTATACGTGCGTGTGTGCATGTGTGTGTGTCTACAATTGTTTGTGTGTGTGCTTGTGCATTTAGTGTACTTCATTTTGATTTTGTTATTTGCGATTCGCTTTTATTTCCTTTATTCGCTGTTTGTTGTCGCTGTCATTTGTGTCTCTGTTCCCACCGCCTTCGTTGCAGAGGGTGGTGGCGGCTTCGGTTTGTCATTTTACGAGAGCAGACTGTGTGTGCGTATGTTTGCATTAGTGTAAGTGCGATTGCGAGCAGCGTACGCGCCTATGTGTGTTGTGTATATGTGTCATTAAATCCGTTTTGTGTTCTGTGTTCTCTCTCTCTCTCTCTGTACTTGTGTAAGTGGAAGTGGAAGTGGAAAATAGAGGCCAATTTTCTCCTGCGCTGCTGCTGCAATTGTTGCAGCCCAGAAATCGCACAGATCAAGCTAAGGTCGTGAATGTGTGGGCACGATAGTTGCTGCAAATGGAAGAGAGCGATATATATCGTATCGCATCCAACATTATCATAAACCAATTTCCAATTCTCTCTCTCTCTCTTGTATCTGCCGCTCTCTGTTGACAGGCAACGCAAAAAATGGCGCCTGTCATCTCTCACGCGCGTCGTCGTTGTCGCTACGTTCGTTTGCAACAACAACAAAAAAGTGACAGGATCAGCAGGCTGAACGCCAAACATGCATACATTGACACATGCATGCATACATGTGCATATGCATGTATTTTATTGGCTCGTCTTTTTTGCTGTAATTATTCGCCATGTGCTCTCGCACTCTCTTTCTGCCGCCGATCTCTCTTTCTCTCTCCCTCGATGCGATCCAAAATTTGCCTCTGCCATTTGCAAATTTTGTGCGCTCACACAATTTGAATGGCATTATATACATATTTTACTTCGTTCCCTTCCCCTCTCTCTCTTTTCTCCCCTTTTGGCTGCCTCAGTTGCTGCTACTACCACTACTACTACTATTGTTGTTGTTGTTGCTGCTGTTTCTGTTGCTTTCAAACTCGTTTTGCTTTTCGGCTGTGTTTTCTTGTTCTTCGTCGTCGGGTGGGGGGGAGAGGGGGAGGACATTGCAACTGGGGTGTAAGTGTCAGTCATGCAGTCAATCGTGCTGGCTTTCTAGTCCGCCTGCTGCTGTTCCTGTGCCTTGCTTTTATTTACCATGGCGTATGCGTAATAAATACCATAAATAATATTTATCAGCTGGGAAGGTGCAAAGGAAGAAGCGTGACATGGAGTTCATCTGTTCCTTCCTCCTAATATTCATTTCATTATCGATTCTCTTCTTGTCTGTTTGATCCACAGGTAGTCAACAAATGGGACCAAATCACAACGAAGTGAAGTGTTTACAAGTGCAGCTAGAGATTTGCTACATACACATTGGCCGCGAGGAGCAGCTGCAACAAGATCCGCTGGCGTACAAATCGAAATTGTCAAAATAGGAGCGTCGACATCGTCGACAGCAGCCTCACCAGCTTTGTCCAGTGGCGGCTCGAGGATGTCGGCGCGCAAGTCAGCAGCAGCAACGGGTGGAGCTAAGCCTGACAACAATAATGTATCATCCACGCCCACGCTCGAGTTGGATGCACTGCAAGGGGGCGACGATGCTGCACCTGCGAGTGGAGCTGCTGCCGATGGCGATGCAGCAACTGCAGCTGAGGAGACAGGGGCAGCGGAAGCAACTGTGACAGCTGAGGATGCCAAACAGACATCGACAGCGACAGCGACAACGGATAAGGAACAAGACAGCAATAACGATAGCGAAAAGCAGGAGGAATCGAATCCTTCACCACGCAAGACATCAACTGAGGGCTCCAGCCTGGGATTGGGTGGCGCCACCAAGAATGTGCGTGTCACGCGGCATTCATCGCCGTTGCTGCTTAGTTGGTCGCCAACGACAACAAAACGTGATGCTGCTGCTGCAGCTGGAGCCTGCAGCGATAGCGAGGAGCTTCCCAGCAGTAGCAGCACCAGCACAACAACAATAACAACAACAACAACATCAGGCAGCCAAAGAAAGAGCTCTGTGGAGCGTCAGAGCGGGGGCGTCGGCGTTTCGTTAATTCGCGGACGCAAGTCCATCAAGGAGATAAAAGAAGCCAAAGAAGCTGCCGCCAAGTCAACAGAGGATTTACTTGCAAAGGACGAGTCCAGCGATGCCACGGAGATTGATGGAGTGACCGCCGCCGCCGCCGCCATGTTGCCAGAACAGGAAACAAAAGACACAAATTCCAAGTCAGATAAGGACAAGGAGAAGGAGAAGGATAAAGAGAAGGAGAAGGAAAAGGAATCAACACCAACACCAGCGCCCACAACAACAGCAACACCAGCAACAACGCCAACAACAACAACAACAACATGCAATCGTGTTACACGCAAGGCGCATGCCCAGGAGCTTGCGCTGGCCTTTAACACGCGCGTCACCCGCAATCGCCGACAATCCTCAACGGTCAACACTGAACCACAGCTGCCCGCTCGGGGGCGTCGAAAAAAGCCAGCACCGCCCGAGCCAAAGGAGCTGCTAAAGCGCAAGCGTTCCGATGATGACACTGAGCTGGGCTTGAAGCTGCCCAAGGTGGAGGTCAAGGATGAGGAGGATGAGCACGAGTCAAGTGTGGCCTCCGATGAGACGATGCTGGCAACAAATAAGTCAACGCTGAGCATTAAGCTGGAGCTGGCCGACAGCGAGGAACAAGTCACTGCCGCCGCCTCGCCAGCAGCAGCTGCCACGCCCACACAACAATCAGCTAATCGACGCGGACGTGGCAGACCGCAGACTAAAGTGACGCCCACCACCACCGCCAGCACCAGCACACGCGCCACACGCTACAGCAAGGCAGGATCCCCGGGTCTGCTGGCTGCTGCAACGCCACCAACAGAGCCAACGCCGCCAAAGCGACGACGTGTTGGCTCCACCAATCGTAGTCTGCTGTCCGCCAAGGCAACGTCAGCCAGTTCCAGTTCCCTGGCCGCCAGTGCCCATGGGGCGAACGATGAGGACTCCAAGGACAGTCTAGCCTCCTCGATGGACGATCTCTTGGCTGCTGCCGAGATTAAGCAGGAGAAACTAACGCTCGACTTTGAGGAGAACTTCGATGGTGTCGCAACAAAGCCAGCGGCAGTAGATGCTGCTGCTGCTGCTGAAACAATTGAACCTGCCGAGACAAGCGAAGGGGAGCCACATGCGTCTACCTCAACTAGTGCGGCCGCCTCCTCCAATGGCATTGAGCCGCTTACAGTCGACACCGCCGACGCTGTTGCAGTCAGAACTGGAGATGGAGTCACCACGGATACGACGCAGGGGGCGGTTGCCAAGGACGCGACGGCGATGGCTGAAGGCGAAGATGAAACTGAATCAAATGAGGCTAGCAAAGCGCCGTCGTTGAGCCCCGAGATGATTAGCGAGGGCGTTAGCGCCATCAGTGTTAAACAGTTCTACAAGAAGCCGGAGTTTCTGGCTAACAATCTGGGCATTGAGAAGGATCCCGAGCTGGGCGAGATCGTCCAAATTGCGACTGAAACGGAAACGGAGACGACGACGACGACAGTGAAAGCAGTGAATGCAGAGACAGTGATCCAGGTGCAATCAACTGTCGATGTCGATATGGAAACTGAGACGGAAACAATTGCGGATGCGGATGCGGATGGGGACGCTAAGAAGGATGACTCCTATTCCACGGGCATGGCTGAGCTGCGTGTGGACGAGAGTGGCGATGAGACTGATCAAGATGCACCGAATCCCTCAATACCAAACACAGCAACAACAACAACAACAGAGACAGTAACTGCAGCAAAAGTGGCCAAGGAACTGAGCTTGCCGAGCGAGCTTAATGGCGACAAGACGACGGAGGACTACGATGATATCGAGAGCGATATCATGGAGCAGCTGGCCAAGGAGGGTGTGGTGGATGCGAGCGGTAATGCGCTAAGCGCCAGCAAACAGGAGCAGGAGCAGCTGAAAACGATTGAATGTGATAAGGCCAAGCAGGTGAATGTGCTGCTGGAAGTGGACGACACATGCGACAGCGAGAAAGAGCACGAACAGCAGCAGGAGCTGGCAGTGGAGGAGGAGGAGCAGGAGGAGGCGACAACTGAAAAGAATCTGCCAGAAGGTGAAGTGGTGGCCAAGGAAATGGTGCTCACCTTGGAGGTGGAACCATTTACTGAGGAGCAAGAAGCGCAAGCAAATGCTGAAGTCGATGACGACGCAGATATGCAAATCCTGGCCGAGGAGGATTGCAGCGAGTATCCAGAGGAGAACAAGGAGAACGTCTCTACAGCTGTTGCAGCTGATGTCATTGCACCCGTTGCCGTTAGTCATGAGTCATCCATGGACATTGAGTTGGCACTGAAAGTGGACGAGAGCGTTGAACCGGACCACGAAGAGGAAGAGAAACCCTTGGCTACTGTTGCTGCCGAGCAGAAGATGTTACCCAAACTGGAACTGGAGCTGGCGGTGTCCAAAACGGAGGCCAAAGTTGAACCGAAATTACAGTTGGACGAGGAGTTGCGGCGCGAAAAAGAACTCCATCTGCAGCATCTTGGCCTGCTGACGCATCAGGCAGCCGAATTACGGCGCCAGGAATACATCCAGGAGGCGCACACACGTGCCGTGCATCAGCAACACCTGCACCAGCAGCAGCAGCAGAGTGGCAAGCGAACTGCCGCCAAGGGCAGTGGCGCCCACCCTGAGTCCAGCGGCACCTTGAAGACAGTCATCAAACTGAATCGCAGCAGCAATGGCGGTGCAGGTGTTAGCAGCGGTCTCCCCACAGGCACTGTTATCCATGGCTCGGGTGCAGCGGGCACAGGCAGCGGTGGTGCAGCTGGTGGTGGACCCAACATGGCCAGCGCAACACGCAAAGGCACCGCAGGACTCGCCGGTGCAGGCAGCTCGGCGCATGGTGTGCGTCGCCAGTCGCTGAAGATGACATTCCAAAAGGGACGCGCACGTGGTCATGGTGCAGCAGATCGTGCGGCCGATCATCATGGAGCGCATGGTGCCGAGGACTCGTACTACACCATACAGAATGAGGTGAGCAGCAGAAGAGATGAAGATGGATCAATGAAGCAATCAACTAATTTCAATTCAATTCTCTTCTTTTTTTTTAGAACGAAGGTGCGACCACTAAATCCAATTCGAGTTCGGGTAACACCGGCAGAAAGTCAAATAACCGTTTAAACTCCACTAACAACAACAACAACAAATGCAGCAACGACCAGCAGCAGCAGCAACAGCAGAAGCAGCACAGCCAACATAACAGCAACGCCTCCAGATCCTTACTGGGTTTGTGTTGAGATTGTTGCGCCTGTTGATGCGTTCGTCTTTTGTTTGTTCTGTTGCTTCTTCTTTTCTGAGAATTGTTTATCAGTTTATCTTATCTTTTCCTTCCTAAGTTCATTAACGATCTATATAAATAGTTAATTGTTGTAGTCCATTCCAATACGTATGTATTTTTGTTGTATTTATGTTGCGACGCCCCTTTTGCCATGTGGTTTATACTTGTAGTCTTAACAGTCTTTCATGTTGTGCTCCCTCCTCGCAGATTCGTCGCACTCAGAGGGACATGGCGGTCAAATGGATCATGGCTTCTATCAGATGGTCAAGAAGGACGAGAAGGAGAAAATCCTGATACCCGAGAAGGCCTCCTCGTTCAAGTTCCATCCGGGTCGCCTGTGTGAGGATCAGTGTTACTATTGCAGCGGCAAGTTCGGACTGTATGACACACCCTGCCATGTGGGACAGATCAAGTCTGTGGAGCGTCAGCAGAAGATACTGGCGAACGAGGAGAAGTTAACCGTGGACAATTGCCTATGCGATGCCTGCTTTCGTCATGTGGATCGTCGCGCCAATGCGCCCTCATACAAGAAGCGACTCTCGGCACCGGGACACCTGGAGACGGGCAATAACAATAACAACAACAATGCTGGCAATATGGATAAACATTTTGCAGGCAATGCTGCTGGTGCTGCAGATGGTGGCAACGACTTTGCAACGACATCGTCCGGCGCAGCAGCAGCAGCGCAACGCATATGCGCAGTCAAGGATTGTGCCGACTCCGCCAGTCATTCGTTGCGGCGCAAGTGTGTGCGCAAGAGTGTTAAGAAGTGTCTGCTCAGCTTCGAGATACCCGCGGGCACATCGAATGTTTCACTCTGCGAGCCGCACTACAACATGGTCATTCAATCCTCTGGCTGTGTGCTCTGCAAGCGTCGTCTGGGCAAGAATCACATGTATCACATAACCTCGGTAAGCAGCGGGTCGTATATCTCTATAAATATCTCTTAACTGATCGTGTTGTTTCATCCTCAACAGGACACTGATCGCCTGGAGAAGGCGCTCACCGAAATGGGCATTCCTGTGCAGCTTGGCGTGGGCACTGCCGTTTGCAAGCTATGCCGCTACTTTGCCAACTTACTAATGAAACCACCGGACTGCACCAAGTCCACCAAGGCTGAGTTTGTCAAGAAATATCGCAAGAGGTGAGCAGAGAGAGATAGAGAGAGAGAGAGAGAGTGGGAATTGATTGTTAACTTTCTGCAGGCTGCTTAAGGTGCACAATCTGCGCGATGGCAGCAACGAGGCATCCGAGGTGGACGAGGAGGATGCGCATCAAGCGACAGCAACAACGTCAGCGAGTGCTGGCAACGTTGTGCCATCAACTCCGGCAGCCGCCTGTGATGATGCCTCCTCAGAGATGCCAATGGTGATGGACTACGACGGACCAACGGATTCAAACTCGAGCAGCTCCTCGACAACGCCCCTGGGCCATGTGGGGCCAGTGGGGGCCAGTGCCAGCAAGCAGATGTCAAAACTGCAGGCCATACTGCAACAGAATCTGACTGATGAGGCGAACAGCGCCAATGCTGCCTCCAATTCCAACTCCAACTCGAACGCGACTGCGAATGCCAAAGGCAAAGCCGGCGCAGATATATCGAATGTGTTGCGGGGCAATCCGAACATCTCAATGCGCGAACTGTTCCATGGCGAGGAGGATTTGGGTGTGCAGTTCAAGGTGCCATTCGGCTGCAGCAGCAGTCAGCGCACGCCGGAGGGCTGGACGAGGGTGCAAACGTTCCTGCAGTACGACGAGCCAACGCGCCGCCTCTGGGAGGAGTTGCAGAAGCCCTACGGCAATCAGAGCTCATTTCTGCGGCATCTCATTCTACTGGAGAAGTATTATCGCAACGGAGATCTTGTGCTAGCCCCGCATGCCTCATCCAATGCCAGCGTGTACACGCAGACGGTGCGGCAGCGCCTCAACTCGTACGATCACGGACACTGCGGAGGTTTGCATAAGAATGGCAGCAATGCAAATGTCAATGCAAGCAGCTCATCATCTTCCATCTCCTCATCGCCGAATGCCCAAGCCAATGCCAACGCCAGCTCGTGTTCCCCGCTTGCCCCGCAGAGTCATGCAACTGGCAGCAGTGTCCTGGCCAGCGTACTGACCACGCCGCAGGCCAGCAGCAACAGTGAGCAGACAACGACAACGACGACGGCGACGGCAACAACAGACGCATCCATTCCGCTGGTAGAGTTAAACGATGACGACGACGACGATGACGACAAGGATGATGTTGTCGAATTCGGGTCCGAGTACGGCCTGACGCCGCTGGATGGACTGCGTAGCATCTCCGTTGACAAGCTGACCAAGCAGCTCAGCTCAAATGCGGTGACAATCATAGCGCGACCCAAAGAGAGTGTTGCTGCTAAATCGGCAACAGCAACAGCAGCAGCAACGGCAGCAGCATCAGCAACAATAACAACGGGATCGGCAACCATAACAGTTGCCCCGCCCTCGGTTACAGCAACGCCCGTTTCGCTGCTCGCAGAGGAGGCGCTGCAGAAGGCGGCAAGCAACAAGGATGCACCGCCGCTGGTGCCCACGAACAGTCCCGCGAATAGTCGCAGCATCCTCAAGACTAATTTGCTTAACAAAGCCGTCGAGATATTGCCACTTGGTAGTCAACAACAACAGCAGCAGCACTTGCAAACGCAGCAACAGTCCAACAGCAGCAGCAACAGTAAGCTCGCATCCGGCTCTGTGGAGAAGCCCAACAAGTTACTGGACATGGCCAACAAGTTAGCAGCCAGCAGCCAAGCTCACAGCCATGTACACAACGAGGCGCCCAATGTGGCGCTGCTCAACTTGCAACAGCAACAGCAGGCAAAGTCGAAGACAACATCGGCAACGGCCACGGCAACAATCACGCCCACAAACATCGCACAGCAGTCAGCGAAGCCACAGCCGAATGTGGCACATTTGCTAAGCTCTCCGCCGGAGTTGATTAGCCTGCAGCGGCGCCGTACCAGCGGTGCTGCGAGTGGTGCCAGTGCTGCTGCTGCCGGTGGTTCTAGTGGTGGTGGCACTGCCAGTGTAACCGCCTTGGCAGGCAAACGATTGCAGCTGCCGCGCACTGAAGCTGCCACCAGTGGAGGCGGAGGCGGAAGCGGGGGAGGAGGAGGAGGCGCACCCCGTGTGATTATATTGCCCGATAAACTGAATGCGCAGGAGCGACAAGAGAGCAAGAGCTGGAAGCCAACACTGATACCACTCAAGGAGCAGCACAAGGTGCCAAACAAGTCGCCAACGTTGTTCCAAACCGCCGACGGGCGCCGCCTGCCCGCTCAGGTGCAGGTGCAGTCCGGCGGCAAGCCATACCTCATTTCCATTAGTGACTACAATCGCATGTGTATTCTGCGGCGCGAGAAGCTGCTGCGCGACCAGCTGGCCAAGGCCAATGCCAAGGGGGGTCAGTCAGCGCATTCGCAGTCCCACTTGCAGCAGCAACAACAACAGCAGCAACATCAACAGCAGCAGCAATCGCAGTCACAGTCGCATTCCTCCTTCAATGTCGGATTGGGCATGTCCAAGCTGGCAGCACAACAAACCGCACGACATCAGCTGCAGCAGTTGCAACAACACAAGCAACATCAACAACAACAGCAGCAGCAACAACAACAACAGTTGCCCACGTTGCAAGCTGGCGGCAGCAGCGGGCTGCGTCTGGCGCGCCTTGCACCAAAGCCCATGCCACCGCTAAGCAATCCGCAGAATGCATCCGGGCCCAGCTCGCAGTCGTCGGGCTTTCAGCCGTTGCTGGTGAATGCAATGGCAGCAGCTGCTGCCGGCAACAGTGCGCTGGACAGCAATAGCTCGTGGCTGTGGAAAAACTTTCCCGATGCCACGCAGTATCTGCTGAATGGCAACGGCGGCTCTGGCCACGGAGCACCTGGCATTGCCAGCAAGCTGCCACATCTCACAGCAAAGCCGGCGACGGCAACAAGCGCAGGCGGTGGCGGTGGCAACAGTGCCGGAGTTGGCGGCATTGCTGGGGGTGGTGGCATCACGTTCACACTGAAACAACAACAGCACCAACAGCTGCAGCAGAAACTCATCGACAATGTTATCATGTCGAAGATACCCAAGAGTCTGACAGTCATACCGCAACACATGGGCGGATCGGGAGCAGCAGGAGCAGGTGGAGGTGGCGCCATTGGCGGTGGCAGTGGGATCAATGAAGGAATCTTTGAATAACCAAGCATAACCATAACCAGCAATCTACAACTACAATTAATACTAGAGCTATATATACAATTAGGTCTAGAACTCAATCCTGCCAGTGATGGGAAAGCGAATCAAACACAGAACCTAATAAGGATAAGAAGAAGAAGAGGAAGGAGCAGCAACGTTTGCATTTTATTGGAGTAAACTATAATAAGAGAGAACAAGAGAGGCAAAGAGAAAGCAGGAACGAGAGCGAGAGCAAGAGAAAGTGAAGATGAAGTTGAAGGATCAGAGATCAGAGTCAGCTGTGGTTATGATGATAATGATGATGATGACAATGCATATTCCAGAGAGCGCGTGTTGTCTTCAGATATTTCATATTTTACTGAAAAAGAAAGAGAAAGCAAAGAAAGAGCCCCGCAAGGAAAAGAACTAAGCAGAAGGGAGAAAATTATTGAAAAGAACATATATGATTTAAGATTAAATGTTACGCATATACTATATATATATACACACATCTATATATATACAGCTAGAGTTGAAAACTATACAAATGCAAAAGATGCGAATGAAGTGTGAAACATGAGATTTCAAAGCAGACCAATAAAGAGAGACAGAGAAGGAAGAGCAAGAGAAAGAGAGAGGGAGAGATAGTTACACAGGGCGTTACCTGTGTATGCTACTGCGATATGGATAGACATACGACCTAGGTATTTAGTACATAATAGGGGTATTAGTATTAGTGTTAGGGGTGTGTTTTATTGAATCATTGTTAAGTACGCCTTTAAAGTTAACATCGTCACACGATACTGCGAACAGATATACCACACACACACACACACACTCACACATACATACATCTACAGTATATATCTCCCAACACACACATACATATACATGCATACATGTATGGCATACAAAATATATATATTAACTATATTTTTTTATTAGATTTACGGCACATCAATTCAATGGGCATTCGTGTATTATATATACCAAATTGCTAGTGGTTAGCATACATACAGATACAGATACAAGCATCAGCAGCAACAACAAGACGACAGAGCTGTGTGTAGAAGAGAGAGAGCAAGGAATGATGGAGAAAGGGGGGAAGATAATTAGATAGGGCAGACAAACTACATGTTGCCAAAATGTTAACATGTTCACATGTTATCCACGTCTCTATGTTAATGTATCCCAGCTATCATCATCATCTCTCCCCCTCCTCTTTTATCAGCTTCAAGACAATCTTATCCAGCACGTGAATGTTCTTCTAAGAAAGTCGTTGGTTTGTGCAATCTGTCTTGACTGTATCTGTGTCTGTGCCTGTCTGTCTTGGCCAGATTGGTTTCTTCATACACACACACACCTACACAACACACACACACACACACAAAACAGTTAGACATAGTAACTTTCGTTGATAAGCTTTTTTTTTAATTAAACATTACAAGCAGACTACAAATTTAAAGGAAACACACAAAAAAAAAAGAAGCGAAACAAGCATGAAATCTACAAATAGAAATTACGTTTCGATTAAAGTAGATACCTAATTTATATATATATATATTTCATTTCAATTATTATTATTTGTACATATTTATAAACAGAGACATAAACAAACAAGAGAAAAAAGAAACATCAAAAATGGAGAAATTAATTTAAATAAACGATATCCAACTGTCAAAACACTTTGCGTTCATCTTACGTTTCATTTGATTTGATTTCAATTCATTTACTTACCTATTCGATCTATTCGAAAGTTCTTTATTAGTATTAGGTTTGTCGTTATGCATCATCAGAGTTAACGGTAAAATCGCAGAGTTCAAAAATATTAAAGCAAATTGCACTTCAATGGAAAGCTTTCAAAATGCAAAATACAAAAACAAATTATATGTGTATATGAAAAATACATATACACACATATAGTATATATATATACATATATTATTAAGCAGAGATTTAATTGTGAATAAGCTCGTTAAGCATAGTTATATTTATACATAAAGATTCAATTGTTGTTGTTGAACATTGAAAATGTATTTATAAATCATGAAAAGGAAATCAAATATGAATGTTGAGAATATTTCGGTTGTCGTCGTTTTGCCTAAAAAGAGAGATAAATAGATATTTATATATATACAATACACATACTATATTACAGATATATACACATGTACTTTTTCAAAATCTGAGCTAACCTATATCTACCATATATACTATAACAACTGCCCTAGAAGCACCTATTGGCCTTTACGAAAATGTTTCATTACCCCCGCCCTTTCCCCCTGTCCTACTTTGTATGCATGCTGTGCTGTGCAAAAGTGTATGCGCGTCTGTGTGTGTTTGTGTGTGGGTGTGTGCGTGCATGCGCCTATACATAATATATATATTATGCACTTACACTTATATTATAAATCTTGTATACCACTTACCACTTATTTATACATTAACTCTCATTCAGTTTTCGTATGCATAAGAAATCAAAGATCCGACTTCGATGCGATCTCCAGTCTTTTATTACCGAAAGAGAAATTCAAAATAAATCCCATATACATAATAAGTACAATATATTGTGGTTTTATTTCGCATCTTTCCCAACAGCAAAACATCAGTTAAAGATCTTGTTCAGCATACAAAAAAGATCGTCAGGAACTCCAAGCACATTGTACCTTATAAAGGGTGATTTTTTAAAAGCTTTGAAAAAGTTTTTCAAAAAAAAAACATACAATTTAGAGCAATGCATGAAATATTTATTTGAATCGATAGTACGTTCAATATAATTTAATATTTCAAGATTATTTTATGCAAATGTTGACCGTGATTACGCCTCAAATGCTCCATCCGCTTAGTTAAATTTTGGCGTACACTTTCCAACATTTCAGCCGGTATCTCAGGAATAAGCAAGCGTTGTTCGTTTGTAGGACGATTCATAGTTGAATTATAGACTAAACTAAAGATGTTTGACAGTGATACAAAGGACGAAACGTGCATCAGCTGTTTAAACCAGTGTTGCCAAAAAGATAATAGCTAAAAAATCACCCTTAATAATAAGGTAAGACCTTCACGCAGTTGCCGTTCCCTGGATCGAACCCCCTTTAACTTAAACAACGTGGGATTCCAAGTAAAATTGGTAATGTATATTAAAACACGATATCACCAAATAATCGTTTTATTTCACTTTCTCGTATATGTTTCTTTGTATGGGTAAAATCATTAGGTGTTTGTTTTTATTCTTATTCATGTTGTTGTTGTTGTTATTTTTGCAATGTTAGTGTAAAGTTTTGTTGTTTTAGTGCTGAAATGTGAAATTCTAAAAAATAAAATAAATATGCATAATATACGAGTAGTTTATAAGATGAATAAATAGCTATATATAAATAGTTTAGTTTTATTTCATTTCTCTTCAAGTATTATTCCAGCTCTAGCTCTCTTTCTCTCTGCTCCAACATAAGGTAATTGTGTTCGCTCTCTATCTCTCTCTTTCTCTCTCTCTCTCTCGCTCTATATCTCTTGGGAAGCTTCTTATGTGAGTGTGTGTGTGTGTGTATTGAGGATTGTTTTTAAAACTCTAGGATATCGGTTTGTCTGTTCTGTGTACGTCTATCTCTCTCTACCTATCTCTCACACTTGCTACTTCTCTTTCTCTCTCTCTCTCTCTCTCTCTATGTATGTATATATCTCTCTCTCTTTCTATTCGGGGTTTCCTCTAGTTCGTCCTCTACATATTCTCGCTTTTTGGATCATATTACATGCGATGCGATCGTGTTAGGGTTTTCTATAGAATTTTGTTGTTCGTTGTTTGGTTTTTTTTTTGTTTTTTGTTTGTTTTATTAACATAAATTTCAAAAAATAATGTTTTATAGACGTTTTTGGATATTCGATATGCATTTGTTGTTTTCCTGTTTTACAATCGGCTTGAAAATGTATGCAGTATGTCCATACAGCATATAGTATCGTATGCAGCGTACATCGAGATAAACAATATCATATAATATGATCATGTTGTTTGTTTTGTTTTGTTTTGTTTTGAAGTTACCTTTACGAGTGTAGTATAATAATAAATCTATGTTTATTAATATTATTATTATTAAAATTTATCAATTATTATATGATCTCTGGCTGGGCTACGGGCCTGCTGCATATGCTGTATATGCGGTGTATGCGGCTTTCGGTTTGCGTTATGCGGTCTGCGGTCTGCGGCATGCGGCACATAGGAGAGCTCCGAGTGAGTGGGGTGGGGGGCTTGGTGGATCGGTTGGTTTACAAATCGGTCTCGCCATAGAGAGCTGTGCTGAACGACATGTAGTCCAGGGCGCCGGGCACGCCGTTGGGTCCTTTGTATGGTGGCATGCGCTGGATGCAGTACTCGGCCTGATCTGGGGGCAATTCACGGCGCAGCTCATCGGGCAATATGTATGGCTAAAGAAAGAGAGAGAGGGGGGAGAGATTAGCACAGGTGGACTTGATGAATGTGTGAGTGTGTCTTACCTTATCGGCAGCCAGGATTCTGAACGAATCAATGACTTGTTCGGCGGTGTCGGTGTCGGTGCTCTCGCGGGTCATGAAGTCGAGGAAAGCATCAAAGTGAACGTAGCCAGTGTTGTTGGGATCGACAACGGCCAGAATGCGCTGGAAGTCCATGTCGCCCTGGCGATCCTTGCCAATCGAGTAGCCCAGCGAGACGAGGCAAGATTTGAATTCCTCGGGCGTCAGGCGGCCAGTGCGGTTCTTGTCGAAGTGATTGAAGCTCGAACGGAACTCGTTCAGCTGCTCCTGGCTAATGCCCTTGGAGTCGCGTGTCAGTATTTGGTTCTCCACCTCGTTGATGTTGCGATTAATCGAGGTGAGCAACTGCTCCCAGCCGACGCGCAGCGTCTCCATCGTGTAGTTCGTGTAGCGGTTCTCGAAGATCATCGACTCCTGCACGGCCTGGTGGATCTTCTCCAGCTCCTCAATGTTCGGTTTGTATGCATACACCGCCTGCTCGTATTCCTTGAGGCGATGCAGCTGATCCTCCAGCGAACCCTGCAGTCCCATGCCTATCGCTGTCACGGCATCCATCTGCCTCTCGATCCAAGGACCGACAATGTTTGCCTTCTCGGCAAACTGGCGGCGCAGCATTTCGTTGTTCTGCTGCTTGCGCAACTCGTTGGCCAGCGTCTGGTCGCGCTGTGGCACCAGCTGGCGGACATCGCTCCACTTGCGTGTCATGTCGTGGGCGGTCAGGGTGGTGTAGGGGTTCTCCAGGCCGCCGGGTATCTGGTGCTGCTTGACAATCGATTCGACTTCACGCACAAGGTTCACAATCAGATTGAACTCCTTGTCGGCCTCGCCAAGTGTCGCCTTGAACTGATCGTGCGCCTGGATCAGACCCTGAATCTCCTCCATGGTGTGCACAATGAACATGTCGACAAGATCCTCGCGAGTGCCATCCAGCCAGTTGTTGAATGGCGCCGCACGCTTCGCAAACTCCAAATGCAAAATGTCGATCTTCTCCAGTATGCGCTCAGCCTCATCCAGAGCAGTGCGACGACGCTGGGTGAGTGCACCCAAGCGATCCCACTGATCGCAGATGCGCTGGCAACGCGCATTCACCGACACACAGTCGTGATACTCCAGAGTGCTTCAGAATCAACAGAGAGAGAGAGAGAAAGAGAACATGAGTTAAGTAAGATCTTGTGCTGATCCTCGTGACATTGATGAATTCCTAATACTGAAAGATCTTTCAGATCGATCGAAATGAGAGACGAGCGTGAAGCATGATAAATATGTGAAAGTGGAATGGAAACTGTGAGCCGATCAGAGATGATGCGATCATACAACCTAACCTCACACTTTGCGTTGTTGCCCAGCAATTGGAGCGAGTCGAGGTAAGCATTGAAATGACAATTGGAAGCGGATCAATACAAATTGATAGAGAACCATAAACAGAGAAAGGGCAGAGAGAGAGAGAGGGGTGGAGGGGCGGGAGTAGAACTCACTTTAGCTCCTGGGCAATGGCGGCAATCTGTTCGACGCGATCTTGGTGGGCAGCCAGATCAGACTCGAAGGCTTCGTGCTTCTTCTTGAGGGCCTTCAGCTCGTTGAGCTTGCATTGACGGAAGTCCTGCGACTGCAGCATCTCCTCCTTGCCACGCGTCCAGTCCTCGTGAGCATCGGCCTGTGCAACAGAGAGAGCATGAGTTGCAGTATGGGATGCAGTTGGTTTTGTTGGGGACTCACCTTATGCTTGAACTTCTGGGCCAAATGTTCGAGACGCTCCAGGCGCATGGTCTCTGCCAGCAGCCATTCCTCGAATGCCTTCTCGGCGAGCTCGAGGCCCTTCCAGGCATTGGAGATGTCTGAGACGGTCTTGCCCTCGGTGGGCAAGTAGGCTGGACGGTTCGAGAGGCGCAGCTTCGTCTGCAGCGTGTTAAAGTTAGTTTCGAGTTTTGCTTTCTGCTCAACACGTGGCGGCTTGTGCTTGCGACGGTACGTGCGGTACTCCTCGAGCTTCTTCTGTACGCCGGCCAGCGAGTTATCCGCCTGGCGAGAGTTCA
The DNA here is from genome assembly GCA_018903675.1 of Zaprionus capensis. Classification (NCBI taxonomy): domain Eukaryota; kingdom Metazoa; phylum Arthropoda; class Insecta; order Diptera; family Drosophilidae; genus Zaprionus; species Zaprionus capensis. The sequence goes on along the minus strand of JAEIFN010001073.1, from coordinate 6,671,559 downwards.
GCCACGGCATCGTGCGACGAATCCATTCCAGCAGCTATACAGACAGAGACAGAGAGAGATAGCCATCAATGGAAGGTTCAATGTAGAAGGTTTCAGTTTACTTACATCGCTGGCCAGACGTTCGTACTCCTCCATGAGACGCTCATTCTCCTGGTTAACCTTGAGCACTTTGCAAATACGGTTCGCTGCCGTTTCCGCCTGCCGATTGTGAAGTGGGGGAAGAAGAATCGTTAGCAAAACATTTGGTTCGCTGGTCTATTTCTCTGAGTGTAGGATCACAAAAAACCAACTCAGAATTTCGAATAAAAGCAAACAAGACGAACGGAACACAACGGAACGGAACAGAATGCAACGGAACATGGCAGAGCAAGACATGGCAGAAGCTGAATTCCAATTGGAATGATAAATTCATTGCTTCATTAGTTGAAGGAGAAGGAGGAGCAGGAGGAGAAGGCCGTTATTGAAGCTGGCAGGCAGGCAGACAGGCAGGCAGGTGGACGTAAGCAGCGTTCTTCCAAGCTCTCAAGGATTACGTTGGGATTGCGCAACGAATAACGCGGCAGTGTGTATAGCTGTGTGTGTGTGTGTGGAGGTGTGAATTGAATTGAGGTTATGTTTGAGTTGAGAGTTGAAGATCAGCTACGTTCGAAAGTCAATGAAAGTCTAGAAAAGTTTTGCAAGGCATTCCCTGCAGTTTGATAGAGTATATACAATAATTGAATGTATGTACAAGTGTGGAATGGAGATGGGGGATGAGTGAGAAGGGGGGTGTATGTATAACAGACCTTTTGGGCGCCACTGAAGCAGTGATAGTACGATGAGACGTACGTCATGACGGCCCTTTCATCGGGTAGTGCAGTATTCTGCAAATCTGTATGATCGTTGTGGTGATCGATGGTGGTGATCAGTGGTGGTGGTTGAGGTGGTTGTGTGAATGTGGTGATATTGTTGTTGTTGTTGTTGTAGCATTATCGTTATCGTAATCGTTATCGGGAATATGTTGTTGTAGTTGTAGAGCGGTAGCAGAGTTTTGTTGTTGATGTTGTTGTTGTTGTAGTTATAGTAGTAGTAATTGTTGTTGTTGTTGTTAATGGCGTTGTTGTTGTTGTTGTTGATGAGCGCATTTGCATTCGCGAGCGAGCGAGCGAGAGAGAGAGATACAGAGAAAGAGAGAGAGAGAGAGAAAGCAACAAAACATACAAAAATTGAATTAATCATCGGTTAGTCTTGAGGGCAGCAGGCAAATCAGCATATCAACAATATCGAAGCATCCAATATACAAAGGAATAGACGCAAACATAACCAAAGATATCTCTCACAGAGAGAGACCTTGACTTGTAGAATTGTTAAGTACCAAGAAACATGAATCATGAAATGAACAATTCATAATTGTTCGCTTTGACTTTGAACAAGTAAAAGGAAAAGTGGAAAGAATCTTTCTCTTTACTTCCTTATCCTTATTTACTTTCTTTTTGGTTATCTCTGCGTGCATTCGATATATATTCGATATTTTATCACATTGATTGAGTTAGTAGTACGCTATATATAAGTATATTTATAACTTAAAACATGCCTATTGGATTAGCTCACACGGTACCGAGCAGCACGAACTCAAGGCACACTCCTCGAAGGAGGCCTCGTTTCACAAACGGCAAGCGGCTCTTCGCCGGGCCGAGTGTGCTCTGAGTTCGTGTTGCAACATGAATACATACTATAACATATGTATAATGTATACATGGGTAAAACATAACATAACATAACATTAACATAACGTAATGGTAACAGCAATGTTCAGAGAGTTAGACGACAGCCGTAGTTGGTCGGATTAGAGATGCAGCATGCAGCAAATCATCGTTGGATGTAGGGGGGGAGGGGGGCGATCGATGGATTAGCAAATCAGCAGATGACTGAGACAGGCAGAGCGAGAGAGAGAGAGAGCAAGAGAGAGTGGGACACGTGCGTGGGGAGCTTGGGAAAGCTCAGCAATTGCCATGGCGGCTGTCTCTCGTATTAGTAAAGGGGGCGCGGAATGGATTAGTCAATGACTTCGAGGGATTTGCGCAAATCGTGCCTCACATATATAGTATATATGTACATATATATATATATATGTGTGTGTGTATAAGTATGCGTATTTGAATTAGCCATTCGTTTGCACAAATACAACAAACAATTTATATACACGAATAACAGCGACAAGCGCGCATTGGGATGCATTTTTTGGTATTTTTTGGGGTTTGCGTTGTTTTGCACATTGTCCAAAAAACAAACTGCAATAATATATATGTATATAGATATAGATATGTAGAACGAGAAATGGAATATTCATATTTAAGTGTATCGATGTGAAGTTTAGTCACATTGTAATTATTCGGGACGTAGGTGTATTGTCTTGTGGGTTCGGGTACATGCGTCACATTTCCAACCTGTTGAGCTCCCTGGAAGGCGTGATAGTAGCAGGAGACGTACGTCATGATGGCACGTTCATCCGGTTTTGGAGTGTTGATTAAATCTGTTGTTGTTTCATGTTGTTGTTGTTGTTGTGCAAGAGAGAAGTTTGATCATTAATATAACTAAGTGCCTAAGATAGGTACTTGATATCATTGACTTAAGTACGATAAACCTAACCTAACTTTAAATATCACTTAGCATAACTTAGGCAAGACAGAGAGAGAACATGTTTACGCACCATCTGGATCCAACATCCTTGGAATATCGAGATACTTCTCAGCAACATCGAAGGCAGTGTTCAGATTCTCCAACGGATTGTCTTTGGATAGCTTGGCATAGTCGATCAGATCTGGGCGATGACGATGAATGAGCGCACAGAAGGCCAGACCATCCTATGAGATTAAGAAAGAGAGAGAAGAAAGAAAGAGAAGAAACACAAGTTAGTTAAATCATTGGTTACTTAGGGGGATCTGCACCCACCTTGAAGGACAGATGGAAGTTCTGTACGTTGACGTTCTTGTAGGGTGCCGTCTTGCGCTGGCACCACAACAGCAGACCCTCCTTGGCGGTCATCTCCTCAACAGAGATGTCCTGAATGGCGAAACGCAAGATGATGGTCCAGATCATACCCAGCGTCATTTTGAGATTGCCATCGACGATCTCCTCAGCGCCAATCGACACCAGATGGACACCCTTTGATGCAATAAAGTCCAGCGCCTTGTTCACATTGGCGATTTTGTGGAAACGCATCTTGCCGCGATCGGGCTTGGGCAGTGTCTCGCCAGAGATGACCTCCAGCAGCAGCATCAGCTTGAGGCCATTGCGGAAGTCCTCCTCGATGTTGTCGATGGCGGTGCCAGCTTTGCGCAAATGACTGTTGCACCACGCGGTAAATGTCTGCCAATGTGAAGGGGATAAGACAAATTAAGTAGATGCCACACAATTGATAAATAATATGCTATATAACAGTTGGGAATATACATAGAAAGAGTGCTTTATATAACAGTTATGAATATAGAATGCATTTCTCTTGTTGATTTCGTGTAATCCCAGTTTCCCAGCGCTAACACTTCAGGGGTTTCCCACACGATTTTCCAACGATTTGTTTTCTTTTCAAGTTCAGAAGTGAAGGGAAAAGGGCGCGAACAAAAGGCTGGGGGGCAGAGAGAAGTGGAGTGTGAAAGAGGAAGAGACAGTGGGGGAACAGAAAGGAATGGAGAGGGAGGAAGAGAGAGAGTGTTTTCTCCTATAAAAAGGGATTACGCTGCGACAATAGGTCCAGCCCTAACAGAAAGCTCAGCTCAGTTCAACTTGGGCCGGTCTGGCAAGGCTGCAGCTGCAACAACGTCAACGACGACGACAACGTTGACGGCGACGGCGACTGCAGCGGTGACTGCGGCTGACAGTTGCAGTTATTTTTCACCGAATGGGGACAACAGACAGCAAGAACAAAGAGAAAACAAGAAAAGACAATGCGCAGCTGTGTGCGTGTGTGTGTGTGTGCATGTCTATGTACATACATATGTATAAACCAGTTTGTTTTTTTTTTTGCACACACTTCATTATTTTGGAGTCGGCGTCGTCGCCAGCGTCTGCGCTTTTGGTGCTTGTAAATTTACAGCTTTTTTATGCATTGTTATTGCCGGCCAAAGAGGCAGAGGGAGGGAGGGAGGGGGGCGACTGTGGTGTATTCAGTGTCTTGGCTGGGCAAACAATGGCACGCCCACTCGCCCACAGACTGCAGCTGGGAGTGCAGTGTGTGTGCTTGTGTGATTTTGTTTGCTTGTGTGTGTGTGTGCCATTCAGCTGGGCAGGGCACAGTGCATGCGATCAATAATCGAACACAGTCGAAAAGGAAAGCGCAGCAGGCTGCGTGAGTAAATCGATATTTTATCAATATCGATATGCATAACAATGGACAACCTCTCTCTTCCTCACACCCTCTCACTGTCTCTTGTGTTTCACCTGCCACTTGCCATGCTGGGAATCTTGGAAAATGCTGCCCGATGGAGGGGGGCAGGGGGAGCTCAATGGGATCGCGCGCCGGCTGCTTTATTGGCCATTTAGCTGCTTACAGTTACGTGCGTGCGTGAGACAATGGGACAGTCGAGATTGGATGCTGTTGATGTTGACGAAGAAGTTGAAGAAGAAGAAGAAAAGGAAAACCGGGCAGCGTAAGAACAAGAAAAGCAACTGTTAATGCAAATCGGTGTTAGGTGTGTGTGTGTGAGACTCGCTCTGTCTTGCATTTACCCACATACACACAAAGAACAACACGTTCAACTAGGCCAGCAGAAAGAGAGCAATACACACACACACACACACACACACAATGTCTCTCTCAACAGGAGAGGAGAGTGGAGGGAGTCGTTTGTGTGTGTGTGTATGTGTTGCCAACTGCATTGTCGCTGCGTTGCCAAACGAGTCGAGTTGACGCTTACCGCTAGTTAGTTTGCCGCACACACATACACACACATGCATAGCAGACTGGCTAAGTGCCTGCCGCATTCCGCCGTCACTCAACCCGTTTGTTTTTCTTTAACTCTTTTTAGTAGTCCAAGCCGAGCTCAATGCACGATTACCGTTATCAGGCAGCGGTTCTGCCAGTTCCACCTCCCCTCCCTCATAATCTCCTACCTTTCTCTCTCTCCCTCTTGCGATTGAGCAATCGAATTGATCATTTGCTGCTTATCGAGTGCGCACGCGCCAAAAAGAAAACATCGAAAAAAAATACCAAAATGAAAAAAAAAACCAAATAAAAAATAACTAAAACAGACGCCAACGCTGAGATGCTGCTGCTGCGCTGCTGCTGCCTGACGAGGAAGAAGCTTTTTTTTGAAAAAGCTTTGCGCGCGCGATGCGCACTCGCTCTCGCACACACCATTTTTAGCTGAATGTAATTTGAGCGGCCACATAGCATGGACCCATTCGCACACACAGAGCGAAAGAGAAACAGGCAGGCAGACAGACAGACAGAAAGACAAACGGAGAAACAAACGGAACGTCGGCGTCGTGAATGGGGTGAAGAGCAAATTGATTGCGAAAATCGATAGATGAATTGCGATTATCGATATACATATGTATGTATGTAGGTGATGACCCATCAAAGATGGGTCACACTTGAGACAATGCACAATGCGTGTGGTGAGTCGGGATGGTGTAACGTGAGGTGAAAAGGCTGAGTAGTTTAGTTAAGTCATTGTCTATGACTGTCCTGCCAGCTGGCAAATGTCTAACGTACACACAGACAAACGTAATGTATGCTGCAATGTGGATGACGCATAGGCTGTTGAATCACACACCAACTCACACACACAGACACACAGCTGTGCAAAGACAGCGGACAACAGCAGAGAAAGATCGTGAGTGAACGCAAGATTCAACAATAATAACAACAACAAACAGCCTACGCCCACCAACCCACCTGAACAGCATGTGCCCACCCCCTCCTCTCTGCCTTCCTCTGCCACCTTCCACCCAGTTTGTTGTTCACACAATCTTCGCAGCCTTCCATTTTGGCCAATGTAAACACAGGCAGCGAAAACGAAAAACAACAACAGCAACAACAATAAGAGCAGCAACAACAATTTGTTGCTTTCATTATTTTCAGCTGCGGCGTCTTTAATAATGACGAGACGAAATTCTCTTGTGCGGTAATTTACAATTACGAAACTTATATATAGATCAACGCGATGATAGCTCTATGTGTGTGTGTGCGTGTGTGTGTCAAGCTCAAAAATCAAATGAAAATTGCTGAAAAATCAACGACATCGACTGACAGGCAGCCTCCTGCTCCTCCTCCTCCCCTTCCTTCACCTGCTCCCTCTTTCTTCTCCTGTGGAGCAACATTTTGTGGCATTGCAGGTGCCCCACTGTGCCCCATGTGTGCGTGTGTGTGTGTGTGTGTGTGTGGAAATTGCAGTGCTTCATAATATTTGGCTGGCTATTTATAATTGCAGACTGTCCGCCCACCAAGGCGCGCCTCACCAGCGGCGTGTCAAAACCACAACCTTGCACCAAATTCTCTTCTTCTTTCTCATTTATATATGTATGCACACACACAGACACAGGCATATATAGATATAGATATATATGTATATCTGGCATGCATATAGATTCTTTTTTTGCCTTTAACAATTTTTAGAATTATTATGTGTATATAAATATCTGCATAGTTTTGGATCTGTTGCTGCCACAACAACAACAACAGCAACAGGAGAGAGAGAGGGAGAAGGGGGGGGGGCTATAACAAATAATGTTGAATCACTGCGATGCGCTTCATTTGTCACCAAAAGCAAAAACAGTCAAAACAGTTGCCAATTTGGCAACTGAAACTTGTTCCACATTGTTAGGGAGGGAGGCATGACCCACTGGCTGCCTTAGCAGTGAGAGAGAGGTAGCAAGAGAGAGACGGAGAGAGAGAGAGTCACTCAAAGTGGAGTAGTAAGCAATCAACTGGGGAAACTGTGAAGCTGGGGAAGCTGTCGCAGTCGTCGTCGTCGTCTCTCTTGCCATTGAGTCATATCTGGCCGATCTATCAATTGAGCAACTATTTATACAGTGGCAGATCGTTGCTGTTGTTGTTGTTGTTATTGCTGTTGTGCTAAGGTAACGGCAGCCACTTCCGCTGAAAACAGAACAGAACAAACAACGCAATGATGGGTTGGCAGGAGGAGGGGGGCAGGCGCAACATAATTGAATGGAACATTGTGTATAACCTTCAGCAGCTTGTCTAGTTTAGTTGTGGCTGATGTTTGCTGGTAGTGGAAGTGGGAGTGGTGGGTGGAGGTGTGGGTGGGTGTAGCCGGCTATCTCTACAGACACACTTGGCCTTAACTTCTGTCTGTGTGTGTGTGTGTACTTGACAAACTCTTCGGTTGCTTTCCAGTGATAAATGAATGTGTCGAACGATTCCCGCCGTTGCCTCACAGCAACAACAACAACAAGAAGAAGAACAACAACAACAACGAGGGGGGCGCATACACTTATTTTTGTACAACATATTTCAAACATTTGAGAAAAGAACCATGAAACGAATCTATTTTTAAATAGCGCGCTGAGCTTTCTCGGCTGCCTCGCCGTACAAATATTGAAACATAATCGAAGAAACATATATTATGTAGCTTGCTATATACGTATATAGAGATAAAACGTATATACGCATATATACATATATCTCTGGTATATCTATAAACTACACTGAAATATCTATCTATCTATCTGTGTGTCTGTTCTCAGCATCTCTATCTGTATCTGTATCTGCGTCTGCATCTGTATCTGTATCTGTAAAGGTCGCAAAGTTTCCAAACTTTCGATCACTTAACACTTTGTTTCACTTAAAACTAAAAGAGAGAGAGAGGGAGAAAGGGAGAAGGGGGTATAAACAGTGAACTCACCTTCTTCTGTTGCTTCTCCCACGCCGGATCAAGCAATCCCTCGCGCTCCCATTCCTCCTCCTGCTCCATATAGCCATCTCCGTACTCCATGGAGATACCGTTCTCCATCATCATCTTGTGGCTGTTTGGTTAGGTGCAGTTGCTGGTGGTGCTGTTGCTGTCGCTGCTGTCGGTGGTAGTAGGTTGCACTTTTCTTAGTTACTTTCTTTTCGATTGTGTTTTCTTTTTGTTTGTTTGATATTGATTCAGATTATATATATATATTATATATGTGTATATGTATTTGTTGTTTTGTTGGTTGACTAAGCTCGATGATCGAATCTGATTCAGTTCTGTGTCTGCCAACTGCGATCGTTGTGATTTGTTGTTGTCTTAGAAATATGTTCGTGTGGTGATCGTTATCGTGATCGTGTTTGGTATCGAAGTAAAGGTCTAAGCTGGAGACTAGCGCGGGGGGGAGGGAGAACTACAACTGTTTTTCCTCCCGCTTAAGAACAACAAAAACAAGTGTGGGAAGAGCACAGCAAAGAGGAGAAGAGGAGTTCGTTCGCAGATGATCCTTAAAATTTAATCTGCAAATATGCAAGAGAAGAGAAGAGAACAGAGTAAAGATAGAGTGGGAGAGCGACAACGAAAGAGAGAGAGAGAGCAGCTAGAGATGCTGATTAAAGATCTATAACGGATAACGGATAATGGATAATGCATAACGGATAACAAGCGGAAACGGAAACAAAACGCACGCACGCAAGACAAGAAGGGGGCAAGAAAGAAAGGGTTGCACTCGCACTACAGGTGGGTGACTGTCTTTCTTTCTGTCTGTCTGTCTTTCCTTCTGTCTGTTCGTCTGCCTTTCTGTCTGTCTTACTGTCTTTCTGTCTGTCCGATTCCGTCGGCTGCTTCGCAGTTCCAACTTTACTCTATTTACTCTTTCTTCCTTTTAGCAATTACAACTTGTTCATGAAATCATAAATACAGTAAGTGCAAAAGGGGTGTCTGTCGCTTGAGAGAGAGAAACGAAGCAGGGAGCTAACGGTGGGTGGTGTTTAAAAGGCGCTAAAAAACGCAAAAGGAAGAAAAGAGTTACAAAAAAAAATATAACAAGAAAAAAAAGGAAAAAATTAAAAAAATGTTGTATAACACGATAATTTGCTACTTAATTATTTTGTTCACATTCGCTTTTTTTTCAGTCTTCGTCTTCGTGTTTGCTCGTTTCGTTTCGTTCCGTTTCGTACCGTTTCGTATTGGTATCGTTTTAAAAATAGTATGTTTTTCAAATTTTATTTTCGGCGTCAACGTCAACGCATGTGCCAGACCGGGACGTGATCGGGGGGCGCTACAGGGTGTCGGTGTCGGTTTGGGGAGGTGCTCGGGTGGTTGGGTTGGGTTCTACATGTAGTACATATTTGAAATAATTTTCAAAAAATTCTCAGAGAGAGGGAGAGCGAGAGAGGGAGACACGCACATAACTAGCTTGTGCATGTGTATTAAGTAAGTTTTCAGACTTTTGATTCAGATTCGAGTACGAGTACGAATACGAATACGTTATGTGTATATATATATGTATATATAGGCTATATATGCTGTATAGAATTGGGTACGTTCCGTTGCAGAGAGTATGATATTTAGCACAAGTTTAAAAACAACTTTTCTTTTTCTTTTTTCTTCTTTTTTTCGATATATGCTGCTTATAGTATATGTCTTCGGATATATATCGTTATGTATATTTATATATATCATTATACATATACACCCATTGCACACACACACAGCAACACGCACACACACACACACATACAACAACACATTCGTAATTCGTACGTTTGAAAAAGCTCTTGCTATAGCTAAGGTATTTGCAGATATACAATATATATAAATATATATGTTTATATATGTATTTTTACGTATTTTCTTCTTTGAGTTTTTCTTATTTGTTTTTTTTTACTTTTTTATTTTTATTTTTGCAACTAAAATAATTGAATACAGTTTATCGTTTCGTGTTGTATATAAAACCAAAAAATATTGGAAAAAAAATCGAAAAAAAATAGAATTGTATATTGAACCAACAACAACAACAAAAACAACAAAACAATATGTGGAATACAATTGGTGGAAATATCTACGTTTGTCGCTTGCAAAGAGTAAGACCCGCTCGCGTTGATAGCCAACTCAAAACTGATGTCGCGCCAGCGAAAACTGAATATCGTACGTATGCGACGACCCAGAAGTGGCAGCACCACCACTAGTACCAACAGCAGCACCAGCAGCAGCAGAGGCAGTCGAAGAAAACTGTGCAGCAGCCGCAGCAGCAGCAACAACAACAACATAGCAATGCACGACGACGACAACAGCAGCAGCGACGATCGCCTCTTGTCGCGTCGTCGGCTGCGCACACACGAAGATCTTACGAGCTTGCGAGCTCACGAGCACCCACACATGCACACACACAGTGGGAGTGGGTGGCAGGCGGATGGCAGAGCGAAGCAAAAGAAATGAAAAAAAGAAAAGAAGAAAGTACGAATTCGGCCAACACTGGCAGCGCTGTCTCAATGCTGATGCTGTGCGTGCCTGTCTGTGTGTGTGTGACTCTCCGATAATTATCGATATGTATGAATGCAAAGAGCACAACAGGTAGAAGCTGTTATCAGAAAGCCGTTAGCTTTTGGAAATGCAGCAACAAGAAGATGAAGAAGAACGAGAACGACAACGACGACGACGACAAAACGAAGCCAAAGAGCAGCGACGTCAGCGTCAACGTTAGCAGCAGCTGCAGCTGCAACTGAATGAGCCATTCTGCGTATGTGTGTGTGTGCGTACATGTGTATATGTGCGTATGTGTGTGTTGGAGCAACAACTTGTTGTTTGTTCCTGCTGCTGTTGCTGCTTCTGCTGCTGCTGATGGTCAATGCGTGTCTGTCAGTTGCCGTCTAACTGTCCGTCCAACTGTCCATCTGTCCCACTGTCCATTCGTCCATCGTGTCCATCGTTCGTCCATCTGTCTGTCAGCCAGCGTCAGCCTCAGCCTCGGGGTCGCTCTCTGTCGCATCAGACACCCCCGCACAGCAACGAAAATAGCAAATTGTTAATTTCGCTTCGAAAACTCTTTTCCAATTCATGCATATACACACACTATATAGTATACACACACACACACACACTTGTTTAAGGGCGCGGGGGTGGAAGAGCACATGATTTTTTTATTGGCATGCCCACTTGGCTTTTCCGTGCAAAACTACGCCGATTGCCGCATATCGGATAAGCACACATACATATATAAATACCATATACATATACATAGATATAGCTATATACTATATACTAATAGCAGGCACAAACATATAGACAAATTATTTATGAAATTGATTAAATATTTTATAGCGCTATCGCAATTCGAAACACAAACTTACCACATACAAAAGCTCACACACACGCATACATAGAGAGAGTGAGAGAGGGACACGGATATTACCAACATCTGTGGTGTATAGTAGAGATATCATGCTATATCTTCTATATCTTGCTAAGGATGCAACAGCTGAGCGGAAATCAGAATCAGAATCAACTTAAAAGTTTTCCATATTCAATCTCTGCAGTTCAATAACGTCGTGAGAAACAGCGAGAAGATCGATCTATGTCTCAAGAGAAGTGTCAGGGGCAGGGTATTACGTGGTCGTAAGGTCGGCAATGCTCCCGTTTTGCCAACCATCAGCAGAGAGAGAGAGAAAACCTATGTTTATTTTTGGCCCATAATGTGCGTCGTCAGCGGCATTTTTTGTTCTTTTTTCGAAAACAATATCTATTTATAACTGTTTTGTGCGTTAATACCATATTTCTGAAAATATGTATTTAGACGCAAAACATACATAAATTTAATAAAAATTGAAAGAAATGCCTTCCCCCACACACGAGCCCAACATACATCCCGTTTTCCACACGTAGGAGATAAACGTAGACACGCTTGTGGCACCTCCTCCCACCTTATCGAACATACACACTTGTGGCACCCCTACCTGCCTATCTCCCTCCCTCCTTCCGTGCAAAGATGAATGGAACAGGTGGAAGATAGCATAAAGTATTTATGGCATATTTAATCCCAATCGAATCTATTCTATTAATCCGCCTGAAGGAATTTCTAGATAAAACTGAGCCACAATCCAGTTTGGTAAGTGTGGTTATATATGTATATACTTTATGTTTATCTCGATATTTCTTTGATACAATCGAAGATGACATATCTTAAGCTTTTGAAAATCCTTCAGATTTCTACATTTCGAATATAGCAGAGAAATCTTAATTAAATTTGGCAAGAACATCTACACATACGTAGCATGATCAAGCACAAAGTTTATTTTTATGAGCGCTACACGTTTTAGTGGACTGCTCCACAACTTACATATTATAACTATACTACATATATGCCGTCTACAGTCAAAGTTCACATACATAATATACAATATATATATAGACATAGATAGGCCCAAGCGTCATATTGATCAAGTTCGGTATAAAATTCTAGACGCATCTTTTTCAATTTTAAATATTTTATTGTAAATATAAACTTCGATTATGTTTAACTAGATGAATCGAAGCGATCTCTTAGTATCGTTGTATATTTTCATAGTAACAGATATATCAACAGTATATTTCAAACAACTTGAAGCTACACAGAAGTTTTTAGAGAAGCAGAAAAACAAAATGCCCGGCTTCGGTTAAGGTATCTTCCCGCATATGCGTGAAAGATCGTTTCCAAACACTGCGGGGACTATTCGGTTGGCTTTGTGCTTCAAACAAGGACAAACTCAAGGCGAACAAATAACACTTGACAGTCGGTGCATATAGCTATCTACATATCGTGTGTGTGATCTAGATGTTCGCATACTATATAGATATGCATGTATGTATGATCTATAGTGACTGGGTGCTGGTGTGTGTGTATATTAAATCGCATGTATTTTATAACTTGTGGGTACAATTATTTTAAGAAATAATTACAGTTTTCGTTTATTTGATGTATATTTAGTTATATATATGTACATATGTATGTATGCATGCAACCGTGCCACATACATATAACTACAACTGGTTTTCTATATTCATTTTTATCGTTTACATAGAAATAAACGCAGAGAGAGGAGGAGCTTCATCTTCATCTTAAGGAAAACATTTTCTATTTCGCAATTGTTTAAAAAAAATTATATAAGGAGAACAATTACATATTTATTATGTAGTATTATCATATTAAATATTCATTATACAAATTACATAGATCAGGATCAGGGATCGGGGACCGGGGACAAGGACAAGGCAATGGTGGGTGCGGGTGCGGGTGAGGGACGCGATGAGGGACAGAAATGCAAAAAAACTCAATCACAATGAAATCACAATCGACTGACACCGTCTTCGACTCCGACATCGACATCGACTCCGTTGCAGTCGATCATGGATCTGATCATTCATATCGCTGAATTCAACTCCGGCTTCAGTATCAAGCCCGGCGGAGGCTGCGACTCCAGCTGCTCGATGAACAGCTCCTCGAGGGGCCGATCGCTGATAATGCGGAAGAAGAACAGGTGGTCCAGACACTTGAGACTAATGGATCGCAGTGCGGGCAAGCGTAGCAACAGCTGAGCGAAGCGGCCATCATCGCCGGGATGCTCGAGGCGGCAGTGCTCGTCAAGGCAGGCGTAAACCTTCTCGCGGCACATCTCGATGTCGGCACGATTCTTGATGCCCCGTATATCCGGATTGTAGAGTATGATCGCCTTCAGGCAGGACAGTTCCCGTCTATCGAGATTCAGCCGCTTCATCTTGACACTCAGCTCGGACAATATCCGATCGAAGATGGTGTGCACGCCAGCCTTGATGGCGCTGTTCCGATGATATGAAAAACTCTGGTTGAGGAACAGCTGCTGCGGCTGCAGCACCGGCGAGCGTCGCTCGAATGCACTGTCATGTCCAATGCCGGATAGAGCATCGTCCAGCGAGACAATGCTGCACCAGGCCACGTTAGCGATGAGCAGCTCGTTCCAAGCGGCCTTCAGCAGTATCACCTGATCGTCCAGTGGCAGTTGTGCAAAGTGCGGCATGAGGCGCGCATATTCGACCATCTGGTAGAGCTGTTTGTTAACCACCTGACAGAGGGCGGATACGGCGCCCTTGTAATCCGACTGCACTGTAGACTGAGGGCCGACGCACAGAAAGAGCAGCGCTCTGTCGCCACTATTCGCCTCCGCTCGCTGTTCGGCATCCATGAGTCGCTCGATGGTGAAGTCGCGGGACACGTTGTTGGGCATGAAGTCATCGGTAGAACTGTTGCCGCCCACACTGCCGCTGCCTCCACCGCCGCTGCCAGCACCACCACCAACTCCACCGACACCAGCAGCACCGCCACCGCCGGCATTTAAGCGGCCTGTGGAAGCACGTGCACCGCGCTGTCTCTCCTCCTGCACTGCCTCGCGCTTCATGCCACAGGACAAGCACTTCTGGTAGCGGCAATATTGACAGCGATTACGTTGCCGCTTGTCAATGATGCAGTTGCGATTCTCTCGGCAGGCGTATGTGAGATCCTTGCGCACCGTACGCTTGAAGAAGCCCTTGCAGCCCTCGCAACTGTAGACGCCATAGTGCTTGCCACTGGCACGATCACCACAAATGGAACACAAATGCTTTGACCCGCTCAACGGATGATTTGGCGGATATTGCTGCTGCTGTGCGGCCGGCGCCTGAGCCATTTGATTCTGGTTCTGATTGTTGTTATTGCCTCCGCCTGGCATCACATTCACCATGTTCATGGCCTGTAGAAAGGGACCGGGACTCTCTGCCTTGGGCGAGAAGCTGCTGTTGTTGCTGTCATTAAGCTGCGATATGTCCGGCTTCACTTCCTCCTTAATCGATCCCAGACGGAATCCAGCGTCCTGATCGCAATTGTCCATCTATCTGTTGTGCTTGTACACCTCTTCTTCTTCTAATATTTACTATTTTTATTATTGTTTATTGTTTATAGTTTCGGCTGCCAGCGCGCGTTTCTGTTGCTGTTTTTGCTGCTGCTGCCGTTGTTGTTGTTATTGCTGTTGCTGCTGTTGTTGCTGGTGCCGACTTTCCCCACTGCAATTTCACTTTGTCGCCAGCAGGAACGCCACCGTGTCTGGGTTTGAGTCGGAGTCTGGTTGTTGCAAGACAAAATGCTAGGCTGCATAAATTGCAGTTGCAGCATTTACATAACTTAACAATTGCTTTCCTTATTGTTTGAGCTGCCTTCGGTTAAATTCTTATTTGCCTTTCTCCGCAATAAAAAAAAAACAAAGAATTAGTATAGACAGGTTTTCTGACTAATGATTAAATACTTTTCGCGTCGACATTTTTTCTCAACAAAGACCAAGTTCACCACAGCAACTTCAATTCACCATCGGCCAGTGTTGTCCAATGCTCACAAATTGTGGCGGCTATCTTTGCGATTGCAATATATCGATACGTAAACAAAACAAAATGCCCTAAATGCTGTCAAAACATAACCCGCAATTATTTTTCGGTGTAGCAGTATTTTTCATTGGAAAAGAGAAACAAAAGCCAAGTTCTTTACAATTTCTTTGTTTTTTTTTGGTAGAGAAACAACCCTGTGTAGAGTAGACAACCACCAAAAGCAGAGTTCTCACCACAAATAAAACACAACGCAACTCTGTGTCTGTCGCAATACAATTTTTGTTGTACTTGCAAACACACACACACAGGCTCAGCGAGCCAGACGCAAACACACACAGACAGTGAGCGACCCTCCTTGCAATTATGTTCGGCATATGCAAAAATACGAATTCACACACACACGCACGCACGCAGGCACATATGTATATACGCTCATAGACAGGCTTACATACATATGGACAAAGCGCCAATTCTCCGGCTCCGGCCTCGGCCCAAATAATCGACAAAGCAACAACAAATCGACAACAAACCACAAATCCCGCGTACGCGTCTTAAATATTTCTCCAATAATGCCAACAACGAACAAATAACTGAGTCCACATTGAAATCAAAGCCGAGTTTATGTATTAAAAGTAATGTGGATGGGATTGTGACTGAGTGCACAATGCAACTTACTTGCATACGCACTTATTTGATTTCACACAAATTGACGTTGCAGCTGTTTTTTGCTGTTTTTACACTATCGTCAAGCACACGTAAATCACACACACAAACAAACTAGTAAATTAATGAAAAACAATAGTTCCAAGCGTTTATTTGTAATTATCTTTACCGAACTGATCTGTGCCGTCCAATTCAAACGCACTGCAAACAAAATACTCAAAAATACCAAAATGACTAATTTTGCCAACATAAATATCCGATTACAACTACCGAATATCGATAGCGAAATATCGTTTGATAAAGACCGCCAAAGTAAATTTAAACTTCAAGTCAGTTTTGATAATGGCTGAGTTAAAAATTAGGAAAACTAATTAAAAACCATTTTTTGCAAATGCATGGGATTCATGGAATTCACAAACAAAATACAATAGACATAAAACTTTAATTACATTGCTTAACGATAGGCTTGAAAATAACATATCGATATGCACATAATATCGGCTTAATATACTAGTTAGGCAAAGATCAGATTTGAAATTTATTCATTAAATATATAATTTAATATATTTATTTATACATTTTGAAAAAAAAGATGCTAACATTAATATTAAATAAAAAAAACTATTTTAAAACAGTTTGAAATCTAATCTTATTCAGTTAAGATTGTGGTCAGAAACTTTATGCGGTTGTTTAAATACTCGATCTCGTCGCGATAAAGCTCAGCTTCGAGGATTAGATTCTGCAAGTCGTGGGCATCCCCTGATTCATTATTATTTTCTTCATTATCTTCTTGTCCGCCCCTTGGCTCTGGGTTCTCTGACTGATCATTTTCATCAAATGCGAAAAAGATCTTGAAGTAGTCGGCGTCCCTGCTACGACAAACGGGGCACTCTTGCGATCTGTAAATTCGATTGAGGCAATATGATTAGTTATTATATTCCACATGCACCTCTATTCTTGACTAACTCTTCCAACCAGCGCTCCAGACAATCCCAGTGGAAAACGTGACCGCAGTTGCCAGCGTAGATATTGTCCAATCGCTTGTACCGCTCCGAGCAGATGACACAGGTCACTCCAATGCTTTGGTTAGAACGAGCATTGTCGCTGCTGCTGCTGCTGTTGCTGCTTCTCCAGTTGCCACTCATTGTAGTAATGAGCTTCTAATGCGCCTGCATTCGCTATATTCATCGATCAACATGCACAGCATGCAACGTTCGATAAGAAGACAAAGGCGAATATATGTATTTGCCTAGAAATCATTTACATACAGTGGCTCACAAAAGTATGCGCACGCCCGTCAAATAACCAAACTACTGATAACGATAAAGCAAATTTTTATATAGTGTAAAGTTTCTATACAAATCTATGTATGTGTGTATGTACAGCAAACAGACTGCCCGCGACAAATTGACGTCCGATCGGTGTTCTTGCTAAACTTAGAGTGGAAAAAGACATTTCTTATTCCCTATTACATCTATTCGAAAGCTCTCCCGCTCATTTAAACAAACCTGCAAAACTTTGGGACAAGCAAAACCAAACAGATTGATTCTATTTGAAAATTAAATAAGTTGGACATTTTCAGAGTACTATATAGAACTTTATATCTGATATGGTCTGTTATATCATTATTTATGCTGTTACTAGCATAATAAGACACTCGGGCTCACTGTACACAAATCAATGTATTTTCAATACGCGATTAGTGATCGGTAGGCGTGTTTAAGCTTATCTCCTCCCCCTAAGCCCCTAGTTTTCCCAATCTTTCCCTGATTACCAGACAAATAAATCTGTTTGTACAATAACAATTAAACAAAGTTAGCAATATTCAATGTTCATATGTTTGTATTTAACATATGTGTGTGTATATTCGATTACTTATTTTATTTTATTTTATTTATTACTTAAAGTGCGTCTTTTTGTGCAGTTTCTACTTTTTTATACCGAACTTATGGAAGTGTGTAACGTCTTCAAAGTTGATATAAATATTATAACAAGCTGGAACAAATATGAGAAATCTTTCTTTCAGAAACGAGTGATGTGTATATCGTATAATCAAGTCCATATTGACTGCCTGCAATGGTATTTGAAAGACCGTTGTGCGATCTATCATATTTCTGTAGGTAATTATATAGTAATTAAACATTACTATGGTAACGATTTATGTATAACGATCTATCTGCTAACTGAGGTTGAGGCCTCGCCGGGACCCCGACTAATCAGATCTAAGCTGACTTCAAATAGTTTATATGAAAGTGTTAAAAAAAAAGATTATAGTAATATATGTATGTAAACTAACATGAAACTAACGCGAAATCTTAACTAATCAACAAATCAAACTAATGACAATTATTATATCTAGAAAATTATAACTAATTTGACATATTTGGTTTCATGCAGCTCACGGAGAATTCAACAAGTCAGTTTTCATTATGGCTGACTTAAATATTAGGAAAACTAATTAAAAACCATTTTTTGCAAATTCATAGAATTCACAAACAAAATACAACAGACTTAAAAATTGAAATAAATTGCTTAACGATAGGCTAAAAAATAACATATCGATATGCACATAATATCGGCGGAAAAATATAGTAAAGCAAAGATCAGATTTGAAATTTATTCATAATAATAACTTAATACATATATTTATACATTTTGAAAAAAGATTAGTTTGAACTCTAATCTTATTCAGTTAAGATTGTTGTCAGAAACTTTATACGGTTGTTTAAATACTCGATCTCGTCGCGATACAGCTCAGCTTCGAGGATTAGATTCTGCAAATCGTGGGCATCCCCGGAATCATTATTACTTTCTTCACTATCTTCCCGTCCGCTCCTTGGGTCTGGGGTCTCTGACTGATCATTTTCATCGAAAGCCAAAAAGATCTTGAAGTAGTCGGCGTCCGTGCTACGACAAACGGGGCACGCTTCCGATCTGTAAATTCGATTGAGGCAACATGATTAGTTATTTTATTCCACATGCACCTCTTTCCTTGACTAACTCTTCCAACCAGCGCTCCAGACAATCCCAGTGGAAAACGTGACCACAGTTGCCAGCGTAGATATTGTCCAATCGCTTGTACCGCTCCGAGCAGATGACACAGGTCACTCCAATGCTTTGGTTGGAACGAGCATTGTCGCTGCTGCTGCTGCTGCTTCTGGTGATGCTGTTGCTGCTGCTGCTTCTGGTGATGCTGTTGGTGCTGTTGCTTCTGAAGATGCTGTTGCTGCTGCCGATGATGCTGTTGCTGCTGCTGCTTCTGCTTATCCAGTTGCTGCTGCTGCTTCTGAAAATGCTGTTGCTGCTGCTGCTTCTGATGATGCGGCTGCTAATGCTGCCGCTGCTGCTGCTTTTGATGATCAAGATGCTGCTGCTGCGGCTGATGCTGCTGCTGCTGTTGCTGCTTATCCAGTTGCCACACATTGTAGTAATGAGCTCCTAATGCGCCTGCATTCGCTTCGATAAGAAGACAAAGGCGAATAGATGTATTTATATGACGCATAAAAGAATGCGTAAGCCCGTACCGAAATAACCAAACTACTTACCATATAACGATAATGCAACTTTTTAGATAGTGTAAAGTTTCTATACAAATGTGTGTATGTATATGTGTAGGACTGCCCGTGACAAATTGACGTCCGATCGGTGTGCTTGCTAAACTTAGAGTGTAAAAAGTCTTTCTTATCCTCTATTACATCGATTAGAAAGCTCTCCCGCTCGTTATAGAGTAAGCATGCACAGTGGAACAAGTGCGATTAAACAAGCCTGCAAAACTTTGGGACAAGCAAAACCAAACAGATTGATTCTATTTGAAAATGAAATAAGTTGGACATTTTCAGAGTACAATATAGAACTTTATATCTGATATGGTCTGTTATATCATTATTTATGCTGTTACTAGCATAATAAGACACTCGGGCTCACTGTACACAAATCAATGTATTTTCAATACGCGATTAGTGATCGGTAGGCGTGTTTAAGCTTCTCTCCTCCCCCTAAGCCCAATCGTTCCCTGATTACCAGACAAATCTGTTTGTAAACAATAAAACAAAGTTAGCAATATTCAAACGAATGTACATACGATATGTTTGTATTTATCATATGTGTGTGTGTATGAGTGTGTGTTTATATTCGATTACTTAAAGTGCGTCATTTTGTGCAGTTTCTATTATTTTATACCCTGGCAGAAGTTATGAATGTGTGTAACGTCTTCAAAGCTGATAAAAATATCAAATCTCTTTCTTTCTAAAACGGGCCAATAAGTTATCGATTAGAGTGATGTGTATATCGTATAACTGCCTGCAAGGGTATTTGAAAGACCGTTGTGCGATCTATCATATTTCGGTAGGTAAGTATTTAGTAAGTTAACATTACTATGGTATATATATAACGATCTATCTGCTAACTGAGGTTGAGGCCCCGCCGGGACCCCGACTAATCAGATCTAAGCTGACTTCACATAGTTTGTATGAATGTGTTCAAAAAAAAAGAGATTATAGTAATATATGTATGTACTCGTATAGTATAAAAAAAATAAGCTTTAAATGTATCATGTATATATATGAACGCTATAGTCGAAAGCAGGTACGACTATGAGATACCCTGCACGCAAACTATTGCGGTAGCGGGGTATGAACAAACAAATTGTGTATCGCTTATATCGTAAATCGGTTAATACTAATTGTAGGCAATATATAAATATGCATAAATAGGTACAATTACGATTATGATTTCTGTATGTGTGTGTGTGTTTGTGTGCATGCAAATTTACGATATTGCAAACGATATTGAGTGTACGCTTGTCGCATGTCGTATATCGTAAGTGACTTGTGTGTGTGTGTTTGTGGGAATGTAACAGTTACGATATTTGGAATTAAAGCATTTCGTTAGTCTTTTGGATTTGGAAACTTTGTCGTGGTCACTGGATCCACCTCATCCCGGCCTTGGGCCTCAGGCGACGTCCGTTGCTGTTGCTGCTGCTGTTTCAGTTGCTCCTGCTGCTGCAGTGCATCCTTGATGGGCAACTTCTCGCTATAAGGCTGCATGCGCTTCGGACTGTTGACGTTCATGTAGATGGGCGACTTCGTTGTCTTCGCCATGGCTGACGGCAGCTGCAGGGGCAGTGGCACCGGTGCCGATTTCGCCGTCGGACTTGGCGTTGCGGGTAGCTCCTCCTCCTCCAGTATGATGTCGTCCCCCACCATGGTGATGCGACGCATTGGCGCTGAGCCGCTGCCCAGCGAGCCAGCTCCGGGCCGGTAGACGCCGCTGCTCAGGCTGCTGTTCCCGCTGCTGTTGAATCCGTTGTTGATGTAGGAGTGATTGTTCTTCTTGACTGGCAGCCGGTTCCCGCTGCTCACGCTGCTCCCGCTGCCCGACCCCAGAGCCGATGTGACTGACGGCGGCGGCGGCGGTGGCGCCAGTTGGGGCGTAACCAATGGCGGCAGATTCGATTTGCTTATCAAATCGGGAACCCGCGACATGAGCTCCAGCGACTGTGACGTTGTTTTCGTCGTTGGTGACGCTGGCGATGTTGGCTCCGCTCCTGAGCCCGATGTCGATGCCGACACCGACGCACCCGATGTGGCCGTTGCCGTTGCCGCTGCCGCTGCAGCCGCTGCTGCGCCGGCGGACATCTGCGAGACGAGGGTGCGGCTGTGGTTGTTGCTCAATCCGGTATCTTTCCATTTCTCTGAAACGATTTGTGACCGTGACTTAGTTTACGCAGTTCGCATGCATGGACTACCGTGTTCAGTGACATACCTGCTGCCGAGCTGGCTCCGTTCGTCTTGCCGAAGGGCAGCAGGAGCCGCGAGGGCTGGCAGAGCACCACCGTCTTGTAGGCCTTGCGGTACTGCTTGTTCATGATCACATAGATGATCGGATTGATGCAGGCCGAGAGGTAGAGCATGATGTAGCTGAAGATGTGCAGACTGGGGTGCTCCACATCCTTGTCGGCCACCTTGACGATCGTGATCGGCAGGTAGCAGATGACAAACGACAGGAAGATCGCCAGCACCATTTTGGTAATGCGCCACTCGTTGCGCTTGGCCCGCACCTCACGCTGATCCTTGACGCGCGTGGGTGCCTGCTTGCCAACGCCGGTGGCTACTTCGGGTGCGTCGGTGGAGTAGCTACTGCTGTCGGAGGACACACGACTGGGTGGCAAGCCAGCTGCCGATGGGGACAAGGTTGTTCCTGCACCCGCACCCGCTCCCAGTTGACTATCCGCGCCCGAGGGCAGCGATGTAGCCGTGGCCACTGGCCGTAGATTGTTGGGTATCGAATTCTGCTTGTTCGCGTGCTGCTTCAGTCGCTGCTCGGACTTGTGCACCACCCAGAAGATCTTGGCATAGCAGGCGATGATCACCAGGCAGGGTATCACGAAGGCGGTAATAAACAGCGTCGTCTTGCTGCTGTGCCCGTGTACGTCGCTCATGATCGAGCAGGTCTGCAGTCGGCTATCGTAGCCGAAGCGACCCCAGGCGCCCAGCAGCGTCGGCAGCTGCATGCCGTAGGAGACGAGCCAGCAGGCGGCGATCATGACGGCGATCCAGTGGCGCTTGTAGATGCGCGCGTACAGTCCATGGTGGGTGATCATCACGTACCGATTGATGGTGATCATCGCAATGCAAAGCAGCGAGACTCCAATGTTGCCGTACTGGATGAACGGGATCAGGCGACAGAGCACTTGGCCATGTCGCCAGGTGCCCTGAACGAAGCGCAGTCCCTGGAAGGGCAGCACGAGGGCACAGAACAGCAGATCGGCAATGCAAAGGCTGTGAAGATCAGCAAGGATCGCATTAGTAGGTTAAGAGAGAGAGAGAGAGGAGAGAGAGGGAGATCACTTACCTGATGATGAAGGCGGCGGCCACGTTGCGCACTTTGGGACACTTGAGCAGCGCCACGACAGTCAGAAAGTTGCCACAAATGCCCACGATCATGATCAGAAAGGTCATGATCGCGGCAAAGGTCAACAGCGATTGTGAGAAGCTGAAAACGAGCCGAAATCAGAAATTGAGGCTTCTCTTTTTGAGTAGTTGTCGCATTGCGGATCGATCGGGGATCTATGAAGCGATCCTTGAAGCGATCGCAGCGACCTTTGGCCTGCTGGGTAAATCATATCTGCAGTGCTTCCGCTCAATCCAAGAATCGTAAGCCATTGTTTACTAGTCTACGCACGGACACACACACACACACACACCCACACACACACACACACATACAGACAGACAGTCAGAGACAGGCACAATCTGTTCTCGGAGTCGGGAGAGAGGCGCTTGAAATGGGCCGCGTAATATTAACGATCTGTTATCAGACCTTTCACACTGCGCTATAATTACCCAGCAGGCGCTGCTGATAGCGTCGAGGGCGCCTCACGCGGCATGCAGCACCAGCCGCACAACCTACCCGCTCTCGTCAACGGCATCCATGTCCAGGCTGCTCGTTGGGCCCGGCTGGGGCATGGTCACCATATCGTCGCCATAGCCCAGGCCTGGCGTTGTAGACTCACTCATGCTGCAATCGAGAAGAACAGAAGAAAGATAGTCAAGAATTTGAGGCAGGCACAGGCAGGGTACGCACGCTTGTTCAACGAGGTTCCGATATGCAGACTACTATAACTATCTTCTATACTGCGTATGTATTGGGTATATCTATAGGTATAGAAGCTACGCCTAATGCCGATCAAGTGTCGACCACCGCCAACGGGCAACTAAACTCGAATGCCGGTCAGGCTTGATGTGATCTGCGAACCCGGTACAGCATAGCAATCATACATACATAGGGGTACGGGTCTGGGCTTGCAGATGGGGCCGGGGCCGGGGCCTCGTCTTTTGTTTTCACTGCTCGTTCCTTTGGACTACAATAAATTAGTGTCAATTAAATAATTTAAAGAGGTCACACACGCACACACACACACACACACACCGAGAGAGAGCGAACCCACCCGATGTGAGAGCGGGCGGGCCCATGCACAGGCATCTTCTCCTCGCGCCTGGGTGCAAAGATCAACGCCAAACCTTAATTAATTGAGTACTCTCGAGTCTTGAGTCGAGTCGCAAATGCCGGAACACTTGACTACATGTTATACGCTTCTATTTTCGAGCCGACATCAATTTAATAACGCCATAACGCATGTCAGAGAGGGGGCAGGGAGGGAGGGAGGTAAGAGGGCTAGGTCAGGCGATCCTCAGGTGGCCGAAAGTGGTGACAGTTCTATTTTCGTTATGCAAGCCTAATTGAATAACTGCAGGCAATATCGCTAACTATTCTACAAGATCAAAAGTTACAAAGATTGTTAGATTGTTTACTGCGTGAAGATCACTTGCAAGTTATGTACATTGAAGCATACAAGGATCGTCGCATATAGGCAAGTTACGAAGATCGTTACATTGTTTACTCCGTGAAGATCACTTGAGTTATGTAGATCGACAAAGATCGTTGGATTGTTTAGAAAGTTAAGACTACTTGCAAGTTATGTACATCGACAGTATAAAGATCACTAGATTGTTTACGAGGATCGTTGCTTATAAGCAAGTTGTTAAGATCGACAGTTACAAAGATCTTTGGATTGTTTACTGCCTGTAGATCACTTGAGTTATGTAGATCGACAGTTACGAAGAACGTTGAAGATCACTTGCAAGTTATGAAATCGAAGTTTACAAGGATCGTTGCTATTAAGAAAGTTCTTTATATAAACAGTTACAAAGATTGTTGGATTGTTTACTACGCCTGAGGATCGTCGCTTGAGGCAACTTATGTAGATCATTAGGTTGTTCGCTGCTGATCGCATAAGTTGTAGATAGGGTCTAGAATGTCTATGTACACATGCGCGTCTATATACACACATATACATACATATGTACTGTATATTTACTCCATATCTTATCAGCGCGCGCCGAAACTTACCTGGGTTGTATTTTGTGTAGCGCATGCGACAGTTCCTAGATGGGGTGTATGTGAGTGTATGTTCCAGCTGTATTGACACTTACACACACACACTAGGCACACACTATTAACTGATCACCGATCACTCTCTACTTCGCGTTGCTTCTTATCAGCTGAGACAGAGCACAGCATACGGTTTTGTTGTTAGTTGTTTGTTATTCTCTGATTGCACAGTTCACTACGATCGCTACGATCGTCGGGGAGAGTAAGAGAGAAAGAGGGAGAGGGGCGCGAGAATCACTGCAGCTAAAAGTGCGAGACAAGTAGCCAAGTCAGCTTGGCTAAACGCGTGTTCAGGTGCTATGAGTAATAACGCGCACTCACTCTGGGCCAACTGATCTCAGCGGTGGGCTGAACTGATCTGAACTGAACTTGGCCGAGCCAAGCTGAACTGAGTTGAGCTGTGAGCAATGTAAACAGTTGTCATCCGCTCTCCGTTGACGCTCTTGTTGTTGTTGTTGGTTTATTCAGTTATTCATGGTTGGCCGTGTGCCAATGGGGCAGGCGGGGCGGTGGGAGACCAGCCGGGGTTGTGTTGGGGCCAGCCGCCTGTCGGGTGATTCAAGTCGACGACGATCACGACGCTGATCATGACTAATCCACTTGGGATGCGAGCATTGCAGACTTTTCGACTCTCGCTGCGGCAGGTAGAAATGAGAGACACGAAACTAACAACGTTATCACTTCTGCTGCCTTCTTCAACCCGTCGACATTTGGGCCACGTTGGGACACTTCCAGAGGGGTGGGGGTGAGGCCGGCGGGGAAGAGAGCGCGATGTGCTGGCGACGCGCACGATCAAAACAAATGGACAAAAATTCAATTAACCGTAACGGACAAATTGCGTGCTCCGCCTTCGCGCTTGCGTTTGTCCACAGCGACTGCACATTATCGAGTGCCACTGTCTGGTCGGGGGTATCGCAGTCGCAGTCGCTGCCGGCGTCGCAGTCGTCGCCGCAGTCGCTGTCAGTATCGCAGTCGTTGTCGCAGTCACAGTCGGCAACGCATTCACTGTCGTTGTTTTTGTTGTTGTTTTCAAATAAAATTGCTCGTTGAGCTGTTGACAGTTCGCTCTCAATTGAACGCATGCTCCCTCTCCCACTCCCACTCCCCCTTGCACTCCCACTCCCGCTCTTACTCTCACTCTTGCAGTCTGTCCCTCTCTGTCAATATCGCTCTCTCGTTCGCTCAATTGCTTTCGCTCTCGTTCTCAGCGCACTCTCGCAACTTTTGCTGTTGTTATTGTTGTTCACATTTGACAGGCCGGCGGTGGGGGCGGGGTACAACGATTGGTGATCGTGTTAGATACTGTACACACACTCACGCACACATATTGCATTCTGTTTGTTTGTTTGTAGATATGAAACGAGACGCAACGCAACGGAGCAACGCGTAATTCACACTCCCTGCAGTAAATATACGAATGCAACTTCGTAGAACGGGTCCAGTGAATCATATTGTCACAGTCGCACACACACACACATGCATACATACGTCTTTCGATGTTCATGATATCGTGGTCAAACTGTTGCGCCTCCCCTCGCTGGAGGAGCTGCTGCTGTCCTTGCTGTCGTCAGTCAAATCGACAATGACTCGACTGTCACATACCTCACACTCTGCACTTTCTATACTTCACTGTCTACGGAATAGCTTTCTATCAACTCTAGAATACCCTGCAAGTCTTTTTGCCACAGTAAATAGCCACTTGACTGTCGAATACCCTACACTCTGTACTTTTTACTATACATTCTACGTATACACGTACATACATATATATATATGTATGTATATGCACATAATCTCTCTCGGCTATGGTGGATCTTATTCATAGTATTTAAAGAGTAAGCAGGCAGTTCATTCCGCCTGCTGTATACTCTACTCTTTAATGTGTGCTCAAAAACTATCGCGAATTTTGAATTTTCGCGGGTCCGTATAATCGAATTTGTTTTGTTATGTTGGTACACTCTTCCCGAACATCTGTAGTTTCAAGTGTATAGCATTTTTTGTTTGGTTGTGAGAGGCGTAAAGATTATTAGTGTTTTGCGTGCTCGAAATTCGATTATACGTTACCCGCGAAAATTCAAAATACGCGATACTTTTTGAAAACACCTCGTAAGTCTTTGTGCAAGGCTGAACATAGCTCACCTGACTGTGTTGAATCTCCTTCACCTAATTATATAAACAATAACTTAACTATAACCATTTGCCATAAACACTTATACATATAAATACAACAATCTACAGAGAATTGTTGCTTAAAATAAATAATTTAATTAAAATATTTGTAAAATTTACAAATCGCAGTAACTCATGTGTTTAACGTTTCCATGTGGAGCTCTGCTTTATGGAATATGAATATGAACTTGACGAGTTCAGTTTAGTCTACAACTGGTTTAATACAAATATTTAGTATTTTTATATTTTTGAAAATTTGAGAAAATCTTTTAAAAATGTGGTGGCATACGTGGATCTCCTACGTGTTAAGTATAATAAAATGGATGCAACGTCCTTTTCTCGAAGGGATACAACTCATTAGCAACTCCGGCCAGCGGATAGAGACAACCAACTGGATTGAGTATGAAGAACGTAATACTGTCGACGAACCTGCTATCGAACAGGATGAGACAGACAAGGAAGTGATCGTCCTGGAGCAATTACAATTACCTGGAAATGGAATTCATGCCTTGAAGACAAAGGATACGGCCATAGAATTATATAATGCACCTGAGGGAGCTATTTCAGCATTATTACCCTTCTCTATATCATATGTGGGCATATTTATTTATGGTGTATTAACATTAATTCTCTTAAAGGCAATTTCATATCTCGCAAGACGATTTAAGACCAAATACACACGCGATGTTTATCAATCTCTGGAGGTTCAAGCGTACGCAGAAACTCCACGTTATATCATACATCCGGCGTTCTTTATTTACTTAAGGGAGTTTCATGGAAACCAAAGGGCTGCTGACAGCGCTATCGATAATGCCCTCTTGCATATAGTACTCCTCAAAAACGAACGGCGTTGCAATTTAGTGCGGATTTCGTTCATGGAGCATCAATTCTATATGAATTCAAACTATTTGTGTAAAATCGAGAAGCTTGTCAAGATATTCTTTATGCGCACCAGCGTAAATCCATCATATCCATCTCGTTTGCATGATGAAGGGCCAGACTCTGGATTGCAAATGGGAAACAATAATGATGATGATCCTCAAGGGTGCGTGGAAGATGACGGGGAAGATGACGGGGAAGATCATACTGAGGAAGATCATAGTGAGGAAGATCATACTGAGGAAGATCATACTGATGAAGATCATACTGAGGAAGATCATACTGAGGAAGATCTTAGTGGGGAAGATCATACTGAGGAAGATCTTAGTGGGGAAGATCATACTGAGGAAGATCTTAGTGGGGAAGATCTTAGTGGGGAAGATCTTAGTGGGGAAGATCTTAGTGAGGAAGATGAACCAACTCCGGTGAATGAATCTGAATCTGAGGAATTAGAATCTATTGATAATGAAACAAGCTCGACTGAAACATTGAAACCTCCCGAAGAAATGGAAGAGCTCATGGCGGACGTTATGGCTCGCGGTAAACCGGGAACACAAGAGGAGAATGAAGTCACTATAGACATTTCGAATTTAAGTGTTGAAGAAATCCAAAATTATGTTGAAAATGTGGCTCTAGTCCTCTATTATCCTGATGGAAGCCCATGTAAACTTGATTGTCAGGTGGTGGTTGGCATATGACCATCTCTAATTATTTTGATAAATATATAAATGTATATATGATGTATATATGGTAAAATATTAAATCGGATTCCGAAACAAAGTCAACGATCTCATTACTTACACAAGCCCATTGGGTTAGGTTCTCTGGAGTACCCGGAATTATACGCATTGCTTGCAATGCCCAATCGATAAGGCAACGACTTGGAATCGGGTTCCCATTTCTCCTATTCTCAAAGCAAATGTTTACAATCAATATTCAATATTCACCAGACTAATGTGGACTGTGTATCGCGTGTCATATCTTGGGAGTAGAATAGTAAACAGGGTTACATGGGATTAGTGGTCAGTTAGGAATCGATTACGACCACATGCCTGTACGCGTATCTATATCTATGTACACATATGTGTGTATGTGTGTACATGTATGTGATTGTGTATCAGTGTGTGCCTGCATAAACAACATTTCACACAAATGAGAGCGAGAGAAGGGGAAAGAGGAAAGGGGCAAGTAGCAGACGGGGCGGCCTGCGGTCAATTTTCAATTGTTGCCAAAGAGTTTTCTTCTGACTCAGTTGTTTTGGGGCGAAGAGCATAAGCAACCGCACACACACACACACACTCACACTCACACAGTCGCATATACCCGATGACACTCTCTCACTCTTACTCTCATTCGCATTTTCATTTCCCCTTTCCCTTGCGCGACCCCATCAATGTGCCCGGAGGTCGCTACCCGAGGCAAGCCCGCACCCATCTTTGATTGCATGCTTGTAGCTTCTAGTTCTCTTGCTTCTCTCTTCTCTTCCCTCCTCCCTCCTCTCCCCGCTCTTGCGTTTTCTTGCTTCTCATTCCTCTGCTTGCTTAATTAATTTCGTCTTCAATTTCAATGACGCTGATGACGCTGAAAACGAGACCAAGAGATCATCGCGACCCCGCCATATAGTTCTACCCAGCACCAACCCCAACCCCAACCCCAGCCCTGGTAACAATCGCAGTCCATCAATCGATTCAAGCTATGACGGCATCGTCTGCTGGTGCTAACTTCTCAATCATGGGTCGGCGTAGAGTTCATTTCGCATGAAAAATCTGCCAGTCTGACAAGCAAGGCACACTTAGTCATTGAGCTACATAAACTACAAATTTCCTGTATATATCGTTCCTAATACTGACCAAGCTCTATTTTCGATAGTTCTACAGTGAGTAAACTCTGCCGGAATACATGCATTACACGATTAATACTTGTGTCATATACGAGTATATATCTACAATATATATATGTACATAGTATACATATATACATACATACATATGTATGTATATGTACTTGCTAATGACACTGTGTAAAGTATACTTCGATGAATCACATCCACATCCTCTTTATGTGTATATATAGAATATACATTCTTGTTCAGGAACAACACTTGAAGTGATCTAACATTGCCCTTGTGTCTATCCATCTGTCATTATTGCCTAGAACTACCTCACACTATATAACGAAGTATGTCAGTCATTTTATGTATATAGAATATAAATTTTTGTTCAGTAACAACACTTGAAGTAAATTAGCATGGCTATCCATCTTTCTTATTTGCCTGGCAGTACCTCACACTCTATATAACGAATTATCTCAGTCATTTAATGTATATAAAATATACATTCTTGTTCAGGAACAACACTTGAAGTGATCTAGCACTGCTCAAGTGTCTGTCCATCTGTCTTTATTGCCTAGAAGTACCTCACACTATATAACGAAATATCTCAGTAATTTTATGTATATAGAATATACATTCTTGATCAGGAACAATACTTGAGGTGATCTAGCATGGCTATCCATCTTTCTTATTTGCCTGGCAGTACCTCACACTCTATATAACGAATTATCTCAGTCATTTAATGTATATAAAATATACATTCTTGTTCAGGAACAACACTTGAAGTGACCCAGCACTGCTCATGTGTCTGTCCATCTTTCTTCTTTACCTGCAAGTACCTCACACTCAATACCCTGCGCCTTCTTTGTATACACATAAATATTTATACTCTCAGAGGCACCAAAAACAAGAAAGATCTATTCTTCCTATGCCGCATGAGTGTTCCAAGCCAAACACTTAATGCAGTTATTTCCCACTCCATGTGTATTTTATGCCGACAAATTTGATGTGCTCTCTCTCTCTCTCTCTCGCTTTGTTCCTTTTCCATGTTAAGTACCATTGCCAGTCGAGCGTGGGGGGAACCTACTCGGACTCGGGACTCGGACCTACCAAGTACATACAGACGTGTATGAACACACCAATGTATGTGGGATCTTAGCTGGAAGTTGAAATCCAATTGAGAAATTATAATTGGATGATATCGCGAGAGAGAATGAGCGCCAGGGCGGCACGTTGAGGGCAAAGTTGGGCATTACAAAGATGGAATGGGAATTGCAGCTGGCAGCCCTGGTTTTGCATTGTAGTTGAGTTGAGTTGAGAATTCCAAAAAAGAAACAATACCAAAAATAAAACCAAAAACAAAAAAAGGCCAATGTATAAGAACAATGTAAACAAATCGCTCCGCTCATTTCAAATTACCCGATGATGAAGTCAATTGTTGTATACTATAAAAACTGTGTTGTTTTTCGCCGCGTCGAAAGTAGCATTTCGTTTAGCGCTGGCATACCCTGTAAAACGAGGAAATCTTAACTAAAGAATGGTTCTCTTATATTATATATTCATGAACAATCTGGGGATTGTGCTTATGCTAGATATATTTGCTTAGCTAGATCTCTGAAACTTGCTGAATGAAAGTCTGCACAATCCTTTGGGAATCTATCAGATATGGAACCCTCCTATAGGGTATCTGCCAGCCGTGCATGCCCCACCTAACGCCTCTCTGGCTGTATGTGTTTTTTTTTTCTGTTTCTAGCTGGATGGTTTGGGCTATTTGGGCTAGTGTGGATGTATAAAAATTAGTTTAGTACAAAATCGGCACAGGAACGAGCGCGTCATAGTTTCCAACGCCGCATTCCTTGAGAGAGCACGCACCACAGCCGCCACGAAGCGCCCAGTTCCATTCCGCTCCTCCTCCACCTCCACCTCCACCTTCGCCTCCTGCTTTTGGTAAGCCTTCTGCTGTGGTGTGTAGTGTGGTGCAGCCCACCGGGGTGGAGGTCATGTTGGGACAGTTGGAAAGCGCGGCACAGGCCCAGGTTCGATTGCTCGTGGCGCCAGTGACGCTGCCTGTGGCACTGGCCAGAAGGGCTGGCGCCAATCGCAGCATAAGTGTGAACCCGGACCAAGAGAATCAGCTGTTCGAGGGCTACTCGGATGAGTTGCTCACCTTTGCCTGGGTCGCGTGCATTGTGTTCATCATTGTCGGCGTGCCCGGCAACCTGCTGACCATCGTGGCCCTGTCGCGGGGCAAACAGACTCGCAACTCGACGGCCATATTCATCATAAATCTGTCGTGCTCGGATCTTCTCTTCGGCTGCTTCAATCTGCCACTGGCCGCGTCGACGTTCAAGGAGCGTGCCTGGACGCACAGTGATCTGCTCTGTCGACTGTTTCCGCTGCTGCGCTACGGTCTGCTGGCCGTCTCGCTGCTCTCGGTTTCGTTGATCACCATTAATCGTTACATCATCATTGCCCATCCGCGCCAGTATCCACGGTAAATTCACCATCTACAAGCTTTGCCCCTCCCCCCACAACTTAGCCCTAATCCTCCCGCTCCATCTGCAGCATCTATCAACGACTCTACTTGGGGTTCATGGTGGCCGCCAGCTGGCTGATCACATTCTCGATCATGATACCCACGTGGCTTGGCGTCTGGGGCAGGTTCGGCCTGGACACCAGCATCGGCTCGTGCTCCATTCTGCACGACAAGTACGATCGCTCGCCCAAGGAGTTCCTCTTCATAGTCGCCTTCATGCTGCCCTGCATCTGCATTGTCATCTGCTATGCCCGCATCTTTCTGCTCGTCCGCAAGGCAGCCATCAGGGCGGCCTCCAAGAACACCGATTTGCCCACCACGCCGCCTGTACAGCCCACAGCACAGGCGCCAAAGGGGGCAGAGAAATCCAAGGATAAGAATCAGACCAAGAGCAGGGATAAGAACAAGGATGGGGACAAGGTGAAGAACAAGAACAAGGCAAAGGATGTGGAAGCGGAAAAGGATTCGGACTCTGTCGGCAAGGAGACAATGCATCCGTTCTTTGTCACCGAAAGTTTAGCCTACATCGATGACAATGTCTCCACGGCGAGCTTTCCCATCTCGTACAGCATCCGGCCCGAGGCGCCCATCGATGCGAATGTGGTGCTGCAGAAGAATAGTCTGGGCAGCAGCAAGGACACCCTATCCGGATCGGGCAAAGTGAAGCCAACGCGATCCGCACTGGGTGACAGCAACATCAGCAAATCCCAGACACTGGTGGAGCAAGCCAAGAACTCGTAAGTCAAGAGCTGATAAGGAAGCAGAATTTATAAATACTAAATGTCAGAATTTACTCGAAATCAAGCATCAAGTTTAAAAGCATCAAGTTTTCACTTGAAATTGTTTCTATAACTCAGCTATAAACAGTTTGATTTCCATGAAAAATTGTATTTTTATCCGCATCGCACAATATCTAACCTCAAACTGGCTATAAAAAAGAGCTATATATGTTAAAAGTTAATTATATTTTTCCAAGTACTTATCAAACTATTTTAGAAGATCTTTAAGTGTTCAGTGCAGATCAATGATTTGTAGTAAAATCGATGTGTAGTTCTTTCTTTTTATTTATAATATTTATAGTCATCTTTTTATTCCTCTTTACTTCTCAGAAAGAACCCGATAAAGACTTCGTTGCGCACCTCCTTCACCCGCTTTAGTCCGCGCAAATCGCACTACGTATCCATGGGGAATACATCGAATGCTTCTTCCATCTATCCGGGACGAATGAGTGCCAAGGATCGTCGATTGCTGAAGATGATACTGGTGATCTTTGTGTGGTTCGTCGTCTGTTATCTGCCCATAACGGTGGCCAAGATCTGGAAGAGTGCGAACGATGTGCACTTCTTCAACATAATGGGTTATCTACTGATCTATCTGACGACCTGCATTAATCCACTGATCTATGTGCTGATGAGTTCCGAGTACAGGCGAGCCTACTGGAACCTCTTGCGGTGCCATCAGTCAGAGAAGCAGCAGCAACACCAGCGAGCCATGAAGAAGCATCTCGAGTCAAATCGGGCGGCTAAAACGTGATCCGTCTATAAGTCTTCTGCAGCGAGTTCCGTCCCTCCCGACCCCAGCCAGGGATCCTGTACACATTCATATCCATAAAGCAGCCAGATACAGTACCCAGAGACACATCTGTACAGTATATTAAACGAGGATCGTAACTCTCTTTAAACGATCCATAATATTTGTATGCGCAAATACATCAAAATGTATTATTAAGATCTACCGTTATGTTCAGCCTCTGCCCCAAACATATATCGTATACATACATACATATGTTTGTTTATATTTCATTTTGAAACTCTCGTCTCGCTCGCCGCCCATTCCCGCCCCCGCCAGCCCGTGCCATAGTCTAGTCGATAGATCGATAACGCAGTGTGGGATCGAAAAAATGTATTGCATTTTATACCAAATGACTTTGTTTGTTTGTTTTTTCTTTTACATTTGAATTCCATGTTTAAGAACAATCGATGTTATGCTGCTTGCTGCTAATTATTGTACCAATACCAATACATACAACGTATCTCAAGTATGTCGAATAACAGAATATGAATACAGTCTGTCAAGTAACGCTTTACAGAGCTTTACATTACATTAACATAAATGCACATGTTAATGTAGTGTATGTACATTAATGTACAGTAAAGTGTTACTTGACTGCCTGTATGTATATGTATATGTATGTATGTATTTTATGTATATATGTATGTATGTTTGTATGCATATCCAATGTCCTGCTCAATAAATGCTTTGAATAATTGATATTTTCTTTTGTATTTAGTTAGCGTTACATTCTCTCTCTCTCTCTCTCTCTTTCTCTGCCTCTCACTCTCCTCCGTTTGCTGTTGTGTTCGGAATTTAGAATCTTTTCTAGTACCAGATAATACGAGTATAGTATATAGTAGAGCTTAAGGTAATTATTATCAATACATACATATTGTATATGCCAGTGTTTTTTTTGTTTTTCTTTTTCTTTTCTTGTTTTTCTTTTTTAATGCGTACGAAAACTTGGACTACTTAAGACTAGTAACACAACTAAATGATCCAGTATTTTGACGGTAATACATATAGAATATACATATGTATGTATGCATGTCTCTGCTCTACACGTCTCTCCTTTGCTTGTCAATGCTATTTTGATTTCGATTTCGATTTCGATTACGGTTTCGGCTTCGTTACTTATCGATATATAAATCAGTTTGAACTTCAATAGAGCTACGCGTACATTCGTGTTTAGTTCGGATCGCTAACGGTATTGTATGTATATGTAAGCCTATAAATGTGTGTATATAATATAGTATATGTTGTATATAGTATATCGTATATATATATATCATATATCATATATAGTATTGTATATAGATAAAATTACTTTAATCTTTAGTTGTTTTTCTTTCGATTTTCTTCGATTTCTAATTGCGATTGAGAGCGTAATAAAATATTCTGCACCACTTGCGAGGGGGGTTACCCGATCCACATCAGACCGACTCCAGATGCTCGGATATCTCCAGTATGGGACTCTCGCTGAGTGGCTTCACTAGCGTCTGCCAGCTGGGCGTGAACAGGCCCAGCACCGGCGTCGTTGTCTGCGACCGCACATGATACTCGGCCTCGCCGTGACCGTGACCGTGAACATGTCCGTGACCGTGAGCATGCACATGTCCATGTCCATGTCCATGGCCATGTCCGTGTCCATGTCCGTGTCCATGTCCGTGTCCATGCATGGCATGACTGTTGAGCAAAGCCTGCGGTGGCGTTGACGGTGGCGTCGTCGATGCTGCTGCTGCTGGCGCTGATGTTGCTGCCGCTGCTGCTGCTGCTGCTGCACCTGCAACTGATACAGTTGACTCGCCCGCCGACTGGCTGATGTAGGAGGTCTTGAGGTTCATCTGACTGAAGGCGTGCGCTCCTGGCATGGTCAGCGAGTGCTGCAGACGCGGCGGCCCGCTGCGTGGTCGATCGAGCATCGCCAGCTCGTACAGCTCCTCGGCCAGTTGCTGCTCCGGCGCAGGTGGTGGCGGTGGTGGCGGCGCCGACAGTGCCTGCGGTGGCCCGGCGTACACATGGTTGTGGTTGTGGTTGTGGTTGTAGTGTACATGTGGATGCGGATGCGGATGCGGATGCTGATGATGTCGTCCGGCCAGTTGAGCCTCCAGCGCGTACTGCTTCTGAAAGAGCTGCCGCTTCTGCTGCAGCAGGCGATGCTGGAGCAGCTGCTGCTGCAGCGGTGGCTTCTGCATGGGCGACGATATGGCGACACTGGCGGCAAGATGTGCCTGGTGTGGATGCGGGTAGACGCCCGCTGGTGGTGGCGGTGGTGCATAGCAGCCGTGGCTGGCATACAGCTGCTCAGTGCCTGCGTCCAGCAGTAGGGGCGGTGGTGGAGGCGGCACAAACGACAGTTGCTGCTGGTGTTGCTGCTGCAAATGTTGCTGCTGCAGATGATGCTGCTGCAACTGTTGTTGCTGCAAGTGATGCAGCGTCTGATGCGGCTTGATGGGCATCGGGTAGAATTGACCGTGTGGAAATTGACAATTAGCTAGACTGAGCTCCTCCAGTGCGGGATGAACGTGTCCATGTCCATGTGCATGTCCAAGTCCATGTCCGTGTGCATGTGGATGAGCATGTCCAGGACCATAGACAGCTGCCTCGTGCTGCAGCTGCTGTATCTCCAGCCAGTTGTGGCGCTTCGCCTGCTCGTAGCGATAGCTGCCATAGACGCGGCTGGCACCGAGCAGCGAGCTGGAGCTGAGCAGGCCTTGGGCCACCAGGCCGTCGCTGGCGCGGCGTCCCTCCCGAAAGTGAATGGGCGAACGCTTGTCCACAAACGGTGGCGGCGGCGGCGCCGGCGACTGGTTGGCTGGCACTGGCGGCGCTGCTGCTGCTGCTGCAGTTGCTATCGGGGTTGGTGTCGACGAGGACGATGATGAGGTGGTCAGCAGATTGACTGCACTGGGCATGTGAATGCATGAGTTGTGGCTGCTGTAGAGCGAACGATCCGATGAATGCTCGCTCGAGATGCTGGCTGCAGCGGCAGCAAAGGCTGAGGCAGAGGCGGAGGCAGCTGCGGCCAGCATCGAGTTGCTCATGCAGGAGGGCAAACTGCCGGCAATATCCGGCACGGAGGGCAGCACAAAGTCAAGACTCTCGTAGGCACTGCAGTTGCTCTTGGAGGAGCCGCGACTCAGATTCTGGCTGAGACTCTTCGAGTAGCTGCCGGCCAGGACGCCGCTGGAGCTGCTGCTGCTGGCGTAGGAGCGGGTGCGTGTGGCCTGGGCACTGGTCAGATCCGTGGACGATTGGGAGCCCTCCTTGGCGCCCTCGTTGCCCTGATCCGTTTCGCAGCCCTCGTCGGTGCTGGAGCTGCCCTGGGCCAGCACCTTCTTCTCGAATGTTTTCTTCTCGCGGCTGTCAAGGGGCAAAAAGGGGGAATGGTTAACAAAGGAACTACAGCTTGTGGCTAGGCCACTCACCCATCTCCATTTGGCTTGCACTCGTTGCCCGGCTCGTCCACTCCTCCTCCTCCCCCGCCGCCTTTGCCGGGCACATCGCTGGCGTTGCCGTTGCTATTCATGCCGTTCATGGTGGCGCTCTTTCGCTTGGGTTTCTACAAAAAGTGAGCATGGTGGATGAGGAAGGTGTGTGGATAAGGAGTAGGATAGTAGTACTGTAGCAGGCTCCTCCTCGGCTGAACCTACCTCAACGGGCAACGGACTCTCCTGCAGAGTCTGAAACAGTCGATTCGCTTCCGCGGACATCTTGAAGCGAAAGCTTTGATTCAGATTTGTGGTCGAATCGAAACTGTTCGAACTGGACATGGGTTTTATTGTCTTGTTGTTGTGGTCGGCAGTGGGTGTCGAGGCTGCCGCCAAAGGTGGAGCAAGCTCGGCCGCCGGCGCAGGCGGTGGCAGCTGCTCCTTGTCCTCCTTTTTGGGCTCCACAATGGCGGTGGACTGGAAGAGAGAGAGAGAGAGCAAGGCAGGGATAAGTGAGAGAATAGAAAGGAGGAGGGAGGAGGTAGGAGGAGCAGATAAAGGAGGAGGATGAGCAGGAGAAGATGTAGAAGAAACAGGAGTAGGAGTAGGAGGAGAAAGGAGAGGAACATACGAAGCAAGAAGAGGAAATGAAGGAGCAGAAGAAAGGGTAGAAGAAGCAGGAGTAGTAGAACGAGTAGGAGAAGAAGAAAAAGGGGGATAAGCAGTAGGATTAGAAAGAGAAGAAGGAGTATAAGAAGCGGAAAGAGTAGAAGGAAGAGCAGGAGGAGAAGCAGAGGGAGGAAAAAAAGATGCAGAAGAATGAGTAGAAGGAGTAAGAGGAGGAGCAGTAATAGGGTAACAGGGGGAGAGGGACTAGGAGAAGCAGAAGAAGAAGTAGGCGAAGTATGAGGAGAAGGAGAAGGAGATGTAGAAGAAACAGAAGTAGAAGGAGGAAAAGAAGGTGCAAGAGAGTGAGTAGAAGTAGGAGGAGGAGTAAGAGTAGAAGAAGAAGGAGCAGAAGAATGGGTAGAATTAACAGGAGGAGGACTAGGAGGACTAGGAAAAGGTGTATAAGTAGGCAAAGTATGAGGAGAAGCAGCAGGAATAGAAAGAGCAGGAGTAGGAGGAGGAGGAGTAAGAGTAAAAGAAAAAGAAGCAGAAGAATGCGTAGAATTAACAGCAGGAGAAGGACTAGAAAAAGTAAAAGGAGTATGAGGAGCAGAAGCAGCAGGAATAGAAAGAGTAGGAGTAGAAGGAGAAGGAGGAGAAGTAAGAGGAGAGTGCGAGTAAATCCTCTACCTGCTGCAGCAACTGGCGACAGTCCTCAGTGCTCTGCTTGATGATGTACTCGCTGATGGTCTGGTGCAGCTGCTTGGGCGCCGGCGAGGGCAGATGCGACGTGAAGTGTCCCTGCTCCAGCTGCTGGCTGGCATCGAGCAGCAGCTCGCGGCAGCGCAAGTTGGCCAGCGATGGCAGCTGCGCAGCAGTTGTGCTCGAGGTGGAGGTGCCATCGATGCTCAGCGAGATGCCGACGGGCCTCTGGCCACTGCCCACGCTGCGCGGTGAGCTCAGACTGTGATGGCTTATCCTAGATGCAGTCGAGCCAGTGGTGCAGCTGCCTGCAGCCGGCAAAGGGGTGTACCGCGTGGGCAGCCCCGGCAGGCCTGGCACGTGGGGCACATGAGCATCGTCACCATTCAAGAAACGACTCTGGGCATGCACATGGGCATGCGGAGGCGGATGGGCATGGGCGTGGCCATGTGCATGCACATGAGCATGGGCATGGCCATGGCTGTGTGTGTGTGTGTGTGTGTGTGTGTGGACATGGGCCTGCTGCTTGACCGCGTAGTAGGGATCGGCAGTGGAGCGCTCACTCATCAGTACAGTCTGGTGGCGACTAAGTCTCTTGTGTGTCGGATCCTTGGCCAGGATCGTGGTGGATATTGTCTTCGATTGCTGCTGCAGCTGTTGCTGCTGCTGCTGCTGCTGCTGTTGCTGCAGTAGCACCTGCTGCTGCTGCTGCTGCTGTTGTTGCTGATGCAGCTGCAACAATTGCTGCGTGGGCAGCTGCTCCAGCAGCAGCGCCTGCTTGCTGCTCTTGTACATGAGGCGATTGGCCGCTGGCTCGCTGCTCGGCTTGCTCTGCTCCTTCTTGTGCGAGACGCGATCCTGCAGCAGCAGATAGATGGCAGCCACATGGTCGTAGGTGTTCTTCTTCAGGCTGGCGCGCGTCTTGTCCGGCGCAATGCCAACATACTCGGACATGATGCAGAGTATATCCTCGCTGGGCTCCAGCACCGACTGCCGCTCCATGTTCAGATTGTACTTGGCTATGATCGCATGCTCCAGCAGCTCGGGGCACATCCAGCGATGGTGCTTGATCTGCTCGATGGTGTAGCGACGCGTGGGCTCCAGCACCAGCATGCGACGGATGAGATGCTCGCACTCGGAGCTCATGAAGAACGGTATGCGAAAGCGGCCGGACAGCACGCGATCCCGCAGGCTCTGCAGCGTGGAGCCATCAAAGGGCAAGGCGCCGCAGACCAGCACGTACAGCACCACGCCCAGCGACTAAGCAAGAGAGAGAGAGCGGGATTAGCTAGGGAATCTAGAGACTCTAGAGTGACAGCTTGGCTTACCCAGATATCGATCTCGGGGCCCGTGTACTGCTTGCCCTCGAACACCTCTGGGGCGGCATAGGGCGGCGAGCCACACCAGGTGGCCAGCAGCTCGCCGGGCTTGAAGTGATTGGAGAAACCAAAGTCAGCGATCTTAATGTTCATGCCGCAGTCGAGCAGCAGATTCTCCGCCTTCAGATCCCGATGCACGATGCCCTTGTTGTGGCAATACTCCACGGCCGAGATGATCTGCCAGAACTTAAAGCGCGCCGCCGACTCCGACATGCGGCCATACTTGGCAATGTAATCTGCCAGGGGGAGGGAAGGGGGGATAAGAAATGTAGCAAATCTTAAAAGAGATCGCCAGCTCACCGAAAATCTCGCCTTGACTGGCATATTCCGAGACAATGTAGATCATGTTCTTCGTTTCCATCACCTGCGGCATGAGATGGAGGATTAGGATTAGTTGGCTGGAGCAGGCAAGCGTAGCTACATTACCTGATAGAGCTTGATGATGTGCGGATGCTTGAGCTTCTTCATGATCTCCACCTCGCGATAAACCTTCTGCAGATTGGTGTGATCCAGCTGCGACTTGTCGATGATCTTGATGGCCACCTCGTTCTTGGTGATGCGAT
Organism: Zaprionus capensis; assembly: GCA_018903675.1. NCBI lineage: Eukaryota > Metazoa > Arthropoda > Insecta > Diptera > Drosophilidae > Zaprionus > Zaprionus capensis. The sequence goes on along the minus strand of JAEIFN010001073.1, from coordinate 6,631,028 downwards.
GCCGCGCCAGCTTCACCACAGCAAAGTTACCCTTGCCAATGGTCCGCTCAATGTCATAGAATCCCACGCGCATCGGCTCCTTCAGCTTGAGCAGCTCCTTGGGCCCGTTGCCGCCGCCGGCGAAGAGCTGCTGCGCCAGCAGCACATCCTTGCAGCTGACCAGGGCGTCTATCGAGGGCGCTGCCACCGTGTCCAGTATGCTGACAGTGCTGGCCAACATGTGCTCCCCCTCCGGCTTGGCAACGCGCTCCACTTGCTCAGCCACCTCGTCGAGCACCTTCTGCTGCTGCTGCCGCTCCTTGACCTTTCCCTCCTGGCTGTCATGTCCGTTGGTGGCTTTGGCATCGCCAGTGACGGCAGCTGCATCAGTTGCCAGCGGCTCGTCGGCAGCGGCAGTTGCTGTTTTGCTGGGCTCGGCCAACGTCTGCTCCGCCGTTGACTTTGTTGCCACTGCCGGCCCCGCCCCCGCAACCGCAGCCGCTGCCGACGTCGCTGCTGCTGCTGCTGCTGCTTCAGACGCGCTCATTTTGCAACTGCCGTGGGCAGACGGGACTCAGACGTTGCACATGATAGCGGCGCATGCAGCACTGTCACTGTCACTGTCGCTGGCTCTCGTTCTGTTCCTATAGTGGCCGCAGTGCACGCTCCTCCATTGCAGCGCCCTTTGCTTTGATGACAACCACAACAACGACAACAACGACAGCAACAACAACGAAAACAAGTTCAGAAATTTCTATACTCTGATAAGAGATTAGCTCACTCACACACACACACGCAGGTCATCTGTGTATGCGCAGTGAATAGACCTGCATGTGTCTGTGTGTGTCACTGCTCTCTCTGTGTATGTGTGTGTGTTTGTGTGTGTGTGTGTGTTTGTGCAGCATAGAAAAATCAATAAGCAGTCGCCGCGCGGCTCTCGGACTGGCGTCGCCGCCTTCTCACGTGGAGCACTCGCAATTATTCACACAAACACTCACACACCTCATCACACACACACACACACACACCACACACACGCACACGCATATATAAGCAGTCATTAGAATTGCAAGAAATTACCGTTAGCTGCGTTGATTAATTCCAGAATTGTTTGCCTTTAATTCTTTAACTTGTTTCGCAATTTCGCTTCGCCTTCGCATTCGCTGCAGCCGCTAAACAAACTGTTTAATTTTTGCACTCTCTTCCGGCAACAGCAGCAGCACACTCGGACACACACTTGGACACTTGGCTGGACACACAGTACAAACACAACAACACAACACGCAACACGCACGGAAAACACACACAGAGCGACACAGCGTCAACGCGTTTCTGTCATGGCTCTGACCCCCCAAGAGAGTCGATGGTCCGGCGAAGGGTTGCCAAAACTTTCAATGTGCCCTGGCCGGGTCTGGTCTACAGCCTGTGTGGCCTGTGGCAACCCAGTACCCAGCCAGTGGTCATGGCTGCTCCCCAATGCGCATGCGCCTGATTCACCACCAGCATCGACCCATAGACACTCATAGAGGTCGTTAAAGAATTTTGAATAACGCGCTATATCGATTAAAATTTCAAATCATTCAGGCACTTTTAGGCCACTATAAGGAAAAAAAAAAAGAATTCATAAACAAAAACATAATAAATAGAAAACGTAATGTAATAATAATAATACGAGTATGTATGATACCCTAACGATTCTAAGAGTTGTTCATTATAAAATAATGAAGGAATATACAACGTGATATATCGATTTGAATGCAAAATCTTTTAAGCAGTTTCCGGCACCAAATTTCCTTGAATTATTTATCTTACTATCATCTTAATATGATACTGAAAGGGCTCATAAGGTTTTCCATATTTAGGATACATGTTTTTCTCAGTTATTCAAAATCATTCAAGCTGTGTCAAGTTGGAGAGTTTCATTGCAAGATGTCATTGAGAAACTTTCTATTGCCACAGAAATTAATAGTTATTATTATTGTAAAATAAAACCGAAATGGTGCTAAAAGTTTTCAATTTTTGGAATATTTAATAATTGATTTTTATAATTCTTTTAAATCATTTATTAAATTTCGAAAATATTCAAAAAATGACAGGGATTTAATTGAGAAACTTTCTATTGTAACAGGAAAGTAATAAACGAAACTATTCAAATATTTATAGATACCGAAAAGGCTCTGATAATTGATTTTCTTTGCAGTGAACTGACAAGACCTCATTAAGCTTATAACGATTTTTTGGTTAAAGACTTGCCTGCGAGGTATAAAGCTTGTTAAATTGCAAAATGTTATTTGTTTTATAACCGGTTTAATATCGTCGCATTATAATCAGTCAACTTTGAGGTGAACAACTTTGGGGGATCAACAAATTCGGATAATTTATGCAAAATATATAATGATAGTATGAATGAAAGAAGAGAGAATACAAAGACGAGGCGGGATAAGTGAGTGCACAAATTTTCTATATTCAATTTCGCATAATTTCTTATAAACAATTTAAAAATAATAATAATATTTGTACATTGGGAACGACTGAGCTGAGCATAGTTCTCTCTCTCTCTCTCACTTGATTCTGGCTATGTGCGTCTCTTTCTAATTCGTTCAGTGAAGAGAAGAGAATGCTGCTGCTGCTGATCGGCAAGGAGAACGATGATCTCTCAAGTGGCGTCGTCCCCCAATCAAGATACAATAAAATAGATGCACAATTGCTATATATACACAGAAAAATGTATACACACGCTAATATATATATATATATATATATATATAAATATATAGATATATAGATATATTTATATATATACATGTAGGGGGGCATTTTACAAACGTATTAAAAGCTGTTTAATAAATAGTCTAAAAGTTGCACAGATCGACCCGAAACGCCCCAGGAAGAGGCTTGCAAGAGGCAAAGCGCGGGAGGGGGGGCTGGTGTTGGGGAGTCGGGCCAGAGGAAGCTCCTCGGATGTCCCAGTAATGTTTTCTCTCTTTTGATTTGCCATAATTGATACATTTGATTAAAGTCGACGTCAATTCAACTTTCCCCCAAGTGATTTTCATCAACTCAAATCTTGGGAAACGGCTCGGAAGTGACAACAGTCGTCGTGGCCGCCGCAGCCGCTGCTGCTGCAGCAGCAGCAGTAGCCGGTGGAGCCATAGGCACAGTGGGGGGAGTAGGGGCAGCATCTTCTGCGTTGCCACCGCCGTAACAGCGTCGCTTGAAATCGCTGAAATCCTGAGGCTGCTGCAGGCCGCGCTGTGGATCAATGTTCACCGACTGCGTTGTGTTTCTGCCGCAAGTAAGTTGTCAGTAAGGGATATCATGAATATTGCCCAACTCACCTTGTCTTGGTCAGCACTGTGCAGCCGTGCTCCACGACCATGTTGAGGGAATAGAGCGTGGCCAGATTCAGTAGACTATCGTGCTCATAGATCTCAATGTCAGGCAAACGGATTTGGGTCTGGCGTGCATCCTGCAGGAAGCGTGCCAGACGCTCGTTGACGCTCAGCTTGATGCTGAATCCCGGTCTATCGCCATTGATGCGTCTACAGCCTGCACGTATCTCACGCACCTCCTGCAGCTGCATGGGCGGCGATGAGGAGAGGAATGGATTTGATGTCTCGCCGGACATTTCGCTCTCGATTTGCTTTAGCGCCGGCATCCCGTTGAGACTGTTCTCGGTGTCCAGGCAAATGTTGACATCGATGAAGCCAACGCTGCGATTGCCACGATTGGCACCGCCTCCAGAAATCTCGATGGGTTCCGAGCTAGCTGTGGGCTGAAAGCGTGACAGATCATTCAGCGCATCCGGCTGTATGGGTGGCGACTGTGAGGCACCACCAGCGCAGCCCTCAGTGAATTGCAACGGAGCTGTGGTGCTGGCCTCGGTGCCGGACATGAGCGTGTCATCCTCGCCGAATGTGTCATCCGAACGTATTTGAGGGAGCAGTGATTTCTTGGTCAACTTGCGCTTCGGATCGTATTTGCCACCGGATCCCAACTCATTGCCTGGCCAGTCAGTGAGCTCGTCGTCACCCTCGCGATCAGTGTCGTGGCGCCTATGGCTGTCCTCGCTGTCCGATGACGAGCTCAGCGAACTGGAGCTGAGGAAATCGTACAGATCGCCGCAGTCCATCGATTGCGGTGTCTGATAATAGCGACGTCTGCGATGCGCCTTCGAGCTATGCAAATGGCCGTGATGGGACTTCTTGCGATGGACATGGTAATCGGCACCTGGACTCTCCAAGGGCAGCGACTGTGGCGTCTTGTTAGACGTATTTAGCAGCGACTCAATGTCGCTGACAGGCACAAGTGTTTCCATGCTGAAGTCTCCAACGGCAGCAGCAGCTGCAGCGGTCTCATTCAGCTCCAGATTGGCCAAACCAAGCGTACTGGGCAGCGCCGTCAGCAGCTGCCCATGACCCTGTCCGTGGCCGTGTCCCTGTTCCGCTTCTAGGCCCTGCTCCATGTTCGATGTTGTATTGTCAGTCTTTTGTGCTTGTTGCGATGTCGATTGCGTTTGTGATTGCGCAATGCGATTGATTTTGGAAAGCAGCCCCTTGTTGAGCGGCAACAGTCGCTCGCTGTGTGGCTTCGATGTGGAAGAGTAGCTGCGCGGACGCATACGTTGATATTCCTCCATGTGTGTGTAGCGAGGCATGCTCGAGGAATGTAGCTTACTCGAGCCGCTGCAGATACCAATACCAGTACCCGAGCCGCCTACGCCGCCGCCGGCGCCTCCTCCAACAGCGGCCTGCTCGTGCTCATGATAGCGATCGCGATTGGAACGTTTACGCTTGCCGCAGAAAAATAAATTCGAACGATTGGCGCAGTCTGCAGTCTTGAGCACACGTTTGCGCACCGTGCCCGTGCCGGAGGGACAAGCAGTGTTCCCTGTACCAGTGCCACCACCACCACCACCAACACCACCGCCACCGCCGCCGCCCAGCATGCCTGGCTGCAGTGGCGACTCGGTGAAGCTGTGAGGTGACACTGCCAAATTGTTGTCCTTGCTGAACTCAAACTCCATTGACATGCGTTTAATTTTACGTTTCCGACGAGAGTTCGGTTTGTTAAACCTAAAATAGAAAGGAGATCGAGACGTTTGTTGTTGTCGTTTTGAAGTTGTTCACAGCTCCTACTTGACTTACCGAGCGGGACTGAAGTTAGTCTCGTTCAACGAGTCCGACTCGAGGGCACCTGTGCACATCCGAATGGCTGTTGCGTTGAAGGACTGACCGAGGAGGCGGAGAGGCAGCATAGCCTCGGCCTTTTCGTCGGAATCACTAGCCGGCAACATTGTATTGTGTGTGTGTGTCTCTAATCCATCCATTTTCGTGTTAGACCCACTGGGGTGCTGGCCATGTCCATGTGCATGTCCGTGTGCATTCAATGTGTCAGTTGGACTACTCGACGAATCTTCAGTTGGTTGCGGTGCACAAGCTGCAGCAGGTGGAGTGAAGTATGCAGGTGATTTTCACAGTTGCCGCACAGAGGAGGGGCAAATACTTACGCAAATTACCCGTTGATCGAGTTCTTCGACGCGAGCCCCACCTACCGACGCCGCAGGCCCTGTCCATGAGAGAGGTCTCCTCCAGGGCGAGGGTCAAGTCGTGCGAGAACTGATCCATTGGCACCACCACACCTTGTTTCAGTTGCGTTTCATTAAATGGTTGCGTGTGCGGTCGTAAAAATGCATAAAAATTGATATTCTTAAGGCAAGCCTCAACAATTGGCAGCAGTTCACTTCGATATTTACATCGATTTTATGCTTTTTATCGACAGTATTTTATGAAGTTTCACCGCTCTCTTTGTTGTAAATTCGGTCATCTTTTTATTAGCAAACCTATCGATTAACTCGATATACGATAATTCAGTGTTGCCAAGTGTAGGGATTCTGATAGTGTTTCTTCCATTTTTTTTAGTATTTTTCTTATCCACTCTTTTTTGGATTTGCCGCGTTGGTCACATTACGCATTGGCACAGTGAAATGCAGAAGCTCATGTTCGAAAATAATTATTTTCTCATTATAATTTCCACGCTTACACTTCAATTCGATTGATTTGACGTACATTTTCGCGCACACGCAAACCAGGCACTCAACAAGTTCCGGTGTCCACGTCGATTTGCATACTCTGCAACCGCATTGACTGTTCCCACCTCGAGCCGGTTGCCAAAAAGTAAAAACGCCGCTTTTTTTGCTGATCTGTTCGATTGGTTCATTTGGTTTGTATAATTGTTGTTGATTGTTTTGCCACAAACATGAGTCGTCGTCGAGCCCACGATACTGAGGACGAGAGTTATGGTGAGTAAACAATTCCAATTTGTTGTGAATCAGCCTAATGATCTGTTCCCACACAGACCATAGGCGAAACAAACGTCGCCGCGTCTCGGAGAATCAAGAGATTGAGGATCGCCTGGAGTCGCTGATATTGCGAGTGGGCGAGCGCAGTACCTCGTCGGTGGAATCGAATCTCGAGGGCTTAGTTTCCGTGCTGGAGGCCGATCTGGGCACATTTCGACTGAAGATCTTACGCATTCTATCGGACTGTGCTGTTCGTATGCCAGAGAAATGCACCGTCTACACAACGTTGGTGGGTCTGCTCAATGCCAAGAACTACAAGTTTGGCGGTGAGTTTGTCGATCACATGGTGAAGACATTTAAGGAGTCACTGAAAATGTGTCGCTGGGATGCGGCGCGTTACTCGTTGCGCTTTCTGGCGGATCTCGTCAACTGTCACGTCATCTCGGCCACGAGTCTGCTGCAGCTGCTGGACACAATGATCGATGTGTCTAATGAGGACACAGTGCCGCAAGTGCGTCGCGACTGGTTTGTCTTTGCCGTCCTCTCCACACTGCCTTGGGTGGGACGTGATCTCTACGAGAAGAAGGAATCGGCACTGGAGTCATTGCTGCTGCGCATCGAAGTCTACCTGAATAAACGCTCCAAGAAGCACCACAATGCGCTGCGCGTTTGGTCATCGGATGCCCCACATCCCCAGGAGGAGTACCTTGACTGCCTGTGGGCGCAGATACGCAAGCTGCGCCAGGACAACTGGGCCGAGAAGCATATACCGCGTCCGTATTTGGTTTTCGATTCCATTCTGTGTGAGGCACTGCAGCACAATCTGCCGCAGATAACGCCGCCGCCACACCACGACAACTTCGAGTATCCCATGCCGTGGGTGGTGTACCGCATGTTCGACTACACTGACTGCCCTGATGGACCGAATCTGCCTGGTGCGCACTCGATCGAACGTTTCCTTATCGAGGAGCATCTGCATCACATCATCGAAACGCATTACCACGAGCGCAAGGATTGTGCCGCGCAGCTGCTCAATTTTCCGTTCAAGCACAAGATCCCATTGGAGTACTGCATTGTGGAGGTGATCTTTGCGGAACTGTTCCACATGCCAACGCCACGCTACTTGGACATCTGCTACGGTTCCATTCTCATTGAGCTGTGCAAGCTGCAGCCCGGCACTCTGCCCCAGGTGCTGGCACAGGCCACAGAGATTCTGTTCATGCGCATCGACTCGATGAACACCTCATGCTTCGATCGTTTCGTCAACTGGTTCAGCTACCATTTGAGCAACTTTAAGTTCACCTGGTCGTGGGATGAGTGGGACAGTTGTCTGCTTCTCGACGCCGAGCATCCGCGTCCCAAGTTCATTCAGGAGGTTCTGCAGAAGTGCCTACGGTAATTCCAACATTGTCGTTGTTGCATAGCTTAGCTGTGAATCCTGTTGACTAATCCCCAACATTCCCACAGATCGCACATATTTAATTATTGATCCCCTTCACAGATTATCCTACCATCAGCGCATCACCGAAATGATGCCCACAACATATGCGAAGCTTATTCCGATTACTCCTGTACCCAACTACAAGTACGCCAACGAGGATGCAGGTGAGTTAGGAGCTGAACAGAGGTTCTACTTGACTTTGTTGAGTTGGGGAAGGTCAATCAGATAATTTCGTCTTACTTTCTGAATAGCTTGCACATTATTCGACAATTCATTAGATCCAATTTCCTCGTACGCAATATGCTCTACAATCCACTCGAGAACTAAGTTTCTTAATGGAATAACTTGGCATTTGTTTCAAGTTTTGGTCGCTCCTTCACACATTCTATAATATATTTAAACAATCAGTTCATATTTCTTTAATATCAACTGTTTTTATTCCATGAATGTTTATTGTGTAACAACTTTTAAGAAATACTTAAATCTACTTTAGTTTTTACAAAATAATCTTGCGAATCTTGGGGCAATCTGTCGACAAAGATATATTGCTTATAAATAGTGTGGATAGAGAGTTGTGCATTGCTGATTAGCTGCGCTTGACTTCGTTCTCGTCGTCATCGACAATGATGGGTATCTCCTCGCCGTTCTTACCCACCTTAATGCTCACCGATTTGCTTACCGACTTTTGGGTAAGCACTTCAATGACTTCGCCTCCAGTCGCTGCTCTTGGCGCCGGTGTCGATGTTGCTGGCTCCGGGCTGGAGCTGCTAATGCTTGTGGTGGTGGTGGTGGTGCTGCTGGAACTGGAGATGGTGTTTGTGGCAGGCAGTGTGGGGGGCAGCTCTGTGGTCGTCGAGAAGGCTACTTTAGATTCGTGGCGATGACTGCTCTTCGCCTTGCTGTCCAAATTGCTGGTGGCATTCTCCTTGCGTCGCTGCTTCCATTTGGAGAACGATGGTGGCTCTGTGGATGTCGTTGTTGTTGTGGTCGATCTGCCTGCCGTTATGCGTGGTGTAGTGCGATAGCGACTCAAGGCACGCAGCGGTGTTGTGCTGGTCGATGTGGAGACGAAGCTTGCCTTGCCCGCCGACCCAACTGGAGCAGCTGTAACTGCTGTTGCTGCTGCTGCTGTTGTTGTTGGTGTTGGTGTTGAGGTTGCAGTCGCTGTAGTTGATTGTGCTGGTGGTGGTGGTGCTGGTGTAGCTGCCACATTTGGCAGCTTTTGACTACCCGCGGGTCGTTGCTCTGTCTCGGCATCGGTTTGTCGCCGTTGCTGATCTTCCTGCTCCTCTGCTTCATCGCTCACTGTCTCCTGATGCATTTGCCGTGGTGGCTCATCGGATTCGTTGCCATGTGGCGTCTCCAATTGCAGCACATCAACAGGATGCTGATGCACATATAATGGATCTGGTTCTGAGTACCGATAGACAGTCTCCTCCAGCGGTTCGCTGCGCACAAATGTCTTTTGCTCATCTCCAGCATCGGCACCGGAGCCAGCGTAGATTAGCAGTGGTGCCAGCTTGGATGTGTGGTACTTGCTTGCCTGTTTGTAGACTGCATGAGGGAAGAGTGGGGGAGGAAAGAAATTAAAGGAGATTATATATTCATTATATTCATATTATATATATACAAATATATTCTGCTTTATATCAACTCTGAGGTCGAACTAGACAAGTTTCTCAGTTTTAAAGCAATCTTTATGTTGTTCCAATTCGAATTATTCAGTAATCTGTATATATTTCACTAGAATTGGACAACTAAAGCTATATAGATTTTTATTAATTTAATTAATTAATTTACTGCAATTTACTAGAGTTCCCGAACATGAACATTGTTTAACAATTTGTATTATTAGATTTGTAGACCCCATGACTCGAGAGTTTTGTATTATTTAGTATTATATATAACTTAATTCATATGTAAGTTATATTTAATAATAAATACTACAAAACTCTCGACTCATGGTCTACAATTATAATTCGTATCAATTATAAATATCAATTATAATTTATAATCGGTGGCGTCTGAAGGGCTTAATATCTTGGGCAATCCAAAGGTTTTATATCGAGAGGTAAATTCTAACACAGTCGTAGCTTTCCTTACCTTTTTCCTTGCCTAGCGATAATTAGGTCTATAGGTCTATAGAGTAGGGGATAACCCACCTGTGTAGAGTTGAGGCTGTCGCACATAGGAGTGCTGATCCTCATGGAGATCATCGCCCGTCTCCAGTGACTCAGCTGACGATGATGATGCATGATTCGTTGGGAATTGCACCTCGTGATGATCATCTTCATGATGTGAGGGAATTGGAACTGGAACTGGGGTAGTTGCAGGTTGTGTGCTCAAGTCGGCAACATAAGGAGGTGTACGATATCCGAGTTCAGCATGATTTGTCGCATCGTTCATGTAGAAATGATGATGAAAGTGATGGGTGACAGGTGCAGCACCAGTGGCCACACTACCTCCACCACCACTAGTGCCTAGTTCGTTGGGCAGCGGATAGCGTTCCACGGGTGTAATCAGCTCTGGACGTGGACCAAACTTGAGGGGGTAACTGGGTCGAAATGTCGTGGCCGGAATAAAGTTGGGCCGCAAGCCAAGATTGAAGAGACCCGGAAAGAGCTCGATTTTGGGAGATCCCTTTGGATGAGCCGCCTCTCCCTTGAGATACTCACCAATGTTGAGATTGGTTAGTGGCGGCGGTGGCGGCGGCGGCTGAAAGATGCCACGCACAAATGTTGCCTGCGGCTGGCGATCCTGTCGTCGCTGGGCAAAGGCCTGTTCGCGCTTCTCCTCGTATACTACACGGCTGAAGCTCTGCGGATAGTCAGCCTCCTTCTGGATGAAGCTCTGCGGTGGCCAACCAATGCTCGGTGTCAATGGCGACACGCTGAACTTCATCTCGTAGTGGTAGCGATGGGGCTGCTGCTGCTGCTGTTGCTGTGTGTCGCCATCGCGATGACGGATGCGCTGCACCCGCCACAGGGCACGTGTCTGTATGCCCGACTCAGTTGAACTGGGCTCGGCACTGCCTTCGACAAAGCGATAGCTGCCATTTGATTGCAGCTGTTCCAGCCGCCCCGTGGCCAGAGTGACAATGTCACCGAAACGGGACTGTGGCGCCGCATGTGCCTGGGCAGTGGCTGCCACAAAGGGAGTTTGCAGGAAGTCGTGATAGTTGTGCAGCTGACTGCCAATGTGGAATGAAGTAGGCAGAAGTGAGCAGGAGGGGAAGTAGTAAAGGCAGCAGTGCACCTACCTGAGATTGCCGGCGGCAGCACCCACAGCGGCATCTGTGAAGAGAGTCACATAGGTGACATGTTTGAGCGTGTGCTCCCAGGATCTGTCCGTGGCTGCCAGGGGCTGCTCCTCATAGTAAAGCCTTTTGCCATTGAGCTGCAGTTGCTGCTTGGGCGTCAGCACCAGATCTCGTCCAGGGCCAGCAACAATCGCCGCCACCTGATGCAGCAGCTGCAAAGCGTTGAACAGTGAACTGTCACTCTCTCTCTCTCTCTTTATGATCCACTTACGATTGCCAGCAGCACGCTGAGAAGGCAATGGAGTTTCCTCATTTGCACATTCAAAAATAAACACTCAAACAAAAAAAGGAGAACAACACTAAGATTTCTCTCGAGGAGAGCAGAACTTGCGACGTTTGTGCAGAGCGCGCGCGCAGACACGACTGAAACGCGTCCGCGCGGTGTGCAGCGCTAATAATAATAAAGCGACACCCACCGAGTCAAGCCAAGCCAAGCGGGCAACCAGCAAGTAGCAACTGTTGCTGTCGTTGCTGCTGCTGCTGCCGTTGCCGTTGCTGCTGCTGCTGCTTTCATTGGAGCAGCCAAGCGGCGCATCGCCAACGGCGGCGGCAGCAGCGCGCAGATTTCGCAATCTTAGCGCGTCGGCCGAGTTTGTGTAGCGGCCAGAGAGGGGAGGATGGTGCAGGGGTGAGGGTGACAGTAACGCGCATTTATGCAACACTTGCGGATGTTTATACCCGCCTCGAGACACGCCCCTCCCCTGCCCCCCGCATTGCTGCGCTGCCACTGGTGAAACGCATTTTGGCAACAAGCCACATTGGAGCGAAACTTTTGGAGCAGCTCCACATGAGATGCCTTGCGCGAGATATGTTGCTCGCTTCGTTGAAGTTCAATAGTGGAACTTGTGGTGGTGCCTTCGCCCCCGCCAACGCCTGCCAAGCGAACTGATGCCGTTCCCATCTGATTGTCGTTCTTACCTTGCACACTGATTCTTTTTGGGTGGTTAAGATCAGACAATAGATTGAAGCTTAGGTCATGTCATTGAGAGATGCCACGGCAGAGAGCAGATGGAGTGGGGAAAAGAAGTGGTATGAGTGGGGAAAGTGTGTGAGGAAGTTTGGGTTGCAGTTAAGATTCAAGATTGTAGATTGACAGAGACAGAGGCAGAGCATATATCCAACTCAGGCAGTTTAGTAAATCAGTAAAGACACTAAGTCATAATGGGGAAGGTAGTCAAAATTAAAGACGATACAGAGGCAGAGTTGATATAGAACCCCAAGCTAAGTAGATGCAGGTTACTTAGAAGATCAGCAAAGGCACTTTATATATCCCATACAGTAGGAAAATGGAACAGCACAACTAAGGATTCCGTTTTCTATTATATACTTTCATTCATCATGGTTCAGATTTCAATGTAACCTTATTTAGATCTATATATAGTGTATACTTCTTTAAGACTCACTCCATTCCTATTGCTGTAACCTAATGTAACCTAATTTAGATCTTTATAGTGTATATTTCTTTAAGACTCACTCCATTTCTTTTACTGCAACCTAATGTAACCTAATTTAGATCTATATACTCATATAATGTATACTTCTTTAAGACTCACTCCTTTCCCATTACTCTCTCGTGTCACGCGCACATCTCTCAACCTTAGAGATAGAGGGAAAGAGAGATGAATTGCTGGACACAACGCCACGCATGATGGCACAGCACCCTGATCTTTAAGCGACCTGCCTTGGCTACGCTCAATTTGTGCTGAAAATCAAAGATCCGTGAAAAGATGCGGCATCAACTAAAGCAAATGCTAATAAGGCGGTCTAATAAGCGCCCCCTCTACACTGTAATCAAGCAGTGGGGGAACGGGGTAGAGGGGGAATAGTAGATACTTCACTCTGTTTGTGGTTTCAATTAGCCACCGTCGCCGACAGCATTAATAAGCGCTGTCATTGCCAGTGGCTGAGAACAGTCTGCACGCTGATCTTGACACGCTCAACGCTTGGACAATGCGCTCTTTGTTAGCTCTTTGACCCTCAGTGGGAGAAGTACCACACATCTTGGCTTGGCACCTGTGGGTCATGTGGGTCATGTATGCAGTTCCGCATTCTGTGCTGAGCTTGAGCAAATGGAGACATTAATTCGTCCATTGCTGCTGCCTAACACGCATTTCATTGACATAATCAACTCAAGTGCCAATAAATTGCCTGCAATCGCTATTGGCAGGTAGAGTAGGAAGAGAAGGAGCAGTTGAAGGCAGCAGGGAGGGAGAGGCGGGCAAAACACATCATTAGTAACGCACCAGACGACGCTTCAGTGGTGGCCCGCTTGCTGGTGTTGCTGGTTGCCGCTTGGTTCCACCCGGCAGCGCACAAAACGCAATGCAACTGGCGCAAGCGAAAGTGTCAACCAATTCACAATTCCTACTGCACCCGTTCGCCCTGCCCCTCCCCCCGTCAATTAGGAAGCCCCCAACCCGTGCAAAAAACGTTTCATTCAACTTGCGAATTTATATTTCTCACTCTTCTCTCCTCTCCCTCTCTCGATTAGCCAATCTACCTGGCACTGCCGTGGCCCATCAGCTGGTGGTGGCCATCAGACAGAAGTGCACACCCGAGGAGGTGGTCAACATACTGAAGGATATACCCAGCAGTGGCTATAGCGGCGAGGAGATGTCCGACGGCAGCTTTAATGCCCTCAAGATCGATGTCTTTGTGCAGACGTTACTCAATCTGGGCTCGAAGTCATTTTCGCACAGCTTCGCGGCCATCTCCAAGTTTCATGTGGTCTTTCGCGCCTTGGCCGAAACAGAGGAGGCACAAATCTGCATACTGCACAACATCTATGAGCTGTGGTCGTCGCATCAGCAAATGATGGTGGTGCTGATCGATAAGCTGCTCAAGCTGCAAATAGTCGATTGCTCGGCAGTGGCCACCTGGATATTCTCCAAGGAGATGACCGGCGAGTTCACCAAAATGTATCTGTGGGAGATTCTTCACTTGACCATCAAGAAGATGAACAAACATGTTATCAAGCTGAGTAAGTGAAGCATTGATAAGTCATTGCCAATAAGGAGGCACTAAAGAGTGGTTTCCATTGCAGGCTCCGAGCTGGCTGATGCCAAGGATAAGCTCTCCAAGGCGGACTCCTCATCCAGCGACTCGGACGAAGACACGCCGCACAAGCGCAAGAAGCCCATCACGCATGCAGACAAGCCGTCGGAGGAGGTAAGTGTGGATGTGGATGCTTGAACAGGCGCAGCATTAAGTCTTTACATTTCTCATCTCTTGCTCAGGTGGTGGAGCGCATGGAGGAGAAACTGGAGGCGGCGAATGTGAACCAGAAGCGATTGTTCCTCATTGTCTTCCAGCGTTTCATAATGATTCTGTCCGAGCATTTGCTGCGCTCCGATACAGATGGACGAGATCCAGATACAGACTGGTATCGCTGGACCATTGGACGCCTGCAGCAGGTGTTCCTGATGGTAAGCAAACAGTAACAGCTGATCTACTACTGTATGTCTTTAATTATCTTCTCCCTCTTCGCCTACAGCATCACGAGCAGGTGCAGAAGTACAGCAGCACTTTGGAAACGCTGCTCTTCACATCCGATCTGGACACACACATCTTAGAGGTCTTCCAGCAGTTTGTGGCACTGCGCGCCTAACCAGCATCAGCACCAGCACCAGCACCATCCCCCCCAACAACAAGACCAACAACAAGAAGAAAAGGAAACACACCAAGGCCTCCTTCAGCGGCAGGCTGACCCAAGGGCAACATAGGAGCAGCGCAAGATGCATGAAGCAAGCTGCGCTTTAGTTCAGCTTTAGGATTTAGTTTTTTATATGCATACATATTTTTTAATTATAGAGGGACACCCCATATGTCCACAACAAACACCAATACATACACACACACTAACACACACAACAGAGACAGACAGCAGAACTCACACACACACACAGAGAACGACATTAAATTACATACATTGTAATTTGTAATTTGTAGGCAAAAAACGAATGCAAAATATATCTTAAAGTTTCATAAAGCAAGATTGATGTTTTTTTCTTTAAACTGTATCTTTTTGACTGCCTTAGTTATATGAAGTATGGATTTAAATCTGATGTATTGCTGCTTTATGCTTTATTAGATGATCAACACTTTAATACTTTAATAATTATATATTATATTATATTTATAGAAAGATAAAGGTCTCTAGGATCCCTTACTCATTCATAGCTAACCAACTGCTTCGCTTACTTTTAAAACCAATTTATTGGAGTGTTTCCATCTATCACAGGAGTAATACTGAAGGTTTTCCGACGTCTGAATAGACCACATATAATATAATCTAACTAATGTACATATATAGTATATACATAGTTCACCAGCAATTAGGACCCAAAAGAAATAGAGTTCTTCATGTTGTGCACAGTGAGTGCTGCCAACTTAATGAGAAAACCCCATTTCAAAAGCGCGCCTTGCTAGCAACAAGTCAACTCATCCGAGACACAAACGGGATTGAGTCTTGGGTAAAGAGTTCTGCAGTCCACAGCGAATTCAGTACAATCCCAAGACGCAATACTATTTCAGTCAAGACACAATCCCATTTGTATCCCAAATGTGTCTCGGATAACTCGCTTTATTATTATCTTATTTTGATTTATTTACTCGATAAAACGATAATTTAACTATTTCCTTAACGGTCAATTGGGCTGTCAGATGAATAAACAATATATAAACAAAGTGCCGCCTTGTTTGCAGAAGTGGCCAGAAGGAAGTCCTTGGCATATCTATCATATTTTATCATATATTTAATTTGACTTAAAAAAGACAAAAACTCCACTGACTTGTTTGCTTTGCTTGCAGTTTTTATTCGCTCTCAGATCTATGCAGGTAAATATATAGTATATGTGTGTATATCTATATGGAATGTATATATATTCTATATGTTTGCCTCTATATGCACTCTGTATATGAAAATATATTCCCCAATCTCGTTGCCGTTTGCCGGCACTGTCTGCTGGTCCAGCGGAGTGGGAGGATTAAGTGGGGAGGTTGCTGACCGGGTTGCTGGGGGATGTACCTACTAATACTCGAGTTTCGAGGGGTGAGGGGGGAGTACAATGACTCCTACATATATCGATATATAAGATGCTAAGTGTAGTTCGTGTAGATTTGTATCCATTCTCAGGTTCCAGGGTTCCACAGGTCGCATGTCCACGGGCGGGTCCGTCATCATCCCATCTGGGATGTCTAGGATGTGCGTGGCTGACTGGGCACATACTTCTCCGATGGTTGATATTGCCACTGGGCACAGATGGCCTCCTGCTCCGTCTGGTTGTAGCCGGCCCTGGTAGAGGAGAAGAATCAATCAAAAGAGATTGAGAGAGGCATCGCTGGCTAGGGGGGATGACTCGGATGGATGCTTAATTTATTTACTCGTAACGAAAACAAAACGATCAGCTTAAGATAAGTTCAACTAACCACATGCACATGCTTTGGCGGGTATCTACGACTACAGATACAGCTACTAATACTAAACGGGCACACAGTCTTCTCTGTCCTCGGCTCGGCCGCCTCATCTCCAGCCGCCATAGCCACCACCATAGCCACCATAACCTTGGCCATATTGGCGCTGATTATAGCGCGGCCAAGGCCGCTCGTAGTAGTAGCCTCCTCTGGGTGGTGGTGGGGGACCTGGCGGCAGTTCGCGACTGACAGGTTCGTGCAGACGATCCCAGAGCAGGCGCGGACTCTGCACAACCTCGCGGATGATGTTAACCGCCGCCAGGCCCACACTCGCCAGCTTGACGCCAAAGCGTCGCGCATTATGCTTGAGCGGATGAACAATGGGCACCGCCTCGGACAGAGCACGACCCTGGTGATAGGTATGTGGATGCTCTTGGAGTATCTTGGCAATGAGATTATCGGCATGCGGTGGCACATACAGATCCGCCTGCCGGTACTCGATGGGGCACTGGGCAGCGGCGGCATAGAAGTAATCCTCAAACCTCTGATGGGCCGAGCAGGGGCTGCGCTCCTGGAAGCAGGTGACCTGCACCACATTGTAGAAGATGGCGCCCAGTGTGTTGGCCGTCTCCGTGTTGGCGGCCTGCAGGCAGCGCCGGAAGCGGGCATCGCAATCGCAATGGGAGCGCGTGAAGGTGCCGCGATTGCAGAGTCCACGCCGGCAATCGCCCACGTTGAGCACATCGGGGCACATGTCGTGCTCGCGACAGCAGCGATCCTCGCGTGCATGTGGTCCCAGGTCGTCGTAGCTGGTGGCGGCGGTGCCGGGGCCACACCACTTGGTGCCCGGGTAAATGAAGCCCAGACCGCCGCGGAACTCGTGGCCATAGGAGCCCTGACGGCGACACACCTCCTCCAGTTCGACAACAGACTCGCGCGGCACCTGGCGAATGCGACGAGGATCCGATTGGAGCAGCATGCGTTGAATGTCGCCACTGTCGAGGAGGAGAAAGAGCAGAAGAGGAAGCACCACATGAGCCTGAGGCTGGTGAAGATTAGTCAAGTTGCTGCTGCTCTAACTTACCGATCTGTGTGCATCTTGCAGAAGGGATGACGCGACGATAGCTCCACCATCATGGTCATTGTCATGTCCGAGATGAGCACAGCCGAGCTGGCGATCTGCTGCGGCGCCTGGCTAAGCAGCAGCGTCAGCAGCAGCAGCGACGCCAGCGACTTCATGGCGACTGCAAGAAAGAGCGACAGAGAGAGGGAGATAGAGAGGGAGAGACGGTGTAAGAATCGGCAATTTTGAAGGACTGGCCAAGACGAATGTGGGCCACGTCTGCGCGACTAATTAGCAGCTGAATAGCTTGGCCTGCGCACCCGCATCGCGCGTCTAGCGGTTTAGCATTTCCATAACTTGACCTCTGCTGCCTCACGGTGCACAGTGGGCCGCGGGTCAGCAAAAAGTGCGTGAATCGAGGCTCGTCAATGCTGCCGTGGCTGAGCCCACTGTGCAGCAGCAGCGGCCAAATATGGCGATCAAAACAAAGTCAACGAAAGAAGCAGCAAAGCGATTGGCAAAATAAAAGCCAAAAGCGGCGCCAGCAACAACAACGACAAGCTAAACTGGAAAACGGAAACTAATTATGAATGTGGGGGCAGCTACAGCTGAGCAGAGGAGTACGCGGAAAGGCGGGGGGGCTATGTAGAGGAAGGGGCTTGGGGTGTTGGCCATAATTATCATTTGGCTTTAGCTTGTTACCAATTCTCAGCCGGCCAATTGCACAATTTTGTGGCAGCTGCTTGGACGCACATAGGTGAAGGTCGCTAACGCCCCACGCCCCCCTGTGCCACGCCCTGTCTTTGCAGTTAATCTTTTCCTTCTAGCCCCGCTCGACACGCCTCTTTGCGCGTAGTGCGGGTGGTCGCTACACAAATATCAATAGCGCCGCTCACTTCGCCATGTTTAACAAGTTAACAGTTTGCGGATTTGATGATACCCTGCCTTGAGAGGGGCCTTGCGACTGTAAGGTGAGCTTTGTGAGTAGCGCTGAAAGGGTTTCTCACTCTGCTTTTCTTATGCTGACTTTGCTATCTATTTTTATCAATATATTTTTCTATATACATATCTATCTATATATTTTTCTATCTATTTATATATATCTGTCTATCTATCTATCTTTCTATCTATATATCTTTATTTCTATTAATCCATTAATCCTATCTATATCCTATCTATAACCTATCTATATACCAATCGATATATCTATCTGTATTTCTATTGATCCATTAATCGATCTATATATTTATCGTTTTCTCGTTCTAAATATCTCCCTTTCCTCCCTTCTGCCTATATTTGAACTAACTAACTATAGTTCGCGCGATCAATCTGATTATCGATTAATCAGTCGAAGACTCAAATTCCATCTATCTCTTTCTCTCACAGTTTTTGTTTTAATGCTTTTGTCTCAGTAGTTTTCTGTCGATCTACTTAGATATCGATCTATCAATCGATCAACATATTTATATGTCAATATGATAATAGATATGTTCATAGAATTCTAACTTCTTGTCTCAATATTTCTCTATATTTTCTCTATTTTACTATTTATCAATCTATCTATTTAGATATCAATGTATCGATCTTTCTGTTTTAATATTTATCTATCTAAGGGAAAAATATACCGAAGACCTTTAAAAAGAATGGAAAAAGGATGTGAGATACGTAAAGAAAAGCAAGAAAAAGTCAAGTTGTCGCTAATTTAGGCTAAGTAATTTAAGATTTAAATATAATTAATTGCAAATTCAAAGAAAAGAACTGCCAAAAGAATAATCTCTAAATGGAAACATTTATTTCATTTCAAATTGAGAGGCAACTATGGAAAAGGAACAAGTTCAAAAGAATTGAACCTAAAAACGGTTGACCTTGACGAAAACTTCTTTATAAAGTCTTCAACGTTGCACATGTTTGGATTTGGATGCCAAACTGATAACCTCTCTCGTCAGTCGAGGTGCGTAGAGTATTCGGCATACAGACATGATATTGGGGAACCACTCGAAAAGGCATTTGCAGTTATTTTTGAGTTTCTTTCAGTTATTATTTTTGTTCGTTTCGTTTATTTTTAGTTATGACAGCGACTTTGGCATTTTTGTTAGCTCATTAAACGGGCACAAATCAATTTTGTTTCTTCACTCTTTTTTTTCAGAAATAACATTGAAGTGCAAGTCTCAGTGGAGATGGAAGGGGGGGGAGTACTGACAGTTTTCTCGCAGGTAAAGACGAAGGGGAAGAAGTCGAGGCAATAATTAATGATGACATTTTCGGAGCGCTTTATCGGGTATAAGAAATAAGTCGATGATTTACGACAATGTTGCGACGCAGCTTTGTCACAGTGTGGGAGGGGGGTTGCGCGGCAGTGGTGGGGCAGCTTTGTAGAGCAACAATCGACGTTGATCGTTGAACAAGTGAGTCTCAAAACGGGGCAACTTGTACATGCGCGTCGATCAATCTTAATTCGCAAGTTGTCGGCTAAAGAATTGAGAGAATTGAAAAGAGACAAGTGATCAGGGGGGAATTGAGAAGTGAGCAGTGCAAAAGAGACAAGAGATCACTGTTGCAATTGAGAAGTGAAATGTGACAAGTGATCAAGTGATCAAGTTGTCTATTGCTGTCGCAGTTGATCTAGTTGCCTTGCAGGGCGTTGCTTAACCCATTGTTGTTGATCTTTATCGATCTTCAATTGCTTTGGCTGCACGTCGCCATCGACAGCATCACGCTGTGATCTTTCGTCTCTCTCCCCCCTCTATCTTTCTGTCCATCTCTCAGTCCGTTCGCATAATTTTCAATGTCAATGCTTTTTAATTTCATGGCATAAATAGGCATCTGGCCTGGCTTGGCTTGGCTTTGCTTTGCTTGGGTCGATCTTGTCGTGGTCTAGACCCGGCTAAGTTGTTGCTACTGTTGTTGGTGTTGTTGTTGTTGCTGCTATTGGTTGTTGCTATTGTGGCATTTGTTTGTCTTTTCGACAACGACGAAAAGCGAAACGAAAACGAAAACAAAATCAATGCTCGATTTGGTTAGTTTATTTTTTTTGGCTAAATCGCATTTGGCTTTGATTTTCGACTCCGACTGCGTCAAGTACAATGACCGCAGCCGCAGACGACGACGGCGCCAGTGCTGAACTCTGTACCCCGAAAGGCAACGGCAGCTGCTGCTGCTTGTTTTATTGTCCACTTCGCCGGCAGATCAACATCCGAAACAAACAAAAACAAATGCGATTGCTCGACTTTTGCCTCACTGTGCAGAGGGCAGGAGAGGCTTAAGACAGGAGGGAGAGGGCTGGCTAGAGGGCATACAGTTAGATTTGGCTGTAAGCTACTGTTAGCCCTCGATAAACTTGTTCGACTCGCAGAGCAAAGAGGGGCTAGGTCGTGCTAAAGGTCGCTGCGGCTGCGGCTGCGTCTGTGCAGGAGGGGGAGGGCTCTGGGGCTGGGTGTGGGCGTGGTGTGGCGCAGTGCAGCGCTTGGATCATCAATCATGATGTAGCTACTGTTGCTCTCCTGTTTCTCTTGCCCTTGCCGCTTTCCCCCGTCCCTCCACGAATGAAGCTCTGCCTGCGCACCTGTCTTGCGCACCCTTCACTTCACTTGCCCGCGGCCAAGAAGCGCATTCCCAACTGGTTTTAAGTGTGTAGTCATTGTTGTTGTTGCTGCTGTTGCTGCTGTTGTTGTTGTTGCTGCTGTTGTTGTTGTTGCTGCTGTTGTTGTTGCTGTTGTTGTTGCTCTTTTGATACATTATTATTGCTGCGAATGTCATTCTTGGCCGCCTCGTAAACAAAGAAGCCGCAGAGAACTGGAAAACATTAAAAACAAAACATGAAGGAAACAACCACAGACCTGCCCCGCCCCTCCCTCCCTCTCTTTTTGAACTGTCAACAAGCTAAAGAGTTGCCCCACATTCAATTTGCAGTGAGCAGTTACCAAGTTTGTTACCTTTGAACGTGTAATTGCTCTGCCCCGTCTGTCTCGTCTGTCTCGAAATTATCTTAATCGCCTCGCCAAGACCTCGCACAGACCCTACGTGCCGTGCCTTGTCTGGCTCAACAGCCCCAGCCCAGCTTGAGCTTAAACTGGGCGAGGCTGCTCCTTGCGCCTGCCTGCCTGCCTGCCCGTCTGAAATGGGGTCAAGTTGAAGAGCAGCGCGGGAAGATTCCCACTGCAGACTGCAGCCTGGGATTGCCCCTAGCAGAAGAAAGACAGTGCGACGGCTCTGTGGACTAAACAATGCTGGCAATGACAGTGGCGGTCATTGAACGTGGCCAGGTGAAGGTTGAGCCAAGACAAGGCAAGACAAAAGCGTGGCACACACAACACGTCCAGGGAGTGGGGGAAGAGTGTCTAAGAGTGGGGGAAGAGTGTCGAAGAGTGAGGGAAGTGTGTCCAATTCCATTTCAATGGCTCTGCCAACTCGGAAGTGCGCCCTGCCTCCTCCTCCCTGCCTCAGTCCCACTTTCTTGATACACTTGATCAATTCCCTTGCAGAACTTGCAAGGGGGCAGGGTGGAGGGTGGAGTGGAGCACGGCCTTCTGCTAATCATTGAGTAAATTTCACAGCTTGTCGAGAAGTCAAGCTGAAGACTCAACCAAACCAAAAACTAAAGCTGGGACGGAGCTGGGCAAGGGAGGGATAGGTGTGAAATTGTGCGAATTGTGCTTGTTAGGCTGCCCCCTGCCCCCGCCACGAGAATGGGAAGGACAGTGCACTCGCTAAACCTCACCTTCCCTTCCCTCCCCTCCTCCTCCACTCCCTGCTCAAGTCATCGCTCGCCATGGAGGCCAAACTTATCGTACATTCAAATATTTGATATTTGCTATACGATATGTCGTGATATTTGTCGTGTTTGTCGTGTATGCGTGATAAAACTCGATATTGAGTGTTCTTAGCTCTTGGTTATGCAACATGTCGATTGCCCCAAAGAATCTTTCCAGACACAATAAAACTTTTCAAGACTTTACGACTGATACTTTGCACTTTAAGCGTTATAAACATATTATATTTTTATTTAAATAAAAAAAATATCAAAAGAAAGATTGAAAATGTGAAGATAAAACTCTTTGCAAGACATTACAACTTTTCACATTGCTTAATTGTTCAAGAATGTATATAAAGAATAGAACTTGACTCAGTTGTAATTTAGTTTTCAGATAAAAATAACTTTTCATATCGGAATTATGAGCAAGTAAGACAGAATTGAGCTTTACCATCTTTTAGTTTCACTTGATTTATCAGAAATTTATAGCTAATTTAGTTCTCTATATCCTCCAAGTCTATTCAAATATTAAAGAAGTCGTAAAGAATACGCAAAGCCATAATGCGTTATCCAAAGCTGAATTGATTAAGAATATAGAAAGATGTCGTTTAATATAAACTTTCTTATTTGCCCACTTGCGCTGCTTTCTCAAATTTGTTCTCTCCTATATGAATATATTTTATATGCTATGACATGGTATGGTCTCTCAGGATTTGCCCGTATGGTATGTGTAACTAATTTATGATAGTTATCAGTTAGTCACAGTCATAAACAGTCTTTCAACACTTATTTAACACTCTCTGCCCCAATTATTCGCAAATATTATGTCGATCTTTTATTGGAGCCTAAATCTTTTGGTTACGAATAATTAGCCCTAATTTTGCTATGGTCACTTTAAAGTTTTATTGATGCTGTTCACTGAAATTCCAATTGAAAATTTGCCGCGTATGTAAAATCCTTGAGACATTTTCCCCCCCATTTTCCTCAAATTGCGTCTTGCTTTTCTTTCAAGTTTTCTCTTAAATTGTTCTGGCTTCCTTGGGGTACTTTCACTTTTTTTATTGCGACATATTGCAGCATGAAATGTCCCTCACACACACAGACACGGCTGTAGGGTTGCCCTTCTCTCCTGATGCTCCTCGCTGAAGGCTGCCGCCGTCGCACACCTCTTGACATTTGCGATGCCGACGATGATGCCGACAGCGACAGAGACGACGCGTCTTCTCTGCTCTCCTCTTTGTACCTCCAGTCGCGAGGTGTGCGCTGCATCTCTTTCTCGCGTGGCCTTCGGCTCTCGTGCGTAATGACCTTCAAAAGGCAGTCAGAGGCAACAGCAGCAACAACAACAACAAGAATAAACGCCGCAACGCAGTAAGCGCAGCAGCAAGGACGCAGCCGTAGACCACGTGTCAGGTTCACACACACACACAATCACACGCACACAGAGAATACGCACATTAAAAAAAATACACGTAGAAAGGACGAGATTTGTTGATTATCGAAGTGATAACCGTTAACCGTTTAACCGTTCAATTTTTCAATTGTTAACCCGTTAGCCTCCGTTTACCTCCGATTTTTGATTTCCGATTCCTTTTGCGGTATTTTTGTACTGTTGTTGTTGTATTTTCAGTTAGTATTCGTATCGTCCTAGGCCAAGATGGATGCGGCAGCGGCGGTGTCGGTGGCGGCGTCGTGGTGCGTCGTGCGCTTCCTTTGCAGCTGTCGTTGCCGACGATGCTCACAACAAAACATTTCCGCAACGCGTTTGCGGCGCGACTGAACTTGATTCTGGCGCGCTAAGCGCTGTTAAACTTGGACTTGGCCAAATTGAAAAGCAACCGTCGATAGCAGCCGCAGTCGCAGCCGCCGCCGCAGCAGCAACAACAACAACACAAGTAAGCGAGCAAGCACAACGCACACACACAGAGATAGCCATGGTACATGCAAAAGCCGAAGCAGACGCGGCTAGAAGCAGCCTGTCGTGCGTCCCCCGCGGGGGCGTCTTTCTTACTGTATGTGTGTGGCTGAGTGTGTGTGTGTGTCCGTCTGTCGGAAGCTGCAATCGAATGTGGAAGCACTGTTAATTGCAGTTCACACACGGCAAAGCTTCAGTGTGACCAGCCGATACGAATACTTAGCAAAGTCACCCACCAGCCAAGTGTGGAAGGCAAGTTTCCCATTGTGGTGTTTGTCGCAGCTAAGCCGCACTGCGATAAACGCAATTTCTATCAATATCGCACTTTAAGTATCGAAAATAAAACAACTTTTTCGTTTTGTTTGAAAATTGTATAAATTTATTAATATACATGACTGTGTGGGTGTGTGTGTATGTATGTATACATAAAAAAAAACAAATAATGTACTATAATTGCAAGATGTCTTAAAAAGCTAAGCACAAAAAAAATTAAATTGGTTTAGTTAATTTTCTTTTTTTTAGTTTACAATAATTGGAAAATAATTAAGAGTTACACATGTAAGTGTTTCTGTGTGTGTGTGTGCTTGTGTTAAGCCTATTTTAAACCGTTTTCAGTTCTGGTTCTTGGGATCAGTGAATAATCCAAATAATGCAGCATCTTCCATCAGCTTCCTAACTGCTAAATAATCACTATACATACTTAAACATATACAATTTTGGTTATTGTAGACTGCAGTAGTTGTTGTAGTAGTAGAAAGCTAAGATTGGGGTCTCCTCGAGGAACTGACGAGAGAAAATAATTGTGGGACAGGGGGAGAAAGGGGAGGAGTAGTAATTGCTATATAGGATACGTTATTGCGCTGCTCTCTGCGTGGAACAGTTGCCCGCCCAAAAAACTCTCGAATGCAAAAACGAATTCATCAAAGTAGTGAACGTAAATTCAGTAAATATATATATAGTGTTATAAAACACACATACATTGAATGATATATGTATGTGTGTGCATGTATGTGTCCCCAAGTTGATGATGTGATTGGTTTAGTTGCTTGATTAGTTGGTTAGTAGTTGCTTTTTGCCTTTGGCGCCTCGCTCAGTCAACAAACACGCGCCGTGTGGCCGTGTCCACCTTGCCAACATGTGATGGTGATGGGGGTACGGGGTGTGGCAGTGTTGCTGGATCTACCTGATGTTGGCAAACAGATTCAGTACAGACTTATTCTCCTTCTGACTACGCGCTTTGCTAAAGACATTCCAAAAGCGCAACGTCTCATCGCCGGCACCGGTGACAATTGCCTCGCCATCGGGACTGAGTGCCAAATAGAGCACCCGATAGGAGTGACCCGTCAGCTTGGCCACCTGCGTCAGCGATGGATATTTCCACACAAGTATTTGGTTCTGTGAGTAGCCGTGTGTGGAGACCAGCTCCGATGAGTGCTTCGACCAGGCCAGATTGCACACCTGCGAGCCAGTGTCCACGCACTGCATGGGCTGACCCGTCAGCGTATTCCAGAAGCGTATGCAACGATCCGCTGTGCCGCCCCCGCTGGCCAGCAGCCCGTGATGATGTGGCGACCAGGCGATTGCCTTTACCGCCGCCATATGTTCCGTATACGATTGCACCGGATTAGTTGTGTGCTGATTCCACACATACAAACGATTGTCGTTGCCACCGCTGGCCAAATACTGATTGTCTGGCGACCATTTCAATCCGCACACCTCCTGTCGATGGCCAGCAAGACGCCGCTCCGATTGCAGTTGCGGTGTACGTGTGTCTCGCTGTATGATCCAGCGATCCCTCGACCCACTCGACAAGATGTCGCTGTTCCAGGCCAGCGCACCCACGCGTGCCGAGTGTCCATTGAGTTTGTTAATCTGGGAGAGCAAGAAATTATTGCATTACTTAATCGGTTTGTAATTGATTGTGGGTTGCATATAACTCACCTGTTTGTTGGCTGCCACATCCCAGACGGTCACATAGCCATGATGCGTGCCCACGGCCACCGTGTTGCCACGCTCGTTCCACGACACGGAGGTGACCGTATTGGAATCGGGACTGAGATCACATAGACGTGTTACCTGCAGGCAGAAATAGATGGGAGTAAGTGAATAATTCACCTTGGCTTGGTTTTGAACACTCACCTGACTGGTGCAGGCACTCCAGAGATAGACACAGCTGCCGAGGCCCACAGCGAGCACATTCTGTGACGACCAGTCGACCAAATTCAAATAGAAATCATCCTGCAGCTCTGGCGCATCCAACACTTTGAAGGGTATTCGTGATATCTTTCGCGTCGCCTTGCGTGGCGATCGCAACAGTTTCTGACTCTTTGCACTCACTGGGGACAGCGAGTAGGGACACTCTCCATTGTAGTCCTGCAAACGGAAGAAGCGGGGGGGTTAATCAATTAGTTGCAATGCTTGTTCCAGTTGCAGCTAAGCGTCAAATTGCCAAAGCAAAGCAAATCATTCAATTCTCTTCGGCGTCGGCGTTGCTGCTGGCTCAAGCACAAGCGACGCCACACACACATACTTTGTTTGCTTGCCGCGTACTTGGCGCGCCAATTAACGCCAGCGTGCTAAAAGCTGCGACCGCAGCTGCGTCACAGTCTGCAATCGCGTTCAGCTACCTAATGTAGACACCTCTAAACTCTCTCGCCCCCCCGTCCCCCTTCTTCTGTTTCCTTTGACTCTTGCTACAAATTCGCATTTGGCACGCACTTCCACTCAAACTGACCCCCCTCTGCACAGCCTACCCCCCTCTGGCATGGAGGCAGAAGTGTGTTAAGCGTATGCTTACATTAGCAACCTCCCTCGACCTGCCCCCCTACCCTCACGCACTTATGCAATGGGACATTTGGAATGCGTAAACCAAGAGGAAACTGCTCGATATATGCAAAATGCGTTGCGTTTTCAAACTGGAGTAAGGTTATGCGAGAGAGAGAGAGAGGAGAGCTTTGATTTGAGAAGAGATTGTGCACTTGAGATTGAGTTCAACTGATGGCTAAGTTAGGCTTGTTAGAGCATTAGCCAATGCCGACTTGTTTTATGGCCTGCCCAGGTGGTTGTGTATTTTTGGTAGTTTGTCATCGCTTCGTCATGTGCCACACACCCTTTCCCCAAATGTGATTCAGCGGTCAAACATCCCGACAAACAAGCAACAAACAACCCCAAAATAAGAACAATTTCGAGTGTTATTTGCAGTAGACAACGGAGCAGATAAGCGGCTTGCTTTGCTCTGTCTTGGAGTTCGAGAGATCGACGGGGCAGAGGCACGAGCACGGGTCAGGTCCACTTGACGCACAGCTTGATCATCGTGCTCCCTCTATCCCTCTCTCTCCCTCTCTCTCTGTCTTTCTCTTAATTCAGTAAAGCAAATTAAATTTTTAATTCAATTAACAATGCGAGTGAGCTAAGAAGAGGAATGTTCCCAATAACAACAACAAAACTCTCTTGTATTGCGTGTCGTAGACGCTTCAATAGCTCAAGATTACATTTGAAATGAACGAGGCAGAAGAGGGAATGAGGCAGAGACATGTGTGGCTGCCCTTAATGCCCACTTTGCACTTGGCCAGCAATTTTAATGGGTCTGTTGCTGCTTTCTGGGAATACCATCACACGGCGCAAAAGGCAGTTAAAGTGCGAGGCCTGAGTTCGCTCTCTAGCCGGGACCGGGTCCGTTCCCTGGGCCCATAAAGCGTACAAGCAACCGCCATTAAATTTAAATGCTTTTCGATGCCAAGTGCGTATGTGTATGTGTGTGTGTGTGAGTGTGTGTGCCAGCTGAGCCTATTAGAAATTCAATTGTGAAACGACAACGACGTGGACGAGGAAATCCAAAACCAAGTCCAACTTCCAGTCCATGTCCAAGTCCAAATGTGCAGATCAAGAAGCTCACGTTGTTCCCCACTCGACGACGACGACGCTTGTTGCTGTTTTCTCGATTAAATCTCTCTTGGCTTTTGGCCGGCGTCTTGTCATTATTGTCGTTGTCGTTGTCGTAGTTGTTGCTCTGTTTATAGTCGCCTGCTGTTGTTGTCATTTGTTGGATTTGTCACATGTCATCAGTCATCAGTCGTTGTCAGGCTGTGCTTGTCTGCCCAACCGTCTGCTCAAGTCTCTGCTCAGTCTTCTGGTATAACTGGCAACATTGTTCACGAATATATATGTTGTTTATAATGCCGGATTTGTTTCCAACTTGGATATGCAGAATTGCTTGGTATGCGTAATTGATTTGGGTACACATTATATAATATGAAACAGCGGTTCATATCGGCATAAGGTCTATACTGTTCATGAATATATACATACATATATAAATATATATACAGTATGTTCTTTACAATGTTAGAAATGTTGCCAATTGAAGTTCTTTATGTCTTTATGCCTTCCTACTCGGTTTAGTGTCTCTTAAAATCGAAGGAACACACAATACTGAACAAGAATATATATAGTCTTACACATAAGTTATACAAGGAAGAAAAATAATGCTACTATCGCACTAAGTTTAGACTCTATGCCAATCTTCTTCTATGTTTGATCTAGACTTATTTTTTTTATTCTCTGTTGATCAAGAATTCTCTATTGATCAAGAATATATATGTATGTGCATATATGGAGAACAAGCTTCTCTCTATTTGTCTCTTCTGTCTCACACTTAGTCTGGCTCTATTTATGCCTGCTTCTCTTATATTTGGTAGACTTGTCATAGATTGTTTTAGATAATCAAGCAACACTTCAAAGAAAGCGTATATTTCTCTACTGTCTCCAGATCTCTTCGAACAAACACAGCATTGGACAAAATGGCGCATGCAGCCAATGGCAAAAAGAACTCGGACTTGACTTCGTGCTGTATCAAATGAAATTCCAAATCGAGTCGTGGCGCATGGCTCGACAAAGGAATTGGCCAAGTCATTGGTAAATTTGCGGGCCGGCTGTTGTACCTTATTGTTGATGTTGTTGTTGCTGTTGTTGTTATTGTGGGCGGCGCTTCAAGACAGCTTATAAATTAAGTAAACAAACAGCCAACCAGCCACAGCAGGAGAAGCAGCAGCAGGAGAAAGGGGAAAGAGGCAGGGAATGAGGAGGAGGGAAGACAGCAAAGTGCCAAGTTAATGATCACGATAATGGGAAAGCGAATGGTTATGCGAATGGCTGAATTGCTCTCTGTGACTCCCGACTCCCGATTCCAACTCCAACTCCAACGTGGACTTGAACATCGGAGTGTGAACCTGTCGCGACGGACCTCCGCTTAGTTAATCACTGAATCACTAAATTAGGTGGCCAAGTGGCCAAATGGGCAACTGGTCAAGTAACTTTTAGCCAGTCACCTGTGTGTATATTTGTGTGTGTGTGTTTGTGAGTTCAAGTTAATGCTATGCTAATGCAAATGTCTGCTGCATAAATTAATATTCAGTAATAATAGTAAAACAAACAACAAAACACACGCGGGAGGGAGAAAGGTAAAGACACCCAAAGAGAAGGTTGTGAAGAAGCGTGTAGGTGAGACGGAGGAAAAGGTGGGGTGGGGGGTTTGTAGAGAGCAAGCCCAGCCTTTGTATTTCTATAATTCTTTAATGGATATTCGAGCGCGCTCCAAGTGGTTCAAAACAGGTGCACACGATCAGCAGCAGAGAGCTCGCAGCTCAAACACGTTTAGCGACGGCAGCGGCTTTTTTTATTTTGGTTATGGTTTTGTCATACCAAAAAAATGATCAAATATATGTTGACTACGATTTACAGAAAGAAAAGTTAGAACAGAGAGAGAGAGAGGAAGATAGAGATCAGCAGAAAGAGAGAAAAAGGCAGAGCATGACAATAGAACTCATTGTTCATTTATCATTTCAATCCAAATTCATTATAAAAGTCTGAGTAAGGTTTCAACTTGGTTAAGAATACATTGATTCACTTGGTAAAGCATCAATGGATTCTTTTCTGCATATAACAATCTTCTTATAGATTAAGCTAGTAAAGACTAACTTGAGTTACTTTTCAACTTTGTCATTCCCTTTGCAGCTCAAAATATGAATGATTCAACTAATTTGACATATCTATAGCAGACTGGGAGTGGAACTGGGGGAGTCTACTACTACTGTGTGTGTGAGTACGTGTGGCCCAATGGATTGGCCATTATTTATGGCACAAACATTGCGGCCGCACATAATTGAATTATATGTTATTTTTTATTTTCTATTATTTATTATTTGTATTTGTTATGACCAGAGATAGAGAGGGAGAGAGTCATAAGCCGTCGATCAGTTCGACAGTCTGCCACAAGGTGTGTCCAGCCCCTTTCCCCTCCCTCTACTGCTCCTACTTATGTTTTATGTGTGTTAATTGTGTGGGCGTGATGTAGATGAATGGCCGCTGATTGAAGCGACATTTTCATAGACGACTGGTAGCTGATGTTGTGGCAAACCCTTCCCATGCCCCCTCCCCCCCTTTACCACGCCTTCTCTTGTACTGAGCACCTTGTTAGCTTACTGTACCGCAACAAATTTCGAGCCCATTAATCAAAAGCAAAATAGCCAAAATGTGTTTGAGAATATGACCAGAATGGCACGTTAATGGAGCCCGCTTGAGATGCGGAGGTGAAGCTGCCTGCGGCAATAAACAAGTACACACCCCCTTCCCCCACATCCCCCTCAGGCATACCCTGTATCTGTATCTGTATCTGAGTCTGCTGTCCATTGCGGGCATTCATTGCGTGCGCTTATTGACTCAAGTGTCGTTTTAGACCACTGAAGTAGTTGGTTGTGGGCAGCAAACGAGCTTTAGACAATCTGGCAGTCTCTCTCCCTCTCCCCAAGTTCCAGTCCCAGGTGGAGATTCTTGGGTCCAGTATCTGTCCAAGTCTTACTGTTGCCTAGAGATAAGCGCGTGAGATGCGTGAATTTGATGTGACTCAGTGCTGATCGATGCTGATTGATCTTGTGGCAGATACAAAGCAAATAATACACAATATATAGTAATATAATAGTATAATAATATACTTATATACCATACATATATAATATACGAGCCCCAACCACTATTAATTCGAACAGCATGTGTTTTTGGCAGTGTGCAATGTTCAACACACGATATTTTTAATACTATTACAGATAACGTTTGTCAGTGAATTTTGTCTAAAAGAGAATTTTATTCTCTTTACGATGACAAAAAAAAATTTCTTGTATTTCCAACAACAACAAAAATATGATTTATTTATTCAAAAGGTAGACTTAAGAGATACGAAAAAAATGACCACTATTAATTCGAACACTTCGCATGTTTACTGTTTTCTCAAAAGAAGAACAAATCAAAAGCATCCAATGTAAAGGAATCACTATCTAGTTATAATCTTAATATAAAAACACATTACAGAATGCAAAAAAAATTAAATTACTGCAAAAAAATTAAAGTTTAGTAACGATGCAACGTGGTAAGCCTATTTGCACAGAAATCAGAGTATTGATTAGTGATTATTATAAATCTGGGAAGACAATTACTGAAATAAGCAAACAATTAAATTTGTCTAAATCGTCCGTGAATGGGGTGATCCAATTGTTTAAGAAAACTGCGAACATTAAAAATAATATTGCAAATAGAGGCCGAACATCGGCAATAACACCACATGATGAAAGGCAACTGGCCAAAACTGTAAGGGCTGATCGTCGCCAATCATTAAGAAGTTTGGCTTCAGAGTGGTCGCAGAAAATTGGCAAAACTGTCAAGCGAAAGTGGACGCGCCTGCAGGTAAAAAATATTGGATATGGTTTCTATAAAGTATATATTGTTATTAATTATGTACCATACCCAATAACGTAACTGACTCGTAGGCCAAGGAAAAACCCTTGCTGACGCTTGTCAAAAATAAAAAGCATTTCCAATGGGCTCAGGAAAGGATGTCTTGGACTCAAAGGTAATAGGACAGCATCATATTTAGCGATGAAGCTAAATTTGATGTTAGTGTCGGTGATACGAGAAAACGCGTCATCCGTACAAAGACAGAAACATACCATAAAGACTGCCTTAAAAGGACAGTAAAGTTTCCTGCAAGCACTATGGTATGAGGATGTATGACTGCCAAAGGATTAAGAAAACTGCATTTTATTGAAGGGACGGATAATGCTGAAAAATAAATTAATATTTTGGAAAAAAGTGTATAGTACTGGCATCAATACCAAAACTGGCAGATTGTGGTGAATTCACTTTTCAGCAGGACGGAGCATCATCGCACACTGCCAAAACAACCAAAAATTGGCTGCAATATAAGCATATGGTTTTAGATTGGCCATCAAATAGTCCAGATCTAAGTCCCATAGAAAATTTTTGGTGGCTAATGAAAAAAAGCTTCGAAATGAGCCACAGAGGAGCATTTCTTACCTCAAAATTAAGTTGCAAGAGATACAGGACTCAATTTCCCGAGAACATTGCCAATATTTTTTAAAAACAATGCCAAAACGTGTTAAATGTGTAATACAGGCCAGAGGTGAGGTTACACAATTCTAATATTAATTAATTTGTTATATTACGCAGCGTTCGAATTAATAGTGGTCATTTTTTTCTTATCTCTTAAGTCTACCTTTTGAATAAATAAATCATATTTTTGTTGTTGTTGGAAATACAAGAAATTTTTTTTTGTCATCGTAAAGAGAATAAAATTCTCTTTTAGACAAAATTCACTGACAAACGTTATCTGTAATAGTATTAAAAATATCGTGTGTTGAACATTGCACACTGCCAAAAACACATGCTGTTCGAATTAATAGTGGTTGGGGCTCGTAATGATAAGTATTTTTAAGTAATTTTTATTCATATTCATTTAGTTTTATTCATGTTTATTTCGTATTATTTCATTATCTTTATTAATTTTATTGGTTAGTTTTATTTTTGATATTGTATTATAATATTGTATATCCTTAAACTCTTCTAACTAGACGAGCTATATTTATATCTACAGCAATATTCGTGTCACGAACTGACTCAGAAATCTCTGACTTGAGATACGGAATTGAGGCTCTTTTGTTCTTTGCTGCTCATTTGAAAGTTGTTGTTGTTGTTGCTGTTGTTATTGTTCTTGGCGACTGGCAACGTGTCAACTGTCAAAATTAGTCAAAGCAAATCGTATAAAATATGAGAAAGACTGAGGAGTAGAGATGGGGCAGCTACGTGTTGCTGTCGCCGCGGCAATTGAAGCAACATAAATCTGATAAGCGTGCAAATATGTCAGCTCAAATGATGACGATCGCCATTACGGAACATTATGAAACTTGGCCCAGAACAAATGGCTGTGACAACTGACAAGTGGCAAGTGGCAACAGTTGAATTGAAGCACAGCAGAAGCACAAATATAAAATGAGAAAATTGACATAGAAACAGAATTATAGAAAAACTGAGAAACTGGATGGATTCGA
Organism: Zaprionus capensis; assembly: GCA_018903675.1. Taxonomy (NCBI): domain Eukaryota; kingdom Metazoa; phylum Arthropoda; class Insecta; order Diptera; family Drosophilidae; genus Zaprionus; species Zaprionus capensis. The sequence continues at coordinate 6,597,453 of JAEIFN010001073.1, read as the reverse complement.
AAGGTGCAAACAGTCTGAAAAAAACACTTGAACAAATCAACTAAAAACCGGCTGTACCAACAACAACAGCAGCAACAACAACAATAGCGGAACAGACAAATCAAAGTGTGTTAACCCCGAATCGAGTTGAACCGAACCGGCAATGATAGAGAGGGAGCTAGGAAAAGAACATTAGAGACAGAGTTGGAAAGCAAGAAGCAGAGGGAGAGAGAGAGAGCATTTTTCACCCTCCCCTTTAAAGAGAATTTTCTCAAACCGGTTGACAGGGAAACAAATAAAGAGAGAGAGACAAACGAACGGAAATATAGAAAAATGAATAGAAAAAGTTTGTATAAATAGAAATTAAATTGACATCGACAAATTAGTTACAAATATAACAAAATAAATAACATTTCAAACACAATTCATAATATATAATAAAATTCCCACGATTATATAGTAAATTTAAGACAAAATTCGATTAATATTTATCTAAAATCTAGACAAATCTTTTACTGTCCCTCTTGATGTTTAAACAAATGAAAAGTGAGATGAATAAACGCGTCCCATGAGCCCCTAGGCCAACAAAAGAAGAACTGTGAGAACAGGTAAAGACAACCAGTTGATACACAGATGAAATTATAAAGATACAGGTGCGAGAGACTTAATAAAGATATTTCACAAATCTAGGCATATAATTCAAAGCTCAGAGACGCATAAATCTTGCAAGCCTGAGAACTGTGTTGAGTAACTCAATTATGATTGACCTATTCAAAAGTTGTTGGGTGCCCCAAGTCCCTGACCTGTTGGTGCATTCAACCCAAGCCGTACGAAGGCAGTGCATCAATTAACACGACTGCAAATTCAATTAACGCAACAATCGAATCATATATATACATATATATACATGTATCTGAACAATTGCCGAAATCATCTAGACTGCAGTAGAGAGTGGAAAGTGTCAGAGAAGAAGGAGGGGGGAGAACTTACCTGATTTGTGGGCGATTGATATTTGAAGAGACTGCGCTTTGCTGCCGGCGTATATGAGTTCTCGTTGCGCTCCTCTCCCGCCGTCTTCACATCATCAATGGCCGATCCGAGTAGCTCGTTCTTCAGCAGACACGAATAGGCCAAGCTATCGCGTGCTGTTTCGCCACAATCGCGTTGCTTCTTGCTTGTCTGTGGTGAGTTATCATTGGACTTGTTAATGGACGCAAAGCTCGTCTGCCAATTGTTGTGAGCCCTGCAGAGACAGAAAGAGTGTGGAGAGGGGTAGAGGTGGGTGGGTGAGCAGATTAAATAAATATGTTAATAATTTTGCAATTAATGTAAATAAAAACGGAAAACGACTCTGATTCTACTTGGTGTTCTTTTTTTCTGCGCTCTCCTTGGTTTCTTTTCTTTCTTTTTTTTTATTTTTTGCAAGACCAAAGCACAAAGCATGGCAAAAAGTTTTGGCAAAATATAAATTATTTATACAATCAACAACAACAACAACAACATCAGCAGCAACAATGGCAAGCAAACTGCAAAATAAATTTATGCAAACGCGTTCAAATTCAATTGTACGATGCCATGTCTGTCTGTCTGTCCAGGGGGGGTAGGAGGGGTAGGGTAGCCTCTTAACACCCTTCGTGTCTGCTTACACTACTTGCCACTCCACCGCCACCCATCATCTGCCCCCCTTCTCAATACAAGGTGTCTATGCTGCCCCCACCACGTAATGCAAACAATAAGACGCCCCACACCAGACCGGGCCACGGCAATTGTTATTATTTTTGCTCATAAAACATAAAAAACGTGTGCAACGTGCAAAAAAATATTGAATGTCAAATTCAAATTCGCAATTTTTGCGAATTTGCGACAAAAATGTTTGCTAACTTGGCAAATTCACCATGAAATTTTTTTGGCCAAGTGTGAGAGAATTGAATAAGCAACAAGTGAGGAGACATGCGAGGCAAGATGGGGAGGGGGGAGGAGGTACACCTCCCCTCGATTGCATTGCAAATATTTTCAACTATTTATGCATGCAATGTGCGTTGCCAGTGCACACCTCTCTCCCTCCCTTCCCCCCGTACACCTCGATCCCCTATAGAATTTACACTTATCTGGCAAACGCATTTGAAGTACTCACTTCCACCCGCAATAAATCAATCATAATCACAAAGCGGACACAAATGCACAAGGCAAGGCAGGCAGGGGGAGTTGGGGAGGAGGAGGAAGCAGGTTGAGGGACTGTTGGACCCCCAGTGCAGCCGAGGGTTAAGCGACAATTCAATCAAAAGGCAGCCACGACAACACCAGGTGACACATCATATTGTAATTGAAACAACGGCAAAGAAGAAGGGAGTGAAGGGAACTTTGGGGGAAAAGCAGAGAGCAGAAGACTGTCCAGTACAAGACTGTCCAGTACAAGACTTCCTGTCAAATATATTCAAAGTTCCCATTAAGCTAGAGACACAGGAAATAAAGGTCAAACAGACCAAAAGTGATTAGAAAAGGTGTAAAATGTTTTTGGGATGCTGGAAGTGTAATTAGACAAAGAGATACAAGATACACACTGTAAGATAAATGCCAACTACATCTGTTTTGTACACACAGGCAACACTGTACATTGGGCAACACAGAAAGACGGACAGAGAGAGAGACGGCGTAACTTAGGCAACAGGTTTTCCTGTAAAGCGCTGGGAAAACAGCGGAGGAAGGCTGGCAAAGGGGGAGGGGGTATGGGAGAAGGGAGCAGGGCATGGGCGACTGTGCTTTGCTGTTGACTTTGTGGTTCCGTTAGTTCAACGAGGCGCAACCAGGCGGCAAGTATTGCTGCTTACTTGTTGCTGCTGCTTAGGTTATTATTATTGTTGTTGTTGTTGTTGTTGTTGTTGTAGTTGCTGCACACGCTCAAAGGCGAAAAAGATGACGTAGCATAACGTATAACGGCTTGAGGGTTCACTCACCTGCAGGGTATAAAACGATCCAGCGATGTTGGTGTCGTTGATGATTCGATATTATCGAATAGATTCCTAGCCACGGGGCTCCAATGCTTCAGGATGCGTTTCTCGTACTCCGGACTGAACATGTTGGCGTATGTGTGTGTGTCGGGGTGTGTGTTTATATGGGTGCCTGTCTTGGTGGATTGTATGTGGATCCACAACTAGTTTAAGTTTAATTAACAAAAAACTAAGAACACTGAAGGAACTGAACACAATATACCAAATTAGTTTGGTAAGTTTATGGCCAGAGTTGTTGTCGTTGTTGTCGTTGTTAATTTGTCTGGCTGTTCTTCAGTTGTTGTATAAAATATAAATAAGTAAAGGCGATAAACGTGTGCTGTAACGAGAGAGAGAAAGAGAGAATGTTAATTTAAATCGATTTGAATGTGTTTTTTGCTTGTTCTCTTGTTCGTATACCCTATAAATCACAAGATATGCAACCAACTCTTCACACCTGAAGCACGTAGTAAACGATTGCAGACAATACAATTTTACAGGGTATTGCAAGTGCACAAAACATTGCTGAATCAGTGAGAAACACTTTTATAATTCACATCATTTAAATTAACAGGGTATCTGCGCGCCTTACAAGTTGCCAGAGTTTGCAAACTGTCTTTGAATTTGAATAAAATTGTAATTTATTTTTGGTCGACAGTTTGCAAGCTTCAGCCTCAGCTCATTAATCAACGTCTTCAGCCGTGGCCCAAACGTGGTTCTAGGCTTATGTTAGAAGTCATGGCCAAAAAGCCATAAATAGACAGAGACAGAGACAGCGAGAAAGACAGCGACACAGCGGGGAGTGCGAATGAAATGAGTGAGAGAGAGACTCTTGGCGATTACATGCTGCCTGCATGGCTAATCAGCTGGAGCTAGAGCTGGAGCTGGAGCTGGAACTAGAGATGGTGGTGGGCGTATCAATCATACATAGACACACACATATACATACACACACCCACACACACGCACACTCTGTAGAGGTGTTTGTCCGTCCCGTGTTTGGCCTGTCATGTTGTTCGAATGTTCTGTTCGCTGTGAATGCGGTGCGCATATTGAGAAGATACCCCCAAAGAGATTCCTAATGGAAGAACCCTCTCTACATGTAGATGCCAAGTAGAAGAACCCTTCAAAGAGATTCCTAGTGGAAAAGGTTGCCTCAGAGAGATCCCTAGTAAAAGAAGCTCTTAAAGAGATATCCTAAGTAGAAGAAGAGAACCCAAGTAGAAGCAGAAGCCCTTAAACAGATCTTAAGCAGAACAAGAGAGATCTTCAGTAGAAGAAGAACCCACATAGAGATCCTAAGTAGTAGAAGACCCCCTCAAAAAGATGCCGTGGAGAAGCAAAAGCCCTTAAACGTTATGGAGAAAAAGAAAACGCCGCCAAGTTGATATCTAGTAGCACAAGAAGTTCCCGAAGAGAACTCCAGTGGAAGAAGATTGCCCCAAAGACATGCTGAGTAGAGGTAGATGCACCAAAAGAGATGCCGACTAGACGAAGTTCCCAAAGAGATCATGATCAGAAGAGCTCATTAGGAAAGACAAGGCTAGGCTCATCTAGTTGTGGCACGCGGCAGTGCAGGCAAAGATCTGTGGCAGTACTTGTCGTGATCTGTGGCAATTAGTTAATGGGCGTTAACTGTTGCTTGTTGGCTATCACTGAGAGGGAGCTATAGAGGGACAGAGAGAGAGGGGAGCAGGGGAGTTGGGAGCCAGCGTATACGTACCCAGAGGAGCGTGAAATGCACTCAGCCTCGAAACACTTCCGCGTTAGCTATACACACACGCACACACAGACAGACACAGGTGAGGAGTACCTTCAACTTTAGCTTGATAGAAAATATATAGAGAGAGACACACACACACACAGCTAGAAGATATACGGAGATTACACAGTTACAGAGATTTATGTATATATAAATATTTGACTAAAATCAACCGACACAACTGACTTCACTTGACTGACTGACTTTGATTTTGAAATTGAGTTTTAATTTCAACAATAATTCGCACAGGTACCACAGGCAAACTACAGGTACAGGTACAGGCAGCCCCTAGACGGGCAGCAGGTCATTAAGCCTGTTCGGTTTTTGGGATATGCATGAGCTAACTCGCGGCTACTGATAAGGAAACTCTCTCGCGCTTATCGCAGTGCAAACAATGCCTAAGTAATGCGGGCGAAGGCAGGCAGGCCGCCAGGCAGGCAGCCCAGCTAAATGAGTGAGTCAATCGTCAATCGTCGTAGTCAGTCATCAATCCCCGTTTGCCTGTTTGAACATGTCGCGCCCAGAGCTCACACGATAAGCACAACAAGTGTGTGTTTGTATATGCAGGCATGTACGTGTGAGTGTGTGTGTGTGTGTGTGAGCGTGTGACGGTAGCACAAAATTGGACTGGTCTAAAAAGGGGGACGCGCCTGAAACTTGAGCTTCACTGGAAGCGCATGTTATATCACCTTCCCCAGCCTTCACCATCCCCCTCCACGACAAAATATGCCTGGGAACTTTGGGAAATATTCTCGTTGAATTCTTTGTCGAAATTGTTAATATAATATTATATACACAACATGAATATATATGCACTAAGAACAACAGCAAACAGAAACAGTATTTTGCCAAACCCGCATACTTTTTTCGCCAAGTTCTCCCCAATCGAAAACCGATCGTACGATCATTAGAAATTCCCTCGTATAGCTCCAAATGGGCAAATGCACCTTTCTTATATTAGATTTGGTTTATTTTTTACACAGAAATCAAAAGGTATAGAAATTCTTGTAGCTCAACAAATAATATCAAAATCGATAGAATTAATCCGAAAATATTTACAAAACTAGTCCAAAAAAAAAAAAAGGAAACATACAATTTATAGGTTTTGGTAAATGGTAAAACCCACAGAAAATAAATAGAAATGAAACGATTGCATGATCGCGCACCCCTATTGTTGCGATTATAATATTATTTAATTGGTATATGGGGAAAATAATTTCACTAATAGCTGCGGGTAAGCAACGAACGAACGAACGATCGACATGTGTAGAGATTAATTGTCATCCTGATCAGGGCATAACAAATTGGGACACAAAGTCTGAAGAAGGGTGTTTAGTAGGTAGATAGGAAGGGTATCCTCTAATGATTTGAAATCGAAAGAACTTCACAATGCTGATATTAAAAATATTTAGAATTGTTTCGTCTTGCTACTAATGGGTTTTTTCAACTTTTGCTTGAGACATAGAATATCTATTGACGATGATCCCACCCGAAATGCGATGGGAAACATATTTGGTTTTGTTTGTTGTACTCGGGCTGGCTTTTTGGACTCGTTCTTAATTTGAACTGAAGGTCAGGAAAAGTCGGCAGCGACTGCTCGACATTTATAGACACTGAGATAATTAATGCTCCTCCAAAGCAGAGCAGAAAAGAACAGAACAGAGCAGCACAGAACAGATCAGCCAGAGGCATGTGGAATGTGCAGCGCAGTCTCCAACTGGCGATGGCGATAGCGTTGGGGGCAACAACAGCTGCAAAGCATTGACGACTCCCACAGCGATAGACGACGTTGCACTTGAACTATAAATACACTTGTATGTGTGTGTGTGTGTGTATGTGTGCGTGTGTGTAAAACCGCACACCTCATCCGCCGTTGTCGCCTCCGACAATTCTTAGTTGCGGTTGAGTTTTATCAACAGCGCAGCCAGCAGCCAGCAGCAGCAACAGCAGTGGCAGCAAGTAATGTGCGTGAGAATATGATAACAGATACGATTAACAACACTAACAATTCACATGTGCGTGTAGTATGAACAAAAAATTCATAAGAAAATAAGAATAAAAGAGCGTAATAATCCACCCCTTTTTTGTTGGACATATGCAAAGTGACGCGAGTGTGAGTGCGTGTGTGTGTGTGTGTGTGAGTGTTAGCGAACAGGAGCGGCAATCGATAGACACGCACACGCGCCGCCCCCCTCGTCATACACGAATGCATGCAGCAGGCATATCGGAAATATCGGTAATCATGTCAAGGACATTTGCAATTCCAATTTGGCCAAGAGCGGCTCTTGTTGTTGTGGGACGCAGCAGCAGCTGCTGCCCTGTATCGTTGTGCTGCTGCCGTTGCTGCTGTTTGTGGCTAATATTTAATTTAACAATTTGCAGTAATTGCGTTTTGTTGTTTCTTCTTATTGTGCACTGTCATACACACACAGACACACACGCATTTACATAGAAATAGATACAAACGAACGCACCACTAGACAGATAGATAGAAGAGAGGAGAGCCCCTTCCCGTGCCAGCTGCATACAAGCAATGAAACGCACACACACATACATGCATGCATGCAGTCGCAGCGGAGACAAACGCATGCCTGCTCTCCCCTATTCCCTCTCTCGCTGTCTCTCACTCTCTCCATTCACAATGTACAGCTAGAGTAGGAAAACTTGGACCGCTTAACTGTTTTTCTGTAATTGCACAATAGATGCGTGTGTTGTTGCACTTTTTACACACTTACTTAGTGTTGTTGTTGAATTTCTTTTCTGTATTTGATTTCTCTTCTGTTGCGGACTCTGTTTTACTATTTATCAGCGTATTCTGTTCACGCGCAAAACATCAACGAAACGGTTAATTTTGATTTTACAACAGTAACTGCATTACTAGTAGAACCGACCGCAAAAAAAAATTGTTGTTGTCCGCTATACGACCCGAAAATTTTATTTGTTTTGTTTGTAATCACGTTGACAATGCATTTCACAATATGTTAGTTACACTGCACGTACGAGTCGAAACATTTGTTTAAAATGTTTATTACAATTGTTGTTTGTGTTTGCGATGCGTTTTGCGCTCTGCGCTTGCTGGCCGCCGTTTATCTGTCTCCGAATTCAGCGTTCTTTTGCGGACATAATAATACAGGGGTGATCAAAATATATCGATATATCGATAGTGCGAATGCAACACTTACACGTTCAACCAGGTGTGACCAGCCGATAGCATTTGAACAGTTGATTTAAAATACCAATTGCAATATTTATCGATTTACAAAATTACAAAAATACATATATATAAATATAAATGTTTGTTAATTTAGTTTTGCCAATTTGAAGGTTATTTTTAATTAATATATCGTCTTCATATATGTGTCAGTATTATAAAATAATACATTAAATCCATGGCACTTATTATAAATTATGGCTTATCATAATATTCAACGAAATTGACATGAGAATTTGGAATCTCATTTTCGTATTCATCAACCGATTCACTAGCTGGCGAATTGTCCCGCTGGTGTCCCTCCCGCTGCCTCTCAATTATGTCAGCACTCCAGATCTGACCCAATATATCTCGAAAGCAGGTTCTTATATACTTCAGATGAGGGACGCCCAACTTGCCATCCTCCATACGCTCCAAACGGACAACATTGCTAGAGGAACTTTTGCTTTCCACCGAAATCCGTTCGTCTAACTGATTTGGGGTTTTCGACATATTAGAACCTTCTTGAGCCATCGGTCTCCAGTGATGATTAAAAACTAGTGAAAATTATTGCACGACTGCAAAATAAAAAAAATGAGATGGGTTCCAAAGTTAACTTAGTTCCAAATTATACAAACTAACTAAAAATTTAAAACGGCATACCATACGATTTTCCGAACAACTTTCAAACAACTGAAGCTTGTATGGAAATTTGTAATTCAAGTCGTAAATATTTCAAACGCCTGCTTAGCCTCCAATCAAAACTTTCTGCGATATTTAAGAACTTTGAAGATATATTAGTGTATAATAGAGATTTTATTGGAATTCTAATCGCAATACCAACTTGATTGTAATATTACCTTCTTTAAAGTAGTCCACATAACTCGTATAACTCGAAATGGCTCTCGGGACTTGTTTGCCTGATTGTTCTCAGATATTCGAAATTAGACATACTATATGCAATACCTAAACTGGTTACCCCATCATTAACAATTGTGCGTTGTTGTTTATATTTATTATTTTCTCGATTTATTTAATACTAACTGCAAATTGGCTAACAAACATGCACTACAATCGTATATTGTTTAAATAGAACTACAACTAAGAAGAGCATTTAATACATATTTGTAGATTGATAGAACCCGAGATATATAGCCCGGCTTGGCTTATAGACTATACTACTATATCTCGTGTGAAATGCACAAGAGTTGTCATGTTTCATACAAAGAGTGTCTAGGGGGCATATAAGAATATATATATATATATGTAAATACAGTGAACAATCGATAACAGCTGGCTATAGTAGTCGTCTATATGTTATCCTAAACCCTAAACAAGGTGTCTTGTCTTTTTCTAATGCCAAGTCGAAGCAACTAGATATAATTATATATTCAATATATGGCCATTAAAACTGAAACATCCGACTGTACCTACGCAAGTATATAGAACATTTACATATATGTATATATAGAAATCCGGCAATTTGCTACAGTTTCGAGTTATTTTGCTTTGAGCTTAACACTTAAACAAGGTCTGCTTGGTTGGGGGAGTCAAAGGGGCAGGCGAGGGGGGGTAGTCATATGTCTATCGTTTCGATTCTGCTTGAGAACGAACAGCCTCCATAGGTGCATTATATGTATGTTTTTTGCTTTGCTTTTGTTTGTTGTTGTTGTGATCCATCTACGTCTCTGTCCAGTGCTGGTGCTCATCTCTAATCCTGGTATCCAAAATTTAGATGCATGTTGCACCATCGCTGGTGCTTGTCGCCCAGCGCGAACTCCGCCCGCCGCACAGCGACCAGAAAGGGATGCGACTCATAGTCGAATTTGCGCAGCTGCGTCTGCAACTCGTCCGCCTGGCTGCCACTGGCGGGTGCCAGATAGAGACCCAATCCACTGGCCAGACCGGTGAGCAGGCGCACTGTTTGCTCCACAATGAACTTGAGCGAGGCACGGCGATGCAGCTCGAAGCAATCCCGTTGCCCGTACATGGAACGCTGCTCGGCACAGAGCCGCATATCGGAGGCAGCCACGTTGCAGCAGTAGAGAAACGAGTGAAGCCTTTGCCCGCTGATGCTGCTGCGATTCAGATTGGGCAACAGCTGCTGCAGCAGTGCCTCGGCTAGATCATCCTCCTGATCCCGCTGCTCCCCTTGCTGCTGGAGCAGATCATATTGGGCGAGCAGCTCACGCAGACTGCCCAGCTCCAGTTGGGCGCCGTCGGCCACATAGAAGCACAGCTCGTAGGCGCGACTGAGCAGCACCTGGCGATAGTGATAGCTGCTGTAATCGCTTATGTGCTTGCGTATAAACTTCTCGGTGCGCATCAGCTCCGACTGCAGCAGGCAGGGGGCATTCTGGAGCACCCATTGCCGATGCGACCAGGCGTGATAGTTGCTGGCACAACGATCCGCGGCGCGCTCGCAAATGCTAATCTCGTGCGGCCAATCGATGGCATCAGCGCCTGAGTAAAGTAGACAGAGAGAGAGAGAGAGTGGACGACTTAGAGAGAGACGACAAGACAATATGCTGCTGTGCTACTCACTTTGGAAGGAGTAGAGCCAACGGCGATAGGCGAAGGCTTCATTGGATTTTGGCTTCATGGAGAGCACCAGCGCAGAGAACTGCAGCTCCTTGTTGATGCTCAGACGATTCTTCTGGACCAGCTGACGACGGATGTGCCAGAAGGTGGTCACATCTGGATTGATCAGCAGCGCCACATTGAGATACTTGGCAAGGGCATCGCTCTGCTGCTGCTGCTGCAGGGTGCGCAACTGTTGCTGCTGCGTCTGGCGGCGATGCGAGATGAGGGTGCGGTGGGCGTGGTCGTACACATGTTGAGCACACCACGACTCCAGGCCCAGATTGTGATCCACATGCACCACCGGCGACTTGTTGCAGTTCGTCTCCTTTGGTATGATCTCAAACGAGGATCTGCAAGGGAGAGAGAACCAGACAGACAGATTGATATAGAGTATATATGAAAGAAGATATAGACGACTTTACTGACAAATCGGCATCCTTGGTGAAGACCGCGTTAATGTCCCGTATGATCTTCTCGCACAGCACCTTCTTCTCGTTGTTGAACTCCGCATTTGTTTCGTCCTCCATTCTTGAACTTCCTTTTAAACATGCGCGATCGTGCACAAAATTGTCTCGTTCCACCTTCACCAGCTGCCTGACGACGATTATTGATCGATTCGGATCGTATCGTTCTCTCTATTGCGTTCGATTCAATTGTTGGGGGCACATTTATTGCTGCCAATTGATGTTTTCCTTCATCATCTTCCTTCTATTTTATCATCAAGCCTGGCGTGAGCCCCTTCTCCAGTTAATTAATAATAAAACGAAATTCACCAGGCGCGCAATGGGGATGGACAACACGAGGTGGAGGTGAAGGCGATAGTGGTGGTGGTGGTGGAGGGGAGTATCTCAGTTGCCAGCATTCAAAGCGACAACAACTATTGCGATAAATAAATTTCAATTAAAATTGAATCTATTTGTGGTTATTTTTATTGCTATTGCTATTGTTGTTGCTGTTGTTTGTGTTGCTGCTGCGCTGCTGGTGCTGCTACTGCTACTGCTGCTGGTGGGGCAAACGACAATTTTAGTCAATCACACACATTGCCGTTGCGGCGGCGGCGGTGCGTTTGGCATCAACTCACATCAAGCGCTAACGAAACACGTTAAACAAATTAGTTTGTAAATAAATGTACATTGCTCTGTTGTTGTTCCTGTTGTTGTGCAGCCCATCGATAGGTATCGTCAAGCATCGCATTGTCTCAGCTAACATGCCTCTGTTAAGCTGCACTCGGTGTCTCAGTTAACATTGCAGCTAGCATGTCTATGTTAATCAAGTCAAAATATAACAAGCTCATAAAAGTTTATATTGACTCCATTATATATTAAAAAGCGCAAGCTTACATGTAGTTCTTATTGAATTTTCTACCGCACTCAAAAAACATTATTTTTAATAACATGATTATAAAATGTTCTTTTGCAAACAGTTGGCAGCTCTCGCCCAGTGCTGTTAATATTAACGATACTATCGATACCAGAACCAAAATAAACAAAACCTAGAAACAACTTAAATACTATAGAAGCACAACAAAAGAATAGACAGCAATCAACAAATGTTGCGTAACCGCCTGTTGCCGCCGCTGCAACATGCCACAAACTGTGTTAATCAACAGCTCCACCTCCACCTCTGCCTGCGTGCCAAGAGCAGCAGCGGTGCGAGCAGCTCCAACGCAGCGCGCCAGAGCAAAATCCTAGGGAAATTCTTTGGCAATCGCGTGGCTGGCTCCAAGAAGCGCTGGTATCCCAGCGCACAGGATGTGAGCAGTGGCTACGGCAGCGGCTACCAGCCGCCCAGCGTCATCTTTCAGGCATCGCAGTTCGGCAAGAGCTCGGCCAACTCGCCAGGTTCCAAGCACAACACCCGCCGCATGTCTGTGCTCAACAAACTCTTCATGACGCACATCACGGATCTGTTGGCCACCGGCGAGGCAGCCGAGAGCATTCTGGGACGTGGCATGCAGGTGTCGCGTGTCAAGATCTCCTCGGACTTTGCGTGCGTCAATGTCTATTGGCTTGGCAGCGGCGACGTGTTCAATGATGCCACACTCGAGGCGGAGCTGCAACGCACCAGCGGCCAGTTGCGGCACGAGCTGTCACAGCTGCGCCTGATGGGCGAGGTGCCGCGCATCAAGTTCGTGCGCGACAAAACGGGCAGCAACATCAACAACGTCGAGGGAATCCTGCGTACGCTCAATCTGAGCACACCCGACGACGAGGATGATGACGAGAAGCAACAGCAGCCAGCGGGGCACAGTAGCTACGATGTGGCACAGACAGCACGTCAGGAATTCTATGGCAATGCTGCCGCTCCAGCAGTTGCCAGCAGTGACAGCAGCGGCGAAGCAATGCCAGAGATGCGACAGGATGTGCTCGGTCTCGATCATCGCCTGATTATGGACAAGATACTGACCAAGATGCGCAAGTCCAAGCAATCCTGGGAGCAGCATCAGCTGCAGCAGGAACAACTGCAACTGCAGCCTCAACTAGATCGCCTGCCTGCATCGGATGCACTGGACGAAATGCAACGCAAGCTGGTGGCAGCGGAAGCCAACATGGAATCCTCTAACAGCAAATTCGAAGCGTTCCTTGCCAAGCGACGAGAGCGCAAGCAGACGCCCGAACGCAAGAAGTATCGACGCGAACACGATGCCGATTGGGGCCTCACCTCCCCCTCCTCCGACTACGATGAGCTGCAGGCGCTCACACGGGAGCAGCGGGAACGCTACACGCAGGAGGATTACATACTGGAGGATGACAAAGATCGTCGCAATGTGTAGCCACAGTTTGTCACTCCTCTTCCCTTTCGTTATTGTTGTTAACTATAGTTTGTAATGCCTCCCCCCAGGAGAGGCAAACGATACATATAATAAATAATTGTTGAGGCTATATAGAGTATATAGCATAATATTGTATACGCCTCTGTGCAATACATACACAACGACCTCACGCACGTGTTCACCAGTTTTCTCTGCCCCCCTGGCGATTATCTCGTAAGAAACGTGCTTTGATCTTGACCTAATTTGCGAGAAATAAACATATATAGCACATATACTATCTGTATGCCATCAGAACTGTAAACGAGTAATACAAACATGGGTACTGCCAATCATTTACTCAGTTTTCTTGAAATTGATTGAAAACAAAGAGAAGCCTGGAAACACGTAAATAATCATCTCTAAATTGATCGTTGATCAAAGACATATAATATTTCCATATTTATGTATATTGAATACATGTTGAACTTATATTATAAGTAAACAACATTTCCAGAAAGATTCCTCTTCATCTGCCTGCCTCAAACAGAATTATTTGATATCTGCAAAGTTCTTTTTTATTTGTAGAAACTCTGCCAAGTGGGAATCCTCTTTAAAACACCATATTCGAAATGTGAACTTGGTATATATAATGGAATATGTTGGAGCATGTGAGAAACTCTTATTGTAGTACAATAAGCAGGCAATATCATAGCATTATCTCTACCTTGAATCATTTAAAGAGCGAATGAAACGTATTTCTAGCAAGTATTCCTGCAAATTTAGAGTGGAACTAGCTAAGTTTCATAGTTCCTCAATAGCAAAGCCTTATGTATTCGACCTATAGCACTTATAGGTTTCGTACAGAGCACTGTGTTGGCTCTCTCGGCGTTCTCCACGTGCTCTCGCCTAATAATTTAGGCTTTGGCTTTAACAAGGCTTTTTCTCAAAGTGTGTTACGAATCACAGTTAGTTTTATTTTAAAAAACTATGGCAAAAAAAAATAAATACATATTTTTAAGGGTAGAAAAAAATAAAAAAAAACACTACACATTATATATGCGCAACCGTATATAAAGTGTAAACACAGATCTTTTATTTCATAGAAATAAATGTTTCAACTTTTAGCTTTGCTTTTTTGTTTGTTTGTTTGTATATTTGTCGTTGGATGGTAAAAACAAATTTTGAACGGCATTTCAAAGCAATGTGTGCCACTGTGCAAAGCAGATGATGTTAGTTCCGCCGGCTGTCCTGCAAGTGCGAAAGAGAAGAAGAAACATTAGTATAATCTAATCAATGTATATATACCATATATAGAAATCAGTTCGTGGGGGTGCTCTGGCAAATGAATCAGTGAAACTTGTATAACATCAACGTTTTTTCTCAGTCGAAAGATGGTGTAAGTTTGGTTCATCACAAAACAATTGCCAGACCTCTCTCCCTGTCCCTCTCTCACTCTCTACGTACCTCAAGTGTGGCACATGCCGCTGTGGAGTGGTGCAAGTTAGCTTATTCGAAGAGAGCGAAGCCCATATCGTCGTCCTCAGACTCGGATTCCTCCTTCTTCTCTTCCTTCTTGGCCTCCTTCTTGTCGCCACCGGCAGCGGCAGCTGGGGCACCGCCAGCGGGGGCAGCAGCAGCGGCAGCACCGCCAACGGGCATGGACGAGAGCTTCTCGCGACCCTCCTTGATCAGATCGTCGATGCTCTTGCCCTTGAGCTCCTTGATGACGCGGGTCAGACGCTCAGCATCGACCTCAATACCGACCGAGCTGAGGATCTTCTCCAGATCAGCATTGGCGGGGCTCTCTTGTCCACCGAGGACAGCCAACAGGTATGCAGCCACGTAACGCATGCTAAAAAACAAAAAAATAAAAACAATTCAAAATGAATACACAAGTTAATCAAAACATTCGCACACAACGTCGCAATATTATGGAACGTGTAATCTGTTTATATCTTTGGCATCGCCAGCGGTTTTCAATTAAATTGCTTCACAATTTATTTGTTTATTACTGCGGGACAATTTGCGCTATTTTTCGGAACCAACACTTACTTTAAGTCTTAAGTTTTTGACACGAAACGTGAATATGCACAGAAAACACAACTTTCGCCTAGGAGACCTTTAAACGAAAAGAACTCTACTTTGCTTTGGCACAAGAAAGTCACTTCCGCCTGTCACATTTGACAGTTGGCAGCCGCATGCAACCCTGCAGTTTGAAGTAGATGGCGCTTTGCGCACAGAGTTGCATGCGAACGGAAAAATGTTAACCAACGGCGCATATACATCTGTTACCACTAATCTGTTATGTTATGTTTACAGAGCGATTTCGATAACAACGCGCGTGTGTTTTTTTTTCAAACCCAATTGTATGTCATCGAAATGGCAGAAGCCAAAGCAAAGCCGGACGAGGCGGTTGTGTGACACGCTCGGTGCGCGAAATAGAGATTTGTTACTGTGCGTTGTCTCCTGCTGTGTGTGTGTGTTTGTTGGGTTTTATTTTGTTCGCCGCCACCGTCGCCGTCGTCGTCGCTTGCAATTTGACTCTTCGACCACTACTACTACCAACAAGAGACACCGAGAGAGAGAGAAAGACAGAGAGGAAGAGTTTCTCTCTGTATCTGTGAGTGTGTGTGTGTGTGGTAACAAGTACAAATTCAAATTCCCGCAGTGGAGAAACCGTTACAACTGTTTATCAAATACTTACATCAAACTTATGCGTACCTGGGCTTAAGTAAATACACATGCACATGCAACAACAACAACAGCAAGGAGAAGTACATAATAAGAGGAGAGCCGAAAGCAGAGCAACAGTTAAAACCTAACCAAGAAGACATCGAGGAAGAAGGAGCAGAAGCAGTGCATGTCAAACTGTATACTGTTTCGCAATCGAAAGGCGAAGAGAGAGGAACAACAAAAAATAAACGTTAAATAAAAAGCCTACCACGCGTCTCTGCTGTCGTCGTCGTCGTTTGGCTCACAGACATACATACATACGTAACTGTGTTTGCCCCCGCGCTCTGCACCCCGCCTCCACAAGCAACAACAAAAACGACTGTCTAACTGACTGACTGACTCTGCAGCAAGCAGCAGCACCAGCAGAGCAGAAGCCGCAGCACTCAATTCGCCGTCACTGTCGCGCGCAGCAATAGACAAAAAATTCAAAGCAACTAGCAGTGGCAGCGCAGTCGCTGTCAACGTTGACGTTGTGTTCGTCGGTGCGTGTGCGTGCGTTTATATCTCTCTTGTCTCAGTGTGCGTGTGTGTGTGTGCGAATGTGCCAGAGTGTGCATAAGGTGTGGTGTGTATACAAAATCGATTGAACCAACCAACGCCGCAACCGCGCAGTCACAGTCACAATCGTCGCTGTCGCAGTCTCAGTCGCCGCAGACGTAGACGTTCGGCCAGCAAGCAGCGCGCTGCCCTTACGCGATTTTCAACACAAATTTTTTTTTTGTGGCACTTTTTGTGTGTTCGTTCCCTTTTTTTTTCCTGTTATTTTTGGATATTCTCTATACAACACAAAAATTCTTGTTGGCCGCACTCTCAGTGTGTGTGTGTGAGTCTCTCTGTGTTTGTGTGTGTGTATTTCAATGATGGATAAATCAACAACAACGAATCCGGCAAAGGCCGCCGCAACGGATGCCAATGTCCAAAGCGAGGCAGCAACAACAACAAATGCAGCTGGGTGTGGCAGCAGCAACAGCTCCAATGGCAACACCAGCAGCAACAACAACAATGTTAACGCCAGCAGCAACGGCAACAGAAGTAGCAGCAGCAGCAACGGCAGCAGCAGCAACAACAACGCAGCAGCACGGCCAAGTGGGCTCGTACGCTTTGCAAATGATGCGCAACGTTTGGAGCGCTTATGGGCGCAGGCAGCGGAGACCGAAGCCCTTAAGACGTTGACCAGCAACAACAAAAACTCTGTCAGCAACACAACAACAACAACAATGATTGCAACTGGTAGCGGTACTGGAACAGGTACGGGAGCAATGGGGGGAGGAGCTAATGCGGTGATTAACCTAAATATCAGCACGACAACCGGCGGCAACTTCGCAGTCAGCGTCGAGTCGCACATCAGCGTCGAGAACCTGAAGAAGATTATAGCCAAAAAACTGAAAGTGGCCAAGGATCGGATCTGTTTGCTGCATCGCGAAAAGTGAGTAACAAAAAAAATTAATAATACAATATAATACAATATTACAATATTAATTATACATTATTATATGTAGATTAGTTTCTTTATTATTATTTGTAAATTATTATTATTATTAGTATTATTATTATAATTTATTTTATTTATTTATGGTTTTCTGTCATTGTTATTTGCCAATTTACTTTTTTTATATATTCTTATTATATTTATGAATGCAAAAATAAATACAATAAGAAATATATGTACATATATGATATATCATTATTATCATAATTTCCATTACTATTATTAGTATTATTAGTGCTATTAGTATTATTATTTATTATTATTATTATACTATTATTTATTGTATTATTGTTATCATCATTTTTATTTGTATTATATTATATTATTCTTATTTTCTATTATATAATATTATTATTCCTCTTTTATTCATTAATATTCGCAGTATATTCATTAATGTGTTATTCTTGTATAAAGTGCAGCAATCTGCAATCTTTTTTATACTTTATAGCAAGTGGGGATTATACCTTAGTCCCTCTAGCCTCATTCTTGTCTTGTCTTATCTCTCTTTTTAACGCACGTTTCGTATTTTGGTAGTAAAATTATCGCGTTGATAAGAAATCAATTAAAAAGAAATCGCATATCATTTTATTTAAGCTGCGCATGGTCCGCACTCTTTATAGGGTATATTAGAATTAGGGTGACCATGCGCCGCTTATTGGGCGAAAGTGTGGGGAATAAAATGTTGCGCAACAACTGATTAGCCATAATGATATGGTAAATGTTGTGTTGGTAGTGTGTCTGCGCGGGGAGGGGGAAGAGGAAATACATACATAAGTGTTAACTTATGCATGAACACACACACACTCACATGCATATACAGAGACAGTTGAAAGCTTTAAATTGCTTGCAAATCCACGTGGTCGGCGAGAGACAGAGACGGCAGACAGCAGTGGTGAATTGTGTATGTGTATGGGTATGGGTAGAGGGGATAGCAAGATGGCAATTTTGGTACACACCTCACTGGCATATTGTTAATATTTAGCACACACACACACGCGCACATGCAAATGCACATAAAACTCTTGCTGCTTAGTTAAATTTACTTTGATTATCGTTTTATCGCTATCGTTATCGTTTTGCCATGTGTGCGTCGTGTGTGTTTAACAGTGCTGCTGCTGTCGCTGCCTTTGTTATGCTTTGTTGCCTTGCCTGCCTGTGTGTGTGTGTATTGTCATACTATTTTCGATATCGAGTGACAAAAGGAGAGAGAGAGAAATAAAATTGCACAAGCGCAAATTAATAAATTGATTTAATTTAAATCAGCAGCAACAATAGTTTCCTTTTCTTTTGTTTTTATTTTTGTATTACGTTTTATTTGCGCGCAAACAAAAACAATGCACGCAGTGACGACGACTGCGCAGCCAGCGTCGGCGCCAACTAGTTGCATTGCAGTAGCAGCGACTGCAATGCGTTGCCGGTGTAACAAACAAGCAAGAGAGAGAGAGAGAGAAGCAGTGAAACACAACAACAACAAAAAGGCAAAGTCAAGAAGGGGAAAGAGAAAAGAAAAAACAAAATGTGCGCTTGGCTTGGCCCTTTCAGGCTGCGCTGCTGCTGCAGGAGAGAGAGAGCGTGAAGTGCAAGAGAGTGCTGAGAGCGCGTGCAGTGTGCATGCGTGTGTGTGTGTATGTGTGTGAGAGAGCGCAGCTGCAGCAGGTTAACAGTAAACAGGGAACAGGGCAGCGCATGCAAAGGCATTTTACTTAATTTTCTTATTTTGCAGTAATTGAAAATTTCATATCAAGGGTTTCCCCACAGCAACAACAACAATAGCACGAACAACCAGCTCAGCATTATTAATATGAATGTGGTGAATAAATGAATAAAATGAATTCGCCTTTAACTCAACTCTTTTTCGCTGCTTGACCAACTGTACTCGACAGCAGCCGCAGCAGCAGCAGAGGCAGCAAACTGCTGCAGCAGCCGCAGCAGAGGCAGCGCGGCATTTGCTTTGTTGCCTCTTCCCGGTCTTTCACTTTGCGTCATGCATAAAAGTAAAATACAAAATAAATAAAGGAGAGAATTTTTAAACAACTTGACTGACTGATAAGAATTTTTATTCTGGCTTTGTGCTGCCTCTGCCACTGCCTGCGCTGCTGCCTCTGCCTGCAATGTTTCGTTTTCGTTTGCGCGTCTTTTTTGTGTTTGTTCAGTTGTTGTTGTTGCTGCTGCTGCTGCATCTGTTTTGTGCAGTTCCTTCTTTGGACTTTCCCTTTGCTGTTTTTTTTATTGCGCTAATTCATTATTTATTTTTATTTCCATTACGAATTTGCTAGTTTCCCTCTCTCTCACTCTCTCTCTTTCGCTGCCCGCATCGATGCCAGATTTCATTTAATATTTCTTCTTGCACTTCCAGTTGCTGTAGTTGCTGCCTATAGTTGTTGTTGTTGCTGTTGTTGTAGAGGCGTTCTCTGCTGCTGCTCTTTGTTCTTTGGCTGCAATCAAAATTGTTGTTGGGCTTGCGCGCCGCTTATCGTCGGCGCCGATGATGCGTCGCCGTCTCCAAGCCGTGCTCTCTCTGCATCTCCCCCTCTCTCGCTCCACCCGTTCTCCACCTCTCTCTGTGTTGTTCTGTCTGTCTCCTTTGTTTGCTTAAAGGTTCTACGACCACCCAAAATGTCATCGTGTTGTTGTTTTTGAACCCGCAGTTTCCTTTCCACCTTCGTCTACCTTACCCCCCCTCCCTCACTGCCTACTGGCCGCCCCTTGCTGGCACGCCCTCAATTTAGGCTGATAACGTTGGCCATCAAGTCTCTTAGCAGTTTCAACGGCACAAACCACCACCCAACTGTGCTCTGGCAACCAAACATCCTCCACTAAACAACAGTTACAATCAACATCGACCCCCCTCTGCCCTCTGACCTCCGCCCCGCCCCTCATGCCACCCGCCAAGGCAAGAAAATCGTTGGCAAGTTGCATAAATGAATATTTCTTTTGCCACCACCAGCCAAGGGAAGTAGATGAAGAAGAAGAAGGAGGAGGAGGAGGCGTCTAAGAAACAGGAAGAGCTGCAACCACCAACAGCAGCAGAGGCAGAGGCAGCAGCAGAGACAGACACCACCAAATCCATTGACACCATTTCATTTTATGCATAACCACAAAACACATTCATGGCTGTGTGTGCGAATGTGTGTGTATGGTGTGTGTACGCACAACCCTTCATCAAGTTGTCGCGAACAGAAGCAGCTTTTCTTGCATGTTTCTTTGCACAGTGTTGCCAGCTTATCCCTTTTTCCCAGGCGCAGATCTATACTATACAGTGTTGCCAGCAACTCTGCACAAAAACAGAATGAATGAAGAGCAGAAAAAGCAGAAGAAAGAGAGCAAATCCTTAAAAACAGAACCAAAAAGAAGGACAAACTAGACTAACACTAAGATTTTATTAATTTATATATATTTATTAAGGTTTTTAACTGAGAAAAAGGCTGAGCTGGCAATATGAACCTATTCATCTATTTAGTCTTGAAATCTCACAATCTGTAAAGCTGTTAATTGGTGTATAAGCACTAATTCTTATTGAATAGTTCTAAAAATCCAAATATCAAATAGAAATGGTTCTTCTCTGTTTATCGAGTTATTTACTGGCCTAAAATAAGTTTTTTTTTCAGTAAAAAGATCTTGAATATACAAACATAATATATTTATTTTGTAATATTATATAATCTATATCATATTTATTGATTTTATAATGTTCTAGCCTTTTTTTAAAGCCAAAAATCGGTTGTATTGTTTTACAAACTGTTTTTAAGTTATTTGTTCGTTTTTCATCACATTTCTGTATTTTTATATCTATTTATTTTATTTTTATATATGTATATGTATTTTGTATTTTTAGAGTTGCCTGCTATATAGTATTTTTGGCATCAGAACAATACTTAATCTTTTGTTTAGTTTTCACATTGTACACTTCTCTTGGAAATGAGTTCTTCCTTGTTTTTTTTTTTTACTTTTTCCATGTGTGTAGAGAGCATAAAACCAGTTTCAAGACAAGACAAAGAGAAGCATGCGAGATAACATAAGAAACAACAACAACAATTGAACGTTGTAAAGTTCATGTTGAAGTTGAAGAACTGAAATATGGCAAAATCTGTTTTTTTCTTTCGATTTCTTTATAATTTATCTATAATTAATGCAGTTATATTGCTGATCCCCTTACAGGGCATCTGTAAGTCGAGTATTTGCTGAGCATTTGCGTTGTATTTGTTTATTTCTCATACGCACTTTCAATTTTAGTAGCCCAAATTCTCCACACCCCAAGATCGTGTGGGGAACTATGTATGCACAGAGACACCTGTGTGTGTGTGTGTGAGAGAGATTATTGCGTATATTAGCAGAATGACAACAGCACCTGAGCAACTGTCCTCTCTTCTCTCTCCCCCCCACCTAAATTATTTGAGCTGCTGCTCTGCAAACTGACGTCGCTGTCGACGTCGCAGTCAAAGTCAACTTGCATGACATAAGCCAAAGCGGCGTCAGCTAAGCCCCTCTTCCTTTTCACAAGTTGCTGCTGCTTCTCTCACCGAGAGGAAGTGACAACCAGGTGCTCTTCCTCTTTCCCTCTCACAATTTCCCTTTGTCTCTTTTCTGCAGAGATTTTCAAGGCATTTTCTAATTATTTCTAAGTTCATTTTATTATCAGAAAAAAAAAGAAAAGTAGCAAATGTTTGACGTCGTCGTCACGGTCAACACGCTAGCGTCGGCATCGTCGGCGGCAGCGCCGCAGCCAACGTCATCAACGCAAACTAAGCGGGCCGCGTGTTTTTGCTTGTTGTTGCTTTTTTTTCTTTCTTATTTTCTCCCCACTTTGTTTGCATGTGTTGAGTTTCCAGTGTGAGCAGCGTCGTGTGTTGACTTTGTTGCGTCTGCTGCTTGCTGCTGCTGCTGCCTCTGCCTTCGTCTGTGTGTGTTGAGTTTCTCTTGCCTGTGTTGAGTTTTGCCGCGTTTAGTTGAATTTCTTAGGTTTTTTTTTTCTGTCAGTTTTAGAGCTTCACACGTTGTTTTTCGGCCCTGGACTTTGGGCTGCTGCTTTGTCCTGTCTCTCTCTTTCTCTCTCTCCCTTCCTCTCTCTTTCTCTTGTAGTCTCTCTCTACAGCTCTCACTCTCTTGGCAACTCTTTGCACTACTTTGTTATGACGATTTGGGTTGCTCAAGCGTGTAGTTTGTTAGTTTTTGTTGCTATTGATATTGTTATTGTTATTATTGTTGTTATTGTAAATGTTGTTGTTGAGACCTTGTAAATTATACTTACATATGCTGTACACATACAACTGATCTTTGTGTATGAGAAAAACAATTTGAAAGCATTGCAAATTGTATTTTCATCACCTTTGAAATACCCTATAGGGTTAGTTATACAGGATATTGAGATATTAAACTGAAATTGTGTGATATTGTTGAACTCGTCGAAATAAGAAGAAAAGCTTAAGTAATGTTTTTATATATATCGCTTAGTTTTCCAGTTATAGCGTATATAGTGGAAGTGGCTTTAGATCTGAAGTTGTGCTATAATTTTAAACTCGACAAAATAAAACGAAAATATTAAGTAAAGTTTTTTAATAAGATATAGTCTAGTCTAGTTAGTTTTGCCAGCTCTGAAGTTTCAAGTGAAATGTGACCAGACTTTAAAGAAAATAAATATAACACATTTTTACACTAAAACTCTAAAATTGTCATAATAAAACTCAAATTGTTATAATATTAACATAAACAAATCAAATTGTTTGCAAATTTCATAAATTTATATCAAATTTCACTTGATTTTCAAACATATTATAGGGTGTTTACGTGTGTAGATCTTTTAAACATAGAGAACTATTTGTTGCGCAGTTGTAGTTTGTTGTTGTTGCTGTCGATTAGGCAGCCCCGAGAGCCCGACCTCGTTACCCTCTTGGCCCCTTGGTTAGGGACACGGTGTGGCGTCGTCGACAGAGATCTTGTTTGAATTATTGGGCAGCGCTTTGTTCTGGCTTATTGCGTCTCTCTCTCTCTGTGTATGTTTGTGTGAAGATCAGGTTACACAAGCTGCGATGTTGATGTTGTCGTTGTGCTGCCCTTTTTAGAGAGCGAGTTTAACAGAGAGAGCAAGAGAGAGCGAGAGAGAGGGGCCTGTTTAAATGAATGAACCACATGTATAGTGGATAGAGAGAGAGAGAGAGAGAGCTGGTAACTCGTTAGCTTGCAGCTGGGAAAGTTGCAACGACAGAGCAACCTGTGCCTTCATGGCAAACCCCAAGGCTCTCCCCGAACCTGCTTGCTTGGGCCCTGGCTAATTTTCAAGCCCCACAAGTGACGTAGTATGAAGTAACACCCCACCCCCCGTGCGGTCATGCAGCACACCCCCCTTTCAAGGCAGTGGATGGAAGGATGAAAGCAAGGAAGAAAGGAAGGAAGAAGAGCTTATGGCTGTTATGTTTAAAGCCCTTGGCTGCCATTTTGTTGGCAACTCTCTCACTCTTTCTCTCTCTCTTTGTTTCTCTCTCACTCTTTCTCACTGTCTTGTCGTTCATCATGGGTAGGCCAGTGTTGCAACGTTATCTGCTAAAATGAGCTATAAAAGACTGAGCGAAAATAGCCAAAGTTGCCAAAAAAAAAAGATAGTGGGTGGCAGGGGAACGGAGGGGAGGCTAATATCGACGTGTTTAGCTGGTAGTCGGCAGTTGTATAACAGCTATAGATACAGCTAAAGATACAGATACAGCTGTAGATATAGATACAGCTACAGATGCAAATACAGCTACAAATGCCGTGGGCAGTTGCAGATGCAGAGAACATGTGCTCGCATTGTTTGTTTCGATTGTACGAAAATAAATTCACAATAAAGTTGCACAAATCGGATGCTAATGGCACGTTTGCATGTTGTGCTTTGTCTAGCTATCTCCCTCTCTGTTCCCCTCTCTCTCTCAATTTATCTGGCAGATATATGCGTGTGTGTGTATATTTCAGTATTTGTCTTTAATTATGCCAAAATACACCGACAAAAGCCAAAGCAAATATCGACCATTATCTATTTATATGCCCATGACTGTGTGACAGTGTGTGTTTGTGCCTCTGCTTGCCCAAGTGCGGTGGTTTTGCTCTGTGTGTCTGTAGGTGTCAATGCACCACAGATGTTAAGCTCTGTCGATCTCCCTCTTGCACTCCTCCCCCCTTCTCTCTCCCTTCCCCTCTCTCTGCTTCTTTCTTGCATGCATAAATATTTGCATTGTTTACAACAACTGTTGATGATTGAACCAAGCATTATTTGTTTTTGTTTTGCCTTTTCGGCAACAAAGAGTCGCGTTAAGCAAGCAGTGCAAATAGAATTGAACGAGCGAGACAGACAGACAGAGACAGAGAGAGAGCAAGCAGTTGCACAATGTAATGCTACAGTTACTGTATATGTGTGTGTCTGTCTGTCTGTAAATGTGTTCATTCATTCATTTCTATTCACAATTAACAGTTTTCTTTTATTCTATTCAACATTTGCATGGGGGCGTTCATTCAGCACAAGTTAACACACATACACATGCACATGCACACATTCACATGCACATGCAACTGCACTTGCAAATGTGTACACACTGCTTGCACACAGTGTCGCCATTTAATTGAGTCTCTCTTGCTCTCTATCTCTCTATTCTTAATTGATTTTCTCTTCTTGCCTAATTGAGCTAACTGCGCTGTCAACGTCGACGTCAACGTCAAATGGCGCCTTTCAATGCAAAACTTACGGCATCGATAACGTCATACAACCCCCCCTTACCCTCTTTCTCTCTGTAGGCGATCTCACTGGGGCCGGCCGGCAATTGTGTGCGGAGTCGAGAGAGAGAGCGAGCGCGCGCCTCTGCCTTGCTCTCTTGCTGTGCTCTCTCGCGTCTATGACAGCGCTGCCTCGGCTGCTGCTGCTGTGGGGCTTTTTCTACTGTCTGTGTGTGTATGCGTGTGTGTATGTGCGCGCGCACACTGTCGCGGTGCTGCTACTGTTGTTGTTGTTGCTGTTGCTGTCTGTCTATTTGCATTTCAATGTTTGCCCTTTCGCAAAACGCCTTCCGGTGGCTGCTGCGCTGCTGCAGCGCTGCCTGTCAATTTGTTGATTAAAGCAAAGGCGACAGCAGTAGCAGCAGAGGCAGCGACAGTGACGGCGACAGAGCAGCAGCAGAGCAGCTGCCAGTTTCAAATTAGAAAAAACTTTGCTGTTGTTTCTACTGCTGTTGTTGCTGCTGTTGTTGTTGTATTTGTTTTTATTTTCGTTGTTAGGTGGTCGCCTTGTTGGCCATGTATGGTGGCTATGGCAAGGGGAACTGCGCAGAGAGTAGGGGGCGGGGAGGAGGAGGTAGAACTGGGCGTAGGCGGTTTCGGAGGTGTTTGCTATTTTTAGTTGCTTGCTGTGATTTCTCATTGTTGTTTGTTGCTGCTGCTGTCGCTGCTGCTGCTGTCGACATCGACGTCGCTGCTGCTATTGCTGTAGTTGTTGCTGCTGTTGTTGTTGTTATTGCTATTATTGCTGTGGCTGCCCGTTGCCCTCAGCCCGTTGATTTCTTTGTTTAATTTGTCTTTGTTTTGGATGCTGGTGAGGCCGTTGAAGGGGGAGTTGAGGGATAGAGAGGCTTGTGCCTACTACGTATGTACATAGCAAATACATATACACAGACACACACACACAGAGGCAGGGATCTGTGTATGCAAATTGCTTTGGCTGCTGCTGCTGCTATTGTTGTTGTTTCAGCTGTTTTTCCTCCGCTTCGCCATCGATTTTCTTCTATGCGCAAACCCTTTATCAAGAGCTTTTCGCATGCGGTGGTTGTTGCTCAGGTAACGGCAGCAACAGCAGCCACAACAACAATAACTTGGCTAGCAAAAATTGCAGCAATTGTCCAAAAGGGATGACCACACACGTCTCTCTCTGTGTATGTGTGTGTGACATCAGCAAGAGGCAAGAATAATTGAAAAAAGTTGACCATATGGTTAAAGTTAGCTACGTTAGCCAGCAGCCTCCACCAGCAGCAGCAGCTCAGCAGCAGCAGCAGCTTTTGCTTTGCGCCGGAAATTAATGAAAGTCATCAACGCGGGTGGTTGCTGTAGCTGCCTCTGCTGCTGTTGTTGCAAGAGCAACCCCGTCTAAAGCTTTGCCTTGCCTTGCTTTGCTGCCTACCCCAAACACACACACACACACAGGCTCAACTTTCACACTGTCCCCGCCTAGCCACGGACTGTTCTCCCCTCTCTACTGCTCCCCTTTACTGTTCCCTCACTGCCCCCTTCTGCTTCCCTCTACTGCTCCTTCTTCCACTGCTGCTGCTGCTCTTGTTCCTTCTTCTGCTTTGCCTGTTTTCCTACTCCTGCTTGTCCTTCTGCTGCTGTTGCTGGCCTTCCATCTCTGCCCACACTCTTGTTGCTGCTTCTTCTTCTCCTTACTCTCCTTCTCCTTCTTTTCTTCCTGCATTGCGCTCTCAAAGCCATTAAAGTGCTTTAGGCTCTCGCTTTAGTAGAGACCCAGACCCAGAGCCACAACGAGGAATGAGACTCAGACTAGAGTGAAACTTTGCAACGCTCTCTCTCTCTCTGTCTCTCTCTCTCTGTCTCTCTCTCTCTGTCTATCTCTGTCTCTATCTCTCTCTCTCTGGTCACACTGTTGGCAAGCACAGGGTTGCCTTGTGAACGCCCCCCCCCCCCTAG
Source organism: Zaprionus capensis (assembly GCA_018903675.1). Lineage (NCBI taxonomy): Eukaryota > Metazoa > Arthropoda > Insecta > Diptera > Drosophilidae > Zaprionus > Zaprionus capensis. The sequence continues at coordinate 6,570,324 of JAEIFN010001073.1, read as the reverse complement.
GGTTGCATCATTTCTGGTTACTTTTTATTATTATTGCGTATTGGGTAAGTTCCTTGGCCAGGGAGAGTGTGTGTGCGGTCAATAAGGTGTCAGGATAAGTTTGAATTTTAAAGCGGGGGTGGCTAAGCAAGAGAGGGGGAAAAGACGAGCATATAGAATGAGAAAAGAGAGAGAGAGAAGGAGAAAGAGCGCGCGCTCGAGCTTAGTCAGTGCAGCTAAAAAAAGCAACGAATTATTAATGGCTTATCTAACTGCAAATACCTGAGGTTTATATGGAGTGTGTGTGGGTGTGTGAGTGGGGTGTGTGTGTGTATCTCTGTGTGTGTATCTATAGACAGTTCCAAAATAATACAGAGAACTCTAGCATAATGTTTGTTAGTCTGTCTGTCTATCGACATGTGCGGCATACTTGAGTATCTAATTGAAACTATATATATAAAATCCTGAGATTTATACGATATATGACTATGAACTAAGTGAGTTTAGTTTACAAATATTATATATGTATATATAAATATATATATATGTTTTGCATACGATAAGCTCTGCAACTCTATTGTACACACATAATAATATAGGGGTAGATTATGGCATATGGTATACGAAAGAAATACGAACAGATCTTATAAAGAGGGTAGCATATGCAGAAAGAGAAAAAGAAGAGGGAAAAGAAGAGAGAAGGAGAGAGAAAAGAAAGGAAGCTTTGCTAGTGTTCGGAGAAGAGGAAGAGCAAACAAAAAACAATTCAATTAGCCAAAACAAAAAAGGAAAAGGAAAACAAAATCAAACCAGATTTCGTTGTCTTCATTTGCCAGTGCATGTATGTGTGTGTTCGTGTGTTTTTGATATCGAAAAAAACCAGATTAGAAAACAAATTTTAACTATGTGAGCTCGACACTTCCGTGTATATATTTTTTTGTGATTGTGACAGTTGTGATGAGTGAGAGAGAGAGGGGGAGGAGGAGGCAAGGGTAGCAGCAGGGGTAGTGCAAGAAGGGGTACCCCAACAAAATTTAACAGCAAATCGAATTCCGAATTTCTATTATGCAATGCGAACGCGTGACGATGACGACGTTGACGACGACAGCGCGATAAAGCTCAAGAGCTCAAGAGTTCTACGCAGAGTTCGAAAGGTGTTTTTCGTGTTCTGCTGTTGATGGTGGATGGGTTTCTACTATATGGAAATTGTATACCTGAAGTACTACACACACACACACACACAAAGTGCTGGAGCATATTGAAAGTTGTTTTCGAATCTCTTTCTATATGATATCATAAATGATATTAGAGTATATGAATAACAGATGAGCAAATATTGCTGTAAGCCTTTCTATGATATAAATAAATATAGTAGTACTCTTGATGTACTGTAATAATTCTTGATAGGTTCTTTAATAGGTTTTTTTCTTTTCTTCCTTGACTTCTTTGCCTTCTTTTTCTGTTTTATAGAACATCTTGTTTGATATGTTTCCATAAGGCATGCTTTGTATTATTATCATAATACCAGAGAGTTGTTAACATTAGCAGCTGTTCTGTTTTAACTTTGTTAGTTATCTTTCTTTTTCTTTACTATATTGTTGAATACTTGGTATTATACATATATCATATTATATCATATCAGTTATATTCTTTAAAGTCAAGAAATATTACTGCGTAGTATACCTTAATATAAGTAAGGCAATCATATTGTATATTTCAGATCTTAAGAGTAGATCTGCAGAAACATGAATGTTTGCGGAGGTTTTTCATATCAAACATTGATGTTTATCGATGTAACATCGATGCAGCTCTACTTCAATTTAGAGCTCTACTTCAACTTTGTTTGCTTTATATTATTTGTTATATATCTGTAGCTATATCTATATAAATATATTTATTATAGTGTGTGCTAAGTTAAGAGTATCCTAAGTTGTCTAACACTGTCACTTGTTAGTTGCTTTCTTCCCTCTTCTTGCCTCAATCTTTCTCTTTTTGTGGGGGGTAACTCTTCGTATGTCTCCATGTACAGTTGCCCTTCACTTTGGCAGTCAGTCTGCACCCCTCATCCCCTTTCCTGCGTCTGTCTCCATTCAAGCCTCCCCCTTTTTGGCCTGCCCCATGTCTGGAATGGATGTTTAGACGTCACCGGCTTCATTATTTACAGTTTTAGCTGCGCTGGCGGCGCTGCTGCTGCTGCCACGTGAGCTGTTGCTTTGCTGCTGCGTTACTTTTCCGGTTTTATGACGTCGGCCGAGCCCAGTTCGACCCACATGGAGGCCATGTTGGGACCGGAGTCGGGGTCGGTGTCGGTCTTGGTGTCGGGTCTCTTTGGTGGTTGCTTCTCCTTCTACGCTGTTGGCTGGTGGTGGGATTTCTCACTTGGCAGCTTCATTTGTTGTGTATCTGTGTGTGTGCCTGCCTGCCTGCTGCTTGTTCTTCTTCTTTGATTACTTACATCCTTCTTCTTATGCACTGACTGTATCCTTCTTGTCCAGGCACAGGCCCAGCAGCGTAATAAACATGACAATTTACGCAACATGCACTAGCTCTCTCTCTCTCTCTCACTCACTCTCAGTATGGTGCAAGGTGGTGGAATTTTATGTTGGGAATTACATGGATGGAGAAACTCTTGTTTAATGCAGCATTTTAAAGAGGAGTGCGAAGAGAAAGAAGGAAAGAAAGAGTGAGAGAGGGTATAGAGTGAGAGGGAGTGGGGGGGAAGAGAGCGATCACTTTGTGCAGCACACATAACCTCAAACAAATGCATACAAAATACATGTGCGTGTGAACACAGTTTGAAAGTTACTTCAAGCATGAAACTGCTTTTACAGTTGCAGAACCACTGGTGACGCGCGCTTTGCTTTAAAAAGCAGCCCCGAAAATCCTAAGTGGGTGTGTCTGTGCCTGTGCCTATGTGTATGCCTGTGTGTGTGTGTGTGTGCCTGTCTTTCTGTCTGAACATATTAGCCGGCATTGCCTGGGCCTCTGCTGCCTTTGCTGCTGCCTCGCCTTGTGGCCTTCGCTGTGCGGACGTCAGCGTCAGCGTCGACGTCAACTTCAGCATCGTCTGTCTATTGCGTAAAAGCAGCGACGTTGGCGCAGACAGACGCAGACACCCCCGCAGACAAAGCCAGAGCACATGCACGCACACACACACAGCACACTTCTCTCAATGTATGTGTGTGCCCAGCATGTTTCTTATGCTGATTTAAAGCTCTCTTTAAAGCTTAAGCAACTTTAAGTTCAGTTTCTCTCTCGCTCTTTCTCTTGCTCTGCCTCGAGGCTCGCCATCGTGTGGTGAATTCAGCCTGGCACCTGTGCTGCCTATGCCTGCGCCGCTGCCTCTGTTGACTTGCTGTTGTTGTTGTTGCTATGCCAGAGCAGTCAGCTTTCCTTTGCCATCACGTTGTGCGTTACGTAGCGTGACGCGCTGCATGCATGTGTGTGTGTGTAGACAACATATGTATGTACATACGTCAGTGTGTGTCTGTGTGAAGTTGTGCAACATGCCGCATGTTGCCGCAAGCAATTTACGTAAGCAGCAATGAATGAAAATTAACGCGTCTCTCTCTCTGTCTCTGTCCGACTGTCTCTGTCCGTCTGTCTTTGTCTCTGTCTGTGTGTGCGTGTCTTTAATTTACGTGTATGTTACGCTTACGTTTTGTAGCGTGTGCGTGCAATGTTTGCAGCGACTGTGCCACGCCTCTTACTGACCCAAATACGCTTTGCATTGCCTTGCTTGCTGGCAGCAGCAGCAGAGCGTGAGCAGAGCAGCAGCGGCAGCGGCAGCGCACTAAACAACCAAATATCTTATCAATTCATCAATCATGCATGCAGTCATTTAACGTTTTTCGCTCCTCTCGCCGCACCTCGCGAGCTTCGCCGCGCCTTATTCGCTTCGTTTCGTTTCGTTTGTTGCTTCGCCTCGTTTGTTGTTGTTGTTGTTGCCTGGGTTACCGCATCGACAGCCGCAATTCGCCGCAACTCTCTCGCTGCGCTCTCTTTCGCTCTCTTTCTCACGCTCACCCTCGCCGCAACATAACGAAGCATGCCTGGTTAGTGGCGGAGGGGGCGGGGGGGCAAGCGACTGATGCAATCAAAGCGACTGCGACGCCGACGCTGCAGTCGCTGTTAACTGCGACGCTTTTCCGCTGTACATGCTTGCGTGCGCTTCTCTCTGTTTCTGTCTGTGTGTGCTTGTGTTTGTGTTGTCTGCATGCTACACGCGTTCTGCCCGCTTCCCTCCCTCTCTCTGCCTGCCTCCCCCTTCCCACAATGTCTGGCCGCAGCATAAAGTTAAGTAATTTATGTTGCGACGCTTCGCTGCTGCTGCTGCCTGCCTGCAGCTTTTGTGTTTGTGTCTGCTTCCCCTTCCCTGCCTACCTTCCGTTTACCCAACCCAACCCTACACTGCCCTGCCCTGCCCTGCTCTGCCCAGTTCTGTCCCTGCTCTCTTTCTCATATACTCTTTATTTTAAAGTCAATTTAAATAAACGACAGCAAAGTGAATATGAAAATTGTACTTTAATCATTTTCCTGCCTTCGTTTCAACTCCACATGCAACATACGCTACGATATTATATGATATGAGATACGATATGCGATACTACACGATGGAATGAACTCTTGTTATGGCTCTGCTGGCAACGTTGCTAGCCAAAACAAATGCAAAGTCATTGCATACACACGATTTGTATAGCATTTTCCTACCGATATCGATTCTACGCTATGCTAATGGTGGAGTGCATGAGAATGGGGAAGGAAGGGCAGGGGGCAGCATGTATATATCTGCATTATTAATGAACATATTGTTACTGTACTCTGTGAGTTGTATATTGACCAATACATAAGGTATATGTATTATATATATTTCTGTATTGCTTGCCAGATCTATAACTTAGTTATTGTAACTGTATATTGAATTAAACATAGGATATATCTGTTATATATTCCTGTACTGCTTACTAGAACAAGAACTCAGTAAAAGAAAGTTGCTGTCTGCATATACATATCAACTGTAGTTGGTTGATCTATCAGATCATTTTAACTAGTTACGTATAGCTGACCTTATTTGGCATAGATAACTAACTAATTAACTACAGCTACAAGCTAAATGATACGACACTCTGCATTAGTCAAGAATTACGCAAGTTGAAGTATCACACACAATGTCATGCATATGGACACAAGTTTGCTGCTACAGCACTGCAACACAAGTGTGTTTATTGAACTGTTGATTTTCGTATAATTTCTTGTTTTTGCTGTTCTCGTTTTGGTACACAGAATTGTTAATCGTAGCAGATATTTGTATGTAGATGTTTTTTATTGTATTCTCTCTCTCCCTCCCTCCCTCTCTCTCCGTCTTTCGCCTTCTTTTGTGCTTTACTCGTTTCTTAACAACAAAATAAACAAACAAAGCTGCAATTGTTGTTGCTGTTGTTGTCGCATTTAACACCTGCACAATGCATTGCCCAAAATGACAACAACAATGAGAAGAACAACTTTAATTAAGCTGAAAAAGTGTCAACAACGTTTAACTTTTGACTTTTGTGTTGTTCGTATGAGCTGAGAAAAAGAGAAAGAAATAAAAAAAGGAAGAACTGGCTAAAGAAAAGAAAGCAATTTGAAGTGCTATAGTTTAGTATATACCCTGTTCTGTAGAGAGAATACTACCTAGTAATGTATTAAAAATGATATAGTATATACCTTAAATAAGATCGCAAACTCCTCGTTAAAGTGAAATTCAAGTGATAAAATGTTAGAATTCCTAATAAAAACTAATCTGATAATGAAGTTTTAAACTTAGGAGGGGTACAATAGGTCTAATAGGTCGCTTTACATTTCCCGCCTTTTCAATAATAATTGTATATTTAAATGCTATCCTTCCATCACGACTCTTTACCGGGTTACAGGGTACAAAAAATATAAATTGCTTGTTTGGTTGAACATCAATTTTTGACAACCGAAACTGAAACTGAAACCTTGAAAGAGGCAGAGAGGTAGTTGAGGAAGGGGTGTTCAAGAAGAAGCAAATTTCTGGACTAAACCTGTAAAGTGCTTGAACTTTTTAATTTTTACTCATTGCGCTTATAAATTGCCAATTAATTCTTGCCCTCCCTCATGGCTTTTATTGCTGCTGTTGCTGATGTTGCTGTCATCGTTTTACATATGACTTCTCTCGCATTCGTTCGTACAGATCAGCAAATTGTTCGATCATTTATTATTCTATATACATAGTCTTTCTTCTCTCTATCTGTGGAAGGTAAAAGAGTGTGCCCCAAAGTATAAGAATTCGTACATGACTTTTACAGATCAATAAATATGCTTTTGTATATCATAAATTATGAAACTGTCTCTGTGCGAGTTTATATGCTATATATTATATGTGGATCTAATCCGAGCAAATGACGTAAGAGAAGAGTTATGATATATGGTAGAAAACCGTATGATAGGTTGTTTGTTTTATAAAGAGAGAATAACTGCAGTTGTTATATAGACAATATTCAGGAACAAGTCCATGTGCGACTCCTGACGAGAGACGGGCTAATGCCCCCTAAATCGCATTGGGGGGCTTCTTTTGCTGTGCGCTACACCTTCACAACTTTCATGCAAATCGAAGTCCAATGACTCTTCGCACATACCAACATACATATAGTATATATATGTATATATATATATAGTATATATATAAAATCAGAGTACGTACAACTTTGTGAATAAAAAAAAAGAACGAAAAACGCATCGATTCAATTTTTATGCGCGTGCCCATTTCGATTGTTGCGTTCTTTTGCTTCTTCTTCCACTCTTTTTACCTGCTGCTGCTTCTTCTTCCTCGTTTTACCTGCTGTTTCTTCTTCTTGGAGAACAGTGAAAAAAATTAAAAGTGTCACCAAAAAATGCATTACGCATCCAAAGTGCTGACAAGGCAAATCAGCAACAACGAACAATGATCCGAATGAAACGAACACCTTTTTTTTTTGGTGATCAAGAGAAAGAGTGAAAAATGTGAAATGAAATATATTTTTATACCTTATGATTATTAAACTTAAATACAACAATTTATAGTTCAGTTCATTTCTCTGCCTAATCTAACTAGCAGAACTTCTTTTCTCTTCTGGGTATCACTCAGGAATAGTTATAATGTATTGTATAATCCATATTCCATGCATAGCAAAAAGATAGATACATATGTATTTGTGTGAGTGCTATACGAGCTGTGTACTCCATTTCGAGTGTTGATCTTAATGAAACAACACAGAAAACAAGACAAGAATATATTTTAACTTTGTGTTGATTCGTTTTTAAGTTAATGCTCAAAAAAGTAAACAAGATATACAAATGTAGTATATAATTTATGATTACATTAAGAAGTTTGTCGAATTATGATTATGCTTATAATATATAGATGCATTCTATCAATGTAATCACAACTAACCAGCATCCTTTTCGCTCTTGCTTTATTACAGAGAACTACAGGATGGAACTCTTCGTGATCACAATTTAATGGACGGTTCCAAGATCATTTTAATACCAAATGTGGAAACTGGTTTATTGGTAAGTGACAGAATCCTAACTTAACAGCGATAAGTATGTGTGTTATTAAAACGGATATGCATATAGTATGTTTATATATTGTGTGTTATATATAGCACACTGTATATATGTATGTAGATATGAAGTTCACTGCGGTTCAGTGTCAAGGTCTGACTGAATTTGTTGTGTTATGCTTGCTTACGTTGTATCGATAACAAGTCCACTGCAAAATGTGTTGACGATATTTAGCAAGTTTATCGATACTAATCGAGATTTATTGTATTAGCAAGCAGAAGGTTACATGAGTTAAGATTTTATATAGAAATATTGTCAGAATCATAGAGAATCATATCGATATAATATCGATAGACACGGCTTATATCTCTCTTCTTCATTTATGTTTGATCAATCGATAGTTATACATAATGTTGACCTTAAAATTGCAGTTAGTTGCCAGCGTGCCTGCCCTGCCCCTTTACACATGCGTTTCGCCTTCTTTTGGACTGCGCATACAAATGCAAACTTGACCTTTAGATTGGCATTTTGTGGACTGTTTTATGAATTTCAAGCCAAGCAAAACTTTCTCATTAAAACACAGATACACACACACATACACGCCGAGCTTAAATAAAAAACCTTCAAAAGGCAGCAGAGAAAAGCGAAAAGCCAAAAAATTTTAAGAGCCAAGGTAGAGTAAGGAGAGAGAGAGGCAGAGGCAGAGAGAGGGTTACAGAGGGAGTTAAAGTTAAAGGAGGATAGGTTAGTTGATCGAACAAACCAAACCGAACCGCACTGAACGATCAATCGTTGTCGTTCATGCCAAAACGGCAACAAATCGAGCTGCGATTTCGTTTTGGCTTCATTTCGATTTTTGTTCAAAAATGTTGCATAAATTAAGTCTGGGGGAAAAAACACAACAACTACAACAAATACGAAATACGGCCTGCATTTTAAGTTGCTCTCAACGGCCTCCGAGAAGGGAGAGTGAGAGAGATAGAGTGACAGAGAGAGAACCAGTTTGATCTCTCAGATCGCAAAGGCGCAACGCAAATGACCAAAAAATGTGTGTGTAATAAAATAAATATGTAAATAAATTAAAATTTAATTAATGCCAAATACTTTTGCCATCGACAATCACGAACAACAACAACAACAATCGAAACAACCGAAACGATAACAACAACAACGTTTCTTAATGACAACAACAACAACAACAAGAAAACAACATTGTTCAAATTACAGTCATAGGCACAGCCCAAAAATCGAATGATTTATGTACATATAAATCTGACAGTAGTCTGATGATTGAGCAGGTAAATACATCGTTGGGAAAACTATCGATAATTTACGATAACTATTTCGAATGATTGGGCTGGTCGTTGATTTCAGTTCTCGAAAAGAGAAACTCGATTGCAAACAAAGTTGCCTTAATGCAATTCTTAAATGATAACGATTATCGATGTGTGTGTTATCAATAACGAACCCATAACTAAATAAATGCACAAAGCATTAATATTAACGTATAAAAGGATAATCGATAGTTTCGATAAGTATGGAGAAATGAAGTATCACTTATCGTTAGCTGCGTAATCGTAAATTAATTTGTTGCTTGAAAGATCATTGATATGGATTCGTTTACAGATATAGTCAGAAATATATATACGACTTATAATTGATATATGTATGTATGTATGTGTATGTGTATGTAGATACATTGTACCTTCTTTTAGTTGTATATCGTTGTCTGCATTTCCATCTCTGTTATTGGCCCATTTTCTTTGTAGTTCTTTGTAGCTGGTGTGCTCCACTTTGGTCGCACACCGTTTTGATTTACCGTTTACCGTTTTGAATTGTGAATGGCAGGTAAAAGCAGCAACAACAACAGCAATTGAGGCAGTGGCAGAGACAGCAGACAGACAGACAGACAGATAGCACATGTGTGTGTTGCATTGCAACACGTTGTGAGTGAAACCCAAAGAGACAAAGAGGGACGAGAAGTAGAAGAAGGAGAAGGTGGGGAGCAACAAGTTGCCGCATCTCCAACATGCCACGCCCCAAATTGCTAATTTGTTATTAGCAACATTATCAACAGCAGCAGCAGCAGCTGTTGACACGATTTGTGCGCAATGTTTTGCCAATTGCTACACCTGAAGTCGAGTCTTCTCTGTGTCTCCCCTCATCTCCCTCCATCTCCCTCTCCCTCTCCCTCTCTCTCTCTCTCTCTCTCTCGCTGCGCAGCTTGTTTATCAATGAGTATTTGCCCCATATCTTGTAAATTTTCTTGTTTCTTGTTGTTTTGTCTTGTCTCTGTCTGCCTTTTTTTTTGCTGCTGCTGCTCTGTTGCCTTGTTTAGTCTTCTGTGTGTTCTTTTCACCTATTCTTTGATTCTACTTCTTCGTTTAAAGCTTTGTTCATTGCGACGTTGACAGTTTTTCATCTGTGCCCCGAAATAGGTTCAACGTCGACAGAACAAAACAAAAACAACGCGTCGCACTTGTTGCGAAAGAGTTGAACTCGATAAAGAACATTGAAATACCTTTTCTCAACTAGAAATGGGTGAAGTTTTCTGCAGAGTTCTAGCTATCCTTCTACATTTTTACTATTCTTTTATATTTACTATTCTTCTATATATATCTACCATTCTTCTCTGCCATATAAATTGCAGTAAAGTGATAAATACTTGAGTAGTGCACGTAAATAAACAGAAGAATGTCTTGATATAAGCAGAAGAAATTTGATATATCTGATATATTGTTTTTATTTTCACCTATTGTTCAGGAATATATATCATTTCATAGAATTTACTGCAGTTAAAATTGTTCTGTCCATCTGAAGATTCATTCACTGATCAATCTGCTATAAAGATGCACCTGCAAAAGCGTTGGAACTATCTGAATTCCGAGAGGCTTTCAACAATGTTGCCATACATATTTTTACACATGCGTGTCTTTCTATAGGTGTGCACACACTGCCACAATTTGAAAGTGTGTGTATGTGTTGTATATACGATTTCGTGCAATATTCGTGAGTTGAACAAAGAAATTTTTCGGCGTGCACGAAAATCCATAAAAATGAACAACAGCAGCAGCAACAACAACAACAGCAACAACAACAGCAACGGCAACAACAACGAATTCAAAACAATTATTATGATTGTTTTTATTTGGTTCAAACGTTTTTCGTCTTTATTTGCATTTTGTGCTTGTTCGCATTGTTGTTGTTGCTGCTGTTGCGACGGCCGCCAAACAAAAGCTTATTATTGTCACAGCAGCAACAGTAACAGCAGCAACAACAGCAACAAAAACCCCCAGTGACAACATCATCACAATTGTCGCTAAATACATTTTGTGTCCCTGAAACAAAATGTTGAGCAGCGAAATTCGATGGAAACGATAAACGATAAATGCGTGAGAATTGAATGCGAATTCAAACTGCATTTGGTTAATCCAGAAAAGCAGAGACACCCCCTCCCCCTATCTCACCTTGCTGATTCTTCTATATAATAAATTCAATTAATATCAATCGAATTCGAATCGAAAAGATCTTGAACACAGTTAGATTCTTTTTAAGTAGAGAGACTTTATTTTGTAGAATTCCTCCTCTCCTATCAAATATAAATTCGTCATTAACTTGTTACCTGTGTAGCCTTTTGTTTCATATTTGAGAAAGAAATGTGTATAAATTTAAAGTATATATGCACAAGACAGACATATATTCATATCAGTCATATTGCATACACAAATGTTTAAATAGCCAATTAACAATTTGCGTCTCTTTTCGGGACTACAAATAAAGAAACCAATGAACATTTGTATGGACTATTAAATACCCTTAATGATGATTACTGTTTATATGCAAGAATTGATTGTATTCTGTATGATGTGAGGGGGGCATATTAATACTTCATATATACAGGACAGAATAGTACGTCAAGTATTAAGGAATGTAAACAGATTATGTAAAGAACATTATGATATTATCTGATGTCAATAAAATATGACTGCAAAAGTGCAACACAAATGTCAAATAAAAACAGGAGAGGAGAGGGCAGAGGCGACTTACCTGATTCGGGTGTCAATTGCCGACGTTGCAGAAAGGTGAGAAGATCTGACAGGAATTTTGTTAATATGTTATTACAAGCACAAAATATCATTTAACAATCTGTTAGGGAGTGTCGAAAAAAAAAATGGACTCTACTGCAATTAAAATGATCTGTTCTGTGCGGGGGTTCATGTCGGTTCGGGGTTTGGGGTTTGACTTTTGAGACTCTTTGCTGTGAAGTGCGCTGAGTTCGCTGAGTCAGTCTGTGGCAGAGAGTGTCATGCCGTTGCTCCTAATTAGCGTTGTGTTGTGTATCTTGACGGCGGCTACTCCAAAAGGAAAAGCAAACAAGCAAACACAGATACAGATACAGATACATAGAGATACAGATAGATACTATACGGTAGTCCCAAAATTGGACAGGTGCCGATTCAAGTGCTTCTGATCCTCCCCATCGTTCTCTCTCTCCAAACTGCCAATAAAAAGTGTGTTAACAAGTGACAAGTTGACGTCTTGACTTGATTTATTGGCGAACTGAGTAATGACACATCAGGCAGATGTGGGAATTGAGAGAGAGGAGGCGGCAGGAAGAGACATACATGGGACAAGGTGACCGCTATGGGTCAGCAGTGTGAAAGAACCACTCGGAAAGATGCTCTAGCTCTGCCTGTGGGATGATGAGACGCGACTTTCAGGCACACATCACATCAATCCAATTTCATATTCAATTCCACACTCTCTACTATACTCGTACTATATATATTCATTCTTGTTTATTGTTTCAATATCTCTCGAGACTTTCGCTGCCTGTCAGCACCAATTTAAAAAGGGAAATATTTCTCACACATTAAAAGGGAAGTGAAGGAAACAAGAACATATAGAGTGCAATATTCTTTATACTGAAGATTAGCAAGAGGAAACACATTAGATTTGATGATGAGGAATCATAATTGAATGCATCACAATCGTTTGCAGAATGAATTCACAGGTGAAACAGAACAGGTGGATGCTTTCGCACACAATCCCCAACAAATTGTAGTTTTTACTGCATCTGCATTCATTCCTCTCTTCTCTGTTTTTGTTTTTGGGTTTGTCATCATTTCAATTTCGTTGCAATTCGCTTTGCTTTGAGTTGCAAATTGACCATCAAGTGGGTGGGCGTTGTCTTCGTCGTTGTCGAGCCATGACCGACTGACAAGTGGGCAGGAGCTGCATGCTCTCTGTATGCACTCGACTCTGTGATACCCTGCCCTTTAAGATCACTGAACATACATATACACTACATATCCTTGGAAATAATGATCGCTTAATAAACATTGATAATAAATATCTATAAGTAAATGTCGACATCGATAAACATCGATTGTAAAAATCGATAACAAATACCGATAATAAACAGCGATAATAAACGACGATAATTCATATTAATACTAAACATCGACAAAAGTTATCGATAGTAAACATCGATAGTAAACAACGATAATACGCATCAACAGGTAAAGATCGATAGTAAACCTTAATAGTAAACAATAGTTAAGAACGATAACGATTAACATCGATAACAAATATCGATAATAAACATCGATAATAAATATCGATAGTATACAGTATACGTAAACATCGATAGTATACAGAAATAGTCAACAACGATAATGAAACATCGATAGGTAAATATCGGTGGTTAACAACGATAATAACTAACGGCACAAATATCAATAAATAGTGAAATAACCTTTTTGCTTAGATTTGCAAACCCTTTTTCTCTTGATATTTCTTTCACCTGTTGCATTGCCATCGTCTAACTTCACCTCCTTTCCTCTTCCTCTCCCTCTCTCTCTTTCTTCTGTCATCCGTTGCCAGCTCCACAGTCTATTTATACATGTCTGTATATATATATTTATTATTTATCTCATTTAAATGATGCGCTGGCATCGCTTGTCAAATAAATAACGTTTGCTTTCGAGACACTTGAACAGTGCGTATGCGTAATATGCACATAGATACAAAGAGAGAAGGGAAACAAGAAAAAGAAACCACTCTGCACACCTCCCTTACCCCTTACTCTGCTCCACTCACTAAAAAAGAGTCCACGCACAGACAAAGGGCACATTTTTGACAATGATGATGCGAATAATAATAATAATAATGACAATGATGAGAGCCGAAGGCAGAAGGAAAGTGATGACGCGATGCTGCAGACAAAGCAAAGCAACACTCGACAAACGAGACTCATAAAATGCCAAAAACCAATGCGATGGCGATGGCGACGACGACGACGACGGCGACGGCGACGACGTAGGTGTGGTCAATCGAATTTATGTGTCCTTTGTATGTTGGGCCAAAAATGAAAATATATAGCCTCGTATATATCGAAAGTCGCATGAAGAAAGCCAAGGAAATCTACGGTACATTGGAGACCCCAGACCAAGAGCCATATAAAACTCACAGAACAAGAAGAAGAAGAAGTTGAGACAAAAGAGAAGAGAGAACCAAACAACAGGTTAATGGCCCGCTAGCTAGCTAGCTAGCTTGTGCTTAGTTAGTTGTGCCTATTATGCCTGAATCAAAGGCGTAATATTCTAAAGATAATGATGCATAATGTTGTCAGCTTTGCATAACTCAAATTTCAACATGATTAGAGAGTTCTTGAACTTCAATCTATGTTGCTCTTATCAATAGAAGAAGACAAATTGGCAATGTTGATGGAAACCTTTGCTCTCCACGGGAAACATTGCGTAATTTTATATCATATACTTATACAACAATAAGTAAACAATGTAAATTGCAACGTTGTCTCTCTCTCTCTCTCTCTCTCTCTGTCGCACACTGCATTGTCTCATTGTCAGCAAGTTGACTTGATGAAGATGATGGCATGCACCGCAACGGAAACGCAACGTAAAACAATTTCCGTGAATCCGGTTTATCGCTGCAAAAGCAGCTTTTGGCTGCAAACTATGGAATGGAATGGAATGGTAAATGGAATAGAACAAAGTGGAATGACACATCATAGTACAACTCAACAGTGTTGGTGTGTGTGTGTAGGTTGCATCATCTAGTCAAAAAAAACTAAATGAATAAAAACGAAGGAAATACGTAGAATGTTTGTACATTCGTATTGGACTAACAAACACGTTTGGTCATCATAATACAATATAGGGTATTATGAAAGAAGATGAAGAAGCAGAACAAGATAGAGATAAGTATAATAGACTCTGACTACATTCAATCTATAGTCAGCAATACCAGTTATAGAATATCTTAAGTGATTATTCATACTCATGACATGCAAAGTATTTCTCCCTTAAGATATTTCTCATACATTCTATATCTCTGACTCTGACTGTGTTGATATTTCTCATACTATAACCGGAAAGAGATATAATAGTTTGAGAAATACTTTGAATTCATTGATAATTCCCAACGATTGCAAAGATACTTTATCTTCTTGGTAGTACTTCCACCTCGAGATTGGTATTTATGATTCTCTGACGTGGTATTTGATTCTCTCTTTCTGTTGAATCAATTCGCAATTTGCAATGCGAAAGTCGCAAGTTGCATTTCGCTCGCTTTGCCATTTACAAATTGCTATTATTAGTTGTTATTGTTGTGTTATTAGTTTATTTTAATTGCTTTTGGCATGAGTAATAATTGTCTATGGAATTCAACAATGTTGATGTTGTTGTTGTTGCTGCTCTGGCTGCTGTGCTCTGCTAATGAAAACGAAAAACAAACGTTTACTGTAGTTCCAAATACCCTCTAAAGTGCGAATATAGGAAAAGTAGTTGGAAATTCGGTAATTCCATTAATGATAAAACAGCTCTTTGAAGTAAGAAATACACGTACATCAAATCAAGCTACTAAAGTTGTTTATCGATAACATTGCCTGCAATAGTCATATTGAATGACAAATAATCAACATCAATGTGTTAGAAAGGAACTCTATAAATAGAGTATTGCTGTAAGATCTCTACAATGCTCTCTCTAAGGTAAACAAATTAAAGCTGCTACAGTTGTTCGATTCGATTATTCTGAGGCAGTTACTCTTTATAATAGCAAATATCAAATGCGATTGTATTTCTGACCATTTAGTAATGATAAATAGTAGTGAAAATAGAAGAATAATAAAAGAAGTTCCATTTACTCAATTATTTAAGATAGTTCCCCTGAATAATCGATAGTATTGCATATGCGGATAGTATTTGTAAATGCAAAATAATGAAGAATAAAAATAGATGTATTCTGAAGAAAAGTTGTGGCTTGAGGAACTATAAAACTTCTATGCACACAGAGATTGCCTTACAAATAAATCAAAGCTGCTATAGTTGTAACTCGATGAGGCACCTGCTTTTCTTTATCAATAATATCGATAGTATTTGTAAATGAAAATTAATCAATATCAATTTCGAAGCTATCTAATTTTTAGATCTTCCAAGTTACAAAGATGTTGGAGAGTCCAGTGTTGATATTACAATAGATAAACATAAATATATTGACAGTTGGTAGATACATGTGAGTAGTGTTGGTAAATGCAGAAAAATTAATATAAATATGGAAACCATTTAAGAAAGCTTTAAGATCTTTAACTGCAAGGTAAACAAATGAAGGCTACAATCGTTTTGTAGGGTATGTCATAGATGTAGTTCGTATATCACTTACGACGATCGTCTACAGATAGTTTCGTATGGGTCAGTTAAAGGTGGGGAGGGGTAGAAGAAGGGGGAGTGGTGTCTGCTTATGTGGCGCTATTGTTTAAACGATTTGCAAAGCAGGTTTTGCGTTAAACTGTAAAAAGTATTGTAGTTCCCCCCTGGAAATTCCTACGAAAGGGATGAGGCATTTTAAAGGCGAAACAGTTATCTAAAAAAGCAATAGCAAAAGTAAATATAAAACAGGTGTGTGTATGTATGTGTGTTTGTGTATGTGAGAGTGTGTGTGTGTCTGTTAATTTGCGTGCAAAAACAATTGGCAAATGCAACACTTAATGATGATGCACCACGTTTATGTTTGAACAGGTGTGAACGTGTGTGTGTGTGTGTGTGTGGAAATCGAACACACAGACATAGGCACAGACGCGTGTGGCACACGCTGCGTGTTGCAATTACAGTCATTAGACACGTTGCAAGCACTTGCAACCTAATTGACAGTCGGCCATAAACCAAACCAGTTATGTGTGCAGCAAGCAACTTCCCCTCCCCAAACCCATCACTCAGTGCTGCTCAAACTGTATGTGTGTGTGTGTGTGTTGCGAGCAAGTGCAAAGCTAGCGTCGTCGTGAACTGCGACAGCGACGTCGACGCTGCTTAGATAACACAGTCAGGCAGGCAGGCAGGCAAACAAAAGGCCGTCGCGATCGATGGCGCCAACTTGCTGCCTCTTATTGTAGTTGTTGTAGTTGTGGAGTGCACTATAAAAAAAGCAGCAACAACAATAGAAAATTGCCAACTAATAAGCTGAAGAGTGGGTGGGTTCCCTGGCCAAAGGAGTGTAGAAGGAGAGGCTGAAGAGAGACAGAGGCGGGCAGGGCAGGAGTGGCTTCTTATCAGCGATCGCAGGCAGAAACTCTGGCAAGGCGGGGGGAGGAGGAGGAGGTAAGGCATGCCGGCAAGTGTAGCAGCAAATAGTGCTGCGCGAGAGGGGAGGGGGGAGTAGAGGGGCTGTAGCTGGAGAGGTGCGCTACGCAATAAAAATATTTTCATGGTCAAACAAAGCAGCGCGAGCACGCGATAGTGAAAGAGCGACAGAGAGAGAGAGAGAGGGAAAGAGAGTGAGAGGGGGGAGAGAAACTAAAGCAGAAAATAAATTGCTTTGTTTCCAAAATTAACACACGCACACATGTTTGTATATCTATGCGTGTGTGTGTGTGTGCATAGTGCTTTGTTATATGATTTAGCGACAAGTGGCAGCAGCAGCAGCAGCAGAAGCGACGCGTCGACGTCGACTACACGTGCTAAGTGCGCAATGCCTTGCAAACTGTAAATCGAAACTTTCGAAATTCTTAAAACGATTTTCGATATTCTCAGCAGGTCTTTAATATTCTATGATCTATGATCCTATGTAAGATAAAAGACACAAAACTAATGAAGTGGAATACAAAGAAGAAAATAATAAAAAAAGGGAAGAAGCAGAGAAAATCTTTGTGGGTGTGTCGCTTTAGTAATCTTTAAATTTATAATCTATAATCTGTCATCTGTCATCAACATTAATCTTTATACAGTTAGATCATCTATAGTTTGGGTATACGAAGGGAAACAATATTATAAGATGATACTGTTAAAAAAGTGGCACAAAAAGTAAGAACTCTTAACGTAGCTATAAAACTGGAAGAATTAAAGATGATGAAGAGAAGAATACACAAACAGTTGTGGGAGGCAAGTTTTGAATAGTCTAGGGAGTAGGAGAAGAAGAAGAGGGAGGGAGGGAGGTAGAAGTGGAGAATGAGTGGAAGAATGACGATTTCATTGTTGCTTTTTTGACTTGTAGTCTTCTAGCTGCTCTACGCTTTGTTGTTGTTGTTGTTGTTATTGTATGATTAGTTATTGTTGTTAAAGTAGTTGTTGTTGTTGCTGTTGTTGTTGTAACTGTTGTTGTTGTTGCTGCTTCTATATGCGCATAACGGGCTCAGTGGGACGTGCAACGGCATTCAGAGTCGGCCTTTTTTTAGTTTTCTGCTGTGAACCGGTCGCGAAAGAGATGGCAACAGAAAGAGAGAGAGAGAGGGGGAGAGTGGCAGCTAGAAAACGGTTATAGTAATTGAGTAGTTTGTTTGCGTGACTGGCGAGAGAGAGAGAGGGACAGAGAGAGAGAGGGAAGGTGCAGCCAAGGCGCTTCTGCCGACTTCAGTCAGCGCTGATATTTTGTTGTTTGTGTTTAAAAACCAAAACGATTTTATTTTTTTTTAAGCAAAGCTAATAAATTACAGAATTGGTCGTCTTTGTTATTGTTATTGTTGCTGTTGTTGTTGTCATTGTTGTTGTTGCTGCTGCGCTTAAATTAAATATTTTCGATTTCATCGACGCTGAGGCATGACGTAATTTGCGTGCGCCGCTGGCGACAAATCGCGTCGCAACAACGACGGCGACGACGACAGCGATGTCAGTTGACCTTGGTACACTTAACAACAGCAACAACAACAGTAGCAGCAGCAACAACAACACAGGGAAAGCAGCCACAGCAGCAGCGATCAATAGGCCTCTAAGCCGAGTCAACTATTCATACGTTGCTAGGCAGAGGCAGTTGCATAACTAGCAGAGCCACCTACCCTGCTCTCTTCCCTCTCTCTCTCTCTCTTCTCCCCCTCTGCTCACCTGCCTGCTCTTGCTGTATTACACAAAAACTGTTAATAAAATTTGAAGTATCATATTAGGTCAGTGTGTCAGCAGGCAATAAAAATTAACACACACAAGTGTGAAGAGACAGTGAGAGAGCGAGGGAGAGGGAGGTAGACAGACAGAGAGATGAGAGAGTGTCAGCTATATACGCATAAGGTTGCCCTTCTCCCTCTCTCCTTCTCTCTCTCTCTTGCGAATGCAATGAAAATGATTAATTAACCCAGACCTTTAAACACAATTCAAGCTTCATTGTTGTTATTCTCGTTGTTGTTGTCGCTTTAAAGTATTTCTTTCTTTGTTTGTAGTATATGCAAAATAATTATATGCATATTACAAAAACACTTTCACATAGAGACAGAGACTGAGAAAGGGAGAAGGGGGCAGAGATATTTCAAATTAATCAGCATTAAAGAGAATTCCAATAATAATAAGCTTATTCTGGGGGAATTCCTAAACCCCGCGAAGAAAGAATTAGCAAAAGAGAGAGAGAGAGAGATTGAGAAATGGGCAGATAATAGTTTAAATAAATATATAAATATATGTAATGTTTATATGGAATGAGAGTCCTTTTTGTTCTTACTGTAGTTATAGACATTGAGATTATTTTAGAGATCATTAAGGGATATGCATTTGTTTTTGTGCAGACTGTTCTCCTTATTTCACAAGCTTTCTTCTTGTATATCTCTCTTGTTGTCTCTCTCTCTTTTTTACTCCTTGAACATCTCCTTTTTTCTCTCACTCTACCTCTATCTCCTGCCATCCCTCTGTCTTACTCGGTTCCTTTTTCTTTATTTATTTCTATCTTTATCCTTATGCTATCTGCAACTCTGTTTCTCTCTCTCTATCTGTACTTCTTTCTATATATATCTCTCTATCTGTATCCCTTTCTATCTTCTAGCTTCTTTCTCTCTTTATATATATTAATCTCCCTTTGTCTCTCCCTTCATCTCTGTCTATTTTTCTGTTTTTCTCTCTTCACTCTCCTCTCTGTGACTCACTCTCCCTGCCTCCATCTCCCTCTCTTGCTACTCCCCTTTCTCTCTCTCTCTCTTCCTCCGCATCTTTCTATCCGATCTTATCAATATAGTCAGGTCAGTTATACCGTCTGACGTAACTGCAACTGCGCTGCAACTGCATTCTAGTGACGCTGCTGCTCTGCTCTGCTCTGTCTGTGGCTTTTATCATAGCACAAAGGCGACACATTTAATCACGTACGACAACAAATCGCTGGGCTAAAGCGTTGGGCAATTTACGCTGATCAGGCAGGGGAGGGCGAGGGGGAGTGGCCGCATTCAGATAGTTTCTTTGTGTGTTAGACAGAGGGGAAAATGGAAGGGGGAAAGGGGCTTGACTTTGGAATGGCATTCGATTGTGTTTTGCACATTTAACTCGCTTTGAGATTCTATGATGCGATTGTGTTGCAGCTCAGGCTGAGTTAACATGCCATGCTGCTGTAAGCTGTAACATAGAGTTAACAGCAGTAAGTAATAGTTGGCAAGCTCACAGTGATTTTACAGAACTGTTATTGGTGCTTTGAGCATAAAGAAAGTGAAGGAAATGTGAAATTTCTATTGGATCTGTTTGCATTAACTTGCATTAAATATACAGTAGATATTTACTGTTAGTTAACGTCGTTAGTGTACTGTGGATGAACTGTTAACTAACAGTTACTGTTGACACATTGTTTACATTCATCTAACATGTTTCTCGCTTTCTCTATTTTCTGTTTACTGTACATTAACTGTAAGTTAACATAGTTAGTTTACTGTCAATTCACTGTTGATTAACAGTTACTGTTGAAATATTGTTTGTATGTCTCATTCTGCCTTTCTATTGTTTACTGTACATTTACTGTTAGTTAACGTTGTTAGTGTACTGTCAACTCACTGTTAACTAACAGTTACTGTTAACACATTGTTCACATGCATTTAACATGTCTCTCTCTCTCTTTCTACTGTTTACTGTACATTTACTGGTAGTTTACATGTTAAGTGTACTGTCAGTTCACTGTTAATTAACTGTTATTGTTAACATTTTGTTTACATGCATCTAACATGTCTCTCTCTCATTTTCTACTGTACATTTACTGTTAGTTTACATATTCAGTGTACTGTCAATTGACTGTTAATTAACAGTTACTGTTAACTTTTTGTTTACATGCATTTAACATGTCTCTCTCTCTCTCTCTTTCATTGCAGGCTCAGCGTCCCGAGAACACGGTGATGCAAGCGCTGGAATCACTCAACGATTCACAGGTGAATGACTTTCTCAGCGGCAAGACGCCACTGAATCTGAGCATGCGTCTGGGCGATCACATGATGCTCATCCAGCTGCAGCTGAGCACGGTTAATCCCGCCGGCGGCAGTGCACCAGCAGTTGCCACAGCAGCTTTGCCAGCGGCAGCCACAAATGGCGCCTGCAGCGGCAGTGGCAGCAGTGGTTCTAGTTCCAGTTCGAGCTCAAGTTCCAGTTCTAGTTCGAGCTCCAGTTCCAGCTCTAGTTCTGGTTCATCTTCGGGCTGCGGCAGCTCATTGCACATGCGCACACGCTCCTCCTCCAGTCAGCGTGGCTCAGCCAGTGGACGCATTGGCAATGGCCATGTGCACAGCCATCAGCATCCGAGTCTGCAGCACAGTCACAGCCACCATCATCATCACCATCACCATCATCACAACAATGCTTCCGCCGTGGCCGCTGGCAGCGCTGGCGGTTCAACACGTGGCAGCAGCAGTAGTGGCAGTGGCAGTGGCAGCAACAGTGGCAGCTCCAGCTCCAGCTCTGGCTCAGCTGGCAGTCGCTCGTTCCTCAGCAAACGTGACTACGAGAGCTTGCAGAACATTGTGAAGAGCATCGCCATGACACAGGCAGCACAAGCAACGGCAACAATAGCAGCAGCAGCAGGTGGAACAGCAGCAGCAGCAGCAGGTGGAGCAGCAACAGCAGCAGCAGGAGGAGGAGGAGGAGGAGGAGGAGCATCATCGGCTACCGCAGCAGGAACTGCATCCAAGCCACAGCTGGAGCAATCGCCAATTAAATCGCTCTCGAATCTCGTCCTGAGCCCCATCAAAACGACGGCAATCAAGAACATGCACATCAATAATGGAACCATAACCAGCTCCAGCTCCACTGGCACTAGTTCCTCCTCCAATCAGGCAGCAGCAGCAGCAGCAACTGCAACTGCAACCGTTGCCGGCAGCGGTGGCTGCACCAGCGGCGGCTGTCAGCAGGATCCGATAGCCGCCAAGCTCACCTCATGCCTCTGCACACGCCTCTTGACGCCAGCAGCGGCACCAGCAGTTGCCACAGCACCGCCACCAACAACTGTGGCAGCAGCAGCCAACACTGGAAACAGCAACAACAACTTGACTGTTGTAAATCGCGCTGGTGGCTCCTCAACCACCGCCTCGCCGTCGTCATCGTCGTCGCTGCACAAGACAGTGAACAATCCGATTGCCATAACACGCTCCAAGCATCGGCATCATCATCACCACCACCATCATCATCATCATTATCACAATGCAGCTGCAGCTGCAGCCGCTGCTGCTGCCTCGTCTGTGCTCAAGCCACAGGAGAACGGAGCAGGAGCAGGAACTAGCAGCAGCTCCTCATTGGATATGGATGAGACTGGCAACGCCGCCGCCGCCAGTCTAGCTGTCTCGGATACGCGCACACTGGCCGAGGCATCCCGCAATCTCACCCAGACGCTGCGCAAACTCTCCAAAGAGGTGTTCACCAACAAGATCGACTTGTCTGGCGGCAGCGGTGGTGGTAGCGGTTCCGGCAGCTTGGGCGTTGGTGCCGCTGGCGTTGCTGGCAGTTCTGGTGCTGGTGGCAGCGATGAGGCGCCACGCAAGAGCGGCACTGGTGCTGTCATTGAATCGATGCGTAACCACGGCAAGGGCATCTACTCGGGCACCTTCTCGGGCACACTCAATCCAGCGCTGCAGGATCGCTTTGGGCGCCCCAAGCGGGACATATCGACAGTGATTCACATACTCAATGATCTGCTAAGTGCCACGCCCCAATATAGTCGTGGTGCACGCATTAGTTTTGAGGCACCAGCCAGTGGCAGCAACAACAGCAGCAGCAGCAACGGCACATCGAGCAGCGCCAACTCCTCCAGCAAGAATGGACTTGCTGCACTGACAGCCACAGCTGGCGGCTCCATGCATCATGGTGGTGCACGTGGTGGCAAGTTGGTAAGCATCTAAGAGAGGTTTTCTCCATAGAGCATCCCCCACTCACTTCTCTCTTCTCTCTCTTGCAGTACTCGTCGAAGCATCACAACTGTGCCAAGTGCAACAGTCGCGCACAACAGCAACAGCAGCAGGCAGCAGCAACTGCTGCACTCAATGCCGGCAGCAGCTGCACCTATGGTGAATGCAATGGACACTACATAACCAAGAGCAGCTCCAGCAAGTCCACGCTCAGCTGTTGCTCAGATGTTGCCAATGGCAGCAACTCCTCCTCCTCCAACTCCTCCTCTTCGTCGTCGTCGTCGTCCTCGTCCTCCTCTGCAGCTGGCGGCGGCTGCAGTTGCCGTTATCGCAGCGGGGAGGCTGGACAACGTGGCGAGCGGGAGCACATGTGCCAGAAGTGTGTGGTGGAGCTGGCCAATCGGAAGACCAAATCAAAGCTCGATCAGCTGCGGCTGGTGCTGCAGCAGCGCAAGCAGAAGCGTGAGGCACGCAAGCTAAAGAGTTCCCCTTACAATGCGGCTACGGACGCGGCAGCAACAGGAGCAGCAGCAGCAGCAGCAGAAGGAGCAGCAGCAGCGCCGGCAGCTGCGCTGGAGGCAACCTCATCGCCGTACAGTGCAGTCAGCGCTCTGGTGGCCACCAAGTCAAGCAGCAGCGACAGCAACAGCAGCAGCGACAGCAGCAGCAACAGCAACAGCGGCAATCCAACGGCAACGGCAACAACAGCAACTACAACAACAGCAACTGCTGCAACAGCAACAGCAGCAACAGCAGCGGCAGCTGCAACAACAAACACTGCACCGCCCAGCGAGGTGTCGCCCAATCTCATTGTGGAGGAGGTGGACACCGCTGCCTAAGCGTGCCCAAACATTTTGACCTGTTCAACCTTTGTAGCATTTACTAGTTAAAGCAGTTGCAGCTGCATCAACAACAACAACAACAACTACAGCAACAACAACAACAACAACAACAACTTCAGCAACAACAACAACAACAACAACAACTGCAGCAACAGCAACAACTACTTTATTTTTATTGTTTATTTGAAATTTGAGCGAGTTTCCTAAATTCTTTTTTAAATTTGTTTTTTCATTGCCCTCTTGAAATTGTTTGAGACAATTGAGAGGATAAAAAATATATGGAGAGAGAGTGGGAGAGGGAGTGAGGGAGAGATAGATGAGAGATAGTTTAGGAAACTGTTAAGTCAGGCGACTGCTCTCGATGTCGCCCTCACCATCTCTACACTCTCTGCCCATGTCGTATACTTAATTTAGTGAAATTCTTTTGTGGCACACCACGAAAATGTAAATTAAAATTAAGAAACAAAGAATGAATGAAATATAAAGAAGTACCAGCACAAAGTAGCTGGAGAAGAAGAAGAAGAAAGGCGAAAATGTTGCAGATGCTAAATTTCTAAATATAAATATTTTTTTTTTTCAAAAATTAAAATTGATAGTGAAGCCAAAAGTGGCGACAGAAACTAAAGTTAATGCATGTAGAAAAGTAGATTTAATTTTTGAGACACCCACACACACTCGCGCGACAGAGAATGAGAGAGAGAGAGAGGAAGAACCTTTAGCAGCTTTATGTTATGTTAACTTTTAACAGTGACCCCGTCGCTGTTAACCTAATTTGCCTTAATAGAAAATCGTCTTTTTGTTTGTGTGTTTTCCAAATGCGCAACGATTCGTCATTATTATTATTATTATTATTATTACAATTACTTTATGCGTATATACGATTACCACTATTATCATAATTATAATTACACTAGAAACTTAAAATATCATCACCAACATTGTGTTTCTTGATTAAACTAATTGCGATTATCATTATGGAAGTCCATTTAATTCTGTTTTTTTTTTCTATACTTAAAAAATGAGAAACGAATACGACTGAAACGTCTTCACACACACACACAAACACACCCACTATTTGAATTAATTCTAAGCTAATACTATATTGATGATTGATTTTCCATTCACAACTAGGTCGGTTAAGAGAAAGAGAAAGAGAGAGAGACGATGAAGATATGTATCTCTCTCGATTTGCGTTCAATGTAATCTGTATCCAATAATAACTACATAAATACCTATCGTAATCTTAAAGAGTAATGAGTAAAGAGTATTTGTATTGTACCACACAAACTATAAACGGAATTAGAGAAAGAGAATGCAGAATTAGTTAATAGTTGAGAGCGTTTCATTTGTAATTAATTAATTCAATTAAAGCGTAATATCATAATTATTATTATTATCATTATGAGTTCAGTTGATTTTTGATTATCTTTAATTAACTTTATCTATATGGAAAATATCATTGCAATTATCATTTGATTTCAATAAACATTTAGTTAATGGTTTTTTTACTTTAAACTTTTGATTTATTTAATACACCCTAATGGCGCTGTTAACACGTGTTCATGTGCAATACAAGAAGAAGAAGGAGATGGAGAATGAGAAGGAAGAATCAACTTTTTATGTCTAATTTGACTTTGACTCGGTTTGAAATTATGTGCCAATTGCAAATATCCGCGTACCCCAAATGGGATCTTTAGAATATAAGCATTGTAAAATATAAATGGTTAATCTACCCTCGAACACACACACACACCAACAGGCGCATCCACACTTACACACACACACACACCCAAGAGGCGACATAAGGAAGACAAATCGACCAAATAGAAATCAAAGAGAAAGAAAGATAAACAAATAAATAATCCACGAGGCGCGTCTATATGATCTATGTATGTGTATATATTGTATCGTCCTAGATATAACATATATATTAAGCACTAAGAAGAATCAAGAATCATGTGCAATTTATACAAAATGTTTATGCATTAGAAGTATCTTATTTTTTTATAACCTAACATAGAACGAAGGCATTACGAATTACGGACTGGGGCCGAAGCACGATATGCTCCAAGGATTGAAGGCGTGTCCGAGTTGACAGTGAATACACATCTTGAGTAACATACACATGTATAGGATATAGTTGATTATTGGAAGAACATATATACACCACACATTATTCTTTGGTCTCTGCTACGCCAAGATCTCGATGACCAAAGTTATTTATAATCAGACTGTTGTCATCGTTTGATCTTTAGTCAATATCTTTTCATCTCAATCAGACTCACAAGTTGTTTCACTTGATCGAAATCGGATCATAGGTCATATGTATGGACACGCTTTCCACTGATAGAATGAGTGGGAGAGAGAGAGAGCACTTGCAACATTTCGTGGCTTCAGCCAAGTTGTTTTGTATATGCGATATGGCGGATATACAGATTTAAGCGGACAAGAAGATACATAATATAAACAATTAAAGATTTGCATAATGGAAAACGATAGAGAAATGAGAAAAGTTTTGGCTAAAGTTTGGGCTTGATCGGAATCGGGAATCGGTAATTGATAAAGTTGGCATTACGTTTGGGCAGAATGGGCTTGGTTTGTTTCAAAAGGCAGAAGGACTCGGTTGGATAATTTCAGCATATCTGCGTGAATTTCTAACAAAGTACAAAAACAAAAGAATTACAAAAACGATGAGATTTATTATGATTATATTATACTATATACTAAAATACTTTATAGTTCAAATATTTATACATTTACACACATGCCCAGAAGAACAAACAGTTTCTCGAAAAAAAAAATCAAAATTGAAAAAAAAACAAAATCGAAAACGAATCCCCAGAAACATATGCGCAACATTTGCTGAAATCCATTTACACTTAAAACGTATCGCAATTAAATTATATTTACTTAAATTAAATTAACTTATATTAAATTTTTTGCATTTATATTTAGTAGTTGAAATTTACGAGAGCCCACAAAAAAAAAAAAAAAAACACACTCAAACAAAATCGAGGAGAATATTTTTTGAATTCAGATACTTTTGTTGGAATCGAAAAAGAAAACAAAATGCGAATGAAACAAATAAAAAAACGAGAAAAACATTTGGTCAAAATGAAGTACACAAATTAAGCGAAATTACAAAATTACAAATCGAAATTAATTAGCTAAATTATTTGGTAGCCCTGGAACAAGCAACTTGGCCAAGCTAACAAAAATAACATAAGCGCAAAGCAGAAGAGGCGAACAGTTTTTCCCCCACCCGACAATGTAAAAAGTGGAAAAATGGAGAACAAAGTGAAATGAAGGAGAAATGGAGAAAATAATAAGATAGTTTTAAGTGGAGATGCCCAGCGGGTTGACAACTTAGCAAAATTTTATGATGCAAAACTTCATATATATACATACATGCATACATGCATATACATATATAAAGCAGTACAGCAAACAGACACAGACCCCAATATATAACAGATATATCTAATGAAATATATATATATATATATATTGATACTACAATATGATATGAAAAGGCAAACATATGCTATATGTGTATATTATGCATGAGATCAACTGACAATGACGACGCATTCGAATCCATTAGCGACAATTGCAGAGAGTACACGAATATATATATTACATGCATACATATATAAACATGTAGTATGTACAAATATATATTATATACATATATGACAAGAATTGTTAGCTTAAGCGTATTAAACTAAGAACTGTGAACTGCAACTTGCTGGAGAAGAACCCAAAAATACAATTAACGTTGCTCGTTTTGGAAAATCGATTTCTAAAACTGATGATACTGAAAACAAGTTCGGACATGTTCCGTTATCTTCAATTTGGAATCAACGCTCAGTTACGACTCGATGCAGCTCGATTTTCGAATATTATTATTAACATACATAGTCTGGAAATCTGTCAGTGTAGACCACGTTTTCGGTACTTCATGCACATTTCTTGAAACCACATTCAAAACCAAATTGTAACCCGAAGACACACCCACACACACACATACACGTAAATTCAAAATTAGCTGCAAAATATTATGAATATTCAAGAAAACCCAAAAAAAAAAAAATATGTGTGACCGCATTTAGTTTTTAATTGTTATGTGTAAAAAAGAAGCCAAGAAAACAAAAATTAAGGCAAAACAACCCAAAAATATCTATCTGCAATGAAAATGATCCACATACATGTTCAAGAAACCCAAAAACAAAATGCAAAATAAGCAAAGTAAACAAACAATGCAAAATAAAAGTATTCATCAATAAAACATTAATTTGAAACACTAAATAAAACAATTAATTGTCTTTTATTTAAAGGGATTCCCAAGTTGTTATAGATGTTCTTCTACTAGATCTATCGTCTTGCAATTGACAAATGCGTGATGGTTTGTTCAATGTTTTTTCTTAAAAAAAACATTAAAATAAAAATCGTTTTGGTTAAGCGTTTGTGTAATAAAAATAATAAAGAAATACAAATTGAAATAAAAAAATGAGTAATCCGAGACACATCCGGGACAAAAAGAATCGTGTCTTGGGAAAGTGTGTCTGTACTGACTCAAGCAACAACAATTGTTGCATACTTTTGCGCGCACTCGATTAATTCGTTTGGTTGAAAAGAATTTGACTCCGTTTTTATTAAAATTTGAGAGCGGATTGAAGACGCTTACCTGGATTTTTAAATTGAATATGTATAGGGTAACAAACCCAGTAATTGAAGAATAATTGGCTACCCATGACTGAAAAGTAAAGGCTAATGAATCTTTATCCCAGTTGGTACCTGCAATATGTTTAGAGAGAAACCTTCTGAAATAAAAAACCAAATAATATTGTTGTTTTTTTCTGTTTATTATGCTCAATTTTTGCTTTGACTTTGTGTATATAATTTGTTACGCATGCGATTATATAATTTGCCGGTTTCCATTTTCCGTTTTCATGTTTAATTTTCATTTACTTTATTTGTTGTCCTTCTTTTTTTTTGGTATTACTTGCGTTTTTCATTTTTGGTTTATGTTTCGCCTTTACAAATAATCATCGCTCGTCGTACCCTACATACATATATAATTTTTATCATCTTTGTAATTTATTTAATAAATATCTTTCATATATTCATTAATGTTCTATGCATACACATACACATGCACATACATATACGTTATATGTTATACGTATAAATAATTTACACAAAAAAAAACATTAAACAATTTGCTTTTCTTATATATGCTCTTTTTTTCTTGTTTTTTTGTTTTTGTTATATATTGTTTGTTTATTCTTGATGCGCTATCTCGCTTTGCTTTGCTTGGCTTTCGTGCTGATCTGATCCAAAGTTATAGTGCTGGGGCCCATTGCTGGAGGTGCCTTGGGCTCGGCTGAAGCTGTTTGTTTTTTCGGCTACTGCTGTTGCTTTTTGCTCTTTCTCTTCTTCATCCTCGTCTCTTTCTTTGTTGATTTGTTTGTTCTTTTGGTGGGCGTGGGCGTTGGCGCGGGCGTGGGCGTGGCCAGTGACGCCCCCGTCAATCGGATCAAAGCCAGAAAATGCAAAAGTTTCATATCGTTTCGTTTCATTTGAAGTACATGAATTTTCACTATATTATTAAGCACATTGTTATTGTTGTTTTATTTAACGCTAGTCATAATTTTCTTCATCTTCTGCTGCTTCCTCTTCTTTAAGCGAGTATTTTACATAGAAATGCATTAATAGCATGTGTGAGTGTGCGTGTATGTGTGTGTGTGTGTAGGTGTGTCTCATATGTATTCGGTTAGTACACATAATGCAATGCTTAGTTATATATAGGTAGTATATAGAATGTATATTTTATATATATAGTATGTGTGTATATATATATATATAGTATATCGTATTTATATATAGTATATATAAATGTTAGCATTCGCTTTGGTTTAACTTTTACGGTTTTATCTCATTCTATCAACGTGTTGTATAACGAGTAGTAGCACAATTTTTGGACGAAGATGGTTCTTGAAATCGAAGCGTCTAATGTCTATATGTGTGTCTGTGTCAGTGTGTGTGCGACTGTATTAGTGTCGCCTTGTCTGTGTGTGTGTGTGTGTGTGTATTGGGCTCTATAGTAAGCGTGCCTTGAAATCAAGTGGAAAGCTGTCGTATGTCATAACTGAAGGAATACTCGATAATTGGATACTTAAGCGCTTCTCAATTTACAATAGTACATGAACAAATACTTAGGTTTACGATTACAGTTGCATTTGATGTCTTTACGATATTCGAAATCGATATACAATTTGCAAAATATCTAAGAATATATGTAGTTCCGAAACTCTCGATATATATTTATATATGTATACATATATATTGTATGTATATATAAAGGTATGCTTGTGTGTGGGTGAGACTGTTCCTGTTCCATTTTCAAAGAGAAAGTAATGCCGTTCTTGAGGGGGGGAGGAGTGGGAGGAGGAGTAGGAGTCGTGAACGTGTCTTGTGCACTTTATAGTCATTTACTGTATCATGATTATAGGCATTGCAATGGTAACGGTAACTGTATCGTAGCATTCACTATGTTGTGTATTAGTGTGTCTCCATCTTTCTCTCTTTCTCTTCTTCTATTTTTCTCTATCTGTATCTCTGCCTCTGCCTCTTGCTGCACAACTAAGCTAAGGACGTTTTTGTAAAAAGGTCATCGTGATATATGAATGTATTTCTGTATTATTTACCCGCTGCGATCCGATTCGATTTGTTCTGAACCCTCGTCAATAGCTCTCTTTCTCTCTTTTTCTCTCCCTCTCTCTCTTTATCTGTCTCTGTCTCTTTTTCCCCCGCACAATATTAACTATTAGTACTAAGCTTTGCAAAAAGGCGTGCAATTTCCTTTACTCCTTTCTCAATATCATATTATAATTTTTGGTTTTTTTTTAGCTATGATTTTATTTTTGGTTTCTGTTTCTGTTTGTTTTTCTTTGGAACAAAAGGTTTACGCTTGTTATTTGTCGTAGCTTCCACATTCTAATTAATTCAACTCCCTCTGCATCCTCAATTCTTCCAGTAGCTTTAGTCTAGTTTATTCCACAAAAAAAAAAAAAAATATATAGCCAAATCATAACGTTGTCTATGCATACACATCGGATTATATATATATACGTGTATATATACGTATATCAGCGTTATATCGACCTTAAGCTATACATACATACATAATATATATATCTATATATATACATATATATATGTATATGTATATATACTCTATCATTACATATATCCTTCGATTTGAGTGTTAGTTAACAATAATGCTGCCTAAATTGCATGCGCTCTCTCTCTCTCTCTCTCACTGTCTCGCTGTCACTGCACTCTTCCTTCTTGCTACCTTGCACGATCGCCCATTAAACCCGTAGTTAGATATCTTAAATATATATGGGATTCTCCTGGCCGGTGAGCAAGCGAAACATTGAAGTCGGCATTGTTTTCATGAGTATCTAAAAAAAGAGAGACATGTGAGGGATTAAGTTTCCTTTGCTTCGTGGATTCACACTTACCTCGCCAACCGACGTGGCCAACAAATTGACGATCTTCTCGTGTGGCACCGCCACAACGCTCTGATTGTTGATCTCAATGATGCGATGTCCCACTCGCACGCCTCCGCGCTCCGCAATGCCGCCGCGCAGCAAGCTGCAAATCTGCAAGGGGAGAAGGGATTGTTATATATTTTTACGATCAATGAAGATTGTCTTGCACTCACCACGCCGTTCTGCACACTAAAGCCGAGCTGATATTTGGTTTCCGGTCGCTTGATCTTCACTTCGACAACCGGGGCACAGGGCACCACTGTGAACTTGACCACGGTCTGATTCTTGGTGTTCTTAATGTACGTCTGGCAGGTGGAGAGCGGCAACCCGACCAGGCTCAGTCCGTTGATCGCAATCAGTTGATCGCCGATATTCAATTGACCGCAACGTGCCGCTGCGCCGGAGCTCATCAAGTTCGCAATGACCACAGTGGGCAGCATTGAGCCCCAGCCGCTCTCGACAATTACCACGCCGAGTATTTCACCCTTGGCCTTGGGCACCACGACCTCCTTTTGCAGTTCCTTCTTGGCGAAGATCTCGAGTTCATCGCCAAAGATCTCCTGGCTGTTGAGCACCTCTTGGTAGTCCATTTCCTTGACGAAGCGATGATCCTCGATGCCGTTGGCCTTGAGGAACTCCATGTAGGCCACCTGGAAGGCCTGACCGATCGACTGCGCGATAAACTGCGCCTCGTCGCTCTCGAACACGTGACAGATCATCTTGGGTGTGCGATTCGGTTTGGGGGCATCGTCAATGTCCTGCGGCACAAAGCGACGACGCGCCATCAACACCACCAGATCCCCGATATCGGCTATATACGAGATGGTGCGCAGTGCGTGGTCCATCATTATCTCCTTGAGATCGGTGTTTAGCACCATTATCTTCTCCGTCGATATGAATAGATCAACTTCCGTGCTTGGCTGTACATCGCCATCGGGTGCCTGTAAAATGCGAGCAAGGGGAGAACGGAATCAGTAAGAGAGATCAATATTACAATGGGGCCGATAGATTTTCTATGGTGCGCATAGCTAATCGATTTTCATTCAATTTCGGGTTCGATAGAAGCTTCGCATAAAATAAAAAAAAATAAACAGAAAAATATCTTCGAATTTCGGTTGGCAAATTAAACAGAGATCGAAGAGAGAGAGCTCGAATTATATATGTATGTAGCTAATACTCAAATACTACTTACCAGGGCCTATTCAATGCGAATTTAGTAATCGATAGTTATCGATTGTGTGTAGTTTGTTTGCATGGCGATACGTGGATTCGTTTAAGTTTCGTTTTACAATGGATGGATGCATGTAAAATATACAATATATAATTAAAATTCAGATGATTTCTCAGTTATTTCTGGTACGCTATGTGAGGATGCTACAGGAAGGGGTGTCTCCAATTCAAATGTGAACCAGAAATTGCAAGTAGCTTACGAATTTTTCAAAATTTCGCTGTGGCAGTTGAAAGTGTGCGTCAGAAGTATTGAAAAACTATATAACTTTCAAAATAGGAATTGATTTGAAGAAAAAAAATACAATTATAAAATATAAAATTATTTTAGGTTTAATTAAAAGAAAAATACAACAGGAATTTGCTGTTTTGATTTCAGGTTATTTTAAAGTAGTTTTTCATAATTTTTAATTAGAAAACTTTCTTCAACTAACGCACACATTCTTCTATTTCATGTTTTTGTTGTGTTTTATTTCAAGGATAGCGGGATATATGTAACTACAAAACAGGCAATAATCGAAGGGTTCACCTTGATGCGCGATACGGCCTCCTCGGCTTGCATCATGCGTGTTGATTTGGTGGGTTGACCCTCGCAGACCAGCTGCGTGGAGCCCAAGTACTTGGCCCGAAATAGCACGCCCTCGATGAGCACTGCACCGCCTGTTGTTCATGTTGAGTTATTGTTGGTTGGGTTGGTGAAACAGAGAGAAAATCGATTAGTAAAGTGCAAAAGTGATGTGAGTATTTTGTGAGTGTATTCGTTTATTTTTGGAGTGCCAAGTTAATTGTTGTGTGTGTGTGGTTGCTTAAGGTGTTGCTATGCAAGAGCTTACTACAAGGCTAGATCCTAGAGAGAAAATGGGTTGGGTTGAGGCTATGCAGAACTGGAGATTAAATCTTAAAACTGTTAATTCATTTTTAGAAGAAAGGTAGGGTTGCTGGCACTGTTTACAGTACCTTCTAATGGTATATTGTTCTTGTGAAGTTTGTCATTGATTTAAAATATCATAGGGGAAATATTCAGGGAAACTTTATGGATTCTACTCTTTCACAGAAATTATCACACACCTTAAACATGTGTGTGGTGTTGTGCGTGGGTGTGAGTGTGTGCTTGTAGTTAGTTAGTTGATTTGTGTATCATTGTTAGTTTTGTCACTTAGTTTCTACTACATATTGGAATTGGTATCTTACAAAGTATTGTACACACACACAGACACAGTAAAATGAACGAACGAACGGAGAAACGGAGGAACGAACGATGCATGCAATAAACGTAAATTTTGCAATAAAATATTCGAAAGAAAATACATAGAAAATATATAAATATATATATAGATATAAATATTTGTATTAATATATTTAAAATACGATTAGCAAATTTAAATTATTCACAATTTTATACCCTGCACAGTTATGTTACCTTTGCCGAGACTGATTAGATAGCGGACAACCCATTCAAATTTACCATAACTTTGTAAATACTCTACTCGTATATTAACGACAGATCGAAAAGTATATTATAATTGAAACGAATTGTTTGTACTCCTTGGAATATCAACAGGTTGTTCAACATAAAATTTAACGAGTTTTCAATGCCAGATCAATGAAAGTAGATAAGTAGATTCTCCCCTGTTCAACTCAGCAATTACTACTTGATTATATAGATAATACAATATATAGAACTCTTGTACTGCTACTTGTCTAATAAGATACTTCGCAAGAAGCTCTTTCGGCCATCGACTTGTGCCGAAAACGAAAAGTTTCTTTCGGCAACTGCTGCCCTAAAAAGTATGCAACATTTTTGTGGTTACAGCAAACGAAGCTGCAAATGCCGAAAGAGACAACAACTTACGATACAATTTACGATATGCATATACGATATACGATATACGATTATTATACAGATTATTTGATGCGATACACTAAAATTGCAACAATTGAACGAAGGATAAACCCAAGCAAGGCATTTACCTTCTTTGCTCTTACTCTTTTTCACTTTTTTCTCGCCACTGTTGCTGTTGCTGCCTGCGCCGCTGCCGCTGCTGCCGTTGTTGCTGCCGACGGCAACATTGTTGTTGTTGTTATTGTTGTTGTTGTTAGTGGCATTGCCATTGCTGCCATTGCTATTATTGCTGCTGCCATTGATGTTGTTGTTCACAGCGATGTTGTTGGTGCCGATGCCGTTGCTGTTGTTGTTGTTGTTGCTGCCATTATTGTTGGCATTGGGATTCGCATTCACATTGATGCCGACATTGGAAGTTGCATTGGCAGTGGAACTGGCATTCGCCGTGGCCAGACCAGTGCCAGCCAGACCAGTGCCATTGATGCTGCCATTCACATCCACATCCAGCTTGATGACACTCGGAGCCGAGCGCTCTGAGCCGCCGCCATTGTTGGGACTGCCCAGGTTGGGTAAATTGCCAGAGACGACGGCAGAGGCAACAACTTCGGCAGCTGCGGCCGCCGACATGCCGCAAATGTCGCTGCCAGTCACCTTCGTGGGTGATTTGCCGCTGCGCTCCGACGAGCTGCGGGATGTGCTGCGCTGCATGTTGAGGCCAACGCCGACGCCGACGCTGCTGCTGACCAGATCCAGCAGCTTGCTGGCACCAGAGCCGGCCGCATTGAGGGTGGCTGCACTCTTGGGCGGTATGGGTGGCGGCAGCTCGGGCGTCGAGCTGAGCAGCGCATTGTAGCCGTTGCGTGTCTTCGTGCTGGGCACCTGCTGCTGCTTGGGCGAGATCTTTGACAGCAGCGAGCTGCGCGGCTTGCGATCCCAGCTCTTGTTCTCATCGTAGTAGCCCTGGTCGTCCAGTCGCTGGTGGCCCAACAGACGATCTGTCTCGAGGTCGGTGTCCACATCCTCCTCGTCGGCGCTGTGGTTCTTCGACAGATTGTCCGAGCTCGACTCCAGCAGCGCCTTGCCGGCACCGCCGTCCAAGTGGCGAGACAACCAAACGGGTGAGTTCATCACAGGCGACGGTGAGCGCTGTGTGGCATGCGGCAAGCTGCTGCGCTCTGGTATGGGTGGTGGCACTGCACCACCACCACCACCAGCTGTTGCCCCAGCAACATTGCCAGCCAGGCCGGTGCTGCTGCAGTTGCTGCCAGCGCTGCGCGGCTTTGTGACCCCCAAGCTGATGCAGGCGGTGGGTGAGCTGCGCTGCAGTGGCGTGTGCTTGCTGCCCTGCCCGGTGGTCTGCAGCAGGTCAACGTCGGCACTGCAGTTGGGCTTGCGATGTGGCGCTGGCGCCGGCGGTGGTGGCGTCATTTGCACCATATCCGGACGGTGAAAAACACCTGCAAGTTGAGGGGAGAGAAGCGAGAATGATTAGTGAAAAAGAAGGAGCATATAGGAGGAATATATAGTGGTTATATAGGGTTATATATGTTCTTGATCCGTATCAATATCAATCATAGAATGACCATAACGAAGGATTGTATGTATTCTTAGAATAGTGAGAGTACGTATGCTCTATATTTGTTCATATAGAAGGATTACGTATATATGTTCTTGATCAGTATCAAAAATAAAAATAAATATCATATTAATCACAGAATATTTATAATGAAGGATTGTACGTATATATACCCTATGTATAGATTAAAATGTAAAAATTATATATACAGATTATATGTATATGTATATTCTTGATTAGTATCAGAAAACATCACAAAGAGCATTTAATACGAATATACATATGTACGAGGTGTGTTCAAAAAGTAAAGCGAATTTTGAATTACGTATAATCGAATTTCGAAATTCGCGATACTATTTGAACACACCTCGTATGTATTGTTAAGCAGAATCAATAATAATCAGTTCGCTATGTCTGTAGGCAAGCAAAGAGTTACGCTCTATATCATGGCAAGAATGTTCCTACATATATAGTGCAGAAAGAATGTTATGATTATTGCTAAGTTGCAGTTTATCTAGCCAGATTGGATACAATGTTAATGGACATTCTTCGCTCTCTATATCCCATTCTTTCCACTTTAGTCTCCCTCTAACTTTCTATAATATCTAGCTATACTTACTGATGGAGTACAGCGAATCTAGATCGGGATCTATGTTCTTGAACACTTTGCTGTTGCTGCTGGGACTCTGGCCGAGGAGCTCGCGTTGTTGAGGCAGCTGCGAGGATTGTGGCTGCTGTTGCTGCTGCTGTTTGAGCAACCCGTTGCTGGGGCTGGTGTGGCTCAACTGGTGGCCAGCAACGCCATTGCTGTCCGTGGTGGAGGCTGTCAAGTTGTGCATGCTGTTGAGGCTGTTGTTGGTGGAGATGCGCTTCATGTCCATCAGAATGGATATGCCGCCACTGCCCCCGATGCTGGTGCTGGCGCTGAGACTTCCCTGACCCTGACACTGTCCCAGTGCCTGGCTCTGGCCCTGGCTCTGACCCTGACCCTGGCCTTGACCTAGGGCTGCCTGCAAGTTCTTGTTGTTGTTATTGTTCTCAGTGTCGCTGGTGTGACCCGAGGAGAGGCCATCTTCCAGTACGGGCATGGCCGAGGCATAGAACTTTGCGTAGTTCGAACAGGAGGTTGATACACCACCGTTCATCTCACCAGAGAGACCTGAGAGAGAGAGAGATCAGGTAAGAGAATGAATGAATGAGATGCGAGTCATCTTTTGCCACTTACTGTCCAGATCGCCGCAGTTGGAGTCGTAGTCGGTGGTCTCCGGCGAGTAGCGATAGTTGTGGCCCCCCGTGATGCCGCCGCCCACGCTCTGGCCCACACTTTGTCCCAGTCCGCTGCCGCTGCCGGTGCTCAGCAGCTGGTTATGATTGAGCCCGTCCTGCTCGCCGTCACGTTCGCCGCTGCTGCGACTGGCCGAGTCCAGGAAGAAGTCGAAGTCGCGCATCAGCGGGCTGCCGCTGTAGTGGCGTGGCAGCTGTGCCGGCCGCGACTGCAGCTGCGTCTGCAGTTGCTGCAACTGCGGCTGGCTGTAAACGGAGGCGTAGACGTGTCGCTCCGCGCTGGGCAACTGTTGCAGCTGCTGTTGAGGTTGCTGCTGCTGTTGTTGCTGCTGCTGCAGCTGTTGCTGCTGTTGCTGCTGCGGATGTTGCTGTTGCTGACGATAATCCTGCTCGACCTGCTGTTCATCTTCATCCTCTACCTCGTCATTGTCCTCTTCGTCCTCCTCCTCTTCCTCGTCCAGCTCCTCCTCATCGCGCTCAAAGTTGCTGTGAAACTCGTACTGAATGTCCTGTGGGATTGGGCAAGGATTGCAAATTAGATACCTTCGCTGTATGGTCGATATGACAACAGCCCACATTTCTTTTTCTATACCACAAATAAAATACTTTGCGCGCTTCTATGCTCCCGATGTGCTAAAACAAT
Source organism: Zaprionus capensis (assembly GCA_018903675.1). Lineage (NCBI taxonomy): Eukaryota > Metazoa > Arthropoda > Insecta > Diptera > Drosophilidae > Zaprionus > Zaprionus capensis. Next base: position 6,532,252 of record JAEIFN010001073.1, on the reverse strand, counting down.
CCGACAAAAGGTCACAGCTTGCGTCATTCGGACTGTGGCTGCGATTAGTTGCCATAGAAATGTCATTTCAATTATGGTATATACGATACAGAGATTTCGCTTTGTTGTGAAACACCTCTGATTCGAATTTTCCTGGAAAAGTACACCGTTTGTATGGCATTTTTATGCCTTTCACGCTTTGAGTGCAAGTTTCTTTCATTACAGAAATTTCAGCTCTGTCTGTCTGTATGAACGCGCAGATCTCTTTTTTTTTACTGTTTACAGAGACTCTAAATTTGGTATGGAGGTGTCCCAATTATTCCTAATGAATATTAGGTTACTCATTGAGTTGTAATGCCTGACTATATAAAAGCTGACTTTTATGTTGATCTATGCCACGATTCTTCCTCTCATAACTTGCAAAACACATTACCAATTTGCACATTTAATTAAATTTAGGTTCATTTTTGGCTTGTTTAAAGTTCCCTGTAAAACTATTCGCACTCACACTGTGAGCTGGGGAAGTGGAAACTACCCGAAAATTGGCCCACTGAGGATGCTGTGTGAACTTGACCTTGGAGCTAGTTGAACCAGTCACCAGCCACGTCACCTGACCTAACCTTTTTCACACCTTGCACTACCTACCAAATTTACAGTACCCTACTCGCAATAGCACTTCCCTCTCGCAGTTGCCCGCCCGCCCACTTGCTGCACTCCCCTTACTGTACTTAGGTGACTTACAATGCTGTCAACATCGCTGCCATTCTCCATGATGGGCTGCTCGTCGTTCGAGGGGCACTTGAAGAACTCCTCGAGTACTTTGCGCGTCTCGGAGAACTCGTAGAGGTAATCAAAGGTCGAGGATTTGGTGTGCAGGCTGAGTGGAACAGAGGAGACACCCACACCACCAACTGTTGTCGACGATGCTGTTGCTGCTGTTGTTGTTGCAGCTACTGCTGCTGCTGTGTGTGCTGGGGTTGCCTTTGCTGCCGCTGATGCTGCTGCTGCTGATGCAGGCACAGTTGCTACTGCTGATGCTGCTGCTGCTGTGACTATTGCTGTGGGCGGAGGGGTGACGGTTGTGAAACTCGTCAACTCGTTGGGCGTGGCGACAATGGGCGCCTCGGGCGTGGTCAGGTCGGATATGGTGCCAATTTCAGAGACATCGTTGCTGGTGTCTTCCGCGTTGTTGTCCGCGTTGTTGCTGCACATTTGCTTGTTGTTGTTGTTGTTGTTATTGCTATGATTGCTGCTGTTATTGTAGAGTGGTTGTTGCTGTTGTTGCAGCGGCAATTGTTGTTGTGCTTGCTGCTGCGTCGGGCTGCTGTTACGTAGCTCACGCGGTGGCGAAATTATGCGCTGTATCAATCGAAAATATGTTTGAAATCAGTTCGGTTTACCTTACGATATTCAAATTACGATATTGTAGTACCTGTGGAAAGCCTGGTCGCACTGGATACGACTGTGGCTGCGGCTGCTGTTGCTGCTGCTGTTGCGGTGGCTGGCACTGAGCCAGTGCGGCAAGTGCGGCGCGTGCCGCCGTCTTTTGTAGCGTGCTGCCCATCGGCGGAACTGTTGCCATTGGTGGCAACTGCTGCTGCGACGGCATAGCAACTGCTGCTGCTGCTGCGGCAACTGGGGCTGTGGCGCCGCCAACTGTTGGTGGTTCATTTTCGTCCGCGACTAGGCCAACGACGCCTGGACTGTTGCTGCTGTTGCTGCTGGCAGCCACGCCAATGCGACGTGGTGAGCCCTCGTACTCTGCAGGGAAGAGGGGAGCGAGAGAACGGAGAGGGTGCAGGTTAGTTGACTGAACCTCTCACTGGCCTGTCGGCGACTCACCTATGATGCCATGTCGCGACTCCACGGCCAGCGTGTAGTTGCGCTCCAGCTGCCAGGTGTCCAGCTTGTGCTCCCGATAGACAGCGCCCTCGTCAAGCAGGCGACGCGTGTGCGGCTCCAACATCACATGCGAATGACTGGGCAGCTGCTGATGCTGCTGTTGTTGTTGCTGTTGTTGTAGTTGCTGCGACTTGTCCGTGTTGGTCGACTGCTTGTTGCTGCTGCTGTTGCACTTCTTGTCCTCCGGCTCGGTTGTCACACGCAGATCTGATGGAACAAATGAAGAGGGAAATCGAAATTATAAATATATCAATATATCAATATATCAATATATCAATATATCAATATATCAATATATCAATATATCAATATATCAATATATCAATATATCAATATATCAATATATCAATATATCAATATATCAATATATCAATATATCAATATATCAATATATCAATATATCAATATATCAATATATCAATATATCAATATATCAATATATCAATATATCAATATATCAATATATCAATATATCAATATATCAATATATCAATATATCAATATATCAATATATCAATATATCAATATATCAATATATCCATATAACAATCTAATAATCTAATAATCCAACTGATTTCATTCCCAATCACATGTGAAGCAGTCCCTCATTGCACTCGAAATGTTCAAGTATTTACATATACACAAACACAAACCTAAGTATGGTTGTACATATATATATTACAATATATATATATATATATATCAATGTGTATATTGCGTATGCCTATAGAAACAGTTCTATCTTCCGGGTTTGGAGTTTTGTTATGCCATGAATCTAAGCCATTTGTCTGACTCACTTGACTTGCCAATTAATTGCAATCAATTAAACTGAATGCCCCCTCCTGCCTCCCCTTCAAATCGCCCCCATTGCCCTGCACCACAGCGTGTGCTTTGTGCAACACTTCGTTCTCGTCTGGCTTTTTGGCCAGGCCCATTGACCGTTGCCCGTTGCCCGTGGCCCGTTGTTGCTGCTTTGTGACCTGTTTAATGCGCATTTATATTTGCAATACACTTCATTACGCATGATTTGCAATTCAATTACCCGGCCCACGGTCATGGCCAATGGAGACCAATGCAGACCCTATGCGCACCCAATGCGCCAGCACCATCGATGGGCAATGCGCGCCGACACCTCGTGGGCCCAGACCAGTTTATTGGGGGTGCGGCCAGCCACTTAGCCTGCCAACTGCCAAACAGCGGGCCAAGGCTACAAGTATTCCATGCAACAAATATCGCAGAAGAAGAGACAGAGAGAGAGAGGGAGAGAGAGACAGGGAGAGACAGGGAGAGACACCTGAGACCACAAATGGGGCTTCCTCTGTCTGCTTTCTATGCACGCGGTGCCCTTTCTTTTTCAAGAGCAGAAGCTGAACACTTGAACAGGCTCCACCCTCTCACTCCCTCACTCTCTCCATCTCTCTGCCTTTCTCTTACTTTCCCCTCCTTTTTTAATAGCTTCTCATATTGTTGTTACGAAGTTTTAAGTCGTATAAGTTGCTTGTCCTTTGTATTCATATTGTGACTAGCTTCAGCTTAGTTCGATTGGTTTCTCTCGATTTCTCACCCTTTTTTTAATTTATCTTTAGCAGTTTTAGCTCTTTCTTGTGTGTCAGATTTCTCCTCTTCTACCAGTTTTATTTGCGTTCATTTACTTCTTCTATACCATCTCAATCTCATCTTTATCTATGTAAAATATTGATCTAGATTTAGACATAGAAACTATGATTTCTTTCTTTCTAAATTAATCCGTATATTATTATATATATTTATTACTGTTTCTTTCTCTCTCTTTCTCCAATATTAAAAACTCTTATTCTCTGGCAATCATTCTCCTCTGTATTCATCTCTCTCTCCTTAGATACACATATTCTTCCTCCCACTTCCGCTCACTGTTTCTGTCTCTCTCTATGACCTTCACTAGTTTCTTCTGCATCTTCTTTTCTCCCTCTTCTCATCCATCTTTCATCTATCCCTTCCTTATGCATCTGCCCTCATTCGTCTTAGATTCCTACTTACTCTGCCAACTTTCGCCCGCTTCCACCGCTGCGTATCCTCCCAAGGAGACCTCATTGATGCTGCCATTGAGCAATCGATGCTCCCGTTCCCGTTCCCGTTCCCGTTCCTCGCCGTGTCGCTTGCGCATCTGCTGCTGTTGCTGCTGGGAACTCAGATGATTGTCGCGTGCCCCATGCACATCCTGCAGCTGCAGATGTTGCTGCTGCTGCTGCTGCTGCTCCAACAGCAATTGATCTCTTTCCCGTTCTCGTTCGCGTTCGCGTTCACGTTCACGTTCACGTTCCCCCTCTCTTTCCCTCTCCCTTTCACGTTCTCGCTCACGTTCACGTTCACGCTCCCGTTCCTCGCGCAATCGCTGCTTGCGCTGCTCGCGAGGCTCCCAGTCGACTGCGTGTTGATCTAGCGAGGATTTGCTGCCATAGAGATAGTGACTGGCCAAGGGAGTAAGTCCCTCTGCGCAGGGATTGCTGTTGCCAACGGACGATGGCAGCGGCTGCTGCTGCTGTGCTGCAATTGTCGGAAAGTTGCGGTTGACGGGACTGCGACCCACACGCAGGACATGCGGTGGTGGCGCCTGATGGTGCGTCGCCTGCCGCTGAGCCAAGCTGTACAGCTGCGGCGCCAACTGCTCGCGCTGCTGGTGATAGGCGCGTCTTGCCGAGGCATGCAATTGTTGCTGCTCCTGCAGCTGCTGCTGCAACTGTTGCTGCTGCTGCTGCTGATGCTGCTGCTGCTGATGCTCCTCGGGATACTCTGTGGGCGAGTGCAGCAAGGTGCTGGCGCGTGGCGTCACCGACTCCCAGTAGTTCTCCTTGATGAAAGGATTCTGGCTATTTGTGGCTATGCCGTTGCTGTTGCTGCTGCTGTTGCCATTGAGTAGCCCATGATGTTGCTGCTGGTGTTGCAGCTGGTGCTGCTGCTGGTGCTGCTGCCTGCCCGCTGATATGGCAATGTTGCGTTTGCGCGGCATATCCGTATAGCTGTGGACACGTCTGCTGTCGCCCGTGTGGTAGTAGAAGGATGCCGGGTAGGCTGCCTGGGGCACTGCCTCGTCGATGAGGTCCTGCTGCTGCTGTTGCAGTTCGTCGCCCTCGGTGAGGACAATGGCGTCCACCTCGTTATCCTCGTGCTCGGCAATGCCAGTGATTGCTCGCGTCGTTGTCGACGTTGGCGGCGGCGGCGTCGGCGGTGTCAGCGGTGCGCACAAGAATGGATTCGTGGAGATGCGCGGCGTGACCGAAGACAATGATTCCGAGGAATGCGACGAGACCGAATGCGGTGGCGGTGATTGGGTGATTATGTTCACGTTCTTGTAGTAGCTTGGCGTGCTTATGGGCGTCACCTGGGGCGGGGAGCTGCTGCCAATTGGCTCCGCTGCTGCTGCTGTTGCAGTTGCTGCTGTGACGCTGCTGCCACTGTTCAGGTTGATGTCGGCGATGGATTCATGCTGCTGCTGCTGCTGCCTGTTGCAACCGTTGCTGTTGCTGTTGCTAATGTTGCTGTGCGTTGGCTGTTGCTGCTGCTGCTGCTGCAGTTGCTGTTGCTTGGGTCGACACTTTGGAAAGAGCAAATTGATCTGATCGTTTAGAGGGGGCGACGGCGAAAGCAGAGCTTGCGATAAATTAAGCGGCTGTTGCTGCTGCTGCTGGTAGCTGCTGTTGCTGTCGCAGTCGTAGTAGCTGCTGCGCTGCGTTGCTGCTGTTGTTGCTGATGATTGCAGCCGTTGATAGCCGCTGCTGCTGCTGCTGCTGCTGTGGTGCGACGACTGCAATTGGTGCTGTTGCGAAAGCTGTTGCTGCTGTAGCTGTTGGTGCTGGTGCTGCTGCTGTTGGTGCTGGTGGTGCTGTTGCTGCTGCTGTTGCTGCTGCTGGTGCTGCTGATGATGGTGATGATGATTACTGCTACTAGTTGTTTGTCCAGCAGCCAATGTTGTCAATGTTGTGCTGACCATTATTGTTGCCAATAAACTGCAAAGAGACAGAGAGAGAGAGAGTGAGAGAGAGGGGGAGTGAGAAGGGTGTGCTCGTTAAAGTGGGGAATCCCCAGCAACCAAGCCCAACCATCCACACCATCCGCCCGCCCCGCCCCTGCTGCTGCCCCTTTGTTTACACGCTTCACGTCCTTCTGGCAGTTGTTTTAATAAATGCAGGCGCAGTGTCAACCTTTGTCATGTCCGAGCAGCGACGGGGCGTGACACTAACGAGTTCTGTCGCGACCGCTGCCACGACTGCCACAGCACAGGCACTGGCGCGGACGGGGGCGTGGGCAGCGAGGGGGGTTGCCTCACATATTGACTGCTGAGGCAACAAATGACAGCAATAAGACTGTCCCCGAAATTTAATTGTTCACGCTGCGTGGGAAATAAAATCAAATTGGCTAAAAAAGGATGAGAGGGCAATCTCGTTGCTTGTGGAACGCAAGAGGATTGACTATGGATCGTCAGATTACAAATATGGAACGCATTGACTGTAGATCGTAAGATTAAAAATATGGAATGCATTGACTGAATATCGTAAGATTGCTGCATGAATTCGCAGTTTTACTTTGGAGATCCTTATATTGTGAAAGGTAATTAAATTAAATTAAATTAAACTCAAACAAATTAAATTAATTTTAAATTTAATTACTTTACATTTTATAAACTTAAACTTAATGCTTAATTATTTGAAATTGAGTTTTTTAATAATTCTTTGTATTTAATTCAGTCGACTGTATTTAGTGGACTTTAAATTAATTAAATAAATAAATAAATCTTATAGAATAAATCACAAATGATACTTTGCTGTTAAAACCTATTAACATATATTGTGTTAATCGTTAATCAATATGAAACGTAAGTGAAACAAGACAGACTTAGTGCTTGCAAGCATTTTTAGACTGTGGATTCTAAGTCGAACTCAACTTAACCTAAATGTTTGTGCAATATTTAACCGTATAACGTCAACTTAATAAGAAACTTAAATTGTTGCATACACTTGTGTGGAATGTAAGTGGAACATGACAAGTAAAGTGTGTGAATTGCAACTGTGGATCGCAAACGTACAAGGGCAGCCAAGTGTGGAACATAATTTGATTTCGTTCGAATCGGAAAAGCACTTTGAGATTAACAAATTGATTGATTGCCTTTGACTTTGAGTTGTCTTGTAAAGAAGTAATGCAAATTGTTGGCAAAATATGTCGAATTGGCATTGTGTGGACTGTAATTGACTGTGAGACATGAAATCCACCAATTGATGGACAATTGCGGTGCACTTGGACTCGCAACGCGCAGCGTATCCGCCTCGTAGTTGACCAATTAGTGATGACATGCGGCAGACATGGCTCAATGGAGTGAAGGGATGGGGGAGATGAGGAGAAGGGGGCAGGGGCAGGGGCAAGTTTGGCAACGGTAAATTCCACTAGGCTAATTGGGCGACAGAAGGCCAACAGATTCTTTGTGTGGACTTCGTGTGGATTTCCTGAATAAATCAATCTAGGCAGGAATTGTTTGCGCGTCAACAGGCCTGAGTATCGTTGGCATCCTTAAAGCCTTAAAGCCGAAGAAGTTGCCAATACACCCACACAGACACACACACACACACACACACCAGACACACCACACACAGACACTTACGCACTCGCACGCACACCTCAGGCTCCTTGTCGTGGCCCGCTTTGATCCCTTTTTGGGTCTCCCTGGCGCTCTCTCTCTTTTTCTCTCTCCCTCACTCTCTCTCTCACACTCTCTCCAGCGTTATGCTAATGCCTGCGGCGCATAGTGTTTGTGCTTGGGGCTTAAAATATTTTCCCAACAATCAAACTAAAAATTTCGAAAAGGATTAACAAAACGAAAAAAGCGAAGAGAATAGAAGCAAAGCTAGGTGCTGCGAGGCAAGAGGGGGAACTGGGGGGAAGGAGGAAGTGAGGGAGCACGGCAAGTGAAATACCCACAAGGCAGCAACGGGCTAACCGAGTGAGATGTGTGAGTCGGCTGCGACTAAGCCATATCCTGCTTGCTGCTGCTGCCGTTGCTGCTGCTGCTGCTGTTGATGTTGTTGTTGCTGTTGTGCGTCTCGCAACGCTTTGTGCACTCATATGGAAAATATGTTTTCGTTTTTGGAATGTGCCACACAACAGAGGCAAGAACGAGAGGAGTGAGGGGTTTGCTGGCACGGAGTGTTCGTGTGCGGCGCACGCTTCGCTTGGCATTTGAATAGGTCCGCAAGAAAGAGAGAAAGGGGAAGAGGAGAGTGGGCTCAGTTCAAGGGGTTGCAAACGGAGTGGGGGGAGGGCGCTCCAAAAATCTACACAACAGCTAACAAGGTATAACACATCAAGGACAGGCTGGCAACAGGACCGGAATGGGAGCCAACATTTTGTTAACGGCTCCGACACGAAGCACGGCTAACTGGGCAAACATTTTCATTGCTTGACATTTATGTGTGTGTTCGACGCACGCGTGTGTGCTCCATTGTGTGTGTCAGTGTGTGCCAGTGTGTGTTGACGCGAGTCTGTGTATGCCTGCTCGGCCAGCCCACGTTGCATTCATGTTGACTGTGTGTCGAGCTGTAAGCCATCTATCTGCCACTCCATTCATCTTCACATCTTCACTTTGCCTCGCCTTGCCACGTCTCATCTCGTCTCGTCTCGTCTCGTCTCGTCTCACATCCACATCAATCTGTCGCTTCAAATCCTTTCTTGTTGTTGCTCATCGCTCGGCAGCTGCCTGTTGCCATTTTGCCCATCACTTTTTTGGCTTAGTCTCGCTTAAGCAGCCTCTGACAGCCTCTGAAAGGATTGAGCACCGGTTCTTGTCTCGACGGTGTCTCTATCTGCATGTGGATCCTTCTGTATGCTTTGCCTGAGCACTCAATGAATTTGGATCAGCAACTAAGCGCAACTACTGTTTGATCGTCAAACAAGAGCACACAGTCTCAGTTCCACTCACCCGCGTGCCAATCTGTCAGGTTTGAATAATGAATAATACGCCAAGTGAGTTGAAACTCAGAGAGCGATAAAGAGAAGGAGAGAGAGAGAGACATGATATGGTATAGAATGGTAGAAACTTAATTTCAAATTCATTCAAGTGGTTCCGTACCCAAGTTTTCATATGGTAAATATATATTCGAACCAGCCTGTCTGTATGAACATCTAGATCTCAGCAACTACGTGACCTACGACTACCAAATTTGTTGAAAATATGCCTTATATTATTATTATTAAAATCGAATTAAACTCTGGAATATTTAATAGCTTAAACATTAATTTATGAGGTGTACAATAATGATAATATTCCTGAAGTTTTAGAAGACAAAGTTTAAGTAGGCAATGCTTTGGTTTGCATTGAACTTGACTGTATCTATCACACTTGGTTTATTCTTATTTCTTTCTTTAATTTTCCAGCTATGCATGTCAATAGATCTGACAGATAATACGACTTTCCTTATAACATTCAATCAAAAACCTCTACTAAATCTATTTGAATATTGTCGAGCTTACTCCTTATCTCTTGCATTCTATATGTAGTTGATTCATAGACCCACTTAACAGTTAGTGAACGTTACAAACTATACTGTGACATGCTCACACACATATGCACACACACTTACACATACAGACTGGCACACACTCGTTGAGTTTTCGCCGTCTACCTTTGTGTGTCTGCTCGGGTTTATAGCCAGCTGCATAATTAAGTTATGATTTCAACACGAGCCGCTGTCGCTTCTCCGTTCCTTCCGGGCAATGAGTGGGTGGGATGGGGGGTTGGACGGTTGTGTCGGTCCTTGGAGTTTTATTAACTTAATGCCTGTTCAAGCGACGCATCGCGTGGCTATTTAAATATTTAAAATTCATTTCACTTAAGACCACTTAAATGCACAAATGCAAAGTCAATCGGTTGGCAGCCACAACGAATCCGCAACTCTCTTACACGTTTGAGTTGTTCACTTGCAATATTCATATGGATATGTTACTCTATCTGTCATAAACTTGCTGCCAGATAGCCAGACAATAGTCTAAGTAAATCTTAAGTCCATGTAGATGGCAGCACACAAGAATTGAGGAGAAACAAAACGATAAGATGAACGAGGTATGAAAGGATTTAAAGCAGCTGAGAGCAGCTCTTGAGTTGAGCATAAATAAACTTGTGACAATTTCAAGAAGAGATTCCAAGCAGCAGAGGACTTAGAGAGAGAGAGAAAGAAAGAGAGAGAGAGAGAGAGAGAGAGATAATACTACTTGCAGAGTATGCGGCAGTCAACTAAGCCGGCTCAGCTCAAAAGTATGCTACACTTTCATACTGAAACTAGGCAAACGAGCTGCTGCAACGTGCTGAGGACAACCTGTGGGGTTGAAGAAGGGGAAGGGAATCAAGGGGTTGGCGGCTCGTTAAAATATTAAACATGCATATTTATGCGGCACTGTGGGCGGCAAACGGCATGACAAAGTCATAATGGCCACTGCAGTGCGACAGTACTTAACTCCGGCCAAACTGATGACCAGGCCAGGGCAATGAATCAAAATCAATTGCAACAGCCGTTAGAAGGGCATGCACCTGACGCCCCAAGGGTTGATGGTGCAGGCGGAGCTGTAGCTGTAGAGTCTGGGCAGGCAGCAACTGCATTTAATGGGAATGGATGTGGTGCTTCGCCGTCGTTGTCGTTGTTTGCCGTTGTTGGCGCGGGAAGCAGGTGAAGGGAGCCGCAGCTGCGTGGAGCATAGTGGGTCGCTGCTGCCGTCATTACGGTCACGTTGTGGGTTGGGTGGGTCGGAGTTGGAGTAGACGCAATTACGGCCGCCAATGATGACATTAATTATACAAAAAACCAAGTGAGCCACTGCCAGAGGGTACGCAGATTGCATACCCTGGAGAAAGCGATAGCTGCAGGGTAAGCTAACTTTATAGACTACAGCTTGATAAAAATGTGTGCATGATATATATTGTAGGGGTATAATCAATATCCCCTCCTTTTAGAAAAACACAAATGCACAACTTAGTCTTCCTTCTTTTTATTCAACTTGATGTTGGAAGCGCAAGCCTTTAACTAACTCTCTCTCCGTTTTCGATCTGCCTCTTCGCATGTTGCTAGAGAGCCGATGTTGCGAAACAGACAGAACGACAACTTAAGCATAATGTTTATATACAGTGTTGATACAACAAACTTAAATACAATGTTGATATAACATACTTATGTATATACAATGTGTGTGCATACTATCTACATACCCTAGCCTACTACAATTCGGCCATCCTGACATTTAAGATCCCCTGATCTTGTCGAAATTTTCAACTTATAGCTATTACATGGTCTTTAGTCTATATTTGGTTAATTTTTACAATTTTCTTACACTTAATTGTACAAATTTATTTTCTACTCCCTATCCAATGTTTAATATTTTGACTACTCCAGACACCTTGATATGGATTTCGTGACAATTGAAAACCTTCAACATCTTTTATCAAAAACCTATCATTTTTCAATACCTTCTCTATTACATATGGACCCTTATGTTTAGGTATTAGTTTTCTAGCAACTCCTCCTGTACTATCGAAATTCTTAACCATAATATAATCTCCTACTTTGTACTGTGTACTTGTTTTCTTCTTACTATTATATCTTTTTTCATTATCATTCTGTGCTCTTAATTGCGATTCCGCTCCTTTCTCTCTAATTTCTTTCAAGTCTCTTAATTCACTAAAGTTATCTAACTCTTCTAATTTTTGTCTTAACTCATCAATAACTTTCCCCTTTTGCTCAATTCCAAACAACATCTTGCTCGGAGATTGCGCTATACTTCTTTGTTTGGTATTATTCAATGAAAATTCTACGTCTTCAATAACTGCATCCCAATGTAATCCCTTTTCAATGTCTGTCAATTTAGCTATCATAGGCCCTACTATTCTATTGACTCGTTCTACCTGTCCATTGGCCTGGGGTGAACCTGTCGCTATCTTTATGTGCTTAATATTAAATTCTTCCATAAACTTTGCAAAATCTTCGGATGTAAAACAGCTGCCCCTATCTGATACTATAAATTTCGGCCTGCTATATGATCTAAAATAATCCTTTAATGCTAAAATCACTTCTTTTGTATTCGTTGTCTTTGTTGCATATAACCTAACATATTTAGTGAATCCGTCTATTATTACAAACAGATGTTTCTTTACCCTACCGTTATCTACCGGTCCATAATGATCGATGTGTATTATCTCAAACGGCACGTTCCCTTTTGGAATGCTATGCAGCATTCCTTCTTCTTTTCCAGACTTTGGTGAAAATGCCACACATCTCAAACAATTTGCTATATGCCTAACAACTTTCTCTTTCATATTCGAAAACCAATAAGTCTTAACAATAGCATCAATAACCTTATCTCTCCCTAAGTGCCCTAATTCATTGTGATATTTGTATAAAATTTTCTCTTCCATTTCTTCCGGCACACAAAACAACAATCTCCCATCATTTGCCTTTCTATAAAGTACACCATTTCTCATTTCAAAAATTTTATCTTCTGTTTTCTCTAACTTTTTCCTAATATCTTTCAACTTATCATCTTTTGCTTGACAAATAACTAAATTATCTTCAAAACTATTCGTTTCTATCACTAATATATTCGTATTTCTGCTTAATGCGTCTACATGCTGCATATGCTTGCCTGCTTTATGAACTACCTCAAAATCGTACTCTAATAGTTCTAATGCCCATCTCGCAATCCGAGGGTTTAATTCTACTCTATTTAACGTTAACGTTAATGCGTTGCAGTCCGTAACAATTTTAAATCTCTTTCCCTGTACATAAATTCTAAATCTTCTTAATGCATACAGGATGGCTAATGTTTCCAGTTCGAAACTATGATATTTGGCCTCATCCTTCGTCGTGGCTTTTGAGTAATAAAATATAGGGTGCCATTTCTTATCCTCTTTCCTTTGCAATAATACTGCACCAAAACCTTGTGCACTTGCATCTGTATGTAATTCTATTTCATCCTTATAATAATATAAACCTAACACTGGAGCTTCCACTAACTTTTTCTTAAGTGTCTCAAAGCATTCTAACTCTTTTTCCTCAAACGTAAATTCTTTGTCTTTCTTCAATAAGTCATATAAAGGTTTTGCAATAGTTGAAAAACCCTGAATGAATCTTCTGAAATATGAACACAATCCCAAAAGCTTCTGACACCATGCACCTTATCTGGTACTGGAAAATCCCTAATTGCTTCTATTCCCTTGTCATTGGCCTGTATTCCCTTACTTGTTATTACAAATCCTAAATATTGTACACTCGATTGCAGAAACTCACATTTGTCCATTCTTAGCTCTAATTTGTTCCTCGTTAATCTGTCAAAAACTTCTCTAAGTACTTGCATATGTTCCTTTATTTCTTTGCTAGCTATCATTATATCATCCATATATATAATAACTTTATCCTGCCTTATCATATCCTCGAAAATTCTATTAATAAATCTCTGAAAAACCGCCGGTGCATTTTTCAGCCCCATTGGCATCCTTAAAAATTCAAACTGTCCTAAAGGTGTCATAAACGAAGTGTATTTAATTGATTCCTTATTAACAAAAACATGAAAGTAGCCATGTTTAAGATCTAACTTCGAGAATATCGTTTTATTCACTAACTTATCCAATAAATCATCAATCAACGGTAGAGGATAATTATCTTTAACCATCGTTTTATTGAGTTTTCTGTAATCAACACATAACCTTAGATCTCCTGTTTTCTTTTTTACTAACACTATTGGGGATGCATACTCTGATTCACTCGGTTTAATGATTCCGTTTTCTAAATACTCATCTAAAATAATCTGCAACTTTTCTTTTTCGGTATATGCTAATCTTCTCGGCGAACAACTAAACGGTTTCGAGTCCTCTAATCTTAGTTGCATCTCACACCGAATCTCCGGTTCTTTCGGTCTTACTTTATTAACATAAAAATTTTCTACCAACTCAGTAAATTGACATCTCACATTATGATCTATCTGGTCACCTATTTTGTAATCAATTGAGTCATCTATTACATTAATTTCAAACAATTCCCTCTCAACTGTGCTTATTTCAAAATTTGCAGCATTTCCTAACCTTTTCCTAATCTTGTCACTAATCATTTGCTTTTCACTACTATCCTGACTAACACTATCGCTAACTGTTTTATTATTACTGTACATATTTGCTTCTTCTAATATTTTATCGGCTTTATTATTATTTTGACTTTCAATTTTATCCACTGTAATCATTTTCAAGGTGTCTAAATTCAAATTTAAATTGCATGCGTCCATAAAATCTCTTCCCAAAACTACGTCATAACTCATAGACTCGTTTGCCACAATTATTAAATTAAAGTGTATTTTATCAAAATTTTTCATAACGTAACACAATACTTTTCCATATGTTTTTAAGGAACTATTATTTAATCCATGAAATGAACTTAAAACTGGTAATTCAATAACATCTTTTGGTACTTTACTAATTTTAATGAACGAAATTGGGCTTCCCGTGTCTATGAGGCATGCTGTAATAAATTTTGTCTTAGAATAGTTCATAAAGTTAATTTCAAAATATCTTACATAATTGTTGCCCTCTCCATTCTTGTTTTTCGGGCACGTTGCTACAAAGTGCCCCATCTCACCACAGGCATAACACGATCCTTTTTCGCGCTTTGGCTTCCTGCACTCCTTGGCCCAGTGTCCTTTCGAGTTGCAATTGAAACAGCGCGAGAGTGTGCTGCTATTCTTTTCCACCGACGCCGCCTTCTTATCTGCTTCGTATACTTTCGGTAGCTTCACTTCTGCAAATGCTCGCTTTATGTGCCGAACATCTGTAAAGCATTGAATACGAGCTTGATTACGTAGCATTTGATTTGGAATGCCTTCAATGATGAGCCCCAACAATTCTTCCTCGTCCATTTTTATGCCATATGCAAGCATCTCCTTATCGTCTGCATAAGTAACAAAGCTTTCGCCCGCCGTCCATTTTCGATCCTCAAATTTTCGCCTTGCCTCTAATTTTGACTTCTTCTCACCAAACATCGATATCAGCTCAGCCACCAACTGCTCCGTTGGTAGCAATACACGCGCCGGATCTGCATGCAACCACATGCATGCTTTGCCTTTTATCTTGCTGACAATCAACATCTTCATAAACGGTTCATTTATTCCATAAATGCTGGCTATATTCATGACTTGTGTGATCCATTTGCGTGCACATGTATCTCCCGAAAATTCGTTTAATACATCGGTTGCCATACGCAATAATAAGTCCATATTTTGCTCAGCTTGTCCCACTGTATTTCGTTTTCCCTCGCCGCCTTTTTTTATTGACAGCTTTGGCAACATTGTTGCCAGCGCCGCTAATTTCATCATGCCTTCCAGTTTCGTCGTTTCTATTGCCGACTGCAATGCCTCGCCCCTCTCTGTCGCTGCCTTGGTTGTCCAGCTCGTCACCGTCTTTGTTGCCTTCCTCGCCGCCGTCTTTGTCGCCATCCTCGTCGCCGTCTTTGTCGCCATCCTCGTCGCCGTCGTTGTTGTTGCGCACGCCGCTTCTGCCGATATTCTCGCCGTTACTTTTCTTGTTGCGCACGCCGCTTCTGCCGTTACTTTTGTTGTTGCGCTCGGTACTGTTCTCATCGCCGTCTTCGTTGCTCTCTCCAGCTTCGCTGCCACTCTCGTTGTCTTTGTGTTCTCCGTCTTGTCCGTTATTCGCTTTGCCTTCTTGGAAACTATTACCGTTGCCTTCGTTGAAATTATCGCCATCGTCGTTTGAAAATAATATCAAATGATTTTGCTTCTCGTTTGTTAATTTATTTAAACGCAAAATTAATTCTCTCTTTGTTCCTGTGGTTGGCTCCTTTAACACGTTCAACCACCGTTTTAATTGCGCAGTTGATGCACTGTTTATATTCATTTTTAAATGTTTGTCTTTTTGATTTTATTTTTTATTTTAATTTGGTCGTGATCGGCCCACTTCTGATATTGTAGGGGTATAATCAATATCCCCTCCTTTTAGAAAAACACAAATGCACAACTTAGTCTTCCTTCTTTTTATTCAACTTGATGTTGGAAGCGCAAGCCTTTAACTAACTCTCTCTCCGTTTTCGATCTGCCTCTTCGCATGTTGCTAGAGAGCCGATGTTGCGAAACAGACAGAACGACAACTTAAGCATAATGTTTATATACAGTGTTGATACAACAAACTTAAATACAATGTTGATATAACATACTTATGTATATACAATGTGTGTGCATACTATCTACATACCCTAGCCTACTACAATATATATACATATATATATGTATTTATATACATATGTACATATGTGTATATATATGTATGTATACTTAAGCAGATTCCTACAATCAGCTCCGTTTCTTTATCTTGTGTACTGTCTGGAAAAATCTTGTGCTCTATAACTGTGCACAGATTTAACCACTCCATGACAGGGCACAGGGTATTCAAATGTGCCGGCCATGAGCGAGACAGATAGACATGTGGAGTGTATGGCATCGGCGTGTGAGCGAGATAGACAGCTAGACACACGCCCAGGCGCGCCAGACTGCACGCGATACACATGCGAGGTAAGGTAAGCTGAGGCAAGGCAAGGCGAGGCGAGGGGCAGCGAGGCGACTCACAGTCCCGGCGCCATGTTTGTCGTGTGTCGTGTGGGTGACTGAGGTCCACTTCCTGGCAATCGCATGCAGGACTCGACGAGAAAGAAACATGCAATTTATTTTAACCTAAATTTTTGTTTTGCAATTACTGAAAATGCAACGTGCATGCGGCTCCGACTACGACTACGACTACTACACTGATCCAATAATAGCTACACCCTGTGCGCACCCACGCACCACTCGATATGCCATATATCATCGTATAGTTGAGTATGCCACATATCCATATATTATAGTTTATTTTCATATGCCCATGCAGTATTAACTGTATCTATTTATGGCCGTCTGCTGTCTGCCCTGCCCGTGCCCGTCCAGGCCCACTTAATGAGTTTAAAAAGTAATAACAATATTGTGTGTGCTCATAATTTAACAATAAAATGCGTGGCTATTTGTTGCCTCTTAATACGATTGGCATTACGCGGCTTCGCATTAGCGATGCACGTGCAGCGATTTTAATCGAGTCTCAATTAACTCATCGACGAGGCTCCATTACAAAGTCGGAATACTATATAATATATAGTACAGCTGGTAGGTATAATTGGATAATAAGTTATGGCTTGAAGTTCAAGGAAATTGTTTTGCAGCAAGTTGAAGTAGAAGAAGAGAAATTAATGATTAATTCCAATTTAAAACTGTATTAAAAACGGTTTGGCGCCCAATGTGGGGCAGCTGGTAGATATAATTGAATAACAAGCTATGCCTTGAAGTTCAAGGAAATAGTTTTCTATGAAGAAGAAGAATTAATGGTTAGTTTTACTTGAAAAGAATATGAAAAAAGGGCGGGCGCCCAACGTGGGACAGCTAGTAGGTATGATTGGATAACAAGGTAGGCTTTAAAGGTCAAGGAAAAAGATTTCTATGAAGAACAAGCAGAAACAATTGGTTATGGCGCCCAACGTGGGCAGTTAAAGTTGCAGTTATTTATGAGATTTATGATAATAATATTTATGCTGTTGATTAAATGACATTTATAATACTTAGAAGTTTTAATAATATCATCCTATTATAAACTTTAATGAAATTATTCTTGTTGATTAGAAATTTATTAGAAAACTTCTCGAAAACTGTTCAGTACAGTCACAGTTAGTTGGCTTGCATAATAGTAGGCAGAACTTATGAAAGCCTCATTAATATTTTAAGTCGTTGCTTTTTAATTATCAGCTGCAGGAACTTTGTAAGCGCTTTTCGCCACGTGCACAGCTTAATGCACAGCAGGTGGGCAGGTGCGGAGAGGGGGAGGTGAGTGGTTAGATGGTTAGATGGTAGACATACTAGTGGGGACTAGGGGGAGAATTGCGGTAAGCTACTCTGTAAGATTCGTTGGCTAAGCGGATTTGAGTGCAACGCGTGAAAATGCTGCAATTTGGGTTAAAAACCATTTTGGCTAAGAAAGCAACAACACCAAGAACAGCAACAACAACAACAGCAACAGCAACGATGAGAGAGCGGCGACAGACAACGCGGCACAAGAAGACGAAGCACAAGAAGATGGAGAAGGAAAAGGAAAAGCACAAAGTGAAAGTGACTAAGATGTTTGTTTGTGCAACTTGTGTTGTTGTTGTTGTTGCCGCTGCTTCTGCTGTTGCTGACGTGCGCGAAACGTTGACAAAAACGACAATTGAAGCCAGCGGCAACAGCGACGTCGGCAGGGGCAGCAGTAATGGTAACGCCAACGTAATGCTAACGGTAACGGTAAAAAACTCTAACGTGCAACAAAATGCTGAAAGGCAGAAGAGCTGAAGAAGACGCCGACAAGCAGAAGGAGGAGACAGAGAGAGAGGGAGGGGAGAACAAAATACATAATGACGACGCTGAGCATGACGTAGGCGAAAAGCAAAGCGAAAATAAACAGTGAACGGGGGCGTGGCCAGTGCGGGGGCGTGCAACACGCAAGCAATGGAGGCGCAAGTGAAAAAGGGTTGTGAGAAAAGTTTGCGTAAATCAGTTCAAGTAAAGTGGAAAGAGAAAGAGATAAAGTGAGAGAGAGAGAGAGAGAGAGAGCAAAAAAGGGAGAGAAAGCTGAAGAGAGAGTGTGGGGCAAGAGGGACTGAGATAAACAGAGAGATATATTCAAAGTAGAGACGCAGGAAAATGCAAGAAAAGCAGAAAATTGTGAACTGTCGAATTAGTTAAGCAGGAACAAAAGTGAGCAATCGAAAAAGCAGAAAACGAGTCAAGAATTAAAGAATTTGTTTAATAGAAAATAACCTAAAGAAGGAAAGGGAAATGAAGAACTGAAAGTTTAAGACATTGACAAACAACGAAGCTGCTGCTTATTTAATTCAAATTTTCAACAAGTCAAGGAATGAGAATGAGGAATATAATGCAGGAAATGAGTTCGAAAGCCAGGAAGAAGAGGGAATAAACCCCCTACCCCAGTTCCTTCTCCACTTGCAATCATCTTCATCATGTTGCCCCGTTCATCCTAAGTCTGTTTTCCTGTAGGCAACTCTTTAAGCGACCCACTCACTCAGTGAATGAATCATACACGGTCAGGTGAGTGTGCACGTGAGTGTGCGTGTGTTTGTTTTGGAGACATAGGGACGGGCAAGAAGAAGAAGAGGAACGAGAAGAAGAAACCATTAATAAAATCAGTTCAGCGTAGTACATAAATAAGAAGTGCAAACGACCGAGGACTTTCATCAAAGGCTTAGCCCCATCAAGATGAGGCAAGCGCAGAAGAGGGTTCAACTTTTCTTTAATCGATTCAAAAATAAATGTTTATGGCGCCATGTGAAATTGCCCAAAGCTCACTCACGCACACACACACATACATACACACACACACACACACAGATCCAGTTACACATACGTGTACACACACACGCACAATTACTCAAAATCAGTAAGCGGCTTAAGGTTTCCCGACCTCTTTCACTCTTTCTCCACCTACTCGCACTTGTAGTCCCTCCCTTTATATCTTTCCCCTCTTGTTCTGCGGCCCTTTTCGTCCCGCTTGCAATCACCTAAATTCTGCAAAAAAGGCTTAAGCCCGATTGGGCAAGCAGGCGGCGCAAATACTTGTGACACTGGCAGAGGCAGAATTGAAACGCGATGCCTCGCCAGATTTCTGTGATTCGCTTCAGCTTCAATTTCAGTTTAGGTCGCTTTGGGACATTTCGGGGTTTTTTCAATTGGATACGCACTTAGGTGCCTGGGCATACCCTAAAGACTCTCTCTCTCTCTCTCCCTCCATAGAGAGAAGCTGTACCACTTTGCAGGGTATCAGCTAAACAATCTTTATACAGTTCTGCATGGAGTTTATATTTAAACTGTGTATATCACAGGCATGTCTATTGATTATTCTTTACAGGGTATTCTTTGGCTGAATAAATGACAATATGCATAGTGTATGTATTACAAGGTGTGTTCAAAAAGTATCGTATTTTGAGGCCCTATGCTCCACTAGGAGTTAAAGGAAAAAAAAAAAAAAAAAAAGGTATCGCCAAATTTTAATTTTCGCGGGTTACGTACTCGTATATGTATATTTGAGTCTGGGAACTGTCTCCCTCTCTCTGAGGAAACATGTAGCACCTCTTCACTGTATACTGCATCACATATGCGTCGTTTACTTTACAGGGTATTCGTTCTTACGCTACTTTTATTGCCATATAATTTAGCAAGTGCCTTGCTGTCAGTCCGTCGCTCTTGCTGTCTCTGTCTTTAAGTCGCTGTGCGTGTCTGCCATACGATAAAGTGTTATAGCTGAGCATTACTATACCTATACACACATACACACACACATGGTGGCACCCCCCAGCATGTCGCCAGAACTGCGAGTACACTAAGCACTTCTCATCTTCGTCGTCGTCGTCGTCGTCGTCGTCGTCGTTGTGCAACTTTTCATTGGCTTAATGCATATTTAAAATTTTGGGATACATTCAGCATTTCATAATGTCGTTTTTAAGCTCGAAGCATTTGAGTTGATAGCGCTCAAACTTTTAGCACACAAACCTAGCTAAGCCAAGGGCGAAGGGGGAAGAATGAAAGGCTGAAGAGGGGGGAGGGGCCTGTTTTGTCAGTCCATTATCAGTGGGGTTGCAGCTGTAGCTAAACGAAAGCGCATGCAATCCATAAAGTTTTCCGCTTGCCTGCCATGCAGTGCAGTGCAGTGTAGTGCAGTGTAGTGCAGTGCAGTGCAGTGTAGTGCAGTTTAGTGTAGTGCAGTGCAGTGTGGTGCAGTGCAGTGTGGTGCAGTGTATCATGACATTGTTGTTGCTGTTGCAGTGGCATAAACCTTTATGCACGGCGAAGCAGAGCAGTCGACTAATGTATTTTGCAGTCCCTTTTCCGCACACTCCCTCCAAACAGAGAGACATGTGAAGCACACGTTCGTATATATGTATGTGTGTACATGTGTGTGTGTGTGTGTTTGTGTGCAGTGTGTTCATACTTCATGGCAGTTTTAATTCGGTTTCATTGCTGTCGTTCAATCATTGCGATGCGATTCCAGTCACGTTTCGGCGCGTTTGTTGTGTGTTTTAGGCCAATTGTTGTCTGCCAAATGCTGCCATTGCCTTTCCCTTTGTTCCTTCTCTCCCACTCTCTTTTTCCCTTTCTCTCTTCTGTTTTTTTTGCTGAAGTTTACAGCCCAAAAGACACGCCCAGTGCCCACTGCCGCCCCATCCGCGCCCATTTCCCAATACTTTAAATGACGCCTTCCATTTCGATTGTTTGCCCTTGTTGCTGCTGTTGTTCTTGTTGTTGTTGTTGTTGTTGTTGCTCTGCCCCAGTTTGCCCATTTTGAGCAGCAGCAAAAACGTTTTGAATTAACATTTTTGTTTTGTTTCGTTGCGAAAAGCGCCCATCAACTTTTGTGTAACTCTTTAAAGAGCTTACAACTTTAAGGGGGTTGCAAACTAACTGTAGTTTTATCTTTGTTTGTAAAGCTAGTTTTGGAATATTTTGAATACTCTGTACAGTTAACTGGAAGAGGGTATGCTACATGTGCAGCAGTTCATTAGGAACTGCATCTTTTGATACCTATAGATCTCTGTTCTTATACGAGCTACAGACATGAAATTTGGAGTGAGGTTTATGGAATGTTTTAATTATATGAATATTGTTTCAAAGAGCTGAAGAAGGTTATAGAAGATTATATATATTGTACTTAAGATCATACATAGTAGATCATAAGTATGTATATTCCTTAGCACCTTTTGAATCCCTAGAGATCTCAGCTATTTTACAAGTTAGAGATATAAAATTTGACATGATGCTAATGGAATATCAGAAGCACATGAATATCGCTTCAAATATAGATTGCCATGGCTAATTGAGCAGGGAATAAGCAGGGAATGTCTTATCTCTATCTTTATACAGATTTGATTCTGATCACGTTCTGGCATCTGCTTTAAGCTTGCCACAAAACGCGCTAAGTAAGAAATAATTCAGCTTGTTTGCTTTATGAGCCAGTTTAAAGTGCAGTCTATGGAATGCACTTGGCGAAACGGAGAATGCCGCAGCGAGCAGCAAGATGCGGTTGCAGCCATAGCCGCAGAAGGAATGGCAGAAGTGGCAGGAGGAGAAGGAGGGGGAGGGGAAGGCGGTGCTTGAGCAGGAACAGGAGAAGGAGCTCAAGTTGCAGTCATCGCGATGGCCAATTAACTAAAGTGAAAGCTGGTGGGTAAAACCCGCGAAGGGACGACAACCACAGCGGGAGAGAGACGAAGGAGGAGGCGAAGGCGAAGGCGGAAGAGGCAAGCGCTGAGAGAGAGCTGAGGGAAAACATGAAACTATAAGTCAAAGTTAATGAAATGTTGGACGAGGCGACGTCCTCAATTGGTATAAATTGCATGCTGCAACAATCAAGTGGTTGGCCACTAAAAAATGCAAACCGCCAACGAGTTGGCCAAGTTAAGACTGAGAAAGAGAAAGGGAGACACAGAGAGAGAGAGATGGAGAGAGAGGGAGCACTAAGCAACGGAATGAACAGAGACGGAATTGAGTCGAGTTGGGTCGAGCTAAGGCAAGGCGGGGCGTGGGTAGGGGAGGGGAGGGAAGGGAAGTGGAGTCGACACATCAGCCAGAAAGCCACTTTATTCTATTTCCGTTTCCGGCTGTTGTCGCCAGGCGTTGACTTAGCAGTTGTTGTAGTTATGCGTTGTTGTTGCTGCTGCTGCTGCTGCTGCTGTTGTCAAGCTGCCGAGTATGTAATGTGTTTCCGCTTGCCACAAAATGTGGCAAGGCAGGGCAAGGCGTAGGCGTAGGCGTCAGCTTTGGCCGTCGGCGTCGTCGTCGCTTGCTGCGTGCGTGCCAAAGCAATGCAAAGCGACAATGAAGCCAAGTAAGTAAAATAAACTGCACGAAATGGAAACAAACGCAAGGAAGGAAACAAAGACCACAGAGACCAGAACAAACCGGCACAGAATGGGGTGCAAGGAGTGCAAGGGGTGCAAGGGGGAAGGGGTAAAAGCCAAGCAACAAAATGACACTCGAAATGTCAACGTCACCATCAACAACGGGGCGTATACACAACAACAGCAGCAACAAAAACAAGCCAAGCTCTCCAAGAGTCAGCAGCTCCAAAACTTTAACTCAAATTGCGAGATACTCACGCACTGCCAGGCACGCACTGCCATACCCTGTAGCCATGAGAGAAAGAGAGAGAGGGAGAGGGAGAGTAGTACAAACTACTGGGGGAATACAGATGCGACTGTTAATCGGGACTGGGCAGGACTATCGAGCAGATTATGTGCAAATGTGCTGGCGAATGCGAGTTGGCAAACTTAAGATCTGCGAACAGGGTGTCTTTGGGCAAAGCACGCGCAATTAGGGCTACAGAGAGAGAGAGAGACAGAGAGAGACAGAGAGAGGGAGAGAGAAAGGGAGAGAGCTCTACTGCCTGTAATATGTTTGCTGTGGCAGGGAGAAAGGGCGAAATAAGTTTACGAAAGGCGGCGCCAAGATATATGGGCATTGTTACACGCGCTGCATAACTAAGGAGCACAGACGGAGGCCAAGTGGGCGACTCAAGTGCGTCCAAGAGGCCAACTCGGATTTGAAGCAGGAGTTAGCAACTGTGGCAAACTGAAGCTGAAACTGAAACTGAAGCTGAGCGCTGTGGTTGCCCAACAGGATGGCAAAGATTTATGCAAGCGCCCTTTGCCAGAAAAGACAAATTCAACAACAAAGTGCGCATCGCACATCGAGGCCAATCGAAGTGCTGCCAAATCCCATGAAATATAACGCTGCAAATGAGATAAAAGAGAAAAGTCTCGACCAAGTGTTGCCCCATGCAGCAACAAGTAACTCGCCAGCTCGGGTTGCCGATAAAACTCCTGCAATTTTAGTAATAAGATTTACAAGTTCCTCCTCCATGCATTCCATGCATTCCCCATCTCCAATATATTGTATACTCGTGTCTGCTCTGGCTTGCATGGGCGTGTGCTCTAATTCCCGTCGTCTGATTGGATTCCCTGCAAGCAGTTTTAAGCTGCATCGCAAGCGATTGCCAAGGGAGGTAACAGCAACTCACTTCACATATTCACTCCATATCTACTTGCTGACTTTAAAATTGTAGACTGGCCAGAAGTGTTGCACAGCTCTCAAGATTTGTTGCCTACTGACTATGCCCCGATTTCAACTTCATTTTCATTTCAATTTTAACTCGATTTCATTTCAATTTCATTTCGAATTCGTTTGATTTCGTTTCGATTTCGCCTCGATTATATTTAGATTGTATTAAGATGTCCCTTCGATTTTATTTCGATTATATTAACTTTGCATTTCGATTTAATCTCGATTTCATATCGATTGTACTTTGATTTCATCTCGATTACATTTCAATTGTATTCAGATTGTATTGAGATTTAATTATTATTTCCCTTCGATTTTATTTCGATTATATTTAGATTTCAACACTAGAACTTTGATTTAATCTCAACTATATTAAGATTTCATCTCGATTTCATTTCAACTTCATCTCGATTTCATTTTGATTTCACTTTAATTACGCCTTGATTAAATTTCGATTGTATTAAGAAATCTCTTCGATTTTATATCGATTAAATTAACTTTTTATGTCAATTTCATTTCGTTTCCATCTAGATTCCTTCCTTTTTTTATTTAAATATATTTTGTTTTAATTTATCCTCAATTATAATTCGATTGCATCGCGATTGTATTTCATTCTGATCGATTTAATGCCGACTATATATAAATTTCATCTCGATTTGTATCGACTTTCATTTGGTTTTTATATTGATTTTATAATCTTTTTTATTTGATTGCATCTTATTTTTTTCTCAATTATATTTCGACTCTTAACTCTTGTTTTAGGTTATGTCAGTGGCTTCTCGTCTGGCTTAATCTTCTTAAGACAAAATGTTGTTATTCTGCTTTAGTTAGAGACAGTTGCCAAATGAAAGAGTCTTCAGTTGCGAGCAATTTGTGCAGTTAAAGGCAATTTGAGTACTTCGGACTCCCTTGTAATTTACGGCTGGCAATCTGATAACTCTAGTGGATTGTTAATGCTGCAATTGGGCATTCAACTCTGTTGCAAGTTGCTGCTGCTGCATCACGTGGCATGGCATCCCAACCCGTCTCTCAACTCCAACTGTCCTCATAAATGATGAGACAATGCTGGCTAAATTGTTCTACAACATTCTGCTAACTGCTAAAACGAGCCGTTGCATACTTTATGAGCTGGGATTAGGGTCATTAAGGCACCACGTACACACACACATACACACATACATATGCACACACATATATAGCAGCAACAGTTGGCGCTATCTGCTATGTGGAGCCCTCTCTCTCTCTTCCTGCCTTCTTGCTTGTCGCCCACTTGCTTTCCCTACGACTCTCTCGCCCTCTCTCTCTCTCTCTCTCTCTTGGAGGAGGCTGGTGTTCAGTGACATGCGGTAGACCACAAAACGTTTAGCACTAGTCCAACAACAACAACAACAACAACTACAGAGGGGGGTGGGGTCAGCTCAAATATGGCGAGTCAAGTGGCTGGTCACCTTAATAGAATGGAGGAGAATGGAGCTCACTGTGTACCTTCCGGACGGAACTGTACCTGTGCCGTAATGTATCCTGCACAGGATGAGTCATAGACGAGGCGTATTGGCTTTTAGTTTGCTTTGGTTTTATTTTGTTTTAGCAAATTGTTGGGACTTTTATTTTTAGATTGCGATGGCACATAAACATCCCGACAATGTGCCACATCTATTAAGTGGGCAGGGGTGGTTGCGCTGCGGCAGGGGGAGGGTTGAGTCGTCAGCAACCCCCGAAATTAAGAAGACAACCTTAGCCGGCAGCAGGCAGCAAAGGCAGCAAGGCAGCGACAGCAGGCAGTTCATTGAACGGGCACGAGCCCGTGATGATGATGACAACGACGACGCCAGCTCCTTAAGTGTTTGGGAGGGTCGTCCCAAAACCTCTCTCTCTCTCGGGCTGTCGGGCGGGGGTTGTACTCGTATATGCTGAGCCGGGTCGGGCTCGGCAACAAATCGATTTCCATTGATTGATTGTGCGTCAGGGTCTTTGGCCTAGCGCCAAACCTTACGTAGCGACACGTCCGCTGCTGACTTTCTTCTTTCTTCAGCGCCTCCAAATGCTGCCAAATGCTCTGCTAATGTTAGACAAATTCTAGAGTGTCCCCCCTCCACCCCCGCTACTGCTGCGGAAAGGTCAAATATTGTGGTAAACAATGCACAATGCGTGACGCCGATAAATCAATATCGAACAGCACTAAAATGACAAGCTAACAAATTGACGCGGGTAGCCAAGGAGGAAGCAGGAGCTGCAAATTGAAATTGGTCCACCGAATTGAAAGCCAAAATATGTGCAAATATTCAACAAAAAAAGAGGGAGCAACAACAAGAACAACAACAACAGGTTTTTACATTCATTACGTAAATAAACAGAGAGGAATGAGGAAGAGGGAGAGCAGCATCAACAGCTTTGCTCTTCTCTTGCTCTCTTGCTCTCTTGGCATAACAATTTTCAGCTCATCTGTAATTCATTCTGAGCTGAATCTCAACTCTTCTTGGCTGAGCTGCTGCTTGGAATTATATACCAAGTGCTATCGTATATCATTCGTGCAGCATTTACTTTCGATTCCTCAACAAACATTTAATCATAAGTTCAACTATTGACTCTCGCTCGGCATTTAAGGAGTCGCCTCGATGATGATGTTATGGATTTCCAGCGACAACTTGTTTTCTTGAGAGATATTGGCAAAATTCCAAGTATATAAAATAAAAACAGAGAGAGAGCGAGAAAACTTCCCAACACAGTCAAAGACACGTTCCAGCAAATAAAATCAATGGAAATGTATGTACATATAGATACGTAATACGTATGTATGTGACTCAAATATAAAAAGGAATTTTCATTTTTACTTTCAGCCATCTTTTCAGTATGATATTAATACCCTGCGGCTGCTGGCCTAGTTGGGGTATGTCTGGTTTATAGCAGCTCTTGGAAACTCTAAATACTTTGAGGTTTTATATTGTTACAACTTACAGAGTATTTGACAGTCGTATATAAGCAGTGCATGACATCGTTTACTTGTATTTGTTGGTAGATTTATTTTTTTATTTATTTTTTATTTGCCATTCGAGTGCAGCATGCATTGAAATTCCCCCAGCGATCCACAGGCTGACAACGTGCCAGAGCGGGCCAGACGAGGGATGGGAAGAGTGTGCCTGTGTGTGTGTGAATTTGTGTGTGTGTGTGTAGAGAGAGAAATTGGAGACAGCAAGTGAATTTTCGTGTGCATAGTGCATGCTTAATTGAGTTGTCCTGTTGCCTGGTCTCCAAGCAATGTCCTGCATCACAAATGAGTGGACTGGTCACATGGGTGCGACTGCGATTCTGCTTATGTGTGTGTGTGTCTGTGTGTATGACAGTGTGTGTGTGTGTCTATCTTGGTGTCTGCTCATAGCTTTGTGCGATGTATCAAACCAGTTTATCGAAACACCCAAGCTCAAAGCCAACCATCGGCAGTTACATTCCGACTTAACCATTCTCCACACTCATCCCTTTCTTCTTTATCTTTCTCTTCCTCTTCCCTGTCCCCCTCCTCCTCTGCCAGCAATCGTCCTCGGTCCGTAAATCGTTCGCGTCGCTTCAGTTGATTTTCATGTCAGTGACAAAACACATTTTGTTTTCTGTGTATTCTGGTAAATATCCCAAAGGGGGGCGCTACGCCGGGGTTGCACGGGGTTTACACGGGGGTTGCTGCTGTGGGTAACAAGAAGCCAAAACTCCCGTCAATTGTTAGACGGGAGAGTTGTAGGCGGGGCTAGGCGTGAATCTATGTACGAGTACATGCACTCCTGACATGGCGAGCAGGTCGATCATTTCATTTGTTAGGCCTAAGCTGCGGCAGCTACAAATGTTTCCAGGCTCTGAATATGGTTTTATAACCTTGGTTAAGCTTAACATGTGCCAGCTACATATATTGTGTAGAGGGAAGAGAGCGAATTTCTATAGAAGGAAAATGAAGATTACCAGTAAATTCTTTAGCATGGTTTTTTTTTCCTGACATAATAAAGCAGCTGTTTAATTTTATTCAATATATATTATAATATACTTGCATTCACAGGCTCGTTATTAATCTTAGCTTTTTCCGTATTTTAGAAAATATTATATCGCTAGACAGATTGAGTGTCAGGTATTTATATTTGCTAAGAAAAGTCTTTAAAAGTTTAGTCACATCTATCTTACAAAATTAATATTTGTTGCATGTGTATACCCTTGTGAAAATGTATGTAACATGCAGAAGGAGGTGTGGCATACCCCACAAAGTAGATCGTATACATATATTCTTGCTTCGTGTTGGTCTGTTTGTGTGAACACGCAGATCTCAGCTATTCTTTAAGCTAGTGCCACCAAATTTGGCATGAAGATTCCTATATATTCTGCGCAGATTAATTGTATTTCAAATGTTGATTGCCACTCCCACCGCCTCTGCAAATCGATAATTTAAATTTTCATGTCGGTTTGTAAGCGACCTTGCAAAGATAAAACTTTCTGACTTCGACATATAAATAGCTGACTCTAACATCTTCATGTCCTCAAAATTTTAATCAGATCGGACAATAAACACAGTCACTTTGGTGCTTTCGAAGAGCGCGCTACAGCACTGGCTACGCATGCCTGCATATGTGTGTGTGAGTGAGACCGCAATAGCTGGCAGAATACTTTTTTCTTAGTGAATTTGTAATGTGTTCCCAAAACTGCATAAACGCTATCTTGCTGTCGGGCATACCCGACTGTAGTCGGTTCGTCTAGTTTGCACAAGTTTTGTCATAATGAAAGTTCTATATAATATATGTTAGTTACCATAGCAATCTACAGTGCACCTCTGTAGCTCAGTTCACTATGCAAGTCACACTCTTCACACACACACACATGCACACCTACCTATCTATTGCCCTGCCCCCATTGAGTTAAATACATCCAACTGAAGTTGTTTGTAATTTACAGTTGAAATCAGCTTAGTTTTCCTCTCGATTCCCTCGAGTTGCTGCTGCTTTATTTAAACTTTTCATAAACTTCCGTTAAAAAAGATGCACAAAAAAAAAGAAAAGAAGAAGAAGAGGAGAACACTTCTCCATGCTTGTCTAACTTTTGTTGCGGCAACAACAAACTGGAAAACTCTTTATGGTTCCGTTTGAAGGCAGCAAACATGAATGTGCTCAGGTGTTGCCACGTGGCCAACAGGTGTATTTCCACTCGCTGCCCGACTAAGTGAGTAGTTTTTATTAATTTCACAAATGAACACTCTCCCCCCCTGCCGCCCTGGCCCTACTTCTTTTACTTTTACTTCTAGTTTTGAGTTGCAATTCGCATGCGGCACCATCAACATCATCATCATTATCTGCAGACCAGGCCAGGACAAAGTTTAGCGAAGCCAAGCCACAAATACAACGATTCTCTGCGCTGATAATGCGACCAACAATGCGCCCAAGAACGAGTACTAATGGTCATCAAGGGCTAGGGGGGAGGGAGGAGCAAGATGAGCAAAAGTTTACACCATTTTGATTTTAATTTCCCAAATTGCATTGGGCGTCATTATTTATACCACTCACTGGCTGCTTTCAGCTTAAATTGGCTCCTCGATAACGATGACGATGACGGCGATGACGATGAAGATGGCGACAGGTGAAAGAGGAAAACTCGTTTATTAACACGATTGGGGGGCGTTGCGGCGTGCTGCCATCTAAACTACTTACAACACCTTGGCTGGAGGCCCTAAAGGAAAGCGAAAGAAAAAATGAAAGAAAACACCCTCCAGCTACAGCCACAGCCACAGCTCGGAGGTGTCTACATCTGCCCCCATTCCCCTTTCCATTCCCCCCTCCCCAGTTCATGTCGCTGTGGCGCTGCCTGTCGCTGTGTGTTCTCTAATCGATTTTTGATGAGATTTTTGTATTCAATTTTGGTTTTGATAGGCAACGAACGCATCAACTTTCATTGTACGATAAGGGGGAATACTCTCTGGCTCTCTCTCACTCTGCCAGTCACTATCTGTTGCGCTGTCTCTGTCTGTCTGGAACGTGGAAATAGCTGGCGATAATGGCGGCAAGCAAACGAGCAGGACAACGACGCCATTGACATAATTTTGCAAGGCTTTTGTTTGGCGCTGTTTGCTTCGTTGGCTTGCTGGAAGGAGGGAGAGAATGAAATGACGTTCCTCCCTCTTGTTTAGAGTGGGGGGGGGAGGTGCTGGGTCGCGAGTGAGGCAGCACATCCGATAAAGTAAACTGTTTTCGTTTCGATGGCATTTTTGTTTGGCTTTCATTTCCTTGAGCAAGTTGATTCACGTAGTCCTCCTCCTCCTGCTCATAACTGGACGCGCAGCAGTCTTGCAGCAGCAAGCTTTTGTGTGTGTACCAAAGCTGATTGCATTGCCAAGGCAGGTGCCCTCGAGTGATGTGTGGAGTGTGCAGCACCTTCATTCGAATGAGAGATGATTAAACATTCCTTGCAGTTCAATGAATCCATTTCAGTTTAGCTTTGCTTTCTCTCTCTCTCTTAACCTCTCCATCTCTTTCCTTTTCTACCTTCTTCTTCTGCTTGCCCTCTTTCTATGCCATTTGCAAGCTATACATTTCGCCTCATTAGTCCTTGCAACTCTTTGGAGTGTCAAGTTTCAGTTGGACTTGCATTCTTGTCCAGCTGCCGCCTTTGCCGGATTGAGCTGCTGATCCTGTGCATGCAGGATGTGCCTGCCGCGGGCACACTGACAAACACACACACACACAGACACACACACACACAGAGAGACACACATGTAGAGAGGGTGAGAAATCAGAGCTACTGCATGTGGCGCACCTGTCGCAGCTGGCAACCCTCATCCATAGTGAAATTGGCAATTTCGTTTTCATTCAACGCTGACGAAATGCATTTCCTGCAATGAGAGGCGACAGCGGAAAGCCGGCGAAGGCAGCGAAGGAAGTGAACATGCCTGACACAGAAATGAAGTGGACCATGCCAGGGCAGGACTCGGCCCGACTCGACGATAGCACGTCTCCTGCTCTGGTTTCAGATGTCAAGCCATGGGGGGAGCCTCTTTCCTTCCTCCCTCCTGCCTGCTGCCTGGCGGCTACTGTATCCTGGTCCAGCTGCAAACTGTCAAACGCTGTTGCAACTACAGCCGGAAGTGCGGCACGGTCAAGCCAACCCCCTTTCCCGCCTTCCCCCACATCTGCAGTAAGTATTACCCATACATATAAATTGACGCCGGCTTTAAGCAGCGCCAGGTGCAGCTACCCGAGCAGCTTAACCTGCGGACTCGACTCGCACAAGATGAGCAACATATGCAACAAGGCTCAGTATTGGGTATAAAGCTGCTCTTGCTTCCTCTCCCTCCCGCTCTCCTCCTCCATGTCCTGCCTCCATCTGCCTCTCTCTGTGCCTCATCACGAAAGAAAGGAGATATCTTCACAGGGACAAGAGCAGCTTGTGGGTCATAGCTTAATGGCATATGGACAAGCAAACTATTACCGTTACCGTTACCGTTACAGTTACCGTTACAGTTACACTAACAGTTACCGTTAGAGTAACGGTAACTAATACCCCCAGGAAGTCTAGGCAGATTAAGACGTCCCATTCCCTCTTGACTTGCATGCAACTTGTAGTGGCAACGCTTTTAATTTGCCACATCTGTCTGGCTGGCAACTTGTAATTGGCGGCTACTTTGCAGGCCAGCAGACCTAAGCCACAGATGGGGATTACGGCAAGGAGCTTAAAGATGAATTCTCACATAGTTTGTCAAGAAAGAGTTAAGAATTCAACGGGGAAACCTCAAAGAGGAATTGCCTTGACGAAGGAGGGAGTAAAGCTGATCTACAGTTGGAGATATAGATGAGTAGATTTAAATAGAATTCTCTCATGTATTCTCTCCCGCTACACATAAGGATGGTAGGGTATTATATGTGCTATGTGCCTTTGTATCTCTGACTCTACAAAGTCTATATATGGTACTCTTAATCATCATCAACAGTCGAGTCGATATAGCCTAGTCCGTCTTTCTATACGTATACAACTCTAAATCTCAGAGACTATAAGACTTAGGACCACCAAGTTTGTTTAAGATTTTAGCCACGCCTCCTGCAGCCCCCGTAAATCAATAAAAACCAAATTCCAAGCATAATTTTAATGCAAGACAATTAATGTTTGGTAACTACAATAACAATTAACACGCAAATAATTTCAGAAAGTTTGGTTGCAATCCGATAATTAAAATAGAAGTTAGGGAAGAAATATAATACTTTTTTTTTTTTTTTTATTATAATTATTAAGCGAAGAATCCGTACATCATAATATTGTATCTTAACATCACAGGGTGGAGAAATATTCTTAAGAATTACCAAACACTATATCAAAATAAGTGAAGTTGGAACAAAAGCGAAATGTTTTTACTGTTGTCCAATTGTCTTGGCAAAGCCAGGGAACAAATACTGTAATTAGGATTTCCAAGCCGCTCCCTGCAAAGTATGCAACACCAACTACGCTTACTAAGTCAGCTGTGTAGCGGATATATGACGGTCTAGCACATACGACTGTAGCTTTCTTGCAGTAGTTTTATTTTAGGATTTACCTCAACTTGAATATGAAAGAAAGAATTGCCAAAAAAGAATCATAAATTTCTGCTCCAATTACGAAGAGCTCAAGGCTCTATATCGATTTGGCAATTCTTTTAAATTGTAAATGATTCTCTTGCAGAATCTTTGTTTCTCCACCATTGAACAAACCTTATCAGGCTGCTCGGCATGAACTGAAGACGTTTATTATGGCTTTTGTTCTAAAATGAAATTCAAATGAGTCAAGCCGGAAATCTAAAAGTCTTTGGATTTCCTGCATATTTCTGGTGAAATTGCAATCTGCAATCGGATTGCAAAGTATCTCGGGCTGTGTGGGGTCAGTCTGCAGTGACCCCGACGAGGCAAGCAAAAAGTAACGGGTTGCAAAGTGGGCAAATGGGGCAGAGCCATCTACGGCTGTGGCATATGCCGAGAGGTTTGTTATCTGCAGCAAACATAAAGCTAAACACAATACAAAAACTCAACTGAATTGGCCAAGTCGAAGCACGCCCCGCCCCCCGCACATGGCCCCCAATTCATCTTGTGCCGCCCACTTGCACTTAAAAGTTGCCAAATTTTGTTGCACACACACACACACACACAAGGTACACACACACACATACTCAGTTTGCAAATGGAAATGCAAATGCAAATTTGGAATTTGAATTCAAATACAAAATCAAATCGAAATCCAAAGTCGGTAAAGTATACAATGATCACATTTTGCCAGTCTGCCCCCTTATTTTTTTTATTTCGTTGCCTTTTGCCTTGTTGTGCAACAGCTTCTTCTTCTACTTTTCTTTCTTCTTCTTGCAGTTTGCTACATTTGTGTTCCATCTTGTTTCTCTCACCGTTACGCCTGGATTGTCGTTTTAGCTGCAACTTTTGCATTAGTCGTTTCTCTCAGAGTTGCACTTACTTACGGCAAACTTTGGTATACCCTGTAGGGTGTTTTCAGAAGGGGGTTTAGATAACTATACGTGAAGAGTGACAAGGTAAATACACTGAGCGAAGGAAGTTCTTAACTGAGTTCGATGTGGAAATGAATAAAACAAGTTTATTGTTGCATATTATACAACTATATAGATAGATATATATATAAAGTCAACTATTGTGTACCCCTTAAAGTCTTATTTAATTACAGGGTATTCAAGGTGCTTCTACTTACCAAAAGTACTCGAATTACAACATGAAACAAATCGATGGCGTAGACACCTGCAAATAGAGACGACAGAGACAGAGAAGGATGTGAGACAATTAGTTCAGTTTTTGACAGTCTGCTTGCAGGAGTTCATTAGCTACTGCAGACCCCCCCTTTCCCTGCCCCACCCCCCATATATCTTCAACCATTCCTCTGACCTGGCGTTTTTTTATTAATGATGCAACTGTCAAAGTTGGCAAAACCACCTGCCATAGGTTTCCTCAGCTAATTAATTATACCTCCAGCTAAAGTTGCCACCCCTCTCACAGCTTCTCTCTATTTGCCCCTTGCTGTTTCTTTCTTCTCTCGCCTGCTCGGCTTTCATCAGCTTTACTTTAAATGGAATTGAAATTGCTAAGGACATCTGCATCGACCACGTCCAAGATGGAATGACAACACACATCACGTAGAATATTGCAATGCAGTCAACATAATGCAGAGAGACTTAAACGATACCCTGTGAAAGTCGTAAGTCAAAGCAAGGACAGTGACAGACAGACAGGCAGGCAGAGAGACAGACAGGCAGACAGACAGACAGGCAGGCAGACAGACAGACAGACAGACAGACAGATAGACAGACACAGTGAAATCGAAGAGTAAGCTAAGTTTTTGTTTTTGATTTTGGCTTGTATCTGATTACATCTAGAACAACTTGTGTGTGCCTGCTCACCTACCCCTCACCTCGCCCTTTCTCCTGCCCCCTTCCCCAGCCCTGTAGAGCATCTGAGCCGAATTCGTTTAAGGGAAAGAAAACAATTAAAAGAATTTATTGCTTGAGTTTAATGAATTTTCAGCTTGTTTGCATGCCACGCCACACACTCTGCCACTTGCTATCTCCCTCGCACACAGCAGGACAGCAGGGAGCACCCCTTCCTCCCTCACCTCTTTGAAGGTTGCTTCGTCCCGTGACGAGCTTCAATTTCCGACGCAGCAATTTCAGTTGGCAATTTTGATGAGCGAAAGAAAAATGAAGCGCCACAGGTGTAAAATGTGTATAAATCTTTCGCTTAAGTTGTGCGTGTGTATGCTGTGTGTGTGTGTGTGTGTGTGTGATGAGTGAAAATAACAGTTATTGTTACAATGTTTAATGAAGTTTTTCTCCCTTTTCTCTGCCTGCTCTTTGTCCTTTTGTTTTTTGGGCTGGCGCAGCTGCTCGCCCCAAATTGATATTCGGGCCCAACGATGAGTCTGGCAAATATGCAAAACATTTGAAAAACGAGTTTAATGTTTTATGTTTCATACGCATAAAACGCTTTTGTTATATTTACAGAGAGACCCCCGCCCCACTGCCACCACTCCCCCGTCTGTGCTGAATTTGCGCCAAGGGCAATTAAGGTGCAAATTGTTGAGCCGACGATGATAATTCCAAAATGAAATACGAGGAGAAAGGGTGGGAGAAGGCTAATATGAAGTGATGATACGATTAAGAGATACCCTCCAATGACAGGAGACATTTCTGCATATAAACAACTTAGTTACTACACCTTGTGCTTCATATGATAACTTGGAAGAGACCATGAATATCAAATGAAATACTCAAG
Organism: Zaprionus capensis; assembly: GCA_018903675.1. Classification (NCBI taxonomy): domain Eukaryota; kingdom Metazoa; phylum Arthropoda; class Insecta; order Diptera; family Drosophilidae; genus Zaprionus; species Zaprionus capensis. The sequence continues at coordinate 6,496,916 of JAEIFN010001073.1, read as the reverse complement.
GGCAGCTTCACTAGTCGTAAGTATCTGCAGGGCAAAGCTATAAGGTTATACTACGTGTATGAACAATAAAAATAATTATTTTCTTCTATGCTCTAAATTAAAAAACTATTTAAATTTAAAAGTCCAGTCGATCTACAAATATGAATATAATATGATAATAATAATAATAAATATGTGGAACTGTAGGATCATTAATTCTTTTGACATTTTCACTCTCTTCCAAAAGATAATTGAATAAGGTGTGGTTGTCAATGAAAAATCGATTGTGTTACGATAGATTTCTCGTTAGCTAAATCGAAAACTACTTACAATCTATATAAAGCATATAACATAATATTGTTATATTATGAAATGAAATTGATTGGTATTTATTAATTTTCTTAAACTTATCAATCCATAAGTTGCGCTAATAGTTTTCTACAGGGTTCTGGTAAACCCTGCGTTCTTCTTCTTCCTTCTTCATTTTCTTGAACCATTCAATATAAAAGATGCTTTTATATGCTTCTAGCTACACTTTATTCATAAGTAAAGCAAACTTTACATGAATTTTGTATCTCTGAAAGCAATCAATGGATTTTCTCTCGCCACACTCAGCGTTTCAGTCATTAGTTTTGCCCCTCTATAGGTTATACAAATTGGAATGTTATCGATGGGTCGAGTGGAGTGCTGACTGGAGTGTTAAGGCAACGGTTGGCTTGGCCTCTGCTGCTTCTGATAAACACGTTCGTTTCGTTGCTGGCAAACGAAATCGTTGCATAAATTAAGGCGTCGATGCCTGAGCAAACTTCGATAGCCGAAAAAGCAAACAAGTTGCGCCACGACGAGACAAGTCGAGACGAGTTGATGAGTGAGAGAGGGAGAGGGAGAGAGGGGTGTGTGAGAGAGAGAGAGAGAGAGATGAGCAGGTGCAGCGATTACTTCCAGCTGTCAACAGTCAACCAATTGCTGTGGTCGTAATGCACTCACAGCTCACGGTTGACCAACTCTGGTTCGGACTGTAGAACTGGATACTGCTCCTGCTGCTGTTGCTCCTGTTCCTGCTACTGCTGCTGCTCTGGGAGCGTGGCTTGCAAATCGAATCGCTTTCGTTGGGTTTTGGGCTGCCAATTTTTCAAGTTCTGCAAATTTCTTTAAATGAATATTTAATGCCAGCCCCGACAAGGAGGCGCTGTCTGCCCGCAGTCGTGTGTGTGTGTGGGGGCTGGCATTAGTTGAGCTTTTGGCCGGTCATCAATTGCGCCCACTGCTGGACACATGCCTCCTCTGCCCTCCCACTCCCTCCCTATCTCTCCTCCTTCACTCTCTATCTCGCTGGCATTGCCAGAGATTTGCCAAAGATTTACGAGCCAAAAGCCAAAGTCATTGGCCAAACCTTGGCAAATTTTTGGCAAATTGACTTTTGCTTCTGCTGCCGCTGCTGCTGCAGCGACACATTTGCAGCAGCAACATCGGCAACAGCAACAGTGCCGGCTGCGACGTCTGCGTCAGCTTCAGCTCTGGTTTACAGCTGCAGCAGGGGCAGGCAGCAGAGGCAGCTTATCCGGTCCATAAATTAACAACTTGATTATGCCGAACCCAAAGCAGATAATGCTAATAACGATGAGGATGTCCAGGCAAACAGGGAGCTGCAGGGGGGCGGGCGGGGCAACCCCTTTGGCTTTGGGATTGGAACATAACCAAATTAAAATGTTGCGCACAAGAACAATGCGAGGAGCAGCAGCCAAAACAGCTGCGCGAGTTGCCCAAAGGGGTCAGTGGAATAGGGGGAAGGACAGGGGAAGAGGGCCAGTTGGATTCGGTTTTAGATTTTGGATTTGCGCTTTGTGCTGCGCTTTCCAGTCCAGTCCAGACCGGTTGCCAGTTATCAACAGTTATCAAGGCAATGGCGCAAAATGAAAATGAAAATGAAAAATGACACAAAGAATTTATCAAACATCCGCTTCCGGCGAGCAAGACAGAGCAGGATGGAGAGGGAGAGAGGGCGTGGCAACGGCGGCGACGGCGACGGCAAACAGGATAAGGAATAAAGTGAAGCTTATGGCGATTCATGTCGCATACAATTTACCGCATAGCAACAGTGCGACAAGCAGCACGAAAGAGACAGAGATACACTCTGTCTGTGGCAGAGAGAGAGAGAGAGAGAGACGGAGGCAGTCATTAATGGTAAAGCAAAAGCAAACAGCAAACAAATTTCTGCAAATAGCAATAAAAAAAGCGTTAAACAAAAATAAATTGTTGATTGTTTCATAATTGAAGCCAAAGGGGGCCGCATGTGGGTGTTCTGCTAACAATAACACAAACACACACATACACACACACACAGCACGAGTTAATTTTCACAAATTTATTAAGTGTATATATTCATTTTCATAAAAATATGTTGAAATTTAAGGCCGAAATTGCGCGGCAAAAACAATCGCATTCGATTGAATTGACAGCAAATAAATGTGGGCCAAAGTGTCTGCTGTGACGGACTCTTGAATACCCTGTGTGTGTATTGTGGGAGTACTATGATATACCATGGTATAACAGGTATATTACGGTACATATCAATGGTATATTGTGTTATATTGTTGTATATATCAAGGGGTATTTTGGTTAAACATGTTGTGTCTATTGTCTATGTCTATGTCTATATGTCTATTTATGTCTTGATATGTCTATTTATATTGAGGTATATTATTATTAATTGTGGATTATATGTGAGATATACCCAAATATCAGATTAATGATATTTACATCTATATATATACATCAATATCTATATAGATTTGTATATTATATAAAAAAGATATACCAATGTATCATGATTCCCTGTTTATATCATATATTTATTATCTTTTATTATCATTATCTATTTCTGACTTCTTTGTTCACCCGTTGCTACCCTCTTTCTTTTAATTAGCCTACTATTTATAGCAGTTGGTGGCTATTGGCAATGTGAGCTCTGAATACCCGACTAACCTCAAGTACAGCGTGTACAAATTGGCGAATAATTAATTGTCTGCGTAAGTAAGCTTCAACTGCTGACAGGACAATTAAATGAAATAAGAATAAGTTAAATGGCAACAGTTAGTCATGTACGCCTTGTATACCCTATTGCGCTTAAGCATAGAGTATACAAAATAATTATAATATGGAAATAGTTGTACATGCTACAGGGTATACTAGTACAGGGTATACAAGTAAGTTAATGAGGGTAAACTGCATGAAAAGGCAACAGTTGGTAAACTGGGCTTGTTATACTCTTTGACTATCAAATGCAGGGTATACAACAATAGACACAGTTGCTCATACCCCACTACCTGCCAGTACAGGGTATACAAGCGGACAGTCCACTTTTGACTGCTGACAGGCAATGCAAATGAAACGAATTGCAGCAGCAACACGACATGGGAACAGTTGGCAATTTGCGCTACATTTGGCCCGCTCGTCGCTCGTCGCTCGTCGGTGGCTGCCACAGATTGTAGCGCAGAATGTGGCATATGGATGACTGCCAGACTGAGTGACTGGCAGTTCCCACGAGCTCAAGTCAACTGGAGCGCAGCAAAACATGCGAGTGCTGCTGCTGCTGGTGTTGTCGTTTTTGTGGCTGTTGCTGGTGCTGTGCACAAGTGAGAATGCATCATTAGTGCAGGAAGCTGACAACGCGACAACGCAACATTGGAATAACCAACTGCAAAATGGGAATAGCACTCGTCCAGGCAAACCGAGTGGGAGAGAGGGACAGAGAGAAAGAGTGTCGGGCAGTCGAGGGAACGTGGCTGCGTTGGTCTGGGGAATGTAGCTGAGGATTGGGGGTAACCAAGCAGACAACCAGCCAACCAGATAACCAGACAACCAGCCAGGGCGGGGCAGGGACTGGGAGCGGGCAACGGGATGAGGCAGTCGACCACAAGACCACTAACAGATAAAGTTACCATAGAGCGCCTAAAAGGGAGACACAGAGAGAGTGGGAGAGAGAGAGAGAAAGGGAGGGAGCAAAAGAGTCAGAGTATAACAAGCAGCAAGCTGCAGCTGAGCCGCAAAGCAACGCAACGTAATGCAAGCGTAACCATGTGGCAAATGAGGCTAAAACACAAGTGTCGCCAGCATCACCAGCAACGCCATCAGCATCGCCATCGTCATCACCAACGTCATCGTCAGTGGTGGCAGTGATGAATGAATGCATCAGGCGAGGGCAGCCAGTCCGATTAGGACATCATTCATTTGCAAAAAGCATCCGAGTTCAATTGCCAGCAGAGTCTACAAAGCAGCATCAAAGTGATTGCAAGTTGAAGTGGAGAATTGGAGAAGTAAAACAAACTTGAAGATAATCTGCACCAGAGAGATTAGAAAGTATAGATACGAGGGTCGTTTGATAAGTCCGTGACTTTTTGAATAAAATATATTTTTTTCGTCAAAGAAGCGTTTTATTTCTCAACATAATCTCCTTTTAGCTCTATACATTTAGTCCAGCGTTTTTCCAATTTTTTTATTCCTTCCAAATAATAGGTTTTCTCAAGGCCCTCAAAATAGTCGTTTGTTTCTGTGATGACCTCTTCATTTGACCCGAATCTCTTACCGCCGAGCCATTTCTTCATGTTTGGAAACAAAAAATAGTCACAGGGGGCTAAATCTGGAGAATATGCTGGATGGGGTAGCAGTTCGTAGCCCAATTTATGAAATTTTGCCATGCTGACTACACACGTGTGCACCCGTGCATTGTCCTGATGGAACAGCACTTTTTTTTTCGCCAAATGCGGTCGTTTCTGCTTCAAATCAATATCGAATCTGTCCAAAAGCTCTGAATAATATTCGCCGGTGATCGTTTTACCCTTTTCAAGGTAATCGATGTGAATGATACCTTGTGCATCCCAAAAAACTGTGGCCATGACCTTGTTGGCCGACAGACCCACCTTGGCCTTCTTTGGTGCACGTTCACCCGGAGAAACCCACTGTCTTGATTGTTCTTTGGTCTCTGGTGTGGTGTGGTGGATCCATGTTTCGTCTACGGTAACGAAACGGCGCAAAAATTCGTTTGGATTGCGGTTGAACATCGCCAAACACTCCTTTGAAATGGTCACACGGTTGCGCTTATGGTCGTGTGTGAGCAATCGCGGCACCCATCGCGCGGAAAGCTTTTTCATGTCCAAATATTCATGTAAAATGTGATGTACCCGTTCAGTTGAGATGCCTACAGCCTCAGCTACCTCACGCACTTTCATTCTCCGATCATCCAATATCATTCCATGGATTTTGTCGACGATTTCTGGCATGACGACCTCTTTTGGGCGACCTGAACGTTCGGCATCACTTGTACTGGTACGACCACAACGGAACTCAGTAAACCATTTCTTAACCATTGAAATTGATGGTGCAGAGTCGCCATAATATTTATCAAGTCTTTCCTTGGTTTCGGTGATGGATTTTTTACGCAAAAAATAATGCTTAATTAGCACACGAAATTCACTTTTTTCCATTTTCGTTAAAATTCACGAGATCGTCTGCTTTCAATGCCTATAAAACGCAAACCAAAAAACGCAGCTTTCTCAAAATTTTACAGTCAGCTGTTAATCGATAACTGCTGACAGGAGCAGTGTTGTATTTAGAGCAGGTGCGCGGCAAATACAAAAAGTCACGGACTTATCAAACGACCCTCGTATCTAAAACTTAGCAAGCAAGAAGCTTGAACCCTTCTCTCATTTGACATGTGAATCAGCTCTATGAAACTCATTTTCCTAGAGTATTTTGTCTATTTGTGAAGTCAACTTTTCAGTAAAAAGAAATTCAAGTTGAGTTTGTTATACGTTCGAAAAATCACAAGAAACTTATTTAACCTTATCCAAATCAAAACCTCTTCAATGGCTTGGCAAGCTGCGCCATATCCCATCGATGGCAGCGATCAGGTTTGGATGGAACCTGCCATGTTGATTGTGGGCGAGAATGGCAACATAGATGAGGCCATAAAGTGCCTGCTGGGCAGCCTCTATGAACCCATGGCCCGAGGGGCATTCGCTACATTATTTTTGCACGAAACCATGAGGGAGGCGTTCATTGAGAAGGTGCGCGATGAGATGCCTTTGTCGCACATCAAGGTGGCGCGCCACAAGCTCTACAAGAAGGCACTGGCTCGCATCGAGTGCCTGAACGCAGAGCGGGTTACCATGTTGCAGCCCGATGACATTGGCTTTCAATACTCCATGGTAGAGGGATCGCCGCTGATAGTGTGCGACTTTAGCCACAAATACTTCTGTGGCGGCCATCCCAGCTCGGTGGTCACCCTGCACACGTTTCGCACTAATCGCGAGCTCGTCGAACTTGCCGCCATGGAGAACATACCCTTTCTCACAGCCACCGTTTGGTGCCCCAAAATGTCAGCGGCCTACGAGCTGGCCATGCTAGCCAATGTGCCCGCTGTTTTTATCAACTGCCACGACATCGCCCTGGGGCCTATTATCGATGCCTATCACACTCAACAACCATTCACTGTGCTCGTGGGCAACCATCACTACGAGAATATTGTGCACAATAATCAATCCAGGGTCTTCATCTTTCCAGCCCCTTCTTTGGAGAAGAGCCCGTAGAAAGATTACAGAAATCATTATATTAAAATTGATCTCGTTTATAAGAATTGTATGTGAAGTATTCCTGAGTGCAATTTCATTAAATTTCTGTATAAATTTTTTATTTTCTTATTCAAATTATATTTTATTGTGGCTTCTGTTAAAGAACACTTCATTTTTTGATGCTACAGAAATATTGATTGTCAATTTATGATGCATTAGGTATCCTTAAAGGTTTTTGAAATACATAGTATCAAATGTAATTTGTGTATGGTTAGTTTTTGGGGGTACTTCAGAAACATTTATTCTGGCTGCTGTCAAAGAACACTTCATTTTTTGATGCTACAGAAATATTGTTTGTCAATTTATGATGCATTTAAGGTTTTTGAAAGAAATAAGATCAAATGTAATTCAAAGAAAGCTTCCTCGTGTATGATTGGTTTTTTGGGGTACTTCAAAAACATTCATTGTGGCTTCTGTCAAAAAACACTTCATTTTTTGATGCTTCAGAAATGTGAATTATCAATTTATGATGCATATTTTTAGTAACTCTCAATTCAATGGCAGATTCTCAGTGTATGGTTTGTTTCAAGATTCCGCGACAACTTTGATATTTGTTCGACTGTGAAACTTTTGGAATTGTTCTTTGCTAACACAGTATATCTCCAGCAGTAACTGTCATACAGTTCCATCGAGTGTTATACTGCAGTTGCATACAATTCCTTTCCATCTCCTTTCTCGGTTCGATATATGTCAATCTTAATGCTCAGCTTCCGGTTTCATGTGTTACGCATGACAGATGGCTCAATGGAGCAGGGGATGCAGCAAGGGGGAGGGGGAGGCACTGCCACTTGTGGGCTAGGTCATTCATAGGGCACATAGAAGGGATTTTCGCAATGGGTTTTACTCAACTTTGGCGTCACTTAAATGTAATTTGAGAACTTTTTGGCGTTGCCTTTGGCACTGCATCAATCCTTGTTCCTATGCATGTGCATGTGTATGTGTGTGTGTGTGTGTGTTTGGGTATATTTGTTGCTGTTGTTGTTGTTGTTTGATTGCTTTCGCCGTTTCGCTGTTGTGGCGTCGCTAGGCGCGTTTCTCTTGTTTTGCCACTTTTGGAGTGCATTTTGCTGTAATCAAGCGCCCACTTCAATGTGCCCCAAACCATTGCAGCTGCCACTGGAGCCCAGTTCTGCTTCTACTACTGCTACTGCTGCTGTTGCTGTGCTTGTTTTTGTTTCTATGCTGTTGGCTGCGCTTTCATGCTTTTTAGCATTTCGTCATTTGTTGCAACTTTAGCCAAGCCCAGCCTGGGGAGCGGGACAGGCCTCAGACCTCGTCAGGCCTTATGCATTTCGATTTGTGCTTGTTTTAGTTTATGTATGTGTGTGTGTGTGGTGGTGTGTGTGTAGTTTCCTGTTGTTGCAGCAGCAGCATGTGGCAGCTTTTGTTTTTTGGGGCCAGGCAGCTGTTTCGCCACCAAACAGCAGCAATGCAGGCGCCGCCTTGTTCGCCATCCCGTCGAGTGGCCTTTTAATGCAGCCGCTTAGCGCGTGTTGCACTTGCCTCGAGTTGAGTTAGTCGTTGTTGTTGCCACTGCTGCCACTGCTACCACTGCTGCCTCTGCTGCTGTTGCTGGCAACAATATTTATTATTTATTTAGAGGCTGTTGCGCTACAGTTGACCTAGTTGACGCTTCGTCCATGTACTGACCCAATTTTTGGGCTCAACTTCTCAGCCAGCCTTCTCCTCACTTCCCCCCTCCCTTTACCCGCCGGCAGTCTGCTCTGGCATCGTCTTGAGACTTTGCCTCGTTACGTAGGCAACGGCAACGGCAACGGCACGAGGCAAAGTTTTGCAACAAATGTCAGTTAAGTTGAGATTAGATTGTGGCTGCAACCACATTCACTTTGGATAATGGATGCCTTTCAGGGGATAAGATACGAGTATCTGTGCTTGTTTCGGCCTGGGACTATTCATTCTACAAGCAGCTACAGCTAAAGCAGAGCCAAGGGAGATGTACATGCAAAGAGAGAGAGAGCGAATATTACGTATACGCAACGTGAACAGCAAGCTGTGCTTCAAAATAAAGTTGAAACTGTTAAGTCCAGCTTTAAAGTGCAGACTGTAACTGTTATACTGCTATACTGTTATACTCGTACCGCTCTTAATCAAATCATTTATATTTAGCATAATTTCAGCGATTTCTCCCCTGACAGCTATAAGCGAGTTGCAAGTCCTTAAGCTAAGCCAAGCCAGAGCACAATGCTCTCTCCGCGTATAGGAAGAGGGAGAGGGACAGGGAGAGAGACAATGAGCGAGCCAGAGAATAGCGTACTCGTGAGCCTAAATTGTCAGCTTTACGAGGCATTGTTTACATTGGGGCATTGTGCCCTGGGCAAAGTAAGCCCTGACTGCCGATTCCCGATCCCCGATCCCCCATTCCCCAATTCTGCTCTTTCCCAATCCCGTTACCATTGCCCTGTCCCTGTCCCTGCCACACACAGTTTCTGTATTCAATCAGGCGCTCAGCTGCTGAAAGCCTTCTGACAATTACAAAAATTCAGATAATGCTTATTGTCAGCATCGCACAAAGCACGAGACTGATGCGCCAGGGGTGTGTGTGTGGTGAGGAGACCAGCAGCAGAGCTTGCTGCGTCAGAGAAAGCAACCCAGTTGCAAGTGTGGCAAGGTATGTACGCGCTGTCAGTATTTAATTTGTGCTAAAGAATACTTTTCGCAAATCAAGTTACCATATTATATATAGCAATATATCTAGAACTGAAGAAATTCGATTTCTTTCTCGTTCCCATAAGCTTTTCTTGTGATCTTGCGAGAGAGTCCAATCAAATTGAAAGTGAACTGAAGAAAGAAGATCATCAACTGTCGCATCATTAATGTTACTATATAATATATGGTATATAGGGTATGTGATCTGTCTCAACGGAATCAGCTGCTAGTTGTCGCAATTCCGACTGGGAAGTGCAAACAAGTTGCCTGCTGCCACACGACGATGAGCACAACACGATGAGGTGGCCAACTCTGGCGGTGCTAACTTTACCCTCTGTCGAGCCACGCCAGAATTATATTTCATTGTGACGCCGCAGACAAAGCTGGCAACGAGAGGGAAACACACAGAGGGACAACTGGGAGGGAGCAGGACAGAGGGGCAGGTGAGAGAACTGCGCCTGAATCAATGCAACAAAATTTGAACGGAGCCGCTTAAAAGCTGCCACAGACTGAGTCTGTAACTGGGACTGGGACTGAGAATGGCAACGGGGACTGCTGTGGCTGGGGCTGATGCAGTGGCATAACTTGTTGGCAGCCTGTGGTGCAGCTGCTCAGCTCCTCTCTCTTTCTCCCTCCGTCCCTCTTGCTTCCATTTCAAGCGGAAGTTTGCACACTTTTGCTTACAAAGCGTAAAAAAATGTGCAGAGCAAGCTGGCTAGAAGAGGATGAAGGGGCAAGCGGAGTGTGGGGGAGGGGGGACCCTGCCTAGCAATGGGTGCACTGCAGCATAGTGTGGCAGCCTGGCTGCAGGTATGCTGCATGTTATTACCCTACCCCCCCAACCCTCTCTCTCTGCCCGGCCAGTTGAGTGTGCGTGTGCTTCAATAGCTTTCCACTTGGCCAGGCGGGGTGGGGGCGAGGGAGGGCATGCGGATGCGGCGCTGGTTGTCAGTCTGGCTGGAGGACAGAGGCAGAGCATAAAGACAGCAACAACAATGCTGACATTGTCGCCATTTTTGTTGCATGTTGCATGTTGCAAAAGTAATTTAATTTGACTTTTTGTTTTGATGCTGCCGACGATGATGATGGAGCTGATGACGCTGGCGGCGCCACTAAAGCAACCAATGCAACTAACCCAACCAAGCGAGCGAGCAAGCCACCAACTTTTGGGCAGCACACTGTGTGTGTGGGCGTGGCGTGGCAAGGCAAAGCGAGGCGAGGCGCCCGCGGCCAGCGTCGAGCGGCGTCAATTGATTTAGCCATTGAGTTATTACCAAAGCTGCCGACGAGCCTTGCCAACTGTCTCTTCTCTACGCCCTCTTCCCCTCCTCCTCTTTCCCTCTTCCCTTCTCTCTGCTACCTCTGCTCCTCTTCTGTTCGCCTTTTCGTTGTTTTTCTTTGGCATTTGATGCCATGCCAAGCATCCGCAGGCGTGTTGCAAAGAGGACACTTTATAAGCTGAAGTAATTTGCAAAGCGAGACGGGAAACGAGGCGGGACAGCAGGGCGGGGCGGCAACAAGGACAGCTACAGGAGCAGGGAGAGTGAGTGGGAGAGGGTGTTGCTGTGGGTCAAATGGGACAAGCGGAGCAAGTGGAGGAAGCTGCCAACGCGATGCCTAATCCTCTGCGTCCTGTGGCTGTGTCAAGTGGTTTGCGGTTGTCTTTGCTCGACAGAGAGAGAGATAGAGAGAAAGGGGGAGAGGTAGAGAGGGTTCAATGGCAGCGACTGTTATACTCATGACAAGATGATGTAAATAGTATAACAGTTGAGTTAAAGACAAAACTATTATATGTGGGACTTCATACACCTGTTGTTGTATACAGAACTGTTATATACATAAGGCTGATTAATTACAGTTATATTATATTATTGTGTTATATTGCAATATAAGTGTTATACTGCCTTGCCTTGCAAATGAATTAAATACTCTTATTTCTTTTCCTTTCTTTTACTTTGCAGACTGTTAGATGCCAATGTACAAGCTGCCATATAAACTGTTCTACAAATATATATATATAAAGTGTTATACAAACTGATATACAAAGTATTACAAACACTGTTAATTTAATATATAAATTGTTATACAAAGAGTTATACAAACTGTTATACAAACTTGTATAAAAACTGTTATATAAACTGTTATACGAACAGTTATACAAACTGTTATACAAACTTGTATAAAAACTGTTATACAAACAGTTTTACAAACAGTTATACAAACTGTTATACAAACTGTTATACAAACTCCTATACAAACTGTTATACAAACAGTTATACAGACTGTAATACAAACTATAATACAAAGTGTTATATTATATTATATTATATAACGAGTTTCAAAAATCACTTTGAACCTTTTCAATATGCAAAATCAATTGACTAATTTACTGCAATCATTCTCGGCTCCAAAGATATTTGAATAGGGCACACACACTCACACATAAACACGCCACAATGTCACCCAGCTGTGTGTATGTCTGTCTGTGTGTGTGTGTGTGTTGAAAATATTGTAACTACCTGAGGGCAATTTGAGCAACCGCAGCTGAATATGGTTTCGCATGGCAGTGTCTGTGCAAGTCAACGGGGATCGGTTTGTGGTATCGGAATGGCCACTGGACAAATGGGCAAATAGGCAACTGGGCAACTGGGCAACTGTGCGACTTGGCCAGTGCCAATAATAATTAAATAATAATTTGAGTAATATGATTTGATTACAGTCACTGTGGAAGCCACAGAGGGACTGCAGCGCAGGCGAGTCCTCCGCAAAGTGACTGCGCTGGCTGGCAGTAAATATGATTTGTGGTCAACAAAGGCAACAGGAGAGTCGCAAGGGGGCGGGGCGGGGCGACGGGACTGGAGGCGACAATGAAGAAGCCATAAGCCAAATTAACAATTATAGTGAGCCAAGACGACGTGGCAGGCTGCAGACGAGGCGTGAACTGGTGGCAGTTCCTGTCGAAAGCCAAAGCCAAAGCCAAAGGAGTAACCAAAGTCAAATAAACAAACAAACTTTGCCTGATGCTGCTGGACTTTGCTAAAGACACACAGCAACAACAGAAGCAGCAGCAGCAGCAAGAGTAGAAGCAGCGACGGCAGCAGTGCGTAAGTTGAAGTGCTTGGCAAACAAACACAAAAGGAAGCTGTCAAAGACGTTGAGTACATGGCCAAAACAATGAACCAGCTGCGACAACAGGCTCAACTTTGGGCCAATTCATTTCAGCCAGCAATGCCAGCCAGCCTCCGACGACGACGACAGTGACGACAACCGGAAAGGGTATCAAGGTAAATAAGGGGGTATACGTAGCTACGGCTGCTAGGCTGGCAAAGGTAGCCACATATTGTACATCCTCTATACAAGTGCCTTCTCTTTGTGCTCCTTCTTTCTGTGCTCCTTTTCTCTTACTCCATATCTCTGTATTCCATTCCTCTGTGGTCTTTCTTTGTGCTTTATCTCTGTGCTTCTTCTTTCTGTGATGCTTCTCTCTGTGATTCATCTCTCTGTGCTCATTCTCTCTCTATTAGTTCTCTTTGTAATCCTTGTTCCTTCTTTCTCTATTCCTTCCCTCTGTGTTCCTTCTCTCTGTACACATTCTTTCTTTCTGCACCTTGTCTCTCTTTTCCAATTCTAGTTGACTTTAATTTGCATTTCAATATTCCAAGTTGTTCCAAATATTTCGTAGTCATTTGTCAAGCTTATTTCAACATTTAATCTCCTCACTTTACAGGGTATACAGCCCGCCCAGCACTGCACAATCGTTGCCAATTTACTTGTCAACTTTTGCTTTTGATTGCTAAAGTTTTTGACTATGAAAATAGCGTAAAATAGTGTTTTCTTTTGTTGTTTTGTTGTGTCTTCTTTTCTTTTTTTCCCCCATTTTATTTTTTTTGCACTGCGCACAAACATGACAAAAGCACATGCTCTCGCCTTCCCAGCCCCCTCATCCACCCGTTGGCAGTGGCAGTAAATTGCATTTAAAATGCCATAAATTAAAAGACAACATAGACGAGGGCAACCCCCTTCGTTGGTGAGGGGGGGGGGTGCGGGTAGCTCGGGGTCTCCAGCGGATTCTTCTGGCTATTAAAATGCATTAAAAATTGTTTTTAATGCAAGCGAATGGGGGAAAGGCTTGCTGAGTCGCTGTAAGTGACACCGCATAAAGGTCACACACAGGCTCGCAAACGCACTCACACACACACGCACACACAAACAGAGACACACGCATGCGAGGTTATTATCATGTGCATTTAAGTGCACTGGCAAAATTATTCCGACTTTTTTTACAGTGTGTATTGCAGTGTGTTTGTTCGTGTGTGTGTGAGAGTGTGGGTGTGTGTAGCTTAGTGTGTGTTAATATGTTAGCCTGAATTCCATGCAGAATAAAAGCAGAGCATTAAAGCGAGAGCTTAGTGAAGCAGCCTCTCTTTTCAATTGTGTGGTATGCACTCTGTCTCTCTCTCTCTATTCCTCTTTATCACTCTCTCTGTCTCCCTCTCTGCCTCTGCACATTAATCCAATTTGTCATAATTAAATTACTTTAAGCCACTTGCTCAGCTAGTCGCAAGGACTTTTTTGCACAGCGCAGGAGAAACTTTTAGAGGCTAAACTTGGCACAGCGCATAAACCGTAATTACGGTTACTCGTTACTCAGTACTCGCTACTCACTGCTGCTCGTTATTTGTAACTCGTTACTGAGTACTGGCTACTACTGCACGTAATGTGATGATCGCTACTAAGTGTTCGCTGTTTATTACTCGTTAATTTTTTTGCTCGTTATTTGTTGTTGGTTATTTCCTAACATCTCGCTACTTACTGCTGCTCGATATTCGTTACCCCTTACTAAGTACTCCACTTCTCGTTATTTGTTACAAGCTACAAAGTATTCGCTATTTCCTGTTGATTACACGCCTCTGTTAATACTCGACACTCGTTACTAACTTTTTTTTATGTTTTCCCCGCTTCTATGTATTCACAACTCACTGCTCGTAATTTGTTACTCGTTACTCACTACTCTCGATATTTGTTACTCGCTACTAAGTATTCTCTAAACTGTCCAAACTGTTCAAGAAGGTATGTATGTATATACATATAAATAAAAAAATATAATGTCATATAATGACTGCCTTGGCCACAGATTAAACTGCGTATAGAGTATACTGCTGCCTAGGATAGACTGCAATAATAGTTTTATGCTAATTTAGTTGTCCGTTCATTTAATTATAGTGAATTTTTAATTGATCAACCAAGCGAATAATTTCTGTTGGTTTTTCATTATTTCGCTGGGGCAAGAAAAACCGCGAGAGCTCAAAAAAAATGCGAATTTTAATTGATAAATGAGCAGAAATTTGACGAAACTAAAAGTTAGAAATTCAAAACTGCAAATGACTGATTGAAAATGGAAAATTATAAAGTAAATGTGGTGGGGAAATGTTTACAAGTGGAAACTGGCAATTTGCGCACTGCTTGCAATGCAATTTTGATGACATACGAAACATTTTAATGGCGATTTTTTGTTCCCCGTTTGAGCTTCTATTTCTGTGGCAGCAGCGACTGCTCTAGTTTATGTTTTTTTAACTATAGTGGGGCAGTAAATCAATGCCTCAATGGGGTTGGGAAGGGGGGTGCGGTAATTGGCGCACTCGAGTGGAGTGAAAAACAAACAAGGCGTAAATTAATAAATATTTAAATGGAATTGGCTTGTGTGGAACAGCTCAACAGCAGGCAAGAGAGAGAGAGAGAGGGGAAGAAAGGGATAGAGATAGATAGAGAGAGAGAAAGAGTGAGGAAGAGAGACATAGATTGGAAGAGAGAGGTAAACAAACGAACTTCTGAGCCATTACACAACAAAATGGCATTAACAGCAGCAGGAAACAACAACAAAGAACAACAACAAAAAAGTTGCAACTTGTAAAAACAACTACAACTAAAATGCAGTCAGACACACACACATACATGCACACATCACACATTGACACACACACCGACACACATACAACATTCACACTGCACATGCAGATTGAAATAATATTTTTTGCAAAGCTTCTGGAAGAGTTGAGTGCTGATGTCGATTGGCCAAGGGGGCAAATGGAGAAGGGTAAGCAGGTTGGAGCTGGTACGGGGAAGGGGTGGCACACAAAAAATAGCAACCACAACATGGACAGCAACATGAAACTGTTTGCAGCGACGCCAAACAGCAAAGTCAACTGCAAACGGCAACGAGAGCTCGCTCAAAAATATGCAGTGATAATCAGTAAAGCAAACAGCAAAAAGACAGAAAAAAAGAAACACGTAACCCCTCTCTTCTCTCCCTCCCCCTGCCCTACACACACAGAGGGAAAATATAACCTCAAAGCATACAAACGTCGAGCGGAAGGGAGGTGGCGGGGGGGAGAGGTGCATATGTTGTCTGTTGCCTGCCTGTGTTGCTTGTTTGGCAGTCAATCAATGCAGGCACACACACATGCACACAGACACGCACACACATGCACACACTGTCAGTTGGGTCAGTGCAACATTTGAGTGGGAATTAAAAGCATCCGACTTGCAGATTAACCAAGCTTCGATTGTTTTCAAAATGCCAACTAATCCGAGCAGAGCCAGCTGCGAGCTACGATTAAAGCAGAGTTTGTCAAGAGGGTGGCAACCCTGGACCACTGCAACCGGCTCAGACTCAGTGTGAGCACTGGCAACACTGAGCATTAGCATCGATAGCTCTAAAGAGTATTAAATCAAGAGGATTTTCAAATAGCTCAGTGATTCATTTAAGATTTGGCAATGCAAGCCTAGTTCCTTAAATGCACTAGTTCCATTTGAAGGGAACATTATTTGAAGTAATTTTACTATTTACTTTATGACTAATAACAACACTTGATGTTTTTACGAATGCAACATGGAGAGTAACATGGAGAGTTAGTAATCTATTCCCAGTTGTTATTGAACTTAATGTATTGCACTAGTTCCGATATGAGAAGATATAGAACACAGTGAGCTAGTTCAACTTGCAAAGCAAAGTAACTTTATTGATGGTTATATTTTCACAATTATAAAAGTGATTATGTATTCTTTAAAATAATTCTTCATATATAATAATAATATATACACAAAACATAAGCTGCCATATTTCTTTTTTCACAATGAACTAGTTCCACTTGTGAAAGAAAGAAAATAATTCTTCATATATAATAATAATACACAAAACATATAGCTGCCATATTCCTTTCTTCGCAATGAACTAGTTCCACTTGTGAAAGAAAGCAGCTTGTAGCAGTTCGATTCTTTCTTAAGATAAACATATTTCTGTCAACAATTTAAGAAGTTACTAAGTGCAGCTGCAAGAAGAAGAAGAAGTTCCTATCATCTGTGGTTTTCCAAGTGATTAATGATCCATGATGACTCATTTCTACACCACATCAGTGGCTGCTTCATCAGCCTAATTAACTTGTCGGCCTTGTGGTGGCAATTGAAATCAATTGACAATGCAAATTTAAATCAAATTTCAACACAGCAATGCAAATTAACATGTTTGTCAGTGGAAACTAAACAAGCGAACGGAATAAAGTGCATTATTGCGTTCTTCAGTCTCCATTCCTTAATTCCTTATTCCGATTTATGTGATGCCAGAGAGAGAGAGAGAGAGTCTAATTAGTTTTGCCCCCAGCTTAACGTAGAGTGGTCCAGTTCAATTCGAGGACAACAATGCACTAGCCATGTGGCAAGTGACTAGCAGGGGGCGTGGCATGGCGGGACAGCCGCCTTTTCGTGTAATTAATACATGGCTTCGATTGGCAGAGCGCAGTGCAGTGCAGAGCAGCGCAGGAGATTGGCTGGCTTCGGGCTGCTTCGAGTAGTCTGTGGGTGGATTAGGCGTCGAACGTTTGTCATATCGAATATCAGGAGAGGAGCAGGGCAAGGGGAAAGGGAAGGGGAACAAGGACTGGGACTAATCCAGTGGCAAGCAAATAGTTGCTCATACAATAAATGCCGAAGGGAAGCCACAAATTCCAAAAGGAAGGCAGAGGCAGAGCAGCATAATGGGAGAGGGGGGAGGGAAAGGGAATGGGAAAACGACTGCGGCCAAATTGCATTTAAATAATGAAAATGCTTAACAAAAGCAGAGTAAACAAAGCGACAACTGCAGAACTAGGCAGAGCAATTGAAAGACACACAGACAGACAGTTGGAGGATGGAGCTGACAGAGAGAGAAGGGGAAAGAGAGGGGGGGGGGGAAGGGTGGCCGGAAGGAAAGTCAACCGGGCCAGAAAGGAAGGAAGTTACTTAAAATCAACAACATGTAAATGGCAAGGCTACGTTTAACGCTCCGTTGCAGCTCATCCGCCATCGCCACTCCTCCACCAACTCCCACCCGCAGCCCAGTGTGGCCTGCTTTTTCTCTTGAGCCATTTGTTATATTTGACCGACCACCCCTCTTCCCCGCCCATCTTCCCCTGCCCAACTAAAGATTGTTTGTCCTTACGCTCGACATTGTTGTCATTGACTTTGGCCAAGATCTGTCGGCATTCTTAGCCAAATTGCAAACGAGCCGAGCCAAAACAAGACATTCCAATGCCAACGCTGACATGTGAATGCATTCATTTGATTCATGAATAAGGCATTCTTCCCCCAGTTCCCTCCCATCAAACTATTTCAAGTCACTCAAACTGAACGTGACACGTTGCTTGTCAATATTTTATGAATAACTCGGTCCGTTCCGATTACCATATGTGGCATATGCAATGCACAGCTTGAAATATCCCAGCTGGGAATACCAAATTCCAAATTTGATATACATAAGCCACAATCTCGTTTAGATATCATAGCAAAATATGCTCTTCGTATATGCTTTGCTTGATTAGAGACTCATTGATCATTTGGGAAACTTTGCGATGTTGGTATGCAAAGGTGTTTAGCAAATGGAAGAAGTTTCTTATATAATAAAGTGTATAGTATATAAGTATAGTATAGTATGGTATAGTATTTTATAATATGTAGTATAGTGTGGAGTATGTCTATATTGCACATGCATATTGTACATATATCTTTTGAGTCTTTTTATATGTTGTAAAAGTTTTTAGTTTAAGTTTTACTTCAATGCAGTTGAAGTCATTTATATGTCATGGTTATTTTAAGTTATCCCTTGCCTAGTTAGCTTGTCTGTTTCTGCTGGTAGTTCTATATACAAACCTTGTTCAGTTCAACTATAATTCAACCTCTGCTTAAATCGGTCTTTGTACTTTAATTTCCACTGAGCATAAAAAAAACTTCAACATGTTTATCTTTCATAAACAACTCTTGGTTTGTCAAATGAATAACAAAGCGATGTGTAACTAGCAATTACATATGCCATAATGTTTGTGTGTGTGTGACGTCATGTTTGGCATCAGTAAATCAATCAATCAATCAATCAGCCAAGTAGGCAATCATTCAGTCAATCAAGCCATGCAAATGTTACTCAAACAACGCCAGTCAAGTGGATTGCTTGTTTTATTTGATTAAACAATAAGTACACATTCGCACACACACACACATACATGCACACATGCACACACATACACATACATACACATGAGTGCTTACACACACACACTGGCGCAGTCTGTGTGCGTTTTTCTGTGATGTTTTCGTGCTTATTGCATTGAAAACCTTTTAACCGCACGCGTGGCTCGCAGCTAAGACCACGCCCATTGCGCCCCCACAGCAAAGCAAATGAAGTCAGCACACACACACAGACAGACATGCAGTAGTAGTTGAAGGCAGTTATGCTGTAACAAATGTGATTGATGCCCAAAATCGCGTCAAGTATTAAGCCCAACAGATTCAGCTGAAGCTTCTGCACTTTGCTCTGCTCTGTCGCCTTTCCCTGCCCCCCCCCCTCCCCTCCATTCACGCATGTTATGCAAGCAGCGCATTATGCAAAAAGGCACACACTCACACACACACACACATACACCCTCAATGCATACTAATGAAATTGTGCTACATTTTGATAAGCTTTACCCGCAGTTTCCCTTGCAAATTTTCGGTTGATGTTGGCTCAATAAGCGCCTTAGGCGCATACTTCTGCCCGCCACTGTCAGTGAGTGTGTGCGAGACAGAGTGTGCGTGTGTGCGTTTGAGTGTGTGTGCATTGCATGTCAACTGATAGCACTGACGACCCTCAGCCTTCAGTGCAGCAACCCAAGTTGAGAACTGCAAGTTGCGAGACTTGAGTCCACGCCAGAGCTTCGCTCGTCCCTTGTCCCTTGTCCCCTGCCCCTCTGCTGTCCCTCTCTACTCATCTCTTCCCTAATCTGTCGTCTCTCGTCTCTCGTCAGTTGTCAAATGTCAATTGTCAGTTGTCACTTGGCTGCCTCGTGTGGCCTGCTAATGCGCATTTGCACTGATGCGCATTTGAATGATGCAACTGGCAGTGGCAACTTGCTACTTGCTACTTGCAACTTGCAACTGTCAGCTGACAGCTGACAACTGCCTGATAGCCGCCTGCTAATTGCTGCCCCACTCATGTGACCCCAGCGAGGTCAACTCGCCTGCAATGAATCTAATCCTGTGATCCGAAACTGACATAAATTTGTGATAATTGCGGAGGAATTTATAGAAAGAGAGGCATAGAGGGAGTGTAATATATGGCAAGAGTGAGAGGGAGATGTGTAGAGATAGTCAAGCAAAGAGTTGACCATATAATTATTTATTTATTTATATATTTAGACATAAACTAGTGAATAATAATAAGGGTACAGAAGTTGAAGTTGAAGGAAAGGCACAGCAAGGAAGCTGGAGACATAGAAAGAGTAAGAGTAAGAGAGGGAAGGAAGTGCAGAGTAGAATGGCAAATAAGAGACAATGATATAAAGAACAGAAAGAGATAGTTGAGACAGAGAGAAAATAAATGCAACAAGAGTGACGAACAGAGAAAGAGAGAAAAAGAGAGATAGAATAAAAGATGTAGAGAGTTAGATGACGAACAGAGTAAGGGAAGTAAGAAAAGATAATTATAATTCCCAACAACGTATTCTATATAAATATATAAACATAATACGAAATTTAAGAGCAAATTGCAATTATTAATTATAATTAAAAATACACTATTTCCTTATTTGTTAGACAGAAATCCTATGCCAAATTTGAAGTCTCTAGCTCGCATAGTTGCTGCAGCAAAGACGTTCATACAGACAAAGAGCAGCAAAAACGAGGCAGACAATACCAATATAGATATCGAATACTATCAGTTCTGATTTCGCACAAACAAAAATATGAATCTAAACAGCTTCAAGCGAGACCTCTGCCTGAGCTGCCTGTCAGCTTAGTCCCACAACAATCCAACAAGCCCCCAACAAGCTGCAATACTGAAAGCCCAAGAGGACTCAGCGAGATCGTGGCTCAAATTGGAAAACATGCGATTTTAGCGCCGCAAGCGCGAAGACCGCAACGCGATGTCATTAGCGCTTGGCCCCGTAATTGTCTCGCTACGTCCCTACCTCCCTACCTCCCTCTCTACTCCTGCCCTTCTCTGCTCTTTGCACACAGTGTGCCACAGCAATAAATTTCGAATTTCGTGCAATTTTAGCACCCAGAGGCAACCAGTTAGGGGGCCAGGAAGAGACAGAGAGAGAGAGCGAGATAGCAAGAGAGACATAGGTAGAGAGTGAGAGGGAGAGAGAGAGCGAACGGGGGCCGCACTCATAAATACATTGACCAATAACATAATTTTGTTTTCGCCGTATGTCATCGTGTGTGTGTGCGTGTGTTTGCGTGTGTGTGCTGCCAAATGACCTCGTTACCAGACATGGCACACACACACACACACACACACTAATACACATACTTAGAACATACAGAAATCACAGCGCACAAAAAAGCGACAGTCGACAAAGACGCCTGCAGAACGTGCAGCATATGTCGCTGGCATGGACAGCAGCAGCAACAGCAGGAGTAGGAGGAGGAGCAGCAGGAGGCGGGAGCAGTGACAGCAGATAGGGAAGAGAGAGAGCGGCTCGTTGGAACGGCCTAAGGACTGAGAATTTGGGCCAGAACATTCGTATAGGGCAAGCCAAGAGTAGACACCGTTGGCGCTTGTCGAGGGGCAACAAGAGAGGCAACGGAAGTTAGGTGCGGAGCAGGAGGAGGAGCTGCTCGCAGTGCGGCAGTATAATTAATGGGCGTATTGGGGCATGCGGCATGCGGCAGCGACCAAACTTTGGGCCCATGCATTGCGATTTGGGATATTAAACGTAACGATGCAGGACAGAGTCGAGCGACTCTCCTGGCTCCTCCCCCTGACTCCCCCCCCCCCCCATGACTCCTGATGCCAATGAATATGCCATGAGCCATGTGACGAATACACAATATTTTCGCTATGCACGACTGTGTGTGTGTGCGCTGATGATGATCACATGCTATTAAACCGCAATACAATAGCAATTTTCAAATAAATGATTTATGGCCCTGGACATTCAGGAGCTGCCAGCCTGCTGCCTCCTGAAAATGCCATAAAGCACACACACACACACAGACAGACAGACAGACAGAGAGAAAGAGAGATAGAGAGAGAGAGAGAGAGGGGGAGGGGGAAAGAGCACAGTCGATTTAGGCAAAAAGGTTAGCAGCAAATGCCAAAGCAGAATGTATTGCAAAAGGTTCAAAGTGCGACCAACAAGTTAATTTCTCTGCCTCTCGACTTGAAGAAATTGCCAAATGAACTCGCTTTAAAGTACACACTACAATTGTGAGGTAGAACCACAGGGAAAATGGGTGTAGGTCAGTAGAAATAGAGAGTGATAGAGTGTACATATATAAGAACTAATGGGAAGCAGAACAAAAGAAAAGTCAAGGTGAGGAAACATACAAAACATCATCAAACATTGAAAATAGAACAACATAGAACATAGAACATCATGGAGCATCATCAGAACATCATCGGGTATATCATATCAGAAGACAATTATTAGGTAATCATAGGATGCATTTCAAATCTGTTGAGTCTGAATAAGTGTCGTTTAACTTGCCTAATGTTGTCAGCTTTCAGCTTCTCTTATTCTAATTTGAGCACTTTAAGTTGTCTCAGGTGCAAGCAACATTGCACTCAGCGCAGTGAGGTTGGTAATACTCTTGTAATTGGATATATATAGGTGATATATATGACCTCTAATTAAGGGTTTACTAGATTTAAATACATTTTAATTCATGTAGTTCATAAACAGAAATGGCTATCAATATATGAGTACATCTGAAACTGTTTAAACAGAAAGACTTCTTGCTCTCTCTTCAACTTATCTCTCTCTCTCTTCCTTGAGGTCTCTCCACCTCTACTTCGGTTTATCCATCTCTCACTCACTCTCTAGTTATTGAAAACTGTGTAAATATGGTTATGACGACAGGGCACTGACCATCTTCAGCTCAACTAACAATCCAATCTGCAATCTGCTCGAGCTGTTTAACCGTCGAGCGTCAACTCATCAGCTCTGCACAGTATGTTGCGGTTGTTCGGGCACGCACACACACGCACACTGGCAAATGCACACACACACATACACACTCATACACAAGCACAGTTACTTGGTGTGTTTGTCTTGCGGTTTGCTGCATGCAGCTTTAATAAATTCGTTGATTGGGCAGTTCGCATTGCATACTTTACGCTCCATCAAACTGGCAAGTTGGCAGCTCTGTGCCACGCCCCCATTTGCCTTAAAAGCGGCGTCAAATCACAGTCCAATTGGCCAAAGGGTCAGGTGAGGTGAACGAGGTAACCAATGTGTATAGGGGGGAGGGAGGGGGGCTAGGTGACAGCTAGTGACGCAGCAGGTGCTGGCAGGAGGGTGGGGGGGGTGTGTAAACTGTCATTGCCAGGCAAATGCGCAAGGTACGTTCACCTGTCGCCAACACGCACAAGTCTCCCTCTTCCCCCTCCCTCCCTCTCCCTCTCTAACCCCATCATACATTAATGTCGATGTTTCCATTTTGTGCGCGTTTTTTATTGCTTCTCTTTCTGCTGCTGCTTCTGCTTCTCTTGCTGTTCTTTTTCTTCGCTGACGTTGTAAATTTTAATGCAAAACTCGTTTATACACAACAAGAAACAGCGCGAAGCGGCGTCATTTGCTACTCCGGCATTTGCGTGACAGTTCACATCCCTTGTTACGCTTACAACACCCCTGTTCCCTCCCCCCTCGTACGGCACGGAAGCGGCATAGGGGCTGCCATTTTGACAGATGCCAAACGCAAAACGAGCAACAAACGCAAAGTTTTTATTTGTCTTTCATTGCATGGCATAATGCTGTCAATAGCAGTAGCCGAAAAATAACAAAGCAACGACTAGGCAGATACCCTGTAGATGGGCAAACAAGCATGAGAAAGAATGAGATGGGGAAAAAGTGCACAACTAGTTAAAGTTTCTTGTAATCTATGCCAATCTCTGCCTGAAGGAGAAAACATAAATATTGCGTATACGTAACATGAACAGTTTCGGGTTTCAGGTCTCTAATTTGCAGCTTTAGTTTGTATACCTTCTAATTATTTATTTAATTATAATATAATAAACGAAGTACACGATGTAACTGATATATATCATAAATAGTTAGCAGTATTCTTTGCAATTCAATCTATAAAAACTACAGCTTACTCCAAGTCGCAGTAGCCCAGTTTGTGCAGTGTATATGTGAATAGAAAGTATGACTGAGAGTGGCAGAGAGAGGGAGAGAGCGGGGTAGAACGCTTACGGATTCAGTTGATGTGCCTGTCTGACCGTCGTTAGTTAGTTTTTACGATTTGCCCGTCATAAAAATTAATATGCTGCCTTCCTGCCCCGCTGTGCGATAAGGGGCAACAGTTGTGAGTGTAAATAGATGCCCTACTCTGACCATCTCCCCCTCTACCTCTCCCTCTCTCGTGCTGCTGCTGCTGCTAAGTGAGCCTGTGTCACTGTGTAATTGGAAGCTGAATGAATCCCTTAAGTGCACGCTAACTGGCATCAAACTGAATTCCAGCAACTTTATATCCACATATCATTATCCATATATCCGCATATACCAAAGATAATTGCGAATGCAATTAGATTAACTAGAATTGCAGCCAATTAATGTGGGGCTAACCAAATGCGATTGCCGTTAAAGAGAGGACGGAAGGGGAAGGAGCAGGGGGTGCATTTAATTGCAATTGTAATGATTTATAATTTATGGAATTAAGCAATAATAACTGTAACAGTGGAAGCAATTAAATGAAATTCGTAAAATTGTTGATGACCCATTGTTCGCCTCGTCTCTTGCTCCACGCCCTACTCCCCCACTGCCCACTCCCCCACTGCCCACTCCCCGCTGTTCCAGTTAGAGTTGAAGCAAAGGCAGCTCAAGCATTTGTCATGGCACGCAAGGCGGGCTAAGCGACCACTCAATTAGCCACCCAGCGCTTCAATCGCTCAACTGCTGAGCCGCAAAACGTACATCATTTATGCATTGCCACTCCCCATGGCGCCACATCCAGTGAGAGAGACAGAGAGAGAGAGGGAGATGGAGAGACAGAGGTAGGCAGAGAGAGCGTGGAGTGCATCACAAATGCATGGACACATGCCGCGGATATAAACGTGTTTGTACATCTAAAACTGGACGACGGTCAGGATCTGCTGCTGCTGCTGCTGCTGAAAATACTTTCCCATTTGACCGCCTTCCCCACATGTCCGCGCTCGCCTCGTTTGCCTCAAAAGTGCCAAAAAACCCATAAAACTTTGCAATTGTTTAAACGTGCCGCACGGGCCGCATCATAAAGCAGCAAAAGTTTACGTCCCCGAAAGGGTGTGTGGTGTGTGTGTGTATGGCCAGCAGCAGCACTACGACTGCATGTAGATGGATGGTCTGTGGTGTGTGTGGGAGGGAGGGGGAAGCGTCAAATAGCGGCAGTTAGGCTCTTCTTTAAAATGCCGCAGACTTTAACTGGATGTCTGCACTTGCAAAATTCGTTGCCTACTTTTAGGCCTAAAGCATTGCCTACTTTTTAGGGCTGCGGCACAAACTCGCCATTTTGGCAAGGGCTTAATAACTGCTGTTGCTGCTTGCAACAGTGTGTGTCGCGAGAGTGGCAACATATTTAAGGAGAGTGAACACACACACACACACACATACACATCGCACAAGACTTGAGTGAAAGCGACACTTGGCGTCTTCCGCTTGCCACCGTTGACAAGGCAATCTTGCCACATGGCACTGCGTTGCTCGGCACTAGTTGGAGGTATATCAGCCTCACTTTAACCAACTGCAATAAACAGTTTCTAATTGTAAAGGGCCTGAAAGAGAGTTATGAATGTAATTCCCAACGCATTACGCTTTAATAAACTCTAGCCTAGTTACGCTGCCTACCTCCCTCTCCCTCTCTCCCTCTCTCTGGCATTGGGCAGTTAATTAACGCATTGCAAATTCGTTGAGCAACTTTTTGGAGCAAGGTTCCAGCTGGCCTGGGCTGGATAAGCCCCACGTGAATTATGTTTAATAAGCTTTCAAGTCACGAGCCACCTTCAGCGTGCACGTAACTAGAGCAGAAATTGGCACACAGCACAGCAGTGGCAGTAGCAGCAACAACAACAACAACATCAACAACAAAAACAAGCGGAGAAAATTGACAAAAAATAAATACGACATTCATTTTTATGCCCCATGCTTGCCACAAAGGACGCGAAATTCACGAGTTTCCTGCAACGTGAAAACAGCCGGAAAATTATACAAAATGAGCGAGGTAGTTGTAGGGGTAGAGCCTGTATGTATGTGTGTGTGTGTGTGTGCCTGCAAGCTGCACTTCCGGGCGATGTCGGAGCCAATTGCCACTGACCGAAAAAAGGCGAACTGAGAAAGCGAAGCGCAAAGCAGAAATATAGCGAAAAGACAAAGTGCACTGTTGGGAAAGCTGCGCGAAGAGAACGACAGAGAGAGAGAGGGAGGGTGAGAGAGGGAGAAAGAGGAGAGTGTGTGAGCGAGTGAGAAGAAAATAAAAATAATATTGGTTTAACTTCTGCAGTGACAGGGCAACTCTGCTGCGAAGTGAGAAGGGTACAACAGTGTCAGACTTGTGTGTGTGTTTGCGCGGATCTGGTGTGGCACATAAATTTGGCCAGGCACGCGCTGGCAACAAAGCAACAAAGTCATGGGCCAAGCCGAACCTGACAGCTCAACCGGGGTTGCCAACGTGGTACAGCCAACCGATTGCGGCTGCAACTCTGACAGCGACGCCGACTGTGACTGCGACTGTGACTGTGACTGCGACTACGACTGTGACTGTGACTGTGTCTGTGACTGCGAAGTCGACTGCAATGGGCAACGCTCTCATATGCAACGCGGCAGTCGTCGCAATGCACAAAAGTTTTAGTTACTTATGGCACGAAGAGAACTGGCAGCGGGACAGCGCCGGCAGGGACTGGCAGCTGGCAAATGGGTAATGAACCTTTGGGCAATATGGCCAGTCTGACGATGAGCATATGCCAGCAGGCAGTGGGCAGCAGGCGGGGCGTGGCCAGGTCCCTGAAGGTGCCACAAGGCATGTGAGCTGTCAAGATATCGAAAGCAAACGGGAAGAAGGTAGTCGCCAATACTGTTAATGCAGATTAAAGATACAGCATGACAGGGGAAATAAGAGAGCAAAACCAGGTCAGCATAAATATGGAAGATCGTACTGTAGATATAAACAGTAAATACATAAAGTATATTATATATATATAGAGTGTATATAGAGTGAATAAATAGCACAGCTGTCATCATTATTTTATCTACTTGCAATACATTTATCTGCCTCTCCTGTGATGTTGATCTCAGGCATTATATATATTAAAGGTGCCCTAGATGTGTAAACAATTATCGAAACTTGTCTTTATTAAATGTTAGTTAGTTATGCTTATGTTTATGGCAACTCTTGCCATCTCTCATTACATTTCATTCATATTTCATACAGGTATTTATACGAGATTATCCCAACTTAACGTAATGTGCTTACCCCATGGCAAATACGAAGTCTTAAGTTGCGACTGCCAACACTTACCTGAAACGAGAAAGCAAGAAATAAACAGTTAGCTTAAAGTTGGCAAGACAAATACGTTTACACAGAGGTGTCCCAGATAAAAGGACAAAAATAAACAAAAAAGCAGAAGAGACGATAAGAGAGGAGAGAAAAAAATAAAGATACGTCGAGCAAGAAACCTTCCTTTGAGCTATGGGACACCTCTCTGATTATGACATTCTGTGAGGGGGCTTTGCATTAAAGAGGGACAGAATAAACTACAGCATACTTACGCAGCATGGAAAAATGCAAACAGAGAGAGAGGAAGTGGGAGAGGAAGAGATAGAGACGGAGAACGGCACAAGTTGGGGATACAAAATTCACAAGATGCCAAAAAGTAAAATGGTAAATAAATAAAATGGCCAACAGGTGAGCTACAAAATAACTGTAAATTGCTAGCTGAATGTCAGAATACACACATGCAAAGCGTGACAGAAAGAGAGAGAGAGAGAAGGTAGACAGAGAAAAGGAATAAGCGTGCTTGGAAAAACTTGGCAAAAATATTTAATCACCTTTCTGGTATGTAGGCAAATCATGCAGAAGGATTAAAACGATGACAGCACTGAGAACAGGAAATTAAAAAACATACACTTAAAATGAGAAATGAGAGATGAATAAACAGAGCAGAAGAGCAAATAATTGTGGCATGTTGTCTAAGAGGCTTAGGAATAACTAACATTCAGACCAGCTGGCAAAGTAACCTTAATTAAAGGAAACTTTTGATCTTAGCAAGCAACAAATAGAGCACAAACTATTTACATTAATAGAACTGTAAACTAAAAGAGAACTTTTGTGTAAACTCAAGTTCGTTCTCGTTTAAAATAGTTATACAATTTAAAATCTAAATGTTGCATACAGAAGGGACTCTCTTTACGACTTGAAATCTTTTAGGAACTCTGTGTATTATGTCATCATACAGATCCGCGCTGTAGAATCAGAGTACATATGGTCGCATATGTCTAAGGGGTGTACAAATGCTGTACACTTCATGTCTAAATTGGGAAAGGAGAACTCAAAACTATCAAGGACACTGCTGAAATAGGAGATGGCGCATTCACACACACACACACAGAGAGAGAGAGAGAGAATAACACAAACACTTGGACGTGTGCTTTCTATGCGTTATGATTATATCTTAATGAATGATATGAAACACATAAATCAAATTGCGAAAACGCCACAAGCAGTTGGACAAAGGCCCATGAGGAGCACGACCAAGGCAGCGGGAATGGCAGTGGCGCCCACAAATAAACAAGACAAGAAGCACACTGAGTGAAAGGGACAGCAACAGAGATAGCCAGCTATGGGTGAGAGAGAGAGAGAGATGGCCAGACTAATGTTCATGTTGACGAATGCAAATTCATAAAAAGGACTCTGTCGGACAAGTGGACAGCAGAACGCAAAACAGGCAAAAAGGCAAGTCATGTGGCCAGCTCTCTCTATCTCCCTCTATCTCTATCTCCCTCTCTCCCCCTCTCTTCAATATCTCTGGTCTGCTTCTCGCCATTCGACAATTTTAACGCACTAAGTAACACGACAGCTTGGCAAATGTTTGGCTTGCTTTGATTTTAATGTTAATGCCTTCTCACACCCCCCTCTCATTCTCCCCTTCTCTCTCTCTCTGTATTTCTGTCTATCTCGCTTTCTTCTGCTTGCCTCGGGGGCACAATGGACGTGAGGATAATCTCATTTGGGCCCGGCTAAGAATTGCGACCCAGCCAAATGACAAGCAAACAAACAAAGTTGCCCTAAAAGCATAGCAAGAATGCGCCCACAAAGTGATTTACTTGCCAGATAGTGCGAGCGAGATGGCACGAGACGGCAAGGCATGCTGAGTGCTGCTTGCTGTAACAGCTTGGGAATTGTAATTATTGCGCAAATGCAGCGCACAAAACTTGGCAATAGTCAATGGGAAAAGTTCAGTTCATGCGAGAATTCTACCTGTTTATATACATCATAAAGCAGTAGTGAGTTTCTTCACACTCTCTCCACAGTGGCACAGTGGGCACAGTGTGCAATAATCAGTTGAAACTAAGAACCATAAATATGAATGATATGTTGTTATTATATTTATTTATTAAGGCATTGTCCTTGCACTACAAGTCAGTCACAACTGGTGGTACTACTACTTCTACTACTAATACTTCTACTTTTAGTACTTCTACTTCTACTACTACTACTATTACTTCTACTCCTATTACTTTTATTACTACTACTACTACTACTTCTACTTCTACTACTTCTACCTCTACTTCTACTCGTACTTCTACTTCTACTTCAACTTCTACTACTTCTACTACTTCTACTACTTCTACTACTTCTACTACTTCTACTACTTCTACTACTTCTACTACTTCTACTACTTCTACTACTACTACTACTTCTACTACTTCTACTACTTCTACTACTTCTACTACTTCTACTACTTCTACTACTACTACTATTACTTCTACTCCTATTACTACTACTACTACTGCTACTTCTACTGCTACTACTTTTACTTCTACTTCTACTACTACTGCTTCTACTTCTACTTCTACTATTTACTTCATCTTGAACTACTTCTACTTCTACTACTACTACTACTACTATTATTTCTACTCCTATTATTACTAATACTACTACTACTACTACTATTATTTCTACTCCTATTACTACTACTACTACTACTACTACTACTACTACTACTACTTCTACTACTACTACTACTACTACTACTACTTCTACTACTACTACTTCTGCTTCTACTACTTATACTACTACTACTACTACTACTACTTCTACTACTTCTACTACTTCTACTACTTCTACTACTTCTCTGACTTCTCTTATTTCTACTACTTATACTACTTCTACTACTTCTACTGTTAATACTTCTACTCCCACTACTACTTCTACTACTATTTATGCCATAGCTTAAGCACTTTAAACTCCCCCCGTCAGCGATCATTGCGAGTGTTCAACGTGTTGTCTAACTTCTTAATCAACCGTTGTCAATTTACCGCAACTGAACTATACGAAAGTTATGTGAAAAGAATTGATTGTTAAATCATTTTCTTTGATTTAGTTCATTTCACGCAGTTGTAACTTTGCGCTTGTTCCGCTATTGTTTTTCATTATTTACTCCTTTTTCTTGCGTCTTCTTCTGCTTCTTTGTTGGAATTCTTTGACACCGAAAAATGGGAACGGACAGCTGTCGCGCTAGCTGGGGATACCAGAGGAGTTTGGGCTTAAGTTGGAAACATTGCAAGTTTAACTGAGTTCCCTCTCTGTGTGTGTGTGTGTGTGAGCTGCAGCTAGGAGTTAGTTAAGCGCGAAAACTACACACAAAGCGGGGAGCGAGAAGCGTGTCAGGTCGAATTCGGTTAGGTCGTTGCGTATACGCAGCGTTGCTGCCAGCCATAGCCAAGTTGCAGCTCAAATGGAAACTAATGTGTGCGTTTGTCTGTGTCTGTGTGTGTGTGTGATAGATAAAACTCTGTCGTTGTTGTTGTGTACAAATGACGACAACAAAAACAAAAGCAACAACCACAACAACAGATCACAACTCGGAGAAAGAAGGCGAAACTTGCTGAAAAAGTAAATAAATGAAATAAAATTAAATATAAAGCGTCTGCCGCGCGTCGACTGCCCTGGTTGGCACTTGCTGCTAAGGGGGGGTCAAAGGGGAAGCAGAGGAAGCCAAGGAGAAGGGGGTCTGCGGTGCGGGGAATGGCAAAAAATGGCAACAACTTTTAAAACTCATTAAAATTAATGAAAGCCACGCACTTCAGCCCAAGTGAAGGGAGGCAGAGCAGTGGGCGGTGGGCGTGGCTAGGGTGAACTGTTTCTCCGACAAATGAGTAGGGGCTGCAAGTGTGTGGCGGGGTGGGGAGGTGCTGCATGGGCCAATGCAATGGCGCTTGTAATTATACAAGTGAGCAAGCATATTGCAACCGTGGCAGCTTTTCTTAGCGTTTTTCCCTGCTCCTCTCCCCTGCTCCTCTCCCCTCCCCCCTCCCTCAGCAGTCTTCTTTTTGTAGCAGTCACGCGCTCCCTTTGCCCAATCCTCTCAATAAAATCGCATGAAAGTTCATTAAAACAAATTAAAAGCAAAGAGCAGCAGGCAAATGGCCAAATGGCCAAGCCAAACGTGCCGGAAACATGGCAATAGCTTTGTCGCCAATGCCCCCAAAGAGCGGACAATGAGAGGGGAGAGAGGACGACTGGGTTGTGTAAGGCATTGCCAGTGGGAGCTGTGCATGTAACGTGGCTTGTAATAATAACGCTTAACGAATACAACAAGCAAAATACAAAGTAGGCAACCAAGAAGGTCAAAGCGTCGCAACATCAACTTATTTATCTTGAATTCATTACGCAAAAAGGATATCAGAACTTTTTAAGCATTGCAAGATTAAATAGAACAACTTTTCTGTACAACTATAGAGACTACAGAGAGCATTTTAGGTTATAACTTTGCTATTCATAATTGGGCAGCGACTTTGGAGAGTACGGAGAGCATAAGAAGGTTAAACCTTCGCCATCAATTTGTTAGCCTTGCACAGAAGTAGTTAGCTTTAGCCCTATTAGATATATAGTTTCTTGATCTCTATCTGTCTCTTACACTCTCCTGATAGTACTCAAGTTGCCAGTCGGCTCAACGTTTATCGTTCCACAAGCATTCCCATCAGACTGATCCACAAAGCCAACTTCAATCCGTTTTACCAAAAAGGTCAGACCATGAAGTACTCGCATGTAAATACGAGTACACACACGATTTAACATACCAGTATGAACTGTGTGGAATGTCTTTCAAGTGGCACGCCAGCAGTACAACAGCAACAGCAGCAGCAGCAACAACAGCAACAGCAACGATAAAAACAATAGGTCGACCAGCTTGAAAATCAATCGAAAAGCGAACCAAGGTCGGTCGCATAATGCTGCCACATACGCATACAAACACGTGCACACTTGAGAGGAGGGGAGGGGCCCCGGGGCCAGGGACCAAGCCAGAGGGCGACGTCAAACAATGTCCCAGCGGACAGTCGACAGACAGTTGAACAGAGACAGAGACAGAGACAGATACGAAGACGGAAAAGGACGGCACGACGGGGTCAAGACTAAATGGAAAGTTGTCCGCTTGTTGGACTGCCATAGGCTCTGCTGCACAGAGCAGTCAAAGAGGTCTCACTGGCCATGGATAAGGTTAACAATACCAATCGCAGTTGGAAGATTGGCAGCAATTCTGGCCTTATGGCCACCACAAACAATAACCACAGCAACAACAAAAGAAATGCCTTGAAACCGACATCTTCCGGCCAGCTACTCCTGCTCCTCTTGCTCCTCCTGCTCCCCCCCTTCACCCTCTGCCCACCCCCAGCAAAGTCAACAAAGCGCGTAATTTACATTTAAGAACTGCAGCAACAAAGAACAGGAAATGCCAGTTATAGCAGCAGCAACTGCAGCAGTAATTGCACTTACAACTGCAACTGCAGGCTGCAACAACGAACAATGCCCCCGGGGGAGGAGGGGTGATGTGGCAGCTGAGGCTGACACACTCGAGAGTAAATTGCTTAATTATGATAATCAAGAGACACGTCTTTGTGAGCAGCATCCCGAATAGCTGCAGTCGTAATGATGATAGGCAGGATAACTGGATAACTGCATAACAGGATAACAGGATAGCAACAGCTGCACCACCAAAGGCGCACAGAAGGAAAGAAATGACAAAGAAGCCATCCAGCCAGCACAATCATTAGAGCGCCGAGCAGACTATACAAACAATTTGCAATGCGATCTGCAGCAGAAAATTGAATATATATTTTATATCGTACTTATATAAAATATATTGCACTAACAATATACATAGTATTGTATATGTAGTATGCAGTGTTGCAAGGTTACTGAAGTCGTTCTATTGCAAAGAGCAATTCTCTTTCGATAGTAAACAGTCGATAGTAACTTGAGGCAGTGGAGTAGTAAGTAGTGAGTAGTAAGAATACAAGCTACCAAGTTTGTATAACTTGGAAGTAGCTGAATTGAAAATATTGGGGAAAGATTAAAGTAATTAATTACTATCGATAGTAACTTACTATTCGATAGTAACTTATGACTATCGTATAGGTAAGGGAACAACCCTTTTATGGTACTTATCAACTCAAGCACATTTTTTTTAAGCTCGAAGTCAACGAAAAAGGAAGATAAGGATTTGGAAAAATGATTCGATTTATATCGATAGAATCGTTAAACCTAGACGAGCATCATGAGTTGCGATAGCAAACAATCGATAACAATTGGGGCTGAATTGGGAAAAACCTAGTACGAGTAGCTGACTAAAAGAGTGTGATTGAACAGCAAAACAATCGACAACTATCGATACACAATTAGTCGGGAATACTAAGATAATTAATATTTTAAAATATGTTTGCTGACTTGGCGAGCAGTTTACCTTAATGATAAGAAGTCTAATGGATAAACTAATCGATAATAAAATTAAATCTAGGACAAGCATCATGGGTTGGGATAGTAAACAATCGATTGTACGGTGATGAGCTGAAATGGGAAAACCATAGTACGAGTAGCTGAATAAAACTGACTGTTTTAAAACAGCAAAAGAAAAGAAAACTATCGATAAATAATTATTTGGGAGTATTTTGATAATCAATGTCTTAATATTAGTCTGCTGACATGGCGAGCAGATTAATTTAATGAACCAAATCGATAACTAAACAACAATAGCCATAAGATGAGCTCAGAATAATGTTCAGCATAAGAGATCAATGTGGAAACTGTTTGACTTCTTCTCTCTTTCGCTCTCCCGATTGCCACATGTCACTTTATTCAGTGCAGCTGTGCGCGTAATCGTTCATGCATTCACTTAAATCACTTAAGATAGAGCTGACCAGATAGTAAACGTGCCCGTGCCACCCCCTCCCCCCTCACATGCACTGCACTGCGATCTGCTGTCATATTGTGCTGCACTGAATGAAGCAGGCAGCATGAAGCTCTGCCAACGCCATATGGCAGCACATCGCAGCTGCCGCAGTTGATGTTCGCTTTTGATATAAACCTGGCAGTGGGACTGGGATTGGGACTGGGGCTGAGAGAGGTAGACTGAAGCTGGCAGTGGGATTCAGTGCGTCCGTATATTGGCACTAGCGTTAATCAGGGGCTCTGTCAGGGATTCTGTGATGTTTTTTTCTTTCTTCTTTGTTTCTCTCTGTTCGTTCTTTGGCAACTTTTTTGGCATTTCAGCGACTTTTATTGCAGCCACTCTGCGAGTGCAGCAGGCAATTTTTAAAGCACGCTTTTGAGCGCAACAAGCATAAGGGCACACTCACACACATTCTTTATACCGTCAGTCTCTGTGTGTGTGTGTGTGAGTGTGTGACGCTGCAGACAAGCGTGGATTTTAGCACAGTAATTAAAGCGTAATGGTTAACTGAAGCCGCCACAGGGCAAACAGTCACGTAATAAGCGAGTTATGGACTGCTTGAATACCCTGTAAATGACGCTCACCTTGCCTAGCTCAATTTGAAAGTCTTTGAAGAACCTTTTTTAAATACCTAGCTGAAACTACTTTGCAATTACAGGGTATGAGGGGGGGGGGATAAAAAGGCTGCTGTTGCGGCTTTGTCGCTTCACACACTCACACACACACAAGTACCAACAGATGGCAGTAGCATGCAACGCTGGGCTTTAATTAATGTCAATGCTTGTTGACAACAACAACAGCAACAACAGCAACAATAACAACGCTATTTGTGTTTTTGTTTCAGTGTCTGTGCTTCTGTTTCTGTTGCTGTTTCTGTTGCTGTTTCAGAGCTGTTGTTGTCCTTGTCGACGGGGCAAGTGTTCTTTTCAATTCTTGTGCCTTGTTTTCTTTCTCTCTCAACAACTTGGCGAAATTATACAACCGCGTGGAGTGTAGAAATTACCCCATACAACGCATTATGTTGCCCTATACACACACAAGCACACACACACACACGCGCACATGTGTATGTGCATCTATCTATTCCAGCTCAAGTTCCTAAGGTTGGAGCTAATTGGCCCCAGTGGTGCCTAACCTCCTCTAATTACTTTGCAGGCATCGTATAAAACAGACATATGCTTTGAGTCCTTAAAGAAACAATGAACAAACACTGTGAGGACTTTTGAGTTTTTATCTAAGGTTAAAGCTTTAACCAGATATCAACAAATTTTACTTATGGCACATTCAAATTTCATATATGTATCTCTGCAATTAATTGCTCAATTGTCATGCTGACTCAGCTATAGTTTATTTCGTCAGCTTATCTATAAAATATACATATATATCTATATGATATATCTTTCTTTTTTTCTCTTTTTCTTTCTTTCTTTCATACTTAAATATCAAACAGACTCAGCTCTGGTTGAGGCCTTTTTTAGTTTACCTGTAAATGGATCTAGTCTGGAATCTTCAGTACGCCTTATCTATGATATATAATATACAAACATACAATCATATACATATCTTTAATATTATACCTATTTCTATAGTATGATATGTCTTTCTTTAATATCAAACTGACTCAGTTCCAGTTGAGTCCTTCAGCTCATCTGTAAATCGATCTAGTCAGCAGTTTTCACCCTTCCAAGACTTTTCCAGTCTTGCTTTATTTGACTGCATATTTCCCGCTGTAAATATCGCATTTTCCAAAGTCATTTGCCGCCTTAAAGTCATTTCAAGTGCTGCCCTATCTGGCGTAGGGCAGCAAAGAAAAACTTTAGATATGGAAAAACTATCGTAATTGCACTTTATTAAATTGGAACTTTCCGCAAGCGCGGCCAATGCCGGCTGCTGCCGTTGCGAGTAATTACACACAATAACAAACAATGTTTGACTTCATGCTATATGTGTGTGTGTCTGTGTGTGTGTGTGTGTGTATTGCCAACTATGCATGCTGCATTGCTTTGCTGCGGTTTTGCAACTATTTGTGCATTCCGGCAGCTCAGACAAACGCCAAACTTTCACCAGAGCGCGCACTGGCACGCACATGCAGGCACATGCAGGCACATGCAGGCACATGCATGCACACGCATGTTGCAAGAGCAAAAAATAGAAGAGAAAGACAGTTGCCAAACTGGCTGGACAAAGTAGTAAGTGGATAAACGATAACTTTTTGTATAGATTCTATAGAGAGTTGACCCCCGAAAAAAACAGAAAAACATCGATAGAACGATAGAACGATGAAGCCAGTCAAGGATTATTCGAACCGGCAAAATGTTAAATGCTAACACCCAAAATTGGCAAAATTCCCTCTAAAGTGGTTTTTTGTTTGTTACTTAGATAAGCTGAGCTTAGAGTTGTACAGTCAATAGGGTTGTCTAGTTCCGCAGAAGTTACTGTTACAGTTTATGGCTGATTTGTTTGCACACTTATATAACACGATGACTATGTTAAGCCTATGTTAAACCTATGTAAACGTAGCGTGTCGAATAAAGAAGAAGAATGACGTGTGTGAATTAATTGAGCTTCCACATTATCGATAATTGAAAGGTAATCGAATCAGGTAATCGATTGTACGATTGAATGCTTAATCTTGCTAATTGCATTGAAAACCCACAGCTGTTGTTAATCATTATCGATAATCGATAGCAATCTGTGTTAAACAGTCTGTTATCGATAATGTAATCGAATTATATTAAACGATTAATTGCTTAGTCTTAGTTAGTTTCTTTGAAAATTTACAGCTTTTGTTAATAATTATCGATAAACGATAGCAATCTGTCTTAAGCAGCGAGTTATCGATAAGGTAATCGAATTAAATTAAATGATTAATTGCTTGGTCTTTGTTAGTTCCTTTGACACCTCACAGCTGTTGTAAATAACTATTGATAATCGATAGCAATCAATTTTGAAGCAGTCTGTTATCGATAGTTGCTGCAACTGCCACATCAGCTTGGCTTGCTACGCTGCAAGTCAATGAAAAGTCGCTTGAATCGGGGCATAGTTAATTTTGTTTCAATATCGCATAGTTTATGCCCACCCACCTACACTGCCTGCACCTTCCACTCCTTCCCCTCCCGCCATGCTTGCCTCCATTGTCGGGGGCGTTCATTAGGCATGCCAGGCCAGGCCCAGTTGCCTATTTATGCCACAACGACTCCCGATCGGGCAGTGCGGGGGCAGGCTACGCTGCCACTGTGATTTATGCGTCGCCACGGCAACAGCAGCAGCAGCAGGAGGTGCGGTCCAAGCAGAGGGGGGTGAGGGGCAGCCACTTGAGTGTAACTAGTGTAATCAGGCGTTGCATGGCATGAATAGCGAGCGGCGCCAGGTAGCGCAGCTGCTTGAGCCAAGTTAAGGTGCGACTTAGCTGCAGGCGAGCTGGCCAATCAAGCTGCTGGCAACAGCAGCAGCAAAGGGGCAACAACTGCAACAAAAACAACAGCAGCAGCAGCAGCACAACAATAACTCATTAATGAGCTACAGCAACAGTGCTCGGATTTGGACGAGTAACGAACACGCTGAGCCAAAGCTGGCAAACAGTTGCATTCTAATGAACACATTGCTGCGCCTACACAGAGAGAGAGAGAAAGGGAAAGAGAGGGAGAAAGAGAAAGAGAGAGGGAGGGAGAGAGACAGGCAGAGAGAGAGAGAGAGAGAGAGAGATCTTAGCATAATCAGTGAGGCTAATTAAGCAACTTCGGCTTATTGTCGTCATCTTTCAACTTCAGTTCGCGTTTCGTTCCGAAGATTTCTTCATTTTAACGGGAATTATTTGTGCAGAGCCAACAGCAGGAACAGACGACATTGCTCGACTGCAGCATACCTCTTAAAACTGATAAAATTAAACTTTTCTGTATCCTGTAATTGTTTAATGCTTAAGCTTAAGAGTAGCTTAGTTTGCATTTGCAATAAAGAAACTCTATACATATCATAAAGAACTTTAGTTAAGGGAAGATATGACTCCTGCCATGGTATAGAATACGTAATACATTCTCACTCTTTGATCTCTCTTTATAGCTTAATATATCAGCTCCTCCTACTTTAAATTTATTAGGGGAAATTTCTTTATTAAATAGAATTGTTTCTTGGTCTTGAATTTCTATAATTATACTATCGTTTCTTTCGTTTTTTAAAGCTGCTTATACATTATATTTATATTCTTTATAGCCAAGCTTAGTTGTTGCATTTCTAAAGTGTTCACATTAAATAAATTCAAAGAATTCTCTCAGAGTTTGTTTCAAACTTACGATCTTTAAAGCGCAATGAATCCGCTACAATTTCCCGTCGACTGTCGAATAAAACGAGTAAATGATTACGCGCATTTTCGAACTTTGTGACACTCGCACACACAGTGCATTTTATGGCCAGTCTCTGTGTGTGTGTGTGTGTCCAACCTCGGGGTCCAGGGTATAATGCACTTAAATAAGGCACTAAAGTATGCAGCACACAAATAACATTACGTATACGCCGCGACTGGCCGCGCTGTTGCCGCGAGGCAAAGTTTATGGCAACAGAGTTCCACTTCCACTTTGTGCACCCCCTGCCCCTGCCCACCTGCTCCCTTCTTGCCCCTGGCTTAAATTGCTCTGCCGCTGCCATACGAAATTCAAATTCATGACGACGGCCGCCAGGTGGCGCTGCATGTGTCAAACAGTGTGCGCGGCTCATTTCGAAGCCAGCACTGGACAGAGAAAGGCAGAGGGGTGAGCAGGGGAAGGGGATGGAGCGGGGGTCTGTGGTGCGACGCGCAGGGGCATTAAATAGTGACGCTGGCAGTGGGTGGTTAAAAAAGGGCGTGCCACGATTCCGAAACAACTTGCAACAAAACTTGAGCTAAAGTTTCGTTCTTCGTCCTTCTGTTCCTTCGTTCTTTGCCCCTCTCGTCCTCTTCCTCTCCTTCCTCTCCCTGTTCTCTCGTTGTTGTCACAATTTGCGTTCGTTTCGTTTCTTTTCTGCTGCTTACGTAGTTTTTGGCATTACTTTGGCGTCACTCCGCCCCCATCATTGCCCCAGCTAGTACTTTATAAGCCGCCCCTTGCCTCTTGCCACTTGCCACTTGCCCCGCGTTCTCTGTTGCGGCTTGCCATGCAAATAAATTCAAATATGCGCTGTGTGGCTGCAGGTTAAATAAATTTGTGTCGCCTCGCCGTGTCCTTTGCAACTCTCCGCATCGCCATGTGGCATGTGGCTTAGGTCAGGTCAGACTCGGCTCCGCGCAATCCCGCCGGGTCGCCATCTACCCTCTCTCCCCTCTCTACGTCACAGTTCACCTTTCTCTCTGTGCTGTGCCTTGAAATTAATATGAAATAAAATTAAATTTACACTCGCCGCATCTCGCCGCGACCGCGTGACACAAATGAAGCTATTAAAACTGGCCAAATGGCCAAGTGGCCAACTGGCAAACTGGGCTATGTTCTGCCTAGTTTATGCTGCCAGCGCCACGGCCCACGCGACCACTCTGACCCACTCTGCGGTCGCTGTGGCCAAAATTAGCTTATTTAGGGTGCGAGGGAGACTCTGAACTTGCAGCAAGAGATCGCAGGATGCGCGGATCAAGCTGAGCTGCGGCAATCCATCATCTGTCTGACTGTCTAATTTGGGACTTACTTGCACCTTGACGCAAGTCAGTATCAGTTCATAATGTAACTGTGCTTGGTGTCACTCCTAAAGAGGGCATTACAAAGAGACAGATTTGCATTTCAATTGCATAATTTGGTTTATCTTATTTCAATTTGAAATCTTATATAAAAAAAAGGTAATGCTCTATATAGTATAGTACAATATAAATAGTAGAGTATAGTATAGTATATAGTATTCTGGGATAAGGGCATCTGTACTGGAACCTATAAGATCTATTGTATCCCTGCTGAACTTAGAGCTCACTTATCAGTACCGTTTTTTCTTATGAATTCTCAGATTCTGCCTGGACTGATTAAGCTTATCTCTTCAATTTCTAGTGCAATATGTGCCATATATTATTATTTATTATTATTTATATTATTTATATTATTATTTATATTATATTTATATATTATATTAATTTTTTTTATAGCACTTTCCCATCTAGATCGAATACAAAGTTCAACACTTCAGAATACTAAAATATTCTACGCAAGTTTGCTCTCCTTGTGTAATCAGAGCACATACTAAATGTTCTTAGGGCACTCAAATAGTTTATGTAAAATCCCTTTATAAACAAATTACAAATGAACTGAAGAAATTTTGAAAATTGTTATTAATCTCTAGAAAGTTTTCGTATTTTACTTTTTAGATTTCTCTTTAATCTTTTCTTAGCTGCGTTAAGGCATTCAAAATGTTTGATTCAATTGTAAACTGGAAGGAATCATAAGCTGCCCTGTAATTTATTCCCCATTGCTCTAAACCTCTCCCCAGAGTACTGTCATAAATCAGGTTAACTTCTCGCGCAGCCCTCGCGCATTGGTTGTGTCAGTTTTGGAATTGGGTTTTCAATTTGCTTCCACCTGCGCTGTCTGCCTGCCTCCCTCGCTGCCAGACTGCCAGCCTGCCAGGACAAGGTGGACAAGTGAGACAGAGCTTAACATAAAGAACAACCAGGTAATTGTAATTTATGGCTGCCCCCTTCAAGCTGGCGAGGACTCGCTGCAAAGCAATCCAAATGTCTTAGCTGTCACCCAGATCTGGCGCATTTACATATACTAAACTGGGGGCCCATGCCATATCCAATATGCATAATAAACATCTCATCAACTTGACGATGTTGTGGGAACAGCAACAGCAACAACAACAACAGAAATGAGAGTAGCAAAAACTCAAATGAAAGCGAATTTTTCACGTCAAGTTCATGTTGGGGCGCTGCCATTCAATAGAGTTGCAAGGGGGGCACGTGGCTGGCTGGGAGGGAGAGGGGCAGGGCCAAATGGGGCAGGCTTATGGGGCACTAGAAATTAGGCAAATGTTGTTCTCTGGAATTGGAACATTGCTGAGCATTAAATGGAAGGCAGACAGACAGACGGACAGAGGGAGAGAGGGAGGGAGGGAGGGAGGGAGGTAGAATAGCTGCCACGTAGCTCGCAGTAATTGCGCATTACGTATACGCCTAGTGGACGCTGGCAGCACTTGAAACACGCTTGGCATCGCATTGCATTCGCTGAATTGCAAGCGCAGGCAATGCCAAATAACAGAAATTCCACAAATTGTACGGCTAAGCGGAGCGCGGGGGGGGGAGCTGCTGTGTGTGTGTGTGTGTGCACTGGGAATGAGAACCCTTTGCAGAGCGATTTAAGTGAGAATCGCTTGAACTGAATATATTTTCATTGCGGCTTACTAAATGCAATAATTCTTTTGCTACTCAGAATCTTCAACAAGAAGTGGAAATGAAGAAAGGGAACTGTAGAAAAGACACTTTAGAAGGGAAATTGTGGAATACGGAACTGTAAAAAAAGAGCTGTAGATGTAGAACTGTAGAAGTGGAACTTTAAGAAGAGAAGTGTAAAAGCAAGGGAAGTGTAGAAATTATACTCTAGAATATAAACTATAAAAAGGAAACTGTACAAAGTGGAAGTAAAGAAAGGCTACTGTGGAACTATAGAAAGGTAACTCTACAAATTAAACTCGAAATAGAAAACAGAAGAAAAGAAACTCTAAAAGAGCAACTGTAGAAAGA
This sequence comes from Zaprionus capensis, assembly GCA_018903675.1. NCBI lineage: Eukaryota > Metazoa > Arthropoda > Insecta > Diptera > Drosophilidae > Zaprionus > Zaprionus capensis. The sequence goes on along the minus strand of JAEIFN010001073.1, from coordinate 6,455,023 downwards.
GAACTGAAGAAAGAGAACTGTAGAAAGAGAACTGAAGAAAGAGAACTGTTGAAAGACAATTTATGAAAGAGAACTGTAGAAAGAGAACTGAAGAAAGAGAACTGTAGAAGTGCAACTTTAGCTAGGCAACTCTAGAATTGCAGCTCCACATAAGGAAGTGTAGAAAGAAAACTCTAGAAAGGAAACTCTTTAAAGGGAACTGTTAAAAAGACATGCAGAGGGAGAGAGAACTGCAGACCGGTAACCATTGAAGACTTTGAAGAAGCAGTTAAGGAAATACTGAGTGACGTCTAACAATACTAACTCATATGACTAGATGACTGGGGCACATCTACTGTGCGGACATTGAATCAGAAGCTGCATACAGCGCACCCCAAGAACATGATGTGAGAAGGCGTAGCTTCTACCCCCAACAAACAAATCCCAATTTAATATTTCTACTGCGCTTTCATGTGTTGCTTTCCCCCATTAAAAATGCGCAAGGCTTCTCGATGCTTTTCAATTAAGCTCGAAAAACTATGGCAATTCAATATGCTGCACTGCGAGTCTTCCCCCCTTCCTTCCCGCCTGCTATCATTCATATTTCACTTACGAATTGCAGCTTCGGGAAACGCAATGCACGCTTTGCATTTACATTTCCCATTTTGCATTTCCATTTTCGCTGGCAACTTAACTGCAAATTAACCAGAAAGCTGCAAAAATGCAAACTGAAAACTGAAAGGAGCAACGTTGCCCCTGCCACACACAGACACACAAACAAATATTCGCAGATTTCGTTGACCTAATTCCCCATAAGCCGATGCAGGGCACACTGTGGAAAGCAAATGGGAATGGAATGATGCAGTTGAAAGGAGCAAAGCCTGAGGAAGATAAGCGCCTGGGAATTCCCAGAATCGGAATCAGACCCCGAGCCAGTGGCAGTGTGGCAGTGGCAAGCCTCGACCCCGAGTCGGAGCTGGACAAACTGTTTGCTGTTTGCATTTGTGCACTTGCTGCGGCCTTCGTTGCCGCCGCGAGGCTTCTCTCTGGGGAGCCGCTGCCCGAGGAGGAACTGCTCTATTTGACTACTTGACCGCGCGCTGGCCTGTCCATCATCCGAATGCGACTACGCCGCAATCTGCAGCATGCAGCACGATGATATTTTCAATTTTGATATGCAATCTTTATCCCGTTTGCCTTTCGCTGAGCAGACGCAAGAAATGAATGGCAGAATGGGAGGTGTAAATGGGATTGCGGACAGCATGGCAGGCAGGCAGGCAGGCAAGCTGCCAGCTCAATAACCACATTCCCCAGTTCCACGCCCCCCTACCCCCCCTTGCTCCCCCCTCTGTTCCTACTACACTTATCAATTTTTCAGGCTGCACATTTGAAATATACCAAAAAGATGCCATTGGCAATGCAATTAAATTCGAAATTCCACCCCAGCTTGCTGCTGGTCCAGTGACACAGATATCTGCAGAAACTACAGCAACAACTGTGTGTATATATATCTGTGTATATAGTTGGGCAAATCAATCATATAATGGAGAGTGCAGGCACTGCGCTGTTGATGCATTTCTGGAGGGTGTTGCCCATGCAGAGGCAGCACTCAACTTGAGTTATGAGCAGGAGAGAACTAGAGGCTATAACATGTGCAATCTGCAGGCACATGCCATATAAGTATGTACATATATCTAACATATATGGAATACTTAATTGAACATTCCTTACATTCAAGGGATTCCCAGTGTCAAATTCAATTCAATTAATTTCTTTTTTCTTTCTTTTCTCACAGTTAAGATTTTATTTTTAATTTAAAATTATTAATTATTAATTGTTTTTTACTTTTAAACAGTCAACTGACCTTAGTCCGACTATAAACTAATTAAATAAATAAATTAAATAAATAAAAAGGGAAGCTGCCAACTTGTTTCCCTTTCCCTGTCTGTGTCTGTTGGAGTTATTCAGGAATCCTTTACTCATCTGCTTTTCTAACAATTAAACCCGCTTTTCCAGGGTATCTGACAGTGCATTGACTACCTAAGCAATGCCAAAACACTTGAAATTAAATTTTCATTGAAACTGCTGTGCAAGGGGGAGGGGGGATGGGAGGGTGTTGAGGTTGAAAATCTCAATTTGAAGTTTTCGCCAGGAAGTTTTGTGTCTTCTGGCGCCATCTAGCGTTTGGCAGCAGCTCTAGCTTTAATGAGTTTTCTGCAAAAACACTTTGTGGTTCCCAGCAGATAGAAAGAAGACGAATGCCAAGACGCAGGACAAGCTGTAGAAGAGCGCCGGGGGAGGGTAGCAAGAAAGGGGAGCGGTAAGAAATGTGTGCGGTGCGGTTAGCTGCTGCTGCTGCTGCTGCTGCTGCTCTGTGGCAAGGACATTTTATTCGTCACATGCAGCTCATCAATGCGAAGCAGATGATAAAAACATACGTAGAGCAAGGGCGGAAAGGGGGAGTGTGAGAGAGAGGGAGAGGGGGCCAACTGGACTTGGGAATGAATGGATGCACGTTGGGGATGGCAAATGAAAGGGTGCTTAACATTTGCCGCTGGTTGTCCTGGTTATTAAACTCGGCGATGTGGTTACGCTTTTGTCCAGCACAACAACAGCAACAACAACAACAACAATAGCAACAGCAACAACGCTGGCAAATAAGCAATTTAAAAACCACAAAGTCAAAGGGCAAAGCCGTCAACTGGTTACAGCGAGCTCTGCTAATGGGCAACTGTAACTAGAAACCCGGAGACAGAGAGAGAGAGAAAGAAAGGGAGAGAGAGGGAGAGATCTCTGGCAAACGCATAACGAGTAACAGAAAAGTGATAACAGGTACAGGGTCACGGTAAAGTGGTAACTGGCAACTGGCAACTGGTAACGAGTAATGGGCAACAGGAATATGAAGCATGCAACAGGCCACGTTATGGGGCAGCTTAACTCAGTCTCGGGGTGTCTCTGATTGATGTGCAAAGTGGTCAGTAGAGAGGGACATTTATGACAAGCAAAAAGAGAATAGCCAGGGCAGGCAAGGAGAGAGAGAGGGGAAAATCTAACAAAAATGAGATAAGTTTCGTAAGTTGAAATCGCAATTAAGGCTGGGAGAATTTCTAGATTGGTATTTATGATGAAATGTTTATAGTTTGCATGGCATATGATTTGAATACAGTCAGTATACAGTTCAACACAGAGTCCTATCCTTAAGATTGATTCGCTCTGGCACAACTTGAACTCTAATGAATATAAGGGATAAATTAGATTAATGTATATAATGGAAATTGTAGGTATACCATTAAATTAACATATCTTTAATATATATTGCTATGAAACTAATCCACTCTGGTTCCATATAAATAGATAATGAATAAAAGACAAAGAAGGAAGGTTCTATACCCTTGCAGATTCTTATCTACTCCGATCGTTCCAATACTAGTTATATATAATGTTGCAGAACTGAACTGGTATTGTGTATATTCAATATTATGTCTCACATTAATTGGCACTGATAAGTTAAGTTATTTCTAAAATCAGCACCGGTCTTCATTTCAGCTGATTGTTCCTATGGCAGCTATATGTTAGAGTGATTCGATATTTATGAAATTTTATATGCTTATTATATATACAGAAAATGTGCGCTGTAGTAAATATGGTTGCAATATCTTCACAAATAACAAAAATTAGTCGATAGTTTGTATGGCACCTATACGATATATCGGTTCGATGCGGCTCGTTTCGACTTATATGCAGCGTGTAGAAATAATAAGCATGTGTACCAAGTTTCATCAGGATACCTTTAAAACGGACACACGGACAGACGGACAGGACTTGTTAGATGCCTCTGTTGATGCTGATTCAGAATATATATACTTTAGATATAGTTAAGACGCCTGACCAATTAATATATCATATCCTGCAGTTAATATATCCCCTGCAAGGGTAATCATATTGAAAATCATGAAAAATAATTCAACACAATGATCAAAAGTGACTTCTAAATAAAAAGATTTTGTCAACACCTCGAATTAATATTTACCACATGATAATCATGATTACCATATAAGACACATATGATATGTTACTTAGCAACTCCGTCTAATAAACTTGAAGATATGCGCTGTGATTAGATAATAGAAAACGTCAATTCAATGCGATATCGATTACAATGAAGAAGAAGAAGAAGCAGAAGAACAGCTAGTTAGGAATGATAAGGTCAAGCTAATCGCTTTCTGATATTTTAGCATTTCGACTGACAGCACATCAAGGGGGGCCTTGTCATGGGTCATGGGTAAGTCCGAAATATTGCTCAAGGTTAAAGCGTGAATTGCTCGACAGCTCGACGATCAAAAGGGACCACGAGCAGGAAGGTCACGTCGCAGTCCCGTCAACTAAAATCGATATATGTCTTTTATCCGTGGCTTATTATCTTGTCTGGCCTTTTCTCTGGCTCGACACACACGCACGCAAATGAAGTAATTTTGTGCCCCAAAAGAAAATCGATAAGTGAAAATTGTTGTAAATAATATGACGCATAAATATCAGACACAAATTACCAAGCAACACTCAGCAGGGAGTGCGGGCGGGAGGGGGGCGTGGCAAAAGGGAATTTCAGTGCGCAGAGTTTTCATAATTTTGATGAAAATGGTTGAGCTGAGCAATAAGCTGAGCTGCTGCTAAGGCTGACTTTGGGTATAGCAAAAACCAGAGGGGGCAGAGGTGGCAAGGGAAGAAGGGGGAGGGAGCGTGCTGCGGCCGGGTTAGAAAACTTTGCCTTTTGTTTTTAGGGCCGCTTCACGTAATTTGCCTTTTTTATGGCTAAGCTTGCAGCGGGCGGCAACTGCTGGCGCTGCTGAAATGAAGATAGCTCACACACACACACACACACACACGCACACAGGGCAGCTGGAGACAGAGGATACGCAGCATCCTGGGCGGGCGCAGGCACTGGCAGACGAGCCCGGCCTGGCCACATAAAGCGCTCAAAGTTTTCCTTTATTGTTTCTAAAATGTGCCAAAGCAAAATAAACAAAAACGACAACAACAACAACAACAAGAGCAGCAACAACGCGTTCAAGAAACAAAACATGAGAGGCGACAGCTCAAACGAGCGGACGAACGGTGTTTTTTACTCTTGTTGTTGTGCAAGGGGGCGTGGCCAGAGAGGAGCGGCATGAAGAAATGAAAACATAAACGACCCAAAGTCAAGGAGATTCAGCTCCGCTCCCCCTCTCCAAGCCCCTCCTCCATCATGCAACCCCTTTCTACAGTTTTTAGTTTTCAGAGAGTGTGTGTGTGTGTGTGTGTGTGTTGGCTGCTTTATTTTCTTGTTCTTCTTCTTCTTCGCTCTTGACTTTTTCCTTATTTTTGCTGTCGCCATTGTTTACATTTTGTTATTCACGTTGCTGTTGCTGTTGTTGTTGTTGTTGTTGCTTTCTTCTCTTTTTTCGAAGGGTTTTCTAATGAAAACATTGCGTGAAAGTGAGAACTAAACATTAAGCAAACAAAAAAGCAGCAGCAGCACACACACACCAACACACACACATACACAGAGTGAAAAAAGGGTTCACAATTTCGACAGCGGCTCAAAGCAAACACAGGACACAGGCACCGCAGCCGCCAACTTGGCAGCACAATGCCAGGTTGACAGCAACAACAATAACAGCAACAACAACAATAGCATTAACAATAACAAAAGGCAAATAAAATGTGTGTTGTCATATGCGAAATTGGCAGTCACAAAAGCAGAGAAAAGCCAAGCCAAGGGGGCAGAAAGAAGGCAGCAGAAGGGGCAGGCTCAATTGCTGCACAAACTGCTAAAACAATTTAAAGCTAAATAAAGCAGATCCCTCTCTCTCTCTTTGTTTCTCTCTCTCTCCATCTGTCAGTCACTTCTTCTCCGTACCTGAATATAATGTGAACTTAAATCGTGAATAACTTTCGACATTGCCAACTGGACAACCCCAAGTGTAGCTAAGCTGTTTGCAACTCAAGCATAACCCCCTTCCTCTGCCCCTTGCCCCATTTGATCGGATGTTTCTGCTAGTGTCACATAATTAATACTGCCTCCTGCACACAGTGCGAGTTCGAAAGTTTCAGTTGCCCATTTTGTGAGCCTCTCAAAGACTTTTCACACCGAACATTTTTGACTTGAGCCTGTTGACGAGCAACTGATTTCTGAATGGCAATTTCCGTTAGTTGTGCAACAACAATAACAACTGTGGCAACAACAACAACATCATCATCATCATCATCATCCTCATCATCATCAGCGTTGTCAGCCTTTTGAGCTGAGCTGGGCGGAAATCAATTGGTAACTTTGCACTTTGAGCGCGTGTCACACTCGGTGTGGCTCGACTCGACTTGCTTCCTGCCGTCTGCTGTTCTGTGTGGCAGCCCTGGCTACAGTCGCCTACTACTTAGTGCCACCTGGCAGGACGTCAGAAATCCGGTTTCGTTTTCCAGCTGCTGAATGAGTCAGTACTGAAAGTACAAAGTACAAAGCAACCTCAACCGAGCTGAGAGTTTCAACCGAATGCGGTGACTCGCCTACACCAATTGGGGCGAGCCAGGGCTGCTATTCTTACTGTTACTGCAGCCCTGGTGTCAATGTTCAGTCTGTGCTGCCAAGTGTGACGCGTGGTTAAAAATTTGATATCCTTGAGTGCATAGACAAGGAAGCAGCAAAGAAGGCGCCAGCAACGGAAGCAACAACAACAACAACTTAATCCGGCCTGGGCTACTCATTAAACGAGAGTAATTTGTAGGGGCAGCAGCAGCAGCAGCAAGGCCACATGGGGGGCAGGGCAACTGCAAAAGGCAAGAGGGAGTGGAGAGGGAAATCAGGCCTAAAATCCTTTTGGGGTGCCAGTCAATTGACGCATCGAGGCCATAACCAAAATCAATGATGTGTGCCTCAGTGTGTGTGTCTATGTGTGACAAGTTCGCATTAGGCTACATTTTGCAGCATACTTTGCGGCGCACTGAAAGCAAATCTATCCAGAGGAAGCCTCAATGTACCGGAAAATATTAAAATAATAAGATTTTCTGAGCTTCTCCTCTGGCCAGTCACAGTTTGTAAAGAATGCAGCAGCTGAGGCACATTTCAAACATTACTCGATTTTACTTTATAGGGAAATTCCATCTTACTATCGCCCTTCCTGTGCTCACCTACCGACCGAAGGAAGCTTTTGCGGATACATCAATTTAGGTAAAGAGTTTCCTGCATTTATTTTAGCGTAAGAGAGTCACACAAAATGCAAACTAAGCATCGCAGGTCATCACATAAAGTGATGCAGGTATTTTCCACAGAATGTGTATTTATTATGATTTTAAATAAGTGTGTTCTACTACCTATAGCAGGTTAAACACGGACTATCAATTACAGCAACAGTGACATATGATTTATCTGTCAATTCTTTGAGCGAACTCTATTCAACTTCGTAATTTCACTGAGCTCTTTTTGTATTCCTCTCATGTTCCTCGACCTTTGTCATTTCCCGGTGCAATCGACCTTTTCATTTCACCTGGCATATATACAGATATTTATATATACTCGTAAATCGTGTGCTATTATCTGACATGGATTCCCATTATTTGCTCATTACAATTTCTCATCATTTGCGCTCGATATCTTTCACCTTAGTGTCTCTCAATGCTTTTATTCGCAAATTAATTATGTCTATGGAAAATAGCAACATACCCTGTACACAGTGTGCTATGCTGGGGTATATCACAGCTGAGATGTGACTGTGACAAATCTGTGTATAATTTACAATTGAATTCCCATTTGATTTCCCCTTTTCCAGCGTATCTCTTAGTCTATATGATCCTTGCTAGATTAATTGATATGTTTGCTGATGGCATTATTAAAAATCTCGTCTGTCCACGATGTAATAAATTGTCAATGTTGTCGAATTGCTTCCGTTCACACACACACACACACATATCCCCTCCCCCCCACCTTCTCCTCTACTCATCCTTGTGTACATACAATCATCGTATATCGCATTTATGCAGATTTATAAGCAGAAATTAATTCTCTTTGTGATGTCCTGTTGCTTACCTACACACACACACACACACACACACACGTAATTTTCAAAATTGACCTGCATATTAAATTCGCTACATTTGCCATGTTGCCACCTCTGCTCTCGTTTTCACGCGGTCTGGCAACTAACTGCAATTGATATCTGCAAGCGCTCTCTGATTATTTCCCTAAAATTATTTCGCTTTTTCACATTTTCTCTCTAAATTTGAGAAGCCAAACAAACATCAGAAAATCAAATGCAAAATACGCACTTATATAGTGTATTTTTTTTGGTATTTTTGTGGTATATTTAGTATTTGGTTATGTTGATTCCAAATCCACAAATTGTGAGCAACTGTTGCCTTTCTCTTGCAAATTGTTTACAATTTATATTAAATATTCTTTGGTATTTTGTGGTATATTTAGTATTTAGTATTTACTATGTTGATTCCTTAACAAACTTCATTCTCTTCTGTAAAGACAATTTTCATGCTCTTTTAAGAGAGAGAGCATGCAAGCTTCGGTTTGATAAAGACAACAGGAATTGCAGCAAAATTCTTTTTGTACTTTTTGCTTCATTTGAGAAGTGTAAGGGGGCAGGGAAGAGGGGAAGAGGGGGTGTGTGTTCTCCCACAATTGAAGCGATTTATATGCGTTGCACGGGCAACCAAGCGCCGCCAGCACCGCCTGCCTGCTCCTGTAGCCTCTGCCCTGTCTCTGCCTCTTCACCCGCTGGCCACTTTCAAGCGAAATGGGCAACCAAATGGCCAAAATTGTTGCAACCGAAATGTGAAAACACTGTGCAGGGTTGCCTCGGCAGACCAATGAGACTGCAGTGGAGAAGGGGGAGCGGAGCGGGTGGAGTGGAGTACAGGTGGTAAGCCCCGCTAGCAAATAAATAATATTTCGCTTCGCCTGACTGCGAAAGTTTTGTGAGCGCAGCGAGGCGACATTGCTGCCGCTGCCTCGACTGCTGCTGCTGCTGCTGTACGAGCATGTTGCAGCCTGAGCCTTGTGCCACAGGCCAGCACTGCCCTGCCTACATCCCCCTCTCCTGCCTCTTTACGAGCTCATCTGCCTGTGTTTCTTGTGTGCTGCCCTCCCTGCCTCGTTGCCTGCTTCCCTTTGCTGTTGTTATTATTGTCGCTGCTCGGTTTTTATGGCCAAATGCAGTGGCATGTTTCGCATAGCGTGTGCAACATAAATTCGCTTACCTGTCACACACACACACACACACGCACACACACTCGAGGTGTGCGACACATGCAGCTTAAACGGCCGCCGTTTTGTGTGAAATAAGCAATTTTTTCGATCACAGTAGGCTGCCTAGGGTGCCTACTCGTATGTGGTGTGGTGGATATACATATATAAATATATATGTATATATATAATATATATAAATATATATCGTACATTAAATATATATGTAACTATATTATATACCCTTTGCTGATTGTGCATTCAGATGAGCACAGAGCCTGCGCTCCACACTTTAACTATACACCCTCTTTACATGTATAAAAGTAAGTATTCCCTTTATATAGATACCTATGTTGTGTCTCCACACTTTAACTACATACCCTCTTGACATGTATAAAAGTAAGTATACCTTTTATATAGACACCTATGTTGGGTACCTATGCCATCTACCTACGTATACAATATGCATCTATTTTTTTCCTGTTCCTCTTGACCGTCTCTTTGCTCAGCTCTATCCTTCATCAGCTGGTCAATGCACGCAATTAGCTAAAAATCTGTTCACTTTTGCCACCAACCTCCTCTCTCTCTCTCTCTCTCTTTCTCTCTCTATCTCCCTCTCCCCTTCTTCCTATCTATTTGCATCTCTATCTCTGTCAATCGAGTGTGCAATTTGCAGCGACCAACGCGAATTAAAATTAATTAATTATGCAATTGAAACAATTGTTAACACTTGACGCGGTTTCGTTTTTTGAATTAACCAGCAAATTATTGCAATATTATATTGCGAAAAAACAGCTAAATGGCATTTAGAATTTGATTTGGCCATGATTGGAACGGACAACAAGATAATTGTGTTGGTCGTGCATTAATTCAACAAAAATGATGGCGATGAAAACAGAAAGAATTGCAAATTGCAACGTGTCAAAGCGAGCTGTGACGCATATTAGTAAAGTACACACGAACACAGACACACACACACACAGACTCGCACTGGCTATGTAAATGTGGACACACGCTGCGTATGCGTGATGTTTGACAACTCACAAATGCGGCGCACAATATGGCGAAATACGGCGAGAAAAAATGTGCAAAGGAGGTGGAAGGGGATCGGACGAGATGACACGTTGCGACAGCTTTCTCTGTGTGTATGCATGTGTGTGTGTGTGTGTGGCGCAGCATCGGCAAATGGAGCCTAACAGATTCAACATAAGCCTGCGCCGCCTTGTCTTGCCTCGCCTCGACGTGCCTCGACGCGTTTTGCATTGTTGCAAGAAGACAGCGAGGAGGTGGAGGAGCAGGCAGACTTGGGGATGGGGGTAGTTCATGGAGCTCCTTCTGGGGATGCGGCCGGATTCTTTCATATTTGTGCAATGAAGCAAAAGGCGACGATGACAAATTACTAAAGCACACAACGTTCCCCCTGTGGTTGCCTGCTACGCCTGCTTGCGGTCAATTAATGCACGTGCATGATATATCTGTCTATATATGGTGCACACACAGAGAGAGGGAGAGAAAGAGAGATGTGTGTGTGTCTGCTAAGTCAGCTAATGAAATTGGCAAACAGAAGCAACAGCAAATGGCATCGAAGCGAAGCGAGCAAAGCACCACAAAACATTATCTGGCGATTCGGCACGAGATTAAACATCCATTTCGAACAAGGCATGGCACGATGACAGGATTAGAGACCCGGACAGCCTGATCTGGGCGTAATTGATCTGAAAACAAATCCAAGCAGATTGATGCCTGGACATGGAAGCAGCTCCATTAGGATAATTCTGAGACAAAGCCTGCTCTAGAAGGCTGAAAGGTGTAGGTGATACTGTAGGGTATTTCTTTTGCCCATGACCGATTCAATCGGTTTTAACTTATTTACAGTCTATAATACTTGTGTAGATTGTGATATAGAAGTATATATAAGTGATATATAAGTAAAAATTATATATATTCTTGTTCAGCATTAACTAACGAATCGATATACAACGACGACAAACTACACGACATTGTTGATCAATTACTATAAGTAAAATAAATCGTATGTAAGTTAAATATATATATAACATTTGTAGTATAAAATATATATATTCTGGTTCAGCCTCAACGTGTACACGAAAATGATGCTCTATTTTATATTACAATTTATGGCAGCACTATAAAAGCTACACGTCGAATATATTTTATATCTCTGTCTCTCACTTTCTCCCTCCCTTTCCATTGAGCAATTTGTCTGCCTGTGAATCTTCCCAATCTCAGAGAACTTTATGCCAACTTATTTATAAATTAAGCAGACCGTATTCGGTACTACGCTTGCTGTCTATAGTAAGCTGATCAATTATATTGCAAATTTGCAATACAAGTTGCGACTTGTATTAATTTTGGACGCTGGCGGTGACGACGACGATGCCGATGGCGTTGGCGATTGCGATGGCGATGGCGAGGCCAATGACAATGACGACAACGTCAGCCTGGAGGTTGAACATGACGACAAAGTTGCAGCTAGCAGCGTCATAAAGTGTGTGGGAGTGGTGGGAAGGAGAGGGGATGGTAAGGGGTGGCACTTATCTTGCTGTTGCCCCTCGTGTTGTTGCTGCTGCTGCTGCTGCTGTGCATTGTCCGTGGCCAATGCATTTGGCGATGATTCACAATACAAAAGATGCAGCCCAGTCGGCGACATGGCCAGGGGGGATGAGTCGCAAAAAAGTTGGGGGGTGCAGGGGTGCAGCGATAAATAGATAGATAGAATATAGGCAGTGCCCCTGCCTCACCAGCGCTCTCCAGTGCGCTAGCTCGCTCAGGCTTTGTTCCACACAGACATGGTCTTCTCCTCTCTCACTTCTCTCCCCCCCTGCTGTCTCTCTTGCTCTCTGTCTCTCTCTCTCTCTCTTGCGTCTCTGGCAATTTGCTAGGCAAGCTGACAAAACAAGTCCCTGACCCCAAAAAGTAGGCAACAAAAAGCGCTGACTGTTTTGTCAGCGAATCCAACATGTCTCCCACACACACACACACATACACATGCACAGACACACCAAGAACTTCTGCTGCTGCTGTCCTCACCCCACTGTACCCCTCACACCGCCATGCCCCACTCTGGCAGCGTCTGCTATGCTAATAACCAATATTTTAGAACGCAGTCGCCGTTTGCCGTAGAAATTGTCGCCAACTACAAAGCAAAAACATTCTTTGCAGATTGCCGAATCGTGAATCATGGTAACCCCCCACACATGAGGTGAAAATGGAGCAGAAGGGGAGGCAGGATAAGAGGAGGGGCGGAGTTATCGAAGTTGAATTATGCTGCTTAGTGACAGTTTAACTGGATAATTGAATAGAATTGCGAGTGGATGGAGGCAGGCTGAGAGAGAGAAGGGTAGACAAAAAGAAGGGTAGAGAGAGAGAGAGAGAAAGGAATGGCCCAATCCCACAAACTTCGTTTCTGTCTGTAATTATCAAACTTAAAGAAACCTTTGCACCTTCATATGCTTTAGTTTACTATACAAATGAGAAAATCACCAAGAAATCAGTGAAATAACTTGGCTCTATAAAAGACTTAAGACCTAGCAGGTATCAAGATAACTATATAGTATATTTAAAGACTTAAGAACCAAAAGATAAACAAGATAATCATATAGTTATATAAAATATTCACAATGTTTTTGAATTCACACTTACCTTCTTGGACAAGCTCATTCGCTTTGTGCTTAATTGAGAATGCTCTGCGGGCTGCGATTATCAAATGGATGATGGTTGTTAAATTGGGATTGGTTTGGTTTCGATTTATTTAGTGTGTTTTGTGTTATGGTTATACTTGTTTTGTTTCTCTTTTTTAGGAAGAATTACAAGAATTTCAGGATCAAGATTCGTACTGAAATTGTTTGAGATTCTTATTGGCTTTAGTTTTTAGTTGCTTATAACGTCTGTTTGATTGTTTGTTTGGTTTTGTTTTAATTTTGATAGCGCCTTAATTAGGTAAGTCTAGCTTTGCTCTGCTATATATGCAACAAAATTGAACATGTAAACTAACGAACGAGCGAACGAACGAACGGACGAACGAACGAACGAGAGAACAATGAACGAACGCATCAAACGTTGAGGAAACTACGGAAACGATTACGAAAACGAATACGAATACGATAAGAGAACAATAAGGGATTTTTTTAAAAGGGGGAATATGACTAATTCTTGGTTATTAACATATTTTTTTTGAGGTATTCAACTTTCTGCTAAGTATTTATTGTTTTTTTTTTTTTCATTCAGATGATTAAGAAAAGCATTCGCAAAAATGAAAATTATAATACAATGTTTACTCTGCTTGCATGAAGCGCAGATGTAACGAATGGGGGTGGTACATGCTTCTCTATGGATAGTTTCAGAGGACAGGGGGTAGCTGAACGGGGCGGGGGTTTGGAGGGATAAGCAAGCAATCGAACATACATGTATTTACATGGACAGTGTTTCGTGTCGGAGAGTGAGAGAATTTTTAACTGGTTGCTTGGCCAATTAGAAGATATGAAGATATGAAAGAGAGACAGAAAGAGATTCTGAAAGTAACTTCCATTTGGCAAGAAGGTGCAGGACCAACTTACTTAGAACGTATGGGAACTAGTTCCCAATTTATTTTTTGGTTCTTTTTGTTGTTTCTTTCACATTTTGTTTGCTTTTTCAATTTTTGAAAGAGTCAACGAAAGTTTTTCAGAAGTGAATAAAAGTTGCTTGAGAAATGTTTGGAAATTCGCATAAAGTAAGTATAGATAGACAAGCCAGTGGGGAGAAAGTCAAGAAGACAACCAGCATAGTTTATTGTGAATGTTTTAGTTTTTTAGTTCTAGTTTTGAATGCTTTTATTTATTCTTATTTTCTTTTTCATTTTTCTATGCAGAGTAAAATGTTGTTCAACTAAGTAATATGAATTTGTTTTTCGATTGTCAGTCAGCTAAGTAAAGTGGCAAACAGATGTGTACTTTGGCGTGTATATAGCATGTACGAGTGTGTGGTTGGTGTAGTTGGGTATATAGTATAGATAGGTATATATAACACGGAACATGACACAAAAAAAATGCCACTAGTTGGCCAACAAGTTGGGTAACAAAAGTTGACAGGGCGAGGTTGAGGAAGAATGGTTTAGTTATTTGGAGACGGAATCGGATAGAGAGAGAGAGAGAGATAGAGAGGGGGTTGGAGGGGTCTTTTGGGGAGGGGGGAAACCACTTTACTAGTAGCAGTTAAAAGAGTTTATAGCGAACGAGAACGAGAACAAGAACATGTAGTAGTAGAACTAGCACTAGCAGTAGCAGTAGCAGTAGAATAAGAAGTAGTAGAAGTAGAAGAAGTAGTAGAAGTAGAAGAAGAAGTAGAATTTGTAGTTGTTGTGGGGTAGTATTAGCTAGTTGGGTTTGTAGAAGTGGGGGTAGTACGAGTATTGGTATTCATGTACTTAGCCATAACTGTAAGGAGCTGCTCACTTTGTGCAAATGGGAACGTTGACAACATTTTGAATAACGTGAGCAAATCTAGTTGGTCTCTCTCTGGAACTCTGTGGAACTGGTACTGGAACTGGAACTGGTTCAAGTCGCTTCTCAACCTCGAGTTGAGTTGGTCGCTTTCGCTTGGTTTTGATTACGATTTGTTGGTTTCTTTTGGTTTGGTGGTGTTGGTAGTGCTAGCGCTAGTGGTGGTCGTGGTAATCTTGGTGGTGGCGTTGGTACTAGTGGTGGTAGTAGTGGTGGTGGTGGTGGTGACGGTGTTGGTAGAGTGGTGGAGAGTGGTGAACGGTTAGAGCAGTTAGAGCAGTGAGCGGTGGCTTTAGCGGTGAACTGGTGGTGGTAGTGGTGGGTGCAACATTAGCGGGTCTCATACAAATGCTGATGCATTATACCAACGTTCAGTTATCTGTTTCTTTATCTTGATCTTTTTCTTATTGTCTCTTCTTATACACCTTGAATAACCTTTCAACTTCGTCTTTGCCCTAATTATATTTCCGATAAAAAAAAAGAACTGTGGGAACTGTTTCGGAACCGGTTCCGACTTGTTTTTTTCTGTTCACAGGGAATAGCCTTAGTCCCTTTGGAGGATCTTCTCAGGGCTTGCACTTCATGAATCCTTCCTTCAGGCTGCAGCTTAATTCGTATTCGATTCTTATGTATCGTTTATCGTTTATCGTTTGTTGCTTTTCGCTTGCTTCGCTGCTGTTTTTTATTCGCTTTAATCAATTGATTTTTCATGCGTTTCCAAAACTCCTTTCGCTTAATTTTATGCACGACGGGCACGCGATGTCAGAGTGGAAGCCGTAGCCGGGGCACAAGAAGCAAAGGGAAAAGCAGAGGCAGAAGGTAAGAAAGGGAGAACGAGACGAGGAAGTGCCACAAAGGGTGCAATGTGACAAGCGGCAAAAGTTTAAACAAAATGAGCGAGTGCCAATGACACCAAGTTTTGGTTTGGTTGGGTTTGGTTTGGTTTGTTGTTGTATGGCTGCCCCGTGGGGTACGGGGCAAGGGCGAGGGTGCCCGGGCGCGTGCGATGACGTCGACGACGGCGGCGGCAAGTGGTTGAGCTGAAGGCGCAACGTGGCAAAAATATAAATAAAAAAGGAAAACGAAAACGAAAACGAGAGGAACAAAAAGAATGAACAAAAAAAAAATAAAACAACCCTCCGCCATGTACAGCGACATGAGGCATGCGACGGTGGCGAGGGCGCAAAGCAGAAGCGGCTGCGAAGGCGGACGCGGGGGAGGTAGCACGAACAGGCGCTGACTCAGAGACTGAGACTGCGACGGCACTGGGACTGGGAACGAGACTGAGTCTGAGTCTGAGACCGAGACTGTGACTGAGACGAGGCAACAGACACGGGGGCGATGTGAAAGAGGCAGAAGAACACAAGAGAAATTAACCAAAAGCAATAATGAGCAATTAAACGGGGAAACGGTTAACGGCAAACGGTTAACTGTTAACCGTTAGCAGTAACAATGCTCGTCAGCAAGCATTGCGTGCCGTGCAATTCTCAATTCTTCTTTCAATTATGTTTGTTCGCTTTTCCTTTCGATTGACTCCCCTCTTGCGCCTCCTTTGTGCACGTCTTTCTCGCTCATTCATGATTTCATTTCGGCGCCTTGCGGATGCTGTCACTCAATAAATGACAAATACAACAAACCAACAACAACATCAACAACAACAACAATCGCAGTCGTTCTCTTTGTCTCTTTGCCTTAGTCGCTTCTTTCTTCGCCTTTCGCTTGGCTCAGCTTAAACTTCACTTTATGTCGCGTGCGACTGTTTCTGTGTGTGTGTCGGAGTATGTGTGTGTGTTCATGTGTGTGTGTGTGTGCGTTTATTATCTTATGCTGCTTTCTTCTGCTCAGTTTGTAAATTTACACCATGCTCGAGGTATTTGTTGTTGCCAGCGCGCGATTCACAGTCAAACACACACTCATACTCACACACAGAGTCAAACACAGGCACACACACAAGCAGGCACGCACTTACTCACAAATACACACACACACACAGAAAGAGACAGTCAGGCAAACACTCACACAAGTACAAACACACTGTAAGACAAGACACTGGAAAAAAAATAGAGTACTCTGTTTGCTCTTGCTATGTCTGCTTACTTTTCGCAGGCAGTTTACAGGACTTTACAGCACCGCGTACGAGTCAGGACTAAACCTGCAGGCGACACGCCAATTGGATTGTGACTGCTCCTGCTGCCTCTGCTGATTCCTACTGCGCCCGAACGTCTGCCGAACCTACCCGACTGCCAGCCGAGAGTGGCCGAGAGAGCGGCCAAGCGGAAGAGAGCGAAAGCACATGCACTGACAACATGAGAGAGAGCGGGCGGCGAGAAAGAGAGAGAGAGAGAGAGCAAGCCAGCTGTGAGTTTTACTGCTGTTTGTTGTTGCTCTTCTGGGGCGAAGGCGGCACAATTCGAATCGGGCTGCTTGGTAACTCAATTGGCAAACAACAGTGAGTGCAATTGGTTAATTATGCTGCCAATTAAACTTAAACAATCGAACACGACCAGCAGCCACGCTGAGAGACAAAACTTAATGGAATTGCAAATAAATTGTAACAGAAATATTTATTTATTCACAACTACAACAAAATATTAATGAAAAATCTAATGA
Source organism: Zaprionus capensis (assembly GCA_018903675.1). NCBI lineage: Eukaryota > Metazoa > Arthropoda > Insecta > Diptera > Drosophilidae > Zaprionus > Zaprionus capensis. Next base: position 6,437,710 of record JAEIFN010001073.1, on the reverse strand, counting down.
AACTCCTTTACTGATATTTGTTTATATTTAATTTTACTTCAGTGATATCTTGTGATACTTTACTGATATTTTAATCATATTTTACTGATATTTGTTGCTTTTTAACTTTACTTTTGCTTTCATCACTAGTTGTAGTGAAAATTCTCTAAAACTTACAGCATAATTGTAACTGGCTTAATATACAAATAGATTATTACAGATAAATGTTTTTCAACAAATTAATAAATAATTAGCAATTAAAAAGATAAATTAACTAGTAAGTGATTTATTAATTCTGATATTGTAGTACAAGTGCAACTTTTGCCACTGTGCTTGTTCCCTCGACCGTGACTTTCATTCACTTGAGTCGCGAAGTGATTCACTTTCGACTTGCATAAATCAACAATGCGAGTTGTTCGACTTTCGATTCATTAGAACTGAATCATTTTCAAAGCTTTGCCAAAACATATGTTCGAGGGAGAGAGAGAGAGAGACGATTAGCCAACGCCTGCGCAGCTGTGTAGAACTTTCTCTAAGGCACGCAATGGAAAGCTAAAAACATGTGACTTGCCGTGTGGCATCCGCAACGCAGCTGGCAACTCTGCAAGAGCGACAGCCGGAGATGGTAAGGGAAGAGAGTCAACAAAACGATTTGTCCGCAATATTTTGACATTTCGAAGGGCAAAAGAGCGCCAGCAAGAGAGAGAGAGTGAGAGAGAGAGAGAGAGAGAGTGAGAGCCAGCGCACGATTCAGTCAAAATAATAAATTTATAAAAATCATGTACGAGTGAGTGTTTGTGTGTGTGTGTGCGTGTGTGTGTGTGTGCGTGTGTGGGAATACGAGCACGAGTGTCGCGTATAGCGTATCTCGTAGCTGAGCTGAGCCAAAGACGCTGTTTAGTGCGTTCAGTCAGCGCGTGCAAGTGTGCGTGTGCGCGCACGATATTGAAGCATACTTATGGCCAACTTGCCACTTGCCACATGCCACATGCCACATGCCACATGCCACCTGCCAGCCTAGTGCATTTGTTTAATTAAATTTCCTGCGCCTAATTGACGCTGCACAACACTGGAAATCAAAGCCAGCGACTCTTAGATTGCCCCATGGGGCTTGACATGAGGCAGGCAGCAGGCACTTTATATAATAAGTACCCTCTAAAATGTCAATACAAAAGACAGCCAAAGACACTTACTCACACACACACACACATACACACACACAAACACACATGGGCACGCACACAGAGACTTTCAAAAACACGCGCGCGTTTACGAACCGAGGAAACACAGCATAAAAATCCAATTTGGTGATTCAATTTCTTCCACGTTCCGCCAACAGACAGAAAAAAAATGGTTGCCAAAAAAATTGCAAAAAAATATCAACAATATTGTTGTTGTTGCTGGGCAGATAAACACACGTTATTCAATATCGTAAACGACGGCACTGTGTTCGTTTATTGGGTTAGAATTTCCCTAAAATACTTTGAATACGTCGACGTCGTCGTCGCTGTCGTTGTCGTCGTCGTTGTCGAGAAATACCGTTTTTGGGAAAGATATTATCAACACACTGCAAAGCGCTCCAGATGCAGAGAACGCACTGAAACTGAAATTGAAACTGAAACTGAAGTCATGTCTGTGGCACTTGCAACGTGCTAACCTCAAAACGACACGAGCACACGACCCAAAACGACCGATGTGAGAGAGAGTTGGAGAGAGAGAGAGAAAGAGGGAGAGAGACTGTGAAAGAGAGTATGTAGTGCAACGCATGCGCCAAAGCTGTCATTGCCACCCTCAACGAAAGGGTGCGTAGTGCAGCATGCAGTCGCCAGGGGCGCCAGTGGTACATACTGAGCTTTCAAACAACTTGCAAAGTACGAAAGCTTGAGTAGAACTTAAGCAGAGCCTTATCCTAGTTACCCCAACTTGATGGAGCTTGCAGCAGTGCGATCACTCCTGAATAGGGTTAAAACCAAAATGCAAACTTGAAGTTTCGCACTAAGCTGTTGAAGAACTTTTTTAACTTTTGTTCTTTCTCTTTTTTTATTTCTCCACAGTTTTATAAGTAATCAAAACTGTACAGTTTCAAATTTAAAAATACGAACGCTACAGTCAGGTGCTGACTGTATAAGGCTATGGATTATCATATTATACCGTAATAATAATTTTAAAACTATGACAATCTAAAATGCTTCGAACCTTGTTTGATTGCGAAAACCTTTATGCAACCTATACGCCTACGCACACATCTGGCAACTCTGTTCTAACCGCAACTTAATTTATTTTCTTAGTCAGGTTAGCTTTACAAATTCATTGTTCAACTTAACAGCGTTGCCACAATTTCAGCCAAATTTTAAAATAAAGTAATTTCAATTATTTAAAATAAATCTAAAATGGGAATATAAAATGAATGTATAAGGTTAAAAAACATATGGCATATGCACTCAAAATGCGCATGTCTAAAACTATTTAAATATTTGTTGGCTTTTAGAACTTCGCAATTATCTTAAGGGCGTTGCTATTGAAATTTAAAATAAATGATTGAAATACATTTTAAAGGAAAATAAAACAAAATAAACTAAAAAAATTATTAATTTAAAGAAAATGAATACATATAAAACATAATTCAAGCTAAACTTTGCCACTGCAAATGCATTATACAATTTCGATAATTCCCCTTGACTGTTATCGATTGCCATTTAAATTGTTTGGTATTTTAAAGCCCTAAAATACTGTCAAAAGTAGCGAGTCGACTCTGGCGAGTGCAGACACACACACGCAGTCGCACATTTTGTTTTCACAACACACAACACACACACCTAGGCACACACACACACACGCACACTCAGCCTGCTACGTGGTACGTGTGGGGCATATTAACATTTTTCAACCCCCAGCGAGGAGCAGCAGAAGCGTTGCATACTGCGAGGGGCGCCAAAAGCGACGAGCAGCGGCGCACAAGATGCGAATTGCGAGCAGGAGCAGGCGCAAACGAGCCACGCAGACAAACCCCACCACCCACCGCCCACAGGCGCAGCGTCGCTAACGAAGACGACGCAGCGCTGCCGCCCGACGACGCCGGCAGAACAACCACCCGCACACACACTAACGGCACATCGACCCGCCCAGTGACGGTGGTGTGCAAATGGGGGAAGGGGGCAGTGGGCGCAAGGGAAGGTATAGCAAAACATAACAAACCGTAAAGCATTCGCGCGCCGCACGACGTCGCAGTCGCCGTCGCAGTCGGCAGTAGCAGAGGCACAGGCAGAGGCAGAGGCAGCAGCAACGTTGGCCACGTCTTTCGGAATGACAGGATGTTGACTATGCGCGGCGGAGGGCAGATGCAGGAGCAGAGGCGGGGCAGAGGCAGCAGCTCTACCACACACACACACACACACAGTCACAGAACGATTCGATTTATGACCACTGTGGACCGGGGTGGACACGATGGTGTCTATGGCGCGGCTGTAGCTGCTTCGCCTGCAACTTTGGCCACGCTGTGCCTCATTTTCGGCATAGACTTTATGGGGGTGGCGCCATTCGCTACGCCTGCCTGCCTCCTGCCTCCATCCGCTTCCGCCCGCGCCCTCTCCCTCCACCCTCCTCAGCCACGCTGACTGTCACAGCGAACGGCTGCCGGGACGGTCCGTCGTGGCAATAACGAAAACGATAACGTGCCATGCGGAGCCAAAGGCCGAGCCACAGTGGTGGAGCGCAGCAGCAGCAGCAGCAGCGAAGCGACGCAGGCGGAGGCGGAGGTGGCAACGAAGGCGGCAACCGTTCTATACGTTCTATACGGCGCAGATGACAATGTGTGGCGATGTCAGGCGGCAGAGCGCAGCACACTGTGCGAAAATATTGGCAATTTGTTGTAAACGAAGTTTCCAAATTGTATTTGTATAACTCGACTTCTAAATAATCTTAATGTCGTTTTTACTTAACGAATATCTAATTAAAGTATATATTGTTTCACAAACATTAATATATGATATTATTATTATATTATTATTTGTACATATTATTTATTTATTATTTCTATAAATATATTATTTATACTTTACATTATTGAATTTCATAGAAAAATGAATGCAAATACTAGTCTAAATACTTTTTTTTCAAAGTAATAAATTTTTTACTTTTATATATTTTACTTTAAGATCAAGAGTTGATTTCTTTACAAATTATTACCTTTTAGTTTATAAAAAACATATAGAAAATATATTTTTATATATCTATAATTTCTTATTTTAATTCTATAAAGATTTTGTACTAATTAAAAACTCAAATTGAGCTAACTTTAATTCCTAATTCTATATTTCTCATATCTTAAATATTAATTGTGAGATTAAAGTCAAATCTATTTACTATAATTTTCTATTTAATGTGAGTAATAAAAACAATTTACTTATTACAACAATTAAATAGTAGCGCAAAATAAAAAAACGCGTTGATATACAAAATTGCAAGACTTCTTCAATTTGGTTTTTGAATATGTCATAATGAAAAATATAATAACATAAAGTGTAAATGGAAATGAATACAAATTATTTATTAAATAAAATATAAAACAATATTATAATGACATATAATAGCCTTCATAAGTATTATGAATACACTAATCAATCATATAATTAACGTTTATCCACTATCAACCCCTTTTTTTTCTCGCAGTGTGGCCAACAGTGTCCTCGCACTCGCAATCATCGTTGGTTGTCGCCGCCGTCGCCGTCGTCATCGTCGTTGTCGTCGTCATCTCAATTCGCGTGTACGACACACACACACACGCAAACACACACAGACACACACATAAGTAAGGGCTTTCGTTCGCGGCAGCGTCGCGACTTGGGCAGAGCTTTCGGGCTGAGAGAGAGTCTGCGTGCGTGCTTATGTGGGGGTGTGTGTGCAATTGCGAGTGTGTGTCTGTCTATGTGTGTGTGTGTCTGTCTATGTGCGTGTCTGTGTGTGTGTGGAATGAGTTGTGCCTGCAGAGTGTGTCTTTGTGCCGTTTTGGCGGCGTCGTTCGCTCCAACTTTTTCGCACTCACACACACACACACACACAGACACAGACGAGGCTAGGCCAGGCAGAGGCAGAGGCACAGACACTGAAAACAGGCAGAGCCAGCGACAGCGACGCGGCAGCGAGGCGACAACGAGGACGACGACGACCACGACGACGATGAGGACAACGACGACGACGACGACAACGGTGGCGACGACGGCGACGGCAACGGCGACGATGACTGCGACGAGGACATACACATAAATAAAAAGTCCTTCATTCCGACGCGACCAGCGAGTAACGGCATATGAGAACTGCGGAGAAAACGCTCGAAACGGCGGATTACCAAATAACAAAAATATAGAAAAAAAAAGTATAGAAAAAGCAACAAAAAGAAATGCAGTTAAATCCCATGCAAATGGGCAGCAACAATAACAGTAACAGCAACAATAACAATTGTTTAACAAATTGCCCGAAATAGTTTTCCTTTTTTTTTGAAACAAATTTCTTTTCGAGTGCGTGAACCAAAAAAGTGCATAAAGTGAGAAGAAGCAGAAGAAGAAGCAGAGCGAAAAAAAGAGCGACAAAGCGGATAGAAATAGAAATCGTAATCGTAATTGAAATGGAAATATAAATGGAAATAGAAATGTAATCGAAGCAAAGCAAAGCAAAGCGAAGCGAAGTAAAACGAAAACGCAGTAAGCAAATGGCAAAAAGTGCAGCGACAACGGCGACGAAGGCGACGGCGACGGCGGCAAAGACGAGACGAGGCGCGGCGCGGCGAACTGAGGCAGAGCGAGGTGTCTAGCAGCAACCAACCCCCCACCACACACTCCCCAACCAAGCACACACACACACTTACACTGAGACACTTCGGTGGGCGTTGGGCGCAACTAACACACTCACACAGAGACACACACACATACACAGAAAGAGAGAGGGAGAGAGAGAGACGGCGAAAATATCATGCTCGACATTCAGCAACAACAACTAAATAACAAAGCAGCTGCCGAGCTCCTGCTCCACCTTCCCCTCTTTCCTTTTCCCCTTCTCCTCCTCCCACTGCAGCAACATTTTTGTCCAAGTTTTGTTGTTGTAGCCCCCTCCTTTGCCACCTTTCCGTTGTATATCCTGTGTGTGAGGCGTGGGCAGCTGCGACAACAGTGAAAACAACAACAACAGTAACAGTAACAGCAAGAACAACAGTAACAGTAACAGTAACAGAAACATTAACATTAACAGTAACAAGGAAAACAACAGTAACAAGAAGAACATAAACAAAAGCGCGCAACAGCAACACAGCAAATTAAACAAAGCAAAAGGAACAAAAGAAAGAAAAGAAACAAAGCTAAATTACTTGAAACAGGCTGCATACGTCGCAGCGTTGCCAGATCGCGCTGCAGGCAGCAGCAGGCAGTGCCAGCATAGCGAGTAACGGTACAACGAGCTTTTGGTATTTTTTCTCTCCCTGTGTGTGTGTGTTTTTGCCCCCCCTACCCTCTCTCTCTCTCTCTCACTCTCTCTCGCTGACTTTGTTCGTTACGCGTTTCTCTTTTGCCTTCGCGCTCGCCGTTTTTTGTGCGCTGCCTGCGCTGACGTCGCCGTCGCCGTTGCCACTTGTGTGCATGTATGTGTGTGTGTGTGCATGTGTGTGGGAGTGTAGATAGAAACAAACTCAACGTTTTTTCTCGCAGCGCAGCAAGTGAAGTAGCAACAATAAAAAAAAAACAGAAAAAGATAAACAAAATAAACAACAACAATAACAATACTGACAACAACAACATAAAGGAGAATAAGGCAAGCAATGCAACAACAGCAACAGCAGCAGCAGCAACATCCTCGTCAGCAACAACAACAGCAGCAGCAGCAGAAGCAGCGGCGACAGCAGCAGCTGAAGCAGCAACGAGTGTAGTGTGTGTGTGTGTGTGCGTGTGTGTGTGTGTGTGTGCAGCTTGCACGCGACGTGTGTGTGTGAATTATGAAGAAGAAGCAGAAGCAAAAGCAGCAGCAGCAGCAGCAGAGGCAACGAGAGGCGCCAGCGCCAGCGACAACAGCAGCAGCAGCACTGGCAGGGGCTGAGAGGGGCGTCGTCAGCAGCACCAGCGGCAGCGGCGCCAGTGGCAGCAGCAATTCGCGACGTAGCAGCAGCAGCAGCAACAACAACAAATAGCAAAAACTGAGCAGCGTTCGGCAAAGCGCAATCAAGACAACAGCAACAGCAACAACAACAACAACTAGAATACAAGAGCAGGCGGCAACACTAGCAGCTGCAACAATAACAACAACAACAACAGCAGCAGCATCCACAACAACAACTAAGCGGCGACGCGCGGCGCTGCAGCAGCAGCAGCAGCAACGTCCAACGACGCCAATTAGCGGCAACGGCGGCGACAGCAGCAGTCGCAGTCGCAGCCGGAGCCGAAGCCGGAGCCGGAGCCGGAGCCGCAGCAGCAGCGCCAGCAGCACATGCAGCAGCAGCAGCGCCAGTAGCAGCAACAACCTCAATAACAACAACAACAGCAACAGCAACTACAACAGCAGCAGCAACAACAACAACAGAGCGATCAGTCACAGCAAGCTGAGTGCTGCTGCTGCAAACATGTCGAAGACAACAGCAACATCAGCAGCAGCAACGACAACAACAACAGCGCCAGCATCAGCACCAACACCAGCTGTAACAGCAGCAGCAGCAGCGGCGGCAGCAGCAGCAGCGGCAGCAGCAGCAGCAGCTACGAATAATGCTGCCGATTTCAGCGCCTTCGACTTCAATGAGAGCTCGGATAATTCAGATTCGCCTTTAGTGCCACGCGCGCCTTTCCTCAGTCGCGCTGCTGCTGCGGCGGCGGCAGCGGCTGCGGCAGCGCTGAGTGCCAGCAGCAACAGCAGCAGCAACAGCCCCCACAATGGTGGCGGCGGCAGCAGTAGCAACAATAATAACAACATTGCTAATGCGAGCAGCAGCAACAACATTGGCAATTCGCTGCACAGCAACAACAGTCTGCACAGCAGCAGCCGGCACCAGCAACATCACCAGCATCAGCACCACAACAGCAACAACAGCAACAGCAGCAGCAGAAGCAGCAGCATCTCGCAGAGCAGTGACGACAGCAACAGCAACAGCGGAGCGACTGCGGCCCAGGCAGCAGCAGCAGCGGCTGCGACTGCTGTAGTTGCTGCCGCAGTGAGTGCATTGCACAATGGCAAACAGCAGCAACATCAACATCAACAGCAGCAACACCACCAGCAACAGCAACATCTCTTTAATAACAACAACAACAACAAGCAGCGCGATCGCGATATGCACGTGGAGGAGGAGGAGGATCCGCTGGACGAGGACGAGGATGATTACGATGACGATGACGATGAGGAGGACGAGGCACTCGATCATCAACAGCAGCACCAGCACCAGCAACAGCAACAGCACCCACAGCAGCAGCAGCACATAAGCAACAGCAGCAACAACAATAACAACAACAACAACAGCAGCAACAACAACAGCAGCAACAGTGTGCACCTGTCTGCAGCTGCAGGTGTCGATCTGCGCCACGGACTGGAGGCACACGATGCTCAGAGCGAGGAGCAGGCTGACTACGACGACGAGGACGAGGATGAGGACGATGAGGAGGACGACGAGGATGCCGGCAGCAGTCAGCACCATCTGGACAGCCGCACCGCACTCACCTCGGCGCACCTGAGCAGCGCCGCCGCCGCCGAGAGCAGCGGCCTCCATATGAGCGCTGTGGCTGCTGCTGCTGCCGCTGCTGCTGCTGCTGCGGCGGCGGCAGCTGCGGCCAAGCTGAATGCGGCCAATGTGGCCGCTGCCGTTCAGCTGGAGCAGCACAGCCAGAATGCCAACGCGGTGCTGGACATGGTCAGCAATGCGGCAGCTGCTGCTGCTGCTACTGGCGGCAACATGGGACTGGGCATTGCTGCGCCGAGCAGTTTGATTGGCGGCAACAGCAACACCAGCTTCTCCACCAACAACAACAGCAATCATGCGCTTAGCTCGACACTCGGCAGCGTCGATCAGCAACAGCAACAGCAGCAGCAACAGCAACCACCATCGCGACACAGCAGCAGCAGCAGCAACTCGCATCAGCAGCAGCATCATCATCATCATCAGCAGCAGCAGCAGCAACAACAACATCAACAGCATCAACAGCTGCAACTGCAGCAGCAGCAGCAACAGCAACAGCAACAACAACAGCAGCAACACCAGCAGCAACTGCAACAGTCTGGCAGCGCTGGCAGTGGCAGCGGCAGCGGCAGTGGCAGCGCTGCCAGCGAGAGGCGCAAGTATCGCCACCAGAACTACAGCAAGAACATCTACATCGGCACCAAGAACGCCGAGAAGTGGGAGCACATGCGCACCCGGCTGCAGTTCAAGAACGACGTCGAGTTCGTCGCGTACCTCCTCAATCTCGCCGACAACGACACCGATCGCCTCAATAAGTAAGTACCTCAGGTAGAAGTCACAGTTTTTAAAGATATACAATACATTTCCAAGAAATACTTTCACTATATGTAAGGCCTCTCGATCGAGTAGTTTGAGCACCTTCTTGTTGTATCTTTATTTCCTAATCTTTCTAACCTTAATGTCAAGAGACCTTTCTGAAATTTCCAAGACATACTTTCATTATATGCAAGGCCTCTCGATCGAGTAGAAACTGAACTACAGCAATACCCGCTTGAGCACCTTCTTGTTGTATCTTTATTTCTTGATCTCTCTAACCTTAATGTCAAGAGACCTTTCTGAAATATGTACATATTGAAACTGTCAAGAGCACTACCCAAGGAAGGCTTCGCCTTAGCAATACCTTACTCATGGTATGACTTCCCTAAGGTATCTCCGATTTTTAAATATTTCCAACAAGGTTCTTCAATATAGAAAGATTTGTGCATGCAACCCAAACTATTCTTTCTGTACTATACGAATTTGATTAATAGGTTAATGTGTTAGATCTGACTACCCAACATGAACTGGGATTGCACTAGGGGAACTCAACTTCTAGCTCCGAGCTATGCCAACCTGAATACCATATACCTTCTATTTAACTAAATTTCTTCATCTTACTAACCTAATTTAAGGTTAATATGTTTCATCAATCCAAGCTAAGATTAACTAAGATAGTTGAATTAAAAGAAAATCAAACCTAAGTACCTTGATATTACTTCAACAAGTAATGCTGAATCAAACTAACTTACACTAACTGGAAGACAGCTTGAACTACAACAATACTATAAGTACACATATTGTTTTCTTCGATTACACAAACTGAACTGCTGAAAAGATTAGCATATTCTGAAATACTTCTACATAAGTATTTACTGGCCATATATACTCGTACAAGACCTTATGATCAGAATAGCAAAGATCAACTACAAAATAGTTTCATTAAAGTAATTTTATATTCTTTGAATGCAAGTGTTTTTATAGAGACATATCAGATAGTGTCTTTCGCTATTGTCTACAATTGAACATTACTGAATGTATTACCAAAAATGAAATATAGTATTGTCTGCCAACTAACAGGCTGCTTATCATAGCTTTTCATTACTATAGCCAAGCTGTCACACATCACTTCCCTATAAAGTCTTACTTACTGTTGCAGTATTCAATTATCCAAATTGAACCTCATTTTAAGTGTGTCTTTACTAGAATAGCTTCAGGCTCTATCGCACTTACCTTGAATAGCTTCATTCTCTACTTACCTCGCATAATTTCACTGTCTATCAATGAATTAGTGAAGACACAATATGAAGATAGTGGAATATAGTGCAGACAAAATGAAAAAAGGTTGTTTATATTAACAATCACTTGATACTTTTGACGACAGATGCGTGCTCCTCCCCCAAAACTGGCTGTACAACTATAAATGGATTCTTGTAACATTAACACAGTTTACGTATGTGCGTTCGTCTGTGTGTGTGTGTGTGTGTGTGTGTGTGTGTGTGTACAACTAGCCTTCTTCTTCAGTAGACACTGTGATTCCGGCGATATCCACTACCGAATCACCGTCATCATCGTTGGTTTCATCAAGGGTGTCCACACTGGAGCTGTCTGTGGTGCTCCAGTTATCCTCCTTGTGAATGAGCAGTCGGACCCTTAACATGATCTGATCGTACAGCTCCTTGGGCATTACCTTCTGCAGCTTGATGAGCAATATTCCTGGATCGGCACAGATCATGATGGCATTGGCAAAGCAATGCACTGCACGGTGCCAATCGTTCTGCTTCGCATGCATCTCGCCCAAGTAGACGTTCTGCAGGAAGTATTTGATCACCTCCGATTTGATGGACGATAGATAGAAATCGTTTTGACTTCTGCTCAACTGGCGAACGTATTCGCGACGATTGTGCACATTGCGCCTGTACTCCGGATCCCTGCGACGCTTGCTGTCAAAGTAGATGCAGTACCCGACAAAGGACGCCAGGGATGCCAAGGCAGCAACGGAAGCTACCCGGCAATTCATCGTGAGCATTATTCTGAGGGTATATTGAGGATTCACTTAAATTTTGGTCTTTTCTACTTATAAAACTCTCTAATTATGCATGACAATGCTTGAAACAGCTCTGGACCCACGTGGCTAACTAGATCAAATTGGAAATCAAAATCAATAGATAATGCTACACACAACTATCTCCCCCCTCTATTATCGGCTGACAAAGATTTCATGGCTATTTCATTTATGAAGCATCGTATTTACTTTTCCTATTTGATTTGTACTGCTCAAACACATTTCACTACATTCATTGGGTAAAATGAATGAAAACTAAGTAGCATTAACAACAGAGAAGGGATATATATCTGTGCGTATATCAGAGAGGATATATATCTGCACAGTATAACTATTTCTGTCTGTATGAACGCCTTAATCTCAGAGATTATAAAAGCTAGAGCCACCAAATTTTGTGACAACACTTGTATCTATTGCAGTATCATAGAGTGTGTTAAATGTTGAGACACGCCTACTTCCACCCCCCTAAAATTGATGAAAATCAATTTGCAAGCGTTATTTTAAAGGCAGCATGTTTATTTTTGTTGTGTTTAAATATATAAACACACTTATATATATAATGAATATAAGAATAATAAATTTAGAAGAAATTTAACTAGTGGGCAAACAGGTTTCACTTTGGGCGCCGTAAAGTATGCAATTATTTCGTATGTGCGTTGAAGAGTTTTAAGTCACATAAGAGTCTCGCTAGATATTTGTATACTTAACTTCTCTACAGGTCTAGAGACTGGCTACACTTCTTTTTAATAATAAAGAACAATTGAATACTATTTTATAATCTCATAAAGGCAGTTTCCTATAGACCTTCTGCAATTTAAGTGTTAAAGCTTTGCTGTGATCTCTTGCACAAGATAAATTGGCGAGCTTATTAAGCGAGATTTCTTTCTTTTGGGTTTTCTTTAAAGCGAATCAAAGCTTTGTCGGCGTTTCTCTCTCTCTCTATCTCTCTCCCTCTCTTGCACTTGCTTAGCTTTGCCTTGCTACGAATGGCCATACAAAGCGTAAGGCACACAACAGAAAGAAAGTCGTGAGTTGAAAGATGAATGAGAACAAAAGGCGAAAGGGTAAGCAATGGCAAAGATATGGCAACGCTTCGTTGGCCAAGATTGTTGATAGTTGCACACAGACACACAGAGACACACACACACACAGGCACAGGCACAGCAGGTGCCACACACACACAAAGGCAATCGCTGCTTTTTGGGCAACATGCAACGTCTGACTGTGGAGGCCCCTTCCGATTTCCCCAAAGAGCACGACCAAGTGCTGGCTAAGTTAGGGGCAGGAGAGAAAGAGAGAGGGGGAGGGGATGTGGGGAAAGGGAGGGAAAGAAGCAAAGGAGGAGAGGCAACAACTACGCGCTTGTTCATTCGTTCGCGCCGCGGCACAAAAGCAACGCCATGTAAAGGCGATTCATGCCCGACTGCATCAGGCAGCAGCAGCAGCAGCGACAGTGCCTGCTGCAACACATACACGCACACACACACACACACGCACACAGAGAGAGGGAGACATCCCTTGATACCCTCCGCGTGGTACGTGTGCGCGCAGCTACAAAGGCAGAAATGCGGCACTCGTGCGGTTGCATGCAACGCCGCTTTCATGTTGCCCGCCTCTGAGCCGCAGCCCCCAAATCGAGGCCTCCTTCCCTCCCCTCCCTCTGTCCCTGCCTTCCTGCCTGCCTGCCTGGCACAGGAGCCGCAGCCGGAGCCCGCTGTGCTCTGTGCAGCGTCGTCGTTGCTGCAGCCGCCATGTCAACGGAAGCGGAAAAAGCAACACACACATACACACACACACACACACTAGGCAGACACACACACACTGCTGCAGACTCAAGCAACATTGTGGTTCGCTGCTGTTGTTGTTGTTGTGGCTGCAACAACAGCATTTCCCATGCATTTGCATGCCATGCAAACTGTGTGTCTGTGTCTGCGTGTGTGTGTGTGTGTGTGTGTCTGCGTGTCTGCCTGTGTGTGTGTTAATGTGTGTGCATGTGCAAACGTCTGAATTCACCGCGTCGCAGCCAAAATCAAAGTGCTCCTTTCCCTTCCACCCTCTTCAGCCGTGAACCACCGAATATGCCGCTGCCTTGCTACCTTGCCACGCCTTGTTGTTGTTGTTGTTGCGGTTGTTGTTGTTGTTGCATGTCTCACTTGTTGTTGCTGCTGCTGCATCGCTGCAACGAGCGCGCCATTTGACGCTTTGTGCATCGCTTTGCTCCCCGCCCATCTACCCCCTTGGCTATGCCTAGCACCCTCCCTCCCTTCCTGCCTATCCACTTCTCGCATTCCCGTAGACTTGCCTGGTGTCTTTCTGCCTTGCACCTCGTGCCTCATGCCTCCTGCCTCCTTGTGCCTTGCCCCCTTCCAGCTATCATCGCTCAACCGCGAAACGCAATTTAGACATGGGGCTTCCAATGTTGAAATACCAATGCACATGGCTAAGTTGCGGTGCGAACGGCTCTCGAGGCATTCCAATATTATCGTGGCTAGTCGCAACGCAATTCTCAGCCTTACATTTCTATGAGTAATGAAAGAAAGCTGATAGAAATAATGTGAATATAAAAAAAAACAAACAAATCAAAGAAGGCGGGAGATCTTAAGCATCTTTTAAGTATATTTTATATGACTGAAGTTAAAACACTAACTCTGAAAACCTGATGGATGAATAAATATTCCTCTATTGTGATCAAGTTGTTTGTAAAACCATTTAACATATTTGCAGTTTAAAGAGCTTGTTGAATATGATATTATGATATAAAAATAATAATTCTTTAATAATTGAATATTTTTGAGACTTTATGAAGAAAACAAACACGAAAGCTGCAGTGGAGTGTGCTCGACTGTGATATACCCGCTAGCCATCTGACCAAAACGATCTCATGAGTATTTAACTTCTATGTTTAACATATTTTGTGTTGCATACTTTGCGGGGAGTGGCTTGAAAATCTTAACGACAGCATTTCATAACTAACTTCTATGTTAATTATCCGATCGTAAGCAATTTCTGAGAAATCATTTGGGCGTTGATAGTTTTGTTTACCAAAAATGAACTTTCTTCTTTTAAACTCACGCTTGGAATACGGTTTTTATTGAATTACGGGGGCGGAAGAAAAGAATTTCAAATAAACTTGATCTATACGTAAAATTCATAAATTTGTTCATTCTATTTTCATAGTTTTATAGTCTCAGAGATCTAGATTTTCAGGCAGACAGACAGACAGACAGACGGACAGACGGACAGACAGACAGACAGAAAGATCGACGGACAGACGGACAGACAGACAGACAGACAGATAGAAACACAGACAGACAGACAGACACACAGAGAGACAGACAGACAGACGGACAAACGGACAGACGGACAAACATACCGACATACAGACATACAGACAGACGGAAAGACAAAACCACAGACAGACAGACAGACATAAACACAGACAGACAGACAGACGGACAAACGACAGACAGACAGACCTGCAGACATGGCTATATTAACACGTCTGTTGATGCTGTTTAGGAATATATCTACATTGTGGGGTCAGCCACGCCTCGTTCTGCCTTTTACATACATATGCCTTTAGCACAAAGATATAATACGCTTCTACACTTTAAGTTGGGGTCTTGTCTGATATGATAAGAAATAAACCTTGTGTTGAATATCACATCAACTTAAATATTCTATTACATTGATTTCTACATTTCTACCGATCAACGCTCTGTACTCTCTTAAACAGCTCGTGGTTAAATTTCTTCAGCATTTCGTAAACGTTAAAGAGACTTCCACAGTTCAGTTCAATTCATGTTTGATTCTCTGTCTTTCACTAGACATAAAACAAGCCCGATTAATCAGTTTGCTCTCTAATTAGCTTCATTTGCAACTCTTTTGCTTTTGCTGCTGCTTTTGTTTGTGCTTTATGCGCATAATCGCACAGCGGGATCAGGCTAAGAGAATGAAATAAAAGAAGAAGCTTCACATGTCAGCTCATGGGTTGCTCCCTGTTCGGTTTGGGTTTGGGTTTGGATGCGGAGTTCGGGATTCATTTCTTGTTGGAGTTCCAGGTGAATCGTAATTCGCAGCACGTATCCCTCGGGTTCCATTGCACATCTCCCACGGCTAACATAATCAACAGCTCCAGTGCAGACAGAGAGACACACAGACACACACACACACACACACACACACACACACACACACACACACACACACACACACACACACACACACACACACACACACACGGAGACAGGCAGGCGAGTGTCGCCTTTGCCTTTGCCTCCATTCGTGTTGATTTCGTTTCTCGCATTTCGCCCATTTCGCCAATTTCTGCCAAAAAGCACAAAAACCATGCAATGTATTTGTGTGTGTCGATGTGTGTGTGTGTGTGGAGGGGGAGGGGGGGAGAAATGGTTGTACTTAATGCGACAACGAGTAGCGTACACGAAACGCACACCAGCCTGAACTGAATCAGTTTCCGAATCAGCCCCCATTGAAGCTCATACAGCAACCTCGCCTGCCCCCCCTCCTTATCTTTCCCTTCCCCCCTGCACGCTGCCCGCAGGCACAGGGCAAACCCGCTGCCGCCCGACGCGTCGCGATGCCCTCAAGCAGCACATTAATATCAGCAAAGGCAGCAAGCAGAGACGCGCACAAACACGCACAGACACGCAAACAACAACAGCAACA
The DNA here is from genome assembly GCA_018903675.1 of Zaprionus capensis. Taxonomy (NCBI): domain Eukaryota; kingdom Metazoa; phylum Arthropoda; class Insecta; order Diptera; family Drosophilidae; genus Zaprionus; species Zaprionus capensis. The sequence goes on along the minus strand of JAEIFN010001073.1, from coordinate 6,421,529 downwards.
GAATCACAAACACAAACACAGACTGAGCCAGAGCTAACTGTGAATTTGCCGAGTCGAGTCGAGTCGAGCCGAACGGTGCCGAGGGGAAGCCGACGGCAGCCGAGGCAAGCATCAAGGCAGCTGGCAGGCGAGTTTGCTGTTGTTATTTTCTTTCCATTCTACTTCATTCCTCTCTGCCCCTCCCCCTCTCTCTTTCTGTCACTCTCTCTCTCTCTCTGCTCGCAGCAAAGTGCAAGCCAAGTGTAGGCAAGGAAGGAAGGGGCGGGGGCCCTTTGGGCAGGCACAAAGTGGAGCAGGATAAGAGTGCGCGCAATGAGGAAGAGCAGTGAGGGGGAGGGAGGGGGCGAGGGGGTAAGGGAGAAGTGGGAAGTGGGAAACGGGGGATAGCGCACTGTTCGCCTGTTCTGGCCGTCTGGTGCGCTGTGTCGCTGTCGCTATCCTGGCGCTCTTTTCGATATTGTTGTTAAGGTCCTAAGGTGGAGGATTTAATGAAGGATAACACACACACACCAGCACACACACACACATGCCAACACACACAGCAACACATCAACATACACACACCAAGGCACGCAGAGCTCCTGATAGACGCGCAATATTCGCTTCGCCGTGGACCATGTGCAATTTTCAGCAATGGCAACACGGCAACAACAGCAACACACACAACAACAGCAACATACACAACAGCAACAACAACAGCAGCAGCAACATTGCCATATTACACTTAACGTGCAGAGCTGTACGCTGATGAATTTCCTGGCACGAAACTTGGCTAAGAATAGGTTAATGGATACGTGCTGAATGCGAGTAGTGTAGGGCCCACTCTGTGTGTGTCTGTATGTGTGGGTGTGTGGGTGTACTGTTCATATGAATACTTTTACGAACATACACCCAGACACCCTGCTTACCCATCCAGACGAGCAGAAAATGCAATACAGTTGGTAATTGAAGCGACCATCGGTCGTACAGCAACATATTGCCTGAGCAGAGAGCGATGGGGAAAGGGAGAATGGAGGAGGGTTGCATGGGGTAGAATAGGGTTAGGGTTGGGTTGGGTTGGGTAGGTTGGCATGTGAAGGGTTGACTTGAGTCTGGGGCAAGGTGGAGCTGGCTGAAAAGCAACCAGTTGCTGAGCTTGTGCTTGCGAATGTAAAACAAATCCCGCTGCATTATGATTGACTCTCTAATGAGAAGGCACGCGAAGAGTGCCGCAGCTGCAGCTGTTGCTATTTGTTGAGAGCGCCAAAGCTGATTATAGAACATTCTCTTATAGTTTTCTAAGTTATAATGGGCATACCAATTAGTAATAAGAGCTACGCTGTTGCGTATTCTTGACTAGGTAAAAGCAGCTTGCAGCTTTTCTATTTCAAGTTCATCTTCATTTGGGATTTTATAAAAATATCATAGTTTAAACTCACTTAAATAAATAAATGTCAAATATCTCCCTTCCGCTTTTTTGCTCTTTATTCAATGCTTTATAAAAAGTGATACAGTGATCGGATTTAGTTCAAATATGCGCCGTTTTGTTCGATAATCTGTTTCCATCTAGACGGCAACTTCATAATACCTCCCTCGTAGAAGCCCCCCTCCTTATTTGCGAAGAACTCGGACAGCCACTTTTCACATGCCTCTTTTGAGTTCAACTTTACACCACCAAGGGCATTCGCCATGGACAGGAACAGGTGGTAATCACTTGGCGCTATGTCCGGGCTATATGGTGGATGCGATAAAACCTCCCATCCGAGCTCCCGTAGCTTCTGACGAGTCATCAACGAAGTGTATGGTCTGGCGTTGTCCTGGTGGAACACTACACCCTTCCTGTTGGCCAATTCTGGACGCTTCTGGTCGATCGCCTGCTTCAAGCGGTCCAGTTGTTCGCAGTAGATGGTAGAATTAAGCGTCTGGCCATATGGGAGCAGCTCATAGTGGATGATTCCCTTCCAATCCCACCAAACACACAGCAAAACCTTCCTGGCGGTCAATCCCGGCTTGGCCACTGTTTGGGACGATTCACCGGCCTTCGACCACGACCGTTTTCGCTTGATATTGTCGTATGTGATCCATTTTTCGTCGCCAGTCACCATCCGCTTCAAGAATGGGTCGAGTTCGTTCCGTTTCAGTAGCATATCGCAGGCGTTGATTCGGTCCAGAAGGTTTTTTTGCGTCAAATCATGCGGCACCCAAACATCAAGCTTTTTTTTGAATCCAGCCTTCTGCAGATGGTTTAAAATGGTTTGGTGACTAACTCCCATCTCCTGGGCGATGTCACGAGATGCCACATGCCGGTTTAACTCGATGTATTCCATGATTTGATCGGTATTTGTCGTCACAGGTCTTCCGCCGGCTGGCTTATCCATGGTGTCGTTTTCACCGGCTCTGAATCGTCGAAACCATTCCTCCGCGGTTCGAAGTGATAGAGTACCATCCCCCAAAACACCATTAATCTCACGGAACGTTTCTCTAGCGGATTTGCCTTTAACGAAGGAAAACTTTAAAATAGCGCGAATTTCGGCGTTAGTGAACTCCATGTTTACACGTCTATAACTGTTGAACGAAATATCCAAACTAACCATGCGTAGCGTCGTTTTGTAGGTTATGTCAAGACCTTTCAAATTATGTATAGTGTTGCCAGATACGAGCTCTGTAGCGCTTTGTACATAGCCGCGAAATTCAAAAGACAAAAAGGCGGAAGGGAGATATTTGACAACCTTTTATATTGTGTAGAAATGAAGGTAACTAATACTTGGCTACGTTAATTATTGACACTATTGACTGATATGAAGTTGTGTTTTCAATCACATTATCTCTGCTTTTAATCTGTAATATCATTCACTAATAATTCCCAACAGCAATATCTGAAAGTTCTCAATCTAATTCAATAACAAAGCATATTTGTTGCATACTTTCCGGCGAAAGCAAAACCTCTTTAACTACCAAAATTATTCCTTAAATAACTTCTGTGATTATTATTTGATAAGATTCGAATTTGCAGAATAGGTTTATATTGTTCTACTTTCACAACAAAAGCCAAGCAGAAACATTAAACTTGATTACTTATCTAACAAATCGCATTGAACGCTGGATTACTGATTTATGTTTTTTTTTGCTTAAAGTATTAAGGAACTAACATTCAGAATTCTGTAAGCCTTATCTCTTAAAGTTGCTGAAATCAAGACTGAAAATCTCTCTATATAACGATTTGTTGTGATTATTCTACTAATGAGAAACGTTAACTCGCTTAATGTTGCCTAATCAAATAAATCATTTATGATTTTCAATTAAACTCGAATCATCGCTAGGGTGGTTTAGCCACTGGGCCAATGCTAAATGTTTAAATATAGAAACAATTAATAGAAACTTACGATATTCGCCGCGGGCATAAGATTCATTGTGAGACCACAATTGAAATCCAATAGTCTCGCGCCAGGAGTCGCAATGCTGTGGCTGCGGCTGCCCACGCTTGTGCCAACAGCTGAGGCAGCCCGGCAGTACTTACCCCCCCTCTCTCCACCTACTACCCCTTCCCTACTCTCCATGTACATTCCCCATGCCCAGCTACCCCCAGGCGAGCAAAGCGTAAGCGAAATTAATTAAACAGAAGACAACGCGGTGCGGCGAAGACAACGATGCGCCAGAGCGGGGTAGGGGGAATGGCATGGTCTGCTGGTTTATGGCCGGGGCAGTGCCTGGTGACCACGGACATCGTTGCCAGTGGGCGTGGCAGGTGGAACGTGCTGGCATGCATGGAAAAGGCGCACATTGTCGACCCACTTTTGATTGCCCCAAGCCCATAAACACGCTCTTACTCAATCTCTCTCCTTCTCTCTCTCCCTCTCTCTCTCCCTCTCTCTTTCTCTCTCTTAGCCTGCCACCACCATCGCCGGCACACACGCCCACCAAGGGATTTGATGGCAATTTCAAGCTGGAACCAAATCTCAGCGTCAAGGACTTTGCCTCGCCAGCTGAGAATGTCAACGGCAACGGCAGCGGCAGCGGGCCTGGCAATGGCAGCCTGGAGTCCGGCGTAGGCGTGGTGGCTGCCTGCCTGACCACGCCCACACCGCCACAGCGCAAGCGATACAAGAAGCGTGTGCAGTTCACCACAGACGCGCTCAATGGCTATGCGGGGGCCAAGGCCAAAGGTGGCGCTGCCGCTGCAGCAGCTGTTGGTGGTCCCACAGCCGTTGGCTACACCAGCAACAACAGCAGCAACAACAACAATAACAACAACAACAGCAGCAGCTACGGCGCTGGCACTGCCAAGTCAAAGAAGCAGGAGGCCAAGGCAGCAGCGGCTGCGCTCAAGGCAGCGGCGGCAGCTGCAGCGGCGGCTGCTGCCTCCAGTGCGCTGCCGGAGGTGCTGGACTGCCGCATTGCGGAGAAGATCAAGAGCGAACTGGAGGCCAGCAGCAAGGAGTCGCTGCCCAGTGCGCTCTGCCTGAAGAAGGCGGCAGCAGCAGCGGCGGCAGCAGCAGCCGCAGCAGCAGCGGCGCATCACAGCGACGAGGACGATGACGATGAGGATGAGCAGCACCAGCACCAGCACCAACAGCACCAGCACCAGCAGCAGCAGCACCATCATCTGCAGCAACAGCAGCAGCAGCTGGCGGCTTCGGCCTCCGGCAATGTGCACCATGCGGCAACTGCAACTGCGGCAGCGCTGCTTGCAGCCAGTGGTGGCGACCTGGTGGATGCCAGCACTGGCGCCAGCAACGGTCAACTGGGCAACTTCCATGTGCGCTCCAAGGGCCAAGGCGGCAACAAGAAGTCGCACTCGGCCAAGGCAGCAGCAGCGGCAGCAGCGGCGGCGGCAGCAGCAGCGGCGGCAGCGGCAGCAATGATGCCGCCAAACAGCTACGACGAGCCCGAAGATGATTCCGCTGCAGGCGCCGGCGAGGACGATGACGAGGACGATGAGGAGCTGGACGAGGAGGCGCTGGCGCGCGAAATGAAAATGGAGCAGAACTTTGTGGAGGAGGAGGACGAGCACGACATCGCGTTCAGGTCGCAGCAGTCGTGCCGCGAGTGCTCCATCTCGCACGACCACAAGCTGTGCCCGCTGCGCAATGCCTGCGGCAATGTGACGGACGCTGTCGATCTGGCCGAGTGGATCGAGCGACGCAACCTGGAGGCGCTGGCCAAGCTGAAGGCCGACGCGCAGCGACAGGCGAAGCACGGGCGGCCGCGTCACGATGACGATGAGGACGACATGGAGGACATGGACATGGATGAGTCGTCGCAGCTGTCGGAGCTGGAGACGAAGCCGCTGATTACCTTCGCCGAGGCATCGGTGCCCGCCGAGTTCGAGCTGCACAACGTGGAGCCCAATGTCACCGGCGTCTTTGCCCGCACCGAGGTGCGCGCCTACACCAAGCTGGGCCCGCTCATCGGGCAGCCCGTGAGCACCGGCGAGGTGCGCGAGGGCAGCGACATGAAGTGGATCTTCGAGATGTGCGAGGCCGGCGCCGACAAGTCGTATCTGCTGTGCTGCGACAATCCCAATGCCTCCAACTGGCTGCGCTTCATTCGACCCGCCCCCAGCTACGAGGATCGCAACGTGAATCTCGTCTCCATCGATCGTCAGGCGTACTTCGTCAGCTGCCGCGATCTGCGCAACGGCATAGAGCTGCTCTACTGGAGCGACGACTGCAACACCATGTGGCGCAAGAAGCACACCGAGAAGACGAGTAAGTGTTCCAGTTATCTCCATTTCTCATTGTCTTTGAAGGCATAAGAAATTTGTTAGTCCCAGTTTTAAAATTTAACATTTCACATTTAATTTTTAATTTTTTAAACATTTTACTGTTTAACATAAATTTCAACTTTAATTTTTACATATGTATATATTCCTTTGGTTTTTTTAACTTTTAATTCATATTTAATTTTAATATAAAATAATGTATTATTAATTTTTATATCTAATTTATATGTGTATATTTATATTTTTGTTACCTACAGTCGACTGTTCATAGTTGACTTTAAATAAATAAATAAATAAATAAAAATATCTATTTGTCTCTGAAGGCATAAGAAATTAGTCCCAGTTTTAAAATTTAAAATGTCACATTTAATTTTTAATTTTTTTTAAATTTTACTGCTTAACGTAAATTTCAACTTTAATTTTACATATATATTTTTTTGGTTTTTTTTTAACTTTTAATTCATATTTAATTTTAATATAAAATAATGTAATATTAATTTTTATATCCAATTTATATATTTATATTTTTCTTACCTACAATCGACTGTTCATAGTTGACTTTAAATAAATAAATAAATAAAAAGCTCTAATTGTCTCTGAAGACACAAGAAATTTGTTAGTCCCAGTTTTAAAATTTAAGATTTAATTTTTAATTTTTTCAACATTTTACTGTTTAACGTAAATTGCAACTTTAATTTTACATATATATTTCTTTGGTTTTTTTTAACTTTTAATTCATATTTAATTTTAATATAAAATAATGTATTACTATCATAATTTTTATATATAATTTTTTATATTTTTCTTACCTACAGTCGACTGTTCTTAGTTGACTTTAAATAAATAAATAAAAACCTCTAATTGTATCTAAAAGCATAAGAAGCAATAAAGCTTTAAAGGCTCATCGAAAGTCAATAAACTTCTAGCTTTTCTTTGAGTTCAGCTCTTTTATTTAATACTCCCTCTCTCTTTGTCTCTCTTTCTCTCTGCCAGACTGCGGTGGCTGCAACCTGAAATTCGAGCATCCGCTGTACTATCGCACACACTGCTCCGTCTTCCACGATCCGTCGATGAGCCTCACCATCCGCAAGTACCACTGCAAGGTGTGCGGCGAGGCTGTGCTGGGCAAGGACAACATTATGAAGCATGCCGCGGAGAAGCACGACGGCAAGGGGGCGTACCAGTGTCAGTTCTGCAACAAGTTCTTCCTGCGTCTCAACTACCTGGAGATGCATCGCACCTATGGCTGTGCCTCCAATCCGAATCGATCGCGTCCCGTCTGCGACTTCTGTGGCCGCAAGTTCTGTCAGCCGCAGAAGCTGAAGGCGCACATAAAGCGTGTGCACAGCGGTAAGTTGTTGTTGGTACTGGCAGTATATCGTATATCGTATATCGTATACAGAAATGCCCCCACCTGCAGAGTGCTTTAGATCGTAGACTGAATACTGAATATCGTGGGCGTTATGTAAATCGTAAACTTAATCGTAAATCAATTAGCTGCTATTGCATTCCCAGACTCTCAAGTCAATCAGCGAAAGTACTCGTATATCGTAACTTGTGTATAATACTCGTATAAATCCTATATCGTATATAGTAAGCTCGCATCAAGTAATAACTGTAAACTGCGTCATTGTACCGCTTTTGCATACACACACACACACACACATAAGAATAACCCACACACTAACGAATATCGTATCTATACACATACATATATAACCCACATACTAACGAATATCGTATGTACTCCTACTAATACCGTATTAACTAATAACGCAACTTTGCTTAGCCGTATCTAACTAACCAATTTGATTAATCAACCATTCATATGAGCATCGCATCCACAGCCCCTACCTACACACACACACACACACTCACACAGTCAGACACACCTCGCATCTGTGTTCGACCTCATCGTTCATGCCTTTTCAGTTGTAATGCCGAATTGGTCGAAACGTTCTTATAAACTTAGTTGATTACTTATCTGATTTATCCGTTGTTGCAACATAAAACATTAACTATCTTGCACACCAATTCACTCATCATAAGCCACTGGAAGTTAATTAAACCACTCAGATTGAAAAGATCATAAGGTTTTCATCAAAATGATCTTCACTTAAGGAAAAACTCTACAAGTTCGTCAATATCTCGAGTTTAAATAACATAAAACTTAACGAAACCTTCAAGAAAACTTCTTTTAGACTTTTATATTATCCAGAGTTTGATTAGATATATACGTAATAATATATATTTAATATATATAAATATAGATATAAATATATATATCCAGTCTCTTTTTCTACACTCATCAACAAGCTTAACTAGATGAAGAGCTGTAGAAATCTACGATTTATCAAATTATAACTTAATTGTCTACAGTTTTCCCTGAGTGCAGCTCAAAGAAATATTATATTGATTCAATCTCTTGGCTGATCTACAGTTTATACTCCATTCTACAGTATAGTGCTGAGAGTTGCCTGAAACATTCCACAACCACTCACATCGATCCACCATAATCATTATCCAACATTCATCGCACACTGCATCAACATTGTAAAATCGCTTTTAGTGAATGATTTGCTTTGATTTCGATTTGATTTTTTGGGTTCTCACTTAGTTCGTTGCCAGCATTATGTATCGATAAATACGATATTATAGTTTGTTGACGATCTGATAGTGATTTCTGTATGCTTTCTATGTTTCGGCCTCTATACTTTGATTGGGTTTTCAGTTAAGTTTCGATCGTTCTGTTGTTGTTGTTTGTTTGTTTGTTTGTTTGCTGTTGGGTTAGTTATGATTACCTATGATTACCTATGTAATTTAATTCCGTAATTCACTAATTTTCTTTCAAAATCACCACAATCCGAAAATTTCATTTTCTTCATACAATTTCATTTTAGATATGGCTGAAGTTTTACGAGATTTTCAGTGTAAATTATGTTCAAAACTTCTAGGATCGCGTGCGGCACTGCAGCGCCACTCGAAGGAGGTGCACAGCCGCAACTCGACAGTGGTGAGTTGTCCGCGCTGCCAGAAACTCTTCCAGAATCGCAGCAATCTGAAGATCCACATGCTAACGCACTCGGGTGTGCGGCCATTCAAGTAAGTTCGATCGATAGTCGACAATCGATATTCCTATCGATGCATTCTGTTATCTATATATCTCTCTCTCTCTTTTTTTCGCTGTTACTCTATCGATCAGCTTAGCTATTCATTTCATTTCTACTTGCTTAGCTTTCTTCTCTTAGTCTTCTTTTAATGATCATCTAAATCTTCTTTAGCCGTTCTTCCTATTTTATTTCTTCTACAATTCCTTAAAAGTTTTTTTTTGTCTCTCTCTCTCTCTCTCTTTATAGATCATTTTTTTTATTATTTTTTTTAGCAGGTTTCTCTTTCAAATTAATTTCTACTCTGTTTTTTTTTCTTTCCTAGATTCTGATTTCTTTTGCTTTTCTCTTTGACTCTTCGAATACAAACTTCTCTGTTTTTTATCTTTAATTTCCTAAGAAATCTCTTTTTCTTTCTTCTACCTCTTTTCAACTTTAAATTGTAGATGATCCTTGAAGAAATATAACTTTGAAGATCATCTACATTGAGGAAATACAACTTCAAAGATCGTCTTTATCTTTAGTCTTAACTTAGGCGTGATCTCTCATTCATTCCTGTTTCTTTTCTTGTTCTCTTTCTTTTCTTTGCTTTTGCATCTCTCTCTTCACTTTTCTCCCTTGCTCTCTCTCTCTCTCTCTCTCTCTCTCTCTCTCTCTATCACTGCCTTTGTTAATACTCCCTCTTGCTGGCAATCTCTCGCTCTTCTCTTCTCGCTCTTCTCTCAACTCACACCTGCATATTGCTAATCTCTCTCTCTCTCTCTTTCTCTCTCCCCCTGTGCCTCCCGTTGCAGGTGCGCGGAACCGGAGTGCAACGCCGCCTTCACCACTAAGCAGTGCCTACAGTTCCACTACAAGAAGGTGCACAACTACACGCAGGAGCAGATGCCGAAGATCGAGCGGAGCGTCGCGTACACCTTCGACGCCTACTCGGGCGGCATGAAGGTGGACTTTTTGGGTAAGCCAGTGGGTGCAGTGGGTGCAGCAGGGGCGGGGCCAGAGGCGCAGGCGGCTGGTGAAGCGGCACGCGCTAACGCTGCGATATCCTTCACAGAGCAAGCACCGCGACGTCGCCGCAAGAGTCTCGAGGATCAGAACCAGAACTCAATGCTCAGCAGCTCGATGCAGAGCGACACGGAGTACAGCGACGACAACATCTTCGAGGCGATCAAGAAGAGCGGCAAGTCCATCAAGGATCTCTGCCGCAACGAGCCCAATCTCTCGCTGCTCAGCTCCAAGATCTCCAGCATCTTCGGCGAGAAGGTGCCGCCCCCAGTGGCGCCGACGCCAGTGCAGGGCAACGCCTCAGTGGGCGGCAGCGGACGGAAGCGAAAGCGCAAGAAGGAACCGGCAACCAGTCACGCTGCACAACAGCAGCAGCAGCAGCAACACCTGCAACAGCAGCAGCAGCAGCAGCACCAACACCAGCAGCAACATCATCAGCAACAACTGCAGCAGCAGCAACAGCAGCACGCACAGCAACACCTGCAGCAGCAGCAGCAACAGCAGCAGCAGCAACAGCAGCAGCAACAGTTGCATGGCGGCCACTTGGATGAGTCGCCCTCGCATCTGGCACACGCCCATCAGCAGCAGCAGCACCAGCAACAGCAGCCGCAGTATCATCCACACAGCCACGCCCACGCGCACGTGCACGCCCAGCAGCAGCAGCAGCAACAGCAGCAGCAGCAACAGCAGCCGCACCACCAGCAGCAGCTGCACGATCCCGACGACGATGATGTGGAGAGCGTGCGGCTGGAGCAAGTGCGGCGCAAGCAGAATGCACAACTGAGTCTCGTCGAGTCGTTCCTCACCACGACAGCGCAGCGACTGAGTGCACAGCAGCAGGTGCAACAGGTGGTGGCAGCAGCAGCAGCAGTCTCGGCCATGGCCGGCGCTGGCGAAGATCCCGCCAAGCTGGGCCACATGATGGGCCACATGGGCGTGGGAGTGGGCGTGGGCCTGGACGACGATGACGACGACGACGAGGATGACGATGATCCCACAGCGCATCATCAGCACCACCATCAGCAACAGCAGCAGCAGCAACAACAGCAGCAGCAACAGCAGCAACAGCAGCAGCAACAGCAGCAGCAGCAACAGCAGCACCAGCAGCATCACTCGCATCAGGCCCACTCGCACTCACATCCGCACCACGCACACTCGCATCCGCACCAGCATGTGCAGCAGGCGTCGCAGCAGCCACATCCGGATGTGGGTTATCGCCACGCGCAGGCGGCGATGAATGCGGCGCTGGGACAGAACCTGGTGGTCAGCAAGGGCAGCAAGAAGTGGATCGGCGCCGACGATCGTCATCTCAGCGATGGCAGCGAGGTGGCCAACGATGCTGCTGTCGTCTCCAGTGGCGGCGCTGGCGGCGGCGGCGTCGTTGGCTGTGGCCAGTTGTCAAGTGGCGCTAGCTCGGCTCAGGATCTGGGCTTCGCTGTGCCGCCCAGCGCGGTGGATGAGCACAGCAAGCTGCTCGGCCAGAATCGCGACTTTCTGGCGCGGCTGATGAGCAGCGCCAGCGCCAGCCATGCCAGCCACCAGCATCAGCACCAGCACAGCGCCCACAGCCGCGAGGAGGACGAGAACAGCTCCTTCCTGGATGTGGTCGAGTCGAACAACAATGCTGCCGCTGCTGCAGCTGCCGCCGCCGCGGCCATGTCCCAGTACCATCACAGTGCCGCATCCAATGGTGGAGCTGGTGGTGGAGGCGGCGCTGGTGGTGGTGGTGGGCCCGGCAGTGGGGCGGGCGGTGGCGATGACGGCAACGGAGGACACACACCCACGGGAGGTGGCGGCGCCACGGGACCGGGCAGCGTTGAGCCGCCACAGATGCAGATGAACTCGCTCAGCCACTCGCAGTCGTTCATGAGCTCGTTCTACAACAATGCGAACGCAAGACTGAGCAGCGCCGGCGCCAGCGTCGGCGTCGGCGTCGGCGCCAACTCCTCCTCGGCCAGCATGCTGGTGGAGGCGGCCCTCAACTCCGTTGGCAATATGATTGACAGCGAGAGCAGCGATCTCAAGGTGCGTTCCCAAACTAACTGATTGACTAGGCGAATACCCTGTGTAGAGGGTAGTCAAGTCAGGGTACAGGGTATGTTATGTGTTGAGGCGAGTCTGAAACGGTTCAGCTTGTTGTGCGTGTCTGCTTAGTCTTCTGCAGGGTATTTTCAAGTTGAGCACAGACTTTGCTATTGCAAAACTTATGCTGAACTGATTTAGTCTGCAGTCCATGAAAGTACAGGGTATCTGCTAGTCCTGTTGTGGACAGCATCCATTTGAATTGGGCAAATCATTTAACCAATTCAGAGTTTGGGAATTAATGTGTTTGTGAGGTTGCTGTACTACAGGGTATCTTCAACGGGTTAAACTTAAATGTATATGTACCACGTAAAGGGTGTTTGACAGTCGAAATGATTTAAAGTTGATCTTGCCCTGCTACAGGGTATCTTCAAGTTGAGTCAAGTGTTGAAAATAACTAAGAATAAGCTCTAAAAACAAAACCTGATACTGAACCGGTTCAACTGTATGTCTGTGTACCTAGTACAGCGTATTAAACAGTTGAGACTGTGTAGAGTAGATACTACGCTACTACAGGGTATCTTCAGGTTGACTCAAGTGTTGAAAATAATTTAGGATAGGCTCTTAAAACTCAAAACCTTCTACAGAACCGGTTCAACTTGAAGTCTGTGTACCTAGTACAGCGTATTTAACATTCGGGTACATACAACTCTACTACAGGGTATATTTAAGTTGAGTCAAGTGCTGAACATAACTTAGGATTAGTTCTAAAAACTAAACCTGATACTGAACCGGTTCAACTTGAAGTCTGTATACCTAGTACAGCGTATTAAACAAATTAAACTGTGTAGAATAGATACTGCACTACTACAGGGTATCTTCAGGTTTGAGTGTTGAAAGTATCTTAGGGTAAGCTCTTAAAACAAAACCTTCTACTGAACCGGTTCAACTTGAAGTCTGTGTACGTAGTAGAGCGTATTAAACAGTCGAGACTGTCTAGAGTAGATACTACGCTACTACAGGGTATCTTCAGGTTGAGTCAAGTGTTGATAGTAACTTAGCATCAGCCACTTTGAACCGGTTCAACTTCATGTATCTGTGCCTAGTGTAGAGGCGCCTTTTCGAACCGGTTCAGAAGCCGCTTCCTAAGTGACCCCTCCTCCTCTTAAACCTTGCGACTAACTGATCTACCCTTGTTCTTTGTGGATGCACCACGCAGGTACCCACCGATAACCACATCAACAGCGACAGCCCGATGAGCGCACATGTCGATGCGGAGGCCCAGCGCTTCGGCAGCGGCGGCGGCGGCGGAGGCAGCGGGCCAAACGGAGCTGGCATTGGAGCCACCATGGACACGCTGGAGAACGAGCTGAAGATGATGAAGAATCTGGGCAGCTTTCCCATGCAAATACCACCGCTGCCCATGTTCCAGGGGGCGTGCAACATCTCGCCCAGTGCATCGACGCCCACCAATCCACAGAGCAATCAGAACCAGAACGATGTGGATGTCGATGCCGGCAGCACCCCCCGGCCACAGCATCCGGACTCCGATGGCTTCTCCTCGTCGCATCACCGGACGCCGCCCTCGCCGCCGCCGATATCGCCGGGACGGGATTATGGTGGCATGTTCGGGGCCGGCAACGGGGCTGGCGGTGGACCCGGCTCCAACAGCACGCCGGCAGGTAGCTCCAGCGGAGGTGGTGGCGGCGGCGGTGGAGGGGGTGCACCCTCTGGGGGTGGCAACAATTTGTCGGCCTCATCGCCACTGCCGGCACTGCAGCCGCAGCGACGCAATGCCTCGAGCGTGGGCAGCACATATCCCGAGCACGAGCTCATCTCGCCCGCCTCGTCGCCGAGCATACCGCGCTACAACTTCAACGGCGACATGATGCGCCACAAACGCGCCGTCCAGGAGCAGGAGCAGCAGGAGAGGCGGCACAACATCTCGCGCCACAATCAGATGTCCAGCGATGAGGAGAACAGCATAATGCCGCAGAACAGGTGAGTAATCCTCTCAAGCCAGAGCTGCAGAGCTTAACCAACTCTCTCTCTCTCTCTCTTTCTCTCCTTCTCAGCGCTGGCCAGGACATGCGCATGAAGTTCCCGCAGTCGCAGATCGATCTCATGTACTCCAAGTACGAGAGCATGGCCAGCAATCTGAAGTACAACAGCCAGGAGCTGGACTCCCCAGCCGAGTACCGCCAGAGCAGCAACAGCAACGCGGCCAGCGCAGCGGCAGCAGCAGCAGCGGCGGCAGCGAATGCCGCCGCCAACGACATGTCCGACCTGCAGGGCCTGGACATGAGTTCCCGCTCGAATGCCTCGAGCAATTACCATCACAACTTCCAGTTGCCCAGCAGTCGGTATCATCATCACATCTACGACATACTCTCCGACCGGGAGCAGAGCCAGCAGGCGCAGGCGCAGCAGCAGACGCCCGCCTCGGTGGTGCACCAGCAGGAGCACGGCAGCCACGGCGGGCACAGCAGTCAGCTGCAGGCCATGCAGCAGCATCAGTCGGCCGCGATGCACAACATGCTCAGCGAGCAGCTGGGCGAGCAGGAGCACGATCAGACCACCTCAGTGGATCTCAGTCGGACGGCGAACTATGTGGTGTCATCGCCGCCACAGTTGCCGTACAATCATCCGTCGCATCACGACATGCTGCGCATGGCATCGCTGGATCTGACACCGAACACAGCCAACATGGCTGTGGGCAACAATCGATCGTTCCTCTCATCCCAGATGCAGCACCAGAGCCGCGAGAGCCTCGAGCATCATCGGCTGCTGTCGACGGTGGAGCAGCATCGCATATTGGCGGCATCGAATGCCGCTGCCGATCAGCATCGTCTGCTCGTCGATCCGACGGCGCATCTCCTGATGGAGCAGAACAATCGTCTGCTGGGCACGGCAGATCAGTCGCGTCTGCTCGGCGAATCGGCAGCGGCGGTGGCACAGAATCGTCACATGGCACGAAGTTTTGGTGCCTACCACCAGGTGGCATCGAGTAACTATCATCCGGGTGTGCGACCCCCTCCAGTGCTTCCCTCGGCCAATCATCATGCTTCCAATCCGTCAAACTATCATCCGTTTCCAGCATACTACTAGGTGGAGGAGGAGGTGGAGGAGGAGGAGAGGCTAGTGTGCTCTGAGTATATCCTAGATATGCGATACGATTCAGAGAGAAGGAGGAGAGCGGATGGAGCTGGATGAAGCCGGGACTAAGTGCAATTCATCGTAATATCAGTCGCTTCCCCCCTCACCCCACATAGGGCCTAGACCTACCTATATATACATACATATATATATATATATACACAAGTACTATCTACGAATCCTTGATTATACATACTATATAGTTCAATTTCAAGCGCAAATATGTTTCAAACGTAACAATTTTTGGTTCCTCGGTTCTATTCGCATGTAATTATTCTACTAACTCACACGCAACTTAAGCTAAACCAGAAGAAGAAAGAGAGACAAGAGAGACGAAAGAAGGGCGAAGAGTGGAAAGAGATCAGCAGCATAGGTTTAGTTTCTCGACTAATACGAATTGTATTCGAAGTGAAGGAGATAAATTGATATAATATGAAATAAAGACAACCATAAAGTGTGCCAATAAGTTTAAGTGTAAATTGGGTTTTTTTTTCTCTCGCAACGGCTGGCAGAACTAACGGTATATACAATATATTCTTTTGTAACGATAATAACTAAAATATAAAAACTGTATATGTAAAAAAAAATAGAGCGAACCCCGAACACACAGAAACCGAAAGAGAATGAGAAGCAGAAGTTGCTGATGAAAGAGAGCAAAACCTACACGTAAATGTTAAAGATAGAAATCCAAAAAATAATGATACGATATTAAGTGCTATAATTTTAAACGATTTGCCGCTGAGTTTGTATAGACATATAGAAATCGAATTAAGGACTAAATGAGAAGGGAAGAGAACACATGAATAATAAATAACGGAACGCACTGCTATTTTTACACCACGAACGAAGGAGGAAACGAACGAAACGGATGGAAGGGAAAGGAAATTGGAGAAACGAGTACAAAGTGTTGAGCAAAATGAGTGAAAGGGCATATAACAATAAAGCGAATAATACTTAACATACGATTAAATCAAGCAGATCGTCATTTGGGCAAGATACCAGAAGCGAGTCCACTCCCCCGCCCTCCCCCTCCCACTCCCACGCCCCCAATACAAACTCAGCGATGATAATGAAGAAGAATTATAATATATGCCGATTAGATAAAAGATACACACTCATTATAATTGGAATAACTTGCGTAAATGTAATATATAATAATAATAATAGCAGTAAACAAATAATAGTAAGAATAATAATGATAATAACAATTAAATTATATGATAATAATGATAAAGATAACGACACCCGACAGTTTGACCGATCAGGAACATAGCTCAAGCGACTTTAACAATAAGTCCTTATCGTTTTTTTTTTTTTTTGTTTATGCCTGTTGCAACTTGAGTCGGCATACCATGACATACACATAGACATAAAGCTATATTTATTAACTTATATATATATACATATATATATACATACATATGAATGTACTAAAAGAAATATAAATATAGCAAGTAAATTAATTGATGCGTATAATTTCATGTAAAGTATTTAATTATGTATGAATTCGAAACCAAAGAAGGAAAGAGAAACCGAAAATAATGGTAAACAGACACACACACACACGCACACACTTCCCGAGGACATTTATAGGGTTTGTGTCGATGCGCTGATCGCCAGTGAACCGAAAGAGGAAATGACAGAGAGAGAGGGAGAGTGAAAACGCTGATAAAATGATATTTACATATGGTGTAATAAAATTATCGATTATTAATAAAATGAAAATTATTTGAAAGAAGAATGGAAATTCGATGAGTTGAAAATATAAACATATGGGATTTGACATATACATTTATTTTTGATTGACCGTAACGAACAGCAAGTTAATATTATTCAGCTTATACTTTTATACTTAAAAATTCATTTCTCAGTTCTAAATTATCGCTTAACAAAATGCGAAACGAGTATTATCCGGCTTTAAAAGTGAATTTTGACGGATAACTGCAAGAAAGTAATCAAAATCTGGATCGGCTACACCACTAGCTTATGATAACCGATAAACGATATCATTGACTGCAGGTGTATCGATAGAACGAACAAAAATTTCCAAAAACAATAAGTCAGATTTTAGTTTACAGTGCTAGCGAATTTACACACTAAGTTAACAGTTGTCTAACCTAACAGTGGATAGCGAAGAGGAAAAGCGAAAGCAAGAGCACGATAGTGCTGACGACCACGAGAGCGAACGCAAAAGCGAGAGCAACAAGCGCACACACACATTCACAACGTGGAGCACACGAATCCGAAAGAGAAGGCGTAACCAAAAGAGAACAACGTGCGAGAGTATGCTAACATGACGCAAAGACAATCGAATGAATGAAATAGCGAAAAATTTGACAACACTAACACTAACAACAAGCACATATGTCGCCGACGCCGGCAGAGGCAGTAGCAGCGACGTTAACGCCACTAACAACAAACAGCAAGAAGAACAATAACAATAAACATGGCGCTGACGTTGACTCCGCTGCTGCTGCCGCTGCCGCAGCGAGATTATCATTCGCCAAAAGCGTCAGCGATGCCAGTGAGTATACCCAAGATCTCCCGCCCCCTCCAGAAGTGGGCACAAGCAAGATCGGCGGCGACATGCTGATGATGACGCCAAAGCAAGTGGCAGAGGCGTACGAGAAGGCTATGCAGGCAAAAGAGAACGCCGAGAGCGACCCGAATGAGCCGAAAGAGAAAAAGAGCGCCAAGCAGGGCATTAAATTCAGTTTCAGTTGGCGGAGTGTACTTAGAATAGTGTCAGAGTTCCCCGACAAGCTCTTGCAGGCAGTCGGCAGATTTTTGCGATTCATTTTACATTTAGACATGCATGGGGGCAACACTGGCAATAATGCCAAGTTCGTGGAGGGACTCATTGACTTTCTTGCCGGCTCGATAGGTGAGTGAGTGTGTGAACAGAACAATTGTCGCCCCCGTCAATTCGCCGCATTCCTCAATAAGCACGTGTTTGCTGCTGCTTGCCCAACAGGTGGCGCTGCACAGGTGTATGTATCGCAGCCATTGGACACGGTGAAGGTGAAGCTGCAAACGTTTCCAGATGTATACAAGGGCATGATCGACTGCCTAACGACCACCTATAAACGGGATGGCATCGTGAATGGCCTCTATGCTGGCTCGCTTCCCGCTGTCTTTGCCAATGTCGCCGAGAATTCAGTGCTCTTTGCCGCCTACGGTGGCTGCCAGAAGTTTGTCACCCACATGGTTGGCAAGGAATCTGCCGGCGATTTAACAGTATCGGAAAACGCATGCGCCGGCTCCTTGGCAGCCTGCTTTTCCACCCTCACACTCTGCCCCACCGAGCTGATCAAGTGCAAGTTGCAGGCCCTGCGCGAGATGAAACACTTTGTGGAGGCGACATCAGCTGAAATCCGAACTCCGTGGACTCTTACACAATATATCTGGCGCACAGAAGGTGGGTGATTATCTCAGTCCGGAATTATTTCCAGATTCGATTTTATATTTCAATTGCCGATTAGATTGCCGACACACACACACGCACACACACAGCCTCATATAAGTGCGTGTGCATGTCGAATTACTTATCGCGTTTGTTGTTTTCCTCTCCGCTTCTCCATAATTCATAATTAATCGCGAGTTCTGTTAAATATTCTCTGATACGCTGCACAAAACTAATCAGCTGTGTTTTATTATGCCTCTTGCCCGTTTTTGGCGTTGCCAGATACTTCCAAAAGAACTTTTGGGTTCGCAATTACGATATTCAGCATCCGGAGGTCGTTCACTTTGCCTAATCTAAAATACTCGCAGTATTTTTTACCATATATGCGGTTTTTTTTAAGGTTTCTTTTTTAAACCCTGTTTTTTACAGAACTTTAATAGATCTTTATTTGATCTACTCTTGTGGCTCGAGATTAATAATTTATATTGCTTATACTATATTTAGTATCATTAATTCAAATTTCAAACGATTAAATTTATTGATGAAATTTAAAACGTTACATTTTCTACAAATCTTATACATATATCAAAAACTAAAATATATTACCGTTATATGCCGATCCCTAAATCATTTTCTTATCGCACGGGCGATCTGTAGAACACAGTGCTCTAAAAACCTGACAGATATATTGTCTTGTACAGTAGAAGTCGACATTTTTTAATTTAACAACATCATGTATTTTCTATAGGTAAAAAACTTAACAAAACGACCCTTAATGAAATTAAGAACACAGAAAACTTATCTGTTTCCTTATATATGTTTCACATATACAATATATTGTTGATTGTCCTCAAGTATGAGAGTTGGATTTTTATGAATGAATGAATGACTGGAATCCCGACAATAGTCATTCGCGTGTGAATCTTCTGCGGATAATGCATATTTCACGCCCAGATAGAGTTGTTCTTCTTATCAGTCAAGTGGAAATTTTTACAGAATATTCTCAGATTGATTGACTACGCTGTCTCTCAGACGCAGTCGCATACGCAGTCTGTAAACCTCCCAGACTAGGTCTCTTCATGTGCCGCATCCTCTCTTTCACTCTCTCTCTTTTCGTCTCCCTCTCTGAAACTGTTTATTGCGCCTGGCACGCCACTAGCAGCAGATAAGAAGAATCGCAGTGACCATGATGTAGTCCGCTTCTGGGTTGGGGGTCCCTTACTTATAATAAAAACAAGTGTGTGTTCTATTTATAGATCCGCTGGCCTCACGTGCGATCAGCTGTTATTTTCCACGCGCCACACACTTGAGATACGTCATAACTGGCATTAATAGTATTAAAGAGATCATCATCATGTTGTAAACATAGCATATGTACATATATATAGTTCTGTTTCATTTGTTTCCGTGTGCTCTTTCTCTCTCTATCTCGCGCTCTAGGTATACGCGGCTTTTATCGCGGTCTTGGCTCAACATTCATCCGTGAGATGCCCGGCTACTTCTTCTTCTTCGGCAGCTACGAGGGCACCCGAGAATTACTGCGCAAGTGAGTAGATTGCGGATACATCCATCCTCCACAGCGGGCTCATTTCAATGTGTTTTGCGGTTTACAGAGAGCATCAAACCAAGGACGAAATTGGACCAATGCGCACAATGATTGCTGGTGCTGTCGGAGGTGTCTGTCTGTGGACATCGACATTCCCCGCCGATGTCATCAAGAGCCGCATTCAGGTGAAGAACCTCAATGAGGGCATGCTCACCGTGGGTGCGGACATTGTGCGACGCGAGGGCGTTATGGCACTCTATCGTGGTCTATTGCCGTCTGTGCTCCGCACCATACCGGCCACGGCCACCCTGTTCGTTGTCTACGAATACACGAAGAAGGCCATCCACGCGTCCATTTAGTCTGAAGTTTTGTAACCATTAACTTACCGTCTTGTAACCATTTTGACATTTGTGGGTTATCTCTGACCGCGGGCGGTCAACGAAATTACCTCATGCTGCATATATATATATACATACATATATATATACTTATAACTAATGCTTTTGCTTTGTTACTGTTTTAATATTATAAGTATTTTCTGAGCAATCTTTGTACGTCTCTCGTTCACATCCTTCATATTCATACTAAGTATTTACAGGGCACAGAGTTCTGTGTCAGTTCCGTAGTTCCGTTCGTTATATATTCGCTGCCTGACGCAGCCGTCGCTTTAGAAAGTCCTGACGATCCGCGAATGTTTCCAACTCTCTCCATTCATGCCAGTTGATCTGTGAATATATGTGTGAACGAGTGAGTGTTGAAAACTTAAATGAATATTGCCAAGAATTCAGACTGTGCCTGAAGCGTAGAAATAAGATAATACAAAGTACATTTCCGACATTGCCAGAAACTAGGTGCAATTTTCAATACTAAATAAATTACTAAGGAGGCGCTAAGTATTTGCTGGGAGCTTTACTAAAACCTAAGAACTTGAATTAATCCCCAATATTGTTCAATACAGTCTAAGTAGAAGAATACTAAGTTAAGATCGACATAAGATCAAATTTACCTTGCCCCGACTAAACCACAAGCCAAACAATTGTTAATCTAGTAATAAAAATTTTCCATTAACGAAAGACTGTCTTAATTTGGTAAGGTTACTCCCACTCGATATAGACGACGACGACTTACCACAACCGGCTGGTGGCCAAGCTGCTTAAGTTGCTTCAGTTTCATGGCAAACTGGCCCGTGGGACGTTGATGATCGCGTATCATGTTGTTCCAGCCGGCGATCACAAGCACAAGTGTCTCCATGTGTGCCTTCTTGGCTTGCTGCTCGCCAAGCAGATGCTCTCGGGTCAGCAGCACACCCGTGTAATCTTCTGGACATTGGCTGCCATCGAATGCTACAGCACGCTGCTGCTGTCGATCGTAGCAGATGACCACATCGCAGCGTTCGTAGTGGGGCAGCACGTGCTTGAGTCCCACTGTAGTGCGCAGTAGACTGCCCACGCCGTCACGCACCTCCAACAGAATGCGATCGGTGTTGTTGAGCTTGAAGCGACTGGATCTGTCCGGTATATACTGCGTGTACATTTTGCCCATCTGCTGTCGCTGTCGTTCCGTGAGGAAGGGTCCCTCATAGAGTTGGCTGCCTGCCAAGAGCTGAGCCAAGCTATCTAGGTGAAAGTACTCCCGACCGGGCAGGCCACTGCGGTATGTGTGCCGCACAAAGCGCGGCTCCAGAGCGACGCCCAGCAGTTCGGTGTCATGAATTCCACGCATGCTGATGAACTGCAGACAGTTGGTGTAGCAACGTGGGTAGCGGAGAATCTCATCGATGCGAGTGCGCAGCAATTGGGGCAGACGCTCGACCAGGCGTCGCTCTACGCCGCTGGGGGTGGTCAGATTAAAGAGTCCTATGACCAGGCAAATGCGCTCCAAATCCTTAAGGCGAGCCACGTCCAGTTCATGCTCGAAGCGAAGCAATATACGCTCCACCAGCTCGTCATCGCATGTCTGCAGCTCGCAGCCGAGCAGTGCGATGTGCAGGCAGGTGAGCAGCGAGACACGTTCCACCTGCGGCTGCAGTGCCACCAGGAGCTGCTTCAGCGGCTCCACCTGCGGCAATTTGCTGCTGTAGCGCAGCACTTTAAGCAGCGCCACCAACGTAATATCCTCCACAGTATCCAGCTCCGCCTCGAGACGGGTGAACAGCTGCTGCAGCAGCTCGGGATTCCTTATGGGCGTCTGGGTCTTGAAGAAGCCCATGGCCATGACACCCAACTCCTGCAGTGTCATGCGATCCACAGACTGCGCCAGATTCACCTCAAAGTCAAACATTTCGAAGACGGGCCGACGCAGCAGATTGCACAGGAACATCGACTGCACCAGCTGCTCCGGCGGCAGCTTGCGTATCTTGCGGCCAAGCTTGCGCAGCGCTTGCCATACGAATTCGCCAATACGTGCCAGGTTAAGCTGGTACCAGGCATCGCTGACCAGCAGCAGCTGTGCAGTGGACCAGCGATCAATGCGGCGACAGCACTCGATGTCCAGTGTGTTCCAGAGCTCCATGTAATTGGCCACTTTGGTGGACTCGGGCACCGGCAACTGTTGCATGTGGCGGAGTGTGCCCACCAGTTGCTCGTCACTGAAACGATGAAGCTGTTCACAGTAGATGCGTATGAAACCTGAAAAACGTTCATCACTGATCTGTGTGTCTGTCTGAGCGCAATACTGAACCAACTCCAGCCAGGTGGTGTACAGTTCATCCGGTTGTGCATTCTCTATGGGCTTCAGGACACTTTGGGGTGCGTCATCAATGTTTACATTATTCAGCAAATCGTCGGAACGTGCTATCAGATATGGCTTAAGTGATGCAGCGAGTATGCTGTGTGCATATTTGTTCTCCGATTCGACGAATAATTTACCGGGCAGTGTTGGCGAAGTGCGCAGCTGGCGACACAACATTAACGGGCGGCGGCACGCACTCTGTGCTATTGCCAGGCCACGTTGCATGCAAACTGTTGTTGTCCTTATCATTTTGATTTAGTGTTTAATTCATTACTTCCTAGTTATTGCTTAATTAAGTAAGTTATGTCAGGACAAAAACAAAAGCAAGAACTTAAATAGAGGCGAACAGCTGTTGATGGTGTTGCCAGATAGGCGCAAAAACCATGTTGCGACAAATGATGCAGAGTACTTGGTTAATATCGATATTATCGTGCGATATTTACCAGGGCTGTAAGCTACAATAAATGAACAAAAAGGACTAAAAATACGCAAAAATTCAAATATTTGCGGTCATCACTTTGAGAGGATAATCTGCAGATGGAATTGTTGCTTTATCCAAACTTCAAGCCAAATTTTTGAATAAAGTTTGTTAGAGTTGAAATACCCAAAGAGTGTATAAGTATTCTGTATTAGCGCACTTTTACGCACATTTGCATTGTGTTATATTCAAAAACTATACAAAAACAAAATGTTTTCTTTAACAATGAAGTTGTCCGATTACATTCGTTCATCGGCGTATACGTAATATGCCGTTACACATAAAATATGAACAACCTACTACGAGTATTGTTATGTCTTTTTGCTTTCCATGGAAACACGTTTTATTGTTGTGGCCGTTTGTTTCGATTGTTTTTGTTTGTTTCTTTCTTTTAAATTATTTAACTGGGTTGGGGTGTATGCATAAATTACGAGACCGGCAGATGTTCCCAATGATTTACATCTGTCGTATTCCAATTCCAGTACAAGTTCTTGGTTAAGCTATGTACCTGTGATAAACCGATATTTTAGATTGATTGCTATTAAGCACATTTTATTAAATATCAATTAATAGTTTAGAAATTTAGCATTATTTGTTGACTCAACTTGTGATATTTTTAGTCGAAACTATCTAAAAGAGAAGATAATTTCTTATGGTTGCTATTATTCATTAATTGATATCTGCACATGGCATAAGTCAAACAGTTTTTCGCATGGTTTATCATTAAAATACCAGACTGTCATAATGATAATTATGATAATGGCCCCTGGAATGTGTTGGCAACTTTCTCAGCAAACGTAATTCTTAATTATCCATTAGCATAACAATCGTGTTATATGTTTATTTCACACACATTTCATAAACATAAACAAAATAACACTCAGAACTAGTTTAATAGAATATTTTCAAAGGTCCAGTTCGAGCTCGTGGAGTTTCGATGTCGAATTCGATTGAAAGAAGCTTCACTTTCATCACGCACTTTCGTTTAACGAAATGCAGCAACAACACGTCTATTTCTGTGTATATTAAGTATCTGTATTTGTTGTTGTAGCTGCTTCTTCGCTGGCGGCTAGAAAAATATATGCGGCCGGCTGTGGCGCATTTAATTTCAATAAAATGAAAACAAATGTTAAAACAAAACGAAGAAAAAAATAATAAATACAAAACCGTAAACTGCGCGCAAACGAGAGCGCAACTGGAGAGAAAGAGACGCATGCCCTGCCGGGAGATGCTTAAGACTCGAAAGGGGGCCCTCCGTAATGATGGAGACAGTTTACAGTTGCCGATACACTTTCCCAAGCCAAGCATAACCAATTTTTGAAAGAACTCTGACTTACTTTGGTGTTATATGTTATATAACTATTTAATTCTATTATTTATTCATATATATATTATATTCACCAATTAATTATCACAATCACCATGTTATTCATTGTATAAATAAATTAATTATAATAATTGATTGTATTTGCATACATTTCCGGAATTTGTAAATATTTTTATATTAAATTGATATTCATATTTGATATTCAATTTGTAATCTGGCAACGCTAAGTAGATTTGTCTGTTAACTTTCGCAAAATGGCGACATTTTTAAAAGTTTTTTGCACGATATGTGATTTGTTAGCGTATTAAATAGTCACTAAAATGTAATGGAATTTTAGTTTCCCCGTTGAAGCTGCGCAGTCGCCACTGCCTGTTGGTGGTATATAAATTTTGACAAAAGAAAGATTTCGGTTTAAACCGTTTTGGCAATGCGAGCGGCCATAAAGTGACAACGCGAGAGTCATCCGGAGGAATATTCGAGACAAACAAGACAGAAGAGAGACCCAAGCACACCAAGCATAGTGATGCATCCAGTGACGATGTTGCTTAACGTGTTGCCTGCTCTGCTGCTGCTGCTACCCGAATTTGTGGCGGGCTTTGGCAACGAGTATGTGCATATTAAGGTACACGTGCCCAAGGAGCAGGCGCCGAGCATCGCTGTGGATGCTGAGCCAGCACCGCCGCACAAGGTCATACATCACTTTCACCATCATGCGCCACCGCATCTAAGATCTCGGGGACGAGCTCCGCCGAAGCCGAAGACAAGTCCGCTGCTGGAGAGTGTCATTCTGTCCGATCTGGACAAGCCGCTGCACATGAGCGAGCACGCGGACTATCTGAACCATGCCAAGGAGATAGCTGAGCATCTTAGCGAATCATACGCCATAAAAAAGCCGCATCCGCCTCCGCCGCCGCCCAAAAAGAAGGTGAACACGTACACGATCATCGAAGAGAAGCATCGGCCAAACAGCTACGAATACGAATCTCGACCAGAGCACGGCGTCGATACGTATCGCGTGATTGATTCCCGGCCGCAACATCATCATCATGCCAAGCATCATCATCACCACGACGACGACGATGACGACGACGACGATGTGGGCTACCATTATTCCGCGCCTGACCGTCATTATCGTCATAAGAGCTCCACATCGTCGTCGTACTCCTTTGCGGAGCCAGCACCGGTCGAAGAGCATCTGGATTTGGATCCCACCTACAGTTATTCCCCGCCGCCTTTCTATCCCAAGTCAGCCCGCGCACCTGCTCACACCCTCGAGGCACCAGAAGAGTCGCACCCTGACGCAGGCTACCAATATGACTACAACAGCAGTGGAGGTGCCTCCAGCAGCAGCAGTAGCGGAGGCAGCAGCAGCGGCTTCCGTCCATCAACACAGCTGCTGTCCCAATCGGGACAGGGCTACGAGGATGACATTGATGCATATGCTGCACCAGTGCCAACATCGCGCCACCGTCGTCCCGGCCCAGTGGATTGGCCCAGCCGCACCGGTTTCAACAGCGCCGCCTCTGAAACATATAACGGCCTCGATAGCTACAACGTCGGACACGTTCAGGGCCTGGGCAGCGGCGGTTACCAGTATCCGGGACCATACCTATAGACCTATTTGTGTCTAAACGTTGATTATATGTTACCTAATTTATTAACTATTTATTCTTTTTTTTAATATTTATAAGACGATTAAAGCAATCACCCATAATCTTTTAAATATGCAAACATTGTGGAAAAAGCGAAGGCAATATAGTAATTCGATTTGCATCTTTACAGGGCAGTCAAACTTTAGTCATGTGTGTCTGTTGCAACACAAACTATTGTAGTTATACATTTATAGGGTTATTATTATTATCCTGATGAAG
Source organism: Zaprionus capensis (assembly GCA_018903675.1). Lineage (NCBI taxonomy): Eukaryota > Metazoa > Arthropoda > Insecta > Diptera > Drosophilidae > Zaprionus > Zaprionus capensis. Next base: position 6,395,183 of record JAEIFN010001073.1, on the reverse strand, counting down.
CTTAGAACCAATACGAGTATATCGCATACCAGACATGTAACCCATCGAAAAACTTTTGTTATTCCAGATGTCGTAACAAAACTGAACACATCGCTATATTTTTTTATATGCATTATACTGTCAAAATTTAATTAAAATCGGACCACTATAACATACACATAGCTGTCATAGAAGCCCGGCCAACATGAGGCTTCTTGAAAAACTGTATTATCTAGCGACATTCTTGGCTATAAACAATAGATTTGTATAGGTATGAGTAAGTACGTATATGTAGTTGTTTAAGTCTCGCATACTTTTATAACTAATCGTAAATATTTATCGATCGATTCTACGCTACGCTGCAAATGAAATCAAATTCAAGTATCGACAAATGATCAGCAAAGAAATGAATTATAAGCAAATGTTTTTCCCTTGATTCCCTTTAACCGGAATCAAAGCTATAAGATATGTATGCAAGATGTGCAAAGGATTGCATAAGGTACATATACATATATGTATAATATAATTAAAATCATTGTTAGTATTTCCTGTCAATGATTTTATAAAATTAATAAGTATATTATAAGCTAATAATTATGTAGGTCCTATTCAGGAACTGGCAATACCGGCTGGCACATGAACGTGTCCGCTGCTAATTAATATACAATTGTCATCCAATCTTCGGCAATCAAGTTCCCCGTTGGGCGCGTCCTCCTGCCTCAAGATGGGTCAGTTGCGATAGAGACTACAGGTTGCCTGTCTCATAACTATGGATTGGTTGCTAATTTAGTTGGCACCCTGCGGTCGTTCGGAGCGCACACAATGAGCCGTCGCCAACTTGGTCCGGTGCTGCACTATCATCTGCGCTTCTATCAGCTGCTCGGCATGCACAACTTGCCGTTGACCGATGAGAAGGGCACGTGGCAGCTGTGGCGTAGGATGGAGGCAAGGATCTTGGCCTGCTGGAGTGTGTGCTTGGTAAGCACCTTCACGGTGGTGGTGCTGTTCTGTATGACCAGCGATGATGAGTATCTCTATCGTGGCGATCGCTTCGGCTACTTCAACGATGGCCTCAAATACGCATTTGCCGAGGTGGCCGTGTTGACCATATACGTGGAAGGGCTGAGGCAGCGAAAGCATTTGGCGCGCTTCTGGCAACTGTATCGGGCGCTGAGTCCTATGCCAGCCATTGGAACAGTGCGTCGCCAGCTGAAAAAGCACTTTCGCTTCCTGATCTCGTTCTACGGCATCACGTCGCTAGAGATTGTGATCATTTGCCTGCTGCGCCGTGTGCAGGTAATGTCGCGGCATGTGATGCTCTTCTGGAGCACCTTCCAGCCCTTTGTCTTTGCCGTGCACCTGTGCAACTTGCAGTTCCAGCTGCATCTGGAACTAATACGTCAGCAGCTGGTGCAGCTGGAGCGGGAGGTGTCGCTCCTGTCCGACTATTCGGCATTTGCCAGCAATGCTGCGAGCTTCAAGGGATTCGAGAACTACCTGAGGCGACGCGTGCGTCAGAAGCAACTGATCTACTCACGCATCTACGAGCTGTACACCTGCTTTACCCAATCCTTTGGCTACTCCGTGCTCACTGTGCTCCTCATGATCTATGTGCGTGTTGCGGTCGATTGTTACTTCATGTACTACACCATCTACAGCAATATCAACAACATAGGTTAGTTTCCACACCCACTCCTAATCAGGTAACGCAAGCTAATCCTGTCCTGCTGTAGACTACGTCCTGCTGCTGCCCGCCATGCTGCAGATTCCCGCAATCATTTACTTCGCACAGAGCTGCATGCAGATGATGTCGCGCATTGCCTACCAGCTGCACAGCATTGTGGTCACCTCGCCCGCCCTCTCCCTGCAGGTGAGCAATCTCCCATTTACTGGCGCCTCTCCTCATCTTTATCTCTCCCCAACAGATTCAGAACTTTTCACTGCAAATCCTGCATCAGCCTGTGCGCATTGATTGTCTGGGCATGACTGTCTTAAACGCTTATCTTCTGACGCGCGTAGGTGTAGAACTTAAAGACATATCCGGAATGGAGTTAAGTATACGATCCATTGATCTTAACTATTTCAGATTGCCACCGCCGTGTGCACCTATATGATTTTCACAGTGCAACTCATGCCCATGATCAGTTTGAGTAGAACGTACTTCTAGAGGGGGATTCGAGTTGAAGTTGTTTATATTAAAGCTTTATGTATGTATCGTATATTCATTAAAATTATATCAATAATGCCTTAAGGGGTATATAAGCAATAATCGGTTTTTGTTTCTTCTTCCTTTGGAGGAGCCAGAGGGGAATGGGGTAGAGTGGTCACGCGAACGAGCTTTGTTGCTTCGTTTCGTATTTACACGTGCGTTGCGATTGGACGGGCTCATAAGAGAAGGTGGAGCTGGAATCAAGCAAACTACAAACTAAACCATCATCATCATCATCTTCTATCCTCCATCATCTCCTTCATTCTTCATCAACAATCCATCCATGCATCCTTCCCAACCAAAGAATATCGAATCCAACAGCTGGCGGGTCTTGGAGTTCGTCTTGCTTAAAGTACGATTGCGGTTAAGTGCGTATCTATATATGTGTATGTTACTACGTGTGTGTGTGTATGTTTGTGTATCTGTGTGTGTGTGTGGTGCTCCTCTAATCGTATTCATGACTTGATTCTCGTTTCGCAATCAGATTCTCGCGCTCATCATCATTGCCCTCGATAATGGTTAATGTATTGGAATGAGACGATCGATTTAGCGGCTTGACGCGATGCACTGTCTCTGTGAGACCGGATTCGGTTAGGACCTCCACCTCATCGTCCTCATCATCATCGGGCACCGTGAAGTATGGATGCGATGAGACTGGACGGAACTTATAGCCAGTCAGCACAAAGAACACATAGGTTGCCATCTCCTTGAACATCTCGTCCAGCCAGGCATACTGAAAGACGACGGTCATCTGCAGCAAGTCGACAATGATGCGCGTGAAGTAGATATAACAGACGATCATGATATAGAACTGGCGGAATAGCTTCAGTTTGCGCAGATTAATTGCCGCCTTGCCGTCCGTTGCGGATGCCTCGTGCAGATGTCGTATGGACCACACAATGGGGAATAAGATGGCGCCACAGCACAGCAGATCCACGAAGAAGAACACATTGTGCCATGTGCGGAATTCGGCATCGCTTTGGTCCGATTCATCCGTAATGATTTGTGCCACATTTGCCAGCACCTGCAAAGATGGAAATCGATGGGATTTTTAAAGGCGCTAAACAGAATAGATAGAATGATATCCCACCTGCAGTGGAATGACAATCATAAATATCTTCTTGTCCTTGTCGGATAGTATGTGCTTGATGAATGTCCAACCGGTGCCGATAAGCACAATAGTTATAAACAGCACGGCCCCCTTCAGCAGATGTGCGATATAGTAGAGAATGGCCCAAGTCTCGACATGCTCGCCACGTTTCTCAATGAAATGATAGTTAATCGAATGGAACATTAGCGACAGAGACTTCAGGAAGACCAGCACAGCCATCAGATAGTGGATCTTGTACACAGTGTGCCTGCAAAAGAGAATGGAAAAGAACAATGTAAGCAATATATTTACAATAAATCAGTTTGATCCATAACTAACTTGCTCTTCTTCAGAATAAACACCCAGAAGAGTCCCGACAGGAAGAACAGCAGACTCATCATAAAGTACAATGCGGGCAGTGGCATTTCTCCGGCTGATAGATAGTTTCCATTGTTGTTCTCCTCAATGTCCACCTGTGAACAGTGTCAGATTTGTAAATAGTGAATACAGATTCGAGTCATACTCAGCCTACATTGAAGGACAACATCTTGGGCGTGTCATAGTTGGGACAGGCGTGGAAATACAAATTGTATAGACCCTCGTCATGTTGCGTCGCCACAAACATGGAGAAGGTAAAGTTGTAGTAGTTGGTGCCATCAATGGTTTTCTTAATCAGAGGCATAGTGAAGTTCCTGCAAAGCTCCTCCTGCGACTGCCTGAACCAGCTGGATTCATGGGAGTTCGATGACGAGTCATCCACAGGCAGCACAGGCGCTGCAGCCTCAGGTTCGTTATTTACATTGTTATTGTTGCTGTCGTTGTTGTTCTTATTATCATTGTTACTCTTGATGGCATTTTCATTGTTGCTGTTGCTGGATGAAGGCGCTGCTGGAGCTGATGGCGCGACGAGGGACGCCTCAGCATCAGAGTCGGCACCAAGCACACCGGTTGCTATGGCGGCATTTGGAACAACGGGCTGTGCCCCCGCGGCAACTGGCGAACTTGCTGTGTCGCCGGTTTTCGCCGCAGCCGGAGCATTCTTTGGGTCGGCAACATTTGCTTCGGGTTCTACTTTGGGCGCCGCAGCTGCAGCTGATCCAGATTCCAGTTTAGAGGCTGCTTCGCTCTTTGGCGGAACAATGGGAGACGACTGCTTTTGCTCCTCCCCCGCTTTGATAGGTTTCTCATCGGAACGATAGTCCATGTCATCGCCAGGTTCCTCGGAATCAATGGGTTGCACTGCGCGACGGCGACGCTGCTGCATGAACAGCGCCGTATCGCTGGCCACATGCATATACCGTTTGCGACGGTTTGTAAGGTCCTTATAGATATGCATGTTAGACCACTCAGGGGAGCATTGTACACGCACTCTGTGAACACGAAAGCAATAAATATTGTCATTTAATTATCAAATCTCTTCAATCTTACTTTAGTTCTTTCAGATCCAGAATAAAAAATAGAATTGGACCGCTTTTCTGATTGGATGGCGGCTCGTCCAATATGCACTTATTCTGATGTGAATCCAAGTAGGGATTCAGCTGGTCAATGGTTGTTTTATCCAGTGCCAAACCGAACTGAAAAAGCCAGAGAATAACTAAATATTGCCAGTGATCTCCATCATTCAATGCTTACCATATCCGTCGACTTCTCGTCATCGATAGTCAGATGATTCAGTTGCACGTCCAAGTGTCCGTTCGTGTAGAAGCCAAAGGTGCTCAGTGCAATGTACGGTCGCATGTCATTCTGCAAAAAACATATCACATACGTTAGAAAGCGATCCGGTTAGCCGCCGGCGCCGGCTAAGAAAAACTCTTACGCGAACTTCCAGATGATGTTTGCGCGACAGGACGACATCAGGTGCAGTCAACAGTGCCGCGATAAGTGCCACAAATATTGATTTAATATTTAATATGTGCGCTGGCGCTAGCGCCATCATTTTTTCCTGCCTTACTCCTCTTGCTCTTGTTTATTTTGCGGCCGTTTCTCGGTCGCCTGTGTGGCACTTTTCTTTTTGTTGTTTTTTTGTTTTGCAAAGCTATCGAATTTGGAAATAATAGGCAAGTGCACTTAGGCAATAATGTTATTTCGCTGTCTATATGTTTAACTTGATTTGCCGCAATGGCCCGTTGCCGTTGTAATTGCAATTGTGCACACTTTAATAACTTTTTATTTGTGGTCTTCGTTTTGATTGCTGCGAACTATGGTAGTGGAATTGTGTTAGAGATGCTAGCCGAAAACGATGATATCGTTTAATATCGATATTTTATACGATATTTGAAAACAATGACAAAGCAAGTGCCTATTGTATTTTTAAATCAAGTACACAGCAGTTTGTATTTACTCAACTGTTTGTCGCTATAATACTGTTTATTTATATACTTTTTTATTTAACAAATGAATGAAGTAAGAGTAAATACATGAGCTGCGCAGTTGCCACATCTACTTAAGCAAAACGCGCTGTTCTGTAAGGGCTCTGTTAAACTCAATATGGCGCTGTTAATCTGCGCTGTGAGCGAGCGTTGATAGGGAGAGCTGTTAACGTGTGCTGTTAACGTGCACCGCTAGCCTGCGCTGTTAGATTGCGCTGTTAGCTTGAGCTATTACTGCGCTGTTAGCCTGCACTGTTAGCTTGAACTGTTAATCAGCTACTGCGGGCTTGTGGAAACATTGCTCATACGCCTCTTTGGCCGTTGTCGCGTGCGGTTGTCGACTTTGCATTGCTCTGGCAGCATCGGGCGAACTCGCGACAGAACGGACTTTTTGTTTTTGGCGCGTGAATTGAAACTGGCAACGAAAGCGTGCATAATATAAATATAAATAAAGTAAATACATATAAAACATTAGAACAATAATATAATCAAGTGCAATGCATCGCGCGCGTTTAAGCAGCAGGCGCTGGACGATGCCAGCCAATTGAGCGGGAGCCCTAGCTGCTCCGGCTACAGTTCAGCCCAGCTCGCCCAATCGATCTGTGAGCGTACAGATCGAAGTGAAGAGCTCTAATTCGCATTCAATTCGAGAGCCAAGTGACGATGCCCAAGACCAAAGCGCGTTCGCCAGCCGACTATGATCCGCAGGATGAGGCCAATACTGAGCTGCTGGAGAAGCTCAAGCATCTGGATCGTCGTGTCGAGGCTGTCGAGAACGGTGCGGGAGGCCTTTGCAGTCGCAGTGCCGCCTGCTGGCAGTCGCTCAAATGGAAGTCGGCCCTCAACCACATCGGATTGCTTGTCTCGCTCTCAATCTACTGCGGCGTGGGCGGATTGGTGAGCATAGAAAACAAGAAACCAGAAATTAATTGAACGACTGAGTGAATGATCAAACAGTTGGCAAATTGTTTGCATATTTTCACAATATAATTGCAAATTATTCGAATTATTTCAAACTGAATTCGATTTGTGTTTTTCTGCCTCGGCGCGCAAGAATTTATCGCTGTGGGAACACTACACGAAAATGAGCTAATTATTAAGACATTAAGATATTCATTTAGTCTGCACATTTAAGTGCCGAGCCGAGCCGTAACTGCCACGCCCACGGCGAACGCCTACGCGTGCACAATTCAAATTTGCCGCGACTGCTGCAGGCGCTGCATCAGGGACCACAGTGACCGCACTGTGTGTGCCAGTGTGTGAGTTGTGCGTGTGTGTGTGTGTTTTTATTTGTTTGCATGTGAGTCGGCGCATTTAGACAAGTTTAAATAGTTTTGTCTAAACATTTACATTTTGCCCAATGACGTCGTCATTTATTGGTCTCACCAATTGGCCAACGATGAAGTCAATACTGACTGTATTCACAATATTCACACACATACACACGCACACTCACACCCATGACTGCATCGACGATCCGTCAGTCGATGCCCGGGGCCAAATGCAGTCAATTGTCGGGCCTCGTCTCCTCTCGACTGATATATCGCCGACTCTCATGTCCAAGCGACATTTGTCATGGCCCGCCAATCGCCACAGCCAGTGCGGGCTGGCGCCGTGTACCCCTCTGTAGGCTCTCAATGGGCTCCTTAGCGTATTTACTATGCACACATACAAACACACTATATATCGTTTGAAGCAGCCCCTTATTTTTATCTTTGTGCAAAGACTTTTCCTAGAATCTCAAAAGTTGTACAATGTTTGAAGGTATACATTATATTTATAATTATAATATGATATAAACTAAAGACCTGCATGAATAATATATTATATTATTATAACATTTATATGCCAGACAGCAAATACATATAGCTAAGTAATTATTCTTTATTGCTTGTCTGTTTAGTCTTTCTTTGGAAGTAGACGTGGAATGGAATATAATTTAGTTATAGTTCGATTAGAGAGTATATAGGAAATACATACAAAGTCTTGTAGCATTAAATACTGGAGAAATCCCATATCCTTCTGTCTGTGTTTCTATTGCTCGTATAAAGTATAACTGGATTCAAAATAAACATATTTCTTAAAGAAAACTCAAACAACAAATCGATCATATAAATAAACGACCTGCTTGCTTGGCTGTACTCAACATAAAGAAGAAAACAGCTTCGTGTTGATTAGGAAAATATTGCCAGATAATGAATTATTCATTAATAATTAATAGTAATATCTTACAAGTTGATGCTGAACTCGTTTGTCAAAATATTATCCTAATCGGAGCATTAAATCTTGTTGTTTAATATAAGAAACTTATTTACTCCCAAGAACTCAGAACTCATCTCAAACGAACATCAACATCAATCGCCACAATTCATTAATCGCCCAAGCAAATTATGCTCTATAGAAGCACAATATAGCATATAAACATATAGATTTATATCATATGAGGAGCATTCGCAGTAATCGCACACTTAAACGCACAGTTTAAGATAAATTTGTGTTTCTATTTTTGTTGAGTTGAGTCCATTGGGGCGAGTACCCGATGCTGTCGATTACCCAAATTCATTTATCACTTGACTTTTAATTTCTTCACATGCCGTTGAAATACATAGTTCCACAGAAGGTCCACCCACCCCCCTCCTCCGTCATCTGATCGCCGTAAGAAATTGGCGTGAATTAATCAAAATGTATTCATAGTTGGATTCACATTCCGAGCACATGTTCCACTTTTGTTGCCAAATTGTTCGACGAATCGTTTTGGAGAATTTGCTGGAATTTGAATTTCGTATTGAATCGAACCCGAGTACCCGAAAAGTAACCAATGGGGGAGGAATTTATGCAGCTCGGTAAATCATCATCAGCAGCAGAAGCCACAAATGCCTTAAGCCCGTTGTGCAGCCCCAGCGTCTAAGCCAAGAACCTCAAGTGCATTCACAGCATTCACTTTGCACTCACTTTGCATTCACTTAAGCTTAATCCTGCAGCTGTCGTGCTGCTGCTCAGCTGCGTGCAGAGCGCTCTTTGCCAAATGAAGCGAAAGCGATTCGCATGCGAGGCAAACACACACGCACACACATACACTCACGCACACTTTGACTCACTTACACAGCATGTGGGTTTCTTATTTAGGGGGGGAATTTGCTAAGTTGTGCGTCAAGTTTGACCGGAAATCATCTGGAAACTAAAATTTCATGCGAACGTCACAGGATCCTGCAAAGCAGCTCCAATGTCGACCTTGAGCTGCTGGCTGCTGTGTGTGGGGCAGTCCGTGAAACGTTTTCGCCATCGAGTTAAAGAGAAACCAGAACGAAAGATAGAAAGGCTACGTTCTGCATGCCCTTGCAGGTTCTAATATTATCCGAATATTCTTATGCTGGTAATATGTAACTCCAGAATATTATGTTATCATTTTGAATGGCACTGATAAGTTAAGTCATTTCTAAAATCAGAATATAGACATTCATATATCTCATAAATATATATATTTAATTACATAAATATATATATTTAATAACATAAATATATAGAGCATACATCATATATTTATGCAGTATATATCACGTTACATACAATACATATATATAAATTGACTGAAGCTTCCTTAAAAACTTCTGCAAATTTGTTGCATTGCAATTTCACCAGTTACACTTATCTTCTTTCATTAAGCGCCCTTTCCTGAGTTTAAATTACAATAAAAATTACAATAAAAAATGACAAATTTTAGCATCATATGTTAGTTAACTCCTGCGAAAATACTTTCCGGAATGCGCCTCCTATCGTAAAACTCTTAATTGCCTGCGCTGCTCTCTTGCTCTGTGTGTGACGACGCGACGCTCTAAAACTTTGTCCGTGAAAACAATCGACATTTATCTGTTTTATGTTGCTTCCCTCATGTTGTTGTTGTTTTTTTTTACCACTCTTAGTGGCTGTCAACAATGGGTAAAGTTTGTTTATTAATTAAGCCCTTTCTGCCGCCTCAGACCAGGCTGGGATTAGCTATCGAGTGGGCCTCCGTCTGCTCTCCCGGGGGCAATCTTTGGTCAGGGCTCAGATATCAGATATATCAGCGCAGCATATGGAGGAGTGTAGAGAGTGTGCAGGAGGAGGGGGGTAAGCTGCCTATAAATCATTTTAATTAGCATACATTGTTGGGGGCACAAGGCATGTGGCATGCGGCATGCGGCATTGCGGACTATGAACTGTGGATCGATTCGCATCACGTGAATTATTCGCTTTGTCACAGGCCGCCAAAGTCACCTGCCAAATGAATTAAGTTGTTCGTGGCAATTATACAACGCATGTGTGTGTGCGAGTGTGTGTGTGTTGTGCGTTATCTGATTAACTTAGTCCGGGCAAGCGCGGTCAGACATGATTTTATATTAAGCCAATTTCGGGCACCCAAACTGGGCTCGGCCTCTGCGGATGTTTACGTTTTGATTTCGCTCAAAATGGCGAAGACAACAAAACAGAAGACGACAGGGTGAACTATAGAAAACAACACACTCTCTCACACACACAGACACACAGGCACACACAATGCGAGACTGGCCACATTGATAGGCACAGGAAATCACGCCAGGCGCGCATTAAGCGAGTGACAAGCGACTATTTTATTGTGCTTTGTCGCTCTCCTCCGTTGTTCCTCTGCCACCTCTTAGCCCTCTTCATCATTTGCTTTTGCCTTTTCTCTTTCACTTTGTGCCATTTTGTATTGCCTGCTTTTTGGCGCGTCAGCCACAAAGAAGCTCAAAATGTCACACGGAAGTGGCAAAGGGGAAATGTTTTCTATAGTTGAATACGATTGAACTGAATTTGGATTGAGATAACTCTACAAATCGGGAGTAGAGTTTAAATGCTTCAGCAGCTTGCTCAACTTGGTTGCGTTTACAGTGAAGGGTTTGCTAATAGTTTATATATTACATTAGATCATCTCTTTACAGCCCTTACAACTTTGTTTCAGCTCCCATTTAAATTATATGCAGTTTTATTTGACTATTTTCATACATTTTTTAAATTGAATTAATGAAAATTCGAATCACCTTTCTAACTTCTTACTTTTTTCATTTCTGTTTCTTCTCAAAAGTTCTTTATTTTTTAAGTTGTTCAAACTAATAAAAAAAGCTCTCTTTAAACTGTTTCTGCAGCATGTAAGGAAAGTTTGACTGTATTTCCAACTTCAAATATTTAATTTTGTCAATTTCTAACGTTTTTCAACACTTTTTCTTCTCATTAGTTTGTCAAAAATCCAGCAATGTTCGTTTAGAAGTTCATTTTGTGCGTTATTTGTCCCCTAAATTGATCTACAATCAAAAATATCAAAGACTTCTTAGTCAAATCATCAAAAATGAATCTTGTTTAAGGCGCACAATACTAAAATGAAGTGTTGGTTAATTGTACAATTTAGCAGAGTATTTAACATGCGACTCTGGCTCGCCTCGCTTTAAAATTTAAGTGGCATGAATATAAAAATTTAACAACCTCAACCTGAGGAAAACTCTACTTCGCCAGAGCAATAAATAAATCTCGTGAAAATCCCCACAATGATGACACCTCAGATACGCAACGAAACTCTTCCGCAATCTCTCGTATACGGATACGAATCACAGTTCTCAATCAGCTACGCCGTTTATGGGGCCGCATTTCCACGAAAATGGGAAACCAATTTACGACTCGCCTCCAGGCGTAAAATGCCCCGTGCTATTTATAGGGAAAATGGCACGCGACACGACGTGATGCGAGAATATCTCGCGCGAATAATTTGCGAATGATTTTCGCAAGGGGGGGAGGGGCAGAGTAGGGGGCACATTAATCTGTCAACTTTTGTCAACGGCTCGGGTAATTTGTTAATTCATTTATTTAATATTTAGGTGGCACAGGAGTAGGGGAAGTGGCGGGGAGGGGCAGGCAGTTAATGGCGCCAGCCGTTGGCGAACAGCCAAGGGGCAACGTCATCAACGACTCAGCAAGCGGGGGCTGTGTGCGGGGGCGGGTGTGTGTGACTGGCATATGTAGAAATTGATAAAGTTCTGTTCTTGTTGTTGTTGTTATTGTTGCGTGTAAAATGCGTAAATAAATCGCTCGACCCCCTTAAAAAACAAGAAAAAAAAACAAGAGAAGAGAAGCGAACTCGAACAGCATCGCAAAAGCAAAAGTCATTTGCGTTCCGCTTCCCCTGCCCCTCCCCTGCTGTTGCTACTCGTTGCGGCCAAGTGATTTTATGACTTACATCCCCAGTGTATGGGCTCGTATATGGTGTATATATCTATATATATATATGCAGGGTACATTTGATATTGCGCCTCTTTTGTTTTTGTTGTAAATAAATTGAAAATGCGCCCAAACTGACAGCGCCGACACTCGATTTGTATGCGAGGCGTGCGTGGCACGCTCGATCGACAGCCACGACTGGAAGAACTTTGTGCTCATGGTCATAAGAGGTGCTTCAAGCAGCCTGCAACCCCCTCCCCCTCACCCCTTATCAAGTAATCTCTCAAACACTTTAACACTTCGTGCGACATCGATGGATGCGTTTCGCATTGCCAAAACACTTTGTGGAGTGTCAAGCTACCCCAAATGCCTCTACCTCCCTTTCCCCTCTTGCAGCTTACATTACTTGTCATTGTTTTCGCATAAAGGAGGGGAGAGGGGTAGGCCTGACCGCCCGACATGATTGGAATTCGCAAAAGGCAGCAAATGTTGCATGGCTTTAGGTGCTTCGCCCTGGCCACAAATTGTTTCATCATCATCAACTGCCCCGCAGATTGGAATTGCGGTCAGAGGGCGGACGAGACAGAGGGCCTCTGGAGGGGGGTGGGGAGGGGGACAAATGCAAATGCAAACACTTCGTAATAATACCGTAACGAAATGGGGCAAAACGTGAGTTGGTAATTTGTCTCTGCAACACTTCAACTTTTGACTTTTCACTTCGACACCCCAAAACGAATTAGTTGCTAAGCCCTGTAGTCCTTTCGTCCGATAACTGTATGATATAGTACTTCAATTCTCAGGAAACTTGGTAGAAACTTAGTGTATATATTGAGGATGACTACGGCAGAGTTTGATTGGAATCAATGGACAATAAAGAAAACTATAAGTAAAACAAATATGTTATATTAAATTTCTGTATGATTTAATTATTTGATGCTTAGAATATTTGGAAAGTACTAAGGAAACACTTAAATACAATATATGATAAAGTCAATTAAATGCAAGTTGGGGTTGTAAGGAAATAGAAAACAATACTAAATCAATTACTATTAATATATTGATTGATATTGCAATTATGATTAAATTTGGACAGTATCTAGATAAAACATTGTTTAATTCATCACTGCTGAGTAAGGCTCTACTCAGCAAGTTTTTGTGATTTCTTCTCAGTTTCCCCATTGGCAAATCCCAATATGTTCCACCTGTTTGTCCCCTGCTGGAATTAGGGTGTTATTTTTGTCCTGTTTTTCTACTAAATTTAGTCAGCATGATTTTTAATGATAATTTTAGACATTACTTCTAGGTAAAAATAAGTTTTTTGCGTAAATAAAAATGTTTTTCATGCTGGAAATTTATTTGCAAAGCGTTTGTTTATATAGATCCCATCGCAGAGCTAGTACGATATAGTTGTCTGATGTGGCTGGCAGCGACATATGACGTGACGTGGCAGAGCAAGAGATGGCAGAAGCAAACTGAAGAAGAAGAGAGAAAGATATATGAGAGATGTGTAAGAGAGGTGTGAGAGAGATATGACAGAGATATGAGAGAGATATGACAGAAATATGAGAGAGATATGACAGAGATATGTGAGAGATATGAGGAAGATATGACAGAGATATGAGAGTAAAATTACAGAGAAATGACAGAGATATGAGAGATCACTTCAGTTTGTAATCACGTCTCCCTTAAGCAACCTACAGAATGAGTTTTTTTCTTAGTGTCTTTGATATCAGAGAAAGAATGCATAGATCAGTAAAACTGGGGTTTAATTTAGCCACGCCCCTTTAAAGTACCCCACGAAATACTCTTTATAACTATATCATCCAATAGCTTTATCTTCCTCTTCTTAGCTAGGAACTTCCGTGTCGCTTTTCACGTGCATTGAACTGCAACTCCCCCTTAGCCACTCACCCGCCACCATCACCAGCACCATCGCCCCGCACAGCCTGCTGCACTGTCTGATCTGTTTATCACCAGGTGCTATTTATACAGAAATGCACAAAATACAATTCGTCTGGGGTTCAGGTAAAGGCCATGGAGCAACGTCTGCGGTCTGCGGGCTGCGGTCAGCGGCATATTCCATATGCAAAAACAAAAAATAATGACAGACAGATGCAGGGAGTGTGCCAAAGAGGAGCAGGGGGGATCGTGTGCGAGGGGGTGTGTCGAGTTGTGGGCGTTGTGAACTGGCCAAGCGCTGCAACAATATATTTTGCCGTGTCGTTGTTGTTGTTGTTGTTGTTTTTGCGTTTGCTTTATTTGTTGTCAGTTGTTTTGCCTTTGTCGGGTCCAATGCGGCGTATGAGTAATTTTTGAGTTTTTGGCGCGCCGCAACAAAAAACGCGAATAACGTGAAATTATTTAACATATTTTACTTGTCTGCCAGTTGTTGTTGTAGTTGCTGTTGTTGTTGTTGCTCTTGTTGTTGTATTTTGTTGGCGAGCAAATAAATTTGAAGAATTCTCGACGATGTTTGCGTTTCATTTGATTTTGGCTCGATTTTTATATATCTCTCGTCGCGCTGTTGTTGTTGTTGTTTGCTGGAAAAATAAAAGAAATTTTCGAAAAACTAATTTGTATACTTTGCGGCCGTTTGCCATTGGGGGGAGTGGGCTATCCCTCTCTTTCTCTCTCTCTATCGCAGTCTCTTTCTCTGATCGCTCTTGCCGTTAATTGCAGCGCATTGGCTCTGCCAAAATAAACTATCTATTCAAAACTGGCATTAATAATTCTCACAATTTATTATTAAATAATAAACTACAAATTGTGGGCTGGCAAATTTGTTTATTTGAGTTATTCACACACACACAGGCACTCGCACACATGCAAACATTGATGTAAGAAAAACAGAAATCGAAAACTTTACGCGAAGTTGGCGTGTCAAGGTTCTTCTTGCCTTCTCTCGATTAACATGATTATTATTGTTGTTGTTATTGTTCTTGTAGTTGTAGTTGTAGTTTAGTGTTTATTGTTCTTGCTATTATTGCTGTTGCTCTAGCAGTTGTTGCTGTTGTTGTTGCTGTTGCTATGAAAGCAATTGCTGGCACTTAGCAGCAGGAAGCAGGCCATAAGAAAGCATTCGACTCGCATTCGACAGAACGAAAGCGAGGGAGAGGAAGACTGATTAGCATAATTGAAATTGCAGCTGAAAATGTTGAAATGTTTTCGAAAACATGGAAAAGTGAGGGGGGAGGGTGTGATTTAAAATAGGGATTACTGGTGGATTACTGGGTTGTTTTGCTTTTGGCTATGGGGGAAATGCAATCAGGTATCGCTGAAGCCGGAACTGGAACCAGTACACGAATCGACACTGAATCGGAGCAGGCTTTAACTCGGAACTGTCTTTAGCTGAATTAGTAGCCCGGATCGACACTAGACGGGAACCGGAACTGGAACTAGTACTTGAATTGGAGCAACATCTTTCACTGAATCAGTTGTTCGAATGGAAACTAGATCCGAAACTGGAACTAGAAGTAGAACTGGAACTAGAAGTGGAATTGGAACTGGAACCAGAATGGAACCAGTTCTTGAATCAAAACCGGAATAAAATAAAACCGGAACTGGAACCGGAACTTGAACTGGAACCACAATGATAACTGGAAGTGGAACCAATGTGCAAGCTTAACTAAACTAGTACTGAACTAAAACTGGAACTGAACTAGAACTGAACTAGAGCTGAACTAGAACTGAACTAGAACTGAACTAGAAGTGAACTAGAAGTGAACTAGAACTGAACTAGAACTGAACTAGAACTGAACTAGAACTGAACTAGAACTGAACTAGAACTGAACTAGAACTGAACTAGAACTGAACTAGAACTGAACTAGAACTGAACTAGAACTGAACTAGAACTGAACTAGAACTGAACTAGAACTGAACTAGAACTGAACTGGAACTGAACTAGAACTGAACTAGAACTGAACTAGAACTGAGCTAGAACTGAACTAGAACTGAACTAAAACTGAACTAGAACTGAACTAGAACTGAACTAGAACTGAACTAGATCTGAACTAGAACTGAACTAGAACTGAATTAGAACTGAATTAGAACTGAATTAGAACTGAACTAAAACTGAACTAGAAATCAAACTGGTAGTAATATAACTACCTTAATTGGAACTTGAAATGGAACCGGAACAGGTACCAATATGCTTAAAGCTTCGGTTCGTTAGTTCCCTCAAACAATCGAAACCCGCATCAAAAAACATTTCTAGCATAATTTGGGCAGCTAAAACGGATTTCGAGATCAAACGAACTGGTTCATCTTGATACTGCTTTGCACTAAGTGCTCTGCCGTAGACCCAATTAGAATGTTGTCGGGCAAAAAACACACACCGTGTGCCGCATGCCGCATGCCGCAGCAATTACGCAAAGAAGCCAAAACAAGCGAAAGCGGGCAGAACAACAAGTTGAACCACGTGAACAACGTGAACAACTTTTGGCGCCAGCCTCAGTGCTAAACAACCTTTGCGTGCAACGAAAGAGGGTAGCCAAGGGGGTGAAGAGTGGAGTGGAGTAGGTGACAGGGAGTGCAGGGGAGGAGGGACTGTGATAGGGGCAGGGGTTAACCGCAAGGGAAAGTAATGCGCCGACGTTCGTTCGACATTTGATTGTTTTCGTTTCTTTTTTGTTTGTCGAAATCTTTGCAAAGTGAGCGAAATTTGCGGCTGCTTCGACACGCAACGACAACTCGGGCAACTCAATTTTGGGTGAGTTGGCCAAGGGAGACTTAAGTGGAGCAGGAATGGAGTCGGGAATGGAAGCAGCGCCAAGTCGAAGTTAAAGTTGGAGTCGAAGTCGGGATTGGGAACTGGAATTAGTAGCTGGGAAATCCCTTTAGCGTGTAGAATTTGCATGTCAAAACGGCGTTGATTGATGACAATGTAAATGTGTGTGTGTGGTTGAGTGGCGTGCGTGTGTGTGTGTAAACTGCATAAAATGCGCATACGCAACGTGTGACGCTGACAATGACAAGCATCCGCAATTTGACTTGGCTTAGTCGTGCTGACGGGCGAAGTCAACATTGTTTGGTAAACAACACACTCAATACACACTAAAGACATTCACACACACACACTTACATACTTGTACACACACGGACACA
This sequence comes from Zaprionus capensis, assembly GCA_018903675.1. Taxonomy (NCBI): domain Eukaryota; kingdom Metazoa; phylum Arthropoda; class Insecta; order Diptera; family Drosophilidae; genus Zaprionus; species Zaprionus capensis. The sequence goes on along the minus strand of JAEIFN010001073.1, from coordinate 6,378,229 downwards.
CACACACACACACACTCAACACACCCTTCGCTTGAGTTGTGCAAAGTGCACTAAAAGTTGCCGCACAATCAATCAAAAATCGAGTTTGAAAAATGAGTGCGCTGTCAGAGGCGCTTTGATAGTCATGTGAATACACTCAAACACTTATGTGAATCGTGATGAATGTCTAGTCAATGCAAATACCCTGTAAGTGGCCAGAGAGGGAGGCGAGCATGCTTGACAGTGATTCAACAACTTCTCTGGCAACTCAGCTCAGTCTTCAGCAGCTCATCTCGTTTCAGCTTGAGTCATCACACCCTGCTCTGCACAGTACAGGGTATGGGCACGCGCGGGCATCGCCCCAAAAGTAGTCAAACCAGCTAACCAAATATGCCCAAAATATGCCCAAATTGGCCATGGGATTTGCCCAATTACACATTTTCCAAGTTGGAAAGCTTCTTTGGCCCCACGCAGAAGATGGCATCATTTTCAACAGAGCGGGGAAGGGGTAGGGGTAGGGCAACTCATCCGGCAGCTGGCCACAATGCGAATGTCAATCAATGTGTCTGACACTGTAACCCCCGACCACCCCCCCTCTCTCCTTTATGCCCATTTGGGCGCAACAGTTGCCCCCGCCCGCTGTGGTCCATCGAATCGCGAGCACATAATTAAAACCGAATCTGTTGCCTGTCAGAGATCTCCGATTGCAGCTGTTGTCGTCTCTGGTTGTTGTTGTCTCTGGTTGTTGTTGTCTCTGGTTGTTGTTGTCTCTGGTTGTTGTTGTCTTAGGTTGTTGTTGTCTCTGGTTGTTGTTGTTGTTGTAGTTGATGATGTCTGCAATGAATACGCGTCGATCATTATTTGAATTTGTAGCTTGTGAATAATAATTTAATAATGCTCGAGTCGAAACACCTGGCCCAGTACTGGCGTTTGCCTACATCTTTACCTACCTCTCCCCCATTGGCCTTACTCCTCCCCCCACCTCCTCCCCCTCTTCCTCCAGCTACTCTACACTTGTCGCTCTTCTTTCGGGGCATATCATGTGGCACGCAAGCTGGCGGAAACTCTTTTGGCAGCTCCAATCTCTGCAGCCTTTGCCCCTCTTTCCCCTTCGCCCACCTCTGCCCCACCCCGCCACGCCTCGTGTACGCCCACTAAGTGGGCACCTGCCATGTTTGGCTTGCACGTGTCAAAAAGTGAAAAGAAAACGCAAAGCAGTTCCTAAAATCAGAAACCAGTTGACATTGTGGATGAGTAGAGTATGACCGACGCAGGCATACTCTGCAAAAATACCCAGACCATAAAATACAAAATGTATTAAATGAAGAAATACCTAATAAATACTGCATAAATACTAAAATACTACATTAAAATACTAGCAAAATACAAACTTATACCAATGATTAATTATCATTTTTCTATTTTACCTTTTGCATGTGTTCTATATAAAAATACCACTAGGAATACTGCAAAAAAGGTTTATCAGTATTTTGCTCTAGGTAAAATATAAATAAATACCAACACTTTCAATATTTACATTTTCGTATACTACTTTTTTGTGGGTGTATATTTCAATAAGTGCAGTATTTTTTTTGATATTTTATGTATAATTTTATATATTGTGTTAAAATTGTGAAATACTTTCACTTGTCTGGTACATTTTTGTGGTATTAGCTTCTAGTATTTAATTGCAGTCTGAATTCGTATTTTATTTTTGTATTTTTAAGCAATTTCTCAGTATTTTTGTATAATTTTCAATGTCTCCTTTGGGATTTCACTGATTCTAATAGTTTTCTCCCTTTGGGCATCAGTACACCCCATTCTCCTCCTCCCCTTCACCTCCTAGCTGGCAAGCGAGAGCCGCGAAGGAAGGGTAGAGGGAAGGGAAATATCCTATTGGTCTTGGCTTGGTTTATGCGGTTGACCTGATTAACCGATTAGTGAAGCTCGAAGGTGCTCGGTCGGAAGTGTGAATATTTCAGAGTCAACAGCTGATTTGTTGTTGTTGTTGTTGTTGTTAGTGTTGCATGCGAATCGCGCGTAATTATGGTTGATTTTATTTAACGTCTTCGTGACACGGTAAAATGCTTGTCACGTGCCCAACACACGCGATAGGACACAATGCTGGACGGGAGTAGGTCAGCCTCAGTGCCTGCCCCCAAGTCCGAGAGGGACCATTGAGGTGCTTCGTCAGTTGGCATAACGTGCACCTTGCGGCCCTCAAAGCGAGCTGCTGCTGCTGCTGCTATAAACAACAACGGGAACAGCAACAGCAGCAACAACTTTATTAGCAGCAACATCAGCAGGAACAACTCCCTGGGCGCAGCTCAGCGAGGCAAGCAGGCAGGCAGCCTCCTTCATTGGGGAAATCAGAATATGACAACAGCAGCAGCAGCAGCAGGTTGCAGGTAACGACTAGTTGCTACCCTGTAGTTGCTGAAATACTGCATATAAATGTATTTATATGCATTAGTACATGTATTTATATGCATTTTACAAGGTATACAGCAGATAAATATTGAGTATCTATGCAAATTAATTGGTATTTTACAGGGAATACAACTGTTTAAATGATTAGCAGAGCATACAGCAAATAACTATGTAAATCTATGCAAAATGGTTTGGTATTTTCTATGAATGCAGGTGTAAAATATGCAATGCATTTACAGAGTATTAAAGCATCTGATTTTGTATTTGTGTACTTTACTGTATACTTCGCCTGCACCATTTTGACAGCGTATACAGGTAGCTAAATATGTGTTTTCACTCTGTCAATTGCACATACCCCACTCACTCGGCCAATTACAGGGTATCAGCGCATAACTCTCACATATGCTTGTCCAGCTGGTCCATCTGATGCTGCACTTCCATTATCAATATGCCCCATTGGGGGCACCTCGCTCACCTCCCACACCTTCCTCATCTCTTCACTTTCTCTCTCCCTTCTTCTCTCTATCTCTCTCTTTTGCCTTGCCTTTCCCATCCCTTCTTCTCTCCCCCCTCTCTCTCTCTCTCTTCATTATTCCTGGGCAATTCGCATACAAATTGTCCCTTTTGCGGCTCTTCTTGTGTTGATAATTGGGTCAGAGGGCATTAGCATAAAATGGACATACGTGGCGCGTGGAATGTGCCATCCACAACAACAACTACAACAACAACAAAGAAGCAGCAACAACAACAACAAGCAGAGGCAAAGCCAAAGCCAAACACAGATCGGTTAATTAGTCGCCGCACAGGTGGGGCGCCCATTATTATTATCATTGTTGCTTGGCATTAACCACTACACCTCCCCCCTCTTTCCCACATTAACCAACATCCTCCCCACCCTTGTTAGCCTTATTGTTGTTGAATTTTTAATTTGATTTCCATGTACAGATTTCAATTGTGTGCGGCATCTTTCTTTTTACGACCTTGGCCAGGGGTAATTGCGCATAAATATGTCAAGAGCGCAGGCAAATGGTAATAAAAAAGTAGGGTAACAGTAGCAGCACGACGACTGTGAGTTGCCCTGCCATGATACTCTTACAGGGTATTCAAACTTTGTTTATGATGATTTAATGGTTGCCCTTTTGGGTCAACAGTTCTTTAGCACTTATTCAGCTTCTGTTCTGCATAAACTGCAATTAGTGCCGATTATTGTGTGGTACACTGAGAGAAAAGCCTTTACATAATAATTATGTGCCAATATCTACAACCTGACTCATGATCTACCACAAAGAACTATACTATACGTACTATAACCCTCTCTGCAATATAAAAAAAGAAATAAAAACAATTTAGAATATTGCTCTTTCATCTGCATGATCTATAAATACTTCATAGAGAGTACGCCCACTCGCCCTTGACTCATAGTTTATCATTAGCTGCACTTAAGTGCCTTTTCTCTCAGTGTATATGGGGCACATTTGGGCTGCACACGATCAACTAATTATCCATAAATATTGCCAAGCGCCAATCAAATTTAATGAACTGTCAGCGATTTATGTTCAGCACTACAACAATAAATTTCCATATAATTCGCCATCAAATCATAAGCTCATGAAATCATAAAATTAAGAAGACGGGGCAGAGAAAGGGGAAGAGCAGAAGGGGGAGAAGGAAAGGGGAAGGCACTAAAAAGTTCAAGTACATGAAAAGCTGTTGCCAAATTCGCATAAAGAATGAAAACGCATCGATATGGAAAATGGGGAAAATGGGCAAAGGGGCAATGAAGAGGGAAGAGAAGAGGGGAGAGAAGGGAAGGGGGAGCAGGGCAACGCGTGTTCTGCTGTTGTCTGTAAACAAAGGCAGCCATTTTCACTTAACGTGAAATTGCTAACTTCCACACTAATGTGTTATTGCATGCGGCACACTAACCACACACGCACACACACACACACACACGCACGCTTATATATAGAGTGTGTTAGTAAGAGAGCATTTGCAACATCCGCGCGAATCCATTTCGTGGCGCCCTTCGGACGCCGATAATAATTTTCGCATTTACACCGCGCTTCCGTTTTGGCAGGCAACGCCGCCGCCGCCAGCCTCAACACTCGGCCTCTGCCTCTGCCTCTGCCCCTGCCTCTGGCCCTAACCCTGCCTCTGCCCCAGACTCAGCCTCAGGCTCAGCCTCGAACCAAGTCCTACTTTTTGGGCCAATCAAGGTCGCGATTCGCAATGATAAATTAACTTGGCTCTCTGGCCAAGGCTGCGTGAGCGGCAATTGTTGCTGCTGTTGTTGTTACTGTTGCTGCTGCCATTGTTGTTCCTACTGCTGTGTTACTGCTGTTGTTCTTTTGTTGCTGCTGCTGCTGCTTGTCCTGTGACATTCCTTCTTGATGTTCGTGTTGTTGTTGGTCTGTCTGCAGTCTGTCTCTGCTGCTAATGTTGTTCTTCTAGTGTTGCTGTTGTCGTTAATGTTGCTGACAGCCAAGGTTAATGTGGTAACTGCTGCTCTCAGTGCCTACGCATCTTCCTGGCTACTTTAGCTGCTGAAGTTGCTGCTACTTATGCTAATGTTGGTGCTGTTGTTGTTCTTTGCACTACCAACATATGCTCATTTTGCATGTTGCTGTTGTCCTTCGTTGTTGTTGCTGCTGCTGTTGTTCTTTGCTCTGTCAACATGTTGCTGTTGTCTTTCGTTGCTGCTGTTGTTGTTGCTGCTGCGCTTACATTTCTTTTCTCTCATGTTGCTTACAGAACTAACAATGTTGCTGCTGTTGCAGTCACTTTTGGTGCTGTTGTTGTTGTTAATTATTCAATTTATGTTCTTGCTGCTGCTGCTGCCAAGGTTGCAACTGTAGCTGCTGTTTTTCATGTTGCTGCTTTTGTTGCTTTTATTGTTGCTACTGTTGCTGCTGCTGTTGTTGCTGCTGCAGTTGTTGTTGCTGCTGTTGTTGTGACTGCTGCAATAATCTGCTGCCTTTGCCTCTGCGTCTGCATAGTTTGCTTCCTTGGCTTTCTTGGCGCCTGCTGACTCAGTTGTTGCTGCTACTTACCGTGTTGCTGCTGCTGCTACTGCACATGTTGCTGTTGCCACGGTTCACTTGGCTGCTGCCGTTTCCCACTGCTGTTGCAGTTACTATTGTAGTTGCTGCTGCTATTGTTACTGCTTCCTTTGCTGTTGATTCTGCATTTAACGCTGCTCTTAACTCGACTGCTGTTGCACCTGCAACTGTTGTTGCTACTTGTGCAATTGCTGCTGCCACTGCTGCTGCTGCTATTTTTACTACATCTGCTACTGCCTTTCCTGCTTCCTCTCCTGCTGCCCCTTCTGCTGCTGCCTCTGCTGCTTTTGTTGCTCTTTCTGCTTTTACTGTTGCTCTTGTGATTTTTGAAGTAGCTGTTGCTGCCTCCATTAAAGCTGTACCTCTCTCTCTCATTCTCTTTCTCTCACCCTCTCCATATCTTTCCCACTCTATCTCTTGCTCCTTCTCCCTGTGTTGCTTTCTGCTCTACAAGCTCTACTTCAACTTCTGCCTGCCCTGCCTCCTTTGCCCTACGGACAACAACGCCCCGAACCAATTTTCGACAATAGCCCCGCAATTTGGGCGTCAGTTAGTTACGGCTTGGCCATATTTCAGATATGCGAACATTACGATTTGCCTGCCATAAATATTCATGGGGAATCCAGTTCGCTAGGAGAGCAGGCCAAAGCTGAGGCACAAGTAAAACCAACTGAATATGGTTTCTCACATATTTAAGCTGAGTTTATTGTGGGCTAAAACAGTTAATCAACCTATTAGAAAGAAGAAGAGAAATCAAGAAGAGTAGAAGAAGAGAAGACAAACGAATTAGGCATAGTTAGCCTAATTAATATATAATTGATGAACATATATAATGATACACCATATAATATATATTTATATATATATGATATATATATGATATAGCATTGTGATCATATTCGAAAGATGTTGGGTTTGCTGTCAGAACAATCCTTAAAGCTTAGACTCATATGGAGACAGTTGCACAACTAAGAGATGCAGATAACTACGACTAAGCTAGAGACTGAATGACAGATATAGTTGGTCAGATCTTAGAACTGAGCATCAATGCCATAAGGTCAGCAAACACACTTTCTATATTTCATATGATGGACCATGGAGACTCATATAATTCATTCAAACATTAATTTTCCCTTCACCATTTTCAATTTTCCATTCCCTAGCGGCGAATAGATTCTACTTACCAATGCCTCGACAAATGGCATATTCTCTCACACACACAGACACGCAGACACCGACACAATCAATCCTTGTTCTGCTTCTAGGGTGATTCGGTTGCTTCTATTCCTCACCTTCCCTACTCCTCCTGCTTCAACCGGAGACCGCAAACGGAAATGAATTATATCCCGCTAAATGGAGGCGCGCGCGCACCATTATTAGCGGATTCCGGCGGAATGAAGAGAAATTGCTTTGCACATAATTGTTGTCGCCCCCTCTACCACCCCCCCCCCCCTATTGTTGTTGTCTTTCATTATTAAAAACAACAGCAGCTCATTTGCTTTGCATTCTAATGGAAATTAATCACAGTCGTGACGCGACAACGGGAAACTGAGTTCTGAGTTCTAAGTTCTGAGACCGCACTCTGCTTAGCTCACTCTCCCCTCCCTGTCTCTCCCTCTCCCTCATTCTCTCTCTCTCTCTCAAGTGAACTTAAGTCGCTGCAAACAGGCAGGTGACACTCGTGCCGGGCAATTGTTGTCGCAACGTGCGTGATTTACGGCGTGCAAATGGACAAACGGAGGAACGGGGGGGAAGGGAGTCCGGTAAGCCGCTTCGATTTACTGCCAACTTATTGTGCAACTCTCGCTCGACAGGAGACACTGCCCTCCGCCTGCTGCTGCTGCTCCTCCTGCACTATCTAATAATAGGAATAATAATTATAATTTATGCGCAAGCACAGAAATAACAGACAAGGCAAGTGCGCCATAAACATTGCGTATACGCCGCGTGGAGCAGGACATGGCAACGCTCTAAAGTTGATTTAACGTCAGCCGCACGTCTGTCCTTGCTCTCAGTGTCCTTGTTTGTGACTGGCCAGCAAATTATAGATCTGCTCTGTGTGTGCGCTTCCTCCGCAGCTTCAGCGCGACGTGGACAACGCGTCGCCGTCGCCTTTTGGGATGGAACTGAAGCGAAGCTAATTAGACGATTGCTGAAGTCGACACAAATCGGGTAAAGGATATGGAAGCAAGTCTTAAGTCTGCCAGAACTAATGCCAGGGTATCAACTGTACACTGTACGCACACAGCAAAGGGTATATTCAACTTATCAATTAACGTTTTCTACCCTGAATCTCTGTCTGATAAGTTTGAGCTAACATCAGAAGTTCCAAATAAGAGTGAAGAAAGACGATAGAAATAGACGATAGCATAAAGATATAATACTCTTCTACCCTATAGACAGTAATAATAATACATAATAAGTAGTTAATATATAATATATGTAGATATATTGATAGATATTAATCGAAAGCAGAACTGTAAGCTGAAAGCAGAACTGCAACATGATAAATGTAATTGAACAAGAAACGGAATGGAAACCTCAACGGGCAGCGGAAGCGAAAAGGAACAATTGAATTTCCGTTGCGAAGACGCTGAATTCAAATTGAGTCGCTGCTGCACGCAACTTTGCTGGGCAGTGTAGCAAGTGCAGGAAGTGCAGGAAGAAACATGCAAAAGTCGCAGCTGCTGTCAAATTGCATTAGACAAAGGCGGCAAAAGGGGGTCATAGGGTGCTCGCAAGTGGGTGTAGACGGGGGCGAAGGGGGCGTGTCGTATACTAAACACTTAATGGAAGTCGCCGGCAGCAGCTGAGCGAAATGTTTGACACATTTCAATTGAATTTCGCCAGTGAATTTTCGATTTCATATTCAGAGCACATTCTTGTGAGCAGCTTCAGCATCTTCTTCTTCTTCTTCGACGTCTTCTTCTTGCCCCTGTTCTTCTGCTGCCTCTTCTTCTTGCTCTGCTTCTTCTACATCTTTGAGTTGTGTCGAAAGTAAAACACAAATCAATTTGTGCAACTATTTTTATAACCAGCACCAGAGCCAGAGGAGCGAGAGAGAGAGACGCGTCTTCTGCCCGTAGATGTTCTCCAAAATTTATTGTGATGATGTGCGAAAAATTGAAAGAATATTTCCTCGCATTCCCTGTAACTATGAGTGGGCGGGGCAAGGGTATGCTGTCTTGCTCTCTTGCGAATATTTTGGAAAACTTATAAAACAAAACTTGAGAAAATTTTAAAACTTCTTTCTTGTGATATTTCCTATTAGGTATTCCAGAAAACTTCTTTCTGCACAAGTTCATTAACTCTTTAACTCTTTTGCTCAATGGGTATCTGCTCGTTGAGCCGCAGCATTCATTGATCGCAATATTTTCACTCGATTTGCTGTTTGAAAATATCAAAAATCAAAAATTGGTTGGGAAAAATTTCTTATTGCTTGTTGTTTCAACTAATTGCATTTGTTTTATGGCTTCTCCCAACACTTGGCCAGATCACACCTTGCAAAGGTGAAGGCTGCGCCAAAGGCCAAAGGTCGAGCTCGCTGAAGAAGTCGGGGAGGGGGGAAATTAACAAGTTAATCAAAATAGGGTAAACAGTGAATGCTGCTGCCCGCTAAGCAGCATTCAACAGGGTATATGAGTGAGTTGGAGTCAGTCAAAGTGCCTTCCTCTGCCTCCGTCTTGAACTAACTCAACCCCCTCCCTGGTTCCATCTCTGTCTCATTCATTATGCGTCGCACTTTAATTAGATGCAGTCTTTGTAATTTGCTTCTCCCTTTCCTTACAGATCTTTCGCCACTTGGAACGACCTGCCGAGGTGGAGCGCCTGACGCAGCTAAAGGATGTGGTAAAGACGCATCGGGAGCGCTTTATGAGCACCATACTGAACAACACCGAAGTGAACAATCTCAACGAGCTGTTGTCCTTCGAACTGGCCAAATACGAAGCGGTAAGCCAAGTGAATCCTTCAATTACTTAAATTATATATAACTAAATAGATAAAGGGAATTTAATAAGTTGCTTGCCATATTGCGCCGCATAGTATGCTACACTTTTGTTGAAATCACATCAATCCTTTGCACTTTTTGTAGGCCGTGCAACTGGCCGCCGAGGGGGGGCTGCTCATCGTAGCCGATAAAGACTTTCCAGAGCCCTACGAGCGCTGGAGCATACTGCAAGCTGTGTTCTTCTCTTCAACTGTGTTAACCACCATAGGTAAGATCGGAAGAGGGAACTAGATAAGATACTCAACTAAGCCTTCTACTGTTTATATCCTTATATATATTCCTATTCAATCTCCTTCCATTGCTGCAGGCTATGGCAACATTGTCCCTGTCACCATTAGTGGGCGCGTCTTCTGCATTTGCTTCGCCCTCATTGGCATCCCCTTCACGCTCACCGTCATCGCCGACTGGGGCAGACTCTTTGCCAGTGCCGTCTCCGTCTTTGGCAAGCACATGCCCAGTGAGTGTGGCCTTCTTACTTTAAATCTCTTTTACTCTAACCCCTACTCCCCCTTTCTCCCTTGCCAGCTAAGCCAAAGTTCACCAATTTCATGGGAAAAACCTGGTTCTATGCCATACTGGCCGTGGGCTTTCTGGGCGTCTACCTGGCCGCCGGAGCCGGGCTGCTGCTACTGTGGGAGGACGACTGGACATTCTTCGATGGCTTCTACTTCTGCTTCATAACCATGACAACCATTGGCTTCGGTGATCTTGTGCCCAGTGAGTAGTAGCGCCAGTATATGCTGTGCTATACCCACCTAATGACACCCCTCTCTCCGTCGCCTTATTGCAGAGAAACCCAACTACATGTTGCTGTGCACTTTGTACATACTCATCGGCCTGGCACTCACCTCCACCATCATCGAGCTGGTGCGACGACAGTATGCGACCAGCTGGGCCAAGCTGCAGGTAAGTGCAGGGCACAGTTAACCTTCTCCCACCCCTGCCCACTTTTCTCCCTCTCTCTCTTTTTGCAGGAGCTATCGGGTCCCATGGCAGAGACGCTGCGTCGTCTGGGCGAAACAGCGGGCACGGGCCTGGACTATACCACGTTGCAGAAGGTGCTTACGGTAAGTAGTGGAGATAAAACTTCGTTCTTTAAGGCACTTAGCTAATGTGCTAATGTGCTCAGGTGTCCATGCCCAAGTGGAACAGCAACAAGAAGAACGAGCACAACTCGGACATTGCCGCACTGGAGGCCATCACCAATGCCATACTCAAGGAGGTGAAGGAGGCACAGAACAGCAAGCCCAAGGTGCTACAGATAGTCATCTACGAGTCGTCTGTTTAAGTAGTGTACCCCCCTTCCCCTCTCCACAAACACACTCCCCTCTGCCGTCTACAGATATCATACTTATCGCTAGGCTCTTTAGTCTTAAGCCGGTCTCGATGTTGTGCTTCAACTTCGACTTCCATAAGCTAAACTGTATTTATATATCTAACTGTAAGTGGCAAAAGTCTGGCACACACACACACATACTCATACAATATAATATACTTAATATATATGTTTAGATATATACCCTTTTTTTTTGTTAGGCATATTATCAGAGCTACTAAACATTAACCTTGCATAGATGTCCGAAATAATAATAAATCAACAAAGACTTCAACACGTTTCTGTTTATTTGTGTGTTAAAAATGTATTCGCAATTTCAGTTCGAATTGTTTTTGATTATGATCTAAATATGTTGTATGCAGGTAGCTTGTGTTTCTAGGCAAGTACTTATTATTTTCTTTAATCTATGCTCTAAACTTGGCTGAATTCGATGCGGTACCAAATCAAAAAAAGTTTTAATATTTGCATCAAATTTTGCAAATATTAAAACTGTTGCTGTTGGTTTTGTTTGGTACCGCATCGAATTGAGCCAAGTTTTTAAAGAAAAGAATAAGTATTTGCTCAGTGTTTGCAACAGTTTTAATATTTGCATCAAATTTTGCAAATGTTAAAACTGTTGCGGTTATAGTGACGAGGGGGAAATGTAAAACGATTTGCCTCGCTGATTGTTCATTTCTTCTGCTTGGTGTTGGCATATGTCGCCGAGGGTGTTTGCAACAGTTTTAATATTTGCATCTAATTTTGTTTTAATATTTGCATCAAATTTTGCAAATATTAAAACGGTTGCGGTTATACTAGTGACGAGGGGGAAATGTGGAACGATTTGCCTCGCTGATTGTTCATTTCTTCTGCTTGGTGTTGGCATATGTCGCCGAGGGTGTTTGCAACAGTTTTAATATTTGCATCAAATTTTGTTTTAATATTTGCATCAAATTTTGCAAATATTAAAACGGTTGCGGTTATACTAGTGACGAGGGGGAAATGTGCAACGATTTGCCTCGCTGATTGTTCATTTCTTCTGCTTGGTGTTGGCATATGTCGCCGAGGGTGTTTGCAACAGTTTTAATATTTGCATCAAATTTTGTTTTAATATTTGCATCAAATTTTGCAAATGTTAAAACTGTTGCGGTTATAGTGACGAGGGGGAAATATAAAACGATTTGCCTCGCTGATTGTTCATTTCTTCTGCTTGGTGTTGGCATATGTCGCCGAGGGCAGCATGCTGTAGCGGGCAGCTGTGTGACTCTGGGCGCTACCCAACACGTTGCTCATGCGCATGTGCTCGAAGGTCAGTGGCTTGCTGAGATTAGTGTCGCGCTTCTTGTAGTATTCGTTGAAGTCCAGACGAGTGCCGAACAACTGCAGATTGGGATCGTCGCTGGAGTTGAGTGCAAGGAGAAAACCACCGATTGCCTTGCCGTATTTGTCGGAATATTCGTCGAGGGAGACGCAAAAGGTGGCGACCTTCTGTTCGTATACCTTGTGTGCCTGGTCGCGTTCCAGTTTCTGTTCGGTTGTAAGGCCGAAACTGCCGGCACGCTCGGATGCGGCAATATCCAGTGCCATTTGCTCGCGAGCTTTTAATTCCTTCAGACAATCTTCGTAGAATTGCGATTGTAGAATCTCCAGGTTGATGATGGTGCCGTACACCACCTCCAGGTATTTCTCTACATTAGCTGAAGAGTTCACAAAACAGCCAATGCTTATGGCCTCAAGGAATTTTCCATGCGAGTCGAGTATGTCGTCGAGTGCGGTGGCACTTTGCATGCGTTCCTGCAGCTCCACCCAGTTGCATTCGATCACTTCAAACAGCACGTAGTATTGCATCTGGTGCACAAAGTGCATCATTTCAGATGTGAGCAAGTGCAGCGTGTAGGTTGCCTTGTGAATCTCATCCGCCAATGCGCGTAGTGGCTAAAACAAATGCAGAAACATTATCAAATCAAGATTCAAATTTAACAGTCAACTGCCGCTTAACATAACATTAGTGCCAAACAATTAACATAACTTTAACAGGAGATTTAACAGTGATTTACAAGCCAAATTACGATTCAAATTTAACAGTCGACTGCCGCTTAACAATAACATTAACGCCAGGCAGCTAACAGAACACTAACAGCTGTTTTAACAGCCATAGCTATCAGCGAGACTATGCACAGTGAACAGAGCTCCGCCAACTATCGATAAGTATGCAATTGCGAACAAATATAAATCGTTGTACTATCATTGTTTACATACGTGACGCGAGTGCGTGACTGCGCCAACTGCTGATAACAACAACCCGCACATTGTTTCCTCAATGGCTTTGTCGATTTTTAAGGATTTGCCCGCGGAGCACCCGCGCAAATTGATACCAGAGCTATGCAGACAATTCTATCATCTGGGCTGGGTGACCGGCACCGGCGGCGGCATGACTATTAAGCACAAGCAAGTATACAAAGTCGGGCAAAGATATCGAAGAAGTTGTCGTCTAACATTGAAAGCACATTTTGCAGTGATGAGATCTACATAGCGCCCTCGGGCGTACAGAAGGAGCGCATGGAACCAGAGGATCTGTTTGTGCAGGACATAGACGGCAAGGATCTGCAGCTGCCACCCGAAATCAAAGGACTTAAGAAGAGCCAGTGCACCCCGCTCTTCATGCTCGCCTACAGACATCGCAATGCCACCGCTTGCATTCACACCCATTCCCAGCATGCCGTAATGGCCACACTTCTCTGGCCAGGCAAAACGTTCCGTTGCACCCACCTCGAAATGATCAAGGTGGGCGCCCGACCAGCGTGTACACATATTAAAAGATAATACCTAACCTAAATGCTTGTCATTACAGGGCATTTACGATGATGCCGATAAGCGCTATCTGCGCTACGATGAGGAGCTGGTGGTGCCGATTATTGACAACACGCCCCACGAGCGCGACTTAGCCGACAGCATGTACGCCGCCATGATGGAGTATCCCGGCTGTAGCGCCATTCTGGTGCGCCGCCATGGAGTCTACGTTTGGGGCCAGACCTGGGAGAAAGCCAAGACAATGTAATTTGATGCATATGAATTCGATTAGAATTTCTATTGATATTTACGCCCGCTTTGCAGGTCCGAGTGCTACGACTATTTATTCCAAATTGCCGTGGAAATGAAGAAGGCCGGCATCGACCCGGAAAAATACGAGAACCCGTCGAAGGCACAGTAAACAAATGATTGCTAACTTATGTACAGGCTGATAACGACTTTTGTACATAAATAGAAATAAAGATATATACATATTTATGTACATATTGTTATATTTCTGGAATGCTAAATTTCAATATATGTGTGTATATATTTCTTTTAGAGAGGGAACGATAATCCATAATCTTGCTAATTATCGTTATCGCCAATCATTTTATGATCTTTAAATCGCTGCGCACTTTGCACAGTGCACAGTGCGGCCACAGCTGCTCATGTTATGTTAACAGAACAGATAGAAAGAGAGAGTGAGAGAGTGGGAGAACCGTGAGCGTGAGTACAAACTCCAAATATATCGATTTTTTCTATGCGGGTATGGGTGTTTGGAAAAGCAACGAGTGTGCTCACCGGACTTGTGTGTTTGCAAGGGTGTGTGTGTGAGCAGAGAGTACGAACGAAGCAAAATAAGAGAAACAAGAAAGAAAAAGACATAAAAATCAACGATTGCCGCTGTTTGTTCATTATTTGCCGTTTTTCGTTTCAAGTGTAAGCATTAGGTGTGCCTCATTCGTAGATTTCACAATTTGGAAATACAATTTAGTTGCAGTCGATAATTTTATTCAATTAATTATAGTGAACAACAACAACAATCGCTATCAACATGTCGCTGCAATCAGATGCCGTATTCCAAAAAATCATCGATGGCGTGAAGGAGAACCAGGCAAAGGCTAAGGCCGTCAATGGCGTGTTCCTCTACAAAATCACCAAGGACGGCAAAGTGGCCAAAGAGTGGAGTAAGTGCATCCACTACAACGCAAAAACACACACACATACACACACCCATAGAGGTGTAAAGTTCAAAGTGCACCTGAGCCTGAGCTGACTGTGTGTACTTTGGTACCCTAGTTATGAGAGCGGCTATCGATAACTTATGGCACTTAAGAGACCCTTAGACCCCGAACTCGACAACATTGTATTATTATTAATTTCGCTCTGTTTCACTTTTAACAGCTCTGGACTGCAAGACCGGCAAGGCATACGAGGGACCCGCCGAGGCTGGCACCAAGGTGGACACCACTCTGACTGTTGCCGATGAGGATATGGTTGACATCGCTCTGGGCAAGCTGAACCCACAGGCTGCGTTCATGAAGGGCAAGCTGAAGATCGCCGGCAACATTATGCTGACACAGAAGCTGGCGCCTCTGCTGAAGACCGACGCCAAGTTGTAAACAACAACAATAAGAATCAGGGAACAATCAGGATTTTGGCATACCTGGCACCAACTGGGCAACTTCAAAGCTTTCCACATACACGCACCACACACACACATATTCTTGTTTCACACTAATTACGAATTATTCCAAAACCTGCAACCCGCACAACCAACGTGGTGTGTATCGTTTTTTGTGACTTTTTGTTTTGTTTTTTTTTCTTTCATCTTATTTTTGTATGTATGTTTATACTATGTATGTAATTAGAGAATAATACATAAGGAACCGAAATCTGACTGTGATTTGTTATTCTCGCGAGGGTTAACAGTTATTTGCCCAACGTGTACTTTGAGACCTACGCAACCATACTTGGCCCTGATACCGATATCGATAGGTTCTTGCTCGGGTTTTGGCACCACTCCTTCTTATCAATAGAAAACACACAAGCACAAATGGTGCAACGGGAAGTGAAGCACGTTCAATTCGCCAGCCGGATTAGATTAGCCACAAGCGCTAATCTTATCCACGCCAGGAGTCCAAAGTTGTGAAAAGTATCTATGCTAATCAGAGAAATGGTCTCCATTTGTGGGGCATAACTCGATAAATACTTTATGGATGTGCGAGGTATTTATAGAACATAATGAACGGAAAGATAACCCGTTGATTCATGCATGAAGCTAACTTACCTTTGAATTGGCCATCTGCACCTTCCATATCTGGGTTGATAGCACAAATTCCATGTGCTTGATGCGCCACAATGGCTTGAAGAGCGCCTTGTACGTGGGCATTGCCGGCTCGAGCATAGTGGACAAGGGTCCATCAACAGTGTACTGCAGCGAGATGACATCCCAGCCACAATCACCCGGATAGGGTGTCTTAATGACCACATCCAAGTGATTAACGATATCCGGATCATCGTGCTGGGCATTTGTGCAGCGCAAAGCGGTATCTAGCTTTGAGGACAGATCGTGTGAGTAGATATCACTGCCACTCTTCTCCAGCTCATCCCTGCAAGCGACAGAAAAGAAGGAACATTACTCGCATGAAGAACTTGTCTCTACTCGCACGCACTTGATATTCTCGATAAAGATGGTGACAAAGTCGCCCTGGCCCAGCAGCAGATAGCGACGCATGCCCTGCAGATGCACCAGCAGCTTGTGCGGTCCCACCATAATGTCCAACACATGCTTGGACGTCTGGGCGTAGCAGGTCTCCACGGCTGCATGCCAACTGGTGTCGGGCACATGCGAAAAGATGTTGGACACTGCGTGTATAAGAAGGCGGAAGAGGAACAATTAATCAACTGGAACTAGACAGACTTGGAATCTCTAGAGTGCACTCTACACTTGCCATTATTTTCGATGACATTCTTGAGCTCCTTACGACCCTTGACCGCCTCCTCGATCTTGCAAATTTCGCGCAAGAAGTTAATACTTTTGCCAGTCTTGAGTATCTTGACAGCCAGTTCCATGGAGATGAACTTGGGCAGCATATTGTGGCGCAGCCTAAACTTATCGTGCCACAAGCGATCAGCGCCGACTTCAGCAAGCGATTCGATAAAGAATTCACCATAGATATCGTCAATGCCGCCCTCGAGCATCCACTTGGAGATCATGCGCACTAGGGGCTCACAGCAGACAGTCAACAGATCCTCGACCAGTTGATCGACCATCGGATGGCCATTGTGACGGAAACCATAGACGACCATGGCCAGTTCGCCGCCCTTCTTCATCTGGCAGGCATCGGCGATCTTCGTTAGCCACTGCATACGTTTCAATGGCTTCATGTACCAGCAAAGCAACTTCATTAGGGTCATCGGCTCGCGCGTTTTGTCCTGCCAGCCCTGATCGCGATCAACGTAAGCATGTGAGTTTGCCTGCATGTCAGCCAACAAATGATCCTGCAGCACCGCAATTTGGCCATGCAAGTCGCTCAGTTCGTCCTTCAGCTTGCCCATAAATGCCTGGCCCATGGAGCCCATGGCATTGTAGCCAGTCGATCCGTTGGCGAACTTGGTAACCTGATCGTGATAGTAGCCCAGCTCGGAGAGACGCACTAGCATGCCGCATTCGGCGCCCATAAGGCACTTGGCGTTCACCGGGTCCACTTTAAAGCGCCCAGTCACACAATCCTTCTTCAGGTATTTCCCCTGCACGCCCAGGAACGAGTAAATCGCATTCTGGACAATGTCGTCGCTCATCTCCCCATTCTTGTTCTTTGCTGCCTCTAGCAGAAAGTTGGGCACCGGCACAGTGCCCAAGCCTACGCCCGACTGTGTCGCATTGTAGCTGTGAATCGGATTGCCGCTGCCGTCCCCAGTGCCGTTCCCAGTGCCGTTCCCATTGCCATTGAAGTTCTGGTTCAGTGACAGGCCAATGTTGTTGATGTTTGAGCTGTGGCTGCCCATGCCCGTGGCCTTGCTCAGTTCTATGTTACGCTGCTGCTTTTGCTGTGTCACGAGGCCCATATTGCTGAGCTGACTGTCAAGTTGTGACTCATCCTCCAAGCTGCAGTGCACCAGATTTGCCAGCAGATCCCGCATGCGCTGGTCATTGATCTACATCACAACATATGCATGAATACAATGAATAACATATAAACACGTACCAGTCGAATCAAGAACAAACTAAGTTTTATACTGCTCTGAAAAGGATTTCCTCTAGACTTACCGATTCCGTGGCATTGTAATAGTACTCGCGAAACACCTCACCGGCCACCACATGCTGCTGGCCATCTGGTCCATCCTGCTTGGCATTAAGTGACTCCACTATCTTCTGAATGCAATCATCCTCCGACCTTGGCAGCGGGGTCTCGAAGGCTTGGGGGCATTGGTCAATATATTGTACGGCATTTGTCACCAGACGGTCTGCAATGACACACACAAATATACATATATATGCTTAGCTGGGCTAAAAACATGAGATTCTGCCTACCCAGGGATTTCTCAGTTTCCTTCCCTTTGATTAGGGCCTCATTGAGATTCGAGAGTAAAGTCTTCATCTCTCTGTTCATTTTCGATTTGCCCGCAATATCGCTGTTGCTCTCGTTTTCCATTTTTGTACGTACAAAAATTCAACTAGATGAGTGATTTTGACGAACGAAAATTCAACTGATGACTGATTTGACAAATTGGAAGGACAGATTCACATAGCTTACAAAATGGCGAGCTTCTGAGTTATTGTTGAAATAGCAATCCTAGAAGAAAACGCCAGATGTCAGAAAGATGCTTTAAATTGGCAACCCAACAATTCGATAGCACAAGCTACGAGGTCGATAACTTCGAACAGTTACGAAAACCGCTACTTTTGAAATTATGATATATAAATATTTAATATTTCTATTAACTAATTCAATTATTAACTGCAAGCAATTAATTAAATTATTGAAGAATGCCTGTTTATTGAAGCAGTCATTTTGACAATTATTATACAATAATAACAATAAAATTTATTCACATTATGGACTATCGATAGTTGGCGGCATGCCGGCAAAGCATATATAACTATCGCACATCTCTAATACGCCGACAGTGTCACAATAAATTTAAATGGCATCGTTGAGCATCCTGAAGCAATGCCCCCAACCATCCTCGCCAACAGGTGGAGGGCATCGTTATAACTATAACTCGCCTGGTCTGGACCTATATCCTGTGATAAATATAAAAAGTGAACTACTCAGCACATCGGCGCAACGCTTCACGATCGGCCAGAGCTTCATACCGGTCGAGAGCGAGAGCGTGCCGAAGCGCATTACGCGCACTTTTTTCGATGGCGGCTTCTGGGATTCACTGGCGGAGGCGCGCAGCGAAAAGACACGCCAACAGGCCCCGTTGATAAGCAATGCGGCCGATCAAATTGCCCACTTGCTGGAACTATATAAGACACTCAAGTTGAAGGTATTTCCGCACACACAAGAGCTGAGCGCCGATCGCATTGCTCAATATGCAGAAACCAGGTGAGACCAACTGAACTGGAACTGGGATTCTTTGCACAGATTAACCTCTGTAATATGCTTGCAGAGATTGGATAAACAGTGCAGTGCGCTGCATGGCCTGGCATTGCCATCTCTTCAAACTGGCTGTGGCCGGCGTCGATGATGTGGTGCGCATTTACACGACGCGGACGGACGCCTCAACACCTCCCATACTGAAGAGCCAGAAGCAAACGCAAATCACATGCATGGCCTGGCGTCCATTGTGCTCCTTTGAGCTGGTCGTTGGCTGCCGTCAGGGCTTGTGCTTCTGGGTAATTGACAATAATTTGCACCTGGGTCGCACCGTCAATCCTAGCTACGTCTTTAAACAGTGCGTATCTGTAGCCATGTGCAGTGAGAATAGTCTCATCAACTCGTAATCGTTTCAGTCCCGCCAATCTGCCCATCACTTCGTTGCAATGGAACAACGATGGCACTCAGCTGGCCACTGCCTCGATTGGAGATCGCGCCGTACTCATTTGGCAGCCGGACAATGGCATGATGCAACCACTGAAACGTCTGGGACCGCCTGGCTCGCTGCTCAAGTGGTCGCCCGGCAATGAGTGGATCTTTGCCAGCACCGTGGATCGCGTGTTTCGCATATGGAAGTGCCACAACCAATGGACCACCGATCGTTGGGTCTGCAATGAGGGAAACGTACAGGCCGCCTGCTGGTCACCCTGTGGCCGCTTTCTGCTATTCGTGAGCACAACAGAACCCATACTATATCGCCTGCAGTTCGCTCAGCTGCACCTCTTAACGTGTAAGTTGTGGAACTGCATTTCAAACCAAGCTGGGCATAAATGGTGTAGTGCTTGTGCTTAGAGTCTGGTCAAGCACGCTCCATTTCAGTTACGGGCCCGAGAGCAAAACTCTGGCATGCTACAGGTAGGCGGCTGCACAAGCAACCAGACCGTCTGTATAATGCTGCCGACAGTCCTAAGAAAGATCTTGTATATCTCGAGTATTCCCATTTAATATGATCCTCTTTCGCCATTCTTTCCCAGCTCTGGCCAATGAGAAGGAGGTATTGCCTGTGGCCGATCTAAATGCCGTCAAAATGGATGGCAACAAGCAGATCTTGATCGGGGGCAACGCACAGCAATTGGCCTGGGATCCGCATGGCAAATACCTCGTGATCACATTCAAGTCAACCAATTCGATTGCCATCTTCCGCACACATATACAAAAGTATGATCTGCAAATATCTGGTGGATATTACCTAAACGGCGAATCTGCCTCGGAGTATCCCAGCTACATCTGCTTCCAGCCACTGTGCAGGGACAATGATCGATCCGTGCTGACTATCGCCTGGTCAAGTGGTCGTGTGCAGTTCTTTGCCCTCGACTCAATTGATTCGTTTATAAACTGATTACCCAAACTGTGAATTCATTTCATATATATTTATTTGGTTTCTGTAAGCGTTAATAAAGGTACACAAACATTACATACGAGTAGATATAGTATCTGCTATCTGTTAATAGAATTCAATTCAACAAATCATCGCCAAGTCGGAACATGTAATTGACAGAGCTCAAGTTGAGCGGGGCCAAAGGTTATTCGTAATACAATATTAAGTTTAAACAATAAATATGCCATACACATAAAATATATAACAACTTGCATAAATGCAATATATATATATATATACTTATAAGCATGAATCTATATACATATCGAGTAACAGAACAAAAACGGGGACAGGCTACGCCAGTTTCTGTGCGTAGACAGGATCACACTTGGTTGGGGGGGACTGGGGGAATACTAATACACTATGTATATATGTATGCATAAATATAGATATAGTAAGATAGATTGGTCCTCTAGATGTCGCCATAGAAGTAGCCCAATGCCTGCGCGGCCTTCACGCGCACCGTCGACTGTTCGTCCTTGAGCAGCACTGCTATTTTTGTGGCCACAGATTCGGTTTGCGTGTTGCGCTCACTGAGAAAGTTATGCAGAATACCTGGAGAAGGAAGAGTGAAGATTAGTGAATGAAGACAAAGATTGTGGCGCAGCTGTGCTCACTTACCTATGACAATGGCTGCGCTGCCGCGCACCTCGGGCCACTGGCTGCGCAGCTTGGGCATGCAGGAGTCAATGAAGTCCTGAATATGCTCCGTCAGCTCCAGTGCCTGTAGATGGTAATGGAATGATTAAACAAGAATCAGACAAACACCTCTCCCCCCCACGACTTACAATAGCCTTGACAAAGTCCACGACAAAGGTTCCGTACTGCAGTGGCTGCTGTAGCTCCGCATCGCTGAGCAACTGCTGCTGGGCCATCTCACTCACCCGTACTGCACGCAGCAGGCGGCAGACACGACGCAGCGTGCCCTTGCAGGCGCTGGCAATGGCCTGCTCGCTCTCGCTGAGATGCAGCAGCAGCGGAAAGAGATTGGCAAGCAGCTGCTCACGCAGCGCCTCCATCGATGAGGTGGGCGAGCTGCTGCCGTCGTCGTGCTTGGACTCGCAAAGATCCCCGAACAAAATGATGGCAGCTTCACGCATCTCCATGGAGTAGCTGCCAAAGAAGGGACGTATGCGTATGGCCAGCGAGACATGGAAGGACTCGACACGATCGCTGGGCAGTGCCTGCAGAATGCGCGACAATCCGCGCATGCTCTCCAGCGGAATATTGATTAGGCAATCGCCCACAGTATCGTCGACGCCCTTGAGCAGCGCCTGTATGGCCACCTCAGAATAGCGTTGCGTCTCGTGCTCGCCCAGCTGACCCACATAGCCCATGCCCTGCAGACTCAGGCCCCGCACCACAGCATTGGGATCACTCAGCGCACCTCCCAGATGCAGCATTATTGTGCTGGCCAACTCGCCGCTTGGCTTGAGCGGCACCAGACGTGAGAAGAGACCAACTGCAGCGACACGCTGACCATCATGCGGCGAGGCAACATATTTGGCCAGCGAATTGATCAGCTGGCGCATTGCCACGCTGGATAACTGCAGCTGGTTGGCCAGCCCAATGGCCATGGGAGTCAGCAGCTCAATGTAGCTGTGCCAATCGCTGCTCGATGCCAGCTGTGTGTTCACGGTGAGCACTGTGGCAATTTGCTCCATTTCCAGATTGTTGAGGAACGCCTGAAACGTTTCCAATGCAATTTGGCAGGGATTCAACTTGACCAGCTCCTTGTTGGGCACAAAACCGAATTTACTCGACGACTTTCCCGGCTGTGTCGGACTGCCAGAGGGCACAGCCGTGGGCATGGGAGCTGCCAGATTGGTGTAGCTGGAGAGTGAGGTGAGCAGCATGGTGAACATGTCCGCGAAACGTGACTCCAATTGCTGCAACAGGTTGAGGTTAGTGTGGCACATTTTACTTGGTGTGTGTTTGGCTACTCACATCGTGTATGTCCTTGCAGGGCATCATCTCGTGCAGGGCACAGAAGATGGCAAACGGAGGCACACTGGCCAAACGCTGGCGATCGCTGCTTGCAGTTGCAGAGGTGCCCTCCGATTGCTCATAGAGACAGGCGCCACTGAGGAGCTGCAGAAAATTGTCAAGCATCAGCCCTGTGAGCTCTGGATCATTGCACACCAGATGCCAATACTCCACCAGATGCTCGTCGTACGGCAGCGACTGTTGCAGCATCTCGGCGCACACCAACTTGGGGTGATGCTTGGTCAGTGCCACCAGAGCCTTAAGTACACCGGACTTGGCACGCGGCACATCGCAGAGCTGCAGTGCCAGCAGACTGTCCTTCACCAGATCGGGTATGGCATGGAACAGCTCGGCGCCCTTTTGTTGTATAAAGAACTTGAGCACCACACTGGCTCCAATGGTCGAGCTCTGTTCCGGATCACGTAGAGATTGCAAGAGAGTTTTACTGCAGAGACGGGGAGAGAGAGGGAGAAAGAGTAAGATAAGTATGTAATCATTAAGGTAAGTAACAGTCGAACAGGCAGACCAATTTAATAATAAATAATTATAATTCCCAACAGCAAATATTGGACAACATTAACCCGAATAACTTCCTCTTTTGTTGTTCGATCAGACTGAAATTTGGTGGATAGGTGCATATAGTCTTAAAGTTTAAAACTGTGCCTCGTTTTAGGGAAGGCGTTGGGCATGACACTCAAATTTTTAAAGTTTGGTCTGCGTAGCATATGGAAAAAGTGTACATCATTCATACAGACGAACATTGTTAAACCAATTCAACTACTACTGCTGATCAAGAATACATAATCCTTATAGGTCCTACCACACCTTCTTCTGCCAGTTATTTACATTTGCAAACCGTTAGCTTAACCCTAAGGTTCAAATACGATTATACCTTCCCCTTTCTCTTTCATCTAGCGTGAATTAAAGCGAGACAGCGCTATCAATTCCTTTCTCTTCCTTACCAGAACTGCAGATACTGAAAACTGGAAATGCGTTGCGCTATAATCTTGGCTATATCGCCGGCCAGATTGTAGATCTGCTTGGGCTCGTCGGTGATGATGTGCTCCTTGATGGACTCGATCTCCTTTAGCCACTCGGCCGTGCTGTCGATGCTGGCAATCGTGAGCGTCTCATAGATGCAGGCAATCTCCAGTGTCTTCTGCAGTATGTCCACCGACACCTGACGCACTGTTCCATTCGAGTCGATGCAGCGTGGCACAATCTTGCCCAGCATTTGGCCGGTCTGATTGAATTTCGACGGCGCCTCACAGCCTCCGATCTTCATTGACTTGATGTACACCTCCAGCGTATTGTTCAGCACATGACTGGCACAGATGCGCACCTCCGAGTTCTTGTCACGCATCCAGCACTCGAGAATGCCAATGACCAGATCCAGTGTCGATGGCGCCGGATCCAGTTCGACAATGACGCGCACCAGCGCATTCAGCTGAGGCAGCGACTCATTCAGATGCTTGGCCAGAAAACTGTTGTGATCGTCCTCCTCCTTCGACTCGAATTTCATCTTCAGCTGCTTGGCGCAGCCAAAGAAATTCCTGCAAGCAATTTCAAAGATAACGCTGCCATCGACGCACTCCGAGCTCTCACTGCCGCCTGCAGGGGAGGAGGGGAAAAACATTGATTAGTTGCTAAAGAGATTGATGATTGATAAACTCACCGATGCGTATAAAATCCGTGCCCAGCTTGAGGATGGTGGGCAGCAGTGGCAAATCGTGGAAGGGTGACTCAATGGGAATGCTAAAGACAGTTTCCATGATCTGTTTGCGATGCTTGAGCGGCGCAGGCAGTTGCTCCTTGGTGACAATCAATTGATTGCAAATACTGAGCAGCGTTTGCAGTATTGCGGACATGATGGTCTGATCCTTGTGGCCTGCCAATTGAATCATCAGGAAATTAAGCATTGTGTCATCCAAATGCTGCAGCGATTGCAGAGGATCAGCCTCGTCCATGATGCGACCGAATGCCTTGACCACCAGCAGATTGCTCTTGTACAGCTCCAGCTCCTTATGCGTGTCCTTGATGAAGTGCAAGTTGCTAAAGAACCCGGTCGAATGTTTCCTTCCGCCCATCTGTGCCAGCTCCGATAACTTCTTAATGACCAGCCCCAAATGCTGGCGAGCTATGTAGCCCAAGGAGCGGGCACAGGGCTCAATGCGTCGCTCATATTCCGCGTGCTTCACGTGCTTGTCGAGGCGTTCCTGCCTGGCCGTGGTCACAATCAAATCGATCTTGGTGTGTATGCAGGCCACATCAGTCACCTGGTAGAGCGTCAGCGCCATCGACTGCAATAACATGCCACGCTCTGCCGACAGATCGGGGAGTTGCCACTCTGAGTGGGGCAGCTGCATGGGATACAGATACATCTGATCTGCCAGTTTGCAGGCCAAACGCTGCGCGAAGTGCTCATCCCGCGAGGACAGAAAGTCATTGGTCTCCAGCACGAAGTCTTGCAGCTGATGCAGATACTCCTGCGGCTGATTGATGTGCAGCAGCATGTCGGAGATGCGCTGCTCCCACAGCTCGTCCAGGGCGGGATTCAGTTGCGGCAAATAATACTTGAGGAAGCTGAGTATATTCGAGGCACGCTTGATGCAATGCTGATTCCCCAGCAGCGCCAGACAGCGGGCGTAGATGCTCTCGGCACTGGGCACAATCACCTTGCCGCGCTTGATGACGCCACCGCGATCCTCGCCAACAGCTGCTGCTGCTGCTGCTGCCGCTGCACCATCGCCATTGCCGGGCAGGGATTGCTGCTGTTGCTGCTGCTCATCATCGCTGGCAATGTCGTATTCAATGTGAGGTGATTTGGCAAAGAGGCTGGCCAAACTTTTGGCCAAGTTGCCACAGATGTCGGTGTAGTCCAGCAGCAGGAAATAGTTGAGCAGCTCCCGCTTGAGCAGCTCATCCAGTGTGCCCACTGTGGAGGCGAGCATGAAGAGCGTATTCTCGCAGCTGAGCACCAATGTGGCATGCTCCTCCAGCGTGCCCTGCTCCTGGCTGATCTTGCTGTACTTGCAGCTGTGTCGCACCACAAACCACACGAACTCCTTGTCGCGTATCATCGATTTCTGGGCCAGAGCCACAATCGTCTTGAGCAGCGTTAGCTTCATCTTCACACTGCGCTCGGCGAGTATCAGCTGCTTGAGGCATTCGATCAGCGACTGCAGACGACTCTCGATCTGCACGGCGCATGTGTTCAGCAGATGGGTGAGAATCAGCAGCGACTTGATGCGCTCCCTTTCGCTGTTGTTGCGCAAGTGGATGAGCAACGTGTCCATGATCTTGCTGGCATAGTTGCCGGCCAGCAGATGAAAGCAACGCAACACCTCGTAGTGGCCCTTGACCGTTTGTGGCTTCTCGTAGTCCGGATAGACGCAGACCAAGTCGAACAGATGAGTGATCAGTGGATCAATGACTCCGTCGAGTACCTGCGCGTGCAGTTGGAGATTCGTTTTGAGCACCGAGCAGAGGAACTGCGTCACTGCATTGCGGTCCACGCTGCGTCGATAGAGTGCCAATATTTGTGGTATCAGGCGCGGTGCCTGGTCCAGTATGCGATCCTTGGGCAGCAGGGGATACATGCTCGACAAGGCCTGCAGGATCTCCATGCACACCTTGGGCTCGCGCGACTGCAGCCACTGATTGAAGAGCACATCGTAGGCCACACTGATTTCGGTGCTGCAGTCGGCAGCTGCCTGTGTTTCGCCTGTGGGCGTGCCTGTGCCATGCTCCAGCAGCGCCTCACTGAAGCGTCCAATTGCGTAGGCATAGGCGAGCTTCATGTGGTCCTGCTTGATGCCACCCAAGTGCGAGAGGCAGCGCGACAAGATGGTCTTAATGTGCGGCACCAGCCCCGACGTATTGACCATGGCCAGCTGCCCAAGGCACTGCATCAGCATAAAGTGCGGTGCATTCCCGGCGGAGCCACTGTGCGCCTGCACATACTCCACCACCAGATTGCAATCCTCACCACGACCAATCGACGCTAGTATATGCAGTGCGGGATTCTGTATCAACGGCACATGCTGATCCACACTGCGAGTGAGCTCCTCCAGTGCCAGAGCAATCAACTTCTCATTGGCCTTCGTGGGCAGCGGCACATCAGCGCCCACTACGCGATTGATGCAGCTGAAGGAGGAAAGGAGAGTAATGAATGTGAACTGAGTTCAGTTGTGTGTGTGATGGGAATGCACTTACTCCAGCAACATGGCAACGGTTTGTTCGTTTAGCTTGGCATTTTTGGCTCGGTATTCAGTCAATATGATTGTGGCACGCAGTGGATGCGTCTCCAGTATCTTTACTATGGCCAGCTGCATGGCCTGACGCACCTGTTCATCCTTGTCTGTCAGGCCATCGAATATGTTGTACATGACGCCTGCAAAGAGGGAGAGAGAGTGAGTAAGGGGGCGTTACTAAAGAGAGAGAGAGAGAGAGATCTTAAAGCTATCTTTAAAGATTGCCCCACTAATGCTGAAGCAACCATCAGTTATAGCGTATCTCTAAGGGGTTTACACTGGCAACGGGCTATAGATAGTTGCCCCATAGATAAGGTTGCTATCTGTCTAGGCAAATATTAAATTATTCGCTATGAAAAAGAAGAGAAACCTTTTGTTGAGATAAGCGAAAGAGACCGCGGGGGGCGGCAGCAGCTCTGTCGATTAGTCTAAAACTAATTCCAGCTGGGGGGAGTGTAGGGGGGGTTACCCCTACAATGGTATCATCAACATTAACTCTGGCATTGAGCCGAGACGTTTCGCTCTGAGTGAGTGCGCATTCATTGGGCACGGCGCGGTTCAAAGTCAGAAGGTTTTCAATTGCAACTGCCTCATAAAAATAGCTCAATCAACAGGTCACACTCACACACACAGGCATATGCACGCGTGAGTACACACACGTGCGTGTCCTGCTCCTGCACAGTGTGCCTGTCAAAGGGTTAAGCTGGCAAACACTAAGCTGAAGAAAAGGTAGAAGAGGCAGTACGAGTATTCAGGGGATGCGAGCCAGGAAGCCTATTTTTACTTTATATATTTATACAATTCATTAGAAACACCTTTCACTGTTATTTATACGCATACATTCGTTGAAATATATTGTGAGGAAGATTCTGTGGCTTGTGCCCACTGTACGACGCACTCACCACAGCTTACACACTGTGCTGTGTGTGCGGTGTGGTGTGAGTGGTGTGTATCCCTTTGAGGACAATAGAGCAGCTAATGCGTAGTTATATTTATAGACACGAGCCTGGCTAGCTGGCAGGACATGGCAACAAGGCCAGAAGGCAACCAGGCAACCTGGCCTGCCCTGATTTGGAAACATTTCTCTTTGCTTCGTTCGCTCGCTGATAAAAGCGCAAAAACAACAGCGAGCAGACACCATATATAAAATGTATATATATTGTAATAACATATGTATTTATATGCGTCATACATGCACTCACAGACAGGCACACACACACACTCGCATTTCGTAGGTTCGTTAAAACAATTTGCATATACCTTCCAGAACTGTTGGTTTATCGGCATTTTGCGTAGTTGTGGTTGTTCCTGCTGCTGCTCCTGTTGTTGTTGTGTTGGTGGATGGAACGCCCGATGGACTACGCTGGCGTTGATCCATCTTTTTAGTGGAATTGCGAGTTCTTTTCCACTTCTCCAGTTTGACTGAGTTGAGTTTCTTCTGAGCTTCCCCGACTTTGCGATTTACCTCCTCCTCTCCTTCCTCCCGCTCTTGCCACCTTCTCTCTGATTGGATTTATTTCGAATTTCACAACTCTCTGCTCGACTTTCTCAGCTGAGCTCTTGATGAGCAACAAGTTTCGACTGCCAATTGGCGACGGCGACGTCGATTTGATTTGTTTGCAATTTAAGGCTTCTTTCTTTTGTGCTCGTTTTGTGCTTTTTCACTTGAGCTCATCAACCTCTCTGCGCACTTGCAGCAGCAACAATAACTATTAAATAATAACAATAACAATAACAACAACAACAAACAAACAAACGCCTCCGCTTGCGCTGCTGCTAGACCGAAATGCGAGTAGTCGCTCCAATGACGTTTTCTGATAAATAAAGTTTTGTGGTTGTTGCTGCTGCTGCTGTTGCCGTTGCTCTGTTGCTGCTGCTGGTGTTCGTCGTCACTGAGGACGATTGTGTGTGTGGTGTGTTTATGTGTGACGTTAGCATGAATCAGACTCAAACTTCGCCGTCCACACGGGCGATTGATTTCAACACAATTGTAATCAAAACACTGAAAATTGCATTTGTTTTGCGTCGTTGTTTTTTATGCAATTATTTTGCTATGCGCGGGCAGCGCAGTCGTCAAAACAACTCTGTAATTGTTATTGCTATCGATATATCGATAGAGAATACAAACAGTTGGCAACTCATTTCACGATCGCGCTGGTTGCGATAGTTTGCTGTGTGAAATAAAGCACGCGTACAAATTTGAAATATTTACAAATTCTACAGCTAAAGATAAAGTATTAACTATTTTAACTTTTCATTATTCAACATATGTTAATATATTGCATATGTTTCCTTAATTTCTCGCAACCTGCAGACCGGCAGTCAGTCAGCTGTTAAGCTATCGATAGCTACTCGTTGACGTAATCTTCGATGTCAAACTATCGCAGCGCAATGAACTAAAATACATCCGATAAATAATTTAGACTAAATAGTACGTACAAACTTTTGTAAATTCGTTTCAGTTGCATAAACATCAATTAAAATAACTATTGCAGCGTCACAGAATGCGTTTGCTGCGATTGGGGGATCGGATAAGCGCACTACGTTTGCGTGTCGAGTCGAAATTCACGTTGCCTGAACGCTTCAAAGGCACCGTAGTCGAGAAATGGGCAAACTATTGGAAGGGATTGGTGCGCGATTACTCCGAGGTGGTGACCGGTGTGGTCAAAGAGACATACACGAAGCCCAAGCGAGCGGTGGTCATTGGAACGGGCCTGTTGGCGCTTTACAAAATGGCAGAGACCAATCCCGATGAACAGGCGCTAATGACACAGCTGCGGAAACAGACAAATCGCATGATTATGCTGCCGCCCGAGCAGCAGAACCGTGATTCCGCCGACTATCTGCTTATGATCGAACGTGCAGTCAACCAGAAGAAACTGCGCATGCTTTCGCTGGGCATCTGCTCGCTCATCTGGGTGGATCTGTACGACGAGGACGACTGCACCTACCCGGCTATCTGTGAGTACACCACAGTGGGCATGTTCAACTTCCACGAGCGAGTCATCGACGTGGGCTTCTGGAACGAGTTCTGGCGCCTCAAGTGGAAGATGCACAACTACGATATCAACTATCTGTGATGACGATGCGGATGATGCTGTTGATGTTGAATCGTTTGTTACCTCGTCTGCCTCTAGTTATGTTTAATATCATAAATTGTACATCTTTTTAAAAGAGATAACTAACTAAATAGTACAAATTAATCTTTGTTAAGTGAGACGTTTCCTTCGCGTCTACGCTGCCTCGTTGGCCGGCTCCGACTCCGGCTTTGGTTCCGGTTCTGGTATAACTCTCTTTGGCTTGAAGTGCGCCTCCAGCAGTGCTGTGCATTCCTGTAGATTGGCCAGATTGTTGATCTTGCCCTGGAAATTGTTCTCTTTGCCACTGCCCTTGCCCTCGAGCAGTTCGAGGAATTTCGGACCGAATTCCTGCACCAACAACGGATCACCACGGAGTACCATGTGACCCTTGGCGCTGCTGCCTGCAGCGACGCCCTCGGAGACGGTCACAAAGTAGAGAATATCCTCGGGAGCATTGCGTAAGAATGTATTGATGAAGTCCACCTCGATGCCGTCACGACGATGGAGTGCAAAGAACTTGGGACGCGCCTCCTTGGGTATGTTCTCCAGGCGTTCCGCTTCGGCATTAGCGAAATCCTTCAGCAGCTGCTGGAACGATTTCCGCGTTGTCTTCACATTCTGCTGCAGCTTTTGCACCAGTTCCAAATGCTGCTGGGCGCCGCCTCTGCGTGTGCATAGGGTAGATAGATCAGTTGAAATCAGGCTTAAGGATGCAAGGGGTAACCACTACTCACTTGAGGGCCGTTGTCAGTTGCTGCTCGCGGTTGAAAACCTCACCGAGCTTGCGCATCACGCGTTCGCCAACCACGAAATGAACGAAAACATTTGACTTGACCTTTTCCGCGTACAGCAGCTTGATGCACTGCAGCTGCGACAGGTTGGTCACATGAGTACCACAGCACATATTTGACTCCACACCCTCGATGCGGATGACACGCGCCAAGCCCTCGTGGTCCTTGGGCAGGCCACGAGTGGCACGTGCATCATCGAAGTCCAGAGGCTTCTCCGGATCCACGAGCACCACGGTGACTGGGCGACCCTCGCGTATGAGATCATTGGCCTGTCGTTCTATCAGATCCAGTGACTCGCGGCTGATGAGATGCGGTGTGTTCAGCTGTATGTAGGTGACATTGGTGCCCAAGGACCACGATGTGGTTTCGTATTTGAATTCGCGTTCGAATAGCGCCGTTATCAGATGCTGCCCGGAATGTTGCTGCATGTGGTCGAGGCGACGTGACCAGTCCAAACTCTGCTGCACCTCGGTGCCCTCCTCGAAGCTGCTGGGCGACTCTACAAAGTGGATGGCTGTGGCGCCTTTGCGTAGCACACTGCGCACCGGCTGTCCATTGATGGTGCCATAGTCGCAGGGCTGTCCACCGCCTTCTGGAAACAGTATGGTGTCCTCGCAGACCACATTAAAGCCACGCAGCTGACGTTTCTCTAGATTGTTCTCTTCACCCGCCCAGTCTAACGTTGCAAAATCGCATGAAACGATTTTGGTTTCGAACTACTTCGAAAAGAAATATATATATAATTAAGGAACGCCACGTGCTGGCCCAAGAGGACACTCACCTGTTTAAGGAAACTGTCCTCCTGACACTTGAACACCATGTCGTCACCCGGAATTGGCTTATGAAATCTTTTTGGCAAGCGCAACAAGAATTGCAATTGCCTTCAATTTACAACTCGCTCGTTACGTTGCGCTTACGTCGAAACCTTTACGTTGTCTGCTCTTATTTGCGTCTATACGTTGGGCACTTTTGCGTTAGCGTTGCTTTTTTCTGCGTACGTTTCGTGTTACGTTGCGTACGTTATGCGTGCTGCATTTGCGATAGCCTTTTTTTAATTAATAACAAAAAACATTTACTGAATTAGCTTAAAATATTTAGATTTGATATATTTGACTACTGTTTTAATATTTATTCAAGTCAATAGAGGCGTTGTCATCTGCATATAATCGCATTTGAATTTGAATTGGAACGTAAAAACCGTTTCAAACGTAGAACAGCTGTTGCTGTGTGTATGTGTGCGTATGTGTGTAGGTGGCCTGCCTTGTCCCAATTTGTTGCTGGCCATTTCGTTCTTTTGGCCTGCTTATGTTGACACAAACCGATTCATTCATGACCCCAGCCTCAGCCTGCCACACACACACCCCCTGTCGCCACTCCAACAAGCATTCGTCGTTGTCCTCGTCCGTTGACTGCGCGCGCGCTCAATTGAGCAGCTGTGCGACAGTGGCAGCGACGGCGACGGCAACTGCGACGTTCGCGGATTCATCCTGTTCGTTCAACAGTTTCTTGCCATCGTCCTGCAGTTCCAGCAGCAGCAGCACGGCGCGTCCTTACGTCCTGTTACCAGGTCTCTCGTTTTTTTTACGCTGATGAACTTGTCAACGCATATACACACACACATAAATATAAATATAAGTACCCATAAACACACACACACACACACACCTACTCGCGACAATTACAGCTAGACCCGCTGTGTGTGAGTGTATGTGTGTGTATCAAAAGAACATCAGCGCGAATGTCGCTTAATAAAGTTTAACGTGGGGCCACCCACCTGCCAGACACGTGCAGCGACAGGCAACTAGGCAACCATTCCGCGAACTGTCTCCTGTCTCCTTTACCCCTCCGCATCAGCATCCGCTGTAGCAGTCCCTGACGCTGTCCTCGTCTGCTGAAGAACTGTTACGGTTATATAAGGCCAACAAAATTTGAGTGTGCGTCGTTCGTTGTATATGCAAAAGTGCCCATAAAAGTAGGCAACGAAAATCGCGATTAAGCGAGCACATTAACCCTCGGTAGGCGATAAATTAATAACTTATTAATTTATAAATATATAATTCCATTTCGAAAATTACTGAAATGCTGTGTGTGTGTGTTGGTGCACGAATGCAGAAAAATCGTTAAAGTTATCTACATATGTAGTTCATGTAATACACGTTTAGAGTAACCCCCTCCTCCTGCTCCTCCTCTTGCAAGGAAAATGTATGAAAATCCATTAGCCATGTCTGATTGAACTACTGGATAAAGCCAGTCTAATGGACATTGTTAAGGGGCTTATCGTCAGTGCAACTATGTGAAAAACCTCAATTACTGTGTAAGTCTGTTTGGCTGTGTGTGTGTGAGAGAGTAGGCGGACCTGTGTATGTAGTGGGTGTATGCGTAGTGAACTTCAGTTGATTGATTTATTATGGTCGGGCGCCCTCAGCAAATAGATGCCAGCTACAGTCAGTGTGGGAAGGGCAATGGAAAGGGGGTATTCGCATGAGGCATGGCTCTTCTAAATGGGGATACGTTGCACTGATTAATTACCATACGCATGCTGTTACTTTTGTGTTCCCGTTAGTTATTAACTGTAATGCTGACCCCCACCCTCCCCTACAGAGCACTTTAGCACTCCTCCTGCACCTGCAATCGAAAACAATCGTCAAATGTGCCGCCGCGATGGGATGTGGTGATAGTTTAGTCGATTACGTTATTGGTAATCGCGAGCTAAAGCTGGCAGCTACGGCACTCGGACGTCACTCGTAAGTGGAAAGCGCACACAATACGCACGCACAGAGAATACGCACCCACGCACGCACGCACGCACGTACACACGCATACGCACATACGTATACGCACATGCACATATGCATCGCAACTGGCCGATCGAAGTACTCGAACATAGTACAGACAAATAGTTTATTACTGAGTGAATTCCACGAATAACGACGAATAACAACAACAACTTTTTGCACGAACAACTACAACAACAACAACAACAACAACAAACACCAATATGGCCAATACAGCGCAACTGTTGCGCCGCCAAAGCTCGCGCGACATTGTGCTCAAGAGCCAGAAGAGCATCGATCAATTGGAGTTGCGGGTGAGTGGGAGGGAGATAGAGGACAGAGAGAGAAAGAGGGAATAATGCAATATTTTCTTCTTCTTCTCTTCTAGGAGCTGCGCGGCCGCCTGGTGCCCAAGGAGCATGGCGTCAGTCATCATCATCACACGTCGCTGCACCATCACCAACATCCGCTCTATGGCGCCACAAATCAGGGCTTCATGTCCGACGCCTTCGACGAGTCATCGGAGCTGGAGCAGGAGCAGCCTTTCGGCTCTGCTGCAAGCACCAGCAAAACCAAAGCGGAGCTGCCAGGCGCTGTGGAGCAGCAGCAACAGCAGCAGCAGCAGGAGGATCTGGTGGAGGGCGAGAAGGAGGGCGAGGAGCGCGAGAGCTGGGACAGCAAGATAATGTTTCTGCTGGCGACCATTGGGTGAGTTTGCCAGCAATAATCCCGAGGCTCTCTAGTTTATTTGTAGCACATCTTTGGGCGCAACGTAATCGCACTCCCTCTGTCTCTCTCCCTCTCTCCGCAGCTATGCAGTTGGCCTGGGCAATGTCTGGCGCTTTCCGTATCTGGCGCAGAAGAACGGCGGCGGCGCCTTCCTGGTGCCCTACTTCATTATGCTGTGCATCCAGGGCATACCGATCTTCTATCTGGAGCTGGCCATAGGTCAGCGACTGCGCAAGGGCGCTATCGGGGTGTGGAGCCAGGTGTCGCCATATCTGGGCGGCATTGGCATC
This sequence comes from Zaprionus capensis, assembly GCA_018903675.1. Lineage (NCBI taxonomy): Eukaryota > Metazoa > Arthropoda > Insecta > Diptera > Drosophilidae > Zaprionus > Zaprionus capensis. The sequence continues at coordinate 6,343,754 of JAEIFN010001073.1, read as the reverse complement.
TCCTCGGCAGTGGTCAGCTTCATTGTTGCCCTGTACTACAACACGATCATTGCCTGGTGCCTGATCTACTTGCTGCACAGCTTCGAGTCCCCCCTGCCCTGGGCCGAGTGCCCCACGCGGCTGTACAAGAACTTCACCTACGACCATGAGCCGGAGTGTGTTGCCTCATCGCCCACACAGTTCTATTGGTATCGCACCACGCTGCAGTGCTCGGAGAGCGTCGATCTGCCCGAGAGCTTCAATTATCACATGGCCATTGCGCTGATTGTGTCCTGGTTCCTGGTCTACATCTGCATGGTGCAGGGCATCACATCGTCGGGCAAAATAGTCTACATGACCGCCATCTTTCCCTATGTGGTGCTCATCATATTCTTCTTTCGCGGCATCACACTCAAAGGCGCCGCTGATGGTGTCGCCCATCTGTTCACGCCACGCTGGGAGACGTTGCTCGATCCCGTTGTCTGGCTGGAGGCGGGCACTCAGATCTTCTTCTCGCTGGGCTTGGCCTTCGGCGGACTGATCGCCTTCAGCTCGTACAATCCGGCCAACAACAATTGCTACAGAGATGCCATCCTGGTGTCACTAACCAACTGCGGCACCTCCATGTTTGCCGGCGTCGTTGTCTTCTCTGTCATTGGGTTCAAGGCCACCGCGACCTTTGATCGCTGCACCGAGGAGCGCAAGGGATTGATGGCTCGGAATCTTACAAGCAACTTGCCTGTCTGCGACCTGGAGCAGGAACTGGCCAATGTGAGTAGTGAGTCACAGAGTGCTGAGGAAGTTTTCCTCATCCATTTCGAATCTCTTGCAGAGCGCCTCGGGCACTGGGTTGGCCTTCATCATCTTCACGGAGGCGATTAATCAGTTTCCTGGCGCTCAGCTCTGGGCTGTGCTCTTCTTCCTGATGCTCTTCACTCTTGGCATTGACTCGCAGTTTGGCACGCTGGAGGGAGTGGTCACCTCACTGGTGGACATGAAGCTCTTTCCCAATCTGCCCAAGGAATGGATCGTTGGCGTAGGTAGAACTCTGCCCGACAATCTTCCCGCTGCTAATCCTTGTTACTCCTTTTGCAGGCACTGTGCCTGTCGTGCTGCCTCATCTCGATGTGCTTCGCTAACGGCGCCGGCAGCTACATCTTCCAGCTGATGGACAGCTTCGCCGGCAACTTCCCCCTGCTGATCATCGCCCTCTTCGAGTGCCTCTCGATCAGCTACATCTACGGAGTGCGTCGTTTCTCGGACGACATCGAGATGATGACCGGTTCGCGGCCGGGATTCTATTGGATGTTCTGCTGGAAGTACTTGTCGCCCTGCGCCATGGTCACCATCCTGCTGGCCTCGTTCTATCAGCTCCTTACCGATGGCAGCAGCTATCCGGCTTGGATTGCCGCCAAAGGTGCCACTGAAAACATGGAGTGGCCCCATTGGTGTGTCGTCATTGCCTTTGCTCTGATACTCTCCTCCATTCTCTGGATTCCCATTGTGGCTATATTGCGGTAAGTGCTAAGGGGAAGAAGCTACAGGCGTTTTGACCTGTTTCCAACTGATTCATAACCGATTAACAACTGATTCATAATAAGTTTATTACCTTATTATTCCACTTATTACCATACCAACTGATTTTTAATTTTTTCAAAACCGTATTCATTATTCCGCGTCATAATCGAAATTATCTTATCATAACCGTTCGATTCGTCATGGGCATAGAACCTTTGTTAGGTATTTCAACAGGTTCATATCAAATTCCACTCTAAAATGTCTAACACTTTGCACAACGCCGTTTAATAACCGTTTCGAACCGGTTATGAGCATCAAACTTGTGTCATGTAATCCTATCATTGTTAAATGTTCTTAAAGCCAATCCAAACCACACTTAACCCTTTCGCAACCCTTCAATCCACAGTTTGTGCGGCATCAAGGTGGTGGAGGACTCGGATCCAGCCTGGTTCCCCGTGGCGGAGCTGAAGGAGGTGCACGGCATTGTGCCCCATGAGCCCACTGAGCTGGAGCGCAGCATCTTCTGCTTCAACATGGATGGGACGGAGGGCATGTGCTGCCCCAAGTACGGCCTGCCCGAGAAGTCGCTTGAAGAGGAGGAGGAGTAAGCAAAAAGGGGAGAGCGAGAGGGAGAGCGAGAGAGAGAGAGAGAGGGAATATCGATGACAATAAAACTGAAAATGCGCATAAGGCAACTGTAAATACGGACAATAACATTGAGACAAAAGAAAATCGAAAAAGTGAAAAACGAAAAATGAAAAATCGAAAAAATGAAAACGAAAATGGAAATGAAAAATGGGAAAATGAAAACTCGCTCACCGATGGAAAGCAGCGTCGGTGCCGACAACCAAGGTACACCCCAAAGACTGCTCGCTAGACAACAACAACACAACAACAACAATCACAACAGCAACAACAAAAACAATAATAAATGCTAAAAGAAAACGAAACAGGAACCGCAACAGAAAAAGAAATAGAAACCGCAGAGAGAGAGAGAGAGAGAGGGACAGAAGACATAGCGCGGTTTCAGCAATAACAATAACAAGAAAACTGTAGTAAAAAAATCTAGAAAATATTTCCGCATAACTTCATTAATATGTTCAATACGGACAGACAAAGCGTACTACGATAATTAAGACATAACAAAAAGAGAAACAAACAACAACAAAAACTTAGTAACAACAGAAAAAAAGTTGTAAATTTTGTTGATTCGCGCATTCCATGTAGTGTGTGTTTATATTACGGTATCTTACGGTTCTTCTGTTATGGTATAACCCACATTATACATATCCGATTTCGTACACTGCGCCCATATTCGACATCAACATCGACATCGACATCAACATCGACTTCGACTCCGAATCTTTGATTTCTATAACCAAATCAAGACGAAAACGAAATGCAAAGTGAAATTGTTCGTTTGGGTTGGGTAAGAGGAGAAGGAGGAGGAGGTGGAGGTGGACACCCTGCAAAGATTGCTGACTATATCTAATATACATACTATATACGAAACTATTTATATACACAGAGAGTATTATACATGCCTACCTACATGCGATATATAACTATACTGAATTATTATATCTGTATTATCATATCGATATCGATTTGTTGTGACAACTTTGCGTTCTATTCCAAGCAAGTTTATCGATTAAGCAATCATACCATATCTCTCTTCAGTTATCGATGTTATACTATACACATATACATATATATATAGCATATACAATAGCTATAACGAGCACCACCTACAAGGAGCTGCGACTGGGCATATCTTATCCATTAGCAGCTTTTGCTTTCTGTGTTGTTGCTGTAATTTTGATTTTACACGAAACCGAATCATATCGACAAAGCTTGCATATGTGTAGAGTTGCGACTAGCAGATACCCATTAAACGAATCGAATGCAAAGCCTGTGTTTATTCACCCCGATCTCAATCTGCTTCGATGCGTTACATGAGCTATCTCAGTCGATCAGCCAGTTAATGATATAAGTATATCGCCTATATCGGGTCCTGCATAGGGTACCCGAATCTATTTGAAATGTTCTAGATGTGTTATCTGTTTTCTGTTAAGCTTGAAACTGTTAAACGAAGAATTATTGTTAATATTGCTCTAGATCTTTGATTTCCCGATCCCACTCACTCATTGTATTTATGGTCTAAATGTTGAGTAACTAAATCGATAAAACTAAAACCAAAAACAAAAAAAAACTAAGCTAAGCAGCTGAAACTAGTTAGAGCCAGAAGTGATAGGAGCCGAGGTCTATGTAGTGTGTACAAGTTGTACGTGTGTAAATGTGTGTAATGTTGCTGCCAAACTATTGCATGTAGTTATCGATAATATCGATAGTTTGTTAATTTGTTGTTTTGTTGACAAGTTTATCTTTAATTCAAAATGATTAAACTATCGTTACTATCGATAATGATTTTCGAAATAAGCTCGATAGTCCATACAGCACACACACACATAAGCACGCACATGCTTGTATTTTAAATGCCTAACAAAACGAAACCGTTCATCCAGCCGATATCATACTATATAATCGAGATAGAGTTAGATAGTTAAAAGTGAGAGGAGAGGCAGAAAGAGAAAGAGAGAGAGAGAGTGGAGATAAGGAAAAGTGAACTCTATACATATTATATATAAAATATATATATATATATATATAAATTGGGAAATGCATATTCTAATTGTAGCTATAAAGATGTGAAATTTATAGAGGAGATTTCATCGAGCATTCCAAGTACTAAACGATTTACGAGTATATTATACCATTATATACAATATTATATTTGTGTGTGTTAACTGTGCAATGCAAGCAAAGAAAGAAACTAACAAATTCGACATTTATTTACTATATATACACACTGACATATATTTATACATATACAAGTGCATCTATATATACATCTAGTGAATCTTAAATAGTTTATACTATACTATATACCATATGTACATGCATATTTAACTGAATTAAGTGTTATCGATGTTGACAATAATAACGAAAAGCCCAAAGACAATTTTAAAACACTATATACCCAACCCAAAGTCGTTATCTTCCCCCGACCCCACCCGTAAATATTCCAATTTTCAAAACTAACCCACAGTTGACTAAAATGAAATATAAAAAACCAAAATGGGAATGAGAATATATAGCTTAAGATAATACGGTATGATAAATGTTTAGCAATATTATCGATATCAGTTTCAATTGAAATTATGAACCCTTATTCCGATTATTATGTATATCATTATTGTTATTATACCATAATTGTTATCATAATTATGTATGTGTTCTGCGTGTTATACGAAACGAAGGCAACACAAATGACTTATACAGATCGCATCACGAGATGCGACAAAGGATTTACGAACTACGATAATAGTCCTCTACTGATATATAAAGCTAAAGTCACGCGTATGTATGTGTGTATAAAGGAACTTCAATATCATAACGACTATGTTGCATGAGCCACAACAATAATTTACCTAATGACAATAAAGAAATTGTGTAAAAAGTTCAAGAAATATTTTATTTACCCTGTAATATACGACTATATATATATATATACATACATATATATATACATATATACATATATATATATTTATATATATATATATATATATATATTTAGAGAAGCAGGCCGCATTTCATATATAACATAGGTATTCTTTCGCTAAGAACTTAACTGTTTTCTCTATAAATTTGAATTCCGTGTTCAACTTTTCCCTCTTGATTTGGTGTCTAAATTTGCTAAAGCTTTACCATACCAAAGCTTTTGAGCTTTTGCGTAGTAATGAGCTTTATGTTATCCTGAGCTTTCTGCTATCCTGAAGCTTTGGCCGACAATGCTGCCTAAGCTGACAGACGCAAAGAAAAGAGGAAGAGGATGAAGATGAGATGGAAAGAGAACTGACCGCAGCATAAACTGCAGTTGTTTATGTTGCAGTCACTGCTGCTTGCGTCTAACGGTAAGTAACTGTGCTGCTGCTTACTTGTCCAGCCACAAGCTTAGCACCTCTTCTCCCCTTCCTCCCTCCGCTGCCCCCTCATCATGCCACACTTCACTTTGTTCCTGTCCCTGGCCTTGCATTGCCGCAACGAAGCGCAACACGCGGAAACACTTGCTGAGAGGGGCACAGGCTGTGGCAGGAAGGGGAAGGGGGTGAGGGGAGAGTCGTGGCTGTTGCCAGCTAGGAACAGGTAGCCAAGTCAGTTGTGCCTTTTGTCCGGTGCTGATAAAGCGCGATAGAGATTGCGCATCAAATTAGCGGAAAATTACAACTTACATCGCGCTTAGCCGTTGCCCGTTTCGGCCCGTTTCGCTAACTTGCCTCATATGCTTAGCATTTCATGTCGCTACTGATGTTGTTGTTGTTGCTGGCTCCGGTGATCGCGCACACAAGTTGCAAGTTGCAGAAAGGCCTTTGCATAAATGTGAATGCTAATGGGAATGGAAATGGAAATGCAAAGGAAAAGCCACTCAGGCGAACACAATTAAAAGCAGAGCCGAAAACCGAAAATCAAAAACCGAAAACTGAAAACCAAAATTCAAAAATCTTCAAGAAAAATTGACGAAGTTTTCGTTGCTGTTGTTGTTGTTGTTGCAGCGACACCTGCATACAAATTGCTGGCATAGTTTTTGTGGCAACAACAACAACTCACAACTACAACAATGGAGAACCGACAACTCCAATCGATCGATAACAGACATGTTAAATGCTAAGCCAACAGCGACAGCAACAGCGACGCCAGCAGCGACTGCGGCAGCGACATTCGCAGTACAGTGGGTCAAGCAGGCTAATTAGCGAGTAATAAATTAATAATTGTCTATGTTTAAAATTGATTTTTTGATAATTTTATGATTACTTTTGCCAACAACATATCGATATATTGATTTATCGATGCATTTAGCAGGTTACTAATTGCAAATTTAACACTTTGCTAACTGCTTCGTTCCACTGTGCTGCGGCACGACAACAACTAGTCAACCTTAGACGGACGAACCTACCCAGACGAACCTACTACCTCAGGCGGAGGAGCAGCAAAAAATGCAGAAATATGTACAAAGTGTGGCAGAGAGGGGGAAAGAGCGGACAGAGGGAAGGGGAGCTTGGAGTAGAGAAGTGAGAGAAAGATAGCCAACCCATTGAGCCATGCCTAGATGTACTCACACACACACACACAAGCACACAAATACATATATGTATGTACAGTGTGTCTGTATGCAGAATGAGGCAGGCGAAATAAATGAAATAGCTGAGACGAATGCCGCAAAACGTCGACGTTTAGAGCATGCGGCCGGCAGTGGTATGCACAGTGGTGCAAAATGCAAGCGAATTCCGTGAACTGGTTCTATTGAGTTATTAGTGCTGCCTGCGCATGAACTAATTGAGCGGAAACTATGCAAAGGGGAATGAAATGAGATGAAATGCATTGCAACTAAAATGCATTATAAAATCTTTTACCCTAACTAAACTAGACTTAAGATGAAGATAATAAGAAAATCAATAATAATAATCATAAATAAATAAATTAAATAAAATACAACCAACCCAAAACCACTAAGTTTTAACTTGTCGGTCTATTAATATTTTAATATTTTATGACTCCCTTTATATGAAAGCTTCTTCTGAACAAGAATTCAAACATTCTCTTGTGGAAAATATTACAACTATCGGAATGTTTTATATAGAAATACAAAAATACATATAATCAAACTTAAATAGAGTAAGTATTAAAAGATATAGATATTGTTTATTGTAAACAGCTTTAGCTTCTATTTTATTGTAAACAGAGATAAGAAAATTTTCAATCTTGGTTTAATCAATTTATTTGTGCAAATTCTAAGACGATATTCAGCAACTGTTACTTCGCTCTGTGTGAGGTTGCTCAAACTACTATTCGATAAATCGATAAAAAATGTTTAGTTCACTGTAATTCATACTACTTGGAACACTGTGCGGGCTTGAGGCAGCTGCTGACGCTGCTGCTGCTGCTGCGGCAGCCGCAGACAATTAACTTTGGCAACAAACGAGTACGAGTAGTGCAGCAACAACAACAACAGCAACGATACGACGACGGCAACAGGTGGCAGCGCTGCCAACGTAGGCGTCGACAGCGGCAGCGGCTGCGCCTGCGCAGCAGTTAAACAAATTCTCAGTGCGGCGCATTGTTTTAGGCGATGCTTATGACAGCGACTGCGCTGCCGCTGCTGCTGCCTCTGCTGCTGCGTCTGTGCTTTGTTGTTGTCTTAAAGTAATTTCGTGGTGGCAACGTCGCCGTCGACGTTGACTGCGGCGCTGTCTCAGCCTTTTGGCTTTTGTTTTTGTTGCTTGCGACTGAAAGCAAAAATTAACAAAACAAAACCAACAACTGCGCGTCGAGCAGCGGCAGCAGCAGAAGCAGCGACAGCGGCACGTAGAAAACAACAACAACAACAGCAACAAAAAGTTAAACAACAACAACAATAACAACAACGAGAAATCCCTGGCGAAACACGCCAACCCAGCGCGACTTTGTTGCTGCGGTTTCAGTTGCCAGCGCGATTTTGAATGAGTTGTACGCGCCGCGTCGTCTTGAGGCGCCCAAAAAGAAACACACACACTGAAGAAAACAGAAACAGAAACTGGAATCGAAAATTAAAAACCAAAAAAATCGAAAACAGAAACCAATAAATCGACAACAACAACAAGAGGATCATACGATACATCGATGAAATCTCGAAAAAACTCGAAAACTTGAAGAATCGTGCGTGCGTCCGTGCTGCGTGTTGCCTGCGAGCGTGCGTCTGCGTACATCTGTGTGTGTGTGTGCGTAGGAGTGTATATATGTGTGTGTGTGTGCGTTGCACACCCGTCGATTGCATTTTGTTTTCCTAACTGCATTTTTTTTCGAGTTTTGCCTTTTTGATTTCGTGCCGCCAAATGAAAATTTGTGTGCAGCAAGCGGCGAATGCAGGCCAACAACAACAACAACAATAGCAGCAACAACAACAACAACACCTCAAGCAGCAACAACAACAACATCTCAAGCAGCGGCATTTCGAGGTAAGACGCCTCCGCCTCCTCAAATATTTGTCGATCTGGGCATCCCAACTGGCAACTGGTCAAGCGGCCAGGTTCAAGTGTAACCAGTTGCCGTTGCCGTTGCCGCTGCTCATTGCCCATTGCCAGTTCGCCCGTTGCCTGTTACCAGTTTATCAGCCCCAAGCAGAGCCCCCAACCCAAGTCGATCCAATCACATTGCCTGCGTCTCAGTCAACTTCCAAAATAAATAAATAAAAACCCAAAAAAAAAACAACAAGCCGCAGTTCAAGTTTGAGTTCGGGTTTCAAATCTATGTAAATCTTGTTCTAACAGTCCCCCTCACACTCTGCCTACCCTCTATATTCTCCTTGCCTCTGCTCCTCCTCTTCGTGTTCTTCTGCCTCGCTTTGATTCGCTTGGCAAAGCGAAAGATCTCAGATAACTCTCATTAAGTGAGTCCATTTGCGTGGCCAGCTGACTGTGGCGCCATCTGTTGTGCGGGGGTGGCAGGTGCCCGTGAGGACATGTTATAGTTGACAAAAAGCTAGTTGCTGCGACAGTTGAGGCTGAGAACTAAGGAAGACTATGAAATTCAAAACATTGAAGATATAATATTATTATTAATAAGTGAGGATGTATAGATGAGAAAAAGGATAATTATAAGAGATATAAGATTATACTTGTATAATTATCGTTTTCCCTCCTAAATGTATTTTTTTTCTGCTATCTTGAATGAAATTATTCATTATATTCTAATATAATCATTTTCTTATATAATCTAAAGAAGAATTTAGTCAAATTATGCTATAGTTACTATAACATAATTATAATTATAATCAGCCATTGTCAGCTTTATTCTGCCATAATCTCATATAATCATTCTAAGTATGCAACTGTCACAGTTAAATTCCATACTTATATCTTGAAATTTCCTGTTTAATTCTAAATCAATTAAAGATCTATAAGCTGATAGGTATAATCAGTTAAAATCTGCATGAATCTCTTATCATTATAATCATTCCTAAATATTCGTGTACAGTAAAATGATCTTTACTAAAATACAAATTTCACATTTTTAAGTTTAATTTTCCAACTCTGTTATAGATCTAAAGAAGTTCTCCACATATATTTTAAATAAAACCTAATAATATCTAATCATCTCAGCAAATTGACAAAGAAGTTTCCGTAATGACTGAAAAACCCGAAATTCCAATTCAAAGTTTGATAATCTTTTAAAGGTTTAATTTATGACTTAAAAACTGCAGAAATACTGCGAAATTCGAAAGCAGCTCAAGCGCTGTGCTTTAATTTCCAATCGAAAATCTTTCGTGTGTGTGTGTGTGTGTGATTTATGCTATCGATTAATTATCGTACCATAAAATGCCAATGCAGATTATCGCATACGCTCCCAAAATGAACAATCAATCATTGCGCATTCTCTCGCATTCCCTTTCGCATTCTCGTTCTCATTCTCGTTCTCATTCTCAATTAAAGCGTATAACAAAGTCGCATATGCTTAGCACATACTTAAATTCTTCTTCATATTGTTGTCGTTGTTGTTTCTTTTAACTGTTTTCTTTATTTATTTCTCGATTTTTGGGTTTTTTTCTCTTGTGTTTCGCGGCTCATCTCGATCTCGAGTTGTTCTCGACAAGCTTTTTATGCGATTCTGCGTTTATCATTCGCATGATGATTATTGTTATTTCTTTTCGCTGCTTTTAACGTTGTCTCCCCCTCCTCTGCCCCTTCGTCTTCAGCACCGTCTTCTGCTTCTTCAGCATCGTCTTCATCGTCTCAGCTTAAATGTCAAGCTCATGCTGGGACTCGAAAAAGCAGTCAGTTGGCCAGTTAGTCACTTGGCCAGCTCTTGTAGGAGTACCAGCAACTACCTCTCTCTATCTCACTCTCCCTCTCTCTCTCTCTCGCTCACTCATTCTGTTTGCTCTTTTGTTGCAGGCATAATCTGCATGCGGCCAACTAACTGTAAAACGCGCTGTGCAACGGTCAGCGGCAACTAACAAGTGGAAATAGCACACAACAGCAACAGCGACAGCAGCAACTACTTGCAGCAGCAGCAACCTGCAACGACAATTGCATAAAAATTGAAATTAGATATTGGCGGCGCATCAAATTACCAAATGCTGTTGCTGCTGCCAGAACGATGGCAACGACAACAGCAACAGCGACAGCAACAGTTGGCTGCCTGCAGCAACAACAACAGCAACAACAGCAGCAGCAGAAACCTCTTCGCGGTATTTCGATAATAATTGAGGCCGAGCAGGCAGCACAGCCAGCAACTAGCAACAGCAACAGCAACTGCAGCGCCAACGTTGCAGGCGATGAAATGTCGCTCAAGTCACAGAGCAGCATGTTGTTGGCATTTGGCGACAACAGCAACGGCAACGACGACGGCAGCAATTTGGAGACGCTGCACGTTGACCATGCAACCAAAGTTGATTTGGAAACGAGTTACAATACAACAACAACAACAACAACAGTAACAAGAGAAGCAACAACAACAGCCACAAAATTGTATCCACAGCTGCTGCTGCGCATTGGCCAAAGCGAGGCCGAGGTTGAGGCTGACGCTGCAGCAGGAGTTGCAGTTGGAGCTAGAGAAATGGCGCCACCACCAGCAGCAGCAGCAGCAACACCACTAGCAGCAGCAGCAACTATTATCAGCTGCAATGTTGCCGATGACGTTAGGAACGTGTTGCGCGAAGCTGCAGCAGCTGGTGAAATTGAAGAGAGCCAAGCAGCAACAGCAGCAGCAGCAGCAGCAACAGCACAGCAGCAGCAGCAGAGCGATGTAGCTAGTCAGTTGATGTTGGTCGATTGGACGACGACAACGAGTGCAGTGACCGAGACAACGCAGCAGCAACAGTTGCAGTCGCCGCAGCAGCACACGGTCAAGATTCAAATAGCCAACGGCCAGGGACAGGGACAGGGACAGGGGCAGGGCCAGAGCTTGGATTCGTGTGCAGTTCAAGGTCAGCAGCGCAGGCTGGGCAAACAGATCAGCGTGGTCAAATTGAACGACAGTCAAAGCGATTGCGAGATGGTGTTGCAGCTGAAACAGCACCAGCAGCAACAGCAGCAGCAGCAACAGTCTGTGACGCCGCCCTATCAGCTGTGCTACCTGGTCTCCAGCGGGCAGTACTCACCCTGCGAGACACTTGACAGCGGCACCGGCAGCGATCTAGAGAGCATCAAGTCACCCGACAGCAACAGCAGCAGCAACAGCAACACTGGCAGCAACAGCTCAGCGCCCAAGCTGGAGCTGCATTTGAAGACAACGCGCATTCGCGTGAACAGCACAGCGGGCCCTGCAACTGGAGTGGGAGCAGGCGTGGTGGGAGTGGGTGCAGTGCAGCATTCGCGCGCCTACAGCCTGACGGACAGCGAGGAGTGCGACGAGAGCAGCTCCTCGCTCAGCTGCGACTCGCTGCACTCGAATGAGGCGGCACCAACGCACAAATTGGGCGCACAGCTGCTGCCAAGTTCGCTGCTCCGCGACCTGCGGCAGCCACGTGATGCCAGCGACGCGCCACTGACGCCACTGACGGCTCCAGCAGAGACGATGACGACGGGTCGCAAGATCGACGGCAGACCGTTGCAGTACGAGGCAGATCAGTTCTATAATTTCCACGTGAACGAGCATGCGAACTATCGCAGTTTCGGGCCTATCGATAACTCCGCGGATTACGCGACACATGGCCACTTGCTGGCTCAGCCGGATGCGGATGCGGACGCCGAGGAGGAGGACGCCTTTGTGGGCTACAGAGATGTGCGGCGCAATGCGACGCAGGTGTCGACAATACGCTCCTCCAAGGGGACCGTGCGTGGCGTCAAGAATCGCGTGCGCAACGGAGTAGCCACCTTCTTGCAGCTGCAGCAGCCCAATGCCAAGGTGAGTGACCGATAAATCGATAATCCGATTGTGGATGGGGAAGTTTGCACTCAAACTTAGTTCGATTTCAATAATTTCAAGAATGAATGAAGAAAAGTGTTGGTTTAGCTTGGTCTATCGATAAATTATCGTCAGATCGATAAACTACAACTTCTATTTAATGTTATAATCGGTAATAATGAATACAAATAATAACAGTTCCCGATTTGTTTGTTTGCTTAGTTATCGATTGTGATATCGATATCGATAGTTTCTGTTAATTGAAATTTTTAAAACTTTTGCACCACACATTAATAATTACTATCGGGTACGTGTTATCGATTAATACTTATCGATTGTTATTTAAGCTAAAATTAGTCAAATCGATAACTATTTGTATCGTATTTTATTCAACTCTCTTGTCTCATGCCCAACATGATATTTAATTCATACGTTGCATATACATATGTATGTACATACAATTTATCGATAACTTTGTGTTAACCTCGAGTGGGTTCTGGGTCATTCAACTCAGCCGCCTTCCAAGAGCATTCGCCTTGCATTGAGAATGCCCACTGAGTGCACTCACACATCGCCTGCCCCCTTACCATATTCACATTGTGCGCGATCTCTCGATCATCCATACAATTATGAATACTCGCATTCATATTCATATTGAATCATTCGTATGTATATCATCGAATATCTTCAGTTTCCATGCGATTCATTGAGAAAGTTGGCTTTGTGTTTACTTAGGTTTTGTCTGGAGCGTGTTGCGTGGGCGGCTGCTTGGGTCGCTGACATCCACACACACACGCACACACACACACATACATTATGCAAGGTGTGTGTGTGTGTGTCGTGCCTAGCTGTCTGTCTGCCTGCCTTCAGTTTACACCCCCAGCCTGACTCACGATTTGACTATGTGAAAGTCGGGACTGTCCAGATGTTTTAGTTTTAAGGCCACTTGTTGTTGTTGCCATGAATCAGAACAACAACAGCAACAACAACAACAACTGGCAGCAACAATTAATAAAGCTTTCGATGCGCTTACCGAAATTTCTGGTATGTGTTTAAAAAGAAAATTAACACCTTCTCGCTGTCTATTTACAGCGCTGTCGTGGTATCTCTATCTCTACTTGGTATACCCTGTAGACCATGGAGAGAGTACTGCTGGGCATGCTAGACTCCTCAATTGAGAATAGTACTTTCGAATTGGTCAAGTAGGAGCTAACTCTGGTGTCTACGTTGGGTATATCGCGGTAGGGCAGCACCTTGTTTAGTTGTTGCTCACTTTAATTTACCGCTAAGTGGCTTAATATGCCGCATACGCCCCATGTGCGGTGGCAAAAGAAAGCGCGAGTTCCCATCTCAGGTGGCAGCAGCTCAAAAACATATAAGAAACATTTATTTGGCATCAGAATTTCCATATTTGGGGAAGAACCAAACGCAGAGACAGAGAGAGGAAGGCAGGGAGGGGCAGACGGAGAGAGGCAGATAGAGAGTGAGTGCGAGGGAGAGAGAGAGGGGGGAGTGGGAAGTGGGCTCGCCAAGTTGGGAAAGTTGGCGGAAGCAAGCAGATACTTATGGTAGATACTTAGATACTTTAGATGGTGCGAGTCGTAGATAAAACGACTTAGATAGACCCACTGAATGTGCGGCTCAAATTGGGGCCCCCTTTTGGCCCTGCTGTTGTTGTTGGGTAAGCTGCTGCTCGGTTACTTTTGATTTCAACGTATTCGGCTTTCTTTTGAAAGTTCTTAATGGGTCTCAGCTGCTGCTGCTGCTGCTGCTGTTGTTGGGCCTCGTGTGCGTGATTGGGACAGCTTGACCGACTGCCAGATTGACCCATTTCGGTCGGAGGCGATTGGGCAACGGCAACGGCAACGGCAGCAGCAACTCCAATTGCAGCGTTCTTGAAATTGCATTATTCACGCAATGCCCCAAAATTGTCGAGTCATTTGAGGCGCGATAGATGGAGATACAAAGAGATACAAGCGACGAGATACAAATGTATCTCGCACTCGCTTCGATGATGATTCGCCTCTTTTTCAATGTTGTTGCCACCTTGTTACTGTTGCTGTTGTTGTCTTTGCGAAATCAATTACAAGCATATCGCACACTGTCGCACACTGGCGCAATTCACATTTGTTTGCCCGAAAAACGGGTGTTTTGTGAATGATTTGTGCAAATCATTGGAGATTTCAAGCAAATTAGCCCGCCTGCCTTTCAAAATGTGTGTCAGTGGCTTGTCATATCTGCATGTGGCTGCCATACGTTGATATGGCAGCCCAAGTCAGTTCTGATTGGGAAATTGATTTGGTTGCCAACGAAAAAAATCAAATGTTTTCATTGCATTTTGTCATATGTGCCAGTGCTGTGTCATATGTGCTGTCATATGTGGCCATATCACTTTCTGTTTGGCAACACTTTCAACACAATGTGACACATGACAACCTGATGTTGCACTTGAAATATGACACAACGATATGGCAAGAGTTGTCAGATCTCATTATCTTTCGATTTGCATAATTCTTGGCGAATCTACTTCACTTACTGAATGAAACTTGCAGGGTAGATCACAAATAAAGTGTGCCAGTTGGGGGCGTGGCATCGCGTCATTATGTTAACTTTCATTTTTTGTTCAAACCTTGTTTCAATTTCGTTTATTGCGCATAGACCAAATTGGGCTAAATGGAGTCAAAGCGGGCCACGCACACCAACAAAATGCTGACGAAAACGAACGAAAATACTAAATATACCAAATATACCAAAGAGATTAGCTAAATTATATTTTAATGGAGCCGCGACTCGTTTTCGTTTTCGTTTTGCAGCTGACTTGGCCAACTTGACTTGTCTTGTCTATCAATAAAAGCCAAAAACAAAAGTCAGAAAATATGATTAAATCGCTTGTCTAGTGTTGTTGCTGTTGTTGTTGTTGTTGCTGCTGTTGTTGTTGTAGTAGATGCGCATAATTAGCGCATTAGTCGCTCTTTATTATCATTATAATTTGGTTTTTGTTTGCTTTTGGCTTTTGACTTTTGCTTTTCGATCTTCGATCTACGATCTTCGGTTTCTTGAGCGATTATGCAATCGTGTTTGCGAAGCCTCCGAGCTCCACACGATCTGCACATTTTTTCAATAATTATAATATCGATTTGCGTTTCAAGGCCGACAGTGCCAAATCGCATAATAAATATTCGATTAATCGGGGGAATAGCAAAGCTGGTGTATTTAGTATATTTAGTATGTATTATAAGGCAAAGCCGGAAACATAACTCACTGTCAGAAAATACTGAATACTGAGTAGAAACAGATTTGAACTGACATCACACCCAAAGGTACCTAACCTGCTTAAGTTCTGTATTACTACAGATCGTACAAGACTCGTGGCTAATTACCAAATAACTTGTAACTGCAGGTTAAGTTTAACTTCCATTTAACGTGACTTTCTCGACATTTCTCACTTGCATAATTAGTGACATAGAAAAGGCAGAAAAACTTGGGCCTAGCGAGGCACTTGACTTACAAAACATCACTTGAAGTGCACTCTCGCTTGCAGAGAGTGGGACAGAGAGAGGGAGATGTAGAAAGAAAGGAGAGAGAAAACAAATGTACTCCTCTGTCTCTCTCTAGCTCGACTAATCACTTTGCCAGTGTCTTGTGAAGTGAAGTCATCAGTTTAATCTCATCAATTAGAGCAACAAAAAAATACCATAAAAAAATACACGAAATTTATTTGTGCACAGGTTGTTTAGAGCGTAATTTGATCGCTGATCGTAGCAGGCGCAAAACGAGAAAAAAATCTGAAAAATGTCGCCGCAAGAGAAGAAAAGAAAATAACTCAGGCAAAATGCAAATGATGCCGAACCTCGTTAAGAAACAATTTGGCATTTGAGAAGAAAGACGGAGAAAAAAATACGAGAAACAAAAATAAGTAAAGACTGAAAACGCTGTAAACAAGACAATGCAATGCGCTGAAAGGGGGGAGTGAGGGAAAAACACCAAAGTCGAAACATAGTTTGAATTCGAACGAAAGTGAAAATGAAAATGGGATTTACGTGACCAGGCGCAGATTTATGGCGCGAGAGATTTTTCAAAATATTCGTACAGCAACAAGTTGAGCTGAGTCAAGTTGAGTTGAGTTGAGCCGAGTCGAGGCGCCTCACATTGTTTCACACACACTCGGCAACAGTGGAAGGGGTAGGGGTAGGGGGCTGCTGTTGTTGGGGCGTTCGCTGCATTTTAATTTCGATTTGCATTCAGGGCCAAAAGAAAGCAGCAAATGGGCTTATTAAAATATCCAATTATTGCCAAATTGAAGCGCGCTTTTGCCCAACGCGAAACGAAAGTGAAATGTTTCACCTCGCACTAGCACACATGTCGAACTCCCCCTCCCTCCCACCTCTCCCCGCCCCCAACGATGGGTGAGTGTGCCAAGAAACCCAAATGAACCAACTGGAGCTGGGGCAACTGAAATTTCAGCCGAAAGTGACGTCGCATGAGAATCGTCAACAAGACGTGCCTGAATTGTGATGAGGAACGCCCTGTGCGATACCCTAACGACATCCGACGGGTACATCAGCTGTACTGCTGCAGCACACCGAGAGGGAATCAAGTGAACTCTCTTGTTGGTATGTTGGAAATCTATAAATCGACAGTTGAACAGAGAAACAGATATATACGAAAACAATCGATAGGTATTTTAGTCTATCAACAATACTGGTTAGTAGAGAAACATTGACTGACTATCGAGATGCTGCCATGCAAACTATCGACGAGTAGAAATCATGTGTGCCTTGGGTATATTGACAATCGATGTATCAATACAAAAGCAACAAGAATATATCGATATACGATAGTTGTTATAAGCAATCAATAACACTAGACAGTTGTTAAACACTCTCTTACCATCGATAAGCCATGCAAACTATCGATTGACAGTAAAATATTATAATTGCACAATGCAAACGATTTGATTCGATTAAAAGTCGACTATCGATAAAAATGTGACTTGATCGATTGGCGTTTACTTCACAACAGTTGTTTTATTGCTTATGTTTGGTTAATCGATTTATCGATTTATTAGAAATAATGCTCTAACTATGCACTACTTTTGAAGTTAGAGCATTCACTCTGCTACCTTCGTCCAACTGCGCCTGCCTCTGATCACTTTCCCTTCCCACCAAAAAGGGCCAGCGAGTCGGCATTCCCAAGCGAGCCCAATCGATAACTGGAATCGATGCCTCGCCACGCACTGCCAAGACCAGTCCGAGGCCCAGTCCCAGGCCCAGATGGCGCTTACATAATCTTGTCCAGCAGCCGCTCGTGTGACGTATTAATTGAACTTTATGGCAGCGGGTTGTGTGAACATTGCAGTTCCCGCGAACCATTAAAGACGAAACTCCTTTGCGCTCACATAATCTCTGCATGCTGCGACGCTGGCGACGCGATTGGCGATCCTCCAATCGACGCTTGTCGATCGCAAGTGACCTGCTTTCTCTTTTTTGCCCACTGCTAGGCGCACACACACACAGAGTGTGCTCTACCTGTTGCCGCCAAAAACCCAAAAAAAAAAGCCAAAAAAAGCTGTTGAAATATTGCTTTCTGAATGCGGCCTGTCGACGGTTCTGCAAGCGCACGTGGTAACTGTGGATGCTGCTGCTGCTGGCCAAGTGGGAAGGCCGCTAGCGGATCACAGTTCAACTGGAGTGCAAAAGGCGGCCAAGGAGAGGGAGGCAGGAAGCCAGGAGGGGCAGGGGGTGGGGGGAGTTTTGGGACAGAAAAGGTACTCGGCCGCAAAACAAGTTTCAAGTTTGAAATATTTTTTGCCGCTGGCGTCTTTTATCACTTTACATGGCTTTGAACTTTGCTGTTAGAGAGAGACACACGCACAAACACACGCACACACACAAATACGTAGACACACACGGGACACACTCTAGCGACATCACACATCACATACGAGTATCACATCATATCTCGCCGCAAATGACGCTTAATGGCAATTATTAATGTACCAGTTTTTCTTTTCTTTGTTTCTGCTGCTGCCTCTTCTTCCTCCTCCTTCTCCTCTGCTTCCTCCCCTCCATCCTTCTGCTGCCTGCACAATCTTGGCTTAAATATGCCGCATGGCTCGTAAATAACAAGTTAACAAGTTGCTGTCTTTCTGTCTCTGTCTTGTGCAAGTCAATGAGCTCCGTTCCCAACAGATGCAAAGTGTTGTCCCCGAAAATAAAACTAGAGATGGGGCACGCAATGAGGTTAGGTACTAATCAGAAAACTCAGTTCATATCGAAAACTAGAGATGACACCCGTGATAGAAGATGTAATTGCAAATTGAGGATGAAGTCACATCATATTATACTCAACCCTTTCTCACACTAATTTACGTTTGAATATTGACTTCACTCAGTTCCGATAAGCGATAACTGCACAGAAGATGAGATGGCGAGGTTATGCCTGCAGTTAAGAGCTGCAGATGAAATGAAGTTCTCTTCAGTCTCATCACATTACACTTAACTTTTTCTCACACTATTTTATGGTTATACACATTTGCGCGATTATTGACTTCACTCTGTTCCGATAAACGATAGCTGCACTAAAATATGCGAGTTAATATAATAATCATATGCATAACTCTGGCAAACTTATAATTGCCATTGCGGGACATTTCGAAATGCAACGTAACCCGATTATATATACAGTATAAAGCAGCTCTATCCTTGATTTACGATCTGTTCGCTTCATTTGGATACAAATTGGTTGAACCGATAGTAACATAAACCTGTAAGTTAGCGGCCATTAAGCCTTATGATATATGGTGCTTATGGAGCGTGTTGCTTCACCATTTACATGCAGAGCGCGACAGAGATAGAGATGGTGATTGAGATGGAGCTGGAGCTGGAGAGCATAACGATTTATGATGTCATTTAAAGTGCTTGTAAGTAAGTTGATTTTGACAGTGACTGTCTCTTGAAACGCAACTCGTTACGTCTCTGCCTCCCCCTCTCCACCTCTCTCTCTCTCTCTCTCTTTCTCTTGCAGTACATTGAGTTCAACGATATCTATCGATTGGCGATCGATAGACAGTATGCTTAATTAGGCTGCCAACTTGGCCAGCTAACGGTAATGCGGCGGCGGCAGTGACGCGCGAAAATAAAAACAAGTTGCAAGTTGCAACTGGTAAATGGAAAATGGCCATGGGGGAAATGTGTTGCTCTTGCTGTTGCACTTGTTGTTGTTGCTACAGTTTTCACTGCTTGGCGCCCGTAAATGTCGTTAGATAATTTAAATGCCATTTACACGAATTAGTTATGCGTGATTTTCAATTGCCATTTCGAGGCGATACGATTGTTGTTATTACGCTGTTTTATCTGCCATTTACTCCTGTTCCCCCTACCTGTTTCCCTGCCCACCGTATGTCCCTCTCTTTCTTCCGCCACTGCCTGTTTATGTGTAGCTTAAATTCGACTCCATTGGCAAAGTTTTCGCTCTTTCCATAATTTATAAGTGCAACAAGCAAAGTTGGGTAGCAATAGGGAGTGATTGACTATGATTCTGCTCTGTAATTCTCTCTCTCAATATCGGTTAGGGGAGTAAGTATTAAGTTTTTGCTCAGCCAACAATCGCAATCGATTTACAATAACCACTGACCAGGCAACCATTTGGGGCCAGGCTGCAAGTTACAGGGTATGTGTCCGTTACGCACCTGGCCTGGTATTGTAGAACAATTCTAACCACTTATTGTCATTGGCAATTAAATAATCAGCACAATGCGGCAAATTGTTGTGCACTGTGCACAGTGGAACCAGACAGAGTGCATTGCAAGAATGAGAAGCGCAAAGAGAGGCGAAAGTTTTAATCGATAAGAATGGAGAGAGAGAGAGGGAGAGAGAGAGAGAGTACACTAACTTGCGACTTTAATTCGTTATATATAGATAGAAATCAATTAAAATTAATGGAGATGATTATCAAATTGATAATTGGAAATTTCATTTCTCCCTTTTCTGCCGCACCTCCCTCTGGCACATGAAGTTCTCTCGCTGGAACAGACTTTCTCTGCTTTCAACGCAAACACACTCTGCCCACTCTCTATGTACATTTCACTGCCTTTGCTCCACTGTGCACTGTGTGGTTTTGTTCGTTCGCGCGTTCGTTCAATTCTCATTGGGTTGTTAATGGCGTCTATAAAGCGAACCGCACGAGCAATCTTAACTTGGCTTGGTTTCTTTACAAATATTTCGCTTGTTCGAATTGCTGTCGCAATTAGCAGGCAATTATGCTGAGCACTCTGTCTATGTGTGTGTATCTGTGTGTAATTGTATCTTTTGCCGGCAGTATCTGTATCTTTTTGTGTCTGAGCTCAAGGTCGCAACGGACAGAGCGAGAGAGGGAAAGCAAATGATGTAACAGACTCGAAACTAATCTGATCTGATCTTGTTTCTTCTTCTTCTTCGCAGAACTACAAGGAGAAGGATGTGGGCAAGGTAGTGCTCTACACGACCAGTATGGGCATCATACGGGACACGTACGGCAAGTGCGCCAATGTCAAGCAGATTCTGCGCACACTGCTCATCAAGTTCGAGGAGCGAGATGTCTTCATGAGCCTCGAGTATCAGCAGGAGATGCGCGATCGCATGCAGCAGGAGACAATACGAGTGCCGCAGCTCTTTGTCGAGGGTCAGCTGATTGGCGTGAGTAACTGTGAAATACATACATACTGGATATATGGTACTTACTTTTGATATATATTTATACACATTCACAGGATGCCGAAACTGTGGAACGTCTCAATGAGAGCGGCGAGCTACGCCAGCTGCTGCGACCCTACAAGGTGAGTGGGGGAAATAGTTTATCTGACTTGCGTGTACTTAATCTGATTCCCTCTCTCTCTCTCCATCTCAGTCCATTGCTACGGCCTACACCTGCCAGACGTGCGGCGGCTTCCGCCTGCTGCCCTGCTCCTCGTGCAATGGCTCCAAGAAGTCTGTGCATCGGAATCACTTCACCGCCGAGTTTGTCGCGCTCAAGTGTATGAACTGCGATGAGGTGGGCCTGGTCAAGTGCCCCAATTGCTAGAGCAGGAGCAGAAGCATCAGCAGCAGCAACTGGCGAGCGGCAACCGAAGCTGTCTAAATTTAATTTATTCACTCGCGTACCAATTTGTTGCGTATCTAGAGCAATATGACCTAATCTATCCACGACGACGAAGTATCGCCTCCTCTTATAATTATAATTATTATTTTTTTTGTGTATTTTGTATTTTGTATGTGTAATGTTTTTTTTTGTATTTTGTATTTTTTGTATATCTTAACTATGCTACGAAGCGCCAATGTAGTCGTTTGTTATTAACAGTTGTGATATTCGAATCAGCTTGCTGAGGGAGACAGAGAGAGAGAGAGAGAGAGAGCAACTGACATCAGCTATGGCCCTCTCTGGCAAGGCGGGAGGAGGAACTGCGAAGAGCGAGGAACTGCACAATAAATAGACATACATACATACATAGCATACACACATACATGCATGCATGCATACGCACATGGCTATTGTCTTTGGGGGAACATTTTACAGCACTACCGACTCCTGGCAATGCTAATTGGCTGCGCCCGAGTGAGCAGAGAAATATTCTTGTTATTACAATATTTCGGTGGCAGCAGGAACCAATTAGCATTTAAATACTATATGTACACAGGTAATGCTACCTGTTTTTCTCATCATATCACAGTGGTCGGCGTTGTATGGAGAGCGCGGCCATAAATGCTTCCAGTTGAGGTAGACGCTTGAAACATTGCACAAAATTTTCTAATAATAGCTCTAATAGCATATATAAAAATTACTCAGATCGGACTACTCTATCATATAGCTGCCATAGAGCGATCGGTCTGCAATAAAGTGTTTGTATGGAAAATTTCTAATATTTCGGTTACTTATATGGGATTTGCTTCAATATTATCGATAATTTCCTTCTGAAACTGCAATATTTGTTTTGCAGTGTGATCCAGTAAACTTTGTAGTTCAACTTCAGCCATGGATTCGTTTATTTTAATACCATCTGGATAGCTTTTTGATTTTGCAAAAAGAAATTTTTTTGTAGCTTGGAAGTCAAATCCTGCCTTCAAATTTATGAAAGTTCGAATCAACAAATATTGATGTTTTGTTAAACCAACTTCAACCAACAGTGACAAAACTTCCTCAACATTTGCTTGGTTGTTCTCTTTGTGATCGCACCTCAGAAGACCGCAAAAAAGAAGCAGCAGTCTTGTCCAGTTTTGAAATTTCAGCTACCCGTCTCCGCTTTGTCTTCTTTGAGCAACACTCAAAGTCAATTTTCGGCCGTCCACGATCACCATTAACTTTTTCAATGTAATTTCCACTTAACAAAATGCTCTCCTGCTTGTTGAGCCATTCAGACTGTACTCCGACAGTCCTCACCTTACTTCTTCAACATTTCTTCCAAAATACGGCTAATTTTTTGCAAATATAATTAGTGCAGTTGGTTATTCTGCAAACTTTTTTCACTTCCTCCATATCTTCAATCAATTTTTGTAAGCAAACACAATAACGGACTCACAACAACAAACCAAACGCAGCGCTGTAACTAGAAATTATACCTTGGAATAAAGGGAGACAGCGTTAGTGTATTTAATTTTTAACTACTTTGCAGCGGCTAGCAGCAAAAGTCTTAAGTTTTTCTTTTATCAAAAAACATTGACAAATACACTAGTTAAGGTTTCATTAAGGGAATCGGGGGGGGAACACAACTAAAACTTTAACAAAACATAAAAAAGACGTTCACAAAATGCACAAAAAAGGTTAAATTAATTTAAATGTCACATAAATGTATTATCAATAGAAAAAATATTACAAAAATAATTTATTAAAGCAAATATCTTCAACTTTCAAAACCATTTTAAATTATACAAATAGTGGAGAATGAGATAACGATTTTGCTAAGATAACGAAAATTTCGAACGGGAATGGATCAAGCGAAAATTTACAAAATATTTTGAATAAATAATTTGTTGTGTGTTTTTAGCTCACACTTTTTCGACCGAATTGTTGAACTAGCTCTGAGAAAATGATATAATGCTAACTGGGGATATCTCGACAGCTCGAGCGATTGCTTTCGCCCGGGTAACTTGACGGAGTAATAAATCGATGAAAGTGAGGGATTTCAGTCAGAGAGAAATGAACAAAATTATGGACTTTTTGTTCTCTAAAATTGGGTTTTTTTTTGTTTAAAATTAAAAAGAAAATTGAAAAATGTAATTATTTAATTTTGTTTCGAGTTTATTGAACAGATCTGGAAAGTATGCTACATGTTTGTGCACTTCAGCTATGACATTATGCAACACTGGCTAACTTATAGATGCAAACGTCAATATGTTCATAAGTCGAACAATATCGATAAATTTGTCAATATGCCCATTAATTGATAAGTATATTGATGGATAAGTAAATATTTATACATATGTTTGCAATCAAATGGGTGCATAAATTGATGAATCGATTGCATAGACAAATCGATAGGTAGTATTCATGGATATATCGATAGATGCATAGATACGTTTTTTGTGCATTTTTGCAATCGGCAAGAGGCGTGGCTCTGCCAGGGCGTTAGCCATGTTTCATTCTATAACTATCTATTGCGAGGCTTTTACTGTGCATATGAGAGAGAGGGGGGGCGGGGGGGTCAGCAACGCTTAAAACTTGCGTTTCTCGGTTTGACAATAATGTAGCAGAACTATATAATCAAAACACAAATGAATTTATATGATATAATATATCCCGTAGAATTTCCACGTTACTTTTTGTCGACTAAAGATATCCGTTGTTTGATCATCTATTCTTTGATTTTTCTGTTCGATTGGAGCCTAGAAAAATGTCAATGCATATGATCGGTTTGGCACACCGATGATGACATGATCTCGCACATCATCGGCTTCTATCGATGGTGATGGTATTGCTGTTGTTGTTGTTGGTCTCGGTGCTGCTGCTTCAGCTCGTAGGTCATTACCGGCATTCGTCCGTGTGCTCGACTGGGATTGTAACTGGGAGAATTGCTCCAGATTCTCCTCGGTGTAGTCGACAATGTGGCGTCGCGACTTGTGCAGAATCTGCTTCTGACGCAAATAGATCTTCAGCACGCCCTTCACTCCGATGAAGGTCAAGCCACCCAGAAGGGTGCGATGCAGTGGTGCCGGCAAGCTGCGATAGACAACATTCCCCATCAGAGTCGAGATGCTGGGCAGTAGAATGGCGCCGCAAAAGATGCGCGAAAAGTCAACGGGTTCATCGGGTATCATTGCCGGTGGTAGGACCAGATCGCCGGCATCGGACATTGGTGGGATACCAAATAACCAATTGATCAGTGGCAGCTTACGCACAATGTTGTGGCGATTGTACCACAAGCGAAGCAGGGCATCCTCCCAGGGTATAAGGCGACTCAGGATGAGGCCCACCGGTATGAAGGGCAGTCCGATGAGTAGAAAGAAGGGATCACCGCGCTCCATCAGTTCCATGCCACGCTGCTGGCCAAACACCTGCAGCACAGTGATGCCGCCGTAGGTGACGGCGGTCCAGTAGACGGAGCAGAGAAAGGCGGTGGCTGCCACAAAGGGACTGCACAGCCGAATAATATCCTGTGAGCGTTCCAGAAAGATTGTCAACCGGCTGACTTCCGGGAAAATGATTATGTACTCGACACGACACTGCATGCACGCGACTTTCATGCGTGAATCACCATTCTGTTTCTCATCAATCCACCGATAGAGGCAGCTCTCGTGCACCCACTTGGTGCTGCCGCGGCACTGGCACGGATGCAGCCATGTGGCCAGACGATTCTCCCCCTCGGTGGAGCAGCATATCCAGCAAGTGCGCTTCGATTCGCGATGCGATGGTGAGTCTGGCTCGCTGGTTCCTGGCACGAATCCATTATACTCTCGGTCAGTCATTGTCATCAACCAGCAACTATCCGCCAATTAGGCAGACTATACAATACGAATACACAAAGAATTATTTATAAAAAAAATATAGAGAATAAGATTTGCAGGGAATCAAATTTAAGGCGTAGGATGTTTGTCACTTGCACACCTTAAAATATTTAAAAGCATTTCGTTTGTAGATTTGCTCAATTCACACATCATGTCAGAGGGAGAACTTTTGAGTTTGCAAGGCCAGCTTGGATTAGAGCTGGAAGTTAAATCGATTCTCGAATCGATTAATCGATGTTTTCCATTTTCTCCGCTGCATCGATTTAATTTTTGAGATTCAATTAAATCAAAAATTTGAAAATAGTACTTAATTACTACAATTAAACAAGTAAACATGTCTAGTGGTGGTATAAAATTTGGTAAAGGTTTAATATGTGCCCTCATCACGGATTTTTTTAAATTTTGCTTACAGGTAGGGCTATATTTATGATGAATTTCACAGCAGACAAATGCAAACTTTAAAGTAGGAAATCTCCGGTTATTGTTGTTCAATTTGTATAATTTAAAATGGTTTTGAAAGTTAAAGATATTTGCTTTAATAAATTATTTTTGTAATATTTTTTCTATTGATAATACATTTATGTGACATTTAAATTAATTTAACCTTTTTTGTGCATTTTGTGAACGTCTTTTTTATGTTTTGTTAAAGTTTTAGTTGTGTTCCCCCCCGATTCCCTTAATGAAACCTTAACTAGTGTATTTGTCAATGTTTTTTGATAAAAGAAAAACTTAAGACTTTTGCTGCTAGCCGCTGCAAAGTAGTTAAAAATAAAATACACTAACGCTGTCTCCCTTTATTCCACGGTATAATTTCTAGTTAGAGCGCTGCGTTTGGTTTGTTGTTGTGAGTCCGTTATTGTGTTTGCTTACAAAAATTGATTGAAGATATGGAGGAAGTGAAAAAAGTTTGCAGAATAACCAACTGCACTAATTATATTTGCAAAAAATTAGCCGTATTTTGGAAGAAATGTTGAAGAAGTAAGGTGAGGACTGTCGGAGTACAGTCTGAATGGCTCAACAAGCAGGAGAGCATTTTGTTAAGTGGAAATTACATTGAAAAAGTTAATGGTGATCGTGGACGGCCGAAAATTGACTTTGAGTGTTGCTCAAAGAAGACAAAGCGGAGACGGGTAGCTGAAATTTCAAAACTGGACAAGACTGCTGCTTCTTTTTGCGGTCTTCTGAGGTGCGATCACAAAGAGAACAACCAAGCAAATGTTGAGGAAGTTTTGTCACTGTTGGTTGAAGTTGGTTTAACAAAACATCAATATTTGTTGATTCGAACTTTCATAAATTTGAAGGCAGGATTTGACTTACTTCCAAGCTACAAAAAAATTTCTTTTTGCAAAATCAAAAAGCTATCCAGATGGTATTAAAATAAACGAATCCATTGCTGAAGTTGAACTACAAAGTTTACTGGATCATAATATCGATAATATTGAAGCAAATCCCATATAAGTAACCGAAATATTAGAAATTTTCCATACAAACACTTTATTGCAGACCGATCGCTCTATGGCAGCTATATGATAGAGTAGTCCGATCTGAGTAATTTTTATATATGCTATTAGAGCTATTATTAGAAAATGTTGTGCAAAGTTTCAAGCGTCTACCTCAACTGGAAGCATTTATGGCCGCGCTCTCCATACAACGCGTTGCAACGCCGACCACTGTGCATTGGCATTGTTTGAAGTACAAAACTGGTTGCATACTTCCGAGCGCAGTGTTAAATCAACTTGTGCCACCTGTTTGATATTAAATACCGCATGACTGATTCGACAGAGCCAATTTGTATAAATTCGTGTTAGCTATGCTTGACAATTTGTAATTGAATATTGCGTGCTCTTTTTGTATTTAGATAAATGTATATTTAGATTTATATCAATTTATATCAAGGTTTATTGTTGCAGCTGGCAGCATGAAAGGCATTGTCTACTTTTGAGCTGTGGCTGATAAATCGTGTAGGCAGTCAAGCAAGGCACGCGTCAGATATTAAATTGCATACTTCCAGGCAGCAAGCAAAGAGCGCATTTTGAGGGCCAAGCTCAGACAGATGAAAATGCATTGCATACTTTAAGCTGCTACAATATGTTGCCAGTATTGCCAATTATTAAACAAAGCTTGTTTTGATGGGAAAAACACTGAGCTGGCAACACCTTAATTTAGTCTCGGACTCTTCTAGTTTATTTTTATTTTTCAATTTTTTAAAGTCCGAGACTTAATTCTTTCAACTAAATTCATCATAAATATAGCCCTACCTGTAAGCAAAATTTAAAAAAATCCGTGATGAGGGCACATATTAAACCTTTACCAAATTTTATACCACCACTAGACATGTTTACTTGTTTAATTGTAGTAATTAAGTACTATTTTCAAATTTTTGATTTAATTGAATCTCAAAAATTAAATCGATGCAGCGGAGAAAATGGAAAACATCGATTAATCGATTCGAGAATCGATTTAACTTCCAGCTCTAATCCAAGCTGGCCTTGCAAACTCAAAAGTTCTCCCTCTGACATGATGTGTGAATTGAGCAAATCTACAAACGAAATGCTTTTAAATATTTTAAGGTGTGCAAGTGACAAACATCCTACGCCTTAAATTTGATTCCCTGCAAATCTTATTCTCTATATTTTTTTTATAAATAATTCTTTGTGTATTCGTATTGTATAGTCTGCCTAATTGGCGGATAGTTGCTGGTTGATGACAATGACTGACCGAGAGTATAATGGATTCGTGCCAGGAACCAGCGAGCCAGACTCACCATCGCATCGCGAATCGAAGCGCACTTGCTGGATATGCTGCTCCACCGAGGGGGAGAATCGTCTGGCCACATGGCTGCATCCGTGCCAGTGCCGCGGCAGCACCAAGTGGGTGCACGAGAGCTGCCTCTATCGGTGGATTGATGAGAAACAGAATGGTGATTCACGCATGAAAGTCGCGTGCATGCAGTGTCGTGTCGAGTACATAATCATTTTCCCGGAAGTCAGCCGGTTGACAATCTTTCTGGAACGCTCACAGGATATTATTCGGCTGTGCAGTCCCTTTGTGGCAGCCACCGCCTTTCTCTGCTCCGTCTACTGGACCGCCGTCACCTACGGCGGCATCACTGTGCTGCAGGTGTTTGGCCAGCAGCGTGGCATGGAACTGATGGAGCGCGGTGATCCCTTCTTTCTACTCATCGGACTGCCCTTCATACCGGTGGGCCTCATCCTGAGTCGCCTTATACCCTGGGAGGATGCCCTGCTTCGCTTGTGGCACAATCGCCACAACATTGTGCGTAAGCTGCCACTGATCAATTGGTTATTTGGTATCCCACCAATGTCCGATGCCGGCGATCTGGTCCTACCACCGGCAATGATACCCGATGAACCCGTTGACTTTTCGCGCATCTTTTGCGGCGCCATTCTACTGCCCAGCATCTCGACTCTGATGGGGAATGTTGTCTATCACAGCTTGCCGGCACCACTGGATCGCACCCTTCTGGGTGGCTTGACCTTCATCGGAGTGAAGGGCGTGCTCAAGATCTATTTGCGTCAGAAGCAGATTCTGCACAAGTCGCAACGCCACATTGTCGACTACACCGAGGAGAATCTGGAGCAATTCTCCTAGTTACAATCCCAGTCGAACACACGGACGAATGCCGGTAATGACCTACGAGCTGAAGCAGCAGCACCGAGACCAACAACAACAACAGCAATACCATCACCATCGATAGAAGCCGATGATGTGCGAGATCATGTCATCATCGGTGTGCCAAACCGATCATATGCATTGACATTTTTCTAGGCTCCAATCGAACAGAAAAATCAAAGAATAGATGATCAAACAACGGATATCTTTAGTCGACAAAAAGTAACGTGGAAATTCTACGGGATATATTATATCATATAAATTCATTTGTGTTTTGATTATATAGTTCTGCTACATTATTGTCAAACCGAGAAACGCAAGTTTTAAGCGTTGCTGACCCCCCCGCCCCCCCTCTCTCTCATATGCACAGTAAAAGCCTCGCAATAGATAGTTATAGAATGAAACATGGCTAACGCCCTGGCAGAGCCACGCCTCTTGCCGATTGCAAAAATGCACAAAAAACGTATCTATGCATCTATCGATATATCCATGAATACTACCTATCTATTTATCTATGCAATCGATTCATCAATTTATGCACCCATTTGATTGCAAACATATGTATAAATATTTACTTATCCATCAATATACTTATCAATTAATGGGCATATTGACAAATTTATCGATATTGTTCGACTTATGAACATATTGACGTTTGCATCTATAAGTTAGCCAGTGTTGCATAATGTCATAGCTGAAGTGCACAAACATGTAGCATACTTTCCAGATCTGTTCAATAAACTCGAAACAAAATTAAATAATTAAATAATTAAATTTTTCAATTTTCTTTTTAATTTTAAACAAAAAAAAGACCAATTTTAGAGAACAAAAAGTCCATAATTTTGTTAATTTCTTTCTGGCTGGGCTCAACTGACTGAAATCCCTCACTTTCATCGATTTATTACTCCGTCAAGTTACCCGGGCGAAAGCAATCGCTCGAGCTGTCGAGATATCCCCAGTTAGCATTATATCATTTTCTCAGAGCTAGTTCAACAATTCGGTCGAAAAAGTGTGAGCTAAAAACACACAACAAATTATTTATTCAAAATATTTTGTAAATTTTCGCTTGATCCATTCCCGTTCGAAATTTTCGTTATCTTAGCAAAATCGTTATCTCATTCTCCACTATTTCACCGCCGTTGCCCATACGCGGCTTTATCAATCGCTTCGCCCTTGTCTTAATAGCTCTCTGAGTCAGCAAAATGTCGGAATACGTATCGTGTGCTCTCAGTGCCGTGCTCTGTGGCGTAACGGGATATGGATTCGCCATGATTGCACCCCAGGATCACCCGTATGCGTTCACGGCCTGCGTGATTGGCTTCTGTCATGGTTTGCTGGGTGTCATCGACACCTTTGCAGATAATGACAATCTCACCACTGCCAAGAAAATAAGCAGTGGCATTCTGGACGTAGTCCCCGTACCGTTGGTTAACATCGATCTTTTCCTTAACGGCGAAGGAAACAACATTGGCCTTGGCCATGGCCTCTTCATCGTTCCCCTGGCCGTTTCTGTGCTCATTAGTCTCATCAAAGACGATGGAAGCGATCAGGCTGAAGCCTATGACACACTCAAAGTTATGACTATCCTGGGCAATATCACGTCCTTGGTTTATCTGGCCTTCAACGATGGCAGCTGGGTCGAGGGTGGCATGGCATTTTTGGCCTTCATGGCCAAGTATGGAACCGAGTTCCTTGACTACATATTGGAACAGCCGCTGGATCCACTCAAGTATTTGTGTTGGTGTGGATACTACTTCCTTACCACCATGGCCATTAACGGAGAAAAGTGATGGCCAACCTGCAAGCGCACCCGCTAAACTAAACTAAACTAAACTCGGATCTTAACCACAAATGGGGTAGGGCCTCATCTCCCCGAATCTTAAGAACCTTCATTAATTATGCGATTTTCTTTTTGAATTACACCTACCACAGCAACCTTTGAAACGTTCAGCATTAGTTCTCATCTGGGCAGGGGGGTAACCTTTTGCAGTTACCCTGTGTAAATATTGTATTGAATGTGGTTACATTGAATTTGTGGTCCTAACCGAGAAAGGCATCTCCGACCCCATCAAGTGCATACATTCTTGATCGGCGTCAACAACCTAGTCCAAATTTACATGTTGCCTTCTGTCTGTCTGTGCGTCTTTATCTTGTAGTCTGATAGAGATGGGATTAGCAAATTTATTATAGGCACCCACTTAGCTATATCTAGGTGCCTGTACGCAAAGTTTCGATTGTAGGGAGAATTATAGACATCGTATAGACACCTACTTAGCATAGGTGCCTGGGTGCAATGTTTCTTTTGTAGGCAGTAGTTCAGTGCAGTCCAACATAAAGACAGTTCTGTGGATTGTCGTTGTTGGACTCGTATGAGAATCAATTGTTGTGGCTAAACTGCTGCAATGACTTGGCAATGAGAGTGCGTGTTACGATATGTTTCGATTGGAAGCCTCACCTAAGCCCATAACGCTGCCCGGGCCGGGCCGGGGCTGTTCCGGGCAGGGCAATGACAATAAGAACTAATAAATTTTAAGACGTAATGTCAACAAATGCCATTGTTAGCTACGGCGGACCACGCGTCGCGTAGCACGCATAGCATGCCCCACCCCCGTCGCCGTCGCACGTGGAGCGTGCTCAACGACCATGACGCCCCAAAGTTGTCGCTGTAAAACAATTTGGCTGCGTCTTGAGCTTGTTTATTGTTGATTTTATGACTTATGCTGCGCCGCAGTTGAAGCTGGAGCTGAGACTGAAGCTGGAAGTGGAGCTGAAACTGAAGTTGAAGCCGGAGGGGGAGGGGGAAGGGGAGGAGGTGCTGTGGTTGCCACACATAATACACAGCCATTGCCGACGGGGTAGGCTCGGGTTTTTAGACTGGGCTTTTGTGCTCACTTTTGATTGGCAGCTGACGAAACTGAGACGACGACGAGAAATCGAGAACGGGTTGTTACAAAATCGTCTGTTATCGTTAGTAATTGGCCGTCATTGTCTTCCGACCGTGCGGGCTACCGAGCGAACTGCGAGCAACAACTGCCTGTGTTACTGTGGTGGCTCCATGTTTGGCTCCGGTTCCAGTTCCAGTTCCGCGCCAAGTGCCTACTAAGCTGAAAAGCCTTGCATGCGCCAAAAAGGCTTAAGGTGCGACAGAGGGCGAGGTAGGAGAGGGAGGGGAAGAGGCGAGAGAGAGACATGGAAGAAGGAGATATCTAGTTGTGTGTGGAGTAACTGCTGGAGTGGGAGGTACTCGTTGCTGGAGTGGGAGAGCACGCGATGAAGTCATCTGCAGCCAACTGATTCGACATTTGACATTGATTAGATTTACACGAACCGATACCCTGGGATTACACTGCAAGCAATGCAAGTTAAGACTGAAGGAAATCTGGCTGAAGAGCTGTTTCAACTCCTAGCAGACTGCAATTGCTTAGCACCTTCCCTAGTACCTTGTTTAATCATGATACATTAACTAAGAAACCGATAAGTACCTCAGCTAGTACCCTGCTTAGTAACTTGCCTGGTGCCCTTTATAGTACCTCACCTAGTACCCTGTCTGGTGCTCCACCTAGTACTCTACCTCGTACTCTACCCAGTACTCTACCTTGTACTCTACCTTGTACTCTACCTAGGACTCTACTCTACCTAGTGCTCTACCTAGTACTCCACCTAGTACTCCACCCAGTGCTTTACCTAGTACTCTACCTAGTACTCTACCTTGTACTCTACCTAGTACTCTACCGTGTACTCTGCCTAGTACTCTACCTTGTACTCTACCTAGTACTCTACCTTGTACTCTACCTAGGACTCTACCTAGTACTCTACTCTACCTAGTGCTCTACCTAGTACTCCACCTAGTACTCCACCCAGTGCTTTACCTAGTACTCTACCTAGTACTCTACCTTGTACTCTACCTAGTACTCTACCGTGTACTCTGCCTAGTACTCTACCTTGTACTCTACCTAGTACTCTACCTTGTACTCTACTCTACCTAGTACTCCACCTAGTGCTCTACCTAGTACTGTACCTTGTACTCTACCCAGTACTCTACCTTGTACTCTACCTTGTACTCTACCTTGTACTCTACCTTGGACTCTACCTAGTACTCTACTCTACCTAGTGCTCTACCTAGTGCTGTACCTTGTACTCTACCCAGTACTCTACCTTGTACTTTACCGTGTACTCTACCTAGTACTCTACCTTGTACTCTACCTAGTACTCTACCTAGTACTTTACCTAGTACTTTACCTAGTACTCTACCCAGTACTCTACCTAGGACTCTACCTAGTACTCTACCGTGTACTCTACTTGGTACTTTACCTAGTACTCTACTCTCCCTAGTACTCTACTTAGTACTCTACTTAGTACTCTACTCTACCTGGTACTCTACCTATTACTCCACCTAGTATTTCACCTAGTGCCGTGCCTCATGCCCCGCCTGGTATCTGTCTACTACTCCGACTGGCACCCTGCCAAGTAAACTGTTTTCAACGCTGCCTCTGCCTCAGTACTCACAGAACTCCCATTTGACTATCGCAATTTCTTTCAGTGTAGCTACTCATACATACATCCGGCTGACTACACAGCGAGAGACACTCGATCGCGACCCTGGGGCAGCCCCGCTCTTTTGCTCCCTCCTGCTCTCTGCTGGGGTCGTCTATTGAACCCTTGATCGATCCGGGCAACGCATTGTGGGAAATTAGATTTATTACTTGAGACCGCCGCAACATGATTAAGGGAATTTCGAACTCGAGTTCCATTGCGACTTGGAGCTGGAGTTGGGAACGCACTCGAGAAACGATTGAACAACGCGGACAACACACACTGGGATCATCACAAACTGCCCACTGTTCAAACAATACAGCGATACGAACGGTTGGTCTCGAGGTGCTTAGGGGGCACTCGCACTCACACTCACATTCGGTCACCATTCGGTGGATATGCGCGAATATTTCTATTGTCTTTGGCCCCCAAGTGGCTCTTAGAACGGTTGCCGCATGAAAGTGCTCCAAATACAAGACAACAACAAGCATAAGAGTAACAGCAACAACATTAGAAATATTCATAGCTCATGAGATTGGATTCCTTTGTATGATGGAAAGTACACAGCGAGAAACATCATTTTTACTCAATTGATGTGCAATTTGTGAGTCACTTGAAAGTATCTGAAGCTTATAAACTATGTTAGCAGTTGCCATAGCAAATTTCAGATCTATAAGTTTGGTATATCAAGAGATCTAACTCGAATTGGTTGGCAATTGATGCATTCCTTTCTGGGCTTTGACTTTCAGACATTCTCCCTCTCTCTGTTCTTGCTTACTCCTTCCTGCTTGCTCGATTCTTCTCTCTCTCTCCTTTGCTCTTTTTCTGTTATTTATCATCGCCCTCCTCCCTTTGGTTGTAGTGTCGCAATGCAATCGATAAGCTCTTCACTTCGAGGGCTTTTCATTCACAATCACAATCGATGCCTCCTCCCCCAACTAAAACACAAAACTATTGACTGACCAGACTCATATTTACACTTTGTTGTTATATAAACTGATGTGTGTGCGAGTGTGTGTGTGTGTGAGTGTGTGTCTGTGTTTATCACTGGGCCCCGGTGTTTGGTTATCAGAACGTGCGGCTGCTGTCAACGCACTCTCGAACATCTTATCTGCGATACGCGTAGCACCTTCTCCCACTGTGGACAGGCACAACTAATGCAGAATGGGTTGGGGGGTGTCAGATGGCGGGTGGCATGTGGAACTCAACTCGACTCGACTGCCAACATATTTGTGGTTTTATTTATTGGATCGTCTCTCTCTTGTGGCACCCCCCGTAACGCAGCTCTGTCTCTTATCAGGCATGCTCCAGTTTCGCCTGCACCTATCTAATTTACACCCGGGCCTCCACTTCCTTCATACTCGTATTCCCATTCGCATTTCCATTTCATGATTAAAAACCAAGAAATCGAAATTGAAATTGAAGTAGAAATCGGGAAGCATTTGTTGTCCGTTAGGCAAGGTGTACACCGCGATACAATTAATTGCAGGGTCTAACTATTGACATACACTTTAATCAAATAGCACACAAGCTACGATGGGAATATTAGGCGAATAGTGCACAGAAATAAATGGATTGTTTATTGAATTTCTAACAATAAGAACTGGCATACTCTATAACTGACAAATAACAGAACTACTATCTTTACTGATTGAGTTAACTTTTAATTAAGATCGATTCAGATTCTTGAAATTATAAAAGTAAGTTTCCCAAGCTTTGCTATATTATTTTCATGTCTTTGGAAATATATAGAGCACTTTCTTTATGGCTAATGAACTACTATATTATACTATATATTATTCTATATATTTATTCCATTTCATTTTTATTATAATCATATTATTATCTTTTTCTTTAAAGTACATCTAAATAATAGTTAAGATTATTATTTGTAAATATTAAGTATCCACTAAATTAAATTCACAATATTAAGCCCAACAACGTTAAAAACATTTTGTAAACATTTCGTTAATAATTTTTGCCTGGGCCACTATCGTTTCTCGCCCACTGTGCGCCCGTGGTGTAAAATACATCAACACGTACATATACTTTTGGGGGAGTTTGTTGTTAACTTGATGAGTGTTAATAATGCATATCAATTGGGCAATTCAATATTTTATTTGTGCCATCGATTTGGCCGCATTTAAACTCGATCGATACTTGCTGTGTGGTTGTTGCTGTTGCTGTCGCTGCTGTTGCGGCTTGGGCCAATTTGATAGGGCCAACTGAGAACTTATTGGCCATACGAGCGCCGCATTAACATTCATCAGGCATTCCGGTTTCTTAAGCCTGTGCGAGAAGAATGCCGACGAGGAAGACGGCGACGGCGACGACGACGGCGACGAAGACAAAAGACAAAAGACGATAACGCTGACGATGACCCATAACGAGCTGTTGCTCAGGTTCTTGGATCGTAAAATTCTCGCCCCACAGCCGCAGCCACAGCCACAGCAACAGCAACAAATCGAAAACTTAAGAATGCGAATGCTGTAAAACTTTTCGGAATTAGAATGTAAAGTGAAAGGAGTTCTACAGGTTAATGCCATGCCAAAATCCCCAGCAAGCAAGACAAAAGCAACAACACAGCGAAGAGCGATGAAGACGAAGGCGCAGATTGCCAAGAAGAGAAGTGAAGAATGAGTATGCGATGAGTAAGAGGAGGGGGGGCTGAGACAGAGGCTGAGCCAGAAAGAGACTCGCAGCCGGTACAAGCAGCCGCCTGCTGGGATGGGGCGAGGTGCTTGAAGGACTGAGCGTGGACTGGGAGCAGTGGGAAGGGGCAGTAACAGTGGCAGAGGGGGTGTAGATAGTAAGCTTGTAACCCGTTGAGGCTGCCGCTTCGCTTCGTGCTGGCTGCGGCTTTTCTTCGCGAGACGTTTTAATGAATGAGGAATGAGACTGCATGAAAATTGTCTGCGCACGATATGAGCCACAGTCAGTTGCGAGTGTTATCCACACTCACACACACACATACACACACACTCGCATACACTGGCACATGCAACAAGTACTTGCAACGGGCCTGGCCTGCTGCCACATTGCTTAAGGCCAAATTAACGAGGCCCGGCTAAAATCCATTAAATAAATATGGCATCCCTTCCCTCTACCTCCCTCCCTCCCCCCTTCCTCTGCTACTTATGCATTATCCACAACCTTGACAGGGAGGGAGGAACCTAATTTATGCAGAGAATTCTTGGAAATCGCAGAGCCTCTTGTGGACCTTTTCATTCACATCTATCGTATAAATAGCCAGTTATAGCCGATAATTGGGGAACTATTGAAGAGATTTAGAGAGTTTTAGAGTGTTTCTTTTTGTGGCCTGAAAGCGTGCCTTAATGTGCGAAAATATTGTAATTTCCATTATCTGCCCCGACGTTTAGGAAGTCTGTTCTAATAGTTACCACGTTCTAAACCAAAATTGGATCAAATTTGATGTGCAACCATTGGAAAAGTGATTGGAAAAAGCTAACAACAATATTATAAATACATATACATTATACGAGTATACATATTGTTATTTATACAACTATTGGAACACTCTTTTAATGTATTTCAAAACTTTATTTCAGTTTGCTTTAATTGAATTTGTGCACTTAAAAATTTCTACAATTTTATGCAAATTAATTTTCCTTTTTCTGAGCCACAATGAGAAATGGCCTAATGGGAAAATGCGAACTGACAAATTTACATAATATAATTTAAAAATAAGTTTCTTTTGTTCTGCTGCTGCCTCTCACCTTCCCCACATGTGTGTGTGCGTGTGTGTGCGTGGAAAATATAGCCCCCTTTTTGTACAAATATTTGTTGTGTAAAAATAAAATAGAATCTATGGAAATCTACTCAGAGCAGACCAACAATCACACAAAGATACAGATACAAATACACCACATACAGCTACAGATACAGCAGCATATACAGCACACATACAGCTACAGATGAAGATACTTACTGCTGACAAATAGAAAATTCCATGCCATTCCATTCCATTTCATTCCGGTCCATTCCGCGCCAGCTTTAAATAAACCGCGCGCATTTGAGTTTGAAATGCTTTTTGGAATTTTCCGGCTGAAAATTGGGGAAAAATTCTTTCACTTTTTCTATGCTGCTGCGGAAAATTGTCGCCATAAAACTCAATTAATTTATGTGCGTCCTATGGCAACAAGAAAATGTTCGCTCCAAAATAACCAAATGGAGACGAAGGAGGCGAGGCAGCGCTGCCTCTTCAGGTATTCCAAAGACCCCGTGACCCCGGTGGGTCCCCTCTTGCTCTCAGTGCTGCCATATTTTCTTTTTTGGCGTTGGCGTTGGCGTTTGGCGACAGCGACGTCGACTGAGGCAGCGGCGTCGCAACGCAGCGTTCTAGGCGATTAGTCGCTTAAAAATAGCGCAGACATGCGGAAGATGAAGACGCCGCTACAGTTTTTCTAACAGTCTGTGCTGCCTCTTCAGTCTCCTCCTTCCCCTCCTCCTCCTGCACATCTTCCTCTTGCCTCTCTCAGTTGCCAGGCCATTGAGGCGGCATCGCTGTCGCTTTGGCTGTCTCGGTCTCGACATGCCGCCCACTCGCTCGCGCCCGACTCTCTGTCCCCAAAATATTTGTCACTAATCCTACACAAAACTATTTCGGTTTTAATAATCTGCTTCCGCAAGCTGACGTTGTCTCAGTCACCCGACAATCTACCCAGCCCACCTCCCTCCCTCCCATCGAGCAAGCCCATTTAGTCTCTTCGAGCTCTGCGTGCTCTTCGGCCTGTCTCCAGGCCCATCTAGGCCTATCAAACTGTGCAATCTGTCAATTCATTCAATGCCAGTTTTCCCAACTTCTTCTCTGTCTCTCCCTCTCTCTCCCCTTCTTCTATGCCCTCCACTGGGAACATGACATGTTGTCATCGAGGCACGCCAAGCAAATGTTCCTAATGCCAATCCGTCGATTAGGCCAGCAATTAAAATAGTCCAAATCTTTGCAGAGACCAGAGACGAGGCTGAAGAACAAGCAGCAGAAAAGAACTGGGAACCGTGTAGAGCTAAAGATTTGTTAATCATATGGCAAACTCTTAATGACATCAACCAGTAGGAAATAAATGATATAGCAGCAGTTGTTAGAGATCTAATTGGTGCATAGAGAGAGAGAGAGAGAGAAATGGAACAGTGGGAGTATCTACGATAGATACAAGACATTTAGTAATGGAATGAGAGCTGTAAGAAAGTTGATTGACCAATTAAGATATAGAAAGAGATATGCTAAAGTTTGTAAAAGACATATAAGAAATGCAAAGCAGTAATAGCTAAACGAAATAAATATATATGATGCGATGATAGCAGAAGAACTGATAAAAGAAATAAAAGATATACTAAAAATTAAGTTTAAATAATCAAGATTCTTATTGTATTATCTTGGCAGATATCTGAAGAACTGTTAAAAGAATAAGAAATGATAAATTATATTAATAATAATAATAAAATTATGATGTCATATAAGATGAATCATATTATATAATAATAAATAATAGAAATAAAAAACTGTAAGATAGAGAAAATATTGAGAAACTTACTGAACGATAAAAACCTATCAATATTTATTGAATTATATAAAATATATGTTAAATATAAAACCGAAATAAAATATATATATTAAATGATATATAAAACAGAAAAACAAACCTAAACAGCTGCGATATATGTACCAATCGATTTATCGATTACAGAGTCAAAGCATTTATCTCACATTCGATTATGGAAAAATGTTGGAAAAGAGAACAACAATTTCCTTGACGAGCCTCTACGTGGAAAATGCCATAAAAAAAAGCTTGTCCACAGTGATGGGGGCGTTGCATTGCCCGCAGGCAGGGGGCGTGGCCGGGTGGGGAGGGAATAGGGAAGGCAGCTTGTCACTTAATAAAACCAAATGCAGTTGGGTTTTATTATTTAATAAGTGGGGAGCGCTGTGAGCTGCGAACGAGCTGCGACTTTTCACTGGAAAACTTGAGGCCAAACGGCGACGTGACTTCCGTTGCCCATGCGAAAAACTTTTCTCGCAAGTGTGTGTGTGTGAATGTGTGTGTGAGTGAGTGTGTGAGTATGTGTATGTGTTAGTGTGTGTGTCAGTGTGTGTGTGCTGTCAACAGGATATGTCTACTGCGTCGTCGGTTTGTTGATGGCATAATTAATGCCTTGCTGTGACAACAGAAGCAACAGCAACAACAAAAGCAACAACAACAACTCGCAGTTAACTCGCAGTTTGCCGGGCACTTTCGGCTTTCGGTTTTTGAAGTTTTTCTTTTTAATATGAGCACAAGCTTTTCCGGTTTTCCTCGCATTGCCGCTTTCCATTTGTTGCCCCGCATGCCGCAGGAAAATTGAAAAGCAAAATGCAACTTTGATTGACAGGCAACAAAGCGACAAAAAAACTGTATGGAAAATGGAATAAAATTGAACAGAAGGAAGGAGAGAAAAACCACAACACACACACACAGACATACACACACACACTGTGCAACGCCTCTTTGAGTTTTCATTTGCTTGTCATTTTTCCTAATTTTCTTTTTCTTTTTTTGGGGAATTTTGTGAGAAACTTTTAAAGAGTTTTGTTGAGGACATTTTTCTTGTGGGAGTGATAAGGAGAGAAAGTGGCAAGAGGGAACGGGAAGAAGGGAAGGAAACAAAGATTGACCAAGAGAAGGGGTGAGAGGGAGAGAGAAAGATAGAGAGAGGAAAGGTTAGAAAGTGAGCAGAGTGGAGCATAAGGAAAGAGGAAAGAAGATCAGTTCTGATCCAGTGCAATCTATATACATACATATGTATGTATATGTATAACAGACTATATAGAAAATACTATATATAACAACTATAAACATATAACATACTATATATATTCCTGTGCCAATCCGCAGTTGGTGTCTCAATGGTTTTTCCTCGCGTGGAAAACTCGTGCGTGGGGGAATTTCCCTGTCAATTTTATTGTGCGGCGCTTCACTCAAGTCGCGCCCTAGTCGGCCAGGCAGCATGCAACATGTTGTGGCATGCGGCATGCGGCATAAAATGAGAGCTTGTCGAAAGTAAAAACTGGCAACACCTAGAAAAGCGAGTGCAAAAGAGAAGGCGATGGCAGAGGAAGAGGGAGAGGGGGAGGGGGAGCGGGAATCTCTTTGCATGTGCAGCGGATGCTGTGGAGGGTAAACCCGTTTCAATAATCGCTGCAGCGGCGCCTTTTTATGTGTGCGTATACCCTGTAATCGAAGTGTGATTTACAGGGTATATACACACATTGTGTATTGCCCCCAACAGGGTATAGGTCTAGTCGTGCAGGGTGTGTATGTGCCTCGCTGCAAGACCTCGCGCACTACAGGGTATACGCTAGTCGTGCTTCCTCGTGGCTCCTTTGTGGCTCAATTGAATTCATGGCAATCGAATGCGCTCCCCGAGAGCGAGCGAGCGAGCGCTGACAGATTTGCCAAGCTGCGGCAGACAGAGCGACGCAGGCCCCTCCACCAGTTGCCAGTTGCCAGTTGCAACAATGCGGATACGTGCCACACACTCCAACACACACCAACACACACTCGCACAGTCTCTCTGTGATTGCTTTGGCCTAGCCGAGGATCGTAGACAAGTTGCGGCATGCATTGTTTTTGTTTCTGTTGTCGCTTGCCGCATGCCCCAAGCTGCACGCCGCACCCCACACCTACCCTCCCTCCCCTCTCCCCCCTTGCATCAGATAAGTTAATTGGCCATTTTGGCCCAAAGGGAAAACGGCTGCAGCAGTCGCAAAACTAGTCGCGGGGGGGGCGACTGAGGCCTTGCCGCGTCAGAGTGGCAACAGATTTGTTGAACGGGTCGGGCCATTGGCCGACACACACTTACACACACACACAGACATAGACATAGAGAGTGCTGTGTGGCAAGGCGAACAATGCGCGGCACGTTGCAAGTTGCAGTGCGCCGCCGCCAACTCGCTAACCCAGTGACACAGTTTGCCATCGGCCGAGGCTCGTTCGCGCTGCAAAGCTGCCGTCGATCGAGATTGTGAGCTGCAATTCGATTTCGATGAATGCGACGCGATAGCTGCGTGTGCAGCGTGCAACGTGCAACGTGCAACGTGCTGTGAGTGCATTTGCATAAAGCGGGTGCATTCATTCACTGCGAATGCTTTGCAAAGTTCCACTTGAATGCTTGCTGAAGTCTATCGATTGTTGACTATTTATCGATAAATGAAATAGCATTTACAGATGTATTCAATACGATGACACTTGCATTGCACTATCGATAATATCGATTCGATAGACATGTATTAACTTCTTATTATCTATCGATAACTGAATCAATCTAATATACATATGTATGTATATAGATAAGGTATACAGATATATCTATATATATGCATAGACATGAAAGAAAGGTAATATTTTCGATTACTTATCGATATTAAAGTATCTACTACTTATCGATTCCCTGTTATCGATTGACTCCTATCTATTGCATGTTGGTTTTCTTCTATCTATAAAGCGCACATCCTTGTTGGCAATCAAAGATGCATTTATCGATTATTATATCGATTATTCCTTAAGTCTGCAATCGATTAGGAGATTCAAATTATATTTATTACTGCTATAAACAGAATCGATATGAGACTACCTTAATCGATATATTAATCGCCATACACCGGCAACTGCCTTGTCGCCACTTATCGATAACAGCGATTGCTCTCGCCTGCGATTCTTTGCAGTGTCGTCAATGTCAGTTGCGAAATGCCTTCAGTGTGTCATAATTTAATTAAAATGACACGACAATTTGCCAGCTAATTGCTAAATTGCAAATGCGCACGCACACACACACACACATATGTATGTACCTACACACGCACGCACACTGACAGAGTGAGTAATTGTTAAAAATGATCAAAAATTGTTTGATAAAATAATTGGCGCATGCAACAAAAGAAGCTCGAGCTCGTCGAGCGTAGCAATCAATGCACACCCGCACACACACACACCTGCATACACGAACACACTCGCACACACACACTCACAGACACTGCGCGAATAATAAATTGCATTTTCATTCATAAATTGAATTTTCCGTGCAATTTGCATGTTTGCTCGCACTGTCGCCGGAAGTGACGTAATGAGCACGTGCAGGGCGAGAGGGGGAGGGGAGAGGTGTGGTGGGTTGGGAGGGGGGTTACTGCGCGCGCCTGCAGCAGTTTACACGCATCGCTGCGACTGCGGCGCGCGCGCGAATTGAGGTTTGTGTCCAAAGTCTTTCGTTCTGCGCGCTGCGCTGCTGCTGCTGCTGACCTCGTGCTGCATTCGCTGCTGAATTCTAATAGCAATAATTGCACGACGAGTGTGTGTGTGAGAGAGAGAGAGGGAGGTAAGGAGGGAAGGATGAAGAAAGAAACATAGAGAGGCAGATAGAGAGAGAGGGAGCGAGTGACGAAGTTCAAATGCAGCAACAGCAACAGCGACTGCTTGGAATGCCAGAGAAGTGCTGGAGGGAAAGAGAGGGAGAGACAGAGAGAGAGGGGGAGGTAGGTGAAGAGAGAGAGGGGGAGGTAGGTGAAGAGAGAGAGAAAAAAGGGGGGTGAGAGAGAGGGAGAGACGCGTTGACAAATTGCCATACAAGAATGAGACAAGATCGAAGCGAAGACACTTTTTGACACTTTGTTCCATTTGCATTGGCAACACACACACATCAGAGAGAGACAGAGAGGGAAAGAGGTAGATAGAGAGAGAAAGAGACGCCTGTCGCATAAAGAACTCACGCTGCACCATGGACGCATAACTGTTTGCACACGCTAATTATTCACCTGGCGAGGAATGCAAGCGAAAATGCAAATTCGCCGCAGGGGATTTACCTAACTAAGAGAGGGTGGGAAGGGGAGAGCAGAGGGAAAGCAGAGATAGAGAGCACAGAGAGAGCAGAAGGAGAGCAGAGATAGAGCAGAGAAAGAGGAGAGAGGGAAAACGCAGAGAGAGGGCAGAGGGAGGCCAGAGCAAGGCACTGCTTATCTAGTGGGATTCCCACCTCTTCCCCCTCTCACTTTCATTATCTAAGTGCTGCCATATCCCGCCTGCACTTACGTCAATTCCCCTTTACGTAAGGCACGCGCGTGCAACAACAATTTCAAAAGCAAAACAAATCAGTTTGTTTTGAAAGTTCAGCAACAATGCTGCCGCAACATGTTGCCCGCCACAAGTCACTCAAGTCAAGGCACAAACCACTCGCAGCAAACTCTCAACTCAAAGCAAAACAACACACTCAAGAGAGAGAGGAAGAGAGAGAGACAGAGCGCGTAAGAACGTGAGAGCGCTCGGCAGCGCAGTTGAGTGTGTGAGCGAGCTTTCGCAGCTGGCGTCGCTGCCTGCTCTCTGTCTCTCTCGCTGTCTGTCTCGCTCGCTCGCTTTGTTCGCGCTTTGTGTGAATTTCACAATTTGGCGCGAAGCAAGTCGCAAGCTCTGCCTGGCTTGGGTAAGGTAAGGGGCGCACGCCGGCAATGGGAGGCAGAGGCAGCGACGTCAGCCAAGGCAGCGACAACGGCGTCGCGTAGTACTCATAGCGCGTAGTATGCACACACACACACAGAGAGACAGACACACAGACAGAGACAGAGTGTGAGCTTTTTCTGCTGTAGAGTGTTGAGTGGGGCAGGTAGAGAGACGGCAACGACGGGGCGTGGCGCTGCAGTCGCTGTCGCAGTCACAGCCAGCAGCGCCGTCAGCATCCGTGTCCGCCTTCGCGTCAGTGTCAACGCGTCATTTGATGGCTGTGTGCGGCGTGGGCAGAGGGT
This sequence comes from Zaprionus capensis, assembly GCA_018903675.1. Lineage (NCBI taxonomy): Eukaryota > Metazoa > Arthropoda > Insecta > Diptera > Drosophilidae > Zaprionus > Zaprionus capensis. Next base: position 6,299,390 of record JAEIFN010001073.1, on the reverse strand, counting down.
CAGACGCGACGCCCTTTTATGCCTGCCGCCACGTCTGGCCGTGTGTCTAGTGCGATGACGTGAAAGCAAAAGTGACCGTTAGCTGTGTGTGTGTGTGCGGGTGTGTGTGTGTGTGTGTTTGTGTGTGTGTTTCCCTCTGCCACCCACTTCGCTACTTGCTTGAATTGCCCAAAAATGCAGACTGAGCTAATTGCAATTCCGCCGACCTACATCAAGCGGGGTGTGCCCAGCCCAAAGAGGGTTGCCAGTGGCGTAGAGGAGCTACTGCTGATAATGGGAGGGGGTGTGGGCAGCGCCAAGGGGGGCGGCTGCTTGTTTCATTATTAATTTGCCTGTTTGTCTGTGTATTGATTTTCATGTTCTTTTTTGTTGCCCGTCGTTGTCGCACCCATTTCGGGAATTACTTTTACAATGTGTAGCCGAGATACAAATCTTGCAGACACACACACACACTCGCAATCTCGCACACACATTCGCACACTGGCAGAAATTGCCGAAATTTATAATTTGACATTTATGCATTTTTTATGATTATTTATTACGTTAATTTTTGATTAAAACTGGCGTCGCACTGAACCATCGCTCCTCCCTCTCCCTACCACTCTCTCCTCTACCCACTCTCATCCCATCCCCCTCTGGTGACAACCCTGTCTAGCTATGTATATTTATATCTCAATTCATATACTTCAATTGCCCGACTCAAGTCGAAGTAAAAGTTGTAGTCGAAGTTTAAGTTGTATTTGCAGCTGAAATTGAAGTTGAAGTTAAAGTAAAACTTCAAGTTAAATATTTTATAAAACTGAATTTGCAGCTTACAATCCCGAGTATTGAAATTGAAAGTGTGTTTAGGATATGTTTGCGTTATGAAATCTGTACAAGTTAATATACATACAATCGAAATCTGTTTGAGAAACTTAATCTGTGACACTTCCGGAAGCTGATTGCGATTAGTGCTCATCATCATCAATTCGTGATGTTTGACGAGAGACCTTTATAGCACATGCAACTACGACTATCTCTAAACGAATCGGAATCTGAATGCGAACATATGTACAATACATACTACGTAGTATAGACATAAATGCTCGCATAGTATTCGAAATACTCGGCCAATAATAATGTTGCCAGGCAGGCAGAGCGGGCAGGCAGGCGACAAGCGCATAATCAGAGGCTCATAAATTACACACATGCTCGACGACGACGAGCTGCATACCTTAGTATATAGTTGATTCTATTCCACACACACACACGCACTATATATGATACACCCCACACACACGCAGACATCGCATGTGGGGGCTATATATATAGGACCTTGCTCGGCTGTCATTTCAGAATCAATGTACTTTTCTACTTATAGATCGCTGCTCAATTAACAGATCACTTATAGAAGACAGATATATAAGATATATACGATATATATGTATCGATATATCATAAGGGGAACGAGGGTTCTTAATGTGGGATGCTGTTTTAAATATGTACAATGTGATATCAATCATCTTATCTAACTATAATTATCATATCGATATATATTTATCATATCTATAAGTTAACAAGAGATTCCATCAATTCATATCTATCTATGATATATAATATATCAGTTGTATCTCCATATCAGATCCCACGAGACTCTTTAAACAATCTCGAATTGCGCATTAATATTTCATATTTGCATCTGGCAGCGGGGGAATATGCAAAAGATATGTCGCCAGGGTAGTTACATATGTATCTGCTGAAGGGGTACATAACGGGGGGTCCCATAAGGGTTCTGATGTGCTTTTCATGTTCCTCGTGAAACTGTTCAAAAAAGTTGACGGTCAGTCTTGCCAGGGGCAAGACAAAACAAAAAAAAGAATACTCTGAATTTTGAATGGAATCGCCGAAAAAAATGAGAAAGAACGAAAAAAAGACAAAGAAACGAAACAAAAACAACGTAAGATATATAAAATATACAGTTTTTCTAAATAAGGAGCCCGTCCGTCGCCCGTCGATCCATTTCGAATCGCTTTGCATTCGCATTGCTCAAGTTTTCCGTTTTTCTTTTGAAGTGATTTAATGCCCAGCCCCACATTAAATACCAAATGTGTTTTTTATGAACACGACAAAGTGAATCACACACAAATCTGTCGGACGAGTGTAGCCTATATAGCTATACCTACTATATACCTCTACCTATGTGGTATATTCGGGTCTGTTCCGGTTTCTGGCTGCCCGAGATCGCGCAGATTCGCAATGCTTCTGGGAATTCTTTATTCACCAAACTTTCCTATGCGACATAATGCCAAGCAAAAGGTATTCGAAAATGATCTAAAACAAGTTCCAAGTTAGTCTCGATGCAACTGAAAGTAAAAGTGGCCTCAGAGCGCCTGCTGAGTGCGCGACTAGCAGATACCCTACACCAACCCTACTCAACCTACTCTGTATTTATGCAGATACACTCTCGTTCTCGTTCTGATCTTTTCTTGATCTTTCGATGTCTGCTCCAAAATTTATTCGAATTTTACACTCGCATTCGATTACCAAATCGAACTCGATGACGATGACGATGTTGATGTTGATGCCGATTCTGATTCGATGCCCTTCGATACGATTCTCGTTTCGTATTTGTTTACTTGTGTTGTCAAACGACAAGCATTTCTTGTTTTCTGTTTCTGTTTTCTTTTTTTCTCTTTCTCTTTCTGTTTTCCGATTTTGTTTTGTTTATTTTCGTGTTGTTGTGATTTTCTACTGCTTCTTAGTTCTTTTCCGTCTTTGTGTGTTTTTTATTTTCACTTTTTACGTAATTTCATTTACTTCGCAGTTGCAGCTGTTGCCATCTTGCACTTTGCCCTAGCTCCCCCTCTGCCCCTGCCATGCTCGACCATTCGTTCAGTATCTCACTCCATCGCCCTCGCTCTACCGCCCTCCCGCCTTCCTGCTCTCCTGCTCCCTTCCCCCCCTCGCTTTCTCTAGTTGCCGCTTGTGTGCATTTTGCAAATTGAGTTGACGCCAGCATTTGCATTTGCAGGGCGGGAACTTGGACAGAGACGCGTCGTCCAAGTTCCCGCCCTGCAAATGTCAACACATGCCGCACGTTATACTATCCGTAGTTATACCCCTTAAACGAACTGCATCCGTTGGGTATATTGGCACATACGAAAATTGGAGACTTTGATTATCTTAATTTGATTTCAGCTGGCATTTCTTTGTAGTGTAATCGATAAATATGTATCGATAACATATCGATAAATGGCTATCGATTGTTGTCGATAAGTTAGAGCCTACAAAACATGCATTTTCACATATTAATCGACAATTGGAAACACACTGCCAGCTATCGATGTGCAGTTATCGATAGTAAAACATTTTCACATTGTCGTTTTGGTTATCGATAGGTCTAAATAACATTATCGATATACAGTTTTCGATATACGATTTATTTACTTCCCCTCTACACGTATTAATTCTTTGCAAACGTACCTAGTTTACGTCAATCTCTGCGTACAGGGTATCTTAGCGCCAGTCATCGCCCTGCTAAGTGCCACGTAGTATTTCATTCGAGGCATTCTCGTTTCTGGTTCCTTGCTTCGCTTCGCTCTGCCGTTGCTTTTGCTGCTTTATCAGCGCTAAATGTGGGAAACTAAATGTGGGCGCACTGCGACGATGCATGTGGGGTGGGGAGGCGTGGCAGACGCTGTCGCTGTTGCCGTGGAGACGCGCGTGAAATTTCATGCGATGACATTTTGCGCCATTTGCACATCTAAACACAAATGCGATGCCGAGAGAAAATAACAAACAGAACAGAGAGTCACACACACACACACACACGGGGGAAATCAGACGGATACGAGAGACAACGTTGCCACCTGGGCTCAAAATAGAACATTCTTCTGCCATTCTGCTTTGCTGATAAGTGCAAGCGCAAAAGCACTCGCTGCCCACCTTCCGTTCTGCTCCCCATCACCGTCTCTCTTTCTCTTTCGCACACCTAGTACTTCCTCCCTCTCTCTCGCTCTATCTCTCTCTTCTCCTTCTCTCATCCCATTGCCATCTCTGTGCATTATCAATTGGGGCGCATGAATGGCGCTTCTGGCGCTTTTAATTATCACTGCACGTGGCCCCGCATTGTTGGCAGGCGCATTCATTGATGGCCAAGCGAGCGAGTCACTAATCGTTACCTGCTACTGATCACCTGTTACTTGTTTAGGCTTACTGATAACTGTGCGATTGGTTGATCGTTTGATCAGACACAGCTTCGAGCAGCGACTCGTTACTGGTTACAAGTACCTGCTAGAGATCACTCGTTCCGAGTAACTGCTAACAGGTGATCCGTTGCAGCAGCCTTGTTACCTGTTACTGATCACTATTTACATGTTAATTACAACTGTTTACACGTAATCAGTTGTAATGAGATGCTGTTCTAGACTTGGTATGAGTTCCATTAGCTGATCGTTACCTGTAACGAGTTACCTGCTACTTATCATATACAACTTGTGCATTACGAAAGAATGGAACTCATTTTCATAGTGTATCAAGTTGATATATATAGAGATCGCACAACTACACCAGATTCGCCCGATCTAGATACCTTCTCAGGTACAGCACAGTCTGGCGAGCTTAGCTTGACTTCGGTTCGCAATTCGAAGTCGCGTTTTACGAGCTCCGGTTATCGCTGGGGCATTACTTTATAGTATGTCTGAGCGCCCGCTATATTTATGACTATATATATGTGCATACTATATCATTATGGGCACTGGATGGGAGGCCACATGTTTGTACCTGCGTGTATGCTATAAGGTATGCTAATGGGCCGGCTATAGCGGAACCACGCCCGCAGCTGCAGTTGCAGGCGCAGTGCACTGCAATAGGCAACAAAGGCGACGGCGACGACGACGACGATAGGCGATATTCACGCATTATTCATATGCAAATGTCTGACATATTGACCGGATTTTCGTTCAACTTGTTTGATAAGGTTTATCGGCGACGCTTAGCGACATTATGCAACACTCTGGGTAATTATGTAAGGGTTGCATGCACCGCAAGTCGTCAACAGCTTTCATCATCAACTGCGATACAAATTCGCTTGAATATTCACTATCCATAAGTATCGATTACTGTTATCGTTGAGCTATCAACTGTACTACTCGATAAGTGATCTATAACTTGATCAGGGAATCTAGAGCGATTCTAGCGTAATATCAATGCGACTTGGGAATCCCCTTCCTTGTTCTCTTCTCTCCTTGCCAATTGTTGCTACTCGAAACAGCAAAGCAAATTTGCAATTTGCAAACAGCCTTTGACTAATAATAGCCAGCATTTTGACGTTGTTGTAACTGGCATATCTCTAGGCTAGGCTGAAACAACGGCAACGGCAACGGCAACGGCAACAGAAACAGAGAAACAGATGCCAAAGTCAAGTTCATATTTCAATTTCAAGGTTTTGAGCAAACATTTGCTAATAAGTAAACACACACAGCGAAATATCAGCGAAGAGTGTGAAAAAAATTAAAATGAAAAGGCAAAAAGAAAACAGATGACAGACGAACAGACGAACAGACTGACAGAGAGACAGAAGCACAACACACGACGACAGCAACGAAAGTATGTATCGACAACAGCAAAAACAGCAACAGCAAAAACAACAACTGAGTAATGTTTTTATTGCTTCGTTACCCTGCAGGCGATGAGACTTACATCAGCCTATGATCGCATCGATCTTCAGATCTAGAAGAGATAAAACTTACTAAACCAGATTAAATTCAAATTCAATTAAATTAAATTAACTTAAGCTCAAACAAATTAAATTAATTTTAAATTTAATTACCTTCATTTTGTAAACTTAAACTTAATGCTTAAATATTTTAAATTGAGTCGACTTTAAATAAAATTAAATTAAATTAAATTAAGTTTGATACATTCGCAGGCAGGTTATTTTAGAATACAATGATATCAATCTATCATATTCTATAATATTAACTAACAATCATTCCCTAACTTGCCATCTATAGAGTAATTGATAGTCACTTTTAAGCTACAGTTGCCCCGAGTGCATACCCAGACCTACCCTACAGGGTATCTGTGTGTCGTTCTGTCACCCGCCCCGACGACGCGTTGCCAATCGTTGCAAACAGTTTGTGCTGTGCTGTGTGTGCTTTGCTTTCGTCTTTTATGTGCTCGCAATTTGAAGTAAGCCTTTTCAGATTTATGAATAGGCAATAATTTACTACTCGACTCCACGTCCGACTCCGAGTCAGTGCGACGATACGATGATATATGCGCTCCACACTACAGAGCCCTCTTTGTAAATACCAAGATTTTAGCATATGTTCGCGGAAGTTCGCGGAAATTTAGAAATTGCCTGGCGCCAATTCTTAACTATTCGTGATAATCGCAGCGCCGTTTTTTCTATTTAAACAAACCAAACGATTCACACACCGTCGGAGTTTATAATAATAAAAAGCCAATACCTGTACTACCTGTACGAGTGCGGAAGGGGGGCGATGCCGGGGGGTTCTACGACTTGCGATATGCGCGTCGTTCTGGGAATTGTAATATAGGTTCAAGTGCCCTGAGAAGGGACTGTCCCCTCGTGCCGGGCGAGCAAGATAGTTAGATATTTGGATAGAGAGGAAGATAGAGAGTAACCAGATATGGAATATGACATATACTGGGCCATTAATAGACGATTCGATTTACTCGTGCACCATATCTCTAATGTACAAATGTACATACAGTAGCTCTGGCTCATCGAATTCCCCCGAATCGCTGAGTCATTGTTGCTATTTCCATTTCTATTTCTAGTTTTCTGTTTGTGTAACTTGCATTCGCTGAATGAATGAATAATTCGATGAATGCATGTGTGTGCATTTGTTATTTGTCTAGCTGCCGTTTTACAACACTTATCAATGAGACTCAGCCCGAAGGGGGTCTCAGAGCGGGAGAATGTTCAAGTCGCACGTGCGCTGCGTCTCTTGAACTTTGATTCGCCTTTTGAATCGCCATGAATAGTCAAAGAGTACCACTTTTCGTATCCGCTGTATCAGAGTGAATAGCTAGTTTCGTTCAATCCGATAACTAAGCCCAACTAACTGCGTTCTCCAACTGCCTGCGAAGTAGGAGAACAGAAAACTCAACTCGGAGTAGAGTAGAAAAGAATCCAAAAAAATACAACAAATATACTAAGAAAATAAACGTAGAAAAAAAATACTAAAAATAATCTTTACAATTTTGTACGCCTGATAAGAGGGCAACCTTCCATATAGTAAGTTTACTTAGTTCTATTTATATTTCCCCCACTCTCGGCCCGAGTTCAGTTCCTCAACAAAGTGAACATGGAGGACAACTAGAAGTGCACTCAATCAAATGATCTACTACTACTACTACTACTGCCAGCCTGATGGGGGGCATATAAATCAATGGAGTTGTCAAAGGACTTACAAGATATACCCTATGTATAAAGCATGACTGATAAATGTCTCTAGAAGTAAGCCAAAGTAAAGCTGCACTCTTAAGATCTTTACCAAAGTTCTCCAAAGAAGTTCTCTTCAAACCAAAGAAAGTATCTGTGTTGATTTGTGAGGCCTTAACTGACGGAACAATGCGACACCTAGTGACAGGTCAGGCAACGCCAGCTGGCGACATTGTCTAATCGTCGGGGAGTTATCAATGGAATGCGATTACCTTAGGGGCTTATCAGTGACTCTGTCGACGCTTGCATCATGTTCTAATGTACAAGATCGCTCCCGAATCGCTGGCATTATATATATACATAATATATATATATGTATATACATAAACTAAACTATATAGTACAGATACACACACACATACTCGTATGTATCTTATGTATTCAGCTATCAGCTCAGGGTTGGGTCACGTCGGAGGGTGAACTCAACCTGTCGAAACGATCGATTACAGACAACAACAACAGCAACAACAACAAACAACTCTAGATACAACAACAAGATGAGGCAGAATCTTGGCAAGCGCAATTAACTTTAATTAGGTTAAGTTTGGCTTTATTTTCTATTTTGTTTAATGACAACGACTAAGCAGCCAACATGGATCGATTTCAATTTGCTTATTTTCTGGTTAGTCGGACTTCTTTTTTTTTTTTTTTTTGCGAATTGCTCTTATCAAAATTAGGTCAACGCGTTGTTGGCTCTTTTCGTTGATTAGTTTGGAATCGTCCGGCGTTTTTTTTTTCGACGCTTCTACCATTTCAAGTACCTGCCCGCCCGCCAGTCCGCCTGACTGATTGATAAGCGCACGCAAGCGTTATCAGCAGAAGCAAACTTTGTTAAAACAAATAAGTTTTATAAATACACTTCTTTCTCTTTGACAAGCCAAGAATATAGTTCTGTCCCAATGTTGCCTAGCAAGTCAAAAGATGTGAATTTAAATCACATTTTCTAGGGTATATCGAGATATATCATGTAGACCTTGGACATATATACAGTTTGATTCATTCCTTGGCTAAACACCAAATTTCATGGCAATGGAAGCAAAGGTTCGCAAGTTATGAAAGTATTCGCAGGGCAACTGCTAGTCAAGCACTCTCCACACTTTCATAGATTGCCTGCCCACTTGAGTTTCTACTACTACTACTACTACTACTACTTCTACTACTGCTTCTATTATATTAATACTCTTCGTTGATAATTGCGAATGTTTCAGTTGCGCGTTTCAAGGTGCTGATAAAATATTTTTGCAATGCGCCGCACACTCGACTCAACTGGAATCGACTCGAGTTCTACGCTGCGTCGCACAGATTTATAATCATCGATTTGGCAATCGTTGGGTTTAATCTTTGTGGCTCTTTTACTTTATGGGTTTTACTTTGTGGCAATAAAACGCATTTCCCGCATATAAATTTGTTGATTGGAATTTCTAAATTGCCCTCTGTGTTATTTCCCCTTTTTGCTCGAGCTTAAGAAGTAACAGTTACGATCTGGAACTACTCGTATGTGAATTACAGACGTCAACTATGCCTAAGCTGTGCTCACACACGTTTTAACTATATCTGTATTTTGTTTATGTCTGTCATGACATGTTTATCTAGTCCCAATTGAAGTTTGACTTTCGCCAACACAACTGGAAGCAAAGACAATCCAACAGATCTCTGTAGATCTGCAGAACAAAGACCAGTGTGTGCGTGTGTGTGTGTGTGACGTGCGGAAGTTGAAGTGAGAATAAATAACTAGAAATAAACTTATGCCTAGAAGAAAAAAAACCTATGCAAACTCAGCGCTGCCTCCATCGATAATCATAAAAGTTTTGGCATTGCTAAACGACAAGCAAATCACTCGAATTAGACGAGAAGTAATATAAATTAGTCATGCATGGCAAAGATATAGCCGTTTATTTCGCACATAAAACTTCAATTGATAACTATTTTGGGCTGCCTGCCATCTTGGCAAACTTTTGTATATGTTGCTAGTAGTTTATCGGGCGAGAGTTAACTGATTTGCCGGTGGGCTTGAACGATAGCCTGTTGCCAGGTCTGTGCGTGACTATTTTTAGTTGTTATCAGCTGTCGTCACACACGCATTCCGCACACACGCAGACACACGCACACACACACACACAGCGAGCACACTTGAAATTATTTAATAGCTGCGTGAGCGATACGCGCAAAACTATTAAAAAGTCAAAGAAAAAAAAAAAAGCTGCTAAGAAGAAGCTTAGACAAGTCAGGTAGGACAGGTAGTACTTATGCTCCACTTGCATGTGTGTGTGTGCGAGTGTGTGTGTGTGCCACTTGAGAGGCTAACTACTGGCAAAAGTGCAGCATCATTGCCATGAAATTCAACTAATTTGCCTCACACAAGGCGTTTTATCTGCCACTGTGCGTGAGTGTGCGTGTGTGTGTGTGTGTGTGTGTGTGTGTGTGTGTGTGTAATGAGCTCTGCTCTAATCGCTTCAAATGCTGTCAAATTATCAGCGCTTTTTTCTTGATTTTTCCACATTAATTACACGTGCCAAGCTAGGCAGCTCTGGCTGCGTATACGCAATGCGCATTACTCATACGCCCCGTTGCCAGCCAAACGCACTTCACGCGTTACGCAAATCCCACACATGACTCTCTCTCCTCCCTCTCCTTCTCCTTCTCCCTCTTTCACTCACTCTTTCTCTATCTGTGAAGAAATTCTAAACTAATCTAGACATGATAATTTTTCATAGAAATTAACTATGACAACCCACGTTGAGGTGAGGTGGCAGGGGGAGGAATGGAAGCGTAGGAATGGAGCCACTACCGCTGCTTGCGTAAATATTTGAAGTGGTCGAGCCGATGCTAGTAGTAGCTAGCTAAGCTATCTGATTAGGAAATGCGTTGGCCCCAAAAGCAAAGATCATAAATCTGGCAAACTGCAGTAAGGTTCTTTATTCAGAGCGCAGGAGAGGGAGGGGAGTTGCATGCGAGGGCGGCTTGGTGAGTTGCCCGATCGGGGACAACGAGCGTGGCATGCTTCAAGTTTTTTATAATGCCTATTGAAAACTGATACGCGATATGCGATGCGAGGCGATAAGTGTTAAGTGGGGAGTGATAAGCTCGTTGGCGCCAACTATTAGACAATTAGACGAGACCGCTGTGTGACGTGGCCGCACAGCTCAAGAGCTGAGAGTCGCCAGTGGCAGCAGCAGAAGCAGATGCCCCGCAAAGTGGCACATGCAACACGTTGGCGGCATCACGCAACTTTCGGGGCGGGGGTTCAAGGTCAGCTATGGCGATCAATTGATTTGTTGTGCGTGTGCAAAGTCAAAATAAAATAGTTTTTCACCAGATACTTTTTCAATCACTGCCCCCGTACCCAACCCCTTCCCCCTTGCCATTAATTGTGCTTTAAAAGCGCAGAAAATGTTTCTCGTAATCGATTTGTGTAGCGACACATTCGTATTGGAAACATGTGGCCCAGTCCCGTCCGTGGTCCGATGTGTCAGTCTGTAATTCATTGAAATGGTTACGCAGGCATACCCTGTAAACGGGGCAAACTGAACAAGTGCCACAAGTAAATGTTCTGCAACTGTTTGCAGGGTATCTGCACAACATCTTCCACATTCATGTTGGGCCTAATGGCAGCATCGCTTTTTTCTAGTGATTTTTTTTGTGTAATTGAAACTGAATTTCACTAAAGCGAGTCGCGATTACGATTCTGCTGCCGATGGCGTCTAATGTTGCCCATTGTACCAGACCAAGCTGTGGCCAGATAAGCCCGAACCCAGACCCTGAGCCAGAGCCACAGCCAGAGCCAGAGCAGCAGCGACGCAGCAAAGAGCCTTTCAACATTGCCACAACCGCCGCCGGTCACAAGTTGGATTCGCTTTCAGTTAAATTTATGGCACTCAGTGTATGCATATATATATAGTAATATATCCAAGCTAAGGCACGATATATATATAATAATATATACAAATAACGGCACAGCAAATCTACATCTTTTATCGGTTTAGTTGACTTCAGATGCGGGTTCAGTTTCGAAACTAATTAACGAATTTAGAACAAATTCCAGATTGCTTTAAATTGATTTTGTATATTATAATTATTATTATTTGGTATATATGGTATATGTTATTATAATGCATATAAGGTATGGGCATACTATATAGAACTATTATATATTTTATATTATATATTTACTATTACTAATATATATTTGCTAAGGTCTCTCTTGACTCTCTCTGACTTCTTCCTCAGTTGCTCTCTCTATGCATTTCTCTCTCTTTGCTGTCTTATCAGTGCATTGTCAAGCCTTACAGACCTCGAAACCCCTGTAAATATACATGGTATATATAGTTTAGATTCCATATGTAACTACGCGTCGATAGGCCTCTTGTTGTTAGGCAACAAATTGCAACAAATTGCCGCCAAGCGATTACGATTCCGATTACAATTCCGATGTGTTGTTGTTGTTCTTGTTATCGTAGCTGCTGTTGTTGTTGTTGCTGTCGCAGCCTCCCTAATTAATGTAGCAATGTCAATACACACAGCCAACACTCGTATATGTTTGCAATATGTGTGTGGGTGTGTGTGTGTGTGTGTTGTATTTGAACAGATGACTACAAATTGCACATACGCCCCGTTGACGCGCGCCAAAACAAAGCAGAGAGCAAGGGGGAACAGCTGAAGCTGATAGTGTTGCTGGGTGGTGATAATGTTTTGTCATTAGGCGATCTATGCCTACGTGTGCGTGTGTGTGTGTGTTAAGTAGGTGATGTATCGCTTACACTGAGCCAGTTGAACACTTCGCCAGATGCCGCCTGCTGCTGAGGCTGGCAGCAGCCCACGCAGTTTTCACGCACATTTCAAGCAGATCGATTTCTGCTCTGTCTGCCTGACTGACGCACAATGTCGCCCCTAGCGACGTGAAGGTGGCTGCGGCTGGGCGGCTTGTGGGTGACGAGCGACTTAAGCGAGCGACAAGTGGCCACCGTCAGTCCTAGACGTCGCAGAGCAGCGAAAGGGGAAAAGGGGAAAGGGGGTGCCGCGCGTGACCCACTTTTGAAGGCACAATCGGCAAACGCAGCGCGCTGCCAAGAGGAACCATAAATAAGATTACCGATTAGCGCGGGGCAGATCATAAAACACACACACACACACACACAGTCGTGCTATGTGTGTCAGTGTGTGAGTGTCGCCAAGTGAATACCTATGAATAATACGAATACTATGAATACTTTTATGTTTCGCATTTCGCCAGTAGAAGAGAACTGCCACAATACCAATGGGAGTCTCTCTCTCTTCCTGCCTGTCCAACTCTCGCCTTCCTGTCCCCCTTCCCCAAGAGGCGTGAGGCATGTAAAGCAATGGGCAGGAGAGGCATCTTGTGTATTGGGGTTGGTGGTTTATAGCTGAAGCATAAACATGCTGCGACTCTTTTACAGTTAGTATTACATGCAAATGATAAACAAAGCCATAAACAGCAACAAAACAAAACAAAACATAATAATAAAAACAATATTAAAGCATTGACAATTCCAAACGATAGTCTTCCGATAGTTTTGCTGGCAATCAATTTAAAAGCCTAGAAAGGCTGTTCTCCTAGAGTGACGGAATAAATGAATTGAGCATAAATATTCATTTGTTTATGAGTTTTTATCTATTGCGTAAAATAAACAGTAATATTGTTTAACGATAGTTTTGCAGCTTAGTAATACTATCGCATGTATGTTTCTCGCACTATCTTACATATGTACTATGCACTATTTGGTTGAAAGGAGGAGTGTGGAAACGCTAAGACACCTCAAATAATCGTACAAATTTCTGTTAACAAACTATCGATGGCTTGCCAGAAAACTATCGCAAATAATCAAGACCATACTATCGTTACTATCTCATTACAACTCTCTCGCTGTTGCATAAACTCCCCAACTATCGCAACTGTGCTAGAACTATTGCCCCTAAGCAACCTTGCAATCAATCGACCCTGAAACTACCGATAGTTCTATATACATACCATATACTCGTTCATACTGCCAGCTCGACTCTCGATTTGCGATTGCAAATGCAAATTGCCTTCGGCTCGTGGCTGGCGTTAAATCTCAATTCGACACGCTTCAGCAATGTAGTCGATTTTCCCATATGTTTAGCGACCACTTGAACGATTGACTGATTGATCGATTGATCGATTGATTCACTGACAGACCGACTGACTGATTGACTGAAGTGCGACGCGACGTGTCGATAGTATTTAATTTGCGTAATTCAATTGATGCATGCAACCTGACACCGCCAGACCCGAAATCAACCCACACCGCCCACTCCCTTGGCGCGATTTTCTGTTTTACAACGATCGTATAGTATTGTTACATATATAGTAAATGCACTATATAGTCAGGGGTATTCGTTGTGTATTTGTTGTGCATTTTACTCATTAAATGCAAAGCAGCAAAGCGTCAAGTTGTTATTGCTGTTGCTGTTGTTGCACCCGAGTGGTAAAAGGTCTCGCACGTGTAATTGATTCAATGACAAGCGTAGCACACACACACACACACTCGCACACACACACAGACATACTGGCACACACAGTGCTGGGAAAATGCGGAAGTAAAGCACATTCTGTTACAATGTTGCCCCGAAACTGCGTAAAAGATTGAAAATTCTTATTTAATTATACACAGTAAATAAAAACACACATGCACATCTGTAGTAGAGCAGTTGGGTGGAGGAGGAGAGGGACGTGGCATTTGATGGTTGTGTGGGGGAAGGGGGTGGCATGTTTACGGTGCACGATCAGGCGCCTGTGTATTTGGTGCAGTAATCAAAATAAAACCAAAACAAAACAGAAGAGAAAACAAATGCAATGCCACGACTAGCAAATACCCTGTACTCATTAGCTGCACTCATTTCACGCATTTCAAATGTGTAGTATGTGTCTCTTTTAGTCTCGCATACCCTGCATTACGGCACACTTAACAGGGTATTCATGCATGCAATTACAGCACGTAGCCAAAATAAACACATTTCATTGTAACATAGAATACCAGAAAGAATACTGCACATATCATCATATTCCAGTCGACTAATTATGGCACTGAGCTTTCAAAAGCTTAACCAAATAAGCGTGTCAGTTCTGAGCTTACCACATTCCGTGAAATCTTCTCTAAAGATATCTTGTGCCATATGAAAATGTTCGATTACGATTCATTATCAAATAAATTAATATAGATGATTTCTGATATACTCGTAAAACAGTTCTTAAAGGTCACAGTAAGGGAAAGTGATTGAGCTTTCAAAGTTAATTTAAATAAACTTTAATAGGAGCCATTATACAATGAATTAATATAGATGATTTCTGATAGAAAACAGTTCTTAAAGGTCTCTTGAGTAAGGGAAAGTGATTAGCAGCAGCTTTCAGTGAGCTTTCAAAGTTAATTTTAATGAATTTTAATACGTTTTAATATAAAAAGAATTAATATAGATGATTTCTGATAGAAAACAGTTCTTAAAAGTTACAAATGATTAGGAGCAGGAGCTTTCAAGGAGCTTCCAAGCGCTGAACAATGCTGTGAAAAGCTGCAGAAGGAATATCTTCAATTAAAGCTCACTTAGAACAGAGACAACAACTCGAGGGAACTTTCAAACTTGTTACTGCAGCAAGGGAATTGCATGGCCACCCTCTGCCAGCAGATTAATAATACAATTCTCAAGTACTTTAAGTGGCCTGCACAGGGTCAAGTCCATTGAACCATGTGCGTCCTATTGAAGTTTCTCATTTGTGGCGTCTTTGTTTCGCTTTCAGTTTCCTCTCTTTGTTTTCTGCACAGGCAGGGGGGTGGGCGAGGGGGAGTGGGAGTGGGATGGGGTAAGTGGCATTTGCAGATTTCGCAGGCGGCATTAAGATATGTCATATGTATGCACAAGAAGCAGTATCTGTATCTGTAGCTGTGCCTGTGAGAGAGTCCACAGATATCGCATATATCATTTTCGGGCATGACAGGCATTTAAGTAACTCTCGCTTTTGGCAATGCCAACGACTTTTTGATTATGTGGAAGCTTTTGCGTTATTTTCAAAAAACTCTTTTTTTATATATTTTTTGTATTTTGTTTTTATTTTGTTTTTATTTTGGTCCGTTTTGGGTTAAAGCTTCCATGCTTGGTCGCTTGGTCGCATTGTCGGCGTCGTCATCATCATTTTTTATGTGGCAACTGTCATTAGCTTCCTTTTGCGCTGTTATTTATCTTAAAGTTGCCTTTGAGCAGGCTGGGGGAGGGGAAGAGAGCAGAGTATTCGCATAATTGCGAATTATCAGCGTTTTACATTGACATTCTACGCATTTTTAATGACTTCTCCTTTCGGCGAACCAAATAGTCTCTCTCTCTCTCTTTCTGTGCTTCCTCTTCCTCTTCGTGTTCGTTTTTCATTCTGCATATCCTGCCACAAAAAGAAAGGAATTTCAACTGTCTGCTGCATGCCGTGACGACTGTAGTATTAGTAGGAGAAGAGAGAGAGAAGAGAGGGCGAGGGAGGAAGGGAAGGGAGCAAGAGAAATCAAGAAAGAGGGGTGTGAAGAGAGCAAGATGAGGCAGACGCTTAAATAACATCATTGACATTTGACAGACAGACGACGCGTCGACTCGTCTTGAGTTGCACCAACTCCCCCGCACCCACCTCCACCTCCACTCCCTTCTCCTCCTCCTCCTGCTCCACACACTTCCTACCCAGCCTTAATTTAATGCAGCGTCAAATTTTGCTTACCCAACTCAAATCGAATCTCGCCTTCGCCCCCGCCTCCGCTGCATGCCTCATCTTCCTGTGGCCAGTTCTTTGTTCCGCAACCAAAGATGGATGCGACGCAATTTATGACATCGCTTGAAGCCCGAAGGGGGTCAGGATGTGCGTTAACATTCAAATGGCAACACTTGTCACTCGCCTCGACCCAAACTTTGACAAATGAACTCGGCAAATGAACTTAGCATAGGAAAGAGCAATCACATTGAACTGGAACCAGTTCCCTTTTCTGCAACATGAGTTGACGTAATTGACTGCAGGAACTTTGTGACTTTGATTCCAGAAAAAGACTGAAATGCAGCTTTAAAAAAACTGAATCCAAATTGGAAAGGTTTTTTTATTTGTGTTATTTGAAGAGGGGATCTGCACTTATGAATTCGAAGATGAATACCTGAACTAGTTGTCGCTTTCATTTCGAGAAGTTGCGTTTCTAGTGTTGCACATCTCATACGAACATACTGTAAATTAAGGAAACTGAATTTAAAACTGAAATTCCAAATAATTGCAACTGTATTTGTGAATTTTCAATCTAAACCAACTTGAAAGTAGTTCATTAACGGAACATTGAAAGTTGTTTCAAGTATTTAACTGAAATCAATAAAAATGTAATGGGAACCCTACTTGGAACTAGTTGTTTGGGGAAACAACTAAAGCTTTTTGCATTTCCACTAAAATCGCTAGCAATCTCAACGGAACTACTTGGAACTAGTTCATTATCAGAATATCACAAGTTGTTTCATTATTTAACTGAAATGTAGAAAAACCTAAAGCAAACCCTTCTTGGAACTAGTTCAAAAGCAGTACAAAGCAGTACCTTCGGTTTTTCCCCAGTTTCAGCTCAAACCCAGATCGGTAATAAAACTAAGCCAGATTAATATTCTACGAACAGCTATGCAAATATTTGCAATAAAAAGTCGGCAGTTAATGCCAGGAAATCTCAGTTCAAGTGAACAATAAATGTATTATGTATATGGTATATATATATTTTATTCATATGTTTGTTGATTTACAGTCTTTGATTTACGGGTACTCGAGTCAATTGCGAGCAATTCTTCGACTTGTTCCCGCCGCCAATCAAACGGACATACTCGTACATATATATTTCGTTTTCTATATATTGTCGTAGCGAATCGTGTGATATAATCTAATATAGTACTATAATACTCCAAGTATTAGGTAGGTATGCGATTTGATTAGCTTGTCGGTCTGCCTGCCTGATAAGGATGTGACATAACAGTCGCTGCAATTAAAGGGGCATTATTTTGCATTTATACAACATATGTGTATACTGTAGTATACCCTATAAACATGTGGTATATTAATAGATTCTTCTGCGATTTCGCGCATTCCGCAACAAATCAGACCGAAAGCTGAATGGAAGCGCGTGATCCCGAACTGACGAACCCGCATAAAAATCATAACAATATTAATAATAATAATAACAATAACAAGCACAGTCCCGAATGGCCATACAAGTGCTCCGATTCCGGGAACACTTCTGGACCGACGACAACAACGACGACGAAGTGGCGGAAGTTGAGAGTGCGAGAGTTTCTGCGAAGCGGCGGCTGCGTCATTGATTTCGTTCTGGTTTCAAGACCTCCCCCCACTCTCTCTCTCACACTCACACTGTCTCTCTCTCTCTCTCTTTTTCTCTCTATCTTGCTCTCCTGTTCCCACCCGGCTCCTTCACATGTCCAGATACAAATCAAAGACATAGATCCCGAACTTGTCGCGGCCGCTTGACGCTTGCGGCTCATAAATCACCCCAAGCTGCGATCATGTATCGCAATGTTGCTACATGGCCCCCTTTACCCACTAGCCTCAACTCCGCTGCCCCTGTGCCTGCCTCATTCCCTGCCTATGCCCTGAAGCGGACAGTTTCTCTTTCGTTTTGCCAGTTGTCAAAAATTCGCACATTTTTTATATGGCAACAAGGTACGCACCTGAAATCGCCTAAGGCCTCCCTTGCCCCTGGCCCTGTCCCGCCCCTTGAGCTGAGGCTCTGTCATGTAGCCGGCAATTAAAATTGGTTCCCTTCCTCAGCGTTGTCTTCCTGCCTCCACCACCCTCCGCCCTTATCGACCACAATTCCAATTGGCCAACGCAACTGTTAAATAATTTATGAAGTGCGTAGGGTATCTGGTGTGCATGTCAAGCAGTTCCTCTCCGGATAATGGATGTATTGGAGGTTCCCAAAATCAAAAAAAAAAGAAAAAACAGCAAACTTACACAGGTTATAAAGAAGTGTGCACGACTAGCTGATACCCTGTGTAGGGTACTTCAATAAACAGTATAAAGAGTTGTGATCTGACAGAAGTTAGCTTGATATGGCAGTATAATAGTTATAGACATACTAATAGAGGAGGTATAACAGTTTAAAACACTTTCAGCACCCTAGCTACATTTGCCAATAGCTAGCTTTTTAATAGCTAGTTCTCTTTTAGCCATTTTTGCACTAGGTAAACAAAACTCTTGACCGTTGTCATTGCTCAATTACTTCTTGCATATTTACAGGGTATTTGCGCATACTTTTGTGGCCAGCCAACGCTCACGCACTTTTTGCGCAGGGGGAGGGACAGGTGGCAAGGGGGGGAGGGCGTAGCAGTGCGTTGAAGCCGGAAAATATTTGTCCACGCAGCTTTTGGCTCATTAAACTTTTTGGGCACATTCTGCGCGCTGCATGCAAATGCGGCTGATTAAGTTTTTTGGCAATTTGGGATGCCGAGAAGGCTTGAAGAAGGTGGAAGGGGAGTAGGGGGAAGGGTGGTGGCTAGGGGTGACAGGGTGTTGTACTTATATCATTGTGGGCCTTGGCAAGCAGCTGCGCTTTCTGCCTCAATGGCAGGCCATAAATCAAGAGGTTAAAGCCAAAGTCAAGAGGGCCCACAACACACACGCGCCATGGCGTGTGTTGATCAACACACACACACACACACACATAGAGTGCAAGTGATCGCTCAAGCACAACAACAAGTGTTAAGTCTGCACTGGGAGAGGGCAACCCTAGAACCCCCAAACGCAAACCAAAACCGAATCTGCCCTAGCCGCGGCGAACTGAACCCGAAGCCAAAGCCGAAGCTGAAGCCACAGCCAACTGCAACTTGCAACTTGCCACAGCGCAGCGCGGCACTTTTTACGCTTGCAGAGTTCGCGACGCGACGCGACTGCAAATTGTCTAGGGGCGCAGTCGAGCAACAACTTTTGTCACGCTATATAGGGCCGCAGATAAGCGCACAGGAGCGCATCCAGTCGGACAAAGTGCCCTGCTGGGGCGTACAGTGGGCTAAACGCGTTTTAGTTCAAGTGAGGAAGCATTATCGTATTAGTAATTTGCCATAAAAGCAGTAAGGCCTGTTTGGCCCGTGCTGCGCTCCTGCACTGCAGCGAGCGACTCTTTTACTGGCGAAGACGACGACGCTGACGACGACGACGGCGACGCTGACGATGACGGGCACTGCGAGTGGACATGCACCACAATGCTCAGCGGCATGTCTCAGTGTCTTTATCATATAAACGGTGCGATTTAAATTAATAATTAAGCTCGGCGCGGCTCGGCTCTGGCTAGGTCTCGCTGTCTTCGTCGTGCACTTCAGGTACGGGTACACGGGTACGGGTCCCGGTCTGGTCGGGTTGCTGCTGTCTTTGAGGGGCAACTAGTGCCCTGCCAGCCAGCTGGTCGTCTCCGTCGGCTGCAGGTGGATGCGGAGCGGATTAAGCTGGCCTCATCAGATCCGCAATAAATCATCGGAGGAGACATTGGCTCGCTCGCCCGAGTGCAACCAAATGCGAAGACTTCAACCAGCAACTCCCCTCTTCCACATTCTCCCTCCCCCCCCCTTCGTATTCCCTTGCCACTGAAAAAGGAAATGAAGTTCGTGTCATCATTGATATGCCATATAAGATTCCCCAGTCTGATTCTCATTACCGATATGGCCAAATGGCGAGGGAGGGAGTCGCAACTATAAAGAAGAGAGAGAGAGAGACAGAGAGAGAGTTATGACTTATGTGTGTGTGATCAGACCATAAAGTTGACTCTTTGCTGCAGACAAATACGGGTAGCATATGAGCAAGAAAAGGAATGGCACTCGGTAGGTGATACACTATCAAAGGCATACAAGATCGTAAATAATGTCTCGTTAAGTTATCTACTTCGGATTGAATACTGCTACCTCTCTTTTCATCAACTTTATTTTCCGGTTGTACCCACAACCTATTTAATCTGGGAACTTAATTCACTCTCGTGATCATCTTAACCTTAGAAACGCAGTATTGTCGATCATCGTCGATGTTAATAATGCCATTTTTGAGCTTGATAACATGTTTATCCTCAGTGTGATTCTTTATTCATTTTATTTTATTCGAAGTTTTTAGCCTAATCACCTTTATCAAAGTTTATCCATTTATTTTAACCGACCATTAAGATCGAAAGTATTTAAGAAATTATTAAAATAAACAACCGAAAATCAAGAGGATATTTAATTGAATTTTGAAATATCTTGACATATTTTGTATATACTCTATATAAATTATATATATTTACTCCTTGGTTGTGGGCTAATTTCTGGAGTGATTGAAGACCTTGGCAAGTACTACATAATCTCAATAGCATTTAGTTTCGTTTCGTAGGTTGTCGTAGGTTGCTGTCACTGGTTTCAGAGATGTGGCTGTACAAATTTTTTAGAAAACAAAATTAGCCGTGCCCGTTCACCGAACAGTCCGAGTAAACGAAATAGAGCATCATCAACGATCATCAAGGCAATAGAATATCAAACCTGAGAAGTAAAGCAAAGCAAGAAGGAGGAGAACTTACGCACCAGGAACAAGAAGTGTATCAGAGCTGGAAGATTCGATTGGAGGCAGAAAGATGCGGTTCATGGACGCCCTGTTCAACAGTCTGCTGGTGGTTAGCTCCGGCTACTCGATGTACACCCTGCATCCGCTGCAGACCCCGTACGGCTATGCGGCTGCGGCACTCAGCCTGGTTCACGGGCTGGTGGGTGTGGTGCGGGCATCGAGCAATGCATACGAGGATGATGAATGCAATCGCCTGAGCCAGATAACTGCGGGCATAATAGAACTGGTGCCACTGCCACTGACCAACATTGAGCTCTACCTGAGGTCATCGAGTGCGCATCTGGCGGCAGCACACGCCTGTTTCCTGGTACCACTTACCTTCGATATGGTGGCCAAGTGGCGCGACGTCGAGGACAACTCGACGAAGACCCTGAAGGACCTGACACTGCTGGGCAATGTGGTCTCACTTCTCTTTCTGGGCGTCAATCAATCGAAGAACGTCTATGGTGGCATGGCTGCCCTTGCGTTCGCCGCGCGCTACGGATCCGTCATACTCGACTACTATTGGGAGGGACTCGGGAACCACTTTAATCTTGCGGCCAACTCGGCGTTCATTCTGCTCATGTCCATGACACTGACGGCCAAGTAGACCAACCGAACCCCTTTTTCTGTTCCCAACTTGCCAACCTCCCCCCAGCAAAACACAAAGCCACATAGATTCCGCATCGGATTCCTCGACAGATTCCCAGACTAACCAATACCCATACCAGCACATCCCAAGCCGTCTTCGGCTTCGGCTTCGGCCGTCCCTCAAGGCTAACGGCGTGCGCGGTTCATTGGCTCAACACGATGACAGCGAGACAACACGACAACGACATCAACATCGACAATCGAGTTGGCTCAACGAGAAGAGGCAAACGGCGGCTCAATAAACTTGCAATTAATGTTGGCAAATTAAAATGCAAAAATAAACATTAATTGTTTTGTCAAAACTTAAGTGTGTTCTCTCGCGCTTTTCGGCTCTCTGATCTCTGATCTCCCCTCCACCGCCTCTGCCCCTGAACCAGTGTCTCTTTCTCTGCCTCACCCCGGGGGCAAGCGACAGTGGGGCAACAATTTAAGGCGAATTTACAGCGATGATGGCGATGATGCTGATGATGATGCGACAATGATGAGCCATCGCACGGGGCTAGCTGCATAAGGCACGAACAGCGGGAACCAGTTGCCAATGCTAACCTGATGTTTCCAACTTGACAGCTACCCTGTAAAAGCGAGTCGACATTTCAGCTAGATTGCTGTGACATTTCAGCAAGTATTTTTAGAAATTAAAGAAATGTAGAATTATTAAACTTAAGTAACTGTCAAATAAACATAATCTTTAAATAAACATTGTACAAATTAAGTTAAAATATTCATGAATAAAAGTAAAGTTAAGAGATTAATGAATAAAATTAAATAATGCATTAAACAGTGCAGATACAAAAAAAAAATATTATTACAAAATGATATAGAATTACAATATATGATAAGGTAAAGGGAACTATATAATTGCACATTATACAACATTATAATTAAAGAAATATGCAAAATCCTAGTAATATCACATGGTGAAGTGAAGAACTGAAAGATTTCAGTTTATAAGGAAGTAATACCATATAAGCTAAAAGCCGAAAGGAACTGCGCTTTTGGCAAACTGTATAGCACCAAATTTAACCAAAAATGTACATGTAGTATATAGTCGGTATTGGCGCCTTGCTGCTAGGTGAAAGGGGGGAAGAGAATGCAGCTAAAGGAAACAGAGATCGCTAATGAAACACGGCGCTATAAAACCGAACAACAAATGTGTAGAAAGGCAAAGAGCGAAGGTGGAGAGGGGAAGTGAAAAAACCATAGTAAGCGTAAGGCAATAATTTTTGCATTTTAATTAATTGCCAGTTGGGAGAGTATCCGCATTTTAGGAACCTTTTTTTAGCAACCAAGCCGGGTTCATTGAATACCTTGAGCCCTCCTGGAGAGCCCCCCTCTCTCTCCCTCTGTCCTTGTCCCCCATACCCTGGGGGACACCTTCCGGCTGCGGCAGTAATCATGTCGTCAGTTGCCGCGAAATGTTTTCGCTTTTACATCTCCGCCCGATGCAATGGGATGCGACGCGACACGATTCGGTTCAGTTTGGTGCAGTTCGGTTCGGTTCGGCTTGGTTCGACTCGGTTCGCGTAGAACAGCAACAACAAACTAATTCATTTTGCGGTTTAAAGAGCGTCTCCATTAATTGTGTGTGAATCGAAGACGTTGTCGTTGCCGTTGTCGTTGGTCGTTGACAGAGACGGCAGCAGAGGAAACATCGCGTCGGCAGAGATAGCAACAAATTGAAGCTAGCGCAAACAAAAAGCAGAAAGTAACCGCAAAAGCATTTCAAAAATGCACAACAAAGAAGGTGGATGAACACAAAAAAAAAATAAAGGAAATCGTCAATAGGCAAACCAAACGAAGTACGAAAAGCAAACACTACGGAAAAAGCGTTACGAAGCAGCGACGCATGGTTACCCTAACCTAAATGTAGATATTATAAATATATATATGTATATAGTGAATGTATATGTAATGTAATATATACAATTAATATCAATAACATATTAAAATAACAAAACTAATACATATAATATAACACAATATAATGAATTCATATAATAATAACAATAAGATTATAAATAGATGTATACACATATAATACAATTTATGGGAATATATAATACCAATAGTACTTATAATAAATAATACTTTTTATATATTATTACAATACAATTATAATATTTTTAATAATATATGTTATTTGTATAAAGTTTAGCATGTTTATATAACATATATTATACAGATATCAACCCATAAAAATGTCCATAAATAACTCATATTCGTTACAAACTGCATCAGCAGGCCAGCATACCCTTGGCAGTATATGCAAAAGAAATAAGCGAATGAAAATAAAAACAAAGCAGCAAGAGAAGCAACAAAAAAGCGAACGCGCGCAAACTGCACGCTACTGCGCTGGCGTAGACGTCGCCGTAGACGTGTGTGTGTGTTTGTGTGCGTGTGTGCGCATGTGTGTGTAGCTTGTGCAAGTTCAAAAACCTGCAAATGTGTATTGTGAGCTAAGCGACGCGACGCGTCGGCTACCCTCGCCTCGGGCAGAGACAGCAGCCGCAGCAGCAGACAGCGCGGGCAGAGGACGCACTCGCAGTCGCAGTCGCAGCGGCCGCAACTCGGTTAAAAATGCCGGCCGGCATTGGCGCAGTTTGCGTGATTATTAAAAAAGAAACAGCAAAAAACAGCAAAACAAAAGCAACGCGAACGACGCGACGGCGGCGGCAGAAGAGCAACAAAGAGAAGTCGATACATGCCATGTGTGTGTGTGTGTGTATGCGTCGAGTCGCCGGCAGAGGTGCGCAAACCGAGGCGGGCAGACGCTGAAGCAGCGAACATTTTCGCATGCATGCAAAATGGACCGAACAATGCACAGTGGGAGCGATTAGTAAAAAGTCGCGACAAAATATTTTTACCAGTGTAAAAGTCAAAAGGGTATACTCAATTTTTGTTGTTGTTTTTAAATTATTCAAGAAAAGTTTAATGCAGTTCAGTTTCAGTTGTAAAACTTCAATGGTCTTAAACAGATGAAATCAACATTTTTGTATGGCACAATATCGGCCTTCTCGTGCCAATGTGCGACGCGATGCGACGGCATAGCCTCAGTCGCAGTCGAAGTCGCAGCAGCCGCACCGACGGCAGACTGCAGACGGCAGAGCAGGCTAACAAACGGCGAGCTCGTCATGGAGAGAGAGAGGGAGAGAGACGGACGAGCGAACAGTGCGAAGCGCATTGGCACGAATACGGCTAATGAATGCGAAGTGGAACAGACAGAAGAAATGAGGCTAAATATTTGCGGGCACAAAGGCGACGTACGAATACCCTTTGCAAGGCAGTGGAGTGGAGTGAAGTGTTTATGTGTGTGTAGTGTGTGTGTTATGTTAGGAATACAAAAATAATATAAATTTCTAAAATTCAATTATAAGTAAATAAATTAAAATTATATAATATATAAAACACACAACAAATAAAAAATGGTAACACAGGGCAAACTGCATTCGGAAATCAATATGCCCTGCCGCGAAGTTGACGCAGAGCTTAAAATGAAACGGTCAAAATCGAAGAACGCCGACGCAACCGGCAAACGCAGCGCGACAACAAGACGTACAGCACACTCACACACACACATACACACGCACACAATGCAGCAACTGTACGTGCGTGACTGCGCGTGTGTGTGTCAGTGCGAGCGCCTGCGCAAGGCGACATTGAAAAAAGAAGAAAAAGCTGCGCGCTGCGCCAACGACTTTTGCAACTGCGACTGATGCTGCCGCCGCCGTCATCGTCGTCGTCTGTTGCGCCGGCGCGTCGTTGTTGCTGCGCTGCACTGCGATTGTTGTTGTACGTGATTTGTTTACGAATCTTAACAAAATATGTACACAAAAATGCCAGAAAATACCGCGAAACGCGTCTCGTTTCGCGTGCGTTCAAATATTTTGTGGGCGCAAACATTGCAGGGGAGGAAATCACAGTTTGTGTCTTGTTGTTGGTGCTTTCTTGGCAATTGTTGCTGTAGTTGCCGTTGCTGTTTTCGCAGTCACTGTTGTATTTATTTATCGTTTGTTATTGTTGTTGTTGCATGTCTCGACTATTTGCACTGCAAGGCACCGAAAAAAAATCAATAATGGCGATCAGCGTCAATAACCCGTTATAACAATGTCTCAGTGTGCGCTGTTCCCGTCTCTCTCTCTGTGTGTGTGTGTGTGTGCGTGTGTGTATTTAGCGTGGGAGCTTTAACTGCCCGCAGAGCTTTAACATGCAGTCAACGGCGGCGGCTGCAGTGAGTCATTTTTCGCGGAACTCTGTCATTCAACTGTGCGCGCACACACACACACACACTAAGAGACCGGGACACACACACACATGTATGGACACTGTCGCGTATTAATAGATTCATTCATGAGCAAATTAAATGTAACGGTTTTTCGTGCCACGAACCGTTGAGCTCCCCAATGGGGCATACGACTTATCGAGAGGGATCACACAAAGCGAGCAAACAATCACGCAGCGCACCCACTGTGCCCAGGCGGCTATAAACCGATTATTGGCATTACCATGACCCACCAACACCCCACCTACCCCTCTGGGGTACACAGAGATATGAGTACACTCGACCCTGGTGTAGTATTCGCCATGTGGGTTAATGCGAGAATGCATTGCGAAGCTTTATTAACTTTGCTCAGGTCTGTCAAGCATAGGAAATATAGTATAGGAATATGTGACATAGTCGACTGAATAAGTGCGATATATGTATATTGTATACTAAACTGATAATGCTATAATAAAGTGTTACAAAGCATGAGGAGGAGAGAGAGGAGGAATTAGTTTTAAAGGATTAGTTTTGGAATTGTTAAATTAATATAATTATCATTCATTTAAGGGGGATAAGTAAAGAAAGAATTGTGATATATGTACATATGTATATACAAGTCTGTTAATCGACTGAATCAGTGCAATAAATTATAATACCAGATTGATAATAATAGAGTTTCAGAGGCGGAGAGAAAAGTTAGTTTTTAAGGTGAGATTTAGGAAACAATTTATATTATTATTATTAAAAAGATTTAGATTCATTTTAAGGGGTAAGTAATTAGATTTAGGTTTGTTAAGATTATTATCATAATTTGATTTAGTTTTATTTTGGGGAAAAAGTAAAGGAAAACTTTCATATCTTTTTCTGATTGGACTTCGACTCATCTCTTT
Organism: Zaprionus capensis; assembly: GCA_018903675.1. Lineage (NCBI taxonomy): Eukaryota > Metazoa > Arthropoda > Insecta > Diptera > Drosophilidae > Zaprionus > Zaprionus capensis. Next base: position 6,272,538 of record JAEIFN010001073.1, on the reverse strand, counting down.
CCAGTTAATTATATGCACCTTTATTTGATGAGCTTAGTCTGCAGTATACTGGTGGATTACCAATAAGAATAGAAATATTTTCCATAGAAACAAAACAAGTTTCTCCCGTTTTTCATGCAAATCGGAACGAACTTAAGAATGAAACCGAAAAGAATCGAACTTTAATCTGAGTGAAATCATGCTCAATGAAGATGCCAATGGTTGAGTACAAATCACAAGCTGAAACTAAAGGATCTACTGTGGATTAGGGTGATATATAAATTTAAATGCGCTAGATCAGACAAGGAGGGAATGGGATGGGCAGAAAGAAAAGGGTGTAGTGGGTATGCGAACTAGCAGTTGCTAAAAGAGAGGCCAACGTACCGTGCGAGTCTGAGTGCACTTTCAATTAGCATAAAATTGTAGTGAGTACACCCAGTCTCTGATTCCCTAGGGGTATTACGAGGGGGATGCATGCGAACTTGTTAATTGTGGCCTGGGCGATATGTGCAAACATTTCCGCTGCTGCCTGAACTCATTATGAATGGTTTGTTAACGACCGCAGTGCGAGTGCGAGTGGATGAGTGAGTCTACGAATAATTCACGGAATGCAACGTGCTGGGCAAACAAGGAAGTCAACTTAAATTTCCAATCAAACTCGAAACGTAAAAAATGCCTTCATCTCCCTCTCTCCTCTCCTCTCTCTCTCTCTCACTCTCGCTGGAATGAAACGCAAAAGATGAAACGATCAAAAAAAGAAACTGCTAAATTAGTGCAAATCATTTGCATTGATTAAGTTAATTCATATTTGAATGTTTATTCGAAACAAATTAGCATTCGTTGTCAGGTTGCCAGCCTGGCTGCCCTATGCGTAGTATTCGTATTGGTATTCGGTTTGACAGTGGGCACCTGCCTGGGCCTCAGCCTGCACCTGTTACTATTCACTAACTGCTCACTAAATGATTCAAAATATGCATGAAAGTCGCACGGGCCGCGCCGCGTCGTCATTAACTGCGGCGACAGTTAGAAAACGAGTTTAGCTCTGACTTTTTTTTCCGTGTACATTTTGTCGAGTTAGTTAGTTAGTTCGGTCGCATCATCAGATGATGCCATGCGACGCGACTGACTAGTCGGGCAGTTAGTCGAACCGGCTAACACACTCACACTCACTCGACAATGAATGTCATGAATTTTTCAAAAGGCTGCGGCCCATAAAATGTTATCGCTGTCAATACACACACACAGAGACAGACAGACACACGTATGTACAGTGGGCACCATGCCCTAACCGAATTCAAAGAAAACTGACAAAGTTCTTTAGATTTCAAAAAGATTTCAGTGAATGATCGACAGCACGCTGCCTTAGCGGGTGCCCACTGTGGCAACAAGAAAGGCAAAAACTAAAATAAACATAAAATTATAATAATAATCGTTATGGGCATGAAAAAAAACGCATTAATTAAATTAGTTAAATCGCCATGAGTGTCACATTAAAATTTTTGTTTTAATTTTTGTTCAACTCATGTTTTTGTTTCGAAACTTGTTTCTCTTAATGCACGATATAGCGGAGAGATATAATACGCAGATATCGCAGACATTCAGACATCAGACAAAGACGAGCCTCTGCGAACCACTGCGATAGACCCGTGCGAAGCTTAAAGCCCGCCGCGGCGTATCAATCAGCCTGACAATTTATGGTTATCTGGTGCATGACTCAAGCCAGTCGTATATGGTCTGTCTATGGTAATATTCATATTCAGGCACGATATATTTTTGGAGTGACGCCCCCCTCGCCTGCTGAAACTAGGCGCATTTATCATGCAGCTTATAGTAGTTCGATGATAAGCACCGCACTCGAATAGGTTCCCCAGATAATTGGCACGTGCGTACCAGGCTCGAGAGCCCAAAGCCCCCCGATGAGTAATGTTGCTAATTGATATCGAATCGTATTTTAAATAGAACTGCAGAAATGGCGAATTGTGAAACTATTGCCAAATCAAGCTATAACTTTAAGTGATATATTCCGATCAGTTTTAGTATCTGAATCTTGTAATATATCTGGGAATTTATAAGAATTACTTTCTCTGCTCCCACGTAGAAAGTATCCCACGGATCAGTCAGATGATTCAGCTGGCAATTGTATAATTTTCTGTATATATATGCACACATATAGTATGTTATATATATATATATATACATATGTCTCTATATATGCTCGACGCCTGACGTTGTCGCACAAATGTCGCCGATGTCTGTCACATTTGAACTCATTTTGGGTTACACAAAAGCATTTTGTATTCGGAAATTGAGGGAATAGAAAGACGCTTCCACTTAATGTCGGATGATTCGTTAGATGGGACGCGCCAGATGGATTGGGGGTGGAGACCGGAGAGGTGGAGAGCGGTGGGTGGCTGGGATGGCATCTTTTGAAAAGAATTTTCAGAATTCTCAATGCGACTAATGTGGCCAGTTGTCAGCTGTAAGTAGGTGAGCTGACGATCAAACGAAACACGCGCACAGCCGACTCAATGAATCGAGAAGCTACATATAGTATTGTACATATATAGTATATACAGTTGGACATATATAGAGTATATTTCCTTTTTATGCCCATGATGATGATAAAAGAAATTTAGTTTGAAGTGAAACTTATTGTAATTTCGCTATAAGATGAAAGCTTCAAGAACAAAAAGTTCCCATCTCAAACGATCCCATGTATTCATTTCTTTGGCCTATTCATCCCCACTTTGAAGTCGCAGTATTATGAAAAGGTCCTTGTAAGAAAAGATAACGAAGTCTTGTGAAATTATTGGTACAGTTTCGTCAAGGTTAGCGACCAATTAAGATGCGCATTATGATGAAATTTAAAACCGAAAACCTGAACAACAATAACAACAGCAACAACAACAACAATTGGGTAAAGACGGTCCCGAAAATTGCCAGGACAAAAAGCCAAAAAAAGAAAAAAAATGGATTTGCATCAAAAGGACGAACTTTTCATTGAAAAGCAGAAACAAACAAGAAGAAGAGGAAGATGACGAAGACGCAGACGACAATCAGGCTCAGAGCACAACACAACAAATACCTTCACACACACACACAAACACACACATACAGGTAACGACATAATAAACGACCAAAACACACGAGGAGGAAAAAAACATCACAACACAACAATAAGGTGGTTGAACCTTATACGTATATGGGGAGCAAAAGCTTTGTCCATGAACCTCTCTCTCTGCACAGGAATGAATGTGTGAATGAATGAATGCCTTGCCGGTTATTCATTTAAGAAACCCAATAAGAACGCGAAGACGCTTGCGTTAGACGTCGACCTTGTTATCCTTGCCATCACGGAAAGTACAGTCAGCACTCCCACCTTTAAGTGAGGGTATCTCGCGCACTGTCAACCTTAAAGTAACTAAGTTTGATTAGCCTAGTTATAAGTTTATCTTCTTTCACTTTTGATAATTGTGCATCCATCGGTCGATCAATAGAGGAGTTAAGGAAGTAGAGTCATGGACTCTACACACAACTTCTATATCGATTGTTATTTGCACACCTTTCTGTCAATCAATGGATAAGTTGTGGCAGCATCTACATACCTTGTACAATCGTATTTCTTGGTCTCTTCTTCTGCCTCCTCTTGAAGTGACCTGCGCTGTAAATTCAATAAATGCCATATGTGGGTTTATTTATAATACTCGCGATCGGGGGGAACTTGTGCAAGCAGTTGAGACGTATCTGTAGATTACCGAATATAACCGAATACACTCACACACACACACACACACACATGTACTGTTTGAACAGCGTGAAGTGGACAATCGTCGAGCGTCGATGTGAAGTGAAACGTGATTTCTTTGCGAAGATTAAAGGAAAAACTATTTCCCAAGTGCTCGTTGAGTTCGTCTTTTATCTCTATTTTCCAGACACTTGAGGCTGAGCCTTATCTCGACGATCGTCGATCGCAGGGACCGGCAAATAAACCGATCCCACCACAGAGTTGACAGGCGAGAAAATGTGTATGGTAATGGTAATAAATAAAATTCAATTAAATTTAATATAGTCACTGTTCCGTTATCACAACTCAAATACAAAATAATAAATGTTCATAACTCAAATGGGTTCGGGTACTCTTTCACTTTCAAATGGTATCTGTAATGATAATACAATTTAAGAACTATAAATATTGATACATCGTTTTTAATTTTTATCAAAATACTCATAGTATTCATAGTTCTAGTCACCTATCGAAGGGGTACTCAAAGTTCCTGGCTTGGGGAAAGTTCCCTTGTTTGTTTATTTACAATACCTTTAATCAATGAGCAGTCAACGTGTCAATATAGTCTCAGATACGAGTGCACTCACACAAGTATTCATGGCTACTTGAAGTGAATTAAGTTTTGCCTGCTTGTCGAACTTTGTCTGAAATTGCGCTGTAAAATGGCTACAATCCTGACGAGGGTCAATTATGCGCTTCAATTAGATTGTATTCAGCACACACTCATACTCATACTCATACTCATACTCACTCATTCACACACACACTCACTTACACACAAATTAACAATTAACTGCGTTGTGTCAGTCTGATCTGAAAGTAACCAAAAAGGTAACAAAAAAGCACTTGAAGTGCCTCAGGCTAATGGGGTGGCACACACACACTCACACACTCATGAGTGCGCCTGTGTGGCATGAGTGCCTGTTTAGGGTTGTCGCTGATCCTGCTCGAGGATATCAACTGGGTCACCGACGCGACGCGAGCAGCAGCACCAACAACATCCGCAATTACAAACGACGGCGTAATAAGCAGCAACTGATTAACACACACTCACACACACTCTCACACACTCTCACACACACTCGCACACTCACGTACACTCATTCTGCGAGATCCAGTTAAGGTTGTCGGGTCTTCGGGGTCGGCAGTTTCAAAGCGACTTGCCACACGTAACTGGGCTTTGAGCTCGCTCGTCTTTGCCGTTGCCTTTGCCTTTGCCGCGCCCAATTAAAAAGCAACCAAATAAATTCTCACCCCGCCCGGGGGCAGTAGAAAGGGCAGAGAGAGAGGGGGGGGGGACATAGACGGGGTGCCCTGTGGGGCAGGTGGCACGGCACTGGCTGGCATCTGCATATAGATGATGCTATAGGCTCGACGCACGTTCGAGTCGCAGTTGGAGGTGAATCCAAAATTCAGACACGTAACGCCCGAAACATAAAAATTGACAAATCAAAAGCCACACACACACACACACGCACGCACACGCACGATCAGGTGTATGGGCAGTTTGAATAGGTGACGATCCCCAAGGAAGACGCTTTATGGGTTTTGCGAGCGTTCCTCCTATGCGTTTTCAATGAATCGCCCAATTGGTTTTATTTCGCAAGAACTCTTTAACTGCCGCTGCAGAGGGGGAGGAAGAGGACACTCTACAATCTCCGTGCTCCCTTCTCCAATTTCCATTTGCCGTTCTTGCGTCGTCGTCGTCGTCTTCTTGGCTTGGCTTGCCTTCTCTTGTGTCTTGTGGCCCAAACGGCAAATTGTCAACACGTTCGGGCCGCAGCATTGTAATAAAAATTCCCAAGAATGTGGCCCAGACGGCTGCGTGGCCCATACTAAAGACAGCATTAGCATTACCATTTGTAGGCCCCGACGATTGCGTCATGTGCTGAGCTGAGCGAGAGAGAGAGAGCGAGTAAGTGTAAATCTAACTACAAATCTCAACTATCCAACTGCCAAAGAATAGAGCAACTTGTAAGCTGTAAACGCTGTAAACTGGAAACTGATATAGATACACTGAGGAGGAAAGGGTTCCACGCTGGCACGGCACGACTTGAGAACACCCTGTGAATGTATAGGGTAGCCTCATAGAGTATTACAATATAAGAACTCTCAAGTAAGAGTTCTCAAGAGACTAAAGTTAGAAAGAAGTTGAATAAAGACACACAAGCATCATATGTTTAATAATCTGAAGAGAAGGAAAGATAGAAAAAAAAGAAAGATTCGAATGAATTTCTACTTTACTGTAGATGAATTTCAACTTCATATGAATATTAATAAGAAAATAGCTGAGCCAAGGCGCATACAATGTGCTGCATATTTTATAGTGGCCCCTCTAGGCCCCTTTTAATTTATCACACCCGAACCCGGCACCTTGCACGGCCACAGGGTGTAGGCACAGAAAAAAGGGCTAATGATTTTGCCACGATAATGCAACTCGGTCTCGGGGCCAGGTCATTAGCAGCCGATGGGCAACTCTAGTCGCAACCGCAACGTAGCGACGCGACGCGACGAGACGCGACGTGACGAGCCTCGTCGCCCCGACACCTTTGGGTCGCCCCTAGGCAGGCCCGAGGAGACAGGTTGCTCAATGGATGAACCGGTTCGGAGATGCGCCCCGTCGCCCAGTGACATTTCAATCACGGCACTCATGGCGCTTGTCTCTTGATCTTGAGCGATGATGGACGCCGACGACGATGTTCAAAGTCAGCGGGAAACATGCATACGATACGAGTGCCATAAACACTATAAAGTGTGTATTGACCATATACATATAGTATATATTCTCGACTCATGTTGATCCTTGAGCGATAAAATATTGCAAATACTTCAGTGGAATTGGTTTCTTTCTCTCTCTTGACAGTTACTTAGGGCAGATATACACAAATTTGCACAAAGTGAATATTTTCAAAGCTGTCAAGAAACATAAAAGTCAAGGAATCTCTTTCTATTCTTTCGATAATTTCAGACTGACAGCTGAAAGAGAGCAAAAGAAGCCGCTGGCAGGCAGGGAGTCTTATTAGTTGCAATAAGTGAAGGAACAACATGAAAAGTACTCGTACTTTCTTGAGTTTCCTTTGTTTGTTAACACATAATCCCTGATTGAGAAATTCATTACAAGTACCGTCATAATAATATGAAAATATGCTGTGTGTTGCACTTTTCCCTCAACCTTCCCCCACCTCCCTTTCCTGCTCTATTGCCGTTTTTCAATTCCGTTTTCCAATCGAATGCGGCATCGAGACTTCCTCTGTCGCATGTCAATTCCAATTACGCGAATTCCCTTTCGAAATAATATGCCCGCTTCCTGCAAAGGAAACCAATGCAAGCCAAAGCAAACATTCCATTCTACCCCGCCGCTCTGCCTCTTCGGCTGCCACTGCCACTGCCTGCGTCGCAGTCGACGTGCAACGGGACTGACGACTGACGCTGTGTGCGCAGCGCAGCAACCCCCGAAGGGCTATTTATAGCCCGAGCCGAGCCAACACAGCCACAGCCACAGCCACCGTCCGTCGCTCTCCGGTCTCATCGTCCGTTTTGCGCTTCATCCCATTCACGCACGCTCTGCTTAAATGGGGCAACTTGCTGAGCCTTAATCAACCGGTTCTATGGTGTAATGGTTAGCACTCTGGACTTTGAATCCAGCGATCCGAGTTCAAATCTCGGTAGAACCTTTCATTTCAACTTTTCTTTTTTATTTTTATTAATTAGTGTAAGACTTATTTTAATGCTTTCTTCAGTATTTGCATGCTTTGAATGTGTTTTAATGTGAGTTTTTCTATAATTATGCTACTTAATTGTAATACACACATGAAAAGTATTTTTAAAATACTTTTTTGACATTATAATGATTTAATATATGTATTTATTAATTTTATTTTTATATGTATTGATTTGATTTTTAATGCACACATAAAAAGTATTTTTTTAATATACTTTATTTAATGGACTAATGATCATATACTATATATGCATTTAAATTTGCTACTTAATTTATTTCGTATATTTAACTCATTATGTGATGAAATACATTTGTAAATATAATTTTTTATTGTAATTTAATGAAATTATTTAGCGAGTCACGCAAGGGAACGTAATTATATTTGTTATTTATATATTTGATTAATCAATTGAAGTCTTTATTGTATGCAAACAATTTTCAATCGAAATAATCGCAGAGTTTAAATTACTCGACAATCTGTTATCTGATACTTAGTGGAATTTAATAAAGTTAAATTAAAAATGTGTCCCGTCATTTTCAAATTGGGCAGAGAGGAAGCAACGCAACTCCAGCGACAGATGTCAAGTGGCAGCGCTTATCTCTTCCTGATTGACAGCAAAGGGGGAGTTATGGAACCCCGATCAAACTCGAGCCAATAATGAATTGTTGCCGATGACGATGATGGCGATGAAGGTGATGAGATAGCGTCCCCAATATTGATCAATACCGTTCGCTCATTATCAGGGTAGCAGGGGAATCACTCGTTTATTTGCATTCAATGGAAATATTGTATCTAAGACTAGTATTATACTATATTGATATTGATAATGTCAGCAGAGATTTTCTCTTTATTTTCAAAGTTTTCTATTCGCTAGTGCTCTCTCTTTCTGCCAGTCTTCAGTCATTCGCTGTCTTCAGTCTTCTCTTTTTTTTTTTGTAGGCCTAAAATTGGATTTCCATATTTGAGCGCGTGTGCGGCCTTTTGGGGCCAACAAACATGGCCAGAAAAGTAAGTAATATTTATTATTATTTATTTAACTATTTTTTTTCTTTTTGGCAAAAGTTTCGAACAGTTGTAGGCCTAGTTGTAGTTGTAGTCGCAGTTGTTTTTTTTTTTTTTTTTGGCAGACCTTTAATGGCCTCGGCGGCCAACGAAAATATTGGCGCTTGGCAACAACTACAAGCCGAACTTAGCCGAGCCGAGCCGAGACGAGTATATTATTATTATTTTTCGCCTTGGGAAAAGTAAAAGTTCGGCCGGTTCTGCAAATGGTCGAAACACCGGAAATGTTAACACCATTTCTCAAACTGGACAACGCGATGGACGATGGATGCACAATGGACGACGATGGATGTCGAACGACTCACGCGGGACAGACGGCACAGTGGGACAGACAGACAGACGGATGGACGAACTTGTCTCGTTGCTCAATTAGCAAAATGCCTACGAGCCGAGGGGCTTACGGGCTTACGAGCTGGCTAATAGTAGCAGCAGTAGTCGAGGCCTCAATGGACTCTTCGACATGGACATGGTCATCATTATTACTTACGCGTATTTGAAGTGTTTAGATAACACACACACACACACACACACACTCACACACACGTCCAATGTAAAACAAAAGAAAAAGCTGAATAAAAAAATAAACAGCTTTGAAAAAAAATAAAACTGGAAAAACTAACAACGCAACAAGCCCGGCGAAAATTGCCTACAACCTTTTTTGGGTAAAGCAAACCCCCCTCCCCCTGTCTTCCCTCGCACACCTCTTGTCCATTCCCCCCTTCCCCCGCATTGGCTAGACCGTACACAATCCACACACATTGCCCGTTACAATGTTCATTCATTTATAACGAATTTCAACATTGAAATGTTCAAAATCTGTTGGGCAGCCTTGTGTCCGGACGGATCATCATGGACCGTGGGCCGTGGATCGTGCGTGGCCTGCCTGGGGATGAATTCTCTGCCTTTTCTCTATTTTAGCATTAACTTTTGGGCTTTTCGACCAGCAAGGGTATGCGGGAGGGCGCGACAGAGGGGGGCCTTAAAACAAATCATCTTCATTCATGTCGTCTGGCTGTCTGTCAGGGCAGCTGCTGTCTAAAAGACATTAGTTCGTAACTTAATTAATGCTTTTGTGTTAATTGCCGCAGCACAAAAACAAAGCATGTTCAACTATAGTACAACAACAACAACAGCAACAGCTAAACAAGAGAACCAAAGATCTTCGACAAAAATATAATGAAACTTCAAGAATTGTGAAGAGCTACGTTGACAGGCAGACAGACACAACAAATTGATAGACGACATCAACAGTGATTCGATTTCTCACATAGCTCAATAATGAATAACGATGGGATCGCACAAGATTGTACAGCAAACAGTTATGATCGTACTTTAAACATACTTATGTATATGACCTGCTGCAGTTGACATACTTGTACTTCAGTTATAGCCAGCAAATGAAGGCAGTAGATCATGGCTTGAGTTTCCTCGACAATTGCAGGGTATGCAGTAGTCAACAGCATTCATAATAATTATATAGAGTAGCTTAGTTAGCTACTTAGAGTTAGTTACAGTTAGCTCTGCACAGAGTATTTCTCAGTTAAGCAGACTCTGTTCTTTTAAGAGGCGGTTGCACTTACTAGATTTGTCTAAACTTTGACAGTTTTCAGTGTGGTGTGGAGGGGGGGAGGGGGGGCTATACTGCAACACGTTGCACGTTACTAGAAACATGGCCATAAAGTGCAGAGCAGAGCAAACCAATTAACGCATGCATTATTCATGGCCAAATCGCATTGCCTGTGACAGCCAACAATGTTTCGAATATATTCGGACAGTGTAGGCTGCTGCAAGAGGGGTTATGAGGGGGGAGGGGTTTTGTTGAGAAGCCACAGAAATATGTCTCTCTTTGAGTTCCAACTAGTGAAGAATCTTTTGCCAAAGAAGCCTTTATAGATACACGTATTGTTATCGTTTATCGTTTAAGGAGCAGAATAAAGCTGACTGAAAACAAATTTCAAATGAATATTGGCCAATTAGTTTGGCTATAACAATCGCAGCAGATACAGCTACATTTAAGATACACTAATGCAGATGCAGATACAGAAACAGATACTCAGCCACAGATACATGGGCTGACAAAGAGATATATGTAGATAAATTTGCAGACACAAGCAATGACTCTGCACTTTGGCCAAAATGCAGGCTGCCCACACACACACACAAGCGAAGCGAACCAGGCAGGGAAGAGGAAGAGAGAGAGAGCAAAAATCGATGGCACTGTCTGAGTGGGCCGACAAAGTTGGCCGGCCGGCAAAATGCGATGACGATGACGCCATCTGGCGGCCACCAAATGTTGTCACTGATTCAACATTAGCTGCCCCCCTCTCACTCTCTCACTCCCTGCTCTGCTCTGCCTTGCTTCCTTCCTGCCTGTGCTCCCCTGCTGCCCCCCTGTGCCCCGTGAGTGCTCAAAGACGACGCATTTGGCGTCTGGCCTACCCGCTCTTTATGGCCGAGCAGGTTTTTCCTTGGGAAAATGCATTAGCATGATTCATGCCTTGGCAACCAACCGAAATAGCCAAGTTACCAAGCGCAGCAATTGCATTGCCCCCAATTGGTGCGGCCACCAAACCGAAAATCTATGTTAATTTTTTGGTAAACCCCCCCTGAAGTTCCCCTGCTGCCACCCTGCCTTTCCCCTTCCTCCCATCGCGGGTAATTTTGTCTGCTTCTCAAGTGCCTCAGTCAGTTTCAGCAAAGTTCAAGTGGCGCACTGGATGTCAAAATATTATATTTTTGCCCGAGCCATTCAGAATGTACGAGTGAGTATTCATACTCATATTCGTGTGTACTCGCACTCATTTCAGCCGTAACTTTCTGCTGGCAATGGCTTTATGCACTTGTGCAAAGTTGAACTGAAAGTGTCCGCCATATAACTATGCACATTATGCTATATAACTATATATACGATATACATATATGTGATATAATCTTAACGATGCATTTGACATTGAGCAAACTGCGACAAAGATTGCGCTTGAATTTCTTTAAGACTTTAATGTTTGACCGATGATATCTGCACTTACTACGTGATATAATCATCATCCGATGCAGCGCAGTTCAACTGATGATGGTTACTTGAGTTATAAAGCAGTTTCAGCAGTTCAACTCATAGAATAGATGAGTTCACTTGGTCAGTTAGTCAGTTGAGCAATTGTTGTATGAATTCAATGCTGGATCTTGAGTTTCAATGGCGACATATGCTTATAACTATTACCCCAACCTTCTCTCTATTGCCCACAGCATTCTCCCTGTGCGCCTGGCGCCATCTAGCGGCTGTCAACAGTCTGTTACATGACGCCAGCTTTCTAGATGGGCTGTCGTTAGTCTCGTCTGTACTACTGTACCAAGCCATTTACAACTAACTGTTAACACGAGCTGACACAAAACTTGGCCAGAAATTGTGATTTCATTAAGTCAAACATTTATTTATCTAGCCAAAAATGTTTAACGAGTTGCCAAAAAAAAAAAAAAGTCAAAAAACAGCAACAACAACAAAGGTAGCAAGAGGTAGCAGCAGATACCGAAAACCTTTTCGGCGAAAACCTTAAGCCAAAAACAGATTTGTATTTGATATGCGACTCTGCACGTATCAAACATGCTCCCCATACCCCACTCTCCTCTACCTTCCCCCACCCCTCTCTCTCTCCATCACGGGTAGGCCTCCTCTCGCTCTGAGCGTCCCCGTGTTTCTGTAATTCGCAAGCAATTAAAAGGCTGACACGCAACTCGCTTGGCAACAAGCTCGACACAACTTAGAAAACTAAACCTCAGACAGGAACTTAAGCCAAACACTCACGTACAAACATATATGGAGCTGCCTTTTGAACACAACTTACAACTCATAGTCATACCCCATACCCATACCCACACTCATACTCACACTCACACTCCGACTCGCACTCACACTCGACTTAGTTAGAGACTTGCTTGGAGTGTTCATTAGGCCGGGCAGGTAGACCCACAGCCAGAGCCAGAGCCAGAGCCAGGCCTAGGCCTACATTTAATGTAATTATCAATGATTAATGAATTGCTTAAGCAAACACTGTGTCACGACTGCGCAGATATTTCATTTCGTTTCATTTCCAAGTCGAAACAGAAACAGAAATCGAAATCAAATTTGAAAACCCTAAAAGAAACTTGTGAAAAACCTCAGGTAGCTCAGGAGTTGGGCACAAAAGAGGCGTGTTGCGAGTCCTAAACTGGACTTCATTTACGCTAATCGAGCAGTAAAAACCAAGCATGCTCTAGTTATTTCACTTGTCGGGTATAACAGACTTAATAGATTATTGTAGCAGCTACAAAATTTGATATAGCTTAAGTATATTTCAAGTTGGTTTTGCTGACTTCCAAGTTGGGATATCAATATGATACTGTTGGTCACTTATACGGAAAACATCAACACACTTGGCCTGGAAACAGTTGGGTTATCTGCCCGTACAGGGTATCTCTAGCCTCGAGCAGCTTACACTAGGTTTTAATAGGGGTGCAGGCACTGGTTCGGTTCGGCTCCGACTCCGGGTTCGCCTTGGTTCGAGACTATTGCAGCAATTAATAACAAAGAAGGTGGCATTTTTGCTATTGACTCGATAGTTCCAGGCAGTTCCAGCCTAGGTCCATCGTTTGAGGCCTGTGGCTGGAGGCCCGATGCCCGTTGCCCGAGGAGGCGGTGCCCTCCCCTCCAAAGAGAAACGAGAACAGAAACAGTTGCCTAATGATTGTGAAAACGATTTTCACTTAGTTGCCACATTCAATTAACCGGCGTGTGAATAGCATCGCCGTCTGCACCTCCCTCGAAACAGAATCCAAGTCCAAGGCACATGAGTTCCTCCTCCTCCTCCTCCATCTTGCCCGCCTCTCTTCTCTCTCCCTACACTCTTGCGGTTCCAATCTGAAGCCGGTGGCGTCATTGTCGGGCGGCGGCTGCTCAGCTGGGGGTCAAACAGCCAGCGGGCAAATGGATAAGGCAATAGCAACAACAACAACAACAAACAACAGCGAACGAATCGAAGCCCAATACAAAAATTTCATTTCAATAATTTGAATTTCAAATCTTTTTCGCAATGATCCAATCCAATGTGCCTTGGAGCCCCTTCCCTCCTCTTGACCTCTTGGACCTGCTTTAATGTAAAAGTTGTTCGATTTGTCAAAGCAGAAAGCCCCGATTATTAGTCTTCATTATAGGCGGGACACGCAAGCCACGCCATGCCACCCCCTGCCTGCTGTAGTCTCTTACTCAAACCACTAAAATTCTCAACCACAAAAACGCTGCAGCTTATCAGGGTGGAGAGCCGAACCAAACCAAACGAAACGAAACGGAACGAAACCGAACCGAACCAAAAGCCAATAAAATAGACAGTGTAAAGCGGTACGAGCTGAAGATACCCAGTATGCATGCATAAGGTAACAAATGCATAAAGATTGTTGCTGTATTCCATCTTCATAAGCTACATAACTACGAAGTTCACCAAGATATACTTATGAAATTTGTAGAATACAATCATGATAAATCCTTGTATCTGGAACTGAAGGAAAAAACCTCTAGATATGTTGCTACTTCTACTTCTTTCACTTCTACATATGTAGTGAAGATCTAGTTGTAATACTCACAATTACCCATCGCTAGAGGGTATGGAAAGTAGGAAGAAATTGTTGTAATTATTGCTGTTGTTGTTGCAGTTGTTGTTGGTGTTGTACGAGTATGTCAAATGCCCAAAAACTATTTATGCTAATACGCAAAGCGAACGATATAAAAGCCATAAAATGCCGCAAAATACATTTAAATGGATGCGTACACGGCATAAGGTAGCATAAATTATCGCATAGAGACCGGGTGAGGTGCACAATGAGAGGGGAACACAGGGGAAGGGGGGGGTAGTGGGTAAGTGGAAGGGGGTAGAGCGAGGCAGCGCCAAAGACGAAACACATGTAATAAAAACTCTATTAAAAATGCCACTTACAATTAACAAAAGGCCCGCACTGCTCTGCTCGCACTGGGGTTCAGGGAAGGCCAGAGAGTATAGTAGATACCAGATACAACAACGCGAATAATGGAAGAAGAAGAAAACGACAACAAAAAAAAAATAGATATACAAACATGTGTGAGAGTGCGTGTATCTGTGCGTGTGCGTGAGAGTGTGAGTGTGGTACGCAGAGGCGCAAAAAAAGAATGTATCTACGCAGTTATATAAAATTTCGGTACTGAGTTGATTGGCTGCCTTCTGAATGGGCTAAAGCTCTTGTTGGGCTAGCCACCTACCTTCCCTTTGCCCTCACCTTCCCTAGCACTGCTCCCCTCACGCCTGATCTACCTTTGAAAAGTTCTATTGCATGACAACGGCCTGAGAAAAGCATAGACGATAGGCGACAAAGTTGTCGAAATAGTGAAGAGTCCAGAAGTTTCTTGGTCGTTACGAAATTGGAGTGAAGCGTGAAGTGAATACGCAATTGGAGAGAGGAAGAGAAGTATCATGAAGAAGAGAAAGTAAGATGGAAAGAATGACAGATCTCTTGAAGAAGGAAGAAAGAGAGAGAGGGATTAAGAGAGTTAGACATACACCTATAGAAAGATCGAGATATCTCTGGAGAGAGATGGACAAGCATAGCAATATTCTTTAAAGTAAATAAGGAAGAAATATATGTGGAAAGGTATATAAAGCATAGGTATCTTAACTAAAGGAGAATATGGATATCTCAACTAAAAGAGAAAGACAGATTTTATTTATCTCCAAAGTGGAAGAACTACCGATATTAGTTTAATGAGAGAGAAAGAACAAGACAGAGAAACATTGAGATATTTAAAGACATATAAAGAAAAATAAACAAGTCTTTAAAGAAAGAAATACACATACATATTTGTAGAAGAAAGTGTTATCTGTATATCTAAAGATAAAGATAGATATATAGTTGCATCTACAAAGAAAGAAGGTCCTCATAAGAGGAAAGCATGGGCACCTCCAGAGAATATCGTTTGTCTTTAGTGCTTTTTCATATGCCTCAACACTTTGAAATTGCTCGAAAATTCTTAAGAACTCTACGTCCGCTCTGGACGTCTTCTGTTTTGCTCTGCAATTCGTCAAGCTTATCAGCTTAAAGCGATCGAGCTCGTTTCGCGCACGTTTGTCGCCTGCCCCGAGACGCCTAAGCACAATGTGTGAATATTAAATGGAATGTGCGTGTTTGAGGTAGCTGCAAATACGCATAACACACGCAATTAAATTTATAAATATTTAAAACACCAATTTACATACCCGACCCACACACACACACACAGACACACAGATCGAGAAGGTGCCTGGCTAGCCAGATTGGGCCGCTGATTCGAGCCGTGTCTGTCTTACATGGCCAAAATCGAAAGGGGAAGTCGTCACCAATACAAACATCATTGAAATCCACAAAGCGTTCGAGTGGTTCTTTTATTGCTTTTTGCTTTTGAATTTCATTTAGTTTTATGTGGTGGTGCTGCTGGTGCTGGTGCTCGATGGATCGATGGATCGATCGCTGCTTAGCCAGCTCCAGCTACATAGCTGGATAACTCTGGGCTGGGCTTGGTGTGCTGTGCTGTGGCGGAATGTGCCCCAAAGTGCCAAACTTGATATGATAGATTCGGTTTTCGACACTGCTGCGACATGCGACACGACGTAGCCCCCCTCGAGCTGGGCTTAATTATTTATGTATTAATACATAATGATATTTGTGCTATGTACCGACATATGTTTGCCTATGTTTGTACACAGTTCCAAATGGGTTACCCCCTCTTTATAACATATACGATATTTATTTATTTTGTTTCTGTCGTCGTTTTGGCCCTAAGGAAATTGAAAGTTATTTGCGTACAGAATTTAATTAGAGGCGCGCTGCGTGTTGAAAGCAACTTTAATTGGTTGGGGCCGCCCCTGGAATTGAATAATTTTTATGTTCAGCTGATCCGCAGCAAACTTACCCTATTTGCTAGCGCATAAATTACATACATATCGTATTGTAATAACTGCAGACTGTGTTTAGTTGAGACGAACTGTATGCAGAAAGATCTTAAAGCCTAATAAAAGATATCATTAAGATAAGCAGCTACAACTGGGTCGATGCCGATTAACTAACTGTGTAAACTTCAGAAAGAATGATCTGAGCTGTATCAAGTTAAAACCGGTATAAGCTCAAGAGCCAAAACAAAAAAAATGTAGAAACTAGTTTGCCTAGCAACAGACAGGCAGACAGGCAGGCCGCATGAGACTAGACAGGTGAATTTTGGGCAGATCAATTAAGGTTGAGTGGAGGAATTGAATCAACTATTATATGAATATGAATATATTATGGATAGTTGAAGGATTAGTACGAAAGTGACATAAGGTCGCGCGAGGGAAGTTACTTGACTAAGGAAGGTTTGCTAAATATAGCAGAGATCTTGTTGTAAGAGCTGATCAGCTGACTAAGAGCATTACATTCCTTAATAAGAGGATATATAGTATAATTATAGATGAGATTTCAGACTGTATAGAGGTACTCAGATTGTGAAGGGAAGGTAATTAACTAAAGGACTAAGCAATGGTCGATTATATATACATATGTAGATAATGATCGGGGTGTGAGAGCAGATCAGCTGACTTCATAGTTGGGCTTAGAGCCTGTTCTCCAAAGAAGCTTACATTCCTTAATTTGGGGACATGCGTGTAGATGAGATTTGAGACTGTATAGAAGTGCTCAGATCGTGGAGGGAAGGTACTTAACTAAGGGTTTATTATAGCAGAGCAGTAGACTTCTCAGTCGGACTCAATTTGAGAATATAAATATAAAGTAATATGTGTATTTTAATGATGTTCTTCGTCTACTGAAAGTCAAGTAATCATAGTTCACAATTGTGAATGATCTTCAGAGTGATCTGCTACAATTCTGAATGGAAATTATGCGCTGGCTATGGCAGCTTTGGTTGCCAAGATCATCCCACGCAATCTTCGAGATCAATAAGAGATTTTCGCATATTTATTTTTTGGGTCAGCTTTCGCTTTCGCTGTGCGATCGCAGTCGGGTTTGGTCGGTCGGGTTCCGCTCCTGTGGAATACCTGTGGGCCCACAAGGCACGTTAACGTTAAGTCTCACTCGCTCTTTCGCTCTCTCTCTCGCTCTCTCACTGGGCTAAGCTCGGTTTCGGTTGGGAATCTTGAACGAAGCTCATTTGGTTTGCCGGGTTGCCTTTTCGCCGCTTCGCGCAATGCAAAGTGCTCTTCATTCACAGAAGTCTCCACTTGGAGGAGCCTCCGCTGAGGTTCAGGTTCAGGTTTGGCTTCAGCTTTCGGGGCCATTCCCAGAGCCGAGACAAGCGACGGCACTTCAGCAGAGACAGGGGCAGGGGCAGAGGAGCTCTTGGCATCTTCGTATTATTTAGCAAATTAATAACCATAAAAATCTTAATGCCAGCGCTAAGAAACGAAATCTTTAGCTTGCCTGCTGAATTTCTTATGAAAAGCGTTCGCGGAACAACAACACAAAAAACACAAAAGCGAGAGACAACGGCCAAAAAAAAGGGCAACAAGAGACGCACGGGAGAGGGGGCTGTAGAGGAGGGCAGGAGGGGGAGATTAGCAGAAGAAGTGCCGCCATTTAAATTTATTTACTTACGAGTGTGAACTTTATGCCCATGGCGTTCGACTGTCCCCCTTCCCTGCCCTTACCCCTTGACACCTCCCCCTCCTCGTGACTCGACTGTCATGAGACGCGACGCCACCGTTGTCAATGCCAAATGTGTCCCGTGTCCCGTGTCCACGACCTGAATCGCAGCCCCGGTTCGCTTCCTGCCCCAAAAGATGCGCGTGAGCTCTACCTTTTTCAACGAGGGGAGGGGAGGGGAGGGGGAGGTGGCAACGGGGAACCTTGCCTTGTGTAAGCTCGCATTGTGGCTCAGGTACTCTGGAAATTGGCAACTATGAAGCAAGCGAGGCAGAATACGCAGAAGCTAGTCAAGTCGAAGTTTCCAATCAAATAGGCAGAGGAATTCTACAAAAGAACCCGAACCAATTCTGGGACTCCTTTCTTCGGCTCCTTAACCAAAGGGAGCCTAGCTACGAATTTGTGCAGCTTCAAACGTTGCCGATTCCATTTCTTAAGTATAAGAAAACACAACTTGGCCAAGTGTGCCGTATCCCATCATTATCATCATCATTATTATAATAATCATCATGTTCGTCATCGTCATTAACTTGATCATCATTAATGTTGGCCATTATCATTGTTGGTTTCGTAATTTGATTCCAGTTAAAATGAAATGAAATCTTGTTGCCCTAAAAAGCAAAAAAAACAACAACAGAAAGAACGCAAAAAGAGAGAGAGAGAGAGAATGAGAGAAGAAAAATAAAAATAAATATAAAATAAACAAGCGTTCACAATTTTTGGCGTTTCCTTTTGAACTCAACTCAACGAGGCTCTTAACTTGGTTCCTGACTCAGTTCCCTGTCCACAGTACACTTCCCGACCAAGTTCTGCAACTGAAATCCTACGCCATAAAGCTGAAAATTTAAATAGAACTTGGCAGAAAGGCACTACTTATGAAGTAACTTCATGGATTGCTATATACTTCTTAAAGATACAGCGAATGTCTTTGGTTTAGATATTTAATGGGATAGATAATATATATTTAACAGGTATCCTACACTTCTTATGCAGTAAGGAACTAACTATAAAGAACCTTCTCAAAAGTATAGCGAATGTGTTTGATTTACTAGATATTTAAAGGGTATCCCTGCAGTCATTACTGCAATCCTTATGCAGAAGGGAACTACCTTTAAAGTACCTTCATAGATTGCGATTGTCTTTGGTTTACTAGATATTTCATAGCTATCCCTGCAGTCATTATTTCTTAGGTATCCTCCACAAAGTGTTCTTAACTCAAAGACTCATTTAACTTCTTATTAAATTAAGTATTTATTGCAGGCACCGGAACCGGAACCGCAGCACTTGTTTTCTCAGCCACCGGAACAGTGGAGGGTTTCGCTGTGATTCCCCGACAAGAACAGTGCCCAGAGGTATTTTCTATATTTAGCTAGATAAGATTCTGAATGGCCACAAAGAGAAGGGCCAGCCAGCCCTTTGCAGAGCCACTGGCCACGCCTCCCTTGGCACGCACGCACGTGCTGCGAATGCTCTTCAAGTTGTTGCTACATAGTTGTAGCTGTTGCTGCTGTTGTTGTAGTTGTTGCCAGCCAAAAATACTGCAGGTAGATATTAAGTTGTCTTTTGTGGGCCTTGCATAATTTATGCGGCGGCTCAAACAGTTCATTTGCATACGAAATGTTTGGATTGGCATTGATTTGACAACGCGCCATGAGAGGCTGAAACAACGAGCCGATGAGGCGACTGAGCAACCTGATCGGTGCGGATCGGAGCGGGGCAATTCACACACACACACACACACACACATACGATACATTATGATACGATATAGATGCTCAAGCTTGCAGTGTGTCGTGCTGTAGCTGGAGCAACTAATTAATGAAATCTATATCAATATCTTATCCGTGCGATCATTGTTCATTGTTCATTAAAATCAGCTGCGCGCCTGCCATGCAAATTTTGGGCATACCCTGTAGGTATTAGCTTCAGTAGGGTAGCTTCATCAACTGGACATGACTAACCTATCAGGCTACATATCGTACTACTAAAACCATTGATAGTATGTGTAAATAACCACAGTCATAATCGAATAGGTTTCGATATTTAATCGATTACTGTTTCTATATGCTGCAGTAGCAAGTTACTTATCAAATTCATATATACAGGGCAGCTTTGAGTCTTGCAATAGTTAAACAATTTAATAGAGCAATTTTACTAGTTTGCATGCCCTAAGAACGGGTCGATAGTGATTTTAACTACACTAAACTATCGATAACAGCGATAACTGTTGAAAATAAAGAAACAATTTCTATGCAACAGCTTGAGGTGTATTTATTGTTTTCTAGAATTAAAGTATTGCCAACTTGTTTAACTATCGATACTAACGAACTATCGATATAAGCTTTGATATAACATGAGCTATTCTTACTCGCTCTAGTGTATTCATACTTCGTCTAAGTGACCTGGCGAGACTTGGGGAAGTTGATACGCAGAATCATTTGGTCAGCAAATTATGTTAATCTATTGAGTGTCAGACTCTGCGAACCAGTTCAATCGAGAGACCGCGAGACAAACTCAGAGACAGAGAGACAGCGAGACAGACAGACGGCAACCTGTTGCTTTGTGTATGCTAAGCGTATGCAGTGACATTCCTTAATTTGCTTAATAATCGCTGCAAAATGGCCTGGCAACAGAAGCGGAGCAAAGCTCTCTGTGGGCCAGAAAGCGAGACCGATACCGAGAAACCGAGAGATACCCAGGCCACCAAACTAATGAATAGAAGAAGAGAGACAGACAAATCAAAAAGTTGCCACATAAAGTCAACGAAAACAACAATCGAAATGCGTATCGATAATTATGAACTAGAAGCGAGTTGCGAGGGGGCTGTGGCAAGAAATCACATTGGCCACGCTTGGCAATCAGCCTGAGTGTGTGAGGGGAGGGGGGGGGAAGTGGGGGTGACTGGTTGTCAACAATCGAGCAACTAATTGTCGGCCCAGGTGAGCGCGCGATCTTATTGGGCCTGCTTGAGCTTCAGCCTCAGCTTCAGCCTCCGCTTCGGGCATGTCAAATCGCATCAGTTTTCGGTCACATTCTGCAGCAATTCGTGTGGCATTAAATCAAGTGACAATTGTAATGGAGTCAACAAAACAAAATCCCAATCAGCTAGAGAGTTCGCCCAGTTTGGTTGCCATTTCCCTTTGCCTTCGCCATCGCCATCGCCTTCTCCATCGCAGTTTGATTGAATAATTGGCCATTTGACTAGCGCCCATTTGTTTGCCATTCGCGTCTTTGACAGCCACCAAAGTGCCGCAAAGTGTTGTCGCTCGAGCATGTTAAACCAAAACATCCAATCGACCCCGCCTACCCTCCCTCTTTCCCACTTTCATACAGAGCATCGCACAGTGGACACAATAGACGAATCAGTTGCCGCGACGATTGATGCGCTTGTCGTGCGAAATTAACTGGAGTTGTTCAAATTTCACGATTTACAGTTACCTATATTGTTGAAGCTTCAATCTGTGTGGGGTATATTCAAATTGAGACACCCTATAAGTTTGTGCAACAATTAGACAGCAATGCTTACTGTACTTGCTAAGCGATCTACAATCAAGGTTCGGTTAAAATCTACTTGTGATTAGCTAAACTCAAGTTAAAACTGACAATCTTCTTGATATAAAACAAGATCGTATTCATTTTATGATATCGGAAGTCGGCGCTAATTAACTAACCCTTGTAGTAAACAAACCTTTTACGATCTTATGAAGGGACCTAACTAATTTCAGTGTGTTTTCCGCATTTGATTTTGATTTTCAATTAATTACGAACAGCAAACAAGTTTCGCTTGTTGTTTTCAATTTTATTAACCAGCAATATAAAAATTTGGTAATAAAATGTTTGTAGAACAACAATGCAAGTTGTACAGCTGTAAAAAACTGAAATAGTTTTTAAACATTTGTTTCGATTGAACTTTTATTATATTGTTCATTGGCGAAGAATTTCTGTGAATTGTTTATGAATAAGCAATGAATGATGTATGCTGAAGCTGCTCATTCAATTAATTCACACCTTGGCGATCCTCGGCGATCGTATCCCGAATGGGAAAAGGGGTAGACGTGGCAGGGGAAGGGGCGCGGCGGAATTGGAATGGTATCCCATTAGGCATGCAATACGTAGACGGAATTTTAAGATCATTTAACGCGTCTATGTGTGTGTGTGTGTGTGCAAGTGAGTGTCTTTTCGTGGTAACACTCTCTGGCTGTGCGTGTGTATGTGTGTGAATGTGGGCCGGCGCTCTAAGTGGTTTTCTAACGAAGGATGTGCAGAAACCCGAAGGAATACACAACGAGGGGCCTTCCGAAAAAAAAGAAGAGACGCACACACACTCACTGGAAATGAAGTTGCTTCCACGAACTGAGATCGGGCAGCAGCAACAAAGGAACACACACAAAAGTGGCAAGAGGCAAGGCGAAGAGAGGGATGGGGACAGGGAGGGGGAGGGAGAAACGAGACAATGCCGAAACGACGAGCGAATTTTAAGTCAATGACTCCATTAAATGCGGTTTTCTGATTTCATTATGCGTTGCCAGGTTCCATTTGCCAACAGGTTGCTATGCCACGCCCACTTGCTGCTGCTACCGCCTGCCGCCACCCGCCAGCCACACGTTGCTGGTGGCTTGCAACATGATGCATGAGGCATGAGGCTATACCGAAAAAGACTGAGAACCTGCACTTAGTATACACAAATTAGACAGAAGTTAAGAGACTTTTATATGCTTCACTTGAGGACTCGCCCCGCCACACCGTGTAAAAGGATGCCTGCGCTACCTGCCACACCCCGGGGCGAGGCATACCAGGCAGTACCTTGTACACTTCCCTGTACTTCTTGAGCTCTTCAACATTACACAGTGCAGCAGGCTAACTAATTTCCCAAACCTATCCTCAACTCATTCTCTCTCCCTGCCTCCCTCTGTATATATCTTTCTATCTCTCTCTGTCTCTTTTCTATTCTTTCTTCCTTTAGAAAAATCTCAGTCTTCCATTTGGCAACCCAATTCACTTCAATAGACAACACAATGAAGTGAAATTCCTGCTAAACTCATTCAGATTCGCATTCCGTGTGATTCATTTGCAACTTTTGCTGATATTCCCATATCGCCAGACTTTGCACTGCCTATATACACAATTTATGGGTGTGTACTTGTGTGTGTGTGTGCCTTTGTGTGTACTAGATCATATCATATATATTTTCTCAATTGCTGCAATTGAAAGATGAGTGTTTAACGACAGAATCCGAGACGACAAATGCGACGGGCGCAGGTCGACCTAGTAATGCTCTATAAGATGGGTTTGCTTCGGAAAGGTGAATCGACGTGGAGGATAAAAAGAAGACCTTCTTAACTATACCAAAAGATCTGAATTGAGCAATCATTTTCAAGAATGCAAACAGAATATTATTATTATAACTTATTATATCATTATTATTATTATAACAGCTTATAATGATTAATTAAATTTAACAATATAAAAATCATACAATAAATCTATTATTATAAAGTTATACAATGTTCGTTTATTGTTTGCAGTTAGTTGGATCTTTGAGTACAGTTGCTTTAGTTATTCCCTTTGCAGAGGGTATATTAATTCTGGCCAGAAGTTTGCAACGCACTTTAGGAAACATCTTCGACCCTAGAAAATAAATACGAGGTGTTTTCAAAAAGTATCGCGAAGCGGGCACGCAAAACACTTATAACCTTTACGCCTCTCACAACCAAACATAAAATGCTATACACATGAAACTTGGTACAAATGTTCGCGAAGAGTGTACCAATATAACAAAGCAAAAAAAATCGAAATTCGATTATATGAACCTCGCGAAAATTCACGAGATTCGCGATACTTTTTGAACACACCTCGTATATTCTGAAAGAGGAACAATAGAGGAGTCGAACTAACCCTGTCCCTCTGTTGCAACGCTTCTTCTTCATTTACCAAGATATTGCTCGACTTTTTTCTATATGCATAATACGCATTGCATCCAAATCGGAGCACTATAACAAACAGCTGTTGTAGATTGTAGTAGATAAAAGTCTGCAAGAGTATAAAATAGACAAGAACTAGCAGGGCTTTTTTAAAGCCATTCCTTCTGCTTCAAGTGAGTTTTTTTGGTCTGTGAAAATGTTGTTGTTGTGCCCACTGTGCCTACAGTGCTGTGCCGCAATGTCTGTACATGTCTCTAGCCTGTTTGCTAATATGACAAATTAACGCCTAAATTACTGACCCATGACCCACGGCTGAGCAGAAATACCACCCAGTTAACCTAGTAAAATGAAAAAACCGCTGGAAAAAACGGTACAAATTTTATGCAAAATTTGCTGTGTCAACATTGGCTGTGTGTGTGTGTGTGAGTGTCTGTGGTGTGTGTGGTGAGTGTGGCTGTGGTGTCTCTGTGGTGTGTGTGGTGTGTGTTGACACTGTTTGAACAGCGAGCTGACGGCAGTGAGAGGGGTAGGTTAGGAAGGTGTCTCTTTCAGCTGAGGAAGGCCAGAGGGTGCAGGGTGCAGGGCGGAGGGTGGAGTAGGTGGCTAGTGGCAGCAGTCAGTTTGTTTGAGGGGGGCGTGGCTGTGCTATGTATGTGTTAGACAAAGCTGGCTTGAACACAGTGCGCTTTGTCCCCTTGTCCAATTCCATTTCCAGCTGCTCCCCTGCTAGCAGTGCCCCCCTCTCTTTCTGGGGGAGCTGCTCGATCGTGTGTGCGCTGTCGCTGTCGCTGTCGACGTCGACGTCGCTGCCAGTCGGCACATTTTGTGTGTGTACGCGCAGTTGTTGTTGGTTCATTGCCCGCCAAAAATTTTGAAGGCCAAAATCATATGAGATTTTTTTTTTCTTCTTTATTTTTTGCGCTTTCTGTTTAGCTTCTGCTTCTTCTTTTGCTTCTTCGTCTGCCTCTGCCTCGCACTGCCTTTTGTATTTGCTGCTGTCGATGTTGTTGTTGTTGTTGTGGTTGTTGTAGTCATTTCAGGTTTTCCCTTTCTGGCAATGCCGCATTGTGCGAGCCGGCAAACGCCGCCGCTTGGAGGTGTGTGTGTGTGTGTGTGGGGAGCCCGGAGAGGGCGGTAGGAGGGTGGCAACTTTGCCGGCCGGGCCGAAAGTTTCACATACTTTGGCTCTGCTGCGTAGCTACACACACAGCTACAGCTGCTGCTGCTGTCTTTGCATCTGTGTCTATGTCTGTATCTGCGACTGTGTCTGTGTCTGTGTATCTAAATCTTTGTCGCTGTTCAAGTATCTTTTTATCCGCAGCTGTAGCTGTATCTGTATCACGTCGCAATTTACGCACTTCTTAAAGCTGCCAGCGTTGCCAGACAGTCTCCCCCCCCAACTAGCCAGAGTGCGCGAAGTTTTAGCTGCTGATTTTCACTTTTTTTTCTTGGTTCCCACTGAATTTATGCGTGTGTGTGAGTGTGTGTGGTTTGTATATGTGTGTGTGTGTGTGGGGCGTGTGTGTGGCTCTTTCAAATGGCAACCACTTTTGCAGGAGTGTGTGCCAAGGGGGGGCAGGCAGGGATGGGAGCTTGCGCCACTTGAGGCTGCCGTGGCATAAGTTTTACCATTTTGCTGATTTGACAGAAATTGAAGATTGAAGATCGGAGATCAGAACTCGGTGAAGGAATCAGAATGAGCAACAACAACAACGAATCACAAACGAAACGAACTGAAACTTCAAATCATCGATCGACAGCGAAGTTTGCTTCGACTTCCACTTGAGAGATCAGTTAATAGAGCTGATAAATGATAGATACAATTTCGGCAGCGTACAACAAATACACACACACACACACAATAACCACAATAACATAAAGAACAACAACAACAATGGGGCAGTCCATGGGGAACTTGGCCACGCACTCAATTTGCGCTTTAAGCGTTGCTCAGTGTCAAGAAACTTTCAAGTATCTGCGCAAGTGTGCGCGTGTGTGTGTGTGTGTGTGTGTATCTAATTATATGGTAATACAGGCATACAAATGTACAATACATATAAATTACTCTTATTACAGAGCAACGCCAACACTAGCAACAACCGATCGAGACGGCAGCCCTCCCGTTGATCTATTACGCCATCGCCATATTACGTATACGTAATGTTAATGAGTTAGTCATGGGGCGTACAGGCAAAGGGGCTGCGGATAGCTGAGAAAACATTACCAGACGTCCAACTGTAGCTGCAGGGCATATACCCCATACACCATATACCATATACCATATAACACCCCATTAGCTCTCATTCGGACCGATCTGAGTACAGTTCAGTTTAGAGATGAGATCAGTTCAATCAATCATATATGGCCAGTTTGGCATGTTGATCTCATCTCTCTCTATGCATGTTGAGAGTAGCGTCTCTCTCTATATATAATATACATTTATCGGACAATATTTTTTAAATGGATCGCAACGCGGCGATCTTTGCTACTCTGATTCATTGTGATTCATATGCAAAACTATTTATAAGAAGGGGTTCGATTTATCTTGGGCGCCAGCATGAGGATTGTCGCACAGAATTAAATGAAGTGTCAGCAAAAGCAAAAGTTCTCATGAAATCAGAAACTAGAAGGAGCTCTGAACAAGCTGGCGTAGAACCTTTAGCAGGTTAAAAACTTAACAAATTTAGCTGAGAAAATTCTAATAAATCTTTCCCGAAACTTTAGATTGGTTTTTTTTTATTTTAAACTGTCGTATAATACTCAATGAAGCTCAATTTATTTGCTGTGACATTGTGTCAATCGAGACAGCAATCACTCAAAATTCTCTAGAAAATCACATCATTTCATTTGGGATTCGTTCTTCTTCTGCTCCTCTGCTGGCATTATGTATAATTATAGAGAGCGAGATATGTTTGTACATTCCACGCTAATCATGCGCTTGTGGCCTGTGCCTGCCCCTGCGCCTGTTCTCTGTCCCCAACTGTTGCCGCATTGTAAATTCCATTCATAAAAATTGTACAAACACACAGTGTACATGTGTGTGTATGTGTGTGTGTGGTTATGTTGTTGTGGTTCAGAGGGAAGATCAGCTCATTGTCATAATCATCATTGTTGCTCGCCGACCCGCTAAGCCTAAACGCAGCATTCAAAAAATTACGTAAATTGATCTGTCGCTGATACATTATCAAGCAGCACCGCCTTACGCTGCCCCCCGCCCCCTCCTTCTCTCCTTCCTTCTGTAGATTTGTTGGGCACCTCAAAACGGAGCAGCTGTCTTTAATCTTTTGGGGACGGCGGCGCCGGCTGTGCGTGCGGTCCCCATAAATCGCACAAGTTAACTATGCCTACCCTTGTGCCCGACGCCCCCTCGCCCACACCCCCTCCCCCCTCTCGACACATGGCTTGCCTCGCAGCTCATTCATCTCTCGTCCAGCGTTTATTTTGATTTCCATTTCCATTTCGACGGCGTCGAGAGCAGCGTCAGCTTCTTCTCCTCTGCTGAGGCGGCGGCAACTTGTTTCTTTGTATAATTTATACGCTTTTTATTTTGATTTGTGCGTTTGGCCTTCTTGCTTACACACACGTGTGTACGTGTGACTCTAGCCGGGCCCGTATACCCTGTAAAGTCAAGCGAAACGAGAACTACATTTGAAGTTCCTTCATTGAGAAGCGGCACAGAGTTGATAATAATGTTCTGTGTGGCTTACGAAGTGCATTCAGTATTTGAGCAACTATAGATCATATGCTTACTATCTTACTATCAGCTATAGATCATATGCTTACTACCTTTGCTATTTTAAAAGATATATCCAGTGAGAATCTTACATATTGCTTCAGGTTAAGCTGTAGTTCCTTTAATTTCTGTTGGATATCATCAAATCTGTCGACAGATATTTCCATTTAGAATTCGAGGTTTATCTTAAGGTTAAAGGCTAAAGTTCCTACGATCAGAATACACAAGAATATCTCTAAGTATTCATTAAGCTAACAGCTTGACTGTGTAATCAGATACCCTGTAACCCACTGAGTATCTACATTATCTCATACCTTATACAATTCCCTATCAAGTTCTCAGCTTTCACTTGCAAATACTCAAAAAATTCCTTTCGACTTGCTCTACAGGATATCTCACAGTCGTGCCAATCTCTCTCTATTCGAACTTTGCTTGCTTTTCCTTCGGTTTCAGTTTGTCTTTATTTTGATTATGCCAGTTTAACATGCGTGGATCCAGAGTCAGCTTTGCATGTTTGTTTTGAGGCGCTTTTCCGAAAAACAAAAACAGAAGCAGAAGCACAAGAAGCAAGCAAGGAAGGAAGGCAAAACAAGCAAAACAATAATAGTAGAAACCACAATTATTTTGCGTTTTCCCTTTGCTTCTTTTTCGCCTTTGCAGTTCTCACTTTTATTTTGATTTTGATGTTCTCGAAACGCTAGTTATGGCCTCGTCTGCTGCGGGTCTGGGTCTGGGTCTGGGTCCCTCGCCCTGTCTTGGGTGTTAGGTCAATGGGACAATAAAAACGCTCATAATTATGCGCTGCCAGTGTGTGTGTGAGTGTATGAGTGTGTGTGAGTGCCAAGTGAATGCACATGGAGTACGCAATTAAATGGCGCTCACAAAGGCTTCGAAGCGCGAAGACGAGAGACGCGTCTCCATCTCCAGCTCTACACTACTTCTTCTCTTGTTTCCACTCACTACACTCATTCATATTCATATTCACAACTCTCTCGTTTAGCCGTTTGTGGATGATTGTTTGTTTAATTTGAGTGCGGAGAGTCCAAAACAGACGCCCACTCCACACAGCCGTGGCCTATGCGGATCATTAACTTCTGTTGCTCCTTTTATGCGCTATCCCCCTCTCTCTCTCTCCCTCTCTCTTTCTCCCCCTCCTACTCCATTGCTAGTAGTAAACATCGACAGCATTCACTTTACTACTGCCGGCTACCATTCGCCAATTCATACATTCATTCGTTCATTCATTCAGCTGGGAAAACGTTTGCATATTGCGTGGGCCCTGGCGTTGCCTTATAGAGCTTTCCTTTTCTCCATCTCTCTCTCTCTCTCTCTCTTTTTTCCTCTCCTCTTTTCTATAGTTTGTAGCTGCAGTTCTATGCGTGGTATTTGAGCATTCGATATGCCCCGTTTTGGGTGCAGCGTTTGCACAATTTGTCAATTTAATTTGATTTAGCTCCATTCATTTTCAATTTAAAGCCGCCAAATCGCCTCCTCGACTTATAAGGCCCTCAATCATATTTACGAGCATTACGTATGCATGGCCACTCTAAACTGTGACACCCCGAATCGCCAGCTCAGCTTTGTCTTAGGCTGCCATTGTCTCTCGATGGTCTGCTCATTTTACTTGCTCATTCCATTCATAAATCAAAGCGAGACTTCGCTTCTTTAATAACAATTCAAACTCGACTCGACTTTGGTCACTTTGTCGTATTGAAATGCCGCGCACGGTTACCAGATTCCGCAGTTTCCACACACACACACATACACTCATATACACACACTATAATCGTATGTTTATTGGCCCCCGAATCGATGCCTATCGCATGAGCACTGGTGTTTAGGAGGCCTATGAGCTACGGCTTGATACCTTCGGCTAACTCTGAATACCCTATATAGTCAATCCATGATATCTCACTTAGTCTGCTAGCTATAGCTATGATATTTGGTACCTAGTTTCTTTGCTAAATTAACTCACTTTCCTCAAAATTTAAGCAAGTTGCATTTATTTTTGGATGAGTGACAGATCGATATTGATAGCACTCTCAGTTACATGCAGCGTATTTTTATAGTCTATCATACAGTCAAACTCTTGTCTGTGTGTCTGTGTCTGTCTGTGTGTGAGGCATGTACTTCTCTGACTGTTCTCCTCAAATGGCCAACAACTTCTAGCCAAGCCGAGCCGAGCCGGCAATCGATCCGCATTTGGCGCTTGCTTTTTGGCCTTTCCGTTCCGCGTTTATTGTGTCTGTAGTAGTTGGTGCCAAATTGCTTGCCCCCACAAATGTAACACACAGCTACAGGTGTGTCTGTGTGTGTGTATGTGTGTGTGCGATGACAGCACCCACATCTGCCGCGCTTTGCCTCCAATGTGGGCGTTACGTCGCCAAAGAAGCGGCGCCTTAGACCTCATCTCAGCTGTGGCTTGTAACAGGAAAGAGGTGAGATGAATGGATGAACGGATGCTCTACGGGGAACGACCCCCCTCTGCTCGTAATTGTTTATCTCCAGCTGAAATTTTCCAATTCATTTCGTTTGGCCATAAAATGCCAAAATGATAAACGCCTGTGGGCCAGAGAGATAAGCGACGCCAGAGCTGCTTGACGAATTTCCATTCCATTATCTGGGACGGAATCGTAGATCGTACAAGTAGCTCGTAATGCGCGCCTTTAAATGATATCATTGCCAGCAAATCGAGTGTTCTCCCCAATCGTTTATGCATATGCAAAAATTTCTACAGCAAAGTCGTTAATTTATTTCACTGTAAAATTGCGTCACTTTTTATATGGCTAGGGGAGGAATAAACCGATAAGATTTCAAGTGTTTCAGTCTGGGGCGACTCATATACGAATAGTGTAGGCCTACGAATTAATTTCGACTTTGCTGGGTGCAAAGGTGCGCGGCAAAGGGGCGGTAGGTGCGGAGGGTGCTTGCAAACAAGGAAATAACCGGAATATAGATTTAGGGTGACCATAACTCAAGAAATATTCGGCCTCCCATTGCATCTCTATGTCAAAAGCTGTTTGCTGTTTCTTTATTACTAATACATACTACTCTTCATACTACTTTAGAGTGACCATACAAATACTTTGTTTCAATTCGTAACTTCAATATATACATACATGATTTCTTAGCTCAATTGTGTATTTTAATTCACTAAGAGAGCTTGCAGATGTGACTCTATTGATTGAGTCACCTTTCCTGCTATTTTAGAGTGACCATATATCACAAATAATCTGTTTTAAATTGTATCTTCAATATAGATATGCATTCTCAATCTAATTGTGTGTTTTTCTTCACTAAAAAGTGACTTTAATGCTTGAGTCACCTTTCTTGCTATTTTAGAGTGACCATATCAGTACAAATAATCTGTTTCCAATTGAAACTTCAATATACACATGTTTTCTTAAGTTAATTGTGTATTTTACTTCACTCAAAAGGCTTGCAAAAAGTGACTCTAATCTTCCTGTTGTTTTAAAGTGACCATACTGCAATATAATCAACTCTTTATGAATTTAAAATCACAAAAAGAGGTTGCAAAACCCTCTTAACTATTGACGACTGCAACAGAATCAACTCAATCTCTTGCCATAAACTTGATTATGAATTTCACGTGAAATATTTGTTGCAAAAACAATTGAGTCATTATTTTTTCGATGGAATACGGCTAGTAGAACGCTTTCAGCTCTGTTCTCCCCAGTTTGTTGCGTCTGTTGCGGCTCATGTTGTTGTACATACGATATTGTTGTTGTTATTGTTGTCCCTGGGCAAAGGTTGTTAATAGATCGCTTTGGGTGGACAGAACCTTTAGCACTTACTCACCAACTGCCAATTTGCATAATTCAATTGACAGCTGACGTACATATTGTACAATATTGTTGTTTCTTTTATTGTTGTTGTTGCTGTTGATTTATATTTTTAACACGTTTCTCTGGCTCGTCCAGAACTTGGTTTACAGCGTGTAGGCGTAAGTTATTGCAAATCGTATATAGCATGCATATTATATTATGTACGAACTCGGTATACGGTATATTCTAGTTAAGAATGGAAAGGCATGCGCGAAATTCCACAGATTGTGTAAGACTAGTTTCCTCTCAGTGCGGAAAGACCCGGCCTTATATGCAACTCGGAGCTTACATCGTTAAGTCGCTTACCGCGAATGCCGATTCCGTGAATAGCCAAGCGCCAGTCGCCACTTAAGCTGCACACACACACACAGGTAGTCACACTGGTATTGTAACCAACAAAGTCTCCTATCTAGACAGTGCGCGTGCAGTATCTCGGACAATGGCGCTAAGACTCATCAGAGGTTTTCGAACCATATCCGATGATGCGGCGCATGCGATAGCTTGCCTTACACCGATAGATCTGGAGATTAAAGGCCAATACTTAGCGCGAGAAGGGGTTGACTCGACAGACATAAGTGAATGGATCGAAGGAGTCTGGCAGACCAGGTGGCAAGCGTCGCAGCGAGGGCGATGGACATACCAGCTTATACCCAACCTAGCGGAATGGGCAGAGTGCGAGCACAAAGTGTTGGACTACCACATAACGCAGTTCCTCACGGATCATGGCTGCTTCCGAGGGTACCTATATAGGTTCCACCACGTGGACTCAGCCATGTGCCTTTTTTGCACAAACGAGGTGGAGTCAGCAGAACATATCATTCTGCACTGCTCAAGGTTCACCGCGGAAAAGGAACAGCTCGAGACACTCACTGGAGCACCGCTCAGCCCGAGAGGCTTGATTGCCGCTATGGTGGCGGAAAAAGGCGTCTGGGAGAAGGCACATGGGATCATAGTCCAAATGATGAAGCGTGTCCGAACGGACGAGATGGCCAACAGAAATGTAGCCTGAGAAGTACCCCCGTGTGGTGGCGGGGCAGAATACTACCTCAGCGGACTCGGCTTGTCGTAAAAGGCGACTAAGGAAGACTCAAGGAAGGAGCGTCACGCAGCATGGCAACGCAGGAGGAGAGGGATTGCGATCTGGCATCACATCCTGCTCACCGACGTAATACCTTGACTGGAAGTCCCGGTGAGCGTAACAAGGACTGGATAATGAGCGGAGGTTTTTTGTTTAGTACGTAGGCATATCCCTATTTGGAGGGTTATGAATCGTGCATGCCATCTACGCGCTGTAGATGGTATCTTTTGAAGATTTCATTTTTCCTGCCGTATACATAATAATAAAAAAAAAAAAAAAACTGGTATTGGTGTCTGGCAGTCGATTAGTTAGTTAGTTAGTTAGTCGGCATGTTAATTACTTAACGATCGCAAGAATGCGCAGAATGCGATTAGATCGAAAGCGACAGCAGGCAGTTAAACTGTACAGACATTTACATATTGCGAGGTATCTAGTAGCTGGTATCCCTTGAGTGCTGCTCCTCTACTGTTGGTAAACTTGTTGTTGACTCTCTCACACTCTCTATCGCTCCCTCTTTGCTGACTTTTGCAATTCTGCTTTAGCATTAGCATTCGTAAACGTTTACACAGCGCTCAATTAGCAGACAATTTCTTTATTTAATCTTCAGTTAATTAACTTTTCACTGCTCAACTGCTCAACGGGCAGTTACCCTGTTACTTTAACAGGGCAACTTTTGCTAACTTGGGCAACTTGTTATGCACCTCAAGTCGCAATTATAGGGTATTTGTCGGTATTCCCCACGAACATCTATTTGCATACAACACGAGCTACCTTTGCGTTTCTCAGATTTCCTCCCTGTGGGCCAAGTTGGACATTAAAATGGATCACTTTCAGATGGGCCAAGCCCAGGCAGAGATTAACAACCTGTTGACCAGCTGACCAGTTCGCAAACCTTACCCCAGCGCTGGGGTTAGGTTTTGGGTTTCGATTTTAGTTTTAGTTTTAGTTTTAGTTTCAGTTTGATGATTACTGCGCCATCGATTGCGTATCTGGCAATCGACTTATCGCCGGGGCGAACTCAAGGCTCAATTTTATGGATGAAACTCGCCCCGAAAATGCGTCGCAAATTATTTTCGCAGTGTTATACAATATTTATATACATCTACTGCGACTATATACATATATAGTATATAGACTAACTTGAGAGATGATTACACTAACAGTGTGGTACTATGGAAAGTTTAAGTTTTGTTGTTTACCTCCCGAAATAACCTGGCGCGCCAAGGGGAAATTGCGTTCTATTCGCTCTGCTTTTTAAATGCGTTTTTTCAATTATCATGAACCTTCGACCGGGTCCAGATTGAATCGCCAGTGTTCAGAGGAGAGTGAGGGAGGAGGGAAGGGGGAGAGGCAGAAACAGGTGTACTGTCACTTGACAAATGTACCCAAAATCGTTACTAATCGCAGCCAAGTGCATTGTGAATGAATTGTAGACGACAAGTGTCCGTCCGGTAACTCCACCGGTGGTGGCTCATTGCTAACCATTGCTGGTCAATTTCATGCGTTCATACCTTCGCTTTGTGGACACGCACTGCTGACCCAACGCAGCTACCAAGTGGACACCAGTAAGCCCAGCGAGCCACGGGCCATGGGACACGAGCCACGCATATTGAACAACTTCCGTTTCGTGTTTGGGTCGTTGGTCGTCGTCGTCGTTTGGCGTTTAATTGCCGAGTTAACCCACTGCACATAACACTTTGTCTAATTACCAATAACCGGCACACACGCATACTTACACATTTGTTCATACTCCTATGCAAACTCCTCTTCGCTTCACCTGGCAATGATTCATACGAATAACTTTTATCGATTCATTATGTGGCTAGATAATAAATGGGGTAATTGATTGGCTCGATTATCTTGTGATTAGAAGTGGCAGCCTTTTAAGTTTAGACGGGGAATCCTTAGATCATAAAAAGATTACAGAGATCTTAAATATTATACAGATATTAATATTGATTGTGATTATGAAATTATTAAATTATTGTTAACTGTGATAATAACATCACTAACTTCAGGGTTCCTACAATTCTACGTATCAGATCCATTTATTCTCAGTTTTATAAGTACGAGGGTCGTTTGATAAGTCCGTGACTTTTTGTATTTGCCGCGCACCTGCTCTAAATACAACACTGCTCCTGTCAGCAGTTATCGATTAACAGCTGACTGTAAAATTTTGAGAAAGCTGCGTTTTTAGGCCATGGATTTTAAAAAAATTCATGGACTATTGTGTTTGTCGGAACGGAAATGTGCGTAACAGGCAGAAGGAGGCATCTCCGACCCCATAAACTATATATATTCTTGCTCAGGATCACAAGCCGAGTCGATTGAGCCATGTCTGTCTGTCCGTCTGTCCGTCTGTCCGTCTGTCCGTCCGAATGAACACCTGGATCTCGGAAACTATAAGAGCTAGAGTCATGAAATTTTGTGACAACATACGTATATATTGCAGTGTCTCAAAGTTTTTTTGAAATTTGGACACGCCCCTTCCCGCCTTAGAAAATCAGTAATAACTATTTAAAAACTACAATATTAGCTCAACAACCAAAGTTGTATATCTTACATGACAAATACCCTGCCACGGACGTTATGTGAAAATTTCATTTAAATCGGACTATAAATAAGTGAGATTTGATACGAATTAAACTCACTTACAAATCTAGCGTCAGACACACAGCATTTTATTATTAAACTTTTTGTTTGCATTGTATGGTAACAGAATTGGTTCACAATGCAACTTTGCCGATGGGCCAAGGAGTGAGGCAATAGCCGAGTGGTTAGAGTGGCGGACGGCTGCGCGAGGGTGCGTGAGTTCAACTCCCGGTTGAGGCGGGTGGGAATTTTTTTCTTTTTATTATTAATTGTTTTGTTTATTTTATTTTAATTTGTTTTTTTTTTTATTTTATTCTAATAAACTAAAAGAAAAGTTACTGTCAAACAAATTAAATTATTTAATTAAATTTCATTTATAATGGCCTCCCCGTGGTGTTCCCTGGGTTCTGATTATATTTGATAATCGGTAGCAAATTCGAGCGGCGATTCCATACCGTTAAAATTTTTATTACGGTATAATATGATAATCCATGGCCTTGTACAGTCAGCACCTGACTGTAGCGTTCGACTGGTTTGGTTTGCGTTTTATAGGCATTGAAAGCAGACGATCTCGTGAATTTTAACGAAAATGGAAAAAAGTGAATTTCGTGTGCTAATTAAGCATTATTTTTTGCGTAAAAAATCCATCACCGAAACCAAGGAAAGACTTGATAAATATTATGGGGACTCTGCACCATCAATTTCAATGGTTAAGAAATGGTTTACTGAGTTCCGTTGTGGTCGTACCAGTACAAGTGATGCCGAACGTTCAGGTCGCCCAAAAGAGGTCGTCATGCCAGAAATCGTCGACAAAATCCATGGAATGATATTGGATGATCGGAGAATGAAAGTGCGTGAGGTAGCTGAGGCTGTAGGCATCTCAACTGAACGGGTACATCACATTTTACATGAATATTTGGACATGAAAAAGCTTTCCGCGCGATGGGTGCCGCGATTGCTCACACACGACCATAAGCGCAACCGTGTGACCATTTCAAAGGAGTGTTTGGCGATGTTCAACCGCAATCCAAACGAATTTTTGCGCCGTTTCGTTACCGTAGACGAAACATGGATCCACCACACCACACCAGAGACCAAAGAACAATCAAGACAGTGGGTTTCTCCGGGTGAACGTGCACCAAAGAAGGCCAAGGTGGGTCTGTCGGCCAACAAGGTCATGGCCACAGTTTTTTGGGATGCACAAGGTATCATTCACATCGATTACCTTGAAAAGGGTAAAACGATCACCGGCGAATATTATTCAGAGCTTTTGGACAGATTCGATATTGATTTGAAGCAGAAACGACCGCATTTGGCGAAAAAAAAGTGCTGTTCCATCAGGACAATGCACGGGTGCACACGTGTGTAGTCAGCATGGCAAAATTTCATAAATTGGGCTACGAACTGCTACCCCATCCAGCATATTCTCCAGATTTAGCCCCCTGTGACTATTTTTTGTTTCCAAACATGAAGAAATGGCTCGGCGGTAAGAGATTCGGGTCAAATGAAGAGGTCATCACAGAAACAAACGACTATTTTGAGGGCCTTGAGAAAACCTATTATTTGGAAGGAATAAAAAAATTGGAAAAACGCTGGACTAAATGTATAGAGCTAAAAGGAGATTATGTTGAGAAATAAAACGCTTCTTTGACGAAAAAAATATATTTTATTCAAAAAGTCACGGACTTATCAAACGACCCTCGTATTATGATCATTCTTAATTCAGAATTCTTTAGTTATGAATTCTTTAGATATATTCAAATGAAGATCATCACAAATATTAATACAACGTATCTCAACCGGATTGTATGTTGTTTTATTGTAATATATATAGTATTTCTATGATACCAACAACATTCGGTCCAATATCAGTTGCCATTTCAATAGAATTTCAATTTGCTAACCAGTTCTAGTTCAACACTTCTTCCCCCCTCTCTACCTTTCGTATGTAGTTTGTAAAGAGTCAAGTGCTTTCTTCTAGCATTCGGTAGTTCTTCCCCATTGTCTGAGTGTGTGTGTGTGTGCGTGTGTTGCCTTTGTTGGTATGCGAACAGTTGTTCGCTTATTGATTTATCTGCGCACATCAATCTGACAGTTTGGGATCATTCAGTTCGGTTTGTAGCAGAACTGAGAACTGAGAACTGAGAATTGAGAAAACTGGAAAATCATGAGAGCATTTTGTCAGTGTCATGCGGCATAATTGTTGTCACTTAGCCATCCTACACAACATAGTCACATACCTGAGCCATTTCTATTTATATATCTATTTGTTAACTCATTCCCCATTCCCATTCCCAATGGAAACTGAAGCATTCAGCCAATTCTGAGAATCAGCTTTAAGTAGCCAACTTAGCTACCTGCCGAATCTGTCACTTACAGTGCGAACAAAAGTCTCTATATATTATGAGACATTAATTATGCAAAGAGAGAGTGAAGGTAGACACATTGGCAGAGATAAATGCACTGAGTTTGTCAACACAGACTTATAAATTCAATTTATATTTTATAAGTCTTATAAATTCAATTTAAAGTAGAAGATTTTCCATTTGAAATTAAAAGTTTTTCTGTGTTCTTTGTCTATTTTATTCAAATACTTGGCTATCTTTTCGTGCAGTGTATACGCATTTCCGCAAAAACGCAATTTCAGTTGCCGCTGCTGCTGCCTTTTTTTATATGCATCGCTTTTGTGAGGGGCGTCCAGTATCTTATCAGCTGCCATTGACAGCACCAATTAGCTGAAGGTCTCTAGCGACTACCCTGCCACCCTCTGCGCCACCAACCCCTGCACTATCTGCTCTCCCTCTTTCTCCCTCTGCCTCCCTCTCTCTCTCTCTTCGTCTCTCTCTCTTTCTCTTGCAAAAAAAAAGTTACGCTTGCAATCTTTCTTCTTGTCTTCCGGCAGTTCTCCCTCCCTTCCTCCCCCTCTCTCACCTTCTCTTTCTTCTGTTCTTCAGCTAGCTGGCGCCAGCTGTTATCAGTGGGCGTGTCGCCGTGTTTGCCGCCCCCCGTCCCACCCGTCAGCCCGTGCTAGGCGTGCGTAATCGTCGTCCGTGAACAAAGAAATTAAACATGAAATTTATAAGCCAAAATACGCAAAACGTTGGCAACAACAACAATAACAATAGAAACAGCGCAATTATGAAATTTTTGTTCAGCCGGTTGCGATTTATCCCCCTCACGCCGTCCCCACTCCGTCCCCTGTCCCTCACGCGACTAGAAATGCGACGCGACGCTATCACTGACCTTGCCTCGCTGCGCAGATAGAGAACGGGAGAGAGAGAGAGAGAGGGGGACAGGGAGAGGAAGAGTATGTATGTGTGATCATCGCTGCCTGCACACACACTTTCTTCGCTGCCCTAACTTGAGTGGGCTATGCTGCTTTCCAAAGGGCAGTGGTAACATTGCCTTCATGAAAGTCTTAGCAATGAATTGAAGTTCACTTTTCAATTACAGGGTATTAGACAGTTATTCATGCCTCTCCCATTCGATATTCGAGGGGTACAGCCTTTCCTGGCAAAATCTTAAAATTCATAAGAAACACTGGACTGATAATGGAGCATTGAGTTCAGCAGGGGTACAATAGGTCGCCCACTTTTCAATTATAATAATAAAAATAAATTAAAATTAATAAATAATTAAGCACAAAAGCTACAGTCGAGTGTGCTTGACCTCACCAAAAGATTTCTTAAATAAATAAATTGTATGATTAGCCTATTTTGTGTTGCATACTTTGCAGGCAGCGGCTTGGAAATCAGTTACTCTTTTAGATTCTTTCTTTAATAACTTCTATGTTAATTATCAGATCGCAACCAATTTTCAGAAATCATCAATAATAAGAATAATAATAAGAATAAGAATAATAATAAAAATAATAATAATACCTTATCAATAATAAGAATAATAATAATAAAAATAATAACAAATGACAGGGTATCCATAAGTCGTCCATCCTTTTCTCTCTCCCTCTCTTGTTGCTTCAAATCAAATTAGAAAATCAAATACGAAAATTTTTCAAATTATGCACACGACTTTGGGCCGGGCACAAAGCGCTAGAGAGCGATAGAGGGCGGTGGATAGGGCAGCAGTCAGGGCAGGGCGGGCAGGGCGGTGTCCCACAGAGGTCTAAGCTCACCTACTTTCATAGCCCAAGCCAGCCAACAGCTGTGTGTGTGTGTATGAGTGTGTAGGTGTTGGATGTTGCTAAGTCGCTGCTGGCTCTGACGAGCGCAAACGCCGACGTCAGATTCGGCGCTGACGCTGGCGCTGGTGCTTATCAAACACGGAAGTTTTGCCGCAGCGTTGGCAAACTACACACACGCACACACACACACACGCACGTTGGCAAACACAAGTTTGTGTTCTTTTTTTTGGCTTTTTGCTTTAATTTTATTTCTGCTTTGGTTTTTTTTCGTTTTCGTTTCTCTTTTTTTATTATTCTTTCTTGAGGCTTTTAAATTAAACAGTTGTTGTGTGTGTGTGTGTTTGGCATATGTAAATTGAGTCTTATGTAGTATGTTGCGTGTGTGTGTGTGTGTGTACATGGCGACATCGCGAGGCATACCTTTCGCACAGCCTGCCTGCCTTGGCGAAGGGTATTCGCTGGAATAGATCACATCGAATCGAAACTGGAGCAAACACAGATATCTGTATATATGGTACATATATATTTGCAATTGTATTGGTGCGTGTGTCGCTAATCAGCCTATCTAACTATTTAGAAAGTTATGACTAAAAACGCCCCAAACTAACTTATAAATTAGTCGGCTTATATTTGCCCAGAAACAGATACAGATGCTGATAAGGTCTTTGATTTATTCACACAAAGAGTGAGAGGAACACAGGAAGGGAGAGAGAGGAAGGGACCCTGGCTAGGCTCGATGGACGAGCATGTTATTTGGGCATAGAAGATGCGCCATAAATCACACAAAACTTTGCCTAATTAATCTATAACTAAATCGAAAAATCAACAAGCTTTGCTCGTGTTGCCGATTCCAGGTATTTGCAAATTGAACAAACTATTCGAATCATTTGAACTTGCAAGTGATTGAGAGACTCTAACGAAAATGGCAGAGAGAGAAAGAGTGAGAGAGAGAGAGTGCGAGAGGGAGAGAAAGAGAGGAAGGGACAATGTACAATTGACGAAAATCAAACTTCATTTTTTGGTTTACTTGGTGGCATTTGTTTTGGCAACAAGTTATCATAACTTGCAAATGTATTTATTTGATTTGGTTAACTGCCTCTCTTCAATTGAAACTTATACCTATCATGTCATATTGAATTTATTTTCTATGTTCCCATAAACATCTAACACTCCTTTTGGAGTACTTAGTGCCATTCGATTTGACAGCAAGTTAATCATAACTTGCAAATAGATTCACTTGATTTACTTTAATAATGGAGACTTCTTTCAATCGTCTCTCCTCAAACCTACTCAACTTTCCCTGGGTATCTGTGCGTCGAGTCAAGCTTTATTTACTTGATTTTTCTCTCATTCATTTTTGTTGTTTCTTTTCTGCTCTGACGTGATTTTTTCGTTTGCGTATCTTGCAGATTGCGTAGCCTCAATTGTTGCCAAGCGCCAAGTGTGAGCATTGCTCATGTGACAACTGACAACAGACAACAGACAACGATGGAGTGGGACAGCAACAATAGTAGCAGCAACAACAACAAGAACAACATTAACAACAACAACAACAGTAGCTGATCCCTCTCAATGTCTTTGTAATAGGATACGTCGCGCTTCAGTTTGGGCCTGGGGCTTCTAATAAGGTTTATGCCAGCCTGACCCGGTTAGGCCATAAACACACACACACACACATAAGACTGGGCCAAGCAGGTGCCCAAAAGTACCGTTCCCACAGCTAGAAAAACAGGGAGAGAGAAGGAGAGAGGGAGAGCAAGACAAGCCGAAGCGGAAATCTTCACTGATCAAACTGATCAACTGATTTACCATATGCGCTTTATCTCTGCTCGGTTCCCATGAAACGAAACGAATACGCACTGTGAGTGTGTGTGTCTGTGTATGTGTGTGTGTGGGTGTAGGCTGCATGACATAACGAGGCAAGAGATTTGCAAGCAGTTGATCTACATTTTC
The DNA here is from genome assembly GCA_018903675.1 of Zaprionus capensis. Lineage (NCBI taxonomy): Eukaryota > Metazoa > Arthropoda > Insecta > Diptera > Drosophilidae > Zaprionus > Zaprionus capensis. The sequence continues at coordinate 6,231,068 of JAEIFN010001073.1, read as the reverse complement.
TGTGCGCTGCTTGAGAACACTGTCATCCTACTCTGTTAAGTTAACAGTGGCTCTAACAGACTGTAAACGGGTAAAGGAAAATGTAAAAATGTGTATTAATTAATGAGTATCTTCAGTTACACTCTCTCCAGGAAGGGGGGGGGTAACTATTCTACAGGCTATTCACACACGCACTTCAAGTTCAAACTTCTACTCCAACTCTGCTAAGTTAACATAAAGTTGACATTTCAGGGGGTTGCCCAGGGGATAAATGTGTAGATGTGGGTATACGCATATGTATCTATAATTTGTATCTCTTAATATGCTGCACTCTGCTGGCTGGGTGTCTATTTTACAGGGTGTTCTTGCTCACCACAAGCACCACCAGCATCTGAGCCGACCATTAAATATGTCAACGAGTGCTCGTAAATTTGATGGATGTTCTCCCACTCTCCCCCCCCACTCTCTCTCGCTCACCCACACTCTTCCTCTCTCTCTCTCTCTCTCGCTCTCCCTGCTGCAACTGCTGCTAGTTTGATGGATTGATTGATATTCGGGCCGTGTCAACCCTCGAAGGAGGCATGAGGCCAACTGTCGCAGAGAGCAACAGGCTGCAACAGATTGCGGCAAGCTGGCCAAAGCGAGACGGCAATAGACGAGTTTGCGTGTGGGCCACAAAAACGAAGAAGAAGAAGAGGACTCATAAATGTGTTCGGCTAATGAGGATTGTAAATGTATCTGGTAATAGGCGCAAACCTAATAACAGTTCAAAGACGATTTGCGACAGCTACTGCTGCAGCTGTACACACACACACACACACACACGTACACACTGTAGGATAATTAGGCTAGCCTTGCACCTTGCCCTCCCCAGGAGCATGGGCTAAGCCGCCTGCAGTTTTGCGTGTATCTGTTAGATACGCAGATACAATCATGGCGCAGCTCAGTTGCCTGCCCGCTGTTGTTCGCTATAAATACAAATTCGAGTGCTATTTCTGTGCGTGTGTGTCTCTAGTATAGTGCTCTAGCTATAGCGAGTGACCAAACGCACATATAGATACAGATACGTGTGCCATTTGCATATCTACGCAGCTATATCTGCTCGATTTTGCATTTGTTTCTGCTATTTCAGTATCCTCTGGCAGCAGTGCCAGCACACATTGTAGTTAGCATACGATTCGTGCGATTGCCCGTCAAGTCGAACAGCAAATGCGCTACAAAAGAAGCTCTAAATTAACACAGGGTAACTTACTCTATACCATATCTAAGACCCTCTTCGGGTATATCTCAGTCTCGTATTATATAGAAAATACAAACTGAATATCTCTCATCTCTCTTCGCATTCCGCATCTTTGCTAATTACTCTGCTCATTTTATAGTTCATATTCAATTAAGGTCTCGACGCAAATTGATTTGAATCCTATAAAGCGAATTTATAACGGCATTTACTATTAGATTATGCCAAAATGAGTTGCTATAAAAAGATACACAGCGATACTAAAAAGTGTTGCGAGCGAGGCAGTTTTATAATCCATTCCTATGCTGCCCTAATCCCCCGATATTCATCTCTATCGCTCTGCATATATACCATATATATTATATATATACATACGATATATCTATCTGTATCTGTAGCTATCTCTGGCTACAGCTGGCTATAACGATCTGGCTATACTATGTTTATTTATGATGCCTCCGACTTTTAATATGCCCATTAAAACGATGTGCAAAAATAAAGCAGAGCGAGCGAGGGAGACAGCGAGACAGGGAGACAGCGAAAGACAGAGAGAGAGAGCGAGAAGAAAAGGCGCGTGAAAATGCCGAGACGCAAAAGGAAGCGAAGAGCGAAATGAAAAGAAAGCAAAAAGGAACGTGGAACGTGCGTAGCTTTTTGAAGAAAATAGGTCAAATCTATTTCAGGTAGCGCAAAAAAGAATAAAATAGATGCAGAGAGAGACAGCAAGCGAAGGATAGAAAGGGAAAGAAAATATCAATATAAATAATGAAAAACAGCAAACGGTTTCTTTCCTGTCTTCCCTCTTTCTCTCTCTCTCGCAGTCTCGCTGTCTCTTTTCTTGTTTCTATTTATTTGTATTTGGCTCCTGAGTTTCGATTTCGATTTAGCATCAGCTGCTGCTTCTTCTTCTTCTTCTTTCTCCTCCTCCACCTCCACCTCCTCTTGCTCGTCGTCGTTTTCTTTCGCTTTTGTTGTGGAAAATTTTTTGGCGCGCTGATCTCATGGCAAAAATGGCAACACAAAATCAACGTGAGGAATCTTTCGTTGTTGCCAGGTCGCCGCTAGATATGTGAGGGGATTAATCCCCAAAGCTGCCACAGAACTGGAGCAGAGATGCCGCCACTGGACGTATGTAGTAATTACAGTGGCGCCTCCAGGAATCGATGCGCGAACCCAAATCAACTTCAAAGATGCAAACACGTTTGATTTATATGCGACAACCCCAACAGGCAATTGCAATCTGTATCTACATATCTAACTGTATCTACAGCTGTATCTCTAACTGTATCTACAGCTATGGCTGTTGCTGTATCTCCATCTCTGGCTGGGCTGGGCCCTTTTGTATCTGTAGCTCTAACTTCATTTGTATCTTCGGCTTTTGCCCCTGCTCAGCTGTGCGTCAATCTTATGATTAATGTTGCACGTGAATCTGCCCCCAAACTTTTTTTGCAAAAAGACAGCGAAAGTTTTGGCACACACACACACATGGCACAACAACAGCTGTGGGCAACTGTCTCATAGATTATTCGTGTAAGTACACGTATTACAGCATGTTAATGCCAACAGAACAAGCGAGAGAGAGGGGAGGGTGGTGGGGAGACAGAGAGAACTAATGGAAATATAATGTCAATTGAATTATGCATACCCTTGCGACAGGCAATTGGGGTATAACAGGCAACTCCATTGAGCTGGGCAATTGCAAACGTTGCCTTCGATTGATATCAGAGTTTTGTTTGGTGCACTGCTTTTTTGTGCTCACTGTTGACTTTTATTAATGTTCAGGGCAAATAGAAAGAAGTCTGTCCCATTCCTATTCCCATACCAATTTTCATTTCCATTCCCATTCGGGGACGGGGCACAGGAAACGCTTTCAAGCCAAATTCCACTTGTCACGGTTGAGACAAATGTTCGCTCAACAATTGAAATGCAGTTTGACATACGTCACACACACACACAGACACACATGCATAGACAGTCCACCCGGCAGGTGCATCGTCCTGCTGTGTGTCCTGTGTGACAAATTGCACATAGAATCGAGAGCAGAAATCGATTTATACTTTTCGCTTTGTATTACAAAGAAAGTCCATTCTCATTTCCCGTCCTAAGGAGGTAGAAGTATTCCCAGGAACCCCAGAGAGAGAGAGAGTGTCTTTGACTTTTGGCCCACATAACCCGCAAGTTTCTGCATCCAGCATCAGCATCAGCACCAGCATCGGCTTCTGCCTAACGCGTCGATCTTATCTGAAGATGTTCTCAGAATCCCTGGGAGTAAGTTCGTCTTTCCGGCTGTTTTACGAGCGACAGAGTCCCGAGTGAAAGTGCCATAAAAACTGCAGCATAATCCATTAAAATGCAACACACTGCGACAATCGCATACCATAAAATACTTTGTACTATTATCGCAAAGGTGCTACACTGAAAGAAACTAACTACAAACTAGAATGGACTAACAGACTTAAGCTGCAATCGAGACTTGAATAACTTCTGTGTTTATTGTACGATCAAATTGAAATTTGAAGAAGAGGCAGATATAAAAGGCACCTTTACTTAGGTGAAAGTCCGCAAGTTTTGTCTAATTTAAGTCGCTTTAAAATCAAATTGCAAGTTCATATTATTGATTTACAAAGGCGATGGGCGTGGCACGCAATATTTAAAATACACTTTCTCTGTGTATGGTATAGAGGAACCTTCGTGCCAAATTTGGTGTCTCTAGCTCTTATATTAACTGAGATCTTCGCGCTCATACAGACAGACATAGTTAAATCGACTCGGCTAGTGATCTTGAACAAGAATAAATATATTTTGTTAAAGTCTTCCATGCCTCCCTTAGCTTGTTACGTTTGCACTAAGTTAATATAACTTCTTTTGACCATTTTCAATGGTTAAAATATTAAGGAACTAAAAACGATCAATTCGCTCAGTGTAGCTAAAAAGGGTGTACACTGTACAGGAACTCGACGGGTTCACTTGCACATAAAACCCTAGAGATCTGTCATATCTGCTCATCTAGGCGAACTATGCCGGGTAACTCGGATGCATTTAACGACCGACGGCCTCGTCCGACATCTTCATTGTCGTCGTCTTGGCACCTCTATCGGCCGACTGGCGCCTACCTGTTTTCACTCGGAGTGCACCTGGTACTCACCTTTGTTTTTGTGAATCAGCCTCGCAATTATTATTTTGTGCTTGTATGTGTGTGTGTTGAGTTAATTACACACTTTGTTGGTGTTGTGACTGCCGGGAAATTACCAAACGTATCGCAATGCGGCTGACTAATTGAAGACCCCCCTTACCCCCCTTTCTCTCTCTCTCCCTAGTCGTTCCGCCAGCCACAGTCAGGTGTGGGTTTTCATTGACGCACACACCCTGTCGCCCCTCTCCCCCCCTTTTACGACATCATCTATTCGCCTGATAATTCCAACAATTTGCATGGAAATGCTTCTTATTTAAAACCTACTTGATATAACTCGTCTTCGAATAGGGGTTTTCCATTCGATATCATTTATAATCTCTTATGCTTCCCCTCTCCCTCTCTCTTTCTCTAGGCAAGCTGCGGCATGCGGGCGAGCTCAATTTCAATTGAATCGAACACGAAATGCATCCCCCGAAAGCGCTTTAATTAGTTCGTAATGCATATTGTAATACATCGAGGGGAAAATGATGTTGGAAACAATTTTCAGAAGGTTCTTTCCATTTTCATATCTGATGGAAACTAAATGGAGTTGCAACAATAACAGAAATTTGTCAGATACATACTACGTACGAGTATTGTAATTATTTTATAGAATAGTAGATTGTTCAGCTAACTTGATAGTCACATTGTGCAGAGTTTTGTACAGTTCCTTTAAAGACAGACTATAGCAAACAGTCATCCAATTGAGTTTCATCACACGACTTTCCATTTATCAAAACTATTTGCCCCAGATCAAGATATGGCAACAATGTATGGTATATGGCATCACGTGTTGCCAATTAAGCACTGAATATGACTCAATTTAATAGACGCCTGCGGGAGCCCCCTCAAATGTAATCGTATCTCTCTCTACCTCGCTCTGTCTCTCTCTTTCTTTTTTATCGCAGTAATCTATTTAAAACTATTCAAACATTTTCAATGATTCCTTTTCTACATTCTTGTATTCTTTGTTTTACTTTTTTACGGTTTTGTACACTGCTAACAACTTTCCATTTGTCATCGATCAAAAATTTAACTACCGGAGAATGTTCAAAGTGCAATCCTTTCAATACTATCTGGACAACAGGTGTCGCCCGTATATCTTCTGGGATGTCTGTCCGAAAAGTTCAACTGAGCAAATTTGGGGATTGTGTTCCAAGTGGTTCAGCTGCAGCAGTTGCAGCGGCAGTGGATGCCTACCGTACATCTACTGGATGGTGCTAGGCCTGAGCATCACTGGAGCCTGGCAGAGTATGCAGGAATGCATGCGCGTCATTAATTGTCCCCCCTGTTCGGCGGCGGCTCCCACCATGTGGCGACCCCGCAAACTATACGTGATTCCCGTTAGTATGATGTGTAAAACTCGTGTGGTCGGATCGATCTTTATGTTATATACCTGGATGCTAATGATTTATGCACTGCTCACTGTGAGTATTAGTTACGGAATGAGAAGGTGGACTATACTTCTCTTACTACTGATTCTTTTACTGCAGATCGTTATAGTAAGAACTTGAACTACTACATTACCTTCCACGTTAGATCTCTTGATCGTAATAGATCTTTACTAGGTCTTCTGTCTAATATTTTAGATTATGTCTTACTACTGCAGTTACTGACTGCTTTTACTAGGGATCCCTTTACTATAGATCTTTATATTAAGAAAGATCCCTAATAAACTATACCAGCTATTATGTTATACCTTCTCCGACTACTATAGGTACTTTCACTTCGTCAGATCGTTTGATTACAAAAGATATACCAACTATTGTTGGTCTACACATACCATAGATCGTGCCACTTCTGTAGACCATTCTACTGATAATGGTACCTTAAATATGTTAGATCAATCTACTGCTACAGTTCCTCCCACTATTATAGATCTTTCTTCTGCAACATGAGTGATAATTTTAGTGTCTTTCCAATTTCATTTACACTGCCAGATATCACCCGAGTATATGATGCCCTGGATAGTGATCAATTCGTTGATGCTGCTCGTGGACTCAGTTTTGTGGATCAGTGAGGTGATGACCGGGCACTGCGCAGTGGATTTACGAGCTGTGGTCGCGATGGCCCGACTAGCCTGTACTCTACTGCTGGTGACAACTGTGCGAAATGCCTTCGAGCACGCGATAAAGACCAATCGAGTCCACTCGTTGAGGGCGGCCAGCAAGGCATCGATACTGCGACAACCCTTCTGAGCTGTACCGGGACCGATCACAAATTGCGAAGCAGCTCGAATCGAGTCGACTCAAATGTGGCACCCTTTGTCTTTCATTAAATCGAATGGTTATCATTAAAAAGGTGGAGGTATTGCCTAATTGTATTGTACCCTCTCTCTCACCCCAAGCAACCTCAGTTGCATCTGTTGCTCAGGACTCTGTCGCTGTCGCTGTCAGTCGTCCTGTCTTGCCTGATGCATTAAGCTCAATTAAGTCGCACGCACGCCACATCCTCGACAGCCTCGTGCGGACCTTAATCAGCACCCGTAGCAGGTTCGACTCGTGTCTAGCGAACACCTTGCGGCCAATGTAAGCTCTACGTGTCTTGTCAGTCATGAGGTTAGCTCTGCTGGGGTATGCTTTATCAGCTCTGCCACTTGCAGTGCCAAAAGAACCTCGACTTGGGCCAAGTTACCCAAGACTTTGGTAGCACTCACTACGAGGCATGCAATACATTGGGAAACCTAAGTAAATTCTTCGCTGTGGCCACTCCAGTTGACTTGAGTTGAGTTGCACCTGTCGCACTCGCAAGCTGCAAGTCCCGAAATCTATACGCAATTAAAAAAAAAAAAAGAAAAAGAAAACAAAAACCGAAACATGAAAAAACACTGAAAACAACTTGAGGAGGAGCCGCCGCCTGTGCGCTTAACAAGAGGGTTAAAAAGTCGCCGGGCCAGTTAGGTGACATTCGATGATAGCTCTGCAGATTGACGCTGCAAGGGGCGGGGGGCGTGGCTACAGCTGGCTGACGCCAGTCGCAGATCCCGCATTCACCTGCAGCGAGGAATCTGCCGAAAAAAAGCGACAAGAAAAGAGCTAGAAAGACTGCTAAACTAGCGAATACCCTGTAAGGCAGAAAGATGACGGCCTGAATACCCTGCACAGTCTGTACAGGGTAGAGCAATGAAAACACTTTTAATTGTCTTGGTTTTGGGCTCCTTCTTCTCCTTGTTTATTTTAACATTTCTTTTTGCAATTTGAACCATTTGTGAAGCTCACTAGATCATGTCGTATGTGTATATGATTATATGTATGTACATAAATCTGTCATATCTAAACATATATGTATATATACCATATATGTATATAAATATGATAAATACAAACATATAGACAATTTGTTAGAGACTATTACTGTATTAATGCTTAGGTGTTATTTATAGCGTATGCAGGGTATATTATAGTTGGTATACTCATCAAAACATTGATTCGCAAACGTTTCCATGCGATAATACATATTGTTTGTTCTTATATACAAATTTTGTTGCGGACTTTGAGATCTTTGCAAATTCGAAAAATTTATTTTTTTTCATATTCTACCTATTTGTGTCTATATATAATATTGTGTGTATAAATTGTAGTTGAACTATTTGAAGCCGAGCTAATGTGGTTCATAAGCATTATTTTTATGTCCTTAAAGCTTCTCTTTTTTTATAATTTGGCAATAGAATCCGAAAAAAAGAAACAAAAAAAGGTTGATCTAGCATTTTTTATGACTTTTGTACTTTTGAATTGCAATTTTTTGCAGTGTGTGTGTGTGTGTGTGTGAGTGTATGAGTGTGTTCTTGGTTAATGGTCAAGGTCGAGGCTAGACAAATGTCCAGAACTAACGACCACTTAGCAAACTCAAATCAAATTTAAGCAATAAATTAACAAATTATATACGCTAAACAGTGACAAAAATAAGTATTTACACACACAGACACACAAAGGCGTTCAGAATTTATGAATTTCGGAGCAGACGAACAGAGTCGAATGGAAAAAGGCAGCAAATAAATAAAATAACAATAAAACAAAATGAAATCAAATGAAATGACAGCAATGAAGCAATCACAGTGATGCGCTGTGAAGCAGTTACTGCGACACAAAATGGTTTGTAGTGATTTCGAATAGAAATAATCAGTTTTATTCAAATTAATAACTGATGTACAGATCAATCAATTAATCGATTGCTATCGATATCGCTATGATGTGACTGCTTCCCCAAAGCAGTGACTCGTTACCACTCAACTGAACTCTCATCCCTGACATGCTGTCAAAACGATCGCCGGCAAAGCACAGTCCACAAAGTAGCAACAACAACAACAACAATGGCAACAACAGTGACCGGCAAACGAAACGAAACGAAACAACAAAAAAGATAAACAAAATACAAAACGCAGCAGCAGCGCAGTAGCTGCGCACGCCGGCTATGACCTTCACCCAATAAAACGACCGAACGACCAAACCGACTGCGCAGCCCGCACGCCCTTGCAGACGACTGACTCTCCCTCTCCTCGCTCTCTCTCTCTTCGTCTCTCCCACTCTACCTCTGCCACTGTACAAATTTTGCAGTTTGACAATTGTGCGCTCGGTCCAGTCGTCAATTCGCCAATTCTGACATTCGTTTCAGTTGCCGCTTCTCTCTTGCACTCTCTATCTTGCTCTCTGCGTCTGTGTGTGTGTGTGCAAAGGGTGCGCTCCGCTGTCAGCGCAGTCCACACAGTCTGCTCAGTGCAGTTGCAGCCGGCTCGTACAGGCTGCGGGTGCAGCTTGCGCGCAAGCGAGATAGAGAGAGAGATAAAGAGAGGGTGTAGAGAGTGCAAGGTGATGAGAGAATGAGATGAGGTAAAGAGCACAAAAACTGCAGCAACTGAGTGCTGCAAATTATCAATACCATCCCCTATAATTAGTGAATCACTCTTGTCGCGTATGCACTACCTCACAATACTCTACACAAAAGTGTATACAGGGTGCGACTTGCCTGCACACATTGCAGTTCAATTTAATCGCAAAACTCAAAACCAAAAAAAACAACAAATAAAAAATAATGCAAAAAAAACGTAATAAATAAATCACAAGCACCGACAACGAGGGCAACAACAATAACAACAACAGCAGCAAACAACGAAATAATGAATGAAGCTTTTATTTTGTTATTGTTTTTATTGTTATTGTTATTATTTGTTGTTGCTGCTGCTGCTGGCTGCATGAAAAGTGAAAACAGAACGAAACCGAAAGCAAACGCAGCCAAATTGATTGAATTAACTAAATTTCTCGCATTCAAATTGCCGGGCGCATGGCAGGGGCGTGGGCGTACAAAGAGAGAGAGAGAGGTGGAGAGGGGGTGAGAGGGTGCCTGTCTGTTGGGCCGGGTCGTGCACAGCGCGCTGCACTTGATTAGAAACGGCGACAAGCACAATTGGCACCACGCAGTGCGACCAGGCGAATTGTGCTCGAGAGAGTGAGAGAGAAGGCAGAAGGGGAGGGCGAGAGAGAGAGAAAAGGGGTTAGGTTAGTTAGGCAGTGGACAGAGCAGTGTGATTCATGCAGAACATGACAGAGAAACTCAACAGACTCAAGTTGAACTGGAAACAAAACAAAAAATGAAAATGAAAATGAAAACGATACAGAAACTGATCTAGTCCAATGTAAGGTTCGATAACCCAGTCATGAGCTAGCTTAGCTACCCATGTTCCGATTTGTGTAGAACGAACGATGGATAGATCTATAAAATATGGACGATAACTTTCCATTCCCATGCAAAACTCAACTGAAAAAACAGAAAACGGCAACGAAATAAAAAATAAAACAGTTTGAAAACGAATTTGATTTTTCTTGGTATGTTCAAATATTTATTGTATAATTTGATAAGCACAAATTTTGAAAAAAAAATAATAGTAATTAAACATTTGTTGTTGTTTTGTTGTATATATGTATGTGCATATACCATATATTTTGTTGTATATCAATAGATACATACACGTGTACATATACATACGTATGCGTATGCAGATCGACACAAACATTGTATGTATATATACATATTGATACATGTATTCATTATATATACATTTATTAGGCTCAAAATGTGTATGTGTTTCAATTAATATAAGTAACTAAATAACGAGTTAAAATAATTAGATATATTATATATGTATATATGTGTTTATATGTTACTTATTGATATATCCACACGCGTATGCATGTATATATATATAAATATATATATATATATATATATATATATATATATATATTCTTGTATAATATAGTATGCTTTAATGTGGTTTCTCTCATTTTTTTGTGTTTTGTTTTGTATGTTTTCATAAATCACGGAAATTATAACATAGTTTGTTTTATGCCAAATCAAAAAATAGTTAAATCAAATATATAGTAGTAGTATAATATATATATACATATATATATATTATTTGTATATAAAAAAAAAATTAAACAATTTCCAAAAAAGGTTTCTCTTTTCTAAGGATTTTCTTATTGTTTTTGGATTTCATTGGTTTTTCTTGCAGTTAATTCTTCAACAACTATATGGGTATATAAACTATATATATACGATTTTTTATATAATATATATGTGTATAAAAAATGTAAAATAAAAATCTATAAACATAAAAGTTATTGTTGCTTTCCTTTCGTTTCTCTTTTTTTAACATATTTGCGAGGATTTAGAGGTTTTGGTTGTAGTTGTTGTTGTTTGTTTGTTTTCTTGTTGTTTGTTGCTGTTTTTGCAGTATTTTCACTTGTTAAAAAAAAAAATAATGTAAAATAATATAATATTTTATCAAAACGGAAAAGCCAAATTGAACGTAATTCTATATAGTAAAATGCATAAGGTTTACATTCATATTTTGCTTTTCTTTTTCTTTTTTTTTGGGTTGTTTTCTTTTCTCTTTTTTTTGTAACAAACAATAAATTAAATTGCTTTTTTTGTTGAACTATTTTGTTTTTGTTGTTGTTGCTGTTTTTTTGTTGTTTTTGTTTTTGTCTTATTGTTGTCGATAAATTTGTACGGTTTTCAAATTGTATTTAAACTCTGCAGTTGTATTTGTAGTATGTACTATAGGAAACTAGGTGCATTCGTTGTGTGTGTGTATAAGTGTTTGTGTGTTTGTGGTTTGTATACAATATTTAGGTGTTTGTGTGTGTGTGGTGTGTTTTGTTTATTTTCGAAAAATTGTACAATATTCTTTTTCGCTTAAGTCTATTGCAATATGTGGCGCATTCTTCCCGGATTTACGATTCTATTTTCTGGTTCTATTTCTTTCTACAAAATGTATTGTTTGTTTTTCTTTCTTTTTCTTTTTGTTTTTTTTTTCTTCTTCTTCGCTTTTGTAACTAGTATTTAACGAGATTTCTATTTACAGTGGTTTAAACAACAAAAAAATAATAAAATACGTTTTTTTTAGATTTACAAAATGTTTTTTTTTGTAAAAATTAATTTTTCATTTTTGTTTGTTTTTTTTTTTTTTTACGTTAATTGCTTAAACATCTGATTAGCGTTTATTACATATAACAATTTGTTTTTGTTGTTTTCTTTAATAGTTTAATATCGCTTTAAATAATGTGTTTGTATGTGTATATATATAGATATAGTAGATAGTTACCTATAAAGGTAGTTAGACATACCGACCCCGATAGATCGGTATATGTATCCATATAGTTATAGTTATATATAAAATATATATGGTAAAAAAAAGATTTGTATAATGCATATACAGAGGGGCACCCAGGAGTTTTTTTTTTTTTTCGTTTGCATTCTCTCATGGTGTATTTACAAGCAAACCGAACGCGCCTGCAAGCGAAACCATAAAATAAGTTCAAAAATTGACCCAGCAATTCCTTCTCTCTTTTCCCTAAATCAAAAAATATCGCTATATATATATAAATGTATATAAGTAGTATGTATAAAATGGTAATAATCAAAAATAGTAGTAGCATTTTGGTATTACGAACCATTCAAGAAAAAAACAAAGCCTTTTTAGTCGTCCGCTAAAACGTGTCGCTATAAATGGGTATTGTATATGTTTATACCAAATATTATCATGTATTATATCATGTAATATATATATATTATATGTAATTGGTTATATATAGCTGGCTAATAGTTTTCTAGTAAGTGTAATTCCGTTTGCTGTTGTTGCTGTTGTTGTCACCGGTTATCATATCCAGCCTTATCGTCATCGAAAGCAAACTAAACCTAAATAACAAGTATCTTTTGTAAAAAGTTCTTCTTTTGCTTCTTCTTCTGCTTTTGCTTCTTCCTTACTTCACTCTTTAATCTTCAGCTAAGCTAAGGGGGTTGTGTGTGTGTGCAGTTTGTATAGTATGTTGTGTATCGTACTGTGTATTGTATTGTATATAACAGTAACTCGTTTATTTTGTTTTTTTTTTATCCTTTTAGTTGCTCTTCTTTCTTTCTCTCTCTCTCTTCTTTCGCATCAAATATATAACTCTTATTAGCAAAAAATCGACAGTTGAACAGCTTGCATTGCTTGCAGCCAAATTTTTCCTCCGTTCCTTTTTTATATCTTTTTTCCTAGGTTTTTTTTCACTTTTTTTTCGGGATTTTCTTTGTTTATTTGTTTATCGTCTAATCTATAGCTCCTGTGTTATCGTTGTGGTTCTATTTGCAATAGTTTCTGTTTCTATTATTGTTTCTGTTTCGACTTTCGGTCTCGCTTTTTGTTTCCTCATTGTTTCTCTTTCGTTCATTTTAGAGCATTTCATATGCAGATAGTTAGAAATTGGTTAAATTTAAAAAAAATACCAATCGAAATGTTTCAAGATTCTATATGGTGTATAATGTGTATATATATCAAATCAGGCTGATATAAAAAGGAGCATGGGGTATTGATTAGATTAGTCAGATCTCATTGGGGAGAAATCGAAGGAAACTCAAATAGCCGCTTTAATTCCGGTATTTTTATATAGGTATATATACGTCTATATATATATATATCAGTGTGTATATGTATACAGATGGTATATATGTATGTTGTAGGCAGTAAAAATTGTATAAAGCGTTTCTTTTTTTTCATCTAAATTTGTAACGTTTCTTCTTCTGTTCTTTTTTTTTAGTTTTTATTTGTTTGACTATTTTGTCCAGCTCTAGCTAAAGATACACAAAACAGAGAACTAAACATTTGCGTATATTCAATTTGCATATGTTATAAATTATATATATATCGGATATTACAATATATATATATATCGATCTCCATTTGTAGATTGCGGTACATTAAAGATCCTTGCAAAAAACTATGCATCTAATTGTATAAAAAAGATAATAATATATAAGGTATATATATATAGAATATATACGCGATATATATTTATATGTATATTTGTAAAATAGTAACTAAAAATCGATAAGTTTTGTTGTTTTCCTTCTAAGTTTTCATCATGTTTACATTTCATTTGGCGCATTTGTTTTCAAAATGTTGCGCTATTACTAATTTCGCATTTCTACGATCTACGATCTACGATCTTCTACGTCTATATCGTCTTCTTCATCATCTTCTGCTGCAGCAGCATTTCTTTTGATTTGCAATTTTTCTGTATTTTCTTCTTTTGTCGCTGTTGGCACACAACAAGCACTTCTCTTCTTCTTCTCTTACTTCTTCCTCTATCTATCCGTCTAACTCTACCTCTCTTACTTTCTCTTAGTGGCTCATTCGTTGCAACTTTGTCTGTTTTCCGTTTCCGTTACGTGTATTGTGTTTTGGTTTTTGTGGTTGTTTTCAGTTGTTTCCCGTTTTTGTTTCCTTGTCCTTGTTTGTTTTGTTTTTGCCTTTGCTTTTGTTTATATTCACTTCATGGTTAAGTAAGCTATCTAAATAGAAACTAAATTCCTAAGCACAAAAAAAGGTGCGGAAGGATAAGAAATCGGAGTGGCTAAAGAATTCCTTCGCTTGCTCGTCCTCCTTGCTCTTTCTCCTTTTTCTTTCCCTTTCTCTCTTCTGCTCCTCCCGCTCTTCTCCGCTATTCGTTAGTGTTTAACGTATATGTCTATCGTCTATGTTATAAGATGTGTAGTTATCGTTATCGTTTATAGTTTTAGTAGTTATAGTTTTCTTCCAACTTGCATTTTGTTTTCTTCAAAATCAAATCAAAAATATCACATTAAAGAAATCCAATTTAAATCACTAAGTTTAGGTATATATATATATACATATACATATATCAAGAGCAGCATATAGTTCACGCATTATGTGTGTGTGTGTGTCTGTAAGCCTAAGCCCAAAGCTAGTAAGAAAAAATCAAATATATATGTTAACCGATTATGTAACCTATCGAAACGATCGCACGTTTATAGCATCCGTTGCATAGACCTCTGTCTAGCATCATCATCATTCATCATCTTTATCGTTATAGTTATCATTAACATTAACTTTATCAGCATCATCAATGTTATAAAAGAATTGTTATCGTTATCGAGACTGGTTTTCATCGATCGTTTCGTCGTACGCTCTACGGGCTAATACTACAAACTGATATTGAAGTTCAAAAAATGCTTACTGTGAGCCTACGTCAAAGTACGAGCTAATTCAAAAAAAAAAAAAAAAAAATATATAGAACCAATCGATAATTAAAAAAACACAACTATCGCACATACCTATCGTGCTCTCTGCACACTTGTATGGTCTCTATCGCACTTGGCTTTCTCGGCTTCGCTTGCAAACGCGTTTCCAACTCCATTCACCTCCTTCCCCTCCTCTCCCACACCCACACCCTCTCCCTCACCCTTTCCCTTCTCCCACTCCCTCTCCCGCTCCCTTACCCTCTCCCATTCTGGTTAGGGTCATCATCATTCGCCAAGGTTCTTAGCACTACGCAGACGCGCAAGCAGATCCTGTTGCTGCTTGAGCTTCGCCTTCAGCTGCTGCCGCTTCAAGCTAAGCTCGCGCTCCTCACTCGACAGCTGCTCGCAGAGCTTGGCCGCCTCCCGCAGAATGTTTACCTTGGGTGCACGCTCCTTGTCACGGATTGTGGGTATCTGCTTCTTCAGGGCCTCGAATAGATTCTTCAGCCCGATGCGACGCTGACGTTCCATGTCATTGTGCTGATTTCTCTTCTCGATCGTATCGGCCTCATCCAGGCTGAACTGACGCTTCAGCATGCTGTTACTGCTGCTGCTGTTGCTGCTGCCACCACTGATGGAGCTACTGCTACTGCTACCGCTGGCGCCCAACGTGGGCTGATGCTGTTGCTGCAGTACATTGCCATTCGTCGCCGTCGCCGTTGTCGTTGTCTCATTGACAGACTTCTTGACACGCTTCTTGGCCGCAAAACCCTTCACCGGATAAACACGATAGCCCGCATCCTTGTTCTTATAGAGTCGCTTGCGACTATTGGCCTGCCCAACTGTGGGTTGCGTTGTGCAATCGCTGCCGGCGCTGCTGCTGTCGCTGCGTGTCGCTAACCAGAGCGAATTCCATACCGGCTGATAGCTGGGAGGGAATGGCGATGGCGACGGTGATGGGTAGCGGGAGTTGGCCTCCGATTTGACGGGACTGCTGCTAGCGGGCGTGTACGGCAAGTTGTAGTTACTGCGACCGTTTGACGGTACGCCCAGATTTTTGTTAATCACCTTGGAGAAGAAGCGACGATCACGATCTGAGGGATTGTTGGGCAGCTTCTTGTCATTCAGCGACACTACATCGATTTCCTCATCTGTAAGAGAGATAGAGAGAGAGAGATGAGTAACGAGTAAAGGGTAAAGGGTAAAGGGTATAGAGTAGTAATGGATGTAGGATAATGGTTTCTTGGCTGGTAACAAGTCGTCGTCGCTTGTCACTTTGGTTACTTTGCCTCTGGCGTAGCAAAGCCCCGCAAATGTCTACGACAGAATGTCAACGACAGTTCAATGACTGAGCAAGACAGAGACAAAGACAGATAGAGAGGGATAGAGAGAGAGAGGGACCTAGTGCGATGATGTCACTGTGAGTGAGCGAGCTTGAGGGGGGGCGTAGGTTGCGCCCCACGCAAAGCGGATTAGTGTGTCAACGTTGTGTGTGTGAGAGTGTTTGTGTGTGTGTGTGGCACAAGTGGCGCGACGCCACTTGCAACAGTATCAGAATTCAGGAAGCAATAGATTTGCCGCGCGCAGACAAATGGCTCAAGCGCAGCGCGCGCTCTGGGCCCAAAACCTTACGCCCCCCATCAACCCCCGCAACCCTCCTTCTCCGACACATCCCCCTGCCTTTTTAGCCAGTGCCAACATATGCCTCTTGTGGCGTCTTAAAACTGCTGCTGCTGACGTCATGCGCCACAACATTTTCCGCATGGCAACAAGAAGACACACACAAAAAATAAAGCAGAGCAGAGAAATGGACAGCAATAGAAAAGCAGAGGGGAGGGAGGGAGGTAGAGGGGAAAGAGGCAGCACAAAAATGCTCATAAATGTCGCGACCGCTTGGCGGTTGCCGTCGTCGCACGAGTGGGTGGTTTGGGTGGTGTCTGTATTTCTCTGTCTCACTGTCTCTGTGTGTGCCAAAAAATATATAAAAATTCTGGAGAGCAGAGAAAGGGGCAGGCAGAGAGCGAGAGCAAACAGCACGCAAGGCAAGGGCCTGATAAGGCTAAGCTAAGGCAGAACAAGAGACAGAGAGAGAGAGAGAGGGAGATAGAGGGAGAGAAGCAGAGCGCAAGTTTCCGCACACTTCCTCTGCCTACACGACCAGCAACCCCCCTCTCTGACTGCCCCCTCTACGTAACTACGCCCTTGCTGACTACTTGCGGCGTGCGGCAACAGCTTCCGTTGCTAATTTGGCGCTTCCGCTGGCGTCGTCGTCGTCGCAGTTGCAATCAAAGTTGCTGCTGCTGTTGTTGTTGCCCCGCCTTGCTTTAAATGCTTTTAATCAAATTACAAAAAATTTAGCCAAAAAGGCGAACGAAAAAACTTTGGCTTATCTCCCCTCCTCTCAAGAGAGCCATGGGGAAAGGGGGAGGAGAGGCAGGAACATGCCGCTTGGCAACAACAAATAAAGCAAAGTCGAGTTCAAGTGCAGCCGCGCAAAGCGACTGCGAGACCGCAAACCGACAAACGAAATTGAAACCAGGCAAAGGAGGGAAGAGGAGGAGAAGGAGGTAGCCGCAGCTAGAGCAGGCAGCGAAGCACGTTAGAGGCGCAACCAAACACACATTGGCAACATGTTGCATGAGTCAATTGCAACTCGTTTGCTTCCTGTGCCCCCCCTTTCCATCTTCTTTCTCCTGCTTCCGTCTTCTTCGTCACTGCCACTGATTCATCATGATCTCTTTCATTATCTTTTTCTTCTTCTTTGGCTAGACGCAGCGCAGACCAGAGAAACAGAGAGACAAGAATGTTGCATTGCCGGCCATGTTGTTTTTGCTGTTGGAATGTTGCCTCCCCCCCCGCACACTCTACTTCACTGTCTACATGTTGCTGACGCAGCACAAAATGTTGCGATCTGCACAGGCAAGAGAGAGAGAGAGAGAGAGATCCCTGCCATGATTTGCATTTTAAAGGAACAAACTCCAATGTGGATGCTGTGTGGATGCTAAGAGAGTGTGCATTACAAATGGCGCCATATAAACATTCCAAATGTTGCGCAAATCGATCAACAGGCATACAAGAAAGAGAGACAGAGAAAGAGGCAACTGCAGTAAAGTTCTCTCGAAATTAATTTATGCGCCAACAACAATTAAAGTGCATGCCGAGAGAGAGAGAGACACACACACACATACAGACAGACAGACAGGCTGCAATCTTATTCGCAGTCAGCGTCGCTGTCGCCGTTGCCGTTGCCGGCGCAGCAGCGCCGCAGAAACCAGACAAACTCGTTTAGCGCCAACAACGTCGACGACTTTTGTTGCCAAGCAGCGTCGCCAAGATCAAAACCAACAACAGCAACAAAAACAACAGAAACAGAAACAAAAGCGCAATAAAAATAATAATAATACACGATAATAACAATAATAATAAAAAAAGAAACAGAAACAAAAAGAGAGAGAGAGAGAAGCAGAAGGAAGCAAAAGTTGTTGCTGCCTTGCACAGTTAATTACAATTGCAAATAAACACACACACACAACGAGACAACACGAGCGCAACTTAATAAGTTGCGCAACTTTTATGCAGCTGCTGCTGACGCCCACAAATGACGCGCGCAGCAACGCCGCCAACAACAGCAGCAACGTCGGCAGCAACAACGTTTGCCCTATAAAATTAGCATAGCACGAATTGATTGAAAAACGAAACGATGCAAGGACAGCAGAAGGAAGGCAGAAGGAAGACGAGGGGAACCTGGCGTCTGTCAAGTGCAGAGAAAGAAAGAGAGAGAGAGATAGAGCAGCAGCGACGCCAGCAGATGCAGATGCAACTCCAGACAGCGACGTAAGTGCACAGCAGGCAATGATGACGACGATGACGTCGACTGCGCTGCAGAGACGCAACACAGATTTAGCTGTGCACTTGCTCTCTCTCCCCCTCTCCCCCCCTCCCAATCTCTTTCTGGCAGCAGGCAAATGAAATTGAAATCGGAATAGAAATAAAAATGGCGTATGATGTAATTCGCACGAGAAGAAGAATGTGTACAAAGAAGAAGAGAGCAACGAGATGACGAAAGACGCGTCGCACAGTGGGCCGCACATACTTGTTTCTGCACACTTGTTCCACTGTGCAATAAATTAAAAAATGTAAAGAGGAGAGGGGGAAACTTGATGACAATTAGAACGACGCCTACGCAGAGCACATAGAAGAAGAGAAGGAGGAGGAGAAAGAGGAAAGCTCGTAAATTGCTCGTAGAACATTTCTAATTGTTGTTTACACTCCTCTCTCTTCTTCCTTTCGCTGTCTACTTCACCTCTCTCTTTACCTCTCACTGTCTTTGTTTATGTTTTCTCTTTCTCTTTTCGCGCTGATCTACAACAGGAAGAACTGTCTCTTCTCATTTGCCTATTCCACATTCCACATTCCAGTTCCAGTTCCAGTTTGGATGGGGGGGGGGGGTAGAAGTGTGGGGGGCCACGTTCTAAATGATTTCATTTTTGAAAATGTTTCATCAATTTGTTCTTGTTGCTTTTGTTTTTGGCTTTATGTAAATTTGTATTCTCGGAATTTGCAAATTGCTTGAAATTTCTTGGAAACTTCGGCATGACGACAGCAGCACAGCAGCGCAGACCGCGCAATGCAGCAGCAGAGGAAGATGCAGTGCAGTGCAATTAAAACTGTATTCCCACGCTTGTGCAGTGGCTCTGCAACTGATGCACACATGTTTGCGCAGTGCAGTTGGCAACATGCGTTGGCAACATTTTGCATTGCAAAATACTACACTGAACTACAGTACAGTTATTACACTGTACTACACTTCACTTATTACTCTATACTACACTATAATACACTATACTACACTGTACTACACTACACCTGTTACACTATACTACGCTGTTCTAATACATACTATACTACAGTTCTTACACTCAACTACACTTCACTTTTTACACTGTACTACACTTCACTTATTACACTATACAACACTATTCTACACTATACTATACTACACTATCCTATGCTGACTCATCATCACACACCCCAAGCCCCTTTGGGGGGAGCAATAACCATAAAAAATGTCGTTAAGGGAGCGGACTGAGGGCGCAGCAGCAAGCAGAGACAGCAGAGGAGGCAGAGGCAGAGGCAGCAGTCTGTGCCGCAATGCGCCAAATGCGCATCTAACGGTAACTTTGCCATACATCAATGTTTACAAACGCACCCACACAAAGAAGAAAGCAAGGGAGAGAGAGAGGGGTGTGGGTGTGGGTGGGGATGGGGGGGAAGTCAACGCACACGTGCAGCATAAATTATGAAATGCGTCTGGCAACATTTCTCTCTGCCTGCGTCGCTGCCTGGCAACATTCTTTGCGCTGCTTGGGCGTTGGCATCATCACTGCACACACACTCGCACACACACACACTTGCATAGACACATCCGCATGCGACGCCGGCTAAAGCAGCAACAACTTCCGAAAAGGGAGGCTCGTTGGCGTCGCCAGCGTCGACGTCGGCGTCATTGCCAAAAAAGCAAAAAAACGAAACAAAAAAGAAACCGCGCAACGCACACACATACACACAAAGTCGTACACAAAAAAAATTAATAAAAGCAGCGACGCCAACGTCGTCGTCGTCGCTGCCCGCTGCTTTTGGCAGTTTGTATTTTATTGGCTGCGCCGACGTCGCCGTCGCTGCGACCTTGAGCATAACAATTTATTGCTTCACGTGTGCGAAAAGCAGCGCGCGTTGAGTTGAGTGTGTGCAAGAGAGATAGCGCCAGCAAGCAAGAGAGAGAGAGTGGGACAGAAAAGGCACACGCACACGCAGAGACAACAAAAAAAGACGCGCCTAGCAACAGCAAAAGCGTCAGACGACGACAGCGTCAAAGGGCTTTTTGGCTTTGCTGCTCTCTCTCTCTCTAAGCTGTAAGCTGTAAGTTGCTGTTGTTGGCGCCCCAGACGCATAAATTTCTGCTCAACGAAAGTGAAAAACAAAGCAAACTGTGGACAAAACAAAAGCGAGTACCACCCCCCTCCCCCCCATCACTCTTTCCACTCTATCAACTATTTTTGGTTAGTTTCTGTTTTATTGCTGTTTCTTTTATTACAATCCATAGCAACAACAACTCATCAACATTTGTTCCTCTTTCGTTGCTATCTCCCTCTCACTCACTACGCACTACGCACTCTTTTCCGTGTTCGACCTTCATTCAGTTCATTAACATTTTGTGTTTTGTTGTTGTTGTTTTGCGTGTGGATTCCATTCGTGCTTAGTTAGCCGAAATACAATACACACATACACACATGGACAGCGCACGCATAGCAACATTCCCCACACGCATCGCCCTCTCTCGCTTGCACACACAAAAGGTGCGAAAATGCCAATAAAAGCAAAAGGCGCCAACGAAAACTAAACAGAGCAGAGGCAGAGGAAGAGAAGGAGGTGAGGGGGAGAAGGAGAGGAAGGCAGAAGGCCACACATATGTAGATGGATCTATCTATCTATATAGATAGTTATAGCACTATATCTGACTATTCTTACTGAAATTCCAATTAACTTTAGTTCCACCTCCTACCTCCCTCCTCCTCTTCTACCCACCCCCGCTCTTGCTATTTATAGCTAGATAATTAAGAGAGAGAATGCCTTGATTGATCGATCAAAGTTAACTTGTGTTGCCTTCTCACTCGCACGCGCACACTGCGTAACCCTTGCACTACCAACAACCAACAACAACAACGTGACGTTAACATCTTTGCCGCTATCTCTGCTTGCCCCCCCTCCTCCTTCCACTAACTACATCTGTCTTCACCTCCCTTACTATTCACCTCCCTCTCACTATTCACCTCCCTCTTTTACTATTCCCCATTACAATCATGTTGCTAATGAAGCGTCACGCGCACACACACTCACACACACACAGACGCACATACGCACTCTCCCTCTCTCCTAATCTGCACACGCACCTGTTGTAGTTGTGTGTGAAAATTGAAATACGCAAAAAATTGTTGAAATTGCGTTTTGATTTGGCTTTTGTTGCCAAGTGTCGCTCTCTCTCTCTCTCACACTCTCCCTCTTCCCTTCTCTGTGTGCGTATCAAGTTTGCTGCTCTTGACAAATTCGCACACACAGATACACACACACTCAAGCACGCACATGCTTAAGTTTTGTTACGTTTTTCAATTATCATCAACGGCTGCGCTGCGTCGCTGCTATCAGCAGGCGGCGACGGCACAGCAACACAATATGCGTAGTTCTTGTTGTTGTTGTTGCTCTTTTTAATCGTTTCACGCGCGCACGACTTTTTGGCAAACGCAGTTGAATCATGCGTTTATGTGTGTAAGTGTGTGTGTGGGCGTCATTCGCTAATAGTTTAAATACACCACAG
The DNA here is from genome assembly GCA_018903675.1 of Zaprionus capensis. NCBI lineage: Eukaryota > Metazoa > Arthropoda > Insecta > Diptera > Drosophilidae > Zaprionus > Zaprionus capensis. The sequence continues at coordinate 6,208,787 of JAEIFN010001073.1, read as the reverse complement.
CATACACATACACACCACACTCCCACACACATTCTCTTGGCTGAATTGAGCACGCCTAGTAACAGGCGCACAGCCAGACAGAGGCAGTGGCAGTGCCAGAGGCTGAGGCAGAGTGGGGGGGCGAACAGCACAGCAGACAGCAGCCAAAATAAACGGCAAAGCGACGCCGTCGCTGCACAAAACAATAATAAATAATAAATACGAAACATGTACAACGACAAAGCAAAACAATAACAAATTATGATCCTCAACAACAGCAGCAACAACAATGCCCGGCATCAACGACGCTGCGCTGCGACGTCACACGTCACTGCAATACAAGTTTGACTGCACTCGGCAGCAGCGACGCGACGTGCGAGCAGAGAGAAAGAGAGAGTGAGAGAGGCGAGCGCAGCAAGAGAGCCAAACCTGCTGTGTGTGCAATTTGTTGTTGCTTGCGTTGAATGCATGTGCTTGCGTTGTCTCTCTATCTCTGCGCCTGTATGTATGTGTGTGTGGGCTGCAGTTTGTGAATGGGCAGCAGCAGCGCAGCAGCAGAGCTTTACGCGCCAAAAGGCGCGCGCGCAGCAGTGTTGTTTGTGTACGAGTAAAAAGTAGTAGAAGTAGTAAAAGTAGTAAAATAGTAAGTGTAGTAGAGCGAGCGAGGGTTGCTCGGTGCGTTGAAGAAGACATTGAACCCGCCATACAGTGGGAGTTGTGTGTAGGGAAAGAGGGAGGGGAGGGGGTAGTAAATGGGGAATGCCACGTGGCATGGGCGCAGACATCCTTGAACATTTTGGGGTGTTGCCCAGAGAGAGAGAGAGAGACTTTTTTTTGGGCGTAGCGCAAACTGCGCAAGACGCCGCTTGGGGATGCTTCTTCAGCGAGAGGATGACGCCACACGCAACATAATGAGCCATGAAAGCCACGCGCCGACACTTGCCGGCAGCAAGGGGGGGAAGAGGGAGAGAGGGTGTGCATTGGGGCTGTGGGGGAGTGTCACGCATAAGCGTCGCAAAAAAATCAATGAAAGCTCAACTTAACCTCAAACCACCTTCTTTCTTCTTCTCCTCCTTCTGCTTCTCCTTCCACTCCCACAAATTGCTACACAGCCGGCAAACTGCGCTGCCAGCATGTGGGCGCCGCGCAGAGTTTACTACGTTTGCTGTTGACGTAGGCGATCGATTTTTAGGCGCGTCATTGTGCGCCCACGTCAACGTCAGCAGCAGCAACACTAGTTGAATGCTCTGCTGCGTGGAGTGCAGTGTGCTGAGGTGGGTTGAGGTGGGAGTGTAGTGAAGTAAGGCGCATTAGACTATTGTGCATGCACTTTCAATGGGGTGGGGGAGGGGGAAGTAGGGAAAAGACAACTCTAGTGCGAGGGCAGTTAGTGCAATTATAAATATTATAGATATAATAAGAAACAAGGGAAGGTGTAACTATTGTTTGATGGCAGTTTGTAATATTTATGCGAGGGTCGTTTGAATAGTTTGTTGTATATAGAAACTTACCAGAATCTGAGGGCGTCTCCAGGGTGGTCTCCATCTCATTGCAGCGTGTATAACTGTGATCACTGATGTGTTGCATGCAGTTGCCATCGAGCGATGTTGCCGAACCGCAACTGGAATCCACCACAGAGCATTCACCATCATCGGAATCGCCATCGGAGCTGCTTGCCGGTGGTGAGAGTGTGGCAGAAGCCGATACAGCTGCATCGCATTGCTGACTGATCACATCGAGAACATCGGCAATGTTCTCTGGGGTCACAGATGGCACGCGATAGGGCAACTTATCGATCCTGAACTCTTTGCTCTTGTTCTGCAACTCTCGACTCAAGTGATCAATGTTGTTGGCATCGTTGTTGCTCTTGCTGCTGTTGCTGTCCTGTGTCAGCGAGATGTTGTTGCTGCCCATGACGCATGCAGCCAGATCGACATTGTGACGGAACTCGGGAAGATGCTCATCGTTGTTGTTGCTGCTGTTGTTGGTCTTCAGGGGCAACGTAGCACTCGAGCTAAGGTTGCTCAGGTAACGCATCTGTTGCAACTTGGTGTTGCTCTTGCGCAGCAATGAGGCACCAGGCGGTATATGCTGCTCTGCTGTGTTGCAGTTGCTGCTCAACTTGACGCTGGGATATCTCAGGATGTTGCCAATGGATGCCTTTGGACGAGGGATTGGAATTGTTGCTGTTGTTCCTGTTTTGCTTCTCAGCTTGCTAATGTGATCTGCTACTGTTAATGATCCCGTTGCTGTTGTTGTTCCTGCTGATGCTGCTGTTGTTTTGTTGTTGTCCTCCTCATCCTCTGTCTCGTGTGTATCCTCGTGCTCCTCCTCTGGCTCGCGCTTGATCAACAATGCGCCGCCAGAGACAATCGCTGGTGGCACCGCGCTGCTTTCACTGTAACTGGAGGCGGCTGAGTTGCTGCCACCGTTGCTGCTGTTGCTGTTGTGATTGCTGCTGTTGCTATTGGAGTTGCTGTTGCTGCTGCAGGTGCCGGCACCGAACGAAGACCACATGCAGTCCCCATTGCGTATCTCTGTCTTGGAGTCAATGTCATCGGATATATCGCACCAGGAGAAGCTAATCGAGCGCGAGCGATTCGAGATGCGTTCGACATCACCCTGTATTGTGGGCAGTTTGTACATGTCGACGGGACCCGAGGGCAGATCCATAATATCGTCAAGTACGAAATCGTTCGTCAATCTGTATTCCCAGTGCAGACCCATGCAGTCCGGGCTATCGTAGCTGTTGTTCAGGTAGTCGGATATGCTGCCGGAACGATGAATTCCAGTATTTCCCACTGTAGCCATTTTATTTGTTGTTTCGTTCCTTCTTCTTTGTTATTTCCTTAATCGTCTTGCTTTGTTTTGGTGTTAACTAGACACCTTCCTTCCCTCAATTCTTCTCCTTCTCTTCTTTGTTTCTCTGTCTCGTCCTGAGTTTGTTTACCTATTCGTCGTCGTCGTTTGTTGTCGCGACACTGCAAACGGGGGAGGGAAGAGAGCAAAACAAACGGAGAACAAAAACATGAGCAACTAGTTATATGACAAACTGAATAGGCAAAAGAACAAACAAGAGAACTATAAAACTATTCTAAATATGATAGATCAATCGACAGGTTCACTAAGAGCCTAACCATATATTATTCTATTATAATATATTATCATTTTATACTATTATTCAATTATATTATATTAATTTTTATTATTTATTAGTATATAATAAATTATTATATTATATTATTAGTATTATATTATTATGATATTATTAGTATTATATAATTATTTTATTATTTTACTTTATTATCCTCATGAATTTTTAGTTTGTTTTCTTCAGTTTTCTTCTCTTAATCTTTATTTTCATTTGTTTGTTTTAGGTATTTCTATTGAATTTAAGTACTACATTTAATTTTATGCCATCACTTTTAATAATTACTCATTCATTACTCAAAAACAATACAAAATAATTGCAATCTTGGCAATATTCTAAAAAAAAACCTGTTCTTAAAAATTTAGCAAATAAAATGTTAATAAATCCACTTAATATTTCAAAAGTTCTAATCTGTTCTAAACTTTATAAATCTTGTATTACATTTATATTCTTTCAATGTTTAATAGTTTTATTCAGTTGCTAATCTTGTTAATCACTTTCGTGTTTCTCTTTCTTTCTAACACATTCTACGACTTTTGCTATTTTCACTTTCTGTTTGCAATGATTTTTGGCGTCGCCATCTTGCAGGAACCTACGCACGAAACTCGAAAAGAAATAGAAAACTAACGGCGAAAAATAAAAGAAATGGCATATAAAAGTTGTAAAGTTTTTTTTTTTTCTAATTTCATTCTACGTTGGCGCCGCTGTCGCTGCTGACGTCGACAATTCTCAACAGTGCGCGGTTCATAAAGTTATCAGAGCAAAATACGACGACGCGTTTAATTATAAATAAATTGTTTGATTCTACATATTTGATTATCCCCCCCCCTCACACACATACATGTGTACCTATTTCCTACTGATGTGAAATTGCCTGGCAACACGGCAGAGACTCACACGTACACACACACACACAGTCTCATAAAAAGACATAACGGTTTTCTAGTTACTGCACTGATAAAATAAGCGAGAGATCGCTCTGTCTCTGTCTAACTCTTTCACTCTGCACTTGCAGTAGACAATTCAAAACGGTAAAGCAAGAAAAAAGCGAAAGGAAACTGCAAAAGAATTTCAGTGCGAAACTGTGTGTGTGAGTGTGTATCAGGAATCTGCCTGTTCTATTTTCATTTTGTTGTTGCTTTTCTTCTTTTTCTCTTTTTTTTTTCTTTTTCTTTGCTCACCTTTTGTTGCGCCAATCCGATCCGATTCCGTTTTTGATTTAATTCAGTTTTGGGACTAATTCAATTCAGTAATCCAATTGGTTTTGTTGTTCTTGTTCTTTTTTACACAGATAAAAAAAATATTGCTGATGCTCACGCGAAAAAAATGATGAAAATATATATGTATATATATATAACTATATATAAATCTAGTATATATATAGAGTTGAGGGTATTATTTCACACACGCGACGAGAATTTAAATTTCGTTTTTCAAATTCTTTTTTCATTTGTAATTTTGGCAATTTGTCTCCTTGCACAAAGCTTCGTCGTCTCGTTGTTGTTGTTGCTGTTGTCGTCGTGTTGCTCTTTCTATTTCTGCTGCGAGCAGTTCTTCTTCGCGACGATTATAGCGGTAAATTGCAATTGAGAATTGAAAAAGCGGCATCTAATTCTATGCCCCCTTCTTCTTTTTTGGCTTCTCTCGACTACTTTCGCTTTCCGCTACTTTTATTTATTATTCTTTTTTTTTACTTTACGCACATTTGCACATTTAGAGGAGACGGAGACAGGGGCGCACACACACGCAGTACACGCACACAGACTCGTCCAAGAAAAGAGAAGCGAAGAAAAGCCTACGTCGTTGTAAAGTACCGCTACTTTTTGCTTGCTTTTTTCTTTATGCCTTCACTTCAAATTTTTGTCGTAGAATTTTGGAAGCTTTTTATAGTTGAAATTCCTTTTTAGCGAATTTCGATATTTCTTTTATTTGTAGATTTAATTTATTTTTTGGCGGGCGCCAAGTGAATTTTTGTTCTTGTCTGTCTGTTTTTTTTTTGTCAAATAATGTGAATTCGTTTTTTCGAATATATATTTGTATACATATGTGTATGTATATTTAAGACACTTGTATTATTTTGTTAAAGTCCGACAGGAAGATTAAGTTAGTTTCTTTTGAATTTTTGTGTGTTGTGTTGATTAACTTTTTTTGGTAACTGTAATTGTAATTTGCTTTTTGTTTTGCTTCGTCTATTGCTGCTAGTTAGTGAGGTGTGTTGTAGTTTTACTGTTACTTTCTGTTCTGCGTTTCTGATTATTATTGTAAGTGAATGACATACAATATTATTTATTCTTTATGCTTTATATGCTCTCTGTGTGTTGGGCGGGAAACAGCCAAAATCCACAAAGACGAAGAGCCAACTACGCGTCGCACGTTCACTCGTGCCTAAGTCGCAAGTAAGAGTGGTTGCTAGTTTCGTATTCAGCAGTATGTCCGACTATCCGCAGTCGTTGCGGCCGCAATCGCGGCCTCTGCCTCTGCCTCGGCCGCTGCCGCAGTCGAGCGAGTCTCTTTGCTGCCGCAGCGAGACGCACACACTCATTCACACTCATTCGTTCGCGCGCTCTCTCTCTCTCTCTCTCTCTTTCGCGTGGTGAGCTATGCCGGCATGGGTTGTGGACTTTGAGTGGAATTTAATGTGTTAAGTGTGGAGTAGGAGTGGAAGAAGAAGAGGAGAGGAGACGTACACTGTCTATCGTATTTGCGTATTTGCTTGTTGTTGGCTGCGCAATTTGGTGAAATGAATGCAAAAAGAGCTTTTTATAGGATGTACTTACAAGAATATACACATGTATACATCTCTCAGTAAGTGTGTGCGGCGTAACTCAATATGAATTTCATTAGACAGCGTAACCAAAAAAGCTATCGAGAATAACTCACGTGCCACTCGTGCTCTCTCTCTCTCTCCCTCTCATTCGTGCTGCCGTCGCTCATTCTCTTGCGCTCAGTCGACGCTCTCTGTTTATTTACCTTTGTTTTTGGACGCTGCCGGCCGGCCGGCTGCGGTAGCACAGCGAGAGAGAGAGACTGAGAGATAGCAGCGAGTGCGGATGTGTGTGTGTGAGTGAGTGGGGCCGGGTGTGAGTGAGTGTGCGTTTGTTTTGAGTGAAAATGAAGATATATCGAGTTTGTTTACTAAAACAAAATGCGTTTTCTTGCCGTGTGTTGTTGCTATTGTTGTTGGGAAAATAAACAATAACAATTGTGCACATGCGAATGCAGGCGTGGGTGACCGCGAGAGTGCAAATATATGTGTGTGTTTGTGTGTGTGTAGTAATTAGAGACGCTTCTTTCTGGCCAACTTCAGTTTCAGTTTTGTCAAGTTGATTGAACCGCGTGAACTTTGGAAAAGCCACAAAAGCGAAGGGGGGGAGGAAGCAACAAAGAGTAAAGAAAAGAAAGAGCAGAAGTTGTTGTTTCTTCTTTGTTGTTGTTGTGTGAAACCTACCTCAAGTTGAATTCAATTATGTGCCCCAAATAAACATCAACAAAAACAATGAAAGCACAGAGAACGTAATAAGTGTTAAAGGGGCGGAGTGAGCGGGGACAACCTGTCGCACACAGGGCGCGTCTGTCGAACGCAACAGGGTGTGTCTGTCACAAGGATCTGCTTGCCTCGCCCCCTATCGCGCCTATCGAATTACGTTCACACTTTCGGTTCCAGTGCCAGTTCCAGTTCCTTCTTCCCCTTCTTCCAGTTTCGATTTCAGCAAGGACAACAGCAGCAGCGACGCCGGCAGCGGCAGCAGATGCAGCAACTGCGACAGCGTAATTAAGTTGCCGAAACAAACTGTGGGTGGCGAACGGGGAAGGGGAGGAAAGAGAGTAAGTTGACTATGCGGGCACTGCTACATATGCAAGGCAGATCGAAGAGAAAATACCCTTTAAACTATGATAACAATGTAATCAAATTAGGTGAAGAATTATTAAATTATTATTATTAAATTATGTGAATTAAAAACACAAAAAATACATAAATACATATAAAAATAAGAATGCATCATGCATACCCAGTAGTTGTGCCATTAAGCACGCATTAATGTGCCCTTCTATTGAATAATTCTGAATTAATAATGAATATAAAAATAATAAGAATAATGACACTCGAAAATCACACAATTTTAACTATTAAAGTATTGACTGTCATAGCCAATCTACCCCACAGTTTGCAGAGTATGCACAGCGAAAGCCCGCTCAAGTTATTGCGGCTTTATGACTGACTGACTGTGGTGGGCGGTGCGTGTCTGTGCTGGGGGCGTGGCACGGTGCCTAATTGCAAAATGCGCTGTTAATTTGATGAAGAAAATGAAGAAGAAAAGAACGTCGAGGGTTAAGGCGACAGTCAGCACTACTCTCCCTGCCCTACCTACCCCATCCACAAGGTTCCACTCACGACGACGACGTTGACTATTATCTTCTTCTCCTTAATTGCTTTGTCTACATGCGACACTCGCACACACACACAAAGATGGGGAGAGACATAAAGTTCTAAGCAAATCTTAAGGTTTCGCTTTGGTTTTACCATATCAAAAAGGGGAAGAGAAGGGAATAGAGGTCTGCACTTTAAGCTGTCCTCACCTTACCTTATCTAATTTCATATACTCGTATTCCAATTTCATAAAAGTCCAGAACTTTCGCAGACTTTTACGAATACTTTCGAAATTGAGTAGAAAACTTCGTGAGAGTAAAAATATTTATTGTTGCCTGTATAACGCCGATATTTATTCATATGAATTATGAAAACAAACCATTTCAGTTTTTAAATCGAGTTTTGCGAAAAGGTCTCGACTTGAGCCGTAAAAACCGTAACTAACTTCGGTGTAATGCATTGATAATCGACTATTCACACACACAGCTACACACACATATACGCCTGGCACCCACTAGCTGGTTGTGCATGCAAATAATGTTATATTTACGCTCCCAGGCTGCTTTAATAATATAGCGGTAATATTTTTACAACGGTTTCAATTGACGACATAACGCGACAAGTTCGTCAAATCAACAAAAAGCAGTTGCAATTTGGTGAAGGGAGATAAAGGAGAGAGCAGGAAAGAAAACGTTGTATACACACATGCATATGTACATACATACATACATATGTATGTACACGTAATTGTTTTTATTGTTCATTTTTCACTTATTCATATCAATTTTGTAATAAAAAGAATTAATCAAATCTTTATTTATTATTAATATGGCAAATAATGTTTAATATATACAGTATATTAATGATTTATTTCAAATAACAAAATTGTTGTAATCATTTTACTAATGTAAAATTATTATTAAATGTTTACCTTATTTATTCCTTTCTTTACTTTCCCTACTTTGCTATTTAATTTTTCATTTGTACTATATGAAATTAAATTTATATTTTCTCTTTTTCAGTCTTTTCGTTGCTCATTTTCTTGCATTGTCTTCGCCTTAACATTTCATATGCATACATACATACATCATGTTCGTCTCTATTTAGTCTCCTATTCATATTTTTGCCTGCTTATGCGTGTGTGTTTGTGTCAGTGTGCGTGCGTTTTCCTTCTTGCTCTGCCCTTACTGTTTTCTTTTTCGCTGCATTTGACGATTTGGTGAATTCACCGTTAGGTTTGAATTGCACTTAGTTGTGTGTCTCTCTATCCCTCTCTCGCTGTCTCTCTTGTACAGTGAAACATTTTGCATTTACATGTAATTTGTTTTGTTTTGACAATGCGCTGGCAGCGTCGCAACGTAGCATCGACGTCAACGTTGACAGAACCGGCAATCAGAATAGTAGTGCAGTAAAAATAGTAACAACAACAAGAACAGCGAAGGCGGTGGAGGAGGAGGAAGAGGCAATGTGAGGTTGGCGCGCTTTTTTTCTGCCCGTGTGTCAATTTTTATTTATTTTTATTTTCGTTTTGTTTGGATTTTGTTGTTGTTGCTGCTGCTGTTGCAGTTGTTTTTGGTGTTTTGCGCAATTATTTGCGCGTGTAAAATTTTTTGCGCTTGTTCTGCTTGTTGTTGTTGCGCCCTTTGCTGAGTTGTTGTTTTTGTTGCTTTTCTTTTTTGTCGTAAATGCGTCGCCATTTGCGGCGAACACCAACTGCGTAAATAGAAGCAACAAGTGCTGCCACCGTCGCCGTCGCTGACTCCCTTCATTTTACTCTCCCCCTCCCACTCTCTTTCGCTGCATGCAATACTCTCATTGCGCTTTAATCACTCTCCCTCTCTCTCTCTCTTGCTTTGCCGATCGATGTCGACGAAAAGCTTCTGCGATTGCACAATTATTGTAACGGTGAACTTGGGCGAACATTTTCGCCACGAACTGCAATCGAGCTTTACTTTGCCGCGCTTTGCGCTGCCCGGAGGGACGCATGCGCCAGCGTCAGCGCCAACGGCAGCGCCAGCTTCGCCACGTAACGCAGTCACCACTTGGCGTCAGCCCTCCCTCTCTCCATCTCCCGCTCTCTCACTCTGCTTGCATATTTAACGGCTTACACGTGGGACAACAATGTAATCGCTTAACAGAAGGGGTAGAGAGGGACAGGTAGTGGTGGCAGGGGGTGGGGCTGCAGTTACAGTTACAGTTGATAAGCGACGTTCGCGCCGTTTGGCAGGTGTTGCTGTAATTGCAATAAATAGAGACCAGAGAGAGAGAGAGAGAGAGAGAGAGAAGGAGCGCCAACTGTTGGACCTCAGAGAGTTGCATTCCCCGGTGCATGTCTGTGTGTGTGTTATGCTTTGGCGCATTGTCCGTTGATAAGCGGAACACACACGCAACTATTTTTACGACGTCCACTTGGGCAGCGCAACTTTGTTGTGAACTGCGTCGTCGTTTAGGCCAATTGCAATTCGCCGTGTTACATATTCCATGTCGCCTCGCACCACACACCCCACATCAGTGCTGCACATTCTGCTTTTTTCCCACCAAATTCAGGCTCGTTTGAAGGCCAACTGCGGCTGAAATTCAGGAATTGCAGAGTGTGTTAGAGTTTCATTTACAATTTTATTATTTATCAACATATTATTTAAATTACTATTTATTAATATTTAATGTAGAGTATTAATTATTAATGTAGGGTTATGATATATCACTTTCTCATTAAATTTCTTTAGACATTTCTATTAAAATTGTTTTATTTCATTTTATTTTTGTTTTTTGTTTTAAATTGACTTTTATCATAAGACTGACTGATCCAATAGCGAGATATATTATATTAGTTTAATACATATACATATCTTTAAATATAGAAAGAATCGTATAATGGCTATTTATAATGATCTTATAATTATCATAAAAATGATATCATAAGTTAAATATTGTATATGTAGCAGTAGATATGCCGACTTCTGCCAATCAACAGGGTATATTGCAGGTGAAGTACTTATGCGGAGTACTGCACAAATCATTATAAATTATGTAGTTAGCCTCTTTAGGTGCCCCTACTCTCCTTCCCTTGTAGTTGTTGTTGCCACTGGCGCCGGCTGCAGTAGTAAATTTTCCATATACAGTAGAGCTTTTCATTTTGCGCGCATCATAACGGTAGAGACAAAGCACAGTGGCCGAAAAAACTAATGCAAGTGCTAGAAATTGACAAAGATGGGAAGGGAGGATAAAGGAAGAGAGAAAGAAGGCAGAGCGGGTGATAGAAACGTATTTGTATGATTAACGTATTCAAATGATATCGTTGATATCGATAGACGATGACAACATATCGCATTATCGCAGTGCAGATGTGCACGATGAAGAAGAAGATGGCGCACAAGTGCAGAAATTAACGAGACAACGAGCAGACAAGAAGGAAGAGGAGAAGAGCAAGCAGAACAACATAAACGGGTAAACAGACACAGCAGCAACAACAACAACAGCAGCAGCTGCAAAAATAACAATACGCAAAGAAGACGACGACGCGACGGCAAAGACAAAGCCAAAGACGCTGACAACACCGTTGCTTGGGGTACAGTCGCCGCACACACACACTCGGCAAGCAGCAACAGCAGCAGCGGCGCAGACTGAGGCAGAAAGGAGACAACAAATGCAGCGCCGCACCGAGCTTTATAACGGAATGGACCTGCCTGCACTCGCACTCACACACACGCACACAGTGCGACTGACTCACTCACACACACACGCATCGCTTGTTTGGTTTTGTCTTTGTTTTGCGCCTGGGCACAAGAACGCGTACTCAAAACAAAAACCAAAAAACGATGCGCCGCGCCAAAGCTTTGGCCGTCGTCGTCGCAATCGCGCAGTCAACGTCGGCGTCATTTTGGTAGCTTTTTGTTGGTTTTTTTTTTGTGCTGTGTCCGCAACTTGTTCTTGATTTTTCCATGCCGGCATTTCGCATTATGCACAAATTTGTCGTGTGCTTTCGCCTACCTGTCCCAGTGTGTGTGTGTGTATAGTTGGTGTGTGTCTCTGTGTTTATGTATGTATCTCTGTGTGTGTGTAATTGTTGCTGAATTTCATCAAGTATTGTAACGCTATAATTAGTCGCAGTCGCAGCTCGTCGTGGGCCAAAGTTGAAATCGTTGCGAATATCGAAAAAGGGGCCGCAGCAGCAGCAACACCAGCGACGCCAACGCCAGCGGCGACGTCTGCGCCACTCTGACACTCAAAGCAAGTGAGCGGGGTGAGCGCAATACACCTCACACTAAATGTGGTGTGTAGTGTGAGATTTGAGCGCGTCGCTCACTCACACACTTGGCAACATGTTGAGGCAACATGTTCACAAGTTCGAATATGTTGCGCATTTTGAACGCTCGATTGCAGGCAAACTACAACGATATGAAGTGCGGTTTGTTGTATTTTGTTTATACGCTTTTCTTTTAACTATACACACATTACAAAAGTTTGTAAATTGTATATGCTGAGTGTGAAAAGAGCTCAAAGTGCACCCCACGGGGATAGCAATCTTGCAACTCTTCTTTGATTATCTTGACTAACAAGGTCTTGTGGCACTTTGGGAATTGCAATTTGGAGTCTCATATGTGGGGTGGCAGGGGAAGTGGCAGAGGGGCAGTAACAGAGGGGGCCGACGAAAAATTGCGACTTATTTATTTGTTTCTGATTTCTGTCTGCATATTTTGGCATTAAATTGCTTATGCGTGTTAGAAGTGGGCGGGCACAAGGCAGATGAGGGAGGAAGGGGGCGTGGCAAGGGGTTAAGGGCAAAGCGCGCGCTCTCTCGCTTGTCTGCGACCTTCAAAAGCGCCAACGCGCAAACCGAGGATAAACAAACTTGCCAGACAACAAACGCTAAGGACATTCAACCTGGGAGGGTCCCTTCCCCTCCCTCCCTCCACCCCACACCCTAAACAGGCGCAGATTGATGTGGTGGCACCTCCTCGTGCTGCTGCTGCGGCTACTGCGCAATCAAGAAAATCCTCCAAGGATTTCGTCCTTGCCGACGTCGTCAATGTTTCTGGTGAAGGTCACGCGAAGAGGCAAAACAGTAAAACGTACCAAAAATACAAGCAACAAGAGGAAGAACCAGATGACGCAGTAGACATTGAGGCCGTCGCATCCTGTCTGTCCTGCCTGCCCTGCCCTGCATCCTCATCCTGTTTCTGGGAGCCATAACCGAGTCTGGCCCGACGCCATTAGCTTTAATGCTGCCTCCGACTTCGAGTACGATGCGGACTCCGGTTAGCTTTGCCGTGCGACTCCATTAACCTGTCAACCCGCAGGGCCAAGGACGAAGGACCCACGACAAAGGAGGGGGAGAAGAAGAAGGAGAACTCACATGCGAACACACAAAACCGATTTGTTTTTTGTTTGCACAGTTTCCCCTTTTGCAGCTTTAAGCTGTTTAAATTGAGTTGTCGAAAAGTCGAAGTCAAATATATTTATGTATTTTATATATTATATATGTATGTATTATGATGTATATAGTATTATTATATGTATAATTTGATATATCCTACATATTTATGGGTGTCTATACCTATCAATGTATAACAATCTGTATAAATCTACATCTATATATATCTATCTATATCTGTCTATATATACATATATGATTACCTATCTAAATCTATATCTACCATTACCTATCTATAATTATCTTTATCTATATATATCCTATATCAAGATTAATCCATATCTATCTACATAACTACAAATACTTCTATCTACAGACATACATACATATATCTATCTATATCCATCTGTAACTATCTGACACCATCAACATATATCTATCTATATTTATCTACATTTGTCTATATCTAACTATATATATCTGTAACTATCTATATCTATATCAATTACCTACATACCCATTCATTAATCAACGTATTTAGCTGCAAATTTACTATGTATTTATCCGTTATTTATTTCTTTATCTTTTTTTTATTACATATACTTATATCTTTATTATCATATCTTTAGTAATTCATATATTTATCTATCTACCATTCTATCCCTCCATCTTGCCATCCATCTATCTTTTTATCTATGCATTAATGTATCTAGAGTAGTTACCTATACCATCTACCTTTCTACCCATTCAAATGGTAAATTTATCTTTATATATACCATCTATGTATATATATTCTATCTTGCCATTATCTATGTTATCTACTAAGCTTTGCATATCTCTATCTACCTTTATCTATGTACTATCTATCTTTCATATTCAAAACTATAACCAATCTATGCTATTTATGATATATTTATATGTACTCTCTATCCATTTATCTATTTATCTATTGCTCAATCTATAATTCTTTTTATTTATCTACCACTTAGTAACTGTAACCGTTCCGTTAAAAGCTACCAAGATTGTGCACTTGTTTTTATGTAAAGCTTTGTCTTTAGGAACTAAGGAACTCCCGTATTGCATAGAATTTATCTAATTCGAACGATTACCGTGCTGCACTCACACACACACACATGCACACATGTGCATACAATTGCATCACATTGCACTTGAGGCATAGAATTTGAAAATAAAACAACAACAAAAACAACGCGAAGAACACGACAAAGAAGAACAGCAACAACAAAAAGAGTGCTCGAAAAGTGGCGCACAAGTGCCTCGGGCAAAGGACCCACTCGAAACGCTAAGAGGGCAAGCGCTGCCGCCACACACACACACATATACACACACAGTACAGAGGGCGACCAGCAACAGGAAAGGCATTGTGTGTGGGCGACTATGAAATAGCCTGTAATGTTTTTAAGAATACTTGCAATTGCAAGGAGTGGAACCAGTGGGTAAACTAGTGTGAATCAGTTGTGAATCATTTGGGAATAAATTGAAAATCAGTTATTAACTAGAGGTGAATCTGTTGAACTAGGTTTGAACCAGTTATGAACCAGCTGTGAATCAATAATGAACCAATTGTGAAGCAATGTTCAACCAAGAGTGAACCAATGGTGAACCAGTTTAAATCAATAGTGAACCAATAGCCAATGGTCAAACTATGAACCAAGAGGGAATTTATCGTGAACTTGGTTCACTTGAGTTGTGAACCAATGTTGAACCAGTTGTGAACCAAAAGTGAAGCAATGGTAAATCAGTTTTAAATTAATTGTAAACCAGTTGTGAACCTATTTGAACCAATGATGAACCAGTTGTGAACCAAGGTTGAACCACTTTTGAACCAAGAGTGAACCAGTTTTGAATTAATAATGAACTAGTTGTAAGCCAAGAGTAAATTTATCGTGAACCACGAGTAAACTAGTTGTGAACCAACGGTTGGCCAATTGTAAACCAAAAGTTATCCAATAGTGAACCAGTTGTGAACCAATGTTAAATCACTTTTGAACTAAGAGTGAACCAAAGGTGAACCTGTACTGAATCAATGATGAACCAGTTATGAATCACTTCAAAAAATGCTGTGAACTAGTAACAAAATGAATCTGTCAACTATTTTCTACTTACTACAAACAAACCTTATATACCATCAACGTAAGCAATAGCTACCCACTCTGCCGCGCCGATTATAGGGTATAAGCGACAACAGCAACAGGCACAACTGACGACAGCAACACGACGAATGAAACAGTAGAAGAAGAAGAAGCTAAAAACGACCCCACGCCCCGAAGCAACTCGGACTCGGACTCGGTTCGGATCTGTGCGGTACCTTGGGCACCTTGCTTGGTTTGTGGTACTGCGCGGCACTTGATTGCGTCTCGTCGGACGTTCCCCCGTCAATGTTGCACTTGAGGTTATCTATGAAAAATCATTAAGCACACACACACACGCACTGCGATAAGCATGAAAATCTGCTCTGTCCTGCCCTCTTCCTCACTCTCTCTGCCTCTTTCGCTATCACTCACTCCGCACACAAAATTGTCGATTTTTCCGTAAAACTTGTACTCGATTTTCCACAAGTTTTCTCTTTGCCGCAACGCCGCATTGATAATTTTCTTATCATACCCTGTAATTGTCAAGTGTTGACAGGGCATGTTGTGCGTAAAAGCAGAGAAGAACTCGTCAAATGTACAGCGCATAATTAAGATTGCTTGGACGCAAAAGCAAATACGAAGCTTTAATTCGCTGCTTTAGCACTGCATAGGGTATCTACGCGTCGAGTTAACCCTTTAGTTGTTCTTGTCTCTTTAAAGTCACGCATTTTGCGTACAATTTCCGGCGTATTCTCTCTCCAAACACGCCACAGCCGTGACCTTTTCTTTGCCCAAGATACGCATAGTACATATATAGAAAGAGAGAGAGGGAGAGAGAGAGAGAGAGAGAGAGAGAGAGAGGGAGAGGGACATAGAGACTTAGAGACACCCCATCTAATGCATCTCGGCATCTCGTACTACCGATATTTTTGGCCACCCTTCGAACGTTTTACAACAAATTTAGAATGCAGTTTGTTGGCACGACGACGACGACATCGCAAGAGGGTTTTAAATTTAGCCCACCTGGGGATCTGAATGTGACAGAGAGAGAGACAGACAGCAACATCGAGCGGGAGTGAGCGAGACAGTAGCATATGCTGACAGATCCCCATGGATGATTTCTATGCTATAAGCAGCTTCATTACGAAGCGACACGAAATGATTCCAAAATTAAAAAAAAGAAAAGCAACAAAAAAAATAAAAATATTCTTTCACGTTTCAAATATATTTGGGGCGGGGAAAAATTCGCAAATATTTCATATTAATCATCGCATCTATTAAAAAACTTGATGTCTAAACTAATAAGTTGTATACCCTGTAATTGGGAAGCTGAGAGGGAGGGAAAGAGTGAATGTGATCGGTTTTATTTGAAATGTCAGTGTAATCTTATGGTTTTAACTTTAGATTGATACAGAAGAGTTATCTTGGACATATAGAGAGTTCCAGACTCTCTGCTAGATCAAAGAAGAATCTCTTCTTCGACCTCAGTCCGGTTAGAAATAAGGTACCAGGAATGGAGTTTATTAGACATATAGAGAGTTCCAGTCTCCAGATTCTCTTAGATCAAAAAAAGAATCTCTTCTTTGATTTCATCTCTGTAGTCTGGTTAGAAATAAAGCGCCAGGAATGGAGTGTATTAGACATCAAATCCAAAAGGCACTCAACGAGAGTTCTATAAAAATGGTACCTTATTATATTATTATAATTATCATTCCTTGCTCATAAGTTATAAGAAAAGGGATTCCCTTGTCAATAAATCATGTAGAGCCCATAAAATATGATATTATAATAAGCCCTTCACATCATATTTTATAGTGTATACAGTACACTATATTAGACATCTAGAGAGTTCCAATACTCTTCTAAAGATCAAAATAGAATCTCTTCTTCGATCTCATCTCTCTGCAGCCTCGATTAGAAATACCCTTTGGGCAAGGGCATCGATGTGATGGGTGCCTCGTGTGTTAGGTGGGCGGACCACACGCCGCAGGTAGCTGTATATATGTATATAGTAAATCTAGCATATATACAGCATATAGTACAGTGCAGACTTGATCGAAGGAACAATATTTTTCGATTTAGCAAACTGCTCAATTTCGCCTTTCGCTTTTTTCGTCGCTTCGCTCTGCGCCGTTCATCGCACTCGACTCAGCACTGTCCGCCATTGCGACTATATCTTCTATCTATATCTGGCCCAGCACAGAATCTTATCAAATGTCACAGTCTTAAGTGTTGTATTATAATTCATTTAGAATGCGAACTAACTCAACTAATTTACTATCACTTTTTTTAGTTCTGGCGTTGAAGGTCGCGCGGCCTCTGCCTCCGTCTCTGTTGCGTATCGCCCCCCAAAAGCCTTTCTATCTATCTCGCTGGCTCCCTGGGTGTGCTGCTATACATACATATATACATATATGTATATGTACATGTATGTATACGCCTAGTTATACGTATAGTTCTTAGTTCTTGGTGCTGTGTGTGAACATACTTATCAATCAAGGTCTGCATCGCGCGATTCTGCACAAATGCGTAGCGTTAATCTCATACTACGCACACACACACGCACATACATAAAGTATATATACATGCATATATAAAAAACGCCCAAAAAACTATTATGATTGTGCTATGCGGATTCTTTTTATTTGATTTGGTTTTTCGCAATATATTTGAAATACTCTTTTTATCAGAGGGTACCACACTTTGTGCATGAGAAGGGACAGTGAAATCTGAACAAAAGTTCTATAAAAATGGTATCTTATTTTATTATTATTAGTATACATATTGTTCCTTCCTTATTGTTAATTAGAAAAGGGCTTCCCATGTCAATAAATGATGTATTATTATTATAATCTCTTCACTTCATATTTTATAGTGCATACAGTATTCGGCTCTGTGCAATTTGCTGCACAGCTGGGGTTTTTTTTACTCAGCTTTCTGTTTAGTTTATTTTATTTATTTTCTTCACATATTTTTTTTGTTGTGTTGGTGAAATTTTTGATACGCATTTCGCACTATTTCCATTGGCGACCTTTAATTATATTAATAATGTTAGCGCTGATAATAAAAACAACAATAAATTGCCAGCCACGCAAACCGAATGCCAGGCTAATACTATGAGCATATATAGTAGATCGTATACGGTACCCCCACTTACCGTACACCGTAGATCGTAGAACGTAGACCGTATAGCGTAGTTCGTTTGCGGTACTGCGCAGCGGATTGTTGCATAACTCGCCTGGAGAGTTTCTTAGTTAGCTGCGAATTTGCATCGAAATAAAACGAGATTGATAGAGCAATACAAATAAATCTGTTATAATTTTATAGAAGTGGCAATTGAGGGAACTATTTGTGGAAAAGAATTAAAGATAGCGGGTAAGGTAAGGTAACTAGCGGATAAGGTATTTTTGTAAGAATTCGAATGTTAAAACGATTTACCAAGTCTGTATAAGTGATGAAGGGTTTAATTTCTCTCTTCCAGTTAACAGTTATTATTGTAGTTCCTAAATTCAATATAAACAAAATTATTTCTTGGGCAGAACTTCACAAATCATTTGACAGAATGAAGTTAATTTATAATAATTATATTTTTGCTTTTTTCCTGAATTTATTTATTGGCAAAATCTTCAATAGTTTTTGAGAAATCTTTATTTCTGACACTCTTAATCATGATTAATAATAAGTATTGCCAAACGAAATTTAGAATTGTGATATTTTGCCTTTAATTGATAAAGCTAGTCATAAGTAGTATAAAAAAAGTCCTCCCAAAAGTGTTTGCGATGAAAATTGTGGAAAATATCGAAGAAATACCCTTAATTTAGGTGTTTATTTTGACCAAAGGGTCCCCCCTTACAACATTTTCAGAATTTTTCAAAATTTAGAATTGTGATATTTTGCCTTTAATTGGTAAAGCTAGTTATAAGTAGTATAAAGAGTCCTCCCAAAAGTGTTTGCGATGAAAATTGTGGAAAATATCGAAGAAATACCTTTAATTTAGGTGTTTATTTTGACCAAAGGGTCCCCCCTTACAACATTTTCAGAATTTTTCAAAATTTAGAATTGTGATATTTTGCCTTTAATTGGTAAAGCTAGTTATAAGTAGTATAAAGAGTCCTCCCAAAAGTGTTTGCGATGAAAATTGTGTAAAATATCGAAGAAATACCCTTAATTTAGGTGTTTACATCATTTTCAGAATTTTTCAAAATTTACAGGTTACATTCCCCATTCATAACATTTAAGGATAGCTTTTCTTTTGGGTACTGCCCATTCGCCCTGCGACCCGTTTCCGTTTCATATTCCATGACCACAAAATGTTCCATACCAAGTTAAAACAAAAATAAAAAAAATCCTACATAAATGCGAAAAAAAAGAGGAGAAAAGAAAACAAATCAGCAAAACGAAACTGCTAATTAGCGGGCAAAGGCAAAGCCAAAGAATTTCGCATGGAGAGAGAAACGCGCAAAAAAAGAGGCGAAAGAAAAAAGGGGAAAAAGAGAGAAGAAGAAGAAAAATAGGCGAGTTGAGAAAAAATGCGGCAATATGCTAAAGGCGACGTTTAGAAGTTAATTAAGTAAATTGGAAGAACAAAAGCCGCAACAAACGAGCAGCAGCAGAAGGAGCAGAACGGGGAGGGGAGGGGTAGGGCAAAGGGCGGCTTAGCATGACGGGGGGGCGCGCGTCGGCGGCGATGGCGAAAACTTGGCCTGATGGCCACATAAATGCCAAGTCGATGGCAATAAGTTCGCACAACATTTGAATATTCCCAAATTTACACACACCTATACATACGCACACACATATATCATATATATATATATACATATAGTATATGGTAGATGGTTATAAGTATATTCCCCATTGGAGGCGAAAGATTAATGAACCGCACCGAAGCTGATTTGCAAGTTGGCATGAGAAATGCGCCACAGACAGGCACAGCAGATACAGATACACACAGTGAAGATACAGATACACGGTAATAAAGATACGCGCCTGATGAAGTTATGCATAATTGGGGAAAGAGCTGGAGTTGCAAATGGGCTGGAATGGAGGTGGGATCGAATGGAATGAACTGAAATGGGAGTTACAGAAGAGCAGCGAGATCATCTGCGGTTGAAGGTATTTTCCAAACTAGGTCGCTAGATCTGGAAACTACGGGAAACTTAGAGATCCCATGGCAGAGAGACAGTCGCACAACACATACAAAATCATAACAATAACACACACACACACACTCCAAACAGAGGCAGCTTAGAAAGGTAGCACAGCAACAAAAACAAACTATGCTAATCAAGCCAGAACATATGACTCGCTGCCCGAGGGTCGCTATAGCAGTTAGCTAGACTTGGCTTAGCTCTTACACCCCTCGTAGGCGTACTGCTCGAACAGACCTCGAAGCGAAACAAAAAGAACGCCATACAAATTAAAATATTACATGCTTGACCCTGAAACTTGGGCATACGCAGCGTATGTGTGTGTGTGTGTTTCTCAAGCGAACACCACAGGCACAGTGGGCAGCAACACGAATTCAGCTGGTGGACAACTTACAAACTAAAACCAAATTAGTTATTAGTTTATTCCCGCACAGTTTGCTTAAGTTAAGTCTTGTCTCTTTTCGCCCAAAAATCGCTTTCACTTTCACAAATCACAATTCTATGTGTGGCCCACTGTGCAAACAATTCACACATTTTGCCCAGAGATCGCTGTGCTGCCTTTGTTTGGGCTGCTTTTGTTGCCGTGCTGGGTTTGCTGGTGGTCCCTCCCGTTCGCAGCCCTTCACAAAGTGCCAAAAAATAACAAAAAAAAAACAAAAATAGAAAGACAAACGCAAAAAATAAATAAAACTATTGATGACTTTGTTGTTGCCCGTGACAAGTGTATGGAAATAGCCAGAAACAGAGCCAGATTGGTGCTGTGAGCCAATCGATCGAGCGCTTGTGTCGCGTGTGCCAATGGCGCGTGTAACATGGCTAGATCAGTATGCAGAGAAGAAAGGCCGTGCGGATCGGAAAGCGTCAACGGGTAATGGGATAGCTGAATCGGTAATGGGATCGCTTGGTAGATCAGTAAGAGGATCGCATGCAACAACAACGGGTAGATCAGTTGGGGTAACAATGAAGAAACTACTGAATTTGGTAGGGAGATCGCTGGGCAGATCAGTAAGGAGATCCCTTGGCAGGGCAACTGATCGTTGGTGATAGATCAGCAGGCAGAGCTGCTTGGTAAGCTGATATGTTGTAAGATCTGTTTGGTTTGTGTTGATGGGAAAGGTGATCATACGAAAGATCAGTTAACAGATTAGTAATAGGATCAGTTAAGGAAACAAAGCTAGATCACTTGACAATGTTGAACTAATCGCTGGAGATCATTTGGTAAGTTGATCGATCTTCTGTTCGATCGATTCACTTGCCTGCCAGATCAGCTGGCAAAATAATGTTGGCGATCGCAGCGCGCGGCACCTGTGCGTGACTGAGAGGCTGTTAATTTTGTTGTTAATTTAGTCAAGGGGTGCGCAGAGGGGTCCATCGGCGGACTGGCAATAACCTGAAGCTGTTAGCTAAACCTGATGATCCCACAACTAGTATGCCACATTCTTGAAACTTGTCGCTCAGCTGAGGAGCTGAGGGCGAACGAAACGACCAACAAAAAAATCTCAAATTGTCGGATTCGTCATGCGTTTCGTTTCGTTTATATTTTCGCGCGTTTCACAGAAGCGTCAAGGGAAGGCGAAGGGTAGCAAGCAAGCGATCGTGGGGCAATGCGTGAAGCTTCTATTAAATTTAAGAATAGCAAAAAATATACCTCATATAGTATATGGCAAACACGCATTTGCTCATATAGTCAGACGCTTGAGTCTGTCCAAATAAAATGCGATAAAACTGTGCAAAACGCTTTGCCACCCAGCGACGTCTTTTGTTTCTGCCTCTGCCTCTGGCTCTGCAGACAACGGCCTTAACTTGAGCTTGGGAGCTTCTGGCTTTGCCCCTGCCCCAGCTACAGCTACAGTCGCTGCCACAGCTACAGCTACAGCTACAGCACCCTGCCCTGCCCGCCCACTGTGGCTCCTCCGCTTTCAAGCGTTGCGACGGCGCGTGGGAAAAAGCCAAACCACAAAGCTGTTGGCGTTGAATGAGCTAGATAAAAGCCCGAGGAGATGCGGCAAGCACCGAAGGCTGTATACGCTAAGGAAGATTGTGCTATGGTTGGGAAAAGCTGCAGGAAATGAAAGACGGAATGAAGATAGTTGAGCTGCTTTGTCTATTAAGAAACAGCTAAGTGATATATCAGTAGTAGTAATACATGATCTCCTGTCCGATTTAACAATTCTTTGTATCGTTACACGCTTGCTCTGTGTTCTATTTGAAATATATAATATCGTTACTATCGATAACTAACCAACTTTAGAGTATGTAAAGCATATATGACATATATATGTAATTACATATGTATATAATTAGTATTACCTGATTATTTTTGCCCGATATTATGTACATCCTTTACTATCGATTCATGCTTTCTTTGTACATATGAATTTCGTTTTATTTGAAATATGAACTATCGTTACTATCGATAGCTAACTTACTCGGGAATATGCAAATGCAAATATAAAATGCTGTCTATGCGCTTATAGCTCCCATAGTTATTCTTATAGTTCGTTTTGTTGACACGATTATCAAGTGAAATACATTTACGCATACCAACTATCGACAAACATATTGTGAGAAATGAAAGCGGAATTTCAAATAATATTCATTTCTTGAGAACCAAAATATATTTTTGCTTACATTGCGATAACATGCGTTATTGTACATATATTATAAAGGAAAACCGCAGACGACTTTTGAATGAGAGTGGGCGATTACCAGAAGAGTGAACACACACACACACACATGTATATAGTACATGCAGTACAGAACAGGAAATCATGATACTATAAACATTTGTGAATTTCCCCAATGATATACGATCCCTAACTGGGCCATAACTTCCGCGTATTACCCGAGAACACTTAAGAGATCGTTTCGAGTGACGATCTGTAGTGATGGACATAAGATCTGACAGATTTATATGGCATGTGAAACATGTGGAAGTCATGGCAGCATTGCGGACTTTACGAGCCTTAAATTTGTCCCGTAAACAGAATTATTGGCGCGTGGAAGTTGAAAAGCTTGGGCCTTTTTTCACATTGCTCTGTTTTTCGTTTGTTACACAAAATTCCTGCGTTCTCATGTTCTTAACTTCTTGAGAAATTGTTGTTGTGGCTATTGTTATTGCTGTTGCTGTTGTGTAATATAATATCGTATAGAATTTTCAAGTGCATAAGAAATAATTCGCTGATCGCATTGAAACAAAGCGAAACAGGCGCAAAAAACGCAAATAGGAACCAGGTATAGGGTTATTAAGGTCATTTGCACGATATGCAATCTGTATCTATATATATCCACATATAACAACACAACGTACTGTCTCGCCCGCAATTCACTAAGCCAACTGCAGTTTCATTGTTGTCTTGATAATCCCCGAAATTCGCTTGACTCAGTTGAATTCGAAACCGTAACCGAAGTCGGAATCGAAATCGAATTCAAAATGCCATAACAAAACAAGAGAAAATCAAAGGTAAGCAAAGAATTCAACAACCTATGTAATTAAAGCAGAACAGTGCATAGCAACGACTAACCGAATACCCTGCAAAAAGGCAAAGAATAAGGAAATGTTCCTTTAACTGTTGGTTAAGTGCTTGACTTCTGGTTAAGCTGCGTGTGCGTGTGTTGGGTTCGTTGAACTCCATTCGATTCGCCTCACGCCGTCTCCCATTGCGATTATATTTATTGAACTTATCTATTAGCAATACTATAGCGATTAGCTGAAATGATTTCAAGATTTTTCCAGGCAACTTCTTGATTAATTAAGCTGAGCTAAGTTTAAGCAACGTGCCGATTTAAACGAGCTTGCTAATCGATGTTCGCTTATAAAAAAAATCCTTGTCAACTTTTTCTTTTTTCTTATTTGTTTTCTTTTTGTTCTTTTCCATTTGTTATTAATTTATTTTGTATTTGTGGTACAAGCAGAGCTTCAATTACATTTTCATAATTTCCATTTTGAGCAGTTTTTAATAAGAGTAGAGGAGGGGGAGGGGGGGCTACAGTACTGCGTGCTTTAGCGTTTATTGTTGGGCGACTGTCAGCATTTCTGGACGGTTTCTTTTTTTGGATTTTTGGTAAAAGCCTTTGGCAATGGCAATGGAATCGATGGAACCGAAATGGAACTGCTAACTGCGCCGTGAATTAGCAGCGCAATGTCCCGCTTCCCCTGTTCCTGCCTCTCTCACTCTCTCTGCCTTATTTGTGGTGTGTTGCTGTCTCGCTCTCAGTTCGTCAGTCAATGGCTGGCAAAAGTGCTGCGAAGGCCATTTAGCTGGGGGGGGTTGTGGCCGCAGGAAATGTCACCTTATACCCTATAGACGAGACTTGAAAAGCGTCGACGCTGCAACAACAAATAAAAAACAAAACAGAGAGAAGGAGAAAGAGGGAGAGAGTGGGGAAGAAGACGAACCTGGTAGCGTTTTTCGATTCGATTTCTTTTGCGCAGTTGGTAATATGTTTTGGGCTAAGAGGCAATGCTTTTGCTTTGTTTTTTTTTTATAGCTCGGGCATAAAAAACATAATTACAGGCACTCAGCCACTGTTCCCCCCTCGCCAGTGTTCAGCAGCGTCGCATTGTCTAGTGTTGTAAAACTGACATGCAATATGCAAATAATGTTAGACTCGCTTATCGCTTGCCCCCTTCTGCCTCCAATACGTTACAGACATAGTTGAATATCGTAAAAATGCGCGCAAGTTTTTACGGTTTCCGTTACGGAGCCCGGCAAAATTCGATTGCAAGTGTGTGCGTGTGTGTGTTGTGTGTGTAATGCGAAATGGGAAATGTAAACTAAATAAAGGCGGCACGTGTAGCAGGCGAGTAGACAGATTCGACTGCCAAGTTCTATTCATAGCGACAACAATTAGATTCATTCTGCGGGGGCGTACTCGGGCTGCTTCACGTTGTGTTCTTACAACGCCGACGGCGCCACGAAACAAGAAAAAAAAAGAATCTCACGAAATGCCAAACAGAAAACGGCCAAAAAAAATCAAACATGGAAAATGAAAAGTCGAAAATTAGCAAGAAATAATAAATTCAACTCGTGTGGAATAGCAACACGTTAATGGAATGAGCAGGGGAAGAGGGGAAGGTATGGTAGAGAAGGGGTATGGAGAAGGGGATGGGAGGTGCTGCTGGTGCTGGTGGTGGTGCTGGTTACTAAGTCCACCCACCAGTAAAATAAGAAGCAAAGAAAAATTAATACTTTTAGTCGGACATCTTTCAAGTCTATTTAGCCAACTGTCCATCTGTTTATATAGAAATAGATTTATCTTTGACATATTTATTATATTAAGACATGAGATAGCTGTAAGTCTGTAGAGTCTGTAAGTCTCTTAATGTATTTAAAAGCTTAGGTGTAAGTCTATAGAGTCTGTAAGTCTCTTTATGCATCTTAAAGTTTGGGTGTGAGTATCTGTATTTTTATCTTGATCTGTAAGCTTTCTATTTAACTGCCAATATGTTGTACTTCATTCCAAAGATGTTTAAGTAATTATGATGGGATATCAAAGTATCTAAATCTGAGGTAGTAGTTCTGTAGAATCTATAAGTCTCTACATGTATCTGTATCTTTAACTGTATTACTCATGCAGATATTATCGTTAAGTGCACAAAGTTTATTCATTCGAAAGATGTATTTGTATATATTTGTATCTACTTCTGTCTGTAGTTTCTGTAAATCTCCAAATGTATCTGTATCTATATCTTCCACTGCAAATAGATTATATTATTCCCCAAGACATGTTTGTATCTATGGCATCTTAGTCTAAGTAATTGCATCTAATGTAGTATCTTTTTGTGTATCTAAGTACAGAGATGAAATCTTTATCTCACTGAAGTTCTTTATCTCACAGATATCTATGTTATGGTATCTTTATTTGTATCTAAAAATGTATCAGTTATTTGTATTTGCATTTGTATCTACATATAGCTGCTGTCTGTGTATCTTTATCTTTCCAAAGAAGAACTTTAAGCAAATTCACATTTGCATTCTGCGCTATATCTGACTGTGTGTGTGTGTGTGTATCTTAATATTTATCTGCAAGTGTTAGCGTATTTCAGACTCAACATTGTAACAATTCCATTATCTGTATCTATCTAGATATTATATCTTGATATCTGTTTGAGTATCTTTATCAGTGCGTGGCTTCTTTGTCTGTCTTCATTTGTAATTCTATCTGCATATTGAAAACTATTTATGTGCATAAATATATCTCTATCCACATGTATTCCGATGTGTATCTGTAGCTTTTACCTGACGCACGCATGACCCCTGGCGCTGTCTGGGCCTTGGCCAGCCACACTTACACTCGATCCATGGTGTATGGCAACATTTCCATAGCCGGTTGTCGGTAGTTCTAGCGGGCTACCCCGCTAGCCTTTTCCCGCTGCCCGTTCGCCGTTTAAAAGTTATTTATTTTGCGACATTTTGGCATCAAATCAAAAATTTGTATATAAACTATTTTTGAAGAAGAACGTACCACGGAGCGCGGACCAGGCCGGGCCAGCACAGCGTCGAATAGAAAGGAGACAACACAAAGAGAGAGAGAGAGAGGGGTGCTGTGAAGGGGGTGGATTAGTTAGAGTCAACGGCTGGGGCGACTAAAACGTTTTGTTTTGGATTTATGTGATTTTGATGGAATCAGTTGGCGGCAAACGGCGCCGCCATCCAAAAATAAGCCAAACAAGCAGCAGGCAACAGTGAAGCAGAGCAGAGCAGAGCAGAACAAACATTAACCAGGAAGCTGGCCAGGCCAAGAGACAGAACAGAGAACCGAACACCGACAACGATATTCATGCTAAATGGTTCTTTATGCCACATTTGAGATACATTGGGTACTCACATCATACAATATACTATATAGTACCATAGTATCTCGAACAATAGACAAATGTCCCGTGCAGCTGTCGAGACATGTGTCCCAAATTTGTCAATTCTAAATTTACCTACATCGGCTGATCCAAAATGATCCTAAGCGATCCGCTGATTTACACTGCTCAGCCCCCCCACAAGCAACTCAAAGCCCAAAACCTAAACCTAAACCGAAACTGAAACTGAAATTGGTTAACCGATCACAAAACGTTGTGCAAATATTGGGCGCAAGTTCGAAATGTAAACAGCTGAAGTTAAAAAACTCAACACAAAAACTCCAAAAGCAAATACAGGCACACACGCAGATACAGCTACGATTACAGAGTGTGCTACAGATACAGATACACAGATACAGATAGAGATACAGATACAGCTATAGCAACATGAAGAGCTACAGATTCCATCAGATTGCGTCGCCTGGTCTCGTGCTGTCAACATTTGCATATCACTTTCGTTTTGGTAAGTGAATCAGGCGAGACACGGGCATGGAGATCATTCACATAAAGAGGAAGAAGATTGTCTGTATGAACAATGAGATACGAGCAGGTACAATAGTTAGGAGGTTAGAACTATACTTGAGAGACAGTTTGATTGCCATCGAAGATACATCGTGTGATATTGTCTGATCTGCATTATCTTTTGATTGGCATCTGAGTACCCGAAACTGTAGATAACATTTAGCTTGCTTACTGAAATCTAAATAAAGCCTACAGAAACTAAAAGAAAACATTCATTAAACATTGGGCAAAACCCAACCGAGAAACCCGAGAAGCCGCGCAATATTTTTATCACTCATCATATATTGTCAGCGTCATAAAATATACTACAGCAGGTACCGTCAATGCCCGAAAAGATACTGTGCAAACAGACTTTATCTGGGGTCTCTCGCACTCTCTCTCGGCTTAAGATATGATCGGTTTTAGATATGGCACTATCAATGATCTGGCCGAGGTTTCGGATTGCATGGCATAAGGTACAATGTGTGCATAGACCCAACACCGCGTAATCTCTCTCTCTCTCTCTGTCTCTCTCTCTAGGTTTTTAGATGATAATTTCTTCTGCTGCTGCTGCTGGCGTCGCTGCTGCTGCTGCTGCTTTTTACACATCTCGCCTGGTCGAGTTTTTAGTTTTTTTTGACAGACGTGAGAATTTTGTGCGCAAACAAAGCAGGCGAACACACACGGACACACTTACATGCACTTGATAACAGAGCATATCTATACAAACACACACCCAAACACACACAGATACAGAGGCAAGTGGAAAAATGCTTCGTTGCGCTGCGTTTGGTTTGGGGCCTCTCAAACAGCTGATATCACATACGACTCGACTGGGAATTCATATTTGATTTGTTTTGTTTGCCTGCAAGAGAGAGACAGAGAGAGAACGCAGAAGAGAGAGAGAGAAAGAGATACAGATAGAAGAAATAAAATAAAAGTCAGAGCAAAGTTGGCCAAGAAATAAAACAAATGGCCGGGGCCTCCGGCCTTATCGCCACGGCCCGAGAGACATATGAAAACACTTGACGATCGCAGCATAACTAAATGTCGTCCAAGTGTGTGTATGCGTGTGTGTGTGTGCGCTCTAATTTCTTGATTACACTGAGCAGGCAGTGGAAACTGTAACTCGTCCAGTGCCAGCTGAGTCTAAGGCGTTTACCAAAGAGATTAGCAAGGCGTCTTCCACTATTGGATCTGTCGATCGGCAGCACGAGATCGCCTGCAGGCATTGTGGCAATTGCAGCCGAAATTGAAGCCAAAGCTACAGCTACATACAAAGATATAGATACAGCTACAGATACAGATACAGTTGTGGACTCGGTGAGGTCTGCCTGGATGATGATTACACAAGTGCCGTGCGATGGCAGCATATCAAAAATGTTGAAGAAAATGCAAACAACGCAACGTGTGCAAACAACAACAAGAAACAATGTTGATAAAACAAGCAACAAGGTGGAGAGGGGCAGCAGAAGGCAGCAAGCACAACGCACAGATGCCCTGTAATGATGCAAAAGAGGGACACTTTTCTTATATGGATTTGCTGACTTGACAGACGAACAAGAAAAGAACAAACTAAACTTGACAATTAAAAGTACAACTAAACTTTACAATTCCAGGGTAACTGAAGTAAAACAGCTGTGTACAGTTACACTTGAGATACTTTAACATTAACCTTATCCCTTCATCTCGCTTACTTGTAAGGGCAGCTAGCCAGCCTAGTTACCTACAGGGTATCTGAAACTAGAAGAATTTAAGTGAAATAGGCAGAGCAAAGTGCTGAAGTGGAAATGCACACAAAGTGGAAATGAAAACAAAACGAATTTGTAGTTAAATACAATAAATATTAGCTCTATATATACACATATAAAGCGCTCTATAAATGTGTCTGCAACAAATCAGAAGCCTGATACGGAGCACCAAAACCGAAACAAAGCAAACAGATCAACTGCTGAAGAGAAGTTGAGACAGAAAGATAGAAAGATAGAGAAATGTTTAAGCTTGAGATTCATTTTCGGCGAGGGGGCACCGATTCACAGCTAAAGCTAAAGTTCAATATTTACCGGCCTATGGCATATGCTATAAGGTGCAAGGTATGTATGGTATATGGGTAGACGGTTTCGGGTGTTGCCGGGCCAACATCGATATTGGTATCGCTGCAAAGGTTTGCGTGTGTGTGCGTGCATAGGCCTAAGGTGCTTGGGGAATACGAATACGAATAGGAATACGATTTAACCGTTTATGATTGATTTGTGCGCACTATTAAGATTGCATATCGGCCTGGCAACGACGACGCGACAGGGTCTTAAAGAGCCAAAGCCCCCCCCTGTCATAAACTTTCAACGGGGCGAGAGGGTGCCACAAGGTGTCGTCGCTAGGCCTACGCTATGGTTTACCACACGCACTGTGCGTCTGTTGATAAATTCGTTTTTAATCATACTTGAGAAAGGTGTTAAGTGAGGGAGGGGGGAGCACAGGGAGCAAGAAAGGGGCGACAGTTCTTTTGAAGAGAAACATTTTTCACGCCCAGAGAAGTTGCAGAAGTGACTTGCGCGAGAGATCAGACGTGGCTCAGTTGGCACTGAATGTTGCATGTGTCTTGGGTTCGGATCTAATCTAATCGCAAGTACTCATGAGTACTCACTCACACTCAAACACTCATGTAGTCAGACTCGTACTTTCATTTCAATGGCCGCGCTTGACCTCGCCAGTTGAGACTGTGTTCTGGTCTGGTCTGGTCTGGTCTCCTCGTATCTCTCTTCATAATGTAATGAGAATCATAAAAATTAGACGCAATCACACACGCAGGCATAAACACAAGCACACACACACACACATAATGTTAACTTATCAATATTTATGAGCATGTGTACACTGAGCGAAAAAGCTAGATTTGAAAAGAACTTGAAGAATTCAAATATAAACTAAAGCTGATTTCTGTTAGCAACTTAGGTGTATAACTAGATCTTAATCTTGAATAGATCCTTACTAGATTTTGATATTGAATAGATCTTTACTAGATCTTCATCTTGAGAAGATCTTTACTTGATCTTCATCTTGAGAAGATCTTTACTTGATCTTCATCTTGAAAAGATCTTAATCAGACCTGAAATTGATAGCTGAAAGGAAACTTTTCAGTTTCTTTATTGATATCGATATATGAAATGATTTTAGTTGTTCAATCATTAAAAGAATAACCGATCTAATATAATATTACAATGTATAAAACGGATCTTTATTTTGCTGGAAAAACTTGCTGGAAAAACTTTCCCACTCAATTCCGCAATTCTTTTGCTTAAGCGATCTTCATTTTCAATAGATCTTTACAAGATATGGAATTTACATATGTAGATGATGAAATAGGTTTATTTCTTTAATCATTGAAAACTATAATCGATCGAATATATCATAACCAAGTATTAAACTGATCTTTATCGGCATTCTCATATTTAGCATTTTTAGGGGAAACTTTCGCAATTCTTTTTCTTAAGCGGTGTTCATCTAGAATAGATCTTTACTAGATAAGAAATGGAATATTTCTCAAAGAACTTTTCTGTTTCTTTTTTGATATTACTTTAATTAGCTGATGGAATAGGTTAATTTCTTTGTTTACTTGGTATTAAACTGATCTATATTAGCATTATTTTACTTAAAATCTTTCGAGGAAACTTCCCCACTTGTCTTTCTTTCAGTGCAGCGCATACTTAAGACTTTAAGTTGTCTTTTTTTTAGTGAATCATATAGAATTTACGTCTAATTAAAGCTGATCTTTAGTTTTGGGGAAAATATCATTAATAGTTAATAGTTGGAGCCGAAGCAGATCGTAATTATTTGTAGGATATTCCCTTGGATTATTGCCCAGAATGATTGCCATGTTCCGCCTTGATAAGCCCTAGGGAAGTTGGAAGCATTACCGCAATCGGCTCTATCAGCTCTGGCAGAGACTGCCGCTTAAGCCTCGCATAATGTTGCTGATTAGTTTTATGATTCAACAGCGGGACGTGTGAGTCAAATGTCAAGGAAATAAACTGAAACTGAAAATTAAAATTTAGAAAGAGCACTAAATGATAATTAAAGCAAAACGAAAAAAAAAAAACCTAATCATATACAGCGCGAGCGGCATTATCGGCGATCCGAATGCGACGACGACACACGAACAGGTCCCATTTAAAGCCTTGTGTAATGCGAAGATTCCAAAAATTGGCATTCGCATGAATCATGAACATGGCACGAATGAGGAGGAGGGAGATGAAGATGAAGAAGGCACAGATCAGGTCTCTTGAGATCAGAACATATGTAATAATGCGATAGTTTCAATTCTAGTTCCATGGCATTATACAATAGAGCACGCGCTTCTTTTGAAGGTCTTAATCAATACGATCTTGGGCCCCTGAGCCTCAACCGAACTTAACCGAATCGACCCGAGCCGAGCCGAGCCGCAACGAACTGAAGCCAGCACATACCACGAATACCAAATTGCTAAACGACACTAATCTACGATTTATTTAAATAAGGCCCGCAGAGACAATTGGAGAGAGAGAGAGAGAAGATGAAGAAGCAGCAACAACAACAACAATGGCAGGGCTAGAAATGTACCTGTTAGCCAGGTTTGTTGGGCTGATGAAACCCGGGAGATTCTGTAACTCTCTGCGTATCTCATAGATACAAATGCCTCCCCTAGACAATTGTGTGTGCGAGTGTGTGTGTGTGTGTGTTTTATTGGTCAACCTTCTTGATTGCTGCTGCTGCGGCTTCTTCTACTTCTGCTTCTTCTTCTTCATCTGGTACCTGTTCCAGACCAGCGTCCGTCTGCCCGTCCCCCTCTCCGTCCCACTGTCCGTCCGCTTATCCGGCCCGTCCCTTTGCAGGTTCTTTTTGGTAGAGTGTTCAAACAGATTTTAGCCGACAATTAATACGGCGCTGAGCCGGGGATTTGGTTTTGGTTTTGGTCTTTGGACTCTTCGGATCTGGTTTCGTTATGGGCGTTATGCTTATGAGCACAGCCCCGAATAGTTTGCGCATACTTAAAGACACAAAGATACAATAGCGAGGCGGCGAGTCACGCGAGAGGCTCCCCTCCCCCTCTCTCTCTCTCTCTCTTTCTCTCTGCCCATCTCCCTGTTCGATTTGCTTTTAGTAGCTGCGCAGCAAACGAGGCATACATATATTAATTTAATGAATGAGCCGATTCTACATTCGGGGAACCTGCCAATAATCATACTGAAAGATGCAGATACATTAGCAACAGCTACAGATACAGATACAGAGCATTGAACTGTGTGCCAAAAAGAGATGGCAACAATGCGTTGACAAGTGGAGTCGCAACATCCAACTGCATATTTAACATGTGTGTGTGTGTGTGTGTGCGTGCCCAGCCCAGCCCCATATCATTGGCCTCGTTAGCATCGTAAACTGAGCCATTAATGTCGTGCACAGTGTATACAAAATATTTATATCCGCAAGGTAAAAACTATTCCGATTCGGATTGCGTTTTCCATTCCCATTTTCCTCCACCATTTTTCCCACTGTATCATTGTAAATATTTATATTTTGCAGTTTAATTGTGCTATCTTTATGGCATTACGCGCACAGCTGATGGCGCAGCTCTGCTCACTAAAAATATCCATTGGCAAGATCAGCGGATCAGCAACAGCTGATGCTGGTATCGAGAGAGAGGGAGGGAGAGACACTTATGAGCCCCACCACAAGTATAAATCGATATAGTCTATCGATCAGTCAATGATCGCATGCAGGCAACTTAGAAAGTGCTGATGAAACTGATCATCGATCGTTTTATAGCTATTTTATGATATATTAACATTTCAATAGAGAAATCAATCGATGAAGGTCTCGTTTATTTCTAGTTTACAAGCTCTTTAAATACCCTACAATGCTTAAATAATCAATTAGTGCTGATCTGTCTCAGTGTTGGATCAACTTTAGAAACTTCTTGTGGCCAAGGAACTCTGTATCTGTGGGGCAACCTCTCACTCACCTTGAGTGTGTGCCCATTTCTTTGGACTGACCAAATGATTCGTATCTTTATAGCGAGGGCGAGCCGGGTGCAGATTAATCCAACTATTGTAGATATCGCACGTGAGTCCAAAAGTTTTACAGTTCAAATTCGAATTTCAAGTTTGCTACGCAAGGTAGAGAGGGAGGGAGAGGGGGAGGGGGAGAGACACTTATGAGTCGTACTCGTTTGTATCAATTGTTTGCACGGCCTCTGCTTGCGCTTCCAGTTAGTTAGCCCAATTCCGGGTCCGATGTCGGCTTCAGTGTCTGTTGCCAGGTGTCGCTCTTATCACATTACGTTATGTCATTGCTCTCAAGACGAACGATCCATCGATCCATCGGTATGTCCAATGTTGATCTTCGCCGGGTCCAACGGTCTTCAATATTTGGCCAGTCATCGTAGGCATCATAGCACACACACACGATCCACGCAATTGCCTAAGCGACCCGCCTCAACGACGGGGCGACTAATTAAAACCCATTTCAAGTTTATTGAGCAAATGTTTGCCCTCAAACAAAATGTATGCAAAATGCTCAAAGAAACTACGCATACATTTTACTTTGTGGTTTAATTCTCAAGGCTATTGCCGTTGTACCCTGCACTGCAGAGGACTAACACAAGCGGGTTTAATTTAATTTTAATTTAAATAAAATAAAATATTAATATTTTTTTTAATTCAATTACATTTCATTGCATTCATTCATTTTAAAATTATTATTGATGTAACAATTTTAATTCTTAATTTTTATTGTCAACTCTTTTCCCAGTCGACTGCCATTAGTCGACATTAAATAAATAAATAAATAAAAGCGGGTAGCTGCGCTGTAAAGAATAAAATTTAAATCAATGAAATTATGACCTTATGCAACAATCTTCAATTGAAAACTCTTCGTTGATATTTACAGGGTAACTGCTAGTCACAACTACATGTGCTTCGCTTTAGGCCTACAACGTTTGCCGCAGTTTGATGTGCGCAACAATTTAAGCGGCACAAAACAAATGAAAAATGTACTTCAAATTTCGCATAAAGTGCCCACTGTAACTTCGTGCTAGATCTGCTGTTATAGCATGTCTGCATATATATACTACTCGTATATATACTATATGTTTATGGCGCTGCAGGAAATCCCAAAAAAGAAATATGATTTACGATTGACGATTGCCTTGAGTTGCGATTAAACTGGATCAAACCGAATTGAAATTGTAAAACATCTACGTAAATCCTGATCCCAATTGGGCTTTGGGCTTTGGGGCATTTACCATAAATCGCTGCTCTGGCGTAATACGATTTAGAGCTGATTATGCATACGATATCAGCGCATGCGGGTCGACGTCGACGACGTTCTGGGTACGCTCAGCTTTTTGATATGCCAATTGATCCCGGGGAGGGTTTGGCAGGAACAGTGGGGTGTGCTTGTTTCCCAGTTCTGCAGAAAAACGACTGTGTGTATATATGTAGATATATATATATACGATACATATGTACACATGAAATTAAATTGTATTTGTTCTACACGAAAATATACTTGGATTTCCGATTATTTGCTGTGTTTGGTGTGGGTTCCATTGCTTTTCTGGCTTCGTTTGCGACAACTTAAGAGATTGTATAGAATTTTAAAATGCTTAAAACTAAGATAATAAAATAATATCTAAATGAAGCCTTTATAAGGTAAAGTTATTAAAAAGAAAATGTAATTTATGTTTGCCGATCTTCATGTCCTATTGTAAAGTGTATAAAGACTTTGCTGTGTAGAAAAACATGTTAGATTTGATTGTTGAATATATAAATAAATAAATTTATGAGCAATAGTTTCGTCGCCTCAACATGAACCGTACCCATGGGAGCTGAAGGGAGCGAGGCAAGTGCAAGTGCCTTATCAGGTTCAAGTCGATTTCTTTCAGCATAACTTGAGTATATCCAAATTTATTCATTACGTATTTCCAAAGTGCGCAATTAAAACAACTTGCGCATATTTCTTCAAGCGATATGCTGCGATTGTGTGTGTGTGTGTGTGCTCGTGTGTTCGTGTGGGGCCTGCGGTTACTTACAACTTGGATAGTGACCCCGCGCGCCTAAAAACCCCCTCAGCGCCGGTCGCTGGCACGATCTTGAGGCTGCCCGCTGCCTGCTGCCTACTGCCCTTATGCGTAACCCCAATTTCCTACATCGCTAGCACTCGTCGCTATCCATTCAAAAGCACTCGCTTCCGCCCATATTTGCAATTACAATGAAATGGCAAAGTCCCTCAGCGAACTAACTACTTCCAAATACTCTAACTGTAGTAAGCCTCAGCAGCGTACAGAGATCAGCTTAGGCTTATCTCTTTTGTCTGCAAATGTAATCATGTTGTGATCTTTAGTTATTCTCTGCAATCTTTCCTTACCTCTCTCTCTTCACTTCTTCGTCTCTTTTACCTGTTAAAACTGTACAAGGTTTAAGGAATATGCAATTCTATGCTGATCTTCTACATTTACATGGCTTGAGCTTAGTTGGAAATTGCAGTGTGCCGTCAGCAGTTAGAGCATTCTATAGCATAGGCATACATACTCGTATATATAAAATATATGTAGTATAGTCGCACTCACATCAGAACAACATTTGCTTGTGTCTTGTGAATTCTTCTGCTGTTTCTTCCGCTCATTCTCCTTCGGCTTCTTCGCTGGGGCTGTCAATGGCAAAAGTCAAAGTCTGGATTAATCATCAATCAAAAAAGCAGCATAAATTAATCGCAAGCACAAAGAGACAAAGAGCGAAATAGCCAGCAAGAGACAGAGAGAGAAGGAGAGGAACAGAGAGAAGAGGAGAGAGAGAGAGAGAGAGGGAGAGAGAGAGCGCAAGATCAGAGAGCAGTTTGCCTCCATCCATTTGAAATTTCTTCTTGGGAAAGTTGTGACACTGACGTAGTTCCCATTTATACATATGAATCGAGTACCGAGGCGTGGGTATCATTTGTATAGCTCGTTCCAATTTCTTTGTCACGGGGTGTGTCTCTAGCACTATCTATCTCTCTCTCTCTCTATGTGTCTCTGGTGTCGATTCTACGGAACTCTATACACACAACTATCGGAATGGCAATCAGAGTCCAAGGTTCCCACATGCCTTAGATTCCGCCCTATATTAGCGATTGAATTGAATGCATTTGGGGCTCATGTGAATAAGTATTCACTTATTCGTACTTATGTTGTTGACTACTCGGCTCTGTCCTTGGCTCCAGACGGAAGTGAATAATGATTTCCAATCGAAAAACTTGAGTGAGTGCTCGAACAATTGCAGCTGACTCAGTAGTGCAATTATGAGTGCACTCAGCTCAAGAGGAAGTACGGCCAACTAAGTGCTCGTTCAGAGAGAGAGAGAGAGAGAGAGAGAGAGAGAGGAAGAGAGAGAGGGAGACATAAAGAGAGAGAGGGAGTTCTACTTTGCAAATTCATCCTTGTTTGGCTTAACTTAGATCAGTTGCAACAATTGTCATCAGATCTTTGAGTCATGTTGCTTCTGTCTCACTCTGTGGAAAAGCTATTAAGTAATCATGTTCTGGGAGAATCCTTTTATAATGCCTTAGCTACATGCATATATAACGTATATAGAGTAATTCATGTGCCTGTCTGTGCTTTGGTTGTCGTAAATTCCATGGGAATTCAGCAAGATGTCGTCATGCTCGGTTACGCTCTTCCGCTATCCATTATCATCATCTGGCATTATCATTGACGCATTTAACAGCGCATTTTATCTCGCCTTGCCAGTGAGAGTGTGCAAGTGTGCGTGTGTGTGAATGTATTTCATGTTCGGTCTGCTTTATCTGCTAACCTTTGCACAAGGTCGGTCGACCTACTCTCAGCTTCCTGCTCCAAACTCATTTAAGAATGGCGCGACGGACACCAGACGCAGCTCCAGGAGGGGAAGACGGGCAGTGGGAGAAGAGAAAGGAAAGAGAGAAATAGTGACAGAGAGAGAGAGAGGGAGGGAGAGTGAGGGAGGTAGTGAAACAGCGAGAGGAAAGTCGATGTCTTATTCGACTGGGTGTTGATGCCGATGCGAAATTTGTATCCCACGAGAGGCAAGTGACACTCACGATCCTCCGATCGTGTCATAAGCATTTTCTTCAGTTGTACCAATTCGCCATACCCTGCTATGGGTCTTCAATGGCAGAGGGTATATAAAAACTAGAGGGTATTTGATCAAACACAAAAGTTGTTGAAGGTCTGTGAGGAAAAGGATTGAAGATCATGATGAAAGAGAAGCAAAGAAAGTAATAGAATATGTAAGATATTGTTAAAGAGAGTTGCAGAAGGAGAGAGAGAGAAAGCGAGAGAAAGAATGAGAGAGAGGGAGAGGCAGAGAGAGAGAGAGAAAAAGAGAGAGAGAGAGTGAGAAAGAGAGGCCTAGCTTTCTATATCGTATGAAGAGTTTTAGAAACGTTTGATTTAAATATTTCATCTGGCTATGCAAGGAAAGTCAGTCTCAAGAGTTACTCAAGCATAGATAATACATAACATAGAGTACATACAACATTACATTATAGTACAGGGTATCTGCCAGCATACACAATTTATGCAGATGTTTTCTCAGTCTGCACAAATTTGCAGTTGTAATTAAAAACAAGCGCAGGAGTCGGAGTAGCTGCATGGGATGTGACAGTACCTTCTCCCTCTCCCTGTCCTCTTTCTCTCTCTCTATGCTTGCCTTTGTGTGTGTCTGTGTGCATATTAGTTGCGCCTGTATTGGTATTTTTGCGTTTGCACATAATTGAAAGGAGTGAAGTGGTTTGTACGTGCGCCACATGCATGCCATATGTCTGGCCCTGCTTCGGGATCTGGCTCTGGCTCTGACTCTCGCCTGACTGCGGCCCGACTTCGAAGACGAAGACCAATTTATTTTAAACAAAATGCAGGTCACGAAATGTTTAACCCGTAAGCAAAGGCAAAAGGCAAAAAGGCAAAAAGGCAATTACAACAACAACAACCGCAAAACATGCAGGCAACGAGACAACGGAAAAAGAAAGTCAAGCTAATGGTAAAAATTGCTAGTTACTGCACACACACACGCAGGCCAGACATACCGTTTAGAGGGAGAGTGAGGGAAGGCAGGGGAGGGGCAGCACCCAGGATTTGCCCCTATGTCCGGCAACTAAAATAACACAGCATAACCCATAATACACTCGATCGCTCTCCTTGTTTACCTTTCCCGCAACCTCACGGGCTCTCCCTCACTCCCTCCCTCCTTCTTTCTGAGACTCGTCCTGTCTCTAGCAACCCCCGACAAACAATTCCCTCTGTTTACATCCCGCATAACTGCCTTGAAATTGCAACCTGGTCATGTCCGATCCTCATCGATCCCTGAATGGACCAACATCATTATCGATTGCCTTGCAAAAACCGCAAAACAATTTAAAAATTCAATGCCAGCGATTAACATCTAGGGAAAGATGATGTTGGACCTGAGTAAATATACTTAGAAATTGTATGAATTCTGTGGCATTTGCTACTTAAAGGTGGGAAAACATTTATGGCATGCGAAGTTCGTAATTGGAAATGCATTTTTATGACGGGATCTGCATATAAACACGGGCAGCTTATCATTTAGATGTCAATGGAACAATCTACCCGTTTGGGTATTTCAGATTAGCAGATAAC
The DNA here is from genome assembly GCA_018903675.1 of Zaprionus capensis. Classification (NCBI taxonomy): domain Eukaryota; kingdom Metazoa; phylum Arthropoda; class Insecta; order Diptera; family Drosophilidae; genus Zaprionus; species Zaprionus capensis. The sequence goes on along the minus strand of JAEIFN010001073.1, from coordinate 6,169,667 downwards.
TGTGTCAATTCTTTGTATAATTTGGAAATTACTTATACTACTACAGAGTTCTGTTGTAAATACATAAATGTTACCTATGTATATCTTTATACTGTCTACATATGTTCTATGATCTGTCATCGAAAGGTATCGGGAGAGTATTAAAACTTTGTCCTGTCACTATCTAGTTTTCTTCATTATAATAAGCATAGGTAGGTACCTATTTCATTGTGTAACTCAGTTCATATCATTCTCCTCTCATTATTCTTTCATTCACTTCATGTATTCCCCCTTCTTGTGGCAGGTTTGTTGTTGTCGATAAGTTACTAGATTTTTGGAATTCTTGCGTAGATGACGTAAGACAAGAATTTCTTGTTCTCTAGCAAAAATCCCCAATTTGGAAGCGGTGGGGAATTCAGAATTAGCGTTGATTAAAGTGTAGCACACTTTCGGGCGGAACTCGTAAGTGGGTTGGGAAGCGGGGCAACTATGCAGCCTGAGCAACCCCCTGCCTTGTCTCTATTGCTTGTTATGTTGTATGTAGTAGAGTGTGTGTAGGGCATGCAGGGAGTTTTATGGGCCCATTAAATGCTTGTTACACTGCAATTTACGTTTGTTGCCATTTTACGAGTTTTTAATTTTAACACGCCACGCACACACACCACACACACACACACACACTTCCCCATTGATGAGCCCAGCCTCCTGACTAGTACCCGCTCCCCTTACGTGCTCGACTCCCCCTCCCTGTAGCGACACCCCTCCAGTCGAGAAATGTGCGTTGATTGTCGCTTAATTGGCGAAAATGTTGCCAGACCAGACCAGGCCAGACCCGACGCACATAATTGTTGCTCTCGTTGCTCTCGTTGCTGTTGTTGTTGCTGTGGCTTTCTGGTATTTTGGCTAATTATGCGTATACCCGTTGATTGTTTTTAGTGTTCGTTCGTTGGTGTTTTTTCTTCTCTGGCTGTTGGTAAAGTATTTTTAGTATTATTAATGCTCGGGCTATGATATGTTTTATGCATGTACTCGACAATATATAACACTCGATTCGATATTCATGAGCTCGTCAAAAGGTCTTCGACCCGCGCTGCTGAAAATTAGTCAAATTTTCCATTGGAAAACTGTCCTGCTGACACCCACCCGAAAGAGATTGACAAGTCCAAAAGCATCGACAGTGAGACAGTCAGACAGAGGGAGAGGAAATTGTGGGAAAAGGCGCGGAAAGAAACATTTGTCGCGACAAGCGAGACAACTAACAGAAATAGTCGGGCCAAGTTGAGTGACACGCACACACACACACAGCCACACATATGTATATATGTATATATATAGATCTAGAATCCAGATATATTCACACCTAGTCGCATGTCTCGCACTGTGCACCCCTGCAAAGCTTTGCTCATTAAGTCATTTATCACGGCAAAAGCCTCAAGTGCACGACAATCCATTCCAATATTGTGGCATATTGGCGAAACTACTGAGAGTGGGAGTGAGCATTCATAGCTGCACGACTAGCAGATACCCTAGATAGCTATGAGAACTAATAGTGCTATACTTACTAAAAAATCGAATCAAAGCTTTAACCTCCTTTTGTATTATGCCTTATTTCAATAAGTTTCCCGTTGTAGAACTTGTGGAACCTTCGAGTCTCTTGTGTAGGTCTCATGAAATTTCTAGATTGAATAGATTATGTTATAAGCTATAGCAACTTGTTTGAACTCTTGTTTCGCATTCATAAAAGGGGCCCGGTATTTCTTGAATCAAACCATTATAAATATGATATCTTTACTGCCCAAATGCTTATGAATCGCACGCAAACAGCAACCAAATTACAAGGAAAACTGTATTTCATTTCTAGAAACTCAACTAAATAAATAACAACAATAATAAATGAATTTCTTTTCCGTTGTAATCAACGGACCTTAAAGTACTTTTAAGTTTCAATCTTATTCCATAGAAAGATCGTTTCTCGGAATGTAAATACGGCTTGACTTGGAATTCCCATAGCCTCATAGCCGATAAGAGATTTCAAAGCGAAGCACAACAGTATAAAAAATATTAATATAAAAAGTCTCGAAACAATTAAACATAAATTATTAATTATAATAATTGATTTTATTACATTATGCGGGCTTTTTGCTTTTAATCAGGCTATGAACAATTTATGTTTTCTAGCAAACTCGAATGTCAGCAATAAATTAGAATAGTTCATCGTTCAATTCGAGTGTTGCATCAAACGGAAAGTCCCCAAAACATAGAAAGAAAAAAAATCATGTTTAATTATCAGAAATGAAAAAAAAAAATAGAAAAAAAAACGTTGATAATGAAAATAGTTTCATTATGTTTGGGGAATTTATGGCATGCGGTGTAAAAATGTTTCTACCCTTTTTTTTTTGTTTGCTAATTTTCCGTTGGCATTTGTTGCTACACACATACACACACACACACAATACACACACACACAAGACATGTTTGTTGTTGTTGGCTTTGTCTCAAAAACCTCAAATGGCAATCGGTTCATTTGTGTCAAGAAAAACGAGAGAGAGAGAAAGAAGGAATGAGACAGAGAGAGAGAGAGAGAGAGAGAGAGTCGAGAGGTGAAAGAGATAGGGCAGCCCAGTTGGCCAAAGGGGGGTAGGTGGAGGGGGCTCGAGGCGGTAAGCGACGCGCGTCTTGTGATAAAAGACATTTACGAATGGTGTCGTTGCTGCTGCTGCTGTTGCTGTTGCTATTGTTGTTATAGTACTTAGTTGTCGTAGTTGTTGCTCTTGTTGTTGTTGTCGTAGTTGTTGTTGTTCGCATTGTGTTGACTTTCAATATTTCAATAATTTCGGTTAGTATTAGTTCTTTTTCGTAGCGGGTTCAATGACATTTGGTGGGCGACACTAAAAGAATCGTTGCCAACGTCGCGTTGCGGTAAATTTAATCATCATTATCACAAGCTACATACAACAACAACAATAACAACAGAAAAACAACAACAATAAGAAGAGAAAAAGAAAAACTTTAACAAAAATAAGTAGAGCTGCTTCAGTTGAGAACGAAAGACTTGAAGACAGACTGTCAAGTCAGTTAGAAGACGCTTTAAGCAATATTGAATATTGAAGTTCATTGGGAATTGAATTCTAATATCTAATATCTATGTTAGCTAGTATATAACCTCATAGTGCAGATCACTTCAAATTATCTTTGTTTTATATAGCTCAAGTTATCTGCCAAATTTTGTTAGTATTAAGTTTAACTCTTATAAGGCAGATCAATTGAAATAACCTTGCAAATATTATATAATTGCTATCAGTCTTTTACATAACTTCAGCATACCCTCAGCGCTAAGCTTATCACACTTTGCAGGGTATCGAAACTATCACAAGGTACTCACTCCATGGAGGTCTTCGATATCTTTACACGCGCGCATTGTTGTTCTGTCTTTCACGCCCCCATTGTCATTGCCGATCAGCTGTTGGGCACAGAGACAGACAGAGGGAGAGAGAGGGGGAGAGGAGGAGAGTGATAGAACAGAGTGTTCTAAGTATATCAAGAGTGGCCCAACGCAGTCAAAAGGCAATAAAGGAGAAAACAATTTACCAACGCGACGAGCGGCCCCCAAAAAGAAAGTCTGAACCGGAGATGAACTTCAGCCCACTCGGGCAGCAGATACAGATACAGATACAGCTGCAGCAGATACATTGGCAGCTTTTCGACCTGGCAGGGCGGGGCTGGGTCGAGGTTAGATCGCATTGTAGATCTGTGTTAATGAGCCCCGACTTCAAGTACTTAGAGTATTGCAACAGCAGCAGCTGCTGCTTGTAAATGTTGTAAGAATCTCCGGCTTAACGTTCCTTCTCTCTCTCTCTCTCTCTTCTTGCTATGGCCAGCTAAGCAGAAGTAATGCACCCAACTGGTCAACCTGCCCCAGCCCCTGCGACATGGGCTAATTACAAACGTGCCACACACTTGGCTGGCAACGAAGAGGGAGCGAAAAGAGGGCGACGGGCACAGGGACGCGGACGGGGACGGAGACGGGGCCTGACCGCAGTTCTTTGTCAACATTTTTGAGTAACACCTTTTAGCGCTTGTTGACAACTTAAGTACGTCCCGAGTCTTGGCTGAGATTGCTGAGATTCAGGTACAGGCTCTGCTTGACATCTCGCTTGCCACACTGAGCGAAATGGTCGAGCAGCAATTGCAATTGAAAGTTGGCCACAAAAGTTGTGATTCATTTACAGAAGCAAATGCTACCTTCGGCATGCCCAATGTTTTATAACCTTTTTTATTTTATATTGTACTAATTTAAAATTTGAATACTCTGTTATTTTTCTAAAGCAGTTTAGCAATTTTCTCTTAAACTGCCAAGAATATGCAAAGAATTTTTGTTATGTTCGACAACTTGTTGCAATCTTTTCATTGTGAACTTTTGTAAAGTGATTTTTAGGAATCTTTCAAGTCTGCTACAGATTTTTTGCACACTTGAAAGTGTGATAGTGTAAAACACACTGTATAAAATTATCTTTTTCTTAAACTTACTTGAATTTCTCTCAGTGTTGCTTTTACTCGGGGTTGTCCTTACGCGTACTCGCAAACCTTGTGAGCTCTCTTTGTGCAAACATCGAGTGCTCCTCGCTGCTGATCCATCGTTTACTCGCACACACACACTCAGTTATACACACACTCACACACATACACACTCACACACATAAACACTCACACACATGCAAAGATAGATACGTGTGTGTATATAGTGCGTATATCTTATGCATGATTGATCAGTTTGCCTGCTCTGCGGCTTTGTGGCTTGATTGATGCTCTCTTGCTCTCTTTCTCTCTTCACATCTTTCTCTCTCTTACACTCTCTCCGTGTTTTCCTCCTTCTCTCTCTCATTTGTTTCCCCCCTGCACCGCTTTGAAGTGCCTTGCTATGTTGTTTTAGTGCTTGTTTGCAATGTTTTTCGTATTCGTTTCCCTTTTTTTAATGCTTTCTCTGCAGGATATCAACAGGAACACAGCCCGTGTGGCTCGTGTCTTCTGTCTCCTCTCTTCTGTCCTTTGCTGTCCAGGCTGTCCAGGGTGTCCAAGGTGAGAATTCCCTTTTCCCATTTCCCATTTGGCAACAGCTGCCAAAGTCATTGGATTAACTACGACAACAGCAACAACAACATCTACTCAGCGTGTTGTCATGATGGATTATCGATAAGGTTTGGCATGCAATGGGTGTCTGCTAAGCCCCTGTCCCACATACGTTCTCTATTATGCAAACAGATTGCAGATCTTAATTGGCATAGAGCTAGGTAGGTTTAGAGACGATTTCCCCGTACGTTAATCCACGACTCGAACTGGAGTTAGGCTCAGTCGTGGTAAAAGGGTTTTCCAAGACGCGGCCATCTGCTCTGAGTAAATTTCAGTTATCTTTGTTAATTTCTACACGGTCGTTATGAAATTTTGTACGTATACTAAGAATACTGCAATCTACTAAGTTCGTTAAGCAGCTTAGCTCTTGCAAGTGGGATACCAATCAATTTACAGAAATGTAATTTTCTTAATTTGCAGGATTATTGGGGAGGAAGAAACATAAAGTTGTCTGCGAAAATTGCTGAAGCATTGAAGATTAGCTATGGCTTAGCATTGCGTGCTGCTTCCCCTTGATGCCCCCTCTCCTCTCCCTTTCCTTCCCCACCCTTCCCCCTTTCCGCATGCAACTCTATTAACGGTGCTGCTACTAATTATGATTGTGTGTGTTGGAATCTGACAAAGGATTGGAAGTAGGGCGACAAATAGACTGGAAGAGAGAGAGAAGAGGTGGCTGAAGGGGTAGGGGGTAGGGAGCAGAGCAAGGCGCGCATTAAGTGGCAAACTGCAATTGCTGTGGCCATATGGGGCACACCAGGGCCAAGCTGAGTGGACACGCAAGCGCATTGCATCCAGTTTGCTGCAATTTGCCAACCATCATCATTTTGTGGAAGCCAATAATGGCTCAACCAATTGTTCCGATCCGAAAGGATCCTCTGTTTCGTTCAGCACGAAACTTGTTTTCCCAGACGCGTCCCTCCCTCTCCCTCTCTTTGTCTGTCCGCCCATCTGCGACAGCTGTTGGGCAACGGTAACTGCTCTGAGCTTTCTTTCGACAGGGCAGTGAAATAGATCAAGGTGCGTAAGCGAAATGGAAATAGCAAGCAGAAAGAGATTGGGTGTGACTTTTGGCATACTCTAGTGGTAGATGAATTAAGCTAGGGTATGCTGGTAGTGCAGTGACAGAAGAGGCAAACTAGAGTATGCCTCATCATTGATTGCCTTGCACAGGGTATGCGCCAGTCGAGCGTACACACGTCACGCTGTGTCTGTGTCTGTTTGTCTGGCGCAAGCACATGAAGCAGGGATAACAGGGGGCATTGCCATTGGCCATGGCTATTTTTGTGCATTTGTTTTGGTTCTCATTTCTATACGAGACAAGCTTCCCCGCTCCTCAGTCGTTGCGAAACTCGCCTGAGTCATCGCAGAATTATGAAGATGAAGCCGCAAACAAAGAAGAAGACGTAGACGAAGACGAAGCTGCAACAGACGCCTGTTGACTGCTGTCGACTCTCCCTGCTGCCTCGGCTGCCTGTTGCTTGCCTCAGCTCAACCTCAACTGTACTTGCCGCTGCCGCTATAAATTAAAATTATGTTGTAAGCACAACGCACACACACACACACGCACACACACACACAAGCACACAGACACATTCGCACAACAGACGCCAACATTATCGAGGCTGCATTCTGTGCTGCGGTTCACTGCGAAAACCAAAACAAGCTGCTCCTCCTCCTTCTTCTCCTCCGCCTGCCATTCCTTCTGCTCTCCTGCACCTCCTTCCCTTCACAACTTGCAACTGACACGCAACTTGTATGCCCTATAAAGAGTATATTATAAATAATGCGAATTTAAGTTCAGTATTCTCTTCTTGAGTGGTAATCATAATGAAATTTAGATAGATTTATATTGTTTTGTTATTATATTATTAAATTGTAATATTATTAAATTGTAATATTATATTAATAAATTGTAATATATTATTATATTAATTATATTTTTATAGATATTAATATAGAGTAAGATACAAAATATAAATAATGTGTTATTAATTTATTTTATTTCTATTTTTTCATTTTAACTTCATTCTATAAAAGTTCGTTTAATGTATGATAAAATAACTTCTTTCACAAGTATTAATTAAAGTATTACAACGATCTCGAAAAAAAAGAGTGCATTAAACATAGAACTTACAGTGTATGTGGAACAATTCTTTAGAGAGTATTTCCAGAGCTAAAACTTTATAAAGATCAGCGATAAAGTATTGATTGAATTGAAGTATTAAGTACACGAGATAATCTTCATGATATTGTATTATATAATATTATATTTATGCTCTAGCTGACATATAACTGAAAGTTACTTAGTCTATCGAAGGCTGTGATATATGATTATCAAATGTATATATAATATAAATCATAAATGCATTGATTTCACATATGTACGTGCCTCATTCTTTCAATATCTTTTGGTTTTATTCTTAAGTTGTATTTTCTTTAGTTAGATACTAAATTAAAAAAAAACAAGACTATAACACTCGATTCGTTACTGAAGATGACAAAGTTGTGAATGTATTCATAATGTCGTTCCGGGCAGAGGAAGCCCAAGTTTCAGATGTACGGGTACATCCCACCTAGGTGTGTATGCACGAGTATGTCTGCATATGTAGCCTGGACTATCAGGATGTTTCATTTGGCAGATTAAGTAGTCTGCTTAATTGATGCAGAAAGAAGAGCTGTGCGAGTGGGAAACTCGTTTCGACAGGGTATTCTTCTTCGAGCGCGCAGGAAGACGACAGCGACGACGACGACGACGACAGCGACGAGTTGCAGCTTGCTTGCAACTTTAACATGTTTTCTGCCGAAGCACGGCCAGGGGCAGGAGCAGAGGAGAGTATGGCGGGGAGGGGGAGGCAGCAGTGTCGGCTTCCTTTTGGGCTGCGCGAAGTGATCTGCGTACGCAAAGCTGATTTGCAGCCTCTGAAACGGGCATTGTTTGATCTGCCTCATCTCCATTTGTTGTTGTTTGTTGCTGTTGTTGTTGTTGTTGTTTTATGGAGGAAGTGGCAGCAGCGGTCGCTGCTCCTGCGGAAGGAAGTTGCGACTGTTTTTTGTATTTTGTATTTTTTTTGCATGCGATTTTTCTTCTTTTTTTTTGATTTTTTTTGTGCGTGCAGCACAACAAACAAAAGACGCCGCGACGCGTTGCGTTGCTTCTAATGCAAATTGTTGTTGCTGTGGTTGTTGTTGCTGGTGTTGTTGCTCGAATGTTATTGAACTTTGGCTCGTCGTGGAGGCATCTCGCATTCCTGGGCTGCCTGTCTGCCTGCCGCTGCCTGAAGATGCCAGCGATGCCAACGCGGCGACGTCTTCCACATGTTGACAATCATTTTTTGTAATTTTCTTTTTTTTTGGCTACCCATTGGGCAGGCAGACACGCCTACGCGGTCTACTGTGTGTGTGTGTGTGTGCAGGGTATTTACTGTTTAATTGCTTCATTCTCATTCTCATTCCTGGCCATGCATACATATGTGCGCATTTACCGTTAGCGGAACGATCCTTTCTCTCATTTTCTTGCGTTGTTGTTGTTTTCCTCCTCTTTTTTTTCTCTTTGATATTTATTACTAACAAATGACAGTCCGAAGTGCCTGTCCAAGTATCCACTTACAACTGCTGTTGTTGTTGTTGCTGTGACAAAAACACTTGAGAAGCCAAGACAACAACTCGGTCACACATCATTTGCTGCTTCTGTTGCTGTACATGCTCACTGGGAGCATCGGTGCCAGGAATAACCATTTGAACTCCATCCCACACTAAGTGGAACTAGACTTCTACCTCTGATTGTATATATGAAACATATGAGATGCTGAGTTATTACTAAACCAAATCTACAATTCATTTGTCAATGCAAGACACTCTTTAGTTTTAATATAAGAACCTTGTTTGAAGTTTTCCTTCGCTTCCTTTTAATTTTTTACATTCTATACATCATTAATGATCAAGATATAGATATTAAAATTTGAAATTCTTTTTAGTTCCAAATACTCTATATACATATATGATAAATGATAAGGTTGATATTCTCATATGGTATACAAAATCTTTTATTTTTCCTTATGATCCACAGCTGATTTCAAAATACCTTTTCCAACTTTTGCAATTTTTTTTCAAAATTCGACTTCCCTTATTGATTTAAGTTCAAAATTTAAGTTTTAGTTTGCAAAGAATTGAAAAGTTAACATTATTTGTATTGTTTTATCTAAAAGGATAAATAAAATAACATTTCAAATTAAAATCAAATAATTTTTGACATTTTTATAATCGCTAGAAGTCTGATAGATTTGAAAGCTATGCAAATCGAATATAAACAAGAGCATCAAGTCTCTTGACTATCGTAAAGATGTGAAAGTTAAGAATAGCTTTAATTATTATGTGTATATTGAGTGGAAAACTTCCGAATCACTTCAAAGTTTTCACTGAGGTCGATTCCAAACATACATACATAACATATTCTATGTTCGTTTCTCCACAGACAAGATTGTCAACATTTACGTAACCTTTACATTAATGGGATTCCCCATTCCCCCCCTCCCCTCCACACCACACTCCCTGCTCATTCTATCGTGTTCCCTGTTTAGAAAAAGAGTTTAGCTAAAAATGCACAAAATTTAAAAATGTAAATGACGGAAAATTTTGTGGAGGAACGTGTGAACGGGAAAACCCACGAAGTGAAGGTAGAGAATCCAAAGTAGAATGAAGGAATAAAAAAAAAACGAAAATAAAAATAAATAAAAGCGCTGGGAGCGGGGGCAGTAGGGCAGGGAAGGGCAGGGCAGGGCAGGGGAAAATTGTCAACACACATAAAATGCAACAACATAAAGATTATGAAACAGATTTTCGATTCGGCTTTGGTTCTTCGACTTGTGTTTCGGTTTCGGGTTAGAGAAACAGAAGAACCAAACCGAGACCGAGTGAGAGAAACTAAAACAACAAGAACAGGAATGGGGGAAGGGGGACAGGAGAACGGGCAACGGGGAACGGAGAGAAGAGCGCACACGGAGACCTAGTGATAAGGTGGAATCAACGAGGGGAACGGCGACATTTTCATATTAACATAATCAATGAACTATTGAAATGTGTGTAAGTGTGAGTGTGTGTGTGTAAGTGAGTTTCGGTTTTGGTAGGGGTGAACTACTTTCTTAGGCAGAGCACACACACACACACACACATACACACACATCGAGGCGCACACAGAGTGAATACTTGAATGCACTTACGGAAAATTTTTAATCAGCAGCTAAGGCAACGCGCCGAGCCAAGGCAATCGCCTGACCCCCTACTGATGAGAGAGTTTTGGTTTTTTTAGAGAGCCCGAAACACACATACACACACACACACACACACACAGAGAGACAGGCACAGGCACACAGAGATAGGCGATCCGTAATGATATTTGAGTAAAATCGGTTAATGTTGCAAGCAGTCAAGTGACAAATTGGACGGAAAGAAACACTTTGGACTCTGCCAGGGCCTGGGCGCACGTGAAGCGCTTTACAAGTATCTTACAGTGCCTAAGGATAATGCAACAACACGAACACGAACAACAACAACGGTAGCTCATAATGCGCATATCAATTGCCCAGGCCAGGCCGAAGGAAACGTTTAGCACTAAACACTTAAGAGAGTCGCCTGCCTCAAAAAATATAACCAAAAGGGAAACCCGAAAAAATACAAAAACAACAACTGAGAAGAACAACAAAAACGAAAGAAAAAAAAGAAAAGCAAAAAACGATCCGAAAGATCCCAAAGTCAGGCATATTATTTCTTATCTGCTGGCACATAAAGTGCCAAAAATTATGGCAAAAGGAAATTGGAACCCGCCAAGCGACACGATGCTATGCGACGTCAGCCCGATCGCCTGTCAGCGCGTCAATGTCAATGTGCGAGACGAGGCGTCGCATCGGATGAACCCTGCGGTACAGGGGAGGGGGGCTACTACAAATTCCCAGAGACTACATTAAGAGTTGTATACATATTCGGAGCATTAAAGCCGACTCGAATGGATTGTGCATTAATTGCGCTTATCAGACATAATTATCGAAGATATGCACTTGCTATGCTAACTTCCAGAACGTGCTATAACTATATAATGCAGTTTCGATTTTCTTAAAACATTCACATTCGTATTTTATTATAAATAACAAAGACAGCAGAGCACATGTACATATAAATGATACCCAAAATTGTCAAGCAACGCACTATTTTGAATGTTCGCGCCCCTTTGGGTGTCCGTTTGCACTGCTTTCAAGCAGTTCATGGCATGTAGTCGAAAACTGTACAGAATAATTCAATAGCGCGCACAAGTATGCAACGACTGTGTCCCTGGTGTTATTAGTGGTCACGCGCACGCAGCGTGACTGGCAGCTACGGCACTCTGTCATTCATTTGCTAATCAACTATTGCAGCAAACTATTTCACCAAGTGGCAACACTGACAATCAGCTGTTCCAAAAATAAACAAAGCAAGCTGCCAAATAAAATAATAAATGCCAAAATAAAATAAAATATAATAACTTGACATTGAGAAAGAAAAACAGCGATCGTTCTAAAGATATTTATCTGCATTTCTGACAAACTCGGACCTGGGCTATGTTGATGTTATTGACCAGGGCGCAACGGAATTGGCACAACAAGCACCTTCATGGAGTACATGGATTGCGACGACACGACGCGCTCTGCTATCTTGGAGCAGTTCAAAAGGGTAGGCATCGATTAGTGTTAAATTGGAGACTATCTTTTTACTCTTTTCTCTGCCTGCACAGCGAGAACTCTTCGTGCCGAATATGGAAAACTTATCAGTGGAAGAGCTGCATCAAATCTACAATGGATTCATTGCGCCACAACCGCGTCGGGAGCGACGTGAGCGACAGCGTCAATTCAATGAGTTCCCCCCGAACAGATTGGATTGTTCAATGGAAATGCCCACGGAAATTGAACAGATTGTCCAGCGCATCAAGGTGGTCCATGTGGCCGGGGAGAAACGTAGTGGTTGCTCCCTTAACAAGCAGGTGGTGCATTCGAAGCGCTCTAAGATTGATCAATCACCATCGAGACTTTCAATCGATGCACTATCGCACAACCAAATGGTCCTGTAGGATTAAAATATGCCGTCCTGGTAACTTGTATTCCAGCTCTCTCTGTAGGCAAAGTGATAAAACACCATTCTGAAGGGACGAATTTCTACACTTACATCATCTTTATTATTGTTAAATCTAAATCGGTTTGTACAAATTAAGTTAATTTGTTTTGTAAGTCTTTGTTTTTAATTTATTAAGTCTTGTGTATGATCCATTAAACTATTTATAAACATTAAATGAGGAATTTCGAGATAGAATGAAAATGACTTAGCTTGAAACGCGTATGCACCGAAAAGAGCGAGACGGAATAATAATTTACAAAATAATGATGGCAGGTTTGCAAGTTTTGGGTTCGGTCTTTTTTTTAAGCAATTTTTAGGTACAGAAAACATATAAAGTTCCTTACATACAAAAGTAGAAAACAACTGTAAAAGAATTTTTCATTTAGAAATGCCGTAAGTACAGATGGATATGGGGATGGATCTGTAAAAGGCGAAACTATTATAATATGAGTGTTATGAATGCGATGTGTTTATACAAATGGGCCGAACTGGTGCTTGCTTTGCTTAGACTAGTGTGATCTTTGCAATCTTATCGGAGGCTATTTAATTCTCTTGCTCCACTTCCTCCTCGTCATCGTCGTCAAAATCATCATCGAAGTATGGAGCGATGTGTCCTCTTGGTTGTGGTGGTGGTGCTCTCGACATGGGCCTCGGTTGGTTACGATAACGGCGTCTCTCGGATAGCGGACGATAGTACATGTTGCACTGCAAATACTCTTTGGCCTCTTCCTCGCCAGCCCCGGCAATGGAACGATCGATGGTGCGCGAATAATCTTCAATCTCCTCATCATACAAATGCGGAGCTCCGTTTGCGAAGCTAGCGAAACGCAGAGGATCACGTAAAGCACTTACAACATTCCACTGACTGCATTGGCCACTATTGACATAATACCTGAGGTCAGAAAGGGCACGGGCCGTCTCATCGTATGTCTGCTTATAATATTCCTCCTGATTGAGCAGACGTCGTTTCTTCGGAAAGCGACGGCGATAGAATCGTTCAGCAAATATCAAGATCCGCATAGGGAAGTGATAGGCAATGAATGTGATCACCAGGGCAGAGACACAGGCGCTTGTGTGCCAGCTGCTCGTGTAAAGTATTGCGCCACCAATTGCCTGCAGCACCCACTTGATGATGTTCTGGGAGCGTGGATTCGATGGGGGTCCCACGCGATAGCAGAACAAAAACGAGATGAGTCCAGTAATGCCAATATACCAGAGCACATATTGGCGATAGGTGAGCAATATGAGCTGCACATTGTCCATCAGCTGCTTGATGATATAGAGGCCAATGGTCCAGCCCCCAATTAGCATCCCATACATCATGGGACGTTGTGGGAAGAGTTTGCTAAAGAGGGCGATTATTACTAGCACTGAGGCGCATATGCCCAGAACAATGCCGGCCAGATAGTAGAAGATACTGTTCTTGGCCAACTGGCCGGCACTCCAGAACACTGCGATGCCAGCAATAAATTGCATAGCTCGGTAATAGTTGTATATGTCATGTTCAAGGACTATGTTATATGGATGTTTGGTCTCAATACCGATGCACTGATCCACGAAGGGGGAGAACTCGATGCGACGACGCTTCTGTGAGAAGAGTGTGATGCTAAATAGGGAACGCTTCTCGTTGTAATGCTCCATCACTTCTTGCGGAGAATCGCCGCCATATTCGGCGAAATCATCACTGTCAATGGTCAGAATAAATTCGACTGTCTCAAACAGACTAATCACTGAGTATGGTTTGGCCTGGTAGCAGACAACTCGCGGTGCATTGTACCCGTACGACTTGGTAACATTCAGACGAGAGCCGGCTGGCAAATAGACGGCTTCCTTCTGACCCGAAAGCGCCGATTTCGTTGATATCATCAGTATGAGAAATATTAGATTTAAAATATGTGGCATCTCTAAATTTTTTAAATAACTTCCTCACAAAAAAACAAATAAATACAAGACGAGACACAAGCGGCAAAGGTTAAAAGTTTGTATCTGACATATTTTGATAAGGACTATCGATACAATCCAAATGAAAATGGCACGCTGTTAAGTATTAAAAATTTGCAACAGAGCAAATTTTTAGTATATTTTTTTAGTATATTTGTGTAAAGTTAATTTAATATTAATTATATTATGTTATATTGTATTATACAATTAATAAACTTTAATTGTGCGTTTTTTATCATGAATTAATAAATTTAATACGTTTAAGGTACTTAAAATATATGTATTTTATTTCATAGTAAATTTGCACATGAATTTGAGCGCTTTGTACCAGCCTTGACGTATCACAAGTGCGATAACATGTGGCGGCGTGTCGATTACTTGCTGTCAGGCAAATTCCGCACATCGATAGGTAACAAAAAAAAAAGTTTGTCGATTGTTTTGACATCTCTAAAGAGCGGCACTGGTTACGAGCTGAACGACCGAATTCCATAGTATTCTTTATTTTCGCCACACTCCAAATCATTAAAAGGTAACCAAATTGTTAATGAAAAAAACAAGTATTTGGCAACAGGCGCAGGATTAAGTGAAGTGTGGCGTAAAACAACTGCAGGCAGGCTCAGTGTTTGGCACTTGTTAGGCCTGCAGCCTAACCTACAAAGTTACATAATTTATTGTGTATTTTTTTGTTTTAAAAAAGAAACTAACTATTGTCGTTGGAGGCGTGACTTCTATTCAATAATCACCAGTGATTCCCATTCCACACATTTCAGAACAAAATGTCGTTCGTGAAGAATGCTCGTCTGTTGGCTGCGCGCGGTGCCCGTCTGGCCCAAAACCGTTCCTACTCGGATGAGATGAAGCTGACCTTCGCTGCCGCCAACAAGACCTTCTTCGATGCCGCTGTGGTGCGTCAAATTGATGTGCCATCCTTCAGTGGCTCCTTCGGTATTCTGGCCAAGCATGTGCCCACACTGGGTAAGTAGTTAACTACTACTGGTTATATCACAAGACATGTCTTATTTGACTTACATTCTTCTTCCTATTACAGCTGTGCTCAGACCCGGCGTTGTGCAGGTCACCGAGGTTGACGGCAAACTGACCAAATACTTTGTCTCCAGCGGCTCCGTCACTGTCAACGATGATTCCTCCGTGCAGGTGCTCGCCGAGGAGGCGCACAATGTCGAGGACATCGATGTCAGCGAGGCCAGACAGCTCCTTTCCAAATACCAGTCAGAGTACAGTTCAGCTGGTGACGAGAACGTGAGTGCAATGATTAAATATGCAGCAATCCCTATCCAATCCCTAATCTTTTCTCTCTCTCTCTTTCCTTAAGGCCAAGGCGAAGGCTGCCATCGCTGTCGAGGTTGCAGAGGCGCTTGTCAAAGCTGCCGAGTAAATTAGACACAACAACCCCAACAACAACAACAATTATCATAACAAACTCTAAAACAACCGTTTAACCAGCAACAACAACAACAACAGCGTATAATTGTGTTATAAATAATTAAAACATAACAAATTTGAAGCAAGCCCCACAAAGATGTTATGAAACAATAAAAAAGCGAATACAATATAATATCGTAATAATGCCGACTCTAAACAGCAGCAACAACAATAACAACGACAATAGCAACCTCTGCAACATGCATAATATCAATCTACATTAGCTTTTTTTTTGTATATTTTTTTAAATTTTGGAAATCGCGTGTGCCCCTTGAAAGAAATGTTCAATTTAATGCATTATTTATGCAAATGACATGCGATGCGCAGGCGCAACAGCAACAGCGGCAGAGACGTCGACTGCGACTGCGACGCCTACTCGAAGGTCAAGTTTACAAAGGGCGCTCAGTGCTAAAAGAAAACATCTTATTTTTTTAGGCCATGGATTTTAAAAAAATTCATGGACTATTGTGTTTGTCGGAACGGAAATGTGCGTAACAGGCAGAAGGAGGCATCTCCGACCCCATAAACTATATATATTATGAATCAGTATCAGTAGCCGAGTCGATTGAGCCATGTCTGTCTGTCCGTCTGTCCGTCTGTCCGTCTGTCCGTCTGTCTGTCTGTCCGTCTGTCCGTCCGAATGAACACCTGGATCTCGGAAACTATAAGAGCTAGAGTCATCAAATTTTGTGACAACATACGTATATATTGCAGTGTCTCAAAGTTTTTTTGAAATTTGCACACGCCCCTTCCCGCCTCTGAAAATGATTAATAACTATAACAACTATTTACACTATGATAACAAAACCCCCCACAAAAAAAAAGTTTGTCATGATCTGGGTATGCGGCATATGCAGTTATATGTATTTTGGGTCGCTGAATCCGAATCCGGGGTCAGAAATTCTCCATCACATCTGGATTTCGACCTAACCTCAAAAAACTGAAAAACCTTTGGATATCCCCCAAAAGGTATAGAATCGTGATCTGGGCATGCGATATATGTTTTAACATGTATTTTGTCCTTCTAAGTCCGAATCCGAAGTCCAAATTTACATAGCACGTCTGAGTTTCGACTTAACCCCAAAAAACTCAAAAAATTTTTGAAGGCCCAAAAAATAATGGGGGGTCATGATGGAGAATTTCTGACCCCAGATTCGGATTCAGCGACCCAAAATACATATAACTGCATATGCCGCATACCCAGATCATGACAAACTTTTTTTTTGTGGGATTGTGTAATCCATGGCCTTATACAGTCAGCTCCTGACTGTAGCGTTTGTATTTTTTTTGGTTGTGAGAGTGACAGTGAGAAGAGTTGATATATAAAATGTAGAGTTAGTTATTTTTATGATCTTAAGAGAGAAATCTTCAAAGAGCAAAGTGAGTTGAAACTGTTTAGGAATGAAGATCGCAAGAAAGAGAGAGAGAGAGAGAGAGAGAGAGATAGAGAGATAGAGGAAGAGAGACTTTATAGATATACTTGATAATATTGTCTTGAAGAAATTTAGTAATGATACATTTCTATGCAAATTGAAGGCATCGAAAAGTGAAAATGGATGTTAGTTTACTTAATTTTAGTTACGTGAAATTTCAGTTTATTAAAGGCTAAAGAAAAGCTTAGACTGAAGGAAAATTGCTTTCCTTGTTTTCTTGGAGAAAAAAGCAGTTGAAATTTGATTTAACACTCGTTTTAATTTGTCAATTTCACAAAAAAAAGAATACAACTAAAAAGTATAAAAAAAATAGTCATAAATTATGGCGTCGATAGGTCGATAGGTCAATAGAGGTTGTAGAAGTAGTAGAAATCTGGAGGTCTTCGAGTTGATGTGGTGTGATCTCCTCCAGAGTTGGTGCTGTGGTGCGAGTGGTGCAGGGTGCATGGTGCGTGGTGTGGGTGCAAGTGCTGGTGTTGTTGTTTTTGTTGTTGTTGCTACTGCTACTTAGTACTGGGGTGGGCCGTAGGTCTGGGCAGGCGCATGACCAATGGGCAGAGGTTGCTCCTCAACGGGAGCGGGCAGACTCAGTACTGGGCCCTGGCTGAAGGCAGGAGCTGGCGCAGATTCGGGCACACTGAGCACAGGCGACGGCGCCTGGAGGGGAGCTTGGCTGTACTGCTGGATGGGAGCGGGTGCGCTGTACTGGATGGGAGCTGGTGCTGGAGCAGCAATGGGTGCACTGTACACGGGAGCGGGAGCAGCAATTGGTGCGCTGTAGACGGGAGCTGGAGCAGCAATGGGGGCACTGTAGACGGGAGCTGGAGCAGCGGCAGGTGCACCGTATACGGCCTGTGGAGCACTGTAGACAGAGGGAGCGCTGTAGATTGGTGCCGGAGCAGGAGCTGGCACGGCAATGGGTGCACTGTAAATGGGCGCTGGGGCAGCCACGGGCAGGGAGATGGGAGCGGGAGCTGGTGCAGCAATGGGTGCACTGTAGATGGGAGCCGACACGGGTGCACCATAGACTGCAGCTGGAGCGGGTGCGGCAGCAACTGTGGCGTGTTCGTGGATGACGCGCACCACCTTGGTGGGTGCCTGCAGGGCGGGTCCAGCGGATACGATGCCCGAGCCATGGGAGTGGCTCTCGTGCAGCACCTTGATGACCTGTGGGCCGCTCTCAACGATGGCTCCGCCACCAAAGTGTCCGCCACCGATGGCTCCGCCACCGATGTGTCCGCCACCAATGGAGCCAGATTCCTGGTGCAATACCTTGATCACTTTCACGGAAGCGGGTCCCTCGGCGTGGTGGTGGTGGTAGACGGGTCCGGGAGCGGGACCAGAGCCGCCAGAGATGACCTTCACCTTGTAGACCTGTGGGGCGGGTCCATAGCTGTAGCCGCCGGCATAGCCGCCGCCGCCGGAGTAGCCACCGCCGGAGTAGCCACCGCCAGAGATGCCGCCCTGCTGGTGAATAACCTTAATAACCTGCACAGGTCCGTGTCCATGGGAAGAGCCGCCACCGTAATGACCGCCATGGGAGCCACCATAGGAACCACCATAAGAGCCGCCACCGCCGCCGCCGCCGCCACCTCCACCCAGACTCAGGCTAGCCTTGAGTCCACCGCCGGAGCTACCACCGCCGCCGCCACCGCCACCACCGCCGAGCAGTCCCAAGAAGCCGGCATTGGCCACAGCGAAGAGAGCACACAAACAAACGAAGACCTGCAGGAGAATGGAGAAGGAGCAAGTGTAGATTAACCATGTGAGGAAGTGCTGGAGTTGTGCTGGCAGTGACTTACCTTCATATTGACTACTATTCCTGCTTGGGGATTGGACGACTCTTTCGACGACTCTTTGGACTCCTAACTCAGATTCTCTGTCGAACACGACTGATGCCTCTCCATGGGCAGCCGCGCGCTTTTATATCCATTCCCACGTTGTAACCAAGCCAAAGGCAGCGCCGGCAGAGGCAGCGCGACGTCGTCGTCGTCGTCGTCGGCGACACCTGTAATGCTCATCATGAGGTTCACTCATTCAAATTAGCAACGCAATGCCAAAGCCAAAGCTCTTGAGAGCGCGCGCATCGCATCCAGCTTCGACTTCAGCTCCAGTAGCAACCCCAGTGCCCCAACCCAGCCCAGACCAGCCCAGCCCAGCTCAGCTCAGTCCAGCTAAACAAAAGCAAAGCATTTCATTAACATTTGCAATGGCCATCATAACCACCGAAATGTTGCTCATCATCATCATCATCGTCTCAACATCGAAGATGATGCAAAGTGTTTTTTTTTAGCTTTTTTTTTTTTTTTGAATTTTTGTGCATAGAAGTCGCCGCCGCCTGCTGCCGCTTTCGTTTTCATTGAACGCGACGCGCCCAGTTAGAGATCAGCAGCGATCGGCGTCTTCGTGTTCTTCATTTCCATTTCCAATTGAATTTCCAGTTGCCAAGTTGCCGAAGTTGGCGCGGTTTCCAGTTTCGTAAAGCCAAAACGAAACGAGACGAGACGAAACGTAACGTTGCATTTCCGAAATTCCGAAAGCGACCACCTCCTAATTAGCATGAAAATGAGCTGACCGTGGCCGTTGGGGCTGATAACAGACGATGATCATCGCACGGGCATACAAGCGATGATAGCTGCCTCTCTCTCGCACTACCACTATCTCTCTCTCTCTCTGTTGCCCTTATTTACATATGCTTGCGGTTGCGCCAGTCTGTCTGTCGATCCGTCGATCGCTGCCCACGTGAGCCAAGCCCAATCGAAGATGAAATCCAATAAGAAAATCTCTCCGGAGTCAACTCAATTCAACTCAATTCAATTTCAGGCCATCATTTCAAGGTGAAGCCCAGAGTGTTTTGGCTTTGTCTTGCTTGTCTATGCTTGTACATACATATATCGGGCATTATCTCTTGTCTATCGGGCCGGGGTTATGTAAAGTTCCAAGCGACCAACTGACAATTAATACCAACATTGTCAAATGGCCATAAAACGCGCGGTAATCGCTCTAAAATCGCTCTCTGTCTCTGCGACTCACTCTTTGTGAGTGTGTGTGTGTGTGTGTGTGCCAAATAGTGTGGGAATGCAGCTGGCCATGTGCAAAGCTGCCTGCAACAATTGTCAACTGACTGACCCAAAATCAGTTTGGTTTCATTTTGAGATCTCAACTCCGCAATAAGATTACATTATTTACAAGTGCTTTCTCTGGCCGTTTATGGCTAAAAATAGCTAGCAAATTTCAGCTTGAATTTCAGCTGCAAATCTTAATAAACATTTTAGATATCAACTCGAGAAAAACCCTGAAATAAAACGGCAAGTTCTTCTCCTTCTTCCTTAACTCAACTTGCGCCCGAAATCTTCTTAATTATTTTCAGATCTTAATTAACTCTTTAAGATCTGAAATTGTTTCAGAGTTGTTCTACACAACTCTGAAACAATTTCAGATCTTAACTCTTAACTGTAGAACAACTCTGAAATAATCTTGTAGGGAACTGATTTCGATAAGTTCTTCTCTGGTACATTTAACTCAACTTTCGCTAAAATTCTTTTAAAGTTCTTTCAACTCTTAGTCGGAAAACTGCAGAAACAATCTAAAATAACTATGTGGAAAACTAGTTTCGATCAATATCTTGTGCACTGAACATTAGAAAGAACTTCAGACATATCTCATAAGCTAGTTTTATTTTATTTGAACAATCAAGCCTTGTTGTATTCTCTGCTGAGCTAAGAGCATCCTATCCAGCACAGTTATTCCTAAGTTCCCCATAAGAATCCGTTCTTATTTTCTCCCGATCTCCACATAATGTATGCAAGTAATCTGCTAAGCAAAACCTTAACAAAATGTCATCCTCTAATGAAATCTTAAGTTCCGGCATCCTTCCTCTCTTTCTCCCCACGCACCATGCAGTTCGTTTGGAAATGTACAAAATTGAGATTTATTTAAAGTTTTAAGAGTATACAAAAAAAAAAATAGTTGAATAAAGCGTTTTTTTCAGCGTCTCAGGGAATCCTGTCCGTGGATTGTGCTGAGCTTACTTCTTCTGCTTCAGCCAGCCGCCGTAGGCGAGGGGAGAATCGTAGATACCGCCGACACGGACAACCGAGGGGGAGGAGATGTAGGCGGCGCGGTGGACGGGCACGGACTGCACAACGGGCACGGACTCGACGAAGGGCACATGACGCACCACGGGCACATGACGCACCACGTTCACTTGACGGATGACGGGCACAGTGGCGTAGCTGGAGCCATAGATGGCACTGCTCTGACCCAGAGCCAGGCAGGCGGCGAGCAGCAGGCAGGCGAGGAAGAACTGCAGCGGAAGAGAGGAAGCACACAAGATTAGAATTCCACTCGAGGAGCTCCTGCTGGTGGTGCCGATGATGTTGTGGGACTCACCTTCATGTTGCTTGGATTACCGAATGATTCGAATTGATTTGCTTGGCCACTGGCCGGGCTTATATACCCACATGGCGCATTCACAGAACCTTGTGCTGCCCAAAGTGGAGCAGCGACAAGTGGATAGAACAGCATTTGGCACAAAGAGTCAATGCCGAAGCAAAGGCGTTATGTAAATTTCGTATTGCTGATGCCACAAAGGGATCCATCTCGATGTCCGGCATTATCATTGAAATATAACCAAACTGAACGCGACTTTATGATCGGAGTTGAGCGATCTGGTAAACGGCCAATTGAGTCGCCGCTCGATTCAATCGCAAGAACAATGAGAACTTGTTCCTCCTCCTCCTCCTCCTCGCTATAGTACAATCTCTGCCTCGTCCCCTTGATTGATTCTTCGCTTTGTGTAAACCTATCGAGTGTTGTTGTTGTTGTTCCGTTTCTATCGTCGATTGTCGATTGCTGATTTATTTTTGCTTTTTGTTTTTGTTTTTTTTTTTTTATTATTATGTTTTTTCATCTTTTTGAAAAGCTAATTCAAAAATGCAAATCGCTGCTGCTTCCCCCATACGATTTCATGTGTGTGTTCCAATAATAAACCTCGTCTAAGATCGCTTACAAATCCACCCGAAACACTACAATCGATTTATAAATATTTTTGGTTTTTTCGCTTTTTGTTTATGTTTCTTTTTTTTGGTTTCGGTTTCGCTTTTGTTTTCCTTTGTTTGACACTTTTATGCCCTCTGACCATAAAAGCCCCTCAACGGGGTATCATAAATTTTTGCACACATATTTTTTAATAAATGATCGGATTGGGGGAGGGGTAGGGTGAGGTGAGTCTCTGCGCGCTGTGTGGGGTAGATCGTTAAGAGACAGTGGAACTGAAATCCTCTTAAAGGAAATCCTTCTCCTCTTCAGCGACTTTCTTTTCTTCCTTCCACAAGTGCTGAAGTCTTCTCTTACAACTCTCACAGCATTGCAGGGTATCAGCTAGTCGCGCCTGCGCACAACTGTCGAGCTGTTAAGTGTTGCATACTTTTCGGGCAACCTCATCTTCGAAGCGGAAGTCGTTTTATGCAATGAATTAGCTTGAGTCTTTACAGTTGGTTTGATTCATCTACAGTGGAACTTCATGAAGGTGTAGGGGGAAGGAAAAGAAGGGGCGTGGCAGAGGAGGAGGCAGACAATGGTTATAGATATCCAATTAAAAGGTAGATTGCCATAAATTTGAATTAATTTAAATGTAAAAGTAAAATTTGCCTAAATTTAAAAGTTTGAATTATTAAAATTCTAATTTTAATTTCTATTGTTAAATAGTCGACTACTATAGCCGACTTTAATAAATAAATAAGCAACATATACTTATTCTAGCTTTTAACGTTCTAGAGATCTAGTTGGGAATAAGGGTATACTTTCAATTAATATCCTTGTAGGGGGTATATTTATTTTGCATATATAAATATGTAACTTTGTTATGTACATATGTTACATATGTACGAGTGTATTCACAATCTGCATTATGGGGAGTCGTCTGGTAGTTTTAATAAATAAAAAGAAAACTAAAAGCATGTACAATATACGTTACTGTAATAAATAATATATGTATATGTATAATATGACTCAGAAAATAATGAATTCTGCAAAAGTTAAGACAGAAGAATAGTTATAAAGCTTAGGAAAAGAAGAAAGAGTCTGTGACGGTAGTACTTGAACTAAACTCATTATGTGGGAGAATTTTCTTAAAGTACTACACAACTTATGATCGTAATCAAGAATATACATATACCATATACATACATATATATATTATAAATATCGTATATAACTAAGAAGCCAAGTAAAGTTAATATGGAACTAGTTTCCTTCTCATTGTTAACAGTACAAACACCTGATGAACTATGACAATCTACAAATGTATCCGAGAAATAAAAACTATACTCATTTTCACTCAGATCCTTCTGTTTAAGAAACCGTAAAGAAACCAATGTTATAGAATACCTCCATATATAGTAACTATATCATCGCTTTCTGATCTGCAGCCTGAAATATTTCTATATCCGCAAAAAAAGGAAGCACTCTCTCTCTTTATATTCCTCAGTTCTTCTTCTTGCTTTGTCTTGCATTAGTTTCTGGGGTTTATATAAGCATTACGTTTATGCTGTGGGTGGAGGGGGAAGAGGAATGGGCGGGGGGGAAGCAGTCTCAGCGAGAGTTTCTTCAGCAGCGAACTTTATGTTAAATCGATTGAAGTGGACGGGCAACGAACGCCTCTGCTGTCGCTGGTGCTGCCGCTATCACTGTCTCTATCTTCATCTCTATCTCCATCTCTATGCCGGCTCCCACTCATGCTCTACCTGTCTCGCTCACTCTCCCGCTGGCCACTGTCCAAGGGCAACAGCGAACGAAAGTCGTGACATAACTTTTCTCCGCTTGCCCCACAACAAGTTGCTCATTCACCACAATTGTTGTTGTTGTTGCTAATGTTGTTGTTGCTATTGTTGTTGTTGTTGTGATGTGTTTTGTGTTTTATGTTTTATGCGTTTATTAACAAAAAAATAATTTAACAATGACGAAGCGGAGGACCTAAGCGACTAATGGACTGTGACAGCGACAGCGGCAGCAACGGCAACTGCGCAGCAACTGCGACGGCGACGGCGACTGCGCGCGTCTAATGACTGCGATGCAAACTAGCCTAGGAAAAAAAAAAAAAAAAAACAATTTGATTTGGTCTAACTAAGGCGTAGCGGGGGGGCAATACTCTCTACCAGCCCGCGGGCTGAGCGCTGCTCCAGCCTGAGGAGGAGCCACCACCGCTGCTCCAGCCGCCGCCGCCGCCGCTAGACGAGCCACCGCTGCTCCAGCCTCCAGAGGAGGAGGAGGATGCACCACCGCTGCTCCAGCCGCCGGCACCGCCAGACGAACCGCCGCCGCCTCCAGACTTCTGTTGCTGTTGCTGCTCCTGGACGCGCATCACCTTCAGCGTGCCGCGCTGCACCACGTGACCGCTCTTGAAGAAGGCGCCCTGCGCCTGATCCGCACGCATAATGATGGCCTTGCCCTTGCGTCCGTAGGTGTCAATCAGTTGCGAGTTGATGGCGTCAATGTTGCCATAACCGCCACCACCTCCACCGCCGCCGCCAAAGGAATCCTCCTGCAGCACCAGCTGAATGATCTGTGGCAGAATCGAGTTCAACTGATCGTTGTAGTTGGAGCCACCTGAGTGCGAGTGGGAGTGGGAGTGTCCACCATAGCCATGACCTGCGGCATAGGACTGTCCATAGGAGTAGGCAGAGGCAACGCTGGCAGCGGAGCTGGCGCCGTGGTAGGGAATGGGTGCAACTGGCGCCACTTGGGGTGCCTGCTCGATCACCTTGTACACCTGTTCGCCGTGATAGGAACCGTGCTGGTGACCGCTGGCATAGCCGTGTCCATAGCTGTGACCGCCTCCGCCTCCGCCGCCTCCATGACCACCATAGGCGGGTCCATCTTCCAAGATGATCTTGATGAGCTGCGCAGAGCCACCACCACCGCCACCGCCTCCATGTGAGTAGCCATAGGATGCACCATGACCGCCGCCATGACCACCGCCGTAGCTGCCGCCACCATGACCGCCACCGCCGCCGCCGCCATGACCTCCTCCTGCACTGGGTGTGGCTATGACGTTGTAGGTGGTCTTAGTGCCTCCTCCCGCACCACCGCCGCCTCCTCCTCCACCGCCGCCCAGCAGGGACAGGAAGGTGCCATTGCAGACGCTCAGCGTGGCCAGCAGACAAACGAAGACCTGCACAAAGAGAGCGGAGCAAGTGCATGAGTAATAATCCAAAAGGAGCAGTTGCCGCTCTCCATCTCTTTCTCTCTCTCTCCCGCTCGTACTCACCTTCATTGCGTATTAGTGTTGAATCTCTCTCTCTCTCTCTGTCTCTCTGTCTTGTGTAGCACGGAGCTGTTTGTGCTTCGTGCTGTTGCCGTTGTGTGAATGATGCCTCTCTGGGGCTGCCGCTCAGCTTTTATACAGACGCGCGCGTTGCACACTTCAAGTCCAAGTCCGCAGTTACCAAAATTCCCGTTAAAGGGCCGTCGCCGTCGCCGTCGGGCTTGAGTCCGTCTTCAGCTTGCAACAGCTTCCAGCGCCAGCGCCAGCGTCGACGACGGCAGCGACGGAGCAGCAGCTCGAGATGACGTCGCTGATGAAGAGCTGCCGATACGCACGGCTCATGGGAATCTCCAGCAGCAGTCGAATCCGAATCCGTAGCCGAATCTGAATCTGAATACGCATACGAATGCGAATGGGAAAGCGAATGCGCGTGCGAATGGGAATGCGAATGGGATTGGGGAACTGGAACTGGAACTGAGACTGAAACTGGCGACGCTTCTGCCTCGATCTGGCCATCATCGTGGGCTTCGTGGGCTTTCCGCCTCGCGTCGCGTAATTCACTTAAAATATTTGAAAATTGGTAAAGAAAGAAATGACAAAAACAAAAACAAAATAGTAACAAATCTTTGGCCCGCACTCCCCGCACTAATTTCACAGAATACAGGGTGCCGCAGCTGCTCGCATTGAAACAGTTGTAACTCGGGGGCTTAGAGTTTTTCCGTGAACTATATGGGGATCATTTATGATGTTAAATTGTTGATTAAAAAACATATCGATTCATATTGTCATTAGATTATAAATATAATTTATCATATTCTATCATATTTTATCATACAATATTGTATTTTATTATATTATATCCTCCATTCTTTATTTGTAGCTTGATTATGTTCCCAATAAATACATATAGCGAAGATCTAAGAATTGTATATTTATGCTTGATTTTATTTTCAAACTTTTAGCTAATTTTCTTTTTCTTTCTTTCCTTTGTTTTTGAATATACAAAACCCTCTGATTATTAATTTTATTATATTCATTTATGATCTGGCTCAATTTCATGATCTCTGCACGATCATTTCAAGTTTTCTTTATTTTGTCTGTGATTTCTACACATATTTGTGATGCCTTGCCAATACTTTCAATTATATCAAGCAATCCATTTTGTTTGACTACTCCTCCAACTATCTATTCAGATCCTGCAGCTGATCCTTTTTAATACTTATATGTACATACATATATGTATATGAGAAGTATCAATTCTCCTTCATTTAATCATTTCACAATTAACTTGCCCAAAAAGGCACCCTGTATTTGCTAGCTGTTTATTTTGGCTTGTTCGTAGTCTCAAGATATGCAACAATAACATAAGCATTAGCGCATCTCCAAGCCAAGCGACCCAGATCCCTCTCCCCCCTCTCACTACCTCACTACCTCTCTAGCTCTCGCTCTCACATTTTTCCTCCGTCCCGCTCTTTCGCTTACCCCCTTTTGCTTTCGCATTTCGTCGACAAAAATTTGACCGGCTTTTTGCATATGATTATCGATCGGCGGCGCTGTCCACGCTTATTATACCCCGTAGACTAGGCAAGTGAGGTATGCACAACTGATTGCATGATGTAATTGATGATGGGAATTAAATAATAATAGATAGTGATGTAGTACATACTGTATATAAAATATATTGTACATATCTAGGTCATCAATTGCAGAATTATATTCGATTTACTTGTTGAATAAATCAGTACAGGCAACACTTTAAATACTTCATGATATCTTTCATCTACTCATCAGTAAATAAATTAAATATATATTCATAATATATATACAATATATATATGTGTAATATATGCTTATATGTATACATAAATATATATCTTTTTATAACATTAATTTAATGATCTTGCTGAATTTGTAATTTAACTTCTCTTTTATCTCTATTACATTTTTCTATGGCTTGTCTGCTTTTACAGGGTATCAACTGGTACATAAGTAACAGTTGACTTTGTCTGCTTGTTATTGTTGATGTTGTTGTTGTTCGCTGTTGCCTGTTGCTGTGTTGTTGAGTTCGACATGTTGTTGCAACAGCAGCGCAGGCTCGTTGATTGAGCCAATCTGTGCGCATTTACGCCAGCAGCGCAGTCGACGTCTCGGTCACCGTTTGAGATTCATTCAGAGTCATTGCCGCAGTCGCAGTCGCAGTCGACGTCGCAGCTGGCATCACCACTTGATTATATCATTGGCAACAGATTTGAAATTTGTTTAGTTTTGTGTGCATTTTTATATAAATTATTTAATGCGCATTGTTGCGCATATTTAACTCAAGACAAGCCCCCCTCCGTCCCTCTCCCCTTGCCCTTTGTGGCCTAGTGTGAGGCACAGTAGAGCCACAGTTGTTGGCCAAATTAAAAGCGATTGGCATTTTATCACTCGGTATTTTGTCCACAGTGTCAGAGCGAGGCTCGTGCATAGAAACCCACGGCGATTATACGCGGCTGATGGGGATGACAATTGTTATTGTTGTTGTTGTTACTGCTGGCAGAGTTGCCATTGTTGTTATTGTTGCTGCCAGAGTTGCTCATGTTGTTATTGTTGCCGTTGTTGCTGTCGCATTGTTTGCAAATAGTTTTGTCACTCGCCTTGCACTTCCCCACTTAGGCAGCCTCCCTTCCCCAGCTTCCCCTGTCCCTTTCCCTCTTCCGCCTCTTGCAGTTGACTCATTGATTCATCACTTCGTTTAGAGTCCCCCTCCCCCTGCCTTTCCGATTAGTTATGCAATTACAACTATTTATTATATTTGATTATGCTGCCATTTGTGTCACGCTTTCGTCACAGATTTCACATTTTCCTGACCTGACCGATTTGTCCAGTCATTGTGGGTCGGCGATCTCTGCAGTTTCCTCTCTCTCCCACTCTCACTCTCAACTTCTTTGACAACGGTTATATGTACAATAGTTAGGTTTACAATGCAAGATTTGATTGTTGGTATAACCTATAAACAAGCAAGCTAAACATCTTCAAATCTGCTTAGTTTATGTGGGAATCACACGCACCTTTTTACCTGCTTAAGCTACTCTATTTCATCTTTCATCTCTTTCATAATAAGAAGTATTCATAATATAGTAAATATAGAAATAATACTAACTATGCCAGAGCAAACTACTGATAAGTTCTTTCGTTAAGTTCAGTTTCGAATAGGTCTATCTAACCTATATGCGCCCCCAAAGCAACTCAAGAGAAGCCACATGCCGCATGCTTTAATCGAAAATCACAAGCTGAAGCCAATTAAGACTTGTACAATTCGTCATGGGAATTAGCTTATCAACAGTCGCATATCGCTTGCACTACCCTTCCCCCTCCGCTCTATAGATCACCCAACTTTACTCATATTATTCGGTTCGGTTCGCTCCTCCCTCCTCTACATTAATTTGGCAACGCGTTCGTTTTGATACGCCCATTTCTTCATTTGGTCATTCGGTTCGCGCGTCAGATTTCCGCATTTCGACAGCATTTCCAATGCTTTACATATCGTATATCGTATATCATCTGCACACACACACACACGAGATGATTATATCACCGTAATGATATGTTTTATAGATTTCAAATCTACAACACACACACAGGCACACACACTTATGTAGATTTACCCAATTTCATTCATAATTGTTGGCCAATCGCCAACGGACAACGTGAGATACGTGGAGAGTCTGCGGTAGAGCTGGCTAGACCTGGATAGACCTAGGTAGCCCTGGGTACCCCTGGCTGGCTACCTTTACGATCCCACTGCAGGCTAGATGGATGATGATCCCAGCACTTTACTTCTCACAGTTGCAATTGAACTGAGAGTTAGGAGACAATTGATGGAGTGCACTTAATAATCTCCGGTACTTCTCAGCACACCCCGTTGCATCGTTATGCTATCAAGGTAGAGAGACAAACGCCAGTTTGCCAAACTACTACACGCATCAACTTAAGCGAGAGGTTATCAAATTGATATTAATATCTTTTTCGCCCTCCTCCCCTCCTCGTGTATCTTGGGTTCGACCTGTTTGTGGTGAGGTGTGCCCGCAGGTTGATTTCAAAATGATCAGCTAATTGGTTTGCGTTAAGGTTGCCCGGCGAGTTATGCCTGAGATATGTATGCGCCCTAGTCGCTCTAAGGTATTATAATTTCACCGACAAAGCACCGACGAACGTTGCATTCCACAATCTTACGAAAATGAAATCTTTTTTTTGATCTGACAGCTAATAGATTTTCATAGCTAGATATCACTCAATCAGATCGACGTGCAGAGTCATTTCTATAAGATGGGAAGGTATTCTTGTTGAAAATATTTCGCATTTATTGATCATTTAAAATGTCGCTTAACTTAGTTTCGTTATGTTCTAAATATGATTACACAAAAAAAATGATGTATATATAAGAAACGCACACTCGCACACACACACACACATTAGCACACACAAACGCACACACACACGCACGCAAAGAAACTACTGCTGTAGTTCTGAGAATATAACAACAATTTGTGTTTCTTTTATCAATATCGTAACATGCAAAAATATGCTCCAAATTTTGCGAATTGACCAAGTTGCTAAAGTAAGTTTCGTTTCCATATCGTAATTGCGTATGACAAATATATATATATATATGTATATATAAATATATATATGTATATATTATATATGATATCTATATAAATATATACTGTATATCTCTCGATCTGCCCCACAGCCCCTGTAAAAGTTAAGCTTTCTTTGTCGTATATCGTATTCAATACAATCTGGCGATACATTATCGTTTTGTTTGCAAAAGTAGTTAACACACACACACTCGCAGACACACGCACACACACACATACTCGCAGTACTTAGAACTAAGGACTGCCTGCTTTTGTAGCGCTACTTCTAAACGTATCTTTAAATTTAGATAGGAACACACAAGTGTGGGGCGTGTCTATGTGTGTTAATATGTATGGTTGTGTGTGTGTGTGAGGGTGTAAGGGTGTATGTGTGTGTATTTGGATGAGAGTGTGTATGTGTATTATGCACTAAGAGTTGGTTAACTAGAACTTACTGCTTATCTCGTAAGTTCAATTGGCCTGTTTAGGATTAAGGTTTACATGGGTTTATGTTAAGTTAAGCTAAGAGTTCTTCTAAGTTTCTTCTTCTTTTTCTTCTTCTTCTTTTCTTTTCTTTTCTATTCTCCTCTTCTACCTCTTCAAAGCACAGCACGACATTTAACAGTTAGTTAAGTACACTTTCAGTTTCTCAATGGTTCCTTTTAGTTGCAAGCTTAAGCTACACACGCACACACACATGCACACAAACATACACACATACATACACATACATACATACAAATCTATAGAGATTATGCTAGAGAAACGTAGAGGGAGAGAGAATTGAGAGTGGGTTAAATGCAGCTCAGTGGGTGGGAGAGGGTTGGCTAAAGTAAGAAATACTTTTCATGCTAACTTTCTATGCTAATTGCAGAACTATCGATTTTACTATCGATAACATAGAGTTTGTATCATACTATCGATTGATGTTACTAGTGTTGGAAAACATAACATACTATCGACAGTTATAGTTATCGATAGTATACAATTATCGATATATATAGTTATCGATCATATGTAATTATGGACAGTTATAGTTATTGATAACACATACGTTTCGATAGTTGTAGTTATCGATTATTATCGATAGTTCTGCTCTTGGACTATCGGAATTGTGTGGGAATGATTACAATTAACTATGCGATACATTTTTGGTATATTTGAGACTACAACCGGCTTTGTAAACTAACTGTAAACTTAAGATTAACAAACAACAAAAAAATACAATGAAAATACGCAGAGGATTGATGGTGGGGGAGGGGGGAGCCTATGAAATAAAATCACATAAATCACATACTAATTGCAGTATATTAAAAATACTAGAGTGAACTTGTTCAGCTGATCAAAGCTCAGGGGTATAAAAAGGGGGTAAGGGGGGGAATAAATATATAGAACCTAAGCGAACTGAAGCGAAGACCCAAAGCGGACAGACAAACACACACTTCACACACACACAAAGACACTCGCACACACACACACACATAGACTAAGTAGTAGGTAAAGCTAATACATTTGTTGTTGTTGTTTTCTTAAAATCATTAAAGTTTCTTCTGTTTTGTTTTTGTTTTGTTTTTGTTGTTGTTGTTGTTGTTGTTTCTCCTTTCCTTTCCTTTGCTATTTTTGGTGTTGTCCTGTGTTGTTGTTGTTGCTGTTTCTAGAGATTAATCGTATCCAGATCCTGGCAAGGGGCACGTGGACTCATATCATCGGTGCCAGCATCGCTGCCCTGCTGCGTCTCCCCACTGCCACGCCCATCGCCCCTGATGTCTGCCATGGATGAGTGTATCTGATTGTTCTGATTGTTTCGCAGATTCGTGTTGTTGTTGTTGTTGTGCTGATGATGATGATTCTGTCCAGAGCCAGCGGTCTGTTTGCCACCCAACACCCCATCAACTGAGCCGGCGACATTGTTGTGCAGCACCTGCGTCTTCTTGGTGCCCAAACCCAGTGGGAAGGCAAAGTCCTGCGGCAACTTGTGCATGATCTTGCCCGAAGTGATCAGTCGACCGAAGCCCTCCTAGAGAAAGAGAGCGAGGCAGGGAGAGAGGAAGGAAATGAGAGAGAGAGTCAATCTAGTTGTGGCAGATCAAACTTACCTGATGGGCAAAGGCGTAGCCGGAGCGCACGGAACGTCGTCCGCGACGCGAGGACGGAGTACGACGCACATCGCTGGAGACGCGTGAGTGAAGCTTCTTTAGCGACTTCTGGCGAATCTGCAGAGACAGCGTGGGGAGGAGGATTGTAGCAAGTTAGAGTGAGTACAAAATTTTGTCAGTACCTTGTCCGATAGACTCGGATACACATCGAGCAGGTAGAACTTGTAGGCCAGCACTGGAGCCATTAGCATGACGACAGTGATCAACATGGTCATCCAGAACGTGAGATCCTTGATGGCCTGTGTCAGGGAGCCCACGTAGGGTCCACCGATCACATAGTTGTAGAAGTAGTCCAGCACAAAGTACCAGACAAGGCTGCCCCAGATGGTCACGTGGTTCACAATGGTCCAGTACGAGGTGTAGAGTGCGACCTTTTCATGGGAAGTATGTGTAGAATAGAGAGAACAGACTACCCTCTTCCCCCCCACCCCTCACTCACCTGTGCCGTGTTGTCCACAATGAGTATGGTGGCCACCACTGCGCCTAGGGTCATGTGATCGCTCAGTATGTAACCGTTGTGAGAGACGCCATCCTTGTAGACGCCATACGGTATGAGGAACAGTATCAGTGAGGTGAAGGCGCCGTGGAGCACGCTGTAGATGAACTCGCGTATGTTGAACAGTTCACTCTTCAGGCCCGGCGTATACAGTCGCGGATACTCTACGCTATTCTTGTCCGATACGTCCTGCTCGAAGACGCCCAGCGCCAGCACCGGCAGCGATGTGTAGAAAAGATTGTAGACCGATATGAACATCGGATCGAATACGGTCTGTAGGAGAGTGGAGAGAAGGTAGAGTAAAACAGATTAGCTTGAGAACTTTTTATGAGAAATAGAATATGGAACTTCTTCGCTGTGCTTAAATTTAAAGTCAAGTGTATTGAGACTTGTGTGCAAATGATTTACAGAATTCCCGTTATATATTCCTAATATATTCATTTATTCCTAATATATATGGAATACAGAATACCCCTCATATATTCCTAGTATATATGGTATACAGAATATCCCTAATAGATAAAG
This sequence comes from Zaprionus capensis, assembly GCA_018903675.1. Lineage (NCBI taxonomy): Eukaryota > Metazoa > Arthropoda > Insecta > Diptera > Drosophilidae > Zaprionus > Zaprionus capensis. Next base: position 6,136,542 of record JAEIFN010001073.1, on the reverse strand, counting down.
TATATCCCCATTTTTAATTGTGAACAAAAACCATTCCAATCTGAATAGAATTTTATTTGGCACCAAAAAGTATGCTATGATTTTTGGGCCAGACTCACCTGTGCACTGAAGCCACAGAAGAGGGAATACCAGCAGTGGCACAGCGTAAATGCAAAGTTCTTGTAGAAAAAGTAGCGTAGAAACTTGCACATGCGATAGTAGGACCAACGTCCGTGCACGAGCAGCAGACGCTCCAGATAGCAGAACTGGGCGATGGCATAGTCACTGGACAGCACCGCCTGCAGTCCCTCCTGACCCGAGATGCCGACGCCAATGTGGGCGGCTAAGAGTGCGAGAAGAGCAGAGTCAAGAGTAGGTTAGGAGGACGCTTAATCTTACTTACCCTTGATCATGGAGACATCGTTGGCACCATCGCCTATGGCCAGGGTGACGGCGTTTTTGGCACGCTTGATTAGCTCGACGACCAGCGCCTTCTGTAGGGGTGTTACACGGCAACAGATCACAGCCTTGCAATTCGAGGCAATGTCCAGGAATCTGCATAGATAAACACAATGAGTACTCCTTTCTCCACCTCTCTCTCTCTTCTCTACTTACTTGGCCTCCAGCTCGGGCGACAGACAGTGAACCAGCGAGTGCCCGTTGACCACCAGGGCGAATCCATTTGTCTCGTCCGCAACGATTGAGGGTGCACTGCGTCGTCCATCGTCGCTCTTCGAATCCCCAAAGAGATCGTTGCACTCGGCGCTGCACATGTATGTGTGTGGGAGTGAGAGAGATAGTTAGTATACGTATCAAGCAAGCACTGTGTGTGAGTGTGTGTGTAAGTGTAAATATGTGTGTATGAGGAACACAAAATCTAAGATGAGATGTGTAATTCATGAAACATTTAACAGGTTAAGAGAGAATGAGAGAGAGAGCGATCGATAGACAGAGAGAGAGAGAGAGAGTGAGTTACTGACTGAGCTTTAAGCTCAGCTAGGATATTATATGATGAGCTTTAAGCTTTATTCTCAGCTTAGCAGAGAGCTTTGATTGCTCTTTTAAGCTCTACTTAGATACGATAGTTAGATGAGGTTAATGGGCTATGATGGACTAGTAAACAAAACACACAGAGATCAACAGGCACAATAAACACAGCAACAGCAACAACAACAACAACGGGAACAAATGTGAAGAGCAACAACAAAAAGGGATTAGAGATTAGAAATGAGCTTTATATTGTTCGATTCGAGTTTTAGAATTTCTCTTTTTGGGGCACTTTTCTATTCGTTGTAATGATTGTGAGTGATTGAACTGAGATAACTTAAGCAAGAATGTACATTAATCGATTGAGTTACGAATTAAAATCGATGACGACGATAACGAACGAAAACGAACGAGCGAACGATAAACGATAAACAGTATAACGGTAATCGGTATCGAGTTTGTATATAAAGTAATATAGTAAATATAGTATGATATATAGTATATATTTTACTTGACGGGCGGAACAAGTACCAATAGAGGGAGACATCCTGGTGGAAAGACACTAAGAGATTCGTTAGGTCATTAGGCTAGCGTGTACTTTCGTCTAGAAATAATACTGCATAAGGAAATCAATACAGTTTCTACAGATACAGACATATATATAGTACTTATACGATATGGTATAGTCTAGGCTGAGCTTTCGATTCGATCTAATCGAGCTTGGGTAAGTTGGGTAAGTCAAAACAGAAAGGTAAATTACAAACAAACATGGGTAAGAAACTGATAAATAAAGGAAACAGAAAGATACATAAAGAAAGACAGAGAGAGAGAGAGAGATAGATTCAGAGAGCAAGTTAGCAGTAGATACAGGGTGACTTTTCTAGCTGCGCATTAGGTGTCGTTTCTGGTTTAGCTTAACTGCTTCTAAAATCTAAATTAATCGATTGGTTTATCGAGTACACAGAGGAAGGGGGGTATCGAGGGGTAATTTGCTATTTGGAAGTGCCCTCTACCTGTCCGGTCCGCCCTTATTATCCTTAATTTTGGCATCCCACCTAAAGGTAACCACCGATATAGCTGGCGGCGGCTGGTTTACGGGCGATCCGTTCAAGTCCTGCATAAAGGCCGATGTCTGCGTCATGGTCACGCTCATGGGATCCATGCTGCTCTCGCTGTGCAGCTGATGCATTGCCTCGATGCCTGCCAAGGGAAAGGAGTACGCAGATAAGTCAGTGTGGATAACTATCTTACCCCACTCACCTCCTGGTCGATAGCGATCGAATATCTTGATGGACTCCTTGAATTGACGCAACTGCTTCTCCACCTCCTCCACCGAGCTGCCGTCGACAATGAACACGTCCACCAGCTCATCCGTCAGCAGTTGACACGAGTAGCCTATATTGATGGCCGTCTCTGGAGTAGGGAAAGGGTATTATGTTAGTCTGGCAACGATCAGTCACTGATCTCCCTCTCTTCTTGACCTACCCTGCTTGTCGCCCGTCAGCACCCAGATCTTGATGCCCGCATTCTGCAGATTGGCTATCGATTTGGGCACCCCATCTTGCAACTTGTCCTCGATGGCCGTCACGCCCACCAGCTGCATATCGCTCTCGATCTCCTCGTACATCACGTTCAGCTTCTGTTCGCGCGAGTCCATCGACAGTGCTGCCTCCTGCTGGCGCGATCGCCACTCCTTGTAGTATTCCTCGCTGAGGCGACGCTCGGCAAGAACCAAAGTGCGCAGACCTTCGCCGGCGAATTTCTAAGGATAGAGAAGCAAATACGATATTGAAAGTTAATGCCAATTAGAGGTGCAAACATTTTATTTATAGATCGCTTACGATCATCGTTATTTTTCTTCTCACGGTTTAACGAGAGGACGGCACATGTACAGCCAGTTGATCCTGCACTCCCAACTCAATCATCTTTTACTATCTTTGATCTCCTACTCCCAACTGATCTTCGAAGTCTATCAACAGATCTTCGCTCTTCTTTTAGCATATCTTCGATCTTCTTCAAGCTGATCATTGTTCTTCTTTCATTCATCATCTTGTTTCACATTATACACTTCACTTTACTTACATTCAGATGATCCTGCGTGCGCGCCTTGAGATCCTCCTGTCCGCTATGCAGACGATCGTATATCACGTTGTCCGCCCCCTTGCAGTAGAGTACGACGGAATTGCCGCGCCGCAGAATGACCGACATTCGTTTGCGCACGTTGTTGAAGTCGAGAATGTGCAGTAGCTCGTATTCCTGCAGAGACAATTGTAGATCTTCTATAGATATATGATATTAGGGAACCTTGAATGTCGTACGGTACCTCGAGACGACCCATCACTTCGATGGTAATACTGTTCGGTGTGCGTGTGCGGAACACGAAGCCAAAGTTTCGTGCTGCCGAGACGAGGGCCGCCTCGTCGGGACTTTGCGCCTGGTACTCCAGTTTACCTTCGACTGTCTCCGCCATTACCGTATGGCAGAGGGCGAGCAGGCGAAAGAAGTTGTGGGCGTGTTCCTCATCCGATCGCACGGCATCCAATAGCGTTCGATCGTACCAGCGAAAGTCGCTCTCGTGATGTGGATTGGCTGAGAAATCGATTGGTTCGAGGATCTGTGAACGAAATTGAGATCGCAAAACGATATTGTACAATCGAAATTAGTCACTGTAGATCGAAGATCGTAGATCGTGTGGAGGTTGTCGATAGAGTTGAGATTATTTTGTTCAGTTTGAATATGTTTGTTTTTTCTTGTTCTTTGTTTGAGGTTAAGCAGAGCTTGGCGTTAGTTTTGCTTTTATGTTTCAAGCAAAGGCACAGGCAGAGGCAGAGGCATCAATATTAGTTACGATATTCAGGCTTACGATAAACGAGAACACTAATTACGGGCGTCTTTCAGTTGTAAATGGGCAAGTTATATTAATTACGATATTTGATATTATGGCATAAGAAAGCATTTAACGATATTCATCTTACGATATACATACGATATGTAGATAATTATGCAACTACAAATGCTTTGTTATTTTATACAATATATGTACTATATGTATGCGTTTCCTAGAAGCATGTGATACGATACGTTTTGGATTAGTACAATATTTATTATAGCTGAAGCGTTTCGAAGTCGATGATCGTTTATTGCGACGCACCGATTGCAAAAAGAAGCTTGAATTTAATGGAAATTTGGGAATGGAAAAAGTTCCACAGGAAACACTCTAAAGGCACATACGATAAAACAAATGTAAGAAATATTATTTTTATAATGTTGATAAAAAAACTGAACAAGACAATATAAAATAGGAAGGTTTTAACAAAATATCAATTTATTTGCGATAAAACAAATACACGATATGCTAGAAAAAACAATAAAGGGGGAGATACAATATTTACGATATAACCTATTTACGATATGGCTAAATTTAAGGGAAAATAAATTTCAAATAAAGCTAACTATAAAAAATATAATACGGGGGTATAGAAAATATACGATTTAACCAATTTACGATATTGTAACTACAATAAATTCTCGATGTGATAGAACAACGACAAAAGGGGACTAACGATATAAGCAAATATTAATAAAAAGGGGTGTAAAACATTTACGATATAACGATTTACGATAATAATAAGATACGATTTATAATATAAACAATAAGGAGGGGGTATATAAAATATACGATATTGCCAATTTACGATATATTATACGATATATATATACGATATCGCTAAAAAAATTAAACAATACAATAAGGGGTGGTGCAGTGCACATAAATAATAAGAAGAGGGTATACAAAATATACGATATTGCCGATATTTACGATATAACATATATATGCTATCGATAAACACATTGAAGAATACAATCAGGAGTTGTGGAATGAATACATATAGATAGATATTGGCAATCTACGGTACAGCGCATATACGACATCCCATGTACGATATAACGAAGGTATGCACAATTTAAAGATACGAGAAGTGTACGTGAGAGATAGAGAGAGAGAGAGAGAGAGGGGGAGGACAACATGCATACGTGCACTTTCTGGCGTGATTCGCTCCAATTTGTGGCAAAGCGGTGCGTGTTCAGATAACGTTCGTGTGCGGTGGTGCAGCTGCGAGTGGCATTTGTGGTGGCTGCTGTTGCTGCTGCGCCTCTGCTGCTGCTGCTACTGTTGCTGCTGCTGCTGAAGTGTCGGAATGGGGCGCAGCAGCCGCTGTCGCGCGTTTGAGATTCGTGTGCGGATGCAGATGCGAATGTGGATGCGGCTTGTGGCAGATCGAATCTGATTTGTTTGTGATTTTGTTGCTGTTGTTCTTGTTGTTGCTGTTGTTGTTTGTGTTCGAGCTGCAGTTGTTGTTCTTGTTCTTGTTGTTGTTGTTGTTGGTTGTCATGCAAGATTATTACTTTATCGCCGCTGCTGCTGCACGTGGACAAGTTTGATAACTGGCGACGCATGCGTCCGCCTGCGCCGCCGCTGCGCGTAAAGCTGGCAGCCTCGGCACTGCCTCCTCTCTCCCGTTCCATGCTGCGACTGCGACTTCGCTGGCGCTGTCCGCTGTCCGTGTCCCTGTCTCTGGCACTGGCCCTGCCACGGCTCGTGCTGCCACTCCCGCCGGGATCATCGAGCTCATTCTCATGTGGCGACAGATAGTGCACCTGCTTGCGTGCTGCAAGTGGATTCACTTGCAGCGCCGTCGCCTGCTCACCGGCAATGCTGCCCTGCAGCTGTGCCCCACTCTCGGCCAGCTGTGTGCCACCTGTGGCAGTGAGCAACAGGCTGCTCTTCTTGTCGTGCACCTCGGCCTTGTGAACGAGAATTGTCGGGGGCGGGGGCGGAGGCGATGGCGCTGCAGTGCCAGCAACTGTTGCTGTTGCCGATGTTGTTGACTTGCTGCTGTTGCTGTTGCACGCTTGCATTGCTCTGCTGACGTTGCTGTTGCTGCTGTTGTTGTTGCTGTTGCTGTTGCTAGTTTGGAAAATTGTTTGCTGCTATAACGAGTAATGTGAGTTGTTGTTGCTGGGCGCACAATTAAACAAAGACACACAATATATAGAGGGTGGAGGGGGTGGGGGAAAGGTGAGGGTTGCTGCAGGTGCTGCACAGACAAGACTTACAAGACACACACACAGACCAACACCAACACATACACACACCAAGAGAAGTGCTTCGCATGAAAAGGATTTTCCATTGCATATGCAACAGGCGCACACGCATACAGCGAGTGTGTGCAATGCAAGATAGACACACACACACACATACTAAGTTAGGGGGCCAACACCCAGTTACAGTTACAGGTTACAGGTTGCAAGTGCACGCACAGTGGAGAACAACAATTAAATTCGATTTGCCGAATCAATGAATATATAAGCACCATAGAATATGCATATAAAATATATTCTTGTGCAGTACTACATAGTAACCGATTTATAGAATATGCATATATATTCTTGTGTAGAACTACATAGTAACCGATTTGGTAAGTTAGTACTGTGTGCAATCAGTATAAATAAATGTAACTCGTATAGATTTGAAATTCAAACAAAAATTCTATAGAATTAACACATTAATGCTGTGTACGTTAGTCTAAACAACAATATCGATACTTTGTGCAATTTATCGATAAATTTAATGATAATAACGATAACGTACGCATAACTGGAGCATTCATATAAAGAAAAGCTCTCAAAGTTTGCAGACTAGTGCAATTTATCGATAGTATAACCAATAGTCATCGATAACAAGGCCATTACCGATACATTAAATGATAATATCGATAACGTACTCATAACTGGAGCATTGATATAAAGAAAAGTCCTAAAAGTTTGCAGACTAGTGTAATTTATCGATAGTATAACCAATAGTCATCGATAACAAGGCCATTATCGATACATTAAATGATAATATCGATAACGTGCTCATAACTGGAGCATTGATATAAAGAAAAGTTCACAAAGTTTGCAGACTAGTGCAATTTATCGATTGTAATATCCAATAATATCGATAACAAGGCCATTTATCACAACTATCGATAGTTTATGATTAGTTATTAATGCGTACATTGTTAGGTTATATTTTTCAAGCTACCAAAAACTATCGATAGTATCGATAATCACAGAAAACAAGCCATTAAATTGTATATAGTTGATAACCGCACCCGATAGGGCAGCGAACCCACACCACACAACCGGATGGGCGTCGGCAAATGCTACCGGTTTCACCGGATACAGCCGAAATGACCGGACTGGACCGGAAATACGGAAACCGGAGAACGTAGACCGTTGACCGGGAGAGGCAGCTCAAAGGGGGGCTGGGCACGGCAGGACATGGCAAGGACATGCTCGGCAATTACTCACCTCGGTGATTTCGATAAGCTCCCCGGTCTGCAGGTCAATGACGTCACCATAGGTGCGACCATTAATGCTGCACTTGTTGAAGGTCATTATGTTCTGGGTGAGGGTGCCCGTCTTGTCCGAGAAGATGTACTGTATCTGGCCGAGCTCCTCGTTCAGCGTGGTGGTGCGTGCTTTGGCATATGTGTGGGTGCGTGCATAGTACATTTCCTCATCCCAATTGATGAGGAACGACTGAACAAAACGGATGACCTGTAGGCGGGAAAGACATTATGAGTTTGTGGGGAGGTAAAGGTGTGAGGGAGGGAGAACTTACCTCTACTGAAACATAGAGGGAAATTGGCACAACTGTGTTTAAGACTATGGCGTACGAGAAGAATACGAGCAGGCCGATCACGGTGGCACCGGAGGCGACATAGTCCTTCGGTATAATGTGCTCCCACGGCAGATACAGCTGAAAATGCTGACCAATCAGGCCCTCCCAGATGGCGCAGCCGACGGCAAAGAATGCGCATATCGAGATCAAGAAGAGCACAATCTGCAAAGAGAAGGGATAGAGAAACTCCTTTAGCACTTCTGCATTACATAGTTAAGAACCTCCTTTGCCTCACCCCAATGATTATAAAGTTGAGCAGGCGATCCACTCCAGTGCTCTTGAACTGCGTCTTGCCAGAGTTCTGCATCAGCTTCGTGTCGACGCCGGCGAAGACGACGAGGCCGTAGCACCATTGAGTGTTCCTCAAGACACAGCCACGCAGCAGAATCTTATCGTTGTCCAAGGCGAATCGCTGATTCTTCCAGATGAGGGTGCCCTCGAATTTGTTAAGCAAGTTGTTGGGTCTCTCACAGATGATTTCACCATTGAAATTCCACAAGAGATCGTGCTGATCCGCCAGCTCTGTGGTCTCGATCAGGCACTGCTTTGCCTTCAGGTTCGTTTCGCCATCCAGCTCCGCTGTCTCAATGAAGCACAAACCATTCGGCTCCGATGTGGTCAGCAGCAGAATGTCCGCTGCAACAAACTGATTGTTGTCCAGCCGAATCACGTCGCCCACCTGCACATCGGACCACTTGGCCTCGATCAGTTTGCCATTGCGCAGCGTCTTCGACTTGCGATTGTTCACCTGCGAGTCCGACAGATGACGTTGCTGAAGGAAGGGAAAGGAGTCATTCATCATCTCTCTTTATATCTATATTCATGTTGCACTTACAATATCATCGTAGGCATCCTTGACGGCGGTCAGGGTGAGCACACCGATCAATGGTATCGCTGTGGTCACTGGGGTTAGCGAGGAGATCGCCGGGATCAGCTGCAGCACCAGCAGGCAGAGGAAATAGAAGTTCGCCAGACGCTGGAACTGCTCCAGCAGATTGAAGGGCAGAAATGTTAGCAGCGAATACTTTGATGTCTTAATGTAATTGTTCTGCAGAGAATTGAATGAGCAGCAGATTAGGAGAAGAAGTGAGCAGGAGGGGGCGGAGGCACTTACATGATACTTGAACTGCGAGTTGAACTCTTTGTCGTTGGCGCGAATTCTGCGTTCATTATCTGCAAAGAGAGAGAGAGAGAGAGAAATGATTAGCAAACTCACAGCCAACAAATCTTCTGTGCACGCGCTAAAACAGCTTCCTGTCCCACTGTGCCTACCCGAGAAATAATACGAGCTGCGGCGGCGTCGTATCTGCGACAAGCGTCGCAAGTTACGCGCCGATGCCGATGTCGAGATTGGCTGCTGTTGCTGCTCCGCGACGGCATTGACAGCATTGGCGGCAGAGCTGGCTGCGCTGTCATTGCGTCGCCGGCTGGGCAGACTCTCTGGCGCACTGCGTCGCCAGCTGGCCAGGCGCTGCAGCATGGAGAGACGCGGTTTCGAGGCTGGCAGCTGCTCCTTGTACTGCTGCTCCATGTCGACGACGGCATCGATGTCGCCAGCGGTTGCTGGCTTTGTTGTTGCTGCACTCGATGTTGCTGCTGCTGCTGGTGGCTCTGCTGCCAGGCTATAGAAGCTATCGTCGGCATGATTCGATGCTGATGATGCCGCTGTGGTTGTTGTTGTTGCTGTTGTTGTTCTTGGCGTCGCAATGGTCAGCGTTGAGTTGCCAATGTTCATTGTCTCCGGCTGTGCCAGGCGTGCCTGCTGCTCCAGCTGCTGCTGCTGCTGCTGCTCATCCTCGTCCAGCGCCAGCGCCAGTGCCAGATGCTGTTGCTCCTCCTCGCCGCGCAATCGTCGCCGGCCTCGCGATTTGCGCGCAAAGTGAAACCAGCGTGTGCGACGCGTCGCTGCCGACGCTGGCTGTGCGTGGACAGTGCGTTGATTCACCTGCTCCCCTGCAGTTATATCGTCATCGTCCTCATTGTTATCGATATCCTGTCGATGCCTGTCACGCTCATCGTTCAGCTCTGCGCCCAGCACGGACAGCTCCAACGTGTCGGGACGCTGCCGCTGTCCATGCGACGACGCTGCAGCGCTGCATCCGCGGGCGCCTGGCATAGCTCGAGTTCTGCCTTCGCCTTTCCCACTCTTCCTTTGGCTTGCTCTCTTCCTTCTCTCTGTCTCTTCTTCTACCTCTTTCTGTGCTTCTTTTGATCTTCCTGGTTAATGCTTGCTCTGTGTATTCCCCGCTTTTTCAGCTGGGCCTCGCCCTAACTTCATTTTCAACTGCGGGAAAGTGAAATGAACAAGTTGCCTCCTCTGTTTCTCTCCTCGTCCTCCTCCTTGCCGTCCTCTTCATCGTCGTTGTCGCCGCCGCCTAATGAGCATCACGTGCCGCGCGAAAGCTTAAAGTGCAATTGAAACGGCCGCAGGTACTCGAACTCATCCATCATTCGCTTGCTTAAACCGCGCTCGCGTGCCACACACACACACGCGCGCACACACACTCACAACACTAGCAAGCACAACAACAGCTGTGCATCGCCGCTAACGATTCTCATTCAATTTGTTAGTCGCGCGTTGCATGCGGCGTATGAGTAATAAATAAATAAACACACATTTTGCCAGTGATTCGTTGCGCCAGCTACAGTGCATACTGACTAAAGCGACTTCAGCTGCCACAACCAAATTGAAAGTGCAGTAAGAGAAGGAGAAACGGAAAGGATGCCCTGGCAAAAAGTGTAGACTAGTCAACATGTTGGGGAATATTTACTGGTATATAGAGAAATATATGTACCATATATATAAATATATATTGTATATTGTCTTATTTGTGCATATACATATATTGATACCATTTAAAGGATTATTTTCTTGAAAACTTCACATTTGAGTTTCTTTTCTCACAGACCCTAAAAGTATGCTTTAAATACTTTCATGGTAACCTATTTTATCCAGCGAAGGAAAGTTAACAAAGTTTCTTCTTTGCTTATGATGATTCCTTATGATTCTTATACAGTAAACCAAAGAAACTGAAGAAACTCAATCTTGAACCATAGAAGTGTTCTTAAAGACCTTGCAGAAAGCTTTCTTATAACTAGTATCTACCGTAGCAAACAACTTCATCCCTCATATGGATATGCAAATGCATGCAGCTACAAGTACAATAACAACAACAAAAGGAAACAAGAAAAAGCAAATCTGCATAAAATATTTCACATTCTCTAATAAAACATTTGTGCTTAAGGCACAAAACGAGAACAATTCATGTTTAAATTTGTTATATTTTTGTTGTATATTTCCCGATACTCGAATTACGAATTCTTGGCGTAATTGAAATAATTTGCTTGACTTACTAGTTCCCTTTAATTTCACAAATTGAAGGACAAGAGCTGAGCAAGAATGAAACATGGACACAAATTGGTCATACGAGATTCCATTGGACGGCACAAAGAAGGGGGCGTGCAAGAGGGAAAGGTGGAAGAGCGAAAAATGTAAAGCAATGTGATATTTGTGTATCTCCAATTGGGAAGGAAGGAAATTAAGAGGCGTATGCGACAGAAAAATACGCTGTAAGTGTTGAAAGTGAATAAAAACAATGACGAAGTGTTCTACAGGGTATACAGCAGTTCGAACACTTTGTAAACTAACAAGAGCTGACTGCAATTTAATGCACAATGAACAAGAAAAGCAACACTGCACGTTATAAACTGTTCGCAAAGAGATAAGTGGGAGAGAGAGAGAGAGCGACAATGGAGTGAGGTGAGGGAGGGGGGGATAACGTTGGGTGGGAGTTGCGTCGGTGGCTGTTGCCGGCAATTGAAGGGAACAATGTAACGGGCGCAACAGGTAACAAAGCAGACCGACAAAGCTGACATTACCAGCTGACTTCGTTGACGAGTGCGGGTATACCTCACACACACATACAAATAAATGTATCATATGCAACGACAAAATCAGCTGCACAATAAGAAACACTCTCTCGATTTGCTGTCAATTTGCATTTGCAAATGACAAATCAAACGAAATGAGAGAGAGAGAGCGGCGGCCGATCATCAACAATGCGCTCTCCCATCAAAGCCAAACTTACGCAGAGTGTGTGCGACAAGGCAGCAGAGGCAGCGCGCTCTCTTGCTCTCTTACATGCGTTCGTTCTGCTTGATTGAACAGTAGGAGCACTCAGTGGGCACACTTTGCTGCGTGAGAGCATTGAGAGAGCGCAGGCTGTGCCTACGTCCGAAATTGGGAGAGCATATGTGTGTGTGTGTGTGCGTGTGTTTAACTCATAGCCGCCCTGCTGCCCTGTCGTCGGCCCCTGTATTTAGTATGTCATGAGTCACGCATGTGAATGCGACTCCTTGCGCTCCTTTTGCTTGTGTGCCTGTATGTGTGTGTGTTTGTGTGTCTGTGTTTGCCCTGTTTGTTGTTGCTGCTTTGACTTTATCCTCACTTTGTCGCATGCGTCACCATGGCAAACACCGTGACAGGCCGGCAGGGGTAGGGGGAGAGGGGGGCACACAAGTGCTTACAAAATTTAACTAAGTACAAGAAAAAGTGAGAAAATATGTGAGAAAACAGAAACAGAAACAGCAACGCAATGAAACGAAACGGAATGGAAGGCAAAGGAACGAGACGAAGACGAAGGCGAAGACGGGGCGTGGAAGAAAGAATCGATGAAGGCTCAATAATAATTATGCTGAGCAGCGCGAGATAATCTCAAAATGAAAGGAAAACAAAAGCAGAGCAGAGCAGGCGAGAGAAGAGTGAATGAAAGAGAAAGAGAATTGTGGCGCGCGCGTTGAGTGAGCATCGATGATGTTGTTTTTGTTGTTGTAGGGCAGGTCAGCGGACGGGGGTGGGCTGACTGTGAGCATGTGTGTATGTGTGTGCGTGTGTTTGTTTGCTTGTGTTGCACTGTGGCAGGTGCCAAATGGCAGATGTCAGTGCATCATTCTCAGCAGCAGCAGCGAAACTGCGACGACGACGACGATGAGAGGCACAACAATAATGACAACAAGCTAAACAGCAACAGCAACAACAATAAGAGGCACCAGTTGTTGTTGTTGTAGCATTTTCAATATTCGCTATTTGCGTACATTTTTAGCACATTTTCAATTGCACTTGCAGCGTTCTTTCTTTCGTTTGATTTCCTTTTGTTTTTGTCTTCCCGTAGGCTGCTTGTGTTGTTGTTGTTGCCTTCTTGGGCACTTTCCGTATTGTTTTTGTTCTTTCGCACGCAATTATATCATATGAATCGAACACAGCATTTTGTGCAATTAAAAAAACATTCTCGAGGAGGAACAACAACAACAAAAGTAATAGAAAGAATAAAACAGAACGAAACACAACAAAATAAAAACGAACGAAAACACGGGAGAAACACAAGAACACGAGAACGAGCGAGAAACGCTGGCGCTGACCAAACGGTAAACAGCAAACGGGCAACTGCCAAGCGAACTGCAAAAGTGAAACGACGCCGCGCCATGGCGCAGCGGCGGCGACGACGACGGCGACGGCGACGACGACTGTGGCAGCGGCAGCGACGCTGACGCAATGGCAACCAAAGCAACCGAACTTACACACAGCCTAGCAACGCCGTTAAAAGACTCGCGCGAGAGCCAACACACACTCACACATGCAGGCACGCACGCACACACACACACTTGCGCGTACACACACACACTGGGCAGCATTGCCAGGACAACGCGGCGTCGTCGACGGACGGCGAAAAATGTGAATAATGTGAGAGAATTGAGCACATCAGCAAAGTGAGCAGAGCTGGCGGCAGAGCAACGGTAAACGAAAAGAGAGCAGAGCAGAGACAAAGCGCAGCCCGTTCAAGTTGTGCATGCAGCTTGCAGTGCGTTAAACTGTAGGGTATGTGCCAGGCGAGACAGACAGATTAGAACTTGCAGTAGAAATATGCCTTGTTTCTTATTATATAGAACTTTTATTATAATGTACATACATATATTAACTGTAATCTTAATATTCTTAATGAATTAAATCAAGGCTTATTTAATTTTTAAATATTAATATTAAAATAAATAGATACACTTTTATTATTATAAATATATTTGGATATTATATTGATATTATTTTATTTTATTCACATATTAAAAAGATACATACATAAACATTACATTTATATGTATATGTATGTATACATCCTTAAACATTTCTTCATTTTATTATTAATATAAATATTATTAATATATTTTATATTTTTTTTATTGGAATTTATTGATATATTATAATGAATGCTGTCATATTATTATGAGATTCATTAAACGAAAGAGTTTCCACAACAATCACTTGCATTGTACGAGTATGTGCCAACTCTTTGTCAATGTTCATTTTAGGGTATTCAACAGTCGTTGCAAATGAAAATACTTTCCTTTCGCTTGTTGTCCGTCAGTTTTTTGACGCCTGAAGGTCAAGCATCAACGAATTATTTTATAGCTCTCTTACACGCGCCCAAACTTGAGGGTCTTATTGCTTTTCTTTGTATAAATAAACAAGAATTTTTGTTTTATGATGCAAAAAAAACTTCATAACAAAATTATGATCAACAGAAATACTTATTGAAAATTCTTGAAAATGCGTTTTGTTTATTGTATGCGAAGCATTTGAAGCATTTCTCACATCAAACATAACCTCATTTATATTGATCTAGATTAACAGACGGTCGAAGAAGTGTTAGCAAGTACTTACAAACTCTAATTGAATAGAAAAGTGAAACCTTACCTCAATTCTGTTTATTCTAGGGTAGCTGACGGTCGTGCATGGCCCAAGCAAGCGCTTTTAAGTTTGTCAAGCGTTAAAATGAGCGAATTTCGGAAGTGAAAGACAAAGAGATTGAGAGAGACAGTGAGAAAGAGACAGTCTGAAAGAGAACGCGCAAGAGAAAGGCGACAAGCAGAGAGAGCAAGCGAGAGAAAGAGAGAGAGAGAGAGCGGCAGCACGTGAAAAAAGACAACAATTAAAGCCAAAAGGCCAAAGACAAAGTGCGAAGAAGGAGGTGGAGGTGGAACAGGGGAAGGGGAAGCAAACGAGGCAGAACATGAATTGGCAAACATGCAAACAAGTGTGTGTGTGTGTGTGTGTGTTTAATGTCAACTGGAAGTCGACTTCTTATCCACTGTCTCTCTGTAATTATTGCCTCCGCGGGTGGCAGCAGGAACGGGGCGTGGGCCAAGCGGGGGGCCTGGCAACAAAAGGCAACGAGGTGACGGCGAATTGGACGCCCACTTTCTCTGTTTGTCCATCAATCATTGCAGCCAATTGCGCGCAAATACACACACACACACACAGAGAGAGAGAGACACACGCACACGCACAAACATGTTCAGTTTAATTTTGATTCTGATGCGAAAACAATCAAGGTTTATTGAAGCGCAAAAAAAAGAAGATGAAATGAAAATGGAAATGGACGAACGAATGCAACAAACATTCAACATTCAATTCGAATCGAATCGCTTTGATTCGCTTCAATTCGATTTGATTTCATTCGATTGAAGTTCATTCGAATCGATTGTGAAGCTTAAAAGCGACAGAGAGAGAGAGAGAGAGAGAGAGAGAGGGAGAGCGGAGAGGCAGCAGAGAGGGCAACAGGTGGGCGCATTGCGTATACGACGCGTGATTCTCTGCTGACGTTGCTGGCAATTTGCGTGGCCCATTAGGGCAAAGCAATAATAACAACAACAAATGCAGTGATAAGCATCGTTCTCTCTATCCCTCTTCCTCCTCTCTCTTTCTCTGTCCCTTACACGTTGGCCTTAATAACCGTGCAGAGTTTGGAAATTCCTAAAATCTTGCTAACATTACTCCATCCCACCTTTCTCCCTCTACCCCTCACCCCTCCCTTGCTCTACTCGCGCAAATGATTTACAAATTGCGCACATTCTTCCCCCCCTACCCTCCCCCTCTTTGCCCCTCTCCTCTTGCTCCCACGCCTTTGAAAATATCAATTAAAGTAAGAGCTTTACACCCGACAACGAAAACAACAATAACAACTACAACTACAACTACAACAATTACAACACACGGCAAAGTAAACAACTGCGAACTGCCTGGGGCAATGCACGGCATGCAGATACCCTGTGAGTGCGGGTTTCTTTACGCTATACTTATGAGTCTTGATTGGCCTTGAAGTTAACAAGTAAAATGAAAACCAAACGAACTCTAAAGTCGGACACACCCGACAATAAGATACCCTTTATCCAGTTTTGCAAATCCGTTTCACTAACAATTACCAAAGACAAAGTCTTCTGCCGTCTATTGCTGACTCACTCCTACACACATGTGTGTAGGCATGCGTAAACTGTAGCATACCAGCAGGCGCGCTGCTCGGCACTTTGGGCACTACAGTGACTTGAATAACTTCTGTGTTTATTGTGCGATTGGATTGAAATTTAAAGGCAGGATAGATAACAGAGTCAGCTAACTATTTATTTAAGTCAGCAAGTTGCATCTCTTATATGTTGCTGACAAATCAAATTGAACATTTAAATTATTGATTTTCGTAGGCGGTGGGCATGGCAGCCAACATTTAGATTGAACGTTATTTGCGCAAAGTATGCAGGAACCTTCTTGCCAAATTTTGTGTCTCTAGCTTTTGGTATAGCTGAAATTTGTGTGCTCATACGGACAGACAAACTGACGAACATGACTCAATCGACTGTGCAAGCAATAATTGAACATATTGTCACAAAAGTTAAAAGCCCCAGCTCTTACAGTCTCTGAGATTAGAGCGTTTATACGGACAGACAGACGGACAGACGGTCAGATGCATGCCACACAGATTTTCAACTGACACAATGTTAGAATACCCTTACTAAAACATATAACATATAGAGATTAATCATATAACATTGTAAAATTTTTTTATAGCACAGCTAGCCTATCTGTCTATAGGGTATATACATTTGCTGCTCACGAATTACACTTTCACTTTACAGGGTATTTCACATATTATACAAAAAGCCAAGGCAAAACTACGATTACAACAACTAGAGAAACAACAAAAACAACAAAGAATACGGCAGAAATCATGACCATATAAAGTATACAAAAGCGGAAATGATTCTATTAAGTTGATACACTTTTTGTGGTCTCGCATCGTTTTCGTTGTTATTGTTTTTGTTCTTGTTGTTGCTGTAGTGTTGCAGTTGCTGTTGTAGCTGCTATTGTTGTTGTTGTTGTTGTTGTTGCTGACATTTCATTGAGGCGCACGCCGCATTTCATTCATTCATTCGTAGCGAAGCGCGTAATAAATTGACAAAACTGTGGCGCTTTTTTGCCCAGGGTCAAGGTGGCACAGACAGTAGTAAACAGAAAGAGTATGTGAGTGAGAGAGAGCGAGAGAGAGAGAGAGAGAGTGTAGGAAGAACGACATATGGGATAACTGTGCAATGCCGGAATCGTGTCAGGGGCAAACCTAAACTGGCCCAAAAGCAAGGCAAACTGGTCAAGAGAACTGGGCCAATGCCAGCCGACAATCATAACCAATAATAACAACAATAATTACTCCTATAACAACAGCAACAACAAATCAACTATTCACGTTTTTGTACTTTCTTTTTTCGCTTTCATGGCCCCCGAGGCTTGTCTTACGATTAACGTCAAGTTCACGCCAAGTTGAGGGCTCTACAAATATCACAGACTGGATTTAGCTTGTGCGATAAGACACGAACTAAGTATTCCCAAGTTGGATCACATATTGAAGTGTTTGGTTGGTGGTTTATCTATTGCTAAGATCAGCTTAAGATCTCCCCAGGGTATTTGCCTAACATCTGGATGTAGTTTGATGAAACACGTCAGAGAACTATACTATATTACAATATTTTATACTATACTATGCTATACTATACTACACAGAGATATACTTAACTATATTATATACAATATGTTTACCAAGTTTAAGCTAAAGATCCGTCAATCCGCTAGAATTATTCGTAATCATTGTAATAATTATTATCGTAATGATTGTAATAATTTATTTTCTTCATTTCTTCCAATTACAAAAATCGTATACATAATTTTGCCATTAATCATTTGATTTTCATTGGAATATTATATCAAAGTTTCTATAGTTCCAAAAAATCTGGATTCAGTCATTCTTTGCCCTCATTACAGTTAAGTGAAGGCCTTATCTCAAAAACCTTTCAAGTGCTGACACATAAACTCAGCCCTCAAACCGCTGGGAAGATTTTGATGAAAAATACCCTTTGAAAGTGTATTTATAGAACTTGTTATAAATCATTTGTATTGATTTCACGCACTATAACAAATATGTCGAAATTGGAACATTAAAACCGATAAATCACTTACGATAATCGAATCGAATAAATGATGCGTAATGCGTTGAAACACTTTCATTGTTTGAGTTCACAACTTGCAGATGGTGATCGGCGTATAAAATTATATTACTATGTGTTTTATATATGTATATTCTTATATTATATATCCTTATGATATATGTCACTCACCTTTGGCCAATTGAGGCTGAGTTTTTGTGCCCATTATGAGAGATGCGCCAGACGAATGCGCCAGCAATGTTCGTTGCGTTGCGTTATTTCCTTCCTTCTATCCTTCCTGCCTTCCTTCCTTCCTTCCTTCCTTCCTATTGCTGTCTCAGTTGCACGCTGCCTTCCTTAGTTCCCTTCTTGTTTTGAACTGCAGTTGGGTTAGGCTACTGCGGGCTGCTGTGGGCAACCTGGTGGTCGGGACTTTAATGGCGCCGCTGCAGCTCGCTTACTCGCTGGCTGCCTTCGTTTTGGAGCACTGTGTGCTGCCCTTGTTGTTGTTGTTGCTGTACTATTAGTTGTTGTTGTTTTAGTTGTTGCTGTTGTTGTTGGGCAAAAGTTAAACGCCATGTGTTAGCCTCGCTGTGCCGCCCGTCAGCTGTGAAAAAGGACATCGCATTAGGCAGATGCATAACCATGGTCAATGGGCTTCGCTCATAGAGGGGTCAAGCGGAGGGGGTGGGGAGTGCGGGGGGGTGGTATATGAGTTTGGTTATCGTGTGACAAATGTTTTCTTTATTATATTTTAAGTTGATCTCATTTTGAATTAATAATCGAGCCGAGAAATGCGACAGCTGTCGGCGAAAACACGCCACGCCACAAATGATTCCATACTTTTTTTTATTTTATGTTGTTTTTGTTTTCGGTTTTCGAGTCCGTTACGAATTCCGATTCCCATCAAGAACTTGCTCTCGAACTTGGACTTGGACTTGGACTGAACTGGACGCGCCTCGCCTCAACCTGGGCCTGGTGGCTCGGCCTCGTTGGCCTCATTGGTCATGTGTGACTGTTTCCAGAGGCCTCAATTGGTTCTTGAAATTGAACTTGGCGCCCTTAACGAGCCAGCACGGCAGAGGGAGAGAAGGTGGCTGAGGAGGGGGAGGGGGTGTAACTTAAATGGGTGTGGCAATTGGGGGGCTGTTGAATGTTTTATGCGCCTCCCCCAAGCGAAGCTTGCTTCGTGCTGCGTTCTATACTTGTTTGTTGCTTCCTTTAATTTGGTATTTCTGATTTGGATTTTTACTTTGCTGGATTCGCTGAGAATCTCTGCAAGCGGTTAAGCGCGTGCCACGCGACCTTCCCCTCTCCCCTCTCTCTCTCTCTTTCTTCATCGCCTTTACTTGGATTAGGGAATTGACCAAGGAGAGACTGATTGCCTCGGTGCGTCTCCTGCCTTGTGCCGCTGCCCCCTGCCTCTGCCTGTGCCTGGGAGCTGTCCCAGCTGGCCCAAGGACATTCAATTTGTTAATGCAGTCGCCTTGCGAAATGTGTCAATCAAGCTGACGTTGTGTGCACACACACTCACACTTACACTCACAAGCACAGGCCTCTTAAAGTAGTCAGTCTGGGTGCAGTCTCGTCTGATTTGCAATTAGCACCGTTGCGTATGCGCAATATTTTTTTTATGTTTACTCAAAGCTAGCTGCAAATGAAGTTTGCAAGGCATATGAGAACTGTTTATACACTAACTGACCTACGATATTCGGTATAGTGCTTCTTTTGTAGAGATATTATATTATATATGACTATCATGATCCATAAAGACCTTTACTATAAATTTTTTGCACAGTATTAAAGGAACTATATTATGCATACAGTACATACTGATATATACTGCATATACTCTGTTATATACCATATACAACTGGCATAATTCTATACTGTTATACACTGTGTTATATGCCATAAATAACTGTCATAAATCTGATCACACATGTAACTTTTAATCAATTTTGACTCAGAGATCGCACGATCTACGCAGTTCAGCTTACATGCGATTCTGTATTCTGTGAAGATTTGTTTTATAACTCTTCACACTCTCTTACAGGAGGCATTAGCTATGACGTCTGTCAGTCCATCAGTGCTCGATGGCAATTACCCTTTACGGTCTACACGGTCTACGAGCTGATGCCAAAGTGTAATTACTTTGGCCAAATCGAAGCCATTCAAACTTGACTAATGAGCCACCTCGCACAGCGTGTGTGTGTGTGTGCTGGGCATGTGTGTGTGTGTGCCGGATATGGGGCGCAAGAGCGTTGGGTCAATGCCGATGGGAGCAGGCTAAGTGCGCGTAATATTTCATAATTTATTTGCAAGGCGCACACGATAAACTGATGGAGAATTAATAATAGCAAAATGCCACCACACCAACACTAACAACGATAACAATAGGAAGCACAACAACAACAACAACAACAAAAAGAAGAAGTAGAAGAGAAGTAGAGTGAGGAGGCGATTAACAATAGCAAAGCAAATTGTGCGTATTGCGGACGCTTGAGAGACGATTAAACGATTAGGCGAAGCTTTACTTATGTGACTCACTGTCGTCAAGCAAACACGGATGGAGGGAGTGCGCGAGGGAAGCGCAACTGAAACAAATGAAATGATAAAACAATAAAGCAAAAGCGTCGGCAACAACAAAAAAGCTAAAAACAAAAAGCTAAACAATGCGGAATACAAATCAAGATCGAGGCGAGTGCAAGCGCACTCAAATGGAAGACTGAATAAAAGAGAGACGACAGCGGAGAGAAAGACAGAGAGTGGGAGAGAGAGAGAGAGACAGAGGGGGAGAGAGAGAGGAGAGAACAGAGGCAGCATATGTTAGACCGATATGATGAACACAGAGTTTGAAGAAAGGAAATGTTAAAAAAAAAAGAAAATATACAAAGAATTATTTTTACATTCATGATAAATAAAAAGTTGAATTTCTTATAGAAATACTCTTAACTCATTCATAACTCATTCGTTCAGCCAGCATTGAGTTATTGATAGTTGTAATGAATATGCGTTGTTGTTGTTGTTATTGTAAATAGAGTCGATAGTGTAAACAAATCAAAAAGACGAATGACCAATTAGCGGTACTTAACTAGTATCAGGTATCTCCAATGAAATACAAGATATTCAATATAATATAACAATATTGTATGCAGTATTTAAAATATATAATATTTATAATATATTTATATTTACTGGGTACAATGTTATACCCTATAAAAACAAACGCGACGAATCAATTGAACTGCGAGTCTTTAACTTTGCTCGGCATAAACAAACGGCATTATCCATACACAAACACAATCTCACACTAACACACACACACACATAGACCGACACATACACACACACATAGACAGACACACACACAATTGCAACAGCGAGGCGAGTCTGAAAAAACCCAATAAAACAAGTCGGAAAACGAGAGAGAACATGAAGATACAAATGAGGCACTATGAAAATATACATATGTGTGTGTGTGTGTACAGTACAAACACACACGCACACACAAAGCAGGTAAACGGTAAAGAGATACAAAGTATGTTTGCACAGCGAGCGGGAAAGGGGCAAGGGGGAGAGGGGGCCATACTCCAAGTACAACTGGACGTACATTGTGGGTCAACCAGAAATGCCGCACGCAACGCGTAGGCGTCGTCAAACATTCCCTTAACGCAACTCTAAAATACCCTGTAAATAATTAAGTCAAATTTTGTAAAATAAAACTGATATATCACTGATATAACTAAAATATACTATAGAAGAGTAAAGTAGAGAAAAGTTAAACTTTCTTCATGAAAACAGTTTGAAAACTTTTCAATTCTATTACCAATGGGTAACCCGTTTAAACACCCCATAGAATGCGTGTAAATAGTTAAATAACGGCAAACTGATTGAGCTGTATAACTATAGACTCTGAATAAAGGAGCATTAGCTGAGCGTATGATTCCCAGCGTAATTCTAACCCAACAAGGTATCAATTAAAAACTGGAAAATCCTTGTGATTTTCCCATGCGTGGCAACACGTGCGAGAAAATGCGGGTGGGTAATATATTTAAAACTAGTTCAGTAGGTCGTGATGGATGGGAAGTGCTCTACAGAGAGAGAGAGAGAGTGTTTGATACCATCATATTTATACTTCTCAGCCCTACAGGGTATGCAACAGCTCATACTCTTGTGCATAATTTGTTTCGTGGCGTTTCAACTTGGGAATTCCATTGCCCGACCCCCTCCCACCCCTCTTTCTCTTGTCACCAACAAACGCTTTAATTGCTGTAAGTTCCGAAACGATTCAATTCGATTTGAATCGGATTGATTCGATTATTAAGTATACGCCGCGTTGCATTATGCGATTATAATAAAGCGCGTAATCCATCACGACAAACGACAATCGACAGCCATTTCGAGTTAAAGCGTATTTCTGCTGAGCAAATGAACCCCCCCCCCCCTATTAGAGCCCTCCTCATCTACCCCCAAATTGATGGAGGGTTGTTGGGAGTCTAATTAACTCGGGCTTCCCTTGGCCGGACTAATTATGCCTTATATTAGGCTGACTTCCAGATACTTATTTAAAATCTATTTTCGCTTCGCTTGCCTATTTTCGTATTTATGCGCATACGACGTGTGAGCAGCCAGGAATAACCGGAACCAGCAGAGCAGTATCAGTATCTAAGTGACAATTACGTAAGTTACGATATTCACTATGAATTGCCGGGCACACACACAGTGGGCGCCTTTTGTTGCAAACGGGCCGCAAATCGAAGCGAATGTTGCATCAATCTCAATTGACTGGACGCAATTAGCACACTCAACCAACATACACACACAAAGACATACACACACACACCGCGCATACACGTGCAAATTAATCAGAGACTGCGATTGAGTCTGTGCTTGTACTGGGAGGGGGGGAAGGAGAGGGTAAGGGAGATGGGAGATGGGAAAGGGCTCGAGAATCGCAGCTAACGGAGCGTTTCGTGAACGTTCCATAAAACGCGCATAAATAATTAAGCGAACATTTCACTTGAAGAGTTTTTCAATTCCCCATGAAAATGTGCAGCCAAGGTCAAATTTTCCCACACCAGCACACACACACTTGCAGTCACACACACCTTTCAGTGTGAATGACAGCTAATTGACATCGTAGTTGATTTAAGTGCTAATCGAAATTAATAATCGATTGCCGATTATTACATTTTTAATTTGACTTAAGGTTAAACTTGCAATTTGGGGCGTGCTGCAGCAAAAAGCTTTTAGTTAGCTGTGGCACTTCAAAATAATTGATGACCCATGGGAATTTGTGCAGTTTATCCATTAACTGCTAGTTAATTGGTAAATAACCACTACTAACCACTGGTTAAGTAAGTCTTGCAGTGAACTGCAGGTTAAAGAGTATTAGAGTATTAGAGAGTATTTAAATGTTTAGGTTTACTGTAAAGAAAGGTTGCCTTTAACTTCAAGTTAAAATATAGTTCAACCGCGAGTTTTAATACAGATTAAAAGCCATTTAAACAGATATTTAACAGCCAGTTAGACTTATCATACATAATTGAGAATACAAATTATGAATTCCCAAAACAAACTGTCAGAAAGTGAAATAAGGTTGACTTCAAAACAGAAACACATTTTAAATGGGCAGTGACTATCAATGTAAATATTAACATGCAGTTAAAAGAACTGTGAAAAATAATGTGACAGCAAGATAGTTGGCTATAAAAATTACACAGATAGAAAGCAGCTTTGCAAGTTTAAGCTAAACGTTGATTGATCGATCATTTTAACAGTATACATTATCGATAAAATCTTTAACTATCAGTTGAATCTAATTTCTTGCACTCACTTAGCTCACTTGCTTGAAAGTTTGTCTTCCAAATGGGCAGCTAAATCAATCTATTGCGACTATCCTGTCCTGTCCTGTTCTGTGCTGCCCTTGCTCTCCTTCTGCCACATGTGGCATGCCAGCGTTGCCACTAATGACAAGACCAGTACGGAAGGTTCCCAACGCCAAAAGTCGCCGGATTTGGTGGTACATTAAAAATGAATAACTATTGAAAAAGGAAAGCACTGCGCCACGTATGGTGAAAACCAAACTGAATATCGAATGGCGATGCCCGATTGGATATCCTGCGGACTGGGGAGGGGACTGGGGACTGCTCACGCACAGCCCTAGAGGTGTTCGAGGAGCCAACAACCTGTTGCCAGCAACAGCACCAGTACACGCCACACGTCCAGGAGGAAGTACAGTAGGATGGGGCAAAGGGGCGAAGGGTTGCATTGAAAAGTGAAAACTGAAGCAATTGGTTAACCGAGTCTGGCTGTCTCGAACGGATTCCCAAAATGAGGTTGCCCAGCTGCGTGATGCGTGTCAACAATTGCGTGATATGGAGGCGTGCCTTGGGTTGGGGTAGTGTAATCTGCTGCAGGCCTCGCTTGCTCCCCAAAGCGATTTACAGCAGAAGATAACAGCAACGGAAAAAGGATGTTGCCATGGGGAGAGTCGCGAGGGAAATTGAGTACAACAAAAATACGAAAACACGACAAAAAATACCACCAAAAAATGCCGCTGCGAAAGCAATAAAATGAAATACAATGAGGAAAAAAACAACAACAAGACACGCCACGACAGGAAAACCCCCCGAAAATAGCAACTGCGCAGGCACAGTGGGCTGAGAACGTTGAAAATGCATATGAAAAGTGAAGTGAGACACGGCAAAATGTGTGGAAAGGAATTCAGAATATAAGAGAGGGAAAGAGAGAGATGTATAAATAAAGAGACAGTTATGGAGGGAGTTACTGCTAGAGGGAGATATAAACATAGTGAGAATAGAGATGAAACAGAAATAGATAGAGACACGAGACAGTTGAGAAAATAGGGAAGAGTGTGAATAACAATAGGGAGTATTATACAAAAAAGGGAAAGAGCAAGCGATGCAGAAAGAAAGAAATAGTTGGCAAAGATACAGACAGAGAGAGATTGAGATATAGAGAGAGAGAGAGAGAGAAAGAGGGAGAGAGAATTACAGATATTAAATAAAGATATTAGATAAAGAATCAAATAAACGAAGATAGAGGGAGTCCCAAAAAGAAGGAAAGCGAGTGAGAAACTAAGACAAAGAAAGAGATATGTGCAATATATAAATACACGTATATATATACATACAGTATATCTGTATAAATTATATATATATTATATTATATATACTATATACTGCCTATTTACTGCCAACTAATACGAGTAGAAAGGACCTGCACAGTTTTGTATGTATCTGAACCACAGTGCACATTCAGCCACATGTATGCCAGCCGGGACATACACCTGAGCAATGTGGCAATGCTACAGTGTGGCATTGTGGCATTGTGGCAATGTGGCAATGCTTCAATGCATCGCTGTGTGAGTCGCACATCCAATTGGAGTAAAACACTCCACATAAAATTAGACAGCGCTTGTCCGCTTAGTTGACCGTTATATTAATGGACGACGACACACACTTCTGTGTGTGTGTGTGTGTGTCTGTGTACAGTCATGAGGGCGTAATCATAACAGCTGCTTATGTGTGTGTGTGTGTTGACGAGAGTAAGTGCAATTGGAATTGCGGTAAATCAATTCGAGCTAAGCACTCGCATTTTCCATCGCATACTTGTTTGTCCTCATACCCAGCGAAATTGACAACATGCTGCAGTTTAACTGCTTCTAGATACCCTATAGCTATTCTAAGTAAGAGAGAATAGAGAGAAGAAGGCAGTGCATAATGTGTGTCACTCCCAAAACTAACCCTAACTTGGACAGTTATCAAGCCATTGCCTTGACCTTGGACATACGCACAGCTTGATTGATATGCTTGCCATATGCCAAGCTTCATGTGAATCGAATAAGTTAAAGGCATTGGCAGCAGGGTATCAGTAGAGTCAGTCATGCACAGTGCTCTCCTGTAATACTTCATATACTCCTATTTAACCCTGGTCTTGTGTGTGTTTTGTACTTTGGTTCGTCCCGCCATTTCGCCAGCAGATTGCAGTGCAAATTGCAATTAGGCGGTTCGTGCTGCACGCTAGCAATGGACGGGGACACGGACACGGCAATGGACGAGCAGGGCCAATGCCAAGGAAAACTGCAGCGACCAGCTGGGATTGACCAATGTGCCAGGCCAGACCAG
The DNA here is from genome assembly GCA_018903675.1 of Zaprionus capensis. Classification (NCBI taxonomy): domain Eukaryota; kingdom Metazoa; phylum Arthropoda; class Insecta; order Diptera; family Drosophilidae; genus Zaprionus; species Zaprionus capensis. Next base: position 6,110,397 of record JAEIFN010001073.1, on the reverse strand, counting down.
ACCAGGCCAGACCAGACCAGGCCAGACCAGGCTAGGCTAGGCTCAGTCTGCTTGGCGGGACACTCAATCAGTCCGACAGTCAGACAGGCAGTCCGACAGTTGGACAATCAGAGAGTCTAACCGCAGGACAGTTGGACAGTTGGACAATTGGTCAAACAGCAAAGCATTTAGTCCCGCATGAAACATTCGAAAAACACACACAGCAGGCACAGGACATGGACACGCTATGGCTGAGCAGCACACGCAAAGCTGCAGCAGCAGCAGGGGGGAGCGGGAGCGGGGAACGGGCGCAAGCAAGTGGGGCAGCAATAACTGTAATAATAACTGACCACACTCTGGCAAACGAAAGGGAACGAGACGCGACGAACCGCCCCCATTGACAGGCGTCTACTAATGCAGTAATGTGCCCAAGTTCTTGACAGTTGTTCGATTTTTTACCTGCTTTTTTAGTTGTTTTTTCGTTTCGTTTCATTTCGTTTTTTTGCCCATTGGCCACGACATTGGCAGAGCACCCCTACCGCACCGCTACCCCTTACTCCTCCCTCACACTGCCTTTGACAATGACCGAAACGTTGTTGTCCTCGTCGTCGTCGTCGTGCTGGCATTCGCTCCGTGTGGCGTGCACTTAGCGATGTTCCCTTCCCCCCGTCTACCCGTCTACCCGCTCTGCTGTTCCATGTTTCCCGTATCCGATTCACTTTCCATACTTTCACTCAATCGGATGCCGTGAGGGTAGTGGAGAGAGAGGGAGAGGGGGCTGCTTGCGCGCTCTTCTCTGTGATTAATGCAGTTCGCAATGCGAAGCGACTTCGCCTGCTCGGCTGCTGTCAATCAATGGCACCCCCTTTCAATCTCCGGTATTTCATACGATACGATATTCACCAGAGCTCAACTATTATCGTATCGGATGCCATAAATAGTTTGCAATTTTCAGTTATTTTTGAATGCCAACTTAAACAGATTTAAATTGAAGTGAGGACTCGACTTCATCATCAAATCTGGGTAAGTTTGGCTCCTTTATCATAATATATTATTATGAAACGCAGTTGAGTTGTGGTTAAAATTGGAATACTTCAGTTGAATGAAGGCTAACTTCGTTGTTGAGAGTTTGAAGTTATTATTCTTGCTAGGCAGAGATAACTCTGTGACCTTTTGTTAGGTAATTTGCTTGAAAACGTTTTCAAAGATTGCGTTCTGTAATTTCTTTCACAACTGCTGACGCGCCCTCTCTCTCTGTCTCTTTCTCTGTCTCTCTCTTTGTTTATCTGCCTCTGAATGCGTTATCTTTGTTGCAGAGACAACAATGTTCAGTTTCAGTCAGAGACAGCGAAACCGTTAACAAGATCGCAAACAAAAAAACAAAGTACAAGTTAAAAAAAAAAAGAAGAAGAACGAGAGAAAAGAAAAGAAACCAATTCAAGCTGACTCATGCAGAGCCCAGTCATAATGGTCCAGAGTTTTCTAGCGTGTACTTGATACATTTAATATATATACTTTTCGTCTCGTATTACAGGCGACGATTGCTAAGTGAAGTCAAAGACGAACGACTTATCTGCAGCCTCATAAAATTCGATACCAAAAACAACTTCAATTTACCCGACTAATTTCAATTAGAGCTGCACAGATATCAGACAACATATAGACATAGATATGTCTGTAGTATATATTCATTGGACTGTCTCAGCTGTGAGAGGCGGATCGAATGGCGCAATATGCTGAGTGCAGACAGATTCGACAGAGATTTTCCAGGAAAATATGAAGAAAAACAAAAATTATAGAATATTTCAAGGGAATTCAAGAAACTGCAATGTTAAAGCTTTATAGATAGACGACGCGTCGTGTGTGTTGTTTGTTAATTGAAATTTATCATCAAGTTAATTGCACCAACTTGAAGTTAACTTACAGCATATTTATGCAGTTCATAAATTAAAGAGCTTCATTGGAAAATGCAATCAGAAAGAGATACATAAAATATGTAGCTGAAGTTCAAGTTAACAACAAATGCAAATATTTCTATAATTAAACTGTCAGTCAGATTTATTTGTCAGTTAAATATATTCTGCTGGAAATTAAGTGGGAAAATATCTGACGATTGCAATTGTAACACAAATTGAACAGTGAGTTCTACTTGAAGTTAACTAAGCATCCTTTATTGGGGGCATCTTTATGGTCATTCACATATCTACACTCTATATTTATCTGACCAAGAGTCAAGATAAATGTGCGTGTGTGTGCGAGTCTGTCTGTCTGTCCCGCTATCGTGGCTTTATCTTGTTTACTGACGAGGTCTGTCCGTGTCTGAGTTTGTGTCTGTGTCTATTGGGCTAATTACAAACTCTAATTAGCAAGGCATAAAGTCAGAGGTTAGTTTGGCTGATAAAGCTTGGCAAGATATTAAAAAGAATTTGCTGCTATTATACACACGATGGCAGAAGGCACCGAAAACCATCTGCCATGGCCTATGGGTTTCCTAGTTTTTTATATTTTCTATTTTTTTTTTGTCTGAGATTTCTTTTAGCTATGAAATTCGCCGCAAGACAAATGACATCATTGCGAACTTGGCTTGTCGCTTTGTCCCGCCGACCAAGATCGTCGATAGGCAGCGCAAGACAGAGACAGAAACAGAGAGAAAGAGAGAGCGAGAGGGAGAGACAGATAGGGGCACAGAATGTGTGTGTGTGCGGAATCGGGAAAGTCAGCACAAAAACAGACGTCCAACACGTGGCTAAAAGTGAGACCCAAGCTGCATACACTGCACAAAAAGTTGAACTAGATAGAGCATAATTTTTTTCGATATATAGTACATATAAGACCTCTGTATAGGATCTTGCTCAGTGCACATTTAGGAGAGTTTGGTTGCCCAAATCAGGGAAATAAAATGAGTTGAAGATCGCAGCTTCGAAACCTGATGAATCATCGGTCAGGTACACAGTGCGTCACTAAAGTATGCGCACTCTCTGCCCGTTTTGGGGCAGGTTTAATGTGGTATTAACCAGTCTCAGTGCTGCAATTATAGATTGGATCTGGCTTGCAACATTAGCTGTCGCAAGTCAATGACACATTTATTTTTCTAGCTCTTTTTTCTGCTGTTTGGGGCGACCGCGATGACTTGACAAACGTAAATAAAAAAGCAAAAGCGAATTGTGGACAAGGGCCAGACAGACAAATATCGTTTTAGTTTGTTAATTTGTTAATTGTGGCCCAAACACAGACGACAGTTACTGTCTCTCACTCTCTCTCTCTCTCTCTCATTCTCTTTCTGTCTCCCTTTCTGTCACTCTACTCCCCCATACAGATTTAGCTTGAATTAGCTGAGATTTTTCCAGATAAAAATCGAGAAGAAGAACGGAAATGCCAGCAAGTGTATGTGTGTGTGTGTGTGTGTGTGTGTGTTACATGTAACTTGATGTTGTACTCTGGCAAAGATGCTGATAAAGTTGCTGATTAAGAAAATGCAAATCAACGCCCCTCCCTCCCCCGCTGTTTGTCAGCCTTCTCCCTTCAACAAAAACTTACCTGCTAACACAGAAACAACCACATATACAGACACACACACACAGGCACAGTACGCGCAGTTTGCAAGTCTGTTGAAGACGAAGCTGGAGCTGAGCTTATAAAACCAACGGCAACGCCAACGGCGACGCCGACGTCGCTGTTGCAGTCGTTGCCGGCTTTGCAGCTTTGTGCTGCTGCCTTTTTTGTTGCTGTTGTCTTGGTTGTTGTTGTTATTGTTGCTGCAGCTGTTGCATGCGCGTGCTTACGTTGTTGTTGTTACTTCTGCTGTTACTGTTGTTGTTATGACTGTGATTACTGTTGCTTCTGGCGCCACTCTCTGTCTCTCGCTTATGCGCTTGTCTCTGTTGCATTGTTGCTGCTATTGTTGTTGTTGTTGCTGCTGATGCTTGCCGGCAAGCTTACTGGGCGCATTGTTGTTGTTGATGTTGCTGTCTCTGCTTTGCAATGATTACAAAATAATAAAATAATTTGGCAAATTGTTTAAGTTGCTTTATGTCGCACACATTTAACAGCAATAAAATAAAACAATTTCCTCACGGAGATAACAACAACAATAAGAAATATATGTATCACGCGGGGGAGTTGTCGACGTCGGCGTCTCACACACAAAACAAACAAACAAAAAAGCGTCTTTCTTCGTTTTTGGCCAGGTAAACAATTTAACCGTTTAACCGTTAACTGAACGCAGCCGTAGCGGCGGCAACAGTCGGCGAAAAAAACACACAACCGCGCAGGTTCAAACTTCGATTACAACTGAAGCGGCGAATTGTGGCGCTAGAAGGCGCTTAGGCGGCTGCGGCGGCGACAAAGACGTTGGCAGCGACGCCGACGGCGGCATCGGCAGCGGCAGCGGTGCGACATACGACGCTGTGTCGAGAGCGCGCCAAAAACGAAGTGAACACTGAATAGAACAGAGTTGCCATCTGTCGTGACGCAACCGTGTGAATTGCCTTAGTTGTTCTCGTTTTCGTTCTCGTTTATCGTTTTAATTGTTGTTGTGATTGCGGGGGAGGGGCAGAAGCTCTATGAAATCTGTGCAACTCTGCTGCTGCTGCTACTGCTGCTGCTACTGCTGCTGCTGCTCCTGCTACTGCTGCTGCTGCCACTGCTGGCTGACGTGTTTGCTGAACGGCGTTTAGCGTTATCAGCAGCGAAATTGGCCGCACCCACAGCAAATTACGGCGCGTGCAGAACTTTCAAAAACAAAAAAAAAAAAGCAACAAAGTGTACAAAATTCGTTCTTAAAGTCGTCCTTGAAGAAAAGTGTTTGTCCAGTTTAGTGTGTGAAAGCCAACAGCTGCTCGACAGCCCTGGCCACGGGGCTTTATTATTTAACACCAGAGGCAAAGGCCAGGCCAACAAGTTAGGCTGGCTCAATTATTGAAAAATGGTTTGCATATGATCAAAAATGTATCGATCGAAAACTACAAACTGCCCAATGTGTCATCATCATTATCATCGTCGCCATCATCATTAGTGCACAGCACGGTGATTACAGCTGTTGCTCTTCACTCTATTCTCTTGCACTATTCATTGGCATTTGCACAAAAACAGGAATTGCTAATTCGCAATTATACTTTATAAGCCGGGTATAGTTACCGATATTAATTTATGCAACGGAATGCGCTAAACTATGCCAGCGAAACCTGTGGGCGATATACATATTTATCTCTACTCTGGCACATCTCGCAATTGTTTATTCACACTTTGAACCCGGTGTCGAGAGCGTTTGGAGCGAAGACAATCAACTAAACTGGTCAACCTTGAGCGATCGTAATGTGAGTGTATTATCTAAACGACTGCGATATTTGGCAGTGTATTAAACTAAGTGCAAAATACAAAAACCGACATAGGACATTATCTAGAAGAGTATTTTAAACACGCCCTGATTAATTGATTGACAAAAAGGGCCATAAAGCGCAATCAATTAGCGCGCGCTCGCAGGATGTGGTCGACAACAGCGCGACGGGGCATTATGTAATTGGCATCATCTTTCAGGGTCACTGAAAAGGGCGCACCCTCAATTAGCCATGATACACAAATCTGATTAAACCAAAGCATTTTCTATTTCAATGCACGAGGGTGCAGCCATTTGAATTGTGCGCGCACTAAGTGCAAAATTCAAAACTAGCAGCTTAAGTTCAGATGGCAACGCTGCAACGATAAGCTCTTGTGAACATCGATACATTTGAGCTGGCAAAATTAGTATCGGCATTTTGCTAGAACGCGCGCTAAGTGCAGAATTCAAAATTCAAAGCAACTTGAGCACAGGTGGCAACACTAAATTGCGTGAATAAATGAGGCTAAATTTGTAACGTAATTTTTCTTCGGCACGTGCTAGTTAAAAATGTAAACTTGAGCACAGGTAATGATAAGCTCTGTGAGCATCGATACATTTGGGCATGCAAAATTAGTATCGGCATTTTTTTTGAGCGCGCGCTTAGAGTCAAATTCACAAGTCAACGCAGCTTGAGAACATTACACACTGGTGGCAACGCTCCAACGATACTTGTTGCGCTCGATAGCCCGATTGTTGTCCAAGTCCAATTCTAAAAAATCCTAAAAGTATGCAACATATATTTTAAATAAACTGTCAATTTCAATGTTAGTTGATTATAAAATATATGTGCATTGTTGTCAGTTGATATTAGATAAATAAAACTAAAAATTCAATTCGATAGTAGTTCAAAATACGTATATTAAATATTATAAATACAATATTAAACGATGCATAACTTTTACAGCAATATTGCAAACTTATGCTCTTGTCAAGAGTGCTTAACGTGCAGTTTAACTGACAGTTCAATTATACAAATGTTTGGGCTAACATGATAAACTCGAAGTTAACTGGAAACGGAATGACTCTGTGAAAAGCTTCTTAAGCCTTATATGCCATATATGCATGGGGGCAAACTCAGATAATTCCCGCGTACAGCTGGGATAAGACCAGTTGGCAGTGCCAGTTCAGCTGAGTTCCGTTGTGGGGGTACGTGGAACTGCCATTGGAACTGGAGCTGTTGCAGTGTTGCTGTTGCCATTGCTGTTGCTGTTGCTGTTGCTGTTGCTGTTGCTGTTGCCGTTGCTGTTGCCGTTGCTGTTGGTTGCATTGTCAAGGCAGCGCAGCTTCTGGTACATGTGTATGTAGTGGGCCTGCAACTGCTTCTGGTAGCTAAGCACCTTGTCCTTCTCTGCGCACCACTGACGCTTCTCCAGTTCCAGATTAATGCGAAAGTCGTCAAGCTTGTGTCGCAACTTGGCAATATCCTCGGCATATGTGGTCGACTCCTCGATGAGCGTGTCCAGGGTCTGCTGCGCCGGCTGACCCTGATTCTGTAACTGTAGTCGCTCCATGATGGCGTCCAGTTGCGTAGCTGGCGTCGTCGTTGTCGTCTGCGTCTGCGTCGGCGTCTGTGTCTGCATTGTGTACTTGCGTGTCTTCTGGCAGATCTCGTTCAGATTGTCCAGCTGCTGCTTGAGGCGTCTATAGCGACCGCAAGGCTCCTCGCCGTACTCATGCGCTATGGCCAAATCGGAGAGCTCCTTGCGCAGCTTTGCCAGCTCGTTGGTCAGTGCACCGATCACTTGATCCTTTAGCGCAATGATTTTGTTTAGCTGCTGCAGCTGTTGCTCTCGCTCCGCTTCCTTCTGCTGCTCCTTCTCTCGTTGCTGCTCCTCTGATTGCTGCTGCTGCTTTGGTTGACTTTGGCATGTGGTTGTCTTACAGTTGTTGTTGTTGTTGTTACTGGTGATGTTGTTGCTGTGCCTGAGGCTGACAATTGCGTGATCCTTCATGTTGATTTCAAGCTGAGGAAAGAGAGACAGATTAGGATACTGTAGCAGTTGAGCTGGACATGCCACTCACATGTGCCTCCTTGAGCTGCGTCTTGAGTAAAGCTATCTCCCCATTGCGCTCGCACACCTTCCACTCGCTGTCCTCCAACTGCAGACGCAGTGCAGCCATTGTTTGATGCGCCTCGTTGAGCTGCTGCGACAACTCGAGGGCGGAGCACTGCAGCTGCTGCTCGGCGCACTTGAGACTCTTGTTGCTGCAGCGCGTCATGTCCAGCTGCTGCTGCAGCTTCTGTAGCTGCTCGGACTGGCGCAGCTTGTGCTGCTTCAGCTGGCACTGCTGCAGGGCCAGCAGCTGCTCCATTTTCTTGAACTTCAGCTGATACTCGCGCTGCTGGCTCTCGTGGTAGAGCTTCAGGCGCTGCGTCTCGTGCTCCCAGTAGACCTCCTTGTCCTGTAAAGAGAGCCAGACAGAGAGAGAGTGAGGGAGGGGGAGGGGAAGCTCCACATTAGTTGGTCTGAAGCGTGGGCAGCTTTGTTAGTTAACCTTTTGGACTTTGAAAATTACTTTCTCATTCTGTTCCATCGCCTGTCGCAGATACGACAGCTCCGAGTCGCGATCCTTGAGCGCCGCTTCCAGCTCCGATATGCCAGAGTCCGAGGGCGAAGGCGTCAGATCACTGCCAGCTGCCGCAGCGCTGTCTTTGCTGTGGAGCGCAGAAGAAGGAACTATATATAGTGGAGCACTCCCAACGGGCGCAACTGTCTGCTTACCTGCTGGCGCCGTCGGGTCTGTCGTGGCCGCCAAGACAATCCAGTCCTAGGCCCAATCCCAGCGTCAGACCCAAGCCGAGTGCATCTTCATTGCTGCTGCGATGCAGCACACGATGACCGCGTCTGCGTGCCGCCAGATGGCGCAGATCCGTTGTGCCTGGCGAGCACAGAGAAGATTGTAAATGCAAAGCTGAACAGTTGCTGCCATTTGCCAGACTTACTGCCGAATTTGTGTGTGCCCGATGTGGAGGACAGCGGCACCAGGGAGGGAGTTGAGCCGTAGCCGTAGCGCTCTCCCGCCAGCTGTTGCTGCTGCTGCTGTTGCTGCTGCTGCAGTTGCTGCTGTTGGTGTTGCTGCTGCTGTTGCTGTTGCTGCTGTTGCTGGTGCAGGTGGAGCTGCTGCTGCTGTTGCTGCTGCTGCTGGGCGGCAATGCGGTAGTCAGGCTCAAAGGGAATCGGCTTGAAGGCAATCGGACGCAGAAAGTTGCCTCCGCTGCTGCTGCTGTCGTTGCTGTTGGCATTGCCGTGCTGCAAGTGCTGCAAACGGTCATCAATCAAGCTCAAGTGCTGGCACACCCTGTGTGTGCTTGTCAAGCCACGCCTCACCTGTTGCTCCATGGGCGCGCCCGTCTGCTGTTCGCTAATGTCCAAACGGCTTCCGGCTGCAATGGGCGTGGTGCGGCGCACTGTCGGCTGTGCTGGCAGTGCCTGTTGGCCCAGCATGGCCGGCAGCGATTGCAGCGCCTCCTCCGCAGCGTTGCCCCCCTCGGCGGAGGCCGCCATGCAATTGCGACTCAGCTCGAACATTTGCCGTATGTTCTGGAACTTGCTGCGCATGGGAGGCTCACCATCGTCCAGATTGCTGTGGCTGCCAAACTTCTGGCTCAGACGGCGCTGCTCCTGCCGTGACTTCAGTGTGCCCGTATGCAGTGCTCCACCACCGTGCGGCAATGGCAGCTGCAGCAGCGGGGAGCCCATGCAGGCCAGGCTCGGTGTGCTGCGCAGCGCCAGTGGAGCATTGTTCTCCAGCGACACGGAGCGTTTGTGTCCGCGCTTGCCCAATGGCAGCCCAAGTGCGGAGGCAGTTGGAGCTGCAGCAGCAGCTGCTGCCTGTGCTGGGCTTGTTAGTGTTGGCATCACAGCGTGCTCCGGCAGCGCCATGTGAGTGGCCCCAGACATGCTCAACTGAAAAAGGAAGCGAGAAAAAAGCAGAAGATGCGGAATGAGTTGAAGCTCGGAATGTGGTAACTATTCTCAGCTGGACAGTGTAACTGTATTTGCAGAAGAGTAGCTGTAATTAGACGAGTAGCTGTAACTGGAAGAGTATGTTATGTATAGAGATACATACATATCAGTAGATATAGTACATACGTACTCGCATCTATCTATCTATCTGTATTCAGGACAAAGCAGAAGTAAAGTAAATAAGCAGCTACAACTTAAAGAGTATCTCTGTGTAAGTCAATTTTTCTCGACTTGAAATCCCAAGCTACTTATTGATAAACATTTATAAACGTTATCCAAATAAGTGGAATGAATAACTAATTGCAACGAATTAATCAAACTCACTCCCAAATTGATTTGTATTTTATCTTCTCTAATCGAAACGAACGCGATGTGCGGAAATGTGTCTTCATTCTCAGCTTCTTGGTGGTCCAATAAAATTGTCTGTTTATTTAGCTTTTTTCGTCTGTATGAACGCGCCAATCTCAGCAACTATTGAAGCTAGAAAGTCCAAATCTAGCATGAGGATTACTTTATATCACATGCAGAATAAGCAGCGATAATTTAATCGATTAAGCGATTATTAAGTATTAAACGATGTTCAAGTATGTATAATACATAGACAAACACTTAAGAGCTCTATACAACATGAACAGTATTATATACCCTAGACATAATTATGCATATGTACCTCTCTGCAAAATGGCAAGGGTATAAAACCTTTCTTTATAATCTTTCTTTCTCGCTTTTTTTTATTAGATATTCATTTTCATTGTAAAGTGGCGCACACACACGCACTTTCATACGCACGCACACACACACATCTTGTTGTGGCACACACAGACGCACTTTCTCGTTTCTTGCTGGCGCGATGCGAAGACTCGTCGACCTATATTCTTGCAACTATAGCGCAACTATTTCTCAGCCATTGACAACCCAACTTGATCTGCCTCCCGGTCTTCGAATGGCCTCTACCCACCTCCCCTGCCAACCATCTTCAGTCCGGTGCGGTCCAACGGTGCTCGGTTTTATTGAGACCATCAACGGCAACTTGTAAGGTTCTTCCATTTGCAACAGGTTTGGCAACAGGTGCCAAGATCGGGGAGGTCGGCCGTTTCTTCATGTTTTGTTTTTTTTTTCTTTTTTTTGCCATCAACTTGTGTTAAGAATTTCACCTGCAGGTAATTTCATTGATGCGCCACGCCCACACCAACGCCCCAAATCGAAGCTCAAGCATTCAAATCAGTGTCAACTGTAGGCGAAAGCGGGAGAGATGCTGCATAAAGATAGATCAACTGGAAAGTGATACATAGCACATATCTATCATTGATCTCTCGAAATGTGTCTTATCTATAAAAGATACCACATATTGTGCGCCTATAACCACTTCATCATACCCAATACCGTTTCAAACGGACAGACAATCGATCATCTTTGGCATATCATCGTATTGTTTTTATTGTATTATTATTCTCCCTTTTTATTCTCCAAATATAGCACACCCATCATGGTATCTCATTTAACCCATTTCGTAGCCAATTCTCATACATATTGTTTCTTCTTTCGCTACGTTTCTTATGCCTTGATTGCTTTGCAACCTAACGAACTACATTTTGAGGCTTAAGATGTATATAGCAAATCATATCTAATAAGCAATAATTGGCAAAATGAAATCTTGTTAAATTACTGAAATTGACGAGGAAGTCATTGGGAACTACACTGTACGAAAAAGAGAGTTATTTCTACGTTCTTTTTCTCTTACTTTGTTGTTATTTATGTTTGTGACTTCGATAGGTCTTTTAACATGACTGCCCTGAAAGATATTGAGCAAACTACAGCGATATCTTGTCTTTTACGATTGATAAGAACTGTTTCTGATAAATGTATCTACAGTGTTTTATAGTATCGCTGTGAAGATTCTTTTTAATGTCAGCTTGGTATTTCACAAAAAGAAAGAGTGAAATCGATGTTTGTATTTGTAAGGAAGTGTACGTTGTTTATTTGATGTTCTTAGTGCTATTATTATTATCATTATTATTCTTAGTACTATACAAATACATAATTTATATATCTTCTATATCTCCACTCTCTCTTCTTTATGTATATCATATCTCTTCATTCCATACTTTTCCTGTATAGAAAATCTAAAGTAACATAAAGAAAGGGTTTGCTTTGGTTATCAATTTGCACTCATAAATAACTTATAAACCCCCAAAATAGGTGGGCCATTCTCAACAACCTCTAATCAAAGTTTAACTAGCGATATATAAATTACAAAAATGTACAGTTTGATAAATCGTAAGGCCAAATCAGTGTCACACTGACACCAAAAACAAAACCCCATAAATTAGTAAACCGCACCTCTCCCTGTCTCTATCTCTCTCTATCTCTTTCCCACTCCCTCTCTCCGTCTTCTTCTTGATCCATTGAATTAGTATTAGATAATTCAACTCATCCAACCTCAGTCACAGTGCATTCATTTCAATTGACATCAGTGCGGGCTGCTGCTCACCGTTTTTCCGGCTCCAGCTTCAGCTTGAATGCTCCGCTGCTTTCCACTTTATTGCAATTGCATTGCAATTTATATATACAACTAAAAAACCCCTCCTCTCTCTCTATCTCTGTCTCTGCTTGTCTGTGTGTGTGTGTGGTTAATATTTTACAAGTTTTTCTATTATATGCTCGCTAAAACGCATAAATCCGGCCCGCTCCAGTGGCCGCTTCGCGCTATGGACACGTTTCGCAATGAGGCCAGCGGCGCGTTGACTCTGAGAAGGAGCCAATCAAATCTAAGCAGTCCCAATATAACATTTAGTGTGTATATGTACATATATATTTTATTTATATAGGCTCAAACAATGCCGACCGATCAGACGACAATTTCAAATCAAAACGCCAAAGATGACGTCGTTGTCGTCGTTAAACTGCCAATGTAATTTATGTACTTCTGCTGATGGCTTGTGAAACACACACACACACACAATCGCACAGAGACTCGCACAGATTGTGGCTATGGCCAAGTATCTGTGCAAAGTATCTGGGTATCTGAACTGAAAACCTGTTCGCATTTTTGCCCGCCGGCTCGTTCTCTTGATGGCCAAAGCCAAAGCCAAATGGCTGAGCCTCGCGCTTTTGAAAGTTTCCATCAATGAAAGTCTATAAGTCTTTTTTTTCGGCCAGCGCCAAAATCATAATAAAAATCCATAAGCAATAACAAGCAGAAGAAGAAGAACAACAACAACAACGTTAAGGAGAGCGAGCTGCACAGATCCGCATCGCAGTCGATTCCATTCCCACTAGAACTCGCGCATTTGCATTCGATTTTGAAAAGTGTTTTGACCCTAAAACAACTGACAGCAGCAACAACAGTAACGAATAACACAACAACAATAACCTCAACAACAACAACAACAATAAGCACTACAAAAACAATAAAGCAGCCGCCGTCCTCCCATGTTTGCGCATTTTATCTCGTACCCGACGCCACGCGGCGTATGAGTAATGAATGCGTTAGCCATAAGAACTAAAACAGACAACGCCGCAGTCGCTGTCGCATTCGCCGTCGCCGTCGCTGTCACCGTCACAGTCACAATCATCGTCGGTGGCCGTCGAACCGGGTCCGGAGCAACTGTCCCATCGCTTTTTCCCACGCTTGCAGTCGCCAATCGCCGCAGTCGCAGTCGCACACGGAGTACTAACTACTTTCATTCGATTTGCCTCTTTGCCAACTGTTGCACACTGCAACGAGTGCAATTTGTTTAGCAGACCATGATATACAAATGCTTGATCTTTATTATAAGTGTAGATTCCAGCAAATGCTAATGTTAACTGTATTTCATTGATAACTGAAATAATATCGAATTTTAAACATATATCATTCTAATTTATTTGATATTAGTTGTAAGATTAAAGAAAACATTGTATATACACAATATACACAATATAATGACTAGTTTAATCATTCTATCGGCAGTAAGCGATACTTAAAGAATTTTTTAACTTTTTAAATATTTGAATACTTGCATTTTTCTTTTCTTTCTTTTTTTTTGTACAGACCTTTTTAAATAATTTCTAGTTAATAATATGATTTATATGGAAAATAAATTGGAATCAATCATTTAAAATAATAAGCGGGAAAATAATAAATAAAATAATAATAAATAATAAAATAATAAAGGTGCATTGCATTTGTTTTTTAATTTTTGCAATGCAAAGATTTTTAAATTTTTTAACAGTATCAACTTATTAAGAATTCAAAAAAAGTAGTTAACGTTTCTTTATTATTTTTAGATATAAATAAAAATAAAAATCGCACTTATATTTTAAATTTATAAATAAAAAATAGGAAGTTATTTTTTTATTCCTTATGCCAACAGAATGTGATAAATTAAATTGATTGTTGTAAACTCTACACAGATTATTTTTTTCACATGCAAATTAATCGATAAGTCAATCAATTGAATACTCCTTGCACACTGCGTTCCACTGTGCAGCGCAACCGTTGCTAAACCGTTGCTAATTTATTTCTGTTGTTATTGCTATTGCTGTTATTGTTGTAGTTGTTGCTGTTGTGGTTGTTGTATTTTTGCATTTATTTCTCAAAGTCCGAGCAAGCACAGCAAAGGCAAATGCCGCCGCTCTAGCGCCTTTGCCTCTTGGTTATTTATTGTGGATTGTGAATTTTTAATTGAATTCATTTAAACCGATGGTTGTGTCTATTTAAATGTTATTGTTGTTGCTGTTGCTTTTATGATTGCTGTTGTTGCTGTTGCTGCTTTGCTTGTTTTTGCTTCAATTGCAGTCCAAGTTAGCGGATTGCACCAGCCTCATTCAATAGTCAGGCACACAAAAAACGCATAAAAAGCAGACACTCTAAGCACATATTACAAATCCCAATCCCAAATAGAAAATGCCTAATAAACACTACAAAAAATCACTGTATAAAGCATGATGATGAGGCAGAGCAACAATAAAACTGCTGGCTAACTTTTCTTTTATTATAATTATTATATTTATCGCTTGCCAGTTTTTTTTTTCATTTTAATTTAAACGCAATCGAAATGCATTTGGAATTCAGGTTTCCATTTTGATTTCAGTTACGGTTTTTTCTCATTTTGTAATCTCCTAACATAAATTCACTTTCGTCAGCTCACTGAAGAAGTTTCTATAGCGCATGCTGTGACGTCACAATGCGCTTACGACAATTTAATTTATTTATCATGCCCCATCAAAGCGGCGATTTATGGGGAATTAATCGCTTGCAACACGCCCGAGAAATGTCATTCACAGCCCGATTGATATTTCTCTCGCACATTCCACATGGGTGTGGACCTCCCCTCCTCACCACGCACAGTGGTGCAAATGAACAATCTAATGATAGTAAGTTTAAGCTGGGGCAATCGATATATACATGTGCAATAATGGATTTATTTAAGTTACTTTTATTTAAGTTACTTTATTTAAGTTACTTTATCGCAATTGTATCTTCATCAATTTATAGTTTATATTTATTATTTATTTATTATTATTTATATTTATTAAAAGGAACAGTGTAGTTTGAATTTAGTCATCTTCGCGAAGTGAAAATTTATATAAATCTTTACACATTTGGACCACTGTTGCTGCTGTTGCTGTGTGACCAGTTCCACTGGCCAGTGGCCACTGGCAGCTGAACTGACCGCGGTAAGTGGCCCAACATCATCAGCGTTGACCTTGGCGTCCGTTCCGTCTGTCTATCCGCCTAAACCGGTAGCAATGGGGGCAACATAGTTCATGCTTCGATCTCTCGAATTGGGAGTGGGCCAATGGGCCTCTCTCGCCTGGGTCACCATAACAACAAAACTAGTTCAAGTCATTTCGTTACGCTTTTCCACAGCCTCTCACTGTCACAATCCCCTTTCCTCCCCCCTTTTCCTCTTCGTGCCACAGTTGTCGCTGATTACGTGACCTTTTGTTGAACTAGCCCAATTGAGGAAATAGCGAAATGAGTCAATCACAGAGATCAATGTCGAATACTCGTACCAGCATCATTAGCCAAGATCTCGCTCAACTTATGAACTTTTAGTATAGATCGCTAGATTTAACTGGAATGTCTAACTGATTTCCCGACGAACGTGCTAATGATTATTTGGAACACCTTTTCAAGCGATTCTCTTCCGTTTTCCAATGTTTGCTAACAAGTTTCATATACTACAGTACAGTTAGCACAGCACTATAGAGTTTTAATGGACAGCAAAATGAGATGAAAATTTCCCACTTGAATTTCGCTTTTACTTAATATAATTACTCCCAACTTGACCGTCATCTATTCAATTTTAGCAACTTTTCGGCTAAACTCCCAACTTTCTATTCACTTGTCGGTGAGTGAGTGTGTCTTGGGTACTCACGGAAGATGTGACAATGCTTGACAGCATCGAAATGAGTTGGAAAAGTTTCTAACAGTTGATGCCTTGGCCAGATGAATGGGGCAGGCGAGTCACCTGGCTTATGGTCATTAAATTTTGGCTATTTAAATTTAGATTGTAGTTCGTTGGTCAAGCACAATCATAACAATCATAGCAACAATCGCGAACAATCGCGTACAATCGTTCTATATACACCCACCCAGTTCGACGAATGAGATCTCTGCTTTGTTTTTCCCATTTGGGCAAAGCCAGCGCGAGTATTTTGAGTGGTTCGAGCAAAAACAAAAGTGAGATCGCCAGAGATGAAAGATAAGCAATACATAAGTAGAGAGATCGACTAGAAGATATCTAGCAAATGCTATCGCTAGAAATATCGTTGTGTTATATGATATTTATTGTAGATAGCAGATAATATCGGTATATATAATATTATAGAATAGTATAGTATACTATCGGTATTTGAACGTGTTTGTTACAAATATGTTAAGCATTTTTCTGTGATAGAAAAGAATATCATTTAGTAGAGAATAACTTTGCTGCGTCTCATAAGATCTTTATGGAATAAAGATAAAAATAAAAGAATAAAATGTTTACTATAACACAATCATATATGTATATGTTATATAGGTTGAATTTCTAGTAGATAATGCACTTGATATATTTCATAGTAATGTAGAGGGTATCTATTATCTGCATCTTGCAACTCTAGTCTTTAACCCCCTCATGTACACACATCTTTACAGGGTATAATGAAGAGAGCACAATGGAATGACCATATACAAGTACCATATACAGTTCAAAACCCCATCAATGTAAGCATACATACATACGAAACATATGTATATAGCTGTATGTGCGTATGTGTAGCTACACACATATGCACAGACAAATATGTACGGGCGCAGGTGGGCATAGGCCATTTTGACGCCTCAATGAGTTTTATTTTGGGCTGTTGTGAAAAACTATTGACCTTAAATTGTCGCAATCGCGTTGGCGTAATGATCTCTCGGGAATTCTTCTCTGCGGGGCAGAGAGTGGAGCACAATTTGAAGCAAATGAGTTGATGAAATTGATGTTTCGACTTTGACTTTGGCTCTGATCGAGCGCAGGAAGCCCGCAGTTGCTGTTGCTGTTGCTAATGGTGATGGCCAATGACAGCTTTGACAGTTGCGAGGCATATGCAAATCAAGTTTCGGTCAATTGCATGGCCAATTAACAACAGCAACAGCAACGGCAACAACAACTGCAGCTCGATATCCGGGCAGGGGCTCCACAACTACTCAACTCGTTGGGGCAATTAAATAAGCAACGCTTGAATCGGCACAAGAGCAACAATTACGAATGCGGAGCAGGCAGCCGTGGCACATGCAACAGCGCTTTCACTGCCTGTGCCCCCAGCAGTTGTTGTTGTTGCCACGTTTGCCTGCTGCCCATTGCCCGTTGCCCGCTGATATCCTAGCCAGAGATCAAAAACGTGGGCGAGCGTTAGCTTTCCCACGTTGCCGATGGTGTTGCCGCTGCTGCTGTTGTTGCTGTCGTCTTGGGGCTTGGTCAGCCATTAGTCACGCTCAGCTTTGTTGTTTACTCGTATCTGGCGCAGCAAATAGACGCGGACCGTTGTTTTGGCAAAGAATAAATAAACAATCAGCAAAATATGCGCGCGGCAAATGCCCATAGATGTTTCCCCCCTCCCCCCTTTTCCCCACACCATTTGTCCGCACTGCCATTTCCCATCCCATTCCCGAATCAGGTTCCCTTTACCACTCCCTTGTGCAACAGTTGCCGCTGCTGTTGCTGCTGCTGATGCGCATGTGTGGCCCGAGGCTTGAACTGCTCCGACGATTGCCCGCTTGTTTGTTTGCATAATAAATAAGTCGAGCTAATAGCCAAGTTTATGCCAACATCAGCAATAACAAATGCAGCAACAATCTGTCGACTGACAACCATCAACTGTTGCTGCCGTCAGATATGCCGCGAGTTGTTGTGCCTGCTGTGTTGCTGCACTCGCAGGCAGGGAAGTTCCGGCACAACACAATCAGTATAAGCCAAAGGCAAGGCAAGTAACGAACTAAGATACTCTTCAAGTAAACCGTTACCAATATGTCCGATGGGATTGCAATGTAAAGAATAGGTTCATATTATATTGAGTTACTGTTAAATAGATCGATGCAGCAACATTCGACTTCAATACCTCTATGAATAATTACATTCAAGTCATATAATCAATTTGAGGAGTTGTGGGGCGTGGTATTTAAATTTTGAAGTAAACTTTATTTGCGTATGATATTAAGGAACCTAGATGCCAAGTTTAGTGCCTCTAGCTCGTATAGTTACTGAGATTAGCGCGTTCATACGAACAGACATTGTTGATTAATAATATATACAGTTCATGGAATTTGTTAGAAGGCGAAGTTAAAGTTAATACACATTCTCTGCCAGGGCATAATAAAATATTAACCACCTTATGTGGCTAATAAATTGACTAAACAAAACTATAACCTGGACAATAAAATTGAAAAACATGTGGAGAGAAGAACATAATTGGATAAAAACAGCCAATTGAATGGCCAATAAAAAGAATAAAAGCCAAAAGCGAAACCCATTTGCAATTTCCAATTATGGCAAGTGGGAGCTGTCTATAGAGTGCGTAGATTGTATATCGTACTATATACATACTTAGTATAAGGTAGAAGGCTTAAGAAGGCGTCGATCATAGCTGCACCCTCTCACACACACAAGCACACACATACACACACAAGCACATGCAGTGTGTGTGTGTGTGTGCCGGAAACTTATGGGCTTGGCCTAAAAAAATTTGTAGGTTTGTAGTGTCGCAAGTGCTTCAATAATGTTGTAGAGGAGCCAGAGCCAGAGGCAGAGAGCGAAAGCGAGAGAGAGCAATTAAAAGATGATTTTCGAAATTCTATAGGTATATATATATCTGCATATATATTCTGATATATGTATATACTCAAGTATCGCAATGATATTCATTTTTACTCGACACAAACTTTGGCTTGACCTCAATGAATCTTTCAGTTAACCAAGACAAGAGAGAGAATGACAAGAGAGGGCAGCGAAGAATAACAGAGAGTGATAGGTTAGATCTCTGTACAAGCTGTACATATAGTTTAGTATTGAAGTGGATTTTCAGCAGGCCAGTAAATTGCACTATTAATAGTTGACAGATATAGTTAGGTTATATTACCATATAAAGTAATTATATGTCGTCAATTTCTTTGTGTTTCTTTCTATGGCAACTTTACGATATATAGTGCAAAACTAAGTCAAGATGTGACTATGTTAGAAGAGGGGAATATTTCAATACTCTGCAAGTGCAGCAAAACAATAAAAGAATAATTTATTAAGTCAACCATTCATTGAGTGTTTACTCATATGAAGTTGGAATAGAATGAGTACCGTACAGTGACAGTGACATATATTCATTCCCATTCAAAGTTAATACATTTGGATAGCCCTTTAGAACCTCTGTCTAGATATGTAATCTCCAAGTTGCTGTTAAGTTCTGCCTAGAGCAACTCCTCTTGTCACAGAGCAAACATGAAAAGTGATTTTGTGCAACACCCGCTCCACTTCAGCCTTCGACTTGGTCGCCTTTGTTTCTCGTCGTTTCGGATACTTTTATACACTTGGCTCTTTGTCTCTTGCTGTTTGTTATTTTGCTATATACTATATACTATACATATATATATATACATATATAGGTATAGGTGTATATATTTTTTGCACTTGGCCTTAACTGCGCATGTGCGCGCACTTTCAATTCCTTTGGATGATGACGTTGCTTTAGCTTCAGCTTTGGTTTCGGCTGATTGGGTACGCCAGCAGTAGAAGCAAGAGAGGCAGAGAGAGAGAGAGACAGAGAAAGAGATGAAACGCGGGAGCTGGGAGGGGCTCGTTGGGGCCACAAAACGTGTGGCAAATTGATGCTGGGCCAAAAGTAGATTTAAAGCGCGACGATAATGATGCGACTCTCTGCAATGTAATAATTTTCTCAAGTTTCAAGTCGAGTAATGGCAGAAAGCGGGATGAACGGAGAGAAGGGGGATGGAAGGCGGCAAGCATATCCAAACGAAAATTGCCATAAAGCAGTGCGAACTAAGTGCTTGGACCCTACGTACCGTTCTGGTACTGACCAACCACAGTCTGGTAAGTTCGTGATAAAGCCAAAGACGACAAGTAAAAACACGAAAGAAAAGTTACTTGCCGCATGCCGAAGCTTTTGTACCCTTTACCGAATGTACCTATATCCATGATATATAATATTATTCAGTTCTAATAAATCTAAGACTGGAAGAAGTTAGAAATTAAATAAATTTTAGCTTTAACAGGAAACTGGAATTGCATAGCAACATTTTGTATTCAGACTTTTGTACAATATACAAAATACAATACACAAAATCAGCTTTATTCTCATATTGAAAACACATGTAGGTCAGAGCAGCGTTGAAACAAATGTTCCAGCTAGATCACTTTGACTCGATTGTAGGGTATTCTCAGGCAACTTCTAGAGAGAGAGAAGCAGCGAGATCGTATAATACATTTTATACATATGTATGAATATATACATATGTACAGGTATTTCTTATTTCTTTGCTACTTTGGCAACAGGTTCGCCGATGTTGGGGAAAAGTCAAACGGCTCAATAATCGAAGAGCGACTGCGACTTCAACTTAAACTGGGCACGGGGACATGCAGCCGGATAAAATGAGGACAACAACAGCGACAACTTTAATGAGGTTATGTCTAGCTGGTGTGCGTATGCACATGTGTGTGTGTGTGCAGTTGGTGTACGTATTGTGTGTGTGTGAGGGTGTCAGCTGGGATAGGCAGGCAGCAAGTTGTTCGGTATTGTTCGCCTTTTAATACCCTTAACAATGACAGAAATAAAGGGTATACGCGCTTATACAAATGTTTGTAACAGCTTGAAGAAAGATTCCTTTAAATGCAAGCATTTCTTTATTAGTTATTAGTTGGCATCAACAGTCGATAGCCGAACGCATTAAACTTAGCAACTACACGAGCTAGAGACATCGAATTTGGTTTTTAGATTCCTTGAAACCATACCAAAAACAAGTATACTTCAAAATGTAATGCCACGCCCTGTTAGAAAGTGATAGGCGGAAGTAGATATTGTCATAAGTGTGCTACCATTTTTGCAACGATTTCATTAAAATTTCACCAAGGGTATCTTAATGTCGGTAGCTTTCGTTAGTTGTTCCTTTTGGATTTTCGGTATTTTTTTGCACTTTGTTGTTTCTCTCCCTTTGTTATTGTTTTAGGTGACTGCACTCAAACAAGAGCTAAACAGTGCAAATAGATCACCCACCATCCCGCCTTCCCCCCGTCGGAGAGCAACAACAACAAATGCAATGCAAATTTACTTACCTCTTCCCCACTCTATCTCTCTCTCTTTCTCTCTCGTTCTCTGATCGCGTTGTCTGCACTTTGTAATTGTTGTTGACTTTTCTTGCCTTGAGGTCGCTTTTTATTGTTGTTGCAGTTGTTGTTGTTGTTCAGATTGTTGCTGCATATTTGCGTTAGCTTTCAGCAAAAATCACACAAATCATAAAAAATACCATGGCAAATACTCACAAACTCAACCGACAAAAATATCCACAAAAAAAAAAGAAATATTCATAAATTGTTTTCACTTCACAATGAATCGACTCCAATCAGGGTAGGGAAATAAAACAGACACGAAAAAATAAAAGCCAAAGCAAAATGCACACGAAAACAAAGCACACTAGGATAACGTATTTAAAATCGTAACAAGAAAAAAAAAACGTTGCACGCCTGCGCTTTCAAAACTGTTTTGGCCGAAGCTTTTTTGCTCACTTTACGACGCCGTCGCAGAGCCAGTTTCAACTTTCACGGACGAGTGTTCAAAGCAAACTGACGACGGCGTCGGTGGCAGCGTCGACGATGACGACGGCGACGACGACAGCGGCTTCTCCGATTCGATTGCGACTGCGCCAACAGCCACCGCAGTCGGACGTTGTGCAGCGTTGTGGGCTTAGCCGTTTTATGGCTAGTTCCGTGATAGATGGCTGCAAGTTGAGAGATATGAGAATTAAAAGCAATAAAACATGTAGGTAACGTCGGGGAATATACTATATGCCGACAGATTCGTAGAAAAGAAAAAACTTAGTCGTACAAGTCTAAAGAAGATGGGCAGAACACTTCAATATTCCAAAAAGGGTATACTAAGTTTGTGGAAATATATGTAAAAAACAGAAAGTGATGTGGCAGACCCTACAAAATATATATATTCACTCTCGTTCTATCTGTTTTTCCAGATGTTCGTGTGAGCACACAGATCTCAGCTATTAAATGAGCTGGACACACTAAATTTGGCAGGAAGGTTTCTGTATACCATACGCAGATTAAATAATATTCAAATCTTGGATCAAGCAATAATTAATTTTTATAATTCGATTTGTAACGGCAGAATGAAAGATAAAACTTTCTGATTTTCAAATATACTTACCTAAATCTAGTATTTAGCTGTCCAACCAAAAAACAATCCTAATGCACAATAAACACAGAAGTTATTAAAGATATCTTGGAGTCTACAGTTGCTGTTGGTTTTCTTTTCAGTTTTAATTTCAATAATGAAAGCAAACTCTCAGCAAATTTTAATTGTAGGAATATTAAACAACCTTAACATAATAGCACCTCTTATCTCTACATTTTCTGCATAAAATATATGTACATACATACATTGCATACAATTTCTGTATTACTTTAATCAATATTTTTTTTAGATGCTGTATAACTGGCAGCACTGTTGCGCATGATTGGTGCGCTAACTTGTTGGCGTTGCCACCGCGTTGCAATTATGCGACCGCAATCGATGCTTCGTCAACGCACTTAGCTGTCTGATTAGCTGCTGCTGACGCCGTTGCGACTGTCTTGGCGCGGTTAATTTCCTTCAATTTTGCGGCTTTTTCGCATATGAGCACAAACAAATGAGTCTGCATGTGTGTGTGTCTGTGTGCCATTACTTACCTGTGCAACTGTACATTCGTAATGGGCGTCCGTCCGCAAATTGACCCATAAAGCTGTTAAGCTAACGTTGCCTTTGTTTGAACTGCCCACTGGCTACGCGCAATAGATAACAGTTAATAGAGCGCAGATAAAAGATAATAGATAATGGACAATAAGAAATGAGTAACTATTTAATATACCTAAGAAATTCACAGTTGCATTTTATAAGTTTTATGACTGTGTTTAACTTATTACTTTTTATCTTTTATCAGGTTATTCAAATTAACTAGGCATAGTAATAATAAATGTTGCTGTACTTGAAGAACTGACAAAACCTAATGCACACTATGGTATAACCAATCGTGTGATCGAACAGATCAGTATTAGATTGGATCCCAATCATAACGATCATACATACGGCTTCGGCGTAGCAAAGTAATTTGTATGCAAAGAAGGTGGCACCCTTTTGCGGCTCAGGCGAAAGATATTCGCATATTCGTGATGATTCTAATCGATATGAGATCAGCCATCAGCATTTCGAGCACAAGACGTAATATGAGACGTGCATAGAGAGAGAGAGAGACCTGAAAAAGCAACTTAATTGAAGATGAGCTTTCAAATTCTTTCAAGAAATGCGAATTCGACTAACAATCAAAACACAAGCGATATATCGATATGATATATTAGTATATTAGAATTTCGAAATCCAAATGAAGAAGAGGCTCTCACATCGATTATCAATTACATGAAATCGATCGATTCATCACTTCCATTTTACATCGAACGATTCGAAGGTATATTCCTCGATGGCTCGCAGATTCTTGATGACGAATTCTTTAAGGGCGGCCACGAACTCGCCAGCTGTGGCAAGAATTGACTGGAAGCTCTCGATCAACTCACCCTCGCCCTGTAGCTGGCCCCTAAAGAGACCTTCCGAGACTTGTTCGATATAGCCGCGCAGTCCCAAGATGGCCGCCTGTGCCATGGCAAACAACTCAAGAGCCTCTTTGGGTATATTACCATGGATCTCGAAGTCGCAGCCCATGAGTTTGTTATCGGGCATTTTGTATGCTAAATTTCAAATTTTGTATTTCAAACGATAGAACTTCCAATTCGAATTCTATACTATAATGTGAATCATTTTCAACTGCCTGCTTGCCCGTAACGAACAATGTGGCAATCCACGCGATCACGAACACGATCTAACCCTGACTAACCCTAACTGCAGTTTTTTAATCTTGCAAATACATAGATAAAAGACCAAGGCAAGTTGCATTTCCCCTAGGAAAAATAACAGGTAAATAATAATATCATAACAAGAACGAAAGGTTGCTTCAAGGCATACCCCTTGGTATTGATATATTTTATATACATATAACTAAGACTAACCGCACACGGCTAAGTTCGATCAAGAATATATATAATTAATCATATATGTCACTGTGCATATAATAATCATTATTATAAAGTATAATTTATTAAAGAAAAAAAAAAAAAAATAAGTTTGATCACAATTAGGTTTCAAAAATCTGCTGTCATCTGAGTTCCACATTCGCAGAATGTATCTTTTGCCACTGCACGCGCGTATCTTGTATATTGTATCTTGTACTCGTATCTCGTAATGCTCATCTCGGGCTAAAAGCGATTTATCTCAAGCTTGTTAGTCGGCGATTTCTTCTCTTCCGTGTACACAGGCACGGCGGTGCGTCTGGATGACCATGCCCAGAGAGGGGAACATAAAAAATAATTATAAATTAAATAAATTGCTGACGACAACAGTGAAGTAAAAACAAAATCACACGCGGCGCAGCAAACAGAACACAATGTAACTTAATAGAGTAACTAACTAACAGAAAAACAGAAAACAAAACTCATCTTCGACATACCGAAGGGCTTATACCCTTTTACCGATTGACCCTATAATATATATGCTATTCATATACTCAATAAAACTACAATAGATACACATGCTAGTAATGCCTGCAAGCAGTAAATAAGTAAGACTGCGCCGCGTCAGATCAATTTATTGTACAGCTGCTATAGAAACTATCGTCCGATTTTGGTTAATTGGCCTGATATTACAACCAAATATACTTTATCATCCTTTTATCACAATAGAAATAAACCATCAAATAAATATCAACAATAACATAGATATAGAATAAGAAGTTGAATTGATCACGCTTTCTTATTTTGAAATTCATTAAACAATTGTTACAAAATTTAAACAGACTGCAGACGGACTTGAATAAATCGACTAAGTTGTTGTTTGTGATAAAGAATATATAGTAGTATATCGTATATATAGCACACACCAATTGTCAATAATATTCAGACTTTTATACCTCTATATTGTGTTCTCAATATTATTCTTATTTTTCGTTCGGCAATCATTAATGTTCTCCCATTCCAAGCTACTTTACTGTTCGGTGTAGACGCAACTTCAGTTTACTTGAAAGTAAACGCGAAAAGTTGACAACCCTTAATAGCACTTAGCACGTGACGTCACGCGGCGTGTGTCGAAGCGATTTTCTCAGAAAATGAAAAGAAATAAAGCCAGAAAAATGGGCAGCACGCAATTATGCGCAATTTTCTCGAGAGGGTAACGAAATGGCAAGCAATTACAATTACGATACTGGGCACTATAAGACATGGCCAGTTCCCAGATGGAGGCAGACATGCAGACAGCTAGATACAAACTACGTACATATGTAGATAGCAAATTCCCGAAAGACAGTCATACATATAGACATACAATTAGGCACAGTGGGATACAGTTACAGATACAAACGAGTATATATTTTATATAGATTCCTGTTGACAATGTTGATATTCGTGCGTAACTGATTATCGCTTAAGTGCTATATAGATATTATAGATAGTGTAAAAAAAATGACGTATATCGTATTGTATATATATGTATATGGTATTCGTGACAGTTTACACAAGATTCATTTTACGCATTGGGACCTCACAAAGAAGCCGTGAGAATTTCGATTTGCACACATAAAAAAAAAGACACGCATTTCTCTTAAAAAGTCACGTAAACTCTTTACGTTCTGCAAATGGAGAGAGTGTCCAGTAGAAAGACGGCACCGTTAATGATCATCAGGGAACCGGCAGCGATGGCATTACGCTTATTGTCGCCGTAAAAGCTGTGTACATCATGCCATTTATCGATAACTAAAGCACCCGCAGCAACGAACAGGATGCAGCCCAGAAGAGAGATGAGCGCATTGAGACGCTTCTCCACAACCGAACCGATCAAATGTCCTGCAACAAAGAAATGTTCGATTAGCAATCAATTGAACATCGATAAATGTTGTTATACTTATTATTTCTATACTCACCGATCAGCAGCACGGTACAGATGATAGTGAAGCCACCAATGGTGCCATACACGATCAGGGGATGATGGCTTAGGCTATCGTTTATAAGCTCGCTGAGCACAATGCAGCCAATGGCAATGCCCTGCAGATATCGATAAAAATAACAATTGATCAGTTTAAGATAAGACATATAATGAGAGAAAGCTTTAAAAAACATATAAATATATAAAGATATGTAATCTATATAATATGGTTAGACTTCACTCATTAAGATTTCCGAAATGCACTTACGATCTTCATTTCGATTTCATATAAATCGAATTTATGAAGTGCTATCTATATCTATGTATCTTAATGTCTTCTTGTATTTTTTCCCCGACAAAAATTAGCACCCATTGAGCATTTTCAGCGGTCTCAAACAAGATTTATTGGGCATGAAATATGACAAATGTATCAGCTATAAAAACGGCTCCATTGGCAAAGGCCAACACGCCCGAGGACAATATTGTGTTCTTATCGACAGCAGTCGTATAGTTGTACATCCAACGATCGAGAATGATGGCCCCCGTTGAAATGAAGAGCACACAGCCGGCGACAGAAAAGAGTATATCGATGCGCTTGTCCAGTTTGGCCTCCAGCAGATGTCCTGCAATATGGAGTCCCATTTCAGTTAACCCAACCTAACCAGGCAAGATAGTCCCTTATGCTAGTAGTACGATATATTACCTATGGTCAGTGCACTGCAGATAATTAGGTAACCTGTCAGTGTTCCACAAACGAGCATCGCTTCGCTGCTGTAACCATGATTCGCCACGCTCTCGATCAGCACGATGATGCTGGTGGTGAAGACCTGCGATGAGCGCTCGAAACAAGCATCAGACTTGGACGGAGAGACAGAGACGATGACGAAGACGGAGGACGAGAGAGAGCACATGCAGAACGGACGGATACACATAGAGGACTTAAGAGGTTCACGAACAAATGCAGAAAGTGAACAGTATTGAAAGAGTGAGCAAATTTAAGATGAGGTAAGAAAAGATTTCCACTGTAAATAGATAATATTCCGTATCCGTTATGATTTCATCTGTTTCCCCAAACTGGTAAACATTTCAACAATATTATTTGTATTCTATTTAATATCATTAATCTGTATTCAAGTTTAATTATTGGTTTCTTCTTCCGCAAGTCCCACTTAAGCCCAGTCCCAACTCCCACTCGAGTTCTATTGCGCTGTGTCATCACCAGAGTCGTTAGTTCTAGCGCCATGTGGTCGGTAATCCCCACTTTACCAATGGGAGAGGAGAGAGGAGAGCTACGGGCCAATTTGCTTATCAAATATGAAAATTATTTATGCGCTGATACGGCAAATAGTCGCAATATTGATGGCCCATTTGCCACTTGGAGCGTCAACAAATGAGTCCATCTATCTGTTAGTATATGTACATTCATATATGGTATATGGGTATGGCAGAGTAGTATATAACGCATACGGCAATACTTGCTTGCCATAAATATGCCAATTCTAGGGGAAGTCAAACAATCAATCAATTAGAAACGCCGTTAGTTGACGCTAATTGCCAGCTAAAAGGATGCGCCACAGTTGCGTATCCTGTCTCCACGTCTCTCCCACTTCTGTCTCCCCTAATTTATCGCATTATTTAACTTGTAATGCGAGACACAAGAGCAACAACAACAACAACAAAATGTCATTAGGCACTTATATGGAAGATAAGCGCCCAGGCTCATGGACACATCGAAGTCCCGCGTCAAATGGTGGTGGATATATTATATATTATATCGTTGTTGACCTACGCGGATCCATTAACAAAAGACACAATTATGTTTGTCAATAATTACAGGAAATTGCAACATTTGTTTGTATACACATACCCTGTAGGTTGTGCATACCCTTCAGCTTTGCCCGATAAGCGAATTTATTAGCAAGGCCCAAAAAATGTGATATATTATATCATACAAAGTTGCAGCGCAAATAGATTCGGTAGCCAAAGGCAATTAGCGCTAATGGCCGCGATTTACGATCTGGTGGGGCGGCTTTATCTCTCTCTATATATATATACAATGTATACCATGTCATGCACATACAAATGTATACATACTCTGCCTAGAAGTATGTTATTATTAATGAAATAACTTCAAGGGAAAGTTCGATGTAAGACGTGAGACTAAGGGTTTTAGATATAGTTGTATATTGGGCAAATCAACAGTGGAAACAGCTATTTATATGAATTTGGATTGTATTATTATTTATTATTATTTATTAATTTATTCTTCTGTTTTATACTTAATATTTTATATACGAGTATATGTACAATATATATCTATAAAATGGAAAAGATATTCCGAACTTGTTAGTCTATGCATAATGCAATGGCTTATCCGATGGCTTTTGAATAAGTTAATCATCTAAGCAAGATCATGAACTATATGCTAGATTAACTATAAAGAGTATGTATTAATGCTTCCCATACAATTCACTATAGTTGCTGATCAGTCAAATATTATACATATGTAAGTCATATGGCTAATTTCCTCACAATACACAACACTTTTCCTTTCCCAAACACCAATTCTGATCAGTTCTAGGGAATGCTTTAGTAATTGACAATAATGTTTCAAAACTGGTATATGGTATATAGTTTAGTATGTATCTCTGCCTTATCGCTGGACACACTGCACATACAATATCATGCATATACCATATGTAGTGCTAGTGAACTCATTTAGCTAGTTATCTTCACGTTTTTGTTTATAAATGAACAATATTTAAGTCTCAAGGCCAAGGGAAATGCATTAAAATCCAATAAAATGTTTATGGTTCTATAAATAAAAAATCGAAATTTCCATGTATTTAAAACTGGATACCTAAAAATAGTAAAACCCATAGGCCCGATTAAGCAATGCCGTCTTCAACTATGCCCATATATCAATTTAAATCGCAAACAGACGAGTTAGGTATGTATATGTGTTTGTGTGTGTGTGCGTCTGTGTGTCTGTGGCCATCAATTATACGACGCCGACATGCCATTGACATTGACCAATGCTCCAGCGGTTTCAGCGCAACAGATTTGCAGTTAAAATATTTATTTGTTTTGGAAACAGAAATTGCAAAGTGTAAACAAATGAATTTCATATTTATTAACAGATAAGATATGGCTTCCTTCTGCAGGAGACCTTAAGCCCCAAGAGGGACTAACTCGACCATGTTAGTTACAGTATATAACCATTTAATCGTTGAGTTTTAGTTGTTTACATTTCATTGACGATGACTTAGGTGCCTAGTGGGCTCTGTTGCCTGGTCAGCTCATGGAACGACCCACTGGCTGAGCAAATTAGCTATGCCGCTCACACGGCGCGAGTTCTTCGGATTTCAGTTGTTTATTCAATGCAGCGCGGCGACCTTTGCCGGCTGCCCGGCAGGCGCACATGGCGTATGCGTAATGTGCTTTAACTAACCAAATTATGACATCATCATCATCATCAACACCGACATCGACATCAACACCTTCGTCGTCATCACGTTTGGAATTGTGATCGAGCACGTACTGGCTACTGTACATATGTATATACATATATATAGTATAAATCTGTACATGTAGATATGGCATGCAGTACACACTGAGTGTAAGGTGCGTCTGTCGATTTCCTCACATCTCACACCAGAAGAAGGTGTGGCCCAACACGCCATAAAGGGTCGCAGATGATCTAAGCTCGCTTCGGGGCTCAACATGACTAAACTCACTGATTGTGTGTGAGCTAATCATATCGATATAATGCGTTATACTATATAGCATATTTATATGCCTAGCTCAAGTTCAGCTCGGGCTGGGTTTGCCTACGTAAATAGAATTGCTAGATTTCTATATGCCATATAAATGTAATTTCAGATAATGCAAGAGTATGAATAACAAACTGAGTCAGAGCTGCGTGCATCGCTGTCTCTATCAAGGTCTCTCCGTCGAGGTCACTACCGAATACAGCTCTAACAAATAGTTAATCGTGGCTACTAAAGCGACAATTTCAATCTCTTTGCGAGCTGCTCGTAAAATGTTTAACTGATTTTCCCTTGAAGTGAACAAGTCAGGCACGAAAATTGCAAACTATTTTTAGGTGACCCACTTGACGAATAGAGAAACGAAGACGAAGATGAAGACAGAGACGAAGACGAAGCTTGCAACTGGAGCATGTGCAGCAGTAGAAGGCGAAGTCAATGAGCTCATCCCGTTCGGACTGACGCTTATGCGTCATGTTGCACTATCAATTGTTGAATGAAAACAACAACAAAGCGCAACAATAACAAGCACAACAATAAGAACAACAACAGGGCGTGACAACAAAATAAGAAGAGCTGATAAATAAAATTGAATTTGCATTGTAAGTGTTTAACAAAAAGTTAAAATGCTTTACTGTCGCTGTTGTTATTGCTTAGTATCTGTTTCAATCTCCTCCCCTCTCTCTCTCTCTCTCTCTTTATATATATATATTTGTAGATATAAATGTATCATTCTCTCTTTCTAACCTTTAGCTTGCAATTAGTCTAAACGCAGTCGAGTTAAATATCTAAATATGTTAAATGAGGCAGCACTACAAGTGAGAGAGAGAGAGGGAGAAAGAAAGAGAGAGCAATAGAGGGAGAGAGAGAAAGGAACTGTGAAGTTAGCCAGCCGCAAAGGTAAAATAAATAAGATAATAATAAATAAGATTAATAATGATAAACCATTCTGTTTCGCGCTGACATCATTGTAGAGCAGCATCGTAATCCCCAACGGAAGTTGACTAATAAGCCTATAATAGAGAGACAGGGAGGGAGATGGAGAGAGAGAGAGAGAGAGCGAGAGGGCAACAGTGGAAAAGAACGTATTTTTCGAAGCTCTGTTTGCAAGGTGATACGCAGTTAAAATAATAGTTTTTGTAAACAATTAACTTTTTTTTTAGGGTTTTTGAGGTTGTATTTGATTATTGTGGAAGATAGAAAATTTTATTTGTTATTATTTATTTATTTACTTCAATTATTTATTAAGTGAATCTTACTTTCCCACAATTGATTCTTTCCCTCATTTTGGGTAATAGTTTTTCTATTATTATTTTATATTTATTTACTTATAATTTCATTTATTAAATTATTCTTTGGTTCCCCTCTTTTATTTTTGGTACATATAATATTAGAATCTTAGTGCTGAGCTCACTTTTATTTTCAATTTCCCAAATTAAGCTTGAGAAGTTTATTTATCTTTAATTTTGTACTATTACATTTATTTAGTTTTGTTTAGTTTATTAAATTATTTCCCCCTTATATTCACCGTGCTGGAATTCAGTGCTAAGCTGTCATTTATCATTATTTCGAACAATTGTTTTCGGGGGTATTTCTTATTTTCGGCTCGGTCTCAAACATCTCACATAATTAATGACATCATACACGACTGGGATCAGAAGATGCCGCCGCAGCACGCATCTGTGAACTACGCAGTGAGGAATAGAATAACGCACAAAAGGAAGCAGATCCAAAGAAATGAGAACAAAACGCAACTCCAAAAAACTAGAGACAAGAATGAAGTCATGTCCAAAGAAAACGAGTCTGTGTCACAAGCAGAACCGGTTGTCTCAAGGCAACAGAACAAAACAAGAACAATAACAATAACAATTCGGCTGAATAGAGTTATAGAAATAGAAGAATAGAAGTAAAAGTAGAAGTAGAAGAGTGTAAAAGGATTCAGCTCAGGACTCAAGCTGTATACAAAGTGCAGACAGACGCGATACACAAACAACTTAGAGAGTTGTAGAGAAGAAGAAGAAGGGAGGGAGGTAGAGAGTGTTTACTTACCAACTCAATGATCTTCAATAGGAGACGATTATTAAACTCCATGATAATTCCTGTGTCTGTTGCTGTTGCTCTCACGAATGACTTTCGCTTTCAGAGTATTTTATTGTTTGCTCACGTTACGCGTACGTGTTGCCTCCTCGCTGAACGAAAACCGACTGACCCATTGCGATGGCAGCGCGCGCACTCAAAGCTCAGTCAGTCAGAGACAGCTGCGTCGACGTCGACGCCGACGCCGATGTCGATGACGACGCGACGCGTCGCGACGTTGACGTCGCCATTGACAGCAGCAGCTACTTTTACTCTTATCAGACTCTGAGTTAATATGAGCAAAAGGAGCATCGAATGTTAGCACAGGGTATATTTAATTTGCACATAATATACTGTGTATTATAACATATATATTGTATATAATTTGTACATAAGAAAACATATCCGGCCCCAAGTGTACGTATTCTTGATCAGCGCTAACAAGTGAGTCTACACTATATAGCTTAAACTAGTGACTTGTTTCAGTGTTTCAGTTAAATAAAAGTTAAATAATTTAATAGTTTTTGGCGAGGAAGTGAGTAAATCATTAAAACGAGAAATGTATGTTTTTTACATATTCCTTTGTTTTAGGTCAGTAATGCACGGTCAATGGTCGTTCATTGGGATGGTAAACTAATGGATGATATTGTTGGCACACAAAAAGTAGATATTATGTATACTATATATTACGATATTTTCGAACTCGTATGTATTTTAAAAACTGCACCCTGATTAAAGTAAAACCAGAAATTATGCACTAAACAATAGCGAATGTATTTTAAATAATATATGAAAGCAATTTACAATATAATAAATTGTAGATCATGGAACCTAACCTAAGCAACTAACTAACTAGTCGAAGCGGCGCCCACTTGCGCCAGAGCGCGCTGCTCCTCGAAGGCGGCCACGTGCTGCGGCTCGAGGGTGGAACGTGCACGGCGACTGAGCAAGGCAATGTTCTTGGCCTCACCGTGATCGCGCTCAAAGCCGATGTACTCCACCCAAATGCTCGGCTCGTGCTTGCCAAAGTATTGGGCCATGAACTCGTAGCACATGCGCCAAGATTTGAGGGTGGGCAAGTCCTGCAAGAGATTCAAAGTATAAAGATTATTGTGTAACCATTGATGCCTCCACAACTCACCGTCAGTTTGGCGCTTTCGGTCAGCTGAATCATTTCGCGATGCAGCTCTAGTGACATGGGCGGCTGCATGGCCATCTTGGAGTATTCATCCCGCGCCTTGCTCGGAGAATGCTCGTGCCAAAGGTAGCGCAGATAGCTGCAACGCAGAACCGAGAATTCCGGCCAGACCTCCTTGCAGGCCTGTGTGAATATATCGTTCAGTCGTCTCTTGGACTTCGCACCGCCCCGTGCACGATAGTAGCTAATGACGCTCTCCCACAGCGGCAGAGCAACGGCGCCCATGGTGCGTCGTATATGGCCAAACAATTTCTGCACATTTGGCTCGTCGTCATTGCGTATGTGGGCGGCCAGCAGCAGTTCGTGCATTTCCAGCGACTGATCATGCTTCAGTGCCTCGGAGAGAATCTTCACACATGTCTCGGCGCCGTTTTCACTGCTGCCCAGTATCATGCTCAGTGTAGCGTAATGCCGCACATGCATCAGCCTCGAGTTGTGTCCGTCCTGGAGCGCTGTGGCCAAGCATTGCTGGATGAAGGCACGATCTGTTTTGTGATTCCTGCTCAGTGCCAGCATTGCGTCCAGATACAGATTCCACATCTCTTGCGTCTGCAGCTGTTGCACGGCTGTTTTGTAGATCGTTACGCACAGCTCGATGCGACGCTTCTTGGAGCGCACCTGAAACACTTTAGGGGCTTCTGTGCGCGACTTCTTCTCCTCCGGCTCATCGTTATCGTCGATCTTCTCCAGATTCTGCAAATCACCCAAATGGAAGCCACGCAACTCACGCTTGGCGAACGCATCCCACAACGCTGGCTCTCGCGAGAACTTTGTCTGCATGTCGTCGATGATGTACTTCTGCAGCTTGGCTGTCATCTCGCTGTGATCCTCGCACACCTCGAGCAGCTTGAGGAAGTATTCGAGGCGCGTTATATTGGACAGACTGTTGCGATAGACGGAGACGACACGCTCCAGCTGTAAATCCTGCTCAGACACTGTGTTCTCGGCAAGATTGCATTTGCTATCCGCCTGTGCGGCCTCTTTCAGCAATATATCGAAGAAGACCTTGTTAATCAGCTCAGAGCTGGGATGCCGCTGCAGGCCACGCAGCAAGATGTTCTCAACTCGTGTTATGTTCAGCCGATTATATTCGTAAAGCCACAGGGCGGCAGCAGTCCAGGTTTCCGCATCGCCACCATGATACTGCAAGGAATGAATTAAATGAAGCCAATCACTTTGGAATTTTTATTTGGCTTACCGAGAGCATCTTCTCGTAGATGCCGGCGACTTCCTGTGGCGCGGATTTCTTGCTAAACTTGATGTAATTGTTCCACAAACGCTTCTCGTGTGCAAATTTGACCAGCATCTCCCTGTACATCCGGATTATCCGTGTGGCAATCGAGGTTTTGAGACCGCTCAGCTTGAGACCGGTCAGTTTCTCTTTCTCCGTGATTGTCATATGCATCTGTGTCTCATACACGATAAAGTCTAGATAATCGGCAATGGTTATCTGACTTTTTGTTATATTTAACAACAAACGTTCGCGTTTGCGTATGCATTCTCTACAAAAGAAGATTTGTTTCAATATCCTCGATGACGGTTTCTTCAGCTTGAACTATTTACCTGATTTGCTCTGGCGTGAAGACTTGGTAGTGGCCCATTTGCTCGTACTCCGGCAGCAGCCGCTCCTGCATTTCGGCAACAAACTCACCCATGATTGCTTATTGTTGTTTTTTCAATTCTTCATTCAAAATGAAAACTTCTTGTAATCAACTTTGTTGTATACCGCGCACGTTGTTCACATGCCGTTTCAATCAGCTGTAGAGATGCGAAACAATGAGATACACGTACAATAGTATCGCATGATATCGATGATCTCTATCGATATTAAAAATCGCCTTTAATAATTTGTTAAAATATATAAATTTTTACATGAAGAACCACATTTACATACCTGCAATAGCTTAAAAAGAAAATCCCAATGTTTAATGTAATATTTAACTTTAGTTTTAGTCTAAGCAGCTGTTAAAATTGATGCTCACAATAAATTGGAGCAACTCTGTCGTGTTGGGATTAATTCCCATTTAGATGCTGCGGTCACCCAAAATACCAAAACACTATAGAATTGGTCACTTTTTTCAAACACTATTTTTTTTTATCTACAGTAAATAAATAAAGTTCCCAGAACTCACAGACGCATATTAATAATGGCGGAATTCTCAGTCGAGCGCGTAGAAGACAAACGTACAGTGAGCGGACGCACAGAATATTACTTAAAGTGGAAAGGATATCCACGCAGTGAAAACACTTGGGAGCCGGTCGAGAATCTTGATTGTCCTGATTTGATAGCAGCGTTTGAGGAATCATTAAAAAATAACAAAAAGGATACAAAGAAACGTCTATCCACATCATCCACACCAGACTCAATAAGGAGCAAGCGAAAATCATTCATGGAGGAAGAAACTGAGGAACAGAGAAAGCTCATTGGGTTCGATCGCGGCTTGGAACCATCAAAAATACTCGGGGCCACCGATTCATCCGGATATCTAATGTTCTTGATGAAATGGAAAGGAAGCGATCATGCAGATCTGGTGCCCGCCAAACTGGCCAACATCAAGTGCCCACAAGTTGTCATCCAGTTTTACGAGGAGCGTCTAACCTGGCACACTGGCAGCGACAATGGCAATGGCAACGGCGGTGGCAGTGGAAGTGCCAGTGCGCACGCAGCGGGAAGTGAGAGCACACCAGGAAGCGTAGCCGGAGGCAGTCCTACTGGCAGCATTAACGAAGAAAATATCAAACCAGATGCCAGCACCAGCGATTTGGGGAACGGGGACACTGTCTAGTTAAAAACATAAAACCCGATAGACCAGGAAAAACAACGCCATGCGAAACCTGCACGGCTGCACGCACACTAACACACTCGACAAACACAACACACAAACAAAAACAATACACACACACAAACATACAGAGAGACAAACGGACACAGCAAAATGCTCGCTCCTAAATTTTCGCATATAAACTACATAGACATAATCATACATACATACATATTATTCATAAGAATATACGCAACAAAATGTTAAACTGAACCGCCAATCGAAGAACGATGTGGAGCATATTTCTAAAATAGAGCATACATTTTAATGTGTAATACATTTTTAATATGTAATAATGTAAATAGGTGTATTTTATTTTTGAAGCTTTAATTGTGTGGGTCATTGTTTTGGCAAAAGTCCTTTGGGTAAACTTACAAACAATTTCGTTGTGTGACTGTGTTGGCGATCTGGTAACGCTGTGCATTGGACTATCGATATACCCGATAAATTGCGCAAACAAGCCGGCAAACTAGAAAAGCACAACAATCATTTTATTTGTTAATTGTTTGCATGGTGGCTTAGTTTATTCCAAATCAATAACAAATAATATGGCACAATCAGGCTCCATGAAGCTGCTTGGGGCACGCAACATGAGTTGCATTGTCGAACGGATGGAGTGGAACAACAAAATGGACTTGATTGCCTACGGAACCGAGAAAGGTGCTTTAAACCCAAAGTTGGGAGTACACTTTCTGAATTATAATCTGTATATGTATTTATTCGTATGGCAGGCGAAGTTATTATACAGCGCCTCAATTGGCAGAAGATTGTCACATTTCCGACACCCGGCGAGGATGTCCGAGTGCGTTCCCTTAGCTGGCAAATGGACGAGACGCTGCTGGCAGTGGGCTACAGCAACGGAAAGGTGGCGCTGCTAGATGCCGAAAGCGAGACCATAATCTCGGGCCTCATCTACGAGGACGACATCAGGAAAGTGTATTTTAGCAAGGCGATCAACTGTCACGAGCGACTCGATAGCTACACATGCAATGCCAAGGATAAGCACAGGCGTTTCTTGCCCAAGTTGCCGCCCTTGACCAACATCGATCCGTGCCTTAAGACGCTCGACCAAAAATCATTTCCCAAGGGATCGCCCTGCTTCCTGGTGGTCATAATGAGCAGCGGCAAAGTTCATTTGTTGCTCTTGGGTGCTTTGCAGGCGGGCAGCATTGATCTTACCCAGCACATACTGCATCCGGAGGAGTTCGATGTCTACGATGTGCGCCTGAATGGTGACTTCAATGCAATATATGCCCTGCTACGCGACGGCAGGCAGCTGAAGGTGCTACACTTTCACAATCAGGTGCTGCAGGATTCTATTTCACCCATGCTGGAGCTGGCAGCCCACTGTGCTCACATACTGGAGACTAAAAAGTGAACTTGTTTTTTATTCATCGTGAACATAAGTGAAACTCCATAATGTTTTTAGCTACATCAACGACACACAGCAGTGTCTGACGGAGGCCTGGGAGACGGTGCAACTGGAGATGGACAACAAGCTGACCAAGTACGCCAACTCGCAGGCCTACGGCATGATCTCTGCCAATTTCCTGGAGCTGCTTGTCTTTGGGTACGCTACGCTGGAGGTCGAGGAATTTCTGTTCGAGTGAGTTACACTACCAACTCCATATACAGTACTCATGTGCCTGGGCACTTTGCCCTTTCCATATGCAGGGCACTCACGGAGAAGGGCTTCAAGAAGATAGCCAACTCTGTGGATCTGAGTCTTAAGAATCTGCAAGGATTGGTCTTCAAGCAGCTGAACGGTGCTGCTGTCAACATGTTCTACTTTCTCAACACCATCGCCGGCTTTGGGCGCATGTCCCACTTCTTTGAGGTACTTCACTCTCTCGCTTCCCTTCGTCGTGTATGAATTTCCATTTATTAATTGAGGATTACATTTTCTGTGCAGGCACTCATCTCTCCGGACGTGGCCAGTGAGGCAATGCGTGCTTGCGGCGCCTTCCTGCTCAAGGTGCACGAGATGCAGCGCACCATTGACAAGCTGGTGACCGATATGAAGCTGTTCCACTCGTGGATCATCTTCACCATACTGCGACTCTCGCACCAGGAGATACCTGACGATATGATCTTTAGCGGCAAGGAGAACGTTGCTCTGGCCGAATTCTTTTGCGCCATGGAGCCAGAACTGCCTGACCAGTGCGAAGGCGAGGACAAATGCACCGAGGACTCGTCTGGCGATGGACTCAGTCAGAGTCCGCTGCCAACACAGCGCAGTAAATTCAATCTGGAACGTGTGGGACAGTATCTGGAGAACACATACCTGACGCAGCTGCAGCCGATGAGCACGTCAGAGATCTGGAAGTGCATAACGGCGCAGAACGAGTGCATGGCGCAGTGCACGCAGTTTGTGCCGCACGACAAGCGGTTGTCGCTGGTGCAGCAGCGCGACAAGATGTTCAATGCCATCGATGCGGTCTTCCACAAGCCGACTGAGAGCATAAGCTCCAGCTTTAAGCTAACTACGGCTGTGATATGTGGCGAGTTGCCGCACTGCCAGGTCGAGTTGTCGCTGCCACAGGATCCGCTGGAACAGCTGCCTGACTATGATTACGTTAACTGCACGTACCACGTGGACGAGGCAACCAAATGTGATATGCTGGCGGTGACCATCAGCTGGCAGGAGGTAATGATTCTGGAGTTCAGTCGCGCCGAGGATTGCCTGTTGCGTTGTACACGAGTTAAGCTATCGCCAGGTCCGCTGACGCCGCAGTTGCACGAGGATTACTACAATCTGCGCTTTGTGGATCTGCAATTCTACAACGAATCGTCATTGTCCATGCTGGCGCAGACATCAATGCCCACGCCCGGTGTGCGGCCACACAGTTACTTTGTGCAGTTCTCCCTGAGCGCAGCTCGCTATCACAGCACGCAGCATCTGATGGCGCCGCTGATGAAGCTACCCAATGCCACCGTGACGCACAGCATACACGATATACTGGATGCGGTTACCTTCAAGGCCTTAGATGGTATCTGCGAGATGCTTGCCGTCTCGGGCAGTCGCAAGGTGGCCACAGTGCTCTCGGATCGTCGCCGCAAGATGACAATCTACGAAATGGAGATCGAGGAGGAGGAGGACGATACGGAAATGTCGCAAGCCTCGTTCCTGGACATTAGCAAAGAGTCTGTGCTGGCCATCGGGGCGCTGGACACGGACAAGGCAGACACGTAGTTACTTCTCTCTCACTCTTGGAATCCTCACCATCCTCATCGAAAGAAAAACGCTCTATGATTTCCATCAGTTTTGCCCATAGTTTAACTTAGCAATGAAATATATTAGAAATATTTTTTTATTATTATTAAATACATTTATGTACAAAATATAAAACAAGCGACGCTCGTGTCTATTTTAAATGAAATGCTTTTTGCAACAAAACGTTATTTGAGCCACTGAATATCGTATCGAATTGTATTGTATCGTATATCGTACCGTAAAGTAATGCTAATCTCTTGAACCTAGTTGACACGCGATGAGAAAACACTGTTTATATAGGATTGGAGCGATCGTTGCGAGCGAGCGAGGCAGACAACACAAGGCGAACCTTTCTCTCTTTCTACCTCTCTCTGTCTATCTCACGTGTCGGTGCTCTCGCTCTCGCAAATTGTGCTAGTTGCAGGCTTTGAGCGTTTAGTCTCTTCCTAGTCTTAAGTCTACCTGTAGAGTTTAACAGAGTTTTAAAATAAGACTTGA
The DNA here is from genome assembly GCA_018903675.1 of Zaprionus capensis. Lineage (NCBI taxonomy): Eukaryota > Metazoa > Arthropoda > Insecta > Diptera > Drosophilidae > Zaprionus > Zaprionus capensis. Next base: position 6,070,752 of record JAEIFN010001073.1, on the reverse strand, counting down.
ATTCAGGTTGCCTTCGGCATGCCGAAGCCTCGATACCCTTGCAGGTAATGGGGAAGAGTCTTCCACTTCCTAATTTAACTTAATATACACCATATATTATTCTGTTATTAGGTTTCAGCAATAAGAATTCTAATAGGTGGGGATATAGTAACTTTTAAGTATGTTTGACTGATTTAAAGGGAGGTTCTTCGCTAGAGAAATAGAGAGACATGTTTGGTTTAGCAAATAGACGGACAGACCGAGTTAGTTCTAGAACTTACTTAACGTTCAAGAATATATATACTTTATACTGTATGAGGTCGGAGATATCTCCCCTGTGCGTTAGGGTATAATGAATCATAATGAATCCAATCTGTTTTTACGTTATTTCTTTTCTAATTTTGTATCGTTTGCCCGATCGGTGTCGTAGTTTAGACTAGTGTGATGGATACTACGGATGGTATCGACGGGACTGGCGGTTGATCGGTTAAGATAACTAACTGATCTCGTACTGATATGCATCATCGGAGTCCTCATCGCTGGACAGATCGCGTTTGCGTCTACGCTGCTCGCGTTTGCTAAGCTTTTTGCCTGACGACGATGGTGGAGGAGTTTCTGTTGGTGCCACCGCCCCTGCTGATGTAGATGGCTTCTCCTGCTCCTGCTCCTGGACTGCCGTTTCATCAGGCGCCTGCTCTGCCGCGGCCTCGACTGCGCCCTCCTCCTCCTCGGCCTTCTTTTGTGTCTTGACCAGTTCGCACAGATATTTGTAACGCACCAGACACTCCTCCTTGGTCTTCTCTGGCACACTGTTAGCAATCTTCTGCCAGCGATCCCCGCCAGCTGTTTTGCGATACTTAACAATTGCCGCCTCCAGAGAGCGCTGCTGCTCCTGTGACCAGTTGGTCTCCGGAACGAGCATGCTTTTCTCGTTGCTTGGGACGGCGGCGGTGGCGGAACTCTTCTTCACCTTCTCCTTGCGCACCGCCTGCTGTGACTCCTGTACAAGGGATTCGGCCACACTGTCTGTTTGTCCAGGAATGCGGTAGCCATTCTCCTTCATCTTAGCCGCCATAAACGTGACCTCTTGCACAGAGCGATTCATCGACTCGGCAATAGTGTTCCAGCGACTTCCGGCACCACCAGGATACTTCTTAACCAGGCGAATGAGCTCCGTAAGATCCTCATCTGTCCAGAAGCCGCCGCTTACAGTGCTCTGCGGATAAAACAGATTACAAATTGCGCAAACAGCAGCTCAAGCAGAGATTACCCTTACCTTCTGTGCAGCTGGACGAATCGCATCGTCCTCGTTGAACTCGTGTGGTTGAATCTTTGAATAGCCGCGCAGCTCCTCGTCGGTTTTCTCTGGTGCCTTGGTGTTCTGCTTACGCTTACGCAAATTCTCTTTGCGCTCCTTGCGTAGACGCACTTGTTCCTCGACCTCGCGCTCCAGTTCCTCCTGGCGGCGTGCGGCTTCGATCTCTCTAAAAGTGGGCAAAGAATACGCTTTAGTAGATTCAATTTGTTATCGCAGGGAAACTCACTGTCTGCGTTTCTCCAGAGCCAAGTCCTTCAGCTCATTGGCCTTGGTGAATCCGCTCATGATGGTCTTGGGCAGATTCCAAATTGCAAGTGGGATTTGTATGGGCAGGGTATTGAGCAGCGATGGTATGGGAATCTCGCTAAGTATGACATCCATATCGATGTTCTTGTTGCGCTTCTGCAGCTTCTTCAATTTGGTGCCGAACACCTGCTCCGCTGTATACTTCTTCTCTAGATAGGCCGCCCAGGCGAACAGATACTGACCCACTGTGATGATGAGGAACAAAATGAAGGCGCCCTCGTACAGTCCGATCTTTCGCATGCGACGGTAATAGTAGAGTGCCGACTTCCAGTTGGGCATGCCCTCGCTCAGCACCTTGTTGTACTTCTCGCGCTTAGACGCATCCTTGAGGACCTCATAGATGGAGACAAGATTGCGGAATTGAATGTTGGCATCCTCCGCGGGATTCTTGTCCGGATGCAGGACAATGGATAGTGTGCGAAAGGCGCGCTTTATTTCATTGTTCGTGGCAGTCTGATTGATACCCATAAATTCATAGAAGTTCTTGTTGATCTCCTCGATGAGATCAAATATCTCGAGCTCCTCGGAGTGCCAGGCATGCGCTGGGGCGCACAGCACCACGAGGGCGACTAGGACTCCCAGCAGCGTTGCTGTACTGTTGCGCAGCTTCATTTTAAATCTAAAATTCTAAAAATTGACTGCAACTCATGAACGTAGACCTCCGCACGCTTACACATACACCCTCACACTCACTGTCACACAGACACCGCGCACGAACTCACGATGAACTGTCAACGTCAAAAGTGGCAACGTCAGCAGTAAACAAAAACAATTCCCGACCAGTGATGCCACTTTGGTAGGGCTACCAGGAAACAACAAAATAAATTGTTACTGAAATGTGAATACTTTTGATATCTTTATAGTCTCACAAAAACTGACTATGTTATATTTAACACGTTATCGCCTACTTATTTTTTTTTGTAAATATATAAATACTGTCATTTTCGAATATGACATAAGATATCGATTATACCGATAACTATTTCTTAATTAGAAACAATGTGATGCGCCAGTTAAACAACAATGTATCATATATATTACGTGCTTAATTATCCATCTAAAATACTAATGTATTGCATATTTAAATAAACGATAGTTTACCTATCGATAGTCAGCCGCAACACCAATTGCAAAACTACTTGTGATAAATCACCGGTATGTGCCAACAGTCCATCTCTAGGCACAACTCTTACCTAGCGCTGTGTAGGATTTGCTAAAGACGAAAACAGTGAAAGCGGTGTGAAAAACAGCAGGCGAATAGAGATAAGAAGCAAAATACAAAAGTCAACGCAAGCAGCAGCGGCGCGGCGTGAAGGCAGCGCTAGCCGCTGGGGCTGGTTTCTGGTTTTAAATGGACTAAGCGTTGCTCACACAACAGAAACAACAACAGCAGCAGCAACAACAACAACAGCAGCGCGACCGACAAGCAGATAACAATACTACACGGGACACGGTTGCGACGGAACGATACGGAAAGGAACGGAGTGGAGTGAAGCTGAGTGGTGCCATGTCTTCGGCGGTGAACATACAAATCGTCTCGATGCCGAATCTGGCAAAGATCGAGAACTTTTTCAAAGATGTCAGCTATCGCGAGACGATCGAGTACAGCGCCAACTTCAACACACGCCTCTGCATCGAGCGACGACTGCGGCTGCCGTTCCTCGATCCCCAGACAGGCGTCGCGCAGAATCACTCCCAACTGTTCATGGACAAGCGACAGCGCATGCCGGGCTTCCGTCAGGGTCAGATATACACGTATCCCGCAGCACGTTGGCGCAAGAGTCGGCGTCAGTACTTGTCCAAGATGTACGGGTAAGGATCGAGCAATGCTTCAGGCAAATGCGAATGTTACTTATCCACACTTATCCCTCTTCCATCTTTAGCTCCAATCACAACAGCAGGTTTCCCGAGCGCCCCTTCCAGGCGCTGCGCAAGGAGCACGAAGCACTGGTGGCCAGTGGCATCAATATCAGCAGTGTGTCCGGCATGAATAGCATCAGCAGCACCACTGCTGCCAGCGTGAGCATAGGAAGTGCGAACAGCAACAGCTCAACGCTAAGTAGTCTCAACATGCTGACGGGCACGGGCGCATCGACGACGTCGTCGACGGTGCTGAGTACACTGCACAATGATACAACGCATGACTTCAATGGGGCATTCAGCATGGAGGAGTCTTGCTCGCTGGGCGCCGCCGGCGGCGACACATCCGACAGCAAAGACAGCCAGCTGCAGACACAGCAGCAGCAACAATCAGCTAAGGATGAACTGCCCAAGGAATGGTTCTATGATGACATGGACATGAACGATGTGGACTCGCTGGAGGATCCCAAGTCTCCGGCAGACGATGAGTATGACTACGATCCGCGCTACGGCAACAAAAAGCGACGCAAACGGCGGCCGGGCAAGAGAGGGACAACAAACGCGAGTGGGGAAAGTGTCAGTACGAGCAATAGCAGCAGTGCGCGACGACGCAGTGCGGCCACACGGACACGCATCTCGACCACAGATGCGTTACTTGATGCCTCACTAGATGCCATCGAGGCGGGCGACATTGGCGGCACGCCAACATCGAGTGGGGGCCGCAGATCTCGTGGCGCCGGCACACGCGGCCGGCGACGTGTCAAGGGTGTCACATCGTCGAGCAGCACAGCTAGCGGTACCACTGGCGGCGGCGGCAGCACTGGCGGTGGCGGCATGCCCAGCAATACATGTGATCCGACCAGTGCGGGCCTGGTTATTGAGCCGCCATCGTTTGAAAGTGCCGCCGCTGCGGTCTGCGTTGGCCCCGCCGGCGTGGGAGTCGAGGATGGCAATGCCCATTTGCGCAATTATCGCAAATATCTGTAACGCAAGGATCAGTGGTCCGTGTAAATGTGCCGCTAGCACGCCAGCCTTCCAGCCCTAGATCCTACCTACAATCTACCTTTCAATCTTTCTATCTACCTATCGTATCTGCGTGTCCTGCACCTGTATCTGTTTATTGCATCGTCTCAAGTGACGGTGATTACTATTTTTTCAAAGCATATGTAATTTAAAGTTAGTTTAAGGCTTAGTTTATTAGTTCCTTACGCGAGTCCAGCACCCGACTAGACCAGACCCGACCCGACCCGATCCGACCTTACCAGACCCAACCCAACTCGACCAAGACCAAGACAAGCCCAGAACAGAAGAGCAACCAAAACATTGATCCATAGCAAGCGTAGCTAAATTCAAATGATAAACCTTCTTAAACTTCTTCGCCCAACTAATTGTACGTTTCCATAGCCAATTGATTGTTAATAATCTAAACTATATAGTAGATATATAGCCTGTACACACACGATATATATTATTTGTAATATATCGCATGCGACTTACTTAACTCTTACTCGCCACATTCATGTTAATCTCTTCTTTTTATTTTATTTCTTAATTTCTCTTATTTTTTTGTAAATTCGATTCTTTTTTTGTTTCGTCTTTATTTAATTTATATTTAGTTGAAATTGAATAACTTAATTGGCGTCATGTAATCTTAGGCCGTGTGGTAGGGTTTTTAAAGCAGACCTCTCAAACTATCGTCAGTACTATCGTGACAAATTAACAGTTGTTCAGCAACGGGTCTCGAAATGCATCAATTATATATAGAAATCTTAAGAAATTTGTCTAACTTTTACTCGTAAAATAGTTAACCGTTTTTAGGATGTCCTTTTTGGGAAATAGTCGAGACTAGGCCTTTACCACGTGCGATAGTACTGAGCGATAGTTTTGAAGCTCTGGCTTTGAGGGTTCCAGTCCAGTCCAGACCAGCGCAGCGCAACAAACGATTTCGTAAACCAAAATTTTATCTCTAGAGATAGTAAGTTTCTTAAGGAGAAAAAGAGCTGAAATACAAAACAAAAGAATATACAAAAACATACAAAAAAGGAAAAAAAAAACAAAAACAATTAACAAAAAACCAAACTGTGTACATTTTGAAAATCAAAGACAAAAATTCTAATAAAAATGAAAACGAAACGAGAAAAATAACGAAAAACAAAAGGAAGAAAAAATGTATATCATAAATAACTTTGGATAGCTTTTATACAAATTTTAGAATTACTTAGATCTGGACTAATACATATGTACTTATATACCTATGTATGTGTACATTAACCACCAAAACTTGGCTGAAGAATAAAAATTTTTACGATAAAGAGCTATTTATGTATATAAAACTTGACAATTATATGACAATTTTTGATCGAACTCTCATATATTGTTTTGTCTGTCTATATAATAAGGCGACAAATCTCTCTATTGTTATTTCATATTTCCAAGAGAGAAGATCAAGAAAAACACAGTACGAGTATTATAGTATAATATGATCATTTTATTGTTAAAGAACTTATGAAAATGCTTGTGGCATCTTCGCTGAACGTGAAGAGCACAGATTTAAATGGATGGGATCATCTCAAATAGGCGTAGATCTCTCAGATTGCAGGCAAAAGATTCACATGAAAGAGCTCCCATTTTGGGGTTTACCGTTTCACGATCATAGGGCTCTAGCGCTGAGAAATAATCTTGCGTATTTGTAAGTTAAAGTGGATTAGGTAGTTGGTTTAGCAGTCTTTGCGACGTTTGGCCGCTCTGGATGTGGATGGCATTACTGATGTGGGAGAAGGTGTCCGGGATGTGCGCTTGCGTTTCGTCGTCTTCTTTGCTGATTCGCTGGATGTGACTTCGATTTGATACGAAGTGGATGAGGGTGCACTGGATGAGCGCTTGGGTTTCGTTTGTTTCTCTGGGTGGCTAGATGAAGAGGCGATTGCCTCTTGTGTGAGTGAAGGTGTTCGGGAAGAGCGCTTGGGTTTCGTCTGTTTCTCCTTATCGGATGTGGCTGCGATTGGATTCGAAGTGGGAGATGGTGTACGGGATGAGCGCTTGAGTTTCTTCGTATTCTCTGGCTCACTAGGCTTCGAGTGCTCCTTGTATAGTTTTATTATTTGTTCGCACATTTCATCAGCATCGGGAAACTTTTGAGCGCGTGGAGTACGTTTCCAACCGGACCAAATGAGATGTTGCCCGGTGGTATCAGTTGTGGGATTGGGTGCAAAGGACAGCTCGAATGCGCCGCGCCGCGGTGCTCCTTGGGCATTGAGCTGCAGTTGCAGTTGGAATTGCTGGCCGGCATTCTGTAGACGGGTCTGCAGTGTCGCGTGCAATTCTTCGGCGCGGCGACGAAATACTTGTCAAGAACGACAGTGTTCGATGTAAAGCACAGGACTGTTTGGATCCAGTGCGATCTCATCCTCGCTCTTCGTGGGTAACTGCGCAATTTAATGCAAAATCAATGTCATTGAAAAATATGTTCAGCAGACACTTACTTGCGAGGGCTGCGCTGTTTTACCGCGCTTCTTGGGTGGCATTCTTTATATTTTGGAAATAAATTAAGTAAGAAATTTTAGTTGTACTACGCGCGTCAATGAATTTCTGATCTGATGCTGATTTATCGATAATTCATTTTGAATGTTTCAAAAAAAACAGAGTTGTCAACGCATTAAAAATTTTATATTTTAGATTAATGTTAATATTAAGAGTTTATTTATCAATTATATCAATATTAAATACAAATAAATAAATTACGTCAGCCAAGTAAATATAAATGTAAAATATAAATAATATGCAACTATCGATAGGTAAATGTGCCAGCTGACAGAAAGTGCACTTTGCTACGATTTTACAGAAGTCTGGCATCCCCTTTAATGCACATACATTTCATATAAGCGCATATGTATGTATATATTTTTTTAGTAAAACAGTAAAAAAGGCTGCAAGTGTATAAACAAATGTACCAAAAAAGAAAACGAAAGAAAAGTCAGTGTGTAATTGAGACCGCACTGTCGGACCTTTAATTTAAGACAACAAGTAAGCGAAATGCGGTTAATCCACTACGGTTATCGATGCTATATTCTAATTATCCCTTTGCATTATTTTCAGACTGCCATAAGATTTGTGTTGTGCCGGCTACAAAATCCGAGAGACGAGAGAGAGATTTTGGCGCCAACTACTTGGATAATGGATAAGTCATCTGCAAAGGAGACCGCAAAGTCGGCATCATCGACGGCAACGCAGAAACGACTCGGACGGCCACCCAAGGCGACACAAGGTGCACAGCACACTAAGACTGAGGCAGAGGCTGAGACTGCAGATGAGGCTGAGTCAGCGGATGCGGCTGCTGCTGCTGCGTCAGAAGACGGCGATGCGGCTGCAGACCGTGCACTGAACATATCACCAACGTCGAGCGAGTGCCGTCGCAGTTCACGCAAAAAAGTCATAAAATTCGATGTGCGCGATTTGTTGAATAAAAATCGTAAAACCCACAAAATACAAATCGAGGCTCGCATCGATTCCACACCAACAACACCACCAGTGGTGCCTACGTCCAGCAATCTACCCTCTGTCATGCTCGATGAAACCAGTGCAGACACTGCGACGGCGACACCAGCGGCAACGTCATCAAACCATAGCATGTCGACATTGCCGGCGCTTGAGGTGTTTGCCAAGCCGACAGTGACACAAAGCTTAATTGTGACTCAGGTGAGCAGTGGCGAGGAATCGCGTCAGGTGCAGGAGCTGCAGGTGGAGGCCGCATCGGATGATGCCACATCGCCGGCACCGCGCAAGCGTGGACGCCCACGCAAGGCACAGCCGCTGCTGCAGCACAAGGATGTGTCCATGATGCGCAGTTCCAACAACTCCGACTCGGACACCAATTCCAGCTCGAACTCCAACACAACCACATCGAGTGGCAGCGAGACTAAGAACAAACCCAAATCGAAGCTACGCGTCTCCCTGAAGCGCATGAACATGCCGACGAGTCGCGAATCCTCAGACTCGGGAGACTTGCCGCTGCCCATTAGCCTGGTGGATGTGGTTTCCAATTCCTCATCGGAAAGCACGATGACAGAGCAAGCTGTGCTCCATACAATCGATGAGAAGCAGCAGAGAGCGATGACAGCAGATGACAATGACGAAAAAAACATTGAGACTGAAACGAAAATAAATTTGCTGCCAGCAGAGAACGAAGATTCCGACGATTCACAAATCATATTTGTGGAAATACAAAACGAAGCCGATATAGATGAAAGTTCTATAATAAAAAAAACTGAAACGAAAAACGAGACTGGAGCTAATTTTAAGATAATCTTTCCCAAGAAGGAGGAAGAAGAGGAGCAGAATAAGCATCAAACTCGAGAACTGATTGTCCAGGTGGTCAGAGAGACATCTCATCTTCTCTGGTTAGCCGATGACGAAGAGGAGAAGACATCATCGCCCAAATCATTTGAGAAAAGACGCAGCAAACGCTCTTCACTTCGTGGCAGCAACTCCAACAATAACAATAGCAACAGCAGCAGCAGTAAAATGACTCTAGAGGAGACATTTGCCGAAATAGCTGCCAAGAGCTCGGAGAGCATTCTCAAAGAGGAAGCAGCCGAGCTCATTGATCTCGTCGAGGATAGCAACAGCGATAGCCAAATCGAAGGAGGAGTAGAAGAAGTTGAGGCACATTTGACATCCCAATTAGATTTAGAATCCCAGCTACAAGTGCCTGCCATTGTGCACCAATCAGATGTGCCTTGTGCGGTCCAATTGGACGCGAAGCTGCTTGTGGAGGAGGCTACAAGCGGTGTAGACAATAATAATGTACCAAAGGCGAAGCAGGAGCTCAAAGAGCAACTGCAAATAGAGGAAGCAATAGAAGAATCACTGCCACCGACGGATGAACTAAAGAAGGGGGAACTGCAGAAGGACGAACTAAAGAAAGAGATAGTGCAGAAGAAGGAACTGAAGAAAGAAGGCGAGCAGACGGAACTGAAGGACGAACTGCAGAAGGTACTGCTGAAGAAGGAACTTAAAGAGGATGAAGTAAAGAAAAAAGAACTACAAAAAGAGGACTTGCAAATGGAGCAACTGCAGAAGGTGCAAATGAAGAAGGAGCAACTGAAGAAGGAAGAGTCGAAGAAGGGGGAACTGCAGAAGGAAGAGTCGAAGAAGGGGGAACTGCAGAAAGAGGAACTGCAGAAGGAAGAGTCGAAGAAGGAGCACCTGCCGAAGGAAGAATTACAAAAGAAGGAGCAAATACAATCAGAAGTACTGCATAAGAAGAAACTGCAGAAGAATGAACAACAGCATGATAAGCTGATAAAGAAAGAACAGAACAATAAGGCTGGAAAAGATGAACTGCAGCTAAAGGAGAATATGCAAGTAAAAGGAGAGCTGAAAACGGAGAAGGAATTTATGGCGAAGAAGAACCAAGAAGCCCTAAAGGAAACTCGACAGAAGGAGAAGCATGAAAAAAAGGATGTACAAAAGGAAGTACAAAAGGAACTAAATAAGAAAGAAGTACAAAAGGTGGAAATCAAACATGATGAGTCCCAGAAAGCGGAGAAATTACACAAGGAGAGCCCACAAAAGGAACAATCGCTAGAGCCGATGATCAACAAAGTTGCACGCAAGTCAACTCCAACTACAGCAGAGGCGACTTCAGAAGGCGCTACCAAGTTGGATGTGGCACGCAAAGCTGGGCCAAGAAAAAGTCGCAGTCCCACCTTGACTCCCACTCCTCCACCCCCTGCCTCTTCTGCTTGCAGTGCAAACAAAACGAAATCGGACAAGGCAAACAACGTGTCCATTGTGGAATGTGATGCAATGTTTAAGGAGATGGACAAGGCCAGTGTGCAGCCCAAAAGGAAGTCGAAAGCGGGCGCCAAGAAGCAGCAACCCAGCAAGCCGGAGCCAGAGCAACGCATAGAACCACCAACTGCAAACAAGAAGCAACCTCTGCCAACAGCGGAGGAACAGCAAGCCGAGGAGCTGAACAAGCGTCGCTCGGCTCAGCCAACTCCCGAGCCGAAAGTAAAGGGAAAACAGACGAAGAAAGCGCAGCGTAAATCGGAGAATCTCAAGCAGATCAGTCGCCAGAACTCATTGGACTCCAGTTCGAGTGCTTCCCAGAGTGCCAGCAAGCGCAGATCGGCCAAAGCCAGCGATGCTCTGCAATCGGCACTCACCGAAACCGAATCATCCGAGTCAACTGGAAGTTCTAACAATAAGACAATCAACTGTGGCATTCCAACACCAACGCCTGAGCTGGAGACACAGGATCCGCTCAAGAACATTGCCAAGTTCATCGAAGATGGCGTCAAACTGCTCGAGCGCGACCATAAGCTGGAAGCGGAACAGCAGCAGCAACAGTTGCAGACGACTGTGCAGGCCGAAGATGAGTTTGCACAGCGAGTGGCCAACATTGAGACGCCCGCCACGACACCATCCACCTCGCCGCAGCCCAGCAATGCTGCAGAGGATAATTCGTCCTCCTCAACGGCGGGCGGTGGTGTGCGTCGTTCGCATCGCATCAAACAGAAGCCACAAGTGCCAAAGACAAGCCTCAGCCGCAGCAGCAGCGCGAGCCAAGCATCCTCGATGATCAACATGGAGGATCAGCTGGCTGAGCTGGCGCACATCGATGCGGTTAACGAACAGTTTCTGCGCCAGGAGGGACTTAATACCTTTCAGTCGCTGCGCGACAATTACTATCGCTGTGCCCGCCAGGTGAGCCAGGAGAATGCGGAAATGCAATGCGATTGCTTCCTCACCGGCGACGAGGAGGCAGCAGGTCATCAGTGCTGCGGCGCTGGCTGCATTAATCGCATGCTCATGATCGAATGTGGACCGCTGTGCACCAGTGGCGATCGCTGCACCAACAAACGCTTCCAGCAGCATCAGTGCTGGCCCTGCCGTGTCTTTCGCACCGAGAAGAAGGGCTGCGGCATCACGGCCGAGCTGCGTATACCACCGGGTGAATTCATTATGGAATATGTGGGCGAGGTGATCGACAGCGAGGAGTTCGAGCGTCGCCAGCATCTCTATTCGCGTGATCGCAATCGTCACTATTACTTCATGGCACTGCGCGGCGAGGCGATCATCGATGCCACCGCCAAGGGGAATATATCGCGCTACATCAATCACAGCTGTGATCCCAATGCCGAGACCCAGAAGTGGACAGTGAACGGGGAGCTGCGCATTGGCTTCTTCAGCGTGAAGACCATCTTGCCTGGCGAGGAGATCACCTTCGATTATCAGTATCAACGCTATGGACGCGATGCCCAGCGTTGCTATTGCGAGGCCGTCAATTGTCGTGGCTGGATTGGTGGCGAACCCGACTCGGATGAGGGAGAACAGTTGGATGAAAGCATGGAAAGTGAATCGGAATTGGATGAGGAGCAGCTCGAACAGGAGGCGGATAAACAGGGACGACTCAGTGGTGGCAAGCTGGGCAGGGCAACCAGATCGAGCAAGCAGGCAAAGCAGGCATCGTCGTCCTCGTCGGGCAAGCAGTCGAAGCAAGCGACACGTAAGCAACGCAAGGATCAACCCAAGGCAAAGGATCGTGAGTACAAGGCAGGCCGTTGGTTGCGTCCCACAAGCAGTGGAGGAGCAGCAGCAGCTGCTGCTGGTGCTGCCGCTGGAGGAGGAGGAGCAGCAGGAGGAGGAGCTGCTGCTGCCGCCCCTGAGAAGGAGGATCCTGATGTGCTGGAACAGCTGACAATACTGAATCGCAGTGGACTGAAGAATCAGGCGGATACTTTGCGTTTCTCGCGTTGCATGGTGCGTGCCAAGTTGCTGCAGACACGTCTCCAGCTGCTGGGCGTGATCACACGCGGCGAACTGCCCTGTCGCCGTCTCTTTCTGGACTACCATGGCCTGCGCCTGTTGTACGCCTGGTTCAGCGAGAGCGGCAGCGACAATCAACTGCGTCTGGCGCTGCTTAAGGCGCTGGAATCGTTGCCCATACCCAATCGCACCATGCTGAACGACAGTCGCGTCTATCAGAGCGTGCAGGCATGGAGCGTGGAGCAGTCAGCCGAGCAGGAGCAAGTGCGTCTGCGCATGCTGGCGCTGCTGCAGAAATGGAATGCACTGCCCGAGATCTTTCGCATACCGAAGCGCGAGCGCATCGAACAGATGAAGGAGCATGAACGCGAGGCGGATCGCCAACAGCAGCCGCATCATGGTGGTGCCACGGCCCTGGAGGATAGCAACAGTAACAGCGCCTCGGCTACGTTGAACAGCGATCGCTATCGTCAGGATCGATTCAGGCGCGACACAAGCGGCCGCTATGAGAAGCCCAAGTTGCCGGCTAGGATGAGTGGCAACAATACCATCTGCACCATTACCAACTCGCAGCTGAAGGAGCGCAATGGAGAGAGAGAGTGTGGTACGTCTGGTGGCAGCTTGGGCATTGGCAACGGCAACGCTTGCGGCATGAGCAAAGCAGATCCACGTCGACGTTCTGACGGTCGCAACGTCATCTCCAAGGAGCTGCGACGATCGCTATTCGAGCGCAAGGTGAGTAGAGTTGGGATTTGGGGTTAGCAAATCATTCAGAGAAATCAATCACACAGGTTGCGAAGGACGAGGCCGAGAAGCGTGTCTGCAGCGAGGATTGGCGCGAGCACGAGGTGCGTTGCGAATACTTTGGTGCCGAGCTGAGCACCGATCCCAGCAAGTTGCCATTCTACGAGAACACGGAGACCAACGAGTGGTTCAGCAGCAGCGATCATCCAGTTGCTGCTCCACTGCGTTGCGGTCGCGGTGGCTCCCGTTCGCCGAAGAGCAACGATAATGTGCAGTACAAGCTGCCGGCTGGCGTGGAACCATTGCCGCCATCGTGGCACTGGAGTGTCACTCCCGATGGCGATGTGTATTACTATAATCTACGGGATCGCATACCCCAGTGGGAGCCACCCAATGCACAGCAACGTATGCAACAGCTCGTTGAGGATTCGCCGGAGGAGGAGGCGACAGCTGGTGGTGGTGATGATGTTGGTGATGAGTTGATCACCTGCGATCCCAACGATGTGGGCACTCTCAGTGAGAAATCACGGCAGCAGTATATCGAGGCAAAGGTGCGCGAACGTCGTGAGATGCGACGCAGTCGACTCGTCTCTGAGCGCATTATAAGTCCGCGACGGGAGGAGGATCGCATGTACACGCAGCAGGAGGCACGCAAGTACAAGGAGAACAAGGAGAAGATACGACGCCGCAAGGAGATCTATCGTCGCAAGCGCATCGAGGCGAGCAGCTCTGGCGCAGAACCAGAAACTTCATCATCCGAAGTTGGCGCAGGTCACGTGAAAGCGCTGCCCATTCAGAGTTATTTGTACTCCTCGGATGAGGATGGGACCGAACTGGATGGCACCATGGCTGGCGGTGGCGGACGCAGCAGCACTCCGCCGCTGCTCGATGCCATTGTCGATGGAGTCAAGGGGACGCGGGTCGATGAGCTGGGCATGGCACGCATTGGTCGCGTGGGCAAATCAATTCTCAAGGAGACGAGAACCGATATTGATACGTCGGATTCGTTGTCAGGCGTTAAGCGCAAATTGCCGATGCCGCCGTACCACATTCCAGAGGCGCTACAGAAGAAGCATCGTGTCGAACGCGACAAGAAGCGCAAATCGTAAGCAGATTGCAGATCGTTTATTTTCCCTTCACACTTTCACTTGTCACATTTTGCAGGCTACTGAGCACCAGCAGCGGACGCGAGTCGTGCGAGAAGTTCCGCTCCGAGATTTGGGGCCATGTGGCCGACTATTTGCGACCCTATTTCAAGGATACCTGCCAGCTGGGACGCATCACCAGCGACGAAGATTATAAGTTCCTAATTAGGCGGGTGAGTGCTGGCATGCAGTTCAAATCGCAGTTGTACCTTCAATATTTTCCATCCCCCTTCTCCAGCTAAGCCACCACATAACCACCAAAGAGATGCGCTACTGCGAGGCTACTGGCAATCCGATGGCATGCACGGAGTCGGTCAGGCACAAATCCTTTGACTTTGTTAATCAATACATGCGCAAGAAGGGACCCGTTTACAAGAAGCCAGCCGATGAGCCGGACTACTGATCTACTACTGGAAGGCCAATGGACAAAGACACACCATACACACACACACTCACACACCTAGCAAAGGAATCAAAACACATTCATTAAAGCAATGCACACATTGTTAAATCATAGTTTAAGTTCTTTATACCCTTCGACCATTGTGCATAAATTCAAAGCATGTGCATATGTATATGTATACATACATACGAACATAGGTCGAAGGGTATCTGACTGTCGCATGCCGCGACTGTTTCTTTTCTTACTAGTTTTTAATTGACCTCTACCCGAAGAGTTTGGGTAAAGCTGCGACGGAAACAACCAGTTGGAAAATAGAATTTTTTATTTTTTTTATTTTTAAATCAATCAATGGAATTGCGATATGTGAGAAAACAATCCATCTAAATATATAGATATATTTATGAAGTGAAAATATATAATCTAATTTTATGTTTTTGAAAAAAAATTAAAAGAATTCGTTTTTATATTCAATTGAATGACTTAAAATCACAATTATATGTGTTAATTATACTATGCTGCTATATATGATCTGTTGTATATATACGTGTAAATATTACGAACTATTGCAACAGATAGAAGGTATCAAGATCAACGAGTTGATTCCAATCAACAAACAAATGGCTGTTTTGTTCACTTTCTTGAATGAAATGAAGCATGATTACAATGTGTTGTAATTTGTTGAAGCATCGTTCTAGTGCTAGTCAAAATGAGGCTCTCTGATAGTTGGGTCTCTGATTGAGACATCTTTTGTGTTTGGCAAATTGGTAAAGATATTGCAACCAAATTCACTCTATCGTACTTTTTTATATATTTAATATGCATGTAAAATTTCATCAAAATCAGACAAGTATAACATATAAATGAAGATTGTTTTATGATTATAGAAACAACTTAACTTATCAGTGTCAATCAAAGTTAGGCGTAATATTATGCATAATTATATATAACTAGTCTAGGAACGATCGGAGGATATAAGAACCTGCAAGGGTAAAGAATCTTCGCCATGCCGAAGGTAGCCTTTCGTTCACGTTTTTCTGCCATGCACAATCTGTCTCTCTGCCGGAGGCACCCTGTGAATCGACTGTCTTTTAATTTATTATAGGTGAATTCCCAGTTTCGACTCTCCAAAGCCCTAACGGTTTCCATTCCCCTGCGCACCTGAGCTTTTACGTAAGCTTTCGCATCGAGGCTTTTCACCTTGAACTTGGCTGCGGCAGGAAGCTTTCGTTTCATTCATAAACTCAGCCAGCTGATTCCTTCATTGAGTGCGCGTGGCTACGCCGGCAAACGCCTCAGTCGGCATCGCCGTCGCCGTCGACGTCAACGTTGGCAGCGACAGTGGAAAAGTCGCTAGCTAGGCGCACATGCCACATGTTGCAAGCGCTGGCTTGTTCAGTTGTTACCGTTAGCTTCGCGAGCGCGCTGCCATCGGCTGCGCGCAACGAGAATAAAGTGAATAGAAATTTCGAATAGAAAGACGAGCCCGCCAAGCCGCATATATATTCCAAATCCAAATCCGAATAATTTATATCGAAATATCGAAAACTATAGAAAATAAACTCATCTCGCGCCGATCTCAATTCTCACCTTGCGCGTCTAGACTGCAATTTGTTTGTTGTTGTTGTTGTTTTTTTATAGTGTATTCCAGAATTCCAGAAAATATAGATTCCACATAAAGTGTTTACTCGGGAACAGCTGCAGCTCCAGCCTCCAGTCTGTAGTGAGAAAAGAATCACGCTATAAACACGATAATCACGATGATCATGAAGTTGATGCGTAAGTCATGCACAAACAAACAGACCCCGGAGATCTTCTCGATTTTCTCTCGCCCATCCTCGATCTGTTTATGCAGATCTCATTCCATTATTTTATATACTCGTTTCGTCGATCAATGGTAGAAGAAAATTAGTTGGGCCCCCATTGTATCTGCCAAAGACATTGGCCATGTGGAGTCTGCCGTAGAATCTGATTCTTTCTTGCTTTCCCACAAAACAGATGCTCCCACCACATGACTCTTCACTGCATTCTGCGTAGTTGCATGGAGAGAGAGAGAAAGAAGGAAATGAAGCTAAAAGAAATCAGGATAACAAGCAACAAACATCGTATCATATATTTATTTTATTTATAGTGTTATCTCTGATAAATCTACTAAACTAGGCGCATTCTCACACCTGAATGAGTTTTTTATTTGTGGAAATTAATGTAGGTGAATCTGTTGCCCGAAATAGCACGTTGATCTTATCGTAGGTATAAATAAAATGCAATATCATTGAGGTACTGCGGTGAGTTGGGAAATATCTGTTGCGAACTATCGTAACAACTTGAAAATATGAGTAGTTCTACACTTCATTTTTAACACTTTTAATGATGAAATAGAAAGAAACTTAAATATTTATACGATATATTATATTTATCTCTTTTTTGATCGAAATTTTAAATTTCTTGTTTTCACTTTTGATTAATTTGTCTCCTCGAGTGTTTGCTCATTTCGTTTATCACAAGGTGCTAGATTTATTGCCTTTTTGATTTCGAAAAATGGATATATAGAGTACATGAGTTATGTAGTTTTAAGGATAATCATAATTAATGCATCCGTTTAATATATGTTTCACAATATTGTCTCTTCACATAGTTAACCTCAAAAATCTCTGTCATTTTTGGCTATAAAACAGCTGTTTCTATGACAGCCAGGGGCTGGAGGGGAATGAAGGAATTGCTCTTTATGCGTTACATGTAATACTTGAACAGGAAAAGCGAAACATTTTCAATTTCCCAACGTGGGGCGTAAATGAAATTTGTAATTTGCATATTAATTTATGATTTTCAATGGACTGTGACCAGTACAAGGGTGTAGAGGGAAGGGGGGAGGCACGTATAGAAGAGGTGTGTGGAGGACCATATGTAACCCAGTTGGATTTGACAATGGACAACTTTTCTCTCGGCTTTTGAACTGGTAAATTGTTCAACATAAAGTTGATTGTTTTCCGCCAAATGGAGCACATGAAATGTCAGCACTTTCGGCAAGGGAAATTGCTGCTACTGCTGCAAAGGGGATGGGGAGACTGGGGGAGCAGAAAGTGTGAGCAAAGCGTCGCCACTTTTCATGCTAATCCCATTTGAGCGCGCTTTTAGCGCTTTTATATGCTGGAATGTGTCTCTGTCAGCAAGTCTCGGAGAAGTCGCACTGGGTTGTTGTTGCTGCCGTTGTTTCTGCTGCTGCTGCTGTTGTTGTTGTTTAAGTATTCTCCCCGATTTACCGTTAGTCTATTAAACTCGTAATAAAATGTCATTAAGCGTCGACGGCAGCGTCGGCTTCTCGATTTATGTTGCCGCTCGAAATGAGCCTGCACCCACTCACACTTTCTCCCCTGCCACTACCACACCCTTGCCCTCTACCCCTTCTTCTAGCCCTTCCTTACCCTCTTGCTGTACCCCTCTGTCTGTGTGTGCCGCATGTTGCACTTGTGGTTGCCACAGACAGTTTAGACGCCTCCCAAAGTTGGGTTATTAGTTCTGACCATTTCGCAGCTTATGCAAATCCTGAACGAGCATCGCCATTGGATACCAGCCGGGCAACAGTTTATAACCGCATCACCTACTCCTCTGCTCCCCTACTCCCCCACCCCTCCCTGCCATGCCCCTTACCAGTCGCCTGGCCTACCAAGGGTCCAGTTAATACAGCAATCGTTTTGTGCATTGCGGTGTGAGGATTACATTTATAAGGATAAGCATAGCTCTGGCCTCTGCTAGCCCCGTACCTCCCCCACCCTCGGCACGGGGAAAACAGCTGTTTGATGTTTTAACTGCACAGTGAAAACATGGCGAAAATGGAAAATGGAAAATGACAAATAGGCGACACTGATAAACAGAAACACAGACAAAGCACTTGCGGTGACTTTTCGTTGTCTCGTTTTAATTATGTGATGAATCTTAAGTATGAGAGAGGGGTATGAAGAAAGAGGGAGGCAGGGAGGTAGGTAGAATGCATGAAAAGATAAATATAAATATTTGATTATTGCCAAATAGCTTGGTCTGTAGTCTGTTTAATTGTTTAATAAATAAACAATTTGGCGAAATGCTTGCAGAAATCATTTCTTTGTGTCTCGTTCGCCTTCGCTTCCTCCTTGTTACTACCCTCCCTCGCCTTTTATTCCTCCCTGTTTCTTGCTTACTCGCAGATTCAAGAATACAATATAATATATTTGTAGATTTACACAGGTACAAGCTAAACTCGAAGCCCAAGTTCAATTTTGACTTTCATTTTGACATATTCAAATGCTAGACATATAGACTACCCTTGATAAAATACACAACTTCAAGTTAAATTTTAATCTGCATGTTTAATTTTGACTTGCAGTTGTAAATTCTTTAGCCCTATAAAGGAAATGTACAAAATTAAATGAGGAATTAATTTTATTAGGACTTTAAGTTAAATTTTAATCTGCATGTTTAATTTTGACTTGCAGTTGTAAATTCTTTAGCCCTATAAAGGAAATAAACTTTAGAAATCTACAAAATTAAGTAAGGAATTCAAGTTTAATTTTAATCTCCATGTTAAATTCTGACTTGCAGTTGTAAATTCGTTAGCCCTATAAAGGAAATAAACTTAAGAAATCTACAAAATTAAGTAAGGAATTCATTTTATTAGTACTTTAAGTTCAATTTTAATCTGCATGTTACATTTTGACTTGCAGTTGTAAATTCATTAGCCCTATAAAGGAAATAAACTGTAGAAATGTACAAAATTAAATCAGAAATTAATGTTATTAGGACTTCCTTGCACAACGTTGCCAGATTGTCAATATTTGTTAAGGTGTCTAGCTGTTTGCTCAAAATCGCAGTAACCTTTCTCTTATGAAATACATTTAAGGTGCTGCCCATTGAGAACCTTAAAACGCCGGCAACCAACTCCGCCCACTGTAAGCTGGCTGGAAAACGAATTGCCATATTTATTTGGCAACTTATTTGTAGGAACGTAACTCAACGCAGCCAGGCAGCTTCAAAGAAAAACTTCCACCATTCCACTGACCCCCACCAGAGCCAGTCGAGTCTGCCCCACTAGGTTGGCGAATCCTTTTCGCAGGAAAAAACAAATAAGTCGGACCAACGATTTGTGCACCTCGCCCATAATAACTAATCCGAATCCAAGTTCGAGTTGGAATCAGAGTGCGACTGGGAATACCAGTGAGAGTGCGAGATATTCACGTCCATTGCCTGCCAACACGGAAAATGGACTGGAAACGGTCTGCTCGATTTTCCCATTTAAGTGTGTGTCGCCTAGGGCTGCAAAAACATCATGTAGGAGGAGAATGTGGAGGAGGAAGAGTGCGGGGCGAAGGGACTTTCGATTCGGGGTCGTGGCGAAAGCAATCCTCATAGCACATGGTTTGTAATTTGAATACAGCAATCATTATTTATGAACACCCTAATGACGTCGCTCCCAGTTCGTTTGTCCGTCTTTCCTTTCTCCCCCTGCCACCAAACCGAGCACATCCGGGTCTATGCTAATCGATGCCAAAAGCTGAGCCCAAATATCATGTGACAACAAGTGCCAGGGCTTAATGTCAGCCGAAAGGCGATCACAGTTCTGGCGTTTATACCCTGTAATACAATTGAGCTTATGCTGCAAACTATCGGGTAGTTTAATTAGAAAGTAGGAAATGTTAAAATATTGCAATTTAAAAGTTCTGCTTTGGCTATTTGCCATACGCTTTAGTACATTTATAACTGACCTATATGATAAATATCAAAAGAAACGTTAAATCAATGTTAACGCTATCTGAGAATACCCCTATAACAGCCATCATTTGAAGATGTATTCTCTTGAAACTTGGCTAGGCGAAACATAAGTAAATGCTTAAGGTATTTTCAAAATTTTATTAGAAACAAACGATACTAGCAAAAGTTATGACTGTGCAGTAGAGCTGGAGTCATATCGATGTTTCATATGAAAAACCGCAGCAAACATCGATATACCTCCAGCTCTACCGTACAGGGTACTCACTGGTCGAGGCATAGTAAAGTTGCTGTAAGTTTTTTGGGCTTTAATTGAATTGTCGTCAGGTGTAATGACAGGCGAAAAGGTTACGCATCATTAGGCGTTACCTGATGAAAATGAAAGCTCTCAAGATGCTTTAGGCCTGAGGCCCTTTCTTTTTGCCTTTGTCTCTATGCGATGTAATTGAGCTAAGTGATCCGAGAGGTGGCAAAGCAATTCGCATTGAGTGATTCTCAAGTCCCAAAAAAAAAGAGAGAAATAAATGAAATGACGATGCTAAATATTTATGACCGTGTGTGGATTATTGTGCAGGGCGAAGGCGATGGGCGAAGGATGGGCAAGAGTAGTCGAGAGCAGCTTAGGCTCAACAGCTGTCTCCGCATTGACAGCCGGAAGTGGATGCTAAGCACTTGAGCTCCAATGATATGAACGCACACACACACACACCACATGTACCGTTACAGCCTATAACTATGGCGTTTCTTCATTTCTTTTCAATCGTCCACGAGGATTTTGGGACTATGGAAGGGAAATACTTTAGTAAATGATTGTACGCTTATTGCCCGGCTTAGGCATGATGGAACTCTTGGTTCGGCCTTGTCGGTACGATAATTTATATTGATGGGGAACGTCACAAGAAACTTAAGTAATAAATACAAATCCATAAAGCAGAAACAAGTTTAAGTAAAGGTTGAGCAAGTGCCAGACATGAGATTAGAGAGATAAGTGTTGGGCAGTCGACATGGGACACATTACCAATGTGACCTTGGAGTGGAAATATATTTAATGTATTGGGCCTGCTTGGATCGATTGGACAAGCAAAAGGTTGTGTATTAGCCAGGTAGCTTTGGAATCTTTTGAATGTGTATAGTGAGATTTTGATCTTTGGTTAAGTTTTGCTTTAGATATATTAAAGTTTTCTCTAAGATGTTAAAGACTTTTCTCTTTTTAACTTCTTAATTAGCAAAGTTAATTCTTAAATAGATTTAAGTTAGGCAATAATCTACAGCTCAGTAATTGCTTGATCTGGTAGGGTTGGATGAGTAGGCCTCGGTTAGTGCGAATAGCAAAGCTCCTTCTAAACAGGCTTAAAATGATTCACAAGCTTAAAGCTCAGTAATGCAATCAAAGCTGTTCAAAGTGGGAATCAGATAATGTGTTGGTGGGGGTAGACTGTGTGTGCCTATGCCTAGGGTCACTGTTAAGTAATTAACATAGTAGTAGCAGAGGGGGTAGTGGGAGGGGGGGGTGTGTAGTTGAGGGTTCAAGTAGGGGGAGGGGGTGGGGAAGGTTTTTTTAGGCTTCGCTTGCTGTCACTGTCAAACGGAGCCCGCTAGACAAACACATAAAAAGGCCACAAAATGAATGTTTGTACAGTAGCAAATCCTGCACACACTGTGCGAGTGTTAGTGTGTGTATGTGTGTGTGCGTGTGTGTATGTAACCTATGATAAATGGCATGCGTAATTTCTTGATTGAAGCGTAAAGACCGAACCGAAACTGAAGTCTGGCTATGTCGCATGGTTTAAGGTCGCAATGGACCAAGTTTAAATGGGCCGCTCTGTCCGCCTCCCTCTCCCCCTTCCCCGCTGGAGAAACCGCTTAATTTAACGGTATGCGTGGATGCGGATGCGAATGCGTATGCGGATATTAAGTCCCTCTGGCTTTGTCACATGTCTGTCTGGCATTTGTTTTCATTTGCGTCTTCGGCTCCGGTTGCTTATTGACTTCTGACTATGATTAATACATGTGGCATGCCGCACCGTCAACGCCACTGTGTGTGTGCCAGGGTGTGTGTGTCTGTGTCGCTCAATTTGTTGCTAGGCTTGGGAAGTAATTAAATTTTGCGTATTGCAAACAAATCATGTTACGTGGTATATTCGCCTCAGTCGATGCTTTAATGGGTTAACAATTAACCCATTGGCATTTCTGGTATCTGCTAAATCGGGCCAAGTGGGCTACTTCTGTATGTATTGAGTGATTGTTGAACAAAATTCATCTAAAGTCGATGCCTTGCAGTAATTACAGCACCCGCTATGCCAGGGGCGTAGTGAGGGGAGTGGAGGGCAGGAGGAGAGGCAGCTGAGGGATTAGCACGCCCCATTTGTGGTTATTATCAGTAATTGTTGTTTTAATTATTGAGAAAAATACAAAGAACACACACACACACACAAATGGAAATGAAACGAAAACGAAACAAAATAAAATTAATTTGTTTTTTTTTTATTTTTGTATACAAAAGAATTTTAAATTCGCTGTGATTTGGGGGATCTGCAGCTACAGCCAGCTTCAGCTATATTCCCCACTCAGCACACAGAGTCGGAATCGTTTTGCAATCATCTAAACAACACACACACACACACACACATCGCGCAGTGAATAAAACTTTTGGAATTTCTCAGTCTCAGCCATCGCAGTCGCAGTCGCAGTCGAAGAGATTGTTCTCTTTCGCCGCGTTGAGTTCGGATTTCTTTGCTTTTCATCCAAATATTTGGAAAATTTGCTTATCTTTATTTCTTAAGTAAATACCGCCTGTCGGCCTGGGGCAGCACAAGTGAGTAGTCGATCATCTGATGGCACTTACGTCACACCAACACTAACAGGTCGATATACTCTATAAGCCATTCAAATTAATCAAAACAAATTCGCTTCGAAGTGGAAAATAAAACTTAAGTAAGATGGAGATAACTATGCATTGTTTAAATTGCAGTGTACCCTGTAGAATTTCAGTTATATATTTCTTGCAGTTTATCAAGAAAGTTTGCTGATGTTGCACATGTGAGTAAATTATGGCTCCATATGCTCTATATATATCTTACATAGAAGCTGTTCATATCATTTTCTGTTCCCTATTGAACACTAACTGAGCACACAGGGTATTCGCAAGTCGTTGTTCTTTCGCACATTACGAGCACTTGAAGTGGAATCACTCGCAATCATCTTTTTGTCGGTGAGCCTCTCCAAGGGGTAGTTAACAGCCCGCAGACGTCACTTGGCATGGTCAATACACTCCATCGTGACTAGGGAAAGTGAACCCACTGTTCTTTGGGGTTACGCACAACTCTACCTCCCCCACTCCCCTTTCCCACACCCACCACAATTCGTAAATTTGTTTACATGGCCGAAAGAGCGAAAGAGCCGAGTCGACCCGACACGACCCGATAACATTTACCGCAAACTATTTCTGTGTGCCAGATTGCGATTGTGTGTGCGATTGTTTCTGCGAGTGTGCGTGTATTGTGCCACTATGGTACGGGTGTGGATCGTTTGCTTTATTCTTTATAGCAGCGCCTGCTATTTTCGGACTCGTTCTGGCTCTGTTCTGTGTGCTTTAATTATTTGAAATGGACATAAACAATAGCGGCCAATTGACCGAAAGTTCGAATCGACCCCAAGTTGAGTTTGCCATGATGCAGGGGCAGTGCGGGAGGAGGGGAATGCGGACGGGTTGTCCTGCTTGCAGATACCCCTCCTTCTGCTGCTGCTCCACAGGGCGCTTACCTGGCACAATTGAAATTAATGCGCTCAAGTTGTTGGCAAAGCTGCCGCAGCAAAGGCCAAGGCCATTGAGGCCTAATGACAGCGGGATGGAGGGTTGACTTGACTCGTCTTCTGTAGGAGGTGAGTTAGTCCCCTAACCTCTAACACATAGCTCTTACTGCAGGGGTGATAGTCCCACTTCCCTCTTAAAAATTTGGCTACTTTCTACTTCTCTACCTCTTCCTTTCTTCAGAAGGTAGTCAGAGCTAGTCCCCTAACTATTAAACTCTTGCTCTCACAGCAGGTGTGCTAGACCCCCTTCGAAGAGGTCGGCTAATCCCTACATCATTGCCTCTTCCTCTTCTAGAAGCTAAGCTTGACGCCGTTCCTTAAATTCTTCTTTTTACCCCTGTCTTGTTATACAGTGAGCTAACCCTCTCTTCCGGACTACTATCTGCTACAGAAGTTAAGTTAGTCCCCTAGACACTAACCCCTAGACATTAACCCCTAGACCTTAACCCCTAGACACTAACCCCTTTCATTCACAGGAGATTCTGCTAATCCCCTTTCTTTATTAAAGGTTTGTTAAAGCACCTTCTCCTGACACGAGATGAGTTACCTCGTCAGCTACTGTTCTGCTGCTCCCTTGTATACGAGTTAGGCCTCTTACTTAGCTTTCTGCCACGCACAGAATGCGAGCAAGCCGTACTCACTCCCCCTCCACAGGTACCCTGATGTCATCAATCAAAGCAGCGCCTCGCATTGCCAATCAAACCATTTCAATTTGCTGGCAAATGTGTTGACAAACGTTCTAAGGCGACGCCTGTTTGTACAGTAGCTGCTGCTGTTTCTTCTTCTTACCACAGCTTCTGCTTGCTCTTCTCCTCTGTGGGCTCCTGTGCCGCACATTAGCAACACGTGTCAGCAGCGTTGTCGTCTGCGTCGCCACTTCCTGTTGTTGTCCCTGCTCGGGCGCACTTAATTACACTTTCATGGACTCAACGCTTGTCCGCAGTTCCCTCTGTCCCTTCCCCGTCTTCCTCTTCGCCCCTGCCCCCCCTCTATGCTCTCTTCGCTGCTGCAATTGTACTCGCAGTTTGCCTTTCATTGCCCTCGCTGAGTTATGAGCTGATGCAATTTCTCGAGTTCTTCCTCCGTTTTCGCTCTTTGTTCTTCTTGTTTATTCGCGTTAACTTAGTCTTTGCAAACGTGGAGAGGGAGAGCGGGAGAGGGGTATAGCTTTACTTACAACTGCTTTCACTTGAGATTTTCCATAACGACATGACCTTTGGTCCATCCATTAGATAGGTTTAACCCATTAATGCCGTTTGCCATAAAAGTTTTCAAGATGCTTGCCAAAGTGTTTTCCTCCCTTTCTTGTTTCCTACATAGTTTCCTTACTGTTCAGTCAATAGTTGTGAAACTTGGTGATCAAATGCAAAATATATTGAGTTTTAAATGTATTAAATTATAAAAAGGTAACACAAGAAATTTAAATGTTATTAAGTTCTAAAGATAGGATCCCAATATAAGTTTGGGCTTAAGTTTATTTTAAATTTTCCCCTTTTATTTTATAGTATTTCTAAGGTATCTTGCAGTCAGTACATGCCCACCATGGCATAGTTATAATTTGATTTGTTGTTTTCGCTTATTGTGCAATTCTCATTTGGTTTGTTTACCATGCGAAAAGCTCATTTGTTTTTCATTTTTAATGATATTTGTACAATTACGTGTATTATATATTCACATGTGCATGTGTGTGTGTATAAACTTAATACATATATTACAGAAGAAAACTCATACAACACTTCGGTGCGGCTCTCGTTGAAATGCTGAGAACGTGGCCGAAGTACTGAGAACTATCGTAGAATCCTAATTCTGCAGACAACCTTGGAGCTATAGCAAACATTTATTCTAGAAATTATATCACAACACATGTGACTAATTTTTAATCAACTAAAATTACTAAAACTGTTCTGCAGCTTGTTTCTTCTTTATATTTGACAGTCCTTCTTGCATTTATCATATATGATGACTATAAGAAGTCAGATCAATCTTTATATTTGTACTGTGATTGCAAAAGTGTTTTAGCTTTCAAAGAAAGGTCGACATTTGTAAAACTCTCTGTAATTTGCATAGATATTCCTAGATCATCTAAAGATTTCATCAAGGAAAAGAGACAATCTGTGAGAATCTGTACAGGGTATTTCACACACGATTCTCATTTTCAAAAGCCTTTCTCTGGTTAAACTTTTTTGTTTTCATTTTAATTAAATTGATTTGGGTTTCTTTTTGCACTTTTTGCAATGCTCCTGCTTCTCCTGCCCGTTGTTATTGGTGCCTTGTGATTTACATTTATTTGTTTACCTTTCGGTGTTTTTGTATTTTTATAACCGAACATCGAACATTCTCATTTGGCCGAGCAGCTGTCAGCGTAGCTATCAAAAAGTCACCCACAATGATGGCTTATCGATGAGGCGGAAAGTGTCCACCCACCTCGACGGGGCGCTGCAAGACGCAAGGGGAGGCGGCTGGTTGCCCTTTGGAGAATTTCACGCATCATTGAACCATGGCCCAAATGTACTGTGCATAATTTTTATTGCAAACAATTTTTTTATGGCATGTTTTACATATCGCTTATTCGCAGATATACACAATTTGCGATTCAGCCCCTTTTGGTCTCCTCCCGATTCCAATCCAATTGCGATTCCAATCGTCGTGCCATTCCATTGCTTTCCATCTGGCCAAATGCATCGTAAAAAATGTGCTGTGCATTAAATGCAATCGTAAAATATGATAAATGCATATCCCAAGTGCCGTTCGACAACTGGAAGACTCTCGCCAAAAGGATGGGCAGTTTCGAGAGAGAGATTCGGAACTGAAACTGCAATTGATACTGCAGTATTTCGATTAAAATTATGATTAACAAACAAAGCACAGACAAAGAGAGAAAGAGTCACGAATACGGCAACCAACAACATTATTTTGAACAAACGTTAAATAACTCGTAATTCAGTTAAGTGATTTTCATGAAACTTGAAAGATCTTTACAACGTTGTCTTTGCAAGATATCCTGCAAGTTTCATAGCTATTTCTCATATATGTAGAATAATGTTAGATATTGTTTCTATATGATATTGTACATCATTCACTTACTTCCAATATATCTGCTTATTATAGTGCAGAGTAATAACTGTGCCAAGTTTCTCTGTGCTACCTTGCGCCGAAGCTCAGTTCAATTAGACTAAAGTTTTGTATGGACGTGGGTTACCATCTTATACTGAGTGCCAAAAGAGAACAAATTTTCGCTATCGAATTCCATAGTAAGTGTTCAAAGTGTACCTTCTTGCTAATCTTCTACATCCTTCCTTACTCTGTTCCTCTCTCAATTCTGCACCTAAAAAGCTTTTAACCAAAAGACTCGTCTTTCGGCCTACTTGAAAAAAGATTTATTAGCAAAAAAAAAAAATCACTTTGGCCTCAATGCGGCCCGAAATTCCCAATCAAATCGGTTGCATCTACAGCCAGAGGAGGCACATGACGTCGGCTATCGTTGCCATTCCAATATTTTAGATATTTTACTATGCGTAATGCAAAAATGCTCGACCTTCAGACACAGCCGATTGACAGCTCTCCTTTTTTCAGCATCTTCTCACTCAGACTTTGTGTATTTTGTTCTATTTAAATGATATCTGCGAGTGGCCTTCAGATGTTCATCATGAATTGGCAAAAATGCTAACAATGCTTTCTTTTGACGCAGGTCGTGAGGTGGGCATATTTAATGGTTTGACGGGAAAGAATTGAGGGAGCTTGAGACGAATTAAATGGGTAGTCTATGTATGTATGAAAGATTAATGGAGTATTTGTTACAAAGTTCGGGTCAGAAAAACTTGATTAAGTTGACTTAAAGTGGGCAGAAAAATGTAGAAGATCTAGAACTTTTTAAATTCAATGAAATATTCATAAAGGTGCTCTTAAATAATGGAAATACTTGAAGGAACTGTTAGAAAAAGGAGACACTTGGAGATATTGGTGAACTTAAGGATATTTAGTAAATGTGATACAGTTTTTTTTTTATCATATGTTATAATCTGAAAGACTGAAGTGCCTGTAGAATTACAAACATATAATTGTAGTAGGTTCCTCTATTTATAATCTGTTGATTGCTAACTTTCCTCTCTCTGTTTCTCTCTCTCTCTTTTACTTGTTTCTCTCTGCAATCTGAAAGAGTAAAGTTCTTGAAGAATTACAAACATATATATTGAGAAGGTTCCTCCATTAATAAACTGCTAATTTATTATTCCTCCTCTCTTTCTCTCACAATTGTCTCTCTCTCTCTCTAGCAGGCTACGCTCTTCTGTTCACGCTGCTCTTGGCGCCGTTGGCAACAGCGTCGGCACAAAGGCAACCAACGCACATGCTCAGCTATTTCATCGACGGCGAGGGCGGACAGGCGGAGTCACAGTCGGGCAATGTGGGGGAGAGCGAATTGGCTAGCATAGATTCGGCGATATTGCCGCCGGATGAGCAGGACAATTGCCCGGCTGGCTATTTTCACTGCAACACGACGGCACAGTGTGTGCCACAGCGTGCCAACTGCGATGGCCAAGTGGACTGTGACGACACCTCGGACGAGTGGAACTGCGTGAATGAGGTGGACGCCAAGTACTGGGATCACTTGTTCCGCAAGAATCCGTTCGGACGGCAGGGCATGGATGACAAACCGATTGGCGAGTGCAGTGAGTAAAGTCGGAGAGGCGAGGTCAAAGCAATTAGGCACCTCGTGGCGCCACCAGAAGTGCCGACAGACCCATTGAGGTTATGTCTTTTGGCATTACAATGCGCATTTTGCATGTAAATTTGCTACGCGTCGAGCGTTAATTGAGAAAGACTTTAAGCGAACGCCTGTTAATGAATACCATACATCTCTGTCTCGCTCTTGCGCTCTATCCAACACTCCCTCTCTCTATCTCTCTCTCTCGTTCATTTCAGACTGGCCCAATGCCAATTACAGCTGTCCTTGTCGCGGCGATCAGATGCTGTGTCGTTTCCTGCAGCTGACAGAGCTGCCGTCGCATCTGCCTAAGAGCAATATGACAACCCTGTAAGTAGAAACAGTGAGAATGGAACAGAAAAGATAAGGTTACATGAAACCAAACTTGATAAAACTATAAGGTTTTTTTAACTATGTATAAAAATCTTACAAAAACTCTTGATCAACTATCAAAACTGAATTCGAGTAGAAAAGATTGCCGAAGTTAACCTCACTTTTCTTGACTCCATCATTAATCGATTATTTATGAATAACTTGCCCTTATCTTTTTCACACATTCTCGTTGCATTTCTGCTCTCACTTTTTAGCGACCTCACCGGGAACAACTTCGACATCATCAGCGAAACTTTCTTCGCCGGCCTGCCCGAAGTGGAGAGTCTGTGAGTAGCTGAAGAAACTTTCAACGGAGAGTTATGCAAACTCTTCATTAAAATTGAAATTCAAGCAGCCAAGCAAAGGAGCAAAACTACCAGAGATGCAGCTCAAGAGATATTGGTGTCCTGCTGCGTCCTTTAAGCAGTCCCACGCTGCTTCGCACCCTACAAATTACACACACACAAACTTGACAAGAGCCAACGAGGAGTGGGATAGAGAGAGAGAGAGGGAGAGTTAGAGGGAGAGGAAGAAAGTGAGCGAGTTAGGAATAGGCAGGCAGGCAGGCAGATTGTATTGTCTGGCAGACACAGCTCGTATCGTGTTTTGCAGGCGGCTGCAGTTAAAGGACCTTGTCTATGGCTTGGGTAAAGCCGTAAAAGTGTCCGGCGTTTTGTTCGCACTGAGACAACTGTAAAATTCCATTAGAAAGAGATGCGAAAGGGAACCAGAGAATGGGCCCCATTTACTAGTTCAGCGAAAGAAGAGAGCAACAGAGAGAGAGAGAGAGCAATGCCAGCAGGCATTAAAGATATTGCGGATTCTCAATAGAGACTTACCGAAATCAAGCTATACTACTTTTTTTGGCACATTTCTCTCAGTGCACATAGATCTAGTTGATTCATTAGCTGCCGTGTGGCTAGACTTTGTAGTTAATGGTTGCCCCGTCTCCCCCTCGCCCTCTCTCTCTCTCAGTGTCTCAGTCGAAGCACTTGGGAATCCATCATTGCACAGCCTGTGCCAAGCACATGTGACAGCGCCCACAGCTCCTGCGCCTTCCCCTGCCATTACCCATGCCCCCTCACTCTTCACTCAGCTCTTGCTGCTCATCTTGCCACATAAGCCGCTGTCAAGTGTTGCCACACGTTGCCATCTTTCTAGCTGGCGCTGGTCCAGGGAGCTTCGTTGTTTACGTGTCAACAATTTGAAATTGACAAATTTTTGCCACGCCCTAATTATATGAAGAGGCGTAGCAGCAGCAGCAGATGAAGCGACAGCAAGGGACATGTGCGAAAATTAAATTGACCGCAGGCAGTTGGAGAAAATGCCAAGAAAATGTGGGAGTTGCAAATGAAAACATGCGTGGGAATGCGCGACGCGGAGATGTGCTGCACAAGAGTGGAAAGGGTGGCAAGTGAAGGGAAAGAGAAGCAATGGAAGAGAGCGATCGATAAGTTTGATATGTGCTGTCCAAAATAAATGGACTTGTAGCTATTTATGGCTAATAATTTAGTACTAGATCAAACAGCATAGGTAGTACAAAAATTGATCTATTTAAATTGAATATTTATAGTGCGAATGTCATGCGATTTTAGCTGTTTATAGCTAAGATCTGTTAACACATTTACATCAAATTTAATAACTGCATTGCGAATAAATTAATAAATAAATAAATAAATAAATTAGGCTCATTGTGAGCAGCCTTAAAGCCAGCATCTCCATTGTTTACGGAGTATGCAAAGAAGTAGTTCCATTTCCCGTGAAAATTCTACGCTTGTGTTACGCTGAACGCCGCCCCCCCACTCACACACACACCCACGCTTCAAGTCACGTTCAACCATAAAAGTGGGAAAACAAACATTTCTTTTTTTTGTATTCAGCTTCAACTTTTTGCGCACATGCAGAAAAATAACTTTTTAACCGGAATCGACAATTGAATTTGCAAAGTTGCGTGCATTGTTTATCGCATTTGGTTAGCGGGGCTTCTGTTTTTATTTTGTTTATACTTTTTATTTCCATCATTAATTGTATTTGTAACTGTATCTGTACGAGGTTTTCTCCAACTGTATTTGCATCTTTGTTTGCTTCATCTGCAGCGTGTTGAAATTCTGTGCCATACGCGAGATTGTCCCACGCGCTCTCGATAGACTGGCCGCCATTCCTTTGAAGACACTGTAAGTATCGCATGTGGGAGAAAGGGGGGGGTTATGGGGCAGAGCATGGGAACTGTTCCCGTCCTTCTATAACTCATAATTACGCCGCATTATTTATGTGCACTTAAATTGGTCCTCGTCCCTCGTCTTTTTCTTCTTTTTTTTCACAGCTATATGGACGATAATAAATTATCCCGCTTGCCGGAGCACTTCTTTGCCCCGGGCAATCAATTGAGAATTTTGTAAGTATTTGCCATAACATAATTAAGCAGGGTTCGTTAACTGCATGCAGTATGTTACGAGCATAGCAGTCATTCCATTCATCCCATGCATGCCACGCACTGTTGCCACTCGGGTCCCATACATATTATATTATACGTATATTACGCGATGAAGTGAGCAAAAAGGTCGTCCTAACTTGAATTTACAATGTAAATTTCTTGCATTTATTTTGGGCAATCAAAGAAGAAATCTATTTTTGCATTTAATTATGTGAATACTGTATAAAGCCTTTTGTTCGCAATAAAAATACTTAATTTTTGGCAAGACTACAAACACAAAACAATTTAAAGACAAAGATAAACGATATAAACCATGCAGGGATTATTATATTGTTGTTTTCTACATTAATGAGAGATATAGTAACTTGAGCAAATCTTCACTTAGACGCTAGTTTCTAAAGATTTTAAGATAATCCCAATAAATTTACAGATATTACTATCTATTACTGCTAAGTGTTGCCTACTCTGAGGCGCAGTGAATATTACGCATACGCCTCATCGACCACACAAACTGTTGTTGCAGGTGTTAATATGCCATTATTTACGGCATACACAACAACATCAACAACAACAGCAAATGCAAATAAATATCAATAAATACGAAAATCACTTCTAGCATTAGCGGAACAAAAAATCGACTTTCATTTGCGATTTGCGCTGCGGTTAATTACAAAACAATTCGGCATTAACAATTTATGCAACCGATTCGCTAATAAAATTTCCATAAATAAATAGTAAGCAAAGCGATTATTTCAGTAAACGAAGGGAATTTATAATCTGAAGTTAATAAGATACTTTATGCTGGTTTTAAACATAAATTTCAGTTCATTTTAGAGAGGAAGGAAGAAGACTTTTATTACATTATGAAAATATATATAAAACAGGTTACTGTTTTTTATTATATAATAATAAATTCTGTTTTAAATAATAGATCGCTCGATGCTGAAGATATTTACAGTAAATTATCGCTTATTTTCAGTATAAAAAAACTTTTCTAAAGCTTTTCTAAACTTTTAAAATATATTCAAATAATTTGAAAAGAAATCTTCTGCAACTATAGACAACATTTCAATAAAGTATATACAGAACATAGATTTATACTTTATTTATACAAAAAATAAATAATAATTATCATACTATATAATACTCCCCCATACAGGAATTGTCTCGCCCCTTTCATAATTCGAAAATGTTGCGCTGTCGAACCAATTAACCGAATTAAATTGGCGTCCACTTCTCTCTATGGTATTCTTGTGTGTGCGAGTGTGATGTCAGCACACTTGCTGTCTCACTTGCTCCACTCGCTGGCACTGCAGTCAAGCACTTTGTGCGTGACTGTACTTTACGAAAATGAGCCCCAAAATGGGCGCTGTCAACTTTTTAGGCAGACAAAGGGACAGACAACAAAAAAAGTAGTCTATAATTGCCAATAACTGTAGATATATGCACACAGATAAGGTGCACACACACACACAGGCACTCTATCTCTCTCTTGCACACACACAGACAAACACACAACGTGGCAAGGACACGCCACAAACAGTTGAGGCAGAGCGACAGTTATGTGCATTCTCGATTGTTGATTGTATCGTCATGTGTGGGTGAAAGGGCCACAAAGAGAGAGAGAGGGGGGGAGAGGGAGAGGGGGACAGGCAGAGTGCTAGCATTTATGAGTCTCCCGTGTGCCTGTGTGCGTTGCGTATACGCAGTGTCTGCCACAATAAAGTGGCCCATTGTTTTGGCCTGCAAGCTGAGGTTATTTTCGGGCTGCAGCGTCACAGGGGCCTGGGAGGCGGGGAAGGTATTAAAAATATTAGCACACGCAGGACAAAAGTAAAAGTTTTAAGCAGGAAGTCTCAAGCGGGCAGGGGCAGGCGCAGGGGCAGGGGAAAGGCGGATGGCAGCTGCCTTGTTATTTCGAGCTGCAGACAAAACGGAAAGTCGACTCCAGCAGCAGCAACAAGAAGAGAACAAAAACGAGTGGCAAAACACATAAACAACTCAGTTACACATTGTGGCAGGCAGTGGGGGTGGCACAAAGGGCAGCAGGGATGTGGGCGTGGCTAAGCTTAACCGTAGGCGCAGCTGTTGCTGCATTTGGTTTTGCAACTTTTGCCTGCCCGTTGGCCTGTTGACACTGCACAGCAAAGGCAGGGGGAGGGAGAGGGGGTGGACTGCAATGTTGCAATGTGGCAAGGTGGCAAGGTGTCAACTGTACTGGCAGCTTGCCTTGAATGGCTTATTAAACCTGCCCAGATCTGCATGACACATTAAAATCACATTACGACCAAATTGTGGCAACACAATAAATGCTTCGCCTCGATTTCCCCTTTACTGCATTTTCCTCAATTTTCTCTCCCTCTTTTCTACAGAATTTTGGCACGCAATCGTCTGAGCACCTTGAGCGCTGGCGATTTTCGCTATCTGCAACGCTTGGAAGAGCTGTAAGTACCGTTCCGTAAGGCAGAGACAGAGACAAAATGCCAATGCAATTGCAGCAGTTTAGCATGCACTGCGAGAAAAAGTGGTGTGCAATGTAAGCTGCAACTGCAACAAATCTGTGAAGTCACTACTGGACTACATCTTCATCTACTATATTCACTTTTTTGGGCTGTGCATGCAAAACAGTGACGTCCTTCTCATATTTCTTAAGGGGGGCTTCTAAATTGTTATGCTATTTAATACCTCAAATAATAACTATGCAATTGCTAAGCGAGTTCAGGCTTGAATGCTGTTTGATCCCCTCTTGGCACACGCCACTGCACTCTGTTCACCTTTTTGCTTCACTTTTAGCGATCTACGCGGCAATCTCATCGGACAGTTCGAAGCAAATGTTTTCGGGCAGCTGCAGAGCCTGGAGGTGCTGTAAGTAAACCAGACAAGGCACTGTACCTCTCTCTTACTCCCTCTCTCTCTATCTCCCTCTCTAGTTACCTCAACGAGAATCGCCTGCAACAGTTGCGTCCGGACATGTTTCCCACCACGTTGCAACATTTGCATACACTCTCGTTGGCCCAAAACCAAATCGCCAGCATCGCGGAGAACACCTTCACATTTCCCCGACTGCGACACTTGTAAGTACACCCTCCTATGGAGTGAGTTCCCCTTCCCCCCCCCTGTTTCGCATAGTTTACATAGCAACACAGATTTTGAGTTGAGCAACATTTTTTGCGCTTCTTCTTCCTCTTTGCAGATTTTTGGCCGGCAATCAATTGTCCCACATACGCGATGGAACCTTCTGCAACCTAAGTTATCTGCAGGGACTGTAAGTGCTACCATACAAAGCGCAGGCATTGACTGACTGCACGCATACCCTGTAGTAGTCGGGGGAGCTTTAGTTTAAGAAGAGAAAGCAGCGTGAAGTGGAGTAAATAACTGAGAAGGGTTCTCCAGGGGAAATTAATTATAAACGATTGTCAAGTGCGTGGTATGCGCTAGTCTATGTCACATAAAAACAAAAACTGTTGGCATCGTTTAGTTATTTTTCTCTTTCTTCTTGTGATGTTTATAAATAGTCAGATTTATTTTGCTTTACTTCCTTGTTTGAGGTAGTTGCTTTACTTTGCCATAGTTAACCCGAACAATCGCTCCTCTTTCAAAGTCTTGCATAGCCTTTGTGGTCTGTCCAAAATTAACAGGGTACCTGCATAAAATATGTTGGGGCATCGACAGCAACTCGCAGTGTCTGTTAGGCATATAAAAATCTGTCGCGTCTTATCTGCCCAGCGAGTTTTTCAATTTGCTTCGGCGTAAGTTGCCACACTACAAGCAGGAAAGGGTGCCACGAATACGGGAAGAAGGAAGGGGAGTAGGAGGAGACGTAGTTGGGGCTATGCGTTGTGCGGGTGATTGTGTTTGGAATTTCATTTATCAATAATGGACAGACAAAAAGGGATCAGAGAGGGCGCCTGTTGGAATTTGACTGGAATGTGGAGCGGGATAAAAAGAAAAATTAGATAAAAAATTTGCGGACAGTTTTGTTTGCGGAGTCGTAAAGAAAACTAATCAAAACCAGGAGGCGGAGGCGGACGCGTGATGGGGCGTGGCTTGACTTCGGTATTGACATTTGGTTGCATGCAACAAACGTTGCCTGCACGTCGACTCAACTTTGATGATGAAAGTTGAGAAGAAATGAAAGCCAACGCACACACACACACACACGAAACACATACATACTCATCTTGCTAACGGTACTGTTATTGCTTTAGGCAGTTGAATGAAAACCGCATCGAGAAGTTCGATTTGCACGCCTTCGATTGTCTGGATAACCTGAGCTCGCTGCTGCTAACGGGCAACCGCTTCAAGACGCTCGATCCGGCCGTGCTGCAAAATCTCAGCAGTCTTGACTTTATGTGAGTACAGAACTCTACTTACTACCATCATCCCAATGCCCACTTCTCTGTAATGCCTCTTAGCTCCTAAGCCGTACTTTACACTTCCTACTACCTAACTGCGACCTTCTACCTTCAACACATAACCACCAGCGGTACTGCTTTACCACTGGTACTGCTATCCACTACCTTCTTCAACCCACCATGTAGATACCAATTACACTGTACTCCTTAAACCCCAAATAACTTCTTATATCTTTACTCCTACCTCTTTAGCACTACCTCCCTGCCCTACCATTAACACCAACTCCTCACCCCATTACCCTACCCACTAACGGGTAGACCCCTAACTTCTAACCCCTAACTCCTTATACTTACCATATACTTACTAAGCTCAAGCCTCTACTGAGTAGCCCTACCCCAATTTCCTAAGACCTTATCCCCTACACCTTTCCCTTATATCCTACCCTCTACCTCTCTAAGCTGTCCACCTTCTACACTCGATTCTGTTTGTAATTGCACTGTTCTTCTCTCTCTCTTTCTCTTTCTCTCTCTCCCTCTCTCTCTCTCTCCCTCTCTCTACTTGCAGCTACTTCTCGTGGTTCCATTTGTGTCGCGCCGCGCTGCATGTGCGCGTCTGTGAGCCCCGCGGCGATGGCATCAGCAGCACCTTTCATCTGCTCGACAACCAACTTCTGCGCGGCAGGTAAGTGCCATGCCCACACCCCCCCTCAGCAGGGAGTATAGGGCGCCCAGAATCCCGTTAGCTGCAAGTAATCTGCAGTGCAACTTACGACGCCTTAAGGCTTACGCTTAGGCGTAAATATTTACGTTTACAGTTACGTTTATGTTTATGTTTCTGTTTGACTTTACAGTTACGCTTTCCACATGTCTCTGTCAACCCTTTGTGGCAGTGCCACTTTGTCCTTGCCTGCCACCTGTAGGGTCGTTGGCTTTGTGGTCTTGAGCAAGCTGCAAGGGCAAGAATTTCATATGAGCAACACGCCTTGTTTGTAATTTGAGGGTATTGTGTGGCATTTTTTAAGGTTAGGTTTCTTTGAGAGCTGAAATATCAGCTCACAATTCCCATTCTAACTCCATCGAACTTATTTTTAGATTTGGTTAGCTGGCAAACCTTTTACTAAGCTGTCACTTCATCTACCATGAACAGACCTAAGGCCTGGGAACATAGATACATAGGATACTCTAGGCTCAGAGTCGGCACCTATGCTCCTCATCGAGCTAACCTCCCCAACTTTATCTGCCTTGAGCTAGATACAAAACTAATCCTCATTTGATAAGCTAAACACTTGCAATCTTATGAATGTTTGCACCAGAATTTTCTTGATTCTCCCTCTCTCTCACTCTCTAATTAGATAAGTACACCTTGTTGGACTGTCGAGAATTTCTGTAATTTTCTGGCTGGCACTGCTTGAGTACTCGACACTTGGCACCCGACACCCGACACCCGCTGTGAAGTGCTCAGGCGTAACATCTATTAATTAATTCCCAATTGAATCAATTGCAATGCACTTGAGATTTCTACTTTGAGAAGTTCTCCGCCCATCAATGTCTCCCTCTCTCTCTCTCTCTGTCAAACCACAGGCAATTTCCGAGAACAGTCGAGTAATTTGGCAAACGGATGCAGCAGAATGTGATTCCATTTGAAGCTCTAATAAGTACAATTATATAAGTACCCCGACAAATCCACAGAGAGACAATAAGAAGCATCAGGAGCGGAGTTAAGGAGTTTGCGGTTAACTGTAGTTTCTCAGCTGTCGCTCAAATTCCAACTCTAATCGAGTTTTAATGTCGCTGCAGAATTTCAAACTCAATTAAAATAAGTTTTATGACAGTTCAGGAGCGGATTCAAGGCGTGGCGGGTTAACTTCGAGCTAAGGACAGCAAACCTAGAACTTGAAACTTAGCAACTCGCTTAATATGTGTATTTGATAATTAACAATTGTTTCGTTATCCAAAATATACCTCCACCAGTGTTCGTGTTGGGAAAAAGATCATTCGGAGAATGTTTCAGATGCATTTTGTGTGTGTGTCTCTCTCTCTCTCTCTCTTTTTCTCTCTCGCTCTCTCTCTCTCTTTCAATTGTACAGAGCGCGGCGCAAACGTTCACGCAGCACAAGCAGACGCCTTTGGTACTGATGATCTATGGCGGGTGTTGTCGATGGGGACTCAACCACAAGGGATCCACTGCCAGCGGTATTGCGACCTACGTTGGGCACACCACCGCCGCGATTACGTACCACCATCTCCAGGTCTGCTGATCCGTTTTGCGCTGGATTTTGACGTGGATACTCGAAATGCATGCCGACCAATTACGCAGCTAGTAAAATGTTTGAAATTTTGACTATTTTTTTCGACTTGAGTGCGAATTGAATTTGCAGCTGTTTACTGTTAGTTGACTCTGATCGATAATGTCAACTGCTCACAGGGCTCGCCCTCGCCACGCAGTGCCTACTGGGATGAGCATGAAAGTGACAAACAAACAACTAGAATTTGCAAATCTTACTCAGTGTGCATTGGGCGCCTGTTTGTGCCCGCGGGCGCTCGTGTGTTTTAGTTTCACTACACACGGCACCTTGAGGCAGTCGGCAAAGTTTTTCGGTATTTTCATTTGCTGGAAAAGCGTCGGTCTAACTCGACTTGTCATCAGCTAACTCGACTGAGTGATTATCTGACTGACTGTCTGCCACGTGGGAATGTCAGTTCTTGCCACACCACATACTCCCCTCCACCTTCCATCTCCACCTTCCATGCGGCATCTGCATGAAAATGAAAATTACGTTTTTCCTAGTTGTTTGTTTGCTTACATTTTACACGCTCTGCGTGCCATCGAAGAAGGAAAAGGAGTTTCACTTCCGTTGTGCTTCTTTGCCTTCCCCCCCACCCTCTCCCACACAGTCACTGCTTGGGCAAACTGCAAGTGCCTAATGTGAGTTTGAGTGTGTCTGCGAGTGTACTCATACTCAGACTCGCACTCGCACAAGTTGCAAAGCAAACATCAACACACACACACATACACACATGTGCAGCTACTATGTGTGTGTGCACGTGTGCGGCAACAAGCCCGTAGGATGCCTGCACGTTGAGGTTGCCGTGGCATGCGGCGCTTCTTCGCTCCCCCTCTCCCCCTTTGCTGCTTCTCGCATTGTTTGATTATTTTCACTTGACGTTCTCATAAAAATTAAATACTTTTCTTTCGCATTCCCAACTGCCTTTGCTTTGCCCCCTCCTCCTCCTCTCTCGCTCTTATCCTGCCACGCTTATTTGTCTATTTGAGCTGCAGTTCGTTTGTTTTCTCTCTAATTTTCCCTAGAGGCAAGAGTTGAGTTACTCAAGGCTTTTCTCTCCTCCTCTCCCTCCCTCTCTCTCTCTTTCTTTCTTCCTATCTGTCATATTTCTGTATCTATTTATGGCTCTATAATCAGTTGATCGAAGTCTTCATTAAGTTTTGCTACTTTGTCATCAGTTGTACAGGCATTAGTTGAGTAAGCACCGCCTTGAGTGGGCAGTCATAACGAGGTACAGGTTCATTATGGTTGGGTTTAAGATTTCCAGTGCTGGGGGAGGTGAGGGCGTAGTCAACGTAGACGTCATTGCGTTATGCAAATCGTAGCAAGCCTGCATGTCGTTGTCAATGTAACGAGTTCAATAACATGAATTGATCAAGCTGCATTCAACAGCCTTGAAGTTAAAGCTTTTCAGTTACTTTCTATGAGCTGCGGCTAAATCTTTAAAGCTGCTTAACTCTCAATTGTCCCTTGCATTGCTGGGACAACTTGTTAGCTCAGTTCAGTTCCCTTTCAATCACAATTCGCAGCCAATTCGCTGATGACCTTCGACGTGTCACAAAGCTGCCCATTAACATGTGTAAGTAGAAGGAAAGCCGAAGGAAAACAGAAGGAAATGCTCGCGCGCTGAGCAAATTAATAGATTGTGGTGCTCGCTTGGAGCGCACGCTCATCAATTACAGCACCACCAACAGGATATGCCTCTCTTCCCCCAGTCCCTGCTATCCCTGTCTATCTGTTTCACAAGCATAGCCTACTTAACTGGGCAATCATTGGGAGTAGCTTCAAGAAGGCTCATTCACAATTGTCAGCGCAGCTGGCGACCATGTGGAACCAACACTGCCTGTGTGTATGTGTTTGTGTGTGTACGTGTGGCTCGCTAACTGCCTGTATGTGTTTCCTGGCAACCAAATCATAATTCTAGCAACAACAGCAGCAGCGAGCGGAGCCACAAGGACTGCAATAATGAGCTCCCCACCCGTTTGACAATTGCCAACACACACACACACACGCACACACACACAATGTCTTTGCTTTTGTTTGCACCTAATTGGCCAATGTCCTTTGAGTAGGTAACCCCAGTCAGGCTCCTCCTGGGGGGGCTGCGACTTAAATTCGCTTTAATTGCCTAAATTTATGGCAATTGATATTCCATGTGCATACACAATGCCAAACAGACAATTGCCTGAGCGTCCCACCCCCCTCTCCCTCTTCCCCCCCTATCCACCTCTAGGGATTACATGTGGCAACAACGAGCAAAGGTCACCTGTCTATGCAGAACCTTTTCGGCTCGAGATTACTTCTATGTCATGTTTCTCAAGAGCATTCTGTGCAATTTCGCATTCAGCAACGACTTCTTCGGCACAAATGCCCATCCAAATTTAATCTTAGCTCAGACAAAGAGGATGAGAGCGTGAGATTTTTATGAAAAAGTGCGATTATTTTATTATATTCCATCAAAGATGAAAGGCGCAACTTGAAGTGGCAAACAATAAGGTGTAGAAGCAGTAAGAGTATAAAACCTTCGGCATGACGAAGTTCAAATTTTTCCTTTTATTTTTCGTTTTTCATAATTTCCACATTGCCAATCGTTTGCTCTAACTGTAACTTACTCTGTTTATTTTTGCTCCTCCTTCTCTCTGTCTCTACATTTCCCTCTCGCTTCGCTTCCTTTGTTTTTTCCGGCAGCGTTTGGGTCATGGCCTCCATTGCTGTGGTGGGCAACCTGCTGGTGCTGCTGGGCCGTTATTTCTACAAGTCGCGCAGCAATGTGGAGCACTCGCTCTACCTGCGTCACCTGGCGGCCAGTGACTTTCTCATGGGCATCTATCTGACACTCATCGCCTGTGCGGACATTAACTTTCGCGGCCAATACATACGGCACGAGGAGTCCTGGCGCCACAGCAGTCTCTGCGCCTTTGCAGGTAAGTGTCTCCCCCTCCCCCTCTCTCACTCTCTCTCTCTTGTCCCCCTCTCTTGAAGCCTTTACTTGCATTGCTTGCAGGCTTCTTAAGCACCTTCAGCTGCCAGTCGTCGACGCTGCTGCTAACGTTGGTCACCTGGGATCGCCTGATGTCGGTGACACGTCCGTTGAAGCCACGCGATACGGAGAAAATTAGGTGAATATAATCATTTTCAATACATTTTTTTTGTATTTTGCATTTTTTATGCCGCTTTCCTTTAAATTTGAAAAAAAATAATTGAAATTAAATTAAGTTTCGCGAGTGATCCTGGACACAATGCAAGCAGTGTACTGCTTACCCAATTGCTGTCATCCGGGACACAAATGGGATCGTGTCTTCGGAAACAAGCAGTTTTTGCTTTTAGCAGTTTTTACTGGCATACTTTTTTGCGCGGTTTAAATTACTGACCACTATGAAGCTCTGCTGCGGCATTTGACGAAAGCAAAACTCACCACACATCAGCAATCAGTGCAGCGCATATCAAATTAATCGAGAAATTTTGTTTTGTGTTCTCTATTTGTTTTTGCAGAATCGTTCTGCGCCTGTTGCTCGTTTGGGGCATCAGCTTCGCGTTAGCTGCGGCGCCACTGCTGCCCAACGAATACTTTGGTGCCTTCTTCTACGGCAACAACGGCGTCTGCCTCTCGCTGCACATACACGATCCGTACGCCAAGGTGAGTGCGAGGATGGCAGGAAGAGAAGGGAGCATATTAACAATATCTGTCTTGCAGGGCTGGGAGTACTCGGCGCTGCTGTTCATCTGCATCAACACCCTCTCGCTGATCTTCATACTCTTCTCCTACGTGCGGATGCTGCAGGCCATTCGCGACTCTGGCGGCGGCATGCGCAGCACGCACAGTGGGCGCGAGAGCGTTGTGGCAACACGGTGAGCGAGCGCAGGCGAAACATATTGTTACAGCTTAACATTCTTCATTTCCCCCATTTACAGTTTTGCCATCATAGTGACCACGGACTGCGCCTGCTGGCTGCCCATTATCGTGGTGAAAATTGCAGCGCTCTCAGGTAGGTAAAACCAACACAAAGTGCGTGGTGAAATTGCTGCATTTGAATTTGCAACGAGAGTGAGTGAGACAGTTAGAGAATTGCCAGTGTTGTGTTATGTTGTTATTGTAATAGAGAAAATTTTAACTATGATTAACTTCAATGTCACTTTAAATACACACTAACCTTTTTCTACTCTCCTGTCTTTCCTTATGGCTTCCACTCCTCTAGGCTGTGTCATCTCCCCCGATCTGTATGCCTGGTTGGCGGTGCTGGTGCTGCCTGTGAACTCCGCACTGAATCCGGTGCTCTACACGTTGACAACAGCGGCGTTTAAGCAGCAGTTGCGTCGCTATTGCCACACGCTACCGAGTTGCTCCCTCGGCGGCGGGGGCAACAACGAGACGACACGTTCACAGACCCAAACGGCCTACGAATCGGGTCTGAGCGTGAGCCTGGGCCACTTCGGTGGCCACACGACGACGCACGGCGGTTCGGGACGCAAGCGGATGTCCCACCGGAACATGAGCTACCTGTAGACGGGTAGACCCCAAACCAACTGGCAACCCTCCTTATAAGGGCAGTTGTTCTACATGTGATCTACTAGTTAATTCTCAATTTCCTCTTTTTTAAACATTTATTGTAATTCTATAGAATACAGATACATAATATGTACATATATAAATGTATTTGATATACATGCACATGTAAATACAGATACAGATGGAATTTTGACTGCAGTTTGCAACTGTGCAGCAAGTGATGTTTTTTGTATTTTCACCTAACCTCGAAAAGGGGGAGTGGGGTAGCCCATAACCTCAAAGGTTGCCTAGTGGCTGCTACAATTGTTTACTTTGGTTTATTTCGCAGGTCTTTTAAGTACACATAACCTTAAAATGTAACCAAAACTAACCTCAATTCAAAAGGTAGCTCAACCTAACCTCAAAGTTGTGTTTTCTAACCTTAACAACACTTGCAACTGCAACTTAAGCTTACTCTATCCATAACATACAATTTGTTTGCCTTTTTCCCGAACAGCACTGAGAGTGAGAGAGGGAGAATGAGGGTAACATTACCTCAACTGAGACTGGGTGTATGTGTGTATTATTTGTGTGTGTGTGTGTGTGTGTAAGACTGTGTGGGCTGTATTTCGTTTACTTTGGTGGGGGCAGCTGAAAGCGGGCGAGGCATTCGCGCTGCTAGTGATTGCCCTGCGGTTCGGTGGCCACATTGACGATACTCTGCTGATAATAAGGACCCTGATTGACGAAGGCGGTGAAGCGAACGATCTCAGTGGGTGTGAACTCGCTGCTTACTGAGAGCACTTCCATTACCTGCCACTTGATGTACTTGACGTCCTTGTGGAAATCCTGTTGACGTGAGAGAAGGAACTCTATGGCACCAGCTGTGCGCTGCACAGCCTGAACGCCCCAGACAAATTGGCAGAGAGTCTTGAGAAAGCCCAAGGCTGCCAGCTGAAGATCGGGAAAGGGACGATTGAGTTGCTCCAGTATATGATCGATCTGCAGGCCACCAGCAAAGCAGTTGTACCAGCCCTTTAGAATGTTGCTGCAATGAAAAGGGGAAAGATTAGTCGGGATAACCTTCTCCCATCCCCTTCCAGCGCTACTCACTTTATCTCATTGCTGGGCACAGCTTCCAGGGTGAAAATCACGTCAAGCGAATTAAGCAAGCGAATCTTCAGTGGTGGCGACAAGCTGCGCATATACTCTGCGTACTTCTGCAGCAGGTGCTCAATGGCAGGCTGGAACTGCACATGTAGCAGTGTCTTGCCCTGAACCGTACAGGCCAGATTGGCTAGTGTGTCCATGCCAGTGGGCAACACGGTCTCATCGCCCGACTGCAACAACTCGAACAGACAGGCCAGCATGTGCGGATAGCCCACGATGATCTTCTGTGGCTGCACAGTGGCAATTTTGCCAAAGAACTTCATGATACTCGGTATGAGCAGCACGTCCATCGGATTCTCCTCGATGCGCTGCACGCGGCTGCTGATGATGTCAAAGACGCGACGACGCTCCATGTAGCTCAAGCCGTGATTCTGTTCAGCGAGTGGTATCAGAATCTCCATGACGCTGGCCTGCAGCAGCACATCATCGTTGTCCAGCTCACTAAGTGCTGCATCCAGGATAAACTCCACGGAGGTGAGCGAGGTGGAGCTGTGCTTGGCCAGCACAACCGCTAGCTCGTAGGCGCGACAGCGTATCACGTCGCTCTGCTGAAGCAGTTGCAAAAGTTTGGCTTGTATGCCAGGATCAGTGAGCCACTGGTTCAGCTCCAGTGTCAGGATATCGATGGCAGCGGCACTGCACAGGGTATCGGGGCGCTGCAGTTCATCGAGCACATAGATGAGCAATTCGCTGCTGGGCAACGGTGGCAACTGGGGCTGCTGGCGACGCATCTGGCGGAGCAGTGAGTTCAGGACCAAAGCACGCAGAAAAGGATTCGAATGATTGAGAGCCTGGGCAAGAAGCTGTGGCAGCTTTGCATCGCTCGGGTCAAGGTTGATTTGTTCAAGGCAACTGCT
This sequence comes from Zaprionus capensis, assembly GCA_018903675.1. NCBI lineage: Eukaryota > Metazoa > Arthropoda > Insecta > Diptera > Drosophilidae > Zaprionus > Zaprionus capensis. The sequence goes on along the minus strand of JAEIFN010001073.1, from coordinate 6,026,015 downwards.
TATGAAGTCTGTGGCCAGATTCACCAGTGGCTCCTTTTCAGCACCCTCAATTAGGGCGCATTCGTAGAGCGCCGGCGCGCAGAGAAGCGATTCAACAATGTTGCGCGACAGTGCGGATTCTTTATTAATTTTGGTGTACATGTTAGTGAGTGTTTCCAAGCGCTTGGGCTTGGACTGCAAGTCACGCAAATTTGATTGCCACCATTCATCTTCCATTTCAATGCTTTAATATTTTGTATTCTCACTCAGAAATGTGAAATGTTGTTGACAAACTTATTTGGAATCAATGGCGTATATCGATAAGCCACCGTCGGGCGATTACTGTTTGTCACTGCCACAATGTGGCCGTGTACGTGAAACACCAAAAATACACACAAAATAAAAATACTACACCTGTAAATTTTATGTTAATATGATATCGATAACATAATATCAACCGTTGCTAACTTTAAATTTACACAGCAACTACATGAATAAAACTCTTAACATTTTATTTTTATAAATAATAATGTTAATAGATATTTATTCTTTAAGAAAATAATATATATAAATGCCTTACAATACCAAATACTGTTATGCATATGTTAAGTTTGCACTGTTTTTTACAGTCTCCTTTATGCGTTAACAGCCGAGTATTACAATCGATTGCAACTTTGTATTTTTGTTACAACCCTAAGTCCGACGCCATTTTACAGAGACTTTTTTTGTGACGCAGCGTTGTTGTAGCACACAAAAAAATTTGTAATTTTCGCAAATTGCAACAAACTGCAGGTGCATTCAATTAAAACGGAAGTGAATATGTCGCAACGTTTTGCGCCCGGCCAAGCGCCGGTGCAGACGCGTTACCAGCCGCCTCCACAAGCGCCTGGTATGCGTCCCTATCCGCCAGGCACCGGCACCACCTTCCCGGTAAGTAGAAATTGCATCGATTAATTGAGTCAGTTTTGCACACCCCGCGCACACCCACTCACACTCGGCTTACACTTAATGTTCTTGTTCGACCGTTTATTGCAGCCGCGTGGCTTTCCACTGCATCCGAACACAACGCAACCGGTGCCGGGAAGTGCTGCTCCACCCGTGGGCCCCGGGCCTTCGCTGTTGCAGCGCGCCTCACAGCCCACTTTCCAGAGCGGACTACGAGGCAGCGGCACAGCCGGCGGCGGTGGTGGCAGCAAGCGATCAGCGGAATCGCGTAACATCAACAGCGGCGGCCCCAACAAGGGTGAATTTCCGACTGGCGCCAAGAAGAAGAAGAAGCTAGCGGACAAGATATTGCCACAAAAGGTGCGAGATCTGGTGCCAGAATCTCAAGCCTACATGGATCTGCTGACATTCGAACGCAAACTGGATGCAACCATAATGCGCAAACGTCTGGACATTCAGGAGGCACTGAAGCGTCCTATGAAACAGAAGCGCAAGCTGCGCATCTTCATTTCGAATACATTCTATCCAAGCAAGGAGCCCAGCAATGAGGGGGACGAGGGCGCTGTTGCCTCGTGGGAGCTGCGTGTCGAGGGACGACTGCTAGAGGATGGCAAGGGGGATCCCAATACAAAGATAAAGCGCAAATTCTCGTCGTTCTTCAAATCGCTCGTCATCGAGCTGGATAAGGAGCTGTACGGACCCGATAATCATCTGGTCGAATGGCATCGCACGCACACCACACAGGAGACCGATGGCTTTCAGGTGAAGCGACCCGGAGATCGCAATGTACGCTGCACTATCTTGCTGCTGTTGGACTATCAGCCGTTGCAGTTCAAGCTGGATCCGCGCCTGGCCCGTCTGCTGGGTGTGCATACGCAGACACGCCCAGTCATCATTTCGGCGCTGTGGCAATACATAAAGACGCACAAGCTGCAGGATGCCCACGAGCGGGAGTACATCAATTGCGACAAGTATCTAGAGCAGATCTTCAGTTGTCAGCGTATGAAGTTTGCCGAGATACCGCAACGGCTCAATCCGCTGCTGCATCCGCCAGATCCGATTGTCATCAATCATTTCATCGAGAGCGGAGCGGAAAATAAACAGACCGCATGCTATGACATCGATGTCGAGGTGGATGACACGCTCAAGAACCAAATGAACAGTTTCCTGATGAGCACAGCCAGCCAGCAAGAGATCCAGGGGCTGGACACAAAGATACACGAGACCGTCGATACGATCAACCAGATGAAAACGAATCGCGAATTCTTTCTCAGCTTTGCCAAGGATCCGCAAATGTTCATCCATCGTTGGATCATTAGTCAGACAAGGGATCTCAAGGTAAAGTGTGATCAATCCCCTCCCTTTCCCGCCATTTATTGTTTTCTTTCGTCTTTAGCTGATGACCGATGTGGTGGGCAATCCGGAGGAGGAACGTCGTGCCGAGTTCTACTATCAGCCCTGGACGCACGAGGCCGTGTCGCGCTACTTCTTCACCAAGGTCAATCAGAAGCGCGCCGAATTGGAGCAGGCGCTGGGCATACGCAACGGTTAAGTAAGCAGCACAACAGGCTGCATTCCCCTCCCCTCTACCCTTGCATCCCTTTCCCCTCCCTCTCCCATCAGAAAAACTTAACTCAAACCGCGAAAAGTGCGCACGGCAAACTTAACTTTTCCTTCTTCGGCAGTTTAGTTTAAGCTACTAACGCTATATACATAATTATATATCATTATTTTTTTTGTCAACAACAAAAAATGAAACAAATTAAAAGGAGAAAACAGAGAAACCCCTCAGCTCCGGCTGCGAAAAATAAAAATAAACAAATTAGACACAAAAATAATAAATAAGGATGTTCATTGTACAATATATCAACAAGTACGCAGTACATCCTCCCCCACCAATCATGACCTTTGTTGATCTGTAAACTTTTTAAAACGTTTTCTATCGAGATGTGCAAATAGAATTTTGAGTTTCGTTAGGCTAATCCTCATTTCATAGTTGAATAGTAGCAAAGGAGTAATACAAGATTCATCATTTAACATAGGAACTTTGGTTATAGTTTGGTAAAGCAATCTTTGATCTCCATGTCTTAGTATATTTGAAAGAAAATCAGAATTGAGTTCCAGATTAAAGTTCCGCTTGACTGTAAAAGAAAATGTATCCCGGCCAAGGTTTCATCGTAAAGTGTAGCCAGTGTTTTAGTTGAAATTCTTTATAAATAATCTAGGACAGCTCATACATAAATCATACAGGATTGATCATAAATGACATACATGGTGTGGGCAAGTAAGAAGTTTATAAATGATATGACAGACAATTTGGGAACGTGTTATTCTACTAGTTGAGCCGGATTTGGTTTGTTATAGTTGTGGAGCGCTTTGGTCGTCAAAGAGTATAAAAAGTTCTTTCGAAGTGTTGTTGATCCCATTGCGGAAGAATTGTTGGTGGTGGGATTCCAGGTTGTGTTTAACTCCACAGGTCTCGACAAGAATGGGGGCGGGGTGGATGATCTGGTTTGAATTTAGCTACAAGAAACAGTTATACACTAAGTGGAGTGTTGGGGGATATTACAGCCTACTTTCTAAACAAATCGACGGAATATGTAGCTATATATTAATTGCTCCAGTGCCGCAGCAACAGTGACTGCTTCGCCTCCCTCCATGCGGGCGCATGCTTCGCCTCTAATCGCGTTTCTCTCGCTTTCGTGAGGCCTTGCCGGACCTGGCTGAGCCTTTCGATGACGACGGTGCCTTGGCAATGTGAGAGCCCGTATCCAGGCGTGTCTTGTCCACGGGATAGAGCCAGCGTTGATAGAGATAAATGATGAATACAATGTCATCCCGGAGACAGGCCACACGATGAGCGGTCGGCATGGTGATGATGAAGGCGAAGAAGTCATCGATAAACGTGTTGAAGGCTTTGTACATAAAGGCGCGCCATGGAAGCGCCGCAACGGACTTGAGCTTGTAGTTGACAAACAGCTGGGGCAACATGAAGAGGAACCCAAAGGCATAGACGCCATTGACCATCGAATTGATCGTCCACGAGTACCACGAGCGATGCGGCTGATAGAGCAGTGAGTAGATGGCGCCACCCAGGCAAAGTGGATACAACAAGTAGCTGAGATAACGCATACCCTCTCGATCGTATTGTTGTGTCTGCTCCTCTGCACCCAGCTGAGCAGGCACAGCCACAGACGGCACAGTTTCAGTGCTGGCATTCGTTCCGTTGCCATTTCTGGCATCTACTTGATCCAGTTTGCGGCGTATGAAGCCACTGAAACTCAACTCGAGGCGCAGGATCTTCTTGCACTTCCACAGTTCAATCAGGGTGCCAAGCCCGACAGGCACCAGAACCAGGTAGGATGTGTCCTCGTCCAGCAGATATAGAAAGATGATGATCTGCGAGAAGGCGCGCCACAGTGTGGTGCGTGTCGACAGACCCTCGTAGGATTCCTTTTTGCGCCAGAAGGACACGTCGTTCTTGAAGCTCAGAAAGTCGAAGAGGATCTGTGCGGAAGATACAGAGAGAGCTGGCCATAAGAAAGAGACAGAGAGAGAGAAAAAAACAGAGAGGGATAGGGAGAGAGAGAGCGAGACTCACATGCACGCTGGACACGAAGATGGTGCCGCAGAGTAGGTACACGTTCGTGTCGGAGAATATGCCCTTGACCTCGTCAATGTCCTTGTCCGCAAAGCCTGCGGCAAGGAGTGCGTGCTTGGCATGCTCCATGATCAGCATGAGGCGCAGCTTGCCCACTCCCATCGGTTTGTAGTGGAAGCTGAAGGTGTACTCGGTGGTGTTAGTCGTCACTGGCACCAGATCCTTGAGGCGCGTATTGAACGTGTCCGTCTGCAGAATGGGCAATATCTGTTGCATGCGATTCACCCGTATCAGCTGCGCCATCTCGGGCGGCACATCTGCCTGCGAGACAGAGAACAGATCCGTCAGCAGCGTCACATATACATTGGAGCGTATGTGCGTGCTAGGGCGTCCAGCTGCGGCTGAATTCTTCGCCTGCTTCTTGCCAGCACCCTTCGATAGCTTCTCCTGCTGCAGCTGCTTCTCTTTTCCATCGCCCAGTAGATTGAAGGCCTCGGCACGGGGCACCATATAATCGCAGAGGCTAAGCGTATGTACTACCGTGGGTCCATCGCGTCGCAGTGTCCTCCACTCGAGTGGCTCACCCTCGAGAGCGAGCACCACATGCAGGTAGAGTGTGCCATTGCGACGCGTCTTGAGCGGCACATCCAGCTCGAAGTCACGATCAAATGGCTGGGTATAGTCGAAACGACGCTCCTTGTACAGCCCCTGTACCTCGGACGCGATGGGATTACGTGTCTGTGAGCTGAACAGCGCTAGCTGCATGCGTGGGCGCTCTGCCAGGAAGGATTCGTAGCATGGCAACTCAGTGCAGTGTAGAGTCGTAAAGAGTTGCGACATTTGGTATATGGAGTGCATGATGTAGGCTAAAAATGCCACGCCCACCAACGTCGACAGTGAAGGCAGCGCCATGATGATGCTGACCAGTTGGCGCGAAGGGCGGGGCCGGTGGGGCGCGGGAGTTAATGAAAGCCAACGCCTAGAGCTAAGGAATGTTTTGGATGTGGATGTGGATGCAAATGTGGATGTTGGATGCCGGTGTCGGCTCTGAAAGAAAACGCAAAAATGGCGGAACTAATTGAAGTTGCAAAAAATATGCAAATAATATGCGATAAATTACCGGCGTATTGGCCTCTGCGAGTGCTACGTTGTTTACGGTTCCAGTGTTGAAAAGCTTCGCGCCACTGGGGCCAGTGTTTGCCAAAGCTTCAATTTGCTAGTCATCGAAGTGCCCGAATACGCTCTCCCTCAACTGTTGAGCAGCAGCTGCCACTGAGCTTCAGCTTCGAATATTACTGCACATTTCGATGGTAAGCAATTTATTAAATATTATTCATGTATTTGTGTCACTTCTCAGAATGTAGATGTTGGAAAAGTTACCTGTTATTTAGCAGTTTTATTGTAAAATACAATTAAAATATAACATCTCATAGACCTGTAAATAAAACAGTTGAGCAAGTGTTGAGCGGTCTTTCGTTAAGTGAGCAGAGTAGAAGCTCAGCTTTGTATGCAAATAAAATACTAAAACTATTGCATACTATTTGCAGCTAGTAAGTGTGACCAAAATGTCAGCATTAGTTATCGATATCTTCAATTTAAAAACGATTTGTGTTTTATTTGGTAGCAGTTTTATTTAAAGATTTTTATACATATTACATATATAGTATACATATATACAACATGAATTTGTAAAATTAGGTACTAGAGTTGTGTTTTGTGTATATATAATAATAATTATTACTATTAAGTACTATTTACTTTTCGTCACGCACAAAATTTCCAAACCTTTGGAATAAATTAAACGACTAAAATGTACACATTACGAAACAAAAAAAAGGTTTCTTTTTGCATAAAAATAAACAAAACGGTTGAATGTGGAAAATGCAATAGAGTTATGAAAGAGCGGAAAACGGAACAGTTTAGTTGAAAAAGTGAGAGAGAGATAGGCGTAGAAATGAACGATCGATGTGTGTATAAATATGTGGAGATTGAGCGCGCTAAACGAGCAGAAATAGAATCGATAGACGATAGGTGATATTCGATGAGAGTGTGTGTGTGGTATGGAATCGCTTTTTATATAGTATATGCATAAATAGACGAGGGGGAGTATGCAACGCCAGCTTAGGCGAGACGCTTTTTCCGACTAGGTGACAAGATTTTCAGCATTGTGACAACTGGCGCCTCAAAGGACATCGAGACGACAAAGGCCAGGAAGTAGGACGCGACCGTCAGACCAAAGAACAGGACGACCTTAAATGGGAGGGCACGAGATTAATTTGTTGTTCCAGGTTGAATAAAAAAAGGGGAGGATTGGAGATAACTTACCATCAGATCACCTCCCAGATGAAGCGGCGCATCCGAATTGAGCGCCATGGAGCGTATGACTATGGGATGCACCAGATAGGCGCAGTAGGTGACGCGTGAGAAGGGATAGAGGCAGGGTGCCGACAGCAGCGAATTGATATATCCGCCATAGCCCGTCGAGCAGGCGATTGTGATCCAGGCCAGCGATAACGCCCAAGCCGAATGACTCAGCGAGCTGTAGGCAGCTGCTGTGAATCGCGTCAAGTCTGTCTGATACAGCCCAAAGACGAGGACGAACAGATTAAGCATGGCGAGGAACCAAGCGGTGGCCACCGTCAACTTTGGCAGACGAATCTTGCAATTGGTGCGGAACAGTATCCAGCCAACGGCCATGCCAATCAGATAGGGTCCCAGACGAGTCCAGGGTTTGTCGTAGATCTTGTCGAACAGTGCCAGGGGATCGTCCGTGTTGGGGCGATGGTTGTTCGTGAAAGCGACCACAGCCGTCGTTATCCACGAGAGCACCAGGAAGACCAGTGTCGTAATTGCCGACAGCTTGAAGTGCCGTACGCCCACAATCAAAATAATAGCACCAATCATGTAGAACTGCGTATCGTTTGCTAGGTACCAGCTCCACAACATGCACTGTACGGGGTGAGAGGAAAAGAGAGATGGGTTAATCAAATGGAAGTTCAATATCTTAGATCTATATCACTCACCATCTCATCGACCGGGAACAGGGTGTTGATGTAGAGAATGTTGCGCCACCAGTAATCCGGGCAGGTGACATGATCCATAGTGGGCGGATCGAAGATGGAGTAGGCCGCCAGGTAACGCATGGTCACCTGCACTACGCCGAGCACAAATAGATAGGGCGCAGTTAGACGCATGAACCGATAGGCCACAAGACCAAAGAAGTGGGCTGTACCCGCGGTGAACTCGTTGGCACCCTTGCTCAGTTTGTTCAGCTTGCCCTTGGCATTGGTGCGGAAATACAGATACGAGATGAGAAAGCCGCTGATGAAGAAGAATGTGTCCACGCTGAAGGGTCCGTTCGTGATGGCCTGGAAGAAGAAGTTCTGCTCGACCTCTTTGCGCATCTCCATGTTGTCCGAGTACTTGAAGACCACGATGCATGTGTGTCCAAGAATCACCCAGGCCATGCTGAACGCACGTAGTCCATGAATGCAGGGAATTGTGTCCGCCCCCACATTGCGATCACAAATCGCATTGAAATTCGTGATGGCCGAGAACGAGAGAAGCAGTTCAGAGTAGATGCTCAGCTTCTCCGGTTCGTGGAGATGCCCCTCCAGATGCTCATCGGAGTTGCTGTTGTTGACGGCGACGGTGACACCGCCGCGACTGCTGCAACTACCACAACTTCCACTGCTGCCCTCACGGTGATGATGATGGTGATGATTCAGATGATGACGGTGCGTGGTCATGCGTTCGTGATCGTGTTCGTGTTCGTGCTCGTGCTCATGATCGTGCTCGTGATCGTGTTCGTGGTGCAGTCCGTTGCCGCTGTCGTTGTCGCCGGTGAGTGTAGGTGGCAGATTGAGCACCAGCTGATCGAGTTGTTTGAGCGAGTCCGATGGCTGAGATTGCTTCAGCGCCGCCTCGTCGTGTCCCATCATGGTGTCGCTGTAGTCGGAGGAGGCGCAACCAATACCTGAGCTCGTCTCACTGTTGTTCATCATCTCCTTGTCCTGCAGACGCAGTGCCTCCTGTAGCTGGCGAGTCAGGTAGATCTCGTAGAGCGTACCACAGCAGATCAGTCCGATCACCACGCAAGAAACCACACTAAAAGAGCGTAGAAAAAACACAAAGGAAGAGAGAGAGAAAGAGAGATAACGAGAAGAGAGAGAGAGAGGCGGCAGCTTGTTAATTGACTGGGCAAATCTTTTGAGGGCGTGGTCCGTTCGATAGTTTCACTTTTTCATTTGCTAATAGGAACAGCCGCAGGGGGAGGGAGGGCAGGGCAAGGGTCATTGTTTGCACTCCCCATTAGCAAGTCGAAAGAGCTTCGATTCGACTCGATGGGGTGTATTGGGGTGGAAGTACTCACATCAACAGGCAGAAGGTCTTGTCCGACCAGATGTTAAACTCGGTGTCTGTCGGCACGCGTATGTCCGTCACGCGCAGCTCACGGCTGGGCAGCTCATGGCGCGCATAGCTGCTCATGTTGTTCACGTCCTTGATGCTGCATGTCGAGGGCAAGCACAGGCCCATGTAGATGGTGCGCAGCTAAGTGACGGGAAAATGATAGTAAGCAAGAGAGAGATTAGTTAGTTTGTTATCTTTAACATAGCTTGAAATCTTCTCAGATCTCTCAGCTTGTTAATCGTTTTATTGACTCTCTGATAATGAGTTCACTGCTGTCTTAATGAACTCAGAGACTTACTTCTTTTATCGTGTACATATATTTTAATCCTTTCCGTAAATAAGTTTACTTTTTAACGTCTCACTCTGGTTATCGTTTTAACATTACCTTAATACATTTTCACATCCCTGTTGATAATCTTATTTATTCATCTTAAATCATATCTTTTATATCTGCTTAAGTCTATTAAAGATTAAATAGTTTAAGATATTTCACAGGTTTCTTATTTATCGTCTCAAATTAACTGGACTTCTCTTAGTCCCTTAGACACTTAACTCTAACTGTAATCTCTCTTCTAAATAACCAGACCCACTCTTAGGTCTTTAGAACCTCTTACTCGAACTGGCATCTCTCTTCTGATTGGCTAGATTTCTTTGAGTTCTTTAGACCCTTTTATTCTAATCATCATCCCTGTTCTAATAAGCTAAAGTTCTCTAAGGTCTTTAGACCCTCTTAGCCCAACTGTCATTCTCTTCTAACTAACCTTCTAAGGTGTCATCTCTCTTCTAATTAGGTAAACTTCTTTAGACCCTCTTATTCTTATCATCTTTCCTGTTCTAACTGGCTACTCTTCTCTTTTTCTGGCTCTAATAGCTTTGCTTCTTCAATAATATTCTTCTTAATGATTTTGATTCTGCAGATTCGTCTCCTTTCTCTACTTACCACTTCGGTTGGCAGCGTCTCGTTCAGTTGCAGCTTCAGCACATAGAAACCGGGCACAAATGGAGGAGGCACATGTTGGACGCTGCTATATGCTTTGGAGAATGCCTCCGCGAAGGGCAATCCATTGCTGCCGCTATCCTTGTTGCTATCCTTGTCGTCCTTGGTATTGTTGTCGTTGTTGCTGGTGCTGGCGCCATCGTAAATCGCTTCGCAAAGGGCCAACGAACCCATCCAATAGTTGTTGCCATAGAAAAAACCGGATGTGTAATGACCGGAAGCATCATCCACTGTGATGGAAGAGATGGAGAGAGAGAGAGGAAGAGACAGAAAAGCGAAGGGCAATTTTAGTGTGCGAACTGGCCAGGTATGTGTTTTGTGTGTGTGAGATAACAATGTTGATTGTCACTATTGCCCGTCCCCTTTTGCTATCCGCATTATCTCCCAGTCGAGTCCAACGTCTTTCGTTTGTCTTTCTTTTGCGTTGTGCGCGATTTATGGCCCATTATATAATATTGTTGCCCCGCCGCGCTTGCCACATGTTGCCAACTGCCTCAGTTTGTGCCGCTTCTGCTTCGGCGAGCTTGTCTTGTAACCAGTTGCCCGTTTCGAGAGACAGCAACAGGTTTAACCACTGAAAGCGAAACTGGAACCGAACCTGCGATTCCGACTCCGACTGCGACTGAGGCTGCTGCTGCAGCTGCTGCCAAAAAAAAGCGACTGCGCAACAATTTTGCCGAAGTTTTTGTTGCTGCTTGTTTCTATTTGTTGCTGTTGCAGTAATTTTGGCACTTTTTTCTTGACTTGGCAACTTTTGCATGCAACTTCCTTGTGTACTTGACCAGAGTCGAGAGTTGTGAGTTGTGAGTTGTATAAAAGCAGCAAGGCAGCGAGGTGTAGTCTTGGAGGGGGTACGAGGGATATGTGAGAGGAGTCTGTGTTGCATTGCGGGCCTTACCCAGAGTACGCTTGTATGCTGCGTACGGCCCTGACCATGGGCGGGTTTTGTTGGGATTTTAAGCTTGTTTTTTTTTTGTTGACATAGACAGGGAACCGAATTTACTCAGCGCATAAACCTAATTAGCCAGTTGACCGAAACAAGCTAGTACTGCGGTCTTGTTAAGCGAAGTTTGTAGGTTATGTAGAGGAAAAGGTCGTCAGATTAAGCGATCTGTTTTTAGAGTGCTCTTGGGATTGGTAAAAATAAATTATGCAGTTTAGTCAGCCTTGTAAACACATTGGATCTTAAGGTCTTCTTAGATATCTTGTTGAAGATGAAAGAAGAGTCTTCTCTGGTAGAGTTGAAGATTTGAAAATTGAGGACCTTCTTACCTCCCATTCAATTTTAATGAAGTCGTAGCGAACATACGTCTTTGGTCTTTTCCTTGACCACTTCTAACAAAAGTGTCTGACGAAAAAGTGTCGCATGACTTTTTGGGCCGCTTGGTTGGTCAATTACTTAGCGTCTTGGTAATTGCATTGCAGCAAGTCATTAGCCGAGATATTATGAATTAATTAAATCAATTAAGTGCCAAATATCGTTGACCCATTTATAGCTGACTCGCCTACCTTCCCGCCCTCAGCGTCAGCCTTCTCTCTTACTCCCTTACTGTGTAATGCATAAACATGTTTATTCCCTCTCTCTCTCCCAGCTGTGTCGCTCTATCTCTCTTTCAATTTAATTTTCGATTGAGGTCATTTGATTTGCTTTGTGTTGAGGTTTCTTTTTTTTTCCTCCTCAACGTTTTCGGTTGGGTTTTTTTTATGTAATTGTTGGGCCAACTTTTCGGCATCAGCTGATGATGGTTTTTAGTTTTTTTTTTTTTTTTTTCATTTTTCGAGATCGTTGTGGACCTCTAACTAGTCGGATTTCGGTATAACAGTTTTGTTGTGTTATGCTGTATTTGTTCATCGTGTTTTTTTCGCTTCTCTTCTCTTTTCTGATGTCTCATGTTCAATTGAACGTGTCATTCAAGCGTTTAACCGTCTCTGGGCAGACAATAGCATCGCCACGATCTGAAATTTTGTGTAAATGGTAGTCCGAATGCATAGTCTGGCACAGAGCACAATCGACTGATGAAACATCTACCAGAGCAGAGCTGCCATCAAGGGCGACTGTGGCGACGTGGTGATCGGCCCCGTTACGAACCAGGTAGTGCTTGCTCTGATCTGTCGCATGAACTTGGATGGTCGTCGAATGGTCGTTGTCGGCACTGACTACCGTTTCGAACACACACACACACATAATATGGTATATTTATCATGTACACGAACTGCGAGTGAGTACTTTGTACTCCAACTTGTACCCATATCAATTCTTGTTCGCACACAAGGTCTTCCGAGACGGCAGACGGTAGCTTATGAATGCGTTTTAATAGAGGAGAGGAAATGGAATTTATCACGCTTCGGCTGAGGCAAATATTTGCCAACAGTTCTATGCGTTTGGAGAAGTCTTCAATGCCTCAAAGATCTTTCATTTTATACGGTCTTTATGAATGAGCATCAAGTTCGGGCAGAGGTACTAAGCACAAAGTTTCAAAGCGGCTTAATGATTCAAGTATGCCTGCTAAAGAGTTATCTATACCAAATTAGCTGCTAATTAGAAGGTATTTACTTGTGTTTGGTTTACCGACGAGCGAATACCCTAGTAGTAATACATATACTTTGCAGAATCCAGATCAAGTTTGTAATATTTGAGATCTGTCTGGCTTATTAATATTCTTCAACTACAGCTAGCTTTTAATACAATCATGTTAGCTATTTTCAGGCTGTACCCCTTATGAACAGGGTGTTAGAAGCGTACCCCAACATATATTAGTATTCAATATGTGGTCAAATAATTCTCATATAGTCGAGAATCAGTTGGGTCCATAGGAAGCGCGCCAAAGCAGCTCAACTACAACTCTGTGCATAGAGTTGCCAAACTCAACTGTGGACTGCGCTACCTGTTGCTGATGGTCGATAATTCATTCGGTTTGTATTCATTGTCAGTCGAGTGTCAATGGAATCGCCAATTGCGCTCTTGAAAACAATCAGCGAATTGTCATCAAGTGGGCAGGGACAGGTGCAGGGGCATTGAAGGGTGTTCAAGCGGGCAGCGCTATCGAAGGGGGGAGATCTCTGTTGGCTAAGAGATTTACTTGGAGGTTGCAGTTGGCTGTGGAGGTTGGGCCTGCTTCGGGGTTTATCTACGCAACAAAGGTGTTAACACTAAAACCGATTACAGCATAAAGACAATAACAACAACAGCAACAGCAACGACAACAACAATAACAACCACATTAATGTCAACAATTTCGAGCATTTCAACAAATTCAGAAGGGGGACACACCCGCCTCGAAGGCAATAAAACGAAATGCGAAAAACTGTTGAAACTTTGTTTGATTGATGAAACATTGTACAGAAATAATCATAAATAATGTGCTTTACACCACGCAAAAAATAGCCGCACAACAACAATAAGGGGACAACATAAAGTTGTCTATATATGTACATATAAAATGGTACTTATTATAATCGTGTTGCGAAAGGTTTGCGACAAAAAAGAAACGTACAAAATGCAAAACAAAAGTTTTTTTATTTTTTCCTTTTTTGTTTTGTTTATGCTTTTTCTTTGCGACGCGTTGCAAATTTAAACAGTGCACTTAAGGCAACAACAACAACAGCAAAAGCATCAATAAAGTTGTGCGTCAGAACCATTAAAAAATGATTGGAATTATTATTTAATATTTGATTTGTTATGACAATCATCATTTCGCCATGTGTCTCCAAAAACTGTTTACATCACTTATTACTGCCGTCTCCCTCCCCTCTGGCCCCTACGACTTTTTATTGTTTAATTTAAATGTCTCTACGTGTGCATAGTATTTTTTTTTTTGGCCCGCCCAACCCATACATAGTACACAATTCTAACAAATCCAAATGAAATTCTATTTGTTCTGCCTGTCAACAGATTTCTCAGTGTATTTCTGCGAGAATGCGAGTGTGTGAAGAGTTCTTCGGATCTGTGAGATCTTCAAACGGAAACCATGCCATGCCTAATCAACTCTCAGTTTAGTTTCGCGCCTTCACTAATCATATTTGTGCAGAAGAAACAGAAATACAAACAGAATACACAAAATCTTAGCAAATCTTTCGGTTCTATTCTTAGATGAAATTTCTACAAAACTGTCAATTGGCAAGTGTGAGAAGAACTAACAAGCTGCACCCGAAATGCGCGAAGAACATTAGCTTCAATTTGTAAATTTTCCATTAAAAATTGATTATGTTTTACGTACAAAAACCTGCAATATATCTTAATGAAATGTGAGTTGAGTTTTACCCACATTCTGCTTTAGTCTGTAGCATAATAAAGTACCCGCTATATTCTTGTCACTGTTGTTGACAACTCAAAAGTGTTGTTCAAATCATTTATGCAGTTTATGGCCAACGCCTTGGAAAACTCAAAATGTTTACACATATTTGCAGTTTTATCAACATATATCAAATAAGTTCCAAGTGGTTTATTAGTGAAGAACTCTCTTGAGATATGGCAAGCCAAATAAAGCTTTTGATTTAAACAATTAGAAACTATTAGATGCAAGTTCATTGATTTCCAACGTCTATTAAACTAACTAAACCTAAGTTCTCTTAAATATTGTTGTTTTTTTGCCGCCCACTCGATCGATCAAGCTGGCATAACGATTCTTTATTCAGTTTCGCAATATTTACGAGAGTTTTGTTGGATCTCGTAGTGGATTCTCTTTTTGAAAACTTGAAACAAACAGATTCTCTAGCTAAGTAAACTTATTGCAACGCGTTCCAAATGATTTCGTACTGAAAATTATTGTTTTTGTTTTTGTTTTGATTCCAACTGTCAGAGAGACAGACAGACTGTCTGTACAACCCATTGGAATTTCCAACATCGTGTGGATTATTTAACTACGACTACTACATAAATGTATTTACAAGGTGTGCACACGCGACGGGGGCAACCAACCCGACAAAAGTTTCGTATTACTTGCTGCTCCAATTAATTGGCAAGTGCTTACCTCTTTCCCACTCTCCACACTCCACTCTCCCCCACATTATGTAATCTCTGCGTAGAATTTAGATTCGCACTTTGCGCTTAACGATCCCAGAACATGCTACAGACATTCAGACAGTGCCGCAGCTCATTAGCAGCTTGAGATCGTAAACGTTGTGTTATTATTTTGGAACCCTAATCGCACTTTTTGCTAACTGGGATAAGTTTTGTAATTGAAAGTGCTTCTACAGAATTTTAGTAATGGACTTGTTGATTTCAAGAGGGCCTCTGAAAAAAGGTCTTAATGACACTTGGAGTCAATTGAAGCAGAGAAGACTTTGAGCTTCATTTAGATAATTAGCCTAGTCGTTCATTGATCTTAACTTTCCTGCATATTTAATAATGAACTCTCGCCTGATAATGTTTTGATTTCTAATTCACATTTAAGATAACTTTAATCCCTTAAAAAAAAGAGACCTAAAATATATTTTAATAGCATTATAATTGTTGTTTTATTTCATAATATTAAATGCGTTAGAAAAATGTTTTCATAATATTTGGAGGCATAAAAACGTTTCTCAATTCCCGCACGAAGTAACTCAGGCAATTTCCAAATTGCGCTTAATCAAGTTTATGATCTGAACTTAACAGTTGAGTTGCTCAAACGTATCACGCATTTATGAATGGTAATTGCTGGCAACAATAATAATGTTGTCTAAGCTGTTGCTGTTGCTGTTGTTGATGGCTCAGTGCCTCAGTTGTTGCCGGTCTAATTGAGTCACATTGTGGCAAAAGCGACAAGACACGCATCTGGGGCCAATTTAATGCTTGGCAACGCGCCTTCTTGGCTGACAATCTACAGGCGGCAATCTAAAAGGTCTTCAGAGTCTTGACTTCAAATTCACAGATGTTGCTGCTGCGTTTTCCGGACAAGAGCAACAGCAACAGCAACAATTGTCGCGCTCGAGCGACAATTTTGATATTCAGGTCTCGCTGCAGACTGTGTTCAACTAGCTTGGGCGCCAATTTCAATGTCAATGTTGTTGTTGCTGCTGCTGCTGCGGCTTAGGGTTCAAGTGCAATAGTTGCTGCTGTGTCGCCCACCAGCAACAGCAGCAGAGACAGACAACGACATTGAAATCGTTTTGCAAAGCCAATTGACAATTGACTGACGCTGTCATCATCAGCTCAAACAACAACAAGAGCAATAATAACAACAACAAGAGCAACAACAACAAGAAGAGATACAACAACAACAAGAGCAACAACAGCAACAGTGTCCGCTGGCACTTTCGCCGCTTTGCTTGGAGCATTGACAGCAATTTGTGCTCTACTTTGCATAATGACACAGAGACGAAAGGCAGAGAAAGAGAAAGAGAAAGAAAGAGGGCGAGGGAGAGTGGTTGTAAGAGTAAGAGTGTGGGCAAGACAGAGCAAGCAATGGCAAAGAGAGAGAGAGAGAGCCTCTGCGACTCGACATTGCCGGGTTACTTCATAAACTTGCCATTTGTAGGCCAGGAAAAACTTGAAGATCGGCTAACTTGGCTGCTTTTTTTTATCGATTATATATAATTTCATTACGTCGCTATCAGGGTTACGTGCACAAGTTGGCATTGGAGTAAGTAAAACTAGTTGACGACTGCAGTTGCGCAAGGGAATAGAAAGGAGACTCAAAATGAAAAAGATTTGAGAATAAAATGGCAAGCATAAGGATACAATATTGCTATTATCTTTATATAATATATATATATATATATATATATATATATAGCATATATAAAAACCTTGTATTTATACTAAAGTAAAGTTTCTCTTCAGCAACTTTTTTCAGAATGTTCAGTTTGTTATAAACATCGATCTATATGCAGGTTTTTTCTTCGAGCCTCGGGGTTTGTTTTTGTTTTGTTGATACGTTTGTAATCTCTCGCCTCATTTACGTCTTTGGCTCTATCTCTCTTCAGAGATTCAGCACAAGGTCAGCTGCATCTTCAGCTTCAGCTTCGGCTTCGGCTACGGCTTCGATCACCATTGCCATTGTCGACCTGTTTGTGATGACTAACTGGTATTTCACCTGGCCGCAGGTCTGTCAGTCGGGCTCGTCTTGGACTATCTTGGATTGGGTTAGCCCCTCGGCCCGATTGGGCCAGATGTGGCGTCGTCTTTATCTGCACGACACGTGGCAATGGCCAGTTTTTTTTGGGCTTTTGCGTAATGTGCGTGCCAGATTGATTCAACAAATACACTCACACTGACTCACACAGCTGCACAAACTGTTTGCGCATTTCTTACAAATATCGTCTCAGGGCTGCATTTTGCATAAGCGGAGTGTTGAGTCAGTCTCTTGTTCAGTGCTATTAATAACACTGCTGCTGCTGCTGCGGGCATTGCGACAGCTAATCGAGTTCGCTGCCTAAGTCATTTGCAATGGAATTCGCAATGACAACCAGCGTAATTATATAACCATAAAAGTTAGCCAAGCATCTGTCTCCACTATCCCCTCTCCACTCTCCACTATCCTCTCTCCACTGTCCACTGTCCGATCCTCAGTCTTTATGAACTTGTCAACCGACCAAATTGTTAGCGAGAATGCCAAAAGTCATCATGAAAATGCACAAATCTCGGCCAAGCCGAGCCGAGTGCGATTGGCATCGTTCAGAAAATACTCCATCTCGTAGTATTCATTATTCACTATTCACATTATTCATTTAGATAATGGGCTATGTGCTGTCGAGTGTATATTTAGCCCGACTTCATCAGGCATCTTTGGCAATATTAGATTCGCTGGGAGTTCTCGAATTTTACCGAATCATGTTGAATAATTGACTTTGGGTAATTACTGCAAATCCATTCACAGTAAGAATAGATTATATCGTTAATAGTTTGCAGCAGATTGGACAATCTAACCTGCCAGTAAAGTTATTGTGATCTGTAGGAGTCTTAAAGCTCTCATTGTACAGATCTTTTACTTAGCTTTTCTTCACTTGTCTTCTGGTCAATTTACAGCTTCGATTATCAAGCTTAATGGCTTAAATTGATTATATATATTTTAGTGAACATCTCATCAATCTTTTCTCCAGTTTCTTATAAAGTTTCTGATCAATCTTCAGTTCAGATTCGAATTGAAGGTACTACTAAGTCTGCTCAGATTTCTAAGATCTTTAAATCTTTTACTTTCTATCGATCACAACCGCAATTTCAACACTGTTTTCAACAATAACTTCCTGAAATATTTCAGAAATGAAGTGTTACTCCCTAAACGTATGTCATATGATCCATATCATGCTATACTTTCACAAAATACCCTAAATATATTATTACTCTTTGCAAATCTTAAACGAAAAACAATTTCGTTCGCTTCATTTTTTGGCCGTCCTTCCCTTTTCTGTTCCCATTTGCGTAGTTGCATAAGCTGTCACGCCCCCCTCCCCCCTCATCCCTCTTCCTTCCTTCGTTTTCTGCTGTCAATTAACTGAAATGGCAGCCATTTGGGCAGCCCTAATGGGCCGCTGTCTGTCAGTCTGACCAAGTGCGCAATAATTAAATGGGCGGGCGAATGCAATTATGGTCAATAACCCCATATCGAGAGAGGGGGAGAGGGGCAGGCTATGCAAATTTCATAATCGCATTCAAATGCGCCTCACGTAGTCATGCTGTGCCCCCTTACTCTTCTTTCTGACTTCCCCTCTGACTTTTACTTAACGGAAATGAGGTTCCACGGCGCTTTTTACTGTGCACTTTTACTGGGCAACGCGACGTCGTCTATCCCAGTGTCAAAACCAATTGAGGCCACTCACTAGGCTCAAAGGCCCATTAACAGGGGCGTGGCTAAGCCAAAGGTATGGAGGGGGTGTAGGGAACCTTCTAATGCAACAAGTGAGCCATAGAAATCGTTTGATTATCGCTCGCATCAAGAGCAAACGGCGCATTAAACTTGAAACCGAATTTGGCAGTACAATCGATAGCAATAACGAGTACGATTGCGATGGCGTTGGCGATAACGATTGCCATTGCGATAACAAATAACGAGTGCGATTGCAATATCAATTCGTATTGCAATACAACGCAATTTGTGGCGCCATCTTACGATGATGATTATGATTGCTATGTCGTCCAATAGACCCATCATCAACGACTTGCACAACGTACTGGGTATTCATTACTCGACACTCTCGATACCTGGCACTCGATACTTGTTAGCATCGAATTGTCATCATCTACAGAACGAAGTACTTCCATTGGGATTCATTAAGTGAGTTTATGCGCAATCGAATATTGAGAAATACGGAGATCGTTATAGTTATGGCATTTGATTGGGACGATCTGCAATATCCGCAATTTTAAAATATCACTGTTAACTCTGACTTTATGGCCCCATTTAGTCTTCTGTTCGAATGTGAAAAAGAAAAGTCACACTGCTGTATTCCACTGTATACTCGAAGTAAATTTTGTTTCCTGACTTATAACATTAGTATGCACTTCGCACTCTTCTCGCAATATTCCGTATAGTTCTTCCTTGTCGTATTTTTATAGAATTTGCATTCCATAAGCTCTTAGCTCTCTTATAATTGATTGTTACATAACATTACATTACATTATCCAAATAAATGTGTTTCTTATTCAGCTGCTGCTTTATAGATATCTCTTTCTTATGGAGCACTTTATACTTTAGTTCATAGTTTTTAATTAGTTTATGCAGTTTAGTTTTTACCTCGACATCTGGACTCTTCTCAAGTACAACCTCATCATCTCCACTACAATTATCAAACCTCACGCAGCTTATAAAAATTGAACAAGTTTTGCTTTTGGGGGGGGGTGTAGGGTTATAATTCATGATCAAGTCCGAAAACAAAAAACATCATGTTGAATTACGCAGCTAAGACGAACGCAAGTTCGTTGCCTAAGTCTTTAGTGTTGGCAGGCACAGCAGCAACAACAACAACAACAACAAACGAAATGAAAAACGGTGAAAAACTGAAAAATGTCGGTCAAAGTTGAAAGTGTTTCGCTGACTCAAATTGACCGTTATTGTTGCTACAACAACAGCAACAGCAACACAAGCAGCATCAGCAGCAGGCGACGCACATGTTGCTTGGCCTGGCCATAATTTCGTTTTCGCCAACAACAAAACGAAAAAAAAAACTGCAAGACATTGCAACAATCAAATTAAAGTTACATTACATAAGCAACAACGTCAGCGTCGGCGTTGGCGTTCGCGTTGACGTTGACGTCGAAGTCGGCGTTAGCAGCGTGGACAGGCGGCGCTTGTTGTTGTTGCTGTTTTTTACATACCAGCAACATGCGCTGACTTGGCGTGTTCATTTGTTGTGCAATTTGTATGTGTGTGTGTGTGTGTGTGTCTGCTTCTTCATTTTGTTGCTGCTTTATTGTTGCCATTTACAACAGCAGCAACAATAGTAGCAGCAGCAACAGCTGCAACAGCAACAACAACAACAACCATGGGAAAGCAGTAGAAATTATGTTGCGTGACGTTTCATTTTGCACAAAGACTGTAATTGGTATAACTGCACCGCCCACCACGCCCCCGCCCCCGTCCACCTCTGCCTCCTCTCTCTCTCTCTCTCTCTCTTTGCCGCTGGCCGGAGCAGCAGCGGCCTCCTGGCCTGGCCCAGTTTGATCACACACAAAGTCGGCTAAGCATATTGGCCTAAAAATTTCGATGCTGTTGCCATTGTACTCCAACATGCATATGTATATCGTATACGATATACGATATGTGTGTGTATATCGTATTGTATTGATGGCCAGGCACGAGTTGTTGCCAATTTTGGCAGTTGGTCAACGACAAATTTGGCTCGCTTTGATTAGTTTTGTTTCTTTTCTTTAGAGGCTGGTGAAATGCCCGACGAGGTCAAGCAGCGGCAACAGTTGCTGGCGGAGGTCGTTGCGAGATGTTTCCTGGAAAGACAAAAGCCACAGACGAAAGAGCAGCAAAGCGAGAGAGAAAGAGAGAGGGAAAGCCACGAGGAAGTTTGCACAACTCAGAGAAAAAAGTTCGTTAATTATGATAGCGATGATTATGAGCATTATAATGCTCATTACGATCGGCCGATTGAGCAGAGCAAACATTTGCATTTCCTCTTGCCAGGCCTTGCCGGGCTGACGAAAGCGCCAAGCTAAACAAACGAAAGAAGAAGAAGAAGAAGAAGAAAAGCAAACAAAGAGCTAACTTTGTGTAATATTTCATTAATTTTTCATTTCATTTCAGTTGTGGTTGGTTTCATTGCCAGGATTTCTAAACTTACGGCTTGTATGCCGTGGCCCAGAACCAGTGCCAGAACGAGCCAAGCCGAGCCGAGCCGAGACTCCAAGTTGGGCCTGTCCGCTGCCGAGTCCCATTCCAAGCGAAACCATGTGGCAGCCATGGTAAACAGTTGGCCTTCAACTGAGCCAATTGTGGCGCCACTTAACAACTATACAACGAGGTTGGGCAGAGCAAGAGCTGAGTTGACGGCGAGGGAGGAGGGTAGCCGGATTCAAGCCAAATGTTGCTCTTGCTGGCCAACAATTGCCACCAACTGCATAGCCAGCAATCGATTTCGGCAATCAAGCAAAAGCAGCGAAGCAAAACAGAAACAAAACACACGAAAAGTTGTAAGAACAAAGTCGTAACTGAATCAGAGTCAAGATCTTTGGGTATTCGACTGTGAAAATACCCGTACCAGCAAAATAACTTGAGGTTAGTAAAATTAAATTAATATAAGCTAGAAAAGAATGTAGCAACAGTTGAAAGGCAGTAGTGAAATAGTAGATAGCAGAACGAATAGATAGTTAGGTATAAAGAAATCTATTTAAATAGATATATAGATAGCTGGTTTTATAATAGATTCTCTGTTATATAGAGACTATAAACTATTAAAGAAATTATTAATATTGACAACTTTTTTAACATTTCTAGTCGACAACTTGCCCAAGAATTGTAATAGATAAATGTGTGAAAAGATATGTACGAACAATAGAAAGAAAAAAAGACAAAAGCTATTCAGAAGGCGTAAAAAGAAAGCAAAAGGAAACCCCAACAGAATTTAGGCTCTAAAAGAAATTGATTTCTTTCCATGCATACGAAGACTAATAAACTATAAATATTGAAAGATTGTCAACGCTGTAAGTCCGTTAATGCCCATTTCGACAGCTAGTTTTCTGTATGCGGGTATAGAAAGAGTCCAACGCCGATAAGGTAACGCGACCGTTTCGAATTCGACCACATCGATTAGCCATTGATCTTGGCAATCAACGAGTCGCGGGTCTTGTGTCGAGTCTCCGATCTGGGGCCACTGATCTCGATTCTTGCCGCTCTCTCAAGTCTTGACTCAAAGCAAATGCAAAAAGTTATAAGCAAGAAAATGCAGAAAACGTTTAAACAGCAATTAAGAGAGCAAAGTAATGTGAATGAATGAATGAATTGTGTGAGTGCCGCTGCAGTGTGGGTAAAAGTGAATGAAGTAACCGAAACTGGCCACAATTCTTACAGCAGCGAGTGAAACTTGCCGTTTAAATGAGATCAGACGCCTAAATGGAAAAGCAAATGAAATAAAACTTTTCCGTTTTCTTCTTCTTCGGCCGACTCGTAATATTTAATTTCATTGCGTTTCTCAGCATTTCGTTTTACTTTGCACCGTTTCGTATCACAACGTATTGTTGTTGCTTGTGTTAATTGATTACATAAGCGGCACAAAGAGTGGCAGCTCGATTCAGCGACACTCACTCTCTCATTCACTTGGCTACTTGACTGCTCAGTCAGTCAGTCAGTCAATTGGTCAGTTAGTCAGTTGGTCAGTTGGTCAGTCGTATAATCGAACGGGCGCTCGTTTGGTCCCCAAAAGGGGGCGTGCACATTAAACACGCTGGCGCAACCGAAGCCAAACTCAAACTCAAACTGAAAATCCGCAGCCCAAAGCCAAAGCAAAAACTTGTCTCACAACATTTATTCATAATTTTTTGTGTAGTTGCAGCTGCTGCAAGTTGAAAATGCTTGCAGATTAAGCCCGCAAGCAGTGCCAGCCAAGTGCAGCAAGCAGTGCAAATACGATCGCCGATTAAAAATAAATCCCAAAACTCTCGAACCAATTAGAATCTAATAATAATGAAGTTAGCGTTTGAAAATCAGCACATTACAAGATTTTACTATATAGAAGAGATGTTGGAAATTTCAGATGAACTATTTGAGAGATAATCGGAAATAATACAATTGAAAATTGTAGACAAAACTTATAAAAAGTGTTTACAAGACTTGATGAAAATCATTTTATTTCTAGTTTTAAGACAATAGTAAACTTTAGGCAAACTATGACAATTATATAGTTGACTACAGATGGTATAAGTTATAAGTTGGATAATTGCTGTTGCTGCTGTCTTATAAACAATTAAAGCGTTAAGTGGATAAACTTGAAGTTGAAGTCGTTAAACTTTATAAAATATGTGCGTACGACAGCCTTGACATACTAACATGCGTGGTATATATTTATATATATATATAGCAGTAGCAAGGGAGTAGTACGAGAGATCCTAAAAATGGGATTAAGATTAAGATTAATCTCGCAGACTGAGTCGAAGACGGCGGCGACAGACTGTGGTAAGCGGCTTGAGGTGGCATTTGCTAGTTTCGAACGTTACACGCCCACTCATTAGGCAACGCCGGTACTGTCGGTACTGCCGGTACCCCTTGCCGAAATATTTGTGGTTTTTTTGTTGTGTGCACGCTGACATAATGACCAGACAATTTGGCAAAAGTTGAACATACTACGAGTATATAGTCAGGGTGTAGAGTACTGGGTGTGTGGGGCATGGTACATGCCACATGCATTGCCTGCATGAGGCACAAATCACAATACGAAATCACAATTGAGTTGCACTCAGTTCCAGTTGTTGCTGTGGTCGGACAAGAACTAATTGCGACCTTGGGTGTCTGTATAGACTTGTATAGCGCACATGCCATTATGTAGATTGCCGACTCGCAATCCAAAATCCGCAAAACATGAGAATGCGCGCACGCCGGTGGTCAGGCCAAAAACAACACGAACTCGGGCACGTTCGCATGCAACAGCAGCTGCCACAACAGCAGCAACCTATCGTATCAATGCATAATTCTTAATCGAAAATGATGTCGTTAGTGAGATATCAGTTAATAATACCTACTCGGGCTGCCACTTTTATGCCACAGCAATTGCCCAATAAACGTCACGAAGTTGCCCAAGCGACAATGAGAGAGAGAGAAAGAGAGAGGGAGGAGGTGGAAATGTGTAAAAGATATAGACATACTTTAGACAAGATTCGAAATAGTAATTCGAATGTTGGAATACGTTTAGTCATGAGTAGCTTGAGCTAGCTAATTAAATATTTGATATGCCAATTCCATACGGAATATATATAGAGTAGTGGGGCTAGGATTTGGGGGATTAAAACATATGTATGCTATATACATTGGTCCCCCATAAGAAGCATCTGTACCAAATTTTGGACAACCTGCCATCGACAAGAGCTCAGTTCGCATGGGTCGCGCATATCGATTTCACTTTCCAATTTTGTTGTTTATTACCTAATCGTCTTCATATTATGATTCAACAATGGTTGGTTATTTAGCTGATTTGGGGGATGCGGAGGGGGAGGAAGGTGAGTTAGAGATTTGACACAAAACGTAAAAGGGGTTAACTAATTCGAGCAATATATTTATAAATTCCATGGTCTGATTTGGTCACCCTTGCTGAACTGACTGACTGAATGAAGATCTGAGGAATCTTCAGTGTGGAAATACGTTGTCAATACTATGATAGAGATATATGTATGTTTGTATAATAATATAATTTATAGTAGATTATTAATGATCTATATAGGTATGTATAGGAACTCTTGCTTTGCTCTGTCTTATGTTCAACTGGAGTTTAGGTATTATAAAGGTTGAAATGAACAATAAATCGTATTATATTAGTCTTTATGGAGATCATTCTGAATTCCTTTTCCACCATAATTATTATAGATGGTAAATCTAGCTAGAAGAACTATATTGTGGCTGAAGTGATCGTTATATCGTTTTATGTCACCTCTTACTATCAGTCTTAATTCCTTTTCTACCTCCTCGACATGTTTTCTAGTACATCTCACTAAATTTCGTTTCATTCCCACTGTGTTCCTCCATTCCCCATTTCCCACTGTTCGGCTGGCTGTACTTACTTTTGACGGCCCACATGGTGGCCTCGCTCAGTGCGCGCAGATAGCTGCGCATGTCCTTCGTGCAGTTCAGGCTCAGCAGCCGCTCTGCCTCGAGGCGTGGCCACTGCTCGGCAAGCAGCGACAGATCGAAGACGTTGAGAGAGTCGCGCAGTCGCTGCGTGCGCGTCAGATCAAACTTGATGTCGGCGTCGCTGCTCGCGTTGCTGCTGCTGTTGTTGTTGTTGCCACCTTTGATTTCCGTGTGAAGACTCAAATTGATCACATTGTGTTGCTGCAGTTCGGCGTCGGGGGCGGGGGAAGAGGACTTGTTGTCCTTGTCAATGGCAGCCGTTGCAAGCGAGATCAGCGCAAGCAGCAGTGGCAGCGCCGACAGCGGCCTCAGCATGCGTTGTAGGCGCATGTTCGATCCCCAGAGAGAAGCCACAACAACTCGAAAAGTCCCACAAATTGCCTGGGCACGTTCGCTGTGCTTCACTTTCACTCAAATAAAACCACGAAATAAAAAAAAAGTCGAAAAAAAAAACAATACAGAAATGTATAAAATTCCAAAAATCTGTATAAAAATCCAATGTGCGTCGTTTCGTTTTCGTTTTGGGTGCAATTGTTGTTGTTGTTCAGCCTTTTAACGTATTTTTTGTTTATTTCTTGATTCCTTTTTTTCGCGGTTTTTATTTATTTTACATATATTTCACGTTATCTTTAATCATTTTCACACAAACGGAAAAAAAATAATTATCACACCACACATCGAAAATGCTCGGCTTGAGCTGCTCTTCCTTTTTTTTTCTTTCTTCTTCTCTTTTCTGTTGTTGGTTGTGTAATACGCGCTCGACTCTGTTAACCGTTAGAATTTCTCAGTTTTTTTTTTGTCACTTTTACTTTTGTTGCGCACGCGCGTTGCGCCGGCCAAAGCAAACGAGAAGTCGAATCGAATTGGAAGTCGAAGTCAAAGTCGAAGCAGGCGCAGGTTAAATGAGGAGACCGAGTCGAAGAGGAGTCGAGGAGGGGGTAAGCCGAGCTTATATTTTGTATTTTGAGGTTAGCTTGGGTAGCTGCTGCTGCTGCGACAAGCGACGACCGCTTGGCATGAACGCACGTCGACGAATTGCGGCTGCGCGTCTTGGCCAGCTGTAAAAATATGCTAACTATTTCAAAAACGCAGCCCAAAAAGACGCAGCGACGCAGCGTCGACTACAGCAGCAGCAGAGCGCGAGAGTCGCCATCTCTGCACGAACGTCGCAGTCGCAGTCGTAGTCGACGTCGCGTCGCGTCGCTCAAGCTCAAGCGCAGCAATCGCAGTCAGCGTCGACGTCGACGCTGGCTTGAAAGCGCAAGTGAGAGACAACAGTGCAAATTTGTACCGTTAACTTGGCCCAGCTCAACGAAAGTCAAAGAAATGAGCAGAGAGCGAGAGCGAGAGAGCACCGCCGCACAGTGCCATTGCTTGTGCAGTAGCAGAGAAGGAGAGCGTAGGAGAGCGCGAGCGCGACTTGACGAAGAAAAAGCCCTGCGTCATCGTCGCCCGATGTTGTAATAAGCATTTTGTTAACAAACGAATCTCGTTGTCGCTTTCGTCGTTGTTGTTGTGGTTGTGGTTGTTGTTGTCGCATTTGATGTTTGATGTTATGCGACTGTGTGAGTGTTGCAAAAGTACGCGACGGCCGCAAAAAGCGCAAAAGAAAAGAAAAGAGCAAAATAAATGAGTTAAATAATTGAGCGTAAATCAACACTACTCTGAAAAGAGAGAGAGAGACACAGAGAGAGAGAGAGCGAGCGCAATGGGAGCGTGGCGTGGGTGAAGGAAGTGGGGAGACGTGTGAATTAAAAGGGAGATTGTGTAAAGTGAGGCGAAGAAGAACTGATCAAATAGAACCGCAGTGAATATATTGATTGTCTGATGCGAGTGAATAAATAATAAATACTGATCGTGAATTGTGACTCGTGATCGTGAAACGTGAGTGACTAAACTAAAGTGAAACGAAAAAGGCGACAAAGGGAAGACAAATATACTCGTAGTAATTTCCACTGACAACCGCAGATGAATCAATTGCAGTACCAAAGGAAAATGTGAATAATGAATATATTCATGGGGAAAATTGTGAGTAATGAATATATATTCATAGGTAAAAGAAACGGAGCCACTGTTGAAATTTCAATCACTACATATATTTCACACTGAATACTTCTAAGAACGAATAGTTGAGTGAATAACATAATGAATCGAATACCGAGTACTCATTAACTATAGTATGCGCACTACGCATTATATGAGATCAAGAAGAAAGAGTGAATACTTGTCAAGTTCAACTATTTTTCTATCAATATCAGTGAACAACTGGTTGAATAACTAATGTACTCACACTTGATAACTTACTCTAAAGACTGGACACTTTGCAGATACCGTAATGAATATGTGTAAATTTATGGTCTACAAATACTGAGTAGTCAAACTTTAGATATGACTCCGATTAGAACCACTCACTAACTTAGCAAATCAATTCAATTTTGGCAGTTTGAATAGCTTGGCTAATATTCACTTAAACGAATATAGAGATAAGCCCAAACGTTGGCGATCTGAGTGCACGCGACAATCGCAGATCACATCAATCACGGCTCAAGGGTGATTGAGTAGTGAATAGTGTGACAAATGAACGATCACTTAATTAACGTGTTTACGATCATTAATCTAACATTAAGATCTTTATGGCTATAATTATTATAATATTTTTTCTATCTTGGTAATTAATTTAAATTTCACTGTTGTTGTGATTGTTGTTGTTGGTGCTATGAATGCACTCATTGATTCATTTGAAGGCTTAATCGAGGCATCTTTCAGTTTCGGGGAACAAGAAATGGACAGTGAAATGTGGCAACGGTGCAACATGTTGTCGTCGTTGACCTGTTTACACTGACAAACACACACACACACACTCTCGCGCACTCACACACTCACTTGTATTCATTCACTGCTTGCTGCAGTTGCAGCTTCAGCTTCGGGGACCGTTCCCCGTTCCCAATTCCAGTTGAGTTGTAAACAAAATCAACAAACATCAAACAACGACAAGCACAACAACAAAAATCGACAACGACTTAACAACGATAAAGTTGTCTCGTTACTCGTTGTTCCTCTTTCCCCCATCCCCCACTCTCTCCCTCTCTCTCTCTATCTTTCTCTTGCACTCGCTTCCTCTCTCTTTTCCAGCGTATTGTGTAATATATCGATAAGAAATCCCGAAAATGTCGTGCAATGCTTTTTCAATTTTCCTAAATTACATGAAAAGTTGGGAAAATACGCCATGAAAAACATTTGCAACTGTGCTACGGCGATGAACGATGAAGAGGTGAGAGAGGAGGCGGTCTAGGGGAACGGGGACTTTGGCTGCAGCTTTAGCTTTACCGTTAGTTGGCTGCAGTTGGCTGAGATACAAAAACCAGTTCTGGACAGAGCCGAAAACTGCAGCACGAAGTCGAAATTCTTCTCTGCCTTGGGAGTGTGTGTGAGTGTGTGAAAAGGGCAAATAACTTGTGTGTGTGTGTGTGTGCTTGCATTTTTTGGCAGATGCGACCGGAGGAAGTTGTGGTGCAAATCAAAGCAGAATTCGGTGAGTGGAGATCGCCATGGGATTAACTTGATGTCATTGAATCGCAGTAAACAGGTGAAATACGAGAACGATGGTGCAAAGCAGAAACCTGTAAAATGCATAGATTTCAAAATGAACTGAGCATCAATCGATCATTGCTATACATACTTCACACTTCCACTTGGAAGTAGAAGATGCTTCTGCATAGAGAAGATTGAAGAAGGTTGTCAATGAAATGATTAAATACATGCAAGTATTGTATGAACTAATTTAAGGTTAGGGCAACCACGGGCAGTTCACGGACTGTCATGTCACACTATTCGTATTCCCATTCCCATTCGTATTCGTATTCATATTCATGTTCGTTGTCGTAAGCAGAAACCTGTCGCTGCTCAGAGTCTGCATCTGCATCGTATCTGTATCTGTGTCTGTGTCTGTGTTAGTGTCTGGGTCGACCTGGCCCGGTCTCATATTTTAATGAGAAAAGTGAAAGTGTCAAGAAAAAAGCAAAAGCCGACAACAGCGCGATTCATTCGACTAAACAGTGAATAAATAATAAAGTGCTACTAAAACCCAAATGCAAACACAAATACGTATACGAATACGAATGGGAATGCGAATGGGAATGGGAATACGAAGATGAGTACGCACCACGCGAGACACGCACAGGAAATTGGAATTTAGGTTGATCTGTGAGTCTGAATGAAGTGTTTCCAAAACTCGATTAATCCGATTGTATCTGTAATTGCGTGAGGATATGAGGAAACTCAATGAAACTGAACTTTCGTAAACGATTCGTATACAGTATGCAGATATTTTTTGAATATTCAATATTTCTCTTGCGCTTTTTTTAATTATGAATGAAATGATATTCAGTTAAGAAAACAACTTGTAAATTGCACGAATCATGATGACTCTCAAATGATTCAGAATTTAAGTTAGGCAACGTGCCGAGATTGAGAGTAATTTAAATACTGAATAAACAGAGGACTGAATGAATATTTAAATGTTGTAGGAGACTATTCATTGTTTATCGATATACATACAGATAAATGCATATATTATCTAAATATATAGTATAATATATTTAAATCGATAAATACACATTCCTTTGCTCAATGTGCCTTGATACAGTTGGAGAAATGTCAAGTACATCGGAATGTTGCTTGCTACTTATCGCTACATTTATCGATAAACCATACTGTGCCCACTCTGTGCACGTTCGTTCATTAGACATCGCAAGGCATCTTTGTCTCTCTCTCTCTATCTCTCTCTCTCTTGCTCTTCACCATTGTGGGGTCAGTGAATAACCGTTACATCACGTTTTCACACTTTGACCATGAACGCATTTCTTGCCAAGGAGAAAAGCTTCGCAATGTACAATACAACATCAACAACAACAACAACAGCAACACGTAGCGCGAACTGAACCAAATGCCGTTGATTTTTCTTTCGTCGTAACAGATTTTTTTATTGTCGTTTTGTTTTTTCATAAGATTCAGTTTTTGTTTTTTTTTTGATAATTACTTCATTTGCAATCTTTTTTCTATTTTTTGTGTTTTTTTTTATGAAGCAATAGAAGAAACCAACGTTAATTAAAAACGCAAACTCGGAGAAGCAAATGAGCACAGATTGAAGAGATGCGGATGAAGCGGGTGGTGAACGCAAGTGGGTGGGGAGAGGGGGAGGCAAGGTGTAGTTTACTTCCCAGATTTACAGCAAATGGCGGGCAGGGGGTGGGGCGCCAAAAAGATATTTTCACTTGGGTTTTGCTGGATGCGCCTTTTAATGGCCGGGGAAGACACTCGTAAAGAGAGGTGAAAGAGAAAGAGAGGGAAAGGGAGAGAGGAGATGGGGGGGACAGCGTCTTCATCTCTTATGCAACGAAGAGAAAATTGACAATAAGACAAAAGCGCACACGAAAAATGCAATGTCACTTATCCATTAATAACGCCTGCCTGGCCTGGTAAAAAGCACAACAAAAGGGAGGCAAGAGAAACAGAGAGACCGAGGGAGAAGAGAAACAGAGACTACGCAAAACAAAACTGGCACGTACCATCGTCAGATGCGGATCGGATGCGCTGTGAGCGAGAGAAAGAGACAGAAAGAGAGATAATTTAACGGGAACGACGCAGTTTGATGCAATGAAGAGTGTCAAAATGATTTGCCAAGCCACGCTTCATTTCAAATATTAACGGACTTTAACGGATTTCTTAAGAAACTCTGCGTGTAGACAGTTGCATCATAGATGGCGCTACGCCAAGAACACACAGAGTGAGAGTAATATTGGTGTCGTAGTTATTTCACCATAGATGGCGCTGCTCCAAGAATCAACGTACATCAATGTAGTACAGCCAAAACATCATAGATGGCGCCACGCTTTGAATGAAATGAAAACTAGTTGTAGCTGTTGTCCCACAGATGGCGCCCGTATTGAATTAATTTCATTGGCGAAAATTTATGTTGTATCCATTTATATTACTATATAAACTTTTATCTTTTCTATTAAATTGTTTAAATTTATTTCTTGTTTTTTATTGGTATTTATCTTGCAGCATCTGCAACTATTCGTCTAATTTTTGCTTTAATTCACTTATGTTTTTGTAGCTTTTTTACCTAATTATTAATCAACAAAAAAAAAAACGCACTCTATACTTTTGTTTTTTTTTATTTTTTTTATGTTTCTTTTTGTTATCGTTTTTCAACCATCTACTTTAAAAAAATTAAAAAAAAATACAGCAAAAAGCCATTCGAAACTAGCGCGCATTAACCTATAAAGATGTTACGTGCTCAGGGGTTTTTAGTAGGCTTAAGTAATTCTCTCTTTTAATTGCGAGTTATTACCTGACTGTGTATGTGTGTGTGTGTGTGTGTGTGTGAGAGAGGCTTATGTGTGTGATTGATTCAATTCACAAATAGTTTAGTTTATGACTTGGTTATGTTTGTTTAAAAAGGGTTAACGACAGTTTGAAGGGACGGAAAGATCCAAAATAAAATTGAAGATGTTTCTAAAGTTAAGATCAAATCAGCTTTACAATTATCATAATACAATATATCATAAATTTCTAAATATTGTATATACATACAAGTTATTACAAAAATTTGTTGACTGGGCGAATAGGTGAAGCTTTTGGTTTGCGGGTATATACATAACATACATTCATGCATACATGCATATACATACATATCACTGAAGATCATACTCAATAGTATCTTTCTTTCATATTTAAAGTTCATTTGAGCTAGATTAAAACATGGTTCCGTTTGATGTGACTTATTCCAGTATTGTAAAATGATCAAGTGACAGTTTGTTTAAGTTCTTTATAGCTAAAGATTCTTAATGAAATTTCGAACTTCGGGAGAAGGAAATATAAACAAAATGTAGAGAAAAAGGCAGTCAATAGTCACGTCAATACTTTACAATATAAGTTGCTTAAGTTCTAACGGATTATAATATTGCAGCCTTTTCAAATTTCTGGTGGTTCCCCGACTCCGTTCTTTTCTGGTTCTGGTTCCTCTGCTACAACAATCAACCCTGAATTGTCATTCACAGAAAGAGAGCAAGGAAAGTGTGAGAGAAAGAGAGAAAGGCTTGCAAAGAGCAGCTGTCACTTTGCTCAGTGTGTTCTCTTTTGAACGCGCTCTCTTTAGTTCATCTCAGCAGCATTGCCAGGTGCGAGAAAAGGACAGCAAAAGCTTACAGCAAGCTTAAGAACAAAAGCTCTCGAGCTTTACCTTTCAACAGCCGTTTTGGCCGTTACAAAGTGCCGTTGCCGGCGTGCTGCCGGTCGGTGCCACTCTCCCTCTCCACCGAACTGCCTCTGCCCGTGTCCCTCGAGCTGAAGGCGGCCAGGCAGGCAGCAGGCAGAGGCAGCAGGCAGAGGCAGCAACTGCTGTTTGAGCTGCTTCTTAAATGCTGCTGCTGCCGTTTGGGGCGCCTCAGTTGGTCGCGAGACTGCGTTGCCGTTAGTTCGTTCCGCCACAGCAGAAGAAGACGACGACGACAGCGCTCTAGTAACAATATTTTTTTTCAAGTGTACTGTTCTGTTCATTCATTGTTTGTTGTTGCTGCTGCTCGCAGTGCTCGTGCCCCGTGTGGTATGCAACGCTTTTTGGCGCGCCCAATTTGAAATCTTGTTCGCCTTGCAGACGATCAATGTAAGTTATAATGCATGTTGTGTTTGTGAGTGTGTGTGTGCAGGTGTGTGTGGGTGTCTGTGACTATTTAAGGTGCACATTAAAGTACTTGGCTTATCGCTGTCCACATTTATTGACGCACTAATCACAAGCTGGGAAATTGATTTGAACTCGACATCTGCTCGAACGAACAAACGAACGACCCTCGCGATAAGGCATTGGGGAATGGATCGAGTGCACACAGAAGCCTTTGGCTGTTTGTTGTTGCAACACACAGAACAGAATAGAACAGTACAGAAAGCCCAAGGAGGGGCGCGATAAGAACTGTGTGTGAACCCCAACGGACAACAGGTGCCCCCAGCTTATATTATGAAATATCATCGAGTTCACTTGAAATTAAAGACAACTTAAAGTTAAGCAAGCAGAAGAAGACTTGAAATCCAAATTCAAATCCAAATCGCAATCACAATTCGGGGAAAACTTACCAACAAATTCTTTTTCTTTTATTTCATTTGCTTCTTTTATTGTGGTGGGCGTCCTTTTCGTTCGAAATGAAACTGAGAAGTTCAGAGAGACTTCCAACATAAGGCGAGAGAGAGAGAGAGAGTGAGAGAGAGTGAGCGAGAGTGAGAGAGACCCCAAATTAAATACCAAAATTAGCTCAGGCACAAACATTTTGTTGAATCGAAACAGAAAAATGTCTCTTTAAACACAATTCCGGAATAGTTGAGGAAGTGCTGCTTGAAGACAGTACATTCAATATTTTATATTGAATTTATTTTATTTATATAATATTCAATATATTTATGTTTCAATTTTATTTAGATCCATTAATCTCAATGTAAGTTTTCCATTTTAATCAATTTTCTATATGATTAATAAATAAATATATTTTGAAATATCTTATTTTATATTACTTTCTTATTTGCAGTTCTAATAAAGTTCTGAAAAAGAACAAGAGTTTAATGCAGTGCTTAAAATTTGCAAAATAAATAATCAAAAACAAAACCATTTATTTATTTTTATTTATTTTTTATTTTAGTTTATTTTCTATTTGAGGAACTCATGGAACTCTACAAATGTTTCAATAAAGTTGCTTTTAATCGATTTTCAAAATAATGAAAATAATTTGCAGATTATAAAATTCAAAAATACATAATAAATGATTCAAAACATTATAATTCTTTCATAGATTTTTCATATGTTAGTAATGAGAAAATACCATTTTATGTGCTCTCCACAATGAGCAAAGTGTACAAAAAGTTTTAATGAAAATTAATTGTTTTCTCTGTTAAAAAATTAAAAGCAAAAGTGAAGTAAACTTTGTAATTTGGCTTCACTAACTCTGAATTGGCTGGCAGAACATAGTTCAAGGGCTTTGTGTTGCTGAATTACCAACTTTGCATGAACATTTCTGTGTTCCATAGGGAGTGCACTATATACATATATATATTAACTATATTTATGTTTAATAAACTAGCTAAACTTCTTTTTTTGCCTTGAATAACTCTTAATTGCTTGGCATAGTTCAAGGGTTTAGTTCAGGTTTGTTTTAAAAATGAAGTACTAATTAATATTTCTCTGTTCTAAAGGAACTATTAATAATGTATATATAATATGCACTATATACTATATAAGAGACTTCATTCACAAGGAAATACATGACATATCTAAGTATGATATGTATATACATATCTAGGTGTGACTTCGCATTGGATCAACTTCATTATCTTATGTATGCTTCCACTCCATTACCTGAAATGGCCATTGACAACTGTAGCATGCGATAATTGTGTGTTGTGTGTGTGTGTTGTGTTTGTGTTGTGTGTGTTCAGTGTGTGTGCGTTAATTATGCTTGAAATTTGGCGGAATTTTCGATATTTCATTTGGGCACCGCGGCATATCGCAATAATTGGCAGACGGAAATTTGTGTTCGCGCTCGAGTTGCAATTGATACATTGACAAATTGACAAATTCATAAAATGACAAACTGACACACACAAGCACACTGACAAATTGACAAGGCAAGTGACAATGTTCACGCTCAAGCGGCCAATCAATTAGGCATTATCAAGTGCATTTTAA
The DNA here is from genome assembly GCA_018903675.1 of Zaprionus capensis. Classification (NCBI taxonomy): domain Eukaryota; kingdom Metazoa; phylum Arthropoda; class Insecta; order Diptera; family Drosophilidae; genus Zaprionus; species Zaprionus capensis. The sequence continues at coordinate 5,991,150 of JAEIFN010001073.1, read as the reverse complement.
AGCAATTTGTTGGTATTAAATTTGGCACCACGCAACGGGTGAGCGAGACGGGAGGCGACAAGGGGCAACTGTTGCTGTGTGAGCAGTGCAGAGGGGGGAGAGGGAAAGGGCAATGGGTTGACGGCGTGGGCGTCCTTCGAGTGTTGCTACTGCCACTGCTGCTGGCGGTTAGAAAATGTGGCTATAAATGTGACACTAAGTTAATAAATTTATGGCCAAAACACACCCAGTAGATGTGTGTGTGTTTGTACTCTGTATGTGTGTGTGTGTGTGTGTCACGACACGGCAGCGGACATCAGCGAGGCGGATGCCAAAAAGAGTCGAACATTTTGTGTGTTGTTGGCATATTAATAATATTTTTATTGGTCGCTTATTTGGCTTTACTGCATGTGTGTGTGTGTGTTGATGTGTCTGTGTGTGTGTGTGGGCTAAATACTGCTCTAATTTGAGCTGACAAATACAATCGAGCGCAAGTTGTGACCTCTTTTAATTAATAAATGTGAGCGCCGATAAGAGCAGCACAAATTGCTGCAATTGTTGCTGCTGAGCCGAACAAGAATATACCCTATAAAATTTGGAGTGGAAAGGGGTGGACAACATAAATTAGCTTTGACCAGAGTCAAGCTCATAATTAACAAGCTGCCAGCAGAGAAGTTGAGGCAGGTCGCAGGTGTTTATGCTGATTAACTGAGATGTTTTTCCCTTCCCTCTCTCCTACTCTTCTTCAGCCTGCCACAAAACAAGCAACGCGCAACACGAAACAAGTAGCAAGAAACGAGAGACAAGCAACTTGCCTTTTATGTTATCTCAGTCTTCCCTCTCTCTCTCTCTCTCCCTTCTCTATCTCTCTTCTGCTAATGACAAAACTTCGTCGTGGCCATTGAATATTCATGTGCGCAGTGGCATTTTGCTGAAAGCAATCACAGATGCCCTGTGTGAGTGTATTCACCATATTCGACTTGCCAAATTGCATATAAATATTCATAATTTATTGCTACACTTGTATGCGTGTGTGTGTGTGTGTGCCTGCTAAATCTCTATAATTTGTATAGCCTACTTTTCAGCGCAGAACTAAAGTACTTTTTATTCCCCTGATAAATGCCCATTATCCAAATAATAGTTTGACGAAATGTACTTTAATTTAGGTTTGATGTGCAGAGCACTTTATTATCTTTCAGTAATGATCAACACTTTTCAAATCGGTTCACTACAACAGGCTGTGGGCTTGTAAGTTTTGAATCCTATTTATAAGAACAGAGCTACATGTAGGCGAGCATTTTGTAGCCGCCATTTTGAATTTTATAAAAAATTATACATTACTTCAAATCTAACAAGTTCTAAAAAGCAAATGCATTACAATTTATTTATTAGTATTTGTTCGTTATTCGACAATATTTATTTTTAATCTGGCTACTTTACGGCTAAAAATGCATCATCGTAATGAAATAAAAATAATTGATAAAGGTAAAGCAAATAGTCATAGTTGTCTTTTCTTTAGATACATACGTATTGAACTGTAAGTAGATTTGGTAAATGGCAATTGAAATTGGATTCCTGCTAAGTGATGCAAAATACAAAAATAAAATGAGAAACCTGAGAGAATTTTCATGAAAACTAAAGTGCACTTGCTTTTATATTTTCATTTGCAAATGTAAAAAGAGATTGCAAATCGCACTTATCTCTAAGATAGCCTGTGTGTGTGTTGTGTCGGTTGTGTGGGTGTATGTTGTTGTTTATGATTAATGATCACACGATAATGATAAAATTTCGTTAATCGATTATCGATAGATAATGCCAATAGCTTGTTATGTACGCACTTCAAAACGATTTAGCACAATTAGATAACCAAGTGGGCGCCCACTTTGTCAACAGCTCTACCATTCTACCTGTCAGCATTGACCTTTGCCCCCAACACTACAGTGCGGGTCAGTTCAATAGAAGTGTTTCCTCTTTCTTTTTCTTTAAACTTACTTTTCTTGGAAAGCTATTGCCTGTTTGTGCTGCTTTATGCCAGGGCAAACATTGTGACAAATTAATGGTGGCTCTGCTGGATATGTCTGCATGTGTGTGTGTGTGTGTGTGTGTGTGTGTGAGCTTGGGTCATGCAGCTAGGAGCAAAGCCGACTTAAGCGCAGATTTCTCTGGGATACTTTGATGTTGCTTTGAGGAATGCAGCAATAAAAATGCCAACAGAGACAGCGAGGAAAGCAGGAAAACCAGGAAAAGCAGCGGGAAAAGCGAGAAAAGCTCTGGCCGAAAACTAAGCGGCTAATGGCGTTAGTTACTTAGTGTACTGTTGTTGTCTGTGTGGAGTAGGAGGTGTTCGAGCAGCTCCAGATTTGTATACGCCATGTGTGCCCATGTGTGTGTGCGTGTGACTGTGTGTGTGTGAAGCATCTTTTGTGCTTGTAATGCACATAAATTTACACAAGTTCATTTTTGTGTAGCGCGTAAATCTCCGCACAAATCTCTCATTTCGCTGGATAATACACAGCTGTGAAGAGCAGAGAGAGGGAGAGGAAGAGTGGGGGAGAGAGGCAGATGGGATAAGGGAGAGGAATGGGAAGCAAGCAAGGCAGGCAAGGCAAGCCGAATTGCTGCATAAGAAAAAGCTTTAAGAAACGAAAAGACAAACAAAACTTAACGGTTATTCACACACTCACACACACACACACTGCCATTTACAAATGACACATATATGCTTATATAATACTCTCCATAGTACGGCACTTAACTCTGATAAAGTGTCATCTGAACTGACTATGTTAGACACAATTCTCTGTCCTCCTTCGCCTTCATTTCGTGTGTGTCTTCTGGGTTGAAAGGTCGTTGACAATGGTATAACAACTGAAAATTTATGGTTTGGCATTAGGGAAATTTAATCGATTCGCTGCAGCACGTGTGTTAGTCTCCCCCCCATCACCATCCTGAGCAAAGTGTTCCCCAGTTCCGCGTCTTACACACCTCCCCATAGGAACAAACATGGACGCGTGCCTGCGCCTACATTTCGTACAGCTCCTACGCTTTGCCAAACACTCGTTCGCAGGGGGGAGTGTGTTGGGGGAGGGGGCGCATCATAAAACTCTCCCATATGCACGCACGTCTACCTTATGAAATTTTCTTAATGAAAAAAAAAGAAGGAAGCAAAACGAACTGAATGAAACTGCAAATACACTTTGCAGGTAGTACTTGTACCTTAAGGAAGAGTTGATATATAGTTGATAGTTTTGACTCAAAGTGGTTTAATAGATGATCTGCTGTAAGATAAGATTATATCAGAAAGTACTGTTTAGTTTATTTTGGTAAAAACATATCAAATAAAAGAAATATAATACAAAATTATAGAAACTGGTGGCACCTTCTCATTCCACACTTAATTCTGTCTAGTAAACATTATGATAAAGTATCTTGCTAAAAGTTAAAATAATGCGTGAATCTAAATAACTCAGTCAGAAAGGGTATGTAATATGCACTTGGCTATATATAAACCAAGCATAAATATATTGTCAAGCAGAGCACACGACTGTCAAATACCCTGCAGAGCTTCGGTGCTGCGAGAACCTAAAGCTGAGTAAATTATTCAAAGTTAAACCGAAAAATATGAAACTCAAAATCATAAATATTTATATTTTCTTTAATAAATTGTTGGTACACCCTGCTTAGACAGCTGCCTTGGCAACAGGGTATACAAGCAAACTGAGTCGAAAGTTTAGCATGTGAAAACTTTTTGTGCGTGCGTGTAAAGCGAGTAAATTATTTCTCATTGTTGTTGTCATACTTGTTGTACCCACTGTTCTTGCTGTTGCTGTTGTTCTTGCTGTTGTTGTTGTTGCTGTTGTTGTTAGTGCAGTTGAAATGCCTGTTGCTGCTGCGGCTGGCAATTAAAAATGTCGAGAATGTTGTCACAGCTTTGTCAGCGCGGAAAGTTTCGTCAGGCGTGTGCAATACTCGTATATGGCATATGTTTGGTATTATATGATAGATAGTACGATATATATGCCTATATATTATATATACTCTGTTAATTGCACCTGTGTTTGTGTGCTCATGTTTACACATTTATCGCGCTGCTTATTTGCTTTTAATATATACCTGAGGCATTGACGACTTTCATTTTGCCCGCGACTTTGACAGAGACTGATGAGTGTAAATTAGTGATAAACTGTAAATACCCTTTAAAGCGGGTTGTGTGTTTAACTAAAACATTGACAGTCGAGTGTGCTTGACTGTCATCTACGCGCTACGCTTAAAGAAATGTTGTAGCTTTAGAATGAAGCTTGCAGTTGGTTTTTGTTTCGATTTAGTAGGGCATAAAGGGGCGTGACTAAATTCTAAAACATACTTTAGCTGTGTGCTTTAACAAAATACATTGTCACCAAATTTGGTAGCCCTAGCTTTTATAATCACTGAGTTAAAGGTGCTCATACAGACACAATCTTCTTATACTATCGCATTTTATAGTTTTTGACTTGACATATTGTTCATACGCTCCCTTGCAACCTTCTTTCCCTTTCTCTGCATTAAAATCAATGAAAGCAGCACAAGAAAGTCAAATTCAAATTATAAATTCAAATATATATCATGCTTAATGAGACACCCGTTTATACGAGCTTGTTACACCAATCGGAAAGGTGTCGCACCAGTTTGAGATACTTAAAAGATATTCGAATTTCAGTAGCTTTGCGGAGGCTTTCTTGGGCAGGTCTTGTCTATATTGTATTGTCCCACTGTCTCGCCTCGAATGTGATTAGATTGCGAAAGTGTTGAGTGCTGCTCGTTTGCGACAGTGCGCGATAAAAAGTATCGCACATCGAAGAAGAACAGCGGCGGCAGCTTGTCAGCTAATAGAGCCGAAATTAGCGAGCCTAATTGAATTAGTCGCATGGCAGCAGCCAGTTGCAAGTTGAAAGTTGAAAGTTGCCTGTCATTTGCTGTCGCGAGGGCAAGCCAAGGACTGGGAGGAGGGGGAGCAGGGGGAGGGTAGCTGGTAGAGCACTCGAAGAATCGTGCTTGGGTGGACTCGCTGCGTTGTCAATTAGCCTGTAGACTTGCTTCAATTTCAAGCCTTTTAAAATTGTCGTCCGCAAATCGTCCACTTTTACTTAAGTCCCTCCCAGCGTTGCCTTTGGCTTCCTTTCCTCCCTCGCCCCGCCCCCCTGCTCCCTTCATGCTACTGGTTTTTGGCCATTTTCTACTCCTCTCTCCAGCGAGGGCTCGAATTCAAATGAACTCATTAAACTTAATGAATAACAGCGTTGTGGCATTAAAAAATGAAGGCTGCCAGCAACATTTGATGGACTTAAAACGGAAGCCAAAGCCGCCAAAGTCAGCCAGCGCCAATCTAATAAAAAATCTATCGGTTCTCGAAACCAGAAACCCAAAGCGACAAGCGACAATTTCTTCTTTTGCTAAAGCTCTTCGCATTAATCACGATAAGAATAAGTATCTTTATCAGTTTACAAAAATACATGTAGGAATAACAACTTAGAGCTCTCAAATAAAGATAGCACCAAAAGTTATCTGATAGAAATGGATTAAACTTAAAGTTACAGTTAATCTTAAAGCTCAGTTATAAGGATAACTCTCACAGATATATTTTAATAAACACATTAAAAGTTAAAGCAACAGCATAAAGTTTAGATATGAATATAACAATAAGGTAAATATCATATCGCAACATATTTAAAATGTACATTAAGCTTAAAGCTCTCTATCTGCCAAACACATTAATCTTAAAGCTCGCTGACTTAGGTTAAATTCAGTTGAAGTCTTTGCAAAAAGTGCGTATGGTATTCACGTTAGACAGGTACAATTAATCTTCTGTAAGGCTTCAAGTCTTGATACGAGCCAAGACAATCCAGAAATGGGCTTAGTATTTATCTCGAAGATGCCAAACTCGGGCAGTAAGCTAGTTAAACACATGATGAGGTTTTCCAAGCTACTTAAAGTATTTTAAACCTCGCTACATTTTACAGGCATTTCTGTTTTTTAGAACATCAACGGATATTGCTGTTTTATTTTGTGGGCCTAAGCAGTATAATTGTGCCCCCTCTGCCCCCTTCTTGGCTCTTTAAATTGGGCTCATTCAGCTGCTTTACTCATTTACTTAATATGATGCCAGCCGCGACTTGTTCCTGCTTCTTCTCCATCTCCAACTTTTTCTCCATCTCCCCCTCTCTACCTGCTGCTCTCGCTATTGTCGCCGTGTCGTGTTGTTGCGCAGGTGTAAATTTCGACCGCAAGTTTCTCACACGGGAAGCCATAGAGCTGGCCGCACGCGCCGCCTGTTTTCAATTGCCCGACAGTGTGACTTAAGCTCCATCGATAGGCAGCTCACGAATTATGTGGCAAGGGAGTGTACACCCCCACCCCCCAACGCCCACTACGCTCTACAACGAACAGAAAGGCTTGTCCAATTAAGTCGCATGGGGTTGCTTGCCCCTCCCCCTCTTCTAATGCTCAATATTTCATTTTATGCTGTCGACTTTAACAGCAAAACTTCAAAACGTTTTGCAACGACAAAGAGCGACGGCATTTCCGGAAGTTCCGGTGAGTTTTCGTTGGCTAACTGGGGAAGGAAAACTCTTCTAGCGTGGCATTTTGTCACTTTGTGCAAGGAAATAACGAGAAAAGGTGCGCAATTTGTGATCATTGTAAAAAGAATTAAGAAAGTTTAAAGTCAAAGAAAGAGTTTCCACAACATTTTCTATTTGTCATAGTTCTCTACTTTTCATTCCATCGAGATTCCTTGAGATTACTTTTATTAATCATAATTTCTGTGGATTTCTTATAGGAAAGTTTGCAGATTTGTTTAGTTTTCAACTTTTATTATTCAGCTATTATATCTTTCCTTTCCACTTTTCCCCTTAATTAAAAAATTAATTTATACAGAATTTATAATCTATTCCCTTCTGATAATTTATCTTTCCATTCCAGTAAACATTATCTGTGTAATTTAAGATTTCTGAATACGAGCTGTGCTCATAAGATCTACTTTCCTTAACGCTGACTTCTCCTTCTTTGTTATCGTCAATAGTTTTTCTCTCTTTTGACTCTTTCCCACCCTCTTGCCAATTTTCTCTACTAATACTCAACATAATTATGGGCTGAATACAACGAACCTTTGACACTGAAGAGATACATCCAGGTATTTTCAACTAAATGATTAACGTCATAAAGAGTGTGGTAAATTGTGCGGAGATTATTCACTCGTGTCCAAGTCGAGGATGCTTTGGGATGCTCAAGTGTCTTACTTGTGGTGTGCCAATGGCAGTGCTTGCATGCACATTGCGCATACGCATAGTGTGCCAGGTGGATTTTAAATGAATATATAGAGAGCAACAAAATTAACACATTCTCACCTTGGGTGCGTCCTTATTGCAGACACTGTTGTGTGACTGCTGCTGCTGCTGCTGCTGTCGTTGCCATCGTTAATTCCCTCTTTTTCTCCCTGTATTCCCTTTGCCTTCTGTGTCTCTCCTTCTCATTTCATACTCTCAAAATGGGGCACTTCATTTTTAATAGCAATTTATTAGGCACGAGCTTTACTTTTGCCCTTGCCTGGCAATTAATTCGTGCGACATTTATTATGTCGCGTCTTTTTAATCTGACAAATTGGTGACTCATGTAGCCTCCCTACTAATCCTTGAGCGGAAAGGAACAGATAAAATTTAAATGAGATTGCAGCGCACTCAGCATCAACCTCCCCCCTTTCCTCCTCCTCTCGACAGTCCTCCTCTCATTCTCATTTTTATGCTCCGTGCGTGGCTTTTTTTTGTTATTGTTCAGAGGAGGAAAAAGCCAAAAAATGAGAAAGAAAATAAAGCGAAAAATGCAAATGTGCTTGACGCACAAACAAACAAGCGAATATATATTTCACACAGCCTATACAAAAAGTATTCGTACCAATGTGTAAACAAATGCCTAAGCCCCTCGCGGCATTCCCCGCGGCAGGCCACAGAGTTCAAGGATATCGAAGAAGCGTCAGCGCATCGAAAACAACAACAAGCTGCGAACCCAGCGAACCGAAACCAAGTCAAGGTAACCCTGCCCCGGGTCAAGAGTCAGTCGAGTTTACTCGTCACTAAGCCTTACAGTGCATCACTCACACTTTCACAGGCACACACACACACACTCTCTCTCCTTCTATCTGTCTCTATGTCAGTCTGTCAAGACAATACAAGAATGGGTATGTCAGAGAATTCATACCCTGCGCGGCTGCTGTGAAATTTTATACAATGCGTCGGTCGCAGCAAATGGATTTCTTTTGTGTGCTGAACTTTTGTTAAGATTGCGCAAGATTTTGATTAGCAAGTAAATGTGTGTTCGTTCTGACTCTATATACATGTTCCTTGTAGTGCATTAGATACCTGTCTGAAGGTGCTTCGTAGGCGAAAAAGGGTTCAATTTGTGAGGTTGAAGTGCGAGTTCGTATACTTACAAAGTATTTACGATATACACAGTAATTTAACTTAATACGGTCCACCTTTAACTACTTATCAATTTAATAGCATCTCAAGCTACTACGGAATCAAAATTTGGTCTCCTTATTGCTTGAAACTTAAGCTCAACAACTTTAAGAACATTCCAGTGCCTTCTCATATGCTCAGGTATTTCTGGCTACTAAAACTTACCTCGTAAGAATATGGCCACCTTAATGTTATTAACATTTGAATAATGTGCATTCACGTCGAACAATTGATATAATAAGAGATTAAAGGTGCTTGGAATATGCCACAACCTTTTTGGTTACATTATACGAATATGGTCACTCTAATTCTTAAGAAATTACAACAGCTTAATAAGCATTCTAGTCACTTGTCAACTGCTCAGACACTTCAACTTACTTAATTTTGGGATTACAGTAATTGTATGGTGACAGTATGGTCTCCCTAATTCTCTAACATTTCATGCAACTATATTAAAGTTGCTCAACTAATATGATATGAGACTATGGCTTCTTAGCTGCCAAATCTTAAACTAATTTTATTAACACTGTGAAAATAAGGTCACCCTAATGCTAATGATACTGCTATACCTACTTAATTGCTATGTCAATTATAACATCAAGTTGCTAAATTCCACACAACTTTTTTTCATTCCGTGACCATATGGTCACCCTAACAATAACTTGAAATCAACTCGAAGTCGCAATTCGAAGGTACATCGTCTTGCCAGCAATGGCAAACGTATTTGACAGACTTGACGGCTTCAAAACTGAGAGAAAGCAGCTGCAGCTGTCGGAGAATTCAATTGTTCCACTCAAAATATGATGGGGAACCGCTGAAGAGCTATGCAAATGAGGTTCGCAATGAGTTTGGCACTGAAAAGGGGACTGTGACCAGGGAGCAGGGAACAGCAGTGCCAGGCTTAGGCCCGGCAACTCTCTGATTCTCGGGACATTCGAGCATTGTCTTCGAGTTGAGGGGCTGAAGAGCTGAGCAGTGAAAGCGTAGCACAAAAATCAATACGGTCCGTCGTCCTCTAGAGACGGGTCCGGCAATTAGTACGCAGCACCCATGAGATTTGTCAGGCATTTCAATTCCAATTTTTGTGCTAATTTGCAATTAGTCAAGTTTTGGCCAGAGCCAGAGCCAGAGCCAGCGCCAGTGCCAAAGCCGTAGCCAGAGCCAGAGTGTAGCCTCGTTTAGGGTTTCGGGGTCCATTGGGTGTGGCCCACTTAAAAGTTGCCCAGTGCTGAGATTAATCATACGCACCGTTAAACATTTCAACACAAAGTCGCAAGTTTTGTTGCTTGTTCTTTGATTTTAGCCCAAGCGATTTGATTATGAACACAGTCACAGCAACACACACACACACACTCTTACAAGCACACACTTTGTTACAGTCTGTAGAAGCAGTCTGTCTGCCACAGGCCATTGACCAAAATCAATGCTGAGTCGCAATCCACATACAGCCCTCACACACACACACACACGTACACAGTGCAAGGCCCACAGCAGTGCGGCGCGTATCATTTCTTCAATAATTTAGCCCCTTCCCTCGTTCCTTCTATTCTCTATCGCCCCGCACAGAGGGCTGTCATTCAACGAATTCGTATAAAATTCATGTCGCTTTTGAATTTTAGTTGCCATGGACAATTGGTCGGTCGTCGACGGGGGGAGGCGCAGGGACGTGCAGGCGGTAGGGGTCTGATTTGTTGAAAATTGCAGCACGCCGGCAAGTCAATGACCGACGCGTCGCCACCGATGACGGGCCTGGCCGAGTCGAGCCGAGACTGAAGCAACCAACTGAGCAATTGAGGCAACGGCGGCAACGAGCCAAACGAGCCGAACGAGGCGTCGCTGCCACTGCAGCAGTGGGCGTGCCACGTTGGGGCGTTGCAGCTGGCAGCCGGCAGCAGGCAGACGTTGCCCGCATAGTCATCGACATAGACATAGACACAGATACACTTAGACATATACATGGACATCGGCATAGACGCAGACATGGGCATAGACAAGCTCAGCTAGAACCTCAAGCCGAAGCCCAACAACAACAGTAACAAAACGAGACCAACCCCTCGTTCTCTCCTCCTCCCTCGCTCGTTCTTTGACTGCACACTCGAGTTGAAACTTGTCAATTTCTAGAGGCGCCCGGCCAACAGGCCCAACAGCCCGAGCAGCCACCCACAGTCATCGACGTCTCCTGCGCTTTTATAGTTGTCTTGTTACTCAATGAAAAAGCAGAAAGCCAAACGGAACGCCGCAACTAAAGTAGAAAAATCGAATAAAACACCAAAAACTACTTAGGTGGCGGCGATTTGCAAATACCCTAACTGTGCAGCGACTGGAAAGTGTAGTTAGTCTGAATATATACTGTGTATAGTATATTTTGTAGAATGAGGTTAATGTGTGATTTTAAGACAACAAGTATTATGTTTATTTCAATTTTATAAATTAATTGTATTTATTCAAATTAAATTAGTTTTATATTTAATTTAAATATATTTTCACTTCTCTCACTTCTACCTGCATTAATTCATACCGACTTAATTAATATCGGCACACCACCACTTTCGATAAATCATTGATCAAGTTTGCCAATAAGTGTTGAAAAAGTTACAAATAATTTAATAGCAATCAACGGCTTAAATATGCACATTTATCGATTGCAATTATATCGATTTCAATGATAAAGCCCTACTTAACACGTAATTCTCTAAATATTCAGAAATACACAAAAAACAACAAACTATCAAAGAAATTGAAGCAGTTTCTTAGTGAGGGTATTATAAAATCTATGCCTGAGTTGCTAATAATATTGGAGAAAAGATCATCAGCCGATGGGCTTGCAAAATCAATTTCCGTTTACGGTTTGGAGTTAAGCTGTGCGCACCAAGGAGTCATAGGAACAGTGGGGGCGGAAGCAGAAAAGGGCAGCAGGAAGAGTAGAGTAGAAAGGGGAAGTGAAACGTAGCAAGGCATGCGGAGTGGGAATAGCAATGAGAATGCGAAATGGGAATGAGAATGGCAAGACAAGCGTAATTAGTTTGAGTGCCATAACTATTCTCGCAGTTGGGAGACGAGTCCGTCCGTCTATTCTGCTTATGCAGAAAAGTATGCAATTATTCGCACGCTTCTCTGCCATGTGATGATGGCCAGGGAGCCACACAGGACGGTACCGGGCCGGGCCGGGCTGGGGCCGGGGTTCAACTGTTGCGCTGACACTGATGACAATTGTCATGAGCGTCCATGTCGCTGAGCGTGTAAATTGGCTTGATTGGCACTATTAAAATAATTAGCTCGACTCGAATTCCTATTGCTCTGTGTGCCCTTCCCATTGCGCTATTCCCGATTGGCGTAGCACACCTACAATTTAGTGGGTACATTCCGTGAGGGGGTATACTGATTTTAAGGGCAGCTTCAGACTATCGGAAATTATTAGAATTTTATATACAATTTTCTAAATGTATATAAGGTTATTTATGTACCTTTATAAATTGCGCTATCTGTTCATCTTTTCATCCATATTTTTACTTATAAACACTTTTAAATAATCCTTGAACTTGAAATATTCTTAAAATTGTAATTTTCCTTGTTATCTGCTCTTTTTCTTTTTACTTTTTCAATCTACTCAGTAGTTTCCTTTTACCAGCTACCTAGAGTATGCTGTCTTTCATACTCTCTACAGTATCTTCCTAGTTTTCTTCTTTCACATCGACGGTGCCTGGCACTCACATTCACATGATATAATTGCGCAATTAGGGCAAAGTTTATCTATGGGTCGGTACCGAATCGCACCGAACTCTATCAACAATTGGCCATTTCCTGTGTGTGTTTGTGTGTGTGTGAGTGTGTTTCCGCATCGACCCCAAGGCTTTAATTGCATTTCATGGGACGACGACAACAACGTCGCATTATATTGAACTGTGTCCGATTCCCCATTTATTATACATACTATATATGGTATACGGTATACAGTAAGCGATGCAGCAAATGAATGCGACGATAACTACAAGACATGACACACTTTATGGCCCACTGACATTTCTGAATGGGAACTGCGCTTAATTGCCATTGAATAATTGAATACGCGATAATACGGGCATCGTCATTATTAGACCATACAGCAAACGCACATACAAACAGGGACAATACGAATGACGATTTGTGCATTTACAGGTCGCTGGAACTGACTGATTCTAATTGTGTGCGCCATGTGCAGCAAATTTTATGAATATTAGAAAAGGTTTCCTTTCCCTTCAGCAATGTTTTATTAATCAAACAATGTCGTAAGGTTTCCAAATCTTTAGTAAATCAGAGTGTTATTGGAAATATAATAGATCTAGAATGAGCAACAGCTGAAAGTGGAAACACAAGAAACACGAAAATTCAATGAAAATTCATGAAAAGTTTTCAGCAGCTGGTGGAGGTAATAAAAATGTGCTTCATGGCAAGTTCTTAAATTCCAATTGTTAAAACATAAACACAGACATACGCATACGTTCCAACACACACACACAGACACGTACATTGGTGAATATAAAACGGATAGACAAAGTGAGCGTAAATATTTTTTATAGTCATAAAGCCGGAGACAAACAAAGGAAAGGGAAAGTCAGAAGGGGCTTCGTCTGTCGTCTGCTGAGTTAGGAGTTATGATGAATGAAAACATACAAAGATATGAGTGTGAGTACATTTGATACGTTAGGGATAAAATGGATATGGATAGGATTGAGTAGATATTATTGTGGCTTATGCAGGGAAGGATTCTTTGTCAATTTTATATTATTTTCATTTGGCTTAAGATATTTGAAGAGTTTAAACTCAGCAAATGCAAAGATTAGCGATAAATATTTAATTCGAAATGAACACAGCGAAATGGAAGCAAAATGTAATAGAAATAATGACTAAATTCCTTAATTCTTGATATATTATTGTACCATAATGAAATTTACTATTGAATCAGGCAAATGGGGCACGTCCTTTGATACCTTTTTATGGGAAACAACGAAACTAGCACTAACTACATATACTTCTATAAAGCCTAAGGGATAATGTTCCTATGCCGTATATATCAAATCAAATAATACTATATATAACTGTAGTTCATTTATTTCGTTTATAGTTAATTAAATCTAATTTAATTCTTGCCTTATAATGAAATGCAGCATTAAGTTAAGCTTGAATCGCACACGACAATCGATTTTAAAGTTCAACTCGAAGTGCTTGAACTGCCGTTCGAACTGGCTCTATTGTTGTTGTCCTTGTTGCTGGTGTTGTTGGTGTTTTTGTTGTTATTTCAGTTCAGTTTCAAGGCAAACTGAAAGGTGTTAGCCCTTGGCGTAGGGCAGCCTGACGTGGGACGCAGAGACAGCGACAGCACTCGGTGGCCCCAAGCGCTGCTAAGTATGCTACACATACGCACACCGAAACACACACACATGCATTCATGTTATTATTTGGCACGGCGTGAGTGTTTCTGTGTTTGTGTGTGTGTGTGCGAAAACAATAAACATAAAATGCACAAATACACTCACACATACAGGCAAATCACATGCGTGCGTATGTGTGTTTGTGTGAGTGTGGAGGCAAACTTAAGGCTTATCAATTTCAATGTCTCGCCCCGCACGCCCTTTTGCTGGATTTGCTGCTGCTTTATTTGTGTTCCCTTTCTACAGCCTCTTGTGCTCTGCCTCTCTCTCTCTCTCCTCTTCCCTTACTTTTACTTTCTTCTGCCTTTTCTTTGCCACTTGACGCGCTCATTTGCCTGCCATAATCAGTCAATGCGGCGCGCACTTGTCTGCCATAGACAGCAGGGGGTGAAGGAGGGAGTGTGGAGAAGAGAGGGAGAAAGAAAGGGGGAACTTAGCCGTAAAAGCAACTGATAAAAGTTCTGTTCGACTGCCTTTTACTGTGCGCTAATTTATGGCCAGCAAAACTTGAGGCAGTTGCGATTTTCATTTAACAATTGCCAGCAGCACAGTGTGTGTGTGTTTATCTGTGTGTGTGTGTGTGGGGGAGGAGGGAGTGAGTAAGGGAGGCGTGGCAGCAAATTTCCTTCAGCTAACCCAGCTGCTAATAGGCCCTGACGTGCATATTTCATGACAGTTTAATAGCCAAATTATTTGGCATCGCTCTTAATTTTATGGCCCAGACTGTTGCGAGAGCGAATTGTTTAAGAAGATTAGAAAAGGGAGACGTGGATGGGGGCGTGGGCGTGGGCTGTAGCGACAATTTGGCAGCGGCTTTCAAAATCATTTGTTTGTTAATTAAATATGTTTTTCAGTTTCTGCCCGCTGCGCTGCTGCCGCACTGCTGCTGCGCTGCATTTGGCGGCAGCGCGTCTCGTCGCGTGTTGCTGAACAATTAATTCGCATTTATGTGGCAGCTTTTGTCCGTGGCGCATTCAAGTTTTATGTACCGTGTGCCTTGCACCACTCATGGGGTGGCAGAGGGGCAGCTCTGTGTGGCTTGTGGTCCGTTTGTTGGGGAGTTGCACACGCCTTCTGCACCTGCCCCTCCCCACATATGACCCGTGCATAGAATTAATTGAGTTTTGTATAATGTCAGACAATCAACAACAACAAGAACAACTAGAACAACAGCAGCAATGAGAGCGGCCATTTTGTGCACATATTTTAGGATTCTCCATTTCCTTTTTGCGATTTGCGCATCACTTGAAATGCATAAATTTTTGGGCGCGTGGCAGGTGTAAATACCTGCGAGAGTTGCGCGAAAAATTCGTAAATAAATCTCTGTCTTGGGCAAGTGTGAAGATCTGGCAACGCCAAATCGTTAAGTGCACTTGCAATCACAGGTATATTTAAAATACTAACTTACATAAATTATAAACTATATGAGTTATCGATATCACGTTGATTGGTGATTGCAGAGCTACATGAATTAATTTACGTGAGTTATCGATATTCATTGAATTATCGTAGAATTTTCCTCTTTCCTTTGCCGCAGCTTTTTATTAATGCAAAAGCAAAATTAAATCTTTATAATCACAATTTATATTTCACTGGAAAATTCATTGAAATTGGAAACCCAAACTGAATTTCGTCTTAACATCTCTACAAATCACTATCAGACATCTTTTCTGTTTTCGTGCCACTCTCGCTGGCATTCTCGGGTTTTATTTAGCATATTTTGCAAACTAATTGGATGACAGATATGAACATGTTGCAATTGGATAGGATAGGACAAGGCCAAGGCCAACCATGATGATGATGGCCACGGCCATTGGCAATGTGCAGAGATATATTTACCATGCAAGCAGACAATGCACAATGCCAGGATGCGCTTTAATTAATTTGCAAATTGGTCCTCATTGCGGCACGTGTGTGTGTTCGTCGGCGTCTGTTATTGTGAGTGCTCGTTACTTTGCATATCGAATAACCACAAATGCATAATGCAAATTACATATCCCCGTTCGGGATTTAGGATTGCGAGAAATTTACAACGCACTCAGCTTGTAATTATCGAAATTCGACTGCGTATCTAATCGGATCGGATAGCATCGGATCGGTTTACTTTGCTTTGCTCTGCTTTAGAGAATCAAATGACTAATGAATGATTGTTACTTTATGTTAGCTTCGAATGCATGTGGGACTTTGAATTTAAATTAATGGCCAAAGAACTAACAACTAAAGACAAAGTTAAACTCGGAGTAGATGATAAAGTACTAGGGCTATTTTTGTTATTTAAGAAACTAATGAAAATAAAGCTGCAAGTATTTATGTAACAATATGCAACCAAAGTGGTCTTTGAGTCTCTAATAAACTTTGATTTAATTTCTAATCAAGTAACTATAAAATACTCTAGTTTAATTGTGCAGCAAAGCCTTCATCTTGGAATGCAAATACACTTACAAAAGGTCTTAAAATAAATCGAATTAAATTTACATAAACTCATAAGACACACACAGCAATTGATTTTGAATGGGCTTATTTCATTCAGAGTGGGTTTGTTACTGTGAAAATAGGCTAAAGAAAGAATGAGGAATACACATGAAAAATGTTGTATGTGAACTGTAAACTAAGGAAGAATTGCCGGATTCTACAATACATAAATCGGACAATACTCGTATAAAGATTTTTGTATGACAACTTAGATGACTTGCCAAGAAGTTATAAACATTTTAGTTAAATAATGTCCTTAATAAACTGTTTACATTTTAACAAAATCTGAGCATAAAAAATGTACAAGTTAAAAATAATGATTTGAAATAAAAAACAATGTATTTGCTTGGGTTTAGTTATGTACCATATAAACTGTTCAAATCTGTTCTACAGATTCAAATCAGAAGAGAAAGTATTTGCAAGTCAGTCACTGCTGTCACTGCCTTCTCTCTCGCCTGCTTACACATTATTTTCCTATTAGACACAGTTTTATTTATGTTGCTCACGCAGTGAGGGGCAAATCCGAGAAGGAGGCGTGGCATCATCATGTAAATCTGTCGGCTGCAGCTACTTAATTAGCAAAGTTTCGATGCGAATAAAATTGGTGTTAAACAATTAAAGCCACGATGAGTAGGCGAGGCAAACAACTTTGGGCGACAGGTAAGGTTAGAGGGGGACAAAGACAAAGCAGAGAGAGGGAGAGGGATGGAGTGAGGTAGGCAGAGATAAAGAAGGACGGAGAGAGAGTGCAAAAACAGCAGCCGGCAAGTTCAGGACCTGCCAGAAGCGGGCACAATACAACAACCTTGAAACGCATAAAGTTG
The DNA here is from genome assembly GCA_018903675.1 of Zaprionus capensis. NCBI lineage: Eukaryota > Metazoa > Arthropoda > Insecta > Diptera > Drosophilidae > Zaprionus > Zaprionus capensis. The sequence continues at coordinate 5,973,978 of JAEIFN010001073.1, read as the reverse complement.
TTAGCCATCACTTTGTTGTTGTCATCGTTGTGTTGTTGTTGTTGTTGCCACATGGCGTTTTTATATTGTTATTGTTGTTGTTGCTGCCAGCAGCACCTTCGTCTAGTGTGCGCTGTTCCGCATCAATGGGCGTTAGAGAAATCAGTATTAATTACTTGACTTCTTGTTGCCAACAAAGCCAGAGCCAAAACACCAGCAGCAGCAGCAATGCCACATGTGTCGCATACACACACACACACACTCGGCCCAAATTGTTTTGATGGCAACTCTGGCCCAGGGGCCATCCCCGTTTAATGGGCCACTAAATGACGCATCGCATCGCACTCTTTTAGTCCCGTTAAGCGTCTCTGATTGATGCACTGCCAATGTCAACACAAATCGCAGGCAAATACTAAAGAGAGAGACAGACATAGAGAAAGTGCCACATATCGCTTGTTTCCGGTTTAGTCTGTGCAACTCAAACGAGCCGAGACTAACCAAAATTTCCAGCTGAAATTTCATCTGACATTCAATGAGATTTTCCGCCTGCCCTTGGGCCATAAACTTCGGATTTTATGGCAGGCAATTTTTCAATTAAAGAGCGTAGGCAAATCCCAAAACTGACAGTCAATGAGACTTCAGAGAGGGAGAGAGAGTGAGAGAGAGAGAAAGCGCATACGAGTTGTTACATATATTTCTACTGTCTAACAAAGAGATCTGCGCATTGATTAAGTGTTATGCGAAAAACAACGAGACGCAAATGTTATTTATGCTCTAAAGTATGTGGATTTTGAGAGCATTTCTTTTAAACAAAATGTAGCTATCCTATAAATAGAATATACAATATTAAAAATACTATATTATCATGTTTACGAACAACGAAGGGACTTTAGCACTTTGTGTTTAACCTGTTTGAAATAATCATACACAAATTTCTTTGCAATTAAATAAAAGTATTTCTGCATTTCGGAAATTCTACATAAAATGGGTTAAAGCTCAAGATTTCATGAGGATTCTAATAGTATTATATTGTAAATTTCTGGATTCGTTCAATTTAAACTCAATACGCTGCTGTGCTTTAAAATGTTGCAGATATTTCGCGTATCTGATTGTACAAATAATTGATACAAATTGCTGGTAAATGCAAAATAGACAAGGTAAAAAACTCCAACTGCCTTGGCCCGGAAAAGCTGTTAAGCCTTTTTGGCGAAAAGTTTATCTGGCCGCTTAACTAATTTGATAGTTGTAAAAAACTTTGTTATTTTCCACTTTTTACTACGTTTGCATATCCCTTTGGGTCAGGACACGCTTTGCAGTGGTTTTTATAAGCTTATAGGCTTGCAGATACTATAAATCAGAAGTGTTTTTCTCTATCTGATTGAACATGTTCAAGTGAATTTAAGTTTTTATAAAATGACTTTTCACTTTTGAAGAGCTTTTTCATTTACTTTTATCCAATGGATACGATTGTTAATTATAGTTTGGCTAAGTATTCTAACTCAAATCAAGAAGGAAACAGACTAAGAACTTCCGATGCCATTAGCATGTAAGAGCCTATAGTAATCTCTATTTCACGCAAGTCTCATTTTCTAGTCTGTTTCGAGTTCCTTAGGTTAGTTCTCATTTAGGTTAGTGCTCATCTTTGCACTTCCCCTTCTATTTTGGAAGGAACCGCAACTTTGGTTTTTGGGGGTTGACTGAGCCGCGGCGTGTGCGTTGTCTTTCGACATTTCGGGGCTAATTAACAAATACGCTGGGAAGGAAAGAACAAGATGAAGAGGAAGAAGAAGCAGAAGCCACAAAAGTTAGCTCAAAGTTTTGGCAAATTGGCAACTGGAATATCGTTTAGGTTGCCACATCTCACTACTAATTTTATTACAAAGCATCCGTTGAGAGCTCGTTCAGTTGACAGCAACTGGATAATGCATGAAGGAACACACACACACAAACAGACCTACACACACGTGCTCAACAAGTGTGGCAAATCACACGTTATCACGTGGGCATCGCAATGCAGCAGCGATTCTAAATGCAGATGAGGCTAACGAAACGCAACGAAACGAATTGAGGCGAAACTGGAACAGGATGCTCCTGGGGATCCATCTAGGGGGAACACCCTGTGGCCGTAATGCAGCCTGTCAGTGGCGTATAAATCATTGAAAGGCATAATAAACTCGACAGCCTGTCGGCGCACGGCACCGCACAAGCAGCGCCTCCGACTGGGACTCCGACTGGGACTGGGACTAGGACTGGAACTGCGCCATCTCAATTGGGGCCGCACCACATGTGTGTTCTGTAACGATTGTGTTAGCTGTGTGTGTTTGTATCTGTGTATGTGTGTGTGTGACCAAACGAAGCACAGATAAGCGAGTCGACCAGGCAGAGGGCAAAAAACTACTAATGTTTGATGCCTGCTTGGAACAGGCAAAGGAGGAAGAGAAGTGGGCAAAGTATAGGGGCAAGAAGTATAAGAGAAAAGAAGGAGGAGAAAGAGAAGCATGAGAAGAAGGAGGGTGTTCAAATAAAATTAAGCGCACCAACAGTTTGCCAGTGCACGGGTCATCAAACTGCAGTCCAAGCACATAGCATAAAGTTCTGCAATACATACAGGGTGTGCTTTGAGTGTTGGAAAATGCCATACTAAAATAATGCTAGCAAAATCATAATAAAAGTGAAAAAAGTTTGTTCTTATTTAATAATGTTTAACAATGAACTGAGCAAGTTTATAACAAACTCAACTTTAAAAGTCATTTTATTTTCTATAAGTTTAAAGTTTCTGTTTTAAAAGGTGCTTGAAATCACTTTGCCCTATAAGTTCAGTCTTCATGCACGCGGCTGATGAGCTTCTGATGAGATATTTATTATTATTTGGCAACAAAAATGTTGTATAGCAGAAAAGGCTAAAGAAAAAGAGATGTGTTTGAAAAAGCTCTACTAAAGATTGATACGTTCTGGGTAATCTAATCAAAAGTTATTTGTGCGCTAGCGAAGGCAGTAAGTGAGAGTGATGCGAGTATGAAAACAGGGTGCCGATTGAGTGAAAGTTTTGCAATATGTACAGTCATGGGAAAAATAATACTAATACTAATAAAATACTAACTACATATGTATTGTACCTAATTGTACCTAAGTTCCTTTAAATCATTTTCGACAAGAATTGTGACTGTGTTAACCAATTGACTAAGTCACTTCGTCTTTTAACTAATAAAAATAATATAAACATATCAGGTAAATGAAAAAATACATCTCCTGTTTCAATATCATGCATGAGACAATCCAATTTTTAAGATCTATTACAAAATGTACAAGCATAAATTGACAAAGAACCTTTTGTGGTTTTCTTTCGGGAAAGTTAACTGGACATCGAGACATTCTTCAGGATAGGACACCCCTTACGCTCACTCGTGCTTGCAATGACAAAAAACTCATTTCAGTTGCTCGCCCGAGGCACCCTTTAAATTGTCCTGACAGGCAGGCAGGCAAATATTTTTGGCCGAAAGTGGAGAAAAATTAGGCACAATAAATTGAACGGAAGTCGCTGCTTAGAATGAAAAACGAAAAACAGAAGCAAAACAAGAAAAAGCCAAAGACAATGAAGAAGAATGAGAGTGAACGAGCTGGCAAAGCGGAAGCTTGCAAACACACACAAAAAATGCCGGCAAATAGCGAAGGCAGAGGGGAGAAGAAAGGAGGTGAGGGACATTTTCAAGGGTTGTTTGTCTGCGGTTATTGCTGTGGCTATTTGGCCATATATACGTGACAGTGGGTGTGTGTGTGTGCGTGTTGTTATTGTCTAGCCATCTAGATTGAAATTCCTGAGCCGCCGTCGGACGGGAGTGGGAGCACCATGTATGAGGTTTGCATACGCACACACACCCGCACGCACACACCTTCGCAAATGCCGCACAATTGCAACTGAGCAGCCTAAGTAGATGTCCAGACACTCGACTCGAATACCTCCAACTGCACCCACTGTGCATACTGCTGCTCCCGCCCCTCTTTCTCGTTCTCTAGACTCCTCATGCTGCACGACGCACACAGATTTTCAATTTCCATATAAAATGTTGCATGTCTGCAGCTGGTTGCAACTTGCTTGGTTGCAAGTGCCGTTTGAGATCCTTTTGGCAATTTCCGTTGCAAATTTCCAACAATGCAAAACTAAATGTGACTGCTGCTGCAACAGCAACAACAACAACTGCAGCAATAAGCATAACAACAACAACGCCAGCTGACAAACAGACAATGAAACAAATGAATGAATAGGAGATTTTATAATGTCGACAACGGCGACTGCGACACTGCGCACACACACACACACAGACAAAGACAGGCGACAAAAGTGTCAGCAATAAAGATGCACGGCAAAGTTAAGTTATCGATAAACAGTTTCACTATACGCCTTTGTCGCTAGACGATTAATGCATATCGACTTCATTTATATCGTCCTACCGCCACTTTCCATAAGTCATTGATCAAGTTTTCATTCAGTGTTGAGTAAGTAACAAATATTGGTCAAATTAAATACATTAAATACCAAGCCATCTAATTGCTTATAATTGGTAATAATTTAAAAATGATATGATTGGAATAAAAATTATTTATTATTGGGGGATATTCATAAATTAAAAAGACATTTTCATTTCCATACCATTTCCAACTCATTGTTGGGATATATTAAATACTAGATGCGTTGTGCATTGTGTGTGTGTGCTTAGCATAACTTGGCAAAACGAACTGGGAACGCAATCACGTTACCGTTACCATTCCCCCTTGGCACGGTGCATGCATAACGCAACGCGAATGGAAACGGCAGCAATTGTGATAGTGGGAGAACACCCCACCCCACTCTTTGGTGCTCCTCCTATTGTTATGGCTCCGTGCCTCGTCGGAATACTCATTGTTCTTTGCGCCCATCCTCATCCTCATCCTTATTTGGTTGTCTGCCATTTCAGGTGGTGAGAATGTCGCCCGCTGAGCATCATGTGGCCGCATCCCGTGGGGCTGATACCGATGCTGATTTCGAGATGGGGGCCAGCACCAGCGGCGAAAAGTGGCGCGATGTGCCGGACAAGTATTTTCTGGCTATTGCACACATTCTGGCCGGGCATGTCAACGATACGGAGGATATGGAGCGACTCAATGGACCGACACTTAAGGCTAGCATCAAGTCGGTCTATTGGCTATTTCTCATCCAGTACGCGGCTCTGGCTCTGCTGGGTGTGCTGATGAACATCACCATCGTCGTGTATCTCATGTACCATCGTCTCTACAAGGATGTCACGCATGCGTTCATCATCAACTTGGCGCTGTGCCATTTCGTCCAGTGCGCCCTCGTGCTGCCCATTTCGCTGATGGTGATGCTCATCCAGAACTGGATATTCGGACAGTTCCTGTGCTTCTTTCTGCCCATGCTGCAGGTGAGTACGGCCATCCATGGTGGCCATTAGTCTTTTACCGTCTTTTATTTTGGCCCCCCGACCCGAGAGTCAGAATGCTCGCTCCGGCAAGCGGTAGTTTTTAATTAAACTTACTCACGAGCATCGTTATCTTTCCCTCCTCTTCCTCCTCCTGCTCCTCCTCCTCCTTCTGCTGTTCTTTCTGGAGCAGTAAAGCTGCCAGCGGGCCAGATGAGCCGATAAACCTTATGGCACTATGACAAGTTAATAAACTTAACGCACTGTGCTTCTCTGCCTCGACTCTGCACAGTGCAACGAGCCTGTTGGGGATTACTGCGCAGGTTAAGTTATTAAATTGCCTTCACCCTGTGTGCCCACTGTGCCAGCCCTGGTGGGTAGAGATAACAACCAATAAGACACTAAAATATTAAGTAAGAGAAACAATAAATTCAAACGGTCAGTGCAATTTTCATTCCACTTTTCGCTTCTCTTGCTTGAACTTTTTTCACTTAGGCCTTCATTGGGCACTGGCTTCCATTAAATTGTTTTCGAGGTAAGCCTGATTGGGTGTCCTGGAATATGTTAGCTTAACTAACAACAAGTTGAGATTGTTTATTGTGGGATAGGTAAAGGAAGGAGTGAGTATTATTCCTAAGAAAGGTTTAGAATTGTTTATATAAACCAATGAGGTATTTATAATAAATGCATCTGTTAAATAAGCAGTAGCTATATATATCTAACAATATATCTATCTATCTATCTAACAAAGTTTAAGGCTTTCAGCAGTTTAAACTGACTTCCTTTGGTGTTGCTTTTCTTCCCGAGTTAGTAGTCAATTGCTGGCAACCCATTCATTTTAGCCCAGTTATGTAGCTATGCTTTCAATTATGGTGCATGATTATAGCCTTAGTGCAACTTAAGACATCAACAGATTATTTGTGAGAAGCAGAATCTGCTTAATGTCACAACGGTTCAGGTTGAGCTCTGTGCACTTCGCTCTCTGAGACCTTGGCTCATTTGCAGTGACTGCTAAAGGGCTGATGATTGCACCTAATTGGCATGTCGAGCTCAGCGAACAACGAACGCGAAATCAAAGGGCCGTAAAACACCACCACCACCACCACCTGCCACCTGCCTGCCTGTCCTTATCCATTTGCCAGTCCTCACTCAATACATTTCGCTTTGTCAACTGGGAAACATGCGAAATTCAGGCAATAGCTTTTGCCTCGTTCCATAACCGAAAAGCCGCAATGATTGACACGTTTCAGAGGCAGAGGTAACCAATACACACATTTGTAAGGATATATATGATATATATATACGATACACACACACCGAGATGTAAAATAATTTACTCTCATTCGATTTGTTTTGTTACTTTTATTTAATGTCGTCAGCTACTTTTGGCTGCGTCTTCGTCTCCTCTTCTTCTTCATTGTGGAGTGAACTGAATGGAAATACCAAAATGGGAACAGATCGAAGTGCCGAATGCCCTAGACAAGTTATGAGGCAGGTTAAAAAAAGCACTTCCAATTAATGATTGAACTTCGTTGAAAAAGACTTCAGGCTGTCTGACTGTGCAACTGCGAAACAATTAGAGCCAAGAAATCAATTATATACGCGACATATCGCATAAAGATGTCAATAAACTGTCGCAGGAATATGAAAACGGTCCGTTTAGAGGCTGTGCAAGATTGTATTACCGACAAAGACGCGCAACAAAATGCCTGGCAACGGATATGATTCGATTTGATTGCTATCACAAAGGGCGACAAATAGCACGCATACACGCACACATACACGCACACTCTCTGCCACATGTGGCATCTGTCATTGTGTGCGAGTGTGTGTGCTCGGTTTGCCTGTTCGTCCTATTCGCATTGAAATTGATTGATGCCTCCGGCACCGCAGACAACCCACAAACATCCAAAGGAAACTTGTGCAATGCGTTCAATTTTCACACACTAAAAGTCAGAGATATGGTCAGATATATAGCTGAGACAAAGCCTGAATGCGAACTGCAACTGTGTGTGTGTGTGCATGCGAGAGAAAGCGAGCAGAAGAGAAATAGTTCAAAGTTTGGCCAAGCAACTTTAGCAATTGTCTAATTGCTCTGAAACTGAATTTATGATAGTAATTTCATTTTCTATGGACAATCAATGGAGTGCAGGTTAAGACTAGAAGATACGCTGTAGATAATTACAGTTGCAGTTGGAGAGAAATATTTGAAAATAATAAGATAAGATAAGCAAGTTGTGCTAGTAATCGAAATTAAGATAAAGGAGAGACCTCTACTTAGTAGAGTAGGGTTTAAAATTAGATTGATATTATAAAGATTTAGCACATTAGGAGTAGAGATAATAACTAATAGGATTATAGTCTGCTCTAAAAAATTGAGTGCCTATTGAAGATAAAACATCCTTATAAAGCTAAAGCGTAAAGCCCTGAATGCAGTTTTTTTCTAATGAATAAGAAACTTGTTATGCTTCAGATAGAATTTATTATATATAATAAAGAACTACAAATATGTGAATACAATTAAACTGAATAGTTTCATAACACACCAATAGATCTACTCGTATATTATGAATTATAGAAAACGCTCTGATTCTTAATCATGCTTTAATTGAATTGAATTGCAAGTACTCAGTCTTATCAAATTTGTTGACTTTCTGCTTCATTTAATTTGTTTATAAATGAACTACAAATATGTGAACACAATTAGACTGCATAGTTTCATATCACACCAATAGATCTCATATTATGAGTTATAGAAAACGCTCTGATTCTTAATCATGCTTTAATTGAATTGAATTGCAAGTACTCAGTCTAATCAAACTTGTTGACTTTCTGCTTCATTTAATTTGTTTATAAATGAACTGTCGAAACTATAATTGTGTCATATGTTGGTCGAGTCTATTTGCCAGGCAGGAAGGACATGTTGATAATCGTTTTGGCCATAATTCAATTTAAACTGAACTTGTGTACTTGGTTATGCCTGGACGAATTGATTGACTACACCCTAATGCTGGACAATCTGCTTACGGCAGGTGGGAGGGCAGGGTTTGGAGTTGGAATTAGAAGGTGGGCTCGACTCTGGTGTGGTGTGTTGTCACAATATCCAATCTGGACTCGGACAAATAAACAAACAAACAAGGAAAAGGACTAGCCTGGAAAATCTTTGGGATTTCGTTGGTGCATAACAAGAGGCAGGCAAACGTATGTTGGCAACACAACACAATATGTGTGTGTGTGTGGGTGTGTGTGTGTGGGTGTCTGTGTGGGAATGCCCAGCGAAGCGAACCCAAAGCAACCTGCACCACCGAGCCCGGACCCAACGAACAACAACAACAACAACAATCAGAGACAAACAAATTTGTTTCAATCACCGCACACGGCCGAAAAATGGTTGCCTAAGCCATTGGACTAAGTAAACAAAGCTGAGGCATAAGCTTTGCCTGACATACACTTCCCTCTGCCCCCCCCACTACCCGTCTGTCGCCCACTCATTTGTATCCATTCGCCTGTATTGCTATATCTTATGTTATATTCCCCCTCCCTCACTCTCTATGTCTTCTTTCTATTCTCCTGCAGGACATTCCACTGCACGTGGCCATGATATCGCACATCCTGATTGCCTGGGATCGCATGCGTTGGCTAAACGATCCGCTCAAGGGCCGCATTCCAGGCTTTGTCTGCTGCTGCGCCACCTGGCTAACGGGCATGGTGATTGCCCTGCCGTATCCCATTTATACGATTTACGTCGAACTCGGGGTAAGTATCCGCCGTGTGTGGTGGGTTGCTATATTACAAATTACGCGACATGTGCTGCCTCCTCTCCTTTCCTCTCTATCCTCGTTCTTTCCCTGTCACTACCCCCCAACTGTTGCTGTACCTGCCCAGATCAAAGGCAAGTCATCAGACCGTTAAAGCATTCCGCAGCGCCACTCGACGCTCGCAATTGCAGACTGTGACAGTCTGTCTGCCGCTTCCATATGGCACCGCGCACTCGTATCTCATACGTATTTATAAACAAATGTCAGCACATGTCATTTACATACCCCGCTCAATAATACAATATACTTTTTTGTATCTAGCAACTATTCAATTTTAAATTACACTTACTGCAAACCAAAAGAACAACGTGACTGTTAAATACCCAGTGATTGCATATCTTAGACAAGCTATAAAACTTCTTATTTTCTAGTTTAAAGTTCTCTTTTACTTATTTATGTATCTTATACAACGTGACTGTTAAGTACCCAGTGATTGCATATCTAAGACTATCTATCAACTTCTTATTTTCTATTTTAAAAATCTATTTTATTTATTTATGTATCTTATCTTATATATCTGCCTATATATTCTATTATTTAATTTAATATAATTAAATATAAATTAAAAATATTTAATAAATTTATACAAATGTATGTAGCAGACAGAAGGAGGCGTGGCACACCTCACAGTCACTGTCTATCCATGTTGTCCTGATTTGAAGTAGTTCTGTCTTTAGTTTACCTCTAGATCTGCTTCCTTGGGGATGCCAGTTCAGATTACTTAATTTTTCAGTCTATATTTCCGTTATGCCAGCACCTTCTACAGAATGTTTAAAGGTCAACTACATTGATCAACTGCCATAGCTTGATTTGTGTTAATTCATTCACTTAGCCACACGTGCAACTGTTTTAATTGGATTTCCATTCATATATCACTCTTTCTCTCTCGGGGTATTCCTATTCGATTCCCAACCGATTTCGAGTTAAGCGCCCTGGTAGGCATTCAAAGTGATTCCGGATTGCGTAGTAAACCGATGTTGTGTGTGCCTCGTAAGGATTCCAAAGTCAGAAATTCGTTTCGTCGCCTCGTTTGTTGGCCGTACTTCATCATTGTCTGCACAGGCCCCAACGGGCTGATTAGCTGCTAACTGGCAACTGCACTGGCTACGGGCCTTGTTAACGAGTGTTGAGTAGGTGTGCTCACATGTATGTGTGTGTGTGTTTGTGTGTAAGTATGTGGGATGCTGTGTGAGCCAATTTGAAACTCGTTAACAGGGCTTGTCAACTGCGCTTGCATTTTGCTGCCAAAATATTTGCTACATGGGCTCTTAAAGCGCCCACTGTGCCCACAACAGTGTCAGCCACAACAACAACAACAACAGCAACAACAACTAGAACGAGTACAGCAGCAACAGCAGCAGCTACAACAACCACAACAACATGGAACATAAATATTTATGGGCCATAAAGTGTTGCAACTTTTTGATATACTCAACGTGTTTTTCCTCCCCCCCCATGCTCTCTTTTCGTGTTTTCCCCTCTTCTCTCTCTCTTTCTGACTATCTCTTTTCCTCCCTCTCTCTCTCTCTGTCTCTGTCACTCTAAGCATGTACTTTTGGGAATTTCGAAACTGCGGGGGCTTCAGTTTACTTGACATCACAGTAAGCACTGAACATTTGGTTAGCCTGCAACGAGTCAAATAAGGGAAACCCCTAGACGACCTACTATATAATGCATATATACACATGTTTATTCCTGTTCATGCTCATGTTAATCAGGTTCATAATTGGCACTTAATCAGCTTCAATTTCATTTCAACAATTGTTGAATTAGGCAAAGCAATCGAGTCTCGTTGACTGACTAACTTTTAAAATACTCTTTCCATAATGCATAATCTGTTTAGATATATTGATGTACACTCTATATACATCACCATTATAATCATCATTTAAGTTAGTCATCTTTCATTAATAATTAATATCTCTTGCAGCAAGTGCGATCCTCTTTGCTACCACTTTAGTGGGAATTCCACACTGAATTGTCCAGTCTTTCAACTCAATGAAACATTTTAATTAATTCACTTTGTGGAATTTGAAGAATAAGTAAGGAAATGAAAATATCCGATTGTCGACTCGTCCGCAAATATTCGGTTAATATTTCAAATTAATGTATGAGCACAAATAACTCTGAGTTGCGAGTCGAGTCAGGAAAAATGCCATTTATATTCATTCCGTGAAAGGCGAATGAAGTGACGCCAAGGTGGGCCTGGTTGCCAATTGGTACTCCCGTTCCTCCTACCTCCCACCTCCCACCTCTGGCATCCGCTCGTTCAGGCTGAAGGGGCAGCTCAAGGGGCACATAATGCCCCCAAGAACTCTTAAGTAGTCAAGCACAACAATGCAGAGAGTACTGGAAGGGGAGGGGGGGTGGTAAGGCAGAAGGGTCCTGGTCATATTTCATTATTGGGCCCATTTGCTGCTGCGTGGGTTGCTCGAACTGTTGTCGCAATTATATGCGCTATTTATGTAGCGTGTGCCGACTCCTGTTCCATGTGCGACGTATAACGACAATTTGTATAATTTATATGGCAATTCGGTAAATGTCTGGCCTCATAAAACTGACAAGCCGATGGCAACAAGTGACACACGCTAAGGCGATTATGGCTATCCCGATGATGATGATAATGAAGATGATGTTGATGATGTTAATAATGTTATACGCAATAATAATAATAAGCTCAATGATAATTACCAAGGCGATTTATAATATTTACGCCCCAAAGTCGATTATCATATTGCGGCACAGTGGCACGAGTTCGCTGCTTATGTGTGTGTGTCTGTTGTGCGTGTGTGTGAGGCAGTCAAACTCAATCAGTCGTCAATAATTTCATTAGTTCTGTGTATGCGTATACTTAATTTGATGGCAGCTCTAGGACAGACAGACTGACAAACAGAGAGACAGACTGACAGAGAGTCGTATGTACAAACGGACAGACAGAGAAACAAACAGATAGATAGAGGGAGAGAGAGAGAGAGACAAACAGACAGAAACCAGTTGGTTGCCTTGGCCCCTGATCCTCTGCACACGAGAGAGAGCTTCTCTTTAGAGGGCTTATTATCTCATTTGGGTTCGCCGCTTGTGCAATTTATGAATATTTTACGAATATGTTTGGACCGAATTGTCGCTTGAAGAGGGTATAGCGATGTGCCATTTGGTATTTGCTATATGCTATACGCTATTTGGTATACAATATTTGCTATTTGGGTACAACAAATTGCTTTGACACACAACTTTGATTGCCGTGTGGCAAGTTGCTCAAATCCTTGGCATTCCTTGCTGTTCGTCATCTCTGTGATTAATAAATTCTTATTCGAAATGAATTTCTCATGAATTTTCATGCATTTTTCGGCAAGTTAATTATGAGAAATCAATTCATCTGCATCTGAAATTGAGCGTAACATGTTAGTTCGATGTCTCTTTAGGGATTACAGCTTGAAATGATCAAGATGTTATTTGTATCAGCAGAATGAAAGAGTTATTAAACTATATATTGTAAAAGTCGGCAGAATGAAAGAGTTATTAAGAAGTGAAGTCAATGTTCTTTTCTTTCTTATGAGCATTAATCTCAAGTTGCATTGCTCAAATATATCGATTAACTTGAGAGTATCACTTTTCACAGTGTGACCATAGTCCGGTCTTAAAATATATACACATCCTCTCTCTCCCTCCGACTAACATTGTATGCAATCGCAGCAGAACAGCTCAAATAATTTCCGGCCCATAAACGCCAACCCAATTTCGAATCGGTTTTTATGTCATTCATAAAAATACTGAAATGAAGTTCGGACTTGTCGGATTTACGATTCCTGATTCTCTTTCATATTTCTCGGTACCATCTGCAGTTCTAGCTCAGCTTGCATTCTGCATTTCTGATCCTTAAGTTCGAGTTTCGATTTCGGTTTCAGTTTTGGTTTCGGTTTCAGTCGCGTTCCCTCTTAAGTTCCTTCCACTCTCAGTTTCGACAGCGATGCGTACGAAGCGATTTCAGCGCATGGCCAACTTTTGTTTATCTTTGTCAAAATGTGCCAGAAACTTTTGCGACGCAAAACAAATTGAAAATGTTTTATATTTTTATTGGTCCGACCGTCTCTGGCCATTTCCCATGTTGCGCTTCGTCTCCCTCCCCTCCCCCACCCCCCCCTCTCAGCGACTGTCGCGCTGTGCACTGAAAATGTCAACGGCGAAACAAATTTATTTGCAGTCAAAACGAGAACGAGTGAGTGAGAGGGAGATAGATAGACAGAAAGGGAGAGAGAGAACAAGTGGAAATCCTTTTTTCTACCTACATCAAATTCAATCTGTCATATGCGCGAGAGTTTCATACATTTTTATGCAGATGCCGACGCAGAAGTGTCAGGAAACTTCGACCGCAGCCAGTCCTAACTAATTGCAAATGATGCGTGAGTGGATAAGTCCCCTTTCCCCCTCCCCGTTTCTCCCACTCCACGCGTCTTGGGGAAGGATTTACAAGTGACTAAGCCGAAAGTTTCGTCTTCATTTGCGGCAAATGAAATTCAAAGCGAGCAAATTTCTCGTATTCGCATTGTGAATGCAAGTTTGAGATCCGGCCACGCCCCCTACGCCCCTCCTAAGGGCAGTACGCCGTGACGTGCCAACAACAATGTGGCTACAGTTTATTTATGTTTATGTTCTCAGTTGTGGAGCACAACATCCGCCGTTGCCGCGAAGCGCTTTCTAATCCTAGAGCTGCCTCAACATACAGAGCCCCGCCCCCTCCGCTCCCCTCCCACACTCAGCTATCGACTGAGCCCGGATATGCGCTTGGAAAACAAAATTATGCTAGGGGGAGCCGGAGGCGGAGGGCCGAGAAAACTCAAGTGAGTGCGCAAAAGAAACGCCAAAAGTAATCGTAAACAGTATCAAAGAGGAAGGGGCCAAAGCCAGAGGAAAGGAAGGAAGGCCGAAAGATGGAGGCAGAACGCCCCCAACTGGCCCCCTCAAGCGATATGTTTTCTGTGCACCTAAATAATTGTTTTAGCTTCTGGAACGACCTATAACACTGTTTTTAAACGAGCAACTAGACCGCTTTGATAGGAAGGCAAGTACCTAGATTAGGGAGGTTAGGTCAGTGAAGAGACCTTTATGTATGTATCCAATTATTCAAGCGAAACCTTGTGCCTTTATTATACAAGATTCTTAGTTTAATTCTAAAATGTGTGTCGAAACATGTTAAGATATATACAATATCAATATAAACAGTATTAAATTTTCGATGTTTTGAATTTTGACTACATATCGTAATTTGGCAGAGAGAAGCGTACGACTTTGTTGCTTTTGGGTGCATTTGCCTGCTTAAGGCAGGACTTGAGGGGTAAGGAGCGGCCAGTGTTCTCAAAATACGTATTCACTGATCTATTAATCTCCTCATGATACGAATTTATCAAATCCTCGAACGAATTATGAAAGGGACAACGGATTGCATTTTCGGGTATTGTAATGTGAAATAGCTGCGGCCCTCCAGTATATCCATAGTGCCTTTGGGTACTTTCTAGCTTCATATTAAACGTATTTGAAGAGACTCAATGATAGGTATTGATCGTCGATTGTCGGCTTCTTCTTTCAGTATCTGCGGTTCGATATGCAGATTGTAAAATTTAAAATTTTAATTTAAAACTACTGTTGCAAATCACAATATTCAAGAATGTACGTAAACTACACTTTTTAACAAATATATTTCTGAAAATATAAATATATAAAATGCAAAAGGATTTACAAATTTCGAGCGTAGACTGACTTGACTAACTAAATTCTACTTTCTTTGTTAGCTATGTAAGCTTACATTGCCTACTACGAATAGTATTGTGTAAAGATATTAGACTTTCACTTACGATGTAAATTTATCATGCTGTCAGTATTAATTTTAAATCTCTATTGCTCTTTGCACTTCCCTTCGTCCTAGTTGGCAAGCTTCGATTATTTTCTGATCGAATTATATCGGTCTCCCGCCACTTTCGATTAACCCTCTCAGTAAGTGTTGCATAAGTTACAAATACCTTGGCGTTAAGCTTTGATTAATTCTTATCAGCTTACCGCCACTTTCTATAAATCATTGATTAGTGTTGAATAAGTTTTAAAGCCGCTTAAAAACAGGGTGTGACCGTAAACCAATAAATAATAAAATAATATTAATAAACATTAAAAGTTTAATTGATATATCAAATAATTATGATTCAATCATCTTTTCCACTAGCTGCGACCCTTTTTTTTGTGTATTTCCATTTTTTTTTATAATTTCCACTATGCAAATATTAGATGCATTGGGAGTGCCAACAACTGTTGTGTATATTATGAAGTAGCCGGAAACCTGCTTATTCACCCACTTTAATAGCAGCCCCCTGCAGTATTGACACTCCTAATGAGTGTAGTAATTGCTCGATCGATTCTCCTAAGTGCATTCTTCTCTTTCAGCACTTTGTCTAGCTAGTTGCTGTTGTTTTAGTAGCTCGTATAAGTTGTAAATAATGGCAAAAGTTCGTCTACGAGTATGTAAAAAGGAAAATAAAATCAACACTGTGTTTCCTTGGCATTTGCTCGGGGCCTGTTATAACAATTTGCGATAGTTACACACACACCCACACATGACCATAAATGCGACTTCCGCTGTACCCGGAAATCAACGTGCCCGCTAGTCGGGCGAGTTCACCCACCATCTCCCCTTGTCCCTAGCCCCGTTACCATTTACCATTTCCTCATTTGTCCCAATGTCGCATTTCCCTATTTCCACATATTCACAATTTCAGTAGTGGCCCTCTTCCCTACACTCCACACCCCACTCACATTGGAGCATGCTTTGCGCACTTTTTTATCATCATGCCCCCATCATTATTGTTATTATTATGATTGTAACTTTGTTAGGCAACCGCCTGCACACACACACGTGTGTACATGTGCTGTGTGTGGACATGTCTAAGGCTTATTAAATTGCCATTTACCCAGCAGTCGACCCAGACGGACCATGCAAATTGATCTCAGTGAGAGCAAATTAGTCGGAGCTGCGTCGGCCCGGGGGCCACTTGCTGATTGCATGGTTGAGAGAGTCCAAGCAACAATGAGATTTATGTTATATTCAATTCAATTCTATTTTCGATTCTCCGCGTTTCCCTATTCCATTTCCCTCCCGTTGAACTTGCTTTGTCTATGCACGCGCCAGTTCCATTGAAAGGGTTTGCGTTGTCATGACTTTTGATAAATCTAGTCAGCAATTGTCCGGAACGAAAGAGAGTCTTATATCGTAGATGCAGTAAACAAGTCGGCACGATAATAAACCAAAGATCTTTATGTCTTTCCAAGTATTGCTCTGGGATTTGGTTAAAGAATGATTGATGACAAAATTCTATGAATTTAATATGAAATCTGATATTATCTGACATGATCTTTACATGCCAACTTTGCTAAAAGTATATTAAGGTTTCTTATCATATTCTTTGAGCTATTAGAAATGGTTTATTAATATTTAAATTGCTGTATAATTTTTTCCTGTTCTCAACAAAATATGTCAAAATAGCAACTGGTTTGCCGTATGAACGACACAATATACCAGAAAAAAACATACACAAAATGTGATATAATATGAACAGGCATAATAAATCTGGCGAAAGTTCCGTTATGCCACAATAAAGAACACCTGCAAGGGAAATCAGCGTAAATTAATGCAGTGCTATGCATAAATCAAGTGAGAATCGCTCGGTTTCAATATGCTGTAGCCCCACAAAAAAAGAGGACCATCATGCTCGAATTTAGTACATTGTATTTTACATTTATTATGATGTATGTCTCTCTCTCTGTCTTTCTATCTTTGTGTTTCTCTTTCATTCTGCAAGCACACACATTTTTGGAGGCAACTGGGGCAGGAATTCATAGCATACTTATGAGGGTCGTGTATCAGCTGGAGCTGAGTAGTTTTCTCTGCCAGCTGCTGACCGCGACGACAGTTTTCCTTCTCCTTCTCGTCCTTTGTTTATTAATGGGTAAACGTAAATTCATTTGGACAACAGATCAGAAATCAAAGAGAGTTGCCCCCGCTGCTTGTACACACACTACGAATGCGAATCAACACAGAAATCCTATTAGAAATACGTTGGCTTGACTTTCGTTGTTTGCGCGTGACTTTTGCCAGCTGCCGCACAGCTGCACAAAGTCGCCAGGGTGCCCCGCTATAAGGAGGAGCAGCAGCAGGAGCTGCCTTGCAACGAACGCTGCAACGCTGCTCTGTCCTCCGTCTTGGAGTCTTTGCTGCGCGTATTTTGACGCGATTTTAATGGCTCAACTGCTGCGTAAATTGCGTGGCAATGGCCAGCAAACTTCATTGATTTTATACGCCCTGCCATCGCTCCTCAGGCAATCAATTTTTATAACCCAACAGCAGCAGCATCGAAAGCGACAGCAGCTCTTGTAATAAGAAGGCAACAAACAAGCGGAGCAAACGAGAACTGAGCTCCCACGACTGCTAGATACTCAGTGAATAGCACAAAATTATAGCCCCTTGCTCTAAAGTTGACTTAAAATGGGATCAACACAGTTTACAGATACATTTGTTGAATTTTATATATACTTGATTTTAAAATTAATTTCTTTTTACATTGTTTTGCCTTATCGTTTAACTTCGATTAATTCATATTGACTTAATTAGTATCGCCCTACCGCCACTTTCGATAAAACCCACAATAAGTGTTGAGTAAGTAAAAAATATAGGTTAAAGGAACTTTATAAGTTACATATACAAAATTCACCTTTACATGCATTTTATTTGTATATAAAACCAAAACTAAATCCATTTGAAGTCAAAGGTGAGGACAGCTGCCGCTGCTTAAAGCGACTGCGACGTTGACAAATTTCACAAATGCACACAGGTGAAATGTGCCTGACTGTTGTTGTTGTTCTTGCTTTGCTTTTCTTAGTCTTGCGGAGTGCCGCACTCATTGCCGAATTCCGGATAAATGTTTTACATATTGTGAAATAACAATGTAAAAATTTAGCAAACGCCAGCGCAACAAGGTATCGCACATACGCGAGGGTCGACAGTGAAATGGTCGAAAGTTTTGCAAACCCAAAGACATTTATTTATGTTATATGATCAGGAAGTGCGCTCTACAATTTCTTGGTTAACCCAGGTTTGCCGAATTTTATTTGGCTGACGATGCCAGCTCGAATTTCATACAGTACATATGGTATATACATACATACACACATATAAAGTATACCTGGATACCGCTGTGGGCACTTTACAAGATTTGACGATTTGCCAGAGCTCTGGCAAATTGACGTGTGGTTGGGCCCCCGTTGTTGTTACAGCTGCTGCTTCTCCTTTTCAGCCTTCTCTTTCTCGTTCTCCTCCACCTCCTGCTGTTCCCTTTTGAACAGGTTTGTTGGAATTGGCATTAACAATTGCTGCACAGAGGATTATAGGAAGTCCATTATTGCATTCGCAATAAAATGGCGAAATGGTCTCGTATCGTTCTTCCTTTTCCTTCTCTTCAAATTTGCCATAGCCATTGAAATTCAGCAGAGGGCACCAAATTTAATGTGTATTTTATTTAATAGCCACATTATAGTATGTATATAAATACGTATATTATATATGTACATATATTTTCATTACGAAGTTCTGTTTCGAGTCAACTTCGTCTTTCACTTGGCTTAATTTGGATTTCCTTTTTCTGCTCTTTAGCTCGACTAAATACGACAATATCATTATCCAGCCATATACACTGATATTGGAGACCATTGTATAGCTGTAGGTGTCTCTCTCTTTGTGTGTGTGTGTGTGTGCATTCTGGCCACGTTATATTCACTTAGCATACACTTTGTGCCTTTTGTACCATCTCAATTTTCCTTAGGCCAATCTCATCTGCATTTCACGCAGCTGTCCGTCTGTCTCTTCGATGGGCGTGGACTGAATTACAAGTAGAATACAGAGCAGAACAGAGCGAGAAGAGCTAAAAGGAGAAATAAAAGAAAACATACACAAAAACAGCAAATAAAACAACACGAAATAATACAAAACAGTTTCAAGTGCCAAACACTTCTAACAAAGTTCAAATGTTCCTCTGTTTGTGCAATTGTATTACACACACACACACATACACGTACTTAGCACACACGGCCCTCTTAGAAGCTCTCGAATGTTTGTGCCATCTCCTTCTGTTGCCATTGTCAGCAGCTTTGAGGAAGCGACCACTTGTTGTTGTTGCTCCCATTGCTGCTGCTGTTGTTGTTGCTGTTATTGTTTGACGCCGCTTCTCGTGTTGTTATGCACATAAGCATAAAATATTAATACCATCAACTTCAGCGACAACGAACAACGAAATCAAAAAAAGTAAACACCAAAAAAAAGCTGAAAAGAAGAAACAAAAAATTGAAATAATAAGAAATTCAAAAAGTCAACTAAAATAAAAGCACATAAAAAATAGCTGATAAAACAGCAATGCACGAAATTCGGACAAGCCCGGAGGGAGAGAGAGAGGACACTTTTGCACTCTATGAAATCAATTTATGATAACGTATGTAGCACATGTGTAAAGCGTGAACTTTCTCCCGCTTTCACTGGCACTTCTACTTCGAATCTATTCTTTATGGCATCTTTAAGGTTCCTTGAAATTGGATTACACATGCGGGAATAATAAATGGCTTATGATTTATTATGTTCATTCAATATCATATTCAATATGAGGCAAATCAAATTTGAAATTTGTTTAAAATGCAGGAACTATAAATTACCGAACATTTCCAACTCTTAACTTTGTTCATTTTAACGTAATTTCCTCTAGTTTAAATATCTGATTCAGGTCCAGCACTCTTTAATCTTCCATACATTTGAAAAAACTCTGAGCAAACGTAAAGTCGAGAATACTAACTGGTCCATAATGTGTTCAACTATCAAGGGAAGGGCAGTATAAATAATGTAATTAAAATAAAATAACAAAAACTACACATGTTTTTTGTTTAAATATAATTAAGTACGGCTCGCACACAGAACTCGATGAGTTTTACATTACGTATATGGATACCCTGCCAGAAGTCAGTGTTCCTCTTTGTACTTACTTTCCTTATGGTATCATATGTTATTTTATACATATTATATATGGTATCCTGTATTATCCTATGCATATAAATATAAGCCAAGTGAAGATTCCTAGAGACTACTTCCTTCATTTAATTTTGTTTTTCTTATTATGATATTCATTTTATTGTACTATATTATTTATTTAATGTGTATAAACATATTTTGTATATGTGAGTCTATATAGCAAAGTTAAGTACCTTACAATCATAAGAAAGAGGTGCATTATTTACCCAGCCAAACCTCATATCACAATATGTGGATTACACATCCTTGCCTGCTTCTTTATTCCTTCTCGTATTACTTTGTATTTGCTAATAGCTCAACTGGATTTAGCTGAAGATTATAAACAGCTTTAAAGCTCAAGATGCCAGTTAGGCTTATCTCCAGCCAGTGTATGAAATCGTTGGCATTGCCAGCCAGCACAGCAAACATTTTCCGTTCCATGTTTATTTTTTTAAATCAGAGTCGACTCAGTCGCACATTAAAATGCTAAGTCAACATGTGTGCGTGTATCTATTTGTGTGTGTGCCTGTGCTTGTGTTTGTGCACTTTACGACTTTAATTATGTAAGTACATAATTGTGTTATTATCATAAGCATACGAACCCGGTTCTGGTCAGGTCCCTTCTGTCTCTCTCTCTGTGTGTGTTTGTGTGTGTGTGGTGTCCTTTGTCCTGTGTGGTGCTGTGCGTCCAGGCCTGACCTTGTCTGGCCTGCCTGCTTGGCCTGGTCTCTGCTTGCCTCGGCATTTTACGGCCATTAAGCCTCGGCAGTGTCTTTTCGGGGGTTACGCTTGTTACGGCGCTTGGGTCGTTGCCGTTGTCGTCGTAATGCCACAGGTCGAACCCGGACCCGGGCCCGGAGCCGGGACCTTCTCTGGGGTCCCTACTTACAATTTAATCTGTGCTCAGTCTGCGCTGCCATTGTTATTGTTCTTGTTCTTATTCTTATTATTCAAATTATGAAATGCGCAATGCTTTTAATTATGCATCGAAACATTTTCGCCGCTTCCTTTTTCATTAGCGAACTTTCAAAGAAAATACAGAGAGCACCGAAATTGGGACAGACAGACAGACATTGTTGGACAGATCAGGGCAGAGCAGAGGGGGGCAAATGAGGCCCCCGCTCCCCTCTCGAAAATGAGCTGGGGAAATGAGCATGAAAATGAAAATGTCTAATAATTAAAACCTGAACGATGATTATTGGCCTCAAGTTGTTCCTGCTGCTCTTACTGTTGCTGTTGTTGTACTCATTCAACTTGTTGTACCTAATGGTTGTTGTTGTTGTTGCTGTTGCTGCGACTGTAAACAATTTATTTGCTTTTAATTAGAGAGTACAAATTAATTACACATACGCCCTGGCTAATTTTGTCTTTTCGTTTTCATTTTCTTGACTGCCTGTGTGCGCCTGTGTGTGTGAGTGTGTGTGCCTGTGTGTGAGTATGTATTTTTATTTATATTTGGTTCAAACAGCATTTAATTAAATTATGGCTTTAATATATTTATTATGCTTACATTTCTTGGATCTCGGCTTCCACGACTCCCCCACACACAAACACACTCCCTCCCTCCCTCTCTCCTTCTCTGCCTGCCTGCCTCCCTGCTTATCTCCTTCTCTGCTTCACTCACTTAGGCTTCATTTCAATGCCTTCCTTGCCTGTGCAGTGGCGTCCCCAGAGGGAACTGCCAAAAAGGTCTTTGACTAATTGCGCATCTACTAAATTTCGCTTACATTTCAAAAACTTTCCACCGAGGATTAAATTACGAGAACTTTATAGATCGAATATCGCGAATTCATGTGAACTTCTAAGTTTATTGAGCTCTTTAGCACTATCGGTTGTGGTTTATTTTAATGGAATAAAGGTAAAAGACCTTAAGGCAATCGGGCCACCCTAAGTTGGCTTCGTATTATTTTCTTTACTTGTGTTTAATACTCTAATTGATTGGAGCTTTAAGTTGAAACAGACATGTACTATATTATCTACAGATCTGCAGGGTGGCCATACTTTGTTTGGGTTGCCCTTACATTGAGTTGTCCTCAATTTAATAAAACTCGACTTTTTGAACGTAATCAGACAAAATGTAAGGCATAATTTTATTTACTTTCTGCAGTTTCTTTTAACTTTTGCCTACTACCTAATCAAGGTGACCATTTACGACGCTTTTGCCTGGAGTTTACTTCAACTTAAACAAACTAGAGTGAAGAAAAATATTATAAATGGTTTATACACCTAACAACAAGAAAATTTTTTCACTTCCTCTTGTTCTATCTTAAAATGATTCGCAGGGTGACCATACTCGACTTGTTTATGCTAAAATCAGGATGCCATTGCCTTAAATACGTTGCTATTTAAGCAAACTACAAAGCATTATGTGCTTACATCATTTATTCTTTCTTGGTATCGCAGTAGGGTGACCATACTCGACTTGTTTGCGCTTAAATCAGGACGCCTCTGTGCAAGGAGCGTGTGTCAGTCGCAGGCATTTTAACTTCAACTAAATTATTATTAAGTGCTTTTCATTTTAAGTTGCCAGCACACACACACACTCATACACACACACACAAACGCTGAGCAGCAACAGCAGCTGCCTTTGCCCCGAGGCTGGTGGCGGCTTCTTGCCTTTCTGTGATATCCTTTAGCAACAATTCGTCAATGTCAAAATTACGACAGTGGGCACGCTTCTACTTACGAGTACGAGTACTTTTGCGCCTGCTGTTGCAATTTGTTGTGCCCCCTTCCCCTTCCTCCCTCAGGCACTCCCCATGTTGCCCCCTTGCCTTTGCTATCTGCGGCGTTATTCCAATTTTGCCATCGTCGTCGTCGTCGTCGTAGAGGCTGCTGCGGCTGTAGAATCTGTGGAATGTCGCCCCGCCCCGCCCCGTGCTGCCCCTTCCTTTGCCACGCCTTGCAGCCACGACGGAAATAAATTGTTATTAATGTGTTCGGTTCGTAGAACGCCTTCGCCTGCCCCTAGATTCCCTCAGACCCCCGTCAAGTCCCCGCGGTGCCCTCAGCCAATGAAATATCGCGAGGCTGGCCCCGTGTGTGGGTGTGGCTCAAAGCCCGAATAATGTGCGGCAATTTAATGTGGCAGCCACTTGTTGCAGCAGCCAACAACAACAACAACGACGACGACGACAGCAAAGCGCCGTAAACGGTTTACGGCTGCCGTCAAATTGATTTGTGCCGCGCGCACACGAGGAAGCAAATCAATTGCTCTGCTCGGGCAAAGGTAATCATAACTCGGCTCAGCTAAGCAGGAAGTAGCCCCCTTCCCAGCCCCCATCATCATTACCACGCCTCCATCTCCAAAGCGAAGGGCGTCAAAAAGCTTAAAAGTAAAGCGGAAACAGTCACAGACGGCACACAGTGCGAATGCGGAACGTGAAACGAACGTAAACATGATGGCAAAGTGAAAGGCAACAGAGCGCCAAACAAGAAGGAATAAGAACAACAAACACACAAATGAAAGAAAATGAAAAGAGAGAAATATTTGCAGAAAAACAACTGCGAAACGTCTTACAACCTAAGTCGAATAACGCTTACTCTTTAATTCATTTCATGCAACGTAGAAAACGGAATGTCATAATATGATATAAAATATATTTAATATATTTTACAATATACATTTAATTAATATTTAATACTATTTAAATTTACGAAATACAGTACCTCTTTTGATATATAACACATAAATTATCGGAATGTGTATTATAAAAATACGAATGAGTAACATTATTTTAATTCACATAAACACCTTGCAATTAATATCGATTAAGGTCACTTTAATAGTTTGATTTTTGTATTAAACAATTGCTTTAATTATAATGTGCATTTTTTAAATTATTATGTATTATGTGTATAATATATGATAAGTATAAATAAGTTACATTATTTAAATTAACATAAACAGCTTGCAAATAATATTAATTAAGGTCACTCTAATACTTTGGTTCTTGTATTAAACATATGTATGCTTTAAATTATAACAATAATGCATTATTGAAATTATTTCCATTTGTCATGACCAAGTATGATCTGTCATATTACGTTATATTGTAAATGACAATATCATAAATACTTTCCCTATATATTTTCCATCAGCTTTTCACTCTTACTTAGACCAGTTACAATTCTCTAAAGAATTTTACGATTCCAATGAAAATTCCATATAAATAGATATTTTATGTACTATATGCATTCATGTGTTATCAGTGTTCCTGGAATTTTACGGGTTGTCAAGTTGCCCGACATAGTCGTAATATAGATCCGGTTCCAGAGTATCGAAATGATGCCCGCAAGCCTCGTTAAATTGCGTGCTGTTTCCGTTTCGTTTTCCGTTCCCCTTCCGCGTTGCCCGTTCCCTTCGCCTTTGCCATTCCAGTGTCCCTTTCCTTGCCCAATTCCATTCGGTTTTGACGTTGACTCGCTACACTGTCGCTTGTCCTAGGCGTCGCGGTTGGCCGCAGCCGAAGCTGGACCAGATCCGAACAGAGCAGAGCGCAAAGCTGTTTTGGCATCACATAAAGTCGCAAGGCAGCCTCGTTAAATGCCTCGTTCAATAAAGAAGTCCCCCCCGGCTCCATCGTGCTTATCGTCGGGCTTCGCCTTCTTCCTTGCCTTCTCCCGATTGTCGCCTTTATTTGAATTTTGCTGTGCGTCGGTCTCGGCCAAGGAATTCAAAACAGATTTCTTGGCCAGATTGTGCAGAGCTAACAGTTCATTACCCAAATGACTGCTGTGGGCTGTCCGGGTGGGGATCATCATCACTGGGATCGGGATGGGCGTACAAGCTAGAATTGTCGGGTCACGGCTGGGATTGGACAAGACAGTGATTTGACTCAAAAAAAAGGTTCCATTCCAAAATATTTTACAGTCTCGGGCCGTCGCAAAACGAAAACTTTTGCTCATTTTCCTTATGCATATTGCTCCCTTATAGTTTACGCCCTGCAATTTTCTTTCAAACTTTTCCACAACTTTTCATTCCATGAACCCAACCCGACAACCTGCCTCGCCTGTTGCGGATTGAGTATCATATACTTATTTATTCTGGCAGCAGGTTGGGGGACTCTCCTCCCCCGTCTCCAGTTGTCGGGGGAGTTGCGAAACTTTTTAATAGTTGCCCATACAAAATCATTTACGAGTGCCGCACAGTTAATTCTGTGTGTGTGTGTTTGGTAGGTGTGTGTGTGTGTTTAACATATGCAAAAGAATACGAAAAGTTTATCAAAGTGCCAAGTTGCTAAGCGAAAAATTTGTACGCCAAATGTTAACGAGGCAAAGGAAAGCCAAAGTGAGATACTTTAAGTGCTTGCACACGCCTTCGAATCCTAGCTAAGCATTCATTCAAAGTCTTAGCCTTCTTCAGCAGAGCTTCCTCTTGCATCACACGACTTCCATCTACCTCCAACTGTGCAATTGAGTAAGCACTCTGTCGGAATAATCACATAAGGCACTCGAGACAACTGCAGTTTTTTCTGCTACTGCAGCGCAATTAGCTCCTGGTCACTCTGTGAATTGAAGTGAATCCATCCTCGAGTGTCTCTCGTGACTCTGTGTGTTTCTCTACGTGTGTGTGTGTGAGTAAGTGAGTGAGTAGTGAGTGCTCAAGAGTAAGCTTAGCCGTAGCTTAGCAGCAATCACTGCAGTAGTGATTTAATCCACTCACGTCAAGGGTTACGGTTAGTAGAACCTCGACAAACTGCAGCATATTTAATTGGAGTGAAACATCAGATCCGTCTAGCACCTTTTAGGTAAGGTATAAGCACATGAGGGCCAAGTTCTATAAAGATTTTAAGACTATTTAGTATAGATTATGGAATCAGTTATGTCTGGTGCGCAGTTCAAGTCTTCAATTCGCTTATGTTCCACTCTCATTCAGTTTTCATTCCCATGTTGTTCTTTATTTATTCCCCTCCCCCGCATTTCGATATTTACGTAATGCCCATGAAACCAATATTTTAAGTATTCCCATTAATTTGAGCTCACTCCACGACGTAATAGGCTTACGTAGTAACGCTTTCGCAGTGTCGTTCGACGAGTGTCGAGTTTTAGTATGGCGAGCATTTTGCACATTAAGTTGTAGATAAAAAACATGTAACGATAGCTGCACTTGTGCTCGTCATTCGACGAGGATATACCCTGATATTTTAAGTTTACTATTAGACTATTAATAACTAATAAGATGATCCTAGCTCTTAAGGTTTTTGAGATCTAAACAGACGAACATGACAATATCGACTTATCTGTTGACACTGATCAAGAATATACACTTTGTGGGATGCCTTCTTCTGCCTGACACAAATCTAAAATACCCTTCTACCCTCTGGGTAATGGGTATTAACATCTATGCGAACCCTCCTGTGCTTCGTACATTTTTGTTGTTCTTTGCTGCTTACGAAATGCAACAGAAAACGTTACGTAGACCTTTTTATCAGTCGCCTCGTTACGACATTAACTTAATAATATCCATAAATTCGTTGCAGACTCCCCTCCCCAATCCCTTCTCCCTGCTGCTGCGCTAGTTTCCGGCCCCTTGGCCGTATACCTCGGCATGTGTGTGCGTAATTACAATTACGCGAAGCCTGCGCAGATCAGCGCCGCGACGCAGCGTGTGCCGCAATGTGGCATAGCGTGTAAACAATGCAATTACGTGTAGGCGCGAGGGCGGGCTACAGAGCACGGACTAAGGAGGGCGAGCTGTGCTGCGGAGAGTTTGAGAGCGCGCAGCTCACGCACTGGTAACATGCCACGACATCTGCCGGGGCAAGGCCACTGCCACTGCCACTGCCAGGGCCGTGCCGGGGGCCAGGGCCAAGGCAAGCGGCGCAGTCAGTCAGGAGCGGAACAGCAACAGCAGAATAGCGGAATGTGTGTTGAACTTTTCGTTTGTGCGGAAATTTCATTCAATTGACTCGAGGGGGGTGCAGGGTAGGGTCGGGGGTGTTAGGTTATTTCTTTTTATGTCTCTTGCTGAGTTCAGCTGGAATCAATAGCAGGTGTTCGCTCGGAAGGAAGGTCGGGATAGGTCGCTGGGCTTTGTAATTACAAATCCCCTTCAGCTCAGCCACATCGAACGGGGCTTTATACGGTTGAGGTTACGATTAAGGGGGGACTTTAATTTGTTTTTAATGCATACTTACAACCTGATGTCGCTCGTCTTTACAGGACTACATGCCCGAGTTGGCCGGCATTGGGCTGTGCGTTATCAACTTGATGGATGACATGCAGGAATACTCGCGGGGATTGTTTCTACTCATGTAAGTAGCGTCGCAATTGCAAATGAAGCTCCCTCCTCCTTCTTCCCCCCTCAAGTTGTAAATTTATTTGTTTATTTGTTTGTTCTTTGTTTGTTTTCGTCACTTTTCCAGGTACTGCGGCCCGGCTGTGCTCCTCTCGTATTTGTATATACGCACCTCCCAGGAGCTACGGCCCCCTGACGGACCATTCGCTGTCATGATGTACGAGCATCGCGCCGATTTGCGCATGAGGCAGAGGTGAGTTGTCGTGGCAGAAGTTTCCATATCCAAAGTTAGAGAAGAGAACAGCTGGGCTCGTTTTGATAGATAATATAATCAGCTTTAGCTGTGCAATCGATAAGTGCGATAAGTCTGTCAATCAATCTGCCTAAAGAGCTCTTAAAGACAGTATATGCAAATGATGTATCAGCAGTAAAGTTGATAAAGCTATTTCAAAAACATTTGACCTGCATAAAGCTATTCACATTATCTTATCTTCCACTAAGTTTCATAAAGCTCTGGCTATAAATAGCTTAGTTACAGGCTCTTAATGCATATCCCCAGAAGATTTAGCTGTAAGGGCGATAAGTGTGATAAGGTCGTTTGTCAGATTTTACCTATATACAGGTCAGGCTATAAATAGTATCTCATCCTCATCAACAGTTCATATAGGTCAAGATATAAATAGCTCAGTTACTGGCTTTTAAATCATAGCCTTAACCCAAGCGTAGCTAACTTATTAGAGATGAAAAATCAACAACAATTAAGGAACATCATTACCATTGAACCGAGGCTTGTAATCAATCCACAGCCGCACTCAAAACTGATTAAGGGCAGGTCGTCCAATGGATACACCTTGTACCTGTGGCGTATGCTGTGCCCTCGAGCCGTTGTTTCATTAAATTGAAATATTAAGCGCGCGTTGGGCGCTCTGGGACGAACGGAGTTCATTATTCATCCTGGCCCCTCAATGCTTCGATTTGGGTTTCACTCGTGCGAACCGAAACGCGCTGCTAATTGCGCTGATTAATTTTGCGAACGGATTGAGATGCCAGCGCACACGGCATGGCAGAGCAGAGCAGAGAAGGAGACGGCAGGACAACCGGAGAGCACCTGCGAATCAGCGTTATCGTGTCCGTTGTGTCTTCTCTTGTCCGACAACTCTCGGTCGAACCCGTTGCTAATGAGCTCAATTTCAACCCAATGGCAGTTTAATGACTTCAATTTCCTTAACAACTTTTCTTCTCTCCGATTTTCCGCCGCATTTCCTTCGTTTATGTTTGATTTGTTTGACGTCTCCTTCTCTATCTCTCTCTCTCTCTCAACAGAAACTCATCCACCTCGTCCGTGGAGCCGCGCACGTTGAGTGGCGGTGGTGTTGCAGCTCTGAGCAATGGCCACGGCACCAGCACCCGCTCCTATGATCTGTATAGTGCCGAGCTGGACGTGCATCGTGAGAAGCGCAAGCAGCGCAATTTCGGCAGCATGGCAGCCACACAAGTGGTCTGCCTGTGCCCCCTGATGATCTTGCGCTTCGCCCGCCTCTCGCTGGAGGAGACCTACGAGAACCAGAAACATTTTGACTTCACTTACCTGATGTTCGTATGGGTTGCCTTCCTGCCCACTGTCATATTCCCATGCATTTATGCCTCGCAAATATTACCCAGGTGAGTACGGCAGATGCATGGGATTCAGTTCATCAGAGCTTACATGAGGGTGGAAAACCTTTTGGCGATTATTATTTACTTAATATTAATAAAAAATTGCATTTTAAACATCAAATTTAAATTTCCTAAATTCTTCTCGATGAATTTATATAAACTTAATACCTATCGGCCCTCCGCCACTTTTATCGAGCAAGTTTCGTTGTTTCTTGGCGTCAAGCTGCGATTAATTCATACCCATATAATTAATATCGACCTACCGCCACTTTCGATAAATCGTTGATCAAGTCTAGAAAAAAGTGTTGACAAAGTTATAAATATCGGTTATAAACAAAGTGTGACCCTAAATTACTCTTATTGGTTTAATCAGTAAAAATTAATTCATAATTAATTTATTAATTATTATTCACACATTTATTATTATCTTAATATTATTTGACAGAGATGAGCAGGAGCGCATTCGCGGCTACTTCCGACTGTCGGCCAAGCGGAAGCCCAAGTCGCAGCGGCGCAGCGATGCCGGCACTGGCAGCTCACGGGAGGACTCCATCGAGAAGGATGACCACACGAACACCACGAACATTGTAGGCAACGGACAGACAAGCCATGCCCCAGTCGAGTCGCAGAAGCAGCAGGGCAAGGTCGGATCAATATCGCTGCGGCACGAGCGGCCACATGGGGCAAGCGCCGGCGATCGCTACAGCGGCGCACCTTATCGACAGGGAACAACGGCGGGCGGCAAGGAACGTGATCGGGAACGTGAGCGCGACCGAGATAGGGATAGAGACAGAGATCGGGACAGAGAGAAGATTAGGGACAGGGATAGAGATAGGGAACGTGATCGCGATCGTGGTGAGCGGCAACGTGGCAGCAACTCGCTGGGTGGACGCGGTGCCGGAGACGCTGGCGTTGTGAATAATCTAGGCAAGAATATGCGCGGCAAGAAACATGACGTGAAGATCAATATCATCTCCGATGGCGGCCATGCAACGACGGCACCGGGACGCCATGCAAAGCAGCCTGCGAGCAGCGGCAGCAACAACAGCAGCAGCCGTGGCGCCAAACCTGCGCTCACCACAAGGCACAAGCTGCCCGTGGAGAGCATGTCCGTGTCCGTGAACAACTCCGTGTCCAACCTGACCGCCTCGACCTACTGCAATGGGCACAGCAGCGCGCTGCTTGACGACAGCAGCACCAGCAACTACGGCGACGGCGAGGAGAGCTCAGTGGTTAGCAGCATGATGCATCCCCCCCAGCGTTGGCCCATTGCCGGCGCAGCTGGTTCCGCTGCAGGAGGAGGAGGACTCCGCCAGAAGGATGTGTCGTTTAGCGAATGCAGCAGCACCTTCTCGTCCAGCACACTGGAGCGCGATCTGGAGATTATCGATCTGCTCGAACGGGAGCGCAGCATGGACATTCAGGAGATGATGCAGCGCGAGCAGCAGGGCGAGAAGGTGCGTCTGTCTGTGGGCGGCGGCGTGGGCCGCCAGTTGCCCGACATCGAGAAGCTCTACGCACAGCGTTCGCCGCGCAGCTCGAAGCGCGACTCTGGCTACGGCTACGACAAGGCAGCCCTGGCACTGGTCATGCCCGGCAGCGATCCGCTGAGCATCTCCCTGTCGAGCAGCAGCCAACCCAGCACGGAGTACAGTCTCTGCTCGACACTGCAGGAGCAGCAGCAGTTGACGCATCCGCATCACTCGCAGCTGCTGCATCAGCCACTGCAGCAGCGGCTCAGCCAGCAACAGCTGCAGTTGCAGCCAGAGGTGGAGGAGGAGGAGGTGCCACAGGATTTCTACGATAGTTACACACCCGGCGGACGCAACAATTTGCCGCCAGCGGTGCAGGCAGTGATGGCAGCAAAGCAGGCGAATGCAGCCGCCACAGCTGCGCCTCCGCCGCCCGCCTACCAATATCAGTACACACGCCGGCTGAGCCGCAAGAGCTCCGGCACTGGGTCCCATCATCATGTCTCCAGCAGCAGCGGCATCGGCAGCATTGGCGGCAATAGTCGGGGATCAAAGCGCGACAGCTTCAACTCCCTGAATGGCACCGATCTCATTGCGGGTGCCTTCTGTGAACTCGATCCGACCCAGCCGCTGAACAAGATGGCCGGCTTGGAGGGACGCATGCGACGCAGCAGCCCCAGGAACGCCAGCTTCAGCTCTAGTTCGGCTCGCAGCTCGCTCAAGTCGCGGGACTATGGACACGGATCTGCACATTCGACGCATCCGGAGCTTGATTTCAGGGAGAACATTTTCGCCGAGCTGTAAACGATGCCCCGCGTAAGGGGTAAGCATGCGTTGCCACGCCCCCTAGCCCGCCACTAGGAACGCCCCCTCAGTGAGCTGCGTATGCATTTTCACTTTACCAATTGTTTTTTTTTGCTCGCAGATACGCGAAACTTTTCCGACAGCAGCGCAGATTTTTCCTGTTCTCGCTGCGGAAAAACACAGTAAACATTGTTGATGCAGCCAAGGGGGCGCAGGGGCCGGGACAAAAGGGGGCGGGCGCTGAAGTTTTTTGGCTTCGTTTTTTTTTATCAAGTTTTGTTTTCTCACAAGTTTTGTGAGAAAGTCGAAGCTGCAGTGCGAATTTTCCCAGCTTTAGGGAAATTTTCTATCACGTCAAGTAAATAAAACTGAAAACTCTAGAGACTCTAGAGAAAAGCACACACACACACACACGTAGAGAGACACACACACATGGAAAGTGAAAAACTTACGAGTTTGATAAGGTTTATATGGGATCTGATTAGTTTTCGAAACGGAACGGAACGAACATTGTGGAAGCGTGCCTAAAACGAGAAGAGAATTTCTGAGAATTGCAAAAGGAAGAAAGAAGAAGAAACATAGACATGATATATTTTTAAAGAGAGAGCCACGAAAGTTGCTCAGAGAGAAATGTTACAAACTACAAGAAATCAAATATTTATTAAGAACGCGCTCAGACACGCAAGGAACTTGAAATAGTTAATGCAAAATATCAAAAAACACAGAAAATAAAGAAAACTACACAAAAAATATATGAATCTACATGTTATATGTATACTGTACACGAACATATATACGAGATAAAGTTAATCAAATCAAATATTGAATATTGAATTTCACATCAATTTGTTAGCGTAAATCGTGTTGAATATTTAACGAAAACTGTTTAGAAATATTGAAAATCACGATGAAGAATTTAAGAAAGAAAACAGAATAAAAAAACAGAATACTTAAGTCACGTTTGGGAAGCGTGCGAAATGTGCCAAGCGAGAAATGGAAGTGGAAGTGGAGGTGAAAGGGGAAAAGGGAATGAATAACAAAATCGAAACCATATTTTGTATATATATAGACGAGTTGCGCGTACTCGTACGTATTTTATTGTGAGGCAGTGTAAGATGCATATTAATTGTTGATAACCTTATAAAGATACCGACAGGAAGATACCCTGTACCCCCAGGCTTAGTGCACTTGCAAAGCTTCTTCTTCCCTCTGCACTCGATGACTGACAGAGGAATCTTTATGGCCGATTTAAGTCCTACAAGCTCAACTCATAAATACCCTCTATAAGGGGAGGCTAGTACACTTCCCTCTGCACCTGTAATGACTGATTGAAGGGTACCAAAATGAGAAGACTTCTAATTTTTGCGGTTTCTCAGATAAAGTGCAGGAATAATAGAATATACTTGAATATATAGAAAGGGATCTTGATTAGTTTCAAGTTTGACTGTAGCACAATACAACATCCCCATTGACAGCGCTAGCACAGTGGGTACAGGGTAAAGCAAACAGCAAAAGTGAAAATATTACTATAATCCAAGCATACATAACCCAAAGCAAATAAATATGAATATATATATATATACAAATACATACAAACATTTATATATTTACCGTGAAATGTTGTGAAAACGTTTTTGAAATATGCATTGGCAACAGTTTTAATATCGAAGTTTATCGAATGTTATCTGCAGAAATCAGAAAACAGTAACCCAAAACAAAAAACAAGATTAACAGAGATAAAGTATCTTTACCATTAACCAAACACAGAACAGATATCTTTATAATACATGTATGTTTGTAAAATAGTTTAAAGATTTTAAACTTCAACTTAATGTTGAAATTCTCGCAAGCCTCGAGAATTGTTAATTTGTGAAATTAACGACAAATTGAAAAGATTTAACGAAATTAAATGAAATTAACCAAACTAACGAACATTAACTGAGGTTAAACTGAACCTAACTAGTCTAATTGTAATGATGACTTTGTTAACTACGTAATTAAAACCAAACCAAACTGAGCTAACTTTAAGGAATCAAAGATCGACTGGTTCCCCATGCCCCCTACTTCTCTCTCTCTATCTCTCACACACTCATTCACTCACTCTTCTTTATTGTAGTCCACAACTGAACTTGAGTAATTTCGATTATTCAAATATTTAGCATAAATTTATTGAAATTAAGACAAGATAAAATCCAACCAAAGGCACAGTGTGGCCCATCCAGAGAGAAGTCTAAGTCCCCTATAAATAAGTGCATAATATATACAATACATATTATATATACATATATATATGGTATACTATATACAGACACGTCTATATACTTACATATTTGTGCGTGTATTGAATATGGTTGTTGTTTTTTTTTTTTTTTTTCTTGGTTTTTTGTATTTGATGTACTATGAAGAAAAATGAGAAACTAATAAAAAAAAATTTTATGTGAGTTAAACATACAAAAAATAAAAAAAGGGAACGAAAATCCTGCTGCATTGCTGGCGTCTTTTTATTTATCTTTGGGGTAGTGGCACAGTGGGGCAAGGTGAGTAGGAATTGAGTCCGTTGAAGTGGCAATGCTGAGGTAAGTTTTTTAGTTGTTGTGATGAAGTTTGGCAACGTTTTTAAAGGTTTTTTAGTTCTTGTTTATATATTTTGCAATGTCAAAAAAGTACTTGGATATTTCTTGATAAAACTAATCTATGAATTAAATTAAATTAAATAACAAAACTGGCAAATAGTTTACAGCTTAAAAAAGTTAGGAATATATTTATTTTGCATTCAATTTCAATCAAAACAATCTCAAATAAGCAAGTACTCGTATACCCTTTAAAATGTAAAGTTAAGTTTGGGGATTTAAATCATCAATGGAAATAAAGTTTTTTAATATTTATTCCATGCTGGGATTGACTTTACAGATCAGTGAACAGCAGCAGCTTTTTGATTACATTTTTGCCATAAAACTCATTACTGGCTTTTCAGTATGCTTTGGTGTCACTGTGCACTGAGGCAGGGCCATAAAAAGTTTGATTCCAGCTGTTTGTCTTTGGGCGCGCTGGCCTAGGTAAGCTGCGTGTGCGAGAGTCCAAATGCGGATGCGATTGGGGAGACGCCAACGTGGCGAAAGAATATGAAATCAGGGATGAGAGGAGGGGGTGCAGAAGGGTGCAGATGCTGTGGCCACGTGCCCGTGTCGCCTCAATTTAATCTGTGCAAATGCAAAAGGCGCAAAAGGGAGCCAAAATAATTCGCAGCGCAATAAACCTCGCTCCAATTGGGTGAAGGGGCAGGCAGGAGGATGGGGAAGACAGCTGTGCAAAGGAAGCGATTGTGTAAATATGTATATGGAATATCTTTGTGTGTGTGTGAATATCTGCTGCTGCATGTGCGTGTGCCTGTGCGCATTGAGGTCAGTGTGCGAGTTCAAAAGTTCAGCGCTTCAGGGTTTAACAGCCTCAAATGGTAGTTACAGTCTCCGCTCCCCTCCTTCATCCTTCATCTTTCATCCTTGTGCTCTGTTCAGCTGGACGCGGTGAGGTCAGTTGGCACAACCGCAGCTGAGACCGCTTTGCGCCTTCAAATGACCCAGTAAACTGATTAAGTACCGTTATTTAGCAGCTGAATAGATGCGCTCTTCACTCCCTCTCCCTCCCAATCTCGTGGTCAGACAGTCAGTCAGTCTCTCATGATATTTGTGTGTCTCTCTCTTTCTCTCTCTCTGTCTCTGTGCCATGTTATTTATATTATTCCGTTATTTTATGACCCATGGCATAATCGTAAAATTACGAGAATTTCATATTCCATTGTTGGCAGAGACGACCACGATGACTTTTTGCGGCCTCCCGTCATTACACAAGTCGTTAAGAGACTCGGTCAAAGTTTTCTTGTCGCCCGTTTGCCAAAGCGACATTTCCAGCAATCCCAATCCCAGTTGCAATCCCAGAACTGGCATATCAAGTTGGCAAGGTCAGGTCAGGTTTAACTTGAGACAAGACACTTTGCTGACGTCTTTGGAATGAGCGAATGAGCTTTGTGGACTTTAAAGATGCTCTCTTTATAGGCCAAACTACACTTGAAGAACTTCACAGAACTTTAGTTTATTGCTTTACATTTGTTAGTGAGGGTTTTCTTATTTTCAAGTTCACTTGTTTTAACGCCAAGCTACCCTATAAATACACTACAAAAGATCATATATCGTACATATGTTATGTATAAACGTAGCCGAAACTGGAATTTGAAAAGTCAAACCAAGTCAAGATGTTCAATGTGCAGCAGAAGTAACTTAATTTATTTATTATGTCAAAGAGATTATCAGATCGGATCATATATATATAAATATATCTTCTGCCTCGACAATCCCGATGGAATTCAGGTGATTCATACCTTTAATCTGCAAGAGTATCTGTAGTTCGTTTCTTACTTGGTTCTTTTGCCTCATTTGAAACGATTTCGAAGAGGTTTGTCCTTCACGCAATAATGCCTCGATACTCGTATATGTACTACAGTTATTGCTGCCCAACTGCCCAATCGGCTACTGCTTCAATCTACTTACTGCAGAGAGATGGGAGTGGGGAGGGGAAAAGGGAGTCGTTGCGTGTCTTCATTGTCGGCTCATTGGCATAATGCGTGTTAAATCGTTAACTGCGAGTGCCAGTAGCAATTCGCATTTCCATTTGCATTGCCCATTCTCGAGCACATTCCCATTTCACGCCTTCGGGCATGGCTGGAGAAGGGAGAGGGTGATGAGAGGGGGCGGAGGCTACGTGCGACTGCCGCAAATGACACACATAAACAACTTTCAATCATATGAAATGAGCTTTCAATTGCGATTGCGTCTGCGAAAATGAAACGAAAAGCGCGCGCGACGCGAATCAATTTATGGCGATCACGTATACGCAGTGTGGACGGACCCACGAAAGGGACCAATGGCCAATGGCCACGCACACACACACACACACACAAACACAAGCGCAGACACACACACACATACGTAGACAAGCTGTGCTGTGCCATAAAACTTGTCTTGCCTAATCGTTTTAGTTGCAACTCTTTTGGCAGATTGCAGCGCATTGCAAAAGTTGCCTAATTGCCATCGCTGTACACAATTGCAGTAATTGCAGCGCTTTAACCTTAACCTCACTTCCTTATCGCTGACCCAACCAGCCGCTACCGCGTGACCTGCCCATTTTTGGAGCCACTCGACTTGTTGCCTCCTCCACTTGTGCATGCAGCGCACGTTCCCATAAACAACATTTTATGCCGGTCTTTATACCTAGTCTGCCCTGTACTCCCCTTCCCTCTCTCTCCCTCTCTCTCTCTCTGTCCTCCTGCTTGAACTGTTTGGTTTCCATTTCATTGGGGAAGTCAGAGTTATATAAGCGACCTGACCATATTCAATTAGCATTGCACTCGTCGATCCCCATATCCAATAGACCCTTCCTCTCTCACCTTCTCCCATTCCACTCTTTCTCTCTTCTTCATTCGTATTCATGTGGCATTTGAACGCACTCACTTAACCGTTTTGAAAGAAAGCGACAAATCAATGGGAATTATTTAACACTGGTTAATATACAAGAGTTTTATAATAATATCAAAATTGTTCATAATCGAGAGATACCCTTTCGATACCCTAAATTGTTTTACTGTTAAGAGTATATTGATTAAGAGCAGAGCTTTGCAATGCACAGCAGAAGACAGCTGTGACCTTATTATGGTAGGTATATATAATAATATATTTTATATATGTACGATATATTCCTCATCAGGAAGTCGATAAGGGTTTTACTTCTCTTAGTCTCTCTTTTCTCTATGTTCTATCTGCTCCTTATTACTGCTCGCTATACAAAAAGTTGTAACAAGTCAAATCTGACTAATATATCGTATAGCTGTCATAGAAACTATCGGCTCAGTATTGTTAATTTTGTAGATATGACCAGCAAACTAGACACAGCTTTCTGTTTCTATGCTAATGATATGTTCTTTAAATTTCACACAAATCGCACTGATATAACATATAGTTACCATATGAACAATCAGCTGAACTGAGGTAACTTATATGGAATTTGCGTATAGACATCTTGTATCAGTTTCAACTGATGTTATACATGTAATCCGTATATACCCTGATCGAAATAGGATAGTTATATCTCTTATAGAAACGGGAACCGTATAGAAACTATATAATATTATATATATTTTGTATAGATTGCCTTAAATGATACTTGGATACTTGACTTTTGGCTTTAACAAGTTAAGCCTTTCTTCTGAGTCTTTTCTCGTCTTACCCCCTTTCTTTAACTCCCTTCCTCCCTACTCTCGTTGCACTATCTCGTGTCTTCTTACATGTCTTTGCTTCTCCTTTTGCTACATTACTCTCACTCTCTGTCTGCACCTTTCCTACTATATCTTTCGCGCCTCTCCGTCTCTCTTTCTCTCTCTCCATTTCACTCTCCTCTTCTCTTTCTCTCTCTCTCCGTCTGTCTCCCTCTCTTTTGCTCCCTTCGTTCCACTCTCCCCCCTCTCTGAAGAAAGGAGACACGAGCTGGAAGGCAGTTTGACTGTCACCTCACGCACGCACGCGACACACGGCGACGCGTCGCTTTAAGCAAAGACAAAGCCAATAAATAAATTTTCCATTTGCCAGCAACATTTGCAGTTGTTGTTGTTGCTGTTGCTGTCGCATTGCTGCCGTTGTTGCTGCTGCCGTTGCTGCATGCCAAGTAAAATGGTCAAAAGCAAAAGGGCCGCGTATAAAATGCTCTGACGACATGCGGCCCAAGCACAGTAGCTATTCGGGAGCTGCACGCAACGAGGTCTCCGTGGTAACGATAACGGTAACGGTAACGGTAAACTAGCCGGGATTAATTAAGGGCAAGACAGCAACGCCAACGTCGTCTCTGCCTGCAGCTGCCTGCATCAATTACAATTAGCATTCGCCGCTGCTGCCGCCAGTCATAAATCATCAACGCCCCCACCCCCCCACTCACCAGCAACTCCATCATGTACCGCCTTGTATGCTTGCTGCTGCTAGTGGGCGCATGCCACGCCCAATTATCACTGCACACGGATGCGCATACAAACTCCTTTACGCTGAAGACGCCGGGACTGCAGCAGAGCTTCACGCGTTACTATGGCGGCGCTAAGACGCAGACGCAGCTGCAGCAGCAGCAGCTGGTGGCACAGCTTGTGAAGCAACAACAACAACAACATCAACAACTGGTGAGTATTGCGTGTGTGTGTGTGTTTGTGGGGGTGTTCAGGCATTTATTATGTCAAACAAAATTCTCAAATCGCGACGACGTCGTCCAGCGCCAATGGGTCGCATGGCATCGCCAAAGCCAAGCTCCATTTGGCTGCGCATCTTCTGGCCAAGCACCTCGACGCTCTGATCGTTGCGTGCCGCGGCGCCAGACTCCACCAGCTCCTTAACCTGTGCGGCGGCCAGCATCATGCCGGTGGCCAGGTCCTGGCGAGGAAGAGTGCAGGACGGGATTGATTAGCATAAGAGAACAGCATGAGACATGAGAGGTGTCAAGCAGGAGTGTGTAGCAATTGTGTATGTATGTGTGTGTGTGTGTGGCAGGTGTGTGTGGCACGTGTGCTTACCTGCGGGCGTGCAGCAATGCAGGCGGCAGACAGCAACAGGGCTAAGCAAATGAATTGCATTTCCATGGAATTGACTTTGTTGACGTTCCTCGTTGGTTGGGCAACTGATGCACGCTGCTTTCGCTGTGGCTTATTTAAGCACAGTCCGTGCTCGGCTCGACCATTTCGCTAATTAGCTGCGACACTGCGATAAACAACTCGCTCGTGTTGCCACTCCACTCAGCGCATCCGGCCAGGGGAATAGAACGTGGCGTGTGGCGCATAATCTCGACCAACGCATCTACACGAGCTGATGCAGTGGCCATTCTCCCCGCTTCCCCGTATTTCCCCTTCTTCTGCCACTCCTCCCCTTGCTGTACCCTGCACTGTGGCTCCATGCCGGAAGCTGTTAGATCAGTTGTTGTTCTGCCTCGCGTGACCTTTGCATTGCAGCTCTGCATCTCATCTTTGTTGACAACAGTGACGCCTGACAAATTTACATCTCTTTATTCTTCACTTCAATAGATATTATATAACTATATAGTTATCTTTAATATGTATATTTGTAATATTGTTATATACTCGTATTTATCATTACATTCCCTTCTCTGTGACTTCCAAGTTTCATCCATCAATGTTGTTCCTTTCAAGATCAAACTCCGTTCAGATGCTATCAAAACTCATCTAAATTGCTTACATAGATTGTTCATTTCAATATCGTATATGGCGTGCAGTTATAGAAATCATATTGGCCAAGTTTTAGCAATGTATGATTACAATAGATAGAATTATAGATAGTCACACAGACAGTTCCAAGCTGTAGATACTTATCGGGACTATACTGATATAATTTTGAGGCAAAACAATTATAAATATATACTATATATATTATATGTAAGTATTATTAATTATGGTTTCCCTTCTTTTATGTAACAAAATCTATTTTCAAGATCACACAACAAATTAATTATTAACATATTCCATGTGTGCTATTATAATAATCTCAAAATTTCTGAACAAACAGAATCTAAACACGGAAATCATTCAATGAAACTGTAAAAACAGATTTATATAACGTATATAGCGTGATCTAGGGCAATATGATTAGCTGCATATGTGTGCTATAGTGTGTTGAAATCGGAATATAGATTAGAAGAGATAGAAGTAACTGCAATGTTTTTGATTACACACTGCAGTCTTATTATTCTTATACACTATTAGTTCTAAGTCTATAAATATCTGCTACAGCTGAAGATGGAGTATTCATATAAAACATTGATGTTTAACGATATATTCATTCATTGATGTGTATCGATATAACATCGATATTTCTCCAGCCCAAATGAAACACTTTCTAGATTCAGTTTTATAATCGAAGTAGTTTTCTATAAATCTTCTAAAAATTCCCATTGAAATTGGTTCTACATTTATTGATATTTGCCCTCATCTTACGCTATTTCTTCTTGTTCTTCTCTTTCCTCCACTTTCTCTACCTCTAAGGTTTCTTCTGCTTTGCTCTTCTTCTCTTTTCTTCTATTTCTTCTAACTCTTCTTCAAATTTCTTCTACTTCTACTTTTTTAAACATTTATCTAACTTCTTCCGCTTTATTCTCTTTCTTCTTTCTTGTGCCTTTTCTTTCACTTTCATCCACTTCTACTTCTTCCTTTACTTTGCTCTACTTCTTTTGTCATCAACTTCTTCTTTCACTTTCTTCCTCTTCTACTTCTTCTGTCACTTCTACTTTCGCGCCCTTTTCGCTTTGCAGAAATAAATCAATTTGACTTTTCGTTAGTACCGCAACTTTATTGCAGAGAAATGTAGCTGAAAACAGCTAAAAAGGTAGCTAAAATTCAGCTGAAAAGTAGCTATTCCGCATTGTTGTTCTTGATGCCTTCGGCAAAGACGCTGCGCACTTCCTCGAAGTAGTTGTGGAACGACTCGGCCATGTTCTGCCAGGCGTTGCGAATGCTCTCGCCAAACTCTTGAGCCGCCGCCGTGATGCGCCTGTCCAGCGGCGGCTCATCGGGATATATCAAATGGGGCCTCACATTGTCGTACTCATTGGAGTAATCCAACTCCAGATCGTGCTGTGCCCAGGCCAGAGAGCAAAACAAAGCGAAGAATAGCAGCGCAATGAAGCTCATTTTGCTAACTGATTAGCCTGTCCCAGGGCATTGTTCCTTTTGTATGCAGTATGCAGCGGAATTGCAT
This sequence comes from Zaprionus capensis, assembly GCA_018903675.1. NCBI lineage: Eukaryota > Metazoa > Arthropoda > Insecta > Diptera > Drosophilidae > Zaprionus > Zaprionus capensis. The sequence goes on along the minus strand of JAEIFN010001073.1, from coordinate 5,932,721 downwards.
GTCGCCACTTATCGATAATTATCGATCGACAACACGCTGTTGTAACTCTGTTCAAAACAAGCGCAACCAAACACGAAACTTGTCACTTCAATTAGGCATTGCATGATTAGTTGGGTACACTTTGGTACACTTTGGTACTCTTGGGTACATTTGGGTACTCTTGGGTACATTTGGGTACACTTAGTTACATTTTGGCTTTGGTTGGTTAACTCTTTAATTAGCAAATATACAAAAAAAAGGGGTGCACATGTTTTTACAGCTAGTTGCCTCCGCTGGGCGTCTGGGCGGCTGCCGCTTTGACCTTGTCTCGCATCTGCTGCGCCATGTCGACCACATTGTCCACGAATGCCAGCCACAGTCCCTTGATGCGATCCCCCACAGTGGGGCCAAGCTTCTGCTGATCCTGTGCCTGTGCCTGACGACGACGTCGACTGTGCAGCTTCTTCTTCTTGTTCTTCACCTTCTTGACAATGCGCGAACGTGCCGCATTGTTGGCCGCTGCACGCTTCTGTGCGCGCTTCTTGCGTGCCTCCACATCGTCGGAGGCTTCTGTGGTGGTGGCACTCGACATCATCTTAAAGCAGGGCGCACGCTTGCCGCGATGATGGGCGTGGCTGTGGCTAAGGCTGCGTCGTCGTCGTCGTCTCTTGCGTCTCTCCTCAGATGAGGAGGAATCGTCGTCGTCGTCGCTCTGTCCCTTCCTTCTCATAGCATTGCCAAAGCCCAACTGCGAGTTGGAGTGCACGGCCAGCAGCAGCGTATCGAAGTTCATCTGTGGCTGCACCATCTGTCCATCCTGCAGCCTGTTCAGCAGCTGATTGCCCATGCTGAGTGCTCCTGTGGCCAGTTGCTCGAAGGGATTCGAGGAATCCGCTTGCGTCCATTGCAGGCAGAGCCCCAGCACCAACAATGTGACCAGCCTCATCTTGCTCGACTGTCTCCACTCCAGCAGCTGTTGCTGTTCCTTTTTATGCCTCGCACATCGCGTGCAACTCATCTGCATCACGTGGCCTTTGATTGATTTGATTTGAAACAATGTTTGCTTTTTTCTCGATCCAAGCAGGCAGTGAAATTCACTTCGCACGTTTTGTTGAGGAGAGTGTGAGGCGAGCCCTTAGTTCCTCAGTCTAATAGTCTCATTCGTTTGGTTTATTCAAATTGTTCTGCCAATATTTCGAATTTATTTTTCCATTTTTCCACAATTTTTATTTTTTTACTGCCGTAACTAATTTTTGTGGTGCGTGCTATACAAAATTGAGAAAAAAAAAACATTTGCGAATCCTGTACGCACGAGATCTGAGTGTGTGTTTGAGTGTGAGATTTTGAGAGCGTATCCTGTTCATCTCTAGTGTGTGTGTTTGTGTGTCTAGTCGAGACCAGGTTAAGTCTAGTCCAGGCCATCATGAGCATCGCGAAGAACCGCAAACATGGTTCAGCTCTGGTGAGGAAGATTCACGGGAAGCGGCGCTTCAAGAAACCAAGTACTAACGCTCTCTATCGCTATCGCCGGCAGCAACGTGAAGCTCGACTCAAGTCATTTGCTCCGACGGGCCTCCTAGAACCTTCAACTTCATCTGCGTATCCGCAGCAGACCTTCAGTGACGTCAGGCCTGTATATTCGGATATGCAAATCGATCCTCCTGCTGGAGCAGTTGCCAGTGCCGCCGCCGCCGCCGCGACTGTGCAGCCACAGTCGCTGCAGCAGCAGCAGCAGCAGCAGCAACAGCAACAGCAACAGCAGCAGCTTAGCCCGCAGCAACAGCAGCAGCTTAGCCCGCAGCAGCTTAGCCCGCAGCAGCAGCAGCAGTTTACCCAACAGCAGCAGCAGCAGCTTAGCCCGCAGCAGCAGCAGCAGCTTAGCCCGCAGCAGCAGCAACAGGCCACCAACATGCCCACCTATGCGGATCAGATGCAAGCCGCCTTTGTTGATTACCATCGTCAGCAACAGGGGTTTGAAAATCAACAGAATCATCTGCTGCAGAAGCTCTACAGAACCCATCCGGACATTTCACAAGGACAACAGCAGCAGCAACAACAGCAGCAGCAGCAACCACTCTTTCCGTCTCGCGCCCAGTTTACCTTCGGCTTCAACAATGGGCTGCAGGAGCAGCAGCAGCAGCATCCGTTCCAGCTACAGAGCCTGCAACAGCAGCAGCAGCAGCAACTGCAGCCACAGCAGCAGCAGCAACAGATCGGTGCGGCAGGGGGGCAATTCTATTCGACGCAGCAGCATCTTGGATTCATGCAGCAACAGCAACAAGATGTGCTGCACGATCAGCAGCAGAACATTGCAGCGCAGTACGCCAGCGCCAGCGCCGGCGCCACCAGCGGCCCAAGCAGCACAAATGGCGCCACGCCCCTTACCTCGCAGAACTGGGGAATGCCCCTGCCTGCCTCACTCCTGGCTTCTCCATCGTATCAGCCGTCATCAGCCGTCTCGCATGTGAACTTCAGCAGCGGCAACCTCAACTACAACTTCTAAGTGCCTCAAGCCTACACCCTACACTGTGGGGTGTACCTAGTCACTCAACTCAACTAAAGTCCTAATGACATAATGCATTCGACATTCATGTTACCTGTTAACTCGTACGTACTCTCATTCATGGCAACCAGATTATTGTTAAGGCCCGGCAAACTTTTATAATTTTTTTTTGGAAACGATAAATTGTAAGTGAAAAATACAGAACTAAAAAAAAAACGTGTTGGTCTTTTATTACTACAGCAGAAGATCTCTTTCAAGTACAGCTTGCATATATACGTATGTATCAGGATTAATACAAGATGCTAATTGAATCTGAAAAACTATTAGCATATTTTAATGAACTGCGCACTGAAAAATACACATCAAATAAAAAATAAATAAGTTGCGATAACAAATTCAAGCTATAGTCGAGTGTGCCCTTCACTGTGATACGATGTATGGCAAGTTTTACCTTTCCATTCACTAAATAAACTTCTTCAATAACTGCTATGTTTATAATCCGATATTTAAAGTTACAGAAATCATGTAAATGGGGTAAGTATTATTGCACACACCAAAAGACAAAAGTCTTAGCATTAAAATCACGTAAGAAATTTGATTTTTTAAGATTTAACTAGGCACATGTCATAATAAGACATTTTGTAATCTAACTTAGTAGCTGTAGCTCTTATAGTCACTGAGATTAACGTGTTCATACAGACAAAAAGAGGGAAAAAGCTAGTTCTGCATCGATTTTACGATTTACCTAGGCGGAAGAGGGCGTGACCAAATTCTAAACTTAACTTTATCCACATGATATAATAAGACATATTGTAATCCACTTTAGTAGCCGTAGCTCTTGACGCCACTGAGATCAGCGCGTTCATACAGACGAAAAGAGGGAAAAAATTAGTTCTGCATATTTAAAAGGTTTTCGAAAATATTTCCTTACTAATTTCTGGCAAAAACTAATACACTCTCTGCAAGTATATAAACATTTCTGGCAATTTTCTGATAGCCAGCTGCATAAACATTTTCCCTTTGCTTCGCAGAACTCTGACATTTAAATAAAAACCAGAGAAATCTTAATTTTGTGAGAATTACTTTTGATATTTAGCATACGAGTATATTCTATATGCATGTGTGTTTTATGCTGCAACTTTGTTACATTCCGGGAATGACATGAAAAATACAGATAAATAGAAAGTGAGTAGCAATGGAAGAGTGCAGAGCGTGCGGAGGAGGTGGAGGTGGAGGCGGCAAATGGAAAATGGTGGAAAATGTTTGAGTCTCAGGGTCAACTCTGTGTGGGGAATTCCTAGAATTGGCTGCAGACCACGCAAAAAAGCAGTTGCACTTGGGTAAGGCAACGAGGAAAGGAACGAGCACAAAGGTGGGCAGTGAGGAGGAGGGATTGCTGGGAGGGGGAGGGGGGTGTGCAGGCGTATTCACGCTGATTTCTAAAGCTACTCGGGAACATATTTGCATAGAAAATTTCAATTTAGTGCGTCCTGAAAACAAGAAGAGCAAATCAAGGCAAATATGCAGCACAAAGCAAACTCGACACACGCGCCAAGCGGGGGGAAGAAGAGCAGAGCGAAAGATAGACAGAGACAGAGGGACAGATAGACAGACGTAGCCAGGCGCAAAGTGACCGCATGCCTCCTGCAGGGCTCGGTGTGGCTCAGTCTATGTGTGTGTTTTGGACTCTGTCTGTCTGTGTCTGTGTGTGGCCGCTTCCTGTTCATTTCCCCAGCTGACAGGGCACAACACAAAGCCGAAATGTCTAGCAATGACAACGACTGTTGCCACTGCTGCGATGGCCAAGCGGCTGCACCCGCACACAGCACCTCCTCCCCTCCCCTCCCCTCCACCTATACTTGATTGCCAAAGTATGCGGCATAAGACAAGCGGAAAGAGGGAGGAGGGGGGTAGATGTTCCTGGTATAGGTCTATTTGCGATTTGCGCTCTTTGCATTTCAATTCGTGCAACGGGGCGTATGCGTAACACAGAAACCTGCCAAAGATGCCACGCCAAGAGGTAAGCAAATCACACGCTCATTAAAGCACACGTATGTGTGTGCATCTGTCTGTGTTTGTGTGTGTGTACTCGACAAAGTTGCAGCTTTTTATGCGTCTCTAATTAGCTAATTAAAACGCTGTGAAAAATCAATTGATGCAAACAAACTGCAAAGAGCACTTACAAGTGCCCCCAAGTGTGTTGCCAAAGTTCTTCGCCGAATTATGCTGAGTGCTTCACTGAGAGTGATTTCGTAGTGGCTCTGTAGTGTTTCTTTCTCTAATTATTCAAGTGGAAGCTGTTTTACTTTAGCTCAAGTGCGGCCAGCAAACACTTTTAGCCTAGTCCACAAAAATTATGAACAATTTGCGTGAGTTGCTGTTGCCAAACTGAGCAGCAAAGTTTGGCAGCGCAGCCTTCTATCCTCCTTTTCTAATCTTCGCTCCTCCTCTCCTCATCTTCAGTCTTCGATTTATAATGACTTAATATCTCTCCTATTTATGCTGTCGAAAATAAAATGATTTTTTTAATATTTTATTTATTCTTTTTGCATTTATCGAATTGTTTTTCATTGCATTGATCTTTAAATCGACATACCTCCACATATTTAAAGTATTTTAAATTGAGTCCTTCATAATATCGACATACCACCACAATATGTAACAGCGTTTGTTGAATCGACATACCGCCAAAAATTTGTTGACAATCGTTATCGTTTGGATATCGATTTGCAAACTAACTTCTTGCATTGAGTTAACAATCATGCAGAGCTGCGTGCCTGGCTTAAATTCAGGGCTGACACTTTGACAAATCTGGCAACACTTGCTCAGCAAGCCTGGATAAGCTTTCTGAATTGTTTTGATTGTTTTTCGATAAACATTTTCTGCTACTGTTGCTGCCTAAATAATTCTTATGCAATTCCACAAAAGTTCATTATATTCGGAATATATCTCTGGCTTAAGGTAGCAAGCAGCTTTGCGTTCTCATTCCATTTTCAATTAGTCAAATGACGAGCTCAAGTATTTGTTTAGTATTTGGCGAAGTTCGAAGGGTTTGTTTGGTTTTGTTGAGTCTGTCTTTGTCTGGTTTCGTCTGGCTTGGCTTGGCTTGGCTTGCTTTGGTTTGGCTTGGCCTTGCCATGCTGGCTTTGTTCCCTCTTTGTTACCCTCCTTGCCCCCTGCCCACCGCCACGACTGTGGCAGCTGTAGAGCATTTTCTAATGCAATTGTCGTGTTTTCCCTCCAAGTTTTCTCTCTGTTTCTGCGCTTTTCTTTGCAATGGCTTTGCCTGTTTACATTAACAATGTGCGCTGTGTGTGTGTGTGTGTAAGAGTGTCCTTGGGCGCAGGTGTCCTCAACGGGGCCGCGCTCTATTTGCATGGAGCTGGGCTAAATGAAAATGCCAACAGATTTTTGGCTGACAACTGTTGCTGCCTTCGCTGCTGCTGCTGCTGCTATGGCTGTTGCCACAGGCTTTAAGAGCAGCCTGGACGTAAGTAAGCTGCGGCTCAAGTCACGCACCGCAGGCAGCCCAGGAGCAGGGAGGGGACTGCGACTTTGTTGGACACTGCGTGGCATAACTTTGCATCTTAATTGATATCCAGCTGGCTCGGGCAACTTCTCGCTGGGCAGCCTTGCATCAATATTTGTGCTTTCCTCGTGGGTGTGTGTATCTATCTCGCTCTGTGTCTGTGTTTGTGCCTAAAGTTTCCACGAAAAATAAGCCAGGAAAACATCCGTATAACCGCAATATGTTGTGGTTGCTTTGCCACGTTAACGACTCGTTTTTCCAGCGAAAAGCGCCACTTGTAGATAAACTGAGACAATTATTAAACACACACATGCTTACACACACACACACACACATACACACCCACACACACAGACGGGCAGCTTATGCTGGATATACCAACTGAGATCCGTCTGGGGCCATTCCATTTACCAGTTTGTTGTTTCTGCATTTGTTTGCTTTGAGGTTTCGCTGGCTGCCGCCAAGGAGAGTCGCCTCGAGGCACCCCTCCCTCTCCCTCCCACCATCCCTTCGCGACCATCGAATGCAATTCACATCCCATTCGCACAATGTATGTATGTGTATGCCACATAACAGGCCACACATGCTACATATGCCACCTACAGATACAAAGGATACAAATACAGCTGCTGCAACAACAACATTGACAATAACAACAACAACAACTGCCACGACACACACACACACACAGGGAGACAGACACACACAAGGACTATCGCTGGAAATTCTATTCATAGCCGCAGCTCGGGGCCCCATCAAAGGAAAGATAAACCCCCGGCTCGATCTGTCGTTCGGTTCAATTATTCGCTGCATTCGATGCCGCAAATCGCATGTCGTCATCGAATGACGTTTTAAACGTTATTCGTAATTGCATTCACAGTTAATCAGTTCTTTTGTCTGCCAACTAATTGGTCATGCGGCATCGAGATACCCTTAAATGAGCTCAGCAATTGCAGAAGGGTTGCACGTGCTTAGTGCTAAGAGGAAGTTGGAATGTAGGTAAATATTACAGTCTATTAAACATAAGGCAAATAAGATAAGATATTCATTATTGCTGAATTTGATTGTTGATTGGCAGAGATGGTGGGCGTGGCACCTAACATTTGTTATAAGATTTTTTAGTGTCTGGTATATAAACCTGCATGCCAGATTTGCTGTCTATACCTTTCATATTAGCTGAGATCTGTGCGTTCATACAGACATAGCAAATTTGATACTTGATTTACGGCCGTGGTGAGGATGGTACTCAATGTTTGTAATAAGCATTCTATTTATATGCAATACGAAAACCTGCATGCCAAATTTAATATCACTAGCTTGTAGATTAACTGGGATCTCGGCATTAATAGAAACCAAACTTGGCTTAATTGAACTTTATCAAATGAAATTTGTCAAAAATTTAAGGTAACCTTTAGTCGAGCAATTTCACTATTTACACTCTGCACTTTGCTCTCGTTACATTGCTATGTTTAACCATTTCCCGTTAGAGGGGTGGAGCATATGAATTACATTTTGAACTTTGAATATGACTTATCATATTTACAGATATTGAAACTGTCTCAAAGGTTACAGGTTGCACAAGCATATCAATTATTCAGTTAAGTGTAAGTAACAGTATTTTGGGCAATTGTTAAAAAGGTGAATGGAAAATGCATGAAAGGAGAAAGAGAACGAGAAGGAGAGCGAAACAAAATCGATAGACAACTGCGCGAGGCAAGAGCTGAAGCAATTTCAGTAGCTCAAGCTTTCAGGTTTCTTGGAAAACGAACTTTGTAAAGGTATTTTAAACCAAGTTAGGTTAATGGGTGTAAACAGACAAGCAGTACAGTGCAAGGTAGGAAATATGTCAATTTATATAGCAAGTTAATGTATTGAGTGCTACTCTAGATTGTAGCTGAGATGTGTTTAGTTTAAAGTTCAATCATGACGAACTTATAAGAACTTAGAGCTCCATTATCAGTCTAGTTTCTCTGAACCCCCTTTTAAGGTTAATTATTGTCAGTTAAGTGAACCACTCGCCTCATCCATGTTCAGCTTGCATTGTCTTGTCTATTTTGGAAGTCGCATTGAACCGTTATAGAAATATTTCGCCCACTTTTAGCTCTTTATTATGCACAAAATATTCGGCATCGAATCTGACATTTTCATTCTATTCTGCGCTGTTGGCTATATTAAGAGCATTGATCCAAAAAATGCGCTCCAAGTGCTATTTTCGAGTCTTGTCTGGTCGTGGCGCACGTGGCGTATGCGTGACACGACACACACACCCATTGGTCGTTGGCCTACACAGAAAAAAGGGATTGGAATTGGGATTTTTGGGCATTTGAACTTTAATACTTTCGCTTGGCTAGCTAGCTGACTCTCTCTCTCTCTCTCTCTCTTGCGCTCTCTCCCTTCCTCTCTCTGTGATAAATTCAACGCATTGCGCCATAAAGTATGCAGCAGTATGTAGCAGTGCGATATGGCAACTGCTCAACTGGAGCGTGGCATATAAATCGCAGCATAGTTTTCGGCGCCCATATATCATCGCGCAGCTGCAGTTCCCTCCCTCCACACTTCTCACACTCCTCACTCTTCATGGCCCACATATGTTCCCCGTATATAAGCAAGTCTGTCTATACTTTAAATGATTTTTATTTTTTCCAACATTTCACATGCATTTTCTGTACAAAGTAACGTTTAAATAGAACATAAATTCAACCGCGATAAAAAAAAAATGATTATACACGAAATTACACAATTATTCATTGCGTATTATAGAGAGAGACTTTTCCTTTGAACATGGAACGAGGCGGCCGGGAGAGAAGATGGTGGAATAATCGACAAAGCACAAGAGAAATTTGAATTTCAATTGCAATTTTGCGAATCAATTAGAATGCCGTAAGGTCGAAGGTCGCATTATTTACAGTTAGCTTCGCCACGGATATTATGTGATTATATTTTTAGCCGCTTACTCCATGCCAGGTGAGGGTGCTGTGTGGCTGCTGTGGTGGTGCTGGTGGTGCTGGTGCTGGTGTTAGGCTGCTGCTTCCATGCTTCTTAGTAGCCATAGTGGATGCCATGGCCAGAGACGGATGTGTGCACCAGTGCGGGGGCGGCAACAGCAGCCCTGAGAAGAAAGAGAGAGAGAGAGAGAGAGAGGGGGGAATGGTTGGTGATGAGCACACCTCGATCTATCTCTATTTATAAAGCTAGTCGCATTACTCACTTCAGCACTGGGGCAGCGGCCAGATGCGTGGTATAGGCAGGTGCTGCGTAGGCAGGTGCAGCCAGTCCGATTCCATGTCCAATGATGCCAGCAGGTGCTGTGGAGAGTATGAGAGTGTAAACCGCATTAGAGACCCGTGCCGGACAGTGCGTAAACAGCAGCATGAGATACCCCACTTCATCCCAGTCTCTCCTTCTCCCTCTCCCTCTACCTCCCTCCCTCCCGCTCGTTATGCGCGAACAATAACCCAAGCAGGTTGTCAACATTAACAATGAAGCTGACCACGTCTCGAATTGGTCTATTGTTGCAAGACTTTGGTGAGGCCCCCGGCGGGATCGGGTCGTGCTGGGTTCATATTTGAGCACATGGCGAGTGACAAGTCGACATCAATCAAGTGATACGGCAAGGTCTGCAATTTTGTATTGTCAAGCGAACATGAAATGAGATATGTCACTGCTACAGTGGGACAAGACACTGTGCCAGTGGTCAGAGAAGTTTGGCAACAGCACGCGAACTGAAGCTTGGCAAAAATGCAAGGCTTGATAAACTGAACTAAACTCTTAAGTGATACTTATTGTAATTCAGTGAAGGTTTGAAATCAAATATTACTAGCAGAAGTTTGGCAACAGCGCACTTAATCAGTTAATTATCTTCTAAATTTAATTTTAACTTCGTAAAAGCTTCTTCAATTAGCAGAAATTTGGCAACAGCGCACTTAATCAATTAATTCTCTTCTAAATTGAAATTTTGTTTCGTAAAAGCTTCTTCAATTAGCAAAAGTTTGGCAACAGCGCACATAATCTGTTAATTCTTCTCTACAATGAATTTTAACTTGATAAAAGCTTTTCTCGCGTTATTTATAGTTTGTCAAAATACTTTGGCAACTCCATTTAAAGTTGTTGTCTACATTAAGTGTGAAATGTGGCAACGTGCCAAGCACTCGAATAAAGAGAAATAACACAGCAAATAAGTTTGGCAACAGCTCCACACACACACACACACACACACACTTACGTACAACTACTATTCTAGTTTTCATGTATTCTTTCATTTGCTCTCAAGTGTTTCATGTTTTGCCCAAGATTCTCAGTCGAGTGTGAAACGTGGCAACGCAGCATGGACAAGAAGACGTGCAAGACACGCCACATGACCTGCCAATGCCAAGTGCCACTTGTCCAAGTTGACTGACGAACCGACTGACGAACTGAGTACCTTACTTGACGACCCATCCTCATCATTATCGTCGTCATCGTCATCCTCTTCCTCATCCTCCTTCTCATCATCATTCCTCGTTCCTCGTTGGCCATGTGTCAATGCTTTAAAGTAGTTGGCAACAATGAATGAATGATTGATTATACACCAAACACTCCCCGTACCTCTCTCCATTCTCCTGCCGACTGATACCTTCAGCTATACGTTTATAACTCTCTATATCTATACCTGTACCTACCCCTACATACCCCTGCCCAAAACCTATCCTAGCTCCTTGCTCCCTCCTCGTCTGTTGTCCAAACAGAAATCGATATCGAGCAGCGACGGGCCACCAATCTATGCAACGCTGTTGCGGGCACAGACAGCACGTGCAACACGCCTTTATTTATTCATATGCTATACAACATGAGTAATTCCCGTATTGACCCATTGGCTGACCTAAGATAATTGTACGTACTACGTATGTGGCTCATAACTCATGGATATTATTATTGATTTCACAGTCGACTTCGTAGTGAAGGAATTACTATCAGGTGCGCAAATTAAATATCCAAGATTCCCGGAAATATTGTGACTCAATTAAATAGATTTAGTTCAGTTCGATTCATTAATGTAGAATTGCAAATGATATATGAACAAATCTTATATTTAAGCAGGAAATAAGTTTGCTTGTATACTTTAAGTAGATAAGGTTGTATTGTATTGTATTGTATTTTATTGAGTTGGAAGAAGCACAAATCAAATTGATTTGAATACTTAGAAGTCGCTGCTAGTGTTGGGTCTGACTATGATGCTTAGTTCTTGCTTTAACTCATATATTCCCTTATATAAATCTTAAGTATTCAATTAATTTTTTGAAATTCTCATATATTATAAATCTGCACTCATCTGTGTCTTCTTTCTCGTACTATCTTTAAGTGTTTATCTTTTAGTTTTTAAAATTCTCCCTTCACTTTTATAATCTGAAGTCAGAGTCTTCTGCTTCGCATTATACTGTTAAGTATCATCTGACTGTATTTATTGACTATCTATATCATTTTTCATTTCGATCTCTGATAGGTATTTTAAATGAATTGCATGTTTTTGTCGCCAGATGGCGCCATTTGAGAGAGTTTATCTTATTTTCGGCGTGCTGTTGTTTTCCCTAGTTTCACGCTGCTTTGAGCACACTTCACACACACACATGCACACACACAGAGGAAGAGAGGAGGATTGCAGCTACGTAGTGAAGCAGGACCAAAAAGGAAAGTTGTGCCTCGTATTTACACAGCAGCATCAAGTTTGTTTTGGCCAAGTGCACTTGGCCGGCAAGCAAAGAGAAGCAGAGGCAGAAGCAGAGGAAGATAAAGAAGTGAAAATATAATAAATTGCAGCACAGCACAGATAAAAGCTGAAAATTCAGCAGCACATCTGCTCGGCTCTGCTCTGCCCACTTGACAACAGATCTCGGATCGGAGTTCAGCTGAAAAGGATGTTAAGAACTTTGGCTGGAGGATTAGTACGAGCTACGACTACAACTACAACTACAACAGCAACAACTACAGGTGCAAAAGGTGCTGAAGATTAGAGGCGGTTGCGATGGTGGGGGGGGGGGCGTGGCACCTACCGTAAGCTGGAGCAGCGGCATACTTCACAACGGGCGCTGGTGCAGCGGCAGCCAGATAACCATGCGACAGAGCTGGAGCAGCGCTATAGCCATAGCCTCCATAGCCGCCATAGCTGGCATAGCCGCCCAGGTGCGAGACGCCACTGGAGGCCAGCTGCAGAGCGGGTGCAGTGGCAGCATAGTGTCCGCCATAGGCGATGGCAGCCGGAGCAGCGGCAGCAGTGATGCCGCCATAGTGTCCGCCAGTGTAGGCCAGTGCGGGCGCAGCATAGTGGCCGCCATAGGCAGCGAGCCCACCATGACCGGCTGTGGTGGCCAACTGGATCTGAGCTGCGGGCGCAGTGTGTCCCACGGCGGCGTAGCTGGCTTGAGGAGCGACTAGATTTGGAAGTGCTGAGTGTGTTAGCATATCAACTCTACGTGCAGCATCGAATGATCGTGAGTGCTTTTTTTGAGTGCTTTTGAGTGTCAGTATGGGTGTCAGTAAGTGAGTGCAGCTTGGCTTGCATGCAGTCAAGGGTGAGTGGGGGAGGGGGGCTTACCGGCATAACCATGAGCGGGAGCAAGGCCACCATCGTTGCTGATGCTGGAGCGCTGCACATGCGACTGCGAGTGCGCTGTCTGCACTTGGCTGGCGTAGTCCGACTGCGAGGATTGGCCGTAGTGACCCTTCACCGTGTGCTCCTGTGTGTTGCCCACGGAGGCGTGGTCCACGCTGGGCGCACTAATCGAGTAGGCAGCGGGGCCGCCGGGCTTGGCCTGTGCGCAGGCAATCGCCATCGCGGCAATGCAGAACATGAGCTGAAGTTCAAGTTGCAGGTGAACGTGGGTGAGTGTGTGTATGTTATTGTATACTATATATATGTGTATGTGTGTGTGTGCACACTTGTTCGTCTGTCTGCCTTTTTGGCATAGCAAACACACACACACACATGGCACAAGGAAATTGCAGGCGCATAAACTTTTAATTAAGTTGCTAAAGTAGTTGGTACCCTTCTGCTATCTTGCCCTCTACCTCCCTCCACCTCTGCCCCCCATCGCAGTCTTTCCTTTTCCGTTGCAGCATGTGCAATGCGGCGTATGCGTATTATTTAAGAAGAATTTGCCTGGCAGAAAACAAGAACACCAACGAGCAAAGCAAAGCAAAGCGACTGCGACTGCGACTGCGACTGCGACTGCTAAGTTTGCAGCTTAGAAAAGCGTCCGACATCTGTTTCAACTTGGCCCCGCAACAATTAGCGCATCTGCAGAGATTTCCCATTGCGGGGGATTTGCCAACATGCTTTATTATGTAGTCAATTTGTGCCATTAACTTGTTGTAGTTGTTGTTGCAGAGCTTCCATGGTTCATCCAACAAGACTCGTTAGTTAAGCTTCAACTGGAACTTTACTGTTCATCGTTTGCTTAATCTGGCATTAAATTGCCTCTAGCATTAGCTTTCCACTCGCTAAGTGGGATTTACAGGGCATCTAACTCGTTACTCGTTACACTTCCAACTCGTTACTTTGTGTTATCTGCTTGATTTTTAGAATATTTAATGTGTTCTTCACTCCTAAGTCACTTCTCGTTAGGTTTTCTACTCGCCAGTCTCATACTCGTTACACATTACTCGTTACTTTGTAGTATCTGCTTGACTTTTAGAGTATTTAATATGTTCTTCACTCCTAAGTCACTTCTCGTTACATTTTCTACTCGCCAGTCTCATACTCGTTACACCCTACTCATTACTTTGTGGTATCTGTTTGACTTTTAGACTCCTAAGTCACTTCTCGTTACATTTGCTACTCGCTAGTCTCATACTCGCTGAAACCACTCGTTACTTTTACTATATCTCATGCTTAAATGCAGTCATTGCTATAACTTAATGAATAGAGCTGTACTATATACAAGGAACATTACTGTCACTCGTCGAAGTGAGCTCTCAGTTAAATATTTTACTCGTTACTTTGCTTAACCTGCTGATTTGATAAGTTGTGCAGTTCACACTTTTCTTATTCACTTCTTATGTAAACTACCAACTTCTCGTTACTTCCTCTACTCATCAATTTCACTCGCAGGTTTATACTCGTTTTAAAAACTCGATTCTTTCGCTATAATTTATGTTGTAGTAAAGTCATTGCTTTAGCTAAACATAAACATAAAAAGAGTTATCTGAGTTAGTTACAATTCCTTTGACTCGTTACTTGTTTAACATATTGAATCTTTAGGGATGGCATACCTAGTTAGATAACAAATGAATCGATAGCGCTCGTTGATAGTTTTGATACATTTATATTCCGTGTCAGTTTGATTTACTACACTTTGCATGTCTTCCTCTCCATCCCTCTCTCTCTGGTCTCTCACGTTTTCTACACAATTCCATTCAATTTCAATTTACGCACAAAAATGCAAAGAACCTTCGAAAACATTCGAAAACTTCAAGGGCACACGGTCCCCATTCGGGCAGTTCCGGATGCCTTTTTTATTTAAAATTTATATCATTTTCGTTTCGTTTGTTCCTTGTTTCAGCTTGTCTTGCTGTTTCTCTGTCAGTTTCTCCTCAGCTTCAGTTTCATGTTGTGTTTTGTTCTGTTCTGTTTTGTTTTGTTTTATTTTGTGCCGCTGCCGTCGCCGTTGCCGTTGCTGTTGCCTGCCTCACACTTGACTTGGCGCGGCTTTTATTTGTCTTTGGGTATTTATCTGATTTTAATTAAGCGTAACTGACTGCCGGACAGGAATGGGGCGTGGCACAATGGCCATGGCAGGAAGTGTGGCGTGTTGGAGGAGGAAAAAGTTACGCAACTTTTGCTTGAACATGTTGATTCAAGCGGCGCCTTTAAGTTGACCCATTCGCCAGTCGCCGCATTGCAGTTGCAAGGATTCGCACATTAAACGACGTTTTCTCAGCACTTTCCTCTCCCCCACCCTCCTCACACGCTGCTTTATTGACCCACTTTATCAGCGCCGCCACACTCGCAATTTTCATTATTTATTTTCCATTTCGAAGGCGAATTCTTAGCTAATTAGCATTCATCTTGCCTCGCCCGATTGCCTTCGACTTGAGCATTTTAGTTTGATTTGAATTTCAAAGTCAACTTTCAGCGAACCGGAGGTCAGCCATGTGATTAAAGACAGAGAACTGAGCTGTTTAAAATGCAATTCGGCGACTTTGACTGGTAGAAGGAGTGAGAGGAGGAGGATTAAACAGTTTACTGTGCTTAACTTTGGATAAGAACAACTTCGGGTCACTTCTGAACTGATAAAGTGCTTCAAAGCGAACGCAAGATTCTCTTCTCCATTCCCGTTTCAGTTCTTGCTCTGCCTTCAGTCGACTTCAGGTTCGTTTGACTTATCAATCATTTAATTTAAGTGCGCTCTTAATTAAAGTAATCCATTTGCTCTCTCGTTAGTTTCATTTGCAGTTAATCACATCGAGATGCTGAAACTCGTTTATGAATATTTATGAGCTGCAGTGAGAGAGACTTGCAATGATGCGACATGTCACGCGCCCCATTCGAACAGTGGCACATGCGACAAATGCAAATATTTATAGTCATACGAGGATATATCAATTATGCAGGCCGATATTGGTAAACTTATATCACTTATTGAAACCATAATTGAAGATGTTGACAACTTTAACAGAAGACCATTTTCAACTAAAGGATCTTTTCATTATGAAGTCTAATTAGAGTGCGAGCCAACAAGGCACAGATATTCCTGCACAGCTGTGTACATATACATATATAACCAATATACATCTATCCGTCTGTATGAACACCTTGATCTCAGAGACTGTCAGAGCTTTATCTACCAAACATGCTGGCGATTTGTCTTTTTACTCTACGCAACTTAAGAAAGGCTCTATTGAAGCTTTATCCTCTTACTTTGTTGCATATGTATATCCTGACAATATTACATATTTAACTAGTTTACATGCGCTTAAAATGACTACGTATTATATTGATTAGTTTAATATAAGACCATTATTAGCACTACCTAAATCAAATCAATCCTACATACGTTCAAATTATGTTCAAGGATTCCTTGATATTTAGACTGAGTTTCGAGTTTTACTGCTGCTTAGCCTTGCTGCCCCTTATCCAGCGAAGGAACATCCTGAGGAACTCCTGCGGCACACATATCACTTGCTCTCACACACACTTACACACACACACTAATGTACTATATAGAGAGGCGGAGTTTAGTCCTGGCCAGCTTCGCCTTACGCACCTTGAATGCCATTTTGATTGTGGGTTTTGTTTGTTTTGAACGAGTAAAAAAAAGAGTCTTGTTGATTGTGTAACTGCACCGGGCTGCTAGGCTTCGAATCGAAAACTGTCTCAGTGTCGCGTTCTTTGGGCCTATTTATACCACGCGTGGTGTGTGATTGAAATGCGCTTGGGAAAATATGTATGCAGCGGCGGCGGCGGCGGCAGCTTTGGCAAACGAGTTTCCACCAACTGCACACACATTTTGGCAAAGCAGGCAGCCCGCAGCCAGCCCCGTCTATTGTGAATGTACGCAGGCGCGGCCGACGTAGACGCAGACGTCGATCCATAGGCAGAGTCAGAGGCAGAGGCAGAGGCCAAACGCAGCCAACACCCGCCGCTTGGAGCGGTTGCTTTGCCCATTTGTTGATTGCGTTTCGATTCAAGTTAATTAAAATCACTTGAGCGTCATTGTTTAATTGGAAATTGTTGTTATTGTTTGTTGTCTTTCGAGGAAACGCGTTGCGGCAGCGGGAAAATCTCATTTATTTTGTGTTTCGCGATTTTCCACGAGCCAAGTTCAAATTAATCGAACACAATCGGTGTGCAAGAATGTATTTCATTATGACGAACAGCTAATAAAACATAAATGTAATACAAGAATTAAGCAGATAGCAATAAAACATAATTATTTAATTCTTTTACAAGATCTATTAATAACTTTATATATTTATGGAACAACCTTTATTCATTGAGGTAGTCAGAACAATGATAATGTATGTGTAACTATCGATAAGTATCAACACATTTGTTAATGTCAAGATATTGTAATATGGAAACAAAACAATATTGATTTGTTTAATTTAGATTTAAAATACAAATTTATATATAGTTAATTCCATATAAAATAACAAATAATTGCATATTTTGCAATATAATTTTATAATATACTGATTTATACAATTTCAACAAGATATTCTTACAAATAAATGAGTTGTAGACAATAAATGAAGCGCATTATATCATCAATTTTGACAGAATATATCGCAACGTACCAGATGTGGTGTATGAACTAAAAATAGTTACTTCACATGGAATATTCAAACAATTATAAGCAGCTACTATGGAAATGAAATATGCAGAGAGGGAGAGAGAGAGTAAAGTGTTATGCGTGTTTGTCCGTTCCACACAAATTGCAGTAGTGCAAATATATTTCAAAGGTCGCTGGGTGGGCGGCAAAAAAGTTACACATGCAACGAAGTCAAAGAGGAGAGCACAGAGAATTCAGAAAATTAAGAAATTGTTTGCATTCAAAGTGGTTTTTATTTACGTTGAATTTCATTGAAATGTAATTGGAGAAATATTTTGCAGAAGCTTAACTCGAGCACAATTGAGTTTAGTGTTTCTAGTTCTTACAGCTTGTTCTCAGAACTGCAAAGTTAAATTAAGTATACGCATAGAGTATACGTAACTGGCAGAAGCAGAGTTGAAACACTCTTTGCTTGCTACTATATTAAATATATATATATATATATAATCTTGAGTTGTGTAAAGATCGTGTAATTAAGTGCAATTAAAGTGCCTGCGATTTAGCTAATTGTTCTGCCCCGAAACGATTGAACCAGTCGTCGCAGCTGCCACTCGAATCTGGCGCAACTCTCACTTGACAACGTCAGCCACTCCCCCTGCCCTGTCCCGCTCACGCACACATACGCACGTTGCATAACACTGCAGCTAGAGCAACTCCAAATGCAGCTCCAGTTCTCCGCCGAGTCACGACTTGGGCAACGCATAAAGTGCGCATAAATTGTGCGACCCACAAAATCGAAAGCTGCTGCCACAATTTAACCAGCTAGCGACACACACACAAGCACACACTCTCGCAGACACACACATACTCGTACAAATGCCAAAATCACAAATCAAACCACTTGCAAAAAGGCCTCAACCCTTGCACTTGCCCCTCCCCTCTCCACATCCCCGTCCAGCATTGTTGTGCGGGCATTCGAAAGCGAAAAGCCATGGAGCGGGCCCCACCAGTCTTGGATACGCCAAACGGGGCAAACGGCCCTGGCTGACTGTCCAATTTCCGCGCCCAGTTGGCGGCTGCTGCGTGAGAACAAGAAACAACAAAAAAGCCACAACTGAGCAGAGCACTCAAGCAGAGTGGGTTGCAATCGGAGTGCAAGCGACTGTAAGATACCCTGTAACACACATAGAAAAAGGCAACGATATAGCAATGATTACTTTTTTCTGTCTGTATCAACAGAGACTAGAAGAGCTAGAACTATCAAATTTGCTGGCAGTATAAAAGATATATTGCACTTAGATAAAGTTTGCTTTAGAATGTAGCCACGCCTCCTCCTTGCGCCCATATAAAATGAAATGCAATTGAATTGCAAGCGTATTTGTAAAGCATAAACTCTAATTTGAACTCCAAATGATTAAATGACGAGTTCGTTGAAATCGGATAATAAATAAATATAATAAATATATGCAGCAGCTCTACATCTGTTTATAAACCTCAACGCAAACTGCATATACCCCATTTCAATGGATTTTGATTGTGTTCAGGGTATATATATGTTGTATTTATATAGTATAAAGCTAACAAAAAATCCACAATCAGGTCAAAAATGTGGCTGCACTTTTAGCTGAATTTTCAAACCGAAAACTCAGGTCTGAAGCCCATTAATAACGCACTCGATGGGCGCCACGTGAATGATTCGAGTACCCGAGAGAGGGTGAACGAGTACTCGTATGCAGACGTACGTCTACATGCGAAACTGGCGATTAGCGATGCGAATCGCTCTCAAGTGGACCATTTCGGAACACTTTTTGTTGCTTTTCGCACTTTATTTGCTACGCTTTGCACTCGGATATATATTCATTTCAAATATATTTATATTATATTATTGATTTTCTATATACATAAGTAACACACATCAATGTACTGTGTATGTGAATAAAAACAACACTTTCCACATAAAATAAGGAATAAAATGACAGTGATTCCTTAACTATCCTTAATTTTACTTATTACTTATCATAGTTCTTCCTTAGTCTAGAGTTCCTTATACAGGCTAATTTTCCATATGAAATTCATATTATCCCCTTTTAAACTATACTTCAATTCGTATGCTTAAATGGAAGATCAGATTATGCAGTTGATGTAATAAATAACTTTCCCTCTTGAGCTTATTGTTACCTTCACAAGCATCGCACCCCAATTCTACTGCAATACATCATAGTATGTTATATGGTACTCGCCTTAAGGTTATGTTATAATGCAAACTGATGAAGTTTGCCATTTACAGATAAAACAAGAACAACAACTGTTTGTTTTCCCTTCATTTTGCTGTCGCACTTGCGCCACTTTGGCAATCGAAGTTACCCCAAATGCATAGGAAGGTTTCCCCACTATACGATGATTGAGCGCAAATTCAGAAGCAAAAAAAAAGAAACGATGGTGAGGGAAATGGAAAACTAAAACGCAGCAAAAGCTTTTGGTTCCACGAATGAAGTGACCTTCAGCACAGCATGACAGGATGTGCAATTGCAGGAGTGGCAGCGGGACGAATGTTGCTGCTGCAAAAGACGCCATTTTGGCTTGGCAAGGCAACCGCCTGTGGCGCAGGCAGTGCTGCTGCTTCCTCTGCTGTTGCTTCCTCTGCTGCTGCTACTGCTGCTGACGTTGCCAAGGCAAATAGCAAATGGCTCAGCTGCGTTGGAGGTAAGGAAGGTTTACCAAATCTAACTGTCGATATTATTGACAGTATCACTCGTCCCTCTCTCTCTCTATCTGTCTCTTTGCATGTACATATCTATGTCTATATCTGTCTATCTCTTCAGTTTGATATTTAATTCCGGCTGACAACACAGCGACGCGCTGCTCACAATTGTTTTGTAACATTTCGAAAAGAAACAAATAATCTGCACGCCTTTGTCTCCAAATTAATTTGTATAATTGCAGCGTCAATACGCATAGCACACAATACACACACACACACATCAATTACAACAACAACAATGGGCATCAGTCCAATGTGCAAGCGAGCATGTCCCTGCTCCTCTTTTATTCCTGTCCCGCCTTCCCTGTCAGGCCCACTCTCATTGGCGTCCAGTGAGGCGAAACTTCACGCGTATATGTGGGTCAAAATGCTAGAGGGTTCTGTCTCCCGAAAGCCACAACGAAGTGTGAATGCTCTCCCTGTGAATGCTAGATCTGTTATCAATATAACTCGTACTGTAATATCGGTTATTTATCTATCTTGTAAATCTTTTCTTTGCAATTAGTATTTGATTGCGTGTCTACTTTGTGGTCTATCTGCTTGCAATATCTTTGGATTATGATCTTGATTGTAACCTTGCTGTGCTTAGTACTTCATCACCAGGCCAGTTGGTCTTAACTACTCAATCTCAATCTCAAAAGATACCTTACTAAAATTCAAAGATGCTTTTTATAGTCAATAGTTTTGTCACGTTCACCTTTTTAAAGTTCTTTGCTTGCGGCAGAGTATCAAAAAAGGACAATGTCTTTCACTGACCGCTGCCTGTCAACCATTTGGCCAGGACAACAACAGCGCTGCTGCTGCCGCAGTCGACGTCGGCGGCGTGACAACACTTGTTTCAATTGCGCCTATTGATGTCATTGCTGTTATTGTTGTTGTTGTTGTTTTGTTCTTGTCCATTGTTCTGGTCTGTCTGCTCTGGCCGCGCTGCTGCCATTGTTGTTCTTGTTGCTGTAGTTGGCCGAGACCAACCACATTTGCCTAAATACTCGACACGGTCCCCGACATTAACACGAGCCCAAAAGGTGGGGGGGAGGGGGGCAAACACGACGCGCAGTGTGTGCAAATTTTTTGCTATTTTGCATGGAATTTCCACGGCATTGAAGATTAATGACCGACGTTTGTCATTTTGTTTGTCGGCCTGCCACGGGCTCGATCCATGCCATGCCACGCCCACAACAACAACAATTTCGGGAGGGGGGGAACAAGAATGTGCATTAGGATGCATTTGCATGTCGAGGCGGACAGATAAAGTATATCCACGTCTGATATGCATGCATATACAATATAAATGCAGCTCATACTATATAGAATACCATATATGACACTGTGTGTATCAGATCTACAGTGCAATAACGCCATGTAGCACAAGATAGCGTCGCTTTAATCGGAGTAAACTTGCGTGCTGACGATTGATAAGGCGACCGGGCACGAACGATGAAAGTGTGAGAGAGACAGAGGCAAAAAGAAACGATTGCAGTCCGTTAATTCAAAAAAAAATTTTCAAATAAGAAACAGTCACTATTTTATTATTACTTTTGACAGTGTTGACAAATTTCAAAAGATTTGTCACGATTCAAAATATTATGCGATACGTATTGCCTATCGAATAATCGTAGCTGCTTGCTATCGATGTTATTACTGTCAACTCTAAAGCTGTCATTTGGCTCTACGAGTTGTTCAGCACTTTTTTTCAGCAATTCTCCGAGCAACTTGTATTTTTCGATGCCTCAGCAAAACTTTTTCCGATTTACAGTTTTGTTAGTCAACGCGTTGAATTATAAGTGTTATAAGTTGCAAACTGAAGACGAACAATAGAAAGAAGAAACAATAATGAATGTCGACCGCGGTAAACAGTCGCGGTGTTTGATGCCAGGGCAGGAGCCGAAGCCTCCAGAAACGGAGTCACCTGCACATCCCGTTAGTGATGCAAAGGAGGTAAGT
Source organism: Zaprionus capensis (assembly GCA_018903675.1). Taxonomy (NCBI): domain Eukaryota; kingdom Metazoa; phylum Arthropoda; class Insecta; order Diptera; family Drosophilidae; genus Zaprionus; species Zaprionus capensis. Next base: position 5,910,759 of record JAEIFN010001073.1, on the reverse strand, counting down.
ACATATTTTAAATTAGATATTAAATGAAACATTGTGTGCGGGAATTTATGCGCGATAACCTCCAAAGTTACATGAAAAATTGAATTATGTGTAAAAAATATAATTTGGAACTTAAGACATTTGACATTTACATATATTTTTGATCCTTGATTAAAATATCGTAAATTTCAGACTGTAATATATCCTCAATACTTTTAACTAGCGGTACGGTCTACAACTATTCGCAGACTGAAACAAACTCATTTTCATAATCATAATTATTATTTGAAACTGACATTTTCCAAACTATGTTTGCTTTAATCAAATAATTATTCAATTTTCCCAAGCTCCAAGAGAAAACAGCTAAAGCAAAACACGAATACCAAACTCGCATTTTTCGGCCAAGCTTGAAGAACAAAGATAATGCCGATATGCAGGAAACTAATAAGTCCAATAATATTACCGATATGAAAACTAAGACAATCTACCATAGATATGGGTCTAAAAACAAAGAGAACGATGAATCCTCAAAGGTTCAACAGGTAAACACGAAACACGTAGTTTTTGCAATCATTTTTTAAAATATGTTCATACAATTTTGATAGGGAAATGGGAAAGCTCATAGAAGTGAATATGAGAAGATCAAATCGAATGAACAAAGACCCTTAACACAGAAAACTGATCAATCATTTCCGATAAGTACAGCAGATAAACCTGATAAGGATAATATAGAAAGGGAACGTAATAAAAAGAAATTTGAAGAAATGAAACCAAACAATTCAGATACTTCTTCAACAATTGGCAGCATTGAAACAAAAGAAAAAAAGCGATTTTCTTTGGGAAGCCGAAATACCAGAAATCCTTTTTCACAAAAAGTGGAAAATTTAAAAGAATCTTCGAAAAATCAAAGTAAAGATATAACAGAAAATAAAAAAATGGTTGAAAATCATGATATTAAAAATAATAATAACAAGAAAGAGGTTTCATGCAACAGAAGCTATGATAAATATAACAATAATGGGAATCCTTCGGAACATAGAATTAATGAAAGATCGCATGATAAAAGCAAAGAATTAGATCGATCCACTAAAGAGGAAACAAGAAATAAATGGAATCCATTTTCTCAATATCCAGAAATTGATAGAGATTCTTCAGGAAAACGAAGCAATGCAAAACATACACCTCCACAAATTTTTGAATATAATTTGTTTCTGGGAAATAAAAACAACAACAAGAAAACCTTTAAGGAATCTTCAGAATATGAAGGTAAAGGAACAAAAATTATAGAAAGAGCGGATTCTTCTGGTAAAGCGAAAACCATCACAAGCTCTCTGGACGTTAACAACAAAGAAGTCCAGGGGAATAACACAACATATGCAGTAAATAAAATCGAAAGTACTTCAAAAAGTAACTGCAAGACAAATATCCCTTCACAGCAAACTAAGGCTAACCGCAATCCTTTTGCATGTAAAACTAAGCTAAGTTTTGGCCAAGCTTTGGAAGCAAATAGACACGAAAATATTGGACAGACATTTAAAAAAGATAGAACACCACAAGAACAACACTCAAATCTCGTGCAAGGTATTAACCCCAATAAGGAACCAGTGCCTCAATTAAAAAACGAATCGAAAGATGGTAAGACAAAGAACTGTGTGACAAAGCCACCTTCAAGACGTTCACGTTACTACAAAAGAGTGGAGCATAAAAATGTAGAAAAACCGCCGTCGCAAGAAATAACTGAAAAGAAAGATCCAAAAACAGATAAATATATGAACTTTTTGAGTACACCAAAAGTCTTAGAAGAGGAAAGGATGTTTTATAAGAGGTTATCTATTGATGATATATCCAAGCTGGATAAACCAGGAAATTTCAACTTACCACACTTCGCACACCGAGAGAAGGTTGAAACTATACCAATAGGGGATCAACAATCCAACAACACAGTGAATAACCAATTTGACTTAGTGGAAACCTCAAAGGTTGAGGAGGAAAACAAATCTAAATTTGTTATACCAAAGTTAGGAAGAAAATATCAGGACACAAACGCAAGCTGGCAACGTTACAAAAGTTACCCAAAGCAATCGCAAAAGTTTGATACTCCTTTGTTGAAGCTTGAAAGGAAAATGGAACAAAGCAATAGAGAGTTGCAACTGCAAAGAGAGCAAGAAGCGAAAACCAAAAGGAAACCATTACTTAATACTCCAAATCCGGAGTTAATAAATAAACCAATTGAAACGCAAAAGTCAGAAGGGGGTCCCAATCAAGAATCCATCTCCGTTGCCAACAAATATATTCCAAGACCACGTAAAGATGATTTAAGAGTGCAAGATATGCAAGCAAATTTAGTTGCAAAACTTCCAGGAATTCAAAGCGATAATGAGAAATCTCAGAAAGAAAGATATATAAAAAAATTAACAAATAACAAACAAGAACTGAAGTCGCATAATCAAGAGAAGAATCAAATACCTACTCAATTTCTTAAACAAGATAAAAGTTCCAATCAACCTTTCAAAGAAACACCAAAAAACCTAAAGCTAAATGCCGAACAAAAATCAGAGCAAAGAGAAAGCTTTAGAAAGCAAACCGAGATACTAAAAGAAGGGTTAAAGAAACTTACGGAGTTACAAAGAGAGAACACCAACGATAAAGGAACAATGAAAAATCAGGAACAGGACAATAATAAAAGCCATCAGATTTATTCTGAAGATCAGATCTCCCACCAAGTATCTTCACCTGTTCCAGAGGTAACTACTATAATATTAACTATAACTTCAAAAGTTTGTTTGTTTGTATAAATTTACAAGTATTTTCAGATGAAATTAAAATTAGACGAGTCTTCCCAAAAAGAAATGGACGAAGAAAATAAAGGAGCATCTTCTGCTGTTGGCAAGGTAGAGTGTGATGATCTTGATATGCTAGAAGATATAATAAAGCGCAAAAATGAGGAGTTACGACAACTTGATAATGGAAAGAGTATTAAAACTGGTAACCAAGAGGTAAACATTATCTATCACTCAATAAAATCCAAATATAGACAGAAACCATGTTTCGATCAACAGGAATTTGATTCAGAATTAATGAACGACGATCTCGAGGAACTTGAACAGACTATTCGACTGAAAAGTGTGGAGCTTAAGGATATTGAAGAAGCTATAGAGAAGAAAGAAGAAGCACATAAATTGAAGAAAATTAAACAGATAATATCGAAAAGTAACGAAAAGAATATTCGTCATATAATTGAAGAACTTGATCAGTTTGCAAAGGAAAAAGAAAAGAAGAATTCAAATTTGACTAAGTCAGATGATTCGAAAACCATCAAAGACTCGAGTGATTCAGAAGAACCTCAGCCAGATAATAAGAGATTTAACAAACAAAACCATACAGTTAATCGGAATTATGTGCATAGGGAAACTATAGTGGACAACAATAAAGGAATTGTTCGAGCTGATGAAATGCACTGTCCTGATAATAGAATGGCTTTATATGACTTACCACACCCGGATCCAAGGCTAAACAGTGCATTGGCATACCATCAACAATTCACTTCGATCGCTCATAATCAAATCGCGTTAAGAACAAGACCATCTCAGGCTAATCCCTACACTTGGGTACCTATGCGAAATGATATAAGAGCCTTACCCGGCCAGCCAAATATGTATGATAGAAATAGATTTTTATATGTTAACCCAATGAATAAGCCGTTGCCGGTATACGGTTTAGTTCAGTTGCAGAACACCGAAATGATCCCTCATCAATATATTCAATTTCCTCAACAGGTATTATTATTTTCCAATCAACTTTTTCATCCTCTATATAACTATCCGATTATACTTTTTTAGATTACGCCAACTCAATGCGATGTCTTTCCTCAACAGAATACTGATTTAAATATGGTACAACCCTTCGCAAATGAATCTTTTTTCAATAGGAACAATATGCAACCGTTTTCGATAGGTACACATTTCAGTATTCAACGTAGAAAATATGAACTCAAGAGATATTTTAAAGGAAAGGAAAAGCACCAAACCCATCATAAAATTAGTTTAGCTGATGCATGCAGACAACTCCAAATGTCAGCGAGTTCCAATCAGCAGACTAAGAACCTTCCAATACCAAACGTAGGTAGCAAACTTCTCAACGTATTTACATGTATTCAGCAATATCATACTACTTATAACAGAAACCTGAACAAACTCAAAAAATCATCATGGATAAGTATCATTTAATTAACAAGAATACTGGGGTTCAGAATTCCGCGCTGTCTAAAAATGATGAGCCGAAACAAATTGAAATTGACAAAGAAAAAGAAGAAAAGACTTTCCTTTTGAATGATAAGTCAAATTCATCACCCAACTCAGTACTCGATATACCACAAAACGTAGCTGCTGAAGAGGTATTATACATTTATATTTAGAGGTTTAGCCTTAATTTAGTAGGCTGTTTGTAAACTGTTTACAAATTATCTTATCTCTTATAGACATCTGAGCAAAATAAAGTCGATACAAATATAGAGAAACCGCTAGAAGATCTTTGGAATGAGAAAAAGAAGCCGATTCAACTTGAAATGAAAATAGAAAGTGACAAAGTAAATGTCAATAAAGGTTCATTAGAAGAAGAACTAGAAAATATTCAAGATAGATCGTCAAGTATGAAATCTACCAAGGATTGCATAGTAGAATCTGATACAACTCGTCATTGTGAGAAATTAATAACTGTACAATCTCAAAACACAGACAAAGCGTCGTCCATTAATATGAAAGATACGGAACCATTTATGAATGCATACTGCGAAAATGAAAATAAAACTAAATTCTATGAGAATAATGCTGAAGATGTTAAATCTAATCAAGTGCCAATGATAATGGAAGCCCATGTTAACACACATAAACTGAATTTACAAAAAAAGCAAACCCCTTGCCATCGCAAGAAGGGTGAACAGTATGCGACTGTCAACGATTCTAGGGAATTTAAGCGCCCAGAAGAGTACTCAATACTTGATGAAGGCACATTACTTAACAAAGAGGTAATCATGCCTAAAAACTTATTTAAGTACGTGATATAATTTAAAATGTTTTTTTTAGAGAAATATATTGAAAAACCAAGTCGATTCTAATTCAGACACCTTATGCGACAATTTCACAACTATTCAACTCAGAAGTGAAGCACTAAAAGGCTTAGAAACAGACATAGACAATGATGCAAAAGACGACGTTTCAAAAGAGGATTCAAGAAAGGCTAAAGAGAAAATCCCCGAAAATTATTTAATGGATTGCACCGTGGTAGATCAGCATAACATTTCAATAACTTTAGAAGTACTATTTTGTATTTCACTTTTCTTTTAGGAAAGTAATCACGATACAGGAGAAGAAGTTATTATTGACAAGATACTAGTAGCGAATGACAGATCTAAACAGTTGCAACTCCCAGTTTCAATAAATAGTCCACAACTGGGGGACCCGATGCCCTGTGATGTAACTCTACCCAACCAAGAGGTAGAATCGTGTGTAATAGTTGAGATTTGTATAGACTCTAACGACTTATTTAATCAGGAAATGATTCAAGAAACACCTTATTTTGATGCAACACTCTTTTCAAATCTTACTGAGCTTCTCGTTTTTCCCATTGATAACGACTTGAAAGGAGATATAGAGGAATCGAAGACAAAAGAGGTAACTCATTTGTTTAACTCAGAAAAATCGATATCCAATTGTACTAATGAACATATAAATACTTATCATCGAAATAAGGCAAAAACCAAGAGCCTTGCAGTTCCTCAACAAATTGTATTAGATGATAAAGTTCAGGAGATGCAGAAACCAATGGTATGTGACCATTATAACAAGCATTATTATATAATCTTGAGATATTCCTGCTTATGGTGTCACTTAATGTATAATTCAATGAATTTGTAAGTCTCTTTTTCAGGAAAAACTTTTTCAACTCATAGACATTCAAGTTTTTCCTATTCCGGATGAGGATGTGCAAAATATAAAAGAGAAATCAAGTAACATGGAAATTATAACAGAAGTAAAGGTAAAACCAGTAAGAAAAGCCACAGTCGCGCAGCACGCGACACGCGCCCCTTCGACATATATTCCCGTGTGGTTAAATTTGTTAAATTCATACACATACGCATATGCACATGCTTTACAGTTATTCCTGACAGTTGGCGCTCGCGCTTCGCGCTTGCCCGCCGTTCTTGTTAGCTGACACAAGCACTTGGTTTTATGCTCATACTTTCTTAAATAACTTCTGTGTTTATTGTCCGATCGGATTGTAATTTGGTGAATACGTAGATATTTTAATCAGCTTAGTTTATGCCAAATTATAAGGTTGTATCTTTCCTATGCCGCTTATAAATTGAGTTCAAAAATTAAATTATTGATTTACGGGGGCGGTGGGCGTGGCACCTAACATTTGAAATAAACTTCATCTGCTTATAGTACACAGGAGTCTTCCTGCCAAATTTGGTAACTCTAGCTTTTATAATAGCTGAGATCTGTGCGTTCACACAGACAGACGGACAGACGGACAGACAGACAGACATGGCTCAATCGACTCGGCTTGTGATCGTGAGCAAGAATATATATACTTTATGGGGTCTCCGACGCCTCCTTCTGCCTGTTACATACATTTGCACAAAGTTAGTATACCCTTTTTTGACCATTTTCAATGGTCGAAGGGTATAAAAATGAATCAGAAGTGTGTACAATGGGAACTAGAATATAATAGTTTCATTTCTTTTAATGGAAACATCAGAAGGATGTGATGGATCTTGCGGGGCTGACAAAAGAAGAGGTTAGCAATGAGGTGTACACGAAGGAAAAACTGGGAACAGCGGAAGATGCCCCGACAAAAGATCGTAAAGGAGCTGAAGAGGTAATCTAATTTTGTAGTCATTTCTAGTTTCATAATTATTGCTTTTACCAGCAAGCCCAAAAAGTACGTAGTTATTCTTTTTTTTTTCAAAAGAAAGATAATGTTGCAGTTGTAATACCTGTTCAGAAAAAAACCGATTTTAATCCGGAAAAGGTTCCAGCATTTGTCGAATGTTGCAATGGAGGTGTTGAGGAACTTATAGCGGAGTCAATGACATTTGAGGAGCAAATACCAGAGAAGGCACCAGATAACAAGGTAAGAAATTTCCACAACATAACACAAACCATTCAGAATTATCATGATATATCATATATCGTTTTTAGAGAGACATTTTGCAATACCATCCGATAACTGTGACATCAGATCAACATGAAAACGATTTTAATGCAAAATTATTTCTAAATCGAAGAGATATTCAAGTTTTTCGAGTGAGCAACGATAATGAGAGATGTGAACCAAATTCTCTACCTAACATCGACGAAGAGAACAACGACAATGAAGAGAATAATTTAAATAACTTGGAAGTTAAATCAAAAGTAATAAAGAAATGTGAACCAGTTCTCAAAAATGCAGTTGTCCAAGAGGTATTCGAGTCATTACCTTTTAATAGAAGTAATTTATTAATATGATCTATTTATGTTTAGCAAAAACTTCCACCACCTGTAAACCCCGTTCTACAGAACACAGAGTTAAACTCAATTCCAATTGTTAATCAAACAGGCATTCAAGAGTTTCCAGTTAACAATGAAATTAATCAGGTTAATCGGGTTAGCGAGGGATCGATGAAACCGAAACATAACAATGCAATAAAAACAATTGACACGAAAATGACTTCGGCAACACCCTGTCAGTCACAACAACTTATGGTAAACGATCAACAAATAGGGAAACCTGTAACAGTCCCTAACTGTAACAGTATCAAGAAATGTGAACCACTTCTCAAAAATGCAGTTGTCCAAGAGGTATTCGAGTCATTACCTTTTAATACAAGTAATTTATTAATATGATCTATTTATGTTCAGCAAAAACTTCCACCACCTGTAAACCCCGTTCTACAGAACACAGAGTTAAACTCAATTTCAATTGTTAATCAAACAGGCATTCAAGAGTTTCCAGTTAACAATGAAATTAATCAGGTTAATCGGGTTAGCGAGGGATCGATGAAACCGAAACATAACAATGCAATAAAAACAATTGACACGAAAATGACTTCGGCAACACCCTGTCAGTCACAACAACTTATGGTAAACGGTCAACAAATAGGGAAACCTGTAACAGTCCCTAACTGTAACAGTATCAAGAAATGTGAACCAGTTCTCAAAAATGCAGTTGTCCAAGAGGTATTCGAGTCATTACCTTTTAATACAAGTAATTTATTAATATGATCTATTTATGTTCAGCAAAAACTTCCACCACCTGTAAACCCCATTCTACAGAACACAGAGTTAAACTCAATTTCAATTGTTAATCAAACAGGCATTCAAGAGTTTCCAGTTAACAATGAAATTAATCAGGTTAATCGGGTTAGCGAGGGATCGATGAAACCGAAACATAACAATGCAATAAAAACAATTGACACGAAAATGACTTCGGCAACACCCTGTCAGTCACAACAACTTATGGTAAACGGTCAACAAATAGGGAAACCTGTAACAGTCCCTAACTGTAACAGTATCAAGAAATGTGAACCAGTTCTCAAAAATGCAGTTGTCCAAGAGGTATTCGAGTCATTACCTTTTAATACAAGTAATTTATTAATATGATCTATTTATATTCAGCAAAAACTTCCACCACCTGTAAACCCCGTTCTACAGAACACAGAGTTAAACTCAATTTCAATTGTTAATCAAACAGGCATTCAAGAATTTCCAGTTAACAATGAAATTAATCAGGTTAATCGGGTTAGCGAGGGATCGATGAAACCGAAACATAACAATGCAATAAAAACAATTGACACGAAAATGACTTCGGCAACACCCTGTCAGTCACAACAACTTATGGTAAACGGTCAACAAATAGGGAAACCTGTAACAGTCCCTAAGAAATTTATGCAGAAAGCCCAAAAGGTCAGACATGACATTCTTCAAAATATTTAATACCAAAAAACTTGTTCTATTCAATTCTTTTTAAACAGAAATCCTTGAAATCCTTAAAACATGAAGAAACTTCCAATAATATTGTAGAAAATCCCTTGAACAAAATAATTTCTGAACAAAAAGAAACGCGAATTCCAACAAGCAACGATACGCAAAAGATTCAGAAAAATACGCCACCAATTCAGGAAAAGAAATCGGACAGTATCATTAATGATTATAAGAAATCAGTGGTACCGCTGAACAAATTGGATGAATCAACTAGTACAGCTCCCAAAGCTCGTCAAGAGGTAAGCTAATGCATTAGGTTCACTAAACTAAAGTAAGTTTGTAATTTACAGAATGTGGTGGCAAATAAAAATGTTCCTCAAGCAAATGTGAAATTTAAAACTATTCAAAATTCACAGAAAGTGGTGGCAAATAAAAATCTTCCTCAAGCAAATGTGAAATTTGAAACCATTCAAAACAATATGGGCTCATTAAGTCAAAGTCCTAATATTTCAAAAATAATTTTAACTGATGATGGTCCTGTAGAGCTAATGCCTCTAGATGAGCTGCTTGCTCAAATAGAACAGTGCTCTAAACCGGAGTTGGTTTCTAGTGAGTTGGTTTCTAATGAGATGAAAGTTCCACCGTTAGTGATAAAGCAGGAAAATGCAGTAGGTCAACAAAAAAAAGGGTTAAAGCGCCTCACAAATGATACAGTAAAGAGCCCAACCAGAAGTGTCAACAATGTCGAACTAAATGAAAGGCAGATGCAGAAACCTTTAGGGGCTGCTTCATCGATCAAAAGACCTGAAAAACTCAGTCAAAATGCTGATATTTCGTCAAATCTCATCAGAAAACCTACTCGATGTCGCCCCATTAATCGGATACCTATGAAAAGGAATTGTATTCAAGGAACTCCAACCAATCAGAACGCAACAGCCGTCAATAAGGGTATAGGAAAAACAGAGTTACAAATCCAGCTTGCAAATAATATTGTAAGTAATCAAATGGGTCCAGAAATATCAAAGGATACTCAGATAAAGCAAAACCCCATAATGCGTAATCGAAAAAGACTTCCATCTTTATCAGTTGGCAATGATATAAAGAAGCTTAAAGAAGCAAACCAACAGACTGTGAATGTGAATAAGGAAATCATTTGCCAGACAAAAACTTCCGTAAATGAAATTTCCAACTGGAATGTTCAAACCAATCAAATCAAACAACCCCAAGGAAACCTACCAACAGTTGTCAAAGATAATACAAACGCATTACCATTGCAGAAGAAACCCATTCAATGTGGTTTAAATACTTTGAATCCCATCCAGCAGGCACGTCTTCAAGCTCCAACAATATCGAATCAACTGAAAGCTCCATCGTGCTCGATTGGAAAAAATCTAAAAATGGTTGGGCAACAAAAACAATTAGTAAAACACGAAAACGTGACCGAGAAAGAAAACTTAGGAAGCAACAGCATAAATGGTACCAATAATGAATAGTTGTCATGTTGAGAAACACTAAGTTAATCCTTCTCAATTTCCCATAGTTCAAGCAAATCAAATTGTTCAACATAAAGATGAAGAACAACAACCACTCGAAATTCGTATTGACTTAAAGAATTCGACGGAAGATGTAATGGGTGATAAGAAAAAAAAGAAAAAAAAGAAAAAGGAAAAGGAAAAGAAGAAACCGAAAGAAAAGAAGAAAATTAAACGCAAGAAGACTCCCAAGCAGGTATAAAGACTGAAATCTTGTTTATAAATCGTATTAACGTTGTGTGCCCATTTTAGAAGAAAGAGAACAAGCTACACCTGGGAAAGCCAGTAGAAATTCCTGATAATATAGAAGAAGGCTTGGTAGAGAAACATGCAAGGGTGAAAAAAAAACCAAAAAGGAAGGAAAAAAAATGCTTAGCAAATAAGAATGCAGGGGCTCCAGTTGAATGTAATGCCCAGGAGCCCAGTCAACCGATAGCCCCAAAAAAGATTCGCACTCGTCGGGTCCGTCGTACTTCGCAGGGGGTAATGAAGTTAACGATTCTTGGAGAATTTAATACTTTTTCATATCTAACTTTCTTTAGAAAACACCGAGAAGTTCAAATAGTTTGAAATCGCGCAAAAAGAGAGGAAAAGATCTGTCAGGATTCGAGGGAAGTTTCCAATCTCAAAAGGAAGCGGAAATTAAAGTTTTATTAAATGATAAATCAAGAGATACAGAAATGTCAATGTCTGGTAAACAGGAACCGGTAAGTGGTATTAATGCAGCTCCTAGGAAGGTAATCTAGTTTAAAAACTTATGAATAATTCACTTGATCGTTTTGATTTCTCTCTCCCCCCCTCTAAATATATAAAACAACTTTTTAGGTGAAGCCAATAGAAAACGATGTAGCTAAGCAAAATCAAATACCCCAGATAGTACAATTTCTTCAAGCAGGATCCAAGGGTCCCAATGAGGTTAAAAATAATGTGCAATTACAGAAATCTGAAAGCAATACAGAAACGATAAATAAACACGAAGGTGGAATACCGTTGCAGATGCGAACTTCTGGAGTAAAGAACATTGCGATTACCAAAGTGGGCAAAAAACGTCCTAACGAGAATGCTCCGTCGTTCAACCAGCCAATAAAGAAAATGAAGGTTGCTTTGAATACAAATCCTAAAAGTAGACAGGTTGAGACTGTTCCAAAAACCGCCGAGTTAAAAGTTGGACAAGAAAAGCAACCAACTAGAGAAATACTAGAAGGGGAAGAACATGTCAAAAGGACACAAATTAAAGTTACAACTGATCAAGGAAATGAAATGAAAAAACAATTAACAAATGAAGCAAAACTTGTGGAAGATCAACAAAATAAGAACATAATGATGAAAGAAGTTGCAATTAATACTAAGAAAGACTTTCCCAATTCAGCTGTATGTACAAAACCAACTGTAAGAAAAGTAAGAATAATTTTGTAAGAAGAATTTGCTTATATTGTCCCTTTTCCAGGCAATTGTCGAACTGAAGAAAGTTCCGCAAGTAACCAAACAAAATACTGGCAGTTCAGTTAAAGTTAATATAGAAAGTGGGTTTAGGGATGCGTTTAAAGCACTTGGATTCAATAGCCAACCCGAAGCAAAAGTAGAAGATACCAATAAAAAACCAACTCAGCCGGATCAGAGACCTACAATTCCTCCCACAGTAAAGGAGATATTGGTATGTACAGAGTTTACATATGAACATTTATTATATTATAAAAATAAATGTTGTATTAACTAGCCCACCGAAGAGGAACTCAGAGAAGAAGATGAAAGAAAGCGGGTAAGTTCAGCGAATATCTTAAAATAAACTGTTCTTCATGTGCTCCACCAACAGCGTGAGGAGCAGCGGCTGCAGATATTACAGAAAAGAAAAGAGGAAGTGAAGCACGAGACTATCGGGTCTGGGACAATAGATGTAAGTGTGAGCGATGAAGTAAAAAGAGAATCGAAACTATAGTTTGTTAAATTTTAGGCAGATGGACTGGAGTACCCCCCACTGGATATACACGAAGTGATTGATTCCAGGGTGACGATGAAGCGCATAGTCAGTGAGCAGTTGCAGCTGGCCATGGAAACTCATGAGATGCTGCCACACCTGCCCGACGAGGATGCAGTGGATCTGGAGGAGGTTGGCCTGTTAGACACATTTCAAACGTACACACCCAAGACGAAAATCAAGAACGCCGTGTTCGAGCACCCCGATAAGGTGTTGGAACTGGCCTCACTGTGCTCTGTGCAGCTGCCAGAAATTGACAGGGAGATGCCGCTGACAGAGAAATACAAATACGCGAATCGACTTAGCAACGTGCAGTTAGAGGCGCTGAGCTATGCAAGCCAGGCCCATGAGCTGATACTACACAGCGGACAGCGCAGGGGCTTCCTGCTGGGCGATGGTCCAGGCATGGGCAAGGGACGCACACTGGCAGCGCTTATCTACGAGAACTTCAAGCAGGGTCGCAAGCGGGCACTGTGGGTTTCCGTGTCGGAGGAAGTGAAAGCGAATGTGATACGTGATGTGCACGCTGTGGGGGCTAGTGCACAGATCAAGGTGGCGCCGTTGAGCAGTTTCCAGTTCAACGATATCGTCACCGACAACGAACGCGAGTCCTTCAGGACGGGCATCTTGTGCTGCAGCTACGAAGAGCTAATGGTACAGGCAACAGGTCCAGTCACTACGCACAGATCTCGTTTACTGCAGCTGACCGAGTGGCTGGGCAATTGCGGCGTGATCGTGTTCGATGAGTGCCACAAGTCGAATGCACTGAGTCTGACCAATGCCATCAAGTTCATTGGCATATGCACCATGGTACTGAAGCTGCAACTGCAGTTGCCGCTGGCTCGCGTTGTCTATGCCTCGGCAACGGGTGCCGCAGAGCCGCGCAACATGATCTACATGTCACGGCTGGGGCTGTGGGGCAAGGGCGCCTCGTGGTCGGTCTTCCAGGACTTTGTCAGTGCCATGGAGAGGCGTGGCAGCGGTGTCATGAATTGCATTGCCGCCGACATGAAGCTGCGCGGCATCTATCTATCGCGTCATCTCAGCTACGAGAATATCCAGTTCCGCATCGAGGAGGTACCTATCACAAGTGAGCTAACCAAATTCTACGACTACTCTACAGATATTTGGGCCAAGTTGTACGAGCAGACCTTAAAGGCGTGTGATCGCTTGTGCATCAGCAGTCGAGTGCAGGAGAAGATCATCAAGAAGTTCTGGTCCGCACACACGCGTTACTTCAAGAATCTCTGTTTGGGCGTCAAGACGCAGCAAATGGTGCTGCTGGCCAAGGAGGCCTTGTCCAAGGGGCAGGCAGTTGTCATTGGGGTGCATGCAACGGGTGAATGCCGTACACTCGATTATCTAAAGGATACAAATATCAAACTGAACGAACCGGAGACCATTGTGCCCACCTCAAAGCAGATCATACTATCGTATATGGACAACTACTTTCCAGCGCCCACGAAGCAGCATTTCGATAAACTGGAGAGGGCTAATGCATTCTACTCGGAGACATCAAATGGCATAAAGCGGGCTCGCATGGACTGGGATGAAGAAGAGCCAGAAAGGGACAGTAACGAGGAAGAACTAGATGATGAGGACAATACAAATATTCCCTTCTTTGGACGCAAGCGTCGCCACCCGCCAACGAAAGGTGAGCATCGACCTAGGGCGGGACTGCCTTGTTTGGGATAAGGTGTTCACACTTCAACAGATTAAACTTTAATCTATTGCGGCAACTCTAAGAGTAGTTTCCAATCCTTGTTGATTATTGCATCAGGTCCGCAATGATATTGCTTACATTACTGTTCATTGTGTCATGCGCCATGTTTATGACTTTAAGCTGAACTCTTTAGTCCTAACTTGCATTTCATCTTCTTACTTACCTAGCAGTGAAGAACACGTCGAAACAGCGCGTCCTGAGGTATTACTGCAATCTGAAACATCCTGAGAACGATTTCGATGACTTTCGTATTGACTTTGACACCTTCGATCCGATGCTGTTCAAGGTCACAAAGGCTGATGTGTTGCTCTGCATGAGCGCACGCGATAAGTTCGTGAATAAGATTGAACAACTTACACGACACATGCCACCAAATACGCTGGACAATCTGATCTCTGAGTTGGGCGGCAGCCAACAGGTGGCAGAGATTACAATGCGGCGCAGCCGTGTGGTCAAGACCGCCGACGGGAAATGTCACTATGAGATGCGTGCCCAAACGGATGATGCAGTGAATCAGTTGAACTTCAGAGAGCTACAAAGTTTCCTTAATGGCAGCAAGCAAGTGGCGCTCATCACAGAGGAAGCCACATGTGGCGCCTCCCTGGCCCAGTACGGTGCTGCTGGGAATCAACGGCAAGTGCAACACTTCACCATGGAGCTGCCATGGAGCACGGATCGCGCAATCCAACAACTTGGACGCACCAAACGCACCAATCAACAGAACGATCCCCAATATGTGTTACTCGTCTCGAATCTGGCCTCGGAAATCTATATGGCCGGCATGGTGGCCAGACAACTGAAGCGTCTGGGAGCTGTCGAGTGTGGTGTGCCGCGTCACCAGGATGAGGATCTGCTCTTCAACTTGCACACCAGCATCGGTCGTAGCACCCTGAACAGTGTGTTGCAGCAGATATCGGGCAAGAAGAAATTAGAAATGGATCTGGTACCAAAGTCGTACGAGGGAAACTTTCAGGTCCAGACTTGTCAGGAACTCTGCAACGTCGGCATTCTCACTTTGGACCCCAACGACGTGAGCCAGCGAACGTACCTCATTGAGTGCACCAATGTTACCACATTCCTCAATCGCATTCTCGGCTGTACCCTTGAGATGCAGAACACACTTTTCCAATTCTTTATCAACAATCTGAAGTCACTAATACTGCAGTCTCGCCGCACGGGTAAGTTTGATTTAGACGTTCTTGATCTAGATGTGCATGGCAGAGTCAGTGGCATCACCAAGCACGTCAATTTCCGACGCAAAACCTCACAAGGTATCGGCATCGCGGAGATACGCACTATTGTCATCGACCGGGGCATGACATTTGAGGCGGCAGTGGCTGAGTAAGTGTATGGGGCGTGGCATATCGTATCACTATCTGCCTGATCTTTCACATCTTAGATACGGCAAGAGGGAGCGCCAAGATTGCGAGGGTTTTTACATGCTGGAACAACCGCTGAATAACATGAAATGTGCCATTCTCTGCCTGATTCCCGATGGCATTCAAGTACCGGCGACTGGCGACTGCCTCCAGCTACGCATCTGTCGTCCCAACATCGGCTTCCAACAGCGCACCGAGTCGCTGCAATCGATCCGTGGCCGCTACACGAAGACACTGCCCAAGGAGGCAGAGCAATTGTGGGTGCATCAGTTCAATCGCAGCCTCAACTGCTGCGCCCACGCATACTGGAACAATAAGGGCAGAAGCTTCTTCAACACGTGCAACTGTGGCATAATATGTGGCCTAGGACTCCGCGTGCGCAGCTATCATGTGCTCTCCGGGGTCATTGAGTGCATTTGGGAGCGCGTCGCACAGATCATCGAGACGACCAAACGGAAATTGCAAATAGTACGCGTTTCTCTGGATCCCAATCACAAAATAGTTGGCCTTGTTATCCCCGATGTGGCCTATCGACGCATTGTGGCCAATCTGAATTGTGATTCCGTTATCAAGCCCAAGGACTAAACAAGTAGTATGTTACCTAACCTCACTTTTCACTTGCTGTTCATTTAAAATTTCTCGCATGTTTACTCTCGAATATATAATATAAAGAGCAAATAAAGGTCTCCATGGAGGCTGAAATATATTATCTTTTATTTGTAGCTAGATCTATATCCCTGGCTGTTTCGATTTTAGGTTTGTAAAAAGATTCAGAAAAACGCCCACCCAATAAGGTTGCCAAAATCAATTGTATTTAATTTAGTCTAGAGTTGCCAGACATCAAATTAAATTGTCGCTATATCGGAAAGGAATATAAACATTGCTTTAAAATAAAGAGGTATATAACTAAACGCACTTAAAGCAGCAAATGTGATTGGTGGGCGTGGCGTGGCGTGGGGACAATGTCGTACCACGTTCTGCACCGTTAACGAGGGCATTCCATATACGGTACACACACATACACATAAGCACGTAACTTACACACACACACTTACGCACGCATTGCATAGATAAGTGCGCGTAGATACTAAGCCGAGCATATTAAAATTCACCTTCAAATTCAAAATCAATAAAAACAAAAGCCCACACCTCCCAATCACAACGACAGCAACAACAAGTGCAGAGAACTAGTACTAAAAAAAGAAAAGAACAACACCAATCAAAACAACAACAATGGAACACGCCTCGAAAAGACAACGTTCAGATTTTTTGGAGCAGATTTTATTTTTTTCGCAGCGTTGCGCATTTTTGCTTGTGTTTTCTGTTTTTTTAAGTACCCCCTGGGCAATTAAGAAGTGTAGAGAGTATTGGTTTACTTATAGAACTTGATAAAATGTCTTTGGCTGGAAGGAAATGTTACATCGTTGCCAGATTAGCTTTTTATTTATCGACGTGCCACCACAAATTTGAATAATTGCTGCTTAATCGATCCGTTAATCGACATACCACCACATCATTTATATTAAAATCTTTTTCGATTCGTTGCCTATCTTGATTAAATGAGTACAAATAAACAAATATTTAATAATTAAATAAAATGTCCAGTGATTTAAAGTTTCTTAATTCGTGAATCCTTCGATTATAGGGTATATGGCAGGCCCACCATTGGATAACGTCTGCCAACTTGTTTTCTTTTTATTATTTCAATGAATTTTCTGCGCCGTGTGTTGATGCCACAGCTGCGATAGAAACGTTTTGGTGTACCAAACCCCATGCCACGCCCACCTAACCTACCAAAATGACGCCCACATTACTGTGTTAATTCCTTGTGAAATTTGTGCAATTATTATTGTTATTCTTCTTATTGTTGTTATTGTTATTGTGTTACGACGTTCCAAGCTGAATTCTTATTGTGACCTGACAACGGAAATTTCATGGGGGCGGTGTGAGGGGTAGCATATTTAGGGGCGTCACAGCATTTATAGATAACAAGATTAACTGTAGAGACAGCACACGTCGCCTTTATTGAGTTAAGTCTGTAATGAAGAGCCCCGAATGGTTTTTACTACCCTCCGGCCTTAAGTGTGACCGTGTGCGCTTGTCACAGCTCGCACTGGTCACACAATCTCCTGCAATAAACTTCGACTTGCGATTCAAAGACATAAAGATAGTAAGAAGAAGTAACATTTGCCCAAGTAAATCCGACGCGACTTAACATCGGATTTGCCTCGACCTTTTTATCGTCTCTTTCGCATTACTTTTTTCAATCTTATTCGCCTGTCGAAGAGTTCTTGCAATCGCAGCTCATTGCAAGTGTCGCCCAGTTCAAACTTTTCTCTCTTTCTCACCTACTTTGCCTTTTGTGTTTGCCAACTTATGACAACACTCGCAAATTTTTTCCATTTTTCTTCTACAAAATAACAAACTAAATGGCAATGACAGCTACAACAACAACAACAACAGAAACAACGAGCACTTTAATTATTATCGCTGTTCAGTCGAATTCTCAATCAATTTACTTGTTGTTTAATGAAGAGAAATCTACAATATGGAAAGCTTCAACTACGTTATTTGGATTCTACTTCGATAACTGAGAACACCATAAAATACATATAATTTTGTTCGTTTATATTATCAATTTAGACTGTCTTCAAGAAGTTGACAAGCAAAAAAAAAATAATCTTAATTTATAAAAACCCGCCTCGACTACACAAGATTAAATGCAGCATTTAAATGTTGTTGCACTCAAAACGCAACCCAATTAATATTTTTTTTATTTATTTATTGCTTCACTTAGCTTGGCCAAGTGTCGTATAAGCAATATTGCGTCCAGGAAACCGCAGCTTATCTGCAGTCTTATCGCGAACTCCGCCGCCAGCGCACACAGAGCACACTCACCAAATGCGTTGCAATCAAATTGCAAATCGCAACGCAACGCAACGCAGCTGTCGGCGGCTGGAGCACAAAAAATGCGCTGCGAATTAAGCGACAAATCAAACGACGCATAAATAATTGTGCGGACCACGCCCCACACAGCCCACTGTGCCTTGTCTACACACCGCCCAAGACGCACGAATGCAATGCAGCGCATGCAACCACGCAACGGCTATGCAATCAAAGACAGGCGTGCAAAAACGAATAACGTATACGCTCAGCAATAAATCAAGTATACGGCGGAAGATCAGAACAGAAGAGATGAGTTAGACAAATAATAATGATATGAGTGGCTGTTTGTACTCATAATGTAAATGAATAGAACGAATAGTACTTAGAATAATAATTTGTTATTAAATTTAATACACTGTTGTATTTCATTATAAATTTTAATCAATTTTATTGCATTTTATTTTTGTTATCGGTCGATAAATCATTTAACAAGTCATTTAGCTACAAGTGTTGAGTAAGTCAGGATGAAAGTGAGACGCTAAATAAATTTTAAAAACTAAAAATTTACAATGATTTAGTAATTATTAATATAGAATTATAAATATGTAATAAATAATATATATAATAATATATAATATTAATTATAAATATAAAATTATGCAAATAATATAAATAATAATTTATAAATTAGTTAATGCAAGCAGAGAGCATGCGATAGTTTGCTTACTGACAGTGTGCAACAATTTCTGTCTGCCTGCAAGCAATTTTTGGCAACTCATTTCAGAAAAAACTCTACCCCACTCCCCCCTCTACCAATTCCTTGCTGACAGTGGGAATGAAGCAAGAATTCCACGCCACACTCGTGCTGTGCTGATGCTGCTGCTGCTGCCTAGCGACGCTCTTTTAATTAAATTAGTTTCGTTTTTATTTATATTCGCATTTATAGCCAGAATTATTTTGGCCACCCACGTTGTTGGCCCGGCCAGAGCAGCCATACAAAACATAAGGCACGGGCAACAGCAACAGCAACAACAACAACAACGAGATGAGAAGAACAAACCCTAAAAACGTTTCTGATTCTGATTGGAAATATTTTTGGCCTACGGCGGCAGCTGCCTAATTGAGTTGGTTTATTAGTTTCGGCTGCCGCAATTGAACGAGAAGCGCTTCAGTTGCGTAGGTAAAGCAGAGGAGAAGAAGACGAAGCCAGCAAGCCACAGTGGTAACTAGGCTATGAAAAACTACATGGGTTAGTGGATAATAAAGATTAAAGGAACTAAGTGAAATTCGAGTGAGTCGCCAGTGAAGTCAACTGTAGTTCTACTGATTTGCCTTGATTTTTATACAAACATATATTATGTTTATATTCCTTATATATTCCCCATATATTTGCTATATATTCACTATATTTTCCCTATACATTTCCTATTAATTCCCATCTAGTATTGCAATTGTGTTTATCGCACTTTAGTTCGGCACCTCAAGAACCTAAACTTCGGTTAGTGGAACCATAGACTTTGGCTAGTTTGGTCGATACTTTGGAGACACACCTGGTACACACACGTACACACACGTGCAGTGTCCACATGCGGCACACCCTTTGCAATAATACCCCTCTCCTCTTTCCTGTCCCCTCTACTAACTCTAATCGCCTTGCGAATTCTGGTGCGTCGATAGATGCTACCCAAGATAAACATACACAGTATCTATATCCCATGACTGTGTGTGTGTGTGTGTTGTGCTTCATATTGTATAATTTATGAATCGATTTTGTTGTGAATTTCCACTACACACTCCGCTCGCAATGGATGGCCTTCTTATGTATTCAATGAGTTTACCTAAACACTCGAATGTCTCCGTCTACAGTCGAGGATCTCCCGATGGGTCCACTTCGCCGTCGCCGTCGCTCATTGATATGTATGCGCTGTGTTGTGTGCGGCGTGCGTGGGTCGACCCTTAGGCCCCGCCCCTAACTAACACACACAGCTAACCCCCTTGTGCCTCACTTTCCTCCCCCCCTGCACCCTAAAACAAAACTCCTTTGCCACGTTTAGCTCGCAGCGGGCCAAGCTGAAGCTGTTGCTGGTGATAGTTGTCGTGGTTGTAGACATTGTTGTTGCTGTTGTTGTTGTTGTAGGTTGTTCTTGTTGCTGTTGCTGTTGCTGTTGCTGGTGTTATCCACCTGAAGCCAGCTAACTGTGATTTTGGCGTTAATTACGTATACGCACTGCGGTCCACGGCCATTAAAGTCGTTCCGCCCGCCCGCCTCATTAAAGACGACAGCAATAAGCGGGCGTGCAAATGAGATAGAGAGAGAAAGAGAGAGAGAGAGAGACAGAGGGAGAGAGAGGGACAAACGCAAATGGTAAGAAGGAAAAACCCAGCCCAGACACGGGCACACGAAATGCAATTAAAGTGCGACCTGCTACAGTTTTGACCAAATTCGCGAGGCCACAATAGCAACAACAACAACAACAATTGACGGCGATGTCTGCGATACCTGCACTCTGCACATGAACACGGCCAACTGGTTTATGTGCGGTTTTTTATACCCTTTCGCCTAACGGGGTCTGTTGTAAACGAAAGTAGAGAGGATATAATACGAGAATGAAGCGGCTTCAGTTTTAATTGATATTCATGAATGGAGTAAAACAAAACTAAGATGATTATTGCAGAATACAGGATTTTAGTGCTTGAGCTACACTACTTATAGATTAATCTCTTCCTCTCCCCTCTCTCTACTGAAAAATCACATTAAAAAGCTCCTTCTTATTACTTAACGTTTACAGTCTTATTTAACTTTATTTTAAACAACTTTTACTTTATTTCCTTGAAAAACAACAAAGTTATTTGCCTTAAAAAGCTCTTTGTTTTCTTGAATTCTCACTTAAGTGCGCCGTGAAAAGCTTAGCTCTTTCTCTTTACTTTTGAAGTGTATTCTCTAGTCGTTGTCGCTCTCTTTTTCAGTCAGCTTTGCTGCCCGCATTTCTGTGCCGACAGCCCGAAACAACTTGCGCTAACTAAGCGACCAACTTGGCTAAAGGGGCAAGTGTTTTGGTCAGCTCGGCTTGGCCTGCCTTGGCTCCGCTTGCCTTGCTTGCTATTGTTAATCTTTGCTTTAGTTGTTGTCGGAGTTGTTCAAGTTGTTGTTGTTGTTGTTGTTGTGGCTGCTGCAGATGACTGGCCTGGCCTGCCTAGGATCGCTTCCAGGCCACTTCACTTTATTTACCGTTCGCCTTAGCGCGTTAAGTGCGACGACGCGTCGCAGTCGCAGTCGCATCGAACTGCTCCCATTTTTTATGGCCAGTTTATTGAAAAGAAGCTAAACCCGCCAACCCACAGAGAGTCATGGCTAAAGCCAAAGCCAAAGTGGAGTCGCTTTGCAGGTGATAAAACTTAAACGTTGCGTAAGGCGTTACAAGTGTGGCAAGTGGCAAGTGGCAAACAAAGTGACCATTGGCAATTCCATTGGCCATTGACATGCACTTCTGCCTGTTACTGTCTCCCGCTCCCCCTCTCCCTCTCTTCTCAGTGTGTTTGCCACAGTTTTTGTGCTCTCCTTCTTTGTCACTTGCATCGCCTTTAACGAGCTGCAAAGGAAGTTGCTGCAAGTGTTGCAAGGAAGTGCCTCGTCAGCGCGAAGCACGCGGAAATTTATCGACTGCCTTTTAGGCGACGATACCAACATCAACGATGACGATGGCGTTGAAAATGCAACTGGAAATGCAAGTGCAACTGGAAATAACTTGGGGATGAGCACAGCAATTGAGCCTTGTTTGGATATTAAGTGCATATTTTTGTATACAACTTCAGCTGAAGATGTTCCTTATTAAGTTGGGTATGTATACATACAAGTATACATGAGTATACTTGTTACTTTTGTCACTTATTTAAAGCACTTTCAATGCAGAATTGTTTAAGGGAACCATTCCAAGTGTATTCGACTGTTTTCTTTAACGTTCACATTACATGAGTGGCAAGAGAACCTTGTTTAATGCTGTTCGAGAGATGTGCAGCACATATAAAGGTAAATGTCGGAACATTAAGCTTAACACACTCTTCAAATGCTAAAATGACAGACAGACAGCACTTCAAGTTAAAGACGGAGTGCAAAGGAAGGTGAATAAACCAAATTGATAGCTTTGTTCACTCGAAAACTTGTTGCAACAGATCACTTGCAGTGCTGGAGCAGAACTATAGAAAAACTTATATGCAAAACACTTTTAAATAAAGAATGTTCTCTTTCTATATCATGTTCTATAGAGGGGTGTCCTTATTCCTAAAAAAAGTTTAGCTGCGTGCAATAATGCAATATATTGTCACTTGATTTTATAGCCTTAGCTTCTGTAATCTCTGAGACGCAAATGGAAATGATGATGGCTCTTGCTGCCTGCATATACAATACATATCGTTTGCTCTCAAGTGATAATATTCTTGTAAGCCATGTATATCACTTAAAAACGAACTTAAATTGTTCTTTAAAATAAATATTAAAGAATTTATTGCATTAATTGCATTCAAATTAAATATTGTTGATGTTTAACCTACGAACTGGGTTTTTTTAATATTATTATACTATTATTAGTATTATTATTTTTAATTATAAATAAATGATAACTAATTGTGACTGCATTGAGTTAAAAGTAAATAAATAAATGAAATATTATAAAAAACTGCATTAATTAAATTGCACTCAGTAAGTTATCTCCCTCACTCTACTTATTCCTCTCTATTTGCGCCCCCGTTTGTGCATTTTGAATTCTGGCGCCAACAAGGTCAACGCAGGGCACTGCCAGCTGCAACAAAAACTCAACGCAGCTGAAGCTTTCGCTTTCGCATTGTTTACAAACACAACACAAGCATCTGCCGGCCGCAAGTGCAGCGCTCTCTCCCACTCACTCGCACTACGATAACTGGCTGTCTGCCGCTCTCTTAAGCTGTCACTCTCTTTGGTTTGGAAGAGCGCGTGCGCTGCAAATGTCAAATAATTGCAATCTAAAATGTAAACGAAAGAAAAATCGTGTGTGCAAAGCAGGCGGCGACGGCGACAAATTAACTAAAGACAAATAACAACAACTAATAACAAATCAGATAAAATATAGAACACATAGGAACACACACAAAATAAGCAAGCAAGATAAATGTAAAACAGATGTGCGTAGAAAGAAGACAAAGAAGAAGAAGTCGTGATTGAATTTTTCCATAGCGGCGCGAGAAATTTCTCACATTCTCATTCTCAGCACTTTTGTTCTCCACGTCGCGTCGCGTTGAAAAAACTACAAGAAAATTGACAAATTCTTAATTTGTGATATTTTGGAATAACGTCACAGAAAGAGACAGCGACACACGAAAGAAGAAGAGTGAGCGAGATAGACCAAGCCGAAAGCGACGTGCGTGTTTCTTCAGTTCTTCGTGTTATGCAAAGTGCGAAGGAGTGTGGAAGAGTGTGAAATAAAAAGTGAAAACTAACGTGCAATTATATAGTCAATATTTTAACCGATAAATTCACAGTATATATACAATATATATTCCCCATATTCCTCGTGTGATCAGGTATCTGCTAGAAGTATCTCTCTCTCTCTCTCTGTTTCTTTTTGTTTGTGTTTCTTCTTGTTTTTGTTTTTGTTCTTCTTCACCTGCTTCGCCTAATTGAAGAATGCTGTAAAAATTAACTGCGCCACTGATGAGTCATCCTGCTGACGCTTTATTGCTGTTGTTGCTAGTTTTGCTACTGTCGTCGTTGTTGTTGTTGTTGTCTGGCCGGCCACATGCGGCATATTTTTAGCTCATGCCACGCACAAGGCACGCACGGAGCACACGGCGTGGGCTGCTCGTCGTGTTGATAGATCGATAATACACGAACTGGATTTATTTGCAATTGTTGTTGTAATTAGACGAGGCAGCAGCAACGACTGCAGCAGAGGCAGTAAGTGCAGCAGCATCTGCAACAGCAACAGCGCAGTAACAGAGCTGCGCAGCAACAGTAACAACAAAATCAGTGCCGTACAAATTTGCACAGCACACTTTCAGGCGACGCATTTAAATTAGCATTTTTGCCTGCCTGGCTTTGTCTCTTGCTTTTCCCCTCTCTCCACTTCTTGCTTCTCTGTTTGTTTGTCTGCCCACCTGGTTTTGTCTACTCATTAACTGCGCTTGTTTCGCACTCTCTCTGTGTGTGCGTGTATACAACAACAACAACCAATAAATGTAAATTGCAAGACGCATTTTATTGTTTTCTATTTATGTACGTCGCCCGAAACTATGCAATGCATCTATGCACATCGCGGCAAGAAAGAGACAAGAACAACAACAAATCAATTGTTTGTCGACTTTTTCTTTTTTCCCATGTTTCTTTTCGTTTCAAAAAAAAAACAAGCAAAAAATTAAAAATTGTTTATTTTTTTTTTCTACGAATGACACATACGCACTCTCACACACACTCACACATACAAATGTAGAATTATTTGGTATATATAGTATAGTTATTGCTTGCACACACTTTCTCGATCCATCTATGGCTTCCTTCAATATATTGAAGAACTTATGCAATGGCTCAAACACTTTGCAGCTCATTCAGTTAACAAAATCAAAACATTTAACCAGAACTAGAACAATAATTACAACAAGAATAATAGCAACAGCAACAACATCAAATCAAACTGACAAAGAAAACAAAGCGGAAGCAATAACAACAACAACAAATACAAGAACAACTACAAGCAAAACAAGCACAGCAGGCAAAGCAACAACAAAAGCAGAAACAACAACTAATTACGGCGCCCTACTGCGTCCACTGAGCCTCAGCAGCAGCATCAGCAGCAGCAACAATTGCAGTCGCAGTCGACGCAGCAGCAGCACCTATGCCAGCTTAGGCAGCAAGCCAAGAACAACAACAACAACAACGAATAGAAGAACAACAACAATGACAACAATGTCTCAAGAGGTCGCCGCCGACAGCGCTGCCGATGCTGATGCCGATGCCGACGCAGCGGCTCAGGCTCAAGCTCAGTTCACCAGAGAGTATTATGACATGCCATATCAAGTAAGTATGCGACAGAGGGCGCCACAGTGCCGGAAGAGAGTGCCGAAGAGAGCGCGGGGAAGCGAGCAACGTACACACACACACACACGTGCAGAAACGGGACACAGACACACATACAGATGGACATCAATCAGCTGCAGCTAAACTCATTAGCTTGCTGAGCCAATTGTGTCACTCACACACACATACACACACACACTCACACACACACTCCCACTCACACACAAACACACTAATAGTGACACTCTCTGCTGATGTTCTTTTGTGCACTTAACTGCTTCGCTGCACCGCCTCTGCCGCCCTCACGCTGCCTGCCTAACATCAACTTCCATTCTCTGTCTCTGTCACATGCTGCAACTCTCTCTCTCCCACTTAGAGACCCAATTCGAAGATGTTCTTTTGTGTGAGTGTGTGTGTGTTTTTGGTACTTCTTCTATGCACTACTTTCACTTATTCATCCCTCTTTCTCTCTCTCTCACTCTCTCCCATTCCCCTGCATTCGTATGCCTTTTTCGGGCCCTCCCCCCTTGCAGTGCGAAATGAGCGACTCAGCCCCCAACACACCAGGCCTCAGTTCGGCCCCCAAGAAGTATTATCGTCATGCGGCTCACAGGTGAGTGTCCAAGCAATACCTTACATTATTATACATACATATGATGCTTTGAACTACATTATACCCTATGATTTCAAGTGCCTTAAATGAGGACCCTAATTGAAGAACCGTGATTTAATTTATTTACACACAAACTGCAAAAAATAGGAATGCTTTCTAAACTTTTCGACTGCGATATACCCTACACAAAGCTTCACCTGTTCCTTCACTTCTTAAATAACTTCTTAGTTTATTATACGATTGTAACTAAATTTATAAAACTTATTAAGAGGGTAATATTTATTGTACACATCAAAAATGAGCGTTTTAGTTTAAGAATTACATATATTTTAATGTTTACTACTACTGCTGAACCGCTTTATTAGCCCTTCTCATATTTTAGAACATAGTAATTATGGTTAATCTTTTCTCTCTGCAAATCTTAAACAATTCTTCAGTAATGGAGATGATAACATGAGTCTCTCTTCTCTCTCTGGTTTTTAAGTTATTAATTGAGCTTACACAGAGATTGAGAGAGCTGCCTCTTTTCTCTCTGTCTGCCTCTGCCTTACTCCCACACTGCTCATTAGGCTGTCAAGACTATCATCAACGTCTGTTCTCTGTTGTTTTTCTATTTCTGCTGTTGTTGCGTATTTCCTTAACCCTGTCACAGGTGACAAAGGTCAGGCTGGGCAGGCGTAGCGAGGGGGAAGTGACTTTGTCAAGTGTCAAGGTTGAGAAAGAATAAAGAAAAGAAACCTTTATTTTGCCTGGCAAACATGAAGACCAAGTCTAAGTGAGGTTGAGCTTGATCTTATCACTTCAACATTAAGTTAATCATATTTATATGTACATAGAACAGGTCGAGACAGATCTTATCAGTTGAACATTAAGGAAATCATAAGTATATATATTTAGAACAAGAAAGAAAGATTTCCAAAGGGTTTATACCCTTCAGTCTTCACCGATTATTACTATGCTGATTACTATATATAATATAATAAGAGAAATATTAGAACTATAATCTTAATTTGCTGCTGATTGTTCCCATGTGAACTCCGATTGTAATGCAATTTGAACAGCATATTAAATACACAGTAAAGAGCGGATGTGGTTAGTTTGTCTGCGCTATCTGGTAAACTTCTGTCAAAAACAAAGGGTATAAATATGGTTACCAAAAAGAAAACATGACTTAACAAGGTCTACAATTGTGTCAAGTGCTTTCGGCACTTGGTAACAATACTTCTTATCTGATGGAAACAAAATACATGTATGCATGTATGTGTGGTATGCATGTAGTAGTATATATATAGCGTATATTGTACTATATTTAAGTAGAGGAATTCCGCAGATCGAGGGGACAGTTATAGTATGCAGATAAGTATTTCAAATTTGATTTGATAATAATTGCAAACACTGATAACAGCTGGAAACTCGGTTGCTCGGTTCTATCTACTTGATTTGATTAAGTGTTATCATCCCTTGGCACCCTCTGGCCTCTCTGCTGGTTTCTCTCAGTGTATCCATCGCTAGTTTGGAACTCTGTTCATGGCCAATGTCGAATGCAAAAACCTCCGCACAAGACCTTATCGCCTCAACTCCGTCTCGACTCGCAGACATGGCGAGAACAACATCAACAGCAGCAGCTACAACTACAACTACAACTACACTGCCTACTACAGCACTGTGCACACGTATATGTGCACACGTACACGTACTACGTACTTGCCTCTCTTGCCCCCTCTCTCTCTCTCTTTCTCTCTATACTACTCTATACGAACGTGTAGGTTTACGTATTTCTGAAACGTCTCTACATGTGTGTGTGTTAAGTTGAGGAAGGGTATATCAACCTTGTTGTTTAGCTTGTGACGCATCTGCTGGGAAAATTCCATTGCCACTAGCAAAGTATTTATGGAATATTCTATATAATTTTGGAAAGTTTCTCAAGCTGATGCTTGTTCGTAAGGGTATTAGGGGCGTGGCATATGCTGGACATATCTCTGAAGCCAGCTCCGGCATTGATATATTGTTGTAATTGACTGTAAACACATGTACTTTCCATAATATCAACCAGTTTTCTCGCTTTCGAGTGGGCACATTTGCGAGTGTCAACTGCATTTTCCAAGCGATATATACACATGTATATATATAGTTGGTTGTATGTGTATATTTACTACTCTCGTGCCCGTCTAGGCCCGGTATATATTGATGTTATCTGTCTGTTTACTTTTTGTTTTTGCCACGTAACACGCCTGACATTGACACACTACAGACCGTCGACGTTGTCTACCCTCTATGCGTGTGGGGTCCAAAGTAGTCTATATGGCACAGAGCCCGGTCAAGTGTGATTCAGATCTCTATGCCAATATTTGTCTATTTATGTTTTTAGCTTTTTTCTACAATGGAATTTTCGATTTCTCGAAATTTAAAAAGCAATCGAACTTAGGTTAAATAAACAGTGCTCTCTCTCTCACTCTCTCTCTCTTTCTCACTCTCTGAATGAGTTTCTAGTTCGATTTCATTCGGTTTTTGGCATAAAAAATGCTCTCCATGTGCGGACTGTGCATAAATTATAAATAATGAGCTCTAATTTTAGCAATGTTTATCGTTGAAGTTGTCACATTGTGCTCTCTCTCTCTCTCTTTCACTCTTTGGTCGACTATATTTCATAACGAAGATTACACGTAGAGTACTAGCCAGGTTACGTATGATTCATTAGTCTACTCTGGCTAAGTAGGTGCTCAAGTTTCATAGAGACGACTCTAAGGTACTTTGGAGCATTGTAAACTTCTCTCTTCGCCATTAAAACTAATCGATGGGCAAAAGTGGAGGTGTACAGAGGTGGAGGCTCTCCCCTTGCCACAATATGTTCGGCACGTACCATTTCAATGCTAATGCCCAGTGGAGGAGATATGCATAGGTAGACGGGGCTAGTGACTAGGCTTATGAAATATTTATGAGTCCACGCACAAAGCACAAGCGAACAAATCATTATAATAATTGGACAGTGGGTGCAGGGTGTGTGTGTACGCACAGGTAAACCGTAATCCCAAAGAGGTAGCTTAGTGAAATCTTAAAGACATATCAAGATAATAACATTTATCATTTTACTGTGCGAAAACACTCTGGCATGCACTGTAATATAATTCAAAGACCCCAAAAAATCGATCGAATATGACAGTTAAAGATGTCAAGAGTGATTTCAATGGGATTTGCATAGTTGTATGAATGAGTACACCCATATTTGTATATATACTCTTGTCATACTCGACTCACTGAGTGTATATTGTGTAATCAGCTTCGTAGATCTTTCATAGACACGTTTCACATTTTTGGGAGAGAGGAAAACAAATAATAAACAAAAATTCCGCTGTCCCGCTGGCTTAGCCAAGTTGCAAACCCACGCACGATCCATGTTTGAATACGTTTTTGATATACTCACATAGTTTCCCCAACTTGGTTTTGATGTCTCCAGTTGTTGAGTGTCGTATAGTTGTTGTTTGTGCTATTTATAATTTCTCATTTGCTTTCCCAACTGACACACTGAAATTTCCACTGATCACAGCTGTGCGAGTGTATTTTCGAGTGTACTCGTGTATTCACGTATTCACTTTATGGCGTGTAGATAAAACGATAACAAAAAGCGGCACAACGAAGTTTTCATGCTCTATTGGGCAAGATCTTTAGCTGAAAGTACATACATATAATACGTAAGTATGTATGTATAATAGAAGTGATGTTGCATACTATATCTTCTTCTGCTCTTTGTAATTATTATTTGTTGCCACTTTAGTTATCTTTTCTGTGTTAATATCTTGGCTAATGAGTGTTTATTATGAATGACTACAATTTTGCCTTATACGATATTTGAAAATTTGCGAATTTCTCAAGTCATTGCCATATAAAGTCTGCTTAAAATGCAAATTCAATCGATTATTCGCGATTTGTTAATAATGTCTATTTTAAATTCATATTTTAACGATTAAGACGTATATTTAATATAAGGTGTAGCTATATTTGTGCACATGCCTGTGCTCAGCTCTACTCTGTATGCTCTACAGTGCTAGATCTTCTTGCAGGTGTAGCTATATTTGTGCACATGCCTGTGCTCAGCTCAGTCACCTCGAAGCTCTTTCGCCCTGACCCTCACTAATGTCAAAGTTGATGAAGACATTCACACATTATAATTTATTGCATAAATGCCACGAATATCACAAAAGCAGCAACAACAACAAAGCAACAATAACAACAACAGTCACTATGCTGCTGTGCTCTGCTGTTGTTGTTGCTGTGCTCCTCTATAAGTACGCGCGCATTCTCTTTCTCGCAGGCAAATTCCTCATTACAATGAGACGAAGTGCGAAGAGCTTTCGACGTCGGCTGCGACGGCGCAGCGAGAGAGAGAGATGAGAGAGGAGAGCATGCGTGCGTCGCTCAATTCGCTCTCTCTCAGCTGTTGCCTATTCGCCGTTTTCATGTATAATTGCTGTTGTTGTTGTTGTTGCTGCTGGTTTCGCTGTCGCTGTCGCTGCTTCCTTCCCGTTTCTACTACGTTGCATTGCGACGTCGACGTCGTCGTCAGTCGAAATTCGAACGTTGACCGAAATTGTTTGTTGCTCTCCACCTCGTCTCGTACACAAGAAACTCTCTTTCTCTCTCTGTGTACCGCAAATTGTACCCAAAAATTGTACACCAAATTATTTCGTGTGTGTTTATTTCTTGTTCTTTCTGCTTTCGCTTTCCCTTTCTGTTTTCGGTTCTGTTTTCATTTTTTTTCTTGTTGTTCTTGTGTGATAAAACAAAAAGAATAACAAAAACACTTTACTAGACTGGAAAAACTTTGCCTTGCAAAGATCGCCGACTGCGCTGCTGCTGCGCGCGTTGATTTGTGACGTTGCTGATAAGAACATCGCCACATCGCTTGTTTTCGTTTGTTGTTATAATTTCTTGTTCGCGTTCACTTTTTTTTTGCACGTCTCCCTCTCTCGCTCTCGCTGAGCTGTGCTTTACGTTTATCGACGGCGGCAGCAGCAGCAGCGACGCAGCGTCGTCGCAACGGCGCCGTAGCTGGCATTGCTCTTTGGCACCTTTGGCTAAACAGTCGCAGCAGCAGTAGCAGCAGCATAAGCAGAAGAAGCGCAGGCACAATGAGCCAACAAACAAAAATGCCGTTAACTAAGCAACAGCAACAACAACAACCAAAACAACAGCAACAACAACAACAAGTGACAGCAGCAGAGGCAGCACATTCCAAGCCGGCAGTAAACTCCTCCTCTGCCGGTGCAAGGGAACGCACACAAACAATCGGGGAAACGGACATGGATCAATCGGTGCTAAATGGCTTGCACCTGGGTGTGGATGGGGGCAGCAGCTACCATGGCTTCAAGCGCGAGTTGGGACACAGGTGAGCAGAGTGTGCAACAAGTTCAAAGATTACCAACTTCACCTGCAAAGCAGAGCGACGCCTTATCGCGGCTTAGTCATCAACAGTCGCAATGTTTCATTTGAATTTCATCAGTTGAGCAATCACGAACACGATCGCGATCAATGGCACTGCACAGTGCACAGTCGATGTGCATGCACAGGCATGCATGTCTTTGTCTAGAGTGACCATCATCAGCAACTCTACCTGTCTTTGTCTTCTATCTTTGTCTTGGCCATCAGGGAAATCAAAGAAATTGCGCGTCATATTGCGGGCGCTGCTTTTATCGGTCTTATAAATATTTTTGTGTATATTTCCTGATCAGCCTGAACAGACATAATACATTTTATATATATGTATATACGATTATCTGTATATTTTTAATATTTGGCATAAGGTTTATGAGGGTTTTGAATCTGAGATATGGAATAAGGAAGAATAACGGTAGAAGGATCTGCTATATATTCTTGATCATGAAGAATGATATGCTTATAACGTGTGAAATATTATTGCCGTCTTGCTATGTATGTTTTATCTTGATCTTACTATATATACTAGTTATTTATATAGTACATACTCCTAAAACATCCTAATTAAGTCGAAAAACTCATCAATTGGACAATTTTTCATAATTCGTGTGGAAAAAGTCATAATTCGTATTTTGAAGCTGGTATATATGAAATTAGAGTGACCATAGTTAACGAATAAATGTCTGCACCCGCTATACATAATGTCGAAGACTGTGGCGATTTAAAATTAGTGTGACAGGTAGAAAGAGGCATCCTTGATCAGCGTTAAAACCGAGTGATAGCCTTTTCGGTCTGTATGAACGCCTATATCTCACAGTCTATAAGAGCTAGGGCTACTAAATGTGGTGAATTTATGTTTAATTAATGCACTAAAGTAATGCTTGGTATTAAAGTTAGTCACGCCCCTTTTACTTCCATAACTTGCAAAAAAAGGAATTGCAAAACGTAATTTTCAAGTTTATATATTAAATTTTAGTGTGTACAAAAATTATCAACATCCAAATGATATCAGTTAATTTAAGTACGATCGGATCTTAAACATATTAACTATTTACGAAATGTTTCTTCTGGACGTACATTTGAAGCTTTGGGTAGTTTTGGTATATCACAGTAGCTTTCTAAATTATTATACTTGTCTTATTCACAAATTGAATTGATAAATTTATAATTATATAGAAAATATTGTACAAATAATATAACCCAATTGTTTTGTAGTGTTGAGCAACGTCGATTTGTTATCTTTTTCCATCATCCCATCGATGCAATTGACAGACAAGCGTGCAATTTGCGTGATTTATACGTGTTGCTACATATCCCTCTTCCTCACATTCTCCTCCTCTCTCTTCCCCTTCTCTCATGCTCTTCCCCCTTTCACTCCCTCTCTCTCTCTCTCTCTCTCTTATCTGTCGGCTATCAGGCAGCCATCTATCAGACTGAAGCTCGCATTATCTAATCTAATTTGTGTGCTTATTATGATGTGCTTTTCCACTAATCTAGCCAATGTTTCCCATCTGTGGGAAGCGTATAAGCGCGTTACGCACACGCAAACTTGTACACACACACACACACACACACAGTGCCTGCTCTTGGCAACTGATGTCGAGGCCTGCCACAATTTGCATCTGCATTTCTGCTGCAGCGGCACTTTCACTTTGTCTCAAAACTCATTGCATATTTTACGGCGTGTGTGTGTGTCTGTGTGCGTGTGTTGACAGCGACAAATGTTTATCAAGATAGATAGCTCGATAGAGGCAGAGAAAGAGAGAGATAGAGAGGGTGCGAGAGATGCGCACAGGTTGACACAGGTAGTCGAGGCTTGCAAGCATATTAACATGCCCTTGGCCACAGCCCCTTCTTCCTTCCTCCCCTCTTCCTTCTCCCTGTCCCCCTCTCTTGTGCCATCTCTTTCCCACGCTCTTAATTAATAGTGAGGCGTTTTGCTGGCAGCCTGCCTAATTGATGTCGTCGTTTAGTTGCGCCGGCAACACGCGACGTATGCGCAATTTTTCGATAATTTTGTCGCTGTTTCTGTTTGTTTGTAGCTCTTCCCCTCTCCCGCTGTCCCCCTTGGCTACCCTGCCCCGTTTTGATTTCTCTCAATTAATGTAATTTTGTGTGGCTAATCTGTGCGACTAATCAATGTTGATTTGTGGCGCTGCCTCTCATCGTAAAATTAGCACAGAAATTTACAATGTTTTTCCTGTTTTCGTTACACATTTTCGGGACGTAAACTTAAAGCTTAGCACCTGCTCTAAATGCCAGCGCGTGCCTCGTCTCCCAACACAGATGATGATGATGAGGAGGGGAAACGGGAGGAAGGGAGGGAGCGAAGAGAGTTGAGGCGCTAGACGTGACCTGCACCTGTTCATGCAGCACAATTGCAAACAATGCACGCTGCAAAGTTGTCTTAAATCAAAAGGCTCTATATGCATAGCAAAGCTACCCCCCTCCGTCTGCCCCCTTGCCCGCACCCTCCCCAGGGCTGGGTGTACAAAGTGAGCTGCGGGTCACGTAGCTGAAACTTTGCAACTTTTGCGCGACGCCGGAAACGGAAAAGCCCCGCACGGCAGCAGCAGCAACAGCAGCAACGGCAGCAGCATCAGCAAAAGTTTAATGCAATTTGCATTTCATTGGAAATTCGCATGTAAAATTTATTTTATGTTTTATAACTTTAACTTATTATACCCTTGCAGAGGGTATGCACATTTTGGCCAGCTGTTTGCAAGGCATCTAAGGAGACATCTCCCAAAACAAAAAGTATATATATTCTGAATCAGCATCACCAGGGAAGTCGATTTAGTCATATCTGTCTGTCTGTAGCATTGGAACAATCGAAGGAGATAAGGATCTGCAAGGGTATAAAACATTCGGCATGCCGAAGGTACTCTTTCTTTCTCTCTTTTTTTAATGGTATTTCTCATTCATTTTTTCACTCCACATGCGTTTTCCATCGTTAATTTATTTTACATAAAAAACAACAATTTCATTTTCAAGTTGTTGTTGTCGCTCAGTGTAATTAATAATGTTGTTATTGCTCTGTTATTATTGTTATTGCCATTGCTGCGGATGCTGTGCATGCAATGGCATTATTTATGCACGCATTTTTCCAGTTCCCCGAACAAACGAGCTACTGCAAAAAAAGAGACTCGTAAAAGATATAGGCTTTACATAATCGGGCATGTTTTTGAAATTTAATAAACTTGAAGTGCCATAAAAATGCTTAACGATCGAGAGAATATGGATAAATTGAATAGATATTAAAGCTGTTGAGGGTACACACTCAAAAAAAGTATTGCTATGCAGTTGAGTACGTGTGTGTGTTTGACTGTAATATATCTGTTATCCCCACTTACATTGTTTCTTAAATTACTTGCATATTCATTGTACAATCGTTCCTAAATTTTAAGGCATCATTAACAAGGTTTTAATTATTGTACACTTATAAAATGCACTTTCTCACTTTAAACCCTTCTACCTTATGAGTACCCTGCTCAATTCTTACAGTTAAGACTAATTGATAGTTAAGCTAACTAAACAGGGTGCATGTTTAGTTAGCTCAACTATCAATCAGATATGAAATCATAATCTATTTAGCATAATATATAAACACAGCATTGTATGCACAATTCAATATTGCCATAATTCATATTTATATATTTATTTATTCCATTTCTAATTCCATTCATATATCAGATACAGTTATTACATTTTTCCACTTCGATTATTCATTGACAAGCAAATCGCTTGATTAATGAACAAAATTCAAATTAATGTCGCATTCGGTCACATCTGCATACAGAATTTTCCATGAAATTGGGCAAATAATTATGCGATACGCGGAAAAATCAACTACAGCAACAATAACAACAGTAGCAACAACAACAACAACAACAAATCAAACTGTCAATTGGAATTAATTGAACGTTCTCGGTTCAGAAATTTGTTTGCAAATCATTGAGCGTGATTATTACCAAAAGTGCTTTATGCTTATATTATAAATTATTATAAATATAGTTTAGTTTATGGTATGATTGAAGGCGTCGCCACGCCCACGAATGAAATGAGGTTTTCCGTGCGCAAATAAATGCGACAATTTTGTCATTTTTTTTTCTTGTGTTTTTTAGTTTTTGCAAATGACATTTCGATATGCGTCACTTGAATACAAATAGCATGTGGACTAGCCCACTATTGCCACGCCCACATTTCATTACGTGCCACATTTACGACCCCAAATACGTTTAAAACGCAGAAAAAAGTAGTGGCACCTTGCCGCATGCCGCGTAAAACTTGTCTCGCATTCAAAACCTTCGTCATTTACGTGTCCGTTGCGACTCACATCCTGCACCCGAATTCCCAAAGTAAGAGAGAAAGAGAGAGCAGGATAGAGGGAAAGAGAGAAGGAAGTCTTGACATTAATTAAACACTTCGTCGAGTGTCGCCGGAAAAGACAAAAAACTTGGAGGCAGCTTGATGAATGTGCTGAAGTGTTATTTGATTGGAATTCTTAAGAGATTTGCAGTTTTAAATGGATTTAAAACTTTGTACTAAGAGAATATATATCTATCAGCAAAAGATGGCAACTCTAACCTCACTACAGTGTAGTCTTTATTATCCAGTCCTCCTTTTTGTGCGTATGAACACCTATATCTAAAAAACTATCAGTAATAGAGCTATTAAATTTGGCCATAGTCTGTCCTATTATTGCACAAGAGTAAAGCTTGCTTTAAAATTTGACCACGCCCCATTCCGCCTTCGTGAAGCGAAGAAAAAGGAATTGCAAGCATAGTTTTAAAGCTAGAACTGAATGATTGTGGATATGCAGCACACTCGACTGTAGGACTACATAAGAGCAACTTTATCAGATCGTGCTTAGTTAGTGATGAGTTTAGCGAACAGCATCTTGAAGTACAGATTCAATTTAGATCTATACTCTGGAATGTTGTTCAGTTTTCCCACATCATAATCTAGCTGAATTCTTAGAACTTTCTCATGATGTTTTTCATTTTTCGTTTCTTTTGAAGTATATTCTCAAAGAAGAATTTCATTTCCCACGCTGCAACAGTTCGTGGCATGTGGTGGGGCATAGAACTGCCCCCCACTCTCTCTCCCTCCCTCTCTGGCAGTGCCACCCTCGCTGTACTAAGTGGTAAATCAATTAGATGGACCCGAAAAAAAGCAAAGAACGCGACACACAATGCCAAACAATTTAATTTACCTTTATTTATTTAATTGATCACTCTTGTTATTGTTGTTGTTGTTGTTGTCGTTGGCCTTTGTCCCGAGTCCAGTGGAATCAGGCGACAGCATCCCACGGCAACAGCAACAGTAACAATTGAGGGGTGCCCTTGAGGGGTTTGGGCTTTAGCTTTAGCTCTGGGCTTGGGCTGGGACTGGGACTGGGGCTAATTAACCCCGACATTCATTCGGGGCATGCTAAGCCGCCCTCAATCAATTGCCATGCCGCGCCGCATCTGCATCACCCCCACACAGGCAGAGACACTGGAAAGCACACAACCCTCATTAGGTCGTCACCTGCCCCTGGCCGTGCCCTGTTCGAAGGTCGCACGCAATGGGTAAATGGGTCCGAGAATTGAAAGTGCGAGTAGTTTTTTTTTGAATCGAAAATAGCATAAAAAAAAGAGAGAAATAGTAATAGAAACGCTGACATTGTCGCACGCACTGCGCGAATCGCGCTCTCGACTAACTACGCTGATCTCTGCGCCTGAGGGTGGACTAGATACTCGTAGGAGGTGCGTGGGGAGGACGTCGAGGGTTAAACAAGTTATACACAGTAGATAGAACAGGTCGTCGTCGTCGCCGTCGTCGTCGTCGTCGTCGTCATTGCCTACGTCGCAGTCGCTTTTTTATTTTCGCACATGGCCTCAGTTCGGTTTAGCTTAAAGTGCAGTTTGGACGGCGATTTTAGTGGTTCGGTTCGGTGCCATATTGCGACGGGAAAAGGACTCGAAGTCGAACTCGGACTCGGACACGGACTGACAAGACCCTCAGGCAACTAAACTTGTTATGTGTGTGTTTGTGTGTGTGTGTGTACACTGTGTGTGTGTGTGTGTCAAATTGTACTCTGTTCTGTCAACCCTGTTCAGCAACAGATTTCCCACCCTTCGATAGTATCGATAACTTGACGGAGTCTTAGTGACTGCAAAGAAATTCGTTAGGCTTTGTAATCGATTGGTCTAGTTTATTGTCAGAAGTTTACTAAAAGTTGTTGACGCTATTTCTGTTTTTTTTTTTGTTGGTTGTGGTATCGATTATATTTTATCGACTATCGATAGTTGCGTTTAATGCTCCAAGATACAGTATTTAAAGATATTGCAATGACTGTTGGTTATTAACTATTGAATATACATCGATAGTCTATCAATACTATCGCCAAAGTATCTATAGTATAAATACTAAATTATAGAACTTTCTCTCTCTCTCTCTCTCTCTTTCTCTACCTTTTTCTCTCACTGGTTCTTCTTTTCTAGCTCTACTTTCAATTGCTACCTTCTGTCTACACTTCCCTCTACTTCACGTAGCTCTACAATTGCCATTATTCCTTAAGACCTTCGAGTTCAAGACAAGGTTTTGTACACTTTTTCAATTCAGTTGGCCACAGTGAATACATTTCCTGTCACATGTGTGCCACACACATCCCTCTACCCTCTCCTCTTGCTTGCGCTGTGTGCCTGTGCGTGTGCTTATGTTTGTTAGGCTATTTGGTTTTGTGGTTATGCTTATTAAGTCAATTATCGCCCAATTGTGCCGCCGCTAGCGATGCGCATGTGGCCAGCAAG
This sequence comes from Zaprionus capensis, assembly GCA_018903675.1. Lineage (NCBI taxonomy): Eukaryota > Metazoa > Arthropoda > Insecta > Diptera > Drosophilidae > Zaprionus > Zaprionus capensis. The sequence goes on along the minus strand of JAEIFN010001073.1, from coordinate 5,872,440 downwards.
TGCTTTCAGGGACCCAAGTCCCAAGCTTCCTGGGTTAACCTCCGCTCTCTCTAGTTGGTCTCTCGTCTCTCGTCTCTTGTCTCGGGTGTCAGGTGCCTTGTGCCTGGTGCCTGGTGCCTTCTGCCAGGTCTGAAGACCTCAATTCTGCAGCCACTACGTCGTAGTCAGCGTGTGTGTTTGTTTGTAATTTGGATTTTAATTGGAAGCACACACACATGCACTAACACACACACATATATAAGGACTCTCCCTCTGTAGTGAGGTTTCTTTGCGGTCTCTTCGTACTGACCTTGGTCGAGAATTCAATTTGCCTGCGCCTTGAGCTTTAGATGCCATTCAAAATGGGTTGCGACCTAATTGAATAGGAAGCGAAAGGGAATGAGAGGGAGAGTGGGGGGAGGTGAAGGTTGGAACTACCTACAATTATCGGGGAATGTAACTAAATTTCAACCGAATTCCGACAGACTTTTGGGACACAATTTGGCTACAAATCTGGTTAAGTTAGTTAGTAGCGGCCTTGGTCTCTTTTTGGTTGAATATGCCTAATGTTCTGTGTTCAAATTGAAATAGTTGCACTTTCCCTCTGTCTACCCTGCTCCCTCTCTCTCTCTTCCCCTCTTCCTATAGCTCTGCTCTATCTGTCCAGTTTGTGTTTGCCTCTTGCTCTCTTTTCCCTTTTTGGTCACTTTTGCGGCTCGATTGGTTTGCTTTGCTGCGTGTTTGTGCAACTGACAGGCACAGGTGGAGGCAGTGGCACTGGTAGAGGCAGAAGTAGAGCCTGAGGCAGAGGTAGAGGCAGCTGCAGACGACCTAACAAGCGATCGCTGTGTAGTTTGCACGTGTCCGTAGCAACAACGCAAAAAGCGAGACAGAAATTCTGAAAACATAACTGAAAATGATACTCAACTCAACTAGAGAACAATGGGGGAATTATGACGCATACGCAGCGTGGTCCATGTGGTCCAGTGGCGAACACGTGACACATGAGTGCACCCCTGTTGACAGAGTCGTAAAAGAAAGAAACTTCAACACTAAAATATATGTTGTCAACAGTTTTGAGGCAAAGACCTTCTAGTGAATATTTTTCATCTTCTTGCTGTGAAGTATAAACAGAGGAAATATTGCTTAAACTCACGACATTCGTTTAAAGTTATCTTTGAAGTGAACCAACAGAACGGGAAGCAAACAAGGAACTAAAGGTTGAACTGTAGTTAAACCAACGTGTATCGAACACCTCAAGTACAAAGCCTGACTGCAATTGCAATTCACAATCCACAATGGAACGTAATGTGTGTGTGTGTGTGTGTGTGTGCTTTGACAATTGTGTGAGCATTGAAAGGATGCTTCGCAGTTGTGTCTGTCATATGCATTATGTGCATTACGTGTTATAGTCCTGTTACGTCCTTAACTGTCCCGTTTCCATGCTGTTTCCTGTTTAGTTCCTCTGCTGAGTGGCCAAGCTGGTACGTGTAATTGGCAGCAGTTGCGTAGATTGTGATTATCCTCTTTGATACAGCAATCGAATTGGCAGATGCTACTGCCGGAGATTGCCAGGGGCCAGCGAGCGAGCGAGCTGTGAGATGTGATGTCGCAATAAACTTGTTTTTCTACAATTCGTTGCAAGGATAAAATGCTCTAACGGTCACTTGACATCCTTGACGGGCCACCAATGCAGTCCTTCTGGCTATCAATTCTCAGTTTACAGCACAACAGCGATAACTTCAACGAAAACAAGCTCATTTCGGAGGCAAATTATGCAGATTTCTTGGCCAAAACCAACTGTATACAAGTTGAAAAAAACATCTTGAAGGCAATGCAAATTAATGCTGAATATCAGTTTCAGCAAAATTCTCATGATTTTCCTACTTTAGGGTTTTATAATAGAGAACTTTGTCTTTACCTGCTTAGATTTTATTTGGTAGAGAACCTTAAGAATATAACTTTGCCAATTCTTTATCAATTGAGCTCTTAATAAACTCTTAAGAACCTGACTAAAGGGTTTTCTTATTTAAAACAAGTCTGTACCTATATTTTAGAAACCTCTTTCAACTGATAAACTTAAGTTAAGCAAACTTACAATGCAACACAACAACAATAACAGTGAGAACAATACAGTCTTACAAGATGACAATAGAAACTTACATACTATCACAACAACAACAAATGAACGACAACAACAAAAAGAAGCTGACTCAGCAAGTGTTTTCGATATGTTTCCAAGTCCCAACGACAACTTGGGCAACAGAGCAATGCAACAACCGTTGAATTCGTAAGTGAAGTAGAGCTCTAAAGGTATCTTAAACCTTATCAAGTTACTGCCTAATCTTATCTGATTCAAAACTCAGTTTCCATTAAGGAATTGTGAACATTATGTGACTATAATACTCAATACTCAAACTACTATTTATAGTCGACAATACTTTATTATATTTCACTATACTATCTATTGCTATATCTAGTATACATATAAAATCATTTAACCCCATCTTAGGTTAGCAATGTTATTCCTAATTTACTGACACATACAAGTGTCAGTCTAGTCAGGTTGGTCTCAAATCTTTCCGCTAATCGCTAATTAGGTCGATGCCAATGCACCTTAGAAAAGTATTCCGTATTAAAATATATTTTGCTAATCTATTGAAAAATAATAACAGCAAAACAAACAGCAGCAGCAGCAACAACAAAACTCAATGGAAAATGTCAACAATCCAATTAAAATTCCACTGCATGCCATGAAAAAAACAATAACAAAAAAACAAATCCTATCATATATAGGCTGTTCATCCTATATAGGTACATATGTTATTTATGTTAATGCTGACGTATTTGTAATCTGCACTTGAATAATGAGTTGAAATATTCACCTTATCAAGCAAGCATAGCATTTTATAAATATAGATAGAGTATACAGTACATCACAGTATATTACTTGGCTATACTGTGTAAGTAAGGTATTCTCAGTTCTGTATTTCGATGTAAGCAACGTTCTATCTTTGTTCCCTTCCACCCTCTCTCTCTCTTCTCAAGTACCTCAGACTTATACAAATTGTTCATACGGAACGTTGTCGTCACACCAAAATAAATAAACACATATTTTCCATAAGGTTTGTTTTGTTGCCACACTCGCAGTAGCTTGTGAAATTTGACAGTGAGTCAATCGAGTCATAAACGAATAATAGAGTGTATGCAGCTAGAGAATTCAATTCAGTTTAAAGTATTTCACCTCCATCATAACCTAGGACAACACAATAAAACTGAAACTCTTAAATGTTCGTATGACAGAACATGATTTTGGCTGCAATATTTATCGGCAAATATATTTTATATATATTTATATTGTAGTATATATAAATTAATTGAGTAAATAAAGAATCCATCAAGTGTATTGTGCATATAACACCAACATTCAAGTCGCACTGCACTGAATGGTATAAAAAGTGCCGAGTTCGCAGAGGAAATCGTCAAAACATGAAATTCAAAATGTTTCCACCTCTTTTTATTTACACTCAACTGCGAATGTTTTTTACGACCTTGGCAATTTGCAAAGCTTTTAACTCGACTGTTTTTTATTTTAATCGTATTCATGCTACACTCTTGTTTTATTTTGTTTTTATTCGTTTGAATTCTATTTTGGATTTCCATTTGTATTTATTCAATTAATACGAATGCGTAGCTCGTACAAAAATAAATCCAACGATTTATGGCAATGCATTTGCAAGGGGATATTTTTAGTTAAATATTTATTTTCGTTTCCTTTATTTTTATTAATTGATGCGCAAGAACATGATGGGGGCGAAAGAGAGAGAGAGAGAGAGAGAGAGCAGAGGGCGCGTCAATGGGAATTTGCTTTGGCTTGGATTAGTGTGTCGATTTGTTTGCATTTACAGTTATTTTTAGCGGTATCTGGCCACGTGCATGGCGCGATTATTATGCGGAAGTGCGAGAAAGTTGTCAGCTGAAAATTGCCAACAATGCGTCAGCTGAAAATTGGCAACGTCGCCAGAGCGTTAAATTAATAATTACGCATATTTCAAATTTGCAGTGCGACCCTTCCTTTGGTATGTGTGTGTTTGGCTGTGTGTGTGAGTGAGTGTCTTAGATTTATGCAGTTTATTCGAATTTGGGTTAAATAACAAGCGAACTCTGCAGCAACATTGACAACAACAACAAGAACAACAATGGAGACAAGGATGCAACTTTTCGCTTATTTGGCAAATTTTCAAGTGAAGCAAATTGCAAAAGGGACAACAACATAAATATAAACGCACACACACATTCAGACACAGACAATATGTGTGCCAGAGACAACAATTTCAAAATAAAAAGTATGCGCCATATGACGAACTTTAAATGCCCTTGCAAAAACAAGTTTAGCGGCAAATATGCTGAAAAAACATTTTAAAGCTAATTTTTGTGTGCTGTAATTAAGCTTATGCTTAAAATAAGCTTCAGAGCGTGAGCTTACACTGAAAGCTCGAGTTTAAAATCATTCGCCACATAATGAAGTTGAAAAGTATTTGCCAACTTAAGTAAAACGTTGTACCAGCACAGGAAATCACACTTAAATCAGCAGCTTTTCATGGTAATACACGTAAATGTAATGTGACTAAGCTTTTGCTTAAAGTAAAGCTGCAGCTTGGGAGCTTTTAAGCGCTCATTTAAAGCCTTTCCCTACATGACAAAGTTCGAGAATATTTGTCAAAAGAATTTGAGCAGGAAATACGCTTTTTAAGCACATGAAAGTTCGTTTCAATGATAAGCTTTTAATTGTAATTGAAATGTGATTGAGTTTAAGCTATAAAATAAGCATTCAATCGGCAGCTTTCTCTACAAAGTTCTCTTTGCAACAGACATGCTCTGCTCTGCGCTGTTAGGGTATGTAGCGAAAATGGGCAAAAACGAGCCGCCTCCAACTTGGCTGCTAATGAGTTTTGCCGCATAAGGGGGCGTGTCACCGCAAAGCTGTCAGTGGCCAGGCGAGGCGGGCGGGGTGTGGGCGTGTTCCGCCCACAACACAAGTTTTTCACCATTTTTCAGCAGCAACACACACTAATTGCCGGGCAACCACATCGAGTGCTCGCCCCATCGAGCACCGAATCATTTGCTCCCTTGCCTCGCTTTGCCTCGCCTTGCCTTGCACAGCACATTCACATGCATTCGCTTGCACTTACATTCACTCATTTCATTTCATATAATTCCATTTTGCAATGCGCAGCTTCTTGATAAACTTTTGACACACAGACCCCGAAAGGGGAACCGCATCCGATTGCGAAATCGAATTCGAAATCAGCGACAGCTCTCAAGTTCTACAACTCTGAACACTTTGCACATTAGCGAAGGATTGCCAAACCCCTCCCCCTCCACCCCCCTGAAGCGAGAAGACCTTGAACACTTTTGAACATGTTTGTGTGGTTGGGCAAAACACTTCAGGGCGTCTACAAGATGAACTCAAGTACAACCAAAGTTTAGAAGTTAGGAGTAATTGCTCTTTAGAGTTGCAAACAGGGGGCGCTACTCAAAACATTTTGCAACTACTTATTGCAAGAAAATTAACAAATGATAGTTCCCAAGTTAATTACGTGTATACTAAGTTCAAGCAGACGAACGACGAGCGAGTTCGACTATGAGACACCCTTCATACAGTTTATAGAATTAGAAATACACTGAAAATACCTCAAGAAAAGTCTTATGTGCCCACACATGTGCAGGCATGCTCAATAAAAAATTAAAGCATACCAGCAGGGGCAGCACTGCAGTACTAAGATGAGTTGAATAACTTCTGTGTTTATTGTCAGATCAAATTGAAATTTAGAGGAGGTATAGTTGCTAAAGTCAGCTGAGTATATGTTAAAGTTAGAAAGTTGTATATTTTTTAAGTCACTTACAAATCGAATTGCTAAATTTAGCCTACATTTGAAATAATCATAATGTGCGTATATCATACAGGGAACTTAATGGCAAATTTGTTGTCTCAAGCTTTTACAATAGCTGAGATAAGTGTGTTCACACAGACAGACAGAAATGGCTCTATCTAGTGATTCTGATCAAGAATATATATACAATACTTTGTGTTTATCTGCCTGTTCCATACATTCGCACAAAGTTACTATACCCGCAATGATCGAAGGGTATAAGAACTTTACGAGAGTGCTTGCAACAATATCATCCTAACTTGAATGAAATCATAAACTATGCCAAGGTGTTGCGCGTAATACTCTAATCCAAGCTTAACGCTGATTAGCCTTTCCCACAAGCAATCAATATGATATATACAATGTAAACTGTGCATAGTATGGACGAACTTTATTAGATTACAGATTGCAGAGCTCTTCCCTTCAAAGCTTTCATTTCAAGCAAGCAGCCAGAAAGTATGCTACGCTTTATTCTATTCAAATCAATCTAAAAATATTTATTTATATACTATTTACTTAAATTGTTTTACTGTATTTACTTTTCCATTCTCCACCCGCACTCAACAAAATTTCTTATGGTCTTTCCTTGCAGAGTCTTTGTGAACCGTTCGCTGCATTTGGAGAATATCAAGTACTATGGCTTCGATATGGACTATACTCTGGCAGGTGAGCAGCGATATATAGTTGTGTATAAAGCGCATATCAAATATTAATTGAATTTCTTTCTCTGCATAGAATACAAATCGCCACAGTATGAGCAGCTGGGATTCAATTTGGTGAAGGAGCGTCTAGTTTCCATGGGTTATCCCAAGGAGATACTGCAATTCGACTATGATCCAACATTTCCGGTGCGTGGCCTCTGGTTCGACACCCTGTACGGCAATCTCCTGAAGGTGGATGCCTATGGTAACATTCTGGTCTGTGTGCATGGCTTCGAGTTCATCAAGCAGTAAGTTGTCTACAATATAAAGAGATAATGTTCTATATATTCTGATGATCATTTCTACTATCTACACAGTCACCAGGTATACGAGTTATATCCGAATAAGTTTCTCAAGTTAGACGAGTCGCGAGTTTACGTGCTGAACACGCTCTTCAACTTGCCGGAGACATATTTGCTGGCCTGTCTCGTTGATTTCTTTACCAACAGCAATGATTTTGTGCGGTAAGTTCAGTTGGGGAAGTTCAAATTTCAGTCTATCTGCAACTATCAATCTGTATCCTTGTACAATATCTATCTCTGTTTGTTACTATCTCTGCATCTCTTTCTGTCTCTTTTGCTCTCATTCGACAGCGTTGAACGCGGCATCAAAGCTGGTGATTTTCTATTTACCTATAAGTCGATTTTCCAAGACGTGCGCCGTGCCGTCGACTGGGTGCATTCCGATGGTGATCTGAAGCGTCGTACAACACAGGTGAGTGTGGCACTGCAACTACCTCTTCCCCTCCTTTCCATCCTCCCTTTGCTCTCCTCTTCAGCTGTGCTCTCATCTCTTCCATTACCACCACAACTTCTATCCCTTTCATTTCTTTACTTCAGCTTAATTTACACCAATTTAAACAAGCTCTCTCTCTTTTTCTCTCTCTCTCTCTCTCCTACGTATTCAGAACATGGCGTACTACGTGAAGAAGGACAAGCGCTTGCCCACAGTGCTGTCCCGCATCCGCGAGTCGGGAGCGAAGCTGTTCATGCTGACCAACAGCGACTACACGTACACCAACGAGATTATGACTTATCTCTTTGACTTTCCGCATGGCGCCAACGCAGACGAGCCGCATCGTGACTGGAAGAGTTACTTCGATGTGATTGTGGTGGATGCACGCAAGCCGTTGTTCTTCGACGAGGGCACCGTGCTGCGTCAGGTGGACACGAAGACGGGTGGGTTGAAGATCGGCACGCACATTGGTCCACTGCAGCCGGGTCAGGTGTACTCGGGCGGGTCGTGCGAGCTGTTCACCAAGTTCATCAATGCCAAGGGCAAGGATGTGCTCTATGTGGGCGATCACATATTCGGGGACATACTCAAATCGAAGAAGATACGTGGCTGGCGCACGTTCCTCATTGTGCCGGAGCTGGTGCGTGAGCTGCACGTGTGGACGGACGAGTGTCAATTGTTTGCCGAGCTGCAGAATCTGGACATCAAGCTGGGCGATCTGTATCGCGATCTCGACTCGAGTGCTAAGGTCAAGCCGGACATATCGCAGCTGCGCACCTGCATACGCGATGTGACGCACAAGATGGACATGTCGTACGGCATGATGGGCTCCCTGTTCCGTTCCGGTTCGCGTCAGACCTTCTTCTCCAGCCAGGTGGTGCGATATGCCGACGTCTATGCTGCAACGCTGCTCAATCTCATCTATTACCCGTTCTCCTACATGTTCCGTGCCCCGGCAATGCTGCTGCCCCACGAGTCTACAGTGGCACACGATCAGGCGCATCAGCCACCACCACCACCGCCGCCACCGACCTCGTCCTCGTCGTCGACGGCGCTGCAGGATGCCACTTGTGGCGGCAATACTGGCAACACTGGCACATCATGCAACGTTGCCAGCACTGTTGGTACCACCAGCAACCCTTCGCCTCCGACAGCCAAACTGAACGCGGAGCCAGCTGTGGTTGGCAGCAGCATCTCGCCAGCAGCAGCAACAGCTGAAGAGAACGCCAAGGAACTACATCGAGCGGTGAGTGGAGGGTGCCACGATTTCTCAGGACTGCTGACTTACTCTGCTTCCTCTTTTTACTCTTTCCACAGAGCTCCATTGTGCACACACGCCCGTCCACGCCCACCGTGGTCACCCACACGCACGACGAGGACTATTCCGAGGAGGAGGAGACAGCAAGCGGTGCCGACTCGTCCACGGAGCAACAGCAGCGCGATGCCTCCGACTAGGCTCCCCTCGATCTATGCTCCTCTACCCACTTCCTCTCCCCCCAACCCTAAACGGCTCGTGTGAATCAACGAATTTTCTAATCGCGTTTCCCGACACACACTCGGACAGATTACTCGGTATACCTAAAAGAACTTTCCAGCTTGGGCGAGCCAAGTGAGAAACGTGCGATTTTCTTCGATTTTAAAAATATACAAACGTGAAAATCTATATGCATGCAAACTATATAGTAACTATATAACTATACTATATACTATATATATATCTATACTATATACTATATACTATATATACACAATAGTTGGTTCCATTTGCCCAAAAAAATCTATAGAAAGTGTATTTTTTTTTTTATACCAATAAAATTCTAAGTGTAATGCAAATTCTGAATTCTTTTACTTGTTTAGTATACTAACTCTTCATCTAAAATAATTATAACATGATATTAAAGCAGCAACTAACTATATAGAGAACTTACTATGCAAATTGCATGGTACGCGCCAGAAATAAAAGTCAAGCTTGAAATTTACGCTTGTACTATGATTTACGGAAACGGAAGAAGGCGTGGCCAAGTTCTGAGCTAAACTTTAGCTGCGTACAATATGAAGAAGTGTTGTCATCAAGTTTCGTAGCTCTAGCTCTTACATTCTGACAGATAAAGGTGTTCATACGAACACAAATAAAAGAATATAACCTATTGATAAAGGTCCTGCAGTGCAATATGAAGAGAACAGACTGAGACTACCATAGAAGTGGCATATCTCTGGTGATTCAAGAAATAAAACCACATAGATGAATAAAACATGTGAGAGCAACAAAAGGTAACCTATTTATGAAGGTCCTCAAACACAAAACGAGTACGGCACTTCACAGACACTGCCAAAGAATAAAAGTCGCTTCGTTTTGGGATTTTCTCAATATATATTCAGAGAGTACGAGTTAAACAAAAAAATATAGTATACATATCTATATATACGATATGTGATATATAAAGGTGCCTTCAGCTGGTACTGCTGCTGTTTACTGCTTGACAATCTTGTTGGCATCGCACTTGAGCTCCTCGTAGATGTGTTCGTTCTGTATGTCGCTCTTCAGTTGTGTGACCAGTTCGACGGCGTCGTCCTGCGAGGGAGAAGAAGGAGAGCAAGAAGAGAGTGAAGAAAGGTTAGCAGAAGATTCATGTGAAGAATTTGTAGCCAGGTAAACTCACATCGAAGAGCACATTCTTCTCGCCCTTCTGGTACTCGCCGAAGAGGGCAAAGACATCGACAAACTTGCCATGGGTACCGAATCTGTCCGAGATCAGGGAGAACAGATGCTTGATGGTCTCCTGCTCGACGCTGGTGGTGTCGGCACGGGCGAAGATGGCATGAGGCAGCTGCACCTCCACGTTGCATGCGGCATAGTCGGTGACAGGGCGACGCTCCAGGGAGGGGCAGACCAGTTGCCAGTCCTTGTGCTGCTCCAGCTGATTGGCAGTCACGATCAGCAGCTGCTGCTCCGTGCTGGGCGTGATGTTGCACCAGTCCAGGCTGCGACGCTTGTTCAACAGGGCGGCACTCAGGCGAGCACGCTCACAGGTGGCATTAAAGTTGCTACAGGAGGAGGAGGAGGAGGGATCCATCAGTAGAAGGATTGGCAAGGAGAAGTTGTAACTTACATGGGCGCCTTCTGCAGTGCATCGCGGTTGAGTGTGGGCGGAGCAACCGCTACCAGCACCTGATCAGCGGGCAGCTGCTCATAGACCAGTGGGAGAAGCTTCTGTTGACGCGCATCTGCATATTTGGAGGCCGGAGCAATCCACATATCGGCCTGACCATTGGCCAGAGCCTCCACACAGTCCGTGGACTGTACGCACTCGAGTTCGGGGCGTGCATCGCGTGCGTAGGCGGCACGATGCAGTGCCTCGCACTTGGAGAACTCCGTGTCGCGTTGCACGCACAGACGCAGCTTGCGGATGGCGCTGCCATCGCGCTCGATCACATCCTTGTAGCCGGCACGCTCCAGATACACCTTGGGATCGATGGCCTCCGCCTTGCTGTGATAGAAGGCGTTCGGTTGGATCAGCAGATGGGCAGCGGCATCTTTGTTCTCCGCATGCAAACCGTTGGCAAAGAATCGCTCCAGACGCGACTGCAACTGATGCAACTTCTCGGGACCGTGCACGGCCTGCTCGTTGGAAATGTAACCACTCCACGGGCGCTGGGCCCATGAGCAGGCTGGTCCAGTGATGGGACGACGAGTTCCGTCCTCGCATAGATACTCAAAGTCCTCGGGCTTGCCCTCGGCCTTGGGTGCTGTGGGGCTGCCAGTCAAGCCGAAATACTTCTTGATGTACTGCACCTTGGTGAACGCCACCTCGCCCTGTCCCTTGTCCAGGCAGCGTATGGCGCCATCGTAGCCACTGTAGATATCCGGATAGTTGCACTGTGCGGGCTTCTCGCAGAGCGCACACAGATTCGAGTACTTCTTCTTCAGCAGGCGATCGGTGTCGGGGTGCGCCGAGTAGTTGCCCACCAGGCAGGATTGTGTGAAGAACTCCGACAGGGATTTGAGCTCACGTTCCGTTGCAGAGATCTGAGGATCGGCGGACACCTTCAGCACATGCGTGTTCTTCAGCTTCGTTATCGGAATCCTGTAGCCCACATTGCGACCGAAGCCCGTGTGGCACGACTTGGCACCGCGCAGCTCCTGCAGCGTGTGGATCGGGGACGTTTTCTTCACCAGGATAATGCCCTCGTAGCGGAAGTTGGCTGTGTTGGGTACGAGGGCGGAGAGCGGAGAAAGGATAAGGTAAATTAGAAGAAGAAATTTCAATTTCGATATCAATATCGAACATCGATTGAAGCAGAAAAGTTTTCATTTGTAAAGAAAAGGAAAAGCAACACTTCCAAGTTGGGCATGTATGTTGAAGTTACTAAGCTGAAGAAGGTGCTTGAAGGTGTTCCAAGTTCAGGAAGCTGCTGGAAGGTGTTATGCTACTTCAAATACTCCATAACTTATTTTTTTTCAATTTTCCAATATGAAACCCAGATTGCAAATAGCTTGATAAGGGCATGACAGCTAAGTACAATACTTACAGTGCAGATTATTTTCTTCTTGGTTCGTTCCTCATATCAGAAAAGAATCAAAAATCTATAGTCTACATTTATTCAAACTGAAAACTATTTAAAAAACATTCTTTAAATCAAGGAATTTATAATCTGAATGGAGCATGATAACTAAGTCTAGTTAAGACACTTTCTTCCTCAGTTCGTTCTTCTTAATAGCATGCAAGGAAATCTGCAAACTACCTTCTTTCTAAGTGCAATATTTTACAGACTTGAGGGAATCAGTTCACAGTGATTTGTCACACTTTAAAAATTCAATTCTAGTAGAAAGTCTGTGAAAGTGAATATATAATCAATCTGAATTTCAAATTCACTTTTTTTCATTTTTATAATCGTCTAAAATATGCATATTATTCTTGACCTACGCTGATAAGAATACAGCAATAAATTATCTGTGTGCTCAGGTAAGATTGAGAAGGAGAGAGAGAGTCAGATGAAACTCACGTATATTTAAGTTTAGATGCAGATCACTTTGAATCTTTTCTACTCACAAGGTTAGAGAGAGAGGGGGAGAGAACTTACATTAATTTGTTTATGTTTGGAATCACTTTAGATCTTTGGGAGAGATTTGACATCTATTTCTTTTTAGTCATGATCTGTTCTATTGACAGATAGACAAAAACAGTACTCAGGAATTTAGGATCACTTAGGATCTTTGCTACTAAGGGAGTGGGTCTAGTTAGAGATCCCTTCAGATCTTTTCTTCTCACAGAGAGAGAGAGAGAGAGAGCTCACAATTATTTAGTCTAGTTACTTAGGATCTTTGAAGAGACAGAGAGAACACACGTATATTTTCTTCTAGTTAGGAATCTCTTGTGAGCTTCCCTTCACACAGAGAGAGAGAGACTGAGAGAGAGAGAGGCCTACTTAGGGATCACTTCGATTCTTCACTACTCACCATCTTTGTCTTCCTGTGTGCGAATCTCAGAGACGACACGATAGTCCTCGTTCTTGCGATGGTAGGCCATGTACATGTCCTCCGGTTCGCTGGCCAGCACATCTGCCTTGCGCTGCTCGATCAGTTCGAGGCACTCGACACGATCGCGTCCGGCGACGCACTCCATGCGGATGCCCGCCTCGGAGGGATCGGCGAGCAGTTTCTGGCAATCATTGAAGTAGATTTGAGGCACACACAGGCGATCTATAAGGAAAAGGAGGAGGGACTGATCATGAGCCTGAGCTGGAAGTGAGCTGATCTGTTGCGGCACTTACAGATCGGCTCCTCTGCGGCGCTGCAGTGCAGCATCAGCAATAACAACGCTGCCGGCCAAATCTGAGGGATCACAAATGACGCCATCGCGCTCTAGTTGCAATTCCGGTTATAGTTTCTCTAAATCCAAAATCACAATTCCAGTTCAAGTTCCAATTCCGATTCCGATTCCACTTGTTGCTGCTCTCGTTGCGGGGCCGTAGCTCAACTGTGGAGCTCAGCTTGCCGGCCGGCGGCTTTTATAGCCAAGCCCCCAAGGGTCGCCGATTTTGCTCACTTTGCTCTGTTTGCCAATGTTTTTGTTTTCGTTTTCGCACTTCTCGCTGTTTGTACTTGTTCTTTTTCTCTTGTTTTGTTCTCTGTTTTCTTTTTTTTTTTGTTTTGTTTTGTTTTCTTCGGTTCGGTTTCGTTTTGTACGAGGCCCGCAGGCGTTTTTATTGCCGCTGATCTTTTCATTAAGCGAGCAGAGTAAAGCTGCAACTGCGTTCTAAACGGGCAGTGCTAGACGTCTTCCATACCCTGTAATAACGTGCAACTATGTTAAATATAGTGCTGACTGCAGATATACATATTTGATCTAAAACGATTTGTTGTAGTTTCTTTATAATATTTGAATGATCTTTACTTATAGATCGATTAGTTATACATATATATCATTATAGATAGATGGATGGACAGATAGTTGGATATATAGATATATAGATATATATATAAATGGATAGATAGATAGATAGATAGATAGATAGGTTGACAAATAGATAGATAGATAGATGGAAATCAGAGAGATAGACATACATACACGTATAATGATATCAGATAGATAAATAGACAGATAGATAGACTACAAATATATAGTTATTTTAATAAATTCAGTTTTCGTAGCCATACTCAACTAAAATATATATATGGTACATAGATCTATGTAGATTTAATCTGTTTTTTTTTTTTGTATTTCAGTTTGTACTTCCCCCAGCCTGAAACCTCAATAGACTCACTAAAGAATATAAATATTATATAAAATATATATAAAATATAATATAAGTATATGCCTTGCAACCTTCCTCTCTCGAACAGTTCATTTATAGGGTACGTGCAACAAATACAAAAATATATAGATATAAAAACCTCTCATGTACTTTTGCTCGATCATGAGGTACTTCCCAGCCAAGTGGAGGAGGAGGCCTGCGCTACGCAGCACACAGCGGGCATGCGGATTTGCATAGGAACCATAGTCAAATATATGATATTAGAAATATTCTTATAGTACAAAAACACTAACCTTATCAATCAAGTAATTCCACATAGCACCTAAATTTTGTAGATTGTATATTGAATTGACATACTACAACATTTTGAACTTGTCTCACCTTATCAGACCAATTCGGGAAGTACCTGAGGGTCCCTCATGTTGAGGTGGTTTACCAACTAGAAAAAGAACCCTGCCAGATAAGAGTTTGGTATATGTATATAGAGTATATTTACTCTATATAGAGCACATTTGGTTGCAGGCTTGGAACTAGTAAATCCAGTTATATGTCCCTCTCTCTGCCATCAGCTGATCAAGAGATCGACTAGACTAGATATTTCTGCATTCAACGTGATCTCGTGCTGAGAACAACAGATTAATTATACACTTATCTGCTTAGCTTAATATTCAGATTCTACGATAATTATAAATTTCTCGATCAATCTCACTTCGCAAATGCAAATGAAGCTGCTTCTTCTACGAATTCAACGATCCCAGTCTGAACACGTTCGCATACACTCGATATATGTATGTATATATAGTATATATATATATATATATATATATATATATATAATGTATATGGTAGATAGACCAAACAGGTTATCTTCGCTGTTTCAGTGCTCACTCCCACTCCCTGCTTGGAAAGTGCATAGGCCCAGAGTCATCCGAACCTGTTTGCTAGCTCCCTTACAGGCCTCTTTCTGCATCTAAATGGGCGATCTATTCTGGTAGTGGGAGGAAGGAAGGAGGCGGCATAATGGGGTGGAGTGGAGGGGAGGGGCAAATTGTCAGGTTTTGTGGTGGGCGAACTTATAAACGAAGCTTAATTTACTGGAAAAGTCTGGTAAACAAGATCACAAAAGTTATCTACTTATTTAGCCTGTGCTACGTGGGTGTGCCCCAGAGGAGGGGGAGCGAGAGGGGACGGTGAGGCACTCTCTGCTGTGAGCAATAATTATGTATGTGTATTTTATTTATTGTTATATGTAATTGTTGCTGCAGGGCCGCGATTTCGACTTGAGCTAATAAAATGTCATTTATTTTTATTGTTGTTGTGGTTGTAAGGCCTGCATAATGCAGTCTCTTGTTGAGGTGCGCAGGTGTGTGTGTGTGTGTAATATGCAATCAAGGGTCAATTGAATAACACGGTGGGTTTTTCTTTTTTAGCTGTCGTTCCGGGAATTTCCTATTTAAATTGTAATCAAAGGCTTTGTGCAGCATTTACACTGATTATGCATAATCTAATGAAAAGGAAAGCAAGTGCAGGCAGGCCAGGCACAGTTGCTAGCCTGGCATTTAATAGAATTAAGTCTCAATTTATCCCTGAGTGTGTGTTGATAATAATAATACACATATACATTTGCAAATAATAAATAGAATAAAGGCGAAGGCGTTATCATTTTGAATTTCTTATTTTTCCCGCCAAATGTCATGCTTTTTGCCGTCTGGCAACACCAAATTCAGTCTTAGGCGCCATCTAGTGGCATTTGCCATAACTAGCTAGAACAGCAGCACACACAATCGTCTGCACCACGGTCACACTCGCATTTGCTGCTGTCAACTTGCAAAGATCTGGTCACACTGCGATAATTTTGCCCCAAGAGAAATGACACGTCAAGTGAATTGCATATCGGCAGACAAACAGTGAATAAAATCGGCTTTTAAAAGATATACACGATATACAACCCGACATTCATATTACTAAGAACGAGTGCAGCAATTGCCACAAATTGTCGCCAAGATGAGCCAAGTGCCGTGCTACACGATCATCAACTCGCCGGACCTCGAGGTGCCGAACGAGATGCAACTGAAGCAAGACCTCGAGAAGGGCGACACGAATGTTAAAATCGAGACACTGAAGAAGGTTATCAAACTTCTGCTGAATGGCGAACGATATCCTGGCCTTATCATGACTATCATACGCTTTGTGCTGCCCGTGCAGAATCACACAATCAAGAAGCTGTTGCTCATCTTCTGGGAAATAGTGCCGAAGACCTCAGCCGATGGCAAACTGCTGCAGGAAATGATACTGGTCTGCGACGCTTATCGCAAGGTAAGTAGTGCCAACGCAGCGGCCCCTTCCCCCCGAACCCCAAACTGAAGATTGCTTTTCCTCCTGCAGGATCTGCAACATCCCAATGAGTTTCTACGCGGCTCCACGTTGCGTTTCCTTTGCAAGCTAAAGGAACCGGAGCTGCTCGAGCCACTGATGCCAGCCATACGTGCCTGCCTGGATCATCGTCACTCCTATGTGCGTCGCAATGCTGTCCTAGCGATCTTTACCATCTACAAGAACTTCGACTGGTTGGTGCCAGATGGTCCCGAGTTGATTGCCAGTTTCCTGGACACCCAACAGGATATGTCGTGCAAGCGCAATGCCTTTCTTATGCTGCTCCATGCCGATCAGGAGCGTGCTCTCAACTATCTCGCCTCTTGCATAGATCAAGTGCAGAGCTTCGGGGACATTCTGCAATTGGTCATTGTGGAGTTAATCTACAAGGTTTGCCACGCCAATCCTGCAGAGCGTTCACGCTTCATACGCTGCATTTACAATTTGCTGAACTCATCATCGAATGCGGTGCGTTACGAGTCCGCTGGCACCTTGATCACACTGTCCCTGGCTCCCACAGCCATCAAGGCAGCTGCGGGTTGCTACATCGAACTGATTGTCAAGGAGAGCGATAACAATGTGAAACTGATTGTACTGGATCGCCTGATTGCCATGAAGGAGAACGAGAACATGGAGAAGGTCATGCAGGATCTGGTGATGGATGTGCTGCGTGTCCTGGCCGCTCCTGACATTGAGGTGCGCCGCAAGACACTCGCTCTGGCCATGGATCTGGTCTACTCACGCAACATCAACGAGATGGTCCAGGTGCTGCAGAAGGAGGTGGCCAAGACGCACAATGTGGAGCACGAGGATACGGGCAAGTATCGCCAGCTGTTGGTGCGCACCCTGCACACCTGCTCCATCAAGTTCCCCGATGTGGCCAGCAATGTCATTCCAGTGCTGGTTGAGTTCCTCTCCGATACCAATGAGTTGGCTGCCGCCGATGTGCTGGTCTTTATACGCGAAGCCATACAGAAGTTCCCAGCACTGCGTGCTCTCATCATTAAGCATCTGATTGAGGCTTTCCCACAAATCAAATCCTCAAAGATTCATCGTGCTGCCGTCTGGATTCTCGGCGAGTACGTGGAGGGTTCACAGATAACCGAAGTGATTGCAGCTGTGCAACAGACTCTGGGCGAGATACCCATGGTGGATGCCGAGCAACGTCGTCTTGCTGGGGATCAGACCGACGAACAGCAGCAGCAGCAGAAGGGATCACCAGCTGGCGGCGATGCCAGCACCAACAACAGCAACAGCAGCAACACCAACAACAGCAGCAGCAGCAACAAGGTCACCTCAGATGGCACCTATGCCACGCAGAGCGCCTACAGTCTGGCACCGTAAGTAGCACAGAGAGAACAAGAAGAAGTCTTAACATTTCTAACCCTGTTCTTCCTCTTATCTCTTCCCTCCCACAGTGTGGCCAAGAAGGAGAAGCGTCCGCCGCTGCGTCAGTATTTAATGGATGGTGATTTCTTTATTGGAGCCGCCGTGTCCGCCACGTTGACCAAGATGGCGCTGCGCTATGCCGAATCGCATCCACACGATGCACCCACACAGAATCGTCTTACCACACAGGTGATGCTCATCATGAGCTCTATCCTGCATCTGGGCAAGTCGGGCTTCCCCAGCAAACCGATCACATACGATGACTCCGATCGCATCATGATTTGCCTGCGCACGCTGAGCGACCGTACACCGGAGGCAGTTGCTGTGTTCATGCACGACTGCCGCGACGCACTGGGCAAGATGCTGGATGCCCAGCAGGAGGAGGATCAGCGTGTGCTCAAGGAGAAGCAGCGTGCCACCGCCAAGGTGCAGCCAGATTCGCCAGTGCTCTTTGCACAGCTCTCGAATGGACGCGACAATCAGCTGGGCGAGAATGTGTTCGAATCCAGTCTGAATCAGGCCCTCGCCGGCACCAAGACGGCCCAGCTGAGTGACATCTCTTCGCCCAACAACAAACTCAACAAGGTTACCCAGCTGACGGGCTTCTCCGATCCCGTTTATGCCGAGGCCTACGTCAATGTCAATCAGTATGACATCGTGCTGGATGTGCTCATTGTGAACCAGACAAGTAAGTGGAGGAGGCAACGCATCGCATGTTCCCCATCCTCATTCTCATCTTCATCTCTTTACCTCCTTTCGTTAGATGACACACTGCAGAACTGCACACTGGAGCTGGCCACATTGGGCGATCTGAAGCTGGTGGAGCGTCCACATCCGGTGGTGCTGGCGCCACATGATTTCTGCAACATCAAGGCCAACGTGAAGGTCTCCTCCACAGAGAATGGCATCATCTTTGGCAATATAGGTGAGTGTGCGACAGGGAAACCCACGTGAATCCTTTCAATAACTTTGCCTCCTCCACAGTTTACGACACCGCGCTGAACACCAATGTTGTGGTGCTGAACACCATCCACATTGACATCATGGATTACATTATCCCGGCCAGCTGCACAGACACCGAATTCCGTCAGATGTGGCAGGACTTTGAGTGGGAGAACAAGGTCACTGTGAACACTAGCTTCACCGATCTGCACGAGTATCTCAAGCATCTGTTGAAGAGCACCAACATGAAGTGCCTGACGCCAGAGAAGGCGCTCTCCGGCCAGTGTGGCTTCATGGCCGCCAATATGTATGCCAAGTAAGTTTCCTTCACCTTCTCCCTGCACCAGTTGCCTTATTTATGCCCCTCCCTTCTTGCAGATCCATTTTCGGCGAAAACGCCTTGGCTAATCTGAGTATTGAGAAGCCTGTGGATGATCCCGACTCCAAGGTGACCGGGCACATACGTATCAGGGCCAAGAGTCAGGTGAGTTTCCTACTTATCCTTCTAATCTTTTCAAGCTATTCTAATCTGTCTGGGTTCCTTCCACAGGGCATGGCACTCAGTCTGGGCGATAAGATCAGCTCCTCGCAGAAACAGTCCGTGCAGGCAGCCTAGTTGAGCAACAACAACAACAACTACAAGAGCAACAACAAAATAAGCAGCAGCAGCCAGAATAAAAAGAAGGCACAAGAGAAGAAAAAACAAGGAGCATATTGAGAAGAAGAAGAGGTGGCCGAGCCACGGCCTGCATTCCGCCTGACCACAACAGCCTATTACATACATATTATAATTATGCATGCAATTCTATACTTATTTAATAAAGTTAACCGCCCCAAACTGATGTTTGTTTACATGCCATACACACATTAGAGCGAGATAGCATGCTAACACATTGTGTGGTAGAGAGAGATAGCGAGCATAAATGATTCAAGTTTCAAAAGAATACGTGTATGTACTATATATACACCTTTAATTGCCTGCTCTAATCACTTAATTATAGTAAGTGTAATTAAAAATCATTCAAAAGTTGCAAGCACAGTAAATTAAAGTGTTTACTTATGTATTTCATACGTCATCACATGCCTCCTTCTGTAGTTATCAGCACTTCAAGAGCTGCCCTCATTTCCATGTGCCACATCATACAACAATATTTATCTTGAACAAGTTTATCTATAACAAAATATTTCGTCATCAAAACAAGAAAACAATGAAACATTTTGAACTGCGCTCGATTGCCAGCTCGATTACAACTATCGAAATTGCATGCAACCATCGACAAATTGTATTCGATATATCAACTCGGGAACTTGTTCTGGGGTGGCATCACTAAGTAGCGTTGCCATTCTACGGTGGCTTTAAGCGGTACCAGGGACTTGGCGGTAGTTCGATTGTCAAACTAGCCGGTTATTCGATAGAAACGCTCAAGTAGACTATAAAATGCAAATTACACAAAAATTCAATCTTATACCAGCAAGCTGCATGTTACAGTGCTGAATCGATTCATGATTTAAATAAAATGCCAAATAATTGACTCATTTGGAAATGAACTATTTACTAATTATGTGTCTGGTCCCTGGTTTTGTTTACAGACTCCGAACAGGTTCAGTGTTGAACAGCTCATTAGTCCAAACCCAACACTAGCGCCTAGCAGTTGTGTTGGGTGAGTGGCAAAGGCAAAAGCAAAAGCAAAAGTGAATCAGAAAAGCAGTAACAATATGCAGAATTAATGTGCACTACGCACGTTGTTTCACGCAATGAAAGCCATATGAAAGTCACTGCATTCGCAAGACCATAACACATCATACAAGTCACTTATCTATCACACACGAACTGTGATTTCAATTCCTCCTCTCCACTTCGGGAGTGAAGTCGATGCGAGTTGCGAATTCGGGTTTCGAGTTTTCGGTTTGCGGAAAGTAAAAGTGGCTCGCTGCCGTCGCCGCCTGTCCCTGCCGCTGCCACTGCCGCTGTCGTTGGCTTCGGTGCCACTTCGCCTCCGTCTCTGTCTTATTTCTTTGTATTTGTGTTCATAATCATATTCATGTTTTGCTTACGTTGTGTGTGTGCGCGCGCGAATGTTTGAGTGCAAAAAGAAGTTGCAAAAATACAAAAGTTACGCAAATCTGCAGCGAAATTGTGTAAAATAATAACAACAAACAGCGCAGTCGACGTCGACGTTGTAGTGTTCGTAAACGTACCTGTGTCTGCACTTGTGTGTGTGCCTGTGCGTTCTCTTCTCCTCCTCGTCCTCCTCCTCCTCATCATCTGAGTGAGAACCGGCGGTGCAGCAGCAGCGCAATGAGCGAGAACAACGGCGGCAGCAACGCCATCACAGCCGCCAATGGACCGCGCGTCGTTACCATCTACAAGACGGAAACTGGCTTCGGCTTCAATGTGCGGGGACAGGTGTCCGAGGGGGGACAACTGCGTTCGATCAATGGGGAACTATACGCCCCCCTTCAGCATGTTAGTGCAGTGTTGGAGAACGGCGCAGCAGAGAAGGCGGGCATCAAGAAGGGCGATCGCATACTGGAGGTGTAAGTATCCCTGTCATTGTAACTGCCCCGCCCTGGTCTACGATTGAGTGACAGACAGACAGACGTACAGTGAGAGCAAGAGCAAGAGAGTGAGAGCAATAGCAACATAGGGAGAGCAGAGCAAGGGAGTGCGAGCGAGAGAGACTAAGTTGGAGTTGGTTACCCACCCACTAAACAACTCCACTCGAAATGGAAAAGAAGCTTTAAACTCAATTTTTGTGTCCTGGAATCAATAAACATTGTGTGTGTGCGTCTGTCTGTGTGTGTGAGAGAGGGCTGTTAGAGAACTTTACTGACTTGGCTGCTTACTGTTTCGGCCAGCATACATACGTATACATGTGTGTATGTATGTATGTGTGTACCTATTCCTGTTGTTGTTGCTACAACTGTGTTGTTGTTTTCGCTGTTATGGCGTAATATTTATACTATTGTTTGGTCACACACACACACACAGACACTTGCACTCACACTTTTGCATTGCTGTTAACACAGGCACGCACACAGTGGCAGCTAATTAAAAGACCCCCCCTTGCTCTCACCCCCGCTCTCGTCACCGCCACTGCCACAATGGCATTCGCCCAAAAACCCACACTGGCGCTTGCTGTTTATGCTCTCTATTTCATATCTCTCTCACTCACTCTCTCTCTCCCTCACTCTGCTGCTTTTCTCGTTTGCATTTTTGACATTTTCTGTGTTATCGCAACGTTGCCAAATGACGCTGAGCTCTGAGAGTGGTAAATGTAAAATGCTTCCCCCCCTCCCTTCTCCCACTTTCCATTCCCCTCAGCTCACCCCTCTGCCTGCCCACGGTCTCGAATCGTTTAGCAGCAGCTTTGCTATCAATCAAAGCGCAAAACACGTTGCACATAATTGAATTTTGCGGGCGCCAATGTGATGATAACCTTTCCCCTCCCTCGCCTCTTCCCTTCTTCTCTGGTGTCACCTCAGTCAGTCTTTTGCAGCTGCTGCTGTTGGTGAAAAAGCAAAAACCTGCGCACAAATTCATTAAACAAATTTAGTAACAGTTTCGTTACTTGGCGTCTAACAACTTAATTGTCATTGTCAGACCAGCAACACGCTTCACCTTTGTGCACTCTCCCCTCTCCTCCCTCCCTCCTTTCTAGTTAATTTTGCTCGCACTTTTGTTTGCCTTCAGTGCAGTCTGACTATATCTATGGGGCCAGCTGGAACCGTTCTATTGTTGTGCTTGTTGTTGTCCATAATTTGATTATCAACACACAAAACGCCATAAAGTGGAAGAGAGAGAGGGAGAGGGAAGAGAGTAACCGTTACAATTTAGGCTGGGCGTGTGTGTAAACATCATCATCAACATCATCATATAATAAAAGATCTCAATGGAAACTTTTAAGTTAATTCATTGAATTCTATACTTTACATACTTTAGTATTATTATTATTACTGTGCTTAGTTATAGTGTGTATAGTTTAGTTGCAGTTGTAGTTGTAGTTCAGGGTTCCTAAGTCCACGAAAATCAATAAGAACGCCGTGGTCTTGCTCCTACTTCCCATAAAAAACACACTCAATTTATTTATTTATTTCACGCTGTTCCCTCATACTTTGAGGTAGCACAAAAATGTGACGTGTGTTACAAGGGTCGATGATTTATTTATGTACAACCCAAGCTGACCCAGTTGTGAGTTGTGTGAGAGTCTTGAGAACACACCTTTGCACTTAGATATAAGCAGGGCTATTTCTGCTTAGGGGCTGTTTATTTAGTACGATTTCCATACTGAATAGTCTCGATATATCCCTGCTTAGGCTGTGTATATGTTCCTGGGTCTCATACTAAAGAGTCGCGATATAAACAGGGGTATTCCTGCTTAGTCTCACTATAAAATCAAGTTCCCATTAGACACTTCAGTAGTAAAGTTAAATTCATTTATAAAATGATTCATTTAATGAATTATTCGTTATTCGTTTCGCATGTTGCTAAAACTAAAAACCAAATAAATTTCAAGCCAATTAATTAATCATTATACATTATATATGCTACACAGAGAGAGGGGGAGGAATGAAGAAGCGAGAGAAGAATCTATTTATATTACTTAAAAGCTATTATTATTTATTTACAAAGCTCGGTTGGCTGTGCAGCTCTCAGTTTCCAGTTTCCAGCTGTTTGCTAACCCTGATATTATCAGCCCTGTTGATGACTGTCTTTCTCCCTCCCTCTCTCCATATCTTCTCTCTCTCTGTCTCTCTTGCGTTTCAAGAGGCGTTTTAGTGCTGGTCACCAGCACCAGTTGGCAACCAACAAAAATAAAACACCGCTCCATATCCACTGCCGGTTTATCAAACCAAGTGAGAGGGGACGGAGGGCGGAGGGATGAGACACGGTATCATTTTGTCGCTCATTGTTTATTCATGCTCTTAAATAATTGCCGCCTCCACTCGCTGGCACTGCACTCACTAATTGCCAACAGATCTGGTCGGGAACAGCTATTGGAATAGTTTCGTAACTATTTACATATGTAGTTGGCCTATTTTGTACCTAGATATCTCAAGTTTGGACTGTCGACTGGTAATAACTGATACACATAGGGTATATGTATGTAACTGTCTGCAAGCGTTTGCCTATACTGTCGATATAGCCATTTCTGTCCGTATGAACACGTATAACTCACAGACTTTAAGAGCTAGGCTTGTCAAATTTGGTAAGAATATCTCTTATAATTGCACGCAACTAAAGTTTGTCTTAAAATTCGGCCACGCCCCGTTTCGCATGTGTAACTGGAAATAAATAGAATTGAGAGGTTAATTTTAATTCTAGAACTTTCTTATTTGTTGTGTGCAATCATTATAGACATATAAATAACTTGTGTATGTTTAATTGTAAACGCATGATTAACATAGAAGTTATATAGCAACTTAAATACTTGTTTGGGGATAGAAGATATCAATATTGGACTCGTTCTCAATTAGCTATTCGATCTGTTCTTATATATGTGCAATACACACTACACTAAACTATAATGTAGTGTTGCATATGAGCGGATTAAGAGAATCTGCCGATGCATAGTCAGATACAATATCTATAAACATGCATAGAAATGCATAATATCTATTTGTATTTGTAGTTAAGCTTAAGCACTTGGAGCAATCTCTGTGTGTGTGTGTGTGTCTGACATTGCACTTGTTGTAACATGTCGTCTGCACTTGCCACTCGATGTGGCATTGTTATTGTTGTTGTTGTGGTTGTTCTCGGAATCCGTGGGAGAAGGCTGCCATGAAATCAATGAGGATTATGGACTATTTTCATTTCTTGTTGCTCTTCTTCTTGTTCTTCTTTGACAAGCAACTCGTTAAAACATTTACGAAAATAGAAATAACTAACCAACTGCAGCGTCAACTGGGAATGAACAACAACAACTACAACAAATATAATAACGATGCCCACGATGCTCATACACTGATTGGCTTTGGATGCAGCACGTCAGGGATTCAAAATGAATCCCCTTTCGGATTACCAAGAGGGACTTTTATACAATTGAGTATCTGCTTGATTGCATTACAGGGTGCTGGCTAGTCGTGCCCATCTTGCACTTTGTTTTTCATATTCTCAATTTTGTTTTATGTCGCCACAAAATGTTGTGCTCTGTGGTTTTTGTGGGCATGTTTTGCAGTTGCTCCAAGTTCCTTTCGCTCCTTTCTCCTCTTGCTATACCCATTGTTAATGCCGCAATGGGGTATACCAATTGAATGCAGAATACTCAATTCAATTGCCATCTGGCGCACAGTACACGCAGGTGTGTTTACCTTTACTGTGCGTGCGTGAGAGAGTGGGGCAGGGAGGAAAGGGTATTTCCAAATTGGGTCTCTCCCCGGGGTAAGGCAAGCACACTTGTTTTATTGTGGCAGAAAGAAAAAAAAAATCAATAGATTTACGTCACTGGATTGGGGCAGAGGAGGCAGGGAGGGCTGGCTGCCAAGTAAAAGGGGGCGTGGTTTGAGGTTGAGTTTCCCAGCTTTGAGTTACGGTTTCGGTTACGCTTTGGATTTAGATTTGACTAAGCCGGAAATAGACACGTGTATCTGCTGAACATCAAACACGTCGGTATACAATCAAATTGGGTCAACTCTAACCACTAGATACCCTGTATTATATAGACACGTACATACCTTATCAGTTATAGGTATGTACATATAGTATGTAGACAATAAAGTCATTTATAGTGAAGAGATCTTTCAAGTTAACATAAGAACAGCAATCGTAGGGTATTTTTACGTTGAGCGCACTCTCACTGTTGTTTTTCTTATTGTTTTATATATATAAACCCTCTTTAAATTAAGTTTAGATGCGTAAGTTCAACTTGCGTGATATCTTCTAACCTATTAACTCAATATTATAAAAAAAGCAAAGAAAGAAGATAAATATTATTTTTTAATTTATTCGCTCTACTTCTCTCTTTATTTGTCCGCTTATGAATTCCTTTTTTGCATATATCTTGATTCATGGCTCTCTTTCTCTGTGTGTCTGTCTCTGTTACTCTCCTTCTCTCTCTGTTTCACTGTCTTAATTTGAAGCACTCAAGTCCTGACGTTCTTTAAGTTTTTGTACCTTTCTCTTATTTTTAGTACAAATTAAAAAATAACAAAGTTTCTTCTGTATGAGTATTGCGTGTGCATGTGTGTGTATATGTGTGTGTATGTGTGCACATGCTCTGTAGCTATTTAATCAGCAAACGTACAGTGGGCGGCAGCAAGTGAGGATGGAAGAGAGTTTCGGGGTAAAGAAATGGAACGAGGAATGAACCACAACGCAATGCGATTATTTAAAACAACAAATTAAATGCCAGTAAAATATGCTAGCAGAAGGTGTTCGACCAGAGAGATACCTCTTAATGAAGCTAAAGAAACGACGATGTAACATTGATTTTTCTCCAGCCATACCTCTTAAGTTAACACACTTTGACTTTTAGAAACATTCCTTTATCAATTGCCTAATTATCTATTCCTTAAATAAAGTAAAGGTGATATATATCCAATGTTATATGCCAACTATATCCTATACTTCACTCAGTGTTCATGTATGGGAACTACCTTTGCTTTACTATGTTCAGCTTCTCTGTAGTATTTTTTGCTCTCTTCCTCTGGTGCCTGGTACCTCTTAACTCTTGAAACTGGTTTCTTGTCTATGAATATCTCTCTGAATCTGTGTTTTTTCTATCTTGATATTTAAAATACTTTTTAATATAAACTGCAAGTTCGATTTCCTTTTATATACAAAGTTCTTTAATGTTTTTTCAACGTTAAACAAATGAATAGCGAAAAGAAAAAGCATATAAAAATACGATTTGTATATAAACAATTCAACGATAAGTGATTTCTGGAAAACATTATTACAGTTTTATATTTTAAGACCGCAAAATATTCAATCAGAGCGGCAATCGGGGCTTAACATATAAATATACCCCACATTAGCTGGCATTATCTTGCGATAGAGAACTCAGGGACTTCATATGGTAATCAAATTAAGTTAATTTATGAGGGAGAGAGGGAGAGTTGCCAGCTCTCTCTCCCACTCTCTCTCTCTCTCTCTTCACTCTCTGCATATTTTTCAAACACATTTCTTATGCATGCATGTGTAGTTATTATGTATGTTAGTTATATTCGACGCTGAGTCATGTTTTCGTTTGTTAATGCCAATGTTGCTGTCGTTGTCGTTGTTGCTGTCGTCCCTGTGCGTCACTGGCAATACGACAAAACACGATACGACTGTGATTTATTTTATTTTGCTGTTTCTTTGTACCCCCTTTTGCAAAGGGTATATGCATTTGGCAGCACTAGTTTGTCATACACTGCAGGAAAACCCTAGAAAGCATAGGTATTATTGATTACCTGATTCTCATTCAAAATATCTCCACATTTTGTTCCAATTCCAATCATATATCATTACTATATAATACTGGTATCTATAAACCCCAAGGGTATCACAGTCCCAGCACATCGTAGCTTACTTTCAATCTCAGTTCAAACCGGAAAGACTCGCAGAGTCAGCTCAACGCTCTCCCAGAGGTTGCAGTCTCTCTTGGCGTCTCTTATCCGGTTTGAGAGCCAGTTGCAAGTAGTTGCAGCCACCACAAGTTACAAATCCCCAAGCCAAAGTAAACTCTCAATGCATCCGACACAAATGTGTCATGCGTGTGTGTGTTTGTGTATGTGTGTGTCGAGAAAATCTAATTGTACGAAATTTAATTGAATTACTCGAACGAAAGTCATTAGGAAATTCAGTTCAAACTTTGAACAGAAACTAAAATTGAATTGTGTAACGTCAGAACTTAAGTAATTCGATAATCTGTTTGCCATTTAACAAGTTTGATTAGTTATGTTGTTTGCATTACGCACTCAAGAAGTTGAGGGAAAATGTGGTCAAGTTGTGTTCGTGTGAACACCTTAAACTCAGGGACTATAAGAGTTAGGGCTATCAAAATTGGTAACAATATGTCTTACTACAGCACGCAGCTAAAGTTTATTTTGGAATTTGGCCACGGCCACTTATGCGCATTTTAATTGAAAAAAATGTTATTAGAAGCTCCGTTTTAATGCTCATTTTTAATGTGTAAAGTTATTCATATATTTTAAATGCATCCTGCAAATTTGATTGTGTTCGGTTATTCAACAAAGAAGAAATTAAGGAATTAATTGTAAAGTAAGGAGTACAATAAAAATAGATTAATGGCTTAGTTTGGTAAGGTTCTATGTTGTATCTAAGCTGTAAGGCTTGTGCTCATTTTGTCATCAGGTCTGTTGTTCTCTAAAGTGTTATTTGCACTTCGAACAGTTCAACGACTCAAACACTCATGTGTGTTTATCA
Source organism: Zaprionus capensis (assembly GCA_018903675.1). NCBI lineage: Eukaryota > Metazoa > Arthropoda > Insecta > Diptera > Drosophilidae > Zaprionus > Zaprionus capensis. The sequence goes on along the minus strand of JAEIFN010001073.1, from coordinate 5,844,262 downwards.
TAAGCAAATTCAACTTGACCCCAATCCCTCCTTATCAGTGCCGTAGAGTGATAAGTGCCTCGATTGATCAAATGCAACGCCTCCTTTATTATTTGGACTCTCAAATTGATCAGTCTGTGATTGCGTGCGGTTGCAGCACAACTCCCTGTTGTATATACTATATATCGTATATATATTCCTGAACATGTTGCCCTTTCACGGCGTGCATTTCGCACAGCTCAGCGCCTTCGAGCGTCGTTGCCTGCGGTGTGTGAGGCTGCTTATCAAATTGAACAATGCATTAATGTTTCTCTCTCTCTCTCTCTTTGTCTCTTTGGTTTCAGCAATGGCGTCAGCGTTGAGGGTGCCACACACAAACAGGTGGTGGATCTGATCAAATCTGGTGGGGATTGCCTGACACTTACCGTCATATCGGTAACACAACAGGAGGCCGACAGACTGGAGCCGCAGGAAGATCAGAGTGGCTACTCCTACATTGACTACTCGGACAAGCGTTCATTGCCCATCAGGTAAGTGCAGTGCCCAGAGCTGTCTTTATGTCTGTAATTCATCTGTGAACTCTCTGCTACCTTAGCATACCCGACTACAGCATCATCAATCGCAATGGGGAACGCTACATTGTCTTCAACATACACATGGCTGGGCGTCAATTGTGCTCGCGCAGGTATCGTGAGTTTGCCAATCTGCATTCGATGCTGCGCAAGGAGTTCAGTGGCTTCAATTTCCCCAAACTGCCGGGGAAGTGGCCCTTTCAGTTGAGTGAACAACAGCTGGACACACGTCGCCGTGGACTGGAGCAATATCTGGAGAAAGTGTGCGCTGTGCGTGTCATTGCCGAGAGTGATGCCGTGCAGGACTTTCTAACCGATACCGAAGATGATATATCCGCATCGCCCGTGGATATTAAAGTAATGCTGCCCGATCACGAGGTCACCTCGGTCTCTGTGAAGAAGTCATCAAATGCTCAGGTCGTATGGGAGATACTGGTGCAGCGCGCCAATCTCACAGCCTATACGCAACAATATTTCTATCTCTTTGAGATTGTCGAATATAATTTCGAGCGGAAATTGCAACCGCACGAGATCCCACATCAGCTTTATGTGCAGAACTATAGCACCGCCTCATCGACGTGTCTCTGTGTGCGCCGTTGGCTCTTCTCGGTCAGCAAAGAGTTGACGCTGCCCGAGGGCGAGCAGGCGGCACGTTTCATCTTCTATCAGGCGGTGGATGAGGTTAATCGCGGCAATATACGTGCCGATGGCAGACTCTACGAGCTGAAGGCACTGCAGGATGCCAAGAAGGCCAACGACTATTTGGCACTGGCTCGCACTCTGCCCGGCTACGGCGATGTTGTCTTTCCGCACTGCTCCTGTGATAGTCGCAAGGAGGGTCATGTAGTACCCGCCGTGGGTGAGTCTCTCTCTCTCTCTCTCTCTTTAGTACCTTAACTGATTGATAATTGATTGATCCCTTGCAGGAATGAAGAGCTTTAGGCTGCACGCCTGCCGCGAGGATGGCTCACTGGAGGCGCAAATGGTTGAGCTCACCTGGGACAGCATAACGCGCTCCGAGAGTGACGAGGAGTCCATGTCATTTTGCTTTCAGTACAATCGTCCAGACAAACCAGCACGTTGGGTCAAGGTCTACACGCCATATGTAACTAGAGATATACTCCTGTATATAATCTATATATATACTTTAACAACTCTCTCCTTCTCTCCCTCAGCACGCATTTCTTGCGGACTGCTTTGATCGTATCATGGAGGAGCGCAAATGGGAGGACAGCGGTGATTAAGATCGAATGTATTTGTGGCTCATCTAGCGCATTGATCACATCTCTATATAGAGCAACATCTCTCAATCATCTCAAGATCAGCAACATCACACCGAGGCAGTCCTTAGTCCAACACACTCTCACACACACACACACACACACACACAGCCCCTTAGATTTTTTCTTTTCAATGTATTCTTTTCTTGTACTTCTCCTTTTTTTTCTGTTGTATGTAAATGTTTTCTTGATATTACACTTGGTGTGTAAATTGTGAAGCACACAGGCAGCTGAAGATCGTGTGACGAATCCCCCTTGGGGGAAGATCAATATCAATTTAGTTCAAGCTTAACCTTCCATTTAACTGAAACGATGTTTTTGTATATTGTACAAAATATAACTATGAAATTACATTGTAAATGCTTCGAGCTTTTGATGATCTATATACATAACATATATATACCATATAAAGAGGTGTGTGTACGGGTTGGGGCAACAACAACAACAACAAGAACAGTTGGAGGATGCAAAACGAATGTTAACAAAATGTTTCAAATAATTCAGCACTAGCACATAGACGTATAGAGATAGAGCCAGTTAGTGTTAGAAAGCGATCAAACAAGAGACAGAGAGAGAGAAGGATAGAGTGGTAGTCAAAACACACACACACACATATATACGCCCACACACCCGCACACACACACACATAGACAACAAGGCACCAATTTAGTAAATGTTGCAAGTTGAACGAAGCGAGATTCTCATTAAAGCATAACTATAAAACATCATATAGGAATTATTATTATAATATACCATATACAATATAAATAAACTTAAACACAAACACACACATATACATACAGTCACACACACACACACGTGTAAAATCAGAGTTGAGTGAAAAATTTCGTTGGTTTTCACTTTTTTCATTATCTTTTTGTGTCGAGTAATAAAACTGCTAAATGTAAAAAGTCAATTTTAATTATACAGTAAAATGCTTATGAAATAGTAATTTAAATAGACATACGTACATGCATAGTACATACATATATACAACATTAAAATACATACATGTGTATACAAATATATAGAAAGGGATTTAAGGCATCAAAGAATGTAACAGATTTGTACTCAATTGCAGTAGTAAACGAAACAAAGGATTGCCATGGCTGTATGTGGCTGTGTATATGTGTGTAGGTGTGTGTATGTGAGTGTGTCTGTGTGTGATTGCAGTGCAGGGCAACAGGAAAATCAATTTGTAAAATAATCTGCGAGCAGATGGAGCAACTGAGGCATATGTAGCAGCTTATTGCTCAATGCTTAAGCTCCTTTTGAATACATACACACACACACAAGCAGATGCACGCAATCACCCACACACACAACCACCTACTCGCACATACACACACACAGACATGACGAGCATCACAAATAAGCAACAAAATTCAAAATGCAATGCAACAGTTTATAAGGCGATTTAAAATATACACATACATAAGCATACACACACAGACGAATAACTTTGTATACTCACACTCACATACACATATATATATATATATACACACATATATTTACATTTATCAACGATGCAAGTGAAGTCTGCTTGTGATATTTACAATTTACACAATTATTATTATGATTATGATTATATAATTACCACTACGATATGATTATTTTGTATGTATTTCCATTTCGATATCGCTGTGCTCTTCTCTTCATTCTGTATGCATCTGTGTATCTTTATTCTAATGTATTCTAATGATTTGTCATGTGACACACGCTTTATACTCCCCCCTCTCCCCTTTACACACCCTATTATTTATTTAAGCTATACGCTGTAACGATGCAAATTGTAATCTGTAACTGTGTCTCAAGAAACCGCATCGAAATTGATTTGTCATTGCACGTGCAAATGTATCCTGCGGATACCTCAGCATGTTGTATCTCTATTTGGCCATTTACTTTAGCAACGTTATACGTTTTATCAGCATATCGAACTATGTATGTATATTCCATAAATATATATACCATTATTATGTATTGCTCCCTAAGTTATCAAATAATATTATTTCTTTTTTTTTCATATGTGTTTGTAACTGTTTCGTATCGAGAATATTGTCAAACAAATTTGTAGAACGTCAGCTAAACTCGAGAAGAAAGAAAAGAAATGTTAACACATAATCTAATACTTAAGCGAAGGCATCAATTTGTATTTGAACAAAAGAAAAAATGAGAAAAGAAAAGAAAAAAACAATAACAACATATGCATATATATTTATTTCTAAATATTAAATGGAAAATTCAAAAAACGAAAAAAAAGCAAATCATGAAACATGCTAATAAAAATATATAAAATAACTAAATGAACATTCCTTAACTAAAACAAGATTAAAAACAAAAAAAAGAAAACGAATATTAAAAGAATAGAACGAAAGCATCAAATAAAATTGAATATCAAATGTTTTTTCACATATTTAATAAACGTAAATAAATAATTGAATTAAAAAAACAAATCAATTTACGCCTAAATCCACGAAATAACCAATTACACTCAATTTGAGCGCTGGCCACACACACTCACATACACACACTCACTCACATACACACACACACACTCACATACACACACACACACACATACCCAAATATATACTAAATACATATAAACTGATGTACAGTCAAAAAGATCAAAAGAGTTTGGATGGTGGAGCGATACTCTCCATCAAACCTGTGTGAGTCAATGTAGAGTAACAAAATAAACTAAACAAACACTGATAAACAAAGCAAAGAACAAACAAAAGGAAACAAGAACAAATCAAAGCAAGCTAATAAACAATTTTAATAAAACAAATAGTGAGAGAAAAAGCGCTGGAGAAAACAAATTACCAATTTATTGAAAATAAAATTGCATTTTTTCCCTTTTAAAGACTATTGCTGTATTTTCTTTGGGTTATACATTATCGATAAGGATGATTTATGTTTGATATAATAATAATAATAAGCGCAAACGACCATATTGACCTTGCAATGTGAAATGTTAACAATATTTTCCCATAAATACAACTGCATACCATGCAAATTTCCCACAAGACACGACAGTGAGAGAGAGAGGGAGAAAATACCTTGCGGTCGTTTCAGGTTTAACTCATTCATTGCCAGTATATGACAAATATCTAAATCAATTTCCTAATCCAATTCAATTCACTCAAGAATTTATTAGCATAAATGTTGTAAATGGGTTATATGGCACCCTGAATTGGGCTATAAAAAGCCATGCAGGTTGATAAACTTATCAGGTGAGTAAGGTGATTAGACTAGCCGAGAGAGGGAGAGGGAAAAGGAGAGACAGGGTGGGAAGTTTCTTGTTCGCTTATGTTGTTGGTTTATCGGCGACACATGTTATTTAACGAGAGCTGTGCCACACGCTAATCGCATTTTGTACACCCTTTAGTTTTATATTTTGATATTATATATTTTGTATAGAAATTAGGCAGAGAACTCTTAAGTTTCTAAAGCACGTTTTCTTTTATATATATTTTTTATTCTATAACAGTTGAATACAAATTTCTAAAAACTGATCGCATTTCTTCAAGATCAGTTGATGGAATTATTTAGTTTGCACTGTTTTTCATATACAAGTCTTTAAAATCTCCTGTTTATCAGTTAATAATAGCAAATATTTAATGTTTTATTACCAATCCAAGACATTTATGAACAAAGCTGATATTAAGCTGATCCATCACGATCCCCTTAGTCGCTAGTTTCCACCTGCGCCCCTTTTTCATTCTTTTTTTTGGTACTATTTGATCAATTGGCGCGATTTAACGTTTTATGGCTGCTGATAAGAGTCCCATGTGTGTGAGAGAGAGAGAGTGGATGTGAGAGCGAACTGGCAAGTCTGTGTGAGCGGGACAGCAACAGGGATATCGGTTAATTAGGTGGCGCACCAAGGCAAATGTCGCGATCGGTTTAGCGGGTTTTTCGGTTGGCTAAAAATGAATTTAATTAACTGAATCAATAAGCAATAAACAATGTTGTCGGGGGAATGGAATTAGCTTTGCGGCCCAGTTAAAAGCGATGCGTACAACGCGACGTATGCGTAATCAGACGGTGCTGGTGTTAATCGGAAGAGCACAGCGCAGCGCAGCGGATGGGAGGATGATAATGATAAGCGCAACAATGATGATTAAATGCAAATAAAGTACAGCGACACAATCGACTCAATTCGCCCCAATGTGGCCCATAACTTACTAGTCTCTGCTCCCATTCTCCCACTCTCTACACACAGTCCCTACACCAGCTGAGCTCATCGCTCATCGCACTTGCTTCGCTCAGCACTCGACTCTCGACGTTGCTAACGATTTTGGCTGCGAGTCGCAACCTGGACGCGTTCGCGTGCACACGTGTCCGAGCCACCAACAGTTACCACATCCGTATCCGTATCCGTAACCGTAACCCACATCCCAAATGCCTCCTCCGCCACAGGCTCCGTTGCAGGCTGCGCAGGCGTTGAATGGGCAACTGGATCGCTCGCTGGAGTTGCCCTATGCCGACGAGGAGGGGGAGGAGGAGCGCCAGCAGTTGCTGGCAGGAGTAGAAGAGGCCAAGCCGCAGCTAATACGCAAACCTTCACTGGGTCAGCGTCGCAATGTGGAGCAGCTGCCTCTGCTGCGTGTGGTCAACGAGTTGCCCAATGAACACATGGAAATGTCAACACCAGAAACGACACCGGAGTCGCCACCAGCAGCCAAGGAAAGGGAAACCTTTAGTCATGGCATGCGACGCAATTCCATTTCGCTGCCATCGGGCATTAACTCCATGGATCTGGATGCACTGCGTCGACGCCACCAGATGCACCCGGCACAGGATGCACTGCACGAGGAGAGCCACAACGAAAGTGTGAGTTGTAACCTGGCGATCTTTGTCCGACTTCCAGGTGTTAATGACCAGTGGGAAACGAGTTTGAAGCCTCGCCAGATATATTCGACAATATTCGTTATTCGTTTATTCGCTTTGCATCGTTAAGTGAGAGAGCGGCGAATGCAAAAGATAAAGCACAACTCACAACACGATCATAAAACGATCATTAAGTGTTATCTCCCCCACCCGCTAATTGAGACTCAGTTAGGAACGTAACTAAAAACCGCAACACGCAACCGACGAACTGTTCTCTCGGCCATGTTTGCCCACCTCAGTCAGTCGGCAGTTATAATCATCATTATTTTATTATCCCACCTTCGTCATCATTGATCTATTCTCATGCTACACTGTGCCACAAATTTCCATTTGTCTTCCTGTGCGATCTATTGAAGTTTGGAAGTTTTGAATTGGATTATTCTTTTAAAATTCTCTGTTATTCAAAGTTGTCTACAGCTTTCTAAAGAAGATATAGTTTCTTGTATTGGTCATATCTTTTCAGCCAAAACCTGTAGCATAGTGTTGTTATTATTATCGCTTTTTCACCTGTGTTTACACTTAAGGTGTAATTAATGTGAACTGCAAATAGTCGAACAAATACGTAAGCTGCAGATATATTTGACTACACAATAAATACCAAGATGCTCTGATAAATACCATATATACTATATACATATATTAAGGAATATATGTATGTACATACGTATGTGTAAATTCGAGAATGAAACAACATTTATTTACCACAGATCTTGAGCTGAGAGAAGGTTATGTTTAACTAACCGAGTAGACATCTGTGATGTAGGGTATACGCACACTGTGAAATATGATAATTACACTGTGCAACAAAGCGTGAACAATGTTTGTGTGTTGTACGCAGCTTAAAGTGTGAACAGCGATCAGTAATCAAGAATTATTTGTGACTTATATTCGCTATGATTTTAAACAGATAACGAACTATTATATGGTATATACTATATGTTTATATAATATATATAGTTAATATACATATATAAATAGTATATTGACTATATCATATATAGTATATATACCATAGTACACTATATAATCAGGATCACTGATCGTTTTGAATGAAAGAATTACTCTTCTACGTATATATTCGAAATGTGTCCAAAGTTTACTGAGTGAGGGATTCCTCATGCTCCGCTCTTGTGACTTGATTAATCAGTCAGTCAATCGACAGAAATATATTGAATATATTGCTTAGTGATATGGCCAGCTCAAGGTGACTGATTAAGTGATTAAAATAGATTTGCGTTGGTCGACAGTTTACTCCACAGCACAAATACCAAACTGGCAGTGTTGAAAAATGAGTTTAGTTTTTGAAATTGATAATATATTTGACGTTAACTGTGTTCAGTATAAATCAAAGATTCAGTAAAGCTTTCAATCAAAGCTCGCTATAAGTTTTTTAACCTCTAATGATTAATTTAATTTTGAATTTATTCATTAATTTGTTTATTTGTTCAACTGTCAATTAACTTGTTCCGACCGAAAGCTTCGACACTAAATAGCCATCATTAGGAATGATTTGTGATTTGTTTTTTGCGATTACAAGAAAATAATATATATATATATATATATATGAGTAAAGAAGTGTATATACCCTATCTAAAGGTATTTTAGTGTTTTCAAGTTTTATGCAACTGAATACTGCTAAAGTTCTTGAGATCCTTTTGGAGTTTCAATATCTTGAGATAATTTGATAATTATTTTACAATTTAAAATAGATATAACATAAAGATAATAATATATATGAATATATACATATGTATGTATGTAAGGGTAAAAGGTTTTCGGTTTAAAAGAGATCAATGTCAGAACACTGTTATTCACTGTCTTCTTGTTGTTGTTGTTGTTCCGCCCTCGCATCGCAAGAGATTTGCGAGATGGCAAAAGTCTCAATGAAATTGTGAGAAATGCGAAGCCGAAGCGTTGTAATTAATCACTCAGGAACGAACACAGTGCACACTCGCTATAAGCAACTGTAACTGTAAATTGCAGGGAACTTCAGACACTTATCTGGGGAATTCAACTGTCGTTCGTTATGGGGAAGTCGCAGTGTATTTGTCTCTGAAGTCTCCACGAAGCTCGACGTCGAGCGATTAAACATCACACACACACAGACACATACACACACAGAGACACACATACAGTGGGAAAAATAAAGTCAGGCAGAGCCGTCATTTCGAACACAATATTCGAGCAATTATCAAACGGCCGGCAAAGGCAGCGGACGAGCCGCGTTCCGAACTGAGATCAGTGTCGACTTGCGATCGGGGATCCTTCGACTCGAGATGAGGTCGCCCAGTGAGAGCCTCCAAGGGCCGCAGGACGAAACGCAGCAGCTAATTGCGGTCAAGGCAGGTACAGAAAATAATAATAATATATTGATCTTGGTTCCACTTGCAACCGATGCGATCTAACCAAATCGGTTCAATATTGACTTGGCGCTGCCCCAAACTGGTTTCCAACCTCGTCGCGCAGAGATAACTGCAAACAAAGGCAGGAAGCGTCATGTGACACGCGATGCACATTCATTTCCCTCAGGTCAAGCTTATAAATCGACTATAATCTGATTCTATATATTCCAATGCAGACTGTCGACGATGCCTCTGCCTCCGTCTCAGCCTCTAGTTTGGCCACGCCCACGACAATTACGATAGTCTCGAGTGGAAAGAACAAGGATGGCAACGACGACGATGACGACGACAGCAGCGATGAGTTCGGCAATGCCAAGAAGCCCGTTCACAGGTAAATACCATCTGCAGGTGCAGCTATATATCATCTCAGGTGGGTTCTAAATATAGACACCGTTTCGATTTGAGGGCTGCCCTTAGTGCATTCAATAACACTTCACATCCTCGTGTTAATTGGCCGTCAAACCATAAATAACTTTGCCTGCAAAGTGACTGCTTGATCAATCGATACCCTGTACAGATATGTTCGTTTTTGCTGCTGGGTATCTGAAAGTCGAGCACAATTACCTTGATCTATAAAGTGCACGCAAAATGTATCAATATCATATTGAGATTCTGCTATATTTAGCTGATCGTATGTACCTCGGACTTCAAATCGAACAATCTTCACAATGAGTGCTCTTTCTTCTAAATGTTTTGTCTAACGTAAATATTATGATCGCATGATTTGGAATACTTAATATAGAGAAATACATTAGTATATGTATGAAGTCAAGCATACTGAGAAGCTTACTCACAGTTTACTCGTGGCTCAAGTAATTAGGACGGAGAGCAAGAATGGTCTTGCGCATGCCGAAGCTGATGTACACTTTAGGATCGTTTACTTTACATTATATAGTATATGATATAGTATATAATACCTATGGTATCCATTATATTTATTCCCATTCCTTGCATTCCTTTAGATAGTACGAATTGTCTGAGTTCTTTAGAATGCAGAAACAAAAGTGATTGAATGATTAATCCGGTGATCTGTGGTACTATATGTACAGATATTATTATACCCAGTGATCTGTTCTATTATATATATAGATTTTATTATGTCCGCTGTTCTGTTTTACTATAGGTATGTACTGATATTATTATAACTAATGATCCGCTGTACTATATTTTTAGATATTATTGTATCAATTTAAGTTATCTTCCTTATCAAGAACTTAGAGAACTTAATACATAGAGAATATCTATTAATCCGATGATGCGTTGTACAATATGTACAGATATTACTGTATCTGGTGATCCGTTGTACTTTAATTTAGGTTATCGTACTTATCAGGAACTTAAAACTCTTTACATCGTATTTCTCGCCTTCCTGCATATGCGTGTCATATGTTCCACAGATACAGCATGGTACCCTATTCTCTAAGTATGACTATACCTACATATAACTGTATAACTGTAACTATAACTAGTTGCCATGTGAAGCGTCGATTAATGCGTTGCGTAGCCCGTTGCATTGCCTATGTAGGAATGTGGAATGTCTGGCAGCACGAATTCATTTGATCTGGCAGCCTGAACAAGCGTAGCTTGTGCCGGGCTAAAGTTCAGCTTGCAATTAATTTAATTAACATTTTTGACGCGACTTTTTCTGGTTTTAATTACATTTACGAGAGACCACGACAAAGCAGAGAGAGAGAGAGAGAGAGGGAAAGAGAGTACTGGACAATGATATGAGAGGGAACTGGGTATTACCAACATGAACGTGCCTTTCCCAACATTCTGCCCCAGTACGTTTTCTTCAATATGCTAAAGGTTGCTCACACTTCAATTGAAATGGTTCAGTTACATATGGGAAATATTCCTGGATTGATCGATATTATTTTTCGCAAATTAAGATCTATAAAGTGAATTATATAGAGTGTTGTGGGTCGTTGTTCTACTTCAAGTAAGTACTGGGAATACCCTGTATACGAATCATTAAAGCTTTATGAGCTGCCAAGTGATCAGCTAAGAAAGAGAAGACTTAGAGACAGAGAGAGAGAGAGAGAGAGCAGGAGAGACATAAAGAAAGAGTAAGAGGGAGAGAGAGAGAGATTTAAGTTAAGGCAGAACTTTAGCCGAGCAGTTGCTTCCCGTGGAGGGTTGTGAAAGTTCTTAAAGCTTTTTGAGTGTGTCTGTGTGAGAGAAAAAGAGAGATAGAGAGAGAGAGAGAGCAATTTTGCATTTTAAACGAATTAAGTCGTTGCGGGGGCGAAGACGGAGACAGAGACAGAGACAGAGCTCCGCTTATTGTTGATAAGTGAATCAAAGGCAGCAGAGAATGTGACTGTGGCTGAGATTGAGGCTGTGACTGCGACTTCGACTGAGGCAGAGGCAGAGGCAGAGCCTCAAGCGGAGGCATAAATTGTAATGAATGTTGTTGTTGTTGTTTATCAAAACTTTTGGCATTGCAACGGGAGTAAGAGGGAGGGGGTATATGTGTTTACTTATATATCTACATGTGTATATCTGAGATATCTGAATCTCGTCGTATCTGAGTGTCGCCTCAGCTCAGTAGATAGTTGTGATTAGGTGTGATAAGACACACACAGATAGTGCGCTCGCACAAATCGACGACAAGCTGCACCCCAAAGTCGAGAACTATATATAGAAATAGCTATAGTTGCAGGTAACTGCTATAGTTGCAGGTAACTACCTTGCTATATACATATATTGACATTCACACACACACACACTTGTATCCCCCCAAATGTGCTAATTTTGCGTGCAAACGAGCTTTACGTGGATCGTAAATCCCAAATGCATTGGAAGTTAAGCCCCTTGAAACGATTCGGTAATTAAATAAGTGTAAATATAAATATTTATATGAACAATATGAGGACTGTGTGTGTGTGGTATTTATGCGAATAAAAGGCTTTATCAATTACCAGCTTGTTTGCATATCGCGACCCATTAACGGTTCTCCCTTTTGTGTGTGTTATGCATAATGTCGCCAATAAAGATAAGAAAACACGATTTTAATTCACCAAATTAGCTCAGCAAAGCGAAGATCTGAAACGAAGATACCGTTTACCCTGCAAAAGTGATCAGTTTAATGTTGAAGTGGAAAATACAGCGTGCAGGGTATGCACAAGTCGGTCTGCTTGTTTCTTCCGCATTCCTTTTAGATAAGACACTGCGATAAGATCAGTACCAAAATAACAATAATCCCACTGTATTTAATTCTTTTTGCAAATTCGCGAAGCTTTAAAAGAATTTACTCTAGTATTTTCCCAGACAGATCAAATACTCATATGTTGACTATATGAACGATCTGTTGCAACTTATTGTGAATCCCCAAGCACGAATTTTCTCAGAAAACCGTTTAACTTTATTCATTTCTAGGTTTGAGTTGAGGCAAGCAACTTGTTTCGTTGGTTTTCCCAATAAAACATATGTATAGAAATATATGTAGATATGCTTGTATGCAAGTAGTTATATCTCGTACATCTTGAAGCAAGTGTCGCCTCACTTGACATTGTGTCCAATGCTATTTGGCAGTCACTGTATTTCAACTTATCGGTATTCTTATTGAAAAAGACTTTTGCGATAGGTAGCAGTCAGATAAGGTAAGAGACAACAGTTGGCTTTGGGTGTCATAAATAGGTATTGTCTTTCTGGGGCGCATCCGATAATGTTTCATTCATTATTTACAACTTGGCAGGCTCGACAGCTGAAGATGATGAATGAAACATCGGTTATCAGACTTCTTCGGTAACAATCGTAAACCTATCATTATTGAAGCACTCAATTATGACTTGTATATTGAGCCACTTACGTGGTATGTTGGTCATAGTAATGATTGACAACTTTATCCATGTTTACTGTTCTTTTCAGAGATCGTTTTCGGAGTCGAAGACGCGCTTCCATCGCCCCCCTGCCCGCCCTACGCTTGAACAGCAAGGAAATGTTAGCCAGCGACTTTGATACCCACAGCGTGGCGAGCAACCAAGCCTCCATCACTAGTGTCAACTCCTTGGCTAGTTTACTGCGTGAGAAGATGCAGGTGAGCGAAGAAAGCAGCTGGAGAGAAGAGTGTTGAGTAGTGAAGAGTACTGAAGAAGTGTAGAGTAGTGTAGAGTAGTGTAGAGTAGTGTAGAGTAGTGCATAGAGTAGTGTAGAGTAGTGTAGAGTTGTGTAGAGTAGTGCATAGAGTGGTGTAGAGTAGTGTAGAGTAGTGTAGAGTAGTGTAGAGTTGTGTAGAGTAGTGCATAGAGTGGTGTAGAGTAGTGTAGAGTAGTGTAGAGTAGTGTAGAGTAGTGTAGAGTAGTGTAGAGTAGTGTAGAGTAGTGTAGAGTAGTGTAGAGTAGTGTAGAGTAGTGTAGAGTAGTGTAGAGTAGTTTAGAGTAGTGTAGAGTAGTGTAGATTAGTGTAGGGTAGTGTAGAGTACTGTAGAGTAGTGCATAGATTAGTGTAGAGTAGTGTAAAGTAGTGTAAAGTAGTGTAGAGTAGTGTAGAGTAGTGTAGAGTAGTGTAGAGTAGTGTAGAGTAGTGTAGAGTAGTGTAGAGTAGTGTAGAGTAGTGTAGAGTAGTGTAAAGTAGTGTAGAGTAGTGTAGAGTAGTGTAGAGTAGTGTAGAGTAGTGTAGAGTAGTGTAGAGTACTGTAGAGTAGTGCATAGATTAGTGTAGAGTAGTATAAAGTAGTGTAGAGTAGTGCACAGTAATGTAGAATAGTGCAGAATGGTGTAGAATAGTGTAGAATACTTAGTATAGAATTGTGTAGGGAAGTGTACAGAAGTCGAGGTAACTGTAGAGTAGTAAAGACTCGTGTAGAGTTATTCAAAATATTCGTTTATTAACTGGCGCCTGTCTTGACAGGCTTTTCCACAGTTGATACGCAAGAAGAAGCGCGAGACAAAGGACTACAAGATCAAGATATTCGTGATCGTCATGTTCTTCATGATAATCTTTCTGGTAAGTGATTGCAACCGTGATCGGGATGAGGATCAACAAGTTTATTTTATTCTATCTGCAGATTGGCTACGCGTACATTGCATACGATCAGCAGATGAAGACAAAGAGCTACTTCCAGAAGATCAAGTTCAACTCGCGGGATCGCATCTTCCGCATTCTGGGCCACGACGACAAGGAGGTGATCAACGGCCATCTGGGGGTGACGCTGGGCAGCGACACGGCGCCGTTCCACTGCCTCGAAGAGAACCGGCGCAGCGATGGCAGCGTCTGCATTGAGTGGAATGGGATCGCCCGCCTGCACATGAACTTCGAGGACAAGAAGGTCTTCCGCTGCTACACGCTGCAGTGGCAGGCACTGACGCCGGGTCTGCTGCCCACGGATTGCTACGAGCTGAAGCGGGACAACGGGCTGTGGTTCGGCGGTGGCATCACCAAGGGCCAGGAATGGTCACTGAGCTATGCCAACTTTGACTTCATGCCCTACGCCACGGGCGACAGCAAGGTGCATCAGTTTGGCAACGCAGTAAAGCGTTACTTCATCAACTCCATCGGCGTGGCGATGCAGGTGAATGAGAAGACGCCACTGCAGTTGGGCATCAATCGCACCGAGAATCAGTTCTGCCTGCGGGCAGCCAACGATGACTTTACCTTCGTCAATCGACTGACGCCTCTGCCCCAATTGGACTACAAGATCTGCACCACTGAGGACATGCGCAGCCTGCACATGCTGATGACACAGCAGAGCCTGTGGGATGGCCTCACGGAGGCGGACATCGGTGAGCTGCACTCGCTGCTAGAGGAGCCCGTGTGGCAGATACCGCATCAGCAGTTGCGCGACTCCCTGAACGAGTCCATCATATGCGACTACTCGGAGAATGCCATCGCCATGGGACTGGGGCACATTGTGATCAACGAGTTCTGGCAGGAGAATATCGGAGACTTCACCGTGGATCGTGCACGCTTTCCCACGCTGCGCGACACCATCGATGTGCTGCATCGACGTGGCTTCAAGGTGGTCTTCACCATTCAGCCCTTCATCAGCACGGATAGTCCCAACTTCAAGGACGCCGTTGCTCGCAAGCTGCTGATCTACGAACGCTACTCGGAGCGCAGCATTCCGGCGCTGACGCGCTACAAGAGCAGCTCCAGTGCCGGCGTGCTGGACATCACGAACAATGCGTCGGTGCCGTGGCTCATTGAGAAGCTGCAGCGCCTCAAGGATGAGTACGGGGTGAAGAGCTTCTATCTGGATCTGGGCACCGGATACAATCTGCCGCATTACTATCAGTGCCGACAACCTTTGAACAATCCCGACACCTTTGCACGCATCTTCACCAACAGCCTGGAGAGTGTTGGCCTCATGGGAGTCTCCATGGCCAGTGTGGTGCCCAAGCCTCCCACATTCCTCAGCACACCGCCGGCCAATGCCACCTGGGAAGGTTTGCGGGATACCTTAGCTGCCGTGCTCAACTACGGCGTCATCGGGTACCCCTTCGTGCTGCCCGGCGCCATTGGAGGCGACTATCTGCTGCAGCGTCCACTCACCAAAATGGTCTCGTTCTACTCCCTCGAACAACCGCCGCTGCCCGATGCAGAGCTCTTCATCCGCTGGCTACAGCTGGCCACCTTCCTGCCCGCGATGCAGTTCAGTCACCTGCCCGAGGAGTACCACAGCGAGCTGGTCACGCGGGTTGCCCAGGAGCTGAAGGAGGTGCGCCAGACGGTGGTGATAGCGCTGCTCAAGAAGTATCTCAGTCCCTCGATGAACGAGGGATTGCCGCTGGTGCGTCCCCTCTGGATGCTGGATCCGCACGATCCCGCTTGCCTCATAGTCAGCGACGAGTTCTCTGTGGGCGAGGAGCTGATTGTGGCTCCGATTTTGGATGCGGGTCGCGAGGAGAGAGAAGGTAAGTGCAGCTGAAGATCAGACAAGGAGAGGCGATCCTTAAACTACATTCTTTCTTTCAGTGTATCTTCCCCAGGGCGTGTGGAAGGATGGCATCGATGGTTCACTGCGCAAAGGCTCCCGCTGGATGCACAGCTACCGTGTGCCCAAGGACAAGATCGCCTACTTCCGCAAAATGCCAGACAACACGCGCTTCTAGCAACGGCAACGGGATTGACTGATCGATCGATCGATGGATCAATGAATCCATCTCCTCCCTCAGGTCTAGTTCCAGTCCACACTCATCTGCAATTGTGTATTATTATTATTATCTACTATTGGATCTGCATTGAGCCCCAAATAATTGTACGATCATCACTCATTCCACACACACACATATCAGGACACGATCCTCACATTCTTTTTTTTTGTTTGTTATATAATTCTAAATTGATTTCAATTGTTATGTAGAACTTGTGAAGAATCGAGCTATAACTATATAGCAGATCAGTAAGCTGCTCTGCACATGATATACTGTCACGAAGTGATCCAAAATCTATAATAAACATTGTTTATAAGTTATTATATTACAGTTGTCACTCTATATTAATTTTATAGGCATATATATTTTTCATTCTATAGGGATTTCAAAATAGTTTGCAAACTGTGTAAGCATTATCAACGTGAAACGAGAAAACAGAAAAAATGTCTGTTTGAACACTTATAACGCGAGAATAGCTGGAACGATTTCAATGATTTTTGATTTGTTAAGTTGCAGTGGATACCTTATCACTATTAGATTATTAAACCATCATTAAAGGTTGCAAAAAGCAGTATAAGGTGAACTTTTTGTGCAAAAACAGTTGGAGATTTCTTTGGATCTCAATAAAAAAAATCACTTAAGAGCTGAAATCAAGTAAAAGAAATAATCTTTAAAGGTTTAACCAACATGAAATCTGCTCTTAACCTTATTTATATCCGAAAAGAGGGGAACCTTAGTTTAGAAGAAGGTGCTGTCAGCAATACGTTGGTATTCGTTAAATAAATATGTCTGTCTGTGTTTTATTTGCAGCTCTCTTAAATTAGCTTTAGATTTATTAGTATCAATAAATAGTTTCCATTTCCATTTGCGTAGCAACTGCAGTACCGCTCCAGCTCCAGCTTCGTCTCCACTCACGGCTTGGCTCTGCACTCGGGCAGCGATGCTTCGCATGGTTCCGTTTCGGGCGGCTTCGGGAGCAGGCTGCAGAGGGCATCAACGACAACAACGTCGTGCTGATCGAGGCAGACGATGGAGCGTCGTCTCTGGGGCAACGGTGCACCCGGCTGTCTGCAGGTGAGCGGACAGAACTGCCAAGGACCTGGCCACCAATGCGCTGGGCAGGGTCGTTCGGCGCAGGCGCGCGTCTGTCGCAGGGGTCGCTTGTTCTTCGCGTGCGTCCAGCAGGGCAGCTTGTCGGCAAGCACTGCAAGAGAGAGAGAAAGAAAGGGGAGGTAAGTGAAAGGGGAAAGGAGGTAGCAGGTGCCACTTACCCTTGCCATTCTCCTGGCAAATGGGCTCGCGATGCTGCACACCGCCCCCGCAGCTAGCCGAGCACACTGTCCAGTTGCTGAGGCGCCACTGATGCTGCCGCCCGGCACTGACATTCAGCGCGGGCAGCGTGAACTCGTAGTAGATGCCTGGATTGCTCTCGTTGCCGCGCACTACCGCCTGCAAGTTAGAGAAAGGGACACTCCTCCATTGGTTAAGCTACATTTATGACTGGGATCTCTTACTCACGTATAGCGTTATGGAATGCTGTATGGGCTGAGGTATTTTGATGGTCTCCTGCTCGTCGAGGCGATCGTAGAGGCTCTCGGCGCCGGCGATCTCGAATTCGCCGGGCATGGAGATTAGACTATCGCCATTCAGATGGAACTTGTCACCCTGTGTCTGACCGATGGCCAGAAAATGCGGCGAATTCGCCAGCTCCTTGATCAGTATGTGACGCGCTCTCGCCGGTATGCTAACGATCTCCACGTAGACGCCATCGGTGACATTGAATGCTTCGCTGTAGACCTCCTTTATGGGCTTGCATTGATCACCAGCACCGCCACAGATACCGCAACGATCGTCCTGCATGTCCGAGTCAACGATCCAATCGCAACCAACTTTCTGAATGAAAGGCTCGTTTAATTGATCTCGTCGAGCATCATCGGCTTCACAGCGATCACAGCGATCGCAGCGATCAAATCGATCAAACTTACCTTGCAGATGCCGTCGATGCACATGTTATTGGTGCCCAGTGTACAGGGTGTTCCATCCAGCACAGTCTCGCCCCAGTTGGCAATGATCGTGTCGTCCACATCGCTGCAGAATAGGCGGCACGGATTGTCTGCAAGAGGGAGACAGAGGGGGCAGTCAGAGTTTGTGCCAGTTGCAAGTGATCCTCACTCACTCTTATCGAAGAAGGGCAGCCACTTGTAGGTGGCACCTTGGTAGCTAACATTGTCATAGCGCGCACACTGCTGCGCCCGGAAGCTTGGCTCCTGTGCCGGGCACGGCTTCTTGCGGCAAATCTTGTAGCGCTTGCGTTCACCAATGCAGAAGACGCCCCCGTTGGCGGGCACGGGGGAGTCGCATTCACGTTGCTGGGTTGAGACACCGCCACCGCAACTGCGCGAGCATTCGCTCCACTCACTCCAATTGCCCCAGCCACCATGAATGGGCGGAGTGAGCTCCTCCTCCTTAGCCACGCACTTGCCGCTCTGGCACCACTTGTTCTTGCCACACGCCGTGCCCGGGGCTGTGGGTCGCATATTGGTCACGCATTCCCCATTGACGCGACACCACAATGTCGAGCAGAACTCGTGCGGGGCCGAACAGGCGCCCACATCGCTGTCCGTGGTCAGGTTGAATTGCATGCGGCACTGCCGCTTTGCATTGTAACGTTCGCCCGGCAGCGCCTCCGGGTAATTGTACTCGTCCAACGGCGTTGGCGAATCGTCCAGGCACTCGCCCAATCCCTGGCTGTAAGATTAGACGATCAGCTGTAGATCAACTGTGGATCAACCTTCTTCTTCTACTCCTACTTACTCCAGAAAGTGTGTGATGTATTTCCGACTGCAGTTCGACCAGCAAACCTGCAGCGTGTCCGCCCCGAAAGTCGGCGTCATGATGTGCACTATGGGGCCCACGCGGGGATGGCAACCGATCTTGGCCGTGTCATGGAACATGCCAAAGCTGTGGGCAGAATGGGATTAGGGATTATTATGATTAGCCAATCTTTGTCATTAATATTTTAATACGCTAGTGATCTTCGATCTGTTTTATATCCTTGACGAAGTGATCGTTGGTGTCTACATGATGTAATAGTTTTTTAAATTTGATCTTTGATTGCGTCAGTGATTGTGGATCATGTTTAAAAAGGTTTAAAGTCATATTCCCTCATTCATACTTGCAACTGATCAACGATCATTCATCTACTATCATGCCGGTAGTCATAGCTCATCTACTATTAGCCAGTCATCATATTTAGATCATTTTTAAATATCAACCATTTTAAATACGATCGAAATGATGTAACAGTTAGTTAGTTAATTGGAGTTCATTCATATTTAGTTAGTTAGTTTTAACTGATCTTAACTTATTGATCTCTTTTATTAATCATGCATCATATTTGAATAGGTTACAAGTGAAATGAATTAGGGATTCACTTGAGATCTACTTGCAATCGCAGCTGATTAATCTCTTTATCGCGCTAGTGATCGCAGACCATTGAGGATCATACTGAGGCAATATAGAAATAACAGTTGAATATGTTAAGAATTATTCATTAATTTATGAACTATTAATTCGAATTGCCAACTGTCTTACTTCTTTGAATCGATCAAAGTGATCGTAGCTTGATCATATTTAAATTAATATATGGCAATATTGAGAGCATATGTTTTCCAAATAACTAAATAGTATTCATTCATTCAAATGAATACAAATCCTCTGCAATCTCATTAATCTTTCATCACTTTAATGATCCAAGATCAGTTGAAGATTACACTAGGATTACAGGAAGATTGAGTGATATAATTACGAATGCTTACAACCGAATTCACCTCAAATTAAAGTATTCATTCATTCACCCAACGTATTCACATGTATTCGTTTTGCCTTGGTGTCTGCAAGAAATGATTTCGCATTGGCTTACTGAATTTACTTGAGCTTCGAATTTACTCACGCTCACTATCACCCTCCCCCCGTCCCCTGCTCCCCTTTGCTGCGCCACGTCAGGTCTGCGAGAAACTACACTCAGATTTATTATTCACATTGTCTTTGCGAATTAAAGCTGCTTTTGCCACGCTGTGTGCGACTTATCCGAGAGCAAGTCAAAAACCTGATTATTCCAATAGTGCTTAAACCAGCAACACAACAACAACAACAAGAACAACAACAACAAGAACAACAACAACAAGAGCAGCAACAGTAGCGACAAGTGCGACTGACAAACAGCCGAATGCACTCGATTAACGTATACCCTGTGAACAGTTCTGACAGGGTACATAAATCGTTTCTTTTATCCATTCAAAATTTATATGAAATATTGTGAAGATATACGGTATATAATAATATAGTAAATGTATATCAAACATAACACTTTAAACATTAGAATCTGAACACTATATTAAGTATTCAAATTCCTCATTCCTGCCCCACTTTTTGAACTCAACTTAATGATAAAGAGTAAGTTTCGTTTGAAAACCATATCATAGCTGTTATAATCTATCTATATCTATAAAAACTATAACACTTACAACAGTTATGAATAGGTTGGCATTGAATTTGTAAGGTGTCAAAGCAAACAAGAGAGACGTAAGATCTGGCTGGGATATCATATCCTTAAGTACTTCTGAATGATATAAAAAGAAGATTGCTCTAATATCCTATTTGTTTTGATCTCACACTCCCTCTCATGATGTCAATTGTAGGGTATTCAGTCAGCTATACTCTCAGCTAGAATAAGCATATTGTTGGCTATTAGTCGGCACCTGAAGATGACGATGGTCACAGAGAGAGGAGGAACGATGCGGGGGGCACGAAGTGGGAGATCCAGTGACAACCAAACGTAAATTGCACAACAAAGCGCAACAACAACAACAGCAAAAACAACAATAATAAAGTCAAAGTGTGTGTGACGATTGAACCGCTGATCGTTGATCGCTGATCCGCTGATCCGGCAATCCATCGGCTGCTGCTACTGAGTCAATCGGTCTCGGAACACGCCAGACTGTCGGGCACTTGGCTGCGCTTATAAGGCGTTTTACAAAAATCCACTTGGCACGAACACGAACGAAACGAGATAAGCCTACGAAACCGGACAACCTGCAACTGCTCTGGCTACCAAATTGTTACGTGTCCCCCTCGCATTCCCCTCTTCCTCTTCCTTCTTCCTATCACCTTTATGTTCCTCTCTCGCTTCGCATGAAGGTGCCAGGGCTGCACAACATTTGCATTTGCTGATTAACAAATGAATCGAAGGGGAAAGAAATATTTAAGTGAGCTTACAGCTGCTTTATCCGAGCTTCAGCAAACAGAGATTTAAAGTTGCAATATTAGAATATAATATGGAAAGAATATAGATAAATATATCAATGATTATTGCATAATTATAGACAGAGATCATCAGTAGATTGTTTGGAAATTGCAAATACAAATTAATAAAATATTAACTTGAAAGTTGCATGTGTAAATATCGATTGACAAATGTAATTCACAAATGATATGGCTTAAGGTTTCATGTGCTTTAAAATCACGTACAATTCTGATGTCTTTCTCTCTCTCTCCTTCTCTATCTAACGCTGATTAATGAAAGAGAAGTTGTGTTTAAAATAATAAATTCAAAACAATAAAAAATTTTACTTGAAATGTCGCTTGCGACAACTTATTAGTATTCTAGCACGTCTAAAGCTTTAACCTGTGCTATAGTTGCTCTTGCTATCTCAGATTAATGAATCAACAGATCAATTGGACATCAATCTGCATAGAAATCGATAAGCACTTTGGCTTAGAGAACCCATCGAACTATCGCACATGATATCAAATTAGTTTGCTAGCTCGTCTCAGGCTTTTTCATGTGCTTTCAAGGCACTCATAATCTTCTCTATCTATCTCTCTCTCTCTCTCTCTCTTTTAGCAGCGCTGTGCTTAAATTTATATAAACTTTAATGCAATTATTAGTTGATTAATTGCCTGATTAATGTGATTAATCCGCAGCTAAGCAAATCAACTCGCTGCCAGCCCTCGTATCATAATTGTTTTGTTTGTCATTGGGTCGACGACTAATTGAGAGAGAGGGAGGGAGATGGAGAGCAGCAGAGAAGGTGGGGGGGAGAGGGGGGACAACAGTGTGTTGTGTGCACTGTGCGCACAGTGGGCGTGCGAGACGCGAACGGGCGATCATTGTCACAACACACACGCAGGTGTCAAAGCATCCGTCCGTCCGTCCGTCTGTCCGTGTCCATCCATTCATTTTGTTGCAGCACTTGTTGTTGTTGCTGTAACAAGTTGTTGTTGTTGTTACTAGTTGTTGTTATTGCTGTTGCTGGTTTGATTCATTCATTAAACGAATTGGGCTGCACATAAATCTCTCGCTGCGATCAATTGATGCATTTGCATGCGTTGGCTGCCTGCCACATGCCACATGCTGCTGCTGCCACTTGACTGGTTGCAAGTGCATTTCGATGTTGTTGGCCAACTGGACACACACACAAACACACACACACACAGTGCCGGAAGTGGCGACTTACTTGTGCCCCAATTCGTGCGTGATCGTGTGGGAGAGCATGATGCCGTTGTCCTCGTTGACGCTGCACGACTGCTTCGGCTTGCACATGCCGCCCACATTCGCCAGTCCCAGTGTCCTGTGGAGAGACAACAACAACAATTACACTTGCCACATGCAGCAGAGGCAGCTGCCACACACTCACATGCAGTTGTTGCCGCAAATGTTCTTGCGCGTGATGAGTATCGCCACATCGTGATGGTGCGGATCCTCCTCCCTCAGTGAGTTCAGTTTGTGCTGCCAGCTAGGAGTGAGAGTGAGTGAGAGAGTGAGAGACAGAGAGAGAGACAGAGACAGTACCTGCAGAATCTGTCGAGATTCTTCTGGGCATTCTGCGTGAGATTCAGCTCCGGCTCCGTGTCGTTCTCCTGCAGCTCAATGATGCGCACCACAACAATCTCGATGGCATTGCCAATGCTGGGGTCCTTGTAGAGTGCAGAGACCATGTTCATTATGGTCAGCAGGTAGCTGACCACATCCTTGTGGAATGCCGACATGGTGGCATCTGCCACAATCAGTGTCTCCACATGCCGCGGACTGCTAATGGAGCGACGACTGCGATTTCTATGCACCCAAGGCTGCTCCTGTTCCCGTTCCCGTTCCCGTTCCCTTCCCTGCTGTGTTTCGTATTTGAACTTGCGCTGCCTCTCCTGCTGCTGGTGATGATGCTGCTGCTGGTGCTGCTGCTGGTGATGGTGATAGTGACGTCGCACTTTGCGTCCGCCTTGTATCTTCAACTTGCCACGTGGCTGCCACTCGAGTCGCGTCTCCATGCGGCGACGTGGCTCACGTGTGCCGCAATTGCTCTGCTGGCTGCTGCTCCTTCCACGCTGCTCCTTGCGGCGATGGTGCTTGTGGCGTCGCCGCGAGGGATTCCCCGCACTTACCTTCTGCTTGGGCTTCACCGAGGAGCGCTGGAACACCACGTGCGGATGTCCATTGACCGGATGTGCCGCATAATGCTTCGATGGTTCTATGTAATACTCATTCTTGGCCGTCTTGATGTGCCCCACCTAAGTAGAAAGAGACAGAGAGACAGAGAGAGAGAGGGGGGTGCTGAAAACGAAAGACTTAGGCAACAAACTTGACAGAGATGTCGCTTACCAGCCCGGAGCAGGTGGATATGGCCACATTGGCCGACGGCTGGCCACGCACTTTGCCATGAAAGTGACAGCTCAGCTGCTGCGCTGTAGGCGCCGCACGGTAACGCAAATCCCGACGATGACGCTCCACCACAAGATGCGGCGCCAGGAAGTAACTGTGCGGCCTGCAATGCGGAACAATGCTCAATATATCTCCCTCTCTCTCTCTTCTCCCCACCCACTTACGTCAGCTCCAGATGCAGTGTCTCATTGGCCAGCGGCAGCTGGAAATGCAGTTCCGGCGCCGTTGACTGCGCACTGCGTCGTTCCCGTCGATGATCGCGCTCGTGTGCGTAGATCAGTGAGTGCGTCATGAATTCCCCATTGGCGTGCACACGCCGTGGCACCACCAGCTGCCCCTCGCCCTCCACCAGCGCGTCCGTGTGGATGCCATGGAGCACCTGCTCCAGGGCCTTGCCCAAGCAGAACCACAGGCAGAGCAGGGTCAGGCTCAGGTACAGTCGCCTCGTTCGCATGCTTCGGGATGCGATTCTCTCTCTCTCTCCCTCTCTTTCACTTGGTATATCTGTATTTGCCGTTAGCTTCTTCTTCTTCTCTCTCTCACTCTCTCTCTTGCAATGTGACTTTCTCTGTCTCTGTCTTGCTGCGTTGCTGCGTTGGGCCTCTTTAGCCGTTGTCGATGCGTCTCAGCCGCTTGGCAATTAGCCGGCGCATCGCTGCGATTGCATTATATGCCCGCCCCGTAAATCGGGATCCCCAACTGGGTGAAAGGAGATCTGTAAACGGGAGAGAGAGATCTATTAAGCAAGTTCAACAACGAGTTCAAATTAAGAAAGCTACAGTTGGAAGCGCTTGACAGTGGTAAACCCGCTTTAACTGTAGCCACAACGATAATATTTCTTAAATAGTTTCAATATTAATTATACGATCGTTATAACTTATATGTAGTTACCATAATTGTTATACATACCAATAATTAATATTCTAGCTTAAAAAAAATACGCTTGCAATTTGCATTTCTTTCGATTTGCACAGTCGCAAGGGGGCGTGGCCAAATTGTAAAACAAGCTGTAGCTGCGGGCAGTTATAGATAATATAGTCACCAAATTTGGTAGCCCTAGCTCATATGGTCTTTGAGTTACAGATGTTCATACGAACAAAAAAACGTCTTCTTCAACTTATTATGAAATCTTTACTTGTGTGCTATATCAAGACACATTCTCAGCAAATTTGGTAGCTCTTGATCTTATTGTCGTTGAGATAAAGACGTTCATACGGACAAAAAAAGCTATATCAACTTAGTTGTTAACTATGATACTCTTCTTCCTTATTGCTAGCAGGTATAAGTATTATACTTATTCATTTTTGCAGAGAAATATTAACTACGCATTACTTAAGCCCCTTTATAAGCCTCTTAAGTCAGCATTGAGTTGTTACTTGCTCAGCTTAGCTGAAATTTGTGCGACTTAGCTCATACTTGGCATACTTGTTAAAGGATTTCCAACATATTATGTTCTATTATATATACTGTTCAGCAGATCTGATTCACACCAAGTTCAAGTCATAAATGAATTGTTAACAGAGTTAAATCTTATTTGTTCCCACTGAACTCGCTAGTGCCTGAACCGATATCGATATCGATGAAATTTGAACATAGTGTGTGATAGAGACAAGTTCGATGAATGCGATAGTTTCGTAAACCATCTCAATAAAATGTTATTGTACTTTCAATTGGTATTGAGAGCGCATTGTGATGCAGTTTGCGCATTTCTTTGGCATGTTGCTATTGCCAGTGTTGCAGTTGCAAGCTGGCAGTTGCTGCCGCACAGGAGGCAGCTGGGCTGCAATTTGTAGCCAGACCGTGGCGCCACCAAGCTGATTGGCGGTTGAGTTTCACGTGCCGAAGGGGCGCCATGACTGATGCAAACCTGGCCGGACGGCGAGCAATTATGGCATACATTTCCACAACAGCAACAGCGACAGCAGCACCAGCACTAGCAACAACAGCAATAGCAACAACAACAGCAACTGTGGCAGACAAAAGCAGGAAAAGAGACAAAAGATTTTGTGCAGGCAATAAATAAAAGACGATTTGCTTTCGGGTTAGTGATAAATGTGGACGATTTCAGATGGGCAACGGAGCTGTCGATTAGCTTGGGAACTGCCCACAGTTCCGAGAAGAGAAATGTGAGAAAAAGAGATGGAGAGAGGGAGAGAGGCAGAGACAAACAGAGCAACGATGGGTAATAAAATTTAGCAAATTATTGCAAATGCGGCGCTTCAAAGACAGCCACAAAACAGCCAAAACAGCAGCAACAACACATCAGCAACAGCAGCAACAGCAACAGCAGCAACAACAACATTGTTGTCATTATCAAAGCAACACACGACAACTTAATTATTCAGCAGATCAACAGATGACGGTCAGCTGGAAGCTGGCTAGATCGCAGATCGCAGTGATCACTTCAAGCTGGGAGCCAAAAACTGGAAACCAAACCTGGGAACCAACTCTGGCAACTTGTTGCTGTTGTTGCTATTGTTGCTGCTGCTGCTGCTGCTGCTCACTGTTATCACGATCAGCGATTTGTAATTTATAATAAATGTTGGCGATTCCATTAAAATGAAACAAAGCTCATTAGCTCGAAAACAAATTAAAAACATTTTCTTTCAGCTTTGCCAAAGCGCGAAACGTGCCGAAAAATACAAAACAAATCACATAGAGAAATGTGTTGCTCGCTGAGGCACACAACGGATTTCAAATGCACTACGATATATAATCAGATATATATAAAATTATATTGAGCATTGTTTATATAGATATATTGATCATTCTTTGTCTATTCATGTAAGTTTCCTTTCACGTGGTTGCAGTCTGATGGAGTTGAACTTGAGGAATACGATAGTTTCTCTGGCAATTAATTATTTTATATCTCTCATATGTTTATAAGGAATACGATAGTTGCTCTGGGTACTGATCATTTTATATCTCTCATATGTTTATTATAAAACACTTCCTAGGATTCGTAGTAGGTAATAAAAAACGAAAAGGAACATCTACTCAAACAATTCCAGAATCCTTACGTATGTTCATAAAGCTAAGTCGAAATTGATATTGTATCATCAAGATCATCTTCTTTCTGTCTTCATATATCTTCTGATTATAAGCCTATTATATGTTTTTTATAAAACAGTTTCTTTCATTAGTAGAAGATTATTCAATGAGAAAAGGAATAGATCAATTCAATTGATTCTACAATAGACTTCTTCCTTACATTCATAAATATAAACCAAAATAGAGATCGTATCAAGATCATCTTTCAGCTATATCTTAGATGCCAAACTGTGCAGGCCCACTCTGGAAAGGGTATGCCAAAGACAAAGCAGAAGAATGCGCAGATTCAGTGAGGCGCCATATTAATTCAAATTTATATTCGAAAAAACCCATGCTGTCAACAGAATGATGGTCCCGGTCTCGGCGGCGGCGGCGGCGGCTGTGCCAGCTCCAACTCCAGCTCCAAGCATCCTCCCAAGACTCATTTGCAATGGCGGCGAAACTTGAAAGCGACGCACCAAATTAGCAAGCGCCACATTATCATATGCTAAACGCACAAGTCTTGTCTTGAGATCGCCAAGATCGCCAAGATCGCTAAGATCTGCGATCGGTTCTCAGTTGCCAGCGCAGTCGGGGCTGGGGCTGGGGCTGTTGGTGCCGTTCATTATGCTGCAATGCGTCGACTGTCGGGCGCCACTTTTAATTATCGATCAATCACATTTGACGGCTCCCTCCATTAAATGTCAGCCAATTGATTGAATTTTCATTTGAGCAGCACACACACACACACACACACACTTACACGCACGCGTAGCACCTAGGGTACGTGTCTCTGCAGTGCAGTCTGTGTCGCATCCGCATCCGCGGGAGCGTTGATCAATGATCTTGTCTGCCTGCCCAGTCGCCGGTTGCGCTTCGCCGGCTGCCAATTTCAAACGTCGACGTCGACGTCGCCGTTGTCTGATTGATGAACCTACACTCGACAGGGTGTATGTGTGTGTGTGTTGGAGAGCTTTCGCCCAGTCCAAAAGGAAACTGGAGAGGATCAGCACTCGTTATAAACCATTTATCGTACATCGATCATCCAACGTTAAATACCATTTATCGTATATCGATTACCCAGCATCTTATATTATATATCCTATATAGATAACCCATCTCATCATATTATATTATACATATATAGTGTATCACTTATCGTTATATGCAATGTTTGTATCGTATATCTCTCCTATCTCCATCCTCTCCTATCTCCATCCTTACGCATCGATCACCCATCGCTATATAAAATACATCGTATATCGATATCAATTCCGCTCCTTACTCGTCTGCCTCGCATGATATCATTATTCTTGCTACTCTTTCCAAAATTTCACTAAATTCCCACTCTCCCAACACGCCAAGCCTGACCAAATAAGTATATCTGTATATTATACGTATCCATCGACTATATGCGATCGTGCATTGTGTTGTCTTTTGTGCGCTGCTTCTTTCGAGATGTTCGAAATTTGTCAACAGCTTTGTTGACGCTTCGTCTAATTTATTAGCCACGTTTTGTAGTCGCTTTACATTTGCCAAGCTCTCGATCGACGATCGCATCATCATCTCACGCCGATGATCATCATCGTCATCGTCATCATTATCGTTATCTTTGGGCTCCACTGTTAGATCATCTCCACTTTGTATACAAGACCAAATAACAAGAAAAAAAACAAAAAGAGAATTCCCAGAAAAGCAGAGAAAACTAACCCAAGACCCAAGAAGGCGTGCAAAGCGATCAAGACAAATTTGGCAGTGAAACCGCAAGTTAAATGCCCTGCAGAATATCAATGAATATAGAGCTATATGTATTTGAAGCTCGACAGTCGCAGAATACACGTAGTTATCATAAAAACTATCCGCCTATGTTTGTTAATAAGTAAGATATTGAAATCAAACTAATATATCTGTTATCATCATCAAAATAAACTGTCCAAGTTATGTATATCAAAATCGAATCATAATGACAACCTAAATTATAATTTTCTTATGGCAATCCTTAAGTTTTTTCAAGTAAACTTCACCAACTAATGTTGTATAGTCCCACCTACATGCTGTTTAAATTTCATAAGAATCGCATCAACATATCCTTGAAAATTTCAACATTCCCCTTCTAACACAGTCCCAGCTAGGGTATTTCAGTTCGGTTGTCAAGCTTCCTCGCGCCTTGTTGCCTTGTCGTACATGTGTAGCCGACGGGAATGGTGGCGGTGGTGGGGGGAGAGGGGTAAGCAGTAACAGAAAAAAATGGCAAAATGATTTATGCTGGCTAAATTAAAGGGGGCTGGGCCGGCGCGGAAGATTTCACTTAAATCATATGCCCGGAGAGAGATGAAACCAAAGCAATTTGACGCCTACCACGCGAGGCTCCCATTGCCAGTTGCCAGTTGCGAGTTGCCGCAGCTTCATTCACATATTTTTTTTCATTCATGCGTTGTAGTTTCATTGAGACACACACACACTCACACACAGGCACGCACACACAGACAGAGACACCCAGTGCGACAGAGTTTTTATTTTTATGAATGAAATGAAACTTTTAACGTAAAACGCGGAACGACTAACGCTCACCAAGGGGCGTCGAAACGGGGAGGGCGGGGTCTGTCCGGGGACGGGGGACGGGGGGAGATTGGTCTGTTGTCTGTCCAGATCGCACGTAACTCCAACGAAGCGAGCTTCGTGTGTCTGTCTGTGCGTGTGCGTCGCATGTTGTTGTTGTTGTTGCGCCGTTTCGAAGCATATTTTAATTTCTTTAGTGTGGCGGGCGTCTCCGCGTCGGCTTCGCATCGCATGTGGGCCGAAAATGTATTTTTTATGGCGACGTTGGTTTCCATACCCTTCGAACGTTTGGAAATGCTCAAAATGGGGTATACTAACTGTGCAGAAAAGGGTAATTTAGCCATAGCTGTCTGTATGAACGCAGTAAACTCTGCAACTATCAAAGCTAGAGACATCAAATTTGGTATGACGCCTCCTATATATCATACGTAGATACAAATAATTTACCATATTGCCTGGCACGCCCACCGCCCCCGCAAATTAAAAACCAAAGTTCTTAGTTCTTAGAATATATAACTTTCATCTTTCATATACAGTTAGCTGACTATATTAATTACCGATCTTTCATATTTCAAGCTAATCGTAACATAAACACAGAAGTTATTCAAGTCAAAGAGGGAAGGGTATTGTAAAGTCAGTTGAGTGCAACTGTAGCTTTCGTTACTTGTTTTCTTCTCTTTTTGTCAGCTTTTCGTTGTCGCTCTATCTCGTTCGCACTCACTCCAACTCCAGCTTCATGATGTGTACAACAAATGCAGGCCATAAATTTCGCACAGGCGTCTCTCTAAGATGGCCACAACACGGTGGAGCGTCGCAGAGACAAACGGACAGCGACAGACAGACGGGAGAGGGAGGAAGGGTGGGTCTGGACAGATGGCAGTCCACAAAATACGTTATAACAAATCATTTAATTTGATTTTATTTGCTGTGCCTCATGCTACATTGTTGTTGCTGTTGTTGTTGTCGTTTTGGTGTTGTTGGTCTAAACATGCGCAGCGCTTTTGTTTTTGACCATTTTTGGGAGTTGCTGGGGTATTTTTTTTTTTTTTTTTTTGGCTGTGTATCTGTCGGATTCGAATGTATCTGGAAGTGTGTGTGCGCCTGGCGCGACTGGCTGAGATCACACAGGAAATTAGCTTAATATATGGCTACTGATTTGACCGAAAGCAATAGCAAGAACAGCAACAACAAGAACAGCAATAAACGCAAAGAAAAGCAAGAACAATCGTAAGGAAAGTAAGCGAGCTTACTCGACTTTGTGATGCTCTGTAATCGACACAGAGAAAGAGACTTCATGGAATAGGTTTGTCTTTGATCTGCAAGTGATCTTCAAGATTTGACAATCTTTAAAGCTTTGCAAAGTTATGAACCCTAATCAATCGAGTGATATCGAATAATATAAAGAAAACTCTCGATACTTTTTCGCTACTCCATACAAATTGTAAAGAATCCATTATCAAGTTGTTGATATTCCAAGTTTCTTCAGAAATAAGATACTTCAAACTCTCGTTCATTTATTGAGCACTCTGTTGACTTAACATACTCCTTCTACTATACTTCCTAAGGATTCTCATGACAACGCATTATAATGCAAAATGCTCTGCACATACTTTATACAAAATTCTTATTTGAATATTGCTGAAATCTTCAGAGTTTTCTATTGTTATCTTGTTTCTGTATTCATTTTTTAACGCCGAACATATTGAACATCATTCAAAACAGTAGAATATTGTATTCCGCTGCGACGGAAATGGAATTTCGAGTCATTCTGTACAAATTTTCATGCATAAAATTGATTTTCATTTACTGTAGTGTGTGATAAAGAATCTTAGAGATTCTCAATACATTGTATATAGTATGTATGTATGTATGTGTACACGTATGCAAGAATACATATAAAAACCTATTCTTCCTGATTTGAAGTTAGAAAGCTTTGATGAAATCTGATTTCGTCTGTTGAACTTTTAGAAATTGCATTTAAAGGTTTTCAGCGCATATGATAAGTTTAAATGGATTATGTAATAGTATATAGTATATGGTATACCGGTACACCCAAATATTCTTATGCCTACCAGTGTAAAAAGGTTTTCGAAAACATACAGGTCACTGAATTCTTTTTACTTTAAACATCTCGACTATTCGAGTAACTTTCTACAATCTATGCTAGAAGAATTCCCCTAGAATTTCCGAATTAGCAAGGGAATCTGCGGGTTAAACCGTCGACTGTTGTCGTGCATACATTGTGGGGTTCTCTGAGGTTCTCTCTGAGGTGGGTACTCACACGTAATGTGCTGCGGCGCCTTCTGTTCCGGTTGTGTTCGTCGCTTCTGTTGTGCCGCTCTCGAGTGAAGCCCGTGAAGATGTCAACCGCAAATGCCGACAACGAAGACGACGACAACAACGATGTCTGGGCTTATTATCGCGATAATGATAATGAAGAAGGGGATGATGAGGCGAGGCGCCGACGCTGCGGCGCTGCTGAGATGATGTCAGGTAAATGCTGCGCCGATTTGGGGCGTCCGATTTGAGTAGAGCGAGCGGACAAAGTTGAGTAAATATGCGCGATGTGCTGCGATGCTGACTAAGCGATTTTCGACACTTCGGGAATTAGTTTCCGTTCTTGATTTGTTGTCGTTTCTTTGGCGCATGCGCCACACGCACTTGATAAAGATGAATGAATAAACAACGAAAAAAAAACAACAAAAATCAAACAATAGTTTGGCGCGCTTCCGATCGATTATTAATCGGCTTTCGATCGATCGATTTAATCAGTTTCAGTTTCAATTTCAATCTGCAATACGTTTTTTCGAGACGTGCACGCAGCACACACACACACACGCACGCACACACGGACACGCCGGCGCAGTCGCCGTTCGAACTCAAACTAAGCTAAAATTGCAAGTGAGCACTGGTTTTATTTGAAGGAATCACTGGGGAGCTGCTGCTGTTGTTGCTGCCGTCGCTGTCGTCGTCGCGACAGCACCCGAGGCACGACGAGCCCGACGAGACAAACACGAGCGCCAGCCGAGCCGAGCCAGTGCCGGCCGATCACGTTGTTGTTGTTGCTGCTGTTGTGCTTCGACGCCAACAGCAGCAGCACAACACATGGGCGTAGTCAGAGTAAGAAAAGGGGAAGCCAGCTAAGTCGAGTGTTGCCTGCAATGTTCTTTATTTGACTTCATTTTGACAGTTGAGTGGCAAATAACCTATCGATATATACATATATCGATGTGCATGCCCAACACACTTTGCACGAATTTCGCATGCTGCACGCATCCCTGACTGCAGCACTGTTATTGTCAATATATGTACATATCGATACATATATCGATATGCATGCGCAGCACACTTTCGCATCTCTGACTGCGCCACTGCAAAGCCAGCATCGGCTGCGGCAGTAGCAGCAGCACCAGTGTGACCCCCAGCGAATTGTCTACGAAAGGAAATGCATCTGTTGTTGGCGCTGCCACCGTCGCTGTCGCCGTCGCTGCTGGCAGTGACCCTGTCGCTGGCCCATTATCAGCATTGTCATCATTTGACTCTGTCTGGAGTTGTTGTTGTTGTTGTTCTTGCCTGGCGCTATCAACAGCAGCAACTGTTTGCCATATAATTATAATCATATCATGCATATCTCATCCCCCTGCCAACCCCTTCCATGCTGCAAGCGACCCAGCGGCGCCGTTCGTTCCCCAGTTGCCACATCAAGGACGACACCGTTAAGGGGCTGCCAAGGGGAAGTGGGGGGGAGCGCGAATTGTTTAAAATTATCACATTGTAAAAACGCCAGACAGCAACGGCAGCCGCGACGCCAGCGTCAGCGTCGCGCCCATCCCCCAGGAGCGAGCGACGCGCAAAAATAGCAACGGCAGAGATTGTTGCACGTTATTTTTCGAAATGAATCTTGTGTGTGGCGCCTCGTTTGATTTTTAGGCGCCAAGCGGCGGCGTTTGTCGGCAAATTGTGGCGACACGTCTGGGAGCAGAGCAGCAGCAGCACCACCACCAACAACAACAATGTGTGGCAATAATGTTAGAGCGAGACAGCAACTACACATAGTAAGATACAAGATAAGCGCAGCAGCAGCAGCACACGGTGAGGCGCCAACTGCGACTGCGACGTCGAGGCTGCTGCCGATGCCAACAGATATCAAACACGTCTCAATCTCGAATCATTCAGGGCCGAAACTCTCTGGTCAGACTTAGCCAGAAAGGTTTGCGCCGCCGTCGCCGTCGCCACCAGCGCCGCTCAATTAACAATGAAAAGTCGGTCTGGTACGTCATAATATATTTTTATCTGATTACCAGGCAGGGGCAGGGGCAGCGACTGAGGCGGCAGACAGCAGACAGATCGTGCGTCGGCACACACACACGTACACACTCGTGCATCTGCATCATCGTCATCTTTGTTGCTATGCTTTTTCGCGTGACTCTCATGTCGGATATCTAATCAAATGATCTTCACTTGTGGCGCCACCGTAGTCCCATCAATATGACGCCCCTGTCTCCCCCGTGTGCGTGTGTTTTGCAACTGCACCAGGTAGCTTCTGCTTTGACCCACGACTTGGTGGTGCCTCCACAAATGCGCAATCCTTATTTGAATTAGTGGTGCGAAAACATCGAACGACTATCGATGTTATCGATGCTGTGTTGCCTTCGATGTACATCGATGCTTATATTTCGATGTTTCGATAGTGTCCAACACTTACGATACGTTCTTTCAAGAGCGAATCTATGTATAAGGAAAAAGGGCGATTGGGTCCCGTTACTTTTGGTTTTAAACATTCACGTTGCAGGCGCATTTCTGGTTCCATCATGGAAAAATTTTTAGCAAGTGCACAAAAAGACAGTAAGTATAGTGTGCGAAGTAAACTTTAAAAGTATTTGGCGGTAATTCTACGTACATATGTACTTTTTTATGTCTAGCTTCCGAAATTATTGTATTGGAAGAGGGCGATACAGCTCCATGCAGCTCAAGCAATAAAAAGAAATTTGGGAGATCCAAAGTGTGGGAATTCTTCAAAAAGATGTCGGGGAACGAAGCCAAATGCATTATTTGTGGAAACATTTATAAGACAAGTGGCAATACAACAAACTTGTCAGATCATTTGAAACGTGTTCACCCAAACACAAAACTTGAGGATGTTTCCAAGCAATTTGGTAGGATGGACGCATTTCTTACACCTTCCAAATACGACAACACTTCCATTCGAAAACAGACTTTAGACAAGCACGTGGCCAACTTTATTGTATCCGACCTTCGGCCATTTTCGGTTGTAGAAAACAAAGGATTTAGGGCTTTAATAAATGCCTTTGATCCACGATACGAATTGCCCAGCCGTCGTACATTACAAAATGTACATATTGCACAATTATATACAACATTAAGGGATAAATTGAGCAACATGCTAGAAAAAATTGACCATTGTGCTATAACAACTGATTGTTGGACCTCCCGTGCCAACCTCGGTTACCTGACTGTTACATGCCATTTTATTACAAATGACTTTATTTTGCGCTCGACAGTCTTGTCTACCAAACCCCTTCTCGAACAGACCAATCACTCGGCCGAAAACATAAGCACTTCATTAAATCATGTTCTCAAGGAGTGGAACATCACGGATAAAGTTGTTGCCATAGTTACAGACAATGCTTCGTCTATGTTGAAGGCTTGTGAAATAATGCAAAAGCGTAACTTGCCTTGTTTCGCACATTCATTAAACTTGGTTATGCAGGACTGTTTGGCGTTGGAAGAGGTGAAACAAGTCGTTACAAAGTGCAAAAGGATTGTGACATTCTTCAAGAGCAGTTCAATTGCCTATGCTAAATTTAGAGATGCTCAGGATGTAAGCAATCCACTTAATTTGAAACAGGAAGTCACTACACGGTGGAACAGTGCATTTTTTATGATTGAGCGCATTTTGACAACAAATCAAGCCATAACCAAAGTCTTACTGATGACTCCAAAAGCACCGCCTGCACTGACAGCTGACGATATCATGCTCTTAGCAGATTTAACAAAGCTTATGGGCCCATTCAATCAGGCGACGTTGCAAACATCAGCGAACAGCTACGTCACAATATCAACCATAGTTCCTGTTGTATGTGGACTTTTTTATAATCTAACTGCATTTTCAAAAATTATGAAAACTTTAGAGGGCAAAAAAGCTTGTGACTGCTTAATTGAAAGAGCACAAAAAAGATTGCTACCGTACGAATCAAGAACAATTACAAGGTTAGCTACACTGCTTGATGCACGGTTCAAAAAGCAAGGTTTTTATTCGCCACATAACGCTACAGAAGCAGCAAAATTGCTTGAAAATGAATTGGCCGTATGTTATATGATTGCTCAGGACAAAAATCAACAGCAGGAACAATTGCCAACACCAGCACCCAAATCTCAAAGCTTACTTTTTGGATTCCTCGAAGACAAAAATAGGTGCATAGTTAGAACAAATAGGACGGAATCTATTAAAGATTTGCGTCACTATTATGAAGGAAAAATTATTGATCAAAATGCGAATATTTTGGAATATTGGAAGGTAAAATAATTTAATATGTACTTTGTAACTTTGTAATTAATTATCAGTATTTTCAGAATGTCGGCGATAATGAGGAACTGAAAAAAACAGTAAAAAAATATCTTTGCATTCCGGCCACATCTACAGAAAGTGAACGCATGTTCAGCAAGGCAGGTTTCATAATAAGCGAAAAGCGAAGCCAATTGGATCCGAAGCATGTAGATATATTAATTTTCTTGAACAAAAATAACTCTATTTAAATCTTGTACTTGTACTATATTTGAGTTTTTATTTTTTATTTCCTTTGAGTATTCTTATTATCATATAATGTTTTAAGTAGTAGTTAGTAAGTTTAGGTAATTAGTCTGACTTGAAGTCATTTAATAATAAGATTGTTAATTTTGTTTAATTTAATGTATTGTGAAGTTTTCTTTAAATTTGGAGCTCTGACATCAAGACAATGTGTGTTTTATTTACATTTTAAGCTTTGCGGCTTATCCGTTAACAAATATAATTCGATGTATCGATATTATCGAGGTTTTTAGTCAAAACCATCGAAATCATCGAGGTACGCAAACATCGAGGTTTTCCCAACACTAATTTGAATGAGAATATTAAACTTGTTTTGTGATCGCCACGCGGCCGGCAACATGTGAATGGCAACGGCAAGAAAATAAACAAACAGCAATCAGCTGTGTGCGTTACACGTAGCGTTGCCACCTGCTGCAATAATGACTTGAGGGATGCAAACCACAAAAATATAACAAATACGAGATGTATTTTTATTTACAAATAATTATATAATAATAACAAGATCTTAGCGTTTTCCATTCATTATTAGTATTTAAATTTAATAAATATCATGTTAGGCCGATACACACCCTAATTAATTCTTTCCTTACAAGTTTTTTGAACAAAGCACACAATGATATGGTACAGAGATGGTTCGTTTTTTAACAGTTGTTTATTACTCAAATAGTTGTCAAACGTGTTTTTAATAATGAAATATATTTTGCAAGTGATTATACAATTAAATGTGTTAAAATAACACAAAACTATTGTCTTTTAAATTTTGCGCGCATTTAGCGAAGCTGTCAACGAAATAGTTGGCAGCCCTGTGCACTGTTACAGTGCGACTGTCAAAAGCGATAAAAAAAGTTGTGTGCACGGCATTAAAAATTATTTGTGGCGCTGCTAAATATTTTCCAGCATTTCGGTAAGTTGCACACTGTCAACACGGGGCAACTAGGTGCAATTGGTAAGCGCCACCAGGTGGTATTGAATTGCATCGGGGTGCAGTAATCGATAAATAGGCGAAAGTGTCTGCTTGGCCTGCTTGCAACTTATGTAATTGTCAGTAAAGTTTATGTTGTTGTCTCGATTGATTTGTTGCAGAAAATATGATACGTGCACCGCTAGTGAAGGCGCTGGGCGCCCTCGGCTCACCCACACACCAGATCGCCAGCCGAGCAGTGCGCACCAGTGCCGTTGTGGCCCAAACACCGGCCAAGGCGCCCGAGAAGATTGAAGTGTTCGTCGATGATATTCCCGTTAAAGTGCTGCCAGGCACCACAGTGCTCCAGGTGCATATCCAATTACTAACCAATCTCTATGGATGAACTCAGTTTACCCTCTTCCCGATTCTGTGCAGGCTGCTGCTGAGATTGGTGTGGAAATTCCACGATTCTGTTACCATGAACGTTTGGCCGTCGCCGGAAACTGTCGCATGTGCCTGGTGGAGGTGGAGAAGTCTCCCAAGCCGGTGGCCGCCTGTGCCATGCCCGTAATGAAGGGCTGGCGCATCAAGACAAACTCCGATTTGACCCGCAAAGCACGCGAAGGCGTCATGGAGTTCTTGCTCATGAATCACCCCTTGGATTGCCCCATTTGCGATCAGGGCGGCGAGTGTGATCTGCAGGATCAGGCAATGGCCTTTGGCTCCGATCGCTCCCGCTTCACGGACATCAACTACACGGGCAAACGGTAAGCAGCAGCTGCAATCCTCGTCTGCATTCTCCCTCTTCATTTGTATTTGCTCTTCTAGCGCTGTGGAGGACAAGGATATTGGACCGCTGGTCAAGACCGTTATGACCCGTTGCATTCACTGCACCCGCTGTGTGCGTTTCGCATCCGAAATTGCCGGTGTCGATGATCTGGGCACCACTGGACGTGGCAATGACATGCAGATCGGCACCTACGTGGAGAAGCTCTTCCTCACCGAACTCTCGGGCAACGTTATCGATCTGTGCCCCGTCGGTGCATTGACCAACAAACCCTACAGCTTTGTCGCCCGTCCCTGGGAGATTCGCAAGGTGAGCAGCATTGATGTGCTCGATGCCGTAGGCAGCAACATCATTGTCAGCACCCGCACTAACGAGGTGCTGCGCATTCTGCCCCGCGAGAACGAGGACGTCAACGAGGAGTGGCTGGCTGACAAGTCGCGCTTCGCTTGCGATGGTCTCAAGCGTCAGCGCCTTGTAGCACCCATGGTGCGCATGCCCAATGGAGAACTGCAGGCCGTGGAATGGGAGGGCGCCCTCATCTCAGTGGCCAAGGCACTGAAGAAGGCAGGCAGCTCGGTTGCCGGCGTGGCTGGCCAGTTGGCCGATGTTGAGGCTATGGTGGCGCTTAAGGATCTAGTCAATCGTCTGGGTGGCGATAATCTGGTCACAGAACAGGACTTCATCAAGGGCACCGGCAGCGATGTGCGTTCCAGCTATCTATTGAACAGCACCATTGCAGGTGAGACACAGTCTAACTCCTTGATCACAGCTTATACTCCTTGATCGCAAATTACACTGCTTAACCCTTCTTGCATCTTCACAGGTCTGGAGACAGCCGATGCTGTGCTCCTGGTGGGCACCAATCCGCGTTATGAGGCTCCTTTGGTCAACACTCGCCTGCGCAAGGCCTATGTGCACAATGAGTTGCAGATCGCCTCCATTGGCCCCAAGATCGATTTGTCCTATGAGCATCAGAATTTGGGTGCTGATCCCGGACTCATTCAGGACATCTGCAGCGGCTCACATGCCTTCTCCAAGGTGCTGGAGGGTGCTAAGAAGCCCGCCATCATCATTGGCGCCGATTTGCTGGAGCGTGCCGATGGTGCTGCCATTCATGCCACCATTTCCGAGTACTGTCAGAAGCTGAAGAAGCCGGTGAGTAGAGAAGGTTTCCCAGTGCACCAGCACCTGCATTGAGTTGGTTTTTCCACCCTATTGTCTTTGCAGGACTGGAATCCCTTCAACGTGTTGCATAACAGCGCTTCCCAGGTGGGCGCCTTCGATGTGGGCTACCAGCCAGGAGTGAAGCGTCTGCAGCAGGCACAACCCAAGGTGGTGTTCCTGCTGAATGCCGATGCTGGCAAATTGACACGCGACCAGTTGCCCAAGGACTGTTTTGTGGTGTACATTGGCTCGCATGGTGACAATGGTGCCTCCATTGCCGACGCAGTGCTCCCCGGTGCTGCGTATACCGAGAAACAGGCCACGTATGTCAACACAGAGGGACGTTCACAGCAGACGCAGCCAGGTGTCTCGCCACCAGGTATGGCACGCGAGGATTGGAAGATACTGCGTGCTCTGTCTGAGGTTACATGCACTCCGCTGCCCTATGACAACTTGGATGATCTGCGCGCACGTCTCGATGAAATCGCACCACATCTGACACGCTACGGGCAGCTGGTGCCAGCTGCGGACAGTGGAGCCAGCGCACAGGCGACACCAGTAAGTGACCATAGATACTGTGACCACACTATATGACTTGACTTACCCACCTTGTCCTCCTCCTGTGCTTGCAGAGCAAATCGATCAGCGGTGGCAACATCGATGTGAAACTAAAGGAACTGCGCGACTACTTCATGACCGATGCCATTTCACGCGCCTCGCCCACCATGGCCAAGTGCATATCGGCTGTGAACAAGCAGCAGCGCGAGGATGAGGCGGCCAAGCAGTGTGCAGCCAACTAGGGAGCCAAGGAAGGAACCACGTCGGAATGTCGCCCCACTCTGATCTGATGATATATAACATAAATATTAAATAATTAATGTTGTTTTTTTTTAATCTTGTCTTGCTCTACAATTATCCAAACTCAAACTAAGCGAACCCCGCAGGAGCACATCCCCAGAAAGAGAGAGAGAGAGGGACAGAGA
Organism: Zaprionus capensis; assembly: GCA_018903675.1. Taxonomy (NCBI): domain Eukaryota; kingdom Metazoa; phylum Arthropoda; class Insecta; order Diptera; family Drosophilidae; genus Zaprionus; species Zaprionus capensis. The sequence continues at coordinate 5,804,060 of JAEIFN010001073.1, read as the reverse complement.
GAGAGAGAGAGAGAGAAAGAGAAAGAAAATATTGTTGTGGATTTGTATATTTCATTGAATTTGTTGAAAACAAACAATTATAAACTACGAACACACTTAGGAAAAAAAGAAAAACAAAGACGCAAAATAAACGTGAAATAGAAATACTTATAAACGAGACCAGACTGTCTCTGTATGTGTGCATGTGTGTGTGTGTTCTATATAGATATCTATCTCGCTTTAGCCTACACCATCGCACTCAAATCGGTTAAGCCTCATTCGGAATAATGTCCTTTGCTGCCTTGATTAGGATCGGAATCATTAGCAGGATCTCTGTGGTGGGACGTCACTCGTCATGGGCCAATTTCCCAAATTAAATACCAGATCGATTCGGTTAGATTATGGCATTGAATTATAGCTTTTTAGCGCTTCACTGCTGATACGTGTTCACATCTTGTTTATTGATGGCAGAACATGTCGATGTTTATAAATAAGTAGCAGATGTGGAACTGGAATGCACTTGATGGATGTGGATGAGTTGGAAGAGATGACGTCAACGGAGACAGCAGACATTCATAGAGATATAAGGATTTGTATACTGGCAACGGCATAAAGGCAAATTGACAACGATAATGGGGAAACACTAAGCCAATTGTGGGCTCTATTTCGAGTCGAATTTAGTTTATAGAGCATGATATATGCTTAAATTATGAAGTCTAGGAATCCTTACCACAAAGGTTATGCAAAGTATTGCATAATATATACGATATATACAGTTCCACCAACATACAAACATACATATCGTATGATACGCTCACACTTGTGTGTTTGTGAATCCCACATACAGTGCCGTGCAAAGCGAGTTTGTTGTTTATAAGTACTACCAAAGATCAAAGAATATATACTATAGAAACAACTATAACATCTTTGATTGCTTTGAAATCCTGCTTAACTATTTTGGTTTAACATGAAATCATCTAATTTAACATAGCTTTATTTCATATGAAATGCTATCTAATTGTGCTTAATTTTATATAAAGCATATAATATATTCTATAACTTTTGACTTCTCCATCTGAATATATAATATATTCCATAATCTTTCGTACTGTGCGCCAACAAAACCTATATTAACAGAGTAAACTCATACACACTTTATTTGATTCCCTCAAAATTGTATCTGGACTGAGATTTCATTTATATTTCTATCATTCAATTAAATGAAGTGAAGTGAAGTCCCATTTACCTGAAGTTGTGTAAGAATACGAGCTAAGTTGTGTTCTTTATAACATGATTTGGAATACTTTCGAGTATATTTTATATAAGTTCTCTTGAAATAGTTTTCCACTCCTCTCACAAGAGTTGATGATGATGAAGACCAATCGTATTTTCATAATTGACAACAGATTTTGTTTTGGAATATAATTAGTATTGCCATCCTCTTGTGAACATCCGTTCCTTTTGCATGCTTGGCATATTTGAATCCTTAAAAATGCCAGCACGTATTCCCAATATATCCAATAAAGCATAAGCCAATAAACAACAAGAAACTGCGTTTTGTATGTGGGTGAAAAATTAAATTTTTCTACCGTAAAAATACAGATTTATTTATATATATATTCATGTAACAGAATTTCATAATTTTGAGTGCATCGCCGCACAGGGGCAGAAATGAACTACTGTGTGCAACATCGCATTTATGGATGTTTCTCGTTCGTTCCAGGGGCGGAAGACGACCACCCCCCCTACTCTTCCTCCTCCCTCCCTTTGATCATCGCAGCAGGCGAAGGTCGGTCTCGTTATACTCGCTCCAGTTCGACCAGAGTCAAAAGTTCTGCCCCGCCCCCTTGTATTTCGCCTATCTGTGCGTGGATTGAGCTATTGTGGTTGTGGTGGCAGGTGTGTGTGTGTTTTGAGTAAGTGTGTGTGTGTAGTGTGTGTGATTCTATCGAAACTAAAACGTGAACTTCAATCGCTAAAAAGCGGCATGGGTTGTGTGTTCTGTGTGTGTGTGTCTGTGTGAGTTGGGGCGTGTAGTTGGGTAGGGCGTTACGTTTAGATGGTGGTGGTGGTGGTGCACCCTCCGCTGGTGCTACTGCTGCTTAACTGCAGCAGCTAGCGGGTGTTGGGTCCAGACCGGAACGCTTAGTGATGCTAAGGCGTGTGAATTCCTCGGCAGTTGTTGGATGGATGCCCACCGTGTTCATCAGCGTGGGAATGGTCAAGCCCGACTTGAGGGCAGCGGCGAATCCCTGAATAACCTCACCAGCAACTGGACCCAGATAGTGGAGGCCATAGACACGCTGTTCGCCAGTGCGTTGGGCCACAGCCTTCACATAGCAATAGCGTACGCTCTTCTGGGGAATGAAGAACTCTGTGGGCTTGTAGTAGCCATGGAACACTTCGATCTCATCGGCGCCGTGTTCCTTCACAGCATCCTCCTCACTCAAACCCACACAGGCATACTCCAGAGGCGTGAACACAGTGGTGGCCACATCGCAGTAGTCCATCTTTAGATCAGACTCAGCGTACAGGCGACGGGCGAGCAGGCGACCCGCGAGCACAGCCACAGGCGTCAGTTCGGGCCTGCCATAGATAATATCACCGACAGCATAAATATGCGGCACATTGGTAGCCTCCTCGCTGTCCACAGGGATCTTATCCTTGTGGGTAAGCACTCCAGCGTTCTGCAGATTCAAATCCTCCACAAGACCCTTGCGGCCTACGGCCCACAGCACCGTATCGAAGACATCGCTATCAACTTCACCTGTCTCCACGTTCTCGTACTTCACCAGCAGTTTGCCATCACTTTGCTTCTCCACGGACAGTGGAATAGTCTTGCGCAAGAAGGGAATGCCGCGCTCCTCCATGGAGGAAGCCACCAAACCGGCCATCTGCTGATCGAAACCACGCAGCACAATCGAACGCACCATCACAGTGGGCTCGTAGCCGAGTCCCTTCAGGAAGCCAGCGCACTCCAGGCCAATGTCTAGGAAGGAAGGAAGGAAGGAAATTAAATTAATAAATTGACAAACAATAAGGAAGAGTCACACTCACATCCAGCGCCCACAACAAGTGTCTTGCCGGGCTCGTGGTTCAGACTGAAGAGATCATCACTGGTGATGCCGTACTCCACAGCGCCGGGAATATCCGGATAGCGTGGACGGCCGCCCACAGCAATGACAAAGGTCTGCGCGGTGATTGTGCGGTCGCCGCTCTTCAGTTTAGCGGACAATGTGTGTGAATCCACAAAGGAACCCAAGCCATTGATGTACTCGACTTTTCTGTGAGGAAATAAGAGAAGGAACATAAGCAAACTATTTGGAGTAGAAGTGGAAGAAGCCTTCACTTACTTGTCACGCAAATCAACGCGGGTCACCCAATTGACGGACTTGATATGATTCTGCACCGATTGCACCAGTTTGTTCCAGTCTGGCTTGATCTTCTCATCGACATTCCAGCCATAGGCCGCGGCCTCATGCACAGCCTCGCCCAGCAGTGAGGCCTGATGCATCAGTTTCTTTGGTATGCAACCCACATTGACGCAGGTGCCGCCGACGCCCCACTTTGTGCCAATTGGTGTTGGCTTCACAAAATCCAAGCAGGCAACGCGTGCACCATTGGCCACTGCCTCCTTGGCGCAGGCCAGACCACCAGAGCCGCCACCAATCACAACCAGATCGTAGTCGTAGTTACCTGAAGAAAGAAAGAGCAGAAATCGAAGGTTAGAGTGCAAGTTTAGAGAGAGAGATCAAGTGGAGAGTGAGAGGGTACCCCGCAGCAGGGATTGCTGCTTGGAGGAGGATGAGGAAGACTGTTCTTCTTTCGTCTGGCGTAAGCGTATCTCCATGTAGGCAGAACGATAAATGCTGCGTCCACTCGATGGTTGTGCATCGGCCAACGAAGCGGGCACAAAGTCGAACAGGTACATTGGGAATAGATTCCGCTCTTCTCTGCTACTCTGCGACGCTACTCAGGTGTCACTCAGATGGTGCCTTATCGCTATTGTTGTTCTTGTTCCTGTTAATTGGGGACATGTGTTGTTCCACTGTGCGAATCTAAGTAAAACAATCATCTGTGCCCCGCCTTGGGCGTGTTGGATTGTGTGTGGTTTGCTTTGACCCAATGCGCTTGCCATGGTTACGATTATGCGATAATACGACCACGACGATGAAAAAGGCGACGACGATGTTGTAGGTGTTGGATTACATGAGAAACGAGTGGCCAAGGGTGTGTGTGTGGGGTGTGGCCAACAAGAAGAACTAGGCCCACTGGGCCACATGCAAATTCAATTGGGTTCTATTGACGTTGATTTAATAAGTAAAAGTATATTAAGATTACCATCTTATGCCTACTGTTCATGAAGAAACTAACGTCCTTGTTCCCCCTGCCTGAAGGAGAATCCATCTCGCTTCATCTAACCTATTCCTCCTCTAGTTTTAAGTCTGACTAATTTCGCTAATTTCGCATATTTCTTACTCATATTCAAAATCAAAAACCAACCAAATGCGGGCGAAACTACGCATGTATTACGATGGATTTGCAGACCCTTCCAGTTAGAGACCCCCTTCTATTTATAATACGTAACGCAAGCGATAAGCAGCGCTAATTCATTTCAATATTGTATTTGTAAAACTTAATTAAGGAAGCAATAAACTTTCTTATCAAACTACACAAAAAACAGAACAGAACAAAAACAAAAGAGGTAAAGTAAATTCGGTATTCATCAGGGTTTGTACGCGTTACTAAATCTGTTTATATACAGTACCATGTGAAGGCTGAAAGTACTCCAGATAAACAATAGCCAGACAGCCAGACGAGACGAAGAGCTCATTTTGAAAATCCCCCGTTTGAAAAAGGGAGTGCGAGATATGCTTGACTTTGGTCAAGGTGCTATTAGACATGCTATATGACTTATCGTTGATAATGGGGCGAAGGAGAGGGAAATATGTTTATGTATAATATAATATATACATAACATATATATGGTAACAACATATATACAATATATAGTAATATAAATAATAATCAAACATTATTTATGTGTTGTGTTCCACTGTCACCAAACACTTTCAATTCCAATGCCATATTAATCATATATGGCATATGCAAGTTAAGACTCTTGACAGCCAATCAGGTATTGAAACAGACTTATAAATAGCCCCCAAATATGTTAATATATCAACTAACCGGTGTGTGTGATGCCGTTAATTATCGCTGCCTTCCCTTCCCTGCCCACCCTTTTCACAGTCAATCATCAGTTGAAAGAAAGTGCCATCGGTTAAGGGTAACAAACAAGTCACGATGGCAGTTTGCCATTCACAATGACGTAGTTCTATTTAGATGATGATGCAATTTACTGTTACAAGATAAGCGCGATCGAGAAGGGATGTGCTTGTGAAATATATTCTCGAAAATTCTTTCCCAAGCTATGACGTATCAACATATATAGTATATGTAAAGATATTGTATATTAAAGGTATTTTCTCTGCAAGTATGTTTGCTATCTTTCGATATTGCCAGACTGACAAACGCCAGTTAGAAAGTTGTTTTCAAACACACACGCACACACACGTGCAAGCCCTAAACTCCCCCACAGTTATTATCATGACAGTGTAAAATAAGTTTCAATGTGTGTGTGTGTGGGAAACACAGACAAAAAAGCCGGCAAAATGCGATAAGTGAAGAGCGCAACTACGTGCGTAGAGCCGCTTAACAACAGTTATTGCATAATACATACGCACTGCCACACACACAGACAAACATTTACATACATATATATAGATATACAAGAGCACGTTTGATCCCAACGACTTATGCGAGACCTTGTAAGTCGACTTGGAATGCCGTGGAAAGAGAGAGAGTGAGAGAGCAGCGGCGCGATCGGGTTGCCAACCAAGTTGCAAAAATGTTATCGAGAGACCGATAACTTCATCTTGTTTTAAGCTTACCTCGCAGTGCCCTAACCTTCTTCACCGTTTGCTGGTATTGTGCTTGCCTATCACAGTGGGGGTGGTTAAATGGCGGATCAGAGGCAGTACTATCTAGGGAACTTCCCAAGGAGTTTCTATCCCCAGGGCGTTTGCTTGATTGAGAATTTCTTTTACCTTTGTCGACGTTTGGATTCATTCTTGCTGTTGTTGTTTTTATGTTTCTTTGTTGTTGTTGTTGTTGTGATTGTTGTTGCTGTTGTTGGAAATGGGAATAATTTTTCGTGTGGGGTACACCTATTCCAGATGTTGTTTTTATTGTCCCAGCTGACGTAAATATCGTTGAGTGCTGGCGAACCAGCGTTACGGAAAATCTTGAATTCCACAGTCTGAGCGACATGTCGTGAAATTATTTATTGGTATCTGTATCTGTATCTATTCGGCGCCTGAAGCACGTTTAGCACAAAATGCAACAACTATTGCAATTTCACAATTTGTTTACTGCGCTGCGCGCGGCTCAAGCAATGTTTAACTTTATGTGACGAAAACAGAGAAAGAAAACGCGCTGTCGCTGTTGGCGGCGCGGCGCGGCAGAGCTCTTGGAATGATTGGAAAGTGGGGGAAGGCAAGCAGCGATTGCTACGTAACAGCAGCAGCAACAGAGATGAATGCGCGGCCAAAAGAGAATAGACGATAACGATGACAGCAACAGAAGAGTGCAGAGTGTTGTCGAGTTGCTTTTCTATTCTTTCTTTAAACACGTTGTGCTAAAATATGCAGTATAATTAGCATAAATATTCCAATTACTAATACTGGAATGTGCAACAGTTGGCTGTCTTTTGCTAGGGTTGCCATAAGTTTAACAGAAATTGAAATCTAATCAGCACCTTCCTGCGATTGTCAAAACACCTGGCAACTCTGTCAGCTGCCGCCGCCACCGGCCGCACACACATATTTCGCTAGTCTACCAATAATAAAGAATATAAAAAAAGTGTGGGAAAAGGAACACACGGTCGTGATAAACGTAATTGTTAACAACGTAGCCATTCATTGCCACAAGTTGTGCGGCCAGTGTCAGTTGTAGAACTTATAACACTTTACACTTTATTGTGCTCATTTGTTGCTTAATCTCAAGTACAAAAAGACGATTAGATTTCCGTGACGCGACTAGTAACCACAACAACAAAAACAAGAACACGAATTCTGGGCAGGATGAAATCTATTTTGATAACGGGTTGCAATCGTGGTCTAGGGCTGGGACTTGTGAAGGCCCTTACAGCACTGCCAGAGCCGCCACAGCATCTATTTACAACTTGCCGCAACTTGGAGAAGGCTACAGTAAGTTTTGCCCAGTCATGTTGCGGGCGTGACTCATCAAAGACACCGACACCATCATCAACATCGAAACTACTCGAATAATTTAAAATCGCAATAAAACAACAAATCATAAAAAATGCGATGAGAGAGAGATAGCTACTAATATGGCCAGATATATATTCTAGACTTCTGGCACCACTTTACTTCACTTACCTTGTACGGGCGCCATGTTTTGTTGCAGATATTGCAGATTTTTTAAACTAACAATCAGGATCAGCAGATAATGCCAAATGTTGTAGAAAACTCTTCAGTTCGCACTTAATACGCAAGTGCAAAAGAAAATAACACACAAATAACAAACTCAATTTGTCGAACGAGACAATATATCTCTCGGGGTTACTCCGCGCCACACTCTCTCGCCAGCGAACGCAAATGCGAAATAAGCGGTAAAGTTTTTGCAATCGCTTTTATGTTTTCAGCGACGCTTCGGCGTTGGGCTTTGGCATTTCATTTTCCAGTTATGGAAAGCACTCGTCATTTATCGATAGCTATCACTCGATGCATGGCATTCGTGACGATAGTTTTACTACTCTGTTAATTGAGCGTCATTTGAAAATTCAAGCAAGGTAGACACTCATATCGATATCTTTGCAATATATCGAGAGACAAAAAGATGACTGACACTCGTGGCGATAGTTTTACTACTATGTTAATTGCGCGTCATTTCAAAATTCAAGCAAGAAATAAATATTCTCGAATTTTCTTTTTTGCAGGAATTGCGGCAATTGGCTAAGGAGAATTCTAACATACACTTACTAGAGATTGGTAAGTTGTTGAACTGTTAAGGAGTTATTTTATCGACTTAAGATTTTTCTGTTGCAGATTTGAAAAACTTTGACGATTACGATAGGCTTGTTGGAAAGATTGCCGCCGTGACTAAAGATGATGGATTAAATGTGCTCTTTAACAATGCGGGCATGGCCACCAAGTCTGTGCGCCTGGCGGGCACCAAGGCGCAGGATCTGATCGATTCGTTGCATACTAACACGGTGGCACCAATAATGCTGGCCAAGGCTTGTCTGCCCCTACTGCGTACGGCATCGCAGGCCAATGACGCACTGGGCATGGGAGTGCAACGTGCTGCCATCATCAACATGAGCTCCATACTAGGCTCGATACAGTTGAACGTGGAGGGCGCCATGTACGCCTATCGCACCTCGAAGTCAGCCCTCAATGCGGCCACCAAATCGATGAGCATCGATTTGCACGACCAGAAGATACTCTGCGTGAGCCTACATCCTGGTTGGGTGCGCACCGACATGGGTGGCGGCAATGCCCCCTTGGATGTGGCCACAAGCACCACGCAAATTGTGCAAACCATTTGCAAGCTGAATGAGTCGCATAACGGAGGATTCTATCAGTACGACGGGGGCAAGTTGCCCTGGTAATTCTTCCATACAAATTGGATTAGTTATGTCTATATACACTTCAAATATAGATATTGTTGTATATATTGTTATTGTAACTAACGAAAATTTCTGGAAAATATGATTTTATGTGAGTTTGTTTCGCCGTCAACGTGGCGCCGTGTCCGTATCCGGATCAGAGCAGAGGCGGTTGTGAATGACCCCCCTCGCTGGGATTCATGGGGTGGGCAACTCGCTTGCGCAGGTCGAGTCGGGGGCGTCGATTGCTGCTTGTGGCGTCCGCATTCACTGGAGGCGGATCGTTCCAACCAGGGGTCAATGAACCTAACAAAAACAAAACGGAGCACATTGAGCAGAAAACACTTTGGCCTCCTCTGATGGCGGGGCTTACCTGGAAAGGCGCCTGGAGGTGCAACAGTCTGACCTATCGGTGGAGGTGGCTGTAGTTGTGGGTTTGGTTGTGTTCCGGTTGTTACTGGTGGTGGTAGCGGCGGCGGCGGTGTCATGTTTGGTGTGAATTGAATAAAATAAACTACTCTCAGCTGTTCCGATCAAAACCGTGCTGCCAACTTAGTATGCAAAATTTAACGCTGATCAGTAATCGATATATTTAACGCTGTAAGAAAGAGTTTAATTTTGATATACTCTAATGTGGCAGCATTTTTGCAGTTTTTAGGTCTCAAATTTTGCTAATATATAAATTAATAAATGTAAATAGTATACAAAATTTATAAATCTACAACATTGCAATTTTCAGTGTTAACAGAGTGCCATTGGAAGTCTGTTAAGCTACACAAAGATAAAATTGCACTGTGTACAATATCGATAAATTGATTGAAATTCAAATTTGTGCAGCAAACGAAGCAACACAAGAATGAAGCAACACAAGAGCAGCGCAGCCAACTTCATGCGCATGCGTGATACGTAGCGCGTGCAATTTTGAATTTAAACCTTAATTCAATTAGTGAAACGTTAAAAGTTAAAATTACGTATTTCTTATGTAAGAAATCGCAAAAAGGAATGAAACTTGATGTCAGATTCAATTTCATACTTCATCAATTATACGATTTTATTGGATTAAACAATAATTTTGAAATACCTTTTTTCGCTAGAATGAAATACAATATAAATGATATGAATACGTATATAGATCTTCTTCTGTATGTTGTTTCTCTGGTCTCTTACAATAGCCGCTGTCACACGCACAAGAGTCTTGAGTCTAATCTTGTGCAGTGGCCAGCAGCTGCAATAAGCACCTGTGTGTTGCTGTGTGCGTCGCAGGATCACATGCTATATTGAACACTATATCATATCATACGTGGTGTATCACGCGACACCTTCCGGGTGAGCTTGCCTGCCCCCCTTCCCCTGCCCCGCTGGCATATTTGATGCAAATTCGTTGCTTGCTGCATTAATGATGAGCTGAGGGAACCTGAACATATGTTCGGGTTCACAACAACAATTTGATTGTTCGATTGCTCCTTCGGTTTGCTATTTTGAATATTTGATTTCCGTGCCCACTCACACTTCTCTCTTTCTTTCTCTGTCTCTCTCTGTCTCGCTCTGTCTCCTTTGCCCAAATCAATTTGGTGCGTTTATCGATTTTTAAGCTTCAGCTTAGCTCCGATAAGTTGTGAATAATGAACACGTCAATTAAAAATCATCCAAAATTTCTCTGCACTTTCCGCTTGGAGAATTTTGCCAAGCTTACGCGGAAGTGGGCGTGGGTGAAGTGGGGGCAATTAGCTTGCATTATTTGCGATTGCCGATTGTCGAGGGTCGTGTGTGTGGCAGGCGCAGGGGCGGGGCGGGGACGGATGCGGAGGCGAGTGGCGACGCGTGTCGCCTAATTGGATTCCTGTTCAGTCACTTGTCAAACATAATTCGCACTGACTATATCCATAATTATATAAAAAACAACAGTAACAGTAAAAAAAATGTTGACACTTGCAAAAAAATATTCAAATCTCGTTGCACACATATTTCAAAAATAACGGTTTATAACGGTGCTCTGCTGTCTGTTGTTGTTGCTGCCGTTGCTGCTATTGCTGCTTTTGTTGCTGCTGCTGCTGTTGCTGTTACTGCTGCTGTTGTCGCTTAATTAACAATATTTAACTGAGACAATGTTCAGGCCGTCGAGCCGCTTTTATAGCTGCAGGTGCTGCAGCGGCGACGTTAACGGCGACGCCAACGTTGACAGCGACGGCGCCGCTGGCGTTTGCCGTCGGCAGCGTGGCATCGCTTGCTTGTTGTTATTGCTGTTTAAGTTTTAAACTGCCCCATGAAGACACCCACAAACACACAGACACTCGGACACACACACACACATGTTAAGGTTTACACTAACACGCACGCGCACGCACGCACGCATTGGAATAGTGAAGTCTTACACGGCGCTCATATGTGTGTGTGTGTGTGGCTTTGTAATATTATTAGACGGTATTAGTATGTGGACACAGCCCCTATGCCTTGACCGCGCAGCAACAGCAGCAGAGGCAGCGGCAGCGACAGAGGCGTTAAACGAAAATTGCTGCCTACTTTTTAGCGCGCCTTCCTATCAGCAAACGGGAATAACAACAACAACATTAATGGGAAAAGCAACAACTCTAACAAACTACAGCAACATTAAAGGGCAAAAACAACAACAACAATAGGTACAACAACGTGGAAGAAGAACAGCAACAACAGTAACTACTACAGGAACAGGAACAACAGCAATAGCAACATCAACAACAGCAACATTAGCGACAACATGAACAACAACAAAGAGGAACAACTTCACGTACAGGAACAACAACAAAAGGTACAACAAAAATAAAGAGGAACAACCTCAGGAACAGCAACAGCAACAACAATAGGAACAGGAACAACAACAGCGACAACAAAAATCATTGAGGCAGGTTTCACCTGACGGCAGCAACTGCAGCAGAGGAAGCCCAGTTCCAGCTCCAGCTCTAGCTCCGTGTGAAACATGAGAAGCCTTTGCCACTGCAACTTCAATTCCCGATGCCGATTGCGATTCCTCCAAGGGGGTTGTTCATTTTTCTTCTTTTTTGGGTGCGAGGAGGGTCACACAATCAGTGGAACACGGCGTGACACCTTTACCTGTTCAGGGCCCACCTACTCAACTGGCCAATACCCTACACCATCCTCACCCTCCCGCTCCACCAACTGCCTGCCTGCATCTGCTGCTGCCCGCCCTCGCGATCACTTGTATGGCATCGCCGTTTGGAATGCTTCGCTGCGCTGCGCCCGTACAACGCTGCTGGGTCTGCCTGTCCCCGCATGTGGGGAATCTCAACAAGGTAACTGTACTATGCCTACTACTACCTAGTGGGCAGGAGCTTAAGGCCGCAGCAGCAGCAACAACAACAAGAACGGCAGCAACAACAAAAAAAGAGGCGGGCGGCGCTTAGCGAAAATGGCGCGTATCAAGTGACAGATTGTCTGCAGCCAAAGAGGCCAACAGCTCCAATAGTTGTTGTTGTCATTGTTGCTGTTGTAGTTGTTATTGTTGCTGTTGTTATAGCAGTAGTTGTTGCAGCAGTTGTTGTTGTCGCAGTTGTTGTTTGCTTGTTCTACGTTTGTTCGTGTTGTTGGTCTTGTGAAACCATAATTTTCAAAGCAGTCGACAGTGTCTAACACATTTACATGCACACACACACACACTGACTCGAACTGAATGAAAAAAAGAGAGACACACATAATGGGCACCCACACACACACATCCAGAGGCTCGCACACTCAGCACACCCACTAAAAAACTAAAGAGACACACCTGCACTTGCAGCTAGTTAGAACAGATACTTGGACTTACATACATATAACATATGTTATATATATATAAATATATACCTATACATATACAGCTATACATTCACACCTATACACATACACCTCAACACACACACTCACACTCATTGCATTTTGACACCTTTTCTGCCTCTTGAGCTTTACCAGCTTTGCTTTCTTTTGCTTCGATTCTTGCGATTGCTTGCGATTCTTTTGCCATATGTGTGTGCTATAATTATGGCCGCTAACACTAACTGAACTATTGAACTAGCCTACAGACTCAGTCTATCTTTAGCTATATCTTTCCCTCTCCCTCTTTCGGTCTATGAAGGGAATCAATTAGATTCAAGCGATTCTTTTGCAACATATTTGTGCTTTACTAAAGGCAGTGAAATAATTATGGCAGCTTATATAAGATGTGCTATTGAATAACTTGCCTCCCAACTGCACACTCTCTCTACACCTCCCCCCCTCTTTCCCTCTCTCTCTCTCTCTTTGTATTGCTCGCCTTGAATAGAATCAATTATATTCTTGGCATTCTTTTCCATGCTTTCTGTTGCTATAATTATGTCTGCTAACATTATGAAAACTATCTGACTTGCCTCTTCACCTGCCTCTCCTCCACTCCCTCCCGCTAAGTCTCCTTGAATGGAATCAATTAGCTTCACAATGCTACGGGGAAGTCCTTCAATTGTTCAATTGTTATTCAAGTGCTGCATCAAGGATTTACTGCGAGTGGGGGAAGGAGGGAGGAAGGGAGGGAGGTAAGGAAGCCAACCTGAAGTCGCTGCAGATAGTGGTGGTTGCATAATGCAACAATAGGGATGGTGGGACAGGGAGGGGGGTCCAAGAAATATGTATACAATTCCATAGACAGTTGTAGGGGTACAATTTGATACTTGAAATCAACTGCAAATTGACATGGACAACTTGCGCCGATGTCTATAGAGAGATATAGAATACCTGTGTAGTCAAGGAGGTTACAAGCCAGAGGATTCCAATCTTGCCTTTGATTTCCCAAATGAAACTGACAGTTTAATTGTGATTGACAAGGAACTTAACCATAATAAGTGCGCTGCCAATCGCTGGACTGCGATTGAACTTTGACTGCAATTGAAGTGCATCAATTGTGGATTGAAGAAAGTGCCAAATGAGCTTAGTAGTCTGCGATTGAAATGCTTTCTACTGAATTCAATGGATGGTTAGATAAACAACTGAATGAATCTATATTGATAAATGTTGAGACATAAAACATCGTTAATAACTTATTAAATTGTTATTATCGAATAATAAAGTTAACTTTAGCTGCGTACAGTAGAAGAGCATTTTCTCAGCAAATTTGGTGGTTCTAGTCCAGATAGTCTTTGAGATAAAGATGTTCATACGGACTTCTTCTGCTTGTTGTCAACCCTATGCAAAGCAGGTTTATGCTGTGTTTCAGCGCCTTCTTCTTTCTTTTTTTTTTGCACACATTTTCCATTCCGAATTCTTGAGCAAGAGGGTGCAACGAGTTTAAAGAGTAGGTATACCATTCAAGTTAATTAGCCGAAATCAATTAAAAATCCATTAGCAAAAGCCAAAGTCGAGCAACTTAAATATACCTAAAGATATCCCCTAAGCAAGCTTCCTTCCTGGCTTACTAATCAACTGCAGTACTATATAGTGCATCTGTATATGAACTCTATACTTAGTATTGCCCCCAGAAGTATGCAATGCCATCAAGAGCTCTTAGTTACAATCGATAAGATTGTGAATGTGCCTTTATAGTTGATGAGCTTCTAAAACGAGCTGTGCTCAGTCTTTATAGAGCTGGAACCTTAGTCAACATGTTATACATACACATGTAAGTAAATAAATTATGTATGTACTCGTATAATGTAGTTCAGCATATGTACAGTTGCTCAACCTCCTCAACTATTCGATAATTGAATTGTTTAGCCAAACTTTTCTCAGTTTCATAAAGCTTTCGCACTTTGAATAAAGTTCAAATTTAGCAAACTAAGTTTCGTGTATTTCTTGTGAAGAGAAGAACAAAGCAAAGTGCTGCAGCCTTTGAAAATGTTATTTATGAAAGTTATCGAATGCAGAAATTCGATAATATTGTAGTTTGGTTTTTGAGGCTTTTCGCTGCAACCAGAATGAACAAGCCGACAAGAAGCGTGGCGTGGTAAAACAAGCGTATAGGATAAACTTAAATATGCACACCCACAGACACACCCACACACATACACCCACACATACACACCCACACACACATCAAAAGTTGATGGAGAGATTTGTGCAACGTTGCCCATCGAACTGACAAATTCAATTGCAATCAATATTCATGAAATAACATTGTAATTATATGTACACACACACACACACAGGTACAGCGCATGTGCATGTGTGTGTGTGCAGCTGACAGCATAAACGGGCTGCCTCCCCCCTCCCCACGTCCCCCGTTATTGCCCCTTGGACTGTGCACTGTTTGCACGTCAAACGTGTCCTTTGCTGCAGGACACGAGGCCAGAGGGCAGCAGCAGCAGCAGCAGCAGCGCCTGCCACTGAGAGGCAGTGCCAGAGGCAAGGGCAGTGCCAGGCAGAGTAGGAGCGGAAGGGGGAGGGGCAGGTGCAGGTGCTGCGTGCTGCTCAAGTTGAGGGGCCAATGCAACTAAATGGACGTCAAAGCAACTTGACGTGCCTGTGGCAGCCTTGGCTATTTGCAACGTCACTCGCCACATAATTACATGCTGCCACAGGCAGCATTGAGTACCTCTCCCCCACCCACTTTCCCCTGTTGCCTCTTTGAGGCAGCATTCGAAAATAGTTAACCAAAAACTGGGACGGGCAATTTTGTTGCTGCTTCGACAAATCGCTACTTTCCTACTTCTCCCTCTGCACTCCCCTGCGCCCTTGCCTCGTTATCGTGCGCATTGATGACGTCGCAGACGGTTGTGGCAGGTTCACAGTTGCGTTGTCGGGCTGCGTCGGCTTTGCGACGATTTTTGGGGTGCGTCGCGGCGACGACGGCACTGGGTTACTGTGCTCCTGACCTGGGCTTGGCGCCCCTGCTGATGCTGAGGCTGTGTGTGCATGTGTGTGTGGCAAGCACGATGATGTTGGCAGTGACGTCAGCAGCTGTGGCGGGTAAATGGCCTCTCTGTGGGCAAGTCACATGTTGCTGGCACGCAGTCACAACACTAACACCAACACACACACACACGCAGTTCTGTTGAGTGTGGCATGCCACTTGCCACTTGCAGCAGCCTAATGCAATGATGTCTGTGTGGTAAGTTTCCTGTGGCATCCGCCATTGTTGACTGCAAATATTTTCTATCTCTCTCTCTGTCTTTCGCTGCCATAATCGCAGCTGCGATCTCTGTAATCTGTTATCTGTAATCTGTAATCGGCAATTTGCAATCTTGTTTGTGCAAAAAAGATTGCGATAGTTCTGTGTGTGTATGTGTGTGTTTATCGCTTGTGCACCGATATGGTGTTTAACATTTAAGTTATGTTAACATTTTTCTCTTTATTTTTGTAGTTTTATAATCAAATTATGTCTATTGATTTTCGGTAAATGATTGTTGCATTTGTATGTGCGCCCAAAAGTAGGCAAGGGCTTTGTGGCTTTAAGTTATTGAAGGTATTCCGTGAAAATTATTTGTAATTAATTAAATGTTTATTAATAATTGTAAATTAATAATAAATAGATATATAATAGAATTATAGATATATAAACTATAAGAAGTAAACACACCTTGTTAAAAAATAATAGCAACACTACAAAACTAAGCAGAAAGGATAAAAATCGAATTTGATTATTGTTTTCAAATATAGCAGACGACTATAAACATATTCAAAGTAAAATAATCATAGCTGAGTTGAGTACTATTACAATTGTAAATTAAATATATATAAATAAATACAATTCAATAAACATATGCAAGAAAGTGCTAAATTAGAGTTGAAAACATGAATAACTAAGCAGAAAAGAATTAACATTAATTTATAATGTTTTAAAACGTATCACGTAAATTGTCTTACATTATTAAGAAAGTGAAACAAATAAAAGCAATTAAAAGAAAGATACAAATTACAAACATGTGGAGGGAAATGTAATTTTAATTTTTGCTATTAATTATTATAATATTGTTTGAAACTTCTTGAACCGTCAAGAGTTTGTGGAAGTTAAAGGTTTGCATTAATTGTCGACATCTGTGGAAGTACTTACACATATTATTCAAGAGCAACAGCTACGGTTCGATGAGCAGAGTAAAGTACAATACATTAAGAGAATATTCAAATCAGAGGCGTGATTTGCTAAGAAATTCCCAAAAATAATATGCAAATTCAAAAGGGATTACAATGTATCATATTTGTAAAGTTAAGATTGCGCTAATTACACATGAGAGACTTTTGCCAGATGCCACTGTGGAATTTTCTCAGAAATTGTATTTTCATTTCCTTTGAATTTGTAATCTCAACAAATAGAATCGAATGGGAGAGAAAGAGCAGCTGCATATTTCATATTGATATTCTCACACAAGCGTGCTTAAGGCTCATTGTATCAAGCACGAACATATAGTATATACATATGTCATGTACAGTTATTAAGTCGAAGTCAATGCAAAGGGCGTGAAAATCATTTCTCAGCATTTATCAGTCAATTATAAAGCTGCTTAGGTCGGATTATTGCAACTGGGACTGTGACTGCGACTCTGCTGCCGTTGAGGTAATTTCATTTGTGTTTCTGCAGAAACATAAGTATAAAGTGGGAGGAGATGGAAAAGCTGAATGGGAACGGTAGGTGGGAGAGGTGGGTAGGCAAGGTAGTTATAACAATTTGTATTTGAATAAAGAAAAGTGACAAAATTCTGTTTATTTCATAATTGATAACTCTATTGAGCTGTTGCCTTTCGGAATAATATATTTATATTTGTATATATTGTATCTATATATGATATATATTTATTTGTATATTTGACATTTATTATACCTGGGTAAATTTTAATAAGGTTAATTAGAATGGGAATAAAAGGTAGTGTTTGTTGGCAGTTAGAGCTGCCTTTTGTTAGTGTCATTTAAAGAGAAGGATACAGAGATTATGATACTTAAATTCACTTTATACAGTTATTCACTTTGTTGATGTTGCATTTTCATAGTTTGTACAATTTCGTAATATTAACATAAAACCTACCAGAGCGGTCAAATTTTGATAAAAGTCTCAAAAGCGTTCATTCAATCACTCTGGTAGGCTTAATGTTAACTTGCAATGA
The DNA here is from genome assembly GCA_018903675.1 of Zaprionus capensis. Classification (NCBI taxonomy): domain Eukaryota; kingdom Metazoa; phylum Arthropoda; class Insecta; order Diptera; family Drosophilidae; genus Zaprionus; species Zaprionus capensis. The sequence goes on along the minus strand of JAEIFN010001073.1, from coordinate 5,786,357 downwards.
TGTTGATGATGTTGATGTTCACTTTCCTATAGATAAGGTACTAACTAACTGATTATATTTGTGATACACTGTAAATACAACTCTGTGTGCATAGTCTGTATTTTTTTATATTCTGTGTATCATTCATCTGTCTTGCTCTAACTATTCTTTAACTATACTCTCTTCTTTTGCTCATAACTAACATGTTTCTTCAATTATCTGCTTCATCTTTTGCACACAGTAACTTCGATATATAACATATATATTCTGCAAGTTTCATCTTGATCTAACTAATCGAACTGTGCTTGTTTCTACTTCCGGTTTCCGGTCTCCTTTGCCGTTGATTTTCTCACACATACGAGCTCAACGTGTCAAGTTTTTGATTTCAAATACGCTCAAAACTTGATTAGTGGAACTCGTGCGTATGACACTGTATCGCGATATAACGGTAACACACACACACGAGGACATTATAATAGTTCCGGCCGGTATTGATAGGTCTGCATAGGAAAGATATTGAATTGGACTTACCCAGTGACAGTTGGACTGTTAGACAGAGAGAGACTATAAACACTTTACACTTGGTACACTTGAAAAAAAAGTTTAATAAAAAAATAAATGATATGTGGCTAAAGGTAACTGGCAATTGTTTGGGCCGCACTTGGCTGTGGCTGTGGCTGTGGCAGTGGCAGCTGGCAGTGGTTGCCAGGATTGATGAACTGGCTGGCTTGGAGACGAGTTTCCGACTGATTCTACCAAATGGGCTAGCTTAAAATGTAAACCACAGCCAGGCGGAGCTTGAAGAGCGCCAAGTTGATGCTGCGGCTGCGGCAGTGGCAGAGGCAGCGACAGCGACAGCGACAGAGGCAGAGGCAGAGGCAGCATTGTCCTTTGCTGCGCTGCTGCCTCTTTATCTCAATGAAATTTCATGTGCGTTTTTTTATGCGCCACGCCTCCCCGCCCCCGCCCGCTGGCCGAGCACCTTGCTGGCTGCAAAAATGCTGTCGCTGCCGCCATTGCTGATGCTGCTGCTGTCGCCGTTGCTGCTGCTGCTGTTGCTGTTGCTGCTGGCGCTGCTGCTCTCATATCCTGTGAATGAATGCCAGCTATGACGTCACTCGACTTTCGCTTTCGCTGGCACTCGGCTCGCCTTGTTCGTGCCTCGCGACAGCAGCTTCGCCACTAGGTCACTGTGTTAGCAGCAGCGGCAGCAACAGCAACAGCAGCCACGCCAGCAACAACAGCAGCCACGGCAGCAACAGCAGCAGCCAATCGATGCGATGCTGGGCAGCTCAGGCGAATTGGGCAGACGTCGATGACGAAAGCAGGAAAGGAGGAGCAAGAGGAGGAGAAGGATGGAAATGGGAAGGAGCAGGAGGAGCAGGAGGAGGAGTAGCAGCAGCAGCAGCGAATGCTTTTTCGGGTACTCATTGTCGTTGTTGTTTTCCAGCGACACTCAACTATGAATATGCAAAGGTTGCCCGGGTAGAGCTGCTGCTGCTGCTGCAGGCTGCAATGACGTCGAGACCTGTTTGACATTGCCAAACGCGCCTCACGTCATTAACGTACAGCGGCAGCCTGCAGCGCGGCAGCCTGCAACGCCCCCTAAGCCTTATGCCGCCTTTCGAGGCTGCTGCGATGAATGAAAGCAGCCTCAGTGGCTGAGGCTGGGCTTGAATTTGACACTTTGGCCTTAGGCAGGCAACAGGCAAGAGGGGCGGCAGGGGAAAGAAAGGGAAGAAAGAAAGGGTAGAGGAGAGGAGAAAGTAGAAGAGAGGGCAGGGGAGGGTGCACTAGGCAAGACATGGTCCAGGGCCCCTCGCTCTCCTCAGCAAACTCAGCGACGACCTTCGCATTTATTTTTAGTGCGTTTCTAAATATAAACGGGGTCAGCGCCAGTCGAGCAGCAACGGCAACAGCAGAAAGAACTTTCTCTGCCACACACACTCGACTCCTTCTAAGAGTGCAGTCTGCCCCTCCCCTTCGCAACCGCCCCTTTCGATGGTGCACATTCCTCGTGGCGTCAGCTGTAAATTGCAAGTCAATTGAATTGAATTTGCCTGCGGCTGACTGCATTAGTCACATCATCTGAGGCTGAGGGCATCTACATATATACATATATACACATACTTATGCATACATAGATATACATATATATATGTATATACACACGTACTGTATGTTTGCCGAGCAGTCTTTGAGTGAGGCACAAGCAAATGTATTTTTATTGTGCCGCATCTGCATCAACACAGTCTGCTCTATCTACACACACACACACATCTATATGTGTATATATATATACATATATATGTATTACTTACGCACCTACATATCGCGTAGGCTAAATATATAAACATATATAGGCAAATGTGCCCGTTTATGCAGTGTTATATATTGCCTCGAATCGATGCTGGATGTGAAGATCTCCGCAAGATTAGGCAAAACAATCTGGAAACATTCGTTCAATGATAGATCGACGTGCGCATACCCTACAGTTGAGCCAAGAACTTGAACTTTTGCAATATAAGCTGGCTTATTACGTTATCAATACCAATATAACTCTAATGTATAGTAAGATACATCTAATTATATAATCTTCTTTACAGTTCTTTAATTGCAGTTTATACCCTATGAGTAGAGGTGTGATGAAGGGTGTTATACTACTAACAGCCAGAAGAAAGCATCTCTGATCTGACAACAGCTAAGTATTTATATATTCATAGTCTTGTTCGTCTATCTGTCCGTAGGAACATCTAGTTCTCAGAAACTGTTAGACCTAGGCCAATTAAATTTGGTGACAATACGTTAAATTACTGGAAATAATTACTAAAGTTACTAAAGTATGTTTTGCCATTAAGCCACGCCCCTTTTCATAGACATAAATCAAACAAAAACGAATTGCAAGTATGGTTAACGTTTATTTTTTGTTTTCACAATATTTAACACCATTCAAATGATTACTTCAAGTTTAATAATGTAAAGATAATAAATAATTAAATTATTAATAAAATAAATGGTTTAAAGTTAAGGTAGTTTTATTAAAGTTTAGCTTGTTTTCTTAATCAGGTTAAACGAGGTCTTGTTTATTCATTAATTTATATTATAATTATGCAAACCATACTTCGATTTACCATATTGTGTCTGCATCTCCTTAAGACTGATGTAACATAGTTTAGTTAGCAGCTGTGCGACTCTCTCTCTCTCTCGGGTTGTAGAGCAGCTAATTGTGTATATTTTATGTATACACAGACGTATATGTATATTTTATATGTTGGGGTATTTATACCAGATGTTTTTTAAAATACATTCCATAAATGAAAACGAAATCTCAACATAATCTATAGAAGAGACGTCTAAATCGAATTGAACTGAAAACTTGAAGAAAAGAAACTCAACTCGAAGTAGAAATCCTTAGATGATGTTCCCTTTACCTAAGCAAATCACAGTTGGTCGCTTTGTTTAAAGAGTTTCCTTTATTGCCACTCAAGTTAATCTGCTTAAACTACAAATCCCAAGGACGTTAGCTGAGCGAATCATAATAAATTACTAACCTGAGCAACCTGTCGAGTGGATAAATCGCAACGAGACTCTTCAGTTCCAAGTGGCGCGAGCGTCCTTTGCTGTCATCGTTAATAAGCCAACATTGTTATCTGTGTAATCAGTGTGCTTTATTCCTCCTGGCCGAACCGGGAACTATCTATGTAGTTATTGTTATTGTTGTCAGTTGCCTGTTGCTTGTTGCCTGTTGCTGCCACACGCTGTCACAAGTCACCCGAAGCCGAGCGCACCTGAAGCCATTCAGCGGTGCACTGATTGCATCTGCTGTGCATCCACTCACCCACTCACCCACTCAGGACTGCAATCTGAATACTCTTGTGACTATAAAGTGGCCTACACCGCCTACGGTAGCGCATAATTTATGGCCGGCAGCGACAGCAATTGAACAGGGAAGGTCCTGCAACACTTGTGGCCAATTATCTCTTGAGTATCGGGCGACTTGCCGCAAGCGGCACCAGCAGCAGCATAATCCAATTTCAACTGTTGCTTTTCACATTTAATAGCTGTAAAATGAGAGTTGAACGATACAGAGAAAGAGGAAGAGAGGGGGCACAAATTGTGTGCATCTTCTATTCCACTGAGATTTTGCTGTTAACTAAAAAACAAAATAAATTTAAAGTATTTCTTGAGTAACTTTCTTTTTCGTTATGCTAACACAATTTGCAGCAATTATTTGTATATATAAAATAATGCTACACATTAACGATTAATATTGTAGTTTGCTGTTGGTTTTTTTCTTCGATTTAAGAGCTAAAAAAGGGGCGTGGCTAAATTCTAAAATAAGGTTTACGTGCGTTAAGTAATGGAATATGTTGTCACCAAATTTTGTAGCTCTAGTTGTGATAATCTCTAAGATAAAGGTGTTCATACGAACATAAAGAGGGAAAGAGGAACTTGGTAACATTTCTTTGGCTCTTTTGGGATTCAAGACGCCTTTACCTTTATGTGGGCTACTCTTCTCCTTTATTCATGAAGCATTTCTCAACTCTACTTTGCAACTACTTTACTTTCCATTTACTCGTACTCTACTTTGCATACCATATATTCCAATCAAAGTATCTTCCATTAACAAGTACCTGCCCTTCAAGGTTCTCTTTACTGATATCCTGTTAACTTTTAAGCCATATCCATGCGCCTTAATTAAACTAAGGACTTCGAGCCTGGGACTGAGCTGGACTTAGCTGCGACCCCGAATCTGAGAAGCGACCTCAATGCCAGTCGATGACGCTCGCCAGCTAATCTCGCTCATTATTTGCTGGATGTGTCCAACATTCCATGGCCAGTTCAGTCAATCTCCTTTTCGCTCTCTCTCTGTCTCTCTCTCCCTCTCTTTCTGTCTGTGTTTGTGTGTGTATTTTAGCGTGACCCAGCCAAGCAACAGAGAGCACGAAGCAACCATTGATGACGCGTGCAAGGCGAAAAATTTCATTCACAAAACTGCAAAAGCAGCAGCCGTTCAAGGCGACCCTCGAAAAGGGGCCAAGAAGGGGGCGGAGCTGGCTGTGGCGGGGCTGGCAGGAAGCAGGGGCTGCTAACGTCAGACCGCCAGCCGAGCGAGAGTACTGAATCTGCATTCGAAGCTGAAGCTGAAGCCGAAGCAGCATCGCACCAAGTGACCTTACTGCGGAATGACGCTGGTCTGGAACAGAGACAGAGAAAGAGGGCAAGAGAGAGAGAGAAGGAGAGAGAGCATAGGGCAGAGGGCAGACAAGGAGGCCACATGGAGGATTTCGAGGATTGGGGGTATTATCCACTTAAACGGGTTAGAGATCCGCAGCAGCTGGTGCTGCTGCTTCAGCTGGAGCTAAGCTGGAGCTATTGTGTGCGTGCATTAATTAGGCGCCGTTTGGCTGTTGCATGCCACCTCTGCTGCTGCAGCCATGACTCGATGACGTCATTGCCGGTCGTCAGTGACGTGCAACGTGAAACTAGTGCAAATTGGGGGTCGCCAAAGGCAACGGCGTTCCAGTGTTCACTCTCTCTATGTGTGTGTGTGTGTGTGTGTGTGTGCCCCAGGGCAGAGATTGCACTTCCATTTGTAGCTGTGTATTTATTTACATGCATCCATGTGCGTCTATTTATTATGTATCTACATATTCGCACACATGTCTGACCACCTGTGTGCCCTCTTCAGGTTTCAGCTCAGGCATCTATGTATCTTTCCCGTGTATTTCAGTATCTAGGTAGCTTAGGTATGTGCCAACTGGCTTAGCCATGTATCTGTGTAGGTATTTTAGTACTAACTGAATGTGTTTTATATAGTTAAGTACCATATCTATGCATATAGATACATATTTCATGTGTAGCTACCTATTTGTATCTACACATTAATGTTTCTTTTTAATTGATTCCTTATCTATATCTGACCTGTATCTGTTCATCTTTGTATCATATATTTATGTATCTTTGTATTATATATTATGTATCTTCCTTATCTATATCTGAGCTGTATCTGTTCATCTTTGTATCATATATTTATGTATCTTTCCCGTCTATTTAATTGTTTGCTCATCTAAGCCTTCATCCCTGACAGGCCTCAGTCTATTAGAGCATCTTTGTATATGGCTAAATACATTATTTATCTATCTATACAATCACTCATCAATCTGCATATTCAAGTATCTATATATGCATATATCCATGCATTCATTGTCTGTTATTAATGTATCTGTATCCACATATGATTATGCATATGCTGAAGTGCATTTATTTAATATATTTGACTTTCATTCAGTTCAGTTATTGTTTCTCTGTATCTTTCTGTATCTGTATCTGTTTGCTTGCACTTATGACGTTTGTTATGCTTTGACGCAGTCCTAACATGTAACTGTGTATGTCTGTGTTTGTGTGTTCGAGCTGTCAATGTGTTTGTTGTGGACCTTTATCTTTTACCTTGCTCAGCCCAGCCCTGCTTCGCCCTGCCCTGCTCGCAGTTTCCTGTTTGCCAAAATCCAAAAATAGTACACAAAAAAAAACTTTACCAAAAAGCAAAACAACACACAAACACACACACACCACACACACACACATACACGTAGAGTAGCACGACAGATATTCAAAGAGAAAACAATATAGAATTCATAAATTGTGATGGCTATTTACTGAAAACTGTTTCAAACGCTTTACAGCTCCAAAATAGATGTCATAGAACAAAGAAAAAGAGAAATAAGAGAGAGAGAAGAAGGCGAAGAAGAAGGTGCAGAAGAAGGTGCAGAAGAAGGTGCAGAAGAAGGCGAAGAAGAAGGCGAAGAAGAAGGTGATGAAGGCCCTAAAGAGGAACAAGGCATAACGGACTTCTGCTTTGATTCCTAAATCTTTAAACTGAAACATGAAAGAAAGCTAAGAAGTTTAGAGTCCATTTGAAAAGTACTGCAAGATACCCTGTTAATAAATAGAGCAGGCCAAGGAGATTAGCTGCTTTTTAGAGGCACTAACAAGAGTTCTACGTCAAAATTTGTTTCACTATTCAATTAATGTTTACAAATTCCAAATAAATAAAATTCTTCGAAAGTATAATGAATGTATTTATGTAATATAATTGGGGTCTATTGGGGTCGCATATACCCACTCTCACTCCGTGTGTATAAATAGCAAAATAACTTGAAAATTTCAATCGAAATTACTTCAGCGAAAATATACTTTCCAAACGACATAGATACAATAATGAAACCAAAATGAAAAGAGAAGAAAAAAGAAGAAAGAAGAAAAAGCACCTCAAGCTGTTCTGTTTTTCCTGTTTTTCTCATATTATTCTGATGCTGCTACAAGCCAGGCGAATGTCTACCTCAAATATAGAACATTTTCAAACAACACTACCGAAATAAACAACAACAACAGCAACAACAACAAGTGAGACAACAACAATGATTTCGAAATAGTCATGTGTAGAAACGAAGGCAATACTTTTCTGTTTTCAACACACAACACACACACATCGGGCGTATCTATATCTATAAATTATATGCTTGCTATATGCTAATGCACGCCCACACACACCCCCCACATTCACACACGCACACATACAATGACACGTAAAACTGTTGTTGCCTTTGTCGACGTCTTTGAGGCAACAACAATCATCAATTTCTGTTGGGATTTTTTCGAAATATTTGCACATTATCACTGGCTGCAAGGCATATCTGCGCATCTGTATCTCTACTATGTATCTGTAGCTGTATCTCTACTATATGTATCTGTATCTGTAGCTGTATCTGTATCCATTTGTCTGCGAATTGTTTGATATTTTGTGCGAATTGTGCATGCGACGCGTTGCAGCGTCATCGCAACGCAAACTTGTTGCCAAAAACACACACCCACACACCCACACACATAATCACATTCTATATAGTATATAGCACTCAAGTACATGCATACATATGTATTCATGCATATATACTATAGCATTTATTAGGAGATTTCCTTATCTTCGCCAAATTTCCGCACTTAATTGATTTTCAACTAGAATGAAAGGTTCAGAAAATGGGATGAAAACTGGCGTGGCCTGCTGTAAATATGGAATATTACTATGTATAATACCAACTGTATATAGCATATATACTCATCTAATCATAGACAAAATCTTATTGAATAACAAGCGAATATGTAAGAATTAATTAAGAAACAAGTCTAAGAAATTCTACAACTAGTCGAGATTCAACAAGTAAGAATGCTACAGTCGAGTGTGCTCGACTGTGACATACCCGCTAACTAAACACCTTTCTACTTAAATTACTACTTGAATAACTTCTATGTTTATTATCCCATTGCAATTAAATTTGAAGAAATCATTTGGTTAGTGATAATGATGATAAACATTCACAATGAATATTGTAGCTTTAAAATGAAACTTTCAATTCGTTTTTTTTTTGTTTTACAGAGGGCGTGGTCAGGTTTTTAAAAAAGGTTTTTGTAGATGCAATAATATGAAATGTTGTCTGCAAATTTGATATGCCTAACTTTTATAGTTGCTGAGATCTAAGTGTTCATACAGACAGAATGCGCTACATTGGCACTTGAAGGCACGTACATGCCAGCTTCTGTCTGCCTGCGAGCATGTAAGTTGCTCCCTTCTGCCTGTTACATATATTTTCAGTGGGTTTCCACTTGTACTTGTAATATCCTTTAACCCGTTTAAAACTTATCGATTTCATAGTTCGATTACTTGAATAACTTCTTGGAATAGATTTCGTATTGTTTATCAGCTAACTCAGCCCCATGGTATATTTTAACTGCACACCCACTACACAGAGTGAACAAGCTAGAGGGAGAGTGAGTGAGAGAGAGAGAGAGAGATTCATTTTCTTCTAGTTTTCGTTGCTTTCAAATATCTTCAACTATTTTGTTGCCCACGCATCGAACTATCTACTTTATTTACCAGGGCTGAGGGAACCGTATTTTCAAGTTAAGTACCTTGTCGCCTAGATCGGTCTATATGTTCTGCATGCCTGGTTAACTAACTGCATATGGGAGAACGTCCAAACGTTCAGTGGCAGAGAGCAGCGCGTCGCAGTTGGCCCACTCAACTGGAGCAGATTTATTTTTATACGTGCATTGAATTCCAAGCGGCTCCGCTTACACCGCCAACTCACGCACACATACGCACACACACACATAGATATATACACTCATATACACACACACACAGGCATATAGACTCGGCAGACGGTTTCTCCAAGTGCCTGCAGCGGCCACTGGCTGCTGAGCGCAGCAACAACAGCAACAGCAACAATAGCAACATCAACAACACCAACAACAGCAACAACAAAGGCAACACCAAGAGCAACACCAACACCAACGAAGCAGCGGGCAACACATTTTTCGGTATCCATTTCGATTTGGGTTGCCCGCGACTATATAGTCTATTTTTAGCTAGCGCGCCCAGATACAGACACAAATACACACACAAACACACACACACATACATGCATACACAGGCACACTAGCAAGCTCTCTCTCTCTGTCTCTCGCAGTCCCTCTCTCGCGCAGTAGTCCAACGAAGGACGGTCAGGTGGGCGGTGTGCGTGTGTGTGTGTGTGTGTCCATGTCGGACGATCCGATTCAGAAAGCGATTCGGTATCTGTATCCATCGGTTGGCCACCACTAGAATATAGTCTGCCGTGGATCGTCGGACCGTTCAGTCTTTTTGTGTCGTTCAGTACCATCCGATTCGTGTGATCGACAGCATCGCTCAATTTTTTTTCTTTTTTTTCTAATTCCTTGAAGGTGAGTGGGTTGCTGGCGCCCCAAAGCGAAGCCCAACCAAGCTAAATCGACAAACAATCTAGTACAATATCGATCATAAAACACTATAATAACGAGTATATCGTCTATCAATCATCGAAGAGCCGATCGAAGAGCAACAACAGTATCAACAGTAGTAAATAGTGAACGAACTTGAACGAACGTATCGTGCGTGTGTTGTCTATATAACTGTTATTACTCTACATATGCCACAGTATATAGCAGATCGAACAGGAACATATATAGTTGCATGCATATGCAACATGAACGAACAAGCAGCAACAATTTCGAGCCTTTTTTTTCTTCTTGCAATTTTTTTTCAATATTTTTTTTCAAGTGAAAAAAGTGTTTTACAATTTATTTTTGACTTAACGGTAATCGACGGCATTCTTTGCCATATAACGGGAATCTCTCTGACAAAACGGAAATGTCTTCCTTCTTTATTTTTTTTCTCGTCGAAATTCAACAACATTTTGTTGGTTAAGTTTTGAAATTGTCATAAATCGTTGTTGATTATGTAAGGAGTGCGAACTGTATAAGCACAACAGCAGCGTGTGTGTGTGTTCTTTGTTTTGTGCATGTGTGTGTGTGTGTGTGTGTGCGTGCGCAAGAGCAGCTAAAAATGTCGCTACTAGATACAAGATACATTCAAAAGCAGCAACAATTTTTGATTTTCGCTCTGCGAACGCAGCAGCAACGGCCCCAAAATAGAAATGTGCCACACACACACACAAAGCATACACATAGAGCATAGAAGGCACACATACAGGCAGACGCACACTCACACACACACCCACATAGATATATACCAAACAGTTTTTTGAGTCAAAACTCTCGATGTGCCTCAAGCATTTGCGCTGAACTTCAAGAAAGCTCTGCACTGAAATTTGGAAAGATATATTGGAGGTATAAAGAGATATAGTATGACAATAGATATATATGCTGTCAAGCACATAAAATTCAATATTCAATATCTAATATCTTCGCTAGTTACTTCAGTTAGTTGAATCTTCTAACTTGCATTTTAATATATCGAAATAATCCAAAGAATGATCAACAAATACAACAAAATATTCCTGCTAGACATGCCAAAGTATCTGTGTACTTGATGTTGTTGTTGTTGTTGTCGTTGCAAAGCTCGCTGAGCTTAAAGCTTGCTTCCATTCAGTGCAAGTAAGAATGTATTGAGAGTGACCTTCGTGGGCACAGCGCTGACCCATTTGGGGTGCAAGTTCAGCACAAGGAGCTGAGTTTGCCTTGCTTGATCAGTTATTGAGCTTTCGTTTCTCGTGCGTAACAATGCGATCTCTCTCTCTCACACACACGGGAGAAAGCTCTCGCTCTCACGCCTGAAATTGGATATCGATAGACATGATGTCTGTCCTGCTCGCACTAATCTCCCACTCTGTTTGTGTGTGTGTGTAAGAGAAAGAGAGTGAGCAGGCGGTCAGCAGGCGCCTCCCATATACGGTGCGGCAACGCTGGCGTATACGTGATGTGTTTATCTATACAATCATTGCGCATACGCACTGTGCGCCACATTATATATACATTCATGTTCGTGCGTGTATATTTATAATGTGTGTGTGTGTGTGAAATGCTCTCACTAATCAGGCAAATTATTTTGGATTTATGGAGCCTATGTTAGGCGACATTCTACCAAGACCGACACCCACGCAGGCTATATACACTATATGTATGTGTGGTTGAGAAACGCACATGACATCATCGGCAAACAGCAATCGGCAATCGGCAATCGTCAATCGTCAATCGGCATCGATAGTCAGACAGTCAGTCTCAAGCGATCGTCGCTTGCATTCCCAGTTCATTCTCCAGTGTACTCACGTGCAGTTCTCCCTCTCTCTCTTCCCCTCTCTGTCTATTGCAGTAACTAAAAACACAAATCAAAATGGCTGATGATGAGGTGAGTTCAAATCAAAAGGGAAAACTTTTAAAACGCGATTTAGGGCAACGAGTCTGAGGAGTAGAGAAGCGTCGCCAGCTGGGATTGCACTTGAGTTGAGGTGAGTAAAGTGAGAATAGTTTTGGAATAACGCACCCTAGATACCCTAATCGATTACTAATCTAGTTGATAGTGCTGCAATTATCGCTTCAGCTAACTTTGCCTGCCCCAACTTTGCTTCTTCTGCTTTACAGGTGCTTGCACTTCCGGTTCCGCTGACAGACAAAGTTGCATTGGATAAGCGCGTCAAGTGATCGAATCGAATCGAGTTAATCGTTAATCGTTAATCGATTCACGTTTATCGTTTGTCGCTGTGCCAATTCTTGTGTTGTGCTGTCAGTAATGCGTCTCTTTCTTACTGTTTATCTGTTAATGTTTATCTGTTATCGTTATCGATTTGCTTATCGTTTTGTTTACTCTTTTGCAGAAAAAGGCTGCCGCACCAGCCCCAGCCCCAGCAGCAGCAGCAGCAGCGGCGCCAGCTGCCAAGGCCGCTGCACCAGCTGCAGCTGCCCCCGCTGCCAATGGCAAAGCGGCTGCGGCGCCGGCAGCGGCCAACGGTAAGGCGGCAGCAGCAGCGCCCGCCGGTCCCCCCAAGGATCCCAACGATCCCAAAGTGAAGGCCGAGGAGGTACACGACGTGTACGTGTGGCAATCGTTTCGCCAAGTGATCGTTTCGTCTCTCTCTCTCTCTCCATCGACATTTGCGTGTGCCCATCTACGTGTTGCAGTTATTGATATGCGTATCGATAAGGATCGACTGTACTGAATCGATTGTTATCGTTGTTGTTGTTGTTGTTTCTGTTTGCAGGCTAAGAAGGCTAAACAGGCTGAGATCGAGCGCAAGCGTGCTGAGGTGCGCAAGCGCATGGAGGAAGCCTCCAAGGCCAAGAAGGCCAAGAAGGGTTTCATGACCCCAGAAAGGAAGAAGAAACTCCGGGTAAGTCGATTAATCGATAATCGATCTCTAACCTCACTTTACCCCATACCTTTCTCTCTCGCTCTCTTCAGTTGTTGCTGCGCAAGAAAGCCGCTGAGGAATTGAAGAAAGAACAGGAACGCAAAGCAGCTGAACGTAGACGCATCATCGAAGAACGTTGCGGCAGCCCCAGGAATCTCAGTGATGCCAGCGAAGGTGAGTGTCCGCAATCTGAACAAACAGGCTATATATATATCTATATATATCCGCCATATATATCTATCGCGTGAATTGTAGCCGTAAAAAGTAAAAGATAAACAAGAAGATCAAGTTGAAAAAAAGAAAGATAAATGAAAAAAAAGAAAAAGAATGACTAAAGAAGTGTTTGGAGCAGCAGACAAAGCGATTCTTCAGTTTCTTCTGTGCAGAATTGGCTGTTTGCTGTTTCCTTTCGCGTTATCTAAAGAAACAAACAACAAAAAGATAATGAAAAAATGATTCATAAACATTAAAAAGTCTACAAAAGTGTCATTTGTCATTGCATACACACACACACACACCACACACAGACACAGACACTACACACAGTATATTTAAAATTGAAACAAGCTGCGCTCACACACATACACTCACACACACACTTAGACACAAAGAAACCTATGATAAGTATTTAAATATGTCTTTTTTTGTTTCCCGTCTCTTTTCTGCAATGAAAATCCAACACACACACACACACCAATACTCTATACACACGCCCATGTCCATTGTGAATGCCACCCTGTATATACCACACACACACACACACATATACACACATAAATGTACACGTGTGCGTGTGCAATTCCTTGTTGGGGTGGCCCTGCACAGATACACTGAAAACCCTGATCAAGCAACACTATGACAGGATTAATAAGCTGGAGGACCAGAAATATGATCTTGAGTATGTTGTTAAGCGCAAGGACGTTGAGGTACACACACAAAACTATCTATCTACCATATCTACCATATCTATCTATCTATCTATATCCAGTATAATCACAATCAGCTCCAAGCTACCTTTATCGATCTATTTCACAATATATCAAAATCAAATCGAATATCTAAAACAACTTAACGCCTAACTACAACAAGAACAAATAATAATAATCAAGCTAAAGCCAAGCTGATGCTTCAGATAAGCAACACCTTCTGTCAGCTATATCTCTATCTATATTTTCTCTCTCTCTCTCTCTCTCTCTCTCTCTATTTGTTAATCTATCTAAATCTACTAGATCTCTTAAACATCTATAATTGTTGTCTTTTGGTACTCACTCCTGTATAATACACTTAATTCTCAAACAGATAATAAGTCCTTGTACATACATACTATATATACATTATATATCTACTCGTATAGCTAACCCAACATAATGAACAACTCAATTCCATTGGAAATGGTGCCCAAATCAGAATTGAAGCTCGAATTACCCGAATAATTACAAGTAATTACTCAAGAGTAATTGTTGGTAATTAGTGTGTAATTACTATGTAATTGGAGATCCTATTCGCATTAGTAGCTCTCTCTCTCTACCTTCTCTCTTTGTCTCTCTCTGCCCCTTTTGTGGTGTGTACTTTATCTTGTACTCTTCTGGGAAGTCTTACACTCTTGCAATTGCAATCCCTCCTCTTCTACACACACTCACCTACACACACACACACACACAGATACAGTACAACACACGTCTCTCACACACACACGTCACGCACACTACTTAGTTCTTGAGACTCGAACTCACTCGCTCTCACACAATTCACAGATACCCTACAGAAAGTTTGTCAGGATTATTACAGTAAGATACTGAAATTGGAATCTGAGAAATACGATGTGGAGCACGAAGTAGCCAGAAAGGACTTTGAGGCAAGCGTTGCACACACACACACAACATTATTCTCTCATGTTCTCTCATCGTTACTTTATCGAAGAGAACTAGACAATTGTCGTGGAACTGCGATACAATTTTCTCTCTCGCTACTTTTCGTAGATTCGTAATTTCTGTTAATAACAATGAAAGAACACACGATTTGTTTGTGATAGAATGTTTTTTATAGCCTGCGCACCTGCAACGATATATGAAAATATTTAGATGCCGGCACCAAAGCGCCATCTGGCGTCCATCTCTATCTCTTCAGCGTGTGTGCGTGTGTCAGTCTCCTGGGGCACCCTGTAGTAGTTATTGTAGTAGAGTTAGTCAAAACACATGTAGTTAACCCCACCAAAACCGAAGGACAAAACAAAACTCTGTCTTTGATCATTTTTGGGTTTTGGATTTTGAATGAGAGCTATGCAAGTTTTGAATAAAAAGTGAGCAAGAGAGCACAATCAAAATTTGTTGAATCCATTTTGAATTTTGGGCCAAAGCCAAAAAGAAACGATTACTAACCAACAAAAAGAAACACAAATTAACAAAGTTAACCCAAAAATTAAACTGAAAGGAAAGGATCGCACACCGTGTGTGGTATGTGGGGCACGTATCGCATTGCAACGTGCCCTCATCACAGCGGGGCGTACCTGCCTTATATAGTATAGTATAGTATATAGTATAACCAGAGCTGCCTCTACTAAACCCCAGCTGATTTTTGCTTTTTGTGGCTGCCTTGAAGTGAAAAGCTTCTACTACTCTCGGTACCCTGAACAACCCTCGTAGTGCCTACTCACAGTAGCATTAGTTAGAATTACTTGTAGCCCAGCTGTTGGTTTTTGTATTTTGTATACAGCTTGTACTAAACCCGATTGAAACGAACAACGAACAAGAAGAACAAAGAAGAATACGAATACGAGTAACGAGTAAAGCAAAAAAGAAAACTTAGAACTAAGTGAAACCAAGATAGAGAGAGTAGTCCCTCTCCCCCTCTCTCTCTCTCTCTCTCTTGCGGGTAGGGCCTCTCACTCTCTCTCTCTCTCTCTCCAACAACACAACCACAACAACAAACAACAACAACAAGCACAACAACAAACAACAAACACTTCATGATACATGCAACAAAGCGCACTACACTGAAAACAAACAAACATATCAACAACAAGAATTATTAAATAAGTCAAGTAACAATGTGATAACGATAACGATAACGATAACGATAACGATTACGATCAATGACAGAAAGCACAGTATTATATGTATTTACGTATTTGTATTGTATATGCAGTAAGCCTTATATAGCTGCTGTCTATATAGAGCTAAGGATGAAGATCAATAACGATTCTGTATTAATATTGTATTCCTTCTCTCTCTCTGACACGCGCCGCAAAACGCGCGTTACATGTGCGTCGTCTCTCTCTCTGTCTCTGTCACTCTCTCACGCTCACTCTCTCTCTGTCTCTATCTCTATCTATTTCCTTCTTCTTTCTCTCTCTCTCTCTCCCTCTCTATATTTTCCTTTCTTTCACCTACACAAACAATCGTTCATCGAATAAACAACCATAATATCGATATATACCACTCTCTCTCTCTCTGTCTCTTTCACTCTTTATATGACTTTCTATCTTTTTCTAATATCTGCATCTATATGCGTCTCTTTCTATGCATACGACACTGACACACCGACACACTCTCACTGTCACTCTCTCTCTCTGTCTCTCTCGCACTCGCAAACACACACGCACACACACAAACACATGCACACACAACACACACGCACACAACGAACGTATCTCTTTACGTGTGTTACGCTCTAACGTGTGTTTGTTACGTCTTACGTCATTGCGTCGCCTCGTCGTGCGTGACGTTATGCAAATAAACCGATATACCGTTACCCGATTACTACTGTTACCACTACTACTGTTACCGACACCGATTACCGATAACCGATATAACCACAGCCGAACTGCAGACAATATGCAAACAATATTGGCAACGCCTGTATCAGTTGGAGGGCGATAAATTTGATTTAGAGCACGTGCAGAAAGTCAAAGCACAAGAGGTAAATTCCAAACAAATCTTGCCATGCACCCAAAACAAACCAAACAAACAAACAACCAAACAAACAAACAAAACAAAGAGCCAAAAAAGAAAAAAAAAATATACCAAATTTGTTACCAGCATATACACAATATATACCGAAATACCAAAGCAAACCAAAAAGAAATTGCGAATGTCTTTTTATTCTTAATTTACGAATTGCAATTGCAAAATCTATATATATATATAAAAAGCAACAACAACAGCAATAGCAACAGCAACAACTACAACAATTTTTAATAATAATAATCACAATAATAATAATAATAATTAATAATAATAATTATTATTTATATATTTTTTTTAATTATGCCCTTGATATTTAATTCTTTGATTTTTCTAAATAATCATTATATTTTTTAGTTACTTTTTTCGAACCTAATTTTGATATTGTATTTAACTGCGCTAAACTACAAACAACAACAAAAAGTACAAACCAAAAAAAGCAAAAACAAAAATTAAATATTTGCCTATATATACATACATACATATCTATGTATATATATATGTCTATATATGTATATAAATATGTGCATATCTGCGATTGGGAGACCCCCTACCTCGATGAATCGTTGATCGGTTCGGTTCGGTCGGAACTTAGTCGGCCCTCAAATCTGTCAGAGAAAGAGAGCTGAATCGATAATGCAATTAAATGGAGGTTGTCTCCCCTCGATCGCCTCCAAAAAGCATAAATAAATACTTCAATTAATAGTCAATTTCAAACTAAACAAATGAACCAGTTTCTTTTTCTCTCTATCTCATTTGCTCTCTCTTTATTTCCGTCTCTCTCTCTCTCTCTCTCTCACTCTGAAGCTGCTGTCCAGTGACAACGTTTTTTTCTTACGTATACCCCGCCACAATGATACCAAAATACCAAATACCAATACCAATACCAATACCAAAATACCAATATCAATTATACCAAATACCAAACCAAGAACCATAACAAATACAGCCAAGACATTTCTCAGTACCGAACGTTGCGCCCCATTCCAAAAAAAACTTGATCTTGATCTCAATCTCTTCAGTTCCCCCCCTGCCCTCGAGGTGGGAAAGTACCGAACACATAACATCTAATAAAGCCGCATCGATGATAAATGAATCTATATGTATAAACGAATGATATAATACGATTATGATGCAATATTCACATACTATATAAAATATACTATATAAACCTACAGTTATTTAGTTCTTAAAATAAAAATACCAAAATCGAAATTTATTTAAAATACGTGGAAACGTCGATCGATCGACAAAATCCCCAAAATGTATTTTTCCAGGCGAGTTGCAAGAAATTTGCGAAGAGTATTACGAGCGTATGTATATTTGTGAAGGCCAGAAATGGGATCTGGAATACGAAGTCAGGAAAAAAGACTGGGAGGTACTGCAACAAATTTCAATTTCAATTCAGTATACACATCAATCTATACATAAAGAAACTCAAACTCAAAAAAAAAAAAAGAAAACAAAAAACAAAAAACAAAAAAAATACCAAAACAGATAATGCAACATACAACTCTTTGGTATCCATACAATACGTTTTATTTTCCGTTATGCTGTCATGTTGATACTTGTTTTTTTCGTATTTTATTCGTATTACTGTGACTCTTTCTTGTATCTGTTTCCTTAATTGTTCACATATATAAACAACAACTTAAACTCAAAACTCAAGTCAAATATCAGAAATCAGAAATCAGCAATCAGAAATCAGAAATCAAACTCAAAAATCAAACTCAAACAGTCTCAAACTCAATACGTACCAATACATAAGTGGTTCTTTATAATATTCGTACTACTCTTTGTTTGGTTTTCAATTGTTTAATGCCGTTCTTAATCAATCTCATGTTACTCTTATTCTCTTATCAAAACGGAAACACAATCGACAACAAAAAAACAACAACAACAAGACTATCTGTGAGTTGAGAACCAGAACAACAACTGCAGCAACTGCAATCGAATCGAATCAGTCAGTCAAACAATCAATCAGACAGTCAGTCAGTCAGTCAGTTCAATCAATCGATAAATCGATAACTCTGCAGAAGAGAGAATTCAACTGATATCTTCCATTACCTTATCCGCCTCACTCAATGTACACACAGACAAACTATACACACACAGATACACTCGTTCAGAAAGCCGTTACTCTCTCTACCTCTCTATGTATCTCTCTCTATCTCTCTCTCTCTCTCGGCTAGAGTGAGGATTATTTGGACTCTTCTCAGTTTGACTTCGACTTCCACTTGCGGCTGTTATAGTTACCGTTCTCTTTCTTTTCTTCTCTTTCTGCACTCTTTCCGATACACTGGCAATCAATAAAGCACTCTCACATAGCACTACACAACACTACAAATTAGTATAAATAGTGTTAACTAGCTAGAATAACTATCTATCTAGTATCTAGTACCCGTATCCAGTAACTAGAGTATCTCTAGCATTTTGTATCTAGTATCTAGAGTACATAGAGTATCTGGCATCTTGTAACTAGAGTATCTAGAGTATCTAGTGTATCTAGAGACCGTAGCATAGCATACTATGACCCTAGTTTAAGCACTAGCAAATGCAGTTGCTGCACTCCAAGATTCTGACATTGTTTTGTGTTTTCTTCTTCTCAACTTCTTTTTTTTGTGTTCTTCATTCTGTAACAATTTGTTTGTTTCGCTGTCGCGTCACCCGCACCCCCTGCGCACACACACACAGACACACAGACATGTAGACATAGACACAGAGACACTGATACCACAAACAAGTCAACACACACAACCACACACTCTCACATTGACAAAGCACGTAGCACGCGCGCTGAAAAGTAGGCAACGTTTCTCGTTCACTCTCGAAATGTTTTGCATGTGCAGCAGCAACAAAACCACAAAAACCACAACAACAACAACAACTGCAAGAACAACTGCAAGAACAACAGCAAGCACAACAACAAAGCTAGGCTTCCTTAGCACCCTCTCCCCCCTCAGCGAAAGGCAAGCACAACTGTACCCACAACTGAGCTCATGTTCCTTCCCCCGCGCGCATCATTGTAAATAATGTAATGTGTGTGTGTGTGTGAGAGAGAGAGACGAACTCATTTGTCGTTTGCTGACGCATCGCTCTCTCTCTCTCTCACATACACACGCACACACTTGATATGGTAACCAAAGGAATTTTTTTTGAAAAAGAAAAAAAAAACGATGAACAAAAAGCGTAAAGATCAAAGATGAAAGATCAATTGAAGAGCATCAAAGCGCCAAGCGTCGATTTACTTGAATTCTTCCAGTGAAGAAACTCGTAGAAATGTTGCTGTGATTAGTTCAGGCTCCCCGGACCGTATAGGTTCGCTTTAAAAAAAAAACAACAACCAGCTAACGCTAGAGTCATTTTGCTGTCCATGCTGCCCACTAAATTCTATCGTAACCGTTTACCGTTTTACTGTTCTACCGTTTCAACCGTTTCTACCGTTCTACCGTTCACAAGAAAACACGTTCTGATACCGATCCCAAAGTGTTCGCTCGAAAGCTTAACAAACAAATGAATAACATGAAGAAAATGAAAATGTAAAAAAAAAAGAAATATTTATGAAAACACATGACAATGGGCAGTTAAATATCGATCGATATGTATTGTTGTAGTTGTATTCAATCCAGTTCCAAATCAATCAATCAATCAATCAATAACGAATGTGCCAATGCTGTTGTGCAGTACCTCAGGCCCCCCAGATCTGTACGCTCAGGTGCTCTCGACTTCGTAGCTGAAAACTGTAGGTGAAACTTTGTCATCGACCTATATATGAAATCGCATTTATATAAAACAATTCTTGATATAAAAACGATATACGATAAAGCATTAAAGCAACAAAAAAAAAAAAAAAAAAACGAAACCAAAGAAAACGAAAAACAAAAAAAGAAATCGACATTTGGATGTTATGCTGTTCAATCGACCAAAACCAAAAAGAACAAAAAAGAAATCTTAACTAAAAACGAACCAAAATAAGTAAAAACCGATCTTAGATACCAAAGTCTCCCCCCATTCTGTACCGTTAAACCGTTAACCGTTAAACCGTTAAACCGTTGACCGTTACTCCAGCAGCCCCATTGCGTATTTTGGGTATTGTATTATCATAGTATTGCTAGCCCGCTCGCACGCACGCTTGCTCGCTCTAACGGCATGCCAACTATATATCTCTATATCTCTATCTGTAGCTGTAGCTGTATCTATATTTGTATCTGTATCTGTATCTGCTCCTTGGAACCGTAACTGTTAGTCTAACCTTGTTCTGCATCTTGGCTCTGATCCTCTCTAAAGATCGGGGGCAGATGAGCAACCCAAGTTGCATGCAAACAGAACCTCAACGCGTCGCTAACGGACCCGTGATCCCTCACTGCATGCTCGTTCCTGCCCGCACTTTGATTTTGATATTGATATTCGATTAGTTTGCCACAGTAGCGTACATGTCAATAGAACCGAACAGTCAAATTGTGAATTACAATCGAATTGCGAGTCAGGCTCGACTAACGTTCTATTCATTTCTCTCCCACTCACTACGTAGATCAACGATCTCAATGCCCAAGTTAACGATCTTCGCGGCAAATTGTAAGTAATCGAATCGAATCGAATCGAATTGTTATCGATTATTAACCAATCTGAATTCATCTACAGCGTTAAGCCAGCCCTGAAGAAGGTCTCCAAATACGAAAACAAATTTGCCAAGCTGCAGAAGAAGGCCGCTGAATTCAACTTCCGCAACCAACTTAAGGTGGTCAAGAAGAAGGAATTCACATTGGAGGAGGAGGAGAAGGAGGTAAGATCGATAAATGCAGGCAAAGCAAAAGGGAAAACGTAGTCAAAAAAGCCGAACTCAACTATTTAGTTATTAATCTAATTACTTTTATGCTATATATATCCATATATAAATACAAACTGTACAATCTTCGATCGCAACAAACTGTAGAAAAAGATAAAAGATGCCGCGACTCTGAAACAAGCCAAAAAGTGTAAGAATGTGTAATGTGTGTTTATGTTTAAGCACCGAGTGTATTCCTTCGTCACTTTCTGTCTCTGTTTATCTACTTTTTCTATCTCTCTCTCTACTTCTCACTATACACACACACACGCAAACACACACACTCTGAAAGTATCTATCTGTAGTCCTAGTTGTCGTCGTAGTGCCCAGCACAGTTACTACTAGTCATATGTTCCGGAATGTTCTGATTGAATGTTAATCGACATCGATAATTCCTCTTGCCCTCATCACTAATGCACAATCTTCTCTCTCTGTCGCACCTGCAGAAGAAGCCCGACTGGTCCAAGGGCAAGCCCGGAGATGCCAAGGTGAAGGAGGAGGTCGAGGCCGAAGCTTAAGTGTCTACGTCTACGTAGTGTCCACTGATCCCGTGACTCCCGCCCTAAACAAATAATAATTCAAGCAGAACAACAACTATTCACAACCATATTATCTGAAGCAATACTGTCAATATACGTGTATATATCTATCTCACTATACTATATATATGTGTGCATATATATATATACAAATATAGATGCGCATGAAATAAACAACAACTGCTCAAGCTTAATCAGAACAAAAACAAAAACATCTACGAATAATTCAAGCCAAGGATTCGCACAACATCTGAACATCTGAACGATTTGCTGGATTATTTCTTTATTATATTTCAATAATTACAAATTCTATTTTTTAATGTAAATTAAACTAAATTACAAAAAAAAACAACAACAACAGTCTGTCGCATATCATTCGTTTGTTTCCTTGCAGTGGGTCTCCTTTTGCAAATCTTTGAATCGGTGCTGTCTGTATGAACACCCAGATCTCAGAGACTTTACAAGCTAGAGCTATTAAATTTGTTAAATATATGTCTCATTGTTGCACGCACATAATGATTGTATTAGCACTTGACCACGCCTTCTTTTAGCGCCCTTAATCGAAAAAAAACGAATTGCAACTGTAGTTTTCAAGTGAGGACGTTCAATTTTGGTGTTTACAATATTTATCGCCATTCAAATGAAACATGGAGGTATTTTATATAAGAATATTTGTGGGGAATCAGTTGAAGGGTTGATTAGCGGGTATATAACAGCCAAGCACACTCAACTGTAGCTCTCTTACATTCGCCTTCGCTGTTGATATTGAATCGGATGACAGGTATGAGAAAATAGTTCTCTGAATCATGGTTAAATTATAGACGAAACTGAAGATGTTTGACAGTTATACAAAGGACGAAACGTGTGTCAGCTGTTTAAACCAGTGTTGCCAAAAAGATAATAGCTAAAAAATCACCCTTTATAATGGAACATTACCTAAATATTAAATATCATATATCGATAAATATAAATATTATCGATCCATATTAAATATCAAAAACGAATAAAATAAACAAGAATACTTTACAAATATTTCTTTTATTTTATTTGTCAATTAGTTTGATGTACATGTCTATATGGTTTGGCTATATAACATATATAAAATCGGGTGTGCCAAGAACTTAATTAGTAGATTCGAGTTATATTCATTAAATTTATGCAGCGAGATAACGGTATAGTTGAACGACTTAAACTAGAATCTATCAGTTACTTAAGATATACATATATCATATCATATGTTAGGTGGCTTAAGATTAGCAACTAATTCAACTAAACAATTCGAGTCGTCGTCGTTTGTTAAATAAATAAATAACACTACATACAAAAGTGGGCGTGTCTGCACGCCTCCAAACTAGACTAAACTTAACTAGGAATAAATAGAAAAAAAAATGAATGGATTTTGGGTTAACTAGGAAGGGGAAGGACGAGGGGGATGAGGGCTTGTCTACACCTCAATACTGTTCAGGCTGCCCGAGGAGATGTTGTCCGTGTGGCTGCCCAGGCGTGTCCGCTTCACCAGAGGTCGTCCGGGCATGGGGGAGCGTTGAATACGCGGACTGCCCGGCACAATGGGTATGCCGACGCCTCCATTGTGATGCTGCTGCTGCAGATGGTGATGATGATGCTGGTGATGCTGCTGCTGCTGCTGTTGCAAGTGATGCTGATGGTGCAACAGATGGTGCGGCAGATTGTTGTTGCTATTGTTGTTGTTATTATTGTTGTTGTTGTTGTTGTGATGATGATTGAGATTAAGATTATTATGGCTATTGTGCTGGCTACCAGAGGCGCGTCGCTGTCTCCGCAGCGATGGAATACGCGTGGGCGTGGCCAGCCCCTCATCCAGTCCATAGTCATGCGGCGACTGTTGCTGCTGTTGCAGGCTGCGCACACTGCGCTCCAACGTGCGTCGCTGTTGATCCAACATGGGTGAGGCGCCACCAGCCATGGCAGCCACTGCCGCCTGCTGATGCTGCTGCTGCTGCTGATGGTAGTAGCTGCCCCCGTGTGGCGGCACTGGTGGTGCTCCCAGCTGCTGCTGCTGCTGGTGCTGGAAGTCATGACGCTGCTTCTGCAGCAAAGTGGGCGTGCCAGGAGCATGATAGGGCTGTGCATGATGCAGTCCAGGTTGATGCAGTGCAGCTGCTGCTGCGGCCAACACGTTGTTCTGTGAGGGGGGAGAGAGAGAGAGGGAAATTAGTTAACTGCTCAGCTCTGTGGTGGCTTGTGGGTGCGGGTGATGGTGGTGGTGGTGCTTGGCTAGTGGAAACGATCTTAACTGGTTTGGCTTGGCAATCTGTTTATGTATTTACGTTTACTTGTTGCTGCTGCTGCTGCTGTTGCTGCTGCGCCTTGGCAGCTGCCGTCTTTTTGGGCAGCGGCAGTGGAGGCAGCGGTTTGCTGGGCGCCTCTGCTGGCGCTGGCAGCGGCACTGGTGTCAGCTCACAGGCCTCCAGAGTCTCGCAGGAGGATGAGGCACCGCCGCCCGCTGACGTCACATTATCAACGCCGGCATCGACATCAACACTAACATACACATCCGCATCCGTTTCGACATCCGCATTCGCATTGGTAAGTGCCTTAAGGTTGATGGGGGGCGTGGTGCCGTTGGGCGGCAGGAAGCGCAGCTCCATAACGTTACGATTCTGGAACAGGGGACTCTGAGTTTGGCAAGGCGAATGGGCAGACAACAGAGAGAGCGAGAGAAGGAGAGAGAGACAACCATAGAGAGCCCGGAAAGACAACAGAGTCACAAGAACACGACAAAGACAGAGAATATTGAAAGCGAGCGAGATAGAGATACATAGATATTGTATATACAAAGTGAGACACAATTGAAAAGTGAGATATAACTAAAGACAGATATATATATATGTATAAGATATATTGCTAGTAATTAAAGAGAACCTTTACAAATTTGATATGGAAAAGAAACTGCAGAATAATTATGGAAGGTAATAAACTGATAATTTGAATAATAATCAAATACTTTGATATTTGAAGCAATAAAAAGATTTGAACTATATAAAAAGACTAGAACTTGCAGAGATTTAATAGAGAATTAACAGAGTATCTAAGAGTAAAGACAAACAACTATCAAACAGTTAAATTATTTAGAGATTTAACAGATAATCTGTTGGTATATATAGCAGTCTATATACTATATGTATATCTATTATTATTTGCTTGGAGGAGATGTACTGTGACTTTGTAGATCTATTGTATTCCTTTGCTGGACCATAGAGCTCTCTATGCAGTTCAGTTATTATAAGGAAATCCCTATTGTAGACTAAACTGTTCGAAAAGATGCTTGCCTTGCAATACACTGCAAGTATCTATGTATATATAATTAATCTATACTATTGCCTTGTAATACACTGTAAGTATCTATGTATATCTAATTAATCTATACACTTGTGCTAAGAAATCAGCACATTAAGAGGCAAACAAAAGTCACAACAACATAACTAAAATACATATAAATCTATATACAGTATCCTAAGAAAAGAAGTAGAAAAAGGGAAGGCAGTGAAGAAAGAGAGTAGAGAGTCCAGTTAAGCAAGAGAGCAGCAGCAGGAGCAACAGGAGCAGGAGCAGGTGCAGCAGAAAACGTTTCGAATTTTGACCAACCAACCAGCGAAAATGTTTTTGTAATTCCGAGAGATGAAAGCGATGAAAGGAGGAGTAGCATATATGGAGCATAGTTTGAAGACCGCTTTGCTTACCTTATCCGCAGTGGGATCCTGTGCGAGTGGATTCGGTGTGATGTTCATGCGAGGAATGACGCCATTCAGGCGTCGCACATCGCCCGACTTGTGATTGTGATGCGGTGCCACGCCCAGCACGGCAGAGGTAACAAAGTCCGCTTGTATGTGATCCAATTGCGGCTTGTTCTCATCTGTGAGCAGGCAGAGAAGAGCGAAAGAGAGATTAGTCTGGGTTGAAATCAGGGTCAGTAAGTTCACACTGCACTCACCCTCGGGCTGCGCATTGGTGCGCCGACGAATGCACAGACAGGCCACCACAATGGCAATCAGCAGAAGGAGGCCTCCACCTGCGGCACTTGCAATCACCGGATAAATGGAATTATGCTGATTATTGACAGCCTCCTTGGACGCGGGCACGGGTGCGGTGGCTACGACGGTGGCCAGTTGAGCAGAAGTTTCTGGTAAAGGAAGGATTGTTAGTTGGGGTTCTCTTTATAGAATGTGGGCAAGACTTACTCTTGGTGCGTCCCTGTTTGATTTCACTGAACTCAGATGCGGCGTGTGCATTGAATGTTTGCAGCTTGAACTCGTAAGCGGTGCCAGGATCGAGTTGATCAATCTTGAACTTGCGAGCGTGAGCGCCCTCGACGGTGGCCTTAAGATATTCAGCAGCAGATGCCACTGGACGGTAGTAGGCATAATAACCATCGATGTTGTGCACACCAGGCAACAGTGTCCAGTGGAGCAGCACAGCCGACTCGGAATATGGTTCGATGCTCAGCAGCTCCGGCACCGGTAGATTTGATTTGGCAGCGCCACGCTGTAGAAAGAACTTAATCGATGTGTTGCCCTCCTTGTTGTCATTGTTCGAGTAGACAGCCATGATGCGGAAGCGATAATTGCGATCTGGACGCAATCCTGTCACGGATGACGTAAAGTTCTTCACACTGGCATAGTTGGGTTCATGATGATCGTGGCGATCTCGGTCCCGCTCCCGTTCACGCTGCTGCGGCTTGCCATATTGTATGTCATCGTTGGTCGTCTGCCAATTCTCGCGCTGCAGATTCCTCGAACTGTCGCCGAGCATGCGATACTGCACCTTGAAGAATTGTATTGGCAGTCCGTCGTTTTTGGGCACATTCCAGCGCAGCATGACGGATGTGTCCGACAATCGCGTGACATTGGGCCGCGAGGGGGGCACCATGTTGGCTGCAAACGCAAGATAAACATTTTCTATTTAATAATTTGAATTCGAAATATTTATAAATTGCTTGCAAATTAGTGTTGGGTAAACACTGCATCCGGTTAAATGTTATAGTCGACAAATGTTAAAATACGAATCGATAGCTTATGAACCGATACACTTTTTCAAGTGCTTAATATAAATGGCAATCGATATATCGATAAAGTTAACTGCACACCGCAACAGCTGTTAATCGAATTTAACAGCACTGTTAACAACACTAGTGACGCAAAATTGAGTTGATTGCTGACAAAAAGCAACACTGCTTATGCAATGAGTAGGTATCGCTAACCAATGTTGAGTAGTATCGCAGCGCAGTCACAGCGCATTGAGTAGTATCGTGTTGAGCCTAAATAATGCTGTGTGTTGCTCTAGTGTTGCTGTCTCTCAAAATGAAAACCTAAGCTAGCCAAGCGCGCGCGTTCATCTATAATTTTCGAATATAGTTTAACTAATCGTGCGCTCAACGTGGCTCCATAGTGTGTGTAAACTTTTTCATACAATTGTCAAGTGCAATATTAACAAATTGTGGCAGAGGCAACAACGACCACAACGACAACAAAAAACCAACGACAACGACAGCGACGACGACGACAACAGACAAAATCGACTCACCGACGACGCTCGCACGCTCTCTCACTCTCGCACATTCACTCTTTGTCTCATTCCTCCACCTCAGCGAGTGTGTGCGCTCTTGTGTGCGTGCGTGTGTGTGTGTATAAGTGAAACGAGTGCAATTGATTTTCATATATTACTCGTTACTCGGCATCGCTTTTTGGCACTCGAATTGCGACTCCGCGCACAACTCGTACTCGGTCTCAGTCGCAGTCGCGGGCTCCCGTTGAGTGCTTCCACATAAACAAACCTTGACGCAGAGGCGGCAACTGACTCAATTTTGAAAACAAAACAAAAACAGAAACAAAACAAGAAACCTGAACTGATCTCAGCTGTACCCCGAGCTGTACCCGTGCTTAGGTTGAGTTGTACCCAAGGCTGAGTGTGAGCAGCACTCAAGTAGTGCCTGGCAGTGCTATCCAAGTTGAGCCTAAACTGTACACAACTTAAGCCTGAGCTGTAGGCGTGTTGAGCCAGAGTTGTACGCAAGTCGATTCTAAGGCAACTTCATCATGTCCGCTTCGGAGGATGCAGGCGCCGTTGCCGGCAATGGCGTGGTGCAGGCAACGCTCACTGTAAGTGGCACCATCAGTGGAGGAGGCGGTGGTGGCAGTGGCAGCATTGGCAGCCCCACCCACAACAACAATAGCAGCAACAATGGAGGCAACGGCGGTGGCAACAATGGCTCCACTGCAAGCAGCTCCAAGGGTCAGTTGCCGCTGACGCCGCGCTTCACGGCCGAGGAGAAGGATGTGCTGTACACGCTGTTCCATCTGCACGAGGAGGTCATCGACATCAAGCACAGGAAGAAGCAGCGCAACAAGTACTCGGTGCGCGACACCTGGGACAAGATTGTGCGTGACTTCAACTCGCATCCGCATGTGAGTGCCATGCGGAACATCAAGCAGATACAAAAGTTCTGGCTCAATTCGCGGTAAGTAGAGAAGGAACTTGCCACATGAGGCATGCAACAACTAATATTCCCCCAATCTCTCTCTTACAGTCTGCGCAAGCAGTATCCCTACCGCGACGGCACCGTCTCCAGCGGCAGTGGCAAGGTGGGCGGCGGCGGCGGCGCTGGCAGTGCACAGCAGCAGCAGCAGCAACAACAGCAACAGCAACATCACGAGGGGGTCAAGGTGGAGCCAGAGTATCAAATCAGTCCCGAAGCCTCCGAGCACAATCCGCAGGGCGACACGTTCGATGAGATGGAAATGGATGGCAACGATGTCAGTGAAATGGAGGATGATCCACTGGAAGTGCAGCAGCAGGCACAGCAACAACAACAGCAGCAACAACAACAGCAGCAACAACAGGCGCAGGTGGAGGCGCAACAGCAGCAGCAACAACAGCAGCAGCAGCAACAATCTGTGGCAGTTGCTGAGATACAAAAGCTGCAGGTGAATGCCGCCGCTGTTGCTGCCGCCAGTGCGTCCATGTTGAACACCCACCAGATCAATGTGGATCAGATCAGTGCCGAGAAACTGACGCTCAACGATCTGCTGCACTTCAAGACGACGCGTCCACGTGAGGAGATCATACTGCAGATCAAGCATCCCTCCGATGCCACAGGTATGTGCCACACATTCCCTCCTCCTCCTGCCTGACACATGTGCCTAATGCTTCACTTCCTTCACTTGCCTTGCAGCCGCGCAGATACACACAATACCCGCACAGCCGCAGCAACACACCATGGCCACCATCACCGCCGGGGGCTACAACCAGCAGATCATCAGTGAGATCAAGCCACAGCAGATCACGTTGGCGCAGTATCAGGCACAGCAGCATCAGCAGGCCCAGGCTCAGGCTCAGGCCCAAGCTCAGGCTCAAGCACAGGCTCAGGCACAGGCACAGCAATTGGCGCAGCAACAGTTGGCGGCGCAGCAGCAGCAGCTGGCGGCGGTGGCAGCGGCGGCGCATCATCAGCAGCAACAGCAGCAGGCAGCAGCAGCTGTTGTCGTCCAACAGCAACACCAGCAGCAGGCACAACAGCAACAACAGCAGCAGCAGCAGCAACAGCAGCAGCAGCAGCAACAACAGCAGCAACAGGTGGCGGCAGCAGCTGCGCAGGCTGTCAAGATGCAACTGACTGCCGCAGGCACACCCACCTTCACATTCAGCGCACTGCCCACAGTGACAGCAGCAACGCCAGTGCCGGTGGCAGCAGCGGTGGCATCAGCGCCAACGAGCAACGTCAGCGGAGGCAGCGGCGCCATCACGCTGGGCACGGGCACTGGCTCGGGATCGGGCACTACGGGGGATAGCTACGAGGAGCGGATCAATTACTTCAAGGTGAAGGAGGCCGAACTGCGCTGCAAGGAGCAGCAACTGTCGACGGAGGCCAAGAAGATTGAGGTGAACAAGGCGCAGGATGAGCTCAAGTACATGCGGGAGGTGCATCGCCTGCGGGTGGAGGAGCTCAAGATGAAGATACGCATACTGCAGAAGGAGGAGGAGCAGCTGCGCAAATGCTCTGGCACATGAGATCTGGAGGACATCAGTGATGCCGAGCAGGAGCTGGAGGAGGAGGAGGAGGACCAGGAGCAGGAGGAGCCAGAGCAGGATGAGCATCAGTTGCGGGCGCAGTATATGGACCTGGATGTGCATATGTTGCTCTAGCTACTGCAACTGCACCTGGTCTGCTTCCTCCTTCTCCTGCTCCTCCTGCTCCAGGATGTTTTTTTTTACTATTTTATGCGCGTTTATTCGGGGGTTGGGGGACGGGGGCGGCCAATGTTGAGTTTGGCCGGAACTATAGATTTATCGATTGTAGATTAAAGCTTATCGATTACCAATTAACGATTAACCTTAAGTTAATTCTCTTATTGTATTTGTAAATCGTGAAATACAGTAAAATAAGCAAGACAAAACATTATGAAAAAGGGATAAAGTAACGGAGGGAAAACATGAAAGATATAGAGAACAGAAGGAAGGAAAAAGTGGAGAAAACAGAGGTAAAGGTAGAAGTGCAGAAGGCAACAAATGAACGGTAAAGGAAGGAGTTAAAATAACAGACAAAAGGAAGGAATAGAAAGAGAATTTGTTATTTTTCTTGCAGTAGAAGAAGATGAAAGAAAGTGCAGATAGAAAGAGAGAAGGATGGATGAGAAGAAGCAGTAGAGAGAAAGTGAGGATGCAGAAAAGAGGAGAGAATAGAAAGAGTGAGGAAGAGAACGAGAACGGAAGAAAGGAGAGGACAATAAGTAATTAGGATGAAGGTAGAGTAGAAGGAGAAAGGAAGAAGATGAGAAGGGAGGAGCAGTAGGGTAGAGAAAGAGAGGCATGAGCAGAGAATATTAGGAGAATTACGAGTAAGAAGAAAGAAGAGTAGAAGCAACTGCAGCAACTCACCAACTTTCATGTATTTGCGCTTCTTGTTGCGCATGTTCGACGACAAGGAGGATGAGGAGGAGCCACCTCCATTGCTGCCTCCATCGTGGGAGCTGCGCATGGGCACTGTGCCCAGAGGCGCCTCGTTCTCGCCGCTGATCTGTAGTGGATTCACGCGCAGCAAGTTGCCCTCACTAATCTGCAAGTGGCAAGAAGCAAGAGGAGAGAGAGAGAGAGAGAGATGAAGATTAATCTTGGCATAGAGATTAGGATTCAGGGCCAACTTACCTCCCCTAGTTGATTTCTGGCAAAGCACTGAACAACTCCTGCGTGTCGCTTCTGCACATGCTGAATCCTCAGACGATTGTGCTCCACCAGAGTCTCATTGTCCAGGCTGGCATCGTCGCCGTTGAACAACCAATAGATCTCCGGCTGGGGATGACCACTGGCCACACACTCCAGTGTGAGGGGTTCGCCCTCGTTGGTCAGCGTCGAGTTGGGACCACGCAAGATGCGCGGACGTTCCAGCACATTCAGCTTGATCATGTGCACTAGCACGGGAGCTATTCCATTGTCCAGCCGGCAGACATACGAGCCCTGATCCTCGGGATGCACATCGGAGATCTGCAGACCGTAGGCAAGCACTCGGCTGCGATTGTGATAGATGTTGGGCACATTGGGACTGCTCCACACGGCACTGGGACGTGGTGAGCCCACGCCGGGGCACTCCAGCACCACCGTATCTCCGGGTCGTGCTGTCATCAGGGTTGCCGGCTGCTGCAGCAGGAAATAGGGTGGGGTGCGATCTGTGTAATCCACGCGCAGATCAATCACCTGCGGCAGACGCAGCTCCTTGCCAGTGATGGCATTGGTGGCGGCACACGTGTAGTTACCCGCATCCTTGGCACTCACCGAGCTCAGCACCAGAGCTCCAGCTGCACCCGGCAGCAACTCCGTCTGTGGCAGCTTCTCTCCGTTGCGATAGAAACTCCAAATCGCTGGAGGATTGGAGGTGACGGAACCACAACGCAGGAGCACACAATTCTTGGGGGCGACACTCCAACGCACTGAATGGCGACTGTAGCCCGTCTCTGCTTGGTCCAGCGATATGGAGACGAGTGTCAGCCGGGCTGGAGTGGAGACCACTGCACCAGGTCCATACCAGGCCACACACTGATAGTCGCCGACCGTTTGAGCACTCACATAGATGCGCAGCTTCCAGGTGCGCTCCTCGTTGCTGCTGGTCACGTTGTAGCCCGCCGAGGCATGCAGGTAGCGATACTGATCGGCATTGATGTAGCGGAAGCGCCACTCCAGCCGATCTGGCATCAGATTCAACTCGCACTCGAACACGACTTCGTCACCCTTGGGCGCCACTGCTGATTCCGGGGCACGCTCAATGAACACGCCCAGCTGATTCTCATTTGTGTTGGAGTTACTCGAGCTGGTGCTGGAACTGGAACTGGAGCCGGAGCTGGCAGTGCAGAGGCTGAGCACGGCCAGCACCAGTGGCAGCTGTAGCAGCAGTTGGCGACGGCTCATGGTGTGTGAATGTGGCTTATGTGGGCTGCAAAGAGATGAGAGGAACAAATTGATGAGATCGAGCTAAAGTTGTTGCTGTACAAGAATATATATATGCATATATACAGGTATTTTCTAAGAACTGAGTTTGAGCTAAAGAATTTACTGTACAGGAATATTTATGCATATCAACAGGCATTATCTTGGAACTAAGATCGAAGCAATGAAGCATATTAGTGAGATCGAATTATAGTTGTTGCTGTACAAGAATATATATGCATATATACAGATATTATCTAAGAACTGCATTATCTTGGAAATAAGATCGAAGCAAAGAAGTTGTTGTATAGAAATATATGTATACCATATGTATATAAAATATATAAACAGGCACTATCTAGCAACAAATTAATGAGATCGAACTACAGTAGTTGCTGTACAAGAATATATATGCATATATACAGTTATAATAAAGAAAGCAATTGATGAGGTCTTGCTAAGGTCTTACTGAGGTCTTAGTTGCTCTACAGGAATATATATATATATATATATAAGTACAGGCATTATCTATCAACAAACTGATGAGATCGAGCAAAAGTTGTTGCTGTACATGAATATATATGTATGTGTATAGTATATACAGGCAATATCTAGGTACAAACTGATGAGATTGCAATAAAATGATGGCTATCCAAGAATATATATGCACACATACAGGCACTGTCTATGTCTAGGCCAAATCAAACAAGGTGTTTGTCGATTTACGGGGGTGGAAGGGGGTGTGTTTAAAGTCTAAAACAAGCTTTATCTGTGGAATATAATACTACACATTGCCACCAAATTTAATGTGCCTAGCTCTTATAGTCTCTGAGATCAACGCGCTCATACGGACAGACAGAGCCTTATCGAACGTCTGACGATGCTGCTAAAGCTCAAATATACTTTGCGGGCTCGGAGATATCTCCTTTAGCCTGTTTCGACAATCTCTGCTTGCCACAGAGCTGCAATATCCTTCTAAGCCTCCTTCCATCTTAAGATTCCATCTACACTTTGATATATCTTAACTTCGCTTGAGTTCAACTGTACCAGGGAAGCTACCAGGTAGCCTGGTTGTCCTGTGGGGGCGTGGCAACGGAAGCAGCGACTCGCAAAGTGCCATTCAGAGTGGTAGCAAGGGAGGGGAGAAGGGGTGAAGATGCGCCTGCCTGGCTGCCTTGCTGCCTGTGGCCCGTTGCCTGTGCTGTCCTTCAGCTGGTCATCAGATTCGTAATGGCGTGTCATTATCATGAGAGCCCTGTCCGAGTTGGCCGAGGCAGGTGCTGCTGCTGCTGCTGTGGATGCTGCAGGTAGAGGGGGCAGACAGAGGGGGACAGAAGGATTGCTGTGGAACGGGTTGCGACAGTTTGGGGCTCGATTTGAAATTTAAACGATGCCAAAGAAAAGGCAGAAAAACAACAAACCAAAAGGAAACGAAAAGAAATAAAGAACCAAACGAATGCTACAATGGGGCGTGCCAGACATTAAGATACCCTTCGCACCGTTTCTAAAAATCCATTACAAATACACCCGAGAATACGTAGCTATTGCTTGCTCACAGGCAAGTCCACGAAAAACTGAAGCATACCAGCAGGCGCAGGCAGCACTGCAGTGCTAAGGTAACTTGCATAACTTCTATGTTTATTGTTCGATCGGATTGCAATTTAAATCAAGTGTAGATACTATACACAGCTAACTATATGTTGAAGTCAGAATGTTGTAGCTTTAATACGTCGCATACAAAACGAATTGAAAGATTTAATAATTGATTAGCGGGGGCGGTAGGCGTGGCAAGCAACATTTCAAATAATCTTTATTTGTGCAGAATTAAAAGGAACCTTTTATGCTAAGTTTGGTGTCTCTATCATTTATAATAGCTGAGGTATGTGTGCTCATACAGACATCCGAATAGATTCTTGATGCTGATTAAGAATATATACACCTAGTGGAGTCTGCTACGTCTGCTTCTGCTTGTTACACACATTTGCACAAAGTTAGTATATCTTATTTTGAACCACGTAGGGTATAAAAAGAAACAGCAAAGCGCGCGCGAGATTCCAAGAAAAGGCCGCCAGGTTCGCTGCCTGCCGCCTTGACGCACATAAATTGCAACGCGGCTCCCATTTGAAAGTCATTATTGAGGGGAGGGAGGGGATGGGAGGTAGAAGGAGACAGGCAGTCGGGCAGGCGCGTGCAGCGACGACGACGACGACGACAACACGTTGCTGCTGCCTGGTGGCCACTTGTTAACGCAAGGAGCACCAAACCGGACTGCCTACACACGCCTCTCCCCTCCCTCTGCCCCTCGTTCCCCCCTCCATCACCCCTGTCTTCCAGACTGGCTGCGATCCTCGACGCAGCTCGACGCTGATTTAAAGCATCTGACAACAAAAGTAAAGCGCGAAATTGACGCAGGTTTCGCAGTGCTTCGCCAGTTGCTCTCGCTCCTTGCGTGTGTTGAAAATTAATGCGCATTCCAGTGCCCCAGGGGCAGGCAGAGGGGGGCAGGGGCAGAAGGAGAGCAACAGCTTGAAGAACCAGAACCAGAAGGAAATCAATGGTGTTGCAAGAATGTGTTGCAAGTAAAGACCAAGTCCAAAAATGGACTGCCATTGCAAATGGTGTGCAAGGGGAAAGGTAGAGGGGGATAGGTGCCAACTACGGGGAAAGGGGCTTGCCTGTTGGTGGTACCTGCAACCAAATCGCAATCAAAATAGTTTATAGGGCAAGATGCATCATCAAGTTGCATGAGCATTTGAAAATCTGCATCAACAGTCGAGCGATACAGCACTTTCTGTCTGTATGAACACACAGATCTCAGAGTCTATAAGTGCTGCGACCATCAAATTTGTTGACAATATTTCGTATTACTGCATGAAGCTAAAGTTAGGCTTAGCATTTGGCCACGCCTCCTTAAGCCTTCGTTAAATTGAAAAATATTTAATTGCAAGCGTAATTTGAATTCTAAAATATTAATTTTTGGTGTGGCAACAAATGAATCAATCTTGATGATTGCTGTAAATTTGGTGGCGATCGGATAATGAACAACTCAGTTATTTAGGAAATACATATATGTACTCGATGAACAGGTGAAGATTTAGTTAGGTCACACTCTACTGCAGGATTCTTCCATGTTCTACAATACAAAAAAAGAATCCTTTACTTTTCACTTTTATACTTTCTATAAATCATTTTTATTTATATCAAAACTGATCACTTTATATAAAATTATTTTATCACATTCCTTTACTAACGAAATCTTCAACAAGAGCAGCCAACCTTTCTTTTTTCTTTTAGATTAACTTAAGAGACTTCAATGAAATGAAGATTCCATATTATATCCGACTTGATTCGTTCTCTGCAAGCCGGAAATATTACTAACACGTTTCGTATTCTAATTTCATTGGGGTGAATTATGTAATTTGGATTAGTCACACTCTTTCCACGGGGCCACACACACACCCCAAGAAGAGAACCCGGAGAAACGGAGACTAGTCTATTATTTTGGGCTAAGAGACATTAAACACACAAACAAAAAGAGTTATTAATCAAATGGAATGCCAAATTAAACAGCATAAATTAACCCAAAACACCAAACACCACAGAATACATGTGTTCAAAAGTGAAGAGGCACGCATGCGCGACGGTCAAATACCCTAGGGGAGACGGGCGATAGGTCTTTCTTCTGTTTGAGAGGTTAGTCTAAGAACTTGTCTGTGTTTGCCTAAAATCTCAACAGAATCTGATGACATTTTCAGTTTAGTTTGTGTGGATAAATCGCTATACCTTATATCAAGATTATATTCCTAGATTTGTGCGAAAGACAGGGATAAACTGATAGAGAGAGACAGATAGAACGACAGACAAAGAGACAAATAGAAAGACAGGCAGCCTGACTTGCCTATCTTGTCTAGTCTAACTAGTTTATATTCCTGGTTCAAATCTACAGCTGCAATCTAGTGTAGCTCCCGCATATACCCTTGCTTTGCTAAAGTGTACAGGGTATGCAGTACAACGCAAAGTGAATGGCAACGTTGTCAGCGGCTTCTTCAAATGCTTCTTGCTTTGTCCAAAGAATCAGCATAAAATTGTTAGAGACGATATGTAGACGAGAGTGTATGGAGAGGAAGAGAAGGAAGAAGGTCTTGGAAGACAATTGAAATACACACACACACACACATTCCGAAGTGGGCGTGGCATGCGGAGAGAGGCGTGCAGGGAATCCAACTGCTAATGAGACTTGCCTCGTTTTAGTTCTTTGCCTCTTTTTCCACTCTTCCTCTTCCCTTTTCTGCTTTTCTTTCCCATTTCTACTCTCATCTTTCCTTTACTACTTTCTTTTTCCCTCACATTCCTCATTCCTTAGTTCCCTCTCCTTGTCTCTGCACTGCCTTGCTGCCTGCCAGGCATCTTGCAACGCATATTTCCGCAAATGCTTCGGGGGCGAGAAATGACAACAAGGAAATTGATAGGTCACTTTTGTTGTTGTTGCAGTTGCAGTTGTTGTTGTTGCAGTTGTCGCCAGATTGTTGGCTCCTGTTGTTGTTGTTGTTCTTGCTGTTTTTATGGAGCTGAGCTTGTAAAACAATCGCACCTGCTGCAAGTTGCGTGTTGCAGTTGCTGTTGCTTTTGTTGCGCAACGAGTTCAATAAAACTTGGCAGCAACAACAACAGCAACAGGAATAGAACCGAGAGCAATAGAAAAATCACGAACAGAACTGAACCCTATACAAACAAGCAACACACACACACAAACTCGGGAGATATAGCAAAAATTCTTGAGCAACGAAACCTGTTTTTCGCCAGCAACAACAACAACAGCAAGAGCAGCAGCAGCAGCTGAAGAGGACCAGAACTCAGACCCAAGATGCTGTTGGAGTCCGATCAGGAGGAGCAAGAGAGAGGGGGGGACAGAGGGAGAGCTGACAAAGGGCGTAGACTGCACTAAAGAAGAAGAAGAAGAAGAAGGGGAAAGTCGCCAGAAAACAAGTTCGGAATTTGCATTCCAACAACAGGATTTTGTATTGTTTGGCAGTCCACAGTCAAAGTCCACAAGGATTGTGCAAATCAAATCATCTGCAGCGCTTTAAATACACAGATCTCTGCAGATGACAGCAGCTAGAGTTACTAAACTTGGTATGTGCAGACTTGAGAAACCCCCCACAGTAGGAATACTTACTGTTCTGCTTTGTTGCACTTACAATGTGAATGATAAAGATTTGAATAGAGGAAAAATGTCTGTATGAACACCTAGATCTCAGTAACTATGCGAGCTGGGGTGAGAAAATTTAGTCACAATATACTTTCAAATGTGCCTTCAAATGTGCATAATAAAGCTAGTTATTTGTAATATATTTCTTTGTTTAAACTCATAGATCTCTAGAAGTACAACAGTTAGAGTTATTAAATTTTGTATGTAGGTTTCCAAAGCCCACGTACAGTCATTGGTATTTCTTAGCTAATTCTAAATATTAGAATAGAGAAGCAAATGAAAAACCTATGCTTTGTTATGCAAGAAACCCTCAATAAGCCTGTCAACATGAACTAAGAATTGAAATAGCTGTACAGGCAGATATGCCCTAATTTGTGTATAGGGTACTCTCTACTGATTGCTTTTGTACTCTGCCTAATTCTCACTCTGTCTCTACTACCTCCCTCCCTCCCTCTCTCACTCTCTCTCTCTCTTTCTCTCTCTTTCTTACTGTCCCACCTGTTGAATGCAGCTGCTAGCAGGCAGGCCCCTCCTGCTCTACCTTCACCTACTCCGCCTGCTCTGGAAGGCATCTCCATCGCGTGGAGTGCGTGGGCAACGAGAATGAGAACGCGAACGATTTGTATTGTTGCCGTTTGTGCTCAGGGCTGGGTAAGGGGTGAGGGGTAAGGGGTGTTCATGAGGCCAGGCCTTTTGTGATTATGGGCGCGGAGTTGCGAGTTGCACGCCCACATAACAGTGCTGCACGCTGCACGCTGCACGATGCGTGGGCGCCACGACGCGGAACCCCGGGACAGGATTACGTTTATTAAATCTTAAGCAGCCTCTTACCTTGCTTCGCCTTTTGTTTACGTCTCGATGTCGCGCTACCCACTCTCTCTGTCTCTCTCTCTCTTGCTGTCGATTTGTGGCAGTCTCCTGATCCAGTTGAACTTAGGACTGCATCGCCAAGCGGGCAACTGCAATGGAGAGAAAAGTGTTAAGAGACGAGAAATTCACTTTAGTCTAAAGTTACAACTGAATGGGGCTGCGAGGGGAAAGGGAGAGGGAGGTAGGTCTGTCACGTCGCACATAAATATCGAAAATATATGACACTTTTAATGAATTTCAAAATAATTGAGGCCTAAAGTAGCTCAGCGACAGCCAAATAAATGCGATGGCTATAAATAAAGCTAAAACGAAAACAGGCGAGAAACAGCCGAAAGAATCGAAGCGAGAACACGAAAAAGGCGTCTAAATAGTGAGGGAAATGAGGGCCAGCTACATTAGGGTTACCCCTGCGAGTGTTTTCCCATAATATTCACTTTGATTACGATCATATCGTCTGGTATAGATCCATCCTAGTACAATAACAGCTCAAGTTCCTGCACTAAAATACGATTCATAAATAAGAATCAGTTTCTATATAGAATACCACCCTCTATATATGTATATATATCTCAACGGAATGCCCCCAATGACGGGGGCTAAGCTTCAAGTCCCTTTTTAGTGTTTGCTTGTCCATTTAAAAAGAAATAAAACTTGACAACACACACACACACACACAACCTGTGTAGTCTCCCTGCATATCTTTTGGTAGCACCCTCCTCTCCCTGCAGCACCCCTTCTGCCACTTTACAGTTGGGTGACTAAAAAAATGGAGCAATAAATACATAAATAATATTAAAGAGCAGGGAGGGAGGGCTGTCTATATCTTCTATATAGTATACGATCATCGCGGAGGTCCCTTTCTAATTAATTTATGCGTTCGAACACCCCGAACACCCTGTGATCCGCGTACGGCAGTTGTCGTGCAGTTGTTTGTCCATAATTTCTTGAAATATTTTGAAATGTTGCCAAGTCGAACACAAGAAGAACAAGCAACAAAAAACAGGCAAATTTTCCAAAGCAACAACAAAATTGTTGTTCAACTCACAGAACAATGAAGAACACACATAATACTAACAAATACATATACACTAAAGCGCCACCTACCCCGAAACAATAAAGCTTGTTTGTGTGTGTTGAACGACAGTTGTCATTTTTCATAAATATTTTTCAATTTTCCCTACTCAAGCAATGCGAGAAAATACATGAACAAAATATTTTTAAAAAAAGCAAAAAGTAATAGACGACTGCAAAATACTCTGTCTGCAACGATGATAGATTGTACAATGATGATGTACTACTTGTTTTATGATAATATACAAAAATTTTCTATATTTCTTAATACTTTTCTCAGTTTTTATAATTTTCCAAAAATTTTAGAGTTGATTAAGTAATTTTCAATAGAATTGACTGTCTTAGTGAATCTGAAAGTTGGAAATACTTAAATCATACTTAAATCATTCAAACTTTTAGGGTGTTCCAATTTCGGAGTTCAAGGCAATGTAAGAGAAAGAGACTCGCTCTATTTTTGGTTGCCACGACATGAGGTGAGTTGTTCTAGGCCTCTTCATTAGTAATTTATGTTATAAGTATATAGAGTGTATATTATAAACTACTTAAATAATAACAATACAAATAAATAACAAAATCAAGTTGACAATGACAATTTTGGCAAAGAATTGCGAATTTCGTAGGGGGAGGAATTAAAAGAATGCTGTCTATAAGAAAGATTCTTTGCCTATGCAATAAAACCACATGTGAATCACAAAATATATACAATATATTATACACACTTACATAGTAGATATGTATGTGTATATATCTTTCCCAAGTTTGTTGAACTATTAATGTTCTTTATAAAAGCATATTTATTCAATCTAACAAACTAAATTTCTCTGATTTCAAGTACTAAAGCACTTACAATTCTAGCGGAATCTGGTTGACGTTATTTTGTATATACATATTTAATCAAGAAAATCGGGCACATACTTGAGTTTATATATAATTCGTCTGTCTCAAGTTATACTACGTACACCGCAACCTATTTTAATTGCATTAAAGCCAAATTCAAGGGAATTTTATTTTAATTATTGAATAAAATAAGTAACTCTAGCTGAATTTTACTCCAACTAACTGATTTGAGGTTAGAATGAACAAGTACAGTTTGTTTTTTTTATATTTTTGCTAACTGTAGTTAGTAAATTAAGGTTAGAATGAACATGTGCATGTTGTATCTATTATTTTGGCCATGACTGTATGCACAGTGCATGGCTCATAGCTTCTGCCACCTGTTGAATGCATTTGCCAGTTACCATTTTTGGAACAAGACGTTGACAATGACGATGACGATGACGATAACGATGACGTCGCGACACCGACGATGACTCAGTGTTGCACAGTGTCGCTGCAAGCGTATTTGGTTCATTTTTGTGGTCAGGAAAGTTAGAAAATGACAGCGCAACATTTTGTGTGGCGTTGTGTGGGCGAAGCAGCCACAAGAAGAAGAGCAAAAAGAAGAAGAAAGAGAAGAAGACGAGACATGTAATGCGTGCTTCTGCTCTTATTGTTGCTAGCGTCGCATCGCATCGCAGTTTCTCACAGCTGCCGCTGCCTCTGCCTCTGCCCGCAGTCTCTGCCGCTGCTCTCAGGTTTGTCATAATTGATGCACATGGGTTGCAATTTCTTATTGCTCTTCTTTTATTGCGATTATTATTAGCACTCTGCGGGCCCTTGCAGCAGCAATAACAACAACAACAACTGCATTTGAGCTAATTTGCAACTGCAACTGCCGCAGCCGCTGCTCGCATTCCACGGGTGAAAGCCTGCGCCTGCGTCTGCGTCTCTGTCTGCATTTGCGTCTCTGCAGCGTAGCCGCAAGCTAAGCTTAAGCTCAATGCTGCCACATGCTGCATTTACATACATACATTCACATGGACACGCGCCTCTTGCAGCAATTGCAGCTGCATGCAACCAACATGCTCCAAAATTTATGCGTTCTCCAGCAGCACCAGCAGAGGCAGCAAGTCGCCTGTCGCCTGTGTAAGCTGCAGTTCAAGTCAGCATGTCTACCTGTGTGTGTGTGTGTTCGTATAAGGAGAGCGACAGAGTGATGGTGATGGAGTGATGGTGCCAGCTAAGCTTATTTCCCGCTAAATCTCTCATTTTCCAAGTTTATTG
This sequence comes from Zaprionus capensis, assembly GCA_018903675.1. Classification (NCBI taxonomy): domain Eukaryota; kingdom Metazoa; phylum Arthropoda; class Insecta; order Diptera; family Drosophilidae; genus Zaprionus; species Zaprionus capensis. Next base: position 5,744,625 of record JAEIFN010001073.1, on the reverse strand, counting down.
GCTGCACAAAATCTGCAATGGTACTCTATCTAGCTTGTTTTAATACTAAAAAGTAAATTTGGCTTTATTTATTGCAACTCCTAATAATTCTGCTTTTTTAAGCAATTTTTTCTTTCATACAATTTGGCTTTAATTTTCTAATTTGGCTTTTCTTCCCCTTCAAAAATGCTGGCAACACTGCAGAATGGATCAGTTCCAGTTTTGCGCAATTCGTTAAGTTGCGCTGCTCTCTCTCCTCTCTCTCTCTCTCCGCTCTCTTGACTGCCGACTGCATTCCTGTGGTCGTTCTTTGGCTTCGTTGGATTTTGGGACACTTGGCTGAGCGCACTCCTGCCCTCCCTCTCACTATCTCTCGCTATCCCTCTCTTCTCCTCTCCTCCTCACTCTCTTCCGCTTTCTTGTAACTATTTCGCTTGCGCCTTTTGCATTTTTCAAATGCTTCGTTGTTTTTTTTTTGGTCAGTCGACGCGAACAGCGCAGCGACTGCGCTGTTGGCGTTAGCCCACCATATTCAGCGATTGCAATCGGTTGACATTGTACGAGTTGTTATTGTTGTTGCTCTTTTCGTTTTGCCTGTTGCCTTCTTTCATTGCAATTTATTTGATTTTCATTGCATTCAATTTCTGCTGTCTGTTCCCGTTGTTGTTATTGTTGTTGTCTTTTGTTTTGGCTCGCGCCTTTTGTTTTTGGTGCGTCGCCATCTTTGATTTTGATCTTGGAATTTCAATTTGCATTCGTTTTTCTCTCAGTGTGTGTATGTGTGTTGTGCTTTTACCTTTTATTTTGTCCGCTTTGTGCAACTTCTTCTGCTCTCGCGCAATTTATCATAAAAACTCATTCTCCCACGCATCATCATTCGTTGTCAGCTGCCACCTTTGCTGTCTCCCTCTCACTCCCTCGTCCCCACCCACTGTGCTACTCTCCCTTCGTTAAGTTATATTTTACTTCGCCTGCTTCCGTTGGAAGGGCAGTGCTGCCGTCGACGACTGCGACTGCAACGATGGCTGCACTGACTCTGGCGTGGGCAATCTAATGGGTCACCTAATGAGCCGCTGCCGCTGCTGCTGCTACTGCGGACAGTGGGCAAATTGTGCGAATTAATTTGGAATTCATCAAAACGGCATTTTGCATTTGGCAGCTGCAAACAGGAAATGCAACACAGTCACCACATTCAATTGCCGCCGACACCACATGCCACATGCCGCACGTCGCCGTCGCCGTCGTCGTTGTCCGCCTCAGTCGTCGCATGTGTGTCAAACATATAAAAATAATTCTTTTTTTTTTCGCACGACAAAATGCGCTGGCAATTGCCGCACACCTTGCCGGTAGAGACGCCTTCTCCTCCTAATCCTCACCCCCTCCCCGTCTGCTGTCCCCTTCTTCTACGCCTTCTCTTGCTGTAAATTTTCATATTTCTGTTGCCGCCAGTTGGCAAACGGCCACGAGACGCGACTCTCGACTGTTGCTGCCACCGGGTGGCATCAAATTGGCCCACATTCATTTTAATTTCCCTCTCTTTCTCCTTCTCTCCTTCTCTTTCTCTAGTGTTTTACGTCAAGTTGCAACGCGTCAGATAACACAAAATATAAAAAACACACACAGATTCGTCAATTTGGGCACAGTTTTTATAAGAAAGTCTTCTAAAAATAACATCATAATCAGATATATGATATATGTATTACTTGGCACTGCAAGATGCGGCAGGATGTAACCATAAAATAGAAATAAACTTTCATGGGGTATCATAATGTTTTCTTTTATGGATATATGTATGTAGTTATATAGTATGATATAAAGCGAGATCATGGCTAGAATTAGTTAGAAATGTAAGCTTTAGACTGATATCTTCAGTTTTTGGATTACACTCATAAAATCCAACACTATCTTAACTATTTCTGATCTCAAATAACTAAATGTTAAATAAATTTAAGAAGAAACGTAAAAATTCTCATTAGATCCTCAAATTGTATGTATGATATAAAGCAAGCTCTGAGTTGAATAGGTTAGAAATAAGAACTGTAAACATAACTCTGCAGTTATTCAGCTGAGGAAATTCGTATAAGAAACGTTTAGGTTGTCATAAGATCTTTATATTAAAAAAATATACAAGATCATAAGTCGTACGTATATTAATGATATTTTATAACTCAAAATGTATCGCTAAAGAAAGTCTTTAGTTCTCAATTGATCCCCATATAGTCTGCAATATCATAAGTTAAAGTATCTAAAGGTTCTCAATAGATCCTCATACAAAATATCACATGTTAAAGTATCTATAGGTTCTCAAGCTCTCAATAATTGAGCTTCAGTTTACTTGGGGTGCTCTCATGGGGCTTTCATAGGGATGCTACGTCAGATACGAGTTTTTTACTTGGTTCCGTTTCGGTTTTTTTATATATATTTGTGTGTTTTTCGTTTCGTTTCGGCGTGTTTCTTGTGTGTAATTTGAAACTCGAGCAGCGACAACAACAACAACAACAAATAAAACAATGGCAGCCTTTGTCATTGTTGCTTTGCTGTCGCTTGCGACTAATACTAATTTTTTGTTCATTAATTTTAATTATGCATAAATAAGCCAAGTTAACAAATGCTAAAAAAAAGAACAGAAAAACAAAACAACAAAAAAAATACGAAACTAAACGAAAACAAGACGAAACCAAAGAAACATTTTAGAATTTGATACGATGATTTTGTGCTCGTGCGAAGGGCGTGGAGCGTGTGACGAACAGAGGGCGACAGAGAGGAGTGGGCAGGGGAGGGAAGTGTAGTAGTAGTAGGAGGGGCTGGCAGAAGATTTTCGCTTTTGTTTCACTTTGAATTTTTCAGCCAGAAACGTGCCCCGATATCACTTTACAATTTCAGTAGGCACGAATGTGTGTGTAAGTGTGGAACACTTCTGCCTCCCCTCCCCAACCTTGCTGTGGTAATTCTAGAAGGTATCCGCACAAAAGTCGAATTCAATACAGTTTTCCCCACTAAAGTTCATTTCTTGCCAATTTCGACAGCCACAAATCGGGGTCGGTTGAACGTAGAAGGTAGAAGAGGTTGGTTTTATGATACCTTCTTATGTATCAAACATATCAGACTTCGAACAACACCTTTATACCTTTGTCATGCAATAAACTACAGCCCTTTAGACCATATGTCATTTTGTATTAGCTATAACTATGTTTTCAAGTAATGAAAGGGTATAGAAGTTAAGGTTCTTATAGGTTTCTTCAGATTACACAGGCTTACTGAATTTGATCAAGATCGGTACAGTAGTTACAGAGATCTAGAGGAATCAATATCATATGTACCATAGAAAGACTTTAATGCTGCCTTTGTCATAAATCTATAATACCTCATCTACTGTGAGTACTGCTTCAATAGGAAACAAAAGGGGGAGGAGGGGATCAAGGGGTCAGCAATAGTGCAACAATATCTCAATCTGGCGTCGGGCCAAATATAAACAAAACGTGTCGTGAAGATCGCAAAAACTCAAATTAATTATATAATTAAGCACGCGTCGTGCTGCAGCGCTGTCTGCTCCACTGTCCGACACAATCTGTCCCCACTGTCCCACTGTCCGGTCTCGATTGTTGTCGCGCTGATAGACGTTGCTAATAATCATAAGCAATTACAAGCAACATTGCCGGCATAAACAACAGCAACATCATCTAAACAACAACAACAACTTGGGGCATATTGAGTGGTAATCAGAATGTGAAGAAGGCTTCGCCAAGTCTGCGATTCTTGTGGTTCGTAGGAGGTACCTACAAGTACACACACACACACACACACGTACCATATACATAATGCCTATGCCATAAGGTATCGGATATATATCGGGCATATTTCGCAGAAAAGTTCTTCATGAAATGCGAAACGAAAACGAATGAAATAAAGTGAGATGAAGATTTCCCGCTTGCTTCGAAGAATTCCCATGAAAAATGCAATTGATGCTGAACGTCAAGCACGTAGAGCCGCCTATAAGGGGTTACTCGTGCTGCGAGGGGGGAGCGAATAGGTCACTTACAATTCCACAAATCGTAAAGCTGCTAAGTTGCATATCGGGGCCATTATGATTATGGATTTATTAGCATATAGACAGAGAGAAAGCCTGAAATTGAGATCTATAAACAGGTTCAATTCGCTGTGGAATATGAATATATATAAATATATAATACATGTTGATGTATGGTTTAAAATTGGATTAAAAACTGATAATAATATATGTTTAATAGTACATTAGCATTATAAACACTCCTTAGCACCTTGTTTCCTGCTTGAGGGTAGTGCTTAGGACTTTTAAGCTCTTGACAAGTTGTTTAGGGTTATTTAGGTTGCTGAGTTGTCTTTCTAAGCCAAAGAATTGACAACTGTTTACTAAGAACCTTTACTATTTACCAGAACTTGCTTTGCTATTTATATAAGACTTAGTTCTCAAGACATTGCAATTCTCTCAAGATAAGAAAAGTGTCAAATCATGGCAAAGATTGACCTCGATTGACGACTAGGCTATCTAAACATGTTGATCACAAATATTTTAATGCAGCTTACTCAGAAGATGATGAGAGAGAAGTAGAAGCAGCAGAAGAACATCTGTGTTTACTTTTATACAATCAAAATTGACTTTTGTGTGACACTTGGAATCAGCATTCTGTTGATATATGATACGACTTGGTCTCCACACCAACATCATCATCATCATTGAGCTATAAAAACTGATGATGTTTCTTTGACGTGCATTCCTCATCGATGGACACAACTCACCAGGTGGAAAGAACCAGAGAGAGAGAGAGGGGAGATGATAATACGATTCCGGCATGCGTATCATCTACCGTTAACCGCTTTTCGCACCGCAAACGTGCTCGCTCTCTGATGATGATGATGATCTCATGTCGAACATATTACGGGTAGAGTAGCCTAGGCCATTAGAGATCCGACCCAACACTGACGCCACTCCCCGCATTACATGGCACAGGAATCTCCCCCTGCTCACCATCGCTTTTCATATAGTACGAGTGATGATGATGCTTTCAAATCGCTGTTGCTTTTTCAACGAGTCTCTCTTAATGGTGTTTGCATTAGTTTGTTCTTCTTTTGTTTTTGATTTTGAGCTTTTGACATTGATTTGTTATCGGGAAATCGTAAAAGCGAAACACAAAAACAGCTTCGTCAGCTCTACTCCCTCCTCTCTCCCTCCTCTTCTGCTGTTCTCTGATCGGTTTTCGTTGGGTTGTATTTGAATACCCGCTGTATATGGGGTGAAAGGGTTTTAGATTTCAGTGCCAACAAAAGGAGGCAACTGCAACCCCACAAAGTACCTGCCTGTCTGTATGAACACCTTTATCTGTGAGACTATATGAGCTGGAGCTAACAAATTTGGTGACAATATATCTTATTACTGCACGCAAGTAAAGTTTGTATTAGAACTTGGTCACGCCCCTTTTTGCCCCCGTAAATTAATAAAAAACTAGTTTTAAGAGTAATTTTTAAACTGAAATGTTCATTTTAAGTGTTGCCATATAAAGCATATATATTTAGTTACGATCAGGTAATGCACATAGAAGTTATTTAAGAAACAATTAAGGTTGACAAACAGATGAAGCCGTTGCTAGCGGGTAAAACACAGTCAAGCACACTCGATTGTAGCGTTCGTTACTTGTTTTTTATATATTCGGATCGTGTTCAGGTTCAGTTTTATTAGATCATATTATCTATTTTTGTACGACAAACGGAAATCGCGCCAACTAGCCCCATCAGTTGGTGGGATAATAGGGTAGAGTAGAGAGGGAAATTGGGGATAGAGGGTACCTCAAAGGGGTCTAACCGTTATGGGCTTTTAATTAATTGGCATTCGGTTATTTAATTGAAGCAACCGAAAAGACAATCAACAACAACAACATTTCGATCGTAAGTGATGCGTTAAGCAGACTGTGTGCCCCCCAACCACACCCCCTCTACCCTATCGCGTTCCCCACCCACATCTACATGCTTGCTCCACATATTCCGTGCCCAATTGAAACTCCGCCAGTTGATTGAACGCGCTCACTCGCATTTGATTTGTCCGATGAACGATCGATGGATCGATGGATCGATCGATCGTACCGTAGATCGCTTCCATATGGTGCTGCCTGCAACTTATCTTAAGTTGTTACGTTCTTCTTCTTGGCTCTGTTCTGTTCTGTGCTGCTCTCGTTTGCTTTTCACATGAAATGCAATAAACCCAGTTTAATTTTGTTTTTATTTGTTTCATTTATTTACTCGCCCGGATGTGGCAGAGCAAGAGAGAGAAAGAGATGGAGAAGAGGCCCAAAAGTTGTAGGAGTAGGAGAGTTCTGAGGTAGCGTGGAGGTGGGAGGGTGTTCTACGTGCTGTTGTTGTTGTTGTTGTTGCCACGCCTTATCGGCAACTTGAATCGCCGTGCAACAAGGTTTTTTATCACGTAACGTACTCCTGATTTCAACAGAGACAGAGAGAGTGTGGGGTGGAGTGAGGTAAGATGAGGTGAGGTTGAGTTGAGTTCACTTGAGGTGACTGTGGACATTGCAGCTTATCTATGGTGGGGTTCATTGCCATGCAGAGCTGCTCTCGAACAGTTAAGATCGATGCCAATTGGAGATTCGTTTGGTTCAGTTCTCTCTCTCTCTCTCTCTCTCTCTGGGCAGGATGTTCTCGAGAGAGAAAAAAGAGTCGGAAACAATTAGCGCAGATGTGCTGTGGATATGCTGGAGCCTCAGGCCCTGAGCCCTCTGTGGAGCCCTTCAAGCGATGCCTTGGAATGCAGTCAACTGGTTGTACACAGTTATTGTTGTTGTTGCCCGTTTCCCGAGAAATGAAACGGGCTAAAGAAAAACAATCAATGAAAAGGTTGCTCTCGCCTCTCAAGCCCTACGTGCCCGCATAGGCACCTCTCTCCCTCTCCCTCTGCCTCTCATTCCCCTTCTCTTCCTCCTCTTCTAGCCTAGCCTGGGTTGCCTTCTTTGTCCGCTTCTGCTGTCCGTCTGTCTTTGGTATGCGCGCCAAGGTGAACCGACGAAAAAGTTGCAGCGTGACTTGAAGCTGACTTTGACATCGTATACCACGTGGTCCGGTTGCGATCAGAATGTGAATGTGAGTGTATGTGTGTGAGTGTAGATGCGGATGCAACAGCAGCAGCAACAGCAACAGCGACAGCATCAACGATTTCATTGTTGTAATAAAGCAGTAAATATCGCTGCCCCATTGCAGTTGAATGGCATCGTTAACCTTCAACAGACAGCGCTATCTCTCTTCCTCTCTCTTCCTCTCTCTCTCTCTCTCTCTTTGCTACCTTTTCAGCTGCGCAGGTAGCTGCAACAGCGGCTTCTGCTTTTCTCTTTCTCTCTTGCTTGCTTGTGTGGGCGTAAGCAGCAGCAACTGTTGAGCTGAACTTTGTCTATTTATGAATGAAATGCGACTGTCTGTGTATGTGTCTGTCTACGTGCGTGTGTCTCTCTTTATGTGTGTTTGTGTGCATCAACTCGTCTAACCGGCGACGCATCGTTTTCATGAATGAATCCATCGTGGTTCCATTTTTGGAAATTTAATGTGGCAAGCAACAGTTGCAGCAGCTACTGCATGCCGCACGCCCACTTGGACACTCCCTGCCACTCCCACACCTACTCCCACTTACACTCTCCCATTCCCAATTGACCTCGTCTTTCCCTTCCCCCTGTTCGAAACTGTCCCTGTGGCTTCCGAACTCTTAACAACTCTGGCTGAGCTTATCTCATGGTTCAATGCGTTCGCAGATCTCTTTCGATGCCAAATTAACAACAAATGGGCAACAAATTGAGTGCCAAACGTTGTTGTTGTTGTCCATGTTGTTGCTGTAGTGCTCTTCCCCCCATTTCGCTATCGTTTCAATTGCTTCCCCATTTCGTTTGTTCCGCTTGGACGCACAAACGAGTTGCTTCTCGCAACCAAAGACAGCTAAAGTATCCAATCAACCAGATGTCTATATAAAACAAGTCACATGAAGGCTATAGGCGAGTGTGCTCGAGTCTAATATACCCAGTACCTTAACCCAAAGTAGACGTGGCTAAGTTCTACGCCCAACTTTAGTTTTGTCTTTTAGTCTAACACATTATCAGCAAATTTGGTAGTCCTACCTCCATTAACCTCAGAGATATAGATGTTCATACAGACAGACAAGCCAAATATCGACTCTACTGTTAACGCTGGTAATGGAATTAAGCTTATAGTACTTAAAACTGAACATTAGTATATTGTTTGAGGATCGCAACTCAATATTAACTAATGAATATATCAATCATAAAATGTTCCCATCTTTCCAGCTATTTTATCTTTTATTAAAGCTCATTAAAGTTTGTAATATTTAAACTGCTTTCTTTGTTATATCTTGAATTGAATAGGCTCTAAATTGAAACACACTTTTTCTCAGGTAAATATGTAGGAGACCCGCTATACCCCAACTGCACACAGTTCCTACTACCTTCACCTAATTAGCTTCAATACACGTTCAGCAAACTGAAGAGGAAATAGTTAAGTTCGCAGTTCTTTGGAATTTGCAGCTGAACTCGCAGAGTTCTTTCTTCCCAATCTTCAAGGGGGCCTTAACTAGCGCAGACTTTCAAAAGCTTTAAAAAACGGCAAACGGTGCCTCGACTGCTCTCTCATGATGATGTTGATGATGATGTTGATGTTGCGCCCGAGGGGGGAACCGACGACGAAAAAATGTGCTCACTGATTGCTTTCTACTCACGCAGTTGGCTTGTCCACTGGGATGGATATAGTTGGATATAGCCGACGATCGACGATGAACGATGGACGATGGACGATAGACGATAGAGGGATAGCGAATAGAGCAGTAGAAGGTGGAGAAGGAGGTGAAGATCGTTCAAATGATCGTTCTCCGGTTCTGACTGCTCCGATTGCTTCCGAGCAGCTGCTGCAGATCGTCTGGGATTAGATCGACTGTGCTTAGCTTAGCTCTGGCCTGGCCTGGTCTGCTGTGCTGTGCTGTGCTCTCCAAGCTTATCATGAACGTTGATCTATGACTCGGCGCAACTTGGTGCGAGTTGGCGCGTTCGCTTGAACTCATTTTCTAATTGCCCACGGTGAGGAATGTCTATTCATTGTGTGCTCTCTGGCAGCGACTGTTGTGGGCCACTTCTCTCTGTGGTATGTGCTTATTAGGCCCCTAACCCCCCTTAGGGGGACCCTTCGCAGCGTGTACCAGGTTTAATTACCAACGAGAGACGTGCAAATTTCGCATCTCAATTGGAATCTCAAATGTGTTTTGGATCTTGTCGCGTCACCATTTGCATGCGATTCTGTTAGGTTCAAGGCGAGCAGATCGAGAGAGAGAGAGAGAGAGGGAGATGAAGAGACTGATCGAGCGGGACGGCGATCGTCTGCTATTTTAATTGAGTTCACAAATGTTACCCCCCGTCCCAACTGACCCTACACAGCTGGCAACCTCTGTGCCGCTGACAGCTACGTGCTGTGCCCAACCAGCCAGACAAATAGACAGATCGCCAGATCGGCTTATGCCTCTATAGACTCTCTATAGTGTATAGTGTACTTGGAGCCGGGGCTTACACAACTTTTGGATTATTCAATCTGTTCGACGCGCTGTGTGAGAAATTAATACATCATCAGACAACATCAACTATGCCTTTCACGTCTCGGCTCAGATCACTGATCAACGATCGTCGGAACGTCTCTCAGGCCTGGGCATCTCTCTCTTTCTCTTTGTTTTTCGCTGGCGGCGCTGTGGGAAGGCCTTACATTGTCTTCTAATACAAAAGTCCGAGTAGAAAATACCTTCAGCTAGCCGGAAATTCTCTTCTATGAACATTCTTTCTTCAACTTCGACTCTATATTTGAACAAGTTAGTGCAGTATCACAGCTTGCAATACAAGGCATACAGGAATCCCTGATTCATCAGTGTTGTATATTTAGCATATTTCTGTTCGTATGAACATCTTAATCTCCGGTAATATAAGAGCTAGGACTGTCAAATTTGATGACAAAGTGTCTTATTAATGAACGCAAATAAAGTTGGAGTTGCAATTTAGCCACGCCTCCTAACGCCCCCATAAATTGGTATAGATTGAATTGCAGGCGTAATTGTAAAGCTAGAATACTCATATTTGATTTGTAGCTTTTAACGCTTATGTAGACTGTATATTTGTTAGTGTTTTTGGTTGCTTCCTCTCCAAAGTTGGCAACACTGTTCTGGTTTCGAAGGCATTTACTCGCAGCCACTGGCAACTGCCTAAGTAGTTGGCGATTATGTCGACCTGTGTCAATGTCAACTCCAGCGCTAAATTGTTGCTTATTATTTCATTCTCTCTCTCTCTGTCTTCTCTCCCTCCTTCTCTGTCTCTGTCTGCGGCTTAGAGACGCGCATGAATGGGACGCGCTTGAGCTACTTTATCAGACTCTCGAATTCCACGTAAAGGTCGTCGTCGTTGCCGTTGTCTGTCTGCCGAAAATTATGACTTGTTTGGAAGTGCAAATAGCTCACTTCCTGTCTGGCTCATCTGTGTCTCTCCTCCCTGTCTCAATGTCTCTGTCGCCACAGGAGTGCTGGCTTGCCACGGCATGCTTTGATTGCCGTTGTTGTCGCTGTCACGGCCCGACGATGGTAGCTGATAAGAGACCATCGTTACCATTCCCGTTCTCTTCTCTACCTTCTTCTCTTTCCACTGCTCCAGCTACCCCTCTATATGTTCTCGAGCGATATCCTCGACGCGATAACGTCGCCCGCTACGTGCTACCGAGTTAGCTTTTGTTTGCTCTTCTTCATTTTCGTTTCTCTCTCTCTCTCTCTTTCTCTTGGTTCCTTGTGATCGCAGGTAACATACATAACACATGATATAATACGGTACGATATGGGTTCGGTACGTCTCGACCTGTAATGCGCTTCCGTTTGCCACGGTAATTGCCCAGAGAGAGAGGGAGAGACAGAGTAGACGGGAGAAGATGCCAGGGATGGGCGGACGGGGGCCCGCTTGGCAAACAGCGTTTTTTCGGCTCATTTGTAGATGCTACTTAGGGTCGATTTCGGGTAGCAAACCAGCAATTACACTTCCGCTATGAGGCGAAGGGAAAAAAACACCAAAACCGATTCGAAACGATACGAAACATAATCAGCCGGCAGCGATTCATTCATGCGGACTCTCAGACGCTGCGATGACTCCGGCCTGATCTCCATTTAAGTCTCAGCCCTAATCTTCCTCTCAGTCTCTCTGTCTTCGTCTCCATCTCCAGCAAGTTCCATTCAGTGATCGAGCGAGCATTCATTCATTCGTGTTGATTGCCACCTTTGGGCCTTTTGGGGCCGCCTTTGCCGCATGCCTCACGGCAACATTCTCAGCTCATGATCATTCTCTCTCTCTCTCTCTCTCTGCCTCTCTCTCCCATTCCCTCTCTTCAATATTGTGCAAAAAACGAAACGAACATGGAAAAAACGGAAAAGACAAAAAGCAAAGAGAAGTAAAGGAAGGAGAGGAGGAAAAACGCCAAGAGCTTCACGAAAAGCGACGAACAAACAAAAATCAAATCCGATTATTATGGTTTTTCTTTCTTTTTTGCCTCACCGAACCCTCACCGACCCCTTACCGGACCGAACCCGAACATTAATCATAATTTTCGGTGTCCGTTCGGCGAGCGTGAAATAATTTTTATTCGCCGTTTTTACGGAACGAACCCCAGATCCGAAAAGGTGTCAATCGCTAATTTGACGGCCAGTGCGCGATCGCAGCTCTCACAGATAGCCGGTAGTCGATAGACGATAGTTGTTGCATTGCGGTTTTGCAATAAGCAATGCGCCAAGTAGCCTAGCTATACGCTGGGTCAGGTCATTGGCGGAATGCGAGCTCAATTTCAAGTCGAAGTCGGAGCGGAACTTGCAACTCGAAATTGATTTTGGTGAATACATAAAACATAACCTATAATTATCTACATATTGAGTACTATTAATCACTCTGATGGCTTTAAATATAATTTAGCTTTTTCCCCGAATTGAGAAAAGCAAACAGATTGGAATACCCAAAGGAATAAAAGCTTTTAGATGCATATGGTACGTATCAGGCTTATCGCTATGGTAGTTTCAAACCTTTGGGGAATTTTGAAGACTGCGATAAGACCTCAGCGACCTTCGAGTTTTAAATGAAGAACAACAATTCATAAATTCTCTGAAGAAATCCAAGAGCAAATACAATATATAAACTCATGTTTGTTCTTGATGTTTCTCAAATTAAATCCTATATTTACAAACGACATACATACATATGTATGTGTGGTACGGCAAAGGGTCTGCATGAAAGGGTACTCATTCTTAGTGTATCACTCAAAACGAGAGCATTGATTATGTTAAAAAAGTCAAAAAGGTTTCTTAAGGTATAACATTCAATACAGACTTAGGTCAAGAGAAAATACCTTATACATTAGTCTCGAAAACTGTTCAGAAGAATTGTGAAAGAAGTACAATTCTTTCTTTTTCTTGTTCTTTTTTTTTGGTATTGTTAAGATGCATCACTAAGGTCTTCACTGCATTCTCTGCCTCAGTAAAAAGAGTTAAGGAAGTCGAGGAGGCAATACAAAGGTATCTTTGTCTCTATTGTCGGGATCTATAAGTTTTGAAACACCCTTAGTTCGGTACTTGTCTTGCAGTCCACTTAAATAAGCCACATTCTTGTCGTTAGCCCTTGAAATTCCCAGACTTTAGCAGGCATTTAATGGTCACATAGTAGAACGCAAGGTCTCTCGGTCTCTTGGTCTCGTTCTTGTGTTTGTTCTTGTTCTCGTTCCCCATCTTGGTACCGGGCCTGGTCTTAATGGCTTCTTTCAAGTCGGTAGCTGCACTGACAGATGACGCTGCAAGTGCAACAGTTGATGAAGGGGAGTGGGGGAGAATCCTGAGAATGGCCGAATGACAAGGGGAAATACGACTTTAAAGAGAGAGAGAGAGAGAGGGTAGGGGGAAGGGTATAAGGAACCTGTTGCAGTTTCGTTGAGCCACTTGAAAAGCAATTTCTGAAATTTATTTTCCATTTATTGCTTTATTAATTTTTACCTCTTCGGTGTGGGCTCGCTCTTCTTCCTTCTCTCCCTCCCTCTCTCTCTCTGCATTATCTGCTTATGTGATTACAATGCAGCTTCGTCCATAAGGAGATCAGCTTGGCTTTGATATTGGTATTGGGATTGGGGGACTCTGGGACTGGGACTGGGACTCTGTTGTTGTTGATGTTGATGATGATGCTGATGATGGCAGTGTGTTTATTTGTTTTCGGGTCCAAGAACTATTCTCTCAATGGGCGCAGCGACGCGTCGACGGCGGACAACAATCGAAAGCAATAATGAAATCTCATAAACAACAACAAAACACATACACACACAGGGATACAACTGAAACAGACAGCAAAGGGAACAAAGTAAGGTCTCTGCACCTTTTTGCCTGTTCCGTTTTAGAACTGCGGGGCAGCGACGTCGACGCAGACGTAAACTACACTTGCCTTGATTTTTATTATGTTGGGCTTTTCCACTAAAATCCACACACACACACACATGCACACGCACACTTGCAGGCATGTGCATTCGCCTTTTGATTTATTGTAAGAAGGAACGAGAGAATGCGCCCGGGGATAGTGCAAAAGGAACGACAAGAACTGCAACTGCGACAACAACAACAACAACAGCAAGAGAGCAACGCAGCGTGGTCACATTGTTGCAGTGCCCGCAGCCGCGCAGAGGGGAAAGAGGAGTGCGGTCTGCACCTCGTGGTATCGCTCTGCTGCACCGCTCTCCTTCTACCTCACCGTCTCTCTTTCTCTCACGCAAATGGAGATCTTCTTGACTTCCCTGCAGCGGCCATTCTGCCAGGTGTATTTTGATTATTATTCATACATATAAAGTAAGGTTAGAAGTAAAAGGCAACATAACATACTAAATACCAAAAGTAATTATCGATTTATCGATGCCTTCATCTTTGTTTACTTTTTTTCCCATAGATTCTTAAGCTCCCACTCCCCCTGTTGGGGTTAGTGTTGAATAGCAACATAAAATACTAAAGCAATTATCGATTTATCGAAACCTTTATCGTATTTATTTGTTTACTTCATTTTCCATTGATCCTTTAAGCCAATAATCTGCTCTGCAAGTATCCCCCTTCCAAAGTAATGCCTCAGTCAGGCAGAATATAATGACAATTTTTGCCGGTGGGAACGCAACGAGAGAGTAAGAGAGGCGAAGTACCGCGCGCACCTCGCACACTCTCCTTCTGCTGCCTCTCTTTATCTTTCTCTCTCTGTTGTCGTTGTTGTTGTTGTTGTTGATCTTGTTGCATTCTCTGCTCAACGATTTTTACCTTTTGACAAGAATTGTGCGTGTCCATGTCGCGCTGTCTGCCTATGTGCGTATGTGTACGTTTGTGTGTATGTGTGTGTGGGTTGGTTCTATTCTTGTGCGGGCAGCAGCAGCAGCGACGTCGCCGTCGACAGTTCATTAATGTTATCAACAGGCCTAGGCTCATTTGTATACCATGCATTAAAGAGAAGCGGGCATATGCGTGCGAGGCAACTGTGTAAACATGCTCAACACTATCCTACAGGGTATCTTACAGTTCAGCTGCAGTTAACTGTCTTGCTCTAATTTGTATACCCTGTATCAAATGAGAGTGGAGAGGGTATCTTACAGTTCACCTCCGTCCGCACTTGTTTGCGGCAACAAGTCGAGCAGGTTGTGACTTGTCTCCGGGTTTGAGTCTCGACTAAAGCGCAGCTCCTGCTCTGCTGCTGCGCTGCCAGTTGCTCAGCTGCTCAGCTGCCTTGACAGACATGTTCGTTCTTGTTGTCAACACAGAAATGGGACAAAGTTGAGTTGTTTTCAGGAAAAAAAGAAGCAGGAAAAGAAGAAGAAGAAGAGAAGCAGGAAAATAAACTAAAACCGGTGGGAGCCCAAAAAGGACATGGCAAGACATGCACGAGTCTGGGAGACTCCACCAGAGACAGAGACGCACACAAATTGACAGATCCGAACATGATCGAACGGGAGCCAGTTGCGTTTTATGGACAACTTGTTGACCAGCTGAACTACTTTCCCACTCGGAGAGCGGCTCGCACAATTTCCGTTATTCGACTCGACTCGACGTGACAAATCTCTCTTGACTCACCTGAACAGGCTGTAGACTGCAGACTCCACAGGTGCCTCAGGTGCCTTCTCAGTGCCTCAGTGATGTTTCCAAATCCTTAAAAGTTTTTTATCTCTGTTGGAATCACAAACATTTCGGGGATTAGCGACAAATGCACTCAACACTTTGTCAAGAACTCACTAAAACGCAACAAAAGAAAGATCTATCCAAAACCCAACCCAATCCAACCCAACCGATCCCATCTAATTCGATCTGCGATCTCATGCAATAAAATAAAACCCATTTAAATGTTATGGTTTCTTTGAAGGCTTTCACAGTGAACACAATCAAAATAAAACTTGAAGAGATGCGATCGCAGTTTGTAGAATCTTGGATACTCTATAGAGTGTATTATATAGTATACATACATATGTAGCATCTTAGATATTCTATAAAGAGTATGAAGAGAGTATTTTGAACATATGACAATAGTGAGATGGGTATCGTTAGGTCTTAACGGACTATAGATATCTCTTGATGTAGAAGACTTAAAGTAATCTTGATATTAATATTTTAAATGTTTGTGAGATTTGGAAGATCGTTATAAAGAAACTAAATGTATTGTATATGATATACTCTTCCAATTCAAGTTCGTTTCACGAAATTTGAGTTTCTATTTTGAGAATGATTCTAGTTCAACAAGAACTAAAGAGATCTTTCGTATTGGCAGCATAGGACTCTCATGGCAGGGTATTATATTCGGATAAAATAAACTGTTTCTATTTGTTTCGTCTTTCACTCTAATCACATCCGTTGGCAAGAGCCCCAAACATACAAAAGAACAACAACAAGAGCGAGAAGAAGAAGAAGACGAAGAAGAAGAACAGCAACGGCACATTTCCGAAATACTCTCGAATGAAAGAGAAGAGAGGAGGCAAGGGGTAGGCAGTAGGGAGGTAGTAACCCTCCCCACTTCTTCAACCCAACAACAAAATGTGATTACTTTTGCGGTTCCCAATTGTTGTTTCTTCTTCTTAAGCATCTTCTGCTACTTGATCGACCGGCATTTGGCATGAATGAACTGGGGGAATAATATCAGAATGATTTCCATATATTATAGTATTTGTTATCAATGATATTGTATCTAGTTGTGTGTGTATGTGTTCCTGATGCTGTATCTTTTGATAGATCATGAGAACTAGAGTTACTCGCACATCTGATGGATTCTTTACTATATCTACACACACAGACAGACACACACACGTGCAAGTTTAGTGCCATTTTGTCGCTCGGTTCTCTGCAGCTGTTTGCCGGTCCGACGTTTTAAAAATAAAAACAAAATAAATACAAACAGCACGAGAAGAGAGAAAAAAAGTATAAAACACGAGCACAGATGAAAATGAGACTGCAAATCAAAACGAAAATAAAAATACAAGGAAAAACTACAAAAAATACTAACAATGCAAATGTTGTCGCGCGTTGTTTTTGTTTTTGTTGCTTTTTTTGCACTAAAATCGTGAGAATTTTGGGCCGAATTGCATAGATCGGTAATTAACATTAACAGGTAAGCCAATCTGCCATGATCATCATCGGTATCAGCATCATTAACATCATTAGCTTCATTGATAACACAAACTGTTTTACGTTTTACGCACACTGGCAAAAAAATATAAGAACAATAATTTTTTGTTTTGTTTTCGTTGTTTTCTTCTTTATTTTTTAACACAAAAATCACGACGAAAAGACGCCGAAAAGCGATGGTAGAACGTCGTAGAAAGCTCGCGGAACCCAGAATACACACAACCTGCCAGCGTCGCGTCACGTAAGCAACTGAGCAGCGACGACGACGACAACGACGACGACAGCAGCGACGGCGACGCACAGCAGCGGAGCGAGACAGACGAAGAAGAGGGCCGAAACAGCACCGAATCGACCTGCTCGGCTTACTTCGGCCCATACCGAAGGTGTAACGTTGCTCCGAAGACGAAGACGAAGCCGGGATTGCAATCCACACACTCTCCTTCTGTGTGTGCGCGCATGCGCATGTGAGGGAGTTACCTGGAGTGGAGAATACTCCTTCACGAGGAATGCCTATTGAGAGACTGTCTCTATAGGAAGACATTTTATATTCTTATAGTAGAGTCTAATATCTTCTGCTAAAGAAAGATGCTACGTGGTGCTTAGATGGAAACAGAAATAGCAAGCAAAAGGAGTTAGTATACCCTATTTTTGATAATTTTTAATGGTCGTAGGGTACATAAACTGTGTGTGTTAAAATCAATTCCTTAATAACTTCTATATTTATTTCACGATCACAAGAACATTTTCATTAATTATTTTGATGGTGATAACATAAAACTGAGTTAAGGAAATCAAGAGATCCTCAAATAACTTTGTACACATTGTATATTGGTTTAGTTGAGAAGAATATTTTAGAAGAATTCCAAATACTGTCTTCTTACGCATTTTTTGAGTCACCCTAAAAGTATGCCATAGTTTTATGCATCAGGGTGTTTAATCGTCTGCCTTTATCAGTTCTTAGGTTCTTCTCGAGTTTACGGTTATGGGTTTGCTCCGTTTAGAGGTCCTGATATTTCCCTATGTCATCTATTTATTTAATGTCAGTCGTATCGGTCTATTTGACTTAGCTGTACATTTTATTTTAAAAATATTCATAAATTATCATCAAAATATGAAACAAAAAATTATGGGATATCGGAAAAAATTGCATATGTCGTTATGGACTGCGGTTGGAAGGATTCTATTCAATTCTCTGATCCTGGCAATGGTCTTGTACGCACCCAAGTTGAACTTTGTAATCCTAATGGGTTACCAACGGCAGTATTCAATGAAAATCGATTATATCGAAATACTGAAACCTATACCAGCTGCTGTGGTCTTTAGTCTGCTACTGGTTGTGCCCACCAATCAGGGGGAAAGAGTTATCCGGAGCAGTGTCTTTTTATTTCTCTGCATGCCCTGGATGTACAGCTGTTGTACTATGTTCATGAAGAATCTCTTACAATATATGCAATGCGTTCTCATTTCTGTGGATATGGATATCAATGCCTATAGCATCTGCTGCATTACTATATTTCACGTGACTATCTTTATCATGGCCGTTGAATTGATGACGTACTGGATCACCTTGCATCATTGTTGCCGTTTAGTGAAGACACGTATTATGGGAGATCCTTTTGAATTATGTTATAATTCCTATATACCGCTTCCCGTTAACAAAAAAAAAAAAAGAAGTCACACTCTACATATCCACATTAATAACATGCAGAGACGGTAAATAACTGTTATGAGTATAGAAAATATCCCTATGAAGGGATCATCCTAAACATTTTTCAAGGACGCCAAAAATCTTATAAAAATCCCATTATATCAATTACATGTAGTTTTTTTGATTGTTATATTTATTGTTTTTATTTGTGTACATACGATAATGCTCACTCTCTCTCTCATTCGCACACACAACAATGTTCTCTTATATAGATTTGAAGTAATTTCAGATTGGGCACCATGAAAAAAAGAAGGTTTGCGCGTTGCAAGTGTTCAAGAATTGAGATTTCTTAAGTAATTGGACGCAACAGTTGCATATTATAGTTAGATCTAGATCTAAGTAATTCTCTCATTTCAAATCGTATATTTGTATGTATGTATGTTACGAGCCTAGGGATACATGTGCTCAACGTCTCTGTCTGTCTGTCTGTCTATATATTCTCAGTACTACATATTGTAATTATATTAGTATATATAGTTACACTTAAAGTTCTCCTGCTCTTCTCATTACACAGTATTACACATAATTTCTAGTTGGTTGGGGGCTTTGATCGAGTTGTATATATTGTGGTGGAATCATCGCTTTTCTACCTTTAAAAAATATATAGAAATAGTACGTACTCATGTGTTTTGTTCTCGCTTGTTGCTTATTTAAATTACAATCTGTATTTCTTGATGGTTTTCTATATAAATTGTTTATGTGTAGAATAGTAATAGTATTATGCATGCATGTGTCTGTGTGTTGTTGTTGATTTAATAACATTTGTTCAATTCGTTTGTTTTTATATCGCAGCGATAATTTAGACGTAGATTTTAGGAGTTGACATTATATTGACTTAATGACATAACACTTTCTAACTATGCACATTGCATTGGAAATTCTGTGTTTGTGTAGGGGGGTTTGGGTTTGTGTGTGTGTGTGTAGATTTACATTTCTATTTTAGAATCTAGAAAATCTCTTTGCTCTGCGACTGTACAAAGTCGGAAGAAGCTGGCAACGCTGCTGAGGCTGACCCCGAGGCCGATTTGTGTGTTCGCTTCTCCTTCTCTTTCTCCTTCTCCTTGTGTTGCGATTTGTCTTTTTTATGCTTCTTCTTGTGCGCCTTGTGGCTGCCTGCTGCAGATGACTCCGCTTCCG
Organism: Zaprionus capensis; assembly: GCA_018903675.1. Classification (NCBI taxonomy): domain Eukaryota; kingdom Metazoa; phylum Arthropoda; class Insecta; order Diptera; family Drosophilidae; genus Zaprionus; species Zaprionus capensis. Next base: position 5,725,093 of record JAEIFN010001073.1, on the reverse strand, counting down.
CCAATTGAGCTGCAGGAGCCGAAGCCGAAGCCGTCACTGCCTCATCGTCCACATCGATAATGTTGGCCGTGACTGCGCTTGCTGCTGCTGTTGCTGCTTGTTCTGTTTCAGTTGATTGTTTCTTTGATTTGTGCGCACTCTTCTCACTCTTCTCCCGCTTCTTCTTCTTGTGCTGCACATTGGCAGCGTCGGTGAGAACAATGTTGTTGTTATTGCCGCCATTATTATCCGGATTAGTCTTGCACGGGCTGCTCCCCGTGTCAATCAAATCGGCCACAGGCTGTTCAACATGCCGTGACTTATGCTCCTTGGACTTTTTATCCTTTTTGCCAGATGAGGATGAGGATGCCGCTGCTCGTGTCGCTGCTGTTGCTCCTGTTGGCGCTTTGAGATTCTCTTTGTCTGCCTTGCTGGCTGCCGCCTTGGACGACTTGCTTGGCGCATCAAACACGGACCTGAACAGCGAGAGGTTAAATAAATTGATTTATTAACAAGTTTTCTTTGAAGAATCACTATTGTGGTAACTCACATGTCCAGCTCGATGTCGAGCGCACGATGCGGATCATTGGGATCGTATTTGCCATCCTTATCCTCGCTGTCGGATAGCGTCACGCCCTCGGGCATGTCCAACGTGGTGTTAACAATGTGCAGCGGCTTTGGTTCTGTGTGAATTAATGGGAAATATAAAATTATAAGATATAAATCGAAATATTGTATATGAATATAAAATTTAAATATCAAATATAAGTATTAAATATAAATATCAGATATAAATTTATTAAATATAAATATGTACCATCAATATCTAATATAAATATGAAATAAATATGTCCAATCTGAACATAAATATCGATATCAATTTAAATATATAATATAAATATCAATATATCAGTCATTTTTGATCATTCCTCTTGGCTTACCCGCTTCCGAATCGGAGCTGCTCACGTAGGCAACTTTGTTCTTCGACTTTTTGTTCTTCTTGCTCTTTTTATGCTTCTTTTTGCCATCTTTGCTGCTGTGCGCTGAGGCAGCCGCCGCTGCAGCTGCCTGCTGTTCCTGCAAGTACTTATCTGATCGCTTGGTAACTGCAACAGAAAAACAATAACTGATTAATCAACAATACGAGCTCATTTACAAATGATTCCTTTCACTTACTGCCCACCCGCAACGCAGCCACGCCCTCAATGTCCAGTGGCAGCTCCGTAATGGGAATATCATCGATATTGTCATATTGATCGGCATTCGAATTGTTGCTACTGCTACCGACGGCTGTTGAGGCTGGCGTCGATTTCAGATAATGCGGATTATTCGATTGTTCAATCAGTCGCGCCATGCGCTGCCGTTCCAATTGCTCTGGGGTCAGTTCAAGGCTGGGGCGACGCTTGCCACCAGTTTGATGGCCACCGGCGCCAGCATCTGCATCCATGCCAGCGCTAACAAAGAGTTCATCCTTATCATGATCAGATGACGAGCTACTTGCATCTTCCACAGGCGGCGCATTAATCCATTCATCCAAATCGAGACCATCGGGTAGGGGCACCTTGCGCTGGGCCTTGGGGGCCACAGGTATCAGTTCCCCGGCAAATAACAGTGCCATCTCCTGCACTATCTCAATGGCCAGCGGAGGTATCGTTGTTGTGGCAACATCCTCGTCAACAGGACTGCTCAATTGCTTGTGCAACATTTCAATTAACATGCAAGCGGAGTTCGCACGCTCTTGCACCTCGATATCGCTGGAGCCATTGAAGTGCTGCAGCTTCTCCAGCACGTGCTCGCAAAGCTAAGAAACGAAAAGAGATTAGATCAGATCAGATGGATCAAGTAGTGCCCTCACGTGCACTCACCCGCACAATGCCTGGCATATCCTGTTGCTCGAGGCACGTTGTGGCCAGTCGTGCAAACAGTTTCATCACATTCTGCACATAGACACCCTGTATATGGCCAGGCAGTTGTCGTGGTCGCAGTAGAATGTTCAAAGTTCTCTCCGCATCCGCAAGTTCGGCAGCAAACTCGCCCACAATCCATGCGGCAGCATAGAGCACCTCATACATGGAATTACTTTGTGTGGATACTGTGAAGGTGTCCAGCAAATTGGTCATCTCATTCACAGCAAATTGACGCACAACCGGCACTCGAATGGCCACGTCCAGCAGCTGTTCGGCAATCAGGCGACCATGCTTGGAGCCCGCCTCCAGCTGTATAAGCTCAACCAGGACCGTCATATACCACTCGAAATTGGTAACATACAAATAGGAACTCTGGCCACAAATTTCGATCACCTTGTAGAGCAACTCATCCCGATATGCAGAGCCCTCTGCACGCTCCATGTGACCCAGTAGACGCTTCACTATCTCCATGAGATTCTTTTTCGATACCATGCCATATAGCAAATCCAATGCACGCAATCTTATCGACTCATCCTTATCGTCCAGACACGCCAGTATCAGATCCTTGTGTGCCTGCACACTCTTCGGATGCGTCTTCAGTATCTTCGACATGGCCAGCAGACCCAAGTACTTTACTGCAAGGAGAAAGAGAGAGAGAGAAGGGAATTAGAGTGGAAGTGAGAGGGAGAGAGAGACTCTCTACTTACGATTCTGATCGGAGTCCTCGATGAGTATGCGCAGCTTCTGCACGCACAGCTGTATGGAGGCACTGTGGTTGGGCATTCCACTGCTGATGCTGATCAGCACCGCGATCACTGTGTTGATGCACTCATAGAGCAGACTCATTGCCGATGTGCTGTACGGATGGGAACGGAGAGCACACGGACACGGATTGTGGTGGGTTAGGGGCATTCGTTTTTGCATTTTTATATGCACAAATTCAAATCAACTTTTTCTTTTTCTTTTTTGTGGATTCGAATGAAGCAGCGAAAACAACAACAAGCACAGTAACAACAACAATAACAACAACAATAACAACAACAAAAAGAAAAGAAATAATTAAATTGAACAATAGCAATAGCAACATTACTTATACAGATATAGATTTTATATACATTAATATATCAATTAACTAGACTAGAAAAAAACAAAAGGGTATGCAAAGTAGTTATAGAACTAAGTTAGTTCCTCGACTTTATCAATGTTGGGTGCTCTGAGAGAGGAAAGCATTCAACGCAAGATTTAAGAAGAAGAATAATGAGCAAAATAGACAAAGAGATCGCGCAAAGGATACAGAGAATACACAAAAGAGACGTAACAAGCATTTTTTTGATTTTGTTTTATATTTATATAGAATATATATACACTTTCTTGTGGTTGTTTTCGTTGTTTCGTTGTACAAATAGAGAAATAATAATAGAATAATAATAATGAAAACTTGCCTATGAATTAGATTTGTGAGTGGCTCTATTAATTTCTTTCCTAGCCGGGGTTCTAAGGGAGTTAAAGCGCCAAACTGCAAATGCAAAGAGAGAAAAAGAAGAACAAGCAACAAATTATACCATACAATACACAATACAGAATACAAACGTTCTTTTCCATTTTGCATTTCATCTTCAACTGATAAATCTTATATAGGAAATCAAAAATGAACAACGCGCTAAACATTTGTCGTTACTTTGAACGCTAATCGTAGCGTACCAGATATATAGTAATACTTGGCTGTATCTATCTCCCTCCCTGTCTCTCTCTCTTTCTCTATAAACTAATGTCGATTTCTTTCGCACTGGCAAAATAAGATACAAAGAAAGTATACAAAGTAGCAGATAAACAGATCATTATAATGTTGAAGAATTAATGATGAGTGTGTGTGTGATGATGTGGGAATATATGATGAACAAATCTTTTAAGGAATACCTCTTAAAGCTGTCTATATATATCTATATTAATATAGATAATAGGCAGATATAGCTGGATATAACTATATTGATATATATATAAGCAGGCTAAGTTTCTTCTGCCTTTCTTCTTATATACAGTATTTGATTTGAGGTTATGTGCAATATAGCAACATTTACAGTTGATATTCGAATTGTAAGGGGTGTAGAATACAGCAAGACTGCGGCATGAGTGTGTGTGTGTAAATGAGAGAAATTAAAAAAAAACAAACTTGAAAATACTGAAAAACATAAGAAAAAACATTTTCAAAATATGCTTTATAATATAAAATCGAAAGCGCGTGCTGTTTTTCTTTTTAGGTTTCTTAAAGTTCAGTTTATAAATTTGTTGCTTGGAATAGAAAGTAAAGCGCGCCGATAAAAACCTGGAAATAATTTCAATTAGGGGCTGAGTCAATTTGCGTCCCAGCGCCGGCTCAATTGTTGTGAGGCTCGCGAACTTTATCGGTTTCAGTTTCAGTTTCGATTACGGTTTGGTTTAATTATATATATATTGTTTTTTCATAATTTTCGATATCGAGTTGGGCAGGTTTGGTGGGAAGTGGAGGAGTAGGAGGAGTTGTGTTAATTAAACTTGTTGATACACAATTATTCAGTTCGTATAAATAAATGTGTGTGTGGTTTTTATTCAAAAATCAAAAAGAAAAACAAGTAGAAACGAAGAGCAAAAGATCAGGGAAGAAGACACGGCTGGAACTCACCAATTTAATTATTTTGATTAGCATCCAATTGTTGGTCGAGGTGGTCATCAGTTTGAAGAATACAGGCGCGAGGGGTAGATAGTTCTTTGGATTCTTACGCGCTAACTCACAGATGACATTCACGGCAGCAGATTGTACGCCTAAGAAGATAAAGAATCATTATAAAATACAATAAAGACACAGATATTCCTTATAGCACATGCCTGGATCTGGATCCTCCAGCTTCTCTTTGAGTTTGGGAAACGCAGGTCGCAATGCTTCGGGATAGCGCAAAAATACCTTGTACATCATGAGCACAGCCTTCATGCGCAGATAAGGTTTCGTTGAGCTCATCTACAATATAAAGAACATAAAGATATCAGCCTCTATTATTAGGGAAGTTAAAATTGTTCTCCCTTACCAGTGTCATAATGTCATTGGCCAGATCACGCGACAAATCAGTCGATATAAAGCAGCTGAGGCCGCTGAGCGCCACACCAGCATCGTATTGATTTTGTGAGTTCAGATCCTTGCGTATCATATTGGTGGTAAGCATGAGTAGCTGCAACACAATAGGAATATATGAGATAACAGTTAGAGATATATATAGTAGGTGTAGCTGTAGCTGGACTCACCTCGCTGTCCGGATGAAAGCACTGACTGGCCGCCAGATAACCAATGCGTTTGCAGGTAAAGCGCGACGAACTCATTACTTCAATGATATTAAAGCCCGCCCAGGAGATATCATAGCCGAGCATTTGTATCTGGAGTGAGATATAGAGAGAGGCATTAGTATTAAGAAATATATATATATAGGTTAGAGAGCTGTAGTAGAGACATGGGTAGTTGGTATAGGTTATAATTTCTGGCTTAGAAAGAGGAATATAGCAAAGAGCTCTAAGTGATTGGTGTTGAAAGGCCAACGAGAGTATGCAGACCCTTTAGATCTAATGTACCCCCTTATAAGCCTAGATATAAAGACAAATATACAATATTAAAGTGACATTAGTGACAGGAGAGTATATCAGGAAAGTTATCTATAGTTATGATAGGTAGACGATGCACTAGTGAAATCATTTTAGGGTGCTAAACAATTTGAGAGATACTCTTTAAACTTGTTTTGCTAAGGCATCAATTAACATTCGGACCACGCTAGATACTCCTGATCTGGTGGAAATCTCAGCCTCATCAACCCTACACTTTGGGCGTAGTATGGGTATGTAGACCGGCGTAGCTGTTCAGGTTGTGCCCTCTAGTCACATTTGCCTACATTTAATTCACGTTGTTCCCCATTCAAATGTAATCGAATCTTGAACTTGCTGCCTGCCTGACTATGACATCATCTGCCACAAAGCGCCCCCCCACACACTAAACATGCCACATGAGGCAAGTTAGCATTGTATTTAAGCTGCTAATGAAGCCAGTTTGCAGTTCTTTCCCTTCTTATGTGAGAGTGAGGAATGTGTGTTCAAATGATTCACACTTGATGCTGTTGTTGTTCTTTTCACTGAGCTTATCACTAATTGCCAGCAAGAGGAGAAGGGGAAGGGGAGAGGGGGGTGGGAGGTAAAGCATCTGCTCTCCCTTTCTTACATAGGTCAGCTTGGCGACTGCATTGCACTTGACGCTGATATTGTCCTGACGCAGTTCCTGCTTAATCTCCTCAATGCATTGCGATATGTACTTGGCCTGTGGAATGAAGAAAACAAATCAGTTAGTAATTGGAATGTCAGCATGTGTGTGTGTGTGCCATGGAGTGTGTGTGTGTGCAAAAACAATTGAACGCGTGTCTAATCACATTCAGATATTTTGGGGGCAGTTATGGGGGGAGGAGGTTGCAGCATTGGGCGTGGTCAAGTTATCAGTTGAGCGCTGCATGAATTGTGTGGCTTATTGAGAGTGTGTGTGTGTGTGTGTGTGTGTAGGAGGGAGGGGGGCACTTGTCAACTGCAAATGCCAATCTCGAGTTTTGTTTTGTTTTCTTTTTTTTTGCTATCGTCAGCAGCTGCAAAATCTGTGTGGAGAAGGTGGAAGAGAAGGTGCAGGAGGTGGTTGACAAGGAGGGGGAAGAAGAGGAGAAGTGGTTCAGCAGGGATATGAGGAGGAAAAGAGGCGACGTTAAGGCCAACAGAACAAGTTGGAAAGTTTTGTTAGCACGTTTGCCTTGTTTGCCCCACTGTGGCTTTCTGCACGTGTGTGTGTGTGCAACAGAAGGAGAGAGAGAGAGTGGGAGAACTTGAGGTGCCACATCAGGGAAATGAGCTGAAAGTCATTAACAGAGAAGAGAAGCGAATTTCAGCGAAAATGGGAGGCAACAAATCGCCGCTAATTGAATCAAGCTTTTGAGCCTGGCGCTGACAGATGCTGGCAGCGCACACACACAGAGGTGCACACACCTATACACACACACATGGGTGGGGGAGGGGAGTAAACTTCACAGCTAATTAACGTACTGGGAACAAGAACAACTTGCCTCATTATCCTTGTTATTCCTTATGCCCCGCACCAGATCTGTCAGGTTTTTATCAAACATGCGCTCGAAATTTCCCTTCACTTTTTTTAACGCCATTTCACCGTCGTCGTCGTCGTGCTCGATGCGTGCGCTGCTCTCGATATAATTGTTGTTGTTGTTGCTGCTGCTGCGGTTGATTCCAGCGCAGCAATATGGTTGCTTCAAATTGAAATAATCAACAACAAGACGCAGCAATGGAAACAACAAATTTGTTTGTATTGTTGTATTAGTATTGGTGGCGCCGGTAGGCAGCGTCAGCTTTTCTCTTTTTTATGCCTAAGTTCTTTTTGGCTTTGCACTTGCAAAAAAATCACTGCCAACACGAAATGCACAACAAAAAAATGTTCCCCGTTTAAGCCAACAACAACAACGGCGAACGGTGAAGAATTAACGATGTTGTTGCTGTTGTTTTTGATATTCTTCTTGCACAATTCGTTGCTATCGGGTCTGTCTTCGACAGCCGATTTAGTTCATGCGTTAATTTTTTTATGTTATTTCTTTTTTTTTTGCAAATTGATTTTTTTTTATCGTAGTTTTGCAAGTTTGTTGTGCTATTTGTTTATCGCTCAGCAAAACAGGCATTCCGATGTATAACATTGAACATCGATAGGTTTGGAGAAATTCTTATCGAAATAGCAGAAGGTTGCCACATCGATTCAATGAATTAACTGTTAAGCGGCTTCGCGGCAAAGTTTTATTTGAATTACTGTGGTTATAACAGCTGCGCATTTTTTGTTAAGTTATTGTTACTAGATTGGTCAGTATTTATATAATATTTAATATTTATATAATATTATGTATTGGCTTATCAATTATATGAATAATTGTAAAAATGAAAGAAAATTTACGCATAGCAGAGAGTGAGTACTTTTTAAAATCTATGTTGCCAAGTATCGATATTACATATTGCATCGGAATAAGTTATCAATGGTACATTGAATAAGTCGTAGTTTTGTAAAATATCATTTGATATAATTAAACAACAAAGGAAAGAAAAGATAACTATAAGATGCTATTAAAATAACTGAAAATTAAATATACATAGGAGTTGAAAAAAACCAATGTGCCCAGATCAACAGAAAAAGAATGTGAGAAAGCAATTTAACAAGGCTGGTCACACTTCAATTTTAAAAAATAACCTCTGAGTTCTTATTGGAAAACACACAAGTTTGAATTATATTTATTAATTAAAAGTCTTTAAGCACAATTTATAAATAATATCAGATTAAGTGCAAACAAACAATAAATATATTTATTACACAATATAGGCAGGCTAAGTAGTAGCATATAATTATTAAAATTATCCTTCTCATGAATAGAAAGTAGATTAAAATATTAGAAGGGAACTAAGCTTATGTGCCAAAAAAGTAAAATGGATTATTTATTTATTCACTTTTCACAAACTCATCTTATACAAGGAATCTTTTTACAAAGATTTCTAGTAAAAACATATAAAGAGGAGGGGGATATTTCCATTGTCTTCCACTTGTTTAACCTCAACTGGGTAAAAATTCATTAAAAGTTTCCAGCATGCTTTTTATCTGAGGATTTGAGGCCTCAACCAAAAAAAAAAGGTTCATCGTTTTGATGAGACTCGCAGGTGAAGTCACAAAAATTTGTATTCATAATGAAAGAGGCGCAAAGGGGCGGGGAGGCAGGCTTCTTTTATGGAAGCGCACATAAAAGTGAATTAAAAATGGTTTACAAAATATTCTCGTAATCAGAATTTAAGGCTGCTTATTAAAACAGATCAATCTTGTGCGTAAACAGGCCGACAGACAAGCCAAGCCACGCCCCCCGCAGTAAGCAAACCGCTTTAGTTGAATGAATTTTTAAGCAAGACGTGCCACTCTCCCCACCCCCCCTCCAAACCAAGTGAACTCAAGTGAAAACGCAGAAACGAAACGGAAAAGAAAATGGCGCTTTTTAAGCGTAAATACGGGAAATTTCTTTTGGGCCGCTGATAAAATTTCCCAAGGATAGAGAAGTTTGTGCGAGAAAGAGATGGCGCACATGTTGCACAGTGGGCGGGATTCCCGCATTACCGCAACGGGGGGTGTGTGTGTGCGGTGTGTGTGTGTGTGTGTGGTGAGTGTGGCATGCGGCATTTAATTAAGTACTAAAACTGGCGCACACCACCCTCGTAGGAGTGGGGCGGCATTGTGGGCTGGGGGCGTGGCAGGATGCTGCGCTGCGTGCGATTTTTTAAAATTAAAACAAGTCAATGATTGATGTACTCGAGGCTAATAAGTGTCGGCAAGTTTGTTGCGCGTTCGCCGACTTTGCGGCAAGTTGAGCCGCGCACACAGATAACGAGAAAGAGAGAGGGAGAGAGAAGGAGAGGGACGAAAAAGAGACATAGCGAAAGAATATATTGCCCTCGGATTGGTTATCCCGTGGAGCTTATGATGCTCAAAGCAGAACAAAGGCTGCTTGATATATCATTCTGTTATCCCACCTTATTTTCTATGAGTGTGGAGAGTTCCTTAAAGTTTTGACTAGCATATTTCAAGTAGAGAATTGCTAAAGTTATTAAATTATAGTGCAATAGTTGTCAACATACTATGAATTCTAAAAGAATAAAAGATACTTGCTATGGTCTCCCATAATTATTAAATACTTGTGAGATTTCTCTTGTATATAGAATTACTAAAATATAAAAATTGATAATGTTATTCGTTTGTGACACATGTAATAAAGGTTGACATGATGCCATATATAGATACCAAAAACTAGTTATGGTCACTCCAAAAAAATAAAATCTTGTAAGATTTCTCTTGATTATAGAAATAATAAAATAAAGATAATGTGAATTAATTTGAAGTTTAATAGCAGTTTGCAAAAGATTGGCTAATACATGCAGATTTTTAAGGGTAGTAAATAAAAACATGCTATGGTCACTATTAGTTTTATTTTATTTAATACTTACAAGATTTATATGGGTTCTTAAATATTAAAACGAAGATATCGTTATGCTATAAGTTAATACTACAGATTGCAAAAGGTTCAAAAGATACTATATTATAACTCCTCATTCAGTAAGATAATAATGGTCACTCTAAATTTAATTCCTTTATAATTTAATGCTTTAATATCTTAAACTTTTTATAGATTTTGTCATATTGCTAGTTTAAATTTGATTTCCAAATGAATTAGCCATGCTATGGTCACCCTTATTAACATAAAACGTGATACCTCCCTATTAATGCTGTAGTTTTAAAAGATTTAATGCTATTAATATCGTATAAATTGCTAAAACTGCTTAAAATAATGATACAAAGAGAAATTGCAAAGAGATTCCCATGATAATTTAGCCCTTTAAACAGCAAATGAATTGTGGTTTCCAACCGAGAATTCTTAAGCCCTGAAAAACTGGTCATTGCTGGCCGAGGCACGTTCTGGCCAGGATAAGAAGAAGCAGAAGCAGAAGCCTCCCAATCCGTTCGAGCCAAACGTAGCGATAAACCGCACAAAGAGCCGCTGTCAATTAAGCGATTACCCCCGACTCTCGGATGACTGTGGACAGGCACATGCACAGGCAGAAGGGAGAGGAGGGAGAAAGGATAGGGGGTCAGGTGGCTGGACAAGTTAAGTATCAAGGAGGAGAGAAGGCGACTGCGAGTGTATCGTTTAATGTGCGGCACATGGCGAGGCATGAACGGAATGCTGACGCATCATTTGCTGACCAGTTCCAGAATCGAACTGGACACTGGACACGGGAGGAAGGAAGGGATAAAAGAAATGCCGAGTCATAAATCAAGAAATCGACGAAATAAATTTCAATGTGGCTACATTTTAATATACAAAATAGTCACAGAGACAATGCATCTCAACCTCACACTGCAACTATAAATATATTATCTATAGTTTCCACTTAGCTGCACAACGGTGGCACTTACCGGACGGCGCTCAACGCCCGAGCGAGGCCAGGGGAGTGTGGGAGGTAGGGTTGGGGGTGGCTTGCTTATGACTGTGGGGCGTAAATCATAACGACATCATATAATAGCTAATGTGCACTCATAAATGGATAAGCGCATGCCATATGCTTTGGCCAGCGACGGCGGAGGGATGGGCAGTAGAGGACAGGGGGAGAGGGAGTTATTGGGTCGACGGGTCGTTGATGTGTTCTTGTCTGTGCCAGTCGATCACGGGTAAAATCTTTTATGGGTCATTTGGTTGACAAAACTGGAGCGTACAGTCCAATGGGCAATTGACTCTCTCTCCAGCAGAACCCACTCTCCAGTAGGAACATCCAAAGAAACAACTACATCAAAATCTTTAAAATCCAAACACAAATAAAGCAAAACAAAGCTTCACCTGCAGGCTAAATACATATCTTATATAACTTCTTACCTTACTGTATAATCGAAAACATATTTGTAGACATCGTAGACATCCAGTCAACGCTAGCAAATCGGTTTTTTAGGCCATGGATTTTAAAAAATTTTTTTTTTTTTTTTTTTGGGGAGGGGGGGGGGGGAAAAGGGGGGGGGGGGCTTCTCCCCCCCCCTATATTTTTTTTTTTTTTTTTTTGGGTTTCAAGGGGGGTTTTTTTTGTTTTTTTTTTTTTTTTTTTTTTTTTTTTTTCCTCCTGAAAAAAAACCTGGTTTTTGGTAAATTTTATGGGGTGTAGTGTTTTTTTTTTTTAAAAAAATTTTTTTTTTTTTTTTTTTTTTTTTTTTTTTTTTTTTTTTTGCCCCCCCCCCCCCCCTTAAAAAAATAAGTAATAACTATTTAAAAACTACAATATTAGGTTAGGTTATATCGGCAGGCCCCCAGGTGGGGGTCTCACATAGATCAGTGTGATCCTTAGTGTTGCCGGATAAGTGATGGAGGCTGTTAATTTCTCGATTTAATTATCCCAGTCTAGTACGCTGGTTAGTTTGGCAAAAGCCAGGAGTTTTTGGGGTGCCAGGCCCGCCACTTCCTTCAGTGATGGAGCAGGGGGCTTCCAAGGCATTTCGCTCTCGAGGTCATGAGTGCGGGGCAGTCGCAGAAGAGGTGTTCCAGAGTTTCTTTTGCTCCTGGTACCTTGCATTTCCTGCATTCTTCATTGTCGGTTATGCCCAACTTCTTAGCGTGCGTTGCGGTCAGGCAGTGACCTGTGAGTATACCCGTCATTATTCTACAGTCTCTTCTCGGGAGCTGAATGACGTATTGGGTCAGTTTCGCATTCGCATGATTACACATAGTGCGTGTTATCTTGCAGTTTGTCGTGTTGTGCCACCTTCTTCTTGCTGTTGCTGCAGCGCTTTCTTCTAAGTTGTGGCTTATTGATTGTAGCGGTATCCTCAGGTCTTCAACTGTCAATTGTCTTGATTCGGCTCCTTCCTTCGCTAGCCTGTCTGCCATCTCGTTTCCGTCGATGCCCTGGTGGCTGGGAACCCAAAAAGATGCGCACCCTCGAGCGGCTGCTTAATGCATCTAATGCTTCCCTGCTCGCCAGTACACATCCGGAGCTGATGACATAGGCTTGCATGGATTTGATAGCCGCCTGACTGTCGACAAAGATGTTAACCCGGTTCTTGTTAAGCGTTGTCGCAAGTTCTGCAGCCTTCCTTATAGCGAAGACCTCCGCTTGGAAGATGCTGCAGTAGTCTGGTAGCTTGTACGACGCTTGGATTAGTGGATCTGCACAGTAAACCGCGGCGCCTACGCCGGTTTCCATTTTGGATCCGTCCGTAAATAGCTTTGTTGCGTTTTCGACCATGCCGATTTTCCAATCTTCATGTCCCATTAGAGTTGGCGTTCTGGAGAAGTTGTTAATTGGGGTCACATAGTCCGTGCTATTGAGTGACTCTCCTACTACTTCTCCGTGCCCGTAATTCGCAAGGGCCATATTTCCTGTAGCGCAGAGACGTTGTGCGGTCTTTTGCGCTAGTAGTTTGGCCTGTATGTCAATAGGGAAAACTCCAAGTATCACCTCCAAGGCCTTTGTTGGAGTAGATCTTAGTGCCCCAGTGATGCACATCAGTGCCCGTCTTTGTACCCTTTCCATTGTTAGGAGGTATGTGGATTTCTTTGTGGCCTTCCACCATACTAGGACACCGTAGAGTAGTATTGGACGAACAATTGAAATGAAGATCCAGTGCATCAGTTTGGGAGACAGGCCCCACGTGCTACTTAGCATCTTTTGTGACGCATAAAGTGCACTTGTGGCCTTCTTTACCCTTTCCTCAACATTGTTCTTCCAGCTCAACTTACTGTCCAATACTATTCCTAGATATTTCACGCTCTTTTTAGGCTCAAGCATGGCCCCGTTTATAGACGGCGGAGTCCATTGCGGTATCTTGTATCTCTTGGTAAAGAGAATTAGATCCGTCTTGTCCGCATTAATACTGAGTCCGACATCCATCGCCCACTTCAGTACTTCTTTCAGGGTACTGTCCATGACTGAGCTGATCGTCGTTGGACATTTGCCCACGATAATTATGGCTATGTCATCTGCATAGGCGGTTATCTTTGGGGCTTTCCGTTTGAATTTCTTTAGGATATCATTTACCACTAGGTTCCACAGTAGCGGTGACAGCACTCCGCCTTGTGGCGTGCCTCTGTGTGCCGCTTTGGTTGTGGTAGTGGTACCCCATTCGGCTTGTACTCTTCTGCAGCTCAATAGATTTCCTATCCAAGAGTTTACAGCCTCGTGGGTTTCTGCAGCTCTCAGGCTTCGCATGATCGCTTCTGTGGATACATTGTTGAATGCACCTGAGATGTCGAGGAATGCTCCTAAGGCAAATTCCTTGTGGTGTAGGGCTTTTTCGATGGTGGCTACTAGGGAGTGTAGCGCTGTTTCCACCGATTTCCCTTTTGTGTAGGCGTGTTGGTTGGATTCTACGAGTCGGCTCATGCCTCCTCTTATGTGTAGATCCAGGATTTTCTCCATGGTTTTGAGCATGAAAGAGGTGAGACTTATCGGTCTGTAGTCTTTCGGTTGCATGTGGCTGCATTTTCCTGCTTTTGGAAGGAACACAACACGTGCTGTCCTCCAGGGTACAGGTACATATGCCAGTCTTAGACATGCTTTGAATATTGTTTCCAGCCATGGAGTGACTTTTTCTTTGGTCTTCTGCAGCATGGCTGGTATTATACCATCTAGGCCAGGGGATTTATAGCTCTCGAAGGAGTCTATGGCCCACTGGATTTTGTCTTGTGAGATTATGTTCCCAGGTATGTCATACACTGGGTTCGTGTGCACCGATTGTTGTGCATCTAGCACATCCGTGCATCCGGGGAAGTGCTCGCTTAAAAGGGCATTAGTCGCTTCCCCGCTGTTGTTCGTCCATTGGCCATCGCTAGTTCTTAGTTGGCTCTGAATTGCCGGTTGGCTTGACAGGAGCTTCCTAAGTCTAGCGGTTTCTGTGATCTTCTCGATACCAGAGCAGAAGGATCTCCATGAGTTCCTTTTTGCTGTCTGGACCTTTTTCTTGAAGTCACGGAGCCTTGTCCTATACTCGTCCCATACAATATCTTCGTCTGCTTGTTTGGCTAGTTTGAAGATTTCTTGCAGGTCGGTGCGTTGTGCCCTCAATTGTGGGTTCCACCAGGGTGGTCTCTGTTTCCTTCTTGTCATTGAGGTCTTGCACGTGGCGTTAAAGGCCGAGGTGAGGTGGTGGCAGAGAGTCTTCACGGACTTCTCAATGTCCACCGTTGTTGAGATTGGTGTTGGGGATGGGAGTGTCCTTGTCACTTTGGTCTTGAATAAATCCCAGTTGGTATTCCTGGGATTTTTGAACCGACTTTTTGTCACTTTGCACTCGAGTTTGACTTCGAACTGGATATACCTATGGTCAGAGAAGGAGGGTTTGCTGAGGACCCTCCATTCCGTGACTTCGGTATTTGTACCAGACGCGAGTGTTATATCTATAACGCTAGAAGAGGTGGGACCTTCGTAGGTGGGTTCCTCACCTCTATTCGCGATCTTAATGTTATACTTTAAGATGAAGTCTAAAAGTGACTCACCTCTGTTGTTGACGTCCTTGCATCCCCATAGGGTGTGATGGGCGTTGGCGTCGGCGCCGATCACCAGGGGTTGCCTCTTCTGGCTCACCTCCTGGATCAGACGCTCCGTCTCTTCCGTCGGCGATTCTCTGTCGTGCGCCAGATAGCAGGACGCCATCAAGAGTGGCTCGTCTCTGTATCCCTCCAGCGCTATCACCGTGATGTCGTCTGTGCTGTAATTAGTCATAAGGTAAGCATAGATGCCTTTTCTGACAAGAATTGCAGTTCTAGCTCTACTTACGGTAGTCGAGTGGAATATGGAGTAGTTGGTCGACCCTAGCCCGGCGATCTTATTGCCCGAGGCGATCCAGGGCTCCTGGACTAGGGCCACGTCGACGGACTCCTCCTCCAGAGTCAGGAGGAGCTCCGCCGACGCCAACTTGCTCTTATGCAGATTCAGCTGAAGGATCCTTAGCTTCATGGCTATCTTCGGACTCCTTCAGCTTGGATGGGTTGGCTATGATCGTCAGGTCACCATCCTCCTCCGCATCGTCCTCTATGTCGAGGCTATTTGCCGCGTTCGTCATTGCCTCGAGGTCTTTTTCGACCTCGCCGGCCTCTAACGTGTTAGCGTTTGTGTCGTTCGGGTGGCGCTTCTTGAGTCGTAGGTAAACATTGCCTACTCCCCACGCCATCTTCCCGAACCTCGGGTACAGCAGATCCTCGGCCTCCTTGTTGATCTGGAGGACCATTTGTTGGCCGTTGCCTTCCGGCTTGCCAACGTGAAGTACCGTCCAGTCAATGGTAGGCACGTCCGGATTCTGCCATCTGAGCAGTTTGAGCGCCTGCTCTTTTGGCACAACCCTCGGGAAGAGTACCTTCGCTTTTGGTATTGACGGAATACATGTTCTGTCAACTACCTCTAGCTTGGCACCCTCCCAGAGGGTGTCCATCTTTGCTACAGTTTCGGTGACCCACTTCAGGGTGAGGTCATCCTTGCAGCTAAGGATTTTTACTCCGTTGAGCCAGCCCGCTCCATCGAAGGTGGTAGGCTGAGACCCCGGCTCCTCCATTCGCCTGAATAGGGCGTCCAGCAGCTTCAGCTCTACCATCTTCCACTTTTCAGGCGTTATTTTGCCTTGTGGGTTGCTGCGGTCAATGAGCGCGACGACCAGGTGCCGACGCGCCACATCGCTCGCCGTTTCCCTTTTCGGTATGGGCTTTTTGGGAGTCTTTTCTTGTTTCTGGCGCGGCCGCTTGCTCACGGGCACATCCGCCTTATCGTGGTCTTCGGACCTCTGCCTTTTCGTGAGCAGCAGCTCCTCGACCTTATTGGCATACTGACTAGAAGTAGCCTTCATCGTCGTTTTGCCCTCGAAGTGTTTACGACCCTCTTCGATCCTTTCCTCAGCCCACTCCAGCTTTTTCCTCTCCTCGGGGGTGAGGTCTTTGCTGCCAGCGAGCCTGGATTTGATTTTGAGGGCCGCTTTGTACTGGGCTTTAGCTCTCAGGCCCTCCTTCGTCTTTTTGGGCCCTTCCCTACTGGGGGGAGTTGGTACCCTTGACTGGGGAGCGCAAGAGGCTTTCTTCCGCCTCAGCACTTATTTCATGGCCTTGAGGGTCGCTGTCCGAGTCTGCGTGGACTCTGGTACCGCGCCACATCTTGGCGTTTTTCGCTGTTGTTGTTGTTGTGGCAGTAGTATTACAACTGTCCTGGCCTGTTCCCACCAGTTCAGAGGTGTGACCGCTGGCGACACGTAGAGGGGTGTTCACCCCCCCGTGCCCGCCGGTGGTAGCAGTCACGCCTTCCACCGACGTTTGGGCTGACATCCCAGCCCGAGTTGCGTTCTTTGCAGACTCCATCGCACTTGCATGTTTGGTTGATTTTTTCGTGGGGACCACCCCATAGCATTTTAGGCCTAACTGCCAGGCACCTCTGACCATGGCTTCGGACACAGCAGCACCAGACTTTTATGGTCCGCATGTTGCTGCGTCCTCGCCTTAGCTGGGCCGTGCATTGGCCCGAGCAACAGGACAGTGTCTGATTCTGTGGTCTTGAGTCAATAACACACCCCCTTTCCCCCCCGCGGCCCCCGTGGGGGGGTTCAGTCAGAGGATTTGCGCCAGCTAAACTACAATATTAGTTCAACAACCAAAGTTGTATATCTTACATGACAAATACCCTGCCACGGGACGTTTTGTGAAAATTTCATTTAAATCGGACTATAAATAAGTGAGATATGATACGAATTAAACTCACTTACAAATCTAGCGTCAGACACACAGCATTTTATTATTAAACTTTTTGTTTGCATTGTATGGTAACAGAATTGGTTCACAATGCAACTTTGCCGATGGGCCAAGGAGTGAGGCAATAGCCGAGTGGTTAGAGTGGCGGACGGCTGCGCGAGAGTGCGTGAGTTCAACTCCCGGTTGAGGCGGGTGGGAATTTTTTCTTTTTTATTATTAATTGTTTTGTTTATTTTATTTTAATTTGTTTTTTTTTTTTTTTTATTCTAATAAACTAAAAGAAAAGTTACTATCAAACAAATTAAATTATTTAATTATTTAATTAAATTTCATTTATAATGGCCTCCCCCGTGGTGTTCCCTGGGTTCTGATTATATTTGATAATCGGTAGCAAATTCGAGCGGCGATTCCATACCGTTAAAATTTTTATTACGGTATAATATGATAATCCATGGCCTTGTACAGTCAGCACCTGACTGTAGCGTTCGACTGGTTTCAATTGACAGGGGCAGAAGGAGGCGTGTCCAAAATATAAAACAAACTGTAGCTTTGTACAACAACAAGACATATTTGCACAAAGTTTGATAGCCCCTGCTCTCATAGTCGCTGAGATAAAGCTGTTCATACAAACAAAAATAAGCAAGTTTAATATTTCCACTCAAAAATTTTCTATTTCTCACGACTAGAACATCTCGTAGTTCTTGCACTTGTGTCACTTTTCGAATGCAGACCACACAGACACACACACATACACTCACAAATATAAGTACATTCACCTACACCGCAATGGGGGGTGACTTCCTGGTCATGGTCGCATGTTAATTTCTCTCGATCGGGGAAACCCTTTTCTACTGCTACGGCGGGAAATCTCGACGTCTAAGCATTTCCGATTGCGTCTGGGCAAATCCTGTTTACTGCCTGTCAACTTATAAACAATTTTCCATAATAAAGAACAACTTTCGAGTCGGAAACAAGTCTGGAGAACTCAAAACTGAAAACTCCAGAGAGAGAAAGAAAGAGAGAGACTGAGTGAGAGAAAAAGGATTATAATCGTGTAATGGAAAATCGAATCGAGCCACAGACAAAGATTGAATGCATGCGGGGCAGTATTTCCGGTGCCACGAAAAGAAAAAAACGATGACGAAACAGAATGACCAACTGAGATAGACAGAGAGGCAGAGAGAGAGAGAGAGGGAGTGAGAAGTCACGGCATCCTCGACTTCCTCTCTCCCACTCTTCCATCTCCGACTGGCACTGGACACAAAGAGCTTTATGATTTTCCGGTCAATACAATTGACAACGACATGGGGAAAGGGAAAGACGAAAACGATGCAGTGCATCCTTACAAATCAACAAGCATGACACATTGCCCAGGCCATTGTTGCCACTGTTGCTGTTGTTGTTGTTGTTGGTGTTGCTGAGGCAGCACTAAAAAAAGAAGACCGCTCTCAGTTTCATTCACAGTCTCAATGCACTCACAATGGCCTTTATTCTTCAGCATCTTTCAGTTTCAGTTCCCTCTTCCTGATCCCCTCAGCCCTGACATTGTTTGCCATTGAACTGAAAGTGAAGAAGTCACTCGCATCCTCATGGATATGGTTCAGTTAATGACCAATAAATTCTCGATCCTTACACCTCGAGAGGGTGCTCGGCAAGTGCGGAAGGACTTGAGCCTGAGTGCAAACTGGGGATCGCACAATGCAGTTCGTGTATTGCTCAAAATACAATCAAAAACTAGACAAATTATACGATTAAACAATGTGAATGTAATACAGCTGATCTTGAAAATAAATGGCAACTTCAGACCGAGACAAATGCACAAGTTTATTTCTGGTTGAGGAATACTTAAGGGTCCTGCTAACAGAAACTTGTTTAAGTGTACTCAAGTTGTACAGCATTCTAAACTCAACTTGTGTGCACGCAGTAGATAAGTCCAATAAAGCTGGATCTGATCGATATATCGCAAAGCTGTTATAGTAACTATCTACTATCGATTCTTGTTACTTTTCAAGATACTAACTGCATCGGCTTTTTCTTATGTATTTAATATGTTGTCGAAATACCATCAGATTCAAAAGATAATAAATATGTAATTTAAAAATGTACAGTATATTGAAACTATCGGCCGATATTTGTTATTTGGCAATATTAAAAAGGTAGTATATATTTATTTTCTTTGATTAAAAATTGTCGAACGATATTTTGTATACTTTCTCTTTGCGATAATCAAAATAAGTTGTTAAAATATTATCAAGATCGAACCACTGTAACATATAAATGGTAATCTGAACATTCGTAGGAAGGATTTAAGATACTTCAGTTGACTACGATATATTGAATTACATACATATAGTAAAGTATTAGCCCATGAACACTTGATATATGTACAGGGTACTTTTACTATATGATATATATATAATATGTAACTTAATATACTAAATGATACTTAAACTAAATGTGTATTTAATATATAAGCCATTATATGTATGTATATTAATCAAGTTGCAGAATCTATTTGCAAAAATCTCATTGTTACTTGCGAGTTCCTGCTGGCCAAACAAAGTGTCAGCTAATAAACAACATGCCATACATTTATATAGCCAAAACGGGGTTGGCATTCGATCTGTTCCGCTGCTCCCCTCCACTTGCCCCTGCCCCTGCCTCCCATTCCCCCCTTCTATGGTCCATTTTCCACTTGCTCGCTTTGATTTGCACGCATGAGCTGCTTGTAAATGTCCCAAAACGTTGCCCTGCTGCCTCCTGCCCCTGTTTCAATGTTTGTTCACTTGTGTATCTATGGGAGAAGTGGGAAAGGGGGCAGAGGGGGTGCTGTTTAACGGGGGTGTATAACACCCTTGTGTCTAACCAGATTTCAATTTGTGCACACCAAAAGCCAAAGGAGGAAAGTGTTTATGAGATTTTTGCAGCGCGACGTGCTGCTAAATGGCCCAGGGGAAGGGGGAAGAGGGGGAATGGGGGAAGAGGAAACGTAGACGGGGATGACTGCCTGGAGATTTGCTCGCCTTTTATTGTGCTGTTATTGTCTCAGTGTGTGCGTGTGCGTGTGTCGCCCTCGCAACTTGATGTGCTGCCCGCTGTTGCTGCTATTTTTGATGTAATGTGACATGATGGCTTCATCAAAAGCGCATTAAAAACAAAGCGTGTAAATTGCGTTAAGTAAACACAACAACAATAGCAACAATAGCAACAACAACCACATCAACAACAACAACAACCACATCTACAACAAACAAAGCGTAACGATGGCAAACAGCCAAAGGGGCCGCATTTGTTTGTCGGCCAAGTCCGTCTCCGTCTCTTTCTTCTTCTCTATCCCAATCACAGTTTCCTTCTCCTTCTCCCCTGTGCATCTTCAATTGGAACTCCACTTGCAACTGCAACTCCAACTCCATCTACAGCTCGTAAATTTGCCAATTTTCCATAATTCAAAGTCAGCACGGCGAATGATTTACACAAACCGTAAGATAAACGAGCCCAGCGAACGATCCCAAAATAATTACGAGAACGAAGAAAAAATTTCCAGAATAAAGCAACTAACGGAAGAAACAGTCTCGACTTGAATATACCCATTATTTAAAGCACCTCACCTGTATGCGCAGTAAATGGATTTCGTAAATAACTTCTGAGTTTACAGCAAATTTATAGAAACTGTTTAAATAATTCTTATTACTGTACACCCAAAATAAAAACATTTTCAAATTACGCTTGCAATTAGGTTTTATGCAATTTGCTAGGGCGCAAAGGGGCGTGGCTGAATTCTAAAGCTTAGTTAGTCTGGGTAAAATAATAAGACATATTGTCATAGAATTTGATAGGCCTTGCGCTTATAGTCTCAGAGATCTAGGTGTTCATACAGACAAAACGAATAAAATGACACTTTGTTGACTTGTCCGTTGACGCTGATTAATAATATACTATAGACTTTATAGCATCGGACTGTCTGTTGCTCCTTTTGCCTATTGTATAAAGTAAGAATGCCCTTCTATATATATATATATATTATATAAATTATATATATTGTACATAATCTATAATAATATATGACATAAAGACATATCTATACTCTGCCTGAGATATTCCTATTCCTTTCTATGAAGTGATATTAGAACTTGAACATTATATAATCGTTCTACTTCCAACTGTTGTCGAAATACTTGAGATCATTTAAATTAGATTGTGTCATGACTAAGAACTTATATACTATATATGCTGTCCTTGTCCGATTACCGAATGCTGACAACATAACCAAGTCAAAGTATTCGCAGAGTCAAACATGGAAGCGGGCATGAAATTATTACAGGCCAATGCACTTTATAAGTGTCCCGGACAAACAACAAACAACGAACGAACAACAAACAAACAAGAACTGTAACAAACGCAGAACTCGAGAAGGCGAATCGAGGCAGTAGCAAAAGGATTCAGGCCATTAAATTCCGGAAGTGTGTTTTGATAACCAGACAACAAGCTCCGCATGCGGAATGCAAATGCCGACGAGGCCAGAGACCCGTCCTGGCCAGGAATGGAATGGAATGGCGAAGCTGGAGCTGCAGTAATTGGCTGCCCGAGGCAGGGGGGCAGGGGATCTCTGGCAATAACTTTGTGCATATGCGAAAAGAAATTGGGCAAAAACTTTTTTTGCTACGAAAATAAAACTAGACTAGATTTCTACGGCTACAGTGCAGGCTCGCTAAAGAGAACCCTATGCAAGAAGCTTCTTTGGAAGTCTGTGAATCTTGTTTAACTTTGCAATTCAATCAACTAATAAACTCTTTGCTGTCTTTTAATTTTATTTGACTAACTCTAACTTCTATCCCTGAGAAATGTAAGAGAGACAGAAACACAGAGAGAGAGAGAGAGAGAGGGGAATAGATTTCCATTTTACTTGCTGGGCAAATAAATAAAAACGTCGTCAAAGCGGATTAAGCAACCCTTCCGTAGTGAATAAATCAACAAATTAGTCGCCAGAGTCGCCAAGTGCACACAAGGAGGAGAAGAAAGAGAGAGGGGTGAAGGGGAGGCAAGGAAATGAGGCAGATCGAAAACGGAAACGGAAACGCACACACAGTTAGCCACAGTGGCAAGCGGCCTGTGGGGATGAGTTCAAAATGCCATTTTCAAGTGGCTTTAAAATGATTTTGCGGCCGATTTTTCAAAATCACGCAAAATGCTACGCGAAATTCGATTTTAAAATCTTGAACAGCGACACATTTCCGTTTCCGCTGGGCGGGGAAGAAAGGGAAGGGGCGGGCAGGGGGCTAGGCAAAAGGATTGCCAACTGAGGGTGGTAGATGAGTTCAATCGGTTGAGATTGTTGCCTTTTTTGGCTTTACGTTTCATTTGGCAAACGATTTCATTAACTAAAAAGCGCAGCACTACCGAGAGGGTGCTCTCCCTTCCCCCATTGCCATACCCTGAGACTCGCCACATATTGTTGCTGTCCTCGAGCTTGTCCAAAACGAGTGGGCGGCGAGCAACGAAGTGGGTGCTCGGACCCGAGTACAGGACTCGTGCCTCTGTGTGTGTGTGTGTGTGTGTGTGCGACCCTTCGCACAAGTCGAACGTTTTTTATCGCCATTCAAGTTTGTTTTTCCGCTTAAAGTATTTTTATTGAATAGTCTTATCGTTTTTTATGGCCAGCCAGGCCAGTCAACCACTCGCCCGTGTCGACATCAGGGTCAAAGTGCGCCCTCATCATTGCCAACTATCACATTGTGCCATATCCTTCTTCTGCTTTCCGTCTCCTTCTTCTCTCCTCTGCCTCCTCCATTAATGCTAATCTAAACAAATTTCGTCATTAAACGGGACCTTCTTTCTTCTTGCTCCATTTTACTTCCATATAAAATATTGTCAATCAATTCAATTACAAGTTGACATCATTGTTAGTTATTGTTGACGTCAATTGTCCGAGCTGTACACGGACTCAGACTCGGTCTGGTGATTTATGTGCGGTACTCTTGGTGCCTTCTCTCTTCACTGTCCCTTGTTGTCTTGAGATGCTCTGGCAACGATTTATGCCGGACAAAGTTTCCGACTCTCTTGTAGTAGACATGCTAAATCGAAATTATGTGCATGTCCTTCGCATTACCCCCGGGCGGGCACTTGGCACATGCCAAACAAACTGAATGAGAACAGAAATATGGATCAAATAACAGTCATTTGTATGGGAACAAAGCGATGCGAGCTTTTTTACGAGTTCCTTTCTTTTTGGCAAAGAAAACTACATGGAAAACTATTTTGGATTCTTTTATATAATATTATTTTTATACAGGCAGGGTACTGGTATTGTACAGTACCTTCCTGTGCTAGTACTATACATTAACAACTATTTGGGATTCGATTATATAATATTATGTTTGAATAAGAAAAGAAATAGTACTGTCCAGTACCTTCCTCTGCTAGTACCTTCGACATGAAAGTCAGTTAACTTTCTAGCATATTTGAGATGGTTAGAAAGTTAGGTTATGATAGCCAGTTGACAATAGAGAAACTCGTATCTTCAGTATATGTACTGCTGAAGATGCGAGCTTCTCTTTTGGGAGTCAAGTGTCTGTATGAACTATTATATCTCAGCGACTATGCAAGCTAGCTCTATCAAATTTGATGACAATATGTCTTGTTATATCAGGCAGCAAGTGCTTGCTTTACAATGTGACCACGCCCCCTTTTGCCACCTTAAATCGATAAAAATAGAATAGCAAGTATAATGTTAAAGCTAATATGTTCATTTTTGGTGTCTGCAATAATTAAAACAATCTGAATGATTCCCACTAATTTAGTTGCAATAGAATAATAAACACAAAAGTTATTCAAGTAATCAATTTACTGGGCGAACAGTTTCGAGTCAAGTTGCTCACATGTTGCAGCATCTGGAGGTGCCACTGCCACAAGCACTTCAACCAGCAACAACAAACAGCGATAGCAACAACAATTGAACGCATCTGCCCTTTGACCCTTTGGGCGGCAAATGTCTACTCGAATTACATGTCGAAGCCGCCGTGCTTTGCCCTCGTGTGTTGGACTCCCTCACGGACTCACGCCAGGGCAATTAGGCAGGCGCACACGTCGCGGCGTCGCGTCGCGGGTGAACCGCAACCCTTTAGTGGATGCGAGGGCAACTTAATGACTTCCGCTGCCGTGCAACGCGGTGCGGGGGCGCAGCAGTTAATTGCTCGAAGAGTTCTCCAGGACGAGGACGAGAGAGAAGCCTTTCTATTGATTGATTTCTCAATTTCTGGCAGCTCCTGTCTGCACCCTCAACTCAGTGTTGTTGTTGTTGCTGTTGTTGTTTGTTTACCAATAATAATGCAATAAAAATCAGAAAAGGTTAAACAATCGCGCTATCATATGCACAATTGAGCCCCAGGCCAAGCCGAAGATCTGCTGCAGCCTTTGCTCAGGTGTTGCACGTGCAACTTACCCCTTCAGTGGCCACTAATGGCTGCTGCTGCTGCCACTTTGTGCTGTTGTTTGTTGATTTTTGATTTGAATTTTGATTTGAAGCGACGACGACCCCCGACACGACACGACAAAGTCATATCAATATCGTGGGAAGCACTGAGCACACACGCACACACACACACATACACAAGGGTTCGGCGTATTCAAATTAGCCAGCAACACACACATACACACACACACACACACACGCGTCCGCCACCGCGGCGAGGTCATGTGAAAGTGCAAATTTATATTGGCTTAATGGTTCCTGGCTTTGATTTCTGAGAGACAGCAACTTGGCGGACTCACCCAGCAATTCACACACTCATTCACTCATTCATGGGCACACTCACGAGCACACTCACACACACACAGTCGCTGCATGGCGTGCTGCCTTTATGCAAATCATTGTAATGCAATATTTAAATTGATGTTCGTTCGCCTTTTTTAATGGCCAACGCAGGGAGACACGCAATGCGGACCCACAAAGTGCTGCCCCACCTCCTACCCCTCTCTCCATCTCCCTGCCCCACATACCCCTCCACAAGGGGTAAGTCAAGTCAGCAGCAAAAGGTTTCCTGCCTTGACTTTACTCTTCACTTTCTTTTGACGTTTTAATTATGCGAAAGGAGAATGGCGAACCGAAAATTCATGTCGATTCTCAAGTTTTGTTAATGAAAATGGGAAAGAGAGGGGCACAGAGGGACAGAGAGAGGAAGAGAAAGAGGGAAGGGGGGGGGGGAGTGTGAGCGAACAAGAGAAAAGCTAAAAACGTGAAGAATGGATAGAGTTGAAGAGAACAAAACGAAGAGGCGAACAGGAAATGAACTTAACGAATTAAATTAAAATTTTTCTTTTCTTCAAAAATCAAATGTCTCCATATAGTTATACTATAAGTTATAGCCAACGAGTACAAGAGTTAAAACTAGGTCTCACCAACTCCATAGAGTGCATATATGCTTGAACAGCGTCAAAAGTAGCGACAATTTCTTTTTTCCGTCTGTATGAACACGTAGATCTCAGAGACTTTGCGAGTTAGAGCCACAAAAATTGGTGACAACATCTCTTAATATTGCACATAGATAAAGTAGTTTTTAGAATTTGAACACGCTCCTTGCCGCCTTTTTAAAACGAAAAATAGCAAATTGTAAACGTAATTTTAAAAAAAGAACATTAAATTTTGGTGTTTACAATAATAGTCATTAGCTAAATGATTTCTGTCAATTTGCTTGCAATCAGCTGGTAAAGTTACAAGTTATTTCATTTTAAAACTAAAAGTATTTCAATTGATTGGCCAAAGATATGATCTTAAGTGTTATATTATAAAGCAAAAGTCAAACATTACTTGAAAATGGTTTCAAATGCACAAAGGCTGTTCAGCTTGCGACCATTTTGCATTGTTGCTGAACAATCGAAGACAATCGGAGTGAGTGTCATAAGTCAAAAGGTAATCCGCAAAGTGGAGAGGGTGACAGAGATGTGTAATAGAGCGGGGGGTAGTGGGTGGGTGGAGGTGTCTGCTGGTGTTCACAAATAGTCAACATATTGGCCACATCTTCATAAATAAAGACGTGTGACCAGCGAGAAAGAGGGGGAGAGGAAGGGAGAGAGAGAGACACACGCGCCGCACACCCAGAACACGTTGCACGTGTACAGGGAACGGGGGTTGAGAGGAGAGAGGGGGGAGACAGAGAGGCACAGGGCTGGGCCCACGCAAAAACAATTGACTCGACAAGATTACATGCAGGAAATTCAATTTTAAAAGCAGCTGCCACGTGTCCTTTTAGTGCTTGAAATTGTTACAGTTATTGAGCCTGTTCCTGGCCAGGGCACGGGACTCTCTGTGTGTGTACGGGTGTGTGTGTGTGTGTGGGTTGTGGTAATGGTAATCGTAATGCTCTGGCTCTGGTGGTGGTGGTGGTGGTGGCTTTGCTGGCCAGCTATGAATATGTAATTTTGGCAACATCGATGAAAATTGAGCAATAAACGCGACGTTGCATTGCGCTGCAAATAAACAAAAGGTTCGCTGGCAGTGGCAACGGAAACGTAGTGTACACACACACACACACCACCAGCCCAGGAGCAGAGGCAGCAGCAGCAGTGGCAGCAGCTCATCAACCCACCAATCCAACAAGGCAACAACCCACACAGCAACAACTACAACAACGACAACGGCGACGACGTGTTAATTTGCAGGGTGGTTTGCGAGGGGGAGGCAGGAGCAGGAGCAGCAGCAAGAGGGCACAGAGGGGAGTGGCAGAGAGAGAGAGGGGTAGGGGGCAGGACGGCGCACGACGCTGCGGTGGCTAAAAGGGCGTGTGATTGACTTAATTGACTATGAAAATGAGAAATTACATGCAGATAATGA
This sequence comes from Zaprionus capensis, assembly GCA_018903675.1. Taxonomy (NCBI): domain Eukaryota; kingdom Metazoa; phylum Arthropoda; class Insecta; order Diptera; family Drosophilidae; genus Zaprionus; species Zaprionus capensis. The sequence continues at coordinate 5,698,043 of JAEIFN010001073.1, read as the reverse complement.
CGATGGCCGCGAAATGAACAACAAACAACGGCGCGAACAGCAACAGCAACAGCAACAACATCGACAAGGCATTATTAAATTTTTCACTGCACCACACACCCACCGCTCCCCCTCATCCTTCTCTCTCCCCCCACTAAACACAACTGTAAAATGCGCCATCAACTTTGACTTAATTTGATTTGATTTGCAAAAGGCGCAGACAACCCCCAAAAAGGGGCAGGCAAACCATAGCCACCCCCTTCCCTTTTCGCCCTCCCTCTTGCTTGTTCACAGCTCGCACCTCGACGCCCCCGTAGCGCTCTCTTCCGGCGCTTTATTGCAGTCGGCGCAGTCTAATTAGAATTGCGAGACAAAGTCGCGCGGCCACAATGTGTGAGAGTTTTGTCATTAAAATTGCATTTTATTTGCGGACAGCGGACAGGGGACAGGGGAGGGAGGGGAGAAGGGACAGGGGAGAGTCGACAGCAGGACAACAGGACAACGGGACAGTGGAACTGTGGCAGAGTGGGACAGACCAATAACCAGCCATTGCTAATTAAAAAAGGTTTGTACGGCACGGGTCAGCTGCACACGCACAGTGGGCGACAAAAGTATCGGACACATGCAAGTCAATACGTAGCTTCAATATCACACTTTCTATTCTCTCATCAATCGCTGTAATTGAGCAGAAAGTCTATACAGATTCAATTCTACTTATATGCATCAACAGGAATATGAAGTATAAAAAGTTTCTGAAGTATTTCAAAAGATTTAAGAAAGCTTCATCCGTTTATAATTTATATATCATTTTCTTTATAGCTTCTCTATCAATTATACGACTGTAACTTAATTAGTAGAAACCATTTAAATTGCTATATTTATTGTATAAACCAAAAATGAACATAATAGCATTAAAATTACGCTTGCAATTCCTAATTTTATTGACTAACGTTGGCGTAAGGGGGCGTGGCCATATTGTAAGGCAAGCACTTGCTGCCTGATGTAACAAGACATATTGCCATCAAATATGGTACACTCTGCTCTTATAGTTGTGGAGTTATAAGTGTTCATACAGACGAACAGAAGGCTGTTGATGCTGATCAAGAATATATATACTTTCTGGATAAAAGGAACAGCAGGCAACGAAAACTTGTAAAAACAAACCATGACAACCCTAAGCTAAGTCATAGTTAACTTATCGTTATCGATATCGATAGTACATAGATATGATCACTTTGGATAAATGAAATGACAATACTTAATCTAATAAGTAGTGTACACTTGAGAGTGAGCACTGTATACAGTTGCGGCTGCTTGTCATGGGCCAATCGCAGTTTCGGCTGCCTCGGGGGTCTTATCTGGGGGCCAACCCCCATTATGAGCAGGCAAATAGGCGTTTTTAAATTGGAAAAAAAGAGAAAGAGAAACGGCAAACGGTAAACGGTAAAATTGTTGACGCCCACTCGACACAGGTTGCAGCGCCGGACGTATGCGAATATATAGTTGCCATATAAATGGACTGCAGAATCGCGCTGGACGTTGTTAAATCAAAAACGCAATTAAGTTTGGCCCACAAAGCGCCAACAACAAGAACAACAACAACAACAGCAACAATAACTCGTGCACTTATCGATTATTTTATTAATTGTAATCTCATTTATTTGCTTTGCCGCCTTTACTTGGCCCGTTTAATTTCTACATTCTGTTCACTGATTTACGTTTATTTTCTGATAAATTTATTTATTCGATCGACAGACTATATATGTATATGTACACATACATACGTATGTATGTATCGAGGCGAAGCGTTAATCAATTTTTCATTACATACTGACCACATCAGAGCCGTGTCTGTTGCCTATCGATGGCGCTGTCGTTGTCTGGCACCGTCAGCCAGCTTTATCAATGCCAAATTTGAACAACAACACAATTCCTGCCATACGTACATATATAGACACAGAAATCGGTGCTGATTAAGCGTTGTAAGTGGCCAGTTCGATTCATATGGTGCTCGTACTCCTCCTTGACTTCTTTCTTCTTGTTCTTGAGCTCGTTTACAAGTGCAACTCCTTCTTTCCCCCACCTTGTACCAATTACCCAATTACAGGTCGCCATTATTTGCTAACTTGAGATGAGGCCACATTTCGAGTATAAGCTGACAGTTAATCCCTATTAAAATGAATGTCTACAATTCTTTAGATATCTGATAAAATAGGTACTACCTTCAGGAGTATAGCTACGGAAGGGCAAAGAAATTAAGCTTATCCAAGAATATATTCTTATATCCCTCTATCTAAATACAATATGTCATATAAGTTTATCATAATATATTTAATACTAAACTTTGGATAATTATTATAGCCATATGATAAAAAAACTACCTTCAGAACAAAGTAAATTTAATCCTAACAATATTTTCAGACAATCGTATATGTGAAATCCATACGATATCATATTATCCGATCGCATTCTATTAGATAGTTAAAATAGTTCATTTCAGTTACTTAAGGATGCCCGTAAACAATATGCCAAGCTTCAGATAATAAACTCGTATGATCAGTTGGAACTTCCTGGAACTTACTCAGCACCTAATGCTAATCAAGAGAATAATTCTCGAAATATACATCTGTAATCACCAATTCACAGGAAACTCTAATAAGTATGAAACTAATTCGCCGTTAACTCATTCCAGATGTACCCGATTCGTGTGCGCCGATTTAAAAGTCAATTGTGGGTCGTCTATCTACAGATTTACGAACGTAGTTGGGCTTCTTCCGCAACGACAACAACGACAACGAGAACGACAACTGGCTCGCACAGCATGTCGATAAGCTCGCACGTTTGTACCTGACATGACGTCCACGCATGCTGACCAATCTATCGATATGTGTGTCTCTATCGATGTGTGTGTGTGTGTGTGTGGGGTAGCGATCAGCAAGCACAGGTTGTCCGGCATTGTGAGACATATCGCAGATACGGCTCACACAGTCACATACGTAAACAGAGGCAATCAAGTTGACTGCTGCCTTCAGGGGGAACTCTACGAAATTGGCTTATCGGCAAGCAGAGGGAGCAACGACAATAACGACAAAAAAATTAATAATAATAATAATAATACAACAATACTATGAATAACTGGAAGTTTATTATTGTGTCGAACTCGAAGCCGAGCAAGAGACCGACACCGAGACCGAGACCGACCAGAGACCGGGTCCGTATCAGTCTTGAGCAGAGTTATTACGTCTAATCAAGATCTTCGAAATGTACCCTATGAATGGCCCCCGTATAATCAACATCCTGTGCGATAAGGTGCTGTGCCCGTGCCCGTGTGCTGTATGCAAATAAACGGGGGGTGCCAAGTGCCGCAATTTATAGCCCAATTATGTTTGCAGGCATATGTATTTATGGCATCTATTGCAGATCTATAGTAAGTTATGGTAAATTATAGTAAGAATGCTACCTAGACAAAGATACTTAGCAAATTGCAAGGCATGATATTCAAGAAGATAAAAGCATGTTTCATTTTTAGTCAGTTGTAGAATGTATAACAAGTTTATAGCACGTTTATAGCATAGTTTTTATAGCACCTTCATTAAGGTAAACCAATTGGAATTTCCATTTATTGCACTGATGCTGTCATCGATATTTGCATGCCACATTTGCATGCTTAGATAAATCTCGAAAAGAGACGAAATAAGAAACCATAAATATATAAAATATTTATGGCACTTCAGTAATCGTCGAGTTTATGGCAGTTGTAAAAATGCTTCCACAGTTGTTGCTGCTGTTGTTGTTGTTGTGCGAAATATATGACCACGCACTCGATGTTTATTAATACTCGGTATGGTTATTGTTATGGCCTTAATACCCTAATTGTGCGCTTATACGAACTGTCACAGCGAACTGGGGAACCTTTGAAGTATGGAATTGAACAAGAACGCATGGGAAATACAATTCTTTTAATGTTTTCCAAGAGATTTTCGATATAAATAGTTTAATTTATAGTTATTAATTTCTTAGTGTGATTTTTTAGCTATTATCTTTTTGGCAACACTGGTTTAAACAGCTGACGCACGTTTGGTGTTCTGTATCACCGTCAAACATCTTTAGTTTGGTCTATAATTTAACCATGATTCATCTTACAAACGAGCAACGCTTGCAAATTATTGAATATTATTATCAAAATGTGGGCTTCTTTCATTTTCATGCATTTATTTTATTTATTTATGTGTTTTTTTTTTAACTTTCCTATAGCTCTTAAAAAATCACCCTTTATAAAATATATAGTTTATATTCAGTTTCTATTTCTGATATCTTAAAGTGTATTTTTCAATCGTTGTAGAGTTTCTCGGTTCTTTCTGACAGATGACAAATGGAAAAGTCAGAAGCTAGTGTCGCACCTGCTCTACCGTATATTGATAGGTCTGTGTACACTGTACACACACAGAAGTAGGGGTACTCGCTGTGCTGTACTTGTATCGTAGTACCTACATATGTATCATAGTATGTAGGTTCTCAACTGTACTCGAGTGTTTTCAGTACTCATTGATGAGTAATTTAATTTGTCGTTTATTCGAATAGCACTTGTTTATTTTATGAGATACTCCAAAACATATACTTGACTTCAAGTTCTTTATTTGCGCAAATTATGCGCAAGAGAGAGAGCGAGAGAGAGACACACAAGTCCTCTTAGCGATTGCCGATTGTCTATATTGACGTGGTTTGATTTAGCCACCCTCCACCTCGTCGACCTTCTACTCAACAATATCAATGCATATTGACTGGCATTGACTGCATGTGCTATACATATAGAAGGTGTTACCTTGTGGGTAGCCCGAACCCAAATCAGCTTTTGATGGCCGTGCCATAAAGTCAACGTGTGGTAAGCGGGGCAATTACACTAGCATAGAGCGCATGCTATAATACTATGGCCTGTACTCCAAATATGAAACTACCATATACCGTATACCGCCATATACCACACACCAAACCATACTCTCCCATGGCATGCACCTACCTAGGCAGCTCTGGGTCGGTGCTTATCGGTTGCGAGCGCTTCAAAGGTTCAGTGCGGGCATTATACGAGTGCCCGAGTAGTACAACTCGTATAATCATTAATGGATTACGATCCCAATCGCTCGCTGCAGACGTAAACGGTAGCTAAAAGCCATAATCAAGGCGTATTTATGGGCTGCTTAATGTTTTACCATTGTTTACTGGCACCATTATGCACCGTGTGGAGTCTGAACTCCATTATGATAAACCCAGCCAGCCAGGCTAGCCAGTTATAGTACAATAGTAGTAGCTAGCTGGCTAGTAGTTATCTACGCTCTACTGTACGAAGATTAAATACCCTAGTGCGACAGACATATACACGATATAGTCGTCTAATCTTTTTGTGAATAAACAAAACAGTTGTTTGCACCCAAACTATTTTGTTGCTCTCCTTCTCTTTTAATCGCCTCGAAAGAAAGAGCTTCAGAATATTTAATTATATTTGAAACCTTTCTCAAAATTTCACTTCTCTGACGAGTCGAGAAATACTGGAAAAGAAAGTATCAAAAATCATTGCTTGAATTTTTAAAATGTTTATTTTTTGTTATATTACAATTACATTTGTTGAATTTGTCTTGTATCAGTTAACATTTATGAACTCATTACGCGCTATAAATTCAAAGAGTTGGATTTCTATTTATCTCCACTATACACACGACAAAAAAAATGGGTTATTAGAGTTGTATATATATATAGTTTTTACATTCATATAGACTACGTAATCTGTGGGCTATATAAAAAATGTTAATTCCGCCTAATTTGAACACTAATCTTAGGGTTCTTTATGTATATGTGTGTTATATATATAGATGTATGTACATTACTAGACTATAGTTGTATTTGCATTGTAGCTGGAAATGGTATGGTATCTATTTTTATAGGGTTGTCTTCTCTTTCATATATATCTTTTATAATATTTACAGTACGAATTATTAATCTTCGTAGTTTATTCTTTATATAATATATTCATATATTTAAGTTAGGCTACGGCTAGAAAAAAACTTGGTACTACAGCTAAAGTTTTATAAGTATTATCGACTTGAGTGCAAAAAAAAAAATAAATGGGAAAAAAAAATTGTCTTAGAACTAATTGGCCTGCGACTTTTGAGCTGCTGGCAAAAAAAATATGTTTGCTACAATATATTTTATGGGTTTATTACACGAATGATATTATTTGCTCTGTGTGTGTGGGCGCTAACACTTGCCGCGCACTGTGCTGGGGAAGGGAGCAGGGCTAACTCATAGAGAGAGAGAGGGAGAGGGAGATGGAGCTGCTGCTGAGTCCTCCTTCGACACTTTGTCTAATAATTATTGCACCAATTTTGTTTTTGTTCGAAAGTCCCCCTCTCCCTCTCCCCCTTCCCCCTCTCCTCATACTCCTTATTACTGTCCTCTGGTTTTCAAGTCAGCGACTCGATTCGAACCCGAGGCCATCTAACAATATTAGGGCCACCAGGCGGCGCGCTGTGCATGCGGATGGGCGTGTGCGTGGGCGTGTGCATGCAACCCTGCAGCAGCAGCGGCCGCAGCATGTTGATAGGCAGCAGCGCCGTTGAGGGCAACCAGATGATGCGCTGCAGCGGCATTCTGCATGGCGGTGGCAGTGCTCACACAATCCTGCGACAACTTGGAGCCATCGCCCAGACACGGTTTGCCATTGCGCACCAGCACAGGCACAGCGACGCGACGGGGGGAGGGCAGCGCTGACGGATGATGCGGATGCATGGCATTGCCGTGCAGCAGTCCGGGATGCTCGTAACCCTTCTCGTTCTGCGCCCGCTTGGTCTTGTAGCGATGATTCTGGAACCAGATCTTCACTTGCGTGGGTGTCAGGCGTATCAGGCTGGCCAAGTGCTCTCGCTCTGGTGCACTCAGGTAGCGCTGCTGTCGGAAGCGTCGCTCCAGCTCGTAGGTTTGTGCCTTGGTGAAGAGCACGCGACGCTTGCGCTTCTTATTGGGCATGCCGTCGGCATTGACGCCGCCTCCGCTGCCGTCCACATCGTCCACGTCGTCGATGTCCTCCTCGATGCCATCCTCGTTCAGGCTGTCGTCGTGGGCGCTGCCGCTGCCATTGCCTGCATCGTGTTTTAAGCTGTTGTTGTTATTATTGTTGTTGTTGTTATTATTGTTGTTGTTGTGCAACGCATGCGCCGCTGAGCTGGCGCCAGTGGCACCAGCAGCGCCGCCGCCGTGCAACGTGTGCAGTGCATCGCCCACGGAGAGTGCGTCCGAGTCCGCAGAGCGACTGTAGCTCTTGTAGTCTCCGGAGAGCGCTGGCGATGTTTGGCAATTGGAGCCGATGTACGTGTAGGAGACCTCCGAGGTAACCGGTGAGGTGCTGTCCGGGCTGGCAGGCTGCTGAGTGCCTGTGGATGAAGAGAGAGAGAGAGAGGGAGAGAAGGAGTTAGTAAGGAAAATCTTGGAGAAACTAATTGTGTATATACTAATCTAATATATATATCATATATACCCTATATTACTATATATAGTCAAACTGTTCTCTAGACATATTTATGTCTGCTCTATAGATGCCTATTACTATACAGTAGTGTTATATGTGCATTTTGTTAGTATAAGTTCTCTAAATATGATCTTTAGAACAAGAAAATATATATATAAATAAGTATAGCAGATGTTAAGCTAATTGAAGTTAAGATGGAACGGGAAAATATAAAGATATATATAAAACATGTTTACCTTCAGTATAACCTGTCATTATTCCCCAGGTATCTGCCTCATAAACATTCTTTATATATCCCTAAATGTTCTAAAAGTATATAAAGTATACATATGCTATATATATCTATATATATTCGTGTTCTGCTTAAACTTTCAGTTTCTATATATTTTCCAGTTCCAGCTACACTTTCATCAGTTCAAACTCAATCTCATTACGTGTAAACTTTAGATATTAAATATGTGTTTTATCTTTCCTATATATCTTCCTGTTCCATCTACCATAAACCTCAATTATCTAAGCCTCAGCCTAGTTACGCCTAATTATCTGCAAGATAAACCTCTTTTATCGTATATATCTCTAACTGCTTTTAATATATGCTTAACATATCTTCCATATATATCTATGTATATATTTTCCTGTTCCATATTGACCTCAATCAGCGCAACCTCAGAATAGTTACACCTCTTATTCTGTCAGTGTAGAGTTAGGCACAATTTGTCACCAATTTGGATAATTTAATGCGTTGGCACACACCACACACTATACACACACACACAGGAACACGCACACACACACCGCATACCGCACACAGACACACCCCAAACAAGATGAGCAGGCAGAAATTGGCAGCGCTAAACGAACTGTAAAGTCAAAGTGGGTAAACACAGCAGAACCGCCAACGACTCGCACAATTGGATTAGGATCGAGAGAGAGGGAGAAGGAGAGAGAGAAGAAAGAGAAGAGCAAGCAGATCGGGGTGGCCAGATGCGCCCTAGACAAGGCAGCTACCCCCGAAACGTTGACGAGCTGAGCCTAATAATGTCAATTAGAGAGACGGTCCATTGACGAGGCTCGATCGATCGCTAGGGGACTGACTCTACCTGGTCCTGGTGCTGTATATCCTGCGGGGCAACCCTGCCGAGTTACACCTTTTGCAAGGCAATTGCCTCCGTGTTGCCTTCTGACCTTCGCCAGTGTTGCCTTTTCCCACTACATGTGTCTCCCTCTCCCTCCCTCCGTGTGTGTTTGCGATCTTTTTGCCATTGTCATTGTTTGGCGAGACGAGTGAGAGAGAGGTAGTGGAAGAGGAAGAGGGAGGGAGAGCGCATGCTAATGAAAACACATTAAGGCAGCCCCAGAGAGACAATGCGAGGCGACACACAAAAGCCAAACCTCAAACAGCGCTTCCTTCTAATGGCCCCCCGCCCCTGGGCGAGGTTCCTCTGTCCCTCAATCCCTGCATCGGTACTGCATCCTGCCCCCTTTCTTCCGTTTCCGTTGCCCTTTTTGTGTGCCTTTTTTTTGCAAATGCAGCCCAGCTCACGCCCACTTTTGATATCGGACTAAAGTCGGACTTGATTTATCGCCCAGGGGCGCGACTTGACTTAGTTCTTCTTGGCTGATCTCCGCCAGCTTGTCCAAGATGCCACTGCAATTGACTAAACAAAGGTCCTATGGCCCGGTACCAGCACCGGTAATCGTGCTCACCATGACAACTCAACAAATTAATAACTTAATATAATCAAAACGACTCGACTTACAGCTGTGAAATTTCCCAAAAATAAAAAAACGGCAAACTGGCAGCAATTATAATTTGTAGAGAGAAGAGAGAGAGGGAAGGAGAGAGAGCTGTAATAATAAAAAAGAGGAAAGGACGAAACGGAAGTGCGTGCCATAAATTTCCAGGCTTATATGAAAGGAATGACTGAAAAATGTTGTCTGCGCAACAACAACTTCAGAGGGGAGGGAGACAAAACAAAAAAAGAATGAACAGAGAGAGAGAGAAGAAAAAAAACGAAAATAAAATAACAAAATTAATCCTCAAGTGTGAAGCGCATACAAACTATTAGTCAAGATTAGGTTGGGCGCAGTCTCTAGGCAAACGATACAATACGAATAAAAAAGGGGTGGTTCCTGCTCGGGTACTTCGCGTCTGAAGCACCTGAATCGACACATATCGCAATGCTATATATGCCATATACTACAACTACTACGGAGGAACGTCTGCCAAAACGGGGCGTGCATTCGACCAGGGGTTACCTCTGCAGAGGAGAGAGAGAGAGGGAGAGGGAGGAGGGTACCCGCTTTGCGAGTCACTGAAGTCGTCCATCCATATGCAAACACAGCTGCCTTTTGTGAGGCAATTATTGAACAATATTATTAGACTGCAACGCGGTCTCTCGACACGACTCTCGACTCCCGACTCCCGACTCGATGTACCCAGTTAACACCGGTAGCGACAGCACCCTTGTGAGCAGTACCACCCCAACCCGAATAACCCATCAAGCAATAACTCTACAGTGGGCGAGCTGAAAGCTAAGATTGCGGCTTGCCGATTGCAGTTCAGGTCAAGTATTTAGACTTGTGTGGGATTATTTTAGATAACTCTGGTAGTGTAGTTCACATTTGTAAGGCACTTCTAAGACCTTGTCTATCTTTGCAGTTTAGCATACAGTCATGCGCAAGTTGTATCAACTTTGCAAGTCTATTCTCGGTCTACTCTCAGGAATTGGTAGCAAATTTTGTGATATTAATCATATATCTTGTATTTATTCTATATATTCTATATATATCTCTTTTCATTTATATATATTTCTTAAACCTTTTGCTACGATTTGTTATCTTTTCGAGTATATCTGCTTGGCCTACTCCTAAACAACTTAGGGGTTTTGTGAGTGAACTTAAATGACGTATCTGTAGGTTTCTTCAACGTCAATGTGTAAGGGATTATTTCATTATAATTTCTTCTATATTCAGCTGTAATTGTTTCCCAAGTATCTTTTAAATAATACCCTTAAATATTCATTATATATTTTTAATATATTTCATATGTATATCTTTATATTTTCATATTCCATTTGAACCCAAATTAGTTTAACCTCAGCCTGGTTATGGCTGATTATCTTTCTGATAAATACACGTGTAATCCTCTTTTTAAACACCTTTCTTGATAACACCTTCCCTTATAGCACCATTCTTTATACTATATATTCAATATACGCCATATTTGTGGGTAGTTCTAGAAGACATTTAAAGGAAAGCTAGTCTCCTAACTGAACTGTAGCATCTACTAAATTACAAACTATCTCATCCCACCCTCAACTTTGGTCTGTACCTCCTTAGGTTATACCTCGAAATTGTAGTAAGGATTTGTATTTGATAGGGTATCCCCAAGTAGGACAAGACACTCACCATAGAGCTCATTCTCCTTGATCCACGCACTGCGGCCCGAGTGGGAGAGCATGGTCTGGGCCATGTGATGGTACGAGGACATCTCGTCGCCGAAGGTGCCTGCAAAGTTCTTGGGCAGGTATTGTCCGGCTGCGACGGCGGCAGCGGCCGCCGCATTGTGACTGGCCAGCAGATGAGCGGCGGCCTGCGCGGAGGCGGCATGGGCGTGTGCCCCGACATGTGGCATGGGAGGCTGAGCACCGCCGCCGGCGCTCTGAAGATGCGACAATGGCATCGGAGCGACGGGCTGCTGATGCAGATGCGGATGCTGGTGGAGATGCGGATGATGCTGTTGCTGATGCGGCTGTTGTTGCTGCTGCTGTTGCTGCTGGTGCTGGTGATGTTGCTGCGCCGCCTGCTGCTGTTGTTGATGATGCGCCGCATGCTCTGTGGTGGTGTGGTGATCTGCTGCAGCTGCAGCTGTCGCCACATGCTCATCACCAGCGCTGGCGGATGATGGTGGCGGCGGCAATGTGGAGCTGGGCGTGGGCGATAGCGCTGTGGGCGTGGGATGGCCATGTCCATTGCTGGCCTCTCCTCCTGCCAGCTCTGTGCTGTGGCTGTGCGTGTGATGAGCTGCTGCAGCCGCTGCGGCGGCAGCGCTCTTCAGCTCGGAGCCCTCCAGATTGAGTATGTCGGAGATATGAAAGCCGGAACGCTGCGACGACGGCACTTTGGCATCAAAGAGGCTGCAAAATGAAAGAAAGAGAGAGAGAGGAGATGAGAGAGTGAGTAAGGCAGGATGACAATGCACAGACGACATCCGACATCCGGTCTTGCCGTGTCATGAATGGCCGGAAAAGATCACAATGGGATCTACCTGCAGGTACCTGCGCAGTACCTGCTGCCCGAGTGACTTGCTTCGCCCTTGCACGGAATTAACTTCGATTAAGTGCCGGGCAAATCGCTGGATTATTGACACCTAGTTCGCTACCCATCGCTGGTGCTAGTCCGACCCAGACACACACACAGTCTAAGCTGGAGGCACAGGCTGTGGCAGAGGCAGAGGCAGAGGCTAATGCAAATTTGATTTCCCTCTAATACCATCAACAATTAAACGTAAGCCCCGACTACCTGTCCTGGCCCGAAGCGAACCCGAAGATCCCTCGACCACATGTTAAGCAAGCGAGGCAACTAAAAAGCGATCTTGCTTCCGGTTTTTCCATGCTGAATTTTCCCAAATGTCTGTGCAATGTCTGTGCGAAATTCCCACGCGCGCTCAGGTCCTCGGCCAGGGCATTCCCCGGCGGAATTCCCTCGGCCTTCGTGCAGACAGTGTGACGCCGTCGTGGTCGAGCAGTTGAAGTTCTGTGTCTGCTGCACACATGTTGGCTGGATTGGGGTTTCCCTGCACTCGGCACTGCACCCAGCGCACACCTATGGGAATTTCTAGTTTCGCATTTGTAAGCCAGCCCAGACACCGACACCCAATCTCTATCAGTGCCGGTGCAGGACCTTGAGCACTTTGCAAATCTCTCTGCCGGGGGAAATTACGTGGTCAGGATTTGGGTAATTTGCTTGGTAGGCTGTGCACGGGGCAAGTGTGGCTTGTCTTGATTGGATTGAGAGCACTGCATTGCTGCTTGAACGGATTAGGTGGGCCAAACGGGGTCTAGAATAACACCCGAAATTGTGAGTCAGCTTTGTGCAGCATTGACAGGGTACGGATCAAGAGGGTGTTGATCACTTGAACTGATCAGACTGAAACTTTGATTTCACTTAAAAAAAAGGCTTGATATGATTTGCAATTGATTTAAAAGTTTGTTTTGTGATATGATATTTAGAGCATATATGCTAGATATATACAAATATCTATATACAAAGATCATTTATGATGATATTAATATCATAACCTCACTTATCCTATCAATTTATTTTATGTTAAGTATATCATTTAGGTTTATTGTTGGTTTCTAGTTTGATTTCAGTTTCTAGTTTGCAAGGAGTGAAATCCTTTCAGATTAGCTTTCGCTTTGAAGTTACTGGTAGATTGTTGGGGTCTTTAGATCTCTACTAGATTGATAGTGTATTGCGTGGATAAAAATCGCATCAAGAGCATTTGATTCATGCAACATGAATTATATCAAAGCTGAGAGTGAAGCATTGTTGAATTTCTTTAAGGCTCTATATGATATTGCATAAAGTGTTGTATGTTGATGTGATAAGTAAATATTATATACTTATGATATAATGATATGATATACATATGTATATATGATATATATGAAGATGATGATGATATATATGATGATATGCATATAAAAGGTAATCAAATTGATATTGTGATATATAGAGCATAAAAGCTTGATACTTATGTATATATTGGGCTTTTAAAGCAATTTCTGTTGCAATTTCAGTTATAAGTCTGAAGAGTTTAAAGACCTTTTGAAAACTGAACAGAACTAAACTGAAACCCGAGTTCATTTTTAAGCCAAATCTTATCATATTAACATGGAATGATTATTCCCAAAAAAATCAGATATATCGAATATATATACTGATATATATTGTAGATAGATTAAAGATGTATGTCTATATATATATATATATACTGATATATAGATAGATTAAAGATGATGATTGTAATGTAGCCAAAACATTCTTGCAGTTTGTGGAAAATTCACAAAGTTCTTAGAGCTTTTCAGAGAGAAAGAGAGAAGAGAAGGGGATATATAGAAAAAGGGACAGTTAGAGAAAGGTACCGACAGAGAAGAGAAAAGAGAGAGAGAGAGGTGAACAAATTGGACCAAAGGGATCTTCAAATGTTAATTATTTATCTCTTATCCCAGCATCAAGTCGAGAGCTGATCAATCTGTGCTTACCCTGGCAACGCGTTGCGCAATGCCGCCGGATAGAAGGCGGCCGGGAGCAGGGCATGGCTCCAGGGTGGCAACAGTATGGGTGACCAGGGCAGGAAGGGAGCTGCCGCTGCGGCTGCCACGGCTGCCGACGAAGGCACCATCAGGCTGCTCATGCTGTGCAGGCCGGGAAAGCCACTGAAAGCTGCCGCGCCCGTGGGGATGCGCAGCTGCTCAGTGGCCGCCAAGTTGGCGCCACTTGTTGGCGTCGTTGTTGGCACTGTGGTGCTGGCCGTGCTGATGATCTTGGAGGCCCGCTCCCTCTCCCGCTCCCGCTGCTGTTGTTGCTCCTGCGATGGCGTCGATGTGCGCAGTGGCCGCTTGGGCGTTGTGGGCGTGCCGGGGCTGACTGTGGCGGCGCTCTGTGGCGAGGCGGGCAGACTGCCGGCGCTGCCCAGGCCGCTGCTGTTGCCGCTGCTGTTGGTGGCCTCGCGCTGTTCGCGCTCCCGCTCCTTGTGCTTGGCGGGAGTACGTTCCAGCGCGGGTTGACTCTGCATTGTCATATCGGTGGCTTCCACAGCGCCAGCTGCTCCCCTCGAGGGCGATGCACTTGGAGGCGTCGCGGATTTGCGTCGCTGCTGCGCGGGCGGCGGCGTTGGCGACGGGCTGCTCTTGCGTTTCTCCGCCACTTTGCAGCCGTTTCGCAGAGACAGTGAAGGCAAAGAAAATGCACTGAGAACTTTCTTAATTTTTTGGTTTAATTAACCAAAAAGCACAAAAACAATTCACAAAATTGTACAAAAGTTGCAAGAGAAAAAAATCACACTCGGCTAAAGAACTTTGACAGTTCACAGTTCACACGGATCACACGGTTCACGCTTCACGGGTAACGGTTGTGGGTGCACGTTTCACGATTGTGATTGGGATTTCGATACCGATCTTGATCTTGATCTCGACTGGTGCTCGGGCTGCTGCGTTGTCAGCCGCACTCTAAACATTCCAAACTGAAGTGTCATCAACAACTAACGAGACATCAAGAACTCGACACGAGTCCAAGCAGCCAACGGCGCAAAAGTACCAAAAACTACACACACACACACACACACGGGGGTAGAGAGACAAAACACACACACACACACACACACAGACAGAGAGACAGAGCCGAGAGTGTGCTTGGTATATGGCGCATCCATCCACCATTGGGTATATAGCCTCACACACACACACCCAGGCACACACACACACTCGCACACACATTGAGAGTCTCTCTTGGTTGTTGTTTAGTCGCGGCGCGTTCGTCGCATTTTCACTAAGTGGCTTCTCATGTCCTTTTCAACAAGGATACGAAGAGCACGACGACGACGACGACGACGAGCACGTTGGCAGAGGCAGCAGCAGAGCCACGAGCAGAGCCACTATGTGAGTGGCCCATTCAACCACCAACAACAAGCACCACCATTTGTTGCCGCCGTGTATCCTTTGCGAGCAACAAGGCCAGCCTAGGCATGTGTTAGCCTTGCCATCTCGCTCGCACGACGGACGAGTGCCCACTTGAGCCGCCTCTCTATGTGTGCCTCTGTCTGTGTGCGTGCACTCTCTGTGGCTGTGTGTGTGTTGGTGTGTGTGTGCTGCCATTGTGCCCGCTCGAGTAGTGGCCCAGTAGTAGAGGCAGCAGTGGCCGCCAGCCAGTCAGACACGGACAAGCCTCGTCGCACCTTTTACTCTTCATCGATGGCCAACAGGGTGACCAGAGCATCAGCTCTGGCTCTGCACGGTCCTACTGCACTTGATGTTGTCAACAATTGCCGCGTCATTATATTGTATTTATCATTATCATCTCTCAAGAGAGAAGCAAAGAGAAACAGAGAGAGAGTGAGCTGCTCCTATGCCATTCATAATGGACATGCTTCGACACATGGTGCTCTAAGTTACAATCCCATATACATATACATATGCAACATACTCTATATGCCATTCTCCATTCAAGTGTACACAGATTCTGTCATTTATATCTAAGCTTGGACTCGACTAAACTCGGTAATCAATCGAGATTCATCAATTCACAAGTTTCTTATACAGTTTTCTTATATATTTCCATTGTATTTCTGCTTTATCTTTATTATATATTAACAGATATGTTTTCCAAGCACTTTGTGCAGGATTAACGAACAAAAGTTGAAAAGCTCTGTTGAGCATCAAAATGTTTTGCAGAATTTAAGTAGAACTTTGCAAATTTGAAATTTATTCTAAAAGATCTTTACACAACATTGTCGACTTTATTTATTTTAATAATAATAATAATTATTTTAATATTATATATATAATAATATAAAGTAATTTCCTCTATAGTTTCATAAAATGATTATGAACACTTTGTATACGTTTTTCTGGATTATTTTTCGTCTTTAAATCAAACATTATAGACATGTTTTTTAGTCTTAGCTGAGATATCATATAGAGTTGTTGTGGATTATACAATACTATTATTATTATAGATAAATCAACCTAGTAGGAGTTATGACAGATTCAATAAACTATATTCCTAAAATTGAGATCATGGCATGTACGTTTCAATTCTTGGGTATCAGTTGTTTTCTTTAGGGGAACTGCATCATTTTAATCAAAAGAATAGTCTGCAGTGTTTAATAAAATCATTATAATCGTCCACTATATCATATACACATATCATACATATATTTACTAAAGCTACATATAAATCCAAGTAGTGTCCCTTTATTAAAAGATATCTTTACATATCATATAACAAACTGATTCGATTTCTATCATAGCAGGAGTGGAGTGTTTTGTGTTCGATAAATCAGAACTAGTTCTCTTAAAGTCGAGTATATCAACTTGAGAACTCGAACTGTGTTTCAGTCGTGACTTGTCTAGCACACTCACTCACAGGGGCTCGCAATGGGGGGCAAGTTTGAAATTCGATTTGACGAGCAAACCCATGATTACCTCAGATCTGCTGCATAGGACCCTAACTACAGGCTGACTACTATATAAGGAGTCGAGTATATAGACTGGGGGCTGAGGGTGTCTGGGGAGTGCTGGCGCTTTGTCTAACATTACGGAACACCACACCTACCAAGTGGAGGCGTGGCTGCAGGGCATGGGGCAGGGGGAGAGATGGAGGTAGGAGAGAGGGTGCTGAAAAGGAACATAATCAAAACGACCATTAGCTAACTTGAACAATGCCAAGGGGGAGAAGGAGAGGGAGCTGGAGAGGGAACAGAAGAGGGTGCTGAAGATGGAGCAGTAGAGGAGCTGAAGAGGGTGCTGGCGAGGAGTGCAAAAGTTGTAGCAATTGAAAAAATACCATGTGAAACAGGCACATAAAGATACTCCATATACACATGTACATATGTCCTCTATATATGCCTGTACACCCCCTTATATGAAGTGTCTCTTTACATAACTATCCCAGACCGAGTCGAGGCCCAGCTTGGCACTCCATGGCTCCGTTCATGGCTCGGATTACACATGAAGAACGAGGGAAACGAGGCAAAAATGGGAAAAACACGAGCGCACACCTCGCACCTCCTCGGGGAAATTACGTGTAATGCCGTCGGCGGCGTCGCTGCTGCCTCAGTTGCTTCTGCTGGTGCTGCTGCTGCTGCCGTTCGCTGTCGCTGTTCGCTGCAAAGTGGGCGCGTCGCCGCGTATTCTGCCGTTGGCCAATGGCAGCGCTGTGTGAGCGAGATAGCGCTACTGCTTGCACTTGCGCGCTTCTAAAGGGGCAAATGGGAAATTTCCCAGCATAAGGATAACAGTGCAAAGGGAAATTTCCCTTGCGACAGCAGCACGCCCCTTTTTGCCTGTGCGTATGTAGAGCGCGCCTCTCTCTCTCTGTGTGTGCGTGTGTGCGTGTGTGTGTGTAAGATGGCCATTGTTATGCGCTTAATGATGATGTTGCATTTAACAATAGAAGCAGCAGCAGCAGCAGAGCAACAACAACAACAACAACAAAAGTAAAAGCCTTCGTTGTTGTTGTAGTTTTAGCTTCCGCAGGAAGTTTAAGTAGCCAGTCAGCGGCAACAACAACAATGCACACATGAATGAGCCTCACACATTTGCACAAATGTATCTTGTATCTCATGGCTGTGTATCTGTATCTGTGTATCTGCCTTCAAATTACATGCAAATTCAATTGAATTGAATCGCATCAAACTAGTTTCGCCTTCCGCTCGCTTCAATTCACTTCACCTCACTACACTTCATTTATTTATTTGTGTATTTTTCTGCAGCACTTCAAAATACTTTATCCAAATGTTGTTGTTATTTTTACTCCTGTTGTTGTTGTTACTTGTTGTTATTGTTGTTGTTTAGCTTGCCCATTTTGTAGCTGTGTTTAGGGTTAAGTAGCTCAATTCAATTGCGGCAACCTTCTGCTGTACCCCCTTCTTCGTGCTTCCCTTCTTGTTTGTTGGTCAAAGGATTTTCTATTCTATTTTCGCATGTTGTTTATTTGCTTTGCTTTATAATGCGGAAAGTGCTAGGAAAGAGTTGAACAATGAAGCCAAAACTTGCTTTGCATATGAACTTTCCTTAGCCTCTCCAGTTGTTATCCTTCAGAGCTCTATAAGGTCATCAAGATAGAAATATATCAAATCTATAAAAAGTAATTGTACTCGATTGAGAATTTGTTTATCATCCAGTAACAGACTATCAGCAAAACATATATTTCACAATATTTTATATCATTTCACAATATTTTATGATTAAAGGAAAGTTTTAGCCTTATAAAATATATTGTACTATACTTTTTATATATAATATTATTATATGATTATTACAGGCGTATCTAAGGAATTTGTTTATTTCAATTGTGAATTCATAAAGCTCTTGTTCTTGATAGTTCTGAATTGGGGAGAACTTCCGTTTCCATGGAACGCCATGTCTGGTGACTCGTGTTATGGTTTTTTTCTTTTTTGTTCAGCTCAAGATTATTTCTAATCTTACTGTAGAATCTCTCAGGCTACATTGGGTATCTCTCTGCGTATATGTTCGGGGCAGACTTTGTTGGAAATTGCGTGTTCTTTCACAAGTACACACTTCCATAATCTAGATCTAATTACCCGTGCTTTATAGCGCCTTTTGATTTGATACTTTAATTCAGCTGTCTATAATAACCATGACAATTGATAAATTCTGGAATGAAATCGAAAATGGTTTACAATTTGGCTGCAGAACACCCGCTACTCTTCTTTCTGTCCGTATGAGCGCGTAGATCTCGGAGACTATAAGAGCCAGGGCTATCAAATTTGGTGACAATATGTCTTATTGTTCTCTTTATGTAAAGTTTATTTGAGAAATTGACCACGCCCCTTTAGGGCTTCATAAATCGTAAAAAAGAGGAAATTGCAGGCGTAATTTTAAAGCTAGAAGTTTCTGTTTAGGTGTGTACTGTAATGTGATCCTTTATTATGTATAAAGATGGATATATATACAAGCATATGTATGTATATATCATGTAACTGGTATGTATATCGACATAGGTATTGTACGAGGTACTGCAAAATTGTCATTGATACAGTCGCGTTCCCCGCTTGCTCTCTCCCTCTCTGTTGCTGCCTCTTTCATGCATAGTACTCTGCCAGTGCCAGCTTGTTTGCCCGATAGCAGCTGCTCCGCATAGTGCTTCTCCAAGTGAAGTGTGACAATGCGTAGGCCACTCAAACGAGCCGTATCCGAGAGATACAATTAACAACAATAACTCGACACAGCGAGTGCTAATGTTGTTGGGCTGCTGCAACTACTAGATCCCCTCTCCCGCCTCCCTCCCATTCTCCCTTAATACAAAAGCAATAAAATATATGTTGAATGTGTGCAAAGAGAGAGAGAGAGAGAAGGAGGGAGGGGGGAAAACCGCGCGACACTTTTTCGCCTCTTTAAGGGGCGGGCGGGTTTGGCTAACAACCCCAATTAAACGGTTCGTTGCGGCGGCTGCTGCAGCATTAGGCGTAAAAAATCAGACACGAACACACACACACACACACACACCTGGATATACGTATGTGTATACCCTAGCTAGATGAGTTTCAGCTAAAGGTGTTTGCTTAGTTCGGGGCTGGCAATGCCAACTTGAAGTTACTTTGCAGCCATGACAGCCGTGTGCCGTGCCATGCACACCTTTACACACACACAGATACATGCACGCATACTCTCACTCTCTCTCACACTCAGGCACTCAGTCTGGCATTCATTCAATGCTCGTTTATAGCCCAACAGCAGCCCGCTCATCCATTGTCATCCATTTTAATTTACCTTCCGGTTTTCCTTTCGTTTCATTCTCGCTCGTTCGCTCTCGCTTGTGCCCTCTACCTCTCCCTCTCTCTTTCTCCCTCCCTCTCCCTCTCGCTCGTGTTGTCAATTGACGGCCATGACAATTTCGGTGCCAGATTCGTTGCGCGGAAGTGATTTACCCAAAAATATAAAAAAAAACTGACTTTGTTCCAAGGAGTTTCGAATAGGCGGAAATACCTCATTCTCTGCTACCTTTTGCGCAATACCGGGCCCTTTTTGATTGATCTCGGGTTTGTTTAACAAGCCTGGCCCCCGGTCAGTTGTCTGGCGTGATCTTTGTAACCATTGCCGGCCCCTTTTGTTGCATCTTATTGATTCCGGGTACCCGGTACCGGTACAGGGTACCGGTTACCGACGCCTCTTGTACTTTGCTAATTCTCAATGGGCGTTACTTCTCTGCCATGTTCGAGCCATCTATCTATGCTGTACTACTTGAGGGTCCTCATTGATCTGATTCTCTGTATAAATACAGCTGCATGTGCAGCTGGAGAAGACGCCTCAGACAGGCAGAGAGAGAGAGAGTAACCCATGTACACTTCGTATAGCTAATGTCGGTCGAGAGCACGATCAATCATGGCAAATGGTGACACTGGTGAAACAAATTGCTTGCAGTACAGTATCTTCTATCATAAGCCGAAAAGAATTGCGATTCTATTGTATCAAATTATTGGTATTAAAATGGGAATATTATAATGGGAATACTGTATATAAAACTGTGCAAAGTGATCTTTTGTGATCTGCAAAGTAACTAGAAAGGGCCAAAGAATAATATATTTGTATATCTAAAATAACTTAACTTACTCTTGAGAGTTTGTTCTCCTGTTCCCCAGTTAATCTATATCTCCCATCATAGTAAAACTGTTTAATCTATTGTGATCTTGAAAGTAACTAACAAAGAGCGAAGACCTTGCATAAATATTCGATACTCAACATAACTAAACTGTTCCTCAGTATCCAAGATCTCCAACTTCATATAACAGAATATTAGGGAAGATCTTCTTCTATATCATATATGCAATTTGTATTGAACAATGCTCTTCCAACTTGCAGATCAGTGCAGATTCTCTGGAATTACCCAACGACTTGTGATATTAATCAAACAGTACCTTCTTGCAAAAACCTTCTGGGACCTTCTTTGGACCCCTATAGCAATTAATTAGCATTTGCCTAATATCGTCAAAAGTCTCTTCAGTTTCTCGTGACATAAATCGGATTAGGAAACTTTTCACACCATTGTCAGCGAGTGTCTGAAATCAGAATTCAATTCGAATTCGAAATGCAAAACGATTTGATGCGTTCAGCTTACAAAATTTAGATAAATTACTTCCGACTTTGGATTGCCTTGGCCTGCCCTTCCCTGCCTTGGCGACGGTTAATGCCGTTTCATGGTCGTTTCATTGAAAGGATATCGACAGTGACATCGACATCGACATCGAGATGTGTGTGGAGAAACGGATGTTGTGTACTCCAAAGAGGGAAGAGGTAGAGGGGGAAAGAAGGGCCTCGAGTCAATGAAAACGCTAAACGATTCGAGGCAGGCAACAAAGGGCGGGACAAGCTCATTGACTAATAAAAAACAAAGACAGCAACAATAGGAGAGTGTGTCTCTCTGTGTCTGTGTGTGTGTGTGTCTGTGTGCGTGTCTGTATGTGTGTGCGTGTGTGAGAGAGAGCCGGCTGTGAGGATCTAATTGAGAGTTGCGGCAGCAGTCATAAACCCGAACTTGACAAATGGGTTTGCGATGTGCCGTGTCCCACTGTGCCAATTTCAGTGTCACTGTCGGTTAGTCCGAGTTGGCCCAGCTTGGCCATTTGGCCAGTCACCCAGTCAGCTAAACAGCCAGTTGACCAGCTCGGCCCAATTGTCTGGCACTTCCTCTCTCTGCGCTCACTTCCTACTTCCTTCGCCACGGGGCGCACTCGCAAGATACATTCGCAATTTATTTCAAATGCCAAACAATTTCAATTGCAATATTCCAGCCATGAATGGCACAGCGGCCACTGCTGCAGGGTATTCTACACATTTAACACACTCCACACACACTCGCACATACACACACACACACACTACATACTCTGTACACACAGCTTGCCCATGTTTGTGGTATTGTCTCGCATTCTGTGCTCTCGCCAAGGGATCATTAGGGCCAAATGCAGTGTATACCCACAGAAGGTGTTGGCTCCATAGCGTAGAAGGGTATTATAACTCTTGGCTAATTGAAAATATGTATAACAGGCAAAGAAAGGCTTGTATATAATCTTGATCAAGCTAGACTGCGCAGTCTATATAGCCACAATCACTTCTGCATGTCTGTATGAACACCTTTATCTCAGGGACTATAAGAACTAGATCTACCAAATTTGCTGACAATGTATAATATTATTGCACTTAAATAGAGTTGCTGTTAGAACCTGGCCACGCCTTCTTTTGTCTTTGTAAATCGAAAAAAAGCGAATTGCAGGCATGAATACTCGACTGTAACTTTTTTACTTCTGCTACATTTAATTAAACAACAGTTAAAGTATGGCTGAGTAAGGTAGAAATTAGGGTTTCAATTTCTTTTCTGTTATAGGTACTTTAATTTTTATAGAAACAGTCTCTAATATACATATGTATATTATATATAGTAACAGAATCATATATGTATAAATATATATAGGATTTGCAGTCCCTATTCATTATACTTGATATTTCTAACTACAAAAGCTTTTTTAAAGTTTTCAAATCTCATTTAAAAATATTACAAAGCTAATACTTTGATATAGTTAATATCACATCATGTAACTCTGCATAGTTTATGTAGCCTATGCTTGAATAGGGCCACATTTAAAAAGGCAAACTAAATTTGCCTGCACTCCACGCTGGCACCCTCGCATGTTGCATGTTGCAGTTGCATGGGGAGTTGCAGTGACCGTGTGACACTTCAGCCAATCACATGCTTCATTATAGGGCCATCAAAGCGCAAACTGGCCTGGGGGTGCCTGCTCCATTGCGATATTCATGCGACACATGGATGCAAATTTCATTGGGTTATTTTCACATTCACATTCGCATGGCGCATGCGATGCCCTCAGAGAGAGACAGTTCGGGGCCCGAGTTTGGCATTAAATGTCAGAAAGTCACGCGTCGCGTCAACTCGAAAGCTGTGCAACATTTTGTTAAATGTATCAATTTCTGTTTCTCTTTCTGATTTGGCCCAAACTGTCGCCGTTTCAAGCAAGTTTCGTTGCTGTTTGGGGCCTCGCATGCCACGCAGACAGGGCAGTAATAGCAACAGCAACAGCAACAACTACAGACAGGAACAACAACAACAACAACATGGAAAAGAATCAGCAGAGCGACAACAATGACAGACGGCGATGGCAAGTGGCCGCCTTGACAGCGTCGTTTTAGCCCAAAAAAAACCCAAGAACAACAGAAAAAAAGTAGTACGCGGGTGACAGTACGGCTAGCGACGAGCCTGACGAACAGGGTTGTCGAGTTGCCGAACAGTCAAGTAATTGCTAAGAGTTGCCACCAGTGTAAGGCTCAGCTTAGTTCGGGCTTGCACAAAAACTGAGCAAACACCCAAAATTATAGACATTCTGCTTTGTTCGACAACCCTACGCGACTTAACGTTAATATTTGCCTCGAAAAAAATAAAAACACATCAAGAAAGAAACAATTTGGACGAAAAAAATATGTATAATACAAATGATCCCGCGTAAGGGGCGTATTAAACGCATTGAAAACATGCAACTTGCCACACTACTCCATGAGGTAGTCGAGACTATGATGATGATAAGGTTTCGATATTAATAGACAATTATGATGAAGTATTTTGATTATAAGAGAAGAGATTGACAATAATAAAGAATAGATCAATAATATAAAGCAAGAGATGAACAAGAATATATAATATAAACAAATTATAAAGGTTTTAATATAAAGTAAAAGTTTAAAATGAATTTAGAACAAGAAATACGAAGAAAACATAAGAAAGAGACTTTTAAAAGGAAGAAGTTTTGTCTCGATTAGTTAGAGAGTTACAAGCATCGACCACAGGGTATTTGCAGTGCGTGGCATGCCACATCAAAGGTGCAACTTCTGGCTATTCGTGTGTGTTTTGTTTACTTCCTGGCTCATCCGACAACGGCGACGACGACGACGACGACGACGTCAACATGTGCGCACATTCCCAGGAATTCTCGAAGCTTTCGATTTTTGGAGTACGTTCAACTTGACTGGCTGCGTTTCCGAATTGCGTTTAGTAACGCTACGCGACCTTTTTGTTGTTGTTGATGATGATTCTTTTTTTTTTGTTTTATTGCTCCTCTACTCGTTTTTTGTTTTATTAATAAAACATAAAAAAAAGTATCATCAAATAAAATTATGTTTTCGAACTTCATATTTCAGGGCGCCAGACAAGTGCATAGCGTGTCCTTTTCAACTCCATGACAAGTGCGCAACGCGCTGAAGAGGGAGACAGCCGAGAGTGAGAAGCAGAGAGAGAGATAGAGAGTGAGAGGGAGAGAGAGAAGAAGGAGAAGGAGGCACCCATCGAGAGCCAACTGGTTTTTTATTTATTTTCATATCTGTTTTCATTTTGGGAAAGAGTTGAGCCCTCGAGCACTGTGAGAAGTAGTATTTGCTTGCTCCCTCTCTCTGCCTCTCCCTTTCTCGCTGTCCTTCTTTCTCTGTGTGTTATTTCTACTGTTCAGGCATAGCAAACAGTTTTTAGGATAACAACAACTTATCGCAAATGTTTTGTCATTTTTGAGCAAAACCAAAACAAGCAAATCTTCAATTAAAATTATTCTCAAAATGTACGCAAAAAATGAAAATAGAAATCTGAACAATGCAAGAAAATTGCGAAAGATCTTGGACAACACCTGTACAACCTGTGAGACCAAAGAACCTCAATGAAAACGAAAGACGAATAAGCAACACGAGGAACGAGCAGAACGAGAGGGAGCTCAAGCAGGAGCGAGAACAACAACAACAACAACAACAACTACGAAAATAGCATGAAATAAAATACAAATAAATAGAATTTGCTTTTATTTGGCAAACAGCATTATCCGAGATTAGCCGAGGGTTCGATGCAACGATTATGGACAAACCCAATTAAAGTAAAATTTGTGAAACTCACTCGCTTGCTTTCTCTCTCTCTCTGTCTCTGCTCTGGCTCGCCTGCAATGTGTGATTTTCCAAACGATTTCACTAAACATGTGTTTTGGTTTTCAAAGTGCAGCCGTAAAAACCCCGTAGTGGTAGTGCCAAAAATGCGAAAGGTGACAAAGTGGAAATAATGCGCATTGTTAACAGGGTCCCTTGCCGTGACACCTTTTGCCTCTCGGACTTATCACACATGCCCATGGTCGGCAGCCAGTCAGTCTCAGTGTGGCCTGTCCATTGAGGACTCTACGATCGTCACAATGCCGTAACATTGGCTTAGGCCAATGCACTGCCAAGGCTGTGTGTGTATGTCTGTATTGGTATTGGTGTTGGTGTGAAAATCAGGGGCTTAAGACAGTAGATCTGCGCCGAAGGAAGCGTGTATGGTAGTCGGCATCGGCACAATTTCATTATGTTATGCCATGCCATTAAATGTTAATACTCTCACTGAATTGATCCCCTTAAACTTGCCGGATCTGTTGAGGTTTTAGTTTAGGTCTCTCGTTTCGTCTCTCTCTCTCTTGGTCTCTCGTCACGTTCACCTCGGTCAGCTTTGTCTTGTGTTTTCTTAGCTGATTTTAAATCAAATTGTTTTTAATTGCTGCACCGATTTCTTGGAATTGTTTTGACAGCTCCATTGCGGTTTCGGGATGAGAAACATGTGAACCAATCGATAAATCTATCAAAATGGAGGAGTTTATCGTGTGTGAGATATGTTTGCCTTTCAAAATACTTCAATATCTAGAAGTGCTTCATCTCTGACATAGTTTAGTCACAGGTTACAGTTGAGAATGAATTACTTTTTAGATTCTGCAAATTCACAAGTTATTATACCCGCTACCTTATGGATAGAAGGATATTGCCAATCTGTGTCAAATGTTAAGATATGTAAGCAGTAGATGGCATTTTCGAACCTACAAAGAGTTGATATAATTCTGTCTGTCCGTATGAACTTCTATATCTCAGTTACTATAAGAGCTAGGTCCATCAAACTTGGTGACAATATATCTTATTTTTGCCTCTAGATAATAATAGTATTTGAATATGGGCACGCCCTATTCCGCGCCGTATAATGTATAAAAATCACATTTTGAACCTTATTTTAAAGTTAGCATATTATAATTAGTAGTAATGACAACCTTATATAGTTAAAGCATCCTGTACTATAGCTATCTTATATGTGTACTTAGGTTTAATTATGAAATTAACCAAGTTTCATTGTAATTGATAAAAAGATTGCAATAACACAATGGATCTACTAAGGTGCATACAAGTTATAAGCTTAGTCACCGGCATTCCTTTTTGTTTACTGTGCTTTTAGATTAGTTTAAACTGAACACGCTTTCCAGGTAAGAAAACTAATAAATAATAATGTCTCTAAGCTGGGGAATACTACGCAGTGGCGATAGGGTTAACAATTGTAATTGCCGTCGGCATTTGCCGAAGACACACCCGTGTGAAGAACTTATTGACCCCGAAGGAGTTCTAATTATTATTATGATTATTATCCAAGCGTTACATGTAACGGTAAACGGCAGAATATGAATCGCGTAATGGGAAATGCAAATGGGAATATGAAATTGTAGAAATGGAAGTGGAAGGGGACTTACTCATAGACGTGTTTGTTGTACTCGTAATCCGGCTGCATGCAATAATCCTGTTGATATACATTATTTGTATAATAGCCGCAATCCTCGAAGTAACCACAATTCGGATTATAATTGCTCATAATTAAGACCGTTCCCTTGTTGTTGCTCTCGTTATTGTTGTTGCTGTGTTGCTTGCGTGTTGCCAAAAGGATGAAAGCAACAAAATGTCGACAGAGAAAAAAAGGCAAAAAAAAAAGTGTTTTTGAACTCGACCCAGAGAAAGAGGGTGTCGCTTGTCCCAGAGCCAGAGGGTGTTGCTCTGGTCAGGTTGAGGTTTCGAAGGTGGGTTTCGGCTTGGGTAGGGGACACCCACTTCAATTACGATGACGATGACGATGACAATGATTCGAATCAATTATTCCTTAAGCTGGCGGCAATTATTTGCACGAAGTCGGATCGGTTTTTAATGCGCGATCACTTTTTAATTTGTGTACAATAACTAAATGCAATAACTAACAGCAAACAAGCGCTGAGTGGTCACAGTGACAGTCACGACTTCCGCAGGTCACGTCACGGCACGTCACTTCACTTCACTTTGTCACGCGTCACACGAGAGCCTCCAAATTGATTTATTATTTAATTCAAAAACTAATTCATTTATGACAAGAAGCTTTTACGACCTGCGACTCTGCTCTGCTCTGCTTTCGCACTCGACTCGACTCGCGCTCGACAAGTGCGACAATTGATGATGATTGCCGATTGGCGATTGACGATAGACGATAGACAGATTGACTGACTGATTCAACTGCTGTGGGTCTGCTGTGTCTGCTTTGGCTTTTTTCGGGGGGCTGGCTGCCTTTACATTTTCCGGTAGTGTTGTAGCGGTGAGGTGCGCGCACTTTTGACTGCTGCCGTTGCGATTTCAATAAGCCATAAAAATGCCATCGGGGGCCCCAGCGAACGGACGCTGCTGTGCTGTCCACTCTACGCACTCGCCGAGCTCGCTGGCTCGCTGCTGATACCGTGATAGGTTCGTTGATAGGGCGATATCAGCAGTTCCAGCAGTACCGGCAGTACCGGAGCAACAACTAACTAGGCTAAAACAAATCGGCCAATGCAGATGCGCACGCGCTCTCTCTCTCTCTGTCTCTCTCACTCCCTCTCTCTCTCGCGATAAGTACTGCCCTCTCTGTCACTCGTATTCGCGACGATCGGTTCGGTATCGGAGGTGCAACCTTCTGCGATTTCTCGACGCGATGCGTTTTGAGGCTCTGCGTCCAACGGACACTCACGAACTGGGGGCCGTCAGGCGCGTCACGTCGTGTCGTGTGTTGATCCACGGGCAACGTGCGAGTGGAATAGGAATATACAGAAAGAGAGAGAGAGATAGAGGGACAGAGAGAGGGAGTGAGTGCGATAGGGAGCAGGCTGAAGTGGCGCAACGTTGGACACTTTAAATGCTACAACAATCACTTATTAAAGTCAAATAGGTATTAAACAAAAAGGTAGAAAAAACGAAGTTAAACAAATATAAATAAAGCGCACAAGAACATCGACAGCGCATATCGATAGTGTGTGTGTGTGTAAGAGATATGACAGACTTGCATATGAATACGCATATGAATATGTAGAGTCGCTACAACTACAGATACTTGGATATAGACACAGATACAGCTACAGATACAGACAGGCAGGCAGCGGCAGAAGATACTCGCTGTCGATTCCCAATCGGGGTTTTTTGCTTACATATTTGTATTTGTTCTTGTACCCTTTTTACCCCGATTTGCTGCTGCGGCACAGTGGTCAAAGACTTACTAAATAGTGCTCGAAAAATAAATTGAGTAAATAAATTAATGATATGCATACTAATGAATGATATTTGATAATGAATAAATTTTATAAATAGAACAGAATATTTTTAAATAGTAGTTACACTTTAATACCAGAATCCGTTTTGCAATACATGCAAAAGTACTTTAAATAGGTTTAAATATAAGATAATACTATTTTTATTGTTATTGAATTATATAGTAAAATATTGTCATAGCTTTGAGTTAATCATAAATTTGTGAAACAGGTAGAAGGAGATCTCTTTCTGTGCCCACAAGTGTATATATTCTTAAACAGGATATTCATTATCGCCAGGTTTAGGTCTGTCTGTCCGTATGAACACTTATATATCAGAGACTATTAAAGCCACGACTGTCAAATTTTGTGACAATAATTCTTATTATGGCACGCAGCTAAAGTGTGTTTAAAATGCACCCATAAAGTAATCAAATACAATTCTCAATGCTAATTCAGTATACTTTTCATCTCTTTTTGTCAAGCCTTCGCACCACGGCCAATGCTCAAATTACTCAACTGCCTCTCTCCCTCTCTCATAGGCCTCATCGTAGCTCGAGCGAGAATCAATATAATGCCAAACGATATTATTATTATGACGATTATGTGGCGCATACATATGTTTGTTGACAAACAAACAAACTGCCATATCGACAGTAGGTAGTCGTCAGTCTACCGTCGTCAGTTATGACACTGCCATATAGTAGGGCCTTCCGTACCTCCCGCGGACTGCAGTAGGGTAGCCACGAAGAACTTACAACAATTTTATTTGTATAAAACTCGTCGCGATATCAGTTGTGATACCACAGCCCCCGTTCGCCTCATTGATAGTGCTCCACCCTCCCCCCTCCTTCCATGCAAGCTGCGCAACAACCTACATTGAGTTGGGTGAGGAGTGGGGACAAGGGAAGGGGCAGGGAGCAGTTGGGGATCGCAGGGCGCATAAGGTAGTCTCATTTGTTTACCTGCCTCGTAAGTATTAAAATTTTGATATGTACTGACGATCAACGATTACGATTAAGCTGTGCATATGTGTGTGTGCGTGAGTGTGTGCGTGTGTGTGTGTGTGTCAGTTGTCTCTGGGTCTCTGCAGCTTATCGGGTTAACCGGTAGCCCTGTTTCGCTTTTGGTTTTGTTCTGCTCGCGTCGCTGCAGCAGCAACACAATCTCGGGTTGTTATCGCGCTGTTCACACCTCACAACAGATATACCCGATATACATATGTATATTCTCCATATATGTATGTTGTATATAAACATATGTATGTCTGTATGGTATATATAGTTATATTTATGTCGTTGGGTGGCCCCCAAAAGCAGGCAACTGCCCCCGATGGGCGCAAGTGTCTGTGCTTATCTGTACCACGCGTACCACTGTGCCACAACGCCACTTATCGATCCCACTGTCTCTACTATGGGCAGGGGCCTACCCCTCCCACTGACACCGTTAAGCCCACTCTCCTTCAGCTTCTGTCTAGTCTCTTCTTCGCGCCGCGTCGTCTACTTTAGCATGGATCGTAAATTGAGGATAGGTTCTAGTTTGAATTCGATTTGTGATTGCAAGAGAGAGAAAGAAATAGATAGAGAGAGAGAGAAAGGAAGAGATAGAAAGACAGCTTAGACAGCGCTCAGCTCTTACCTGTGAAGTAGCGCCAATATCTGAGCCAAGCCTCGAGAAGATTCGCAGCTTTTATCAGCTCCGCCTTGGCAGGTGTTCAATAATTTGTCAGCGAGCCTCAAGTGCATTTCAAAGTTGTTCTGGCCCCGCACTATCTGTAACTGTATCTGTATAGGTATCTGTAACTGTATCTGTATCTGTCGCAGTGCAACTGTATCCGTATCTGTATCTGCTCGAACACTGTGTGCACATTCTGTAAGTGCATTATTTGTTGTCGTCTTGTTTTCTATGAACAACGACGACGACGACGACGGCGACGGCGACAGTGGCCACTTGGAATACGAAATGCACTTTGGAAAGTTTGTAGACTGAGCTAAAAACAAAAAACCAGAACAATAACAAAAATCACCGTGCAGGAAGAAACGGTTATCGCAACGGGGGCTGTCGCAAGTCATTGATAACTCACACAGAACGCGGCTACCCTAGAAATCAATTGTATCAAGGAAAAAACCAAGTTAAGATCAGGGCGGGAATTTCCAATACTTTTGACTGATTTTAACTAATTTGGCTGAACGAAACTGCGATAAATTGGAAATACATACTGTACAAATATTATAATCCGACAAGCTTTGAAGTTCTTTTCTCATAAAAAAACCTATTTAACATATGTGATTTGCAATACTTTGAATGATCTTAACTGAGTAATAAAATGAATTGGGAATATGCTTTATAAGGAACTCTTTATTTTATATTCTTTATCTATTTATATTATATACCATACTTATAGTTCCTCATAATATTAAGGACGCACTGCTCTTAACTTGTTCACTGAAGTAAGAAAAAATTAAGTTGAGTGCGGGATTTTGCAAGACTTCGAGGAATCTTGAGTAACTTAACTGTACGAAACATGAAATGAATCATGAGTATATAGTTTATATTTGTATATATTTATAATATATTATAGTCCTACAATCGTTGCAGTTTCTTATTATACTTACGGTTACTTGAGCGAACAAGTTCTTCCACCGTCAGCACAACTAGGATAGTGTATATGGAGAAAGGTGCATTTATCACGCTGCACTTTCGGCCCAAAGTCGTGATCTTTATCTATGTCTATGCCGTCTGTTGCTCTACATTGCGGCTACATATCGATCATTTGTGTATGTGAGTGTGTATTTGTTTGTGTTTACCTCTCGAGTAGGTGAGCTACCCAATCGCAATAGCACTCTCTCGTCTGTCCCTCTGTCGCTCGGCTCATATATCAAAATATACGTCAATTTTCATGCTTCGGACACTTGATAGACTGAAGTGCTTTACATTGATTTCACGTACACCTCGTACAGTTTCAAGTGATTTATTGTAAAGGCTTGTTCGTGCACTCCAAGTTGAAACTCATAATGAGCACACATCATAATCAACGTAAGCGCGGCGGCATAGGAATCGCCTCATTAAGTGCCCTGGCAGCACCATCCCCTTCCCCCCTTCAGCCCCCAGTCAGCCCTTTAGCCATGCCATGCCCTCATCGAGTAACACTATTACAAACACTCATAGATTATATAGATGTCAACTAGTTGCGATAATTGCGACTATTTTTGGATTTACAAAGTGACAATCGATGAAGGACGCGCACAAAGGTTCCTCATATAACACACAACAAGTATTGTAACGATAGTTCAAATAGATAGTATTGGTATTTCCGATTTGTGCTTTGGAAGATCCTAAAGTTGTAGTTCGTAACGATTTCTAAAGGTACTTTAGGATAGGTTAAATCGACCTATTTGACCTATTCTCATTGCAGTACTTACGTCTTGTTGTGCATTATGATATCATAGTATATGTATGACCTGAATTCATGTATGCCATATATAATTTTAACAAGCATCATAGTATATGTCAAAAATAATTCTAACCTCAAATCAAACTCAGTTGACCGATTAAAATACCTTTCAAGCTGCACTCGAGCACTACTTGTGCTGAAGAATGAATGGTATATAGCCCAAATACAATATATGTCACATATTATTATAACAAGCATCATATAGTATATATACAAGTACATATGATAATATGCTTGAATTTATAAAGCGTCTGTGAAGAAGTCTACCTTATCAAGGGGGTAATAAATGGAATTACTCGCGGGATCGATTGCGCTTTGCCATTTCTCAAATTCACAATTAATTTCGCTTTTTCATCGGCACTGAGGCGGTAACAATCAGAAGTACGCGTTATATATGACCCGATTGGCAGGAAATTCAAAAGGTGCCATTAAATAAATCATAATAATCTGTTGAGACGGCGGTATTATTAAAATACTTTGCTCAATGGGTTCATATCAGCCCCCAAATACCCATGCAGGGGGTTGAGTGCTATCTCAAGTGAGAGGGACAGATAGAGAGAGAGAGAAATACAATGAGCCATTGGTGGAATTTGTTTTCTGTTATTTTATTTTATTTATGCAAAATATTTCGAAAAGGAACACAAAAATTCAAAATTAAATTATATATGATTATACAATGAAAATTGTTTTATTTGCCATTTGTTTTTGTTTTGTTTTTGTTTTGTTTTATTTGGTTTTGTTTTGGTTTTGGTTTCCGCTTACTTTTTATGTTTTTGGTTTTTGTTCTTTTTCCATTTGGTTTTGTTGTTCTTTTTCTGCATTCGCATTTGCTGCATTCATGTGAAACATTTTACAATTGTTATGCATAATTTGTCATGGCTTTCTTTTCCTTTCTCTGCTTTGCTTTGCTTTCTTTTTTATCTTCTTTCCTGTTTGTGTATTCTGCGTCTGCTTTCCGATAATTTCATTTTGCTTTGCTGCACAAATATTTCGAATGAAAACCAGCATCGATGGCGATGGCGACGATGCACGTTCCCATTTAATAATATAATATATATAGCGTACAATTATTGTTGCAATTACAATTGTCTTGAGTACATTTAATATTTAAGTTTATACGTTTCCATTTCGAGAACCTATGCACAAATCATAGTGGACAAAAAAAGAATTACATGTTCTGCTTTTCTGCTTTTCTTTGGTTTTCCATTTTGCATTTTTCATTTGAATTTTCCTTATTTTCTTTTTTTATGATGAGACTACGACAAAAACACATGCGACTTATTACACTTTTTTTTTGCTTCTTATATTTTTGTGTGTTGTTTTTGTATTTTTTTTGTAGTTTATATTTTTTTTATATTTTTTTTGGTTTTGCATTTTTGTTTACTTTGTTTGCTTTTAGATTTCGTGTAAATTTTCTTTTATGATATTTTGTTTTTACGTTTATTTTATGTTTAATTTTATTTACGCAGGACGGGGTTTATTTCTTACACATTTGCATTTTTGCATTTTGCTTTTTCATTTTCTCTTTTTCTTTTCATTTACGTTTTGTTTTGCTCACTAAGTGTAAATATCAATTGTTTTTTTTTTGCTTTTGTGGTTTTTAATTTTCATTCATTTTTATATATATATATATATAGATGTATATATTTTGTCGACTTTATATATTAATGAATAAATTAAAAAATATTCAAGCTTTTACTAGTTAGATTTCCATTTACGTGTGAGAGTGTGTGTGTGTGAGTGTGTGAATGTGTGAATGAGTATTATGGTTACTCTATGTGTGTGTGCGTGTGAGTATGTGAGAGAGAGAGAGACCGAGCAACATAGAGAATATCTTGAGAAATCTCTCGCATCCCTCGTGCTCATCTCTCGCCCTCTTTGTCCGGGAGGGGACTGAGTATGTTTTATAGTAATGCTTATTACGTATAGCAACAGATCGAGTGAACAACAAAAAAAATGTATATAGGCGGTTATCTTGGATTGCTTGGAGCCTAGGAAAGCTTTACTATATGTATGCCTGAAGCATAGTCGATCAATGTTTGGTTAGAGAGAGAGGTTATGAAATAGTTTGTGTCACAGCAATACTTTTTGGAGGGGGGATGCGTGTGTGTCTGTGTGTGTGTGTGTGTTTGGTAGTGCAAATTATATATACCACAACAGAGTAATAGAGAGAGAGAGAAAGAGAAAAGCAATTGCAAACTGGGGATAAGGTAAATGAAATCCTAATCGAAATCAAATCGAATCGAATTGAGTTTGATAATGATTGAATGAGTACATCGAGGCTCATCGTCTATAATTGTTCGCTAAGTAGTATATATACGCATATATACGGGCATATATAGTTCATGTACATTCACATATATAAATATACATGTTACACATATATAGGTATACACATATACATATATATATTTAGATATATTCATATAGTCACTTGCTTAGGTATACAAATAAAGTTACAAACTTTGGTTTATAGCAAAAAATGTACTACAAATTACATTTATATAAATTGGATTTGCTCGTGTGTCTGACTAGCTGTCACTGTGTGTATGTGTGTGTGTGTGTGTGCGTGTGTACGTGCTCGTTTATTAAATAACTGGGCGTCTCGAATCTGTAAGCATTTGGCATACACTCGTTCAATATTTGCCAAGCAATCGAGCTGAGAAATTAAACTAGCAATTTCTAATGGTTTATCTCTCACTCGCTGTCGATTGCCTCGATTTCGTACGTCTGTCCCACTGTCCGACTGTCCCCGACTGCAGCTTGTGTACGTCTGTGTGTGTGTGTGTATTTGCTGTAAAGCCCGTAATTGTTTTGATGTGCATTGTGCAATCGGCCTGAAGAGCAGAACTCGAGCTGAGTCCTGAATACCTTCAATACCCATTCGAGTACCCGTTTGCTGTTCACATGATAATGATATATTGACTCAGCAGTCATCGCTACAACAGAGATTTGACTAATTTAACACAATCAATTTTGATATGAACGCAAATACGACAAAAACAATTGGCCAAAAACATTATGCTGCATACTTCAAGGGGTAGTCAGCCCACGCTCGTCTGTTTGTTTGTGTGTGTGCTTCTCTGTGTGTGTGTCTCGAAAAGAACAAAAACCAGTTACAAAATTCTTGGGAAAATGTCCTAAAAGAGCTATTGCAATTAGTTTTGCCATTTTGTTTGTTTCTTTTGCTTTTTTGTTGCCTTTCTTTGGCTTCTGTTTTTGCTTTTGTGTTTCTGCATTGTTTGGTTTCTTGCTTTATATGCTGCATTGTTAATTACGTTTACGTTTAGTTGCCTTACTAGCTGAGTTTCGCTTTAATCGGGTCTTGTGTATAGATACATAAATACATTTATGGACATTTTGCGTTTGCGTTTTGCGTTTGCGTTTCTTTGCGTTTTGCATTTTGCGTTTTTCATTTTTATTTTCTTCATTAAATATATTGTATATATATATATATAATTTGTTGGTTTTTTTGCTTTGCCTCTTGTCTGCCATATATATAGCTGTATATATGTGTGTATATATATACGTATATATATATGTATATATATATGTATAGAGATTAGTACGCGTAGGTAGCTCTTAGGTTCACATGTGTCTGTGTCGCTCTGAGTGTAGCTCTGTGAGTGTGTCTGGATGTGTGAGTGTGCGTGTGTGTATGTGTTCTCTGTATTGTTTGCTTACGTATTTTGCCTGGCGGTGTTGCTTCTCTACTAAATTTGCATGCGGCGTGGCTGCTAAGCACATTTGAAAGAGAATTTTGCTTGCTGCGCAGAAAAGTATGCTACGCTTTTTGCTTTGCTTTGCTTGAGAGTGTGTGTCAGTGTGTTTTGGTGTCTTTGTGTGAGTGAGTGTGCGTTACGAGTGTCTCCACAATTGATTTGCCAGCACGACGATATTATATCTTTATTTATCTCTCGATCATTCGATCAATCAATCTCGCTTGCATTGCCTTTTTTCAATTCTTTCCCTTTACGTGTGTGTGTGTGTGAGTGTGATGCAAATAAGTAGTTTCCCTCTTATGTGTGTATATGTATGTGTGTGTTTTCCATATGGATTTTCATTTTGAAGCATTTCCTTACGTTCAGAGTGTGAGAAAGGGAGAGAGCTAGAGAGATGTTTGTTTTTGTTTTTTGTTTTCATTTGTTTTTTGCTTTTGTTTACTGCATTTGTTAAACATTTAAATACTTAAATTTAATTGCTTGCTTTATATTCTTGCCTTGCTTTCATTAATTTAATATATAGATGCATTACATTTCACGTACGCGTCGCGGAACTGCGCTCCTCATTTAGACGAAAAAAAAATGTTTTGTGTTTTCTCATTTTATGTTAATTTCATTTATGCTTTCTTTCTTTTTGTTTTTCTTCTTCCTTCTTCTTCTTTCTTGCTTACTTCATCTTCTTCTTCATTTTAATGTTATTTTGTGTGTGAGTTTTTCGCGTGTTTCGCTTATTCTTGTTCTTCTTATTGATGCTTTCATGCCCGTTCTACTGCTTTCTTTTTAGTGTGTTCTTCTTTCTCTCTTTTATCTTCTCTTCTCTTTTCTTTTCTATTTCTTGTTATTATTATTTTATTTATTTATTTCTTTTTATTTGTTTGTGTGTGTGTTTCTCTAGTCGTTTACTCTTTCACTTCGAAATATTTGTAGGTCGGATTCTCGTACCCGTTGATCTGCATGTTGGGCACGATCTTCTCCTCCTGCACGATGGGGTGATGTGTGGTTACATTCTGCAAGTGCGAAAGAGATGAGTGTATGCTCCACAAATGTGATAGAGAGAGGGAGAGCAGGGGGTAGTTTAGATCACACTTCATCATACCTGATCCACCTCAATGAATCCCTGCGCGTGCGGCGAGCGCGATGTTCGCCACTTGGCAACGGCCACGCCCACAAAAACAGCAGCCATTAGGGCGATGCCGGCAAAGGAGAGCGTGAAGTAGACATTGCGTCCCTCCTTGGCCGCGTGCGCGTGCGCAAACTCGCGGCGCAGCGAGAAGCTCTGCAAAGAGAAGGAGAGAGAGAGAGGATACGCTTTAGGCAGATGCGGCTGGAGGCGTTCGCGCCGCAGCTCAAATACCGATTCACGGTGTCCCAGATCGTGGGTCATGAAGTGCTGCACCTGCGGCTCGGCCTCCTGATGAGCGACAGCGGCAGCGACATCCTCGACAGCGCGCTGCACGGCATCGTCATCCACCGTAGGCAAGACGGTCTGCACCTTGGTACTGCGAGAGAGAGAGATGTGTGAGAGAGAGGGAGATGAGGAAGGAAGAGAGAGCACCAACCTGACCGTAGCCTCGGCATATTCAGCATCGGCCAACTCCTTCTCGCTCTTTGTTGTATCGAGATTGAGATTGGGCGAGGTGACCAAGCCGCCTCCAATGTTCTCCATGCTGAGCTCCTTGCTGTTGATGCTCTTGTCCTGCTGCTGCTGCAGTTGTTGCTGCTGCTGTTGCTGCGACTGCTGCTGCTGCTGGGACTGTTGCTGCTGCTGCTGTTCGGCTGCCTGCGACTTGAGCATATCGTCAACCTTCTTGGCCTCCATGCGCAGCTTCTCCTCGCGCAACTTCTCTCGCTCGGCGGCACGCTGCTCCTTGCGCTGCTTCTCGGCCAGACGTAGACGCTCCTTCTCGGCCACCTTGCGCTCGATCTCGATGCGATACTTATCGAGTATGCCGGCCTCGGCTTCCTCGCTCATGCCCAGGGAGGAGCCGGGAATGTCGTCCTTGCTGCGCAGTGCCAGAATGTAATCGTTCATCAGTTGGGCGATCTTGGCCGATAGTTCCGGGTAGCGTTTGAGCATGGTCATCGATTGATTGACAGCACGATCGATATCGATTAATCGCTCCAGAGTGCGTGGTCGCTCCGAGGCAGCTGCCTCCAGACCGCCAGGTCCGCCGGAGTTCAACAGGTGACGATAGTGGGCCAAGGCATGAGCACGATCCTTGTGCAGGGCACGCAGCAGCTTCTGCAGACACTTCTCGACATGGTGGGCCTGCAATCGATAACAGAATCGATGAATGCCGATAACGACTAAGCTTGGCTAAGCAATCCTTGGGAGTTGCAGGAGGTGCAGGCAGGGGCGGGGGCAGTGGCAGGTCGAGTGGGTTCTACTCACATTGGGGGGCTGCTCGGTGAGGGCTTGGGTGTAGCAGGTCATGGCCTCGCGCTTGCGCTGATTGATGTGGGCAAGGACGCGCTGCTGATGCATTGCAGCCAGCTGGTGCTTCTCGGCGTTGCCTTCTTCCTCGAGTGCCTGAACAGAAGTCTAAAATTACATTCCCATATAAAGACGTATTGCACACCAAGAGAGAAAGATTATCAGCATGAGTTTTGATTGATTTTCGATTAACGTTTCGTTTACGATTGATTTTCAATTGATTTTTGCTTTAGCGACACTCGCCTCATTTATCGATTACGATTTGCGTTACGTTTCTTTAGCTAAATTGTACAAATTTCATGGCTATAACTTGCACTTGTCGTGTGTGCGTGTATGGGTGTGTGGCTGTGAGTATGTGTGTGTTTGTGTGTGCGTGTGAGCGAGAAAGAGAAGTGAGAAGGGGAACGGTGCTGCTGATGTCACACAATGCTGTGCATAGTATCGAACAACTATCGATTGTTGTGAATGAGCGACGCGAATTGTGAACAATCCAAAATATATGCGTATGTATGCGAGTGTATTCACATCAGTCATGAATCAATTCAGCTACAAAATGAACTTGAACTTGCTTCCAATTGAGTTCGATTTGGAGTGAAGGCGATAAATTACATATAACATGTGTATATCGATATATATGTTTTGCATGTACAATTGTTGTATTCACGTTAGTCATGAATGAATTCAGCTGTGAGATGAACATGAACTTGCGAGTTGCTTTCGAGTTTGAGTCGGAGAACAGCGATAAATTAAATACAACACATGTCTATCGATATATCGATATATGTACATGTACGTGTACAGCACAGACAAAGCGTTTCTTCTTATACACACAGAGTGAGAAGCGGTTCAATCGTAGCTAAGGCTGTAAATTGATTCAACACTAAACCGGTTCAATAATCGATCGATTAAGGGAGAAGGGGAAGGAGGTTAGTGTGCGTGTACATCGAGCTAGTTTTTCAATTCCTCTTTTTAATTGGCAAATCGTTCCAACTGTAGCCATATTTATGTGGCCTAGGAACCACTAACAATTTACAGCCAAGCTAACTGAGGCGGGGCAAAGACAGCGGCAAAGGCAGAGGTAGAAATGATAAAATTCCCTCTGGCAGCATTTCGATTGAGGTTAAGAACGGAATACATTGATAGCGTATGTGTGTGTGTGTGAGAGAGATAGATAGATAGCTTGTCTGCGTATGTGTGTGTGTGTGCGTGTGTGGTTTTGTTGGTTAGTTGGGCTGTTGTGGTTAGCGCTAATTGTTAAGACAGAAATGAAAAGGCGTCGAGAACTAAAGGATTAGACGAGTATGGTTCACTAGAAAGCCAATCAGTTCAACTACGAAGCACGGTTAGGTATACGAGTATATCGGTATTGTTTATCGGTATTTTCTTGTTTTGATCAGAGCATTGCTGTACTGTTTGTTGTTGTAGTTGTTGCTGTTGTTCTGGGCTTGCTTTCGTTAGAATATGGTGAGAGTACTACGAGTATGATTTGTATAATCCTTATGCTTGTTATTTGTTACAGTTATTGTTATCGTTATCGTTTCATGTTATGATTACAATCTGATGCCTCTTTCGCTCCCATTTGCCATACATGGATACACAAAGTAGAGAGAAACTACAACTACATACACATACACATACAGAGAGTACTTAGTTACAGAGAGAGACAGAGAGAGAGAGATAGAGAATGAGTAAGTGAGGGAGTGATGATGATAAGTGATGAAATCAAATCAAAAGTCAGGCAGAAAAGTATCTTTTATCGATCATATACCATACATCGATAAATATCGGTTGTCGATAACTTTTCGATAAACGATTATATATGGCTTATCGATAATATCAGCTACCGATGCAATATCGATTGATGATAATGCAATCATCGCTTATCGATAACTTGTCGATAAACGATTATACATATGTATATCGTTTGTTGATTATTACTGCTGTCGATAATTTGTAGATTAGATAATTTATCGATAGCATATCCTTTATTGATAGCATATATCTTATCGATAATATATCGCTTATCGATAGCATATCCTCTATCGATAATAAATCGCGTATCGATAACATATCGTTTATCGATAAAATTGTTAATATACACACATATTGCAATTGCCAAGTGCATGATAGTGATGAGTCTTCCAAACCGAATCAAATGATAAGCCAAAGTCGGCGCAAGCGATAAATGATAAACGATAATGGCAATCGCAGTGATAATGACAGTGATAATGAGTGATGATAGTGTTCGTTACAGGTGTGATTACAGTTGCAGATGGGGGGTATATATAATATATAGTATGTACATAAGAGTGATGAGTGTAGACTACAAGCTACAAAGCGAGGGCTGCACAATTTGGCTACTTTCGAGCCAGATTGTGCTGCCACGCCAGAAAGCAGAGTGCGATAAAGTGCGAGATAGAGAGAAGGAGAGAGTGAGAGACGCAGACACACACACAGACACACACAAATACATATGTGGGGTATAGACTATGTACAGTAGTCAGATAGAGAGAGAGACAGAGTGAGAGTGCGTGAGTGTGAAAGAGAAAGAAAGAACCAAAAAAGATGCATAGAAAAGAAGTGATGAGGGGGAGAGAGAGATGAAGGTAAGTGGGAGGTAAGCGATTGTTCGCAGGCGGGACTAGGTTATGAAGGGTACAAGGTAGGCTAGGTGGGGCAAGGGAAGGGGAGAGGTACGAGGGGAAACACACCTGGAAGCGTGCCGTCATCCGTTGCTTGAAACTCTGCGCTGCCTTGGGATCGGCCAGTCGCATATCCTGGTACTTCTCCTCCAGATCGGACCAGTCCTTCATCACACGGGTGACCTTCTCGCGATGCGATTCCTCAAGGCGCTGTTGGGCTTCCTTTGTTTAGAATATGTTTTGTTTTTTGCTGGATAAATAAACCTGCGCCCTCAACGATAACACTTACTTTCTGACTTACTTTGTAGCTCTGGTGCTCGTAGTGGGGGTCGAAGTGGGTGAAGTACGGATCCGATGTGGGTTGTGCCGTCGACGGAGGCGGGGCACCAACAGCGACTCCAGCCACAGCGGCAGCAGCAGCGGCAGACGAGGCGGCAGCGGCAGAGGCAGCGGCAGCAGCAGCAGCAGCGGCGGCTGCAGACAACTGAGGTGTGCTGGTGGCCACATCCTGCTTGCCCGATCCCAGAGGCTTCTCGGACACACTGGCTGGCGATGATGAAGACGACAACGAAGACGAAGACGAAGAGGACATGGACATGGACATGGTCATCGAGGGCGACTTGAGCACTGGGATTGCTGCTGCCGATGGTGGCTTGGCACCACTGGAGCTACCATTCTGATCCCAGACATCGGCAATGCCAGCCACCTCGCTGTCAGAGCCAGCACCGTCCTCCTCGTAGTTGTCGCTATCCTCGCCACTGTCGCTATACTCCGCATTGATGTCATCGAGGGCGCCGCTGTTGGCCTCGCTGCCGGCACCGGTGCCACCGCCTCCCGAAGCGGCAGCCTCATCGGCGACCATCTCATCCTCCTCGTCGTCGGCAATCAGATCATCCTCGTCATCGTCGAGCTCATCCTCGGTGCCATCCTTGGAGTAGTTCGAGTCGTTGCTCTCATCCTCCTCATTCACGCTCAGTTCATCGTTGGCATTGTTGTTGTTGTTGTTATTGTTGTTGTTGCTGTTCAACTGAGCTGGTGGCATCACTGGAATGTCGGTCTTCTTCACGCGAATCTCGTCGGCTATGGGAAGAGGAAGGAGGAGCTTTGGTTAGTTAGACTTCTTAGGCTCCCAAATTAGGCTCCTAAGTTGAGCTCCTACTTAAGGCTCCTCAGTTAGGCTTCCTTATCCCCCTTACTTACTCTTAAAGTGCTTGGGGCAGCAGACAAACTCGACGCCAGAGAAGAGCGATATGCCGCAGGGCAGCAACATGGCGAAGCTCCTCATCTGCATGCCACGCTCCTGGCAAGCGGCGGCTCCAGTCTGGTTCCATCTGACAAAGGGCCAGCAGCGCGATGCGTTGTGGATGTGATCGAAGAGGCAGCCCTCTGGCACCAGCAGTGCGTCCGATTGGAATGGTCCTTCTGAAGCCAAACGAGTTGCCAAATGTGGTGGAAGATGAGGTGTGAAAGAGGAGTCGCAAGAGAGAGAGACAGAGAGAGAGAGTGGAGTAGAGGAAGAGAGCAGATCAAGAGAGGGAAAGAGAGAGAAATGGTTAACTAGGTCTTCTCTATATGGTAAGTGATCCTCTGCTGCACTTACCAAGGCAACGGAAGGGCTTGATCCAGCGATGGGCTCCCTTGCACTTGGCCGAGTTCAGAGCACCCTGACGACACCAGCCGCCAATCTTCTGATAGTGCGATGATTCCACAATGTTGGTTATGTCTCGGTTCGGGTAGGCCTGCAAGACAGAGAAAGAGAGAGAGAGAGAGAGAGAGGGAAGAATTAGTTAAAGCTTCTTTTATAATTTGATAAGGTTACAAACTCTGATTGAATGTAAAGCAGGCATGGAGACAGTGAAGTAGAGAGACAAATAGAGAAAGAGGCAGATAGAGAAAGAGACAGTCAAAAGGGACAGAGAGAGAAAAAGAGGGAAGATTAAGATGAAGTCTAGAGAGAAAAAAAGAGGGAAGATTTAGATGAAGTCTTCACAGCTTCAGTTTCAATTCGTTTGCCTTCAAGGCAGCTCTAAATGCGGCAATGTGGCACTTTTCTTTGGCAGGCAGAAGCACAGAGAGAGGAATAGAGAGAAAGAGTAAGAGAGAGAGAGATGGACAGAGAGAGAGAGAAAGAGAAAGAGACAGTTGTGCCAGTTCGTCCGTTGTTTGTCCACTTCGATTGCTTTGTGTTTTTGTTGTGCTGCCCCTGGCAACTACAGCAAAATTATCAACATAATCTGAATTAAGCTGTTTCAGTTCACATCTCTCTGAGTGGGTGTGCGTGTGTGCCTATGTGTGTGTGTGTCTTTGTATGTCTGAGTGTGACTGTGTGGGCGTGAAGACACTTGAAGCTTTGTAAATTGAGTGCAGCCTGAAACGCAGCCTTGACTTCGATTTTGACGCCTGACTGTTGCACCCAGTCAAATTGGGGCAATCTTGACACACACACACATACAGACACACAGACAAGCAGTCTCCAACACACATATCCATATAGAGCCGCACAT
This sequence comes from Zaprionus capensis, assembly GCA_018903675.1. Taxonomy (NCBI): domain Eukaryota; kingdom Metazoa; phylum Arthropoda; class Insecta; order Diptera; family Drosophilidae; genus Zaprionus; species Zaprionus capensis. Next base: position 5,654,641 of record JAEIFN010001073.1, on the reverse strand, counting down.
TTCAAGTGTGCAGCAAAGTTTTCAATACGTTTGCATTGTTATGCTGTGCACCACTTGGCGTATGCGTAATGTGCGAGCACATTTAACGCTCGAGGAGGACTTGACGGGCATTTAGCACACATGTATAACAGTATAACACTAGCCTGACCACCAGCTACAACTGTAACTACTACCTCTAACTTCTGTTACAGCTCCAACTTTAGCTGCCACTTCCACTTCCCCTGCAGCTCCCACTCCCACTCCTCCTCCTTCTCCTTCTGCTCTTCCACCTGCGCCTGCTGTGAGCGACTGTTCTATAAATATTTATCGTGCGCCTCCTGTGGGAGTGGCAATGCGCGGGCGCAACGTAAGCGGTTAAATCATTAGATATTTATGGAGCTCTCCTTCGGTTTCATTGTCTGACACGGCGCAGTGAAGCGTGTTTGATGCCTTTCTTTCTCTTTTTTGCTTGGCCCAACGAGCAGTAAAACTTTAATTGGCCGCCCGCCTTTGATTGACTGCCTAAATGACTGACTGACTGACTGCCCTAATAAAATATGTCTGTATGTGAGTGTGCACATAATTGTTTGAAACAAATGTAGTGCACACACACACACATAGAGAGAGAGAGAAGGAGAAAGGCAGAGGCAGAGGCAGCGGCAGCTCGAGCTCATGAAAATGAGGCCTTTTTAAATGTTGTTTGAGTGTTGCGTTGCAAATGTGCCACACACACACACACATACTAGCACATACACTGGCACACAAAATGAGTACAAACAGCACAAGCTGCGGCCAGACAGTGAGTCTTCCCCTGCCTGCTGCCTTTGCCCGCCTTCATCTTTGGCCGTCCACTTTGGCGCTTGTACTAGACTACGTGTGTGTGTCTGTGTGTGTGTGTGTGTGTCTGTGTGTGTGTATGCGATGTATGGCCGTCGTCGCTGCTGGCAACGCAGAGCTAAATAAAACATTAAAAGCACCAAATAATGATGCTGATGCATGTCAAGCCAAACTGAAAACCGAAACCCCAAAAGGGCCTCGAGCTCCAAAGTGAACACAGCACAACACACAGAGAGAGGAGAGAGTGAGAGAGAAAGAGAGAGAGAGAGATGGAGAACAAAAACAACGATACATCTACATTGCAAGGCCTCATGCTGTGTGGCCACACACTGTGCACTGTGGATTTCATTTCAAAGATTCGATAGAAATTCAATTCGAGCACGCATGAAATTCATTTCAATTCATATTGTTCTTCCTTTAATGAAAGTTATGGCATCCTTTGTATTTGGTTTATCACATTTTGTAGAGCTTTGCGAAGAGAGAATATCGGTTGTATTAAAAGTGGAGTGTTTAACAGTTATGACAGTTGTTGTATTACATATTTGAGCAGGGATGACTTTGAATAATCAATTGCTTGAAGTGACTGAATGCAAAACTCTATCAGTATAACAGTATAACACTAATTTATAATAGAGCTACATATAATTCGTACCAGAGTGTTAAACATATAGTATAACAGTATAACACTTTGGTATAACAGCTACGATAGCTGTGATATGCCACTGTTGAATAGAGTTGACTTGCTTAAAGTCCCAGTACTATTAGTATAACAGTATAACACTATAATATAATACTTATGTCAACTGTTATAATGCATTATTTATCAGTATACCGCTATTGATGTGTGCTACGTATAACAATTATGAAGGCTATTACAATTCATTGTTGATCTAAATCTTAACTTGCTTGAAGTGCCTTCATTTTATACTTATACTTATAGTATAACAGTTATGAAGACTGTTACTTGCCCATGCTAAGAGTTCTCAAAGTGTTATACAACATTAGTATTACACAAACGATTATGTTAGAAAGAGTATTACGCAAGAGGAGCTGCATTATCTTATGTTGTTGTATAACAGTTTGCTACTGCGAATACTTTACCTATACTTGACACTTGCGTTGTCATCAGTGTTGTAATAGTCATATAATACCACCGATGCGTTGGCAAGGCTTAAAATTGTTGTATTACAGTTGTATAACAGTTGTATAACAGTTGTATAACAGCTGTATAACAGTTGTATAACAGTTTTTATTTCTTTAACAGATGCGTGCCACACAACCAACCAAGACTGTGCTGCATATTTAATGTCAACAGCTTAGGCGACCCCACTGTGCGTGCCCCTGCTCAGACTCCTCTTCCCCAACCCCCCCTTCTGCCTTCCTTCTTCGGCATTGCGTGCGTGCAAGTTGATATACGAGCATCCCCTTTCACCTTCTGCCCACATATCATCCTCGCTTAGTTGCCATTTAAAGAGAAATGTAAAAACGCACATCATCAGCAGTGCCAGCGGCAGAGGATGGAGGGAGGAGGTAGGGAAAGGAGCGATGACGACGATGACGACGACGACGTCATTCACACAACAGTCTCTGCCTGACCAGAGGCAGTTGCTCTTGTTGTTGCGCCTCTTGTTGTTGTTGCTGCTGCCTGTGGGTGACTGCGAGTCCGTCATTTGTTTGGTCGTTGGAGTATATAAACGTGCCAACCGAATGCGCAAACCAACACACACGCACACACAGAAACACTTTCACACGTACAGAGGATGGGGGGGAGGAGGAAGGAAGGGGCAGGCAGAGGCAGCTCTGAGTCCGACTAGGGCTCTTGGGTGCCTTGGCTCGACGCAGCACACACACATCGCAGGAGTCCCTCAGCTTGCCTACACCCCCCTCCCCCGTGCCTGCCCCTCTTGGTGCTGTTGCTGCTGCTGGTGCTCCTGCCTTGGCCGAGCCTGGTCGGGCTTAGCTTGGCCCGGCTAAAATGTGTTCGTTCTACTTGGCTTAATCAAAACATATTCAACCGAGCGTGATGCTGTTTAAGTGCTTCGCTCGAGAGAGCTTGCCACAAATACACACGCAGCAGCAGCAGCAGCGGCAGCAGCGCAACTTATTGTAACAGAATTTGATTCTTTTGTTTTTAGACCCCCCGCTCATGCCACGCCCCCTCTACACACACACACAGTGAAAGCGGGCGAGCGAAATGCAAAGCAAATTTAATTGTATAAAATTAGCAAAAAGCGCGAGGCTCCCACAGCGGCCGAGCTGTGAGAGTGTGCCAGCATGTGTGTGTGTGTGTGAGTGTGGTGTGTGACTGAGTGTATGTGTGTGCCAGTGTGGTGTGTGCGTGTGTGTGTGTGTCGCTTTGTGCGCTAATGACAGACAAACAATTAAACTTGACATTTCGCTATTGTCCCTCAACAACAAACAGAGGGACACACACACAGTCACAGTCACAGTCACACACACACATACACACGCACACACGCTCTCCCTGTAGCACCCTCCCCCACCTTACCCCACACCAGCCGCACTCTGAGGCGCATTGTTGCCCGCCTGGCCGCGCTTATCCTTGAGCAATGCAATTAGAGGCGACTTTCAATAGCGAATGGAAACAACATGGTAAACAACAGTTAGAACAAAAAACATTAAAAACAATATGGCGTCCCACACACATATATCGAACACAAAATGGCCGCATTGTTGTCATCTCCCCAAGCAACGGCGAACGAGAACAACAGCAGCAGCAGCAACAGCCCTCGCTCTGCTGTCCTTGACAGATACGTGTTATTTTTGGGCTTCGCATCACACGCTCACGTGGGCAGAAGCTTAGTGCGTCACACACACACACACACACACACACAGAGAAAGAGATAGAGAGAGGTATATATAGCTATATAAATATGCATTATGTATGCCTTATTTCATATGCAATCAACTTTCCGCCTCAAACTAATTGAAACTGCTCAAAGTTTCGAGAAACTTTTCTGCAAGACAACAGCGACAACACGCCCCCCCGCCCCCTTGGCCCTGCTCTTCGCCTGTTTGGTATTTAACTGGTATTTTATTAATACTCAAAAAAAAGTAAACCCCAGCTAAGTCCGCAAGTGGAGGCTGCCGCTGCTCCTTGACATTTATTTGCTTCCACTTGAGTTAATGAAATTGATGGATCACGATGTGATTAGTGGGGACTGTACAAGGTACAATGGTATAAATATGTGTGTGCGTGTATATATCTGGTTTATGCATTTATTGTGCCCTAAAGAAGGCAATAAAGTTCTTGAATTAAGACAAAACCTTATATAACATATAGATACATATGTATATATAAGTATATCACAATTTGTTTCACTTTCCATTTAGAACAGTTTATTTAACAATTCATTATCAATTCCTTGAACTTTATTAGATATTCTATTATATATGTATGTATTCTTCTACAGTTAAAAGAGAGCTGTGCTGATTTGATTGTTCTTCTTTTCTCATTTATCTGTGCCTGCTCTGCTGTTGTTTTTTTACTTCTTTAAACAATTTATTTTACTAATATATTCATATACGAGTATTTCATTATATCTTCCCTTTTCAAACCTTTTCTTACCTATTTGTCTGCTGTATATAGAAGCTGCTTTCACTATCTGACTCTTCATTGTTCGATTGCTTATATTCAAATTTATATTAAAACCACATTGTCGCTTTAAGCTCTTCGATTCTTTAAATTTGCCAAACTTTCTGATGGACTTTTCTTGTTTTCTTGTGGTTTCTCTCTCTATTATTCATTCGCAGACGAATAAGTCTCGCTCTCTTTCATTACCCAATCCCTCGCTCTCTCTCTCTCGTTCTGTCTCTGTTTGAGGCAAGTCAATGCATACCGCGAGGCGCAAATTTGGGGCAACTTTTGGTTGTGGTGGCACTTGCAGCTGACAGTTGGTGGTTTGCTTTGCTTTGCGTTGGTTTTGAGGCTTCAAGTGTTTTTCGTTGCAAGCAAATTGCAAACAATTGACTGCTCTCCCCCCTCTCTCTCCACTCTCACTCCTCTCTCTCTCTGTGTGTGTGAGTGTATGTGTGTGTGTGGGAAGCACCGCAGCCGAGCGCGTTATTGAAAATGATTTTTTAATGCGGCATTGACGTGCGGAGCCTTCACTCACTTCCTCTCGCACTCGCACTCGCAGTCTCTCTCTGTCCCTCTCCCCCTTTCCTTGCTTTTCCTTCGCTGCTTCCTCTCTGCACACGCTTTTCGTACGTGTCCTGTCAAATCATTTTGTGGCAACTTTCTATTTGCATTTCCCTGTTTTCCTTTCTTTTTTTTTAATTTTTCCCTCTTCAATTTCCATTTTTGTTCAGTTTGAAGTCCGCAGGGGCGTGGCCAGGCCCCCACGGCATTTGTTTGCACACGCCGCTGAGCTTGTTGTAATTTAAGTTCCGCAACACACACACACACACACAGCTGCCACGCCCACCAGGCCTGCTACACACGCCCGCACAAAGTGTCGAATCGCATTTTTGGATTGGGGCGAACGACGCTTTTCATGCGTTACTTTTTTTCTGTTGTTGTTTGTGTTTGAGTGAAAGTCAACGCTGACGTTAGTTAACAGTCACACACACACACACACATACATGTACATCTAACTGGCCTGCGGGTGACCGCTGTCCCAGCCACGCCTCCTTTCTGCCCCCTTTCTACTTTTCTGCTTTCCTTGTGCCTCAACGCGCGTTGACATTGAAATTGTAAAAATAATTTCCTTTGCGCTACACGCACACACACACAGAAGTGGCAGACACACACATGTGGGTACACATTGGGACACATACAGGGACACACACATGTACACACACCAGGCACACACGCGCCTAAAACAATAAGGGCAAAAAAGGCTAAATATTTTGTTTGCTTCTTCTTCAGTTTTGTTGTTGTTGCTGCTTGCTTGTTGCTTGTTGTTGTTGTTGTTGCTTGTTGTTGTGGCCACTGCGGCACTTGTGTTGCTGCTGCTGCTCCTGCTGCTGTTGCGTTAGTTCAAACTTTTGTGTCACAAAGTCATTTCAGTCAAATAGGCAAAGCAAACACACATTATAACTTGCCTGCCTCACTCTGTGTGTGTGTGTGTGTGTGTGTGTGCGAGTGTCTGCTCTGTCTCTTTTCCTATGTTCCCCCTCTCTTCCCCCCCTCTCCACTATTCCTTGCTGCCCCTCGTTCCCTTCCCTTCCACACTTATAATCTTGTTCTTTAATGCCCCTCGTCATATTACGCATACGACACGTTGCCATAAGTATTGAGCTTAACTGCTTGGTTTAACGTGCTGTGCGTATCATTACTGACTGACTGACTGTACTTTTTTGCCGTATACACTTTGACTAGCCACAAAAAATGAAGCGTTATCTCTCAAAAGGCAATTTACAAGGGGCAAACTGAGGGAAGTTCAAACTGAGTTGAAACAAAATAGAGATGAGTCCACACAGAGATGAGTCTCCTTCCCCACCCCCCTGCCCGACTGTTTATGTATATAGCACATGCAATACATCACCTTTAATGGGCATTATGTGTTAGCAGGCATTTAGTCCTAAATGCCCCGGCAATGTAACAAACAATTGAATTAAGACTGGCCCGCTGCACAATTGCTGGCGTTGCTGCTCGTTTGCCCAGCGTTGCCACATGCCCAAATGAGATGTTGCCCCACCGCTGGGCCCACTTGCTCGCAACTGTGAAATTTAAGGAGACGGGGCAGAGGCAGGGGAACTGAGATGGAGGCGGAGGCGGACGCGGAGGCGGAGGCAGCGACTGAGGCTCGACTCGGTCCCAGGCCCATTTGTTAGTTGTGGCCTAATGCATGTGTGTGTCTCTGTATGTGTGTGTTGGGTAACTATATTTAGCCATAAACATGGTATACACAACACAGCACAGCACACCCCCTGCCCCCTCTCGCGCACTCTTCATGCCTCGCTGGGTGCCCGGGCAAACGGGACTAAACTACTTTTTGCCAGCTCACTGAGCCCCAATGGCCATGTGGCATTTAATTATAAACATTTCATAAATAGTCTACCTTAATAGTATTCCGCAGTGTTGTAAAGCGAGACAAAGAAGTGATTAAACTCATCGCGAGCATTGCCAACCTGATCAGGAGCGCGTCAAGTGCCAATTACGAATTGATTTGCTCAGTTGTAGCTCATGTTTGTAAAGCGTTCAAGCGATTATCTGTCTATACACTCACACACTCATATACTGACATGCTCACACACATACTGGCACACACTCACATGTCTCTTGTCCGCCTCTTTGTGTACATTGACTCGCACTCGAAGCACTTTGAGCGCAGCCCGTGCGCGCAATTAGCGAATTGATTTCCCTGTTCACTCACTCACTCACTCACCCACTCACTACTCACTATTCACCCATTCGCATTCATTCATTCAGCCATTCATTCTATTCACCATTCAACATTCAACATTTAATCGATATCAAATCGATGGAAAAAACTTATCTTGCTGTGCGATGCGGTATGCGCTGAGAACTTTCTCATTTTCAGTTTTCAATTTACAAAAACATTTTCCATTTCCCCATTTTAAGGTTGGGTTGAAGCAGCAAATAATACTAAGGCATTCTACTCTCGAGATACCCTGTGCCCTGAGCAGTGTTGCAAAGCGTCGGATACGCAGTGGAAAATTGTCTTTATTCGCATTACTTCAATAATGTAATCGAAAGTAATCGAATTCGATTCTCACTCACATTCAGTTAAGTAGTGTTCATTTAGAACACTTTCCAACACTGCACAGCAAGTGGAAAAGGATATAAAAAGAGTGGAAATAAACGAAAACATTTTAAAGTTTTCAAATTAAATAGAAATGTCGAACAAATTGATACTCCCGCTTAGTTAAATTTGTAGAAAATGTAATGAGTGTTGCAAGTCGGTAAATGGGTCAAGGAAATGAATGAATGAATGTTGCCAACAGGGCGGGGGACATGGAAAAATAGAAAACAAACTGAAAAAACATTTACTTTATCGATTAAATTTAGCAAATTAATTTGCCAGACTGAAATGGAAATGATAATGCAAAGAAAACTCAGAGAAGTCACCAAAAGAAACTTAATGTGAATATTTTAGCCTTGTAAGAGCAAAAAGGAGACTCATAAGAGCTCATAAGGTATATACTGTATACCTAAATAGCGTAATTCAGTAATTTGATTTTTGTCCGTATGAACACGTTGAACTCAGTGACTACAGGAGCTAGAGCTACCAAATTTGTTAAGCACATGTCTTATTATTCACGTAAAGATAACTTAACAAGTTGAAAATGTAATCACCCGACAGAAGCAGGCACTTTTGTCTGTATGAGCGTCTATATATCAAAGACTATTGTAGCTAGAACAACCAAATTTGTTGAGCATATGTCTTATGACTGTACTTAAGTAAAGTTTGTTTTGGAATTTGGCCACGCCCCCTTTAGCCTACGTAAATTGAAAAAATAGCAAGTTGTTAGCTTTATTTTAAACCTAGAAGCTTTCTTTTTAGTGTGTGTAATGACTATCAGTATACAGATGATAACTCAACAAGATTTCAGGATTGAGTGGCTTGATCTGGCGCCTGTCACACACAATCAACTTGTAGTTGAAGCTGAAGTTGCCGTATCTTCAATGGCTCAAGAAGTCATTGGTAAAGAGCTTCCTCGAAGGAGCTTCCCCATGAATGGCCCCACTATTCAAGCAGCTTATCATGGTCAACACAGTTTCAGTCTTGACATCTTGTTGGGGTCAGTTTAGTGGCGTGTCAGTCATAAACACTGAGCTGAGTCGCAGTAAGTCAAGCGCATTGAGTATCTTCAATCTTAATGCGCGCAGCTGCTCGCTTTAATTGTCCCTAACACACACACGAGTGTGTCCCTGTGGGGGAGCGGGAGGGGGGGCCATTAAAGCAAGAGTAAATTGCACTTTGAAACATAAATCGCATCTTAATTCAATTAACTGCATTAACATCCTCAGCAGCAGTCAGATTTCACTAAGGGTCGCGGGGTCAGTGGGGGTAGGGTGCAATTGGAGCCTGTCCTCCCCCCTCATCCCTACACAAATGTAAGCTCATTTGTCGCAAAATCTCATTAGCTTAGTGGCTGCAAGTGGAAGACGGGCGGGAGGGGGGTCGTGGTTGGCGAGAAACACGCGACCACGCGTTGCTGCCTCGTCCGTCATGTTGTTAATTAGGAAGGTTTTGTAATTGAATACAGCGAACCGTTATGATGTTACCAGTTTCCCGACTCTGTATCTTTTTCGCTGTCTAAAAGGTGGAGGGGGGGAGGGAGTGTGCATGAACATGCACGAGGCAATGTGCGTATCAATATCGCTTATCGATACGTCATTAGCGACGTGTTTTGCTTCAACAAAATTATGAATCTGACGGGGAGAAAGGAGAGAGAGGGTGAGGAAGGGGCAGCAGGGTAGGGACAGCAACACAGAAAATGCGCCTGTAAATTGAGCTGCTATTCGATATCGATTTCGCATTAATTAAGAAGTTAAATGGAGTTGCGCAAGGCCTTCCTTCCCTAACTCCCAACAGTGCCCAAGACAGGCCTCTTCCTGCTTGCCTCTGCCTTGCCTAACCTGCTGCCTTGTCCCCCCCCTGGGCAAACAGAGCTGTTGTTTATCAATTATGCAGACTTATTTGCTTGTTAAACAGCTTGTAAAGAGATATAAATCCATAGAGCAGGACATCAATGCGATCATCCTTTGCCTTCTTGGCAAACACAACTGAACAATAATGCGAATAATGTGAATACAGCCAATGAATGCTGCTTTGGCTCGACTTTGCTCAAGTTAATTAAATGTTTAATTCAGCAAAGAGAGACAAGTAAACAGACTGTGACAGAGGGGGGGTGACGACCTCCCAATGGGGAAGAGGTTCGAACATCGAATCGAATACGAATGTTCAATGCAAATGAATGCAATGAATGAACGACGCCAGCCTCGCTGCGAATATGTAATTCAACTCATTATGGCCTCTGAAAAACAACAAACAACAGCAACAGTAACAGTAACAACAACGACATCAACAACAGCAACAGCAATGCGGGCATAACAAGCTACACGATAATAACAACAACGACAAGGACAACAACAATAGTAACAGCAACAGAAACAGCAACAGCAACAGCAATGACAGCAAGAACAACAAAAAGTAACCAGAGCTACAGTTGAGCACACCCGACCTTAAGATACTCTTCAATACCCTACGATAGCTAGCGATTCCCTTCGATAACTTCTGCCTTTGTCACTCTTTTAAATTGCAATTTCAAAGAGAGTTACATATTGTAATCAGCTAACTATATGTCAAAGTAGAATATTGTATTTAGCTTTTTATTCATTTGGTGGGGGGAGCACGAAATATATGAATTATCTGCGTATAGTGTGCGGCAAGCTTCATGCCAAATTTCATGTCTTTAGCTTCTATAATAGCTGAGATATCGACGTTCATACAGACAAACAGACAGACAGAGATAGAGAGAAAGAGAGAGACAGGCAGGCGGACACAAAGCGAGTGAGAGACACAAAGAGAGTGAGAGAAAGATAGGCAGAAGCAGGCAAAAAGAGATAACGACAGACTGATTGACAGACAGACAATAAGACAGACAGGGAGACAGATGGGCAGACAGACATATAGAAAGACACACAAAGAGAGATACACAGAGAAAGAGCCAGGCAGACAGACATACAAAGAAAGAAACAGACGGACAGACAAAGATAAAGACAGATAGACAGACAAAGAGACGGACAGGCATACAGACAGACAGACATATAAAGAGACGACAGACAGACACACAAAGAAATAGACTGAAAGACTAAATGACAGCCAGATCTCAATTGACTTAGCTAGTGATACTTATTAATAATACTGTAGTACATACTGTACATACATATATTGTCTCTGCCACGCCTGCTTCTGTCTGTCAATAACTTAGTATACCCTCCTTCGTTAATTTGCAATGTGTCGCAGGGTATAAAAAGTGTAGGCTGAAATAATTGCAAAACGGGCAACGGGCAACGCGCTGTTTGTCTGTTTTCTGTGTTGGTCCAAAGCAAATACCATCAGCACTCGTTGGGCACACAGTTGAAACTTCGTTACCCCATTCCACTGTCCCTCTCCCTCCTGCTCCCCCTTACCACTGCTGGCCAGCACATTCATCTATGGCGGTGCAGCCTGACCCGCGGCATATTTAACTGGAGCCGCGTTAAAGCAGCTGCAAATTAATTAATTTCCATTTGAATTGCCAAACAGAGAAATAAAAACCGAAATAAGGCAAGCAAGAGATGGCACAGAGAGAGGGGGAGGGGGAGAGGAAATGGGAGAGGAAGTGGGAGAGAGAGAGGGAGAGAGTGAGAGTGGCAGGCAGCATTTAAATATGCACATAAATGAATATGTTATGCGGCACTTGGCACTCGTCGTACCCGAAAAGCGCAAACCGATACGAAATAACAACAACAACAACAACAAGAACAACTGAAACAAGAGTAGCAGCAGCAACAACAACAAGAGCAACAGCAACAGCAATGACAGCAACAACTACAAAGGACAACAGGTTTTATTTAATTAATTTCTTTTTTCGGCGCCGTCAAAAATTTTGAACGACTGTTGGCAAAAAGTGTTGCATACTTTTGTGCGGCTTGATTTATTTTGCCACGTAGAGCGACGCGGTGCGTGGCAAGTGAAAGGAAATGGTGGGAGAGAGGGAGAAAGAGAGGGAGCCAGAGAAAAAGGATAGTGGGAGGGAGGCAGAGAGGTAGAGGGGGAGAGTGAGAGAGAGGGAGAGAGAGGGAACGAGAGAGAGGGAGATAGACAGAGAGGAAATGAATGTGCCAAACAGTGGCAGCGTATGTTTTCACGGCACGTGTGTGTGTATGTGTGTGTGTGTGTGCGGGAATTAAGTGAGCGTAAACTCTGCGCACGTATGTGTGTGTGTGTGCCTGTGTGCGCGGAAAATAGCCAAATTAAAAAGCGAGCAAATGTTTAAGAAAAACTGCACACTGCACACACACATACACACTCTAGCTACCTCTCTCTTTTCCTCCCTCTCCTTCTACTTTTCCTTCTCCCTCGCGTGCGCACACAGCATAACCGTAGCTCAGGCTCAGAACCTGAATGCAATTTACTTTGCCACGTCGCTTTAGCATCAATTTGGCTTTGCTTCCCTTCGCCTCTCCATTAACCTGCCCCTTGCCACCACCCTTTCCTCTCCTCCTCGCTCACTGCTACCTCTCTCGCTTGACATTAATGGCATGTGCAGGGTATCTCTTGGTCTGGCAACTAATTTCCGCCTCTATTTCGTGGGGCCTTCGTTAGCGCGTTCAAGGCTATTCAGAGTGAGTTGCCCTCTCTCTCCCCACTACCCTTTCACTCTCCCCCCTCACGCTCTTCAAACAAACTGCAGAGATTGAAAATTGCGTATACGTGAAAGCAGGCAAAGCGACCACCAACGGGAATTGGCTCTGCCCCGTGGCCCCTGCCCTCTGGCCTGCCTCCCCCCTCTGTGACCATATCTCTCTACTGCTGACCTGCCCTCTGCCCCAGCCCCTGCCTTGCCCTCTTCCCATTTGTTCCTCTACTGCACTCTACCCTCTTGCTCTGCATGTTGTCGAGTATTTTTCGGCAATCAGCAGGCAAATATACAAGAGAACTCTCTTCAATCTCCATGCTAACCCCTGCCCTACTCTATGGTCTCTTCTCTCTGGAAAATCTCCAGTTGAATTGCACTCAACAATGCATGCGTCGTCGTCGTATCCCTGAGTTACGCACACACAATTGCGCGAATAGAACGATGGGAATGCATTACGCATACGCCACATGCGGCACGTGGCCAAAGGGGCCCATTCAAACAGGGGAACGGAGGGGCAGGAGGACGGGGCAGGAGGCGCTTTCGAGGCTTCGAGTTAATCGCCAGAAAGTGCGTAGTTACCAACATTGTTGGTTGCCCTAATGGACTGCCAATTGCGCAGCAGCTGAAGACACATGAGGAACTGTTCCCAGGCACCCCCTTTCCCCTTTCCCATACCCCCCCCTGTGTACCTATCCCCCGACCTCCCTTTGCTGACTGTTAATTTGCATTGATTTTGTGCAGCATTTGCCACGAGTTGTGGCTAAGGCAAATAAAGCGTTTTGTTTTTGCTTCATTCATTTCTCATTTATTATTCACCCCCCTTTACTGCTCCCTCCACTCTTCATATACAAATAAATTCGTTTCAATCAGTTGCAGCATCATTCGCTCTCTCTCTCTGTCTGCCTCCCTTTCTGTCCCGTTGCTTGTTGTTTTCCAACACTGATTCGATTTGCTTGCTCGAAAAACAAAATTCGATTGGCTTTTTCTGCTTGTGCTGGCAGCGCTGCTATTTTTTCTGGTTTGTCGTGATATCATTATTATTAAAACGAACGAATGCATTTTATTACATCTCTCGAGCAGCATCGCCAGCAACATGTTCACATAAATTAAGCATAATAAATAAATTAACATAATTATACGCGAAAAAAGATGAGAGGAAAATACGCAAATTGCCGCTTGACAAGTTTGCGGCACAAGGCGGCAGCGATGCCGATGTAAAATGCAAATGAAAAGCCAATAAAATATTTGCCACACACACACACTTAAAATGAGTGTGTGGTTATATACCATATACGATATATTGGGGCATCGGGCGTATATAGCATAAGCCATAAAGCATATTCAGCATGTGCCCGCGTACCTTATTTATGGCCGCGTGTGCGTCTGTGTGTGAGTGTGTGTGTAATTTGATTTATGTTGTGGCAAAATGACAGCGACAGCAGCAGCAGTAACCGGCAACAGAAACTGGCAGCAGCACTGGGCAACAGCAGCAACCGGCAACAAATTTGCGTGTCAAAATCAACTGTGACGGCTTTGACAGGCCGCAGGGCTCATTAGAAGCATCCTCGAGGCAGTCAGCTAACCTTGAACCAAATAACAAACTAAACAAACATATACACACAAACATACATACATACGATATGTCTTTATGCAGTAAGTAATTGTATGACTGTGTTTAATCCTTTACTTAATATGTTTAATTATATGTTAATTAACATGCAATTTTGGGTCACACTTTCCTAACTTCCTTGACCTTCACTGAGTGCTTGACTTGATCAAAAGTGGCGGCAGGACGATTACTTATGGTGTTTGTTACTTATTTATGCAATATGTTAATTGATATTTAATTTAGGTACACACTTTCGGTATTTGCAACTTATGCAACACTAACGGCTTGACTCGATCAAAAGTGGCGCAGACGATAATTAATTTACTCAATATGTAATTCAAAAGTCTTCAAACTTATGCAACACTAATTGATCAATGACTTATCGAAAGTGGCGGCAGGCCGATTAAGTCGATATTAAGTCGGCAAAGAAGTGAAGAGATACAAAGGGATTTAAATTAAATAATTAAAATACAATTGCAAATTATATAAATGAATGCCTGGCAGTGCTTCTTAACTTGTTTACTATATAAATAAACACACAAACATACACATACATACGTATGCAGATTAGGCCAGTTCGAGGCCTGATGTTCTGCTTGATTTGCGCGCAAACATGACTTGCTAATCAAGTTAGAGCCAAAGTCAACGGCAAATTGAGTGGCAAAATGCTCCCATATATAGTATATACCATATATGCATATTCCATCGGCAATGTGCAGCTTATTGAGTGTCTGCGTGTGTGTGTGTAATCAATCGATTCAAATGCCTTTGGCATCTGTGATTAAATTCCGCACAGCACACTCGACTGCAATTCAAAACAAATCAGTTTAGCTGCACTCACAATCACACTCATACTCACACTCACACCTGCATTCAGTGGTGCAATTCATTCTATTGCTATTCATATTGCTGACTCCCTGCTTCGTCATTCAGCTGGACTATTTACTTTTTTGCCAGGGAAAACTTATCGAGCGCCGCCACGCAGCGCACTCTCAGTGCAGCTTCCCTCCCCCTCTCCCGTGCCCTGTTCGCTGCTCTATTGTCTGATTTCATTTGCTGTCACAATTCACTTAACACTGTCGCCTCTGTCAATCAGCGAACGTGGCGCGGGGAGCTGGCGGGGGGCGTGGCAGTGAATGAAAGTGCAAAAGGAAAATAGGGGAAAAATGCAGGAAAAAGCAGGGAAAACACGGACACGGACACGGGCAGGCAGCCAAGGCCGCCAGCTTCGCTTGGCATTTATGGACTATTGTCGACGAGGGAGTAGGAGAAGAAGAGATGAAAAGCAACAGAGTGAACAAAGTGAGTAAGGGAAAGAGAAAGAGGGAGAGAGAGAGACAGAAGAGCGAGCAGAAGGCTACATTAGCCAGAAAGCCAAAGAAATTTAATTAAAAAAGCCAAAGGCGGCCGTCATTGCCAATGGCAGCCAATTTATGATGGCGCTCGCGCTCCACACCGCGTATGCGTCATGTGTACGCTGCGCAGCTGCCGCAACACACACATATGTATACATACACTCTGTGTGTATGCGTGCATGTGTGTGTGTGATAAGCGAGCGCATGCAAAAGGCAGAAAGTAAAAAGCGAAAATTAATGGAAAATTAATTAAGTGTCGTTTAATGTTGTCTCAATGTAAACGCTTTCAACGCAGCGCAAATTAAATTGTTGTTGCCCCACACACACAGCGCAAACAGTCGCCAGCTTCACTTCCCTCTCTCTTTCTGCCTTCCCCTTCCCCCTCTGACCACCAACAATGGGCTTTTAGCGGGACTTCTCTTGCCTCATCTGCCTCATGTTGCTGCTGCTATTGCTGACTCTTTTGATTTATTGCCTTTCATGTTGCTGCTGCTGCTGTGGCTATGGCTGCTGCTGCTGTTGCAACTGCACTCGGTGTGGCAGGTTGCCCTGAGGATGCTGTAGCTGTTGCTGCCGCCGCTGGCTTCCCTGCGTCAGCTGAATCAGCTTGCGGGCAGCCACTTGAGCGTTAGTCTCTGCTCCAGGCATGGCCAGGACACTCCCATGCCCCTATTCCCCATTCCGCTCTATCTACACCCCCTGTTGCCTGCCCCCTCCCTCATGCTGTGCCGTAAAATTACATTTCGCAATGGGGCCACGTGGCGTATGCGCAATCTCTGCGCGCACTTTTCATATGCAAAGTAAATGCAATAGCGAATGCAAATAGCAATTTTCATGCGGCTTCAATTCAATCAGCAGCACATTATAAAGAAGAGGGGCGAGGTAGGCCACCACGCCACGCCCACTTTGGGCACTTTGGAAAAGGGTTTCCCACCTGGCAATGGGTAACTGGCAGTGGCAATGGCAATCTCAGGCTGCACTTACCTTCTTGCAGTAATCAAGCAAATCCATTTTATCACGCAAACATGTGGCGCCCGTTGTCTTCTTGCTTAGGTCCGTCACCCAGCGACCCTCCTCCGATAGATATTGCGGCTGGTAGATTTGTCCGGCCTCACACAACACGGCGATCTGTGGCTCCCAGCGGGGTGAGGCGCCCTGTGAATGCAATAAAGAGAAAAATAAATATGCAAATCGATGCGGATTAGATGCGATTACGTAACACGTGTGAGGAGCAACTATGATACGATTGTTAGTGTGTGTGTGAGAGAGGTTGTGTGGGTGTGTGTGGCAAGTATAGAACTCATATTTATGTGCAGCGGTAATCGATGCTGCCTAAGCCAAGCAAACTATTCACGTCACGTCACAAGCGCCTGCAACAGCAGCCGTAAAACAGCTGTCAGCTATCAAATGTCTTTGCCTCTTCCCCTTTGCTCTTTGCCTCTGCTCTTCTTCCTCCATTCGCTTGCTTTAATTGCCAAGCAAACATGGGCAGAAGTGTAAGAGAACTATAGAACTATCACAGACTTTGATTGAGAACAAGATTAGTTTGAAATATCGTTTTTCTTTTGTATTGTTATTATCATTATTTGTATTATTAATATTATCCTTATCATTATTATTGTTTTTATTTATTATTGTTATTATTGCTTATAATATTCTTCTTCCTATTGTTATTCTTTGGCTTCTTCTCATTATTAATATCATTAATAACATTATCATTGTTATTATTATTGACATTATTATTTGTAATAATGATATTTGTTAGTATAATGATGGACATTATTGCCATTAATATCATTATTATTTATATTAATATTCATTAATGCTATTAATATATCATTTGTATCATTACTATTTGTCTTGTCATCATCCTTTATAAAATTATCATCATATCATTATTATTTGTATTAAAATCATTATCATTACTATTATTACTTATCATTAATATCATTATTGTAATTATTATTTTAATACAAATAATGCTAAGAATATATTATTTATATTACTTTGTTTATTATCATTAGTATCATTATCATTGCTCTAATTATATTCATAATATAATTGTCATTAACATTATTAATTTTATTAATATTTTCATTATGATTTTCATTATTATTACCAGTTTATAATTTAAGTCAACAAATATGCCTTCTTGCTCTACTGTGCAAGTATCTACGCTGTAGCTGAACTATGCATGGTGCGCACAGTGCGTATGCGTAATGTGGCGAGACCGTACAAGACATTAATCATACGCCACATTGTGCAAGTGAGTCTGGCCCGTTCAGGCGGGGCGTGGCCGTTTCCGTGCTATGCTCTGCTGTGTGGGCGTGTCTGAGCGATAAAAAATGATGATGCCGCCGCACAAAGAGAAAGAGAGGGATAAAAGGGGGAAAGGGAAGGAGGAGAAGGCTAACGGGGTGAGAGATCACATTTGGCTAAGGAGATAAGTGCGATACAGCAACAGCAGCAGACGGCAGGCACATGTGGCAAGTGAGACAACTGAACTCATTAGGCGGATCAGCAGAGGGAAAAGAGGCGGCAGGGAGGTAGGGAAAAGGGCTCGACTAAACCTCAACGATGTCTTAAATGGTTCATTACAGATGCCACTGCCAGGCAGCAAGAGGCAGGCCAAGCAGGAAGGGGCGAGGGGGGAGCTGGCGAGGCAGACAGTTGCCAGTTGGCAGCTTGATGAATGACCATTTGAATTATGCAAAGGCAGCAAAGGCTGAGGCAGGCAGCATCAGTTGATACGATTGATTGAATGATTCGACTGTGATTCGCAACTGCGGCGGCGATGAGCAGCGATTGCAATTGGAGCAGGCAAGTGGAAGGCGCCTCCTCCTCCTACTCCTCCTTTTTTCTTGCTCTGCTTCCTGCTCATGCTCTCTAATCGCGCCTTAAGCGCAGCCACGCATGCACACACACGTACAAACACGCACACACACGCCTACACTGCTAGCTGTGCTTTCAACTTGCTTTGCTCTCCTTTTTTTGCTCTGTTCCCATTTCGGGTTACTATGGCAACAAGCAGATTAATAGTCTATCCCGCTTCCACTCCCCCTTTGCCGCTCCTTCTCTCTCTCTCTCTTCTCTGTTCATCTGCTTTCTATGCAGTTGTTTCCATTAGTTGCTGCCATTGTTCGACATCGGAGTCCCTGATAAGCCTCACTTCATGCAGGCAGAGCCGAATGCATTCGCATTCAAATGCGGCATTCATTCGTCGGTGAGTGAGTGGAATGAGTGATTCATTCGCTTATTCAGTGCTCAGCATAAACTTCCATGGAATCCTTTCAACACCCACACAGGAGCTTAAGCAGCTTTGAAGATGCGTAGAAAAGAAGGAAAATTCCGTGCAGAATTCTTTTAATATTTCACCCAATTCTGAAGAAAAGTGATAAGGAAACAGAAGTCTCTAAACTTCTTGAACGTAATCTGTTACTTGGGCTCGATTTGTTTTAATGTGAAAGAAAGAAAATCAAGTTATTAGAAGTATTTTATCCCTTTTAATGTAATTTAAAATCTCACTTTGTTTACCAGCGATATTCGAAAATTACTCAATACTTATTGTTCGAATTATCGAAAGTTGCGGTAGGCCAATTAATCGAAGCAAAAACAATAAATGGGAAGCAAAGGAACTTGCTCGATTAAAGTGGCAGTGGGCCGATCAAAATTAAGTTAATATTAAACAAACGAGTTGACAAGGAGTGAGTTGAATGTGGAAACCCTCTGTACTTCATGAGGTTCAGTTTAAGTTACATACAACGTAATCTGATACCTTTTCCGATTTGCCTTGTGTTATTAGAAATGTTTCACTGTCTGAAAGCCTTTCGACATTGCACGACGCACGTTTCGTTGCTGATCTCTGTGTGCACGAATACTTAGGATAGACTAGGGAGAGTTTAAGGAAGGCTGGTGGGGTGAGGTGTGGCTTTGTAATTCACAATATTCTCATTTGTTGACTTTGTTGCTGCCTTGCCGCATTTTGTTGTCTTCTTCGCTGCGTCTGTCAACAAGGCAACATGAAAACTGAGTTTGCTTGGCAACCAGCAGTGGGATGGAGCGGGGGGGGGTGGGCGTGGCTTTAGCCCGGGGATGAAGTGGAAAAGAATATGTAAACTCCATTATCAAAATGCATTTGATGTATGACAAGGAAGGGTAAGGAGGGAGGGGGCATCGGGACATAAACTGCATTAAAGGCAACTTCCTTCCTGGCGCCCGGCCCCGTTAATAAATATAATAATAGCGTGCGCCCCCAGGCAAGCAGGCAGGCGAGCAAGCTCAGCAACAGCTCCTGATATGGCTCCTTTTCCGGCTCCGTTCCCTCCACCTCCCTCCCTCCCCATCCACTGGTGCTCGGATTCAGTTTGCCGTTTCGGTTGCTGCTGTCAGAGCTGCCTTGCCTTGTCAGTCAACCTTCCATCCTTCATCCTTCCATCCATCCATCCACACACAAATTGCCATTATTCATGTATGCGTGTCTGTGTGTGTGAGTGTGTGAGAGTGTGTGTGTGTGTGTGTGCGCTCAACTATTTCAAAAGTAATTAAGTTGGCAAAAAGGCGACTCTGCCTTCGTTCCCCCTCCAGCTCTGCCTTCGACTCAGCCAGCACCTCTTCCTCTTCCTACCCCACCCTCGCCTACCCGTTTGCTTGCTCTGCCCCTTAGTCTGCGCCTCCTTCTTCCACCCCTACTCCTCCTCCTACTCGACGTTCTTGGGTTCAACGTCGTCGTCCTCGTCGTCTTGTGCTTGTGTCACGTTGTTGCAGCCTTTTTTCCAGGCAATCTAATAATTCACAAAACAAAACACAAACACACACACGTTGGAGAGGGGGAGGTGTACATGTGTGTGTGTTTGCTTGCTGTTTGCATGCGAAAAATTCGTTGGCTTCAGTTTTCGGCTTGGCACTTGTGTGTTTGCCTTGTCGACGTCATTATTGCAATCAGCCTGGCCTGGCAATACCCTGCACTTGTTGTTGTTGTTGTACTGATTGTTGTTGTTGCTGCTGCTGTTGTTTATGGCGACACCATATGGCAATATGGCAACGAGACCAACACGAATATCGTCAGCCTCGCCCCGCCCCTATTTGCAGTTGCAGTAGTCAATGTTGCAGCGGATATGGGGGGAGGGGGCGGCATATTTAATATTGTCGCTGCCCGGGCAACGCCAGCTGCCAGCAGCAACACAAAGGCAAACACACACACACATGAGTATTGAGGTGTGTGTGCGTGTGTGTGTATCTTTTGCATAGATGAGCCAGACACACATTGCCGCTCGGGCTGCGATTCACAACTTGTTTATCGAGCCAAGTTAATTAAAGCAGGCTGCAGCCACACGAAAAAGGTCTGCAGATCAGCAACTTTATACCACACATATACATACATATATGTTGTATAATTGAATATTTATACGTGCTGATTCATTTAATATGTAATTTAAAGTCACGCTTTGTTTATTAGCAAAATTCGAAACTTACTCAACACTTATTGTTCGACTTGTCAAAAGTGGCGGTAGGCCAATATCAATTAAATAATTTGAATTAATCGAAACTAAGACTTGATGAATGGGGCGGTAAGCCGATATAAATTAAGTTGCTGCAAATCAATCGAAGAGTGAAGAGCACAAAATAGGATTTAAATTGATACATAAAATGAATTCATTTTAGGTAAGCAATAAACGCGTAACAATCAAAATTATTTCACTTGTGCAAAATGCCTTCAATGGCAACTTGCAACTGCAACTGCGACGCCGACTGCGACTGAGATTCACTTTGAGAAGCAAAGACGAAAAGAGACTGGATCGATAAAAGTGGCGGTAAGCCGATATTAATTAAGTTGATATACATTTATCGTTGCGCAAAGAATGTGAGCAGAACAAAAGAGATTGAAATTGTTGCATAAAGTGCAAGTTTCTGTTTAATTAAAGTAAGTAACCATCTAAAATATATTCGCAGTGCAAAATACTTGATGGCAACTCGAATTGCGACTGAGATTGGACTCCTTATATATGCCACATGTTGACATATGTATGTATGTTTTCCTGTGCTGCCTGTTGTTGGCATTTGAAATTAGGCAGCGCGACATGCTGCGAATCTGCGATCAGAAATGCCAGCAAGGTTGCCAATCATCGGAAATGAGTTGGCAACAATTTTCTGACTGACTCATTGGCAGGCGACAATCCAAATCGAAATTAAGCACACACGCCAGAGGGAGAGAACTATAGCGAAAGAGAGAGAGAGAGAAAGGAGGAGGGCAGGCAGCGCAGCGGAAGCGGAAACGGATGTTGCAGCGGGCCAAACGGGCCAAAGGCAACGGCAATTGCAATTGCCAAAGTCTGCAGGCTAACAATGTTGCACAGGGGCAGCTGGCCACGCCCTCCCAACGCACACGCCCCTCGTGCAACTGGCAATCAAAGCGCGTGTTGTGTGCAAAAGGGCGTACAAAGAGGGGGCTGACTGGAAGGTGGGGGGGTGGTGGACAAACGGCAAAAATGCAATCAAACGCACGCCCCGCAAACTTTGCGTGGGCGTGGCACAGCAGGTGCAGTGCCAAAAGAGGCGGCACAGTGCTGGCAAAAATGTTTCGGTCACTTTGAAGGTACAAAAGACAAAGCATGGCAACACTACACAATGCAATAGGGTGGCAACACTGCTGCGCGCACACACAAAGCACTGCAAAAGTAAATGAATCTTAAGAGGCGGCACAGTCACCGCTGTCAATATGTGTACAGAGTGCCCACCCCCCCTCTGTGCCACGCCTACTCCCACTAGCACTCCCTTCACTGTAATTGTTTTCTGTCGCTGCCAGAGTTGCCAAAGAGATTTGCCGCGGATTGCGGCGAGAAGCTCTCATCAATTTCTTGTTTTCGCCGCATTTTCCATTAATATTCAAATTGCCATCAGGAATTTACTTGGAAAAACGGACACCCCTCCCCCATCCCTGACCGAACATAAACAAGTGTCCTTATATAAATAGATATAGAAAGTTGGGCCGATCAATTCCCTGAAATCGATGGCCACAATCGCCCGGAATCGTCGACTTAAGCCCGACGCCCATTTCGATTTATTTATGGCGACTTTAAAAAGTCGCCCCCAACTTAAGAACCCAAGGCAGGCATCCTGCCCCCCATAGAATTCGTGGAAAAGTGCGCCAAAGAGCATAGAAGAAGAGGATGTGGATGGGGGAAACATCAGCAAGAGGGGTGGGGAGGGGGGAGGGGGCAAAGCAAGCGGGGCAATAAGTACATGCTACTTATAATGCGGCAGTGGCAACGGCCAGAAACACAATTATGTTAATGTTTACTCGACCGTAATTAACTCAAATTTATGATATTTTAATTTCGCCACAGCACCGACAAGGGGGGCGGTGGCGCTGGCGAGGGCGTGGCAATGGCAGGCGACACTTGAGAGAACCGAGCGCAGAAAAGTTGAGAGAACGTTCAAAGCAAAGCAAAGCGCAAACCAAAAAGAAACACAAAAGAAATTGCGTTATAATAACACACGTAATAAGTTTTTCCTTTCTTTTTGTCCTCTTCCCTCTCCCCTCTTGTCGCATTTTCCATTTCCCATTTCGCATTTCACATTTCGCTCAGCAGCCGGAACCAGCAAGCAGAGCCACAGACAAATACAATTTTAATGCGAGCGCGTGAAACACAAAAAAGCAAAAATGAGTGAAGAAAACGCAGGCGAAGAAGAAGGACGAGCAGGAGAAGGAAAAGGAGAATGAGGAGGAGGAGGAGCAGGGAGCGAGGAACAAGGATAAAAAGAAAAGTTCTCGAAACTCTCAGAAGATGAAATACTCTGCATGTTTGGTTGGTTTTAAAGCGACTCTTAAGGCGATTGCCTGCTTTGTCTTTGAGTGCGAGTGGAATTGAAAGATATTGCAAGTGAAATTGGTAGCCACTGTTGAAGGGGAATCACAGTAGTAGCAAAGAAAAGAGTAGTAGTTGCACTTATAGTTGTAGCTGAGATCAATGTGTTCATACGAGCAGGCAGATGGAGAGAGACAGGCAGAATGGTAACTAGACATGGCCAAATTGAGGCAAATCAATGCTACGACTCCTTTTGCATTTTACATACTACTGCATAAAACTGAGGCACCTACTTGAGATGTATAAGACTATGTAGTGTGACTATATAGTAGTACTAGGAGCAGTAGAAGTAATTGGAGTGGTAGTAGTACTTGGAGTAGTAGTAGTACTTGCAGTAGTAGTAATAATTGGAGTAGTAGTAGTACTTGGAGTAGATGTAATGGATCTAATCTAAGTACAAGGAGTAGCAATAAATAGTAGTAACAGTAGAAGTAGGTTTAGTAGTATATAGCAGCAGTAGAATGGGTACTCGTAGTAGAAGTAGTTATAGAAGTAGAAGCAGTAGAATGAGTAGTAGTAGTATTTATAGAAGTAGAATCAGTTCAGTAGTAATAATAGCAGTACTAGAAATATTATCGTAGTAGTAGTAGTCTCAGTAGTCGTAGGAGTTGTAGTAGTAGTAGTAAGAATAATAGTAGTAGTAGTAGTATAGTATTTGTTGTAGTTGTATTAATGTATTTGTAGTAGTAATATTATATCATAATAGAAGGAGTAGGATCATCAGTAATAAGTGGTAATAGTATCATTAGTAATAGTAGCAGTCGTAGTAGTAGAAGTCGCAGTAGTAGTAGTAGTCGCAGTATTAGTAGCAGTCGTAGTAGTTGTAGTCGTAGTAGAAGTAGCTAATGAACTAGAAGTAGTAGTAGTAGCTCTAGGACTTGAAGTTAAAGTAGAAGTAGTAGCTGAACGATTAGAAGTAGAAGTAGCTGTGGTAGTAGTATTATAACATTTGTAGAAGTAGTAGTAATATCAAAGCATCAATTGTAGTAGTAGCAGTAGTAATAGTAGTAGTAGTAGTAGTAGTAGTAGTAGTACTAATAGCTGTCGACGTAGTAAGAGTAGTAGTATAATCAACACTAAAAACAGTAGCATCCTCTACATAAAGCGTAGCACATTAGCAGCTCGATCTTCATTCACAATACGATCGCAATTATAGAGCACGTTCTGTCGTTGTCGCCGTCACGAAGCGCGTGCAAAAAACGCAAGAAGCGAAATTTATTGTTTGCCAAAGTCGCGCGCGGAGGCGACTCAAAGTGACGCGACGAGGGGCGTGGCATGGCAGAAACGCCCCGAAAAAAACGTATAAATGTATGCAGAAAAGGCAGAAAAAGCGAGATGAATATGAGGCAGAACAGGCGAGAGAAGGAGAGAGAGAGAAAGGAGCAAAGAGAAAGAGTGGGGGGGGGGCATGGGAAATTATGTTGTGCATGTTAAATGCGGACGGGCATGAAAACAACACGTAGCAAATGCAAGACAAATAGTGAAAAATAGCCAGCAAAATGGGCAGAGAATGAACTGTGCCACATGCCCAGGAGCAGGCAGGGGAGGTGGATGTGGAGGAGGAGGGGAAATGAAGTTGGAGTCAGAGTGGAGTGTGTGTTACTAACGGCTTTTTGCCCCGCTAGCGTACAAAATGGCGTGTCTCGCTTGGCTCCGCTTAAAGTAAGTCAAAGTTGAAAGTTTTGTCCACTATGCGAGTGTGTGTGTGTGTGCGTTTGGGAGTGTGTGTGTATGTGTACGTGCACACCTAATCACACTGAAACTGCAACCCACTCAACGCACACACACAGACCCACACACACACACTGTCACACTGTGACTATTATTTATGAGTTTTCTACGTTTTTTGCCTTTCTCTGCATTTTTCGCTTTTCGCTTTTTGGCATTTAATTTTTTCTGCTGCGGCTCAATTTCAAGTGTCAAAGCATTCAGCATTGTTGTTGCGTTGTTTGTGTTGCCACTTGATGACTCAGCATGACGCACACACGCACACACTGCCATGGGCCATAAAATTCAAGCAGCTTTGTCTCCTGCTCTCCTCCATTTGCAGTGGAATCCGATTTGGAGTTGGAGTCCAACTCACACACACACACTGGCACACACACACATACATTGTGCGTGCCTCAGTTGAGGCTGCAAACAAGAAATGGCTTGCGGAAAATGTTGAGCAAAACTGAAGAGAAACGAAAAGTTGTTCGACAAAGTTTTGTGCCAAGTGAAATCCGAAAAATGCTTCGACTCTGGCACTGAAAAGCAAGGCATGCAGGTGAGTCAGACAAGTTATTGCTTTGACAGAGTACAGACACACACACACGCACACACTCCCCCACACACACACTCCCCCGACTCTAGCCATGCCGAACTTCTCCAGGTGTTCAGAGCAAAGCGTGCAGAGCTCAAAAAAGGTATATCAGCTGCTAAAGCGCGCGCCTTTAAGGACCTGCTTGAGAGCGTAGACGACGACCCTTGGGGTCTCGCCTACAAACTCGTTAGCAATAAGCTAAGAAAGAGGGAGGGTACTCCATCGGAACCCAATGTGATGGCCAATCTTGTGGCGGAGCTGTTCCCTGAACAGACCACGCTATGGCAGCCACTAGAAGATACCCCTGCGTCTCCCTTCCCTTGCGTATCAGTAAGCGAAGTAGTCGAGGCCGCAAAGCGTATTAAGGCCAATAAATCTCCTGGCCTGGATGGAATTCCGGGAGTGGTGGTCAAAGCGGTGGCGCTTGCGCGACCCGAAATCTTCAG
The DNA here is from genome assembly GCA_018903675.1 of Zaprionus capensis. Taxonomy (NCBI): domain Eukaryota; kingdom Metazoa; phylum Arthropoda; class Insecta; order Diptera; family Drosophilidae; genus Zaprionus; species Zaprionus capensis. Next base: position 5,628,908 of record JAEIFN010001073.1, on the reverse strand, counting down.
GGACACTTTTCAGCAGTGCCTTGTGGATGGGGTCTTTCCTAAGCGGTGGAAAAGCCAAAAGCTCGTACTATTGCCGAAAGGTAAGGGGCAAGCACAAGGTGCATGCAACTACCGCCCACTATGTATGCTGGACATAGTAGGTAAGCTATTCGAGCGCATTCTGTATGCTCGCATAGAGGCAATAACGGAGAGCCCCAATGGCCTGAGTAGACATCAGTACGGCTTCCGCAAGGGAAAAAGTACACTTGATGCACTCTCTGCTGTTGCAGATATAGCCAAGAACGCTCTCGATGGCGACAGATGGCTTGGCGGTAGGAAGGAATACTGCGCAATCGTCACGCTGGACGTGAAGAACGCCTTCAACACTGCAAGATGGCCTACAATTCTAAGTGCTATGCACAATATGGGTATCCAGGAGTACTTGAGGCTAGTGGTAGGTAGTTATTTCAGGGACCGAGTCCTATGGTTCGACACGGATGCTGGACCGAGAAGCTACCGAGTTTCGTCAGGTGTTCCCCAAGGATCGGTACTTGGACCGATCCTGTGGAACATTATGTACGACGGGATCTTGGGCATCAGCAAGCCCATCGGAGCTGAGCTGCACTGCTTTGCAGATGACGTGGCAATAACAGCGGTCGCCAAAACACTAACAGAGTTGCAGGCAAAGTGCAACGCGACGATTAGATCGACCATCGACTGGCTGGAGAAAGTCGGTCTAAAAATCGCGGCGCACAAGACCGAGGCTGTTCTGCTGAGCAGCAGAAAAACTGTGGAGACTTTGCAGGTCTCAGTTAATGGGATCCAAGTGACTTCAGCGGGATCGCTAAAGTACCTGGGGGTCCTTATAGACCACAGACTCTCCTTCAAGGATCACGCAATCCATGCTAGTAGGAAGGCAGGGATAACATCTGCTTCATTGGCAAGGCTCATGCCAAACGTGGGAGGACCTAGGATGCCGGCCCGAAAGCTGCTGGTGGCGGTAGCAAAAGCCACGCTTCTATACGCTGCGCCTATCTGGAGCGCAGCCACGAATAAGAGCTCATACCTTAAAGGCGCGCGATCGGTGATGCGGACTATGTCCCTCAGGCTCATTAGAGGATTCAGGACGATATCAGATGACGCAGCACTTGCCCTGGCAGGCATGCCGCCCATCGACCTCGAGATCAAGGCACTGGGCTTTATTCGAGACGGCGTTTCTCGGCTAGAGTCTCAAGAGTGGCTGAAAAGAGAATGGCAGGCTAGATGGCAAACGTCGCACCGTGGGAGATGGACTTATCAGCTCATCCCAGTGTTAGCGGAATGGGCAGAGTGTCAACACAAAGTATTGGACTACCACCTGACCCAGTTCCTTACTGATCATGGCTGCTTCCGTGCATATCTACTTCGGTTTCGCCATGTAGATTCAGCCCATTGCCTCTACTGCACCGACGCTGTGGAAACAGCGGAACATGTCCTTATGAACTGTTCCCGGTTTACTCTGGAGAGAGATCAGCTAAGGTCACTGTCCGGAGTGCCGCTGAGCCCAAGAGGCTTGTTCTCTGCCATGCTGGCGAATAAAGATGTATGGGACCTGGGGCATGGCATCATCATTAACATGATGAAGAGGGTTCGAGCCGATGAGGTGACCAATAGAACTGGTACATAGTTAGGATTCATAGGACTTTTTCTCGTATAGTATAATCCTATTTCTAGTGGTCGTTCGTATATTCCAGTAGACAATTTATTAAGGAGATTTTTTTTTTCCTGTGTGGTGGCGGGGCTAGAATACTACCTCAGTGAGCTCGGCTTGTCGTAAAAGGCGACTAAAGAGTTAAGGAAGGGGAGTCACGCTACATGCTAACGCATCTAAGAGGGAGTGCGACCTGGCCTCACATCCTGCTCACCGAAGTATTACCTTGACTGGCAGTCCCGGTGAGCGCGCTAAGGACTGGTGAGTGTACGGAGGTTTTTGTTTAGTACGTAGGCATAAACCTATAGTATTTATAGGGGTATGAATCGTGCATGCCATCTACGTATGGTATCTTTCGAAGATTTGATTTTCCTCCAGTATATGTATTATAAAAAAAAAAAAAAAAACACACACTCCCCCACTCCCTCACTCGCACTCTCAAAGATGCATGCAAATTGAAATTAATTTTCTGAGAAGCGCCTGCAAGTATGCAGCAAATTTTTTGGACAACTTTGTTGACTCGTGTGTGTGTGTGTATGTGTGTCCACTGTGTGTGTGTGTGCGTGTGTGCTATACACTTCTAATTGACGTAGCAAAAAGCAGTTTTAATTACATTTGCTGACAGGCCAAAGCAAAGGCCAAGACGAACTAGATCTCTGGAGGGGGCCAAATGTCATTTGGTTGCCCTGCCTTCACCCCCTCCCTTCCTCCCTCCACATACCCCTTGGCAACCCTATCGACTGCTGTTCAGTAAGTGAGTTACTACAGCATCTTCATCATTATCATAGCAATGATGATGATCTCGGCACGTGGCAGTTTATCATACTTAAAGGCGACGCTGGCATTTCAATTACATTTTCCATTTTCCGGCGAAAACTGCTAACTGCAAACGGCAAACTGCAACGACAAACTGCAAACTGCAAAGTGCATTTCGCACTTGCAGCTATCGCAGAGCGCGCATCTAATTGATTTTGCATAGCCCAGATAGCTCTTCAATTATCCCAACTTTTGCCCAAATCAAATTATCCATGTTTTTTTTCTCCCTCTCTCTCTCTCTCGCCAAAATTGCCATCGATTTGGTTTGGTTTGGTCTGGTTGGGTGCAAGGTTCTTTGGCCTAAATGGTTTATCTGTCCTCTCTTTCTCTCCCACTCTCACTCCCTCTTGCTATCTTCCGTCATTGGTTATTTTTCGATTTGACTCAGGTCAACGCGCCAAATTGCCTGTCGATTTCGGTTTCGGCTTTCAGTTTTTTCACTTCTACACTTTTTATGCACGCTATGCATAGCGATAGACCGATAGAGTGGTGTTATGTGCTTTATGTCAAGGGAAATTGTCTCTAACAGGCTGCCGGAGACATCTCTGAGCACACAAAGCGAGGATTTCAACTTTTCTGTCTGTATGAACACTTATAACTCTAAAACTCTATGAGCTAGCGCTGTTAAATTTGATGGCAATGTGTCTTATTACTGCACGCAGCTATAGGTTGTTTTAGAATTTGACCACGCCCACTTACGCCTACGTAAATCACAAAAAAAACGAATTACAGGCCAGCTCGTTCATTTTTGGTGTGTACATTAAGAATCATCAACTAAACGCTTGCTGCTAATTTGATTATGATCAGCTAGTGAAGTTAACAGCTATTAAGGTAGTTTCTTTGCTAGGCGTACAGTTTAAGCTTCAGCTGAAAGGGGTGTCTTCAATACAGAGCACACTTAACAGCAGTTTTCTTCAACAGATTTCGCAGAAACAGCACAAGCTAAGCCTGAATCGTATTTATTCCAGCGTAAACTCATTTTAATTTACAAACTAAGCAAGCTGAATGTTTCTTCCAGGAATAAGCTGCAGAGTGGAGGGAGAGTTCTTTAAAGAGTGTATTACCTTTTTTATTCAGTTCTCTCTCATTTATAAAGTGATTTTTCGTGTAGTCATCGCAGGCTGCGCCTCGATTAACTGAAACAGCAACACGAACTGACCCCAAAATATTTACAGTTGAACAAAAAACAAAGCAGTTGCAGGTGGAGAACAGGGCAAGTAAGGGAGGGTAGGGGGTACGGACTGAAACTGTAAATTAAGTTGCGCTGAAAATGATTGCTGAATCATCAAACCAATCAGCAGAATTACGCAACGCAAAATGGCTGCCCCCAAGGCTGGTTATGGATGCCGCTTCCGGCTACAAGGGAAGGCAGCAGAAGGACCACGCCCACCCGCATGCAGGCATATACATAAAGTATATATACATGATATATGTATGGTATACATGGCGTATATATGGCGCATATCTGGCGCGTCTACATGCGGCATTAATGGCCCTAAAACGACGAACGTTGCAGCGCATTAAAATGGGGCTAACAAATTTTAAGCCGGCCACAAATTGTTCAGGGCTTAAGCGAAGCTTCACCCCCCCCCCCCTTCACCTCATGCAGAACAAAAGCGCTTTATAATAAATATGATTAATTTTACAGGCTGTCTGCCTGCCTATGTGTGTGTGCGTGTGTGTGCGGTACAGTTGGTCACAAAGCGCAGAATGCATTAAAATCCATGAAATAAAATTTATGAAAACTAAATGGCAATCTCTGTCTCTCTCTCTGTGGCTCCCTTTCGACAATAATTGAATTGTGAAAAAAGCTAGCATACAAGTGGCCACTTTGGCCAGGGGCACGCGGCATGCGGCATGTGGCACGTGGCAGTTGGCGGACTGAAAAGTGCTGCCTACTCTCGCGGCGCGTCGAGGCCGCATTGCAATTCAATTAGGTGTAAAAACTAATTAAGCGACCCGCTTTTAGGGCGCAACAGCCACGCCCAGCAGCAGCAGCAACCAGCAGGCGGTAGGCAGTGTGTGGCTGTGCCTGTGTATGTGTGTGTGTGTGTTTGTTGGAGAATGTTGCATACTTTTTGGCAAAAGTTTGGCGTGCGTCAAAAATAAATTGAAACCGGAAGCAGCCGCATACAGGCAGCGGGAGAGGCAAGGAGAGGGAGAGAGGGAGCGAGAGAGCAGCAGAGAATAGAAGAGAGGGGTGCTGAAGAGGGGCAAGGAGGTAAAGAGCGGGAGAGATTTAGAGAGAAACATGGAGAGAGAGTGCGAGACTCGTGCGTGTTTTCAAGATGGCGACTTTGACAACACTTGCGCCTAATGGCAGCCTGACAGTCTGACAGTCTCTGGCAGGCATGACAGAGGGGGGGGGGGGACGGTGCAGATAGAGAGGAGCGGGCAGACACAGAGAGAGGGGGGGCATGCGGCCATGGTCGGTGTGCGCCAGACCGTCAGTCAGTCAGGCAACTGAAACTTTGCCCTGACAGCGACTAATTCTCATTCAGTTGATGCACACACACACACACACGCACACCAACACACACACACATGTACAGACAAATCCGAATCCATTTCCATACAACAACCTTTACTGCCCCTGCCACTCTTCCTACCTCTTCCTGCCTCTTCCCATGGCTGCTGCTCCTCACTCACTCACTTCCCCTGCTGCTTTCCTCGCTCAGGTTTTCATTTTAATCGCAAGCGTAAGCCAAATGAAAAGCTTTTTCAATTTATTTTCCCACCTCCTGTGCTGCCACCTACAAGCAGCGCAGCAAGCAGCGCAGTCGGCAGCGCAAACCTTTGATGCTTAATCATTTGCCTCTCTACATCAGCTTCAGCTTCGGTTTCGGCTCAAGCTGCTGCCACACTTAATATCCTGTATGTACACACGCACACACACAGACAGAGGGAGAGGGAGGGAGAGAGAGAGAGAGAGAGAGAAAGAGGCGGAGACAGCGTGAGCAACTGGCAGACAATGCATAAACAGGATGAGGCAGGATAAAACTGGGCGAAATTTGTTTGGCTGAATGTGTTGGGCATAATTTATGCTCTTCCCAATACTTAAGCGGATTTCATGCCAACAGGGTGGGGGCAGGTGCGGGGGCAGAGCTGCACTATGCCAAAGTGCAAATGCAGTGCAAGGTTGCAGGAAAGCAGAAGCAGAAACTGAAGCTGAAACTGTTTCTCTTGTTTTAGCTGATAAATATGAAGCCAGCAAGCAAAACAGTTTCCAATAAGCTGCTGCCAAATGACGTACAGTTTAGCCAGCTCTCTTCCTGTCCCCTCTACCCCGCGTTGCACCTGCCTCTGGCTAGAAAGAGGGCGGTGATTTGTAACTGCAAATTGCATTGGTCGCCTGAAGATGCTGCAGCAGCTCAAGCTTGGAAGCTCCAAGCTCAACTCAAGGATAATTGCGAACACAGTTGCCATAGGAGCAGGCAAGGAAGGCAGGAAGAGGGGAGCAAGGGGTAGCTAGGGATGGCAGGCAGGGATAATGCCAGGTTGGACAGCTCCTGCTGCCTTGGCTGTGGCTGTGGCTGTGGCTTTGATAAGCGCTGATTTAAGCTTGCAGCATTTTACGCTCATTACAGAGACAGAGACAGACGTAGACAGAGATGGAGATGCAGACGGACACGGCACTTAAATACACAAACGAACACCCTCACACACACACACGTAGTCCGCGAGGTGCTCAGGCGTGTTGGTGCTGCTGCTGCTGCTGGGGCTGCATTTAAAAGCCATCATTGAATCGCCTCGTTGTGGGCTTCAGTTACTTCATTAACTTGGCACAAGCAACTCCTCCCTCGTTCTTTGCTTGCCCACTCTCCCTCTCTCTTTCTTGCTTGCTTTATCCCCCTCTTTCCGCCTCTTTTTGTGCACCTTCTCTCCCTCCTCTCCCTCACTTACTTAGCTGTTTATCTCTACACTAGCTGAATTTTCTCTATCTGTTTATCTGCTTTCAGTTCCTGTTGTTGCTCTAAGTTGCTACTGCTGCTGTTGTTGCTGCTATTGTTGTTGTTGCTGCTGTTGTTGTTGTAGTTGTTTGTCTTGTTGTTTGGCATTGCGTTGTTGCCTTGCTGCTGCTTTAACTCGGGCAATTTTTGCGTTTTTCTCATTATCTTTGCGAAGCCAAGTCAATGAATTACACACACACACACACATACACACACACACATACACACGCACAGCGAAAGCAGGGGCGACTGCTCAGGTGCATAAATTACCAAACACCGACGGTGGAAAATCCTTCGGGCTAGGCAACACACTGGGCGTATGCGCAATTTGGCAAGCATTTTTAAGACGACAAGGTAGCAAGAAGCAGCAAGAGAGGAAGGGGGAAGGGAGAGAGGAAGGGGCACATGCAACTCTGTTGCAAGCAGCATTGACTTCACATCTCCCCCAACTCCACATCCTGCCTGACTCCCCCCCCTCGTATCGAATTAAGCTGCCAAGTGGCAAGCGTTGCAAGCGTGATCACGTCATCAACTTTAGTGACTTAGTGTGGGAGAAAATATCAACATTTTCTTGTATTTTCAGTCTACAAATCAATAAAGTTTTCTGCTAACAAAAATTATCTGTTTAAAATTCGTATTTGGCATCGTAATTAATTCGAAAATGTGTCCAAATGAGACAAGTATTTGTAGCCACAGTGGTTGGCAATACTAAGCTAAACACTCTCACTGCAATTTAAATTAAATTCCAGAAATTTGAGAAATTCCTAATAAGATTCAAAAGAAACATTCAAGCTCAAAAAAACCGACAAAAAATCAATGAAAAACTTCAAAATAAAGTGCTTAAAAATACTTGATAAATTTGCTGAATAAATTTACATTTGTTAACTGCCATTGTAAGCACTTTGCGATAAGTTTAGCCCACTGTGCGTGCGCAAGTTAATATCGTTTTGAGTTCTTGGTGTTCTTGGCGTGTTCCTGCTACGTTCTATGTATGTTAATGGGTCGTGACGAGGGGAAGAGGAGATGGAGGGGGTTGGGGGGACTTAGGCCAAAGTGCGAGCAGCATCTTAAGTCTCAAACAGACACACACACACACCAACACACACACACATGGTTAGCAAATGATGATGATGGAGTGCAATTACTTGAGGCGGAAGTGACAGAAGTTGCTGCTGCGTCTTCGACTGAAGTAGCGCAGCCGGATGAGGCAGGGGGAGCAGAGGGGCTGCAGGATGTAGCAGCAGGCAAAGTGAGAAGAGGAGAGGAGGGGAGATAAGGGAAGCTGAAATGAACTTTAATTAAATTCTTTATATGCGTAATTCTTTTCTGCTTCTTCGCACAATGTCATTATAAAATGGCAGCTGCCGGAATAGAAGCAAAGCCAAGAGGGAAGAGGGGGAAAGAGAGAGGAGAAGCGAGAGGAGCTAAGACTTTAGTAGAACTTCTGCTGCTGCTGCTGCTTCTTCTCCTGCCTGCACCTATAGAAATTCGTGCCAATCTCGCCTGAAATATTTGCAAACTGTTTTTTGAATGGACTCGCAAAGAAATTTCCAACTGCGGCAAATAAGTCAATTAAGAACGGACGAACGCACTCCCTTTTCTCCCAGTGACAGAGGGGGGAGGGAGGGGAGTGGAGATTCTGAAGAGACTCGGCTTGCCGTGAACTTTCACACCTGACAGCAACGGCGACGGCGACGGCGGCAACTTTGAGTGCGTCTTGCACAAAGGTGGCAAAACTTTGTCCGCGTTTTTCAGTTCTTCCTTCTCTTTCACGGCGCGTGCTTTATGCGCTCGTATACCCTGTAATTGCTGCAGCAGAGGGTGTGCAGTAAAGCACTGAGTTGCATTTGCTTGCACTGCTTGCAGGGTATTTGCTAGTCGTGCAGGCTTGTAACTTTATCTGTGTTTGTGCTTTGTCAACTGGACGCACTTTTTTGTTTTGCATTTAAACGCGTTCGTCCATTACAGTTGCTCTGAGGGAGGGGGGAAGGGAGTGCAGTGGGAAGTGGGAGAGAAGGAGGAGAGAGAGAAAGAACGAGAGAGACTGAAGGAGAGAGTGAGAGCGAAGCGAGAGAAAAGAACTTAAAAATTAGTACAATTAAGTTTAATTGACGTAATTTTTGGCGCCGGCTGGACGAGCAGAGGCAGCAGACGGGGAAGAAACATTTGGGCAACTCTACGCAAACTTTAGAGAGGGCAGTGAAAGGGTACCGGGGGCGGGGCGTTCACTAGTTCATAATGGCGAAATATGCAATTCGAGCTGGGACACTTGAATGGCAACCAATTACAAAGTGTGCTAACTGAGTAGAGTAAAAATAAATAGATTGGTCCTCTCATTCAAATGTTTTGATTCCCTCCATCTTTAACCCATTTATCAATGGTCTCTCTGAACTATCCTTGTTTCAAATTAACACTTTCCTTAACCATAAAGGCAAAATACTTGACTTAATTTTCACTTCTGATACTCACATTAATAACATTTCAAGAACTAATCCCTTAGTCTTCCCTGAAGATCCTTATCATCCTACTTTAGAACTTGTTTTAGAACTACCGTCCCCCGTGCAAACTGAAATTGTTAAGTGTGTTTCGAAGTCACGCTGCTTCCGCAAAACTGACTTTGTGAGGCTTAATAATCTTATTCTAGAACACGATTGGTCTTGTTTTTATGCATGCTCAAACTTAGCAACTTGTACTTCATATTTTTATAATACCTTGAACAAATTTTTCGACGAGTGTGTCCCACGTGTATATCCAGCCAAGACTAAAAGTCTTCCATGGTTTACACGTGAGTTACTCACGGTGAAAAACTTAAAATCTCGGTATTATAAGAAATTTAAAAAAACGGGAAATCCTTCTGATTTTTCTCGTTATACTCTTGCAAAGGCTAACTTTATTGCTTTTAATAATAAATGTTATAATGACTATATACATCGCTGTCGGCTTCAATTTGCACGAGACCCTAAGCAGTTTTATAATTTTGTTAACTTGAAACGTAGATCTACTGAATTCCCATCTCGTCTCTTTTATGAAAATAATGAAGCAAATAATGATCAGGCCGGTGCTGATCTTTTTGCGAATTTTTTTCAATCAACCTATTCATCTAATACCTATGATTCTAATCTTTCCTATCCTTATCCTATTCATAACTCTAATTCAATTTCTTGCCCTAGTATCGATGAAGATTCTCTTCTTACTAACCTGCACTTGGTTAAACCCATTAACTCACCTGGCCCTGACGGAGTACCAGGATGCGTTCTTAGATATTGTGCTTTCTCCTTATATAGACCCATTTTTAGGCTATTCAAATTATCCTTAGCTACTAGTAATTTTCCTTCAGTCTGGAAAGAATCATATTCCATCCCTCTTCACAAAAATGGGTCTAAATCGGAAGTGAAGAATTACAGGTGTATTTCCAAATTATCCTCTATACCTAAATTATTTGAAAAACTTGTTACGGCCCAGCTAACCCACATGTGTAGGTCCGTAATTTCACCATGTCAACATGGTTTCATGAAATCCAGATCCTCCACGACTAATCTTCTGGAATTCTCATCTCTTGTTATAAAAGGGTTTCAGAAGAAGATGCAAACTGATGTCATTTACACTGATTTTAGTAAGGCTTTTGATTCTGTAAACCATTCACTTCTGATTCATAAGTTGGATCTTATTGGGTTTCCTTACAAATTACTGCTTTGGATTTCAAATTATTTAAAAAATAGGTCCCAAAGAGTTCTTTTCAAACATTCTGTATCTAAGCCAATCTTTGTTACCTCAGGTGTTCCTCAGGGTAGTCATTTGGGTCCTTTACTCTTTAACCTCTTTATTAACGATCTTCCCTCTATTTTGAAATTCTCTAACATTTATATGTATGCTGACGATGTGAAACTTTGCTTTACATACAAGGAGCCGACTTGGAGTTCGCTACAGGTTGATATTGACTCCTTTTGTGATTGGTGCAGCTTTAATCTTTTAAGTTTAAATTGTTCTAAGTGTAAAGTAATGACATTTTACCGAAGTAATTTCCACGTCGTCAACTATACACTTTATCTATCCCCTCTTCTTAGAATATCAAATGTCAATGACCTTGGCATTCTTTTTGACCATAAACTGAAATTTGATTCCCATATTACGCAAATTGTTAATAAGGCCTCTCGAACCCTTGGTTTCATTAAAAGGTGGGCCAAGGAATTCAATGACCCTTATACAACAAAGTTGCTTTATACCTCCCTTGTTCGCCCGATTCTTGAATATGGTTCTTGCATTTGGTCACCGCAATATCATGTTCACCAAGACAGAATTGAGTCTGTGCAAAAACAATTTTTACTTTTTGCTCTTCGTGGTTTTAACTGGGTCTCTGGAGTTGATTTACCCTCTTATTCTAGTAGACTACTTCTAATAAACTTAACTTCTCTTGCTAACCGCCGTTTAATGTTAGGTGTCATGTTCCTTGTTAAATTGATTAAGTATGATATCGATTCCCCGATCTTGCTAAATCAAATTAACTTCTCTATCCCCTCTAGATTAACCCGAAATTTTGCACCTCTTTTGCTTGATTTCTGTAATAACAATTATAGCCTGCATGAGCCTTTCCGAATTCTCTGCTCTGATTACAACAAACTTTCTGGAGTAATTAACTCAGAGAGTTCCCTAAAATCTATTAAAATTGCCATCATTAACTCATTAACATTTAACTCTAACAACTAACCTAACTAACAACTACCGATCTGATTGGGTTTTTTCTGGGTTTCCCCAATCCTCTGCAACAAATGTTGGTTCGGCTAATTTGTTAGTCCCAGTTTCAAAATTTCAAAATTTAAAATTTAATTTCATTTTTTAAAATGTTACTGTTTAACGTAAACTTTAACTTTAATTTTACATATACATCTATTACTTTTAATTCATATTTAATTTTATTATACAAAAATGTAATATTAATTTTTATTTTTATATTTTTCATTCTTACAGTCGACTGCTCTTAGTTGACTTTAAATAAATAAATAAAATAAAATAAAAAATAAAAAGGAAAGAACAGAGGGGAGAGGGAGGGTGAGATGGGGCTACGAGGTTACATAAGTAGCCAGAGAAACCATAAAGGAGTGGAAGAGATAGGGGGGCGAGTCACACACACACAATGATGTGTTACAGTGCAAGGGGGGGGCGAGTGAGCTGTGACTTTAGTTTCGTTATCACGTTTTATGGCCACGTTGCCTAACACAATATGCCAAAAATGGAGGACCAGATAAGCGCGACGGGGGAAGAAGAAGGAGAGAGAGAGAGAAAAAGTGAGAGGGAGAGAGAGAGAATAAGAGAGAGTGTAAGGGGAAGCGAGAGTCAGTCAGGGGTGAACACCATTGAATGCGCTGTGGATTTGTTACATGGCAGAAATTCTCACAGGAATAATTGCGAGTGTCCATTGTGACAGTTACAAGTGGCAACAACAACTACAACAACGATAACAATAGGGAGAAAGCGATAGATATGTTAGCGAGTTTATCGAGTGTGCATAACGAGCTGTATATCGATAGGTAGTGAAGGCAAGTTGCTTCCTCTACACTGCATTTGCAACTATTCAGCAATCTATTGCTCATGTAACATTTATGTATCGATAACTTATCGATAGCTGATGTATAAAAGTACAAATCAATACACGTCAATGACAATTCGCTTGACGATAACGATAGGTTGTCAATAACAACTTGATGGCATATCGATAATATATCGATAACAGCTATAATATATGCATTATGTAAAATATAACATTAATGTTTACAGTTTTAACATAGACCTATAACATATCGATATTAGATACAGCAGTTGAATAAAATATCGAAGAGTTGCTTATAGTCCCAACATATCGATAACGACTTGCTAGCACATTCATAATTTATCGATACCGCATATCGATAACACATGGAGAAACATCTAGCACGTATTTATCCTGATTGTGTCAACATATCGATAGCAACATATGCATATCGATAACATACAAATAAAGCCAGCCTCGGCGTTGCCACTTGACAACAACTTTGCTCAGGGTTGACAGCCTCTGGAGTCTGTCCCTCCCCTCCTCTCCAATCCCCTCCCCTCCAACATGCAAATGTCTTTAGTCGCGTGTCTTCTGCTGCTTTCGTTGCTGTTGTTGTTGTTGCTATTGTCTTGTTTCATTGATGTTCTCGTTGCCGTTGCTGTTGCTGTGCGCAGCTTCATTCATTACTGCGCTCGAAATTGGCTTTGTTGTGACTTCTTCAGCCAACTGCGTTGCCCCGTCGTAATCTCTAAAGTCTGCATTGCTTCAAATCCACCAAAAAGAAAAGCAGTAAAGAAAACATAAGCAAACACGCACACACACACAGTGACACACACACATACAGAGGGAGAGAAGACAACAACCCCAAAGAGAAAGAAAGCCGAGACAAATGCGCCAGAGCAACGCGTAATTTCCTTTCTTTGCTGCTGCTGTTTTTGCTTTTTTCTGCTGCTGCTGCTGCTGCTCATTTCAAGGAAGGGGAGGAGGCGTGTTGTTGCTGCTACTGCTGCTGTGGGCGTAAGTGGGCGGGCAAAAGGAAGTTTACTTTGTCGCAGTGTCATTTATTTTGGCATTTTTGCCACTGACGTTGCTCGTTTTCCTCTTGTTGCTGTTGCTGCTCTTGTTGTTGTTGTAGTCGTGGCTGCTGCTGCTGCTGCTTTTGTCGTCATCATCATAATCGTTAGTTTCGCCTTTCTCCTCCCTGCCACCCCTCTCTCCTTACAGCAGCTTTGCTTCCCTGCGGGCGCGTTAAGAAAAACCCCAAAGCGCTGCCCCGAAGTTCTGTCTCTGTGTCTGTGTCTCTCTCTCTGTGGCTGTGTGTGTGTGTGTGTGTGTTTATGACTCTTATCTGCTTTGTTGTGCCAGCAAGCAAGCTGACACTTCGCCCCGCCCCCCTGCACAGTGCCCCCTTGCGAGCCCATTCGCAGTTCTCGCATTTTCCACTTTTCCATCGCATATTTCAAGGCGCAAATTTTCGTGTCAATAATATAAAATCAATATATGCCATGTTCACTCGCTGTGTGTGTTGTGTGTGTTGCTGTTGTGTGTGTTGCTGCTGTGTGTGTTGCTGTTGCTTGTGTGTTGCTGCTTCCATTGAGCGAGTTCAACAACTTTGCGACATCGCATTTGTCTGGCAGCGACAGCCGCTTGACCCAAGCGAACAAAACAAATTTTCAAACAGGTGTGTGAGTGTGTGTGTGTGAGTGTGTGTGCGAGTGTGTGTAAACATGACATAGAACCCTTTCAAAGCCCTCGACTAGTTGCAGCAGCAACAGCAGCTCACACTCCAATTTCAGCTGTATACGCTCAACAAATGTAGCCTGAAGCTGTGTCCTACATTTAGCCGAAAAATGGCTAAAAATGTGTGCGTCAATTTTCTAATTAAGACAGCGGAAATGGCAAAGGGAGAAGGAGCAAGAAGAGAAGCAGCAGCAGCAGCGCATTGAACGGTTTGCTGCTCCATTTATTACGACAGCAACAACAACAACAACGACAACAGCCACAGCTACAACAACTTAGCGAGCAGCAGCAAAGTGCGCACAAATTAAAAGCGTATAAAAGTAAATTTGAAGCGTATTTAAAATAAACAACGCCAGCAACAGCAACACAGCAGCAGCAACAACAGCAGGAGCCTGCGCTGCCACAAACCACGCAGCAGCAACAACAGCAACAACAACAAGGAGAGCGCCAAGGCAGCGAGGCAGTTACACAATAACCCAAAACTGGAGGGTTGCTCTCGCTCTGGGCTGCTCTGGGGGTGCGTGTGTGCGAGTGTTGTGTGTGCCTGTGTGTGTGTGTGTGTGTGGTTGTTGCGAGTGTTGTGTGTGGCGCTGTCGTCGCTATGCAAAAGCGCCACGTAACTGTCAGCGTTGAATGCCTCAGGCAACAACAGCAGCAGCAGCAGCAGCAACAGCAACAGAAGCAACGCACGTTGCAGCCACAGCTAAAGTAACAACAAAACAACAAAGCGCCACACAAATTTTCCAGCTAACGGAAAATGCTAGAAAAACAACAGCAACAACAACAGCAGCAGCAACAACAACAGCAGTGAAATCCCGCAGCGCCTTGAATGAATGCTTGAAATTGGTTTTTTGTATTACAGCAGAAAAGTATACTACGAAATATTTCACAGCCAGCCCTGGGAGGTGCGTGACAGAGAGAGAGAGAGAGAGCTGTGCCAGTGGGCAGGGGGGGAGGTAGCTGTGGGTAGGGAGTGTGGCAAGTCCGTAGGTGACAGGGCGGACAGGTAACCCGAAATAAATTCGAAATAATTTGTGTAAAATAGACGAGAGCAGCAAGTGAAAGAGGGTGAAGACAGAGAGGGGGGTGGGGGGCAAGGACAGAGTGCCTGAAGCTGACTTGGGGGTAGCTGTGCGTTGAGCTGGTCACCTGCTTGGCTGGTGTGGCATGGTGTGGCGTGTGGTGAAATTTGCCGGCGGCAAAGCTACCACAAAAACGGTGGGTAACGGTAACTCGAAGAGAGAAAATCCACCACATGCCGCGCCGCCTGCCACACGGCAAGGCAAGGCAAGGCAAGGCTGCCTAAAATGTATTTCACAACAAGGCCAAGTGAGAGGGAGGGAGTGAGAATAAAAGAGAGAGAGGGAGGGATGGAGGGAGGGAGGTAGACACAGCGAAGCCCCTGGAGGCTCATAAGCAGGCACAGATAAAGCGCTGGCATTAGCAACTCTTGAGAAAGTTGCGCTGCGCCAAAGTAGTCGAGCTGGGTATACACACACACACACACACACACAGACAGGGCACTCGTGTATGTGTATGTGTGTGTGTGAGTGTGCTCCACACTCGCAAGGACATTCATTTGCATTCACATTTCTTGCATTGATTTGCGCCCCAGCCCCCCTGAAAAGTGACGACGCTGAGTCAAAGGTTTGTACTGCATTCCCCTTGTGCCCTGCTTCCCCCTTTACACCTCTTTCTCCTCCCTACTGCCTTCCTGCCCCATAAACTCATTTCAATTATGGCACGAGTCGAAGTCGAAGAAGAAGACAGATGGATATACTAACCACTATACTATCGAGGAAAGAAAGAAAGAGTCCGAAGGAAAAGAAGGAGATCATAAACTAAAAGCGGGAAATCCCGATTCCGTGTGCGCATCGCAATCGCTTGGCCTTTTGTACCTCTTTCTCCTCTCCCTCTCCATCTCCCTCTTCCTCTCTCTCTCCTTCTTGCTGTTGTTGTTGTGGCACACATTTCCCTCACAATTCACTTCTGCCGTCGTTCGAAGAAGCGTTCACAATAAACATGAGAAATATTTTTGCTGGCCCCAAAAATTATTTCTGCTTTGTAATTTCCTCAAAAAGGTCAGGCAAATAGAGTAAGAGAGGGAAGGGTAGAGAGGGGGCAGGGTGAAGGTAAAGGGAAAACAAGTCAAATGCAAATGGGCGAATAAAACTAAACAGAAGGCGCAGGGCAAACAAAATGGCGAAAGAGAAACGAGAAACGAAGCAAGGCAAAATTTAAATTAAAAAGACGTCGACATAAACATTTTGCCAACACACATACACAGAGAGAAAGATGGGAGCTAACGGGCTAACGGAGTCTATAGTTAAGGTAGAGCTCACTGGAGCGTGGAATTTGCTTGCCTTGTCACAGTGTGCGTGTGCGTGTGTGCGGCACAGTGGCGCAAAATTGTTTGGAAAATTGTTGCTGTGTTTATTATGAAACTTTTGTCGAATTCGCATTCCTTTTTTTCCAACAAATTCTTGGCAAAGAATTTAAGCCAAGCCTGGAGCAGGTGAATTCAAATCGAAACAGAGGGAGCAAAAGAGAAGGGGGGAGGTAGAGCGGCAGGCAGAGAGAGGGAGAGAAAGAGAGAGACTGAGTTTAGGCAACGCAATAATTAAAAGTGCTTTATGCAGATTCAGCTCACACACAGACGCACACAATTATCGCAAACTGGCAATTGTCGCAACGGGCAATTTATGGCAATTTATAGCAAATTTATAGCAAATGTGGAATGCTTTGTTCGCATTCGCATTTGTGATTTCAATTAAAAGTCAATTTTAGGTCGAGCTCGAATTCTTTATTTATTCAAAGCATTCTTTCAGCTCGCATGCCAGCAGTTGGCGGTGGGCGTGGCCAGTAGCGTCCCTGACCGTTTGTAGTAATTGAATAATTTATCGATAAGTACACACACATGCACTAAAAAATCGATAACCAGTTGAAATCAATTGAGCTCTCGCATCACTGAGGCTTATTGAGTGCGGTACAGTTGCCACAAAGCATGTGGAGGCAGCACATATCTCCCACTCACACACTCTCTCCCTCTCCCCCTCTCTCTCTCTGTGTGGGTTAGCCAGTTAAACGGACCAGTCGACGAGTGTTAACCACTTAATTTTCCGTATCATTGGGATTGGTATTAAAAAGGATTGCCAATAAGTACTCGGCAATTCCCTTTACAGACTCACACTCACACACATACACACACAGACTCTCTCGCACACACACTCGTTTATTTCTTTTGGCAAACAAATTAAGTTAACTGTCAACCGCAAAATCACAACAGATGCAGTCGACACTCAATCACGATGCGAGAGCATTGAGTGTGCTCTCTGTGTGAGTGTGTGTGCGTGTGTGTGTGTGAGAGGGGAAACTAAAGCGGCTACCGACCCCAACACAGTCACTCTGTAAGTCTCCCTGTATGTGTGGATGAGTGGGTTGCCCAAAGGGTTGTCAGGCTGTCGATAAAAAACACTTTATGCCTTCGGGCCTGGGCTCGTAATATGACAGCGCTCTCGGCTACCCTCACACACACACACACACAAATACACACTCAATATCAATAGCGCTTTATTTACGTTAAAAATCATACCCAGCACACACACACTCAGGGAGGCAGCATTCAGCGAGGCATAAACAAAATTGTAGCATACTTTCGAGCGCTGGGCTAAAAACACAAAACTGTAGCCTGCTTTCGAGCGCTGCCTAAAAAACCCAAATTTATTTGCTGTCGCTGCCATCGCTGCTGCTGTTGTTCTCTCGCTTTTTTGCCTATATTCGCAAAAGTATTTTATTTTTGGCGCTTTATTTATTTGCCAATACGTCAGCGCCACACATTTTTCACAGTATGCGTGCGTGTGTGTGCGTGTGTGTGTGCACAGTGGGCACGCCCCGTTTGAGGAAGGTCGCCTAGTGGCAGTGGGTGTAGAAGTGGGTGCAGTCTTTGATTTGATCAGTTTTCGAGTGGTTTCTAAAAAAAAACACGACACAGAACCTACAAAGAAATTGAATGGAAACGAACCCCGACCTCGCCACCCCCACCCCCCTCCCTCACACTGTGCCTGCCTGTCGAGTCCCTCGAGAGGCTTTCGATTTTAGTAAATTTATGATGCTGCGCGCGCCCCTTGGATGCCTGTATAGGTGTGTGCGTGAGTGTGTGTGCGAGTGTGTGTGTGTGTGTGTGTGTGTAGGTGTCTCTGGGTGTCGACCCTGGCAGGTCGGGACAGGACAGGACAGGACCGAACTTGTTTGCTGCTTGGCTGCCCATACGACACGTTCGACCATAATGCGGGGCACAACAACATTTAATAATAATAAAATGAAACTCTACGAGAAAGAGGGAGAGAAAGAGAGAGGGAGAGAGAGAGGGGAGAGGGAAGAGCGTGTAAGTTTTCTGTGTGTGTGCGTTGAGGCAAATGTTGAATGTCATCAAATTTAACGCCCGACTAGTTCTCAAGTGCCCCGAAAGTGGCCAAGAAGTTACCAGGCTTGTTGATATTGAGCAATTCGATGGCCTGCACTGAGAGAAATACACGCACTGCGTGCTCAAAGACAAACAAGTCACCTGTGCGACATCTTAAATAGTTTCTTAAATAACTTCCATGTTAATTATCCAATCATAAGCAGAAATCATTAAATTGCTTATAATTATTATGAACATTCCAGCTTTCCAATTACACTTTCAACTTATTTTTTTTGCAATTTACTACTGCAAATGGAAACTTAACTGAATTCTAAGTTAATGTTATTTAACGTGCAGCAATAAAACATATTCACACCAAATTTGATAGCCCTAGCTCTCAAAGTCTCTGAGATCTACGCGTTCATACAGAAACAACAATAAAGAATTACAGAATTTTTAATGAAAACTAATTTTTAATAGATTTCCCTGCTCTAGCTCTGCTTGGTTGATATAAAAGTAATCTGTATATATTATTCACCTTTTCTGAACGGTGTAGCACTTGCTATCGATAGCTACTTATCGATAATGCGCACACAGGCAGACGGTGATGGCGATGGCGACGCGTCGCATTAATCAATCGAGCGCACAAATCAGAGCTCAAATGCCAATTGACTTTTATGATGCCCCATATCAGTGGCACCTACATCAGTTGCCCCACTCCCTCCCCTCCCCTCTCCACACCTCATCCCCTCTCCTTTGCCTTGCTGCTGGTGTACGCTAGAGGGCGCCAGTAGTACGCACTACTTACAATTTGTCTTGGGGTTGCAAGGAAGTGGATAGAAACGGGAGTGTAGGGGGAGGGGGAGGGGAGTCTTCTGCTGTCCATTGTCGCATACAAGTGGCACATAATGTGCCTAGCTGCATGCCCCATGTCGCATGCCGCATGCCGCATGCCGAGACATGACGATATTGTCGACGTTGTTCTCGTTCTCCTTCTCATTCTCTCGTGCTCATTGTTGTTGTTGTGTCTGTACCGCACTTGAAATATTTAAACGATAATGTTGCTTGCTGTTTATGTGTGAGTGTGTCTGTGTGTGTGTGTTGGTGCGTGTGTGTGACGCGTTGTGTACTTGTGCCTAATAGAACCCAAGTGACAAAGGCAGCAGCAACGCAAGTCACACACACCACACACGCACATAACCACAACACTCAAACACACACACTCACACACATGTACACTCACACACACATGCACATGCACAGGCAATAGCTGAGAGAATTAGAATAGAGGGTGGACCTGGGATTGGGTAAATGGGGCCAGGGGGATTTGCAGAGAGCGGCGCGTCTTGGCAAAGTACGAAGAGGTGGGGGCAGGGGAGGAGGGGGACTGTGCTGCATGGACATTAACTTTTCGCCACAGCTGCCGCAAGCAGCAGAGTTTAATAGAGACGCCCACGCGGCCAAGCTCACTTGCATGCAGCAAGCAGCAACAATAATGGGCGCAGCACCATCGAGTGTGTGTGCCACACTCTGCCCCTGCCCCCCCCCTTGGTCTGTGCGACATGCCAGCAAATACAATTACAGTTGACACCAAGCTAACAATCACGCACACTCGCACACACACACACACACTCGCAGGCATTATGCGCCGCAGCGCATACAACATTATTTTATTAAGTGCGACGCCAGCGAACGAGGCAAACGACAACGTCGACTGCGACTGCGACGCTAACTGCGACGCAGAAGGACAACAATGTGCGTTGGCTCGTTTTGGACATGCCTGGTTACGTGTCAGCCAAACGCGCGCCAAGCCGCAAAGCCAACAAGAAAACGACGCCGGAGACAGGAGGGGGAGGTGGAGTGGGCGAAGTATACGAGGCAAGTTACTCGGCACATGCCACAAGCGAACTGGCGACATGCGACACTGCAAATGCCACAGGCAACACTCGCACACACACGCACACGCACCTCCAAACACACACACACACACACACTCTCCCAGTTAAGCTTGAAAATCTCTTTTAGTTTCTTTCTTTCTTCGTTTTTCAGCTTCTTTTTTCGAGTTCTTTCTCGCTGCTCTCCCTTTGCCACACACACACACACACTCAGCATCTGCTTCTGCGGCTGCTCGTGCATGCCCTGCACCGTCTAAATCAGTCAAAAGCAAATTAGCCTTGTGGCCGTGAGAGTGGCAGGGGTGAAGAGCGGGGGGGGAGGGACAAGACTGCCAGATTCTTCTTCGACAAGTGTTGCAAGCGCAGTGGCAGCAGTTGCCCCCAAATGCATTCAACACATTCACTTTGTATGCCCTGTAAGGCAGTGCAAGTAGGGTATGCTGAGTGTACTTGCTGCAGAGACAAATTGGGGTAGATATGAGAGAGATGTAAGTGTGATTGGAAGGAGGTATAAAGAAGATAGAACTAAGATAGTGATACAGAGATACGAGTGAGAAGGGACTGAGATTAGACTGAGCTGGAACTGAGATACGATTAAGATACTGAGACTGAGAAATACCCTTTGAATACCCTGTGCAGTGTAATGCCAGCTTCACTTACTAAAGAGAGTCTGCAGAGATAAAAAGGGGAAGATATAAATCAGATACGACTGAGATATAACGGAGATATGGTTGAGATACAACGAAGAACTGATAGAGGCACAACTGAGATACTGATGCTGAGTTAGTGTTGGCGCATTCCCTCGTCAGTCTCTGCTGCTGTTCACAGCATTTCATCATTGATTCATTTGCCATTTTGTCTAGAACGACCTAATGAAACTGCTGTGTTTCATTTCGGAGCTGTTCAATTATCTTTTAATCTGCTTTAATCTTCATCTACTTTGCTCAACACAATTGAATTTGATATGCTTTTTATTTCGATTATTTTGGCCATAATCGATTTTCAATTTGAGCCCGAATCGAATTCAGGTTGCTGCCCCCCTCACTGCTTCGCTCTTTGCCTGCCTCTATGTATCTATATCTCTCCCCCTTTCTCACTATACTTCTTTCTCTTTCTCATGGTCTCTTAATCTGTCTGTCTGTCTATTTATCTATAAGACTGTCTTTCTGTCTATCCATTTCTCTGTCTGTCTGTCTGTTTATCTATTTCCCTCGCTCTGGCTTGTGTTGCCTATTTTTCTATATATGTATCTATCAGTCTGGGTGCCTCTCTCTCTCTCTCTTTCATTCTTTTTTATACTTCCCTCTCTCTCGCCTTCCTTCAATGTCTATCTGTCTATATAAATTTCATTATCTGCAAACGCGGTCATAAAACTTGACATCAAGTCAATTTTTGTAGCACACACACACTCACAGTTCGCCTCTGATACATCCACTTCCCCCCTCCCTCGTCGCCACTCGAATTTTTTGCCATTTTCCAGCTTTTCCGCTCCCTGCCCCGTTCCCCTCTTTTGGCCAGCATATTTTTTGTCGGGTGTGCGAGTATTTTGAATGAATGTGCAAATAAAATTTAATTTAATAGCAAATTTTATGTCACAAATATTGCGCTTCACTTGAGACTACCCAGTACACACACACACACACAAATACACACACACACACAGACTGGCCCACACATGCTGTGCATTGCCCACTTTTATGACCCTCAAATGGTTCTCTCTGCACGCACGCCCCGCAGGCTGCGCCTCCCACAGTCTCCTGCCTCCTCCTCCGCCTGCTGCCCTCCCCTGCATGCTGATAGCCAAATGGGATTTGGGGAATACAGGCCAAACAGCCGGAGAAGAGCAGAACAAGAGAGAGGGAGAAGGATGCGACCCCACTCGCATTAATGTGTCAAACTGAAGTTGGAATCGGGATTGGCCTTTGATTTCTCGACTGCATTGTCCGCTGGCAAGTGGAGGCAAATTGAAGGCAGCCGCCAGCAGGACAGCTGCTGGAGCAGGCAACGGAATCCCAGGCAGGGTTACCGCGTCAGCCAGCGACAGCGAAGCAGAGTTGCCAGGCTTCGGTTTAATGAGAATTTACTTAACTCAGCTTCATTACGAGCATTTTGGTCTGATGTTGATCTCGGGCGGAGATGAAAGCGAAATAAGGCGGAAGTGGGGGCAGTGTGGGGTTAAACTGGCTAAAGTGGGGCGGGGGGTGGACGGGGAAGAAGAAGGTGGGGCAGAGCCAAGCAAGCGAAAACTATGCCAATTGAAAAATAAGCCAAACGAGAGAGAGAGAAGGCAAAAAGTGGAAAATGAATGCAAAATACAAAATGCAAAATGGGAAATGGAAGTGGGCGGGCTTACTAGGGGGGAGTGGCAAACAGCAGCAGCAGCAGCAGCGCCAGCCACCAGCAACCAAGTCCAAAAATTCAATATTGCGATTTTATAACACAAATTGCTTATAATCACCCAAAAACAACAAAAGCAGCTGCAATGCAAAGCCCAAAAAACAAGTAAGAAGCTTGCAGTCGACTGTGCTCGACTGTGACATACCCGCTAATAAAATGGAACCTTCTGGCTTCTTTCTTTTGCAATTTGCAGATGCGCAAGGGGACGTGGTTAAGCTTTAGCTGCGTGCATCAATATGAAATATTGTCACCAAATCTGGTAGCCCTAACTCGTATAGTCTTCGATATATAGACGTTCATACAGACAAAAGCCCCTCCTTCTGCCTGTTTTAAGCATTTTCAACATCTTAAGCAATCCGATACTTGCGTGCAACAATAAGACACATTGTCACCAAGTTTGATAGCCTTAGCTGTTATAGTCTTCGAGATAAAGGTGTTCATACGGACAATAAGAAGTAATTATGCCTTTTTCTACATGCTGCAAACACATAACAGCCTTCTACGCCTGGAGCAACGGCTGGGTATGAAAATGGCTTAAAACGGAAATGCACGTTGTAATGGCCTGGAAGTGGGCGTTGCACTGGGCGTGGCACTGGTAGAATGGCCCTGGCCGGGAGCGAAGTGCTGCGCTTGGGGTGCCGTCGTCGGCAGAGCAGCTGCTGCGTTAACAGCTCCACGGGCAGCCCCATTTGAGCCCCCTTTGAGGGGAGAGGGAGGGGAATGGCATAAAAATCATATTTCCGTTTTATTATTTGCTGTTAATGAAAATGCAAATAAAATTGGATTTTCCGTGCCGCACAAAAACGCCAGCTAAATAAAAAGTTGTTGCGCTTGCCGGACAGCCAGGCAGAGGGTGGGGGCAGGGGGGGAGATGAAAGAAGGGAGTGCAGGGGAGAGGGGACGACGAAATGTATTTCCTGGCGCACATTTCAAATAAACATTTTGGTTATCAACGTGAAGGCAAAAATTTTAAAAGCCAACGAAAATTATTTCTATTTCACTCTCGTTCTGTATGTGTGTGTGTGTGTGTGTGTGTGGGTGAGTGTGCGGGTGTGTGCGGGTGTGTTTAGAATTAATTGGGTCACGTAATTAGCAGCTTGTTTGCCCGCTTTGTGTAGCTACCCGAAATTGGATTATTTGCATTTAAGCGAGGCATTTTACGGCATACCAGGGAGGGGGGAGGGGAGGAGGGGGGGAAGGTTCCTGAGAGGTTCCTGGCAACGACTTGTTAGACAACCTGAGTGGGAATTGCTGTGCCAGGCTTGCCTGCCAAGTCCCAAATCGCTGTGCAATCGTCGCACATTACACGCCACCAGATTGACAAAGATTTCCCGCATTTTCCGACGCCCGATAAGAATAAATTATCGAAATACTTTTCCACACAGAGTTTTGTGGGGTTGGTGATGAATTAGCAACAAGCCGGCAACGCCAGCAGCAAGTAAAGGCAGTGCAATTAATGAAGACTGGAATGAAGGTGGCAACCCTAGGCTAAAGTAAGGTATTGCTGTACTCTTTGTGGATCTGTACGCAGTTTATAGTACACCCGATGACAGTGTGATCTACCTAGAGTTGCCAGATCATCAGCAGATCAAGCATAACCTTAATTTGCTGTGAGTAAACTCTGGCAACCTTACGATTTTAGACACTGTACACAGTCTGTAGTGCATCAGTTGAAAGTGCAATGTACACAGTGTTGCCAGATGACAAACAGAGCAGATATAACCTCAATTTATAGAGCTGAAACATGAAGAGCAACATAACCACACAAGAAGTAAACATAACCTCAATGATCTGCAAAGAATCCTCTGGGAGGACTCTCCTCTTTGCTCTATGCTGTATCACAGTCCATACAAGGCTTAAACCAGCGCACAGTTCAATATCAGCTGAGCACACTGACTGTGTGTGTGTGTGTGTGTGGCCCCAAACATAACCTCAATAATGTGTTTGCTAAATGGCGAATTATGCGCGCATTTATCAGAACGGGCCACTACTGCAAGCGAGCCACATCTGTATGCAGAAGGCTAATTCCTCATTCATTTATTCATTCATTTATTCATTCATTTATTCAGCTGCCAGATGGCGCTGTGACTGTGACTGCGACTGTGCCTGATGCCTGATGCTGCTGCTACCATTTATCTATCCCGTTATTTATCGGTGAGCCGCACAAAGTGCCATAGTGCCTCGCCAGCACTTGAACTGACTCCACTCCACTCATTGCTAATGACACCATCGATAATGATGCCATTCTCAATTCGCCAGTCATCGAACGACAGTTGCCCGTTGCCAGTTGCCAGTTGCCAGTTGCCAGTTGCCGGTTGCCATTCACTTGAGTCAGCAAGTCACACAGTCACCCTGTCACCAGTTTGCCATTCGCCCCGCACTTGCTCCGTTTGCCAATCTCACTGAGTGAAAAGCTTCAGCAAAACAATTCGCCTGGAAAAGTCAAGACGAGCTTCATTCTCAACGTATGCAACGGATTGTCTTCGACGACGACGACGACTCCTTCTGCTCCACTTCAGCTGCCTCTCTCCCTCTGCCTTTGTCTCCGTCTTTCTTCCCCGTTTCCCGTCTCCATTTCTCTTCTGGCGACGTGACTCGTGTGAGCCGATTGAAAAGTGCCAGGCAACTCAAATGAAATCAGCGACGAACTACTGAATGTGCCACACAGACGTACCACTATCCCCCCCGCCTCTATATCCCTCCTCCTCTACCTGTATCTCTCCCACTTCTTCCACTCGAAATCGCTTTCCGTTCACAGGGCGCACCTACTGCAAACCACTCGAACAAATAATGCATGCGGCTGGGCAGGGGGAGAAACAGAGACGGAGAGAGATATAGAGAGAGGGGGAGATAGGGAAGGAAGGAAGACACAACAAGAAAAGTCGTTCAGGCTCAGTCAACAAAATGCCAAATTCAAGCACCTGCCACAATTTCAGTTTGGCACGTTGTCGCTGCCCTCCTCTCCTTCTCCTTCTCTCCGTCGACGAGCTTCGATTTGGCAGCTTCTTCTCGAGCTCTTCCTTTGAAGCCCCCCAGGTTCGTGCAGCTTATTCCCTATTCCTTATTCGTTATTCCTATTACAAGACACACACACACACACACATATCCAGATATTCCTATGCCACACGGACGTGCAACACAAACAAACTAGACGAGCGAATCGGGCAAACTTTTATTTGCAACTTCAGCGCTGAGTCCGCGGCCTTGTAATGGCTTCGCCTACAATTCACCCCCCCTATCTGCCGCCCCCTTTGAGCGCCCACAAGCGCGCATTAGTTAAATTCGCGCCGCGGAGTTTCGTGCACCCCTTTTTTATACCCAACAATACACACAGTGTAGCAGGTTCGATGTCCGTATGAACACTTGTATCTCAGAGACTAGAGCAGCTGGGGCTGCCAAAGTTGGTGACAATTTCTCTTGTGGCTGCATGAGCAATAAGCAAGTTTAACAATCTAGCCACGCCCCTTTGCGCCTACTTAAATCGATAAAAATTGCATTGCACGGTAAGTTTTAAAGATAAACTCTTCTGTTTTTGGTGTGTGCAATAGTTGTAGACATTCAAATGTGCTCTAAATATTTATGGATATGCTACATTGAAGGTATTTAGCATATAGTATTAGTGACCGAACAGGTTATAGGGTATATCATAGTCGAGCACATACGTATGTAGCTTTCCTACTTGCCGTTCTTATTTGCCGTTCGACACTTCAAACGCGCAACGAGCTAACTGTGTGTGCCTTGCTGTGTCTGTGTGTGTGAGTGTGTCTATCTCTGTGTTTGTGTGTGTGTGTCCTTCTGTGTGTGTCTGTGTCTATCTGTATGTGTGTGTGTCTATTCGTGTGTCTGTCTGTGTGGGGGTAACGTCTTTGGGCCTGGATCAACGAGGCCGATTTGCTTTTTATGCCTTTTATTTTATGTTTTATGCTGCTTTCTCTCTCTCAATCTCTGCCCCTTCTCTCTCTCTCTCTCCCTTCCTCTCTTTCTCCCTCTCCCTCTCTCCCTTTGCACACACATTCGGCACCTTTGGGCTGCGCTTAATTTCACCATTGCTTCTGCTTCATTGGCGCAATTGTGTGAGTCATTCGCGTAATTATCTTCATCTTCATCTTCATGCTCATCATTAGCATCGCCAGCAGCAACACAGCCACAGCTACAGCAAAGGCAGCAATATTAGCGCAAGTTGCCTGCCCTCTGTCCTCCTTCACTCTCTTCTTACCTCCTACCCCAAACTCACTTAGGCCGCAGCGTCGTCATCGTCACCTTGCGGTCGCCGCAGGACAAGTGTTGTTGACCCACGTGGCCTGACATTGGGGACATTGTGGAGCAGCAGCAGCAGCAGTGAGTGCAGTAGCCCCTACCCCCCTCTAACCCCTTAACCCCCTTATGCCCTTCTCTCAGAGCCCTTTGATGCATCTCGAATATGGTTCGATATCTCTGCTGGACTGTTACCTGCTCTGCCAGCGTCGACACTTAACCTTAATTCTATGCCTAAAGCCGTTGGCTATGAAGCAGCTTGGCCCCCTACTCTCTGCCCCTGCTCCTCCCCCCGACCCTGCTGCCTCTATTTGTGCCCCTTTCCGACTGCCCTTGCTTGGACTTTGGGCTATCAGTAGCGAAACAGAAGCCACATTAGCCTAAAACAAAGGCAATACGCAGAGAAAAAGAAGCAGAGATAGGAATGGAGCAGGAGCAGGAACAGGGAGCGGGGGGCGGGGGCGGGGCTGCGCCTTTGTCAACGTTGAAATGAGCAAAATGCATAATCGAAAAAGTCATTGAAGCGTAAACGCTTTGTAACTGGATATGGGATAGATACGATAAAGGGATACTCCGTCGATGAGGAGGAGGAGGAGGTGGAGGAGGTGGAGAAACGAGGAGGAGCAGGACGACCACAAAGCCAGAACGAGCCGCAATCGAGCCGTGCCGGTCGTGCCGAGAGTTGCACAAAGCAAGTGACAGAAAGAAGGCTGGAAAAAAAAACCGGGGCAGAAAACGAGAAAAACTGAGGGGGGGGGAGTAGAAAAAAACAGACAGACAGACAGAGACACAGCGAGGCAAATAGCGCAACGAATCCAAAGCAAACGAAACCAAACGAAACGAAATGAAACGAAACGAAACGAGGCGAGACGAGGGGGAGGACAAGGAGGAGGTGCGACGAGTCGATTCGAACTGAGTCGAGAGACTCGAGTTGAGTTGGATTCGAAACGTGGCTGAAGGACACGGCAAACAAAGCCGAAGGCAGAAGGCAGAGCAGCGACGGCAAAAGGATTTCAGCAACGGCAGAGGGGAAATTGAAAGGAAGTGGGGTCACTGCACAGTAACGCGCTGCATGTGCCAGTATGTGTGTGTGTGTGTGTGTGTGTGTGTGGATGTGTGGACTATGACACCACAACTAATGAATGTGCACGAACAGCAAACGAGGAGCAGCAACAGCAACAGGGGAAGAACGGAACCTAAGAGGGGTAGAGGGGCTACCGATGGTGGTGTCAGGGATGTCAGGGGTGTCAGGGATCCGGGGGCACACAATCGTCAGTGAGGCAGCAAACGACAACGCTGACCAAGTTGTTTGGCATTGCCAAGCCTGACAAATGCTGAAGGATTGCGCCGACAGAAAGGACGCTGCGAAGGGATATAACGATTCGTGATGGCATCGCATACAGTGGTTCATGTGGTGGCCAACCAGGGGGGGGGAGGCGGTGCAGGGACTGCGGCTAGTGACTAAGTGCATGCAATGAATGCGAACGTCCACCCATGATTAAATGCAAGTGGGAGCGAGAGGAGGCAAGCACAGTCATAGACAGATATCCCCAACAACAACAACAACAACAACAAGGAAGGGAAGGGGGGAGGGTAGCGGAACGGGGGAGGGGGCAACAACATCCGCAGGCAACCACGCACAAAGCATTAACTGCAGTCGAGTTTTTATGGCCATCGCTTAGGCGTCGTTCCTCCTTTCCCTGCCCCCTTTCCCCTTTACCATTGCTACCTGACGCCCCCCCCCCCTCCTCTTGCTCTGCTAAGCCCCTGGCGCTGGTTGCGTCCTGCAACACATCATTAGTGGCCGACAGCGCCACTTGATGAGGCAGAGCTTTAGCCTGTGTGTGTGTGTGTGTGTGTGTGAACTAACTCGATTCCTCTCGATAAGCTTAAGGGCAACTTTAAAGAGCAACCCTATTTAAGTTTTGTATAGTTTTGCAATAGAGTGTAGTATAGTGTAGTATAGTGTAGTATAGTGTAGTATAGTGTAGATCAGTGTAGAGTATTATATCGTTGTTCACTGCCCAGCACTTGCACATTAAGTTTTCTTGATTATATAATGAATCGATTCATTAACTGGATGAGGAAATGAAATAGTTTTTTCTTATTTTAAGTATTGAATTTAGATATATAATTTCATATTTAGTATCATCAATTATAATTACAATGTAATATATTAAAGAGCATGAATAAAGCAATCGAGTGTGCTCGACTCTGATATACCCGCTAACCAGAGCTGACATTTCTTAAATAACTTTTATGTTTATGATCGAAACACAATTAAGTTTTAAGGAATCATTTGAATGATAATGAATTATATTAAAACCAAATTAGAACATGCTATCTTTAAAATTACGCACACTACTCATTTATTTCTATTTTACGAAGGCGCAAGAGAGCGTGGCCAACTTTTGAGACAAAGTTTATCTGCGTGCAATAATAAAAGATATTATCACCAAATTTGACAGACCTAAGTCTTAAAGACTCTGAGATATAAGTGTTCATACAGACGGACTTGGCTCTATCGTCTGTTTATAGAATCGGAGATATCTTCTACTGCCTGTTACATACATGTGCACTTCGCTCAAGGTCATAGTCTTTGGTTAGCGGGTATAATGAGCAATTTCATTATTTATTTGTATATCGAATATTGCCAATTATAAAAATAACAAAAATAAATAAAATATCTTCATAATTTGCGTCAAAGGAATTGCCAATAAGTGTGCAATATATGTATGTATATGGCAATGATGATATATGTATGTAGTTCTATATAGGGAATATATTAAGTTTGTACGAAGTCTGACAATCAAATGGAATTCCGGTTAGGGCAACTCAAAATACAGTATCGATTGCGCTATTGGTTTTTGTTTTCGACCCATGATCGTTATGTGGGGCCTCCCCCATCCCCATTGCCACATTGTGGTGTGCTGTCGAACCTGGTGACCGGTGACAAAGTGGTGCCAAAGTGGCGCCAAAGTAATGCGCATTTCAATTGAGCCATTCAAAGTTGCCCCTGAATTAAAGCACAAAGTTGCTTTGGCTTCGCTTCGCTGCCGTTTCGTAATGGGCTTCAGGCAGGCAAGGGGGGGGAGGGGCAGGGGTAACCGCTGGGTAAACGCAACCCTATGTGCAGTACCCCGCTTCCACCACCGCCCCTCGCTCCACTCCGCTGATAACTGAGTTAAGTTGAATTGCTGTAAACATGGCTTAGGGGTAGCTAAAGTTGAGCGACCAGCGAATTGACAACTTGCTGGCTGCCAGTTGACAGTCCTACCCCCCCATCCAACCTCCCCCCTCCCTTTATAGTTGCTGGGCCGACAATCAAATGGCCAAAGCGCAGCTAGCTAACCCCCCAACCCCCTTTGTCCCCGGCCCTGCTCTGTTTGGCTTGGCACGCTCGCAACCATGAGGGCTCAACTATGTGACCAGACTTTGTATGGGTTGCCCTGTCCTGCCCTGC
This sequence comes from Zaprionus capensis, assembly GCA_018903675.1. Taxonomy (NCBI): domain Eukaryota; kingdom Metazoa; phylum Arthropoda; class Insecta; order Diptera; family Drosophilidae; genus Zaprionus; species Zaprionus capensis. Next base: position 5,598,795 of record JAEIFN010001073.1, on the reverse strand, counting down.
CCTGCCTGGGGGAACAGAGCCTGACGGGTTGTTGGGCTCTTGTTGGACTCTTGTTGGTTCGCAGCTCGGACATATTGCACACTCTGCTCAGTTTAGTTCGTGACTCTCTCTCAGTCCCTGTCTCGCTGTCTTTTTGTCTGTTGGTGTCCCACTGTCTCTCTGTCTGTCTATCCCTATGTGTCTCAGTCTGTCTGTCTGGCAGTGCCTATGTCTGTCTGTCTGCGCCTATGTCTGTCTGTCCCTCTGTATGTCTGTCTCTCCCTCTGTCTGTCCCTCTGTCTGTCCCTCTGTCTGTCCCTCTGTCTCTCCGTCTGTCCCTCTGTCTTTTGTCACTCGATCAGTCTGTCTGCCTGCTCCTCTATCAGTCGCTCTGTCCCTCTGTCCATCTGTACCTCAGTCTGTGCATCTCTCCGTCTGTTTGTCTTTCCGTCTGCATGGCGCATGAGTCAGACACGCGTGCGACGAGTTCTTGGAAAACACAGACGAAAAAATACGCAAAATCCTGCAGCAAAGAATTGCAAGCCAGGGGGAAACAGATACAGGAACGAAGATGGAGAAAGAGAAATGAAAAGAGAGTCGCGGCAGGACGAGGCGAGTGGAAGCAACCACCGACAACAACCACAGAACGATGACGGGCGCTGATGCGTTGTGCTGATAACGTGCACGGCAATGTTGACGGTTCGCTGACGGGCTGAGCGAGGGCTGCACATGGGTTGGAGAGGGGGAGAAAGGCGGCCAGAGGTAACTGAGAACGGAAACAGTGGGCGAAGTTTGCAGGTTGCAGTTTGCAGCACGTTTCAAACGGGGAGTCAGCAACGAAGGTGACTGTAACTGTGACCAGGAAGCAGACCAGCATTGCGTGACTGCTGCACTGTGACTGTGATAAGGACAGAGTCCTGTGGGAACCAGAAGGACGGCTCTAGTCGACCTATGAACAGGAGTCTGAATAAAGGAGAGACTGCTACTATCAGTGCACACAAGAAGCGGAACTGCGACTGCGACTGTGACTAGTGTGACTGGGACTGGGACTGCCAAAGAAAACAGGGAAGACAGCTACCAGGACTACGACTATGACAGAGAGAAACTAAAGCTGTGACTGCTGCTGTTAGTGTAGCTAGGAATTCTTATTGGACAGGCCTGCAAACAGAACTGTGACGAGGAAAGGAACTGCTACTTTCAGTGGGCACTAGAAGCGTGACTGCGACTGTGTTGTGTAGCTTACTAAGGCACTAAGACTACCAAGGAACTAATACTACCAAGGAACTGAGCCTACTAAGGAGCCTTGGTTGCTACGATAAGAACAGCCAAGATAACTGGGACAGCGAGTGAAACTAGAAGTATGACTGCAACTACTGCTGTAGGTAGAAATGTTACTACCAGAAGACTGTGACTACCAGAAGACTGTGAACTGCTTAGGCTGCGACTCTGACAGTTACTCAGAGTTGACAAGCTAAGATGAACTAAGCATTTGCCAGCAAAAAACTGCACTGGAAAAAGAGCTCTAAGACCAGCTGTAGATCTAGTAGGTCGTGCTTGAGATCTTCCCATCAAATGATAGAATAATAATGACAGTTACTAAAGCTGTGTGGAGCATTCTGACTAGGGGACAGTGACTGAGACTGTGACTGGCAGTGCAGCATGAACTGTGACTGGGCGGTGACTGCCACTAAGTCGACGGCCTGTGCCACGTCTGTGCCTGTGCCTGTACCTCTCTCCCTCTCTCTCTCTTTCTCCCTCTCTCTCTCCCTCTCCCTCTCTCCACCATCCCGGATCACTCATAAATTGCTGGCAACAACAGCGGGAAAAACAACAAACAAGCACCATGAATGGCGGCATTAAAGTATCAGGCAGCACACACAGAGACACCTAAGCAGCAGTGGGAAGGGGGAGTGGAGGGGGAGGGCAGTTGGGACAAGCGGCAATACAAATTGCAGGCCAACAAACACTCACACACACACAGAGAGAGAGACACACACAAAGCCAGGCAGAGAGTCCGAGCACCTGAACGTGCAACCAGCAGCAGCAGCAGGGGCAACTTATAAAGCAGCTTAGTTTGCTCCACTCCTCTCCCCCCCCCCACACACACTACTCCTCTGCCACTGCTTGCTACCCTTAGCATATCCCACGCCCACTGCCCACTGCTTCAAGTGTGTGTGTGTGTGTGCATGAATTTGATAAGGTTTTTGTTTCGCCATCTTAAATTGCAAGTGCCTCAACGATATGTGGCCACACTGTGCATAGTGTGCACACCGTGCAGCATGTCCTGTCATGCCCTGTCGTGTTGTGTTGTGTTCTAACCTGTCCCGACCTGTCTCGCCTTGTGCAGCTCAAGCAAAATTGCTGCAAGTTATTCAAGTGCAGCGCAGCAACGGGATTTCATTTGCATAAGCTTCTGCGCTGGCATATTGAATATCAGAGTGTACCCACTCCCCTGGGTACCTCCCACACCCCCTCTCCACACTCCACTCTCCCCTTGCCTGTTAAGCTGACCAAGCGTAGCGTATCCAGGTGACTGTGTCACGCGGCAAATCAAAAAAGGTTTTTCCTTCTCTCTTCGTTTCTTTTTTTCGGGGAAAAACTAATCGTGTCATTAGTTAACGGTATTTCCCCACCTGGCACAGGTGGATGGCTGCTTTCATATGCAAATTGGTTGGGTGCGTGTTGTGTAAGTGTTGTGTGTGCGCCGTGTGTGTGTGTGTGCGTTGCGTGGGGCAGCAGCCAAAACAAAACCGAAAAGGCAACAAAAGGAAGCACAAAGAACACAAAAAACTGTTCAATTAAGCCAATATTTGCGCACACTCACGTGGTTTGTGGCTGTGTCTGTGGCTGTGTGTGCCTGTATTGGTATTGGTTGTGTCTGTGTGTGTGCGAATGCGAGCGCGAGTGCTAACGGGAGTGCGACGCTGCCGCTGCTGCTGGCACCGAGTACGAGTCGCTTATGCTTGTGCTTGGCCACAGTTTTCACAGCATACTTTGCGGCGCTCACAGCCATGCGAACCTTGCTTACGAAGAACATGCGTTTAAGTATCTGTGCGTGTGTGTGTTAGTGTGTGTGTGTGTGTTAGTAGAAACATATATATATATATATAGAGAGAGATATAGGGTTAGTATTTGGGATATAGCATGACTCACCTTCACCGCGATTATCAGCAAGACGGCGGCCAAGAGGCAACCCAACAATTTACGACGCAACGAGGCGAACATGTTTTCAGCGCTGCTGCTGCTGCTTCACACTCGCTCTTGAATTGTTTATATATTTATGAATATATATATATTTAACTTTGTTTTTGCTTTGTTTGTAGATATTTTTTGTTGAACTTGATTTAGCTTTTTAGCTTGTTTTGTTTGGCTTTGTCTCTCTTCTTCACTTCTGCTTCTGCTTCGGCTTCGGCTGCAACTGCAACTGCAACTGCCAGCGACAACAGCAGCAACGACGACAGCACGACAACGACAACAATAATAGAAAAGAAATTGTATTAGAAACGGAGCTGTTGTTGTTGCTGTTGCTGCTGTTGTTACTGTTGTTGTTGTTGTTGTTGCTGCCTCTTCGTGTTTCCTTTGCGCTGCCCCCCAAAACTATGCAACTAAAGCGCGAGTCTCTCTGTGTGTGTGTCTGTGTGTATGTGTGTGTGTGCGTAATAGTATTTGATTGTAGAACGTAGTAGAAGCTCTGCACGAGCGAGCAAACACACAGAGAGCGAGCGAGAGAGAGAGGGGGAGAGAGAGAGGGAGAGCGAACATACGTCGCAGCGTATGCTTTGCCGCCAGTGCAATTGTACTCGCCACTCACTACTCGATACTCTGCTCAATATTCGATGCTCGGCAGTAACTCTCTCTCTCTCTCTTTGAGCTTCTCTCCAGCGACTTCTCTGGCGACTTCTCCGTCTCCGTTCTCTCAGGCAAAACAGCTGCGTGTGGAGTCAGTCAGACTCGGCTTCAGGACTCGGCTTGAGACTCGGCTGTGGCTTTGCTTAGGTTCACACCACACCCCGCCGTGCGAGTACGAGACTCCTTCTACTCCCTCGTCTAACTCTTGCGCACGCTCTTGCTCCTGCACTCTCTCCCTCTCTCACTCTCTCTCTCTCTCTCTCTTATGCTGTCTCTTGTTCCAGCTTAGTTTGTGGCACAACTGCGCACGCACAATTCCAAAGCATTCACACACACATGCACACACACTCTCCCACACATTCACACACACACACTCTCCTACACACACACACACTCACACACTAACTGACACTCTCGCTCATTGCGCAAAAGACACTTAAAAAAAGAATTGGAAATTTACAATCGAAGGCAGCACAAAAATTGGAAGCTCTTTCACACACACGCACACGCACACACACACACAGGAATACATGAACTCTTGTGTGAGTGTGTCTGTGTGAGTTTATTCGTTCGTTATTTTAAACTTTTCTTTTTCTTTCGTTTGTTTTTCACTTTGTTTCTTTGGTGTTTCTTTCATTTGCTTTTGTCACGCACTCGAAAAAAAAACATAACCAAAATGGAACAACAATTTTAATGCCGACACAAAAAAAAAAGTAAATGAGAAACACTCGCTCTCTCTCTCTCTCTCGCTCTGTCACTCTCTCTTTCTCTCGTGCTCACTGTCTCTCTGTCTTGCTGTGTCTCTTTTTGCTGTTCTTGCTCTCTCTGTGTGCTGCTCTCTCTCGCTCTCTCTCTTTTTCTGTCTGTCTCACTTGCTTGGGTTGACAACCTTGTGCGCTGTTCAGTCACAGTTTTGATTCTAGTTCGGTTTGCGCCAGGAAACTTGGAAGAGAACCTTGCGCTGCGAACGCTCACAAACGACTGCACAAGGCGCTGACTGCGAGCACAACTCGTTGCCTTTGTTGGAGCACGGCGACTCGTTCCTGGACTCGGACTCGGACTCGGAACTGGACTCGATACTTTGATGAACTCGCCAAAGCAGGGCTTCGACCTGCGCCTGCGCCTCGCCAGGAATCGATATTAAGTGCGAAACGAGACGAGGCTGCACTGTGCCGCAAGGGGTGACTCTCAAGCCAGTGTGTGTGTGTGTGTCTATGTGTGTGTGTGTGTGTGACTGCCCGAGCTTGGACAGCAGCAGCAGGTGCTATGTGCTTTCAGGGCTGATGGCATAAAAGCTCTTGCTACTCACGACATTAACTGGTTCCAACTCCTGCTGTAGTTCCAACTTATACGATAGTTATGGACTGAGAAATATCGCAAGGACGATAGAGACGATACATTCTATGCTACTTCTACTTGCGATTATTTTTGAAGAACTTTATTTATTAGTACCGAGTTGTTTTATGAATTATATTCTATTTAATTCCTAATAGGAATTGTTGATGAAAGTTCTTTAAAGTTGTTTGATAAAATGAATCTTAAATAAAATAAATCTTAATAAACTCTTGAGTACTTTTTACAAAAATAGAGATAGATGAACTGTTAGAATAAAAAAATATCCAAAGATAATATGTAATATGTATGTAAAATAAAATAAGTAAATAAAAATATATGTACATATGAACATATTTTAAATTATTGTCTTCATATTTATTCATTATTTTTTATTAAAAATTAAGGATAATTTCTTGTTTTTTCGACTCCCAGCTCTATCAATCAATAAGATATTCGAAAAGCTAAGCACATTTCTAAGTCAGAAAGTTGTATCTATTATAAGTCATTTGAAAATTGAGTTGAAACATTAAATAATTGATTTGCGTGGATTGTGGGTGTGGCACACTCCTTCTTCCTGTTACATAACTTGCACAAAGTTAGTGTACCCTTTAATAAATGGATTAATTAATTAATTAAGGCGAATGGGAGCGTGTCTTGGACAGAAATGGGAGCGTGTCTTGGGCTTGCAGTGAAATGCCAGCAGACCAAGCAGTGTACTGCTTACCTGGCACACCAATAGGTTGATGTCTTGGGAAACAAGCAGTTTTGCATTTTGCAGTTTCGTTAAGTGAGTCAGAACTTCGTTAAGTGAGTACAACATCGCAAGCTTTCGACAGCAAGTTCTGACACGCTTAAAGCTTTCATGAGCTTTCATTGCAAGCTCTCTCTCTGTATGTTCGCTTCCATTGATAACGTTTTTTCGTGCTCTGTAAGTCTCATGAAAATGCATCTCTTTATTGTAAAATGATATAGTATACGTTTCTATATATATACACGCAGTATTATAACGTTGTATTATGTCTAAGTCCAAATCCAATCGTCGAGCGTAGAAAATAGTGAAAAAAAAGTGTTAAGATTAGTAAGTTAATGCCCTAAATGCTCAGGATGGGTGCTCTATGCGTGGTTCAATATGAGGTACTCGTAGGTGTAGTCGAAGACGAGCAGCATGATAGCGCCACCGGGTCCCAGACGCATGATCTTCGGCACCAGGCCCTTGTAGAGTGCGCGGAAACCTTCCTCGCGGTATACCGTGGCAATGGAGCTGAAGGTGCCGCGGTACTTGATCTGACCGGCCACCGGCTGCGGTCCCTGAATGCGCGACTTGGCCACATCGAAGGGTATGTTGACAAAGCAGGCCAAGGTGCCAGCGGTGAAGCCAATGGCAACCTTGCGCAGGAACTCTTGAGTCTTGTCCTCGAACTCGGGCACGACGTTCTTGACGCTGTGATAGAACCCAAAGTAGACCATGTTGAAGACCCCGTTGCGTCCCATGGTCGCTGTGACGCCCTTGTTCAGGCCACGGAATCCAAATCCATCACGCTGGATAATCTCACGCGCCACCTCGAAGGTGCTTTTCAATTTCTTCTGACGATCCGCCTGCTGTGCCACCTTGACCACCTCGAAAGGATTCACGGCAATGGCCTCCAAGGTGCCCGCAGTGAGACCAGCCAGAGAGAAGGTCAACGGCGTCGGTGTGGGTGAACCAAACTGAAAGAGCGACTTTGTCTGCTCGAATACCAGAAACTTGATCGCCCGCTTTGGCGTCTCGGCCAGAATCGGAGGCATTAGGCCCTTCCAGTAGGACAGCAGACCCTCTTGGCGGTACATCTTGGCGAAACAGTCAAAGACGCCATTGTAGTGCAGCTGTTGGTGGAATTAGAGTAGGACAAGGTTAAGTTAAGTCAAGTAAAGAATTCCCCAGAAGATTCCTCAGCACATTTAACATATGTATGTTTCTCTATCTTAAGTTGCTATACCTGGTATACATATAAAAGAAAGGTATTGCAGCTATTGATCCCACAAAGTGAACAGTATATAAAATAATATATAATATAATATAATATTGTCATATCTACATTTGTATGTCTGTATGAACACCTTTATCTCAGCGACTATAAGAACTAGGGCTACCAAATTTGATGACAATGTGTCTTCATACTGCAAGCAGGTAAAGCTTAGCTTAGAATTAGACCACGCCTTCTTCTGCCCTTAGAAATGTAAGTGTAATTTCAAACCTAGAACATGTTTATTTTATCTATATGAGTACTGAAAGGTTAGTTGCGATCGGGTAATAAGAAGTTTGTTGGGGAAGCGGGTATTCCACAGTCGAACACACTCGACTGTAGCTTTCCAAATTGTTTTCTTTATCTCAAGTTTTTTTAAATTTGTTGTTTGCGACTGGAAACTTTTTGGCTTATTCCAATTTGCGTGCATCTCGGCCACTGTGCTAATTTGCCTCATTTGTTGTGCGTGTGTACGTGTGTGTGTGGGTGTGTGTGCTTTAATATGCATTTCGCAGCTATTTTAATAACGTGCTATAAATTAGTTAAATTCTCTGGCGAAAAATAAATGCGCACATTGCAGACGTAGCATATCATTTGTGCTTATAGAGCCAGAGAGAGAGAGAGAGAGAGAGAGAGAGAGAGAGAGAGAGAGAGAGGGAGATAAAGCAGAGGGGCACACCCGAGCAACAGCTGAGCAAGTAATGCTCACAGAGCTTCTATGGTGGCGTCATTAAACGCTTAAGTCAAAATTAAAATCCACTCAGATAAGATAAAGATGAATATAAAGATAAAGATAAAGATAAACATATAGACAAAAGACTTGAGGGACGGCAGTTCTTCTAGGCATAGCATAGAACTTTCACTAGCCAAGATTACGGTGTTACAGTGGCACCTAGAACTGGTTGATTACTTTATAAAGTTACTGTCGCATACTGCCAGTGCTCACTGTAGATTGAAAGATTATTATTTATGGAGGCTGAAACTGTAAATCGGCTGATAAGCAAAGTGTGTACATATGTTTTATTTTGGTAGTGCTGCCCATTGATAAGACAAGGCTACATTACTTATGGCAGACACTGTAGCGAGGCGAGACGGCATTGTATCAGCTGTGAGTTCTTTCTTTGGCTGCTGGTCTTCTATTTATACTGTACTCGTATGTGTGTCACACGCAGCACGCATCTCGAGCGAAGAGAAACAATTTCAATCGAAATTCGAAATTGACCTTGACATGACATTACCCCAGAGACAGAGAGCAGGAGAGGGTTGTCTGGCAGTCCATGGGGCCCGTCATAAAGGCGGCTCAAGGCGACCTTATCAGTGTTGAAGGAGGGTTGAGGGTTGTGAAGGTTATTGGCGAACCACGCAAGCCGAACCACTTCAAAGCTGCGCGACTGCGCAAGCTCACGCTACCTCTCTCGCTCTCCCTCCCTCCCTCTCTGCCCTTCTCTCTCTCTCTCTCGCTGCCTCTCTAAGCTGTGCTCTCTTGAAAGCTGCTGCCAGCTGATCTCTGTGCTAATTGAAGTTGCACGCACTGTAACTCACCTCGGCTGTTGCGGCTGTGGCTGTGCCCGCCCCTGCGGCAATAACGGGGCGTGTCTGTATCTGCATGCGTGTCTTGACCACGTCCAGCGGCTGCATGATGCACACCTCCAGAAATCCAGCTGAGCCGCCCGCCAACACCTGAAAAGCGGCGCGCTTGCCCGGCGGAATGTCTTTGGCGATTTGGTGGCTCATGGTGACTGCGACAGTGGCTTCTTGAGTTTGTGTGGAGACAGAAACGGAATCGGAGACGAAGTAGATTTGCTGCCGAAATATGTGTATATGATATGACTTAGTTATCTAAACACACACGATTTAAGTAACTGCTGCTGCTAAAGCAACAACAAAACAACAACAGAGAACCGAGTACCCGAGCACGCACAGATGAAGAACTCGGAAACAACGATAACTTTGTTTTGAATGTCTGGGGCAATGCTCACTTGTTTCACTCAATTGTTCGTACTCGAATCGATGCTGCACAGCAAAGAATATAGAAAAAAAAAACAATAAAAGAAGAGAAAGAGAAAGAGAAGAGGAAGAGGAGCGAGAAGAAGAACGAATCGCACCTTCCCCAACAACGTGTGACCTCCGCGCGCCGCGACAACTGAATTCGCACTGAACCCCAAACACGAACACGAACCCGACCAGGCACGACCCATTCCCCTGTGGCCACGAGGGCTGGAGTCGTCGCCATGGCGTCAGGGGCGGACAGTGGCAGTGGGTGGGGGGAAGGGGAAGCAGCCCGTGAGCTTTCGTCGTCTCAGGCCGACGGCGCGTGCTGGAAAAGCTTCTTCTTGTGCCTCGCCTCATCAAAAAGTGCCAATTTTGATCTGATCGCAAAAAGCTTTTGATCTCTTTCTCTCACAACGTGACGTCACTTCTCCCAGTGCGAATTGTGCATGCTGTCCCTTTCTAGCAAGAAAGCTTGCATGAATTTCCAGCTGACAAAAGCTCGAGTAACCTAAGTGAATTTGAGTAAGGGCTGACCTGCGATTACCCTGTTAATTACTGATGTACTGGCTCTGATTATGTGGTGCATTATGTAAACTGTGATATCATCATATACATATATATATGGTAGATATATAGACTTACACCTTGAGAGATACTTGAGCTTGCCTGCTGATAAGATTCACAAACAATTTGGACTGACACTCGTCGCCACTAATTGAATCATTTGAGTTGAGCAAGAGTAGAAGTGCGAAAGGTGACAAACTCAGTTAGCTGGGTACTGATAGTCAGTAATCGTTTATCGATTAATAGTTGCCAACAAGAGAGAGAGAGTAAGAGGGGCAGATGTACTGCCGATTTGCATTATATATTCCACTTTTGATTGAACTAACTGAGTCCACTGAGCTGCCCTCTTTGATGGGGGGATTAGTTAGACAGTATTGACTATCGATTATCGATTTGTAGTTGAAAAATATGCAGATAGATTAATGCTTGCAATGACTGGAAACAATTGAGAAAAAGAGAACAATATAGAACTCGCAAGTCGGAAATATCTTTTACTGATTTCCTCTTTAATGGTGGATTAGTCTATCGAATATCGATAAATAGCCAACGATAAACGAGAGAAAGAGAAGGAAGCAAAGATGTTCTGTCTATTTGCACTATGTATCCCACACTATAGAACATTTCTTAAGCAGGAAATGTCTCTTCACTCTTGACACCTTCTCTCTCTCTCACAGACACACATAGACAGAGAGAGAGAGAGAGAGAGAGGCAGCTATTAGCCTCGATAATAAAGGAGACAAACGAATCGTTTGACATTTGTCGGAATGCAAGTGCATCTCTCTATCTATACGTGTCTGTATCTATATCTTTATCTGCATCTGGCAGATGTATCTGCTCTGCGCGGCCGTCGCTTGATTAGTTTATTGTTTATTGTTTATTGTTCATCTCGCGCTGCAAGCGGCGCATCAATCAGTCCCACAAGAAAGACTGATACTACGTGAGTATATGCTGTATGTACATATATGTGTGTGTCTGCCTGTGTGTGTGTGTCTGTCTGTCTGTGGCATCTGTCAGATAGATTGAGGACAACTTTCATTTGCATAAAATGCATTCTATAACAAATTGACAGAACAAATTGTTGGTGTCAAAAATACCCGATCCGAGATATGCCTCGGCCCAGACTCGGCCCCGACTCGGACCCCATCATCATTTGGGATGCCTTTCTTCTCGAGTGTGTGTGCGTGTGTTTTATGACTGTCCAAATATTTCTAGCTGTTAATTATAGGCACGAGTTGGCGTGCGTGATAGATGTGTGGAATTTAAGATATCTACAGGGACTTACAGCACTACACGAAGCATTACCGATCTCTTGGGAGTGGGAGACTGCGAGAAAAGAGTCTGCTAAGAGCGAATTTAAAACGCATTAGGGACCATTAAAAGCTCATAAAGTGCAGGGATATTTTCAGTTTGAATTAGTTTAACCAGTTGCAGTCCCAGAGAATGCGATCTAATTATGTTGTAAAGTCACGCGAGCCGATCTCACAGACCCTCTGCGAGACCCTCTTCTTCTCTCCATGGCCATAAATTACCGCCTAAAGATCGCACTTAATCGATCGATATGAATGAATGAGAATAATGCGAATGAAACTTGCTTCGTTTCGTTATCGATTCGATTCGTTTCGAGTGGATTCGATTCTTCTTGGCTTCACACACAACTCTCCGAAGAATCCCGCACTGGAGAGGGAATACCGGAGGCACCGCGCTGGCAGAGGCACAGGTAATCTGTAATCTGTAATCTGTAATCTGGGAAAATGATTTTATTTTTGTAATTAGCCGGCGGAAGAGGGACCCGCAGATAGCGCCGATTGATCGATCAAAGCTGCGATACAGGCTAATAAATCATTTTTCCATTCCATTTTCCTCTCTCTTTCTCTCTCTCTCTCTCTCTCCTGCTCTCTGTGGTAGCTCTGTGCTAGCAAAGTGAGAACTCACGACCGCCCGTGGCCGTCCGATTGTCTGTCAAAGGCTATTAACCCCGTTTTGGCGGGGCCGTTCCACTTGTTCAAGTTCTGCTCTTCCTCTCTCTCTCGCTCTCTCGCATTGTCTCGCTCTCTTATGAAAAACACTCGTCAGTTGCCCAAATTGTTTTTCCAAACACTGAAAACAAAAAGTGGAAGCAGAGCGCCAAATGTTAAACAAAAAGCCAGAGAAGAGCACTTTGCTTCATAGTTGCCTTCCTCCCTGGCAAAGAGAGGAGAGTGGAGAGAGGGGAGGAGCGCTGAAGGGAACTGGAACTGGCAACTGGCAACTGGCACATTCCCATCATAACTTCATGTTTTGATCGTCCAACTCAGAAATGCAGCGCTGGCAGAGGGAGAGCGGCGGCAACCGCAAATCAGTTAGAGTGTTTTGATTAATGTCAGTTTTGACAGCTGTCCATGTGAAGAGGCAACCCTCCTCCCTACCTCCCCACCCCTCTCCCTTCCCTTTACTATCTTCTCTAGCTCCACACCTCTGCAACACACTTCGATTGCAGGAGAGCCTCAATTATGGAACAGAACACAGAAAACTATTGGGATTACCAACTTCAGCTTGTCAATGACAACAAAGCGAAGCGATTAATTCATTTTATTCAGTTGACTAGAGAGAATTTAATATACATATAGTTATATTATAAATATATTATGTACCTGTATATTTCAATATTGTTATTATAAGTGGAGTTAACATTGACACAGTTAAATATGCTAGACTGTAATTTAAACATAATTCATCAGTATGTCCACTGAAATTGGTTCTTCCATAACTTCCATGTTCATTATTCGATTGTTGTGAAATTTTGTTAAATTATGTAAATAATACTAATTATTATATATACTGCAAATAAACCTTCTGACTTGCTAAGAACACTTGAATTTCGTTTTATTTTCAGTTAAGAGAAAAGCAGCAGGCGTAGCATAATTCTAAAATGAACTTTGTTTAGCTGCAACTATTAGACATGTGATATTCAAATTTGATAGCCCAAGTTCACATAGTCACTGAGATCTGCGTGTTCATACGGACAAGATCAACGAAAAAGGCATAAGCAGTGAATACAAGTGCATATAGAACTATGAAATGGGGTACTGTACTTTCAGATATGATTTCCTCATCGTCATCTGTTTATTCAGAATTATACACTTTCAAATCATATACTTATACTTGTTCTCTTTGAAATATATGGCAGATTCTTTTACTAATTTTCAATATAATATTATATCTTCACTACAATACGTTCAATAAGTTGGAAGGTGCAGAACTCTAATGGATTATTCCGGTGCAAAGACATCTTCACTATAAAAGGTTTCGACTGTTTGCAAGACCCAAAGCAATGTCAAGCTCGGGCAAGTGGAACAGCTGGCAAACAAGGTCAGCGTCGTTGGGCGGATCACTTGCCTGCTCTGCACGGAGTAAGTGGAGCAGCCCAGTGAACCCGCCGCTGACCCGCTGAGAACGAGTTAGTCAAACGAAAGTAAGTACGCAACCAAAACCGCAAATTCTTGAACTGCCAACTGGCAACTGGCAACTGGCAACTGTCAACTGAGAACTGACAACGGGGCAAGTGCGATTTGTGGCTTATAAAGACACCGCTTGGTGCTGCTCCGCTCTCCAGTCAATTAGGCGACCCTCAAGCGAATGGAGGCACTCGGCACTGGTTGGACACTGGCGCTGCTGCTGCTGCTGCTGCACTGCAGCTGGGCATGGAGCCCCTGGGAGCGCTCGCCCTTCTCCCTGACGAACAGTTACCTGAATGCGGCACAGCGTCCGCTGTGGATACTCGAGGATGAGCTGATGAAGCGACAGCGGGTGGATCGACCCGAGGCGGACTATGGCACCACCACGCGTGCCTCCATGACAATGCGACGGGCACGCAACCAGGAGGAGTCGAGGCCCTTAAGGATTGTGGTGCGACCCGATGCAGAACGTCCGTTGAGGCCTCCACTCGTGGCGCCGCCTGCACAGCGACGCTTTGTGCTGCCGCATCGCCTGCAGCTGCCCAGTCACTATGTGCAGCAGCAGCAGCACCTTCTCCAGCACTACCCAACTCAACCCCAACGCGGTACTCGGCGACAGGCCAGAACGGAGCAGCGACGCCGCCAGCCGCAATCGCTGCCGATCTTCGACAATGCACCCGGGGACAACACACTGTCTGCCTCGAGCTACCCGATCTTTGTCTACAACGGCTCCAGGGGGGAACTGCTGGTGAACACGATGCTGAGCACACAGCGCTATCCCATGCAGGAGCCTGTGCCCGGCCAGGTGCTGTACCCGCCCTCGACGCCCATGTTCCGTCCCAAGCCGATTGTGGAACGTTTCCGGCTGCCAGGCCAGCGAGAGCTGCTCAATCTGACGCTGATTCCCTTCTATGCGCATGAGGCAATCACAGCTGCGCCACTCACCACCACAACAACAACAACAGTTACAGACTTGCCCACAGTAGAAGTGACTTCTGTGCTGGAGGATCTGGCAACTTCCTCGTCAGCTGCTGTGCCACTGGCACTGACCACGCCCCTGCCCGCTGGCACGCCCTATGAGACGCAGTTGCCGAGGACGCAGCGCAAGCGGCATCCCAAGAAGGTGAAGCAATACAACGCCTACCACTCGCCCCAGGAAGTGGTGCAGCGACAGCCTGCGCTGCGTAGCTCGCCGCCGCTGCCCGCACCCGACAACCATCGGCATCAGCTGATGGATCCTTCAGTTAGTCCGCTGGATGAGCAGGAGGATGACATGGAGGAGGAGCTAGAGGAAGTGGAGCAGCTGGAGGAGTTCGAGACTGAGCTGGAGATGCCCAGTCAGGAGTTGGAGCAAGCAGCTCAGAACCCCGAAGAGCATACAACAGTCAGTACGGGCAGCAGCTCCTCCTCCCTGCAGATTGTGTATGTGGATGAGAGTGTCGAGTCGCCCAGCGATACGGAAGCCAGCACCACAACGGCACCTCCAACGCATCGCCAGAGCTCGAGGTACGCTCTCAAGCGGGAGTACTTTGCCTTTCCCGTCTACACGCTGGGCAAACTGCTGCAGGATCCCGCTGGCAGCCACAAGAAGTTGGCCAAGGATCACATTCTGCAGCTGGATCGAAGCCCCGAGAATTCTTCCACGGCGCCCAACGACAGCCAGACTTGGTTCATTCTCAATTCGCGGTAGGTTCTTTACCACACTCTTTTCTACTCTTCTTTTCTTTTCTTTTTCTCTCTTTCTCTTGGTCTTTCATGCCATGTTCTTCATTGCAGCTACAAGGGACCCCATCACAAGGGCCAGAAGAAGGAGCAAGGTAACTATTACACCTCCAAGTATGTACAGAACTCAAAGGGCACGAGAAGATAGCGAAGCTTAACCATGTGATTGTCTGATAAATTATATAATACGATATATAAGTTGTTAATTAATCAATTGTTTATAATATTTATTAGAGTATTATAATGATTTTGATATTTATTTGATATTTATTCATAATAATGATACTTTTTTTTTGATAGACTTAAGAAATAAACGAACTGTTGATTGAAGTAAAAAATGAACATGTAAATCTTACAATATTATCTTTGGGCATCAAATATCATACTAATAATATTAGTAATGTTACTATGATAATTAATTTAATGATATTTAGACATGTATAATAATATATAATATTGATTTTTATTAGTTAACTTTAGAAATAAACAATCATTTAATTTGAGTCGAGATATTTGCAATGTAGCCTCAATTATAATAATCTATAGATCCTACAATACCTACTTCACCATGTCTAATCTCACCTAATTCTCACTAAGGAGTGTTTCCAATTCTTCATTGTGAAAATGATCATCGCATGACGTTTTTATCGCTTCGACTTCGCTTTCATATCACGATCCCATTAACACCTCTATAACTCTCCATTGTATTAACTCTCCTCCTCAGTAGGGTCCATTGATGGGCTCTCGAAACCATAAAAAATGGCAATAAATACCTTGGGCAGACAAAGAGCAGGGGCTGTGCGCTGAGAAGGGCTCGAAAGTTGCCATAAAAAGTTATTTTAATGATGGTTCGATTTTTAGAACCGCAGACGATTCGTGCAAAAAGAATGACACGGCGCTGACTACGAAAATCTCTGACCTAAATTCCCGAATCAAAAGAAAATACAAATTTCCAATGTGTGAAAAGCAGGAAAAGCTAAACGAACTGAGAAACTTAGATACAAATAAAGCCAAGAAAAAGTCATCCAGAAATGTTTATGGCTAATCCAATCGGGCCCTTTTTCGGACCAGACAAAGCAAAACAAAACCGAACAGACCAACAGAAATAAATACTATAGTTCGATAGCTCCGACTCCCCGGCTATGGCCCCGCCCCCGTGCCGCGTCATTCATTCAATCATTTTGTCAATGATGTGTGGCTTTCTATTCTAAACGCACGTTCATTATTATTATTGATTTCCCAACTTATTTTGCGCTCACCCTTTCCCTCTCACTCTTCCCCCCCACTCTCTCGTTCGGGGTATTCTTCAAGACTGCAATTAATTTTCTCGCGTTGTTCTATCCCTCCTTCCCCTGCTCGCCCCGCCCCCAGCCCATATGAAACAAAGGGAAACAAGACGCGCGCGCCGTGGCATCTTTCATGTCTTACGAACTTCGCTCTGGGCCAGCTGCAGTTGCAGCAAACACCGACGCCGACGCTGACGCCGACGCAGATGCCGACCGCGACGCAGACAATTGAACCCCTGCCCTCCCTCTCCGGCAGCTGCAGTCGTAGTTCACGGTATAAAAGCTCGGCTTATAACTGTTTTTGGGTTTAGAACAAATGCAGCTGCGCTCGCGTGCGTACATCGCGAAGAGTTTTCTGGCTTCTTTTTTTTTTGGCTTCTTTTTTGACGATACTATCGTAATCCCGTCATCTGCAGATCTTAAAAGATCAAGTGAAGTGCTCAGTGAAAAGTGTACAAAAATCACAGTCGATAATGTGGCAATATCTTGTGGTACGTGCTCAGACAACAGAAGGATATCGATAAAAATACTGAACAATTTAAGTTAAATAAGAATTTCCATTTTGAAGACTGTCCTGGATGTCCTGCAATTTATCTAAGTAGTTAAATAGTGAAAATTATTATGTCGAACGGTTTTTTTTTTTATCCTTCGGATATGATATCTCTTCAAATAGGTTAGATATGGAAAGTAAAGCAAAAATCGATGACAACAATTCAAACTTGTATAATCATCAATACTGTGATAAAAACTCATAAGCAGATTGATGTTCCAAGCGATAATTGGATTAGTTTATAAGCGATAAAACTGTATCAGTGATAAAATTAAATTTAATTTAATAAATTTATATTTAATAACTATGAATAATTTCATAGTTAGACTTGATAGATCCTCCTATAGGACTGCCTAAGTGATCCAGAGATTAACTTTGAAGTCGTGTTCATTATTTCTTGGCATCGAAGGTATAGCTTTATTACATTTCTACAGAACTACAGGCCCAACTGAATTGAAAAGCAAAATAGGGATAATGATATTGTACTCATCTATAATGAATATTTCAGCTTAAAATGTATGCTTTTAATTCGTTAATTTGCTGTTAACGAGTTTGGAAGGGGACATTGCTGAAATATTCTTTATGTATAGGCATTAACAGGAAATATTGTCACCAAATTTAATAGCCCAAACTTTTATAGTTTCCAAGATATAAGTGTACAGATAAACGGGCAATAAAGGCTTAGCTCCTTACAAGTCTGGATGATAATAGAATCACAGGAATATATTAATATCAAGGTTAACAATCTTTCTCTCTCCCTCTCTCTCTCTTTCTCTCTTTCTCCACTTGCAGCTGATTGTTAGCCTGTGCAGCTTATTGATGCCCTGCAATGCCTTCTGGTGGCCCAAAGCGACTACGTAAGTTTAAAATACTCCTCTGAACTTGTTTACCTTGCAGCACTTTTAATACGTCCTTCCTCTGCTACCTCCCCCCACCCGCAGGGAAACACCCCGTGCCCAGGTGCTGCAACAGATCCCCTTGACCTACTTCCGCACCTACACCTACCAACCACTGCGGGGCGATCCCTTTGGCATGCCCCTCTTTGGCTTTGGCGCTGCACAGACGCCGCTGCTCTCGGAGCGTCCCTTCGATCCGTATGCAGTGACCAGCTACGCAGCAGCGCGACGACATGATGTCAATGCCCCTGGCTACAAGCCGGAGGTGACGCCACCGGACACTGCCAGCAGCAGCAGCAGCAGCAGCGCCTCTCTTGGCATCAGCTCAGCCAGCAGCACAACGCCAGCGCCCACAACTACAACAACATCGACAACCACAACAACTACGCCAGCGCCGACAACAACAACAACAACAACAACCACCACAAGCAGCACAACACCAGCACCACCGCCACCACCACCACCGACTGAGCCATCTGCCCCGCCCTCCTCGCTGCGGTACGGCGCGTACAACACTGCGGAATATCCGACCTACAATCGCCGTGTGAACAATTTGTACAATGCACGTCCACAATATCCGTATCCGGATTACTTCAACTATCAACCGCCGCCGCCAAGTGCATTGTCCGAGCAGCAGAAGCCCAGCGGCAGTCGCATTCAGTTCGTGCCCTGCATGTGTCCCGTGAGCATGCCCAGCCTGTCCGGCATGTCCAATCTGGGACTCACTAGCAATCCCACTAGCACGGAGCGCGATCGACCCTCGAGTGTGTCCATCAGCAGTGTGCCGCTGCCTGTGCCCGTCGAGGCGACAGAGTTGTCACCCGGTCTGCAGGCGCGTCACATAGAGAGCGAAGAGTCTGACCTGGATGACGAATCGGAGGCATCCTCCTCATCCGCCGAGGCAGAGGCGGACGCCGATGTCTCTGTTGCTGTTGACTCCAGACTTGCACTCGAACCGCCAAACACAACGCCCACTGTCGAGTCCAACAGTGTTGTCTAGTGGCGCATAGTCTGTCAAGTCCATCATAGTATTAACCACGCCCACCTGGGAGAGCAGTTCCCCCCCAAGCCATTTTTTTTTCAAATGTCAAAAGAGAAAACTACAAAATAAACTAATTAGAAAATGTACAAAACTATCTTTGATGACAATATGTTTTGTTACTGAGCGCAGCTAAAGTCGGCTTTAGAATTTGTTGGAAAGGCTCTTCCACCTTCGTAAATCATTAACAATCGAATACCCTGCATCGTTTGTATGCTAGAATCTTCATTCTTTGTGTGCGCTATTGTTATTGTAACTTAAATGATTGCTGATAATTTGCTTCAGAACGGATAGTAAACATAGAAGTTATATAAAAAATAAGTTTAGTGGACGCACAGTTCGATTTTCAAGGCAACGCCTGCAAGTATGCAATGAAAAATAAATTAAACAATTCTTCATTTCTTCAATAAAAGACACACGGGTTATTTTTTTGTGATTTTTTACACTTTTTATTATTGATTCATATATGATTCTTCAATTACATTTACACATTAATATAGGCTAATACTTGGCGCTTGCTGCGCTTGATTTCCACTAATTGCGACGCCTCTGCTCAATCTCCTCACATTCCACGACATTATGACGACATTGCAAACGCGATCCGAACTCTCTGTGTGTATCATTCCCAATCATCATCATCATCATGATTTCTTAAGATTTATAGCATATGTAAATGCTGTATAGAATGCTCGGTACTTAGTCAATTGAATATTACTTTCTTTCTTTCTTTTTTCTTTCTTTTTTTGATGACCAATTAACAATTACAAATACATAAATATCTAGGTGAACTTGTGCTTCGAGTCTTTGAAGTAATAATAGAAAAAAAATTTGTATAATTAATAAAATTGAAGTGAGAAAGTCGAATCAGCTTGTCTGTGCGTGCATTCGCTCTTCACTCCTCTCTCTCTCTCTTGCTATTCATCTTCTTTTCTTCATTCTTTTCTATTCCAATTTATTTGCATGCGCCGAAAAAAAAACTATATTTATAATATATAATATACATATACTAGCATATACGTATATATAGTAATTAATCAAGAGAAAAATATATAATCAGTCATTTAAGTTATATAGATATACATACATATACAAATACACAAATAGTATATATAAACTGTATCTTAGACATACATGTACAATGTGTTCCTCTGTGTGTGTGTGTGTGTTTGTGTGTGGTTCATGTGTTATGTGTTTGTGTATTATCGTTCTCTTTCTTTAGTTTAACAATTAAAACATAGTACCATCTATATAGAGATTTATCTATGCTTAGTTTGCGCGCACTTTCATATCATGCCTATTCCCCCGTTGTCGTATACGATCGATCGTATATTATTTGAAACATGAAACATTCTTTATAACATGCATATATGGGATTATACATCTATGTAGCTTGTGTCTCTTAATGCTAGATTCCTCTTCTTACTGCTCTTCCCTCTCCCATCTTCATCTCATTTTCTGCTTTTCGTTTTGAATCGTTTCGAGCGAGGATATCAAAAAAAAAATCTTCTGTTTCTTCGTGTCTTGTGATTTTCGATTGTTTTTGTGTTGAACTTGCATCAATATGGCCTATACTTATACACTTACAGAAGAACCCACACACAGCGCATGCTATATGGCACGCACTGTTGTGTTGGTTGCTTCAAATGCATCTCCCAAAAAAAAATCATCATCGTTTTCATTATCTGGATTAATCTTCTTAATCTTCTTCCTCGTTTCATTCACCATTACATTTGCTTAGTTGGATATGCCATTTTGTGTATGATTTCTCCAATTTTAAAATTCTTTCTTCGCTTGTTTTGTTCTCTACTCTCGTTTCGCTTTGTTCTGTTTATCGTTCGCTCATCTTTGTTTTGCGTATCTCTTCATAATTTTCATCAATTTCTTCATCGTTCTCATCGCTTTTGTGTCAACTGATTGCATCAGTTGTAGTTGCCTTCTCCTAAATACCCTAAACTTTATAACTAAAGGCAAAGGCAACAACAAAATTGAGAAACTAAACTCAAAAAATCAAAATTAACATCGAAATTTCATTGTTTTTTTTTTTCATTTTCATTTTGGGTCGTGTAACATTTACTCGGTTTGCGAGTTTGTCGTTTCGTCATTTCGTCTCGTTTCGTTTAAAATAGTTAAATTTAAATACAATTATAATTTATAAATTTAATGAGATTGCGCAAGTGCGAAACGTGGGGGAAGTCAATCATAAATATATATATCATAATCATATATTATAAATCAAGTTAAGTCCTTCTCATTCACGACGACACTCAATATTCATATTCATATTCATGCATACACGCTGAACACATGGGAAAATACATACGATAAAATTACAAATTACTGATTACAAATTACAATTTATAAATTAAAAAACCGAGCAAAAATTTACGTATCACAAGTTTTTGCTTCTACTTCTTCTTCTTCTGCTTCGCGATAAATGCCAGTTACAAACTAAATGGGCGTGACAGACAACGGACGCACAATAAATTAAACGAACAAAAAAAAAAATAAAGCATAAAATTAATTCTAATAATTAAATGGGCTGGGTCAGTGGAGCATTTAAAAAGAAAATGCGGTTAAATCTCAGATCTCTCGAACTAGAAACTATAAGTTAGACGTACATCATATAAGGGTAAAGATAGAGATAGAGATAAAGATAAAAATACAGATAAAGATACAGATAAAACTACTATAACTAATTGTCCATATAGCAGCGCACCAGCAACAGTCGAACACACATCATACACACGCACGCACGCACGCACACACGCACACTCAGCTCCAGCTACGATTCGCCAAGGTGAAGGGAGGTGGGACAAGTCAGTTGGATGTGATTGATATGTGGCGGGGATAAATGTAGAAGAGGACTTAGGTAGATCGTAGATCGTCTCTGGCAGCTTCTTCTTGATGTTGATGTTGTTTTAAATAGTTGAATGTGCCTAATTGTTGTTGTTGTTGTTGTTGTGGATTGTGCCTGGTGTCCTCAGGGCGGGCGAGAGTATCGTTCTGGAACTTAGACGAACGTTTCCCGGATGACGGTGTTGCTGCTACTGTTGCTTAGATCTTAGAACTCAGTTGATTGTCAGACAAATGAGGAGAATCCAGGCAGTGGCGCCCTCGATCTGGCCATATTATTGACAATAATCTGGCCACCATTGAGGCTCATCACTGCACTGCCCTCCGGCTCGGAGTCAGTGTAGCTGGAATAGTTGCGCACCGGCTTGGTCTTCTTCCACGACTGTCGCAGCGAGTCATTCACATTGGCGTAATGATTGACAAACGAGTGCGGATCACTGCGCACGCTCTCGTTCTCGCTCTCCGAGTGCTGCGAGAAAGGCAAGAGAAGTTGTTAATGAATGAATGCACTCCTTCCACAGCTTCCGATGCCAACTCACCTGAGATGCCTCCGAGCTGCTTACCTCCGATGGCTTCTCGGTCACACTGCTATCGTCGGGATTCTCATCGTAGCACTTCAGGCTCTCCTCATCGCTGTGATAGGCCACCGAGGCGGGCGACGGACGTGGTGGACTCTTGCCAAGCTGCACACTAGTTGGCGGACGATTTGTCGACTTGCGTCCCAAGGTGCCCAATGTTCCGCTGCGTAGAGTGCCCACGCTATTGAGGGTGCCAGTGCCGACGCCGTGGCGTGAGCGATACAATTCCAGTGCCAGTTCCTGACGTTCATCAATCGACATGGCCATCGATTCCTCCAGCGTCTTCTGTGCCTCCTCTGTTCAGATAGAGAGAAACAGTATTAAAATAACATCAGGTTGCCCCATTTTCTGGCATGAGACCTGCATGCGGTGCACCGCAAACACCGCAAACACCGCATGCACTATGCAATGAATGAGGTGCAGCGAAAGACCACCGCCCTGCTTGCTCCTTCACTTACGTTTGTATTTGTAGCTCTTGCTCTTCACACACAGCACCGCAATGACCATCACAATGATGACTATCGAAGTGGCCGCCAGGGAGACCATGAACCAGGTTTGCCTATAGAACGGTTTGTGCTGCAGATAGCCATACTCAAGGTTCAGTTTCGATGGTGTCAGTATCGAGTCCTTGGAGTACACGGGGAACGAGATGCCATAGCGATTGTAGGCGATCACACGGAATGTATATGCCGTCGATGGCATAAGTATGTGATAGCTAACTGTATATTCCGATATGATGCCCGTCTTGCTCTGCTCCAGCTTGGTCCAGCGTGAATCGTCTGCTAATCGATAGGAAATTTGTGGATTGAGAAAGTGTGCGAAAGAAAGGGAATAACAATGGAAAAGGAAACTAAGTTTCGAATGCATCTATGGTGAGTTGGCAATACACTACACTGTTTTAAGAAGGTTAGTTCAATATATCGTACAGTTGCTGTGGTGGGTTTCTAGTTTAAAATACTTACAGATAAACGAGGGTTCTCCTTTTTCTACGCAAGCAGTTTGGAAATAGTTTTGCAAAGTTTTCATATAAAATATATTTGTTTTTTTTTTTACAGTTCACCAAAGATTAGAGAGAAAAGAGAGTTAGTATCATAACCAGTTAACCAAATTAATATAAAAACAAAAACCAAAATAAACAAAAACTACATGAACTGAAAGTTTTACTTACCGCGTTTCTTGGCCTCGATCAGGTAACCCAAAATGGGACCACGTCCCGACGGACCATTGATCCAGTGCATCTCGACGCTTGTCATGGTCTTGCTGAGGATGAGATCGCGTGGTGCCACTGGGGAACCATCCTGCGGTCCCGTGGTGACATTCTCACTCACCGCCGGTCCGTAGTCAATGGTCTGGGCACGCACAGTAAAAGTGTAGGTGACCTCCTCCTCCAGATTCTGCACACGCAGCGTTGTATTCGATACCTTCTGCTTCACCTGCTTGCTGAACTCTGTAGGGGAATAGAAAGACAAATGATTGATGAGCATCGATGAGCACAATCGATAGATCACAGTTCAAACTTACTCTCATTCTCCTCGGTGGTCTCGTAGGTGACGAGGTAGCCAAGTATTTCACCATTGAGGAACTTCGGTGCATCCCACGTTACCTCCAGGCTCTGCATGGTTATGTCGCTGAACCTCAAATTGAGCGGAGCACTGGGTACACCTTGTAGGGTCTTTACAGTGACGGGAGCCGAGCGTGGCCCATCGCCGGCGGGATTGAAGGCGAGCAACTGAATGCGATATTCCGTGTATTTATCGAGGAAGACGAGACTATGCGACGTGGCCGTGGCAGAGACCACCTCGATCTCCTCCTCCCACTTGCGACCGGCTTCGAGTGCTTGCGGTGAATATGTGACCAGATAGAAGATCTTATAGCCAAGAATATCGCCATTCTGCATGCTCTGCTTTGGTGGCTTCCAGCGTAGACGAACCTCAGTGCTTGAAATCGGTGCCGCGTCCACAGCGCGTGGCTCCCCAGTCGGCACCGCTTCGCCCACATAAACAGCAGCTGGCGGTGTTGCCGGTCCTGGTCCCTGCGAGTTGAAGGGCAACACAACAATCTCATAGTTGCGATCCTGTTGTAGATCTGACAGCACCACGCTATTCACATTGATGCCCATCACATCTGTCTTGGGCGTCGATTGCAATGCGGTGGGAAAGTCCGAGAGTTGTTGATACAGAATGCGATAGCCACCTGTGGCGGAGTCACCATTCCACATGCCCGTCTCCAGTGCGTTCCAGTGCACGCGCACCGAGGTGGTCGTAATGGGCACCACCTTGAGGTTGCCCACACCCACTGCGGGTGCAGCGGGCAATGTGCGCACCACAATACTCTCACGACTGAATGCCGAAGGACCCAAGTCATTGGTGGCCTGAATGCGGAACTGGTACGTGGTATGCGGACGCAGACCCAGCGCGGTGTACGAGCTCAACGAGGGATCCACACGCTCTGGCAGTGGCTGCCAGGGCCCCTCATTCTCACGCATCTGCACCGTGTAGTAGCGCAACGGAGCAAAGCCATCACGTCCCGGTGTCCAGCTGAAAGTGATCTGATGGGCCTGAATCTGACTGCGCGATACCTGCGGCACCGATGGCGCCTGTGGACGATCCCTATTGTTGGTGGTGTACACCAACACCGATGCGGTCTTACCCCAACCCAGTCGCGTCTGTGCAGTCACACTGAAGCTGTAGTAACGTTCGGGCAACAGATTTGTGGCACGGAACGTACGATCCGAGGGCGGAAACTCGCGACTGTAATTGAGTTGAGCGCTGCCGTTCAAGGTATACGTGACCTGATAGGCCAGAATCTCTCCGTTGGGATCATCGGGTACATCCCAAATGATGCGAGCCATGGTGAACGTGACATCGGGAAAACTAACATTCGATGGTGCACCCGGTGTATCCTCGAAGGTCTGAACACGTATGGGTGGTGTGCTTAACGCACCGTCACCGAGTCGTGTGTATGCCAAGACTTGAACATGATATACGACAAACTTCTTCAGTTCGGTCAACGTGGTGGTGAACGAACTATTATTTGGTATGGTTTTGTGCAGCACGGGCGTCACACTGGGACGATCGGTGGCCGCATAGAAGACCTTGAAGCCATCGATCTGTCCGTTGCGATGCTGCCGTGGCACCTCACCCCATCGCACCACCACGGTGGTCGACGAAGTAGCATTTGCTTCCACGTCCAGTGGCCCGTAGCTGGGTGTCGCCTCTCGCGTGCGCTCCTCTGCGGGATTACTGGCGCGTGAGCAACCTACATCATTGCATGCATGCATTAAGATCTCATAGTTCGTCCATTCCTCAAGTCCGTCGAGCACATGCGAATTCGCCGTGTGATCCTCAATGAAGGCGCTACGTGGAATGCTCTTGACGGGACCGGAACGTTCGAGCTGACGATATGAGATGTTGTAACCACGTGGATTGCCAAACCATTCAGTCTGTTGCAACGGTATCCAACGGACACGCAACTGTTGCGCACTCATCGCCCGCACCGTGACATTGAAGGGTGCGTGCATGGGTCGCGCCTGAATGGTTTGGAAATCCTTGGTAGCGTCAGAGGGTCGTGAACTGCCAACAACATTGGTGGCACTCAGACGTAGTCGGTACTGTGTGAAGGGCATTAGACCCGTCACTGTGAGGGTCTCTGCATCAGGATCACTAATCTCACAGATGGTGAACCATGTCATGTTTCGTGCTGTCTGCGCCTCAACCTTCCACTTGGTAATGCTTGAGTTGCCATCGAATCCGGGCGTAAATTGCAGCACTACCGAGAAGGCTTCAATGTTCGAGAGTGCCAGATTGGTTGGTGCATGTGGCAACACTGGCTCAACACCTGATTGTATGGTTGCTGTCTTGGGTGCCCCGCTACCAATGCGTGTCCACGCACAGATCTCGAACCAATAGTGAGTGGTGGCCTGCAGTTGATTGACCACCAACTGCGTATCCTCAGCAGTCAAATTGATCGATTTCATAGTCTCGGGCTGATCTCGCACCTGATAGCGCACTGTATACCCTGTAAGCAAGCCGTTGACATGACGAGGCGGTGCCCAGAGCACAGTGACCGATCGATCGGAGACATCATCGAAATGCAGAGCGGTTATCTCATCGGGCACATCCTCTTTGGTCATCACGGGCACCTTCAGACTGGCCACACCATCGCCGGGATCGGTAAAGCATAGCACGCTTATATTATATTCGGCATACTTGTCCAGGCCATTCATCACGGCAGTTTGCTCCGCAAGCGGATCGATAAGGCTCGGCGGCACTGTGATCATGCGTTTCTCCACATCACGTGTCTCGCCCTCGAAGAGAACCTGCTGCCATGCCTGCAATTTGTAGCCCTGATTGATGCCATTGATCTGCTGTGGATTCGGTGGTGTCCAGCTGATCTGTGCCGCTGTCGAGTTCAGTGCCACAACACGCACATTCGTTGGCGGTGCTTCGGGTATGCCCTCTTTGGTCTTAATCTTGGCACCCTCTGTATAGACACCTACACCCATATTGTTATACGCTGCGATCTGCACGACATAATCCTTCCAAGTGATCAGCTCTTGTATAAGGAAATTGCGCTGTGCCTCGTTGGTGATGTTCTGATACAACCACGGCACATTGTTATAGCCAAACAGGCGATATCGTAATATATAGCCAAGTATCTGTCCATTGCGATGCTCTTCTAACGGTGGCTGCCATTGTGTTATTATCTCCGACATGGAACGAGCAGAGCCCACGAATCCAACTGGCGGACCCGATGGAGCTGAGAGGAATAGGAATATATATTATAATCTGCACTTTAACAAGATTTTCTAATGGTGCGCTATATATATATATATATATAGAATAAAGTTAGTTAGCATATACATATACTCAAGAAGAACGGGGGGCAATTTGTCGATGATCATTTTCGTTTTATTAGGTTAATGTACCTCGGTATAGTGGAAACGCTACGCGCATTTTAAGTATTCATCAAAATTGGGCGAAGACGATGAAGTTGCAGTTTGACGACAACGATAGCGATAAGAAGTACAATATACATACATATGGTTATATAGCATTAGTTCTATACGATATACAAAGCATTGTGTGCTGCATTTGACGTAACGTCACAACAGTCAAAAGAACAAAGTGGAAAACAAACAGAAAATGCAACCAACTTTATGTTAGTTTAACTTTTAAAATAAACAAAAAAATACTACACAAAAATACTAAACTGAAAAGGCATTTGGTCTTCATACGTAACTCTTAAGAAACAAGAATGCTACAGTCGACTGTGCTCGAATGTTTTCTACCCGCTAACCAAAGCTTAACCAATTTATGTAACCTATATTTATTAATTATTATTATATATAATTTATAACTCCTATAAACGATATATATTAGCAAATTCAAGGGTAGAAGGGGCGTGGTCGAATTCCTTGACAAGCTTATTTTAGGTACTGCAATAAGACATATTGTCACCAAATATGGTAACCCTAACTCTTATAGACTCTGAGATTAAGGTGTTCATACGGACATATTTTGCTTTTTTTGTTAGTTACATACATTTTCGAGGGATACAAAGTTCTAATACTCCTCTAGCTTATGGGTAGCGTGTAGACATGTTTTAAATAATACTAAATACCAACAAAAAATACTACAATTTAAAGTTATAAACGAAGAACCGAAGAACTTCTGTAGGGACAGTTCTCGCATTTTAGATCCTTTGCACTCACCTTCCTGGGGCAGCTCGACAATGTTACTGGGCTCCGAGGGGGAACCTTCGCCAACACGATTAACGGCACTCACACGAAACTGATAGACGGTTGCGGCCTTAAGGTTCTCAAGCAGGATCCAACGTTGATCGGCCGATACATTGCTTAGTTCGGTGACCCAATTGAGCAGTGGATCGGGTACTGGACCTACGAATTTTTCTGTTATGTTAATGTGTAATGTAAGAAGAAGAAGTAGATAGAGAGACAGAGAGAGAGAGAGAGCGAAAAAGGGCGCGAGAGATAGATCGCGGCAGTTACAAGAGAGAGAGAGAGAGTGTATGAGTTTGAGTGCGTGTGATCAAAGAAAGAAAGAAAGAGAGAGAGAGCGAAAGTATGTGTGTTGGTATGGTGAGTTAGAGTAACATTAGTAGTGTGGTGAGGTGAGTAAGAGTGTATGGTGAGTTAGAGTTGCATTAGTATTATGGTGTGTTTCAATGTGCGTACATAGCGTGGTGAAATGAACGTAATGAAGTTAATGTGCGAAATAAGTAAATAGAAATAATAATAATACAAAAATTAGTAAATCAACAAAATATACAAGAAATAAAAAATATAAATGTAGTGAATAATATGCAAAGGATTCAAAATAATTTGAATATAAAAGTTTATTCAATATGATTTAACACAACGACACATTTACCATCGCAATCGGAAAGTATAGAAACGGAGGAGCGCATTATTATAAGTATAAGAAATGAGAGAGACAAAAAGAGAGAGAGAACAAAAAGAAATGCATCAAATTGATTGTTAACTTTTTCGCTTTTCCCTCGAGAGATGTTCATCTATTAACAATAGGATTTCTCACAGACGAAAGGGGAATAGTTGATTCAATTTGACTGAGGTTTGTGGAAGTGATGCTGTTGTTGTCAGTTGATAGTTGTTGTTGTTGTTGAACTGATAGTTACTGTAGTTGCATCGCTGTTAACCAGTTTTTGTAATTAAAGAACAGAGTGGAACTGCCACAACATGGTCGCAGTTCTTCTCTATGTAGTTCTCTCTCCATCTGTGTGTGTCTGTGTTTCAGCATTTGTGTATGTGATAAATCAAAACCCAGTACCATAACCAATAAGCGAAAAACCCAACTACGTTACGCTAAAACCCGAAACAAAGTGTATCTGTGTATTGTGTGTCTATCGCACCATGATGAGCATGAGAGAATGATGAGGATAATAATGATGATGATGATGTTGTAGCCAGGGGTAATCCGACAACACTTACCCAATTCGGAGACCTCACGTCGCTGTATAATAAATTTGGCAATTGGACTGTTGCCATCGAAGCCCGGTGTCCAGGATACATTGATGCTGCGCTGCTGTGGCTCACCCAAACGCTGAACCTTCACATTGCTCGGCGGGAATGGCAACTCGATGACACTGAGGCGGGCGGCGCGCGTCTCGTTGCCACCTGGCGAGGTGACCACACACTCATAGCTACCCACATCGCTGGCCCGCACCGCTTGTATCTCCAGTTGGCCATCTGCCTGGACGCCAATGCGCTGCGAATTGCTGATGGGCGCCGATTGACCCTCGCGATACCAGTCGATATTATATGGCACACTGGGGTCACTGGACACCTTGCACTGCAGTGTCGCGGTCAGGCCGAGTAATACGGTTGTGTCCACTGGCGGTTGTATGATTTGTGTTCGCACTGCCCAAAAAGAGAAAGAGATGGAGAATAGGAGAAAAAGAGAGAGAGAGAGAGAAAGCATTAAACAACTGTTGAGATTAAGGGAGACGTGTTGCCAGACAGAGCTGAGTCCAGACCTGCAGGAAATTAAGTTTTAAAGTCCTGGTAAAAAAATAAAATGGGTTAAAAATGCACACACACAGAGCAGGACACACCAAGCATATTTATATATGTATGAGTGTGTCCCTCTTCTTCTTCTTCTCTTTTTTCACTGCATGCTCGTTTTCGGTGCCTTTTCAGTCAACTTGGTTTGCCATGCATCAAAAGTTCAACGGGCACACGCGCTCCACCAGACTTTGTTGTCGAGTCCGGCTGTGCCACTCTGAACCCCCCACCCTCCTTCCCTCTCTCTCTTTCTCACTTTCTGGCGTTTGCCACCATGTCGACCTTCTGTCGTTGGTTAGCTCGAAATGCAGCCTCGTTTGCATAGAGTGCACATATTTTTGATTACCATCCTCATGCGCCGCGTTTTATGCTACACAAAACACAAAAACAGAATAGCTCCCTCACCGACACACACGCACACACACACACACCCATTCACACACTCAAACACACTTACACAATGGCGGCGCTTTGCCAATTAGCAGACATTGATGTGGCCTCTAAGTGCACCACCTCACTCACTTGTTGTTGGACACATAAACCAACCCTACTCCAAAAAAAATCAAATTTAATGCATTAAATACAACAAAGTGCATCAAACTAAAGTTGTGTTGTTGCTTTTGTTGTTGTTATCTGCACGGTGAGAAGATTATATTATATTGCGAGTGTGCTACAAATTTCAGATATTAACTTCAAACTTCAAAATGAAGTGACCAATGTAGTTCTGGATGATTGGATAAAGTATGTATAAAAAATGAGCTTCCTGGCTTGCAATTGCTTCTTTTTCGATTTCTGGGGGCGTAGGTGGGCGTGGTCATATTTGCCAACAAACTATATTTGCGTGCATTAATAACAAATATTGTCAACAAGTTTGATAATTGTAGCTGGTCTAGTCTCTGAGATCTGCGCGCTCATACGAACATTTTATTTGTCCAATTGACGATGTTTCTTGTTTAATTAAAAATATTCCAGTAAAAATGGAAAGCAATGGGGTATGGAATACTTGCGTTTAACTACAAATATGAATTTCTTTCAATTTTGAATAATATGTTTACTCAACTAAACACATGCAGGACAGTGTTATTATTGGTCCAATGCATTTTAACTGATTTGATGCGTCACTTCATGTCGGCGGCGGTCGTTGCATGTTGCAATTTTGTGGCATGTTGCATGGCTGACTAGTCGCATTTGTGGCAAAGAACGAAAGCGAAAGAGAGGGAGAGGCAGTGCACTCACATCATCAAGAGCAACATCATTATTGCAGCAACTGTTGCTGTTGTTGTTGCTGCTGCTGCTGCTGCTGCTGTTGTCGCTGTTGCTGTTGGCATTTTGTCACATTTTATTGCTGTGTGAGCAGGACGAGGAGAGGGACTGACACACTGACTTTAACTAGTTTTCCCAAAAAAACCAAAATGAAATCTAAACTAGATTTTAATTTTTGTTCATTTCCCGTCGCAAATAATTGAAAATATTTGTTAAAACTATTTGCATTTATCAATTATTTACTGCCTTAATGTGTTTAAATTTGCTTAATTTAATTTAAACAGTTCCTCGACTCGACAATTATAATGACATCAATTAATTACATTATTCAAATTACTTTTTTGTCTTTTCTAGCTCAAATTTCGCGTCGCTATCAAATTTCTTGTTTCGATTAATTAACTTTGTCACAACAGACAGACCTAATTACAAATGAATTATCAGCTAAGTGTTCCCCCTGCCCGCCTAATCAAAGCCCACGCAATCAGTTGCACATTGTCCATAGATTTCCTTGGTAAATAAATACGCAACACGTTGGTTTGGGACATGAAAGGAGGTTTAGGTAACACTCTGTCAACAGTTAATGGGCCCCCCTTTTCCCCATTTTTTTCCTGTTTTGTTTGAATAATTTTAATGACATGACATAATTAGAGTTTAATTCAATTTCAATCGATTGTTTAATGCAATTAATTAGTGTCAAATGAGCATTCCCACGCTAAACATTAAAATGTCATTTTGCATTAGCTCTAAAAAGTATGCTACGTTTTTTAATCAGTCGAACAGTGAAAAGCGCAAAGAGAGGCTGTAATTAGGTACTATACGTATACCCTGAACGATATGTGTTTGCTTGTCTTACCAGTTCAATTATTATTATATTATATTTTTATTAGATTAACTACAGTTCGTTCATGCTAATATCACGAATCACAGACCCCATCGTGCGATAGAATAACCTTTGAGGTTGTTCAGGTTAGGGTTGCAATGCTTGAGGGTACCTTGCTTGCCCTTGTGCACTTACCTAATACACCCAGATAGGCCTCGCCCTTGACAGTGCCCGCCTCGTTGGCACGCACACATATATAGAGTCCCGCATCGGAGGCCCGTATATTCGAGATGAGTAAATCGCCGGACTCGAGTATTTGCACACGGCTCGATATCTCGACCAATTGGGTTTCTAATCGTTGGGGATCGTTGCCAGCAAGCAGTATTTTGTTTTATAGCAGGTTGTGGGTTGCAGTTGCAGTTGCAGGTTAGCGTTAGCATTGGGGTTAGCATACGATAACAAAGAGAGAAACAAAGAGAGAACATGGAGAAGACAACGTCGATTAGCATTAGAGAATTAGCTGTACTAAGTTTACGTGATTACTTGAGAGATCGCATGCGGTATACAAACGAGTCTACATATTTAATACTTATCTAGTTAGTGTCTCACTTACCGTTATAGATCCAAGTGATGTTGGGATTAGGTGCGCCGACAGCACGACAGGAGATCGTAGCATCTTTGCCATCCAAGACGGTCACATTCTGCGGAGGTTGTTCCATGACGGGGGCAGAGGCTGTGGAAGGAGGGTCAACTATTTAGTAAACTGATATGTCTGTGTGTGTGTGAGTTGAGGGGGTACAGTGGGGGATTGGTTAAGTGTGCCAAATATAAGCGAACAAATACGCACACCAATGAGTATAAATAAATAAATATCAATGTGTATACTATACACACACACACATGTGTATGCATTGAAGTCAAAGGTAAATACTGTGTGTGTGTGTGTGTGTGTGTGTGCGTATGTGTTCGCAGGTGTGTAAGTGTGCATTGTGGCTGAGAGTGCGTCAATATTTGTGCGTCTACTTGCGCGTGGGTGTGGAGTCTGTGTTGCTCTAGGTATGTTGATGTGCGTGAGTGCGAGTGTGTGTGCGTGTGTATGTGTTGGTATGCTACAAACAACAAGTTGTGTGCAAAAAGTATGAAGTGCGGCTGATACAAGTTGAGTGCGAGTGCGAGTGCGTTTGCCTGAGTGGCATCGCTGCAACAGTCTGGCAACGCGTCAAGCAAATAGCAACAAAATCCACTTGAACATGCAAAAATTACACGCATATAATACTTTTAAAAGCTTTCGATTGATTGCAACTACAATATGAGTGTGTGAGTGTATGTGTGTATCTATAAAAGGCTCTTCTAAAAATGTAAATGCATTTTAACCACAGGTTAATTGACCGCAACTTGAGCCAGCCAACAAAGCATTCAAGTTGAAAAGTTGTAGTGTAAATTGTGGAATGATTAAGAATAACAGACATTAAACAGCTTCTATCACTTGCTTTTCTATATTACAATTTATGGCTTTTAACTAAAGCTTCATCAAAGTTGCAGATAACAACAAACATTAACATTCTGCTTTTAAGAGGGCGTGGCTTAATTCTGAAATAAACTTTAGCTACGTGCAATAATAAGATATGTTGTCGATAAATTTAATATCTCTAGCTCTTATAGTTTTCAAGATTAACGCGTTCATACAGACAAAAAAAAAGCTATATAGTCTCGATTGTTGAGGATAAAGAATGTGTATAGTTTGCAAGGTTAGACATGCCTTTACCTGCCCTACATTACCCGACATTATCAGTTGGCATATCTTATGCTATGTAGTTGGCATTTCTACATAGCATAGGCACCTAAAAGGCGTCTAACTTGCACTTAATATTCACTTAACTTGCAGGCACTGCTGGCACTGGTCTTAAAACCATTTGCTATCGCATCTTGGTCAATTAATACGACATTAATCAAGTACTATAATCGCGTGCCACGCCCCCCTTTCGCTCGACAACCTGCTTTGGCATTGCATGCGATTAATGCACAATATTTATGAAGTGGCACAGTCGGAAGAAAATTCATTTCATTGTTATGGCCAAATGCCATGCAGCAGGTAGGTAGGTAGCTACTAGCTACGAGTTGTTGTTGTGTTTGCTACAAGTTGCTGTTGTTGTTGTTGGTCGCAACAATCGCAGCAAAGTAATAATGTAATAATTTCATATGATGAAGCATTCATTTTAACTCCGCTTATGTAAATAAGTGCATAAAATTACAATAAAAATATCTCTGTGTGTTTTCACATTAAGATATTAAGTGCTTCTGCTCTGCACCAGTCTGTGTGTGTGTGTGTGCACGGATTTCTGCCGGCACGTGGCGCGTAAAGTAGGCAACTGTTATGCAGTTGACAAGTAAAACTGTTAAATAATAAAGACAAGCAAACGACAACGAGACGAGGCAGGATGAAAATGTTGAAAATGTTTATTTAAAACAACGAAAGTAAGTAGCAAAGCCAAGGCGCCAAGCAGCGCGACGGGGCAGACACCCTGTACATCAGTGTGACGACCCTCCATGTTCTGCAGCAACAGCCCTTGAGGTTGAGCCATCTACAGGGTATCAATTGTATACCCCATGCATACAAAGTATGAAACCAGTTGATATTCAAATAAAAAATAGCGAAAAAAAGATGCTGCGGAAATGCTGGTTAACTGACAGCGCATGGACAAGTGAGTGAGAGAGAGGAAGAAAGTGAAGGCAAAGACAGAGACAGCGAAAGAGGGAATGGAAAATAATGCAAGAGACAGAGAGAGAGACGCGCTTTAAGTGGGGGTTAATGTTGAGCATTATAGGAACAATAACTTAAGCAGCCTTAAGTGTTCTTTAAGTCCATCGCAGGCAAGGCGGAATAAGCCGATAATGCTAGTGAGCTAATGATTTAAACAGATACTATATACTCGTATATACCTAGATATACCCATATATATACATATATGTAAACTCTTCTCCTACTTCATTTTTATTCTGCATTTTTAGCATATTCAAGCTATAACTTTAAAACAGGCAACATAATCGACACAAACTCAATTTGTTCTGCCTTAACATTCCCGATGTTATGCAAAACTACCGTTAGGCCGTTGAGCTATGAAAGGAATCGTGATGAATGGCAGCGGCGCATGATAATGATGCCTTGGCATGAGAATGGTTAGCTAAGAGTTCCTTGTTCCTTTCTTGCCTGCAACTTCTTAAACAGGTTAATCGCCAAATTGTTGATCGATCCACCAACAAAATAAAAGAAAGAAACTAACAAATTTTCTTAGTGACTTATTACGATGGAGCAAACCTCGCGTTAACGTGTTAAAAGTGCTTTAGCGGCTGCAGGGCAAAGGGCATTGCCCCACACCAGTTACCTCAGCACCCACCCCCCTTCCCCAGCCACTCTGTTGCTGTTCTGCTGTTCACGCAAAGGGCGTATTAAAGCAACGTGTGGAAAAACGAGAGAAAAATTAATGTAACATAATAAACCAACAAGAGAAGGGTGAGAGAGAGAGAAGGATAACATGCCGGGGGAGTGTGTCTACTTTAATTTGTATATTAAGCGACAATATATCTATAAAGACTGATAAAATTCGTCATGAACTGACAATTTTGCAGGAAGCACGCGTGCGATTTATGCGCGATATGCAACGCATCGTATACGCAATGTGACAGTAGAGCAGCGCAACTCAGCGCAGTGCAAACCCTACAAAGTTGTCGCCGGCGCGTTCGTAATTAATTTCAAGTTGACCCACTAAGGAGACGACGCTCAAGTCGCAGCCAAAGCCAAAGCCAAAGCGAAGGTAGAGACGAAAGCCGTAACAATAAACCGGGAATGGCGTGCACCGGCGATAATTGCCTGTAAAATGGGGGCAAAGAGGGAGGGCAAAGAGGGGGAAGGGGAAGGCAGAGCAGAATTGATGACCGTGCTGGCTGCATAACATTTGCATGCAAAATTGTGCTCTACCTTCGCATTTTTTTCCCTCTTTTCTTCACTCGGAACACTCTGTTGAAAATTGTCGTAAGTTTATAGAAATTCTTTGGATCCAAGCAAGCGTATCTGATCCAAATTAAGGTAGCTAAGCCTTAACAGCTTGTTTGGAATTCATTTCTGCTCCATTCAAAACGGGATTCACATTTCTTATTATAAAATTATATTTATATATTTATATTTTTTCGAATCGAAAATGTTTACTAAATTACGTATTTTATTTCGCCGACTTTTCTCAGCTGAGTTTACACATGTAAAGCAAAACAAACTGCAGTACTAACTTCCAACTTACACTCCATCACTAATCCCCGATCCCTTTCTTCCTGCAGAGCAACTCACGTCGCACCGAAATGGTCTGCATGAACTGCCGGACGAGCCACACCTCGCAGTGGCGCCGCAATGCGGCAGGTGAGTCTGTATGCAATGCATGCGGTCGGTCTCTACTACAAGGTGCACAATGTGCTGCGGCCGCTGACCATGAAGAATGACTCTATAGAGGTGCGTAGTGTGACGTCACAAGTGTAAAGAAATCAAGCATAACTAACTCCTCTCCCCCTGCAGAAACGCAAGCGAAAGCCAGTTGATGAGGAAGCCTCACTCTCGCCGCCGCCTTTCAAGCGTCGTCGCATGTATTAATTGCAATTTAGGTACCTTTTAGCATTAACAAGCAGTCAATATAAAGATGGTTTTTGGCCACGCCCCTTTGTGTAATTTGAAATCTAAGGTACGTTAGACTGCAGTTTTCGTTATTGGTTTTTTGTTGTCAGTCAAACTTGAAGCTAATTTACAAGGCTTCACAATTAGCTGAC
Organism: Zaprionus capensis; assembly: GCA_018903675.1. Taxonomy (NCBI): domain Eukaryota; kingdom Metazoa; phylum Arthropoda; class Insecta; order Diptera; family Drosophilidae; genus Zaprionus; species Zaprionus capensis. Next base: position 5,562,280 of record JAEIFN010001073.1, on the reverse strand, counting down.
TAACTGAGGACTGGGGACTGTTGGTGGTCGTGTGAGTTTCTTCTGTGCCTGTCAAGTGCCGGGAACTGTTGCCACGCCTAGCGCTGCCAGGCTGTGCAGGCGCTGCTGCTGGCAGCCTTGCTAGCCCTGCCTAGACACAAACCAAGCAGCCTAGCAGCCCCGACGGAAGCAACGATTAAAATCACTTTGCTTTGCGTTGGGAAATTACGAAATTATGTTACTCGAGCGACTCAAGCAACCGGAAAGTGCACAGCAGTAGCAACAACAAAAGCAGGAGAAGGAGAAGAAGAAATGTGCTAAACTGTTGTATACTCGTACCTTTATGCGACAGGTGCAATCCACAAGCCGACAAAAACAAAATAAAGAAAAGATTTTGCATATTTTCACCTTGCTCACTAGAGAAAAGTTTTCGCCAAAAAGACGCAGAACAAGACGAAGATGACAGAGACAAGGTGAGGTGGGCAGAAGAAGGCGCAGCAATTAAAATGCAGACACAAGTCGCGAACCCGGAAAATGGCGTGAGCTGAGGCAGCTAAGACGCGCCATGCTGCAAAATGATTCCAAGCCAGTCAAGCAAGGCACGGCACGGCACGGCAGGCAGGCACATCGCCCAGTCCAAGCCCACTTGCCACGGCTGGCACTTGTTGCACACTCCGCTTGTTGTTGTTTGTTGCAGTACACTGTCAAGGGGCGAGCAGTAACAACAGTAAACCCTCAACGGTAAATGATATTGGCAGCCCCCAATGCCGCATCGATGGCATTTCAGAAGCGCCGAGAAAGCTGCGAATGCACTTGAAACTAAAAGGCAAACTCAACGGAGGATTAAGGCGGCAGGGAGTTGATGTCGAAGGGATAAAGTAAAAAGATAATACATAAATAAATAGAAGGATAAATATACAGATATATAGATAAATACACAGATGAATTGATAGATAGATTGACAAATAATAAACAGATAAAATGACAAGTAAAAGGATAGATTAAAAGATAAATTGCAAATAAATAGACAGATAAATAGATAGAGAAATCTACAGCAATATAGATATCCATATTTGATAGCTCGAGAAACCGCTAAAAAATAAAGATATCTCCTTAGATTATATTGTCTATATATTATATTGGTATAACACATAGATAAAGGAGTGTAGATAAAAAGAGATGCAGTCAAAGTAATCACGTATAATAAGCTGAACTGTAGACAAAGCAAATGAGACAACCCCAACTCAGTTGCTCAAGCTGATGAAGAATCTGCTTGATGTCTATATAAATAACTCCCACTGTAATGCATTAAGATCTGCAAGCAGCAGTAGCAGCTGTGCCTGTGCTGCAGATTGAGTCGACAATGTCTTTGAAACAGTCATCGAATCCGAATTAATATCGTACAATGGGTAATTATAATGCATGGCTTCCCTTTGAGGCAGGCTCAGGCATGGTAGGCAGACAGAAAGGCCTCTTGCTACAGGCAAAGCGGCTTATGTCCAGCTATCTTGGTGCCACACAAGGCACGAAGAAGATGAAGAAGAGGCAGAGGCAGAGCCTGCCACACCTAGTTGAAATGCAGCGAGGCAAAGCAATTGTAAATTATCTGAGCCCTGACTAAACCCAACGAGTGAGGCAAGGAAATGCGGCGATTTGAATAGCTACAGGGTGGGCGTAAAGTGAGGGGGATGTGGCAATGGCAAGGCGTGGCATCATAAAATGCGAGACAAACAAATTGACTGAAATTCTGTCTTGCACATAAAATGAAATGAGGCGCAACATCAACGTCGTCGTCGCCAACAACAAGTTGAAGTTTAAATGGCAAAGGGGAGGGAGACAAGGGCGACAAAGGAGGCCAGGGATGGGCAGCTGAAAGTAACTGAGCTGAGTTTCAAGCCAAAGTCGCTCAACTTAACTGGCGAAAGTTTTTCAATAAACCAACGCCGTCTTGCCACAGCGCTGAGGACAAAATCTTTTAACTAGTTTAACTCGATGAAGTGCAGCAGCAGCAGCAGCAGCAGCAGCCGAGGCAGATGAGGTTTAAGGGGACAAATCCTCGGAAATAGCGGAAGCAGGCCAAGTGTGGGGAGGGGGAGGAAATGTACTGGGCTGGGGGGGTGCCCAAATTGCAGCATAAGAAGAATAACTCAAGGAAATATGCATCGAAATTTCCAATTTACATGGCAAGTGGTCGACAGCTTGAGCCGGCGATGACTCCACAGACTGCCCATAAAAATGTACCAAAAATATGCACTAATACAACAAGAGCGAGGGAGAGAGAGAGAGGTAGAGAGAGGGAGTGAGAGTGGAAGCTAAGCTTGCTCTAGCTGACAGTTGTTCAACTTTTTAAAGAGCCATAAAAGCCAACAACATTTCGAACAATAAGCATCAGTCTTGCTATCTCCTTCCTCTCTCTCTCTCTCTCACTCACACACTCTCTCTCGCTAGTACACTCTCGCTTTCCATCTGTCCTGCTCTGCCATTTTGCATAATCATTTGCACAGCATATTTTGCGACAAGCAGTGCAAGAAATTGCCTTCTTCTTCTTCGACTTGCCCCACTGTGCACTGTAGCTTGAACAAACAGACGTCGACTCTCACTGCACTCTCACTGTCAAATATTTAAACGGAGTGTAGCATTGCATTGCATGTAATTGTTTGTTGTTGTTACTGCTCTAGTTGCTGTTGTTGTTGTTGTTCTTAACTTGGCGACTTTGCGAGTGAAGACAAAAAGTGTAGCATACATTTGTGCGCCAGCGATGGCCAGTACTAAATCTCAAGCTGACAAAACACATGGAAATTGTCATGCTAGAGTGGCTGCTGTAGTCGAGACAGATCATACACACAACGACAAACACACACACAAACACATACCAGCCCACATACGCACATATACACAGCAGAAACTAATAATATTGTGAGATTTTCGAAATATTTTCCACTTGAGTTTTGCTGCTCTGTTTAGTCATTCATAAGCACAACAACATTTTGTAGCTGTGTGTGGGTGTAGCTGTGTGTGGGTGTAGCTCTGTTTGCGTCTGTGTTAGTTCTTGCTGCTTTAGCTGTCTTCATTTTGCTATTATGAAATTCATTAAAATGCGAAATTGTCCCGCAGTAAATACAAATATAAAATGCCAAGCCAAGTTGCTCTCTCTGTGTGTGTGTGCGTGTGTGTGTGTGTAGGTGTAGGTCGCGTTCTTAGTGTGTGTGTTTGTTTGTATTGCTGCTGCTGAAGAGACGCCACTTAACGGTACTTGGGTGTCACACTCAACAGCAACAGGCGGAGGCATCATGAGCAGCTTGAGCTCGTTGAATATGCATGCAACCCCTCCCCTTACCCCCCTTAACAACATGATAATGTTGATAATCATAATAATTATCATTATTATTATAAAGTATACATATGGAGGAGTATATTCATAGAGTATGTTCTAATCATAACAATAATAACAATGCATGTTTATGGCATCCAGGAGAATTGCACAGCACATCAATTATTCGACACACACACACAGACACTCTCACATTGATGTACTCACTTGAAGGTTGACTCTGAAGTGTGTGTTTGAGTGTGAGAGAGAGTGTGTGTTGCTTGAGAGTGTCTTAACATTGTTGAGAGTGTCGTAATGCGGGTTAACTTAGGTTGGCATCAGCAGTGCGATTAGTTGGGGTAGCTTAACTTAAGTTCTGGTTAAATTAGGGTAGAATAGGGTAGAACATATGTATAGCTGAAAAGTGTGAATAGCTTAGCATAATAATAACTATTCCATATACCAATTATCTGCCTATACTTCTTGAGGCTATAATGATTACTTTGATAGAATTTGTATAAGTTCCACGGGGGCGGAAGAAGACGTGGCCAACATCTAATCAAACTATTATCTTCGTCCAATACTAAGACACATTGCCATCAAATTTAGCAGCCCAATCTCTTACAATCGCTGACTTTATCATGTTTTCCTAACACTCATTCATTCATTCAATTTTTCCGTTTCACAAATCTTAGTCCCCTCTTTGAAGTTGCTCAATAGTGTGACTGTCTCTGCTGCTTTCCAACTGAATAATCGCACTTCATTTGTCATACATTCCCATTAACTCTATGATTAAGTGATAAACTCACTCTAAAATGCAGCAACTAATCAAGCAACTAACTAACTAAGCAACTCACTAAGCACACAGACAGACAGACAGACAGACAGAGATAGACAGACAGACAGACAAGCGTAGTGAAGCCATAAAACTAGTGATAAATAGCTACAAATTGCCACAATTCAAACACAGTTGTGAGGGCAGGACAAAGAGAAAGATAGACAGGGGGACAGAGAGGGAGAGAGTGGTAGAGTTATAATGGGTTAGTTGCAGTGGGGAAGAGGGTGTGGGGAGGAGTGCGAGTATGAATAACGAGTGCAATTTGAATGGCTCTCATGCAAAACGAGTGTGCATTGTGCAGTGCGTGCAACTATTAAATACCAAAGAAAAATGAGGAAAAACGAAAGTGTTTTTCCAACTTGCTTTGCTATCGTTTTCTTTGGTTTTCTTTGTGTTAGTTATGTGTGTTTTGTTTGTTTTGTTTTAATTGCATTCTGGGATGCCCATACCAAAGCGAAATTCCTTGCGTCTATGGCCCGTACCCATGCCCGATCCCGATCCCGATCCGGATCCCGTTCCGGATCCCATGCCGGCATGCGATGCTCGGACGCGTAAGATGCGCGGCTGCGCCAGACGCTTCACGCGCAGGTGAAGCAGCAGCGATGTGTTTGTTGTTGTTGCTGCTGCTGCTTTGTTGTTGCATGTGTTGTATGTGTACAGGAGGAGGAGGAGGAGCAAGAGCAGGATGAGTAGGATCCGGGGAAGGGGATAAAAGCAGCCGAGGCAAATATGCGTATGAGCAACGGGAGATGGTTTTTGGTTACAACAATGAAACAGCGTGTGTGAGAGGGAGATGGATATATTGAGTTAAATATGATGAGAGAGGGGGAGAGAGAGAGCACCGTTTTTAGTATCGCTTTTGTTAGGCGCGCTCGCAAAGCTGATTTCGGGGAAAGGAGGATTAGTTCTTATCACTAAGATTAAAAGCCAAATCTCGCCAAGAGCGAGACAGACAACAGTATACACCGAGAGAAAGAGATAGAGATAGGGAGATATTGATATATATACTTGACTTACTTTTCACTCGCATCCAGGTGTATGCGGACTTCTCGCCCACCTCATTGCTGGCCAAGCACTGAAACATTCCTTCATCATCCAGCGTCAGTTTTTTAATTATCAACGTATTATCCGCTTTCAGCGCGTACCTGCGAATGGGAAGGGAGGAGGGGAGAAGGGGAAGGTAAGCACATAATGATTCATCATTAGCGTGGCATCTCCGGTTAAGTAAGTAATTATCGCCCATTCACACACACGACTTAATTGCGTTCGATTTTTATCACACTCCCACAGTGCTTTGTAGTGCTATGCATAAGAACAGTTATTCCCGACCGAATTCCCATTTCGATTTTCACATTTCTGCTGTGTCAGCAAGGAATCAGCAGCAGCAACAACAACAAATCGATAATCCCCGAATGGATTTAGTGGCTATGGAATGTTTCAGTGAGTTCTGGAACTCCATCACAGTTGACAGGCAACGGCATAATGAGTTCGCAATTGTATGAACGTTGTTGCACTTACATACATACATATATAGAAAGTATAGAGCAAGAAATAGAGCCTTCGTCCTTAAAACTTATCTACGCAATTGAAATCTATAGTGAAGTGTGCTTGGAAATCACCATGGAAGTGATAATGAAGATACACAACACAAATAAGCATCCTACCTACAAAATTATGCTTGTAGTTCGACAATATTCAATTTATGAGGGCAAAAGTGGGCGTGGCCACATTCCCAACAAGCTAAAATCTACGGCTAATAGTAAGAAATATTCGTACGAGATTTTTTAGCCCTAGCTCTTTTAATCTTAGAGATATAAATGTTCATACGAACAAAAAAGGCTATATATATTTATACTCCACGGTGGTATACCCGCTAGCCACTAAAATGCATTCATGTATTACTTAATTGTTGTTTCCTACTCTACATATAAAAAATGAAAGCTATAGCTTAAAAATAACACTTGCAATTCGTTATTTTGCAAATTGCGGGGGCGGAAGTTGGCGTGGCACCCAGCTAACCAACCTATTGTCTAGGCCCAACAGTAAAATACATTGTCACCAAATGTAGTAGCTTTATCTCTTATGGTCTTTAAGATGTTCGTGTTCATACAGACAACTTTTTTTTATTTTCCTTGCATTCACTCTGATTCATTCATTCATTCAATCGCTTTAACTTACCGTCCATTCTGTAACTGTCCATCGATACGCTCCGCATTGCGATACCATTGCACCAGGGGCGTAGGATCACCCACAACATCGCAGGCCAACGAGACTTGTCCACCAAAATCGCCAAAGGTCTCCGCTCGCATGGGTGTAAAGAACATGGGTGGCTCGAGGACCTGGACACGTGCTGTGGCCGTAACAGTCTGATATCCGCCACTACGCAATCGCACCTGGCAGGTGTATTCGCCGCTGTGTGAGCTGTTTGCCTGCTGCAGTACCAGGGTACGGTTCCAGGGGTCGTTGAGGGTATGTGCTATGCCAGCAGTCTCCACTGGGACACCATCCTTGAGCCAAATCATCTCCAGTTCATGCAAAGGTCGAGCATTGGCAATACACTGCAGTTCAGCGAAACTTTCACCACGCTTCAGCTTGAGATCCTGTGGGGGTACAATAATCTGTGGTGCAACCTCGACAAAGGGATCACCAGTCACATTCAGATGCACAAAGGGACTGTTCACTTCCTTGCCCAATTGGGTGTTCATGGCACGGGCTCGATACGCTTTGCGATCGTTCTCATCGGCACTCAAGATGATCAGTTGCTTGGCATGGGTGAGGGCATATTTGATGTCATAGTTCAGTGGCCCCTCGGCCGTTTGCCAATCCACCGATGGCTGTGGCACCGAATCTATCTCAGGCATATCGAATATAGCCGGATGACCACTGACAACGTTCAAGCGACCCTCGGTAGTGTTCTCAAAGTTTCCCATATCTGTGAAGAGTGAGAAGAAGTAACAAAATCCAAATGAAAATTAAATAGAAATTGAAATATGCGCACGTTGCGTTGGTTATTACATTTTAATAGCTTCACCCCCACCCACCTCTAGCCTCTACCTCTAGGCAGGCCCATGACCCCTGCCTGACCCCGTTAAGGGCTGGCGCGAAGTTAGCTCAAGTGTCACGCCAGCTAATTGAATCAAGCATCGTCGTCGTCATCGTCATCGTCGTAGTTGGCCTGCGGGCAAGCAATTTTGCTTAACATTCCCCCACACACACACACACCCTCCCCCCCCTCTGGCACTCTCCTCACTTGCTTGGCCCGCTTTTTCAGATGAGAACTCTCGCAGCTCTAAAGGTTATTAGTTCAGTTTAAGCACACTCCTACAATTAATTAAGTGCTCAAGACGCCGCTGCAAGTCAGTGTAGGAGAGAAGGGTGGGCAGAAGGGGTGGGGGAGGCTAGTCGGGCCACTCCTTGTCGTCATCAACATTGCCATTATCATCATCAACAACTACAGCAACAGCAACAACAACTAGAACGTCATCATCCACATCAGCTGCTTGAAGGGGGTGCCCCGAAAAGAAGGTCACCAGCTTGTCGAGAGCTCGATTTATTAGGTTCAAGCAGTCGGTTAATGTGCACACACACACACACTCACACAGACTTGCACACACAAGAGTCAGCCACAGCTCAAGTGTCTCTCTCTCTGTCACTCTCACTAATTGTTGTTGCTTTTGTTGTAATTAAGTTCGCATTAAAGAAAAATTAGCTGCTACATTTATCGCACAAGCCAAGTTAGCTTTTGTTCTTGCTGTTGTAGTTGTTGTTGCCGCCATTTGATTAGCACAACCTGCCCCCAATTGTCAACTTGCCCCCTTGCTGAAAGTTGACACTATTGCCGGCACGTGACACACACTGCCCCCCCCCCCGCTCTGTAGATACACTCGATTCGATTACGCCGCAATCTTGTTGCGCCTGCAATTGCCTCCTTCTCTCTATCCCTCCCTTTCCCCCTTCTTCACTTGTTCTTCCACCCTCCTGCTGCTGCCTGGCAGCTCATCCTCTGCGGCAATTAATTATTCACTTGGCCCATCGACTAAATTCATTTTATCTTTCGTCATCTTGTTGCGCGTGTTATTTAAATGGATTTGCCAGAAAAGTATGCTACATTTTCTGTGCTCGTCTCTAATTGAACAGAGAATTGCAATTATCTGTTAGAGCTCTTCTATAATTGCACTTGTATTATCGTAAAGTTAACCATCGATAGAGTGTAAGGTAAGTAGTACCTACAAGTCCATATTATGTTAACTATATAGTGAAGATATAGGTGTATTTCTAGTCTATATATAATAGAACCAATCTAGCTGTATTTCCCTTGCGATTTCCTCGTCAATTTCCTTTACTACTTAGTTGAAGTTATGCCACAAATTGCTACACAATAACAAATTAAATATCTCTGCACAATTACAGTTATCACAGCAAGTCGGCCATGTCTATTTAAATATATATTCCGTATCTGTATCTATTGATTTTGTCTATACGGTATTGCGTGTGGTTCTCTACTGTTATCTGTCTAATAATATCTATGTTTATGCCAGGTGGAGGTGCACGATTACCCCCTTAACTGTTAGCCGTGTTACCCCATTCTGAGTACCGAGAGACTCGATTCGTGCTGCACACACACACACACCCACACAGATATTTATGGCGGAAATGAACCATTGACAAGCGGCGTGTGTATAGATGATTATATCTCCTGACTGTGTGTATATGTATTTTAGATTTGGATTTAAATGGCCACAAAATGGCTGAATCAAAATTGCCAACGTCATGATGACAATGAGGACACACACACACACACACAGGCAGATACAGTGTGGTAAGTTCCCCATGCAGCACACGCAATTAGATATGTAGGGGGTTCAACAAATGGCCAAAGGACTTATTAACTGTAGCCCCACCAAAATCCCAGTTAATAATAATGCACTATATACACATGTATATATGTATGTATGTGCGTGTGTGTAGCTTAAGCTGTATTTGTGTGCGTAGTGTACTTACAGGCCACAACAACGTCGCTCTTCTCACTGAGTATGGATCCCACGTCGTTCCTTGCAATGCACTGATAACCGCCGGCATCCTCGCGCCTGGTGATGGGCAGACGATAGAATTGACTCGACGAGTAATCGGCAACGGGTGTGCCATCCTTGAGCCAGCGGTATGTGGGCTGCGGTGAACCTGTAAGTATATAAAAGTAAGCAGTATATATAGTAGAGTATGTATGCGTATATGTACAAGGTGTATATAGCATGTTTAACTGTAGTAATCCCTTGCCTGGCCCAGGGCTGGGCTGCTGTTGTTGCATAATGTAACGCTTTTTAAGAGCCATATCTCACTTTTGGCTGGGCGTCGATTAAATCTTGTGACCGGCACAAAAGAGGATATTACTTGCTTTTTATACCCATTACCCAGGGGGTAGAAGGGTATTTTGAGTTAATGCTGAACTCAATTAAAGTAAACTAAGCCAAAATGCATGTAAATAACATATAAAGGCACCAGGCACATATATGCTTGAAATACCACAATAAATACCATAGATCAATATAGTTACTTCCTTTCATTTTGTCCGTATGAACACCTATATCTCATAGACCATAAAAGCCAGTGTTGCCAAACTTGTTGACAATATGTCTAATTATTGCTACCAGCTAATGCTCGTTTTGGACACTAACCACGCCCCCATGTGCCCACGGAATGTGGAAGAAACCTTATAGTAGGCGTTATTTAAAAGCTAGTTTATTAAATGTTTAGTGTTTACAACAATCAACACTATCTGAATGATGTCTTAATATTTAATTAAAATTGTTTAACAAACCTAGAAGAGTTAAGTATGCTCGACGGTAGCTTTGCTACTTGCTACACTCAGTATCAGTGCGTCGGTCTGTCTGACTGTGTGTATGTGTACGTTGTAGTTGTGCTGTGCGACTATTTGTTTGAACTTCCGTTGCCTATCGAGGGACCCGCAGAAGTAGCAGCAGCAGCAGCAGCAGCAGCATCGGCAGCGATGCCAGCCACCAGCAGGATATAGCGAAACCAGCGCAAGGATATGGCTTACAACAGGGACAGCACACACACACACACACGCACACAGAGCACACTCGCTTTGGCAGACAATTTGCAAAATGCGATCGGCCGAGAGAGACTTAAATAAACGACTTTTCTGTATTGTTGAAACGGCGTTTTTGATTCCGATTTGCCCCGACGAGCATTTAATTTAAAGTTGATTTATGTGTGCACTGCGGGCAGGAAGGCAGTGCCACTCCCCCTTCCCTACTTCTACCCTTCCCTCCTGTCTCCCCATCCCCCTTTTTTTCTAGTTACACCAGTTTCGTGCTACAAAATGAAATTGCAATTGCAATTGCTAAACAAAAATTGCATGTAGTCAGGGTCGTCGCTCGTTGCCGGGCTCAGGGTTGCCACCGTAAATGAAGCATTGAATAAAATATCCGTTTTACCTAACTGTTAACGCCCCACTTCCTACTCTCGCCCTTCTATTCCTCCCCTGCCTACAAATCTAAACGCAAAATGGCCCTAAGCCCCCCGCGGCATGCAACAGGATGAAGCGGCGGCAGTTGCAGCTGCTGAAAGCCAATAGACACGGTCCGAGCCAGTCAGAACAGGCTGCAGCGGCTGCTGCTGTTCATGATGGTTCGCTCCCTGCCCCCTTGCTTCCCCCCTGCCTCAGCAGTTGCCCCTTGACAACGCAGGCCCAATTGCAGAGCCAACGATTTAGAGTGAGCGCGCTGCACAAACAAACATTTTAACAAGTCTTCTTAGCAGGCAGAACAAGACTGTAGCCGACTATTGAATACTCTATAAAAGGGAGTGCTGCAAAGAGGAGTTACAGAGGAGTATAAAGAGTGCCCCCTTAAATAAACTTCAAATTCAAAACTAGCAAGTTCCGAGAAAAAAGGTTAAATCATTTGATATAAGTCACATTTGCTTGACTGTGTAGTACAAAAGTTACAGCAAAGAAACACACTCACACGCATACACGCACACACATGTAGAGCAGACAGAGCCGCGTTGCCAATGGCAATGCAATTGCATTCAGCACTTGGCAGCACTTTGGCAGCAGATGAAATCGAATTGAGCAGACACAACTAAAGCCGAAATGCAAGAAAATAAGTGAAAGACCAAGCAGAGGCTCGAGACAGAGACGAAGACAGTGCCGAAAACGAAAGAAAGATGCGGGAATTGTAAGTACATACTTAATGTATATATAATATATATGTAAGCAAAATAATGAGCAGAGTGAGCGACTAGTGAGGACCCAGTAAGAGCATAAACAGAGCAAAGAGTTAGTACATCTCAGTTCAAATTAGGACTAGTAAATATTATGGTAGCTTTATATATAATAGTATGTAGTACCATATGTAGTAGTAGTATGCCAATCTATCAACTTTGTTTCGGAGTTCTGTCCGTCTCAGTGCCTCTCATGGCATAGAACTTTGTGTATTATTAGAGCATATGTTGTTAGCAACCTGTTTGCCAAATTTCATAACATATTGATATACAGTGCCAAAGATCTGACTGATATTGTATGTCATGTGCAGCAGCAGTTCCTCGTCTCTAAAGAGGGACTTAGCTATTAAATGTCTCTTAGTTAATATATAAGCAATACAAGTTTCATAAAGGTAACTCAATTTACAAATTGAGGTTTCAGTTTATTGAAAGAATGGTTTAGTATTAAAAATATCTACATATTTCAGGGCTGCACATGTCATCATAGTAGTATAACCTATCATCATCTTAACAGTATAACCTATAGTTCCAGAGATACAACTGTTAATGTCAATGAGAACTGCATATTTCTATATCTCCAATTGTTTCCTTTTCTTCTGCCTATCTACAGCCTAAAGTTTTCTTTATTTTCACTAGTCTTGCATACCCCGTTTGTTACTTTTTTGTTTGCAGCATGGTACAAAAAAGTTTCTTCAAGTGTTGGCGGCCGGCATAAAAAGTTGGCCAACAAGAGAGCGCAGGGCAAAGTCTATTTGAGCATTTGGGCAATGACGCTGCTATAAAATTACAATTTGGGGAATTGTAAGGCAAATACACACAGCACACACACACACACAGCACACACACACACACAGTACACACACACAGTGCACACACAGAGACTGCACACACACATTGCACATTTACTTTAGCAAATGCCGTCGTCGCTTTGGTCAACAGCAAAGAAGGCTCAATGAACAAGCAGCAGACAGGACAAGTAAGGCAGGGCCAGGGGGGCTGGCATGCAAGGGCGGAGGCGTCACAGACATCGCAGTGGCTGTGGCAGTGGCAGAAGTAAGTAAGCCAAACAGGCAAAAGCAAACGAGCAAAAAAACAGCAACGTTCTCCAGCGATATGTGTCAGCGTTAAATCGAAGCGAAAGCTCCAATAAGCACAGTGAGCCGCCCCCAATGAGTGGCCATGCCCCCTCCTCCCCCCTGCAGATGCTGTCAAACAGACGCCCACAAGGCGTGTGTGTGTTTGAGTGTGCTATGCAGCCACACAAATGAGTTTTTAATAACTAAACTGACAAATCCTTTAAGCCAGAATCACAGTTAAAACAAACCACAAGTGGCAGAGAGAGAGGGAAAGAGAGACAGAGCAGAAAAAATACAGTAATCATAATCGAGTTGAGGGGAAGAGAGACAGAGAGAGAGAGAAAGAGAGCGAGAGAGAGAAGTGAAATGAAGCCAAGCAAAAGATTTGCAATAGATAACCTTATTGATTTTGGCAGCTTACGAAAGAAACCAAAAATTTGACATCCCACTGAAGGTAGAGAAAGAGAGAGAGAGGGGGGGAGGGAGTGTGAGAGCTAAGCTTAGCTGTGGCTTTATGGCATATTTATAGCAACCGTGTGTAACTGATTTCTATGGCACACAATACGCGTGTGGCTTTGTTTGCTTAAAGCACGAGGCAACAAGTGGCTGAGACTGCGAGTTTAATATAATTCCCTGCCATGCTCCTCTCTCTCTCTCTCCCTCTTTCTCTTCCCTTCCTCCTCTTCCCGTCTCTCTCTTAACCTTCACAATCGCTCAATCACTCAATCAATCAGTCACTGTCTAAGCAAGGGACTTGCATATAAATAAATTCAATAAACTGAAGACGTTCCATGCAACAAATTGCATTTGCACGCGTGTTTCTCAAGTGTGTGTGTGTGTGTCTGTGTTGTGTGTACTGTGTGTGTACTGTGTGTATACTGTGTGTGTGTGTGTGCCTAGTATGTGGCATGTAGTGTGTGGTTTGCCTATTTATGCGTCTGTCTATGTCATCCTGTCTATTGCGATTTCCTTAGCCTCACGCCTGCCTCACTGCACAGTGGAACAAGCAGATCAATATTTGAATATTTTAAAGATTGTTATATTGTACTCGAAAGGTTAATGTATGTGTTATAGACAGAAGAAAGCAGCTCTATCCTAAAAGTGATATAATACTGTATTAAAGTCAACTGCAAAGTAGATTTACTTATTTTTGTCTGTATGAACTTCTATATCTTAGAGACTATAAGAGCTAGTGCTGTCAAATTTGTTGAGAAAATGTCTTATTATTGCAAGTAACTAAACATTATTATAGAATTTGGCTACGCCCCCTATTGCGCATGTAAACTGAATAAATTCCAGCAAAATTTACAAACTAGAAACATAGCAGTTATTTAAGATATTGTTGGTACTGTTGAAGTCTTGTTTATTGAGGTTGCTTGACTTTCCCTTGCTTACTTGTCTTTGAACACTCTTCCCCCTGTTAATCTCTTCAATTGGTTCACTAAGTTCCGCTTAAATTGGTGTCGCGTTATTTGCACTGCTTGTCCCACTGTGCGACCTATACACGTTGCCAGCTCAAATGGCGGAAATTGTTTGATTTGTGGCTATGCCTGCTCGCAGCACAAGCAGCAGCAGCAGCGGCAGCAGCACAAGTTGCCAACTTTCCGTGTCGCCACGGGACTCATCTCAGCTTTCAACCTGCAACTGCAACTGCAACTGCGGCTGCTGTTCTTGTTGCTGCTGTTGTTGCTGTTGTCATCGTTTGCTGTAGATTCCCTAACCCCAAAATCAAATGTTGTCGCAATTGTCAAGCGCACACGGAGGCCAAGTCGAGCCTGGCTATAAGCCGAGCTAATGCTGGCACAGTCTGTCAACAGCGGGAAAGGAGCTGTTGCTGCCACTGCCACTGCGACTGTCACTGCTGCCACTGCTGCTGCAATTGTTGCATGCCACATCGATCGGAACTCTGTGGGCAACGCTTGAGTTTGTCTCGTTTTGGATTTGGGTTTCAGTTTTCTACGTTTGATCTCTGGCAACAGTTCAACTGACTGTGTGTGTGGCTGGTATGTGTGTGAGTCTGTTGTGTGTGTGTGTGCCTGGTGTGTGTTTGTGTGTGTATATAATGTGTGTGTGCGTGACAAATGTTTGCTTAATTATGCACAGTGCAATGCGCCGCGAGGACATCGCCCAAGTCTGTTTGCCTCACGCAGGTGCTTCTGTGTGTGCTGTGAGTGAGTGTGTGTGTGGTGGTGTTAGTGTGTGCACTCTAGTGCTTGTTGTTGTTGCTGTTGCCGCACTCGAATTTAAGTAAACTCAGCGCAATAACAACAAGAACAACAACAACAAAGAGCACGCGCCTAAAAGGCTTTTTTCCCAAGCACGTTTGTCTTTGTTGTTGTTTCTATTGCACTTGCTGCAGTTGTTGTTGTTGTTGTTGTTGCTGTGACTATTGTTAAGTGTTGTTGTTGCTGTTGTTGTTGTAGTTCCTATAGCAGTTGTTGTTGTTGTTTTCCCTTGTCACTTTTGCAGTTGTTTTCCCACTTTTGGCAGCACATTTCACTTTTATGCATTCCATTGTTTACACATTCGTCATACTCCCCCTGCGCTATCCCCCTCTACACGCCACCCTTTTCTTTCCCCCTCCCTACCCGTCTCTCTCTCTTATGCACTTTAACCACAAAACATGGCCAAGAAAAAGAGCTAGAGCCAGCAGCGACTTTCCAAGCAAATCCGCGCACTTCTCATCACGTGGCACACGTGGAAGCAGCATCGTAAATGTCGCCGACAGGCGAAAGAAAGAGATGAAGAGGCAAAGAAAGTAGGGGGGAAGAGAGGCAGGGAAGCGTAGCACAGCTAGGCGGACTTATAGCGCCAAATCTGTAAGTGTGTCACATGCAGGTGGCACAGAAAGGGGGCACCCATGGTGGTAATAGATAAGCAAAAGCACATGCAGCAGACGTTGCACAAAGACAGAAGAAGACGGGGAAAGAGGTAGAAAAAGAGGTAGACAAAGAGAATGAGAGAAAATTTACTAGCAGATTAGCAGAAAGACATATGAGACAAGCAACCTCTTAAGCTCTATCTCTCTTTCTCCATCTTTAAGCTTGAAGAGTTTGCTAAGGTGTTTCATATTGAGAAACCTTCAACTGTAAAATTAATAGGAAGAACGAAGAATAAGAACTTTAAGATCGATTCTCTAGCACCTAAGCTATGCTTAGAAAAGAATATATTGTATATATTATACATAGGTGTGGGCATTATGGATGGTATCAATCTCTTTATATACATTCGTAAGAAATATTGATTGTTTTTATTATTCTTCAAGATTCTTCAATCGATTTGTTAGTTTACTCGTATATAGAACCCAATATTCTACATTTTCTGTATGTATTTTGTTGTATTATAATACTATATTCATAATAAATTATATCCTTCAGTTCTTTTGACAGTTTGTCTACCTCTTCATACATATTTTCTCCAAGCAAATATTAAATAAAATCTATAAAAATCAATCATGTGATTTTAGTATATGCTAGAACAGAATACCTTGCTGATCTCTAAAATATGTTCATATAAAGTTTAAACAAATTATTCCCAGCATATCGAATATTAATTAAAAAAACTGCAACAAAAGAAAACCAATCCGTACTCCAGAGTGTCTCATCAAAGCACACACACAAAATGAAAATGGTTTTCGTTTATCAAAAGAAAGTAACTGTGCAGTTTTTAAGGTGTTTTTTAGAATGTTTTTCCCATTTCCCACTTCTCCTTCCTCCCGATTCGTTTTCCTTTTCTTGCCACAT
This sequence comes from Zaprionus capensis, assembly GCA_018903675.1. Classification (NCBI taxonomy): domain Eukaryota; kingdom Metazoa; phylum Arthropoda; class Insecta; order Diptera; family Drosophilidae; genus Zaprionus; species Zaprionus capensis. Next base: position 5,546,089 of record JAEIFN010001073.1, on the reverse strand, counting down.
TTTGAAGTGACTTCGTGCAACTTTGTTGATATTCTCAACAGCTCATTAAGCACATTTCACAGCACACACAAAAGCAAAAGAGTTTTCGGCCTATCTCGCCTGTCTCTCTTTCTCTCTCTCTCACACGATAATACCTTGTACTAGTTCCTGCCCCTCGGGCACCCTCTTCAGTCCAGCTATCCCAAACAGACCACAGCCCACACACACACATACACATATCCCAAACGTGTAATTCTTTTTTGCTTTGGCTCTTATACCCTTTCATTTAACACACTGAAGAGGACAGTTTCGACCTTATTTCCTTCATTTTGTCTGTATGAACACGGAGATCTCAGAGACTATCCAAACTAGGTCTATCAAATCTGGTGATCATGTTTCTAATTATTGCATGCAACTAACGTGGGATTTAAAACTCAACCACGCCCTCTTTAGCCCACTTTAAAAGAACAAATTGGCATTGCAGGCGTAATTTTAAAACTAGAACTTTTATGATTGGTGTGTTCAATTTGCAATCGTATAATGAGCAATGAAGTTGTAAACGAAAATAGTTTAGTGGATCAACAGCTGCAGTAGGATATAGCATAGTCGCGTACACCCGACTGTAGTTTTCTTTTCTTGTATTTTCTTTTTGTTGGCTTTCTTTTTGGCTCAGCCTGAGTTGCGCCCAAGATGGCCTAAAGCATGACAGCGCAACAATGCTGGCCTTAAAGCACGGCACACGAGAACAGGACTAACGGCCCAAGAACAGGAATAGCAGCAACCACAACAACAACAACAACAACTACGCGCATTGTGCCACAAAACATGAGAAAAAAGCGTGCGACAAAGAATGGCAAAAAACACACAAAAACAATACTTAACAATTTTCGTTGTTGTTGTTGTTGTTTCTGTTGCTGTTGTTGCTGTTCGCTTAGTAATGCTTCTTGTTTTCGTTCTGTTAGTTTTCCTTGTTGACGCTGTTGAGATGAGAACTAGAAAAACGGCTGCAAGCCCGAACACAGTCTCAGCTTTAGCTTCAGTTTCCCTTCTACCCCTTTTACATTATCTTCATCTTCTTCCACCTCCTCTTTTCCCCTCCCCCCCCCCTTCTCTTTCCTCTTCTTTCACCTTCTGTTTCCTCTTTCTCCTTACACACCATGCGAAGTAAGCCACGCACGTTCTCAAACCGTCTGTCCTTAGCTGCAGTTGCTGTTTTTGTTTTGAATTTTTTCAACATCTTTTACCCCCTTCGATACCTCTTTCCCTCCCCCTCTTCCCCCTTGTAGTTTTCTTTCCTTTTTATCCTGGCAACCAACGGTGGCTTGTTCGAGCTCTGTAGCTACGGTTAGAAGAGTCTTCTTTGTTGCAAGTTGCAAGTTGAATGCGCCACATTTAAGACGCGCTTCGCCTTGAGTCGCCACCATCCTCATCGTTCTGCTCTTCCCTTCTGCCACTTTGCTGCTCCTTCTCCTTCTTCTACTTCTTGTGCGTTATGCTTATGACAAGCACACACACACACACAAGTGCACGTACTGCGCCAGGGCAACTTTGGCATATTAGTTACATTTGTGCACCTCGATTGCCCCATTCAACTTGTCGTAGATAATCCTGATTAACAGTTTTTTGTGTCTCCTCTCTCTCTTTCCCACTCTCTCTCTCTCTCTCTCTCACACACCCCAAACATGGCATGGTGCTGTTTATCGGGTCATTTTCGGCGCCAGATGGCGCCACTGCGACGACACAACGAACGAGACAACAAAAATGATCACCACCTCCACCCGCAGCAAGTGAAAATCCTTTAGCACCGCAAAGTATGCAATACGTTTTTACTTACTGATTGTCGCAAGAAGCATTGAAGAACGCGGTTGGTTTAGCATTTGTTAAGAACTTCAATTGCAATTCTATCCATTTCTTTCATTGTCAACTGACTACTCTGTCAATACTTTATTTTATCAGTCTTTTTATATATCTCTGCCTAAAATTATAAGAGAAAATTAAATATTTTCCCTGCAATTTCTTATTAAAATTGAATAAAATATTGTTAAATTCTCCCAAATTTGCACTTGTTTTTAGCTAACACTGCTCTTCAGTGTTGGTTAATGCAATTTTTAATGTTTTTTTAACTTAATTGCTGCAAATTTTGGGTTTGACTGCAATTAACTCTTTCTTGCTTTCACTTGCAGTGCAGTTTTTTATAAAATTCCGCAGAATTCCCTCACATTTTCACTAGTATTTAGTTAACACTACTCTACAGTGTTGGCTAATGCATTTGAGCAGTGCATTTTGAGGGCTGACTGGGCGTGAGTGTTCTCTGCCTTAACTTTATCCAGTTTTTGGCTAATAATAAATTATTTATTATTATAATTATCTAATTCTTTACATGTTTTCAGCTAACACTATTTTGCAGTGCTGGTTAATGTATTTTTGCTAGGTATTTTAGGGCCAGCTACGCTTGTCTTTTGCCTGCTTTAACTTGATGTCCTCTTTTCTTGGCACTCTTTAAAAAAGCAACTGCAGCGTTAGCTAACTTTATCCTCTCTCTCTCACACACACACACACACAAGCGCGCAGTCTTAAATGTGCACAGCACTTGCAAAAAAAGGTCGCGTTTCTTGGCGGGGTCAGGCGGCAATGCCTACAGAAGCGCATCCTCAGCCACATTCCGTTGGTGGTCATAAACGCGTAACTGCAGGCAGTGTGTGTGTGTAATAGTGCGTGTGTGGCTGTGCCTGTGTGTATGCATTTGTATACATGTGTGTGTGACTGTGTGTTGACAGCTAAAAGCGCCAAAGTGACTGAGTGCGTGAACGCGCTCTCGTGTCGCGTCGCCTCGTAGCCATTGGCAACGTTGCAGGCCCAGACAACAACAACAACAACAGCAGCAGCAGCAAAAAGCCGCTAAAAAGATTTGCATGCTGCAGTTGTTGTTGTTGTTGCTGTGGTTGCTGTTGTTGCAGTTGTTGTTTCTGTTGCTGCTGCTTCAGCTTTTGTTTTGTCTCTTTTGTGGTAGGCAACGTTCTGCAGCAGCTTACGCAAAGTGCACCCTACGAATGTGTGTGTGTGTGTGTGTGTGTGTGCATCTATGTGCATGCCAGCTCGCTTAAAGCACAACCAACTCTGCCAACCCCTTTTCCCTGCCCCCCTCTGTCCACCCTGCCCAGCACATGCCACGACAGCGCCATCAAAGACCAATCAATTAGCACCGAACGTAACCGCAGCTGGGTTTGCCGGTTCACAGTTTCCCATTGACAGCAGAGATAGAGAGAGAGAGAAAGAAAGGGAGGGAGAGGGAGAGAAAGGGGCAGAGAGAGAGCGAGACCTACCTCAGCCACCATCAATTACCAATTGAGTTAATATCTGTAAACGGTTTAACTTTGCCTTTGATTGCCAGCTTCCGTTTAAGTTTCAATTCATTTTGCTCTCACTCTATGCCTCCCACTCTCTCTCTCCCTCTGCCTGCTGATCTCTGCTAATTAAGGTATTATAATGCATGAAATTGACTAACCTCAATCGCAACTGTAGCAATCTGTTATGCCTCCAATCGAGATTAGTCCCAGGACACGCACCCTAATCAAAATGCCAACTTGACAATCAGCCTGACCAATGGCAGGGTATCCCTTTTATGCATACATTTTTAATATATTTCATGGCTAATTGTGCAGAGGGCAAGCCCAAAGAGAGAAAGGGGGGGGAGGGGAGTGAGGGGCACAAGGACAAGGACGAAGACAAGGACACAAGGTCGGAAATTGTCTTGAGGGTGCTTAAGCCAGTAAGTAAGAGAAGAGGGGGCAAGGAGTGTGGCAAGAAAGAGAGGGGGCAATAATACTGTGTCCAAGTATCTCTCTCTCTCTTTCTATTGCCTTTGGGGGCAAGTTTCATAACATTTTTGGGATGACAAACACACACAATATGTAACCGATACTTGGGAATGTCAGACGCAGCAGAGGCTCAACAACACCTGCGTGTGTATATGTGTGTGTGTATGTGTGTGTGGAGTGTGGAGTGTGTGCGCCCTAAAGCGCCCTGGCGACTGACTATGGGTATCCCACAACAACAACAGCAACAACAACAAGTGAACGACTCAAAGGATTACTGCCGCCTGCCTCTCTTGGGCTTCTTCTGCCAACTTTGTTTTTGGGCTTGGAAACCTCATAAAAGTTATTGTTTTTCTACTTCATTATCTTTCAAAAGGGCGAAATTACACACAGCCACACCCACTGCAGCCCACCTACACCCCCTCCCTACACCCCTTATGCCTGTTCGACAACAGCAACAACAACAACAACGATGGAAAAAAGTGTTTTCGTTTATGGTTTCATTTTACACGCCCGCTTCAAGTGTCTGCCCCTGCCACGCCTCCCTCCCCCGTCTCCGCGCCACGCTTAAGCTGAGCTGTCAAGCATTTTGAAGGACAAGTGTAATGTTTAGACAAGACAACCCCCACCACCCTCCCCCCGTCCCCCTTGTAGAAGTAACTTATTGTTGGCTTCGTTCGACTTACCCAGCGCATGACACTGTAAAATCTTCGTGCGTCCTTCGCTCACAATGGAACCCGATGACGAGGGATGCGTTATAAAGCGCGGTGCCTGTTGCTGCGACGACGATGACGACGATGGCGATGGCGACAGCGACGCTGGCTGCGACTGCGACTGCGGCAGAGCATCTGCAAAGAGAATAGTAAAAGATGATTAGCACATTTTGTAGTGTTGCTTGTCAATGAGGGGGGAAGAACAGTTGCCTAAACTAGAGAGAGAGGGGGAGAGAAGGGGAGAAAGGAAAGAGAAGAGAGAGGAAAGGGGGGAGACGCAGAGAGGGAGGTGTGACAAGCTCAAGACGCAGCGCCACTTGATTATCATGGCTGACAAGCTAACATACAATTCCTGTCTGTGTGTGTGTGTCTGTGTGTGGCTTAAGCTGCTTCAGCCTCAAAGTATGCAACACAATACCAAACGTTTCTATACCGAATGCTGACCTTTTGACCTGCCACATTTAAGCCGATTTCGAGCCACTTACAAAAGCATCTTCTGCAACAGCAGCAGAGGCATTAATCAAATTGCCATCTCAAATTGGCAGAGCAGAGAGAGTGGGGGAAGAGTAAGAGAAGCTAATCGATTTTAATTAAATGCTCAAATGAGACACGACTCGACATGCTCCTCTCAGTACTTTGGTTTATTTCCAGCAACTCCATTTATTAGCAAACATATTGTAGGATTGCCCAGATAAGGTTCGAATCCGAGTCAATTATCGATAAATATGCCGAGAGAACAAGCCAGACTGACTTAACTGCAGCACAGCACATGATTATTACATGTCTCTGCATGTTTGTGCAAGTTTGTGCATGTCTTTGTGCGTTTTTGTGCAATTATCAGCGTGTCTGTGCTTGTTTGTATGCATGTTTATGCGTGTGTGCGCAATCAAACGCTTGTCTGTGCGTATTTGTTGCAAAACATACGATATGCGTATTTATGCAAGTCCAGGCAAGTTTAGACAAATCTATGCAAGTCTGTGCATGTCTGTGCAGGTGTATGCGTGTTTCTAAGTCTTTCTTCTTTCTCTTGCTCTCACTCTCGCTCTTACTCCCTTTGTGCCTCTTTCTATGGCTCATTTTCAATCTCTCCGTCACTTTTAAACTCTCCCCCTCTCATTCACTCCCTCTCTTCCCCCTCTTCACTTTCATTCCATACTTATCTCCATGGCAAAATGCAATAAACCTTGCAAAGAGATCAACTTCACATTTCACCTACAAACAAGGAATCTTCTGGCTTGAAAAACAATATGGCTATTCCAATAACCTGCACAACAATAGCAGCAGCAACAACAACAACCACTACACCTGCAACAACAAGCACTACAACTACAAATGCAACGAATATTTTTGCAGTTTTAATAAATATAAAAATGTTCTCGAAATAAAATGCAAACCCTTTTTTCATATTGTGTGAGCTTTATTTAATTTACAAAATTGTCGAGGCACTCTCGAATGTTCCCCTTTACACCTCCCCTCCCCTCCCCCGCTCTCTCTTCCCTCAACTCTTTGCCAATTGCTGGCACAGTGTGCCCAGTAATAAATCCAATAAATCCAAGTGACAACGCTACCAAAACCAACAACAGCAACAACAACAACAATTGAAACCAACACCAAAGTTCCCTGTTGGAGCCTCTGCGTCTCTGCCAGCGTCGCTGCCTCTGCTGGTGTTCTCTGCTTGGATTTTTGGTGTTGTTCTTTTGCAAATATTTTGCCTCATTCGGCAGGCAGGTCGAGGCTGACCTGTTTGAGGGATTATAAATTCATTTTCAACGCAAAACATGCAAATGTATTTTTCACTTTTCCACAACACACCCCCAACAAACAAAGTCACAGACTATGTGCGTGTGTGTGTGTGTGTGAGTTTGTTTGGTTATTGATATTCACGCAAATTATTGGTTTATTTTTGTTCATAGAAGAAAAAATAAAAAGAAAATATCAAAAGGGACAGCGACATAGAAAATGTTGCATACTTTTTGGGGCAAGAGGGGAAATATTAACAGGGACAACGACATAGAAAATGTTGCATACTTTTTAGGGGAAGGGGAGAATGAGTGGCAGAGTTATTTATCAAATGCAATTCCGATATTATTGATACAGCTGACAATTTTTCAACGCTGACTTTGGAAATTGTTTTGCGTGATATTTTGGATTTGTGTTCTGGCCATAAACAACAAATAAAACAAGAGATATATCCCATATTTTATATGCCTTGTACAGTATCATTCAGAGTTGGCCGTATTGTTTTAACAAATGTTCTTTATGCTCTCTATATGCAAACAACCTTTTACTCGTTGCTCTTGTAATGGCCAGCAAAATAAACAGGACAACTTTAGTGCAGTGTCGCACGACTACAATATACCCTATAGTTTCAAATAAAAACATTCTAGCTATTAAATTCTTGCTTAAAATAGGTTTTACTGCTATTTACATTGGCAAAAAGGGAGCGTGGCTAAGTTATTATAATTACTTTAGCTGCGTGCAATAATAAGACAAGTTGCCACCAATTTTTGTGGCCTTAACTCTTATAGTTCCTGAGATCAACGAGTTCATACGAACAAAAATAAGGAAATAGGAGCAGAAAAGGGTTCTGCAGTGCAGTTCATACATTTTTGTTAAACACCCTTTTCTCTACACTTTAGAGGGTAGTAAAACAACAAATTTGTTAGTGATAACAGAGTATGCGGGCTAAAGTATCTGCACGCTGTGAAAAACTATTTGTTGGCGTTGCAACAAATGCGGCTGAGTATGCGATGAGCTGGGGATGAGCTGCTGGTGCCTGCTGAGGGAACGTGAGAGGGGGGAAGGGCTGGAGTTATACATATAAAATATTTGACAAATATGTTTGAAGTGACAAATTATCGTTGTTGCCTTTGTCAAAAGTATCTTTGCATTGAAAGCCGGGCAAAAGTATCTGTTGGATGCCAACGGGATTTGCAATGCGAATTGCACAGAAATATTTATAAAATTATTTGCAAAATGATTGAGTGTTTGCATATTTCAGACGTATTTTAAATGTTTTCAGCCATTTCTGCTAAAGATACAGTTAAAGATACAAATGTATCTATGCAATACAAATGTATCTTTTAGATAGTTTTAGCAATTTAATAATTAATTAATAATTAATATTCACTAATTGAGAGTATAAAGCATATGTTTAAGTATCTATGAGATAAAAAAGTATCTAACAGATAAATTTGTATCTTTGGGATACTTATGACTATTTGAAATGCATACAAAGATGGAATTTCGAACTACCTAAGCTTGATTGGCAAGATACAAAAGTATCTGTCAGATACAAATGTATCTACCAGATACATTTGCCATTTTATACATATTAAACTATATTAAAACCGATAATACATTTAATTTGCCCAAGTATCTGTCAGATACAAAAGTATCTCAAAGATATTGCACCATCAAATGTATCTTTAAGAGCACAATGCACACAGGCACGTTGGTAATTGATTGCAATTGCACACGTGACAAACCATTAGAAAGAGATGGCAATAGCCAATAGTCGTTGCAGCGTTTCTTCACGCCTGCAATTGTATCTTTAGCATAAATACTTAATGTATCTCAATCGATTGCAACATTTGGCAAATATTTTGATGTGCCACATTGCTGTTGCTGTTGTTGCAACATTGCTAGTGTTGCACGTTAAGCAGCAGCTGCCACACGCGGCAGCAATTAACAGCGTAGGCAAATGGGAATTTGTTGAGCAACTCACGCACATATGGCGGACATATGGATGTTTATACAGGGTATAAGTATCTTTAGTTGTGTGTGGGGGGGGGTGTGTAGGTGAGTGTGGGGGTGTGTGTGTGTGCTGCACGATTGGGCAAGTTAAAGCGAGGGCGGCTCTACGCATCAGCGGTTTCGCAGTTGCCTTCGTGCCTCCGCTCGTGGTTGCTAATGGCTCAAGGTGTTGTTCATGTTGCAGTTGCAGTTGTTGTTGCTGCGGCTTATGCCGTTCTAGACATGTTTCAGTTGCCAACACCCCCCCCTCCCACTCGACCTAATCAGCCGCTGCCCGCAGCTCCTGCCTCGCCACAGCCGCGTTGCCATGAGACGAGGCGCACTCAAGGGTGGTCACTTGCCACCTGCAACACACTCAAAGCGGCAACAAAGGCAGGCACAGAGAAGCAGGAGAGAAAGAGCAGGAAGAGGAGGAAGAGGAGAGAGGGGGGTAGTTAGTGTGTTGGCGGCAGGCAGTAAATGTCAAACAAAGCAGGCGTTAAATTGCCAATGCCTTCGGTCTGGCGCACGCTCTTCAACGCTTCTCACGTCTCGTCTCGGCTTGGCTTGGCTTGGCTTGTGGTTCGCAACACACTTCATCTTCATCTTTGTGCTGTGTGCAGCAAGCCTCCTCTACCCGCTGGCACCCCCTTCCCCCTCCTTGCCAGCCACATTGCAAGTGTGAGTTTGGCTTTGCGGTTTGTGCGCATGCGCAACTGCCACACGCAGCTTCAATGGCTTCCGTTGCAGCTGGACATCTGATACTGTGCAATGCATGTGTGGGCAGTGTCTGTGTGAGTGTGTGTGTGTGTTCTTGCGTATCAATTGAGCTTAAAGAGGTTGCCACACATGACCGACACATTGTTGCAGCGACCCTCGTCGTTGTGTCGTGTTGTTATGCAAAAAATGTTGCCAGTTTTCGTTGATGCGCTCAATTTACAGCACTTAAAAGCACCCACACACACAACCACACAATGCCTGAGCCACACACACTGCCTGAGCCACACACACACACACACTAGCAGAGACTCAAGTCTGCAAGTGCAGCCTGCAGGACGTTTTGGTAACTGTTGACAGGAAACTGTGTCAGACCAGGCACAGCCAGCACAGACACACACACACACACCCCACACACATATACACCTACAGCACACACCACACCTAACACACTGTCTCGCACACACACCCGACTCGATTGTCGTGGCGTTGAGCTTTTGTTGAAATTTGTTTGTTTAACGTAAACGACGCCTGCATCATGCAACATTGCCACTTACAAGTGGCACAACATTTGAGCTACAGGCGACAGCCAAAAGGAGAGAAAGGGAGAGAGATAGGGAGCGGGGAAGAGAAAGAGCAAGAGAAGGAGAGCGAGTTATAGAGCGCAGCATGAGAGGAAAGAAGAAAGCGCTTAATGCTGCTGCTTGCCACATCCTGCTGCAGCAGCAGCGTCTGCTGTTAATGATAAAACATTTACACACACGTGCGCGCACAACACTCACACACACCACACACACTCAACTCACACACATACACAGCGTCTCTTGCAGCATCTGCAATGAAATGCGATACGAATTTCTTTTAGTTTTTTCCCCTCACTTACTTCGCTTACCAATCCCCCTCCCTTCCCTCTTTGCACCCCTTAGGTGTTCCCTTGCTGGCTGCTACTTCTTTCTGCCTGCGTTTTTTCCCTCCGTTTTTTTTTTGGTTAGTTCAAAGTGGACGACGGCAAATGGGAACTGCAACTGGAGCGTTTTCTAGTGAATGCATTTGCTTTCGGTTTTGTCACAGTTGCTGTTCCTCAAGTGTGTGTGTGTGACAGTGTGTGTGAGTGTGAGACAGTGTGTGTAGAAAGTAAGTCAACCTACAATACACACACATGTTAAACATTCACAGCAAATCGCTTCGTCTCGCTTTCTCGCTCTCCTTCTCTTCTTCTCTCTGCCTTGCTCTTTTCTCTGCATTCCACTTGAGAAACAAGTGCGCGCTTCGCATATCAGCCTTATCTGCATTTCGTTTAGTTTTAAGCCCTATCAGTGCCAGTTAAAGAAAATATTGAAAAGAATTTTCAATTGCATAAAAGACAAAAAGGGAAGCCTGGATCAAAAAAGGAAATAAGGAGAGACAGAGAGAGGTTGTAAAAAGAGACAAAAAAAAAATAATAAAGATCATATGCTCAAATATAATAAAATCAGAACCAGCATAAACGATCTTGCTTAAGAACTACTCATGCAATTTGATTATTATCGATGCACGGAGGCGCAAGTGGGCGTGGCCGAATTCCAAAACATGCTTTAGCTGCGTGCAGCAATAACACATATCGACACCAAGTTTAGTAGCCCTAGCTGCTATAGTCTCAGATATTAACGTGTTCATACGAACAAAAAAACAGAAAATAAAGTGAAAGAGAGTGAGAACCCGTACACCAACCACTCTAATCGAATACAATATGTACAGTAAAGAAGTATCCATCGAATTGCAACTGAAACTAGCCATGAAACCCATTTGAAAACAATCTAAAACTTTAAACTCTCTTCACTAACTGTGAAGCATGTGAAGGCGCTTACAACACTCGCTTGATTAGTTCACTTGACTTATTTAATTGAAAAGCGATTGATCAATGGATTGCCACGACTTTATGTATATAGCAAAGGTGAGAGTGAGAGGAGAGAGAGAGCAGTAGTTCTTGGTGGTGTCGCCTGGGCTAAGCCACTCGGAACTTGCAACTCAAACTGGCAACTTGTGCGAACTGTGTCTGTCTGTCAATCATTTTGACTGCTGCTGCTGCTGGTGGCATGCGCACGCGGCAAACCACAGCACGCAGAGCAGCGTAGCGCAGCGCAGCGCAGCACACGCACCCACACACCAACACCCGCAGCTGCTGCCGCCGCAACCGCGCTCCTTACTACCCGCAGCCGTCTTTGCAGCGCGGTCTCCCTCAACTAATTTTCACATTGTCTGCCTGCAGCTTTGGGCACATCAATCAAATTCAACACTTTTCATACGCGTGTGCGCAGACAAACAAACAAACAGCACTCACTGTACATATAGAAATACCTATTTATGTTTTGTTCATATCATAAAGAAGTCGTCTTGACTTTCCTAATGCTCATTGACCATACTCAATATACACAGCATATAGGCAAAATATGTCTGTATGAACACCTTTATCTAACAGATTATTATAGCTAGGACTAGCAAATTTGTGTCTTAATATTGTACTTAGTTTGTTTTGGAATTTAGTTTGTTTTGAAATTACAAGCAACATTTTAAAGCTAGAATTTTACTTTTTTGTGTTTATTAGAAGTAGTTATAGAAATAATTCCATTGAGTAGTAGTGTATGCAGTGTGTAGTAGGGTATTTCATAGTCGAGCACACTCGAGTATAGATTCCTTAATTGTTTTACTGTGGTTTATTGAACCCCTTGCCCAGGTTCTTAAACAATGCACATCTGATTAGCTCTTCTCCCAGTCTGCTCAACTCTCTCTCTCTCTCGTCTCTCTCTCCTCTCTCTGAATAGTTTGATTGATGAAATCGACTGCAGTCGAGAGTGTGAGGGAGTAGGAGGCACCCCTATAAGCATTTGCATATTAATGAGCTCATTAAAGTCATTTAAAAATAGTTTTGTTCCCTCACTTTGCCTCGGAACCACCCTCGCTGACGGCCGTGACATTGAAGATTTAGTTAATTACAGCACCAGGATCAATATGTGGCATGCAACTGCATGTGATGCCTCAAATAACGCTGGGGTAAATATAGAGATAGAAATGAAAAGAGAGGGAGAGAGTAAGGGAGAGGGAGAAAGGCAGCGAGGTAGCAGCTCTGAGTGCGCGACGAGCACAGCCGCAGGGCAGTTAGTGACGTTGAAAACTTCCACTCAAGTGGCAATTGCATTCCACTGGCCCTGCCCCTGCCCCTGCCTCCTACCCTGCCCCTTCTTCTTCCCTGCATTCTCGCGCTTTCCCTCTCGCGTTGTAGACGACAACGACGACGATCCCATTTCCATTTCGAACCGCACGCCTCACGCTGCGCCAGCTGACGCTGTCACCATTGTCGTTTGTCACGGGGAGCTGCCTCACATACCATGTTCCTGCACCATTTCCTCTATCCCCTCTTCCCCTTTCACTTCCCCCCTCTCCTGCAGTTCCTGCTGTTCCTCTCGTCCTGCTCTGCTCACGTCTCATAAATTTCTGCGCTGTCGCTTGTCCGTCGCTTAATCCGTGCGCTCTTTGGTGCCACGTGAGAAATTGCACTTATCACTTTTGCTACCCCCCCCCTCCCCGTCCGCGACTTCTCTTGCCTGCAGCCCTACCACATGCCATCATCAATCCCCACACCTCTCAACCCTAGACCCATTTTCGACTGCTCTTTCGGCACTTTTTGTCCTACGAAGGCTCTTCATATTGTTTGGTTTAGTCGCAGCTTTTCTCTTTTTCAGATTTCAGTTCGGACTGTGCCTTTTTTCACGCTTAAGGACTTTAGGGTCCAGTCGTGAGAGAGGAAAAGAAACCTTGTAGAAATGATAGTTGAAGAAATGGAATCGAAATCCATTGACATCTACGAAATCAATCTGTACTACGAGTATATCATATTATATCATTATTATATTCTATTATATCGCATGCCATGTCATATTTTATCATATATCAATTGATATTATATTATATACCATACATCACTGGCAATATTTTCCATTTATAAGGCAAATTCACAAAAGAAAAGAGACTGAAACTGTAAATCAAGCAGAAAAACGCCATCTACACATACTTCATTAAGATATGGCCAACCTTATGGTCGAAATTTCCACTTGATTTAAAGTTCCCAACTACCCTTCCCCCTACGCCTCCTTCACCTCCTTCTACTGCCCCAACAAGCCTTGTGATAAGTCAGCTCCAACACAGTGGAAAATCAACTTGAATTGCAAGGCAATTTAACATGAGGAAATATCAAAGAGAAGAAAAGAGAGAGAGGGAGAGTGAGAGTGAGAAAGAGAGTGCGAGGGCGTATCAAAAGAAAATGAAAAATTGCGAAAACACAACAAGAAAATCCAGAAATCAAATCAAGCGCAAATTGATGAGTTTACAATGTCCCAGTAGATTTTCAAAGTATTATAGCCGCACGATTCCAATTTGCGAACGAAAAGCCCCAAGGAAGAGAACAGGGGGGGTAGAATAGCTAGATAGTTGAGACCCAAATGACAAGCACACTGACCACACACACTGGCACACACACAGACACACATTCAAATATTGTGTGTGTGACAAATATGTGAAGGAATCGGCAAGGACAGCACTGCAAATGGATAGGATTGAAAAAAGTCGTTTGTAAAACGCAAACAAGTAGGCCGCCGTTTCCACCGCAGTTGACTGCAATAAAAATAGCAGCAGCAGCAGCAACAAGACAACAACAACAACAACAACAACAAGAAGAAGAACCACCATCAATGGAGGGAAAGAAAGAAAGCAAAACTATTAAAATGCCATTCGAAATTCTTGGCACTTGGCAAAACGAAGTGCACACGCAGAGGCAAAAGGACTCTAGGCAAGGCTCCTCTTCTTGCACATATGCATTCAAGAGTTTTCGCTGCCAAAAGAGAATATAAACAGCGAAGCAGCAGAGCGAGAGAGACAGAGAGAGTGAGAGAGAGAGTTAGGCAGGAAACATAAGACGATTCCCAAATGCTCTTTAATTAGTTTAGTCAGTTCTGACTGTTGAACTGAATGTGAAGAGAAGTCGCTTGGGAAGCTGGCAAATTGATCGAACTGGGAGGGAAGAAAAAGAGAGAGAGAGAGAGAGAAGGCGAGAGGGAGAAAGATAGCGCTGATCATACTATATCCTACAGTATCTTATATTAGATACGCAAGATAACTATAGCCAAAACTTCAAAAAGACATTTCCTATTTCGTATATTTATAGAAATGGGTTACCAGACCTGCATTCACTCATTGAAATTATTATTTATGTCTCTTCTCTCGATTTTGTTTCCTCTCAATATCTTCAATAAATTATAAACCACGTTCTATATACAAATTTTCACGACTTCAATTCAAAATTCAAGCCAAATTTAGTGCAAATTACACAATGCGATCTATATATCATATAATCTTTTTATATAATTCTTCCCTACACCTTTCGATTCTACACTCTGCCATAATACCCCCTTTTACTAGAGAGTATAGAAATTAAAAAAAAATAAAAAACGAAACTGTCACAGAAGAAGAAGAAAGTTCAAAATACTTCAAGTTTATTGATTTTCTCGCTACTTTTCTGGCCGCAGTTTTTGGCAGTTTTACAGGGAATTTAGTTTTCATGCCGGCACTAAACACTTACACATACACATTGCCATGTATGTGTGACGATGCTTGCAGCATGACTAAATGTGCGATGCGCCTTTGTTGTTGTCGTTGCCCGTTGGCCATTTGCCGCTCGGACTTTTTCAAGGAGGCTTTGTGTCTATGTCTGTCTGTGTGTGTGTGCGGCGCTTGACTCATGTTTATTGAATTAATAAAAAACAATTTAAAAGTCGAAACCAAGTGGCAGTGGCAGCAGGCAATGAAGTGCCAGAGGAAGAGGGAGAAGAGCGAGCAGAGGAACAAGCAGCAGTCCAAGTCTGACATTGTCCTTGGCCATGGCTGGGCCCAGCTACAGCTAAATTATTTCTTATTATTCGCCATTGTTTGTTGTTACTTAGTGTTACTTGTTGTTGTTTACAAACTTGAGAAATCACAAAATGATTTTCAAGCGCAATTTGTAAGCAGTAGCAGAAGCAGAAGCAGCAACAGCTGCACAGCAGAGCAGAGCTTAACTTGGGCCAGGTTCATCCTCAGCTTTGCACACTCAGCTCTCCCGCTGACTGCCAAGCTCTACAGCTGTCTGTCTGTCTACCTTTAACTGTCTCTCTCTCTCTGTCTGTAATGTCTGTTCGTATGTATGTCTGTCTGTATGTTTGTCTGTCTATCTTTCTGTCTGTATGTATATATGTATGTCTGTCTGTATGTTTGCCTGTCTGTCTATATTTCTCTCTGTAGGTCCGTCCGTCTGACTGCCTGCTTGATTGTCTGTCCTTCTGTCTGTCTACCTACCTGTCCGTCTGTCGCTCTACCTGCCTATATCTATCCCTGCCCTTATGTCTGCCTGTCTCTCACTCACCCTAACTTGCCCTCCATCTCTCCCCTCTGTGCCTTCTTCTGTGCACTCTTCATAAAGCATTTAGTCATATTATGCATAAAGACGGGGGCGCTTCAAGCTTCATGCTGCCTTCATCAACCGGTTATCCAAGGTGGCTCTAAACTTGTGCAGCTTATGCTCTCATCTCACACGCAGCTGTTGCTCTAAGAGTTGCTCATCTTCAGCTTCTGTTTCTGCTGCTGCCTCTTCTTCTTGCTCTTCTTCTTGTTCCACAACACGCAACGCAAATTGCATTGCATGCAATTTTCATCTTGCTTTACCATTTCTGGATTCTGTTCTGTTCTGTTTCGGAGAGTGGCTGCTTCATTATCGCCTTCATCATCATGCCCATGCCACATCATAATCATCTTGATAATGAGCTCTTATTAGTCGGATCTCACGCTCACGCTCATTACGAGAGGCGTCAAGGGAGGTAGGGGGGAGTGGGAGCAGGGGGCACTATGAAAAACGAGCAAAAAACAATCCAATGCACCTGAACATGAAAACGACCTGCACTTACATAAATCCTCGAAATTTATGGTAAGCAAACTCTGAAAGGAATCGGGTGTGCAAAGCGGGGGGAGAGACAGAGAGAAAGGGGAGGAGTAGGGTAAGCTTAAAGCTTACTTACCCGAAACGATGAGCACCTACACTCAGCCACGCCCCGCCCACACGCGTCTGAGGCACCCATTGCACGCTATCGTGCTCATGTTTTTATAATGATTTTTTTCAGCTGAGAAACCTGTTTCTCTTCCTTTTTTCTACCCTGCTACCAAGTGGTCAAATTTTTAATACCAACAAAGCCCGATTAAGTTGTCTGCATGAAGAACCTTATACGATGCAAACCTAACTAAAAAGGGAAGAGGGGTAACTAAGTTCAGTATAGCGAAGGTTTCATACCCTTGCAGATGCTTATCAGCTCCGACTGTTCCAATATTAGTTATATACATATAATGGTGCAGAGTTAAATGGTATTGTGTATACGCAATATTATGTCTAACTCAAAATGAATATACCCGTGCAGAGGGTATTCAGCTTTATTTGCAACTCACTCTCAATTGGTTTACTACGAAGAAAACTGATTTGTTTTTCCCCCAATTACAATGAGTTTTCTTTACCTTAACAATTATCAAATATTCTTTGGCTAAACAATTAAAGTTGAAAGTGAGCTAAGTAAACTACTTGTGGCACATAAAGCTCTCTCTCTCTCTCTCTCTCATTGTCGCTGCCTCATCGAATTCCATAGCAGGAACAACAGCACAATAACTTCATCTGGTAATGCCCCAAGGTGCCCTTAAATCAACACTATATCTTTTTGTTCTTTTTGATATTTATATCTCTGCTGCAGTGTCTCTCTCTCTCTATCTCTCTCTCGCTCTGCCACACTATCTGTCTGTCTATCTCTCTATCTCGCTCTCTATCTCATTTGAGGACATTTTGCAACCTGCGGCGCTCAACGGGCGATGCTACAGTTGCTACACAGAGGCGTGGCAGACAGCAGAAGGGGGGAGTGGGGGGGGGTACACAGGTAAGTTATGCGTTTGTTGCCTCTCATGTTGTTTATTTGCGCTTTGATTTTAATATAATTTTCAGCAATTGTCTGGCTTGGTGAGGTCTGGTTTGGTTTGGTTGTTTGCTCGGTTAGTTTATTGTCTCTGCCCGTTGGCAATTCTATGTTGCCCAACTCCCCTAGTGCGGCGACCACTCTCACAGTTTCTTCATCTCCTGCCCTCCCTCTCTCTCTCTCTCTTCCCCTCTCTTGCCATTTGTTGTTGTTATTTATGTAGTTCGTTTTCTGTAGTCTTTCAATGTTACTTGCTTCGCTGGCGCTCTGGGCCAGCCTTGTCTCTCTCTCTCTCTCTGCCTCCCTCTCTCTCCATCTTCCTCACACATGAGCGTAACTTCACTTCAACCATGCGACGGGTGCGAGAATTTCCTCTTTTGGGAAATCTTCGCTCGTTCGCTCGCTGTCTGCTGCTTCTTCATTCCCTACTTCATCTTCGTCTGCGTCTTCTGCTTGCCCAAAGTTGTTTTAGTTGAGCTCTTCTCGGAATTATATGTTACATTATGGTGTATATATACCATACATATATGTTATGTATACAGTATTCTTATTTTATGACCTTTGTTGTGTTTATTGTTGCGCTTTTTTTACGCTTTGCCTTCTTTAGTGCTTATTTGTAATGCTCCAAGTTGTTGTTTCCATTGAATGCCCTTCCTCCCTCCCTCCCTCACCAGCCTGGGAGTATGTCTAATTTGTAGACTTGGCCAATTGAGTGTTAAAGCGAGAGCAGCTCCCCAAGCCCCAAAAGAGACCCTCGACGGCAACTTGCTCATAATCGGACTTATAGAGAGCATGTAGTTCTAGCAGGGAGATGTTTCTGGCTAAATTGGAGTGAATGAAAAACTCTTTGTTGGCTATTATAAATGATGTTTATATTTCATGTTCCAGCTGATTGTAATCTCGCAAATGGTATTATAATTATAAAGAAACATGAAACAGGCACAAGGAGGCAACTCTAACCCCACAAAGTGGCAATTTAGTCATTTCCGTCTGTATGAACACCTAGATCTCTGGCACTATAAGAGCTAGCCTCATCAAATTTGTTGACAGTATGTTTTATTATAGCACGCAGCTAAAGCTTGTTTATGAATGCGGTCACGCCCCCTTCCGCCCACGTAAATCGAACAAAAAACGATTTGTCAGCCTTGTTTCACGGCTAGAATGTTTATCTTTTTAGTATGAGCTATAACTATAACAGTTCACATGATGATTAAACAATATACCATATACACTTTATCACATAGTTCTCTATAGTTATTTAAAAGAATGTGAAGTTCTACTGGCGAATTGTCAGTGCATATTTATAAGACAGTTGTAAGCTGTTATTCTTAGTCGTTTCTCTTCTCTTCAGCTCTCTGCTTCTATTTAATTTTATTGCTCCACTCTATTACCTCTTTTAATTACTTTCTTCTCTCCGCAGCTTTGTATTGTTTATTCCCCCCTCTCCCCGCCAAGAAATTAGCGCATTCCACACAGCGCACTCGGGTCGAGTACAAAGCGAAGTTCTTCCTGTTTCATGTACTCAAATTTATCAAACGATTCTTCTTGTCAGCTTCTCCATGTTGCTGTTGCACACACAAACAAGGTCGCCACTCAACGGGAACAATGGGAGCAGCAGCAACTAAACTTGCAACATAATTAGCGTGTTTCCCTGCGACAACAGGAACAATGGGAGCAACATCGTCATCAACTTCATCGTCCGTGTCGCGAGACGAGTCTCTCTCTCTCTGTCTCCCTCTCTCTCACACTCCCTCTCTACCTACCTCTCTCTCCCTTCCTCTTGCAGGCCAAAAGTGGCAGCACTTCACACATGCAACTTGCACAACTTGCAACTTGCATTTCCGGACAACGTGACATTGAAACAATGCCCAGACCGAGACAGCGCACGCCCTTCTCTACCTCCTCCTCCTGCTCCTCCTCTGTGCATCCCACGCAACTTCAACTACTCTTAGGGGCATGCACCCTGCCCCTGCTCCCTGCCACACACACTGGGAAAAACTTATGTGTGCTCCTCTCATGTCTCATAATTAAGTTCTGTCGCTGCTGAGGCGGAACAGCTGCGCTGCTGCTGCCTCGTTGTGGCTGCAATTTACAGCTCGATTAACTGTCACAATTGAGCACTGCTGTCTCAGATTACCATGCCAGCTGCACCTACCACCCCCTCCCACCTAATCCCCCCCCCTTCTTCCCTACAGAAAGCGCAGCGCATCCTCCGCATGCTAATCAAGTCCAGGCAACGCGCGAATTCCGCGCAAGCCAAAGCGAAAAAAATGTGCAAAAAATGTAATAAATTACAAAAACTAATAAAAAAAGGAAAAGGGGTGTACGCAGAGGAGGAGGAGGGGGGTAAATTTTTAAGCCCGCAGGCAAAGTGAAATGCAACATTGGCAAAACCGCTAATTGAGCAAAGCAATTTATTTTCTTGCTTGGCTTTGGTTTTCATACCATTCCAAGCTAAAACCGCCAACTGGTCACCACCCCCCACATTCAGTAGAGGGGCAGGGGCAGGGGGTAAAGGGGGTGCCGTGCTTTATTAAGCGGTAGCTGCTGGTGCTGGTGGTACAATCTGCTGGAAGGCCTTCTCGTCGTGGTCGTTGGTCGAGGGTTATATTGATTTAAGAAATTGTTTTAAGAAATATATTCTCTGTTCAAATGGGCTGAGGGAGGAAAGAGGGGAGGAAGTACTTGCAAAGAAGGTGGAAGCCAATGAGCTGTAGCAGCCCGAGCTGCTCAAACTGTGATTCACTTTGCCAACACACACAGCGCAGCAGCTAAAACTAAAGTTAATTTTAAAGCAAAAGTTCTACCGAACTTTTTGTTTGTCTCTCTCTCTCTCTATCTTTCTCTCTCTCACGCTCAACTGAAGTTGCCCACGATAAACAAATCTCGACAGAAATAGAAATAGAAACTGTTTAAATATTTGTACGTACGATTGTAGAAGCACGTTCCATACTATACACGTGTCTGCAGAGCACTGAGCTGTAGAGTTCTCCCGCAAAAATAGAGAGCTGCATATTATGATTAATCTATTGAATAAATATCCCCCGCCCCCCTCCTTCCTTCTTATTCACAGCAGACTCTTGCTCTCTACTCTCCAAAAGTTGGCAAGTTTTATTTATAACAATTACTGCAAAGAATCTATATCATAGAAATTGAAGTTTATGAACTTTAAATAATTTGAAATTTAAATTAAACTCGACTTGAAATCAAATTGAACTTTATGCAAAACTTAATTGAAGAATTCAGTTGAAAGTTCTCATTGCAAATGCTTCATCTCTTTCCTGCCAGTGAAATGTTACATTTGACAGATAAACATGTATTATATAATATGATGCATGTCAGATGGCAAAGACTGCAACGGTAACTGACAACTGTTTATAAAGCTGACAAAACTCACACACACACATTGAGTTCTTCAATATTCCTTCCTCCCCCCTCTCCCACTATCATTTCCAACTTGATTTCTGCCAACTGTGCATAAAAAACAGAAAATAGATTCATAAACAAACTTAATACCCGCTACACAGAGACAGCAGAAGGGTATAATAAATTGGGAACAAGCGAAAGTTTATATAACAATCAGTAGAAGGCAACTACGACCCTTTTTCTATTTTATTGTCTGTATGAGCAAGTATATATCTGAGACTTTAAGTGCTAGTGCTATCAAATTTGGTATCAATATGTTAACTTAGTACACGCAAGTAAAGCTTGTATAAGAATTTGACCACGCCCACCACCGCCCCCACAAATCGAAAAAATAACTAATTGCAAGCGTATTTTTAAAGCTAAAACATTAACTTTTAATGTGTGCCTCAAATATCATCAGCCTAATGATTTCTAACAATTTCATTGCAATCGTATCAAAAACATAGAAGATATTTAAGAAATACTCTTACTGGATGTGCAGTTGTATCTTTTGGCAAAGGGAATTTAACAGTCGAATACTCTCGATGGCAGCTTTCTTACTTGTTGCAATTTTCATTATGGAAACGCAATAGAATTGGGAAAGGAACCGATCGGGGGCACAGCATAGAGCAACATCCGTTAGATGCTGCCTCAGCCTCAGCCTCTGCTGCGGATGATGATGATGAAATCGGCTAAAAATATTTATTGTTTATTTTGAAAGCGGGGCCGCCTCCGACACTCGAGTCAATTGCAGCAAACTTCTATGCGGCATGCAACGTGTGCAACATATGGAGAAAAAGGGACAGGGAAGAGAGCGAGAGATAGAGAGAGAGAGGGAAAGAGAGAACAGGAGGCAGGCAGCTACTCAGTCAGGCTTAAATAAATGCTGAAATTTATGTTGCAGGTCAGCGTGGCCAGCTAAAACAAAGGCAATCAGTGGCAGCCCAAGTGGCATGCAACCAAAAGGCAACCAAGAGGCAACAGCAGAAGCAGAACAAGTAAATCAGGTTTTGGCCAGCGTCAACGTATTAACCTTTGTGAGCTGCAGCAGCAACAGCAGCAGCAGCAGCAGTTGCTGCTCTACTCCGACTCCAGCTGAATTATTTCAAACATTTCATTTCACATAATAAAAGTGAGAGAGGGGGGTGAAGGATGGGGGAGCCAAGGAGGCAGGCAGGCTGGGGAAAGGCAAACGGCCGAAGGTGGCCCTCGCTGCCGCCGTGTTGCAGCTGCAGCTGCTGCTGCAGTGACTTGGAGGCAACTTCAGTTCGCTTGGGTGTTTAGTGCCAGAGACTTTTGTATTGTGGCCGCCGGTGGCAAGTGGCGCGCACGATTACACACGCACACACACACACACACTCTAGCTGCCCCCACCCCTCTCTCTGTCTCCCTGTCTCTGTTGCACGCCCCTTTGCATCTTTTTGAGGTCGCCTCAAGTGGCTTATTTCCGCTTTTTGCATGCTTTGCTTGCCCCGCACTGGGCAGGGTCAGTTTCAACATATGCACATGTAAGAGAGTCTCTCTCTCTCTCTCTCTTTCTAGCTGTGTGGCATGCAACCAAAAGTGGCACAAAACCAAAGTGAACGATCGCTAGCTGGACGTGGACCTCGTGTTGTTGCCTGCCTGCCTGCTTGCCTGCAACAAAGCGCCAAGTGTCGATAGCAACAACAAGTAACACAAAACTGATGGAGGAACAGAGAGTGAGAGCAGGGGAAGAGAGCGAGCGAGAGAGAGAGAGAGAGAGCCAGTGGAGACTCGCAGCAACCGCATTTTGTTCAATTTGCCTTTTTGTTTTGCTCTTGTTCTTTTGTTTGCGGGCTTCTCTATTGACTTTACTTTTGTGCTGCTGCTGCTGCTTTTGCCCGCTTTGTGCGCCACAATCATTTTAACCCAAATTGTTATTGTTGCTGCCACTGCCGTCGTCGTCGCTGCTGTTGCTGTTGCATTTTGCATTGCAATTTTTAGTTGCCACATAAAAAATGTCTCGCTTTGCCAGCAAGAGACACAAGTGGAGGAGCAACAGCAACAGCAGCAACATAGCCAGCATCATCGACATCGCCAGCAGCAGCAGCAGCAGCCCAAACGGCTGTCGACAGTCGACAACGCTTGACATTTCGCTTGTAAAGCAGCCAACCACAAAATCTCAGACAATTTCGTTTATTTTAGAGACAGAGACAATGAAACTAAAAGCAAGTAAGAGAGACAAAGTTGAGAGTGCTCGACTCTGATATACCAACTACGCAAGACTTGTTTCCTCAATAACTTCTTTGCTCACTATACAAATGCAATCAAATTTACAGCAATCAATTCAATGATAATAAGTTTGAGACACACTAAAAATAGAAGTTCTAACTTTAAAACAACGCGTGCAATGCACTTTTTCCCATTTTACAGAGGCGGGTAGTGGGCGTGGCAGAAATCCAAAGCCAAGTTTAGCTGCGTGCCATAACAAGACATATTGCCAGCAAATTTGGTAGTGCTAGCACGCATAGTCTCTGAGCTTTACGCGTTCATACGAACATTTTAATATTAAAATCCAGTAACTCTAATATATTTTAAGGCAAAATCAATTAATTAACAAAACCATAAACAAAATGTTATTGCACAGCTAAATTCGCATGATTTTTAACAAAGTTTTAAGTACTACAAAGTCTGGATGAAACTCCAAACTGATAAATTGCCAATCGAGCTGAAAATCAACTTCCGTCTTCCATATACATTTAATAAATCGCAATTGCAATCGATGAATAAAACAAACTGTCGATTGATTTTCATAACTCATCGAGTTCTGTTCTGTTTTGGGGGAAAGTTTTCTGAAATTTCCAAAAATAAATTATACAGAAAATATGAATCGCCTGCCCCCTTCCTTCACCAATAATCAATGTTTGTTTTAATAGTTTCAGCAGCGAGTGTCGATAATATTTATCAATATTGAATGAAACATTTTATCGAAATGTTATAAATAAAAACCCATTTTCGATGAGCTGTCGAAACTGCTGACAGAGGGAGTCGGGGGAGTAAGGAAGGCGGCACTTTATCGCATAATGGAAAATATTTCCCCTATCTGCGAGGAACTCTAATCGAACCGCAAAACACTTGCTGTGAGTTTTCCCTATGCATAAATCACTAAGCGCCCTAGCACTCTCTAGACCCCCCCTTGTTCGCCCCATATCCATGATAAGCGTCACATAACTGGGGCAACTAATAAGTAAACACATCTGTGTGTGTAACAAATCTTGTGTTGTCCTGGGAACAAAGTTTTCAAACGGCGACTTAAGAAACTCAAGCAGAAAGTAAACCGAGTTCTCTCTCTTTCATTTCTCGGCTATTTACATTTATATTTTAAAGATCTCTGCATCATCTGCATTCGGGATTTGTCATTTGCAATGCAAAATAATCCCTTCCCCCCCCCCTCCCCGCTTCGAACATATTTACTTTGCTTCTTCAACAAAAATACATTGTTCGAATAATATTGCTAGCAAAACTCCATTTCCCATTTGCAATGCACATGTCAAAGGCCGACGTGGGGGCGACAGACAAAATGCACGAGACGAGAAAACTGCCAAGGAAATTAAACAAATTTCCCATAAAAGTTGTAACCAACAAAACAAAAAAGAAGAAGCAGCTTAAGGCAAAGGCTTAACTAGAGTTAGCACAGATACGACTAGTGTGATACGCAGTATTTACACATATGAAATACACAAATTTACAGAGTTCTACGCATTTTCTTATTTTTTATGTTCGTATGAACATCTATATTTCAAATACTATATGAGCTAGAACTATCAAATTTTCTGGCAATGTAACTTGTTATAGTGAGCAAATATAGTGCATTTTAGAATTTGACCACGCCCTTTTACGCCCTCGTAAATCAATAATTTACGGATTGTCAGCGTAATTTCGAGGTTAGAACTTTCATTTTCTGTGTCTAACATAGAAATTATCTTATCTATTATGTTAAATTTAAATCAACTCACTCACTTATCAAGTAATTGTGCACCGCACTTGTACAGGGTATTCGATCGATAGGCATAGCTGATTAAATCAACTCTCGCCTGCTGCAATATTTATTGTGCATTTATTGAAGAGTTTCGTTCTTTTTTCTGATATTTTTCGAGGCACTTTTTGATGCTTAGCTGCCAATTGTGCGGGCACAGCACAGCAAGAGGAGAGGGGGGAACAGACGAAGGCAGGCCAATTGAAAGTGTCTTAATTTAGTTTCAACGATGACGATGACGATGACGACGACGACGACGACGCCAGACAACATGGACATGGGAGACTGTCAGATGTCTGGCGGCGGCAATCAGAGCAATCAGGCAATTCAATCAGCCAACAGACGAGACGGGGCTAAGCACAGCAGGCATAGCACAGCAGTGGCAGTGGCAGTGGCAGCTGCAGGGGCACCAGGCACTAACAGAGGCGACGTCTGCCCCAAAACGTTGCACAGTTAGTCGGATCTGGACTCGGGCGTGTCTCCAGCTTGGCTACAGTATTTAGACATGTATGTGCACGCACACACATGAGTCTCCACTCTCTCCCCCTCTCTGTCTCTGTCTGCTCTCCCCTTTGCCCGCCTTCTACCTCAGCCTAGAAGGATTTACTTGTCTTTGGGCTGAGCTGGCGTCGGGCTGCTGTTGCTGCTGCTGCTGCTGAAACTTTGCCTGGGAAACAAGTTGTTGACAACGGCAAAGTGTGCAAACGCTGCTTCAGTTGTTGTTGCGCCTGTTGTTGGAAAGTTGCGCCTTGGCGCATAATTCCTAAATAAGTGCAACCTTTCTCCCCCCCTCCCCTTCCCACACCCAAGTGCGAGTGCAGTCAACTTTTGTTGTTATCGCTCACTCTGGCAGCCAAAAGTTATGCCCTGCCTCGCTTCAACTCTATCTGCCTCTCTCCTTCCCCCTCTCCCCTTTTCTATCTTCCTCACACTTCCTCCTTCTCTCTGTCTTTCCCCCTCTGGCGCTGTAGGCGATAAGCAGCTGTGTTTTTATTTTAATTAACGCATCCAAGTGCAGCATCATTTCGGTTAGCTGGGGCACATTTATGAGGCATGTTATCTAATTATAACAACAAAGTCCAGCCAGGCAGAGACAGCGACAGACAGCGGAAGAGAGAGAGAGAGAGTGAGAGACAGACAGAGAGAGGAAGCTAGAGAAACTGTTGCCTGTTGCCAAAAGAGAAGCAGCAGCAGTAGCAGCACAGATAGAGAAGGCTTACAATAAATCCTGCAGCTGATAAAAAAAGCTAAATAGACTACAAGTAGCTGACAGGCAAAGTAGCTAGCTGGCTAGAAAAGCAGCCAGAAAGTAGCTAACTAATTGCCACAATAACAAGAGCAACAAATCAACAAGAGATGAAGGCAGCAGGCAACGATTGCAGACAAACAAAGCAGGATAAACAAACTTATGTTGTTGTTGTTGTTGTTGTTGACACCACAGACAATGCCACGCCCCACCCTACTTGGGCTGATAAAAATAGCAGTCTCTTCTAATATGAAAATCAGCTTAACTTTTCAAATGAAAATCCAATAATATAATACTTGTTGCTTGTTATTCTGCTGCTTCTCCTTCTTCTTCTCCCCTCTCCATTTCCTTCTTCTTATCCTGCTGCTACTTCTTCTTTTCCATCTCTTTCTTTTGCCACTTCTCCTTCTGCATTTGCCTTTTGTTGTCTGGCACGTTGCAAGTGGAAAATGTATTTTGCATTTATAGAAAGGCTGCAGAAAAAAGGCTATAGAAACATAAACCGAAAATCATTTCATATTGCAAAAGGCTACGCGGACCTTGTAGGGGTTGGTGGGTAGGGGGGGTTGAGGTAGTTACAGAGCAACAGTTAAGCTGATTTGCCTATCAGTTCATTATGTTACACAGGTCCAGCTAATTTGCTCTGATCAATTGCGCAGCTCGAATTACACAATACAATGTGCCTCCACAAATAAGTGTAAGAATAACAGAACAGTAGAGTATGCTCGACTGTATTATACCCAATACCCAGGACTTTTCTCTGCTTTTTGCTTATTATACGATTCCAATCAAATTCACGACAATCATTTGCATGATAATAATTATTGTACACACCAAAAATCAATGTTCTAACTTTATAATGGCGCCTGCAATTCGCTTTTTTTCGTGTTACGGAGGCTTAAGTGGGCGTGGCTAAATTATAAAGCAAGCTTTATCTGCGTACACTAATAGTTTATATTGTCAGCAAATTTTATAGCTCTAGCCCTTTTAGTCTCAGAAATATACGTGTTCATACGGACAGAAATATGGAAATGGAGCCTTCTACACACATTTTCTATTAGCACAAAGTTATAATACCCTTCTAGCCAGCAGAACAAGATGTGTGCTGGACAGGGGGAGAGGCAAAAGGGAGGGGAAGGAACTTGCAAAGCCTTTGCTTGTTATGCTAATCAAAAGAGACCATTCAGCTCATATTGCATTTCGTCCGAAGGCAATTATATTTTAGAATTTTCCCAAGCATGTGATGGCATGAGTAGCCTGACCTCTGCCCCCCCTTCTCTCCCCATCCCCCTCTCTTCCTCACTCCACTGCTTGCAAAGTTCACTCTACACAAGCAGCATAACTACCTGTCTCTCAATACACATCCTCTGGCCTTGCTCGGGGCTTTCGCGATAGAGTTGCCAAGCAGCTCAAATAACTAAAACAACCAGCTGCAGGGTATACACAGTGCACTGTGTGTGTGTGTATTATTTTTTTTTACATTTACATCAATTATTTTTGCACACAACAAATTGCAAAGTAAACAGGAACTGCAGCAACTGTCTGCAGGACATATTGTGCATGTCTCTGCATGTCCATGAATGTCCGTGAATGTCTCTTTATGTATGTGTGTGTGTGTTTGTGTGTTTGTATAAGCTTGTGCGCATTGGGTTACTCTTTAAAGCAACAGCAGCATTTAAATTGCAAACAACCTCAACATGCCGCATTCATATAATAGCTCTATACCTTCCTATAGAACCTCTGCCCTTTCCCCACTATCAACCCCCCCCCCCTTCCTCTCACTGTAAACTCGGGTATTAACAGCTCTTAAGCTCGGACAGTGGTTGAAATGATGAGCCAATTATGTTGGTATTTGTGCACTCAAAATCCTTTTTTTTTTATTTTCTTAAGAGTTAAGCACAAAAAAAAAACATGTTTAACAGTTGCTGCTGTAACTATATAGGCAAAACTAATGGATACCACATGAAAATAAACATGCATTAAATTATTAAAATTTATTTTATATTAAAGTGAAATCAAAATACAAAAACAAATAGAAAAAAAAATTAAAATAAAAATAAATGTATTGCACCACCCTATTAAAACTCTACAGAGTACTACCCTGTACTGGGTAAAACGGAAACGCAAGCTGGAAAAACTTTCAAAAGTGGCCACAAAATGTTGACTAATTTGTTTAAAATATAATAAAAAATAAAAAAGAAAAAAAAAACGAAAAATGAAATTGTGGCGCATAAATTGATGGCTAAAATTGACAAACCAACCAGATGGGAATATATAGGTACATATACAAAGCTACTTAACTGGCTAGTTGGTGGTTTGGCTGTGAAATTGACAATGTTGCTGTGCAAACTTTTTAATTGCTGCTAGCAGCAAATTAGATGCAATGACAACCCTAAACAAGGCAGACAAAACAAAAAAGAATGAACACAACAAAAAAAGAGCAACAAATTGTTTGTCAATTGCGAATAAGATGAATGCATATCAATTGTACACACACACACACTCTTTTACACAAATTCACACACACACACACCTATACACACACGTACAGACAACCAAATAGAAATGAGAATTTCATTGAGCAACTTTTTTGCCCTGCAATGGTAAATGAAAATGGTTTTCCCCCCTAAATAAAAAAAGTAAAAAAAAGAGAAAGCAACATTTTCAGCTAAATCAACACGGTTTTGTTGTGCGTGTGCGTGTGAGTGTGTAGACATTTGTTGTTGTTGTTGTTGTTGCTGATTGAATTGTGCGAGCAACGAAAAGTCGAAAACTTTTCAACGTGAGCTTCTAACACCAAATTCCGTTTAGATTCCCTTTCTCTCACTCCCTCTCCCTCACACAATCTTCTATCCCACTCTCTACAAATTTGTTTGCTTGTGTGTATGTGTGTGTGTGTGCATGAATACATAATGAAAACTTTACACACTCGACAACTTTCGACAACTGGCAGCCCCAAAACAGCGAAAGGATTTGACTTCGGTAAGCTACTCCTACTTCCCTAGTTTCCTTCTTTCTCATTCCCTCATTGTTACCTCTTCTCCTCCCTTCTCTCCCTCATCCCCCTTTTCTTCGTCGCCTCCTTTTTCTTCCACAACTTCGCGACATTGACTTTGAAAATTAGTTTCGCCTCTCGCATTTAAGTAAACATAACATGACCTAAGCGCACTCAGGCACTCAACGAACCACGCAACCAATCTGCCAACCCTCCACCTCTCTCTCCTTTCCTTCCCTACTCCTCTCTCACTCTGTCTCTCTCTCTCTCGCTCACTCCACTACTTCACACAAATTGGCTTTGTTAATTAGAAGTAAAGCGACTGCGACGTGTGCCAGCGTTGGAAGAACACAACTCTCAAGATCGTTTGATGGGGATAAGATATTTTGGATTAGAAATATTGCATAACAAAAGGATAATTACACAGGTATAGGTACAGGTTAGCTAATCTTCAGGTAATTAGCTTTTGAGAATTTTACCTTACTACGCAAAACTTTGTGGTGTAATAACTTTTTGGGGAATTTGATTTAATTTCAGTTAAGCACAACTTTCTTATGACTTTATATTGTATATATATTTTAATTAATTCCCTTTGATTTGATTTATGTTTTTCATTTTCTTTGGCATCTTTATGCTATCTACTGCTGAGCTCAGTTAGCTTTTGCAGCAGTCACTGTGACTGCATAATCCCTTTTCGCAGGCAATTATAACAATAAATTCTCGCTCCATATCACTCTTTCCCTCTTCCTCTCCCCCTTTTCTTACTCTCTATTTTTCCTTTTCTCACTCTCTCTCTCTGCTTCTTTTACTCTCCAGCGTAATCACGTTAATCGAATATAACTCAAAACAAGGTGTAGTTTGGTGTGTGTGTGTGTGGTTACAAATTATGTGACTACGTGACTGGCAGTTCGTGATTTGAGCACTGTGTAACGGTGAATTATTGCGCAGCTCTGTTGCCAATTAGCGTGCTTCAAATTTAACTGTGCATTGACATTGAAAAACGGTTGCCAGCCTTTGCCTTTGCCTTTGCCATCGACTTTGGCGCAGCAAAGTAGGCTACATATTTTTAATGGCCCCATGCCAGCACACGCATCTCTCTTCCTCACTCTCTCTCTCTTGCTCTCTGTGTGTGTGTGTGAGTTTGCTCGGAAAATGTTTGATTATTAAACAACGCAAAACGACAGTTGGGTAGCTCTAAAAAGGCAGGCTCGAGAAATATTTCGACTCGACTTCGGCCTTGCCTCGCTGACATTTTGACGTTAAGTTGGGCAGCTCAGCAAATGCCTCACAGAGCACCCTCTATAACGCTCTCCCCCTTGTACCTTCCCTCTCTTGCTCGCTGTTATATATAGCACCATTCTTTATATACTTCTACACGCAGGTGAAACAAACTTTCGATATTTTTGTTCTTTTCTTCTCCTTTTTTTATACGTTAAATGCCATTTTGGGCCCAAGAGAGAGGGAGGGGAGAGAGAGAGAGAGGGAAGAGGGACTATAAAACCGTAAAAGTTCAAGTTGGTAAAACTCAGCGAAAAGCTCAACTCAAATTAATTAACTCTCGCATCGATTTGGCATATCCGGTTACGGGATTGAGCAGCGTGCAGTCATTTAAGAGCCAATCAATTACTTAATTGAAAATATGAACGACGCTTCGCATTTTTTACCAACTCTCTCTCTCTCCGTCTCCCTCTCTCTCCTTTTCTCTATCTCTGGCTTTCCCTTTCTCACTGGGAAACAAAGCAAATTATGGTTTATTAAGTATTATGGCTTTTGTAGCATGCAAAAGGGGCCTGGGCAAGAAATTGCAATGAATTATGACAACACGGCGGCACAGACAGATAGAGGGACAGTGGGACAGACAGGCAGACTGGCGGACAGACAGTGGGGTAAATGAAAAACCCAGAGAGAAGAGCAGAAAAAACACACACACACACACAGTGTCAACATAAAATTCCAACATAATTTATATGCATTTTTATTATGGCACAACGTAACCTCAATTCTCCAGCCAAATGCAAAAAAGAGAGAAAGAGAGAGACGGAGAGTGAAACCACAACAAAAAGTAAATAAATAAATTAATCAAGCAAGCACAAAAAAAAGAAGTAGAAGAAGAGCTTTAAATGCTTTTGCAGAGAGACAGAGAGAGAGAGAGGCAGGGAGAGGGAGAGATAAGGTTGTGGATTCCAGTATTTTATGTTAATCTTTATAGTATATCATTATCATCATGTATACAAATATATATTTATATATATATACCATAGTTCATATGGAAAATCTGCGACTGCTTTAGTAACTGTTCATAAAGTTTCATAAATGTTCTTCAAATCTTTAAGTTAAAATAAGTTTATCATCTTACATACTTCGATAAGGTAACAGTCCAATACTCTTACAGGGTATCTCTAGAGCATCACTTAGCATGCCACATAATAGATAAAAAACCAGAACTGATGCAAAGTGAGATAGGGAAGGGGGAAAGTGCAGTAAAATATAATCAACAACAGCTTGAAAAAAGCAGGGAACGCTTCAAGCGCAACCATCAAATGAACTCGCTGGCAACAATAACAAAGAGAGGGGGGGAACCAACAATAACAACAACAACAATAACTACAAAAGGTAATACCCTCATAAACTGAACGCGTTGC
Organism: Zaprionus capensis; assembly: GCA_018903675.1. NCBI lineage: Eukaryota > Metazoa > Arthropoda > Insecta > Diptera > Drosophilidae > Zaprionus > Zaprionus capensis. The sequence continues at coordinate 5,514,833 of JAEIFN010001073.1, read as the reverse complement.
AAGAAAAGAATTTGACTTTATATCGTTGTTGGCAGCGCAATTTATTTGCATGTCACAAAGCAGCGACAAAGAGCAACATAGGAAAAGAGCGACAAAAAAAAGAACAAAAAAAAAACGATGAAGAAAGGTAAACTTCGCCATGCCGATGGTTTTATACCCTTGCTGGTGTTTATCTGCTTAAGTTAGAGACAGACATACCTAGATCGACTCCCCTGGAGATACTGATTCAGAATATATAAGATATAACTACTGTATGGGTTTGGAGATATCTCGTAAAGTGCATAGCAAGCTGCTGGCCAAAATAAATATACCCCTCTGCGAGGGTATACAAAGGAGAAGAAAAATAACAAACAAGTGAGCAAAGCAAGCAAGCTCAACAATCAGAATGAAAATAATAAATAATTGAGCAGAAATCAAAGCGAACTATGTGAGCGAAGAAAAAGAGTGCAAGAAGGAGGAGGAGGGGAGAAGGCGAAGAAAAAAGGGAAACATTCCTATTGGCATGACACTTCTCAGGAGATCCGAATAACCTTATGACTTATGCATGCAAACTCATCTTACTTGTTGTTCTTCTTACTTGCTGTGCAGGGTTGTCAACACATTGCAGCGCGCTATTGATTAGGGTGACCATAAACACTTACCTACAAAGAGAAAAGATTAGGAGTTTTGGATTAATAAATTTGTTGAAATATAGTATATGATAGATATATATAGATATATGATTTGAAGTGCTATAATATGATATGATATGATCTAAAACTGTTTAGATTTTAATTGTTTACTTGAGTTTTAATTCCATAAAGGAAACCATAAAATTTAATTGTTATTCTTTGAAAAAAATCTAAACGCATTAGCTGAGATTTCTTCATAGATCAACAGCATCAATTTCATGGATTATAAAGAGCATAGTTTATCTGCGCAAACTGTCAAGACAGCGTGCATGCATGATGAGCCCTAAGATGCCCTGTAAATGCATAGAAACTCTTTATATATGCACTGCCACACTTATTCAACTAGATTATTTTGTATTATACAAGTGTTTGCTTCTTATATGTTGTTTTACTTCATTTTGAATTGATTATACCAATTAATATGCAATATTTTTGAGTCTGATTATACTAAAGATATATGTTACCTTCAACAATCTACAGTAAATAATGACTTCAATCAAATGTCTTTTAAGCAAGTCAACTGATCTACATTTAGTTGATATATATACAATATATTTATGTTTATATGACAAAGATATTTGCAGTAGTATCAACACGTTTGCCTATACTACAAATTATGTCTTTATAGATAAGATATTTCAAGTACTACATTAGTAAGTTCCCTGATTTCCATATATGTACTACGAATATATATTTCATAATCCACACTGTAATATATGTTTATCTTTTATCATTTGCCAGTTGCTTATACCCCATTATAGACTCTGCCCATTTACAGAGCAACAACAATAATGATTTTTATAAATTTATTTATAGCTGCTCTTCAACAATTTTATTGTCTGTTTTCTTTGTTATTTCTTTCTCTCTATCATGTTCGCCTGCTACTTTTGTGCATGCTGCCATAAACAATAACAATTCTCTTGTTGATGATGATGAACTGTTGTTGTTGTTGTTGGGGTGGTGCTGCTGTTGCTGAGCTGTCGCGTGTTATCTGCCTAATTAAATGCGACAAAATATGCGACTACAAGTAATAAATAGACAGCACATGACTGGGCAGAGGCGTGCAGGGCGAGGTGGAGGGTGGGCAGGGGGGTCAGAAGAAGGGCAAAAGCTGTCAAACATTTAACGCCTGAAATTGGCCATCAGACAAAGCGACGGCAGCCAAAAGAGATTTTCAGCCTCCTGCTAAACAATGACAGAAGAAGGGAGACAGACAGACAGGCCTTAAAGATTGCCAATAGAGAGAGAGAGAGAGAGAGAGGAATAGGGGGGAGGTAGGGAAGTAGGGAAAGTGTATTCAGGGTTGCCTTCTAAATCTTTAACAACAAATTGGTTCGTTGTTTAGCTTGTTGCTTGTCGCCTGTTGCTGTTATTGTTTATTCAACACGGGTGCCAAAAGCCAACGCACACACACACACACACAAAGAAAACTGCGTGAATTATGTACGAGGAATTGTCTGAGAGCTCTAAGCAGGGGGAAGCAGAGCATAGAGAGGAGAGGGAGAGGGAGGGGTGCACGAGCACTTCTCAAATAAAAATAAAATCAAATAAACTGTGTGACATGAAGAGAAGCAGCAGCAACACGCGAGTGCGATTGCCATTTGATTGGGGCGCCGCCACTTCACAAGTTGAGAGGGGAACGAAGCAGCGGGGGAGAGGGGAAGGCAAGCACCCCACTGTATCCAGTGCGTAGAAATATTGGGCATGTTGTCTGTACATGACAAGCGACTCGACGCCGACGTCGCCGTCTTATTCCGCCGATCAATGTTGCAAAAGTAAATAAAGTTAGTTCTACGAAAAGAAAAAAATTGTCTGTTTGATTTGGAGCAGACAGCGGGCTACAGTCAAAGGTGCTCGACTAGCTATATACCCCTTACCTAAATAATAATCTACTTCTAAACTAAAATGAATATATAAAATCATTTGACTGGTTATAATTAGTAAATATATCATAAATGAACGTTCTAGCATTGCAATTTGGTTTTTTTTTTCGTTTTAAATGGGCGCAAGGGGGCTTGGCCGAATTCCAAATCAAACTTTAGCTGCGTGCAAGACTTAGACACATTGTCAGCAAAATTGATAGCACTAGCTGCTATAGTCATTGAGTTATAGGTGTTCATACGAACAAAAAAAGGCTAAATTGCCACTTTGTGGATCCCCAGAGTTACCTTCTTTTGCCACAAAGTCAAATACCCTTTGTTCCCATGGTTAGCGGGTATGGAAAAACAAACAAACAAGAAAAAGACTGTCCTGAAATTCATTTGAAATTCATTTTGCATAAATTCTCAGAACATCAGCAACAGAACAGATTTTTCATTTAATTAACTGAAAAACATGTAGAAAAAATGCGATTATCTTAATGTCTAATTTATCAGTTAAGCTAAGTATTATCTTTTAAGCTGCTATAATCGTTTTGAGTTGTTGATTATGTTGAGAACACTTGAGTTGTGTCTGTGTTACACTGGCAGACAAAAGTTTCTTTTCACTTTCTTCATGCATAGTTAAAAACCTTAGCCCATCGATATCTTACGAAGGAGGCGTATGCAGCAGACTGTGCTACTTTTCTTGCCAATTGTACACGCCCCCTTCTAGCCACTACGCCTCAGCCTGCCCCCCTCCCCTTCGATTTGCCTTCTTCTGTCTGCAATTGCGACTCCTGAGAGACAGCGAGAGACTGTCGCGTCGACAAAAGAGGGAACAAGGGCATTGCGTGTTAAGTGTTGGCAGCCTCGACAACCAGCCACGCCCCCTTGCCGTAACGCCCCCTCCACCCTCTCTATCTCTCTCTCTCTCTCTGTCTTACTCTGCACTGTGCCTTATAAATAGGCCGCACTTAGAGTGGAAAAATGCAAAAATTTGCACACTGTCTATGAAATGATGTACTTAATATATCTGCAAGGGGAACATGCTATATATGGTATATAGTCTATATAGTATAGAGTATATGGTGCATATAGTATCACGTATATATGCCATATATCTAAGACTGATTCGTCTGTTGTTCAGCTCGTTATAAAAATGTTTTCTGAGCTATTTATGCGCGTTGCCTTTTATTGATTGCTCAGGTGAGCGTGTAAGAGTCTAAGGCTGTGTGTGCCTGGCTGTGTGTGCCAATGTGTGTGTGCCTGTCTGTGTGTTTGCGTGCGTCGCTCAAATTTATTTGAAGTTGTGCAAAACGTGTTAAGACAATTCAGTCAAATGGCCTGCGCTGTGGAGGTACCCCAGGCCGGTTCCTGAGTCTGCGACTGGGACTGGAACTGAGCCTGTGCTAATGGGGATAATTATGTACAATGAGGAGCCCAAACGATGCAGAACGAGCAAGAAGAAACAGACAGAGAGAGAGAGAGAGGGGGAACAATAAAAAAACAACCAAGGACGCCAGCAGCAAATACCTGAAATACACACAGAGAGACAAACATATATAAAATATATATACTATATATATCTGCTATATATATTCATGCACAACTTAAACGACAATTAATGACAGTCCAAGGGCGGCTGCTGCTGCTTCTGCTGGGCGTGGCAGCGCTGCCAACTGATCGAAGGCAGCTGAAGTTGCAGCCACCTTGTGTTGTTGTGCTAGTTCTGCTTCTGCCCCTTCTGCCGCTTCTTCTTCTACCTATTCTGCTTCTTGTTGCAGCCAGAGGCCTGCGACTAATGACTTTTAAATGCATTAAAGCAACAACAACGACAGACAAACTCAATGAAGTAAGACAAACAACAAACACAACAAACAAACAAAACTAAATCAAGAGAGAGAGAGAAAGAAAAAGAGCCGCACAAAGAGGTAGCAGAGTGGGTAGCGCAGGGCATGCACGACTTGTATCAATTATGTAGATATACATATATATATATATAGATATATATTCATGAACAGCAGCGGCAAATTGACCGATATGTCGTTTAGTACGCATGCAGCATGCCCAACTTGGTTTGCTCTGCTCTATAGGGTATCTGCCTGTCGCAACTGACAGTTCTGCTGCTTGTGGGCGTGGCTGTGGGCACACTGTCAGCCACTGATGAGCTGCAGCAGTAGCTACGACGTCATCGTCTACGCTGGCGGCCAAAAGTCAAAGGGCTCCATGCTAATTGGCTTTAAACTCTCGCCCAGTTTGCCCCGCCCCCACAGCAAGCATGTGCATGTGTGTGTGTGGGTTTTTATATGATTTCGTTGTGCGTGTCTTGCTCTCGTCTCGTATTTTAAATATGAACTTCCTGTTTGCATTTCAACGGGAACAGAAGAAATTCTTGTGTTTTGCTTTTGTTTTTTCTTCTTCTCGTTTTTTCGTCTGTTTTCTCTTTGGTTTTATTTCTTTTCACTTTTCGTCTGTTCTGACAGCGGCTATTTCCAGTGAATTACAATCAAGGCATACCAATTAAATGGGCCACACAGTTGAAGATCTACACACACACACACACACACACAACAGAGATTGAATTCAATTAGAATCAGACTGTAGTTGGGGCTCTTTAATTAGCGCATTAACTTGACAAATTGCGAGTGAGAGTTGGGGAATAATGCTGAAGCTAAACTCATTAAAAGCTCACTATCTCCCTCGCTCGAGTAGACACTTGCTCTTTCTTGGCATCAATCTTGACCTTTACTGATTTTCTTAGAAAACTATTTTCCGCCATCTACCACCTCTCTCTCTTTCTTTTTACAGACCAAGCTATATTTATCTAAACTATTCTTAGAATTTATCTCTGTTTATATATCTGTTTACCCATCTAGTTCTATGTAACTTTCTTGCTATCTATCTCTATCTATTCATCAAGTTTTCTGTCTGTCTCCATCTATTGATCTCTATCTATCTATCTCTATTCATCAATCTGTGTCTTTCTATCTATATGTTTCTTTATATCGTTCTTTCATCAATATCGTTTTCTATCTTTCACTATGTCCAACTATCTTCCTCCTCATCTCTCCCATTCTAATCATTTTAATTCCTATCACATCAACTCTTTAAGTCTCCTTTCTGTCTATACCAGCTACAAATATACATCTCCTGTTAATACCTTTCTATCCTTCCTTTATCTTTCTATAGTCTTGATCACCTCAGTCTCTCTCTCTCTATCGTACCACATCACTGTCTAAGTATCAGCTTCTGATCCCTCTTGATCTCAACTCTCTTCCCATGCCTCTCTTATCTCTGCCTCTCTCTCTGACTTTCGTTCTAATACTCTCCACACAGAGATTCTTTATCACTGTCAGCCTCCTTGAGTCTTCCTTCTTCACCATTATCTGCTGCTTCTCTCTCTCTCGTTCGAGGCTTATCTGGAAATTGTTGACATTTCGCATCGCATCGCATACGCAGGTTCGCAGGCAAGTTCGTTTGCCTCGCAGACTGCGCCATCTTTGGGCCTGTCGAAGATGCGTTGCTGCAACTTGGTTGGTCAGTCAGACTTGCCAGTTGCCAGTTATGGGCAGAGGCATGTGGCAGTTGCACGTAAAAAGTACTTAGCAACTCGTTGCCACAAATGGGACACAAACACGTTGCAAGCCGCGATGCGATGAAAATAATTTCGACAAGCGCCGCAAAAATGTAGCAAATAGTTGTGCTGCCTCTCTCCCTCTTCCTCTCTGTCCCTTTCTCTCTCTCTCATTCTTTCACTACCTCTCTTATCCTGACACTGTGTCAGTTAGTCAGGGAGTCAGTCAGTCGCGTCTAAGCCAGACCATCTAAGCAAACAAACAATCCCCATCACCGGCGATGGGAACATTCTCGTTGGCAATTGCGCTTCCGTGTTTTTATACCCATTGAACATTAAGTAGCAGGGTATTCTGATTTTTGAGACAATTATACAAACCCATAAAGAAACAATATAGCTCTGTCTGTCTGTATGAACAGCATTAACTCAGCGACTAGAAGAGCTAGAAGAATCAAATTTGTTGAAGGTATTTCTTATTGTTAGACACAACTAAAGTTGAGTATACAATTTAGCCACGCCCTATTCCGCATTAGCTAGAAAATTTAGTTCTGATGTATACAATGATTATCCAAATACTACAAATTCTGTATATAAATTTCAGCTGGAAACTAAATTATGTTTTGATTAGTGAGTATATAACAGTCGAGCAACCTACACCATTGCCTGCTTACTTGTCTTTGGTGCCTCGTCTTTTTTTGCGCTCTGTTCTCCCCTGCTTTCTGTTTTTGTTTTTACTCATAAATGTATGTGTGTGTATGGGGTGTATGCTTTAGTTTTTTCATTAACAAACAGGAGCAACCGCTGGCCGTGCCGAAACCAGGAAGTGCGCTATACTGCACACACACACACACACACACATACATTCCCGAGAAAAGCCGAGCGAGCGCGGCAAACGGCGGCGGAGATGTCGAAAAGTGGAGAAGCCTCAAGGCAACTCGGCGGCAAACCATTTGAGGTTAGGTGCGCTTTTAAAACGGCAACAGCAACACCAACAGACACACACCCTCCCTCCCTCACACACACACATACGAATTGATGTTGCAAGTGGTAGAACGAGAGAGAGAGAGAGAGAGAGAGTCGCCAGGGCCAGTGGCAGAAACCATCAAGCTGTATTCGGTTGACCTACGCATTTGCGCTCTTTTTTATTCATACACAGCGTAGAGTATACCCTGTAAACATGGGTTACCTTTAAGAGGGGGGTATGGACTAAGAATTGTACAGTTTATAACGTTCAATTTAGGAGCTTAAGGTTTGTGGCTGCTTGTTGTAAATCTTCAAAGTGTTTGTATTACAATTTTAGTATTTATTTATGTATCTAGATAAGCTAAAAATGCATATTTTAGTATTTAGTTTAGTATTCTAGTATATATAATTGGTATTTCAGTATTAGCAATAGTATTTTAGTATTAATTCTGTCTTTTATTTAAAGTAAATACACTTCTTATTGTATATCTGTCATACATCTTTTATATATACTCTATATATACCATGTACATCTCCCATGTATCCCTGTATATGTGTTACAAATATCCTATATATTTCCTACCACTACAGGGTATTTCACAGTAGTTACAGCCATCTCTCTTGATCGCATTCTTAGTTATGTTTTTATTTTGCGTTTAGAAGTTGTTTGAGAGAAGAGTTTATGCATTTTGCGGAGTGGCGCCCGCCGCAAGTGTCTCTGTCGTCTCAGTATCCGTCTCCCCTCCCCTCTCTTTTAGTGTCTGTCTTCCCCCTCCCCTCTCTGCCTTTTGCCAGTTCCTGTTGCTTTTTCTGTTCCTGTTCCTGTTACGGTTCCTGCCTCTGCCTCTGTCCCTGCCCCTGCCTGTCGTCTTGTGGTACCTCTACGTTCTACACTCTCTTGAGTTGAGTTCATTATTTTGCTGGAACACACATAAATAAATGTATTTTCTTTCGGACTGCTGCCCCCTGACTTGTTATTGCTGCCACTGGCTGCTGTCGTTGTGGCTGCTGCTAGTTGTTGTTGTAGTTGTTGCTGCTGCTGCTGCTGCTGCTGCTGTGGTTGCTGTTGCTGTTGCTGATGTTGTTGCCGTGTATATTGTTTATGCGCCTTTTGGCTGCGCAATTCGTGGATATCTTTGGCCAGCGACAGCGAGTGCATGAGTTCCTTTTGAAGTTAGACACACATACAGTTAGACACGCACACACACACAGTCATACACACAGTAACACACAGTCACACAGACATACACTGAGTCACACGCACTGTGAGACGCCAGACACATGTTCGGTTTAAAAAATATACATGAACATTTCTTAATTCTTCTTGCCGCCGACGCCCTTTTGATGCACGCATATTTATACACACACACACACACACATCTTTATATACTCCAGCCCTGTCGTTGTCCCTTGCTGCTATCGCTGATGTATTTGTTTTGTTTCTTGTTGTTGTTCTTGTTGTCTTTTTATAGTCATATTTGTGTGTCAAACATGTGCGATATAAAACCCATTCCCCTCCTTCTTCCTTCCCCCCCCCCCCACTCCCCTCACGCTGACTGTGCAGTCAACTATCTCTCTTAATTATGACCCAAGTTCTTTACTTTTCACCCCTTTAGGGGGGAGGGGTCGGTGGTTGGGGGAACCGGCTTTACGGCCGTCTGTAATCTGATTTATATGCGCGCCTCTCTTGGCATTTATGTATGCTATGTCGCTTATAATTACTCTGTATTTTCATTTCGACTCGGCTCAACTCATCCCCGACCCCATCGCGAATGGTGTGAAATGCACTCACACACACTCACACACACACATGTCTTCGTCACTTAATGTAAGTGGGTTGGGTTAAAGATCAAGCAACGATCATCATCATCATAAGTTGAGCAGACGCGTGAACTGTCAAGTCAGTTGGTCACCCAATTCCAAATGGAAATGCGAAATGGAAATCGAAATGGAAATTCATATGAAAATGAAAGGGAAGAGGGAAAATTGTCATCTAGTTAAATAGAACTGAACTTTGATGTTTAATTTAAGTTTGTATGCAAAGTTTGTTCTACTTTTCGAAGTTGTTTAATATAATACGATCTACAATTCACAATCCATAACATGCAATCGACAATACAATACCCAACACATAAGCTACAGCTTGTGATCCACATTTTAGGTCCTTCTCTTAATCCATAACAAATACAATCCACAACTTGCGATCCACAATACACCAATTCCGCAGGGATTCAATCTTAAGCTCTCATCCACAATTTGTGGAAAAAACATTTGATGTATTTCTTATGAAAAACAAACTTAGATTGATAATGCTGATGTTCCACATTGTGGACTCCACAACATAGCATCCACAACTTGCGTTCCACACAGTTTATTTAAACATCCATTAGCATGACCGTACCCCAAGCATGCCAGCTACCCCTAACACACTTTAAACACATTCACAATCATTCAATACCTTCCACATCATTTGATATCCGCATGTACAAGCCACACTGCGGCTGACTCAACTGCAACTGCATGTGTGTCTGTTTGCAGAGACCTGATAGTCGATTCCTGCGTAGCGTGCACCCACCCAACTGCAGCAACAACAACAACAACAGCAACAGGGTATACGAGATATGTAAATGAGTCATCGCAGTTGGAAGTCGCTTAAGGAGGCTCTCAATTAAAGAGCTGCAATATGGTCTTGCCATTGCTGGTAAACTGATACGAGGTTTGTCTTTGACTCAAGCCATGCAACTGCTGCAGTGTTGCAAATAGAGAAGCGGGAAGGGGGGCATGCACCATGCCTGTGCTCGAGGCAAGCAACAGCAACATCAACAACAATAACTTTAACTCACTAACTGAGTCAGTCATAATTATCTGTGCAACATTTTTTACGACCAGCGAATCATTTTCTTTATTTTTATTTTTATTTTTATTTTCATTTTCTTCTCTCTTTTTTTTCAGCTTCTTTCTGCTTCTTTCTTCCATATTTTGTTCGTTAAAGCGCACGTTTAATGAGGCGCGACATTTTTAATTGATGCTCAATTAAGCAACCAAAGAGCCAAAGAGCAGCAGCAGCTTCTCGTTCTTCTGGGCCCGTTGTAGCCCATATAAAATACCCTGTAGCATGTCAAGTGGGGGTGACGACGTTCAATTATGAAAATGAGTATCACTGATGTGTTTATCATTAATTAGACACTGTCTAAATTGTGCTTTAATGAGTGTGTCATGAGTGAGTGTTACTTTCCTATATATCGTACGGTATCTGCAAGTTAACAATTTCTTTTTTTCTTTCCCTTAAGTTGTCACAACTCTTTAAACTTTACACAGCGCTATCTCTCACTTTCTCACTCTCTGCCTCCCTCTCGCCCCTTTGCATTTCTTCTTGCAACTGTTTTGCATAAATAGATTGAAATTTTTAGTAAGGGCGACAAGAAACAATGACTTCATATTATCTTGGCAAAAGGAAATTTAACTGCTACAAAAAGAGCTAAAAAAAAGATAGCTAAAACTCAACTATGGCATACCCTCTAGGCAGCACAACTTGCAATTGGAGAATATATAACATATATTTAGACATAATAATTCATAGCTTTTGTTCAAATAATAGCAGTGATCTTGCCTAACCCTTTGTCATCTTTATTTGCGTTACTTCTTTCTGTTTTAAGCAGATTTCTGCTACAGATTATGAATATATAACATACAGATTAGGAATATATAATATACAGATTAGGAGTATATATAACATATATGTAGTATAAAAAGTTTTTATCAAATTAATAGCAGTGATTTAGCAGATCTACATTTTCCTTGTTTGGTTTTCTTATTTCTGTCTATTTTAGCTATTATTATATATATATTATCCATATATCTATATCCACATATTATGATCTATATTTATCAGGTATTATATATTACTACCTTTATTTAATATTATACTTCAGTTTTGTATATTTGCTTTTTATATTAACTACAAATTCATAAAGATCGCTAAAACTTTCTATAAGATACAAGGCCTTTAACAGCTCAAAGCTAGCATACCCTTTGGTTACAGGGCATTAAGTGATTTACTACTGTGTGTGTTCTGCGTTGCGATTCCTCTTGATGTCAAGAACTAAAGCTTTTTAACCATCTTGATATGCATTTTTTAGCAAGTGTTGAACAGCAACAGAATCAAAGAGGAATTTCTTGTTTTGTTTCTTCTTCTTTTTTTGATGTTATAATTGAAAAGGTCATTGAGATGCCCGTGGAGGGCAGCACCAGCAGCAAGAGCAGTAGTAGCAGCAAGGCGGGGCAAACGGCGGACAGGGGAGGGCGTGGTGATGGGGGGCAGAAAAGCAAGCAAACAAACAAGTCGCAGACAGAGTCACAGTCACAGTCACAGTATGTGTGTATGTGTGTGTGTGTGTGTGTGTAAAGGGCAACCGTTATGCGAAGTAAATATTTGCGCAATGGCGCAAAAACAGAAATGCACATAAAATGCGTTGAAGGGGGGGAGGAGGAAGCGCGGGCGAAAGGTAGAGAGGGCAGGAAGAAAAGCTAAGAAAATAAACTTGAGAGAGCGCGCGTTGCGCAACATAACGATGGGAAACGAAATTAAAAATTATAATTAAACGCAATCAAATTTTGAATAAATACAGCAGCAGCAGCAGCAGAGCAACAGCAACAGCGACAGCAACAACAAATAAAGCGTAAAAAAAACATAGATAGTAATTAAATATGAAGCAAGTCGTCAGAAGTAGCAACAACGAGAACTCAGAAACAAACAAACAATTATTATAAACGTCCCCCTGGGTAGGAAGGCGCACAATTCGACAGTGGGCGTGGCTGGTGGCAGCGTGGGAGCAGCACGTTGCTTCAGGTGGTCGCATCGCTTAAGGGTCAATTAAGGCCAGGCCAAGAGAGTGCCGCCAAAATTGGCAGCAAGTGAGAAAGCAAGAAGTTGCCTTAGGAAAGCGAGAAGTGGAAGAAGTGGAGGAGGAAGAAGCAGAGCAAGAAGAAGAGGAAGAAGCAGAGACAACAGCAGAAGAAGAACTGCAACTGACGGGGAGGAGCGACAGAGGGAGAGGCGGCAAAGGACTCTAGAGAAATTGGCAACAAATTGTTCAGAGAGAGTTGAGAAAGAGAAGAAGGAAGTTGAGTGAGAAGGAGGAACTTGAGAAAGAAAAAGGAAGCATGTAATACGCTAAGATTAAGATAAAGCTTCAGAATAAGTTCAATAACAAACCACATGCAAATTATGTATCAATATCTCTCGAAAGAATCTTCAGGCTTCTCATTACTAAACAGCACAACTTTGCTGTCTTTGCATTAATCTGTTTTGGCCTCTTACCTAAATTAAACTCCCTACCTCTCCCACTTTTCTATCAATATATCTTCTTCCACCTCTCTTCCCTTTCCTGCCTGCTATAACGCCCTGAAAACTGTTATTTGCAGCAGTTCAAATTCGTTTGTTTATTAACCTCAAAACTTTTATTGGCTTACCGCAAAAAAAGCAAAAACAAAATAAAGAAGTTATCCCAATCATAAGCAGAGGCAGCAGCGTATCAAAGTTTTTACTCTGCAATTTTCATTATCAGCTACGCTGAGAAACAATTAAAATACAATTTAATAGCTTACGATACGTAACTTCACAATTGGTCAGTTTAAAAAGTGAGGTTAACTCTAGAAACTCTCAACTTTAGCTGTGCATGATGAGTGAAACACAAAGCTGCACTCGAGTGTGCTCGTCTGTGTTATACCCTCTAACAAAAGCATCAAGTGTGCACCTACTAAATCTATTTCCTATAAACCTTCTATATTTATTGTTCCATTGTCACCAAATTATAAATTTATATATTATATTATATATTTATATTATAAATCATCTCGATACTTAAGATTATTGTACATATGCAGCAAAGAGTAACTTTACAGTTATTATATTAACCTTGCAATACGTTTATTTTATATTTATGTGGGCGTCAGGGGGCGTAGCCAAATTCTAATACTAACTTTAGCTGCGTGCAATAGTTAGACATATTGACACTAAAATTGATAGCTCTAACTTACACAGTCTCTGAGTTATACCTGTTCATACAGACAGAAATGCGCTATATTGTCGCTAATGGAGTCTGTAATGTGTTCTTTCACGCAAAGTTGGTATACTCCTTCACTCTATGGCTAATGGGTATCAAAAGTTAAGCAAAACAGTTGCAATTTCACGTGCTTATATAATTGATGACTATTCTACAGACTTCTCTTCCCCCTGCCCCTCTCTCCCCATGTTCCCACACACTTTTTCTAGTTATGCACACACACCTTGTTATTGTAGAAAAGCTGGTTCGATTCATTAACCGTTCGTTGCGCTGCGCTGCTTGGGCTGAAGCAATTTTCAATTGAGTTTAATAGGCAAATACGGTTTACAATTGCGCTTATCGCAGTCGAAGCAACTGTGCTGGCGTTCAATTAACAGACAGAAGAGTTCAGTGAGAGGGGGCGGGGAGAAGAGAAGAGAGAAGGGGGAAGAGTCCAGAGAAGGGGGCAAGAGCTGAAAGTGGAGAGGCAGCAAGAGAAATGGAAATTGAAATTGAAAGAAATGAAAACTCAGCCAACGGCTTCGTTTACTTCGGTTACTTCGAAAGCAAAACATAAAAGAAAAGCAAAACAAAAGCAAAAGCAAAGCAAAAGCAACAACAAAACCGAAACAGAAAGAGAATTACGGCATTAAAATTAACAAATGTGCAAAAAGCGAACAAAAATGAAACGAAACGTAACCGTAGCTGCCCAAAGTTCCTCAACGCTTTCACACAAAATCAACGCTAAAGATAAAACTGATGATGATGATGATATGTAGTGGGCGTAGGCGCTGCAGCCACGCCCACATACGACTGACTGCACAAGACAATGACAAGAGCAGGCCCAGCAACAGAGAGAGAGAGAGAGAAAAATGCCCCAAATGATCAACAAATTTTTGGTATCACTGCAGCGAGTAAAGCAAGTGAGGAGAGGTGGGAAGGAGTTATAGGAAAAGGGTAGGGGACAGGCAGGGGCGGGCGGTTATGCCTGGGGAACACACTGCAGACCCAATTGTGGTGGGTCATATAATTAATAAAGCTGCCCAGCAAGTTGAACAGCAGCAGCAGCAACTCTTATGCGAGAGACTCACTCAGTCTGTCAGAGCAGCTGCCACAAATTCCCACAGTGCCACAGTGCCTGCCCCCTTTAGCCCCCCCTCCTGCACTTCTATATGTTCTAGGCAGGTAATTATTGGCATACTCCACTCCTTACCCCCTTTCCCCACCCACTCTGCAGTGGTTTTCTGTATGCATTTGTTGTGGTTGTTGTAAGTTTTCAAAATTTTCTTATGCCCATTGTAGACTTTCTAAAACAAAACAAAGCCATAGAAGAGGGGGAACAGGGAAGAGGGGGAAGTGCAGAGAGGGCAGACAATCTATTCAGAATTGTATTGCAGCAAAGGACACTGCCTGCAAGCATTTTTGTGACACAAGTTCTCATCAAATTCAAATTTAAACTAACTAGAGAGAAACATAAGTGAAACAAATGGAATTGAAACAGGCAGACAGCTCAAGTGCTTCATAACATCAGAACATTAATCCAATTGTGCTTCAGTGATGCACCAAATGCAATAGGAACATAAAATACTCAAAAGGGAATTTCAATTCTTATTCTTCTGCATTTCTTGTGCATCTTGTACAGTTTACAAATGAAAATGGAACACAGGGTTGTCTTTTCCCTCTCATTTTCAATAAAAAGTACTAAATGGAATTGGAATATATTGAAAACAAATGGAATTGGAACACAGAAATGTCATTTCTTTCGTTTTTTACAAGCTGCAGCATTAAAATAAAATTAAAACGTAAAAGAAACAAGTGGAAGTGAAACGCAGGGTTGATATTTCTTTATTCGTTACAAACAAAGTAGAAACAAGTGGAAGTGGAACACAGGGTTGTCATTTCCTGCTTATTATCAAGCTACTGTTGACGCATCTGTCTTAAAATTGAAACCCAGTTGAATTTAGTGCAATTGGACTCAGTGTTCTCTCTGTGCCTGCTCCCATCTCCATAAACAGCAGTTCTAAATGAGATTAAAACAACTGGAATTGGCACATTGTGCTTGTTTTTGCCTATTAATGGAAAAACTTATTGTTTGTGCAGTGCACACATCGCTAAATCTTCCGTAATTACCTTGTAAAGCAAAGGGAATGCAATTATAACATTTTATTCACAAAACACATACGCACAATAGATGGCGCCACTAAGCAGCGCGCTGCTTCCTCTTTCTCTGAAGGCAACTTCGCATCGTTTGGCTCGCATTATTTCGCTGCAAGAGTTCGAGCAATTGGCCCAAGTTGCAGCTTACACGCACCGCACACCACACACACACACACACAGAGAGAGAGACACAATGAGTGAATGCAAACTTTTGGCATAGACTGTGGCAGACGTCGGCAAACTGGTTAAGTCTTTGGCCAAAGTAGACAAAAGTCAGAACAATGCCAATATTTTCCAACAACGAGAGAGAGAAGACACAACTTCCCTCTCTCTCTCATGTGTGCGTGTGTGTGTGTGTCATGCTTGCAATTTATGTCAAATTAATTAAGAAGATGTGCAGACAGCAAGAGCAGAACAGGAGAGATTGGCAGAGAGGGAGGGAGAGGGAATACAAAACACAGAAGCAAAGCGAGACGAACAAAACAAAACCGAGTACAACTTTTTATTGTCAGTGAAAAGAAGCGCGAAAGGAAAGACAAGGCAAGCGCAAAGGGAATATGTGTGTGTGTGTGGGCGGGTGAGGTAAAGGGGGAATTAAACCGGAATGCAGAACGGGGCAACAAGGTGCGGGGGCGAAGGAAGAAGAGAGGAACGCGGGCACTTAAACTTCGATTTAGCAGTTGACTGTCTGCGGAACAAAGCATGAAAAACCAATTGTCATATGGGTTGTATCTCTCTCTCTCACTGTCCCCCACTCTCTCTCACTCTTCCTCTGACCCTCCCTCACCCTCTCTCACTCTCCCCCAGCCCTATCTGTATTTTAGTTCGCTTGCTGCTGTAGTTTTCATTGTTGTTCTTGTTGCAACGATGCGTAAACAAAATGGGCACAAAAAGAGTTAAGCAACACATAATAATTATCACACACACACACACACACATACACAAACATTTAGCATGTAATTATGTAAGTGCAGGCCAAAAAGAAAGCAATACAAAACCACAGCAGATTCGCACAACAACGACATAAGGGCGAAAGATAAAAACTCCACAAAATGAAACCAAACGAAAGTTTATAATAAATATGAAGCGGGCGAGCAAAGTCTTTAAAGCAAATACAACAAGTAAGAAAGCTGCAGTGCACGAGCATCAAATAATAATACAACCACTAAAACTATAGCTTCTATGTTTATTATGTGATCGTAATTAGATTAAAGTAAAATATAAAGACTGTAATTATTATTCTATACACCAAGAATCAACTTTCTAGCTTTAAAATTACGCTTGTCATTTCTTTTTTGCTGCGTGCAATAGTTATACATATTGTCACCTAATTTAATAGGCCTAGCTCTTATAGTCTCAAAGATTAACGTGTTCATACGCACAAAAATGAGAGCATTGCTCTATTATGACTCCTTTCTAACTGTTACATACATTTTGGACTTGAAGTTACGCTGCCAAGCAAGACAACAGATTACTAAACACATATATGTAGATATCCATCTCCATACACCAAAATGTAACTCGCCTCATTTCCCACGCGGTGCAGCAAATGTCAACACAAGCCACATCAAATGAAACAGACAGAGAGGAAGATAAAGAGAGAGAGAGGAAGACAGCGACAGTAACAAGACATCAGCTGATAAAAGGGAGAAAGGAGATTACGGAATTCGGAACATGGAAGCGGGCACAATGTGCATTCCAAGCCAAATGCCAAAGGTTCCACAAATGGGCCTAGACAACAAGAACACTCTGCAAATAACTCAAATACCTTAACTCTGATAGTATCAAGCAACTAGGTATCCCAGGGGGGGAGGGGGAATAGAGGTGCATAGGCCACAATAGGGGCCACTGTGCGGGCAAGTTTTAAAGTCGATTAACCGACTGTCAACATGTCTCAACTATTTAGCCATAATACAATCGAAATAGAGTGTGGGAAGGTGTGGGGGAGAGCAAAACCACTAGGGACCCTTTTATCAGCTTTACCACGCAACTTTTTTCGCATTCTCGCAATTTTTTGAAACATTTTTTGAAACATTTCCGAAACTATTAACAATTTCAAACATTTGAAACTAGTCAAAGCTAGCAAAATGCAGGAAGAGAGAGAGATAGTGAGAGAAATCCCCATAGAGTGAGCGCTAAATGAAATCGAATAACCGAAAAAAAGAAGTGTAGATGGAACACATTGAGACACGCTGTTGGCAACCATTAAAAGATTAAAGCATCCAATGCGACCAATGCTAGCTATTAGCAGTTCTGAATAATTGAACCGGAACGCGGTGGAAATGGAACAGAAACCAGCAGATGGAGACGGAACGGAACTGTCGACTGCATTTGTAACTTAAGCAATCACAGAAATCTCAACTAATATTGCAAAATATTTGACATACAACAAAACCGCAAATAAACCTGAACTGATTGAACAGCGCCTTCTTTCCCTCCCCACTCTTTCTCTCTCCCTCTATCTTTCTTGCCCTTGCATAACCAATAAATAGTTTGCAGGCAGAGCAGTTTGTGAAAATCATATTCGATAATTTTCTGATGTGCTGTCGAATTTAATGAATGCGACACAAGTGTAAAATTGTATTTCTATGGTATTTCAATTGAATGCCAGAAATTTATTATGATCATCATCATCATCATCATCATGAGGAGCTCAAACATTATTGAATTTTGCTTGTGGCATATTGCATAATACCATGCGACATGTGCTAAGTAAATACCCATGTGCAAAACATAATTATTTTTTGTCACATCCCATAAATGTGCGAATTATCTAATTGAAAATTGATTATGACAGAGAGAGAGAGCGAGAGAGAGAGAGAGAGAGACCAAATCAGCGATGTGCAACGTCGAGCCGAATTACAACCCGATTATAATCGAATCTCACGCTCTGCTTACCCCTGACTACCCTCCGGCTACCTTAAAATCCTGCCCGCAACTCAATTAATGATAAATCGCAATGGTCGAGCATCAATTACTGCCCACTGTATCTCTATGATTTACCCCATTCAAGATACATTTCTATATCGAAGGGGGAACAGGGGGTGTACGTTTGTTAGTGCGTGCTTCATTCACATTCCCAGAACTGCCGGAACTTGTTTTTGCATTTCTTTACTGCCATCTGCAATGTGTGTTTATCGATAACAGATGCATGACAACTAGTTTCCGTTGAAGAACTGTTGACAACATTCCTGTCGATCAGGTTTCATTCTTATCACAAGTCCGGAATACCTTAAGAATTACCAACAATAACAACTATAAGTACCAACTTTAGATACTCATTAGGTTAAAGATATTTACCAAACTTCTGATCTCTAAACAAATATAAGATAAAAACAAATTCACAAGTCGATAAACTTCTAAAAAAATCTCTAAATAAATTCGATAGTTCTTCAATTCAATATGTTCCCTGTTCACTAATCAATCTTCATGATACTTAAGGTACTTTTAAATACAGTTTAACCACCTACAATTTGTAGTTAAGGTTTATAAGGTTTCATTTTAGTAAATTGAAGTATCATTCATAGTAAAATTACTCCGTGCCAATTCTTTTTTGTGCTAATAACTTCCGATTACTCAGTTAAGTAAGGAACATAACCTATATGCCTTATATACAAAGTAAAGACAACTCAATTAGCCCAATTTGGTAACGCATTAGACCTAAACAGTAACCAAAAATAGATAAAATCAAATGTGCAATGGGAACGAGAAGAAGAATTCATATTTATTTGTGATTACAAAATGCCAGCGATAACTTTAAAGTTATGTGATTATTATTATTAATGCCAACTATAGACAATAGGTGTCGCTTTGCATAGTAATAGGGCCTCGCCTCGTTGCGACACGCACAACGCATGAGTAAGAGGCAAAGAAAAACAGTAGAAAGAAAAGAAAAAACAAAGAAAAGAAGACTCTGAAAAATAACGTAAAGAAAAAAACAAATAAATAAACGACGAAGCCAAACCAAATCATTAATTATTTTCAGTTTTCAATTCAATTGAATTTGGCTTTCTTCGTTTACATTTCCGCTTCTTGTTTATGGTCAACAGAGCGAGAGAAAAAAAAAAAAAAGCTGGCTTAAAGCGACGACAGCAACGACGATGGAGGCGCCTCCTGCACTTGGCAACAGGCACCGTTGACTTGACTCGATGCGATTCGACTTGAGTTCAGTTCAGTTCGGTAGAGTTGAGCTGCGTTGAGTGTTGGGTGAGTCAGTCAGTGGGGAGCAGAGATCAATATGCATGATTCATGCCATTGGCATGGTACAATAACATCCGAGAGGGCCAACTAACCAGCCAACAAGCCAGCAACCCAGTCATCCAGCCAGCCAACTTGTTTTGGCCAGTCAAATAAAGGGCTTGAGAGCAAGAGGGAGAGGAAGAGGGAGCGTGCTCAATTTGCGTAAAATCAAACATATTGAAGTCCTACTACACACATTTTATCTATGCGAGCGAGCTTTAACTATATTTTAAATATTTAAAATCCACTCAATTCTTGAAGGCATTCCCCCCTTACTCACTCTGCACATTCTCTTGCTGTGCCCCCCATGCAAATTGTTGTTCTCTTTTGCCTACCTCTCATTCTTACTTAACTTATGATTCAACATTTCGTTGCCGTTTCGAGCTCATTTCAAAAGAGCCAATTAAACAACAGGTAAGGTAAGCTTACTTATGTTACAGTGCAGTTTTAGCGACTTTTTAATACCCTAAATACCCTTTACAACTTAAAAAACAATATTTGCAATATTAATTTTCTTGTTTTCAAATCGATTAACATGCAAAGTTTGACTAAACA
This sequence comes from Zaprionus capensis, assembly GCA_018903675.1. Classification (NCBI taxonomy): domain Eukaryota; kingdom Metazoa; phylum Arthropoda; class Insecta; order Diptera; family Drosophilidae; genus Zaprionus; species Zaprionus capensis. Next base: position 5,494,771 of record JAEIFN010001073.1, on the reverse strand, counting down.
AATTTTTTAGTTTCATTTTATTATACTTTTGAATCATTTTTTATTTATTTTGTATATTTATTTTGTTTATTTATAAAATATATATATTTTATTTTTTTTTATTAATAATATATATTTATTTTATTTTTTTATTTATTTAGTATATTTATTTTTTTCATACGACACATACTTAGCATACCTTAAATACAGGGTATACGAAAGCAATAAAACAACAAAAAAGCCGTTGACAAAGTCGACAACAATTTTTGCCTTTTGTCTTGGCCCACATTTTTTTCTTCAGCATTCGATTTGTGTTTCGAAAGACACACGTTTTTTTTTTGTTGTTTCGACTGTTCTCTCTTTTTGTGTAGGAATTAACTAATCGGTGTGCAACATCCATCATCGATTGCAAGCCAATTGGAGAAGGAACAACAGTGGTGGGCACTGTGTTTGATAACCGATAAAGAGCGATAAGAAAAGCAAAGCAAATGGTTCAACAATGTGTGTGTTGGGGGCCACATGACGCTCATTAACTCTGCTACACACACACACACAATGAAAACACAGCAAGTAAATCCCTAAAAGCAACTTCTATACCGATCTCCCCTTTTGGGTGCCCCCTTTTCATGCGACACGCGGTTGGCTTTAAGTCGTTGACGCAGCGATAAGCTGCACTTGCTGTTGTTGTTGTTGGTGGTGTTATTATTATTATTATTATGCATGTGCTTGTCTATTATTACATGGCATTTTGTGGTGTTGCCAAACAGGTTGGCATAGAGACCTCTAGCAAAGACCCACAGCGGGTCTTTTTGGTGTTCCAACGGATTTTGTCGACTGCTCGACCCCTGATAAAACTCTGCCGCGTACCACTAATCGTTGTTGAAATAATAAAGCAAAGACAACAATCCCAAAGGTGGCCATGCAAAGAGCGATATAAGCCACCATAGCACAGCAAACACACACGCACACGCACACAGGCTGAACAACCAAAACAATCTAAACAGCAACAGCAACAACAACAACGAAAGAAAACCAGTCACATTTGTCAGCAATGGCAGATTGTTTACCCTGCTGTTAAATTGTGGAAAGGGGGGTGAAGGGGGGCCACGCTAATGGGGGATAAATACATATGTAGTGCAACACTTGATAAGCTTGCATTGAAAATGCTGTAAAGTATAAAATTGTTACTTTGATTTCTGTGTAATAAAAATAATCACAAAGTTATTTTATTGGCAGTGAAAATATGTGAAGAATGTATTTATGTATTTTTAGTTATTATAAATATTTTGTACGATTATTTTCCCTGCTATAAGACCCCACAATATATCGTCGCTGTCTTATCAAATTTCTAATCTTCACAAGCTGCCCAATATACCCTTTAGTCAACTGCAGCTACGTGGTAGTTAGACACCGTTTTGCCCATCTTTGATCAGCACAAAGTGCGCGACGGACATGGCAGGAAGGGGTGGGTGGAGGAGGTTAAGAGGATAAAGAATGGTAATGAAAATGAAAATAAATTGTAGCATACGTCAAGGCGTCATAAAACACAATAACTAGAGTAAGAGAACAAGGGAAGAAAAGAGAGAGAGAGAGCACGAGGTGAAAGGTGAAAGACAAATGCAGCGAAGCCAAAAATAAATAAAAGAGGATGCAAAAACTGTGAGGTGGGGGGCAGGGGGGAGCAAAACACTGCAATCCCTCGACTAAAAAGTGGCCACAATGATAGCGCTGCTTGTCGCTGGGCGGATGATGACATTGCGGATGAGCAAGAGCAGCAGAGTCACACAGCGCACAGTGCCCAATGCACAGTGGGTTGACAAAGGTGGAGTAGCAATAAAAAAATAAAAAAACTTTTCTGCCAATAAATCATCATATTTGTCCGTATGAACAACTTAATCTCTGAGACTATACTAGCTAGGGCTACCAAATTTGTTGGCACTATGCCTTACTATTGATGGAAGAGATTAGTATATAAATGATTTAGCCACGCCCCTGCACGCCTACATATATGGAAAAATAACACTGACAAGCGTAGTTTCAGTACAAGCACGTTCATGTGTGAAGTGTACAACAATTGTTAGCATCTACATGATTTCTGTGATATTATTTAAAGTTTTTAAGTATTTTTATATTTTTAAAATATTATTTTAAACAATATTCTGTAATTTTAATTTTAATTGTCTTGCCTAAAAATCTTTTGACATTAGACAGAATTCTTTGCTTTTACCCACTGTTGTTGCACGTTATTCTTGCTGTTGTTGTTGTTGTTGTTGCTGTGTGTGGACGTGTCTCCTCGAGTGGCAGCAGTTGCACAGCTCAAGTGATGACCGCTGTGCATACTAAAACAACAACAATAACAACAACAACAAGAAAAAGACAAGTCGTCATCGTCGCCGTCTTCGTCGGCTTCGGCACTTTGTCAGCAAGCCGCAAGACTTGCATCTTCTTCTGCCAGCCAAGAAGGAGACAGACAGAGAGGGAGAGGGAAGCCAGCGACAGGGGTAGAGGCAGCGACAGAGGGATGCAGGTCAGGGAATGCAAACAAAACGGCGAGCTGAACAACTTCAAATGCTAACTGGCTGCTGCTGCTGCTGCTGCCTGTAACCAGAGGCGGCGCATCAAGTGTAGGGCAGAGTAAGGGGGTGTTCAGGAGGTCACATAAGGAGCCTGGCACAACGTGCACAAGCTACGCTAAAGCTTTTCCGCTCTCTTCCTGGACTTGTTTAATATTTAAGAGCGTCAACGTGAAACCCGCTCGACAACAAAATGAACAAATGCAACAACAATGATGGTAGAGGGAGGGACTACGTGCGCCCACAGGTAAAGTCGGCCTCGTGCTCAGATTGAAGTCTATGTAAAGTTGATAAGGCGTGTAAAAGAGTATAAAATATGTGCATAATCAAATTAGCAATGCGAGTGCTAAAAATCTTCCCCAACTTCTACCAACAAGACAGAGAGAGAGAGAAGGGTTACATACATAAATATACCCTATAAACACACCACCCCTCCCCCGTCCCCTTTCCCTCCTCCCTCTGCAATGTATGTATAAATAACGGCACAGCGGCGCTGCTTCAGGCTATAAATAATGGCCGAACTATTGGAATAACAAAGCAGCAACTCTTCCTTTCCCTCTTCTTCTCCTACTTGCGCCTCTCTCTGCAATTCTCACGGGGATTCAAGGACGCACCTGACTAAGCAGCAGATTGAAATCGAAACTCGCTTTATATTTGCATTAGACAGAAATTGATAGCGAAAAAAGTAGAGTAATGCACAAAAACAAATCAGCAATTAATATTTAATTAACAATGAAAGAAGAAACCTCATGAAATTCTATATACAATTTCATTGTAATGCAAAAAAGTTGAAATAATCAATATTGATGTATTATATCACATTTAATGAAGAAACAAATACTAATTATGGTTTATTTAATTAATATCATATCACATTTATTGATGAAACAAATACTAATTATAGTTTAGTTCAATTCATTTAAATGTGTTAAACATGCTAAAGATGTTTACGAATATATATAATACATATTTACATATATGTATATAGTTGAGGTTGCTGCTCGCTGTAGAAAACTTTTGTGCGCTATCTTCTGCTAAAGTCGGAGCCTGTAGATAATCTTCTCTTTCTTTCATTCACGCCCATTTCTAACCTCGATTAATTTTTACTCGTTCTCATCAAAAACTTCGTAATTGGCATCTGAACATAATTGTGAGCACAATATCGTGGCCAGAATGTGTTTGGCCAAGTTGGCGCAATGCTGTGAATCGTTTAGCCAAGGATAAAGGAGAGACAGAGAGAGAGGGAGAGAGAGAGAGAGCAGGTCGAGTGAGAGGAACAAACAACATCAATGTGAGTGAGTGAAGCGACTGTCGCCACGGTTTGTGTTGGTCAGCGGACAGAAAGACAGTCAGACAGACAGACAGTAGAAGTTGCCTGCTAGAGGTCTGTGCTACCTATAGACATACCTAGCAAGAGGCAAAGAAAGAGAGCGAGAGAGGGGAGAGGGAGCAAGAGCAAGGCAGACAGTCGAAAAGGCAAATGCCGACAATAGGCGCTTACCAAACAGACTCTTCACATGTGTGTGCCCCGTGTGTCTGCCATATGTGTGTGCGTGTATGCCCCGTGTGTGTGTGTGTAAATACATTTAAGAATATTCTTGTAGTGGCATCAATGGGACATGCTGCCTGCCCTCTTGCCTGCATCAGGTAGCAAACAATCAAAAGATGATCAACAAAAATTGTGCATTATTTTCTATACACTTTTTTTGGCCGATGTCATAAGCCATATACACACTATATAGACATATATACATACACATTTAGTTGGTGCTTAGTTGCAAAGTAATTTCGATTGGCTGCTCGATGACCGGAAATGCTCAACGACAGTGGGCAGCAGTGGACACAGAGCAAGACACGGTGGAATTGTCGCCACAAAACAGATGCAGACAGAGACAAATAACTGCACACACACACCTCTACACACACCTGCACACACATACACACTGCAGGCAGACAGACACAGTTATGGTGTTAACAATTTCAGCTCTTTTCCAGCCAGAACTGGCTTGCTTTTGACTGCCAACTACTATTGGTTTTCTTATAGGGATTTCTTTATAGTTTGCTTAGTTCTCAACGGGTATATTAGACTCTTATTTACATATACATTCATAATCTACATCAGTCGCAGTCTTTGCTGCTGGCAGGGTATCTTGCAGTCGCCTATGCTCTGCCATTCTCTGCTTGCTTTCATCGGCCGTTTATGCAAATGCGGCAAAAAGGCAAAGCGGGCCGCACGACCTCACCTGCCGCACCTAGACAGACCCTCTCCCCCCCTCCACACTGGCCTTGAACGTTGCAGGCAGAAGCGGGCACAATGCGCCGCAGTCGGTTTCTTCGATTGTTGCAGCTACAGTCTGAGTGCCTCACTGGCATATTAATTACAACTGCAACAACAGCAGCAGCAACAACAACAACAGTAGCAACAACCACGTGCTTTGGCTTTAGAAAATGAACATTAAATTTCAACAAGAATTTTATTTCATTCTACGGGTTATTGCGGCCAAAAGTTGCCACTGCTGCTACGTGTTGCCCGCTCATGTTTATACCCGCTAACTATGGGGTATACGAGGGGTATAGAAGAGTATTATAATTGTGTATTAATTGAATACTTGTGTAACAGGCAGAGGGAGACACCACTGAGCTCATAAACTGTACATATTCTAGCCTATTTCTCATTTGTGTCTGTGTGAACACGTAGATCTCAGCAACTATACATGCTAGGTCTATCAAATTTATTGACAATATTCCTAATTATTGTACGCAGTAAATGTATATTATAGCATTCAGCCACGCCCAGTTCTGCGCGCATAAATTGAAACTAGAAACTAGAATATTCATTTTTGGTGTGCATAAAAATCATTACCAGCTAAATGATTTCTATAAATGCGATTGCAATTGTATTATCAACATAGAAGTAATTTAAAAAACATATTTATATTTATATTTCAGGTGAAGCTTGAGCACACTCGACTGTACAATTAATTGCTTAAGAAATGCTTAAACAGCAACAGCAAACAAAAGCAACTCGGATTATAGAAAATATTTTATGACTGCTCAAAATGCAGCACAGGCCACAAGAGGCAGCAGCAATAGCAACAATAACAGCCACAACAGCAGCAGCAACAACTACAACAACAACAGCTACAAACAACATTTACAACAACAAAGAGTTACAACAACAGCTGCTTTTGTCTATAAAAATTGAGTTTGATTGCATTTGTTCATATTTTTTTTCTTTTGATTCGTGAGTTTCCATTTAATTTTTTTCTAATTGCTGCTGCGTGTTGTTGCTGCTGTTGCTTGTTGTTGCTGCTGCTGGTTGTTGCAAGTGGCACAATGCTAATTGAAATGCGCGCCAAAGCAAACAGCAATCGAAACTTACAATTGTGGCACAGAAATAGGTGTGCGAACAGAGAGAAAACTTCTCGATAAAGACCTCTCGAAGACCTTTTTGGCTGCTGGAAGGGTTAAGCACAGTTAGCTGTACCAGAATTCCGATTTCTCAAGCAATTAAGCTACAGCTTTTTTTGGCATTGTTGGTTTGCATACGAATTAGCTGGACTACTCCACTTCTCTCTCTCCAAAGTTTCTACCTAGATTATCTTGACTTATCTCTGGGGAATGTGGGAATTTTTGAAAGTTCATTAGAGATAATGCAAGCAAAGGAACGTTGACAATGGAACAGTGTGACTACACCCTTAAGATTCGACTGATTTATTAAAGAAACTTTGCTTTTCTTCTTCTGTATGACTCATAATAATGATTCAGCATTAGAGGAACGATGAAAGTGGAACACTTTTTAAGTAAACTTAAATATTATTATATTATTATGTTTTTTAAAGTATAATTTTATGACTTTACACACTTATAGTGCCCACTTTGCCTCTACAGCTGAGGAACGTTGGAAATGAAACACTTTTTTACATGAACTACCTCTTAAAAACTGCATTGATCACAATAGTGTACACAGTAAAACCAGCGTATGTTTATAGTGGCTGGGGAACGCTGGCAATGGAACACTAGCTAGCTAACTCCTCAATCTCGCAAGGCTGACCAACAATTTCTAGGAATTCCATTATTTGCATACTTATAAATATGTTAATGGAGTGCGTCGCAACGTTGCGGGAATGCTGGCAATGGAACACACACACACACACTTGTTTTTCTGCCAAAAAAAAGAGAAGAAGAGAAAATAAAAAAACAAACTTGACTTGCAACAATAATTCGCGGCATGCGACGCCGTTCGGAATGAGCTATGACCGATTGCTGAGCTCCCTCAGCGCTGGCTGCGATGCGATGCGACTATGCTCCGCTTGCCACTTGCCACATGCCACATGCTGCATGGCTGCATGACTGCATGCCGCATACCGCATGCCAGATGTGCCGCATAGCCCCCCCTCCCTCCCTCCTCCTCCTCTTGCTCCTCCTTCTGCGATGCCAATGTGGATCGGCGGCGCTGTTGTAATTTGAGGATTTCGAATTGTTGTTGACCGCCTGCTGATTTTTGCCATTGTGTTGCATGCCCCGCAAAAGGCACTTTGCATAGTGGGGGCCACAGTGGCAAGAGGCGTGGTCTATCGGGTAATTGTTATTGTTATTGTTGTTATTTATGCTGCTGCCGCCGTTGCTGCTGCTGTTGCTGCTGCTGATGCAGCATGAAATGTGCAATGCGATTATATTGTCAATAAAAACGCATTAGAATAATGCACAAATTGTTCGAGTAGCGTTCAAAATTCTTATTGTTGTTGCTGCTGTTGTTGTTGTACGCAATATTCGCATTGTTGTTGGATTTGTGGGTCAATCAATTTGGTGCGTAATAAAACAATGCACGCTCCTCAACAATGGTCGAGAACGCAGCCCAAAATTTGATTTATCTAATGCTCTCACTCATTCCCACCACTCTCCCCCTCTCACTCACTCTCAGTGCCATGTGTGTGGAGCTGCAATTAAATGAGCTTGAGCGTACAGTAACACCTCCATAGGTGCAACAACGGTCAAGCTTCAACGGTCTAGCTGTCAAATTATGCTTGCTATACGTTTCTGTTCGATTTACGAAGGCGCAAGGGGGCGTGGCCAAATTTTAAAACGAACATTATCTGCACCATATAATAAGACATATTGTCAGCAAATTAAATAACTCTAGCTCTCATAATCACTGAGAACTCGTTGTTAATACGGGCAAAAATAAGGAAATTTCTAAACAAAATCAATATAAAAAGAATTTAAAATAAATCCTCTTCAAATCGAAGTATACACAGCACATAACACATATTGGGCAACAGCTTTTCTTGTAGGGAAAGATTATAGAAACACTTATAGGTCATTATTGCACTTATCGAGTGCACACTGTTTAACAAAAACAGTGAACCAAATGCAGCAAAACGTTTGGCTGGCCCAAAATATTGGTCGGGCGTTAAATATTTGAAATATGCTCGAGCATAATCAGAATACGGTATTATGAACGTAGAGGAGCCAAGCCAAAAATATGCTCTTACCACACATACGCAGCCACACACACACACACACATACATACATACACACACTGGTGCATACATACGCACTACAAAATGCGCTTATTGGCTTAGGGGCATTGGCAGCAGCAACTGCCGAATGGCCAGCACACTTTTCAAGGCATTGGACAACAAAGATATTCCTGCCACAGGCAATTGCATGTTTAAGTGTGTAAAAGAGAGAGAGAGAGAGAGAGAGAGAGAGGAGAGGGGAGGACAAGTAGGGGGAGGTATTTCAGGAAGTTATGGCAGAAGAGAACAAGTCAAAATGAAAAGCAGAAATTGAATGCAAGCAAAACTTGAAATAGAATTCATAAGAGGCTGATGATGATGCTGACTTCCTCAAGACGTTTTGCTATAAAATATTACAAAAAAGAAATGTAGACACCCTTACCGAAAACCTTCTTCATACTCTCTGCAAACTTTCTCAGCATGTTACTTATATAATATGCCAATTTAAAGTGTAGAAACAGTTTAAGAAACCTTCTTCATACTCTCTGAAAACTTCCTCAAGTTGTTTCAAGAAGCTTCCTGTATAATTTGCCAACTCAAGATGCTTCCTATATAATATTACAATTAAAAATGCAGAAACCCTTCCTGAAAACCTTCTTGATACCCTCTGCAAACTTCCTTAAGAGGTTTCTTCCATAATATTCGAATTTCAAAAGCACAACCCTTCTTCATACACTTCTGAAACATCTACAAGATATTTACTATATATAATTCTAAATTTCAGACATCTAGAAACCTTTCTGTTAAACCGCTTTCATAATTTGCTCAAATTATATTCTCTAGAACAAAGAATCTTCAACACAGAATGCACATTTCTGCATATGCAGAAACTTGATAATGCACCTTATCTTGACAGTAATTGCAATACTTGTGTGAACAACTTGTAGATCCCCAACTATATGATATATATGTTATTGTCTGGACATGCCCTCATCCAATTTCTCTGAAATTGCGCTGTCATATTATGCCTGCTTGTCATTTAATTCGGATTTCGAAACGCGCATTCCTCTCCACATTTCAATCTGAAATTGGTATATCTATCATATTGTTTGCTTTAGTTATTTAAGTTTTTCACGCTGCCAATATCTTTGGGCCTTTATTTAATTATGAATTTCCACTCTGCGCAGCCAGAAGGAGGCTCCACAATTTGTGGAATATGTGTCACAAGAATTTGCGAAAAATGCCTCTGACGCTTATCGGAATTTTTTCAGGCTCGCTCTGAAATCGGAGAAGTTTATCAGCCAGCAGGCAGACCTCTCGCACTCTCTACCTCTCTTTCTCACACATGCTAACGTAAACAAAAAGAAAATATGGAGAAAACACGACAAATAAGAACTGAAAACTGGACAAAGAAAGGCGACAAACAGCTGAGCAAATGATTTGTGTCGGGTCAGTTACCACGAGAGACAGCAAGAGAAAGAGAGAGAGAAGGGGGAGAGAGACAGGTGTCACAACAGCAGCAGATTATAATGATCTATCTGATCGAGCGATAATTAGCACAATAATACCCAGAAATTGCCGTCGGGGAAATGGGAAACCTACGCATCAGCACTTTCAGCACTCGAATCGAGTCGAGGCCAGCAGCATGCAGCATGTAAATAAATATTGCGAAAGTATTAAATAAATCACATAATTCCCCCCACTGTACAACTCATCGCCCGCCCTCCCCCCTCCCAATCAACCTTCCATGCGTCGCGACGAACTGATAAAAACAAAAGAAATTAAAGTTAAGTAAATAAATATCGCATAATGCGAAAGAATGACGACGCTGCCTCGGCGACCCCCTTCGTCTCTCTCTCTCATAAGTTTCTTCTTCTTGTTTCGAGGTTTTAATAAATGAAACTCCTATAGGAATTCTTTCTCTTCTCTCTCTCTCTTTCACTTCTCTGCTGTCACTATCTTTTGAGACTATAGAAGGCCAGTAAGTTTATGCACTTACATATGTATATGATATTTGTTCTTGAGATCGGTAATATCATATTTTGTATATATTTAATGGACTAATTACAAACTTAAAACTTCATAATAAATGAATTCATATTGAATTATATTAATACAATGTATTACTGTTAAAAACAGTTTCTTTTTAGCACAATAAAACTTATCAAACGTACGTTGAATGTAGATCTCTTCTTCTTTTTTAATTTCATTATTGATCGATCTTTCCAAAGCAAAGCAACTTTCGCACAAAACTTTGCTCTCTATAATGATAATTTCTTGCGAATAAGGTTACTATACTATACTTTATATATGTATATACACTATCTCTTTAGTATATTAGGTATATGTTTTCCTGTGCACATTCAGAATCGATCATACACACTTAGAGCACCAATCTTTTGTACAGTGTATCTATAGAGCGCGGAAAGTGAAATCTTAATGAAAGTTTAGTTAAACATCACGTTTCTTGTTGATTTCTGGTACTGTTCTTTAAGGTCTCTCTGTGCTTCTTGCTAGTCCATAGCTTCGCTTCCCCTATGCTTCCCTTTACACATATAGAGCAGACTAGGTCTTGTGTACTCTGCAATGTACATTTCATATTCAAATTATGTGCTTGTGTCGATAATTAACTCCTCGTTGCTGTTTGATTTCGCATATTTGGTATTTATTCAGTGTTTCCTATTTGTGTTGGTATCGCTGTTGGTATAGGGTCTCTCTCTTGCTCCCTCCTTCTCTCTCTCTTCCTTCTGGCCAGTTGTCAAAGTGGCAAACCAGCTGTGTGTGTGTGTGCGTGTGTGTAAACTGTTTGTTGTGGCAGGTAAATTGAAATTTCAATTGAAAGCAATAGCCTCGAAATCGAAATGTTAATTATGTAATGGTATCGACGCCCCCCGTTCCCGCCCACAAAACGTATTAATTATGCACATTAACAGCGATAACCAGCGATATCGAGTGGATATCGACAGAGAGAGAGAGAGAGAGAGTGCGACAAAAAGGGATATGGCATACTGAAGTGGCAATGCTAAATGAAAACAATTAAACTGAAAATACTCGGGTATTTATGGAGGGAATGCAATGAGAGAGAGAATAGTTAGATAAAATGAAATTACACTTTACTCGACCACAAAACAGGCATCTTAAATGCTGAAAACAAAGCATTGCCAAGGATTATGACATGCAATATTTAATTTTATATTTTCTAAAGGTAGAATACAGATATAGAAGATATATTACTGCATTTCATAAGGTTTATTATATTATTTAACAATATAATAATGATTTTATAATATATATATATACAAATTTCTTACACAATTTTCTATTATTATAATAAAGATATGGCATATTTTATTATGTATTTATTTCGAATAAGTTAAATACCTTTTGCGCAGCTAAATGACTGAATTTTATAATGTTTAAGCATTGAGATTAGTGTACAATATTGTTTGATAATACGACAATATATTAAGCATACTTTTTGAATGATTTCCCAACACTACAAGTATAAATACTTATTGTATAAAATGTGTGTCTTGTAAGCAGAAGTATGTAGATAGAATACTCCTTATATAACAATTGAAAATGCAACACAATATAAATAAATAAAGAATAAAATGCTTTAAACTATTTACGATATCTCTCTCTCTCTCTCTCTCTCTCTCTCTATCTGGAATGCAATGTAAACTGTTGTTTATAATCTGATAACTACGAGAGACGCAGATAATAAATGTAAATCTTATAAAGAACAAAAAAACGGGGGCGAGCGCAACACAACATGATAATTAAAATTAATTATGCCTTTATGCATAAATGATAATAATTATTTGTTGTCAGTGATTAAAATGAAGCAAACAATTTATTTGAGTATAATTAATTTGGCAAATTGTGCAGTTAATTGTTGAATTAAAAGCACACACCACGAATAGCAGCAGCAGCAGGAGGAGTTGGAGGAGGAGAAGAAGGTACATTGTGTCAGGTTGGGGGTAATCTTGTGCTATGCTAGCGGATTAATCGCAACACTGAACCTTAATTAGGTCTCTCATTAGATTAATTAACTGTGATTAAATCTAATCTAAAGCAAACACAAATTATCTCTGACTTCACATACGAAGATGCCTCTCCTTCTCCTCTCTTCGCCAATTAGGCAGGTATGTGTGTGTGTGTGTGTGCAAGGAATTACAGTCAAGCCCGCAAGTAATCGGACAGCTGACAAAACCAAGTTTCGAATGCGCAATTTCAACTGCAAAGTTTTTTCACTTTAAAAGTTTTTCGGGCATCGCAGAAAGGATTTAATGAAAAATCTTCAGCAGCTGGACAAAAAGCTCGCAGCTATATAAGCGCCGCGGCTGTTCAATCTTTGATTGAAGACAGAAGATGTGAAATTTAATTAAACATTGAGAACTTTTTTAATAAATATATAAAATATATTCTCAGTTTGAAAATTGAAATTTACTTTTAAATTGTATTTTATTTTTATTATTTTGTTTATTTTTTGTGAGATGTTCTCATTATTTATTATGTTCATACATTTCAATTGTCGCTTCACTTTTCATATGCTCTCTCTCTCTCTCTCTCTCTCTCTCTCTCTCTCTCTCTCTCTCTCTCTCTCTCTCTCTCTCTCTCTCTCTCTCTCTCTCTCTCTCTCTCTCTCTCTCTCTCTCTCTCTCTCTCTCTCTCTCTCTCTCTCTCTCTCTCTCTCTCTCTCTCTCTCTCTCTCTCTCTCTCTCTCTCTCTCTCTCTTATTGCGCATTCCGTGTGTGTGTTTGATGTTTACAGTTATGCACGCCCACAGACAGACGGACAGAGAGGAAGAGAGGGAGGAGGAGATAAAGGAAGACACAAGGAGAATAAACACTGAATTGGCGTGTTTCGTTTCTCTCGATTCTTGAGAATCGGCAAAACAAAGAAGATGAGCTGCAACATTTGCATACGTTTTTGGCAGGTAAGTGACGTGGTGCAGTGGGCACAGTGTGTACAGTGGGAACAGCTCTTATATGAAATTCATTTAATTATAATTTGCCTGGTTTTACTTCGTTTGCTGCCCACTGTACACACGTGTAAATCTGTGATTCTGGGTCAGTTTGTTTGCCACAGTTTGATAAGCGCTTATCAGAAACGCATTCGGGCTCTGCAATCTAACTACGAAACACAGCCCAAAGCTGACTGCGCTGCCTGCTCCCGCTACTCTCTGCTCCGCCTGCGTTGCTCTGCTTGCGCTGCTTGCCTCTACTCTGCCAAATTGTTTGCTTAGCTCTGATCACAACAACAAACAGACTGAGCTACTCCCCCGCCGCCGCTGCAATGCCCTGAGCTACAACTAAACTATTACCACGCCAAAAACAACAACAACAAGTTCAGGCAACAACTACAACTGCAACTGCAACTTCAACTTATACTTGTGTGTTCAACTTCTACTACTATTACTTCCATTAATACTACTTTTACTCATATTATTCCCATTACTACTACTATTACAACTACTCCTAATCCTATTCCTACTTCAACTTATACTCCTACTCTTATTACTTCCACTCCCACAACCTTTTCTACTTCTCCTTCTGTTCCTACTGCTTCTCCTGCTTCTATTCCTTTAACTACTGCTACTAACTCTAGTCCTCCTTATTTTACTATGACTACTAATTCTACTCCAACTTCTAGTCCTCCTTCTATTAATACTTCTACTCCTTCCTTATCCTTCTTCTACACCAACTCCTACTACATTTTCTACTGCAAATTCTTTTCTTACTACTATTACTACTACTGCTACTACTACACCTACTACAACTTCTACTCCTACAACTATTACTACTACTTCAACTTCTACAACAACTCCTTCTCCTAGTACTCTACTATCCATACTGCAACTACTTCTACTACTTCTGCATCTACAACTCCTACTCTATCTCCATCTGCTACTACAACTACAATTCATACTGCAAGTACAACTTCTACTCCCACTTCTGGTCCCATTGCTACTATTGCTACTCCACTACATTGCCTACTCCAACTGCAATTGTCTCTCCTTCTCTCGCTCCATCTCCTTCTCGCACTAAATGCTGCTCTGCTTTGCCTAATTTCTTGGCTACGCTTTGACTGAGCAGCAGCAACAAAATTCCCACGGGCTGTTTGTTTTGTACTTGTTTTCCAGGGGCACAACCAGAAAACGAACGAACGAAAAAAAACAACACCGAAATAAGAATAATAATAAAGCAACAACAGCAGCAAGCAGAGGCCGAATAAGTGGAAGATGTCTTGCTGCTGTTGTTGTTGTTGTTCATGTGTCTGTGAGTGTGTGAGAGAAAGACAGCATAACTTACCCGCGTAACATGAGCAGCTGTCCAAGAAAAATGCCGCAAAGCCGAACAGCAGCAGCAGCGACGGCAACAGCAGCGACAGCGACGACGACGGTGGCTTCGACTGCGACTTCGGCAGCATTTTGAGCCAAAAGGCGGCGGTTAATATTGCTGCTTCTCCTCCTGGTGTTCTTGTTGTTGTTTCACCTCTTCCTCGTCCACCTTCTCCTTCCTCACCTTCTGCTGCTGCTGGTTTTTTGTTGGCGCGCCGCAGCGACGACGCCAACGATCGTCGCTGCCTTTCGTTCATTTGCGCCTCCTCTTCTTCTTCTTCTTCGTTAGTTACTGTGAGCTTCGTTTGCTTCACTTGCTGCTTCTTCTTCGACTTCTTCTTCTTTATTGTTTGTATTTTTGTTTTATAATTATTTTGAGTCTGTTTTTTTTATTTTTCACAAAAGTTTTCTGTTATTTTTTCTCGTTATATTTTCAATTTCATTTTCGCTGCCGACGCTAACGTTTGCTGCGGACTGCAATGGAACAACAGCAACAACAATAAGAGAGTCGGACTGGGAGAGTGAGAGAGCGGACAACTTAAAGAGAGCGCAAGAGAGCGAACGTGGAGTTGGGCAAACGTTAACGTCATACTGATCTACCATTGTGCTTTGTGCTTGTCTTTCGCACTCACTCATACTCAAACACACACAGGCACACCTGCCACAGGTAGCGGGCGCAAGCAGAGAGCGCGCAACTCGGACAGACTGACAGAGAGAAAGAGAGAGAGCACGATCACTATTTAATGAGAATTGTGTTTCTGTTTCTGCTTCTTCTTCTGCTTCTTCTTTTTGTTTATGTTGTTTTTAACCCTTTTCTTTGAGCTTCGACTGGTTGCAAGAACCCGTTTTAGCCATGCAATTCTCTCTCCCTCTCTCTTGCACACATTCTCTCACAGAGGCAGCACACACTCGCACACACAGGCAGCAATTGGCCAAGTTTTTCTTTGAAACATTTATGCAAATTTTCTTTTGTTCATAATTTGTTTAATTTATCTTCTCACTCCCTCACACACACACACAGTGTCAGTGGAAACAGAAAAAAAAGCCAACAAAAATATTGAAAGATCATTGCGCGTCGATCGCACGCACACACACACACTCGCATACACAGACACAGTCACACAAACAACGTTTTTTACCAGCTTCGTTTTGGGTTTGACGTTCGCCACACGACGGCGACGACGAAACGACGACGACGACACGAACGCACGTGAACGCAGCTGACAACACGCGGCTATCACAACCGTTCAGAACGCGCGCACAAAACAAACTGAAGGCGCAGGCGAAGACAACAAAACAAATGCAGCGCAGCCAGTTAGGCTGGCAGAGGCAGAGCAGAGTTAACAGCGACCATCGTCGTGAGTGAGTTGCGCCTTAACAGTACTCTGTTAATGTAACTGCGCTCTGTTAACTTCGGCCAACCAACCAACCAGTTGTGTGAGCACTCAATTGCGCTGTTAAGTTGTTACTGTCGTCTTCACTCAATGTTAATGTTAACTCGAAAAGGGACTGTTAAGCCGATTTCCGACGAAGCGCACAGTGGTCTTAGGAGTATAAAAGCAGAATGAAATTATGAAAATATCACATATAATAGAATGAATAAAAAACTATAGTGAATACAAATAATAAATAACATATGTATATAAAATAAGCAAAATTAAATAAATAATATATAATATATGGAATATAATTTAATCAATTAAAAATATAATGATCGTAAAATATATCCTAAAAATAGTATATATATACATATATGTAAATAAACGCAAATAATTACTAAAAACCTATTTTGCTTTTCTATTAAGAAAATGTCAAGTAAAATAATATTTAATAACATTATTCACATTGTCGTACTTCCGAATCTATAAATATATATTCTTTTTAATTTCTTGTAACAATTTTAAATAATCTTAAGATTATGGATAAAACTGTCCCTAATCCCTATCCCTAATGGAATAAATTTAGTTTCCCATATAAATTTTGACTTCTTTTTTAAAGCTTTGCGCACCACTGTCGCGCAACAGATGACGCCGATGTTTGCCGAAGCACTCAACTCAAAGTTGCACTCAACGAAGGCGCCCGAGTGAATCATGAGTGGGTTTTCAGCTCGCATAGTGAGCAGCAAAATGGCGGTTAAATTCAAATAAATGTTGAATGCAAAATGCGTGTAAAAGTCAAAATTAGAATCAAATATATTCCCCAATTTAAATGTATGTTTGTATGTATGCGTATGTATGTATGTGTGTGTGTGTTTTCATGTGTGTGTTTGCATGCATGTTAAATGTAATTTTATTGCATATTGCGAATTATGCCTGTGTGTGTATATAAAATACAATATGCATTTTTTATGCGTGCGTGTGTGTGTGTGTTCACTTCAAAATGCACTTAAAAATTGCTCTGCGTGTGTGTAAGTGTCTACCCCCTGTACATGTGCATGTGCATGTGTGTGTGTGTATTGTGCCCGCGGCTTTGGCTAGAGGTCAGGTCAACTTCGTCGCCTGCCAATTAAAACTTTTTATGCGCTGCGGCAAGTCACACATGCATCTGTATATGTGTGTGTGTGTTGGTGTGTGTGTGATGCGCTCCAAGTAACTTTATTAATGCGATTTCAGTTAATTAACAACAACAATTTCATAAAGGCAGCTCCGCTTAAAATAATCAGCAAAAAACGCGAGTGAGAGAGGTGGTGAGGAGGGGGGGGGCGGTGGGAGTGCAAGCTTGAGCCTAGCAAGGAGTATGGAAAGAGCGAGAGAGAAAGCGTAGAAATCCACAATAGTTTCGTTTTGATCAAAACGCGCAAAAAATGCGACACACACACACACACACAAATACAGTTGAAGCGAATTTACACTCAATGAGCAACGCCAGCGTCGCTGTCTGCTGCTTGCTGCCTCTGCCAGCGTCGCTCGTTCCCACGCATCGCTTTGTTTTGAGTTTCGTTTTGTTTGTCCTCGCGCAACAAGTTGGCGGTGCCTTTGTGTCTCTCTGCCTGTCTCTGTCTGTGTGCGTGTGTGTGTGTGTGTGTAAGTGTGAGCAAGCATGTCTGTGTGCGGTGTTAGCTTAGGCAAATCAGAAAATTGCGAGCGAACGACGAAAAAGTGTTGCCTACCTTTGGGGGCAGCGCTGAAAATCAACGAATTTTTGTGCCCCGAAGTCGAATATCAAACGCAGCCACGTTGTCTCTGCTCAATGAAGGAGAGATAAGTGAAAGAGGGGAAGCGAGGGAGAGAGAGAGAGAGAGGGGGAGTGAACTTGCCTTGTGCGCAGTTTTATTAGCGCATTGCACAAATTACTGCGAACTTCACGAAAATTGATTAACTTTTTTGTCAGGTTGCAACGCAATGACACCAGCTGAAAGTTCTGCAGGCTTAAGTTGCCAACAAATCGAGAATTTATACAGTATATTTACTAATATTTCTATACAAATCAATCTATAAACTGATTTTCTTCTTTAAATTGTTTGTATGAACACCCAGATCTCTGGGAATATATGAGCTGGGGCTATCAAATTAAAAGACAACGTCTCTAATCATAGCATGCAGCTCACTGTTGTATTAGAATTTAGCCACGCCTTCTTACGCCCGCGTAAGTTGAAAAAATACAAATTCCAAGCTTAGTTTTGAAACTAGACACTTCATTTTTGGCATATACAATATTTATCATCCGCTAAACGATTGTCTAAATTAAGCTGTGATCAAAAAGTAAAAATAGAAGTTATTTACGAAAAACTTCTTTCGGAAAAATCGAACAGCAAGCGTAGTTCGTAAACTAGACAGCTCCTTTTTGGTATGTACATCTTGTAGCATCAACTTAAAGTGTACATAAAATTTCGTTATGATCGCACAGTAAACATGGAAGTTATTCAAGAAACAAGCACAGTCCTTTCTTTACTCGTCTATTATATTTACCATATTTATCTATGCATATCTATATATTTCATTCATATGCTTGTGCTCGACTCGGCAACGTGTCGTAGCGTTTCATTAAGGTTAGCCATAAAAATGTGCCATAAATTGCGGCTTAAATGGATGCGGTGCTGGGCCTACGATTTATATGCTTGGGTGATGAATTGTCCTGCCGATTTGCTGTTGCGATGCCGATATGTGCGCAGTATTGCGAAGCGCATACGCCCCGTGGCCATTGTCCAGCCGCAAATACTCGTATGACATCAGGCGAAAGTCACACAGAGGCAGACGAGGAGGGAAGGGGAGAGGGGAAGGTAGTGTAGAGATGCAATCAGAAAGCGGTAAGTACGCTAACTACATTTCACTAATGAAAAATGCTTCTCTGCTTTGCCGCCTCCAGGACACTAGCAGCAATTGAATGACACGCGGTCGCTCAGCTCCCCCCCTCCCTTTCCTTCTCTACTTTTCCCTGTCTCTCTCTCTCTTTCAGGTGGTCTGGTGTTTGCTGCTGTCGATCCACTGACCTGTGGCCATACTATTCCACATGGCCGACTGTTTGTCCAGTCGCACATAACACGACAGTCAAATTGATTTGAAATGTGCTTTAAAAATTATGCTCAACAGACGCAACAACAGCAGCAGTAACAGGAACTACAACAACAACAGCAGCAGCAGCAATAGTCACAACAACAACAACAAAGTATGCGCCCTTCGTTCCGCAATGCAAATTTCCATCACATGCGGCAAACTGAAGGTGCCAAGCTCGCCTCCATTTCCCTCTGACAATTTGCCCCCCCCCCACACACACACCCCCTTCACCCCACCCCACTCTCTCACAATGCCACTGTGCTACTGATAGCTTGTTGACACAAATCATACAAGCTATGGCGGCAACACAAAGCCAAGCGAAAGTAGCAAATCGCAGTAGCGAGAAAAAGCCAAACTCAACTCTGGCACCCTTCGATGTCGAAGCGCGATAAGCTTGTGGAAAATTGGAAAATGGGTAAAAGTGTTTTTCAATTTACTTAAGCGTGGCTGCAAGTAATTTCAATTAGCTTTGCAAGCACACGAAAGCAGCAGAGAGATTTACTATAAGTCGAAGCTATTCAAAGTTTTCAAGTTTTTTTAATAAATTCTTTATATTTTCATTGAATATTTTTTATATATGCATTTTACGGGTAATCATTTACCTTTGCATTTGCATTTATTTACATTTATGGCTTGCTAAAATGCAAGCTCATTAAAGCTTGTCTGACTGAGCTTTGTAAAGCTTTCGCATAAATTCAATTAACTCAAACTTGCTTAAGTTTTTGCAATTTTAATCATTTTAGTGTTTTTAATTTAACTTATCTTAATATTTCAATTTAATATGTCAAGAAAGCACATTAAAGCTTAAATTTTGTTTTATTTAAATATGCATGAAGGCCGTTGCCATTGAAGCAGCTTTGAAAGCATATAAATGCCTTGCATTTTTAACAGAAGATTATAAACATCACATTTTAGCTTCAAAAGCTGTTGAAAGCTGCCCAAGTGCTTTTATATTTCCCAACACTTCAGTATACTTAGGGCAAAGCTTAAACTAGGATATATTCTATCACACAAGTAGCTTAAAAGGTTTGCAAAGCTTTTGCTTCAATTAAGTGCAAACGTTTTAGCTTTGCTAACTAGCAAACGTCTTTAGAAATCCTTAACTACATCATGATAAAGCTCTGCACACAGCTGATATACCCGCTCGATTGGCAGTGCAGGGTAGCGCATAACTTGATGGCAATAGAAGTGAAACTTGCAACATAGCAAACATGGCAAACAGAGCTCATCGGAAAACGGCAGCTGTCAAATTTATTTGCGCGTGAAAATGCAATGCCAGCATGTCGACCCACTGTCCGTCCGTCCCTCCTCTGTCCGTCCAGTTCAGTCCAGTTCAGTTCAGTCCAGTCTGGCGTGTCCTGTCAGCTATCCTGCTGCTGTTGCTGACAGTGTGGGGCAAGCAACAAGTGCTCGACCAGGCGACGACAATCCGATGGAGCAGCAGTGGCAGAGGCAGCTCGTCGTGTTCACAAGTTTTATTGTCAGTCATGAAAATCGCATGCAGCCGCAGTGAAAGACTAAGAGGGGGAGTGAGCAGAGGGTAGAGGGCAGAGGTTAGTGGACAGGGGGCAGAGGGTAGTGGGGGGTATACTGGGGTACAGTCACATACAAGTGACCCTTTGGCGAAGGGCGACATTGGCGCTGGCAGCCAGATGCCGTTTGACAGGCATAAGCTGCCAATTGGCGCCAGCTGTTTAAATTGCCAATGGGCGGCAGGGAAGTGGAAGGGTGTCGGGAGAAGGGGAGAGGGTGCTAGGGGTAGCTGGAATAAGGTGCTGTCATGCGACACGCACCAGGACACTTTTGGCTAATCGAATTTAAATTTCAGCCAAATGAAGCACGTCATCCAAATGCAATTGGCATTGCGCATGTTGCATGTTGCATGCTGCAGGCTGCATGCTGCATGCTGCAGGCTGCATGCTGCACGTTGCAAGTTCTTCTACTGTTTGAGCTGCCCCTATGATAATCGGAACAAGCTGGCTTTGCGTTAAGCTTGACTAAGACGACACTTCTAATTCGTCGCTTGTGCCTGTGAACTCATCACTGTCGTGCTACCCTCCTGCAGTACCCTACACTATCTTCCCCCTTTTCACTTTACCCCCTTTTCGCATGCTCGAATCTACCTTATCTTACCCTACACTACCTTACCCCAACGCCACTCTTCCCTACACTGACTACCCTTTCATTAACCTACTCTACCCTTTCCTGCCCTACTCCACTCTACCTTACCCCCACGTACCCTAATCTACACCATACCAGCCCCACTGTTCCCTGCCTCTTACCCGCCTAACCCTACGCTACCCTCTCCTAGCCAACCCATACTTTAACCTACTCTACCCTACACTACCCCAAACCCACCCAACCCCATCTTACCACATGGTACCCTACACACTCCTATACTACACCGCCCACCCTACCTTAGGAGAGAGTAGAGGGGTCTGCTGCTCCATTCCAAGCAGAGCCATCGTCAAGCCGGCCAATTAGATGGCATGTCCAGAACGCACTTACGAAATTGTCAAGTCCTCATCTAGCTTAAGTCCCCAAGCGACAAACTGACTGACAGCCTGATGGATAACGCAATTCAAATTCACAATTGTCAAGGGTGAGGGCGCAACGGCGAGGGGTGCAACTGTTCAACTGCTATACGAGGTTTCGAGGGCATACGAAATTCTCACTTCGAATGCCAATGAAGCATCTGACATTTTGTGGTCCATTTTACTTGTAACCAACAAGCCACAGTAACCCATACCACCCCTCCCTCCCCCCTTCCTTCCTCTCCTCACTGGTGCCCCTGATATAGTAAAGCTGATTTGCTGCTGTCGTTTCAGAGTTGAGTTGAGTAGAGACGGTAGATTGGGTTATCGATACTTTAGTTAATTGTTTACACCTCACACGGACAGTATTTGTATATTGTACAATTCATTTCTTGTTATATTTTAGACTGGTTGCCTACTGTTAGTTAAGGTTAGGTTAAGTTGAGCTTGGACTATATGAGGTAGCGTTGCAAAAGTTTAGGTTAAGCTAGGATAGACTAAAGTTGATAAATTGACTATGTAAGGTTCTGTTAGCTTAGGTTAATTTAGGTCATTTTAGTTTAGGTTATGTTCTGATTAGTTTTATTAGGTTATGTTTATTTAAGGTAATTTTAGGTTGGGCTAGTTTAGGTAATTTAAGGTTATTTTAGGATAGGCTAGGTTAGAGAAGGCTAGAGTAGACTAGGTAAGGTTAGGGTAGGTTAGATAAGTTAATGTTAAGTTTTGTTAGGTTATGTCAGGTTAAGATATGTTAGGCTAGACTTGGTTAGGTTAGCTAAGGTAAGGTTGGGGTTGGTTAATTTTTTTTGGTTAGGTTTGGTTAGGTTTGGTTAGGTTTGGTTAGGTTTGGTTAGGTTTGGTTAGGTTTGGTTAGGTTTGGTTAGGTTTGGTTAGGTTTGGTTAGGTTTGGTTAGGTTTGGTTAGGTTTGGTTGGGTTTGGTTAGGTTAGGTTAGATTAGGTTAGGTTTTGGTAAGGTTTAATCAGACAAACTTTGGTTAGGTTACTTTAAGTTTAGTTTTGCTCAATTAACTTAAATTTAGCAAGGCTTAAGTTGAGGCAGGACCGCTTAGGTAGTGAGTGCATACTTTAGGTAAATATAGGTTAACCTAGACAAGTTTAAATAATGTTATGTTAGGCTACACCCGTTTACTCAAACAAGTGCACCGATTAAACTTGAGTTGTTTGCTTATAGCTGCAATAACTTATTAAGTGGATGTTTTTCCTCTCTCTCTCTCTCTCTCTCTTTCTCTTCCACTATCTTCCTTGCTCCTTCTCTTTCCCTTTCTATATCATAGAGAACGTTCAGTTTGCCGCAACAAGGTCGTCTTCAATCTCTTTACGCTGCCTTATAACACCATCTGCTGCGGTTTACACTCTGTAATTCGCATGGCTTTTATGACAAAGTTAATAATCAGCTTTGCCGGGCTTTTCTGCTGCTCTGCCTCTTCCATCTCTTTCGCTCTCCATCTCCCTCTCTCCCTCTCTCTCTGTCTGTCTCTGCCGGCAGCAGCAGCTGCAATGCGACAAGTTGCCGCTCGCACGCTCCATCAACTGGTGTCCAATTTGTTATGGACAGGTAAAAATGGCGATGCAAGGCAGGATAAATCACGGCGACCCTTTATGAGCTGCTGGCTAGACAGAGGGAGGGAGGGGAGGGGCAGACGTAGAGGGGTAGGAAGAAGAGCGCACAGTCACTGCAATCGTTTGTCAATTATGTTTTCGCATGCAGTGCGAACGTTGCATTTCCGCCCCAAGCACAAAGAATGGCCAAAACAAAGGCTATAAGCTTATCCCGCCCAGGGGTGGCGAGGACAAGCGGGGAGGAATGGGGGGACAGACTTTCGCCTGGGCTAGTGCAGGCCAGAGCCGGACCAGGCTGGCCGGAAGTTTGCGCTGACATTCATTACCATAATTCACAACAGCTTAAAACATTTATGTGGCTGCTGCTTACGGCCACACCACGTTTCCCCGCTGGCCTCTACTCTCTCTCCTCTTGCTTCCCCTCTGCACTAGGATTGCTGTGCTGTGCTGTGCAGTGTGTGTGTGTTTGTGTGTGTTGGATTATATGCAGTGGCATGCAAAAAGGGATAATAAGGAAACTTGAAAATTTGTTGCAATTATTTTAACTGCTTGGGGATTGCCTCCTTTCCAACTCTATGTCTATCTCCCTCTCTCTGTGTCTCTCTCTCTCTCTTTTTCTCTCTCTTACACACACTCTCTCTTTCAACTTGGCCCGCCTGGCGCCAGTAACTGCCTCGCCCGCACCATAAAACTTGGCCCGAAATGGTCACGGCACGGCACGGCGGCATTGCACTTTACAACTTGTTTTGGCGACCCTTCTCTCCCTCTCTCCGTTTCTCTCTCTCTCTGTCTCCTTCCCTTTTTTGTCACTTTCTGGCTGGTGCTACTTGTGGGCCACGTGTTAAACCGGCGCCAACAATTTGCTTGGGCCACAGCTCTCAACACAGTCCGCCTCCTTTTTGGGTCCACTTGCAGTCCGTCTCCCTTCCACTTTGTACTCTCTCCCTCTCTCTCTCTGCCTCCCTCGCTGTGTGCATGTTTTACAATGAAGTTCAACTTGAACTCGAACCCGGCGGAGGCTGCAGTTGTCATCTAAATAAAAGTACAATGCCAACACTGCATCATAATCCCGAGACTTGACTGCCGAATCCGAGTTGAGTTTGCCAAGGCTTAAAGCCTTAAAGCCTGTGTGCGTGCGCCTTAAGGAATCTGCCTTAGCCTTGTTGCATGTTCGACCAACTTGCAACTTGCAATTTGTGTAGATTCTCTTTGTATTTGTGCAAAGTGCTTAAGCTGCACGTTTTAGCTTTAAAATAAGCTTTTTTACGATTTATAGAGGCGAAAGGAGGCGTGGCTAAATTCTAGAATGCACATTATCATTTCGCTATAATAAGACATATTATCACCAATTTTGGTGAACTTTGCTTTTTTGGTCACTGAGATATAGGTGTTCATACGAACGACAGACGGACTTGGCTATATTAAGTCAGCTGTGGAGGCTAATCTGAAGAATGTAGATAGTTTGGAGCTTCAAAGATGCTCTCTTCTTATAATTAGCACAAAGTTGTGGTAGCCATCTACAGTTTATGAAGGAGGTATAGTGATAAGATCTCGAAATGTTCAAATATCCGTTATGAGAAGGGTAGAGATCATGAAATCCACAGAGTCAAAAAGAGATGATACTTCGTGAGAGAGAATAAAGAATAAAGAAAGGATAAAGAGACAAACATGAAAGTAGAAAGACAGTCAAAATATTTAAAGAGAGTTACTAGAAAATAAACGATAAACGATTCAAAGAGCATACTGAAGAAAGATCTACAAGATCCTAAATAAAGAGAACGAAGCAGAGGGATATAAGAAATAAATCATATTTGAAAAAAGAGATAAATATAGAACTACAGCCAGAAGTGCACTTTGGTTAATTTAGTTCAGTTTAGTTAAGGTTATGTAGTGATAAATTCTGTTAGGTTGGGTTTATTTAAAGGTTAGGTTAGTTGCAAAACAATAGAAAGAGACAAAAAATTGAAACAGTTTGGAAAAGCAATAATCCCGTAAAATTATTAAAGAGAGAGTTACTAGAAAAACAGTCGATAAATTTGGTAAAGTGGGGCAAATCTCTTGCTCGCACTGCAAATCAAAATACTTGTACTTGTTTAATGGAACTTTATAGTAAACTTCTCCCTTTCCATGTCCCCGTCTCAAAGTATTTTTGGCCAAAGAAATGTGAGCAGAAAAGTGAAAAGTTCTGCTGCACATTTTTCCCCAGTTGATTTTCCAGCATGAAAACTGTTTATCAGCGATTAGGCCAAAAGCGCAGCAAATCTGTGGCAAAGTGCAGCGCAAAGAAGAGGGAGGGAGAGGGGAGAGGGAAGTGTGTGTGTGTGTTAATTTAGCTAAACAGCGAGGTGGCTGCGGCATGTGGCATGTGGCATGAGTTATCTGTTTGCCGCCTGCGTGCGTTAATTATGCAGCAGTCTAAACAATCGCAACGCCTACGTGTGAGCGAGTGTGTGCTGTGTGTAGTGTGTGTGTGTATGTGGTGTGTGTGTGGCGTGTGTGTGTGTGCGGGTGTGGAGTGTCTTATGTTGATTTGACGGCCGCAGATTTATAAGCAGCTAATTCACTAAGCTAATTTGTTAGGGAAACTTAAATACAGTTGCAGCTGCCACACGACACCTGCCACCTGCCACAAGCTGCCAACTGGCAACTGCCACCTGCCGCTGCCGGTGACAACTTGATGCTGCAACTTGCGTGTCTCTCTCTCTCTCTCTCTCTCTCTCTCTCTCTCTCTCTGTGCGTTGTGACATTTTTAATGGGCAGCAGCGGAAGCTAAAGCGTGGGAGAGGGAGAGGGTGTTGGAGGCAGATTTCACACGCATGTAATTCCATATGCAAATGGAGGAGCAGCTGTAGCTGTAGCTGCAGCTTATCTACGGCCACCACACACACACACAGACACACACACACAATCAGGTGTGTGGCAGTTCCAATGAAAATGAAAATGTTTGCAAATCAAAAGGCGAGCCTGCCTTCCTTTTCCTACTCCACACAGCGGAAAAGGGTTAGAGAGGAAGTAGTCGAGCAAGGGGGGTAGAGGGAAAAGGGGGTGCCCTGTACACACAGAGGGAGACTGCATTGAGGTGTACACAATAGTTACACGTATTCATTTCAAACGTTTTATGCGTTCCTTGCTTTTGTTTTTACTGCCTGCCGCACGCTCTCTCTGGCACAGTTTTTGTTGGCCATTCTCTGGTCACACACACACACACACACACAGTGACACACGCTGCGCATGTAGGCTATCTCCAGGGTGCAACCCTCCACCTCTGCTAACCCCCCCCTCCGTGTGTCCAGTCTGGGATGCCTTGGCTGACTTGGCGTGCCAGCGCGCTGACAGTAAATGCTGAAAATTGAGTGCAACTTGTCGTAACTTTATTTCAAATATATGCGGAAAGGACTAACCAGACAATGCATAGCGCACTCACACACACACACATACACTCACACATACACAAGCTATCACGCTGATATGCCTGGCAGTGCGAAGCGCAGTCAACATGCACGACAAAGCGACAAAAATGTCGCTAAAGTAAAGTTTGCTCACAACTACCTCAGTCTTCAAGTAGTTCGTTCCTAACTTATTTATGGCTTAATGAATTCTTATCAAATTTAGTAGAGTGATTGATTATATGTTGAGTTACATGTATGCAAAATGTAAGTAATTTAAGTTAAGCTGAAAACGAAATATGCGCTTATTACTGCAGGCAAATAACTTCAGTATAAGATTCACTTCAGTCTTCTACCCGTTTGTGCCTAGCTCGTTTAGTACTATATAAATAATGTTGAAATTTTGTAGTATATGTGATATATGTGTTAGTAATATATTCAGTTTGTTATATGCAAAATTTAAGAAATTTTGGTTACATAGAAAACAAGATATAGCAAATAGTTTAGTTTACACTCGAACTGAACTTGCAGCATTTGTCGCCTGCACAAGGGCACGTGTTGGCGTGCCTATGTTTGTGTGACTGTGTGACTCTTTGTCCTCTCTTTATCTCTCTTTCCCGTTGTCCTTCTCCGTTCGTCTCACTTCATGTTTGTGTGTGTGTTGTTAAGTGTTTTGCAACAAAGTTTTTGCGTGCTTTTGTCTGACGACTGCCTGGTCTGATGGCGTCGACCAGAACCAGGCCCAGGCCCAGGCTCGTCCTGGCCAGGCAGCCTTATAGCCATATAGTACATGACTATGGCTATAGCTGTAGCTATAGCTGAAGCTGCAGCTACAGTATATAGCCGGGGCCAGCTGGCAGGCAGCGGGGCTGCCGCGTCGTCTTACGGGGACAGCTCTCGTCTGCATAAGCCCGAGGTCGGGGGACAGTGGGATGGACGGACAGAAGCTGCGGTAAATATGCATGTGCATACATATGTATGTGTACGTGCATGTGTGTGTGTTTGTGTGTGTGTGTGTACAGCTGCAGCTTCGCTTTTTGAGTCATAAGTTAACTGCAAAATTGCTTAAATTTTATGCCCCTTCATTATGACATTGCCTGCTGTTGCAGGTTGCTGCCTGCAGGTCCCCGTTGCTTGCCCAACGTTGCTGCAACGCTTGCCCACTTGCCACTTGCAATTTGCCACACGCCACTTGCAATTCAACTTTAACTTTAAGTTGAAACTTTTCCTAGCAAAAGTCGCAACGGGAGCAAGACTCGCCAATCAATTGGCAATCAATATGTGCACACTACATTAGAATCGACTTGCCAGCTCCACCTACAGCGCAACCACGCCCCACTTCTTCATTCTCCCCCCTCCCCCCTACACCCCTCTACCAGCCAGTGCAGTCTGCAGACCAGGCCAGTCCGCATGGTCAGCTCAATGTCCACTTTCATGTCCATCGCCGTCATTGTGAAGTAACAATAAATTGCAAACATTTCCACTTTTGCCAGTGAAGTGCACGCGGCACAGTGGGCCGCAATTGCTGCGAAAAGTATGCGAAAAATTTGCAAATGATGTGGGATATGTGTATATTAAGTTAAACTAAAAAAATGCATAACTTATTCAATTCTGGAAATTCAAAATCCTTAGAAATAAACTTATTTTGCGCGAAAAATCGATTTTTGTGATGGTTTCTATGACAGCTATAAGATACAGTCGACGGATCTTAATCAAATTTGGCAAATAAGCTTAAAACTCAATTAAACTTGTGTGTATCGGATATGGTTATGATATCTACAAAATTCAGAGAATTATGTGTATAAATGTTTGTGTTTTTCAAGCAAATACAAGTTTTACAGATTTGTATGGCTTTATTATTAGCGATAAGTCGATTTTTGTGTTGGTCTATGATAGCTATACGATATAGCCGACTGAATACACTTAAATTTAGAAAATAAATGTACAACTTAAAAAAGTCTTGAGTTTGGTTAAGAAACTGACAAAAACTTGGAAGTGATGTATGAAATTGTTTGTTTTTCAAAGAATTAAAAGCCTTATAAAAGCTTTATTGTTATTTTAAGTGCTCTTTTGTACCACTGTGCGTTGAGTGGACAATTGGCTTGGCATGGGTCGCCTGCTGGTGCCAAGTATCAATAACCAGCCGGAGATGCAGGCGTTCTCTTTCTCTATACACGCGCGCGCGTGAGTGTGCGATTGTGTGTGTATGGGTGTATAAATGTGTGTGTGTGTGTGTGTGTGTGCCAGTTGAAGTCCATGCTACAATTTGCTGGATATTAAGCAGGACGGATATGGCCAGTCAGCCATTTGATTTCATTTGCCATTTAGTTTAGTTGCCGCTCGGCTTTCGTTTAACCTTAAGCGACAAGACGGATGCGTTTCTTGCACGCAATTAACGTGCGTCCTGTGCAATGCAACCAGCCAAAAGGACGGAGGCATAGCGGGGCGTGGCACGTTAAGGTCCGTCGTCGTCGTTGCCTAGGA
The DNA here is from genome assembly GCA_018903675.1 of Zaprionus capensis. NCBI lineage: Eukaryota > Metazoa > Arthropoda > Insecta > Diptera > Drosophilidae > Zaprionus > Zaprionus capensis. The sequence continues at coordinate 5,465,931 of JAEIFN010001073.1, read as the reverse complement.
ACGACGCCTCAAGCCTTGCTGTGTGCCAAATCGTGCATTAAACGATTTTTCTTACGCTTTGTTGGCACATTTTTTATGCATACCAAAGACTAATATTTGCTTTTGCCATCTCGCTCGCACTCTAATGCTATCTCTCCATCCCTCCCGTCCCTCTAGTTCACCTTTTGTATAGATGGCCAGCATTCCGGAGCGTACGGCAAAAAGGGAAAAGCAAACGAAAGGACGATGCTCAACAAAGTCCGCCTCATCGTGAGCTTGGCGCTCTTTGCCGGCAGCCCAAGAATCCCAATCCCAATCCCGATCCCAATCCCAAACGCAATTCCAATCCCTGTGCCACCTCAGAGCTGAGCATCAAAAATGTACGGCGAGCAGAGACGACGAGACTTCTTTGAGTTTGCATATCTTTGCTGAGCAACCAATTTGAATATAGTTATGCGAGCAACAAAAGATATGAAACGCCAACACGAACACACAGCAATGCCACAACTCCCGTATACCCTTAACATAGTCTAAATGTTATATAGGCATTATAATATAACTGTTTCTATTTCAGGAAAACTTTTAATGTGAAATTGCAAGCAAGTTTTCGAAACATTTTAACACTTAAGTATCTTTAGTCTTGAGTAACTGGAAGAAAGCTAATTATCTTTTAATAACATGCACATTATAGCATTATCTGTATGGTCTATGCAGATTTAGGCTTACATATACGATATTATAATTGGGACCAATTAGCTGTAGTTATATTTATTCTTGCAAACTTTACTTCTGTATATTTTAAGCCTTTCTTATCTTATGACCTAAGGTCTATTCAGGTCTAGATGTTTTAGGAGAATTCTGGTACCCCTTTTGATAATTTGAACAAGGTATAAATATTGTAATAAATATTTAACTATATGGTCTATGAGTATCTCTTGTCTTGTCTAAATCTAAAGATTTTAATTCTTATGTACATAAGGAATTGGAAGAAACATGTTTCTCCTTTTGGGTAAACGATCAATACATGATTATCTATATGGTTTATGAATGCCTAGTCTCATATAGTTGTAGTTTTATTGATTCTTCACTTTATTTCCACCTTTCCCTACTTTATAATCATATAATCATTTGTTTCTCTCTCTCTCTTTTGACCTCTCTGCCATGGTATGTTTTTCTATGCTCCTTCTACTGCAAATCACAACTAAAAGCTCAACGTAATCAGCTTAAAATCGGTCAGTCAAAACGTTTACAAAAGCAAACTTAAAGCAACATAAGCAAATTGAATCATTCCATTCACACATGCAGACTGAACTGCAACCGTATAAACACTTAAAACTTTAATCAATCCATTAACTGAATATAAAATACGCATACACAGAGACACACGATTTAAGCTTATTTGGTGAAGTGGAAAGCTTAAAGTCCGTTAAAAATATGATTCATCTACCGCCAACGGCGACGGCCTCAATAAGCTTTGCGCATTAAATCGCAACAGAAATATGTGTGTGTGTGTGTGTAAAGTGAAAATTGGTGAAAACATTTTACAGTGTTTTTGATTTTCAGGCCAACACAAATCCGATGCTTTTCGACAGATTTACAGGGGGCAAAGCCGTGGCAAGCTTTTTGACCAAATCGCAAATCTCCAATGCGGGTGAGCGTATTGTGCGAACGAAAACCAATCGTACACGACGGGGCCAAAAACCTTCCAGGTGACCAGAGGGCACGAGAGGGCACTACAGGGAACACAGAGAACGGGGTACAGGACAGGAGAGGACAGGATAGTCAGCTTGATATTAGTTGAACCGGGATGACGGCAGGATGAAGAGTACACGCAGATCCTTTGAAACTTAACACAATGGCAGGTGAACAACGCCTTTGGCCTTTGATAGTTCGCACCGAGAGATGCAAAAACACGAGTGTACCAGGCATTTTTGTGATTCGCTTCGACATTGAAGAAGAGCCAGAATACACACACAAACACACATACTTTATCTATGTATGTATGTTTATCAATTCTAGTGCCGCACTGGGGGCATTATCCTGCGGACCCAAGCAAAAATATGAAAAAGCGATTGGAAAAATGTTTGGAAAATATGATTGGCATTGACCCAACCAACCAACAACAGATGAGGCCCAGCATAGGACAGCATTCCATGGACCACGGCTTACATGAATTGTTGGCATCTAAAAAAAGGAGAGAAATTACAAGACTGACGCGGAGATACCCTACAGTAATGCAGCGTTTTCAAGCATATAATCAGTTTAAGCGTAAGGGAATTTCAAGATGTTTTTACTGACAGCATAATCGGCATAGACTATAAATGTCGGTTCTAATTATTATAGCCTAGCTAAAAGGTTCATTAGCTAGAAATTAAAGATTAGATAAAGAGCTTTATAAGCACAAATGGATGCAATAACTTGAAAATTAGGTGTTTGCCTAAAAGACTTTTCACTCTTTATAATAATTCCGATTTTTTGTGCCTATCAACAAACTTATGCACCATATTTACGTATTTTAAAGGCAAAAATATACAGTATATAATAGATACATATATTATAATGATCAGCTGTGATAATCAATGAGAAGCAAACCTCTCTTTATACATATGTATCTTTATCATTTATTGTGTAGTTATAAAGTTACAGCATATGCCAATGGACTCTTAACTAAACCAGCCCATATACACCTGGCCTTAAAGATCTACTAAATTTTCTCCCAATGCATTAAATCATTTAATTCATTCATTCACATTTGTAAACCTCAAAAAGTAAACTTTCACCAAATACAGTTAAATTTGCCTAGTTACCCCAACTGAACTCTACACTCTTTCCAACCCATATACCCGTCATTAATGCCGTCCATTAGGTATAGGGTATGCAAACACACATTGCACGTACATTCATTTGCAACAGTTACTTAACAAACACTAACGAATGAATGAAAAATGCGAACATTTCATGCAACATGGAATTTCGATTTTTGGAATTCCTGTTTCCATATATTGTAAAGTTGTTGGCTTTTTGTTTTTACCATAATTGAAATTACTGTTGAGTGTCACAGCATGATATCAAAGGCAGAAAATAGTCAGCAAAATTTGAAGAATGTGACCAATTTAAACATGCATCGTTTTTGTATATTAATTTGCTGAACGACTGACAGACATAACCTTAGAATATACAAAAACCTTATGAAATGTAAAAATATCTCAACTGCTGGAGTGGATAATGGGACTAATTAAACGAATGAATTGCAATTAAATGCAATTTGCAATCGCCGTTCAATCCACAAGATAATCACACGCATCGTCACGCACACACACACTCACAGAGCTGCACGTGTGCATTAATAAATGGAGCATATGTAAATACTTGTAAACACATACACACACGCACACACACAAGTATAATCATCTTTCCTTTTGCAGCTTTTACCATGTGTTGCACTTTTCCAGCAATAATGAATAAAAAGACAAACAAAAGTGTGCAAACAAATATGAAAGCGGAAAAACGTTAAGCAAATAATGGGGCAACATAAAAAACACGCAAAATTTAATAAAACATATGTATGCACTATTTATGAAGTTTATGCCGTGTGAAGAATTAATCGTTTTTAGCGAAACAACAAAACAACAAACGGAACAGAGGGAGCAAGCAAATGAACCGACGCGGCGACGCTACGGCAACTGGCCAGTGTTGCCAGCCAAGAAAAGCCAAACTTGATACAGGAAAAAAGCTGAATTGTATAGAGTTGCATTAAAAGAAGGCGGAATGCAAAAATAACCTTTACTGAGCAGTATTTTCGACTTTCTCCGAAAAAAGCTAGATTTTACGTGGAAAAAGCCAAGCTGGCAACTCATTCACGGCTGGCCAAATTAGATAATGTATAGAGCTAATAATAATTAGATAATGTACAGAGTTGGAATAAAAAATAAGCTGAATACAAAAATAGCCTATATTGAGCAACAGTTTAGCTTTGAAGGGAAACAAAGCTATGCTGGCAACACTGCTGTAACAGCGTGGCAAGAATTTGCTTTGCTTTGTTGTAATGCAACCTCACACTGTCAGCAATAATGCTCCATGAATGCGAATTATGTGAATTGTAAATATTGCAATAACAATGGCAGCTTGCTAGAGTGATGTACATGAGAATATCAATCACTAGAGCATTAGCAGCTTATTGTAGGGCTGCTAGTTCAGCCTTTTGCCTTTTTTTTCATGCCAAAAAACTCTAAGTTTTCGTTATTACAATTTACCAATTTTCCTATCGAGCTTTAATAAATAAATAAATAATAAAATATGTTTTAGAATATAGAATATGAAAAAAAAAAAAATATATTAAGAATCTTAGCTTAAACTAAGCGATTTCCATTAAGCATAGCATCATTAAATGCGCTTAAAATGAAGATAGTCTGGAAACAGCTTACAAAATTGTATAAATATTTTTATATATTTTTGACATTTTAGCCTTTTTTTATATTGACACCCCTTTTTTCCGTTTATCCAGTTGCCTGTCCATTATTTTAGTCCTCATCCGCCCTATTTTGTGGGGGAAAGCATTCAGCCCTGGCTAACAGAGTAGATTCCTATGACAATTGAGAGACAGATTTGATCATTTGGCAAAAACTATTTCGAGTTGTGAAAAGTTAACACATTAAAAACTAAATGATGTATACTCCACTTAAACTAAATTATATTTTTGCATATGCGCTGAGAATGATTACATTTATACCATACATATCTTCATGATATATGCATATTTGTACTGTTGTTTTTGTTGCTGTTGTTGCATTTCTATCTGTCATCTGGCGAAATTTATGCGAAATGGGCGGGACAGTTTAGCCGCAAGTTTCTAATGAAAATTTAATTGGAAAACTTTCACTGCAGATGAAGCTGAAGATAAATAAACAAATGTCAATGCATGAATTTCTGATTGAGAATGACTTGCACAACTAGTGACCAAATGGAAATGTATCAACATACATATATGTATGTATGTACAATATATATAGACCCTGCACATGTTATGTGTGCTTTATGGCCGACAAGAGTATTGCTATCATCAGTGGCTCTATATATGTATGCCGCCAGTTGGTGAAAGTTTCTCCTGCAACGCGCCACGTACAACTTACTTCGAAAACATGTATGCGCAATCACACACAGACACACTCGCACACACACATGCACATTGTTTGCATAGCATCAAAGTCCTTTCCATTGTACCATGGATAGAAGGCGTCAACATGAAATCAAAGAATTGAGAAAAATATATTTCTAAAGGAATTTAATAAACGTAAAATATGATTTCAAGAATTTCTTATTACATTTGTCAGCAAGTGAAAAATAATAAATATTTTTGCATGCCTTACCTGGCGGCATTCACACACTTTTTGCTTCACTGCGCCAGCGTACCAGCTTTTTGCCATTCACAAGGATCACAGACACAACGTGGCGCCTGCCATATTGTTCGTATATTCTGTGAAAATTCAAAAAAAAAATTAATGTAAATTACAAAACAAAATGTTTGGGAATTTATTGTATTCCTGCTCCAGCATGAGCAACGTGATATTTGCCCATTGTTCATTGCACATTGTGCGTACCCAATTAAGTCGGACTATTTATTGAACAATTCCCTGCGTATGTGTAAGTATGCGTGTGTGCTTTTCAACTTTTTATACTAAAGGGTATACTAGCTAGGCAGAAGGAGGCGTGGCAGAGCGTGCAAAGTATGCCTCTTCCTGCTCAGGATCTGCATCTATCGCACTGTCTGTGTATTTGTCTGTCCGTTCGTCTGTCTGCCCGTTTCTGTCTGTCTGCTAAAGACATCAAATTTGACATAAAGCTACTTGTATAACAGACGCTGATCAAGCATGTTTCACAATATTGCCACGACCATCGCCCACGCAAAACGATGATTTGTTAATAATTAATTAATAATTAATATTTAAGTCACAACATTCTGACACACACATCAATTAAAACTTATTAAGTTGCAAACAAATTAAGTAATAAACACAGAAGTTATTGCAGTCACCCTAGTCACCATAGGGTATTTGACAGTCGAGCACGATCAACTGTGCTGTGGACTAGTTTTTTTGTGCTACTTGCAATGTGTTGGGCTCATGTGCAGGCCCTCGTCGAAAGTTTATGGAACTGCTGGAAGTGCACACTCGAAACTGAAGCGTAAGCTGGACAGTTCCTTTGATGGCCAAGCAGGTCGAGTGGCATTCAAAGGAGCAGCGCTGCACAAAGCCTGTAAGTCGACTTGCCAACTCTTCTCCCCCTCCACCTCCACCTCCCTCAACTGACAGTCTGGCGGTCAATCAATTAGTCAGTGGACTCTGACACCGGCGTCCCTTACTGTCATATTCAATGCTTTTGAGCCGCATTCCTAATGAATAATTGAAACATTTGCACGAAACTTTTGAGGCAAGCCCGCGCGTCCATCAAATGCCGAAAGGAGACCCCCCCCCCCTTTCCTTTGTCCACTGCCACCTCTGGCCGACCACGGAGCAAACAAAGACATTCGGTTTGGCTTAAAATCCCGACTGGCAACCGCATTCGAGCAACCAAATCGCAATCATATTTGCCATTTTGCTCAAGGCCTCCTCCTTAAATGGGGGGAGGGTCCTCATCTCCTGCACTTCATATACCGAATTTGACTTTGATCTTTCCTGCCAGCTCATCTCTGTTTAGCTAAGTGAGTAAGAGAGCCAAATTGAACTGCAACCTAAAAAGACTCGCACAGAGAAGATGGTAGAGCGATGGGTTTGTCATGGCTGAGCTTGAGTTCCTTGGGGTAAGTTGTGTCAGTTGGTCATGTTTGTGTTCTCTCTCTTTAATAACAGCATAAAAGTTTCAACACCCCCAGCAGTAGTTGCAGCAGCTGCTGTTGATATAATTACTTAATTAGGCAAGCCAAAGTACCGGAGGCATAACAACAGCATTACCTGCCCCACTATGGTGGAGAGTGAAGGTGGAAGTGGAAGTGGCGGCAACTGGCCTGCTTCCCTCATGAGAATTTCATGTCGATGCAACTACGCAGCAGCAGCAGCAGCAGCGTCGCAGCTTTGCCTGGATTGGGTTATAAAAGCGCCGCGAAGCATATTTCATGTGGCACACACAAGACACTCTGGTGGCACTGACAACGCAGCTGAGACAATGTTCTGGCGCAAGAAACAGAAGGAGGAGACAAAGGAGAAAAAGGATATATGGACCTTTGAGGAGCTGACAAACTTTCCCATGGTCTTCTACAAGACAATTGGCGAGGATTTATATTCGGAGAGGGATAAGAATCTGTTTCGCCGCTATCTGTTGCGCACATATCTTGTGCTTGGATTCCTCAACTTCAATGCGTATGTGGTGGGTGAAATTGCCTATTTTATAGTGCATATAACATCAACAACAACTCTGCTGGAAGCGACTGCTGTGGCACCTTGCATCGGATTCAGTTTCATGTCAGATTTCAAGCAATTCGGACTGACAGTTAACCGCAGAGTGCTGGTTAAACTACTTGACGATCTCAAGGAGATATTTCCCCACACCAAGGAGCAACAGGAGGCATACGATGTGGCATACTACAAGAAGCACATGACACGCGTCATGTGGCTTTTCACAATTCTCTGCATGACATACACATCGTCGTTTAGCTTTTATCCGGCTGTCAAGTCGACAATTAAATATTATTTTATGGGCTCTGAGATATTTGAACGTAACTACGGATTTCATATACTCTTTCCCTACGATGCCGAAACGGATATAACCGTTTATTGGTTCTCATATTGGGGACTAGCACATTGTGCCTATGTCGCTGGTGTATCGTATGTCTGTGTTGATCTACTACTCATCACTACGATCACCCAATTGACAATGCACTTTAATTATATGGCCAACACATTGGCGGCCTACGATGGAGATGAGCACACCCAGGAGGAGAACTATAAATATGCCCAGAATTTGGTCGTCTATCATGCACGTTGCTTGGAGTAAGATGTCTCTAGAATATTTTACATATATATTATATATATTCTTATTATGCAATTTGTTTTCGCCTTTGCAGCCTCAGCGAGGAGGTGAACAACATATTCAGCTTCACCATACTCTGGAACTTCATAGCTGCCTCGCTGGTCATTTGCTTTGCTGGCTTTCAAATTACCGCATCCAATGTGGAGGATATTGTATTGTATTTCATCTTCTTTTCGGCCTCACTGGTTCAGGTCTTTGTCGTTTGCTATTATGGCGATGAAATGATATCCTCGGTGAGTGCAACGTGACACAAATCTCTGGCCAGCTCTGTTAATTAAACATTGTCTCTTGCAGAGTTCTCGCATTGGTGCCTCGGCATTCAATCATAATTGGCTGCCCTGTGACTCCAGATACAAGATGATAATGCGTTACATTATGATGCGTAGCCAGAAGCCAGCATCAATAAGACCGCCCACATTTCCGCCCATTTCGTTCAATACATTTATGAAAGTTATTAGCATGTCTTATCAGTTCTTTGCACTATTGCGCACTACCTACAATGGATAAGTCTGCCAAACAATGCAGACAACACACACACACACACACACACGCACATATTACTGCACACTCTGCAGCTGTTAATTGATCAATTTTGTTTAATTAAATAATTGACTTGGCACCCCAAGAAAGCTTAGCAATGTCTTTGCTCTTGGCCAGGCCAAGTGAACACAATGATGCGAGGGTAACTTGGTGCATTTTAAGTGCAGGTACCAGTGCAAGTACTAGACAAGTACTAGAAAAGGTCGCCCAGTCCAGAAAAAGAAAGTAGGAATCCCTACACAGAAATTCTCTAGACAGTAAGAGTTAAGGTTGTAGTACAACTCTCTGTACTTGCCTTTTCAGTTATCAAGTGCTTGGCAAACTCTTTGATCCCCACTCGGTCTCGAGTCAATTCGATATTATTATTAATCACGGGGCAAGAAGTCAATATGTTTTGTGCAGCTTCTGTTTGCCTGAATGGCTTAAGCAGTTGCTGAGCCAATGCACAGGATAATTAAGTTAAACTCGTGTAGAATGTATTGGGCCAAGTCAGGACAGCCATTGAGGCGTGCATCCGTCTCTGCCACTGACTGTTGCTATCAAATATTGATGCAGTAGCAGCAGAACTCCTGCTGCTTGCTGCTTGTTGTGCAATTAGACAAAGAGCCTTAAGAACTTATCACATAAGCCGAGCGTAAAGCTCTGCATCACTCATTTTCACACCTCGTCTGTCCTCGTGTCCAAATTGCAATTATTTTGACACATGACCGACACAGGACACGTTGACATGAGGGGACAGGACTCTTTAAGCTCATAGCTGGCATAGACAATGATTGTTTAATGCGTTTAATATGCATGTCCAATAAATATGTATTCAAATGCCAGCACATACATACATATATGTATATATATATGTGTGTTTGTGTGTGTGTGTGTGTACATTTATAATATATGTTAATGTTTTTTCAGCCAGTTCTCATGCAGCTGTCGCTCTCGCCGGCGATGGCGTCCTGTGTTTGTTGTAATTTTTAATTGCATATCAGCAATTTATAAATATTTACTCACAAAACCCAACTGGCATAACTGCTCCACGCCCCCAGGATAGACCACGCCCACTTTTGTTCCACACAATTGACCAACAGTCTATCCACATTTGTATAAATCAATAAATGTCAAAAGCAATCAAAGTCCATAAAACCCAAGTTTGCCAGAGTGTGTGTGTGTGTGTGTGTGTGTGTGTGTGTGAGTGTTGAGTACCTGGGTTGTCATAATGATGACCGTTGGCTATATGAATGGTATTTATATACTGTACAAAGGCTTATCTGCTTTGTCAACAAGTTTGCCATGTTTTCATACTTGTCTTCTGGCCAAAATGGACTATGTATCGAAGGACTCTTATATACACTATATAGACCCGATAGATTACTGCATGTCTACCAAATTTCACAACTCTCACTCTTATTGATCCTGAGTTCCAAGTTGGAATAATGTTTATACTTGTTTTCTGACTAACATGAACGATTTAGCAAGGCACTCTGATATCACAATATACCCCTAATATAGTATTACATATTTGCCAACTTTGCTAACTTCAACTCATATACTCGTAGATCCTGAGATACTCAAACTGTTTAAAGAGTGTTTACTACACCATTAATATTATTTATTTCGTTTTAGATGCTTTTGTAATGAATTCAATTAAATTTCCCATGATGATGTTGTTGCCATTGATCAAAGTGTCAACAGAGAGATTCAGAGGGAAAGAGAGAGAGAGAGGGAGAGACGAAGTAAATGGGAAAACATGTGTGTATTGCGAGACCTAATGAAAGCCGCCGCCGTCAACGTTTGCATCTCATTAAGGACCTGGACGGGGCTGAGCAAATTAGCCCAATTCAAAAGGAATTGCAAATCCACGCCCCACGTGGGACACAACACACAGTTGCCATTAAAAACTTGAGGTTATGTTCGCTAGCTTGGTCGAGTGGGTTACTTCTGTCTCTTTTACTAACTCTTTCTCTCTCTCTCTCTGTCTAGGTATCCTGTCAGACCAAAACTTGTGCCAAAATGTTGTCAGCTAAGTAGTTCTCCCTGCTGTTGTCGGTTTCAAGTTTGTTGCATGTCAGCCACAACTCATCCACAAGCAGACACCCACACACACACACACAGAAACACACACTCGTACACTGGCTTACATAGTTGAACTCCCAAATGCGCCACTAATTTGTGGGCATGTGTAATGCTCGCCCGCTTTTTATGACCATCTTGCTGGCTGCCTTTAAAGCATCTTCTCGCCTTTTACACACACAGAACACGTGCCAGCTGACAGTTATTATCAATTTGGGGCCTCAAGTATGTCAGCCACCAGGTACCAGGGGTGGTAGTATGGCGGTTACTGCCCTGGTACAGTTGTGTTTGGCAAAGCACGCGTCATCTTCCTGTTGTACGCAGCTTTTGCTGCGTTGTAAACGTCAATTAGTACGCGCAAAATTGTTGCCTTTTAGGGATCGTAGTGACCTGTGCGGAAGGAAGAGGGTTTCGTTATACAATGAATATGCTGGATTATATACAAAGTTCAACTGAAGGTCTTACGTGCGCGTGCCTAACCTCAATGTACAGCATCTTTTGGCCTTCTATGCATCAAGGAATAAACTGTATAATATATAATATAGCTTCGAGTATGCATAGGCGTAGTTCTATATAGACATTAAATCGTTATTATATGATATAATCGAGTATATTGTAAGGTAAAGTATATAGAAAGTTCAAATTGAAAGTCTTGAGTGTGTACCTAACCCCTAAGAACCGTGAGACATGCATTTCTCTTGCTTCTACAGTACATTTCTACAGATCGTATTATGAAGATATACAGTATATTGTACATATAAGTGTAGTACTATATGTAAAAAGATCAGACTATAAGCCTCAAATACGTATTGCATTTACTGAAGCTGTTTGCAGACTCTTGTGGATAGTTTACTATACAAAGAACATACTGTAGAGTATAACAGTGCAGCAGTAAATTTAGTATATGTACTATATGTGATATATAAAATATGCAGCATATTAGTCTTTAGTGTCAACCTGGAAGAACGAGGTTCTGCCTCTACTACGACGGATCATAGCAGTGAGTTCTATATTAAAGATTCAGGATTGCTTTATTTGGCTTTATTTGCTTTATTTGGCCTTGCATGTGTTGTTTTTGATTAATCGGCCTTAAATCGTAGATATATTAATATACATCTTATGGGTGATAGCAATCCTTGTAGCGCTTCCATTGACAGGATCCATCTGGGCTGCTATCGCGCTTACGCTTGGCACGCACTACACACATGCGAGCATGATACTTGCATAGATTGTGTGCATCGTTTGGCTGCGGTGTAGCTGAACGGAAGGCAGAAGGCCTTCCCGCCATCGACGAAGTAGATGGGAACGTATTAAGAGGCTCAACATGATTGAGATAACTATTCTGGCGATAGTCTACAACCACAAGAGGCTCGCAGGCAGCGACAATCTTAGAAAGATCTCTAACGACTACTTGCCCAGATACCCCGGCCTCATTAGCATTGTCGTCGTCGTCGTCGTCGTCGTTATTCTCCAAATTATCGTCATCGTTATCATCGTCGACGTCATCATTATCACCTTCATCATTATCCTCGTCCTCGTCCTGCTTCTTAACACCGCCCTTGTCCTTTTTAGTAGTGCGTCCAGTTCTCTTAGCTCTCGGCAACTGCTGTTGCAGCTGCTGTTGTTGTTCTTGTTGCTGCTGCTGCTGCGGAATGACAACAGCTTCCTTTACAGTTTCTTCGCCATCTGGTACCGGATCCGGTTGTGGGTTCAAAATGTAACCCATCATCGATACTTTGCCATCGCCTTCGACATTGAAAGTCAAACGGTCTCCTGGGGAAAAGTTCAGATCAAGGGCGACCTGAGGGATCTTCTTGCTCATGGTGGCCATCAAGAACTTCTTGTTGTCGTAAGTCAAATACAGTTTGGCATGACCCCCGTGGTCGAGTGCCACATTCGAGACGTGGAAGGCACGCGACACGTACTGTGTGTATTTGAAGTTTGCCTTCATAATCAGACCGTAGAAAACAGACATTATTATTTTGTTTATTTTTCGGATTTAATTTAATGAAAATTCCTTTTTTTTTTTGGAAAAATGAAGAACTATTTTTTTGATCTGCTCAGCTAGACGAAAAGGTTTCGAATGAGGAATGTGAAATGTTTTCAAGCAATCTACTAAAGTTGGTGATGGAAAAGTGATCGATTGCTATGATTACAAAAATTTCTTTCTATAAGTACTATGGGGTCAGCTCAGCATTTTATGGGAAACAATCTCACTGATTTTTAGGATGGCAACTCGTCAAAAACTATGATGGCATGTGTATAAGGTCTTCGTTGGTAATTTGAGCATTATTTTATATTCATTCCATCACTTATTATTGGATAATTGGTAATAATTGAAGCGTTTGAAATAAAATAAACAGGTAGGAAAGACACAGTAAAGCGTACTCGACTGTGATATACCCGTTACCGGAAAGTAACTTCAGTTATATCTTCAATGACTTCCAGGTTTATTATACAATTCGAAGCAAATTTTCAAATAAATAATATAACATGATTTAAAATAAAATAAATATAAATAAAAATAATAATAGATTGAATAAAATAAATACATATTAATAAATTAAAGATCAGTATTGTTCATATAAATAAGAAAATTAAACATTAATTTCGAACTTAAAAATTTCTCACTTATGCTTCGTTTTTTTCAATATACGGGGCGTGGCTGGATTCTAAAACTACATTACTCTGCTACCAATAATCAAATATATATTGTCACCAAATTAACCATAGCTCGATTTAACGCAGAGATCTAGATGTTCATACGAACAGAAAGAATAATTTGGTAATCGGAGATACCTTCTTCTGCATTTTCAATGCGCACAAACTGATGACACCCTGTTACGCTGTGGTTAGCGGGTAATAATAAGGAAAATATTTGATTTAATTTTGAATTGTGCGTAAAGTAGCTTTGAAAGCATTTTTGGGTAATTAACACTTGTTATTGGCATAAGTATTGAATTAATATATGTCAAGAATTCGGAATGAGATGAATGCGAGGAATTTATTGTAAAATTCGCAATGCATTTTGTTAATACGCCTGACTTGCAAAGCTTTTCATGTTAACAATTTTATTGTGTGCACACGCGCATGTGTGTGTGTCTGAGTGTGTGTGTTTAATGATGTAGCAACAATTGAACATTGATATGGCATGTTTTATGTTACGATATGCTGTGGTAACAAGAGATCCCATTGCCCGAAGGAGCATTCCCTGGTTGCCTCTGCCGCATGCCTGGGCATAAATCATGCTCGGCTGCCAGTTGCAGACACACACACACAGACACACACACTCAAGCACACACACAGTTAGAGCAAATCATATTACATATTTTTAACGGCAAAATTTTGTGAAAGTAGGTGAAAGTAATGTGCATACTCTGTGTGTGTGTCCGCGTGTGTGTGGGTGTGTGTGTGTGTAGGTGTGTGTTGCATACTTATGTGCATGTTAGCTGCTTTAATAACTTCACTTACACTATTCCCATATTCATATTCATATTCGGGGGTAGCACGTGCGCTTCGCTTCTTGACTTGACTTCCTTACCTCATTGGCTGCTCTCCAAGTATGACTGTGCCTGTGCATGTATGTGTGTGTGTGTGTGTGTCTTGAGGCTGTCGCTTCAGCTGTGGCTGCGGCTGTGGCCGTGAGGGGGAGGGGGTAGCGAAGGGGTTGCGCACTGTGAGTGCCTGTTGGGTATTTGCACATTTTAACGGATTTAATATGAAAATTAACAGTCACACACACACACACACACACAATGAGCGTGGGTGTGCGTGTGTGTGTACTCCAGTAATTTGCGCTCATAATAATGAATCCTGGCCAGGATCTCCGGGAGCTGCTGCTCCTGCCAACAGCTGCACTTAGTTGAGAAACTTCTTAAAATAGCAACAGCAGCAGCAGTCGCTGTTGTCGCTGTCGTTAGTGCTGTGACAAGGCACCCCACCCCCAGCTCTTCTACGCCTCTGCCTACCTTAACTTAACCCCTTTGCCGCCCCCCCCCCCCCTGCAAGTTAAACAATTATTCAAGACGTGACTTTTTGGCATTTAAATATTTATGCGCACACGTTTCGCAAATGGCAATGAGAGCGAGAGAGGAAGAGTAAGAGAGAGAGAGAGAGACACACGAGCACAACTGTCAAAATGTAACATTTATGTTAAGTTGTTGTTGCTGCTGCTGCCAAAGGCGTAGAAAATTTGTTTGTTTGCCTGCCTGTTAGCCCTCTTCCTCTGCCTCCCTCCCTCTCGCATGCTGCGTGTTTGAATTTGAATTTGTCTTAAATTATAAGCGAATTTCATGGAATTTTAAACGCTGAAATTAAATATTTAGCATGTACGTTGCATATCAAATTTCACACATACTTAGACACGTACTCATGTGTGTGTGAGTGAGTATTTGCTTACTCCTCTTCACATTTGTTACTCCCACTTATATAAATCCCAATCAGGCAATTCCCTGGCGCGAGCAAACGGCTAAACAAATGCACAAGCAACTTCTCAATTTCACATTATGGCATTTATAATTGATTTATTTAGCAAATAGCTGGAAAATTACTTAATTGATTCAAATATGTATTCATTAGTAAAAATGAAATTTAATACAAACATTCGCAAATATCCCAATTAGCAATAATAAAATTCATTATCATTCTCTCACAGTGTTGCCAAAAGAGCTAAACAGCAATAACAAGCTGAATGTATGAAGTTTTTGGTATTGAAAAAAAAGCTAGATAGAGCTTTATTCTTGATTTGGCAGGGAAATGTGAGTTGGCAACACTGATTATAAGATCGCTTCTCTTTCCCGTTCTTGCTTTCTCTCTCTCCCTCTATTTCTGTTAGAATTGCCAACTCTGCATGGGAATGATCCCAATCTTTCTTTTCCACTCTCTTCTAAGCAAAATGGCGGCTGCCCTTATCGCGGTTAAGCAGGCTGCATTGCACCAAAGTTGTCAATCAAAAGCTAGTTGCTATGCGAGCAAAGCAGCATGCAAAGCGAACAGCGTATTTTGCCGAACTGACAGCGTACCTCGCACAACTGACATTCGACTCCTTTACATTGCTTTGCTTCTCAATCACTTTGCTTTTTCATGCCATTCTCCCTTCCAGTTCGTTTCGTCCCCTGCTGTAGCTCTAGTATTTGCCTTCTATTGTGTTGTTTAATTAACTGTTTTCCGTAACTCAATTTGCAAGCGTCCCCGGAATACCTTTCACATCAACAGCAGCAGCAGAGGCAACTTAGGAGGAAAATGCATTCAAATGACAGCGAAAAAACACTCGCATATAAATAAAAGGCAGTTCTCAATGCCGCGTAAATTGCAGCTCTTCATTTGCCCCATTTCGATGCCCCCTTCCTCCCCACCTTCCTTTCATTGTCTCTTCCAAGTTAAATTAAGTATTACCCGAAACGAAACGAGTACGATGATATTATCAGACCTTCCGGCCAGGAAGGAGAGCGGGCAAAAGTCGCGCGCATTCACCTTTCAAGTCCAGCGATTTATGCAAAAGAATTTCAAGACAGGGCCTTAGAGAAGGGGCGAGGCGGAGGTGGAGAGAATAAACAGCAAAGGAAAAGCGAAACGTTCTGCATTCATTTAGGAAATGCTACGATGTGTTTTATAATCATTTACTGTGGCAAGCAGAGTGAAAATAAAATAAAAACAAGAAAAAGCATGCGAATTATTCATAGCACCGACGAAAGTGAAATTGAAACCGTTAATCTGGCAAAGTTTATCGTTATTGCTTAAGTTAAACGCTTATTGAAAACGAAATAATCGTCAATGCGAGAAGTAGCTAACTCCTTAGAGTTTTGTTAGGTATTTATTTATTCCATATATGTACATATTTACATCTCTTTTCGCATGCTTTGATAAATAAATATTAACTTACATAATTAGCCAAGTGTCTCCTTGTCGTCTTTGCTTTGATAAATTTATGTCAATTCAATGACTATTGAACTACTGCCACTTTCGATTAGTCATTGATCAAGTCTGTTTTCCCATTTAACTTCGATTAATAACTTAATATTGACCTGCCGCCACTTTGTATAAGTTATCGAATAAGTGTTGAGTAACTAACAAATATGGGTTACAATCAAAATGCGGCCCTTTATTACGTGTTAAATAAAACAGTAAAAAACAAATCAATCAATGGCTTACAGACTTAATACTTGCGACCCATTTAGTCGTTAAATCCTCCTTTTCTGTTGTACAATGATAGCTATCATACAACTCATACATATTTAAGTATATGGAATATCTCGAGCAGTTTTACTGCCCCCAATTGCAAATTGATTCAAGAAGAAGTGGAAGTCTATGCAAATTGTTTATTATATGGCCAAGTCAGAGTTCAATGCACTTGCAGCAGACAAGTGGAAGTGGAGGGAGGGGCTGCTCGCTATAAGGGTACAATGAAACGGTTATTGCACTTGTTATTGTGCGCGTGCGGCGCGCCGCGTCGTGGCACATTCACGCGAAACTCGCGTTAAACGCTTTCGGCTTTGGCGATTCACATTGTGGCCAATTAATGTGAAAGTAAAAGCAATGGCGAGCTCGTTTCCCCCTTCCCGCTGTCCCTCATCAGTTGCTAATGGACACTCTGCTGGCTCGTCTTGAGCGGGTTGGGCTGCGTCGGTTGGGAGGAACCACCCGCAAGGCGGCAGGCTGACACGACATGTCGCTTAACATGTCGAACATGAATATGCACGGCAGCAACAGCAACAACAACAACAACTCTAGCAGCAGCAACAACAACAGGTGGCAATGGCATCCGCATCCGTATCCGTATCCGGGTCATGCCATGCCGTTACAGGCCAATGGCCAAACGAAAACAACTCGAACTACTCCCAAATGTGCTGCGTGTGCATGCACATTATGCACAGGAGACGTCAGTGTCCGCTTTCCGTTCCCCCTATCCTGCCCTGCCCTGCTCTACCTGACCAGCTCTAGTTGCCGTGCCGTGCCGTGCCTGGCTGTGCGCCGTAGTCTGCCTGCGGCTCGAGGTGTGCATAATTGGAGTGCGCCCGCCGTGGTGGAATGGCGACAATTGCGCAAAGCTAAAAATCAAAGCGAATACCGCTAATAAAACGCGGCTAAAACGGGAGTGAAATGCCACAAGTGATGGCAGGAAACTGGTCAACGAAGGAATACCCTGCAGGCAGTTGCGAACTGATATGGTGTGTAGAGAGCCTACATTAGTCTGTAATATAGTCTTCTCTATCCCAAGGTACTGTGTATAACAAGATAAATTCATATTCTCGCATCTTCTGCAATGTTAACCAACACTGGTTTGTCATCGATTGGAACTTTGTACTTACTATAAGTATGATATCTCTCTCTAGTCAGTCGAAAGAATGTTTTGTAAATAGAAATTAAAGTTTTATGATTATAATAAAAGTTAATTGAAGTGAATATTGTAAATTTGTAAAATGTTTTTCTTTCATAAGTCGTAAACTATCCTAACGTACATTCAGTATATTCTGTTCATCAAATAAAAATCCAATAAACTATATCTTCTAAATAGTTTGCCTTAAATTTGTTGTATTTAAATTAAATAAATAATCCTCTACGAGTATATCCCATGGTATTGTCTATAATAGAAGATAATCTAATGTGCTATAGCTACTTTATAGTTTCCCTTTAGTGTTGCGTAAATTATTTTTGTTCATCACTTTTTTATTGAACTTTCATTTTATCAATTTCATATTATTTTTGTTTTTCCATTTTAATAATAGATTAATCTATCATATTGTTTATTCAACTTGCTCTCAGTCAAAATAATTATTTGTCATTTATTTTTTCTTTTCTCTTTTTTGAGTTGACATTAAATAATCCAAACACTTTTTGCCACCTAGAAAAAGCCGAGTTGTTTACATGCAAATTTAATTTTATCTGAAGCTGCACATCAAAGTATGAAAAGAGAGGGGAGAGAAGAGAAAGAGAGAGAGGGAGGGAGAGTGTTAAACAATCGACGAACCCAAGTGCGTTCCCAAGGGGCCAAGCTGCTGCAGTAAAAACCTCAATGAAACTACAATAAAAAGCTACATTGGATATAATGAATATATGTATTTAGTTTCGAGTTCCGTTGTTGGACAAGCTTTTATTTGCCTTTTTTTGCATTATACAAAGATTGATTTCCATGTTTATTAATATATATTTGTAAATTTCGTTAAATAAATCAGTAGAAAAGGGGGAAAAAAACGGAATAACATGGCGCTGTCACTCAAGTTAACCGATAAGCGTAAACAAATTATCTTGGGATTAAGCGAAGCTTCACTTATGCATGCATGACATTGGGTATTATTATTTAATGCCCTGTACAGGTTGCTGTAATGAGCGATGTTTAGGGTATAATCAATATCAAGTATACGCAGCGTACGCACGCTTCGCTGTTACTATCGAATTTTGTGCAACAGTTGCTGCTTGTTGCCATTGCGGAAGTTTATTCAATTTGGCCAGTAGTTTGCAATACAGCGTTGGGCAGATAACTAACCCTATAAAGTATATACGATATATTCATATAGTTACAGGAACAATCAAACAAGTTGTCATAGCTGTCAATACAATATACATACAATATTATTCAATTCTGCACCTTTATACTCAACAAGTATGGAAACAATCAGAAGAGTCTAAAGCCAAAAGCTGTAAGGGTATTAAACTTTCGGCATGCCGAGAGGAGCCGATAAACAAACTTGCCAGCTAGGTACATTACAGGGTATACTGTAAGCTATTTATGCCAACTGCCAGCTGTTGATTTGCAGGGTATTTAAAGTGCATTTTTCTGTCCTTTTCGTCGTGTCTATAATTTATTTTAATTAATTTTCACGTCATTTATCAGGAATGCGTAAAGCAACAACAGCAACAACAACAACAAGCAAAGCGCTCATCCAATTTTGCAAATGTTAATGCGCAATGCTCTTAATCAATTTGAACAATTTAAATGTGCATCGATGTGCATAAATGCAACATTTAATTTATGCAAAGAGCAACATTTATGTGCCACATCTGCCGCATCTGCCACCCCCGATGGCAGTTGGAATCAAACTGTAATTGACAATGCTGCAAATGCAAATAGAAGTCGGAATCTGATGTAGGGGAAGGGAGGCAACGCGTCGTATACGTAATAATTGTACTTGGCATCTATCGGCAGATTCACGGAGGGGCGCATAATCGAATCAGCTTGCAAATCTGCGCGAAAAAGCCAAAACAAAACAAAGTGCGCAAATGTCAACGGGTTGTGACAGCGAACCTTTTAACTGGCTCCCCGGACTGCGAACTGAACTCGCTGAACTTTAATTGGAAACCCCTTTACAAAATTAATTAGAACCCAGAGAACTCAAAGAATACAAAATGCATGTGGCATGCGGATTCATATTGAGTGTCGCTCTTAATTTACACAGTTAACGCAAGCGAATTTCAACTATAGAATTTCAACTATTTTTTTGATCTTTCAAATATGCAGCAGGTCTATGTGGCAAGAGTACAATGCAAGCTTTTGACTGCCCCCAGTGCTGGGCCTGAGTGTTTGTGGCAAATGTGCAATTTGGATGTTCATACAGACAGTTAACCAAAGGGGGAGAGAGGGGGCTAGTTCGACCTGCTTGATAAAGTTGAATGAAGAATAAAGGAATACTCGAAAGGGGGCGGCAGATGTCTGCGTGTACCTTGGCCATATGCAGGTGCATTTACACACAACTTTCATACTTCAGCTATGTATATTACAGGGTATTATTGCACTACTCACTATGATTACAGGATACACAAAGTGCTATACATCTAGCACACCTTTTGTGCACCTTTTTGGGTGTTCATACAGACAGAAAGGAATAGAAAGCGCATTTTAATTTAAGGTTTATTTACACACAAGTTATGCAACTTCAATTGCGTATATTGCAGGGTATTATTGCATAACATACTTTAAGAAAAGAGTATACAAAGTACGTTACAACTAGCAGAAACCTTTTGCCATAATTAAGGTGTTCATACAGACAGCAAACCTTGAAAGAAGTTCGTAGATAGCTTCTTCAACCTTCCGGTTCATGTACACAAAACTTGCATACCTTAGCTTCCTGTATTGCAGGGTATAGTTGTTGTAGGGTATACAAAGTGCTGTACATCTAGCACACCTTTTGTGCTTCAATTTGAGTGTTCATACCTACAGTTAGACATCACAAAGATGTGGTTAGCTCTCACTTACATGTTAATGAAGAATTTGTAATACGGGAATACTTTGAAGGGATTGCAGATGCCTGCATTCATTTGCACACAACCTGTATACATCACTGAATATACCCTAAACTAGGGTATGTATTTTATATGCCAGCTGCCATCCGCTGCTATGCAGGGTATTTAAAGTGCATTACCATCCAGCAGTGTTGCTATGCGCCTCTTTGCTTTGCCCAAAATGCAGCCAATTTGCAGTGAAGCACGACGAATGCGGAATGAGCTCGCTGACCACTCACTCGCTTGGGTACTCGTTCTGCAGCAAAGGGGTGTGCCTTGCCAGGCAATAGAGAAGGGGGGTAGAGTGGATGCAGGGTGCAGACTTTAAAGAGTCGTTGGCACTGGCAAAAAGGTTGGCACTGCGTGCGACCGCATGACCAAATGATTGTCAGCCAGAGTCACATCCTCCAGCCAGCACTTTGTGACCAGAAGCTGTCGCATGAGCAGCTGGCTAGAGGCATGGCCAGCAGCAGCACAAGAGCAGCAGAGAGGATGGACAAGTGGGGGGAGGGGGGACGAAGGTTTAGCCTGAAGTTGGAATGGGCGCTAAGCCGCGTAAACCAAAAATTTGTTTGCAGTTAGTTTGGCAACGTGATGCAAATGCATTTGACCACGTCAAAATTTTCGTGCTTGCTACGTTTTGGTCTGGGGCACATTATGATGAGGACGAGGACGAGGATAAGGACGAGTACTGGAGGCAGTGCCTGCCTGCCTGCTGAAGCTGCAACTGCCAACGGGTGCTGCTGGTGCTGATGGTGTCCGGTCGTTCGCCACATACGTACGTGAAGTTTACTGCATTTGCTGCGGCGGTTGAGCCTTTGCATTTAAATGAAGAGAGTTTTATTTATGCAGACGCGACTCAGGTCGCTAGTTGGGACCAGCAATGTGTGGCAGTAGGAGGACAGGAGGTGTAGCTGGGACTGCGACGCGTTGCTGACCTTTTCTATATAATTTGAGTACAAATTTATGGCATGTGCAGTTTAAAGTCGCTGCTTCAAGCTGCACTGAGGCGCTGTCTGTCTCTGCTGTGTGTAGGTGGGTGGACTCTGATCAACCCAGTTACGTAGAGTCGCTTTATCACGCCTGCCGCATAATGCAGCACTCCAGTTCAGCTCACCAGGCACCCCCCCCCATGCCCCTCTTGCTGTCCGCACTGCAACTGCTTCAGCGGCACCTTCTGCTGCCGTTTCCCTTTTGAAGTTTTTGTCGACCCATTTTGCAGGTTCATGAATTGCATGGGCACATGGCACACATTGCAGCCGAGGAATGCCTTCTCTTCCCTGCCTGCTGCACGCACTCCTCATCTTGCCTTGCCTTGTCTGGGGTAGCTAGCCGGGTCTGCTGCCATAGCCCGTTTCCTTTAAACATTTTTGGTCGCACATTGTAGCTGCCTAATGAACACATGAATAAAATATGCGATTTGCTTAACTTTGCACGCCAAGGCAGGAGAAAGAGAGAGAGAGAGAGAAAGGGGGGAGCAGTGAGTTGGCATAGAATGCCATTGGATGGATGGCTTAGAATGGCTAGAGCAGGACCTGGCAACAGCTTCGAGTCAAGCCGAGACGAGCCGAGCGAAACTTTTCCCAGATTTACCGTTGCAGACAAGCGAGCGAGCCTGACAGAGCGACTGTGGGACATGGGGACAGACTGACAGACTGACTCGAACCATATAGAAGAGCTACCTGCACATCACAGCAGGCAGCAGGCCATGCAGCACAGAGAAGCCGCTGCTGCTGTTGGTTTATCTTGGTGACGCAGGCGGAAGCTTTTGTCACTGCTCCACTGGCGACGAATCCAAAAATCGTTGAAAGTCACTCAACAGTTTAACAAAATGGCGCCGAGTGCAAGTTGCACATGCCATTCCAACAGCTCGACGGGGTGTCTCACGCTCTTCTCCCCTCTCTCTCTCTCTCCCTCTCTCGTTCTCTGCCTGTGTGTGCCACCAAAGTGATGGGGTAATAATGATGCACTAGCTGCAAACGGATGATATGTGTGTGTTGCAAATACAATGCGCTGATCCTTTGTCTTGAGCACACAATTAAAGCTGAGTCCCACACATATTAATTATTATTAGACAGTTAAGTCGCTGTCAACGACGATTAGTTGCTGCAGTAACAACTATCAATCAATTGTAACTAACAGACTGTTAATCTAACAGTGCTTGGTGTCAGCGTGAAATTAAAATTAAAATTTTAAGTTTAATCAAATTTATCGATATTGAACAATTGTAACAGTCTGTTAAATGTTTACATTAGCAGCCAAGCAGCCATTACACTAAGCAGCTTTCGATAGATCGATCAATTGCAACTGGCTCCTTAACAGACTATTAGACGAAGGCTAACATAACGTTAAACGTAGCAAATACTTGTTTACGTTGTGCAAACAACTTTAATCGCATTTAATGTGAGCAAATATATTTAAGTAAAATACCTTTGCCCGTCAACTGTTTGTCTTTTTGTTCATTCACTGCTGTTGTATTTACGTTTCTATTTGTGCAGCCCTAGAAAAGGACGTCATCACGATTTCGTCAACTGATTTCTCTGTCAAGCGTTGCATTGTTATTGTTGTTACCTTTGACCAAGTCAAGTGCCGTTGCCGTTGCTGTGTTGCCCTTTGACTTCGAGAGATTCGTGACGTGCCGCGTGCAAATGAAAATGGAGCAGTGACAAAAATCTGTGTGACTGTGTCACTGCCTGTGTGTGTGTGTGGCGCCAAGCAGCTGACGTCTGACGGGGAAACGGAAAGAAGCAAAAAAAGAACTAAAAAGGAGCAAAGCTAAAGCGATTGAATGGGCACGTTTAGACTAGAAACGGATTTCTTATAGAATTAATATCAAACCACGACACTGTGCAAGCAGAGGCAGGCAGGCAAAGGAAGGAAGGAACTAAGGAAGGAAGGATTGCAAAAAGAAGCAACCAAAATAGAATTGAAAATATATATCTATATAGAGCAAGCTCTGCCTCGTCTTGTGTGTCTACTTTTTTCAAGCAATTCAATTGCCAAGCCAAAGAGAGAGAGGGAGCAAAAGAGAGGGGGAGAAGGATACGACGGCGACAAGACAAAGCCAAGTGAAGCCATGGCCATAGCCAAACGGAAAAAAAGGTTAAGTGGAAAGCTGAGCTGGTCTAAGCCAAGTCAAGCTGCGCTGAGCTGAGTGGCGACAACTACAAGAAGAAGGAGAACGCAACGCAGCGACACTGAGATTGACACAGGATATTTCGGGATTTGCCACATAGCGATGCCTTCAATTACAACTATTAGAAATGGGATATGGCCAAGTCGTGGCGTACAAATAGTCAAACATGTCACACACTGCCACCGCCTCCGTCTCCCTCCGCCCACTCACTTGCACTGTGTGTCTGCCTGTGTGTGAGTCATGTGAGCTGTGGTGCGACGGGTCGTATGAGTGATTTATTTTATGGCCCCATATTGTTGCGCGTGCCGCACGCAAAGCACGCTTAAAGTGGGTTAAAAGCGACAACAGAAAAACAGCCAAACTGCAACATGCCACGTCCCCTCGCAACTCCCCGCACGTTGCAATTGTTGCAGACACCTCAGCGCCGTCATAAACTTCTTAATTGGCATCGTGTGCCCGCCTAATCAGCTGATGATGACCACAACGATCAGCGCAAAAAGACATCAAAAATCAGTGGGTATCCCTAGATGCCCTGAAGATTATCATGCACATAAAAACAGCGCCAACTCATTGTGCTCTAATGACATTAGCTGGCACAGTTCTTTGTACTCTGTTCCTTTGTATGCTTGCTCGATAGGCCGCGAATCAAGAGCACAGGTTAACGATTTATATGTGGTGGTATGTCGATTTCACTAAAAATACTACGAAATTGTGTGGGGTATGTTGATCGATATTCTAGGATAATGATTTCATACAACATTTTGTGGAGGCATGTCGATACATATGTTAATTATGTGTCGGTAAGTCGATGTTAGGAACATGTTAATGCAAGTCATACAAGTAATGTGGCGGTATGTCGATAAATATCAATGAAATCGGTTCAATAAATGCAATTATAATTCATTAAATGCAATAAAATGAATTAAAATTCAATAAAAGAAATATTATTTAAAACAGAAAAAACACAAGTTAGTTCTAGATTTCAAAAAGGATAGATTTGCCCGCAAAAGCGCAGTTCAAAACTGTTCTGTGCTTAATCATGGGAACAGCACTGAGCTGAGCTTGCCAGCCTGCCTTGAGCTGCTTTGGTCAACAGAAAAATCCCAAATTACCGCAAGAAATCAAACAAAACTAAGCAAAACGAGAGTGAAAACGAAGAGTGCATATAAAACCGATTGTTTTCACAGCAACGGTGATCACTAACAACAATGAAACACACACACACAAAAACAACATAGAAAAAATGTTCTCAAATTTTTCGAAATTCATCTAAATAGCCCGAGGGGCATTTAGTTGTAGTGGTTGTAGAAGTAGTAGTAGTAGTAGTGGTTCAGTAGGGGTAGTCAACATCAAAGGCGTTTGTTTATTTTTTTTTTGTTTTTTTCTGTTTTGCACTGGAATTTCGAAAAAGTTTTTTAATTGCTTGCCGCAATTTGAGATGCGCTCTAACGCTGTCTGGCTGCCCCATTGCCTCACTCCCTCTCCCTCTCTGGGTATACGTATGTATATGTGATGTGGTGTGTGTGTGTGTGGGTGTGTAGATGTGTGTAGGCTTTATGTCACTTTGATAGCTCTCGCTCTCACTCACTCTGCAGTTCGTTTGTGGCAGTGGCAGTGGCATTTTAGCAGCCATGCCACGCCCATAAAAAGGCCAAAAGCATTGAGAACAGTTTGCAAATAAAATGCAAGTGAAATGTGGCGCATTCAGGTGCAACAAAAGAATCGCAAACAAATGCTAAACTCTTGCATTTTGCTGCCTTTTGCCTTCCTTTTGGCCACGGCGTGTTGTAGTTGTCCTTTATGCTGCTGCTGTTGCTGCTTTTACTTTTTAGCCGCCAGGATATCCTTGCAGCCAACAACAGCAGCAACAGCAGTCGAGCAACAGCAGAGAAAATAAAATAAAATAAATTGTTCAATTTAACAAACAAGCAAATGGCAGCGCAGAAACAAGTTCTGAAAACAGGTGAATGGGTCGACTCGACTCGACTCTCTTTCTCTCTTTCACACGGGATGCATCTCTCTCTCTCTCCACCCCTTCCCGCTCTGTGCTCCTGTGCTGGCCTGGTCCATTCGCTTGTCCAGCTCGGGTGTCGACTGTTTGGGCGTTGCGCGTAAAATTTCTGCCGCAGTTTATGAAGCGAGAGCAAAAAGCTTCTTTACTGCCAACGGGCGGACGTAGTCGACGATTGCTTCGAGTTGCCACGGCTCAACTGCTCCCATGCCACACCCACACCCACAACCCCCTCCACCTCCCACTGGCTGTGCACACACAATGCCTAGTGCCACGTGCCGCTACCAGTTACCAGTTCTCCGCTACCTGATGCCGATGCCCGTTGCCGGTTGCCCGTTGCCGGTTTCAGTCACTGACCCAAGTTGATTCGCTCGTCCATCGATATTTATACCCGCTACGCATGAAATAAAAGGCTATTTCAACTTCGTGCCAAGCAGAAGGAGGCATCTTTGCTCCCACAAATTATATATACATATATTCCTGGTTCAGCCTTAACCATGGCTATACCTTGTTTTTTCTGATTTATACCTATAACGTTATATTTGTCTGTATGAACACCCTAATCTCAGAGACTGTAAGTGCTAAAGCTGTCAAATCATAGTGACAATATGTCTTATTATAGCATACAAGTAAAGTTTAGCTTAGATTTTAGTCACGCCCACTTCTGGTCTAGTAAACAGAAAAAAAAATACAATTAAAATTAAAATAAAAATTAAAATAGGTAATTTTAAAGCTAGAATGCTTATTTTTGGTATGTTTAATAATTATAAAAATAAAAATCATTACTGAAAACTTTATGAAGATTGTTTAACATAAAAAGAAGTTATTAAAGAAATTGGTGATACTTTCTAAAGTAATCACATCACAGACAAGCATTCTCATCTGTTGCTTTCTATATAATCCTCATTATTTTTAATCTTCTTCCTCCTTAGATACTTTAATCATTTGCCACAAATCAACAACTTTGCTCTTTTTATTTGCATTATAAAAAATTGAATGTTTTTTCGAACAAATTTTCATTAAATTTTAGATTGAGTTGCTTATGAGAACTGCACCCTGCAGGGTATGTTGCAGTCTGGAATCGAATGAATGTCTCTTTCTTTGGCTACTGTTTTTGGGAGGTACTCGAATTAATTCAGCTGCCATTCCACAAGTTGCAAGCCGGCTCAGACGTAGCTATTAAACGCATCAGGTCGCGCTTAAAGCGGGCAAAGTCAGAGTCATGCAGTGTCAAGAACTGCTTTGTGCGTTCTCTCTCTGTCTCTCTCACTCTTTCTCTCCATGTGGCAAGAGGAAATGCAACTGCCGCGAGTCGTAGCTCGTTGTTTCAATCTATTCACGGCAAATCGAACTGTTGACAGAGTACGAGAGAGAGAGAGAGAGAAAGAGAAAGAGTCAGATGGAGTCCCCTTTGAATCACAATTGGCTTTCTATGCGGAGTTTATCATCCGTTCAGTTCGCATGTTTTCAAAACTATAGAGCCTGAAGTGACTGAATAGTTCCCATTCAATTGAATGTGCCCGATGCAAACAAAGTCCCTATCACACAGCGGGAGAGTCACAGCAATCCCTGCGAAGCTTTTGTTTGCTGCAATAATACGATACGACAGTTTCACATATCGTTTGCAATTCGTCAAAGAATTCAATGAAATTCAATAATTGACTGAATAGTATGCAATTTCAGCATTTTCATTTAGTTTTTTAGCAAGTAAGATGGGTCTAGATAACTGTGTGACTGTGGCATGGCAGTCACTGAGGACTTCAACTGTTTCCCTGCTAAAAAAAAAGATAAATTATGAAACGATGTGACAATTATGATACTTATTGTACCAAAGTGAACGTTTTAGCTGTAAAACCACGCTTGCTATAAGAGTTTCTCGTTTTAATAGGGCTGCAATGGGCGTGGCCAAATTCCAAAACAAACTTTAGCTGCAGGCAACACTTCTATATATTATCTGCAAATTTAATAGCCCTAGCTCTTAAGGTCGCTGAGATGTACGTGTTCATACAGACAAAAAACGGTTTACATCGTCTTTTCATGGAGTCAGAGATAGATGCCTGCTGTGGCCTGTTGCATACTTTGTCTATTGGCACAAGGTTATAACACCCTGCTACCTCATGATGGGTGGTGAATGAACAATATAATAGACTCCTACCAAGGACGAAAGCGTTATTTAAGCACCTAGTGAAAGCAGGAGTCATGAACTTGGTTTCTCCTACTCTGTAGTTTGTTACTCTTGCACTATCCACATTTCTCTCTTTCGCTCTCTCTCGCTGGAAATCGGAGTCTCGCCCTTTGTGGTCGTATTTTTTATGTAAATGCGCATTGCAAGATTTTCCTCTCTGTTATTTTCGACAATTTGCATGCGTCTGCTGACAGCTGCGGTAACTTTTACTGCTAATTGCAATTCGTGCCACAAAATATTTCATGGAATACTCTACACCCCACACATACACACAGCACCCACACCCCCCTGTCAGTCCCCCCTCCAATTGGTATGCGAAACAAAGGAAATTGTTGCAAATTATCACGCGCGCCCGAAACTTTAAAAAGATTTCCCAACAATAACAACAAAGTTGTGTGTGTTTTCGTCTGTTGATTCCTGTTGTTGTTGTTGTTGTTGGTGGTTGTTGGTTTTGGCCGATTATTGTGTTTATTTTCAAATTCAATTATCAGCATTGGCTGCGATTCTTTGCTGGCAATGCCAATTTCGATTGCAACTGCGCTGATAAAGCCTAACGAGTTGAAATTGTTTCTATTTGCATACTCCTCACTACTTGTAGGCTTGAGGGGTATTTTAACTTTGTGCCAAAGAAAGCAGTACGACCCTAGAAAAAGAGACAAAAAGGCCTTAACTGTCTGTATGAACACCTAGATCTCAGAGACTTTTAGGCCTAGGGCAACCAAATTTGGTGTCAAGATCTCCAAGTACTGTCTGCAAAATAAGAGAACTTTGTATGATATATAAATCTAGTTCAGTGCTAGATATGAAGTATAGATCGATCTCGCTTCCCTCTGATCTACACGAATCCCCACTTGAGGTTCAATTATGGTCTTAATGCAAACCTGTTGTAAGTCTTGCGTCTAACGAACTGTTTGCTATACGATGAATGAATGAAGGATCGCAAGCGATCACATTATCCTTATCTAGCTCAGCAGATCTTAAGATCACAATCAAGTCGAATAATATTTCCTTTACTTCTGTCTCTATTTACTTTACAGATTGCATGCCTATTTTACCCATTGGTTTCCGCCAGCGTAAAACATAAAAATACGTATACGTAATTTGTAAGGTAGCACGTTCAGTTTTGTTGTTTGTACATTGAGTACGAGCAGCCAAATGAATTTGAATGTGAGGCACACACTCAACTGCAGTTAACTTACTTGTTAAAGAGTTAGTTTCCCTGAGTTTGCAAAGTCGAATTTCTATACAAAGGTTTCTACAAAGCTTCTCAATCAAGCTTCTTCAAGCCGTGTCGCTTCTCTTTGTGCCCACATTTAAGGCTTACTTCGGCTGCCAGAGTTGCCACCAGCACTCTCGACAAATGACTATAGTAAGCTGCTCAGCCTCAGGCTGTGCATATGCCGGGACTTAGTTAAATGGAACCAGCCGAAGAGAACACACACACGCAATCAACTAATACTCGCCGAGCAGCTAACCTAAAAGCAGGCTTAGTGGTCTGAACTTGCTCTCTCCCTCGCTCTCACACTTTTTTTTTTGCTGTAAGAGAAAGGGGAAAATGCATTTGATTTAGGAATTTCTCAAGTGTTGCTGCGAAAACGAAGTGCATATGTTGACACTGGGGATTTTAGGACAACATTTTGCAAGAGAATGCTCCTCAAAGACATTTGCCAAGGCAAATACCGAGACGAGGAGCAAAAAGTGCACTTAGGCGTGCCTCTGCACAGCTACGACACGTGTTGTCCCATGAAGGGACGCATCGATGGACACTTGGATGGATGCAAATGTTTGCCTCCAATTTCTGATACATTTATGCTGGCCCGGCCTGTTTCTCTCTCTCTCTCTCTCTCTCTCTCTATCTCTCTGTGTGTGGCTAAGGCAACATAAGAAGCAGGATAAAGCATGGAAGAGAAAGAAAGCAGGGGAGGAAAGGAAGCAGAGGGAAAACTACGTGTGGTACGTGCGCATTCATTTAACTACTGAATTTGCTTAGGCAGTACAAAAAAGGCACACAAAAAATGCAGTAAGTAAAGTGTGCTGCACTAGCAGATACCCCTCTCTAGGTCAAGGATAAAAACAACAGCACTGGTATTATAATATAATATAAATTAATATAATATAATATAAATATAAAATAAACAACACTGGTATTATAATATAATATAAATTAAGTTATGCACTTAGTAATGTCTTTAATATGTTATAAAGCCACATATTTTTTGACCTGTTTCAATAAAAATTTACTTTTATGTCTACATTAAAGCCTAGATCTCTGGAGTTATTAATGCTATGATGATCAAATTTTGCAGCCAGTCTACTATAGTGTATAGTTACGGTACACAATAACAATAAACGTTCTAGCATTAAATTTACGCATGTAATACGTTTTTTTTTGTCAATTTACTGAGATCATGGGGAGCTTGGTCAAATTCTTAAACACGCTTTAGCTGCGTACAATAGTAAGGCACATTCTTACCAAATTTGGTGGCCTTAGGTCTCATTGTCTCTTAAATATAGATGTTCATACGGACAGAGAGAAGGAAATATAAGTACATTATGGTTGGTACTTGTCTCCTTCTATAAGTTATGACACCCAACGCCTACAAACGTGTATACCCCATATTTGGTTGGTCTCGCCTCAATTACAGGGTATCAGTTGTGAGTAGGTGACAATTGAAGCGATCGCCAGGGCACTCTCAGGCTCTACGCACACGGCTTCGACCTGAGATAAGCGGCTTAGCTGAGGCATGCCGCATGCAGCGCGTGAGCCTTGAGCAGCCTGAGGCACCCTCAGCACACGCGCTCTTCCCGCGTATCTCATGTCATTAGGCAGACAAAAGTCAACCCCTCACAAGGGGGAAGGAGGTGACTCTGTTCCTCTCTCTCTCTCTGTGTGTGTTTAAAGTTTTTGACAGTCAGCATCCGCAATGAACGAGCCAGCGCCACCACAAGGTATTAAAAATTAGTACACACATCCCGCGCTTGGCAGACCGCAAGAAGTTGGCTGAATCGTAATACTCTATAAAGGGGGCGGGCAGGGGATTGTCTTTGGGGTTGCTTGCAGTGTTGGGGGAGTGGGCGGAGGATGGAGAGGGGTGGTGAGCCACTGCTGCCTGATTATGACACGTTGCAGCGGCTTATTAATGAGTTGCGCTGTCAGTCAACACATTCCTTCCCTTCTCTCTCTCTCTCTGTCCCTCTCTATATATTTCTCACATGCTTATGTGGTCAGCAACAGCAGCTAACCTGATTCCCCTCGCCCCCCACTCTCCCTGCCATCCCTCTGCCTTGCTAAACCACCTAATCAACATGCACAGCACACGGTATTTTGGGCAACGCAAACGGAACATTTTGCAAAGCGCACAATGAAAGAGAAAGAGAACGAGAGAGAGAGAGACAGAGAGAAAGAGAGGGAAGAACAAACCGAAAATGAGAAAGGAAAACAAGATTTTGCATTTCCATTTCCATTACGCTATTTTCCAATTATAACTACGTTTAAAGAGCTTTATGCTGTTGTTGTTGCCAGTTGCGCTGCAGAGCCAATTAGACGGCGAGGAAGATGGATATAGATGGAATCCTGCGTTAATCTGCAGTTGCTAATGCAGTGTGTCAGTGAAGCTTGGCAATAATATTGTATTTAACTGGTTATGTTACTAGCACGAATCTTTGAAGCTCCTTTGACTCTCTTCTCTCTCTCTTCTCTATCTTTCTTCAGCTAAATAACTTAATTGAATTTGTACTGCTCACAATATCTCACAATCTTCCCACTCTTAGCTTCTTCCTCTTCTTCATTTTTCCTTTCTTTTCTTTTTAACTCTTTCATTCCTTCTTTCTTTCGCACTTTCTTCTGCCTTGCTTTTCTCCATCAGGTTATTTGTGAGTATAAAGAACTAGAACTTAGTTCAATTCCCATTCTTCCCTCTCTCTATCATCTTCCCCCTCTTTCCTGTCATTCTTCTTTCTCTCCTTTTTTCCCTGCTTCTTTCTCTCCTTCTTTCCCTTCTTCTTTCCCTTCTTCTTTCCTGATTTGTTCCCTTCTTCTCCCCTCTCTTGTGCACTATCTCTTCTTTGTACTCTGTTCTTGTTTATCTTTTCCCTTTTTTCGTTTCTTTTCTCTTCTGTCTTCCCTTCTCTTCTTCCTTATCTTCTCCATATCTTTTCCCTTTTCTCTTCCTACCGTCCTCTCTCTCTGTCCCGCCCTTCTCTGCTGTATCTTTCTATATCAATCAAGGCACCTCAGGCTGATGTGTCATATGCAATATTCCTGCTATATAGTAAGTTGTGTAAATTCTTCTTGCCTAAACTTTCTTCTATCTCCGCTCACAAGTTTCGCTTGTCTTTCCTCTCTGTCTTCCCCTCTCTCTCTCTCTCTCTCTGCTTGTCCATTTATCTGCATATAAATTCTAGTTTTATCGACTTGTCTCAGGGGAAGCGAGTTTATTCAAATCAAAGATGCAAAAGCGTATGTACTTTGTAAACTCAAATGCGTTCCACATGACTAAATGGTGCCCCCTCTCCCCTCACCCACTCTCCCTTTCTCTATGGCTGTCTCGCTCCCTCCTGCGTTTATGAACTCTGAAATTGGTGCGAGTTTGATGCTTTATGGCTTGGCAGATGCCAAAGATGCGGCGGCGACTGCGTCAGCTACTGTTGGTGTCAATGGCCCCCAAGGCACACACACACACGCACAACAGCAGCAGCAGCAATAATAACAATAACAACAGCAATAACAGCAAGAACAACAACAACAACAAGTACTTGCCACATTGAACAGGGCGCGCGCGCGCCAAGTGCTAATGAAGATTCCGTTGAACGCAGTACTGGGAGTTGCCTCTGCCTCCGTCTCTGCCACTGCCACTGCTGCACAGCTGTGCATGCCACACACACACACACACGCACACAAACTAGAGTTTATAAATAGCCAAGATTCTCCGCGTACCTCAACAAAAGTGGCCGACAATGCAGTTTATTGCATCACACGAGAAACAACGAGTTGCACAACGCCAACGCCGACGCCGACGGCGCAGTCGACGTTAACGTCAACGTCGACGCGCCAACATCGACAGCAATAAACAAAAGTGCCGTTTGTTGCCCAAGACTTTGATAGATGTTATAGCCCACAACGATATATAGTTCTATCCACGCACACGTTCTGCACACGATTTGCTTCCAACTTTGCATTTAAATGCATTTAAAATTTCCAAACTAGCCAGAGATTTATTTCGGCCCTTTACCCTACCACACCCCCTCACCATTCTCCCTCCTCTTAGCCTACGCCCATGCACAGGCTCTTAACGCACATAAATAAACAACTTCTTATGATAATTCACATTCGATTTATCCCTCGACTATTTTTAAAGAAAGAGAAATTATAGCGAAATTTTTAAAGAAATCTCTTTAGGTCTGCAACTGGACTCGACTGTTAGATATCCTGCATTTATTGCCAGAGAAAGAGAGAGAAGAAATTCGTACTGTACTGGAATTTCATATATTATTACTCTGTTTACTATCTGATAACAAACAGTTGATACACACGAAAAATGTAAATACTGCCCATAAATTTACACTTGCAATTCAATTATTATTCTATGTAGGGGGCGTGGCCAAATTCTAAAACATACTTTCGCTGCGTATAGTAATAAGACATGTTGATACCAAATTTGGTAGCCCTAGCTCTTATAATCACTGAGATCTGCGTGTTCATACGGACGGACAAAGCTTTAGCGTCGCTGCTCAAGGCTATGAATACTTTGTGGCACTGGAGACAGCTTCTTCTGCCTTTTTAAGGTCTGCTGCCAATAGAAATTACACTCCGAGTTAGGTTAAAAAAGATCTACAAAATAAATTTATTAAAAAAATAAAAGAAAATAAAGAAAGCAACAGACGAAAAATAAAGATGAAAAACAATTAACCATCCTCAGATATTCAGTTTGTTTCATCACCCGTTAGATCAATGATTGCCACAGGATCACGTGAATGGTGTATTAAGACGACATCGCTATCGTCATCGCTATCGTCATCGTTGTCGTTTTCGTTATCGTTGCCTTCCCAGGATAAATTATAGCGTTCTTGCATGTTGAGACCATATCGTTCCTCACTGTTTTGTTCCGGTGTGGAAGTTGCGATGGGATTGAAGACAACATCGCCTATTCTGAGACTGGAAGTTGCGATGGGATTGAAGACAACATCGCGTTTTCCGAGACTGGAAGTTGCGATGGGATTGAAGACAACATCGCGTTTTCCGAGACTGGAAGTTGCGATGGGATTGAAGACAACATCGCGTTTTCTGAGACTGGAAGTTGCGATGGGATTGAAGACAACATCGCGTTTTCCGAGACTGGAAGTTGCGATGGGATTGAAGACAACATCGCGTTTTCTGAGACTGGAAGTTGCGATGGGATTGAAGACAACATCGCGTTTTCCGAGACTGGAAGTTCCGACGGGATTGAAGACAACATCGCGTTTTCTGTGACTGGAAGTTGCGATGGGATTAAACCGAACATTGCGATTTCTGAGACTCATATAAACTGGAATGTCCATGTTTTTCTTTTTCTAAGCACGTTGTAATTTTGTTGCGCAATTGCTTTGATTGTATTTGATTGAGAAGTTTTAAACGCAGCCTACTTGATTTTTTTGTGTTCGAAGGGAAGGAATTTGAAGTTTACAGTCGGCACAACAACAACAAGGTGCAATAAAAGACATTCAATTTGGCACAGTGTTGCCACCACAGACGGCAGCAAAAGCGAAGCGTAGACATCTGAATGGCAAAATGAATCGAGGCAAACGCTCTGGCAGGGAATGAGTGACAGTCTTAATTACAGAGAGATTAGCATGACTGGGCAGGGTAGAACAGCACCCCCCCCCCTGCACACCTCACCTGGGGCATGCTGAGTGCTTCAGACAGACAAAGGCGGCGCAGATATATTCAATGTCACGTTTCAAGCTGAAGAAGACGACGACGACGAGGAAGGCCTTAGAAGCCCCAGCTGGAGAGAAAGAGGCTGCACATACACAGGTGCTCCAGCCAGGTGCAGGCGCTCATATCCTTGCAGTTCCCCCCTCCTGCCCCGTTGCCAATCCTCGAACTGGACGTGCCTAGCAGTTATTCCTCTCCTGCCGCTTGGCCGCCTTTGTTACATTTGATTGTCGCAAACGAAGTGGAAAAGTAAATGTTGCACACACAGTTGCACACACACACACACACACACACACGCATGCATACGTCAGTAGGGAAATGCACACTAATTACTTCTTGGCGGGAGAGCAGGCGAAAAGTGGAAAAAAGAAAACCCTTTTTCCACTCCGAATTTCTCCTTCTCTGTCTCCAACTCCCCTTCTGCTTCTCCTTGTGCGCCTTGGCCATTACACTCTTTTTATTTGCCTTTCATTCGCTTTTTTGTTGCCTGCGCTGCCTTTGCTTTTTTCTGCTTCTCGTATTTTCCCCCTCTCTTCCCCACACTACCCTCTTCCCCCTTTCTGTGTCTCTCCTTTTGGCGAATGATAATTGAAAAGCAGCCAGCAGCAGCAGCAGCCAGCAAAAATTATTGGCCTTTGTTTGCGCGCACGGCGGTTGAGGAGGGGGGAAGGGAGGGGGCATGGTTTGGCAGAACGTGCTGCAGACATGCGGGCTGCGGTTGAGGGGGGTGTGTGGAGTGTAGAGTGGGAGTAAGGGGAGTGTGGGAGAGTATACGAATCACAAAAGTCAGTCAGCCAAGTTAAATACAATAATGTTCTCTAGCTGCACACATACACACACGAACACATATCGGACTAATATCGCTTTAATGGAAATGAGAAAATTAATAAATCGCTTTCCCCTCAATCCCCTGCCCTTCTCCCCTCTCTCTCTCTTTTTTCTCTGTTTGCAATGATAAGAGCAATGCATTTATCCTGACAGATTCTTTTGCAGATTCTTCATTGGCAAACTGTATAAACTGTGTGTGTACTTGTGTGTGTTTGTGTGTTTGTGGCAGTTTAATTTAACTAGACTTGCATCAATCATTAGTCAAAGCACGCGCTCTCTTTGATGACCAATGCGAGAGATATGAGGGCGTATTATTATAGAAACATTTTTAATTACACGCAGTTCGTGATCTTTGAAATGCAAACAGACTTTTTAGCATTGCAGATGTGAACAAAAAGAGAGAGAAAGAGCGAGAGAGAGAGAGAAAGGGATTGGTACAAAGTTAAAATATCCTTTTTCCCAATCAGTAGCGGGTGTACTTGGCCTTACAACAGATGCTTTATTTATTTTTGTCAGTATTCAGTTACTTAAACCAAATAATCAAATAATACTCGTATCTTTGTCTCTCCTTCCCCTCTCTCCCTACCCTCTTCCCCTCCCTTTTCTCCATCCCTCCCTGTCTCTCTCTCTTTAGTTAGTCTCTTCCAATTTCCCTTTGCATATTTGCATAGCAAAATAGCAGCGGCTGACATAACCTCAATGTTTTGCGCTGAGAGTGCACAGTTCAGGGGGGAAAACATGTCAGGCAGCGATGGCGGCATAAAAACATTAGCTAATGGCTTAGTTATTTGTTATTTAGTTGTTGCATGTACGCACGCACACAAAAACACACACACTCAGGCACACACACATTAGCAGTGCATGCGAATCGCAATCGAAAGTCAAAGAAGGCAAAAGTGTAAAGAGCAAAGGGCAAAGGAGCATCCTACACCGAGTTGGGCTCCCCCTTCCCCTCTCCCTTCAACAATTGTCATGGCGTTTGTTCTCATTTCCGCTGCTGTTGCTGCTGCATTTTCTGATAACTTTGCTGAAAATTCAATTAGTGCGCGTGAACACGCAGCTCAATGAACGGTAGACAACATGTCCAAAGGGAAATGCACTCAGTGTACAGTGCAGGGAAAGACATTAGCATCACTAATATTTCTTTCTTCAAATTTCAATTTAAATTCTTGTAGAATTCGTTAGTTATGTATCTGTAACCAATACTTTTTGCAATCGATAGCAACTACTATCGATAGTAGTGCGATCAGATTTTCGAATTGAAATTAAAAGTATTATTTTAATATTTAATATTTAGTTTTATATTTAATCATAATATTAATATGTAATAGGGAATAATATTATCGTAATCCGATACATTTTAAGGTACTTTATATTACTGATTTAAAAATCTTGAATATCTTAAAAGTTCCTTTACTATACGCCCTTTATATCTCAGGTATTGTTTTCTCAAGCCTTGTCGCTGTCTCTTTCCAATCAAAGAGCGCGTCTTGATCTCGTAAATTGTTTTCCCAAAAAGTTTTCTATACAAAAACAAGAACACAAATTGAATTCAAGTTTCCCAGTTGGATTCCCAATGCACACACACACACGTATTTGCATTTGGGGATTGTCAGTTACGTGGCGCAAAACTTTGTTGCTTAATTAACTAACATCTCGAAAAGGTCTGCGAGTGGGAGAGAGGAAGGGGAAGTAGAGCATGAAAGCATTAGTAAAATGCATTTTAATTACGGAAATCGATAAACAATCACAAATACTCCTTCTGCCTCTGCGAAAATTTTGATTGTTGTTGTTCATTGCGGGTTGCGCTTTTACGCGCGCGCAATGCATTCAAAAACTTTCACTCATTCATTGAGTGAAAAGTTAAAGTAAACCATTGAGTGAAAATTGGGTTAACACTGCATTTCAAGATTAACAGATTTCTGTGAGACATCTTCAACTCGATAAGCCACATCACTTATCGGACGATTATACGTGCGTTGCACCGATTAATTGCGCGCCAAGAGCGCATTAGCCTTTGCAGTGAGATTGTTTTATTTATTACGCTCAAAGCCCCATACATTTCACAAATTTAAAAATGTTCAACTTCTGAAAATTTCATATCTATATTTTTTGTAATCAAACCATTTATTATACGACAAACAATTTAAATTCAAATTTAAATTTAAATGACTTTGCTTAGTGCCGATAAGACTGGCTGCTGTTAGGATGCTGTTAATGTTCAAAT
Organism: Zaprionus capensis; assembly: GCA_018903675.1. Classification (NCBI taxonomy): domain Eukaryota; kingdom Metazoa; phylum Arthropoda; class Insecta; order Diptera; family Drosophilidae; genus Zaprionus; species Zaprionus capensis. The sequence goes on along the minus strand of JAEIFN010001073.1, from coordinate 5,427,811 downwards.
ATCGATAAGAATCATGTTACATATCGCTAATAAATATCGGTTGAAGTGAAAAAACTGTTAAGTTAAATAGAGAGTAGCTAAAATTGTAGTAGGGCTGATAAAAATATAATATTATTGTTCCAATCAACGCTAATGTATTTATATTTATTAAGTATTTTTACAGCATGCTGTATTCAAAATTCAAACTTACCGCCACGTCTTAACGATATTTAACAGCACGCGATAGCTTAGGCATTGTGTTATCGATACCGAAATACTTACAATGATTATCAATACTGCTTAGCAAAGCTCAAACAGTCGCTGTGGGTTTAGTTTTCTTATTATTATTAAATGAAAGAACATATGGAACATATGCGGAGTAACCACTTCCAAAAGGAAGTATTACATAGCATATATAAGGATGATAACCACAGAAAAAGGTACATGCCAAGCGAAGGATAAAGGAAGAAGAAAACATACCAGTTATGCGGGATAAACAATTTAAAATATATTACAAATTACAGTTACACTGTAAGAACACACAGAAAAAAAATATTTGATTAAACTTTGACATCTTTTTGTTAAAAATGCCACCAGGTGACTGACCACGCGAGCCTTAAAGCTAGAAGCAGAGGCGTAGGCCCCCGTAGGTAAGAGGGGCCACGTCCGCCATAAATGCACAATCTGGAAGAGTTTGGGGAGTAGTTGGAGTAGGAGGAGGTGGCATGGTGGTCACAAGGTGGCCAAAAATATTTGTTGTAAATAAATGCAAGAAAACAGCCTTAACCGTTATGTGAGAGAGTTACCCCCCTGGGAAGGAAGGTGACCCGCATTAGCCTGGGTAAATGGGTAGGTGGAGTAACCTGATCCGCTCCTAGTGCAGCATGAACAGCGCTGGCTGCTCCAGATGCTGCTTCCAGACATTGGAGAAGCTGGCCATGGTGACGCCATCGATGACACGATGATCCGCCGACCAGCTGACGCTCATGATGTGCGCCTTGACGAGCTCGTCCTGCTCATTGAATCGCGGCACTGCCTTGGTGCGTCCCATGGCACCGATGGCCACCTGAGGTGCCATGATGCACGGATGCGTGTATGTGCCACCAACCTACGAAAGAGAGAGAGCATATAGAGAAAGAGAGGAAGCGTATTTCAGAGGGATAACTCACGATGCCAATGTTGGACAGCGAGAATGTGCCGTCAGCAAAGTCCGACGGTCCCAGGGATCCCGTGCGTCCGCGTTCCACTAGCGCATTCAGATCCTTGGCAATCTGTATGATATTCTTGGCCTGACAATTCTTGATGTTGGGCACGACAAGTCCCTGAGGGGTATCAATGGCAACGCTGATGTTGTGGGCACCCTTGAAGATGATCGACTCGTTGGTCAAGTCAAGGGAGCTATTCACAATGGGATAGCGCGACAGCGCAATGCTGGCGGCCTTAATGCAGAACGGCATGAAGGTCAGCTTGGGCACACCCTGCTCCGCAGCAGCAGCCTGCAGATCCTTGCGGAATTGGATGAGGCGCGACATATCGATCTCGTCGCTATACGCAAAGTGGGGAATTTTCTGTGCAACAGAAAAGAGTGAGAGAGATTAAGAGAGGCTCAGACTGCAACTGCAAGTGAAACTCACCAGTGACTCTGACATGGACTTCAACATGGCCTTGCGCACGCCTTTGAGCGCCTCCACGCGATCAGCTGGAGGCGGTGCAGCGGGCGTAGCGGCTGCAGCGGGCACAGCTGCCTTTGGCTTAGCTTGCACATTAGTGGGATGTGGCACATTGGTGCCTGGCGGCACATGACCCAGGAACTCCAGCACATCACCCTTGAGCACACGTCCGTTCCTGCCGGTTGCGGGCACCTTGGCCAGATTCACCTGATGTTCCTTGGCCAGGCGACGTACGGCGGGTGTGGCAGGCGTTATGTGGCGTGCTCCCTCCACAGTTGCTCCTGCATCGCTATCGGAGCTATCGCTGGAGCTAGAGCTGCTGCCCTGCTCCTCTTGTTCCTCCTCTGCTTCATCTTCCTCTGCAGCCACTTCGAACTCCAGCAGCGGTTTGCCCACCAGCGCCAATTCATCAATGTTATGGAAGATTCGGGTGATTTTGCCATCATAACGACTCGTTATGGTGACCGATGCCTTGTCCGATTGCACCTCGCAGAGATTGTCGAACTGCTCGACAGTGTCGCCCACCTTGACAAACCATTCCTTGACGGTTACCTCGCGTATTCCCTCACCGATGTCACTTAGATTGAAGGCCACTTTTTTATCCAGGCAGTTGCTGAGGTGCAGACAGCGCGCCAACTGGAGGGAAAAATGGGAAGATGCAAATAAATTCAAGAGAAGAACAACAACAAACACACAACACATGGCGCCCTCTGCTGGAATTCTTGCTCACTCTCGTGTGCGCCTCTCGCTCTATCTCTGTCTAGCTTGCCGGTTGCTTTTAGTGTGTAGATAGCTGCTTGCTCGCTCACTCGCACGCACACACACATGCACACGCACTTGTTGATTACATAAGAACATCGACAACAACTTTGCAACATTGTCGTGCGACCATCGTCGTGCCCCCTTCTCCTAGCACATCATGTGCATTTCCCTCCCTTCTACTTACAGCTAGCGGCCTGCTGCGTCGGCAGTGCTGCAGCAGCCAAAATGTGCTGCCATTTCGTAGCAAATGTGTTGCCATTGTCCTGTCTCACTCCCGCCTCCTGTGCTACCTGTAGAATCGTGTGTGGGGTGTATTAGACTTTGTGCCGGGCTGATCAATATGGAAATACCTTTTGGAAAACGCTACTGCTACTGCCGCTGCTGCTGTGTGGAAAAGGGCACTCGAATTTGCCCCCTGCTGAAACGATCGACCTTATCAAACGAAATTGCGGCCGCGTTCTAAGCAAATTGAGTTTGTTTTGCATATGCCAGCTGTTTGACAGGTGGAGATGATCGCACGCAACTGGCGCCATCTGTTGGCAATAATTTGGTAAGTGCAATATCGATAGACGAGGATAATCAGTGAACAGATGTAAAAATAAGCAAGCAAATGCGTTTTTACTAATATTGCACTAATTGCAATTATATTTATTTAAAAATTTCAAACTATTTGCATTTAAAATTGGTGCAATTTAACTGTTATAAATTTTAAAATGTACGCTGATCGCATGACAACAAGCTGACTAACATTTGCAAGCCAACGATACACAGCAACCGCAATATCGACAGGCACACAAAAGCCTTACAATGCTGTCCAAAAGTGAATAAAACTTTAATTTACCTATTTTGTTCCATTAAATAATTTCCATAAGTTGAAAACCAATTAAAAATCAAGTCAAATTCAAATTTTCGTTGCCAGCACAACAAAAGCTGAGCGATTTTCGGAACATGCGCACTCACGATATACGCAGCCTACAATATCGATAGGCCCGAACAGCTGATCAAAACAAAAATAACGTGGTCGTCAAAATGGTAGGACGCAATAATTGTTTTACTTCAAATTTGAACTAATAGAATATTAAAATTTGCAGACAAATCTTCGCAAGGAACTAGAGAAATGCAAACATCCCAACAGCCGCAAAACCAAAGCACTGGGCAAGAAGGCGCGTCGTCAAAACAACAAACACAAAACTCGCATGGGACATGCCATCAAGAGCAATATGATGGGCGAGAAACTGAGCTGGTTTCTCGGGCACATCGACGAGGGACGCACTGAGCCACTGACGCCACAGGAATTCGAGGATTTAATTGCACTTTATTTGCAACGTTTCGACGAAGAACTCGAGCAGATTGCATTAAAACAATCGATAGGGAAAAATCGTGCCAATCAACATGCCGCGCGTCGCGATGTTATTCAAATTACATTGGAAAGGGAGCGCAATGAGTACGAGAGCGGTGGCATGGGTAAAGAGCGAGACAGCGAGGGGACTATATATGGCGTATATCTAATCGATTTCCCCCCTCACAGAAATTCTCAATCTTTGCGATGCGGCTAAATTCAAGATGCTCTTCGATTGGGACGGCAGCGCGTTGAGTGTGCAACATCTTAAACTGGATTTGGTCTCAAAGAACATGCTACAGCGACTGAAGCAGGCTGCAACTGTGGCTGTGTCGACTGAGCAAATGGAAATGGCATAAAATGTATCTGTATATTTTTTTTAGCTTCAGTAGGCGTATATAAAACAAAATAAATAAATGAAAACAGCACTCTCATTTAACTATCGATTTCTTTTACGTTCTACATGCCGAGCAACCCTGACTATCGATAGGCATAAACTGACGAACAGCTGTTTCTCAGGTTTTGACTGCACGTGTGTGTGAACTTGAACTGAGAACGTCTGTGTGCCGATAAATATAATTGTGGTGAAATAATTATTCGCACATATTTTGAAACTGGTAAGAATTTATTACATAAACAAAATGCCAACGAAAGCAAAAGTGCCCACGGCCAATCTAATCACACCGCAGTGCTTTTTGTGCCATCAGTCATACGACAAACGTACGTGAACAACAATAGTAATGGGGAGCACAACATCGAAAGGAGTCGCCGTCGTTGAGACAGTTGCGGCGCCTGCAACAGCAACAACAACTACGGATGCAGCCGCCGCCGGTGACAAACCCAAGTGCAAGGCATGCTGCGCCTGTCCCGAGACCAAGCGTGCACGTGATGCTTGGTAAGTGAGAAAGAGAGAGAGAGAGAAATAAACATAAACAATAAGTGACGCAACAACTGAATTTGTCTCCCCTTTCCCTTAACAGTATTGTGGAGAACGGAGAGGAGAACTGCACCAAGCTGATTGAGGCACACAAGCAGTGCATGCGTGACGCCGGCTTTAATATCTAAGCCAGCGACTCCGCAGCGGCCGCGGGGGGAAGGAGCACACGGTGTGCAGGAGGCGGAGACAATGTGATCTGGTCGGCGTACTTAGCATGAAGAGAGCCCCTAGTGCCGCGCCAAAGAATCCTACTATCTATTAGTATCTGTTTATAATTTCTGTAAAATTGTTATATCTCAAAACTTATTATAGTTAATTTAATTACAAAAATAAATCAAACCAAAATCGTTAAATGCAAATTTGTTTTTCTTGTATTTTTGTATAAAGAAGATTGCAATTGGCGTTACGGACATCTTATGTTGCGTCCTGTTTTCCCTTTTAAATTCACGATCGCCGTCTGTGACGTTAACGATTTGACGTGAATTTCATAGTGCAGGTAAAGCAGTTGCCCAATAAGATATCTTGATGTAAATGCTCTGTGCATTTCTTGTTTTTCAAGCTGGCGCTACGTATGCCAGCAAGAAGTGTCGTCACGCGCACTGCTTGTCATTGATAACTCACCAAATAAGCAATGTCACGCACTGCTTGCCATGTACGGCGTCTTATCAAATTCCAATTCAAACGCAATGAGTTTGCTTTTTCTTCTATTAAATTTATAACAAGTTCAAAAAAAAGTGTGACGTCAGTGTGCATACTAAACTACTTGCAACTAGATAAAGCGCAGCGTACGCAGCGCCACAACGGCAGCCATGTAGAAGGTGATGAGCAGCATGGTGGCAAAGGCAAGAATGCGGGATGGCTGCGGCACAGGATACACGGCGTAGACGAGTGTGTGCACGATGCGCGCGACGGCGGCCAGGCGGAACAGATTGCAGGCAATCAGCGGATTGGGATTTGTGCAGAGATAAATCAGGGCCATGATGAAGTACGGCAGAATGTTCTCCATGTCATTGCGATGCGCTCTGTGTGTGAGAGGGAGAAAAAAGAGCATGACAGTTAAGAGTGTTGACATGTTAAGGAAGTAAAACTGCTTTGCTGCATGTTGTGGTGAATAGCTCAACAATCGCACTGCTTACCTGCGCACGCGTTCCACATGTGGATCATCGAACTGCACCTCGATGTTCTTGAAGAAAAGATCCTCTTCGTTGGGGAAAATCTGCAAAGAGCGCAAGAGTCAAGGTCAGATTCAAAGTCCACAAATGCGTGTTGGTTGGGTATGGAGATGTGGTGAGTTTCATTACAGAACATGTTGTTTACCTTGCGCCGCACAGCCAATGGCAGTAGACCCAGCAGCTGTGGGGAGCATGAGTTGAGCAAGGACGCAAATTTAATGGTGTGGTGAGTACTCGTTGTTACTCACCTTGTAGCGAAAACGCTGCAGAGCCGTCAGCAGCGACATGAGCAGCATCTTAACCACCAGCACCGTGGCCCAAAAGAGATAGCAACAAAAGACAGGATTCTCCAGACTCAATAGAATCCCCATTTCGCCCTCTCTCTGCTGCACACTCGAGGCGTTGTTATTCGCCAGACCGGCTAACGGGGTGGAGGACATCTTGGAGGTAGTAGAGGTGAGCAGAGGTGCGCGTGCGTGGAGCTGGCTTTGGCAAATGAATATGCGAAGTGGGTAAGCCAAACTGAAGCTCAAGCTGAAGCCGACAAGCTGAGGCAAAAAGCAAAAGCAAACTGGCCAAACTGGTTCCGCAATCGCAGCGAACTTTAGACTAGGTGACTGGGCGAAACTACGACTCATTAAAATCTCACCTCAACCTTTCCCTCCCCCCTGCTGTTCCACCTCTCTAAATGCACTTGATGGTGCAGATGAGCACGTAGAAGGCCTCGAAGATCATTATACCATAGGCAATAAAGAAGGTGAGCGCGCGCGTCGGCTGAGGGAGGGGAAAACATGCGTAGACGATCGTGTGCAGCAGCCGCGAGCTGGCACCGATGCGTATCAGCAACTTGGCCGTTAGGGGGTGGGGGCCGACGGCGACGTAGGCGAGAGACATCAGCAGAAAGGGTAGCACGTTCTCCAAATCGTTGCGATGGGCGCTGCAAGGGAGCAGGAAAAAAATAAGGCAGTTAGAGAGAGAAGAAAAAAGTATTTAGACACTTATCTATAGGAAGATAAAGAGGGAGTAAGAAGCAAGAGATGAAAGAAGTGAAGAAGGAAGACAAGAGAAGACAGAGGAGTTAGAAGGGGGTTAACCCTCATCTACAGCAGAAGACAGAGGAGTTAGAAGGAGTATAACCCTCATCTACAACAGAGTTAGAAGGGGGTCAGCCACACAATAAAAGATAGGAGGAGTTAGAAACAGCAGGAGACAGAGGAGTAGGAATGGAGTTAATCCTCATTTACAGTGGAAGACAGAGGAGCTAGAACGGGGGCTAACCCTCATATACAGCAGCTGACAGAGGAGTTAGACGTGGGCTAACCCTCATCTACAGCAGAAGAAAGGGAAAGTTAGAAGGAGGTTAACCCTCATCTAATGGGGTTAATCAAGTTAAACACCTCTTTAACTGCACTTACCGCCTCATGCGTTCCACATTGGGATCGTTGAATCGCACCTCAGTCGTGCGACTTAAGCGCAAATCCTCCGGATTGGCAAAGGTTTTGGTTTTCATGCGCTGACGCGCGGTCAGCACAGACATCAGCAGCATCTTCAGGATAAGTAGGCTGCTCCAGAAAAGGTAGCAGCAAAATACCGAGTTCGACTTGGTGAGCAGTGAGCCAGTAATCCCTGCAACAGCAGCAGACGACGACATGTCGCTTGTTGTGTTCTTCATGTTGCACTGTCCAGGAAATAGGACAAGGCACAGGGCTCCAGTTAGTCGTTACAGCGCGCCAGCTGCACAAGTTCCCAGTGAAAGGCACACCCAGTATCGGGCCTAACCCCGTTCCTGACCTGTTCCAATAGCTAATTGCCATCGCCTGGCGGAGTAAATATATATTCCCGACATCTATTATTCAAAGTCTTTTCCGTCCACACTGAGCCCGCAATGCTTTCAATTATTCATCTCATCGCCTTGCAAAAAACAAAAGAAATTGAGTTGTTATGAGAAAATCTACGACTTGAACTGGGGAAAAACAACGATTGCCGTTTAACTATTTGCATATTTAACAAATGCGTTTCTTATAAGGCATCTACGACCTGTTAAAGGAAGCGGATTTTCTTCAAAGCGTTCTTAATATTGTGCCTTCAGTAGTTCTCCGTGTAGTTTTCTGTACGGTTCCCTACTGAGTTCCTTTTAAGGTTCTCAATGTAGCTACGCTAAGTAGTTCTATATAATATGGTACCCTTTGTAGTAACCAGTATGTTTCCCTACTCTGTTTTAGTCCCCTACGAAATTCTCTATATAATACCCTATGAAGTTCACAGTGTAGTTCATTACGAAGTTCCATTTTCAGGTCTCTATGTAGTTCCCTGTACCATTCCCTATAAAGTAAACTTCAAGCCTGGTGTTCAGTTACTTTCCGTGCTTATATATTTATTATATCCCCCTCTCTATCGTACTCTCTCCACTCTAAACAAACAGAAGATGCAGCATATCAATTCTTGTTTACGCCTGCAATCGCATATATGTATATGTACATACATATATCAGATCACACGCATAACATTTGTATGTGTAGAACTTGTATAGAATTCGCCTAGGTAGAAAAATCCAAAAATAAAAGATCAAGGTTGCGTTTTAGCAAACAACAAAAGACACGACAAATAAAAAAACGAGACAAATGAATAAATAAATTGCCCGCATGAACAAATTTTTGCCAGCCTTAAGTAAGAGAAAGAGAGAGGGAGATAGCTAGAACTAAAGATAGTGTGTGTGTGTGTGTGACAACTAATAGATTATTATAATAGACTCAAAATCAAGAATTCCAAATCCAACGGAAGCAGCAGAAGCGCACGAACGCAAAATGGAAAAGAAAAAAACGAAAAAAAGAACGCCAGGAATATTGTATTCCCTTTATTACCGATCTATATAATAGCTATATAGTGGGTGCACTTAATTGGAACTGAGTCAAGGCATAGTAGACATATTAAAGTTTTTATCTGTAGCATAGATTCCTAATTTACTTGTTCCGTGTGCAGATCAAATGTAATTTGTTCTAAGGATTCTGCAGAGGATTGCTTGACATGCAAGCAGTGCACTGCATGATCGCGCACTGCTGCAGTCTCTTTTCTTTCTTACTACGAACTGCTTGCACTGCTTAAGAGTTTAGTAAAATTCGTTACTCAAAAGTAACTGCTCTATCATCTCAGCCGGCTGTCACATTCTGCATTGACTATTCCGCACTACACTTTTTTTGATAGTGTATACAAACCATGCGCAATCTCAAAGTTCAGTTCTATCGGCAAGTTCCCAGCATAGTTGCCCGCATGTGTGCGTGTGTGTGCGAGTTCTCTAACTATCGCTGCATGCGCCGCTGTCGCAATCGCAGCCTCAGTTGACGTTATTTTGTCATTGAGGCGAACCGAAAAAGCTCGACCAGACGACAATGAAATGCAAAAAAAAATGACAAACAAATTCGCCGTGCCATCCATGTGTGCGTGTGAGCGAGCCGGGTGCATTTGCACTCGAGTTAAGATCTGCCATCGCGTCGCTGCCTGGACGCGTGTGGTCCGTCAAACTGTACCCCCGCATTACATACGCATAGACATGTACATACATACATACATGTGTGTGTGTTTGTGTGCGTGCATGACGTATGCTGTGAATTGCTCTTTGCTCGCTTGGAAAAAAAACAACTTGTCTAAATTTAGTCAAAGAGTTGAGTTTGTTGTTGTTTCTTCAAAATTGTTTTCAGCTGTTGTTTGTTGTCGTTTTTGTGTGTTCTCGATTGGTTTTTTTGTTTTTTTTTTGAATTCACAAGAACTTTACGCTCCCGTCGCTGCTTGCTGCGACGTCGCGTCGCCGTCATTAGCCACGCAGTAGACGTCGTCAACGACGACGCCGGCGGCGACACGTATTGCGTTCAAAGTCCAAAAGTGTCTGACTGTTGTTGCTGTTGTTCTCTTTATGACGAATTCCATTTAACTTTTAAGAGAGAGAGAGGAGACAGAGCTTGCATGCACTGCTTGACATGTAAAGCAATTTTAGCAGCAGGGTCCTTTGACTTGCAAGCAATGTGACAGGGTAGCAAGATAATTGCTGCAATTTTAGACTTGACAAGCAGTGCATGCAGTCAAGTTTGTCACTTGTCTGGAACCTTCGATAGTACGATTTGTAGGTCAACTAGGTCAAGTGCTGCTCAAGCGTTTCCACTGAAAATGCGATAATAAAGAATTTCCTGCTGCGAAACACATCAAATTGGGCCAAGTGTAAACGCAGTAGCAGGCAAGTTATACTCTGGAATTCGGTGTCCAGTGCAGTTCGCGATAAAAACGAGGAATATATTACACTGCATGTTGCATGCATGATGATACATATGTATGTATGTATGTACATATAGTACACACTGTATGTACATATAAACTATGTATAATATTTCCGTTCACTTATCGACACAATAATCAGAAAATCCAGCGCATTTAGTGCATACAGCGATAACGTCAGTAAAGAATAAAAAAAACAGAACAAGAAAAATAAAAAGAAAAGAAAAAATAGTCCATCGATTCATCCAATATTCCGCATGAGTCGCTCCCCAATTGTTGAAAGTCCGTTTGTTTCATCAGCTCTCTGTGCGATTCACTTGAAATTCCTATATATGTATGTATCTGGACATGTCGTAAGTATTTTGTGAATTGCGGAATGCGATCGCAATACGAGCTAATCTCTCCCTCGAGCTATACGTCCTTGGATCGAACCAAACGTTAATGCATGCCAGATGCGACTAAGCTCGCGACTTAAGTGCAATATGCCAACACATGTATATATGTGTGTGTGTGTGCTATATGTGCACATCCCTATATATAGCATATGTCCGCATGATAAGCCCGATGCGAGTCAATAACCGACAAGCCGAGAAGCATAATGCCATATGTAGGGGCTTTACGGCCAGAGATAATGCCCAACTAAATTGTTGTCTAGTCTGAGGCGAACTTGTGATCTTGTAGAGCCTGCACGGGAAATTTCAGTTTCTTAAACATTCGTAATTTATAGAACAGGAAATTACCCATACAATATTTAAGAAACACCGAAATCTTAATCTATTATTTAAATAGGTGTAGCTATGGAGGTCTAAAAAACATCACGAATATATTAATAGAAGTGAGAGATATTTAATTAAAATATGAAGAAACATTAAAAGATCATAACCACTCTCAAGACATAATCAAAATACACGTATATATTTTTAGAATATATAAATTTGTATGATATTGTCAACAATTGTTTTCTTTTTTTGTCCTTTCTTTTCTCATTATTAAGTATCAGTTTCTCTTAAATTACAAATAAAATCGTATTTTGTGTATTTTTTACCGTATCGAAATTTCTCTCGGTGTCGCAAACAAAGCCCAGGAGTCAGTGCAAATCAATATATCTGGTACTTTATGCAATTGTAAACACACACCCGACTAAAAAGGGGCCCATAAAGAACCGTTAACCGTTAACAACATTCGTAAATCAATCGATGCCAATTGACGACGCAATTTGTAACTGAGATTGGCCCCGGGGCAAAGTTCCCAAAGTTTCTACAAAACTGAGCGATTAGTGTAAGCAACGATATCGGATCCGATAAGGGTTACAACACTACGACGACGACAGATCGAACTTTGGACCGCGACAGAACGAGAAGGCGGGCGGCCGTTCGAGATGATACCACGTACCAGACGGCTGATTGGACATAAACTAGGTACACACACACATGCATACACATGTGGCGTGCGTGTGCGTGTAGTTATGAGTGGGGCGTCTGGAACTAAACGAAACGTTTGCCATTATCAGGGCCAGACGCTTTTTGGGCAGGGGGTTTGCCAGCCAAAGCCAAACTACTTAATCATTTTGTTTTTCTCTTCGTTCCTCTATCCATTCTGTGTTCTCTGTTGTCGTCTGCTCATTCTCGTTTGCTTGCGAACTTTGGAACTGCACCGGCATTACATGAAGCCGGGCGAGTATTACGTACACCCGGAGGGGGATGAGGCTGTGGCTGTAAGCAGTGGCGCCATCCCATGACATGATCCAATACGAGCTCACATGCACTGCTTCTTATCGAGACAAGCAGAGAGCAGCGAACAGTGGGGCGGGTCAAAGGTTTTGCACGCATACACACACACACACATGCAAACAAAACACAGAACAATTGATAATAAATTCCAATACTAAAATGTTGGACGACTGCGTATTAATCTAGTTGTCAAGCATGACATGGCTGCCTCTCTCTCTCGCGCTCTCTTCTGTGCTCTCCCTCACGCTTAAGCTATTTGATCGACACCGCAAGCAAGCAGTCCGTCGTCGTCCGTCTGCGTCTGGTTCGAGTTCGTATGTTCCCGTTTCCAATTATGCAAAATACCAATTGGAATTGCAATTTACACCCACTGTACGCGTGTGTGTGTTTAATTTGATTACAGCAATTTCGAAACGTCATCGCACATGTTGAAACTCAATTCAAGTCCAAAGTAACAGTGCAGCATTAACCAACACCGAGAGTGACTGAGCTGCTTGCTAAACACAGTGCTGCTGTGCAGTATGCGCCATGTATTAAGCGGTTGCATCGAATTACAGTCGGCTTACTCTGTACAATAATTGCCTTATGCTCAACCTAGCAACAGTCGCATACTGCTCTCACGCACTGTCGTTGCGAGTGCAGTGCAGTGTGCATCAAAGTCCAAACTCGCACCAAGAGAACGAGAGCGCGGCAGCATGAGAGAATGCAAGTTACTCTCACGTTTTTTCTTTACTTGCTCATGTTCTCCTTCTCTCCTTCACTTCTTCTGGAGCAGCGACCCTTCCTGAGAGAGCGAAAGAGAGGGCACGCGAACTCGCACTCGTTCACACTCATGTTCTCTCACACACACACATTCACTTGCGCTCATTGCGGCTTTTTGACGTTCGCTCGCCTCGTGTTGGTCACCGACGCAGCCGCCGCCGCCGCCTTCGCCGTCTGGAGCAGAGGCCCTTATAATAAACCAGCTGCGCAGCCTGCAAATCAGTCAGAAACGTGTTGAGTGCGCCAGCGAGCAGACGTATACGCAGAAAGTGAAATAAAGAAATAAATTGTATTCTCTTCTCGTTTTTACGCCTCACCGCCGCCCGCAGACCCCATGCAAAGTTCTTAAACTTAATAAATACAGACAACGCATACATACGTTTTTTTCTTTGGTGCCACAGACAAGAAAGACAGACAAAAAAGTGTCGTGCTAAGCAAAAGCTAAACTAAACTAAAAAGTGAAAACGAAGCAAAAAAGAGAAAAAGAAACAACGCAAAATGGCAAGTGCAGAGCAGAAAATCACCACAGGCAGCAATGGCACCACAAAGCACAGCAGCATCAACAGTAATAATACTGCTTTATCGACCACATCTACTGCGGATGCAACGGAGCCTGCAAAGGATGCAAAGGATCTGTTGCCGCATCTCGAGTCACTCGAACGCATCATCAAGTTGCCCGTGGTGAATGCCGCGTGGGATAAATCACAAGATGTCTATGGCAAAGTAAAAGGTAAGCAATAAGCAACAAAAAGAAAAGAGCAAAGAGAGAGCAGCAAAGCACAGAAAACGAAACCCGGTTAAGTTGCTAGAAGTGTCGGCGCCGTCGCCGCCGGTCCACACTGCTTGCTTTGTTGCCGTGAGTGAAGCATGTGGAGGAGGAGAAGGAAGGAAGGGGAAGTTTTGAGTGCATTGAACTCACCTTTGCCAACAACTAACGGCAAAGCAATTGCAGTTGGAAATCGGAGACTGAAAAACGATACGATAAACCATAGTAAAAGAAACCACCAACAAAAAAGAAAAGCAAAAGGCAATATGCAAAAGGTATAACTGTTGTGCCGACTTGACTCGAGTGCAAAGTTCGCCATTTTGAGTGCAAATTGCTTTGACGACGACGAATTCGCCGCAACTCAAAACTTTAATTGACCGGCAAATTGCAATTGGCTGTGGCTCCTTCTTCTTCTCCATCTCCGTGGCCATTGCCAAATTGATGCCAATTAAAGTCAATTGACGCAACAGTCAATAAAACGCGAGCAATCGACAACAACAATAACAACAACAACCATGACCTGTCCGTTAGCAAGAAGAAATTCTTTGCTTGTTCTCACACTCACACTCTCTCTGTCTCTATCTCGCTCTAGCCGCGTACGCGTGACGCGCCAATCAAGCAGGCGGCCTGAGTACAAAGTACAACAAAAAATAATTTACATAACTCGAAAAAAAAAAAAAAATAATGAAAACTTTTTGCCAGCCAAACACGTAGACCGCGCACTGCTTGCCCTGTTTCCCCTTTCCCTTCGCCAGGTGTGTGTGTGTGTTTGTGTATGTGTGCTCTATGAATAACTTGGCAAAGTGCAGTTTGACTGCGCAAGCAACAGGGGGCGCCAGTAGTTGAACTTAACGACACTCGCAACGCCTGTTGCCACTGTGTGAATCAACGAAACACACAGTAATAGTTGCGTATGTGTGTGTGTGTATGTGTAGTTGGACTTTCGACTTGTTTGTGTGTTGGAAACGATGAGGTTGAATGATGCGACTGATGAAGATAATGATGGCGGGGGGTGATGATCAGTTCACAGCTTGATGATGACTAAATAGGCACGAACGAACTATCAAAGTCGAACAAACTAATTACACTACTAAAACAACAACAGCAACAACGACAAATATACGAATTGTGTAGAGCTCTCTGGAATGGGGGGCCCAGGCAGGCAAACTGCGCAGTTGCTTATCATCATCCTCAATTGATAAGTTTGCAAAGAAAGCAGTGGCTAAAGCAAGCAGTGTGCGCAGTGTGAGGGGTGAGGGAACAACTTGCTCTGCTCTTATCACTTTGGCAGCTGCGCCTTAATTGTAACTGTTTATCTCTGTTTTAACAAGGCATCCTCTGTCTCTTTCCGTTTCCCTCTCAGGCAAAAATCGTGTCTTCAATTGGGCACTAAATGCCGCCGAAGATTGCGTTGCACGCGCCGTGACCACAGCGGCACCAATTGTGAATCGTCTGGATCGTCCCATTGCCTACGTGGATCAGACTCTGGTCAAGGGCATTGAGCAGCTGGAGACAAAGGCACCGATCATCAAGGATACACCGCAGGAGATCTACACACAGGCCAAGAACAAGGTGATCGATGTGGTGCAACCGCATCTGGAGCGTGTGGTCAAGTTCAAGGCAGCGGGTCAACAGAAGGCATCCTCCCTCAAGGATCTGGCATGGCAGAAGGCCAACGAGGTGCTGGCCACACAATACGGCAGCCTGGCAGTCAATGGAGTCGATACGACGACAGCATTGGCCGAGCGTCTGCTTGAATATTACTTCCCCAAGTGCGATACCGATATAGAGGAGGATAATGGTAAGCACATACATATATAGATATAGTTGTTATATATATACTTTCTCGATCGCATCGCATCGCAACTCTCTCTCACTCTCTGCCTCTCGAACATGCCAGGGAATTTGAATTTTGTTTGTCGGGTTTCGCTCGCGATAATACGAAAAGTGCTATAAATAAATATACAATATAAAATACGAAAAACATCAAATACATCGTAAATATTTCTAATTCTCAGATAATAAACAAAATGCTGTCGTGCGAAATGGCAAAAGCGCTGAAAGTGACAGTAAGTTTTCTCCCTCTCTCTCTCTTTCTCTCGTTCGCCCTAACCCAACAACAACAACAAGCATGAGATAACTAACATAACCTGAAATCAAACTTGACGTTTGCAAATATTTACGATCTAATGCATAACAATGAATTATATCGCAATAATTTTGTTGCTTCGTTAACGTGCGATATATTTACGATATAGTTTTATAAACCCGTTGAACCTACTAACGATTAACTAACCTAACAATATTCGAATATATTTACGATCTAATTGGGGGAAAATAAAATAAATTATCGGGTAATTATCGCGGATTTACCTCAAGTCAAGTCAAGTCAAGTCGTTATCGGGTTCCCTACTCATCTAACCTAACTTCCAGTGCTAGTTCTAGCGATTGTTTTCCTTCCTTCAAACATCGGTTACTCCCTTGAAATATCCCTCAAATTGTCATAAGCTAAGCATGAAGAGTTGACTAACTTTCTCTCTCTCTCTCTCTTCCGTCTGCTCTTTGCTCTCTCTCTCTCTCTTTCTTGTAGTTGTTGTTATTGGGGAGCCCGACTATGATCATGAGATCGATACTAGATTCTTAGTAGCCGCCTCGACGGTATTTCTGTCCATGTCATTGAAAATCATAACCGATATTGTCGAATACGTTAGAAGAAACCCAGAGATCGTAGGCATTATCGATAGGGAAATCAACAAGCTGATGGTAAGAAGCACACTGTACATGAATATATATCATATATACATATATATACTGCATCTTAACATATATCTAACTGTAGTAAATGTCATTATGATCTTTAAACTTAAACTAATTGTCATCATATTTTGTTTCTTCTGCTGCTTTCCCTCTTGCAGTGCCAGTTTCCGCCAGCGAGGACCCAGTACTACATACAGTCCAGACGGTCGGACGTCTATCCAATAAGATCTCGCGTCGCGTCTATCGAAATGTCTCCAGACAGATCAAGCAGGTGCAGCAGGGCAACATCAACGACTATCTGAGCTCATTGATAGCCGCCCTTAAGCTACATCAGTACATCAACTTCATCAACTCATCCATGGGCACCAATGTGGAGCAGTCCACGTTAACCAGTCACAACTGTACGCCCTATGGCAACAACAGCAGCAACAACGTGAAGAGCTTTTCCACAGCTGCCGTCGTCGTTGCCAACAACAGCAACAATGTGAAGAGCAAACCATCGTCGTCGTCGTCGGCGGGGGCGGCGTCCACTGGGCAGTAAAGTTACCGAGGAGTACCCCTAACCTCCTACTAGGCCGGCCATTTTCCAATAACTTTACAATAACTATTTTTTTCGTTTTTTTTTGCATTCGAAAATGGCTCAGGCAGCAGCTGCTACCCACCCCCACTTTGTAAATATTTATTTGAAGTCTACACACATACATACGCACATACAGAACACACTTACGCACGCATACACACACACACGTATATATTATATATGAAATAAGTTGTAGTTGTAGTTTTGCCTTTATCGCAAGGTTTTTAACATGTTTTTTTTGTTGTTTTATGGCTGTTTATAGCTGTTTTTTAGCTGTGCTAAAACAAAGCAAACAGAACAGAAAATACAAAACAAAAAGAAAAGAAAATAAGAAAAGCGCCACCTGGCGACCATGTGCCACACGCATGCAGTGAGTATGGAGAATTAAAATCGATCTATAAATATATATATATAATATATAGAGTATTTAGAGAGTAGAAAGAAAGAAAGAAAACTAAACTGAAAGCAACAAATCAATGCTCTATATAATGATATAACACACATACACACATACACCACACCCCACACATACACACACATATATATAAAGAAATATATATAAATAACTATCTATACCTATATATAAATAGAAAGCGAGGTCGCGATCCTCATTATGTTTATAATGATTATAATAATAATAATATTACTATAATAATACTGATGTTTTAACCTATGTTTAATGCTATCCTAACGCCTAATGATAATGATGAATATGCTTTATATATGAAATATATCTAAAAACACAGAACACAGAATAAATATATATGGAAAAGAAATGTACAAAATTTGTGTAATTTGCAAAGGGGGCACCTAGATAAGAGGCTTAAGAAATCATCAGACAAAAGGCATTAAAAATTCAGTTTTTTATTGCACGCAAAGCACTCGAGAGATACCCTATAGCTTGGGTACTGTTGGCCCAATTAGTACGATGACTCTCCGCGTACCGTTTCCTATTCCAAAGTTCCCCTCCACTGCGATAAGAGACTCGCCCATAAATTTCTACTATATATACCATATACCATACACCTATATAGTATTTGCTTTCTTTATGGCATGCACTTGAAAGAGGTGAAAATTCAATAAAAGTTATCTGCAGTGTATATGTATATGTTAAGTAGATCCGGCATTGTTGATATTATGTGTGTGCGTGTGTGTGTGTTGGTATGCCCAGCTGTCTTGCTATAACTGATAGCCATACTGTGCCATAATCTTGCTATAAGTACTACGTGGAGCCTCTTCACTCAATCAGCGACTCTTCTATCTTCGCGTATGTTATAGCTGTTCTTCTATATATACTAAAGTCATTCATTATAGGTATATTTAAGCGGTATTTATACCCTTCGACAATTGAAAATGGTCAAGAAAGGGTATACTAAAGGGTATACTTTGTGCAAATGTATGTAACAGGCAGAAGAAGGCGTGGCAGACTCCATATATAGTATATACAAATATCATTAGCCGAGTCTGTCTGTGTGAATGCACAGATCTCAACTATTATAAAAGCTAGAGATATCAAATTTGGCAGGAAGATTCCCGGTATACTATACGCTGATCAAGTTTATAAGCGCTGTATAAAAGATACAACTTTCTGGCTTTAACATAGCTGAATGAATTATCTACGTTGTCTCTAAATTGCAATCCGATCGGACAAAAAACACAGAAGTTATTCAAGAAAGTATGAGCATAACTCTCAGTGCTTGTGTCAGCGAGCGCGAGCGCCATCTGTCGAGAATAATTGAAAGCATGTATGTACATGTACTCGTATGTGTGAATTCAACTTAGATCGAAGGGTATCCCACTGTCGCGTGCCGCGCGACTGTTGCTTTTCTTACTTGTTTATTTTTCCTTAAATAATATTAGCTGAGAATCGATTGTGATTGCATCATAAAAACAACTTTAAGATCGTTATATCGTTATCAGGTGATTGTTGAGTTTACCCAGATATATTAACATATATTCAGGGGTTCAGCGATTAAAGGTCCTCTCTCTGTCTCTCTGGTTGACATAAAGTACAAAAGTTCTTCACATTTAAAGATTTGCCATTTGTTGACTTTGTCATATGTTTCTAGCAGAATTTGTCATGTGAATCGTTCGTTTATCGATTTGTTCCCCAAAATAGATATAGAAATCACTATAGACAACTTAAGTAAACTTTTTCATTCGCCATAAGCAGCTATAAAAAGCTTTGCCATACAGTTGTCTACCTTTTTGCTATCTGTTGAAATTTTCCCATTTACTTAACTATTTATTTGATAGTCCCGCTACAAATATAAATCAATTATAGCAAGTTAAACATATAACTTAACTACATAAGTGCTAACTCGAGTGCCATAAAAACTGTGCTACAACTGAATCATTTCTCCCTCGATTTGCAATCATATTAAGCAATTATAGATAGTTATGAGTTTTCAACTTTAAAGGTTTTCCTAAAAATAAATATATGTAGAAAGTATAGGTCGTATATAGTAGGGAAAGAAATAAGAAGTTGCCATAAAATGCTGTGGAATGTAGCGTTGCTGAGCCTGTGGCCATTAAAGGCTTTATCAATATAGGAGCCTTGCAACAATCTATACATTAAAGATGCCACAAAAAATGTTTCAATAAGTGGAATATCAATAAGTTGCACCTATGCAGTCTTACCAGAGCCTTGCAATCACTAATGTATTATAGGACATTAAGATATTGTTGCCATAAATGCCATAAAACACTGGATTCTTGGCCTTCTTTGCAACGCTTTGTCTGGCAACGACATTAACTCTCCACAGCGATGTCACAGCTCACGTCTGTTTGAACTATGAAACAACGTTTTTATAGTTCGACAATGTGAATAATCGCGGATATATATATGTACATATACAGGTCTATTATATGTATGTGCAGGTGTTGTATGGGGTGTAGTTTAGACTCTGCCATGACGCGCAATAAGTGTTTATGAAGACATTTCTGATTAGACTTTTTTGTTGTCGAACTCGTTCTCATTGTTGTTGTTGTTGGTGTTGTTTGCTCGTGATTAAATTGCACGGTTACGGTTCTTTTCCTTATCGAGCGAGACTCACCTGCTGCCCCGAGTGCCAATTCATAAGAAGTTCAACATTACCTCCCACCCCTTTCCCATGCCAAATACCCTAGAGAGGCCTATTTATAGAGCAGGGCCTTAGATAAGATTCTCAGGCCCAGCGAACATGGACAGTCAGTGTGGAAAAGTGTGCGCTGAGGAGGGCGTGGAAGAGGGGGGGGGGTGGTAAGACGAGGTGGAATCACTTATTGGGAATCTAAGGAATTCGCTTGGCTTGTTGTTATAGCATATCAGGGCATAGTATTACGAATTTATACCTTCTTTTTTTGCGCTTCTTTTTTCGGGTCTCTCTTCGTCTGCGTAATGACGCGACGGCAATTACAGCTTCCTTCCATTTCGATCCCTTCTCTCCCTTGCTCGCTCTCGTTTTCGTTTCTCATCTTGTGTGTTTTCCTTTTCATTTTGGCTTTCGCTCATTTCGTATGCCCGACAGGCCGCGGAACCTTCGCATTGTTTGGGGTTCGGGGTTCCTCAAAATTCCTGCAAGTCGAACAAATTTATGTTATGCCATGCCCAAAAACGGATCACAGATTCCTGACTATATGTACTACATACAACTGAAGACATTCTTTATGCTTGAGTTGAGTTTTTGTTTCGACTGAGATACCCTGTAAGTCGACAGTGGAAGAGCGAGCAGAACCTAGAGAGAGTGTGAGTTGCAGAAGCTTCTATACCCATATTGTAAGTTCAGTAGGAGGAATACGAGTACCTCTCAAGATGATCTATCCTACTATTAACCTACCCTTTACCACGAAATATGTCAACAAAGGTTCTTACAATTTATACCCTCTACTCTACACATTTACTCTAAATATACCGTAGGTTATAATCCTACAACGTATTTTATAATCTACGTATACCTACATTACACTCTTACAGGGTATTTATAAGTCGATTCCTTGCCTTGGACCTCCTCTTGAACCTGGCACTCTCTTCAGTCTGTAGTGTCCAGTCTACAGTCTGTAGTCTTCATTCTACAGTCTTCTGTCCACAGTCTTCTTGTCGACAGTCTGCCGTCTACAGTCTTCAGACTTTAATTTGGTTTTTATTCTGTTTACCGAGATCATAATGAGCGAGAGTTGGATACAGACATCGCAAGTTATCGCTTAAGATGAGGAGGCAGTGGGAGAAGAGAGAGAGAGAGAGAGAGAGAAGAGTTGGACTCTGGACCGCGTGCGCGAGCTGCTGTGCGACGTCAGCGCGATATATACATATGTACAAATGTATGTGTTTATTTATGTGTGCACATTGGGTCTTGGACTCGGAGGCGGTTGGCAACGCAGATTTCTTATCAGAAAAAGAGGCCCAAACTACAAAAGGCAACAACAGCAACAGTAAGAGAATCAAAGAGAGCGACCTATGGAACTATGGAAGCAAAGCAGTACGAGGTGAGGGCAAGAAGAGGACGATAGGCCAGCAGGACGAAGTAATAAAGAGAGAGAGACTGACAGAGCTTAAGTGAACGTAATAGAGCGGAAGCAGCAAAGCAGTGCAAGGCGAAGGCAGTGCAGGACGAAGTCAAAGAGAGAGAGAGAGAGAGCGGCGAATGAGCATGTTCTTGAAATGTGGGCGTTAAACGCAACGGAAGGAGGCGTGTCGCAGCTGCCGTCGCAATCAGCGTCGCCGTCGGCGTCGGCTCGATTCACAAGTGCTAAAGTACAGGAAAGTGGCGTGATTATTATTCTCTTTATTATTATGTTTGTACACACACACACAACTACGTATATCAGCTATACATATATTCCCGGCTTGCGATCTGGCATTTTGGTTTTGTAATTGTTGCATTTGCCCAGCGGCAGCGGCAATGGCAGCAGCGTCAACTGTCCCGATAAGCGGCGACGCGTTGCGCAGTAGCTTCAGCTTAGTGAAGACCAGAACCCATCGATCGCATGCGTGGCTTGTGTACAGGCTACAACTTGAACTTAACCGAGGTCTGCACAACTAACAGATACCGTATGAATTATGAAATGATAGATTTAGAGTCATGCAACTATGGCAACTGACAGTATTATAGCTAGCAGCTTTTGTATGCGTAGCTTGGCAGCAATTCTTATTAAATTAGTTTATCATTTAATTGTTTAATAAGGATTAATAAATAAAATATGTTATCAAAATGTATTGCATTTAACTTTTAAGAATATTTTTCAACAGAATCATCGTATTAGAATAATAATTATATATATAATTTAGCTGAAAAACAACAAGAAAGTCGTCAAATTTCAAGTAAAATATATGAATAAATTTAAAAATATATAAATATGTAAAATATAAAACAATAAGTATCGTTCAATTAGTTATTTATTTATTCATATTGTGTACAATTGGTATATTGACTACATTTAGGTATAAACTACTTTATATAAATTATAGCATCCGTGTCTCTAAGCACGCAATCGTAAAACTCAACTGTGAATTCGTTGAGAACCTTGTTGACAGTTCGTTTATAGGATACACAACATTGGCACACCCCTAGAAGACAGGGATGTGAGTGCTTAAGATAAATATATGTATATGTCTGCACTAAAGGCATGTATAATATCTGTTTAATATATGTATGTATGTATGCATGTGTATAAGGTTTAATATTGTTAGACGATCTTAGATCTAGATTAATACATGTAGTAGTTTAAGGTCTTTGATGGATCCGTAAAAGATTTATTTCGATTTTCTTTGTTAATAACTGGTAATAATGCTGCAGCTGCCAGTTGTTGTTGTTGTTGTTCTTGATTGAATGGTGGGCGTGGATTGGCGAGGTCGCACCTCATTTGTAAGTGTGGGCAGGGGGTTGGGGGAGTGTAGGAAGAGTGTAGTTGTAGTGTAGTGTGGTGTATTGTAGTGTAGTGTGGTGTATTGTAGTGCAGTGTATTGTATTGTAGGGTAGTGTAGTGTGGTACATTGTGTTTCTCCAGTTGTCCCTTGTTTATCACAAACGCTCCAGGAGTAAGAGTAGGATCAGGATTTAGATCAGATCTCACAGCAATGTTGTCGATGTTGTTTTTATTGTACCGATTACATAATGTTGTGTTCTCTTTTGCTTTATTTTGTCGTACTGTTCACTCTTTGTTCTCAGTGTCTGCATTGCCCGGTTTACTTTCTCGTTCTTTGCCTTAAAAAGTAAAAGTAGAAATAGAGACCACCACAGGACGAGGCAGTAGCTTGGTAGTTAGCCTGCCCTACAGAGTTTCAACACATTCTCTGCATCTCTTTCCGCATTCCGACTGCATTTGAGAGCGGCTGCAGCGGCAGCGGCGGCGGTGTAGTTGGTAAATTCAATGATGCGCACAATATTCTCCTAGGGCTTGGCTGTCTGTGCCTGCGCCGAGTTGGGGCAGACGGCATCTGTGGTAGTAGTGGCAGTGTCCGCACTTGGCGATTGCGGTTGGCCCTTGGCCAGCAGCTGTATAAAGTATTTGCCAAAGACCGCGTGGTTGTAGGACACCAGACGACGGAACGAGGCAATAAATGCGACAAGCTCCTCGGCAAAGTCAGCAAAGCCAGCGGGTGGCGGTGGTATGTTGCCATTGGAACGCAAAGCGACACGCACGAATCCATCAAGGCGATTGGCTAAAGAAAGACAAAGAGATTAGTGCATCAATTAAAGAAGTCCCTCTCCCCTCCGCCCCCCTCACTTACACATGAGCGTGCGCACTGGGGATGTCTTGTTGGCCAGCTGCTCTAACTGGCTACGCAGCTGTGTCTGCTGTGCCTCATTCAGTGGCGGCAGTTGCTCTGCGGCCAGTGAGTCCTTAATAAATGCAAGAATCTGCTCGCTGCAGCTCGTGATGGCAGCCTCGATTTGGCTGAAAGAGAGACAGACAGACACATGGATTAGAAAGTGATGGCAATATGCAACAGACTCTGCTCCTTACTCTGCTTTCTTCACATGCTGCACAAGCACATCCAGCTGTGCCGCCAGCTTGACGCGATTCTCACGTCGCTGCGATATGACTGGCACGCCCTGTGCTATGGAAATCAACGAGGCGCAGAGTATCAAACGTTGTCCACGCCAGCTCAATCCCTCAAAGCGTTCCCTGTCGATGCGCAACAGTTCGGGGAATTCCTTATCTGTGGGATAAGTCAGCAACTGCATGTACGCATTGTAGATGATGTCGTCGGTGCCAGTGCAGCCGGCACGATGACGATGCAGCCACTCCTCGGTGGCAGGGAAACCAGCTGAGTAAAGAGAAAGTTGAATCAAAGCTGGCAACGATTGAATCTTTCCCCATACCATTGCCATGGAATTCCCGCAAATAATTGCTGAACTTCTCCTTCTCGTATTCCACCGAATGAGCAGCGATATCGTTACGTGCTGCAGACAACATAAAGTTGGCCATGTCCAGCTTCATCAGAGACATCACCTCGAAGATGGCACGGAACGTGTCCACCACATCGTCGATTTCACGCAGCTTGGCCACTGCCTCATCTCGTGCCGGGCAGCAGAGATTCGCCAACAGTTTGATCACAAAATTCGCATAGGCACGAAAGTCCAGTACGCCCCGCTCCGCCTGCTGTCGAATGAGGGTCTCATCCAGGGCTGCACTAATACGCACCATGGCACCCGCATTGTTCTCCGACAACAACTGCGGAAAATCCTCCTTTATCTCGCCCAGCAATCGTATGGCCTGATCGAACGCTGGTGGCTCCCGCTCCAACTGATCGCGTAGCAGATCCCAGAATGCCTTGTGCACCATCGTCTTGATGCGACCCTCGAGACTGTAAGCATAGAAGGACATGATATAATAAGTGATAACTATAAGATTTGCATCGATTTTAATAGTCGATTCTTTCTTATTATAATGATTTGAATTATAAAGAATCTTTATGGCCGTGAAAAGAATTCAAAAACTACTTAATAAAATCATAATTCTCGGTAAACAAGTCCTAAATAAACAGTTTTTAGTTCAAATATTAAAAAACAAGTTGAAAATTAAATATACAATCTTAAACTCATTAGCAATTCTTTTATAATCATAATATTTCAGTTGCTGATTTTCAGGTTGAAATTTGAACTACAATATTATTAGGAAGATTAAGGATCAGTTTTGGGTAGTATTTCTAGCTCTTATTTAAGCAAAAAATATGTCAAATTCTTCTTTATTCATGCTATTCTCCAACAATATCTTGTGCAAGAGCTACACATAATCAACTTTAGATATTTATAATTCTTATAGCAAGCAACAATAAAGAGAAATAACCTTGAGTTCATATAAGAATTTTCGACCTATCCCAATTGGAATAGAAGATGAACCAACAATAATTTCATCATGTATCACATTTCTAATAATAACTTCATTTTCTACCTCTGCCTATGATCATATGTTTTACGCAAGAAAGGCAGCCAGAGAGAAGAAGCAGATATATAGGAAGAGAGAGAGAGAGTGCGACGTGACTCACCTCTCCATGGGCGGCTCGTAGGGCTGCAGCTTGAAGTCCGGATTGAGTGCGATCTCGTGAGCCAACTCCATGTTGCGTAGATTCTTGAACATGCTGGTCACCTCGTCCATGGTAACCACCTTGGGGGGGCTGCCATCAAGGCTGGGCAGCAGGAAGCGTGCGTCTGTCGAGCTTTCGCTGTCCGTGCGCAGTCGCACATCGTTGTTTGTTTTGATTGGTTGCTGTTGCTGATTATTCTCCTTGGAATCCATTTCGCTTAGTTAGTTTTCCTTTGTTTCTTTTTTAAAATGTAGTTTTTTTTACAGTATAATTTTGTGTGTTCTTTCTTTGTTTGTTGTTGTTCTTTGTTGTTGTTGGTGTTGTTGTTATTAACGTGCAACTGGTTCTCTGCAAATATGGACAAGAATAAACATGTTTCTCCTTATTAGCTGCAATTGCGTCGCATTTCCGCCAGCACAACAAGGAAGGGGAGTTTCAAAGTGTGCGAGAGGGAGAGAGACAAAAAGAGGAGTGAGCATGGGGTGGGGGGCAGGTACAGCACAGCTGAGCTCAGTTCCAGGGTCAGCTGCGCCAAACGAAATGCGCCGTTAAAAAACCTTTCAAATTGCAGCGCAAGTGAGTGTGTGTGTGTGAGTGATGCCAGACAACAAAGACAGTAAAACGTCGTACAACAACCTTACACTCACACACACACACACACTCGCAAAATGGGGGAGGCAATAAGAAAATTGTATGAATAAAACTAACAGTTTTGCAATTTCAAATTTCTGGTACCGCTGACACAGTTTCCAAATTTAAAACGGAAAAGCGAAACAGAGAAAGATTGCACAACGAACTGGCAACACAAACAAGATGATAATAAAGCAGCATATGAAAACAGAACTGATGAAAATTATTTATTGTTATTGTATATTGCGCAGCAGCAGCGCAGCGTAGCTCAGCATGCTGTTTGTGTGTGTGTGACTGGCTGCTTGAGTGTGCATATATGTGTGTGTGTGTAAATTGGGAAATGAACACAAGGACGGCGCATTTGGGTGGTTGGGGGTGAGGGTTCGAGTCTGACACAATTAGTTGCACTCATCGAAATAAAAAAAAAATTACACTTATTACTCACCACCAATAGAAAGTGATTAAACAAAACTCTTTTGTATCCCTTTTTGATTTTCTCGAACAAAAAACACTTACACGTTGAATTTTTGATCGAAAAGTTTTTTTTTTTTTGTCTTATTTGTTCAATAAGAAAGCATTATTACAGCTGGTAAGTTTTTTGCGTCGAAGACGTCCGAACTGTGTTGATTGTTAAAATATAATGAATTTAAAATCTCAATTTCAAAACGCAGGCCACCTTTGTTGTGTTGCTCTACTGCTGCTGTTATTGTTGTTGCTGCAGTTGTGTGTTGTTATTCGTTAGTTCCACAACATTCGAGAATAAGACAGGTATGCAGCTCACAACAGCTGACGAAGTGCAAGCAAAAGCAGTAACAAGTTACAACACTTTTTGGCGTTGGTAAACTATTTCCATTATTATTTATCCCAGTTATTATTTAAATATATATATAATTTAAAATTTTTACAGTTTTAGTATTTTTTTTTTGCTTTAATTTGTTTTGCTTGAATCTCGAGTGGCTGCACAGCATATTGACTTAACGAAACTGGCGTTGCCGGACTGTCTTTTGCAGCAGCTGTTTGATGAACTGTAAGCAAACAATTGATAAATAATTTCTATTATTACTTACTTACTTCAATTATTATTTAAATTTATATATTTTGTAGTGCATTTTCCACTATCTTTATTGTTTTAATTTGTTTTGTTTACATATCGAGGGATTCCGTTAACGAAATTGGCGTTGCCAGACTTTTGTTTGCAGCAGCTGTCTGGCAAGCCCTGTTGTGCTGTGGGCAAGTGTGGCAACATCGGCGACAAAACATTCAGGCAGACACAATAGTATAGAAGAATTTTTTTTTCGGGCTAAATGTTCAGTTTTTAAGTAAAAACATTACCTGCTTTTGCAACAACATAACAAGAGCAATTACAGCAGCGGAGAGCATATTAGTGTTTGTTGTTGTTCGATGTTGTAGTCTGGCCAGGTCTGTGTGCTGCAACAAAACCCCAACAACAACAACAGGCACCTCCCCCCAGCAGCAGCCCACCCAACATACACTAGCACACACACACACACACACACATACGTACACCCTATATAGGAGATGGAGAGTGAAAAGATATTAATGGCCGCCGGTGTCACAGTGGCTGCAGTGGTCGGCGCCTTTGTTTTCTGGGGTCCCTCAGGTATGTCGAGATATACATACATATATATTCTATATATATCCGCCTGTTAATCAACATTGTTCCTATATATACACACGCACACAGGTTCCCGCTTGCGTCAGCGTCGCGGACAAATTGCTGGGCTTCACAATTTCGGACGAACGTGCTTCCTGAACACCCTTCTCCAGGCGCTGGCAGCGTGCCCACAATTCATTGCCTGGCTGCAGCTGTACAATGGGGCCACACCGGATCGCAAAAGTCTGATCAGTTCGATGCTGAGCACCCTGGAGGTGGTCAATGGCACACACGCCACACTGCGAGGTGATCCTCACTCACCTGGCGCCGTGCTGCGCGCCCTCAACACATTGGGTTGGGTTATTCCGCAGGAGGAGCACGATGCGCATGAGCTCTTCCATGTGCTGCTCTCATCGCTGGAGGAGGAATCGACAAGGCCACAGCAAATGGGTTGCCTTTCCGATGCTCTGCTGCCTCCAGGAGCCAGTGGCGCTGCCAGCGTTGTTGATCATACGGATGCTGAAATCGCAAGTGTCAGTGCGTTATCCAGCTATCGAGCTGGTAGTCTACCTCCCACTGCTGGAGCTGGGGCTACTCCCAGTCAGCGCATTGGTGACCAACCGAATCGTCCATCGTCGGCGATGCTTACCGATTTCCTTAACATGGAGTACGATGAATCGACAAGCCTGCAGCGTCTGGTGCGCTCCGAGGCGCATACTCCGGACTCCCCGGCATCGGTGTGCGAGCGTGAAACTATCGAGGCATTGACACCCGGCGCCGGCATCTCGCCCTTCTCCTTTGGTCAATCCCCCTTTGGCTATCAGAGTGCAATGGCTGCCATGGACTTCATTGAATCGCAGTCGCAGACACAGTTGCCGCCACCCATGAATGCCTCGCCCATTTTGGGCGGCGAGCGCTTGTCTCGTCCCCGTCTGCAACAGCACCAGCAGCAGCATCCCAGCGAGGGACTCAATCGACGCGTCTCCAATTCGTGTCGTTCCCTGGAACGCTTGAATCGCGGCCCAGGACGCGTGTCCATCTGGTCCAGCATGATGCCCAGCCAGGTGGCACATCCCTTCCAGGGTGCCATGGGTGCTCAGATTGTTTGCAATGGCTGCGGCTCCAAGTCGGCGGTGCGTTATGATAAATTTGATTCGATAACGCTGAATTTGCCAGCACAGCGTCGCTCCGGGCTGAGCTTGGGTCATCTACTTAGCGAGTACATCACATCGGAGGATCTTAACGATGTGAAGTGCGATTCCTGCAATGAGACAACAATGCACACAAAATCTGTGACCTTTGCCAAGCTGCCCGCCTGCCTGTGCATTCACATTGCCCGCACCGTTTGGCTGCCAACCGGGCAGGTGTGCAAGCGACAGGATTACGTGCACTTCCCTGAGAGTCTTTCCATGGCGCCGTATAGCTTTGTGCAACCCCATCTCAATAGTCAGGTGAGTGAAGGCTCCTCATTCATTCGAGAGAGAGAGAGAGAATATCACTTTTCGCGCCACTACTGTACACATAACAATGATAAGCTTAAGCTACTTGAGATTATGAATGGAAGAGGTTTTATTTGGAAACTGCTATACCATCACTGTTTAGAGATTGCAATTATCTGCAACGTAAAGTTAACAGTGCTGGTACGGCAGTTCCCAAAAAAAACCTCTAAGCGTAATGCAAACTGATGCCTAAAATGAAATACAGCACAAATTTATTCATTACTATTCATATCTTCCTCTCGCTCTGCAGGCTGGCACACCCTGGGGCTCCACCATGTCCCTATACTCATCCAGCCTGCCCATGAACAATGGCAGCGGCGCTGGCGGGGAAGGATTTGGTGCCATGTTCCCCAAGAACCTTTACCGCCTGCTGGCGGTGGTGGTACACTCTGGCGAGGCAAACAGCGGACACTTTGTCACCTATCGACGTGGCTCATTGCGCAATGCGCATCGGTAAGGATAGCAAGGAACTAAATCAAGATTTGCCACACACACATTAATCCTCTTCTTCCTTCCAGCTGGTTCTACACCTCCGACACCATTGTACGGGAGGTTTCAATCGACGAAGTGCTCAGCGTGCCAGCGTATTTGTTGTTCTACGATCGCGGACAGCAGCGGCAGCTGCAGTTGCGCTAAAGAAACAAGCAAAGACAAAAGCGAACAAAAACACAGAAGAAGCGATAGGAATCATACAAACGAGATAAAGATAGATTTAAGAGGTAGAAGAATATTCTTCATATTGTTGGCCTAGTCATTTTCTCAACGTTGTGATCCAGAAAAGAAAAGATAAAACTCAAATTGTGTGACATAATTTATAGAATCATGTGGCCATTCGCAAACCCAAGGAACTATCTATCTAACTTATTAGAAAGTCTCAGCAAGCACCAAATAGAAGAACAAGAAGGAGAAGAAGAAGAGGAAATACGAAACGAGAAGGAGTGTCTGCTCTAGTCTCCAAGGCAGGCCTTATACTAGGATATTATACTATTACCTACCTACCTACCTAATGATAGATATTAATGTAACAACACACACTCAAACACACACACATCGTGTTCGTTCACACATCAAAAGTCATATATTATTTAATATCTATGATTTGTTACATCAATGCATTTAAAAATTTTAAAATTGAATTTAAAATTCATCATGTGCTTTTAGAATTGTATCTGTATTTAGCAACATATACATATATATCACATATATATATATATACCATACTATACTATATTGATAGATTCCAAGTATATGTACTATATAAGCTATAGGGCTGTACTACCAAGCAAGCGAAAGCCTAAATTGATAATAAGAAATTGAATATATTTATTGTTTTTTGGCGTTTGTTCGAATATTGTTGTATATTTTTTTAAATCTATATATATATTTATATGATCTATATAGTTATAGTACTACACTATCTGTGTGACATTATTATCTTCCGCTCATTAACTATTGAGATTTGTTCATTTAGGGGCGAGCGATGGGCGGCAATTTAATTTGAATAAGATTGATACAACAATCGATTATTACATTGCATTTATCGATATCGAACATCGCCAGCCTGGAAAAGCAAAATACACTTTTGGTCTCCTAAAGAGTTGCCCCCGAGTAGTAACTACCCTAAAAGAATAAAGTGGGTCATTCTTATTATAATCGGACCTACGGCTATAATGAGTCATGTTAAACATAATAATAAAGTTTAAATAGATCTCTAACATGTATTTTTTATGAAAAATGAATGAAGGATCTTCCAGCTGACGGTTACAGTGATGTGCTGGACAGCATGTTAGCTTGAAGGTGTAACTAACAGTCGCTGTTAGTAAACATAACAGAACTTACGCTGTTAACTAAGATGTTCAATAAAAACAATCGAAACCAAAACGATCACCGCTGGTATTGCAATGAGCAAAATTATTCCAAAAAATAAAACCCAGTGTTTTTAATGCACAATGAACTTTACTAATTGCAAATTTATTTTGTCTATTTCGAATTATTTTGCAGAAAACATAATTAAGACCGGAATACATTGAGTTACTTTGAATACATATTTGCGGATATAGATAGATACGTTTATAGTTGTGTTAATTGTAGGGTGTTCAACAGTCTGGCCAGTCTCGATGGTAGCCAAGAGCCCTGTTTGAGATTTAATTGCCGCCACGCAGACGGAGCACCAAGTGGAGGGTGGACTCCTTCTGGATGTTATAGTCAGAGAGAGTGCGACCATCCTCCAGCTGCTTGCCGGCGAAGATCAGACGCTGCTGGTCTGGGGGAATGCCCTCCTTGTCCTGGATCTTGGCCTTGACATTCTCAATGGTATCAGAGGGTTCCACCTCCAAGGTGATGGTCTTGCCAGTCAAGGTCTTGACGAAGATCTGCATGCCACCACGCAGACGGAGCACCAAGTGGAGGGTGGACTCCTTCTGGATGTTATAGTCAGAAAGAGTGCGTCCATCCTCCAGCTGCTTGCCGGCGAAGATCAGACGCTGCTGGTCTGGGGGAATGCCCTCCTTGTCCTGGATCTTAGCCTTGACATTCTCAATGGTATCGGAGGGTTCCACCTCCAAGGTGATGGTCTTGCCAGTCAAGGTCTTGACGAAGATCTGCATGCCACCACGCAGACGGAGCACCAAGTGGAGGGTGGACTCCTTCTGGATGTTATAGTCAGAAAGAGTGCGTCCATCCTCCAGCTGCTTGCCGGCGAAGATCAGACGCTGCTGGTCTGGGGGAATGCCCTCCTTGTCCTGGATCTTGGCCTTGACATTCTCAATGGTATCAGAGGGTTCCACCTCCAAGGTGATGGTCTTGCCAGTCAAGGTCTTGACGAAGATCTGCATGCCACCACGCAGACGGAGCACCAAGTGGAGGGTGGACTCCTTCTGGATGTTATAGTCAGAGAGAGTGCGACCATCCTCCAGCTGCTTGCCGGCGAAGATCAGACGCTGCTGGTCTGGGGGAATGCCCTCCTTGTCCTGGATCTTGGCCTTGACATTCTCAATAGTATCAGATGGCTCCACCTCCAAGGTGATGGTCTTGCCAGTCAAGGTCTTGACGAAGATCTGCATGCCACCACGCAGACGGAGCACCAAGTGGAGGGTGGACTCCTTCTGGATGTTATAGTCAGAAAGAGTGCGTCCATCCTCCAGCTGCTTGCCGGCGAAGATCAGACGCTGCTGGTCTGGGGGAATGCCCTCCTTGTCCTGGATCTTAGCCTTGACATTCTCAATGGTATCAGAGGGTTCCACCTCCAAGGTGATGGTCTTGCCAGTCAAAGTCTTGACGAAGATCTGCATGCCACCACGCAGACGGAGCACCAAGTGGAGGGTGGACTCCTTCTGGATGTTATAGTCAGAAAGAGTGCGTCCATCCTCCAGCTGCTTGCCGGCGAAGATCAGACGCTGCTGGTCTGGGGGAATGCCCTCCTTGTCCTGGATCTTAGCCTTGACATTCTCAATGGTATCAGAGGGCTCCACCTCCAAGGTAATGGTCTTGCCAGTCAAGGTCTTGACGAAGATCTGCATGCCACCACGCAGACGGAGCACCAAGTGGAGGGTGGACTCCTTCTGGATGTTATAGTCAGAAAGAGTGCGTCCATCCTCCAGCTGCTTGCCGGCGAAGATCAGACGCTGCTGGTCTGGGGGAATACCCTCCTTGTCCTGGATCTTGGCCTTGACATTCTCAATAGTATCAGATGGCTCCACCTCCAAGGTGATGGTCTTGCCAGTCAAGGTCTTGACGAAGATCTGCATGCCACCACGCAGACGGAGCACCAAGTGGAGGGTGGACTCCTTCTGGATGTTGTAGTCAGAAAGAGTGCGTCCATCCTCCAGCTGCTTGCCGGCGAAGATCAGACGCTGCTGGTCTGGGGGAATACCCTCCTTGTCCTGGATCTTGGCCTTGACATTCTCAATAGTATCAGATGGCTCCACCTCCAAGGTGATGGTCTTGCCAGTCAGGGTCTTTACAAAGATTTGCATATTTCCTGTTGCTAAGAAAATAGTAAAAAATAAATTGTAGGTCAGATAAATCGATAAGGTATTAGAAAATATAAGTAAGCCCCTCCAACTTGGCACTTTGTCTGGGAGAATGTGTATACATAACGTTGGATAGAAAGTGCGCAGTAAGTTTTTCTGCGTCGTGACCTAGTTTCAATAATTGGAGCAGCCACCTCTGCTTCCTCTCTACCATAATACAGTTAAAATTAGCCAGTTGTTATAACAGTATAACAGTATGTGTATAACAAATTACTTACAGTTAGTCAGAAAACACTTTACACATATGTACATAACATTAACATGTACATATGTGTAGAGTTTCTTGACTAACTGTATGTATTCATATGTATTAAATATTTATTTAGGGTTTTCCCCTTATACATATACTTTCAGTATATATTATATACATACATATATATAAATAATTTCATATTTCCTGCACGTCCAGTCATCATTTTATTTCATCATGTTTCATGACACTGCATGACTAATCGTTTTTTTTTTTTTTAACTACTTTCATCTGTGCTGGTGTATGTGTGCGTGTTTTTCTATATGCATTTGTTAGATGTGTGTGTAAGCACCCTATTTATTTTAGTGCAATGCGTCGCCATTTTGAAGTGTGCAAACAAAGATGGCGTTTTGAAGTAGCCATGACGACTTGCATTAAATCTTCTATTTTTCAATAATGTATATAAATAACTAAATATGCGAAGCAGCAACAAAATGTTGCAATTCCTAATTTGCATCTTGAAAATGTATTATGCACGCAAGCACGCATACATGCATGCACACACACAGCTGCATTACATGCAAAATTTTCTTTGTTGCCTTTGTCCCCAGATGCAGCAGCAGTTCTCGCACCCAAGCAATATAGAGTAATGCTACGCAGTTTTAAATTAATTCAATAAGTGCATATTTACCTTTTGATTTAGTTAATAATACTCTTGATTCAAAATAAGACTTTTTGTTTCAAACTATTTTCCGTATATTAAACTTTCGACGTTTGGTGCCACACACAATTGATTCCGTTGAACACTGAAATATGACTGAGCGAGAAATCGTAACTGGCCGAAAAATGTAATGTATAATGACGATTCGTTTCTCTCTCGCATCTGTTAAACTCATCTGGCGCTGTCATACATAACATAATTCTGTAATGTTATTGTTTATTGCCTATCGATAGTAATATAAATTACTTTACTCTTTCAATCAATATATAAATTTTATACTTTATTTAAAATCAATCATCACGAAAATGAATATATTTTATTAGTCAATACTCTTAGTTTTTTTTTTAATTCGTAACAATCAGTTTTGAAATATATTCCCAAAGCCCTGTTTGTATGCCTCTTGGCGCCGAACTACAGAGAAAATCGATATTTATGTCTTTAAATTCTTATTGGATTTTTACAGGAAATTATAAAATCATAACATACTTTGTTGAAATGTCAATAGAACTTAAACAACATTTTAAGACAATACATATATATTAAAAATTATTACAAAGGAATATCGTTAAAAAATGATCGAGGTGAGATATTTTCGTCCCTGGTTAGTTACTA
The DNA here is from genome assembly GCA_018903675.1 of Zaprionus capensis. Lineage (NCBI taxonomy): Eukaryota > Metazoa > Arthropoda > Insecta > Diptera > Drosophilidae > Zaprionus > Zaprionus capensis. The sequence continues at coordinate 5,393,287 of JAEIFN010001073.1, read as the reverse complement.
TGCTACTACCGATGAGTTGTCATCGAATATTCAGAACCAAAAACAAAGTCAAAAGGGGCGGACGTGAAGCGCTCGGTACGCGTAATTTATTTGTAATTCTTCATTGTCGTTGAAGGAGAGGTTCGGAACTTGTGACAATCGTCAATAAGCAGCATTTAATAGTTTAACTCAAATAAATAGATTAATTTTTTTATGTTCCTATTAATTTGAACATTCGTGTCTCTCGACGAGTACATTTTTTCCACTGTGTGTGTGCCTGTGTGTGTGTGCAAATTTGTTTATGCCTATGCCAGTTTAATTTTTTAAATTTATTTGTTCATAGTTTTTTAGTAAAAAAATATAAATCCAAAAACACTATCACCACGTACCATTTAAGAAAATACTTAGTCTGGGTGTCTGAAATCAAAATTATAAATTTTAAGTTTTTAATTTATCGATATCGGTTAGCTAAATTTTGCAGTGAAATTTTTTGATAAACAAGAGAACAACCCTGCGCGCACACATATACACGCACAGAAAAATCATATGCAAGAGCGCAGCAGCAGCAACACAAACGCCAGGCCCAACGCGTCGCCGTCGTCATCAGCAGCAGCGCAGCCCAGAACCATAGCACCTACCATCAAGGCAAAAGCTAAGGCACGCTTACGTTACGCGCTTCGATGCCGTCGTCGAATTGAACGTGTCCGTCGTCGTCTGTGTGTGCGTGTGTTAATGTGTGTGTGATTATACGTTTTTTTTGTTGGTTTTTTTTGTGATTGTGCCTGGATTCCTATAAGAATTTCTCCGATAGCCGATATACATACATACAGTGATAACTAGATTTTTTTTTGTTGGTCTGCTCTTTGTTTTGCGCGCAACTTACGCAGTTAATTCTCTTTTCTTTCCACAACAACAGCAGTAGGAGCAGCAGCAGCAACAACAACAACAAAAAACACAAGTGGCAGTGTTTGTTGGTGTCGGCAGAGAGAGAGAAAGGAAGATAGCGTTGTACGTTTTGTTACTTTCGTCGTGCGTATATGTGTGTGTGAGTGCAAGAGAGCAGTAGAGCAAAAAAGAAACACAAGACAAAAAACAACAGAAAAACATTCACATCAATTTGTGATAACTAAAAAGGTATCAGTGCCCTCAGTGCAGAGCAGAGCAGCCGCCGCTCCGTGCAGCACAAACATCGAGCAGCAGCAGCAGCGGGCAGAGCCAGAGGCTGTGGCGTAGGCGTCGTCGTCGCTGCTGTCGTTGTCGTAGTCAGAGCTTAAGCGCCGTCTCTCAGTTCTCTCGTCTCGTTCTTCTCCGCGCAGCAATTAACTGTTAAACAACGTAACATCAACAACCGAAGAGAGACAAAAAAAGAAAAAGAACGAAAGAAAAAGAAAAGAACGTGATTGAAAGAGTTACCCTAAGAACTCTCCCAATTGTCCCACTGTCATAGCAGTCACAGTCGCCGTCACAGTCAACGCCATCACAGTAGGTCGCCATGGATAATTTGATACCCATTGTCAATAAGCTGCAGGATGCATTCACATCCCTGGGGGTGCATATGCAGCTGGATTTGCCACAAATTGCCGTAGTTGGAGGACAGTCGGCAGGAAAGAGTTCCGTGCTCGAGAACTTTGTGGGCAAGTAAGTAGAAGAAGAAGAAACTTCATTTTATTTTCCGATATTCTCTATTATTCCCTAAAGAATTTATGGTAAAATCACTCAAAAATCTCTCATACAATCGAAAGAAAATCCATATTTTTGCGCGAAAGCTCTTCTCTGAGTGTGCTTGAGAGAGTGTGAGACTGTTCTGAGAGCCATGTATGGTTATGTGTGTGTGTGTGCGCGCGCTCTCACTCTAGTGTCGTGTATGTGTGTGAGCAAGCATGCGTGCGGGTGTGTGTTGGTGTGAATTTCGGTGAATAATCAATGAAGCAGCATTCCTGGCTTTTGTTTTTGTTGCCTGCCCTGGTCAGTGGGTGTTGTGTGTGTGTGTGTGTGGTGCGAGCAGGTGGCCATCAATAATTTCCCCTATGTAACAGTATATGTGTGTGTAGAAGTAAATGCGCATCCAGTTGTACATGGTCAGCGGCAGAAGCAGAGACAGCATAACAACCACCTTACATACATACTCTCTTGCTCACACATAGAGGTAACCACTTGCATAGGGATCAGGTCAACACCTCATACTGTTGTCATACTACTTGCTACTGCCTCCATTGTAAAGTAAACTTAATTTAAACTCACTCACACACACACACAAACATACACACACATAAATAGATAGACTTAGTTCCAATAAGAAAAAAAGTAACGAAAACGAAACATTTTTAACGATACATACTCTCTTTCTCCCTCCCACACTCAGCTAAATAGCAGTTGTAGTTGTGTTATGTCTGTGTGTGGGGTGGCGTTGGGCGGTAAAGCAGGTTGGACTCTTTGCTGGCTGCGCGGCGCTCATTGCGCTTCGTTCGCTCGTTCTTTTTTTTATCTATCGGCTTTTCTGCCCGCCCCCTGAAAATGCTACAACAGCAACAACAAATACTATAACCCACAAAATACTTACGCCCCAAAAAAAAGCTGGTGGCGATAGGGAAACGAAATTAACACAAAATGAACACAACAAAAAAAATCAATGCACGTTGACATTTCCTTTTGCAGCGCACAGCACATGATTTTCTTTCCCTTTCTCACCAGTCCCCACGCCATCCCATTCCCACCACACACCACAGCACACCAGTACCAGCCCAAGCCCTCATCCCATCCCCATCACAGTTACAATGTTCTCTCTCCCTCTCTCTCTCTTACTACACACTTCACTTTGACATTTATGCAATGCTGCCACTGTCGCTGCCGACGTTTACGCCGACGCCGACACTAACGCTAGCCTACATTTTGTTGGTGCTGCGCTGCTCAGGTCCCTTCTTTCCACTACTGCCTGTAACTTTTGTAACTGTTAATGAAAGGCAGACACACACACACACACATATATAAATTTGTGCATGTGTATGCATGTTTTTTCTATGCAAATTTGCAAAATTATATAAGCCTCTGGTTCTGCTTCTGCCTCTGTCGGCACCACTGTAATCCTTTTCACCACAGATGCTCCCTATGTTGTGTGGATGTGTGTGTGTGTACGTCGCCCTTCTTGCGCCTGACCATCTCTTCTTCTTTGCTGCTTGGCTATTTATGCTCTTGAGCATAGCTTCATGTCCTTGGTACAGACCCACACAAGCACATACTATGTGTGTATATTGTGTGTATTGAAAAGCGTGGGCGCTGCTTCCTTTGGGTATATCCAATACTTGAATATGTGTGTGCGTGCGTGTGTGTGCATGCGCAAGCTCTCTCTCTCTCTCCTTTAGACACATTTTGACATGCAGTTGCACTTACATAAGCTGACTGCATCAGCAACAACAAAAGCAAGCAGAGCTCAACGCAGCGCAGTCTATTTGGCAAAGCCGTTAGTTTTCGCATGCGCCGCGTCGCATTAGTATTGTATACACACACACACACACACACACACACCCTTATATGTATATATTGAATTTATATTGTGTATATAAATAGGGGGGGGTATCAATGTATGTGTGTGTGTGTGTAGGTTTGTTAATGACCTAGTTTTATACTTTTTCATATGCCACTTATGTTGCTGATGCAGCCTCTACTGCTGTGGCTGCCGTTGTCATCAATGTCATTTAATGATGCTGCAGCTCAAACTGTAAGCCCGAGAGAGAGAGAGAGATAGAGAGGGAGAAGAGTATTCAATGTCAATTTAACATTAGCGGTGAGCAAAGCTCAGCGAACAAGAAATGCCAATAGTTCATGGCATCTCTGCTGCGCGTTCTCTCTTGCGCTGCCTCCACTTTTTAGAGTTTTTATCAAGCTAGAGTTTATTTTTCTTAAGTGGTTTTTGTTTTTTTTTTTTGACGCTCATTAAACAAACTGAGATTAAAATTGGTATCGATGATTCATGTTGTGTCATTATAATTGATATTGTTTGCGATATCGTCGATAAGGCAGCAAGCGTGTGTGGGTCTCTGTAGGTCGCTGAGGGCTTTTTGTTGACTTTAGCGGATTTGTTTGTGCCCCGCAGGAGGAAAACAGGTCAAATGTGCGGCAATAATATTGTGTATATATACACAACATTAACATTAATAATCGGGTACAATATGTACCCATATGAATATTAATGTACAAATATACAAACATGCCCAACAGACCCCACTGGCCTGACTACTGAGCTTGCAATTATTCTATATAAAATATGTACAAACTGTATGTAGATTTGTTTATATAGAATTTGTAATACGATGTGATAATTCCCACTCAATTAATTGCACATGTTGCTCACTGTTGCTGTTGTTGTTTGTGCTGTGTGCTTGGTTTCGATAACCGTTCCCACAACTTCAAAACAATTGATCAATGGAACAATCGAATGTCCAAGTGGGTTCTCTGTCACTCTTACTCTTCCTCTCCTCTCATTTCCTCTTTGATAATCATCCACCATGACTCATTTGCACTTAAAGCTGCTCAGCCACATTGACATCGTATATCGTGCTATAAACAAATGCGACAATAATTTACGCGCTGTGTCAGCATATTGTAAGTGGCGCGCATTTTCGATAAGAGAGAAAGAGAAGAAATAGTAAGGGAGATGGAGAAGCAGAGAGTGACAGTCTGTCAAGACACAAGCAGGAAAAGAGGAAGAGAAATAGAATGATTCTGCTTCTAAGCATCTCTTGATGTAGCAAGCAGTTGTAAGCTGCAGGAAGAGTAGTAGTAGTAGATAGAGTAGTAGTAGTAGTAGTAGTAGTAGTAGTAGTAGTAGTAGTTGTAGATAGAGCAGTGCAAAATAAATTAGTAGAAGGGAGGGAGAGGAGAGGAGAGGAAGACCCTCCTGCCAAAACTGACGCAAAAGCTCTCTTAATAATCACAGAGAGAGGTTTAATGAGGGAGAGAGCGAGGGTCGGTGACAAGCAGTGCAAAAGCACTGATAGAGAGATCCTGCTGCCAAGCAGTGTATCAGAAAGCAGTTCAAAGTACGACTCACTGCACAGTGGAATAAAAGCAATTTTATAAAATAATGTATAAAATACATAGTAATGCCAAGGGTATTTAAAGTGCATACTCTTTTAATTGTGATTTTGCAGTGTGCACCGTTTGTACACCTGCTGAAAGCACATTGAATAATTGTTATCCCACCACATACAACACACATAGGCATACACACGTGTGTGTTTTGCCACTCGAATTACAATTAACAAGTTAAGCTCATCATAATAAAAATGATTATTTTCACTCATTTACAGAGACTTTCTGCCTCGTGGCTCGGGCATTGTAACGCGCAGACCCTTGATTTTGCAATTGATCAACGGTATCACCGGTAAGCATGGTGTTCCCTTAATATATATGTATAAATATACATATATAACAATATTTAATTTATATTTAATAAATTGCAGAATATGGCGAATTTCTTCATTGTAAGGGGAAAAAGTTTGCCAGCTTCGATGAGATACGAAAAGAGATTGAGGATGAGACGGATCGTGTAACTGGTAGCAATAAGGGTATCTCAAACATTCCGATTAATTTGCGCGTCTATTCGCCATATGTGCTTAATTTGACGCTTATCGATTTGCCTGGCCTGACGAAAGTGGCGATCGGTGATCAACCTGTGGATATTGAGCAGCAGATTAAGCAAATGATATTCCAATTTATACGCAAGGAGACCTGTCTGATATTGGCCGTAACGCCAGCCAATACTGATTTGGCCAATTCGGATGCCCTCAAGTTGGCCAAGGAGGTTGATCCGCAGGGCGTACGTACGATTGGTGTCATTACCAAGCTGGATCTCATGGACGAGGGTACCGATGCACGCGATATTCTTGAGAATAAACTATTGCCACTGCGACGTGGTTATATCGGTGTCGTGAATCGTTCGCAAAAGGATATTGAAGGGCGGAAGGATATCCATATGGCGCTGGCCGCTGAACGCAAGTTCTTCCTTAGCCATCCATCGTATCGCCACATGGCCGATCGCCTGGGTACACCCTATTTGCAGCGAGTACTCAATCAGCAGCTTACGAATCACATTCGCGACACATTGCCCGGCTTGCGGGATAAGTTGCAGAAGCAGATGTTAACGCTGGAGAAGGAAGTCGAGGAGTTTAAGCATTTTCAGCCCGGCGATGCCAGCATCAAGACAAAGGCTATGTTGCAGTAAGAGATCATCGATCATTCATCGTACTGTGGGGGAATATATTGTTAGTAACTCTCTCTCGTTCTCTTGTTTCGCAGAATGATCCAACAACTGCAGTCGGACTTTGAGCGCACCATCGAGGGCAGCGGTTCGGCCCTGGTAAATACAAATGAACTCTCTGGCGGTGCTAAAATCAATCGCATATTCCACGAGCGGTAAGATTGCATATAATTGATAACATATAACATTTAATTGATACTTACATTATGCAACTACTTTTGTCTCTAGTCTTCGCTTTGAAATTGTTAAAATGGCCTGCGATGAGAAGGAGCTGCGTCGCGAGATATCTTTTGCCATTCGCAATATACACGGTATTCGTGTGGGTCTCTTCACGCCCGACATGGCCTTCGAGGCTATTGTGAAGCGCCAGATTGCGCTGCTCAAGGAGCCGGTGATCAAGTGTGTCGATCTAGTCGTACAGGAATTGTCCGTTGTTGTGCGCATGTGCACCGATAAGGTAGGCAAAATATAGATAGATATATATATATCATATATGTATGTCTTATTGATTGTCTACTCTTCGCAGATGAGCCGCTATCCGCGTTTGCGAGAGGAAACCGAACGCATAATTGCCACGCATGTGCGTCAACGGGAGCAGCGCTGCAAGGAGCAAATTCTATTGCTTATCGATTTCGAGTTGGCCTACATGAATACCAATCACGAGGATTTCATTGGCTTTGCCAAGTATGTCTTGATTTAACTGATAACCCATGCTATATATACATATATACGAGAGTTTAGTCATATACTAATCGAGCTTCTTCTCTTTGCAGTGCTCAGAACAAATCTGAGAATGCAAATAAGACCGGTACCCGACAGCTTGGCAATCAGGTCATTCGCAAGGGTCACATGGTCATACAGAATTTGGGCATAATGAAAGGTATGTTATATGTCTATAGATCGGCTCTACAAATCTCGCATCCGTTTGTAACAACAAGATCAACAAACAGTCGCCGCACACTTTGCACTCAATCAACACCTTCTGACACTGATTCAGCTAACCCTAAACTTACCCTAAACTAAACCTAAACTTGCCCTTAACTTACCCTAAACTAAACCTAAACTGATTGTAGCCTAGCACCCAATACTACTGGTAGTATTGCTAGTAGTAACTTGTCTATATAGAATGCACACAAGTAACAACAGCTCACTCACGGCAAGCTGTCTCAGTAGTTAACGGCATAGGTTAAGCAACCTCTGTTAGCACTTTGCCAAATTTAAATCTTTCTCCAAGAAGCATGAGGCATGATGCTAAGGACTTGTTCAAGTTCATAAGCAAAACAGATTTGCACAGATTTTTAACCTTTTGTTTTGTATTTTTTTTGTCATTGTTTTTATTTCGTTTTGCTTTTTGATTGATTTGACGTTTGGTGTTTTCTTTCTGTTCTTTTTTTTCTGTTTATTTCTGCTGGTCTCTCTTGTACTATTACTTTTCTTGATATACAAACAAAAAAACCGATAAAATTAAAAACTAAGGAAAACTGACAGCTTTGCTATGGTTTTTGCCACGTATACTCGGTTTGTATTTCCTATATATAATTTCTTATATCATTATTATTGTGCTGTAGCTTGAACTTAAAACTTGATCGAATCGTGCTTTAGTATGTACAATGTATACCTGCCATATACTCCCAGATACACATCTACCACAATCTCCCTCCCACATCTCATCTCTTTTTGCTGTCACTCTTCATATGTGTATGTGTGTCTGTCATAGATCTGAATCAGATTTACTAAATGTATATGCTATATATTAATCTCTTTCGCAGGCGGGTCGCGTCCATATTGGTTTGTGCTCACATCGGAGAGCATCTCCTGGTACAAGGACGAGGATGAGAGGGAAAAGAAATTCATGTTGCCGTTGGATGGTTTGAAATTGCGCGATATTGAGCAGGGCTTTATGTCAATGTCTAGACGTGTTACATTTGCTTTATTCAGTCCCGATGGACGTAATGTTTATAAGGTTAGTAATTTTTGTTAGCATACAAAAAAATGAAAAACAAACCAAACAAAAAAAGATAAAGAAAACTTACCTGAAAAAGTTCAAATGAGAAAGAAACAAACAGAAAAACAGTAAGAAATGAGAAACATGAAAAAATGAAAAAACCAAAATATAACAAACAAATCGAACTACAACAATTAAACTATAAATAGTTTATGGGCTTACTTGTTGTAGACGACTCAACAATGTTAACTACATTCAATTATTTACATTGATCTTTTGTTTCGCAACAATTTCAATTCAATTCCAAATTTGATTCTTCAGTTCAGACAAAAGAAAAAGAAAGTGATCGAACTTCAAATAGTAAACAATTAATTTTTTTGTATAAGATAAAAATTACTATGTTTTTATCAACATTTGAGTCAAATCGAAGGATGAAGGAGCTTGCAAGGAGCAAGCGAGAACGTGCGCACACGATTTGCAAACTCCTTTCGTGCCTTCGATTTGTGAGCATGACGAACCCAAACCAAACTTAAACCTAACCCAACGCTAGCTAACGATATCCTGCGATCAACATATATATACATATGTCTTTGAATATATATCTCTACATATATATATATACCACCGATACTACAAACTACACTAAACTAACCTTTGGTCCAAGACACACGCTGCCAACGAAACCAACTTGACTCAAGCCGTAGAAAGCTAAAAACGAAAAAGAAAACAAAATATGAAAACAAGATATAAGAAATAAATCTAACAGACCCGAAAACCAACCAACCAAAGCCACCAAAACCACCACAACCCGTCCAAGTACTCGTACAATCGTAATCGTAATCGTTATCGTAATCGTAATACGTTGTGTCCCATTTACCAAATGCTTGACGAAAATACCTATCCATTTGTTCTCTTTGCGCTTGGACGCTTCTCTTTCTCCTACCGCACACACACACACACACACACACTGACACACACATATTTACACATTTAGGATTACAAACAACTGGAGCTTTCGTGCGAGACCGTTGAGGATGTCGAATCCTGGAAGGCTTCGTTCCTGCGCGCCGGTGTCTATCCCGAGAAGCAGGAGACCCAGGAGAACGGAGACGAGGTGCGTACGCTCAGTGCATAGCTATAATATAATAATATAAATATAACTTATCAAGATATTATCAACATTTAGTTATCGTGCTAAGCTTGTAGCTTAGACTAAGCCTCAATGTATATGTATGTATGTGTTAACGAACCTGTATTATCCCCTTCCGTACCCCCCAATGATAAGATAACAAGTCGCAAGACCTCATGCTACCACCATCCAATGCATTTGACGTAACCTAATGCTTTGTGTAGCATGTGACATAAACTTTGGTGTCTACCAATCTCTCTCTACCCTACCCTACCCTACATTATCCTATTTACCTTTCTCTATGTAATTATCTCAAGCATTATCCAAAATACCAGAAGAGTTAACGATCGTTCAAAGCTAGTAAAGCTAACAGCGCGTATTCTTAATACTTTTTAATAGTATGGTATTTAACAGCGCTATCTGTTAGTGCGTAACAGGGGCTGTTGTTGTTTGGTACTTAACATTTTTACCCAACTCTGCAGTACAACAGCTCACTGTTACGCGAATATCTCAACGCTGTTAAGTTAACAGAATTCTCACCTTTAAGACTTATTTCATTGGAATTATTGGCATGTTGAATGATCAGAACAAGCAGCCTCCTCTCCAACATATTCCTCTTTCATTCCTTCCTGCCCTCGCAATTTCTTTCCGTTCCTTATCTCCTAACGCCGTCGGCAAGAGCTTGTATTGTGCGTAAAGTGTTTACTAATCGTTCATCCCTCACTCAACAAATGTATGCATACATACTCCTCCAACATCTTGTGAAAAATGGTCTTTGGAATATATATATAAAAAAAAAAAACTAACTTATAATACAAAAATAATTTTGATAACGTAATAACTTTTTCAATATTTCTTTGTTTTTTGGTTTTTTTGAAACTTTGCGCTCCAAATACCACAAATAAATAAATATACCACAAAATTCATCATAATATCAATATATATAAATCACGTACTATGTATATGATTTATAAAATGTGCAGGAAGGACAAGAGGTTTGTTTCTTTTCATCATTTTTAGCATATACTTTGCATACTTTCCTACAATATCTCTCTATTTATCAACTATCAACTATCTCTATCTATACTGTAAAGCTATATTTAAGTCATAGATTTTGCTATTGCCTTTGGTTTCTTCTATTCTTTTGTTTGTGTTATTATGGCATATGATTTCTACATATATCTATCACCCTATACACATGGAAAAGGGGCAGCATATTATCTTTAGTTCTACTTAATATTTACTTTATGTTTGCATTTATTTATTAACCTATGTAGTGTGTTTGTTTTGAACTTAGGACGAATTGGAATTTGAAAGATTCCTAGAACAAGAGCGACTAAAATATATGCAAATAAAAAGAGCACAAGAAGTATTACAAGAGTCATCAACAAAAAAGAGATGGGCTTTTGGTAATCAAAATAAAAAACTGGTAATTGGGGTTCTAAATTATGATTTCGTCTTTGATTTGGATCGACCAAACATAACTTAACAAAACTAGAATCTCATGTTATCTGAACTAACCTTACTTAATTTGTGCTTCTTCTTCTTCAAGACTGACTAACAATATTAAAAGAATATAGAAAAAAGGGTTAATAATTTATGACTTCCACGTTACGTTTTCATCTCGTTAAGATCAGATCAAATTTTCCATTTCAATTTCTCCTCCTTTTCTCTCATTTTGTGTTTGGAGAAGTCCATCCTACTATATATGCTTCAATATATTAATGACAATATATATAAAATATAATTTTGATTTTACAATATTTTTTATAAATTATTTTCTTCTATTTTCCCGTCCACCGACCAAACGAAATGACCACATATATATATAACAAAAAAAAAAAAAAAACAAAATACTGAAATACAATAACAATATCAATCTATATATATATATCCAACTGTTAACAGCAAAAAGTATGTTGATTTTTCTGTTACAAATTATTCACAATCTTTGAGAAATTCCTCAATTAATTGCCTGAGATGCATTTCGTATACGTTTACCCGATCTAATAATCTTACCTTTAACATAATAACATTGGCATTGATTTTTATTATTATTAAATTCATTTCTTATCTAACACACTATTTTGAAGCCTCACTACTTACGTAACTAAACAGCAAAATACAAGTCGAAAGAGTATTTTAGTATTTATTGAAATTATTGAACGCTTTTTTAATATATTTTTGATTTCATTGTACTGTCGAAAAACTGCAAAGTTATCTCGATTTTAAGTTCGTAGCTTCAGAGAGTATAGAAGAGCCCATACATAAAAACATATCATGGTCGGGTGGCTTGATCCTACAACGTTGTTTAGTATTAGGTCCGCAACTAAGTTATCGCTGTTTTTTTTGATGAAAATTTGTCATCGCTAGACACAACTTTTTTTCATCTTTCTGGCAGAATTCGAGCTCTGCCTTGATGGTAAAAGTGTTCGTCTTTTGAGGTTATCCACTGCTGAACTTCTGATCCGCCAGGCCATGAGCCACGGTCATCTACTGACAAACAGCGGCAATTGAGTTGCACACCTAATATTATTTGCAGCATAACACTCGCTTCGATTCGATAGTTAGTAAATCGATAGTTCCCTCGCCTACATCTAGTAATTTGGGTACCTTATCTGAAACAACTAATACACTCGTCTCACTTCTCACAATCTAATTAACTTCATCAGGGTTTTTACAAATCCAATAGTAGAGGGAGATTTATTCATTCATTGAGTAATCAAGATTTCAGGCATTCACATCTTTCGATCTTTCAGAATATTGATACGATGGCAATGAATTGGTTAAAAGTTAATTGAAATCACAGTATTCAATTGCTGATAGCGAATTTTAGTATATCGTTTGTATATTATAGTTGGGAACACACTCTTCACATAATAATCACAAATAATTATAACACTGCAGCAAAATTGATCACTAACATTATTTCTCTTGGTCTAATATACATTTACTTTATTTAAATTTATACTAAACAAAAGAAAAAAGAAAACTACCACAGCTTATATAGTTCGCTTCGAGTTATTTGTTGATTTCTTTGAGTATCTGCGCTTAAATCTGGTTTCATTTTTGTATTCGATACGAATTAGCAAGTAACAGTATCTACATAGTATTATAAACCATATATTGATTGAATCTACTGTGGTTAACAATCAAATTTCTCGATAAGATTTCAAATAAATCAAAATCAATTTGTTGAATTCTTTCATCTTTCATCCGTTATCGAGAGATTTGACCCCACTGTACGAATTGTGCTTTACTTTTGTCGGCTGCACCGTTGTTTTTGGCATCTTTTGGATTCAATGCAACTTACACTTTTATCATTTAATTGATTCGTTTGTTTGTATTCTTTTCCCACTTACTTTTGCCCCCCTCAACAACCATAAACCAAACCAACCGAACTATAACAAAATTACAATATTGTAAAATTCCCAAAAACAAAAACAACAACAATACAAATCGATTAATGGTCGATCGATAACGTACGCTAACGCTAACCAAAAACAAAAATACAGTCGGCCAATGAGGAGAGCTCGACCGATCCACAACTGGAGCGTCAAGTGGAGACCATTCGTAATCTGGTCGATTCGTATATGAAGATCGTCACAAAGACCACGCGGGACATGGTACCCAAGGCCATCATGATGCTGATCATCAACAATGCCAAGGACTTTATCAATGGCGAACTGTTGGCCCATCTCTATGCCTCCGGTGATCAGGTGAGAGAGAGAGAGCAATCTATGTCTATGTGTATATCGTTACTATAACAAGTTTTTCTCTCCAGGCACAAATGATGGAAGAGTCCGCTGAGTCTGCAACACGGCGAGAGGAAATGTTGCGCATGTATCGCGCCTGCAAGGATGCTTTACAAATTATCGGTTAGTTATTCTATAGATATAGTATTCATTATGTGTATAATAACTAAAGATCCCTTAAATATCGTACTACTATCATATTATGTTCTCACTCACTCTCTCTGTCTTAATCATGCAGGTGATGTCTCAATGGCTACCGTATCATCGCCATTGCCACCGCCTGTGAAGAATGATTGGCTACCAAGCGGTCTGGACCCACATCTATCGCCTCCTAGCCCCGGTGGCCCACGGAAGACAGCACCCACCCAACAGGTAGGTGCCATGGTACCTTGCCCCCTCTAAAATGGAACTTTCTATAAATAAATGTGTGTGTGTGTCTGTATTCTTTACAGGGCTCATTGGGCGGTGGTCGCAATCCACCTTTGCCCCCGGCAACTGGACGCCCAGCGCCCGCAATACCAAGCCGCCCCGGCGGTGGTGCTCCACCTCTGCCCGGTGGTCGGCCAGGCGGTGCTCTGCCCCCACCATTGCTACCATCGTGAGTATTTCTTTGATATGCATTCATTTTAGTTATTGTAGTTGTCTAATTAGTTGGCTAAGTGCGCCCTGTACAGTTTTACTTTTTATATCGTATCTATACGAACACGTAATCTCCGTATTGTAATTTGTTCGTACATTATCCTGTTATCGATTATGATTTCCACACCTTTATCTTTTATCGACGATTGGGACCTCTTTTTATACAGCGATATATATACTACATATAGACATGCTAGCACATACACACATGCTCACACACACACACGTTCAGTTACACACACACATATATATACACTAGCATTCATACTATATCTTTATATATACCATGTACATATATATGTGCATCCATGGCATATGAACATACATATGTATGTCTGGAGATTCAAGCTAACGCTGCCTAACAATGCCTGTATTTAATTTTGTTTAGTCCCCGCTGTATGCCAGACATCGGTGTATTATAATTAATATTTGATTTTCCTCTTGAGTTTCATTTTTGTAAATAACTATATGTTCTGTAGGTAGCTTGTCCTTTGATGTCTAAAAGAAAAATCCAATAGATGACCACGATTATAAAGGGTGATTTTTTAACAGTTTAATAATAAACTGCAATAGTTTGCAAGCGTTGTTCTTTTCTAAGACGATTCATGGTTAAATTATAGACCAAACTGAAGATGTTTGACAGTGATACAAAACACGAAACGTGCCTCAGCTGTTTAAATCAGTGTTGCCAAAGAGATAATAGCTAAAAAAATCACCCTTTACATAGCCTATATTTATTTATTTGTGTCTATCGATCTAAACAATTCATCAAGTGGCAAGCTATCGATATAATTTAAATTTTCAGTTGTTTCTCCTTATGGATTTTTCCCACACCCCCCTTTAAAACTGCATTGTAAAGCCAAAACGAAAACGAATTGAAAACTTAACGAAACATTGCGTTTGTCTTTCTTCTCTTTTTTCAATATTGCCTTCACTCACGAATTTATTGCAACCCAATGTGATAAAAATCAACAACAACGCCAACAAAAAAAACAACTGAAAATATTTAAATAAATATTTAATAAATAATAAATGTAATGCACACACACACATACACAAACAAAACAAATAACACAAACGTGGACACGCTGTGAAACAACCTATCCTCAAACAGACGTCGTTAAGTTGTCAGCCAGAAGTTATACCGTTATAGCCACAGCTGCAGCCGAGGCATTTACTCTCTCTCTAAACTTAAACTAACCAAATCGCTTTCGCTTTAACCCAAAGATATAAAAATCAAATAAAAGACACACAGAAACAAAGAGAAACCAATCGAGAATCGAGAAGGAAAACTCTCTGTGCTCCGCATCCTCTTTCGCATACGCGCTCTCGCTCTCTTGCTCAGTTCACTGTCGCCGCAACAACAACTACAACAACAACGATGTCTAGCAGCATTAATTTGTTTAAATATCGATATATACCATAATCGAATATGAATATGAACAAATATCTCTGTTTATTAGTCGTAAATATATATATATACATATATGTATATATACATATATATCTATATAATATCTGAATACACACACTCACACACAGAAGCACAGTATAACAGACTTTCTAGTTTCTTAGAGCAATATATATTTATAACAGTATAACAGTTACGATAACGCGACAATGTCTGAGTTGAGAGCTGAACGAAAGTCGATCAGCTGAGCCAGCCTGTGAGGGCGCAGAGTGTTCCCCCCTCCCTTCCCATACTAACACATCCACAGCCACACCCACACTTACATATATATAATATATACAAATACGATATCGAAAGCAAATGGAGAAGAGAACAGTAAAAGAAAAAAATATAGTATGCTTAAGTTAACTAAAGTACCTTTTTTGTGTTGTTGTTGTTGTCGTTAAATAAAACTAAAGAAAAGACAAAAAAAAACAAATAAGTATTATACATATAAATATATATATAAATAAATATATAGACAAACCCACATTCCATGCATAGATCCGCAAAGCAGCTTGAAATCCTAAAAAGAAAGTAATTATGACGCAACAAGAAGAGGAGCAAGAAATAAAATACATAGTATATATACAAAAGAAATACATACACATATATATATATATATATAGAGAGAGAGATGATATACATATGTATATGTATGTATATATGATACATCTATGATACCTATACAAAACAGACTGACATACTATACATACACCCAACAACAACAAGAAACACAACTGTTCGCTTACTGTATAAAAAAAAGTGATCAGTTTGTTTTGCTTCTGCATCACTTTTCCAATGTTGTAAAGCGATGCGGCTTGTGAACATCGTGTGTGTGTGTGCGAGTGTGTATGTGTTAAACCTTTCCCTTCCTCCCTTTCTCTTCTTTCTACCCCCTATTTATTGCTTTTTGTTATTTTAGTTTGTAATCATATAGAATTTATCGTTTGTTTTTTTGCTTTTGCTTTTTGGTTATTAATTCCTTATTAACTTATGATTTGTGACTAAATTATCGAATACACCTACACATGTACACCTAAACACACACACACACACACACATATATATATAAATACAACTCACATCACAGAGTTAGCGCCAGTGCATCAGAGAAATCGATAAAAAGGGGTTTCATGCGTTACGATAACTGTCTGATCACCTAGCGCCCAGAGCTCACATAATTTACCCCCCGCCCTTCAAGCCCTATCCCCACCACCACGTATTCAGTGTTGTTTAGTTCATTGAAGAAAGAGAGAGCGTTTTAGAAAAGAAAACAAACTTGAAAACAAAAAGAAAACAAAAAAATATTGAAAATACCGCAAACAACAACAAACAGTACAAAATACTTTTACAACCCCCTTTCAAGTCGCGTCACTGGAGCCGTCGGCGGTGCGATAACACAGCAATCGGGCGCCAATCGATACATCCCGGAGAGTATGCGCGGACAGGTGAACCAGGCTGTGGGCCAGGCGGCCGTCAACGAGCTCTCCAACGTCTTTGCCACACGATTCAAGTAAAGCAATATCAAAAGCGAAGCGAGTGAGGGTGTCAGCGAGAGAGAGCGAGCAAGAGAGAGAGAGAGCGCCAACAAGCAAAAACCCCGAAAGACAGCTTCAGTGCATGCAATATCCTCAAGAGAGAGCGAAAGAGAGGAGGAAAGGAGTGCGCAAGAGAAAACGATGACGATGACTTGGCTTGGTGTCTCTTTTTGGCTCAGCTCTTCTCTTTTTGCCATTCCCAACAAATTTTCGATTCACAAAATTTCCTTGTGTTATATAATTTATATGTTATTTTACTTGTCAATCATCTTGTGCTTCTGTGTGTTCATTTTATACAACTCATACACATGATATCAATAACCATCTATACATATACCCTGCATATACATATACATATATATTTTATTGATGTGTTCAGTGTGTGTATGTGGCAACTAAATGAGAAGATGAAGAAAATGAATTGTATTTGTTTTGTATTTATTTTAAATTTATTATTCATTGTTTGTTCTGTTTCTGTTCTGTTCTGTTGTTGTTTATCGTTGCGTTCCATTTCTAACATTCCATCACACACACACACGTGCAGGCAAGCAGGAATCTCAAATAATCTTCAATTCTAACCTTAAAGCAAGATGAGTAAGCAACATAACCTAACCTAACATACTCGTACATAACCTCTACACTGCATTGCAATGCTCTCTCTTATTTAGAAATGTTCTCATAATGCGAATTAGCTTAATTGTTGCTAATGGAAAAAGAAAATGTGTTTTTGTGTAGTTTTTAAAAAGCCACCTTATAAAGTATATACATATACATATACATATATATATATATATAAATAACTGTATACAAGATTTGTTAATGCTGCAGCAACTATTGAGAAAAAAAGGAAATGATCAAGAGAAATAATATTTGAATACGATATTTGGTATTCTCGCTATATATTGTATAACAGAAAGAAGAAGATAAAGAAATACATGCATACACACACATATTATACAGTTAGAGGAAGAGATATGAAATTAGAGTTTAGTGTGAAAAGGTTAACGAAACTATGCGGACATGTATTATTATTATTATTACTATTATTATGATGAAGAAAACAATTCAATGTGTATGTGTATGTACATGTATGCTTCATATGCGTATTCATATGCATGTGAATGTATTCGAAATAAGCACAAAATAAAATCTCGAAACGTAGAAATTCTGCAAATTAGTTCATTTATTAACAGAGATCAGGAAAGGGAGAGAGCGCAGTACTGTTAAAGAACAGCAGCTTAAATAATCAGGCTCCAATGATCGATGTATAACTGTTTAGTCCCCCCCCCCCTCCCCCTAATGATGTATACATACATATAATGAAGCAATATTGTATTCAGCTTTTGATGTAATTTTTCCAAATTCTCTATTCTACTCACCGACTTACTACCAACACACTCAACACACACACGTACATACATTATATACACGTGCAAAATGCTGAAACATAACCTCAACAAAAAGTGTATTTTAAACTATAGAGCGTCGTGCATAGCAAGAGAGCAAGAGCGGTTCTACTACGGTGCAATATGTAAAGAAAGTCTTTCCAATATTCCTTGTTTCTTCTGCTCGGATTTCATTGTTGTTATTATTACTGTAGGATGTACTATGAGACTATGCACGGGTATACATAGAAATAGAAACAAACTAGAAAGCAATAGAAGAGGAACAAGAAGATAGAGAAACAGAGAATAGAAGTGAATATGTAAAATTAAGAGAGATAAAGCTAAAGAATCGACTGTTATTATTGCAATGTTGTTTCAGTCCAGGCATTATACATTGATTGTTTGATTACATGCAGCTACACACACACATATACACTCATACTATATGTATGTGTATTAATTACGCGTTAATTAGGGGCGTGTCTATCACGAGACACGCACGCATCTTTATGGCGATTAACCGATAATTATTGTAAATCGATCAAGGATTCTTAACTATTGAAATTAACCGTGTTTTCCCCCAAAACGTCATCTTCTCGCTTTACGATACGATATACGATATACAATATATATACGCTATATAGAAAATGTCACAAGTATTTAGCTCTCCTCTATGTGTTTGTTTAAGTATAGCACACACACAGACACACCCAACACCGACATACACACGAATATATAATACATATGTACTTACATTGTAAACTTATGTATGATGTGTAACCCACGTAAGAAGAAGTTGTAGAAGCAGATAAAGAAACAGAAGCAGAAGCAGAAGAACCCTCTTTATGAACATCCCAACTATGTGTAGCAATTGCTGTTTATTGAATTTGAAGTTGAATTTGAATTGAGAAGTGGCTGCAAATTTAGTTGAAACGAACTAAAAAGAGAACTATATAAAATCGAGCATTAAGTTAATGGAAAAAAACTGAAAGAAACGCATCGCAACATACATATACACACGCATATGCACATATATACATAAACATAGCGTATATATCCAATATATATATGCAATATATTCATGTATATATATGTATTTGCGAAAGAAATGAGCGACAGTAAAAGAGAATGCAGTCGTAAGCCGAGGGGTAACTACAATGTTATAAATAAATATACAAAAAAAAGAAAAACCAAAAAAAAAAGTATATATACATAAAGAAATATTTAAAAGAAAAGAAAACCTTGTGCCTACTTGATTTGTTTGTTCTTTCCTCAAACAGCAGTGTTGCCAATTCAGCTTTTTTCCGTCAGATCTAGCTTTTATTTTTGAAATGCGGGCAACACTGTTCTACACTTGATCCTGCCTGCATTTGCCTGCTCTCTGTTAACTAACAGCGCTCTGTTAATTGCAACTGTTAACACTGCTTGCTTTGAATTGAATAAAGCTCCAGTGGGAAAGAGAGAGAACGGGAGCTAGCCAGTTGGAAGAGAGAATTCTCTGATTCATGTTGCTGTCCTGCTCCTCTACATCGTCTTGTTGTTACTTCTTCCACTGTCAACGACTAACAGCTTGGTTTCTTATGGTGTTGGTTCGCTTAATTCGTAGAAACTAACCTGTGCTGCCGGTGAGTCTGAATCTGTACTATTGTATATCAATCTATATCTCTATTTCTTTTTATTCCTCTCTGTGTCTCACGCTTTAAGCCAACAACGTAGCTCATAAGTTAACACTCCCGATATGTGTCTATCCTGTAATACGATTTATCGATTAATATTTAACGATTTTGTTTGCTCTTCACAGTCGCCCAGGCATGAATGCGCCACCAAAGCTGCCGGATCGTCCCTCTTACTATGGTAACACAACCAATGGACGTCCTTACTGAGAGGAAGAGAGAGCGATAACGATAACGATAACAACTGCGAGAGAGAGAAGAGAGAGCGTGCGTGAGAACACGATCTAGCGATGATCCATCGAGCTAGCGATGGAACAGTACTGACCGATAGATCGGGTTATATATATATATATATAAATCTAGTTTTATATATAGCAGAGTAGTTCTGATTCGCCGTTAACTCAATTTGTATTATTCTGTATGCTGTCTATAGGCAAATGTGTTATGTGTTGTGCGAACGAGATAGACGATAGTTCATAATGATGTGTGTGCAAATGTGCCTTGGGGATTTTAACATATATAAAATAATATTATTTTTCTACTGTTAATATTCTCCTTCTTTTTTTTTGCCCAACTTAACTAAAGTTGCCGACTGGTCCCTAGAGATGGTAAACATATCATAGCACTAACTTTGTCGCAAATCATTTACGCCCAGGAACATATTTACACAGAGAGAGAGAGAGAGGGGGGGGGAACGAGGTTCGGAGACACACACATAACCAGACGCTATAGGCTCGCATATGTTTGTAATTAAAGCCTTATGTTAGAAAGAAGTGTTATATGTCTAAGTGAACAAATGCAGCCTCAACTGTCATACAGTCATACACAGTTAGAAACAGTCATACCGCATTAGCACAGTTTCCACAATTTCTAACTGTGCTAAGCCGTAAATCGTATTTGTTAAAGTTCAATCACGAGCAAAGTCGGAGGAAGAAGATCCAGATGTAGAAGATGAATAAGAATGCCAAGAAACATTAGAGAACGCATCCAAATCAATCAATTCTCTGTGCATTGTAAATATTTCAAACAGTTGTTATAATGATTATGATAATGCTAATGATACATGTATGATATACAATATATATAGATATACATATATCGATATACTATATATGAAACGCTTTAAATTCACAATTTTTCCAAAACATATGTATATCGTACATCGTAGGAATTGCACATAATTTGATTAAGAGATATGAGAGTTTCGGCGTCAACTAAATATACTAAATATTTATATATGTATTCTGCTAAGCATATATATGTACTATATATCTATATATTTACAACTAATTACTTTCAAGAGCAAATAGAGAACATTAAATTTATTATGTCGTATTTTTTATATAATTTATATATCGATATAAAAACAAAACAAAAGCAAACAATATTACTTCGTAAATTTACAATTTATGATAAGATGAAGAAGAAACTACACACACACA
This sequence comes from Zaprionus capensis, assembly GCA_018903675.1. Classification (NCBI taxonomy): domain Eukaryota; kingdom Metazoa; phylum Arthropoda; class Insecta; order Diptera; family Drosophilidae; genus Zaprionus; species Zaprionus capensis. The sequence goes on along the minus strand of JAEIFN010001073.1, from coordinate 5,372,093 downwards.
CACACACACAAAATGTATGCATTAAATTAATGTTGCGAACAATAAAGTTGAAAGATGTATGTAACAAATAAAACAGAAAGTCTTTTATTCTGTTCGATGACGATAACGATATTCACTGGAGACGGAGCACTTGAGTCGCCTGATGATATTTCGCTCCGAAACAGTTGCTACATTTCTCCTGAAATTTCTGCGCACCTGGTATTATTCCGTGTTGAGACCTCGAAAACTACTATGTCTCAACACGGAACAATACTAGGTGCGCAGAAATTTCAGGAGGAATGTAGTTTAGCAAGTGGAGAGAGAAGTAAGGAAGAGAGGAGCACAGAGAAAAACAAACGAAGTGCACATAGTGAGAGAGGGCAAACGAAGGCAGCCTCGCTTGTTTTGTTGGGTGCAGCACAACAAATTACACCAGGCGAACAGAGAAAACAGCAGACAGGCAGCACTAAGTATACAGACGAAAGAGAGAGAGGTAGTGAGAGAGAACGAGCGCAGAGAGGGCGCAGGTGTCACGTGTGAAACTTGATCAAAGCAAAGACAGTGTCAACTGTACTGATTAGTTGAAAGCAAAGAGAGCAGAATTGCGCGTCTTCTAATCCACTCACCTTACGCTCTCTTTGATTTACTTACTCTCAATTATTTATTGCCTGCTGCTGTTGCTGTTCGCCTGGTGTAATTTGTTGTCCTGCACCGAACTAAGCCAGCGAGGTTGCCTTCGTTTGCCCTTTTTGATTAAAATTGTTGCTTTGGCGCACGGCACACCAAAACGTTATTGAAATGTCTCAGCTGTTAAAAAATTAAAAAATAAAAAAAAACTAGAAGAGTCCGAGACTTAATTCTTTCACCTAAATTCATCATAAATATAGCCTTAACTGTAAAAAAAATTTTAAAAAATCCGTGATGAAGGCACATATGTATTTAACCTTTACCAAATTTTATACCACCACTAGACATATTTACTTGTTTAGTTGTAGTAATTTAGAACTATTTTCAAATTTTCGATTTAATTGATTCTCAAAAATTAAATCGATGCATCGGAGAAAATGGAGAACATCGATTAATCGATTTGAGAATCGATTTAACTTCCAGCTCTATGTTCGATCTCAGAAATGATATTTAATACTAAGCAGTTTCCCAAAATAAAAACAATGGAAATGTAGTTTTTTTTCTTCTTTATTTAACTCTGCATTGCAAAGTTGATTTTATTTGTTTCACTGTTATAATTTGTCATGTTAATAAAGTTAAGTTATTACACTGTAAACTGTTGGGTCCGACACACTTAGACATTGTTCTTGTTCTGATTCTATTCTGTTCTTATTGTTGTTGTGGGCGTGGCTGTGGAACACCCTGTTACAGCATAAGGTAATTTATTTGTAATTCTGTTATTTAAAACTCGCATTAATACTTCGCTATAATATGCATGTATGTATATAGTATGTGTATATATAGTATATATGAATTTGCTAACTGTTTCCTTCACTCAATTTGTTTCCATTCTAATTTGTTTGTTTTATTTATTTGTATTTTGTTTAAGCGTCGCTTGCAAAAAACTTTGGTAAAACTTGTGACTCGATTTTCGTTGTTCGGATTGTTTTTGTTTGTTTTTTTTTTTTGTTTCTTTTTTCTAATATTTTGTTAATATTTGTTGTAGCTACTAGTTTAGGTAATCTTTTGTCATTTTAATTGTTAAGTATGTTTAAGAAATTGACAGCAATCCTTAATCCCTTGAATGGGGGGGCTTACATAGACTATATATGTATGTATATAATCGCATATATATAGATATATATATATATATATATATATATTAATGTGGTTCATTAAAAATATGTATGTAAATTTCCAAAAATCTTTTAAATTTGTTTTATATATATATAATATGTATATTGTATGTATATTTAGATGTATATAGAGTATTAATAATTAATTAATTCAATTACTTGACAATTATGCTAAAAAAAACTTCTTGTTGCCTTTCCACTATATGATAAGAATTCTGAAGAATTTATCCCATAAAGTAATTATGTTAATTTGTTGTTGTTGTTGCTTAGTTCTGGAATACATATGTACGTGTTGTTATATACTCATTAATAATGTTACTTTGTTACCTAAAATAGAATCAACCTCTCAACATCGTAATCCCTATGATATACATAGCTATTCCTTGTTTGAATTGTTTGTCTTTATTGGGTTTCGATTTGTTTAGAATAGGAATTTCTTAGAGAAAAGTTGACCCCATACGGTATGTGTGTGTGTAGTGTAATGTAAGTACGTTTAGAATACTGGCTTAGAGACTAGACATTAAAGATAAACCTGCCACTAACTACTATGATCCTTCCTTTCTTTGTTTCTTTCGAACTTCTTGCATCGATCATTCAACAAGCAATAAACATTTAAACGTGAATTCGGAATAATATTAATCAACCAGTGCACCGCGATACTCACTCACGCGCCACTCACGCACGCACGCAGCGACCATCACGCACACACTCTCAAGCACGCCGCATCGTGGGGCAATTCGCCAGTGTGATCCTTGTTGGGCCCGAGATGTTAGTTGAGCGCGTGTGCGTTGCGAACTGTGGCCCCGCGATGCGCCCCTGGTTGGTTGGTGTCGAGGTGGTCAGCCGATGTTAGTGTGTTGGTGCGCCGCCTGTGTGCGTGTGTGTGTGTGCCTGTGCCGGTCGCAGTGCGTGTGCGTGTGTGCGTGAGACACGGTCACACTGGACGACGCAGCTATAGAGCGAGCGCTAATGCATACACATTAAATTTCAATATTATATCATTTTGTAAATATGTTTGTTTTATATAAGTTATTAATATTTAAGAGATTTCCTTGTGTTTAAGCTTACTTCACTACATTTAGAACATCTTGTTAAGTGTGGAGCAAGTGCAAGAAAATTTATAAAATAAAAAGGGGATATAAATTTAATGATTTTATTCGTTTTTTTTTTATTTTCTTTTACGTTTTTTATGTAAATAAAAACAATATTTGTATAATTTAAGGCGGTTGAAATGAAATCAAACAAATTTAGAGGAGAGAACTTATAACACATAATACTTAGAAGAGAATAAAAAGTTGTTGTGTTTTTATGATGTTTGTGATAAATATGTGAGTTGTATCTTGATTCCTTGACGAACATGAACAGAATGGAAATGCATTTGGTTTGAAATTGCATAGCTAGTATACAGATACATACATATGGATACAGTATGTCAAGAAACACTTTACACATATGTACATAACATTAACATGTAATGTACATATGTGTAAAGAGTTACTTGACAGACTGTATGTATCGTATATCGATATAGTACATATATTGTATTATATTGTAAATGCAATTCATCGCTACTTTGCCAATTCGTTAACAGTATAAGAGTAAGGAGTATAAGTATAAGTATAAGTATCGTAATCGTAGTACTTGTTGTATATTGGTATAAATAGAGGTTATAGTTTAACATTGCCTTTCGATTTATTTGCTTTTTGTTTTTGTTGTTATTTTGTAACTAGTTGTAGGTTGATTTGTTATTTATTTTCGTCTAGTATGCAGTATGTTGTATATTTTGTTGTTGTTAGTTAATTAAAGCTTTTGTTTTTGCTAGTTCGAATTAAAAGTAACAGTTCTTTAAAAAAGTTTTGCATTTGATTTCGAATACACGTAGTTGGTTGGTTGTTTCATTGTTTGTTTCTTTGTTTGTTTGGTTGGTTAACGAGACTATATAATGTGGAAGGCGCACAATATTGTGTAGTGTCAAATTGAAAGACTGTAAGGAAACACATGCATGTACAAACATGCACATGCATGGCTCGATAACATGGCAATTTTCAATATATTGCTTTTCAAGATAGTAGGCGAATGCAAGAGCAAGACAATGTTCCAATTGTTTTTGTTGTTGTTATTTTAACGAACTTGAATATATCGAATCACAAGTTTTACCAATGCGAAGCGCTTTGCGTTGTCTTTGAGCTAACCCGATTTCTGTTAAGTGTGTGTCCTTTGTCTGCCTATCGCTGTCTATCTGTGTGTCTTAGTGTATGTGTGTGTATATGCAATCGATAAATCGATCGTCCGCTGCTGCTGCACACCAGATTCGAATCATCGGAGGCACGAATCAAGCATGTTAACTATATTCAATCTCTGTAAAGTGCTTGCATTATACTTTCTATCATTAAATGGTGCTAAGTTATCGAATGAGAAAAGGCTAAATTGTTGTAATTACATTTCGATAAACGATTTTTTTGTTGTTTGCTTGCTTAATTAGCGAACATGTTTTGTAGTTTTCTTGTTTTTCTTTCTTGTTTTTTGATTTCTCCTTTAATTGAATTTTGCATTTAGAGCATAACTACATATTTTCTAATTTCAATTGTGATGTACAGAAACAACAAACATTATTAATTCCATTGCCTCTTCAGTTAATAGTTAATAGTTAATAATATAATAGAATTGTTTGCAATGCATCATTGAACCATTTAAAATTAATAATAATAAACATGTTGAGACACACACATAAATAGAAAATATACATATTTCCATATATATAACTCGTAGTAATCCATAATAAACAGGGGTATATATTGAGTTTTTCTCTGGGCTTATCTTCCTTCCATTATTTGTAAATATAATTGGGTGTATATATAGTGTGTGTGTGTGTGTGTGGGTATGGGTGTATATTGTTCTTTCGATCTGTGGGTTAAGTTAGTTAGTTAAGAGGTGCATAAATATGCCATCTACATCAATATATTGGGTGAACAATGGAACAGAGCCTTAACAAGGAAACTAAAGGATTCACAATATATATGTATATATATATATAGATGTATATATCGAATAACAAATTACAGCTTGGCTAGATGTAGTAAGCATAGAGTTGTTAATGGTTTCTCATTTCGGGTTATATTGAGTTCCGATTCTGAATTAGGATTGTGGCTGAGGTTGGGACTGGACTTGAGGATGATTGGAGGATTGGTTAGGTGGTGGTGCTGGTGATGGAGTCGCGTTCTAATCCTCCTTAGAGAGACTGCCCAAATCGCTGAGAAAGATTTCTGGGGACAGGACATGTGATGAGCCAACTAATACCTCCCAATTGCGCACTGAATTGGTAACCTCATAGGCGCAACGCATTTCGGACATGCTTACGCCGCCGACAACAAAGATGATCAGACGTGGCACATTCTTCACCTGCGTCTGGGCCTTATCCTTGTGCCAGTGGCCGTAGCGAGCGCTGGTCGGTGCATGATAGTTTGTGTTCTGTGCCCGACCCTCGAGGAATGGGAAATGACGCTGATCGAGCTTATCCTCAATGCAATCCTCCATAATGTCCTTGATCACTGGCGTCCAGCGGGACATCTGGTAGGTGCTCTCAGTAATGCGCTCCTTGCGCGGCACCGAGTAGATCTTCTTGCGAGACTATAGAGAGATAAACATATTATGATCATCAGTGGAATGTTCTAATTAGAGTATCCTCCCTTTCAACTCACATCGGCGATCACATTGATGCCCAAATAGCTTAGATTGCGCACCATGTCCTGATCCTTGGTGGACAGCTGAGCGTGTGTGAATAGCTTGGTCAGATTCTCCTCCGAAATGCCATTCTTGATCATCACATACAGCGAAATGATGCGCACCTTGTCGTAGTTGGACACGTTCTGCCAGAACAAACAGAGATTAAAGATAAAAACTTGAGAGTGTTGAGTGCTGAGCACTTACTGCGTCCAGTAGAATGGGCACAATGTTGCGCATATGATCCTTGATCTTCTCGCCCTCGGCATCGGTGCCCATTGCCAGATCCTGTTCGACGCGGCACAATTTGTCGACATAGTTCTGGTAGGACTTCATGCAGTCCTCGGCCAGATGCAAATGAGTCGAATACTTGGACAGCTCCTTCTGATACTGTGGCATCTTTTTGATCATTTGCGATAGATCGCGCATAGATGACTTGTCAGCTATAGAGGAAGGATAGATAGATAGAAATAAGTGGAGTGTAAGTAGAGAGACGGAGTTACAGATCTATAGATAGCAGACAGAGTTGGTACAGTTATCATTTCTCTATAGGGGGCGTAATCGATGCAAAACTTACTGGAACTCATGCGCTTGGAATCGGTAAACTTCTTCAGATTCTGTGTAACCTGAGTGGAAACAACGGCAATATGCTCGTGACGCAGCTCGACCCACAGATCATCGTTCTCGTCAAGGAGGACCTCCTTGTCCGGCTGGTTTGGTCCAGGAGTATACCGATAGACATCGTTAACAATTGGCAATAGATCGTATGCCATCGCCTGGAGTGTCAGTTCATGGAGCAGCGGCGATACACAATCGAAACCACGATCCAAAATCAGCAGCTGGGAACGTGCCTTCTCCGGCCCCTCGCCCATGGTCGGCTCATCGGCCTTGTATGCGTCCAATTTCTGCTGCACCGAGGCGGCCAGATCGATATTACGATCCCAGTCGCTGCGATAGCGTACATTCGGGTATTCGCCCAATGTGGCGCACAACGTGGCAATCTGCTCGGCAATACGCTCGATGTGCTTGCTGCGAATTGAGGCGAATGCCGGCGAATACAGGCATTGGAACGTGTCCGGTGAGTCCAGCGAAAAGACCTGCGACCAATGCAACGAACGGACCGAAGCCGACAGAGATAGAGATAGCACTATTAATTCGGCGACACTTCTGCACATCCGATAATCAAATCGGATCGAGAATGGAAGAAAGCGCTGCTTCTTCTTCAGCTACGAGACCAAGTTGCGTGTGTGTGTGTATGTGTAGGTCATGTGTGTGTGTGGGTGTGGGGTGTGTTTGCAGTCCAGCAAGCAGATGTTTGGATCTTGAATAGTTCGCGCATCTCTTTAAAAGTTCTTGGAATTTCGTATTTGTCTTAATTTTCGATAGTTTCTATCGATAGTGTAAACACTCTCATTATTGCAATGATCATCAAATTATTGATTTGCTTTCAAGAAAATCGCATGTTTCAAGCCAAATCTCATTTGCCTGCTGGGCTGCTCGACATGGAGGGAGAGAGAGAGAGAGAGAGAGCGACATGCAGCGCTCGCAAGAGAGCATGCAGAACGACAGATTGTTAGATGAGAGAGTAAGCACAATGATTCACAGCGGCGCGAGAAAGAGATAGAAGAAGTAATGCAGAGTAAAGGATGCGATTGCTCATGTTTGATTAGTATGCACTGTTATAAGCAGCGTCTGTTTATGTTCATACTTAACATAGATCAACAATCGATTACAAGGTGCAGCCCTCTGTGTTAAGTTTTATTCACTCATTTGTTTACTTTAAGTTTGAACCAGGGCTGTTAGGTCAGCCTTTTTCTGTACAGATCTGTACTTTTAATTTTGTCTGACAGCTCTGCTATTGAAATCTAACATGAGTAAGCGCAACCAAACTGAATGTTAGTTTATGTTATTTGTTTGTCTGTGTGTGCGTTCTTAACATTAACGAGTTACAATATTTACATACAAATGGCGAATGGATTAACGAATACAAAACCAATTACAATTTACAATTGTTCACATTCACAGAGAGAGAGAGAGAGAGATAGACAGATAGGTAGGTTATACATAGAGCATGAGAGTTAATAGTTAATAAATAATGGTATTGGTATTAGTTTTTCTCGCACATTTGCTATGTCTTTTGTTTTTATTGCTTTATCATATTCGCCCTGGAGTTGTACTCGCCGCTTCACAAGATGACGAATAACGAGTAGGCGGCAACTCTGGCGAGAGATCGACAGTGTCTGCCTAAACGTTCCTGGTCATGTTGTGTCTGGCGGAACGAGTAACATTGTTTGTAGAATTCTTATTGATTTATTCTCTTGTTACTTTTATGATTGATGATGAAGTCAGTTTCTTATTGTTTGATATTCATATTGTTAGGTTAGGCACGATTTGCTTTTCTGTATACAATTTACATACATTAAATTGAACACTACAAAACAAGTTTAACAAAACTTAAGGAGATTTGATAGAGAGTTCGAGATGGAAACGCTCGCATTGAGTCACCCTGTGACTTTTAGTTAGTTTTAGTTTTAGGTTCTGTTTTTGTTTTTTTTTACGATCGTGTCAGTATTTACAACAACAACAAGTACAACACATATAGTACATATACATATTTATATACATAATATATATTACTATAGACAGTGACAGAGAGAGAGAGAGAGAAAGAAGTAGGAGAGAGACAGAGAGAGAGAGATAGAGAGCAGGAGCGAGAGAGCGACAGCGCATGTGTAAGTGAAAGAGAGAGAGAAACATTTGCAACATTTGCAGATCCTTCAAGCAGAAAACAGCAGGAGAGAGAGAGAAGGAAAGGGAGTGACAGAAGCAGCATATATATTGTAGTATATATGAATATAGTTTCTTGAGTTTGGGGGGGAACTATTTGCAATTTGTCGAGTGTCGCTCTTGCTCCTATACAGTACTATGTTGCATGTGGTTTGGTTTTAAGGGGGTATTTAATCTGGTTTACTTTTTTGTTTTGTTTTGGTTTTTAACGTTTAATTAACGAATAGTTGTTGGTTTAATTGATTTAGCGCACCTGGCATTCATATGGTAGAAATGCAATATTAATCTCCTTTAGAGTTTTGATCTTTCTTGCAGCGCACGATTTACACAAATCGTTAAATAATTCCTCCGGGCAAACTATAATTATTTATAAATAATATAAAATTTTGCTTATCGTTTTTGTTTTTTGTTTTTAACTATAACTAATGTAAGTATTATATATGCTATGTAATGCAATGCAGCATGTAGGTGTGTGTGTGTGTGTGTGTATTATCTTCTTTTTTATATATATCTTTCTTATTTTGTATCACGCAGAGAGAGAGAGTTTATTCGCTTAGTTCTAAAAGCCTGAAAAGTAAACTCATTGAACGTTTGTTGTTTTAGTTTAGAAAGAGGAGTTTGTTGGCAAAACTATCGACAAACTATCGTTTAAGCTCGAAAGAGACTTCGTTCTACAATATAAATTTGTTGTTTCAATACTTTCGCAACAGTTCTATCGATAGGCTTGCCTTATTATAGAGAAAGGTATTAAGAGAAAACAAAGACAAAGCAGATTTAAAGTGAATAAATGAATTGTTGACGAAAAATAAACAGAAAGCATTAGGAATGCAAACAGAAAAACCTTAATGAATCCACTGGACATAAGAGAAGGATGAGTTGTGGGATATGATAAGCATTCGATAAGTTATCGGTTACAGGTTAACAGTTATTGTGTGCCCAGATTAAAGGCGAACAGTTTGACAGATTGAAACGGCATGGAGACCGCCGCACGTTGTACAACACAAGCACTTAGGATAGATATGATTAGTTTTCGATAGTTAGAGAATCGATTAACGATTGACAGCCAACAGGGTGGTTCATTCAAGTGGCTTGGTCGGTCGGTTGATTCCGAGATAAACTGTACCTGAGCTTCATAGGCCAAAAAGGCAATATTGATCTCTTTGCAGGTGCGCACATAACGGCGACAAATGTCTTTGTGCGATTGCAGCATTTCGAATATGCGCGGTGGTATCGCTACATGTATATATAATTCGATATACACGATATAGTCGATAAATAGTCGGGGTACAGGTAGTGCGCGTGGTGCGGAGGTGTATTTGAAGATGGAGTTCATGGAAATTCGAAGAAAAAGAAATACGTAAATAAATAAATCATAGAAAACTAGGAGGAGGAGATCGCAACTCTATAAATGATGAAGAGTTAAGATCATATCACACACATTATCACAGCACTATATCATCATCACTATTTTGAGTTATCGATTATTATCTCTGTTTTGGTAGTTATTCATTAGGATTAGCTCAATTCGGGCTGGCCAAACGGCTAGCACATACCCTCGGTAAAGAACACGTGCGCATAACGGTACATGGGACGTGCCGGATTCTCAAAGTCACGGATCAGCGAACGCACAGACTCATCAGATGGTGTTATCAAGTAGATGGCATCCATTGTGGGCAACGGCTCGCGCTTCTTATTGATGTCCTCGACCACTGTGCAGCAAGACAATGGATTGATCTCTCTATATATATGTATGTATGTATAATGATTGCCAAGTGGACTTACATGTTATGCCCTCGGCACTAATCTCATGCATCTTGGTGCACGCTGAAACCATTCGCATGCCCAGCTTGTCCACAACAAGCACACGCCACTCAATCCCACCAGCTCCGGCTGCCTTTGGAGGAGCTGCGCCGGCAGCCTTCTTCGGTGGCGGCGGCTTGTACTTGACCACCTCGTTCATGATCTCTGCAAAGAGGGGAAAGAGTGTAAGCATCGTATCGTATATCGTTTCGTTGTCAAAAGGGGTGGGCACTAAAATAGTGTCAATTATTATGTTAATTTATTATTTTAGAGAATTTTTAATTAATTCCAATCATGAATTCACTTTTTTTAAATCAAATAGAATATTTTTAAAGATTAAAGACTAATTTAAGACTCTTATTAGGGGCGGGAAGAAGAGAGAAAAACATCGAAATAGTTGAGTTCGAAATAAATTTGACTTTGATTGAAATCAATAAGCAATAATGACAATCCCAACTAAGTTTAGATTTTTATAAATCAAGCTGAAGGTGCAGCAGTAAATAATATTGTAGATAAAAAAGAAGGGCAACAATTTCATGGCCGACGGTAGAGGGGCGGGAATTCAATTGAAATATCAAAATTGAAAAAAAGAAGTTAAATCTTACAATTGTTAGAAACGTTAAATATTACTACTAATACTACTTTTATCTACCTATCGTAGGTCAGGAACGCTCTTTCATATTCGATACATGTGCACCACTGTGCGGGTCCTATCGAGCTGATTCCTAGTTCCTATTCATAGCTGAGATTAATTCTACACATATACATTTAATTGATAGTGTCATAAGCATCTGACGTGCAGCAGTAGAGCTTTAAGTATTACTCATTCCTTATGAGATGATGAGTCATAACCAGGCCACCTCTAGCGAAATAACAACAACAACAATAACAACGACGACGACGACAAATGAAAAGGGAGAGAGAATGCATGAAATAAGCCATTTAGCAAACAGCGTTGCCTGATTGATTTTCTGACTGTGCAACAACATTTTGATCAACGATTACTTTGCATATCTCGTACAGGGTGACCAGCTAACTACAAACACACACATGTACATATACACTCCCAGCCACCCACACACACACACACACGCATACATAGGAAATGCAAGCAAGGCGGCAAGCAAAAAGGAAATCTGATAACTAATAAGCTGAGCTGGGTCAGAGGCGCTGGGAAGCGCTTATCCTGCGTCAAAGGTCACCGTCGCCCACCCACACCCACACATACACACAGGCACACAAAAATGTCGCCCCCACAGTATACAAAAAAGCGTTGGATGTAGCTCAGTGGCTGCGCTGCGCGTAGGCGCTGCTTCTGCTGCCTGGGGGCGGTGGGACGCCGGGGCGTTTTATGTTGTTGTTGTTGTTGTATGTGTGTGTGTGTGGGAAAAATCGATGGGCGCTATGGGGCTGGGGCTCTCTCTCTAGATATATGACGGCGCATTTGATAAGGATATGCAAATGCAGATTTCGAATTGGAACTTTACTAATACATGCAATCAAAGTACAGTGGGTAACATTCCTAATTGTGGGGCGTCATGTTTATCACAACCTTGTCCATGGGCTTGGCAAATGTGTGTGTGCGTGTGCGTATGAGAATGTGTGTGTGTGTGCGTAAGTACGTTAGTCACAACTCCAATTAGAATACCCTTGTTATTAACAATACACTTACTCTGTCCCACCAACATTTTCAACGCCATTTTTGCTTTAATTTCGTTATTGTTTTCACCGGCCAACAACAACAATTAGACAATGGAAGAAAACAAACTTATTTCACTTTTGTGTTATTTGATTCGTGCACGCAACACTCGAAATATAGTTTAACAATACGCAGCCAGCACTGAACAACATAAAAAAGGAACAAAAAATAAATAACTCAGAACCAAACGTTGTGTAAAACGCGGCTAGTCTTAAATTGTTTATCCGGAATCGATGCGTATTTTGTGTTGTATATAGTATTTTTGCAGTTAGCCAGCGTTTGTGTCGTTCCGTTCTAGTGATGTAAGAAAAGTATCGCAATGCGGGCTATCGATATGGGTATGAACACTTTACGCACTCAATGCTATTTCAGACAGTGCGCTTATCGATATTTAAATACCATGCGCGAAAGTGAGCTTATCGATATTTAAATACCATGCGCGAAAGTGCGCTTATCGATATTTAAATACCTGTTTAACGGGCCAAGATTTCATTTTACGGGACTTCAAGATTTGCCAAGTTATTAGTATAAAAACCGACGAAATGAAAGTGTTTTATAACATTTTTTAATATCTTGCTTAGTTTACTAGATAATGTCTCCGCTAAGTTGTATATTTGCTTAGTTTGTCAGCTAAAGACACCAAAGTGTGACCAGGTTTAAGAAAGCAAAATTATGGCCTCACTGCGTTTGTGCACAGTTTGCGTTTCAAATATTACAACGGTTCATTTGCGTACGAAATCAACAGCCTTTTGATTGGGGTAACTAGTGCGTGCCTGCGGTACCTGCTCTGCTTGGATCCTCACATAAACCTTTGTACGTACGTAGGTAGAGCTTGGGCAGAGGCATCGCCAATGCGCATAGAGTTGAACTAAACTCTTGTCCATGTCAATCACTATACTTTGTTTATTATTCGACTAGGAGATTCGACTCATATTAAATCTTTGCTTTATTTCTAGAAACGAGGACTTATTTAACTCAATCGAAGCAATAAGTCTGAAGAATGTGTTGGGATCATGTATCTTGTTACATCGAAACACACTGAGACAGTGTGTTCTTTACGATACTTAACTGGTTTAAAGGACCCATATAACATATAAATAGGAATGTTTCAAAATTGGGTATAATATATATATATTATATATTCGCAAAATAAGTTGAGCATACCCCAAAAAATACACAAGTTAGATGAAATGATTTTCTGTAATTTTTATTATTTTTAATATAGTTGCATTAATTTTATATTTAATTAATAGCTAAATTTGTAAATTATTTTCACTTGTCTATAAATTAAATCCTTATCTAGTATTTATCGTCTCAGCATTAATTCTTAACTAATTGAACGAATAAAAAAAAAAACACGACATAACTAGACGTTAAATTTAAATTGTAACTTTTACTATTTACTTTTAATATGTGCTCTACATCATCATCATCATCATGTTTAATTAGTCTGCAAGTATGTTTTTCTCTCTTTTTTATTTAAGCATTAACTTTTGTATAATAATGTTTACCATTATTTGTTGTCAGTTTGTAATCAATTTATCAACAATTGTACAAGTGAAAATTTACATTGAGAAATGAAAACACTAAAAAAACGTTGACAACTCGATTTAATCATAACTATAATAATAATAATCATAATGATAATGATAAAAATAATGATAATGATAATAATAATGATAATGACAATCATATTAATAATAATTAATAAGTAAAATTAATATTCTACATCAATATAGGTTGCATGTAAAATAGGCTCTATATAATAAGTATTTTTCTTTTTGTTTTTGTTGTTTTCTCTTTTATGCAGTAAATAAAAATCGGACAAAACAATAATCAGTTATCAATAAGCGCCGCGCCGCACTCTTTACAATTCTACCAAATTTGCACTACAATTTATAATAATAATTATTTTTCTTTCCTTTTTTCTTTGTCATTCGCTTAACAGGCCCAGCCCCAGAAGGGGAAGGGAATAGGAGCCCAACTAACTCACCCAGCTCCGTCTTCCCGCATCCTCTGTCCCTTCTTATAACTATTGCGCGCCTGATCAACAATAATCATTATAATATAATGTGGGGGAAAGGAAACTAAAGAATTAAGAACGAAATTAGTATCGAATCGAATTATTTAACGCCAAGTTGTAAGTTGTTGTAAGTTGCACACATAAATGTACACATCATCTGCTAACGTGTCTCCTCCTCCTCCTTCTTCTTCTCCTTCATCATCATGTATATTAATTATCATCACTTGTACGTTTATCAATTAATTCAAATTACAATTAATCAATTAGCCTTTTGGCAAAACATATTGTTTCAAAATAAATATTTATATAGCATGTGTTGGTGTGTGTGTGTATGCATGAGTGTGTGTGTGTGTCTGTGTATTGTTTTTACATATTCGCAACGCTTATCCTAACAAAACGACGACTAAAACGACCAATTCCTGCTATAGACTGACATTATTATTATCCCTTTCATTCACTCCTTTCACTTTTTCTATGCATCCATCTCACTCTACATATACATACTTGTTCTTGTTGAAATACAATATACAAAAGACATTATATAATATATGCTTAGCAAATTGTTTTTTTTCTCTATAAAAATTTAATATATATTCTATTTACTTTTCTTTTCATTTGTTTTTTTTATAGGGTATCTGTGTGTTAGCTATTAATTATTGTTTGTTGGCTGTGTTAAATTGCTTTTTGTTGCTGCTATTTGTATTTTTTTTTGTTGAATTTGTATTTACAAGGCTGACTGCATTTGCTTCTTCTTTATCTATTCCCTAAACAATTGCACACACGCATCTTCATTGTGTAGGATAGTGTAGGTTGAGGAGGCTAAGGGTTACTTTACATAAACAGTGTCAGTGTGTGTGTGTGTATATATCTCTGTATTTTCCGTCGATTAGTCTGTTATTACTCAAATGGAGCGCTTGTCCGTCTTTTCTTAAAACTTTCTTTCTTTTCTTTCTCGTCTCTTTTCTTTTTTTGTTGCTTTTCTTATTGTTTTTCTCGTTCTTTCTCAAAATAATACGCATTTCCTTGTACTTTTGTATATCTATCTATATATATGCCAATGTTATATAGAGCATCAAAAAATCATTTGTAAAAATCTATATAAAAATTGCAAACACACATATCGATAAGTTTCCGCATTATGTAAGCATTATTCTGTATATATACAAGTTCCGATTTGATGTGCTGCTATTTGAGAGAGTTGCTTCTTCTTCGTCTTTCATCATCATTATATATGTATAAAATAATTTGTTTTTTATATGATTTGAAAACAGAAAACAGAAAAAAAACTATTTACACTAAGTATCGCTACTTATTATCTGAGTATGGTAATATCTTAAGCCTTTCGTTGGTTGCTTGCTTGTGTGTGTCTGTATGAGTGTTGCTGTGTGTGTGTGTATATGTGACCCAACGCAACTGCCGAGAATTAGTTGTAGTTGTTGTAATTAGTGTTGTAAAGTGCATTAGGTTGTTCGATCACCACGACTTAAAAGAGTTTAGTATTGTTTTTAGTATTTGATTAAACTCGAACTTTTGTGTTAGTGTTAGTAAGTTGTAGTATTCGTAGTGTGTGTTATTGTATTGCTATTCGTTAGTTAGTTAGTTGGTTAGTTAGTTAGTTGCCTATGCGGATAAGGAGATCAGCAAGGGATCTCAACAAACAAATCGAAGGCGACGGCTTTTGCAGTTATAGTTTAGAATCGGTTTTTATATAGTGTATGTGTACTTGTCTCTCTATGCGTGCGTAGGTGTATGTGTATGTGTATTGGTGTTGCTGCTGTTTGTATATTTTGTTATTTTAAATACGGGCTCTAGGCTCAGTCGCGTTCTACAACTTTTGTTTGGGTTTTTTCTTGTTCTGTTTTTTCTTCTCTCTATTTCTGGGAACGTGGGCGCTTAGCTTAGCTGCTTTCAAAGTTGCTTATGTTGTTTCTGTTGTTGTTATTGTTGTTGTTGTTGTTGTAGTTGTTATATAGTAGTAATATTTCTATTCCTTTGCTTTGTTGTTCACATAGGCTGTTGTTGTTAGTCACGTATCTCGACCCATTTAGCGAGATTTCTTGCAACAAGTTCCTTATTGATAAAAATAACATTCTGAAAATTCAAAAGAAAAAAAGATTTGAGAACAAGAATATATATATATGCTTTATGGTATCTGCCACGCCTCCTTCTGCCTGTTACATACATTTGCTCAATGGTAAAAAGAGTATAATCAGTCAAGGAAATACAAAAGATAAAGCAAGACATGAAGCATTGAATGACAATTTTAAACTTTTAATTATGGATATGAATATGAAATATTAATAGAATAAAGTTTCTACAATCAAGGCTTGATGTTTGAACTGTATGAATTTAGAAGAAAAGTTTTCAATCAAGAATTCCTCTCAGAAAGGAATGTGGTACATAATCAACACATATAAACGCCTTTATATAAGGATATATTATTTATATTTATCAATTCGATAGCCTTGAATTGTATGAAACTAACAGAGACTGGTAACTGAATGAAAACATGTTATACAATATAGTATAACTTATTTAACTAAGCATATCTTCATCGTTTATCACACAAAAGAGTTTTTGCATTCAGTTTCCTTTCTCCCTCCATTCCTACCTTCCTCCCTCTCTCTCCGCTCTATCTATCGTTACTTACATTTGGACCTAGAGAAGCAAATAAATAGATTTCTGGTATGTTGTGGCTGTTGTAGCCGGCGACTTGTGCTTGCAAGACGATGCCTTTGGTAAGCTTATTAAGGATATCGGCCGCATCCGCCGACCAGTTATCATCTGCAATTGAACAAACACAGTTTAATATGAATGAATATAATCTCTAAATACATGAGATATATCGATCTATCGATCGCTGCTTACCGATTGGCTCGATGTTTGACAGTATGCACTCGGTGGCCTGGAAAGGCAGCGCCATGAAATCGGTGCGAATCTGACGCAATGAGCTAAAGGTCACATTCATATAGCCACCAAAATCAAGAAATTTAACCACACAACGCTCCTCATCCTCAGCATCCGCATCGACAATTTGCACACGATACCAGATGTCATTGATGGGTATCACACAGACGGCACTGATCTCAATGCTGGGCAGCAGTGGTGCCTCCATGTTGGAGTAGCTATCGAACATAGCCTTTTGCAGGGCATGCAGCGAGGGATGTGACGGATGCAGCGGATGCTGGACGAACACATGATTGCCAGAGAGTATGGCACTGATCACCACATCGTTGTTGATGCCCTCGATCAGTTTAAGCTGTAATCGAAAGCGAGAGTTATCGATAGTTAGATGTTAGTAAGGAATTATTAGAAAAATAACAGGCAGAGAAAATAAACGTCTCTTTTACCAGATTTGTACATGATGACAGTGAATGCCTATCGATATCGTTATCGAAATTGTTATCAATTCTTGCAATATGTTTGTATGTCTGTCTCTCTGTCTTCTCTCTGTCACACAAATATCTTTCTCTGTATAGCGAGAAAGTGGAATTCCATTCCGAATTTCTTTCTCTTTTATACACTGACAGATACAGTGGGCAAATTACGCTGCCACTTACATACAAAATACCCATACTCTCTCTCGCTCTCTCTCTTTTACAATGGGCATAAAGCCCCTGTCAATGTATCAAGAGGAGACTTTTACAATAGGATCAGGTCAAGAGAGGAGACATTTATTGTGGGCATACAGACAATGGGAAGAAACCCTTAAACAGTGGGGCATAAGACCCTCTCAGCCAGCCAGTCACAATGGGCATATTACCCATTTATTGTG
The DNA here is from genome assembly GCA_018903675.1 of Zaprionus capensis. NCBI lineage: Eukaryota > Metazoa > Arthropoda > Insecta > Diptera > Drosophilidae > Zaprionus > Zaprionus capensis. The sequence continues at coordinate 5,354,508 of JAEIFN010001073.1, read as the reverse complement.
AACTAATTTAAGTGGGCATAAAACCCTCACGCTTTCCCACTTCTCGCATCTTCTTCTTCGTCTACAGTGGAACATGTTGTTGATGGTCAAACTCACTTGTAGGTTATAGAGGCTTTCAGTCGAAAGAGGAACTACAGTTTGTGGCAACGCATAATGGATGCGTTGCATTGTGAAATTGGGATAGCGTCTGGCTGGCAAACGCTTCCTAATCATCGCCAGGGCAGCATCGATCTCGTTCTCGGTACCCTCGATTGTGCAGATCCTTAGCTTGCTGGATGAGTAACGATTCTTGCTCAACGCCACATTCGCCATAGTCTTTGCCTTGATCTGATTGATGAACGTCCGCTTGCGACCATAGAGCTGACCGATCAGGCTATTGGGGAAATAGAATTCATAGTTGGTCTTCACCCTGGTGCCAGTCGCCTCCGATCTAGGCAGACTCGAACCCTTGCCAGAGTCCCCAGATTGTACACTGCAAATGCTCAACGATGGACTAGCTGCATCCACATTACGCTTCTGTGTTGTGCCTTCTACTGTGGTGGCATCTACGGCAACATCTCCTGCATTTGTTTGTGCCACAACTAGAGTCTCATTATTATTATTATTGTTGTTGTTGTTTTGCTCTGTCTTTAGCTGTTCCGGAATCGGAGCCTCTTCTTTCTTGGCTTCACAATTGTTGTTCTGCTCCTGGGATTGTTCCGGCTCCTGCTGTGTGTATTTGCTCTCAAGGAACGAATTCTCTGGTGATATTTTTGGTGTACGAGTCGCCTTGATCACGACCGGTTCTACGGTCTTTTGATTGATCTTACGATTATAGAACGATACACGATTATTCACCGAATCGGGCAAATCACGTGGCGATGATAGATTCTCAAAGTCCTCGTCAATTGAACAAAGTTTCTTGTGCTCCGCATCTTGTATCTTAGATTTTAACATTTCCGAATCGATCTGTTGCTGCTGCTGTTGTTGTTGTTGCTGTTGCTGGTGATGCTGCTGTTGACTCTTTGGAGAGGGGCGTCCATTGCTTTGTATTGTGATCGGTGCCGATTTACCATATAACATTGTCGTGGGACTATCCTTATCATCGATGGACGCATTTAGGCCGCCATTGCCAACGCATATGTTCATCGATTTGGTTGCCGCAGATCCGTTAACATTTACATTTCCATTTCCAGTGGGTAATTTACCATTTTGTGACTGTGATTTACGTTGTAGAATTGCCGACTCACAGGCAACCTCCTTGTATAGCTTCCCATTGCCGGCGGCGGCGTCTTCATCATTCTTGTCTACACGATTTTTATTTCTACGCCGAAACCAGAAGACGCCGAGTATAAATGCTACACCGGGTACTGACAGATAGAGTAGAGGACGACCGGATACCATTTTCGCTGAATATTGGAGAATCTTTAATGAAAGAGGGAGAAGATTGAAGATTCATTAGCTAACAGTGTTTTCTATTATATTACTGCCATGCAATCAGATTTTGTTCTTGGGGACTGTTTCTTAGAGGTTCATCTTGTTATAAGATTTATCAATTTTGTATCGTATTTGTTCCATAAAGTCCATAATACTATATGCTAGACTACAGTTGATAAGGTTTGATTTGGGAAGCTTTATCTCACAGTTTTAACTCAGTTCCTTTTCTCTTTCTTTCAATTTTATCATGAAGTTTAAATATATATTGTTGCCATAAAGTCAACTATAACATTGCTCTCTACAACTTGCCTACTTTATTTCAAACTATAACAAATTGTATAACACTTTCTCAAGTATTAGAGTTAAATATATAATTAATTAAATACATATATCATTAATTAAATATAACTGTCGCTTTAAAGATTCCGCAGAAGTTGGCAACCCTAGGACACATTTGGAACTGCGTTGCGTTGCCAGATAGCGGAAATTTGCAACACATTTAACTGCATGTTAAATATCAATTAAGTTTTCTCTACCTCCCTCTCTGCCTCATCACTATATCGCTCTCATTCTGTTGCAGGAAGTGGAGTGGGAGAAAAAGCAGTGTAGAGGGAGACTGGGGGAGATTGGGGGGTATGGAAATTTCTATCAATAGATATTTGCTTTCTATAAAAATGCTGCAGAAAAAGTCACAGTTTGTTTTGGTGATGCTGCGCTGTTGCTGGTGGCGGCCATCACGAGACCCATTTGGCATCCACAAAATGTTCATATATGCGTGTGTGTGTGTGTGTGACTGCGTATTTATAGCAACAATACATAATTATAGAAACTCATTTGAATACGATGAGGCGCACAGAGCAAATAAGGTGCAAAGCAAAGAAGAACACAGAATGCCACGCGGAAGCCACAAAGGAGTGGGAGAGAAAGAGAGAGGGAGAGAGAGTGCATGCCGATCAAGCGCGTATGTGTGTGTGTGTGGGAGGGGGGAGTGAAAGAGAGTCAGAGAGAGGGAGTGAGAGAGCAGAGAAGCGTGTGTGCGTCTCTCTTGCGCATGCGCCGACGAGTGTCGAGGTGTGAAGAAAGAACCGCAAGAACAACAACAACAACCAGAACAACAACAATAGCTAACGCAAGCAACTTTTGGCAAGAACAACAACAACAAGAAACAGTTTTGCAATTGTTATGAAATCATTACAAAACGAAACGCAGCTAAAATTCTTTTAACGTTGATCAACAATAAATGAAACAACAAAAAACCCACACAACAACAGCTACAACAACAACAACAACACAGTCTTCAGTCTTCTGCAAGTCTGGAGCTTCACCTTTAACACGTTGTTTGCCTCACTGTACGGAAAATTCCACAAGAGAGAACGAATTTTTATTATTATATATTGATGATATTCTTTTTCTTCGGATTCAGTTCAAGAAACTTCGAATTTATAACTATTTTTTTTTCTTTTTTTCGTTTCGTATACTTCTTTTCTAGTTCTTCTTTCTCGATTCGTTTGTTTTCTTTTCTTCTTTTCTATGACTGCGATTATTATTTCTATCTTTATTCGAATTCGTCGAATTGACGCGGCACGCCGGTCAAAATATCGTTAAGGGGGAAGGGGGGAACAAAATATAGAATATGTCGAACAATTTGAGCTTTTGTTGACGACTTTATTTGTTTTTGTTCTCGTATTTTTTTTTTATTTTGTAAATTGTTTTTTTTTGTTATCTTTGCATGCGTATCTGCCGCGATGCGCGATGATATCGCCTCGATATACAAAGGGAAACTACCCGAGAGTATTTTTTTTATTTTGATATTTGCCGTGCTGTGTTCCGCCATTGTGTGGGTACGTGTAGACGCGTGTGTGTGTGTGTGACTGATTTGTGTGTGTCTGTGTGTGCGTGTGGTCTGTCTGTCTGTTGCTGCTCCTCCTCCTCCTCTTCCCATCTTCTCTCCTCATTCCTTTCGCTTCTCGCCTTGTCTATTTATTTGCTTTTCTAATGTTGCTTTCCTTCATCGCGCCACGGCAAGTGTTGTCAACCACCCAAACCACCCACTTGCCCCACACACAAACGCACACACACAGCAATAGGAGGCAAAGTGTCAACAGCCTTTGAAAATGATCACTCAATTTTTAAATTTCATACGAAAGCGCCCTTCAAAGCGGAAACTAATTGAACATGCTTGATAGGAAGTTACCCTAGGTCTTGGCAATAAAAGAGAGATATCGATATGGCAATGTGATAATCGATATGTACTATTCCAGTTTCATTTATAGTTCAATATAGAACACTTCATTTCAGTTGCTTCGATAACTTTACAATACAATTTATGCAATGAACGTCGATAATTAATTTCAGTTGCATTGATAGATCTCCTTTACTTTTAGTTATATACAGGGTATTACAAGTTCTATATTCCCGGTAATCGTTTCTTTGCAGCAAACCTGTTGCCACTTTAAGTGTTATTTTGTTTTTCTACCTGTGTCTATACTTATGTGTGCGTGTCTCTGTGTATGTTCATATGTATGGGTCTGTTTATGTCTGTCTTGTTTATTAGTAGACCGACCTAGACGACACTATTGTTTCGTCACCAAGAATCCGACAATTTTTTTGTTGATAAGGCGCCCCCTAATCAGAGTCTGAGTATGTAATTCTGCTAAATGTTTGCCTATATGTGGCGGGGCACAAAGGTCGCGCACACACACACAGACACAAAACATTGCTTCAATAATGTTATCGAGAGATCGCTCAGCTGTTAAATTGACCGGCTTGAACAGCTGTGCGTATGCATGTATACCGGTTATAACAGTATATTTTACTAGACGTACACTTGCATACGCACAAACAATGTTGCCACATGGCCGCAATTGCCAAATGTCTGTAAAAAGAGTTGCCTTATGTAAAGCATGAATTAACATAACTGTTGTCGTATACATGTATGTGCGTGCATGTGTTTGTGCGTGTGTGGTAAGCAAAGTAAACATGTTTGGGCGCTTGACTTTGAACTTGCAGGGCTGCCACAAAGCACACGTTTTCGGACAAGGTAACAGAAATATGTTAACATTAGATTTCCATAACATTTACACACATACATACAAGCATGCATGTAATTATGCAGTGGTGCTAACCTGTTGAGCGGGGATTGAAACTTAATGATCGATATCCTTGAAATCGACTAGCCACCACACAAACACACCACTCTGTACTTATGTATGCGCATAACATTTTTCTCGTAGCCAAAAAATTAAATTCAAGGCCTATGAATTTGGGGTTTAACTCGTTATCAAACAAACACACACATAGGGCGCCACACAGTGCGTAGTAAGCAAAGCAGAGCAAAAGAGAGACACAGCGAGAGCAAAAGAAAGAGAGAGGCAACTACAGTCTGTCTATTAATAATACGCACGCAGTTAAAAGTAATAAATGAAATAAAGAAACAAACGACAAACCAGGTGCAACATACATTATACGAATGCCTCCCCCCCTCCCTTCAACCACACCGCATACACCCAAGACATTTGCCATAATATCTTGGCAACGTGGTTGGTGCGGTGAGACGATCATATGCTCAGCGACAAATATCTTTGAGTGAGTGTATTGTATAATCGCGTAAATGTGTGATATTTGGGGCAGGGCAAGCAGGGAAGGCGGAGGGGGGTGGTTGGATTTTTGTTATTGTTGTTTTTCATGGCTTATCAGTAGCATTATTTAACGATTGATTCGTGTGTAGTGAAAGCCGTCAAGCAACAAAACCAAAATAAGACAATGCACACATACGCACATTTTCAAGGAAGAAAAACCCAACAATAAAAAAGAAAATCATTTCATCTAAATGACTCAGCGGACAAGCGGAACTTTTACATATTCAAATGTATATATAACACATACATGCATATCCATATACATATATATACTTATATGTTATGCATGTGCTCATACATAGACAGGAGAAAACGACTTATCATTGTGTAATCACCTTTCAAATCATACTACAAAAACAAAGAACAAGGACTCGGCACGTTGATCCTAAGTCGCACGCACACAAACAGACACACACAGCAATACACACGCACGCAGGCACGCACACACGCGCATTGACAGGCGGCACAAATTTAACGCCGCATGTGTTTGCAGCAGCAACAGCAACAACAACAGGAACAAGATGTTGCCACCTATTGATTATGTTGCGCATATTTTGCACTTACACACACACGCACAAAAAAAAAATATACATATAGATGAGGAATAATTTTGAATTTGAATTAAGTAATTCACGTTAGATTTTTGTTATTACGCATCACTTTACAACAAATTAGGCTTACATGCAGCAGCAAGAGAGCAATATGACACCATTTTTCTGTGTTTTGGGCAACTGTTTGTAGTAGGTTATGTTCCGCGTGGTCAAAATTTGCGCTTACCTTTTTAAACCAGTGGGTTATTTATTTGATTTTTGATTGTTTTTGTATTAACGCGAGTTAGCTTTTAATTGCTTGATTATTTTTTTCACTTCTTTAATGGTTTTTTGACTTAGTTTGCACAAAATTAGAGCGTATAAAAAGCAGCACGAATTAAACACGTGTCTACGTCTACCTTTTACATATCATAACATGGCCGGCGTATACAGTGTTGCCATCATAGCGCAAACACGCCGTTAAAATAAACAATAAACTACAACAATGTTTTAATATTTTTTTGAAACGTTTGAAACTGCGAAGAAGTTGCGTTTTAATAATATTCTGTGCGGAATAGCACTGCCAAATGTTTGGACAAATTACAAAAACGCGTGTGAATATGGGTAATCACGTTAAATGACAACACATGCCGAACTAGGGTTGTAATGAGGTACGATCGATAATCAATCGATGACTTAACATCATCGATATAACCAACATTGAAATTAAATTATTTTTTTGTATGTAACTCTATTTAGATTTAAACTTTTCTGTACAAATATTATGTTAAATATAACAAATCTATCGATAGGTTAAACAGATCGTTCAAAAAACATTGGTACTGATTAGCCAAAAGCAACTCTAATGGCATGTATCGGGAATCTATATTGCCACTATGTTGTGAATTTATCGTTATGTTTTGAATTATTTCTATATACATGTAGAAATTATTAAAATTTTAGAAAACAAATAATTATTTAATTTTAAGAATCTCATATCACAAGCATTTGTTCAGTTATTTCATACCGAAATCGCCGCAATCGTTTCGACCACCTCAGTTAACAGCTGTGCTGTCTGGCAACCCTAGATAAATGTCAGTGGCCCAGACGGTTTCCTGTATGTCTGCTTTGACAGCGCTCTTTCTACCATTTGACAGCAACTGAGGTAGGTCGGCCCAGAAATTGTTGTGTACAAATTCCATAAATATTACAAACATCCTAAAGTTGTATGTGATTATTCTATGTGCAATATTAAGATAATAAACAAATGCTAAATATAGCAAAATTGTTTAATGCAATCAACGATAAAAACTACTTGAATATTGTGTATAAATTAATTGTTTGTTTTTTGTTTCTCTTACTCCCTTCCAGTGACGATGGCAGTCCGCTACGAGCTGTGTATTGGTCTTAACAAAGGCCACAAGACCACCAAAGTCAAGAATGTAAAATATACCGGCGACAAGAAGGTCAAGGGTCTGCGTGGTTCCCGTTTGAAGAACGTAAGTAAACCGTTAACTGAATTAGGGATTTGTTTACAATTAGTAACTTGCAAAAATTCTCAATTTCCATTTACAGATTCAAACCCGCCACACCAAATTCACCCGCGATTTGGTACGCGAGGTGGTTGGTCATGCTCCCTACGAGAAGCGCACCATGGAATTGCTGAAGGTGTCCAAGGATAAGCGCGCCCTCAAGTTCCTGAAGCGCCGCTTGGGCACACACATCCGTGCCAAGAGGAAGCGTGAGGAACTGTCCAACATTCTCACTCAGCTGAGGAAGGCTCAGACCCATGCCAAGTAAACGACGCTCCTCCACATCGGCGTCTATCAACGGCAGCAGCAGATTCAATAACAACAACAACATCTAAACTGTGCTTTTTTTTTCTTTTGCGCGGTGTTTAATACGCAAAAAGTGTTAAAAGAAAGAAATATTTGAAAAGTCTAAGCCACAATTAAAAAAAAACAAAACAAAAATATTACAATAGTTGCAAAAATGTGTTTATTTTTTTCAAGTGACCAAAAAACAAATCAACGAAATTTGTTAGTTACCTCATAACCTCAAAAATACATGGGGAAAAGCTTTGCTCGTCTGTTTGGACCTAGGTAATGTTCTGTGCCCTGAGAAGTCTTCTATATAGCTCAGAAATTGTGAAATTTTGGTTTCGTGCTTTAAAATAGACGAGTGATATGATTATTCTATAAAATTGCCTACGATTCATTATATATCTATCTAAACTCTTATATTTTAATAATATGAATACCTATAGTTAATTAACAAACCCATAGCAGGCAAAACAGTATGTAAAATTTTGGCAATCAATTTGCAGAGTTAGTCCTATACTTAGTTTGAGACACGAAATTCATAACAAATGGTAGTTTCAATGCCCCAAAACAGACGACAAAGCATGTGCTCTCGAAGAAAGAATGGTGGGTAATGTTCGCTTCATTTTCTTGATTCTTAACAAAGCTACAGAAACTGGTGAGAAACTAATCTCGACGGGAGGAGTATTTCTAATCGATTTGTTCTCCAGTTATTTTAATTTGCTAGCAGAGCTATTGAAGAAATTAATTCTCACACGACTTCTCCAAGCCTAGTTTGAGGTTCGTCGGCTTTAACAAAACTTTTAGAATCAATGTGCATTAATCATTAAACAGTTGGATGATTCTTCGTACAATTTTTACAGATATCTTATAAAAACAACAAACCATAATTAATATTGCGAATGGAATAAATTTATATTCAAAAGTATATTTGTTATATTTCTTAATTAATTAATATATATTTGCTAGGCAACATGAATATATTCCCTGTATCCTGCTACTATATGACCAAAATATTCTATATCTTTGAATTCTAGGTGATAATAAAATGAAGGAACTGACACATTGGAATAAAATGTACTATTAATTGTGGAGGTGCATCCACTGGCTTTATAATCACTTTCATTTATTATTTGTATTCTATTATTTGACAATAAATAAAGAGAAAAGATAATATATTCCCAAAGAGCGTTTCCATGTGCAAAAACAAAATAAAAAAAAACAACAACGTAACATTTTCGGTGCAAGTGTTGCAAAATGACAAAATGTCAACCGTCTGTTTGGGTATTTAAGCGCGCGCCAGCATGCAAGCAGTGTTGTGCAACATTGCACAACAGTGTGGGACAACGTGCGATTGGCAAACAAACGACACACGCACAACAAAAAAACAACGCCGGCATGTGTGCAAAAATGTCCAAAGTCATAAGAAGAAACGCCAACACTCACCACTAAAGAAATATATATTTATGATATTAACTGAAACAATAAATATATATATATATATAGAGAATACATAAAGAAGCAACGCTTGCAACATGGAGTGGTATGAGATCGAATTGGATGGCCGGCGTACCTGCAATTTTCCGGAACGCGCGTTGCCCGGCGGCAACAGCAGCGACAACTTTAAATCGCAGCCCGAGGGCAGCCAGAACAGTAAGTTGGAACAGATTAAGAAATATATTATGCTAAAGACATATATAACATATATTTCATATATACTTACAGCTGATTACATTGGGGGCATCATAAACAACGGCGAATGGGGCTGGATGAGGTGCCAGACGCTGGAGGAGACGACGCTACTGATCTGCTCCCTCGCCACGGGCGATCGCATTGCCCACTATACATTTTGGCGGGATAATCAAAAGCCGCCGGGGGAACGTTGCACCATTGTGTGTGTGGCGGAGCTATTTCCGGGCGAGAACGAGCGGAGATTGCTCGCAGTGTGCCTGGCACTGGAGGATCTGCCTGGGACACAAGTGGCCATATTCTCACCAGTGGGCAGTCAGGTGTTACGTTACATTGATCTGGACGGGCTCAAGTCCAGTGTGTGCACCATGAACTTTATAAATCGTCGTGTCTGTGGCCAGACGGCGTTGCAGGAGCTCGACGGTTGCCTTGTCCTGGGCACGGATTCGGGTGCGCTTCTCCTGCTTGATCTAAATGCACAGCAAACGCTGCACTTCAGCAACAGCAGCAACATCAATCGTCCCGACAACGAAGTGCTGCGTGCAGAGGTCTTGCGAGGATTCCTGGACGATCAACGCAACTGGAACTTTGTGCGCCGCATGGTGAGGAGGGCACGTGACCTGGATATGCATCTAGCCGTGGAGGTGCAACTGCAGTCTATACCTGATGGCGTGGCCATCACCAGCCTGTTGCCAATTGAAGCAATCTGTGGATTTGCCATCGGTCTCGAAGATGGTCTCATAATCATCTACGATCTGAAACGTTGTCAGGTCGTTACCCAGCTTCTGCCGCCGGCAAATGAGCCACCAGCCATGGTGGAGAGTCTCTGCTGTGTGCTGCCACTGGACGATCCCCAGCCGTGTCTCTACATCTGCGCTGTGTACAATAGCCTCGGCAGCCAATTGATCACCTCCCTGCACAGCATCATCTATCAGCAGCAGGAAGGAGGCACTCAGTTGAAGGATTTCCAAGCAGCTCATACACGCCTGCGCCTGCTCTTGGATGAGGTGCCCAGTCGGATGATCTGCTGCTCAACCATTCACAATGGTGGCTCCTTGTTGATTGCCCTGGGCTGGCATTCGCCAGAGCAGAACAAGAATAAGTTGGTGCTCTTGGACATCAATCAATGGTACAGCGAGGGATTGCCCTCGCATGCGGCACGGAAGCCAAACTATTTGTGTGGCTACGTGTTGAGTGGCCTGCACACTGGCCTCGCACTGCAGCTGGACGAGAAGAGCGTGATGTATTTCCAAGGATTGCAACATCACGATGAACACTACTTTCCCAATGCGCTGTCGTTTGGTAAGCAAGCAAAGGCAGACGACTGCAGAGGATTGAGCTGAGGCCTGACTTGATTGTATTGTTCTTCTTGTTCTACTTTCCTTAGATTGCTCGCTGTTGACCCAGCAGGGATGTCGTCGCTACTCGCACTTGGGTGTGCAGCGTCGTTTCCTCAACTCGCTGTACAATCAGCAGGCGAATCTGCTGCTCAATCCGCAGCCTTATCAGCAGGAGATCATGCGACTGCGTCTCATGCCGCAGTTCTGTGACCAGCACGTGGATGCAGTCTTCTCCAAGGTGAGTAGCAGCTCTCCCTTCCTCTCTCTCTCTGTCTGTAATACAATCTTCCTTTTCATCTTCTCTGCAGCGCGGCATGTACGAGCTTATCTTCTCGGTGGCACTGGAGCACAATCGCATGGGTCTGCTAAATAAGTGCGCTCAGAGCTGCTTGGATGGCAGCTTCATGTGCAACATGTCGAATCCCACACAGCTCTCGCTTGCAATGCTCACCAAATGGATGGTCACGCGTGCGGAACAGATCAAAAACTATATAACGGAGATGTGTCACTGCTTCTTCCTTGTGGGGGGTTATCGTCTGGAGGAGCGCGAGCAACGTGAATTCGGGCAACTGAATGTGCAACTCTACAGGCTTTGGCAACTGCAGCAGCAGCTGCTGGAGCTCGGCAAGGGACGACTGCCCGTTGAGGTGCTGGAGGATTTGCAGCACAAGGAGCAGGCATTTAATCTGCTCTATGAGTATCAGCGTGTCCTCTACTGGATCATCGATGTGAGGCTGCTGCCCGAGTGCCTGCAGCTGCGACCATTGAGGGTGATCAAACATGATTATCAGGAGCGCAGGCACAAGCGCATCGGGCGACTCTACATTGATGAGATGCTACAGCGCAGTGGCTTAACCCAAGCACTGCAACAGGCAGCGGAGTCAGCAGGAACAGCAACACGTGAGGGTGGTGCTCTCTATCCACCTCAGAGCTTTCGTGCACTGATGCAACTGATGCTCTTTCCCGACTCGCTGGTGCTGCACAAGCACGAGCTGTTGCTCTATTTGCTGCTCGATCTGGACAGCATCTCCACGACCACGACGACGTCGTCGCTCTTCGATGAGTTCGCCTTGGCCTTCAATGTGGGCAAGACGTTGTTGAATTCGGTGCGTTCCTTTTGGTTTCTGGATCGCGGACAGTGTGAGGTAAGCTTTGGAAAGCCTTTAGCTCTTGAACTCCTTTATCTCTTAACTCTTTTATCTCTATAACTTCTTCACTCCCTATTTCTCCTGCCTTTCCCTCTTTCTCTTCTTCTACCTCTCTTTCCCCTGCTTCTCCTTCCTTTCACTTCACTTAGTCTTACTTTCTTTCTTCTTTTACTTCTTTCCTTGACCTCTTCTCCCCTCTAGCTCTGCACTTACTCTCTCTCTCCTTCTACTTCTATCTCTCCTCCTTCTTTCTTTCCTATTGCTCTCCTATCCCTCTGCTCACGTTGGGCGCACTGTAATATACCCTGGATACCCAAATCCTTCCCCACTAACTCTGTCACTCTCTCTCTCTATTCCTTTCCTCTTTGTACCCCTCACTCTGTGTCTCTCTAATTAAAGTTCTCTCTCTCCCTCCCTCTCTCTCTCTTTCTAATTGATTATCATTCTCTCTCTCTCTCTCTCTCATTCTCACTTTAGCGCTGTCTTCTCGAGCTGCAGCGCAATGCTCGCGAGAGCAGCCACGAATACGTTGAGTGGCAAACCCGTTTACTGCTCGAACAGCTGCTCACGTTGGGCGCCCTGCAGCAGGCAATGCAAGTACTGCAACATGCACCGGGCTACATACCCTCACAGCTGCAGCTGGATGTGCTGCTGGCCAACAACAACATTCCCGAGGCCTTCCATCACGCCCGTCTCTATGAGGATGAGGCAGGGCGTCCACTGCTGGAGCACTTCTTCCGCCACTGCATCTCGGCGAGGAAATTCAATGTGCTCGGCAGTCTCTGTCTGCGTGAGGAGGAGGAGCAACTTGTCTATCGGCTGCTGCGTCAGTGCAAGACACGCAAAGCGGACTGCGTGCAGTTGATTTTGCTGCTCAAGCGCTGCAAGTACATCGAAGCCGTCTCCTTCATGGATGAGGTGGCAGCAGAGCGTAGTCTGGCGGGGGGCATCGATAGCGATGATCCCAGCACCATTTTGTCTGCCTATCGCCACACAATGGCGCCAGTGAATCAAACGATTGCCGGCAAATACTTTCGCATTCGCAACAATCTGAATGGGGCGCAGTTGAGGAATGTGGCACCTGAACCCTTCAGTTGCCAGTTGGCCAAGCAGAGCGCCAATGGCGGCATGATGGGTGGCATCTTCCAGAGCTCAGCGCTGAGTGCCCACTGGGCCACGCGCTATGCGCACGAGCCACGCATGCTGCAGGGACCCAACATGCCCTTTCTGCGCAATGCTGCAGTCCAGGGTGCAGGGGGGAGCATGCTGCCCAGCAGTCAGCGTCGCATTGTGCGTCCCACGCCGTATCAGCATGCCGAGAAGCGACGTGCTCTAGACCAGGAGCAGCAGCTGGAGGAGGGACGAGAAGTGTCTTTATCGAAGCGACGTCGTCTGCTGCCAGGCGGGGAGCAGTTTACGCAGGATGTGGGCAACTTTGTGCAGCGCATGCAGCAGCTGAAGCAGGGGGAGCGGGAGCGTCAACAAGAGCTGGATAGGCAACAGGAGCAGCAGCGTGACCAGCAGCAGCTGCTGGCGCTAATAAAGCCCCCCGACTATCTGCAGCAGGACGAGAGAAGAGAGAGAACTGCAGTGGTGGTGCCAGCTGCCATCTTACGGCGACGTGCAACGGCAGCGGAGGCGGTACAGAGGCGCAGCAGATATAGCTTCATGGCGCCCATTCCCCTACCAGAGTATAGGCAAGATGAGGTGGAGCAGGAGCAGGTGCAACAAGAGCAGCCAGAGGAACAGCAGCAACAGCAGGAGTCGTATCAAGAGCAGATGGAGGAGGAAGAGGAGGACACAGATGAGATCATTGTGGAAATACAGCACGAGAACTCGAGTCAAACTGATGAAGATTCCAACACAGATGAGGAGTACATGTCCCCACTGGCCTCTGCCAATACATCCCTTCTGCAAATGGCTCCCCCCACTGGCCCACAGCCAAGGAACTCACTGCAGCAGCTGCAGCAACAGCAGCAGGGAAGCAGCGGCTTTGGTAGCTTTGCCAGCAGCATTCAAAGTGGCAGCACTAGAGGATCACTGTTTGTGCCCCCAGTGTGCTCATCCAAGATGCACGTGCAGGAGGTGCAGGAGGTGCGCATCTCGGAGCGCACAACCATCTGTGGGGATCTCAATGAGAGCAGTCTGGCAGCCAGCGCGGCGACCTCCTCCTGCTTGTGGGCCATGCCCTCCGTCTCGCTGGGCACGCCGAGGCAACCACTGCAGCGACTGGACACCACGCTGGGCATGTCCAGCTATGATGTGACTGAAGCTGGAGCAGCAGCCGCAGTTGCAGTTGCTCAGGCGCCCACAGAGTACATTGAACTGGACGAGGATGAGGAGCAGGAGCAGCAACAGCAACGAGAGCGTCGTCGTTCCTCCTGCTCTGATGTGGAGGTGGATTACCAGCCCCGCTCGTATAGCGTCAGCTCGGAGCTCTCGGACAGCGGTTCAGCAGCGGCACAGGATGCGCCTGTTTACTCCATTGTGGTTGAATCCACCACCACATCCATAACCACCTCACGCTCACCCACCTCGCACACGCCCACCTCATTCCTGCCCAGCGATACCAATGTTTCCCTCAATGCAGCGAGCACAGCTGCTGCTGCTGGTGCTGCTGGCGCAGGCGGAGGAGTAGGAGGAGCTGGTGGCGCCACTGGCAACGCTGGCGATGCTTCGAGTCGTTCCATTTATCGTGCCAATAGCCTGGAAACTGTAGATGATCTGGACACCACCAAGGGCTCACTGGAGGAGGATGACGACGATGTCGATATGTTGGATGAGGATGAGTGCGTCATTGCCTTGGATGGCACCGAAGTGCGTGGCTATGTGGCCCCACCGGAACCCATTGCGGGTGCCTGCAGCAGTGCCGAGTTGTTCTCCTTCAAGAAGAAGCAGGATGAGCCGGAGGAGGAGGAGCAGGAGGGGGGCACTGCCGAGCACTTGCCCTGCCCATCGCTGGTGGGTGCCACGCTGGGTGGCAATAGTGGTGACTCCGCCATGGGGTATACCATCAATCTGGATAGCATTGAGAGCGCTGCCAATGAATCTGTGGCCACAGTGCACAAGCAACAGGAGGGGGAGCAGCAGCAGGAGGGAGAGGGGGAGCAGCAGCAGCAGATGGAGAATGAGCTTGACAGCATTGAAGAGTCCCCATCGGATCAGGTCATCCTGGTGGAGTCCGACTGTGAACTGGATACAACTGCCCACGAATCGGATGTGGAGATTGTCGAGCAGTCGCTGTACTCCGATGCCGACTCCCAGCACAGTCTGGTGCTGACTGTGTCCGATAATGAGGAGGAGGTGATGGAGGTGACGGAGGCAGCGAATAAGTCACAGCTAGAGGAGCAGCAGAGGCAGCAAGAGTTGAAGCAGCGGGAAGAGCAGCGACTGCAGGAGGAGAAGCAGCGGCTGCAGGAAGAGGAGCAGGAGAAGCTAATCCAAGAGGAAAAGCGCCTGCAGGAAGAGATGCACCTGCAGGAAGAGATGCGCCTGCAAGAGGAGAAGCGGCTGCAAGAAGAGAAGCAACGGCTGGAGCAAGAGCAGAAGCAGCGACTGGAAGAAGAGGAGAGGAGGCGCCTTCAAGAGGAGAAACGCCGAGAAGAGGTGAAGCGACTGCAGGAAGAGAAGCGCCTGCAAGAGGAGAAGCAGCAGCGGCTGGAAGAAGAGGAGAAGCGCCGCCAAGAAGAGAAGCAGCAGCGGCTGGAAGAAGAGAAGAAGCAGCGGCTGGAGCAAGAGGAGAAGCGCCGCCTTGAAGAGAAGCAGCATCGGCTGAAGCAAGAGCAGAAGCAGCAGCTGCAGGAGGAGGAGAAGCGCCGCTTTGAAGAGAAGCAGCAGCAGCAGGAGGTGGAGGAGGCAGAGCAGGCGCAACGTGGGCAAGAAATGCAGAAGGTACAGACGCAAGTATATCAGCGCAAGCAAAAGCAAAAGCCTGTGGAAGTGGAGCAGGCACCAGTCGCATTGTCAAAGCATCCCATTGTGCGCGTCTTGCGTGCACGGCACATTGCCACGCCTCCCCCATCCGCAGCAGTGCCAGGCCGACCGGCAAGTGCCATTGGCTTTGAATCGCCAGCATCATCGCCAGCCCCATCGCCATCGCCATCAACATCGACATCGCCAGTTTTCCAGGGGCGACGACGCCTGCGTAGCTCCGATCGCCAGCAGAGTGCCTCGCCTGGCACCGTGGAACGCGGTACTCCATCGCCGGCAACAGTGTCGACTGCAGCTAGTCGTCGTCGTACCCAAGCCCAGCGGCAACGTCGTCTGCGCAGCGATGATTCTGTTGCGAGCGTCGACTCGCAGGCAGAGTTGGCCAAGCGTGTGCTACGCGCTGGCTCCATGCCGTCCATGTCAACGGTGCCGGTATCGACGCCCAAGCGTCGCACCCGCCTGCTGCCCAAGCCACTGGAGGTGATCCAAGAGACTGGCGAGGCATCACTGATGCCACGCACCAGATCTCGCACTCAGTTGAATCAATCTATCGTTGATGGGGATGTGGATGTGGAGACACCCAAGCGCAAGCTGCGCAGCACCAGTGAACCGCCACGAGAAGCAGCCGTAACTGCATTCACTACTGCAACCACTGCTGCCGCCCCCAAGCCAAGCAAAGCCAAGAGAACACGCAAGCCGAGCGTGGCCAGCAGCACAGCCAGCACAGATGGGCTGCCAACCGAGGATTCACCTCAGCCAAGAGTGTTGCGGAGTCGACGCAGCACTGTCGATGAACCACACGCTTCGCCAGCACCATCTCCCACGCCAGAAGTGTCACACGGTTAGCGAATCCTTCTTGATCCTCCTTCTTCTTTTTTATATTAACTATTCTTATTTGTTGCAGCCAATGAAACCCATGTGCCTCCCAAGAAACGCGGCAGACCTAGGAAATAGAGAGGGATGGAGTTGTCTTCTGCCTTGGTTATGCATATAAATATTATATATTCTTTATTCTCTGTTGCACTTTTACCGAATTAAAATGTTTCAAATGTAAAAAAGCAGTTTCAAATTTGGGTTGCCACAGAGTTGGAATTACTTTGGCTGACAACAACACGCAATGCTCAAAACAGCAATTTATTAATAAAGCCAGATAAGCAATTTCTTAATAAAGTCATTTAAAATTTTTAAACGTGTTCTATACTTATTTTTTGTGAAACAATAACAAACGTGAGGTGTTCAAACTGCGCAACTGGTTTTGCGCCAGTGTTGCCATCTGGTCATCGTGCTGTACGCTGTCACGCACGACACATCGCACATATATCGATAACAGTGTAGAATGATCTTATGATATTAAAGATAAAAACACGACACAGCACATTTGAAACATTAAAAATAAATATATATTATACAAAAAATATATATACAACAGTTTATAACAGGGCGGCAAGAAAGACACGGTGGATGTCGTCTATAACTAATGCTTAATGGCTAAGCTTATATCGTATTTGTATTCGAGTTTGTGTACTGGGACTATCTCTCTCTTTTTCTCTCATTTACACCAGTGTGGAGAGTTCGTGTAGGGAAATGTTCGTAATGTTGCTCATGTCCAGCGTGGGCGGTATACCGGGGCTGACGGAACCACTCGCCTCACGTCCCACCAGGCAACTTCCATTGGCTACAATGGAAATGGGTTTGGGCGTGGGCGGCGTTGCCGTAGCGGGTCTTACAAGAAACGGCGAACTGATGATAGCGTTGCCAATGCCGCCAGTGTTGCTTGTGGCGCCGCCACTGGTGGCACAAAGTAATGGATTAAAGCTGCCATGGGAATGATTGGGGGACACCGGAGTCACTGAGGTGGGATGATGCGACAGCAGCATTGAATGATTCTGTTGTTGTTGTGCATACAAAGGCAGCACTGACATTGAACCAGGCGGGCCACCGTTCAGCTGTGTGCCCTGATAGCCACCAGCACCTCCTCCAGTGGCGCCTCCTCCAGTGAGAAATTGCACCGGGGGCATGACAAGTGGCAACGTTGGCGGTGGACTGCGATAGCTGATGGTCTTCTCCTTCTGCCACACAAACACATTGTGCACCATGGCGCCACCACAGAACACGATACCCACTCCAATGAAGATGCTGGTGATGATCGCAGGCGTGGAATGGAAATGATTGAACGTATACAGTATGATGCCGGTAAGGAAGACGGGTATCGATATGAAGAATCCACTGACGGCACACGTCCGACTGGCACTCGACTTCTCAAGATACTTATTGTCCCGTCCATCGAACATGGGCGAGCGCAGCAGCTTGACTGCGAATAAGAACTGTATGGCGCAGACCAGCAGGCAGCACAGGTTCAGCGAGAGCGAGAGAGCACATAGTGCCAGAGTGACGTCATACACAATAATAAAGTCCTCGCTGCTCAAGCTGCGTGTCAGTGCATCCTCACGGCTATTCGGGGAGATCTTTAGCAGAAAGATCAGTGAGAGCAGCGCCAACAGCAAGGAAACTGAAAGAGACAGTGAGCGAAAGTGAGGTGAGTAAGTGTCAGAGAGGGAGATAGGCGATACTTGTGCATTAAGAGCACAGCGTGACCACTGTTGCAATGCATTTGCCGAATTCACCTCACCACACTGCAGAAAGTGAGGTGAGCAAGTGTCAGTTACGCATTGAGTGTGGGAGAGAGGATAGCAAGTGACGTTTGTGCATTAAGAGCGCAGCGTTGCCAATGTTCGGTAAATTTGCAATGCATTTGCCGAATTCACCTCACCATACTGCAGATAGTGAGGTGAGTTACGAATTGAGTGAGGGAGAGAGGACATTTGTGCATTGAGAGGACAGCATTGCCACTGCGTAACAAATTCAACACATCAACCCTGCAGAAACTCACCCAGACATAGCAAACCAAGGCTGGTAAGCACCTCACGCGGTCCTGGGCCATGTTTACTTGGCTTAACACTCGCCTGCAACATGGAATTGATTCCACTCATCCCCAGATTATTGCACTGGCTGTAGTTGAGCACATTGTTGTTGTTGTTGTTATGATGATGATGCAGTGGCTGCTGCTGCTGTGGCTGCAATTGCAACTGCAACTGTTGCTGCTGCTGGTGCTGCTGTGAGTGCAACTGTTGCTGTTGTTGCTGATTAGCAGCGCTGCTGCTGCTGCTGCTGGCGAGCATGTGCTGATTAGTGTAGGTGTGATGGTGCAGGCTGTTGCTGTTGCAATGCCCATTGGGCGTCAGGGGAGTGAGCGGCTTCATGGGGGGCGTGGCAATGTTGAGCAGTCGCCCGTTGAGCAGCGTGTTGCTGCTGCACGTGGAAGCATTCAAAGCAGAAATGTTCAAAGGCTGCGGGGGTCGCAGGTGAATGTTGCGTGCGGTGCTAGCGACAGCAGCTGCTGCCGGCGTTGGCGATGCGCCCGACGCTGCTGCCGACGCTGATGTTGCTGTTGCTGCTGACCCAGGCACGGGGCTGGTGGTGGTGGCAGTGCTGCTGATCGTGCCCGCCGACGCTAAGGGTGTGTTATTATTGTTGTTGTTGTTTGTCATGTTGTTGTTGTTGTTGCAATTGCTGTTGCTGCTACTGGTGTTGTTGGTTGTGCTGACATTGTTGTTGTTGTTAATGTTGCCATTGCTGCTGCTGCTGTTGTTGTTGATGTTGCTACTGCCCGCCGTGCGCAGCAGCTGTGAAGTAACAGGAGCGACAGCCGTGGCGCTGCCCGCATTCGAGGCGTGTTTCAGCATTTCCGGAGTCAAGGCTCGCGTGGTACCTGCGTGTGGCACCTGCTGCTGCTGCTGCAACTGCTACTGCTGCTAAGGTTGCTCCCGCTGGGGTGGTTCACATAATGATTGCCTTGGACAACTGCAACGATATAATTGTAATAAAAGAACTGTTCAAAAAGAGGGCAATGTGAATGAGAGGCAGAGAGAGAGAGAGAGAGGGAGAGAGAGAAAGAGAGATAGAACAGGAGGTCGGTTATAATACCGTACACAAAACCGGAACTGGAAGCACAACCGCAACGGTTTGGCAGTCAAAACTGCAAACTAAATATGCTACAAGCGACTCTTAACTTTTATATCTTATCAACATTTCTATAAAAATTCTATAGTTTCTTTTAGTTAGTTCCGACTTCTATGATGAATTAAAGAAAAACAAATTTGCCTTTAATTAATTGTTTTTTTCCATTTATAAAGCGACTCAAAATACTTATCAACATTTGATATATAATTTATCATATAGATATATAATATAACATATACATATGTATATAATATATATTGGGTGCTGATTTCAATGAGAACTGGATATAAAACATTCTCAAGTCGAAAACAATAACAATCTTTTTATATGTTCACAAATTTCATTAAAGCAAAGTTCTTAACATTTTTTGGTGCTGTTTTCTATGCAGATGCTATTGAATGCTGTTGAAAAAGAAAGCAACTATAATTTACTTTTATTTCTCTGTTTATCTATATTTCTTCTTGTCCCTTTTGGGTTATTTTCAAGAAGAAAAGCAGCTACAATATATATAGAATCCAATCAATTTTTGATCAGCCAACCTATTTTTTAAAATTAACATATTGAATCAATCTTAAAATTGTTTAATTTCAAATTCTCGTGAAGAGTTGACATTCATGCATGGGTTCAAACAGAAGCATTTGCCCCCTTAACTCGTTGGCTGCACCGTTTTAATGGTCTTTTTCTATGTGTGTGTGTGTGTGTGTGTGTGGAAGGTAATTAAACGTCTGCTAAGAAGCCAAGGGCCTGTTAGATGCGCCTACAGTGTGTACTGGCTATGGTAAAACCAAGGGAAATTAAGTCTAAAGTTCGAATTAAACTTAATTTAATATATGTATGTACATATATATATTTATATATACATATAATATATATATATATATATACATAATATAATATATAATATATATATAAACATATATATATTTAATATAACATAAAATATGATCTATGGTATAAACTTAGCTTTAGACCGAAGCTCGATAACTATAGCTTTTATAAAAGCTGGGAGATTAGAATAAATTATATGCGGGTATATGGTAGTTATAATGCCTCAAAGTTTTTCAATATGAAGTTTTTGAACTTTACAGCACATCGTGAGTGTAAGTGCCCACTGTGGGCTTGATAGAGAGACCTATTCGCACGCTCATTTGGCGATAGAAATTGCCCCGCTAGAATTAAGTGGATAAAAACACGGAGGAAACGCGACGCTGGTGCCTCTGTCGGTACCGCTGTCTCTGTTCTGCTGCTACCTCTGCCACGATTCGGGGTCAGGTGAAACATTCCGTGAGGCAGGTGTCTCTTAAGGTGGCTTCATCTGATACGACGCTGGTTCCTTGGCATAATTCACGGGAAACTACACTGCACTACAAAAAAAAATTAGCTGTAATTTCATTTTATATGTTTTTGCTTTTCGCTGAGTTAACAATTTTCTTTGCGGGTTTTCTTGTTGTCTTTTCTTTTTGATTACTTTGCACACAAATAAAAAAAGAATCTTGCATGTGTTTGTGTAAACACTTTGCGATATGCAATTTGGGGAAGTTGTAAAACAAGTTTACCTTTTCCTTTTATTGATTCGCGCTCAATTCGCTGCGTTCTGCCACTGTGACATTTGCATATTTATCGCTAATAAACAAAATAAAATTCGATAATTGCCCGATAAATATCCCGAATTATAATAATAATCACTGCGAGTTGTTTTTGCTGAGCACAACAAATGCCAAAGGCATGCAGAGAGAGAGCAGAGCAGAGCGCAATGTGAGAGCAACGCGTGGTGAAGTGGGGTGAGGTGAGTCGCGCGTGGAGCCGAGGTCGGAGCGCACGACAAGTGCACGATGAGCGAGATCGAGTGACAAACAACGACTATCAGCGGCAGCGACGTTGCGACGTTCGTTGCGGTCAGCTTGGTATGGTGTCCACGCGCAGCCGCAGCCGCGGTCGCAGTTGGTATCAGCCGTTGGTTCTAGCCGCAGGGGCTGCCAGTGCTGCCACTATTCGCATAACCAGTTAACAGGCAGCACACAAACGCAGAGAGAGCGCAAGATAGAGAGAGAGAGAGCGCAAACAAACAGAGCCGCGGCATCATGTACAACACCTACACACACACACACACACAGATATACATTTATATACACACATTCCTGTATGTGGTATGTGGTATCACTGTGCAACAAGCAAATAACCTGAACCTGATCGAAAGGCACTCTCTGTGTCTATGTTGCACATCTGCATTTGTCTCTGTGTTAGTGAGTGTCTGCCGCAAACTGAGCGAGTATCTGTCTGCTACCAACAACAACAACCACAGCTGCAACTTGCTAAGCCGCATTCCACAAGTTCCGGCTGAAGGAGGAGTAGGAGGAGGGGTAGGGGAAGAGCGCGCGCTCTTTTGCATTAGCCTGGGCAACCGTAGCAACTTGCCACATAACAACATTCTGGCTACACTTACACTCGCAAAGTTCACGACACATACGCAGCAAAACAAACTAAACAATAAAGTTTTCGTCTTATTCAATTAATTAAACAATTAACAGTAAGCAATTTCGCGCACTAACGGTTAATTTTCGGCAAATTAAAAACGTAACGACCGCTTGTGATCACAGACCTTGTCTGGTCACACTAACCGCAAGAGGCTGTACAAAAGCTCATTGATTTAGTAGCACTTTTTGAGAGATATCTGCCGACCACCACAACAAGTATCGGCGATGTAACGATTTATCAACAGCTGTCTTACTTGTCAACAGCTGATTCTGTAAAGAACGCATTAAACTGCAATTAAATAGTGAATGTGTGAGCAGCCCTGATTAGGCTTACAAAAGTGTGATTAAACTTGAATTCATTGCCTAAGTCTGGTCACACAGTTTAGAATGCGGTGATCCTGGCCTAACAGCTGATTGCCTATCGATAGTTCTGGTAAAATAATAAACCAGTAAATCATTAACAAGCATTGAAAATAAATTTTATAACTAATTTTAGCTTGTATTTTTGTTATAATTTTAGTTTTATGCGAAACAGTGACTAGGCGTATTCTTTTTTAATTCCCTTAATCTACCAGCCAAGCATATTTCCATATGTGAAACGGAACCACTAGTAGGGATGCCGGAAATATATCGAAATATCAATATATCGAATAATATTTTTTCAAATCGATATATTTATATCGCGATATTGGTTTTGGCGATATATTAAATATGCGATATTTTTTTGGGATGTATTTGATACTTTTGCGTTGGTCACATTTGCATTGGAAAAAGCGACCGCGAACCACGAAAATGATCGTCATGCAAATAAAAGAAAATTACTCTGATATTAAAAACGGCACTGCTAAGTGCAAAATATGCGCAAAAACTATTAAAACAAGCGGGAACTCCACTAACCTAGTGTCCCACATTAAAAATAGGCACTATAATACATATCTAAAATGCCAAAAAAAGGTAAGCATTTAAAGTGGCGCGTTTTCTATGTAAATCTGATGCAAAAGTTTGCGTCACATATACATACATACATATGTACACAATGCGCCATATTTAGTTTAGAAATTCAATTTAATTTGTTTTTGTAATTAATAATTAGCAATTAGATGCATTGTGTGTGTAATTTACACAAAATAAAAATATTTTGAATTTCATTTCAAACTTAGTTGAATGGTTAATTTATTTAATTTTCCAATTATTATTAATATTAATAAGATCGAAATAGAAGCATTGTGTGTGTAATTTACACAAAATAAAAATATTTTAATTTCAAATTAATATTAATTAGAATAAGTTTAAAATGAAATTTAATATAAATTTAATTTGTTATTTACAAATATATGTACATACATCTTTTTATCGTGGGACGGACTTTTTTGTTGGAATTAAAGTAAAATTTAAAAATATCGGAAATATCTGATATATCGATATTTTAAAATGATTTATATTATATCAAATTGACATTTTTTTAATATCGAAAAAAATCATCCATACGATATTTTAAAATTTTTCGGCAACCCTAAGCCGAACAGCTGTTCTGTTCTTCTTCTTCTCTGGGGTACTAGGTCCGAAAAATCAGCGTCAAACTGCGTCAGGGCTGTTTGACGTCTCTATGTGTTCATTGCTTAGTGTCTGTACCATTGAATCACTTTATTATGTTCACTTCGATAGTTTCGTTCTTGTGAACTTATTGTCAATGAACTAACACACACAACTCCACTGTGTGAATCTCTCTCTCTAAGTCATATTTTTTACTGGTTTAACGTAATTTTTACCACTGCCAAATAAACATGACTGACCCGAGCAAATTGTCCGTTGCTGTGGTCTGTTCATCGAACATGAACCGTTCCATGGAGGCGCACAATTTTCTAGCAAAAAAGGGATTTAATGTGCGCTCCTACGGGACCGGCGAACGGGTCAAGTTGCCCGGCCTGGCGTTTGATAAGCCAAATGTTTACGAATTCGGGACCAGTTACGAGGAAATCTACCGCGACTTGGAGACCAAAGATAAGGAATTGTAAGTGACCAGTCAGTCAGTCCATGCCTTCTCTAATATGCCACCAATCTTACCTTTCTACCCCTCCTCCAGTTACACACAGAACGGTCTGCTGCACATGCTGGACCGCAATCGGCGGATCAAAAAATGTCCGGAACGTTTTCAGGAAACCAAAGAACAATTTGATATTATAATAACGGTAGAGGAGCGTGTCTACGATCTGGTTGTCATGCATATGGAGTCCATGGATTCTGTGGATAATCGGCCCGTTCATGTACTCAATGTTGACGTGGTGGATAATGCCGAAGACGCTCTAATGGGTGCATTTTTAATAACGGACATGCTCAATTTGGTAAGGTTACCCCAGACCCCTGGGAAAGGGAACTTTTTCTTAGACAATTAATTTCTTAGGCAACCCCCTCTTCTGCTTGCAGATGGCGAAATCGAATGATATTGACAACGATATCGATGAAATGATTCAGGAATTCGAGGAGCGAAGAAATCGGGTAATTCTCCACTCCGTACTCTTCTACTGACAGCCGATAGTTCGCTGCAAGCGAAGCTCTATCACCTGCGCTCTATACGTGATGGTGGCAATCGATAGTATCAAGATCAACGTAGCGATTGCCGCGTATCGAAATGATCGATAAATGATAAATGATTTGCCGATGCAATAAGAACTGTAAATATATACGATAATGAAACGGTCAATCGATCAGCACCGAATCCGAAAACAAAACACAAAATACACAAGAAAATGAATAAGTCGAATTTCCAAAACAAAACAACAACAATAACACCAAGAACAACAATGCAATAAAATTGTAATATGTGTTTACTGCATGTGCTATATATGATGATGATGATGGTGAAGATTATATGAACGCGGCTTCAGACTGTTGTCCTTTCACAAATTGTGCTAAAGTTTAATGTTATTTTTAATTTGTTCTCAACGTTTATTCTTAGTTTGATTGTAAATATAATGCAAGCAACTATTTCGATATAAACATACATGTGTGTATCAGTGTTGCCAACTTTCCAAGACCTGAAATAGCTAAATCACGATTCAGAAAAAGCTAGAAACCGCTAAAAACAATTTAATATAGCTAAAAATAATAGCTTAACACTTTTATTAAAGTTTTTTTTAGTCTTTATTAAAATTACTTTAAAAATATAGTAGTTTCATCTATATCTGCATAGTTTGCGTCTTCATTTGTATAGCTTTGGTTAGTTGCAATATGTTTTAGGTAATTTGGAGGAACTGTATAATTGTGGCAGCATTAAATTATTTATTATATAAGTGCTCTTGTCAAGTAGCAAACTATATTGGGCATCACCAATATCTTTCATTAAATTTTCCACAAAGTTCGGCGCCAAAACGTTTGTTATTATATTTGTGCACTTGGTTCTGTGTTGTTTAGCTTTCGCACCGTCCTTAAATTTGTTTGCGCATAATTCCCTTAAATGATCCACAGGACTTATTGGAGAGTGTGTAGCAATATACAAACATAACGCCGCCTCTTGTTTTCAAGGAAACAGGAATAAAGTTTAATTTGTTTTTTTGGGTAAATGCGCTTGACATAGTTATATGTTTTGATGTTTTTGCATGAGCATATAAATCAAAAAGTTTCGCATTCATCATCGTTTTACAATATTTGCAAAAACTTTTATGTTCATTATTATTATCTACACACAACCAATCCTTCAAAACTGGATCTCGTAGAAATATATCCCGTGGTTTTTGTTTATATTGAACTTTAGGCATTTTTTTTTAATGACACATTTCCACACGATCAAACAAAATTGTGAAATACGTTGTTAGTGGTGGTATTTATACATATTTAAAGCCTACTATAGATCGTTTGCGGCAAATATCGATTACAGCCACGGTTTAACAATAAATTTATTGATGCTGCTAGATGTTTAAAAAAATCTTACAAAAAAAGCCATTTCGATTTATAAAATAGCCAGAATTCCCGCTAGCCGCTAGATTGCATTTTTTCCCGCATTTCGCAATTGAAAAACGCCAGAACTGACGGGAAAATAGCTAAATTGGCAACACTGGTGTGTATATGGTACATATATATCTCATTTAAGTAGATTGTTTAGATAAGCAGGCTTTACACGAATTTGTACTATGTATAAATTGGGCATATTTGTTGTTGTTTGTTTCGTCGATGTGACTTCGTCCACCTGTCACGGATTGATTCACTTCACTTCATTCTGCTGAGCTGATAAGGCGCGACTTTATTAAATTTAGTCAAATTCCGCATACACACACACATGTGCATGCCGTGTCTGTGTGTGTGAATCACCAGCTTTCGAAAAAGACCTCTAAAAATCCTCTGTTGGTGGTAATCGCCGTTTCTGATATTGCATTACTTTTATATGGGGCCGGACGGAGGTGGACGGGGGGACGGACAGAGGGACAAGCAGATGGGGCCTGGGCTGGCAACAATTTTAAGTTAAGTGACACTACTAAAGTTGTTGAACCCTGCGATTAATTAATGCACCTGGCACACATTAGGCAACGACTCCATGTAAATAGTTACATATGTATGTGTTTGGTGTGTACATACATACATACGTAAGTCCAGCTCGATGTAAATGTGTAATCGCGACCATGACGCTGCAATCTCTGCCACTGTTTTCATACTTTTTCTTTAAATTATCGAGTGGGGCAACACTGGCTCCCCCACTCGCATGAGACTGGGCTCTCACACACACGCAATTACACATATGTACATATTAGAGTACTGCATGAATGCATTCAACAGGGCAAATAAATCATGCACTGTTTAAGTGGGTAAAATTTTATTTGTGTACAGATTTATATGAATGTGAGGACACAATGAGAGCAGTATTTTTGGGTGCGGTACACATCTGTACACCACTGTCAAGTACATAATGAATGTATTCATGCAGGACTTCAGTACGCACAAACTGTGAACGTGTGCACGTGTGTGCGCATGTGTGTGTGTGAGTATGCACAACAGAGAGCCGGCAGCGCGCGCCGCATTCAAACTGAAATATCAAAAGCTTGTACGCTCCGACGCCGACGTCGCTGCTGTTTGTTGTTGTTGATTTTTTTTACAAGTCTCTGGTATTTGCTGGTCGCGACGACGACGCTGCCGGCGCTGTGGGCTGCGCTGCTGCTTCATGTATGCGTCGTACGTTTGCTGTGGCGCATTCGCGCTGTGATCGTGTTGAGCTCCATAACGTAAATATTCGAGGGCTCCGCCGGCTCCGACTCCAAGAGACCTTTAATAACCTACGAAACTTTACGCATACCACCGTACCGCGCCCGCCGATCGTGTATAAAAACAAAAAAGCACACAACTCACATACATACATATAAAAAACACTTACTCACGTTGCGCTTGCGTACGTGTACGCTGCTCTCCCTCTCCCACTGTATGCGTGCATGTGTGTGTGTGCTGAAGTAACATTTTTGCGGAGTTGGCCTTTGTTGTTTTTTTTCTCGTTTTTGTTGGTTAATATAAAAAATTACACCATCGTTAATTGGCGTCAACATTATAAGCTAAAATAAACGAGTTTCAAAAGCGAAGAAACGCTTTAAGGCAAACGTAAAAAGATCAACAAATCATAAAGACATCAAACCAACAACAACAACAACATGCAACGAGCAGGTAAGTAACTTCCAGCAACAACAAAAACTAAGCTAACAGCGCAACAGCAATGAAAACAACAACAACATCTGTGTGGGTGTGGGTGAAATTGGGTCAGGAGTATTGCGATGTCCATTCACCATTGGGTTTGTAAGTTCACTACATCCCACTCAAAAGAGGAAATTTTTATTTTATCCTGCTGTTAGTGTGTACGCACCACACTCAGAAAGGAGATATTTGTTTTATCCTGCTCTGTGTACACATCATTAACATACGCGTGTACGTATTGGCGATCATGGTGAATGCCAGACAGATAGAGAGAGAGAGAGAGCGCCTGCCAAGTGTGCCCGACAGAGCGCGCCCTTCAAATGTTTGTTCTTTACCTAAGGGTCACCTACAAAGCACAAGCAATGGCTTATCGCAATTTCAATCACTCTACCTCACTCTGCAATTATCTACACCACGACGTTGAGATGTTGTTGTTGTTATTGCTGCCGATGACTTTATTGTTGCTTTTCACTCCAAAGATTACAGCAACAAATAACCTTTCAAGTTGAAGTTAAAAACGCAAGAGAGAGAGAGAAACGTAAAGAGAGCGTGGTGCGCCATTCTACAGTGCTGTCCGCGCACATTGGCATTGAGAATTAGCCAATGTTAATGACATTGAAAATGTGCAAGCAAACACATGTTTAACACGCACACACACACACAGGCAGACAGACAGACTTACGCATTATAATGCCATGTCATGCGTATGGAGCAAAGCTTTCGAAAACGAGGGGCGTGAGTCAGGCGAGAAGATCGTGTATTTATTTTTATTTTGTAATGTACATTTACATTTCTAATACATAATATTTTATGTACATAAATACATATGTTCTGTCTTTTCAAAAAAGATATATTATATACAAATAGAGAGGATCATGTATACTACATACCGTATGTACTGTACACGGTATTTTTCACTTTCTTTTTCACTTTACAAATTAGCTAACCCTATCAACATGTCGGGCGATCTTGGCTCAAGTCAAACAATTCTTCATAGCACGTACTCTCTATAAGTAAGGTGTTGTTATTTTTCTCCATATTGTTTTCTTTTTTTTGCATTTCCCTATTTCAAAACAAATCGCGCGACCAAACCGATATCCGCCTCTCATTCACCTGACCCATGGGCGGGGCGAAGGGCAGCTGTTGTTGCTTTCACAAGTATGGTACATATGTACCATGTACTGCATGTATATGTACCACTTTTGTACATACATATATACTTATCTATTATATAGGTAGCAGAGCTATGATATAGTCGCAGCGCGGCGCTGTTAACGCGTTTGAAAGTCAAGCCAAGAGAACTGCGATTTTATTACGTATTTGGAACCGCATCGAACAGTACACGCGACTCCCGAGCCCCCGATGTAAACAGACATACACACACATACATATGTACCCAGTCGTATACGCATATTCGCAAAGATAGATCCCCAGTTGAACGTCCAGTGCGCGTATAACGTTCCGACCTCTACGTTGTCATTTCCACTTCACTTTTGAATTTCAAGGTTGTATCTTATTGTGCTCAAGGTTAATAGAACTTCGAAAATATTCTTGATTTCGTTTTAAAATATTTCATAAGATTCTGTAATAATATTTTTGTCGGTTGTTTTGATTATCATTCATTAGACAATACGCCGTGCCAGGGCTCAGACACACTGGATCTGATAATCAAGTCCCTCAAGTCCTCCACAATGATTTGTGAAGGCACCCACTTTGATGGGAAAATTCCGCACACTTTTGTGGTCTTTGGTGCCTCGGTAAGCATCCTTGAGAGCCCTTTTAACTTGGAATCCTATATATTTTTTAAATGCTAATACCATTTATAGGGCGATCTGGCCAAAAAGAAGATCTACCCCACACTGTGGTGGCTTTATCGCGATGATCTGCTGCCCAAACCCACCAAGATTTGCGGATATGCTCGCTCCAAGATGACCGTGGAGCAGCTGAAGGCCAGTTGTGATCGCTACATGAAGGTACGTAGTGCTCTCTCTCTCTCTCTGTTGGGGAACTTAAGACCTTCATGCTTGATTGTCCTGCCGTAGGTCCAGCCCAATGAGCAGGCAAAGTATGAGGAATTCTGGAGCCTAAATAGCTACGTCTTTGGGCCGTACGATGGTCGAACTGGTTTCGAGTTGCTCAACCAGGAACTGGAGACCATGGAGAACAGATATAAGGCAAATCGTATATTCTATCTGGCACTGCCGCCCAGTGTGTACGATCTGGTTACGCTGAACATCAAGAATATTTGCATGTCCAAGTGGTAAGTGGAAGAATAATGGACGGATCTTTTCAGAACTGTACGACTTATAATTTACCGATCTCTCCCCGCTCTCCTTTTCCACCTCCCCTCCCCTCACGTTTAGTGGTTGGAATCGTGTGATCGTAGAGAAGCCCTTTGGACGTGATGATGTGACGTCGCAAGCACTGAGCGATCACTTGGCTAGTCTATTCGATGAGGAGCAACTGTACCGCATCGATCATTATCTGGGCAAGGAGATGGTGCAGAACCTTATGACGATACGCTTTGGAAACAAGATACTCAGCTCGACATGGAATCGCGAGAACATCGCGTCGGTGTCGATCACCTTCAAGGAACCCTTTGGTACTCAGGGACGTGGCGGTTACTTCGATGAATTTGGCATTATACGCGACGTCATGCAGAATCATCTGATGCAGATACTCTCCCTGGTTGCCATGGAGAAGCCATGCAGCTGTCATCCCGATGATATACGTGATGAGAAGGTGAAGGTCCTGAAGAGCATTCAACCTTTGCAGCTAAGCGACATGGTACTCGGTCAATATGTTGGTAATCCCAATGGTGCCACCGAGGAGGAGCGTACTGGCTATCTAGATGATCCGACGGTGGACAAGAGTTCAACCACACCCACCTATGCTCTGGCCGTGATCAATATCAACAACGAGCGCTGGCAGGGAGTGCCGTTTATCCTGCGTTGCGGTAAGGCCCTAAACGAGCGGAAGGCCGAGGTTCGCATTCAGTATCAGGATGTACCCGGGGACATATTTGAGGGCAACACGAAACGGAATGAGCTGGTCATACGTGTCCAGCCTGGGGAGGCACTGTACTTCAAGATGATGACCAAGAGTCCGGGCATAACATTTGACATTGAGGAAACCGAGCTGGATCTCACATACGAGCATCGCTACAAGGATTCGTATCTTCCGGATGCATACGAGCGACTTATTCTTGATGTTTTCTGCGGCTCGCAAATGCATTTCGTGCGCTCCGACGAACTGCGTGAGGCTTGGCGCATCTTTACGCCCATCCTGCATAAGATCGAACGCGAACACACACCGGCCATACCCTATATCTATGGATCCAGGGGGCCCAAGGAGGCTGATCGCAAGTGCGAGGAGAATAACTTCTTGTACACCGGATCGTACAAGTGGCACGGCGGCAAGTCGCACAAGCAATCGTCCAATCTCTGAATTGTTCCAGCATAAGAATATACAAGTGTATATACTTATATACTTATATACAGACATACAAATATGTTAGCAATTTTATTATATTTTGATATCGGGTTTTTTTTTGTTTTCGTATTAAATGAATATCTGCTAAAGTAGTTACAAGATTTCATTTGTCTGCACTTAAGCCTAAGTACGCTCGTCACTTGAATGGATCGAGAATACATAGCATAACTAAATGTATAATTGTACATAGCTAAAGCAAAGCATAATCACTTCTTATACGAATTCTTTGGGTGTTCTCATTTACTCTTTAAACTATTTACGAACTACGTTGTTAATGTTTTTGTTTGTTACACATAAACGAGCCTAACCTAATCGCAATGCGAGATTAACCTTACTGTACAAATGTGAATAAATGCTGAATATACGATCGAAATCTGCTATTTAAGTAGAGCAACCTAGAGATTCAATATGGATAAGGGTTCATTTGAGATTTCCCAACTTGATGGCACAATAGATTCTTTGATTTCTTAACATAACAAAAAAAAATAAATAATATTCAAATCAACTAGAAATGTTTGAGGTAAAAAAATAGTGGTACTAGAGTAGTTAGTAGTTAGTAGTTTGTATACTAATGTGGATTATAATACAGTTAATATATAACTATGTTTGGTGAAGTATTTATCAAAGACATTGATAGTGTTGAGTTAGTTAGTCTGTTACACATCTTTGCCCCTTTTAGAAAGACGCTGAACTGCTTACCACTTACACTTCCTAATAGAGATCAAACTTCAAGGACTCCACTCCGTAGCAACCTTAGAATCCCTAATTCTGTCTCACCTATCTAGAAATTAAGTTAATTCGCCTCGCGATTCCGAGTCGTTCGTTTGTAACACTGCCCCTCGATCGGGAGGTGGCTTTTCGTTTTGTCTGTGATCCGCGTTTTGGTATAGCATGATCCATTTAATTATACATTAATTGTTTTAACGCACATATAAATAATGTGATCTCTGAGAGAATGGTTATGACAACGGCGACTTACGGAACACTACGCTTTCCATAGAAACATAACCGTTTCCAGCGGGTTTGAGAACAAATTTAGTTTGAACGGTATCCGAGCCCAAGGGCGCAACCGCAGGGGTACCGGGTGTAGCCGGGTGTGTTTGAGGCAACGAGCGATTACGAGATTCTAATACTTTCATGTCGACATACTCGTTAGTCGAAACGATGGGCGCAGCCGGAGGGGTACCGGGCTTACCAGTCACGGGTAGCACATAATCGCATGCAACGGAATAATCTTTAGGCGGTAGTGCATGAGAAGTAGTACCGGGTAAAGCTGTAGGTAAGCTATTTGATAGGGTACCGCTTTTAACAGTGTCGACATGTACGTAATCACCAAGGGTGGCGGGCTTAGCAGGACGAGCGCGTATTACATAACCGGTTGGCGTCTGCGGTGGTACAAACGAAGGAATGCCTAGTGTATCAGTACCAGAGGAACTAACGGGTGGTACATTCGGAAAAGTTACAGCAAGTAAGCTACCTGGAGGAGTACCAGGCGTAGCAGTTGGGGGTAATCCAAGCGCGGCGGGC
Source organism: Zaprionus capensis (assembly GCA_018903675.1). NCBI lineage: Eukaryota > Metazoa > Arthropoda > Insecta > Diptera > Drosophilidae > Zaprionus > Zaprionus capensis. The sequence goes on along the minus strand of JAEIFN010001073.1, from coordinate 5,321,817 downwards.
TTAGCAGGACGGGCGGGTACTACATAACCACTTGGGGTCTGCGGTAGTGCAAACGAAGGAAAGTCCAATGAATCAATACCAGAGGAACTACCGGGTGGAGGTACATTCGGAATAGCTGGAGGAGTACCAGGCGTAGCAACTGGGGGTAATCCAAGCTTGGCGGGCTTAGCAGGACGGACGGGTATTACATAACCACTTGGGGTCTGCGGTAGTGCAAACGAAGGATTGCCTAGTGTATCAATACTAGAGGAACTAACGGGTGGAGGTACTTTCGGAATAGTTACAGCAAGTAAGCTACCTAGAGGAGTACCAAAAGTAGCAGTCCCCAGCGGAGGAGTACCGGGTTTAGCAGTTAGGTGTAATCCAAGCGGAGGAGTACCGGGTGTTACTGATCCCGGGAGTGGAATGTCCGTAAACTGAACTGAACGACCTGGCATTGATAGCATCGGATGCTGCTCATTATCCTTGTTGTCCTGGTTAGAAAATACTCCCGGCGGGAATTCGATACCAATGTCGGAACAATCTCTAAACTTGCGGAACACCATGTAGCCGAACCCGCCGAGTATCAGCAGCGCAACAACGCCCTCTATGCCGTGAAAGGCTGTTGAAGTAGTTGATTGTTCCCCATGAATGCTGTACCAGACCATGCCTCCAGAAACTTCAGCATAAATGGCCGATACGGCCCATTTAAACGAGTCGTTCGTTATATTGGGATTCACGTAATAGTTGTGATCCTTTGGCACCTTCTCGGCCGCAATGCGCGTTGAATTGAGGCATTGGCTATGATTGCTCTCGTTCTCAATGCACCAGAAGACCATATAGTGGCTCACATCTGCTGCATTCTCCGGCGAAGGCCAACTAATGGTGCCTTTCTCCTTATTTCTTTCGATTAGCTTTGGTCTTCTTTGGGCGGATTTCTCCAGTTCGCCGATCAGTATGCGACTGCTGTCATTCGATAATCCCACGGAGTTCTGACTATGCACGAGGATCTCGTATTGTCCACCTCCAGTTGGCAAATTGTCGATTGTTGCCCAGTTAACTTCCACGATAATTGTCAAGTTTCTGAAAGAAAAGAGACGTGACTAATGGTTAAACAGAAACAAACACTATAGATGTGCGGGTACACAGGTACGGCTGGTTATAAGGCTGATGTAAGAAGATGAAAAAAAAGGAGCAGTAACTTAGGAAAGCCAGTGGGAGAATTAGTTAGACAATTTACTATTCGTTAGCTAAGTACTTGATTAAAAGGATCATCAAAGACCCCTTATTAAAGAGGTAACTTTAAAAGTTAGACAAATATTGACACAAGTTAACTTATAATTTAAAAATAAAATGAATCAACTACTAATTAAACTAGAACATAGTAAAGAGTCTAGGCACAGTTAGTCGGAAGGGTAATGATCACTTTCGCGGGGGGGAGGGTTTCCTTTCACTTACTGCACTTCCGTACGGTCGCGAAGGTGTCGCACGCTGACTCGATTGGTGTAATTGGGTCCGTTGCGTTCGAGATGCTCACATTGTTGCCAGTAGACGACCAACTGATGGTTCTCATCAACATACTGATATCCTCCGTTCCATAGCGTTGGCGGACGACTGGGAATGTCGGGTTGCGTGGTGAACTTATGTATGAAGGGTTCGCTCCAGCGCTTTGCACCCGCAAACTTTCGACTGACGTTCAACGTGTATTCACGATAGGGATGGAGTAATCCCGTCAAGCAGTATGCCTCATGCAAGTTGTTACTTGCATTCATGGGCACCCAGCGAAAGTCACGATCCGATTGCCAGTGTGGCTCCTCCATGATAAGCACCTGCCATGTCTCATTGTCGATCTTATTTTTATTCTCCCATTCCAGACAAATGGAATTCGTAGTGAGCTTCGTCTCATTCACATCGATTCCTGCTTTGATGGGGATTAATATTTCCTTTTGAGGTACATTGATTATTGTCTTCTGCACTCCCACAGTGTCGTTCATGACGAGACTAAAGTTTAATGCACCATTGATATTGGGTGTAAAGCTGGCTCCCGGGAGAGTGCATTGTACCTGCGGATCCGTGTCGTTGGTTTTGCATTCAACCGACGTGTTCTTATGAAGCAACATATATTTCGTATTGGGATCTGCATCGTAGCTCTTCTCCGGCCTGGTGAAGCTGCAGTCCATATCTCTCCCGCCGTAGTAGACACACTTGCAGTCCAAATCCTTCACTTGCAGCAACTCACCGATCGTGAACTTGTCCGAATACACTGTATGGTTATTATATTGACACTCAAAGGGGAAGCTTGAACGGTACTTTGGCTCCGCTCCGCTCATATTCACATAGATCCCAGTGCCATCTAGCATCTGTCGCATTTGTGAATTTAGATCTGTGTTATTCCACAGGCCAAATGCCATTTTCTTTATATCGCACTGGTTCGGCACATTGTCGAACAAACAATAGACCGTGTAGTCGGCGCCTCTACGCAGTCCTTCTTTGGGATTATGGTCCGCATGGATTTCTTTGCACTCTTCAGCCCCCGATTCGCTGAGAGCGGCGATAACGACGAGAAGAGCAACAAGAACAACGGGCACGTTCAGTGAAAGCTCTACAAAGCTTCGTCGCATTGTGTAGTCGATAAGAACGTGCAAGTTTAACTGTATTTCTATATGCAAATAGAAATGATTTATAGCTTATTATTAAGTGTATATATAATAATTTCAATAATATATAATTTCAATTTTAATTTTGATTTCTGTTCCGGATTCGTCTCTCCGATTCTCACTCTGTACAGCCCGACGAACATCACATAGCGACCGCAGTTTTCAAACTAGCGTCGCCCGCCACGACCACACGGCTTTATGTGAGCGATAACTGAGCATGTGAGCAGCAACAACATTTTAAATGTTTCATTGTTTTTTTTTGAGATTTGAGTTGCATATATATTTATAGACTTTTTTTAGACTAGTCACTAAAGGTTAATCGATCATCTTCCTATTTTAGGGCTTTAACATAACATTAAAGATGTAAAGCTATTAAGATGAAAAGCGCACTATAGCAGCCTGACCGGAAGAGACACTTCTAATCAAATCGGCTTAATATAGATTACGCCAACATACATATGTATTAATTACATCAGATTATTTATATAATTGTGTAGATTACGAATTTCATAGAATTTAAAGCACATTTTCGTATAAAGAAAAAATAAATCTAACCACAACTTTTAAATATTGTTTATTAATTTTGCGCATATATCATCTACAGGGTATACAGAGTGCCAGAGCCAGAGTTCTCAGATTTCTTCGAACACTTAAAATATTACTAAACGAGAGCAACAGTCGAGCGGCACGCGACAGTGGGATACCCTTCGACCCATGTTCTGTTGTAGTTTAATTTGTTAACTTCTTTTATACAGCGCTTACAAATTGAGTTCAAAAATTCAATTATTGATTTGCCGGGGCGGTGGGCGTGGCACCTAACATTTGTAATAAACTTGATCAGCGTATGGTACACAAAAGTCTTCCTGTCAATTTTTGTCACTTTAGCTTTTATAATAGCTGAAATCTGTGCGTTCACACAGACAGGCAGACAGACAGACACGGCTCAATTGACTCGGCTTGTGATCCGGAACAAGAATATATGTACATATATACTTTATGGTGTCTTCTACGCCTCCTTCTGCCTGTTATATACATTTGCAGAAAGTTAATAAACCTTTTTTTGACCATTTATAATGGTCGAAGAGTATACAAAGTAAGTCGAAAAATTGAATTTTATTGATTATTATAATTTTATTTTTATAGCAATAATGACTGAACTATTAAGTGCTGTGTACGATCAGCACGTACGAAACGCACTTCTTAAATAAAATATATATGTACATATACAATAGTATGTTACATACATATATGTACATACATATATTTTCGTAGAACCGAGACCCGATTGGATTCGTGTTTCATGTTCTTGTTTTGATTTTGCATAACGTAGTTATCATGCTTGGTACCGATCAGGAAAAAATATATGTATGTACAATACAAGTATATATTTATATGTGTATAAGTGTGTAGAAATGCGTGGAATTTATCGTGGAATTCGAATTCGAATAGCGGGACCCTCTCTTTCTCTTATCTCTCTCTCTCAGTCTAACTCTCTCTTCTCTCCCTCTCTCTTCTCTCTTTCTCTCTTCTCTCTCTATCGTTCAGTGCTGTTCTTATGCACGCCCTCCCGTTCTCCGTATTTGTCACTATTATCACATGCTTTTCAATACTCTTTTCAAGTGCTCCATTTATGTACGAAATCTCTCATTAGTGTGATCTTTTTGAAGAAAAAAATGAATAGGGATGAGCCCATTAATAAGGTTCCAGGAATTTCAGCCATTTGGAAAAAAACCCATTATTCTCAGAATATGGAAATCACAGACAAATGTTGCTGAAACCTCATTATCAATTACTAGAAAGCATGACACATTTGATCTTTAAACTTTTGTGTAAAAAGCTACTGTTAGATACTCAGCATAAAATTTTAAAAATCCGTAACGTATATATTAACCAACACTGAAAGCCGAATTTCTTTATCCAGTACGCAACACAAACACCATTTAGGTCAGACAGAGACTGAACTGATACTCGCCCATGCAAATGCTTCAACCCGTACCGCTTCATTAATAATAATAACGCAATTAATTAATAATTGAATATACGCGGGAATGACGTCTGTTCGCTGACCGATAAGATTGTAAATATACAAATTATAATTACGCACAAGCCATGTTGGCGCCATCCAACACAATATTTAAATTGCTGCGTTGTTCGATATATTCCGATAAAATGCCCAGTTTGTTATCGATTTGAATGCATGAATTTGCAGTGGCTATGCAATTTGTCATTCAGATGTAAGCGATAAGCGATATAAACCAACAGAAACAATGAATACCCAAGGTATTTAAAGGTAATCAATTAATTGCTTAGGGATGAAAGGGAAATTATTGAAATTGCAATTGCGCGAAGCAATAAATAAATGCTTAATGTCATTAACACTGCTACGGCTTATCGGGATTAAAAAAAGACAAATTAGTAAGAGTAAAAAACGTGATCGTTGTTATTAAAAGTAATTAATTATATGTATATTTAATGCATTAATTCTTAATCAGCTTTGCGCATCGTTTTACAGTTACATATTTCATGTATGTAAGCACATTAGTATGTATATATATAGATTTATGTATATATATATAAAGATAGATATAGATAGAATAATAAACAATACTAGAGTGTAAAATAACTTCGAGTGGCTCAAACATAAATTAAAATAAAAAAGTGCGATTCACACGAATCGAAAGGTACGAATTACAAATACAAATACGAAGAGTATACAACTGTGTGTGTGTGTACGTGTGTGTGAAATGTCTGTGAGCTGATCGAAATGCGTGTGTGTGTGTTTGTTGGTGTGTGTGTGAGTGTGGAAGGCAAAAAGTAGCTGCTCCAAGGTGAATGCAACAGGAGGCGTCGTCTCGTCAGTTCTCCCCTGCCTCCCCCCTTACATCATATGGCGATTGTGGGCAATAGCATTCAGATCCTGCGGCGTCACATAACCTCCAATATGCTGGGGCTGCAGTCTGTGCAGTTGCTGACTTTGTCCACCAGGTGTCGTCTGCGCTGTGTGTGCTGCTGCTGTATTATTTGCTGCTGCTGCCGCTGGTGGCGCTAGTGGCTTCATTAGCCCATTGCGCTGCAGTTGCTCCATGGCCGTGTAGCCAAAATTGTTGGCCAAGGGGGGTGCTGCTGTTGCTTTTGCTGTCGCTGCGGCTGCTGCTGTGGGCGTCACATAAGCTCCTATTGGAGGCGGCATCGGTTTGAGCTTATGCAGATCGGATGCTTGCACATAATTGGTGCTGCTGAGCAAGTGCATCGGAGTGGAGGCGGAGGCGGGCGACGTAGGCGACCCTGCTGCTGCTGCTGTGGATAGCTGCGAGTTGCGCGCCTGCTGAAGCACCTGGACGGGCACATAGCCGCTCAAGGGCAGCGCGGGGCTGCTGCTGTCCACCAAAGTGTTAGCCGCCGTCCAGTTTTTCATCTGTGTGGGCTTTATGTAGCCAGTGTTGTTGGCAGCACCTCCTCCTCCACCTCCTTGATGACTCTGACTCACATGCAACTCTGTAGCCTGTCCAGGTGTGGTGGGCGTGTTGGGACTCTCATCATTGAACAGCAGATTGTAGCTCATGGGCGGCACAGGCTGCTGATGATGATGGTGGTGATGATGATGATCGTCGTAGATGCCGCCGCCACCGCTAGAACTGTTGGCCAAGAGAAGCTTGGAGCTCTCGCTGCCGCTGTTGAAATCATGTGGCGCATCTTGTGGAGAATACTGTGGCAAGTACTGTGGGGCTGTATCCACACGGGTGCAACTGATGCCACCACTGGTGACACCAGCGCCTCCAGCTCCCCCCGCACTATCAGCGCCCATGGAATCAATCTCAATGGGTTTCTTCAGTGTCTCCATAATGCCAGGGGGAAGAACCAAATCAATGTCAGACATTTTCTGATACTTGCGATAGCCGAGGTGAAGGGTCACCGCCAGTATGACTATTGAGATGCCCACCTCCAGCATGTAGACCAACATCTTGGCATTATTACGCTCTGGCGAGCAACTGACCTCGTGCACTGCCCAACTAGACTTGTGGAGGCGATAGAGAGATGTATTCTGATACAATTGAATGTGGTGCCAGTCGGAGTCATTCAACGGCAGCTGAGCCACACACTGCTGCAGCTGCGATTGCGATGGAGTGAAACGAAGTGACCTACTGCCCTCCTCTTCCTCCTCCTCCCCAGATGGCTGCTGCTGCTGCTGCAGTTGCTCAGCGTTAACTGCACGCACCTGATAGAGGAAGCGATGCATGGGCGTGCAGACGGGCGTGCTCATCACACACGTGTGATTCTGATGGGAGCCAATGTAGCTAGAGCGGTTCCGGATTAACGTATTGTTGGCATCACTTTCACTTATAGCAATCTCATAGTACTCCAAACGTCCAGCTGCACGCTGTGGTGGCGTCCATTCCAGCCATGTTCTCTGCTGTATGTTCTCCGCACGCCTTAGCATCGGTGCCGTTGGCACTGCAAAGGAAGAAGAGAAGTTAAAAGAATAGAAAAAAGATTAGCAAAGCAATCTAAAGCGGATGTTTGCAGGTTACACCGATAACCTCAAGAGAGTGAGAGAGAGAGTGAGGTGGAAAGAGGGAGCGATTAATTACCTCCAACTGCAGTCCGAAAAGTGATAACATTGCTCGACTCCGAGCTGTAGAGTGTCCTCGCCCTAATGCTGACCTCATATTGCGTATACGCAGTGAGATTTCCCAAATCATAGACGACCAATTTCTCATTGTCCACTAGCTCATCTGTAGAGGCGGGCAGCTTGAAGTAATCAGTCTTGTTGTCATGCCTGAACAGTCCTTCATAGGCGCGCACAACACCATTGGCCTTGAGCGGAGGACGCCATGTGATGATCGCCCCAGAGCTACTGACATTCCTGTACTCCAATTGACGTGGCTGACTGGGCGCAGCTTCTCCAGTGCGCACGATCAACTCATCACTATATTTGCTGGCTCTCGAACTGGAGTACATGAACATCTTGACACTGTAGTAGGTGTAGGGCTCGAGATTATAGATGACATAGTCCACGGAATTGGGATCCAGAACTTTGGTAGTGCAATTATCGGGTTTACCATTTGATCGTTGACAGTATGTCAAGTTGTAGCCACTTAGGATGGCAGGACAGACGCGTTCAGTGCTCCATTTGACAGTGAGGGAAGAGTTGGTTATCTCCTCAATGCTGGGCTCCATTTTGGCCAGATCATCGTAGACATCACGGGAGCAGCTCATCCAATGCATACCAGTATTACGATCGACATAGTTCGCCGACACGGCCATGTTGAGGGAGATTGGTTGCGAGCTACGCGTCGTAAATTGCAATCTATCACTGGCTACATGCTCGAAATGTATCGATCCATTGCATTTGGATTGCACTGCCGGCTTGGCATTGCACCAGAAGACAGTGTAGTTGATCAGGTCTGTTGTGATCTCCGGTGCCTTCCAGCTGAGCGTGTAACTGGAGTTGCTCGAATGATAAACACTGCGTATTTTCTTTGGCACACGCAGACGGGTGTCTTCGTTGCTGATCGATGGAATCATCAGACGACTGGCCTCCAGAGAGGTGCCCACCTCGTTGCGACTGCGAATGAACAGTTCGTGCCGTTTGTTTGGGTTCCACTTCACAATTGTCGCCGAGTTTGGCTCCACTTTCACCTCGGAGCTGTCACTGCGAACGGGGGAGAAACGGAAAGATGAGTATGTTATCAATAGTATACTCGTATGGTTATATAGGCATATATAGGAGTGCTAGCTAAGAAGAGTATAAAGATAATTCGATAGTTATCGATAACAATACTAAGCAAGAACAGCAATGAGAAGCGACTTATCGAGGACATTAACTAGTTTCTATGGATAGACAGCTCTACTTGATAGTCGAGTGTTACTATAAGAATTGAAATATTTCGAACATTGTTTATCTAATCAATGCGATGGTTATCGATAGTAGTACCATGCAAAATTTCAATTTTTACTATCGATTTACACGTAAAGCTGATACTATCGAATGATAAGCTGAAATAACCTACTCATCAAGGTCGCTGTCTACTATCGTTAAACAATCGTACACATTGCGCTTCAATGTTATTCAAATTAGCTTTGTTTTTTATCGAATTTCCCAGCAGCTGAAGCATTCCATAAATACTTTGCACATTGACGTACACTTTATTTTCCCCACTAAAGGCAACTCTAAGAATAAACAGTTCCCAAAATTATATGAATTATTCCAACATTACTAAAAATATTTGTACTCTTTCCATTTAAAAATATATCATAACATGCACACATTGAATCAAAGATTTCCCTACCAAGAAACGCCGGCAGAATGTAATACACACACACACAGGCACAGACGGACGGACGCCCACACAAACATACACACACCAATGCATTGCGGCATGCGCCAATTTGTTGCTCTTATTTTTCGACACGGCAAATTGCAGCAAGCCGCGTTTTTAAGTCGAATCGCGTGCAATAATAAGTGTGCATGTGTGTATTGTCTGTGCAGCTACAGTGTGTACACCACATGAGGAACAGAAAAAAATATTAATAGAAGAGGGCAAAGATTTTTACCAACTAATAAAAACAATTGATAAAAATGAGTTATTTACCACTGGTGTAATTTGAAAACTACGTATGTTTAAAAAACGAAGAGGCATAATGAAATCGCTGCAATAACCTGTATTATCGATAACAATCGATTAAACTCATTAATCTATATTTGAATTATTTTTTATTTAAGAAGGCACAACACTGGTCCTATTCGAAAACTTTGTTGAAATAAACACGAAAAGAGAGCTGAACTTAGAGGTTAAAAATATCAAAATAAATGTGCAATTAATGAAATGATTTGTTGAGCTTTCGTTTGGCTTATCGCGCATCTGCTGTATCCGCATAGAAACATTAAACAATTTCCACAAAATTTTGATCTCTCAATACAGACAGAGACACACGTTTCCTTTCAATTACTTTATAAAGCGCATTTCTTATTAAAGAAATTCTCATTAAAACAAGAGCGAGTGTGTGCGAGACAGACAGATAGATAGATAGAGCGAGAGGGCAGGAGAAGCGAATTGAATGCCAGCGCAACAAACAGAAATTCAAGGAATTTTTAAAAATAAACAATTTTCAAGAAACGTCTCGGTATCTGTTCCGACTGGCTCCCTCTATGTGTGTGTGTCTGTATGCATGTGTGTGTGTGTGTGGAAAAACTTTGCGAATTGAACTTATGTTCCATCCTCACGTATTATATGAAATTGTTAGAGTCCATTCCGTCTGTCTTCGTCTTCTTTCTATCGTCTATCTGTTTGCCATATCTTTTCAACTTGTTTTCGAGCTATCACAATTACGCAGAACAGAAGTCGAAGATATACACACGCACACGCACACCCACCTACACACACACATCTACACAAATAGACACTCTATACGATTGTCAATTGTATCATTTATTACACTGTCTAGCATAATTATGATAACAATACGATATGGTAGAAGCCCCCCAATAGATCAGTTATTGCATCTCAATTGTGGCATCATATACCCTGTAATTCTGCTTGAGTCTTGCGTTGAATTCTTTACTTAACATTCTTTTAATTGCCATTTCCCCCTGATAAGCATGTCGTGCTTAATAAATAATTTGATAGATATCGACCGCTAAATACCCTGTATGCTGAGCTCAGCTTAGTTTAGTTTTTTCCATTTAAATATGACTTATAATTATCCATAAACCCTATGTGCAATTTGCCAGCTTTACAGGGTATATAACAAAAGAAAAATAAACATTTTCGTGTATTCCATAACGAAAAATACGTTTCAATGTGGAAAAACAAATTAAAAAAAGTTAAAAGAAAAGAAAAAGCGGAAAAAACAAAATTATGAAAATAAATAAATAGGAAAATTTAAAATAAACAAAATTCCTAATGGATGATTAGCGAAATTAGGTATAAAATTCAAAGTTTTCCTTTTTTTTAGGAATATTACAAGTATTATTATTTGAAAAACAAATGTTAAATAAAAAATTCGAAGGAGAACATAATAAAATAATGTTAAGCATCATTATTTTATTATTTTCCCCTTTATTATAAGAAACGAATTTTTCTTTCATAGACCGAACGCAGTTAAGAATCGACAAGTGTTTCTAGTGCTGCAATGTTACAGAGTATTTCTCTGGTACTCACTCAATGATGTCGTTCTCCCGATACTCGCTGATGACATAGGTAAAGTTATCGCCATTCAACTCATGCTTCTCCAGCTGCTCCCAGTAAACAGTCAGTTGGGCCTCCGAGGAGTAGACATAGAAACTGCCGTTGGTAATCCTTGGTGGACGATCTGGTCGCTCCGAGGCAGTGCGGAAGGGATAATGAAGCGGTTTACTCCAGCGCGATTTGGTCTTGTTGTTGCGCACGCGCAATTCGAGGACATAACTATACCCTGCATAGGGTAGTTCGGTGAGGCACAGAGTATCGCGCAGTGCCGACGAACTGTTGCGCCACATGGCACGCACAATGGTGGAGAAGTTTTCGGGTATCACATGCACCTGCCACAGGACACCGCCGATGAAGTTGCTGCGTCGCGGCATCTCCCACGAGATGCAAATCGAATCCTTCGTTATATTAAGGACATTCAAATTCTGTCCTGGCTGTGCCAATATCATACGCTCCACATTGTTCACCTCAAAGTACTGTCGATCCTTACCCAAATGATTTTCAATGTCCAGTCGAAAGTAATAGTGCTCTGAGAATTTCTTATACATCTCTCCGGTTATGTTGCAATTCACAATCGGCGATGCATCAAAGTTACATACAGATGCATCATGCAGAAAGTAGCGATAACTTGAGTTCTTTTGTGTCTCGAAACTAACATTATACTTGGTGATAATGCTATTCTTGGGCGCAGTAAAGTTACAGAACATATAATCCCAATCGTAACTGGTGCAATTAAAATCCTGCACCTTTTGGGGTTTAGTCCCGACATAAACCTGCGTGGAATCGATACCATAAGGACCGCACATACACAAATAGCATGACTCTTGTTCCGTTAGATTGGTGATCGTAAAGAGTATGGTGGTATGGTTTATGTTCCATACATGGGGCTCCGTCTTATAGGTCACCTCCTCTCTGGTATTCCCCACATCGGTGCTCACTTTAAAGTACAGCTGCGATACTTCGCATGTTTCTGTCACCTCCGTCTGCTTGAAATAGGCCGGATCGATGGTGCAGCTAATGTTCAGATCACTGCCAATTGGTAGCTCCGCCTTAGATGGCATCACCCAACCAGGTGTACCCTTAACGCAGTGCACAAGGTGTAGGTTCAGATAGACGATGCTCAGGACGACCAGTAGAGTCATGGTTCCCGTCATCATGATGCGTGTGTGTGTGTCTGTGTGTGAATTGTATGTGATCCTACAAATTAACGGATATAAATATTTCATTTATTATATTATTTGTATATATATTTTTTTCTTTTTATTTGTTAGATTTATTTTTATTTCTATTTATTTATTTTGTTTGGATAGTAGGGCCACACTTGTACAGTAAGTACACACCTTGCTATTCGAAAGAAAATACTACAGAAAATACCTGGCGAGGCACTTGTTGGTACTTGTATTGGTAATTCTTGGAACCGTTTATATATGTTACCAAATTCCAAGAAGTGATTTTATGGCATTTTGATTTGATGCGTTTCACACAAACTGCTACTAGTTAAGAATTCTTTTACGCGACTTTTACAAACGTTTTATTATATATCCAACTATGATAAGCACATAAATCTTCGTCTATTTTTGTTTATTGTTGCGTTTTTTTTATTCGAACTGTTTGCAAAGGTCTTACTAACTCAACCGTTTACTTTGCCTTGTGCGTTGCCTTTTGCTTTACGTTTGCTTGGAATATCCAGCAGTGTGGCCAGTTTGCAGTCCGATAAAATACCCTTTTTTATGACAAAAATACTGCCGCATATGTTTTTTGAACTCAATTTATGCGCGCACCTAAAATGCTCAGTATTTTCAAAAATCAGTATTAAATAACAATCAAAGGTTTTTAAGCACACTTTTCAAATCAAAAATTAGCATAAAAATGTATCAGGTGATCATTTGTTGGATGTGGAGCAGCGGCTAACAAAAAAAAAACATTCTGGCAGCACTGCACACGAATTTCGTATTTGTTTTTCGATATTTCTCTCATAGCTGGCTGTTGGTCACACTTCTTTGTGTGTGACATATATATGTGTGTGTGTGTGTGTCGTATGTGAGAAAGTGACGAATTAGTTTTCATCAAATGGAAAATAATTTTGTTTGAAAGCACGTATAAATTTCGAAAGCTGATCACAATTAAAAAAATTAAAACAAAAAAGACAACACTTGGAAACATATATTATTTTAAGAAAAGCAAAAAGCTAGCGCTAAAAGGGAAAAACAATCAAAATGGCCGAAGGCGGTAGTAAACGCATCAACGTGGTAGTTAAAACGCCAAAGGACAAGAAAACTGTTGAAGTCGACGAAGATTCTGGAATAAAAGATGTAAGTGCAAAATTCGGGTGTGTGTAAATGATTACATGGTGCGGTGCAGGGTATGGGGGTGCCGCCTGCCCTGTCTGTCTGTCCATCCAATAAAACATAATTATTGCGGCTAACACTATGCGAGGAGGGGTGGGCACACTTGTGCGCTGCTGCTGCTGCTGTTGGTTCACCACGTAAGTGTGTGTGTCTCAATGACGGTGTGTGCGTGTGTGTATGTTCTTGCATGTAATTGGAAGGTACAGTGCATATATGTATGTATATATAAATGTATATGTATTTTCTAGAAAGGATGGCAAAGTGCAAAGCGCGTGCATGAGTGTGTTGTTTTTCTTTTTTATAAGGCAACACTGTTTTCAAAGTTTGATTGTATTGTTATTGTTTTTCTCTCTTTTTCTCTTCTCTTTTCTGGGAACAGTTCAAAATTTTGGTGGCACAAAAGTTCGAGGCGGAGCCGGAGCAATTGGTGCTGATCTTTGCCGGTAAAATCATGAAGGATACCGACACACTGAAGATGCACAACATCAAGGATAATCTGACAGTGCATCTGGTAATAAAGTCGCCCACCCGCACCAATGAAGCACCCGCACGCGCGCCCGCCGATGTGAGGCAGACTCCGTTCGGCCTTAATCAATTTGGGGGCCTGGCAGGGATGGAGGCACTGGGAGCAGGTTCAAATACGTTTATGGATCTACAGGCGCGCATGCAGAACGAGCTATTGAACAACGGCGACATGTTGCGCTCCCTCATGGATAATCCCCTCGTGCAGCAGATGATGAACAACCCGGAGACGATGCGTCAACTGATAACATCGAATCCTCAAATGCAGGACTTAATGCAACGTAATCCGGAAATATCGCACATGTTGAACAATCCCGACTTGCTGCGTCAGACAATGGAGCTGGCAAGGAATCCCTCCATGCTGCAGGAGCTAATGCGTTCCCATGATAGAGCCATGTCCAATCTCGAATCGGTACCTGGTGGTTATAGTGCGCTGCAGCGCATCTATCGTGATATACAGGAGCCAATGATGAATGCGGCCACAGAATCCTTTGGACGCAATCCCTTTGCTGGCCTCGTCGAGGGTGGAGGAGCCTCCGCGGCTGGTGTGAATCCCCAGCAAGGCACCGAGAATCGTAATCCCTTACCCAATCCCTGGGGTGGTGGCACTGGTAATCGTACTGGTAGCGCTGGCGGCGCTGGTGGCCAATCCAACAATATCGGAGCAGGCTCCAATGCGCGCAGTGGTGATCAGCCACCAAACAATGTACTCAACACACCGGCAATGAGGAGCTTACTCCAGCAGATGGCCGATAATCCGGCACTGATGCAGAACCTACTGAATGCGCCGTATACGCGCTCCATGATGGAATCAATGTCGCAGGATCCGGACATGGCATCGCGACTACTGGGCACCAGTCCATTGCTGGCGAACAATCCACAGCTGCAGGATCAGGTGCGGCAAATGATGCCACAGTTTATGGCGCAGATGCAGAATCCCGATGTGATGAATATGTTGACCAATCCAGAGGCAATCAATGCCATATTGCAAATCCAGCAGGGCATGGAGCAATTACGTACTGCAGCACCAAATCTAGTGGGTACACTGGGAATACCGCCGCCACCGCCGGGTATAAACAGTGCAGCAACAGGCACGGGGGGAGTTGTAACTCCTACAGCAGATCCCGCCAGTGGTGATGGTGGCAACACTAACAATGGCAGCGCCAGCAACAGCACTTCACCAGTTGCAGCTGTACCAAATGCGACCACGCCGGGCTCAGCAGGAACGCCCACACTGGCGCCGGGTGGGGGTCCTAATGCGCAGCTCTTTAATGATTTCATGATGCGCATGCTCAATGGTATGTCCACCAATGCGGACACAACGCAGCCACCGGAGGTACGTTATCAGTCACAGCTGGAGCAGCTTGCCTCGATGGGATTCGCCAATCGCGAGGCCAATTTACAGGGTAAGCAGGGGAAGTGGTGGGCAAGGGGGAGCAAGAGAAGGAGGCACTGGTGAAGTTCTTGTATTTATTTATCTTTTTTTCTCTTCCGGCAGCGCTTATCGCCACGTTTGGGGACATCAATGCGGCCGTGGAGCGCCTGCTCTCGTTGAATCAGTTGTCCCTGAGTTAACACTGTTAAGGCGGACGCCTCCTCGTAAACGCCAAACGCAAAGAAGAATGAAATAAACAAAAGAAAAGCTAAGAGAAAAGAAAAGAAAAGAAAGCAAAACAAGAACAAAGGCAAAAACAAAACCATGTCTATGTATGTGTGTGCGCGCGTATATGTATGTGTATGTGCATGTATATCCCCATGCATGTATGTATATGTATATATATATATATTAATATTAATATTAGCTGTTGTATCGTATTGTTCACCTGATACGACGCCCCCTGTCACCCCCTCCGCTTTGTCAGATGTCGATGTCAATATATAAAATAATGCTGATAATGCACACCCACACGTATGCGCACGTACGCCGGCAGAGAGACGGTCAATGAGAGAGCGGCAGAGAACAACATGGGAGAGAGCTTAAAATCCTACGCACACACACACACACACATGCACAGCAGCTTCAAATTAATCGGCCAAAGTAACATCAATTTGGATATCGATACAAATCGATAGTTAGCATAAATATAAATTGTATTGGAAACACTGCACACACACACGCATGAGAGACCACAGAGAGATAGAGAGTGAGAGAGAGAGAGAACGCAATCAAAACTATTGAAGAAGGGGTGCAGAGCAATAGCAAAAGGATCAACGCGGCATATTCGTTTCAAATAAATTTCGTGCTCTTATTAATTGTCTATATTAATATGAATATATATATTTTATATATATCTACACTAATTTTTTTTAATTGTGTTAAGGCAAAAGTTTTGTAATAATTATTTTTAATTGTACAATGAGGAACCCACACTAAGACGTATATATGTGTGTGTGAGTATGTGCGTTACAAAGGAGAATCAACAACTTTTTGCGTTTGGTGCGGATCGAGCAACTGGCGGCGATATATGCGGGATGCATTGGATGCTAATATTACAAAAATTGAGCTTTTTATTTTATGCTACTATACTACGAAACGAAGGAGGAAACAAGTAAAACTAGATCACACACACATATGTGCATATATATGTAAATACATATATATGATGTATACTATATATATAATGATATATATATCAAATATTCCATGGTGTTACAACAAGAAAAACAAAAAAATACAAAAAGACGTAACTATTTGAAATTCCTTAGTACCAAAAACAAAAACAAAAAAAAAACAAGAAAACAAAACAAAAATTTCTTTTATGTGTTACAACTAACTAATGTCGGGGTCGGCGATAGTGGGGCGGGAAAGCATTTGGTGTTTTTTTTCTTTTGGGGGGAAAGGAGCGCATAAGGAACCCAGAAATAACATAAAAAGAAAAAGATTAAAATCGACAAAAACAAAAACGACGCGGGGCAAAATCGCCGTAAATGAGGAAATAATAATTATTGGATAGGCATATACATAATAATACTACGAAATCTACGTTTACTTATTGCTGTATGAAAACTGAGAAAAAAGAGAATAAATAAATAAATGTAAAATGGTCACATGTTTTAAAAACTTAAGAACTGCATGAGAACTTCTATAATAAAAAACAAAAAACTAAACAAAATATAGTGAGAGAGCGAGAGAGTAAATCGGGCAGAGACTTCTTTATAAGAGGAAAATACATTTACACTAATTCAGAGCTTATATTAGAATCTGATTGAAATATCAAGAAAGGAGGAAAAGATTGCTAACTTGAAAAGTGTTTACAAAATTCTCAAAATTGATCAGATCTAAGCAGTAATATGTCTGTGTCTACATATACTATATATAACAATGATATAATAATAATACATTTATGCCCGCAAATAAATAAATTATTGCACCAGAGTCTAGATATGTATGTATGTATAGTTCTTTTGAAAGTTTCTAGTTTCTGAAAGTGTTTATATTCACATTAAAATATACGAAAATTACAAAAATGAAATACACTTTTATTCCGATATTTCTTTTCTAGCAAGTTTTCACTTAAAGAACAAAACAGCAATAGTGAGAATTACGGTTTAGAGCGAGAGAGAAGTAGTTGAAGTAGTTTCTTGGAAATTTCTTATAGAGAATGGAGGTTAGAGTGTAAATAAAGTGCAAACTACATATTTGTCATGTTAGATCATATTTAAATTCCTCGTTTATTTATCGTACAGTGGCAACAAATCGCAGATTTCTGGAAACATAAAAAGAAGTTAGCCATTTAAATATATAGTATAATGCATATCTTATGGCTATTTTGCTATACAGTCCACAGAATTATACAGTTTTGAGATGACAAATTCATATATATATAGGTTACAGTTGCAGAACTATCGCAAGGAACATTGTTCCCAACATAGGATATTGCAAATCCAATTTAGATTTGATTATTACCCATTGAAACTAGGTTAGAAAACCAATACAAAGAGACAGACAGGAGCTAAATTTGATGCACTAAAGCGATAGTAACACTACGATAGTTGTGCTGCACGTTGGATCGGTGGTATTCCAGACTAAATCTCTAGAGCTCATCAAGGCTCTAAACAATATGCACAGATCTAATTGAGATGAGTATTACACCTAGTAAAACAAGACGCGAACAATAGCTAAAACCGATAGTAAACGTTGGTAATACTACGATAGTTGTACAGCACGATTAATCGGTGGTATTGCTAGAGCTCCTCAAAAAAGGCAACCCGCGCCTTGGTCGATCCGGACTTGAGTTTCTTCAGCGTCGAGTATTTATTCTCGCCGGCCTTGATCTGTGCCTCGCTTAGTATATCCAGATTACTCTGATTCTCCTCGATCTTGTGGGGGGCAATCTCACTGCGGAGTGTCTGCAGCTGATTCTGCACTTGCTTCTTGGACTTGCGCAGATACTCCATATGACTGCGCTCCATCTCATTGGTGATCTGTTCCATCTCGTTGTCCGTCAGTATAAATTCCTTGGGCTCAAAATCATCGGATATCCCGCTGGAATTATCACCCATAACAATATAATGATGTGATGCTGATGTCGATGTGGTCAACTCGGCACCGCCGGCTGTTTCCATATCATTTGTGGAGCTACTTGTGGTCAGGGAGGGAGTACTAATTGCCGCAATGCTTGCAGGATTATTGACATGATTTGGATGAGATACTGTCGATGCAGTTAACAGACTGTCTGTTGAGGATTTACGTTCCCGATTGAGGAAGTTGAGCAACCTTGCAGTCGCCTCACGTTCCGCCATCTTGGCACAGATCAACTCCTTCTTGAGCTTCTCCGTTTCCGCTTCACGCTTATCGTTCTCCACCGTCAGCTGCAGCATATAGAAATCAGCATCGCGTATCTTCTTCTCCAGATCATGTTTCTCCCGCTCCACCTTCATTTGTCGCTCCCGTAGACGATCCATTTCCGTTTTGAAATGATTCGCTTTGCATTCGGTCAACTGCATCTGCTCCTCATTGACGCGACTCTTCTCGAAATACAGTTCCTTGGTCTCCTCCGAGCGGCGCTACAAGGCAGCAGAAAAGGTTAAGTCATTAGTTGGGTTAGTTAGGAATAACTTGAGTTCGGTTTGACCCACCAACGCATCGCTAGCCATGCGCATATCGTCCTGCAAATGCTCCAAACGCTTCTCCAGCTCGTACCGCTCATGTTCCGCCTTCTCGCGCAGTTTCTTCTCCCTGATAAACTTCTTGCGCTCGATCTGACGTCGCTGCTTCTCCTCCTTGGCCTGTGCCTTCATCTGCTGTATCTCCATAGTGTCCGGCTTGCGGCGTCTCATATAGAGATCATGGTTACCCTTGCACAGGTCGAGTATCTGTAGAACACTTTAGCATGAGTATAACTATCTTGAAAGATGACTCGATCTCTTACCATCTTGTTGATGTGCAGATCCTGTGAGTAGAATATAAAGTTGGACACCTTGGCGTCCACCAGGCGAATCGTGAATTTCTTATCATCGAAACTAACGTGTCGTATCTCGTTCCATTGAAACGTTGTCTTTGGCGTCAGCTTGTCCCGTTCGTCGTAAATGTTTAGACCCACAGCGGTCACACCTAGCCACAATTTGGTTTTGTTCTTATTCTGCCGGGAGAATGAGGAATATATAAATATATATTATAGTATATAAATACTTTTATATAGAGATACTTTTATATAGAGCTTCAATCCGAGTACTCACTGTAATAGGAAAGTAATTGACACCATACATGTCCAGATCTTGTGCGATTTTCAGGTATTCCATTTCCACCTCATCCCGCGTCATGGGCTCGTGATCCATGTACCTAAAAGAGAATCGAGATTAACTAGAGTTTCTACAAGAATTGAGAGTCTTATCCCTTACCAGGTCTTGATGCGCTCCTCCCACATCTCGGGCGTCATCTGATACTGATCGGTAACACCCTTTGGGAGCAGCTCTCCCCCTGCCAACATGCCATCCTTGTAGCTCTCATAGTCATAGGGTCCGTACTGAACATGAACCGCATAGGAGGCGAGCAACACAGAGGCCTCGGGCCGGCAATAGATGTCCATGGAGAGTATCGACTGTTTTACTTGCAGAAAGAACAAATGTTGTGTTATCTCCTGGATAAGCTCCTCACTCACATTCTCCGGAAAGAACTTGGCATAGAAGCTGAAGACATAAATACTATTGTTCGCATGCAGCTCAACCCGTTGATCTTTGACCTTTTTGTCCATCTTCAGCCATGAGACATTGTTACGTGTATCCACATATTGCAGCCCAAAGTACCAGGATTCTCGCAGTCCGATCGTACGACAGACTAGATCAAACAACTCCTGACCAGAGGCGCGCGGCTCCAGTTCAAACTCCAGTTCCGAATCAAAGGTGCTCACGCGCACCGGCAGCGAACGGTTCTTTTTCGAACCAAAGAGGCTCATTATGTAGGGGATATATATATATATATATGTGTGTGTGATGTGTAGCTAAGTGTATCGTATCGTATATGGTATATAGTACATATATCTAAATACGATATTTGCTGCTGTTTTGGTTTTTACTTGTTGCACTCGCCAAAAAAAAACATTTTCCATTCCATTTCGTTTGGTGTTCGCACATAATGCAACAAAAATATAGAAACAACAATAACAATTATTAATTGGTGTAAATACTGCACTGGCACAATTTGAGGCACTTATTTGTATTTTATAACTAAGTTTTTAACAATATATTACAACATTTAACGTTGTCAAAAATAAACTACGAGCGTATAAATAGCAACAACAAAGAATGAGTGTGCTCTTTGATATATTTCTGTAGCTGTGTGTGTGTGTGTGTGAGTGTATGTTAGTGTGACACTGTCAGTGTGTAAATGCGAATGGGAGACGGAGAGAGAGAGAGAGCGTGCTGGCCAGTCTGCCCAACAGAAGAGCGTACCACATGCATTTGTTTTTGTTGCTGTCAAAAATTGAGAAACTCACATACAACAACAACAACGCTGCATTGCTCGCACGCACAGTGGTGAGCGATCGTTTTAAATGTCAGAAACTCAAGTCTTCATTGAATTCTTATTATACTTTATTAACAGTATTGCTGTTTCAAGCATGGCTTAATTTACATACATATCTTATTGAAAACTAAATGTCTATGTATATATTGTGTGTGTTTTGGGAGTGTATGGTAAAAAATTGATCAGTTAAGCACTTGTGCACATTAAACTCTAAAATTTCTAAAATATTACATCACCATACCAATGTTAACTGATGCGTCGTTTATTGCTTTTGATAAATTTTTGGGCTATTTTTGGGCAAATTCTTATATCATATTCGCAGGTATATAGTGGTATTTCCAAAATATCTCTACCTATGTGTAAATTTTTAATGGTCTACTATTAGAGTTGATTCGTTGTGATAAACGTCAGGCATTACTTAACTATAAATGTATAATATCGATAGTCGCAAACAGTTCGAACACAAACAGTTTTGAGGCATTAGCAAAAGATTTACAAATATTCTATTCATTTGTGACTAAAATTTAGGCTTTAATCACAAGATAGAGAGCAACTTATTTACGATACGATTGGCTTACTATTCCATCTGAGATTTTCTTTGAATTATTGGCACTATAAGCTATCAAATTGTAATTATTAAATCTTTTTACAAATGCGTAAGACATTGCTTCTGTTAACTTCTTCTTTAACTTGTATTTAGTGTGTTATTTGAAACTTTTAGAGATTTTTTTGTTTTTGTTTTTTCTTATTTTATATAAGTTAAATTAGTTTATCACTCATCGATCATAGCATAACAATTAACATGCTCTTTATAAAATAAACAGACTTGTTCTTTTGTTTGTGGTGCAGCATGACGTCAGTGACTGTTGCGCTTGACACGTTCAACATGCAAGTCATACAACATTTTGTTTTTCTCATAGTAGTAGGGATTTTGATCTGCATTCAATTCCGGATTATATTCGTATCCACCGCCTATAACTTCAGCTGGTCCACCCCCACCACCTCCAGAATTAATCGTTGGCATGAGATAGTTGTTGTTGTCATTAATTAAACCCGAAATACTGCAGCTACTGCTACTGCTGCTGTTTCCATCATCGTAGTTTATATTCAGATTGTTTATACGCTTTGACAGTGGTGAAGATTCACAAGGCAGATCATCTTCACGGCTGCGTTTCCTAAAAATTAAAATAATAAAACATTAATTCTTATGTTCATTTTATTTTCCTTTGATCAAGTTAGGAACACAATATTTTGTCCTAAACTAAATAGGCTGTATGTCACTGTTGTCTGGAAGTGCGTATGCATGTACATATGTTTATCTATTTAGATGGGCATGTCTGCTTTCAGTCGCAGTTCGATAGGAATTTATAAGGGTATAAACAGCTCCTTTGTTTTCCGAGAATTGATTTACCTTGTTCTTAAGAATCCAGCCATTTCAGTTTCATTCCCTAGGTGAACAAGTTAGTTCCCTAAAAAAGATTTTTTGATTGCCTACTTTGTTGTCGCTAATAATTCTCTTGTTCTTGTTCTTAATGACATCTGTGTGAGAGTTGAATTTCAAACAAGTGGCAACCATAAATTTAAAATGACGTTGCCATTTGTAAACGTCAAACGTAACAAAACTTGCGATAGCGATTGCAAACGCAGTGGCAACCCTGTGCTTCGTCATTCGCACGCATACAGATTACTATTGCTGGAGAGAACGAACGAACACACAAAAGAAAAATAGTAGTTTTCTATACGAATTGACGCCCAACCCAGCCCATAAAAGAACACATTTGTTGCCGTTTTCAATTAATATCCGTTGTAAGTAAAATTGCGCAATGTTTTCGCTGGAAACGCACTAAATGTAGCATAAAAAACAATTCATCTGTTCCGCTAAGAAAGAGAAAATTCTAAAGTGAAAAGTGACGAAAAAATGTTAACGGCGATGACTGCTTTGGCTCAGTATGGCCGTTAATGTGTATGTGTGTGTGTGTGTAAAAGTGTGCGTGTGTGTGTGTGAAAAACGATTGGTTCAATTTCATTCTTGCTGCTGGCGAATTTACAAAATTCGACTTTAATTTGTGCATTTCGCTTTGGCTTTCTAATAATTATAAACTTGTATGCACACCAATGCGTCGTATGCATGTGTCCGATGCACACGAACGAATTCGTACGTGCGTGTGTGTTAGTGTTAGTGTATAGAGTATATTTGTACCTAAGTGCATTTGTGTCAAAATAAATTAGCATATTTGCTGCAGCAAAACTACGTTTAAAACCTACACACGCGCGCGTACGCATCGACGTGCACATATTTATAATCATGTCTGTATATATATCTGGGTGTGTGTGTGTGTGTATTGCAAGGTGCGGGGAGGTGGAGAGCGGGCTGCATATTTTCATATTAGAACTGTTCCCTGCGAGCTTATCTAAGTACTTTGTCTGTGTGCCAGTGTATGTGAGTATATGGTGCTTTTTTTTCTTTTATTCTGCACGCACACATACACAGTTTGAGTCATCGTCATCGCAGTCAGCGTCGCTGTCGTCGCCTGCGGCTCTCTGCTTATGCTCCACTAAAAAAGGAAGCCGGCGCGGCGACGACGTCGGTGATACGGCCCGGCTGCCTATGTATTTGTGTTGCTGTCTACGACTCGTGTATGTGTGTGTGTGTGGTTTCTGTGTACAAAGTTCCACAGATACAATTCGTACGCATAGATAAGACAATAGTTAAGCAAAAAAGCGAAAAAATATACAAGTAAATAGCAATTTGCGTTTCGGAAATATGCATTGATATGTGCGAGAGTGAGAGAGAGGGGGTATGTGTGTATGTATGTATGTGCAGTGTATGCAATGCAGCTGCGATAATAACAAAGCACACTCCCAACTTTGACAGCAACAGCCAGTGTGACCACTCCATTCATACTTGCACTTCACTTCCCTCATTCCACCCACTGTCAGTGTGTGCACCCCACCCAACAACCCTGTAGCGACTTGGCCGGACAAGGGTCTTCACGACGTTGCGAAAGTAATTAAGGCATATGAGGAGTGCAAAACACGACACACACGCACACAGGCATGCACAGTGTACCCCAAGCAATGAAACATAATATTTTCCTAAGCTATTTCCGTAGGTGTAACCACACCATGGTTAATTTTTCTACGTAGTTCTCTCAAAATATTTCTAAACCGGTTTATCAATCAAAAAATAGAAAAGGAAAAAAAAGAAACATTTTCATTTACGTTTGACGACGCGCGCTGATTAATCTGTAAATCCTCTCTCCAATCAATCGTTTAATTCTTTCTCTCTTTCTTCTGTTCTTTCAGGCGTAGAATCATCAGATTTTCAGCAGGCATGCAAACAATCAAGTGTGTGGTCGTCGGCGATGGCGCTGTGGGCAAGACGTGCCTACTGATTTCATACACAACGAACAAATTTCCATCGGAATATGTGCCAACTGTATTCGATAACTATGCGGTGACGGTGATGATTGGCGGCGAGCCTTATACACTGGGCCTGTTCGATACGGCCGGGCAGGAGGATTACGACCGTTTGCGACCGTTATCCTATCCGCAGACGGATGTATTCCTTGTCTGCTTCTCGGTGGTCAGTCCCAGTTCGTTTGAGAATGTGAAGGAGAAGGTGAGTAGCAGATAACTTTATACTATCTATATCTATATATATATATAAATATTCTTGTTGCTTTAGTGGGTGCCCGAGATAACGCACCATTGCCAGAAGACACCGTTCCTCCTTGTGGGCACACAGATCGATCTACGTGACGAGACAAGCACATTGGAGAAGCTGGCGAAGAATAAGCAGAAACCAATAACATCGGAGCAGGGCGAGAAGTTGGCCAAGGAGCTGAAGGCCGTTAAATATGTCGAGTGTTCGGCCCTAACACAGAAGGGACTGAAAAATGTATTCGATGAGGCCATATTGGCCGCCTTGGAGCCCCCAGAGCCCACCAAGAGGAGGAGATGCAAATTCCTTTAATTCGCTTTGTTCGTTTCGGTTGTTTTTCTTTAGACACCCCCTCACCCACCCCTCCCACTCCACGTACCCCTCCCAAAATCAATTATATATATATTTGTATATGTATATATTCCGCTATATATGTGTATTTATATGTATATATCATATAAAACTCCTCCCCCCCAACCAACCAACTGAGTTGACATGGAATAATATCTCGATTCAATTTGGGAAATTTCTTGAGGATTTTGCAAATTTTAAATTGATGCTCGCAGTATTTAGATAGTTCAGATATAGTTCCATGTCACTCCGATATACTCTCCTCTCCCCCCTGCCAGAAACCACTTCTTATATCTATCTATATAGTTATCTATCTAACTATCTATCGATCTAATTCTATATAATGTAAAATTTCTACATTCTGTTGCTTCGTCGATCTAAAATCTAATCAAAATTCAGCTAAAGCGCCCCCTGCCACGCCCCTCCCTCCCCACCTATTCCACTGTATTGTTTTGGCGCAATTTTCGTGTATAAGTTTAAAAAGAAACAAAATATGAGAAAGCAAAAGCAAAAAACAACAACAATAACAATATAGCAAACAAATTATTTATATATATACATATATACAAAATTAAGTGAGAAGAGAAGGAAGGAAGGATAACAGAAAGAGAAACCACATACACAGCGCAGAAGAGAGAAAGAGAAGGAAAGCGTGAGCAAAATGAGAAATGAGAATATGCAATTTTCTGTTTTGCATAAATAAGAAATAAATAAAATAATAGAAAATAAAGGATTATACAACAACAATAAAACACAAAAGTTAATAAACAAATGGCGCAATAACAATAGAAACACACACACGAAATGCGCTCGCTATAAAACTAAAACTAAAAAAAAAAAACAAAATGAATAGAAAAAAAAGAAGAAAAAAATAAAATACGTATGCGTAATGTATGTAACGCTCTATTATGTAATAAAAGTAAGAGTATTGAAATATTTAAGTAAAAGTTGTAAAACAAAACAGAGAGCAAAACACTTCAAAAATCTTAACTATATATAGGGCATAATCCATAAAGTAACAACAACAACAAAACCAGCAACAACAAAAAATTGTATTGTAGTTCAGCAAAAAACGGAAGAAGAGAAATGTAAAAGGGAAAAAACATGAAGAAAAACGAAAACGAACTAATGCATTTTTTAATATTTTTTATATTATATACATTATCAATTTTTACATATTTTTTTTTTAGACCTTAGACATTTCGACATTATTGATTTCAGATATTATAATAAAACACAAGAAAACCCAACAACAACAAGAAATGAAAAAAAATGAAACCAATAAAAAAACCAACAAAAAAATTATATAAAAAAGAAAAGCAAATGTGAACATGTTTTTCTTGTTCCAGAAGATAAGATATTCTCTTTCAGAATATATCTACAATATATTTTATAACGCATATAGCAGTAGTTACAATTCCTCTGTACCCTTCAACCTATGTTCCGGTGTAGTTTAATTTGTTAAATATGTTCACATATACATATGCACATGCTTTAAAGTTATGGACGACAGATGGCGCCTCCCTTGTTAGTTGACATGCTCATACTTTTTTTAATAACTTTTGTGTTTATTGTCCGCTCAAGTTGAAATTTGCAGGATACGTAGACATTTTAATGAGCTTAATATATGTCGAAGTAGGAAAGTTGTATCTTTTATACGTCGTACAATTCGATTTTAAAAACTCAATTAACGATTTGCGGGGGCGGTGGCAGCTGGGACCTGACATTTGAAATAAACTTAAAGGGTGAACAAGGGATATATCAGCAGTGGCGGATCTAGGATTTGCTATGGGGGGGGCTTTCGCAAAAATTTTCTGATGTCCATGTACTAGGTGTGTTCAAAAAGTATCGCGAATTTTGAATTTTCGCGAGTTACGTATAATTTCTGTTTTTAATTTTTTTTTTATTTTGTCTAAATCCAGCTCTACTCACTAGTGTTGGTAAGCAACAGCTCGTTACGATATATCGCGATTTTTTTTCCTTGGCTTATGGGGGGGCTACAGCCGCCATAGCACCCCCCCCCCCCCTAAATTCCTTAACTGTATTACAGCAATTCTATAAGGTATATATTCATGATCCGCAAATTATTTATATCTTATTTTTATTCCAACACAAAAACAACTTATTTTCTATAAAGAATCAGTCGAAAATGAAGATTCTTAATTATTACAGAAATCTTTCACGAACTTCAGAAAAGTTTCATTACAAATAGATACTTTTATATTTACACACGGTATACAAGATTCGGCATGCTATAGTTTCCTACTTTCCTTGCTTCCCTTTAGAGCGGCTTAATCCACTTACATTTGATGTGGGCCTCGACAAGTTGCTGCTCTGCGGAGTCTCGAAAGCCTTCACTGCCTGCTAGATCGATCTCATCGAGATCGTAGCGCAAGCTGGCGTCGCCATTGTGGAGCAACTGCTCGATGCCGTGCCAGGCAATCATGACGCCATTGTCAGAGCAGTAACGCTTCGAGGGGCGATAGCAACGACAGTTGTAGTGCTTGGCAAGATGCTCCAAATTGCCATAGATCGTATCATTGTTGGCCACGCCTCCCGAGATGACCAGTGTGGGCGGTGATGAACCAAAGAGATTCCGCTCTGATTGCAGGCAAAATTCCAGGGCGCGCTGAGTGCGATGCATCAGATGGCGACTCACGGCACGCAGTAATCCCGCACAGAAATCGGCATAGTTGCTAATGATGCCATCGGGTGGAGTGCGCTCGGCACGCTCTTTGAAGCGTATGGCGCGAAAGGAATTGTTCTTAATGCCAGCGAAACTGAAGTTGCAATTGCGCTGCGAGGCCAGTGGCAGGGGGAACTGGTAGGCATCGGGATTGCTGGCGGAACGAGCGGCATGCTCAATGGCCTGGCCACCGCTGCAGAGGCGATACTCGGGCAGCACGTAGAGGCGCAGCCGGCGAGCGATCTTATCGAATGCCTCACCAGGTGCATCATCTAAGGTCTGGCCCAGCAGGGTCAGTTGGCCGGGTCCTCGCACCAGTGCCAGTTGACTGTGGCCGCCGCTGATGAGCAAACAAAGAAAGGGATAGCTCAACTCATGCCTGTGCTCCATGCGCGCCTGCAGTGCATGTGCTTCCATGTGATGCACGGGCAGCAAAGGCTTCTGATGCTTGCGCGCCACATGGCGTGCAAAGCGCAGTCCAATTAGCAGGCTCAACGGCAGACCTGGCCGTGTGGTCACCGCAATAGCCGCCAGCTGCTCCGGCTGCAGTTGCGCTTCCGCAAGACAGCGCTCGTAAGCGCGCTCAATGCGTAATCTGTGCAGGTCCTGTGCACGTGGTGGTATAATGCCGCCATAGCTAGAAAGAGAGAGGAATAGTAGAGCAATTGGAATTGTACCCGCCTCCTCCTCCTACTTACCGTGTGTGGAACTGCTGCTGTGAGTCGAGCACATTGGCGCACACCTTGCCATTGGTATCGACTATGGCCAGGCCGGTGTCATCGCAGGATGTCTCAATTCCGAGCACATAACTCACCAGACGACGGGCGAAGTGTTTGTTGTTGCCCCGCCTCAGCTGACCTGTAAGTGCGTACATAATACATCCACAAATTGCCGGCTTTTTGAATTACGGTGGAGAGGTAAGGGAACAAGAGATAACGCACGCACATCTGGCAACGCCAAAAGCTGCCATATGCTTGCTTCTTATTTAATTAATTAATATTTGTTTTTTATCTTCATTTTATATTCATATTATACTTATATAAATTGTTTTGTAATTGTAATTTAATTTTATTTATAGTTATGCTCAATGAGCTGTAAGTAAATATTACAAATACTTAAACACAAAAATCTGGCAGCACTTTAATTTCGAGTAGTTAATGATACATCTGGCAGCCTGCAAATATTTTGAATTTTTGTATGCAGGTTATGCTTTAAATTGATTTTTATTTTCAAACTATATAATAAATAATATTGATTTAATCATTTTGCAAATGGAAAAGTGAAATTTCTACTTAACGTACTTTAACACACGCAAAAAACCCCTCCCCTCTTTTTATAACCCTTCTGCACATCCTTCCTCGGTTATCGTCTTTCTCCACTTTTATTTTGGCTTTCGGCTTTTCGATATAATTACCGTTCGTAGTAGACTCGATAGTAAAGTGTTTTGGAACGCCAAATGCTGTAGCTATTGTCGAATTTCAGCAAGTAGACACCCTCACCGGGATAGGAATGGGAGCCGACATAGACCTCGTTGTAGCATTCGCGCCGATATATTGGCACAATTATAGATATCGGTGCTTTAAAGGCTCCGGTGCCGACGCCAACGCTCTGCGTGGCCAAGGCATTGCGGTCCAGGGATAGCGATCCAGATTCCAAATCCTCCGTAGTCGATAAATAATCCTCATCGACACAGTCGTCCTCCTCGTCGCTGTCCGTTACATGTACAGTGACCTCGTTGGTGACGGGCTTGGCCCATTCAAAGTAAATGCCGAAACCGATATCATAATTATCTGTGGCGAACTCCCAGAAGATGCATTTCCCATTCAGGTTGGTGGGCACGCGCACCTATCAGAAGAGAGTGAGGAGGATTAGTGGCGTTCATCGGAAATAAATTAACGGGAGGGAGAGGAAAAGAATAAATCGAGTATATCAGGATTACGTTGTCGAGAGAGAGATGATAAAGAATAGTCGCGTATATTGAAGGGATGTAACCGATAGAGACACAGAGGAAAGATGTTATCGAGATTTTCTCACCGTCACAGTGTCCCCATGTCCAATGGTAATGACTCCGTCTCCGTCGCCGGCGGATACCTCAGTCTTGAACTGTCTTATGTCGGGACGTGTCCACATCTTGGCGGGACGTATCAACACATACTCATCATATGCCCCCGACTGCACACCCGTCTCCGCGCACACATCCTGCGCCGCCTGTGCCTGGAGCTGTTGCTCGTCGAGCTGCTGCTCCTGTTCCAGATCATTACTGAGCTGCAGACCCCCCATGGCATTGATCAGGTCCACGTTGTCTGGTTCGTTGTTTGCTGGCGTCGGGTGTCCACATTCCCCTCCTCCTCCAGGTGCTTTGCTCATCTTGTTTGCCTCCTCTCCTCCGTCTTTTGTCTGCGCCATGCTCTGCGTCTGCAGGTGCAACTGTTGCATATACTGATGGTAATGCTCCTTCTGCAGCTGATGGATAAGCACCGCCTGCTGCTCAGGATTGCCAGGGAACTGTTTCTCTGCATACAACTGACAGACAGAAAGAGATATAGAGAAGGGGGGAAATTAGGGGTTGCCACCTTATCCTTGAATTTTAATTCATTCCCTTTATGCGCGCTGAAATTGGGTCGTAACCTCATTAGTTTACACGCCCACGCAGCCCCCTTCTCCTGCCGCTCAACTGCTTAGCCGCCATTCATTACCATTCATTATTGACATTTTACGGCGTCGGCGTCGCAATGAGTTAGCAACAACAGGTGCACATGTCTCGTCTAGACGCAGCAGATTGCGATTGACAGGCGCTAGGACGACGGCGTTAGTCGACTAACAAATACCCTGTGCACTTTGTATACATATATAGGAAATATGGTTTTTTGTTGCATTCATCCAATTAAATCTTTTATGAAAACTAACACTTAGAAAATGTATCTTAAATAAATATACCTCGCAGTGTTTTTTTTAATCATTTCAGTTCCTATGAACCAAAGCAAAGAGAAGGCCAAATGAAAAAGGAAATTAACAAAATTCCCCAGGCAACTCAAATTGCAATAATATCCTGCGTATTTACAGCCAAAGGGAATTCTAATCGGATTTCCCACATCAAATTTCAATTGGACTAGTAACCTGTATATTCAGAGATGGCCTCACATACCCGCATGGGTGCGCATTTATGGTAGGTGTTTTTAAAAAAATCGATTGAAAGTTTACCTTAAACTGCTGGTATGTTTGCTTATTAAGCGCATCCTGTAGTTGACGTCGTTGCAGCTCCTCCTTGTATCCCTCCTCGAGCATTTCCTGCTGCTCCCGTTCTCTCTTCTGTTGCGCCTCCTTCTCCTGCTCCATGCGACGCAGTTCGGCCTTCAATGTCTCATCGCGATTCTGACGCACTGCCTCGATATATGGCCGAAAGGCACTGCACATTGTGTCCAGCAGATCAATGAATCCCTCCATGGCCTGCTCTCGCGTTATATCGCCCAACAGCTGCCAGTGCTGTTGCCTGTCGCGTCCGATCACATCGAGGACACCCAAAGCCGGCGCATCTTTGGTATTGAAGGGTCCAAGCGAGGCCTGCTGCTTGAATGCGATCAACTTCAGGTTATCCTCGTACGACAGATGTATTGCCTTCCCCGAGTTCTCTGCAAGAAGTAGTGAAGCCAGATAAAAGCCGAGAGAAATCAAAGGGAAACGGAGGAAAATTGTCATCTCTCTATCACTTACGTTTGTAGAATGTGAATGCGAGGCGGTAGAGCTCCTGTAGTGGAAATCCCCATTTTTCCAGAGCCGGCGTATTGCTGTTGTCCATTCTCCGTTCTCTACTTTGTTTTCTCTCTATCAAATTCTTTGGCGCTTCAAAAAATCGGGATCCACTAGCAGAAAACAAAAATAAATAATAAAATCTCGCCGTGTGTGTGTGAGTGCGTATCTGTATGGGAGAAATATCGAAGTAAGACGATTATCGATAACTAGTCAGTGGTCGACACGTCATGGTGTAAAGAAGAAGCACATCTTGTTAAAGCGCCATAACATAGATTTAAATTATCTTAATGTATTCAGATTTATATAAATTTTAAAAGAATTCTCTGACTTTTGTGTAAAGTATTTGATATGTATTGCATTGCTTGCACTAAGATTTTATTGTTCATAAATTGATGCACAGTACTTAATCAAATGTTTGTCTCGATTGCAGTTAAATAATTATTGGCAAGCTGACCAAGTTTTTCTATAAATTATATAAAAATTGCCATCACAATTCCAGCTAAGTTAGCCTATTTTTTTTATTGATTTTTATTATTATTTCAATTAGTTGGGAAGATTGCCGTTTTTCTAATTCAAAATTAAACTGTAAGTAAACATAGTGAGACCAATATATGGGTGATTTAACTTTTCGAAACCGGTCACGCTGAACATTTCAGCTGGTAAATTGGGGCACATCTGAGGCTATATCTCCTAAATTATGCGGAAAATGGAAAATTTTTAGTTGAAATTTTCGTCTAAGCTCGACGAGTTCTATAAGGATTATCATCAAATCATGGCGCCACGGAAACAGCAGTCTTTCCTGTTTTTCGCATCGCTTCACGCGAATTCAGCTTTATTTTCGGTTTTTCAAAAGGTGCCAGCACCAGTGACCAGTCAATCAATCGAATGATACAAGTAATCGATTTGTTCGATAACAGCAGCTGTGTTGAATACGAATGTGAGTGGGAACAACCGTGTACTATTGCTATCTCCCTCTCACCACACTCCTAAAATACATTGTATGTACGCTGTGTATCACGTCATCTTATGTACATACACACAAACACAATTAATTTGCACATATGTATGTACATATATAGATACGGGTTGTATTTATTTTTAGTGCAATTGCAATGCAAATTGTGTTGGCAGGACTTTCGTCTGCGTGCACATCTCTAATTGTTTAATGTCACAATGAGTTGCATTTTGACTCTGATGGTGGACACGGAATACAGCTCTGCGCTCCTGGGTTGCATTTGCCGTACATTTTCCTGGCAAAATGCAAAGCTGATTTAAATTTGCCTTTGTTTTGTTTTTGTTGATTTTTTGAAAAAATTACAATCAACGCGATTTATTGAGTTAATGTTGGAAATGGAATTATTCTGATTACGTACATACATACAAGTTATTTAATTTTATTTACAGTTTTTTTTATGGGTTTGAACGAAGTTATCGCTCGTATGGTATGTGGGGGGATATAGGGAGTGGGGGTGTGTATGTGTGGGGTGGGCGAAGCTGATACAATTGCTGTTCAGTTATCCTCAGTCTCCAATATGATTTCATAAATGAGCTCATCATCGTTATACTCCTGACCAACCTGCTGCAGTTGCTGCTGCGCCGACTGGAACTGCTGCTGAAGTTGTTTCTCCTGAAAACTTCCTCCATCGATCGCATCCAGATACTGTTCGTCATCATCCTCAAGTATCTGCTCGGTGTGGTCATCCTCCTCGGGCAACTGCTCGACGAGCAGACTATCATCATCGTAGGTATTCTGCTCGTATTGCTGGACAAATTGCTGCTCGCCATTGTCGCCATCCTCGCCCTCCGCCTCGTGCAGATAGTTGCCATTAATTGTCTCGTAGATGGGATCGCCGACGGGCAGCTGCTGCTGCACAACACCATCGCCACCATCGGCATTGGCATCGGTATCCACATCGGCGTCCGCATCGCCATCGGCCTCAACCAGCAGACCGGCATCTTCATCGAAATCCTCCTCTAACATGCCAGCCAATTGATCACTCTCGCTTATAAAGTTAGCATCCTCCTCACCGTTTGGTGCTCGATCCTCGCCATCGGCACCCTCAGTCTCATCCTCAGTGACCATGCGACGCGTATTGCTGCGACACTGGATGGAACGCTTGTGAGCATCGAAGTAATTGATATCGGTGAACTCCTCCTGGCACAAATGACAGACATACGTGTCCTGATTGAGATGCATCTCCTTGCGATGCCGCGCCATCTTGTGCGCATCCCGACACTGCATGCCACAGAACGGGCACTTCAGCATGCGCCGCTTGCCCATGTGCACGTTGCGAATGTGCTCCTGGAGGGAGAAGTTCTTATAGTATGCCTTCTGGCAGTATTGACACTGAAACCTGCGCTTCTTCTCGTGCGTCGCCTCGCGATGCCGCTTCAGCTGTGTGTTCTGGGCAAACGTCTTGCCGCACATCTCGCAGATGTGCTCCTTCTCCAAATGCCGACGCTGGTTGTGCACCCGCAGATCCTGCTTGGTGGAGAAATACAGTTTGCAAGGCTCACAGACATACGGGCGGATGCCCATGTGGCGTCGTGCGTGCCCGGCCAGATATTTGCAATCTCTATACGTTTCGGTGCAGTAGATGCATGCGTAACGGTTTGTACCAGGTACCAGGTGAGTCTTTTGATGCTTGGACAGTTTGGATTTATGCATTACATCTGGACAAATGCCACATTCCACGGGAAGCTTCTCATCCTGTATGCTTCCAATCATTGAGAACTCCACTATCGGTGTACGATCCTCATCGAAGTCCACAATGGTGGCGATCAGTTCGTCGAAGAGCATATAACGGCGGGGTCCCTTGAACAGGTCAAGCATCTTGTCACTGGGCATTGCCAACTTGGCTGGCTCCTCGCTAGCTGCTACTGTCACTGCCACAGCAATCGAATCGGAAGTTGTACTTGTTGCGCTTGTCGTCGTCAGGCCAATCTCTTCGTACGCATCAAAATCGTCCATCAGCTCGGTGTGCTGCGATTGCGACTGCGACGACGACGAGATGTAGCCGCGTTTCAGACTCTGTTGTGTTGTGTTGTTGCTGGTTTTGGAATGAGCTTTGGATGCTGCTGCTGCGCCTGCAGCTGGTGCTGCTGGCAGCGGCGATAGAGTTGGTGCAACGAGCTCGATTGCCTCCGACTCGGCTTCCTCCTCGGGTGATTGCGTTTGGAGATAGTTCCATTCAAATTGATGCTCCTGTATTTGCTCCGATTCTATGTTATCCTCATATTGCTCATACTGCCCATCATCATCCTCTTCCAGCTCCTCCTCCTCGACCAGATCATCCAACTCATCGGACTGTTGGTCTGCCACCATATATTGCACCTCTTCAAAAGGTTCCATCTTTGGCACGCGCAACATTGCCTGATGCAGTTCGGGGCAATTAACAAGCTGTTGATGCAGTTGCGCATTACCCATCAGCAGTTCACTCTCGGTGCCGTCATCGTTCACCAGCAGGAACTCCTCGTGTTTATAGTCGCGTCCAACATCAACAGCATCCAGTACTACATAGTGATTTTTACTCTCTGCTTCATCGTCGTCGCCGTCGCCACCATCGTTGTTGTGATCCGAGTATTCGTTCTTCATCGGCAATACAAACTCAATTATGTCGGACATGTCGATGTTTAGGCTCATCGAACTATGTTTTTGCAATTTCTGCTGCCTTTTTTTGTAACTTAGTTTAGCCGCTTCGCTTGTAATTTATCGTGTGGCATTAGTGATTAGTGATGAAAAAAGAGGAAAAATTTGTGTGCCATCTGGCGATAGATTGTGGCGGCTGGTCGATAAATCATATGCGAAACAGCTATTTTCTGGCTAGGATTTAGCTGGTTTTTTTTTTTAATAGAAAATTAAATTTATCCGCATGTGCCGGTTTAAATTAACTATTTTTTTTTGCGTTATAAATTAAATTAATTTCAGATAAGTAACGAATAACCAAGTATGGATTACGAAATTTTAAAGGAATCTAGAAATAAATAAAGATCTATATATTAATATTATGGATTATTTGACAAAACATATTTGTCATTTAACTTTTATTTTTTATTTAATAACGAGGAAATGCTATAATTTGACTAATTCTTTAAGAACGAAATAAAACGAAAAGATTAAATTAAAATGTTCAATATCTCAATTAGTTTACAAGCTAAACTCGATATCGATGACCAAAATTACCAGAAGGACCAAGTTTCGAAAAGTTAAATCACTAAGCATCGAACATCGAAAGAAGCTGTTGGCTCTTTTTCGCGTTAACATACTCTGTTGTGCTAACATTCCAACTAAAATTTAAAACAATTTGGAATAAAACAAGTCGATAATAAACGCAAAAGATGTATAACTTTCAATAAAGTATGAATTTCGTAACTTTATTAACATAAGAAACATTTACATTTCACTCCGATATTTACGCTGTTAACCAACTGTTGCGCTCTCAGAGAGTCTCTGATATCTTAACAGTCGCTTTTCAGCAGAGTCAGTCGAAAAAAACTCATTGACTGAACTGGCGCAACGGCGTCTGCGTGCGTTTACAATTATTATTATTTTTTTTTTGTTTGACCATTTGTTTTTTGTTGTTGCGCTTTGCAGTCTTGTTGTGATTGAAACTCGAAGAAAAGCGTTGAATGAAGTGCTCGTAAATGAAATTCGCGAGTCTGGCAATTGATAAATTAAATTCGCTTTTGTTGTTATTGCGGTTTCTACAACGCCAACAATAAACTCGTTTACCAACACACACCCTGTGTTTTTGTGTTGTGTTTGTACTGTGTTGTTGTTTGTGTTTGTTTGCATTTGCACTGCAGATGTAAATTTAATGCAAGAGTAAATGAAAAATTAGAGATTAAGAACTAAATCATATTCAATGCATTCCTTTCTGCCGCGCTGCACAGACGCCAACGCTGGCAAACGGAATACATCAGCAGCAACAACAACAACAATAACATCAACAACCACCACCACCAAAGAACAACAGTAGCAACAGTTGAGGCGGCAGAAAAACAGAAACAAAACAACAAACGTAAAAGGTTCGTATATATAATATTGTTGTTATACAAATCTACATATGTATGTAATTGTGTGTGAGTGTATGCATGCCTGACGTGACTGTCGGTGGAAATTAACTTCGACCGGCGGCGCCCACCACAAAGAGCGAGCGCATGTAACGGTATTAAAAGCGCTGCCAATGCAATGGCAGCAGCAGAGGCAGTCCGCTGCAGGGTCTGTCCAAAAAAACCCAACGCCCTTGACAGCTGCGCTGCGCTTCGCCGCGACGTCAGCAGAAACTCAAAACGGCAACCACAATAGAGGTGAAATGCAGTGGGAACAAAAAAAAAGTAAAAAAAAATAACAAAAATAAAAAGAAGAGGAAAGCAAAGGTAGAGGCAAAGGCATCCAAATCAAATGGAATTTAGCCGGTTTCCATAAAAGCAGACAAACTGCCAGAAGTTGGCGGCTTCGACGGTGACGGTGACGGCGACGGCGACCGCAGCATTGGCAGCGACGTCAGATGGCGGCAGAGGGCGGCGAATGTGCGTCTCGCCGCTGCAGGAGTTTGAATCTTGATTTCTGTTTTTATTATTATGATAGCAAACGCAATCCACTTGGAGTCCACTTGAATGCCACATTCCCATTCTTCCATTCGTTCGGTCCACACTTAATGACACGCAAATGAGCAACAACAATGCACAAATTACACACTTAAAAGCGATACACACCCATTTAATTATGTAAATTTTAAATAAATTGCCAAAAGAAAAGCAAAGCAAAGGCAAAATCAAGTCAAATGAATAATAAGCCAAATACAGGAATAACAACAACAGCAACGGCAAGAATCAGAATGAGATGACGAAGAAGAAAATATACAATCATATTTTATTATTTGGTTGAGAACTTGTTCTTTTGTTCGGCATTTCGTTGTTACCTTTTTCGCCTTTATTAAGTCTACATTTTTCGCTGTACGCTGTAAGAGCACGTTAAACACAAAATCATGCGCTCATAGCAGACATGCAGTCAAAGGGAATAGAATTTTACGATGGGAAATTGCAGAAATCTTTAACTTAACAGGTCAAGCGCAGCCGAGTTAATGCGTTGGGGGGTAATTTTAACAGGTCAAACCCAAAGCGCAGCCCACTTCACGCACTGCAGAAATCATACATATACATACATACATAAATATGACTAACTAAATATACACACAAATGTACATAATGTATACTTTTAACTAGAACAAAAGGGAATTCACAGCATCTGACTGGAACGCATATTCCACTTGCTGCAAACACAACTTCTAGGAACTGGTTCACTTTCGCCAAGAGATTTCAAATTTGCATATTCATTGAAAACTGTGGAACATTCTTCATAAATTCTGATTGATTTGCTATTTATTATTCTCTACGTTCTTTCAACTTTGATATTCGCAAATCTTTCCACACTTTTTTGCTAGTGGGCAGCAGCGACGCCTGCGCAATCTCTGAAATTTTGTGATTTTGATTTGATTTGCTCGTTTTGCTTTATTTAAAACAAATGTTTGCGAGCATCATACACACACACACAGACAAGTGTTCCATTATCTGTATATGTGTGTGTGTTTGCATTTAATTAACATTTTTTTGGTTGTCTTATAATATTCTATTGCGCAAATTGTTGCGCAAAGGTTACGTCGGGTTGCCAGAAAGAAATGAGCTCAGTCCACAGTGGCGGCCATAATTATGCAGACAACACGGTGACAATGGACACAATTGAGATTTCTATGTACACTGTACAAAATTATGATGACAATTTTAATGTGAAACATGTATGTACATGTATGTTCCTTATGTTATGCATGTTGGATGAGACTGTGACACACTTATTTCGCGCAGTCTAGTGACCAATCTTATGTGGCACACATGCTGCATACATATGTATGTAGCAAGTGTAGCTAGTGGCGCCGCAACATACCTCGACTGTCGCTGTCATCGCTATCCCCATTGTCATCATCGTCATCGTCATCATCATTATCATATCCGAATGACATTAGGCACAGGCGCAGCTCGTATAAACATCAACAACGTGACGCCGTCCCAAGCAGTTGCCAAAAAACATGACAGCGCAGCAAGTGCTGCCAAATGCATTTTGTGTGTCAACAGCCCGCCAGGAGGAGGGGGGTGTTGTGGATAGGGAACAACAGCAAAGGGTGGGTGGGGGCGACAGTGTTGTTGAGCTGACACAAATAAGCTGCCCTTGCCAATTGAATTTATGCATGCAGAACCTAAACTCACACATGCACACTGTGCTCAAACACATACACACACACACACACACACATTCAAATTGTATACATATGTATGTATGTCTGTCTATTTCGTGGAACATGCTAAGACAATAAGCGCAGCAGAAGTCGCCTAATGCTAATTGTCTTCTACGACAACGCGATGTGTGTGTGTGTTTGTTTTAATTGTATTTAACTGTTTATCAAATATATATGAATACAAACAGGAATTAATCATTATCAGACTACAGCTATATATGAACTCTTATAAAATGCTCAAGATACTCTTAAAATGTTAGAGTCCATATTAAGGGCATGCACTGTATAGTTATGCAGACATACATTAATACTTATGTTTATATATATATATGTATGCATATATGTGTGTGTTTGTGTAAAAAACAATCCCTTCTAATTCCATTCTTATTCTCATGTGAAATTGATCGCGCGTTCTATTTTTTGCATCCTTTGCAAAAGCATTAGACAAACAAACAAACATAACTCATGTAATTAATATACACACATACATATGTTCTTATGCAAATGTGCATACATATGCATGTATGCATGTGTGTGTAAGTATGACTTGCAATAACGTCAGCGACGCTTGTTGTTGACTCGTTTCTGCGAATCTGAGTCCTCTTTTGTCTGTCTGTTGCGGTCTCCCTCCCTCTTGCTCGCCTCCGCTCTTACCCTGTTAAGTCTGCATCACGAGTGCAGATGCAGTAAGAGATTGTGACACATCAAATTACAGTTGGAGAGAGAAAGAGAAACAATGAAAGGCCTGTTAAGAACTTTTACGGAATTTGCTTACGCTGCCATTACACACACACACACACAGAGGGACACACGTTCATGTATGCAAATCATTTTGACGTCTTTTATATGAAGTTTGATATAAGAGTTTCTTTTTCTTGGGGATTTTCTTTCTTTTCTTTTCAATGAAGCCGCCAATTGGCAGGTCGCACGACGGCGACGTCAGCGTCGACGACGCTGCCAACTGAATTCGAATGAAATTCCTGCAATGTTCTCATTTAATGTGCTGCGTGTGGCTCTGTCTGTCTGTCTATCTGTGTGTGAAAGAGTTTTTTTCTGTTTTCCTTTTTATGTGTTTTTCCATTTCACACTTCTTTTTATGTGCTGCACGTTTCTGCTGCTGCGGCTGCTGTTGCAGCTGTGCGCATTTCTGCCTGCATAGTTTTTCCACTGGGGGAAAACTTTTCGACGATTGCCAATATTGTGTTGAAGGCGGCCATAACGGTGCCATTGCGTTCATTGGCACCAGCCAAGCCAAGCCAAGCAGCAGCCCCCGAGGCCTTGGACATTTGCATCCGAGGCGCTCGAACCGGACGCACTTTGTCACCCGCTGCCGCCGTCGTCGTCACTTGAATCTTTAATGGTGCGTCTCAACGTATCTGTCTGTGTGAGTGTGTGCGTGCGTGATGAATGGCAGCCATACATTGTACATACATACATATGTATGTACACACACTTGGATACATGGACATAGGAGTGCTGACGACACCTTTCCTGACACTGCTCGCATTACAGATGGCCCAATTTGAATTTTAAGCAAGTCGTCGACTGTAAACTTCTTGGCACATAATAATGACAGTGGGCCACACAGCATAACATACATGGAGTATATGTATGTATGTATGTATGCATATGTAAACATGCCATACGCATATGGCAACCAAATCGGGCACTTCCGTTTTCCGGTGCAAAATAACAGCAAGCAGCAATAATAAAGAACAGTGGCCCTAAGAGAGGGTTGCTTAAGGTAGGGGGGTGGGTAAGGAGTGAGTTCAAGCACCCCACGCACATGTGTTGCTGTCTCATTCTCTCCCGTTCGGCCTTAGTCTTCGTTTTAATTAAAAACGCAGCCGCAGTCGCAGTCGCGCAGTGGAAACCAATTGAATCAATAGACTTCACTTAACATTCACAATTCACAATACACATTCACAATTGAATTGTCTTTCCATGCACCTACGCTGCAAAAAGAGCAAAACAATGCTGCCAACTTGAGCAAAACAAAACTAAACCTGGCAACGATCGCACAATGGTGAACTTAGAGTGAGGGGGGAAGAGAGAGAGAGAGGAAGAGAGGGAGGGCTAACGAGAGCGCATGGAGTGGCGTGCGTTTTGTTCTTGTTACTGTTGTTGCTCTTTTTGCGCGTGGCCAATGCGCACGCACGCCAGCGCACAGTGGGCCAAATGACCAATCTAGCGGACTTTAATTTATATAATGCATAATAGTTCATGCATTTTGATTTGTTGCCTTTGTCAGTGAAGTATTTTATACTATATGTATGTATATATTTTATTATATTATAAGAACCTGCAAGAGCATAAACTTTTGGAATACAAGTGCGCTAGAGAGCTTGCTGTCCCACTGTGCAGCGTTTTGTACTTTTACAGACGTGTCTTTGCGTGTGTGTATGTGTGTGTTACTGTCTGTTATTGTGTAAATGTTTGTTTGCCAGCTATTTGCATATTTATGCGCGTTTTGCTGCCTGTTCATTAATGAAGTCATCCAGTTAGATCTAGTTTTGCCCCACGGTGTGCAAAGTGCCGTTTCTACGTGTGGTAGTGTAGTTGTATTATTATCATTGTGATTGTTGTTGTTGCTGCTGTTATTGTTACTGTTCTCTCTGCTGATGACATCAGAAACCCGACGGCGCAGCGCATTTTGCATTTGCATTGCTCACTTTGCGTTGCAATTGTTTGTTCCCTTTTCATTGTATTCCTCTACGATATTAATATTCATAAACACAAACACCAACACAAACAAGAGAGTAAGAGAGCGGCGAAGAAGCGGGAGAGAGAGAGAGCGTATGTGATGAACCAATGTTATTGCTGTCAACTGGTAAACAGTTACTTCAATTGAACTCAATTTGAGCGATGAACCGAGTCAACATTGAGTCCGCGAGTGTGTGTGTGTGTGTTAATTAGATTTTCGTCATCTTAAGAGGGTTCGAGATTGTTGCTGTTCTCTCTGCTCCACACTTATTTTCGGTAATTCTCCATTCATGAGTGTAATTAACAAGCCACTTGACACACACACACACATACAGCTGCGGTTAAAATAATAGCACTGCTGCAGGTGAAAATTTGTCTTCCTAAAAAAATGTTTCTTTTGTCAACTTTTTTTAAAGTTTGACTTCTCGATGAATATGTACAATATGTTGTCTCTATAAGATACCTATTTTTACCATCTCAATGTAACGGTTCTTTTTATTTTTGGGTAATCAGTGCAAAAGTGCACGAAATCAGGCGGTAACAAAAATAGCACTAATCACGTTTTTGCTGAATAAAATTGGTATAAGTGCTTGCTCTCGGTTTATTCTGCCCTAATTTTAAAAAGGCAGTTGTATTAAAGATTTGGATTGAGTTTTTTCGAAAGGAAAAGGATAAATTTTCTCAGTATGGGTCACGGAAAGCATTGTACCGACGAAAAAATAAGTTTGATCAAAAACATGATCTCAGAAGGAAAAACTTATACTAAAATTGGTAGAATTGTCGGATATTTAAATAAAATGATCTGCAATGCAATATTATTCGAAAAAAAGGAAGAACCACGTGGAAGAAAGCCTGCACTGACCAAATTAGAGGTCAATCGCTTGGTTCGGCATTGCAAGAAGGAGCCTTTAAAGCCGGCTACGGAGCTAAAAAAGGAGCTTCAGATAGCTGCAAGCGTGGAAACAGTCCGTAAACATTTGAGACTAAATAACCTGAATGCCTGCAGCCCAAGAAAAGTCCTACTTTTGACAGCGAAGCATGTGTCAAAACGCATTCAGTTTGCCAAGTCACACCTGGATTGACCCGTGGAGAAATGGCGCAACATATTGTGGTCAGATGAGGGCAAAATAGTTTTGTTTGGCCGTAAAGGCTCTCGTTCTTATGTTCGCCGTCCACCAAAAGCTGAATATAATCCTCGTTTAACATTAAAGTCGGTAAATCATGGAGGCTCAAATATCATGGTGTGGGCTTGTTTTTCATACCATGGAGTAGGTCCGATACACTGCATAAAAACGATCATGGATCAACATGTTTACACGAACATATTAAAAAATATTATGTTGCCATATGCCGAATACGAAATACCTTTGATCTGGGTATTCCAGCAGGATAATGATCCTTAACATACCAGCAAGAAAGCTCTTGAATGGTTTGTGGATAACTTGATCAGCCTTATGGAATG
This sequence comes from Zaprionus capensis, assembly GCA_018903675.1. NCBI lineage: Eukaryota > Metazoa > Arthropoda > Insecta > Diptera > Drosophilidae > Zaprionus > Zaprionus capensis. Next base: position 5,279,250 of record JAEIFN010001073.1, on the reverse strand, counting down.
GCCTGCTCAGTCAGCGGATTTGAATTCTATTGAAAACCTTTGGTCGGACGAAAACTAAAAGGTTTCTGAAGCTACACCCATAAATAATAAGGACCTTTGGACTGTTCTGCAGGATTCATGGGACAAAATTCCTAAAGAACGGTGCCAAGATTTGGTCGACTCCATGCTTAGATGATGTGCAGCTGTGATCACCAAAAAAGGCCACGCAACTAAATATTAATATTACTAAAACATATTACTATAGATAAAATTCATTTCCTGAATAAATATTTTGTTTTATTATTTAGTTTTAACCAACTTTGAGCAATAGTGCTATTTTTGTTACCGCCGCAATTCGAAGGTTTTCTTTTGTTTTCGCAATTATTTTAAAAACTACCAATAAGATCTGCTAACTTTTTTCGTTAATTCATTGAAAAGCATTGTATCATTAAATTTTAGTAAAGAAAATAATCAAAAAGCGTCAGATAAACTAGGAAAACTGTGACGAACAACAATCGTGCCAATGGTGCTATTATTTTAACCGCAACTGTACATACACAGATGTACACATCTGTAGGCATTTAACAACTTCATTTTTGACAGTTCCAAGTGGCGGCGCCTCCCCCCCTCATACCGTTAGCTGAGAATACATAAATTCACACACATACACACACACATGAATGCGCATTTAAGTAGAGCCCTTTGGCGCGCTGCGGCATGAGTCAACAAAAGAGAATGAGTAAGGGAAGAGAGTGCACAAAAAAGAGGGCAGAGATTTTAGTTATGCATCGCAGGTTGCTGTTCCTGTCCCTCTCTCTCTCTTTTTCCTTTCCCCTCTCTCAATTTGTGCATTATTATCGACTCTTTCCTCGTTGTTTATTGCACGCACGTACAGTGCATATTGCAATATAAATTTAACACTTTTCGTGTCAACGTCGTTGTCTCTCTTTTCCCCTCTCTCTCGCTCGCTGTCCCTGTCTGACTGACCTTCATAATCCATAAAAAAAACCAACACAGAGAGGAGAAAACACACGCGAGTAAAATCTCGCGCGCGATTTTGTCGTCGACCCCGGAGACCTCAAAAAAACCCCAAAAATACTGAAAAAAAAACATACATAAAAAATAAAATTTTTATATTTTGGCTACGCTCTGCGTGCTTTTAATTTAAATTGCGCCGTCCCCGTCTAGGTAAATGTTTATTTTTATTGGCACAACATAATTACGCGCATATAAAAACAATATGCACGTCGTGTCGTGTTCGGCTCGTGTAATTGTGTCCGCCATGTGTCACTTTCCTGTATTCCTACCATTGTATGTGTGAATGTGTCTGCGTGTGTGTGCGTAGCAAAAAACTAGTTTGCACGTCTCGCCCCAAATGGCATCCACATTTTGGCTAACGGCCCAAGAAAAAGCCTACCTTTGGTATACAGCTACACAGCTATGATCCACATACAATCCACAATGCCTGGGAACTACAAAGTGTTGTAAAAGGCATAACAGATTTGAAGGTTTCGAACTATAAACAATCCACAATGCCTGGAAATTCCAAAGTGTTGTAAAAGGTATAACAGATTTTATTTATTTTTTATTTATTTAATGTCGACTAATGGTGGTCGACTGGGAAAGGAATTTACATTAAAATTAAGAATTAAAATTATAATAATTTGAAGGTTTTGTACTCCTTAAGCTAAGCTTCTCGATCTACATACCATCCACAATGCCTGGAAACTACAAAGTGTTGTGAAACGCATTTTTTTAAGGTTTCGTAGTTCTTAAGTTTACTTTGAATATATTGATCTTCAAGATCTGGGCACCAAGAATATATATGTATTACCTGTATGCTTATCTGCAACTCCAATGAAAAAATCGATATAGACAGTTGACGTGCATGGGAGAGAGTGAGATAGCCCAATCGCTATCTGCCCACTCTTTTCATGACTTAGACAGACAACTTTCTACACAAAAGAACGGGCTGTGGAGTCCTCCTCTTCTTGTAATCCATAAACGACGATAGGCGACGCTTCTTCAGTGGATGCTAATTTGAAGTAGCTGAGAAAGCTTTACACACGCTGTTGGACAAAACGCAAACAAATACGTTAAATTCAACAATTGATCTCAATAAATTGCGAAGCATTTAAGAGAAGGTCCCACACGGCATTTTTGACATACTTTTTAGCATTATTTTTTGTTTAATCTTTTGGCAATGCAATCCACAAGTTTGCTGCCCACATTGTTTGGACCAAGTCAAGGTAAATATTTTGTCTGTTCGACAGGCAAATTCAATTAGCGAACGCTTAACCGAAAACCAAACGCCCACTGGCACACCCTCCTCTGCCCCTTGTGCACCTCATCATGTGGAACGTAAAGAAGACAAAGCAAGATTTCACAGCCAAAACAAGCATCAATTGGCAAATTGAGCAAAATACAAATTGACAGTTCTTTTTCGACCTCTTCCCTAGGTTTACTTATGTGTGTGTGTATCTGGCCTGTTTCTAAAAAGAGCCACATAGATCCACATATAATTGCCGCCATATCGTATGATTGAAGCGCTGTTTCGAGTCGAAAGAAACACAGCTGTGTTTGCGCTCTATAAATAATGTACACTAAAAATGGCAAATCTATGATGTTTTTCAGTTTTCCAGAGGTGGAAGACAGAGAGATGGGAAAGAGAGGGAGAAGTAGAGTGGGAGAGCGCTAGGAAATCGGTGTAGCGAAAGCAAACAATTCATCAGGCTCTGCAACACACTCGAGAAAGGGGGAATGGGGATTGCAGGAGGGGGCAGAGGTCGGTCGGAGGGACCTGTTTAACGGGGGAGGAGGGGGTGCGACTCTACGTGGAGTTAAACATTAATTGCGTTGACGCTTTTGTTGATTGTTTGTCTTATTGTCTAATTGTTTGCCTGTTTGTGTTGTCTGTCTGGCTTTCATACCCGATACCGTTGTGACAAACTGCGTTTACGAATGGTGAGTAAGGGAGGGGGAGGTGGAGATGGAGGAGAGATAAGGGGAGCAACAATTGAATTTCGCACAGTTTGCTGAAATTTCCCCCATTTAGTTGATCTCTATTTGTCATGATATTTATAGCCAAACCAGCTTAACTTAATTGCAATCTTAATTTCGTTTTTCAATTTATTCCCAAAGTGGTTCGGGGTTGGATGAGCTCAGTTTGGTAAAACTGTGAGCAACACAACCTTGAGTTGAAATATGGTAGAAAATAAATAAAAGAATATAGATTAGGTCGACGTTAATTAAAGTTTGGGATATTTTAAAAAATATAAGCTTTAAATGTAGAAATTTGCGAAATTGAAGAATTTGTGCGATATTTTTTTGGAATTATCGAACTTTAAATGTCGATAATGTTTCTACAAATTTTGCTAATATCAAAATGATCCACACCAGATATTAAAATATGCTTTAAGGATAGAAATTTGCGATATTGAAAAAATTGTGCAATACTTAATGGAATTATCGAATTTTAAGTATCGATAATGCTTACACAAATTGTGTTAAAATCAAAAATATGTTCAGCAGCTAAAGATGTCCATCAACTCAAGTAGAAACTCTTATAAAATAGCTTTAAATATACAAATTTGCGATATTCAGCAAGTTTTGGAACGCTTGAACTTTAAATACCGATTAAACTTCCACGAATTGCGCAAATATCGTTGAGAACTTAAAAAGAACAAGATTTCCATTGAAAGAGTTCTTCTGGGAAGTGAAACATTTTATAATAATATCTAGTATTCTTCACAAACTTCAGCAAAAAGATCTTAAGAGGCAAAACTAATATAAGAATTCTGCTGGAAATCAATACAAAGAAAGTTCCACATTATCGAAAAAGGAAGAGCTCTCTATGGTATTATGGCATTTTGCATAGGCAGCAGTGCCCCCTATCGGAGGAACAACGAATGCTTCCGTTGGATACCTTGATTAATTTGGTTGCTTTTATCTTATCTCAATAGAAAACAAAAAGGAACGAAATAGAAAACAAATTCAATGCTGATGCCCCATAAAAAACATAAAGAGCTATAAAATAGTATACACTGCGCGCAATTGTAGTGTAGTATAGTGTAGTTTATGGCTGTGGAACCCATCTGCACATGTGTTGTGGGTGTTGTTATTGTTGTTGTTCTTGCTGCAGTTCTCTGACTCATCTGCCTGCTCATTGTTTGCCTTTGATTATTTATTACACATCTTCGTGCCTTTTTGATGTCTGCCCGAGCTCGAAAGAGGCGACAGCAACGAACCGACCAAAAGGGACTGACGAATGGCTGAGGATGACGCGCCAAAGCAGATGACGCGCCGCCTGCCGGCCGTCTTGCAAAGCAAAACAAAAGAACGAAACAGAAAATGAAAACGAAAAAAAGGCGATCAAAATGCATTTCGTAATGTTTATTATAATGGGGGAATGAGAGGCAGGGGGAGAGACAGAGAGAAGGAGAGAAAGAGAGAGACCTGGCGTGCGCCAGTCGGGGCAGGTGGGGAGTTCTTTAATGTGAATGAAATTTCTTTCCTTGCACACATAGTCAATCCATCAATAGAGCATGCTTGTCTCTTGGCATCCACTGGTTATTAGTGCTTACGATTCACACCATGCCGCACTTAACCTAACTTTAAGAGTGGGATGACTGTTAACTTGAAGTAGCTTGAGCTTTATTTCCATGTTTCATCAGTGTTATCATTCTTTATCTTGTGGATCGTATATTAAACCCATGATAACCAAAGGCGTTGTTATTATATGTACTGTATACGTACTTTAAGAATAAGCTAGACTACGTATAAGGTGTGTGGATGGTAGGTGGAACGCATGTGGATTGTATGTTAAATATGCAGTAATTATTAATATACATGTATGATATTTAACATGCGATACATATACATTACACATACCATCCACATGCATTCCACTCACACACACAACATTACACAATTTCAAGCTTCTTGTTTGCCAGAGTTCACAAAATATTACATAAAACATATTGAATGATGACTGACCGATACCGACGCCGGTGATACGCACACATGCACACACATGTACACAGAGGGACAGTGGGACACGCACTTGTAACTGTAATTATGACACGCGCAACAACAACTCGACTTCAGTGTGCTGATAATGATAATGTTTGTTATTGCTGTTGTTCGAAAGAACTTACTTGCGGGGGGCAGGGGGAGGAGGTATGGTGTCTAAAAAATCAGTGTCAGCAACAACACAATCTCAACACACTGTGGCAAATGAAAATGATGCGTGTCGCATGGGAAACTTTATCAGCTTGCAGAGGGCTTGTTGCGCGCTGCTGCTCTCGTTTCTGCTTATCCACGCACAGTTGGCCCACATACCACACACACACATGCTTAGGGAAAAACACACAAACATAGAGAAAGACAGAGAGAGATAGAGGGAAGACACACAGTGTTGATGATGTAGCTTAATCGCATTGTGTCTCTTCGACTTTGCTTCCGCCTCCTACCCCCGACTTGCTCTCTCCTACCTTCCATCTTTCCCTTACTCTCTCTCTCTCTGTTTTTCTGCTTCACTGACGACCACTTTTGGTGTTTATGACCCAATTTGGCTCATCTGGCCCACCGCATTCATTTCCGCGCCCAAAAATAAAAGTGAAAACTTGAATATTTCCCGTACGCTCACGTGCCCCACCACTGTGCGGCGAGGTATGCGGCTCGTCAGTGAGTGTATATGTATGTATATGTGGATGTGTGTATGTGTTATCAAATGCCGCATTCTTCATTTATTTGCCGTACCAAGTTGATTGATTAGCTTTCCAATTGATTTCCTATTCGATCTGGCAACGCTATCAGGCGTAACCAAAAACTAAACAAATACAACAGCAGCATCTGAGAGAGCGCTCTCTCACAGCTGTAAGGCACGTGCGCTGTTTTATGTGTGTGTGTGTGTTTGAGCGAGCGCATGAAAGTGAGTTTGCGCGCGCGTCCGTGTCTACGTGTGTGTGTGCGTATGTCCTGCCCATTGAACACGAAACAAAAGAAAACAATAACAATTAAGCGCAGCTGCGCAAGCGTACATGTGTGCGTATGCGTTTGTATATGTGTGCAAGTGCGTGTGTGTCCGTGTGCATTATTGTTTGTGTTTGTCACCGGCAACGACGCGTCGCAGCAGACGTCCGACGCCGGCGTCCCATGCAGTCGCGTCTCAGTCGACAATTTCACGCCTTGCCAAATGCACGCGCCGCGTCATCTCGTTATAAATTTGTGTTGTTGTTATTGAAACTCATCTCTCGCTCTCTTTCCCGCTTTCTATCTCTCTCTCTCTCTCTCTTTCTCTGTCTCTTCGCTCGCAGATGTCATTGACGAAAAAGGATCCGTCGCTGCGAGTTGCTGCCTCAGATCCACATTTGGTTAGCCTTGGCGGGGGCCGCCTCAGCACCGCCGTCACCATACACTACATTCACGTCGGTGAGTACAATTTGCCACGCCTACAACTTACTTGCGCCGCCCGCTTCAAGGTCAGCAGCTACAAGCCGCGCTAATCAAAATGTCAAACAAAAGAGACCTGATGAATTTGAGAGAGAGAGATTCAAAGTGGAATCTAAGTAAGAAGAAACTGAAACTGAAATTGAAATTGAAACGCACAAAAAGCGAAACAACAAACACAAATTTTTGGTTTACTTTTCGTCTCACTGCGTTGTCTCTGTGTGTGTGTGTGTTTGCGATAAGATCCGCGCACAGTGTGACCCAAAAGAAATCCTATGGCAACTCGCAAGCTTTTGGGGATCTTGAGTTATTCCATTGGCAAAATACCATCATAAAGATAGCGATAGCTCTGGAAAATATGTATGTATGTTATGTATGCGTACGCTTCCTCATATCATAAGCGGGCCTCTTGTTTGTTTTGGTTTGTCAACCTGCAAATATTACAAAACAGTTTTCATTTCATTCTGGGTCTCTTCAAGAAATAATATTTTACAAAAAGAAGTCTTTATAAAGATTGAAAAAAATAAAAAAAATTCTTCACTCATTCAAATAAATTGAGAGTCTCCTCAAAAAATTTATATTTTACAAAAAAAAGCATTCATAATAATTGAATAATGTACAACATATCTATAAATATTCAGAATAATAGTAATTATTATATAAACTATAAACATATAGTATATATATTGATTATGCTAACATATTTTACAAAACATTTTCTTTCTGTTCTTCATTCCGTTAAATAAATTGAGAGCCTTTAAAAAAATGTGTATTTTAAAAAAAGAAGCATTTATAAATTGCGAAATTGCAATTTTACTATAATTTATTTTACTATAATATATGTATGTGTACAAACAGACATTTTGTAATTTATATAGAATGTACAAGGTTTTAGTTAGGGTGACCAACTGGGCAACTCATCAATGCGTCTGTCAATTACTCATGCACCACTGTGCGTAATCAACTAAATTGCACCACGGTAACATGGCTTGATGGAGGCGCCGTGTTGTAGTTGTTGGCTCCAAATTGAAGAGAGAGAGATAAGGGGGACCAGGTCAGCCGACTTATTCTGTGTGTGTTTTCAGTTTCAGTTTCATTTTCAGTTTCTTCTTACGCTGCGTCTCTCATTCGCACAGAACGAGGCGACAGTTACAGTTGGCATCTAAGGACAAGACTTAAAGTGATATACAGTTATACAAACATACATATATTTATTAAGGTATTACAGTTAAATAATAGTTGAATTAACTTGTTAAAGCTACAGTTAAATGTACAGTTGAAGTTTGAGTTGATGATGATGAATGAAGATAAGATAATAAGACTTGCCGTCTAAGTTACACTTTGCTTTTAAGTCTGCAGCTGCAGCTAAAGTAAAGTAGTTTAACTAGCAGTTAAGGTTTGTGTTATAGGTCAAGTTAAAGGAATTAACATCCAAGTTAACTTTATTTTCATTATTCATATTCTTACAGTAAGAGTTAGCTTAAGTTGTAGCCCAGTCAGTGCTGACTGACAGTTGAAGCTACAGTTAGCTGAAGTGGCTGTCTGACTTAGAGTTAGATCTACAGTTTAACTTACAGTTAAAGTAAAAGTTCAAAATGAATTTTAAACCTAAAGTTAAAGCAAGTGTAAGCTAAAGTTGATATTATACCTGAAGGTAAAGTTAATTTCAAATCTCTATAGTTAGGTTTACAAGTTAGTTTAACCTAAAGTTATCTTATGCAGAGGTAAACCTGTAGCTAAAGTTGGACTTACAGTCCTGTTTGATTTGAAGGCATAGTTATACTGACAAGTTAGTTTAACTGACAGTAAGAGCTACAGTTAGCTGAAGTTTTTTGAACTTGACTTACAGTTAAACCTATTGTCAAAGTTGCTGTTAAAGTTACAGTTAAACTTGCTGTTAAAATTCAAATTGCATACAGCTTAGTGTTGCACTCAAAACACTCATCGATTAATCGATTGTTCCCACAGGTGACACAACAATCGGATCAGCGCCAAGTTGCAGCATTTCATTGAACGGCGGCGGTGTCCGTCCGCTGCACTGCACCATTTACCGTAGCGAGGAGAACGAGGTGACTCTGGTGCCGGAACCGGAAGCGCGTCTTCTCATCGACGGCTCGCAGATTGAGGGCGAGGAGGCGAAGCTCAGCCAGGGTGCAATGATCACGATTGGTAACTCGAATTATCTGCGCTTCAACAATCCCGACGAGGCGCAAATGATGCGCTCTGCGATGGGCTCCAACGAGCGCATTTCGATGCCACAAATCGATTTCACACAATCGCAGCGTAACACTGAGCTGGACACACAGCTGGAGACATTCTACGAGAGCTTTATCAATCCCCTGAAGAACGGAAGGGAGGGAAACATCAACAGCAACCACAACAGCAGCAACAACAGTAGTTTGAGCAACATGGAGGGGGGCATGCAGGGGTTGCAGGGTGTGCAGTGCCCCAAGGTGTTTAGCTCTGATCTGGTGACAGTCAATATGCCGGCACGCGATGTGCTTGGCCAGAAATATGCGAACTTTGCACGCAATCTTGCCGAGAATCATCGCGGCGATAAGCAGCTGCTAAACAATCAATATGCCAAAGCGAGTGGAGGCGGCTCCGCGAATGGAATTGGACACAATTCGGGCTACTGCAATGTGCCCAGCAATGCGGCAGTCTATAAGCAGGCACAGGTAGCACAGCAGCAGCAGCAGGAGCTGCTCAGCAAGGTGAACAATGATCGATACGATCGTTATCCCAAGCCAGGCACCTACGCGCCTGGCGGACTGCAGCTGTTTGCCATGAATGGCATCAACACGGAGCTCAATAGTGGAGCCGAGCTAGAGGATATGTTAAAGATTTGCACAGAGTACGCAGATCGACAGCAGCAGCAACAGTTGCAATTACAGCACCAGCACCAGCAGCACAACAACAGCGCCAACAATCACACGCTGCACAATGCCAGCGCTGGAGGCGGCGGCGGCAGCAGCATCACCTCCTCACCCATTGTACAGAATCGCATCAAGACAAATGGTTCATTGCCGCGTGACAAGAAGTCACCGTTCCAGCAGCACGCTCCTGGCAGCAGCAACAGCAACAGCAACAACAGCGGGAGTGCTGGCAACAATCTCTCACTGATTAGCAGCTCTTCTGGTTATGAGAATGTGCGTCTGCTTGGTCCCAATCGTGTCGAGATTAATGGTCAACTGCATGTGGCCTCAGCAGCTGCTGCTGCCTCCAGTCATGAGAATCTCACTGGAGGCACCACCAAATATGTGCCACAGAGTCCGCGCACAAAGATACGCACCAACTGCATGTCGCCCAAGAAGGATGCCTCCTTTAGCAGTGCCTTTGCCTGCTCCAGCGCCAACTCCAACCCTGCAGTCGCTGTGGTTAAGCCACCGCTAGCACCCAAACCGCCAGCGCCGAATCAGCAGCGAGATTACGATCAGCTCTTCAAATCCTTTGAGCGCAAGCAGCAACTCGAGCAGCAGCAGCAGCAGCAGCTTGGGGCACGCAGCCTGCTGCAGCCCGCCAAGCGAGCCAACAAGAACATTAACAATCTCACGCTAAAGATCAACAACGAATCAACGACGACGACGCAATCGCCCAAATTGAGTCGGAAGCCAGCGCCGGCACCGCGTAGCATCAATGTGGAACAGCGACAGCGACGCGAGCTGTTGCAGCGACGCAAGCAGCTGCGCCGTGAACTGGCCGAGCTGCCTGCCAGTGTGGAGCATGAGGTATGAACTACTACAGTTTACATCAAGTTATCTCTGAAGCTTTACTCACTTTTACTCACCTCATTTTATTTTATAGATGGATACAACAGATCCCATGACGATGGCAACGGCAACGGCAACGGGGACAGGAACAGCGCGTCCAGCTACACCGCGCCAGCAGCTGCAGGCACTGCAACATCGCATTCATCGACTGGAGGCGCAACGGAATGCCACGCGAGTGATGGAGGAGAATCAGCAGGCTAAGCTGAAGCAGTCCATCGAAATGAAACAGGATCAGCTGAATAAGTAAGCAGTTGGTGCAGCGGTTGGAAGTGGAGTAAAGGAAGGTGGAGTGAGCACAGCTGTAGGCGAAGGAGTAGAGAAAGGATTCAGAGAGTAGAGAAAGCAGAAGAAGTGGTAGTAGAAGGAAGACTAAGAGTGGGGGTGGAGGAAATGGATTGAGAGGAAGGATTGAAATTTAAGCTAGAAAGGTTCTTGAGTGAGAGTAGGATTAAGTAGAGGATTAAGAGGGAGGGACTGAAGAAAAGAGCAGGGGCAGAAGTGTGGGAGTGCCTGAGTAACTTAATCACAAGAGTGTCTTGAGTGAGAAGAGTATTAAGAGAGAGCAGAGAGAGAGAGAGATAGAGAAAGAAATTTGAGCTTGAAAGAGTCTTAAGTGAGAGTAGATTGATAGCGAGCGAGAGGAGAGAAGGCAGAAGAAGTAGGTAAATTAGAGAGACGACTAGAGTAAGTTAATCTCAAAAGAGCTGAGTAAGAAGGGGCCACGTGAATTAGTATTACGATTGGAAAAAGGTCTTTAATGAGAGGATTGAGGAGGTTTTCTATAACAAAATTCGGACCTGTTAATACAGTTTTATAAGCTGCAAAGGTTTTGTGTGAGAGTACATTGAGAATTCTATACAAAATTTGGAAAAGTTCCAGAACTTGTTCCTCCAAGAAGACTCAGTTCATATAAACTGGAAAGCATTTCTCGTTTAGCATAGCGCGAATCTGTTAACTAAAGTAGTAAATTAATAAATTAATCAGCGAGTATTTCAAAAAAGATTAAGTATAATACCAAACAGGCTGGGAAAAGTTTTAATAACTTTCACTCAGAAGATTCAGTTCTATAACCTTTAAAGGTTTTTCGTTTATCATTAATTGAGAATTAATTGAGGAATGTAAATGTATAAGTTTGCCAACACCAGTAGTTGCAATCTATATCAAAATATAGAGTATAGTTTTGGTTCATTAATTTGTATAATTTCTGTGATATAATACGAAACTATAATTATAATTTGCATTACTATATACATAGTGTATACATATGTATATATAGACATACTCGTAGTATAGTATAGTGGCTCTGGCTCAGTTTTGATTCATATCTCTTTTTTCATAATGCAAGCGCAGATCTGTTATTAAGGTCCCCCGTTGCAGTCGACTTGGCACATAACCTATAATTAAATTAACTTAAGATTCGAATTGCGAACGCAAGCCTAGGCCTAATTGTTGTGTATAACACAGTGTATAACAGTTGAGCTTGAGTTGAATTAGTTAGAATTATTGAATGTTTTGTAGACATTGAGGCAGATACATGGATATAGATATTGTAATAGACAAATAAATGATAATAATAAAGTAGGTTCTACACTAGCTCAGCCTAGTTCTGAAAAGAGACTTTAGAAAACAGAGAGAGAAAGTTCAAGAAGAATAAAATTCGACTTTAATGTTTGAATTTAAAATAAATATATAAACGTAATTTGTTTTCGTGCTTTTGCAGACTGCGCGGCATGTTGAAAGTGAAGCCGAATAACGCCTGCCTCAAGGAGGAGCTGGAGCATGTGTGCGAGTCGTTGGAGAGTGATCGCAAGACGTTCGAGGATCTGGAGTTTCAGTACTTTGAGGAGGAGTCGGAGCATCATGCATGCCATGAGGAATTGAAGCAACAAGAGCAACGTTTGCTGCTTGAATCAGAGTTGGCATCTCTGCGCATACAGCTGGGGCCCGATGGGGAGGAGCAGCCACAGCAGCAACAGCAACAGCAGCAGCAGCAGAGCGAGCAGCCAGCAGCAACATCGCCAGTGTCAAACAACAACAAAAGTTCTTCTCAAGAGTTGCCAGAGCTGGCTAATAATGCCAAAGGAACTAGCAGTGCAGGCAGTGGAGGCAGCGGGAGCAATCTGATCAATGGCGTCATGTCGCAATCTCTGTTCGGCTCGGCGGAGCTACTCTGCCCCAAGCGACGCATGGATGAGGAGGATCTCATGTCGAAGAGCGTCAATGAGAATATGTTCTACACGAATAACAAAATCGAATTGCCTTTGGGCCACCAGCAGACGAGCACACCAAAGCGTCCGCCCTTGCAGATCTACGATGCGGGCAGCTGTGAGCAGATCAGTTTCAATTTATCACTGCGCAGCGATAGATTCGAGGTGAATCCATTGGAGCGGCGTGTGCCCTCGCAGGATGATATCGATCGCAGTTGCAAGGTGGCCAAGGATGCGCCCATCTCGACCAGCCAAGGGGCAAGCACAAAGATCTTTGATAGCATCAAGGAAATCGAACGCAATCGCAAACTGTTGCTCACAACTCAAGGTAAGGTGTAGCGAGGTCGTAGGTCAACTAGACACACTTGTTGACACTCTTGTTGTTGCTCTCACACACACACAGGTCATCAGGTCATCGAGCACGAACGCCAGAAGATCTACGATCTGAAGAAGAAGAGTCACGACGAGGCACGCACACAGTACTTGCTCTCCACGCAACATATCATGGAGCTGCCACAAGATGAGGCAGGAGAAGTAGGAGGAGGGGAACGGGTAGCGCAGGCCAAGTGAGTATGCATGCTTTCCCCTAATTGAATCAGTGGCCCTTTACCTCCACCCACTCGCCAGCCTGCCTCGAGTTCAAGTTGAGTAACCCCCAACGGGGCGTGGCGGGGCAGGGCGTGGCATGGTGTGGTGTGGGCGTGGCATGGCGCTGCTGCTGCTGCAGTCTTTGCTCCACAAGCAGGCGCTCTTAATTAGCAATGCAGCTGACAAAAGACGCCGCGCAGTCGGCACTCGGAAGATCTTACACTGCACTGCAGGGTTGAGGGTCTAGGGTCTAGAGAAGTATTCAAGTTGCTATTGTTATTGTTTATTAAGAGTTTATACTCTAGAATACATACATGTATGTACATATACAGCGTTGCTATTGTAGTAATAGAAGTGATTCTTCTACACCCTCTTGATGATAACCAAGATCTCAGAGACTATGATAGCTAGGGTTACTAAACTTGGTGTATATGTATATGTGTTATTATTGCAAACAGCTTAAGTTTGTTTGTTTAGAAATTGACTACCTTTAAAAAGCGGATTCCAAGTGTAATTTTAATGCAGAGTTGTTCACTTTTGGTAAACACAATAATTATGATAATGAAAATGATTTCTGATTTGATTTGGTTGCGATTGGTTAATTAATATAGAAGTTCTTTAAGAAAGGAGGCATACATAAAGTATATATGTATATTCTTGCTCTACTGTTTTTATCATTCTTTCTCTCCTCTCTTTGTCATACGTCTACAACTTTGTGTTGTGCAGTGTAAATGCCTTTCGGGTGGCGTGCGCACACTCAACCCAACCCGTTGGCTCTACAATTAATCAAATATTTTGCTAATAGCTAAACAATGCGGCAAGTCAGAGACGACGTTGGCAGAGGCAGTGGCTGAGGCTGAGGCTGAGGCTGAGACAGTGGCAGAGTCAGTGATTACGACTGCGAGACTGCGACGCCAGCAGCGACTGCGGCTGCGACTGCGACTTGTGTTGATTGTGAGAGAGAGATTGAAAATGGAAACCGGTTTTCGAATTACGTGTCGTTTTTCAAAATTATTAGACAAACAGATGGCACAGACAGACAGACAGAGAGACAAACAGACAGACAGACGGACAGACGGAACAAGGCAAATATTGTGCGTCCGTTTAGTGTGTGTGTGTGTGTGTGTTTGTTTGTATCAAGTAAGGGGTTTACTCATTCCCATTCCGAGTCGGATTCCGATTCCCTTGTCGTCTCGTCGTCGTCGCATTACGATATCGACGCTCGCTGTGGCAGCAACACTCGTTCGTCACCTGTAGAAGAATTTCTAGTTCGACTGCAATTGTTGACGCCGACGTTGACGTTGACGTCGACTGCGCAGACGGCGCGTAGCTGCTCAGTTGCTGATAAGCTTATCAGCTGTTTGTTTTTTGCTCGTGCTCGCTCTCGTTCTCTCTCTCGCTCTCTTTCTCTCTCTCTGCCTCTCTCGCGTTCTCTCTTTGTGTGTGCACATTTATTTGCCAACTAACTGACGACTGCATCGCCTGCTGTCTGCTGCCTGCTGCCGGCGTATAACATTTCCCCGAGAGTTCGTTTCCAATTCCAATTCCGATAGCGCGATTCCGATTGCGATCCCCGCAAGTGCTTAGTCAGTCAAACGGAGCACGCCGCCGCCGGCACAGTTGACAGCAGCAGCAGCAGCTGCATTAGTCATCGCCATGGATAAGCTAAATGCGCTGATCCCATGCTGGTATAGATCGCTGCATATATACACTATATATCTACTATATCTATTTTATATATAAATCTCTCTTTTAATACCTTTCTTCTTCTCTTCTTCCACTTGCAGCGGCGGCAAAGATGCCAAACTGTTTGAGAAAACTGAAATGCTCAAGCTCAATGCAGAGGAGACAAGCCAAGAACAACAACAACAACAACAGCAGCAGCAGCAGAAGACGCTGCTGAGCAATGCGTCAGCTGATGGCAGTCCAAGAGCAACAACAACAAAAACAACAGCAACAAGTCCCAGTCAACAGGTGAGCAAAGCGAAAGTTTCTTTTTCCCCAAGGCTGACGGGGGGAGATACAGTTGCAGTTGTTGACGGTGAGAGAGGGGAGAGAGCGGAAGTGCGTGCGTCCCCCTACTTCACTCTCTTATTTCCGCCTGCGCAATCAAAACAAACGAAATTGCCATGAAAGATTTATGCGACGCGTTGCGCCAATCGATTTCGAGAGATTGTAAATCGATTAATGAAGAGTGGGGAGTGGGAGGAAAAGATAGTTGGAGGAAGGGGGGAGTGGGGAGGGAGGGGTTAGCAAGTGTAGGCAGCTGTTCAGTGTCATGCAGAAGGTGAAGCCTACAATAGACATTGCGTACATTGCATTCCCAGCATATACCCTGTAATTAATGCGTGCAAGAGGTATGCTAAGCTTGCAGTTTAGTTAACGTATCTCAATTAATTAATGGGTACACTAAGAAAGATGTGAATATATCGGTACTACTATCGATAGTTGACAGTAACTATCAATTGCCAGCCTTGCATACATACCCTGTAAAAAAGAAAGTTTACAGCTCTTCATTCAAGAATCTTAATTCAATAAGAAAACACTTGGAAATCGTGTTTAGATCGAGTTTATTGCTAACTACAATCGATCGATTGAGAGTAACTATCAATTGCATGCATTGTATACCCTGTAATTGGCATGCAAGAAGTGTATTAGGTTTGCAGTTATATTAATTAAATTAGCACACTTAGAAATGCTAATTACTATCGATAGTCGCCAGTTTCTATCAGTTACAGTTCAAATAAAGCAGTCGCAATTTAATTTCCCACTCTTTTATAAATTCCCGCTCTGTTATAAAGGGTATTTAACATGCCGTCGCAACTGTTGCCGTGTTTAAGTTGCAGATAAGAAAGTTACCTTATGCAAGTGATAACAACAACAAATACACGCGCTATGATCATAAAAAAGCGTTAAATACCAGTGAAAAGATATCATTGTTATTCACAATATACATACATACATATGTACATACAAATCATTTTGAGATACGTAGAAAAATGTAATTTAAAATCGATTTAAATTAATCGATTAGAAATTCACAGAATGTTCAATGAACTTACACTAGTTAACATAATCTTTAATCGCATGTGATTAAGTAGCACGAATTCTTTTGAATTTTTCTCAGCTGTTTATGGAGAAAGAATAAAGAAAGTATTTATAAATATATTTATATTTATTTATAGTACAAACAAGAGCGAGTTATAAAAAATATTATGGCTCTAGATTATTTATTTATCATGTGTCTGCTCCATGCGTATGTCCATATATACTATATATAGGGTATTTTATCTTGCTACTCGTGCCAGAGTTTCCGCTGACTAATCCATTTAACATGCCAAAAAAATGACGCTGAAATAACTTGCACACACCCCCCTCCTCCTAAAAGTTAGTGCGTGCCTTTGACCTTTGAGTTCTTTATTAGCTACAGGATCTGTTCACACATCCGACCTTCACTCTATGTGAGGTCTCTCCCCCCTCTGCCCCTTTCCCTATTCGTTCGACATGCCAATCGATCGTCGGATCGTTAGTCACGAGTTTACGAGCTGCTGTACTCTTCGGCTCGGCTCGTCTCGTTAGCTGTTTTATTTTGGCCAATGTTTATTTTAATACAAACGCACACCGCCCACCACTGTTAGATGTGTTCTAGAGAGGGATATGGACTATATATACACTACACTTATTAATAAGTTTATAATAATATTTTGGCATAGACTCACACGAGATTTTTATCTCTCTTTCTCTCTGCGTCAGTTTGCGTCCGTTCCTCGTTATGCGCACTTCTGCTGCTTGAACAGCCTCTATCTCTTCTTCTTGCTTTTCTTCATCGTCTTCGTCTTGCTGTTGTTGTTGTTATTATTGGCGTTTACCTTGGTGCGGAACTTTGTTATTTGTTTACATGATCCAATTGCCAATAGCGCCACAAATCGTACGCTCCCCATTAGCCAAAATATAATTACCCGATCTGGCCTGAATCCCGATACGCAGATGAGCTGGACAATGTTATTCGTGTGCGCCTCGTTTGATTATTGGCAGCCCGCGTCGTCGTAATCACGGCATAAGGCTGAAGGCAGAAGGCAAATTTGCAGTTGCCTGTCGGTTGTTCCGTTTTGGCATCCGCATTCGCATTCGCACGTCGCTAGCGTAACGTTCGGTCAACTGTTGCTGAGTGTTACTGTTATATTCAAAAGTCACCACTTTACACCACACCATAATCATGTCCGTCTGGATGACATACGTGCAGCATCGACGCATGGATGCAAACGCGCGACAGCGCACAGAGCTTTATTATCTCGTAAGTGTTTGGCGGTGAACTCAATTGATAAAATACATTAGTAAATGGTAAAAGAATTCTGTGTTGATTAATGCAATTGTTTGTACTGCTATTGATTAGTTGTCAATTCCGATATATGTAAGATCAATCTACTCTTCGCTTCATGTGTGGGAAAGAGAGAGAGATTACATTACTCTTTACTTTTAAATGTTAATAAAAGAATTATGTTATTTTAAACAGCAGTTTGATCATCCCTGCTTGCACTATGTATGTTCATGTAAACAAAATGTGAGATGCACTGTCAATCAAGCAACAACATGCATGCACATGTTACTAACATAATGCATAATTTATGTTAATGTAAACAAAATGTGAAATGCACTGTCAATCAGGCAACAACAGTGTGGGGACATGCTTGATTCACCTCAAGTGATTGTAATCGGTATTATCGACATCTAGCGTTTTGGAGAGCACTTAAGCTACTGTTGGCCTTAAATTCTATTAATGCACTTTAGAAAGATGCCTTCTTTTCAGTCCGCAACTGGAATCTTTTAACGTAAAATGCACAGTGTTGTTATGACAGTTTCAAGTGAAACCTATTTGTGTCAATCAAGTAACAACAACAACAGTGTTGGGACATGCTAATGTTAACATAAGAATGCAAAGAGAATTCGCAGCTCAGCTTTGCAGTTAACAGGGGAAATTTAAAGTTAATTTCAAGTTTTGCAACGTTGATCAATTTTAAAATAAAAATAAAAGGTTTTGCGGTATAATATACAATATATATACAATATTTTATGACGTTATTGCTGCAAAAACAACCCCTGGTGACATTGTGGAATTGAACGCTTTGGCTGCTGGCCAACGGAATTTGCAGCTTTGTCAGTGACACCTAAAAGAACTTTTGCTTTGGTCTCCGTTGCGGTCTCTTTGGTCGTAGTCTGGCGAACTATTTATAGAGTTCCTCACAGCACGCTAACCCACTTCTAACGTGTGCTCTTCTCTTCTCTTCTCTACTAGCAACGCCATTCTCAGCCAGAACTGGAGCATCATGCAGTCGGTGCATCGGCGCGTAGTCCTCGCCCACTGTCGGAGGCCAACAACTGCGATGCTGCCATTGAGGCACCCAAGTTATCAAACGGCAACGAATTGCTGCAGCAGCAGTCGGACAACAAACGCGCCAGCAGCAACAGCAACTCGCAGGACACGGCATCGGCCGGCAGCGTGGGCAGTGGAGGCAGCAGCAGCGGCGCTGGCACTGCCAGCAGCAGCACTGCCAGCGGTGGTGGCAATGGAGAACGCAAACGTGCCTTGCCAAAGCATCAACGTCCCCTGACACGTTACCTGCCCATCTTCTCGCCCGATCTGAATCTGCGACATCATATCGAGACGGCTGGACATCAGATTGATCTCTGTCCACACGTGTTTGTCGATGCGCACAGTTGTCGCGGGTAAGTTAAGATTCCCCTCAACATATATTTGATGTACTATAATAAACCTTATCTCTATAGCTATCTCCACAAGTTGGGCGCCACGTTTCATGCCTGGTCGAGGCGTTGGTTCGTACTGGATCGACAGCGCAGTGCGCTCATCTACTATTCGGATAAGTCAGAACGGAAGCCACGCGGCGGCGCCTACTTTGCCGTAAGTTGTGTAAACAATAATAAAGAATACAGTAGTTAACAAATTTACGATACTTGCAGACCATTGACGAGGTATATCTGGATCATCTGAATGCCTCGAAGAGCGGGCGGCCGCACTGCACGTTCATTGTGAAGACAAAGAAGCGTAGCTACAATCTGCAGGCGGCCTCTGATGCGGCGGCCCGCATTTGGATAGATGCCATAATAACCGGAGCACAGGGCAACTTGGACTATTGATCAACCTGGCACTATATCTATCTAGATATAGATATTGTAATCATAGTCCACACCCACACACCGAACTTGTATAAGCTCAACTGTAAACTTTTAACTATAACTGTAAACTTATAGACATGTAAGGACAGCTCAACGTCATTGTAGAGTCTAAGGCATTAGGTTACTCAAAAGAATGAAAGAAATAGGACAGAACTATGGAATGGAACGCAGATACCCAAGAGAAACTAAGCAACCAATTTTTGGTAACTAACGGAATCCGAGATTTCAGTACTGGACCAAAGTGAAGAATGTATTTTGTATGCTTTTAATTTGTCATATAATCTAGGAAAGGCTAAGCATTATTTTTGTATTCAAATAATTAACTATAAAACTATACGATACCAACATGAGAGAGAGAGAGCGAGCCCAACGTAAACTATCTATACGATATACACATTAATAACTACTACCCTTTGACTATGTTTATACAATATATTTTGATGTATATGTATTTATAAATACTTCGATCGTACACGATGTGTGTGTATGGTTTTATTTTTTTAATAGAAGAGAACTCTGTGGAGGAAAGACAAGTGTTAAACAAATACGGAACTTACTTATACAAATCTTGTGCTCAGGCCACTGAAAACGATAATCAAAAAGAGAAAAGAAAAGAAAAGAAAGCATGAACCTAATTAAAGAAGGCAAATATGTATGTCGCCACGGCAAAAATAGTGAATAAATCAAATTGTTTTTTAATTTAATATACAGCAAGAAGCATTAAGTTTTATTTACAGTGGAACGAATACACGTGGTAGTAGTAACAAAGGTTGACTTGTTTATACAATATATTTTGATGTATAAATACTTCGATCGTACATGAAATGTTTTATTTTTTTAATAAAAGAGAACTCTGGAGGAAAGACAAGAACTTACTAATACAAATCTTGTGCTCAGGCCACTGAAAACGATAACCAAAAAGAGAAAAGAAAAGAAAGCAAAAATAGTGAATAAATCAAATTGTTTTTAATTTAATTTACAGCAAGAAGCATTAAGTTTTATTCACAGTGGAACGAATACACGTAGTAGGTTGAAAGTCTATTAATTTTTAAATTGAACTTTAATTTAGAAACGCAACGCATATCCGGAATCTTCTAACAAATAAGAAATAATATCGATCATTTGTTTGGAGTTTCCCCAAGATGTTTTTAGTACAAAATTGGTATATGGAATGCGATTGTAAACACACGTTCAAAATTTATAATAAACAAATAAGGTAATCTAACTCTAATTTGTACCAGCAAAGGATGGGGAAGGGAAAGTTCTCTTTTCTTCTCTCATTCTTATTGGCTATTCGTTTGTAACTGTAGAAATATTTTTATAGCACTTTCTCCTCGTAACGATCGAGATAATCGTACAACCAACGTGTAAAGCGATTCATATAGGGATCCACTTTGGCAATGACGTTTAAAGTGCACACGGCTGGTGGTGGAAAGTCACCAGCTCCGAAAATTTGTCGCACAAAGTGCTCGCAATGGAATATGGCACCGATCACATCCTGCTCCATCACATCCAGGCGCATGGCGAGTTTGGCCAGAGATTCGGCGAATTGTTTGAGCACAACATAGGTTTTGCTACTAAAGGCGGCTGTAAGCGAGAGGGAGAGAGTAAGAGAGAGAGTACAATACATGTATATGAAAGAGATAGAAAGAGAGTTGCTGATCGCTTACTCGGCTGCAGCACGCGTGATACTACGTAATACTTCTTCAGCAAATGCTCTGCACGCTCACTGAACTGCACTTCACGTTGATGAATGATCTCCAGCAGCGACTTCATGTCCTCGCTGCATATGTTAAAAGGATCCTTCAACGATTGCAAATCGATTTGAACTGCACCATGCTGACGCAGCACAAAGTCAACCATGGTATCCTTGCCATGATCACCCATATAGACGGGCATGCCAAAGATGCTAAGCAGAAAAGAAGAAGGGCATACAAAGGGGGAATATAGACAGAATTTGATGTTGGGAACTTACGGACAAAGCTTGGCAAAAGCCTGCGCCTCATTCACTGCATTCTCCGGCTGCCAATAGGTCCAAATAGCTGTCTCGAGCATCTGTGTGTTGCTCTGCTGCTGAATGGTGACACTGCCATTCTCCAGACATTTCTCTAGCTCCTCGGCCTGATCGCGCGACAAGCGATTCCAGTCGCCGGCATAGTAGACACCCTGCTGGGCCATCAGCAGCGGCATTGCCTGCACCCACGTGTGACGCGTTGGCAGTGCCGAAAATGCCTGCTGCTGTCCCCCTTCATGGGCGCCAACAAAGCGCTGTGCCAATTGTCCCATGCTCTGTAGAATTTTGTGTGCAATGCTGCTATCGTTGCAGATGACACACAGCGAGATGGGTGCACGCACCTCACCGGGCTCGAAGCTGGCCAGGCTGCAGAGCAACGCCATCTTCAGATAGACAAAACACTCCATGGGCACCTCATCCTGGCAGAGTTGGGCGCTCAGTGCGTACACAAACGCATAGTCGGAGAAGTTGTCGCAAATGGTGCGATAGAGTCGCTTGATGTTTGGCGGCATGAAGTTCATGTCCACCTGCAAATTATAATACTTGACGTTATCCTTGGAGAACATCTTGAGCTGCTGTGGCACAGTGGCCTTAGTCTGATCGTGTGTCACTGGTAGAGGAGACGGTGCCGGCAACGAGGCCGCCTCTATCATGCTCAAGTTCTCATTTGATTCATCCGAATCAATGAAGAAATCCTCCTGTGTCTGCTGTGGCGTTGGATCCATATTTAAAAGCGTCCGATCGTTTCGCCGCTGCTGCGTATCCGGTTCGAGGCCTGCCTGCGTGTCATGCTCTATGCTGTTTCCGCGGCTGGTATGCCGAAAATCCGACTGTCTGGGTCCCGACATTTTGTTTTGGGCTCTGGTGGACGACTGGTTCAAGCTGCTGCCTCCTGATGCATTTGAGGGCATCGAGACCAGCTCGAACAAGGCGTTCGGCTTGAGTGTGCGATAGAAACGTTGTCGCCGCCGCCGCTCCTGTTGGACAATTGAGAAGTGTACATGAAGAGAATGAGAGAGCTGAAGATGCACTGTGGCTGTCTGTACTTACGCTTATCATGCCACTGTTCTTGGGGCGACTCTCTTCAGTAGCGCCCGTTGACTTTGGACGAAACTCGCAGGCATTCCAGTTCAGTTTGCTGCCCGATGCAATTGTCAGCAATTGCGACTGCGGCTGGGATTGGGACAGATTAAAGGATTGCCGTCCTGGGTACTGGGATGTCCAGGTGGAAGAAGATGAGGGTGGGGTGCTGTCCGCAGCGAAGAATGCTTCAGCAATGATGTCCAATTTACTTGGTGCCGATGACTTTTGACTCCTCCAAGAGCTTTGGCGTTGCATACGTTGCGCACTGTTGCTGAAACGTAAAGATGATTGACCACTGGATGATTTGCCGGGACTTTGAGCAGCACGCTGATTGCTGATGCGTCGTGTGGGAGGTGGGACTTGGGGCGACATAATTGACAGGTTGCTTCTGTTCCTGAATGGGCGGCAGTTGGACACAGGAGCTGTGGCAGTTGCTGATGGCGGAGCTGGCGCCTTTCTCGGCTGAAATTTAGCTGAAGGTGCACAAACGGATCGCTGCTGCACTACCGGAGCACTTGCTTTATGAATTTGTCCTGCTGAATAGACTACGGCAGCGTGCTGCTGTTGCTGCTTGGATTGTGCACGCTGCTGCACTACCGGAGCACTTGCTTTATGAATTTGTCCTGCTGAAAAGACTGGGGCAGCCTGCTGCTGTTGCTGCTTGGATTGTGCACGCTGCTGCACTACCGGAGCACTTGCTTTATGAATTTGTCCTGCTGAAAAGACTGGGGCAGCCTGCTGCTGTTGCTGCTTGGATTGTGCACGGTGCTGCTCTGCCGGAGCACTTGCTTTATGAATTTGTCCTGCTGAACAGACTACGGCAGCCTGCTGCTGTTGCTGCTTAAATTGTGCACGCTGCTGCACTGCCGGAGCACTTGCTTTATGAATTTGTCCTGCTGAAAAGACTGGGGCAGCGTGCTGCTGTTGCTGCTTGGATTGTGCACGCTGCTGCTCTGCCGGAGCACTTGCTTTATGAATTTGTCCTGCTGAACAGACTACGGCAGCCTGCTGCTGTTGCTGCTTAGATTGTACACGCTGCTGCACTGCCGGTGCACTTGCTTTATCAATTTGTCCTGCTGAACAGACTACGGCAGCCTGCTGCTGAGATTGTGCACGCTGATGTTGCTTTGCAGTCTTGAATGCTCCCCGCATTGGTGTCACTTTGCTAGCCGAGGTTGCTTCACCGGAATGTGCAATAAATGGCTGCCTCATTGGCGGTGCACTTGCTGCATGTGTAGATGCGGAAGGCAGCTGCTGCTGCTGCTGTTGCCGCTGCTGCTGCTGATGCTGCTGCTGATGCTGCTGTTGATGCTGCTGCTGATGCTGCTGCTGATGCTGCTGCTGATGCTGCTGCTGCTGATGCTGCTGCTGTTGTTGTTGTTGTTGTTGCTGTTGTTGTTGCTGTTGTTGTTGCTGTTGTTGCTGCTGTTGTTGCTGCTGTTGTTGCTGTTGTTGTTGCTGTTGTTGCTGCTGTTGTTGCTGTTGTTGCTGTGACTGGGCTGCGAGTACGGTCTGCTGCGGCGGTTGAACTGAGGAATGTTGCTGCTGCGACTGAGTCGTCTGAGTCGTGGGCTCATCACTGGAGCGTTCCACTTTTTTGAGCCACTTGTTCACCAACATCTGGTTGGCCACGCGCTTGCTGCTGTTGCTATTGTTGCTGCTGATCATAGTTGAACGTCTCTCAGTTGCTACTGGCACGACAGCTGCCTTCGACTGCCCCGCGTTGGCAGAGGGACTGAGCTTTACTTTCTTGCTGCGCATGGCACCCACAGCAGGAAAGTCTACTTCATCGGGTGAAAACGAAACATTCTTGGCCTTTCGTGGACCATCGCAACTGCGATCCGGGGTTAGCAATTGTGCCGCGGTGCTGCTGCCACTTACAATCGGACTGACTTGTGATCTGCAAAGGATGACAAGATTAACAACTAATAAGGAGATAAACAATCAGATTAGCCACTCACAATATGGATGCAAAGGATGTGTTTGATGTCTTGTTCGAGAGCTGTGCCACTGTCGCTGGTTTCTTGGCCAGACCCTTGGGGGGCTGTGGGATCTGCTGCTCTTTAATTGCCGGTTCATCAGCATCGGCACGTAAAAATTCAGACAAGTGAACTGCTTGAGGACGACCCCGTGCGCCCCTTACGAACTTTTTAGATGGCATGCTTCAAACTGATAGGTACTGGAAGTGCTATTGAAATATCCAGTGATCTCGTAATTGGCGCCCAACTTTAAATCGCAGTCGTAGGTGTGATCTGCCAGGGAAGAGAAAGATGGTTCAATCATCGCCTCAATGTGAGTCCTTTCACCTACCTTGACAGCGCACTATAATGGGCCGATAAATGCGATTAATTTCCCGCGGATTCTGTGCACAGGCACTGGGCAGGATCGAGAGCAATTTATAGTTCTCAGTGACGCGCAATTTTTGGTATTCGCTCATAGGCCGCTGGCAGTTGGGACACAATGGAGCTGCACAATGAAGGAACAATATTAATAATATTATTTTCTATCTGCTCAGATCAAAAGTGAGGAGAATAATAAGTGTAGGTCCTACTAGAAAGTTAACAAATGTGAAATATGACAGGTGCCGAACGAGAAGTTAGGATTGACAGTATAACAAAATTGACAAAACAAATTGAATAATGTACACCAGGCATAGTATAGTATATCGTATATGTATGTTGCATCTACTCACCTTCTGTGCAGCTCGTCTGGATGCCGTTGCGCATGCAACCGCTGGCACAATACCAAATCGATTGCAGCCTAGAAAACCAATAGAAGGTTGAAAAGATCATTAAACACATGCGCTACTTACACCAAGATCTCGGGGGGTGTGTACGCGGACAAGATGCCCAGCAGCAGCGACAGGCCCAGCGGACACTTTTGTTTTGTGGGTGTGAAGAACAGAATCGGTTGTTGTGGCAGACCCACCAGACGCCACTGGGTGTGCACTTGCGCAATGTCAATGGACGACACTCCTCTGTCTCTGTCAACGCCGGTGTTCAGCAGTTCACGCAGTTGGGCATACACAGAGTACTTGATGGCATCGGCAAATTGCAAGGGTTCGCGCAGGGCAAGGTAGAGCAGCTCCTGTGCGTGCTTCACCAGCTCAGTAAATTCAAAATCCAATCGTATTAATAGCGGCGCCAAAGCTTCCTCTGGCTTGCGCGTGCGCGTATATTTCAGTACAAAACTGTTGAAAGCCTCTTTAATTTTTTCCGCCAAATTAGTTTGCTTGCAATACTTCTCAATAAGCTTTTGGTCATGGAATCTGTGTTAGACAAATTTCGTGATTTTAAATGCCAGAATTATTCTTTACGTATTTCATTACTTACTGACTATGTCGTGGCTGATTTACTCGATTTGTGTTGCTGCTACTGCTTGAAAGTGTGCTGAGTGTTTGAGTTTCAATGACAGTATTCACATTGAACATTTTACTTTTGATTTATACAATAAATATTTATATATATATTCAATTATTGTATTTATTAATGTCCAATCAACCAAATGCGCGGATTTAAATCAGAATTCTGTGCAAAACTCTCCAAATATGGCGGCAAACGACAGCGTTGCCAGATTGGTAAAAATTGCTACATCATGAATAAGTGCAGCTAAAAAATAATAAATTCAATACTAACACACAAGCAATAATTGTGTAAGTAGTTTTCAATTATTTTTACATACCTAGACTAGCTAGAGTAAATAATAAAATCGTCTTTTGGCTAGTAACACAGCTGGCAACGCTGTTGCTCCAGCAATATTGCCACAGTGCAAGTAGCTCATCAGCTGTTCTGGCCGCAATCGTTATCGAATTCAAAACTGAGTATCGCAAGCACGCGTTCCGCGTTGTGTCGATTGTCGCATATGTGCTCGATTATGAAGAACGTAAATAACGGCTTCGTATTGTCTCAGACGTACAAGTCAGATTTATTTATAGTGATAAACTCTATAGCTATTAAAAAAAAAACATCCGTGTCCTATTGTAATTTTGTTTTCTTTTACACAGATTTATTTGTTGAACATTGTCTCATGTGTAACCCAACCAGTTCACTCAATGCACGCTTAAAATTGATAAAAACGCTTTAGCTACATACAAATTTACACGAAACGTTAAAGTATCAAATTTTAATCGGACATTAAACAAACGGTATTTGTTATTTG
Organism: Zaprionus capensis; assembly: GCA_018903675.1. NCBI lineage: Eukaryota > Metazoa > Arthropoda > Insecta > Diptera > Drosophilidae > Zaprionus > Zaprionus capensis. The sequence goes on along the minus strand of JAEIFN010001073.1, from coordinate 5,252,809 downwards.
TATGTTGTAATTGATGTTGGGTTGTTTCTCCTTAACGGTTGGACTTGGCAACACGCTCCAATTCGTCTTTCTTCTTGATGGCGTAAGAGTTGGATGAACCCTGGAAGAATAAAAAGACACATTTAAATTTTTAAGTATATACATACATTATAAATAATACAATTTTATGAAAATGATATTATTGATTGTTCTTCTACGTTTCTCATGTGCATTGAACTGGTTAATTGCCACAAGCACAAGGATAATAAAAGACATTTAATTAATCTTGTCCAAAAGCGAGTCTGCGTCAATATCCCAGTGACATGACGTAGAATTAGACTGGACGGATAAAAGACTAAATATGTTAAAACTAAGTAAATTGAAGGGGCAAAGCAGACCTCTTTTGAATATGATCTATGATCTGATATAGATATATTATTAATTGTTCTTCTACGTTTCTCGTGTGCATTGAGCTGGAATATGCCACAAGCACAAGGATAATAAAAGACATTTAATTAATCTTGTCCAAAAGCGAGTCTGCGTCAATATCCCAGTGACATGACGTAGAATTAGACTGGACGGATTAAATACAGGGTATGTATTCCCTAAAGAACTAGGTAAGTTATAGGCAAGTGTAACGAACGCTACAGGGAAGCAGGCCACGTTGAATACCCTGCCCCCTTGAACGGCAACGTACGCCGAACATAAGTTCCTGATCTTGTCCACAAGCGAGGCCACACATTTGTGGAATACAATGCGTGGCATTAGAGTAGACACACTTGTTGAATTAGTGTGACTGATGCTTACCTTGGCGGCGTTGATGAGCTCATCGGCCAAGCACTCGGCAATGGTCTTGATGTTCCTGAAGGCAGCCTCGCGGGCTCCAGTGCACAGCAGCCAGATAGCCTGGAGAGAATGACAGAGAGAGAGAGAGAGAGATGCATTAAATAACAATAGATCTTAATAGAAATTACATCAATTTGGCCATGAAATGTCTCTTCAGTTCATACGCCAAATGTCTGCAATTACACATTACGACGCTACGGATAAGATAGATGTTTAATCTGGCCAGCTTTATAAGTCGCACAGTCGCTGTTCGAACTGCACGCCATCGTTGGCAGGCCAATCTTCAAACTGTTGTTGCTGTCATTATTGACATCTGATTGATAACCCACCTGGTTGACGCGACGCAGGGGTGACACATCCACAGCCTGACGACGCACGGTACCAGCACGACCAATACGTGTGGAGTCCTCACGTGGTCCGGAGTTGATGATAGCGCTCACCAAGATCTAAAATAAATAGAGAACAAACATTAGAATCAGATCAACGCTGGATGGTATAAAATTCTTAAACACTATTAGATTTCATTGAGTTGTAGTTTTAAGTTCCAAGAGAGCAAGAAGAGGACTATATCTTCAGGCACTAGGATATTAAAACACTCATTTAATATTAGTCCATTTGTTAAATATGCTCAGTACAGCATGAGAATTCAGCTGCCTGGCATTGAGGAGGACTACAAAGGTGTTAACCTAACCCAGCTAAGGGTTTATTCATTTATAGTGTTGATTTTAAACTTTATTAAGGTTGCATCTTCAAGCCGATGCCCTTAAGAGGAATAGTAAATCATGGGGTTCAATGTGGTCCAATTGAATACCACACCAGCGTGTGTATCACTAATGCGGTTTTAGTTTTGGACTTGATCAGAATTATCCGACGATTTCTCTTGTATTGTATCAGAATAAATGTAGTTTTAGTTTAGTGTTGATTTTAAACTTTATTAAGGTTGCATCTTCAAGCCGATGCCCTTAAGAGGAATAGTAAATCATGGGGTTCAATGTGGTCCAATTGAATACCACACTAGCGTGTGTATCACTAATGCGGTTTTAGTTTTGGACTTGATCAGAATTATCCGACGATTTCTCTTGTATTGTATCAGAATAAATGTAGTTTTAAGTTCCAAGAGAGCAGGAAGAGAGGCATCTTCAGGCACTAGGATATTAAAACACTCATTCAATGTAAGTCCTTTTCTAATAGAATATGCTCAGTTCAGCAAAGAAATAAACTGACTAGCATTGAGGAGGACTACAGAGTGACCAAATGGGAGTGTTATTTATAATTCGTGTTGATTTTAAACTTTATTAAGGTCGCATCTTTTAGACAATGCCCTTAACTAATTGCTAATCGTGGGGTTTAATGTGGTCCAATTAAATACCACACCAGCGTCTAAATCACTGATGCGGTTTTCGTTTTGGACTTGATCACATTTGTCTAAAGAGCTTAGTGTAGTTTTAAGTTCCAAGAGAGCAGGAAGAGTGATATCTTCAGGCACTAGGATATTAAAACTTTCATTTTCTATTAGTCCTTTTTGAGAAAGATGCTCAGTTCAGCAAGGAATTGCTTCTGTCTGGCATTGAGGAGGACTACAGTGATATAAATCGAGATAATTGCGCAGAGTCGGGTTTTATATGTGGTTTTAAGTTCCAAGAGAGCAGAAAGAGGGCGAAATCTTCAGGCACTAGGATATTAAAACAATGCTTTTCTATTAGTCTATTTGTTAGGTATGCTCAATTCAATCTGAAAGATGATCGTCTGGCATTGAGGTAGACTTAAGAGAAGAGCTCTTTGATTCTGTATTGTATGGTTGTAGTTTCAAGTTCCAAGAGAGCGGGAAGAGTGACATCTTCGAGCACTAGGATATTGAAACGTATGTGTTGCTCTTCGTACACATTCTACCTGTCGCCCGTGTAGGTTGTATTTTGTATCATGGGCACAGTTTAGCATGGTACGGTAGGAAATGGAAGATAAACTAGGGAGGAAGGGGATAGATCAGGTCAGTTTGTATGCTTACCTGCAGAGGGTTCTCGCCAGTGAGCAAGTGGATGATCTCGAAGGAGTGCTTGACAATGCGGCAAGCCATCAGCTTCTTTCCGTTGTTGCGTCCCTTCATCATCAGGGAGGAGGTCAGACGCTCCACAATGGGGCACTGGGCCTTGCGGAAGCGCTTGGCGGCATAGCGACCAGCCGAATGGGGCAGGTAGCGTGCAAACTTCTCCTTAACCGATATGTAATCCTGCAGCGAAATATCGTTAACAGTCACATCATCGCACGACCAGCGTCCGAACAACTTGATCTCTGGCAGTTCGGTGGTGGCAACCACATTTGTGTCGACCACAGCCTCGGCAGCCTCAGCCTCCACTGGTGCCGGCTCCTCGAAATTCTCAACAACGTTCTCAGCTACTTCGGCCATGCTGCAAATAATGTGAGACACGTTCATAAATAAATAAATACATAATACGATTCAGATATGTTGTGAATATATATATACACATATCAAATCATGTTGTTGTTGTTATTGCTGTTGTTGATTTTTGACTTTATTAAGGTTAATCTTTGAGCCGATGCTCTTAAGAGGAATAGTAAATCATTGCGTCTACTTTAGTTCAATTGAATACCACAATGGCGTTGAATTCACTGCTGCGGTTGTAGTTGGGGACGTAGAAAATTCAGTTCAAATTTAATTTTTACTTTTTTGAAACACGTGTGAACACATCTCACATACACTGCACACGCACACAAACATAAAAAAAATGGGTGAAAAAAATAATAAGAAAACGGGCATCGCCGTATTTAACCTCACTAGTGTGTGGTTAAGCCAAGTCAATGCTTAGTTTGTTAATTTGCACAGCGCTTTTCACAAAACCTTGGCTTATGTTCGTTAAGTATTGCATTTACGATGATTTGCTAATACTTAAATGTTTATACACGTTTATTTTGACAAAAATATCTTACATTTTTCACGGAAGAAATTGGTGTACGATGTATGCGCAAAGGCGTACGCCTGGAAAAGAACATGTTGTGGCAGTGTGCGGCAATGCTACAAAAATTTGTTTCCGGCTATGGCACAGGGTTGTATTTCGAACATAGGGCTGCAATGAATGTTTTTAAGACACTTTTCTTATCGAATTATATATTGTATTAATTAAGTGAACGTTCCATTAAATAGCAATTAATAATACAAATATTTTGAATCTCAAATAATATGTATATTTATATAAAATACGTTTTTTATCTGTCATTTACAATTCAAACTGTTATACACCATTAATAGCCATAGAGCAAAATTAAAGCAATGCAAAATAAAAATATTGTAATAATAATGATAATAATAACGTTATAATAATAAAAATACAAATAATATCAAGAAAATGTTAAAATTATAATAAATAAGTGTGCCAAGCTATATTTCGGTCTTGGCATTATTGGATTATGTTATTAACAGCGTACGCGGCATAATCAAACATGAAAGGTGTTATCGATAGCTTGTGTATCGATGTCAATACGCACGGCACGGCTCTAGCAATAATAAAAGCAACTACAACAATGTGATTGTTGTTCAAATTCACCGGATAACATAGGTTCCTTAATTTTTCACTTATAACTGTTGATAGTTGATGATTGAACAGCATTTGATGTGAAGATGACAACCGACGAAAGTATTATGTCCGAAATGCTCGGTGAGTTTCCTCAAATATTGTCACAGCTGCTTTCTGTTGATTTTAATTCGGCAAACCATTAACTCCCCTGAAACCCCTACCCCTCCCCTACTGATAACCCTTTGTATATGGGGTTCTTTTATGGTTTTCACATATAGAACGCGCTACAAACCCGGCTAAGGAGCGCGTTGATGAGCTGGGCGTGCAGATGTTTTGCATTGTGGTGCGCAGTAATGCCCAATTGGTGCATAAAGCCCAGGAAATGATAGTGGCCAAAGTGCGTTCCAGCAACGTAACCGAAGCGACCAGAGCAATTGCGGTAAGTCTGACGCCGCACACGCACACGCACACTCACACTCGCAGCTTTGCACTCAGTGACAGTCACGCACTTACACATATGTACACCCTCCCTCCCCCCACTCATACACACACACACACACACACACACACACACACACACACATAGAATTCACTCTATTTGCGGTTTTTCTTGCAAGACAAATTGAATTCTTTGTTTCCCTCAGCTCTTGGAGGAATGCATGACACAGTGTGGCAATGTGTTTCAGGATGAGGCTTCCAAATTCCGCTTTCTAAACGAGCTAATACGTTTGGTATCAAAAAAATACCTAGGCGCCGAGACGCCGCTGCCGGTGAAGCAGCGCATCATGGAGTGCCTACTGCTGTGGACAACGGAGTTTCCGCAGTTGAAGAAAATCCGCGATGCGTACGAGATGTTGCGCAAAGAGGGCGACATCGAACATGGCCAGACAGCAGCGGCGGTGGCGAAGCGTGAGAGTGTACTCAGCACCATAGACGAGGCGATGTTCGCCAAGCTGATCAAGAGCAAGGATCCGGAGAACTTTAAGCGGGCCAACCTGTTGCTGCAGTATCGCATGGCGCAGGAGGCAAGACGCAACGATCTGCTTGCCCAGCATCGCCTTGTGCTGCGCGAGGTGCAGGAGACAATGCAACTGCTCAATCAAATGCTGGACACGTATAATCCCAGCGATCGTGATGTCAAGGAGACCATTCATGAGCTCTACGTGAGCTGCAAGAAACACAAGCCCATCTTCCAGCACTTGCCCGAGCTTCTGGGCGATTCCGATGCTCAGCTGATAGGTGAGTCGAGGTGGAGTGAACCATGTCCACATCCATTCTCTAAGCTTCTTCTCTCCTCTATTCCTTTGCAGAGGATACTCTGGAAACGAACGCGGCTCTGGTTACCATTATGGCGCGATACAAGCAGCTAGTGCCCTCGCCCACCAAAGGCGTCGCTCCAGCTGCAGCGGCATCTACAGCAGCATCTTCAACAACAACGACAACAACTGGAACAGCAGCAGCACCACCACCTGGCACCGGCTCGTCCAATAATGCCGCCTTGCTTAACGAGTTGCTGGGTGATCTCTTGCTAAGCGATGGTGCCACAGCAGCTGCCCCTACCTCCGCCTCGGCGGGAAATACCCAGAAAGAGGCAAGGCCCAATTCGTTGGCCGATCTAAGCGACATCTTTAGCAGCGCCCTGGCCGAGAGTGAAGAGAAGCAGCATAAGCAACAGAGCAGCGATGCCTTTCAGCCTCTGCCCGGCGGAGAGTTGCTGGAGCCGCAAGTGCTTAGTCCCAGAAAGAACAGCGGGAGCAGCAATGGCAACGGCGATGCTGCCGATAGTTTGGCCAATGGCGCTGGTCCTGGCGCTGCTGGGCAGGGCAAAAGATCGAGCTTGAATCGCAAAATGCCCGCTATCGATATGCTAAGTGAGGAGCTGTTCCAGCAGGTGCTTCCCGCTTCTCAGGAGCGCATGAGTAGCTTTAAGCGTGACCCAGAGAAGTTGACACTCAATGATCTAGTGCGCGAGCGCATGCAGGTGAAGCCGACGGAGCAACAGCCCGCGGGTGCAGGGGCAGGCGCTGAGGCGTCAGATGATGTGCCATTACTGAGTTCTGTGTCGGCAGAGTCTAAGAAGCAGGAGGAGAAGACGGCTGAGGCTGAGCCAGCGGCAGAGGCAGAGCAACTGCCCACGGCGCCGGCACCCAAGGAAGTGAAGCATCTCAGCGAGATTTGTATCGAACTGGACAACATACAGGCGACGGGCGAGGAGCGGGTGGTGCTGGACGACGATGACATGCATTTGAGCCTGAACTTCACCGAAGATCGGCCCAGTCGCCATGTCTCCGTTATTGTGATAGCGGCGCAGAACAAAAGCCGCCAGCCAGTTAAAGACTTTCAGTTCGAGGCGAGCGTCAAGAAGGTAACACACACCCCCTACTCCCACTGCCATGCCCAATCTAATCTTGTGACATCTCACTCTCTCTCCTTGTTTGCAGCCCTGCAAGGTGCGCTTGCTGCCGCCAACTGATGACGCAATGGCGCCGCATAAACCTTTCCGCCCGGCGACCATTAACCAGGTGATGCTGCTGCTGAATCCCACTGGCAAACCGGTGGACATCACCTGCATTGTGGGCTATAAGCTGGGCGACGATCCCGATCCCATTAAGGAGTCAATTGTGGCCAAGGATGTGGCCTATGTGGAGTAGTATACAGTCAATTGTTCATCTAATCATTATTTTTATTTTCTTATCTGTATTTTATGCTCCTCGCCCCCGCCCCGCCCTATCCTCCTCCAGGCTCCACTGTGGTCTGTTGTCAAATTGTTTATATTGAATTGTGAAACTACAAATTGTTTTTGTCTCTGTCTCTGTCGCACACCCGCTTTTCCAAAAATTCCATTTCAAATTGCAAGTTATGATTGTGTATTTATATATGTACTTATGTTTATTATTATATATATATGCCTATAAGGTTTTATTAAATCGCATTCCCTTATCTAAGTATATTTTAATCAGCAATATATTTCTATATATATTGTATACCATATATAGATTATATAAAAATTTATGAAAAATGCCGCTACAAAAGCAATGCGCGCATTTGTTTGTTAGAGGTAGAACCAGCTCAGTTCTGTATTTCTCTCTCGCACCCGAACCGGACCCCTCTAAAATGGCCAAAGCCGTCTCTCTGTCTGTGTGCTCTAGTATCCACTCCACTCCACCAACTCATCTCATCTTGCTCTTGTATTATCGATTCCACATCGACTTTGGTATGCAGCATTCCGTTGGAATGGAACTACACTACTAGCTTCTGCAATCTTCAGGCACTCTGAGCTATCGGGGGGCGCATCTATCTGCCCTAATCCTGCCCTGACCTCTGGTCTCATAAAAAGGCGTATGTTGTTACAATTTGTTTCGGCCTAGTGTACAAAAACTATAGCTAATGTTGTTGTTGTTGTAGTTATTGAGGCAAAGGCGCTTTTATGAGGCTAATCGGCGACGATCTCATCCTTGAATGACAGTGCTGTAATTGCTTTGTTGTGGCCCGTATAGTCGCGCACCAGGGCCTTGGTCTGCAATTTCCAGAGACGCGCCACCCCATCGGATGAGGCGGTGAAGAGCCACTTGGAGTCGGCACTGAATGCCGCATCCCACACCCAATAGTTCTCGATCTTTAGTTCACGCCATTTGCTAAAGTCTTCGGTCTTCCAAATACAGGCAGTGCCATCCCCCGATGTGGTCACCAGGAGACGTGAGTCGGGACTGAATTTGCAGCGCAGGATGGAACGTGTGTGCGCCTGGATTTTCTTTTTGGGCGACATTGTGCTCAGATGCTGGTTGGGACTGCTGCTCAGCTGCCAGATGTAGCAATTGCCCTTGTTGTTGGCTGCAGCCATGTAGTGGCCATCGGGCGAGATAGCCACATCCTGTATGGAGGCATCCACCTCGGGCATCAGCTGCTCATGTTTCTCAGACTTGACGTCCCACAGGTAGACGCCACCGTTCTGTGAGCCCATTGCGATCTCAACCTGATTGGGATGCAGGCAGGCCGCGTTTACCGGCGCCTGGCAGTCAAAGACGCGCGAACAATGCGGCGGGGTTGAGGTCATGTCCCAGATGCGAACACGATGATCCTCACCAGCTGTGAACATCCAATTGCCATCCTCCTGAAAACCGAGACGCGTCACATTCTTTTGCACACCATCAAAATTGATGACCGGCGCAGTGCAATTTGAATCCAGATCATATAGTCGAATGCACTGATATCCGCAGGCAGCTAGCCGCGTCTTGTCCGGTGTGCGATCCAATGCATTCACTTGCTGCAAAAACACATAAGTATAGTTGCAATTTTTATCACATTGCAATCACAATCGGGAATCGCATTAGCAGACGGCGGGCGCCACTCACCGATGTCTCTACAAAGCGCATGGTTTTAATGCAGTTGCCGGTGTGGGCCTGCCACACTTTGATTGTGTGGTCATAGCCACCAGTCGCTAGTATCAGCTGGTCTTCCGTCGCTTCCATTGTTATTGATTGCTTAATCTGATCATCGGGATTTTTAATCTCCCTTTTTAAAGTGTATTAAATAGTTTTGATAATCTTAATAGAACTGCAAGCAATCGATAGCCAAAGCAGCTATCGAAACTGAATCAAGGCGTTTCCATTACAGAATTGCTCCTCTGTTTACAGTGCTCCTCACTGCACATGTTAGGCGTTTTAATATTTTATATGTATTAACACTAAGCATCGAACAGTGGTATTAAGTGGATAATGTTCATTATGACAAATTAATAAATTTAACTCGTTTACAATTAGCTTTAATATTATATTGCTTTATTAATATTAATTTCTGGTCATCAGCCATTAGTGTGTTTGCTTAAAATTACTAACTTACTTGTATATGTCAACATGTGTGCTTAAAATCACAACATACTTTCATTGGTTAACATTGCAATATAATATAAGTTCGAGTCTTATAATTCGCATATGCAACTGAATTGGACAGTTTGTAACGGGAATTCATTGTATACGTTATACATTTCGTTGAGTTTGGAGAATTACACCGGGTATGTTTCGTTAATTATGGCCTGTATTTATTTTTCAACAACCTACTATCGTTAAGTGTAGAACAAATATTCTTAACTTCCACTTTCGTTGTTTTTACAAAATTCTCTTATACAATGGAACTAAAAATTATTTTCACGACAGACCTCTAAATAAAGCTTGCTTCTTACGAATATTAACTTTAACCGGTTAAGCTTTCATTATTTAGAACACAATTTAAGATTGGACCACAGCTAAGTGTGCCAGGAAAGTGTTTGTGCCAAAACTGAAAGCTCTATAGAGACAGACAAAGCGACCAAGAAAGGATCAAATCTCGTTTTTAAGAAAAGTTTTAACTTTTCCCTTTCCTTCATGTAAAAAACGGTTTTTTGATTCATAAAAACTTGGCAGTACTGATTAAGTGCTTTGAATATTCTTTACAAAGTTTTCCCCTGCCAATTAAAACGCAGCGTGGTTTATTTTTTTCATTTTGCACAATCAATTTTATTTAGTCGCATTGAAATCTTATTAATTTATCGTTTATTTTTACACACATTTTACTTAAGAATTACCATTTACGCATTAGAGGGAAAGAGACAAGTTTATCTTGCTGCCTTCATTTATTTGATTTCTGTCATTTCCATTTACAGTTATCTTCTATACTTGCAGTCGTTAGTGTTATGCGATTAATGCTATGCAAAAAAATGTTTCGTTAAATTTTAAGTACATGCAAACATACGATATACAAACACACATATATGTGTACGATATACAAACACACATATCTGTGTATAGTTTGTATAGATAGGTATGCATTAGATATACATACAGTCTGTCAAGTAACTCTTTTCACAAATGTACATTACATTAACATGTGCATTTGAGTAAAGTGTTACTCGACTGTCTGTATTTATAACATCTAATAAAAGTTGAAGTATTCGTTTTGTTTATTTCATTTTTACACTTATTTCTTGTTTCTTCTTCTTCATCTTCTTGTTTACAAAAAATTTGCTTTACAAAAAAACTGTATAGTACTATCCTTAGGCTTATCTATATATTTATGTATGTATGTATCTATGTAGTAGACCATAACGAAAAACACTTGTGATTCCATCAGTTATTGTAGTTAAATCGCTAAATCATTCGTCAAGTTTTTAGTGTCGGTTTGGTTAGTTTTCTGTTTGGTTTTTTTTTTTTATTAAGTTTTAGTGTTTAGTTCCGCATACATTTATTTACACAATTGCACTAAAAATTCGAATGAAAAACAAACAAATATATATATCTATATACAGACAGTCAAGTTACACTTTACTCAAATGCACATGTTGATGCAATGTACATATGTGTAAAAAGTTACTTGACAGACTGTATGTCTGTAGCGACATTTATAATAGTATTCATGTATTCGTTATTTAGCTTAGCTTTCATTTTGGGTTTCGAAGTTGAACTTTATAGAAATTACCGTTAGCTAAGAGTTATTTAAAATCCATAACAACAGAAAAATACCAACCAATCTACGTATAACAGTTATGAAAGTATTTTATTTTTTTTTTAAATTTTTTTTCTGTGTGTTGGAGTATAAAAAGCTTATCGAGCCTGCAGTAAAACTGTCGGGCATTTTTGTAGTTTATATACAAAGTGACTTTGAGAAACGATAGAGGAGTGAAAGAGGTAAATGACAGTGTTTTAACAAATTAAATTCAAATATGTTGTGGACCTTACAATGAGTTATAAACACACTATATATACAGATAGTCAAGAAACTCTTTACTCAAATATACATGTTAATGTTATGTACATCTGTGTAAAGTGTTTCTTAACATACTGTAAGTATAGACTTTATATTGTATGTATGTGTATTCAGTATTGGGCGTAATCAATTAAATTTAATTATCGCCTTCTATGGCGTGTTCAGTTGGTCAGCTTCGTTGGTTGTGCCAGTTGTTGTTGTTGTTGCTACTGCTGCTGCTGGGGCTGTGAAAATCGACTGAAATAAGGTGGAAACAATATAAATAATAAAGTAGCACACAAAGTCGAAGTTAACAAAAATATGAAATGAACTGAAAAGTGAAAGAAGAAAGAAAAACTAAATAACAGAAAGTGCACACACGTACACAAAGGCAGCTAGAAGAAGAGATAGAGTGGGAAAGAGCAAGAGAAAGACAGAGAGAGAGACTGGGGAAGACGGACTCTTACACACGGCAGGTTCTTGTGTCCCTACTTCAGCAAAAGTTTCCTGACCATTTTCACCACTTTTCATATTTTTAATGAGTTTTGCGGTCGGCATAAAATGTTAAATTCATTTCATGTTTCGCCATTTAAAACACATCCAACTGTCCAAGTGTCCAAGTGACCAACTTGAGCTGGGTTCGAACTTAACGCAGTCCCCTCCACTTCCCCTCTTGTCTTTGGTTGCTTTGGCTTTGCCTTCGTCTTCGTCTTCGTCTCCATCTGCAAGTTTGACTTTGTAATCACCCTTTAATCTCGCTAATGATTTTGTGCTTGAGATCTCAAAATTGCAAACGCTGCATGACCAACGTCGCATGTCATGAGTAATGAGTGCCCTCAACCACCCCCCGCGTGTCCTTATTGTGGCACAATTCTGTTTGCTGCCCCACCTGTTTGCTGCCTATTAGCGTGCTCATCATTGTCCATCTCCTCGTCGTCATGGTTCTTGTTGTCCTTGTTGTTGTTGCTGTTGTTGTTCATTCAATTCAATCAATCAAATTGCTTGGCACTTTCGGCTCAGTACCGCAGCACGCCCCCTTGCAACACTAATACCTCCATGAAGCAGCGACTCCATCCCTTTCTCTTTGTGTATCCCTTTCCCTTGGGTCTGTTCCGTCATTCAATTTCGTCTTTTGTTCCGATTCTCTGTGAGATTAGAGTGGGCATTGATTTAGGCGAATCAAAGGCAGTGTATAGGGTATATGTGAAATATGTATACAGTGTGTATACCAGCATTGCCAGGTCAGTCTTGTTCCGGAAATATCTGTTCGTACACTTTTTCTTCTAGCTGGGATTAATCTCAAATCTCAGTGAAAATTTCTTCTGTTGTCTCAAAAAAAAATTGTTCCTTAAATATGTTTCTTTTATTAAATTGTTTTGAACAGTTGTCAATCATCAAACTTGCCATGACATGCAGAACAAATATTTGAGGAATCGTGGCATAAACTACCAAGTCAGGCACATATTAAATATATAAATCATGCACTGAGAATTACTACATAATTGGAAAATGTTAACTAAAATGCTATATATGTAGACATATTAAGTATACGAGTATATAAAAGAAAAATTTTAATTTGTGAAAATTTAGCCTTTTTTTAGCCATTAACCTATTGTACTCTTTTCTGTCCTTTTCTGAAGTTACTTCCTGTCACTTCTTTCTGTTTAACTTTTGCCAGCACTGGCTGAAAGTTCCCCCCAACTTTGTGCGATTTTCTTGTGTTATCGAAAATCGGAACCGTGGAGTTTGTTGGTTGAACACAAGAGTGACCGTGCTAATTGCGAGCTGACAGTTTTGGAAAAACTGTGGAAAATGTGAGCAGGGATAGACAGAACAACAAAGGGCAAAGGTCAACGATGATTGCGCAGCAAATGGCAAATCAAATTGCCACTTTTGAAATATTCACGTAAGCTGGTCACACTATCCCCTAAACAGGAGTAAAAACGACGTAATTAAATGATTAAAACATGATCAGTGGGAGGAGTGGAAAGGAGAGGGGGAGGTGTGGTAAGCGTGACGACGTGCACAGGGGAACATTTAAAAAACAATTTTCTAGCAAATCACTTTGGCAGGGGCAGGGGGAGGAGTTCGTTCGTTCGTTGCATGTTGCACGTGGCACGACTGAATCGTGGACAGTGGACAGTGGTAACTTGTGCTAGGTGCTGCACGTGCACGTGACGGATGGACTGTCTGACCCCCAGTCTGTGCTTGCAATGTGCAAAGAGGATGCCAGATAGTTTTGTCGCGACAGCAACGTACCCACTTCCTTCATGCTCTCCCACATCCTCATCGCCGTCACGTACGTCATGCATGTAAATGAAGAAGTCCCTGATAGAGCATGAAAGCCGCAAGTAAAGCAACAGGAACAGGAGCAGCCACCGCCGCAAGAGGGGCGAGAGTGACAAGGGGGCGGGCATGGCAAGAGGCGATTGTCGTGGTCAGTGCGCATCGTCTTCTTCTCCATCTCCCCTTTATCACTATCTCCCCTTTGGCGTTACGCTGTTCGCGTTGTGTTGCCACTGTCGCGGCACATGTGCTGCATGCGCCACATTGTCCTGTCCAGCGTCTGCTTAGTGTCTGCCATATCTGGCCAGAGGGACAGCAGGAGAGATACACGCAGTGGGCAGTGTAGCGTTGCCAGTGTACAGTGGGCACTCGATATGATCATTATTTTTAGTATTTAATTTTAGTATTTAGTATTTAAATATATTAATTAATACAGATAATTATAATTAATTAATTAACACAAATTAAGTTTTGTTTTTCCAGTATTTGTGTTAATATTTATAATTAATTTATAACCACAAATAACATACAAATTGTATTTATTAAGTGCCCACTGTACTTCGGTGTTCATTTGCCGGTTTGCTCTACTTTTCTACTATCTTCTCCCTCACTCTCGCTCTTTCTCTCTCTCTCTCTCTAGCTTGCTTTCCTTCTCGCTGTTTATCGCTGTAATTCTAGCCCTGTGTGGCTGTGTGTGTGTGTGTTTGTGTGTGTGTTGATTGTTTAAAGCGACATTTGCCTGTCGCTTGTCCAAGCCAATTTTAGCTGCAAATGTTGCCAGTGCAACTGCAACTGCGTTGCGACAGCAAAGAGGTTGCACTTCCCTAACTGCCACTGCTGCAGCTTTAAACGGCTAAAAATAAAAAGCTAAAATTGTAGACATTACCTGGCCTTAAAGCCAAAGAAGGAGTGGGCCAACAAACCAACAACAACAGCAAACAAAATGCGATGGCGATGGCAACACTCTGTTCCGTTCTCCGGCCGCAAAAGTGCCGCTTGCTGTGGTGCGTCTGTCTGATTGCGCCACGCCGTGCTCCTGTTCGTGCTCCAGTTCGTGTTCGTGTTTGTCTCCCTGTCCGTGTCCGTGTCCGTGTCGGTGTCCGGCTGTGAGTCCGTGTTCATGTCCGTGTCGTGTCGACGGCGCCGTTGCGGCTGTGGTTAATATGCCGGCCATTGTCATGTGGTTCTCCTCCTGCTCCTCCTCCTGCACCTCCTGCACCACCTCCAGCTGCTGCCTCTTCTCCCTGCTGCAGGCAATGTTGCTGCTGTCCGTGTTGGTCATTGTTGTTGCTGCTGCTAGTGCTGATTGGCGGGCAATCCATAAATGTCAATGGGACGTCATGATAATCACGTCTGGCGCCGAATTCCGTATGTCGATGAACACTTTGGACTCCTCGTTCTTTAGCGGCTTGCCACCAGCACCGCCTCCAACTGCGCCAGCGGTCACGCCTCCGCTGCCACCCCCTCCCCCGCCTGGCCCTTTGCTGTGTGCTCCCTTCTGCTGCTGCAACTGCTGTTGCATGTGGGGCAGGCGGGTCGCCACACTCGGAGCCTGATGTGCATGATGCGTCCGCTGTTGGTGCTGCTGCTGCAGTTGCTGTTGATGTTGCAATTGCTGCTGTTGCAGTTGCTGCTGCTGTTGCAGTTGCTGTTGGTGCTGCAATTGCTGCTGCTGCAGTTGCTGTTGATGTTGCTGCTGTTGCAGTTGCTGCTGCTGCTGCTGCTGCTGTTGATGCTGCTGATGCTGATGATGATGGTGGCAGATCTCGTGCGGCTTGATGGTTGACGCAACGATCAGTCCGCCGTAATGAGAGCGCTGCCCGCCGCTGTGCCGCTCCTCCAGCTCAAGGGATTCCTGCGGCGACGGTGCGTGTTGCAAGTGCTGCAACTGGCTGCGTCGCGTCAGCGTGTTCAGCAATTGGGCGGACGACGGTGGAGGCGGCGTGGTAGCGGGCAGTGATGGCGATAGTGGCATCATTCCTGGCGGTGGTGCACCCTGCTCATAGCCAAAGGTGGAGAAGAAACGCGGTGGCGGCGGTGGCATGCCTCCGATGCCTCCGCCGGCACTGCCCCCCGCGCCCAGGGATGAGGAGCTGGACTTCTGTCTCATTAGCGTAGCGACGGCACTGGGGCTGTTGGCAAACAGCGATTCCCTGCAGTTGTGGGAAGAGAGAATGGAGGAGGAAGGGGTTGGTGGATAGGAGGATGGGTTGGTGAAGGGACGAGCAAGGTGCAGGAGCGGAAGAGAAGAGAAGAGAAACGTTTTAATATTTATCTTTCATACACGTTGAGTAAACGCACTGCCAGGCAGAGCCAGCGACGGCGATTGCAAGGGGGGGGGGGAAGAGGGAGTTGGAGCTGGAGCTGCTAAATCTGGAATATGGCTGAGCTGTGTGTGTGTGTGTGATGTGTGTGTAATACTACAACTTCTGTTATCCTACTGACATTTACTGTTAATTGCTGCTAATGCTGCCAACTGCTGTTAACTGCAATGGTGTCTGTTATGTTAGCAAAGCCTTCGTACTGTTAATGTTATTGCGCTGTTATCGAACTGTACATCGAACTATTTATCGATTCTCTGGATGCGACGCCATCAAATTGAACTATGGCATTATATGGAATTAGATGATAAGTCAATGAGCCCCTTTCACCCCCCCTCCCCCAATCCTCAATGATTGCTCCTAATGAGGCCGACATGTGTGTGAGTGCTGCATCTCTGTCGTGTGTGCTTGCGTCATGTTTATGATTGTCATGTAACCCCGAGTCCGTTTGCTGCGTCCCCCCTCCGCTATCTTTCTGCACCTCCTGCATGAAAATACAAATATTTGCATCGATTTGTGTTGTACTCGCATCAGGCGCCGTTTGCGGCTCTTGTTTTGATTTCCAATCCCTGGCAGCACCCCTCTTTCCCCCTCTCCCACTGTTGCGCTGCCCATATCCATTTCGTTTCAGCCTGGCAGTAATCCCATTGTTTCTACACACACACACACACACATGGCCAGCTTAATGGGACGCTGACATTGAGCAGCCCCCCCTCTCCGTGTACCTACCTCGTCTGGCAGCCCATGTCGCAGGCACTCGCCTGGGGCACACTGGCAATGGCAGCCTTGGTGAGCATCTCGTGCGTCGCTGTTGCCGTCGATGAGGATTCGCCATCATCGCAGAGCTGCGTTTGGCTCATGTCCCCATGGCGGCGCAATATGCTGTGCTCCTTCTCCTTCGACGACTGCGAGGATATGGGCACTGCCTCGCGATAGTAAACATCATCGAGGATCTGCAGCGAGGTCTGCGAGTGCTTTTGCCTACGGAGAGAGAGAGAGAGAGAGGGACAGAGAGAGAGGGAGAGATTAGTCTAGACAATACCTTCTATTGAAATGGACTTTACTCACCTTGATATGTTTTCTCGCGAGCGTCCCTTGGAGTTGCGGCCCATCTCGTCCAGCTTGCTCTCCTTGGACTCCCGTATGTGCTCCTGCATGCAAGACAGAGAGAGAGAGAGAGAGAGAAAGAGAGAGTTGTAGTGCCAATTGATAATGAAATATGCATAATAATAAATATTTTCAATTAATTTCGAAGGGGTGGAAAGGGAAGAGGAAGTGGAAGGGGCGTCAGTCCAGCTGGGCAGGTACAGGGTAAGCTGCAGACAAAAGACTGCTTGTTATGCAGCGAAGGGGGAGCGGGGGTTACGCAGTGCTCGCATGCCGTGTGGCACAACGCGGCGTATGCGTTATATTCACACTTAACATTTCCCAACCGGCATCGGCTGTCAGCTGGCAATTGAGCGCATGCTGCTGCTGCACCTCGACGCTTCCTTCCCTCCTGGCAACTCTGGGGAACAGAGTGGGAGGGAAGGGCGAGAGGCGGTAGCCAAGCGAAGTGCAGTTTTTGAGCGTTAAAAGGAAGCGTAAATACGCAAATACTACAGAAAATGAACTGGACTGCTGGAAGCAGAGGATGCAGGTGAAGAAGGAGTGGGTGTAGCAGCAGAAGTAGGAGCAGTAACATCAGCAGGAGCGGGAGAAAGAGGAGAAGGAGGAGCGTAAGTACCCAGAGGCGTACAACACAAGAATGACGACTATGGCAGGAAAGCGGACGGGAAGAAGAAGGAGAGGAGTAATAGCATAAAGCACACTGTGCACACCAGGTGCACAGCGAGGATGCAACTATTGGCTCTCCCCTCTCCTCCCTCTTTCCCTTCCTCTTGCTCATCCTTTAGGCCACCCCACAACCCCGCCCGCAAATTGCATTCATAATAAAATACACAAGCCAAACATTTCGTGCACTTTCCGCTTCTCTATATTCGCTCTGTTTATTGTACAATATTCCATTTCCAATTGCATTGCGATATCGTCTTAAGCTGCCCGCAGTTTGCATAAGCTACCAATAGAACTATATATATATATATATATAGAGCTAGAAAGTGACAGAGAAAGAGAGAGGCAGAGACAGACATATGTCCATAAAGGCGCCAGCTCAATACGCAAATCGCAGGCAATTTGATGTCCACTATTTGGTTTTTCTCGTCTCTCTTTGCTTTGTTTAACTTTCAGTTACTTTTCCAATGTCGATTCACTTACTCGTTTTGCAACTCTGTATGCATTGCTGTGAGTATCGATTAACAATCGTTTAAGCAATCGGAAATAGCTTTTTTGATAAAGCACTAGAACTCGTAATCGTTAATCGGAAATAGTTTTGTGATGACATTCTAAATATATATATAGTATATATGTCTATAAAGTATTGTATCTTCAGCGAATCAAAGTCATTTTTGCTTTTCAATATTCATTTTAAAATGTTCTACAGATTATCTAAGATCGACTATCGATTAATTATTATGTTTAACTTTCTTTGACATTGTTTGACTTTGGTTAACATTGGTTATTGTTAAGACTTTTGCTCTTGGTATAAATTGCATTTCTTGTTAAGCACCTCTACAATTTGATAGTTATTTATGCGATATTCAAAAGTTCGCTTTAAATCTGTTTTTCACTATTTTTTGCATACATTTTCATATGTTTTCCTAAGCTATATATTCTGGATTATCGCAAGTATCGATTGTGAATTGATGGAAGCGGAATTGATATGCGAGATTGTCAGAGAAGAGAAAGAAAAAATCAAAAAGGAATTTCATAGTTGAATGCAATTCAAGATAAAGTAAGTAAGGTGCCCGATAAGAATCAAGATATTCATATACAAAATAATAACCAAGTTCGTTAGATATCAAAGATTAATCAATTAAGTTCCCCAAATATGTATAATTTTGATTTTCTTATTTCACATTCAAACTGTATTTCAAAATTCGATTAGCAGTTCAATTTAAATTCAAGTACGAATTGAGATGATAAAGTGAATTCAGATATATCTATTACACACTTGCTCCAATTAAAATTGCTCCAGTTGACTAGTTCCAATCACAATTTATCGAATTTATCAGCCCTTTTCAAAATGAAAACAATCGAACAATTTGCAATTTTCGAATTCCTATTTAACAATAGTTCAAATCGGTTTATAATTTTGATTGTTTAAAATTTGATTTAATTTGCTGATGCCGAGTTGCAATTTTGCATTGTTGATCATTATGAATTGTGTTGTATTAGCAGTGATATTTCTGCAATATTGTGTTTGTCAAGGGAGTGGTGAGGGGGCGTGGTGGGGGTGGCCAATGCAAAGTGCGATGGGATCTGCTTTTAATGTGGTCCTCTCGATGCGAATGACAACAACAGCAGGCAAGGTAATTTGCCACCCCCTACACCCTCTCTACACGCTGACCTAACACTCTTGCACACACACACAAACACGCATACACACACAGTTGAAAACAACAGGACAATTTTGAAGAAGGAGCAGAGAGCGCGAGAGTGAATGCCGAATGTGCTCGATTGATTGTATGTCTGTGTACGAGTGTGTCTCTGTGTGTCTCTCTATGTGTGTGTGTGTGTCTATTCTAATTGCAGCTGGCTGTGCAACAGTTGTCGTCGCCCTTAGATGATGCGACCAAATAGTTTAAGTCCTTTTCGTGGCTTCGTCTGCTTTAACGCCTGCAACGTTGTCAGCGGTGGCGGCGGTGGTGGCGGCGGTGGCGGTGGTGTTAGCTCTGGCATTATGGTGTCCATGGCACTGGAACTGGATGTGGGTGAGCCGCTTGCTGCTGTGCCGCCGCTGGGCGTGGCGGAGGGTGACGGCGTGCTGCACTGCAGCGATGAGTTGCTGCAGGAGTTCGATAACGATAACGATTGCGAGTTGCTGTTGCTGTTGGGGGCGGCAGGGGCGGGCACTAGCATGAACTGATCTTGCTCGGCTAAGGTGGCGCTGTCGCTGTCGCAGCTGAAGCCGATGCCATCATCGTATTCCTCGTCCTCGTCCTCCTCGTCCTCGTCCTCGTCGTCTTCATCATCAACATCATTCGGCAAATATTGCTGCAGCTGCTCCCGTTGCTGCCTTTGCTGTTGCTCCTCCATTTCCATTTCCATCTGCAGCTGCAACTGCAGCTGGTAGGGACAGCTCGACTGCTGATCTGATCCCTCATAGTTGTAGTCGCAGTCGTAGGCGCAATCGTAGAGCTGATCTCCCCCATCGAGGGGCAAAGCCTCGTGTTGCTGCTCTTGGCAGCTGTTGCTGCGATTGCTGTTGCTGTTGCTGCTGCTGCTGCAACTGTTGTTGCTGCTGTTGTTGTTGGTGGGCAGCTGCTGTTCGTGCTCAAGATTGTAGGCAAAATTGCCGAGGAAATCGTTTGGTAATCCCACGAAAATGGCGCTCTTTGGGGCGCCCAAGACGAAGGAGTCGATGTGAAAGATGCCGTCGCGCAGCGTTGGCACATCCTGTGGGAGAGAGCACATAGAGAAACAGAAGAACAGAAAGACAGACAGAGAGAGAGAGAGAGAGAGAAAGAAAGAGAAAGAGAGAGAGAGAGAGAGAGGTAGACAGAGACAAAGGAAGATAGATAGAAACACAGAGAGAGAGAGAGACAGTGGGAGACAATGTGCAGCAGTGAGAGTGACAGAGACAGAGACACAATTGTAGTTACACAGTGCAAGAGAGAGAGACAGAGAGAGAGTGAGTGAAAAAGAAAGAGAGAAAGAGAGAGCGAGAAGTGATGTCTCTGTTGTGCGAAAGGCATGAAAAGGCTACAGGAAATTGTGCACAGGCTGAAGGATGCACATGCATGACGACTACTACAACGCCAAAAAGAGCAACAACAACTACAGAAACAACAACAACAAGAACTAAAACAACAAGAACAACAACACACTGAGGGCTACTCAGAATGCTCAGCCTGCTGTCAGTGTAGGCAAACCATTGCAGCGAACTGACAAGCCGTAACAAGCCGCTTCTTCCCCTGCCTCTCCCACTCTCCCTGCCTCTCTCCCTTACCATCCCCCTTCCTCTCCCTCTTCACTTTCGTCTACTTCGACCTCAGGCTTGGCTCAGCTAAGAGACGTCAAACGCACTGAGAATCCAACTAAAAACTTTTGCGCAAAAAATCTGAATGAGCAGAGCAGCAGAAGTGAAGGCAAAACGGAGAGAGAGAGAGAGATGGTGGGAGAGGGAGATGAAGATAGCGAGATGTATAAGAAATTTCGCATATAACTGTTGTCATAATGCGACAAGTCGACAGCAAAAGACCATAACAATAATAATAATAATCATAATGCTGGTATTCATAGAATATCAGATGGTGGCAAGAAAAACGTAAAAGATACAAATAATATGAGCAGACTAGTTGGTCACAACGAAGATGAAATACCCTTTTAAAGTTGTGTGAGGGATGAAGAATTAATATATGATATGATAATGAAGGAATATACTGATAGATCGACATTGAAAAGTCACTTTTATATAGTGTGAAAATACATAGAAAAATATGTTAAGATAGATTGGAAGAACCTTCCCAATAGGTATTGTACAATAAAGAATAAAGAATTGAATTAAGTACAATATGATAATGAAGGAATATACTGTGATTTTCTCAGAATTATTATATGAGAAGTAGATATATTATATAGGAACTTTATAGTAGATTAACAACAGAAATTCCTATCAGGGTTACCTTTTGCATGACAATATTATGATGCCCCAAGCAGATTTATATAATGGAATACTATAATAATGCACAAAAAGTGTAGGGGAACGGAACGGAATGGAGCGAAACATTTTTGCATGATAAGGTCTTTTACAAAATGCCGTAGTCGCCGTCAATGTTGACAATGGGGCACAATGGCTAGCCGGAGCGCATTAGAAGAGAGAGAGAGAGAGACAGAGAGAGAGAGAGAGAGAGAGAGATAGCGAGAGTTGCACTCAAATACACACAAGTGAACACGCATATATGTACACTACTATATACAGTGAGTATAAATGTATGCGTGAGCAGCAGGTGCTCGTCTTGCACTCGCTTTCTCTGTCTCTCTGTGCGTGTGTTGAGCCGATGCAGTGCGTCCTTTGCATCCTTGGCATCGCCCGAGGCATTGAAAGCAATTGATAACTTAATAACGAAGGCAAGGTAATCTTCTTAGCTGCCAGGCCAGGCACCTACTACAACCCTTCCTTCTTCTTCTTCTTCTTCTCTTGCTGCTACTGCTTCTCTTTCTGGGGCTAATCCAATTTCAGATACAGAAGAGTCAACCAAAGCGTCGTCTTGAAATAGCGAAAAAAAAGAGAATCTCTCACAGGTTCTTTTCATGGTTCAGTTTGATATAGAAATCTCTCTCAATAGAAACCATTTTTAATTGAGAATCTCCAAAAAAACAAGTTAAACTAGAAGTATAAAGTAAACCATTTACCAACAGAAAAAATTCAAAATAAAAAAATAGAAAATGGTTTATTAAAACAGAAAATAGTATAAGATATTTAAATAATGTATAAGTAAAATATAAAATATGTCAACACTATATAATGTACGAATATAAAAACATAATTATTTTTAAAAACTTGGTATACGAATATATCATATAAATTGACCAGATCAGCCATTTAAATGTTTCCGATTTTCACAATCAAATTTATGGCACATTCAAATTGACTTCTGGATTACATATGTATGTACTATTTGTAAATGTAAGAATTTTATTTATTCTGCTTACACTCACAATGAAAAGAATGTGGTCCATGCCAAATTGGATGCCTTCCAATTTGTCCAATATTTGTGAGATTCGTCTAATTAATGGTCAACTCGAGGCGGACGATGCAAATGAAGCCAAGCGTTGCACACACACACACACATACACTTACTTGCAGTGACACTCACACTCACACCTGCACTCGCACTCACTCTTGGACGTGACAAATGACTCATCGGTTCGTCCCTCTCACACCAACCCATTGTCTTGTTGCTCTTGTGCGGTTTCTTTCGTATTTATTTCAGTTTATTTTGTGAGGGAATTCAGAACATTGCTTTAGATTTATTAGTAAGCAATGACTTTAAAATTTAAGCCAAATAAATCGCTTAGATTATGCTACTACTTTAAAATGTTGCCAAATTACATCGCTAAAGAGGGTAACAAATAGTATAAGTATAATATGAATCGAGCTGATTTAAATGCATACATATCGTACTAAAGAAATACTTGAAATGAAGTGAGAATAATTATAATTAAACATATAAATGAGCAATATTATTGAAGCAGCTCTATTTGCATGTGAAGCATTGTTCGCTTGCTCTTATAATTATTTGTATAAGCTTGCTGTAAGCAAAAGCATTGGTAGGAGTATGGTTATGTGTGTGTGTTGTATGCGAACTCACAAGGCGCGATCCTTTATTCGCTTTGTTTCGTTAAGTGAGCGCACTAAAACATTCGTTAAGTGAGCCAACGAATCGTATGTTTATTGGCATTCGATCAAGTCGTTCGATTTGTTGGAGCTTAACAGATGCGTGTTGGTTCATTTGAGTCACAGTTGTTCAATCGAACCAAGTTTAATATAACAATATTAAATTTAAATATCAATACACCATATGTATATGAAATTCCTTTTATAAATTTTGGTTCAATTTGTAATATCAAAGTGGCGCACAAATAACAACAAATATATGAATTGCGTTAAAACTATTTTGTTCTGACTTCCTTTGTAGGTTTCGATTGAGATTTTGATTGTTGGTGTTGTTTGGTGGCTTCTGCTGGACTTTGCCTGCAGCGAAGGGGGAAAAGCCACACTCACAATGAAAACACACACAAGCCGAGTCTATTGTGGTCCTCTTTTTTGTAGGGTTTAATTGAAATGCAATTAATTCGATTAGTCGATTTGGCTGCGTTTTGATTTTGTCGCGCCTAATTCCAATTATGTTCGCCGTGACCGCAGCGTTAATTGACCCGCTATGCAAATGTTTTGGCTACCTAATTCGCTGACGGTTTCACACTCACAAACACACACACACACACACTCCTACTCGTACGCACACATACATATGCATATGTTATTAGAATTTTAATTGGCCCTAAAATTGCTGCGCAAAATTCATAAATATTTCGCACGTTCCGCGACTTTTGAACTTAACGAACTTTTCAATTTGAATTTGAATGTGAATTTGATGAAATGTTCCACAGATGAACTGATGAAATGAGTTGCATATTGGTCTCGCCAGGGCGGGCAATTGCATTTGCTATTTGCTTCATTTGTTTCCCACTCAATTTTCACATCTGTCGTTTACCATTTTGCCGGAAATTCATGCGTATGCTTCGAATTTAGGCAAATATTTAACAATTTTTCAATATTTGAAATGAGTTATACTATATGCACACGTGTGTGCGTGCGTAAGTGTGCATATTTCTCTTTGTAATACTTTCTATGTTTTTTCCCCAATTCTTTTTTTTCCATTTTTCTATTTTTGCGGAATTTACTTTATGAGCATGTAAAAGTTTTGGCTCAACGCATCGCTGACTTTGCTTTGCATGCAAAAGTTTTGGCATTTGTTTAATTGGAATTTTGCACAGGTGGAAACGGTGGGGGGGAGTGAAGGGACAGGGCAGGAAGCAGGTCGAGTGGTGGAGGGGGGTCTTGACTTCTGTGGTTTTCTTTTGGCTTTGTGTTATGGCAAATGCTTGGAGCATTTCAAAATTAACTTGGCATCAACTCTTTGGCTTCGTCAATCGCTTAGCAATTTTAAGCAGCATATGCGTGTTGCATGCACCCGTGTGGCATGCCACTTATTCACACAGACCCGCACCCACAAACAGTTCAATTTCAATTTTAATTTTACACACCACATGGGGCGAAAACAGAGAGACACGACTTCAGCAAAAGGAATAGTTATGATCTCTGCAGGACTTAGTATAAGCTGCTTACTCAATACTGATTGCATTGGTACATCGTTGGTGGTATTGTCCAGCATTATGTAAAATCTTTTCGAATTTAACTAACACATATTTGAGTTATGGGGTTTTCTGGGTAAATATAGGTACAACACAATATAAAATAGGTACAAGCGCACTTTGTAAGCTAGCTAAGATGAAAAGGGGCCAAAGACGAAGGGGTTGCTAATAGCAACGAGGAATAGGTACGTTTTCCTAGTCAATAGGATTTGAAAGGAAGGGGAGGGAAGGCAAGGCAAGGCAAAGCAAGGGAAAGCAAAGTAAAGCAAGGCAAGGCAAGGAAATATGACTGATTGACGAACTGTCTGAGTGTCTGAGTGCCCGAGTGATTGACAGAACGGCGGTCGGAAGATGCTGCATCATTAAATGTCAATAGCTCAGCCAGCTCAGTGAATGGCCACGCCTCCAGCGGGCACGGCGTGGGTGCGTCGACACCCAAGTGTTAAGTTAAAGTGCAACCATTTCAATTCGCATTAAGCTGCAGCTTTGCTCGTCGCCCCTCGTCCCTATGCGCTTTTCACTTAGCTCGACTCCTGACGGCAAAGGGGGCAGAGCGAGAGAGAGAGAGAGAGAGAGAGAGCAGCAGCATCTTCGTTCCTTCTCGTACTTCCATCTTCGTCTCCGTCTTATGCTCAGTCTCAGCCGGCTGGCGCTTTCTATGTATTATTTTATGGCCGTTGGATGTGGATGTTTCTTTGCGAATTGCATTTCAGCTTGATTTATTTCATTTCATTTCATTTTGCCCAGTGCAACGAGGCGGCCAAGACAAGACAAACTTTCCGTTGGCGGGGGTGTGGGCGTGGGCGTATGTGGGAGCGTGGCTGTCCAGGACATCCGGGTAGCGCGGGTAGGAAATTGATGTGAGCGAAGAAATACGGTTAGCTACATAAGTTGGTTATTACTTGCTGCTAAAGCCAATGTCCGACCGAATCGGCTCAATGGCTGGGTACCCTCTACCTTTTCCCAATCCTTTAACCTTATATCCACCAGCTGGACAGTATGTGAACCACTAACCACTAGTCAGTACACCGTTTCCTCTATACTAATCCCACGACCCTCTTTCCTGCGCCTGGTACCCTCTTCCTTGTACCCGGTACCCACTAATAAGGTACTTCTTCTCTCTACCTTGTGTACCCTCTTCGCATTTCCCCTTACGCTCTCCCCAGTACCCTCGACGCATTACCCTGTACTCTCACTACCCTCCACCCAACCCTTAATATTCTGTACCCACCAGTAAGGTCCTTCTTCTCTCTACCTTGTGACTGGCACCCACTAGTCAGTACCCTTTTCGCATTATCCTCTACCCTCTCCCCAGTACCCTACTAGTCAGTACCCTATACCTTGTGACCGATACCAGTTAGCCAGTACCAAGCATAGTACCCCGAACCCGATACCCTCTGGCCAGTATCGAGTTTACTCTACCCTCTACCCTCTGCCCCATGCTTCTCCTCTCTCTACGCCATTTACCCTACGGAATCTCTGTGCGAATTCAGTTTCTAATAAAATATTGCACTCCCGAATGCATGACAGGCCCCTTACCAGATAGTTGCAAGTGCTTCAGCCTCTTTCTCTGCCTCCACCCCTTGCGTGTAAGTGGAATAAGCCGCCTAGACTACTTGTAGGCATGGTGGGCGAGGGGGTATACCGAAAACTGAGAGGCGTCTCAAGACTTTAGCGAGCGCACTCGACGCGCATGAGATGCGTCTGGCGGAAATGGCAGTTTTTCCATTACGCTGCCAAGTGTTGCCACTACTGGGCTACCATTTCAAGTGTGTCCGACATACAGGGAATCCCCTTAGGGTCCCCCCCTGCTCCGTACCCCCGTGACTGCCTCTGGGCACTTGCCGCTTATTGCTTAATTTATATGAAATATGAAATGCTCACGCGAAAGAGACGAGAGATGAAAGATGAAACAACAGCTGAAGGCACCTCCTCGCTGCCTCCACTCCTGCAGTTCTTGGGGACGCTATCAAATTAAGCTAAAATGCATTTGTCAGATAGCGTTCTGACAACAAAATTGCTAAAATAATAAAAACTATCAAAGAGACATGCTCCTGCATGTGGAGGCATGTTCTCGCATGTACAGATACCTTCTCCTTACATGCACACGCGCGCCGTCGTCATTCCCATTCCCGTTGCCAGCTAAGCTAAGCTGTTTATCTCGAAGGCGGCCGCCATGACACGGAATAGGAAAAGTGCCACAATGAGATGCCACAAGCCCTAGCAACTCGCTCTCCTCCTACCCCCCACATCGCTACCCCTCCGGCTTCAGTATCTTGAGTACTCCTTCAGCTTCTGCTTCTGCTCCATCGCTATCGTCGGCCGCATCAACTCGCTGCAAACAGCACTAAAATATCACTCAAGGCTAAGTGTGTGTGTGTGCCTGTGTGTGTGTGTGTGTGCTGGCAGGGCAAATATGCATTGCTGTTGTTACCAAATTGGATGCAGTTATGGCAATTGCAATATGCGTCAAGGCAATGCCGCCGCTTTGCCTTTCGATGTGCGTCCTGGGCTGGGCTATAATTCCCATAGTTTCATTCTAACCCAAAGAAAATACAACTCTACTACAATTCCATTTGAGGTTAGAGAACTTAAGTTAGTTCAAGTATTGTTAAAGCATGCAAAACGCGACTGGAACCCCTTTTCTAAGTTCGCGCAATTGCTTTAAAGTGCACTTTAAAAAATGATTCGCCGTGATATCCCGGCAGGTTGGTAAGCTGCAATAATGATATTTTGCACGTAAATCGCTTAGAGTGCTATTGGCACTAAGTAGTCTTTAGAACTGCACAAACTCATCGCTTAAAAATGTGCTTTCATCGTAATATCTCAAGTGGTTGCTTAGGAATTTTGCTGAAATTTGGTTAAGACCTTGTTGCCGCTGCGCTCTACCTGAAGTGGAGTAGCAAAGTTTTGCAATAGTTGAACTTTAAGTGTTTTCTGTCAAATTCATCAGATTGTTCAGTGAGCAATCTTAGTATAAAGCAGAAATTTGATATTTTAGGCACTTATGAATAGACTTTACCAGAGAGTATGGTTCTGCTTTTGGTTTACTGGGAAATCGCAGTAGGTACTGCCGATATAATGCTAAAATTTGATACTTAAAGCACTTTCGGAAAGATTTTCCCAGAAAATATCGTTATCGATGATTCTGCAGTTGATTTAGTGAGAAATGTCAGTAAGTCTGACTTTATAAAGCTGAAATTTGATATTGAAAGGACTTTTATGCAAACTTTTCCAGAAAGCATCGTTATAGATAATCCTGCATCCTTATTCAGTGATTCTGTAGTTAGTTCAGTGAGAAATTGTAGTATGCACTGTCGTTAAATGCTTTCATTTGGTATTCAAGCCGCTTCTGGACAGAGTTGCCCAAAGAGAAATTATCGTTATCGATGTCACAAGTCTGCCACACTTTGGCAGCGACTCAAATCGACTATCGGTGCCAAAAAACCGCGTGCAGACACGAGTGTGCGAATACTTTTATGGGCAAGTAGATGGCAAAATCTAAGTGGCAACAGAATTTTGCGGGCTACGCTGCCGAAAGTCTGAAGACATAAAAAATCAGAGCGTATAAAGCATAAGCAGTAGCATGGGGCAAGCGAAAGGGTTGCTGCAACACATACAGCGTGGCATATGAAAATATATACAGACACACATATTATACAAATGTGCGAATATTTTAGCCTTTATCTTGTCTACGAGCGCATCGCTTGCTTCCTTTCGTTTCGTTTCGTTTCGTTTTGCAGATTTTTCTTGATTTTCCCTCATGATTTTTCTATTGTTTTCTTTGCGCTCTGCGCGTTGTTTTTCTTTTTTCTTTTATTTCGGTTTTTTTTTTTTTTTTTGATTCGTTCTCTGGGTACTCTGGGCGCGCTGCCTTTTATTTGACTGGTTTTTGGGCGTCATTTAGTGGCATAACGGTATATTAAAGTGGCCAATGCCGCAAAGCAATTTCCTTGCGGGTGTCCAAAAAAAGAAGAAGAGCAGATATGCTGTGTAGGGTAGCTTGCCAGCCGTTACCCTACACTCCCCCCTCCTCTTGCTCCGCCTCCTGCTCCTCCTCCTGCTCGTTGGCATCGATCGAACTGCTGAATGATTTTATCAAATCCGCTGACGCTGAATTGATTTGATTCGATGTGCGCTTTGTGCAAATTTATTTGATGCAGTTTCATAAATGCGAACGGCAATAAAACCTCGCACTGAGTGAGCTAGCGTGAGTTCGCAATTCGCATAGAGTTACCACGACCTCCTCTGCCCCTGCCCCTGCCCCATGTTGTTTGCCCCGCACCCACTTGAGACTTTTGCCATTATGTGATGGCATAATTTTCGCACAGTTTGCCAAGGTGAACAGCATCAGAAGTCGATTCTCCCCCTGCAAACAACCTCTCGAGGCGATAATCAGATTGCCACCTGACCCCCATCAACCTAGGCTCGATAGGTCTGTGTGTGAGTGTGTGTGTGTGCTTAGTGAACCGTTCGACGTGCATAGTCAGCGGCTGTTTTACAATTTGGCTGACTGTGTGTGTGTGTGTATGTCCTCAGCCTTTGAGCCGCCTTTGAGCTGCCATCGATAACAAGCGACACACCCTGTGCGGGAGAGGTGAAGGGGGAGGAGTTTGCGGAAAGCGAGAGCAGCACACGTCAGTTTAACCTGCTGTCACTCTGCCAACAATCCCCCCTACTCCCCCTGGCTGTTCACATTTCATGCCCGCGCTGCTATTGCTTATCGACAACACGTTTATCGATTGCCGATTGGCGAGGCGTGTCAACACCTTGTTGACTGCACTTTTTAATTGCAGTCGCTATTGCTTTTTGGGGCGTGGCCCGGCGCCCAATGCAAATGAAAGAGCTGCCAGGCGGGAAAGGCGGCTAAATAAATTAATTACACAATACGTTATCGCTTTGGCAGCTTGCAGCATGTGGTTAGCATACTTACAGCGCGCACTGTGTGCGCTGCAATTGAAATAAAGTCACTGCGATGTATGTCCGGTCATGCAGCACTGATGATGATGCCATGCGACCATATAATAAATGCCAATCAAAGTGGATTTTCACGCTACTTTGGGCGTGCTTTCAATTCAAAATACCCTGGACGGAATGAGCAAGGCTGAGGGAAAAGCAGAAACCGAGAAAGAGTGAGAAACAGTGAGACAGAGAGAGAAAGAGAGACAGATAGATAGCGTAGCATGAAATGCGACAAAGGTTTGATTTGTTTTAACACTATTATACGCTTTGAACATTCAAAATTGTTGTATGTATGTATGTAGTAGGCAGAAGAGGCGTATATACTCGTATGTATATATTCTGTATATATATTCTTGCTCAGCATTGTGCGTTTGAAGAGATCTCAGCTACTATTGGCATGGAGGTTTCTGTATACCTTCAGTTGATCAAGAAAATTTCAAATGTTTGGTTTTCATTTCATTAAATAAGGCTGTAGCAAACTACTTACATACTAAATAGACACAAACTATAAGTTAACGTGTGTAACTTTGTGTCATGTTCGTAAGTCTAATGTTAACAATTTTGAAATACCCTTTAAAGGGTATATTCTACTTAAATTCATTGTGCAGCTGAACATAGGTTGTTCTTTATGAAAGCTGGCAGCTCTAGCAATAAACTAATTGATTTATTAAAATAAAAATGCTACTTATTATACCCTGTAAATGCTAGAATCAAGTAAAATCATTCATGTCCCTTACTTTTGTAGAGTATTATACCACAAGTTGGCAACTCTGATGGCAACTCTAAGTTCAAGCCACTTTTAAAGGACATCCTTTTATCCGACTACTTTCATTGTTACTTTTTTTGCAGCTGCTTTCCTCCAGTTTGTGCGTTTTTATCACTTTACTCGAAATTTATTGTCATTTTCTCGACTTAAGCTGGAAAAACAAGTTTCGCAAACTTGCAGCTTTGGCGACAAAAGCTCTCTGGCTCTCTAGAGCGACGACTAGAGGCGCTTAACATGGCAGCCGACAAGTGCAGCTTTTGTTCAAGTTTAATCTCTTTTTGGGATTAATTACTTAGCTTTCAGTTTCCATTCCTCTCGAACTGAACTCGAGCAAATACGCTGTCAAATTCCACTTGTTATATTCGATGAGTTAATCAAAGGAACGATTAGAGCTCGTCTCGATTTCGATTTCGATTTCATCTTGCAAATTGGATACTCGATTGTCTGCTTATTAGCCCCATTTCCGGCTCGAGAATTCGATTCTAATTAATATGCGCGTGCGGCGGCGAGGTTTGCCACGAACTAATCAAATGCATTTATATCCATTATGTGTGTTCAGTGATAGAGAGAGACAGGCAGAGAGAGAGAGAGAGGGAGGGCGAGAGGCAATGTAAGAGGAAGAGCGGTTACCTCTGAGGGCTCAACTGCATTCACCAATTTGTTAGTTGACCTCAAAGGCATCACGTTCCTAATTTGCCGACCTGTTGATACAAATTTCCATAGTAGACTTGAACAGACAAGCACACACACACACAGGCACGCACACTGGTAAACACACAAAGACTGAGGTACACCCATTCTGGTAATACAATGCAAATATTGGTCAGATCGTGGTCGACCAAGTTCAATAGGCAGGGATACCATTTGTATGGTATCTAGTAAGCCGAAGTACTCAGTAATGATGACAGTTCGGAACTGGTTCTCTTTTGAGTAAATCACGAATAGTTTAGGGGTCTGATTGATTAACAAATACAATTCCAATTAGTTTCAGTTCCGCTAGTTCCAGTTATTCAAGATGCTTTGGCTAAAGAACTAAAGACCTAAAGAACAACTGGTTCCAGTTCTGATAGTTCCAGTTATTCAAGGTGCTTTGGCTAAAGAACTTAAGACCTAAAGAACTATTGGTTCTAGTTTCCCTACTGGTTCCAGTTCCCCTACTGGTTCCATTTCCCCAACTGGTTCTAGTTCCCCTACTGGTTCCAGTTCTGCTTCTGGTTTCACTTTCCCTACTGGTTCCAGTTCCCCTACTGGTTTCAGTTCCCCTACTGGCTCTAGTTCCCCTACTGCTGCTTGTTCCGCGTTTCAGTTGCTCTACTGGTTTCAGTTCCTCTACTGGTTCCAGTTCCAAAAATGGTTTCACTTCATCTACTGGTTCTCGTTTCAATCATGCACCTTGTTTAGAGTAAAGAGCTAAGCTGTTGTTCTGATTCCAGTTCCGCAACTGGTACAAATGAACAGCTTTAGTTCCAATTTCGTTAACACTACCAAAAGCATCGCTCCTTTGTTAACCTAATTCGCTTCCACACTTTCACCTGGTGCAGGCTCATGTAGCAGCGCATCATACACTATGCAGCCCCACCTTGCCGCACACCACGTATGCATTTACAGGGTATGCGAATTAATCAAACCGAGTGCTCGCTGCCAATTAGGCAATGCAAATGCGATTGATGTTCAATCCTTTGGTTGCGCTCTTGCACTTCCTGCTGTTCCCATAAAATGGAGACAGCAGGAGAGGACACGGAGACGCAGGAGAAGGAGGGGAAAGGACGAATGACAGAGGAGAGGGGGTGGGTAAGAGGGCGTGGCGTACATGGGGAACACATTAGTAAAACAATAATACGATGCGTGATAGGAATCTTGTCGCCTTGTCTTGTCGCCTTTTTATGTATTGTAGCTGGCAGGAATTTAATAGACCCCAGCAAGGATCTTTGCTGTATCGCTGGTGCCCCGCCTACCGCCTCCGGCTGCTGTGTATCCCGTTCCCGGTTGCTCCAGCTGCTGCTGGCAGTCGGGTAATTCTAATGGCGTGTGACATTTCGAAATGTAAAGCAGACTTTGACTGCCTGGCTACCACATTCCTCCCACAAATATAGACTCCCTTTGCTCACACATACACACATACACACGCATACTCTCACACACACTAGCATACTCCCACACACACATGCACACTCTTACTAACTCAGAGAATTGATGAAGCGTGTGCCAAACTTAGTCAACTCAAATGAAATTTGTCCATTGGAATTGGCTAAAAGGTGTTCCACATCTGCCTACTCTTTCTCTCTCCCCCTTTCTGCTTCGCTCCCTCCCTCTCTTATTCTTTCTGTGCTGCTTCCCGCTGTGTCCGCCGTCTGAGGGAAAATGGAAAACAGCAAGACACACAAATCCAAGGCAGCGAGGCGTCTGTTTAATCAAGCGGTCTGCCGCCGCCTGCGCAGCTGGTTGTGTGCTCTATAAATATGCCCCGGCCACGCCCCCTCACACATACACACACACACACACATATTCACACATACTTAATTAACTAGTTCTCGTGCAGCATCTGGAGCACATTTTTGGCCTGCAAGGGCGTCACAATCATATTCAATTCAAGCTGCGAAACGCTTCGATTCTTTTTCCTTTTTGCAGCTCGGACAGTGTCGTCAATATTGCAAAAGTCAAAGGCAATCTCTCAGTGTGTCTCTCTCCCTCCTTCTCTGTGCTTTGCTCTTTCTTTCTGGCTCAGCAACCAATGCCCCAGGGGAGCAACTGGCCTGGGCGGCTGACGCTGCCAGGACAATGAAATGGTTTCTCCTCCTTGCCTCGCCTCGCCTCGGGCAGCTTGTTGAGTGCAAGAGAACCGTTGGACCGCAGCGAGAATGTTGCTAGCTGCAGCTCGAGTTGTATTGAAATCGACAGCTAATGAAATGTTGCCTCTGATAGCCAATGCGACTCCCCAAAGGCAACACGCGCGCTCTACTTGCACTGCTGTCCATTTCCCCCTCTCCTTTTCAAGTGGTGTCAAGTCGAGGCTTTTTTGTTCCTTATGCTTGGTGCCATAAATTGTAATTACAAAGTGAGAGAGACACAGTGAGGCGGGGGGGGGGGGGGAAGTCAAGGTCAAGCCGACGACATCGTCATTCAAGCATCGTCGGTCACGTGGCGTATAAGTAATATTGACAGCGTGCAGACAAATTGAAGCCACGTTCGGGTGCGGCTCTTTGGCTATTATTGGTCAGCCGGTTAAGCCGTGCCAGCCAGCGGATGCACGCTGCGTATACGTAATGTGTAATCTCTGTCTGTCTGTCTGTCTGCCTGCTGTGTGCGTGTGTGTGCGTGTCAACGAGCTGTCCATTTTCACTGGCGCTTAAGTCGCGCGATTGAGCGTTGCCATCAAAAGGAAATAAGTGCTAAGTGCAACGAAGTGAAGTTCTACGCCGACATTTCCACGGATTTTCACGGTAATCACACACACACACACTGCACAGTGGGACCATTTGCGAAGATGCTTGCGAGCTGAGTACAGTATGATTAACTCTGTATACTATATACTATATGAAGGCATATGATTACTTTATATATAGTTGGGTGGGAACTTTATACTACATATTTATGTGCATATATGTAAACTCGTATATATATAAAATAATGTTTAGAATATAATGTTAATTACTTAAAAGAAACATGATTGCCTCAGGCAGTATACAAACTTGTATTAAATTTTGCTGAAATGTGGCACATTTTCCACTTTATTGTGCCACACTCTTGTTTAAAGGGCACTCTGTATAGCCTGCTAATTACACTTTGAGTGTAGCCTCAAACAATTCGCACTTGTCGCAGGTAATCGAAATCAACTGTTCATCAGGGTGTGCATAAAAATGCAATCAAAATAATTTAATGCAGCGCATTGACTTGACTCAAAGTCACATTTGAAATCAAAGGGATTTGCTCTTGAACACACACACACACACACAGAAAGAGTCCAGTGAAATTGCGGGGAAATTGCCATGGATTTGTTTAAGCCAAATAATTTAAAGCTGATGCGTATGTTAATGTGGCTCTGGCGCTGAGAGTGCCACGAAGTACTTGTAATAACTGTTTAATGTGCGTAATTAAAGCACACAATAATACCCTGTAAGCACTCTGTGGTGTCTAGTAGAGTCGACAACTGAGTTGGCTGTGCTGCTTTATCGCTTATAGGGTAACTATTAGTCGATATTGCTCGCCTTGGGGCAGTTTCCACTTGTTTTTCTATTGCTAATTTCTAATTCTGGCAGTTTGGAGCCAGAGCTGCATGCAAAAACAAAGGGCAGCCCACAAAAATCATAGCATACTTTCCAGCGCGCACACAAAAAACACACACACAGAGAGAGAAAGAGAGAGACAGACAGCACACAGACAAAGCTAGGCAGCAGCAGCAGCAGAGCACACTCTGCTTTGTTTTGGTTACATTTTGCACATCTATTCAGCTGGAATAACTAAAATATTTAATTTTTTGCACTCTCTTTTTGATAATTACATACATTTTTGTGTGTTTGCTTTGTGTGCGTGTGTGTGTGTGGGTGTAGAAGTGGGTGTGTGCACAAAGGGATTGCCAGATAGTTGATAGTTGCTGCCAGGTGGCAGAATGCATGTAATTTCCGTTTTCAAACATTTATGAGCTAATCATACGCTAGTTAGTCGAGCTGCTAGTTAGTTGAGGTCGGGGGAGCGGGGGCTGGAGGGGAGCTATGGGAGAGCTTGTGTGTGCAAGCGAGCGAGCGAGCGGGGCAAGCACAACGAGCAAGAGAGTGAGAGAGCGGGAGAGTGAGACAGAGAGACAGACAAAGAGCAAGGCAGAGGCGGGAGTTACTTTTCAATTGGTAGAGAGGGGCTGGGGAATTGGGCGTGGGTTGGTTGTGGGGGAGTGGGTAGAGGGGTGTAGACACGCGCAAAATGTTTGCCTAATTACCAAACAAGCTTGTTTACGATACTTACGCGTATTATCTTCTGATCACGTATTATCTTGCGTATGCAGTTGAAAATGAATGAGATGACCATTCCGCCAAGAATCAAACCGAATACGATGATTATGATGTAGACGTGCTCCGACTTCCCATTCGTTTCATTCTGCAAACAGACAAGGGAAATTTGCTATGAAAGTAACTCGATAAAAGTTAATTACATGAGCCTGATATAAGCCAGGTGATTGTAGGTAGTTAAGTAGGTGTGTAGGCAAGGGCTTTATAGGGTAGAGACGAGAAAAGCGCATGAAATGGCTCCGCAGTTGTTTAAGTGCGAATAAAGAAACCATGTTTATAATATATTATATACATACTTTATCTGTAATACAAAAATCATTAAAATTGGTAAATAAATTATTGAGTTATATATTTATTTTATATATTTATTTAATGCCAACTAAATGATGACTACATTGAAAATAATGAAAATAATGAGTACAAAGAATAAAATGAAGTAATTAACATATATTAAATTAATTCATAACAAAATGCAAGTAATAAGTAACAAATTAACAATTGTGAATAGGTTTAAACTTTACAATTAAAAATATGCATTTATTTAATTTTGATTTTAATTTGGGATAATAAAAATAAACACGATCCAACATTTGTTGCATAGAATTGGGAAAACCCAGAAAAACCCAATCAGATCAATGGATTAATGTTAGTTGTTAGGTAAACGGATTAAGTAATTGATTAATCAAGTTCAACGGAGGACGGGAAGAATAAGGAAATTACTATATATATAGTATCTATCTTGCTAAATATTTAAACAATATGGATTATACTTTTCATAATAATTTGATAATAATTTCTTGAGTTATTATCTCTCTCACTATACATTTTATACATTTGTATAATAAATGTCATCAAAATCGGAACATAAAGACTTAAGTAATTTACAAAATAAGGAAAGCGATTACAGTGGCAGCGTTTCTTGTGCTTCTTTCAGCTTTCATGCTTTGCTCGCTAATTAATTCTTGAAGCCTAATGGAAGCCGTTTTCAGGGTGAAGGCCTCCCCTAGAGAACAAAAAACGAGCGACAGTTAGTGAGGTTAGGTTTATTAATTCCGAGGTTAGGTTTATTAATTCCGAAAAGATGCGTGCACGCAATTCGCTTAATTGGTTCACTAAAAATAATGATTAATAAAATTGATTCAGTTTGTTTCGTTTTATTTTCGGCTAGGATGCAAACAAATATACGTGGGGATAAGCCATATGTTCTGTTGGTCCGTCGATGCGGGGTGAGGTCGGGGTTGATTCCGGTCCTGTCTAACTGATTTCGTGGTGCGAAATTAACAAATGACTCGGCGCAAAATTTTAATGCGAGCTAATTAAATAAACATAATTTGTGTACGCACATGATTGAGCCGATGATTGACCCATTGGGCCAATTAAGGGGCAAGTGGTCCGGAGTATTTGAACTATTTTGCAATTCAATCAAAATGTTATCGATGCACAAATTGGAATCATTCGACCGACTCGGTGCGACTCAACTCACCGTATTGGTTTTGGGATTTTTAAATTAATTACGTGAAGCGATATCCAGCACGCAAAAATACGAATTTATAATTTCGCATATTATCGTGAATTGCTTTATTTTGTTTAGTTTAACGTAGATACCTGGCGTGAGTGTGTGTGTGTGGAGAAGGGGGTTAAGGGGTTATGATACGTAAACGTTATAAATTATTTACAGTTGAATTTCAATTCAAATTGTGGCGATAAACGAGTTTTATATGCACTTTACTGACGGAGTTAAGTTGTCTTTCATCTCTTTCTCTCTCTTTACTCTTTTTTGTGTATCTTTTCTGTTTAAATTTCAGCTACGCTAAGTCCTGAGATCTTAAGTTTTGGAGGCACCATACTATGTCTAAAGTTCATTAACTTGAAAATCAGTTTCTTTTGCGGCACCACCCCTTGTAGTAAGCTGAATCCCTAATATGGTACTCCTGAAAATGTTGCTGATTTAAATGCTAATTAGAGCAACATATGTTCACTCTGGAATGTAGATAAAAACATGTACATACTCGTATATACATGAGGCTACTCTCTGCATGGTTACCCTAAAAACTCAACTCAAGCGATTTAGATATCTTAAGCTTCTGCATCATAATAAGGTAACCCTAAACCTAACTTGTTTATGCTAAGCCGACACTTCAAAATATGGTAGCCCTAAAACTCGATTCATGTATTTAAAATATGGTAACCCCAAAACTAAATTCATGTATAATAAACTCAAGCATCAAAGTATGGTAACCCTAAAAACTAATTTTCATTCAGTGTGTTTTATATACATTCTATTTGCATCTA
The DNA here is from genome assembly GCA_018903675.1 of Zaprionus capensis. NCBI lineage: Eukaryota > Metazoa > Arthropoda > Insecta > Diptera > Drosophilidae > Zaprionus > Zaprionus capensis. The sequence goes on along the minus strand of JAEIFN010001073.1, from coordinate 5,215,131 downwards.
CCTTCAATCTTCTTGTGAATATCTCAAATAACAGGGTATCTTTTAACTGTTAATCGATACAAACCCCACTTAAAACTTTCCAAAAAAGTAATTGTACAACAAAGTGAATAAAAAGAAGCCCTCTCCCGTCGCTGCCTGTTTTGAGATCTGACTCAGCTAGAGGTTTTTTATCCATTCCCTCTGGTTGTCGTAAAATACTCGAGCTGAATGTTTTCATAGTTTTCAAGTACGTGCGGGCTTTCCTATTCTTCTTTTTGCTGTTGTTCTTTTTGTTGTCGCTTTTTGGGCCACTTGAAGTCGGACAATTAGTCGAGTTTTACGATTTGCACAAGATTGAGAGCACACGACTCCAGAGAGAGAATGAGGGAGAGTGAGAGAGAGGGAGAGAGATGTTGACTCCATTCGGCTTCGTCGGTGAATCATGCGAGAGAGAGACTTGAACTATTTGCGGTTTGTCCCAAATGCCGCTTTTATGGCACACAAAAGGAACGAGAGCTCTTTATCAGATCTAATGATCTAACACAATTGTCGGGCAACAACAGAGACAACGGGGAGAAAAAGAAGACCTTGCGACGAGGCATGTCTGAAATACAAACCTCGAAGTTTGCCAACAAAACTTGTTTGCTTAACTTGTGTGTGTGTGTGTGTGGGAGTGTGTGCGAACGTGTTGGGCATAGGCGTATAATGATAGAGAGTTTGGCTATAATTAGACGCATGCACGACAGCAGGAACGAGGAAGCAGCAAGCGGACGGAGAGGAGGATACGGGACATGACATGAGTCGCCTCGGAATGCTGTGTGGATGACTGCTACACTCACCTTGCACTTCTCTTCGTCCCAGCGAAATTTACAGTTGTCCCGGCCATTACACTCGAGGTCCTTTGCTATGCAGGTCGCGTCCTCGCAATCGTATTCGTCAGCAGTGCAGGCTGAGGAGAGAGTGAGAGAGATAGAGAGGGAGATAGAGAGAGATGGAATCACAGTCAGGACTTGCTTAAGATAGCGCATGGGAATCAAAAATAAATGACAGACAGAGGGTGCTGGCAATCAGTCGCAGGAGCCACAAAACAAATACACGTAATCTCGAACATAAATCGTCCTCGAGCCACAATAATTGCAATGCCTCCGACAGTGACAACTAAAAGTACACGCTCATCTCAGCTCGACTGGGCCAAGCCTGGGTCTGGCCAAAAATGCCGGGCACAAAGGACAATCGCCGCAATGACAAAAGAGTGCTTAGCCTTTGGCAACAGGCGGCAATCAGGCAAACAGAGAGAAAGACGGGCAGACAGACAGACAGACAGAGAGACAGACAGACAGAGAGGCAGACAGACAAATAGTAGAACCTCCAGCCAGGCGAGGAGCGACAAGAGACAGGAGAAAAGCACGAAGATGTTCGCCGCCGCAGGCCATGCCCAAAAATGGGCAGCCAAAAAGTCGCCATGCTGCCGCTCTTGCTGTCTACTTCACCAAGCCATCACAAAATGCCTCGTCGCCTCGTTGCGTCCTCGTCATCGTCCTCGGCTCGATTGTCCCGATTGCGCGGTGTTTGTGTGGCTTGGGATTGCGAAAGCTTAACACAGGATTGCTCTGGATTTGCCTCCTCGCAGCGGCGCCTTCCCCTCATGTTGCTCTTCCTCTGAACAGTTTCGCGTAACGCACGTGCGGCAAATTTGAAGGATTTGAAGGGTTTCAGTTCCTCACCCTCTATCTCTGTTGGCCTCGCCTAACCGCAGACTAGACGTTGAATTCCAACTCACAGTTTGGCAACTGAAAGTGTGGCCAACATGGACTTACCTCCCGATCCTTTCTCCCGGAATGCTGTGTAGAGTATTGCGAACGTGGAGTTAATCGCGCTCTGCTCCGCGTAGAATCGCATGTGGAGAATATTCGACTCGGTGGTGATGCTCTCTCCTGCCGAGCCGCAGAAGTTTTTCACTCTGTAGAATAAGAAAGAAATGAAGAGAGAGAGAGAGAGAGAGAGAGAGAGAGTAAGTAAAGGGAAACCAGTTCGTAGTTAACGGAGACAGAATCAGAGCAAAAGGGAAAACAACAATCAAGGGCCAAGCAAGTCGCGTAAAAATGCATTCATTTTGCCCTCGTCAACAGGCGGCAAAGAGAAAACCCCCATAGACACCTTACATAGAAAGATGAGCAAAAGAAGTAGAAGAGAAGAGAAGAAAAAGAAGAAGCTGCGAGTGCCAGTGACATGATAGCGAAGAGTTTCTAATGGAGTAAGGTTTGACTAAGATTTTCCAGCAAATTGCCGTTTAAAGGGTTCTATTTCTATTCATGATTCATGTTTTTCTATGATTTGTTAATCAATATTTTTTTGGATTTTATAGATTTAACTGAGGTCACTAAAGAGTTTTCTCAGGGTTTCTCACATTATCAAAATCTATCAACAGCTGCCTCTGGTTTTGAAATTGGTTTTACAATTTGCACACAAAAAACCACACAACAATGGCTATGAAACCCGGTAGTATACCCTGGAATGTTGGCAGTGCAAATGAGAAGGCTACTTAGGTTTTTGGTTAAAGGATTGGTATTAATATTCAAGTATAGGTTTATATAGATCAAGTTACACCCTGCAATAGAGGAAGATTGCTAAATACTGAAACCAGAAAGCCTTCTTTACAGGGTATGCACATAGTCGTGTCAGTGGATGCTATGTGTCAGCTGCCATGCACAGAAGTGATTAGACATGTTGACGGGTTGACACGTTAACAAAATTGTTGCAACACTTTTTGAGCGCCACATGGATAGCAACAACAGAAGTGATTCCCAATGACCAATGGTGGTTCAAGTCCAATGCTTATGCCGGTAGTAAATGACCGACCAGAGGCAGGCCGAGCAGAATTGAGTCAACCGAACCTAGCCGAACTCGAATTGAGTTGAACTGAAACGAATCGAATCGAATCGAAGAGGAGTCAGTCAATTACTTTGAGTGCTGTCGCTGGTAGAGCAACAAGTGGAAATTCGTGGAGCAGGCAGGCAGGCGCATGAATGAAAGTGGACCTACCCCTGCCCTTGGCCACGGCACCTTACTGTTGTCGCCGTGCCCCTTTCCCCGTCGCAAGTCAAAGGCGCCGCCGCAACTTCCGCTGGCATCAAATTTGCTTTTGCTTGGTAATAAATTGAAATTCAGCTCGGCCCGCTTTGATCTTCGCAGCGTTACATTGGCTTTTCGGCTGACTTCACTCGTCGAGCGGAAATTGGTTTGTGCTCACCCTGCTTCAAATACTTCTCCCCCTTCCCGCCCTCACCTGCCGAGCGACAACCCGCTCGGCTTACTCACCTCAGTGGCATCACCGTCTGCTCGGGAAAGATGTCCAGGAAGTTCGTCTCGCAGTCGTTCGGTTTGCTCAGATGAAAGTCGAGGAATTTCAAAAATATCTATCGAAAGATAAAGCAAACAATTGGTAAGACACACACACACACACAGTCAGACAGACACACACGTACCTTCCAGTTGTCCTTCACCTGGATGCGCCAAATGCAATCGAGGGCTATCTTGTCGCGTATCACCTGCTCCCGGATCTCGGCGGGCACATCCGTCGAGTTGATGAATCCCTCGTAGCCATCTTTCTCGATGGTGCAGTTGAGGTCCGTGCTGGGTGCCTCGCGATTCCTGTCCAGATACTCGTACACGGCACTGAACCCGGTGTACTCGATGGTGTCGTCAGAGTGAAAGTGCAGCCACAGATATCGTTCCTTCGAGGTGATTTCCGGTGGGAAATCTGTGCCACAGTACTTGCCAATCAGCGTGGAGAAGCCGTATTGACCGTCGCGTATCTGCAAAATCCCCGGTGAGCATCGAAATCCAAAGCAACACACATGAGATAGAAAGAGAGGTAGAAAAAGAGAAGGAGAGGGAACATGAACGAAAACGAAACCACATGCCATTTAGAGAGGGAAGTTATCAAATGATTAACTGTGTTGAGGAATTCCCAGGCTGACATCGAGGGTGGGGCGAAAAGTTCGTCAATTTTGTTTAAAACACCTTTGGTAAAGTTGTAAAACTTCTGTTTGCCTTATATGGTCCCTCTAAGTAAAAGTAACAGTCTAAATATGGTCACCTAAAGTTTAACAAAATCAACTGAACATATTTTAAAATAAAGCTAATAATTTTCTACGGGTAATATGGTCACCCTAAATTATGTTTTAGTGTTCTTAGCAGACGAATGTGCATAGACAGACCATTTTTTATATTGAGAGGCAATTATTTGCTAATAGTCACAGTTAAATTCGTATACCTAATACGGTTACTCTAAGTACTGCATTTTTTATAAAATATCTATAAAAACTAACAGTCTAAATATGGTCACCTTAAGTTTATGAAAACAACAGAACAACTGAATGCCTATGGTCACTCCATATGGTAATATGGTCACTCTAGTGTATAAAATAGAAAATCAATGAGTCAGTCGCATTTAAAGAAAACAAATCATGATTTAGCAGTACCTTAAAACAATCTTTAATTCTTGGTTAGCATGGTCACTCTAATTTATGCTATACCTAAAGCTTTCAAACAGACAAACAGACATACAAACAAATACACGAGCCATAAACCAAGCAGCTAAACGTTTTCAGTTCATAAGGTATCTCAAATGTCTTGCTCAAGTCGAGTATACCCTACCATACTGCGTATACCCTTAACAATCTGACAAAGGTTTGCTTACTAAATAGAGTTTTTCTCTCGCTGTGCAAACACGCTTTTCAATTCAAAGCTTTTAAAGCGGACCTCGCGCTCGTGTTGTTTGCCATGCAAATGGCTTCCGGTTGGAGCTGCATGTTGCGCATACGACATGTGGGCAGAGCAAGTAGAAAAGCAGAGCACAAAGCAGCAACAGCAGCAGCAGCAATGCCAACACGGGCAACTGCCCAATGCCAATTTTCAATTAAAACTTGGCGGGTGTAAAAATTGCCATGTAAAAAAAGGCCAAAAGGCTTTTTCTCTATCGTCACAAAGGGAAACGATTTTCGAAAAGTTTTCACAAGCGACATGGCAAGTTTTGTTTAGATTTTGCTGCCTGTTGTTATAGTTGTTGTTGCTGCTGTTGCTGTTTGCTTGCAACAAACTTGACTCTTTTGCAGTGTCTTTTTAATGCAAAAGCATTTTGTTGCGCCAACAACTTGAATTGCCTTTGTTGCTGCTGCTGTTGCCCCTGTTGCTGTTGCTGTTGCTACTGTTGCTGCTGCCACTGTTGCTGGTGCTACTGTTGCTGTTGCTGCTGGCACATTGCAACACTTACTTACTTCAAGAAAATCAAATTTGCACTCCTCCTTGGCCTCGATATTAAATGAGTTGCGAAAGTCCAGCCGTATGATTTGACCCTTTGGCGCTGCAATTAGAGGCAAAAACAGAGGGAAAAAATAAGGTTAGAGCTGCAGAAACAGAGAGAAATAGATGAAGAGGAAGAGGCAGACATAGAGAGTGCTTGAGAAGCAGAGAAAAAGAGAGAGAGAGAGAGATGGTCGAGAGTAATGTGTTTACTTGTTTGCCTTGGCTGCAGGCAAATCGACTTAGTATTGCCCACGGCGCCAGTTTAACCAACTCGATTCCTACCCAGGAAGTTTCTGAATAATCACTAAGGAATTTTCTTAAGGCAGGCCCTAAAGAATTTTTATGAAATTCGTTCTAGGTTGTAGAAAAATACCATAAAGAGAGTAATAGACAAAAAATAGGCGCATTTAAGTCGCTTTAACACGAAATTTGATCAGAATCTCCTTCTTTCTATTGGTCAACGAAATATGATAAATTTGTTGGAAAAATAAAGAATTTCATGGCCTCTTAGTGGACAAGAATTTGTTCTTTATACTGTATGACTTTTATATCTCTTAAAAAGTCACGCTATAATTGAAAAACATATAATGTGAATGCTGAACTGAATTTCCTCAATGTCAATGCGATATGGAGTACAACTTAAGATTATACTATATAATATACCATAGTATTATCATATATCATATCATACAGATCATACATATCGCATCATATCACATCATATAACAGTTTTTTACTACATTTGTTCGATAGATTTCATCTGTCTAGCCACTTTGAGCAACCTTCATAGGAGCCTTAAAGGTTGCCAAGCAACTGTTGTAATTAGAAAATATTCACCTTGCTTTTTTTCACCTTGTTTTTTGAGTGCTACCGAACCGGTTTGCAGGCTGAACCGAAACAAAGTGCTTTGTCGGTTCTGGTACAAAAATGATTTCGGATTACGAACAAGTTCACTGTGAAATCCAAGCTGGATTGCAAACTGGGGACTCATTCAGTGGCCGCATTAAGGAAAAAGGAAAACCAAAGGCGTTCAAAACACACACACACACACGCATACTCTTACAGTGGAGTGGGTTGAAGTGGGGTGTGGGCAGACAGATAAACGGATGATAACGACCAAATCCTTGGCATGAATCAATGGGCTCAGCGCGTGGCACTCGAGAGAGAAGGGAGCAGGCTGCAGCAGAAAAAAAAGCACAGACAAGCCCACACGCAATTGTAGGGTCCGTAACCTCCACCTCCAGAGGGCAACCACTGCCCCTCCTCTTGCACTGTATCCCCTCTCCACTGTACACTCTCTCCCTCTGTGTGTGCATAACATAATGGCGGCGTAATGAAAGACAGAATCACAGACATATGGGCAAACAAATGCTCTGCTCAACGGACCTGCCTGCCTCCGCCTCCGTCTCCGCCTCCCCCTCCCTCTCCCGCTTGGGGATTTCCACTTTGATTGGCCTTGACAAAAAAAAAGAATGAAAGAAAGAAGAAAACTTAAAAAGAAGCCAAAAGAAAACACGCACACAAAAAACGCAAGCAAATAAAAGGAAGAGACACACGGCGGCAAACTAACGCAACTGCGACAGCAATTTAACAGTTTCTGAATAGAACGCCTCGGGGGCGTGGCACAGAAGTTGAACTAACCACACAGAATCATAGAGAGGATGAGAGAGAAGGAGTGAGAGAGAGAGAGCATACAGTTCGTCGGGCCCATTGATATTCGGTTGCATTGCGGAGTTAACTCGATGTGATTATATCAACAGGCATATGTGAGTGTTGTGGGGGATGGGTGGGTCTAAGGGGGTGTGATGAGTAAGGGGTGTGGCAAAGTCGGATCAGGGACTTATTAAAGCCAGACTAAAAGCAAAAGCGCAAGCTGTATATACGCACTACTTAATCCCAATGGAACATAGGCATGCCATCTATGCAGCTCGTAAGAAAAACTGAAAGACAGATACAGAAGGGGGAAAGGGAGTGAAAGGGGTGGGAGAGTAAAGTGAATGTAGTAAAAGGAGTTGTGTGGAAAGCAGGAATGCTGGCAAAAATTGAAAATTTCTGGAATTTCAGGTCATGTTTTAAGTTATCCCCAGTACGATTGGAATATGTTGGTATGCATTTGGAATCGATAGAGATTATCATAATGTCAGCTAGAAGATGGGGTAGTTTCTATATATGATTTTGATGAATGACTTATAGTTTTATATGGTCACTCTAAAGTAAGTCTTAGTGTTTTAAGCAGGCGAATAAGCATAAGCAGACCATTTCTCGTAATGATTTTCTAATATAAGCCACAGTTTAATTCTGATACGTAATATGGTCACTCTAACTTGTAAAATAGACGATCAATGAGTCAGAAAACACAACATGATTTGGCGGTACTTCAAAACAAACTTTAAAATGTAGTTCAATATGGTCACTCTAGTTTAGATTATTGGAATCGATAGAGATTTTAGATTTGCTGTATTAATTAGACACAAGCAATGCTAAATACTTAAAGATCTATTGTAAGGAGTTACCATCTAAGTGATGCATGATCTCTACCATATACAATATTACTATATATTTTATGTATAGATTCCATTGCAGACGACGCTCTATCTTCCTTTTCTTTTCTGTCTCCTTATCCCTTCATGCTAAAGGCTACCCTTGTCTCTCTCTTCCTCTTTCCTTCTCTTTCCTAGTCTCCATTACTTCTTCCTCTGTCTGTCGCACTCAATTTGTCACAGATTTATAACACTCCCCGCTGGATTATGATAAATACAAATTCATAATCTAATGCAAATATTTCCTTTTACACTTGTCTTTCGGCACAAGCAAAGAAGCAATGTGGGTACAACTGACACATGAATAAAGGCAGATAGAGACAGAGATAGAGAGAGAGAGAGAGGGAGGAAGAGAGAGGGAGGTAGATGGATGTATGTATGCTCAAATCATACTAATGCAACCGCTTAGCGTTTTGAGCTCTGACAGCAGAAAGGAGAAGTGGCATCTAGAGAACAGGAAGACAGCAAGTAGGGGAGAGAAAGTAAGAGAGTAAGAGGGAGGGAGGGAGGTAGATAGCTAGGTAGGAAGAGAGTGCGGGAGATTGTAGGCAAATGCCGACAGGCAACATGACCCCGAGTATCGCCTGACAGCACATATTGATATGCAAATAAGCCCCACAACTGCTGTAGCGTCTCATACTGCCCCCTCTCTTTCTCTCTCTCTCTCCCTCTCTGTCTTCATCTCTCTCTCTGTCTCTGCTCCTCGTTCTTTTCTCTTCTTGGAGTCCTACGTTAGTCAGCCTATCCAGGCGGCCATCTAGCTATCTGTCTTTGCATCTGTCTGCTGCCTAAGCAAACGCACACATGTGCAGTTAATACAGGGTACACACACGTACACACACACTCACACGCACACACACTCACAGAGACTGTAATGGATACCACACACAGCTGACGCTGCCCGGCGATGCGTGCGAGTGGAAAGTCAATCATTTCGCTCGCATTTTGTCTTAACTGACAAATGATTTTGCACACCCCCCTTCCCTTCCCACCCCCTGCATACACACATTCCCTTACTCCAACCCACCTACTCCCCCTCTTGTTGCTTACCCGATAAGAATCGAAGGCAGCCCAAGGCAGCCGAGCGCAAGCAGCGCAAATATGATGGGTCTTCCCCCTCCCCCACCAACCACCCACAGCTTAAGCCGCCCTCCAGCATCCATCTCCCTCCTCTCTTCTTCCTCCTCTCTCCTCTCTCCTTCCTCCCTCCTCTTCCTCATCCCCCAATCCCAAGCACAATTCCCTCTTATTTTGAAACAAGCTAAGGCTTTTAATAGCAAAGCACGCAGCGATTTTGTCAGCCGGCGGCAAAGTAAACCTCAATCTGCCTTGGCTGACGGCATGATTGACTAACTGATGTATTGATTGACTTATTGACTGATTTACTTACTGACAGACAGACAGATAGAGGGACTGACTGACGCCTAAATGTCAACACAATGCGCGCTGCAGCTGCCACAGAAAGTTGCAACTATTTGTCGTGCCCCTCCCTTGCCTTGCCCTCTGCACCCCTCCCCATCTAACAGGGCTGTCTGTCTTGGCTGATGCAGCACTTAGGCAAGTTCATAAGACCAAAATCAAGTTAATCCGCAATCGAATCAAGCAAAATCAAATGGAAATTTCCATTTATGACAAAAAGTATGAAAAACACAAACTTGAAGTCGGAATTATAGAAAAGATTCCTCTGCCTTTTCACATTTCCTTTGCATACCAATAAGGTAAGTGTAGATAGAAAAGAAAACTAGTAAGAAGGTTACTGAGTGACTCCTATTCAATTGACCAATAACATTTCTTAACTATAAAACTTCTATGCAGGAAATTAATTTTATTTTTAGGATATTTATTTCTTAAGTAATTTCTATTTGATTATCCGATCGAAACCAATTTTTAGTAATCATTAGGGCATTGATACTTATTGTGTTTATCCTGCATTCAAATTACACTTGCAATTTAGATATCGATTTATATAGGTGAAAAGGGGCGTAGCTAAAATCACAAATATACTTGAACTGCAATCTGCAATATTTAAACAATTTTTCAGATATTTTCCGCAGTCTCTGAGATCTATAAATTCATGAGATTTTGTAGCTTTATAATTAATAAGGAATTCATGAATTAGATTAGGGATTGAGGAAATTCTAGGCTGGTTATATCTCCGATTTGGGAAAACTACTACATATCGAACAGTTTTATTAAAGAAGCTACATGAATGCTTTATATTACTTTATCTATTATAAGATATGATATACAATATATGCTTTCCCTCTCTTATCCTCCTGATCGTATATCATGTTAATGCTTGGCATTTTATCGCATATTATTATTACATAGTTATATTATTATTATTACATCATATTTTCTCATATCATATGTATATATTGTATTTTATATCATAAAGTTTAATGTTTAGATAGTTTATCATATTAATTTATTGTTACTATTCAGATGACACACTCACCTGTTATCACTCTGGTGCAGTTGATATTCTTGGGATACAGATTGGGATACTCGGGACTGTAGAGCTCGTTCTTGGTGGGGTCTCCCTCGACGAAGAGGCGACAGCGATCGACCTCCTCCTCGGCCTGACGCTCGTGACGACCTGCAGCCCGCGGAGGTCGTGAAATAGTTAGGGCGTGTTCGTCACGCGCATGATCACTATATATAGTGGGCGTGGCATGGGCAGCACTATGGGTTGGGCTGATCAGTTGTGCTATTGTCTGCGGCTTTGTCCAGGCCAGGTGAGGCGACTCGTTGGCTGCAGGAGACACAGAGAGAGAGAGAGTTAGATGAGAGAGAAAGTAGTGAGAGAGATAGAGAGAGCTTAGAGCTTTGCTGTTGACTGCATAATATATCAGTGCACACCCACATACGCACACCCACACACACACGCAGACAGGCTTACGCATATTTTGCTGAAATTTATTATCATAATAATAATCATGGGCATTGAAATTTATGCGCGATTCGCGTTGCTTTTTAATAATGCGCATAACTTTTGCTACAGCAGACAAGCAGGAGCGAGGGAGGGAGTGGAAAAGAGAGAGAGAGAGAGAAACGCAACCCGTTGCTCTTTGTGGCACCTGGAAACTTCACACACTTGTTACGCCAGCGTGAACACACAACACATGAAGCGACCCTCGCAGAGCTCCATACTCCTGCACGACTGCTGCAGCTGTTCCAACTCCGAAAAGTAGGCAATGCAAATTTCTAAAGCGCACTCGCACATGAGGGTGCTCACACCCATGCTTATACTCCCCCCCTCCCACTGGTTACAAGTGCACTTGCTCGAGTCTATTTGCACTGGCAGCCAAGTCACAGCAACTGCAGCTGCAACCGGCAACCTGCAACAGTCACTGCAACTATAACTGTGACTGCATCTAAATAACAATCATTAAGCCCCTGTTAAGTGGCCCAAAGTACACACACACACAAACACAGCCAAGAGCAGCAGCAGCAGCAGCTGTTTGTGTATGTTTTTCTATGCCTACAGCTCTTTTTGCAGGGCATTGGCTTCGAAGTACGCAAATTCCAACCAAGCTCAGCCAGTGCGACCCTCACTCACCCTTCAAATATTTGCCTGCCCGATGTGACCTAACTGAAGCAAAATGAAGTAAAAGGTTCCTAAGTAATGGAAACCACAATAAATTATTAATTATTCTTTAATTGAACTTGTTATAATTTATTATTATTATTATTATTATTTATTTCAGATCAGCAATCTATGGATTAAACATTTATCGATTACTTTGGCAAAAGTTGTTAGACCCCATTTAAAGCTCTTCTCCTATTCTAAACAGCAGCAGTATATCCTACAGTAAAAGCAGTACTATCGACATTAATGTATTGTATTTTCTCGATAAAAAGTTGTTCGATTCCATTGTTAGTTCGTGCCCCCATCTAGACAATTGCAGCAATATACTATCTATCAGTTCTAGCAGTACTATCGATAGCTGCAAGCGATCTATCGATTAAATATTCACCAATTTCAAGGCAGACATTATTTCCCTTCATTTTTAGTTCTTGGCTCCATCTAGATAATTACCGGCAGTTTGTGTACATAACCTCGCACACTCACACACACATGCACACTTAAATACATGTGTGTGTGTGTGTTGGTGAGGAGTGTGTACGTTTGTACATCGCTTATGGGCCGACATAACGGCTTCCTCGTGCTGGCGGCAAGTGAAACATGCATTTGCGCAAAGTTTGAATTACCTTAGTAGACGCTTTATGAGGCGTAGGGTATAAGAGTTTATACACACAGGCACACACACAGGCATGTACACGCACACACAGGCAGTGTTCCCCTGTGTGCGAGGAGGCGAAGTGTTTGCGCCGCATTATATGGCTGCTAGTGCCTAATGATGTAGCAACAAATTTAATAAACATATTAAGTGTTGATGTTTTTGTAATCGCGCAGGCTGAGCATTGCCACGAGTGCCACGCCCATGCAGACAGGTTGCCGTTGAACACTAGACTAGAACACACACTACCCTGCCGCCCACTGCCGCACCCTCCCCCTCCTCTCTTTGCTGCCCACGTGTCGTTGGTTGTTGCTCGATGTTATTGCCCTCTGAGCTGAGCCCACGCCTGAAACTATGCTGCGCTCTTGCCGTTTGCGTGTGTGTGTGTGTGTGAGAGAGAGAGTGAGTTGCTATGTGTGTGTGTGTGTGCACTCATCTATTTGCCGCCTGTCAGCGCAGCTTATTTCCGCTGACGTCGCGCCACAGTTGCCTGCCCTGTCTGCCTTCCCCCTCCCTGTTTTTGCCGGCTGTCGCGTCAGTATCGCAACATAAATTAAATTCAAGTGAAATTAATTTCGATAACGGTATTTGGCACAGTTTCAGCAGCTGCACTGGACAACATGAGACTACATTGTACCTTAAACTTAGACCAACTGGCAGCTTTAATTAAAACATTTATATTTCAAGACTGCCGCACAGTGGACCCCAAGAACAAGCTAGCTGGATTAAATATGTAATAATAATCAATTTTTTTATTTTAATTGAACTTAAAACATATAATTCCTATGCCAAATTGGTCGACTAATTCATATAGATCCCATTGCACTCTTAATTTAACCATAGCGAGAACACTTCTAAATATATTTTTGAGTTTTGCTATTTGTAATTAATTGCAGTGAGTTTGCCCTTTTGACCCACTGTGCACCTCGCAGCTGGATTCATTTGTGTTTTGTTTATTGTGGTTAGTTTGTGTATGTAAAGAGGCTGGAAAATTATATATACATAGGTACTTTATATATACATAGTAGGTACTATTTAACAGTACTTAACTCTTTGTCTTAAGGTATCGTATACTTATATCTGCGATCTTCTATATCTATGATGCCTTTAATGACCTACAGTAGTTCAGTAATCATCTTAAATAAGATTATAATAAAGAGAAAAACTGTGTAAAGCAGAGAAAAGTGCAAGAGGTTTTGAAGCTGTATTTATATCTATATTCTTGATTATTATATATATCTATATCTACACTTTCCTATATTATATTTATAGTTGATAAAAGTCTCAAGTTTGATTTGAATAAAGAACATTCTTTAATTAGTTTCTCATTTATTTATTTGCTAGAAGCAAACAAACTGTTTCAAGATTCTCCAACTTATTCCAACTGTTGCCTACCCACAAGGGACGAAGGTGCTCTCCAAGTCTCCCAACTGTTGCCCAAAGCTCAAGTGGACTTAACTTCTGACAACCTACGACTTAAATAATCAAGGAACTCTCGTTTAATATACCCGGACTTAACTTGCTACCAAAATAATCGGTAAGTGTGGCTGCCCCTCCTACCCCCGGTAAAGACTTAACTTCTGAGTACACAATTGTAGTGCCAAAATAATCGTCTGGATTTTGTCATCCTCGTCCTTGTCCATTTGCATTCCTCACGCTCGCTACTTTCATTAACCAACTGACTGAGTTTTCGGCCCTCGCGCCAGTTTGTCCCTTTTGCGGGGCGTGCTTTGCCCGTGTGTGAGGCAGCCCCTTAGCACTCATTTAGGACTTCTCCTGCTGCCACTTTCACTTCACCCCCTCTCCCCTCTTCCAACTCTCCTTCCTTGTTCGCACTTTCGCTCAGTTTGCGTCTTTAATTGCGCTTTTAGGTGCGAGTTTGTGTATTGACACTTGCAGCATGGCAAGGCGCAGCGGGGGCAGGTATTGAAGAGGGCGAGTGGGGGGTGTATAAGGCCACTTGGTACTTGCCACTTGTGCGACGTGAAAAGCCCATTTACCGTTATGTCACGGCATGCCAAGTGTGGAGAGGGGGGTAAGTGGGGGGCAGAGTGGAGGCTTAGCAAATGTGTCTGTGGCGGGGATCGAAGTTGTTTTGACGAGTGGGTCGCATAATTGTAAATTTAGCACGCAGTCAGCGCCTGTCGCTTATCAGCCACACCCCTCGTGATCCCCTCCCGTCCCCCCCTTCGCGCTGCCTTTGTGGCTGCCCCACACACCGAAGCAGCTGCGCCTGTTCGCGCTTTTGTTTTAGTTGCAAAGACCCTTGTCGATTTCTTTGCGCCCATAAGTTTAACTTTCAACTTTTGGCTTCGCGCACACACACACGCAGATGTACACTGTTTGTATGTGTATGTATGCATATGCAAAGGATACACACACACAGACAGATACAGCGACAGGCCTGCTGTTCATTTATATTCATATTCGCATATGTGTGCGCCCGTGTGTTTGGCATTTAAGCACTACCCTCCACCCCCTCTGGCTGCTCTTCCTCGCCCACGTTGCCATCGGCATCTGCAGCTTCATCGTCGTCCTGCTTCTGCCCCTGTTTGTTGTTGTTGTTGTGGTTGTAGTTGTAGTTGTTGCATGTATTTCATTCGCAGCAGTTATTTGCTTTAATACACTCAATAGACTTAACACATTTTGCACGCCTCACTTCATCCGACTACGACGATAGCGATGGCGACGTTGTCTACACACGCAACCAGGCTCCACCTCTCCCTGCCTCTCCCCTCATCCCCCCTCCTGATAAACGCACCACCCGCTGTGCTGTAGTTTTCTGTAATAAATTTTGCATTTTGCTTGCAGCGACAGTAGAAGTCGAAAGTCGTTGGCAGCAGCGGGGGCACGTCATATGAAGGGGGGGGGGGGGTTTAGAAGGGATACCGCACTGAGCTGAGCTTTGGCATAGCTCTGCCTGCTGTACATTCCATTTTTGTGTCAGACAGTTCCAGCCTGCACTTATTTACATGCGACGACTCTGTGGACATGTATTTGTCTCCACATTTCAGGGTATTTCTGTCTCTACACACACACACACACACACATAGACACAGACATGAGTTAAGGGGTGCCCTCTCTGCTGTGGCCCCGTTCTGTGGCTACTGTGACTTGTCTGCGGGCGGGCATATTTATAGTTTATAGTTTATATTGTCTGGCCGACGTTCTCGTCCTTCTCCTCCTCATCCTGGCTGTCCTCCACCACATTATCCAAGAACAGCGCGTAATTAATGCGCACAGCAAGCCGAAGTTGAAATGTTCTTTGAGAGCATGCATAAAATATCAGTTCAACTATCGATAAGTGTCTACACTGACTATCGATAGAACAGCTGAATTAATTACTTCCTTATATAGCAGATTTTATTGTTGTCCTTATGTTTTCTTATTGCACGCAGATAAAGTTTGTGTTAAATAATAAATAAATAAATAATATACATATAGAATACATAATTAATACATATTTAAATATATATAAATTATATACATAGTTAATATAATAGATAATATATATTGTAATTATATATAAATAAGCATAAAGAATCAATTCACTCAATTAAATAGAATCATACAAGCCTTTCACTAGCTAGGGTATCTCGTAGTCAGGTTAACGCACTTGAAATGTTCTACAAAGGGCATTGAGTTGAAAATATTAAAACATGTCTGCATAGAACTTTGTGTTTTATCAAGTTTTCGGTTTGCATAAATAATGAATTGTAATTAATTAATACGCAATGTTATGACACGGAGTTAATTAATTAATAATTCTGCTTCATTTATTATCGCATTTACAGCTCGACAACTGGAGAAGTCAATCGGAATATTTAAGCGCCAGTTCGTAGGGTAAACGCAGAGAGTTAAATACAAAAATAAAGACATGAAGGCTACCAAAGCCCCTACTACATGTGGAGAGAGCTCCTTGCCTATAAGAATTTCGGTTAAAGTTTCTTCATGTCTTTAATTCCAATCGCACACGTCAATCATGGCGTTGCAAAGTGATTTAAAACACTTTCTCATTCCATTAGGAAATTACTTTTGCCTCCAGCTCTAATTAGCTCATCCATTTTTTATTCATCGCACCGCGTAGCATCCTCGACATATGCGTTGCCCGAGCGACACTCGTTCACTCGTTCGTCATCGCAACTGAGCAAAGCCGGAAGGCGAAGCCATTCCGATGGAAAAACCCTCTACATACCCCCTCTACACGTTCCCCTGTACATGTTCCTCTCTACACATTCCCCTCCACACATTCCTCTCTCCATGCATAAGCTCAACCGCGCTGCGATGCCAGGCAAATTGACATTACAAACGCTTGATAAAGCTAATTGGACGAAATTCGACTAATAAGCTTGTAATCACAGCCAATGTACCTGCGGCAAGTGTAACAAGGTGATGGCAGGAGGAGCAGGTGTGGGTGGGGGGGGGAGAGTGCGCTCACTTGATGGTAACTCGAGGAGTGCAATCGAGTCGAGGCAGAAGTACGCAAATTGCGATTGTTATTATATATTTTACATTCTGCTCCAACTGTAGAGGAAGCATGTGTGTTCCCCTTCCTCACTTCCTCCCTCTCTCTCCCTCCTTCCTCTCTTACTCTCTATTGCACACTGTGCTTCCTTGATTAAATAATTGGTAAATTCGCCGTTCGAATTAGCTGAAATAAATCGCATGCAAATGCATATGAAAAATGAATATTCGAAACAGTTTATTGGTTATAACACTTCAAATTTGGTTAGTGGGCGGTGAATGGTTGAAGGGGGCGTGCCATACCTATTAGAAATGCTTCGATTGGTTCTTCGAAGTGCTCCTTACAAACAAATTGCAACATTTTTATTAAAGTATTCCTTCGTTTTGGGCACAAAGTCAAAGCTTCTATTGCTTTTCGACCACAATAAGCGACAGCACTTTGCAGAAAGAGAGAGGGAGGGGAGAGAAGAGGAGAGAGAAGAGAAAAGTACAGTTTGAGTAGCATATTAAAAAAAACTGAATCGAAATTTTGAGAATTTGTCACGCGCTGTAGTCACTCCCAAATGAATGAGAAATCGGCTCATAAATCACACGAAAAAAATGACATTTTGTGGTTTATGATTGATTCGAATTGCTTGAAAATTTGCTTGGAAAATTAGCTTGTATACAATTTCAATTTAATATTTGCTTAAAGTAATTGGACTACAGCTAAACAGACACTCGAGGCTGTCATTTACAGGATATGCTCAACGTGCAGTTTGCAGTTTTCTGTTCGAAATACGCAATTAACATCGAAAAGCTGGTGCACTTAATGGCTCGGAACTAAGAGGCTATATAATTGCCATTAGAGAGAGAGACAGAGAGAGAGAGAGAAACATAGAGAGAAAGAGAGAGAGAGAAGGGGAAACAATTTGGCAGATTTACCGTTGTTCTTTGCACTGCGAAAATATATTCGCAACAGTTGCAATTAAACAATTTGCAACTGGAAAACGAGTAGTGAAAAACAACAGTCGAGTGCCCCCGCCAGTGGAATACCCTTCGTTATAAGCACACTTACAATTGCCAACAGCAATGTATTCTGTTGCTTATTGCTCTCTCACTCTTACACACGTATGCATGCGGAAATTAAAGCATTGCCTGGAGAAGGCAGTACTATATTTAAAAGGCATAACTTCTGTATTTAAGTTCCGATTGGAATCAAATTTCGAAAAATGGTACTTGTTATATGCAGCTAACTGTATATAAAATATTGTATTTTTATCTTTGACACATCGCTTGCAATTTGCATTAAAATGTTTTATTATGGGCACTTAGTTTCTTATAAAAACAGCAACCTAAATATAGTATTAAATTTGGTGTCTTTAGCTTTTATAACAGCGAAGATCTATGTGTTTAGACAGACAGACAGAAGGATGTGGCTTAAGCAGCTCGGATATTATGAGATATTACAGATAATGAATATATATGTATATACTTTGGGAGGTCTGTAAAGCCTGTTACATTTTCACCAGCCTGGTGTACTCTCGCTTTTGATCATTTTCAATGGTCGAAGGGTATAAAAACATGTAAATTGCGAATGCTGAATGCAATTACAAATGAGATATTGATGTCCATGTTTGTATTCAGTGTCTGGGAGGGCAGGCAGAAGAGTTCTGCAGTGCCAGAAACAGCTAAAGAAAAAACAGACCATTCGAGGCATAAAAATCAATAAACATATAGAAAATACTAAATGAAACATATTATTTTTTTACAAATACAAATGATTATATACATATAGTTAGAATATCTGTTATGGAAATATACAAATTATAGATGACTTTACAATACTGTATACATTAAATTATACAGATTAAAACTTGTACAAAATATACAAAAATACTTGATTTTATTTGTATTTGAAGTATAAGTTTTTGTTTCTATTTGTATTTGAACTGCCCTCGTGCAAATCGTAAAGATAACTGCACCGTCGCATTGTTCGTTAGATATACACAGTATCTACAGGTATGCGCTGCACTGCGCGGCACGGCGCGATATGAATTTGTTGCAAGTTTTCACGGCTGACATGCCATTATTTGCGAGTGGCACCGCCGGCTCCTTGAGTCCTTCTCAGCTTGCAGTCGCACTTCAGCTTCAACAACATCATCGCCGGCGTCCTCAGCCGGCACCAAGTGATGGCACAAGCACAGCACAACACAGCGTGCAACAATAACTGAAGAGAGCAGCAGAGCTAGAGAGAGAGAGGGGGAGAGTGGGAGTGGGAGAGTAAACTGACTCGCAGTAGACAAATGCATTTCCAAAGTTTGCCTTCGTCGGCACGCGGCGAACTGTTGCAGTTGTTGTTGTTATTGTATGGCGATGCCAGAGTGTCGATATATGTTGTCTGTCTCTCTCTGTGTGTGTGTGTGTGTGAGTGTCGATGTGGCACGCCAGGGCAAACACTTCTGGCAAGGCGCCGCGATCTGCAGATTCCGCTCGTGTTGCTGAATTTCAATTTTCTCTTGCGCAGCACATAAATAAAATCTGTTTTATTATTTTTCCACCATAAGGAGTTGCCAACTTTTGGCACTCACTGTGACGACGACGACAACACCACAAAAAGCAGCCCACTCCCAGTCCCAGTCCCAATACGAATCACAGTCGTTGTCACAGTTACAGTTACCAGTTACCAGTTGCCAGCTGCCAGTTCTCCCACCCGAATACTCTTTACTACTTACAGTGCCCTGTAGTGTTTACCCGTCACTTCGGCCACGTAGTAACCTGACGCTACAATTAGCAGTAAAAGTATACGAACCGCATGTCCTTCGACACATTTGCACTTGTCATCGCGTGTGTCTTCTTTCGCAAAAGTAGTTTCTACTATGACATGAAAAATGCTTTTATAAGTTCTTTACACAACAGTTCATATGTATACATATATATATATACATATATGAACTATACATTACATTTGTATTATTCCCTATTTTCTATTTCATTCCTATCCCTATCAAAATTTGACTAAGAAAACAATTTTAGAACTTTCGATTTCAACTTTTTTCGTACGTGACAAGCTCAGAACCCACATGGACACGATTTGTTTATTTTTATATTGCATTTACTGGTGTATACGCTTAATGGAATACATTCAGATTCATCGAGTGTCAACAGAGCCTATAAAAATAATTAATTGCATTTTTTTTGCAATTTAAAAAAAACAACGCAAATTTACCGTAAATTTACCGCAAATTTTACTCAGATTGCAGAGTGATAAATGCATTTGAAAGCTATTAAAAAACATAAACATAAACATATAGTATAGCATGAGCCGGCAGGGCCAATCCGCTTAAGCGAATCGGCAATCAAACATTATACTTCCCGATGGGATTCGCAGTGATTCGGCCATAAGCTGATTCCGCGCTTTCTGCTCTAGTTATTTACATAAGTTATATGGCATGTGCAATAATATCTGTGTGTGTGTGTATGTGTGTGTTGTATGCGGGTTTTGAATCTGTTTTTTGTGCCTCCAGCTTTTGCTGACATTTAAACAGTTTCATTAGGCAAATGGAATGGACGAATGCATCGCAACGCAAATGGTGTGCATTGCAATCGGCAATTGTGATGGTGGCCTGGGCTGATTCCAATTGCGGTTCATCTGGCAGTGAAGTCAATTAGAATATTATTCCATAATGGTATTTATTTTAGTTATGATTTCAGTCATAGCTAGCTGCAAATCGCTTGAGTAAATTATCGATAACACTCGATTGAGAATGTGTTTTGCATCGTTAATTGCAAAGTGCCGTTTAATATTTTATAAAGGTTGTAAGTAGGAATGAACTAGGACTGTAGAAAGTGAGTTTAGGTACGCCTGTTAAGGACCTTTACCTATAAATTGGATATAAATTCAAATATTACCTACTGCTAATAATTAAATTTAGGATTATTATTGATGGAGACATAAGCAAAATGTCATTTCAGAAAGTTTAAGCAGTAGAAAGTGAGGTTAGTTATCCAAGGAGCCTTATCCATAGTCTAAATCGGAAATAAATGTGAAGTTTGAAATCTTAGGATCAAAAGCAAAATGATACGAACTATAGAAAGTGAGGTTAGGTAACCCACTGAGGAACATAACCTATAAATTGGTTATTAATGTAAAATGTAAATAGTCTTGATTGATATTATTGAAACACAGGATAACTAAGGTGCTCATAGCAAGATATGTTATAAGCAAAGTGAGGTTAGTTATCCCGCCAAGTCTGTTGCATGTCTAATCTTTCATCCTGTGCACCCTGTGCGCAGCCACTGAACGACGCAGCCTAGGACAGCATTTTTTGTGTTTGCCATCAATTTGTTTTGTGCAATTGCGAATCGATGTTTTGCCCCTGCCCCCGCTTTAATTTCTTGCAACCCAACAAAATATAATATGCAAGCTTGATTTAAGTGAGGGAGAGAGAGAGTAAGAGGGAGAGAGAAGGGAATCAGTCAAGTGTGTCGAACTAGTACTTGCAACTAACATGCTCGACTGATGACAGATTGACTGACTGACTGACTGAGTGAATGAGTGACTGACAAATTGCAATACAATAATTTGCCGCTATCGTGGCAACGACAGCAGCAGCAATGGTGGCAGCGGCAGCGGCAGCGGCAGCAACAGGAGCTTCCGTCGCGGCAACAATTTCCAAATTGTTAAATTGAAATGAAATGCCTGACAATTGAATTGCGCGAAGCAAATTGAGAGCAGGGCGTGCTCTGCTCTGCCAAAGGCAACGCAGCAGAGCAGCTACGCAGGAGGAAGAGTGGAGTGGTTGTGGGTGGTGGCATGTTGCATGTAGTAGTAGATGATGATGATCTATTAACCCCAACTGCGGCCAAGTGCGACTGACGTAGACATTGCGTCGAACAGTCTTTCCACTGCTTGCACAGCTTCCTCTGCTGTTTCCGCTGCTGCCACAGTCCCTCTCTCTGTCCCTGTCTCTCTGTCTCTCTCTCTTTCTCTCTCTCTCGCTGCTGTTGCCTTTGCTTTGGCCAGGGTTGCCATCATTTTAATTTGCGTGAAAGCGCTGAAAGATTTCAAAATTAAATCAGTTGACGAAAGGGATGTTGCCCTGCGTCAGGGACAGCCAGTCCTGTGATGTGATGTGCTGCGATGCACTGCAAATGAGACCACCAACGGCTGCGTTCTCCAATGGAACCATTGCAACTACCCCCTACCTCATACCTTCACCCTCTCTCTCCCCCTTCAAACTCCTGCTCCACACCTTTGGCTGTCAAATGGAAATCTGCGGGAAAATGTCTGTGTCAATGTGAGCGATCAAATTTGATTAGTTTGGGTGCGTTTAGGGCAGCTGCCACTGGGCTTTATGCAACTTGTGCTACACACAGACAGCAGCAAAGGTGGCATGCAAGTAGATGCACAGACTGCTGCGAAATAACAAGGGAACATGGGTCAGTGGCAGCCACATAGAGGTGCACTAATAAGTACAGGACACTGTTTCACACAGGAAGCACCTAAACAAGTACGGCAATGATGATAAGGTTGAAGTGCAGCATATACCAGTATAGCATTCTTTTAATGCCCCTAGAAGAAGTCCGAAATGGTGGGAAATGTTAGTGAATGATAAAAAGAAAGATAACTGAACGACAGAGACCTTTTAGAAGAGTGCATACAACTACAATAAGGTTAGGTAGATCCACTGGCTTAGTCCACGATCCCTTGCGCAGATAAATCTGATGATTCCATCAGAGATGGCTGCCTCATCAAAGACAGAGCTGCCTAACATTCTAGACAGTTTTTTAAATACATTTCATTTTAATTCAATTATAAAGCTTTCTCCTTTCATGCACACATTTTACTCGGTTTATGTCATGTTTTTTTTTCGTGTCCAGCAGGGAAAGGTGCCCAGCTCTAGTTGCTTTCAGCAGAAAAGCGTAAGAGGTAAACAAGACGAGACAGCGTAAAAAAAGAAAAAGAAGTGATGGGAAAAAGGGGCGGCAACCTGGCAACTTTGAGTATTCGTTATAAATCAGATATACACAAAGCGAACTTTATTTATTTACAATAAAAATAGGGAAGTCTGCGAGGTATTTAAGAGTCGTTTGTTTGTCTTAATACCCTTGCTGAGGGAGTTGCATGCACTTCAGCTGCAACTTGCCAAAGATGCTGCCTAATGCTTTCTTTCATGTTATTTGTGAACTCTGCTCAGAAGTAAAGGTGCTTAACTATACGAAAAGTGAATGCAGGCAAGTAGAATTATGACACCAAGAGTATATGAAATGGAAGTGTGGGGCGAACGCGCGATGCAACTTGCAACTTTCAGCTGCCACACGTTGACTTTTAAGCCGGCTTATTGTGCACCTTCGCACACACATATATACAGGGAGACTCAAGTTGTTAGTATAAGCTGCTGCAAGTGCGGTGAAGACACGCTGTACAAATGGCTTCCATAGCGACAATCGCTTGCAAATCGCTGTGCCACAGAGCTTTGCACTCACACAGTCCACACGCAGTCCACACAGTGTTCTCTCTCTCTCTCTTTCTTTCTCTCACTTACTTGTTACTTGTCTTGCTTGATCTGTGACAGTACAGGGTGCTCCGACTCGACACCTTGTGCGCTCTCGTACTCTAACGAATTCAACTTCAACACATATACTCGTAGTAGTGTGCTCTCGCTCTCGCTCTCTCTCCAGTTTAAAACACAGAGTGGTGTGCTCTCGCTCTCTCTCGCCTCGTTTACTAATCAAGCGCTTTGTTTACCGATCGAACATCGCATAAACATTGCCCGCCTTTCTTCTTGCCTCGTCTGCCGTATCGTGTTGCTGTCCATCTTTATAAATAAGCACATAAACACTCGAGCACACTCACACACACACACATACACATAGACACAGCTTGTTTGCGACGCAAAAATTGATAAATAAATGCATGGGCAAGAATAAGAATAATAGCCGCAAGGATTACCAGCGAAAACAACGGCGGACGACGGCTAAGCAGATGGGAAAAACAGAAAAGAGAGAAAACAGAAATAATAACAAGACAAACGAGAAGAACGACAAGAAGAAGCAGAAGCGGAAGGAAGAAAGGGGAGGCAAAAAATTACAAATAAATAAATAAAGGGAGAGAGAGAGAGAGAGAGAGAGAGAGCAGCCTGCACGTCTTTGCACGCAACACAATGTCTGCAGCAGTGAGTGGGAGTTCGAGGAGGGAGGGTCGTGTCAGGTGCTGCCAGGAACAGGAGGAGGAGGGGGTGTGAATCGAAAGGTTCACGGGGTCAGGCGTGTCGTGGGCAAGCGGGGGAGGGGGGCGACGCATTGTTGCCAACTTAGATTAAAAGTGATAGCGCCAGCAGTGCTCGCGGCGCGCCAATTGAGAAAGCAATCACAAAAACGCACTGGGGTCACGGACAGCGATGGGATAAGTAAGCGTGCGTGGGCTGTGCACGACTTGGAGTTGCCCTGCACGTGATTTCAATTTAATGGCGCAATCAATTTAAATGAACAAACAAAATAATTATATGGCAAATGAGAAGGAATCCAGGGAATGCAAGGTGCAGGGTATCTTGGGGCATATGCAGTGCAAAGAAGTCGCCAGTGCAACATAGAAAGAGAGAAAGCGAGAAACAGGCAAATAGGCAGCGAGACGCGACTGAAAAGAACGAAGAAGGCAAACAATTTATAATTGAAATCAGTGTCAAGACAGCAACAGCAGCCTGGATAAAGAAGAGAAGCGAAACAGAGCAAGAAGAAGGCAAAAGCAGCAACAAGAACTGCGATTATAACAACAACTTGAATGTTAATGCAGACGGCAAATGCAACCATCCGGCACTTAAGTCAAATGGCCAACAACCAAGAGAGACAGAGAGAGAGTGAGAGAGAGAGGAAGAGAGAGAGAGAGCGACAGCACAAGGCATAAAGATAGAAACACAAATTAGCTAATGTTAAATAAAGGCCGTTCGTTAAAGCTGCGCGCAGCCCATTTGATGCAGCCCCAAAAGCAACAACAACAACGGGGGCACAGTGGCAAGAGAGGGAGAGAGGAGGGGCGGAAGAGGGTAGCACAGGCACAGATATGGGCCCCAGGGGCAATGGCAATGCGTCCCCTCGCAATTGGGTCAGCTCACATTTGGAGCAAACGGAGTAAAATGCGACGAGCCGTAAAAGAGGCGCAAGAACTGCTTCAAATTCGAGAAATTCGAAATATTCTCTCTCGCCAACAAGAGCAACTTGTTCACGCTTTAAATTCCATTAAATCGCTGAACTAACCGTCAAATAAGGCAGCCACAATGATAAGGTTCGGTTAGGCATTCCATATACTAGTATACTATTACATACATATGTATATGTTCAGCAAATTGGGTTGATTTTAATGAGGTTCAATGGAATTCAGCACAGTTCATCAAGACCAACTAGAAATCAAGCATGTACGATATAGACTGAATGAACAATAGACTGAATGTATAGACTGAATGAACAATAGACTGTTATAAGGAATGTGAGGAACAATAGCTTGCAGGTCTATCGACGGTCGTTCTAACAATCGATTATCATTAATCGAAATTCATATTTTCCTATTCAAACTGGACAAAGTATAGGTAGATTATAGTATATTATTGAGTGATAATGCTTTTTTTGTTTATCGATCGAAGTTGATCTCCATAGTTTTAATAACAATTGATTATCATTAACCACTAATTTAAAAAGTATCGATATATAATATTTGGTTATTGATTGCAAGTAAGTGAAGTTTAAAGTTTTGTTAACAATCGCTTCATTTTTATTAGTATAACACTAATTAGTTGTTTATGTAAAGTGCGTCAACTCCACTCACACTCATGTATCGATAAGAGTAAGCTCGATAGTTTCGATAGCACTCTCTCTCTCTCTCTCTACGTTCGTATACGTAATATCGATAGTTGCAAAGATGGCATCAATCTGAGCATAACGCAGTTTATGGTCGACACTCGTGCATATGTAAAGACTCTTGCGGCATTGTGAATGTGCTCTTCATTCATGGCATTCATTCCATCGTCCATTGCGCAAACCTTTCGACCAAATTTCACACTTGACAAGCCACTGCAACAATCGACTGCGTACTCAGAGAGACACACACAGAGAGAGAGTGAGTGGGAAAGGCGACGAGACAGACTCTTAAACCCACTTCAAAGTCTGCGGTTGCCCAACAACACAATTCAATTTGTTATATCTACCAAGTGGAAAAGTGGAAAACAGATGCGGCCGATGGGACGTTGTCTTTAATTAGACAAAACCATTTCGAGATAAACGACAAGAGACAGCGGGAAAGAGAAAGAGAGAGGGGTATAACGAGACAGATAGAGAGAGAGACACATAAGGAGACAAGGTAAGAGGATGAAGGGATAACCGCTGTGCCGCAGGCAGGCAGGTGATTGCGCGAGAATAACGGCAATCCGACTCTCCTCAATCAATCAATTAGCGTAGCAAAAGAACTCGCAGCTGCGAGAATCAGCAGCAGAAGGCGTTGGACAGCAATTAAGATTAATGGACCCGGTCAACTATATACTTACTACCCGAAGGGGCACACATCCACTGGAAAGGGAATTGAAATTGGCACGACAGAACTGTAACGGGAACGGGAACTAGAACTGGAACTGGTACTGGTACTGAAACTGGAACCATCGTTTGTATGGGAAATAATGAGGTACTAAGCAAAACTGTTGACCTAAGCAATCCCTCGTCCATTTGCCGATTGGCTGTTGATTTATCGATGGACTCTGGGAGGGGCAACGGCGAAAGATTAATCGATTGACCGGCCATAAAGAATGAATCGAACATCCACTTATGATAAGTGGCCAGTGGCCAATGAGCACTAAATATTTGTGGGCAAGTCGGGCTTGTTACTTGGGGTGAAAGTTTCAAGTTGAGGAAACTATCGAAAGCTGTTTCAATTACCCTTATGGGTTGTTAGGGGCTTGTAAGTGTACTAAGTGTAGGTTTAAGTAGAGCGAAATTATATTGAATAAATATAATAATGAATGTCTGCCGTTGTCTATTGTGGAAATCAATCGATAGCATTAACCCTTAAGGGAATTAACTTTGTATTCTTGGCCCTGATATTCTCATTGAATCTCTCTCTCTTCCTCTCTCTTTCTCGCTCCTGCTGCGTCTAACGTTTAACTGAAAAATCATTGAGCAGGTTTCACAAACTGGGCCAGGGCTCAGCATGTGTCTAATTAATGAATACTTTGGGGCACAGTGGGGCAGTTTCAGCGAGTTCAGCTGAATAAATACATAGAGTAGAGCCTGGCTCGGGAAATCAATAGAGACAAGGCTGACGCGGGGGGGTCGACGCGTGGACAGGGACAAGGACGCAGACGCAACAGGGGGCGTTGTCCTTTTTGAGTTAATCCCCCAAACGCGGTCGAGTTGGTTGCCCAAGGCAAACACTTGTTTGTCTATCCAATGCAAAGCGACGGTGGCAACGGCGAATTCTACTGAAAATCCAGCACATTATTATGCAGTGCAATTTGATTAAGTTGCCGAAAATTTCATTCGCATTTTGTGCGAATTTAATGGCATTTTATTTGCGCTTATTTAAATTCAACGCCAAGGACCTTCTCCGAATTCGAACAAGAGATGGCGAGACAGACAACAAGACAGGGCCAGAGAGAGAGAGGGAGGGATGGAGGGAGGGTGAGGCTGCCACGCCTCATTTCCGCCTGACTGACACGATGACACGTGTTTCATTCAGATTTTCTATACAGGCTCACGCACAGGGAGGAGCCAGGAGGGTTAGGTGCGTGTGAGGGCGGCACACAACTTCTAAAGCTTGGAAATTATTCCGGTTTTAGTACCATTTTTCATGTCAGAATTATTCAATTATTGCTGAAGCGAAGAAAAGCCAAGCAAATTTAATACATACACGAGAATGTGCACATAAAGAATGCCAAAAAGAACTGAAAGAAAAGAGCAGCGCTGAGAAACTGTCGAAACTGTTGGTGCGCATAATGCCGTGCGAAGAGATACTTCTTAATTGGGGAATTATCCAAGTACAGTTCGATGTTGTATGAACTGATATATAATGTTAACTTAAGTTAACAGTAGGTTAACTTAACATCAGGTTAACTTAACATTAGATTAACTTTACATTAGGTTAACTTTGCATTAGTTTAACTTTACATTAGGTTAAGTTTACATAAGGATAACTTTTCATTAGGCTAACTTTACATTAGGTTAACTTAACATCAGTTTAACATTAGGTTAACTTTACATTAGGTTAACATTAGTTTAACATTATGCTAACATCAGGTTAACATACGGTTAACTAAACCCAACACTGCTTAACAGTATGTTTACTTAACCTAAGTGGAGTTCTACAATGTTGTTAGATCACAGCAGATAATGTTAGCTAACATACTGTTAGTACTGATCATACATTTCAAGCTTCTGTTAAGTTGCTTCAACTTCCGTTGTGTTACTCTGCCTTCTGTTAGTAAACATAGTTGATGCCTGCCTGTCGAGGGCGAGTCAGGGAAGTTGAAAAGTTCTTTTGTCGACCTGAGTTCCGAGAAATGAGGCCCAAATTGGACCACTGATATGCCCCGCTGGAGTGTGCAAGTGCGTGTCTGTGTGCGTGTGCGTGTCTGTGTGTGCTGCCACTCATCGGAAGCTGCGTGTATGCATGAACGTGAATTTTCCTTTGTTGCCTAATTCGTTGGGTCTTTCGCTGTCGTCTGTCGCCTGCAGGCAGCCGCGTTCAGGTCGCGTTCCCGTTCAGGCGCGTATTCATTTTCAATTATGATGAAATGTCAATCCGGCACCCATAGCAGCTACCAGCGCTATCAATGCCAACACAGGACCCTCTCCCACTGCCCCTGTCGGCCCTGGGCCGCTTCATCTCCGGTTACATGGCCCCACCTGGTCAAGTGGCCGTAAATGTCGTCCCGAGATTTGCGTGTTGTCGTCAATTTGGCACCCGGAATAGAGACAAGTACGGGTCCGAGTGGAGTACCCACTTGTCCTTTTGCGCCCCGCTGCCCGCACAAGTCTCCTTTGTGCTGCCCGGGCTGCCTTTATTTCCCTTATGGCTTTTCAAATATCAAATAGCAGCACTCGGATCGGTCACCTATATAGTCGAAAATGTTGTCGAACAATGTCAACCCCTTCTTACCTATGCCTTTTTTCAGATAAACAGGTGCAGGTAAATGCAAATGACCTTTATATGAACAGAAATATATATTGTATATATATATATATATAAATTCTCATTCATATAAAATATAATATATAGTACATTAATATTACCTATGTACCAACCAATACCTAAATTCCTCAACCTCAAATCATTCACACACTTTAAAAACTGACTTCAGGACTTCTCTGAAATATCTACAAAGTGAAGAGCTCTTGATACAATAATATATAATCAAAATCATTAATCTAAGATATTACAGTATAAGAATATTTTATTATATGTACGTAGAATACCTTGAGGTGTAGACGTATTAACACCAAGTCCTATTCCTCATAGAGATTAGTCAATTTTTATACACTTGCCAAGAGTATATTCATGTTGTCTAGAAGGTTTGCCACATTTTCTTAGTGACAAACTACGTATGCATATATATACTTGATCAACATTAAAAGGGAAATCAAACTAACTATATTCTATAGGTTATATAGATTAACAGCATGTTTTTTTTGCAGTGCAGGTGAGTTTCAAATGCTGAACTAATTCGCAAACTCGATCGATTTGGCCTTGCTATAAGTTTCTATGAGCTTGTTGTTCAATTGAGTGTGTACATGTGTATGTGTTTTAGCAGAGTCTATATGTATGTGTGTGTATGTGGAGTTCAGTTAGCGACACCGCTGACCAATTTGGCTGCTTGCCACATGCGGCAAAGTTTTCTTTGGCTTGGCGACCTTGACTGCAGCTGGAAATGAATGCAACTGTCGGCCATTTTGGGCGCATACTCAGCAACACACACACACATACACGCACATGTATACGAATATACACAAATTCAAACACACACACATACAGACACACACACACTGACATTCGCAGCAAAGTTGCTTGGCAAAGTTTTTGAGTTGTTTTTTTCTGTTTGATGCGAAAATGCGAGTCAATTAATTACAGGCAGACAAGCACACACACACAGACACATAGACACACACACTTACACTTAAGCGGGTTATCTCTTTCTATGCTTGTGTGTCTGCTTCTTTTGTGTGGCCAACAAAGCGGGGCGCCTCGGCCTCGGCCAATGTGCCGATATTTTATGGTCGCCACACAAAAGTCAAATGAAAATGTTTGCATTTTATTTCGAGGCAGTTGGCGACATCATCCATTGGACAAGCTTAAGTTGTGAGTGTGTGTGTGTTAGTGTGTGTGTGTGCTAGTGTGTGTGTGTGCCTGCATAAATAGTTGTATAAATGAACACCTAATGAGGTCAAGCGGGCAGCGGCAATGGAATGTTTTATGCTCGACACTTTCGCTTCAGCCACGCCATTGCCCTGCCCCCTTTCCTTCCCCCTTCCCTGCCCTGTTTACTACGTACTACCATCTCACTTATCTCAATTGTCGTCGTGTGTGCGTGCGTGTGTGTGTGGCGATAAGAATCTACTAGTTGTGTACTCTGCTCACCCTGTTCGCACTTACCATAAACAGTCTGGGCAACAATTAGCAGCATTAGCAGCCAGCAGCAGCTGGGCTGGTGTTGTGTGCTGCCACGCCCCATTTTGATGGGCGTTGCGCTTGGGGCTGCTATTGTCGCGGTTGATGTTTGCTGCTGTATCTCCTTCTCTTGCTCCTTCTTCGGTACACCTGGAGCACGTAAGGCAGCTGGAAAGAGAGAGAGAGAGAGATTGCACTTGAGATTAGAGATTTAAGATATAGTGTGATTAAAGCTATAGCTACCATATATACAGGGCTGTAAGCATGAACATATATGTTCATATGTTTATCTGAAGTAATTTCCTGTATCATTAAATATGTTGCAAGAAAGAAGAATTAAATGTTTTTTTTCCATCTACTGATCTATGAAGCTTTCATGTAAGTTATTCATGACACCTTCTCCATGTAGTACATCTAATAAGAAAGTTGTGACTGTTATATACCCTATATACCACTAGATCCTTCATTAAAATTGACAGTGTTTCATACATAACTTTAATGTTTATTATCCGATCGCAATTAAATTTGCAG
Source organism: Zaprionus capensis (assembly GCA_018903675.1). Lineage (NCBI taxonomy): Eukaryota > Metazoa > Arthropoda > Insecta > Diptera > Drosophilidae > Zaprionus > Zaprionus capensis. Next base: position 5,184,442 of record JAEIFN010001073.1, on the reverse strand, counting down.
AAATCGTTTAAATGAATGATAACAAATACACACAACAAAAATGAATGCAGTACTCTTAAAATTAAGCATTGTTATTAATATTTCGATTATGTCGTTCTTCTAGAAATGTACTTATATTCAAATATCAATGTACTAAGAAGTACAAACTACCATTTATTAATCAAGTCAATGTACTAAGCATTAAAAACTGTCCTTCTCTATTTAATTGACTAACTCTTGTGCACCAAGAAACTAATCGATATATTGTCAGATTATTGTTATGATCTTTATGAAAATGTATCAAGTTAAGTTGACTGCGTCGCTTTTTGAATATATACATATATAAAGTTATGTAACTCTCTCTTTGATTTGGGTGCAAACAATTGAATTGGAAACAAAAGCCCCAAATCGACTAATTGAGTTCGACTCGCACTCGAAACTAAAAATGAATTTCAACGATTTGACGAATTTTCTGTAGTTGTCCGAGGACTTTTCGGACGTAGTGTTTAATTTGTTGTTGTGCTGGACTAAGGATGTGTATGGAAAGGGGAGAGGGGGATAGTAGGCAGGGTCAGGTGGGGATGCGCACCTGCCGCTTTGACCCACATTGATGAGTTCGGTTGAGGTTTTAAAATGCGGCCGCTGGCGCCATAAAGCACGACCCAATTGAATTGTTACGCTTCGGCTAATAAAATTTTATGTGCGGCTATTATTAGGCTTCCCCTTCCTTCCCTCCATGCCCAGCACACCCAGCTTGCCCGCCTGCTCCACGTTGTCTCTTTTCCTCCTTTCCTCCTTCCCTTCTTGCCCTCCTTCCTTGCAGCACACTTTACTAGCGCCTCCCTTTGGAAAACAATGGACGAGAAGAGGAGCAACAACTACACACACATATTGTCGCACACAGTGCAGGGCAGCCGCATAGATCCGGTGTCTGTCAGTCCAGCACCGCCCCCCACCCTTAACGCCCATTTACAACATGTTTTTGTGGCCAACTCTGCGCGAGTCCACGCTCTAGTTTCAGTTCGCAATCCGCATCCGCTTCGCATTTGAATCCCAACCTAAAACTGAGCTCTCTTTCTCTCCCTCTCTCTGCCACTCTCTCTCTCTACCACTCTCTCTCTCTCCCTCTGTCTCTTAGTGTAGTTGCTTTTGCCAGTTTTCCCTTTTATTTTTCGGCGTTCGAGCCGAAACTAATTTATTTCCTGTATTGATTTTGCGCCCAGTCGAGTTGGCGTCCTAAATTTATGCATAACTTTGTCCTCGTCGTTTGATATCAGACACTTTGATTATACGCCTCAACAGTGCGCTACTCCCCCCCTCCCTTTTCCCCTCTCCTTCAAGGGGTGCATGTTTTTCGCATTTTTTGCGCTTCGCTTGACTCGTGCGGCGGCTCGTGGCGTTAAGTACGCGCGGACGCTGCGGACGCCCACGAAATTTGCATAGTGCCAGACGGGGAGACAAGCAGACAGAGGGACAGACGGACGGACAGACGGAGGGGCAGACAGAGAGGCGCACAATCCATTTGGCTAACTGCGCCGCGCGCAAGACAAACTCCGTTAGCTGACCAAAGTGGCAAGTGGCAAGTGGCATGGGAAGTGTAGCTGCAATTATAAAAGAGTATACCCTGTAGAAGACTTCCACATGAGGCATATACACAGCACTTTGCAGTCGCTTCTTGTGCCTTGCTCATCTGCATGCGCCTCTGTTACAGGGTATGCTTGAGCACATGCTCGTGCTAATGCTGTGCCCAGTCGAGTTTAATGAACCTGTCACTGACTCGAAGTACGCCAGAAATTAGATTAGAGATCGATAAACATTAACAACGAATCAATTAATCGAAATTAATTAGAGTAATTTTCTAATTTGATTAACTGATGAGAGAAGTAAGAGAAAGGTATTGTGTATTTTATAGGGAATGAACTGTATTTTGTTGGTATTTGTAGGTCATATTGTATAAGAAATACATGACTATAACTATCATAATCAAGTTGAGCTTCATATTAATTATATGCATCTTTATAATTAGCTTTGTCTGTGAAAAATCAGAATTGTAAAAAGTATTGAAGGTTATTCTGCCTCTTTGAATCATTAATGATATGTCAGCAAGCTAATGTATACCTGTTATACACCATATATATATGCTTTATATATGTCTACCTTTACTTTATGTGAATATGTGAAGGGAACTTAATTTATTTATGCATTATTGTCAATCTTCGGGGCTCAGCTGAGGCTGTGGGAAGGCTTCATAAACCTGCGAGTTACTGCAATTACCATCAATATGCTTGTGTCTGTTAGTAGTTCCATCAATGCGCCATAACCCGCAAGCATAACCAGCGCCATAACCACGCCCCCGCACGCCCACACGCCCAACGGGCCCACGCACAACTGTCATTTGCCTGGCCGCGCAGACGGCACCGCAGCGCAGCCATAAAGTGTCGTAAAGTGCATTAGAGCGCACTTGGCGCAACACCCACACACACACACACACACCTCACACACACACACATCTTGCACATACACAAACACAGCAAAAGGAGGCGAATAAAAAAGAAATAACTAACCGGAAATCGGCAAGAGAAACAAAAACAGAAAAGGCCAAAGCAATGCGGAGCTCGTTCTCCGTCTTGCATAAATATTCATGCGGCCACAAGAGGCACCTTACACTGCCAATAGCCCTCTCTCTCTGCCCCTGCCCCCGCCTCTGCCTCTGCCCCTGTCGCCGCCCCCAACAGGGCGACTAACACCTTCAGGCAAACGAGACACGGGGCGAAGGCGTCGCTGATTCCGCATACTTTATGCCATTTCTGATTGTTTATTATTGCGACACACACATATACAGGGTAGAGGGGCAGAGGGGGGAAGGGGTAAAGGGGAGGGTGCACAGTTCCAGCTGGCGTAGCGAAAGGCATTCAAATGCCTGGGAACATTTATTGGCGTGTTTTACGCGCCATAAACTCAAATTCATAAACATTTTATGCACTACATGTGTAAATGTGTCTTTGTCTTTGCGCCCCTTTCTTGGCCTCTCACTCTCTCTCCCTCTCTTTCTTTCTCTTGCTCGCACTCTCCTTCTTGCAGTTGCTGCAGCTGCACAAGTTGGGCCAGGAATGAGGGGCAACAAAAGGCCAAGAGAACGAGCCACATTTTTAGCCGTTAGCCAATGCGAAAAAATAACTAAGAAGTGCGTGCGCTGGAGTCGACCTGCACATACCCTGTAGGGGCTGAAGCAAGAGAAACAAAGTGAGAGAGATACAAGTATTTAGAAACAGCAAAAGAGAAGAATAGAAAACAAAATAGAGAGAGAGAAAACAGCGAGCAAGAGCTAGGGCAATGTATAGGGTGTAACGCAGTTAAAGTAAAAGTGAGATGGAGAGAGAGAGAGAGAGAGAGAGAGAGAGAAAGAGGTAGATATAAGGATAGAGATAAAGAAGAGCGTATAATTGAAAGTTATTTCCCACTATGACTGAAAGAAATGTTGATTAATGCACAATGGTTGAGGTTACGTTTAGTTCCTTGGATAATGATTGAGGTTACGTTGCGCCTATTACTTAATGATTGAGGTAATGTTGAGGCTAGTCATGAATTTGATCGAAATTAACTGAGCTCATGCTTATCTCATTCCTAGATATACCTTATGTTTATATAACTTATACTAATATTTATATACTGAATATCGTTCATTCGCATTGATATCTTAATCTAGCCCGATGGTTCCTAAGCAGATTTATATTATAGTATTATAGTGTTTCATTTTCATGAAATTCTGACAGCATTTTTAAAGAAAAATGTTTGATGAGGTTCATTTGGTTGCAATATTTTAAAATATATATATGATAGAGATAAATAGAGCAAGAGAGAGAGAGAGGAGACTCTTTTTGTCTGGCGAGCAGCTGAACAGAGCTTGCCACTTTCATCTATCGGCATTTGCAGACTTGCATAGTCAAGCTGACTTGGACTTTGCTGGAGGAGGGAACTACCCGCTTGGCTGCGTTGTTCGCTTGGGCAGTTTTGGGTGCGCTGTACAGCAAAAAAAAGGTAGCCTACTTATGTGCGCAACGCTGCAGGCATTGCGAAAATGCGGCATAAAAATTCATTTTATAGCTTGCGTTTTTATTGCCCCCAAGCATTGTTTCCGCACTGCCCTCCCCGCACCCCCTTTCCCTTCAGCACTAGAGCAGCCGCTGTTGCTGCTGCTGCTGCTTGGTAATTGCTGCAAGTGCCGCTTGTTGCGTATACGCCGCATGGGCCTCATGCATATGCAAACGCCACAAAATGTCGCAAAGTCAAGTGGCCGCACGAGTGCGTGTGTGTGTGTGTGCGTGCCACTGATAAGCGCGTTATGAGCTTCAATGGCTTCGATTGCCGCCCTGCCCCGCCTCAGCATCTTTGGTTAGTCGCAGTCGATTTGGCTTGAAAGGCGCGATAATTGTGCTGAAACACCTCGATAAGGTCAAAAGGACACATATACAACACACACACACGTAGCTGACATGTGTTAGTATTGGTGTTGCTGCCGCACCTGCTACTCAAATTGAAATTACAAGGGGAGGGGCAGGGGGAGGCTTCACTTTTGTGCCATTTCATTGCGCACGAGCCATGAAAATTGTTTTCATTTCCAATTATTATTTTTATGTGCATTCATTGTCTCATCCCCCTTCCCCCCCCCACACACACACACGAAGCTGGACGTGAAGCTGAACCTGAAACTGTGTGCCTGGACAGCAGCCACGCATGGTTTTATAGCCGCAATGCTGAGTCAGCAGAAATCACGAGCGCTTTCAATGTACTTGATTAATTTGATCAAGTTCCAGTCTAGGGTGGCCCCAAAAACACAACACACTCTCTCCCCCCCCCTCACTGCCACTGCCAATCTTCTTAGCCTCATCTCTGTCTCAATTACCTTTCCTATATTAACAACAGTCCCCTGCCTCTGCCTGCCTGTGCCTCCTTCTGCCTGGCATGACTTCATGCCGTGCTTACGTGTCGCATCGTGTGGGCTGAATGGAATTGAAACAAATTTGAACAAGAATTCCTGTACAGCAGAGGGGGATGATGGCAGGGGGAATGAGAACATCGCAACATTAGTTGCTGGCAATGATGAACAAGACGCTGGCATGGAAACACTGCCGGGGAGGGGAGGCATAAAGGCATGAAGGGGGTGGCAGCTGACATGGGAATGACACTGAAACCCTGGACGAGGCTCTGTTGACAGGCCGACGGCAGTTTGCACAGTGATACGAAAACAATTTCATTGAAATTATTTTATGCCATGCAACTGTTTTTATTGCCACTGCTGTTGCTGTTGTTGTTGTTGTTGCTGTTAATTACGCGTAATTCACTTAATTACTGCAACAATAAACACACGCAACGCGCGCATTGCAATTGAAAAAATCTCATTCGTTTTAATTGTTTCACATTTCAACGAATTTTTGATTCGTAATTTTGCATTTTTCATTATTATTTGAAAATTGTTTAGACTTTGTGCCGTGTTTGTTTTTCATCAGAGCGTCCGTCATAATACCAAATGAATTATAAAGACGCTAATGGAATTTTTAATGTGCAACATTTTAGATTGTTTCTAGTTTATGTGCATCATTTGTATGGGTTGGATATAGGTTAGGTATGTAACAGGCAGCGGGTTGATATACGTGTATATATTCAGAACAGTAAATAAGAACAGAAGATGCATATTTAAGCAGGTATGTGACAGTCGAGGATGTTTGATTGTAGCTTAGTTCCTTAGTTAGTTCTTGTTTCACTTAGTTCTTAATGCAATTTCGTATTATTATTGTTTAAGTTATTAGAATATTTTATTAGTATTAATTCCTCTTAATGGTAATACTATTGAAGGTTGCATTATTATTTGTATTTGTTGATTTACAGAACCCTTAGACTGTCTAGCCTGGCAGTACAGCTCAAAGGGAAGCTCGCTGCAATCCCTTCCGGCGACTCAACTCGACCGACTCAACTCGACTCGAAGCTGCAGCTCATTAGTTCTCATTAGCTGCCCTAAGACTGCGACTAATTAGGCAACTTAGTCTACCGTGGTCTGAGCACTGAAGAGCACCTCGCAATGTAGGCAAATGTGGGCAAAGTTTGGCAACACTCTCAACTCATTCAGAGTGGAAGTAGCAGAGGATGAACAAGATTTTTGCCTGGACCTCATCGAATTGTTTGCTAATCCCTGCTAGGCGGTTTTCGCTACATGTGCAACCACTGTGCCCGCTTAAGAGGCGCTGAAATTAGCTCCTCCTTCGTCAGGCACGACGTCGATGTTGACGTCGACGTCGACGTCGCAGCTAGCGTCGGCGTCGCAGCTAGCGCAGGCAGTTCAAGTGGCGCAAGATAAATGCTGAATTCGTGTCTGGCGGGCGCCCAACATTATTCGGTGGGTGGTGGGTGGTGGCTGCTGTTACCAGCGAGTGGGCGAGTCAAACAGCAGGGGGAGAGGGTCTGTGTAGGCGTGGCCCGCCTCTCGTTGCCGCGATGGTAACACGCTTTAGTGCACATTAAGACTTGTTTACGAATTCGCTTGTAACATGAAATTAATTTGTAAATTTAAAGGTTGCCAATGGGGCGCCATCGAGTGGCCTACCCCCTACCCCCTGCCACCCCCCTTCATGCTGCTCGTTTGGTATGGCAACTGTGGCAGTGGCAGTGGCAGTGGCAGCAGTTCCTGCCATATGCACGCACTTTAATTATTTGACAGCGCTTTGACAGCGCGATCAGAGCGACAAGTCCCACAACTATTGTTCCCTCACCTCACTCCCCCCTCTCCCTCTTTGACTACTGCGGTTGCTCATGTTGACAATGCGGTTCCCCGTTGCATGAGATCGCCACACAGCCAACTCTACACTCCCGCCCTGCCTCAAGTTATGTCTTTGCACGCACTGCAATTTGGTCCAATTTGTTGCCAGTGCCAAGACATTTGCCTACACTGACAAAAATAAGCCATTGCGTTGATTGCTTAAGCATTTCAAGCAGCATTTTATCAAGGGTTTTCCATTTTAAGGTCTGTTATGAAGAAATTAAACTAAACATGAGACTTGTAAAACTTTTACTGTGATTTTGTCTCTTTATTGTTGTTCTTAAAAATAATTGTTGTTATATCATGTAAATATATGTATTATATATTTTATATATATATAAATATAATGCAAATAAGAGGTTCAACTGTCACATTACATACTCGGCATTGGCCCGTATAGGATGTGCAACAGTTGGCAGGCAACTTTTCGTGATTAAAGAGAACTTCAATTCTTGGAAGTCATAAGAGAGACTGCACTGAGAATGGAACTGAAAGCTCAGCAGGGATACATATCTCCAATAATAATTATGAATAATATAATATTTACATATACATTATTAATGTTATATTAACATTTCAAAATAGAGCAATAGAAATTTGTTCTGCTCAGAAGAGTTCGATAGAGATGAGGTTTGTATCATTAACCTTCTTCTACTACTACATATTCATATTAGAACATGAATATATAAAAAGTAGCTTAACATTGTAGATTGTACATACTATATGCATATAGATTAGACATTATAGACTGTATGTAAAGTAGAGTTCCTCCTCCTCCTTCCTCAGTAAAACTAGCAAAACAATTTGCCTTGCCGCCTTTGCCTTTGCTTGTCTCTTTGTAAATCTATTATTATTATTGTGATAATATTAACAAGAAGTGAAATATTTACTGGCGAGGCCAAGTTCCAGGCGAGGCGACTTCAGCATCGTTACTCTGGAGTGGAGCTTGGGAGTTCGTTGCGGGTCATTAGGCTTGTGTTGCACAGTGTAATAAATCTGTCAGCTTGTGCTGGCATTTACATTTTGGCCTGATTGTTGTTAGTGTTGTTGTAGCAATTGCTGTTATTGTGGGCTGGGAGGGGAAGGGATGGGAGGGTTGGCAACGTCATGTCAATTTTGAGCCTTTGTGCTGAGTTGACAAATTCACAACTTTGACTTTGAGGTTGAGTTTGATTTCATCAGCGCGAGACTTTGATTTGGCCTGTCGCTGATTTAAATTAAATTCGTCAGCAGCAGCAGCAGTAACAACAACAACATCAGCCGCAGCTTGTCAATTGAGGCGGGCCAAAACAACAAGCAAACAGCAAATAAAAGCAGCTTCGCCATTTTGGCAACTTCCGGCTTGTTGGTCGGCCAACTTTCTGGCTTGCTGGCTTCTTCTGCAACTTGATGTATATACACACACACACACACATATACATACACACATATATACATGATATATACTTGTGCAAGTGGGAGTGGGAGTAACAAGCAGCTAATATATGCGCCTTGGCACGCCCAACGCTTCATTAAAAGCGACTCACGACTCGCAACCAACTCGTCAACTCGGCTGGGGAAGGAGTGACAGTAAGGGGGGGTGGAGGGAGTGGTGGCCTCTGCTGGATTGTGAGACGTCTCTCTTTAAAGCCTTTGCCCATTTATCAACTAATGGCCAAGTTTGCGTGTGCCGTGCATAAAAACTAACTACAACGACGAAGACGCAGACGAAGACGAAGACGTCAAGTCAACTTTTTCCGTCGCCGCTTAAGCTACTTAAAGCGAACTTTAAACATGAAACAAATCCCCCAACGAGCAACAACAACAACAACAAGAACAAGGGCGGCAAACACAGGAGCGGAGCGAGGGTAACTTTTCAAGTAAATAGTCGAACAGGGCGACCAAAGTGCGGCAAGGCAAGCAAATCCATTCGCCTTTGGCTTTGCCGCTTGCCCTCACACATTGGCATTCGCATCCGTATCCGCATTGGCATTCGCATCCGCATATCCGCACATCGACAGCTCAATTCCTTGTGGGGGGCGTGGCTGGTCACGTTAAACGTTTTTAAATTCAATTTGCAAAGTTGAAAGCTAATGATATCGCCGCAACGAAGTAGCCTCTTCAGTTGACAAGAGCCCCCTCCCTCCATCCCTCCCTCTAACACACACGAACTGACACGAACTGACGTGGTGAACTGAAAGGCAACCGGATCGAAGAGAGAGAGAGAGAGAGCGAACTGTGAACTGAATCCATTTCTACAGTCGCAGCTGCTGCGCGTTGCCGTTTGAGCGAGTGCAACTTAAAGCATGTCAAACGACTCGAATCGAGGCATTTGGGAAACGGGAAAGGAAGACGCCGACGACACACCGAAGTGCCTATGCCCTTACTATATATGCACAAGCATAGTAAGTGTCGAAATATATTTAATATACCATAATATATTTTATAACCATGATCAAAATAATAGTAGTGATGTTTTACATCTTTTTATGTAGAAGAAGGCGTGGCAGACACCACAAACTATATATATTCTTAGTCAGCATTAACAGCCTAGCCGATATATCCATGTTCGTCTGTCTGTCTCTCCGAATAGAAGAAGAAGTCTTGTCATGTTCGTCATGACATAGCCTTAGTACCCTCTACCCTGAGGGTAGAGAGATGGAAGAGAGACAAAAACGAATGGATAAGTCTGCCCGGTGCGACATGCAGTTTAATAAATGATTTCGGTATCCGTAAAATGCGTTCGACTCCGGAGCCGGAGCCGGAGCTGTTACTTGCACCTTTGCCGCACCGTTGCACTGAGTGCAACACCTCTTTGCTGACCCGACAAGGGATTACACATCCTTCCCCGCCTCCCTTGCCTGCCAGCACTCGCTGGATTCGCTCTATGACATTTACAAAACTTTTGAAATATGAAGTTGTGCCAATAATCTGCTGCAGTAAGTGAGCACTCGATGACGCAGCAGCTTCGCGTGTGCCCACCTCCTGAACCTCCCCCCTCTCTGCGCTATTCTCTTGCCAAATTGCAGCTTCAAGCTGCTCATGATGCCGTGCAAATGCCTTCGCGTACTCCTTCTGGCCATGCATCATCTGTCAGCGATTTCTGCTAGACATGAAGTAATATATATGTTTGTACATTATATATATACTAAATCTATGTATATATGTCTATATAGTATGCATATATATCCACGCACGCTGCGCATATTTCACGCACGTGCTGAAAACTTTGGCCAACTATGCCAAAAGATTTGCCGGTTCACTGATTAAGCGACTTACAATGACTTAGCTTCGATTGCGCATAAAGTAGGTTGATTTTTTGCATGAAAACATGCATTGTTTTTCTGTAATACCTCAACATATACATTACCATCGATAACTATTATCATCATTTAACTAACTATCACAATATCTTATAGACTTTTTGGTTGAAAACAGATTCCTTATATAATTGAATGCCTATAATTCGTAGAACTGAAGACAGAAGCCAAAGGATTCAAGGGTAACTATAGCACCTCTTTCTTGTGTCAGTATATATTATAGATATTATATACAGATATATATATAGATGTACAATATACGTATTGTATATATAGGTATTCATACCTTATAAGATTCCGAGTAGGTAAACAAAATAAGTGTACAAATTCTTGATAATTTGTAGTTTAGAGATATGTCTATGAAATGGAATACAAGACTGATTCGTTTAAATAGTTTTCATAAAGCTTTCACATGGCCTTCCTATAGAGTACTGCTTTCTGGATATTGTATATGGTATATATAAGTTATATATGTATATATTTACTATATATATTTGTTGATCTGCATGAACATTTTTATTTGGTAAATTGCCTAATGAACTCTGCAATGTTGGGGAAACTCCAGTTGCAATTGCCTTAGACATTCTCGAACCGATGATACTTCCTTTTCTGCCTGCAATCTCAATCAATTTGGCCTGCGGCTAATGCAGTTATCACTTCCGTTTCCGGAATTGATCACTCGCCAAGTGCATATCCTGTGCAGAGCCCCACAATCACCTTGTTCACCTTGCGACCCCACACAGAGTCCCTTTTGCAGTCAGGCTTAAGTTTATCAAATCTTGTCGGTACTCAAGTGTATCCACTACAAATAGATGCCTGCCCCTCTCCTCTCTCTCTCTCTCTCACTCTCTGTAAATGACCCATAATTGTCACATAAACCGGTCTGGGGCTGCTCTACACGTTGACTTTTGTTGCGAGTCAACAGTGTGGAATGGCCAAGGCAGAGGGGCTGAAAAATTCATTTAAGCAGTCGGTAAACTGCGCTTCCATATATCATACAGCAGGCACAGCCAGCGGTGCAGGGAAGTGGGGGAGAGAGAGAGGGAGAGGTGGAACTATGAACTGGCACAGCAAAGAAACCACACACACACACATACAGACAAACACACACAGCGAACCTAAAAAGAGTAAAGGATTTTGGCCAGCCGCCTAGTTGCCGCAGCCTCTTCTAGCCCCCCTTGCCACACTCCTGCCTCACAGCTCTCAGTTCCGGCTGCAGGCTCAGCGTGGTTTCTGAGGGTGGCCAGGAAGGTGCTGGAGAGGGAAGGGGGGGTTTACAGGTCCTTGCGGCTAGGCGCGCGCCTGTTTCATAAATCATTAGGCTCGATTGTGTGTCCAACACGTTCTGCTGCCGCTGCTGCTTCTGTTTGTTGTTGTTGTTTGCGACAGGTCGACAGGGAGTGGGAGTGGCAGAGTAGAGGGAGTATGCCACAGTGGCACACACTAAATTAATAAAGCGTTTGCTATCTGCGCCGCATGCCCACAAGCGCCAAGGTGGCAAGGTGGCAGCCCCAAAAAATTGCAGCTCAAAAAAGATAATAAGCAATGAATTATCCCACACGCAACGAGTATCAAAATTAACCTGCCACACACACACACACACATACGTATATATGTGCGTGTTGGTGTTGGTGCTCAGTGGAATTTATCGCACGATATGCCTGATGCTGAGAGTTGTAATTTTTCATGAACCCACACAAGGACACAGAAAGGAAGAGGAAGAAGAGTACGATAGAGTGTGTCTGTATGTGTGTGTGTGTGAAGATGGAGTAGATGAATGCGAAATGGAACGCAACTGCGAACTGACTTTGAGCGGCATCGTCAGCGTCGTCTTCGCTTCGCTGTGCTCACGTCCACGTCCGTCCACCCGACAAACGCAGCCGTTGCTAGTAAATTTGAATTAATAACAATGCAATTATTTTCAATTTCGATCATCATTCGCATCGACATGAAATTGCAATTAATTGTGATTTAATTCGAATCATCTTAAATTTCAGCACAAGGCCGTAGCGACGGATTCAGGGCCCTTGTGCAAAACATCTTTTGGGGCTCCTAGTGTAATTGTCTTGCTTCAAAATATGATATGTATAAGGTTTATAAAACAAAGACACTAATCAAAAATTACTTCGATTTCTAGTTCTATTTTCTATTGGCAAAATCATCAATAGTTCTATACATACATATATTGTTGGCTAGCAGGGGGCCCCCAGCAGGTTGGTGCTGTTGTGCACCGCACACGCAGTACATGCCCAGCTACGGGCCTGTATTTTAACCACAAATTGACTGCATGGAAAAGACAATTTCAATGGATTTAACATTGTTCTCTATGCTCAGTTATTCACATGTATTATACGAGTATTAACTTGCAACATGGGCACTATTCAATTACAAGTTAAATTGATTGAAAGTCAAATGTGTGTTTGCTGAACTTTTGTGGCTTTAAGTGACTTGGAAAAGTATATGACAATTTTAGCATATTCATTCAAAATAATTGCTCGACTTAAACTGTTTGGGCACTAAAAATAAATAAATAAATCAAATAAAATAAATCAAATGCATATGAAGTGCCTGAGAGAGAAGGTTAAGCAATTGACAAAAGAAACTGCAATTGCACTCGAGCCACCCTGTGAGCAGCCTTACATGTGTGAAAATTTATGTTGGGCGAGAAATAATTTAAACAGCATGTAAAATAAACTTCATTCATTATGTAGTTTAAAAGAATATATGAGATGTGAAAATTAAAAATATGCGTTATTAAAATATCAATAAAATTACGTGTGTGTGTGTGTGTGTGTAACAATATTGCCAGCCAGATGGCAGATGGTAACCCTGCCCTGTCCCGCATGCAGCGAAGGTCATCAATTAAAAGCTGCTTGCTACACAAAGGCATGTGGGCTCATAATGAGAGAGGAAATTCCACTTGAATGGAAAACGATGCAGATTTAATGCTTGATAAAATAATTTTTCAAAAGTTTTCGAATATGATTCAATTGATTGCAATTAAGTTGTAATTAAAACAAAAGAACAATCAACCAAAATGATATGTAAATAAATGAAAAACAATTTGATATGTCATAACTGGTCGAAAGTTTTTAATAACTTCTTTTGTCTTCCAATTAAAACCACATAATCAGATAAGTAAATAAAATAATTACAACAATTTGAAATGTGTATATTATCGCCTCTTCGAGATCATTTCAGCTGTATTCGTCGCCTGTATGAGTGCTCGCATGTGTTATTTATCAGGTGTGCGTGTGTGTGTGAGGGGGAAATCTAAAGTAAGTACTTCATGAAAGGATAAGCTGCTCTGTTTTTGTTCGCGCCGAGTCACACACACGGCGTCGCGGATGCAGCACGCGGCACATTATGCAAGATTAATTTGTGATGTCGTTATAAATAAAAGCTCGAGCATTTTATAACTCGCTTCAACTTGTCTAAATGGCGTCCATGGATACAATTACCCGTGCGGTTTCCATTTACTTTTTCACTCACATTTCTCCCCTTCCCTGTTCTCTGTTCCTGTCCACACACCTTTCCCATTACGAACGTACATGGTGCATGTAAGTATGTATGTATGTATATGTTCTGGTTCCGTCGACATTGTGGTCTGTTAGGTAATATGTGGCATTTAGAGCCAAATGAGCGAGCTTGCGGTGGGGGACGGTGGGGTATGTGGACAAAGTCAATGGCCAACGGCATGACCGAAAGAATAATGTTGCATTTTATTTCTCTCGACAGCAATTCGCGCACGGAACGCGTTTTGTTCACATAATCGGATTTGCAGGCAGCACACACACAGAGAAACACACATTTGGTCCTGTGACTGTCGCATTCTCATTTAGAATACTCTTGCATTGGGTATATTTATTCTGTCCAGATGTTTCCAATGCACCGAAGGAGACATCTTTGATCCCATAAAATATAAATATTCTAAATCATTGAATAAGTTATCGAAATCTTTTATTGTTGTATATTAAATACGATATCAAAATCATCAAAATGGGACCACTGTTACATATAGCAGTCAAAGGAACTATCAGTAAAATTGTGGGGTTTTGTATAAGAAATTCAAGAGCACAAATCAAACTTACTTACTTTCTACTCTACATTTCTCATTTCATTCAAATTGGAGAACTATTTCCTAAAGTCTGCAAAGAAACACTCAGTCAAATATGAAGAACAAGGGTATAAGACCTTCGCCAAATCTTTCTTTTTCGTATTTTATTCATTTGTCCATTTTGTCGTTATGCTTGAACTAAATGCTGAGAAAAAGACGGACGCCATCGACACAACAAATGGGAAGGGGAAATCACAAGCAGAGCAGACGCAACAGGCCGCTCGTCAATGTCTCTAAAATATTTATGGTCGCACACCCCCCCCGAAACTATTCATGTTTATGGGCACAAAACTGGCAATTAAATATCCTCAACTCGAGAGTTAAGCAAGTCAAGTTTGGTTGTCTTTGTGTTTTATGTTCTCTTTTATTATATTTCGCACCATTTGCTGCTTATATTTTATTCAAAGGTGTGAATATTCACCAAGAATTTAGAGAGGGATTTAGAGACCATTTTCATACGCTGCCTGTACAAAGTGAATTTAAGTTTTTTAAAAAATATCTAAGTGATTGGTAAAATATATAAAATTCGAAGCATTTCATTTGTTTTAGCACATTTCATGTGGAATAACCACAAAAGGATTAAGCAATTCTTTTGAATTTTGACATTCCTTGTGCTTGATAAAAAACAGCCCTTAAAAGGTTTTTACATCAATTTCCATTCGCCTTAAAAATTGCAATGGACTTTAAAATATACACATGCATTTTCTTATTTCGTTCAGTATTTTATTAATCCCATTATTGAATTGCAAGAAATAAATTGAAGAAAGAAATGTAAGAAAATGTCACGTACTTTGTGTGTGTTGCCACAAATGCAAACGGCACTTAAAAGTGTTTTTGTTTTAGTAGCGGACACGGCATTTATAGGTTCTGGGCAATATTTTTACTTAATTAATAATAATATAGAGTTTAATTTCAATATAAATGTAGTATAATAAATATTTATATTAATTTAAATAAATAACTAAATGATTTTCAGTAGGGTATGAAAAATATAAAAATCAATTAAAATATAAATATCGATTGTCGATCGCAAGCTGTAAGCTATTGCTACGCAATTCGCTCCTCTTTTCACTGTGTGGCGTCTATTTTTTGTCGAGTCATCATTAATTTGCGTACTTAATGTGCAATAACAACAACAAACACAGCAATAGCAACAAAACAAGTGTTAAATGTTCCATCTGGCATCGTCTGGCTAAAGTGTATTTAACTTAGTTTTGGCTAAGTGTATTTAAAATGCGTTCGAAAGCATTAAAATTGAACAGCCTTTAATGGAGGAATCGACAGAGCGAATGAGAGAGGGAAAGAGCGAGAGAAGAAGTGGGTGGGAGAGGGGAGAGAGAGATGCAGTCAGTGCATGAGCGAAAAATGCAATGAATTTTCAAATAAAATTTATATCGAAATGTGTTTCTTGGTCTGTATGCAGAGAGAAAGGGATAGAGGGAGATAAAGACAGATAGAGAGAGAGAGGGAGATAGTAAAAGGGGCATGGGCTGGTGAATTTAAGTGTGCATAAATGAAAATGAAATCAAATAGCGTAGCGAACACACACACACACATACATACGTATATATACAGTGCATACATTAACAAGCGATTTTACGCAATATTTAAGCGCACAGCTGCAAGTGAGAGGGAGATACAGCTAGGCGTGAAGTGCAGTGGGTGAGGGAGGGGGGCAGGTGTCGCTGGCACTCGCTGTGCCTGTCTAAGGACTATGGCTAAAAAGGCTATCAGCCGAGCTCACTCAATTAGCCCAAGTGAGGATATCAATCAACGCGTGCAGCAGACCCGTGAACTCAGCCGGCTAATCCCAGAGCAGCAAGAGAGAGAGAGAGGGAGAGACAGAGACAGCACACGGACTGTAGTGTGCTCGTGTGTGCAAACTAAATGAGCGACAGATGGACAAGCAGACGCAGGCGGCAATCGGGAGTCAGCAGTCAAGGTAGGCGAGGGGATGTCGAAAGGGGGGGGTGGGTGTGGTAAGGTCATTTGTGGCAGCACGTGCTGTAGAGCTAAAGGCGCATTCAGCACTTTTGCAATCGACAGCAGCAGAAGGAGGAGACTGCAATCTGCTTGGACCTTGGTCAGTTGGCTGGAAGAAGGCTTCCTCTTCTTCTGCCTCTGCATCTTGTTGGCAACGTGTTGTTTTTGTTGCATTTATCAATTTGTTTGCACACTCATCAATATGTTGGCAGTGCAGTCTCAAGGTGTGCCACATGTGTCTGTGTGTGTGTGTGTATGTGTGTGAGTTTCATTAACTGCTCTAGATGAGTTTATCCAGTTTGCAGCGAATTTAATTAAATGTCCATAGAAATTGTTATCGAGGCTAAGCCAAAGGTGACAGTCAGAGAGATAGAGATAGCAAGAGAGAAAGAGACAGAGAGAGAGATGCTGATAATGCAATGAAATTGCCTTGCAATCAGGTGGTCAACCAGGTGGCACAACGAGCTGCTTCAGCTTGAGAGATTCTCGTAGGTTTCGGGTTAATTGCATTGACAATTGCTGGACACACACACACACGAACAGCTCCCACATATGTGTGTGTGGCAGACATAGCAACGCCATATTGAAGCCGTCTGTGGATAATGCGACTAATGCGACAAGTAAACAAGGGGGGAGAAGACACAAAGCGATTCTCGATACAAATGACTTGACGAGCTGCATGAATAAGAAGCCAGTGTAGTGGGATGAAGAGGGGAAAGGGGGACAGGGGACAGGGTGTACTATTTATGGGTTAGTTTGCCAAGCAAATAGTTTACTCTATTTCTGCTCGGTCTGCTCCACTTTTGGTGCTGCTTAGTCACGCAACAAATATGGCAAACATACAATAAATAGCATCCTGAAGGACGATGCCCTGAACACTTAACAATTCAATTTAGCCAAATTGAGCGACGACAAAGGAAAATACTGCTACAAAGCAATAGAAAAAGGAGAAGACTGAAAGCTACAGTTAAGAATGCTCGACTTGGTACATACCCAGCAAAGAAGAATACTTAAATATTCAACTTATTTCCTGAATAACATTGTTTGTAAATTATTCGTTTCATAAATCATTGATAATGTTTTAATGTTCTAAAATAACGCTTGCAATTCGATTTATATCGATTAACGAAGGCGAAAGAGGTGTGTGCTAATTATAAAATAAACTTTATCTGCGTGCAATCATAAGGAATATTTTCAGCAAATTTGGTTGACCTAGCTATTATAGTATCTGAGATCTGCGTGTTCACACAGACAGACAGACAGACGGACGGACATTGGAGTTAAGCGAGTCGTCTGTAGATGCTGATCAGGAATATATATGATTTGTTCGTTCAGGCACGCTTCTCTCTACATGTTATATGCTAGTTGGTATACAGTTATGATACCCTTCTACCTTATGAGTATAGGGTATGAAAAGTAACACAAACTGCGAACAAACTTTCAACTTTGCGGACATTATAATAAGTTTGCTCAACCCAATGCTCTGTAGGGATACCATAGAGAGAGAGAGAGAGAGAGAGAGAGAGAGAGAGAGAGAGAGAAAAGATAGGGAAGGGGAGAACTGAATGCAGTGTAGTGTATGCATGTGTTCTGAGTATTGAAAACTTACAGTAAGGTTAGTCAAAATAAACTGAGCTTATTTTTTAAAAATTTGTATGCAAATGGATGATGGCCCTTTCTACTCATAATTTTTCTATGGTATTTTTGGTATTTCTCTGTAATTTGCTGATATTTGTGTCTGAGTAGAAGTAGAGTTTAAGTTGTATTTATTTGATATACAATAGAAATGTATTTATATTAATGGGCATTATTTGATAAATGTGTGCCTTCGTCTTATTACATATTAGTATTATATGGTTATTTTCTAAATGAATGTCTTTTTATTGTATCTGGTATTTGCTGGTATAATTTACTAACTTGTAGTATTTTCTTATCAGTTAATTGGCTACAAATTCTACTAATAATATTCGTAGCACCTTCTGGTATTATTCATTTGCTACTACAGGGTATTTCTAAGCACATCATTGCAGCTACCGCAACTGTGGTACGAGTATAACACTTCATTTATTTGTTCCTTAATTTTTATTTGATCATTAAACAATTCATTTGGGTGTGTGTGTGAGCTTGTGCCGCAAATCGTTGGTATTTTTTGTACTCGTGCATTGTGTAGCAGCATTGCTCGACTGCAGTCAACCCCCCTTCTCTTCTGCCCCACCATCCTGCCCCTCGTTTCCCCCGCTTCACTGAGTGCTGTTGTAAAAGTTTAATTGCTCGACTTGGCTCGTGCCTTGTGCCCCCTCTCCTTGTTGTTGTTGTCCAGCCTTTGGGTTAGGCCAAGTACCTTGGCTAACTCCTCCCTGCCTTCTCCCTTCAATCCCCACTCTCTCTCTCTCTCTCTCACTCAGCTGGAGTTTTTGGTGCACTTCGCACGCACTTCAGTCGTGGGTTTTGAAACTTTTGCCGAGAACGAATGCGAATGCGAAGCAAAACAAAACAGAAAACACGCTGCGAACGTGCCAAAGAATGCGCCGCAAAATGGAAACTAAATACGAAATATGAAGTGAAATAAATTGAAATAACAAATATATGAAACGCAACTGGAAGCGAGTACTCGAACGAGCACTCACACTAGCATAAGGACTCACTTGCATTCACTCGCACTCGCACTCGCAACTTCTGAATTTGCATAGCGGCAACTGCTAAAATAAAAGAGCCACAGCTGCAACTGCAACTGCAACAACAACAATAACAACAGTCGTACATCAGCAACTACAACAAGAGCAACAACAACAACAAGTGCAGCAAGAACAAAGCAGAGGGAGAAGAAGTAGAAGAAGTGCAATTATTTAACAATTTGAACGGCCGAAGTGCTCGAAACTTTCGGCTAAATAATGCGCACAGAATTGTTGCAGTTTTTGGCCTTTTGTTTGCATTTCTTCTTCTTCTTTTCCTCTGCTTTATCGTTGTTGTTCTTGTTGTTGTTTCAGTCATTGACATTTCGACTATTGAAAGACTTCACAAACTATTTGTACCAAGGCGAGGACAATTGTCGGGCAAGCTAGCAGAGCCCTTACGAATATACCCATTAGTCCCCCCTACTGGGTATATACTCTACATGGTGTTCTATATAGAAGAGAATTTATCTTTCAATACAAATATTAACACATATATAATATACCAAGGTAATATGTTTTATGTACTGTGTTAGCTTAAGAGCTTCATTTTGTTTTTACTTTTGTTTTTTATTCAATTTCAATCTGTGTCCATTCATTTATTCATTCATTCTATGTTACACCATCCAATCTACACCTATATCTCTTATTCTCTTACTCTGGCACATATTCCATTCTCTCTCCAACTGGTTCTCTTTCATTGTTGTTTCAGGTTTAACCTTATCTAACCTGACTTAGTTATTTTCAACAACTCGTTTCTCTAATTCGAACACTATTTTCAGTCGTATCCAATACTATTCAACCATATGTCATTTCTTAATTCCATTAACTTTTAGTGTCATTAATCTCTACCCAATGTTGTTTCAAGTTCATCCTGACCTAACTAACCTAACTAACCTTACTTCTTTATTTATCTTGTACTTGTAATTATATATCTTTCTTTTATCTATATATTTTTCACACTCTTTAATTCCATTCTCAAACCTATCCAATTCCGTGCTACCATATCTCATTTCTTTCTGGGAGCTTTACTTTCGGAATCATTGGAGCGAATCATCTGAAATCGTTGAACTGTGGGCCGATTAACTCTATTCGAAAAACTTGAATTAAGTCAAGGAATTTCATCTGCAGCATCTGCTTCAGCTTCTGCTTCATGCTTGGCAGGTTAAGGACCCCGTTGGCATGGTTGAGATACTGCTCTGTTTTTTGGGGTTCTCTCTTTCACTTCTTCTTCTTCTCCCTCTTGCTCTCGTTCTTCATCTGCCTTTGGCATTTCTTGCTGTGTGCTCTTTTACTTTTGTCATGCCCCATTGCATTATGCGATCGCACAAATCTTAAGCTGTTGGGTTTGCTAAACCAACTCGTTTGTTTGCTCGCTCCTCACTTGTCCCTGTTCATGTTCCTGTCCACTTTCTTGTTTACAGATTACCCTGTCCCCCTGTTTAGCTCCTCTCCTCTCCTCTCCTCTCACACTTCAGTGTCGCCACCCCCCCCCCCCTCTCTCTTTCTGCTCTGCCACCTGCGCGTTCCCAAACTCAAACTCAAGCTGAAAGTTTGTCCGGCTGCGTCAGCTATGCACTGATTTTGTTATTCCTGTAAAATATGAGCTTGAATTAGGCACACAGACACACACACACACATATATACACACGGAAACACACACGTCGCCAATCAGATTTGCCATAATACACATACTATCACAGCCATGCACAGTGGAGAAGTTCGTGTGCGAAGTGGATCAAGGAAATCTACTGCAGAACTCTTGATATATGAGGGATATATGAAGAGTAGCTTCACACTGGACCCTGCAGGGTATTTCACATTGTTGTGCTTAATATCTTTTCAATTTACTCTCTAGTTTAGTTACTCAGGTATTCAAATGCTTATTTATATTTTGTCGATCTTGCAAATTGAATTAAGAAACTTTTGCCAAACTCAACTTGAACATAATTGCTTTTGCTAGTTAGCTTGGCCTGTGCGGCCCACTGTGCGGCCCACTGTGCGGCATGCCGACACACAAAATTTGTGCAAACTTTTATATTTTGCTGCCTGAAGATTTTGGCCAGCATTTTCTATATACATATACATGTGTGGTGTGTATAAAGCCAAGGGCTGATAAAAACCCATGTGAAGTGTAGCTTGTACAAGCTAACAGCAGGCAGGCACAGAGAGGGAGGGGATGTGAGGAGGGGGGAGTGAGCAGCAGACACACGGGACACACATATGTCCCGCTACTGTTGGGACTTACTTCTGACAGTCCCCCCACACCCTTTCCCACACTTCCCTCTCCCCCTGCCGGACGTGACACTGAAGGTGTGTGTTGTCAAATGTGCACTCATTTTGTTGAAAAATTGAAGTGTATGCATGACTGCTCCAGTGCCCGTCTCCCATCTCTCTCTCTCTCTCTCTCTCTATCTCCCACTCCCTCTCTGTCAGTCGGGTTGTAGGCGCTAAACAAAGCCGGAGGATGTGCGAATCCTTTTAGTGTCTTTGCAGATTTTCTTAGATTTCCGGTCACTTCACTAATGAGTTTTACAATGTTGAGCTTAGAAAAATTTGTTGACACAACGCCTGCACACAACAAGGCTCGGGTCCAGTGCACACCAACACGCACGCACACAGACCAACAAACACACACACAGAGACACACTCATGGACACACACGCTTAATTTAATTCTAGTCATATGCACACAGCAAATTTCCATTGAGCCTTGTCTCTGTTTGTCTTTGTCTTGCCGTCCCTGTCTTTGTCTTTTGTCACTATCTCCATCCCTCTCTCTTCGTGTTAGCTTGTTTGTCTTTCAGTTTGTGTGTGCAGCAGCAGCAGCTATCATCTGTGCGTATTATGGGGCAACTTTGTAACGCACTTGTCAGGTTTACGGCAGTTAAGTGCTTAATTTACGTGCCGCTAATTCGTTTATGGCCAGAGAAGCCAGGCCTCTCGGCCCGATAGATACACTTCCGGGTCAAAAGAGACTGAATCAGTTTGAACTATGCGTTGCTTAGCTTGTAGATTTTCTGGTTAGCTGGTATAAATAGGTCTAACTTGCTATAAAGTGGTATAATTGGTATAATTATGAGTATATTTGTTTGAAGTAGTAAGCATGTGAACAAAGTGAATATAGGCATAGGTATAAATAGGTCTAACTAGTATAATCATGATAACATTTGTAGTAAGTGGTAAACATATAAATACAGATTAAATAAACATAGGTATAAATAGGTCTAATTTGGTATAAAGTGGTATAACTGGTATAATTGGTGTAATAATGATTACAATACTGTTAAGTGCAAATTGGCAAAGTTATAAATAGGTCTAAATTGGTATAAAGTGGTCGAAATACGTTGCTACAAAGTCGTATAAATATGATAACAAGGGTGTTAAGGGGGAAACATACATATGAATGAAATGCAGATATGTGCATAGGTATAAATAGGCACAAATAGATCTACATAAGTGGTACAAACTGGTATAAAGTGTTCGGCATGCAATGCTTTCCAGATATATATAAATAAACAAAGATCGGAGTAGGTAAATACTGGAAGAAATATGTAGGTTAAGAGTGGTCTAAACTGGTAAAAGTTTAAGTATAGGTATAAATGCAGGAATGGTTATATACAATACTTACAAGCATACATATTGAGGTATTAATACGAAGAAAGTTGAAAGAAGGCGAAAATGGCTATAAAGTGTTTACAAATAGGCATAAAGTCGCATAAATGGTGTGTACAAATAGTGCAAATAGATAAACAAAGTCATCAAAGAGAGCGGGGCACGAATGGTAAACAAAACATGACCAGATCAATTTGTTCACTGCACCACGTTTTCAATCTCTGCGAATCGATTAGACGATTTTGAATAGAGAATTTATGCGAGCTCGTTCAATTCATTCCATTCCATTCCCTCGGTCAAGGGGGTCAAGGGGGTCAAGGGAGTCAATAGGGTCGAGGTCGAGTTCTAATTGAATTGGCTTTGGCAAATGAAATCCAGTCAACGTGTCGAATCGACGCCGTAAATCTCGTTTCAATCAACCACCGATTGCGATGTGAATAATGTGAATGTGAATAGTATGAATGGTAGCCGACTGCAATCGATTGCCGGTGTCATGCGGCGTATGAGTAATTCAACAATAAGTCTAACTCAATGCGTGGCGCTTGACTGGGTCGCAGGCAATTGAGCTGAATAAACCGCATTGCAACGCGGCAGCAGAACTCTCACTCTTCCTTTCTCGCCCTGTCTCCTTCCCACATTCAACTATTTCGAGAATTATTCGAAAAACACAACAGAATAATTTATGCATCAAAATTCAACACGGCAAAGCATTTGCAACAATTGCGGCCAACATTTTGAACATATCGAATGTTTTATTATATTCACTTGAAATAAATAAATGTTTATGGCTTGGGTCATACCCTAGAAAAGTTGTTGGATTTGCGAGTTGTTTAGTTAACTTGTTCTTTGAGTAGGGAAAATATCTTAATGACAATACCTTGCCATTCATCACATTTGTTCTGGTTACTTCGGCATACTTAAGCTCATCATCAAAGTAATTTATATTTGTATTTCTATATTTATTGAAAAGGTCTTAAACCCTCGATAAATACAGGGAATACGGGAGTAAGCAGTAGGTAATCGATATGGAATTTGTGTAGTTGTAAATAAATAACTTAATTTGCAATAAAATGTTCTACGATAGTAAGCTGCAAAACATCAACACATGTTGTAGGTTAAAATAATGTCTTGTGCAGTGAATACAATCTTTTCTACATGATATCGATAATATCGCCAGACTATCGCATTGAAAATGCATTACAAGGATACATAAATTTGTCGATTTATGCTGCAAGGCTTGTCCTGCATTGCGCTAAATCAAAATATTCTGTGATAATATGACAAAACTATCGCGTAGTAATACATTTATCGATAGTAAACTGTATTTCTGTACTCTTTCAAATTCTATAGCGTATCTATGGCATTAAGTACACTCGATACAAAGATTTGCATTTATTTTTTATGTTGTTTTTTGTTTCGGCTTTTGTCACGGAAGAAAAGAGGGGTGAGGGGAAGGGGGTTTGAGGAAGTTTAAGAGCAGAGCGAGGCCCATTGTAACTTTGGATTCGGCTGCAACTGCTGCTGTTGCTGTTGCTGGTGCTGCATAAATTGCAGCAGCAAAAAAGGCGATGCATAAATCTTGACTGCAACAGCCACATTTAATTGCGAAAGTTTTGGCCAAAATTGTCGGCGTGAGGTGCAAGCAGGGCAGGAGGCGGGGCAAGGGTGGGGAGTAGAAGTGGCTGTGAATGGGGAAGCTGTGCACGGAGCACGGTGTTAGCCCGAAGGGGAACGTGACTTGTCCAAATCAGCGCCAGTTTGCGTTCCAGAATTATGACGCACACACTCGTACACACACTGGCACACTCACAGGCACACGCCCCCTTAGGCGCAGTGGCGTTTTACAGCACACTGAAATTTTATCGGCTGCCAAATGGCCAACACTTGGCTACTTGTCCACTCATCCAGTCATCCAGTTTGTCCCTGCGTTTGTCCACTCTCTTGGCCATCAGCCTAACCCGCACACACACACACTCACACACAGACGCACACATCCTGGCGCGGCCATAAACCGGAGGCAGCCTTCTTCGCCCGCAGCGGTGCCCCGAAATCAGTTAACAGGCAATTTCAACTATTTTACAGGCTGCGTTCGGCATGCCAAATGGTCGGAGCCAAATGTCAATACCATCAGCCTGTACTGGTTGTACCAGGCTTCTTTCCCCTCCCCCTCCCCATTGTCCACTGTAACCGCCCCCGCTCATGAAATAACCAACAGCAACGGCGTAAGGGGACGGGGAACATGTCGCACGAGTGGACTGAGGGAAATGGAGCTGGCCACTGCGATTGGTAACTCCGATTGGGATTGGGCACGGATTGAGATTGAGTTTCGGATTGCGGCCTGCAAATTGGGGCTAGAGATGCGTGAAGGGGCAGCAGGAGATGCGACGCATCAGTGCGGGAGTCCTCACTGAGCAGCTTTCAATTGTTTCTGCTGTCTGTCAACATACAAGAGGGCATATAGAAGGTAAGACCATGTTAATTTGCCTTTGCATGCTTGCGTATAACAGTTGAACAATATAACAGTATAACAGTTGACATGTATAACAGTATAACAGTTGACAAGTATAACATTATAACAGCAAAATACCAGTATAACAGTATAACAGTTGAACAATATAACAGTATAACACTTGAACAGTATAACAGTTAAACAGTATAACAGTCTTAGAGTACACACAAGTGGAGCCAGGGCTGTGTTAATGTACCCTGACCTGGCTGCGTATAACAGTATAACAGTTGAACATAGCTTAACTGTATTACATTGTATAAGTAATGGGATTGCTACTGCTGCTAGTACTGTTGCTCAACAATAACAATATATCCGCTCGAGTATAACAGTGTAACAACACAATATTAAGCTATGTATATACATAGTATCAACTGTAAATTGTGAAATAGTTTGACTATGACAGTATAACTGATTGGCAGCAGCACAGTAAGCTTAACCAGTATAACAATTACCCTATAAAACAACTGCCATTCGTATAACAGCAAGAATACCCTTTACGCCCAATCAGATGTAATAAATAACTCAGACACCCTGTTTAACAACGTTGCACTGCACAGCACACCCTGTAACAAACTTAGTATAAACACAAAGAACTCAAAGGGAATGATTAAGGTAAGTGAGCTTTGTGTGTCATTCCTAGTCAAGTACACTGTGATGTGGCCAACATTATAGGGTATACAAGGAACTTAAGAGATGCAGCAAGTGAACCAAAGAATTCACTTGAAAATTCCTTGGCATTTGCGCATTTCAATTAAGCTGTAAGCTGAGAATAAATGATTCAATAGTAAAGAAGAAAGAGAAATAGAGAAAAGCAAACAGGAAGAAGGATAAAGGGAGAGGGAGTAAGCGAGAGGAAGAGAGAGGGGGAGAGCTAGATACTTAGATACTGATAAATAGTTTACTCGTTCACTCGTTTATTAATGTCGTTTTGTTAATAGAAATTCCCAACTAAGCTGCCGATTAAGCTGTCTGGCCAAGCCAGAAGCGTCTTCACGGTAGTAGAGGGGGGCAGGGGAAGGGGCGGGAGGTGCCTTATGAATTGCTACGCAACTTTTTGGTAACTGAACGGGACTTTCAATCAGGCGGCAAATCCGGCAAAGCGGCAAGTGGAAAAGGCTAAAGGCAAAACAAGGCTATAAATTTGTCAACACTTTAGGCCAATCGCCGTGAGCGAGAGCTCTCTAACTCTAACTGTAACTGTAACTTTGACTATGTGTGTGCGATGTGTGTGATGTGTGCGAGAGTGGGGCAACTTTTAACATGCCCTGCAAAGTATGCTACAGTTATAGCCTTTTTATAGGCGTCTACTCTCGGGCGCCACTGTGTGACATTTGTGAGTTACTGCGTTATAATGTCGCGCTACTTGTTATGCTTGAAGTTGCACAGTGAATAAGAGAGGGGGAGAGGGGAGGAGGGAGAGATAGACAGGGTGCGAGAGAGATAGACTGAGAGAGAGAGAGAGAGAAGTCAGTGTGATTTGTGCATTCGGTATCAATTCGAAATGCTCAGCGCACTGATTTGCCACACACTGCTGACCTGCATGTGTGCATGTGTGAGTGCGTAAGTGTGTGTGTGTGTGTGAGTGACTGTGTGTGTATGTGCTTGCACTTTTTGCTTCGCTTTCTACACCCTTCAACCATGTAAGAGGTTCAAAAGGAAGGTATACTAAGCAAGTGTACTACATACACATACATATGCATGTAACAGACAAAAGAAGGCGTGGCAGAGCCCGCAAAGTGTATGTACACTAAGTCACCATCGCTATCCAAGTCAAGCTGTCTGTATGAACACGCAGATCTCAGCTGTTATAAAAGCTAGAGTGACCAAATTTGGCATGCAGATTTCTGTATACCATAAGTTTGTAAAGTTCACATCAAATATTCAGTGCCACGCCCACTGCCCTTTCAAATCAATAACAAAATGTCTACATTCGATTTGTAAGCGACGTTTTAAAGGCACAACTTTCTGCTTTGGCATACAGTTAGTTGCATATAATATCTAACTATTCCTAGAATTGCAATCAGATTGGACAATAGAGACAGAAGTTATTGAAGTCAACCTTTCAATAGTTCAGTGAAAGTGTTTATCCGTTGTGGTTGCAGGGTATCTTAACGTCAATGCTGTCGACTTTGGCTTTCGTTAGTTGTTTGCATTGCCGTGTTTCGCTCTGCAACAACTTCAAAAGAAACCGAGCATTATCGTATTTCCGCGTGTGCTTTATTATTTTCGCGTCCTGCCGCGGCTGCTGCTGCTGCTGCCCTTTGCCTCTCTTCCCCACCTACGTCTCTTTCTCTTTCTCGCTCTGTCTGTCTATCTGTCCGTCTGTCTTTTTCTGCCTGTGCCTTCCTGCCTGTCGATTTTTGCTTTTGTTGAGCTCTTCTCGCTGCGCTGCTCTTCGCTTGTTTGCGGCATTTTGCATTTTTGTGGGTCACAAACACAAATCAAAAGCAATGCGCGCTCTCTCTCCCCTCATCTGCACCGTAGCCCAACGCAGTTGTATCATATTTCACTTGGGTATTTCCCTCCCCCTTCTTCACGGCTTTGCCCCTCCCCTTGCAGGCTGCTTGCTACTTTTGCCATTACCAAAACAGGCAAAGCCACAGCAGCAGCCGCCGCAGTCGCAGCCAAAGTCGCAGCCAGCGACAGACGAGACATGGCCTGCCTGTCTGCGTATGTGTGTGTCTGTGTGTGTGTGTGTCAGCGTGGTAATAAAATGCATAAAAATCAACAAAACTAACTTTAAATGCAAAATGGCAACGCGCAGCGTTTGTCAACTTTTTTATGCGCTTCTCTCCCTCCCTCCTTCGCATACCCTGTAAACAAAGTGGAAGACAGAGAGCAGCAACGTCTGCTTTGCCCCTGTGCTGACACAGTTTGCTACAGGTTTTACTTGTGCAGGGTATTTGTAAGCCCACACTTGTTGTCTGTTTTTCCCTCTGTCTCTCTTCCTCCCCCTCTTGGCCGTAATGCGGCGCGAGGAGCCTTCTGCGCGCAGCACACAACGGCCGCATTTACCAATTTTGCTGGCATCAACTCGTAAAAGGAAGCTTCAGATCTGAGATTTGTCGCTGTCTTGTAATGCGACAGGGAGACAGAGATACAGAGAGACAGAGAGGGAGAGAGAGAGAGAGATGAAACCGCGAAATGTTCGCGAAACGAAAAGTTGTTGCCGTTATGAGGCATAAGCAGTGGCGTAATGGATTACTTTGGCCATAGCCGAGAGAGAGTTGAATGATCCTCGAGGTGTTCAAGCCAAAGTGATGAGTTTCCCATTGCAACGAGAGGCAGGATTACTGTGTGTGTAAATACAGTGTATATATATAGTTTATATATGTGAACATTCTATGTAGAACTTCGATGGGGCCAGTTATGAGTATGAAAACAGTATCATATTCCCAACAATGCCATCGATAATAATCGCTTGTTATTAACATTGTTTATACATATTACCTTTCCTAATTGTCTCTGTCTCTCTTTCTCTCTCTTTCTCTATCTCTATCGGAGATACAGAGAGAGAATCCCGCTGGGGTCAAAGGTTCGACAACAATTTTGTCTGGCATGTAAATTGTGCTACTGTTTTCCATATGTTTCATAATTCTGTATCCGTAAACTGCAACGAAATGTGCAACATTGTCTAAAATTGTTATACCCATTGAAAAAACAGCTGCGTAGGGCGGGTATATTGCGTTGGACCTTCCTTGTCACTCCCACTGCTTTCATTATATTTAGACTACATGTTCATATATAATTAAGAACAACAACGAATTCAAAACAGAATTCTTAGTATACGGTTGTGATTGTAGGTATATCTATGCCTTGTATGTTTACATTATAATCTAACACTGTAATTCCATAACGAAACATGTATCTGATTTTTGTTGTTTATATAGTATGTTTTATTTTTTATACGATACTCTAATTTCATGATGAAACACAGTTTGTTCCTAAAGTTATTCGGGTATTTTCAGGCAGCTCTGTTTGCCCCTGAATGTATGCAATATCTATAGTATATATCTCAGTGCAGATAACAGGGTATTGCTGCGTCGCAACGGGTACTTTGCTGGCACTCGCTTTACGCACTTATTTCCTGTTCTGATTACTGTTTTGTCTGCATATCTGCCTAACTGTCCGTCCGTCTCTCCGTCCGTCCGTCTGTCTGTCTCTCTGACCATTGTTGTTTCCTAATTACAATACACTAAAATATAAATGCACAGCTGGTGGGAGGTTGTCCCGCCCACAGCACAGCGTCCCCAGGACGAAACTGATATGGCGAGGCGCGTTCGATAAATTAATTTTGCGTTATTCGCGTTAAAAATCGTTCGCTGTTTGCTGCTCTTATTGAATTGTTTTGCACTTACTGCGAGGTCTGACAGGCCACTCAGACAGCAGGGGAGGGGGGGGGGAGTGGCAGGGGCAGCACACTCGACGTTTATTTAATTAATAATAATTGGTCAATGAATTATGACACTTACCTTAAATCAGGGCGCTTGACAAGAGGCGTTAATCATGCGCCATGTTGGCCCGATGCCTCGTGTTGCTGCTCGTGTCCTGCTGCTCCTCGTCTCGCCTTTTTTATTTGCACAGTTATTGTTATTAATATTGTTTTATTGTTTTATTATTGTCGTTATTGATTTTGTTGTTGGTAGTACGCGCTTCTTTCTTTTCACTCTCACTCTCTCGCTCTCGCTCTCTGTAATAATAAAGCTGTTTGTGATTAACGAACTCAATTTCAGCTCGACTCGGCTTTTATTTATTGCACTCGACACATTTAGCACTTCATGCTAAAAATACCACAGCAACAACAACAGCAACCAGTGGGAAAAGCCAGGCTGACCCTTTTTAATCACTTCATAGCCTGCAGCAGAGTCGCGTTTTGAGATCTTGTCAATTGAATTAATCGCTTTTCTGCATTGCCTTTGGCATTGTATGTTCAGTCTATTAAAACGTCCTTGACTAAGCAGCTCAATTGGAACAAGCACCAAGGTTACAGTCCTCTTTAAGCTAAATTGAGTTGAATTAGAGATTTGAATATTGCAACTAACTTAAAGTAGTTAGACAGCTGCTACATTAGAATCTACCATGCATTTTGAATGAAGTTAGACAATCATAATTTGCTACTCTTCCAAACTTTATAGGTTATTAATAGATACATGATACGAACTATCAATCATAAAATAAAATTAATATATAAATATCTTTATACAAAACTATTCAGAATCAAGTGTGAGTTGTCTTGTTCCAAACTTGATGCTCTGCAACTTCCCCTTGTTGGCAATCGATAACATAGTTTGTTTGTTCACTTTTGATGTTGACATCACAAATCTTAGATATGTATATTAAGTGTATACTCTTTAATACAATGAAGCAGAGTGGACTGACAGAACTACATCATAAAGCTTTCAAGCGAATTATTGCACTAACTGCTGATAAGAAAAGCCAAAAAGCAACTCAACTCAACTTAAAAGACTTGCGAAGTAAGTTCCTTCGCAAGTCTTTTAAGTTGAAATGGTATACTACAATACATATTGAATTGATCTCTTTAAATTGTAAGTACTTGAGGAAGTTTTCATTTTGTTTTCAATTTCAGCCATTTGGCAGTCCACACAAAGACGTCGACAGACGAGACAGGAGACGAGACAAGGCCAGGAAGGAAGAGTCACTTGGGTCACTCGGGTCACTCGGGTGAGTTGGGTCACTTGAGTTAGCCGCACTTGTCGATGATTTGTTTGCCCTTCTCAAGTTCTTTTTACACATAAGCTGGGAAAACATAACGCAGCAAGTGAAGTGAGAGGGAAAGCATGAGCATGCGGGAGACAGAGAGAGAGGGAGAGCGATAGCAAAGCCAGAAAGTTGGCACTGCAAAACTATTCTCGTATTTGCCTGGCATTGATTTGCCGCAATTGTTGTTCGACTGGCAGATTGGAGATGTGACTGGAATCACAAGTGTGTCCACCCCTTCTTGTGCCCTGTCTCTCTCTCGTACTATCTCTCTTGCACAGTCTCGCAGTGAGGGGGCGGGGGAAAACTAATATGCGCTGAACATAAACGGGAACTGCCGCAGGGCGCAACATTTTTGGCTCATTTTGTAGATTGCGAGTTGAATTTTTAATTACACTCGAAAAATTCAAAATTGCAGCGAAACTTTAAATGAAGCTTGAAACAGACACACACACACCCACACACACTTGCGTCGCTTCATATGTGGCGTGTTGTGGCACCTTAACGATTTGGCAATGCCGGCAATGAGCTCGCCCCACAGGCGCAGTTATTTCCATTATTAATTAATGCGACGCGCAGACAACACACAAACACACTCGCATACACACTTGCACACACACATTCGCACACACACTCGCACACACACCGCGAGTCCTTGCAGCGCAAAGTTTGTGCAGCATTTGCAAGTGAAAGTTGCACGCAAGGAAAATGGAAAATACTTTGCAGAGCAATTGAAAAGCGTTCAGCAAACTTTTCTCGCAGTTCATTTTTTACTCGAAACTTGCGCAATTTTGCCCCATATTTGTATACGTATTTTGGGTACACCCCTTTCCCTTGCCCTCCTCCTTCGCACAGTTTCCTGCTCGCACATAATTTCGAAATATTCTTTGGCCAGCCAAACAGCTGAATTCAATTAAAACTAACCAGCAACAGCAGCAACTAGTTCCGAATCGGCGTCGAAAAGAACTTTGCCACTTCATGCAGCGAAAATAGCAAGCGCACAGTGGGCACAGCTGCTGAAAAAGTGCACGAAAGTGCGTGAGTTCTTTAAGTCCAATAATATCTAGAATAGTATAGTGATAAGATCAAAGATCAAATCAGTCCAAATGAAATAAAATGAATAAGAAAAACATACATAAGAGCCATAAATATGCTTCATTTAATTAAGTTCAACTAAGAATAGAAGCACAGTAAAACGAAAAAGAGAGAGAAGGAGAAATCCTTAGTTCTTGCAATGTCTTCTTCAAAGCAATAAATCTTGAAATCTAAGAATAGATTTAACCTAAGTTCAACAGACAATCTCTAGTAGAAATGGCGTTGTTGCATAATTGAAATCAAGCAAATTTTAATGTGTGTTAAAAGTTAAAGATCACATATGTTATCATCTACTAAACATATCCTATTTTTGCACTAATGAGCTGTTCTAAATTAGCACATGACTGATAGCAGTTTCCGTTTTAGGTTATCAAACAGGTTGACAAACAAAACATTCTTGATCTGCGTCAACAGCCAAGTCGATAAGGCACGTCCGTGGACTTAGAGATCTTGAACTATGTTCCAACAATATATTCCAGTAACTCAATTTGGTTTATTTTAAACTTCCACGTTCCTTTAAATCAAAAAAAGTCGAATGACAAGCGTAATTTGAATGCTAGAATATTCATTGTTGGTGTGTACTACAATCATCACAGTTCAAATGATCTCTAAAAATTTAGTTGCAAACGCATGACGAAGATATGAGTTATTTAAGAAGTAGTTTTAGTGAGCGTACAGATAGACGTCGCCTGCAAGTATGCAATGCAAAAAGTATACCATTATCATTATACATACTATTATTTAGTATATACTTAACAGCATAAACAACACTGCACACTGCACTTTGATGCCAGTATATCTCACTATTGTGCCACTGTGCGACCTACGACAAGTGCGTGCATGTGCGCGCTCATTGACAGCCCACTCTGCCTAACCTTGACAATGTTTGCGAGTGTGTAAGTGTGCGTGTGTGCGTGCGTGTGTGTGGCAAGAGAGACATTGCGACAGCCAGCGAAATCGCATTGGACGCGATTTTAAAATCGACGATGGGAAAATTCGGTCAACATCGATGGCGCAGGGCCTTGAGTGAGTTGTTAAGTGGTTCGCGCAGAGCAAGAGGGAGCAAGAGGGGGCAAGAGGGAGGGGGTGAAGAAGGGCAAGAATAGATGCGGTTCACTAGGGTTCGCGATTAAAGGGTAAGCGAAAAGTGAAAGTGAAAACGAAAATGAAATACTCAACGAGCGATGAAGAGGGAGAACTGTTTCAAACGAGACGAGACGAGGCGAGAGAAACGATAAAAACTTAGCACAAAAGCAGGAAAAGCGTAATAAATAAAAATCATATAAAGCAACAACAACAACATTAGCTGGCGAGACATGTTTGCTGTTGTTGTTGTTGTTGTTGTTGATGCAGCGGACAACGCCAAATACACGAGTACATAAATTCTTTAGCAATTTATTATTAGAAGAAAAGCAGACGCCGAGGCCGTCACAGAGAGAGGCAGAGACAGAGGGAGAGACAGACAGAGAGAGAGAGGGAGAAGGGAAGAGAGTGATGGCAAGAGAGGGAGAGCGCGCAAGAGAAAGAGTGCAAAAGAGTGAGGTGCAGGTTGGGATGCCTGTTTTTTGTATAGTTGTCGCCAAGAGCAGAGACATCCAAAGGCCGAGGCAAAGACGAAGGAAGAGAGGAATAGAGGGGCGGGGGGGGAGCGTCGAAGCGTGCGTTATATGAGAAATATTTGCCATGTTATTATTATTATTATTTTAGAGCAACAATATGATAGTATTATATATATAAATACCGACACATACAGGGAGCGTATTCAGTTATCTATAGAGATATTCGTGTGCAAGGCAGCCTGGAAGGCGCTCGTTGTGTGTGTGTGTTTGCCGTGGCGTGCCTCGTCGAGGCGCAATACACACCAAACACACGCCGCAGACACGCACACGCACACACACACGCACAGCATATGCTGAAAGTTGTTGAAGCGTCGCGTCGCGTCGCAGCGTCTCTCACAGCGGCAGCGTTGCCTAGTCAATATTTCATTTGGCACTTGAACCAAATACTTTTAGTTTTCTGCTGCCACAGCAGACGAAGGTTGCCGAGGATGCCGACGGCGACAGAGCTGGCGACAGCGACAGCGTCGACAACGACAACGGCCACTTTAATCTTACCTAGACTAGATACACAAACTGTGCATGAATATTTGTCTACATGTAGCCAAACATTATTCTCTGCACACACACGCTCGCACAGTCTCGCACAGACTCGCTCAGTAATTGATTTGTGTTTATATTTGGCTAATTTAGCTGGCGAATCGCCTGCAGTTAACCCAGGGGACGCGTCCACGCGGCGTATGCGTAATATTCGGCCAGGCAAACATGACACGAGCTGCGCAAACAACGCCAGCGCCAGGGCCAAGCAGAGCGAGAGAGGGAGAGAGAGAGAGGGAGAGGAGAGAGCAGTGAACAACGAACAGCGAAATAACAAAACATTCCGTTCTCCATTCTTCTCCTCCTCCTCCTCCTCCTGCTTTGTTGAGTCGAGTCTGTTTAGGCAACACAATATGGCAAATTCTTTGATGACAAAGTCTTAATTACAAGTTCAGAGCGGAAGTAGGTTAGAGCCGATGAAATGATGTTGTATGTTAGATACAATTGCAAAACTATCGGCAACTACTATCGCTTATTTTAATTTGTTGACAAGATCAATTCCGATTATAAGACAAAAGACAAAGAGTTGAAAGCAGACATAATTCCATGAAATATTTTAATAGTTAAATGTATTAAAATGTGGCACACGTTCGATATGAATTGAACTATCTTTGTGAAAAAGAAAGATGTATTCGTGGACCCCCTTAACTGAACTGATTAAATATAGAGATATGTATAGAGATATTGAAAGAGCGCCTTAGACTATTCAGGCTTGTTGACAGTTCCCTTTGCAGCTAC
Organism: Zaprionus capensis; assembly: GCA_018903675.1. NCBI lineage: Eukaryota > Metazoa > Arthropoda > Insecta > Diptera > Drosophilidae > Zaprionus > Zaprionus capensis. The sequence continues at coordinate 5,149,754 of JAEIFN010001073.1, read as the reverse complement.
AAACTGCTTTGTTTTTGACAAACTTACTTAAAAAGTGTACTATACTATGTAGTATGAATACTATACTACTATATATATAGCATACTTATACTGCAATATATTATATATTTATGATCTCAAAGTAAATCATTAGCTTTCTTCAACACCAATGTAATTTCCTTTTCTTGTGTTTTCTACTTGAGATAAGCAAACGATTTCGTTCAAATTTAGTAATTGAATTGATAAAATATTCCAAATTGTTATGATGTTGGCAATGTTTAAAGAAGCAAAAAGATAACCAAGTTAACATATGCTGGCAATGCAGATGATGTCATAGGCAAAGCAGAATATTCAGCTTATCAGTGCAAGAGACAATGTTGTGTGGATTCGAAAATAGCAAAATCGATTCTCTAATTTTAGTGCTGATCATATATCACCATAGTATCATATAAATACATATATAGTATATATATTTGTATAATATAGTAAATCATATAATACATTCTAATATGTGATACTATCGATATCATGCAGTATATTCTGTCTCTATTTAGATTGACTTGCAGAGAAGATAAACATGAAGTGCTTATAGATTTCCCTCTTTATTCTTCTGTAGCTTCAGCCCCGCCCCATTTGAAGGACTTTAATGAAGTGTGTCGATCACAGGAACTGACTGCATTTGAATGGTGAGATTACTGCATAGTTCAAGTGCATTTTCAGCCAGTTCTGGCCATTTCTGGCCATTTGACTGTGTGAAATGCAACAGGTTCCATTTGCGCTGCGGTTGCTTTTGGCTTTTGTTTTTGAATTTCTTTTTTTTGAACTTTTTGTGGCCGAGAGGCTTTTGTGCATTGTACAAATTGCACAGCAATTTCCGTGGTATGCAAAACTAATTGCGGCTTCACGAAAACTCTTCACAGACACACAAAAAAAAGTGCAGAGACGGACAGAAGTGGTGCAACTTAATGCAGACACAAAAAGGATTTCAATAAATGTCATAAATTTGCCAGACGACTTAACAAATTGCGAAATGAAACCAGCGGCGATAGAGGAGGAAGGGGAGAGGAGGAAGGCGGGAGGAAGAAGGTGGAAGGAGGGAAAAGAGTTGTAAGGGGAGTGGCTGGGATTATGCTGAGTATGCCAATGGAAATGGAGTAGTTTCTGCCACAAAGGATGTTGTACTCTGCCTCCCCGCCCTTCCTACCACCCTCTGCCCCCTCCCTCTGCTCCCTCTGCTGCTGCGGTGATTATCGCTCGCATCGCCAGGGGCACGCCAAGAGCTTTCATTAAAAAAGAATCGAAAGATGCAAAAAAACAAGCAAAAAAAAGCTAGAAAAATCGAGAGAAAAAACAGCCGCCACTTCAGCTGACCGGTAAGAAATGAGAGAATGGAAAAATATTCGAAAAAATATGTGGATATAGGGGCATCTTCATACATATACCTACATATAGTATATATATATGTGCGTGTATATATATATATATGCTCGATTCGGCTGCTGTGTGCACGAAAATGGAAAACCAAAATTTAATTTCCATAAGCAAAAAGGAAAAAATCAACGCATCAAGAGGCGACGCACGGAGTGACGGAGAGAGGGAGAAAGAGCAGGAGAAAGAGAGCGGGAGAGACAGAGAAAGCGAGAGACAGACGAGAGATTCGACAGAGAAAAATTCAAAAGCTTTCACTTTTTAGCCAACAAGCAACGTTTTTTTTTTTGGGTTCTTTCATATTATTTTTCTTTTGCATAATAATGAAATTAAATTGCTGCCTCTCACACACAATCGGACTCGCAAACACACACACACACACACACATATAGAGAGATAGAAAGAGATAGAGAGACAGATGCGTACCTAGCAGAGCTAGAAAGACGATGCGATCTCAGTGTGTGAGTATTTTTATCTTTGCCACTTTGCACTGCTTTTCGTTTCGGTGGCAAACTGCAAAATTGGGCCACAAAGGCAGAAGGGATTGCCAACGGGACAAGAGGAGGCAGTGGCTGTGGGGGGGGTGTTTGCAATATGGCCACGGAACCTAGAACTATATACCTATATAGCCCATTATCCAGTGAAACTTTAATACGCCGCTCTACTTTCCCGTGAATAGTTTGCAAGTTTTTACCTTGAGCAGAGTCTGAAACTGTGCCATATTCTCTATAAGTAGTTGTGCCACACTGTTCCCAAGTTAAGCCACGAATATTTTATGATCCCAACAAAGTTTTTTCTGAGGCAATAAGCAACATCATCATTTTCAGTCTTTAGCAAAGTTTGAACTACCCAACAGGAATAAAAATGAGGACAAAGAACTGTTGCAGATATTCGATTTCGAATTTCAACTTTGGAGTTTGTTTGGTTTTTGAAAAACAAATAGAAAACTCGAGCGATTCGAAAAGTTTTATTGGTTCACCCCTTGGCGGAATCTGGCCAAGTAGCTGCGACATTCAGATGACAATTACGAGTGCATGCTGACCATTTTCAGTCAGAGTGAATGGAAATTACCAACGTTATTCGGCAAACAGTTTTCCGAAGCGTGAATAATTCCAGTGGCCGTTGAATTTTTTCAAAAGTGCAGCAGCTGATACAGATGCAGACGCAGATACAGATTCATATGCGGATACGGACTGCACAACAAATATGCAAAAGAAATGTGGGGGAAAATATGTGCTGGTGAAACTACAACGATTCAGAGTTACACTCGATGCTCGCTGGGCACGCACACAGGTTGGCATAGACAACATTGATTCGTTTCAACTTCGGACTCTTCGAATGGACTCGATTATTCACTTGGGCATCGCCATATTTTGGTATGTGAAACTTATTTGTTTCACTTCCATGAACATTCAATTTAATCATTCAATTTTCAGTGCATAATTTGCGATGCAGATAAACCCAAAGTTGATTCACTCACTCGTCATTCGTTTATACCCTTTCGACTATTTAAAATGGTCAAAACAGGGTATACTCATTGTGTGCATATGTATGTAACAGGCAAAACGAGGCGTGATGCTTTGCATCATTAGCCGAGTCTATTGAGCCATATCCGTCTGTCTGTCCGGGTGACCAGATGAACACACAGATCTCAGCTATTTCAAGAGCTAGAGACACCAAAAAAAATAGGTCGAAGGGTATCCTACTGCCGTCTGCTCTCGTCTTTAACTGAATTCTCTCCTTCAGTTTCGTCATCTTCTCCTTTCTCTGCATCTCCTCTTTAATTAAACTGAATTTTTGAGGAATGTGGACGAGCGAGAGACTTGGCCAACTGGTTGCTCTTCCAACTGGAATGCTGCATGAAGAATGCCCAACTATAAGGTGTGTTTTTTAAGAAAATAGACAATTCTCTACGAAATAGGTATAAATTATTATTATACCTTTCAAAAAGGTATAACTAAGCCGGGAAAATTTCATATTTTACAATGGAATTGCCAAAAGCAATAATGAAGATACGAAACTGGTTTATACTTTTTAAAAAGGTATAAATATTTGAATAGGTTTAAATAAGCAGTTAACAAATGGGATACTGATCATACGAGACTTCTACAAAAGATGTATAAATTGTGTTCTTATTTAAACAGACATTGATTTGCCAATTAGAATCGACTATAGCTTTACGTATAATGACCAATTAAAAACCAAATCTAATACAGTAAAGTTGCTCTAACTGGGCATAGTTTGTATACCTAAATAAATAGATATAGAAAGGTACAATAAATGGTAAACCTTTAGCTGTTCTGACTGAAATATCGAATACGTTTTATACCAAATCAAACTAAGGAGTACTCAAATGAATGAATGTATACCCTAGAAAACACATACATCGAGTTGAATAATCCATTAACCATTAAATATATACTGTAGATATAGCTTGCAACTAATGCAGATTAGTATGCAGTATATAAATAATCAGATTATGCATATGATATATCGATTAATACTTTATACAGACAAAAAATCGTTTCTATATTAAATTTAATAAGCAAATTGTATTAATTTCTAGTTGCAAATGAATTCAAGGTCATTTAAGTGACAAGTTGAGAGGTGTCTGTATAGTTGGGCATACCCTGTGTAACCCTTTTCTGTGTGCTGTAGCGAAGAAAATTCAAAACTAGCGAAGACGCGACGACGACGTAGAGAAGGGTGAGGAGGAAGGCGAGGAGGGAGCACAGTGCGTGTCAGCCTTGAGCTACATTCGGCAGGCAGAGCGACCGACAGACCGACGGGCAGACGGGCAGACAGACAGGCGGACGGACGGAAGGAGAGACAAGACACAAGACAAAAATTGTACACGCTCATAATGCAAACTTTGGTCGAAGAGCAGAGCAAATGCGATGGAAATGAAAAGGCCAAAGAAAAAGCCAAAGAAAAGCCAAAGAAAAAGCCAAAGAAAAGAGATGCGTGGCACAGAGGCAAAGCCTGGCAAAAAGGGACAGAAAAGGGGGCGTGGCAGGGGCAGGAGGAAACTGTGAAACGTGGAAACCTTCGTCAAAGTTGCCGCTATCAATTTGTTGTTATTGTTTCTCGGTTCGTTGTTGTTGCTGCTGCTGCTCTAACTATGCGAATGATTTGCTGCGCCCAGAAACGGCAACAACAGCAACAGCAGCAGCAACAGCAATAGCAATACCAACAACAGCAACTACAACAATATAAATATGTTATAATAATAATACAGACGCATATGTAATAATTTGTGTGAGCTCAGCTGAGCTGACTGGGGAAGTCAACACAGGAAGAGCAGCTAAAGGTGGCGGGTACAGGGGAATTGGTGGCAAGAGGAAGCAGCAGCAGCAACAGCAGCAGTGGCAGTGGCAGTTGATGGCATCTGTTTAATTTTTGCTGCTGTTGTTGTTTTTATTAATGAATTTTTATGCGCGACGCTGGGCGACAGTGGGCAGGGCGGGCGACAGCATCTTCTGCTGCTCATACGACAACAACATAGCAACAGCAACAACAACAACAAACACACTCACAGTGCTGCTGCTGTTGCTGCTGCGTGTGCTTTTACTTTGGGCTTTTGGCTATAGCTAAAAATATGTCTGCCAATTCGCTAAGTGGCTCAACTTATAGACGAATGTGTGTGTGTGTGTGTACTGGGTGTGTGTGAGGAGTGTGTGTATACAGTGAAGCGTGCTTATGTCAATTGGTTGTAATAATTTGTAAACTAACACAGTTCACTTGCCTTGTCTTTCCTCCTCTCCCTCTCTATCTCTCACTCCCTCTTTATCTCACATTCCCCTCCTCTCTCTCTCTCTCTCCCAAACTGCTTTACTGTGCACACTCGCTAAAGAGCACAGCAAGAGAGAATATTGTCTCTGCAGTGTCTCGCCTTGGCCTCCACTTGCTGCCCACTGTACTCATGCTAATGCTGCCCACTGTGCGCTCGTTTGTCTTTGCCTAATTGCGAAATGTAATTGCCTGTTGTCTCTGATGCTGATGCTGCTGCTCTGCTGCTGTCCCAGTTGTTGTTGTTGTTGTTGTTGTTATTTCTGACGTGGCCAACATGTGCGCTACTTGATATTCGATTTACATTTTTTGGCGCGCTCCCGAAGCCGGCTACAAATCGCCAATCGACAATCGCCAATTGGCTTTTACTCACTTCTCTTTCACTTGCAGCAGAACAACACAAAAAAAAAGGAATACAAAAAAATATGGAAGTATTTTTTTTGGTATTTTCAAATTGTTTTCTTTTTTTGTTTGTTTAATTTTTGCAAACTGTTTTGTTTTGCTTCACTCGCACACACGCGACGCTCGTGTTCACGTCAAATCCAAATGCAAATCGCGAGTCGCGTCTTCTTGCGTTACGTTACGTTACGTTGCGTTACGTATTAGTTGCGCTGCTGCGTGCCGTGTCCGTGCACGTGGCACACTCGACGCTGACTGAGACTGAAGCAGCAGCAGCAGCAGACTCGAATCTGCCTGCGTTGACACAATGACTCAGCGAGCCGAGCAGCGACACGAGTGCAGCATCACCAGCACGAGCACAAGCACGAGCACGAGCACGAACACGAGCACGAGGCGAACGAGGCACACGAAGTGCGATGCACGCGCTGCCAACTTGAGTGAGTTCTTTGCTATTTTCAGCTCAAGCGATATATTTCCCCATATTTTGCAGGCAAGAGAGAGCGTGATTGAGTGAGAGAGAGAGAGAGTGAGTGGATGAGTGGGTGAGTGAGTGAGAGAGGCAGGCGAGAGTGCCTGAGTGAGTCAAGTTGGAGCAGCCTTTTTGCTCATTTCCGTTTGGCGTGCGTAGCACTTCCGCTGTCTTCTAGTCAAGGAAGTTGTTGCGAAAGGGAGGCAGACAGAGGGAGGGAGTGAGAGGCGGAGTGAGGGAGAGAGGGGTCGGGGTGTAGAGGGGACTCTGTTGCGGCCTTTGTTGAGGAATGTTGAAAGACGTTCCACGGATCGCAGCGTTTTGAGCGCGTCTCTAGCGAGTATATTGCACAGTGGGGCAAATCTAGACAACAATAGAAAATTCCACATAGGTCAGTTCGTGTCCTGCCTATAACTGACCTATTTGGACAATTGCAATCGTGTCAGTTCGACTGTTATATTTTTTAAACATGTAACTATGTTTCCATATGCAACTTGTAGAACTAACAACTAGAGCAACACATTAGGTTATAGTTATATATAGTTATTAGTTATAGTCATTTATATTGCATACTTGCAGGCGGCGCCTTTGAAATCTGCACACTCACTTAAGTTGTTACTTCAATAACTTATCTGTTTGTTATTCGTTTGCAGCCAAATTTCCAGAAAACATTTGCACAATGATAATTATTGTACACACCAAAAATAAACATTCTTTCTTTTCATTTATAGGGTAAAAAGCAAGCGTAGCCCGATTCTATTATAAACTCGACCTGCAGGCAGTAATAGGAAATATTTTAAACCAATTTGAAAGCCTTAGCTTTTATAATATCTGAGATCGGGCAGATATTGACTCGACTGTGGACACTATTCAGGAATTGTTATGCTTTGTGGGGTAGGCGATGCATTCCTCTGCCTCCCTTTGCCTCCCTCTGCTTTCCTTTGCCTCTCTCTGTCTGCCTTTGCTTCTCTCTCTCTCCTCCTACCTTTGTCATTGCTCTGTTGCATTCAAGTTGACTTTACAGGGTATCTTAGGGTTATCTTTCACTGGTCCTTTGCCTGCCTTGCACCTGTCTGCCTAAGCCGTTAAGCTGCTGAGCTGCTGAACTGATATGTGTATATAATATTGAAAAATCGCCTTGATGCGCCTCGCTGCGTGCGCGCGTGCGTGCGTGCGTGCTGCGTGCGTCACATGCAAGCGCTGCCTGCGCTGCCTTTGCTGTCTTTGCTGCCATCGATGCCTGTGAAGAGGGTACAACATGGAAAAGCAATCAATTAATTTGCTCTGTCGGGCTGCCACACGAGGCATGCAACACGAGGCATGCAACAGCACAAGCAAAGCCGCATTGTGTGTGGCAGAAAAAGAAGAAGAATCAAAGAAGAAAAGAGAAAAGCGTTCAAGTAAAGTGACAGCCAAAGAGGCAATAACCGACTGTCAAATACCCTGTAGAACAACAGCAATATAAGTTAGATTGCCAGTGATAAGATTACAGGGTATCTACTTATCTAGCTTGCACACGCTTCACCCCTTGCTACAAGCCATACTACCCCATCAGGTCAGGCAACAGTGCAGGGTATATGGAATATGGGAATGCTTTTACTTTACCCGCAAGCAATGTCTCGATTGCATTTCTGACAACGCCAACAGCCACTGGAACAGCAACAGCAACAACAGACATGCACCGCAACAACTGCAACTGCTGCTGGAACCACAGCAACTCTCTCTCTCTCTCTTTCTCTCATTGTGTCTTTGAGGTGTCACAGAAGCTAGCTTGCTGTTGCTGCTGTTGCCCAAGATTCAGTAGGTATTCTGGTTGCCCACTGTCCTGCCCCTACAACTGCTCCTACCCCTACTCCTTCTGCTGTTCCTCTTCACTCTACTTCCTTCTCCTACTCCACCTAGTCCTGCCCCTGTGCCCTTCCATGTTCGCTTACCTGCTCCTGATCCTGCCTCTGCTATTGCCTCTATTCCTGCTCGTGTTCCTTCCTCTGTCGTTGCATCGGCTTCCCCTGCCTCTTCTGCCCCTTCTCTCCCTTTTCCTGCTACTTCTGTTCATTTTTTCCTGATCCTGCTGCTCCTTTCATATCTTCTGCATCTCCTGCTCATGCGTCTTCTTATTCATTGCTTCCTACCCTGTTTCCTCACTCGCCTTTGCTGCTCTTCTGCTCCCAGTGCTTTTACTTCTCTCTCTTCTCCTCTGCCTTGAGCTTCACCTCCCCTTCCTTCTCTTCACTCTGTCTTAGTCCTTCTGTCTAACACTTTATCAACTTCTCTTCACTCTTCTACCTGCAGTAGCTATGCCTTCTCCTATTTCTCTCCCTCTTCCACTTCTTCTCCAACTCCTTGAATTACTTCTAACTCTCCTGCACTTCTTCTTATCCCTACTCCTTCTCCCATTCCTTCTCCTTCTAATTTCTCTGCTCTTCCTACTCCTCCTCCCCCTTCTCCTTATCCTATTCCTGCTCCTCTTCTCAATTCTCTCAATGTGACTGCACTGAACTTGTCTCATTTATCTTCCACGTCGTGTGTAGAATGCCTGTGCTGTCTATCGCACTGATTAGTGACAATTCGGGTCGAATAATGCCAGCAACATAAACAGCAACAACAACAACAACAACAGGGTGTTGATTATAATAATAATCATAACGCTTAGCGCACTGAAGCATATTAGATAACAGCCTCATTAAATACACAGAGATTGAAAGAGAGGTTAAGGAGTAAGTGAGTGAGACAACGAAGCTCCCTCTCTCTCTCTCGCACGCTTAAAATTATTAATTAATCCATCAGATACTTGTCGTGCTGCCTGCGGAGTTCTCTGCTCGCACCTGTCGGCCCCGAGTTAGACATGCAAGTAATAGTGCGTTCTTTGTCTGCTCAAGCCACACGCAGACAAACACACAGGCACACATGCACACACACTTACACACATACTCATTGTGTAATCCGTTTATCTATTCAATCGGAGGCAGCATAAAAGGATTCTCCGACAGAGACAAGACAAGGCGTCTCTGTCGTCGATTAATTACTACGATAGTCCAAATATCCAGAGTACGCCACAGCAGACAAAGAATAAAGAAGCCCAGGAGAGTTATGCTCACTTGGGCTTCGTTTCTGTTTCGTGTCTGCAACTGCAACTGCAACAAATTTGTGGCAAGAGAAGAATCCACTCGGTAAGCACTAAGAGTGAGACAAGTTCTCGTATGAAATTTAATACCAATTTGCGTGGAGTTTGCTAATTGTAGGTGGGCACACTGTGTCCACTCTCTCAGCCTCACTTCTCCTCCCTCTTCCTCCCCCCTTCCCTCTTGCCTGGTCCTGCTTCTGCGGCATCACAAAGCCAACCATAATCGCAGCTGATGTGCAACTGGAAACCTTCAATCAAATGTCCATAAATAATTTGCCCATCATTTTGCATGCGTACCCCCCTTTCCTACTCCCTCCTCTACTCCTCCTCCCCCTTCCCCATTTACAGGGTATTTCTCTGTCTGGCGTGATATGCAAACCATTTGAAACTGCAGCCGAAAATGCCATCAAAAGTTACTGCCAAATCGCTTTGCAGGTGAGCAGAAATGCATAATTGAAGCGACACCACGGGGCAGCAGGGAGGTGGGAGGGGAGGGTGATAGGAAGAGGGGGGGAGGCAGGCCGGGAGTGGGTGGCAAAGCCACAAAACATGGCTAGCGGCAATTAAAACAACAATGACAACGACCGCAACTAAAATAATCAAGTACTCGTGCGGCGAGACACATTGTTTATTATTTAGTTTGCCACACGCCTACCCTCCCCTCCCTCCACTACCCACGCCTACACAGCATCATTATACGAGCCCCATACACCCTCAAACCCTTTCCACTCTGATCTAAAGAGAGGCGAGGCTCGCGAAACTCGAAACTGTTAAAAGCTCTAAGCATACCACAGAACACAAGCCACACACACACACACACAAACACACACACACGTATACACAGGCACACACAGGCAGTCAAACTAAGAGAGAATTCGAAATTTTCGTTGCAGCGCCAAAAAATATGCAATTAAAAAATTCATAACACCAAAGTGTGAAATATGCAACACGTCGCACAATGTTAAGCTTGAGAAGGGAGGGAGATACAGAGAGGAAGAGAGGGCGATGGAGATAGAGAGGCAAATAGACAGCGGGGCAATGAGAGGGGGAAAGCAAAGGCAAAACAACTAGTTGAATAAGCTGCAGCTAATGAAAGGCTGAACGAAAAAAAAACAATAAACAAAACATGCAAAAACAAAAAGGCAAAAGTGATAATCAAAAAGAAGTGAAAAGAGTGAAGAGCAGAGAGGGAGGAAAAGAGTAAAGAGAGGAGAGTAGAGAGAGGAGAGGTAAACGCCGCCGCATCAGGTGGGCCCCTGCAGCAATTGGCCTGCGCTCGCAGCAAATTGAGACTCACAAAGAGATTTCTCTTGCCAACTGAAGGCTTTGACTGCCTGAAATAAACACTGCACATGTCGTGCGAGCGTGTTCACAGGCAAGCAAAAATAAATACAGGCACACACACATACACACACACACACAAATTCAGAACAGATCGCGACATCGCTGTCAAGCTGCGCACGCCAAAGCATCGTTTGTTTATCAATATACGACCTTGTTCGGCATGCCAGCCAGTTTGATATGCATTAATATCGAGAGATTTCTCCTGGCGGCTATAAGATATTTGCTGTATATATATGGTATGTCTCCAGATATTTAAAGAGCTTGTTAAGATCACCATTAACTACTAAAACAGGGTGGGTGAACTTGAAACGATATTTGAATAAAAAACCATCATATCAGGCGATCATTCCTATATATCGTATATTATACATATAAGTACATAAAACTTTAATAACGAATTCTGGTATAAGGGCATTCTTGTAATATGAAACTAAAATTTAATAAATTTGTAAGAAAGCTAAATGTAAAGACACCCCTTGCCCAGTTTTGAATAAACATTACAAATACACTACGAATACTCAAAGACAAAGTCTTCTGTCGGTTATTGTTTTCTCATGGTAACACACAAGTGCAGGGACGCCACGGAAAAAAAACTGCAGCATACCAGAAAGGGCAGGCAACCCTGCAGTGCGCTGCTTGCAATTTTGTGCACTTCTTTGCTTATTGTTCGAACATATTGGAATTTGCAGAAGAGGTAGATACTATAGTAACTTTGGAATATTTTAAAGTCAATAAGTCTTATCTTATATACGTCGCTTGATAATTAAATTGAACAATTGAGTTATTGATTTGTGAAGGAAGTAAGTGTGACACCCTATATTTGAAATTAACTTGATCTGTTCAGAAAATACAAGAATCTTTATGTCAAATTTAGTGTCTCTAGCTTTTATAATAGCTGAGATTTTGATGTGCAAACGGAAGATAGCTTTGAGAGTATAGTCATCATTTGACTTGATAAACATTGTCAGAAATCTTTCGAAACAGTGAAGAGTGAGAGAGAGAAACAAAGAGAGAGACATAAAATGTGAAATATTTGTATTATATTATTAATTTTTATTAATGAGAATCTCTAACACTACTTATTAATTAAAATGTCAGTCACAACATTTTGTATTTATATTTTGTTAGATTATTTTCTTTGTAAGAGAAAGTTTTTCTTAAGAATAAATTGATGTTATCAATTTCTCTTAGATTTATACAAGTAACTAGAAGAGATGAATATCGTAACATTTACTTCTGGCTAGATGGGCACGTGGCATAGGGCAGAGACAAGTCTAACGCAATTTGTTAATTGTTGAGTTTGTCAATTGGGATAAACTAAACGCTTTTACTCTTCCATGCATGGTGCTGTCTGTGTAGCTATAGCACTGTGTGTGTTCCTCTCTCACTCACTTTCACACACTCTCCCTCACTCTACCACACTCTCCCTCTCTCTATGCATAAGTGTGCAAGTTACAAGTCTATAAAAGTAAATCTCACCTGTCGCCAGTTGATGTTATTGTTCATGTTATGGTTGCAGTTGTGTTGTTGCTGCTATTGTTGTTGCTGTAACCGTTGTTAGAATGGCACAACTCATATTCAAATATGTAACTAACGGTCCAAGCGCAGACAAGTTGAGCGGCCAACAACAACAACAACAACAACAGCAATGAACATGAAGCGAACAGTTTGTCAACAATGTCTGACGAACTGTCAGAAACCGCAAATTGTTGTTGTACACACCGACACACACACACCTGCAAACTCCCCCACATACTGGCACACACACACCTACACACACCTACACATTCTGACACACCTACTCGCTTACTGTTTTTGTTGTGCCACAATCATTGCCAGCTGACAATGCCACGACGACGACTAAGGCAGTTCCATGATGGCAGGGGAATGTAAAAAGGTGGCAGGGGGGGAGGGGGACAGGCCACACGGCAGAGCACGGATGGTGTGTGGACAATTTGTGGGATTTTCGCAAAAATACGCACGTACATTTTATTGTTATTATTTATATAACAAAATTGTAGCCACGCTTGCCGCGCGCTCCAAGCCAGAGACAAAAAGGTCCAGAAAACAAGCGAGAAGAAGCTAAAGTACGGTGTGTGCGACTGTTGTATACCCTTTAACGAAAACCTTATGTGTTATCCTACTAATAATAGTTCTTAAATAATTTATTTGTCTCATTTTGCCAGACATAATTGTATTCTATTATAATTATAAATTTTATATTTTGTACATATTTTATATTTTGTATATATTTTATATTTTGTATTATATAAAATATAAAATACACATCAAGAGTGAACGTTGTTGCTTTGCTTCTATGCTATCAATTAGATTTTTGTCGACTTACAGATGTGAAAGGGGCGTGGCCAAAGTCTAAGGTAAACCAATATTGACTGTAAGCTGTTGCTGTATATTTTTGGATAGGATGCTTCTTCATTATCCTAGATTAGGTTTAAATAAATATAAAATAATATCACGATTTGTCTTTTTTACTTAAATTTCCTTTTCTCAAATTATTTTTAATATTAAATTTTTGTAATTTATGTAAAATTTAAATGAATTTAAGTCATCTGTTTTCAGTAAAACAAAATCACTCAATAAATAAAAAATAGTTCAATAAGCAAAAATAAAACTAAGGAAGGTCTACTTGTTATAGATAAGGTTCCAATTTAAGAAATGTAAAACACTTAAAAAATAAACTAAATGATTATGTAAGAGATCTTACTTCTTATCGACTCTGTTACTGATACTGAACAAGCATATATATATGTACACTTTGCCAGATATATGCGTAGTTGGAAATGCTTCCTTTTTGTCGAACAATCGGTATAAAATGCAAAAAGAAAAGAGCGAACGAGACCCAAGGCTAAAGGATGGCCGCATTTTGGGCCAATGCTTAACATTGTTAAAGGCGGTAACAACATCAGCAACATCAACATGCAGCAACGACAGCAGCAGCAACAACACCAGCAGCCACACTAAAAAAAGTTGTCTAAAAATGTACAAACGATTTAAAGCCCGAACAAGGTACCTCCGTGGTACACAACGTACCCGGCATACTCAGCGTACTTGGCCAGTTTAGCCGTTTAAACTGTTTTCTCAATCGATTCTTTTCGCATTTCGTCAGTTGGGTAAGGCAAATAAAACACTTTTCCGACCAATAAGCTCATCCGTGTGTGTGTGTATGTGTGAGTTTACGGTGCCTATGTTCCATGTGTGCGTGCGTGTTTCAGGCTTAGGAAATAAACTGAAATAAACCGAAATAAGCTCAACATCAATTTTTAGATTTCGCACAAAATTTTACGCAATAAATTCCAGAAGGGAGAACAGAAAATACTTTACTCCGCACAATATGCAATGCATTTTTACATTCTCTATGGATTAAACAAAGTTATCAGTGTACATTTGAGTACACTTGACATATTTAATTGACTTGTATAGCTATCTCATTCTTACACATACATACAGTCGGTCTAGTGCTCCGTTTCTGTTGGAGTTGTCACAGTTTCTTGGATAACTTCTGTTCATATAGTCTGATCAAGTTGAAATTTAGTGGATAGATTACTATCAAAGTCAGCTATGTACATGCAAAACCAGAGAATGAAGGCTTCAAAACTTTGCATTGTAAGAGCAGCCAAAGTCATATTCAAATTTAAATTTGTAAATAATCTTATTGTGCACTTGAAATTCAGTAACATTCGTGTAAAATTTGGTATTTCTAGATGTTAAGGTGTCTGATAGAACAACAGAGATACAGTTATAATAAAACGATAAACGATTAAGAGTTGCATCAGTATTGCCAGAAGGTATCGATGCTATCGTTTACTTGTCGATCTACTTTATATTTATGACAATTTCAAGGGGACTTCATTGACTTCGGCACAGATATAGCTGCATGTGTGTGTGTGTGTTGCACATATAGATGCATGCGACTTATGCTTGTGTATGTGTGTGTACTTTATGTACAGTGTACACACATTAATTGAATCGTCACTTAATCGTGCTTATACACACGAACGCCTGCGGTTTGTGGCATTCACAAACTACATGCCCGGAACACACCTTTTGCCAACTGCCAACTGGCACAATGGACGTTGGAGAAGGAGAAGGGGGAGGGGGGGAAGTGTGAGAGGCAATGCAAATTTTGGGCAGGGGGTTTTTCAATTTGCGGCTGCTCGAGCGGCTTTTGGCAGGCCGTGAAATTGTATGTAAAAATATTTTAATTGAATTGTCACCGCGATTTTTATGTTGCTTTCGTTTTGTTGTTGCTGCTGCTATCGTATCGCACACACACACACTCGTATATGCACACTCACACATACACATGCACACGCTCGCTTACCTCGTGCAGAGCAATTCTTGCTCATTTCATTATTTGTTGAGCTTTTAACTTTAATTTAATTTTTAAATACCTCTTTGTTTTATTTGGTGTTTAACGCTGTCATTGTAGCTGGCGATTGTTGTTGTTGTTGTTGTCATTGTTATTGCCGTGCTGCTGCTGCTACTCGAGTCATTATTATAACGCTTATTGTTGTTGCCAGCGCGACAGTTGATGAAATATGCATGACATTCTGCGCCACAGCACCAGGTTCGAGCACCGCGGGGGCGGCGCGGCACTGCCACTGACAGCCAGGCAGCCCCTTCGCCAATAATGATGGCCACGATAATGACAATGACACCGACAATGGCCAATTATGCTTGGCCAGAAACGCTGCCTCGCGTCCTGCATGCTAATTGGAGTAACCGCTAAAGTGTTTCTAGCTGAGCTCACCTTAAAGGAAAGTGGGTTGCACGCCCTCTCCCTCTCCCTCCTCCTTGCCTTCCCCTCTACGCTTTACCTCCCCCATCCCTTATACCTTCTTCATTCTCCCTGTTTGTACACGACTTGTCACACCCCGAAGTTGTCTCTTCACACATTATGTTTGCGTTGCGTATACGCCAAGTTGCTGTGTTCGATTCAGACTTGCTTTGCATTTTGTTGCACAATTTATTGCTGTTTAATTAACTACTCCATAAACTATCGGCACTTTGATCGGCTTAGAGATACGCCGCAATGCTGCCTGCTTTAATGATCGACACTCTTGTGGACACTGCAGGCACTTCAAGCTGTCAGCTTAAATATGGAATATAATTGTGAGAGAAAGCAGTAGGCAAAGAGGGAGAGAGGGAGATGAGAGTGAAAAGATTAAAGCTGAATCAATTCCCTTTACCATTGACAAGCTAAAGTCCTAGCTTAGTTGCTACTTTGCTGAGAGGGAGGCAGAGAGGGACTCCATGTCTGTTATCAACTACAAGCAGCCTTTTTAGGGCTCAGTCGTGCAAAGAAATTGAATTGTGCATGTTCATTTTGTGGTAATGCCATCGTTTCGGAACTGTTTTTGGAATTGCAGCAGCGTCCCCATGCAATACACAGCACAGCAGCAGCAGCACAGACTTCTGTTCGATGCGGAGTATGGCAGGAACCTGCGAGCAGGAACATAAAAATCCTCAAATATTTGTTAGATTGGAGGCAACTGCATGTTGCACTGTGCGTTCGTTGCATGCCTCGCCAAATGCGCAAGAGAGACAAGCGGAAAAAGCAAATCTGAAACCAGAATCCAAAACGATAACCAAAACGAATACGACAACAACAACGAATACCAAACAGAGCCCAAACACAGAGTGAGAGAGAGAGAGAGAGAGGGGAACCAAGACCTGGAGCACTTCCATTTCCTTGAATGCAAATGAAGCACCTGCTATACAAATCCGGGGGTACAAGAACATACAACCCTGTATGATAATTCACATCTGTATGCATATGCATATGCTTCGCTCACCCCCCTTCCCCTTTCCCTGTGTGTGTGTGTGTGTACTCTCATTTCTGGTTCCTCAGTCCGTTTGCGTATTTCGATTACCAAACGGATATGGCGTCGCTTTGCTGTGCCTTGCCTCACCTTGGCTGTGCGATAAGTGAGAAGCGTCTCAACGGTTTCCACTTACCAGAAAGGTTTATTACACGCTCGGTACCCCTTGGTACACCCCTTACACGGTTAGCCAAGCAGGCATGCATGCAGCAGCAATTGGGGAACAAGTTCGCTTTGATATTCCTCGGTATAAGACTGCAGATGCCCAGTATAAATTGAAGGTTAGCAATATATAAGGTTTATCTTGGAATTCGTATATATCTCTGTAGATCATTACAGATCAGGAAACTGAAGAGACCCAAATTCAATTTCCACTTATCCTCTTCTTGTGTGTGGTAAGCAATAAAATTGTTCATGAAGTTCTGTCAGAACCTTTGCATATTGGCAGCAACTTCCATGATATTATTGGGAAATAGTTTCTTGTCTGGAAGTAAGGAAAGTAGATTCAAGAAGAGATCCAGTATAAGTATGGCAAATTAAGCTCTTACTTAAGATCCTTTCTCATGAAGTTGCCACAGAACCTTCTTATAATAAAAGGAACTTCCAAAGCATTATTGGGAAATAGTTTCTTCATTCTGGAAATAGGTTCATTTCGCTGCAAATAGGTTCTTTCGCCTGAAAAGGTTCTTCCGTCTGCACACTTTGACTTTCCCTGTAGATCATTGTATAAAATATAAGACAACTGTAGAGACTCACTATATAATTGGCTGATTTACAAAGTCAATCTAGATGCTAAGATCTTTTTGTTGTGGGACTGTTTACTTACATATCGTTCTCTGTTCGTTCTCTTTTTATCATTTCATCATAATTTCATTCATTGCCATTTCAACTTTCATAGCAATAATTCCATGGCCTTCTCGACTTCCATTTGGTTATTCCTCCTTAAACAAATTGCTCCGATTACAGAGTATTCGCTGCGTCGTTCATTGCTGCCGGAGCTGTGCAGCCTGTGGCGTCATTTAAACTTTTAGCAAACAGTTCGCAGTGGCAGTTTCTTTTTCACACTCTCACTCTCTCTTTCTTTCACGCTGTTTTACCCGTAATTGCACTAAATTATTTCTACGTTGTGGCTACAAGTTTTCCCCTTTATACCCTTCGTTCCCTTCTTCCCCTTCTGCATGTTGTGCCGTTGTCGTTGTTTCATTTTTCTCGCATTTCACGCTTTTCTCGTCCCGCTCGAAATGTAATTTCATTAAATCTTCACGCTAATCTGCAGCAGCCACAGCCGAATATGCAAATAAACAATTACAAAGGCAGCGCCAACAATGGGGAAAGGCAGCAATAACAACAACAACAACAACAGGAGAGAAACAACATTCAAGTGCAGACAATCAACAGTCAGTCGCAGGTGGCGGGCACCCGAAAACCGCAGTCATAATTTTGCCAGGCTTAAAAGACGCACACACGCACACTCACACGCACACACACGCACACAGGCGAAATGAGCTGCCTTAAGATGTTAAGCCCATTTGGCGTTTCTTTAATTTTCCAGTAGAGAAGGAGGGGAGGGGAATAAGGCAGCATGACGTGCAAATAACAGCAACATTTAGAGCAGCAACAACAACTACAGAGATGACTAAGGCGACAACGACAACGATGTGCACACACACACCACACACACATCGCACATCACAACACGCGTAATTACGTAATCACACACCGGCAGCAGCAACAACAACAACAGCGACAACAACAAGAACAACTTGCACACATTGTGATGCCTTTTGGCTTCGCCGCGCCGGAGTGGCGTGCTAAGCCCCCGCTCAGAGCTCGGGATCAGGTCGGAGCGAGCAAGCACGCTTCAGGTTTCAGCTTCAGCTTCTCGCTCTGCAGACCCCAGAGCCCAGACCTCAGCCCAGACTCCTCCTCCACCCGACTCCAGACTGCTACACGGCTCACGGTTGCGTCCTTGGGTGCGAGCTGCGCGCGTGTTTGCGGCGGCTCTGCGGCCGGGTAATTAAATTCTCCGGAATGCCAAAAACTCAGTTTGAAGTGATTAAATGGCAATTGCTGTTGCTGCTGCTGTTGTTGTTGTTGTTGTTGTTGTCGCTGATTGTGATGATGGAATGTGTCAAAGATGATGAAACTACTAAGCTGCGGCTTAAGAACTTTCCCCCTTCCCCTGGCTTGGTTTTAATGTCATGCCCAAGTCTCGTACACAGAGTATTGACAGTTCAATTAAAGTTCATCTTATATTTAAACAGGTTCTCTTCTATTTCTACTACTTCTACTATATTTAATGCTTCTATTACTTATACCACTTCTACTACACTCTACTCGTCTACTCATCTACTCGTCTACTTGCCTTCTTTCTACTCGTCTACTTGTCTACTCTCTACTTGTCTACTCTTTACTCGTCTACTCGTCAATTCTCTTATCATCTACTCGTCTAATTGTCTACTCGACTATTTGTCTACTCGTCCACTTTATACTTGTCTTCTTGTCTACTCGTCTACTCCCTACTTTCTACTCGTCTACTCTTTACTCGTCTACTCTTTACTCGTCTACTCTTTACTTATCTACACTTTATTCGTCTGCTCATCTAGTCTAGTCTAGAATACTTTTTACTCTCTACTCGACTTCTTGCCTACCCGTCTACTCATCTGCCCGCCTACTTGTCTACTCTTTACTCGTCTAATTGTCTACTCGTCTACTCATCTATTCGTCAACTTGTCTACTCGTCCACTCGCCTACTCTCTACCTTATACTCGTCTACTTGTCTACTCTTTACTCGTCTAATCTTTACTCGTCTACTCTTTACTCGTCTACACTCATCTACTCGACTACTTTTTACTCTCTACTCTCTACTTTTTACGCTCTACTCTCCACTCTTTAATCTCCACTTTCTACTATCTACTCTCCACTCTTAACTCTGTGCATTCAATCTGTTTCGATCAGCTTTCACTTTCAATTATTCGATTGATTCGCACGTTATTTGCGTTGGGGGAACGAAAACATCACTCAGTTTGCCTCTCAATCATCTGTGAATGCTACCCCTTCCACCGGGCAAGCACACCTGCCGCACCTAGCTTACATAAGCCCTCTCCCTTTGCCCTGCCCCTGCACTGGCTGCCGTGGGTTGTCTCGTTCAGTCACGCGTGATTTAGTCATTTTTATGTGCATCCCACACTCCGCACGCAAACATTCTGCCTGTGTGTGTGTTAGTAGGATTGTGTGTGCGTGTGTGCAAATATGTATTTATTTATTATTTCTGCTCGGCTCAGCCAGCCACAAAATTGTGAGGTAGGCGTGTGCAATTTTAAATATTGAATCTTCGACTCAATATAATCAGTCTTGTTACGGCCTTCACGCTCCGATTGCGAGTCAATGGCACGGGCCACTCACACACACACGCACACACATGTAGGTGGCCTCCCATAATGTGCGAGTGTGTGCGTGTGTGTGTGTGAAGTATGTGCAAACAGCTGTCGCGTGTCACCGGCTGCCGTTCGCTCAAACGGAAACGGAAATTACGTGCACGACAGCAGTCTACAAAATGCCTCGGCGACAATTCATCGATGATGTTCGGTCGCAGTGCGGCAGCCAACGACAACGACAAAAAAAGAGGAAAACACAGAAACCGAAACCGAAACGAAAATGAAAACAGAAAACGCAAAAACGACAACGAAATGGTGTATGTAAAGCTGGGCAATATTTCGTGGCAGCCCAATACCCCTTCCCCTCCCCCCCAGTCACGCCTCTGACTGCACTCTAGTTGCGCCCTTAATTAAATCGCAAAAGACGCGTTGCACATAATGAAACTCATTATTTATGTGAGTGTGTGTGTGTGTGTCGATTGGCATGCGATGCGCGTTCTCGAGTGCAGAATCGCCAACTTGCCCACAAGAAGGCGAGGCGTGGCTTGCTTCATTTTCATAGCATACTTATTGGGGCAAGGCGCGCGTTAAGAGTTTTAACGGAGGAATTCGCTTTCGAGCTGCGCAGCGACATGCAAATGAAAACACTGGCCAGCAACAAGAGCAACAACAACAACAAGAACAAGAAGCAGAACAACAACAGAAACAACAACAACAACAACAGCAGACAACGCAAGCAAGGCGAGCAACAAAGAGTAAATACTCGTATTGTAATTTTCATTATTCGAGTAATTTACGAGCGTGTGCTTCCGTTGTGCCACCTGGCCGTAACTGTAAATGGACGCAAGCAGCGCGGCATAAAGCACTTCATTCGCCGTATCAATGAGCCCTCTTTCCCTTTCCTTTACTCCCCTCTCTTCCCTTCCACGCCAAGCTTGCCACTATTCATTCTTAGTCTTGACCTCAACCCCTTTTCGTTTGGCAGCAAGGCAGCGGGACGTATGAGTAATTTGGCTGGGCGGGCAATTAATCTAGCGTCAGTTGGCAGTGCAGGAGCTTAATTGTATCATAAAACACGCAATGGCATGCCACGCCCACACGGCACACAGCACAAGACAAGTTCGGGGCGAATCGAGTCAATCAAAGGAAGAAGAACAAACAAGACGCAAACTGACAAAAAGAAACAGACAGACATAATGGATACAGAGCAAGTGCTAAGGGTGCAGAGAATGGGTGTATACGACTGGAAGATATCGAGTAGAAGGAAGTCGTTGACAGCTAAAACAGTTGACAGAAATCGATAATTTATTTTATTAAAGTACATAATATTTAATGGAGTGCATTTTAATCGATAGTAGCTTTGTTTAAACTTCTGGTACAAGATAGACACTTAAATCACTTACATAAATAATTGACAGTTTCAAATTAGAAGACTATCGATAACATAGAATGGACTTTAATCGATAGTAGCTTTGCTTTTACTTATAGAAAATTATATAATATCTAGTGTCGGTAGTAGATAGAGTAGAGACTTAAGCCACTTATATAAATAATCGATAGTTCTTAATAAACTGACTAAAGATTTAATTGATTTGCACAACAATCGATATCATTAATTGCATTAGCAATCCAGCTTTTGCAGTAATAGCTTAAGATTAGTTTTTAGATTAGTATCGATTGTTTGTATTGTTTTCAAACCGGACAACCCCTTTCAGGGAATACAGAAATACAGGGTACTGGCCCAAGATGTAGCTAAGGTGCTGACAGCACTGAGAAACTGATGGATGGAAACACTTGCGAATCGCAGCGTGCGATTCGATTTGCTCCCGGGACTGTGGACTCGATAAGTCCCCCAAATGATGCAAACTGACAGCGCAGCGAGACGAGTTGCGAGTTAACTGCACATAAACTGAACAAATCGCAGACCAATGAGGCAGCGATGCGCTTCATTATCGGACAAATAAATGCACAAATAAGCATTGCATTTAATCAGCAGAAAGTATTGCAAACAGTTCAAAATTGCATTCATGAGTTATTCGTATAAAATCACTTGGGCTTATCGCTCGTTGGATTCATTTTCATTTGCATGCAAATGCGATTCAAGTCGCATTAACTAGCGATGCATTCGACGCATTGGTTCGCAATGAATCTCGCTGTGATTTTCCCCCTTGATTTGCATACATGATTCCAAAAAGGAATTCTGTCAAATTACATATACGTACCCGTCTGTAATTTCATAATAATCTGTTAATAACTCCCTGAAATAAAGAGAAAGGAGAGAAAGAGTCAAACACAACTGAATGCAACAAATTTAATGGGACGAGTTTATACAAACATTAGCATTGCTAAATCGACTCCTAAGGGAAAGAAATTCCCGTATTGGAACTTCACTTTATCTTCACCAGTTATACAGGAACCTACAGCCCAAACAGCGTCTCTCTAGCTCGTGTAGTTGTTGAGAGCAACGAGCTCATACAAACATTAGCATTGCTAAATTAACTCTCAGTTTAGGGTGCAATCAAGTAGCCTGCGACTTTAGTGTAACTGTTAATCGGGTTACTCATTGCTATTAGGCATGGCTCTGTTTTAAAATTGCCTTTCATTGATTTTACTTCTTTACCAAAATTCTGTTCGTCAAAGCCACAACTGTTTCTACTTGTGGTTAAATTTTGGTTTCGGCCTTCTGGATATTTAAAATTAGAAAGCATAATGTCCTTTGATTACGATCACCTGATGCCGCGTGGCAGCAATATGTCAATGAATGGAGAGCATAAGCGCGAAGAGCTTGAGGAATTGCTCGACGTGATCTACACTGAATCGGGCCCCACCGACAACAAGAGCAATAATGCAAATTCGCAGTCGTCACACGACTCGGTTAGCGGCATCGATAACTTTGCCGGCCGCTATGTGACCAAAGTGGTCAGCGTGTTCCCCCTGGAGGTGTCGAAGCGCTTCGTCTGGCCTCACATCACGCACGACGGCATCTATCGGCCGAGTGGGCAACTGATCCTGCGCAAGCTCTTCGACATCGACATCACAGACAATGCCCTGCTGGTGATCACGCCCACGGCGACGGCCTCGCGTTGCGTGGACAAGTACATCGTGCATTGCTACACCGTGGACACGCAGTGGCATCTGGGTGCATCGAATCTAGTTAACAACGAGACGGCGCTGCTGAAGCACTGTCTCGGTCCCGATACGCTTTCGGTAATTTACTGTTCGAGCTACATCGAACTGGAGGATGCCTACATGCCGACGGCGATAAAGGGGCAGCTCTTCAAGATGCTCGAACTTCAGTCAAAGGTTCCGATGCTTACGTGGTACAAGGGTCGCTGCATCAGTCTCCATCTGTGGTCCAGGGAATCGCAGGAGAATCAAATGGAGCCGGATGCTCTCTCAGAGCCTTCACAGAGCGAACAGAAGCTAAATTCATCGTATGGACAAGAACGTAAGCCAGGAGGCAGCACATCGCGACGGGGGCCAGCAGCAACAGTGCAGATTGGCAAGGTGAACAGGTCCGTGGCCGACGTCGACGCCGCTGTTGCGGCAAACGGCAAGACTGTGCCGCAGAAGAAACCGAGGGCACTGCCTTGTAGTTTGCCCGCCAGCAACGTGGATCGAGGATCTAGATCGGGCAAAAGGGAGCCGAAGATTGCCGAAATGCCACTGAGGAAGGAGGCAAAGAACAAAGCAGCCCTCACTGCTGCCTCGCTGTTGCAGAGTCGTCTGCGTGAGCGCAAGCGCTTCACATAACAGCGACGACGACCAACGTATGTCCGGGAAATGAGTAACACAGCCAAAAGAACAGACAGAGGCCAACAAATAAAAAATAAAGGACACAAGATGATAACAAATGAGAGTGGAGGGTACCACAAGTGCGAGCTGAACTTGCTGCTTCTCTCTGTGGAAAACCTTGAGACATCATTATGCAGAGCAACGCAAAGGGTCACCACGAGCTGAGGTCGATTTTGGGGTCATTTCGGCTTCCATTGCTCGTAATTTATGCTCAACTTTGCGGTTAGCCCAGCCCAGCCCAGCCCAGTTCAGACCACTTGAGTGCTCCCTTCTATGCTTGGTGACAGTGCTAGCCTGCCTGACTGCCTGACTGTCTCCCTGTCTGTCTCTCTGTCTGTCTCTCTGTCTCCCTGTCTGTCTCCCTGTCAGTCTCTATGTCTGTCTCCCTATCTGTCTGTCTGTCTCTTTAATTGTCTGTATGTCTCTGTTTTAGTCTCTCTGTCTGTCTTTAACTGTCTGTATGTCTCTCTGTTCATCTCTCTGTCTCTATGTCTGTCTCTCTCTCTCCGTCTGTCTGTCTGTTACTCTGTCTGTCTCCCGCACTGTCTGTTGTTTAGTTGTTGCCAGTTGACCATGTTTAGTTTTGTCTGTGTTAACCAAGACTGCAACACGGTCACCAACGCCATTTGCCTTCCTTCTACCTCCCTTCTACATCCCTTCCACTCTCCCTCCCTTGCTCCTCTGCTGCTGCTGCGGCGCACTAATTAACAGACTTGAAAAGTAATTAAGTCATTTGTCTGATCCCCAGACGGACTTGCTGCCCTTGTTGCTGCCCCCCACCTGCCCCGTCTCCCACTCTGCGACTGCGTCTGCTTTTGCTTTGCTGCAGAAGTGTTTGACTTGTTGTTTTGTGTTGCTGTTGCGGTTTCTTGTTACTTTCAACTGTTGTTCTTGTTGTTGTTCTCGTTGTTGTTGCTGCATGCTGTGTTGTTGTTGTTGTTGCCGCCTCGCCTCGTTTGGTAATTGCTGACCTGAAGCCGTAGATAATCAAAAGTGGAAATCGTTGTCTCCACGCGCCAAACTTGCAAGGCAACGAGCCTCCTGCTGCTGCTAGCCTGCCTCTGTCTCTGCCTCTGGCACTGCCCCTCCCCCCCCCCTCTGTCTCCTCGCTGTCTTCTCCCATCCTGCCTCATCCGCTTCGACTTCCTTTGCCTTCCTCTACTTCTTCCTCTTGCAGATTTGACTATTTCAAGTACCACAACAAACTTGTTGTTCCCGACAACTTTTGGCACAATGTGCTCGTGTGTGTGTGTGTGTGTGTGCGCTGCAGTTGCCGGCAGAGTTTGCTCACTTTGACATGAAACTTTTGCGTCAAGGCTATCAATTTACAGGCACTCCTAATCCGAGCGTTGAGATCAATTAGTGTGCAGAGGCACGCAGCGCCCAGTTAACTTCACCTGCCACCACACACAGCTCCCCCACTCCCTCTGCCTGCGCCTACTAAGTCTAACCTGTCTGCAGAGCCTAATAAAAGGCGCTGTGCGTACACGTGACACTTGTCAATAAAGTTTTGAACAATTCGTCGTTGCCACAGACGACGACTTACGACGACTCACATTTGGGTTAAGAGGTTGCGGGACTGAGTCGTAGGTCGTGGATCAGGGGTCGGCTTAGTTGGCCAAGAAGTCATTGGCATTGACACACTGCCAAACTTGATGTCTGCCGTGTGCATCGTGCACAATACTTGCGTAATGTGCCCCCATGTGCGCAGACAAATCCAATTACAACCGAAGGAAGCTGACGGTGTGGAACGGAAAGGGATTGCGATGGGGATTGAGATGGGGGTGGGGAGTAGGAAGAGTGACAATGAGCCACAAGGTTTGTCGCAGCGGGTATCAAGCTCATCATCAGCGACTTCTGATAGAAATTTGGGCGTAGTTCGTGTGGAAGAAAAAGAGAA
The DNA here is from genome assembly GCA_018903675.1 of Zaprionus capensis. Taxonomy (NCBI): domain Eukaryota; kingdom Metazoa; phylum Arthropoda; class Insecta; order Diptera; family Drosophilidae; genus Zaprionus; species Zaprionus capensis. The sequence continues at coordinate 5,124,307 of JAEIFN010001073.1, read as the reverse complement.
AGAGAAGGTGCTCTGTGGAGAAACTTGACTTTACTATGGAAATCATATGTGTATTTACAATTATTGAGATATTACAGATGTTGCAAGGCTTTATTGGGATGCTGCAGAGTTAAGTTGAAATCAGAGCTGAGTTATAATCGAAGATGAGCTAAGTAACTCTTCATCGCAACTTAGAAAACGAACAAAAAGAGAGAAAGGTGTTATTGATTTTATTGGCTAAGAAATGCTACCTTCAGTTCGTTACTTAAACTTCAAGTATTTATCAAGTTGATACCCATAAACTATATAGGCTATAATAAGTGAAAGTTGCATTTATGAAACCTTAATCAACAAGGGAAAGAAGCTCATTGAAAAAGTGATTTTTGGCATTGGGTTGGGAGTCTAAGATGAACTTGCAAGTTTACTCATCAGTGTTGACTCGTTGTTTCTCTTTCTCTTTCCCTTCTCTCTCTCTCTCCCCCTCTCTCTCTTTCTCTCTTTCTATTACTTAACTCTTATTACTACTAAGTTGCTTAGGTCTATTACTGAACTGCTTAGCTCTTCTCCTATAACTCGCATATCTTTTGAATCATCACACGAAACACGCTGTTAGATTGAAGAACAACAGTGAGAGAAACAACATGTTTTTGCGTGCTTAATCAGATTTGAGCTTGTTTACCGCGCATGACACACAATAGCTGATCATTATCAGCGCTCTCTCTCTCCCTCTCTGAGCACGTAGGGAGCACCTTTGCAACCTTTCGATTGTCTTCTTTGTTTGCAAATTTGAAATTTTGAAAACACACGCACTACGCGCATATATCGCTGGCCAATAATGCAGAAGACTTGTCCGGCTTGCGCGGCTCTGGCCAATTTGGCGTGCCATTATTTGCATTGTCCCGGTTTGGGCTGGCAAGGTGTGGAGGGGGTGGAGAGGGAGGCGGAGGCGGACAGTGTATTCATTTTCGGCATGGCAAATTGCAATTAATATGTACCGAAATGATGTGCCACGCAAATTGGCAAGTGCCAATGCTGGTAGGTGGCATGTGGCATGTGGCATGCAGCATGTGCAAAAGGAAGAGCGCATTAAAAAAGCCACAGCAGACAAAGGGCTCCGACATAGGCCTCTAACTGGGTTAGACTGCGGGGCCTGCGGGGACTGCAAGGGGTGTGTGGCGCTCTGGCATTGTTCGTCTGGCCCAGTGTGGCAAACATGGTTGGACGACGAGTGCCTGTTGATGCCGTTGATGTTGCTGCAGCGGCAGTAGTGTTGACTTTAGACTCGACGGGCGCAAATTAACCACAAAAGGCACATCCGGTTGGGCCACCAGAACACGTGACTTGAAGCGCCAAGCAATGAGAGACGTGTGTGTGTGAATGAGAATGTGCGCTTGTGTATGTGTGTGTGCATGTGTGTGTGTGTGCAAGTCAACCACAAATGCCTGGCACTGCCCACTGTACTTCATTACTTGTGCTTAAACAATCGAATTAGCCCCGAAAACAAACAGCAACAAGAGGCGTCAGCAGCAACTTTGCTTAGTCATCTGTCTCTCTCTCTCTCTGACACATCTCTCCCCCACCCTTTCCCCCATACCCCCCTCTCTGTTGACCAAATGTAATAGCAGTGCCCAAGTGACAAACTCAGCTGGAGGCTTCATCACAGATTTGCATTGTGTCTTCTTGATTAGACTCACTTCCCAGTGCCATCTCAAGCCTCGACGATTATTTCAGTCGGCAAACAGCTGTGGCTAGCACCAGGAGGAGAAGGAGGAGAGGGAGGAGGAAGAGATGGAGCAAGACACTTGTTCAATTTACTTCACCAAGCTCAAGCGGTCAATTGTCCGCTCTCTCAATCGTTCAATTGTTCTTGGCTCTTCTTCTACTTACCACTAAAAGTCAAAACATAAAGAGCAAAGCGAAACTGAGAGAGAGAGAGGGATGCAGAGAATAACAGTAAAATGCCCCATTAGCCCGCAGGCTAACAATGTGTTTCCACAGCACAAGCTGCAGAAACGGAAGCCAGCAGAACAATTAGGTCGGAATCGAGCGAATCAAACAGAAGCTGAACTCGAGACAATGTGACGCAACTGTCGAGTCCAAGTCCAAGTCGGATCGAGGCGAGGCGAGGCGAGGCAAGGCGCAGCGAGGGCACTGAAGTAGTCGAGTGCATTGAGTTCTCGCACAGAACGTGATTTCACAATTAAAAACAACACGAGTTTACGATTGCTTTAAATGAGATTTATTTTCTAAGAAAACTTTTGCTGCACTGAAATGAAAGGGCAGACAACATCGAGATCTAACTTCAGCTATGCTCACTGCATGAGCATCTAACTGAGAATGAAGCAGAATAATGAATAATAATAACAATGTTGCCAGAACTTAGTGCTCAGTGTTTTATAATTCACAAAGTTCTACATCGAAAATACATAGGTTGATACAACTAGATCGACGTTTTAACAGCACTGGAGACTGTAGAAGCAACTTAAAATGGAATCATATTCGTTTGATGATTATATTATCGTAGTCTGCAAATTATTATCGATAGTTTTTGCGATATCTGCAGATAACTTACTATCGACTAACTAAAATTCAAATTATAGGTTGCTTCTTAACTGAAATATCTTCAAATTATACAACTTTTATAATAAGAGATACATTCATATCGTTTTTTCAGTTAGTTATATTATTTAATACTGTAAATGCATATCAGAGATGTGCAAGCAAGGTACAAAGAATGAAGCAATGCAATAAAGTATATGCAGAACATCAAAAATCACACAATAGCCCTGTTCTTTATATTAAATTACACTGTTATTGTAATATACATATATTACCTTTATATATTGCTCAATTTCTTGTATACCTTACTCACTCATCAAGGACAGTTGTTAAACTCATTTCAGGCTGTCTTACTTCAACTCTAAATGCGCTGAACGTCGTTGTTAATCAGGTTGAAATCTATTATAATTCTGTTAAATATTCATAGTTTTTTACAGGCAATTTGGCTAATACTCTCCCTCTCTCATCCTCTCTTCCTCTCATTGCTTCCTTCCTGTGCAGTGAAAACAGGTTGAGCTCTTCGGGCACTTAAAGACTCGTCTGGGCCCATGGGGCGGCTACGTGACTTGTCGAGCTGCTGACATATTGACTCATCAACTTGAGGCCAGCTGTGAAACGGCGACTTAAGCCAGTGGCATGGGAATGAGGAGGGGCGGAAGAGGAGCAGGGGAAGGTAGAACGGCAAGAAGTCAAATTGGTAATGTTAATGACAATCGCCAAGCGAGAGAGAAGGCTGAACAAGCCAATGACCGAGCTCGCGTCGGCAATGTCAATAGACAAGAGCGAAGGGACAGATGGGCGGGCGGGGTTGGGGGTGCAGGGACATGCCACGCTGAATAAACGGCAAACAGCGAAAAGCGCAATTTTTATGTTAATGAACATCATTTTTCTCTGTTTGCTTTCACTTCTGCGTAAAGTGTCGCAAATAAATTCATTAAAGTGGCATTTTTCAATTTTAATGATGAGTCCGCGCCTTCGACTCCAGCTCCCTCCAGCTCTCTCCAACTGTCTGGCAACTCTCCCCTGCCCTTTGTTGAGGGATAATGAATTCTACTTGTTCACCATGGGAAATGAATGCGCCATGGAGCAACAGACCGAACCCAAGCCCCGCCCAATCCAACCGAACTGAATTCAACTGAACTGAGCTGAACTGAACCGAATTCGGGGCAAACTGTGCGCGAACTACAGTCAATCCTCCGCTTAAATGCCGCATTAATAACCGAATTACTGTTTATTATTTATCGCTTATTACTTGCAACGATAATTATCAGTGCTTGCCTGCCTGCCTGCCTGGTCGATTGCTCGATTGTTCGGTACCACGGCAGTGAGGAGAGAGGGGAGAGAAGGGAAAAGGGGAGAGAGAAAGGATGGTTGAAAAGTTTACGCTTTTGGGTAATAAACATTTTAATCTCTTCGCATCGATTCGTCAATTGGCAGAACTGTTCGGTGTTCAGTGTTGTGTAATGCGCAAAGTTCAGATCGCATCGCTGCGACAATTCCATGGCTAATGAGGCTGCATTGGGTTGGGGTAATCGCGAATAGGTTAATTTAACTCGAGGGGAGCTAATAAATCATTGTCTTTATTTATTACCCTACACTGAATATTATTATCGATAGTTTGTGGACCTGTCTTACTATCGATTCAGGAATTAAAATGTTCTTTATGAATATCTATCTGCAAGTTAAAATACCTCACAAGCTCTCGCGGAACTGAACACGTTACATTATTATCGATAGTTAAAGTAGTTTATTGAAAATATTTAGCCATCGATTTACTATCGACATCATAACTGTGCCTTATTTACCATTATTGCATTATTGCTTCCCTGCACTGCTTACTGCTCTCTGATAATCAGGAATGTTCCCTGACTTTGTCTTGTTATTCAGTCTCCGCTTTCTTCTCCGACTTATCCAATTGCAGCACAAAGTAACTTGATAAATTTCTGTGTACAAACAGTTGATAATTACAAAATTATTACTTGAGTTTACTGTTTCGACTTTACTTCAGCCTGGGCCGTAGACCAGCAGTAACCCGTAGCCGTAACCCGTAACCCGTAAGCTGTAAGCCTTCGCCTTCACCTTTTGCTTCGTCGTAATTCTTATCTACTTATCTACCTACATGCGGTCGCCTCTTTCCCCTGCGTCTTGCCACAACCATTCCCCACTCCGCCTAACTGTGGCCATAACCGTAACCGTGCCCGGAATGCCGTGCGGCATTCCAGTGAGCTTACCCAATTATGAAACATTAAAAATACGCGCATATAAATCGCTTCATTTTTATGCGCAATTATAGCACGGCTCCGGCTCCGGCTCTAGCTCCAGCTCCGTCTACGGCTACGGCTACGGTTTCAGTTCACGCCGTGCCTTGCCTTGCCGTGCCTTGCTGTGCCTTGTCTTGCCGTGTCGTGTTTACTTGGCTGCGTTGCCGTCACTTCTCACGCTACTCAATTAACTTAATTCCCTTTTGCATAAGCCCGCCGGAGACGGCAGCGGAGACAACGCGTTTGCGGGGGTACGGAGTTGTTCCTCCTTTCACGCCCGGGTATTTCTCATGTTTTTTTTATTTATTTTATATTTAAACGATTTTCAGCTCGCCCGCGCAAACTACTCAACCGTGTGCACTTTGGCCAAAGTGTCAAACGTAAGTGGCGAAATGCGAAATGTGAAAAAGGGAAAAGGCCGAGCACAACAACAGTAACAACAGCAACAACAGCAACAACAGTAACAACAGCAACCAAAAAGGGACAATCGCAAAATTAGCTGGCAACGTTGTCGGGCATTGTGCTTGGGTATCTCTGCCGGAAGTTGAGGCGACCAAAAACCAAAACCAAAAAAAAAGGGAAGGAAAAAGAATGAAACCAAAACCAAAAGCGTCTAAAAAACTGCGAAATTTTAAATGCTCTCGCAGTTGGGGCTAATGCGATTGCAGACAAGAGAGCCGCCTATCTGGCTGGCAGTTGAACAAGTTCCAAGCCGCTCCCTCCGCTCCCCTCTGCCAGTTCCGACTTGGCGGGCCGTGTTCCGCTCTAATGGGATTACGAGGCTGCCAGCAGCACCAGCAACAGCAGCAGCAGCAGAAGACCAAGTCCACGTCTCGACTTTCTAGCTGATTATCTGGCCGTGCTGACAGCCAAATCAAGGAAGGAGGAGGAGATGGAGCGGGAACGGGAATCGGGGAATGGCGGACCGCAAAGAATACAGCAAAGGAGGAAGGCACACGCAGCAGGAGAAGGAGCGGCGCACGAAGTTGGAAACGGTGGCAAGACAAGACGTTAATATTATTATACGCTTTGTAAACAAATTATGAATTATGTTGGATAAATAGAAAAACTTAATAATAACTTGATTGCGGCATTTGGCTTCAGCTCCGGCTTTGCCGCCGGCTTTGGCCCTAGGCTCTGGCTAAAGCTCTCGGCTAAACGGACCTACATAGCATACACTACACAAAATACGGATTTGGTCATGTTTATGCAAAACGGCATAGTGAGAGAGGAAGAACACGATGAACGATACGATCTACTTCAAACTCAGCTTATCTTTCTCTATCGTTGCTATATCTATCTATTGTATTTCACTTTCTTTGTCCTTCTCTCTTTCTGTTCACTCTCTCTGAAAGATAGACTCCATCTTTCTATCAATCTATCTATCAATCTATCTATCTATCAATCTATCTATTAATCTATCTATCAATCTATCTATCGATCTATCTATTAATCTATCTATTAATCTATCTATTAATCTATATATCTATCAATCTATCTACCAATCTATCTATCAATCTATCTATCAATCTATCTATCAATCTATCTATCAATCTATCTATCAATCTATCTATCAATCTATCTATCAATCTATCTATCAATCAATCCATCTTTCAATCTATCAATCATTTATCTATCAACCTATCAAACGTTCAATCTTTCAATTAATCAATCTTTTAATCTATCTACCAATCAATCAATCTATCAATTAATATTGTAGATAAGGTCTCTCTATAACTCCTTTATATTTATCTCTGTCTTACGTGTACACCTTCCTGCCCTCTCTCCATTCTTTTCTAGCACCTTCTTCTGCCTCTCACTGACTCTCTCTCCCTCTCTCTCTCTTCAATTCACTTCAACTTCTACCCCAACCATTTCTCTCAGTGCGACTTGTTTTCGTTAACATTTCTGTTTACGGAATGGGACTCTCTAAACTGCTCACTCTGTTATATGCTCGACATAGGCTCAGTCGCAGTCGCAGTCTCCATCTCCATCGCAGTCTCAGTGTCGGCGTCCTTGGGCTCCTGCTCGGCCTCGGACCCTGTGCGCGACTGTGGCAGCTGGAAACTGTGGCAGCCGCGGGCTCTGGCGTCACGTTAATTATGGCACAAAAATGGCCAAATTGTGCAGGCGAAATACAAAATGCTTACCGGTTGCCATTCGGAGCAGGGGCGTGGGCGCAGGCGGGGCAGTCGCCGGAAGGGAGGCGTGTCCGGCGAAAAGGGACGTTGACGCTGCGCTGCAGGTTGTTGTCGTCAGCGACGAATGGAAGAAAGCAAGAAACGAAACGAAACGAAAAGCAAAGCAAAGCAAAGCATAAAAAAATAAAGTAAAAAACAAATTGAAAAGTTTTCCGCGATATAAATTTGCATTAATTTTGGGCGCCTCGCCCTGTCCCCCCTCTGGCCACCTCTGCCCGTTTCTCTTTTGTTCCTGGCAACCTGGACACAGGAGAGCCTCACGGAGATTGCAGCGCGTCCCTGGCATTAGCAGATACAGCATGCAGACGGACTAGGTATATATATAATATAAACTTATACACAAATTGCTTAAATCGAAAAAGTTTCATTCCTTTCAGATACCCTGTAAGGTGGGAATGACAGTAGGGTGTACTGGGCTTTCCAGGCTTGCCAGTACACTGGGGGCGGGAGGCATTAGCCAGTCGAGCATGCCCGCTCTGGGCCAGCTTAGGCTATGCTCGACTTAGCGGGAACAACACCTACAAAGGCGATAACGAAACTCAGACTGAGCTCAACTGAATAAGAAATCCCGCCGCATGTAAGCGGACCAAACTCCACAAAGCCGTCAAAATCAGTGCGAGTCCACGCGGGGGGTGGGGGGTAAAGAGGACCAGCTACAGCAGCAACGATAACAATAACAACAACAGCAGCAGCAGCAGCAACAGCAACAACTACATGAAGACTAGCAGCAGCTGTTGTTGTGGCTCTGCTTGTGTCGTTGTGCTCTTGTTGCTCTTGTTGTTGTTGTTGTGCTACCTTTTTGAATATTTATGAAAAATTGAAACGTTTTAGCGCGCGCGGTCTGCGCTGCCTGCTCCCAGCCAGGATTGTGTCCCCTTTTGTACCCTGCAATGGCAACAAGGGGTATGCGCAACTAGCCTGCGATGGAAATCAAAGCAAACATCAAGGAAATATTATATATTAAATTATATATAATAATAATATAATAATGTAATAATATATATAATATAGTATTATAATAAAATAATATATTATAATAATATAATAAAATAATATATTACTAGAACATTTATTTGTTTGCTTTTAATTTATTAATTTAATAAAATAAAATAATAATATAATATTAATAAATAGAAGGTATGTATTTAAGGTATCTTATAAGTATTTGAACTTGTTTATCCTCCAATGCAAAAGCAAGCTTAAGGTCAGTGCTCCCTTCCTCTACAGGGTATTCGGCTAGTTAAGCATTCGTCAATGCTGCAGCTGCTCCTTTGAGTGTGTGTGTGTATAGTATTTTTTATGCCAGTTGCTTTCATTCCCGCTTGTTAGTTAACTAATTGTAATTTTTTTTTAGCTTCCTTTATTGTTGTTGCAGCTGCTGTTGTTGCTCTTGTTGCTATTGTTGCTGTTGCTGTTGATGCTTTTGTCGCGTTTTGCGTTAGTGGGAACCGCCCACGCACAAAAATGATTTAAGTGCGCCTTCATTAATTACGTTTTACCACTGAGGTTGTCCATGGGTTCAGGCAGCAGCCCAGGAGGGGCCAGCGTCCTAAGCAGGGGGAACAGCGGGACAGCAGGAGAGCAAAGATAGCAGCAGAAGAAGGAGGAGCAGGAGAAGCTCGGGCACGAGCACCACCCGTGGCTGCTGAAACTTTAATAGACCGCATTTCAGCATAATTAACACGGCAGCGTATGAATGATGCATGACAAATCGCTGTCGGGTGGCAGCACACAACCCACGGGTTGCCTTCCTGCCCCCGCCCCAGGCACTGTCCCTGCCCCTGTTGCACTCTAATAATTGCAAACGCTTAAATGAAAATTGAGATTAAGTTGGAGTTAGAGAAGAAACCGACGCAGCGCAACCCAACGCGTTTTAATGTGATTTCACGAAGGAAACAAGGTGCGTGGTGGGGAAGATGGGGGACACAAGCGGAATTTTCATTTACAGCCGCGTCAAATGAGCTGCGAATTGGCCGAGAAAGCGGAAAGAAGCAGAAGAAGCAGCGGCAATTAATGGAAAACGCGTGGGAGGTAGAGAAGAATTAAAAAGCAGCTCATCAGGAGGAGCATAAATGTTTTGCAGCCATAATATTAGATTAGAAATATGACATTTTAAAGCGATTTAAGAGATTACACGGCGGGATTATAAACTTGAAATATGGCTTTATTTAAATATATATATATATAAAGTATAAACAAATATAAATGTTAAATATATGACAATAACTGGCATATTCTTACTAACTTTGCTTCCACATTTACCAGTGTTGCCACACAGCTTTAACTATTTGTTTTAATAACACCAGCTTAAAAGTATGCAGCACCTTTTTGCAAAACCGATTTGGCCCTTAGGTAAGCCCGAAAGCTGCTCTAGAATTACATTCATTGCAAGCATATAAGCAAACGAAAACTAAAATTTAAGAGCACAAATAAAATATAAATTGATTTACGATAATTCTCATAAATTTGAATATTTCTTTTAATTACTAAGCTATTGCAGGCAGCAGCTTTGCTCTGGAATTGCCAGGCAAGCTAAAAAGTATGCAACACTCTTATGCAAATCTACTTGCTTAACCCTTAAGTTCTCTTTTTTTTTGTCTACCACACAATATATACATATTCGAATTGAGATAATTAAATATATACAAAAGAATAGAATTATTGAACGCTCACAATCAATCAATTATAATAGTCCTTTTTGAAGTGATTTTGGTAACTACAGGGTTAAGAACCACCTCTGAAGGCGTGTTAAAAATAGCCCAAGAACCGGTCGATCGACTGACCCAATTAACCAAATGAGTTCAACGCATGGGAATGTTAATTTCTCGATTCTTGATTCAGAACAAAAACCAAACCTGTCCAATAATTTCTCAGCTCAGCTTTGGCTAAACTTCCACGCGAATCTTTGGCGATTTGTCAGCGCATCATCGATGAGGGGGGAGGTTAAGGGGGCGACAGTCAATGCGACTGCAAATGCAAATGCGATGTCGCAGCACTTGTCAACACTAGACGCGGCTGCACAATGCGATTTATGCGCGATGTTCGCCCTGATTTGTTGCCCGACTCGATAGTCGATCTCTGTCTATAAAAGTCTTGCAGCGCCTCAATGTGCAACGCATTCAACACTGACCGCAGTCACGAGGATTAGACTTCCATCAACGACATTCCCGAGCAGACCCAAAACCCGAGCAAGCACTCCCCCCACTCCCACGTCCCACTCCTGCTCCCCCAATCCAGCAACAGCCATGTTCGGATTCCAAGCGTCGCTGCCTCTGCTGCTGTTGCTCATCGGCATTGCCAGCACCTGTGGCCAGAGATTGCCAGTGCCCAGGCGGCAACTGCTGGCGCCTAGTCTCCGCTTTGCCGAGAGCTTCGAGAGCTTCGACAGCGACGCTGCGGACGAGGATGATGCGGACACAGACACAATGCAGCGGACGCAGGAGCAGCTGCGGCAGCTGCTGGGACGACAGCTAAGCAGCGCAGTGGCTCCCCTGACTGCGGTTCCCTTTGCGGGCCTAATCCGCCGTCAGCCCGGCATTGTGTCGCCCAGCTCGGGCGTGGAGGCGGCACAGCGCTTTGCCAGCGACGATGAGGAGTCCAGCGAAGAGCTGTCCAGCAGCACTGAAACGGAGACGGATGCCGATGCGGAAACGGACGTCGATGTCGAACAGCAGCCCATAGCCGCGCCACCACCGCCGCCAACCACGCCGCAGCCGGAGACGGAGACGGAGTACAATCCGTATCGTGACAACTTTCAGGACCGCAACGAGGACGGCAGTTACGTCTTCGGGTGAGTTGACCACACATCCGATTCCGTTCACTCTCTCCTACTCCCTCTCTCTCTCCCTCTCTCTCTCTCTCCGGCACAGGTATTCGTTACCCAATGGTGTCCGTCGCTGGGAGCGCAGCTACTTCACCCAGCAGGGTCGCGTCGTCGAGGGTTTCTATGCCCAGCCCCGACAGGTGGGGCACGGCAAGGGAGTCGAGTACGAGCTGCGCTGCTTTCGCGCAGATGCACACGGCTACCATCCGCTGACAGGTAAGTAGCGACACCTCCAACTGGGTTCCCCTTACTCCTCTCCTCTTCCACCTTCATCTTGCAGTTGAATATCTGCCAGTGCCGCCACGTGTCCGTCGCTATGAGCTGCCCGACGTTGCCCAGCGCTGCTTCAATACGAACCGATTGGGACGATAAACGATAACGATAACATTACTTATCAAGCATCAACTTAAATCTATTGTGAACTTGATGAGATTAGATCATTTTTTTGTGCACGTATTAAAACTGAAAAGCTAAAAGTAAAGAATCTTTACTGGGTATACTCTAGAGCATACTTGAAAATGAGTAAAAGTCTATATGGTATGAAATATGACAATGATAAAGGTAAGAATACTAAAGAGGAAGAAATAGAAGGGATTACAATGAAATAAGGAGATATATAGAAATATGGTATATAGATACAGGAGATAAAGGGTATGAACTATAATAGGTTGAAGAGCCATAGTAGGTAGCAATATGTTATTAAATGATAAGGAGGAGGATACGCTAGAAGATAGAAAGAAAGTACAAAGAAATAAAATACATTGATAAAGTTTAGGATATTGAATGTAATAAAATTTTAAAGTTATGTACAATATATTCACGAATAAAACGGGATGGTTCGAACTATATTAGAATGAAGAGGGATGCTATAGTAAGGAATATGTAACGTAACGATAAAGAGGTGGACAAATATAAACTGATATAGAAAGAACTTAACTGTAATAGAATAAAGTACAATACAAGCATAGGATATTCCCTTGTTCCAAGTGTAAAGTAACAAGATGAACAGGGAATGAAGTAAAACTAGATGAAAAATAATACAAGTAAGTGAACTAGGGATAGTACCAAGTGTTAACACAATAACAGCCTCGTTGATGAAATGAACTTTCCCGTGCTTAAACAAATATTGCGTGAGAACTAACAAAATTTCCGCGGGGCTCTTAAAGTGAACAACCTTGACTTTCACAAGTTGACTCTCTCTCTCTCTCGCTCGGTCTCCCTCTCTCTTGCGTGCGCGAGAGTGCGCTGAGTGTGTACTCAGCTCGAGCGGAATGGGCGACATCCTGCCTGACTGTCATTATTTGCACAGCTTTATGATACTCGGCTGACCCATTTCTGTGGGTACAGGGTATACAAAACGTGAGCGAAATGAACCAGTTTTTCATGGCGTTTCTTCTTTTTCCTGTTCTGTTCTTTTCATTTAACTTTCTTCAGCTACTCTATGCACACAGGCATGCATTGTGGGGTATATGTGCTTTAATTAGCAGAGATCAAACAATGGAAGCATGGTGCCATATGCATACATAGGTATAGATATCTATGGGTATAGTTGCCTGTATATAGCTGACTCCAAAAGTTTCATTCTGATCTAGGAAGCTGACAGTATCCTTATCGAACGTCATTCCGAATATAACCTCAAGCAGGGTATCCGTACGTGCAGCATGCAGAATTGTTCTTTGTTTGGGAAGCTGTTTGTCTGTTTGGCAGTTTGGCTGTTCGGCTCTTTATCTGTTTGACAGCCCCACGCGCGGAATATGCAAATAGGCGACAATGTGACGATGGGACGAGGGGACAATGGGACTATGGGACGATGTTACTTCTGAAATAAAACAAAACTTGTGACGATACTCGCCGCAAAACTTGCTTTTCGTGTGTTGATTTAGGCAAATTTGTGTTTAAACAATAACAACAATAACACGAAGAGCGCCAGCAACAACAGCAACAACAACAACAATAAGAAACAACAACTACAACGTTATTGACAATAGAATTGCGGATGCGAGGTACCCCTTGGCGAAAACAGAAAAACAAAGACAAAAACAATAACAGCAACAGAAACAGTAAAAAAAGCAAAAACAATTGCTGGCAAGAGCGAGTTGTACTCGGATGCGGATGCGGATTCGGATGCGTGGACGTGGATTCAGGCACAGATACAAAGATTCGGATACGGATTGTCTGGCGCGAGCAGCAGCGCACAAAAGGCGCCTCATCAACGCAACCGGCAACAATGACAGCTAACAAACCGTTAAGTGCCGCAACAAATCGCCAAAAATTGAAAACTGTGGGAATACACACGACGCCAGAGAGCAGAGAGAGAGACCGCAAAGCAACGCCCCGCCGGGCCCCATCAAGGCATCACACCCTCCTCGCATAGATGGTTAGATAGATAGAAATCTCGGGCTGCGCGAAACACGAAAAAAAACACTCGGAGCAGACAATCAGCAAAGACAATGAAAGCAAATAAAAAGTATTTTCAAATGTCATTTGAATTAAACACGAAGCGCAAAGCAACCCAGGGCGACGCAAACGAGCAAGACTTCTTGCCAGGGCTGCCCAACTGGGTAAAGAATTTAATATTATTTTTGTTGCTAAACTAAAAGAATTGGGAGGCAACAATGAAATGAATTTCTTAACTATTTTTGCCTTTTAACTTCGTAGCAAAAGTGTTGTACAGTAAAAACTCCCTTAAAGGATACCTCTCTTGAACGGACACCCTCTTTACGAACACTACTTTGAAATAGGAATTTTTTTTACGAATATCTCTTGTAATTAAACTCCCTCATAACGTACAATATTCTTAAATGGAATCCCTTCTATTCCATTAGTACCTCCTTTAACCGGACGCTCTCTTAATGGACACTAATTTAAGCAAACAATTTTTCAATGATATTTCGTCCAACAGCTTTTTATTTGTAGGGAGAAAACCCACCAAGGTGAGTGTCCGTTCACAAGAAGTACAGTTCAAACTCCAGTAACGGACACCTCTTTTCAGTGGAACTTCCTTTTGAAAACGCTTACGTTTTATACGACATCTTTTGAGCATCTGGCATCTTTTAGAATTGAAACTGCCCAACGATAAAGTGTCCGTTCAAGAGAATCTTTACGGCATGTTGCTTATTCGCCTGACTCAAGTCATAGGACCAGAGTGATACTGCTATTGTAGAACTTTATAGACTAAGATCTTTGCTTTATGGTGATAGAGGTAACCAAGATATATGTTATTGTTGTATACACATATCGAGGTATAAATTAGTTTGTCATGGTGTATAATGACATTTCACTAAGAGTATTTCAACATCATCAAGCCGCACTTAAGCAATAGCCAAAAGAAATGCCAAACGCAGATCTCAAATGATATTTTGCTCGATCTAATGGAACCTGTTGTGAGGCAACAGCTTCACCTTTACACCTTTGCATGACGTCAGGCTGATTGGTTTTTGATGCCAGTCGAACAGGCAGGCAGGCAGGTAGGCACCTTCAGGCCAATTGACGCCGAAGCGATTCCAATTCCGATTGCGAATCCAAAGCTTGCAATACATACTCGTCTGTGGGCCCTCGGCCCTTTTGGTCGGCGAGCCCAAGTCAAGTGCACACGCAATTTGCATAAGCTCTGACAAAAGTTTCCCATTCGAGCGAGGGAGGTGTTAAATTTGCCAGATGACTTTGGACTTGGACAAATCGACAAATCTTCAACTTGCCGCAAGCAAAGCGATTGTCAACTGACAAAACAAGAGTCCTCAGCTCAGCCTCAGCCTCAGCCTGACTCTGCCTCCTGCTCTGCCTTCTCTATCGATATGTGCAACGTCGTTGTCAAGTGTTGCAAGTTGTGTGCTCTTTGTTTGTTGCTGTTGTTTCTGCTACTCTTGTTGTTGTTGCCTTTCAACAAGTTTCTGCTCAAAAGTGTTTGACTGATGCGCAAATTTTTGCGCAAACAAGTAAATAACTCCAAGTTCGGCGTAAACTCGGGCCCGTAATCAACTTTAAACGAAACTTTCGCAACAAACTTTCGCAGACAAACTCAGCCAGAGCCGGGCATAGGAAGCTGATAAAGCGGGAGGGGGCATGGGAGGCAGGGAGAGCCTAGGGAGCGGAAAATGATACACACATTCGAATTGTAGATGCCTCGCTTGGCCTATAATTGAGCAATTTACACCACAACATGCCGGCCAGACAGAGATAGAGATAGAAACAGGGAGAGAGAGAGAGAGAGACAGCACGATATATAGAGAGCTGACAACAACAGCAGTAGCCACCACCAGCACGTCGCACTCTCTGCCTGCTTTTGACCTCAGTGCTATACTCGACTTTCAACTTGTGACTCTGCCCTTCCCCTTCTTTGGAGCGCTCTAGTCACCGTGATAGTCCCTGTCCTAGTCCCCGTCCTAGCCCCTGTTCTTATCCCTCTCCTTGTCGCCGTCCTAGCCCCACTCCTAGTCCCTGTCCAAGTCTCTGTCCTGGTCCCCGTGGTAGTCCCCGTCCTAGTCCCCGTGCTAGTCCCCAACCTAGTTCCCGTCCTATCCTCTCTCCTAGTCTCCGTTCTAGCCCCCGTACTAGTCCCCGTTTCAGTGCCCGTCTAAGCCCCTGTTCTTATTCCCATGCTAGTTCCCGGCCTAGTCCTTATCGTTGCCTCTCTTCTAGTTCTCATCCTAGTCCTCGTCATAGGCCCCGTCTTAGTCTCCGTTCTAGTTCCTTTCCTTATCCCCGTCCTAGGCCCCGTCTCAGTCTCCCTTCTAGTCCGTCTCCTTATCCCCATCCTAGTCACCGTCCTAGTCTCCATCTTAGTTCCCATTCCCATGCTATGCTTAGTACCATTCCTTGTACTCATCTTGTCCTGTGTCGTGTGTTTGTGTGTCGTGGGCCCATCAAACAGTGCGTCGACATTGCTGGAATGCGATAAAAATGTTGAGATTATGTAACCGAAATACTTTCAAATCGAAATCGACCAATATAAATTCATGGCTTAGACACTTGCACATGCCAGCGCGTGGGACTTGCTGCCCCATCGAGTGTGTCCTGCTCGCTTTGGCATCCGGCGGGGGGTGGAGGTCCTTGGGCTCGGAAATGCTGGCGAATGAAATATTGTGCAAAATGCCAGAGCAACAAACAAGCTGAGTTTGCCATTTCGGTTTCGGTTCGCCATTGTCCTGCTGGCAGGGAGGGGGGGGCGGCGGCCAACGGGGAGGGGCAACTGGGAGAGGCAACTCGGACTTGAAACACACAGTATTTTATGCTTATATGGTTAAAAATATTTATTAGTTTGTTGTTTTGCGTGCCACTCTTCAAGTGTGTGTGTGTGTGTGAGTGTATGTGTGTGTGCAAGTGTGGTGTGTGTGTGTGTGAGAGTGTTGTTGATGTTGACAACGGATTTGCAGCAGCAGCCGCCATTTGAATTCCTTTTTTATGGCCTTGCGCTGCATTCGCGAAGGCGACACACACGATTTGCGACATGCGAAATGCTTTTGCCATGTTCCCGCCCCCTTTCCTCTCCTCCTCCTCCATCCACCCCCAACCATCCATAACTGATGGTGCCCCTTTTGGAGCTAACGGTGCTTGGTCAGCCTCCGCAAGTGGCAGCGGCTGCCTGTCAAAATGTTGCCATATAAACGTTTAAATTTATTAATTGCGCTTTCAACTTGACGCGCTGAATTTAATCTGACTAAGTGTCCGTCTGTCCGTATGTCCGTCTGCCCGTCTGTTTGTCCGTTCGTCCGCCCCATCTCGCCGGTAATTGCAGTCGTTAAATGTGCGAACGTTAACCGGTCCGAGTCCGGGAACTGTTCCAGTTGGCACCTACGCTGCTTAAGATTGTAAAAGGAAAAAGCAGTCACGGCACATGAAAAGGGGGGCTGTAAGGGGTGCCACATTCCCTCATTCGCTCATCAGTTATTTATAAGGAAAAAGCACTCAAGCCGAAAACTTTCTGCATCTCAAAACTCCAAAATAGAAAAAAGGGTGTGCAAAATAAATCAATCATCAAGGGGTAACTTAATAAGTTATCCAAAAATAGCCGAGGCAGGAACTTGAAGAGGAAACTTGAATGGAATGCACATTAACTATGTCCAAATGTATGCGAATTGAACGAATTAAAGTTTTATCTAACACTGCAAACTAAATGTATCGTGTGCGTCGTGTTCGTGTGCGTTTCGATTATAAATAATAGCATTTAAATAAAATTTGAAATGGATTTGCATTAAATTGCATCCATAAATAACCCGGGCACAAATGGCATTTGCCATAAAGCTGAGCTGAATTCAATTGAAAGCCTATAAAATGCAAGCACAACGATAACGATAACGATTATGATTATTATTATTATTATTATTATATTTGATTTTTTTAGTTATTACTATCGTCGCTTTTATTGCCCGACGACAGGCAATTCATGCGGCAAATATTTCAATTGCCCGCAGACGGCTTTTTGTTCTCTACGCGTCGATTAAACACAATGCACATCGATAAAAACAACGATGATGACGTTGATTGACTTTCCCACCCCACTCTCCCCTTCCTCTCTCTCTCTCTCCTTCTCCTTCTGTCTGCGTGTCTGTCTGCATATCTGTCTGGCATTTATCAGCCACCGCCTTCGGGTAGCTGTGCCATTGTCAAGGACACACTCAAGTGTTAAAAACACAAGTGGGAGAGGGAGACAGAGAGAGAGAAAGAGCGAGAGAGTGTGAAAGGGGGGCCGAAAACAATAACAGAAAAGGAAAGAACGTGCGCACCCACGTCCCACTGCCGACGTGGCATTGCACTCTCTTTTCGCTCTCTTTAGCTGTCGAAATGATGACGCGGCTCCCTGTCCTGGTCAATGAACCGTATAAAAATACACTCAAAAAAAGGAAAGGGGTTTTTAATTTTATTAATTTATTTATTTTAGTTTGCGCACGCACAAATCAATGAATAACTCACTCAATCACTTACTCACTCATTCACTTACTCAGTCTTCTACTTATTCACTAACTATACTATTGTAAATAACGGTTTAAATTTACTAAGTAGAGCACCTTGTTCTTTGCATCATGCAAGTGGTGTATCGAATAGTTTACTAGACAAAATATAAATAGTTACTATAAAGGATACTTATGTTATATGAATATTAAGCATATATATATTTAATAGCACAATTGTATCTTTTATTAAGTGTTTTACTATTTAAAAGTTCCTATTTTATAAAACTTTTATTCACAAAAAATTTATATATAAATAATAATAAATAATTTCATAATTTAATGCATAAATAAATAATTAATTATATAATTTCATTAATAAATAAATAAATTAATAATATTGTAACATAACTAAATACAGTACAAAGTTTAAAATTGTTTTTGCAATTTGTTTCTCTCAGTGCACAGCTGCAACTGTGCTTGACACACATAACAGTGACGGGCAACAAATAAATACACAATGAAAGTCATGCTCGAAAGAAATCAGAGTCAGAATCAGCATCAACATCGGCATCGGCAACGGCATCAGGCATCGAAATCGGTATCGCAATCCAAAGCAAGCAAAGGCACAATCGAAATGCCAAACATGCCCAGACCGAGACCGAGACCGAGTTCAATTTGAGGCCGAAAGAAGGAAAGAAATGCTGTCAAAATCACAATGCCCAACTGGAACCACTGAATGTCCATTCAAAGTCAGTTTCGGGTGCGAGTTCGGGTGTCAATGAGAGAGTGGCAAATGGGCTTAGGGATTGAGTAATTGGGCGTTGCTAAGGTAGAGGGAGAAAGGAAGAGGCAGGCAGGGAGGGAGGGAGGTAGAAGGAACATGTGCTCCACACACACACGTCTGTGCATGGCACGACCGAGTGCCAAATCATCATCATCTTTGGCACCGACGTGTGAGTTTATTATGGGCTCTTTCTTTAGCCTTTGCCGCTGCCTTTGCCTGTGCCTCATTTTTCATCTTTAGCAGCGGCAAAAAAGGCTTAACTCCCCCGAGCGAGCTTGGTATAAAAGGCCGCGCTTGGGCAGGCAAAGGAATCAATTATGATGTGTCTTCTCGCCAGGATAATGTGCTCCCAGCTGCTGTTGCTCTGTCTGAGCCTCTGCGCTGTCGAGGCGGGACAGTGGACAGTGCGTCCCAGACGTACAACAACGACGCCACGTAGCGCGACAACAACAACAACTGTAGATCGACATCAACTTGTGCATCACTGGCCACCACTGGTGGCGCCTCCGTTTAGCCAACCTTTGCCAGCCAGTGAAGCGCCCTCTGTGCCTCTAGAGATACGACTCATTGACAGCTACGATCAACGCTCACCCGATGGACAATCGGAGTTCAGGTAAGGCGCCTGCACCTGCCCCTGTCCCTTACTGCACTGCAATCTTTCCTTTCCTCTCCCCCGACTAGATACCAACTGAGCAATGGCGACACGCGCTACGAGCGCAGCTATTGGCTGCCCGTGGGCAAGGGCAGGAGCGTGCTTGCCCGCAGAGGCTTCTTCTCGGTGCCGTTGCCCGGCTCACAGTACTCCACGGTCTACTACAGGGCCGACCACCGGGGCTACCATGTGGACGAGCGTAAGTATTCACTCTCGGTGTCTGTGTG
Source organism: Zaprionus capensis (assembly GCA_018903675.1). NCBI lineage: Eukaryota > Metazoa > Arthropoda > Insecta > Diptera > Drosophilidae > Zaprionus > Zaprionus capensis. The sequence continues at coordinate 5,104,931 of JAEIFN010001073.1, read as the reverse complement.
ACCAAGTGTAAAATTTGATGCCCAAAACGCAGACACATTATCCGAGGCGCAGCCGTTGCTGCCGCGCAGCCTCGATGTGGCGCCCCTTGACACGCTGGCCGGGAAGTCAACACCGGGAGCAGGAGAACCAGCAGCAGCTAAGCGAAATTCAATAGGCGTGCCAGAGCGTAACGACTCCTACGAGCAGCGCAAGCAGTCGCCTCGGCCAGATGCTTCTATTGATGATGATGATGATGATGATGATGATAATCATGATGTGCATGTGGATGACAAAGCAAGCCGAGTCCGTGTCCGTTTGCATGGTCGATACCCAAGCAAAGCCAAAGTTCATGCTGAATTGGAGCAGCCTGTAAGTGGCCACTAGCTGGTAGCGCACTTCAATGCCAACCTGCCACATCCACTCTCCCTTCCTCCCTCTCCCTTCCTTACACACAGTGACAAAACACCAAAACCATGTTACAATTGCAGACTGTGAACAAAACCTTCGCCAAACCATCAGCATCAGCATCAACTGCGGCCAAAGACGACGACAACGAGAACGAGGACATTTTGGCAACCCAAGTTGGCACTGAGACTGAGGAGCTGCCCGATGATGATGACGATGTGTCAGCCAGCAGCCAGAGCAGCATTAGACTAAACTGAAAGTCAGGGCGTGAATGTGAGCGAGGATGAGCTGGAGTAGGAGCAGACGACAACGCTTGCCGGTAATCGTGGTTGGTAAAGTGACATCGAATAGCAGCACGTGTGTGTCTGCTGGATCGTTCTTTCACTGCCTCTGCCCCTCTCTCTACCTCCCTCTCTCTCTGGCCAGGACAGGCTTCACTTGCTCTAAATCGAATTGAAACAATTGCTGCAGAAACAGCCGCAGCTGCAGACACGGCTGAGTTGGCCTGTCGAAAGCATTTTGGCTGAACAGCTTGTAACACAATTTACCCACAGAGAAAGAGAGAGAGAGACAGAGAGAGAAAGAGCAGCAAGAACTCAGTCAACGATACACATCATCAGTTGCTCACATTATGCCCGCATCAGACTTCAAATTCAATTTCGAGTAAACAAATACAATGGAAATTATGCTTGAAAAGTGATGAAAATTTGCCTATTTTACATTGCGCTGCATGCTTTCTCTTCACCCTCTCTCTCTCTCTCCGTCTACCTCTCTCTCTCTCTCTTTGTCTCTATCTTCCTCTACTCTGTATTGCATGTCGTTCGATTGAATTAATCAGAAATCATCAAAGTTTATTGCCTTTTTTCAAAGTGCATTAAGAATGCTCACACTAGCGTTGCCAGATCAGCCTCTTGTTGGTCTATTGGTCTATCGAGATTTAACCGGTTGTTAATTACATTTTAAGATTAGCATGAGCAAGCAACAAGTTTTTTAAAAATCATGGCTTCCATTTCAATATACAATCTTCAATATACAAAGACAAATGCGCCTACGATATTGCAACATTATCGAAACAGCTTTGGATTAGTTTTACGATAACGATTATGCTGATTATATCGATATTATTACGACATGATACAGCTTAGCAATTCATATATATTATCAGAATTCTGTTATTCTGTTTTCTTTTCTATCTTCCATCTTTCCATCTTCATCTATTTTATTTGTGTACAGTGTTGTATTTAACACTAATTTACACTGGAAATAAATTCGAAGCATGTTTCAAAACTCTCTCAATTTTCAAGTAGTGCAGTTGAAATTCCAACCTGAAACTATTCAACACCATGGAATGCACTTTAAGGTGAATTTTCCACTTGCAGATGAGACTGGCACGTGGCAGTTGACAGGTGGAGGGTGTCAGGTGCCGGTGCCCGATGATGCTGCTGCCTGTGGCCATGTGTGTGTGCGTGTGTGTGTCGCTTGTTAAAAGCTCACAGATAATGTCTTCTGACAATTGCGTTGCTCGTCATTATCAACTTAATCATCGTGCGTGCATAGTTATCGTTGTTGCTAACGGTACCGCAGTGCCAGCATTACAGCATTACTGGCTGCAGGGGAAATATATCCGCTGTCGAAGCTGAAGGAGCAGAATAGCTGAAAGCAGTGAGGGAAGGGAAGGGGATGGGGGGCTGTCTTGTAACCAAAAACCCAACCAACTGTCATTGCCATTGCCACAGAGAATGTTTGAGTTCAGCAAGCATTTCTCATAATTTACTCGCATTCTTCAAGCGTCGGTAATTTGTAGCGCTCTTGACTCCTGAGTGACACACCCTCCCCTCTCCCTCTCCCTTCATTCTGCTGCAGACACCCCCCGATTACTGCGAGTCCGTCCTGTTCTCATTTACGATTTCTAGCATAATTTTTGGGGTTTTAAAGAAATTCTTGAGTGACTTAATTAAGGCATAATTGAGGCGCAGAGTTATTGTTAAACTACTCAAAGCATTGTGCAGTAAAATATCCTAGAAATTTAAAAGCTCCTATTGAGCTTGTTATATTCAAATATAATGATCCGATTCTGCTTGAAGCACTGCAAATGGGGTACAATATAATATAGTTGGGAGTCAAGTAAACTTTGAAGTTTCCAGTTTAAAAGTTTCCATACGAACATAATATCTTGAGCAGATCTTTCCTATATTATAGTAGACCAATTTCTAAGATATTCTGTCAGCTTATTTGTATTATAATAAACTAAAGATAGAGTAAATTTGGTATTGATATCTTAAGAACGAAAGTAGACAGATAGTTTCATTGGCTGGGCTCTTTTCAACTTGTGCAAGCAATATTTGTGTTAAATGCTCATATTCATAATATATTGAAGCATAATGCCTGTGGGCTGGCAACCCTGGCACTGCAATGTCAACTCTCAAAAGCTGTTTGCTGCGCAACTTCTGCTTCAAAAGGAATTTGACACCGGAAGCAGGCGAATAATGAAATGAAAACGTTTTGAAATTGATGCGAATTTGCTTTAGCGAAAGTGAACGGAAAGGAGAACAAGGCTAACCAAAGAAAGAAGAGAAAGAGTCGGAGGGTACGGGGAAGGGGACGGGGTAGCCCGCACCTTGAATTCCCCCAAACTGAGTAGACTAAGGCAGCTCGGATTCATTTGTGCAATTAGTATTCAAACTGTATGAGAACTAACTGCGCTTTTTATGGCACCAACCTCGACAAGGTAGCAGGTACCACCAGCAGGTTACCCCCCCCCCCTGCCTGTCCACTTTTGTAGAGCGCCTGTGCTTGAACAGCTTTTAGTTAAGGCAACGACGACTGGTCGTGCATGAAAGGCGCCAAAGATGCCCCAGGCAGACCATTCATTCACTGGCTCCTGCATTCGTTCATTCATTCATTCAAGCACTCATCCATTCATTTATTCAGTCATTCACACTCGACTCGTGTCGCACCCGCACCGGTTTCAGTTTCAGGTCTCCTTATTCATTAGACGGCACCGCAAGTCGCCTTGCCTCCACTCGCCTCGCCTTGTCCAGACCCGCATCGGATAACTAACGAAATGAATAGCTGCAGAGGCAGCTCCTGCATTTAACGAGCACTACTCCTGCTACCCCCCTCACCTCTCCCCTTCCTCCACTGTCCCCTTGCTGAACGATTTGCCGCTGACAAAAATGTCCGCTGGCGGCAACTATCAAGCAACCAGAAACAGACCAAAAGAGCGGACACGGACACGGACACGACGCCCCCAATTTGCCATACACACACCCCTCTCCGCTCCCCTCCCATTTCTTACTCTCTTCTGCCTGCAATTGCATTGCCAACGACAGCTACAGTGCCTCATAATGTCATGCTTAGGCCATCAAATGACGTGGCTTAAATGGACCCGCAATTGCTTTAATGTTGGCGTTGATTATGGCACATTTGTGATTACAAATCTGTCGTTACCTGATCATTATGTTAGCCACCTTCCTCCCCCCCTCTCTCTGTCCCTCCCTTTCCCCTGCAATGCTAATCAAGCTGGGTGTCAACTTGCGACTTGTGCAATCTGTTGCAATCTGAATAAATTGCAGCTGTGGCAACTCGTTGATCATTGAAGACGAGTCAGAATCTGAACAGGAAGCAACATGTCTGCGTATACTCCTCCCTCCCCTCGCTACCCTCTCATTGTATTCACTCTCCATTCATTTGCAATCCGACTGCGATTCAAGCTAATCGACCGAAAGATGACAACAAAATGCGACAACACACAATGGAAGCCAAGAATGAAGCAGAGCTCGAAATACCTTTGGTTACTAACTCCCCCCTCTACCTCCCTCTCCCTCCCTCCCCCTGCCCCTCTCCCTCTTTGCCATAACAAAACATTTTTATTTGATTTAAATGTTAGCTGATAATAATGTAAGGGGCAATGTTGGAGAAGGATAAGGTCGGTCTCGAGGGTTCTCAATTGTGGCTATTTATAAGCAAGGGACGAACATGTTGAAGTATTTGTTTGTTTCTATGTGTGTGTGTGTGTGTGGAAAAGGTTTGCCTGCGAAGGCATAGCATATGCATAAGCACAGTTGAAATCTATTTGCGGATGTATGCTTAACCCCATCATTAATCTATCTGCAGACGGGTGGGGAAGGGAGCTAGGGAGAGGGAAGGAAGGAGGAACAAGGCATTGACAGCGCATTCAATTCGATTCCCCAGCGTAACATTGCCTTTTAGCACGCCATTCCCAATGCCAATGTCTGATAGAAAGCGGGCAAGACTGAAAGAGAAGAAGGGTAGAGAAAGGGGGGAGCAACAAACGGGTCAAAAGGGTCTCTTTCATAAATAAATAAACGACCCGCAAATAAATAAATAAATTAAGTAATTGCCATAATTGACCCAAGTTGCGCAAAAGGGGGCGTGGCACAACTAAAGATCGATTCAAGTTTGGTCAATTTAAACATATTTAAGCCTACAGAAATGCCATGATAAATACACATGGAAAACCATCAAATAACCTTAAGTAGTAACTAAATATTTAGCCAGGCCCCCTTGCGCTCCCCGTAAATTAATAAACAAGTAATTTAAAGTGTTATTTGAAAGCTAGAATGCTCATTCTTGATATGTTCAATAATTATCAACACTCCAATGATTTTAACAAGTTTGATTGCAAACGCTTCATAAACATGAAAGTTATTTATAAAATTTACTTTGTGGACATAGAGATTTCTGAGGTATGCAACACAAAATACCTCAAATTTAAAGCCTGTATTAATGTTGGCTATCATAATTCTAAAGAATGTGGACAAATGAACAAATAACAATTAACGCTTTAGTACTTGTAAGAAGATACAGACTGACTATAGGTCAGTCCCTTAATCTGCCTAAATACACTGAGTACACTCAGTCTGTGTGCCTGGGTTGAATTCAACATTTCACTCACATGCTTTGCATTTTAAAGAACCAAATGAGGCAAACACTCGGAGTACTTTACTCCAACACACAAACAGATTGAATTAAATGTTCTCAGTGTAGTCGTGGCTCGTGGGACCCTTTGCGGCACCGCACACACGTTCTAGATAGGACAGATACACATACATGCCCCGGTTTGCACAGATGCGGTAGATACGACATAAACATTCGCACGCCTATCACAGACGACACTCAATCTAATCTTGAGATTAATAATGTTGGCTTTTTGTGCATTTCAGGCAAATCAAGGTGCAGGGCTGGGATTTAATGAATGACCCAGCCGGGACGACATGCCGAAAGGGGTGTCGTATCTGTAGTTGTAGTTGCAATTGCAAATGGGAAACCTAGTCACAGCTGCAATTGGCCTACAGCAAAGCCAGTCCAGCGATTACATGCAAAAGCCTTTTTCGGTTGCAGTTTTATTGGCTCGGATTAGTTGTGTTTCCCTGTCTCTCTGTCTCTCTGTGTGTGTGTGTGTGTGTGTGTGTGTTTGTATCTTGAAGATACACAAATTGAGCATATTTTGGTAATTGCCAATTGGAATCGGAATGTGGGGAGGGGAGGATACATTATGAGGGTCATGCACAGAGTGGGCCTCTGCATAGATATATAGATGCTGCTACAGATATATCGATATCGATATAGACAGTCGGCAGCGGCGGCATCTGCAGTCGATTTGTGCTTACGCAGCGAGCCTGCAGTGGCGGCGGCATGCGGCATTTATAATTTATGCACAACACCGGCAACACCGACTCGACTTAAGTCTTACAAATTGTTTTCAGATGCTACACAGCGCAGGGGCAAAGAGTGAAAAAGGCGGAGGGAGGGCGAAACCAAAACCAGGCAAATAAATACAGCACGCACACACACCCGCAACGGCACACACACACACACTCTGCGGCGTTCAGATTCACATTGATAGAGAAAGAGAGAGAGAGAGAGAGAGAGCAAGGGAAGCGACCGGGAGCGACGTGATTTGATGCGAATTATACCGTGCCGTGCCCCAAAAACGAGACTCAAACTCAAACTCAAACTCAAACTGAGACTGCGATTCCGTCTCTGCCTCATCCAAGTCAGACCCAAAAACTGAGACGGCAACAGGCAACTCTGCCAACTGGCAACTGGCAACGGGCAAAGCCACAAAAAGTGGCCAACAGCCACAGCCGTTGCCATTGCCGCTGCCGTTGCCGTTGCCGTTGCTGACTTTGACTTTGGCTTGGCTTGGCTGGCGTAAACAACAAGTTGAATCTCGAGGCGGCATGTCACGTAGCATCGCTACATGGACCATTCATACAAATTTTGTTTTGTTTTATAAGCTACTTTTATGCATTATTTGTGTGTAACTTTGCCCACTCGTCTGTCTCTCTGTCTGTCTCTCTGTCTGTCTGTCTCTCTGTCTGTCAGTCTGTCTGTCTGTCCGTCTGCCTGTCTGTCTGTTTGTCTGTTCCGTGTGTTTATCTTCGTTCTGTGCATATACCACATACCCTCACACACACACACACCCGCATAGCTCTAGCTGTATCCGTTTCTTCAGCTCTATCTGCGACTCTGCATCTGTACTATCTGTATCTGTATCTCTCTCTCTCTCTCTCTCTCTCTCTCTCTCTCTCTCTCCTTTTCTCTCTATGTTCAGCTGTGTGTGCTCTTTTTTTTGCAGGTGTACTTTTTGTTATTCTTTTTCGCTGTTGTTGCTGTTGTTTTTTTTTGTTGTTGCCGTTGGTTGTCGCGGTAAATTCACCACGCGCACCTTGAAACAAGGCAAAGGCGACTGAAGATTGATTGTCCGAGAACATATAATATACACCCTCTACATTATAATAAAAGGTACAAATTAATCTTTTAGAATATAACAGTTATGAGTGGAATCCCAAAAAAGTCACTATACAAATGAATTAAAAGACACCTGAACAAATTGAATGCATTCAATTCTAATTGAAATAAATACAAAATAAAAAATAATAATAACAATAAAACAAATAAATTAGTTAAAAACCTTTTTAACTAAAATATATTTATAATGTACCTAAATTGACCTGTTACAATTTTTAATGTTTAAATGTTTAAAAAATAAATAAAAGTAAATTTAAGGTTATTTTGAATAATACTGAGTCGATTGTTTAGCTAGATATAGTGTGGCATCAGAAATATATGATCAATACATCAATATCGGCTTACATTCCCTATTGATCAAGAATATATAATGCAGCACACAGACACACAGCGAGTAGTGTGATGACCTGCTTGCCACACTTGCCCCACTATGCACGGCTGAAGGTGCAGCGCACGTAGCAGCGCCCACGTAAATGCAGTTGCCAATGGCGGCGAAGAGGGCAAGGACGACGACACCTACAAACCATTGGGGCTGCTACTAGGCTAAACACGCAGCCGACAACTAACTCGACAACAGCAGCAGCATCAACCACAGCAACATCAGCAACAGCAACATCAGCAACAATGCAACTGCCACAGCCCAAAAATAACTGCCGCCTGGAGGTAATGACAAACAACGTCCCAAAACAGCAACAACAACAACAGCAGCAGCAGCAACACAAGCGTACACGCTACCAAGAAACACTTCCTGTCACGCCGCCAACATCACAACATCAACAACAGCAGCAACAGCCCCAGCAACAAAAACAACAACATCTTCGCATCTTTCTTATCTCCCTTTTTTGGAGGGGAACTTTGTGATTTTTCGCTTCGTTCTCTTTGTCATCGATAAACGAAACAAATGACCTTGCCAGACTTCGCTGCCACCGTCTCTGCTGCGACGCTGCTGCTGTTGCCGCTGCTGCAGTCGACGCAACAAGTTTGGCAAACATTTTTGGCGCTTTTGTATTTTAATTCGCCTTTGGGCTTTGTTCAAATGCGCAGCGAAAGCTTTGCCGTAGTCAGAGATAAATTGCGTTTATAAATAAATCAGACAGAGTAACATGTCATTGCCTTCTGGCAGGAAGACTGCGGCTGATACCCTGTAGTTGTTGAGGATGAGTAAGCTAGACTTTTGTTAGTACATTCGCTGTATGCCAGTTAAGTGACTCTACCTAAGCAGCTCATAGGTTTTTCAATATAATTATTCTTCGTTAACATATACAACATCTTAATTTGCCATCTAATTTAAATTCACTCTTTAAAGTTCACTTTGATGTAACTTTAAACAAATTTAGAATTGTTCAATTAATACAAATTTAAAGTTGTACATAATTGTTGATAGTATCTAAGGTTACCCTGTGGACCTATGCAATCCATAGAGTAACCTTAGATACTGTGATTGTGAAATGGAATTGTTATTTATCGTATAAACAATAACTCTACATATCTTGTAATGTAATGTACAAAAGTATCGACATAGACATCACATTTTAAGGCACTTATAGGGTATCTTGCAGTGGTGTTTCCACCATATGCTTGCCATGCATTGTTGCCTTATTTTGCGTCTTGTTGCTGTTGACACTTTCGACGCTTTTGCAGCGCTTTGTTTTTGTCATCTTTCGCGTGCGCTTTGTGGCCTAACTGACGGACTGTGACTGGGTGACAAACTGACTGCGAATGTCACTGTCACTGTCACTGTCATTGTCACAGTCTTTCTCACAGTCACTGACACCGTCACCGACACTGTCACCGACTCAGTGAACTGCGACTGCAACTGTGACTGTGATAGTGACAGTGACTTCTGCCTGCCTGCAACAATGAAATGTGATAAATTTGTGTCGCTGACAGCGGCAACTGTTGCAGCAAAACCAACAGCAGCAATAGCAACAAATCAAAATAAATATACCCTGTAATAATTTATGTGACAGCATCGATGGCCATAAGTGGCCACAGGCTCGCCTCGCTCCGCCCCTCCCCACGCTCGACCCCAACTGACCTGCGAGGTGTGTGCAAATTAATTCATCGGCGATAAGAGCGCGTTGATGCATCGATCGCCACGACGAACACAACGGCACCAGGCTCATTAACTTTGGCCGAGTGACCAAGTGCAGTCAACAAGCGAAGTTACCTTCTTCTCCACCTTCTCCTCTCCCCAGTCTTCCTCAGGCTCCACTTTGTTGCCCGCTGAGCGGCAACTGTCCGCTAAATCGCTGCACATTAAATGCAATTAAGAAATGATTGAAATCATAAATTATCCCTAATTGGCGGAGGAGGCTGCGCCTGCAGCAGGAGACTGCAACAGAAGTGACTGGAGACTGTAGTCTGGAGACCGGAGACTGGAGACAGGAGACTGCAGATGCAGCCAGTGCAGGTGCTTGCGTGGCGGTCACTTCAACTGGCGGCACGTACTCAAACTCGTTGCACAAATTGTACGCTGCGCTGTAGGGTGTATTTTTAGCTACTGGCGCGGGAACAGTGGGCTGCAAAGGCCAAAATCTTGCAAGGGGTTGCCATGTAAGTTAGAAAAAGCAAGACGAGTCGAGATAAATGTAATGCATAAAAACGACTCAGGATAATCTGTTTTAAGACTATGAAGAACAATAAATATATATATAATATACGAGTATAAATATAGAATACACATACTGTATAGAATCTAAGATGCCCTCTTCCGCCCTCATTAATCAATAAAAATATGATTGAAATCGTAATTTTGAAGCTGGCATGTTTATTTTTAATGAATTAAATGAAAATCACTAGTCAAATCATTTCTATAAATTTGCTGGTGATCGGTTAATAAACATAGTAGTTATTTAAAAAATGTACTTGCAGGGTGTACACTTAGTTTCGTTGTCGGTGCCGCAAAGTATGCAAAGCAAAATGCATTCAACATGAAAATAAACTTGAGAAATAGCAAATTGCGAAAACAATCAAAGTTTTTTAATAGTTAAAATATGCTCTGGTTATTTCACTTAAATCTTTAAAGAAATCTGTTATTTTCTTTAGGTTATGTCATGATCTTATCTAATTACTACTTCGTATACGATGTAATAATAATAAGGATTTTATTTAATACAAAACGTTGCTAAGCCTATGAAAAGTTTCTTCTTCTACCCGAAAATTCCTTTTAAGGTTAGGTCGAACACATCGATACCTCATTAGGTTAACAGATTCAGAAGATTCAGCTGCAAGTTTCAGCTCCAATTCCAATTCCAGTTCCAATTCCAATTCCAGTTGCAGTTGCAGTTCTCATTAAAGTGTGTCAGCTGAATACTTATCAGGGATTGGGGTCACTTCTTGTGACTCTTTTAACTCGCCTGCCTTATAAAGAGTTGTCGCCCCATGGTTACTTTTGAATCATTATCGAGCAGATCGAAGACTGAGCGCTAAGTAAGACATGAGTATTGCAACGATTGTTCCACGGTCTCCATGGCCACTTTCCAGTTGGGTTTTCCAATCAACTGACACAGTTAACAAGCCAAAAACGATGCCCATTCTGGCCATCCTGTCCATTGGAAGGGACGGTCTCATTAGGGAGCCAATTCAGGCAATTGACCAGGAGCAGCGACTATGATTGCCCCTCCTATGATTGCCCCTTGCGGATAGAAGACTCATCCATGCACAGATTAAAAGGGGGTGACAGCACCCCATCTACCCCTCTCCATCTCTTTCTCTCTCTGATTCCATCACTGTCCATGGTGGAATCACTTTCAGGTGATTTGGCAGCGGCGCGAACAGATGCCAAAGCAAACACAGCGAAAGAGAAGGCGCAGCCTAATTGCCCAGTTGGCAACCGGCCGATGAAGCTGCCGCTCCGCCCCCCTGGCCACGCCCCTCTGTGGTACCTGATCGCTAACAACAGCGAGTACGTGCGTGCCTCTGCCGATGCGTGTGTGTGTGTGTGTGTGTGTAAGTAGATGAAATTAAGATTCTCTCTTCTTTTTTTGATTAAGCGTTGAGAATTTTTGACGTTGCCGCCGCCGACGACGCTGACGCTGACGTTGGCTCTGCTGTCTCTGCTTCCTCTGCTGCTGCGGCGGCTATTGACGCTGTCATCCCAACTGGGCCGCCTTGTGAGTTGTTGCCGCGCTGAGCGATCGCGGCAGAGGCAGCGGCAGAGCCATCGCAGGCAACGCAGACGCGATCGTGGTTGGCTATAAAAAGGCGATGTTACGCAGCTTTCCGAATTAAACAGTTAACACAACAACACGACGCCAGACCGAGTGAACACCACCACCACCACCACTCACACCTCACCTCACACCACACACCACACCATCCTTAACCTCATCAAGCCCAGTTACTCCCACACCTGCTCCTGCTCCGCCCTTTCCCGAAATGTGCCAAAGTTCATATCGCATGCTAATTGCATTGCTGGTCATGCTGCTGCTGCAAGTGTGCACAGCAGCGCCACCTGTTGCCCACCCGGATAAGCTGGAGACGGGACGAGGCGCTCGTCTCCTGGATCGTTTCAATCATCGCTATCCCGACGGCAGTTACGAGTTCCGCTTCGAGCTGGACGACGGCACAGCACGCTACGAGCGCGGCTACTTCGGCTACATCGACGAGGTGAAGACCCTCATGGTAGTCGGCTACTACTCGTACCGCATGCCCGACGGACGCTACATCACAGTCTTCTACAATGCGGATCAGTTTGGTTACCGACAGAATCAATGTGAGTAAATGAATCTGAAGAGAAGCAAAAAGACTGCGCAAGTTGAAGTGAATCAGGAGAGAATACCTAGGCATATATGAAATTTACTATTAGAATTTACTGAAAGAACAAATGGAAGACTGAAGGAAAGTGTAGATAGAACAGGCATAGAGTAATAGGAATAAGTGTAAGGATTGAAAACAATAGGAATTTATAAGCACAACTGACAGAAGATTTATAATGAAGGATCAAATCATAGAATAAATTAGTATACAAAACATAAGAAAATTCTGGAAGAGTATGCTACATATATTTAGGTTATGTGCTTTAACAAGTGAAAGAAGATTGTCTTATGCTAATCTTCATTAACAATTTAATTAAAAGATCTACGCGAGTAAAAAATATATATACACTACATAAACAGTTTCTGAAAAAGTGTATTACATATACTACGTTGCAGGTTATGTGCTCTGAAAAGTGAAATAACCTAAGATCAAAACAAGAAGATTGTCTGATGAGGCACTTCATTAGGGCAATAGCAACTCGAGCACGTTTTACATAGATCAGAAATCTTAACTACATAAATTAGAAGATAAATTTAATTAAAATGCTGTACACACAAGTCAAGTGAGAGAAGATAGACACACAACCATTAATCTTTATAACTATGTGCATATCTGTTAATCTGAAGTCAGCTTATAAAATTGTATGACAAAGTTAGGGTTATTTTGAAGAGAGCAGCCTCAAATTATGAGCGATACTATAGATAATAGATAGATAGATATAGATATTGACAGACAAACATACATTTAATTGTTCAATATTAAATGCTTTAATGAAATCTTTACACAATATTTAAGATGAAGCTGAAACTTTAAGCTATCGAATATATGAACTTCAAGCGAATTCCTTAGGTTTCATCATCTCAAAACCCCAGACACTATATTCTCGTTATGTTAACTTAAAGCCAATTCAAGTCTATTAATAATGATGATACTTTAGCGTTAAGTAAGACACTCTTCAATTAAAAAAAAGAACTTCAATTAAGTCCATGCGGAAAGTGTTCATTCAGTTGTCAGCTATAGTGCACTTTATTTGTCCGGAGAAGGACTTACTTTATCTTTCTCCCTCTCTCTCTCCCTCTCTTCTATTGCTTACAGCGATAACCCCAGAAACCTATCCCAACCTGCCGCGCTCCATCGAAGTTCCGTTGCTCAAGGAAACAACCACAGCAGCAGCCGCAGCAGCAACATCGTCGGTGCGGCAGAAGACGCAGCGACAGCCAAGCCAGGCCAGCCAGGGAGGCAGCGCCTCGACCAGCTCCACCTCCACGCCACGGACGACGACCCCGCCCACTCGCAGGGCAGGCCGCTACTGAGACTGAGCTGCGACTACTTCTGAATGCTATTAATATTATAATATTCTTATTTTATTGCTTTACAAAATGATTTCCAATATATATACGCATTTTTTTTTCTGTTGCATTGAAAAGGAATTAAAAAATAATAAAAATTTATTAAGGCAAAGCGAAAATTATGAATTTATTATTGACCACGTTGTTTGTGATGCTGCTGCTGGAGGTTTTATGGCCACTGGGCCAATGGGCTAAAGCTCCGGCATCGGCTCCTCCTCTCTTCCCTTTTCCATGCCGCGACTTTCGGCGATATTTCGAAAGCCGCCGCCGCCGCCGACAATTTGGCAATAAATTCACCGCAAAGCGGCTCAGGCAATAAAACATACAAGTGCACAAATCTCCGACTGTGTGTAAGTGTGTGTCTGTGTGTATGTGTGTGTGAGTGTATAAGTGGTATATATAACGCAAATGAGTAGCAATATTAAAACCAAACCCGAAGCTGGTGCCCCAAACTCAGCGTCGATCCCGTGACCGAGTATGAAGGTCCATCATAAATTCGTGAGTGCAGACAGTTGCCAATTGGCTGGAGTGGAGTGGAGCAGGACGATGTTGCCGGTCCAGCATTATGCATATATATCCGCAAAGATCTCTTGGTCATAAAACAAAAATATGGCAAGCCCAGCGCGACCCAGCCCAGTCAATTATTGCGATTGCCTGTTTAATTGCAATCCCAAAACTGCATTAAAGGCGACGGCGAATCGTTAAGCCCGATGCCAGATCAGATTACGAACGTCCGATTTATGAGTGTGCGAAGATTTACACGAAACTTAATCAGATGCAAAATGGTGGGAAGAAACACGCACTCACTCTCATATGCATAAAGCATGGAACTGAGTCGCGCAATCGGAGCTTTCAACTGCTCCGAATACTTTAACTTAACCATTCCATGGTATACTACACTGTGTGTTGTATGTTGTATGTTCTATATTCTATATTCTATATTCTATATTCTATATTCTATATTCTATATTCTATATTCTATATTCTATATTCTATATTCTATATTCTATATTCTATATTCTATATTCTATATTCTATATTCTATATTCTATATTCTATATTCTATATTCTATATTCTATATTCTATATTCTATATTCAATATTCTATATTCTATATTCTATATTCTATATTCTATATTCTATATTCTATATTCTATATTCCATATTCTATATTATATATTCTATATTCTATATTCTATATTCTATATTCTATATTCTATATTCTATATTCTATATTCTATATTCTATATTCTATATTCTATATTCTATATTCTATATTCTATATTCTATATTCTATATTCCATATTCTATATTCTATATTCTATATTCCATATTCTATATTCTATATTCTATATTCTATATTATTTTATATATTCTATATTCTATATTCTATATTCTATATTCTATATTCTATATTCTATATTCCATATTCTATATTCTATATTATATATTATATATTCTATATTCTATATTATATATTCTATATTCTATATTCTATATTCTATATTCTAAATTCTATATTCTATATTCTTTATTCTATTTTCTATATTATATATTCTATATTCTATATTCTCTATTCCATATTCTTTTCTTTGCCTAAGTGAAGTTATTCCTCCACTGAAACTAAATCTGTTTTGAATTGAATTAGGTTGCAAATTAGCAAGGATACCGTGGTGTGTATACCCCGTCCTCCTCTTGCCACCCCCATGCGAGATTGCGCTCTAAAAAAACGCTTTGTCACCGTGCAAAAAACATGTTAAAGCAGGTGAGGAGCTGCAGGTGAATGCCGACAATAAAATTAACAAATGAAATCTCCAAAAAAGGGACGCATACCACGCGCGGATCTACTTGGATTGCTCTGCTAGCGCTTAACGTTGTAACTAGGATTCGGGATGAGAATGTAAAGAGGGCGAGGGATAGGGATATGAAGGGGAAGGGGAAGGTGAAAGAGGAGAAGTAGGTGAAGTGAGCTGAAGCGGGAAAAATTGCTGCAGTGTTTCGTGTGCGATTGTCGAACTGAACTGAAAACTTTTCGCGCACAAAATGAACAAAATTGTCGCCGTCTGCGATGAAAGACAAAACTGTAAAAATAAGCAACTAAATAAACCAAAAAGCCAACGGGAAATAACAACGAAAAAAAAAAAACAATAACAACAACAACAAGAACAACAACAAAAGTAGCGCAAAGTGAGGCTAATCAAAAAAAAAAAAAAAAAAAAAAAGTTAAAATGAAAAACTTATTGGAGCAAGTGCTCAGTGTATGCTGTCATAAAAGCAACACTTGGTGTTCTAAGGGGGGATAGGGAGAGAGAGAGATAGAGACATATAGAAATAGAGCGAAGCATTTAGAAAGAGAGAGAATGAAGCAACTTACTCTATGCAGGGTATGCAAGTGGAAAAGGAAAGAGAGAGAGAGCAACTTTTAATGTGAGATAAGGTAATTAAAATGAAGCCAGAAATAAACAATGATTGGCTCAAAACCCACTCAGGCCTAACAGCAAATTGATATACCCAATACGCCAAACTGGCATAGGGTATGTGAAGGAAATAAAGGAAATAAAGCAACTTTGGAAAGTGCTAAAAGCGCCTTTTGAGCTTAGCGCGAACTCACGACCCAGCAGCAGTAAGGGGACATTGTGGACAATGGACAAAGCAGAAGAACAGCAGAAGGGACAAGTGGAGAGGAAGAGACAGAGATAGGCAGAGTGAGAGAGAGATATAGAGAGAGAGGGGAGGGACGGTCACATGTAGTTGCAGTAGTTAAAATTATCAATGAAACTTTACAATAACGACACGAGATGCGCAGGATTGCAGGCGAAAATGGGCAGTAGGTGGCGCTAATAGCTGTGGGAAAAGTGAAAGAAAGCTAAAGAGAGAGTAAGAAAAGTTAGTGGGAAAACTGCTAAAAGTATCCAGCGCCAATGAGCTGAAAGTTGAAAGTGCAACTTTGTTAAGTTTGCTTCTATTAAAGCCAGCGCGAGTTTGCAGCTAAGCAGCAGGCAAGGCAGATTGAAAAGGAGCAGCTGAAAGAGGGAAGGTGAGAGGGGAAGGTGAGAGGTGGTAGGTGAGTGTCAAGCTGCTGCTGTAGAGTCTGGGAATCTGAGCTAACGACAACTTGGAAAGTTGAACTTTGGCAAGGTTTGCCTCGGATACACAATTAAAATGTTGCCAATGGTTCCCCCTGTCTCCTTCCCCGTTCCCATCCTCTACTGTGCCAATGTCAAGGACTTGAATATTCCCCAATCCACGCTAATTAAATGTGCATCAGCGGGCAGCCGGGAGGAGGGGGGAGGGTAGGTGGAGAAGCGACCTGTGCCTTAAAATTTCCTAATCAAAACGCAATAAATATTGCAAATGCGACAAGGCGGCCGAAAGTTAAGCGTGGACATGTTGGCCAATGCCCATGAAAGTGAAACAGCAGCAGCCCCTCCCCTCACCCACCTCTCCATCTCTTGCTGCTACTCCCACTCTCTCACTCTCTTTCTTTCTTTCACAACAAAAATAACAGCAGGAAAAGCCTGCAAAATGTTTGCGCGCTGTGGTAACACGACGGCAACACAGCAAACAACAACAGCAACAACAACTACAACAACAACTACAACAACTGCAAAAACAGTAACAACAGCAACAACCAGAAGAGCCTTGAAACCAAAGGATAAAAAATAAACAAAACGACAAAAAATGCCAAGCGCGTGGCACAGGGAGGAGTTTGATATTACAGGATGGGGGAGGGTTAGCTGCTTCCACCCGTGCTGGTTAATGGGGAGGAGGGATTGCAGGGGGGAGGGGGCAGCAGCAGCAAAAAAAATTAAATATAAAATGCAAAAATGGCTTTTAAGCAGCGAAAGTCGCGTTTAGTGCCCGTTTTTATACCCTGCTCGACTAATGTGATTAGCTCAGCATGAAGAGCACTTATAAGGCATAAATGATGTGTATACATACATATATATTGTATATACATATATATAAATTTGAATATACATACGACAGATCGAGAATATATATATGTATATATTACGATCATATTGTATAATACAAATACAATATATATATACATATTCCACTACTTAACCTGATCTAGATTGGAATATAGACCAAAGGAATCTTTTTATATATATATTCTTGATCTGTCGCATGTATATTCTCGATCTGCAGCAATCTAGCCTGATAAAGATGCAGAACAAGTCACTCAATATGAAGAAATTAGTGAAGATTTGCTTTGTTGAAGAGTATATCTAAATTAGAATCCAACAGATCAGATAAATATAGCATAGAAGTACCTCCACTCTCAATTTTATTTATATAGTACCTAATTATTATATATTCTTATTTCTTGTTAAATAAGTTCGATCATTGTTTAACGAAAAGTTAAGAATTGCGTTGAGGTTGTCAGGAAAATCATAGTTGCTGCTTTGGGTATTAAGATCATATCATACATATGTACATATATAGTGACATTATATCTTCCTCTACTAAACCTGATCTAGCTCGGAATACTCTAGTTAGAATTGTTGTCTTTTGAGAAATAATTTCTCAATAAATTCAATTGGAATACAGACCATATAAAGGGTATCTAAGCTTCGGTGAGCCACAGTCAAGTGTTGTCACTTGGGTTTTTTGAGTCGCGCGCGGATTGCGGTTGTAAATTGGAGGAATGAGAAGAATGACGTGGGGAAGGCGGCGCGTGAACCCGCCAAGGGACTAAAAACCCTCGGCCAGGATGTGCTAAAAGGACATTGCTGTTGCCACTGTGCATGTATAAGCGTGTGTGTGTGTGTGTGTGTGTGTGTGTTCACTTCATCAGCGACCGCAGCAAAAGGCAACGGCTATAAAACATAACATGAAAAAATACAAAAACAAAAAGCACAGGGTATAAAAAATAACAAGAAAAAAACGTAGCCCAGCAAACTGAGTTATGTAGAGTTATTACACATTGTAGGGCTGAAAAAAGCAAAGAAATCTGTATTAATTAATAACACATTTCGATGAATTAATGATGAATAAACTAATTATACAAAAAATAAAATAAAATCATATTTTGCTTTTAATTAATTGAATTAATTACACTTAAACCAATGGAATTAGATTTGATATAAAATTGTCGATTTATTGCGCATGAATATTCACGAATTATCGCATAATTAAATATTTCATATCGCGTTGGGGGAAATTCCTTTGCCAGCCCTGGCACGACAGACCCCATGCAGAATGCGAGGCGAGGCGCGAGAAACACGTGCCTCAAACGAAGCCCAGCTGGAAACAGGGTCGAGCCACAAACCACCCTCCCCCTCCCCTACCCACTCTCTCTCTCTCTTTCTCTGGCCACAAGCCTCTGGACAGAGTCTGCTACCCCTTCCCCTCTTGGCTGACAACTTGTAATGAAATTTGCAATCCAAAGTTGTCCTAAGTCGCAGCTAAGCCGCGCTTCACGAAAGAAGCTCGTCCCCGTTGCGTACCATTTCCGTTAGCTTCCCTGTTCCATTCCGTTTCATTCCGGCTTGCATGACAGTTGACAGTCACCCACACATACCAAGAGAGAGAGAGGCAGAGGCAGAGGTGCGACGGAACAACTTTGGCTAACTAACGGAGGAGCTCACTTTGTTTACGGAAGCGGAAATTAATTATTTTACGTGCACTGCGCAAATTATGCTATGCATTCCAAACATTTCAGACTTCCCCCATGCAATTTTAATGTCACACAGATGGAACCACACCCAGTGGCAAATTCGCAGCGATGAATGTAATTAAATAGGCATGCAGCGGTAGAGCACTCCGGGGGGAAAAGTAGTATTACCACACAAATTTGATTAGCCTTTCAAACTATACAATTACCATTGATGCGGAACTTCCGGGCCTGATTGAGACTCGGTGCTAAGCATAAGTTACAGTTATAAATATATATATACGATATATATAGACATAGTATATACGAGCACATGCATAGAAAGGATTTTCTAGATCTAGAGCAGATCCCATGCTATGCATATAAGATATAAGGCATTTTTTGAATTTAATATTTATTTTAGTGATATAAATCTATATCTTTATAGATACAGAAGGTCTAGTAACTCTTTACACACATGTGCATGTTAATATAATAATTAAAGTATATAAGTATTATATATATAGATATGGGTATACATATATTACAGAAATGCAAAAATATCAAATATATATATAACAATTAAAAGCTTTAACCGAATATGTAAGAAGTATTTTAAATATGTAAGTTATATTTTCATTGCATATTTGCAGGCGATGTCTGGCACTACACCCACTTAAATTATTTCTTAAATAACTTCTTTATTAATTATCCGTTTACAACTAAATTTTCAGTAATAATTTGAACGCTTCTAGGTCTGGTGTTTACAAAAAAAATTGTCTGCCAATGAAATGACGTTTTGAAAAACGTTTTTATTGATTAACAAGCGCAAAATCAACCGTGATCTGCATAAGATAAAAGATATATTGTCGCAAAATGAAGTAGCCCTAGCTTTGAAGGTCTTTAAGATCTTTGAAGTTATTTCTCATTATACATATGTATGTAAAACAGACACACACTTACACATGTACTTGTAGTAGGGTGTAACAGTGTGTGTGTGTGTGTTAATAGCTTTGCCTGTTTATATAGTTTGCGATACAAGAGTTGCATTATAAATGCTATCCGTAGCGGATGTTTGAGAGGCGAAAGCGTAAAACACCGTAATGAGGAACGAAAAAGGAGTGTAAAGAGTGGCTAGGAAAGTGGTAAAGGGGGGCGAGGAGGGTCGTCTACTTTTTAGGACCTTCTCAGTTTTCAGTTTGCGCTGGTTTTTTATGCCCTTTGTAATTATCACTTTAATGAACTTTACTATTTTGATAGCGTCCAACAACGCGAAGGCAAACAATGCCACCGGATGGCGACTCCGACTCTGACTCTGACACCGACTCCAGCTCTGACTAGAACGCGGACTCGAAGCCTGAGGAATGCGGATAAGGCTAAGGATAGTCAGTGTTGGTTTCGTCCAAGGATGCGGCGGCAGGAATGCAGACTACAGTGGACTACGTGCCCCAAACTGCACACCCGTGCTCAGTGCTGCCTTCTTGGCTTCGTCGTCTTCGTCGTCTTCATCGGCGTCGTCAGCGTCGTTGTGCTGCCTGAGTTTTTATTAAGGAATAAAATTAGTGAGCGCGTGCCGCGCACGCCAAGTTGGCCAGCACCATCGCAGGAGGTGGTAGACTGCAAGTTGCAAGTTGCACCGTGCCACGCCGCGGCAGAAAGTAATGCGAAACGAATGTGCACAAAATGGCACAAGATAAACGCGAAAATTCACGGCAACAACAAAAACAACACGAGCAGCAGTAGCAGAAGAAGGAGCAGTAGATGAAGCAGGAGAAGAAGCAAGAGAAGAAGCAGGAGAAGAAGCAGGAGAAGAAACAACGAGGATATAGTTTTCCCTGGCGAAGCGTCAAGGCAACGACAGCTAAATAGCCGAAGGAGAATTTGCTTGCCACCAGCAAATAAAAAAGAAAAACAACGAAAATCCGCAGAAGAACCCGAAAAAAGGAACAGCAGCTGCAAGGACTGCAGTAAATCCAGAAGAATCCTGTAAATCGTAGCGTAACTTTAAGATGGAAATCGCACTCGGAGGCGGATGAAGGAAACTTCGAAGGGAAAAGTTTGCAAATATTTTATTTATGACTTCTCAATTATTTTCTATTAACGGCACGGGGTACGGGCGGAGGAGGGGGGAATACTCCTTTGTGTGCCTTATACAAATGTTACTTACATATGCAGACACCCCTTAGGCATTCTCTTTACAAATTAACAAATGAATTCAAAACAAGTAAAGAAAGCTGCCCTGACATTAAGGTACCCTTCGCCCTCTTGCTGTTTTAGGTTATGTTTTGACTTTAGATTCGGATTGAGAAAGATAAAACATATTTAAATATATATATATATATATATATATATATATATATATATATCGCCTGTGCAGATCATGATTCTCTTTTATTTTTATGGACTTAACAAGTTTATTCGAATTTTTGAGGTTAAGTCGAATCTCAGGCGAGCAAGGTAAAACTTAAGTTTGAAAAAGGGTTTAGGAGGTCGAAATACATATTAACAAACACATATCGCATATCGGTGGACTTTAAAAAATATTTATATTTATTCATATATATATATATATATATATATCGCCTGTGCAGATCATGATTCTCTTTTATTTTTATGGACTTAACAAGTTTATTCGAATTTTTGAGGTTAAGTCGAATCTCAGACGAGCAGGGTAAAATTTGAGTTTGAAAAAGGGTTTAGGAGGTCGAAATACATATAAACAAACACATATCGCATATCGGTGGACTTTAAAAAATATTTAAGTATCGAATTTATCGATAATTTTCGATTTATCGAATCGATTTATTCCACAAATTAGTCAAATAATATAAAAAAGGTCATAAAATATATATAGAGCAACCGAAGTCTTATCGATAAATTCGCAATCGGACAAATGGACATACAAGTTAATCAATTTATTCATTGAATGATAAAGTAAAGCTAAGATGGTGAAACCGCAATTGAAGTCGTATCGATATTCGATCGTACTAATAGGGTAAAACTAATAAGGGGGAAACCGCAATCTAAGTCTTATCGATATTCGATATGACTTATCGATAAATTCGCAATCGGGCACATGGGCATACAAGTTAATTGATTTTTAAATTAGAACCTACAGTCGCACAGAAGTACAGTGCGTACAAATGCAATGTCAACAGTTTTAAATGTCAAACTGCCTGGCAAATACCCTACCCACACCCCACTCCCCTCTTCACTCTACAGGCTATGCAGAGCAGGCCATTTCGACGTCACTCGTGCGCTCACCTGTGAAATAGAGCAGTCAAGCAAGCCAAAACACACACGCACCTTGACAACGAGCTTTGCGGCGAACGTGTCGCTTTGACAGCTCACATACACACACACACAGATGCATGCACGTGCAAAAATTGACTCTCTCTCTCTTACTCTCTATCTGTCTCTCTGTCTCTGTCTCTCTTTCTCTTTCTGGCCAAGGGGGGCTTTCATTTAAAATGGCGTCCAAATGAAATTGCTGAAAAATTAAAAATCGTTCGCGGCATTTTGTTTTTCACGCCACGAGGCGATTAATCATAAAAACAGATTTCTACATGCAGCGACAGTGCCAGCGAAATGTATGTTACAGGCACACACAAACACACGCACACACACACATACACATGGGAGTGTGTTCAGTTCAATTCAGTCGAGTTGAGTTCGCTTCGTTTCGGTTCGTTTCGGTTTGGTTGGGCACATAAAATATGCAAAATATCTTGTAATGTGTTTATCAGTGTGTACATTTAGCATACTCCCGGACGGACAGACAGACAGACAGACAGCATACATTGCCCGACAGTGTTCGGTGTGGGCATGTCTGTCTCTCTCTCTCTTTCTCTCTCTCTCTCACTCACTCTGCTGAGGCCGAACTTGACTGCAGCGACAGTGCTGAGCCTGGTTGCCGGGTTGGAAATAAATTCATTGAATTAACAAATAGCTTTATGTTCATTTTACAAAAATTTGCCTCACGCTTTACGCATTTCGCAACATTGTACCACCTACCCGTCCCCACGCCCCTCCCCCGCCCCTGCTCCTGTTGCGCCCTTAACAAAGCAAACAAACAAACAAACATCGCAGCGAAGTTCAGTTCACAATGGTTCTCGTTGTTGGTAAAGCTCTTAGTGGATTTTCGTTAAAAATTTATAGACATACTCACACACACACACTGACAGACACACACATGCATGCGCTCATACAGGCACACACACACACACATAGAGGCATTGCCACAGTTGTTTGCGGTTGAATTTTTCGCCACCATTACTTATGCACACATTTAAATGTGCCATGTGTATTTATATTTATGCGTCTGTCGCATACATTTCGAGGTGACTGTGACTGTGAACTGCCAACCGTACAACTGTACCACCGTGCAACCGTGCAACCATGCAACCATGAACCGTAACTGACTTGATCGGGCTAAAAGGGCGCGATGCCAATGCCAAAAGCTCTCGATAAATTCCGCTTAACGTCAGTGCAAATGAGCGGAAAGATTGATAAATAATGCCTGAAACGGAAATCGAAAGTCGAAGCGAAGCAGTTGTGCCTTTGTTAAATGAGTACCAGAACTTGCAAATAACATTTGATTAGTAGTTACTACTAGTATATCTAGGCAACAGCCAATATTATCGATAGTTGTCTTTAAGGCCATCAATAAGCCATCGGAACTCTACGCATGTAAAAGGCCACATCTAAGCTAAGTTGCCAGCCTCCCACAGGTTTCATATCCGATTTTAAAGCTTCAGTCTACATAGAAAATCTAGTTGATTGTCTGATGAATAAGAATATACAAACAGTATATTAACTATGGAAATGGATACTTCAATAATTGGAAACCGATTGTCGCGTGGCAGGAAAAGGCGGCCATATTTCACTTGACTGAATGGGAATGTTTTTCGATTTGGGACTTCTAAAAAGTTGCGTATACTTAACTTGAAGGGGATTCGGCATTGGTAAGCACTAATAAAAAAAACGAGCAATATGAATATCAAGCAACAAGCGCGCATCTTAAATAATAAGTATACGACACGTACTCCCTTCCATGCCCTCCCTCCCCCCTTTCCCACCGTTGCTAGTCTCTTATCCCGTTGCCGCGCGGCATAGACAACAAACTTTCGATTGGTGCCAGCTGCCACAGGCTGACGAACAATGAAACTTTGCGTCGTAAACAACAAGGGATGCCAAGATTTATTTCTGCAAAGCCGAGTCGAGCAATGTGGGCGCAAGTGGGCGTGGCTAAGTAAGGGAAAATGAAGAAGAAGAAGCCATAAACAACAATCGAGGCAAACAATGCCGCAAAAGCAAAAATAAGCAGCAGCTTTCGAGGAAAACTAAATAAATAAATAAATATGTACACACACACACACACATGTAAACACACACAGGCAGACACTCTTGCATTCATATACATATGCAAAAATTGCAAAAGGATTGGGCAAAAGTGAAACACTTTGATATGCATCTAAATGGCATCATCAGCATTCGTTGTTGGGGGCACCAAATGCGACGACATGGAAAACGAGAAACAACAACAACAACAACGGGAAACAAGGGGAATTGGAACAAAGTAAAAGCAACAACAACAACATCAACAACCGCACACTGCACACACATTGCAGGAAGCACAACAGCAAAGAGCACTCACCCTTGAGATACTCTTCTTTAAGGGGGAAACAGATTTCTCAACATGTGAACAAGAATTCACAATCAATTCAAAGTTAATAAAGTTGAATTCCTTATTATACCTCAACCTCGACTGGTAAAGAGTAGGGTGTCTTTTAAGTTCCCCATCATTAGCTGTTTGAACTGTCTAGATTGAGGCACATGCCTTGCGTGGGCAAAGGGTATACAAAACTAGAAAAGCAATCAAGAGTCGAGTGCGATTGAGACACAAACAAAGCCGCAATCTGAGACGAAGGAAACGAAAACGAATAAAAACAAAAGAAATTGAAAAACTGCAAATCATTTTGTGAGCGTTACATTTTATTTTGGCATCCTCACTTATCTATCGTATATCTAAGCCGCAACTCTCACCGGAACCAAGAATAAGTACTGCGGGCAAAGTGACTGAAAGTCGATAAGAACAGGAGAAAAAATAATTTTAAAAAAAGTATTTAATCTTCTATATGAGATATAGTACATACTAGGTGGAGTGAAAAGTAAGCTCCTTGGGAATGAAAAAAACATTTTTTTTTAAATGTTTTTTTATTTTATTAAATTTAACCCCTTTTTAGGTCGATACACTTAATCCAGCGATTTTCCAACTTCTTGATCCCGTCCGAAAAATTATTTTCCGGAAGGTCTGCAAAATACCCCTCCGCGGTGTCGATAATTTCGAAAAATTCCTCGCGTGAGCTAAATTTTTTATTGATGAGCCATCTTTTGAGGTTTGAGAAGAGATTGTAATCTGAGGGAACCAAATCGTATGAAAAAGGGGGATAGGGAAGTAATTAAAGGCCCAAATAATTTATTTTGGCCAAAGTTTCGTTTCTCGTGTTTTTGGTCTGGAGCCAGTTTCGCGGCACCTTTCGGCAGGATAAATATTTCATATGAAAAATCCCGTTCAAAATATGGTTTGTGAGTTTAATATTGATCCTTGTGACATCTGCTAGCTCACAAAATTTTACTTTCCTGTTTGCGAACATCATCTCATGGATTTTTTCGGTATTTTCCTCTGTGACCTCATCCGAGGGCCTGCCGATGTGGCCTTGATCGTTAGTGGAGTTGCGGCCACAATTAAACTCTTGAAACCAATATTTGACGGTGTAGTCTGACGGAGCATTAGCCCCATAATATTTATCCAAATTTTCTTTCGTTTCCCTCGCCGTTTTGCCTCTCAAAAAATAATGTTTTATGAGAAAACGAAAATCGTTTTTGTCCATACTGCACATAATGCCAAACACGTCAACGAAAATCAGCTGTCAAAAAAAAACTACTGGCAGTATCGCAAAGAAATTTGTCGTGCTTTCCTAAATATGTACGGACTACAAGGCCCTATAACATTTTTTGCAGTAAAATTATATTTTGGCGGTCAAGGAGGTTACTTTTCACCCCACCTAGTACATACGAGTATATTTATGTACGTTATATAATATAACTATCATAAGGGGGACTCAACATTCCTAATATAAACAAATCCGAAACTCAATGACATATTTTATTCAAGTTTTTCAATAAATTAAGAAATACATATATGATAATTACTTAAATACCGTGGCAACTTTAAACAAATGCATAACTAAACTTTAATTTCTTTTAATAAAAATATGTAAGTTATTTGATATATGTATATAACTATCATAAATGATCGAGATATCAACCTTAAACAAGTGCAAAACTCAATGAAAAATTGTCTTTTAATTTTTTATATCACATTTCAAATAAAAACAAATGCGAAACTTATTTTTAATTTGTTTGTATATGTATAAAATAAATATATATATATATCATATATATTTATCATAGCAGATCTACATTTCAACTTCAAACAAATGCGAAACTCAATGAAGAATTTTATTTAATTTATTTTTTAATAAATAGAAAAAAAAAATGTTAAGAAAAATATTGATTTCAGTGTTTGCCAGACTGCGCACCACTGTGCGGCTGCCCATTGTGCTCATACGTTCTTCGGCTTAGGCTTCTGGTGACGCTCGCGAATGGGCAACACGGCCGGCATGGGACTGTGCTCGACTGGGGAAGAGAGATGATGATGATGATGATGCTGATGAAGATGAGGAACAGAGGAAGTGGAGCTACTCACTGCGAATGACTCTATAGCCACGCTCGTCGGCTATATAGTAGAGCGTCTCGATCTGAGGGATTTGTCCTGTGGTCGGCACTGAGTTATAGCCCTCCTGCACGTTGATCACACGGTCGCCCACACGCTTCAGATACAGCTTCAAGTAGTTGACCAGGCCGTTGCTGAGCACCAACCTGAGAGGGGCAGAGAGAAGGAGTTAAGGCAAGGGCAGTGAAGGTGGGCATGGCTGCTGCACTTACTTGTGCTCCTCGGTGCCATTGGGATGCCGCACATGGTAGTTCTCTAGCACACGGACGGGACCCGCTGCTGCTGCTGTGGGTCGTTGTGGTCGCGGTGTGGTCGTGCTGGGGTTGCTCGCTGCCTCCAGCTCATCAAAGAAATAATCAAAATTCTCCTCTTCAAAATCCATTTGCGGAAATACGACCAATTGATCCTCGTACAAAGGCTGCAATGTGGGTGCCACTGTTGTTGTAGTTCTCCTTGTTGTTGTTGTTGGTCTCCTTGTTGTAGTTGGTCTCCTTGTTGCTCTTGTTGTTGTTGTTGTTGGAGCCCTAGTCGTTGTTGTTGTTGCACTAAACTCGTCGTCATCGTCGTCCTCGGGCACATCGACGGGCCAAACAACCAATTGTAATTCATAGACGGGTTGGCTGCTGCCGCCAGACAAACCATGTCTGGCCGCACTCGGCACGCCCGACTCCTCATCCTCGGCTAGCTTATTAGAGCTCGGCAGGCAGCCCTTCTGCTGCAGCTGGCGGAGCTGCTGCTCCTGCCCTAACGAGTCCATTGTTGCATCGAAAGTCAATTTGCAGTCAATGCGCTGCTCCGGCTCAAGCGCCGTTTCGATGGTGGTCAGTGGGTCCTTCATCTTTGCTGGCTGCGGCGCTGCTCCTGCTCGAGCACAAATCACGCCCAGCACCAGCATCAGCTGGATTAGTGTCGTCGGTGACATTTGAGGCTGGAATTGCAACGGGGACTGCGAACTCTTTCTTCAGATTGCACTTGCGATTCTCCTGCTCCTGTTCCCCCTCTCTCTCTCACTGCTGCTCTGCTGCCCTTGTTGTTGCTGCAACTTGTATTTATACCCAGAATCGCAAGGCGCAAGGCGCTCTGCCAACGTCAACAGCGACGCTGGCAGCGAGTTAATCAACAGCGCCTCTTCGATGCGTTACCGTTATGCAATAAATGCAAGAACAGCCATAATAATAACAAAGCACAACAATAAAAAGCAAGCCTTGCGAGCAAGAGGAAGAATGCAACAGGTAAGTGGCCAAAGGGCACTCCAAAGGGTGCCCCAACAGTGTGTGTGTGTATGTTTGATGCAAGAACTGCCAGCGTTGCGTTCTCTTTAATTTGCTCATATTAATTTTATGATGTTATCCATCAGCATCAGCAAAATTTAAGTCTTCGCAAGAGCGCGCGCATTTCCCTGAATTAATTATCGTTTTCTGTTTCAAAGTTCTTTTAATACTTCAAAACGCAATGCCTTGCAAATATTTAAGTATAAAGCAGCGGGGAAAGCAAACGAGATAACTCTTTACTGTATACCCTTTTTATTACATTCATTACTTTATGCGATTTTGTTATACGATTGTGTTGTTGCCCTACGCGGCAGCGTGGTCCTCTATTTCGATGACATTTGCCCCGTCTACATTGGCGGTGTCACAGATCCCGAGCCCAAGGCACGACAGAACTGCTACTATGGTTTGGGAGAGCTTGTTGCCAATGAAATCATTCCAATCCTTCCAGGTGATTTGCAAGCCCTTTCCAACGCCATCGCGTCTGAGACAAATGCTGCTGCACTGGACAATATCTGTGGTGCAGCGGCACGTCTGATCACTACCAACCACCAGATGGTGCCACTGGCGCAGGTAATGCACTACCAACTACCAGATGGTGCCACTGGCGCAGGTAATGCCAGTATTGCTATCGCATTTACCACTACGAGAAGATACCGATGAGAACAATGTGATCCAGAAGGCATTCCAGATTCTGTACATGCAGAATCGCCAGATTGTAATCGAATTCCTCGAGCAGATTCTTGCCATCACCTTGGACTCGCTGTACAAGAAACAGCTGCCCGATGAGGACACCAAACGCAGCTCCATTGCATTTGTCAAGGAGATACGCCAAAGTTTCCCCGACAAGTTCAACAATGTTGTCATCTCGAACCCGGAGGTTTTTAATTTCGTGCAAACTCTGTAAACGAAACAAGAACGTCTTAATTTGATTTAGGTACTCACACACAAACATACACCTTCACACACATATATATTAGCTGCTATTTTCTATGATTTTTCATCTCCAGTGAAAATTGTACGTTTCTTATTCTTTCCCCGCGATTATTTATTTTAGGCTCTGCTATTCATGCATAATTCAGAGTTTTGGCAATAACAAAACTGTGAATAATGCATGAATAGCAGAGCCTAAAAAAAATATTCGAGAAATGAACAAGAAACGTAAAATTTTCACTAAATATTCGAGAAATGAATATCTTTAGTTTACTGATATGTATATACAAAGAAAGAAACTCTTTTGATAATCCATGTAGCCTACTAACACTAAGCATGCTTCGTTCTAACATCGATGCTTAGTGATGGAGCCATAAAAGAGCACATGTTATCGAAATATAAAACAGTTGAACAACTGTTGAAATTGATTGTATAATAAACTCGATAGTGCAGCTAATCAATCGAAGTTATCGAAATATAAAAAGAGGTTAACAGCTATGGAGCAGTGCATTAAGCGCATCATTGGACATACCAGGGGGCTAATTTATCCCCATTTTAGATACAGTCAGTGAAGTAACTCTTCATACATACATCTATACCTCAATGTAGTGTACATAATGTAAAGGTAATTAATTTAACGATTTGCAAGTCATGCCGCACTAAGGCTTCTACCGTGCGTTGGGTCATCGAGCAGCTATCGCTGCGATCTTTGGCCCACGACATCCGCACTTTCTTTTGTATGGCTTTCTCGCGTTCTCTCTCTCTTCATTTTACCCCTCTCTAATGCATTTGACAGTTGATTTATTCTCCCCTCCCCCTTCTCTCGCTGCTTTCATTTGCCAATCTGCTGCACTGCAGCGGACTTTCCATTCTTTTGGTCATTTGAACATAATTTATAATAAGATTTTCATGTTGGGACAGCCCCATGCTCAAATAACGTCGGTATCGCAGCTGCACTGAACCGTAGAAGCAGTCGCGAAGATGACGACGACGACGGCGACAGCGACGTCGACCATTTACGAAGCGTTGTGGTTGACGTCGCTGTTGCCGCTTAGCTTTTGTTGTTATTATTCTTATTGTATTTGTTCTGCTGTTCTTATTGTTATTGTGGGGATAGCCATAAAGTATATTTTATGTTGGAAAGTATTTTTAAACTTTGCCTCTGCGCCGCCGGTTTTTGCTAAATTGCACGAGCACACATATGTGTACACACGTACACAAGACTGTATGTGCTCATGTGCCATAATTGCAGTTGTGACGTCACAGCTAATGGGATTGTGCCTAAGTGGCAACGCTAATGAGTCTAGGTGCATGGCGAATGGCAACGACGAAGCAACGGACCGCGAAGCGCAATTACAAATTGAAAATAACAAAGTTGAACGTGTTATAATAATATATATTTGCAATTGTTAAGTAAGTAAATACTGAAATTCATATATATTTGTGTATAAATACTCGCACATACTCCACAGGGCACATAAATTACGACAAATAATGTTTAGTTTAACTTTCAAGGGCAGCTTCTGTTGCTGTTCCTGTTCCGCATTTGTGCATAGAAATTTAATTTTCAACAAGAACATAACACAATATGCGTCTTTAATGTGCAATTTGTCAAAACTTATTTGATTTATGGCCCAAGTAGCAGCAGCAACAACAACAACGACAACAACATGCGCCCAACTGTCGAAACAAACCAAAAACAACAGCGGCAGCAACAACAACAAGATGAAAACTTGCGCCCCGTCGCAATTGCGTGCCAGGTTCCGTTCCGTTCACCCTCCCTTCCCCCATACTTCCCGCCTGGCTGGTCTGTCCCCTCACAGCAGGGCTACTAATCGTCCATGGCGCTGAACTTTAAAGCACAACAAATTGAAATTCTCACCCACAAAAATAGCCATGTTAACGTCGTCCGTTCCTGTCTGCAAACACCAGAAAAAAAGACAGAGAGAGAGAGAGGAAGTGAGAGGGTAAGTGAGGGAGAGGGGAGAAGAGCGAAAAGCAAGCGTTTGCCAATTGCCGCACGAGACGAACGACGTGGCGCACTCGAGTTTTTCGTGCACGCTCCAGTTTTGGTCCTCGTACTCCTCCTCTTCATCCTCAGCCTTATCATCATTCTGGCCCTGGTTCTGGTCCTGGTCCTGGTCTCCGGCACATGATTTTGCCTAATCTAATTTGTCGTTCGGGGCCGAGGGCTTTAATCATGTGACTGTTGGCGATTTGTCACAGCTGCTGGACAGCCTCAAAGGAAGTCAGCCGAGCGAGCAGGAGAGCGGGCCTGACGGAGCCCGAGATGGCAGAAAATCAGTGAGCACTTAATTCCATTTACATATTTGAATTTGATTGAAATTAAATTTTAGTTGACACAAGACTGTGCTAGATTGTGCAAGATTATGCAAGTACCTACTACACATTTGTATGAAATTTATTGCTTATTAAGCTTCTAACAATGACATTAAATATAGTTGCATTTCCAGCGACAAACAATGGAATTAATGATCCTAAGTAACAGAAGGAATGGAGTAAGCAATGGCCACTTAAACTGTAACATATCATATTTATATATTTTATCAAGTTGTTGCATTCATTTATGTTCAGGATGAGTTTAAGAAGGTAGCTGAAAAAGTTAAAGTTCTTCTTCTAGTTTTTGTATTAATATAATTTTGAAATTCTAAAATAAATAAGTGCATATTTTAGATATTATTATAATACAGAATCAATCTGGTTTCAGTTAGTCAGCAGCGCCAATGATACGAAGCACAAAATTGCCCCAGACTCGTTCATTTTTATTCCCTTTAACACACTTTCGGTAAATCCACAATAATCATAACGGAACCATTAAGAGTCTGCAGGCTGAACGAGTCTGCAATGGCCATAAAAGCATCTTACTGAAGGCATTCGATGAGAGCTGGATATGGACATATAAAAGAGGCAGCAGATTGGAAGAGCAGACACAGAACTCGGGCAGCCGCAAACATGCAAAGTTATCTGGCTTTTATTCTGCTAATCAGCGCAGTTGGCGCCGAAGTGCCAAGCAATAAGGCAACAACAAGAACATCGCCGGAACTGCAACGGGACAAACGGCAATTGGTAGTTATACTTGGAGTAATCCCTGTGGTCAGAACTGATTCTCGATTTCAACACTTGCAGGGCAATGCTGCCATCGCTATACCGATCTTCTTTGACGGCACGGCTGGTGCCGCGCTGGAGCCAGTGCAGCCTGTGCAGTCTGTGCAGCCAGTGCAACCACTGCAACCGCTGCAACCACTGCAACCACTGCAACCACTTCAGCCCATCACCGTGGTCACGCCGGTGGTGAGCAACACTGCGAATCTACAGAGCCAGCCTGGCTTTTTGCCCGCATTTGCACAGAATCTGCCCATTGTCGGTCCGCTGCTGGCCAATTTACCGCTGCAGAATCTGCTCGGCAGTCTAGGTGCCATCAACCTCGGCAATTTGGGACAGCTGGGCAATCTAGGACAGCTGGCCAATCTGGGCAACTTGGGCGTAGGCGGACTAAGGCCACCACTGGCGGCCAACACTGGCACAGCCCCAGCACAAACCTGCTCCATTACCCAGAAACTCTCCTGCCGCTGTGAACCTCTCTTGCCACTGCCACTCCCACTACGTCAACACGAATCGCAGCTGATTAAGATCAGCAAGCAGAATATGAGACGCAACGAGGATGGCTCCAGCGAGCTGCGTCTGCTGATCAGTAACGGCGTCATACACTACCATCGCAATGAGGAGGATACAAGCAAACAGCAGGGATATTTCGCGCTGCCCTTCCAAAAGGAACTGTATCTGAATATCCACTATAGCCTCAACCAGACCAACTACACGGTCAAGGCGGACATTAGCAGTGCGCCACCGAAGTCGGACTTTGATGTCGACACGACCATTTAATTATCCATAACAACATTTAATAAAATAGTCCTACATATTTTTTTTATACAAAATATTACTAAAAGAATGCCTTAAAAAACGGTGGAGACATTTTTATTACCTTCGAACATTGCAAATGGTATGTTATAGGTAGAAGGAGGCGTGGCAGACCCCGTATAGCCACGCCTCCTTCCGTTGCCGTAGGCTGATAAAAGTATTGGAACAATCGGAAGGAAAAAGAACCTGAAAGGGTATTCAACTTTCAGCATGTCGAAGATAGC
The DNA here is from genome assembly GCA_018903675.1 of Zaprionus capensis. NCBI lineage: Eukaryota > Metazoa > Arthropoda > Insecta > Diptera > Drosophilidae > Zaprionus > Zaprionus capensis. Next base: position 5,071,895 of record JAEIFN010001073.1, on the reverse strand, counting down.
CTTTCTTCCACGTTTCTTATTGTTCCCCTTCAAGTTTTCTCCGGGAAATTGTAGCCGACACACAAATTGAAGGGAAAAGTCTTTCGTTTCTTGCAAACTAGTTCACTTGTTCCCTTCACACTGCAATTGCTGTTCGTTTCATTAATTGAACTTCCTAATTTTCCGTATTCGAAATTCTTCCGTTTGCGTTCAAATTTCACAAATGCAAACAAGAATTTGTATATTGCCGGGGCGAGACTGGCAGATAGGGATAGCAGGGAAAGAGAGAGAGAGTGAGAGAGAGGGACCACAGCCAAGGCTGGATTCCACGCGAAACAGCAGAGAAATGCAACAGGAAAAACATTTTCTCGCAATGCTCTCAATTTGCGAGCGGCGAATGGGAATCAAGCTGAAATTGCAATGCGAACTGCGAAGTGAAGCGGAAGCGCAACGCGACGAAGAGCAAGAAGAGGACGATGAATAGGAATGGAAGGAAGAACAGGAGCAAGACGACGATGACAACTTTTGCCATGCACAATTTGACAGGATGCCCTCGCAAGCTCAGCTCGTGCTCTGCCACGGCTACTCAACAGTTGACGACATGATGACTTCCTTTTTGCCAAACTCACATTCCTCTCTCCCCCTTCCCCCACACACTCTTCTATTTTCCTTTTCTTTGCTTAACATTACCGTTTCAGACGTTTAGCAAAGAGAACTACAAAATAATTTGACACAATGAAAGGAAAATTCTGAAATTTGCATAAGAAAGTGGAAAAACCGAATTGGAATATGATTCTTGATAGTCGAATAGATATATTTACATATGTATGCCAAAGTATATCCCAAATATATATTAACTATCACCAAATGAATAAAAGTGCACAGTGGTTATTAATTTATTGTACGAGTATTATCATTTTGATATACAATATTTGATATTATATTGAGTTACCAAGGTAATACCTTTTAAATTCGAGGAGGAAAGAAAGAGAGAGAGCGGGGGATAAAGGAAATCAGTCGCAGCTGCCTAGAATCGCTCTCGATTAGACAAAATGTTTCACAGAAACTGAAGCTCGCAATTAGCAACTGCAGCGCGTGGGCCAATTATGAAATGCACAAACTTTTGGGCTCTCCGAATCCTTCTGTGCACGTCAATACTTTACCAGACTATGCCACAGACTCTAGAATCTGCAAGAAGTGCCCCCCATCTCTGCTTCCCCCTGCAGGCCATTTGCAGGAGTTGCCGGAATTGCCGGAATTGAAAGCGCATTCCGACGGACTCTGGTGCATGGATGCAATTACGCATTAACAGCTGGTTGCCACCTAATCCCGGCCAGCTGCGGCGACGGCCAATGGAAGCGAGGCATCTTTAAGTGTGGCCCGCTTTGGCAGCACGCATCATTAATTCGTCTGAAAGCTTCACATTTTCAGTGCTATTGCTCTGTTTGTTTTGCCCTGCATCCATTAGGGGATGTGTCATGCAGCTGCTGCAACCGCAGACCGATGTGAGTGACCCCTCAGCCCACCCCCCTCACAGTCCGCACACCTCTGACCCTGGCCTAGCACTATTCCCTGCCATCCGGTTGGAACAACAATCGCAACCATCGTTGCCAGCAGCCTTTTCTCTTCTGCCATCCTCATTCCCCTTCCCTGTGCAGTGTCCACTAAATGACCCAGAGATGTGGATGAGGGGAGGTTCGGGCACTGAGGCTGTGGAGTAGCTTCACAACTGTGCCGCATTGTGTGGCCAAAGTAAAACCGCGACTCAACTGACCTGAACTGGCCCAGGCGCGGTCACCTCCAGCGGCCAGTGTCCAAACACGGATGTGAATTGGGAGCGGAAAGCGTTACAGGTAGAATCAGAACTGACGCTGCTGTTGCTCACGCACAGCCCGGCACAGTGGTGCAATGGTAAGGGAAAAATGTATGAATTGATTATTGGCGAAAGAGAGGGAGCAGGGAAAAATGCTTGAAGTAATCCTTTAATAAATCCTTTTTGCAAATAAATATATTGAATAAAAACAACAAATGCAGACAGAGATAGGGAGAGAAAGAGGGGGAGAGAATTTTGTAAAGAATCCTTTAAGGTAACTGAAAGTGTTCAATTCGATCTTAAATGCAAATAAAATAAACAAAAACCACAAATGCTTAAAATTCCAAAAGCAATACTACATTCAGGTTCATACAAATATATAAATATAAATACAAAAATACAACTATAATATACGGCAAATAATAATTGAATACCAAGTTTTTTGCTTGGGCTCATGGCTTCATTGTCGCCATAATTCTCGAATTGTAGCTCTCTTTTTTATAAGCAACTTATTCATTACGATATTTTTTAATAATACCGATTTATATGTGCGCATTTGCATATATATACATACATATATCTTATGGGTTTGTATCACACATTTTTTTAATATTGACAGCAATTTTGATGTCGATTTGCAATATGTAGAGAGAGAAATAACGCCACTTTCTGATGTCGAACGTCAAATGTTGTATAATATGACTTACATATATTAAGCATCGAATTTAATTAAAATCATGTAAAACGCAATATTCAGCAATTCCAAATGAACTGTATGAAAATCCGACGCTATATTGCTTTTTTCGTATATGTATGTATGTATGTATGTATGTTATGTCGTCAATATGACGAGATGACAGTCACGTATCGCCCGGGGTGCTGTTAATATGCGCCCTTTGTCGACTGCTTTGTGAACGATTTAACTCTTTAATTGCCCTCATCCCTTTTTTGCGATTTGGCCCACTGTGCTGTGCTGTTCTCTCTCTTTCTCTCTCTTCCATTCACCTTGCCATTCCGTTCAAATAGTTGTAAATTGTCGAAATCACAAACAAAAACTGCGACTACGAAAAAACGACAAACAGAAATCAATGGACAACAACAACAAAAACCACAAACGCAAATTCAGCGAGTGCGTGAAAAAAAGGACGAAAGAAAGCGCTGGCAAAAGTGCTGCAAACAAATAAAGGATCAGCATGCAAAGCGTTGCGGCTTTACGACACAAGCTGCACTGCTCTACAACAAAGCGAGCGAGCATAGCAATAGTAAACAAATACATTTATGTATATATAAATACTAAATATGTACGTTTATAGGTATTATGTATTTAATTCATTCCTGCGTTTATTCATTATATTTCATATGTATGTGTTATGGCAACACTGCTTGTATGGCAACACTGCTTGCATTTCATTGTGTCACTCTCTTTGCTCTCTCAAAGAGAAAGAACGCATGGCTGCTTGGGAAATTCTGTATTTTTACTGTTGTTGTTAGATCAACATGGCGTCATGATCTATAAAGCATCAGTGTTGCTAGGTCAGCTTTTTTCACGTCAAATCTGGCTTATTTCTCCATGACTAACGACAATATTTAAATTTATTGTAACTGTCAAGGGAAGATGGCGTTTTAAATCTCCACTGGACCAAATAAGGTTGCATTAACAAGACAATTGTATTTGTTATATAATAATTTCTAATAAATTTCATCTATCCAATATTTTAATTAATGTTATTTGTGCGCAGTGTGAATAGTGTTAAATTATTTAATACTTATATATGTAAATCAAGGGCGCAGGGGCTGCAACAGTCGTTGCAGACACTTGTTGTAGCACCCTCTGTCTGTGCACCGTCAGTTGCGTCAGTATTCGCACACGTGGTCGACTTTAACCCACTTTTCGCGCAGTTTTTACTGCGTCAAATAAAATCAACAGCAAATAATTCATCGCACCTGATTGTAGCCCCCCAACTCCCACAGCCCACCACGCCTCCTTCTTGCACATTCCACGCATTCCACGTTGTTGCAAACTAATCGCTGTGCAACATTGCAGCATTGCAGCATGGGCACGGGACTTCCCTCCCCTCGCCGCACGGGAAAGTCCCCTCAGGAATGTTATCTGGCTGTGCCGCCCACGGCGGCGATAAGCGACCGTCCCAGGCGGGGCTCTTATCGTGCGGTGGCCATAAAAGTGAACTCAGCAGCAGGTCGCCGCCAGTCGCAGTTAGTCAACGCGCTCGACGTCGCACGGAATGTCAGGTAGGTCCACAGCACAGTCCTGCATCCGCCACACCCCCCCTCATCCCTTCCCTTCATAGAACACATCTGGAAGCACTACAGCCACGGGAGCGTGCCACCCAATGCGGTGGTCGCCGGCCATGACTCGGATGGGGACACGATCTACATTGGACGCGCCTTCTATTGCAACGACATGCTGCCCGCGAAGGTGATACCGAACAAGGGCAAGGCGTATGTGGCCTATGCCCGGCAAGAGGTCGAGCTGGAGCACTACGAGGTTCTCAGCGGACAGAACTACGAGTGGCTGCCCGCGGAGAACGGGGATGTGCCGCCGAGTGCCGTCAAGGTGGGCAAGAATGTCGATGGCGAAGATCTGTATGCGGGACGAGGCTACCACGCGGGCAGTTTGACGGTGGGGAAGGTGCATCCCTCGCACGGCTGCCTCTACATACCCTACGATTCGGATGAGGTCAAGATCTTTGCCTACGAGGTGCTGTCGCAACCAGAACGTTGGGTCGACACGACTGCCTCGAATATTCCGCCGGGTGCCGTGCTCGGTGGCCACGATTCGAATGGGGATGCCATCTATGTGGGTCGCGTCTTCCGCCACGGTGACCTGCTGCCCGCCAAGGTGGTGCCGGCCAAGGGCACCGCCTATGCCGCATACGCACAGGCCGAGCACGAGGTGACCGACGTGCAGGTGCTTGTCGGCGGCGGCTTCCACTGGGTGCCTGCCTCGCATGGCAATGTGCTGCCTCATGCTGTCGCCTCGGGGCCGAATTGCGATGGGGAGACACTGTATGTGGGTCGGGCCCATCATGCCGGCAGCATGACAGTGGGCAAGATTCATCCCTCGCACGGCTGCATTTACATTCCCTTTGGCGGCGAAGAGGTCAAGCTGGAGTACTACGAGGTGCTGGTGCGTGGCTAGACCAACAACCTGCCCTACCATGAATGGGCAACTATAGCTTTATCTTTACTACAATCCCCTTTTTTTTTGCTAAACAAATATAACATTTTTTTACGACTTTGTACTAATTGTTGCCTCTTTGAGTTTATCGACAGTTGCACCATAAATCGGCGCACTGAAGTTTTTTTTGTTCATTTGTAAGCAGCGAACGTTTATTGCCCATCGATAAGGTCGACTAATTGACTTTTGCAATTGCCTTTCAAAGGGTGTGCACAAAGTGAAATTCTCTAGAAATAGTCATGCTCATAATAGTGAATTATTATCTTGGCGATTATGTGTCAAGAAGTATTTGTTTTTATTTCGAAACAAACTATGGTTGTTGTATGAATCACATAACTGACAGCGCCTACTGTCGATCGATTTGATTCGAATTTGTTAGCGCCATCTGTGTACAATGCGACAAACTAAAACTGTAGCGCCATCTGTGTGTGTAAGTTTATTTGGCCTTTCCCACTGGTTCTGGCAACGCTGCAGTTGTGCTGCCAGTTTGTTTTAAGCGCACTTATCGATTGTTTGCTGCAAACAGCTGTCATTTAAAATACATAGCGCACAAATCATAAAACAAAAGAAATTTCAATAATCAACAAAAAATTTTCCAATGTAAATTGTTGCTATGTTGAAAAATAAGTTTAAATTTTTTATGCTTACATATATTTTTGCAATTTTTGCGGGAAAGAGCAACATGGCGTTGCCACCTGACAGCAGTTTCAATCAGCTGTGCTCGCAAAGAAGTAGTCGATTTTTCAATCGATTCAACACATTTTTGCATGCTATCGAATGCGTCGATAGCTTGCATATTTATTCAGTAGATTTTTTGCGGCTCAAAAAGTCGGACGTGTTTTGTGGCTATTTATTTTTGTTTTTTTGTAAATGCAAACACTTGCAGGCACTAAATACGTGTACTGCATTTGTTTATCAGTGCGCGTGTAATAAATGCAAATACGTTTACCAAGGTATTTGTAAGTGAAATTCATTGTTGATCACCAGCGGATGCTAGAAAGAATATAAAAATTCTAAAAAAAAGAATAACCAAAAAAAACTAGAAACCGACTAGAACAACAACAACATTAACAACAACAAGTGCAAGTGACAACAAATACATATACACGCAACACACACGCAACACACACACGCAACACAGACGCACAACACTTGAAACGAGTGAACTCTCGCACTCTCGAACTCCTTTTGCGCCTTTGACACGACAACAACAAAAACGCTAAGGCAACAGTTATTGTTGCCGCCGTTGTAGTTGCCATAGTTGAAGTGTGTTGTTATTGTTGTTGTTTTTGTGATTTTCGTTGCCGTGTTCCCAAGGGGAAGTGGAGGTAAAGATGGGAAGGGTTACGTTTTAATGAGCCAAAAGCCGCCCGTACGAGTAAATATTCATTTCATGTCAATTTGTACCGTTTTACAATGCTAGATGTTGTTGTTGTTGATATTACTGTCATTATTTGTATGTTTGTTATTGTTGTTAGTGTTGTTGTTGTTGCTCTCTTATCTCTTGACAACAGCGTCGGCAATTGTGCCCCATTAATATTAGCATAAGCATATTAACATATTAATTTAATTGAAACCCAATCACAACAACAAGAACAACAGCAACGATGATGATGATGATGATGCGCTGGGAATATTGAAAGATCTGGATTGGATGTGGTTGTGGTGTGTTTGCCTCTTTACGTCTTTGCACTTGCCCCACAACGCGGCAACGCGGCAACGTCATCTACGCGCACAAACCTTAACCAAGTTTTCAGTTGCTGCTACTCGTTGTTGTTGTTCTTGTTGTTGCTGCTACTTCTTCTTTTTGTTGTTGCTGTTGTTTTCGTTGTCGTCTTCAGCTGCCGTCCGTGCTGTGGTTTTTTGCTTCACATCGTAGCGGGCGCTGCGCTGCTGCCTGCAGCAATGTTGCCAATTCGCTTTTTTACCGTTAAATCTAGCCTTTTTTATGCTCTTGCAGAGGGTATATTTATTTTGGCAGGAAGTTTGCAACCTTGCACCTTGGGAGACATTTCGGACATGTATTCTGAATCAGCAGCAACAGTGGAGACGATCTAGTCACGTCTGTCTGTCTCTCCATCCGTCTGTCTGTCTCTCCGTCGGTTTGATCGTCTGTCTTTCTTTTGTAACGCAAAGTAGTCCCTCAGTTTTATAGCTATCTTGATGAAACTTAGCACACATGCTTCTTATTACTGCTTGCTGTAAATAAGTCAAAACGAGCCGAATTAGAGCGATATATCGTATAGCTGTCATACAAACTATCGGCATATTTTTGTTCTATTTTAAGATATTGCAATCAAATTTATTACATCATAAAAAATTTATTAAAACATAAAGTACGAACTTTTGTTTTATATAAATAATATGCATACAAAATTTCATCAGCATCAGAGCACTATAACATATAGCTGCCATAGGAACAATCGCTGGAAATGAGCGTTTTTGTCTGAACATCTGTATTTAATTTTTATTGTAGAAAGAACTACATATACTTATCAATCAAAGTTAGACATTAATCAATGTATACTTATAGCATTTCATTAGAATCAAACAATTATATAGAGGGTATAAGACCTGGCAAGGGTATAAAACCTTCGCCATGCCGAAGATAGACTTTCTTTCTGCATTTCTTTACCTTTGCCTCTCTCGCGCTGCCCCTGCCTTGTCTCTCTCTGTCTCTGCGTCTGTCTCTGCCTCTCTGTTATCAAAGCAAACAATCTGTGAATCAAAATTCAAACAGCTCCACAGCATTCTGAAGTGTCCATTGAGGCGTTTTGTTAGCATTGCGAGTTGTTGCACCGTTGCTACGTTTTGTTGTTTTTTCGCTTTCTACAATTCCCCAGAACGTGTGTCGCGTTTGAGATCTGTTAAGTAAGTTACCCTATTTGCACACCCGCGAGTGTAAGGCAAAGAGTAAGACTGCGTTAGGCGCCACTCGTATCTTGCCACTGCCACTGCCTACTTAGCCACCTCCAAGTCTCTGGGACGGGGCGGGGAAGTTACTTTCATTACGCTTTGTGTGCGTCATTCGTGGATGGCGCAACAAAGTCGGATAATCGTATTGCTTTCTAATAGGCGACTATCGATAGAGTGTGCCGGCAATTATCGATATAATTTACGAGTATAACTCAGCTGCGAGTCTGGCTTGTTTCTGGCTAGCACTTAGCTAGCTCTCTTTGGCTTCTTTTTAGCTGTTGCTGGCACATCTGCTGCGCCTGCAGCCGCATAATGAGAGTGCTTCAATTGCAATGCGCCCCGCGCCCCGCGCCTCTCCTCGTGTCCCCGCTCTTTTTGCAACGAGTGTGTTTGGGTGTGTGGTGAGTGTGTGTGGCATGTGTGAGTTGTGCCGCTTCTACTTGGCGCACTTGATAGCGCTTCATTTGTGCTTCATGTGCTTCATGTGCTGCTGCTGCCTGCCTCCCACGACCCACGAAGGTTTGCGAGCAACATTTTTGTCAAAGTTTGTTGCACTTTTCGCCAGTTGCCACAAAACTCAATCGCCGAGAGAGCGAGTGTGTGTGTGTTGCAAATGGCAGGCGAGGCATGAGGGGATAAGGAGGAAAAGGAGGTTTTGTGGCAAGCACTGATAGCGTCAGTGGCAGGCAAAACTCTTCAATATATTTTGTGTGTGCAGCATGCAGCATGGTCGGTCGTGCAGCAACAATTAGTTGCCCCCGCTGACGGCACTGTGGCAGTGGCAACATCGACTCCAACTTGAACACCTTCTGCTCAACTTTGTCTCTGCACTTGCATATTTGCATTTTCCATTTCCCATTTTCCATTTTCATTTCAAACCATTCGGCAGCGTGTTCATTTTATTTATGTACATATTTCACTTGGCACTTGTTATATTTATACTCGATGGCATGCCACATGCGGTATACTACGGCATACGGCATGTGGCATGTGGCATGCGGCATGCGGCATCTCTGTGTGTGCAACACGTCACATCATCTCTGAGCACACTCTCACTCACATCATCTCTCAACTCCCAAATGAAATTAGGCTGCAACACTCGACGTGGGGCAGGAGCGGGGCAGGGGCAATACTGTGGCAACATTCGAGCCTCACTGAATAACTGAATAACTCAATAAGCCAGCTCATTGCCATGCAAATTGAATGTCCGACTCCACCTGACAGTGCCAGACACACATACGCAGCATAGCTGCAACTTGAGGCGCCCTAACCAAATTAGTCGTTGCTCTAATCGTCATTTGCTAGCATATCAATGGAGCGAAAGACCGCCAAGTTACCGCAACCTGCAACACGTTCCACTTGTGGCAGGCTAAGCAATCGTATATTGTACATATATACATATGTATGTCAATATGCGACATAGGTCACAAGTTAGAGACCTATATAGAAAAACTATCGAGACCATATTGTACTATATAAACTATTGGCATATGAAGTTCGATTTCTGTCTCAGCTTCCTAGTGATCTACAATATGACTACAATATGCTGCACGAATTCCTCATTTAATAACAATAATTCAATACTATACCTTACTTAATACTATACTGCAGTCGATACTACATTTAATACTATACCTAATAAATACTGTTAGGTTTAAAGTACTCGACTGTATTAAATACTATACCTAATTAATAAATATTACAAAGTTTTAAATACTGTACTGTGTTAAATACTTAACTGTATTAAATATTATACTGTTTTAAATACTATACTGTATTAAATACTCTACTGTATTAAATACCATAATGTGTTAAGTATACATATATACGAAGCGGAATTAAATACCCTACTGCATTAGATACCTTCCTCCACTATTCAATACCTTAATAAAGCTTTGCAAAGGTTGACAAACTTTCGATTCTTATTACCTTAAAAGGAAGTTCTTATGTTTGACACATGGAAAAGCAAAGCAAACACTTCAGTTCTACCCAGAACCCAACAAATTAAGGCAACATTTTCCATTTGCCACCATTCAAACTGGCCACTCGTCCTTCCCCGTAGTGCAACTCCGATTTTCAATTAAACTTTGAGGTCAACTGAAAGTTCATAAATTAATAGGTTTTCGGGTATTTGCAACAAAAAGCTTTTTAAACTTTTAATTACATACATATTATACGCGCCACAAGCAACATAGCAAGAAGAATGAAGAATGAAATATGCAAATACCTTGCGAAAATTCCCTCGAACAGCAGCAGCAGGCTGGAAAGCAGGAGAGCAGGAGCGACAGGAGAGAGCAGAAGGAAAATCAATATCAAAATGAATTTTCGTATTTTCATATTTAGAAAATGTATTCAATTTACGCCCCTTGCAAAGCAATTCAAGTGGAAATCGAATGGCAAAAGAGCAAAGCAATTGCATCGTCAGTTCTGATTAGGAACTTTAAACAATTTCACAAATTTTACAGGGCAATGACTTTCTTAAAGATAAATACACAGAGAATACACTGTGCGAAACTAGTTAAAAACTGATTAATTGCTTGGGGCGCTTCCAGTTTTCAGTTTGTGTGTTAATTAAGAAAGGAGAAGCAAAAAAAATAAAGAGAAAAAGAGCAATCGCCTTTTTCCGTAATGAGACAGGGAAGCGTGAAATTACGCGCTTATTGCAAAAAGTCAGGTGATTACGCGACGATGGCAGAGCAGATCCTGATTAAGTTGCAGGTAAATTAATCGATATGATGACCAAGGCACAACAGGGGAACAGAAGAGAAAGAAGAATAAGAGCTGAAACAGAGAGAATGCATATAGAATAGAATAATTAAACATATAGAAATGAAATAGTTTAGAAATGAAACAAAATAAATCTACCAGGCATTTGTAGCTTCATAGGTTGATAGACAAATCGATAGGAATTAATCGATATCAGGTGCAAGCCACATAATGGAAAAGTAGAAAGTAGAGCTCCAGTTGAAACAGAAAGAATGAAAGAATATAGAATAGATCTAAATGTATAATAATGCAACAATAGATCTATCGGATATAAAGATAGGTAAATTAATCGAACATCGATAATGATATTCAAGCCAAAAGGGGAAAACAGAACAGAAATTTTCAAGATTTTGTCGATAAACAACTCAAGCTAAAAACAAATAGCTATATAGACAAAACCATAAGGAAATTCAGTTGATCTAACAGATATAGTTCTATAGAAGCTCATCTACTTAAAGCGCCTTTTGTTCCAATTGTCAGTAGATACATTGTATTTGACTCGCCTGTCCTATCAGTTCCGTGCAATCTCAACTCAACGGGTTCAAGTTCACAAACATCTATGACTATATACTATATAAAGTAATATATTTCGATGGGAAACTGTCTCTCTCTCTCTCTTTCTCTGTCTCTCTCTATACTTAGCGAAATGTTGCGCATCGAAATGCTTTCATTCGCTTCGCTCTTTAGTTCCGGTTCCGATCGTCAATCGGCAGTTCAATCGGTTCTTTATAGCGCTGCACTTTGTCGTTTGTGTCGTTTGATTACGACAATTGTATAACAATGTATAACAAGGTATAAAGTGACGACTCATGATGCTGCCTGTGTGTGATTTGTGTATACAGCACGCGTACGCGCTTCAATCGGCTAATTGTTGCTTAATTTGTTGATAATAATGCAATCAACTATACACAATACGTACACAGAACATGCTGATAATATAATTCAATTGAATTGCGCGCACATCTCTCTCTCTCTCTCTCTGTATCTCTCTCTCTGTTACTCTACCTCTCTCTCCTTCTCTGTATCTGTAACTCTACCTCGTTGTCACTCTTTCTCTTCCCCTTTTCTCGCGCTGTCTGCGAACTTGAAATGTTTTTATACCCGTCGAACATTGAAAATATTCAAAAAAGGTTATATTTAGTTTGTGCGAATGTATGTTTCAGGCAAAATATGCCGTGGCAGACTCCATAAAGTATATATATATTCTTGTTCAGGATCAGAGTCGAGTCGATTGAGCTCTGATTCCACAGATCTCAGCTTATACAAGAGCTAGAGACAGCAAATTTGGCATGAAGGTTCATGTATACTAAACACAGATCAAGTTTATTCTAAATATTGAATGGTTTATTTCAATTATTTAATTTTTCAACTTGATTAGTAAAGACGTATACAAATTTCTTCCGATAAGAAGTTATTTAAGTCACCTAGAAATGTCCGAAGTTCCAAGCAGAGCCTGCATGTGTGTGTGCAAATGAGAAGGAAATAATAAATAATAAAGTATAAAACTTTGTCCATGTATTTGTTAGTGTATTTGTTACTCATAACTAAGTGAAGGGTATTTTACTGTCGTGCTCGTGTGACTTTGTTCACTTTGTCTGGTGTTTTTTCGCATTGCTTTGGTTGGTTAGTTTTGTGAATGCAATTACAATAAAACGCGCATCGCACGCATTATCTCATTCATATCATTCATATGCGTCGCATTTCGCACGTTTGGCACTTTTCCACACTCCAGCTCTATATGAATGGGGCGCCATTGGAGCCCCCCGTTAATGGGCCGCAAAAGAATTAAACAAATTGTGCAAACGTCGGCGGCTTTGACGTGGCCCAGTTAACAAAGCTGGCCCAAAAGAAAAAAGCAACAACAACGGAAGTGAGTGTAAGTGTGTTTGTGAGTGCACGTGTAAGTGTAAGTGTAAGTGTGTGTGAGTGTATGTAAGTGTGTGTGTGAGTGTCGTCTCGCTGCCTAAATTAAAACTTGACAACGTAGATTACAGCAAATTGTTGAAATTCCTTTCGACGTCGATCCAGCTGCTGATTGTGCGCTCGTGTGTGTGCCTGTGTGTGTGTGTGTGTGCTCCTGGCTCTAGGCTTCCTGCCCGAAACTTTTAATGGGTTCTCTCAGAGAGAGAGAGAGAGACAGGGAGAGAGAGAGAGGCAGGCGCAACGTGCATGGTCGCGAAAATGGGAACACGTAGCGATGTCGTCAAGTCTACGGCTGACTTGCTCTCGATGGTGACGTTGATGATAATGCCGATGAATACAATGACAATGCCGATGATAATGCTGATGATGATGATGATGATGACGAGCACAGTCCGGGATGGGTTGTCGCGTGATAAGCGCGAGAGAACACGCAAATAACGCAGCGCCGCACAAATTGTTTAAAATATAATCGAAAAAGCACAAAATGATGATGAGGGGGAAGTGGAGGAGGAGGAGGAGGGGCTAGCAACTAGCTTGCTCGCTTATCAATTTTAGCTGCTGCTGCTGCTCCACCCTCAGCCCTTTCAATACCCAGTAACCCAGCCATCCACCTACACTCCTCTTCCCTCTCCCACCTCTCCTCGCTGCATTCCTATGGCGGAAACTTTGCTGCCAATTTGCATACAATGCAGTTTTCAGTTTTCATTTTGTAGTTTTCAGTTTGCTGCTTTTCCAGCTTTTTTTTAGCTTTTTTCTCGCTCATATTTTGTAGAGTTTTTTGCACTTTTCGCTATGCATTTTGTAGCTACACTTTAACATTTTGTATTTATTTATTTGTTTGGTTTGTGTTGCACAATTTCAAAGTCAGTTGCAGCAGCAGGGGTGGCGGGACAGGGGGGGCTTTCGATTTCCTTTCGGTGCATTATTCCACAATAAAATAGCTGACGCCGGAGACGACAATCGACAATCGCCGCTTGATCGATCCGCATCCAGCGGAGTTGTGTCATCCCCGGCTAGCATTGTTGTTGCAGTTGCTTTTTTTATTACTTATTTATTGTTGTTGTTGTTGCTGTTGCCGGTTATTGGGTTCATTGACTTTAAACATTTGTTTTCATGTTCTCCAGTGTTCGCTTAGCCAGGGGCGTCGCATCGCATCGCATCGCGTCGCGTTTGTTGGCCAGAGTGTGTTAATTGCTTTTTGTTTTAATTGTCAATACATTTGTGTGTGTGTGTGTGTGTTGTATACGTACATCGATAATATCGACTGCAATATCGAGCAAACTTGCAGTTAATGTTGCATGACAAAACTGGCAAGTTGCATCTGCAAGAACTTCACTTTGGAGAGACAAAAAACGAGTGTGATTCCCACACGAAATATGCCTCATAATACTTTTTGTATTCTACCTTTATAATACATTCTGTTCCATTATCATTGCCTACAAAAGCTAACTGCTATACAACTTGCTTTTAAGAATCAACAAGGGGGAATCTCTCTCTCTCTATATATGTACATATATACATATATAGAGTAGATTTATATCTTACCTCCATAATAGTATCCTTGGTATTATCATTTACTATTTTACTACTTACTGTAGATCGCTTTAAAAAGAAACAAGCAAGAGAGGATCTCTCTCTCTGCCTCTTCCCATATCGAGTAAATAAATAGAAATAAAAAGAACTCAAATAAATCAATAAAGTAAATCAAATCAAATCATTGTATTATCATTGCCTATAAAAGTTAGTCATTAAGCTTATTGCAGATCACTTTGTTGAATCCGTAAAGATATCTAGATTTGTGTATCCCTTGCAAAAGCTGACTGGCATGAAAACATTACAGAGTTTAAACTGCTTTGAACTACGTATACAAAGTCAATTTATTCTACAGTTTAAAGATTCAATTGTAGTACAGACGGCATATGTGTATATTTGCTGTAGATATGTTTTAGTACCTTCCCTTGTTATGTTTTAGTACATTCTCTTGCTACGCTTCAGATCCTTCCTTTGCAAAAGTTAGTTGCTATGCAAGCGTATTTAAGAACATTATCAACTTCTTTGCACACTTTATGTATTGAAAACAATTCTCCATTTTATACATTTACATTTCACATATAACAATCAGATATTGACCTCAATCGATGTCTATTCGAATATAACCTGAAGTTGAACTCTTTATCGTGCCAATAATTGCACAGTCTGCAATGTCTGGCTCTAGCCTGGAGATATGCTGATCCAGAAACAATTGAACTCACTTTTACACGTGTAAAACACTCATGTACATGTTTCGAACACATTTACCAGTCAACAACTGCGCAATTTGCTGCATTACAGAGATTGAATTTATATCATTTGTTGATGAGGATTCAACGAGGATATGCAAACTTCATCAGTAATGTCCGCTAGAAATGTGAAAACCTGGTGCAAAATGTAATGGCGAAGAATTAAATATATCAAATATCTATACATATATGGACAGACAGAATATAACAGAAGAGAATTACAGAATTATGCTCGATATCCATGGCTCACAATCAATTAATTACACAGGCCCACAAAAAAAAAAAAGTTTCATGATCTGGGTAAGCGGCATATGCAATTATATGTATTTTGGCTCGCTGAATCCGAATGTGAGGTCAGAATTTCGCCATCACGTCTGGATTTCGACATAACCTCACAAAACTGAAAAACCTTAAAATATCCCCCATAAGATATAGAATCGTGATCTAGGCATGCGATATATGTTTTAACATGTATTTTGTCCTTCTAAGTCCAAATCCGAAGTCAAAATTAACATAGCACGTCTGAGTTTCGACTTAACCTCAAAAAACTCAAAAAATTTTTGAAGCCCCAAAAAATGATGGGGGTTCATGATCGGGTCATGCGATATATGTTTCTATATGTTTTTGCACCTTCCGAATCCGAATCCGAGAAAAAAAAGTAGCCTATCACGTCAGAATTTTAACCTAACCTAAAAATTTTTTTAAAAACTTCCAAAATTTTTGACTTATTTTAATATTGGATTAGGGTGTATTCAAATTTTATATAAAATTAGCTTTCTTTTGAATATACCCCCTTTTGAGCATTATTTTATCAGTATTCGGAATAGGTTCATATGAGTACTGATTTATTACTTCAAAACTGTATTTTAACTTATAAAAAACATAAACTAAATACGTAATTCCACATATTAGTATAAATGCAGTAATAAATTAGCAAAAACATTTAAAATATTTGAAATTTTTCAAAAATTTTTTAGGTTAGGTTGAATTTCAGACGTGATTGACTAATTTTGACATTGGATTCGGATTCGGAAGGTCTAAAAACATATAGAAACATATATCGTATGACCCGATCATGACCCCCCATTATTTTTTGGGGTTTCAAATTTTTTTCGAGTTTTTTGAGGTTAAGTCGAAACTCAGACGTGCTACGTAAATTTTGACTTTGGATTCAGACTTAGAAGGACAAAATACATGATAAAACATATATCGCATGCTCCGATCAGGATTCTATATCTTTTGGGGGATATTTTAAGGTTTTTCAGTTTTGTGAGGTTATGTCGAAGTCCAGACGTGATGGCGAAATTCTGACCTCGGATTCGGATTCAGCGACCCAAAATACATATAACTGCATATGCCGCTTACCCAGATCATGAAACTTTTTTTTTTTTGTGGGCCTGTGTTATCATCCTTAAAATAATTTCTGTAAATTTGGTTGCGAACGTATTATTAACATAGAAGTTATTTAAGTTATAATTTCAGTGGGCAAACAGATTTCACAGGCGCCGCCTGTAAGTATGCAATTAAAATACAAAATAGTGGCAAGGCCTCTTTGAAGCGAATTGAAAGTGATGACGCGCTGACTGTCAGTTATCAGAGCTCA
The DNA here is from genome assembly GCA_018903675.1 of Zaprionus capensis. Taxonomy (NCBI): domain Eukaryota; kingdom Metazoa; phylum Arthropoda; class Insecta; order Diptera; family Drosophilidae; genus Zaprionus; species Zaprionus capensis. The sequence continues at coordinate 5,055,417 of JAEIFN010001073.1, read as the reverse complement.
GTAATCAGATGATATAAGAATACGGCATGATGTCATATGATTAAGTGCTTGAATTTTGATGATATAGATATAAATAGAACCCAGCGGGAAGTCCCCAATTATTGATGGCATGCAATATAGTATAGTATATGGATAAATGGTTTGTAATCAACTTTGACCTTTAGTTGCAGCCAAGAGCGCTTCATAACTTATCTAGCTGATGACTAAAGCTCGTTGACAAATACTCTGAAGTGCCAGAAGGGGAGAGACTCTTGACATGACTCTCCCTTTCTCTCTCTCTCTCGCGCGCGCTTTTTCTATTCAATCCAAGTTCAATGCACCTTCCCGGTGGCACTTAATGGCTCAATCGATATGTGAATCCAACGTTGACAGAGAGCAAATTGAATTATAGCATCTTGCTAGAACGCTGCTGGAGGGTCTGCCTCTGCCACGTTGCCGTGGCTGGTGGGGCTGAGTCTCGTTCCAATTCTTGATTCTTATTATTGCTTTCTTCTTTCATTTTTAGCGTTTTGTATGCGCTGAAACGTTAAGTTTTAATTAACACATTGCTTGGTTCGAACTTTCGACTGATTCGCTTTAAAAACTCGGCACGCTTCACTGTGCAAACGTGTGGAGAGTGTGGGGAGTGTGGGGAGTGTGGAGAGTGTGGAGAGTGTGGAATTGTGGCGTGTAGACTTTTGGGGGGGAGGGCGTCAAGTCAGTTGGTTGGCTCTGTGGATTCGATGGGTTCTCTATGAGTTGCGAGTTGTTTGCTTGGGGCGTCGTTCGTTCTCCACTTCGCTTCACTGCGTATTGAAGGGCGAATTCCCCGAGAGGCCTGGACAGGCGAGATAAACCAAAGAGAGATGTAGAGAGGATGGTGGAGGGTGCAGGGGGGTTAACAGCTGGTGCACGTCGCGTCGTGCATACTCTGCGAGTCATTTATAATATGCGAGACGTGCTGATAAATGAGCTGTCGCAGCGCCAGTTGCTAAATATTAACCAGCCCGTTGCTGCTCCGTTTAGTTGGCCAATCTTGGCCAGAACCACAAAGTGAGTAAGCGAGCGAAAGACTGACAGAGCAGGAGAGAGGGGGGCAGTGAGCACAAATCAAGGTGGAAAAAACAACGAAAACGGAACAGAGAAAAAAAAAGAAATTAAAATAAAAAAAAAAGAGGCAGTGCAGCGTCCAGTGCTGAAAAAGCAAAGTCTCGCATCGTTGGAGCTGCGTCGTGGAGGAAGCCGAAGCCTTCAAAGCGCGCGCTCTCCAAGTGCAATTTAGAACAAGGTCTTCAGACTTCAGACCATTAAGGCACTTTACGTTCCGGCTCAGCATTCGCCGTAGTCATCGCAGTCGTAGTCGTAGTCGTACGGCGGCGGCGACTATTCGCCATCAAATCATCAACACTTCTTGGCACCCCCTCTACCCCCTCTCCCCCCTTCCCTGAGCTGTGCGAGAGCTGCGAGAGCGTGGCGCAACATTATTTATGCAGATTTTTGTGAAACAAAAGCTTCCAACTTAAACTGTCGCAAACGTTGCCGTCAACGCAGCAAGCGCAACAAGCGTGAGAACTAGCGCCAGCCACGCCACGCCACGCACAGTGGTACATGCTGCATTTGAAACAGACCAAAGTTTGTGTGTGACTAAGCACGTAATAGAGCTGTGCAAGTTAAATAGATTCTCAAATCTACTTTGTCAATGTTTTTTATTATTTTCTGCTTTGCATTGATTTTATTTTTATACCCTTGCGTTGAGGGTATATTAATTCTGATGAGGAGTATGCAATGCACCTTACATATATTGTATATGTATTCTACACATATTGTATATATATTCTGAATCAGCATTACCATCGATCTAATCATGTCTATCTATCCGTCTGTCCGTTCGTCTGTCTGTGCGTCTATTGCAAGGCAAACTAGTCCCTCAGTTTGAAAGCTATCTTGATGAAACTAGGCACACATGCTTCTTATTGCTGCAGTTTGTATATAAGTCGGAACGAGCTGGATCGCAATGATATATCGTATAGCTGGCATACAAACTATCGGCAAACTATTGCAAGCAAATTTACTACATCTATGATATAATAGTATATAATATAAATATAAATTCTTCATTAAAATTGAACCAATATAACGTATAGTTGCAATAGGAACAATCAGTAAATATAAATATGACAATGTTAAATGAGAGTGTTGAGTGTGTGTGTGTTCACTGTACTTAAGCTGTGGAAGAGAGCAAATTCCCCGTGAAAGTCTCTCACTCAAAAGAGTGAGCGCGAAAAGCCTTTGACAAGTGCAAAGCGCATTTCAGGCACTTTGGGGACACTGTGCCAAGGGCCAAACAGAATGCGGTGCCATTAAGCTTAAGTTGCGGCAAGCAGCAGGGCGAGGAAGGGAAAGAGGGGCAGGAAAGGGGGAAAGGGAGCAGGGGAGAAGAAGAAAAGTGCTAGACGAAAAACCCATCAAATAAAGCAAAACTCTTCACATGCATAAAACTTAATGCGCATGTGAGTGTGTGTGAGTGTGCGTGTGCATGCGTGTGAGTGGGTGCTTGCTTGCGGTATACACATGTGTGTGTGTGTGGGTGTGTGAGCAGTGGACTGCTGTTTGGCAATACAATAAAATTTACACGCTTATTAATTTTTACAAGACTTTGTCCGACACTTGAGCGAGAGGCAAGCGGTAACATGAGCGATGAACAACAGCAGCAGCAGCAGTAGCAACAGCAACAACAACAACAGCAACAACAGCGACAACAGTAGTAACAGCAACAACAACAACAATAGAATCAACAGCGGCAACAACAACTCAGTCGTCTTTTGTAAGGCAACAGCGTGTTTACCATTCACCCACAAGCACACAAACAACAAACACACACAGACACAGAGAGAGAAAGAGAGAGAGAGAGGGCCTATTGAAAAGCAGTTGGCGGCAGCAAGAGGCTGCACGACAAGACGCCAACGGGGGCGGGGCAGCGCAGGCAGAAGCTCTTCAAACGAAAATTCAACTTGTGTTTTGTTGTTGTTGTTGCCTCATATTTTTTTCAATAGCCCAAAGTGCTGGACGGCAGGCGGGGGCGAGGGCGGTAATGGGGGCGAGGCTGGCGCGCCAGTAGTGCTCTAGTAGTAACTTTACACTAAAAACTTTTCGGGGGCCCTTTGGGCGCTGCTTTGGCTGAGCAATGAGCAAGTGATGGCAGAAGAAGAGAGAGAGAGAGCTGCAGTGGGAAAGTAAGAAGGGAGGGAGGGGGGAGGAGGAGGTTGTGGCAGCAGGTCAACGCTGCATTTTAGGTTTGCATGTAAATATCTAGTGTACATATATTGTACATATAAGCCACATTTTAGTATGCAAAATATGGCAACGGCAATTTTTTCTTTATTTCGAAACTTTGCAGAGACAAAGCAAGAGGCAGAGAGAGAGAGAGAGGGAGATAGTGAAAGGCATAAGTATATGAGAGCAAAGGACCTGCTGCCTTGTCTATGTCATATGTTCCCTAGTGTGTGTCTGTGTGTGTGCGTGTTTGTTTTATAACATTAAAAGGGCGGTACACACCCACGCCCCCTTTCCCTTCCCTCACCTTCAGCCACATACTTGAGGTTACTTTTTGGATAACTGCAGCTCAGGGAATGTCCAATGTAAGTAGACAGGACACAGTCCTCGAGTACGGCGAGTACGTGTAATTGGGAATAAGGAAAACAGAAAGCGAAAGAGAGAGAGCAAGGTAGCGCAGAAGGCAAGCAAAGAGAGAGAAAACAAGAGCATAAGATAAGGTGCACACACGCACAAAAAAGGCAACAAATTGGATGCTTTCAAAATACGCAAGCCATGGAAAAAGGGCAAGCTGTGAAAACACACGCAAAAGAAAAACAGATCGTCAAAAAAAAAATAAAACAACAAAAGGGGAAAAACCTCAAACACAAACAAACAACAAGAAGAAAAAACCGCTAGCAAAAGGACTTTATTAAGTGAAAGTTGCCATTGCGTTTTTATGCCCCCTCATCATGCCACAAGTGCTGGTGATTTAAATACTAATTACCAGATTAAATAAACTCACAAGCAGCAAATGCAAACAGAAGTCTCTGCCAAGGCTTAGCTTGCAGCTGACAAAGAGACAGACAAGGGAGAGAGAAAGAGAGATAGAACGACAGACAGAGAGAGAGAGAGAAGAGCTGTTATCACAGTATGCAAAGAAAGCTTGTCTAATCGTGTGCAAGAGGCAGAGACCAGAGCAAGTTGATTTTATTGTACAAGTTCTATTTGCCATATTTGCTTAAACTATTTGTTGTTATTTAATTCGCAAGAGCTTTTGCACTTGGAGTGGACTTATGTTATCAACACTTAATTAAAAACTTACTTTTAATTACTTCTTGCACTTGGCCAGGTGCCCAATGAGGCAGATACCAAACATTGTATATACGAGTATTCTATACTTGTTCGGCGTCAGTTGAGGGAATCAAAACTTGTCTAATTTCAGCGCCTAAGCTTCTTTGAATATGAAACTAACTGAAACTTTGTCCAACTGTTTTTTAGCTATGTGCTTTACTTTATTTTGAAAAAGTTATTAAAAGTAGTAGTACTAAGTTTGTGTAAGTATGTAACAAGTAGACTCCACAAAGTACAATATATTTATTTTTGTTCTGCATCGCTAGTCGAGTTAATAAAGCCATATTCGTCTGTCTGTCTGTATGAACGCATAGATCTCAGTTATTATAAGCACTAGAGACATCAAATTTGGCACGAAGGTGTCTGTATAGCACACGCAAATATAGACTGTTTCAAATTTCGAATGGCTTGCTTATTACCTTTGCAAATTTTAAATGTAATATTTCTATTCGATTTGTTAGCGACGTTTTAAAGATTCAGCTTTCTTCTATATCTTCATATAGATAGCTGACTATAACTTTTACCTATTTGCCAAATTAGAATCCCATCGGACAATAAACACGGCAGTTATTTAAGCCAACGTTCTTCATAGTTGCAGTATTTGCTGTTGGGAATTATAAAGTTTTTGCGAACATTGGTCAATGAGTATCTAATTGTCATACGCGCTTGATTGTGGCTTCCCTTGCTTGTTTTACGTATGGTGTGTTATAGGTCTAATAGGTGTAATAGTATGGTATAGGTCTAATAACCTAACCTATACCAGTCTAATAGTTGATTTCAGCTATGGATATCTTCTAGTAAATGAATAAAGCAATGTCCATAATAGTAAAGTACCTTACTAAAGTAAGTAAGTAGTGCTCTCTCTCTCTCTCTTTATTTTTCACATGTTTTATGATAATTTGAGATTAAATAGAAATAATCTTTAAAGTGATTCATAGTCTTGCAACATTCCTCAATGCTGATAGAAGAACATCCATCGATAACAAGAGCATATCCCGTGATAAGCTGCCTAAATGCTTCCATCGATTGCACTCACAGCAGATTCCCTTTCTCGGTTGCTTCTGCTCAAAGGAAAGAGAGAGAGAGAGAGAGTGCAACTGGCTGATTGGGGGATTATGTGCGGGCGACGATGTCATAACATTTGATACGCATCTGAAGCTCGTAGATGGAGCGCAAGAGATCTCAGGTGGCTCAGGCTGTTGCCGTTGCTAAAGTGCGCTGGCACGACGACAAACACTTGAGCAGAGAGAGAGAGGAGGTCAACGGGTGTGACGAATGTGGCAGCAACTATATGGCCGCTATATGGTCGACACTTGAGTACATCAGAACAACACTTGTGGGGATTGCAATGCTCGGGCAACAAGAGAGCAAAGGGAACTGTGCACTCGGATTGGGCATTGGGCATTGGGCATTGGGCATTGGGGAGTGCGAGGTTGGAAGTGGGAAGTGGGTTGCATAAGCAGCTTATGCTCTCGATGGGATGCTTTGCCGCAAGGCACGTTGCGTGTTGAACAGCGTGTGTCAATGTCTTTTACTCTGTGTGTGTGTGTGTGTCATATTACTTACATTGAATAAATTTATAGATGTCTCTAATCAAATATCCCCAGCAAACATAATAAATATGTTTCTATTTATTTATACAATGCATACAAAAGGCAAAAGACTGTCAAACACACACACACACACAGGCACAGGCACACTTGTTTGCCCTTCTATCTGTCAACGGCAATTGTCTGTTGGCCCATTGTATCGAGTATCTTTGTATCTTTGTGTCTGTTGGCTGTCATTAAAGTAGTTTTTTGGTTAGTCCCTTCGATTGTTTGCATCTTGGCAATTGTTCTAACAGTTCATCATCATGTCTCCCTCTGCTTTTGCTGTCACTTGAACAGCTACTCATTCATTTCATTCTTTCACTCGTCCTCTCTCTCTCTTTCTCTCTCTCTGCAGATATGACGGAGGAAATAACTGGCAATTGGAGCTATTATGTGTATATATCACTAACATTGGTTCCAGTCTATTTGGCATTTCAGCTCATTAAGTTTTTGGGCTGGCAGCTATTCGTGAACAACTGAGCAAACAGACAGACAGACAAAGAGACTGACGGACAGACAGACAGACAGACAGACAGACAGAGAAGCGACAGGGACTGGGACTGGGACAGAGACAGACAACAACTGACAAGAGTCAGCAGCAAAGCCAGCAGCGGAGTCATAATCAGAATTTTGAGCTGCAGCTGCAATTGGACTTGGCAGCAAAGGTAAAGCAGATAAAGCAGGGGGAACGGAGGAAGGAGTCGGAGGTGGAGGAGGAGAAGGAGAAGGCAGCGAGAGCAGAAGCGCGCGCGAGTCATCATCGTGCAGAAGAAGGTGCGTAGTCACTTGACGTTACTCGGCGCTGTCAGTCGAGTGAGCTGAGTCTTCCTCGCCAGTTGTTCCCTCTACACAGAGAGAAAGAGAGATATAGAGAAAGAGACAGAGAGAGAGCGAGAGCTATCTGTGAGTTTTCCTAACTCTGCTGTAAATAATTTGAAAACTATTTAAATATGCTTATGACTGAAGTTTTTCACTTGCAGACAGCACGAGAAAGGAGTAAGGTGCACAGAGAGACAGAGAGAGAGAGAGAGAGAGGTAATATAAAACATAATTTGCCTAAGTAAATATGTTTAAAATGCAATAAAAACAGGCGAAAAACAAACGGAAACCATAAGCAGCAGCAGCAGCAAAAGTTGTGAACTCAAATTGCAATTGGAAACGGAACTGCAAGTGCAACTGGAAGCAGCAGGAGAAGTGGGAGTTGCAGTCGGAGTGGGAGTGGCTGTGGCAGTGGCTGCAAGCAGAAGCAGAGTGGAGTCGCTAGCCGGGTTGGGTCTCTGACCAAGTGCGGACGGCAGCAAACAAAGGCGAGGAAATGCAAAGCAATCAACGTCATAAACAGCAGGCGAAACAGGAGCAGCAGCAGCAGCAGGAGAAGAAGCAGCAGGAGCAGAGACGTAATCATTGCGTTGGCGCATAATACAAAGCGAGACGAGAGAGAGAGGAACAGGGAGCAGGGAAGGGAGTCAAGCTACTGCTCGCACTCAAAGGCAAAAGAGTAACCCAAAGCCGGCAATTGTGTGCAAGAGGCTAAGTGAAAATTTGTGGGTGTGTGTTGAAGAAATCAATTTACATATTTAAGCCCTGTCCGCAGTCCAGTGCAGACCACAAACACAAACACTCCAGAGACGAGAGCCAAGCAAGTCAGGCAAGTCAATCGATAGAACAAGCCAAACAAATAGTCAGATCGAGTGGAAGCAGCAGCAGCAGTTGAAGAAGGAGAAGGAAGTTGGAAGCAGAAGCTAAGCAGGAGCAGCATCAGGAAATCAAATAACAGTTAGCTGGCACACCTTTGCTCAAGATGCGTCTGCCCTATCGCAACAAGAAGGTCACCCTGTGGGTGCTCTTCGGTATAATTGTCGTCACGATGTTCCTATTCAAATTCACCGAACTGCGACCCAATTGTCTCTTCAAGCTGGATCCCGCTAACGATGTTGCCCCCCAAATGGTTCCCTTCGAGGTATGTACAAAGTGTCGAGTCACGCACACACACACACACACATGCTGGTGTAGACATATATCAACTTGCAGTTTATTTACACTCGAGGACATGTATTTAGAAGCGATTCGAGTTGACCAGCCAACGATTGCAATGATAAATCAAATTGTGGCAAGCAGCAGAGGCTAGTGTAAAAGGAGAGGAAAGAGGAGGGAAGTAGAGAGTAAAGGAGCAAGAGGAGTGTGCAGAGAGGGAAGGGCTGGAGTTGCTTGCAGGATAACTAATTTCATGTTGACTGCACACGCTGGCTGACCCGAACCGCAAGCAAAGCCAAGTCATTGGGGGATTTGGCCCGCTTATCGCTTGGCCGAGCAGCATTTTGTAAACATTACTTTGGCCAAATGGGGCCAGACAACTTGTGTGACTGTTACCCACCTCCTTACCTCCCTCCCTGCCGGCCTGTGCCAGTGTAGACCCCCATGTGGTTAATTGCCCACAGATCAATAACAAATAATTGATTATTGGGCCGCGGTGTCTTATCGCGCTCGTGCTGATAACACGCCATGCACAGTCAGGTATATATCATGTGAATATACACATATGCTATATATACATATACAGTATATATATATATTATATATAGAATAGTTAACGGATCGATTGCAGCTGGGCAAACAAGCTGTGTTTTCATTTTCCGCTTCAAATGATTTTTCCATTCGTTCTGCAAGATTTCCAAATGAATCATATTAGAAGGATGACGAGCAAGGGGAGAGGGGGAGGGGGGGGCAGGCTGTAGATGGGGTTAGCTAAACGTGTTACAGTTACCATTCCGTTCTGTTCCGAGGGTGAATCCTTTTAAATTGACATTAATGCGAGCAGCAGCAGCAGCAGGCGCGTTAGAAGGTTAACAGGGCCACACTGCACATACCTGTACCCTCCTTCCCACTGCCTGTGTGTGTGTGTAAATCCAGCTGGCAGCAGTGCCAGCACTTCCTGTGCGGCGCCCCTAACATCCGTCATCCTGGCTCATAATTATCATCATCCTCATCATCATCATCATCGCGTGCTCACGTAATTTTTGCCTGCAACTTTTCTCTGCTCTAATTTAATTTTTATCTCTTCCCCTTTCTCTCTCCCCCCTCCCTCTCTCTCTCGCTCTGTTCTTTTTCTACTTTGCATGTGTCGCGTGGCCGCCAACCCAGAAATCCGTCACAGATGACAATCACCGGGTCTATTCATACTACCGTGAGATGCCATTAATATTCATAGGCGGTGTGCCCAGATCTGGCACGACATTAATGCGCGCCATGTTGGACGCCCATCCAGATGTGCGGTAAGTTTGCAACAGCTTGAGCTCAGCTCTGTGCTGTACTGTCCTGCCCTGTCCTGCCCTGTACTGCCCTGCCCTGCGCTGTCCTGCGCTGTCCTGTGTATCCTGTGTCCTTCTGTGCAAGCAAATGGCAAAAGAACAACAAATCTTCCCAATCTATATACATATACTCCAAGCATACATATATATTCAGCTTCAGCAGGCTTAAGACTGCCCCTGCCCCTGTCCCTGCCCCTCTCCCTGGCCCTGCCTGGCATTGTGCTCAAACATGTCATGCATCATATATCATGCTCACACACACACACACATACACAACATATATGTCTGTGTCCATCAACTCTGGCAAACATCGAACATATGTACGATATGTATATGTATGTATCGCATGTGTATTTATTATTATAAAAGCGCATATACCCTGAAAATATTCCCCTGCGGCGCAAAGCTTTATCGCGCCTCATTCGGGGCGCTTACACTGAAATTTCCTCAGCGGAAAATGTCCAACACGAACTGTTTGCATTGCATTCTCTATCAGTTTTATTGCCCTAGGAAATGCACAAGTTGATTTGTTTCCGTCCTTCTGTTGCTTGCGAATATGTTGCAAATATTATCGACAATTTTTTATGGCAATCTTTTTGTACACATAAAGAAATTCATATAAATTGCATTGCATTCATAATTGTATGCACAGCAATATTATTTAATATTCAATATTACGAGTAATTATGCCAATTATATATGTGTATGTATGTCTGGAATTCATAGTTAATTTATAGTATTGGAATATAAGGTCTTAAATCTTCTTTGAAGATTTATTGCCATTCAACTTGCAGTTAATTTGTATAATCTAGGCTAACATATGGTTAGCAAATTTCATGGGCATTCCAGCAGTATAACATATAGAAAAGAGAGTTTAATCTCTAGAATAGTATTGGAATATCGAATATTACTAATTTCTTTAAAGAGATATTGCCATTAAACTTGCAGTTAATTTTCATAATCAAGTCTTACTTATGGTTAACAAATTTCATGGGCATCCCATCAAAGATCTGTTAATAAACTAACAAAATACTTATTGCTCTCTCTATTGTGATAACATACAAATATAAAGCTAGATATTTACGACCTGTCAGCAAGTTTAAGAGTCAAAAAAAGAGAGAGAGAGAGAAAACGAACATAAAGACGTCACATTGTATTCATATCGTATATCAAATTCCAATTTATATTCGTCTATAGCAAAGTTCAGCAGTGGCAAATATTGACAAAGTGTGAGATAAAAAACTGTTAAAGCAATACAATATATCTTTTGCCCTTTGTGCGTGAAGGGAGGGGGGATACATGTGTATTCGCGCACAACACACTCGAAACAAACATCGGTTATAAAAAGTGCTCAGGTTTGGGCTCGAAACTTTCGAAATAAATTGAAGAGCGATGAAGAGCGGGGGAGTTGTTACAAGTATCTACAAACAAATGTGTATATGAATATGTGTGCACATGTGTGTGTGTGTGTGTGTGGATGACATGATGGATGGCTGAAAGCGTCTGGCCAATCAAGAGAGCCTCTCGGCTCGTGTGCTGCACCCACAACCAACGTGTGTGGAGGGTCCTTCCTTGGTCGGAGCATGAATTAGATTATTAAGTTTTCGTTACGCATGAGTAATTAGCCACGAATTTGACGTCCTTTGTGTTCTGGCCAGATGTGAGGCACTGCAAGGGCAGGCTAGAGAGGTAGAGAGTGAGAGATATAGAGAGGAGTAGAGAGATATGTGAGAGAGCATTGTCTGCTTATTTTATTAACAATTTGCTTTGGCTGTTGGCTTCTGACTTTTGGTGCCAGGATGGCAGGAAGCTTCTGGTTGGTGCTACTGCAGCAACACCTCCTTCCCTCCCCTCCCCACCCCTCTTCCCTTACACTGCTTTCCTGCTTTGGCTGGCATCCCGCTGGCATCTGCTGGCCCCTGTATCCTGGCCGCTGACAGCAGTCAGCGCCACTTTTTCTGATGGCTGCACAGCACAATTTCCGCTATTTAAAAACTTACTTCCGCCCCGCAGCCCCTGAGTTTAGTTGAATTTGTGCTGCAGTTGCACACACACACACAGAGACAGAGATAGAGATAGAGAAAGACTAGGTTAGCCTGTGTGACTCTGCCCTGGTTGTTGTTCCTGGCCCCTTTGTTCGTCCGATTTGCATATAAGCCACGCGCTTGCAATAGCTCCCAAGATTATATGTATTTGTATTTGTAGAACAGCAGCCAAAGACAAAGAACCAGCAGAGACAAAGCAGAAATTATAAGCAGAGAACGGAGAAACAAGGGGAGAATTAGAGTACATAAATGGATGTACTAATCTGGTATTAGGTGTGCGAACTTTTTAATTATCACGCTCTACGAAATAAGAGATGCATTTGAGCAGGGAAATTATCAATTTACATTTAAAGGATTCCATTTAAACTTATTTTTTAGTTATTTTTCATGTTATCTCAGCATCTGAAAGTGTTAGGGGTGCGAAATGAAGTATTTTACTTGCTTTAGTTAAAGTCAACAGTTTGTATATTTATTTTACTAGAGACATATTCTAGGAGTTCCATAATAAAATGCAAGATTAAAGACTTGATTTTTATTATTTGTGCACATTATTTAGGCCCAGAAAGGAGGTGTTTTAAAAGAAATTGTGTGTGAAATCAATTAAAAGTACAGCAAGAATGAGTTGTAAAGACAGTCAGTGATTGAGCAGTCCCTTTAGCACACAAGATTTTCCAATGAGGGGGGAGTGGCGGGTTGGTTAATCGATAAATTCAGAGAAGTGAGAAATTTCAGCTGGAAAATTTGTATTTTTTTTTGTCTCTTTTTTGTCACTGTTAATTTGCAAATTAGACGACGACAAGGGCGAGGAAACAAATCAACTGTGCGACGAACTCGCTGGTTTCGCACTGATTGAAGCACAAACAAGCAACGCCCCTTATTCCTCGCTGGTCAGGGGGAGGGACAGTGGGGGAGGTGGGGTGAAGGGCTCAAGCGAGAAACGCGACAAGCAATTTGGCAATTTCGATTTTCTGTACGCGAAATTGAAGTTGGAGGCTGGAAATTGGAACTGAAAGGCGATGGATACATTTCCCTTTCCACTTGGTCGATTGCATTAGCCAAAGGCTCAAAAGCAGCTGCAGCAAAGCCGTGAGAAGGGTGGGGGGAGGGGCAAGTTGAGGACACACAGTGGAGGGGGACAGGGGCAGGGAGGTTGCAGGCAATGCGACATGCTTTCTAAGCCAGCTGTGCGCGCGCGATATCAAACATCATTGTTGTGCAGTGTGTAACATGCGGCCCACTTCACTGTGCCCCTTCCCCCCGCTGCCCTTTGTCTTGCCCTAAACCCCTACCCCTTTCCCCCTTTTGCTCATCTCTTTTCGCATGCTCTTTGCATTGTACCTTCCGCTTTTGCCTTTACTCTGCTTGCTGCCATTCAGGCTTGCGGCATTGTTGCTGTCCCTGTCACTTTCCCCTCCCTCCAGTTATCCCTCTCCCTCCTGCTGTGCGTGTAGTGCCAGTGTACTGATTGTTGTTGTTGTTGTTGTTGTTATGTCTCATCCATTTAGCTGCGGGCAGGAGACGCGCGTCATTCCGCGCATTCTGCAGCTGCGCTCGCACTGGCTAAAGTCCGAGAAGGAGTCACTGCGCCTGCAGGAGGCCGGCATCACCAAGGAGGTCATGAACAGCGCCATCGCGCAATTCTGCCTGGAAATCATTGCGAAGCATGGCGAGCCGGCGCCACGTTTATGTAACAAGGATCCGCTCACACTCAAAATGGGCTCCTATGTAATCGAGCTATTTCCCAACGTAAGTAGCAGCACACACACTTACACACACACACATTTACTATGTATTTGCTTGGATTTGCAGGCAAAGTTCCTGTTCATGGTGCGGGACGGCAGGGCGACTGTTCACTCGATTATATCCCGCAAGGTGACAATCACTGGCTTCGATCTGGCCAGCTACCGGCAGTGCATGCAGAAGTGGAACCACGCCATCGAGCTGATGCACGAACAGTGTCGCGACATTGGCAAGCAGCGCTGCATGATGGTGAGTGTGCCTTGTGCCGGGGCACATCCTTTAGCAATCACTTAAGTAATTGTATTTTAAAGCGAACCCCCCATTACAAAGATGTACAGCAACCCACACAATCTAATTTAGATACACTAAAAAGATGTAGCATAAAATTAATAGTAGCAACTTATAGAAAACTGTTGCAAGCTTCTTTGTACATGTCCAAAAAAGCAAACTTAGTAAGGATATATATTCTATTATACAGTTTTCTATAGAGCCAACTTAAATTTCTTCTAAAACTTGACATGAAATTGATATTAGAGAATGATATCTATTAACTATCAGGTTTGCATCGATTCTATCGATAGATCCATCAATTGTTATCATATGCGATAATTGAATAATATATATATGATATAACAGATAAGATTTATCAGCTAATTATATATTGTAGTTTATTAAATTTCAATTAATTCCTTGCCGAAGTGCAATACAAGACAATCACATCTATCGATAGTAATATTAATTCATCGTCTTTTTTTAGATGTCTCAGCAATCCTTCAATTATTAACATTCAATATGCGATAATTGAATACTATATAGATATAGATAAATGATATCAGCTAATTATATAGCATAGTTCAGTCAATTTCTATGAATTTTTTTCCCTATTTAGATGTTAGAGAATGATTACTATCGATAGTTATGTTTCACCATTATAATTGATTTAATTATCGATAGTTCCATCAATTGTTATCACTCTATATGATATATATGCTTGTTATATAGTAATATATAAGATATATCAGCTAACTATATACCGTAATTCATTGAAGTTCAATCAATTTCTTGCCCTACTGCAGGTTTACTACGAGCAACTTGTGCTGCATCCGGAGGAATGGATGCGCAAGATCCTAAAGTTCTTGGATGTGCCATGGAACGATGCGGTGCTGCATCACGAGGAGTTCATCAATAAGCCGAACGGTGTGCCGCTGTCCAAGTGAGTTGCAAATCCATGATGCGATTTCAATAACAATTTCGCCAATTGTTGGCGATTTCAACAACGATTTATCGATTCATTTCTCTACTCCCACTTTGTGTGCAATGAAATACAGAGTGGAACGCTCGTCGGATCAGGTTATCAAGCCGGTCAATTTGGAGGCACTGTCCAAGTGGGTGGGCCAGATACCAAGCGATGTGGTGCACGACATGGCTGACATAGCGCCCATGCTATCCGTGCTGGGCTACGATCCGTATGCGAACCCACCGGACTACGGTAAGCCAGATGCATGGGTGCAGGACAATACATCTAAGGTATGTGCAACAAACAATCAGACAGGCAGGCAGCAGTTGGACCAACCAACCAACGAACCAACCAACCAACCAACCAACCAACTAACCAGACTAACAGACGGACAGGCAGGCAGACAGACAGACGGACAGACAGACAGACCGACGGACATACGTACATGCAGGCAGGCTGTGCAGGGATAACCAGGCAGACAGTTGGGCAGGCAGTCAATCGAGCAGACGCAATGCACACACAAAGGCGACAAGGCTCCACGCCACTGCCGTTCGGTTTCCGTTCATCCCCCCTTCGCCACACCCGGCGTTGCCAACCAAGCCGCCTACCGGATCCGGATATCCCCAAAGCATTCAACATGGCGCCCATCCCTTTTGTTGTCGTTCCAGTTAACATTTTGTGTTGCCATCTTCATTGTCATTTTTTTTGTGTATGTTCGGCATTTCCCCCACTCCCCCTCCCACTTCCAATGCACCTTGTTGTAGTTGTAGTTGGGATCTACAGCGCTGTTGTTGTCTGCTGTCATTGCCATATTTTGCACTTTTGCCTTGTGCTTTGTACCTTCGGTTTCAGCCCCATTTGCAGATATGGTTTCTATCCATCTGCCTGCTGTGCATACCCTGCAACAAGTGCACTGCAAAACTATCGATAGTATTGACAATATCGTCTGCAATATGGATGGACTTTAAGAGGGACACTTCTGTCAGACATAGACACAGATTTTATCTATTTAAAATACTTGCTCTGGTTATATATTTGAGTGAGCTAAGGGGTTGTTATCGATTGTATTCATTACTTGGCATGTCTATTAACAAGTTTTGTTAGCGTATTTTAACATTTAACTCCATATACGAAATAGTATTTTTTTATTTGTTTTGCTTCAGTACTAACGATAGTACTTCGACTTTGCTTGTTAACAATCGAAAAATACACTAATCGATACTGCCAAAAGCTTAGGCAATAACTGCGTTAAATAAGTCAACTAATTTACTCTATATTGATGAAAAAAGAATCTATAAATATATAATAAATCTATAAATAAATAAAAAATAGAAACATCGATATGTTTGCAGCGGTACACTATCGATAGTTCTTAGATTTTGCTTACAAATAGTCGAAAGTTGCACTAAACAATAATGCCAAAAGCTTCCGCAATAAATGCGTCAATAAAGTCAGCTAAATTAATCAAAACTAAAGATAAAAGAATATATATACATTATAAATGGAACTATCGATAGTTTTGTAGCAATACCCAGCATATAAAGTTGTAGTGAAAGATATATTAATGTTACATAAGTGAATACTTGACTTGGACATTGAGTTACTGCCAGCGAATTCAATTTATCGATAGTTCTGCTGCATTAATCGGGGCTTGTCTACACTGCGATACACTTAACTGAGGGGGGACAGATAAATGACTGCATGACTGCTTCCAGGGTAATTGCTAGTCGTGTGGACTCGCTGTGGTCCGCACACTTGTTACACATGATTTTGTATATGGCTTATATATTTGTTTGTTTGTTTGTTTGTTTTGTTTCTTGCACTCACCTTTTTTGCACTCTGCATTTTGTATTATTATTTTTTGTTGTATTTTTCCACACTGGCTTCTCTTTCTATGCTTTCCTTTTTTTGCGCCCTCTTCTTTTCCTTTGTTATGTTTTTCTTTTTTGCAGCCACTTTAACATGCGTTGCCGTTGTTCGTGTTATTCCTGTGATTCCTGTGATTCCTCTTGTTGCTATCGTATTTGCTATAGTAACTGCAGTTGTTGTTGTTGCTGGAAATGGAAATGGAGCTAGAGCTGTGTGTTCTCCCTGGGGGCAGACATACGGGCTTGCATGGTTTTGCATATGGCAGAGTCATATCGATGACGATAATGATGTTGACTATACACAACGAGAGGGCCCAGCCCCACCCCACCCCCTCTCTCCCCTGCACCACATTGCATTCAAATCCCAGCTGCCCTTCCATCCCCCTCTGCAGATATTGCACAGCTTGGGGCACGTTTAGTTTTCAAAAAACAATGTACGAGGGGAATGGGAATGGGAAGAGAGGCAGCTGCCTCACTCGGTTGCATGCTCATTTGCCTGCTGCGCTGCTTTGTAGTTGTTATTGCCGAGTCGGGTTTGTATTTGTGTAGCCAATTTGGTAAGCCCAGCCCCGCCCTGCCTGAGCTATTACTATAATGTCATATTGTGCATGCTAAAATAAAGAAGAAGAGGGGGCAGAAGCAGCGACTTAAGTGAATCTTTTAGGGGAACAATTTGCCATAAAAGAAGAAGAAGCTGCTGCACGCTCCAAGCTGCTACATGCTGCTACCATTAGAAGTATAAAAGCACTTTAAAGCCCCCTTCTCTGTTTGGCTAAAACTACAAATCGTTTATCATTGGACTAACTCAACTGAAGCTTCAGCTTGAAGTCATTCGAATGAAGCGTTTTGTAGAGCAATTAGCAGCAGCGCAGCTATTCCACTTGCAAGTTGCAGCTCGAAGGATTCATTCTCTCCCCCTCGAAAGCAACTTAACAGCTAGTACATAAGGCATATCTTTAAGCTTATTAAGAGCTTTGCGCCCAGAGCGCATTTAAATGCCCTTCCTTGGGGTATATACTATTTAACTTCTGTTGATATTTCATGCAAATCAGTTGAGCATATTGAAAAACTTTAATAAGAAGAGCAGTCATTCGATTATATTGATATAGAACCCTTAACATGCCAAATGTAAACTTTCTTTATAAGAAAATAATTCATTCCATTTTTGGAAAGTATTTAAGAACAAGCCAACAAGTTTTGAAAGTTGAGAATGATATCTGCCTTCAATTATTTAATTTAGGAAACTATATAGGAAACTATAACATTCCCTAGTTATTTATCCCATTGGATATCCATTTACCCTTTATTATTTAATTCAGGAAACTATCGATAGATCTATCGATTGTCAAACATTCTCTAGTTTATTAAATTTACAAAAAAAACGTAGCATACATTTCTGCGTAGTTGAAAATGCGCCAGTGAAAGAAAATATGTGTCGCGCCCCCTATATAGTTCTACTTATGTAGTATATAGTGAAGAGCCCAAAGCGTGCAAAGGATAAGTACACGGGGTCTGCGCCTGACTAATTAAAAACTAAGTAGGGGTGGAGAGAAGAGAAAGGGAGTGGAAAAGGGAAAGGGAAGGGAAGGCATTGCAGAAGCGCATCCTGTGCACGGGTCGCTGCTGTTCGGATTCTGTTTGGGTTGAGTTTTAGTAACAGAAGTCACTTTGCACGGCGCGTTAAATTAGCGGCTAATTAATTAGAGAAGCCCAGTCGAGTCTAGAGTGTAGAGAGACAGAGAGAGAGAGAGCACTAGAGAAGAGAACAGACAGAGAGAGGGAGAGAGAGAGAGAGTAGGAAGAGTGGAAGCCAGAATGACGTTCGTGTGGCCTCGAGGACTGCTCATAAATTAAAATTGCGAGCAACTGCGACAGGCGGCAGCTGTTGTTGGGGGATTGTGAAAGCAAACTACGCCCACAGCCACGCCCACGCGCACACCCACCGCACTGGCCAGCAGGTGGCGCTGTTGCTGTCGCTGTCGTTGCCACCGGTTCGACTCCATTTGACTGCAACTTTGATTTTTCCGATGCTGTCAGGTTGCGCCACACGGCTGTCACAATTGCAATTTCTGTTGCTGTTTGTTCCACAGCCTGACAGCCCCAAGTTTTGCATGTGTGTGTGCCACATGGGTGTGCCACATGCATGTGTTGTGTATGCTGTGTGCGCCATAAATGCCAATTTAAGCTTGCAGCAACCGAAACACGCCTTTCATATCCCCACAAACACATTCGAGTTGGCGCAATTGAAATGCCAACGGCAGCGTACAGCGGCGCTGCACAAAGAGGCGCCCCAGTGCTGTTGTTGCATGCCGCAAACAAGCTGCAACCGCGCGCTATCTGTCTCCACACTCCCTCTCTCTTCTTTTATCTTTTTCTCCCTTTCTCTCTGTCCCTCCTCTTGCTGTGCCCCGAGGGCATTTATAATCAATCGGAAGGCCGCCAACGATTTTACTTTATGCGCGTAATTTATGTTAATTGCAAATATTTTAACAAATTGCCATTTGCTGCTCCACCTGCCGCACCTGCTACCTGCCAACTGCCATGTGCCATGTGGCACGTGGTGCGTGCGACATCGTGCAGCGTTTTATCGACATTAAAAATCGAATTAAAAATTAATTGAGCTAGCAAAAATGGGCCCCATCAAGGGGTAGCTTCATTTTGGCCAGATGCGTCTCCAATGTGATCAAGCAAGTCAAACTAGTTTCTATGTTTAAGTACAATATATCGTTCATCGGTTTTTGTTTGAGCTCTAGATGCTGTCGATTTATCAATCGATTCATCTCATTATCTGTTCTGTTCATGTCTGTTACAAAGCAAACTTATCATTTTAGAGCTAACTACATGAAACTTGCCACACATATTAAAGGTGGTAAAAAATCGATATTCAATGAATCAATTTATTTTTAAAAATTTAAGGAAAATATTCAAATTGGAAAATGAAAATAAATGAGCAAAAACTGGTTTTTGGCTTGGAATTATAGAAAAAATAGTATGTACAATATAATGAAGAGGTCTTTATTGGTATTAAACAATTAAGCAACTACAATTCTTAATAGACAAATATCTTATCACTAAACAGGATCACCAATTTAGTTAGTAATTTAGTATTAATGGAAATGGGCAAAAGGGCATACAACCTTCGGCATGTCGAAATTAAACGTTCCATTTCCCATTAATTTTTTGTCAGGTGATTTTATTTTGTTTTTTTTGTTTTTGTATAGCGTGCATTGGGGACTTTTAATTGAGCGTGTTGGCTTTATAATTATACATAGATGTGGGTGTATAGGGGGGAGGGGGGTACAGCATGAGATTGATTAAAGTTGGGCAGTATTTGAAGCGTAAAATTGTTTGCTTAAATGAATCAATTTATAATGTATAGACACATTTGTATGTACTGTGTGCTCTCCCAAGTGGATAAAAACATTTAAAGTCTGTGCAAATGATTTCATATGAATATGTTATATAGGTGTATATAGATATACTTATGTGTATATATTATATATATTCTTGATCAGCAACAGATTATTCTAAATTAGCGTTCATTGCTAGTTTGGAACATTAATGAAAACCTTTAAGTGCATAATTTATATGGTAATAGTTGCCATAGAAATTGATCCCCAGAGGGGAAGGGGGTGAGTGGGAGGCAATGTGTGGTCACTAAGTGACGCCTTGCATTGTGCAGCAGTTGGTCGTGAGGACATAAATAATAATTAAGCCTAAATCGACGCCAACTACGACGTCGACGTTGACGTTGACGTAAGCAGCGCATTTACGCTTAATGTGCAGCTGTTTGCATACGTGATGTGGGGGGAGTGGGGGAAGGGGGGAATGTGTTGTCCGTGCTGGTCGTGCACACACAAACAACAACAAAACAAAGCAGCAGCAACAACAACAGCAGCAACAAGGAGAGGCAACATCAAACAACAGCAGCTTATAAATAATGCGAACAGCGGCCATTTGCAATGAGGCTTGAATTATGCGTGCTTATGGCAAATGCAGCGCGCTCTATGTGTGTGTGTGTGTGTGTGTATGTATTTTTATGATATTAAGCAGCATAATGCCATCCATACATAAGTATTTGTTGATGTATGTGTGCATGCTCCTGTTGCCCGCGCGCATAATTCATAATTCTCTACTGTGTTTCTTTCTCCTGCCCCCTTTCTTTCCCTCCTTCTCTTCCTTTCTTCCTCTCTCTCTCTCTCTCTCCCGCTCTTACACATGTTCTTGCATTGCAGCTAAAAGCGAACCGCATGCTGTGGGAAAGTAAAGCGAAACAAGTGCTGCAACTGGACCCTAAGCCAGATGATAACAACAACAACATCGTCGATAATAACAACATTCACAACAATAACAACAATAATAATAATAATAATGAGGATAATGCCATTGACAACAACATGAAGAACATATTCAATAAAATGCTGCCCGACCAGCAGCAGCAACAGCAGCAGGCGGATCAGGAACATGAAGAGGAGCAGCAGGAACGGGAGCAACAGCAACAGGAGCAGCAACAGCAGCAGCAGCAACAGGAGCGCCAGTTGAAACAAAAACCAAAGGATGTCATACCGATAAAGCAGCTGACGTCTAAACACAACAGCAATAACAACAACAACAATAGGAACAGCAACAACATGAACGGCAACAGCAACAGCAAGAGTAACAACAATGGCAAGCAATATGTCGGTGGCATGGAGGACACATGATATCCGCATATACCCATAAGATTGCCACACAGCAAGCACTGAACCGACAGCATGACAAGCCAACATAGACACAGCACAGCAGAACAGAGCAGGCAGCAGCAGCAACTACAACAGCAACAGCAGCAACTACAACAGCAGCAGCAACAGCAACTACAAACCTAATATTGTATCAACATGCAGCTACAGAGATATATAGATATATAGATTATATGTTCATGTAGTTGCTTCATTACCTTGGCTGTCAAAAGTATTTGTACACAAGGCTACACACACACACACAAGTAACATAAGTCGTATACACTCCCTTTCCCGCATGCTCCACCTAGACTCCGATGTTGTAACAAGTACTAGTACTATATATACCTACCTACCAACCTACTATATATATATATATATGATACATGTATATCTCTATATATATATTGCAGTTTTTAATCTGTTCTGGTTGATTTTTTTGTCATTTAGTTTCGCTAGCAACCTTTTTTTTCTCTATCTATAAGTCTTATGTGTAATTTTGATTATTGTACAGAAATGTTCCCCCTGTTTATACAAATTTTAAATTCTGTTTTAAATAAATCAAAAAATAAAAAGAGAAAAAAAAGAAAAGGAAATGTTCCATCGTCAAATGAATCTCGTAAATTGAGAGAGAAAGAGAGAGAGAGCTCAAAGAATATAGTTAGAAAAGCCTTCTCCTTATCTTCCCATATAGAATATTTCCTCTGATTTTAAGTATACTAAGATAAAAACACAATGGCGACGATGGAAATGGATGTGGAGGAATACTTAAAGAGCTTTTAACTTGAGAATATTTCTAATCGATTTATATAGATGTTTGTATGTTATACAGAAGAACAGCTCGACATTTCGTGAGCGGAGCCTTCGAATTTTTTTACAAACTGTTTTGTTGCAATAAATTGACTGAATGTATAAAACATGGATATATATACACGCATATATATATACTGAATACTTAACATACATATACATCTACCATATATACATATATAATATAATAAATATATAAAGCTATATACACAACAACATATGAATGTCTAAATGTAAATTAAAGTTGTAATTCATGGAATATTTGCATGTAAATGTGAGACATAAGTAAAAAGTAAATAAAAACATATAGAAGAAAAGAAAAGAGAAAAGAGATGTAGATGAAGAAGCGACTGCAAAGGCGCTTAGGCTTAACTATGTAAGATTCGTTGTCCCTTTAAGGTTTAACTTAATTTACAACAACAACATGAACAGAAATGTGGTGTATGTTTTTTTTTAGCAGGCAGTGTAACGCACACGAGCAGACACCGACACACACACACACGTTCTAGACACACAAATTGCACTTGTCCGTCCCCACTCGTGTGCGTGTGAGAGAGTGCAAGAGATCATTTGTGATCATCACGATTAATCTGCAAGATCTTGAAGATACATCAAATAGATCAGCTCAAAGTAGAGATCAAATGAATGATTGGCATTAGCAATCACCAATAGCACAAGATCTGCTTCACATACACTCTATAACTCTAAAAGAACTTTAAATGATGAAAGAAAAAAAAAGAATTGCTGACAATAAATGAATTAAATGAAATTTGCAAAATGCTTACCAAAAAGACAGCAGAAAATACATAGCAACAATGTGCAACACTAATCTATCGCATGCAACATACAACATGATATGATAGGGAATATATATACTATGATTTATATGTACTTTTTCCTCAAACTGTGTGAATGAGAGAATGTGAAACGTGTGTTAATCTAAATATGTATTTGTGTTAGTTCCCATGGGAATTATGTTTTAAATATTATTACTCAAAATGGCAGATACAACTGAAATAACCTAACATACATAAGAGTAAATACGTATATACTACATGTATATGTTAAGATATTTAAGCGAACAGTCACACACACACACACACACACATTGAGAGGGGGCAGCGTGCTTGCAGCTGACAGACAATCAAAGCTCAAATATAATGAAGAATTAACTCCAAATCAATGTTAGCCAATTTACATAAATAACACATACACTTACCCATGTTTGTTCGTTCGTTCGTGTTCAAAACAATTATATTTCAAAATAAAAATGGAAAACTGTTTGCTTGCACACACGCTGCGAGTGACGATTTTATAGATATATATACATATACCCTGTAATTGTCAACAACAAATCGATATGTGAATTATGTGTTCCATCGTCGAAGTGCGTATACCATAAAAATAAATACATGAACTAAGCTATGTATGTTTGTATGTGTATAGTCCTAAGCGAATTGTACAATATTTATTAACGATAACCGATAATGGAACAAGACACACAGAACTAATGATGAAGGCAGTAAATTAATTAACGAATATGAAAATATATAAAATATTTTATAAAAATCGAAAACGAAATACAAATCTAAAATGAAACAAATAAAAGTTAAATATGAATACATGAAATGATACACACACTATGTGTGGTGTTTTCTTCTTGGGCTTTGAAACAGGCGGTTAAGTTCATTGAGTATCTAAAGCAAGCGGCAACTAGATAAGCAAGTGAAAGAGAAATAGCTTTAAATAGAGAGAGCAAGGCTGATTTCAACAGTGGGGTACAACTCTAAATAGTAAGAGTGCACAATTAAGCTCTTATAATTTTGAAAATAATATTGAAATAAGAAAATTAAATAAAATTTGCAAATTTCTTCAGATACTATACTAGAAGAATATAAAAAGAAAACCTAAAAGAAAGGCTTTTATCGGGGTGCCGAAATCAATGCTAACCAGTGAACAACTATCGTCGAACCCCAAATAATTATAGAATACCTTATTAAAGACGATACCGTAGACAGCAGTAGAAAACGAGAGAGCAATTCAAAAGACAGCACATCATATTCCAATACCCAATGAAGCTTCAGTTCCTTCCCTTCCCAAATTATATAGAATAAACATATATGAGATTTCATTTTTCTTTTTCTTTATGCCACTTTTCCGCGTTTATTTATCTGCATGTACATACGTGCACGTACTTCACTTTAAATGTGTGTGTGTGTGTGTGTGTGTGTGTGTGTGTGTGTGTAGTCGCATATGGTATTGGTATATGTAGGTATACATTTATATATTTATAAGTATATGTATTAGGTATATATATTTTTATATTAACACCTTTATGGGCTAAACTTAAGTTACATTATTACAGTTAGTTGGGGGAGGGGGGGCCTTAAATTACAAACTGCAGTTTGACTTTTCAATTTCAACTTAAGACTAAGGTGACAGCAAAAAAAAAAATGCCTTAACTTGATTTCATTATCGCATCCTTAGGTTTCTTTTTTTGTTCTATTTCTTAAATATCGTTATTATTTTTTGTTTTGTTTTCTTCATTTTCCTCGTGCTCTTTGCATTCCATCAACATACACCAGCTGCGCGCTGCGCTGCAGCTGCTTCTCACATTTAAAATAGGATAGAATCGGGGGAAAACTCATCCTAATGTTTGGGTATATAAAAAAAATACATAGTACAATATGTATGTCGAACTAAAACGTACGCACATTATCAGTTTTATAATTCAAGGTGCGAGTGTGTGTGTGTGTGTCGGTGTGTGTAGGTGTGTCTACTATACATAACTATTAAAATTAATTAAACATATTTTGTAATTTTAAACATTAAGAAGAAAAGTCCATATAATAAGCGTTTTCATTTCTTTTTCAAGTTCCTTTCATGTTTTCTGTGTGTCTGTCTGTGTGTGTGTGTGTTTGAGGAGAAAAAGAGTGAGAGAGAGACAGAGAAAGTGCGAAAATGTCTGCTTCGCACATTTCCCTCCACATTTTGTATGCACTCTTTACAACTACGGTAAATTACATTAAAAGCTCTTAAAGTATCATTACAAAATAAATAAAGAAAATAGGAATAGTAAAAAAAAAACCTAAAATTTGGTTTCAAACATCATTCTCATCTCATCATCCTTTAATTGGTCTCTCGTTTTCTCATTTTCCATTTTCCATATTCCGTTTTCCATTTTCCGTTTTCCATTTTGCATTTTCCGTTTCAGGTGTTATTATTATCGTTCTGTTTGTTTTCTTTGAAGACTATAAGTACCACACATAGATACAGGAAGGGATTTCTTATTTTCTTTTCAGTTTGCTTGTTTCTTTTTTGTGCAACAGTTTGGGGTGCATAGACTATATGTCTATATATACATATATGTATATTGCCAATTCGGACTCTTTATATTTTTGTGTATATACGTGTGTTTGTGTGTGTGTCAGATGCTTAATAGTTGAACTCCTCTTGCTTCTCCGAATCGCTGCGTAGATCATTCATGAGTGGTTCAAAGCATGACTTGGGTATCATAGTGCCCACGATCTTCTCCTCCTCGGTTGTCTTCATGCGTATAACTTGCATTTTGCTATTGGAACGTGTATTCAATATATGCTCCACGCGTCCCCACACTGAGAGCACCGAGCCCGCGAGCACGTGGTACAGACGCTGTCGCAAACCAACCTGCAAAAAGAAAGGGTATAGATAAGTATAGATTCATGAGCAGTCCTGAGATCAGCTACGTACCTCGCAATCGTTGCCCAAACTGACATTGCGGCAATTGCCATTCCAATAGGCATGCGAACAGGTATTCACCGATGCATCGTACTGTTCGGTCCAGTGCGGTTCAGCCTCCTCGCTGGCAACCTTGCGATACTTCTTCTCCAGCTCGGCGAGCGACTCGTGTCGCACCTGTAGACCCGTGTTCGGTCTGTAGATTTGGCACATGATCTCCTTTTTGCTGCGCAACTTCTTCTTCTGCGACTTACTGCTGCTGCTGTCGGCATCCGTGCCACCGCGTTGTGGCTGCTGTTCAATCACCACCACCAAAATTGCGGTACGTTTATGATTGCGCAACTGATGCGATGTATAGAAGCCCTCGTGCTCGTTGAATAAGTCTGCATATCTGTAGAAGGGGAAAAAGAGAATTAGTGAGTGAGTTCCTTAAACATCTTCAACACTTACTTATCGATGGCCTCCTGCCAGATCATGCCACGTTCCACGCGCACTGTGTGCAGCTCTGTGGGTGCCACACCGGTGGCATGTTTGCGCACAAAACGCATAAGCCGCACACGCGTCACATTCTCCCCAGCAGCACCCAAATCTGTGTAAAAGAGAGAGCAAATGAGTGAGCTGCTTCACTTGGGGGAAACCTTCTGCTCTTGGGAGACCTTGGGCAGACCTTCTCCTTCCTGGTTACTTACCCACTATTCCCAAGTCGAAACGACCGCCACGCTTGGCCTGATTAATGATCGCTGTCATGGTGTCGGTGAAGTACTTGAAGAGACGATTCTGCAGATCCACTGGACAGCCAAGTATGCGATTGAGAAACTTGGATATGTTGTTATAATCCTTGTCCAAACTAAGTACACCAGGATGACTCTCGCTGTTCACAATGATGCCAACGCCCACAAGTGCGCCGGCAATGTCCTTGAAGAATTCGCCATTATAATCGGTGGGCGGCGGCACCAGCGGCGTCTCGTAGCCCATTATGGTGCGCATCACTGTCTCCAGTGCCTGTCGGCCGTACTTGTTGTCAATGTTGAATTGCGATAGATCACGTGTCTCTGTGGCACGACGATCGCCGTGCGTGAGGGCACCCAATGACTCCAGACGCTTGGCCACAGTCGATGCAAAACGCCGCTCACCGGCCAGATCCGAAATGAGAAAGATATATTCAGGGGCATTGACCTGATTGGAACGATGCGTGCGTCCAAATTGCTGTATAGCACGATCTGCCGACCATGGCAGCTCGAGTGTGATGTGCACACGTCTGCGCTGATTGAAGACACGTCGATCGCTCTGGAGGGAAATACCGCTGGATGCGGCCTCCGAGATGATCGCCACATCCTTTTGGCCGTCCATGAAACGTTGCTTCTCCGTTATGTTGAGTGTCTCGAGCGGCACATCGGACTCTGTGCGTGATTCGTATTGTATGGATCCGTCATCGCTCTGCACCACACGTCCGCGACGGCCAGTCATCTCGGCAACGTTGTCGGGACCGCCAAGCTCATCGATCAGCTGATCAAGTGTGTTCGGTGGCAGGCGTGAGCCAAGACGTTCGATCTTGCGCAACAGTTCCTCCTTCATGGTGCACGCACGCTCAATGGCATCCTTCGGAGGTGGCCCATAATTGAGCTTGACCCCATTGACCCCCACCGGTGTCATGGTGCCCTTTAGCTCCTGTTTCTTCTGCAACAAATCCTGTATCTTGTCCTGTGTCGATAGCTGCGTTGACTTGCGACTCTTGGCCGCATTCAGTGCGGCAGCAACAGTTGCTGACATCGCTGACGAGGCAGATGTTGTTGTTGTTGTCGCTGACGTTGTCGTTGATGTGGACTCCTTCTTGATCTTTGCCTCTGCTGCCGCTGCCGCTGCCGCAGCTTTCTTGGCAGCCTTCTTCTTGGACTTCTTCTGGGTCTTCTTGTTGCTACTGGACTTTTTACTGCGCGCATTCACCCAGGGATCGATGTCACTGTCGCTGCCACTGAAGAACGGATTGAAGTCGGAACTGGCATCGCTGGCGACGCTATGACGATCACTGTCATCATCGTGCTTATCCTCATCATCGTCATCGTCGTCGTCATTGTCCTCATCATCATCGTCATCATCATCCGATCCGCGATCCTCGTCATAGGCATTGTCACTGTCCCCAGCGCCATCGCTGTGGCCACGCCCATTATCCTCATCGTCACTGTCGCTGTACTGCCACGAGCCGCTGCGTTTGTTCTTCTTCAATCGATTGTTGGCGCCGCCTTCGCCCTTGCGCTTGCGATTGTTGCCTGTTGCGCTGCTGCTGTTGTTGCTGCTGCTGTGGTTGTTGTTATTGTTGTTGTGCAACGAATGCGGCTCGGACTTGACCACAGCTGCCGTCATCGGTTCGTCGTAGAGCCCCAGAATGCGATTAATGCGATTGCGATCGGGTGCCGGAAAGTGACGCTCCACAAACGACTGGAAGACGCCTCTGCAAGGGGGGAAAGAAAGAGAGCAAAAGCATCAGCAATGAGTACGAAAGAGATGCAGAGAGAGAGAGAGAGGTGTTAACTTCCTCCCTCTCTCTCTCTTTCTATTTAACTCACTTGGCTGTGGACACAAAGTCAGTGAGTTCACCATCATCACGCTCCAACTGATCCAATGTACGCGCCTCTCCGGTGGACTGCAGACCAATGACAACACACTTGCCATACTTGATGGACTCGCGGGCCACGAGGACGGCATGATTCACCTTGGCCGCAATGCAAAGATACTTGAAGAAACGCTGATGCGATGACCAGAACTGACCCCACATTGTCTTCTTCATGCGACTCTCGGCATCGATGAGTTCCGCTGCCTCCGTGAACTTCTGCATTGCCTCCACCCACAGCTCCACAGACTGATCGTAGATCTTGCGGAACTCCTTGGACAGCGGCACCTCCTCAATCTTAAAGCTGACGCCCTTGAAGCTCAGCTGTCTGGCAATGTACATGCCACGTAGCTTCATGTCCATGGCAACGATCTCCATGGCGCCGACGCCGCTGCACGGAAAGAAAGAGAAAGAGAGAGAGATAGTTAGATAAGGAATTGATAGTGATATTGCCGACTTACCGTCGCTCCACGGCGGTTATAAAGTCACCGAAATTGGCAAACGCCGTGCCCTGTCCCCAGAGACCCAGTCGCACCATATAGGCCATGTTCTTGGGCTCCGAGGCACCCGTTGCGGAGGCATAAACCACACGCGCCTTGGGCAACTTCTGCTGCAGCTCCAGCACAGTTTGGCCAGTCTTTGTCGGTTTGCCCGATCCCACTGGACACAGATTCTTAGCCTTGTGGCACTCATCGAAGATGATCAGTCCCTCGAAATCCTCACCACACCATTGCAGCAGCTGACGGAAGCGCGAACGATATTTGCCCGTCTTATTATTGGACTCGCCAATCAGCGCCGAGTAGGTGCTGAAGATTACACCACGTTTGCAATTGTTGTTCGCATCCGAACTGATTTTGGCGTACTTGAACTGCAACCAGAGAACAACAGAGATTGCAATGGTGACTGGGATGTGAAAGCGTATTTAGTTTACCTTATTGAGCGCATGCACATCGATGCGCGTGGCACCAATGTCGCTGAGATCCCGTTCGGCATCGTATTTGAGATCATTCGATACGGATATCCACAGTGCCTTCTTGCGCCCCTTCAGATAGTTCTCATAGATGATGCCGGCGATGGTGCGACCCTTGCCCACACCAGCACCGTCGCCAATGAGAAAACCAGCCCGGCTGCCATCGGGCAGCAGATGATCGTGTGCCTGCGAGGCATACGTTATGGACTCCAGTTGCAGGGCACTCAACTGGCCGCTGTTTATGGTTTCGGCGGGTATGGACAGTTTGTAATAGACATCGCAAGGTTCCACAGAGCTCAGCGAGGCAGTCTCCACCACTGCATCGGGATGCTTCTTTCCCAGTTTCACTGTGGGCAAAGAGAAGAGAATTAGTCATGATTCAATATCAAAGAGGATGGGGAGCTACTTACACTTTGCTGGCCAATAGTCGGCATATGTCTCGGCCACGCCCATTTCCTCATAGTCAACCTCATCCTCCTCCTGCTGCACATAGACAGCGGCGGCCGAGGCAGCTGCCGCTGCTGCTGCTGCTGCCGCTGCTGATGTTGCATTGCCACCTCCACCAGCCAGATTGGGCAACTGTTGCTGCTGCTGTTGTGGTGGTGTACGTATGGGTTGCATGAAGAGCTGCGTCATCACGTGGTTGGGTATGCCGCTGGTCAAGTACTCCGGATTGAGGGCTATCAACTTCTGCAGATTCTCCATTATCATTGTGGACACCTTCATGCCGCCACCGGCAGCAGCACCAGCAGCTGCTCCCGCTCCCGCTCCAGTGGCAGCTCCAATTGCTGCTCCCACACCTCCTGTTCCTCCTCCGGCGGCGGCAGCAGCGCTGGCTCCGGCTGATGATGTCTTCACACTGACCATCGGTTTGACTTGGCGCAGCTTGAAGCTTGGTGCGGTTCGCATGGGTAACGTGGCGCCGGCGGAGCTCACTGCAAGACAAATAATCGACGGGGGTGTAGTGTGTGCGAAAGAGATGGCAGCATATATAGAAGAGAGGGTAGAAAAGGACGATGATGGACACGCAGAAAGCGGATGAAGGAGCAGGGGATGTTGAAGTGATGGAGCTGAGAACAATCATCTATCTAGCAACATCAAATCTCAGTATATTTTATGTTGCATACTTTGCGGCTGCGGTGCACCCACTAAATACATTTCTTACATAACTTTTATGTTTATTAATCGATTGCAAGCAAATTTTTAGAAATCATTTGAATGATTACAATTATGGTACACACCCAAAATAAACAGTCTGACTTTAAAATTACGCAAGCAATTTGATTTTTATCATTTTACAAGGCCGGAAGTAGGCGTGGCAAATTTTTAAAACAACAGTTTTGTCACTGCTATACATATGAGTGCTGTTACAAACTTTGGTAACTTTAGTTCTAACAGTCTCTCAGAATTAGGCGTTCATACAGACAGAGTTGACTAAATCAGCTCAGCTGTTGAGGGAGATGTTTCCTATTGCTTGTTACCAGTTCATTATGTGTATAGAGACGTGATTTATGTCAATGAATCTATAAAATCAATGTCGTATCTTCTCGCAAGTTGTAATTGTAGAGCTATAGTTAAATTCTAGTCTAACCAGCAGTTAAACCTCTTGTGAAGCAGAGCAAAGTCAAAGTTAATGTTTAAAAGAACGTGCAAATGTTATTAACATATAAAACCATCCCAACTGTTGGTAATTCTTAATATATATATAGTTTGTGGGGCAGCAGACGTTGCTCTTCATTCGACAAACAAAATAAACTATAACTTCAAATCCATGCCCTTAAAATATATTTATTCCTTTATCCAAAAGTAAAAATATTTATACTAAATCCCATCCATAATCAGGCATACCCACACACAACAACACAGTCGAAAACACTCACACACACACACTCGTCGGAAGCTCAAAATGCCACATGCTGCGGATCATAAACCTTTCGTTTCTCCAACGTTTTGCCTTGATTATAAAATTTTTGTAGAACAGGGAACTTAAAACGATTCAGTTCCATAGAATACGATGATTTGCGAAGCATCATATTGAGCTCGAACACATCTTGCTCTGGCCCCCTCCACCGTGTGCTTGCCACAGATTTGATGCTTTCCCTATACTGATGCTGCTGCTGCCGCTGCATCCTTTTCCTTGCAGTCATGCGCTTCTCTTGATTTATCCGCTTATTTGCGATCGATTTCACATGTTTGATTGGCAGCAATTTGAACGCCGGGTTATGGTAGATAACCAAGACCTCCTTGTCATTGTTGGACGCCTTCTTGTCAACATATGGATCAGTAGCATCAATTGATGGCAGCGTTATCGCAGTTGCTGTGCAGCCTTGGCTGTTCTCGCTAGTGCAAATAGAGATGTGACTAAGACTGCGACTGAGACTGCGACTGAGACTGCGATTGTTACTGCGACTGTTACTGCGACTAGAACAGCTAGTGCGACCACGTTTGCGACTTTGATCTGTGGAGCACTGATTCGGTATGAAACGCACACAGAAATCACGCGTTGCCTGCGATTGTGACTTAGGGGAGGCCAGCGTCTCTAGCTCTTGCTTCTGCTTCTGTTCAGCGATAACGAACTGCGATAACTGTTTTTGCTCCTGCTGCTGTTGATCTTTCTCCTGTTCTTCGATAACGAACTGAGACACCTGCCCCGACGTCTTCGAATTCCGCGTAGATCGCGATGATATTGTCCTCGATACCTTTCCCAGATCATCGTATAGGGAACTCAGGTTTTCGAAGCGATGCAAAAGATCATCGATGTGGCGATCGTGTTGATGCAGCTTTGCCTCAACCAGATGCGGCACTAGCTTCTCCAGCAGGAGCAGCTCCAACTTGCGATAGGCCAACGAATGCTTTCTATAAAAATTATCCATGGCAAGTTGCACTTGCTCCTTAATGAGCGAATTTATCTGATCAAAACGAAAATTGATCTCTATCGTCGAAGTGGATGACAAACTGCAACAGCAGGTCGCCGGAGATGAATGCACTTCACGTAAAGCTGGCGACTTTTCTAGCCTTGATTCCATTGTGTTGGGCAACGGTGGAAGGGGGTTCAGATAGGTACAGACAGACAAAGAGAGAGAGAGAGAGAAAGAGAGGGAGAGATTGAAGGGGTGCAGATGTTTTTTTTTGGCAATTTCCCAACTGGTTTTTTAAATAAATTAAAATTACAATTTTTTAAGCTACAAATTTTGAAAAGGCTTTTTCTCATTTGATTACTACAACAGAACTAACTGAATAAAAGTGAGCGAGTTAAACAGAAACCAAGTCAGGATTGAAGTCGAACTCGAAGCCTGCTAGCAGACGAGAAGTGTAAGAGGGGGAGGGGAGAAAGAGAGAGAAAGATTAGGCTGGTGATATGTGTGAATAACACTTGCACGTCATTTCAAACTTTAACTTTGACTTTGCTCTGCTTAACAAGAGGTTTAACTGCTGGTTAGACTAGAATTGAACTACAGCTCTACAAGTTACAACTTGCGGGAAGAGAGACATTGATTTTATAGATTCATTGACATAAATCACGTCTCTTTACACCCAATAAACTGGTAACAAGCAGTAGGCGACATCACCCTCAACAGCTGAGCCGATTAAGTCAAGTCTGTCTGTATGAACGCCTAATTCTGAGAGACTGTTAAAACTAGAGTTACCAAAGTTTGTAACAGCAGTCATGTTTATAGCAGTGACAAAACTGTTGGCTTAACATTTTGCCACGCCTACTTTCGGCTTTGTAAAATGATAAAAATCAAATTGCTTGCGTAATTTTAAAGACAGACCTTTTTTGGTGTGTACAATAACTATTATCATCCAAATGATTTCTTATTATACGAGTATTATTGTGTTCGGGCTATAAATATAGAAGTTACTTAAGAAATGGTATTAAGTAATGGGTATATCACTGTCAAGCAATCTCAACTGTAGCTTTCGTACTTGCAACTTTCGACAGTTTTAAGTGCAGGTTAAAGTTAAACTGTGCATTGAGTAACTTCTGTTTTATAGACCAATGGATACTTAACTTTAAATGATTTGTATTCACCTAGGCTGACACGCACACACACACACACACACCTTGACACCTACAGCTGCACCCTCTATAGACCTAACAAAGTGTTGCCACACTCTAGTAAGTCATAAGTTGATTCAGTGCAACAGTCATAATACACACATCTACACACACACACCCCTGCATTCCTATACACACACACACACACGGGCACACACTGGCAAGTTATTGAAGTTAATTGACGGCGTTTTCTTGGTTGTTACCAACATTACAGGACTTACTCTGCGCCAATAAAGACGCGGCCATATTGAAATTGGCAACGGATGCGGCCGAAGTGGACGCGCCTCCGCTGCCGCTAGCAAAGTAGTTGCTGCTTCTGTTGCTGCTGCTGCTGCTGCTGTTGTTGTTGTTTCCACTGTTGCTGCTGCTGCTGCCAGGGACGTTGCCACCTTTCGAGGCGACGTAGGCGGCCAGACTCATCAGCTCGTTGGTGCTGAGACTGTTTAGATAATTGCCAGCGCCGCTGCTCAGATATGCGCTGGCAGCGCCTAGATTAAGTGTGCCAGAGTTGCCACCACCACCAGCCCCACCAGCAGCAGCGGCGGCGGTGTTAGGGTTACCACCATTTGGACTGATCTTCGGTGTGGCGGCAGCTATTCATGGTACAGGACGGAGCGGGGCGGGGGGCCCAATTTGCAGTGGGGTAAAGGAATGGAAACGAAGTGGAAATGAAACGATACAAGAACGGAACGGAACGGAACGAAACGAAAGATGCAACGAAAGAGCAAAGCAACAACAACAAAGAGAGCAAGGATTGTAGCGTGATAAGGAACAGAAAGAGAAAGAAAGAACAGAGTGAGAGAGAGAGAGAGAGAGAGAAGAGAGAACACAGCAGCATTAATTTGAGTTGAGTTGAGTTGATTTTCTTGCTATTTCTGTCTTTCTATGAGAGAGAGAGAGATGGCTATAGACATGCGCTAGTGTGTGCGTGTGTGTGTGTGTATTTATATACGTGTGTGTGTGTATTTTCGCCCCCATCTGGTCACACTTACCTGCCAATTTCTTCGACATATCGCTGAGGATCTTGTTGGATGCAACTTTGGTTGTTATTGTGGTTGGCAACGCCGTAAATTTGCCACCTGGCGCTGTTGTTTTTGTTGTGTGCGTCACAATTGTTTGTTGCAATGCTGCAATGTTGTTGTTGTTGTTGTTGTTGTTAATGCTGTTATTGTTGTTGATAATGTTGCTGGCGTTGCTGTTGTTGCTCAGCAGCAGCGATATCGGTTTGTTGCCAACAACGATTTTGGTGCCAATGTTGTTGTTGTTCTTGTTGTTGTTGTTGTTACTTATATTATTATTATTATTCAATTTGATAAGACTTTCACCAGCACCAGTAGCAGTAGCAGCAGCAGCACTTAAACTGCCACTTGCCCCACTGTGCGTCTGCTTGCCAACAGCGATGCCAACGCCGCTGCGTATATTCTGCGCGTAGGTAACCGCCGTGTTCAGATCACGTCCGCCTCCTGCAAGACGAAGAAAAAGTAGAAGAGAAAAGGAGGAGGAGTTAGAAGATATAAATAATAAAGTATAGCAAATATATAGCTTTGTAGTAGCGATAAGAGATGAAGAAATGTCTGGTTTAGTTCCCAGTTTACTTAGGTCACAGTTCTTTGAGTTCACACCCACTCGGATTGTTGCATAAGAGCTGTAACAAGTGCATTAACCAACACTGTAAGTGTTGTGCACATACCCTTAATGTTTCTAGTTTGTTTTGTATACCCTGTAGTTTAGATAATGTGTATGCAACTTAAAATACAGAGTATATAAACAACAGCAAGTCTATGATCGATAATAGCACTGTGAGAATTACGTAAACCAACACTGTAAGTGTTGCACATACCCTTAATAACCTGTTTTGTATACCCTGTAGTTTAGATAATGTGTATGCAAATGCGTTAACCAACACTCAATTACAAATGCTGCATAGATCTTCAATAATTTCGATAAACCCTGCAGTGTAATTAATGCGTATGCACTTGTAAATACAGGGTATAATACAGAAGGCATCAGCAACAGTCTATGACAACGATAACAACATACGTTAATCAACACTGTCTTGCACTATGTAGCACAAAATCTCAATAGTTTGAGCTTAATTTGTATATACAGTATAATGTGCTTAACTGCCTTAACACTTAACTGCGCATTACAGATAACTGCTCAATCATACTTTTTTTTTGTACAACGAAAAGCTATTTTGTTTGAAAAATATTAATTTAGTTGCATTCAATATAAGTGCATTGTTAGGATAACTGCATGAATTTTGTTGCAATTTTGATTGTTTTCTCTTCCAAATACATAAGTTAAGTGCGCCACCTTATGCTCGACTTTGCAAAAGCGCCATCATTTTTTCTTTGTTGTTATAGATCGTCACTCTTTGCTAGTAAATTGAAAAGGACGCCACCGATTATAGTGTTCGTTTTGATCGTGGCGCCAAACTGCGCATGCCCGTTTACTTATGCTTGGCAATGCTACAAATGGCAAGTTCATAGTTTGTTTACAAATCAATTTTTCTGAATTGTGAATTGCTGAATTGCGGTTAAGTGCATTTTTAGGATAAGTGCACATTTTTTTAAGTCAAACATGGTGAGGCAGTTAAGCACATTATACTGTATTTAAAATATACAGGGTATAGTTGTAGCAAGTCTACGCACGATAAACAATTTGCCTTCACCGATAAGAAATTGTTGAAGAAGACAGCAGTTTGAGCAAGAGCGATAACGATAGCGAGGGCTCTGGAATGCATTAGTGTAATTATGAGTATAGAACGGAAGTTTGAAAATTGTCGATTGTAAAGTGAATACTTTGCATAGACGGAGAAAGAAGAGAACTAACAGAGGAGAGTGAGAGAACGGGAATGACAAGTAAATTTAACATGAGTTTCTACACTAATTTATGATATTTATATATCATTTATATTTATAAATAATATAATGATTTAGAATGACAAAAATCTTAAAGAAAATCAACTTTACTGACTCAAAATTGGCATTCATTGGTGTCTTCACATTACTGCTTGCAAACCTTTCTTGCATCTCTCCCCACCCCTCCTTTCTTGCATCCCTCCCCTCCTCTGTAACCCCAGCAAGTTATGGTTGTTGTGCTGTTACAGCTGCAATCTTGCTATCTGCCTTACGTGCAGAAGTCTCCTTACTCAGAACCCACCCACCTCAGTCTGCTCCGTTGGGGGTATATAATGAGTACATAATTAGCAGCTCCGTTCTGCATATGTGTATATGTGTGTGTGTGTGCATAATTGCATATACAGTGAGAAGGAGGGAGCAAGACAAGCCTGAGTGTGGGAGGGCAGCGCCAGCCTTACCTGTCCTTCAAAGCAGAGTCCAGTGACAAACTGAGACGAGTGCAAGTAGCAGGTAAATGAGGAAGAGGGAGAGAGAGAGAGGGAGCTGCTGCCCTGGGCCAACTGGGGTACAGCTTTGTGTGATTCCCCAAACAACCCCCAGTGTAATAAGTGGAGGGGATACCCCATTGGGTTTGGTTCTTCTGCTTGTGACATTGAAATGTAATCGCACTCTTTGCCAACTTGTTGTTGAAAAAGTCTCAAATTTTTACTTCAAGCTGCCATTTGTATATTGTACTTTCAGATTGACCCAGTTTATATAATGCGATCTTTAACCAACTGTAGCTTAACTGGCTTCAACTTTCACCTTATTTGTTGGAATGAATCTTGGGTGCAGCATGTCATACTCATAGTCAAGAGAACAGAAGATATGCCAAGCGATTGTTGAGCTTAATTGTCACGCTAATTGCGCTCTTTTGTTTGTTTCTCTTCTCTGCACTTCTCTTCTTGCAGTTGCTATAACAGATTCTTAATTTAGCGAGAAATGACAGAGAAGGCAGCACAGACTACTCACTACTCACAGTAAATGCATCGATAATAACAATCATCGAATCGAATTGAATTACAGGCGACTTCGCTAATGATGACGCACTGGACGGTAGTACTCACTTACATGCATATGTATGCGTACGCGTATGTGCATGTACTTGTGTACATATATATCTGTTGTGCATGTACACCCACGCTTTATAGAGGGAAACATATATGGTGCCCACGTCTTACACGAGATGCGTCTCCAATTTGCGTCAGAGCTCGATTTGCAGCTGAACATATGTACATACTACATACATATACATATGGCGTGTACCATATACATATATGAGAGACGCGGATAGATGATAGTGCAATATGCTGCTTGTCTGCTTGTGTGTGTGTGTGTGTGTGTATTGCTACATAAACCATATCAAGCACATCCAATGCAATCACTATGCAAATATTAACAATCTCGGGTCCTCGAGCATGTGTGCAGATACATAATTATGCGTGTGTATGTGTGTGTGTGTGTGTGTGTATGGGTGCGTGTGAATGTCTACCAGGTGCAACATTCTGCAGTCGTCTTTCATTAATATTTCACATGGATTCTAATTAAATTCTACTACTAATGGACATCGAATAAGATTCGAATGAGATTAAAGCATTAATCTCTTCTCTGCTTAAAGATTATAATGTTTGTCATCTCATGTTTGACTGTTTAAAAAACAACAAGTGCCCGACATAAAGCTACCCTGCGTGCAGACACACGCTGCTTGCTGCTGCTATGCAAACTGTTGATTTGAATAACTTTTTCTTCTTCGATATTATAGTCAACTAACTAACTACAAACAACAAGAAGAAAGTCGTGTAGAAGTTAACAAATTGAACTGTTAAACTTTATTATTGATTTGTGCGGGCGGTGGGCGTGGCATGCAACAATTAAAATACGCTTTATCTGCATAGGTAACACAGATATTCTTTATACCTAAGTTGATATCTCTGGCTTTTATCATTGCTGAGATCTGACATGCTCAAATCCACTCGA
Organism: Zaprionus capensis; assembly: GCA_018903675.1. NCBI lineage: Eukaryota > Metazoa > Arthropoda > Insecta > Diptera > Drosophilidae > Zaprionus > Zaprionus capensis. Next base: position 5,017,499 of record JAEIFN010001073.1, on the reverse strand, counting down.
CTGTTTGAAATATTATGGGATCGGACACGCCTCCCTCTTTTTGACCAATCCCTAACAAAAAACTTTTCTTCTTTGAATACTTAAGCCTTCTTTTCTTGCCACACATTTGCACTTTGTGCCCTGCAAAGTTGTCAGACACATACGAATCGTTTATGAATGTGTAAGTTGAATAGAAGTGTAGACAAGTTCCCCAACATTGCCCCACAAACTTGTGGCCATTTCTTATTCATGCTGCTGATAATTATGAATAAGTTTCTGCAGGTAGTTCCCCCCTCCCCCTTTCTGCAGGTGAAATGCAAGAAATCGCATATAAATGAGCAAGCAAGGATAAGATGCCGACATTGCTGTACACTAAAATTTTATAGATGTGTAAAGAAGCGAGTTTGGCTCAGATTTCAAAAGAGATTTGTATAGTAAATATGGAAATTATTATATGTATATATGTAATAATAATATAACACATAAAGAAGAAGATATAAAGAAGTATTCTTTATATATAAAATACGAATAAAAACAGTGCCTTATTTGATTTTTATTAAGATGTGCATTGCATAAATTGCTTAAGAGTTGTGTGCCAAATTTCCTTAAGTTTTCACAATACCCTTAACACGAGGTAAGTGTATTATCGATAACTTTGCAGCAAAAACTTTCAGGCTCAGTCGAAGAATGCAAACTTCTTCATTCTCTACTTCTTCGTTTGTTTGGTTTTACTTTTTAACTGATTTCTATTCAAGAACTGAAGCAAGAAGTGACGCGTCTGGTGAAAACTTGCCACAACTTTGGCAAGTTTAAATTTCGACAAGTGTGCGTGTGTGTGTGTGTGGGAGCTAGTGTGAGCATGTGTATGTTAACTAGTAACTTACCGGGAACTTCTATTTGATCTGGATCTTCATCATCATCAAAATCTGAGCCGGAATCATCATCATCGAAATCATCATCCTCGTCGGCGTCCAAAAACGCTTTACGCTTTTTCGATGTCTGTAAGAATGAAATAATGCAAAAAGAATCGCAATAAGTAAATAAAAAATTGGTAGAAATATCAACTGCATTCGCCTTTCTCACAGTGTACACGACAATCAACAAGCAACACTTGAAAATCTACCACAAAATTGACGGGAAATCACCACAAGAGAGAAACACAACCAAAAAAATGTAGCACACTTTTCAGCGCTCCAAATCACGCACGACAAGCGCAGCGGGAGAGAGAAGGACACAGAGACAGAGAGAGAGAGAGCAAAAGAGCGCGCGCGCTTTTCACACAATTTTGTTTAGAAAAAAACGCACAAAAAGCACTAGCCAAAAAAATAAACACACAACAAGAAAGAAGAAGAATCGTCACGAGAAGGAACAAGTAGAAAAATACAAAAAAAAGAGAGAAAAATACCGCGTCACTCTCGACAACGAGGCATGCGTCGCGTCGGGTCGGGTCAGCTGAGGTTAGTGCTCAGGTCAGAGGTCGCGCGACAGCTTTACTTGCTTTGCTAACACTTTCCACTGCTGTTTCCAGCGTTTCGATTCGGATTCCTCCTCACAGATGCCACCAGAGATGCTTGTGCTGTTGCGGCCGTGACTGCAATTGCGACTGCTCCAGCGCTCGTGTTGGAGGCAACTACGCCATGCCGACACTCCGGTCGTGCCACCGTACGTACCTCTTGGCCGGGGCGCCAGCAGAGCCGAGCCGGGCCAGCCCGGGTCGGGCCATAGCCGAATATTTCGTACACCAAAAACTCTTGCAGTTTTTCGGCGGCAGAGTGGCGGCGGTGGTAGCGATGTGTGTTGTGTACAACCCTATCCCTTACCACGAAACCCTAAACTGTGCTCTTGCTACACTCCCCCCCTTAACCCTTCCTCCCGCCTAATGTGACTCCCTTGCCCCAACGATTAAGAGAACACCCTCGTCTCGTTTTGCCGAAAGGGTACAATGACGGGAAGAGGTGGCAGGGGGGGACAGGGGACACGGGTGGTTGGGCCAACTTTCAACGTTCGGTCGGTCAGGAAGGGGCAGGCGCAACCACCACTTGAAAATAACACACAACTGGCACATTGGACTGGCACCGACCTGCTGCCACCGTGGTGCAAGTGCTAATCAAAATGTATTCAACTTGTTATCACAGATGGAAATACTGTACTCGTATTTTACTGTACAACATCGGAGTCAATGTCCAAACTGGCAATGGTACAACATTTACTCACATTCATATGAAATTGTACCTAATGAATGCATTCATGCAGCACTCTAATACTCGTATATGCATTATTCATTTATATATATTATGTTACTAAGAACTTGTTATTTTCCTGCTATATTTGCAGAATATTTGTTAGTTAATTTATTAATTTAAATGTTAACTTTATTAACTTTTATTTTATATTTTCAGCATGATAATGTTAATTAGTATATTAACATTATCATTATTCTTACAAAATTATTATTATATTGTAAATGTAATTAATTGTTATAAATCAATAATTTTATTTATTTATTCAAATTGAATTTTGATAATAAATAGATTTATGTACAGACCTTCCCAATAATACTAATCAATTTATTTATTCGAATACAAAAGCAAATATTTACCATCTAAGTTACAACAAATTGCCCCACTGTGCCACGCACCCGAGAAAGGGTTGAATGTTGTTCTCCACCTTGCACAGACCCACGCACACACAGACAAATGCAGAGGCAGAGGCAAAGGCAGAGGCAACAACGAAGCAGTCGAAAATGTTTGGCATGCAGAGATATCGAGAGCACTACGAACTACGAGCCGTAGCAGCAGCAGCATGAGCAGAGCAGAGCAGAACTACACAGCATGTGCAATGTGCCAACCCCTAGCAGATTGCACCCCAGTCCCCTCTGGCCCACTACCATCTACACTGAACTACCCCTACTACCGTTGAAACAAAAGGATTGAGCCTGGTTAACTAACAGGCGAGCCTATGTAGAGAGAGTGAAAGAGAGAGAGAGAGCTACGACAGAGTGTGGGCAACGGAGAGGGGTGCCCATGCAAAAGGATAAGAGCAGAGAGCAAAGAAGAAGATGAAGAGGAATGGATGGAGAATGGGCCGATGAGTGGAGTGGAGAGAGGACGCGTGCACAACGGCAATTAGAGCAAGACAACAAGCAATAGCTTCGACGTTGATGTTGAGTGGGCTGACTAGTTAACTGGTTGCCTGGTTGGCTCGTTTGTTCGTTCGTTCGTTCGTTGCCAGCAACGTTCCCCTATCCACCCTCCCTCTCTGCACCCCTTTTGGTAGCTGGGATAGAGATAAATCAATGGCGAAACTTGGAACTTTGGAAAAGCCGCAGGCATCCTAAAATACACGACGAACAGGCAAATGTGCCAAACGTGTGCGGCCAACTCCATTCCCTCTCTCGCTCTCTTTCTCCTACGGACCCTTGGCCACAGTAGACACCCATTTTAGGCGCCAAACAAGTTCAGCAATTCGATAAATACGATACGATATAAGTCAAAATTCAGCTACAGACAATCTTAGAAGCAGCAATTTAAGAAGCAAAGGATAGGCAATTACTTAGATTATATAGTTATCGATCATCGTTATCAATTATCAACAAGTTTAAAATACATTTAACACTAACCTATAATTCTCTTGCACTCTCTCTTTCCCACTGTCTCTGAATTTATTATATCGATTACAGGCTTAGATGGTAGTTTAGCCGCTAGTTGGCTCTTTTTTGCGTAGGCAGCTTAATATCTTAATTGTTATCGAATGTTTGTGAATATTTGCACCAACTAGGTATCGATATTCAAGCATATTGTGAACTCCTTTAGGGTTGCACTTCTTAGCATGACGCAGATTAATTATTGTGCAAGTAGAGAAAGGATTATTTACCATATATTACATTCACAAATTACAGTTAATTCGTTGCCAAGGAAATATGGCAAGCAATACCCCTGCTGCTTCAATTAGTAAATTATACACACATACGAACAAATACATGCATATGTATATACAGCAGCCAACTGCACGATAATCTCAGCACGTACCCCCTACCATCTGCCCCCGCCCCCTACACAGCTTTTTTGACACACAAAATAAAAGCAAAACGAATGACCTTGCAAACAGAGCGCAAAACTCAACATTTTGCACACAAAAACATGTGTTTAATCACGTGACTGCGTCTGTGTCTGTTTGTGTGTGTCTCTCTCACTCTCTGTCTGTGTGTGTGCAAAGGAAATACATCAACATGTTGTTGCCTTTGCCAAAAATGTGCGAAAAATGAGCAAAATTGGAGTTGAATTCACTTAAGGGTTGAAGCGAAAATAAAAACGAAAACAAAAACGGTCCGATAAATGCACAACTGAAGCGCAAACCGCACAAAAACAAAGAAAACAACAACAACAGACTGCTAGAGAGGGAGCGAGACATACCAAGGGAGAGTGGCAACTGAAATAAGTGTGTACACATACTAGGAAAGAAAAACCAAACAAATTAACACATGAATTTGCCAATGTATCGAACAAGGTGGAGACACTGTGCAACTAGAAAGGAGGGAGGGGGAAATGAAGCGAAAAAAAATTGCACTTCGCTGTGTGTATGCAATGGCTGCAGTCAGGAGGGAGAGGGAGAGAGAAGGAGAACATTGCCGACGCATGCGCTGGCAACGGCAGCACAAATGCAGCGCGAATTGGTGAGAGACAGAGAGAGGGAGAGACATGTACTCCGATAAATAAGGTAAGCAGCTGGGGAAATCAGCATCCATTGAACGCAGCAGCAGCGGCAGCAAAGGCTGCTCGCGTGGGAGTGGCATCGTCCGTTGCTGCCCCTTCCTGTGACGCACTTGCCACCTTTTGGAACGTTTCTATGACACGCTCTGCATCAACTTTCCTCTACCTTCTTCTTCCTGCTACAGTGAAAACGTGCCAAGGACGACCCAACAACAATTTGAACCTCGAACATTGACTGTTCGTTCCGGTTCGTGTCTTTGCTAAATCGATTGGTTTTGTTTCCCACTCAAGAGCAACAAGTTACAACGCTTTTCTTTTAATTTTCATTTGTTAAGATTTACAATATCAAAATTAAATGATTTATTAAGTGGGGATTTATTTAATTTTCGATATATAATAGATGACATTACCATAGCATATGCAGGCAGAATCTTAATGAATTTATAGGAAAAGCCCCTAGATGCAGGCAACGAATAATGTGCAAAATATCCCACTCTTGAACATTTTATTCGAGATTTAAGTACCTATTCATTATTTCACTTCAATAAATAAATAATAAAATATAAATAATCGGTAAATAAATAATATTAATAAAATAAATCATAATTTTATACGAGTCATTAATGTTTTATACCACGCGTTTTATACATTTTCACGTGATATTTCACTTGTTGTGTCTCGTGGGCGCCAAACCAACAAGTTCGTCTATAAGTAAAACAGACAGACGCACGTGTGCCAATGTGCACAGTGGAATTGGTCTGAATTGAAGTGACGCAAATGTCGTTGGGAACTATTGCTTATGTACATATGGGAATTTTGAGATATTTTAATACGCATAGCAACATTGAAAAGCCGAGAATAAAATGTGAGGGCAACAACAAGAAATGAAGGGGGAGGGGGGGGTGTCTCCATAGAAACGGTCGCATGGCCTTAGCCCTAACCTATCACAAATTTGTTAACATAAAATCGAATGTGAATGGAAGAAGGCGGCGGGGGTGGTGGGTCTCGAATCAACGAGGTCTTTTCAAAATAAACTGTATGACAGATGAAGAGAGAGAGCAAGAAAGAGAGAGAGAGATAGAAACATAATGCATAAACATGTAAACAAAAAATGCAAATTAATTGTGTCGTTTGTCTTTTTCGCCGCACAGCTGAGCCGAACTGACAGAGACATTTTCCCGTCTCCCTCTGCCGACGTCACTATTCCTTTCGCTTTCTTCTCTCTCTCTCCTCTCTAATCACATTGAAATATTTTTGTTATTGCTTTTTTTTTTATTTTGTGGCTCCACCATGTGGTTGAGCACGCACTTGGCAAGTGCGAGCGAGATGGCTAGCATATGCACACTCAGCTGCTGCTGCCGCCGCCGGAGAGGCAAAGGCGGGGGTGGTCGTAGCTGGCCATTGATATTGGCCATCAAATGCGACAAAGGAAATTCAAAAGTCATCCAAAACATGCAAACAAACAAACGAAATGATTGCCAATCATTTCATTTAGAAACTTACCATTTTGTATTGCTGATTGTTGATGCTGTTGTTGTTGTTAGTATCGCAATTTCTTGTTTCTGTTGTTGTTGTTGTGATTTGTGATGGTGCCGCTGCCGCTAGGCCGGAAGAGGAAGAGTAAAGAACGCGCGAAAAGAGAAAAAAAAACTATGCAACGGCAACGGCGACGGCGGCGATGACGATGACGGACAGACGAACGGTCGCTGCAAAAGAAGTCGCAGCGCGAGAGGGGGAGAGTGGAGGCAGCGCAGGCAGCAACTGAACTGAACTGGGAACTGCAAACTGAGCTCTGACTCGGCTCGGCTCGCAATTGTTTGCCTTTTTGAGCTCCGCGCTTTAGTTGCGGCTCTGGGGCCCAACACGCGTTCGCGTTTGTTCGTTCTTTATTTCTTCTCTTTTTTTCCTTTTCCGCTTTTTGGTCTACTTCTTTTGTTTGTTTTAACTTTTCTGCACTGGCACTGCAATTTCCTCGTGTCGCAATTTTGCCTATAGAATTCGTTTGAATTTTGCGTTATTCTTGATTATTGATACGGCTGCTCTTGCTGCAGTCACGCACACGCACAATAACAACAAAAAAGAGGAAGGAAACAAAAAAATTAACAAGCCGAAAACACACGTAACATACGTTCGCAGCGCACGTCGCACGCTAATAAAATAATATTTATCGATATATCACAAATGTCGAAAACGAAACGAAAATACTAGTTTGGTATTTGCAAAAAATGCCAAATATACTAGTTTATTATTGTGTTAAATTTTCTTTGATTTCTTGTAAAGTTTTAATCAAAAGCAGTGCATAAATTAAAAGGGAAATTGTAAAAAGAGTTAAATTCCTTCTTACATATAATTGTGAAATATAAGACAAATTAGTTAGTATTTTATCGATATCAAATTACACCGCATTTTGTTTAGTAGTTGACAGGCGTAAAATATAAAGCATTTTTTTAATAAAGAAATATTTAAATTTCATAATCAAACGAATTATTTTAATAACTTTTAAAATAGAGTGATATCAATTTAAAAGCATTAAATTTGTTTTAGGGGACGACCAAAACATGTGATTACCAGAACGCCCAGCAGTGTTGCCAGAATTTTTGAGCAAAAAAAAGCCAAAAAAAGGCTGAATTATATAGAGTTGACATAAAAATAAAGCTGTATGTATGGAGTTTTCAATATTAAAAGAAGCTATATATATTTTTCCCTTAAAAATACAGATTTGACGGAAAAAGAGCTGAGTTGGCAACACTAACGCGCTGGTCCATCGATCACAAGTTAACATGGCAATCACTTAATGTTAATTATTTTCGTTAACAGTTGTTAAAACGTTCGCTCTTTTTTGCGTCTTTCATGGATAAACCCAGCTATCGATAACTCTGCAGTACAACTAGAAACTCTTCCAAAGAAAATAATTTCAACATTCAACAAGTGCAATTTGTAGTCAATAGAAAAAAATTAAAATTCCATAACTTGTGACTTTCCGAATCAATCGAATAAAACACGAATGAACGTTAATAAGCAATTCATTCAATGTACCGTAGACTATAAAGAGAAATCGTTAGCACAAACATATATGTGTAGAAAACATATTGCAACAGTGATTGAAATAGATGAATGTTTTTGTTTTTTTGTTGCTTTGTTTTGATAATCAATAGAAGAGGAAACGATGAGTTGCTTTAGTGCAATGAATACCCCCCTACTGGGGGAAATGGAGCAGACAGTCTGCATGCTGGAGCGTGGAACGATCGTGACAAAACTATATGGAAAACAACGACGCCCCGATCGACGCCACCTCATGCTAATCAGGGAAACCCGTCAGCTGTTATGGTCTACAGTGGCGGCCCAGACCCGCACGGACTACGAGGGAACGATACAGTTGCGGGAAATACGTGAGATTCGTGTGGGGAAGAACTCCAAGGAGTTTCGCCTGCACGCCGACGATTGTCAGCGCTTTGAGAACAGCAAATGCTTTGTGATCATGTACGGGAATAGTTTCAAACTGAAAAGTTTCTCAGTGGTGGCACTCTCGGAGATCGAGGCCGATAACTGGGTGCGTGGATTGAGGTATATGGTCAAGGATACCATTAATTCACCATATCCACTACAAATCGATCGCTGGCTACGACGCGAATACTATTCCTTTGAGAATGTCAATTCACATCTGACAAAATCAGAACAAAGTTCTCAGGTCACCATCAAGGATTTCAAGACATTCCTAAGCAGCGTTAGCTGTAAAATGAGCACAAGTAAATTTATGGAATGCGTTACGGATGATATACGGCGGAAGCATGATCTGAAATTCGATGATTTCTCACGTTTATATCAGAAACTGTTGCTGCCCGTTAATTTTGTGAATATTCTAAACGGAACCGAGTTCACATATTCCGAAGATAAGAAAATAGTGCGACCAGTTGAATTTAAAAGGTTTCTGGAAACGGAACAACGAGATCATAACGATCTCAATAGCATATCCGGTCTAATATGTGACTTTGTGCAGGATGTTGAACGTGATGTGCAGGAACCTTATCTCACCATATCGGAATTTGTGGATTATCTATTTTCGAAGCAAAACGATTTGTGGGATACGAAATATGATTCGATATTTATGGATATGAATCAATCGATGTCCTCGTACTGGATTGCCTCATCGCATAATACATATCTAACGGGAGATCAGTTCTCCAGCGAATCCTCATGCGAGGCCTATGCTCGGGCCCTGCGCATGGGGTGTCGCTGCATCGAGCTGGACTGCTGGAATGGCCCCGATAATTTACCTTATATATTTCATGGCCATACAATGACATCGAAAATCAAATTTATGGATGTTATCAAGACCATAAAAGATCATGCATTCACCACATCCGAATATCCAGTTATACTTTCGATCGAACAGAATTGCTCCCTCGAACAACAACGAAATATGGCACACGCCCTGATCGAGGTAAGTTCTATATATACAAAGATATATGTATGTATATTTCTAGGGTATCTGGAACTGTTATAGAATCAATTTGAAACGCAAACAATATATTTCCTGGCAAACATGGAGGCTCTAGATAATGCTTATCTCTACCGGAGCATTGCTCTCTTTCTCTCTCTTTCTCTCTCTCTCTCTCTCTATATAATCGATAATTTCGAATTGATAAACAACCAACAGGGGCTGCGAGTTAAGATCTGAACTGAAGTGAATCTCTTGTGCAAGGGGGAAGAGGGAAAGAGAAAGCAGTAGTGCGAGAAATCAAGAGGAAACTAACTTTCAATAAATTGAAGAAGAACTATATATACAATATAATAACTATATATTACAATTGTCAATCCATTGCAGGTCTTTGGAGATATGCTGCTAACACAGCCCTGTGATCGCAACGAGATGCATCTGCCCTCTCCGAATCAGTTGCGTCGCAAGATCATTTTGAAGCACAAAAAGTTGCCACAATTCGATGAGAATGTTAATCCAATCAATTTACCAACTGGCGGTGCTGGTGCTGCTGCTGGTGGTGGTATCAGCAATGGAACAATCGCCTCGTTTAACCATCGATCATCGCTGGGCGGTGTAACCGATGATAGCGATAATATGCAAAAGATTTTAAAGAAGGGATTGCTGTACTTCAAGGATCCCGTTGATAAGTCATGGAACCTTTATCAGTTCGTGCTTACACAGCAAGAGCTTATCTACACGTCGGAGATAAGTGAGTGCCGCAATGGCACCTCCGAGGACGATGACTTTGGACTCTCCTCCTGCACATTGAACAGCAACATGCAGCAGAAGCAGAAGGATACATCCGCTAATGATGAACTGCACTTTGGGGAGAATTGGTTTCACGGTAAACTCGAGGGTAAGTAAAGATCCTTGAAACATCAAGAAGATCTAGTAATTGATATATTTATTCTTCATGTTTAGGTGGTAGACCGGAAGCTGATCAATTGCTGGAAACGTATAAACATCTTGGTGATGGCACATTTTTAGTACGTGAATCGGCAACTTTTGTTGGCGATTATAGCTTATCGTTCTGGCGACGAAATCGTCCGAATCATTGTCGCATTAAACTGAAGCATGAGAACGGTTCGATTAAGTATTATCTAGTTGAGAATTTTGTATTCGATTCGTTGTATTCGTTAATTGTCTATTATCGCAAGAATATGTTGCGCAGCTCCGAGTTCTCGATAATCCTTAAGGAACCAGTGCCGCAGCCAAAGAAGCACGAGACTCAAGATTGGTTCCATCCAAATACCACAAAGGAGCAGGCCGAGCAGGGACTATTCAAGCTGGAGATTGGATCGTTCCTTGTGCGGCCATCGGTGCAGAGTGTTAATGCCTTTGTAATATCATTTACGATAAATCGCAAGATCAAACATTGTCGCATCATACAGGAGGGACGTCTATATGCAATCGATACAATGCAATTTGAGTCTTTAGTCTCGTTAATTCATTATTATATGCGAAATCCGCTCTATCGCAATGTCAAGCTTGTGCATCCCGTCTCCCAGGAACTGTTGCGTCAGACTTTGCTTGAGAATGCGCAGCTGCATAACGAGCATGGCGGGAATGATGCCTCCGGTGCCTCCAACTATATGGGTTCCAATCTTGAGGAATATGTCACCTGCAAGGCTCTGTATATCTACAAAGCTGACAAGCCCGATGAGCTCTCGTTTCCCAAACATGCGATTATCACGAATGTACAAAGGAATAATACCATGTGGTGGAAAGGTGACTACGGTGGCATGATCCAACATCATTTTCCGGCCAATTATGTCAAGGTAAACGAGTGAAGTCTATACACACTATTGCAGGCTATTAATCTATCTCTCTCTCTCTGTCTGGCTTATCTCACACAGGTCATTGATTCGGCAACAGAGGATTACAATTCAGTGAACGAGGAGGGCAACGATGGTCGCACCGATTCCATTGAGATTTATGGCGCTGTGGCGACACTCTTCGAATCGAATGAACTGGGCATTATTATAAAGCTACAGATACAGACGCCAACGATGCAGAATCCATTTATAATTGGATTTGATAATCAGGAGACTGCATATGAATGGACAAAGGCCATACAGGATGCAGCCCTATTCGCTAGTCAGTTGGCAACGGAGCGTCGCAAGAAGGAGCGCACTGCACGCGTGGCGAAGGAAATGTCCGATTTGATTATATACTTTCGGAGCGTACCGTTCAGGGATCATTCGTGGATATTTCAAGAGATGTCCAGTTTCCCGGAGACAAAGGCGGAGAAACAGTTTATACAGCAAAATATGCCGCTATTTCTGGCCTATCATCGCAATCAAATTAGTCGTGTATACCCCAAGGGTCAGCGACTGGATTCATCCAATTTCAATCCGGTTCCGTTTTGGAATATCGGTTCACAGATGATAGCGCTAAACTATCAGACCGGCGACAAGGCAATGCAACTGAATCAGGCCAAATTTCGCAACAATGGTCAATGCGGATATATACTGAAGCCGTCGTTCATGAAGCTCGACACGTTCAATCCAAATAATCCACTCTCCGAGGGCCTCAATGAGATTAAGATAAATATGCGTATAATTGCGGCGCGTCATCTGTTCCGTGGTGGCAAATCGAATAATCCGCAAATCGTTGTGGAAATCGTGGGTGCCAGTTACGATAGTGGCATCAAATATCGTACTAAAGTCAATGAGAATGGGTTCAATCCCATCTGGAATGAATCTTTTGAGTTCACAGTACATAATCCGCAATTTGCACTGCTGCGCTTCGAGGTACAGGATGAGGATATGTTTGCCGAGACACACTTCATTGCCCAGGCCTGTTACCCCTTGACCTGTGTGCGCCAAGGCTATCGCAGCGTTGTGCTGCGCAATAAATTCAGCGAGGAGCTGGAACTATCTTCTCTTTTAGTCAATCTAGAAATTGTAAATAGAACAGGATCTTAGTCTGAGAGCGCGTGTATTATGAATTTACTTCGATGTACCGAATGTTAACTGCATCATCTCTATCAACTACATTCTATGTATGGCTCAGGCACTTGTGAAAGGTATTAATCGAACAAGTCCTGTGTGATCTTGTCTTGATATCGATGGTGCTGCTTGAACGAACACTTAGTTGCCTTTACTAGTGCTGCGATTTCGAACAATCAAAATTCTAATCGACTATCGACAAAGGATTTTCGCATTCCAACTATATGAAATGTGCTCAGTCATTGTCATTTACATTGATCTATAGATATAGCCACATACCACATGATGTCATCCATCAATTGGTTTTTATTACCCTTTTTATAGTCTTCCAACTGATATCATTTCATTATATGCCGCAGAACCCATCACAATCAAAAGCTTATCCAATTATTTATTCTGTTTTTATAGTATACTTTTATATATATACAAATATCTGTATATGATTAGTTTTAGTTATGTTTGATCTTTGACTTAGATACCCCACATATGCCTTAGATAACTTCCTTGTCGTGCTGTGCCCATATATGCCTTATGTGGTCATACCTAAACCATGCAACTATACACACATATCAAATACATATCGTATCTTTTTATCTGCAGCTTTCTTTAGGATAACCTAAAAAATCAACTTGAACTACTTGTTGCATTTGCTAATAATTCCTTTCTCAAATCGAACAGACTATATATTTACGTATACATCCATTTATATTTATATACTAGATATATATATTTTAAGTTATTTCGTGTTTATGTTATATAAATGTTTTCTCGTCAACAATTTCATTTTGTTTTATTTCATTTCATTTCGATCTCTCTGAAGATGGAACCCCAAAAGTAGAATTCAGTTGTGTGTTTTTGGATAAAAGTCATGAATAATTATTTTTATTATGTGATTTCAGCTTGTTCTCTTTTTTTGTTTACTGTTTTTCATCATATTTATATATTGGGTGTATGCATTAATTCGTGCGGTTTACAAAGAGAGGGCTCTGCTAGTATTATTTCGCGTCGTGTTCATCTGTGGCTATATTCATTTCAAAGGTACTGTAATTTCGCGTCGTCTTCAGTCGATTTCATTTGTTTTAGCGTGAAGAACAGTTTGTTTCATTCATTTGAAAATGTCGACATTTGTACCAGAAAAGGTGTTTTTGCGGGGAGTTCTTCTTCATTACTTTAATATGAAGAAAAGTGCTACCGAAAGTCATCGTATTTTACTGGAAGTTTATGGTGATCATGCTTTAGCCGAAAGAACGTGCCAAAAGTGGTTTGCACGGTTTAAAAGTGGCAATTTCGACTTAGACGACGGAGAGCGACACGGACAGCCAAAAAAATTTCAAGATGAAGAATTGGAGACATTGCTCGACGCAGATGCATGCCAGACCCAAGAAGAACTTGCAAAAGTATTAGAAGTTGATCAAGCAACCGTTTCCAGAAGATTAAAATCATTAGGATTCATCCAGAAGCTTGGAAATTGGGTGCCTTATGAATTAAAGCCAAGAGACGTCGAACGTCGATTCTGCATGTCGGAAATGTTGCTTCAACGCCACCAAAAGAAGTCAGTTTTGCATCGGATTGTCACTGGCGATGAAAAATGGATTCATTATGATAACCAAAAACGCAAGAGATCGTATGTGAAGCCCGGCCAACCCTCGACATCCACGGCAAAGCCAAATATCCATGGTGCCAAGGGTGTGCTCTATTATGAGCTATTGAAATCGGGTCAGACGATCAATGGGGAACTTTACCGAATACAATTGATTCGTTTAAAAAGGGCCATCGCGGAAAAACGACCAGAATATGCGACCAGACACGAATCAATAATTTTTCATCATGACAACGCTCGGCCACATGTTGCAAGGCCAGTTAAAAACTATTTGGAAAACTGTGGGTGGGAAGTTCTACCTCACCCGCCTTATAGCCCAGACATAGCACCTTCCGATTACCACTTGTTCAGATCAATGCAGAATGCCCTTACCGGATTACGCTTCACTTCAGAACAGGGTATCAGAAATTGGCTCGATTCCTTTTTGACCTCCAAGCCGGAAAAGTTCTTTTGGGATGGGATCCACAAACTGCCAGAAAGATGGGCAAACATCGTAGCTTCCGATGGGCAATACTTTGAACATTAAATGTACTAGGTGGGGTGAAAAGTAACCTCCTTGACCGCCAAAATACAATTCTACTGCAATAAATTATAGGGCCTTGTAGTCTGTACATATTTGGGAAAGCACGCCAAATTTCTTTGCGATACTGCCAGTAGTTTTTTTTTGACAGCTGATTTTCGTTGACGTGTTTGGCATCATGTGCAGTATGGACAAAAACGATTTTCGTTTTCTCATAAAACATTATTTTTTGAGAGGCAAAACGGCGAGGGAAACGAAAGAAAATTTGGATAAATATTATGGGGCTAATGCTCCGTCAGACTACACCGTCAAATATTGGTTTCAAGACTTTCATAATGGCCGCAACTCCACTAACGATCAAGGCCGCATCGGCAGGCCCTCGGATGAGGTCACAGAGGAAAATAGCGAAAAAATCCATGAGATGATGTTCGCAAACAGGAAAGTAAAATTTTGTGAGCTAGCAGATGATCAATATTAAACTCACAAACCATATTCTAAACGGGATTTTTCATATGAAATATTTATCCTGCCGAAAGGTGCCGCGAAACTGGCTCCAGACCAAAAACACGAGAAACAAAATTTTGGCCAAAATAAATTATTTGGGCCTTTAATTACTTCCCTATCCCCCTTTTTCATACGATTTGGTTCCCTCAGATTACAATCTCTTCTCAAACCTCAAAAGATGACTCATCAATAAAAAATTTAGCTCACGCGAGGAATTTTTCGAAATTATCGACACCGCGGAGGGGTATTTTACAGACCTTCCGGAAAATAATTTTTCGGACGGGATCAAGAAGTTGGAAAATCGCTGGATTAAGTGTATCGACCTAAAAAGGGGTTAAATTTAATAAAATAAAAAAACATTTTAAAAAAAAACATTTTAAAAAAAATGTTTTTTTCATTCCCAAGGAGTTTACTTTTCACTCCACCTAGTATAACCATTTTTTTCACAATAAAGTCTTAATTTTCGAAAAAACCGCACGAATTAATGCATACACCCAATATAATGTATATATATATAGATATAGATATTGGACAAATTGCGGTGAATGTGTGAAATACGTTGAAACTTGATCTAAAATTCGCGTCTATGATATTTATCAGGATCGAAATATGATGTAACAACAACACGATCACTGAACTTTCGTCCGGTTAATGCTTGCTGTGCCTTCTGACAATCCAGTACCGAGTTAAATTCAACAAAGACTTTGCCGCAACCAGGAACTTCAACGCCCTCGATCGGTCGTGGTATTTCCACGCTACGAACGACACCATATTTCGTGCACTCCTCCTTAATGTCCTCCAATATGTCCTCATATTCCTCCTCGTCGCGCAGCTCATCGGGTGTCACCATATTGAGCAGGCAAAGCACCTCGGTCGGTGGTCCCGATGTGACAACAGTCGATAGCCCGGGCACTTGCAGCATCACCGACTGGCTGGTGTTAGCAGCATTCTGAGCATTTTTGGCACCCACACTGGCACGCTGCACAATCAGTTTCTTGTCTCCCAGCTGCATGCCATTTAATCCAGCAATTGACTGAAAGAATAATAAACATCTTAGCACACAAATTCGACAGAGACAGATAGAGAGAGAGCGAGGAGAGAGGGACTTACCTGATCTGTAATGCTTAGATCAACATATTCACAAAAGGCATAGCCTTTACTCAAGCCGGTCGCGGCGTCTTTAACAAGATTGAATGCTCTTAGCTTACCAAACGATAGCAACAACTCCTTTACCTGTAAAACAATCAAAAAATGTTGAAGAATTGTTTCGAAATAGACAGAATCATGCTAGCTATATACTCTTCATTAAAATAATAGGTACACCGTGAAATCGTACGTCATTCCCATGAATATAAATGGTCATTTTGTTGATACAATTCAAAGTGTACCTATTATTATAATCATAAGTGTAGATCTATGACTCATGGCATCTTCTATTCAAGGATCCTCGCGTTCCAGTCCTCACTCCAGCTTACCTGTTCGTCGTTCAGATAATTGGGCAGACCGCCAATAAAGATTTTGTGTGGTGAATCGGGCACCACCGTTGAGATGACTCCACTGGACACTGATAGGTGATCAATAGTATAACAAATAAAATGAATATGGTTTGCTTATTGCATTGAATGTATTCCTTAAAGGGCCTTAACTTACCAACAGCTGGCTTAACCGCCGGAGTATCCGTAATGCCGGGCATCGGTTGATAATCATGTGGTCGTCTTATTTTAAGATCTTGTCCTTTTAAATTGATGCCATCAAAGGCCATGGCCTGGGTGGTCTCATCTATAGATCGGAACTCGAGGAAAGCAAAGTTCTTGTCCAAATTAATTTGACATGCCAGCACTGGACTGCCGGCGGCCTGGGCTAGGCCAACTAAATGCATTTGTTGATTGAAAAACTCCATCATTTCCTCCTCAGTGACACCGAACGGAATGTTGCCCACATACAAACGACGCGCCTGACGTGTTATGGTCGATCCCACAACGGGTACAGCTGTTTGCGGCGTATCTGGCACGACGCTGGCCGGGATCTGTCCCGATGCCTGCATCGCTTTGTACTGCATTGGTGTAATGTGCTCGAATCCAGGCGGCGGCACATCCCAGTATAATGATGGCTTGCGACGCGAGTTGCGATGATGACGTCGATCCCTGGACCGATCACGGTGCCGATCGCGGGAACGCGAACGATGGCGACGCCTGTCACGGTCACGGTCACGATCTGTATACAAAAATGACATATTATGATTATGCATTATTCAAAATTAAATTGTATGTTTCTCTTAATTGATGTTAACTTGAGAACATAATACAAATTCTACATCCACATGTGTAGAATTTACAATAAACGTATCTTTTTATTGTTTATCAGTTTTCTGACAGTTAGTACTAGGTATTCTAGTTGGGCTACAAATTTAAATATATTATTTCAATTTGTGGAAAAGTGTATAACAACATGCTATGAACGGTGCATGGGGGGGATGATAAGAACGATTGTTCTTGTTCAAGGTGTACATATTTTTCATGCTGGATGCTGTCTTCATGCAGAATACATCATTTTTATCTTAAAACGAAGCTAAGATATGAATTAACCTTGACTACACACACACACACACATGTGTTAAATATGTAAATGGCAAAATCTTGCCAATGAAAATATACTGATATTTTGGTGGGAAAAATAAGGGTGTATGCATTTTTCTGAGTGATGACGAACAATATGTGTGCATTATTGCTAAATTGTTTTGGGCGGCTAAGGTTTAA